>CM065315.1:10021558-20021558 GCA_033032175.1 Saturnia japonica | reverse complement strand
TCAACATGTATATAGTATTAATAATAAATAAATGATTATATAAGTATTCGTAGCTAGTCAGACTATGAATAAACTTAATTACTTAATAACATATAACTAATTAAGTTAATTATATAACTACTAGCTAATTAAAGAATTATCCTTAAGTACTACAATATGATTAATAAATTGCATACTGAACATATAATAACTGATAGTCATATACATTAGATGAATTTAGAAACTTGTATAACTACTGATTAATATGATATTTATATTATTACATGTATAAGAAGCATATATAAATTATATTAGTTAGTACTACTAAAAACAGTGTACATATGCTACTATCAGATGCTATATAATACATAGTCTATATCTAATACATGCTATGTATGCTATTGTAAACTGTAGATACATTATCATATGTAAACGTTACATTTACAGCTTAAGTATTAATTGCTGTAGATTACAGTAGTACTGAATAACATATACGATATATATTGTCAATTTAATGTTTAGAATTATGACTATGAAAAGTAGTTTTTTACTGATTACGGATATCTATATTACATATTTAATTAATTAAATGATAATAAGATCTTAATTGTCTATTATATGAACATTAGTCAGTTAAGATTAAGTTATGTAAATATTGACTAAAGCTTATAATTGTACATAGTCATTCAACTATATTTATGATTCATAATAGCAGATATATAATAGTTAATATGTATTAAATATTACATTTGAGTTGTCGATCTATCAATTAGTATTATTTATCATAATCATATTAGACATGTTATATGTCAAATGATTATATAATTTATATTAATTAAATTTATATTAGATCAATTAATATGTATTGATAATTAATATACAATTCAAGTTATTATAATATGTACACGTCAATACAAGTATAGGATTCATTAGACATATATCGAGTATTCATATATAAATATGCATTGTTATAACTATTACATTATTTACGTCTAAAGTATCTATTACGATATTAATATTGTTTATGTTAAAATTACGACTAAAATGAACTTGATTTGAATTATGTAGCATCAGTGTCATGTCATTCTAAGATTCAATATAGTTTCACGATGATGAAGTCTAATAAATGTTTTATATTAATACTATACTATACTAGCTATATAGACATTATCAAATCAATAACATTTCTTAGTATGCTACAAGACATTTAAAGAAATGATATCAGCATTATAGCTATGTAAGCATAATTTACATTATAGTCAATATACTTTATTCAGTAGATATGATAATATGTACATAATCGATAATTTATATATTATGGCAATGTAACTATAATACATGCTATGATTATTAATGAATGAAAATTTTTAATCTTTGAAATTTATTTGAAAATTACATATTAAACATTATGAATTAAAATATAATAAAATAGCTTTTTATATTAGTAATATTATAAATTTAAATATTATATAATAATGATTAATACTAACATAAATAATATTAAGAATAACAGTTTATAAATATATCATATTTTATTTTAATAAAAAAACTAATTAAAGTCTAATTAAAATATATTAAACTAAATTTGTGATTAGATTACAATCATACAATTTTTATATCTAAATTAAATATAATAATGTATTTAATGAAATAAAAAATCATGTATAATCATAATAATATTAGTAGAAAACAATTAATTATAAAAATTAATTTAATTCTCTAACAATTATTTAAATATAATTATAACTTTTAGGTAATTATAAAATTAAATGCCTAATTAAAATTACAATTTATATTAGAAAAAGATTTAAGAGTTAAATAGCGAACTTATAAAAAAAGCATATTTAAATATATATTATTAAAACTATTATTTAATATCATATGTAATATATTATTTCTTAAAATATAAAATGAACTTATATAAAATTATATTACATATATTTAATACAATAGTATTTCAAAATTGAGAGTACATTAATAATATAGAAGTATTTTTAATTGTAATTAAAAAAGAAAATTTGATAGTCTTAAATTATATAATCAAAATTTCTGTAATTTTTCCATTTGTTCAATATAAAACAAGCTTTAGAACTAGAATCAACTTAGGAACTAAAACTATTTATATTAAAAAGGTTAAATCTAAAAACTTTAATATAGTATTTTAACATGTTATTTTTAATAAATCCTAAAATTATAAACAGTTTTTAATAAAATAATAATTTCTATATAATTGATAAAAATTTTTGTTAAAATACAATTTATAAAATAACATTTTTTAAAAAATTAAGTTTTTTATATAAATTAAAATTTTTTATAAAATTAAATATTAAAGACAATTTATTAATATAGTATTTAAAAAATAATAATTTCGTATAAATTATTATAAATACATAATAATAAATGCATACAGCATATAATGTTTTAAGATTTTGAAAAACAAATAGATAATGTTTTATTTAAAATGAAAAAAAACTATATTAACAATGGAGCAGACGCACTGTGTGCGAAAATATTACATACGTTCTCATAATTTAAAGTACATCTTAATTTTTAAGATAAATGAAATTTTTTATCTAATAGAACTTATGAATTTTAATGGTACAGAGAAGTTTCAAGGTGAATGTAGTCAAAAAAAAGCATCATTAACATTATAAATTTTAAAATATTATCTTTCAAATATATGAATAATAAATTAAATTTAAAATCATTGTAATACTATGATGATAATTAGTTTAGTTTTGAGGAATGTCAATTAGTGAAAAATTATAATTTTATTGAAAATAATAAATAAAATATTTAATATTTAAAAAATAATAATTTAAATATAAATTTCGATGTAGTAAAAAATATTCCTTTCTTTAATATTACCGAAATACATAGCCTTACAAAATATCCATGAATGCCTTATTTTGAAACTTACGATATTACCTATAGACTTCAATAGTGGAGCGCTCTAAAACGCTCGAACAATCTTTACGACTGTAGTATATTAGTACAGTTATTACTATTAAAAAATACAAACTTATTGTTAACTTAAGGAACATTACATCTCAATGTTATACATTAGTAATTTACGGTAATAATTCAAACACGAATTTAGGAATGTAAGGTAGTTTATAATAAACTTACAATCATTAAAAATAAAACTTCATAAAAATAAATGTAAATGAGTTATTGCTATATAATTTTTAACAGTAATATTAAAATCTAAATCTTTAAAAATTAGTCATAATTATAAGTCAATAGCGATTTATAATGGCGTATAAATATCCTAATGCACTATATGAATAAACTACGTCAGGAAATTTCCAACGAATAAAAGAATTTTATTACTTTATTAACAGATTAAACAAAATTTTTATTTCGTATTGCAAGATAATTCATATAAAGGTCAATTGATAAGGGAACCTGTATGTCACAGTCTACATGAATTCTAATTATTTCTAAGACTGTTCATCCTTTTAAACATAGTATTGAGTAGGTTCAGTCTGCTAAACTGGTTTATAGCACGGCCCGTGAAATCTCTCTTATTGACCTGTACTATAAACTTCATATAAACATACGTCAAAATCTGTTATAACGACATCGAAGGGACTGCTCATATTCAGTCGTAAAAACCGATAGTCGTAACAACCGGTGATGTTTAATGTGTATCGTGCAAGTACATACAAATCGATAGGGAATTATTGGAAAAATATATTTATTCAACTATGTACATTGTGTTTATTACACATAAGTACAATGCATATTATTTTTCTGTGAGCATAAAATCTGTAATTTTGGTCCGTTTGGAACACTCCTGTTGTGCATAGATATTTTGTAATTCACGTTGGATTTTAATTAACGTATCGTCATAATTGCTGTGGATATGGAACTGTTCATTAAAAAGAACAATCTTTCCTAATACACTAACAGCATTGATACCATCATTCAAAGTTGGTATAGTAAATTGTTCTTCAGAGTCTTCCTGTTCGTCATCTTCCTCTTGAACATCTCGTACAATAGTCAATAGTCTTCTATAGTGAGATTTTAAACACCTTATTACACCTTGCTCCATTGGTTGCAATACAGATGTAACATTTTGTGTTAAGAACACAAGTTTTAATGCATTTTAGATTAGTAACAGCCAGATGAGAAGGACAGTTATCAACCAAAAGTAGAACTTTCTGTTTGTTTCCTTTCAATTCAGCGTCCCAGTTTCTTAACCATCTCTCAAAAATGTCCGATGTCATCCATGACTTCACATTGTTTTCATACGTTACCGGCAGTGAGTGTATGTTTTTAAAGCATCTTGGTTTCTTAGATTTGCCAATAACTAAAAGCTTTCTTTTACAGGATCCTGTCATATTTGCTGCAACCATGGTCGTTAATCTTGTCTTAGACATTTTTCCTCCCGAACAATTTTCTCCTTTGAACTTTAAAATCTTGTCTGGTTTCATATTGTAAAAAAGTCCAGTTTCGTCTGCGTTAAAAATTTCATCTGGTCCGTAGCCTTCGAATAATGTAGGCCACTTTTGCGTTATCCATTCTTCTATAGTATCCTTATCAACACTAGCAGCTTCACCACTCATTTTCCCGCCGACAATACCGTGCTGAGCCCGGAAACGTTGAATCCAACTAGACGAGACTAGACGAGCTTTTTGTTGAAGAATCGGTCCGTTTATTGGCACATTATTAGCCCTTTGATATTTAAACCACTTTAACAAAGCTTCCTCAATATTCGTATGCTTCGTTGTTCTGGCTCGTTTCATGTTCAAAAAATTATTGTCATAAAGCGTTTGAATTTTTTCTCGCTCTTTCCAAATGGTTGAAATTGTCGAGTGTGATACACCATATTCCTTTGCTAAGTCTTTGTTTGAAATTCCGCTCTCTAGTTTGGATATAATACGCGATTTTTCTTCAATATTATTTTGTTTTCTTTTCCTTTGCGACATTTTGAAAGTTTCACGAATAACTCCAAAAAGTTTTGGTGCGTCTTGTGTATAGATAAGTAACAAACTAACTGAAGAGATATGAAGAAGCGGGCTTAGACTCTACTGCATGCACGTGTTTTGTTTCTAAGAATTAGAAAAGACCCTACACTAAACTAAATCCTATTGTTTTCTTTCCTGATTTTAATAGCCATTGAAGACAAATGTGGATACCTATTCAAATTGTTTACAATACAGCTTAGCCGGTCGTTCTAACAGATCTAATTCTCCGAAATATTAGTTAAATGTGGTCGTTTTATGAGGTATGTCGTATAAAGCAATGTTTTTAATAAGGCGGCATTCAGCCGGGACCTTTGTTCTAGGTTATTATAACCGGCATGTTGTTCTAAACGATGTCGCAGTAAACGGTTTTGACTGTATATATTATAATATACATTATAATAGTAAGTCGAAAATAACTTTCACGTATTCAGTGGAATCACAAATTAAAATTACAATGACAATATTCGTTTGTTCCAAAATATAGGTTAGTAACTGATTGTAGAAAAAGCTGGAATTATTGAGCGACAGGTATCTGGCAAGCTGATAAACCCGCAATCAACTGGTAGCAATTAGAGGTGGGCGATTATGAATGATTTACGTAATCGAGGTGTGCTTTTAAAAAAGATTTACATAATCGAGCTATTTCGATGATGAGTGATCATTCATAATCGAATTATAATTATGAATGACCATTCACACTCGAGCCCTATAAGTATACTCAGAAGTGGGCGATTATGAATTGTTACTGAATTATTAAAAATGTAGAGTGAGAAGCTAAAGAAAAAAGATCGCGCAGTCGCCAACAAAGTTCTCATATTTACCAATTAGTTAGCTAAAAAAACAGGTCGTTCGGTCGTAAAAATTACTAATTCTATCAAATTAGTAACTAGTAATATTAGTAATCTAGCATTAGTGATTACTAATCGTACTTCGATTATAAATGATTACTCATCATCGAAATTTCTACTAATATTAGAAATTACTAATGGCCATATTCGAGATATCTTGTTATATCTTCATAATCGAATGATTACATTAGTATATCTCTAACCGCCCACCGCTAATAGCAATGTTAAGTTTGGCAGGAGTAACGAAGTAAACTTACCTACTGCTTCATGATTAACTTCAATATTATGAGATAATAATGCTACCAACGAAATTATAACTAAGCATGTATGTATATAGGCAACATGTGATAGAACTGTAAACCAAAAGTACAATAACGAAATTAAACTGGATGACGCGACGCGACGGCGCCGTTCTTGTGAAACGCAAATAGGGACAACTTGATACATTACTGAATGTTTATACACAGACGATTCATATCATACTTGCCCGAAGATTTACCTTGAGGTTATCTTTCATTCACTTTTCGATCTAATTCGATAAAATCAAAAAAAAAAATCCAGGTATATCATTGGTTTTCAACCGTTTCTGGATCAGGGACTACTTTGCTTTCCTTGTTGCTAGCTGGGACCACAACGACCACCGTGCTTTGATAATCTAAAAATAAACTTTAACCAAAACTTTTATCATCATTAGCGTAGGGGTTGTAAGTACGAATGCTATTGCTCGAGGGCCTGGGTTTGATTCACAAGTCGAGCAAAGTGTTATTGGGTTTGTCTATTAAATTCTCAGTAGTAGCTCGGAGTTTGGTTTTGTGCCCGATTAATGGCAATAGGCTCGTCCCCTATTACATGGCACCTAAAAACATACCCAGCGAACTGTCGGTATACATTAGTGCACCTCTGCCGAACCCTTGCGGGGAATACAGAGGTGATGGTATGTTTTTTTGAGAATTATCGAATTACAATTTGTAGGTTGGGATCTTGGATGCAGATATTTGTGGTCCGAGCCAACCGCGCGTGCTGGGTGTCCGTGGGGAACAGGTACACAACTCTGGCTCGGGATGGTCTCCTGTAGTAAGTTTTATTCCTATTAATTCCTTAAAAAATATTGTTTCTTAGTAAATCTACCATGTGTCTTTAAATGCTGATAAAATACTATAAATATAATACAAAGTTTATTTAATGCGAACCTCGCCCAGAGGATGACCCAAAAAGGGCTGAAATAACTGCAAAGCTGGAGATCCAATTAATGAAAGCCCATTTAACTTGTAAGGTTTTTGGCAGAATCTCAAATAGTTATGTAGTGTGTTTATTCTTATTGTGTAATAAAGCTTCGTTATTGTGCACAAGTGAAATGGATTGGAAATATATAATAGCATGGACCATGAATTCTGAGATGCCACAAAAACTCTCAGGAAAGTTCTATTAAGGGAGCCACTATCTTGTTAGGTTACTTAAATCATAGGATACTGTCACAGGACAGGACGCCATTTTCACTCAGTAATGGCAGTACCTAATGGTTTTCAAGAAAGAGAAGTAGTAAAAAGAAAAAAATCTTGTATAATAAAATTTTACGTCTTACTTTAACGCAATTCTGTTATTGATGATTATCTCGGCAAATTTTGCGGAAACGGTTTTTTTTACTATTTACGCTTTTTTAAATTGTTATAAATTAAGCGTTGTGCCCACAATCTCACCCGATCTTAAGTGACGATGTGGCCCAAGATGGTACTACGCTAAAGCTAGTAGAAGACTGGCTCTCAATTGCAGCTGCCGGAACAAACCTATAGGTGTTTGGGGATATATTCTCAACTCGAGGGTGGTAGCTAGCCAGCCGGGCAATAGAAAAGTCATACCCACTATTATAGTGTTTCATCACGATGGTTTCCTTACCGAAAGCTCGGGCTCATTGCAGGGATTCGAACTCATGTCGATCGACATAGAGTCTTACACGCTACCAACTGAGCCACCATTGTTTTCGACGTGTTAGAATATAAATATCAGACTCGGCCCAGTAATTTTATAAAGACAGTACATGTCAACAGAGAAGTTCAATTACATTTAATGAAAAAAATTGTGTTTTCTTAGTACGTAACGGATAATCTGTCGCTGATGTCGATCGGGTTCCTTCTGGGCAGCGCAGACGACGCCGTCATATGGAGAGGTCCCAAAAAGAATGGTCAGTGGATACACATTTTAGTACTTGATCGCATAACATAGGAGATGAGATCTATGGTGAAAATTCATGACGTGCTTGATGAAAAAATTACAGTAATAAAGTTATCTACTGATGATATAATTGTGATAAGTATTTTGCTGGAAATAACTTTTGTATTACCTACATATATGTGTTTATATACACCACATATATATTGTTGTATGATAAAATATAGTTTATGAAGTCTATGAGCTGGCAACAATTAGATTGTCTGTGGTGACTCATTCTTCTCTGTCTATGGTTGTTACGTGTGTTACATGTGTGATTGTAATACGATGTCTCTAAGAATAATAAAGTGAACACATGTAATAAATAAGGAATATCATTTATAAAACATATACCAAAGTGTCACTTTAACATAAACAAATAAATAAAATTGAAGTGTCTGTTTGTAATGTCAAAACAACAGTATTTTACTAAATGCTACATTAAACTATATTATTTTAGAAAAAGAATAGGGTTCCACGCAAATAAAAAGCAATTCGAATTATTTGCCTTGCCCTTGTCTCACTTATATATTGGCATAACATGTTTTCCTCATGTTTGCTTATTATGTTAAATATATATGTTGGATTTCTATTTTTATTTAATTTGTAATCAGTCTGTGGAAAATTGCATGATTTTACAAAATATTTTGCTATAGCTTTTAAGATTGACTGGATATTTATTTTATTTCACAGGTATGATAAAGCAGTTTTTAAGCGAGGTCGACTGGGGAGACCTGGACTACCTGCTGATCGATACACCACCAGGTTGTTCCGGTTTTACTTTTTTAACAGACTTTAAAATATGGAGAAGATTCTCAATCAAATTCGATCCGTTACATGTTCAGGCATAACTTCTTTGTGTATGAACCGATTTAGATTATTATTATTTTTCGGAAAGGGATACCTCAAGGGTGGGTGGTCCCGTTTTAATTACATTGGCATTGGACCTAATACTTCGAAGATACGCCAGGGCACTCTTCATAATAATTGATGTCGAATTCCTTTTTTGTTAAAATTTGTCTTGTTTTGTATTTAAAAAATATGATTTTACTATAATCTCCCTTAGCTTTCGGTAAACTTTAAGAGACTGGTACTTGAATGCATCTGCTCGGACACGCCGATAAATGTTTGTCGATATTTATCCAACATAAGGGTAGTAGCTGGTTAGGTTCGAGGCATTGGTCTCAGTGTTAGCGGGTCGGAATATCGCGTCAAACGACGTAAGTTCGAACCCTACCTAGCCTGAGTTTTCTGCGAGGAAAACCTCGTGATGAAACTATAGTGTAGGGGTAAGAAACCTGTCCTGAGATGAATGAATAACATAGTTACAAAACAAGCTGTCTGTTTCTGTCTATGAAATCGGGTTCCTTCAAACGAGGCATGCAGAGACACGGAACATTTCAGCAAGTTATCGACGACTGCCAATGAATTCTGTGTCATCGACGGTTGTCGTTGTTCGTGGACTGTACCGCACTTACCAGTCATTTTGTAGAGATAACTGAAAAACATATTACAATGTTTCCGTTAAAAAAAGTTCACCCGTATTAAATTTATTCGATCAACTCACCCGTGTAACCTTTCATTCCCACTTCTCGTACATACAGCGTTGCCAGATTTGCTTGACGTTCACGGTTACTGTTCTGTTCCTTAAGGTCGCAGCGTGAAATTATGTAGCATATTACCTTCCTTATTAAATAGGCTATGAAATGCAAAAAATATTTTTGAAGTCCGACTGTTAGTACCAGAGGTTAGCGCACTCAAATAATCAAACAATCTCTTGTGCATGTTATGTGGGCTCCATCTGTCCGCACTTAGACTCTTTCTAGGTCCATTGTGCGTAGATATCCCGGCCGGCTATTCCAGCCAGCCCAAGCGCAGAACCCTCCTGAGGCAATCACAGGCTTCTCGAAGCGACCTCGGATCTTTGAGGATTTCCACCCGTTGGGTTGCAACTCCCGCGCATTCCAGGATTACGTGAAATCAATATAAGATCGAATCTCACCACTTCTCTTGTGCTTTATAATGTTAGCTGCCGGAACACACCTATTGGTATTCGTTGGTTCAAAAAAGTATTACATTTACTCACATATCAAAACTTTTCACTTCGATTGCGTAATCCAACAAACAATGGTTTATAAATATAACACATGCTCTTTTAGACGATGTCGTTTCTAGTGATTTCGACATTAGTTTTATTTTGGTATATAAGCGAGCCGTGTACCGAGCCAGAACAGTTCTGTTTTTGGCAAACAAGTGGACCAACCAGAGGACCATCGAATAATGAAAGCAAGAGAAACAGTATTTTCACTACCCATATGACAATAATATTAATCGAATTGAATTATAAAATTGAAATTATAATTTTGTGATCAGGAACGTCAGACGAGCACCTGTCCTCGGTACAGTACCTGTCGGGCGCGGGCCTGACCGGCGCGGTCGTGGTCACCACTCCTCAGGAGGTGGCTCTGCTGGACGTGCGCAAAGAGATACAGTTCTGCGAGAAGGTGTCCGTCCCGGTCCTCGGCGTTGTCGAGAACATGTCGCTCTTCATCTGTCCCGGCTGCAAGGTATTTACCCTATTCATTCATCAAATCACTCTTGCATATTGGTTTGGTTTGGTTCGGTTTCAAAGCAAGATAAAGACAATTTTTACAAAAAAGAAAACAAACTTTAATGATATTGAAGAGTTCCCTGGTGCATCACCGAAGACGAAGGTCTAATACCAATGAAATTAAAATGGGACCACCCTTTTCAACGAAAAGAATAATCATCTAAATCGCTTCATAAAAAAAAATGTTATGCCCGAACATCCGTCCGTAAAAAAGAGCGCGTTCATCCCAGTACACGTGACAGAAGTATCATAATAAAAACGCAGCGCTAAAAATTAATCGGAACACCATTGTGTATAGCAATAAAATAATCTTGATACTTGTAATATTTTATTTGTATTATCAATACTCAGCAGTTTATGAGATTAATGAGATGAATCTAATAAAGGGTTGTTTCGATTCTTGCTGCAATGTTCAAGTTTCGCCAGAGAAAGAACTAGACAACCAACCGAGTAACCGGGTGTGAGATAACGCTATTTTCTTAAAATTTACTATTGTACGCACGCTCGATACATTGTTAAAGGTCAGATGTCGAACAAACTGTAAATTTACTTTAATTTCGTTAAAACTACGACAAAACTTTCTCACCCTTGACTATTTTAATAACTGTGGTGCTTTTAGGTCCAAAAAACTAGTTGCAGTGATAAAGAGAAAATCCATAACCCCTTTTATTTTGACGTTCATATTTTTGGTATGTCACGTACGTATAATTGATTTTACTGAAAATCATTTTAGAAAGTAACAGGTCATATTCGGACAAACTTATTGCAAATTTAATAACGTAGGGCAAGTCGATACGATCAATATTTTCATTCAAATATATCAATATAAATAAAATGGTTGAGGTTTACCGTTGTACGTACATCACGCGAAATTACTAAATAGATTTTGAGTAAATTTTCTTTGTTTAACTCCTCAAATACGTAGTTGATAATTATGAAAAAGAAAAATTATCACGATATCTCTATTTAATGAAATATTATTCATAATTTAAAAATTTACGATTTTTATAAGCGCTACGCATTCTTTCGTCGACAACGTATAATATCGAAAAGTTCATACAAACAAGCTAAATTATTAAAAATGAAGCAAAAAAACCCGACTGCAACAAAAACACTTGACTAGAAAAATATATTTTTATTTGATTCCCAAACGTCTTATTTTAATATTATATATCTTATATCAATCCCACCATCTCGTATGCTAATATCCATCAAGCAGTTTAGGATACAGAGAAGGCCAAAGAAATAGACATAAATACACTCGAAAATCATATCCCTTTCGCGGTCAGGTAAAAACGATATTATTTATGTATTGTCTATTATTAGAAAATATGATTTTTCAGAGTCGCAGCGAGATATTCCCGGCGACGACGGGCGGCGCGACGCAAATGTGCTCGGATTTAGATGTCCCACTGTTGGGCAGCTTGCCGCTCGACCCGATGCTCGCGAGGTGCTGCGACGACGGACGAGACTTCCTACAGGAACTACCGAACTCGCCGGCAGTGCTTGCCTTAACCAATATTGTTAACAGTTAGTATAACTAACCCCTATACAAGACAATTTTTAACATAAAAAAGACTAACAGTTTGAATAGTTTCCTCGTATATCTTCGAAGTAGAAGGTCCAATGCCAATGAAACTAAAATGGTATCACCTATCCAATAAAAAAAGAATCATCCAAATCGGTTTTTAAACAGAGCAGATATGGTTGAACATCCATAAAAATATTCCAATATAACCTCTATCTTTTTTTGGTAGTCAGTTAAAAATGTCCTTCTGCTTCGTTCTATTTAATAGCAACTATGTTTATCTGCAATTCTGTCTGTATTCTTCAAGCATAGTTTTAACACGATGGCGGCTCCCTTGTTAAACCGTCCATAGAGTTTTTGTGGCAACTTAAAATGCACGATCCTACAGTCTGCCACACGAAACTTGAGCCTAAGGTAAATCTAGATCTTTTTACATGGCAACATTTATAGGTCAGTTACTATAACATGTTAATTTTGATACTTTTTTATTTGTACACGTTGTTATACATTATTTATATTTAAAAAATGATATTCAATTTATGAAGTCAGGTAATTTGAATATTGAAAATAATTATATGAAAGTTGTAAAAAAATTAACAGCTTTAGAGGAAAGACATTCAGTAAAAACTAAGATGTAATAATTAGAAGAAGCTTTAATTACGAGTGTGTTATGTATTCTAAATAGTACATGTTTAAGTTTTATCTGCGAATATGTTTTTAACTGACTTCGTCGCATTCGACGCTGTTTTTAATACATATTTTAAAGGACCAGATAACATACAAGTTACGTAAAATTGGCAAACGCAGTGCACTTAGCGTAGAATTATTTCACTTTGCAAATGTAATACACCATATAATTATCAACTTTTAACAAACCTCTGTTGCTGCTTTTCATGACGTCAAAAAAACGTTCGATAATGAAAGCTTATAAAATTATGAAATCTTACTATTTATTTTACAGAAATTGTTCGAGCATGCGAAGACTCATCCACTACTCATTAATAATATAAACGGATAAATATTGCGTACAATGCGCGCGACAAATCAAAATGGATCTTGAACACTTGCCACAAATACGAGAGAAACACAAATTAGTTGAATCTATGAGTGAATATTAATTTATTGAACATTTTACTAATTTTCATTCTATGCCATTTTTGGTAGGGATGAACGATATTAGTAACATATTATCGATATTAACATGGATGTTTTGATACTAAAGCAAGTAGCTACCAACCAGTGGTCCCGCAAGAGCGAAAATATGGTCCGGAGAAGTTAAAAAATTTCAAATATATATATATATTTTTTAATTATTAATTCCTTATAACGTGGGCGCACTGGTGTGTAGTAGTAACGATAGTTGAGCAAAGAAAGATGAAAGAAAGGTTTATTCGTATGAAAGTCATTTGAAATTACAGACATTTAAAAAATATTTACAACTACTTACATAAACAAAAATCAAATGCCAGTTGCTAAGCGATCAAACGTAAATCAAAGTAGTCCCTGTTCCAAAGAGGATTGGGAACCACTACTAAAGGAAAGAAACTATATGCTCTCTTATGGGACCTCGAACTCCGTACTGTTAGATTTTTTTATTTTTACAACAAGCAAATGGGTATCACATTCTCCTTAACGATGTTTTCAATAACTATGTTTCATAACATCTATAAACGTCGATGTTTATCACTAGTCCATGGACAAGTCCGGTGAAGCTGTAAAAGCCGCAGCGGCTCTGTTTTTGGATAGGGCCCCTAAGGCTAACAGTGTAGTCGGTTCTAAAAGAAAAAAAAAGAACTAGTCTATGGTATTAAATATTATGTTGCTCTAAAATTTCCCAGGTTCTATTCTCAAACAGGAGGAACTTTGAATACTTCTTTTTACTTCTGTATAATATGTATAGTGTAAGATAGGACATTCAATTAAAATTCAAGAAAAAATTGTTGAAATTTTGAATTCAGAACTACATAATTGCCAGTATATTAAAAGTAATTCTAACGGAATTTTACTTATATTCAATATTCTTTTCTAAACATCTAGGACTTTCTTAAAATTTATTTAATAATATCTGTTCGCATTACTGTGTTAGGAAAATAAATAAAAAAGGGAATCAGAGTTAAATGATAGAATGCATTTATTTTCGCAATTTATGTTGTGTTGTTTATGCACTTAAACTGACAAATGAACTTGACAATATAACGGCTTCACAAGCAAAGAACTCTAACAGAACTAAGTTTTACACCAAAAAGCGATGGAGTTTGTTATTTTAATGAAATGTACGTACATTTTTACTTATATGTATTTATGTATAAGAAATAAATAACTAAATTTGTTTATTTATTTGTATTTTTATTTGCTTAATTTCAGAGGAACATCGGAGGTTTTATGAGGCACTGCAATTTTGTAAGTTTGACGGAACAGTTTTAAGGTTCACCATAATAAAATTGTGAAGACGTCATAATTTAATTTGATGATATGACATCATGATCCAAAAAGCTTTATTATAATATTAAGGTTTTATTTTACATATTTTACAATCCTAATAAATTAATAACAGTGCTGTGAACCTTCTGCAATTCTTTGGTTTCAGTCTGTTTTTTTGCTCCGGCAAGCTTGCTATTGTCTCTTATTGTCTTCTATTTTCTTTTTCATCTTACTAACTTGGCAACTAGTTCTCTTTGTTGAAAACCATTATTTTCATTATCAAGTGAAGGCACGATTTCAGTATCCCAACAAAATGGTGGCTCCCTTGTTAGAAGTTTCTAGAGAGTTTTTTTGACAAACCAAAATGCATGCTTCCAGTTTTTATTTATAAAAGACTTCGCTTAGGCACAATAAGCAAACTGTAGCACAAAAATAGCCACCAATTATGTTAATTAATTAGAAAAAAAAAAACAATATGTCACTTATAAATATCGCTAAACACTCCCGTCTTCTATTTGTTAATGATGTCAACCTATTGCCTACCAGAGGCACTTAACATACCAACATTGATCTTTTGTTACTGTTTTGTAAGATGATTGTAATAAAAACCTGGTAACCCTAATTTGAAGTTAAAAATGTCGAATTTTTAGGGAGATCCTGATCTTTCATGTGATACTTTTTAGTGTTTTTACATTTGTCTCTGGATTTTACTTTAATTCGTGAACGGTATTTCATTATATTTCGTAATATTAGTAGCATTTTGCTTGATACAATATGGTTATTTTGCATAAATTTGAAGTGTATTATAAATAAATAATAACTAAAACATGCTTTTTGAGTTGCTACAAAAAATCTCTCGACAGAACTAACAAGGGATGCACTATTGTCTTAGAGCGATGATGTATTAAGCACAGAAAAAAGAGTACCTAAGTACCCATTATGATTTAAAAAAATATACGAAGTTCGGCTTAAAGGAAGTGTGTTCATTGGTCATTAAAAAAAAGAAAGAATGACGTTCGTTCACAGTTTGACACTTGACAGTACGCTTATTGAGCACGAATAAATTTTATTTTGAAATTAGTGAAATGAATATAAAAAGGCTCCAGTTTCATGTTAATAGCTTTAAAAACCTTGTCCATGTTGTACGTATCTAGTCGTTTCATGATTATCAAAATTTTAATTTCATTTCTAAGTTGCATTAATAATAAAAATTAATCCATGCAAACAATTCTGAGATAGCAGTTCCGAAAATGCCTTCTCATCGGGTTGAGGAAGAAGATAAACCATGTAGAGCATGTTCAGATTTCAAGAGCTGGGCGAAGCAGCAAAACAAGCCCACTTTCACATCACCTAACAAGCCGGTAAGGTTATGTTTCATAATCATTTCAAAAAGATTGTAGTGCCTTCTAGATAAGAATTTTATTGTGTTATTGGTTAGAATATTGCATCATTCGATAACATACTGGTCTTTATTCATAAAAAGGTGCAGTTATTAATATCAACATCAATCATTTCATTAGAAAAACATGTCAAGATTATTGAATTACTTTATATACAATTAATTTGTGCAAAGTTTTGTGTTTTGGACATGGTATGTATAATTATTACATAATATGATAAAATAAATTGTTTTAAACTTGATTTATTTGTTGGTCTTGTTCTTATCTCACCTAAGTAGGGTTGGCAAAACATGTTTTTCTCTTCCACACTAACATCTCAGTATCCATGCCTTTTATACACTTATATAGTTCCTCACACAATCCATTTATACCTTCTTTGGTCTTCTTTTACTCCTATGTCTTCCTTCATACTTAACATCCTGCTATACCATTTACATTTTCTTTATTTTCTCGATGACAGCTCCTGTGAAAATTTGAATGTGTCTTTTTTACATTATGTATGCATTATTTTATAAAAATATGATGTTTACACACATGCAAGCTTATGCCAGAGTCTGGGAAACTGATAGGGATGGAGCAATATTGATGAACATAACACCAGACCCAATATTTTTTTACAAATGTAAGAAACTAAACTACTGCCGGGATACTTTTGTACAAATTTATTAACTAATATTATATTTCATTACAAGATGTTACACATATTAATTCTTGATTGATAATGCCAACTTCTTCAAAATTTTCGAAGCTGTTATAAAATAGGTAGGTATAGGTAGGTACTTGACAATGAAAATAAATAATTATAATGACAGGTATTCTTTATTTATTTATTTTAATCAAAATCTGATAAATCGTCACTGTCACTCGATGAGCTGAGCGATATCATTACTTATTTGTTCACAAGACTACAACTATCAAATTAGAACTGTCATCGAGAAAATAAAGAAATGGAAATAGTATAATTATTTAATGCCTTTTATCCTTGCTAGATACTCATACCAAGGTAACCTATTAACTAAACTTCTTTGTCACTGGTGCTATTTTAAAATATAGTACTGACTTATGATATTAAATAAATTCTGTAAATTCTAAACCAATATTACTAAAAGAGTCTAAGGTTTGATTAGGACATCACTTATTAATATATTATATATTAGTAAGACAATGATACATCCGAATTGTCTCTTAAGATTTATGTAGTAAATTTATATTTCAGGTTCCTCAGACCCCAAAGGATTGTCCGCTAGACAAAGATGAACTAGGAAAATCAACATGGGGCTTCCTTCACTCCATGGCATCATATTACCCTGAGAAACCTACCAAGTCACAATCAGAAGATATGGCGAGGTTCTTTAATATCTTTGCGCAATTCTATCCCTGTGAACCTTGTGCTCTAGATTTCCAAGAGGAGTGGGTATTACTTATAAATATATTTTTTTAATTTTATATTGGCTGTTCATGAACCACGCATTCACAAATTAATATAGAGTTGATACTGGTACTACTATAATTATGGAATTGGTCCTCGAAATAATTAAGCACATGACTTTCAATCATGTACTTATTAAATTTGAAAGAAAGCTTTAGAGCAAGGATGTAAACAGAATTTTGTTCAGAAGGGGTGGGGTAGATAGGCAAGGAAAAACTGCCTACAGCTGCAACATGGTCTTTTCTAAAAATATTTAAATCCATTGACAATGTCTTCAAGTTGTACATAAAAAGTTGGTAGCAAGACTTGTATATTTCAACCAGAGTGTGACACATAATGCTGGTGGAGTATTGTGGTATTGTGAAGGCTTACATTCTACTAGGCAAGAAGGGCAGTTGCCCTTGCCCTTTATCTGGCTATGTCTTTGGGTAGTTTACAGGGAAATAAAAATAATTAAATTCTTACTAGTAAATAACATGTTACATTTATTTACAGTATAAAGAAATACCCACCAAAGACATCAACAAGAGATGACTTAGCTAAATGGTTGTGCGAGAGACACAACACGGTCAACAAGAAATTAGGTAAACCAGAATTTGACTGCAGCAAGGTGCATGAGAGATGGCGGGATGGATGGTTAGATGGTTCCTGTGATTAACTGAGCCCACATATTAAGGTCGTCAAATATGTCACTCTTGTGAGAAAATGATCACTAGGTAATAGTAATACTCAGTTTTTAGCTGTATTGAACACCTAAAATGAAATTATGTTCTCTTTACATCAATTTTCAAACAGTAAGCTGTGTTCTGAACAACTTCAAAGAGCTTTGGTTGTTTTAATAAGGAACATTAATAAGGTCTGTCAAAGTTACCAGAGAAAACTGAATGTCTATTGAAGTAGGTAATCTGTGAGATTCAAGATAAATTATGATTTAGAAACGATACATACACTTTGAAATTGTAAACATAAGTTCAATGTGGTCAGATCATGTCTTGCTGAGTTGACAATCATATTGCTAGTGATTTATTGAATTTATTATTTGTTTGTATTAATCCATTGCCATTTTTTAAGCTAACAGTTGTAGGCATTTTGTTTATTTTTTAGTTGTGTTTGAAAGGCATTCCAGTGAAATTTCATTTTATATGTTGAAACCATTCAGCCTCCCCCAATTTACTTCAGCATATTAAGGGGGCGTTCAAGTATTACGTGACCCAATTATTGATGATTTTTGAGCCCCCTTCCCCCCATTTAACGCGACGTAACATTTTTCTGTTCCCCCTCATCCACCTCAAACATTACGTAATACCGAAGTCAGCACGAAAGCTTTTATAGGCGAAAACAGCTGATGAGGCAAAACTCCGTGTTTTGTTGAACTCACTTTAACAACACTGACTACTGGCATACAGTCCAGGGATTCCCCGTAAAACAAACGAAATGGGTTGCCAACTTGGGAGAACAAAATACAAATGACGTACAATACAATCGAGGGATTCCCCATAAAACGTAAACGAAAAGAAAACAATGTTACGTAACCCGTTGTTCGAACCGCCCTCCCGCCCTTGTAACGCATCGATAGTTTTAGAAGACCCCCTTCCCCAAATTGCGTTACGTAATACTTGAACGCCCCCTATCTGCATTTAATTTTTATAAATGTATCTTGTTGGCAAAATAAAAAGTTTTATATTATGTACTATAAAAATATCATAAAACCAAGTATATATTAATTTCGTTCTAATAACATAACATTGAATGTTTTTTATATTCTTTCCTCTTTTCTGTGTATTATATAACTGGAAGCATTATTTATAGTTTTTATGTATAGATTAATTACGCTGTTTTATAGTGCAATGATGTTTGCGTATGACGCGTCTATATATAAAATGTCACTCACATTGGTTACATGTGAGTATTAAAGCAATAAATTAATTTATGTGATAATATTTCCTCGAACGGCAGTCCCAAAAAAATTGGCTTGCTAACATAAATAAGTGAGCCTAGTACTGCAATAGAGTATGAATTGATGGCTTTTATTGGCTAATCTTATGCTAACCTTGGTTCAACATATAATTGTCTTTATTTAGTATTATGTTTATAATAGAATTGTGATGTTTTGTGTAAAAAGTCTAAAGGAATATTTTGTAACATATACCTGTAAATGTGTGTACATTCTTAGATTTGTGAATACATGCGTCTCTATTGAGTCTCTTTTGTGTTTTTATTGCCGTTTTGCAATTTATTATTAATCCTTCAGAACTCATGGTTACACAAATATACGTAAAAATTGGCATATAAGTAATCCACGGGAGCAGAATTATATAAAACCTCTAGAAATTCGTTTGCCATTATGTTATGAAAATATATACCAGATCTTTCGGATTTTATGATAGCGAATATGTCACGATTATTAAGCCGTTGTCTACTCTATAAAGATCTCTTTTATAGGCTGGAATGATTATAAAGTTGATATTTTAACTATGTTACATACAAACAGGGTATATTAATAACCCCATAAATGAAAATAGTGTTTCCAAGTGATTATGCAACAGTCCCGACATTCACATTTCTTTCTTATTCTAGTATCTAAAAATAACAAAGGTAAATAATCAATAATTACTGTCATCATCCCAGTCCAGTTCTGGATACATAGGTAGGTATCCTAAGCTTCGCGGTTGGATCCGATCTCGAGTTTTCCACATCTAGTCATTTCGAGAGCCTTCTGTAACCCGCTGTATCTGGTTTGAGGTTCTTCCTACACTATATTTGCCAAGACGCTGCTCGCCCATAGGCTATGAAATTATTTATTAAGTCGCTCGTTATAACAACAGCTATCTGCCAGTGAAAGTCCCGTCAAAATCGGTCCAACCGTTTTGGGATTACCCAGAACAAATATCGTATATACCTTCATATGCATTTAGTAAAAAGCTGTTATTTTGACATTACAGACACTTCTCTATTTTAATAATTATATACATATTTATGGTATAGAAAGGTAAGATCACACACATTGTAAGTCACAATTTCGGCCGTATATGGAATACTGTCCGTATCTCTAGGATAGATCCGCAAAATATCTCCTCGATGGTCTGGACAGGTTGCAGAGACGGGCTGTACGCATCGTTAATGATGCAGACGTTACCAAATACGTCGAGCCGCTTCAGTTGCGCAGGAACATTGTTTCAATGAGCCCGTTTGTCTGTATTATAGCGAGTATTCTGAAGAGCTGTTCAATCTACAACCATTCTCTCTCTTCCTCAACAAGCGCTGGGCTTCAGAGTCCCAGTTTTACGGTAACCTTATCTCGGCATGAACTAAAATGTTCTCTAGGTCTTAACTTTGTCGTACCGTAAAGCTGTGGAACCTTCTCCCGCCCAGTGTGTTTCCCTCCTTCTTACGACATCTAGTCCTTTACGTGTAACGTGAAGAGATATTTATCCGGGCCGGCATGACAGCAGCGACCTCCGATAGATTTAGATCCCTCGGTGGTCGTGATTGTGTTTCGATTGTACGGGGCTTACCATCAGGGACAATACCGTCAATGTGCTATTTTATAAAATCTAACATTGAACATATTACAGAAGAAATAGAATTTTCAACGATAATTGCATTATATTTAGTTTGGGGGCGGGGGACACATGTTCCCTGCCTAGATCCGCACATGCTAATGCAGGTACACAACATTAGTGGTTATGAAATAAAAACAAAAATATATTTCAATAAAATCTATTGTCAATACAAAATCGTGTCTATAATTATTAAATGTTACCTGAAAACTATTAAACAGGCGACGCATTTACGCACTGTAGATTACAAACATCCATTGCAACTTATTAGTATAATTTTTTAAAATTGTATTATTTTTCTTTCTCGTATAATACGCAATACAAGTTATCCAGTATAACCTTGACTATTGCAACAATTAATTATTCCAAATGGACCTAATAAAAAACATGGCAGGAAAAGCGCTAAAATTTTTAACCAAATATAATACATATTATATAGTACAAACATTTATAAATTTACGTAGAAATCTCATGAATATTGTTGCGATTTAAAATCCAGTTAGTTGTAAACAGAGGATTTTAATTAACCGACTTCAATAATAGACGGAGGTTTACTCAATTCGAATGTTTTTTTTTTATGGTTGTTCCGCCATAACTTATGAACCGATTTTGATTGATTTGATTCTTTTTCCGTTGGAAAGAGGATATACCTCAGGGTGATCTCATTTTAATTTCATTGACATTGGACCTTCAACTTCGAAGATACAAAAGGAAACTCTTCAAAATCATTGAACTTGTTTTACAATTTTTATTAAGTCCAACTGAAATACTTAAAACATATTATCTATATCGACATATTTAATTATTATCCTCACATGGCAGTGGTTAGATAATTTTATTATTAAAGTTTTTATAACGTTTCCAAGGACGTTTCAATACACTATTTGGACGGTTCTCATAAGAATTCCATTTCCCTCTCTATGCCAACGAATTTCAATTGCTCCGTTGGACCGTATCTGCGAAAGAAGTGACACTTTACAAAGTTTTATTACAATGAACTTGTCGATCGAAGTAGGTTCAAATCCAAAAAAGTCTAAGGCTGCCTGTCGACTAAAGAACGGAGATGTGAAAATTTCGACCAATAGAATTGCATAAAGATCTAGATCTAGATTGCGCGTAATTTTGAATCCGTGATACTTTCTACGGTATTCATTTAAAGTACAATAAGGTAAGGGAGCATTTTTAATCTACATTAAATGCCCAAATTAAGTAACATAGTTATTTGGACAAGAAGTAATACTGAATTTGAGAAAACAGCTTCGCAAATAACCTAATATTTTCAATTATTAGGTTGAAAATAAAAATTGTTACTATGAGTCAACCTTTGGAGATAGACGTATACCATGGCGGACTTTTTTCTAGACTTTTGAAAGAACTACAATTCTTTGGTACATTATTTTGATCCACCTTTTAAAGTATAGCCAGCCTATGCCATGTAAGTGCCCGAAAATCGACTTGATTACAAAACATTGGATTTTCTCTACTTTAAAAAAAAAACCTAATGGGAATGTATTGTGTAAAAAAATATCTAAATGATAGTGAAAACCGTATAAAAATCCGTTGCATGGTTTCCAAGAAGCAAGCGGACAAACAAACAGGACGCAGATAGCGACTTTCTTTTATACTATATATAGATAGGTAAGTCATACAATATATTGTGTGACTTAGTTTCTCTGAGTTCTCGTCACATACTCCAGTACAAATAAATAGTTAAAATATGAAAATCTAGTGACCTGTAATCGAAGAACAGCTCCTCCCCTGGCTGTATAGCTCTCTTGGCGAAGATACCGATACGGTGGTCACCGTTCACCATCATCACCTTAGCGTAGCAATTCGGGTTGATCGAGTGGTTTGCGAAGCGTATCTTATTGCCTTTCCTCGTCGCGTCCACAACGAAATCTGCAAAGCATACATCTTATTTGTTCTATGAAATAAATTTAAGGAATATGTAATGCAGGTTCATGTGAATGTAGAGTGATCAGTGGAGCTGATATTCCTGTGTCCATAAAAATATTTACTCAACTTACTAATAAACTATCGATTTAGCGTAGTTTTACGATTTGTATTTTAAAAATGTCCACTGTTCTCGAACACTTATGAAATATGTAGAATTCACTACAAGCGTCGGTAAAGATTCGTTGAAAGAGGATAAGGCGTCGCGTTCGCGTGTAACACACACACATTAAAACCGCATCGATTTGAGTACGCAAATAAAATAAAAAATTTAAAAATAGCACGCGCACGACATTGCCCCTTTTTTCGGTATGTTATTTGTACTTTCGATATTACGAACCTATGTTTTTATCCGATATTATAATCGAGCCACAGTTAAACTAAGCAACAACTTGGAGAAATTTACAATACGATTGTGTGAGAACACCTAAGTTCTAATAGCAGTATTTTATATATGTATATGAATTTGTTAAAGGAATAATCAGTACTTATAACTTAATAATAATAATAAGTTATTTATTCAGATAATAACATGTCCATGTTAAAAATAATAATAATTTTAACAGTTCTTAATTAATAAAAATAAAAAGTTGTCATTTTAAATAAATCCCGCAACTTGGACGCGAACCCAGTGCTGCATTATAGGACAGTCGACTCTATTTGCGATCACCTGGAGGATGCTGTTGGTACTGGCCCTCAAACGGTTCATCGCAGATGCGATTCATTTACGCAGAATTGCATTAAAGCCATCTGTAACATTATCGACAAACATCTGTGATGCACTAGTGCCGCGCCAGGCCCAACAGCACTCTGAAGGCGTTATTATATTGTAATTATTATAAGGTAATTATAGCCTTATATAATATGTAATTTAATAATAAGCTTAGATAAAAAAAATTTCACAAAACCAAACTGACTCCAAAATACTACTTTTACTGTGAAAAATGCACTAAAATATAAAAATATTTTTCCTTAATTATTTAATTATATTTACTTTAAAATATCCTTTGTAACTCAATTTGCTATTCTTGCGAACAATATTCGTCTACCACAAATTCTATTAGGATAATATTATACAATTATTCTTATTAACGAAGTAGCGCGAGTGTACATCACCAGAAAACGTAATTCCTAAAGACGATAATAAATGTTGTGTTTTTCTGTCATTGATAAAAATTGGCGTAGAATTCAGATTGATGTTAAAATTTCCGACTCTGAAGGACTAGGGCAAACAAGTGCAGGAGGTATGGGCATAATAAAAAAATAATTTGCCGGTCCTAAGAAGAGGTCAACTGGAGAATGAGGAGCTACAGGAAGCCGTGCACGTAAAATTTGACCAAGAAACAATTGGTCTCGGGCTAAAAAATAATAACTAGTACATCAAATCTTGGAAGGCTTGTTCTACTTTTGTCTATGATTACGAATTAATTATCCTACTGCTAACACCACACTACACATGTAAATATAGACATCACTGATTTTTGATTCCTTAATCTTATTTTTCAGATGAGTGTGCTTGCTTGTCTACTTTTATACTATACTTCGTAAGCGCTAACTAAAAGATAGATAAAGGCTAATGACGGTATTTACCTTTTAAGGTATCTGTTTTTTTTGGTCCTGATGTAGCCAATATCCTTGTAGTATGTATATTGTTAAATGGTCATAGCCTGGCATACAGCTGTTCATACATATTTTAAAAAGAAAGGAAATCAGGATTTTTTTTCTAACGTCCGGGTGAAAAGCCCCAAATGTATCATCCAAATGTCTGGGAATTTTCAAGTTATTGTCCGACGATAACATTTCAACAATTTAGGTGATGGCAACCCTAAACCCTGAGGACTACGTTGGAATGGCTTGTGTACATGTCTGATAGTTGTTGGACCGATTGATGTTAGATGTAATAAATAAACTGGACATACCGTTGTTAAGGTTGAAAAGGAACGAGCACATGTACTTGTCGTAGACCTTGCCGCGCCTGTCCGCCTCGTCCTGCGATATGATCTCGCCGCAGTACTCCGAGATGAACTCGTTCTTGTGCGCTGCCTCCTTCAGGAATATTCCCCAGCCAGCCACGTCACTCGGCGCCAACAGCAAGTGCTTGTGGAGACCCCTGGAGTGTTGATTTACCCGGTTAGATTATAAATAATAACAATATCAGACCCCTGGAGTGTTTATTTGCCCGATTAGATTATAAATAAAAATAATATCAGACCCCTGGCGGGTTTATTTCACCAGTTTGATAATAAATAAAAACAATATCAGAACCATGGAGGATTTATTTGACTGTTTAGATTATAAATAATAACAATATCATGTAACTGAAGGCTGAGCCAAAGCTATTAACCGAGAAAAAAAGCGTTTCTTTAATCTCATAATGGTTATTTTCAAGAAGAACACTGTGGGGTTTTAGTGAGTAAGAGTTTTTCACAACACTCCCGAGCTGCCCGTTAAGAAACGCATAATGGGTTTCCATACATAGAAAAAAGGTGTGACCTCTGTACAGAGACATTTCTGCAATAGACAGGCGCGGGTGGAGGCACGGGCGCGTCTGCCCCACACGCCGTGCACAGGTCGGGATCGCACTCCCGCACTCCGAGGTAGCAGGGGCACTGCTTCGTGTTGCACTGTGCCTTACAACGACAACCCGGGAACCGGTTCTGGCCTGGAACAGTACAAAATCCTCTACTTCATTTTCCTCCTATATTTTCGGAGCCGATCTTCGCCATGGATGTTTATGACTGGAGTTCAAATTTACACGGGCGAAATTTCCGCAACTCAACGTTTATATTGATTGACTTTAGTCCAGTTGCTCTGGGAAATCCACAAATCACCTTATGTTGTGAAAGACTTCCAGGAGGGTCCTCGGTGTACTATAGCGTTAGATTCGATATCAGGTGAGTAATTGTTTGCATGTCAGAGTTGTTTGTTTCATGTCCAGCTCTTCCACAACCTGAGACTTTTTATATTAAGGGAATGAAGTAGAAAACAGGCATGCAACCTTGGTACTGCATTCTGTAGCTATATACAACTCACCTCAAAGTCACAATAAGTTACTCCTGAGAATTAAGTTAGAAAGTCCCAGTGCCATTGCGTATGCACACTATATTTGCATATTTTATTTTTTATATGATTTTTTTTTTGTATATGATAGCATTCACGAGAAATAGTATAAATTATCAACTCTCAGCAAGTGTTAAACATTGATTTTTGTTAAATAAGTAAATGAAAGCGCTCCCGAACGACTTTATCCGCGTGCGCTGGAGTAATGGTCAAATTATACGTAAATAAAATGTTCTAAAAAAAATCAACTTTAGTATTTATAAAAAAGTCCGCGGCACCAAATGCCATAATAAGATATTTTGTGGAAAAAAATTATTGTAAATAAAAAAGTTTTTTATGAGCATTATTTTTAAGAACAAACGTTACTTCAATATAAAGACAATTTTATGAAATTAAATTTTGCCCTTTATAGACTATTATTTGGACAACACAGTTTAAGAGATAATAGAAAATTAAAATAACTTAACACTCAGCTTGGGTCTATAACTATATTACTGTACAAGTGGCGCGAAAGAGCCGTGTGAGTCATAGCCGACGAAAACCGAGCAATAAAATTATGTTTCAATTTTATAGCTTATTCATTGAGGAATGGTATACAGGCATATAACTTCAGGCTAAAATCCTAAGAAGCGGAGCAGTAACCATGAAAGTAAATCTAGAAAGTTGTAGGCAAGTAAGGCAAATGAGAACAATAATTATGACAAACTACACGTGTGTTTTGGTGGCGTGGAGTTTGTCGGCTAAAATTAACACGAGTGAAACCGTGGTGCACAGTTAGTATTTTTATAAAGGAATGTTGCCGGATGGCTTGTAGCGCACTGATAATAAAAGTGAGAGGTTGTATAATAATGAAGATAACTCACAGTCGCTGCTACACTGGCAGAACTTCTCGCAGAAGTTTTGTGACTGCAGGCATGGGCACATGCTGTCGCACGGCTGGTTCGGATGATCACACGGCGTGTAGTTGTATCTGCAACATTCATTCACAATCTTCAAAATATTTCCATCAATAATCTCTTTAATTCACGGATATATTTTTCACCAAAGTTTTTTAATTACATTCCCAATGTGTCTAAGAGATTTGGAAGCATTTGACGTGAATACGTCTTTAAAGCTTCCATAGCGGGAGGTATTTCAAAAATATTATGATAATAAAATCGTGGGATACAGCTACATATCCATCTTCTACAACCAAAATTTAATTACACCACTTGATAATTAAAAGATCAAAGATTTAGTTACGTAAAGTGCAGATTGTAACGCATCGCGTGCTGGGGAGCGGTCACTACTATATTGAAGTCGTTTCGCCGCTTCACATAATTTTCATTTTGTTTAAATTATTACACGGAGAAGCTACGACGCTCGTTTTAGTTTCAATCGATAGCTCTCGTTAAGATTTGTCGATTGAGTATACAAAGCATTAGTGCTGAATAGTTATTGTGAATAAATATGGTGTTAAAGTTGAAACTTAATACAATATCGGCCTTTACTCGTCAAAAACAACACAGTCAGAAACTTTTCTTATGTTGCAGAAGCATTTGCTAATGTTAATGGTATTTCATCACGGAAGTTATAATCCGAGTGGTACAAAATAACTAAATTATGATAACACTTATAATTGTCACCATTAGTTACAGAATACATTCAGCTAAAGATACACACAAATAAATTTTTGGATAAAATCATATTTATGAATGCTCACATCTCATATATCCCTACCTAATGTTTTTAATGTTGAGAAAACAACGGTTAACAATCGATTAATCGATTGTCAATAGGAGTACGGAGCAATTAATTAATGTGAAAACAAGGAATATTTCCGCGAATGACATTTTTTTAGTTCATCAAATTACAAACGTACGAATGTTTCGGAACAAGCGATCGCCTTTTTTCGCTATCGTCTTCGAGAACGGGCTGACATAATATATTCCGTACAAAAACAATTAATTGTTTTTCAAAAAACCAACGGTTACCATAGATTGTTCTAACAACCGATTTTTTACCAACTATTACTGTTTATTAATAATATATTAAGCAAAAATTAACACTAACGAACCTTGTTCTCCTAAAATTGGGATGACCACATATGACCTGGCGTCAAGATAACACTTTGTTAAATACATTTTCTTATTGAGTTTTCTAACGGGGCGGAATGTATAAATATACATACACGTGATGCGAAGCGGAGTCTTTCTTGAGCTGTATCTTACGACAGTGCACGGACCAGAGCCTGTGTTTCTTCTTTTTCTTCCGCGGCGGAGTCAGTTCCGCTTCTACGCGACACTCCTCTTGTCCAGTGTTTATCCAGTACGTGTACACCTTGTGATCATTTGCGTTTAATTTTTTGTTATTATTATTTTTGAAAATTATGTTATACTAGCTGTGACCGCGACTTCGATCGCTTGGACGGCACAAGAACGTTTCTTAAAGCTTTAATAACTTTCTATTGAATGAAAATATCGTGATATTTTTTTACCTGTATTCTCAACCATTTTATATAAACTATTATAAATGCGAAAGTAACTCTGTCTGTCTGTTACGTTTTCACGCCTAAACCGCTGAACCAATTTTGATGAATTTTGGTATAGATATAGATTGGACCTTGGGAAAGGACATAAGGTACTTTTTTGTAGCGAAAATAAAACTTTAAGGGTAAAAAATAAGAGATGAAAGTATGTAAGAGGGAAATATTAGCTTCCATGACAACCGTTTTGAAATGACAGTATATATTGTCAAAAAAAAGTAATTCAAAAAGTTTAATTTTTATCGTGTAGATGGGAAACATACATCATACTATAATTGAGAGGCTATAAGAATTGTTAATTAAATTAAAAATTGTACATCAGAATAACAGTTTTCAACCGATTTCAATGAAAACTGTACACAGGAAATACATGCCACTCCTCAATTGATACTGCATATGAATTGTCAACAATATGAGTACAAATAAAGGGATTTAAATAATTATAGCGTAGTAAGAAACGCATGAGGAGCCGCGGGCACACCGCTAGTTTTATATAAATAGATTATTAAAATTTGGTTAAGGACGCTAGATCAAATAAACGGATCTAGCTCTTAGATGTCGATGCAGTAAACATTAATAGAAGCTTTACAATAGATATGCACCTTGAAGGTAGAAACTAGCCAAGTCAGTTTTTTTTTCGGTTGATAAAAGTTCCATTCTTTATAACTTCAACATGAGTTATTTTGAGACACGGTGGTATTTTTTTTAATATAACAAGATATAGTAAATTCAATCGTGTTTATAAGCATTTTCTCTTTGAAAACATTCAAATCCAAGATAAATACTCATTAGATAAAAGAACTATGGATAGAAATGTAATATGGATTTGTTTAGATTTACGAGAATTTGAAAATAAAAAGCCAAATGTTGTTATTTTCAAGTGAATCAAGTGGTCATGTGTTATATGGTGGTGTATATTTACATTTAAATAGGGTTTTCAACAAACTTTATACATATTTTAACATGCAATTTAGTTTAATGTAATACGAAAAGCTGTTGGAACAATATGACTTTACAATTGTAGCACTGAATAAGTAATTGTGTAAAAGTGTTTTTGTATGGCCAGTAACTCTCTTTCTCTGTTTTAAATAATATGTCTGATTATAATGATGATTGTGAAGCTTCTAAAATATAAAAAAATTAAAAGATTTAATTTATTTAACCAGATAAAAGTGATGCACAGAAGTAAATGTTTTAATTCAAATTCTAACAAAAACAGTGCAATACCATTAGTTAGAAGTAATTCGATAGTTACCTGTTGGCAAGTCTTGGAGAGCATGACCTGTGCTATTGCGCAATAGTTTGAATGAAACACCTTATGAAGCCCTCTAAATAGTGACTGATCCGAGCCCGTCCACTCGGACTCTATGTCGCCGACCGTCAACCCTGGTGTAATCAATTATAAGAACTATTGATTCTTGGTTATATTATCGACATTTAGTAAACATTAAACTGAGTAAATGAACTTACCTAATGGATTATAAACCGGCTCGGATGGCCCATCAGTCGCTGGTTTCAAGTTGATACCGTTGCTGCTCCAATTGCTATTACTCGAGTTACTGTTACTACCTTCAAATGTTATATTTTCATATTAATATTAATTCGAGAAATTTTTAAACAGACAATCACAATTTTATTTGTCGACAAAACCCAAATCTAAAATAGGGATTATAAAATGTTCGACATTGCACATACAGTAATACAAAGAGGAACAAAGGCTGAAGATATCTTCAAGCTGTTCACGAGGTTAAAGATGATATGAGCAGAATACTTCAAGACGGATGTTTAGGCTAAAAACGCAAATATGTCAATCACATAATGCAAAATGACACCATCATAAAATTTAAGAACGGTCCTTCCTCTTGAAATCGTGATACGTCACGACGCCGATATTTTTCTTCACTTGCTGAATGTATGTCCTTCCTCTTTCCTTCAAAATTACACCACCATCCTTTGCTCATTATATCTGCCTATCCCTTTCCTTGCCCCTTTCACCAATGTTAGTTCGGATTTTCAATCAGAACGGCGAACACTAAAGGTGACTACGAGATGTACTAAACCCAATAATAAGCATATAATGCCAATATTCTTCTTTATTAGTCCTTTTACTCGTTCATTCTTTCTGTATCATTGTGCATATGTTGTAATCGACCTAGTACTATTTATCTGGCTAATTTTGAAAAAGAAGAGAACCAGTCCCTACAACGGATAATGGACCAATGCCGTTTTTACAAGCGTTTATTTAACTTGCTTTGTTATTATAGGTCAAATCTTGCAACTGATTTTTAAAACAGATAACCCCAATCGATTGAAATGAAATTTTGCATACACGTTTAGTTTGGATGACAATGCATTGTTAGATAAGTAACGTAATTTTAAATCCAATATAGAGTACAGAGATGATGGACCAGTTATTTTTTATGCATCACCATGATATGGGTATGAAACAAAAATATTAATAAAACAAGCTTTTATTGCATATTTCAATAATCTTAAAAGCAAGTTGAGACTCTCTTTTGGCTTGTCGCATTTTGGAATAAGCCATTAGCTGCCGATAGGCTTGCAGGACGGCAGGGCAGCGACGACCAACGATGGATTGCGATCTTTCAATGGTCGCCGTTGTATTTGGATTTTATTGTGCTTACGGTAGGTGCCGTCACTTATAATTTTTTTTTAACTCTGGATCTAGTGAGTTGTCAATGTTAGTACAACAACGTTACCGCTAAAGACGTATGCCTCGCTAGATATATGAAACAAAACATATCACCTTTCTGGTATCTATTGCTGTCATTGCTGTCCTCGGATGAAGCATCGTTAGGCGAGTCCATCGCGTGGCTCTTGCCTTTGTCCTCTTCTCCAGCAGCCTTCTCGCGAGCTAATTTCTCACGTATGCCTTCCTGTGACACAACCGACGATATTAATTTACTACGTACATATTATATACAAAACGCGACAGTTTAAAAAGTGGTATATTCTAGTTAATTTAATTGAAAATTAAATTGCGTTGTTTTAAAACTATGTGCACTCGCGGCTTCGCTAGCGTGGACGACAGAAGAACGCTTAATTCATACAAAAGTCGTAGTTTCTCAAAAGTCGAATAACTTTATATTGAATGAAGATATCGTGATTTTTTTATCAAGGACCAAAGGATCAACAAAAGATGTTGATCAAAATCTATAAAAGTAGTTTTACGTGATGCGCGCCCTACGGCAAATCCGCAATCATTTTATGTATATAGATTATTTACATAAAACTATTTTTATCAGTACAATTCAAAACAAACCCTACTTGTGTTGACCTTGTTCTGTCACGTAACAAAGAAAATTATTTGTTGCGACCAAAGTAAAAAACATCACTATTCTCGAAATATCTAGAAACGTCTAGAATCTACTCGAAACATCGAGTGTGTATTCGTACGTACGTAAAGCCATCGCAGTTCACACACACATTTACGATTACGATTACGTAATTAAACAAAGAATGTCTGTAAATTGCACACTTCCTCTTCTTTAAACGATGTTGTAAAGATCAAGGCTATTCTGGTCAATTGGACCCACGTTTTATTTCGGTATATGAGCGAGTCGTATTCCGAGCCGGGACAGTCATACCCGGTGAAGCTGTCAAGGCCTCCTGGCTAACGGCGTAGTCAGTTCGAAAAAGAAAATAGTAGTTCTGTTTTGGACAACCAAGTGAAAACAACAAACAATAAAAGGAAGAAATTTAACTCACCAAAAGCATGTAGCAGCTAGGTCCGCAAGGATCAGAGAAGGGCTTCAAATCGGGACCCTTACGCCTGGATAAGTTAGGTCTCGGGTGGCACGCTTGCAAACCTGGCATTATACAACTCGTATAGACAAAATTAAACTCTTTCACTGATAAATGAAGAAAAAAGCGACAATGTATTTAGCTGAAAATATAAATGATATAATATAAAGGAAATACAAAGCACTTGGTTATCTGATCAAAATACATATAAAATCATAATAAATAGTTGATGAGAAATTATGAACTTATTATAAATGATTTCATTTTCTGTCGCAGGAAATTAGCTGGATGGTTCCCGTTTATTATCTTTTTATAATAGACATTGATTTTTCAATTTTATTAAAGATTAGCGGTGCCCCGTGATTCCGCACGCGTTTGTTACGAAGTAATTATGTTCATCATGTAATTTTATTTTTACTCCGAATATTATTGACAGTTCATATAAATTATCAGTTGAGGAATGAGCAAAACCACGGTCAAAATCAGTTGAAAATTAATTTAAAAAAATACAGTTCTTAAAAGTATTATTGAAAATTTTTAAGGCTTATCAATTGACCAATGAGCATCCCTTAAGCAAAATTTCATAAGAGTGCGTCAAGACAGCAGGCAAAAAAAATTAGGAGCATATTCGCGGTTAGTGTCCCTTATATATAGGATGTCTATTGTAAAATTTAGAAAAAAATTACATGTACGTCTGTACATAGTCTACAGATTTGTTAATATACATTATCAACTGTAAGGTAGCTTATCGAAAATGGCCGTTAGTTACATTATTTGTAATTGACTCTATTGGCTTTACATGTTTTCATTTTTTATAATCAAAGGCTGTGATTGATGAATATTATAAAAGAAATTATACACAGGTTTTAAGATGCAGCGAAAATAAACACAAGGGATGTTATCTACACAGTCTTACCTGCCGTCTGACATCCTGTCAGCGAAACAGATAAAGACATTTCGAGTCAGCCCTAGTTCACACATTGTCTACTATATTAATTATAATATAAAATATTTTCTTACATTTTAGTATAGAATACAAATATTACTTAGACTACCATTTTATAAAAAAATAAAAATCCTATTTGTCTCTTTTGTAATTAATTTTTATAGATGAACGTTTCCACTGAACAAGACAATTTTTTGAAAAAAAAAAGGAAACATACTTCATTGATATTGAGAAGTTCGCTCGTGTATCTTCGAAGTCGATGAAATGAAAACGGGAGGTATATATTCACTTTCCAACGAAAAAAGAAAGAAGTTATGGCTGTACAACCATAAAAAAAAAAAACAAATTGAGAACCTCCTTTTATTTAAATCGGTTAAACTGGTACTGTTTTATTCTATTTGACATAAAAAGCATGAAGCTTAAAATATATGGTTTGTTGCATGAATAGTCCACACTACCGAAAAGTGAATAAAATTTTACTTGGTTTTAAAAATTTACGCATAAATTTTTCCCTTATTAGGTAATATGTTGTCAAATAAAGTTTTTAAAGGTAAAACCATTTGCAGTTCAATATGTTATTGGACATTATGTAGGAACATGGTACAACACATCATCAAAACATAGAATCTTAAACTTCGCATCTTCAGTGGAAACCGCACATCATAATATATTGGTTCTAATTAGGATTCTCAATAAGGGGCCATCCATAAATTACGTCACACGTTTAGGGGGAGGGAGGGGGGTGACCTGCTGTGACAAGAATGGGGGAGGGGTCAAAAAAATCATGAAATTCGTGTGACGTAACTTATGGATGGCCCCTAATCCTGGAAGAAGATGCAACACACGTTTAAAACTAATACAATTCCATTCAAATTAGAAAAATTGAAGTGATGTGTGTGTTTCAGTTCAAATCCTAACAATAAGCTTAAGCTTTCGTTGAAGGAAAACAATCGTGATGAAACCTTGAAACCATAAACAAGTCGTCAAACACCAATCCGTGTGTTGTAGCTGCTGCACTTGCGAGCCAGTCCTTCCACTAGGCGTGGCGTGCTACCATCGTGAGCCATATCGTCACTTAAGATCAGGTGAGATTGTAGCCACAACGCTAAAACTATAACGATTAAAAAAAAATACGCTGAGACAAACCGAGGGTCGAACCAACCACATCCCTTTGACCTTAAAGATATGGTATATTACACCATTATTTGAAATTAGGTTAATTTGATCTATTAGTAACAATAATACGTCACTAGAACTTTAATTACAATCATAGGATATCTATAATTGCCGTAAAAAGTCAATAAATTGTACATTTTACTATTTTGCGCGAAAACGCTAACCGCCATGCTGCTTTGGTTCGTGACGTCATTACTTTGAATTTGGAAAAGAAGGAAATAGTTGAAACCGATGACGTTTGCTATATGATGACGTCACATAGAAATTTCTATATGGCGGCAACCGTTTCGTATATTTGTAGAAGGGAGTTAATAATAAAAATTATTTAATATTTTTATGAATTAAAATTAACAATTTTTTTTCTACAATAAACATATGGTCCATCTGATGGTAAGCGGCTACTGTAGACTATGGACGCTTGTAATACCATAGGTATCACTAGCGCGTTGCCGATCTTGAACCCCCCTGCCCAAGGAGCTCTGGAAACCCAACTCGCCGCAGGAACACAACACAAGGTCATTTGACTGTAATCTTCTGTAGGGTGGAGGAATTCCACCAGTCAAGGTGCCTTAAGTGGAGACAAATCTTAGTTCTCTGTACCCTACCTCACTAATCTAACTGCAATCAGTGCCTTATTTGTACATTTTTTTTTTAATATATAAAATTACCTAATTGGAACACGGAGTCTAATAGTAATTTCTATTTATTTACGAATGCCGAGGGGAACTCACGGTGCAGAAAGCAGTCGTACTTGAAGCAGCGACGGCAGAAGAGCGTGTGAAAGGAGTGCATCGTCTGGTCCCTCGAGACGGACTCGGCTAGGGGTCCGTCGATGTTCGGCGTGCACTCTGGCGGCAAAGCGTTCGGGTCGCTGCGAGACGTCAACTCTATGTACCTACAAAGCAGAATAGATAATACAGATGTACTTATCGGCAAATTTTGGCAAAATATCAAAAGTACAGAGAGCACAACAGATTTATTAATATAGATACGTGACCACAGCTTCACGGTGACCTCCATCTCGGCAGAAAAAAGAAGTTTGCTACGTCAAATCTTTGCCGTAATGCGAAGCTTTTGTATGAAATGGCACCTTCAAACAAATGGTGGAGAGACATTTGAGCAAGACAATATGACTGATGTTTTTCTTGTTGGATTGCAATGTGCTTACCATTTGACACAGTGTCGTCTTTACTATGCTACGATAAAAAAAATGAGTCACTAACTTTTCTCTCAGCTCTTGAGCCGTGCCTTTGTCCGGGAACTGCGAACCGATTGCCTGGAATATTATAAATATTGGAAATTGCTTGTCGCTTATAACTTTCTTTTCGTCGTCGACATTCTCTTCCTTGTCTGTTGGTTTTTCTTTCTGCTCTTTTGTTTGATCTTTCTGTAAATTTAGAACATTTATTAAGTAGACAATAAACATGCAATCCACTTGACGTTCATTAGTTTGTTAACTGAAGTTAGTCACTGATAGGTTATGTTACCCTGATGTGTTGAGTTGGAATTTAATAATAAATAACTCTCATAAAAGGTTTTTACAAAGGATCCTGTAAATTGTATGTAAATGTGTGTCTATCACTCATAAATTACTACCTCAACATTATTTTGTGTGTAAAGAAAAAAGTACTGATTGTATGGAAAGTTGAAAGGGTCCGGAACCAGCGCAGATAAATGAACGGATTTATTAATCTACAGAAAGTAAACCATGTTTGCAAGATTTACGAAATTTGGCTCTCCTTTCCTTCTTATCTACTTCAATAGGAATGTGGTATAAAGATATATAGACAAAATTCACCTCTTTCTCTTCTTTAGAGTTACAAGCTTCCCTCTCTTTCCTTTCTTCACAAACCTCGTCCTTGGTCTGATAAGTCATCAGAGCGTGGACCAGGTCGACGAATAGTTGATCATCTATGAACCCTCCTTCTTTATCACCTGCATATAAAATTAAGATTAAAAAAATTAATCATAGTGACACGTTCAGTGAGTGATACTGTGATGGTTGAAAAACCAATAAAATAAAATATTTCAAAAATAATTCCTATAATAATTCGGATGTCTCGAGTCTCGACAAGCAAGACTAGAAACATATACCCACTCTTAATGGGTTATGCGAAGAAAAAAAACAGATAATGATATCTATTGTATAAAGTTTATTATTAAATTAAAATCTATCAAATGGCTGTTTCAACTCGGAGACAATAAATAAGAACATATAAATTTTAATTATTTTTCAAGAAGTATATCCAAATTAATGATCTAATAATATTAATGGCCAATGACACCAAAGCACAAGAAGCGTGACTGAGTGAGTTAGGCCATGAGGTGATCATGAATGTTTTGTGATATTTTAGGAGCTGCTTTGAGTAAAGTAAGTGAAAGCTTCTTAAAGGCTCTATCTGTTCTCTGCTTCCCTGCGCATCCACTGCCCGACTATTAAGCGGCAGTAGTACTGACTGTGATGGTGGTGGAGAACTATACATTTTGAGTCACTCCCTCCACTAATATTTTTCTGTTTTTCAAATTTGCTTCACTTAATGCCCAGTAGCACCCACTCTTCTTAACAGCCGAATATTCTTCTTACGACGTGGGTCACCAGTTTAGGAGCTGCTTTGGACGAAGTAAATGAAACGTCGAGACCCAATTGCGTGTGTCTATATATTGACCGTTCTATGTGGCTGGTAGTGAACGACTGCCAAAAGCAGCCGTGTAACAATATTTACACAGTCTCCCCACGGCATACATACAAACAAACCCATACAATATATCATAGGCTGATATATAACCTCAATAACACCTAATATTCCATGACGTTTTCCTTCATGATTTCCAACTTCCTTCCAGAACTTTCCACTTGCACTTTGAACATACCTACTCATTATTGCTTCAGAAAGACTGATATTGAAAGCTTAACCTACACCTATTTCTTTACTGCATTTAGATGTATGTTTTATTTAAATATATACACCATACAAAAACTCTTTATTTAATTAGACAGTGTGGTAATACTGTACACCACGACTGGGTCCAGATCACCATATAGTATGTAAAAAACCCGACATATGGTGACTAGCTTATTCGCGTCGCGTTTCAAGATTAGCATATCCAGTTTCTATTGCGGTTGGTAGGTGTGCTTTCTGTAAAGCACACGTAGCTCGCGACCACCATGTACTGGTGAAAAGTCAGTCATATGTGTGATATTTTGAGGTAAGCCGTGGATATCCTGTTTCTATTTACACAGACTAGTATGACAGCGGATTCTTATCTGATGTTTACCTTCAGGTACAGTTCCATCACTATGCTGTGCTACTGAGAAAGTTTTGTGATACTGACTATAAGCCTTAGGATAAACAGAGAGTGCGTGTGTGAGTGTGTCAGCTCCGACGCACAACTGGAGTCAAAGAGATAGGCAAAAAGGTCATTGATTGACCGACTGACTGACTGACTGACTGACGGACTGATTGAGTGATTAATGATTTATCTGAAAGCAAGATGATGTATGTATACACATCGTAACGTTTTTTGTTAACGCTAAATGTACCACTTTTATAAATTTCACTGCTCATAAAATTTCCATACTGGGGCTCTTATATGTAAATCGATTCCTAAGTAGTAAACTCCAAAAACTTTATTTAAAATGACTTCATGTTACAGTAGATTAGCAATTTCTAATGACGAACAAAGATTCGGTTACGGGTTTTCTGTTACCCATTGCTGAGTATCTATTATAAATGAGAATTTAGCGTTTTTATATTTTGGTCATTGTGATACGGCGCATTATAAAGCACAAGTACTAGTTAGGTAACACATATTCTCCTGACGAACCAGATAATATATGTTTATTACCGACTATACCCTAGAACAAAGTGATTTGAACACATGTTGATCGAAAGACGACTGCCGAGTCACTGGCATACAAATAAAAACTGCATGTTTTTCCTACCTTACGCACACATAGGACCGCGCACAAAGATGAGTTGAAGTCAATATACAAGAGTTTAACCATTAACAAGTTACTACTTTTATTTATGTTAAACAATCAATTTTGTTGCATCCCTACTTTAATTATTATTTTTAAAATCCTACTAACACAAATTAACTGTCTGTGTGTGTGAAAAATACACATAATTATAGTATACAATAGGGATTGTAACATTTGTAAATAAGTTTCGGTTTCAGCCGAAACTGAAACCAAGGCCAAAGATTCGTTTTAGGTTTTGGCATTAAAACTGGTTTCGGTCAGACACTAGCAATTTCAAACTATAACCATAGATGTAAGTATATAAAATCTATAACTAAAACTGACATATTTTGTGAATGATTGTTTAAAGTAGTATGGTTTATGGGAACAACAGATATCATAGAGTGAATAGCAGTTCTAATATGTATAGAGTACAAATAATTACTAAGTCTATAAATACCTGTGCTGTTATATAATCAATGAAGCTGTTTAATTAGTTATTGCTAAAATATAGTAAAATTAATTTGTATTATTCTAATTTAATATACAAACTATAAAGCGTAGATGTGTGCGCCACACACCAATGTTCATATATTTATGTAATCTGTGGATGTAGCCAATTCAATAAACGGTCTCTGATATCTTCAATATAAATTAATAATGTTTTTAGTGCTCATTGATGGCAATTGAAATTATTGTCGATTAAATGTACTGAAAACAAAATTATGTCAATTGATAGTGTTTCAAATGAATATAAAAGTGTTGCCAGTTTAGTATAATTACTATAGAGCATTTTTAATTTCCACAGAGTAAAATGCCATTTCATGTGTTGTGTTTTTAAGACTGTCATGTCACCAAACAGTACTATTTGTATTGTAAAACAGTTTGAGATATTATACCTATTGGTAAGTTTTTTTCATTGAACCCTTCAAATGTGTAGACTGAATAAGGGAGACCAATTCACATCTCTCTGGGCCAACTAAAACATTCTTATGTAAAATGTTATACCTGAAGATTTCATTTAAATCAAACAAAAATATGTAAATTGGCTATATCCACATAAGGGTATGGATGTGAAGCAGATGTACCATGCACTTTCCCGTCGTAGTTCTTTATTAGCTCCTCGATGAATGTACCGTCCTGATCCAGGACCTCGTCCCCCATGTACGGGATGTTGTGGAGTACAGTTTCATCTTCAACCATGAAGTTTTTCTGAGTCGGCGCCCATGTGTACATTGTTGGTATAGGGTTGACAGAGTTGATTATACGTATAGGTACTTGCTGAGTGGTCACCACACCTGAAGCTGTGGAGTAAATTGATTGCTGTTTTATTAGAAGAAGAATAGTGTCCTAGCTACGAATTACTAATTACCACCTACTGAGTCATCATGTACTATGAGTATAATTCACCTCACTCGACTATTCCCAATGAGGGTAGCAATGAATTTGTAACAGTATTTTATTTCAAATATTAATTTTGCCCAATTCATTTTGGTGTACAATATATTATTACCACTTTCTAAAGCGAACAGCTAATAGCCATATTGAGACAGATATGCATGGCAAAAGAGGGGCCACTGCAATCCCAAACTGACATACACTGGCTTGGGACATGCCATTTCGAGTTCACACATTTTATTAATTAAGTTAATACTTGGAGATTATTCCTTTAAAATATGCAATTTATTTTTTAATGGACAACTGACTGGATTCACTAATCTTCTATAAAATTTAATTATGTAATTATCAGTGACTGGCACGACCCGTGCCACATGGTGTCAATGACCTCAATCATTATGTGAATATGGATATTCCCCGGGATTCCAGCTTTCGAATCGGCGAACGAAAATAATATATTCTCATTACAGTAAGTCCGTAACGGCGATAAGATTAATGATTTTTACCATAATTAATTAATTATGTACTCTACAATAAATTAACATGTATTTTATAGATAAACAATAAATATACATATAACTATGTTAATAAACATGAACGTTTCACTTCTCTTTTGTCTGTATAAAATTATAATAGCAGATCATAATTTTATCGATGTTTTCTATTTTCAATCTATTTCTTTTTACATCTAAAATCCATTTATATGCCGAAAAACTTCTTTCTACTTCCACTGACGTGAGTGGAGCGAATTTATACAAGCATTCTTTATCGGTTGCGGACTTATTCGAGATTTTATCTGCATAAGTTCTGATGTCACCTAAATCAGGATTACGCCCCATGACCGCTTCTAATTTGGCTTGTATAACTAGATTAGAACTCCAATTTATTAATGTGCGAACTTCGTCAAATATTTCTAAAGTATCAACAATTGTAGTATCGCGAGCTTGTAGTCTTGTCAAGGCAATTTCGATTATTTCATAATTTTCGTGTATGTAAATTAAATCTCTTTTTGTGTTCGGCTTATTCAGAACTCCAACAGTTTACTTAATCCAATCACAAGCAAATAGAAAGTCCAGTTAGAGTAAGCCACAGTATTCATAAGAAATTATCACAGAGTCCGTAAAACAAGCCAAATTTGTTGAAATAAACAATGAGTAAATAACTTTAAATCACCACGTCCGAACTTAATGAACTGAAGAACATAAGTAAAAGTACACATATTTGATGTTAGAAATTGGTTGCATTCCTTCAGTAAATTAGAGAAGGATGACATTAACTCTGTTGATATTACTATTAGCTGTCTTTTTCGCACCAGTTTAAGCTATGCGTTTGGTCATAAACGCAAACAATAGAAAACACGATAGTGACCTCCGACATGCCAGGTAGTAGAAGCCAGGTAGGGAAAAGGGTTAAAATGGGCTCCTGATTGCCCTTTACAAAATGTGCTACGTCAACAATACAGAGCGGGACGAAACGATTCCTTCGAACTCTGTATAACCGACGGCGGAATACACGCTACGGTAACCAGCTGTCTGGAAACCAGTGCGTGCGAGCCCCTCTCGCTACGTGTGACCGACCCTGTTCACACCCGAAACTACTAGGCGTGAGGTGCCTTCGTGTAGGCGTGGCGCTGACGTAGCACGGGAGCGGAGAGGACTGGGTCGCTGGCAGGTTGAACACTTGAAGACACAATGACACACAGATACCACAATAAAATTTTGCTGTATTCTTCTCAAGATACAATTACTCTTCTTAATACTATTTTCTTAGTACTATTTTCTTAGTACTGTTTCTTCCAGTCTTGATTCTTGAGTCTTGAGTCTTCAGTTTGTGGCACCTGTGTGTGCCGGTAAGCTGTGACGGCTAGACTTTTATTTCACTGTTGGAGCGGGACGGAGCGATAGCGTCTATCTCTCTACTACTCTAGCATTACCAAATATGGTCATGGCGCGCTACCGCGGTGGCGCGCCGCAGTTGCACTAATGCTGTCCCTATCTGCGTTATTATTATTATTCTATTCAATGTTTAATAAATTGTTAATATCTCTAAATATACTTATTAAATCAGTATGAAATCTGTCTTACGTTATTACGGACATAAATACCTACATAAAAATACTAAATACAACATTAAGGGTTAATAAACATCGTAAATATCAAACAATAAACTTTACAACCTTCGGCCTAAAAACACGGTATGTACGCACTATTAACGTTACAAACATTATAAAACACACATAGTAGGCTAACTATCCTATACAACATTAAACATTACATATAACTGTTATAAAACACAGATTATTGATGAGATATAAGTTCAATACTTTAAGCGACTATTTCTACGATATTATAAGCATTTTTACAAGTTATTTTCTATTCTTATATACCTACAGGTTACAACATTATATTCAAAACATTAAATCGCAGATCCTGTATACAAATTCTTAATCCCTATAACTTATATCTATAATTATGATTTTTATCATCACGCTTGGCCCTACGAGTCGCTAACAAGGGTTGTTATGCACTTCAAATGATTATATTTTAATACTTACATGTTTTATATGAGTGCACGTAGTATTTTACGCAGTATAAAATGAAACCATAGATTATCAATATTTTCTTTAATGAAAAATGATACATTTTACGAGTTTATTTAATATTCTGGCTTCTATTTACAAATACATAACTCTTAATTTTTGCGAATCATGTCATGTCCATATTATTACTTTACTCTTTGAATCCCGCGGTGTGGCACGGGTTGTGCCGATCACTGGTAATTATGCACTACATTTCAGAAATTTCATACAAATGATAGATGTAATGTTTGTATGCCTGAGCATTTAAATTTGTTGAAAAACTGAGGATTAAAATTTTGACATTTAGTATTGTTTTTTCATGTTCAGAGGCAGGACAAGATACAGATTGTTTGTATAGAATCTCCAGCAGTTCAGTCTATAAACATATTTGTGTTTTGTTTCAGGGGATTTTGTTTTATGAAATGTTAGTAAGATGGCAGAATAAGAATACCAAATTGTAAGTTTGCTTTTCATTTCAGTTTTTGTATTCGCTACTACCGTTTTTATTAATTTTCTCGATAACAACAAATTACATTGTAAAGAGAGTGATACGGTTAAAATCAGGGAACTAATCTCTATCAATTTCAACCCCTTTCTACCCCAATTCATTCCAAAAAGAGGAATACTACTAGATTTAGAATCTCTAACAATACTAACTTGCTGGATTTGGTTAATTAGTGATCATCCGAATGTATCGAGTTAACGCGTATTGCTTACCGTCTGTATATGTCACTTCAGCTCGTTTCATAAGCCCCTCATGATTAGGACTAGGCGCCGGTGGAGGCCAAAACGGTTTTTTACTACGATCAGTAGAATCCAAGTCCCGTGTTTCGATAGCATCCGACATTATTCTCAAATTTCGCGCCCATGCTACTTTTACTTCGTCCGCGCGTTTGAAACGCTGAAATATTTGAATGAACATAAGAAATATATGGTAAAAAGTGTTTTCAAATTTCTATAGTGTATAGTTTATAGTAGTAGTGTATCTATAATAATTATTTATTTTATTGATGTTCGTTATTATAAAGACTCACCTTCACTTGCCGCAGTCTCATATATTCCGTTTTCACCCGTTTCTTCCATTCTGTTGTCACCTTAGACTTGCTCATTAGCCACTGTTCCACTTCCAGTATGTTTTATACTAATAAAAAATCTGAAGAAAAACAATGTGAACAAAGCCAATACTATAACCTCATTCGTAAACACAAGCACAGACTGACAGACATAGACCAATAACCAGAGGCAACAGACACAGACATTTATCTCTGACACAGACTAAGTACCAGGACCTCCAGATTGCATTTTCGAAATTTCCCCAAAATGATACTATTTCAGCAACTTTTCCCGAAAAATCTTATTCCTTTAAATTTTTGTTTATTTTTAGTATTGGCAGCTTTAAGAGGCGGGCATATGTATTCAGAACCATAAAAGTACCATCTTAAATAAGCAAAAATTTTACTAATTTATTCAAATTTATAGTAAGACAACCCGGCCCTAGTACTTCCAGACGCCGTGATATACGTCTCCCGTCTAGGTACTATGATTACTCTATGTAGGTTGTATATGCATCGGTTGTTGTTAGTTCTATTCTTGAATTTGACAGAGAATAAAAAAGAAGAGCTCTAGCTAGGGCGTCGTTTGAATGTCTTAAAAAATGACTGTCGTGTTTTCTGATTATTTTATATAATAGCCTAACTTACGAATGTGTAATACATTGTGGTGGTTGAATAAGCATTTCAACGATCTGCCGACTATATTATTTATAATACTGAGCTAGCTTGGCGAAATATGGCGTCCCAACTTGAAGGCCGAATCCCACAACAAAGTTATTGAAAATTTGTGGAATCTACGCTGTGTGTACATAATCGTGATCACATTTAAGTATAGTCAGAAAACAATGCCGAAAACACGGAAACGACAGTCTCTCAACAAGGATGATCTTGATGGTAGAACCATGCTGTCTCAAGAGAACTTCACCGCCTTGCTGACTACTATACAGCAATCAAATGCTGAGGTCTGCGAACGAATGTTGCAACGCTTGTCGACGATTTCTTCTCCTCTGACCGTTCAATCACCGGTACCAACACCGAGTACGGCAGAAAAGACTGGAAATTTTGCACAATGTTCATATAGATTCTCGGGATCGGCAGAAGAAAACATTGAAGAGTTCATCGATGCAATATAAGCTTACAAAGAACGCTCAAATATTGGCGATGACCTTGCCATCAAGGGCTTTTCTATATTGCTTACCTCAGAAGCCGCAATATGGTGGCAGAGCATACGCGCCGAAGTCACTTCCTGGAAAGAGGTGATACAGTTCCTTCGTGATGCTTATGGTGATCGCAGACCTGAATACAAAATCTATAGAGAATTATTCAGAGTCGAGCAAGGTGAAGATGAACGTACCGATATATTCGTCGCGAAGAGTCGAGCCCTTCTAACACGCCTTCCAACAAACGATCTGACTGCTAAGGTCCAGTTAGACATGACCTACGGTTTGTTACACAGAAAGATTCGAAAAAGATTAAGAAGAGAGGACATTACGAATTTTTCATAGTTATTGTCAAGGGCAAGAGTCGTAGAAGATTCATTAAAGCTGCAAGGCAAAAAGCTCCAAATTATACTGCCAGTCGCACGAAGCGTAAAGGTAACGAAATATCAACTCGTCCCTCATCCTCATCATATAATACACGATTTTCAAACTCCGCTGCGAGCGTACGGCTGCACGGGGGCGGGACTGACAGTGCATGGCGTGATAACGCCCCGCACGTCCCGACCTCGCGATTGTCCGAAGAACAATATACGCAACGCGCAACGCACGCACGTGTATTCGCCTCGTCACCACGAGTTGAGCGTATGCCATCGGCCAGGCAACGGCCCTTCTGCGTGTATTGCAAACGCTATGGACATCAGCGTGATCAGTGCCGTAAGTGTGTGAACAAAGGTGAGTCAAATACTCTTAGTCAGGTTGTTTCGTGTTACAAATGTGGTTCAGAAAACGTAACTAGAAAAAACTGTCCAAAATGTAACAATGAACAAAGTTTTTATAGTGTAAACTCTAATAATGAAAATGTTCGTGATGATTATAGGTCTGACTCTTTGCATACTTACTATCAAAATGTTCATACAAATGTTTCATGTGAACAACATAATAACTAGTCGCGTGATAGTTCGACAAAAGAACCTATTTTACAGTTTAATAAAATATTTCATAATAGTAATTTTCGGGCCAACAAATTGTCGAGCAAACACACAACCAGCAAAAATCTATCAAAAAGACGCAATGTCACATTTAACAATTGTTTTTTGAATAATGACAATTTTTATGTCAATAGCTCGAAAGATGAAAAAGAAGTTAAGGTTGGATGTTTTAATTTATGTAATTGTAATAAGTTTTGTGATGAAAAAGTTCATAATGCAAAAGAACTTGAGAACTATTTCCATGATATTCCTTTTGTTCATAAAGACGACCCTGATGTAAAAGGGCATAAAGATTATTTTCGTAATTTTTCAGAAAATGATTTATTTTATTATAATGATATTTCTAAAAATGTATTAAATAATAATAAGGTGTGTAGTGACATATATTGTGTTGAAAACGCGCGCGCCGGAGAGAGCTCTGAACGAACATTTACTAAAATTTTACGGCCGATTTTTGATATCGAAATTTTAGGTTCGACGGGAACAGCAATGGTTGATACCGGGGCAAAACATTGTATCGCGGGACACACGCTACACACCCTCCTCTGTCGAAAGGGACACCTTCTCATTCCGGCACGAAGACGTATTAAGTTCGCTGATGGACTCGCTCGCGACATAGACGTCCTCGTGACCACACTGAACGTGCATTTAGAGAAGAAGGTCATTAGGACTCCTTTTCTTATCCTTCCTGAGGCACGTAATAACGAAACACTGTTCGGCATGGATTTCCTGTTTGCCGCCGAATTAGATATGGATTTTTCTCGCAAATGTTGGTATTTTGCGAATGATCGCCGCATTCAATACAATATGCGCTTTGAACCCTCTTTAATCACAGAATATTCTTGCTCCTCTACTGATGTACTCAGGGATGATGAAGGCACATTGCTAAATCCACCTGACCGGAACCTGTTGGCGCAGCTCTTGGTTGACAATACGGACATTTTCCAGCTAGAAGGAGAGCCAACCCCATTTGCTGAGCACTGTATTGACACGGGTGAGCATACTCCTATCTTTGTACCTCCGTATCGTTTGACCCCTGGGAAAAAGGAAATCATGCATCAGGATAATGAGAAAATGCTAAAGGATGGCACTATTGAAGAGTGTGAGCTCGCTTGGTGTTCACCAGTACTCTTGGTTCCCAAGGCGAATGGCAGCACTCGCTTCTGTGTAGACTCTGACACTGAAAAGGTTCAAGCCGTACTGAACGCGAAAGAACCAACTAACTTGATACATCTACGTACATTTTTACAAACCTGTTCCTGGTTTAGAAAGTTTATTCCAAATTTTTCATCCGTATCAGAGCCACTTACAAGGCTTACAAGGCAAAATCATACTTGGACCTGGGGTTCAGCTCAGGCTGCTGCTTTTAACGAGCTGAAACGACTTATCACCTCAGCGCCGATATTAATCAAAGCTGACTTTAACCGGCCCTTCGTAAATCGCACCGATGCGAGCAATTATGCTATTGGACGAAACGAACTACCAACAAAACCTATTATACCTAAGCGACGACGCGGACGTCTGAAGTGTACGAGTCATGAATTGGTCCAGGAACGAGGGCGCTCTCCTAGACCAGAGGGGGAGTATATAGTAAGACAACCCGGCCCTAGTACTTCCAGACACCGTGATATACGTCTCCCGTCTAGGTACTATGATTACTCTATATAGGTTGTATATGCATCGGTTGTTGTTAGTTCTGTTCTTGAATTTGACAGAGAATAAAAAAGAAGAGCTCTAGCTAGGGCGTCGTTTGAATGTCTTAAAAAATGACTGTCGTGTTTTCTGATTATTTTATATAATAGCCTAACTTACGAATGTGTAATACATTGTGGTGGTTGAATAAACATTTCAACGATCTGCCGACTATATTATTTATAATACTGAGCTAGCTTGGCGAAAAATTGTAAATAACTGTACAATTAATAAAATTGAAGTGTCTGTTTGTAAAGTCAAAATAACAGTTTTTTACAAAATAACGATACCTATAACAAAAAGCCAACTTTTATAATTTTTGTCTGTGTGTCTATCTGTTTGTTCCGCGTAATCTTCGAAACGGTTAGACCGATTTTGACGGGACTTCGACCGATAGATAGCTGATGATGTAGAGAGTAACAAAGTCTACTTTTATTTAAGAAAAAGAAATAGGGTTCCGCACAAATAAAAAAAAAACTGGTCATGGTGAATCAATTCCGGCACTTAAATAGCTTATGCTCAGTAAAACATAAGAGATGTAGCAAATTAATGTACCATATAGTTGTAGGCATTAAAAAGACCTACACAAAACACCGGAAGATTATACATCTACCTTCTAAGGAGCACCCACAATAAGCATTTTTGTCTTTAAAATAGCCGGGAGCGGAGAGCAAGATTCGCGCGGACTTTCTGAAGTCCACGTGAGCAAAGCCACGGGCACAGCTAGTTAATAAATAAAAATGTATTTTGACCAGATAAACAAAAAAATATGGCTATAGGGGAGTCACAGTTGCTTTCTTCGTGCGTTCTTCTCTGTTGTATTGATTTTTTATAAGTGGCAATAGTAACATTAGAAATAGATAACAGACCTATTAAGCAGCTTAGTAAATAACAAAATTACAACTACAACCGTATAATTTATACAGTACATATTTAGTATGAAATATAAATTTTCTCTGCCATAAAAAATATAGAAACACATGCATTGTAACATTTGTTTTTATCCGATCGCGAATAAGGAGGGTTATGTCATTCCAGCGTATGTATTTATGTCTATTTCTTTGGCACGCTCTGTAGCCTAAACGGCTTGAGGGGTTTTATCATATGAAGTGTCGTTAAATTCGTCATAATTGTGGGAATGATTTAAGCAAAGATCGTTATCGTAAATTCGGAAAAATCTAAATTCACATGGTAATGTCGAGTGGGAGAAACGTGAAAAGCTCTCTCTTTCAGAACTAAAAGTCCTAATGGTTACCTAAATAATGCTTCTTTATTTGCACGTTGCAGTAACGCCAGCCGACTATTGCCATTATTAACAATAATAAAAGAAAGCTGACAGTAGAATCATGTCTTCAATAATTTGTTATACATTGCTTAGGAATAATGTATAACATTGCTCATTGCTGTAATAATTACCAGCTTTGAACCAGGAACGCTAAAAGAAAGGAGAGTTGAAGAGAAAGAGACAAAGTACATCATCCAACAGAGACAGTACAATCAATTTATCGAGTTACTATAAAAAAACAGTAAATATTTTAAAAACGAGTATGTGAAGTTTGAATTAAAATAGGTATGGCAACCTTTCACATGTTGAGGTCCAAACTTTAGCGTGCAAATACGTTTGCGGGCTACGTTTAAAAGTACTTAGTTCATTTTAAAGTAGTGATAATATTTTTTGCGATAGATATTAGACATGAAATAATACGACAATGTTATTATAGTACAATTTATTAAAATAGTAAAATTAAAATTTAAAAAATGGTACATTATAATTAAATCGTTAAATTTGCGATTGTCATAAACTACGAAAGTTAAATACACCGAAATCAATGAGACACTTGAGCCTGAATTTGGGAAACTAATCCATCGATATTTGGATTAATTCCACTGATACAAAGACGTAAAGAAATTTCCAAATTATCGTCAGTCAGTCTTGTAAGATGTGTTGATTTATTAACTTTCATCAATGAAAAGAACTGTTCGCATTTATAAGTACTGCCAAACGCACAAATCAATCTTCTTACGAATTTTCTAAGCTGCGGAAAATTATCTTCTTTTTAGGTATTTTTCGTAGAAATTGCACAACTCGTAAGTCTTCAAATTTGGATTTTAGGAGTGAGTTTTCTTGAATCTCGATCAACTCTATTTGTAAGTGTATTGGAGCATTTTGTACATTACATTTTGTAGGAGTAGCAAATAAACTGAAACAGTCTTCCATGTTTTTGAAGTGGCTAAATCTGTTCGAAAATTGTTCAGTCAGTAACTTGAGTTCTTCAGCATATTGAGCATAAGCAATATTTTCATACGCAGAGAGCGTGTTGAAATGGTAACTGTTACCAGACAGCATCTGTGACTCCCACAAGTGTAGTTTGATCTGAATCGCTTTCAAATGGCTGTACAAATCATTTACTAGCTGTCCTTGTTTTTGAAGTTTCAAATTTAAATCATTCAAATAGCCTGTAAGATCGGCCAGAAATAATAAGTCAGATATTCATTTTGGGTCACTTAATTCAGATAGCAGTTTATCTTTTATATTTATAAAGTCTGCTATCTCATTTCTAAGCTCGTAAAACCGTTTCAACATTTTTCCTTTGCTCAGCCATCTGACTTCACAATAATATGTTACGTCGGAGTTTTTGGCGGGATCTTGAAGTAACATGTTGTGGTTATTATTTTTAATTCATTTACTTAGGTTTTTGACCCTATATTATGTAACATTGGTGGCGTTTTGCGTGATATAGTTTGGTTTTTGTGCATAAGTGAGGTGGATTATAAATATAAGCTGAAAGCATTAATTCCGAGATCCCACAAAAATTTCCTAGAAAGTTGTAACAAGGGAGCCACCATCTTTTTAGAATACTGAATCGTCATAACACTTGACAATATAATTCACTCGATAATGGCAGTAATGGTCTTTATTAAAGAGGACCGGTTGCCAAGTTAGGAAGAAGAAGAAGAAGATTATGTTACGTCGTTATATTCAGCTGATATTTCATCCAAAACAGCCTTGAACTGACGATGGTTAAGCCCTTGGGATCGAATAAATTTGATGGTTTTTACTACCACATTCATAACATTATGGAGTCGAATGGACTTTATTGGGTACGCGTCACTTTCCCTCGGCGTGAGGGAGGGGAGTGCGATGCTTCCCGGTTTGGGCGGGCGTTTTGTTGCGCCAGATGCCCGTAGACGCCGTACGGATGCCAGTGAGGTGAGATGGTAGTGAAGGGGTCCGAGGGGTGCAATAATGCACGACCGCTAGAGGTGCCGGGTCTTCAATCAAACTCGAGTTCCTCAGTTTTCAATATTCGCAAGATGACCAAAATTCTTTGTACTATCTTGTTCCTTGTTGTAGTACCTTGTACTCGATGAACTGTACCGTACCCTATACGGCGCTTCTCCGAGCTTAGGTAGTTCGGAGAGTTACCGTAAAGAGGTCCTACTGTACTTTTGTACTTTTATGTTTATTTTCACTTTGATCGCCCTGATAATTGCTCTATATTTATTTCTTTATATAAATTGTGTACACATGTCATATGCCAAAATATTCCTTATTGTAATAGCTATTCATTAAACATTGACATATTAAATACATCAAGTACATATTACATAAATAAATCAAAAACAATGTAATTTATGTATCACGGCTTTCCGTTCGTAAACTTACTGTGACATCGTATATTCTTATTATATCCACTTATTCTGTACATTTACTTATTCTATAACAATTCTATTTTCATATATGTAACACACAATACATAAGCATTTATATACCTACAACTTAATACATAACATGTAACTTATAATGTAGCGTAGTCGCTATCATTTCTCTATAATTTTATCTATTTCAATGACACTTATCTATTTTACCATGACACATAATACACAACACATAAACACAATAATATAACATAATAACATAACACAAGACACGATAGTTATACACGGTGCACTTAAATCGGTTTTTGTTTTGAAGTATACGTACTCAGTCAAGGGCGTACTATTGTGACATAGAGATAAATAAATAAACAAAAAATAAAAAATCTTGAAATAATAAAATATGGTTGTTTGGTAATGTATTCAATTTCTTAAGCTCACTTGAATATATAATATCCTAGGATATTAATATTATACTAATTAGGATACTAATATTAGAGGCTAGAGCGTACTTCAGGCGTATTAAAAAAATTGGAATCATTTTATTTACAATAATTGAATAATTAAATATCCTTTACATACATTATTTACACAGTTATTTTATTTACACTACCTCTATTCAAGCAATTGTTCAAAATGTTGTCCGTTCATTTCAATACACAACTCAGCTCGTTTCTGCAAATTCTCTTTAAGTTTCCATAAAGTATTTGTGTCCTGTTTCATTTTATTAAAAGCACAAACGATTTTTCTTTTTAAACTGTCCACAGTACGGGTTTCTTCTGTATAAACAAGTATTTTCACTTCAGACCACAAAAAAAAGTCTCGCGGAGTCAGGTCTGGGCTTCTCGGTGGTCAAGGCACAGGTCCGCCCCGCCCTATCATCTATCATTAAACCGATTGTCCAAGTAAGCGCGCACTGGTCGCGCCTAATGTCCCGGGCAGCCATCTAGCTGGAAAAATAGTCCTTGTAGATATGCTAACTGGAAATTCTCCAGTAATTCAGGAATAACGTTTGTCAGCATATCTAAAAACGTGCCACCGGTCAAATGTCCCTCTATGAACACAGGCCCTATAATAACATCATTAATTATTCCGGCCCATACGTTAACACTAAACCTAATTTGGTGTTAATGTTCTTTAATAACGTGCGGGTTATTAAAATCCCAAAAATGTTCATTATGAATATTTAAAATTCCGACCCGTGTAAACGTCGATTCATCGGTCCATAAAATATTCACATTTTGGTTTTGTATTATCCATTGACACAAAGCTATGCGAGATTGAGCATCCATGTCATGTAGAGCCTGGTTTCGCCGAAAGTGGTAAGGATGCATTTCCGATCGTTTGAGCAGGCTCCAGACGTAGTAATGGCTCACATTAAGCCTCTGTGCTGCCTGTCGCGTAATTCGTCGTGGATGTTGCTCAAAATATCTGAGAATGCTTCCTTCGACGCCGGTTGAGTGCACGGGATGCCGTCCGCTACGCAGCGCTTCCACATGTTCCGGCCGGATTTACATACGCCTAGCAGCTGCGAGGTTTTCGCCGGCAATCGCATAGAAACGCACACATAATATAATATAAACGCACTTTAATATAACACTATTTTAAAAATTAAAATCATATTTTAAATTTACATGTATTGAATTCATTTAAAATCATTGAATTAAAATTTACTAAGTTATTTCTAGTATTATGAATTCATTTAAAATTAGTGAATTATTTTATTACATTTTTACTATCATATAATTCAATTAAAATCATTGAACTATTTTATTACCTATAATTTTAAAGTTAAAATCACTTTTTAGTAGTTATATAAGTGCGTTCGATAATTAAAATAATTATCAACAATTTTTTTTAAATTATTATTTGTAATTTCAGATACTATTTAAAACGAGTAACTTTTTCTAGAAATTAGATATACCTATTAGTTTATAAATTATATTAAGATTTTATATTAGAGAGTTTATAGCTTATAGTGTGACAATGGCTTTAGAGAATGTGTTTACACAAATTCCGGGCGTGGCCCCACAAGCTGCGCCGGCGCCCACGCGCGCTCCTTCACCAGCTCATATTCGTCATTCTTTATTACCACCCAAAGATGTTTTAAGCTTAATTACGGAATTTAACGGAGACACAAAATTACTTAGTTTATTAATAAGAAGATGTGAATTCGTCATTCAAAGATTTCAGGGTACCGTAGAACGCAATGAATTTATTATGCAGTATATTACTAGTAAATTAACAGGCAAGGCAGCTGAATTAATAAGCGAAAGGGGTGAATTAGACGAGAGATGGCCTCAATTAAAAGAGTTGCTTATTAAACATTTTGGCGATTCGCGTAGTGAGGAGTGTGTTGCTATTGAACTAGAGTCATTAAAAATTAGAAATAATGAGTCATATTTAGATTTTTGTAGTCGAATTCAGGACGTTCGAGCTATCTTATTATCAAAGGTTAATCAAGGGTCTTCAGCACAAGCATTTAAAATCCCGGCGACAAACCACACTAAACCACAGGTAGGTAACAATTTACCCCAGCCCCCTCTTAATCTTAGGCCACAACAACAGCAATTTGGCTATCGACCACCACAGCAATTTGGCTATCGACCACCATAGCAATTTGGCTACCGACCACCAAAACAATTTGGTTACCGACCACCACAGACATTTGGTTTTCGCCCTCAAGCAGGTCAATTTAGGTACAAGCCACCGCAATGACCCGCTACTAACCCACAATTCGGCTTCCGCCCACAAGCAGGTCAATTAGGGTACAAACCAACTCAACGATTACCACCCGTAGAGTCCCATGATGTCACTATGCGTACTGTACCGGCTAAACCACAACAATTATCTGTAAACGAAATATATACAAATGAGGAAGGTGAGTATAAATCCCAATACTTTGATTTATACGACAATGGCTACGAGTACAACGAAGATCAACCGCAAGTCAATTCATATGACGACTATTGTGAAAATATTCCACAGGAATTAGCACCCTGCGCTATTACTGATGTTAACGAAGGGGATGAACCGCAAAATTTTCACATGGGTACAGATAAGATTGGACTGAAATGATACAGGTAAACTTTGACACATTACATAAGCTTACTTCCTACATATACATATCGGAGATAGATGGCAGATTTATGCTGGATTCAGGCAGCACTCGTTTGTTTATAATTCCACGTAAGGTAGAACAGTATTATCCACAATTTAAATCATACGAACCGTTCATAGTCACTAGTACCCACGCGTCTAGTGTTCATGATCAGGTAGCAAATATTCCGTTATTCACAACATTTAAGAAAGTAGGTTTTCATAAATATTATATTTATGACGTAGATAAAAGGTACGACGGAGTGATCGGATGGGATTTAATGTCTCGGCTGAAAGCATTATGCCTAAAAGATAAAGTTTTAAGAACTAACGGTACGGAAATTCCCATAATGAATAAAAATGAATACGTGTACAAACTCGAAGCTCGCTCAGAGAATTGTGTCAAGCTACCAGTAGATAGAAAAAACGGTGAAGCTATTCTTAACTTTCAAAAATTTCAGGAGGTTGTTCGCATGCCTGCTACTATAGTTAAATGTGACAATAATTTTGCTACAAAGGGTATACAGAATACTAATGACGATAACATTATTCTTACCATGACCGCACCATTTAAAACTACAGAACTGACGTCTGACATATGTGAAGTTAATCATACAACTGACAACTGACTTGACGGGTATGGAAATTGACTCTTTACTGACAGATAATTTAACAAAGTTACGACTAGACCATCTGAACGAAGAAGAGCGTGACGCTATTCGGAAACTATGTCAAGATTACAAAGATATATTTTACTGTGAAGAATTGCCATTTATCTTTATGAATCAAGTTAAACATAATATACGTACTTTTAACGAAGATCCAATTTATATCATACCATATAGACAGGCACCAGTACAGGCTGAAGAAATTAATAGACAAGTTGAAAAAATGCTTAGAGACAATGTAGTTCAGGAATCGCATTCACCTTGGAGCGCCCCGGTCCATTTAGTTCCTAAAAAGGCTGACGCTTCAAGTCATGTTAAATATAGAATGGATGTCGATTACAGGCGTCTAAACGAAATAACAGTCGATGATAAATATCATATTCCGAATATTTATGATCTATTCGATAAATTACGAAAAAGTAACTATTTCATCTCATTAGATTTGGGTTCCGGATATCATCAAATCGAGATTTCCGAGTCCGACAGAGAGAAAACAGCCTTCTCTACACAAAATGGACATTACGAATTTATTCGAATGCATTTGGTCTAAAGACGACACCAGCGACTTTCCAACATACCATGGATAATGTGCTAAGAGGCTTACAAGGTATACATTGCCTTGTTTCTTAGATGATATCCTGATTTATTCAAATGGGCTTCTGTAGCACCTCCAAAAGCTACGTGCAGTTTTTGACAGACTCAGACAGACAAACTTAAAATCCAGTTAGATAAGTCAGAATTTCTAAGAAAGGAAGTACACTATTTCGGACATACATTGACAAAAGACGGAATTCGACCTAACAATGACAAAATAGATGCCGTACTAAAATACCCCATACCACATACACAGACAGAGATTAAGCGATTTTTAGGTTTTATAGGTTATTATAGACGTTTCATAAAAGATTTCTCTAAAATCACACAGACACTAACAAATTGTTTAAAAAAAGGTAAAAAGGTAGACATTAATCATAAATACATAGAGGCATTAGAGAAGTGCAAGGAACTGTTAGTTAACGTGCCCATCTTGCAATACCCCGACATAACAAAACCGTTCATACAAACTACGGACGCGTCTGAGACCGCAATAGGAGCAGTATTAACTCAAAGTACGATTGGTAGCGATAGACCGATCGCTTATGCCAGCCGTACCCTATCAGAAACTGAGAAAAGGTACAGTGCAATCGAACGATAACTTCTAGTAATTATTTGGGCCATCAAACACTTTAGACCGTATTTATTTGGGCATAATTTCGATATCGTTACTGACCATAAGCCCCTCGTTTGGTTATATAAACTAAAAGAGCCAAATAGTATACTAACACGGTGGCGTTTGCGCCTACAGGAATACGATTTCAACATTATCCACAATAACGGTAAATAAAACGCGAACGCCGACGCGTTATCGCGCATTAAAATAAACGCAATAGGCACCGGTGAACCAGATGACAATGCATCACTTATTGTTAATGTCGATGACAAAGAAAGACAGGTACATGATCACTTACAAGAAATAGACGACAAAGTTAAAGCCCTAAGTGCCCTAACCAGAAGACGAACTACCTACGACTCGAAAACTATAACTATCTCAGACTCTGAAAAGACTATGACAGCTAGCTCTATATGACTACCCGACACTGTTATACTTGACGATGAACCAGACTGTCTAGTTAGATCAAAAACTGACTCCACACACACAATACATTCAGCTAAAGATATGGAATTTGTAGGTATACCCATTTTACATGAAGCTGTTGATACCAAACCAAACATAATACTTGTATTCAATTGGTTTCGCAACGAGTTAAATGTTACAAATTCTTCTTGCCTAATGGAAACCCGAACCTTATTAAAGATTTTCTAAAAAAATACATCAGACCTAAAATAAAATATTTTATATATTTCGAAAATCCGGAACATAGAAAAGAATTTAGTAACGTCATACTAGAGTTATTTAAAAACGATATATTCATTTCTATGAGTTTACGGAGCGAGTTATATATGTAGATAATGATAAAGAACAGAAATTAATGATCATGAAATTACACGAAGGCAAAACGTGCCATCGTGGAATTTCCGAAACTGTTATAAGAATCAAAAGAAGCTATTATTGGCCAAACATGCACGAAACAGTATGCACTGGTATTAACTCATGCAAACAATGTAGAATCTCTAAATATGATCGTAAGGCGATAAAACCCCTATTACAACTCACACAATTACAGGATGCACCTTTTCAGGAAATATTTATAGACATTTTTACAATAGAATCTAAACATTATCTCACCCTTATCGACGTTTTTAGTAAATTAGGTCAAGCCATTCCAATACCGTCTCGTTCAACACCAGAAATAGTTCGAGCATTGATAACATATTTTTCCGTTTATGGCATACCACGAAAAATTAGTTGTGACCCCGGAACAGAATTCAATAATGAATTGTTAAAAGAGTTAACATATTTATACAAAATAAAACTACATATAGGAACACCAAACAATCCCAACTCCATGGACTAATTGAACGATTCCACTCGCCAATAATAGAAATCTACAGAATAGCTAAGTTCGGACGAAAATATACTGACGCCGCAAACGTAATGACATATTCAGTTTTGGCTTATAATAATACCATCCACAGCACAACTGACCTTTTCCCATTTGAAATAGTCTTTGGCCATACCAAATTAAATTCGACATTCGACATAGAGTGTGACAAATTTTATAGACAACAGTTGATAAAGATTTTTATCGGAAAAAATGAAAAAACATAAAGGTTAAGGTTAGGGAGAAGAGAATCGGCGAAAAAGAACCGGAATTAACTATAGGAAAAGCAATTTTTGCTAAAGCGGTAAATTTATTTACAACCAAAGGACAAACCAAAATACCAAAAAGCCGTTGTTATAGGTCCAGTTTCCTGTAACGTTGTTCCTATTAGGGTAAGTGGTAGGGACACTAAGGTCCCAATTAAAAATGTCAAACGTCCTCCACTGGTGGAGCATATTCCTGTTGATATGGATGTCAACGATCCACGCTCACCCAAACCAGGGCCTTCAAATTCAGAAAATTAATGATAAGAATCCAGGAATATTACCGGTTAAGCAAGGTGTAGCATTTTTACAGCACGATAAATGGTCAGTTATTAAAATTATTCAGCTTAAAGAAATAGAATCTGGCCTTTTACTCAATGTACAAAAATATTCAGAATTTTGCAATATCCATACATAGGAATGAAACTTTTGAAAGAGAAGTTGGTGAATTAAAGAGTCAAATAGAGTATTTACGCGATGAAACTACAGAGAAATTGCAACAGTTGGTTCCTTTTCAACATCAAAGATATAAACGAGGTATTATCAATCCTATAGGCTCACTGATTAAAGTTATAACAGGCAATCTTGACTATGAAGATGCACTTCGATACGACGAACTAATTACTGGGTTAAAAACTAAGGAACAGGCAATCGCTAATAAAATTACTATAGTATCTGAGATGTTGGACATTCTTGTAAATTTAACCGATGCTATGAATAGCAATATGAAAATAATGAACGAGCATTTTTCACGCCTCGAAACTCTTATTCAGAATTTTTCAATGAGTTATATTTTGTATACATATTTGACTGGCGAATTTAACACTTTTATTAATAATTTTACAACAATTTATATTAAACTTAGTGAAATAGAGACAGTCCTAGCCCTCAGCAAGGTATCTGTATTACATAAGTCAGTTCTTAATTCTCAAGAATTACTGTCTTCATTAATAGAAATAAGTAAATATGGAAATTTAATGTATACTGTTGATGAACAGAATTTGATAAACTTAGAAGAGACGTTTATTGTTAAGGCTTACTTTAATGATAAGGAAATTAGATTTATTTTAGATATACAATTAGTTGATAACTTTAATTATACTTATTTTAAATTGTATTCCCTACCTGTCTTCCGTGATCCAGTTAATCAGACATTCATTATTTTTCCCGAATTCCCATACCTAATAGTAGAAGATGAAAAATATCACACGATTTCGCAGCCATGTAAGGAGATTACAACTGAAGAATATTTGTGTTCTGAGAATGACCTTATACACTATACTATACTTCGGTATACCGAAGAAACTTGTATCGAACAACTTCTAAGATATAACAGAACTTGTTCTGTTGAACATTATGTTCACCACGACGAGTAGATCCAGAAAACTTAAAACTTCAGAGGATTACTCAAACCAGCTGGGTAATTTATTCAAAGCAGGATAATATTTTATCCTACGTCTGTTGGAAAGATCTAACACGCGAACAATTGCGAGTCACATATATAATAACTATACATGAACAATGCGATGCATCCATAGGTGGGATGCAAATCCACGCACAACGCTATCACCCGCTGAGTACAGAGTATAGACACATACCTGTAATAAACTTACCGAATGTTAAAGAAAAAGACCGAGGTTTCACCGTGGGAGACGAGGAACCTATGAATTTAAAAAGGATTCATTTAGATGACATACACCATATAAACTACATTTTGAAGAAAAGTAAAAAAAGTAAGAGTAATTCAGTGCAGAGCAATAGTGTCAGTGCCTCTACCATAGTGCTCTATGTAATTGTCATTATGTTATTTGTTCTTGTTACTGCGTATATACTTACACCAATATTAAAGAATTATCGTAAGAGGCGGATTCCTCATCCGATTATGGAGCAGCAACCCGCCACAACACATACACTTAATCCGCGTCCTCTGTTAATGTAAATCGATATTCTCGGAAGTTCTGATTACCTATAACTCCCGATAACTTCGATCTAAGGCGGGAGGAGTTATATACCTATGTATTCTCAGCCCATAGCTGATACGATTCAGCTGACCCACCGTCGTGCCCACGAAAGGGCTAGACGCTAGGTCAGCATATTTAGATTAGTTAGAAGTAAGTTTAGTTTTTAAGAGCAGTCTAGAATCGACATCCAAACGGTACGGTTAATAAAATCTAAACCAAATTAATTTTTGTTTAGTTTAAAAAAAAAGACTTTGTCTCTCCTCAAATTAACTCGATAATAAACAGTTATGTCGCCAACAGACTTAGAACACAAGTTTTGTTGGTGGATAATGCAATGAAGGACTATCAAATCATCTTTTTGGCACATTTAATTATGTTGCATTTTCATTCAAAATTCCGATGAAGCCTTTACGTAAGCCGACCAAAGAAGGTGCACCATCAGTGCATACTCCAATTAATTTCCATGGCAAGCCAAAACTTGTGAATACCTTTTGAACTTCAATAAAAATATCCTCTCCTGTAGTGGTTCCTTTTACCGGCTGTAAAGCAAGCCATTCCTCAGTAACAGTGAACTCCTTATCAACACTTCGAATAAATATAGCCAGTTTAGCTGTGTCAGACAAATCGGTGCTCTTGTCTAATGCTATGGAAAATGATTCAAACCAGCCATACGGTCAGTCAATGTTGTTTTCATATCATTGGCCATCATTTCTATACGTCGAACAACAGTTCGTCCTGACAAACTAATTTTTTCAAATTCATTTTTCTTTTTTAGGACACAAAATACTGGAAACTTCTACCATACACTCCTTGATAAATTCTCTTTCAATAAATGGTTTTAATGCCTTTGCCAATTTTGAGCTAACTATAAAACTAGCTTTCACAACATTATCAACTTGTGTTCTTTGTTTATGAAACATTTGTTGCTGTTTTTACAAATTTGCGGCAAGATTCTGGATTTTGTCTGTTCTTAATTGTCTTGTCAGTGGGTGCAGGGTAGCATGTTTAGTTGAGTAATGCCTCTTTATATTGAATTCTTTCATTACTAAAATGGATTCATTACACAGCAAACAAAAGGCTTAACATTGTGCAAAATAAAAAAGAATTCTTCAGTCCATTTTTCTTGAAACTGGCGACCCTCTGTATCTACTTTTCGTTTCTTTCCCCCCGATATCATTTTTGTTTACTTTTCGTTCAATAAACTTCATATCAAACTATAGTTAGTAACCACTCAATATGCACACAAAGTCACAAAGCAAGTTGACGGCTCGAGCAGTTTGCTAGGATATCGCTAGTCCAAGTTATCACCTCAGTAGCTCAAATAGAACTGAACTAACTTTCGGGCCATCCACCCGCTTATATAGGCAAAATGAAGAGATAATCTGGAATAAACTAGTTTAGAATAATTGAGAAGCAATAAACCTCAAAGAATTTGATCGAGCAAGCCGAGTGGCTCACTGTCACTCCCGTGAGTATACTACCTAATGTCATATTTTTTAATTGGGTTTTTTCAAAATGTTTCAAGGGCCGGATCATATCTTACAGCGAGCCGAATTCAGCCCGCAGACCGGTTGTTGCCCATATATGAATTAAAATACAGTGTAAACTCTTTATAACGTTATCCTTTATAACGATAATTTCCCTATAACGTAGAAGTGAGCCCAACTTGGTTGGTTTGCGTTAAAACCCACATATTAAAACACTCTTTATAGCGATACGCCATTCTCTATTACGAAGAAATGTGTAGGAAGACGATTCCACCACCTAACTAGATATGAATAGAATACATAAAATAATTCAAAACAAGTACTGGCATAGCAAAAAACGGCAGACAAAGTTTTCAGACTATATGTGTAAACAATAATTTACAAGCATTTATTATCTAAGACATACATATTAAAAATTCTTGTTAATTTGGTTGTTTTTTTTTGTTCACTCCATATAACGATAACTCTTTATAACGACAAAAAATGCTTAGTCCCTTTAGTTTCGTTATAAAGAGTTTACACTGTATCAGAGATGGCATTAGCAGAAACAGGGCTTACAACCGTATGTATACGTATCGTACATTTACGACAATTGCATGCCCTCGTATTATAGCAAATTATAAGAAAATACCATAATTTTAACAACATAAGAATTTAAAAAATAGATCCTCTGGTGCAGAAATTGCTAAAGTACGATAGTTTTGGTCCAATACTTGGAAATACGATGATTTCGAATTTGATAGTACGATAATTGCCACGCTTTAGGTTGTGAACCCTGAATAGAAATAGTAGTTAGTAGTACGGCTATGCAGATAAAGTTCTTCACAAAATTTCCACTGTGTCAAAATTTTCATTTCCCCTATATTTCCCTACCAACATTATTTTTCCCCATAATGGTGCAAAAATATCCTAATTTGGAGACCCTGCTAAGTACTTTCTTATGTATTACTTTACTCTATGCCATAGGTCCCCAAAGTGGTCATTTGGACCCCTGGGGGTCCATATCGAACTTCAAGGGGTCCACGGCAGCGAAAACAAAGTCTGGGGGTGCACGAGCTGCAAATGGGGGTCCGCGAGCTGCAAATGGGGTCGACAATAATGAATGAATAAGTAAGTCGAGACGAAAGTTTTAACTTCCTATAAATAATAATGATAATGTGTTTGTACTTACATAATACTTTTTTACAATAAACATATAGGTAATAATTCTAAAAGGTAAATATTTATAGAATTTGATAAAGATATGGAGCTATATTCAGAGAATTTCATAAGTACATTCATTAATCATGGGAAAATTTGGGATCGATCATAAGATGACCTTGTAAAATTATTTTTATAGGTGCTTTTGTTGAAATTAAATCTGAATGAAAGCGTTGAATTATTATAAATTCCGTAGTAGAAAATTATTCTATTTACAATACCCGAGTACACATTAAATTTCATTTGGCAAGCTATTCACTTAGTGGCCGGAACACTTGAACTTGTAACAACCTGCAAATTTGATATAGGTATTCGTATATATTGCTTTCTGGCTCGCCTTAGTAATGCTTGTTAAGACTTGCATCAATTGAACATGTGCAGACTTGTTCAATTTGCGAATATTTCCAAAAATACGTATGTTAGAGACAAACAATGTTCATTTATCATTGGAACTTTGTTAGTTAAAGTGAAGTAAGTTAAAGTGAATCAATTTCGTCTTGTTTGGAATTACCAGAGAAAAGTAAGTAAATTATTTTTTTTAATTTATTCTTGTGGTTCCTCCGTTTGACTTGCAAACTTGAGGTATTAGTATTTCAACATTAAATTAAGTACAGTTGCATGCTTATTCCTTAATAGTTACCTTTTCCAAAATTTTAAGAATCGGTATTATATACTTGTACGTCTGAATCTTTATAAACAAGTTACTACATGATTCCTTTCTATATCCATACATATATTATAAAAGATTTCTGAAGATTAAAAAAGATTTTACACAAGGAATCAATTCGGTATCTATGTCTTATCATATTATATTAGTGGAATTTTTAATTTTTCCCCAGATAACTGCAACTAAAAATCCAAAAATGGCTGATTAAAAAAAAAATTTTGACAATACAGTGTTAATTATTTGGAGATTGGCATCATTCCGTCAACCTCCGACAAACGATTGTCTATGTGCCTTCTGTGCAAAGAATATACTACTCTCTACCGAGAGAAGAAGTGTATCCGTCATATAAAAAATTGCGACCATAGCTTTACACACCTACAATACTACCGCTCTTGCGGAATAGCAATTAAAACTCAAAATGCGGCAAAATTCAAAACGATCGATTCCAGTGAAACTTCCAAATTTCAAATATAGCATAAAGAAAAATCCATAATTTACTAGATTTATACATTAACAGCATCTTAAAGAAACTATTTGATAATGTTATACTCTAGTAAATTACAGATTTTTCTTCATGCTCTTAATATTATCCATAATTGTCAAGAAAATTAAAACAAACTGTCAGTATTGATTATTTATTTATTTATTAAAATCCGAAGTTTTCTCTCCATGGCTTTCCTTTTCTCGTCCTCTTGCATTTCCCTATTTTTTAATATAGTATATATTTTAATACAAATATAGAAGGTGCTTCTTTTTACGTGTTGTATGTTCGTGTCTAAATGAATTATACATTTAATTAGAAATGTGAAGTCCACGTGATCTAACGCAACCATTATATTTTGTTTTATTTGTGGTTTCCATACTGCCTACTTACTTCATAATATTAGCTTTTCCTGGATTGGGAAGTCTATGATAGGTCACGGTCATATCTTCAGCACGAGTTCTTCCGCACTTGGCACATTTTCTATAATCATTAGCGGACATTTTATACGAAATACCCGTAAGTTCCTTCATAGCGATTGTAATAAAAGTATTCAGAAAGTTTCATGTATTTCAATGGCGATTCAATCTAACCAAATCTAACGGCAAATTTTACATTAAAATAATAATGACAGACTTGACAGAAGTCAGTCAGTGTGACCAGTTTATTGTTGTACCGTTCTTATTTTTTCAGGTAGTGTACAATATCTACAACTACATGTAAAAAATGAGCATTGTGTGCAAGAATGGGCAAAATCAAGTTTAAAGAAGACAACAGACCCTGCTTCTGTGTAACAGAATTTTAAGTAATGACTCTATGAAACCCTCCAAGTTGGAGAGTCATTTGAAAAGTTGTCATCCTAAGAAAACGGGTAAAGATTTGAAATATTTTAAAAAAAATAAGGAAATAGTTCAGAAGAGACTAACGGTGGATAATATGTTTGCTTCGACTTCACACAAAAGCGATGATGGTTTGAGGGCATCTTATATTATCGCACTCTTAATAGCAAAGTGTGGAAAGTCATATACTATCGGAGAAAAATTAATCCTGCCAGCTATTGAATAGGTTTTCAAAACTATGTTACACAAACCGGCTTATGATATTATAAAGAAAATTCCTTTGAGCGCCAATACGGTAGTAAGTAGTAGTAAGTAAACATTTAAAAACGACTCATTTTTCTATACAACTGGACGAATCTACCTTGCCTTATAACGAATCGTTATTATTGTCATATGTTCGGTTTATAATGGATCAGGAAATTCATTAAGAACTTTTGTTTGCCAAAAATTTGATAACGAATACTAAAGGCAAATCAATATTTAATGTTTTGTGGGATTTTTTCGCAGAAAAAGCAATCCCTTTATCAAATATAATATCTGTGGTAACAGATGGAGCACCTGCAATGTTTGGGCGTTATCGAGGATTTATCAGCTATTTAAAGCAAATGTGCCCGAGGTGTATGGTATACACTGCGTAATCCATCGGCAACATTTAGTTGCTAAAAGTCTGAGTGGTAGATTGCATCAATCTCTTCAATTTGTCATCAACGCAGTAAACAAAATTTGGAGCAACGCCTTGAATTCTAGGCTATTTGTGCAGTTGTGTGAAGAAAATGATGAAAATTTTCATAGATTACTCCTCCACACCGAAGTTCGTTGGTTGTCAAAAGGCTTATGTTTGGCAAGATTTTTTTCACTGTTTGAGACAGTTTTAGAGTTTTTGGATTCTAAAGATCCAATTTTTAAAGATAATTTAATTAAGTGGAAGCCAGACATTGCCTATTTAACAGATTTGTTTAGTAAATTCAATGAGGTTAACCTGCACTTGAAAGGCGACAGTCTAAATTTGATAAGGACCAAGTCTATTATTTCAGCTTTCCTTCTCAGAAGTAAACTAATGAGGCAAAACATTGGACGGAGAGAATTTTCCCAGTTTCCAAATTTGTCACAGACAAGCTGTCAAGATGATGATGTTTTATCCTATATTGAACATTTACATGCCCTTCACAAAGATTTTGAAATCAGGTTTGAAAATATCTTGACTAGCAATATACCACCATAGATTATCAATCCATACGGTGAAATTGAAGAATGGAATATTATAAATCAAGAAGAACTGGTCGAAATTGGCACCAATGAAGAACTTAAAGTGGAGTTCGTAAAAGGATATCAAAAATTTTGGCTTCAGAAGGACATACCCGTTACATATCCCGCATTATGGACTATTGCGAGAAAGTTTTTAGTGGCATTTTGTTCTTCATACCTCATCGAAAGAGGCTTCAGTGCCGTTTCCAATCTTCTATCAAAAAAAAGAAATTTTAAATTATTGTTACTAGGAAATAAAATATCTGTTATAGTTCGTTGGATTTGAAATAACATCTAAAAATATATGCAAAAATTTTAATCCTGCTCAATGCTCATAAATAATCGCAGAAGTTATAAACAACAAAATTTATAAAAAAGGGTCTAATCTTAAGCAATTTACTCGAAAGCTTTTGGTACTAAAGAAAATAAAAAGATTTTTACAGAAGAGGAAATTTCCAAAAAAATGTTGACTCTTGCAATTTTATCTGAATAAATAATTAATGTTTAAATTCGAACGGACAGTAGGACTAGGTAAGCGTAAAGAGATGTTTTTCTTCGTGAAAGGAAAAGACAAAGACTGTGTATACAAAATAGTACTTTATAATTTGTGACAAAGATTTTATAGCCAGGTACAGAGAAATAGGGGTATAGAGTACAGACCGCAGACCACAGAACACTGTAACAAGTATACAATATTTGGTGTTTATAGTAAGACAACCCGGCCCTAGTACTTCCAGACGCCGTGATATACGTCTCCCGTCTAGGTACTATAATTACTCTATGTAGGTTGTTTAGGCATCGGTTGTTGTTAGTTCTATTCTTGAATTTGACAGAGAATAAAAAGAAGAGCTCTAGCAACCGCGTCGTTTGATTGTCTTTTAAAATGAGTGTCGTGTTGGTTTTTGGCTGGATCTCGAAGTGACATGTTGTGGTTTTTATTATTAATTCATTATTTTAGGTTTTTGACCCTATATTATGTAATATTGGTGGCATTTTGCGTGATATAGTTTGGTTTTTGTGCATAAGTGAAGTGGATTATAAATATAAGCTAAAAACATTCATTCTGAGATTCCACAAAATCTTCCAAGAAAGTTCTAACAAGGGAGCCACCATCTTGTTAGGATACTGAATCGTCATAACTCATAACACATGACAATACAATTCACTCGATAATGGTGGTAATGGTCTTCATTAAAAGAGGACCGGTTGCCAAGTTAGGAAGAAGAAGAAGAAGACTGTCGTGTTTTCTGATTATTTTATATAATAGCCTAACTTACGAATGTGTAATACATTGTGGTGGTTGAATAAACGTTTCAACTATCTGCCGACTATATTATTTATAAGACTGAGCTAGCTTGGCGAAAGTGTTTTAAATCACTCCCTTTTGTAGTATTATTTCTAATTGGTTGCACTCTTTGATCAATACCTATGGAATTTTTATTTTATTAAATTTGCTCCTTGGAACCCCATGTAGTTTCATTTTGTTCGATGGAAGTTGACTGGGTCTGCCGCAGACTTTATTCATTAATCAATCAAAATAAAAACTTCATTAAAAGTACAGAATGGATCATATCATATCAATTATCTATGTTTTAATTGTACATATTGTATTAGCTTTATTTATCATTCTTGTTATCATAAAAAGTTGATATAAGGATTAAAATCAATGATTATTGTCGTTGGCTCCCTTCGCTCTATAATCTATACTTTGTCTATAACATAACTCTATTATCTCTGATATAACTCTATTATCTATTCTATCTATATTGTTTGTGACCTCACAGAAGCGAATGTGTCGCTGCCATTTTTCATTGAATTGAATTTTGAAGAAAAAGCTCTTTATACGTTAAGGTGAGCATGATAAAAAGGTATTCTTAAATGCATGTTTGATTTTTACACGCTTATTTTGTGAAACACCATTAATTGTCGCGATATAGTCGGATTTGAGTTTGGGATTACGTAATTTGTTGATTCTCGTCATAAAAACATTTACTACGACACACGTCGATCCACTAGGATGTCTCCCAATTGGAACGCACAGAGCTGTTGTCTACACCAAAAAGTTGTTCTGTTTGTAGGTGTGTGCTCACCTACAAACTGCTCCAGGTTATGCGAGGGGACTGTGTAAAATATGTCCTCGTATCACGGCGCGTGGGACGTCGGCCCGCCCGGAGCTGAGGCAGAGTACGCGGGGCAGCGGGCCCAGCAAGCGGCACCGCCCGCGCCCACCACCGACCCCTGGACCGGCGCTAGCTATGCGCACTACCCAACCGGCTACGACTACTCCGCCTATCCCTACCCCTACCCTTATGATTCCACGTACTATCACCAGCAGCGTGCTGGCACATATTACGGCAACTACCCCTCACAGCAGAGTTATGAGTTTGCCCAGCGTCCGCGCGAGCGCTCTCGTTCGCCAACACAGTCGCGCAATTATGATCGACGGTTGTCGTACCGATCGAATTCCAGAAGTCCATCTGTGTCCAATCGAAGACAAAAATCTTACTCTAGGAGGAGGGACAGCAGCTATGAAGAGAGTCGCCATCGCAGATCTCGAAGTAAGTCATTGAGGGAAAAGAATTATTCCTCAAGTGATCACTCTAGTTCCCGATCTAGATCATATTCTCGTATGTCTCAAAGTAGAGATAAGAAAAAAAGGAGATCTGCATCAACCAGTTCATCCACTTCTATTAAATCATACAAAAGGAATTCTAGTAAGAGAAGGGATCGTGACCTATCACCTTCTGTCTTAAGAAACGAAAAATCTTTCCGATCTCGCAGAAAATCTAGATCTAGCCGAACGCCGAGTTTCAATCGATCACTCAGCAATTCCCCATTAGTTGAGGTTAAAAAAGAAAAATCGGAATATACTAAAGAGGTCAGTAAGGAGCGGAGGACAAGAGATATTACTCCACCACGAAAACGGAAAGTTTCTGAATCGCCTCCAAAAAAACTACACATAAAGACTGAAAAGTCTTCAGTTAGCCCGCCCAAAACATATAAAAAATCAGAGTATTCATCAACGCTGGCTAAAAATTATAAACACAAGGAACGTAAATCAGATACACCACCTAGAAAAATGAGAGATAGTTCACTGACGCCGCCAAAAAGTTACGCGAGAGGCGAATCAATGTCCAGCTCTAAATCACGGTCCAGGTCCCCTACCCCAAGACACACTAAACGGAAAAGTTCTCGTCGCTCGCGATCTCGGTATTCTAGTCCGACGCCTTCTTCGACGTCTTCTAGGCGATCGCGGTCTACATCGGCACGCAAATCCCGGAAATCTCCATCGAGACACCGATCCCGCTCTAAAAGTAGATCAAAACGGCGTTCCGTCAGCGAGAACCGCTCGACACCACGACGACGTTCGAGATCCAGAGGCAAAGCGAAGCGCTCCGCCAGTCCTACTAAAGCTTCAAAATCTAGGTCTAGATCGCCCAGTTCGAGGTCGCGTAGCCATAGCCAAAGTGGTAGCACGAGTGAGGACGACAGACGAGGTCAATTCACCGTCGCCGATCGCAAACGGTATTGGAAAATACATAGGAGTAAACAAAGTGAAAGAGATAAAGAACCTAGAAGTCCTCCGAAGGAAGTTAAACCACCGCCCGGCGCGATAGATTCCACTAATATTTATGATATAGAGTATAGGGACCCTCCAGAAGTTGAAGGCCCTAATTTTGCAGAATTACTATCTCCACCAGACCAGCTTATACAACAAGCCTCGTCGTCCAAGAAAGCTGTGCCGATACAGATAAAGAACGACGGAAGCTTCTTGGAAATGTTTAAGAAGATGCAAGAAGAGACAAAGAAATCTGAAGTTGCAGAAAAGAAGCCTGTGATAAAAAAACCTGTTTTACCGTTTATTGGCAAGCGGCGAGGAGGCCGTGTTCTCAAAACCGGTCTGGTGAAGAAAGCGAAAGCTATAGATGAACAATTGGCCGACAATACGCCTAAAGATGCGTGGTCGCTTTACATGCAAGAAGTGAAAAAATATCGTGAAACTTCCTGTGAGGAAGAGAGAAAGACAAGACCGCTCGTCAAATAAATAAGATATCAATATTTAGTCTCTTAAGTTTTTTTTATCATTTTGTCCTCTTAATTTGTAATTTCGAGTCATTATTTTTGTTCTTTAGACTGCCACACCTCATTCATAGATACTAAACTAGATAATATTATGGGTGAAATTTTTGTTATGATTGTTTGACTAATTGAAATAACGCAAAACCTCCCCTTAATTTTTTAAACCTATCATATAAAAAATCAATAAAAATCAGTCTTCATTCAGTATTTGAATAGTGTTTAGAGTGTGAATAGTGTAGTTCATTCAGTGTTTGTTTTATCTATTTATATAAATAAAATTATTGAGGGTTTGCCCTTGTGCAGGCATCACACAAAATATACTGGATAGATTTTTATCAAATTTATTTTATTTTACACTTTAGATACTTGGCCCTTATAATTTTTTTTTTATCAAGATATCTTCTTTCAATAAAAACTTCATTACAGTAGGCTACATTCCATGATCCGGGTTTACTTGCTATTTATTTTTTATTAAGTTTGTATATCATAAATAAATTAGGGGGTATATTGCAGACTAGATTTTGCAAATGTTTTCAAATTTTTGTCTTGAAATTGAAAAATAAAATCATTTCTTGAATCATCATCAAGGACAGCTTTTTTCAACCCACTGCAGGGCACAAGCAGTTTCTTGAATATATAATATATATAATAGAATATATTTAAAAATAAAAGTTATGTTTAGGTTTTACGTTATTTCAGTGACATCTCGTAACCAGAGAAAAAAATCAGGATTTGCTTGTAAAAAAGTCAATAAAAATCATTAAAGTGTGCCTGTTCTAATATTTATCATAGATTCATTGTAATCATTAGCTGTACCAATTTAACTGTCAAACAAATGTTTCGAATAAAGAATTATAACAATGAATTTTTGTGATGTTTCTTTGCAGCAAAATGCCCGAGATGATCAAATCGCCTGCCGATATCAAAACTGCGCCATTCGACCCAAGATTCCCTAACCAAAACCAGACGAGGTAACGTAGAGTTCTTTTGATTATATATAAACGGGCCTAGCTGTTCGCGGAATAATAATAATATTAAAAAACTATTATTTTCCTGATGTCTAGGACCTAGACTAGACTAGGTATTCATTTTTTTTTACGCTAGTGAGAGTAGACCATATTTCAAATCACTAAATACATATAAACATGTTCCTTCCTTCCTCCCAGAAGGCAGGGACATGTATATATTAGTTTAGCTCGAATCTTACAAATAGGGAATTAGATCGCGACTTCTTTGCAATCGCGGCAACAGCCTAACCCGAGGTCCGGCCACTTTGGCACCCTTGCGCGCATGTTGCCCACGCTTTCGCGGCTGAGTGCTTTAAGCGCTCGCCCCCAAGCCCGGTAAAGCTGTAAAAGCCATCAGTGGCTCTGTTTTTGGATAGGGCCCCTCAGGCTAATAGTAAGGTCAGAAAAAAAAGAGGTATTCATGCAATGTGTATTTCAGCTTGATAAAATTATAAATAAAATAACCATAATTAATAGGTGTTCTTTTGTAAGTGAATTTGAAAGCATAAATACTTTTAGCTGGTTAACTTTTTTATGTCAGCATAAAGCTTCAATTTGTTTAAAAAATAAACATTAATTGCCACGGTTTTAGTGGTTAGAATATAGCCTGCATTAGAGCATATTATATTAAAGCTTAAATTGAAGTTCTACGCTTTCAAATTAAGTTACCGAGTGATACTGATAATGTAGCTTTATACATTACTAGCTGTGCCCGTGGCTTCGCTCACGTGGACTACAGAATGTCCGCGCGAATTTTACTCCCCTGCTCCCGGCTATTTTAAAGACAAAAGTGGGTGTTGCTTAAAAGTTGAATTGATTCACCATGGCCAATTTTTTTTTATTTGTGCGGAACCCTAATTCTTTTTCTAAAATAAAAGTATCCTAAGTTACTCCCTATAACCTCAGCTATTTATCAGTGAAAGTCCCGTCAAAATCGGTCCAACCGTTTCAGAGATTATCCAGAACAAACAGACAAACAGACAGGCACACAGACAAAAAATTTAAAATTGTTTTTTTTTTTGTTTAAGTATCGTATATATGTACTTTCAAATGCATTTACTAAAAAAGTGTTGTTATGACATTACAAACAGACACTTCAATTTTATTTCAATGTATAAATACCTTAGAGTCACCAAAATGTATGTCTTGGTGAAATCACAAGATGATATAATTTACATCTCTCCCAAAAGGCAAATGTTCCACAGAACTAGAGTCAGGACTTGAATTCCATAAACAATTAATGGCAGGTGCACAGGTTGATAGACTGGGGTTGGGTTTGAGAAAGAAAAAGGATGACCGAGACAATAAAATCCTTTCTACAACAAGATGAAAATGACACCTATAGAGTGCACGCAATGAATTTAGAAATCCAAAGCGAGTGGTTAGCCATAGGTGAGTTCTGCATTCCAGTAGCACTAAAGTGGCGCGCCTTATTATATGACTGGTCTCCTGCCCTACTAAAATTTTACCTTAATGCCTTCCAAATGCCCCTCCCAGACCAGAGTAAGATGGGGGAAAGCCTCTGAAAAATCTTGCTATACTTGTGGTGAGGCAATAGGTACAGCCAGGACACTTATAGGATGCAAGCTGCTTCTTGATAGGGGTCACTACTCACGTAGAGCCATGATAGAGTACTTCAGTTCATACGTGAAGCAGTGTCTTTCGGAGCTAGAGCTCAAAAAGGATTGACCATTAACAGGAGACAAATTAACTTTATAAAAGAAGGCTCAACAGTAAATGCTAAAAGTAAGCCCTTCTCAATCCTAGGTTTTGCACTTGATTCGACTATCTTAGTAGACACATATGAAAAACATTATAAAATCCCAGAGGATGTGGTTGTTTTGACATCCAGATCAGACATATTTCTTTACTCTCGAGAAATCAAGCATATAGTACTTGTAGAGCTTACTGTATCGTGTGAAACTAATATACCTAAAGTCCACACAATAAAAATGAATAAATATTACGATCTATGTGACGAGTTAACCATGAACGGCTAGCGCTGGAAGTGGGAGTGAGAGGTATTCCAGCGAAATCTCTCTATAACTTGTTAAAAGACTCGGCCTGTCGAGAACTGCAGTAAGTTCTATTTTAGAACGTGTATCTTAAGCAGCATTAACAAACTTTAACCAAATCTGGTTTGGCAGGGAGGGTATCGCGGGCAGTCAAGGTGAGCACTGATGTGCATTATAAGGGGGCCCCTTAAACCTACAGCTGGGTCGCAAGTCCCGGGGACTGCTCGTGTTTCCTCTGCTACACGATGGACCCGGCACCCGCACGGTGAATCCATGGAATGCTAAGATGTTTGTCTCAGTTGATAATATATCAATAAATGAAATATTTTCAAGGGTACTTTTTGTATTGATAAGAGATGGCGCTGTCACGATTTTTGTACTAGGTATTGTTTGATTTTTGACATCGTTTAAAAGGGTTTGCTTTTATAAACGAATTGCAATTTTATTTATTTGTATAGATAACCACATAAACCTTGGCATTATAGTGTTTATTTTTTGAATAGATTGAAGCTATGTATTCTTTTAACTGATTAATTGTGCATATTTTGTTGTTAATTTTATCAAGATATAAATACGTAATTAGTTATCTTTAGCATATTCTAAAGAATTTGTTTACAGACTTCAAAGAAATGTGGTTGAGATGAGGTGGGTGAGTTGTGGTTTTGAAAATCGATGAAACAAAAAAGCGATAGTAAAAAGATACAAACACACATCTAGAAGATTTAGCGTGCGAGAGAATGAGATAAAATACCTTAAATAAGTAGATTTTCAGAGAATAATGTTTTGCTGTAATTTTTTCGCCGCACGAAGACTTTCTTAATTTAATCTTTATCTTTGTGAGACAAACATCTTAGCATTCCATGGATTCACCGAGCGGGTGCCGGATCCATCGTGTAGCAGACAGAGGGAACACGGGCAGTCCCCGGGACTTGCAATCCAGGTGTAGGTTTAAGGGGCCCCTTATGATGCACATCAGCGCTCACCTCAACTGCCCGCGATACCCTCCCTGCCAAGCCAGATTTGGTTAATAGCATGTTAATGCTGCTTTGGATACCCGTTCTAAAATATAACTTACTGCAGTTCTCGACAGGCCGAGGTAACCGCATAGCCGTTTTTGGTTAGCTCATTACAAAGATCGTAATATTTATGAATTGTTAATGCGTGGTCTTTAGGTATATTAGTTTATTAAACTGTAAAAAAACCTGATACCCAAGATACAGGTTTGGGTTTTTTTTTTTTAGAACTGACTACACTGTTAGCCTTAGAGGCCCTATCCTAAAACAGAGCCGCTGCCGCTTTTACAGCTTTACCGGACTTGGGGGTGAGCGCTTAGGGCACTCAGCCGCGATGGTTTTGGTATCAGGGAATGCTGTATTTGTATTTTCGTTCCTTCTTAAGAAATAAAAATTTATTATTATTATATACGATTAATGACGAAAGTCCTGGTTTTCACGTTTTCACGACTTTTATTGTTTCAAGTGGTGCGACGAACAGACTTCTGTGTACAGTTCGAGTCCCGCTGATTTAAGATTTATAAAATAGATTTTAAAGAAGATACTTTTACGTTTTCTGAATGTTTAAATTTTACCGCGTGTGGTCACAATCTCATCTGTATGTGATATGTGGTCTGAGACGGTAACCACACTTAAATCTAGAAGAAGTAGGTCTCAAGTGCAGCTGCCGTAACACACCTATAGATAGGTGCTTGGCGATAGATTTTCAACTTCAGCCCTTGAGTTTAGCCCTTGTTCTCTTTTTTTAAAGGGGGCTTTTATAGCTGGTGTATGCCAGCCCAATCAGATCATACCCAAATTCGACACAAGAACACAAAATTATGCTAAATTATTAGGTAATACAGTAGTGTTTTGACGTTTATAAGTGCCTTCTTAGGGCCTAAATTGAATAAAGATTATTTTGATTTTGATTTTGTGAACTAAATAAAAGAACTTACATACTTCTTTTCTTAATACTATCAATAATAATAGCTTATACATTGAGGAAGGTTATCTATACAATGAATAAAATTAAGGTGTCTGTAATGTCAAAATAACAGCTTTTTAGTAACACAAAAGTATATACGATGCCTACAACAACAAACGTAATTTGAAAAAATTGGACCGATTTTGACAGGACTTTCACTGGCAGATAGCTGATGTTATAAAGAATAACTTAGGCTACTTTTATTTAAAAAAAAGAATTTTGGTTTCGCTCAAATAAAAAAAAACTTGGTCATGGTGAATCAATACGGGTGCTTAAATGGTTTATTTACGCCGAGTAAACCATAAGATATGTATCAAACTAATGTACTACATAACGGTATACATTAAAAATACCTACAAAAAGTCAGCAATAGCATAAATGTCTATTTTCTAAGGATCACCTACAATAAGCATTTTTATTTAATCGGGAGCAAGCCAGAATGATACTCGCATGTGTTCGATCGACGGCATTCTGTAGCCACGCGAGCGCAGCCGCGGGCACATCTAATAGGCTATATGTCTTAACACTACGGCTCGTTAAGGAGCGGAACATAATAATATAGCAATCTGAAGAGTACGGCCCTACGCGCAACGGGAACTGAGGACTACGACAGGTTACACCAGGTGCAGTGGAGAGCCTGTCGAATAAATTTAACACGGGTGAAACTGCGGGACACAGCTAGTTAAATTATACTAGTGATTCATTTTTTTCTCAAAGAGGGAAATTATGTGATTATATGATATTTACAGAAAAGTGATTGGTAGAGTCTCTATGTATTCGATTGCGGAAAAACGACCGGAATACCATTTTTGCAGCATTTCTAGGTCTATTTTCTTGGACAGTGTGTATGGTTGGCACACAGCTGTTCTAACTTAATCATCAGTAGTACCAACATATCAATTTTTACAGTTGGTATTGCGATCCTGTTTGAAATTGATTGATTACACGTTATTATAGGTCAGGTATATAAAGGATTTGTTACTTCAAAAATATAGAAATATCAAAACTCGTTTTTTTTTATGACAAAAGTACAGGTTATCGATGCCGTTATTTGTTGTTTTTTCAACCATTATGAATAATTGATTGTAACTCACAAGTATTGTTTCGAGAAGTATGATTCGATTGCATTATAAAGAAGGGAGGGCACAAAGACATCTCCTTGGAGATGTCTCTCTTACCTCCAACCTGCAGAAAATCGTAGCCATATTATCGATTTCTCGTGTTCCTGCAGTGAGTATAGTTTCCAGAGCTCCTTGAGGAAGTAAGGTTCAAGGCCGGCAACGTACTAGTAATTACTTTTGGTGTTTGGTGGGACCCAGGGGTCCACGGGAGACTCGACGGTGGTCTACGTCGGCGTGACAAAAAAATGGGGGTTTACAATTTTATCTGCTTTCGATAGTGAAGAACTAAAATGTTGGCTTGACTTCATCTATCAATGTAGGCAGATAATATTTTAAGAAGCTCAGCGACTGTTACTTGTAAAAACTTGCTTATTCTATATTCAGTAACAATGTGTCGAAGCTTGTGCCGAAATCAGTCGCAATGCAAATTTCCATGGTTAGATATAATCTTCATATTTTATGTCGAGTTTTGGGAATATGGCAGAAATATAGCTCCAGGGGGTCCACCGGAACCAGCCAACTTTTGGAAGTGATCTATGAGAAAAAAGTCTGGGAACCTCTGCTAGAGTAAACGCTTATCATGCGTGCAATACCACAGTTTGCTGCCTCAATTCTATATAAAAAAATTTAGAGATACAAAATCATCCACCAACAACTTTAATTATTCTAATTCCAGGTACTGCTATCAAAGCTATCTAGATTTCCACCGCTGCCAGAAGGTCCGTGGCGAGAAGTACGACCCCTGCTACTACTTCCAGCGGGTCTACAGGTCCATCTGTCCCAATGAGTGGGTCGACAAGTGGGACAATCAGCGTGCGGAGGGAACTTTCCCCGGCCGGATCTAAAGTATTCCAAAGCACTATTAACTTATGCGATTATTTTTAACTTAGGTCGAACATTGTGATTTTAGTTAAATAAAATGTGTTGACACTTAATTCTTTATTTTATTTGCTTTCTTGTTACTTTGATGGTCTGACATGAGACATCCCACTTCTGATATAGTTGCTTATATGAAGAAATATATATTCCCACATCTACCATTCAAGCTCGTTTAAATTGTTGAGTAGTATGTTTAACGGACATTCAGGAAATTAACTTGTCTAATCTTAAACTGAACAAAATAATTACTAAGTACGTAGTTTGATCTAGCAAGAATCTCAGCGGCTAATTTTTGTTTAGTCTGTCTAATGAAAGCTGAAAGAAAATTGGTTGCAAATTATTTAAATAATTAGGTAATTTATTCCTATATTAATTAAGAATTAATGTAGGTACCTATTTGATTATTATTATGTTTGTACGTAACTAGCTATTGGCCGCGGTTTCACTTGTACCAAGTTTGAATAATATAATTCTCATAATTGTTTACACAAACGTTAAATGAAGGCCTTTACACCACTTTAGGGGTTGAATTTTCAAAAATCCGTTCTTAGCGGATGCCTACGTCATAACTGTATGCCAAATTTCACCCGATCCCTTCAGTGGTTTGAATTGTGTTGGTAAATCAGTCCGTCATGGTTTTCATAAAGTTTAGTAGGGTGGGCCAAAAAAAACTTTTTTTTTTTTTATTAATTACCATGAAAATATCGTCTGATATGACGAAAAAAAAATTGTGTTAAAGTTTCAGCTCTTAATATTAATATTAAGAGGTGGCGCATTAGAGTTTTTCTTTTTTTCTTTAGTCCCATACAAAAAAATTCATATCTCACCATTCGTTGTTCGTACAGCAAAAATTTTCAAGAGTTTTTTGTAGGAAATTGAACATTCTACAAAAAAGTTTTCCTACATTTTTTTCGCACGCCTCGCCATTTTAAAGATATTCAAGATTTAAATTTAAAGATTTTAAGGTACATTTCTAATTATTGAAATAAGTATTGAACTTTGATCATAAATATCTTTCAAACGCTTATTCTAATCGACTAAGCATAAGAGACCTTTTTTGTAGAGCGTTTAATTTCCTGCAGAAATATGTATTGCGCATTTCATAACGTTCATTTGTCAACGACTTACAAAATTTAGAAGCAAAAAGAAATGTACCTTAAAATCTTTAAATTTCAATCTTGAATATCTTTAAAATGGCGAGGCGTGCGAAAAAAATGTAGGAAAACTTTTTTGTAGAATGTTCAATTTCCTACAAAAAACTCTTGAAAATTTTTGCTGTACGAACAACGAATGGTGAGATATGAATTTTTTTGTATGGGACTAAAGAAAAAAAGAAAAACTCTAATGCGCCACCTCTTAATATTAATATTAAGAGCTGAAACTTTAACACAATTTTTTTTTCGTCATCTCAGACGATATTTATTGGTAATTAATAAAAAAAAATTCAAAGTTTTTTTTGGCCCACCCTAATGTTTAGATTATTGTGTTGTTTCTAAGGTAAACTGGAAAAAACACGACCTTATTTTTTATGGGCCGCCAATTTTCACTCCCGGTTCAATAGTCACTGGACGTAGCCCTGGCAGGGTGGTCCCCTACTCACCTTAGAAAAATGTACGGTATTGACGTAATAAAGGTACTTTTTAAATTCTTTTCATTTTGCGATTTTTTTTTATAACAATAAATCAGAATACAGTGCTTACACTTATAGTATCTGATCAGCTAGCTTTCTTCCCTCCAGGAAAATTCACTAGCTACGTCCACTTATACATATTCGAAAACTTAAGAATATCGAATAATAAAGATCTATGAAACGATTGTAAATAAGTCTTATCTTCAAGCAACAGAGTCTGATTTTAAAATATACATTGGTAAACTTAATTCATTTTGGATTTATAATACTTTTGAATTGCGATTGGTGTTTTATTTTTGGTAATTTAACGACATCGTTCCCAATCATAGATGTACTTTAAAGTTCCGATACTGTGATACACGATGTACCAATTTCGCTTACTCTAGTTCCGTGGCTACGTCAACGATAGCCGGGGACTTGAATAAAAATGCTATTTCGGTCTCCAAACTATTTGAACAGTAAGTATATGAAGTTAGTTTTTCTACAATTCCAGCTGATGTTTAGACGGTAACGCTAGTCGCTGACCTTATTTTGTAGAACTATTCGATCGTTTTACGGTGATGGATTTTCAACTGAGATCATTATTGTTTTTATCTTCGTATAGTTACTGGGGAAATAACTTTATGAATAGACTTGATACATATTTATCTAAATTACATACACTTTTACGACTGACTTTACTTAGTCATAGACAAGGAAGAACATCACAGATTAACTAATTAATAACTAATTAGTGAATAGTGTTGTTCTACATACACAACAATCATATATATCGATGGATAACTACAAAATAACAGAAAAGAGGTGCGTATGTACGTAACTACATGCTGCAATTATAATGATAAACACAGTAATTATAAATAGAAAATGTATATTTCAAAAAACATGTACACAAAGCATTATTTATATAGGACCGGGGAAAGCGCCTTTTTCCCTCAAGTCGTTCCAATGTGCGATCCAAAAGTTAGGACAGATCGTTTCAAAGTATCTCTTGAATATTTTACAATCGTCAACTTCACCGAGTAATCTGGTGCATTTGTAGAAATCGCAGTAGTTGTCGTAGCAAGCCCTGAGGATCACAAGTTAAAACTTCTATAGAATTATAAAAGATTGTCAAGAATTATTCGATACATGAAACTCGTGTAAATAACTTTGGAGCAATGATGGCTCAGTTGGTAGCATATACGGACTCTGCGCCGATCGACGTGAGTTAGAATCCCTGCAATGAACCTGAGCTTTCGGTGAAGGAAAGTGATGAAACCATATCATGGTGGTAGGGTTTTTGTAATTCCCGCCTGGCTAGCTACCACCCTCAAGTTCAAAATCATATAGGGGTGTTCCGCCAGCTACGTTTGGGATCCAGTCGTTCACGAGGCTAACGTGTTCTTGGGCCACATCGTCACTTAAGATCAGGTGAGATTGTAACCATAAAGATAAACGATAAAAAAAATATTTGTGGAAAAATTATACAATAAATCATTTGTCTAAACTAAATAACTTCAGCGATTTTGATCGCCTATTTCTAAGTCCTTGAAAAATCGGGATGGCCGACAACAGTTAAGTACCAATGGGATATAGATATAAGCTTCGTACTTATCAAGATTTTCGGAATTCGGATACATTTAGGTACTATTTAATTCGAACTTAATTAATACCATTATGGGTTGGCAGGGCCCTATTTACCCGGCCGTGCGAGGAACCCGGGCGCCAAGTCCTAGGGGGCGCAAGCCGACCACCATAGGCTAGCCACTAGCCTACCACATCAACACTGAGTAACACTGTAGTACACGAAAGCAGAGCTGCGAGCACAGTATATTTAAGGTCAACTATGAATTCAAGACTCAAGATATATTGACAAACTTGACCATTAAAAGTAGGTATAGAATGAAACGATGATAACTTTCGCAATCCGGCGCCGAATATGCTTAACAAACAGGGCCCTGTAGGAAAACCGAACGCTCAAAAAAAATTCTTACTCAACCACTATTAGTACAAAAATCTTGTATTACCAATTCCTCTGCATTCAACACCAAATTGTTGTGGGCAACATCTAAGCCTATAGTTTCTCTAGTGAAGAGGGCAAAGTTGTACGATAATTACGTTATAATCGAGAACCGAAATATAATTCTTATTTTATAATTATCAGAAATATCAGTAATAGATGAAGTCGAAAGACTAGTGCTGCGCAGAGGAGAGACTGTTCTAGAGGTACTTTTTGTGCGTCAAAATAAATCGTTTTGAACTGAATCGTACGACGGACAAAAGTACCGCGTACAAAACCGGGCAGTTCTATGCGATCTATTGAAAAAATGTACCCCAAGTACTGTCCCTCGTCTTTCCAGGCCTTTATCTGGCTACCATAAGTGTAGCCATTTGTTCGCTCACATGGAATAAGGAAAGGTTCTCACCTAGTTTGGTTCGTAAATGGGTATCGCGGATCTATTCTCAAGGTTCTGAATTCTTGGTCGCACATTGTAAACAATTCACAAATATAAATTACTATAAATAATATGTAATTACTTCATATAAATTTAGTATGTATCGACCGATAAATGTCAAATATTTTATTTAAACAAAAGAAATAAAAATATGTTAGAAACTATATGAACAGATGTTCCGACTCCTTTCTTTTATTCAACCGAAAAATAAACTATAGAGCAATGATATTATAGCTTTTATAATATCATTGCAATAGAGAGATAGACACGGCTGGATTACGAAATAAAACTACAATTATGTATCTTATGATTATAATATAACTATAATTTAATACATACAATAAAACATGATGTTTATTTACAATTACAATGGTAACAATTTCTAAAATTGTAAATAACAAAAAAATAGTCGGTTATGTTTATATCCTGAATTCAATATAATGAAAAAAGAAATGTCAGCGTGATTTTGATAAAGGTGTAGTAACCTGCGAATATACAACTTCGCGTATCAATACAAGACAGTTTTTAACAAAAAAGAAAACAAACTTCATCATTTTGAGAAATTTTCTGGGGTAACTAACTTCGAAGTTCAAGGTCCAATGCCAATTAAATTAAAATAAGTCCACCCTTGAGGCTAGGTAACAAAAAGGAATCATCCAAATCGGTTCACAAACAAAAAAGTTATGGTTGAACATCCATAAAAAAGTATGTTTCTTCTACCGAACTGTCCGAAATTCAGTCTCTACGATCTCTCTATTGTTGCCGTTTTTTGGTTTTTACTGTGCTTATCATCAGACACATTGGCATTTCTTAACCTTAACAACAAAATAAAACCAACAAAAAATACCTTGAGGTATCCGTATCCCCTTTCCAATGGAAAAATAATCATCCAAATCGGTTCATAAACAAAGAAGTTATGGCTGAACATCCATTAAAAAGAGAAATAGAATTCTTTACGACAATTTGATAAGTATTAATATTTAGTTATTAGTTGTGAGGCCCTCCTTTCCTTTATTTGGGTTTGTGGCGTGTACGCGACCATCCAAACTTACGTCATTTTTAACCAACTACAAAAAAGTTCTCATTTCATATATAATTTTTTTTATAATTGGCATAACTTCTTTGTTTATGAACCGATTTAAATTATTCTTTTTCGTTAGAAAGGGAATACCTCAAGGCTGGTTCCATTTTAAAATCATTATAATTGGACCTTCGACTGCGAAGATACACCACGAAACTCCACAAAACCAGTTGGTTTTCTTTTTTGTTAAAAATTATTTTGTACACTTTCACAAAAAAATTTTGATATCGTCATCGAATTATAATGTATAAATAACACTTTGAAGATGTTATATGGAACTATGTATATCTTTACACACCATAATTAACGTATAGGTTTATTTTAAACTGAATGCAATACGCGGGAATAGCAAATAACAGTCAATTTTATATTATAATACTTTAGTAGTATTATTGTAATTTTTTTAAACTATGGTTCTAAATTAAACATATAGCGTACATAGACTGGCCTTAATGAATTTATATAAATAAAATAATGAAGGTTTGCCGTTAAACGTGAATCACGTAAAAACTACTGGATAGATTTAGATACATTTTTATTTGTTTTACTCCTTAAATACGTCCTTATCAAAAAAACAAAAGATCATATCTTCACAAAAAAAGTAGAAATACTGTAGTCAACGCGTGCGATCAATGCTAATAAATACATAAACTTATGCAAAAAGGGAATCATAAATTTACTTTTGTAATATTAATAATAATAACTGATAATACAAATCGACAGTGCGCCGCGCCGTGGAGCGATTATGATATTAACTCAGTGTTGTCAGCACACTGACTAATATACTCATCGCGTATATTATGATATTACTGAGTTATAGAGTTAAGTTGACATTACCCATCACTACTATATATTAAAAATTTTATACGGGAGCAGGCAACTTTAATTTTTTTTTATAAACACTTTATAGGTATGTAGGAAATAATATCCGTGAACAAAACCCCTGTAAACAAAAATAGTTTATAATTTAAATAAAAAAATAGCCCATATCTATGATGTGCTTATTTGATTTTACTAGAATTTCAGTTAGTGATTATTTTAGTTCACTTATTACAAGATAACGTAATAGCACTAAACTGTGTACATATATTTAACTATGACGTCACGGTGCGTTTCTAATCACGTGCCCCATATACAAAAAATCTTTACATTCACAAGGAAAAATGAAAATAATTAAAATTCCCCCGATTTATATTGTTTTAGGCTTTCTAACATTAGACAAAAATTATTATAAAATAATTAACTTCAATTTTGAAATATATGTACTGTCAAAACGCGGATTGCTTAATAGATGGCTAGTTACCAATGTTTGATCGATTGCAGTTATTATTATTAACCGTTGTACAAGACATAAATAAACATGGCTACGTGAACCGAATAGACGTACATCGATGTATCGATATGCTATTAATAAAAAAAACATATATTATTATGAAAACAATCCTGGATGATTAGGGAAGACTTATTATTACCTTCATTCCTAATTTGGATTATTTCAAATAAATTAATGAAATAATAATTATAACTATAACGTAGGCTAATAAAGCTCATTTTCAGGATGTTTGGAGTTAATGCTAACTGTCGCATACTGCTGCTGCCGATGTAGAATGCCCAGGCATTGCAGTAGGCATTGCATGCTCGCTGCTGATGTTGCCTACAGTGAAAATTATACAAACTATATTACTATATAGACACTTTATAATTATACTGTTCGAAATATGATATTGGCTCAGTTCCACACACCCACCGCCATGACCTTCCTCTCTCGCGGCAACGCAAGCCTTGGTCCGTTCCTCGGTGTGAAACCCTTGAGTCTGGCAGCCGCCCGCGCGATACAGGTGTTAATGCACTTGCAATCACTTAGCTACTCACACACATCATTGCACACAATATGTCCATACATACGTGCACACCACATAGATACATAAGTTCTGCAAGGAACCTTTTTTTTCTTATTACGCTAGTTAGTGTAGACCATAATTCAGATCACAAAATACATATACACATGATCCTTCCTTTCTCCCAGGAGGCAGGGACATTTATATATGTATATGTTAGTTTAGCTGGGATTTTACTGATAGGGAATTAGTTAGATCGCGACTTCTTTGCAATCGCGGCAACAGCCTATACCGAGGTCCGGCCACTTTGGCACCCTTGCGCGCTTGTTGACCACGTTTTCGCGGCTGAGTGCCTTAAGCGCTCGTCCCCAAGCCCGATAAAGCTGTAAAAGCCAAAAAAGGCTCCGTTTGTTTAGGGCCCCCCAGGCTAACAGTGTAGTCAGATCTAAAAAAATCTCTGTTCATAGTGGTAGCGTATACGGACAACGTGTCGAACGACGTGAGTTCGAATCCCGGGACTTTCGCTGAAGGTAAATATCGTGATGAAAACAGCATCGTGGTAAAGCATTTTCTACCACCCTCAAGTTAAAAATCTGGCACCAAGCAACTGTAGGTGTATTTCGGCAGCTGCACTTGAGAGCCATTTCCCCCACTAGGCTTAGCGTGTCACTATCTTGGGCCACATCGTCACTTAACATAAAACGAGATTGTGGCTATGACGTTAAATCTATAAACAATAAAAAAAAACGATAGCTGTGTTACGATCTGAAGAATTTAACTGACAATATATAAAGCTATTGCTATATATATTTGTGGAATTATCTGTCAGTTCGTTTCGTTATACTTAAAAGTCTTATGAGCTATGAGCTTAATGAAGTAACTTTGATCAGGATTAATAAAAAGTTATCTATTTAAGTTACCAAAAGCATTTTTTTTTCAATTTTTCTTACCTTTAAAAGCAACAAATCCGGATCCGTATGGGGGAAGGGTGAATCTGAGGACTCGATACACCTCGCGAGAGCTGCATCGCTGTAAATCGTTCAATTTTACCAATTAAAAATAAACATTTTTCACTATATTATTAAAGCTTTTCGTTTGAACATGAACATAAAACATGATAATGTTAAAATCAAAATACTTTAATAAATTTACGCTCTAAGAAGAACGCGTCATCGAGAAGAGCCGACAAGAAACTCTATCGGGTTTGTCTTTTTATTTTATTTTTAACTGTACAAATAATCGTATTATATTAATACGTGAAGCAAAAACTTTGTACCCTTTTTTAAACGTATTTCGTGCACGGAAGACTGTGAGATTTGGCATGGTTAAAGTTTATGTGGAGAAGGAGTGCAGAAAGCTAAAATTGATCTATAATATCGGTTACTAATATATTAAATAAAATAAATAAATACTGCGAATTCTAACATGAACAGTCCCATTGAACTTAGACCCCCCCCCCCCCAAATATTGACATTGTCACTCAATGAAAAGTGACAGCAAGTGACATTCATTGTTTAGGTTGATACTGCAAATGTCAAACAGAAAATAGTCTATGATTAAAAAGCCGCTGGTCAAATTACGGTCATTGGGCGACCACTAGTATATAGTTAAAAGTTACAGTTTCGATTACCGTTGTACCCTGCCTTTCCAATGCTTTAATAGATCAGTAATTTACTTACATGCGATATATCATATATAGGTACATATTATATACAAATATAATTATATATAATAAAAATTTAATATATTAATTATCAATAATGTAAAAATAACTATCTTTCAATAGAATAACTGTTTTGTCATTAAAATTTTCACTTCGATATTTTCATTAAACAACTATTCTTAACTAAATTCCAGTTGGTACGATGTGGCCCTTCTGATATATTCTATGGTAGGTAGGTACATACCGATAGAGAAAACAATAGCTCGTATCTTACAAGGATTATTACTACCCGACTGTGAAAACGGAGGGTTGTTTTTCGAGCGCGTGAATGGTATGTATATCTATTTATTTAGAACACTCTGTAGTTTAAATGGCTTGGTGGGTTTTAGCATACGAAGTGTCGTTAGATTCGTGTTGATTGTGAGAGTGACATTTGCTATATAATATTTATATGAGTAGAAGTACGACGTCAGGGAATCCAATAAATATTTAAAACAATTTTTTAGTCAAGTGCTTTTGTTGCAGTCTGAGTTTTTTTGTTTCCTTTTTAATAATTTAGCTTATCTTGCAATAAATAGAACATAAAAGAAACCACACATTTTTCTAGAAACATACCTAAGTTCAGTAGCCTGTAACTGTTGCCTTGCTGATGCCATAGCATCATGCACTGCGAGCTGTTCCCTCGGTTGGAGAGGAGGATTCGCTCCCATTGCCTAAAACAACATGATTATTTAAATACAAATCTCATTGCTTCTAGTTCCTAAGAATAACAGTTATTATTATAGAAATTCTTTAAATATTATTAAACAGATAAATGTAGCAATCTTTTGTCCAAATATTTTCAGACTTATTTATTTAATTAAAGAAATATTATAAAAGGCAATAATATAAAGCACAACAAATGCCAATGGAATTAAATGGTGGTCCACCCTTGATGTATCCCCTATCCAAAAATAATAATCATCCACATTGGTTCATAAACAAAGAAGTTATGGCATTACATACATTAAAAAAAGATATATATACATTCGAATTGAGTCGATGCGGAGCTTTTAAGGATGCGAATTTATAAGTTGCAAGGCGCAAGAGAATTAGTAACGACATATAAAGAAAGTGGTTGGGGCCAGTGTGTCGCGTGCCTCGCACGTTATCGTTAATTGACCAATAGGAAGGCACACTTCGGTGACAAATCCTATAGGTTTTGTTAGTTTTGTTTTAGTAATCGACGTGATTTCCGTTGTGAATCAATTATAGTGTTTGTTTACTGGGTTTATCCAAGTTGTTTGTGTGGTTGATGAATACTTCGATGTAAATATTGAGTGAAAAAGTGAATAAAAATGTCACCACCAACAAAAAGCAGTATCTGGACTTATTTTACATTAGACGATTAGAATGAAAATCCACTTAATTGGTGGAAAGTTAATCATGTTGAAGTTAAAACTCTCTCCAGATTTGCACGCAGATATTTATGACCTCCACAATCCAGTGTTTCCAGCGAATACACTTACAGAATAGAGGCTGAGAAGGCTGCATGCAATATTACTATTTATTAAATATTACAAATAATTACAATTTGAAATTTAATTATAACAAAGGTTTTTATTATAAAACTATAAATGCTAATAAGTAAGACTAAAATCTGCATTTGATTTGTTCTCAAAATATGATTAATTAAACATTAAAATTAAATCAAATTTAATTTAATTATGTAAAAAATTGAAATATGTTTAAAAACTCCGCATCCGCGGATGTGAGCCTCTAATAATCCGCGCCCGCATCTGCGAATGTAAAAATTATTGCATCCGTAACAAACCCGATCTATATCTATACATAGCATAAAGTAGAGTAGAGTCGCTTCCAGCTGCGCTTTCCCTATGTATGCTTAGATATTTTAAATTACGAAAAGGATTTTAATGCGGTTTTTAAAAACATTTAGAGATTTTTTTATGGAAGGTTTATATATACAATACATTCCTATTAAGCTCTCTTTTATTGTAGAGAACATTCAATTATTTGTAATCAAGTCGTTAAAATTTTTTTTCGTGCGCTTACATGGCATACGCTGGCGAAACCTTATGAGATACATCAAAATAAAGTTCTAAAGAATTGTAGTTCTTCTAAAAACCTAAGGGAAGGCCGGGATGGTAAATGCCTATCTCCTAATTAGTAATCATTTTTATCTTCAACATAATAATTTAAAATATTACGTTATTTACGAAGGTATTTTCTCCAATTCAGGATTAATCATTATCCAAATAAGTTTGTTAGATAACGTGCGCATTTAATGTAGATTAAAATTGCCCTGTACAATTTTCCATTTAAATGAATACCGCCGAAGATATCACGAATTCAAAATTACGCGCGATCTAAGAAATTCCTGCCAGCAAAACCTATGATGAATTCCGCATCGCGAGATAAGCTCACTATTCGTAAATATGAAGTTACATAAATACCACCACGCCTGTATCCTCGAAGTGTTAGGCATAGGTGTACGTACACACACAGCTCGCCAAGTATGTTTTAGGTCTCATGTAATAGGGGGCGAGCCTATTGTCATTAATCGGGCACAAATCCAAACTGCGACCTGCTACTGAGAATTTCATAGAGAAGCCCAATAACACTTTCCTCGACCTGGGAATCGAATCTAGGACCTCGAACATAGCAGTCGCGTTTAGGACCACTAGGCTAATAAGGCAGTTATTACCTATCAATACTAAATCAATAAACTCTAAATCACTCTTTTTTTAACATAAAATACACCACTTTACAAATTGTACCCGTGCGAAGCTGGAGCGGGTTGCAAGTAAATCTAAATAAATAAAATGATTGAGGTTTGCCGTTGTGCGAGCATCAAGCAAAAACTACTGTATACATTTTGTTATTTTTTTTACTCATTAGATACTCCTTAGAGACTGAAGTCCTTATCAAAAAGAAAATTAACATGATATGTTTATTTAATTAAAAATTGTTAAAGTTTAAAAAAATCAAAATAATCTTTATTAAATTTAGGCCCTAAGAAGGCACTTATGAACGTCAAAACACTACATCATTCACATAATGATCCACCCTATAATAACCTTTTGACAGTAAAACTTGCTTGATGAAGTCCTTGAACTTGTTGTTTGGTAAATCAGTAATATGCGTCGGGATCTTATTATAAAACCTGACACTATTATCTAAAAAACTTTAATTGGACCTACTTAGTCTATGCTGATCTTTCACAAAATCTAACTTGACTGAGATTTTACGAATATACATTAAGTTATCAAGGATGTATTGGGAGGGCAAAGTTAAGATATTATATTCCTGAAATTTGTTCTTTAGTGATTCACGAGGTTTTAGGTTGTAAATGCACAAATTGCCCGTTTTTGTAATATAAATATGGTATATACCTCAGCTGCTGAACCCCACAGCAATATACCGTAAGACATTAAGCTATGGAAGTAAGCGAAGTAGACCAATCTAGCAGTGGCAATATCTGTTAACTGGCAAATCTTACGTACTGCAAATGCAGCAGAGCATAATCTTCCCACCAAGGTTTTAATGTTCGGAGCCCATTGTAATTTAGAATCAAGCGTAATACCCAAGAAAACAGTACTATCAACTAAGCCTACTAAATTCCCTTCTATCTTGATACTATTATCAACACACCGGACAATGGGCAAGGAAAATCTCATACATTTGGTTTTGTTTGCATTTAGCAGTAATTTATTAAAAGCAAACCATTTTTTTTTTTTTTATGAGGACAGAATTTCACACACGGCCATTTAATTCCAAACTAAGCAAAGCTTGTAATATGGTAACTAAACAGCTGATATACATACATATACAGATATTTTTAACACCCAGACACACAACTGACATTTATGCTCATTACACAAAGTCAGTCATGGGCGGGGATCGAACCCGCGACCTCTCGGCTCAATAGTAGCGTTTACTACCACTGCGCCACGACGCCTGTCACCATTCAGAGATTGTATCTAAAATATTGTTTAATTGCCTAAGCTCCAAATCTATTCTTTACACTTTGAATATAATTGAAGTGTCGTCCGCAAAAAGAACCATGTCAGCGCCGTTTTCAACTACTAGCGGTAGATCGTTTATATAAACGAAAAACAAAAATAGGCTGAGTCTGAGGGACGCTGATTCCTGCCAATGATCCAGAAGACATTGCCCCATTTACACTTACTTTTAGACAGCTGTCTGTTAAATAAGAAATTAGAAAGTCGAGAGAAGGGCCACAAACACCATAATGTTTTAGTTTAAGTATAAGCATGGTGTGATCAACGGAGTCGAAGGCTTTTTTTAAATGAAGGATCTACGATTTTTATAAATGCGTTATTCTGTTATCCAAGTGAGCAGAGCCGCGGGCACATCTAGTAGACTATAAAATGCGAAAATATTTTTTCAAGTGGTCCTGGAGATAATCGTCCTCATAAAAATTCAAAAAATTTACTAATTCAGAAATTATACTTATGTTAAATCCTATCTTTATAGGATAATTGACTGAACAACTAACATATCAACACACTGCCCAAACTACTAGGGCTAGTACCTTGAAACTTTGCATGTTTATAAGCTATCTAAACTACACAACCAATCTGTCAATTATGTATAATTATGTATAAAACAGGCATGTACAATCCAAATTGAATGCGGGTGAACATGCAGGGCACAGCTAGTATATAATAAATGTTTAAAAGTGATGTCCAGTCTTGATGTATGAATCTCAGTGGTGGAAAAAGAATGAACTGGATGAAAGAAGATGACATGGTAGAGATGCGAATATTAAGATAGATATGTGGTATAACTAGAATGGATAAGATCAGGAATGAGATCATCTGAGGAAGTCTTAAAACAGCTGACAGAGAAGTTGAGGGGTTATAGGCCATAACTAAAAGAATGTTAAGTATGAAGTTGGATGGATATACAAGTAGAGAAAGACTAAATAAGGTATGGATGGATTGTGTGAAGAATGATATGAATATAAAGAGGATGGGAAACTGAGATGATATTTGACAGAGACGAAGAAAAAAAAAATGTGCTGACCCTACTTAAGTGGGATAAGAGGTAAGAAGCCCTATAAGGAAGCAGTTGACAGTAATAATATAATTTACCTTTGTGTGTATTTCAGCTATGGCTCTCAGTCCATTAACCCACTCCTGCCTAGCTCTTGCATCTGTAGCCCTGAGCTTCAACATATCACCGGAGGCACAGTTGATTGTGAATGTGCGAGAATCTTCATCACTTGGACAAATGACAGCAGCTGCTAAATGTGCCTGGTGGGATTTAAAATAATTAATAAGCCCAACAGGCAACCACAGACAGTAACCATAATAAATATATGTAAAAAAATATCTATATAATTTTTTTTTTGCAAAATAATATTGACTTTTAATGTATAAGATTGAATTTTTTGTAGTATTTTTCATGTCAAATGAAACACCGGTAATAGCACATGATGCCATTTGTGTGTAAGCAAATGTTACCCTATAGGTTCCTCTAGTTGACAACTGTTGTTTCTTTATAATTTTTTGAGTTTATTTAGCACTGATCCTATGTATAACATCATACGTTCTGCAGTATTGTTGGTGTGGCAATTTAAAAATGTGTGTTTTATTTAAGTACTTTTAATGCATTATTTATGTGAAATTATATTTTCAAAAAGTTGACCCCAAAAAGTTGTCTGGTTTCCTTTTGAATTTCATAGAACTCTTCTCCGTGACTGGGATGTTTTATGAATAGGTTGTGTATTTTGATGTTCATAAGTGCCTTCTTAAAACCTAAACAAAATAAAGTATTTTTGGTTTTGAACAGAAATATTGATTTGAAATTGTTTTAGAATTACATATATGAAAAATTTCACTTTAAACCATCAGCGACTAAACAAGTGTTTACTAAATAAAATTATGAAGAGTGTATGTATTATGTACACAATACCTCTGTTTTTTGAAATAAGGAATAAGGAAAGAAAAAGAACCTTTATTGTTCAATAATTCAATTTTTTATTGAGGATTATTATGTTATTCTAACAACAATAAACATTTTTTCTTTCTTTTTTTAATCCTCATTCGCGGGCACAGCCAGTAAGTAATATTTTTTGAAATCATAATTTGTTAGTGTTGAACATAATATTTCGTTGCGAATAAGTTTTTAGCCCTAATGGTTAACGTAACATTAACATAATTGCGAGAGCAAAACATATTGTTTGTTACCTCCTTACCTCGCCTCTAGCCGGCTGACCAGGCTGAACAGTATCACCTGGACCATCAAACAAGTAATATAAAAGAACACCTGTCTCCGGGTCTACTGCAAACCACCGCTGTTGCCAACCCTTTACGACGTTAGTATATTTGTATAACTGGCCCGACAAGGGGCGATGGGATCCTAAAACGTTTGTTTTCATCATTTAATATAACTTATTTATAATCAAACGTAATCAAATAAATAAAATTACTTTGACTTTGACAGTTTTGACTAGAGGTGTAACGAATATATTCGTAATAGGTACAGGTATTAGTACTGGGCGTTTCGTTCAGAAACGCTTTTAAGAACCAGTTTTGCTACGAAAAGCGAATGAACTGTTTCTCTATTTAACAATAACAAGTTTTAAAACGAACGAACCGGCAAACAATAACGAACGAGTTCTCGTTCTCAACATCGTTCGTTCTCTGTCGCAAGCAAATGTTATGTTGGTACTATGTGTGGGCCGTTTTTTACACAAACGGTCTTAGAACTCTATGGGCTTGTGATAAGGATTATTTTTTTATAAACAGTAAACAGTTGAAGAAAGTACTTTAAATTTGAAGTAAGTAACGAATAAGCTACAATGATTCTTATTATTAGAATCATACAATACAAATATGGTTGTAGAAAAAAAACTGGTTTTTATTGGCTCCTTTGAAGTGGGTCAGATGTCAAGGTCGATAGATCAAATGTCGTTTTTTATTTTGATTTGGACTAATTGAAATAAATCAGCTGATGCCAGGTAACGCGTGTGTAATTAGGTATTCGCTAGTTTGCGATAAAAAAAATTGTACCTTTCCCGGGATTTTGAGTAAAAAGTATAGTTTGTAAATATTTATATTTATAGTTTTGTAAATAAAAACTTAAGACCTATTTGAACTTTGTGCAATAATCTGATTTTGTACTGTACTTTTATATTACTGTGTTATTAATAGTGAGTTAGTGAGGAGATCCTTTGGCCCAAAGGAAAAATTGTAGTGAACTATGGGAACATTTTGTGAAAGTTGAAAATGTTGGAAAGGCGGTCTGCAAAACGTGCAGATAAAGTTACAACTATTAATCATGCAGGACATGTAAGTACATAAAATAAACTTTTAAATACGCCTGTAACATATTTCAACCAGTCCTAAGTCTGGGAAAAGTATGAAGGGAAGTTCATTTTATAATATTCTGAAAAAGTTTACGTAATAGGCATACGGATAATAACAATAAATATTCACAACACTCTTTTATTTTATACACAGATTCTATAAGTAGAGAATAGGTTCGCTTAATATCAGTATTACATTAAAGTAGCCAGCGAATAGTGAATATTGAATCAGTGACTATTATTTGACTAATACAAGATAATAGGTACGGTAACCTAATACGAATTAAGTAATATATTCCTTAAAAGGAATATCAAAACATGAGCCTATTAAAACACCTCTATTTTTGACTGTTGAGTCAAAACTGTGTGATACGCAAAATTTTTTAAGTATCGATTCCTACTCAATATCAAGTATCAAACCAAAGATATCAATTCTGATAAAAGTATCGGAACAGAAGTATTTATACTACTAGAAATCGAGTAATATTAATTATAGAAGATTAGTAGTGACAAAAAATAACAATTAATAATGATTTATTTAATAATCACAAACATAATTCTGTTACAAAATGTAGTAACAGGTTAAATTACCTATCCATGCATCAAAAGTTCTTTTTAAACAAAAATATATACTATAAATACCTTCATAATTTCGGTCGCACCTGTCTTATCATTTCCCTATTACACAAAGTACAAGTTTCTTCTCGCTCATGCCGGTATCAAGGACAATCAAGGAGAATATAGTTGAAAAAAAAGCATTTTAAATTTTAGAAAATATATGTATAAATATTTTTGTTAATATTTGTGTACTTACAAATGAAATACAATATCTGTCTTATTTTTCACAGTTTCAGTGTAATTCGTACATTTTTGAAACACAGTAGATGGTTTTTTTTTGTGTTTATAATACAATACACTACGTCTAACTACCACATGTGGCTTTGTTGTCAGACCGTAACGGACTAAATAATTTGGTGGCAATTACCCTCCGTACACATTGGAACACAAAGAGTGTCAATGTCGTATCTACTTATGAAATATCATTGCTATCGTGGAATACTCTATGTTTTCAAAGTTAGGTGTATTGTAATTATTCATATTTATTTAAGCAGAGAAAAAAAAACTGTGTACAGGGGATGGAATGAACATACGGTACATCTACTATAATTACAATGTATCTGGTCACATTGAGTTTACTGTTTATTGTTTTTTATTTAATATTCGCTGGCTATTTCTTTATACGTATGTATACTATATACTGTATAAGTGCACTTCGATGAACAAAACTTACTTTGTCTATGTGAACTTATATTGCCGTTAAAAATTACATATAATGATTAAATTTCTGAATAAAAAACCATTTCATCGTGTTTTGTACATAATAAAAAAACAGACAAAAGTATCGAGTCATTGCCATACCTAGTAAAATACTAAAATAAAAGAATCGATTACCAAAAAGAAATACTAGGTATTATACTATTTGAGATATTCTATTCTAATTGAAATACATAATCGAGATATTTCAATTATGAGAGATAATTCAATAATTCATAATGGAGTCTTTGATGTATTACCTACAGGTGGGCGCGAGTGGAAAGCTAAAATAAAAGGTCGTTCGGTACTCGATTCTCCTTGCCGAACAATAAGTACCAAACGACTTTTTTTTTAGCTCATTCATTCATATTTGTAAGTCGATTATGAATGATCACTCATTATTGGAATACCGAAAACGACCTTCTTTTACGTAATTCTTATGGGTTTACCTCCATTATCAATGATTATTATTACTAGTTCGATTATGAGTAATAATTCTTAATCAAATTACTAATTACCCATTAGTAATCTCTAATGGCTTTAATCGAGATAACTTCATATCAAATGTTTACATTAAAGTAAAACTCATTTCACCGACCTCTATCATCAAGTCTGTATTCACTACTCACTACTCTCCAGTATACTATATTTATCTATGGTCTGTACTTCACTTCACTGATCACTCACAGAATCACAGATTGAATCACAAATTATAATGTACTACGTTTATTGATATAATAGCACGAAAACGAATTAATGCTTAATGTTTATGTTGTAGTTTCACTGTGTTGAAGTGAATTATAATTGTAATTAAAATGGTTTTTAAATTTGTACGAAGTGATTTGTCCGAACCATGCAGAGTAACACTACCAGTGGGCAAACATATTATTGGCCGAGGAAAGTTTTTGGTCGTAAGATTTCGTTCTAAATTTGAAACTACAGTTTCATTATGTATTAAACTTAGATTGAGACAAATTTTGAATTATGACAATGGTCTTTGGTTGCAAATCGTTTTTTATTTAACTTATCTCATAAATATTTTATAGGATAGTGCTGATGACAATAAAGTTTCCAGGAATCACGCTGAACTGGAGGTTACAGCAGATTCGGTGGCAGTAAAATCGGTAACAATTTTTTAATAATTAATATTATTCTAAATTAATTTTATGAAAGTTTGAAGTAAGTAAGTATGGTAAGGGATAACAAGGGAATTTAATTTTATATATGTCAGAGTGAAGGGCCATCTATGATCACAATAACACAACTTCCGCTTAAATGACATTGTTTCTAGTCAAAACATGTAACATGTCAGTGCTCGAAGAAATCTACTGCTACCTACAAATTCCCATGTGTGCTCTCGCTATATAAACAGGGGAATATCATAATATCGAATCAATAATCAGGTATCATGGTATCGAAATACGCCACACAGCATACCTGCTGCATCATATAGAAAGGAAATTAAATTTTAACTATCAAAATACCTACTAAATTATGAAAATTATTGAAAGTAAGGAACATATATGAATAGTTCTCTCCATGACATGTATATCTATGCACTTAAGGCCACATAAATCTCCTTGTCAATACTGCTGTATTTTAATTGCTACCTCAGATGAGTGAGTACTTTCCATAATGCACTGGACACAATATCACAGGCAGTGGAAAACCATATATACTCAATCTTTGGTTGCATAAAGAGTCAAAAACTACTAATCTAAATAATTTTCATGTTGTAAATAAATAAATTAAATAATTATTTTTCAGTTACATATTAATCCCTGTTTTTATATTAAAAAAAACACAGAGAAAATACAAATTCTTTCTCAAGATAATACAATATCATTGACCAACGGAGATAAATTTGGTATACTACCTGAAATATATTGGTATGAACTCGTATATTGTTCTGAAGATAATAAACAAGATAATGGAGAAACGAAACATGTAGAGAACAGAACTGAAGGGCAAGATGACATGAATAAACCAGATGAACATGTTGCAACAGGTTTTAACACGAGCGCAATTAAAAAAGAGAATGATTTAATTAATTATGATAGAGAAGAGACTGACGAAAATGGAGGCAGTTCAAGAATCAATATCATTGCTGAGTAAGTTTTTGTATTTATATAATTCATTGAACTAAAAACTTACAAGAGAGGTAGAGCACAGAGAAACCTCTTTGGAAATTACTCTCTGCTTGGAGCAGTCAAACTGGAAGAGTACCTTCACCTTACTAGTGTTCCTGCAGTATCCAGGGTTTCCAGAGCTCCTTGGAGAAGGTGGGGTTCAAGGTCGGCAACACCCTAGTAATATCTATGGTATATAACACGTGTCTATAGGCTAGAGTAGCTGCTTACCATCAGGTAGACAGCATGCTTGTTTGCCACTATATTTGTATATTAAAAAATCAGTAAAGAATGAAACTTAAAATTTGATGTAGGAATCTATACTATATTAATATTGAAACAAAAGCTGTCAGATGCACGGAAAACTGTGAGATTTGGCATGGTTAACGTTTATGTGGAGTAGGAATGCAGAAAGCTACAATTTATCTATATTAATCTGTTACTAATATATTTTAAAAAAGCCACCATACTGGGGTGACGCAAGGACTGCGGTGGCATACAGCCGCGCCGCCCCGGCCTAAGTAGGAGACAGCTCAGTACACCCTAGCCGTCTCCTCCGTCCGCCAAACCTGTGCAATGAAGAGACGGGCCCCCCGACCCGTCTCCTCTGGTTCGGCTAGGGTGGCGGGAGTAGGCGAATACACCGCCTCCTCCTGCCACCCTTTCTTCTTTGGCGGAGAGGGCCGCTCAGGGGATTCCCCTCACGAACCCTCTCCGTGGCCTCCTGCAAGATGACGTACTCGCAAAAGGAGGCCATCGCCGTCCATGCCCTCTCGGCAGCGAGAGCTCTTCACCAATAACTGCGGCCATAGTGCAACGCTGCTCCCTCCACGCAGCACACTCACCAAGAGTGTGCTGCGCCGTATCCTCCGCAGCCCCGCACTCATGGCACGCAGTGGAGGGCTCCCTCCTGGCTATTTTGTGCAGGTACCATCCGAAGCATCCATGTCCGGACAGTACCTGCACAATCCTAAACGTCAGGGAGCCCTGCTCCCTGCTACACCACTGCCGGAGGACCGGGCGGACGGCGTCTATGGTATAGCGTCCAAAGCGCGTGTCCGCCAGGTCCTCCTCCCACCTCCTCAATACGTCCTCGCGGACTTCCCGCCTACCTACCTTGACTTCTTCGGGAGCCGGAGGCTCTCCTGACTCTCTCCTCGCCGCCGTGAATCTGTACACGGTGGCGAGCACCTCCGCCTCCAACTCTCACAGCGGGGAGCCGGCGAGCACGCAGGCCGCCCCTGCGGACACCGGACGGACTCTCAGCGCCACGACACGCTGCGCAGCACGCGTCTGTTCGTGGCGCTGAGAGCATCCACCCAGATCGGTGCCCCGTAGACGGCCATGCTCCGCACAATCCCCGCAAATAGTTGGCGACAACTCGCGCCCTGTCCCCCCGAGTTCGGGAGGAGCCGACCGAGAGTTGCCGCCGCTCCCACAATGCGCGGTCCGAGCCCCTTAAAATGGGACTCGAACCGCCATCTCCCGTCCAAGATAAGGCCCAGATACTTCATCTGGGCCCCGACCCGGACTCTTACTCCTTCTACGTAGAAGTGGGCCCCGACCCGGACCCTTACTCCTTCTACGTAGAAGTGGGCCCCAGGAGGCGGTCCACACCGAGGCCCATGAAAAAGTTAAGGCCTCGGTTTTCACCGTCGCCACCCTAAGGCCCAACGCTTTGATGTGCCTGACCACGAGGGCCGTACCATCTGTGGCCAGGCGCGCCACCTGGGCATAACTGCCCCACCGGGCTACGACCGCGGTGTCGTTCGCGTAGCAAATTACGCGTACTCCCTCCGGGAGTGCTACGCGAAGCACCCAGTCGTAACCATGTTCCACAGGAGCGGTCCCAACACCGACCCTGTGGAACACCACACCCAACGTGGCGCCGGGCCACAATGCCCCGGCCGTCCGCGAAGGCGACATCTCTCTCTTGGAGGTAGTCCTCCAACAGCCGCCGCAGGTACGAGGGCACCCCGAAAAACCAGAGTGCCTCCTGGATGACATTATGCGGCAGACTGTTGAAGGCGTTGAAACTTCCTCCATGTGCCGGACGACACGAGACGCCAGAATGCGCTCCAGCATCTTCCCCGTGTCGTCCAGCAGCACAAGGGGCCGGTACGACGACGGGCAGTCCGGAGGAATACTGTGAATCCTAACCCAACTAATATAAAGTTGTTTCTCTTAGTAACTTTGTGCTATGTGTTGGGTCATGATTTTTTTTATCTAACTTCCAACAAAATTGTATTGTAATTATTGAGAGCTGCTTCAACAATTTGTTATCCTTCAGATTTCTGTGTACATTTAGTTTGTAGATTCTTTTAAAGAAATAAAAGTCTAAATCAAAATACAAATATCAATCTCAAGTTATTTTTAGTAATTTTGTACTGTTCCCAGGGAATCAATCTACAACAGAAGATTACAATCTCAACTCTCAGGTAACAGACCCATTAATTGATGAAGATGGCAGTACGAACACTCCAGTCAAGAGACCTCACAATTCACAAGAGTCCAGTCAAAATGATGAATCAAAAAAGGCAAGGACTGAATCTGATGACAGTGACACTACAAAAGCTGGCCCTAGTAATGAGCAAATGGTAAGTTTTTAAAAATGTAAAAAACCTGTGTATAACCTTGTATGTGTGTAAACGTCATATTTTTATAAAATAATGCATACATAATGTAAAAAAGACGTTTTTTCAAGCTTTCACAGGAGCTGTCATTGAGAAAATAAAGAAATGGAAATGGTATAACTGAATGATCATCTCTTTTATACAGTCTACAGAATACTCTGTATTGTTGTACTGTGCATCTATTTTTTTTTTTTTTTACGAAAGTTCTAATCCTATTTGCGTGATTTTTGTTTTAATTTATAGCTGTTATCTGGTCACGTTATAGAATCTATTTTAGTACACATAATATATGAAATAAGTCTTGAACGTTGAATCATTTCGGAAAAAGATGCTTCTGCTGCGCTTAATTGGCCTAAGCTGAGTAAACTATAAACAAGTATTAAATTGCAGCTTAATTTAGCCTCAAAGCTGAACTGAAACAAAATTCTCTTGAAATAAAATAAGGGTCCTCAAGCGCATTGACAGACAGACAGACAAAAGAGATATTATGTTTTATAAAATGTAAGAATATATATTGTGACTGCAGACCAGTAAAACAATGCTATAAAATGAGAATTATGAATACATGAGAGGAAAAAAGGAAGAAATGAAATCTATAAAATTTAAGGGGGTTTTTGGTGGTATCTTGAAGTGACATATTGTGGGTTTTATTTTTAATTCATTAACTTAGGTTTTTGACCTTGTATTTGTAATATTGGTGGCGTTTTGCGTTATATAGTTTGGTTTTTGTGCTTAATTGAAGTGTATTATAAATATAAGCTGAAAGCATTCATTCTGAGGTCCCACAAACTCTTTCTAGAAAGTTGAAACAAGGGAGCCGCCATCTTGTTAGGATACTGAATCGTCATAACACATGATATTATAATTCACTCGATAATGGCAGTAATAGTCTTCATTAAAGAGGACCGGTTGCCTGGTTAGGAAAAAGAAGAAGAAGAAAAAATTTAAGTGTCTGTTTGTAATGTCAAATTAACAACAGCTTTTTACTAAATGCACATGAAAATATGTATGTAACCAAAACAAAAAAATTGTGTTTGTGTGTTTGTTCTGGGGTTGCACTGATTACAAGATAGGGAGGTGCAGAAAATAAATTCAAGGTGTGCATAGTAGCGTAAAGATAGGAAATTACTCTTTTTGTAAGTTGTTTTCAATTAGGATCCTTTGCTTTCTTTCATACATAAATTGGCAGCTAAATAAAACAAAGGGGAATCTTATAAAACTTTATGAACAGGTAGATAGATGATATCTCTTTTCAGCCATCTTACAGGAGTTGTGATATTACATACTTGGTAAATCTTTAGTGTATTTACAAAGCGGTAGGGTGCATACATAAATTAATTCACTACAAATTTTGTCATATTACATCTTATCATCTGTCTCCTACTTTTGGAAATTATGGGAATAATGAGAGAAGGACCACGGGAATACAGCAAAACAGTCTAGTGCGGTCCACATCTTGTTATTCTTGATCTGGTTTGTCAAAACATAAACCACATCCATGTAAATGTTTTTACCATAAAAAATACTAGATTTGACATTGAAGCTCTTAGGACAGACAGATTATTTTATATTATCCATCTGTTACTTTAAAAACATGGCTCAAGCAAGGCACAAATTCTCGATTAAGTACGAACTTTTACAAATCCTTCCAGGTTTCACCAAAGAAAGAAGTTAAAGATGAACCATCTCGATTTCCCACCCAGCCACCGACCGTGCAATTACGTGAAAGGTGTATGTACGGTGCTAACTGTTACAGGTGAATTGGTCATTTTCCACAAATATAGTTTCCTATAAGCGTTTCCTTTAATCCTAAGCTTTAGTTGAAGGAAACAATTGCAATGAAACTATACGACGAAGTTGACAATATTCTTTATGTTAGCCAAGCTAGCTAACTTAACATTCCCAATTCAAAGTTGTTCTGTAAGCACCTTTCGTGATTTGCTAGGATTGGCGTGTCATCTTTGATCACAGCATTATTAAGCCTTATGTGAGATAACAGTAAACTATAAACCAGAAAAAAAATCTGCCTGTTACTGGTAACATTTTCCTACCTTTAGAAAATTTCCGAGGAACATGCCTCTTTTATTATGATTTATCTTTAGCGACTTTTATCATGTGGTATGAGATATACAATCAATGTAATTTTTTCCAGGAAAAATATACAGCACAAAGCGCAGTTCAGCCATCCTCAAGATCCAGACTGGGATGATAACCGACGCCATTGTCATTTCGGTGCCAGTTGCAGACGACGAGATCCACGTCACTGGCGGGACTACCTTCATCCACCAGGGCTTAATCCCCCAAACCCTAATCCAGCAGGTAAACCCTTTCTGGAAAAGATAAAATTATGGAAAACAAACTTTGTAGTTAACAAGGCGTGTATAGACAGTATATTTCTATTTCCTAGCAAGTCCGGCCACGCGTTGTTGTGCCGTTTTGGAGTTTATAGAGAACATACATTTAAACATTGGCTTTTATATGTAAGAAAGAAAATTAAGATTTAAAATATTACTATTTGTCGTACAAACAATGAAAAATAAATATTTTACTGGAATAAAGCAAACTCCTTGATTAAATGCTGAAGCTGTAAAGTGCAGTAACTTGTCTTTTATGCGATTTTTTATTATTATAAGTAGTATTGTCTGTGGTCTTGGTCTGGCTAGTTACGGCACTGAAGCTGTATCTATTACACTATTGAAAGTGAAGATATTTGACCATATTACTTAAAGCCGGTTTTATTCTAAGCTATGAGGCTTTGTCAATGGACATAGGATGCAGACAAATGACATATTAACATTTGTCATAAAAACCGATGTTTCTCTACGTCGCGTCGGTACATGCGCACTTGATCCCACGCGACTATTAACATACCTTTTACCTACATAAGTAGACTTTTAGTATCTTGTAACAAGGTGCCAGAAGTTTATGAAAGTGAAATTTTTATTCCCACAGAGTAAAATGACATTTCGTGGGTTGCTAGTTTAGTGTGTTTTTAAAATAGGTAATAACTAACCGTAAAACCGTATGAGTAATATACCTATTGATAAGTTTTTCTGAAAAACATTGAACCCTCCAAATGTAAGGCCGAATAAGGGAGTCAAAATCGCGTCTCTCGTGGCTCAACTAAAGGGGTTTTTTTTTTAATTTGTTCGCCATATATACATTTTATAGTTTCCTGAACTATGTAATGATAATAGTAAATTTTAATCACAAAATATTATAAATATTAACTCTCAATTTAGTGTTTTAAATATTACAATTACAACAATTGTAATGTAAAATATACTGTATGTAGCACAACACTACAAAAATAAATGTGGCAACATTATTTTCAAGTCTGACATTAATGATTGTCAATTTACTCCGTGGGATTAAAAGAACGTAGTATACATTACTTATCAAATAGCGGAACATATGTGGACTCGAAAATTAAAATATTGTGTAACATAATTGTAGACCGTCCCTTAGTCTCACTGACATGTTTTATTTTATTTTATTTAACAGGTATGCAAGTAGTGGAGCGACACGGCAACATTTTTTACATTAACGCACACACAGTTAACTTTTATGACGATCGTTTTCAAGTTGAAGATTCTGATGGAGATAGTGTTGATTATGATTATGAGTTTTAAATTTTATTCACATGCAGTGTTGGGTTATTTTCTAATAACTTACTTCACTGCCATCATCATAACAAAAGTTTTCTTGTGCGAGAGCACTCATTTCAATTTATGACAATGGTTGACCAGACGTGTCCGTCCCCCTTTAAGATGCGACTGGTTCTGTGATATGTGTGTTATTATATCATAGATTTAGTGTAGTATAGAGCGGCAATACTTTGAATGAGATGAGACCAAAAACAAAATACATAAATATGCGTATTATTTTCTTTGTTATACGAGTTAAATCCAGTTACAGTACACGTGACCACAATTAAACTTGTCTATTGAATATCAAATTATATTTTAAAGACCTTAGATTGAGCAAAAATGGTCTCGTATCTCCATCTCTTTATAACACAAGCATATACTATACTTTTCTTTCTAGTCGCCAATCTATATAATATTAAATCTGTGGATTATAACTGACGATAAAAGAAACATTATATCATGTTATTTAGTTATCGTTTACATAATAATATATTTTTACATCAATGACGTCTTATAAATAGACGCGTTATACTCTCACTAGAAGTAATTCGAAAACGTTACAAATTTTGTTATCAGAATGTTGATAGAAATAAAAGAGACAGGAAATAACAGCGTAAGGCGGAACCTTTGTTGTCAAAAAAGGATAAGTTTCTTCTCGCTCACACCGGTATCAAGTGGAAAGTGAACTGAGGGCAATTGCCCACCATTCACGATGGCATGTAAAGAGCGTCAATGCCGTTTCTACTTATAAAATATCATTGTATTACATACATATTTTGAATGTGACCGGTTTTGTTTACTACAAAAGTACTTAACAACTGTACAGATTAATTATGTTTTTGTCGCGTTGTTCGACCTAGTCTCAATTTGAAAATATTATTATTGTAAATCTTGTTTGATATATTAAACGGTATAAGATAAATAATAACATATTAATGTTATAAATAAACATTATTTTTATTATTAATATTTTTTCTTGAATCTTCTTAATTAATTCCCCAGTTATCAGGGTCAGACAAAATTCTTATTATATCCTACGTAATTATAGATTGCAATATACAAAATGTTATTAAATTATAGTTTTGATTTTATTTTTAAATTACAATTCTACAATAACACTTTTAGAAATCGTAGAAAAAATCGTTAACGAATTATGAGATTTTGAACATGGATTTTTTTTTCTCAAATAATAAGTTATATTTGATACAAGTAAAAAAATTAAAGTACGAAACAAAAATCATCACTGCGTAATAAACGCTTGCGGAGTACTGCGGAGTGGGGACTTCGCTAATAATCTATACAATTAATAAAAATGAAGTTTCTGTTTGTAATGTCAAAATAACATATTTTTGTTAAATGAATATGAAAGTATATACGACACCTATAACAAATACCATTTTTTTTGTCTGTCTGTCTGTTGGTTCCGGGTAGGTAATCTCCGACTACAGTGATATATCTTATAATATCACTTACTCTTTATTAGAGTATGCTCTGACCGTCACGCTGTGAGAATGTGTTAAACGAATCCAGTTAAAAGAACAGATAAAAAATAGGCTGCGACACCACCTTCCCTGTTTGTGATAATCTGTGACAGGGAGTTTTTGACGGGATCTTGAAGTGACATGTTGTTTCGGTTTTTTGACCATATGTTATATAATAGTGGTGGCGTTTTGCGTGATATAGTTTGGTTCTTATGGCGTACATAATGTGGATTGTAAATATAAACTCCCTAGAAAGTTCTAACAAGGGAACCACCATCTTGTTAGGATACTGAAATCGTTCTAATACAGGACACTATATTCACTTGATTACGGCAGTGGTAGTCTTCAATAAACAGGACTAGTTGCCAAGTTAAGCAGAAAAAGAAAACACAAGTGTCTGTAATGTCATATAACAGCTTTTTATTAAAATAATATGAAAGTATATAAGGTACTTATAACAAGAAAATTGTGTTTGTTCCGGGTAATCTCAGGAACGGTTGGACTCGCCGCAAACGAAATTCCACGCGGACGAAGTAGGTCCAGCTAATAATATATGGAAGTAGATAAGTAGAAAGGACTCAAACCATAGTTTGGTCAAAAATGAGTTATTGATGCCAAGAGGGTCTTTTATGTTAGATCTTTCATTCAGCAAAAAAGATCTGCGAAAAAGACAAGGGAAGTTTACATTTAGTGGCATGGGAAACAACCCACACATATCGTGAGGATAATATTTTAATTTACTATAACGATATAATCTATTTGAATCCTTTGTGATAAATTATATTTTACTGAAACAGGTCCATTAAAATAAAAGCTAACTAGATTCAAACCTTTTGGATCGTTCTAGATATATTTCCTTCAAACGAAAATAGCAAAATATAAATTTCTACAAAGATCATAAAATAATACATGTTTCAACTTTATACGTCAATAACTCGAAAGTGACTTTATGTGGGTTGAGTCGTTTCTGCTTAACTACGTCCAATTATAATACTCATTAAATTTAAAAAAAATTGTGTGATATTGTTATTGATTTAATTTTAATAAGATTTTTGCCAAACCCTCTCCCTTCATTTTAAGTTCACGTAATAAATTGACGCGCCCTTATAAGTTCACCTAGCGGGTTGAATTTTTTTTTATTGATCAGGTAGAAGAAAACAAAAGAGGACTACAATTTCTGACAGTGAAGATTCATCACCATCCAAGCTCGTGGTGACGGGGAAACGCGTACGCAAAACCGTTAAGAGGGAGGACTGGAACGGCTCCGGGACTGAAAGTGAACCAGATCCGTACGGTACTGACGAGTCCGACGAATGGGTTCCTCCTAGTGATGCGACAGAAACCCAGGACTACAGCCAGGATTGGAATTAATTCAAATGTATATTTACACCTGTGATGCGAAACAATTTTTATGTACCCCCTACTAACAATAACAATTTTTGACTAAAAAATTTAATTGAGACAATTTTATTATTCATGAAATCTTTTAAATTATCATATACTAGGAAACGCCGTGACTTCGTACGCTAATGTCGCTCAGGAATATTGTGGCTTTCCTATCAGTAAAATATTTGTTTAAATTGAACCATGGTACCACATACCTTCTACAAAGATCTATTTGGATCTTCATTAAGTAATATATTTTATAGTTAATTTTATTATGAAAAAAAGTGAGCCTTAGTAATAAGTAAATGTTTCAATTATGTAAATCATTCATGATCACCCTGAGTGCCGCGCCTCCAAGGTAAAAAACAACAATTAACTTTAAATAGGGCCTCAGCTCTGAGGTTAAAAGTTACTTATAGTTTTTTTTAAATTGTCTATATGTTCAGCGTTTGGCCACACTGATGTTAAGTGATAATGTAATAATAGACACATGGGTATTAGAAAATGCCCTACCAGCAAACTACAGTTTCATCACATTATTCTTCACCAAAAGGTCAGGCTTATTGCAAGGACTCGAAGTCACGTCGATCGATGGGGTGTCTGTACACACTTCCACCAAGCCATCATTGCTTCAAACATTGGTTATTTTCTATAAGGACAGAGTTGGAGTATCTTGTGTAACTACATCAAATATCATACAATCTACAATGTCTTGAACCTTCAATACATACATACATACATAAATCACGCCTATATCCCAACGGGGTAGGCAGAGACCACATCCTTCCACCTGCTACAATCCTGGCATACGTCTTTCGCTTCTTCGACATTCATTAATCTTTTCATGCATGCTCGTCGGTTTAGAGTACTCTTGAATATTACATTATTAATTTGAATTTGAGAAAAATACACTTATGTAGATTTGGGGAAAAGTAAGGCTGAATAATTGAACGGAGAATCTGATAATGTTTATATTAAAAATAAAATACAACACAGACATGAGTAATTCAGCAAAAAACCTTACATCAACTCAATAACTCAAGCACAGCTTACTGCGTCGGCACATTGAGCTAACTCAAATATGCGCCATGGTGCTGAAAAATGGTACATGCCAAGTGAGTTGCTAAACGCACGCCATCAGCACCCACTGTCTCTTAACGCATGCAGCACACTTTGGCTTAATGTTAACTCCGCCAGCTCAGCAAGTGAGAGAAATGAATGAGTCTGCTAAGAAGAAGTTGGGCTGAATTGCTCTATGTGACAACAAATTTGGAATAAGTGAGTTAACACATCTGGTGCAGTGGACTGAGTTTGCGCAATTGCGCAGTGTTACCAGTGTCTAAAACAACAGTCTTGATACTTGAACTCTTGAGTTTAGTAGTATCCTTCATCATCAGAGTGGTTAGTGGCACTCTCCCAATCCGTAGGGGCCGGGGGTGGTAACAATAAGAGTGGAGGAGCTTCACCACCCCGAACTCTTAACGCATAAACAGCTGACTCCACCTTTGCTACATTACTTCTTGTCGTGTTCATTTTACGCGCGATCTCTTTTCCAATCCCAAATAAACCTGGAAGCATTAATACAGAAGAGATATTTATGCTGGTCGGCATGACAGTGGTGATCACCAATAGATTTACATTTCTCGGTGGCCACCGTTGGGTTTGGATTCAACTGTGCTTACCATGAGGGACAGTAATCCCAAACCTCATATTGATGATCTAGGGCATCACTGGCTGAATAAAGGACATTTGTCAAATAATGATTACAAAAGTGGAATATTAATAAATAAATAAAAATATTGATTCTGCTATAAATTTTTTAACATTTGACTAGAACCTCCGAAACATTTCAAACATGTTTCCTTTTTTTGTATCACTTTCAAGTGCCAAAACTACGTACATACTAGGCAGTCATTGTTATAAATTTATTATGGGGTGTAGAGATTAAGTTGATATTTACTTTACTTTACTTATTCTTTAAAAAAAAACTACTTGTGTATCTGTATACTGCATAATTTTTGGCATTATCAGAGATTGTGTAATATTGGACATAGAGGAATATAAATTTCCAGTTGGACTTACCCAAATATCCAGTATACAGGTCCCTGACCACTTGACAAGTGTGATAACAGTCTTCACTGTCACCACTAGATATACAGTTTATACATCTCCTCATCAATTCACCAGTGAGATCAGCTAAACCTAATATATAATCACATTGTGGAATCATTGTAACAACTGTCCTTTCTATATCTTCTTCCTTTTCTTTTATTGTATATTCAAATTCTTTCTGAACTTCTTTGAACTGGATAATCTCTCTTGTGTCCATCAATGAACATAAAGTTCTTGCTTCAACATACTCTTGGAATCCAGCTGTAACAGCCCTGGAATGGAGGTATGCTGGACTGTTCTCAAGTTCTAAACCGATTGTTTGGATAGGACCTTTAATGAGCTTTAGAATGCGTTCCTTTGCTTCTTTAACAGCTTTATCTGTTGAATCTTTTCTGTAAGTTGTAAGTACAGTGATTAATATTTTTTCAATTCTACATAATTAACCGTCTTGGACTGTAATTCTGTATTTAGGTATGTTAATAGCCTGTAAGAGTAACTTACGTTATAGCAGAGTGTAATAGAAATATAATCCTTTTGCTCTCAATAGTAATGTCCCGCGACAATTTGACGAGTCTCTCGTGTCTGTCCTGGCGGTCATTCAGTTTGATAGCCGCTTGTTTAAACATAGCGAGCACAGGGCTGTCGGGAGCAAGCGAGGTCGCCGTCTCACGAGCAACGGATGAGAGCGTATGATGGTTGCGGTTACGATTGCCACGGTATCTTCCTGAAAATAGTATCTACATATAGTACAGTATCTACATACTATAACCATGAACGTATAAAAATAGCTATATCGTGGTCTTTAGAAACATTCAATGTGTTTTTTTCTACTTACATCAAATTATTTCATAGCATTATATTATAAAGGGAATCCTTACCTCGTCCAGACATGGTTGAAATTTTGCAGTAAATATTTATGTGATTGTGAAATTGCTGTTTTGTGTTTATTTCACAAAGGTATTTTGCAAAAATTGCAAAATGGAAAGAATTATTTGGAATTTCAAAAACTATCAGTGTCTTTGTAGGGATGCTAAAAACTATCGATTTTTGCATACAATTGTCGACATATATTTCGTCGATATTTTAACCTTGATATATTGATATTCAAGTGTATAAATTTGCGAAAATGAATTGTGTATCTGTACTGTTTGTGAGTTGACTACTTCAGGGTGACGCGACGTGGCGTTGGTTGACCAGCTCATTCAATCAATTCAGATTGTTTTATTTTTCATGTTTAAAAAAAGGATAAATAATGTTTTCCTTGTGGAAGTTTAAAAAAAAAGAGAACTTTGAGTCAAAATCTGTGCAAATGAGGTGTTTAAGATAGCCACAACCAGCAAAAGCGAACCTTGTGCTGGGCCCTAAATAAAACAAACTGTTCGTGAGTCGTGGTTAACCGATAGTCAAGCTGTGATACACAGCACACTGTGCCTTTTCAAAACCTCACAAGCTTACCTCAAGACTCTGCGCGGCGGTTTCCAAGCCACGAATCCCATTGACGTAGACCATGTAAAGTGGTGTATGTATAGTGATATGTGTGTCAGTAGGTGTGTAAGTCTGATGTGAACTTCTTAGTTTAACCATAGACTTATTTATGTATAACTGACACTGATTATTGTCACTAGATTTTATCTGTCATGTTTAGATTTTAATGTTGAATAAAGCTAAAGTTCTCAGTTATATCGTATTTATTATGCATCAATTTATTCAACATTAAATTTTTCGAAAACAAACATTGCGTCATGTAGGAAGAAGAATCAAAAGTTCCAGCGTCGCCGTCTTCGAGTATATCGCGCTACTTACGCCCTGAACGCTTCGATGTGGAGCCTGCTACTGCTGCTTCAGACTTAAAATGGACTCATTGGCAGTATTCTTTCCGCTCCTCATGCAACTGAAATATTTAAATATAAGATTCTCGTAAACCATATATCACCAACTATATTTAATTTCATACGTGAGTGCAGCGAATATAGTACTACTATAAAAATACTGGATAATAATTACGAGAAAAGGAGAAACATCACTTTGGTCCGCCATCACTTGACCTCTAGAAAACAGCAACTAGGAGAATCGATAGCAGAATATTCGAGAGCCCTTACCTTACTCGCTCATGACTGTCATTTTAAAGCAGTAACAGCCAAAGAACGTCAAGATGAAACAATTCGTGGAGCGCTCATCGCAGGGCTTAACTCTAAAAAGATTCGAGAACGACTCCGAGAGAAAAATACAACGACTTTAGAGGACACGCTAAATTTAGCGATTTCCCTCGAAAGTGCAGAAAACACTTCTCATGTAATAGAGACCAACGCAAGTCCTGCTTCTTTCAATTCTGTTACAGAAGCAGTAACTTTAGAGAGATCACAACTACCAATATTGTCAGCCACTAGCTCACAAAATAACCGTAGAAGATGTTTCTTTTGTGGAGGAAATATTCATCGAAGGATTAAATGCCCTGCATATAATGTAGATTGTCAAGATTGCTCAAAGAGAGGCCATTTTGCAAAAGTTTGTCGTTCTGTTTAAACCAAAGAACCAAACGTTGCTGCTACTATAGAGAATAACTCTCACGACTCACGCTTATCATCAGCAATTTCAGCCGCTTCTCCTTGAAGTTTATGTAAGGCAACTATACCTGTTACTGTTAACGATTATCGAGCTGATGCTCTAGTAGATACAGGAAGCTCTAATAGTTTCATCGATAACAAATTGGCAAAAACCATAAAACTGAAAAGAAAGCCTTGTAACCAAGCTGTAACTCTTGCTTATCTTAACCATATCTCATATGTAAATGGACTATGCTATGCCACTATACAAATCAATCGCCACGTTTACAAACACCAACCATTGCTTATCGTAGACGATCTCTGCGCAGACATTGTTATACGCCACGACCTTCTCAAGAATCATTCTTCTCTTGAACTCCAGTTTGGTGGTGACAAAGAACCACTGAAAATCTGCAGTGTGCTTGAAGCTTCTGCTCCACCAGCGTCGGTTTTTACTAATTTATCACCTAATATCAAACCAATCGCTATCCGATCTAGACGCCACTCCGAAGAAGATCAGCTTTTCATATCAAATTAAATATCTAACCTTTTAAAAGACAATGTCATTGAGCCCAGTGTGTCACCTTGGAGAGCACAAGTTCTGGTTGCTGGAGGAGACAGTCACAGGAAACGTCTTGTAATTGATTACTCAGAGACCATAAATAAATATACGGAGTTTGATGGCTATCCTTTACCCAGCATCGATTCAATTGTCACTCAAGTCGCCAAATATAACTATTTTAGTCAGATATACCTCAAGAGTGCTTACCATCAAGTTAAAATCCTTCCCAAATAAAAAATCTATACAGCATTTGAAGCTTGCGGAAATCTTTACCAATTTACTAGAATACCTTTTAGAATAACAAATGGAGTTGCCGCATTTCAAAGAACTCTTCAATTCATCATAAATGCTGAAAAGTTAAAAGGAACCTATGCTTACATAGATGATGTAATGATCTGTGGGAAGGACAGACAAGATCACGAAACTAACTTACGCAGATCCATGGCAGCTGCTAAAAAATATCAACTCACGTTTAATACGCAAAAATATGTATTTGTAACGGAATCTATCATTCTTCTGGGCTACACTATTCACAAAAACATAATCAAACCGGATAAATCCAGATTGGATCCACTCAAATCTACCTGTTCCATCAAATACAGCGTCCTTGAAAAGAGCGCTAGGTTTATTTGCTCACTATTCACAGTGGATCATCAATTTTTCCGCTAAGATCAGACAGTTAGTGGAAGCATTTTTTCCGCTATCAGAAGACTCAATAAACTGCTTCACTAATCTCAAATCTGACATCGCAGAATCAGCCCTTGCAGCTATTGATGATAAACAAGTATTCTCTGTTGAAACTGCTGCTTCCGAGTATGCTATTGCTGCAACTCTGTCACAAGAGGGTCGTCCTGTCTCATTCTTTTCACGCTCACTGAATAATTCCGAACATCGTCGACAGCCCTCCATTGAAAAGAGGCTAGCGCTATTGTAGAAGCATTGCGAAAAAGGCGCCACTATTTAATCGGAAGACGTTTTTTACTTGTTACAGATCAGCAATCGGTCTCATTCATGTTTGATCATGATCAGCAACATTCAAGCAAAATTAAAAACAAAAAAATAGAAAGATGGCGCTTAGAGCTGTCTTATTATAAATATGACATTACTTATCGCCAAGGAAAACAAAATCAAGCTGCCGATGCACTATCTAGAATTTGTCTTATAATGGATAATACTTCCAACAAACTCACAGAACTTCATAACTCTTTATGTCATCTAGGCGTCACACGGATGATACACTGGATTCTAGCAAAGAACTTACATTATTCTATTAATGAATTAAAAAGAATGACTGCGGCATGGCCAGTTTGCGCCGAAATAAAACCGCGATATGTAAAAAATGAAGTAACTTATAAAAGCGACAGCATCTTTCGAACGCCTTAACTTGGATTTCAAAGGACCGCTTCCATCCAATACTTCTAATCGATACATTTTGGCCATAATTGACTAGTATAGTCGGTTTCCCTATGCCTTTGCTTGCAAAGATATGACATCAGAAACTGTGGAAAAATGTCTTCGAGAACTTTTCTCCTTATTCGGAACTCCGGCCTACATACACTCCGATAGAGGCTCATCGTTCTTATCAGATGAATTGAAGAAGTTTTTCACATCTCTAGGCATAGCCTGTAGTCGGACGACTCCTTATAACCCCCGTGGAAATGGCTTAGTAGAACGTCTTAACGGAACATTATGGCGGATTATCCAGCTACATCTCCGCTCTATAAAACGAGATAACGCCGAATGGGAAAAGGCAATACCGATTGCACTTCACTCAATAAGATCTCTGTTGTCCACCGGAATAAACGTCACTCCACATGAGAGGATGTTCAACCATCCCCGCCGATCTGGAAACGGCCAATCAATGCCAACTTGGCTACTATCTCCGGGACCTATATATATGAAGAAAAACGTAAAGAACTCAAAATATGACCCAGCTGTTGAAGAAGTAGAGCTTCTACACAGCAACCCTCATTATTCTTACGTCAGGTTACAGGATAGGCGTGAGACAACCGTCTCTAACAGACGACTGGCACCAATACCAGTGACTAAAGAGATTCCACATCTGATGATGAGTACTTAACTCCAGACTCGGAGAGAAATTAGACCGCTGACGAAGTTCCATATCCTAATGTAATTGATAAGGATATTCAAGTACGCCGTTCGACTAGAGAATGTAGATCTATTTCATACCTTCAAGACTACGTTACAACTTAGAAGGAAGGGTGAATGATGTGAACTTCTTAGTTTAATAATATACTTATTTATGTATAACTGACAAACGTTGTCACTAGATTTTATCTGTCATGTTTAGATTTTAATAAGTGCAATTTAATGTTGAATAAAGCTAAAGTACTCAGTTATATCGTATTTATTATGCATCAAAGTCTAACCGGGAGGTCTGGCGCACCTTACTCATCACTTCCAATGGCTACAACAATTTACCAAACAATCACAAATCCAAAATTACGCAACACACAGATTTTTATATTTTTTTACATACACAGTTCAATCAATATCACCGTTACGTGGATTACTGTCTGAAAAAATCTCCAAGAAAAGATTCAAAATTACAAAAAGGGTTTTATTAAGACCCACGCGTCGCGGTAGATTTGCAAGACTGTTTTAAGAAACCATCGATCGAACGCCGGCCGTACAATTTTTTATTCCTACTTACCTTTTTTGAGATAGATTACTAACAAATACAAAACAACGCAAAGCTCATGACTTCACCTGCTAATATTTATTAATTAAATTTGCAACATGAGGATATATCCTTTTGTCAATATTTTTCTCTTTATTTATTATATAAATATCGATATATATTTTTCACTTGCCCATCCCCAGTGCCTTCTTAGTTGTTTGCTACTAGAGCTGTGATATATCCAAAAACTAATTATATCTAAAAATCTTTATTGATATCTATTATCGGCATGATAATAGTAATGATTCAATTATACTGATAAAAGATATAGTAATTAGTAAATATGTCGAACTTTAAAATAATTAATTATGCAAAGTTCTCACCTCATCTCACTTTATATTAAATAGTCAGTAGTAGGTAGTATACGTAGTAGTAGTTAGTCTGGCATCGGTGCCACTGCCAACAGTGCCAACCGAATGTCTTTTTTCAAAATGACTCCGAAGAGACTTTCACCTGACTTGATAACTATTCCTCTTTAATGAAGTCAATTGCTGCTATTATTGAGGGAAGACCACTTTAGTATCTTACAAGGGCTAAATATAAAATTTCACACTGCAGAAATAAATTGATTTATTGTAATTCTGACAATACAAATTTCAGTAATAAGTTGTTATAATAAATTTAACTTTTTAATTACAGGTAAAAATTTTGGTAGATCGTAATTATTTTATTACATTCATGTGTGGTTTACGTTAAATATTACCCACTTTAATAAATGAAGTAAGTATATATTCCACAGCATATTATAATTTATTTTAACTTCTTAAAACTGAATAATGGGATTAGAAGTAACATATACCTGCTGGTTAGTCAAAACTTCAAAGACCTATAACTCACCAGACATTATACTGTAATTTTTTTTTTTTATATCTGGATTGCGGACATATCTAGGTATAATATAATAAAAAATTAACAAATGCAGAGACAACATTTTTTACCTGTCCGCTTTGCGTGGAATACCACAATTGACAATCTTGTTTCCTTTAATTATTAGAAATTAACGTAAATAATTATTGATAATTGAAACTAATAAGAATACAGTGATCCTTCTCCTTACTTCTGCACTCCATAACTCAAATAAACAAAACGACTAGATAAATATGTGCCGAACTTATTATCACTCTTTGGACACCACCAGTATAGGTCAGTGGTTTTGCTGTTAGAAAAATTCATAGCTTTTGATTATAAATTCGCCAATAATATCGATACAATTGATTAGAAATACCGATACCTCGACATTACTCGACAACCAGTGCCTAGTCAAGTAGTCAGTTTCTATTATAATTATTATTGTCAATTGACCAATTGACAGAATTTAATTTGGTGATAGGATAGAGTTGTAGTCACAGGTTGTAGAATATTTTCCAATTTTGGTAATGTTTACATTATAATACAATGTTTATAAATAAAAAAATAAAAGAAAATAGAAACGTATTAATAATAGTGTTTTCCCTACAGGAATTCGTGTTGACTGCCCAGAGTCCGCGAATTTCTACTTATCAGCGTATTATTTTATCGGACGCGCCTACAATAAAATAACTACTGGAATCTAAGGTGGTATGATATACCTTTAATTTTATACAATTCGTTTTTAAGATTTACGTTAATATTGATAATTGTACATTCACTCTAATTTTCAGGGTATTCAAAGGGGAAAATGGCACAAACTATAACATTCGGTGACTCATGCGCTCCGATAACTTGTCATGCATGGAACAAGGATAGAAATCGTAAGTTATATTTTAGTTCTTATCTGCTATAATTAACGAATGTTATGTGTAGGATGCAAAAACGAATATTTCCAATCCAATTAAATTCAACCTAGACAAAATAGCGGCCATATGATCTTGTGCTGTTTTACTCTGATGAGTAGGGTCAGTGCTTGCTCTGGGGTAGTCACTCTAGACGCCAGATGGCAAAGTGCACCAAAATCCAAATGACAATTGCAAGAAAAAAAAAACTTTTTTTATTCATTGGTAGTGTTGATTATTGAAAAAAATGTCATCATTTATTTAACAAAAAATGTAAGCGTTGACTAATACAAAGCATATCAAAAGACAGTCTCATTTTATCTTGACAAAGGGGGCTGTCACAGTAGGATTACTAGAAATGCTTGGGGAAAGAGGATTCAAGGATGGCAATGAGTTAATGACACCTCAGTTGTTCTTGTTAGTGCCTATAGGTTATGGTAACTGTATAACATCAGGTTGTCGTTATACTTGTTTGGCACAATAGTAAAAAAAATATATACAGTGTAAACTCTTTATAACGATAAACTCCCTATAACGTTGAAGTGAGCCCAACTTGGTTGGTTTGCGTTAAAACCCACACATTGAAACACTCTTTATAGCGATACGCCATTTTCTATTAGGAAGAAATGTGTTCATATTTTTAGACAGTAAATATTTATTATTGGTATTATTGTTTATGTTATGTTATCACTATTAGGTAACAAAAGACTTTGAAACTCTGAAACATCCAGGTCGTCTAGCTTTTGTTATCCTTAATTGCCTTGAACACTGCAATATGACACATTATTTTCTCGGAAGTGATGGTCTTCGACCAAGCATACTGGGTACCTATCGTATTATCAGTTGTAAACTTGCTTTGAAACTGTTAACATGGCCAGTAAACGGAAAGCGATTAGTGTTGATGAAAAAGTTTGATAGAAGAAGATATGAATAGAATACATAAAATAATACAAAACAAGTACTGGCATAGCAAAAAACGTCAGACAAAGTTATCAGACTATATGTGTAAACAATAATTTATAAGACTTTATTATCTAAGACATACATATTAAAAATTCTTGTTAATTTGGTTGTTTTTTTTGTTCACTCCATATAACAATAACTTTCTATAACGACAAAAAATGCTCAGTCCCTTGAGTTTCGTTATAAAGAGTTTACACTGTATCTGTGTACAAAATTTACAATGTGATTATTTTGCTGACCTTTCTCCATTCAGCTACATATTGTTTTGTCAAACTAGTTATTTTCACATATTTTTTAATACTTTCATGGCATTTGTCATCCTGTTTCCTAAATTATCATAGAATCCATCACAATCACATGTGCTCAATGAATTACAAATATACAAAGTACAAAGTAGTTATTGTGAAGTATTGTAAACTGCTGATTAAGTACTTATTTTCAAATCAATGTATCTAAGGGTATAATTTATTTTTCTAAATACATTAACCATTTTGTATAATTCAATAGGGTTTACAAAGCAATGTCTAATTAAACTGAAACAGTGCAAAATGTTGGCATAAGTTGGGCTGTCATAAACTAAATTGTGGACAATAACTCGAAAATCCTCAGAAATTTGGGAGAAATAGCTTTTTCTAAAAATTGTTTTATTTTTAACAAACTTAAAGCAATCCTCTTTATTCCATTATTAATTTATCTATTTTAGAATAAAATGTAATATTTTATATTGAATATTATCACTTGTCTGCCATCACATTATCTTCTCTGTTTATGAACTGTAGTATAGCTACCGTTAGGTAAATTTGGAATTTACATTTTTTTTAAATTCAATCATAATTAAATTATAGCTTAATATTTTTTAGTTAATAAAATTGATAGACCTATCATCTACTATTAATTTTGCTTTCCTTGTAGAGATTGCCTTCTCACCAAACAACAATGAAGTCCATATTTATCAAAAGGAAGGCAATGACTGGAGACAAACTAACAATCTGGCTGAACATGATTTGAGAGTGATGGGGATAGATTGGGCTCCAAACACTAACCGTATTGTCACATGTTCAGTGGATCGTAATGCTTACGTATGGACCCAAGGAGAAGATGGGAAATGGTCCACAACTCTAGTATTGCTCAGAATTAACCGTGCAGCAACTTGCGTGAAATGGTCACCATTGGAAAACAAGTTTGCTGTTGGTTCGGGTGCCAGACTCATCTCTATTTGCTACTTTGAAAAGGAAAATAATTGGTGGGTCTCTAAACACATCAAGAAACCAATTCGGTCAACTGTTACTTCTATTGACTGGCATCCAAATAATATTTTACTTGTTGCTGGATCATCTGATTTCAAGGTGCGTGTCTTTTCTGCTTACATCAAGGATATTGAGGACCAACCTGGGCCAAATGTTTGGGGAACTAAGTTGCCATTGGGCCAACTATTAGCTGAATTTCCGAATTCTGCATCAGGTGGTGGATGGGTACATAGCGTGTCATTTTCCGATGATGGAAATAAAGTTGCTTGGGTTGCGCATGACAGTTCTATTAATGTAGCCGACTCTACTCAAGGAAAGACTGTTGTGAAAATAAAGACTGAATATTTGCCATTCTTGGGATGCAGTTGGATCACCAATAATTCCCTTATTGTGGCAGGACATAGCTGCATTCCACTGATGTACAGTCATGAGGATAATGAAATTAAATTTGTTGCCAAATTGGATAACACCCAGAGGAAGGAATCTGGGGGTTTGTCTGCTATGAAGAAGTTTCAGTCGCTTGATCGCCATGCTCGCATTGAAACTAATGATACATTCCTTGACTCAATACATCAGAATGCTATATCTTGTATCAGTATATATAAAGGTACCAAAGCTAACACCAGAAAGTTCAGTACTTCAGGTCTCGACGGACAACTCGTCATCTGGGACCTTGAATCCCTTGAGAAATTATTCGAACGTCTCTAGATTGTTTTAATCAAATACCAAATGTAAATTTACGAATTTTATTTCAAGAAGTAATCAATCGGTTGCTTGCAAGTTCTGAAGTCACTCAAAACATAATAAAAATAAAAATTCAAAAAGCTGTGAATGTTATGTTTATAATCACAGATTAACTAATTATAAGGTGAATAGAATAGTAAGTGAATTCAGCTCCCATATTATGTTAAAAAATATTCAAATATACAGAATAAACTATTACAATAATTTTATATATATAATAAGTTGAATTATATGTATCATTTATAATATTATACAATTCAATTTTAATTTTTTTTTTTAAATTATAATCATAATGAATAATTTAAATAAATTTATAAGAACACTACACCTATATAATAATAATAGATCACTTTAATACTACTTGAAGTACTGATTGTTGTCAATGTTATAATATTATTAAACATTAAAGAGATAACATGTATTTTTAATTTATATCTTTATAATAACACATCCAACTACTAAACTATAAGGCCATTTTGTTGAGTTAAAATATTGATTTTAATTATTGCATACTAGTGGTTATTTTAAATACGGGTCCGATACGAATGAAGACTCGCCGAAGTACCGAGCGAAGTTCAGGTTTGAGATCGAAGCATGTGATCTCGCACAATAGTGGATAATAACTGGACACGTGCGCCGCAAACTGAAAACATATTCATTTATTTATTGTAGACAAGCAGGAAGCATCATACTTATATCTTTATATCAAAGTGTGAAAATGTATTTTTTTTTTCGATCTGACTGCGCTGTTAGCCTTTAAAGGTTTTTACAGCTTCACCGGTCTTGGGGGTGAGCGCTGAAGGCACTCAGCCGCGAAAGCAGGGCAACAATTTCAAGGGTGTTAAAATGGCCAAACCTCGGCCGGGTACTGTTGCCGTAGCGTAGTTGCAATTAAGTCGCGAAATGGCCTATCCATATCCCATAGAAAATTAGATTTTACTTGTGAAAATGATAGTTACTAAATTGTAGGGTAAGCAATTTGTGTACAGTACACAGTGTATTACGAGTCCATAATCGGATTTTGGTTAGGTGACCTCATAGAAACTATTTTCGGTCATGTTACACTTTAGAGAAGACATATAAACGCCATTAGCGTTATCATGTCATTGTATCACATCGGTCGTAATAATTTAGATAAAAACCGAGTATTAGTATCAAATAATATAGACAATAAGGCGGCTTAGTTAAAATAATTAATTCTATACACCGTACTGGTGATATACTTTATTAATGCCAATTGTTTTCGCAAATATTTTATTTCATCCCTAACATCATGACATGGTTTTGCTTACGATGTTATTCTTTGGCTGCTAGTTAGTTTCCTTCGACGATCGTCGCCGACAAACAGATTACTGTAATGCTTTTTATAATCGTCTAAAAATATTTGTAGTGGACGTCCGTCATGTCCTAGTGTAATATAAAATACAGTACTTGAATTAATATGCGCATACGCAGGAAGTTAGGTTTTTATATTCGATTTACGACATTGAACCGCTATGCACTTACGATTTCTTTGTATGAACTCAAAAGGTATGATGACTTAATACTAATATTTTTGGTCAACATAGTAGGTAGGTAGGTGTTCATCAATATTAACATATCTGCCAAAGGACTTTTTTAAAAATAATTTGCACTCTTTTTTTATGGTAGCTCGGCAAAATGACGCAACTGCCCCCGATGGTGAGCACAGTATAATCCAAACCCAACAGTGACCACCGAGAGATTAGAAACCCACCCGTGTTCATCGCTGGCATGCTTGCACGCTTGAAGGACCTGATGGTCGTAATGAGGAGGGAACACACTGGCTAGCAAATGGTCCCATAGCTTTACCGTGCGACAAGGCATAGATCAGTTTTTAATTCGTGGCGAGGTGGAGGTTACCGTAAAACTGTGACTCCTAACCTCAGCGCGTGTGGTTCTGTTGTGTGAAGGAGAAACCTAGATTGCACATCAACAGCTCTTCAGAGCACTCGCTATGATACAGACGGTAGAATACGCTCAGCAAGACAATGTTCCTGCGCAGCTGAAGCGGCTCGACGTATTTGGTAACGTCTGCATCATTAACGATGCCTACAGCTCGTCTTTGCAACCTGTCCAGACCATCGAGAAGATATTTTACGGATCCATCCCTGAGGTGCGAACAGTATTGCATATACGGCCGAACTTGTTAAGAAAATACAGTTAACCGGGCGTAAAAACCGTCGCACTCTTCTCAGGATTCTGAGTCTCTGAGATTTCCGAGATGTTGTGGAGATGACGCTCCCGATGTAATCCCTGGATTTGAGGTCGCTGCGAATATCTACACCTAGGATATTGAGACTGTAACGCATTGCTAGCGAGACATTCTGAAGAGTTGGGAGGGCAAAAGGGGGATATTTTTGCAGAAGATGTGCATAGCTGAGTTTTCTTCGCATTGAACTCAACCGTGTTACCTGCTCTCAATGTAGACAAGCGGTGCAAGGATTAAGTTCAATGACTAGTTCCTCCCGTCCCTTTTCTGTTTCTCCTCGACCGCATGTATGCTAGCTCTAATAGCACCCATGAGAGCTCTGCATATTAACATATCATTGATATGCAGAAGAAACAGAGTGGGCGAAAGCACCTTGCATTGGGCCTTGAGGAAATCCTACACCTATTGACATGAACTGCGAATCACATCTTTCAATGAGGACATGAATTCTGCGTTCATGTAAAAAACTAGAGATCCAGTTATATAGGTTGTTGGGAAGCTCGTACGCCAGAAATTTAGAGAGAAGTCCACGGTGCAAGACCCTATCAAAACCTCCCGCTATGTCAAGACTGATCGCCAGAGCCTCGCCATGCTTACTAATCGCCTCCTCTCAGCGGTGCAGTACATACGCCAAACGATCACCCGTTGATCGATTCGAGCGAAAATTACATTGACGATCATCATTCAAAGAGTGTTCCTCTAGTCTAGATAACGGAGAAGCTGGGTATTGATGATCCGCTCCATGGTCTTGCACATTACTGAGGTTACAGCAATTGGTAAGGTCTGATAAAAACGATTAGGAATCGTTGCATATTAGCCTCGCTCCAAACCTTAGACACGATACCAGAGAGGTAGGACAGGTGGTAAAGGCGCATCAACACTGGAGACAACTAAGCTGCACATTTTTTAAGAGCTACCGCTGGGCTACCGTTCGGACCAATGGATTTCCGAACATCGAGCGATCGCAATTCTCTAAATCGTACCTCTGACAATGTCACCGCAGCTACAAATTATAGGCGGTTGTTTGTTCTGATCGTCGAGCCGGGAATTAGCCGCAAAGAGATTAGTTAGTAATGTCGCTTTCTCCTGTGGCTCATCAGCCAGTGATCATCTTAGTACCTCAGCGGGGGTAATGCTGGACGACAGATAATGGCTTGCATGGGTTTGGAGAGACTCCAGTAAACTCGACTATTAGCCGGTTAACCTATGTGACCATAACGTATTCGCGCAACCCTTTGGCTCTTAAGGTCACAAGAAATATACGTAAAATTGGCGTAAGTACCTACCATGGAAGTTAACTTATTAAACATAGAAAATCATTAAATACTTACTCGTTCATCGGGCATCTTAAGTATTCTGGTGAGTATCAACAGCAAAATAGATGTCCATGCATCCCTATGTGCTTCGTTACTGACTCCTGCGAAATATTCCAAAGCTTCGCAGCAAATACTGATTAGACTCTTCTGTACAGCTGGCCAGTGATCTCTACGCGCCTCATCACTATACATTTTAAATAATATACGAAGTACGCACGCTAGCGACTGAGTCTCTTGTTTCAGCATGTTGGGCTTCACGGACCCCTTGAAATTAGCTTTCCAAAGAACGTTCCGCTGCGCATTGTTGGTATTGAACGTTTTTGCAAAGCGGTGACTGCACATCAAGCACTCCACGAGTCGCAGCAAGTGTGGTGAGCTCAATAATCTATACATGCCTTGTTCTTCACGTTGACATTCTTGTTCTGTCCCATGAACATTTCCAGTTAACTCCGCGGCGGCTAATGCTAGAGTTTCGGCGTCTTCCTTCCTTGACGTAGCCGGATAGAAGACAATGTTGTCAATCGTCTGAATTAATTCGAGTTGTACGACGCATTTGATCAGCAGACTATTAAATACCCTATTTGACGATTTGACTTCATCGCCAGCTTGGGGTTTTTTTAATATCCCATGACGTATATGTGGTGTGTCTCCGTCATCGTTATCGTCAGGTTTCCACGTCAATAACGTGGTGGGTAGCGTGCTGTTGAATATATCCAACATTATTTGACATGTTTTGCTCCAAGTATCTTCATTGAATTTCATTCCGTTGGATATGACTAGATTTTCCAAACAGTTTGTTCCTGATCTCGCGAGTTGCTCGTTGTCTTGTTGAACGCACCAATGTAGTTGAGTGTAAAGCTGCTCTAGGAGTAAAGAGCCAAGAATGTCAAAGTATTGCGTGAAAACATCAACGATTGCGTACAAAGCGTGGTTGCATGTTGTAGTCATCCACTCGTTCTTCTCTAATTGATGTTCAGGTAATTTCATGTTGTCAAAGATTCTGAAGAGAATATTGAAAAGATCTCTCCACCAATGCGGACGGAATGATTCACCATGAGTTTTTATTATTTCAAACAGAACCGTTAGTCCTCGAGTTCGTACATCTAACTTGCAACGGCTTACGACACAAGACAACGAGAAGAGTAGTGGGAACCATCCCCTTAACCAAACTCTATCTACTTCCGGAGCACCTGGTTCGCCTTCTAAACCTGCGTGTTCAGCAAATAAATGCGGAGAAGCGCCAACAGCTGTAGCACATGATCTCACAAGCCGTATAGCCTCCATAGACGTATCGGGGAACTTTGCATTGCAGGCAAATTCAGAGAGACATTTAACTGCATCTTGAAATGAATCAATCATTGCTGGGAATTGTCTTTCATATAATTCCGATATAATCTTCCCTGTTGTTTGGAATGCTAGATCAACAATCGCTTCATCCTGATCGCTAGCCGCAAGGTGGAATACGGAAAATATATTTTTCCAACCAGACTTAATGTTAGGGGCTTGAGAATTGACCATTTGAGCGATACATCTCACTACCATATCCCTTATAGTAGGTGAACTATTTTTCTTCATGATGTGCTCGAAAGGTCTTAAAAAGTCTTTTTGAAATTTGAAATTAGCGAACTCGCCTTTCTCTATAAACTTCATTGAGAGTTGCCTCAAAGAATCAACTGCAAAGAAAGCTATATCCTCATTGCTACTACACCCGACTTTATTGAAGTGATCACCGAGAACTTGCCATATTCGAGACCATTGAAGCCTAATGCGACCCATATTATAATACGAAATTTCAACAATTTTTTGAAGGGAAAACATTCGAGGATTTGTTGGATGACTTAGTTCGTCTAAAGATACTTGACATAGAGCTTTTACGAAATCGACCACGGCGTCTCCGTCAAGTCGTGTGGATCCCGTAAATATCCTATCAACAGCCACAACTACACTTTGTGAGCTGGTTTCTCCAATATGTTCTTTGACGCTTGGATCCAATGACATTAGACTAAATTTCAAGGAGTCTGGTTGGGGTTTAATACCAGATCCCGATAAAAATTGTGGTCGTACGCCCGTTCCGATGAGTTGCGCTAATTCCAGTTGAGAAATGCATTTGACAACATCGAGCCAACTTGTCCCCAAGTAATTACCATCTGTATGAGCAACAGTAATCAATGTCTTTATTGTATCAATGTTCTTTGCTTTCATTTCAGTGATTGGTGAGTTAGCTGTAAGTAGTGTGAAACGTGCTAAGGCTTGTACGTAAGCATCCCTTTCTAGGGACATGTGGAAAATACAAGCTATTCGTATGGCACATCTTATACCATCTAAGCACAGTGAAGCTATCTCAGGATCATCACAGTCTTGCAATCCCACAGAGAATGCGGCTAGAAAAGGAGTCCATGCCATTTTAAACATTGGTCGCACATGCTCCACATGTTTTGCTGTGGTGAAAGGTGTTTGAATGTGAGACACAGATTCCATCAAATTCTTAGCAGCAGTGGATATTTGTTCCATTTCCATATTCCAGATAAACTTCCGTTTCTTTTCATTGGAAATCATGTGTTTACCAGGTTTAGATGTATTTTTCATTTTTATTTCATGTCCAGCAATCTCATCATAGATCTGTGATAAATATTCGCGTGGAAGGTCATTGTTGTCGCTTATGCCACTATTCAGTTTGATGTATTGCTCCTTTGTCATTTTGTTCTTGACTTGTGGCGAATGCAAATCAGTCGTCAGCATTATTATGGAAAATGCTAATACATACACAGTGTCTGCACTCATAAACAATGTGTTTGTAGGATTGCATTCACAATAACGAGATGCAAATTTTTCCATTAATCTGTCGATTTTTTGTGCTTCGCCAGGTAATCTAAAGCCTTCTAAGAAATAACGTAAAGCAGTGACAATGTCCATACTTATAAAGTTCATAGAGTCTACATAGGAATACATAACTTCCTTGGAATGATCATCGTTTTCTCCTAAATATTCTCCAATGAATGTTTTATCCAGCCTTTCATCAGTAAGCAACCATTCAGCGATTTCTTTTGTTGATGTACCAAGTAATCCTTGCTCTTGTAAGAATGCTACACCTCGTTTTGGTTTTCTGTTAAATACTTCTATACCCGTTTCCCATACTTCTTTTTGTTGTTTCAATACTTCGAATTGTTCAGGAGAATCCAATGTTTCTCTGTTTCCAATATTGCTTGATCCTGTTGAAACTAGACTCAAACTTGATCCTCCATGGGATTTTATACTATGATGATCTGAATCTTCTTTAACAGTTCTTTCGCCTAAAGTTGTTTGAAGGTTTGGATTGATGTAAAGTTCTTTACTCCATTCCACCATACATTTAAGTATGGATACTAAGCATTCCAAGCCTCGAATTCGCATAGATTTTTCTTGGTTAGGTGTTGCACCCAATTCTAATGCTTGTCGACCTTGAGCGATTTTCGAAACATCATTCACAAGTCTCTGAAATAGATTTGCGGCTGACAAATCACAGTCATAATTCACATAAATGTCAACAACACTTTGGGCATCACCACAAATTCTAGTTAAAGCTTGAATGACCATCCACTTATGTTCAAATGATGAGCTTGATGTTTCTAGGATATTCATGAAAATCTCTTTGAAGAATACTTCAATTTGTTTCTTAAGGTGAACTTTAAAATTTTGTAAGAGAGCTAAAAAGATAGCAAGTGAAAGTTCAAACACTTCAGGTACTGAACTAACTCCGTTTTTAGACAGAGCTACACATAAGTATTGCTTGATAGCAGTTATGAACATCTCATTATTTCTAAATACAGGACCAGCATTTTGAAGAATTGATAAGAGTAAGTGAAGGGATAAAATTTTGGATCTTAGTTCATGGGATTTAGGATCAGGTGTGCCTTCTGGTAAAGGTTTCATTGATAACTTACACAATGCTCTAAAGACAAGAAAAGCATCTTTCTGTAGAATATGTGTAAATTTAGCTGTTACAGAATTATCATTTTCTGAAGCTACATCAACACTCTCTTGTGATGGTATTCTTGTTATCGAAGCCTCAGTTGGAACTTGACCATTACTCTCTTGTGAAACACTTCCACTATCCTGAGAATCAGATGGGTTTTCATTATTGTCGGGAATATTCTGTATTTCTTCTAAATTCTTCTTTGATGCAATATTTATGGCATTATCTATAACTGAATCTACTATTTGCTGAGCAATAATTTTTGCTTCCAAAGCTTCATCCATTTGTTCAATCTGTGGTGTGTCTACATCTTTTTCTACATCATTAACATTATTACTCTGGGAATCCTCTACAATAACAGTTCCATTAGGAATTTTATTTGATTCTGAAATTGTATTATCAATATTTGTATCTGATTCCAAAGCTTGGTTCTCCATTTTTGTAAATATAACATTAAGCATTTGTGTGAGGGTTGCTCTAGCAGTTGTTTGGTTAATAAGGTTCTTGCTGGCTAAGTAAATATTATAACAAGTCCTGACAGCAAGAAGCACTGTTCCTTCATGTACTTCAACATGCTGACTGGTTATAACGGTAAGGAGAGCCTTAATTATTTGGAGTTGAACTCCTTCATCTGTCTGTGGTCCTGTGAAGCAGCTGCATATTGTCTCAACTATTCTATCAATGAGAAGCTTTCTTGGAGTTGTTGAATCAGGAATATTTCCAGTTAAGTGTCCATATGCAATTAACTTCTGCAAACAGTCTAAAGCTGTGACAACTATCCTAGATGCTTTACTTTGGCATGCCAACTCAAATGGGAGGAAATATTTCTCTGCTGTGATGATGTTAGAAGAATCATTCTTTGGCAAGGGTAAAGTACCAGACAATGGACTTTCCGGTGTGTCCGATTGTCCTCCATTCTTAAGTTCAATCTTAATTTCCTCTGTAACAAAGATTACATTATTCTAAGTATACCTATGATAAGTCATAAGGTCATTAAAAAATAGGATATTTTTAAAATTCTTTTTAAATAGACTAGGTACACAACTTTGGTGACCATATAAGAAAAATCCATCATAAATATTTTATCCCAAACTTCTTTGTAAAAATATTTTCCATAAAATACTTCAACCACTATAGTTATATATTATATAACTGAAAATAGACATTCATAAACTCTTACAAACTAGTATTAATATACAATGTAAAAATGTTAACAGACAATTATTTTCTTTAATATAAAAAAATACAGATTTGCATCTAATATGAAATACTAGCTTACAAAGTCAAAGCAGAATAATTTTTATACAGTTTAAGCTCTGAGAAGGTATTTATGGATGTCAAAACAACTGGCAATTCAGAAAACATACCTGAAATTGAGAACAGCCTATAAGAAGCTTGATGACACCTTATTATTATTATTATCAATATATGGATATTTACTCTTTCTATATATAACCCTTGATGATAGATTTTTCAACTTGAGGGTCATAACTAGATAGGCATGTTTTAAAAACAAAATCCGTACTTTTGTTATGTTTTTCTCACAATATTTTCCTTCACCTAAAGCTTATGCTAATTCTAAGATTCCACACTTCTCTTCTCCTCCATTATCACTGTGATTATTTCTGCTGTGCAATGATTAGTCATTCAGGACTTGCATGTTTTATAAATATTTAAAGAAAATATTAATAAATGAGTTCTATTACACTTAAATTTTTTTTCTACCTATACATTTTTTATGGTAATACAATAAAATATAAGCTACAAACTATTAAAGTTATTGATGTTTTTAGTAATAAGAAGTAGCATAGTAAATTAATAAAATACCAAATTTGAATTATCTTCTTTATCTATATCTATAATTATAATCTTTTAAAGGAAGGGATGAAAAGTAATTAGGATGTTGTTTCTTAATAACTCTCAAACAGTGGGAATGATTTAAATGAAATTTGTCTAAATGAATTTGAATGAAACACAGGATACTTAAACAAATATAGGAAAAAAAAACTCCCACTGAAGTGGAGTTCTGTTTTTGATGGATGAAATGGATTTTCAATAAAATCCATTCTTAGTAAATGTCTACATTGTGAAAGGAGTAACTATTCAAAATTCCTTGAAAATCAACTTTTATGTATGATGTGAAAGAGGATGAAAGTATGTTTAGATATCTATCAATTAAGGGTTATAATAGCAAAGATGCCAGTGTCCATGATATGCAGGAAGACAAAAAATATTTATTTTTTGGCTAATGTAAATGGCTTGTCCTTTAAAATAAAACTATATATGGATATGTGAGTTTTTACATGTATACTCCTCAGTTATGAAATACGACATATAACTCTCACCCTCTTGGGTAAAAATAAAATTTAGCTATTTTACCATTTCTGGAAAATCAATGATTAAATGATAGCGTAAATGTAATTTCCCATTGGTCAAGCATACAAAAAATCAATATTTTTTCATATATTATATGTAAGACTTTCATCACATGATTTAAACAGAAAGAATTGTATTACCATAATTAACTTGAAATATATTCAACATTTTCACTTTACAACACTAATTTCACAATTCATTACTATACTGTCGCCATCAATAACAATACTAATTATTTCTAAAACAAGATAAGGTATTAGTATATCTATTATTCCAAGGTCACAACATTCACTGGCCATTTTGTAAGAAATAACAAACCGATAAATTTTACATCCATCTTTCAGTAACGTAATATAGTTTACCAATGTATTCGTATTACGCTACAAAATACTTAAAGTAAGCATAACATCACTTACCTAATGCAACTTCGCAAGATTTTTTCAGCTGACTATGATAGGACCTTTTTATGTCCTTATCCGCTAATATCTTTTCCAAAGCTCTGACTATAAACATTTCTTTAGTTTTCAAGTTGGTTTGCATCGTTATTTTATAAGGATATTACTCCATTCGCCCGTGTTGGAGTTAGCTGCGCGGTGGTACTATGGACATTTATGTTAATATTATTGAGGCACTGTTGTATTGTATTCGTAAGTCTATAAGTTATATAAATAATAAAATATATGTAACATCACAAAACTTTTAACGGACTGAAGAATTTCTTGAAATCATTTCTACGAGACGGGGACTTCGTTTTACGATTCACACCTCATCACAAACATGTCAAATTTAAAAGACTCGTTCATTCAAATTGTGCGTTCAAAAATTATAATTTTAGAATTTACTATCATTACAAATTACTAGTATTTATTTAAAATAATGTACATCGTTTACCAATATGTATTGGATTTGATTAAAAAATAAATGATTTTTAAAAATAAATAATTGAGTATGCATGAAAAGGAAGGACGTGGTCTCTGTCTCTGCCTACCCCGTGATTTATGTATGTATGTGTGTATGAAACGGTGCGTTCATGTTCTTTATCTTCTTATTTTGGCGCCGCAAAAGTACATGCCAGTGTCAATGTGTTTAAGCCTTCGTAAAATTTTCTAATAAAAAGTGGGGTTTCTGATAAGATGGTAGCTCCCTTCTCAGAACTATAGGTTGTTTTTGTGACTTCTCCAAATGTATGTTTCTAGTTTATATTTACAATTCACTTCACGTATGTACAACAATCAAATCACAGAACAAAGACACTTTATATTCCGTGACAACAAATAAACTATATCACGCAAAATACCAGCAATATTACTTATTAAAGACTTATAGAACATTAAAATAAAATCAACGACATGGCAGCTCAAGATCCCGTAAATACTCCATGTATTACTTTACTCTATGACTCCAGTGGTTATTGGTTTATGGACTCCAGTGTTCATGTTCATAGCAGGATTAACCTGAAGATCACCTCTATTTAAAAAAATTACGTTTTTTGAATTCGCCGGAATTGTCGTTATTTTTAGGAAATTCACTTCTGACGAGTGGAAGCACTGGTTGTTAGCAGAGGTTGTTAGGTTAGGTGAAAATTGTCTATGGTTACAATTTTAGAAAAAAGTGTCAACCTTTGCTTTGTGTATCTAGAGATTGTAGACACCAGTAGACACAGAGTGCATCAAACATACTGAGAATTGTAGAATTTTCTCTATTATTTGAAAATTCGCACCTAAACAAACTTTTACATTATCTCCAATACTTTTTTTGTAATTCTTATATAAGTATTCTAACAAAATTGCTTCCACAATGACTGTAACGCGGGTAGCGGAGTCCCGCACCGAGTTTAAATTGAAGAGTTTGCCGGAGGATACGATATCAAGTGTTAAATTTGCACCAAAATCGAGTCAATTTCTTCTTGTATCATCATGGGATTGTTCTGTGAGGCTTTACGATGTCACCTCTAACATTGAGCGACATAAATACAATCACGAATTACCTGTGCTCGATGTTTGTTTTCGTGTAAGTTATATTCCAATTAAGTCAACAAGGCGTATTATTATAAAACACAGTACGCTCAAAATAAATTGGTACAATTCCAACTTGAATTTACTATATATATCTCAAAAATATATTATTTATTACCTACATAGCTTCTAATATACAATAAATTTATTTAGTAAATAGACACACTATCATTTTGAAATGTGAATCAAGGCCATACTGTATACTAACTACTTCTGCTATATGGTTAAAATCTGGCCCTGCTTTTAGCACTTCCATAAAGAAGGTTGGGGTGCTCTCTAGTGCAGTTGTTGGAACACAATTATCGATAGTTGGTTGACTTTAGATTACCTGCTGCTGAGTTTGATGATGTCAAGGGGTCTGGAGAGGTGGGGAGGGGAGAGGTAATTCCATTGTGAAGGAAATAGTGCTGAAATGTAGCTTTAGAGATTTTTTTATTTTGACATTATGTCTATCTAGGGCTTTTATATGAACAATTATTTGTTACTGGCAATTTTTCATACCTGGCTTACAAAAAATGGGATTTAAAAAAAAACAGTTTCTCAATAACTATTTATTTCTGCAGTGTGTAATTTTATTACTTAGCCTATAAATAACTAACTATATGTAATTGTAAAAAAATTTGGAGTCTAAACTTGCAAAATGAAATCTAAAGGCTAGCCAATATTCAGTTAATTTATAACTAAAAAGCATAAGGAATATTAAATTGATTTGTTTCTTGTTATTGACAGGATGCTGTACATTCATATAGTGGTGGTCTCGATCAAACTCTAAAGATGTATGATCTGAATGCCAGTTCGGAGACCTCTCTTGGTGACCACAAGGGAGCAATTCGCTGCGTGGAGTTTGCTTCTGAAGTCAATGCAGTATTAACAGGCAGTTGGGATGGTACCGTCAAGATGTGGGATAGTAGAGTACCCAATTGTGTTGGCACTTACAATCAAGGAAATGAAAGGGTAATTTCATTGTTCTTAGTTCATTTATGGAATCTTCTTCTTCTTGTTTTGGCACCACTAAAAGCACTCGCCAGTGTCAATGTTTTAAGACTTCATAGAATTTTCCAATATACAAAGTGGGATCTTGTGATAAGATGGTGGCTCCCTTGTTGGAACTAACTAGCGAGGTTTTGTGACATTTCAAAATGCATGTTTATGCTTTATATTCATATCCACTCCACTCACAACTTGTTAGTAATGGGAACGACAACCATGATTAAATCTATTTTATAGGCAAACCGACTGCCAAGATACAGTGAACCATAGTTTGGAAGTCAGGAGCTCATAAAAGTGTTATCTTATGTTTTTTTTTCTAAATGTAAAATCAGTTGTACTTGCATAAAAAAATTACTATTATTATTATTACTTATGCACAGCAACCAAACTATATCACGCATAATGCCACCAATATTACATAATATAGGGTCAAAAAATCTAAGTTAATGAATTTAAAAATAAAACATGTCACCAAAATCTCTTAAATAGATAGATAGGGCACAGGTTCCCAAAGTTTTTTTAATCACATCTCCCTACTGGTTAAAATGGAAATGCTTGCATCCACCCTCAGTGCAGGAGTATATGAAAGTATATACAATACCTATAACAAAAAACCCATTTTTGAAACTTTTGTCTGTGTCTGTCTGTTTGTTTCTGTTAATCTCTGAAACGGTTGGACCGATTTTGATGGGTCTTTCACTGGTAGATAGCTGATGTTATAAGGAATAACTTAGGCTACTTTTGTATTAGAAAAAAAAATAGGGTTTTAGCAACAAAAAAATCGACAGGTTGAATCAATTCGGGCGTTTAAATGGCTTACACTGAGTAAACCATAAGAGATATATCAAATTAATGTACTGTATAATTGTAGACACGAATTCACAAATTTCGAAAATCTTTGAATCCCCAGGTTTACACAATGAGTATAGTTGGCGAGAAGTTCGTCGTTGGCACATCGGGACGGAAGATATTCGTATGGGACGTCCGGAACATGGGCCATGTGAACCAAAGACGCGAGTCCTCGCTCAAGTACCAAACACGGTGCATACGGGTGTTCCCCAACAAGCAGGGTTACGTTCTTAGTTCCATTGAGGGTCGAGTCGCAGTTGAATACCTGGATAGTAACCCTGAAGTGCAGAAGAAGAAATATGCTTTTAAATGTCACAGAATAAAGGAAGGAGGTATTGTGTTTAATGATATATTTCTTGCTTGACAGGTGGTAACATCTGTTGAATTTTGATGTCGGAAACAATACTGCCTCATGTAAATAGAGAAGTAAGACAGACTGTGTAACCGGGTCTAAGATACAATATTTTAGATTATTGTTAAAATACTTCTTTGTTATAATGGCAAAGTGAGATTTGATATTTTTTGATCTCTGTCGCCAGTTGAGTCAGAAATTTGTTTTCGGTATCATGAGTCAGGTCAAATTTCACTACAAAAATACTCAAGATTAATAAATAAATATAAAATATACTTAGGATAGGTATAATAATATAAATAAAAACTCAATAATTTTGAGGAATGTGTGTTTTTTTTGGGTGATATCTGAAATGATTGGACTGATTTTGACTGAAGTTTCACTGATATATAGCTGATGTTATAGGGAGTAACTTAGACTACTTTTATTTTAGAAAAAGAATAAAAAAAACTTTATGGTGAGTCAATTCGGTCGTTTAAATGGCTTATGTTGAGTAAACCATAAAAAATATATGAAATTAATGTACTACATAAATGTAGACATTTAAAAGACCTACAAAAGATTCACCGAGAGTATATGTCTATCTTATAAGGAACACCTATAATAAGCATTATTGTCTTTGAAATAGCCAGGAGTGAGAGCAAGATTCGTGCATGTGCTCGATCGATAAAGCATTCTGTATTCCACGTGAGGGAAGCTGCGGGCACAGCTAGTGTAAAATAAAATAAATAAAAACATTAATTTTTTTAGGTCTAGAGAAAATCTATCCGGTGAACGCGATAAGCTTCCATTCTGTGTATAACACGTTTGCGACTGGCGGCTCTGACGGTTATGTGAACGTCTGGGACGGTTTCAACAAGAAGCGGATTATGTCAATTTCATCGGTACAATACAGCAGTATCGTCTTTAAGTTTCTCGCACGACGGATCCGCTTTAGCCATCGCTTGTTCACAACTAGACGAGACTCAAATCGAAGATCCAAAACCGGAAGACACAATTTATATAAGATATGTGACCGACCAGGAGACAAAACCTAAATGAGGCAGAATTGTTACTTGATAAAGCTATGATGTGGTTTGTGCAGTTAAGACTTTAAAATAATTGTGTTTGTACTACATTACTACAATAATCCAATGGGGAATCTCTTTTAGACTGCTCAGTTTCCGATATGGGTGACTTTTTGTTTTCTATAAGCAAATATTATGGGCCCTGAAACTATAGGAAAAGTCAAAATGTGTTTGGGCCTCCCAGGTTAACAATCTTTTTTATTTAGAGTGTTACTCTTAAATACTTTACTGACATTTGTTCATGCATAAAACTAAATCAAAACTTTAACTGTTGTTGGGAAGCCCTAATTCAATCACTTCGCTATCCAAGGTAGAAACTTGTTTTCTATGTACTAACCATACTCAGTAGTGATTACGACAGGGGATGTACCTTTAAAGGAATTAAAATTTATTAAAAATTAAAGTTAATTAATCGAATTGGTTTATTGATAATAAACCTAAAAAATAAAAGTCTGGAGTCATTCATTGTTACTTGATTTAATTTTCCCTCGAGAAAATTTACATTTCTTCGTCTGTGAGTCCCATGATTGGAAACATCAATCAGAAAACGTTACATTATCGTACAATATATATAAAAACAGATGTTTTTTCTTCTTTTTAAATTTTGGATTTCTGCCTATGTAGGCAATTTTGCCGTATCAAGTGTGAGAAATACATGTTATAGAATTTAGTTGCCAAATGTTCGGTCTATTATAGAATAACCAATAAAAAGGGTAAAGTGTTTCTCTTATTAGAGGGCGTTCAAGTATTACGTAACGCAATTTGGGGGAGGGGGTCTTGTAAAACGTTACGGTGGTTACAAGGGCGAGAGGGGAATCGAATAACGCGTTAAGTAGCATTTTTTTTAAAATTTAATTGAAAAAGTAGGCAAATAAAATTTCCCAAGATCTCAACCATTTTCATTTATGCTTTACGGGGAATCCTTCGATTGTATTGTACGTCATTTTTATTTCCCACGTACGTCACTCTCCCAAGTTGGCAACCCTTTTCGTTTGTTTTACGGGGAATCCCTCGACTGTATGGTTGTAGTCCATTGTTAAAGGAATTTCATACTATAATGTCCTCAAAACAGGGAGATTTGCATCATTAGCTTTTCTTAGCCAATAAAAGCTTTCATGACGACTTCCTGACTTGGGTGTTACGTAACGTTAAAAATATTACGGTGCGTTAAATGGGGGGAAGGGAGGCTTAAAAATCTTCAAAAATTACGTTACGTAATACTTGAACGTCCCCTAGGCTATCTTGTGACAAGTGTCTCTAAGATTATTACTAAATCAGTGACTTTAAAATTAAATCGGTGCTTAAGAAATTCCAGTTGAAATAACTGAAATTCTAGTAAACTCAATTTCGTACATAGTACTTTTAACCTTCTTAGTTTTATTTCTTGTATGGTGACGTCACACGCAGTCACATTACCATATGGACGCGGTTCTGTGGCATTTTTTAAAATTTAAAATATAAAATGTGAAAGCAGTAACAATGGATTAATGTTAATTCACAGGTATTATTTTCAATATATAAAGGGTTCAAAATAGGTAAATTGACAAATGGAATGTATGAAATGAGATTTTTTTTAAGATAATGTTTTATTACAATGTAGTTTTACATTACATTTAAGATATATGTTTAAGCCACAACATAGTGTTCATCGAGGTAAGAATTCGTATTGAGTGCTTCTGATTATTAGAAGTCATAATTAAATAATAGTTCATGTTTCAGTATTTCTTTTTAATACCTTAAATATAGTTGTAATGTATCACCAAAAAAAAAAGATTATTCCGAACTTACGCTATTCAATTTCAATTTAGGCCCTAAGAAGGCACTTATGAACGTCAAACACTACTGCCGGTTCGGAAAATATAGCAGACATCGAGAGGAACCGGCAAAACCGTGTAAGTCGAATTCGCGTCCGACTCCGGGTGCACCACAACCACAAACTCATACAAAAAATGTTTAATCGGGACCAGAGACTAAATAAAATAATAATTTTGAAGAAGAACATATAACCTGGTCTTAAATAATCCAAAAAATAAATAAATTAATGAATGTATATATTAAAAAAATATCAAAACGTTAATTCAAATAATATAACCAAATATTGTAACCTTTTTTAAATATATATTCCTTAACCATAGATTTAATATATAGATCGGGAACTCGAAAGAGAAAGAGCATAGTGTACGTTTGTGTTAAGACGAGATAGGGATACGAGACCATTTCCGTATGTGCTGTCCGGTTGTACCTGCCTACATTAATCGTTATCAATGCTAAATCTAAGGTTTAAAATATAACTTATTGTTTAGTAGACATGTTTAAATTGTGGTAACGTGTACTCCGTAACAGGTTACCGGATGTAACTCGTATAATATGGGTTTGATGTATTACAATCTATACAGTTAATAAAACTGAAGTGTCTGTTTGTAATGTCAAAATAAAAGCTTTTTACTAAATTCATATGAAAGTATATACGATATCTATAACCAAAAAACCCATTAAAAAAAATGTTGTCTGTCTGTTCTGGGTAGCGAGCGAAGCGAAGTAAGCGAGATTATACGTTATCTTCTAAGGAACACCTACAATAATCATTTTTATCTTTAAAATAGCCGGAAGCGGGAGAGCACGATTCGTGCGGGCATTCTGTAGTTCACGTGAGCGAAGCCCCGGGCACAGATAGTAATAATAATAATAAATTTTTATTTATTTTGAAATATATATGAAATATAATAAGATTTAAAAAAAAAGGTAAATAAGTCCACTTATAATCTAAGGTCATCCACCCATTCAGTCGGAAGACATTTGCTGCATTAAACTTTCTCAAAGACCGCTATTACGACTGGTCCTGCGCTACTCGCATCCAAAGGAGATCTGCAACTTACACCAGGTCATTGGTCCACTAAGGATATAGCCAGAATTTTGTTCAAGGGGGGGTTTGATGGCGGGATTTTGCGGCGTAGGTTACAGGTATGCCGCTGAAATAGGTACAAGCCGCGAAGTATTATTTCAGTTGTGGCAGATGCCGGTGACTCGATTTTTGCGGCATTCCCGGCGGGACAGACAACCAGCGCGGCAGCGGTTAAGCAGCTGAGCCGCAAAATTTATATTTTTCAAACAAGAATGTTACAAATTACACGAGTCTAGTCAACCAACATTCAACTTATTCACACCCTTCTAATGAGGGAGCGCCTTCTAAATATGTAATAGCAATATATTTGTAACTCTCTTGCAGCCATAGATTTAACTTATTAAATAGATCAGCAACTCGAAAGAGAAAAGGACTATACACAGTACGCTTGTATTAGAACGAGATAGAGATACGAGAACATTTTCGTATGTGTTATCGGCCCACGTAAATCATTATCAAAACAAATATTGCTTATTATTGCAAAATCTAAGATATTCAATTTTAAAGTATTATTTTTATTGTTTAGGGCTAAGATGTTTTTATAAGTGTACCTAGGTGTGTTAAACGCGCTCTATTTTGGCAATATTAAAGTCGGGTAATTGCCGACTTTCTCTTACGGCCGTTTTCAATAACCTATCTATCTATTGTTTCAGTTACTAAATATAGACAAATATTACCTTTTGTCTTTATTTTTTTTCAATAACTTATAAATACATAGATTTTCGTGTCTACATTATATCTATACCCCTATAGCTTGAATAGATAAGAGGAAAGCCGATATCTATCTTAAGTTAAAGACAGTACTTATCCTACTAATATAATAAATGTGAAAGTGAGTATGTTTGTTACTCAATCACGCTGAACAGATCTCAATGAAATTTGGCACACAGATAGTCTATGACCTGGAATATATATCCTACTTATATAATAAATGGAAAGTTTCTATGTTTGTTAATCACGCAAAACGGCGATTTTTTGGTTTGTCGGGTTCCGAGATCAGTCTGTGCATATCCAATAATACGCAGACGAAATCGCGGGTACCAGCTAGTTACAAATATGTACTGATCGTGGATAGTACACTCAGATATGTTATTGAAAACGACCGTTAGTCACGTATTAATCAGTGTTACGGTTGCACATAAATACAAATCAATATATATATAAATATATATTATATATACATTTCGTTCTAACAAGAAAAATATCTTTCGTATTTCTTCCTTTTTATGCGTATTTATGAAAGCATTATGTATAGTTTGTATGTATAGTTTAATTACGCTGTTTTTTGGTGCACTGATGTTGGCGTATGAGACGCGTCTATAAATAAAATGTCATTGGTACGTACTGTAACTAGATGTAACTCGTTTAACAAAGAAATCAACAGAATAATAGGAGCACTAGTGTATTCCACTTTAGGTCTCGACTCATTCAACTTATTGCCGATCTATAATCTATATTATACTAGCCGTGCCCGCGGTTTCGCTCACGTGGACTACAGAATGCCCGCGCGAATATTGCTCTCCCGCTCCGGCTATTTTAAAGACAAAAATGCTTATTGTGGGTTTTCCATAGAAGATAGAAGTATGCTCTCTGTAACTTTTTTGTAGATCTTTTTAATGCCTACAATTATGTAGTACATTAAATTGCTATATCTCTTATGGTTTACTCAGCGTAAGCCATTTAATCACCCGAATTGATTCACCATGACCAGTTTTTTATTTGTGTAGGACCCTAATTCTTTTTCTAAAATAAAAGTAGCCTAAGTTACTTCCTATAAATTCAGCTATCTAGCAGTGAAAGTCCCGTCAAAATCGGTCCAACCGCTTCGGAGATTACCCGGAACAAACAGACAGCCAAAAATAAAAAAAATGGGTTTTTTGTTATAGATATCGTATATGCTTTCATATGCATTTAGTAATAAAACTGTTATTTTGACATTACAAATAGACACTTCAATTTTATTAATTGTATAGATATATATTATATTATTTATATTAAACTAAATCTATGATTGTAACTATGAATCACGGAATGAACGTTAGCCATTCAAGTTGAAATATAAAATAACCAAACCCGGGATCTAATTGGCTAGGAATTTGCGCGCCATATACCCCGCCTTAGCCGAACGCTTATAATTAACACATGCGCGAATACACAAGCATTGCGCTCGCGCATACGTTCTGCAATTAAAATTTAAAATCATTCTGGTTCCCATCCAAAACAGTTAAGATAGTCTTTATTCCTGTATATATAGGGTATATTTTATTGAAATCAAACTGTACAAGTAATTTTGTATATTTGAAAGCCTGGTCGGCCCAAATTGACGGTCAAACAAAAAGATTGTTTGCGACCACCTAAAGCCTTCTTAGAACGGTGGCAGAGTGTAAATATGGTGGTGTTTACGATCGCCGTTTACCGGCATTCGTAATTATGTTCCACCGCTAGATGGCGGTGTTAATTGCGGAAGTTAAGTGTATGGAAGTCAAATGAGTTTTCTATTTACCGAAATCACGGTTTTAGTGCGTAACTGTTAATTTTCATATCATAAGGCCTTGGATGTGTGTAGCTTACGAAATAATTAATTTAAACGATGTTTTTCAGAGTACATCTATACCTATACATATAAATAAAATTGAAGTGTCTGTTTGTCATGTCAGAATAACAGCTTTTTACTAAATACATATAAAAGTACATACGGTATCTATAAAAAAAAAAAAACAACTTTTTAAAATTGATTGTCGGACTATCTGTTTGTTTGTTCAGCATAATCTCCTAAACGGTTGGACCAATTTTGACGAGATTTTCGATGGCAGATAGCTAATGTTATAAAGATAAACTTGGGCTACTTTTTTTGAAATAGAGTTAGGGATCCGCGCAAATAAAAATTATTTCGGATACATGACTATCTTGGGGCGCTGAAATGGCATATGCTGGTAAACCTTAAGAGATATATTATATTAATGTATTACATGGTTGTATTTATGAACTACATCATGCGCCTAATATTGAAATACAGTGTATTTAGGCGATGCTAAAGCAAAATTTGCAAGGTCTCTCTCTATTCACTCAAGTGAATATAATAAAGATATTAAAGTGTATAGAATGCTATCAATAATGTTCATGTCACTCGTGTATAGACAGTGATGGATTTAGGCTTAGGCTCGTGATATGTGGAGCGGAAGCGGCAAAATTTTGGGGGCGGTCAAATTTTAAATTTTAATTTGTAGTTAGGTATTGAAGAAAAATTAGAAAAAAACCAAAAAAAATCGCTTCTCTCAAAAATACTCCGCTTTAGGCGACATAATAGATTGGGATTCGTGGCATTTGCTACCCGCCACGACCACCATCTCCAGCGGCATCTCAAGCCTAGGTCCGTTCCTCCGGCATGAGCCTTGAGCCAAGCACCGCTCGCGCGATATAAGTGACTCTGCACTTGCAATCACTAGCTACCAACAGACATCATTACACTATATACGTGCACACCACACATGCACATACGCTCTGTAAGGGACCTATTTTTTTTTTGGCTAGTTAGACCTTGACCAAATTACCAGATTACTAATGCATATACGCATGTTTCTCCCTACCTCCCAGAAGGCAGGAACACGTATATGTGTATAGTTAGATCTAATTTTTAGTTAGACTTAATTTGTTTGCATGTACGGCAACAGCCGAAGCTGAAGTTCGGCCACTTTGGCATCCTTGAGCTAGTTGTCTCGCTTTCGCGGCTAAGTGCCTTCCGCGGTCGCTCCAAGCTCGGTGAAGCTGTCAAAGCGTCAAATAGCTCCAGAGCCCTAATGGCTAACAGTGTAGTCAGGAAAAAAGGCATTTGCTACTTCTGCTATGTGGTTCACTCAGTTTGAGAGCAGTGTATACGAAATCCTGCATTCATGTTGCATTGTGTTAGGGACTACAACACTCGGAATAGAATTTCTGATTGTCAGCTTTCTCTGTCTGACAACATGGTTGCAATAACTGGGTGTAGTAACTAGTATATGTATTCAATTCCTATATAATGGTTTTTATGACGTGATTATAAACTAATTGCCTATTGGAACGTTAACAATGACATAAGATAGAAAAGCACTGTTCTTGCTCACTTGTCAGTGAGATTATTTGAGGTTAAGGTTTACCTCGCATGCAGTATCGCCACCTCTAGAAGTATTTGTTTTTTTTTTTTAATATAACTAAGGTTGCAAACAAGCGTGCGGTCCATCTTTTGGTTAGCGACCACCGTAGCCTATGAATGCCTGTAACAACATAAGTTTTACAGTGCCTTGTCGTCCTTGAACCCCCCAACACAAAGAAGCAATTTTGGAAAACTTACTCACCGCAAGAACACAATTAACAAAAGGGTATTGGGATCTTCATTTTGTAAGTCGAACTGCCCCAAGTATACAGAAACAGGTTAGGCAGAGGTGTACTAATAAACACCTACAGTATACCGGGTGTGTTTTTAAGTTCCATGTAATATATAAGTTATTTATTCAGACAATAATATATCCGTGTTAATGTTACAAAATAATTTTAAGAGTCCTTAATTAATAAAAAAAAAAGTTGTCACTGTAAATAACTCACGCAACATGGACGCGAACCCAGTGCTGCAATATCGGACAGTTGACTCTATTTACGATCACCTGCAGGGGGCGAGCCTATTGCCTTTAATCGGGCGTAAAACCAAACTCCAAGCTGCTACTGAAAATTTCAGAGAAAAATCCAATAACATTTTGCTCGACTTGGGAATCGAACGCAGAATCTCGAGCATAGCAGTCGAGTTTAAGACCACTCTCCAAAGAAACTACATTGACAGTGTCTTCAAGCTCTTCTAGAGTCAAGTCTGCCAGAACTCGACCTAAATACATACCGTTAGGGGACTGCCCCCCTTTGTCTGTAACTGGCTACGCCCTGGTACATATAAGATAGGTTAACACGGTAGAAATAGTGTCAAAACCATTTACAATCGAGTGGTTACCGATCTGTGTATTACCAAGGCATGTATTAAAGTGTTATCATATACTTGTGCATTCACTTCGGGTAGAAAAAATATTTAAATACCTCTTAAAAATCGAACCGTCGTGGATGTACGTATTTGCTTTGATAAAACTGCTAATAACTCGAGAGATTTCTATTAACTGTTTTTTTAAATATATATATTACAACGGAATATGTATTTATATAGCTGTTATTCGTATGTGAAAATAATTAATAAAACTTTTAATTTTTCATTCGTTATAGGTTTAGCGTTGTCTAGTGGAAGACTGGCTCTCATGTATATGTTTGGCGATAGATTTTCAACTTGAGGGTGCCAGTTAGCCAGGCAGGCATTAGAAAAAGCTTCACCACCATACTATAGTTTTATTACGATGTTTTCCTTTACCGAAAGCTCAGGTTCATTGCAGGGATTCGAACTTACTTCGATCAACGTGATATCCGTACACGTTACTACTGCGCTATCATTGGTTCAAAGCAAGCGATGTCGAGGTCAAAACCTAGAGCATAATGTGGGCGTTAAAGTATAGCTTTACGGACCTGGATCGTCTATTTAAAAGACAGTTACAAATGAAAATAGCATTTCCTCCGGTCCCCGCGCACTCGCAAACTGTTATTTCTTAATTAAAATCCATTAACGTCGTTCTAACTTAAGGCACCTTTATCACAATTAAAATTGCAGTTCACCACTTAATATGTGGCGTAAAATGAATTAATCATTATCTTGTTTGAATAAAGATGCGTTTTTATGTATACACTAACTGCACAACTTACGTGGACTATAGAATGCAATCGATCGGGTACACGCGCGAATTTTGTTCCTCCGCTCTCGGTTAATTTAAAGACAAAAATGCTTATTGTGGTGTTCCTTAGAAAATAGACATATGCTCCCCCGATTTTTTTGTAGGTCTTTTTAATGTCTACAATTATATCCTACATTAATTTGCTATATCTCTTATGGTTTACTCAGCGTAAGCCATTCAAACGTCCGAATTGATTCACCATGACCAGTTCTTTTTGCGGGGACCATAGTTCTTTTTCTAAAATAAATGTAGCGTAAGTTACTGCTTATAACATTAGCTATTTGCTATTGAAAGTTCTGTCAAATTCAGTAAACCGGTTTCAGAGATTACCCGGAACAAACAGACAGACAGACAAAAATTAAAAATATGGATTTTTTGATATATGTGTCGTATATACTTTCATATGCATTTAGTAAAAAGCTGATATTTTGACATTAGGTACAAACAGACACTTCAATTTTATTAATTGTTTAGCAAATAGATAATATTTCTCAAAGTTCTGATATACACCGGTCTATCCTCGCGACACGCTTAAGTACGGATGATCCCGAAACGCGATAAACCAAATGAGAGTAACTGAGTCGGATTTATGCATTGTGGACAGCACTGCTTCAGATTTAAAACTCCAGCTTCGTGGTTGTGACTTTGGACAACCACAAAATGAGTCAGATTATTCTTTCCCTGTTATTGCTGAGAGGATGAAATGCTGTACGCCCAGTTATTGAAGGTCGTTTTGCTGCCTGCCCCTTCAATCCCATTCTTAGCACAGTTATAGAGTTTTTAATTTAGTAGGTTTTTTAACCAGGGTGACATTAATTTCAATGGTAAAATACTAATGATTTGTTTTCAACGAACTAACTCAAATTGAACTCGTCACCTGTGTTGAAATTTTTCGCGGCAATTTTAATTGCGATATTGTTTTTTCATATTGATTCGATGGTGTTTTACTGAAAATAGATTATTCAAAAAGTATTATTGCAGTGATAAAAAATGTTTAAAGTTTTTAGGTTGGAATCTAGAAATCCGTCTAAGGTTTTGACGGAACTACTGTAAGTTTATAGTAATACGTCATTAATCATAAGAAAAAAATCCTCTCTTTGTACTAGTAGTCGCATCTTCAATGAATCGAATTGAATGGACAAAATAAAGAGGGAGATATTTGCGTTCTGATTAGGCATACCTACAAGTTTACACGGCAAACTGATTTGCGCAGTGTTGAATTTTAAACCCTCGTTTATCCATTAGCATTTAAAACTAATATTACAACTACTCAACTGGTAACCCAGAAGTAGTTACGTATTACATAATTATATGACGCTTCTAAGTCTCTGACTTCTGAAACTGAAACTGAATCTGTAATTAATTGGAGATGTTTTTATTAAAAAAAAAAAATAGTAGCCTCTTAAATTGATGACACCTTCCCTAGTGGTAATTACAGTAGAGTTCAAACTAAACGGTGACCACCGTCGGCAATCGCCACTGTCATGCTGGCCTGCATAAATATCTCTTCACATTACGTTAATACTTCATTTTATCTTATTTTATATATTATTTTACTTTAGTATTAATTTACGTGATCAGTGACAAGACCCATTCTTGTGCATAGTTGTTAAAGTCTATAACAGCATGATACATAAATTTCCATTTACCTCAAAGTATTTCTGTTTAGATTTTTTAATACTTTATACCCTTTGAATACAATTACACCTAATATTAAGATAAGCTAAGTTACAGCTATACACTAAGCCTAGAGGAAGGCTGGCTTTCAAATGCACCCCCAAAACACATCTTTAAATGCTTGGCGACAGATTTTCAACAAGTGGTTAGCAAGCAAAGCTGGCATTTAAAAAAATCCCTACCACCATGCTATGGTTTCATCACGATGTTTTCATCGAAAGCTTTAGGCCTATTGTAGGGATTCGAATTTACGCCGATCGACGCTCTAAACATGCTACCAATGAATAACTACGCTTCATCATTTTATTCAGGTGGTACATTTATTATACGTAGCTTACACAGTGAAGAAAATGAAAACGGTATCAAGTGGATCTCGAATGATGATTTTTAATTTTATACTAGCTGCACCCGTGGCTTCGCTCACGTGGACAACAAAATCTCCGCGCGAATCTTGCTCCCCCGCTCCCGGCTATTCTAAAGAAAAAAAATGCTTATTGTGAGTGTTCCTTAGAAGATAGACGTATACTCTCGTTAAATTTTTTGTACGTATTTTTAATGCCTACAATTATTTTAATTATTATTTTAATTATTTTAACTACATTAATTTGCTATATCTTTTATGGTTTACTCAGCGCAAGCCATTTAAGTGCTCCAATTGATTCACTATGACCGGTTTTTTATTATTTGTGCAGAACCCTAATTATTTTTCTAAAATAAAAGTAGCCTAAGTTACTCCCTATAAAATTAGCTATCTAACAGTGAAAGTCACGTCAAAATTGGTCGATCCGTTTCGGAGATTACCCGGAACAAACATACAGACAGATAATTTGTTATAGGTATCGTCTATACTTTCATATGCATTTAGTAAAAAGCTGTTATTTTGACATTACAAACAGACACTTCAATTTTATTAATTGTATGTTTAGATAACTTCTGAAACTTTGCGTATATCCAATAAATGGGATAATAAATAATTGTCACCCTACATTTGTTCCGGACAAGTCATCGTCTCTGGGAATCGCACTTATTACTTAACTCGATCTCGAACGTCACTCGATGATCTTGAAACATTACGATTTGTCGAATCAGCCACTCGCCACCTACGCCAGGGTTGTCGAAACATATTTTTGTTTTTAAAACATTTTAGGTTAGTATTTGACCGTAATCTCTCTTCACAAATATGGGATATATTTCGAGCTATCACAATGACTAGCTACTGTATGTACTGTATGGCAATGTAGCTAGCGACTAGCTACACAATGTTAGGTATAATTGGCTATATATTTTTAATTTTTGAACCTCCTATCACCAAGAAAATTTTTAAATGTTATCGTTTAAAATTTATTGAATGCATTCGCAGTGAACTTACGTTAGCGTTCGGTAGCTTTGTATTTATTCATTACGTATAAAATAAACATAATTTGATTTAGGCTCTGAGAAAGCACTTGGGAAAGTTAAAATATTTATGACCAGAGAATAAATCAATCGAGTGCTTCGATTAAGACACATATGGATATCGCGTGGTGTAGAACACAATTCATGAAATATATGTCTCAGAGTTGACAATATGAAATTCATAAACTGATGAAGCATATAATATAGAATATAATATAATTCTGATTTAAAACGTAGGTATTTTATACTGGGGTTTATTTGTTCAATTTATTCAACAATAATTGCTGTTACGTGTGGACTGTAGTGTTGATAATTTAAAATTTCTCAGTTAATTATGATAAATTTATTGTTTTGCTGCGTTTTTTAAATCGTTACCCATAGGTTTAGCGTTATGCCCACAATTTCACCTGATATTAAGTGACGATATGGTCCAAGACGGTAGCAGGCTAAGCCTAGTGGAAGACTGGTTCTCAAGTGCAGCTGCTTTTCAACTTTAGGGTGGTAGCTTTTCAGGCGGGCATTAGAAAAACCATTAGCACCGTGCTATAGTTTCATTACGATGTTTTTCTTCACCGAAAGCTAAGGCTTCTTGCTGGGCTTCGAACTCACGTTGATCGACGCGGAGTCGGTGGACGCTATCACTGAACCATCATTGATCAATTGACGTCAATGATTGGGTGTTTTGATAATAGAACGACTATTTAATACTAATAAAATAATATTTTTAATATTGTAACGTTTACATGTAAAATTCAAGGATTTTTATACAAGTATACTATAAGTAAGTAAGTAAGTATAGTATACTTTACGAGGATAAGGTCGACAAGTTGCCATCCCTATCACAATGTGAACTTTCCCATAAATTATGTAGTGCTCTTGAGATCGTGAATTTTTAATGGTCACTTCATATATTATAATAAATAGAAAAACATGTGTTGGTTGTCTGATATTGTTTCTAACTCACACGCATATTTTAATGGAGACGCATTTCGACTTGTGTATAAGGAACTTTCTACGACCTTTTGTTGCTAAATATGCAACCTACAATAATCAAATTATGCTTTCTTTATGGTATGAAGTAGCAAGCAAGCGTGCGATTTATCTACCGTTACGTCGTCTTTGCTGTCTTTAACTGTGAATAAACGACCAGCTAAAAATAAACAAATAAACAGCTAATAAAAAATATATAATAATAATAATAAACAGCTGATATACATACATATATAAATATTTAACACCCAGACACACACAACTGACATTAATGCTCATCACACAAAGTCAGTCACAGCTTTACCGTGGCTTGGGGGTGTGAGCTTAAGGCACTCAGGAAACATGCGCGCAAGGGTGTCAAAGTGACCGGACCTCGGTATAGGCTGTTGCCGCGATTGCAATGAGGTCGCGATCTATTTCCCTATCAGTAAAATCCAAGCTAAAGTAACATATACATATATACATGTCCCTGCCTCCTGGGACGAAGGACTGAACATGTGTATATATGTATTTCGTGATCTGAACATGGTCTACACTAACTAGCGTAAAAAAAGAAAAAAAAGGTTCCTTACAGAAGCTATGTACCTATGTGTCCATTTTACATGTTATTTAGTTCTCATAAGGTGAATTATTGCTGAAACTTTTCAGTGAGAGAAGTAATCCTGAGCCCAATAATAAGATTCAAAAGTGAATGAAAAAGGTAGATAGAATTACATGTAATATAAAAATAATAATAGTAATACGAAAATTTCCATTTTTTAAATTTATCGGCTTAAAATAAAAAATTGTTCTAAATAATTTTTGCATTCTAAATTGTTCCTGTACCGTTTAATGTGGCTTAAAACGAATATACGAAAATAAAACGATTCGATTTAAAAATATGATTTATCGAGGTCCCAGATGGCACCATGTTGTGATCTCGACAAATTTAATGTCGGCGAACAATACTCCGGCATTCTCACAACGCTTGACAAATTGGATATGATATGAAATAACACTTTATAATTCTGAAATTGATAACATTTGCATTTTAACGTGTTTTTATTCAGTTTTCCATGTGATTAAACGAGTTTTTGGCGGGATTTGGGTCTGTCATGTGGTAGTTTTTATTACCCGACTGCGAAAACGGAGGGGTATGTTTTTCGAGCGTATGTATGTATATCTATTTCTTTGGGACGCGTCTAGTCTCTACGCGTCTCTAGTCTAAACGGCTTGATGGATTTTAGCATACAAGGTGTCATTAGATTCATCTTTATTGTAGGAGTGACATAGGTTGTATAATATTATAGTACGAAAAAGTTAAGTACGAGTAAAAATAGAAAAATCTATCTTTTTATTAGTCAAGTGTTTTAGTCGCAGTAGGGTTTTTGTTTCCTTTTGAATAATTTATTTTAAAGTTTTGTTATTAGGCCCTATATTATGTAGTTTTGGCGGTATTTTACGTGATGTAGTTTGGTTATTCTGTACAAGTAATACGAATAATAATAACACCAGTCTATAAGTGTCAAACTGCTGTGCCAAGGTTTCTTCCCAAAGGAAGGTACGGCCTTCATCATAACGCCAGCCCACAACGTATTGGCGATTTTAAATCCCGAGAAACCAATAACTCTATATTTTTCCTACATACAGTGGCTCTTTAAGAACATTTCTCAAGCGTAATTTAAGTTTCCTCACAATGTTTTACTATCATTCGGATTAAGCAAGGGATGTTTAGATGGTTTGGGCATGTAAAGAAGTATGACTGACTTCTATCGAGAAAAGCTGTTATGATCTGACGTGCTTTGAAGGAAGAAAATTAGACTTTTGTCCAGTATTGTGATATTATCAATTAAATATATAGTTAAATTGGAATGGATACAAGCGTCCTATGTTGTCTACAGAAAACAACCAATAATATGTAAAAATCTCTATAACGCTTAATAACAAATTGTTGTTCATTAAAATTTATTAACACAAAGTAATTGAGTGCAATTTTAAATTTCGTTTCATTATCGTTTTACTGAATCGGGACGCGAGACGTATTACTATGGATAAATCAAAAGAGGCAGAATTCTCAACGCGATTATATCCCGATACAAATAAACAGTACCACCTTATTACACCTTAACCGCATTAAAATAGTGTTTAAAATTGTATGTATCGATTGAAGATATAGTATAATCAAGTGAAGCGATTTATAACCTTGCTCAGTAGGAATAAGGTTCAAGGATTTGATATTAATGACAAAGTTAAGTGTTAGAGCTAAATAATGTACGTGTTCTTATACAGGATGTTATTGGTTAGTTGTCCAGGTTTTCTAGGGATGGGAGGTATTGTGTTAGGGATTGAAAACTTTTTAGAAAATAATAATTAAATTAAAATTTTATTAATGACTGACTGGTTATAGATTAGTTTTATCTTTTGAATTAATATAGTGCCACTTGGATTAAATAGGAGTCAATAAATTCCAGACCAGAGGCGAATAAAAAAAAAGGTTTAAAAACTCTTCATATTATTATGTTTTGCTTGTGTTGCAATAATAATATCAGTCTGTAAGAGTCCCACTGTTGGGCAAAGGCCTCCTTCCGAGGCAAGATACGGGGTTAATCATTATGCCAGCCAACTGCATACTGGCCGACCGACAAATTAACAGTTCCGTTCCCCACATACATTGGTGTTACAAGATTTCTAAATCATTCAGGTTTCCTCACGATGTTTCTTCATGTCACTCGATAGTGTTGCCAATTTGAATTCAAATGTACGCAAATTCCGAAAAAGTCGTTGGTACTGCGCCTGGGTTCGGACTTGCGAACTGCGTGCATACTTGAGTTCTACAAAGATCCTGCAATATTTTTATTCCCTTTTTACAATTAAATTTAAAAGTACGATACATGAAATGTTATTGGGTTTATGTATGAAATTGTCAGTAGCAGCTTGGTGTTTGGAATTATGCCCGAGTCATGGCAATAGGCTGCTGGCCTCCTATTACATGGGGCCTAAAACATACTCGGCAAATTATGAGTGTACAACATCTTTGCCTAACCCTTCGGGGATACAGGCTTGATGGTATGTTATGTTATACCTTAGTGATATTTCATGAAACTTTTATTGATTATTTTAAAGTCAAAAATGCTTATAGTGGATGTACCTTATATAAAAGTAAAAAAATAAAAGTAACCTAAGTTACATCCTATAAAATCAGCTATCTACCAATGAAAGTCCCGTTAAAATCGGTCCAACCGTTTTGGAGATTATCCGAAACAAACAAACAGACAGACATACAAATATTTTTAAAATGGTTTTTTTGTTATAGGTAACGTATATATATACTTTCATATGTATTTAGTAAGAAGCTTTTTTTCTCCTCCGGGATGAAAAGTTCACTTTTAGTCCCTGTCACGCGGGAGAAAAGTACCCGATTCTCTCCCGGTGAGATGGCAAATGTGCGCATGCGCGTACTTTACTTTATCTCCCGGTAACCTAGCAACTGCGTGTTTATATATAAAATATATAACTCTTCATCCCGAGGAGAAAAAAATTGTAAACGCACCTAGGATAAAAGTAGGACATCCCCACCCGCGATTGTCACCCTCGCCATCGGCTCGGGTGACAACCATACGCGCGGGCGTGAATGTCCTACTTTTCTCCCTAGGTGCGTAATATACTATTATTTTGACATTACAAATAGACACTTCAGTTTTATTAATTGTATCGATTACGGTTTAAGTCTGATTAAGGTACATCCCTACGTTCGGTCGGTCTCCATGGTGTCCTCAGTCTTACATATAGTACCGTGTGTTACTCGCTAACCTACACCGCGATCCGAACTAACGTTAATTATAATTTGACCAAACTGTGAAACCGATGCTAAACACTGTTTCGTGGGGCTGTTAAATAACTGTTCAAATAACATACTATTAAATTATTTAAATACTAATTAAACTGCACATGAATGGCTTTTTAAAGTAATACTATTTTTGTCGCGTTTATTATAGGGTAAAATACAAAAGCGCGCGCGAGGTTCATGAAGTTAGCAATCACATTAAAATAAAGTTTAACCTTAAACTTAGTGTGTATTGAATCAAATCCTTATATAATATTTATATCGTTAAATCAGATTTATGATTGTCAGTTTCATACGTTTTGATACAACTAAACTGAATTTAAGCTAAAACTGGATTTCATTTTTTTTGGTGCTAGTTGCCCTTAATTTTGGTAAAAAAAAATTAGTATCTGTTTGTAATGTTAAAATACCAGGTTTCTACTAAATGCCTATGAAAGTATATACGGTATTTACAACAAGAAACAATTTTTGAAATTTGTATCTATCTGTCTGTCTGTTTGTTCCGAGTAACCTCCGAAACAGTTGGACCCATTTTGACGGGATTTTCACTTGCAGATAGCCGATGTTATAAAGAGTAACTTAGGATACTTTTGTTTAAAAGTAATGAATTAGGATTCTGGGTAAATAAAATCAATTCGGAAAACGGCTATTATGAGGTGCTTGAATGGACTATGCTGAGTAAAACCATAAGAGATATATCAAATTAATATAATAGATACATAATTGTGGATCTTAAAAAGACATGTAAAAATGTCAGGAGAGCATATGTCTATCTTCTAAGGATCACTCACAATAAGCATTTTTGTCTTTAAAATAATCGAGAGCGGGATAGCACGATACGTGCGTGTGCCCGATCGTGGGCATTCTGTAGACGACGCGAGCGCAGTCGCGGGAATAACCAGTAAAATAACAAAAAAGAAAACCAGTAAAATAAATTTACATTATTGTCACTGATGTCAATTTTGGTAATTATTTTTGTTTTGTTCGACCACAATCTCATCAGATAAGTGACGATATATCCGAACACATGTATATGTTTATGTACTCTAAGTGGAGAAATGGATAAGGCACGTGTGAACGGGGATATTGAAAGAGGCCTATCTCTGAGACGAATGTTCCACGATCAAACCGACGAGCATGCATGAAAAATGTACCAGAATCGTAGCAAGTGCAAGGACGTTGTCTCAGCTTACCCTTTTAGGAAAGAGGCGCGATTATATGTACTAGCGATCGCCCAATGATTGATATTCGACCAGCGACTTTTTCATCATAGACTATTTTCTGTTTGACATTTGCACTATTCATGAACCTAAACAATGAGTATTATCTACATCACTTACTGTCACTTTTCGTTGAGTGACAATGTCAATATTTTGGTGGTCTAAGTTCAATGGCACTGTTCCGGTTAGGATTCGCAGTATTAACTTATTTAATTTAATATATTAGTACCAGATATTATAGATAAATAGCTTTCTGCAATCCTTCTCCATATAAACTTTAACCATGCCAAATCTCACAGACTTCCGTGCACGCAATACGCTTAAAATGAGGTAGAAAGCTTTTGCATCACGTATTAATATATAGATTTATAAGAAATCATAAAAGATCTATATGCACCTTTCAGAACACACAGTAGATGTACAACTTAAGGGTGAAGGCCAGTCAGGCGAGCATGAGAAAAAGTCCTACCACCCTACTAAGGTTTACTGAAAGCCAGGCTCATTTTAGGAGCACGTTGCGACTGAATCATTATCTTATCGCTTCGACTAGGTGCAAGATAATCAAATTATAATTTTGAGACTATATTAATTCCATATATCGTATCAGGTTTAGGAACGAACTTACAGGTACTTAAAGCGTGGGCGTGTGGTGCGTAGAGGCGACATTTACTTGAATAGCGGCTATAAACCGACTGTGTGACATGTTAGCTCTAATAAGTTTTATAACGCCGCGGTGACATCAGTGCCCTTACTAAGTTAACCGCGTAGTTAACTATAAATATATTATTCATATACATATTTATTATTAGAAGGCAGTACTCAACAGTTATTAATCCTAATTAAGGCTAGTCACATTCATAGATTCATAATGATGGTTCAGTGGTAGAATGTTTAGGCAGCGCGTTTTTCGACGTTGCTTCGAATCGAACCGTTGGTTTCGGTGAAGGTAATCATCATGAAGAAGCTATAGTACAGTGGAAGGGCATTTTCTAATACCTAAAATCACCCTCAACTTGGAAGTCTGTCGCCAAACACCTATAGGTGAGTTCTGGCAGCGACACTTGTGGTAAAATGGTAAAGCTATAAATAATTTTAAAAATGATGATGATAAAACGACACTCTTGAGGACGAGCGACATGACCAAATGCTTGTTTGCGGCAGAAGTAGGTTTGGCGGTTATCCTACCATGTTATTAACCACTTTTAAAACTGTATGTCTTTTTTACATTATAAATAATTATTTAGTATATCAGTCGCCTCGTAACTATGGCCTGTATAACCAGGCCGAAACGTCAAACAATGAAAATCAAAAGTTCTAAAACCATGTTTATATAAATATTTTGTTGTGAAACATCTATAGGCGAGGGGTAAGTCTAATTTTGGCGTGGCGATACAGGCCGTGGCGACATATCGCCACGCTATATGATGGAATATATGTACTATGAATTATGAATATACAATTATGAAAATAATCACTGCAACCACACTGACCCACCACTGAGCCTCTAAAGAACCCCTCTGACCCCCACCGAATCCATACTGACCCCAATGACCCCCATAGGGAAATTGTCGGGACAGCCTTTGGGATCCCCCAATGAACCCCCACAGGGAAATTGTTGGGACACCCTTCGATGTTTCACATCTGCCAGGCATATAATTAAAAAAAAAAAAATGAAACAATCAAAACTAGATAATCTATGTTTAACTTACACCAAGGAATTGTTCGTGCACTTCGAAACTATAACCGGTTTTATGATTTGTTTTGATAAATTTGTAATATGATCATAGTTTCGTTTTCTTTCTTATATTCAATCGCAGCACCTTTAGAAAACGAGGAATATATCTTTACTCGACATACTAATAAAATATTTTTTATATTATTTCCAACATTTCAATTGTTGTATTTATAGGTAAACAGAAATCATTTTTAGATATCATTAACATTTACACAATGATCTACCCTATATTCGACGTATACAGCACAATTCTTCAATTGACTCTGCGATCAAGAAGGTTATTGTTGAGTCTATTTAACTATTCATATATCATCTATTTGTTTTACTAAATCTATGATTCATTATTCGAAGCAAAGTAGCCGTTAACTTTAACCATCGTCTTTACGTCTCCAGAATATATAGTAGTGGATTATTACCTCACATATAGCGATACAGATGCAATAAAATATTAATTCAATTTGTGTGTTGTTTAGACAACGCATTTGAGATTTTAAAATGCTTTTAATTGTGTTCAAGGTATACCGTACCGCGCGCAGCTCGGGCTAGGTCGTGAATGTTACGCTCTGTCGCTCATAAACATTACTTTTTATATGCAAGTTTCCAGAAATAAAAATATTAATGTATATATGTTACTGTCGTTAATTGTAAACAAACTACTGAATGTCAGAGAACAAACCATTAAAATTTGATGATTATATTTGAAGTTTGAAAATAGTTGGAGATTATTTTGGAAAGTTTTGAGATAATTACTTAAAGTTAAATACCGCTGTTCAGGTGGTAAAAAAAATGCGATTAAAAATAATTTGAGCGGTCGCATCGCAACTGGGGTCAAAATAAATATAACAGTTAGCAAAATCATTATCGTGTCCACGTGTCGTCCATTTAATGCTTCCCCAATCTTACAGATTCTAAATTAATTATAAATTATTACTGGAATTATTCCGAATTTATAAAATTATTTATGTAATGATTAACTATAAAAAACAAACGTAATTCGTTGGAGAAATCATACAATCGACCAAAAAATATAAGCAATTGTGTTCGTTTCTTCTGTTGTTCTGTGTGTCGTATTTTAATATATTCTTTTTTATATTAGCTTGGCATAATGACTGTACAGCATCTGATTGTAAGCACGGTACAGTCCACAAACAACGGCAACCGTCGGTCAGACAAGTTTTAATCAGAAGTCGTTGATGTCATGTCGGCCATAAATATCATAAGAAATATAGTTTGCTACCATTCGTATATTAATTTTAGAAACAAAGAAAACATTTATTCCTAAGAACAATACACGATGAACATAAATTGAGTAACATTAACATACACAAAAAAAACAAAAGACATTAAAAAGTAATAATATAAATGACCCAGCTACGTGTCCTGCCATTAGGAACGGGGAACTTAGCGCTGATTTTCAGCTTGAACCCCGAAGCAAGTCACGTCGTACCAACAATAATCAATCAAAATAAAATAAAACATAATAACAAATAACAATAATAACTCACTATACATGACATAATAAAAAAAAAAAACGATTTATAGTATGATTTCAACTTAGTTTCATTTCGTTATATTTAACCTATGCTCTATAGTTTAATAATATATTAATAAAACAACATAAAAAATGTTACATTGAAGTGATTCAAGATGAAAACAAGTCAATAAAATTGATTAACACGAGTATGATAGAATTTAAGAGACTTGAATATAGGTGGGTTCATACAAGCATTGATTATGTGAGAAGGATGATACTTACATAAAATATCGAGTATCAATATTATTTATTAGTGTTTTAGGTATTTTATTATGAGTACTTATATTTAATAATAAACATTTTTAGGGGGCACGGTAGTGCTCCCGCAAAGTCGAACACGGCTGTACAATTTTTTTCTCGAAGCGAATCACGGCACCTTTGACCCCCCTGTAACTTCGTTTTAGTATAAAACAAGAAGATTGAATTTTTAGACATCAAGAAACATACTATGACTGGCTATATTTCCAATATGCCTAATAATTATACCTTAGGTTACGAATTATCGCTAGTGAAAGTAGTTTAATTTTGTCACTGACACACTCACCGATCATCAAAACTCTAAGATACTTCTAGAAGATTTACAAACTTCAAGTTTTTAATTTTAATTAGCGTTTAGCCCATATAGCAAGGAAAAAATGAAAAATCCCGATTTTCGAAGATCTGATCCTGACGTAAAGCCCAATTGCCCAGTCAAACTATTAGAGATATTGATATTACATCTTAATAAAAAATATTTAATAATCTGATGAGTGTTTTCTAATGACACATAAAAAACGAAGTTCTGGAGTGCCTGATGTGGAACACTAAGAGCCCCGCCAAACTATAAGAACTATCTAAATGCCGCCTTAGTAATAATAATTCAATCTGATGAGCATTTTGTAATGGTTCACAAAAATCTAAAATCTAGAGTAACTGACGTGGAACCTAAAAGGGCCAGCCAAACTGAAAAAGATATTAAATAATGCCGCTTTATGTAAAATGTGATAGTTCGGGTATATTGTTTTCTAAACGCAGTGTTAAAGGGCTCCGATGTGCTATTATATGAACAGGGCCTAGGGGCAAACATTAGAAGCAATCAACTCAATCAATATTATAGGCCTTTTCTGCTTATCGATATTATGAAATTCCAGTATCTGATTTAGAAAATTCATAATAAACTACAAAAACAAGTGGAATCCCAATAAAAAATGCTGTAAAAACGGGTCATGTCTCGATTGAGATGATTTGTCTAGAAAATATAATAGAATCTCATAAACAGCCAAGTTTAAGACGTGGATATAAAAAAAAAATTTGGCTAAAATCTGGCCTTACTGTGCCTAAAACATTTTAATTACTGATATGACAAATAAGGCATTAATCGGGAAGCAAACCAAACTCCGAGCTGTTACTGAGAATTTATTAAATTATACTCTTTATTGTTAAAAAGTTAAAATTATTCTCTATCAGTCTTCCAGGGGAGTAAGAGAAAGGCCAAGCGAAAAAAGAAAAGTCTAGCCAATATTCAACTGCTCCAAGTGATACCTACGTAGCGAATGCTTCAAGGAATCTGGAGAGTTGGATGTTTATAGGAAGCGAATTCCACAGTCGTGCTACTGTTACGGCGAAAGATCGATCGCGAAAATTAGTATAATGACTTGTTATACTCAGAATTAAAGAATCAGAAGAAAAGAATTTCATAGAAAAACCCAATAACACTTTGCTCGACCAGAGAATTGAATATAGGACCTCGAGCATAGCAGTAGCGCTTACGACCACTAGGCTAATGAGGCAGTTACCTACCTACATACTATGATATAAATGAATATTGTAAAAATTGATTTCGAATGTTTGAGATGAGATTAGATGTTTGTTCGTTGCGTGGGCGTCGGACGCTGTATTGTGCACCGTGCCACGCCGTGACACCACCAGGTCGAGTATGCCGATAAATTACCGTGAAAACTATTTTCTATATCTTTTATAGCGTTCACAATTTTAATCTCGGATGTTACGATCGCTGTACGACTGTCATCGGATTATTTTTTGATAGGTGATTCTATTCATTTTGTTTAGTTATTTTGTGGTTGTGGGAAATAGAACAGGTAGCGGTTGGTAGAGCTGTTTAACAGAACGTAGGCCTGTTTTATGGGAGCTTAGTATGGGACAATACATTGTGATTAATAATAATATATTGATTAACAGAAGCATTTAAAATATACGAGAGAAAGCACATATATTAATTTAAAAAGAGGCAGGGCACACAGTAATTTCTTTGGAGTACCTAGACACTGCAAGTGATCGCAGCTAAATAACTTTGTTTCGTGTACCTTGGGTGAGTAGGGTTTTCAGAGCTCCTTGGGCTAGGCGGATAAAAATCGGCAACGTCTTGTGATACCTATGGCAATTATTACAAACATCCATAAACTACGGTAGCTTATTACCATCAGGTGGGCCGAATGCTTGATCGCCACAATAGTAGCGTAAAAAAAGATTTTGAAAACACCAACATAATTATAACTCAACTTATACAATTTTTAATATTGCAATATTGCTAAACAAATGCTGCATTCAATATCGAAAAGGATCTCAGCTCAGCATAGGTTCATAATAATGGCCTTAGATAACATATTATGTCATAACTATATCAAAAAGAAAACATACTATGACAGATTGTTTAGTAATTACAGTTCTTCATCAAGGGCACACGGAATAAACAATTAGGCGCAGTGGAAGTTTTGAGATCCGAACCCTCGATGGAGTGAAGTTGACAAAACAATAGCCTGCATTTCGTAGGGTTGGGAAATTTATAGCACTTTATAATAATACAAATAAACTCACCACGGTTGGCGTCTACTCTGACGGGAAAACTCCACAATTCACAAATAACAGTCAAGGGATAGAACGGAAAAAATCGAGTCATATCGTTGTCTACCGGCTTCTCACATACGTTTCGTGGCGAGGTTACAAATTTACGGAATATCACAATTTTAAAAATGGCCGCAATAACGGGATCTCTCGTCCCATGGCCCAACATAGTACAAACAACAATTATAAGAGGTTTTCAGGAGAGGTTGCTAGGACACAAATTGACAGTGCATTGAGTGCGAAAGTTCCACGAGGGAACAAACTATAGACAACTTGCTTTGCCAGACCTCGGTTCCAAACATAACCCTAAAATATGGTAGCCTAAAAGATGGTACCATAAAGATGGTACCTAAACCCAAAAGCGGAAACTGGCTTGTAAGTGTGTCTATCGGAATACACCAGCTTGACGATGCAGTGCCGGTCCTAACATCCTTTTTAACATTTGGTAAATTTTAAGCGGCAACCCCTTTAAGGGAAGCATGTTTTAGGTTTCAAAATATGATAGCGATAGATATTATAATATAATATGATATATTTATATAAATGTTAAAAATCTGAGAAGGTATATAGTCGCAGATTAAAGAAAATTTTTACAACAAAAAGAGTAGACAGCCGAGTAACATTTAAAAAAGGTACCGCGGCTTTTGGCGATGCCAAAGTTTGCCTCTACCCCTTAGGCTAGCCAATTGAAATACAAAAAAATTCTTTCAATTTAGGCCCTAAGAAGGTACTTATTATGTTAAAATACTACTACATCACTATAAACAAAATACCAGTGGACGTTAGAGATTAAATAAATAGTAAAAATATCAAATACAAACTTTGGGTTTAACCACTGTGATGAGCGTTTCCGATTGTCGTAAAGCATCCATTTTTTGGCATAAGTAACAATACGATTCAAAATTAGTTGGTGGAGGTGGAGGTTCGATGGAGTTGGTATGCTTCATTCAATTCATGCGGTACTCATTTCTCGAGCCTTTTCAATTTTCCAATTTGTTTCGAGTGAATTAAAATTTTAATTCTGATATGGTTAGCCCGCTTTCATGATCATTTTAATTTTTCATTATCAACTAGGGCCCTTGCCGTTCACGGGGTTTATTTCGTAGGCTTAAAATTTTAGAACGAAAACGTTGGAACCAAAAGTTTTCTTTTACAGTGGCTTCCTCATAAAAATCATTAATTCTTCGAGCTGTTTCTGCAGCGTTAATGCCACAGTGGAACTCATATTCCTAAATAACGCGATATTTTAACTTTTCCATTATGTGAAAAGAACGATGTCAAGGAAAAATTCAAATGGCGGAAAAACAAACGAATCAGTAAATTCGAAACACAAATACACAAGCCTGAAGTAAATTCTACTTTGGAATTCCTAACCAAACGCCAGATATTTAAGATTAAAGTGGCCTGTTCAAGAAATCGCTAATTTCATGTGTAAGGACCTAATATCATGCAAAGTCTCTTCTTAGATACTGACTTTTGTTCTTGCTACTTGGCTACTATTGTGTGGTCATTTTTCGTATATATATATATCTATGTAGCGAGGTATTTCATTGCCTAGCTAGTTTAATTCAAAACATTAGCATATAAAAACAGGTGGGTAATATAAACAAATCATCAAAGAACTCTCAATAATTCCGTACAAAATTTACAAACCGCTCTTCGAACTGTGAACCGTCGATCTCATAAACGAAGCATTCCATCTAATAAAATCGTAAAAAAATCCTCACACGGGCCTAATCTGTGACCTGTCATTAGCGAACCGATGGATATACAATCGCCATAACGCGTTCCGAGGCGCACCTTAATGACAAATTAAAAAACGTAACCGTTTAAACTATAACTATCATCTTTTCAACTTTAATGCGTTGAGTTAAGAGTTGCGTTGATGATTAGTTGCGAGGCAAATGAATCCGGGTGGTGCACTCGCCACCCAGGGAGTACACAGTGTCTATAAATGTGTACGATTTATAATGTTCGTAAGTTGAAAATGAAAAGTTTGTCTTGTTATATGAACCTGACAAGATAATGTACTATGAGACATAAAAGTATTAAGTATTACTGCAAATTGGATTTGTGATATTAATACCAGAGTAATTGCGATTTGCGCTTGCCTAAAGAGGAATTACATCCGTTGCTGGTGTGAAAATGTTGTTCAGTACAATTTATTAATTTTTTATAATTAGTTGTGTATGGTTTGAAAATAATATAATTCTCCTGAAATATGTAATTCTTTTTCTTAACTTGGCAACTTGTCCTTTTTATTAAAGACCATTACTACCATTAATAAGTGAATATAGACTGTACTGTCCTATGATTGTTTCAGTATTTTAACAATATGGTGACTTCTTTGTTGGAACTTTCTAAACAGTTTTTGTGGCATCTCAGAATTCATGATCCGTGTTATTATTCCCAATCCACTTCACTTGCGCACAATAAGCTCCATTATGCAAAATGTCACCTGTATTACACAATCAAGTCAATCAGGTTTTTCTGTGAAAAGCTTATTATAGGGTGGATCTTTATGTGAATGATAGTGATGTCTGGAAATTACTCCCTCTCTCTCTGTGCATCCTCTAAGTTATTATTATCTTTGTTAAATGTTAATATTATTTGTATAGTCGAAAAAATTTAACGAGTTTCTTGGCGGCTCTTCTCGATAACTGGGATGTTTTTCGAACCAGTAGTAATGCTGAATTAAGTATTATTTTTATTTTGATTTTGTTTATAAATGCCCTTTGAGTCAGGCTCTGGCTAAAGCCAGATAAGCTAAAACTCGGAATTTTTCCAGGTTTAGCGTCTTAACATATTCGAGCATACTGTAACTTATCATCATCAGTTATTTTATTTTATTATTTAAGGGTTGTCAACAGTGGTGTGCTAAATTTTATCACAATATAAAATATTTTGATATTGGGGATAAATGGACCACAATTTATTTATATACCGCTGCAGCATGTGTAATGTGTATATATAAAAATACAATTACTAATATAAAATTTAATAAATATATAAAATAGTTCTTATATAAAAACTCAACTTATTAAAAATTAAATTAACCCATTATAGTTCAATTAGAAAGTTATGATTAGTCACAATAAAAAATTAAAATAAATTGTTATTAGATCGATACTTAAAATAAAGCAGTTTACTTTTGAATATTTTTTAGTTTCGAGCTCCCTGTTGAGGTTTTTCCAGAAGAGTACTAGAGTATGGGGTTCTCCAAAAGGGCAATGAACACGTTTTTAAAGGGTCGGCAACACGCACCTTGCAATCACCCATAGACTAACCGCTTACCGTCACGAGACAGACCGCATTCTAGCTTGCCACCATTTCAGTAAAAAAGTAAATCCTATAACTATTCCCAATGGAAAGTCAGTATTTAACCTATAGCCTAAGCATTACCAACGACTTAAAAATCTATTCTGTATTTTACCACTACATAATCTGCTCTGTGACTGATGGTAAAAGTACATTGCAATCCAAAAACAACAGCGATCTTTTGCTGGTCATTACCGTCATGGAGGTCTCGGCTGTTGCATATACAGGTTGTCCGGTAATGAATGGATAACCTTGAAATGACTCATAGCAGAACTTATGGCCGTTCAAAAAAAAATGCGAAACAAAATATATCCTAGGTAGAGTAGTACCCAAGATATGATTTTTAAATTAAAAAACTACAAATTTTTACCTTGTTTTACATTCTTGTACACTGCGATTACAAATGACTGAATTCTTTCTATTTTTTTGTTGATCTATTATTATACGCTAACTATGCCAATCGATAAGCAGTAAATAGTTTGACTAGCTATGGTACTATTAAAAAAAAATTGAATTAATTTTTCTGTGAGAAATTTGCTAAAATATTTTTTTATTTAAAGTTTTAAGCTTCTTGGGCATAAAAAAAAATGTATGAAAACATGAGTGACCAATAATTTTAAAATAATGTCGGTTTTGAGTAGATTTGATAATGATATAATTCATTACTCTATCTTATGTAAATAGTGAATTATTGCTATTAAAGTAGAAAAAGAGCAAATTTGATTAAATAACAAAATATTTAATATGGGAATATTTTTATATTCAACTGCACCTAGCCATTTGAAGTTTAATAAAAAAACAACATTTAATAATAATAGTACTTTATTTGGCATTACATAATTCATAATTGACATGCTTAGCTTCTTGGATTTCAGGATTTATTTCAATAGGTGCTAAGCATGTCAATAAAAAGGAAAGCCTTTGACACCTGCGTACTTCCGGTCATCACTTACGGATGCGAAACATGGTCTCTCACTAAAAACACAGAGAAAAGTTGAAACACTGTCAGAGAGCCATGGAGAGAAGCATGACAGGAATAAAGAAACGAGACAAAGTGAGAAGTAGTAAAATAAGAGAAAAAACTAAAGTAATTGATATACAAAGTGTCCAGAAAGGGTATCGGGTATTTGTTTTCGCGCCATATTCGAAACGGGGCGTCTAAAGGGTGCGGGGAGGGGTTCGTGGCGTCCGCCATTTTGTGGAGTTTTAGTTACGATGGAACAGTACTCGGGGACGCATCGCGCATTTTGCGTACGAGCGTATTATCGTAATGGTGATTCAATAGTGACTGCTCAACGTCTCTTTCGTGCGGAATATCGTACACGCCACGCGCCAAGTGACGATAGCATTAGGAAATGGATCAGGATGTTCGAGAATACAGGTGCGACAGTTAAAATTCAAAACTCTGGTCGTCCTCGTTCAGTTCACGATGAAGAAATAATTGAAGAAGTTGAGGCGTCGGTTCGTCAAAATCCGTCTTTATCCATCCGAAAGCGAAGCCAAGCGTTGAACATCAAAAAATCGTCTTTACATTCGATTTTAAAGAAAGACTTACATCTAAAAGCCTATAAAATTCAATTGGTTCAAGAATTGAAGGATACGGACTATGCTAATCGACTGAATTTTGCGAACGAAATGCTGCAGCGATTTAACAACTTTAACAACATACTGTTCAGTGAAGAAGCAAATTTTCACCTGAATGGTCATGTTAATAAGCAGAATTGTCGGTACTGGGCAGTGGAGAATCCGAGACGAAAGCATGAACGACCCCTGCATAGCCCAAAGGTCGTTGTTTGGGCCGCTATGTCTGCTAAAGGCATAATTGGTCCTTATTTTCATGAAGATCAACGAGGCCGAGCAATGAATGTGAATAGTGACCGTTATTGCGATATGTTGCGAAATTTTTTGGTCCCAGAGTTGCAGGAGTTTGCAGGTTTCAACTCAAGAACGTGGTTCCAGCAAGATGGGGCCACTTGCCATACCTCAAATGACTCAATGGAAGTTGTTAACGAATTATTCCCAATAAAGTCATTTCGCGAAGGGGTAACATCAACTGGCCTCCCAGAAGCCCCGACCTTAGCCCGCTTGACTATTTTGCATGGGGATACCTTAAAAGTAAGGTTTATCAAAACAATCCGACGAATCTAACCCAGTTAAAGCAAAACATCAGGTCAGAAATGGCAGCAATATCGATAGCTATGTGTCAACGTGTTATCGCCAATCTTCGTTTCCGTTTAGAAGAGTGCCAGCAACGTAACGGTCATCATTTGGATATCATCATCTTTTCCAAATAATTCTCAAATTTATATGCTAATAATAAACAATAAACTTTTTTAATGAATACAAATAATTTTTGTTTCATTGAACTTACAAATACCCGATACCCTTTCTGGACACCTTGTACTTACTCGAATAGACCAACAACAGTGGAGATGGACCGGTCACATGATCCGAGATACACAAGATAAGTGGAGCACAATTGTCTCTGATTGATACCCCAAGGATAGCAAACGCAATAGAGGGCGTCAAAAAATGAGATGGGAGGATGACTTAAAACTCACGGCCGGACATCATTGGAGAAGAGTAGCGCGAGACAGAACCCAGTGGAAATTGTTAGAGAAGGCTTATGCCAAGAGGCACACTGAATTACGGGATATATTATAATTAAACTAAACAACACTTAACATGCTAAATTGTAACCTTGTAGTTCAGAATAAAAGGGCTTATTATTATTATTTATTTTTTAATTCATAATAAATATTCAAATTGTTTGCCATTCACTCTTATGCTGGCTCTGCATTTACGGATAAGTGCTCTTTTGAGCAGTCTCGTATATCGTTGATTATTTATTTTTCATGCGGCTGCTCTGACATGGATTCGTAAGTCTTCTAAGGACCTGATCGGCTTACGGTACACGTCTTCTTTGATGCAGCCCCAATAAGAAAAATCCAGTGGATTTAGGTCTGGTGAACGCGGAGGCCTCAAAATTGGCCCCAGACGCCCGATCCATATGTTTGGGTATGTATTATTTAAATACGTACGAACTCCACATCTTATGCGTGAAGATAGGTCACAATACCAATTAAAAATAAATTATTGGACAGGAATATTGAATGGGAAAATAATAGGCTAGGATATATTTTGTATCGCATTTTTTTCTGAACGGCCATAAGTTCTGCTATAAGCCATTTCAAGGTTATCCATTCATTACCGGACAACCTGTATGTTGGCTGATATCAAAACGCGACAAACCAAAACACATTCGTTGTGATAGGCTTATTACAATATTATTAGTGGTCGCACCCCAGTCGGTTACAAATCCCTACTAGCTAACAGGTCACAATGTTGATTTCAAAATATGACGTGTTATAGCGAGTTATTGTGATGGAGTTTTGATCATGTTCGAAATCCGGTCGTGCAAGTCTCATCAAAACTTTACTCCTTTATGATTGAAGACATAAAATGTGTAAACTACGCTTTACACTCGGGCCACTGGCCTCGTCACATCATCATGCACCTTTACCCTATTATTTCAAACGTGTACTCTATAAAACGAGGTGAGTTAATGTCTATTAATCATTTTATATCACTGGACGGGGGTTTTTTGATAACTACCCACTGATTTACGAGTATTTTACGGGCCCGGACGTCGCATCGCACCGCGTAATGGACACTAAATATGAACAGATTGCGCTATGTCTCATCTCTTACAAAGTAACTTAATTCTTTATTATCTTATGTACTATCTCATTTTAATATTTGATTAGTGACTTACAGACGATTTATTGCGTTTGTGTATTCCTTTAACATTCTACTTTGCGTTCTTAGCTTATTTATAAAAGAAGGTATGTATAAATTGTGTGAAGAATTATATGTGTATGGAAGGTGTGAATGATGACACGGAAGGTGATGGGGTGGAAAAGGATATCATGTTTTTTTTTTAAATAGTAGCACGAAAAATTGACTGTACTGTCCCTGATAGTAACCACAGTACAATCCTAACATAACGGTGACTACCGAGAGATCGTAATTTAACGACAATGGCCGCTGTCATGCTGGCTTTGGGTTAATTGAACCGGATATGTACAAATTGATCCCGAAACGCTACACGCATAAGCGACTCACTATGACGGACTTTTCACTACATGCTTGGTGGTCACGACCCAGTCGGGCAAAACAACCCTACCGCTCCGTTTTTGCCATATCCCCGTTCGTTGCTCAGCAGGGTGCACCACATTCAGGTGAGGTTGGCTTGAGCATCTCAGTGCTGAAGATAAAATTCTTCACCCCTTACACCCCAACCCGACCCTACCTAAACGAAATAAGGGTTAAGAAGAATATACATTTTGTAACAGTGTTGTGCCAGCATAAGAGTCTTCTGAAAGGAAGGCATGGGTGTAGTTGACACGCAATTACTGCTACTGATATTGGTTAGTCTAAAAACGGATTAATTAAAGGTTCTATATTATTGCAATGCACAGCGGAGCTTTCCCTTTAATGGAATCTATCACTAACAGTCGATAATGCTACATTAATATTAAAATTTATTACTCAGTAAATTTTCATCTTTGATAATTTAATGTGTGTTCGCAATAACTTAAATACCTTTTTCTTAGGTATTAGTGTTCGGTTCTATAGGTTATGCCTCGTGGTGTAGTATGTGTTAAGCCCTACTACTGAGTTGAGAGATAGCGGGTTCGATCCCAGCACATGACTGACTTTTATGTGATGAGCATAATTGTCGGTTGTGTGTCTGGGTGTTTAAATATGTATGTATGTATGTATATCAACTGTTTAGTTACCACAATACAAGCGTTGCATAGTTTGAAATTAAATGGTCGTATGTGAAAGTGTCCCCCCCATATTTATTTATTTAATCGCATAACGTTTCACAGTACATTACCGCTTTCGGATAATAAGTTTCAGTACCATGTCAAGCCCTTTGTACTGTAAAATAGGTAACTATAATATGGGTCATTAGCGTGAATGATAGTGATGTCTAGAAATGACCTTTCTTTGTACATCCACAAAAATACATCCTACTAATATTATAAAGGCGAAAGATTGTGAGTGTGTTTATATGTTTGTTACTTCTTCACGCTGAAACGGCTGTATCAATTTTGATGAAATTTGGTATGGAGGTAGCTAATAAATTGGATTGAAACATAGAATGCTTTTAAGGTTTTTAAAGCTGTCTTTTAAATTATACGCGGGTGAAACCGCGGGGCACATCTATTAATGTAATAATTACTAGCTATACAAATTATTTAACAGATTAATAAAAGTTCTTGAAGACTTTCTTGCCGGATGACAGATAACTGAAATGTTTTCCGAACGATGTAGTAATATTGTTGGAAAGAAAACATTCAAACACGAGCGCTTTTCTTAAGTTTTTTTTTCTTATGCTTTATCTATGAAAAGTTACTAGATGTTAAAAGTGACGTCGAACGGGACGTCATATATTTTTTAAAACAAAATGATATGTTTGTGTACAGAAAACTCTTTTATAAATAATTTATTTTGTATATCTCTAAGAGTATAAAAATACTTGAAATAAAGGCTTTAAATGTTGTTTCCTGTGTTTACAGGTGAGTGAATCTTTTGTTAAAGAGAAAATGTAATTGGTTAATTGTTTTAAATATTGTATATATAATAAAACCTATGTTTACAGAGAAACACAATTGCGTCTCTGTTTCATTTTCCCTGACAATTCAAAAGTATAATATCATTATATGGTTTTAACGTACATAAGTACCTTAGAGCCTAAACTGAATAAAGAATCTTTGATTTTTGTTATGAATATATTCTCAGAACAGATAATACTGATAATTTACTATCTATATGAATTTTAAACAATGATTATTAACATGACATCCATTTTTTTAAATATTAAAAACTTATCTAATGTACCACAGAAGTTATTGAGAATCATGATGAGGTTTTATCACGATGTTTTCCTTCAATGAAAGCTCAAACCCATTCGAACCCCTGTATTCGTGTACCGATTGCAATAGCACACTTACATATAAATAATTAAAATAATTTAAGGCAATAAATATTAAAAGTAATTCATAAGAATTACAAATTGCCTCACCATATTGTGTATTAAGTACAAAAACGTATTTCCATAGTGATATAAAATATTACAAAGTTATATCTTATATTTGCATATCATCGGCAATTAGTGGACCTCCCATTGGTTTATGGTTTAGATGCCATGTTTTTATGATATTTAATATGTATATAGGCGATTTGGTCGCGTGTCCATCCGTACGGCCGGTCCGTGCCGTTAACGAGAAACGGATTTATTCATGTTATGTATAATCTACTGATTCGAGAATCGGTTTTTAACGAGTTTTCTAGGAATTGTTGTTAATGTGTTGTATGTATAAATAGTTAGAGTTGTACCATTTTTAGCAATGGAGCAGAAGTATTCATAGGGTTATATTTTCTTTTGAGCATTTTCTTCTTATGTTAAAGTTTAATTAAAAGCATTTTATTATCTGAAAGTATTTTTTTTTAATTTCTTTTTCTTAATATTATTTTGTACAGTAATCAAAATGACTATATTTTAAATGATAATTATTAAGTAAAATCCAAATAGAATGGCTTCTTTCAAGAGATGACAATCGGTAGACAGTCGCTGTATAGCTATTCGGGTGTTAGGGCTGTTTTGCCCAACTGGTTCATGACCACCATACATGTGGTGAAAAGTCCGTCATATTGACTCGGTCGTGTCGCGGTTCGGGAGCAGATGGTGCATATGGAGTTAAATTATTGTAGGCCAGCATGACGGCGGCGACGGATGCGATGAATTACGATCTCTCGGTGGTCGCCGTTGTGATAGCGTTGTACTGTGCGTTACCATTACGGACAGTACTGTCAATTTGTCGTGGTACTACAAAAAATATACCAAGCGAGAATATAATGGTCATTGTCCAGTAAAGATCTTGTTTCCTATAGATACGTTATCGGTTTTTCATCGTGTATTATTCAAGTATACAATATGCATGTAAATATGGCTTATGTTTGCGTCAAGTTATACTTAACTGTATGTACTTGCAAGTATAGTACTATCAAGTATAATATGGTTTTGTATTGATTTAAAAAGGAAAGATCACGAATTAAATTAGGTGACGATGTAGTTGAAGATAATAACAAATTAAGCTTATAAAGAACGATAAGTCTTGAATATAGCTACAGGGCTAAAGCTTGGAGACAAGTATATATCATAGGTGGTAAGTTAGTCGGGTGAAAACTAACCAATACTGTACCACCACTCTAGGTTTTCAACATCCTTTAATTCACCAAAACCAGTCTGGGTTTCGAACTCATGGCATGTGGCTGTATTGGCAAAATATTGTTCTAATAATAATATAATAATAGTACATATAAATATGAACGTAATAAAAATTAACTTTGATATTTTAATGACAGCAAATACATAATAATAATGTTCATACAACAACAGTGTTGTATAAGTTATTTTACGACGGTTATATAAACTGTGATCCACAACATTTATAATGGGACCGACGGAGTGTGATTGTCGAGTCCTCCTTGACCCGCTCGGATTGATGCGTACGACTGCTAAATTATTTCCACATTATTTTCCGATGAACGTAATGAGTTTACGTGTAAAAGACATCAACGCACTCTGTTTTTGCTATTGTTTATCTCGCTTAGTGGATCTTTATATAATTAGACAATTATATATACAATGTTGTCGCTAATCTAGGCTTCAAATCTTTTAGGTTTAAGTTTTTTTCAATCAATAATCACTTTTATTTGCATTTGTTTCGAAAAACAGTTTTCATGATCTTCCTTTTTTTCTTACTTAACTGCCGCCCACTGGTTTTACGTTTGATAATTTCATAATGTGTCTTAAAATATTGCAGTATACAGATCGGTCGTCGATAAGAATTTATTAGCATTTTCGTATCATTTAATTACATAAAGAGTGATCCAATTTAAATTATTAATTTTTGCACATAGGCAACGAACATCAATATTCGGTTTGAAACGTTTTAAATGACCGAGAATTTATAATATTAAAATATGTAGTTCGGCATATTTTTCATGATTTTCCTATTATAATCAATAAAATAAGAAAAGATTTCGCATTTACATAACCAATATACTGCACGAGAAACGCAGCTCATCAAATATGGTTTATATAACTGACCATAATATAAAAGATATTCTTCAATAAAGAGTTGTCAAGAATAATTTGATCACCATCTCATCTAATGTTAAGTGACGAGGAGACCGAACATAATAACATAAGATGAGTATGGTAATTAAAAATGGTAATTAAAAATGGTATGGTATTAGAAAATGACCTACCATTATGTTATCATTTTATCATGATGTTTTTTTCACTGAAAATTATTTGCCATACTATATAGCTATAGCTTACAGGTACTCACCATCACTATACCGTCAGTATCTGCCGGTCATTGTGTTTTCTCCTTTCTATAATGTCAGTATTTTTTTAATATATCGTGAAGAGATATTTGAGTAAGCCGGTGTGACAGCGAAATCTCGGGATAGATTGTAGATACATCGATGGTGTCATCTTTATGTGTGGATGACACTGTACTTACCAGGTACAGTGTCGTCATTTTGTCGTACTACGATAATGAAGGCTTATAAGGGTTTGAACCTACGACGATGGTTGCGGTGTTCGGACAAGCTATCACTGAGTCTTTTCTTTATACGTGTTAGAGGCCATCCATAAATTACGTCACACGAATTTCATGATTTTTTGACCCCTCCCCCGTCCTTGACACAGCTGGTCACATTAGTGAGACTCCCCACCCCTACCTAGTGTGATGTCACATATTTTGCAATTTTATAATAAGAAATTTATGAAATTAAAACAGCAGTGTTTGGAAATTATTTTAATTACCATTTAAATTATTTTTCAATAAAATCGACATCAAATACAACAAAGGTATAAAAATTAACAAAAAAAATCACTTTATTGAAAGATAAAAACTTAATCCTCTTCAGTCCAAACACTTCGAACCTATTCCTTTATATTATTTATAACTGGCATAGAGTCACATCGTTCTCAATTGGACAGTTAACATAAGAAACATTCATTGTGTCAACATCTTCTTCATCTAACCATAAAGCTTCATTCGTCATCATTCAAACAAAGAATTTCCCTGGCTCGTCTAGCAGCAATTCTTTGAGGCCGAATTTTCGCGATGGGCAATACTTCTTCTTGCGTTTTATGTGATTTCTTGTGTAGGTTAGTGGCCTTGTATCACGCAAAATATAGACCACAGATGCCACACGATCGCCGAAATAAGTATGCCTCGACACTGGGGCAATAAATATCATACGGAACTTGCTTCAAATATGATGAAGCTAGGAGATCCAAAGATAACTGAAGTAACAGTGGAGCGAATTTTCTTTCACAGTCGTCCTTTTCTATAGTAACATACCCGTTACATGTCTGTTTCATCAAAACAGGTGGTGGTAAAAACCCCTCTCGTAATAGTCGCCAAAGGCTAGATCGTCGCACACCACAACATAGAACTTCCTCGCATTTTACTATTTGTAATAAATATTGTGATTCACGTACATGATGTGCGTAGCAAATCGCATCATTTTTCTATTGAAAAAACCTTAGCCTGTTCGATACCTAGTCTAGTATCTGTTGGCGCAATGAATTCGGCAACCACAGGAAAATCATCAATCACCATTTGGCTCCAAATATTAGCCAGAACAATGCCTGCACTCTCAAAGTTTCGTTTTTCTAATACCAAGTCAGTAGATCGATTACTGGAATCGAGATGTGAACCGAAATTGTCATGCTTTAATATAATACCAGTAAGTTCACGATTAAGAGGCGCCATTCGTCGTTCCACCCTGTTAAAAGCACTTCTTCCTGGAGCATTTGTGGCAATGTAAGTAGCATCCAAGTCGAAATATTTAAAATGTTGTAAAGCTGAAACTATAACTCGCTCGTATCTTGGATTTTCCTCAGGACCACCATCGCAAGTAAAAATAAATACAGGTTTTATAAAATCTTCTGGTGTTCTTATAAAGTTTTTGAAAGCAGGTATTTCAGAAAGGTTATGTATGTCTGTGGCATGACTTTCTGCATTAGAAGAAGAATGCTTTCCACTACGAATTGCTACGTTTGTAGGCCCAGAATACGCTACAGCGTCAGGTTTCCCCTCACCATCTTTCTTTATAACAATACCTGCATAAACAGAAGGAATAAGTTTATGTTTTTCAGCAACTACAAAATCATGATCCGGTAATTTTACACAATAATCAAAGTGCATTAATATTGGTTCTTGAGCGTTTGCTGCTGTAATACCCAATGGCACGCGTGCTTTGTCATTCATGGATAAAAAGAAAACTTGATCAGGGCCCAAAATTGAAGCTAACGGTTTAAGGTTTCTTATCGTAGCAGTACAGAATGTGCCATCTTTATGTTTCAAATGTAGAGTAGAATCTGGTTTGCATAGTTTTTAAGAATAGTTTCTAAGAAACAATGGTGTACTTATATTGTCGATAATATTCTTAAAGTCGGTAACTTATTTTTCTTCGAACTATAAAGGTAATAAGTATCAAATAATCGAGTTGTAAAAGTTGTTAAATAAAACATTGCTATGTTCGAGATACAGAAGTCCAATTTAATTTTTTCTCTGACTATTTTGACTAGAGGGTTGAGATTTAGTGCAACGGGGGTTTTGGGGCTTGAATGTAAGGGAACACATTCTTTCGAGTTTGGGAGGTTTTCGACTTAAAGAAGTTCTAATGTACTTAGATATAAAATATTATATTTTGAAAAAATGTGATGTCACAAAATTTGGGACCCTCCCCACCCCTTGTCACACAATGTCACACTTCGTCGACCTCCTCCCTCCCCTAAACGTGTGACGTAATATATGGATGGCCCCTTATGTAGTTTATTCAGTTAAACAAATTATTTTCTAAATACAAAGTAATATATCGAACACGTCTTTACACCTTTGTCTGTATATATGTCGTCTATCTCTTTCACTCACCCTCTTGTCTCGTTCATTACGTCATCCCTTACACATCGTTAATGACTATAATGAACAACAAAATACATCAAAGATATTTTATCATAATAGGCATTGTCTTTTGTTTTTTCCAAATTTTTTATATCAATTTCAACCATAAAATAATATTAATACAGATTATGTTGCAAATTCAAAATGTTAATGAACTTACGATTTGAAATAATTTATTACACTTGACCTAAACTTTCGAGATATATCTGCGATTAAAGTATTAAATTATCTCCCAGTCAATCGAATGACAATTTTATTATGATACTTTGAATATAATAGAGAACCCCACGCCTCACGTTTTTTTATGCTGTATTCATATAAACTGCTGGTGCGTGTAATGAACGGTTGGTTGATAAACAAAGTGTGCTGTTCCCCGTTTTGACATACGGGCCGTTCCAACTCAGGCCGTGGTAGCATCCTGTCAGTGACTGATCTCAAGACAGCAGCCCTATTTGAGCTCTGTTATAAGTAAATATGACCTGCCGTGATCACTTATCAACTGCTGGACTGTATGCCTTTAAGCTACTTAGTTTTTATAAAAAGAATACAGAATGTTTAAAAATATTTTAAATATATATTTTCTTTTTAGTAGGGAAAATTAATACAGGCCTTGATATACAGACCTTAATATAATGATTGATTCATTTCAACCATTTAGTTCTTAGTTCGCATATTTTCTTGTTAGTCAGGATTATCGTCATTTTAGAAAGCAAAGAAAAAATCTTTTGTTTATCATATATAGCAGTGACTTTGGTGGAAACGTAGTGAAACTAAAATTTTCAGTGAATACAAAAACAAAACATTAGTTGTTTTTGTAAACTGTCAAATCATATATTTGACCCCCTGTTTATTTGTCGTTCCGATGACTTTAATTATTTTTTATATAAAAATCCTACGTTTTTTGCGTTTAAATTCCTGGTTAAAGTATGTGTTGGAATCATATAATGAGTCCTTTCGTATTCGATAGATATAATAGATTCGAAGCTTAGGAAACTAAACAACACCTTAGTTAAAAATCTATGAATGGTTTGCTTTAAATAATTTACTACTAAATGTAAACAATACCAAATGTATGAGATTTGCCTTGCCCAATATTCGATGCGTTGATAGTAGTATCAAGATAGAAGGGGTTTTAGTAAGCTTAGTTGTTAATGCTGTCTTCTTGGGTATTACGCTTGATTCGAAATTATAATGTGGTCCGCATATTAAAACTTTGGCGGAAAGATTAAGCTCCGTTGCATTCGCAGTACGCAAGATTCGCCATTTAACAGATATTGCTACTGCGAGGTTAGTCTACTTCGCTTACTTTTATAGACTAATGTCTTACGGTATTTTGGTGTGGGATTTAGCAACTGCGGTCGATACCAAATTTATATTATAAAAGTGGGCAGTTCGTGCAATCTACAACCTCAGACCTCGCGAATCACTAAAGAATAAATAACAGGAATATAGTATATTATCTTTGCCCTCCTAATACATCCTTGATAACTTAATGTATATTCGCAAAAACTTAGTCAAGCTAGATTTTGCCAAAGATCAGCACAATGTTAATACTAGAAATAGAGATAAATTAGTTGTACCGTGTTGTAAACTTAGTAAAACTAATAAAAGTTTTGTAGGTAGTAGTGCTAGGATCTATAATAAAATCCCGAAGCATATTACTGACAACAAGTTCAAAGACCATGACAAGCCGGTTTTACCATCAAAATGTTATTTATTATAGGTGGGTCATTATGTGAATGATAGTGATGTCTGGAAGTGACTCTCTCTCGGTGCATCCACTAAATTATTATTATTGTACCTATTCTATTAACACTTGTATAGTTGGAAAATAACCATATCGAGTTTCTTACTGGTTCTTCTAGATGACTGGGATGTTTTGCGAACCGGCAGTAGTGTTTTGTGTTCGTTCATAAGTGCCTCCTTATGGGCTAAATTGAATAAAGATTATTTAGGTTTTTTCGTTGCAGGAGAATTTTTTTTTTTGTACAATAATAGTGGGCAAACAAGTTCGTCTGATGGTAAGCGTTTACCGTAGCCTGGAAACATTTGAAACACAAGAGCATCACGTGCCCGTTGCCGATGCTTTAAAATCCTGTGCACACCCCTTTTGAAGAAACATAACATACTCTAGTGCATTAGTACATTCTATTTAGTTTTGTGAGAAGTGCGATGGTAGAAGGTAGTTATAGGCATCATGTAGAATAATTCCTTGGAACACAAACGGTAGGACACATTCTAATGTTATTATTTATCAGGTGGTCGGAAATATTTGGATAGTTTAGTAGAAAATCTGTCGGCAATCACTTATAGTAGGAAACAGCAATGAGAGTCACTTCATCTGTAGTACCATCTCTAATATCTTTTTTGCATAATACGAAAATAAAGGTGACCACAGAGAAATCAAGCAATCAAACGAAGGTCGTCGCGATCATCCCGACTTGTGACTCTGCCACCAGAAACGCGACGAATCAAAAGAGTGTCACAGTGACGAATTTATCACCATATTCATGGCGGTGGTGATCCAGATGAACACAACTATGTCCTACCCTTTAACCATCCACTACACCTGAAGTTATGATTAACGTGATTTTTTGCCGTACAAAAATAAACACAAGTGTGAAATCTCCTTTACAAATCCTCGACTATTATTAGAGCCCGGGTCCGTTCGTTTTTATTAACCAATTAGAATTGACGCCCACGCATTCATTCATTTGCATAACATTAGTATTATACAGGTTTTTATTCGAGCGTATCGAAATTATATACTTATATACGTTTAAAATTTAGTATATATGTATCCCGCAGTGTTAATGGTTCGAAATGATTTTAGATGATGTATTGTGTAGGTAAATGTGATCATCGATGATGTCTTTCATATAAAAATCAACGTGGGAACTAATTAACATATATAAATTGCGATTATATATTTTATTTTTAAATTATATGGAAAAAATATTAATATATTAGCGACCCGCTTCAGCTTCGCACGGGTACAATTTACAAAATGGTGTATTTTATGTTTAAAAAAGCCTGATTTAGAGTTTATCGCTTTAATATTGATAGATCATAGCATCATAACTGCCTCTGACCTTGTTGTCCTAAACGGGACAGCTATGCTTGAGATCCTAGGTTCGATTTCCAGGTTGTACAAAGTGTTATTAGAATTTTCTATGAAATTCTCAGTAGCAGCTTGGAGTTTGGCTTTATGCCCTATTAATGGCCAATACCCGTCTACATGAAACCTATTACATGAAATATAAAACAAACTCGGCGAACTGTGGGTGTACGTACACCTTTGCCTAACACTTCGGGGATACAGGCGTGTATGTTATGTAACTTCACAGTTACGAAGAGTGTGCTTTACTCTCGTCGCACAATTTATCATAGGTTTTCTTAGGTAGGATTTAATTAACTGTGGATAACTCTGAATTCTTGATATCTTCTACGGAATTCAATTCAATGAAAAGTTTAAAGACAATCTTAATTTACATTAAATGCCCAAGTTAACTAACGAACTTATCTTGATATTGAGTAATACTGAATTGGAGAAAATAGCGTAATATTTTAAATTATTACGTTGAAGATAAAAATGGTTACTGTGAGTCAACATTAGAAAACAAATATATGCTATCGCGGATTTTTTTATAGACTTTTTGAAGAACTACAATTCTGTAGAACATTATGTTGATGTATCTAATAAGGTTTAGCCAGCGTAAGTCATGTAAGCGCCCGAAAATATATTTTTTAACGTTAAACGTTCTTGAAAACGTTCTTCTCTAAACGTTAGTGAAAACCGCATTAAAATCCGTTGCTAAGTTCATAAGATCTAAGCGTACATATAGGGACAGATAGCGGGAAGCCACTTTATTTTATACTATGGTTATGTATATATTAAAAAGCAAGGAGAAACTTCGGACGCCTTTGTAAGCATATTGCACGCACGGAGGAGTGTGCGTAAAGAATATGTGTTACAAATACATTAAATTAATAATACTGCAAATAATAATCCATGCAGTAAGTAATACTTAGTGAAAGATGACAGCATCTATTATAATATAATAATCATTGCTTACGTTCATTTTGCAAATGTGTAACAAACAATGGTCTATAATTAATCAAAAAGTGGTTGGTCGAATTTCGACCATTAAGCAACCAGTAGTATTTATAATTTCGTGAAAAAATTACCTAATTGAATTGGAAACTTTATGAATATCGTCAGGTTTCCTGACTCTGTGGTAACTCCTATTGTCGGTTTGCAGGTTCGATCTCTGTACAGAATTAACTTTCATGTGGCGAGTATGAGCAGAAATGACAATTACGTCATTTCTGGGACTGAATGGCAAATATTTATCTAAATAGGTTTGAATGAATCTTTTTATACAACAAGCGTACGGCCCGCTTGATTGTAAGTGGTTAACACAGCCTATAAGGCATTACTAACGCACCGCCGACCTGAGCAAGCAGCCGTGATCTTCTGCAGGGTGAAGGTATCCCACCAGTCTGGCTGTTCCAAGTAGAGAGAAATCTCCAAATAAATATTTATCTTTATGTTTATAATTACGAAAATATTTCTTAAACAATTTATGAATAATTTCTTCTGCCTCAACCTTCTACGATGACATATTTTAATATTATTGTTTATTTCATTAGTACTAATTTATTAAATATGAGTGTTTTTGTGTTATAAATTCAAACATTTTATTGGGTTTTTAATAAACATATTATATTATAAAAAACTTGTTCCAAAATTTTACGATATTTTTTTTCTAAGTAATTTAAGCCCTCCGTGATTGTTGTTGGGGTCAAGTTGTGAGTTCGATAAAATTTGCCTCCAACAGCTTAATCGCTATGCATTTTTGAAAATAATTCTAGATATCAATCCCAACATTATAATAATAAATTAAGGTTCATATTATAAATCTCCAGTTTCGATAAAAGTCAAAGTTCAGAATTTCAACTGGCAGTTTGGTGCATTAATAAGTCAAGTGGAGGTCATTGCTTTGGGTTGCCGCGTTCATATTCATAATTTCTAAAATGTGTTGATATCTGTAAGATTCTATTTGTGGGGTTATATTGACAATTATATTTTAATGTATTTGTTTTCTAAGTTTTTTATATTCTTTGACTAATCGACCACGTCATATCAAGTATTACAAATTCAGGTTTCTGTATAAATACTCTCGGTTCTCAACTGTTGATGTAGTTTCGAATAGTATTATTGTTAAGAGGAAATGCGGACTACGTTTAGTCTATACTTATTTTTTTGTTATATTTGTGTTTTATTGTTTTAAGCAATGGCCATAAAAAAATATATTTTATACCATAATATAGTTTAATCTACTTCTGCTATTGTAGTATATTTAAATTAATTATTATAAGAAACTAGTAAATCCGGCCACGCGTTACAGTGGCTCAGAATTTTTGTATCCGATCGCTGCCATATTTTACTGGCTCACCTACTGGGTTAATATGAAGATTATCTGAAAATTTTATCATAATCGCTCCAGCCGTTTTGGGAGTCCATATGAAACATACATACTAACAATTTCGTAGTAGTTACTAACATTTCACTTTTTGATTTTTCTTCTTTTGCATGATTAGATTCAGATTTACCTTAACAATCAATAACACACCGTTCTTTGTTGCAGAAAGAAGAAACAACTGTTAATCTGTTTCAGATGGAAGTAGCAAAGTTTATTAATTAATTATAATTTCGTATATTTTAGTTGCAGTTGCCTCTCTCATTATTTATTTTGTGTGGTTCGAGAATAGCGCAATAACAATAAAGCATTCTTCAAAAGTCTTACCGGCAGCGTTTTCTCTTAACAATGAATTGTGGCGCTGCAGAGTATATAAGAATTTTTATTTGCGAAATAGTAAAAATCTTCTTATTCTATACTAGCTGTGACCGCGGCTGCGCTCACGTGGACTACAGAATGCCGCCGATCGGGCGCACGTGCGAATCGTGCTGCCCTCTCTTCCAGTTATTTAAAATAAATACTCCCGAAACTATAATAATATTTCTAAAATAAAATTAACCTAAGTTACTCCTTATAAAATTAGATATCATTTTAAAAAATTGTTTTTAGTTATAAGTACCATATATTATTTCATATCCATTTATTAAATAGCAAACAAACACCTTAATTTTGTTTATTTGTATAGGTATAAATAATATAATATTTTTTGATAAAGTGAAATATCTGAGTGTAGTAATAAGTTAGTTTCGTTGTTAGCCGGAAAATGCTCGTATCTTTATCCTGAAGTTACAAATATAATCATTTCTCAGAATATTGTGTAACATTCAAATAAGTTCTTATAAAGATTGAGAAGATTATTCATATGTTCCATTCAATCCTCATATTGTATTAAAATAAGTTCCAAGTTACTCTAGATTTATACGAACATCAGAAGATTTGCAGCTAGATATGCCAACATATTTCAAAAGACTTATAATTCACAATGCAACCTTTGGGCTGTGTATGATTCTGTAAGGTGCCCACAATCGTTGTACATATGTATGCCAATTTATCTAATACATACATAGGACCTAAGTTATCTCAAAACCTGGTAACATTTTATTAGTTATCGAGGCAATAATGGATGTATAAAATTGTTATTTTTTGAAATTATAAAACACGATAGTCCAGTACGGTTTAAGTTTCTAAGGGAAATCCGAAATTGTCACTTTAAATAATCGTGTTCATTAGTAAACGTTTAAAGCATGCATTAGGGTCTCTCAACGCAGGCGCCCGACTTGATTACTATCTCATAAACGTACAAATATACTGCCATCTCTTTCCATAACAGCCGTGATATCAGGTTGAAGTAAGACAGAGAACCGTACTGAGGAATAGAGGTGAGACTGATTGTATCGAATACTGCATGTGCACTAATTAAAAACTCGAGTTTGGTCTATAAATCGAAGATGCTTTTAGTACAGTACAATTTCGAGTCACTAGAGTGCACCATTTAACGCTGTTTGCTGTGTAAAATATTAAAATATTATTTAATTTCTACAAAGAAGTTTTAGCATTTATTTAGCTTATTCTAATTACCAAGTTCTAACATTATCTACCAATTAAAATACTTTGTTCTTAGGTGTACTGTTTCGATTTACTTAGTTATCGAAATAGTAGATTATTCTTTTATAATTATGGTTCCGTTCATTTTCCAGGTCATTACAATTATTATAGAAATAAAGGTATCTTATATTGATACGGTCACATAAATATTAATATGTAATCAATTTGATAACAATTTATAACAAAGTCGTTGATTAGGTGCTTCCATATACACTAACATAAATAACTGATTTGGTTTCACGTGAGATCTCAAAACTTTTTGTAGTGAAAGTACTGTATTGACAGACATGGATTTTTTTTTACATTTCAAGGTTTTGATTGGATCTCATTTCTTTTTTTAGGTCATCATACAGAACCGTAGGTGATAGTTTTCAGCAGACTTGCTTTGGTAGCTGCACTCCTCTCCACCCACAGTCCCTCCCACCAGCATCGCAAAGTGCTGTCCCTCCAACCGCATAAACCAAACATGCATACAAGCGCGATGCGTTAGTTGAACGTAATTTTTAATAATCATTATTTTTCAATGAACGTATAATGAAATTACGTTATTTTTCATCTTTCCTTCCTTTATAGGCTAAACGTTAACTAAAACTCAATATTTGAAGTTTGTAAGACTCCTAGAAGTACCTTAGAATTTTCATGATGGCTGAGTGTGTCAGTGACAAAATTAAAGAAATTTCACTAGCGATCATTGGTAAACTATAAAGTATAATTATTAGGTATATTGGCAATATAGCCGACTATAGTATATTCTCTTGATCTCTAAAAATTCAAACTTCTTGCTTTATATACAACGAAGTTACAAGGAGGTAAAAGTGCCGTAAGTCGCTTCCAGAAAAAGATAGTTCGGCTGTGCCTAGCGCTCGACTTGGCCGTGGCACCGCCGTGCCGTGCCCCCAGATTCAGAATCGACGTATCCTAGACTCACACGTGAATGTTCTCAATCGCTATCCATGTTTTGATAATGATTGCTCGATTTATTATTTGTCTACATGATTCCATCCCTTTCTAGGGTACAAAAGTCGACAAGGAACCTTTATAGTTTCGCGATATCCATCTGTTGGTTCGTGGCTAAACTCAGAGATTCTTAGTACTAGAAAGGTGTAATTTGGTACATATTAAACGCGCCGACAAAGTGGTAAAATAAAACCTAAAAAAAAAAAAACATTATTAATAATGTTTAAATAATAATGTACCTACCCTACACGTAAAGCAGGAATTAACTTTTATCTCGTCTATTCCATCGTATGGGTTGTCGTTGGATGGGTCGTTCAAAAATATTGCGGGTGTGTGAAAATCATTTTTCGATTCAGAACTCCGTTCACATAATATTAAGCTCTAAAGTGCTAAGCTTTGTTATAGTCAACTGCCCCCTCTCCAGATAAATGGTTGATTTTGGTTATGTGAAAAAAATCATGGCAATAGTACCTATATATAATGAACTTAAAATTAAAACTATCAGAGATAAGTAGGCTTTACAACTTAACAAATAATAGTCAATCAACTTAAGTAATTTCATACAAATTCAATTTGAAAATTACTTAAAGTGCTCTTCTCTACAACAACGGAACCCTATACCGCGCGTTGCCTGATACGCACTTACAAATTTTTAATAATGATTATGGGGGCGTAAGGAAATCAAATAACATAAGTATCGAAACATCCAAGCCGACCTCATTTGGATGTAGTTGTAGCAGTGAGCCTGCTAAGTAAGCATCGAGGAAATGGTGGGGCTATACAGCCCAACTGAATCTCGACCACCAATGATATGATGAAAAGCTCGTCACAGTAATTCGTTTACGCAAGTCGTGTTTCGAGATCAGTCGCTGCATATCCCGTTTCCATTTCTAGTTTCTATTCAAAGAAAAAAAGCATTTTTATTCGATGTTTAAAACACGGACATAATTACAAATTACAAACACGATATTACAATGTGTAGGAGGAGTACTAATATTTATAACGTTGAAAATTTGCCAAAATAAATACCGCATTCGACATTAAAAAGGACTTTTTAAAGTTTGCTAAAGCGCTGGTGTTCAGCGTGGCCCAACACTAACTGACAGCGACTACTGATGATGGATTGTCAAACATTATCTAAATTCAAAGTATCTCCTACTCCTCCTGAAGGGAATGTTTTGTACAAAATAAGAGACAATGTATGAAAATAAGAATCATACTAAATAAGAAAAAAAGAAATAGAATAGATTAGGTAAAATTAATATTGACGACAGAGGATAGAGCTTAGGAACAGGAAATAAAGTTAGAACTACTAAAGACGGAGGCAAAAATAAATGAATAAACGTAGCCCATATAAAAGGCATTACTTTTAATATCATTGGCGTATACAGTCAACATGAATCTGACGAATTTGACATCCGTTATCAATTTCTATTTAATTGATATTTACTGGAAGTAAATAAAGACTTCGAAATCCATAAACGGCATTTTAATTACCCACGGATATAACTACGTATTAAAATTCATAAAATCTATATTAGTTATCTAATAATTCGGTTATAATTGTTTCAATTAATAATGTTATTATGTCGGTACGTATCTCGTAAAATAATTTGTGTTACGAGCCGAGAAGCAGGGGTCTTACCGATTATAAGCTGGCAGTTGTATAATTAAATTAATTGGTGACTTTTGATAATAATTAACTTTGTCGTTTGGTAGTCTTTCGGTTTCGTGATCGGCTGTTAATTTTATCGTAATTTTGTTTATAAAACTCATACGTAATTATATTTTCATTGCTCTTTTATTTGAGGCACAATTCGGAAATACAAACGTGTCAATCGAATTATGCGTAATCGCTGCATCTATTGACGTGGAACTGAAACTTACAATGCCACTTTGATTTTGGTGAAGAGAAGGAAAAGTGGAAAATCTTTTGGTAAAAACTTATCGAAATATGCCGGCAGCTAGATGCATTTGAGATCAGTTCCTAATAGAAGTTTTATGCAAGATTATGGTCCAACGCTTGCTTAAAAATACAATAAAAATATACTTTTAAAATAATTATTTTGTCGTACCATAAACTAATTTATTTAAAAGATTAACATGATTAATATTCCATTTATTGCACAACTACTTAATTTAAATATAAAGTAAATTATACTAATATTGATTTAACGATATTTATTGGATGGCAGGACACGGCCACCATATACTAGGCTTAATTTCCTTCATAGTAGGCTTAGGTAGTCGTCTTAGGCTTGTCACGTTCCGGTATTACAGTCTCAAAATCAAAAAACAAAGTCGAAAATATCTTTATTCAATTTAGGTCCTAAGAAGGCACTTATGTTTACGTGGTATATCAAGTAATCATATCTCTTGTGTTCCTGTGGTAAGTAGGGTTTCCAGAGCTCCTTGGGGTAGACGGTTCAAGGTCGGCAATGCAAGTGATACCACGCTTCGTGGCGCAGTGGTAGTAAACGCTACTATTGAGCAAAAAGGTCGCGGGTTCGATCCCCGCCCATGACAGACTTTTGTGTGATGAGCATAAATGTCTGGGTATTTTATATCTATATATGTATGTATGTACATCAGCTGTATATTTGCCATATTACAAGCTTTGCTTAGTTTTGAATGAAAAGGCCGTGTGTGAAATTGTGTCCTATGTATTTTTATAATTTATGGTATTACATGCGCTTATAGGCTACTGTAGCCGCATACCTTAGACAGACTGTATGATTGTTTGCCAACTTTTTAGTATTAAAAAAATCAAACAGGGCATAATGTCTCTGCAGCCGAGAGTCTTGCAGGCCATCATTGCAGCAACGACCGTCGATGGATTACTAATTTTTCTGTGGTCACCGTCCTTTTTCGGATTGTACTGTTTACCATCATGCACTGTGGCGTCACTTTATAATATTATTGTATAAAAATGTATTACCTGTTCAGTTTCGAAGAAACACTGCTTTAAACTGAAAGTAAAATAGTAAATACAGGACGATTTTTAACAATAAAGAAAAATAACTTCAGTTATTTTGAAGAGTTTCCTGGTATGTCTTCGAAGTTTAAGCTTCCATGCTAATGAAATTAAAATGGGACCACCCTTGAACTATTCCCTATCAAATAAAAAGAAAAGAATCACCAAATAGGTCCATAAACAAAGAAGATATGGCTGAACATCCTTAAAAAAATAATTCTAATTTTTAACCTTCGACTTTTTTGTAAGTCTGTTAAAGAACTGATTTTAATGAAAACTATTGAATTACACAACCAGAGAGTAATTTTAATTTAATAAATAGTAAAAAAAAATTAATTTCATCGAATAAATGTATAACTTTACTTAAATGTAACTTTATTGCAATTTATGTCGTACACACCAAGCACCAAGTATTTTTTTCTAGTTAACCAGCGGTATTGAAGGAGAAAATAAAGTACCGTTATATGTAGTGGAAATAGAAAAATTTATGACATGAGGCTCTTCAAAAAGGGATTGAAATAGGGTCTCTAAGGTCGAAGATATGACTGTTATACCTCTGCTATTGTAATTGTCTATGGGCGTGGGCCATCGGCCTGTTTGTACCATTTGGCATTAAAAAAAATTAATAAACAAAAATAAGTTAGCATAGTTTATATATACATCAATGCGTATTATAGTAAATTATTATTGGATACCAAATTGCAACGTAAGTACGTATATTATTTCTGTCCAGTGAATAGAATTTCTAAGACATATTTCATTGTACTATAAATTGTATATCAGGACATACCATGTTTACATTTCAGTCGTAAAAAATGTAAAATAGTTGTTTGGAATATTTGTTTATGTGTGTGTGTGTTGTTATGTGTATTAATATTTATTTGTGTGTATATATATATGTACTAGCTGTGCCCGTGGCTTCGCCCACGTGGACTACAGAATGCCCACGCTAATCTTGCTCCCCCGCTCCCGGCTATTTTAAAGACATAAATGCTCATTGTAGGTGTTCCTTAGGAGATAGATGTAAACTCTTACAGATTTTTATGTAGGTCTTCTTAATGCCTATGATTATGTAGTACATTCATTTGCTATATCTCTTATGGTTTACTCAGCATAAGTCATTTAAGCGCCCGAATTGACTCACCATGACCAGTTTTTTTATTTGCGCGGAACCCTAATTCTTTTTCTAAAATAAAAGTAGCCTAAGTTACTTCCTATATAATCAGCTGTCTATCAGTGAAAGTCCCGTCAAAATCGGTCCAACCGTTTCGGAGATTACCCGGATCAAACAGACAGACAGATAGACAGACAAAAATTGTAAAAATTGGCTTTTTGTTATAGGTATCGTATATACTTTCATATGTTTTACAAAAAAAACTGTTATTTTGACATTACAAACAGACACTTCAATTTTATTAATTGTATAGATATATATATGTTGGCATGTGCATAGATATGGCTAATAATTACATAATTATACTAATTTTTACCTATAAAGTCGTTTACGGGCACCTGAGGAGGTATTTGTGCAAAATGTTTAGTAAATTCGTATGCCGGCTTCCAAGATACAGGCTCTGCCTAGTTTGGAAGTCACTGTGTAAATGTTAGTAAATCTTGTGTATAATAAATAAATTTTGATTTTTTTTTTAACATAATAAATTACACAGAACTTCCGATATCTTTTCTAATAAAATAACGAATATCATAAAAACAATATTGGAATATCACTCATCTAAACTCTGAAGAACATTATTAATTAATATGTTTTGCTTTTTGTTTAGTTTCAATTAGTTTTAATTTTTTTAATTATTATTACTTTAACATTATTTTATCTTGTTATTCTTAATTATATTAATTATTTGCTTCATGTTTATTATTTTATATGAATATAGTTAAATTTATTATTGAAGTATGTTGTCTGAACACGTCGCATTCAATTTTAAATATAACAGAATTTTAGTTTTATATTACGAATAGTTTTTATTAACAACATATAGTTCTATGTGATGTTGGTGAGCCAAAATAAATAAAATAAGATAATAAAAATTATAACAACAAAATGAAAACAAAACAAATACTGTCTGTCTACTTCTATCACATGCATAGAATTATATGCGCAAAGTTTTTATTATGGTTCTATAGAAGTCCTTATATTAGTAATATTTATATAGATGAACTCATGTAATTATGTTATTGGTAATACTCCAAATGCTGTAATTATTTTTATTACAATAAATTAAAAGTGGGTTCAATTAAAGGAAGAAAAAAAGTTCAACGGATAACGAGATGTATCAAAGCACCGTTACTTCGGTTTGTGAATATATTATAATAGATAAATTGAACTAATTCTTGCCAGTGGCTTTGCTTTATTAATAAACAAAAAATAAGGACATATTATCAAGCGTGGTAAGAAAGCGTGTTAATAATAGTCAATATTAATTAGTGGAAATAATGTAATTGCATAAAAAATCTTATTTCTATATTTTGTGGTTATATTTATTAAGTGTTCTTGTCGTTTTCATTGGGGGGATAAGAAAGCTCAAGGTCGCTCAGCGAGCTATGGAGAGGGCTATGCTTGGTGTTTCTCTACGAGATCGAATCAGAAATGAGGAGATCCGTAGACAAACTAAGGTAACCGACATAGCCAAAAGGATTAGCAAGTTGAAGTGGCAGTGGGCGGGGCACATAGTTCGGAGAACTGACGGCCGTTGGGGCAGAAAGGTTCTCGAGTGGAGACCACGCACCGGAAAGCGCAGCGTAGGACGGCCCCCCACTAGATGGAAAGACGACCTAATAAAGGTCGCTGGGAGCCGTTGGGTGCAGGCCGCACAAGATCGGTCGCTCTGGAGATCTATGGGGGAGGCCTATGTTCAGCAGTGGACGTCCTGCGGCTGAAATGATGATGATGATGATGATTTATTAAGTTTATTATTATTATTTTAATTTTTTTTCCAAATTCGTAGATAACAGACTTCACTTTAAAAAATTGGGATATTAAATTAGCAAATTTATTTTTATATTTATGTAAAATAAATATGAAAAAAGTATGAATCCCCATATTGTTACAATGTGTGGATAGCTCATTTTATTTAACAAAACATAAACGTAGATAAAAATATATAAAACTATATTTAAGGTGTGATTGAATAGATTTAATTACAAAATATATATGTACTTATAATGCAATATCAGCTAGTGTATTGAAATTGTGAAATTTTATCTAGAAAGTGTGTGAAAACATTGCATTTCAGTAATCTCATGCGGTCGCCCACACAGACGATCGCGTGACGGAGCGAACAGAATCGATATATCGATAGCTAAATCGATTCGTATCGCCATCAAGCGGGCTCAGGGAACATTCAATACGATCCCGATGGATACAGATAAATGCTTTCGATTATATCGTACAATTATCGTATTAATTGTGCCCAGAGTAAATATAGATTTTGTTCTCGGTAAATATATTATTTCACGGCGTCTTTTTATATATACGTATATATATATATATATATATATATATATAATTTTTATTGCTGGCAATTTAAACATTTCCACGATGACGAATCGATTCGGCGTGACGGTTAGAATTCGATCCTAATAGAACCGAATAAATATTTAATTATCGGCCTTTATGGTGAATGGTAACGCAACGGTTTGTATAGATTTGTTAATTATTTTAATTTGCACTCCATAACCGATTCCGCGGTATGGACAACGCGGTGTCGAAAGCTCATTGCGAAATCGTTCTATCGATTTCTTAAACGATCAAAATTAGAACCGATTGTTTTTATGTCTTATCGTTGTTTTTAACTGTAAAAAAGTATCAAGATTGTGTAAGTTGTTATTCTGAATTGTTTTGGTACGTTATGAGAGCGTGTGAAATTTATCATCTTACGTATTATTAGATGGATTATGAAGTAGACAAGCACGAGCCTATGTTGAAGGCAATCTATGCTAATGATAGTGATCGAAGAGTTTAATGTTAGTGATTTGTTGGCTGGTGATTAGGCTTGTCAATATATCGATAATTTTATGAAGATTATATCAGAAACACCTATTTAATACACATCTAAATTGCCTTCTTTTTAATGAAATATAATAAAAAGTATGTATATAGAATGCGTGTATTATTATTAATCTGTAGAAAAAGTTAAGAGATTTCTCATAAGTTATGATTTTGGGTATATTTAAAAAGAAAACAATTGTAGACAAGTTCCCAAAAATTGTGAGTTATTCTAGACAATAAAAATATTTTGTTCGATTATATTGTTATACTAGCTGTGCCCGCGGGCGCGCTCGCGTCGATTACAGAATGCCGTCGATCAGGCATACGCGCGAATGTTGCTACCCCCGATCCCGGTTTATAAAAATGATTATTGTGGGTGATACTTAGAAGATAAACATAATATGCTCTCGCTGGCTTGTTTTAGGTCTTTTTAATATCTATAATTAGTATATAGCACAATAATCTCTTGTGGTTTATTTAGCGTAATCCATTTAAGCGCCCGAATTAATTCACCATGACAACTTTTTTATTTGCTCGGAACCCTAATTCTTTTAATAAAACAGAAGTAGCCTAAGTTAATCCTTATAATATCAGCTATCTGTCAGTGAAAGTCCGGTCAAAATCGGTCTAACCGTTTCGTAGATTACCCGAAATAAACAGACAGTCAGATAGTCAAAAATTTTTAAAATTGTTATTTTGGTTAAGTACCTTGTATGCGTACTTCTAAATGTAGTTAGTAAAAATGGTTATTTTGACAGTACAAACAGATACTTCAATTTTATTAATTGTATAGATAGTTTCGATTTAGTTCACAATACCCAGAACAAGCACTACAAACCTTCGGCCTTTAGAAGTTTATTACTTGAATGAACATAGTTCACTTAATGAGAATAAAATTTGTTACAGTTTACAAACCTTCAAATTTCCAGTGAGTTAAAAGCAAATCCTTTCATATGGATTGATTACAAAATATTAACATTAATAATCTAAATAAAGTAAGAAAAAGAGAAAAAAAATCTGTATAACTTGAAATAAATATTTATTCTTTAAATATATTTTTAATCTTGCTTTAAATATTTCAACTATTCAGTTTCTCTCAGGTATCCAGTTAATTTTTTAAATAGTTTAGTTCCCTAAAATTTTATAAAGTGCATACTTTGTAGTTCTTGGTTTAGTAACTATTGATTTTAAACCTTCACAAATCAAATTTGATATAATTTAAAAATTGGAAACGTAAATTTGTTGGAGATTTAATTTAGTTAATTCATCAATTTTAAAGAAATATTTAATGATAACGTTTTGTCACCTATCATTCAAAATAGGCTAAAGATAGGATGTCTGTGGATAGCAATTAGTCATTACATTTAAAATAGATAAGGAAATGATTAACATGATAGATCAATCAAGCATCATTATAATCATAAAGGCGATGAAGATATTACACCATAATTATGCCTTCAAACATAAAAAACGCCGCATTTATTAGATCAACTATAAGTAATAATACCAAACGATTTATTATTATAATAATTATACATCCATAATCGGGCGTCGATTAATTGGAGTGATCTCCTAATCGATCACACGGCGCGTGACGAATCGAGTTGTTTGGAATCGATGTTTTTTTTATCGATTTTCACCGATGTTATGTGTTTTAATGGGTCGATTTAGTTATCGCGTGATCTCGGGGTAAATGAGATTTTTAACCGTTGTTCCTTTTTTTTTATATGTGGATAAATGAGATGTTCCTTTGAACTTATGTGTATGAGATAGTTTATTTATTACGCTGTCGTTTATTTCTCGAAAGCGATTGTACGTTTCCGCTTCGTTCGTACAGTTGTAATAATTATAATCGTTATCGCTTATCGTTTGCAACGATAATAAAATTTATCGTAGTTATATCTTAACGTCTGGCTACCGTTTAATACTTTTTATCTCGCTTTATGTTGTTTATGTATTAGCGATGGGTTTCTTGCATGTTTACGTTTATTAGACGTCTCGCGTCTGTGGGTGCTAGATTTGAACTTAACATTATCGTATTTATTCAAATATATATAAATAAAAATGAAATGTTGTCCGTTGGTATGCGCATCACTTGAGAACTGTTCGGTCGATTTGACTATTTTTTTTATCGTTATAGGTTTAGCGCTGTTGCCACAATCTCAGCTGTTCTTAAGTGACGATGTGGCCCAAGATGGTAGCACGCTAAGCCTAGTGGAAGACTGGCTCTCGCTCGCAAGTGCAGCTGCCGGAATACACGTATTGGTGTTTGGAGACCGATTTTCAACTTGAGGGTGGTAGCTAGCCAGACGGGTATTACAAAAAGCCATAACACCATGCTATGGTAATTAAGTTTTTATGGTAAGAAAAATAGGAAAGTTTTTCGGGAAATTGTCAAATTTGGGTAATCCGGACGTACTTTCTTTTATCTAAAGAGTGGGTATATGTTATTATTTTTTGTTTTGTTTATAGTCATTATAAAGTTATCAGGAAAAACGGGATAGGTGGCGCTGTAGTCGAGTTCTTGACTATTGGGAAGAGCAGAACAACTTCAGAAAATTAAACGCATCATCGTATGAGTATAAAGGTTTTTAAAAATGATAAAAAAAATTGTATAGTTTTTTTTTAATTCTTTATAGGTTTAGTATTTTATGGTCAAAATTTCCCAGGTTATTGAGTGACGATGTGGCACAAAATGGTGATAGGCTAAGCTTAGTAGAGGATATGACTCAAGTGCAGCTGCCGAAATACACCTTTACGAGTACTTTTTCTACGGGTAGATCGACGCGTTTTCCGTATACGCTACCACTCAGCAACCATATTCTTTCGAACAGTATAGTTATAAAGTGTCTATAAAGTAATACAGTTTGTATAATTTTTAATGTAGACAACGGCAGCAGCGAGCATGCAATGCCTACTGCAATGCCTGGGCATTCTACATCGGCAGCAGCAGTAAGCGACAGTTAGCATTAACTCCAAACATGCTGACAATGAGCTACATTAGCCCATGAGACTCAAATAATACTTATGGTTCCTAGATTTTTTTCAGTATCACAGTAAATATGTTCCGGCTAATCTCCGAAACGGTTGGACCGATTTTGACGAGATTTCCACTGGCAGATAGCTGATGTTATAAGGAGTAACTTAGGCCAATTTTATTTTAGAAAAATAATTAGGGTTCCACAAAAAAAAAGGCTGTTAATCGGGCGCTTAAATGGCTTACGTTGGGTAAACCATAAGAGATATATAAAATTAATGTAGTACATAATTGTAGATATTGAAAAGACATACAAATACTTCAGCGAGAGCATATGTCTATCTTCTAAGAATCAGCGATAATAAGCATGTTTGTGTTTAAAATAAGCGGGAGCGGGATGGAACCATTCGCGCGTGTGCACGATCGACGGCATTTTGTAGTCCATGCGAGCGCAGTCCCGGGCACAGCTAGTTGGAAATAAATAAACGAATAATTTAAATAGATATATTTGTGCCTATGTTTTTTGTTTGGTGTGTAATAAAGTATTGGGTGTGTGTGTGTGTGTGTGTGTGTGTCATTAATACCTCTTAGGGTTTAGATATTTACAACGTGAAATGCGTATTGGATAGTTATATAGAATAACAAGTGCATTAGGATTGTTCGAGAGTTGATCACGAGCGTGGCATTTCACACACTGTTCCTTATGTAGAGCACAGCGACGATGTACATACGTCTACTAGAAATGGCAGAGTTTATGATCTCATTAGCATGGCTATTTTGCTAATGTGCATTAAAAAAGCGGTTTAATTTAGTCAAACGCTTGCGATTTGTTTTTAAGGTACTCGTGATATTAACGCCAAACTTTTTCTTGTTCGTACTGTAGAGTTTTAATGGAAAATCTGAATAAATTAATAATTGGTTGCACAATTTTGGTTTGTACACTATCTCATTGTTTAGAAGGGGAAGTGTTCTATTTTCAGACTATTATTTGTTTGATTACCTAATCGGACCGATAAGCTTGGAATGTGTGTGTGTGAATCTTCATGTTTCGAGTAGATTCTAGATAATTCCAGATAATTCGAGAATAGTGATGTCAACTCAGGTCGCAACAGTTTTAGGGCTATTATACGGCACGATCTACCGCGATTTCTGTCAATATCCAGTGCAGTTTATTAAGGAATCGGATATGCAGGATCCGATCAAGGACGAATTGTCAATTCGATCTCCTACATCGCAACGATAACGTAGTTTAGCTTCAGTCGCCGCGCGACGAGCATTGAGAGCAGTCGTATTCGTAATATTAGCCCTTCGTATAGTCAACCCTATAATTGAGCCGAAAGGTTGCGGCTTCAATCCTAGCTTGTTTATTTTTATTGTTTTTACACGTATTCTAAACGTCGATTATTTTATTACATTTTAAGTATCTTTTTTTTTAAACAAAAAATCGATACTAAGGGATTTTCAGGCAATCGGTTCCTATTATATTACAATTTTATACGATCATAATGCATTAAAATAAAGCAAAATATTACTACAAATAGAAAAAAAAAACGTTTGTAACTACTGCAATCACAACAAAAATAACTTTTTGTAGTTTCGAGTGTCAGCGCTATGATAACATACGTACGCATCTCTCGACGTTCGTTTTTAAACTGAGATAGCAGTACAATATTGTAGTTTTGTGAGATAAATCGTTATTACACTGCGGGTCAATCGCAGCCGATTTTTGGTGCGGGGGGGGGGGGAGGGGGAAGGGCATGGCCGCAGAATCGTGCAATGTAATAACCCCTAATGTATTAAAAGAGCCCTTATGAATAGGGCAGTCTGAAATTTTTCACTCGCACGCAATCGCAAAACACGAATCAATCTTCATAATACTCTTTTTACTTTCTTCTAATATTCTTATATCCGTGTACGAGGTAAAAGGTTATCAGTTAAAGAGAGCTATTTTTAACCCGTTAGTGGAAACCTCTCATCTCGCGAGCGCCGCACCGCACCATCACGCGCCTGTAATCATCGATTAACCCTAAACAAGAGTTAGTATCGGTTATTTGTAGCAACTAGTACGTGCAAGCTTAACCATTATCTACACTAACACTATAAAGAGGTAATGTTGGTGAGTTTGGATTTAGGAGGTTATCTCTGAAACTACTGATCCGATTCTCAATTTTTATTCTCTAATAGAAAGCTACATTCTTCTGAGTGCTATAGGCTATATTTAATTCTTATTAAATCTTATCTATACTAAATATTATAAAGATAAATAGATTGTTTGTTTGAACACGCTAATGTTTAAACTACAGATCTGATATGAAAATTATTTTTTCATTTAATAGCCAATTTTTTTAATTATTTTTTTATTTTGGTACTTGGGTTAAAAAATAACATGTCAATCCCACTATAATCTAAACATAACATTTATACAACTATATTTGTGCACTAATGACAAAATTCCATAAAATTTTAGCTTCGTCGCTTGCAGTTGTAGCGAAGATTTTGTGAAAGAGAAAGTGAAACTTATAAGATACTAGTTGGTACCGGCGACTTCGTCTGCGTATTATTGGATATACACAGACTGATCTTGGAACACGACAAACCAAAAAAAACGCCGTTTTTGCGTGATTAAGTAAGAAACATAGAAGCTTTCCATTTATTATATTTGTAGGATACACTGGTTAAACTATAACTTTTACCGGAATAAAAAGTACTCTATGTATTATTCCAGATTATAGACTATCTGTGATCCGAATTTCATTGAGATCTGTTCAGCCGTTATCGCGTGATTGAGTAACAAACATCTAAACATCCAAAAATACAAACTTTCACATTTATTATATTAGTAGGATTTTCATTGAAGATTGTTTGGACTACATTCTGTCTACTAATGTACACCCACGGTTCGCCTCCACATGATCGCACATTTATTGAGGACGGTTACAGGATACAACAGGCTACAAATACTGGCTACAACGGTTACAGGAGTATTGTACTAACTTTGAACGTCAAGCAATTAGGTAAGCTGTAGGCAAGTACGATAATGAAAACAACGGTACGCTACTAGTTGGTTAAGTAAATTTTACATTATTGTATAAATGTTCTTACATTATTAAAGTAAATATATATATTTTTGTTCCCTTCAGGTTTATTATACATGAAAATCAGTTCGGAAAACGTTCTTACTAAAATTGCTACAAAACTCGAAACTAGTTTACAAATGTTCGATTGCTATAATATTTTCAGTCCTCTTTCATACGCAATGACACACTGCTGATAATGTTATACAAAAAAAAATAATGCAAACGCGATAATAAATACATACGTTTTATATTAAAATAATTTCAATTCAATCAGTTTTATTATTTTTTATGAATGCCATTGTTAATTTTGGAACATATTTTTCCTTAATTTTGTTGTACACCCGATACTTGCCTTTTTCCATTTCGATCATTATAATCTGGCGATTGGATGTGACAGCGTAGCCGAAGACATGATACGTGCTCATTGGAAAACATGAACCTTAAGTCTAGTGGTTAAGATAATGCCTAATCTAGAAAATTCTCAATTCTGTCGATGCAGCGCAGTATTTTTCTTGACCGTAAGAGAAGGTTCATTATTTCGAAATATTTTTACCCAAGCTTGGTAAAATTAATGCAACTCACCTGATGGTAAGTGAGCGAGTGATGAATATCCACTAACGGATATTCACATATAAAAAATATATCTAATATTTAGACTAAATTAAATTGGGATATTAACTAATAAAACTCACGACTTTAATATAAAAAAAAAAATTAAATAATTGTTTGTCATCATTTGAAACAACCTTAAATATTTTTTACATATAAACGAACATTTCAATTTAATTTATAAAAGCGTACGATCAAGATAAAGACCCTCGGGTGGAAAAAAAAAAAAATGTCTCCGTAACATAAAACATAACATTTAATTCAATCGGCAATAACATCTAGAATCAATTAATAAATAATAAAACGGTTAAATAACACGGAGACAATAAAACGCGGGGTAACGCCGCATAACGCGAGATTCCGCGGGATCATCCCAATAAATCGCGGCGTAACGAGTGTCCCACTGCGCTGCGATGTCCCTAGGGATGCGACGGTCGCCGTCCGTAAATTATACAGCACCGTACTAGCTGACTTGTCCATGTTGTGTTTGAATATAGACGACTTTCTTTGATGGAGTCTTCCGTTATTTACATTGTTTTTGTTTTTATTTTTCACTGATTTGTAACATATTTCCTTTCGCTTCTCTATAATCTGTGGGCGTGATTTCGTGAAAAGGGAAGGAAGTGTGTAACAGGAAGCGCAATTTCTTTTTATTTGACCAATGAGAGCGCGCGTTGGTAGAGTTCGCCTTCAGCATATGCGGTGTTTGTGGCAAGAAAGAGGAAGGGAAATAGAGAAGGAAAACGAATCAGCTGTGCGCTTAACCTACAGTGTTGTGTATAAAGTGTGCTGGTTTATAAACTAATGTATTTAAGTAAACTATATTATGTCAGATATTACACATCATATGCGACTACTGTAAGACTCGCTTTTTTTTTTAATAATTTGGTGCAGAAACGACAAATATACATGTAACCTATTTATGAGATTCTCATATTTTTCTTGTGTCTCCTGTTCTTCCTTAAATTCAAATAAATATAAATCAATTCTAAATTTAAAATATGATAACTTATATCTACTCCACGTTATATCTTGTCCTGTAAGCTAAAATAATTACATTAGTTTGGTAGCAATAACAATAATTTGCCCCGTTAAGAACAGCAGAGGTCGCCCGCGCCGCCGCCGTGCCGCGTCGCGTCGGTGAGGACCGGCCGCGGTCGCCCCGCGGGGCGCGTACCGCGTTTCACAGATCACCAGATACGGACAATGAATTACGCGCTGTGTCTTCGGACCGTTTACAAACTCATCTTTGAATTGGGACAAATGTTCGGATCAATGTGATGATGTTTATAACAATGTTCTTGACAGAATTACGAACAGTTATATATTTTTCTTGTTCAGAGATATGTGTTTCATGTTGAAATGGATTACAATCCATAATTAAAGACCACAACGATTGGTCCTATACGGCTTGCATCAAGTGACTTCGTAACCTTTACCAGGTTATCGGTCCAGCTTGCCGCGTTTCTGCTCACGCTGCGTCTACCGGTAAGCAGCCACCACTCGAGAACTCTTTGGCCCTATTGGTTTTCCGTTTCACGAGTTAGGTGACCCGCCCACTGCCACTTAAGTCTAGTCATTCTTAGGGCTATGTTGGTGAATCAGGCAAAGAAACTGCAAAATGGAGAACCATTACCTTTCCTCTTTCCTCTTATGATACTGTTGTTGAGAAGATGTTACTTAGCCTTCCAGACACACAGCCGAGTAGAATTCGACAATTTACTTCGTTTTGTCGAGAACATAATAGTCTTGGCTGAGACCATGAAGGACCCCCGTGTCAGTGACCTAGACCTCTGTAAAGCCACTGAATGAGTTAGTCTTAGAGTAAACACGGGCAAGAAGAAGATGTAGCTTCAAATTCCGTAAATTCTTTATACTCTACGTTTGAAGTTTTTGATGATTACCTGATACAAAATATCCAGTTACGTATATTACAATTGCAAAATATTATATGAACCTATGCGGAAATCTAATTACTGTCGACTTAAATGATTGAAATGCCGTTTAGGTCAACGTTTAGATATTCGCTTAGGATCTGTGGAGATAAAAACATACACTGTTAGTCGTTAGGATATCACTCTGCAAATTTTACTTTTTTTTAAATTAATTTTTGCTTACCGCCTACAGTCTACGACGTTATAATACTAGCTGCAAAAATAACAAACAAATTCCACAACTTAAGGCAGCCTTATGTTAACAAGTAAGTCGTATGAGGTGGAATTGAAATATAATAAAAACCCGTTAATTTGTTTCTTCAATGCGAATAATATAATATTATAAGCACAATTTTTCATATTAGGTAATTTTAATACATCTATACAATTAATAAAATTGGAGTGTCTGTTTGTAATGTCAACAGATTTTTACTAAATGCATATGAAAGTATATACGATACCTATAACAAAAACCCCATTTTAAAATTTTTGTCTGTCTGTCTGTTTGTTCCGGGTAATCTCCGAAATGGTTGGACCGATTTTGACGGGACTTCGACCGATAGATAGCTGATGATGTAGGGAGTAACAAAGTCTACTTTTATTTAAGAGAAAAAGAATTATGGTCCCGCACAAATAAAAAACATTGGTCATGGTGAATCAATTCAGAAGTTTAAATGGCTTACGCTGAGTAAACCATAAGAGATATTACAAATTAATGTACGACATAATTGTAGATATTAAAAATATATACAAAAAATACAGCGAGAGTATATATTCATCTGCTAAGGAACACCCACAATAAGCATTTTTGTCTTTAAAATAGCCGGGAGCGAGGGAGCAAGATTCGTGCGGACATTCTGTAGTCCATGTGAGCGAAGCCACGGGTACAGCTAGTATTTTATATTAGTGTACATAAACTTTCAGAGAGATGACATCTTCTTTATTAAGTCCGTGGATTACAACTGAAATAAAAACAAAAATTAATCTATGAGAGTAGAATGCTTTACGCTTTCCGCGCGCCCTCTTTACCCCGAATTGTACTAATATACACTTTCTCAAAATTTATGACTATTTTTTTTTAAATATATTCATCCATTGTTTTAAATGACATATGAATTTAATTGTTGTCATAGAGTAAAAGCAAATCCTATTCATAATTCTGTTTATATATATAATCAACATTTTTAACCTAATTCGTGCTCCCCGCTATGATAATGTATGGGGAAAATGACAGCACGTCTTTGCTTAGAAAAATGAAACTACTCCCTAATGTATCTGTGGTATTCAAAGTGCGCGCGTTCCTTACCTATTCAAATTGACATCTTAAGTTATGTCACTTTTGTTAATAAGGTATATTTATTAAAGAGAAAATAATAAATATCCGGTAATTATCTTGACTCAGTGTTTTTTTGTATTTAAATGGTTTTTATTTAAATAATATATTGTTGAAAGTGTCTTGAAATGACATGGAATGAGGATGCTACCCAAAAAAGTTTTAAATCTTATGTTTATCATAGACATTATAGATAAATTTTAGCTTTCTGCACTCCTTCTCTATAAACTTTAACCATGCCAAATCTCACAGTCTTCCGTGCACGCAATACACTTAAAAAGGGGTAGAAAGATTTTGCTTCACGTATTAAATATTTCAGCAGATGCACTCGAGAGCCAGTTCTTTTAGGCTTCGCGTGTTATAATTATCGACTACATTATTAATCAACATTAAACACTATTTTAAAGAAACGCGTGCTGTTGGTGCTACCCTTTGAGTAAAGAAGATACTAAAAATAAAATAGGTAAATTGTTATTGTAAGAGCATATCGATGCTAAGTTTTATATATACCATACAAAATAACTGATTACATCATTGAATTACTGAACGCGCGACTATTTCGCGAGACCACCCTGAGGTGCCACGCCCGGAGTGAAATGTTTTGCAACTTGATTACCGTTTTCTGAGAATGAGGTATACAACTGGACACGCATGATGCTCGTCTGTTGGAGTTGATATATCGTTATTCGCACGCACATACACATTCGTATGTAACAGAAAGAGAAACAAAGAGAGAGATAGAGAGTAAAGAGGTGTTAGGGAACTTTATTACAAAAATTAGGAAACGTCCTATAAGGGAAAACGGTTTCATTAAATTATTTTCCAACATTCAGCTCAGGTTTATCTATGCAGTGTCGAGGCGCACTACCTCTAAGCATTATATATAAAATTATAAACAAAGTTTATGTCTTATTTTGTAATGGCAGGTAATCGTCATAGAGTCGGTCCGCCCTCGTTGCGATAACAATTTACGACAACATTACCATCACGACACGCAAGTAATCGGCGGTGGCCGTCGCCGAGGCTGGAGGCACGACCGGCTTGATTTGTGACTCGTTGCTATCCTGTTTTATGGAAATCATACATGATTTTACATCGATATTACACGGCTGTGTATGTCTATCGAAGTGTTGAAATAGATGTTAGTTCAGTTCACTTCAATGCCTGACTTCCAGACAAATATTGACATAGTTGTGACAAAGTTATGGCTCTGTGGCTATAGTGAACAGTATAATGAAAGGAAAACTGCAACTACCGAGAGATCAAATCCATCGGCGGTCACTGCTGTCATGCCGACCTGCAAGTCTCTTGGCAGGTGGATATACATTGGCTGATTCTGAAATACGACAAACCAAAATAAAGCCACTATTACGGGTTTATTAATATGTGCTTAGTGGTCGCGAACCAGTCGGATACAAATACCCAACCACCTGCATAATTTATGTATTTTAAATTATTTTTCTCAAACATGCGTGGAAATATTGTCATTATTATCGAAAAAAGAACACGCGAAGTATTGAATTTACGGACATGCCAAGAATTATAAAACAGATCCAATCCAAGAGTATTTAATATCCCCAGCACGCCGTTTCATACAACATTGCTGGAGCGTTGTAATGTTCCAAATTCAAAAAACGCTCCTGCAATGGATTCGACTATCTTTGTCCGTAAATTCCATACTTTGCATGTTTTTTTTTTTTTGATTAAATAATGATAATATTTCCATGCATGTTTGAGAAAAGCACTATATATGCCTCGGCGGAAATGGCAATTGCCTGTTCCGTATTAGTAAAGTCTTCGCCTACGGCTCGGCCTTTAAACTACAACTCGACCTGCAATTGCCTATTTCACGTCCTTTACAATAATGTACTATTTTTTCATGAATATTTTTATTACACTGTAAAGGTTATTCAAACTGTTGTGCGAGTTTTCTCAACGAAAACTCCACCCTACACTCCTAGCTATTTATCTATTGGTTGCGCTCCAAGTTTTCCTTAATACAGTATTATATTTAAGTTATTTTATACATGTTAGTCCGTTTTAAAAAGATTATGTACTATGTACTTATGTACTACATGAAAACTTTCTGAGGAGACTGTCCTTAACTTATTAAGAAATTTTGATTGTCATTTTTTTTTTCTTTATTATGTTCAGTCTTCTTTATAGTGGCCAGAATTGCCATAATAAAAAGTTTTATAAAGAATTTAAATAAGTTGGTGTCATTTTTCTTGCAAAAGGTATATCGAAGCCATGATGATTTCCAACGAAATATATTGGATTTTTTTTACTATTTCTGACGTTTTTATTAATCTATCGTCAGTTGATCTCATAGAGTTTATTGATCATTATAAGAAACAGGATCGATTGGAATAAACATTATTTTTGTATAAATTGCCAATTTTCTTGAAAAAAAACTAAATGCCCATCAAAATGTCTCAAAAAGTTAAGAATGTTTTTGTGTAACTACATCGGTTAAGGTACCAACCCTTACTGCCTCATTAAAAAAAAATCAATCGATTTGAAATACATATCTTTATGAGATTGTTTCATAACAGAGACATGTCACAGATTGTTTTTAAATCTATTACAATGTCTTTCACCGAAGACATACAAGAAAGCAAGTGAATAATTTTTTTTAATGAATATATTTTTTAAGTAAAAAGGAGTTATGTATATTGAATTTTTTGTGTTATATATATAGTTTTGATTTGGATTATTTGAAAAAACCTAATATAGAGTAGAGTTTAATAACTCAAGGCGCATTATCATTTGTTAATTTTAATAGATGTTTTCATATACATTGTAATATACGATATCAAATGCTACAATTGTTCGTTGTTCAACAGGAAAACTTATTATGAACTTCTTTTCTTCCAAATTATAATTTTCATCAAACTTCTTACTTAGCCTTCTTCAGCAAAGGATTTGATAAAAATATTAAAAATAATGAACACAGATCACCTTTCTTTGAAACAGTACTCGATCTGTTTTTCTGTCATCCGATGAATTGGTACAAATTTTTGACATTGTAAGGAGCACCAACTCATCATATGCCACAGTGCGGGCTTACAGCTGGACCTTCGCCGATATTGAGTAGTTAACATAAAGAAGAACTTATAAAGATTTAAATTAATACAGTAGTGACCGTTAAAAAAATAAAAAGTACTTGAAATTTGCGCGGACGTCAATTTGTTGAAAGTGAAAATGACCTGAAAAAATAGAGAGAGGTACTTTCTTTCTTCTACCAATATTAAAAGGGTAATAGCGTGATCATAAACAGATAGAAATCGCCAATGTGGATAAATAAAACAAGTTTACTTACAAACTTGAATTAATTGTTAATGGTTGAACACAGAAAATAAATATTATATATACTAATATATTCGTTAAAAAAACCGGCGATAATTATCGATCGTTATGCAGATCAGATTGCATCGTAGTAATAACGATTCGTCTCGATTTAATTGTGCGAAATGTATGCTGTAACTAACGGATAGTTTGGACGGGAAGGGAATGCTGTGTGAATTTCTTGTTTGACACGTAACCTGCGGTGTTGCTAAGTAAAAAACGTCAGAAACGTTTAATGTCAGGGGTATATTGTTTTTTTTAATGCAATACAGGAATGCGCTTGGCCTCAATATTACCTGATGGAAAATAACCACGACATAAGGGTGGAATCCCTCACGGCGTCTAGTTGTCCTATGGTGGAACGGATTGGGTGGAATTAAATCGTGCAACTCCTGTGCACACTCTCCAAAGTGTAACCTGTAAAATACTGAGAGGTAAGCTACCTTATGACGATGTTCTAGACCAAGCAATTTCGCCTTCATCAGTGCTTCATCGCCAACAAGTCGACGAGCTCGGCGCTCAATGGAATCGAGAGCGGCCAAATGATATTTGGCTGATCCATCCCATAGGTGACAGCAATATTCCATACAAGCTTAGAAGCTGTTCTGTGTGATACAATGAAGAAGATCCCCAATTTTTTGGCAGCTGTTCTCGTCTTTATCTCGATCGATCGCCCAAAGTTGAGATCAGATGTTAGTTGGGCACCAAGGTGCTCAAGGTTGTCAACAAACAAGGGAGTCAGGAGAAACGGACCTTGATAAATAAATGTATTGAGTTAACATTATAATATTATTACATTATTATATTATTTTAAGGAAATTTTATAGTGACATTTAGAGCGGCTAGGTAATTAGACAATATAAAAAAAAAACAAAGACTATCTAAAGATTCTTCTTTTTATTGACACATTCTCTTTAATTCAGGTTTAAGTCTAGTTCCTATAAAAATAATGTGCAGTTTATTGAATTTGATAAGATAGTTCATTATTTAAATATATTCATTAATAAATCGACTATGATTGCTAATTTCAATATCACATACTAAAATATTATTTATCACGTCACATAATCCACGTTGGGAAAAATAAAGTACGAAAATTCAAACGATAATAAATAAAAAAGGACTATAATTTCTATAATACATCTAATGCCATATTTTTCTGTTTTTCTTCGTTTACCTTTGTATTTTTCTGTATGGTGAGGACACGATAACTGTGTGGATAGCGACTACCATACACTACGTATAACAGCTCTGCCCCATAGTGGTACGCTTAGGAATATCAAGCTGGTAGGTAAAAGGTCTCTAGTCAGAAATTATATAAATTTATTGAAGTGATAGAGGTAGAGGAAAATTTTATGGGTTCGCTTAACCTTCGCGTCACCGATGACCTCGAAAAACTCGTGACTTATTGCGTTTGAAAACGTTTTTATTGCATTTCTAAGTTCAAATTAAATTTAATCAATTTGTTTCATTTTCGTTCGCTGATGAAGAATACGTAGAAGAGTTATTTACATAACACAAAATTAAAATAGCAGGAAATAAACAAAATTACAACTGAAAACGGGTTTGTTATCTCTGAGCGACCACGTCGTCGTTCCACCCCGTACCACTAACGCGTGTTTATTTCAAAAGAAATGTATGAAGAGTATGTATGCATTATAAACACATTTTACTTACTCTAGAGAGCTGTAGCAAAAATCGAAAAAAAAAACAGATTTTGCTTTATATAAACATGATCTGGCAACTCTTTCAGCGTTTCTAATATGATGTCTTAATGGATTTTCGAAATATCGTGCGATATCGGTATTTCTTTCCAGCTTTATTGCTTAATCCACTACTGGTTGCAGTGGGTTTGCGTTTCATAATTTTTATTCTGTTTATTCCAGTTCCGATTTAAAAAAATTATGTTACGCATCTGGACGTACGTCTCTAAATATATAAAGATTAACTGCGACCGTTAATAGTCACCGTACAATTATAGTAATATTTCTGAGGAGCAAAGCACGCTTTTTGGATATACACTTCCTGATTCAGAATGTGGTACCTAGTATATTTATTTGATCATACTAGATTATAAGTCCTTTGTTGTTTGGGCAAAGTCATCTATCCGTGGAAAGGCGCCGGCTTAAATACCTTGCCCAGCCTATGAAGTGTTGGCCATTTGAAATGCCGAAATATGTAATATTTCAATCATTATATTAATACGCGAAGCAAAAAAAAAAAAAAAGTATTGCGTGCACGGAAGACTGTGAGATTTGGCATGGTTAAAGTTTATACGAGTAGAAGGAGAACAGAAAACTAAAATTTATCTATAATATCTGTTACAAATTTATTAAATAAAATAAATTAATACTGAGAATCCTGACTCGACCAGTGTCATTAAACTTAGACCCCTAAAATATTGACATTGTCACTCAACGAAAAGTGACAGCGAAAAGTGATATAATATTCATTGTTTAGGTTCATATTGCAAATATCAAACAGAAAATATTCTATGATTAAAAAGTCACTGGCCAAATTTCGATCATTGGGCGACCGCTAGTACAGATTAATAAACCTACATGAGTTTCATAAAACCCTTTAGTCCAAGCCGAGAATCAATTCTGCGGTCTATATTCTACTGGTATGTACGATTTAGCCCTACCGTGGTAGTATTTTATAGAAATTCAATCGTTTTAAGTAAAAGAAAACACCTTGATAAAACTTTTTCTATAGTTCGCATTGTTAGGTTATTACTCGACTGCGAAAAAGGAGGTTTATGTTTTTTGTTGCAGTTGTGGTTTTTGTTCCCTTTTTAGTAATTTGGCTTGTTTAGCATAGTAAGGCAAAGTGCCTATACTATACCATATAGTAAGTACAGTGCAATTCAACAACATCGCCATCCACCGTGGGATCTAAAATCAGCTCAAATCTGCTAAGCCTGCTCAAATATCTCTTCAGGTTATATTAGAAGGACTCTATGTCTTAGACAGGCTGGAAGACACTAGCCGGGAGACTGTTCCACGGCTTCGCACTACCACAAATATATAACGCAGCGAATTTATTTGTTCGTGCCAAGATTATTTAGTTGCCAACTATTTTAGTTTGTAGTCTTAGCGTTGATACGCAGATTAGTCATATTTTCATTTTAATAATAGTTTTAAGTGGATATATATTTTTTGATGTGGTTTATCCCAGTTATAAACAGATTCATGGTACTAATAATTTGGTACATATATCGAGCGTTTATCACTTTTACGATATAGCTCTAATAGTTTATCTCCGGTGCAGTTTGCAGACGCGCATTCAGAATTTTTAAAGGGCCCAAAACAGATTTATTATTGAACAAATTTTTCCATGTTGAGCGTATTTTATTATCTGTAACATGGTAAATGTTCTGGAGTATTGTTTGACTTTATCTGATTATCTCCCTTCCACTAAAATACACTTGAACTGATCAAAGCTCAAGTAGAACAAAGAAAAAAGAAGTTCGCAAATTATTGTTTTCGCCTTAATGTGAAAATGTAAAATGATCTCCCAGCCAACGAGTTCCCTCCTTTCTATTATATTGAGTCCTTCAAACGATGCACGAAGGGATATTTAAGCACACCGGCGTGAAATCGACGATAGTTCAAGAAAATGTTTAGAATAGTATTCTGTATTGGCAAAAATATGATCAATAGTAGTAGAAAATAAGTATTCCCGTTTGTTATCAATAATATCCATTATAGGTATATAATCTAAAGGAAAATAAAAAATAAAAAGGAACGAAGGTTCTAGAATATAATTTATCACTGTTATTAATTATGTAATATTATATAGAACTAAAAAGCATGTTATATCATATAAAGTTAATAATAGGATTTTATTTCGCCCTTGTAATTTATTTTATTTTAATTCAAGATATATTCCTCTACTAAATTGAAATATTCAATATTTTGTATCAAATATGCGCTTAACAAAAATAACATCTTATGACTAAGATCTGTTGGGATGTGTTATAAAATATTTGGGGGGTACAATGTCCTAGTCAACTATACCAGTACCTTGGCTACGTCCCTGGTAGTATATTTAAATAATTATTATTTCACGTTTGAGTGTAAGCTGGTCCGTGCGGAATTCCCAACATTTTAGCGAGCGGTTAATCGATTATAATCTATGTTAAACTTTCTAAGGTGCGAAGTGTGCGTGTCGCTAAAAGCTGAGTCGTTCCGTGTGGTTATATCAATTTGCATAGGCTTAATGACGTTTTTTAAATACATAAGTAGCTCAATTTCCGTTAAATTTTCCACAAGCTTTGATTATCGTGTACATGGTAATTTGATCAAGCTTCATAGACTGATGTTATTTGAACTATCGCCATGCTGTCTCCGTTCTTAATATCATTGACTTCCTTTGGTTTGGGTTATGCGAATGACAGACATTCAAACAGGGCCAAAGATTTTTTAACCTTTTTTTTGCGGTATAAATAAATAATATAGGTTTAACTGCAAATAAAGAAACAATATTAAAGTTTATTATTTAATTGTTACTGTTTACAACTATATAAACGAAATAAAATTTTGTAAAACACTCGATAATACTCAAACCGACGTCTTTTTAAAAACCCATTCGCAGCTATCAGAATTGTTACAGATTTACTGTAAGAGAATCATGTTATCCACAGACTATTCAGAAATGAAATTGAAATAATATGAGATATTCTCTTTACATATATTGCAAATTAATTGGTGATATAATTTATGAAGTGTCTAAGGTGGAAAGATGCGACTAGTTTATCCGACTGGATCTCGACAACCATACACCAGTTGTAACACTAAAGTGGCATATGCTTAGGCGTGTCACATTCTGAGATCAGCCGGTATATATTCAATAATCAAGCGCGGTGGAAGGGATCTGCATTCGAGTAGGCAAGCGACCACCATGCAAATTATGATAAACCCATCACAATGACACAATTCATTAATTCAACAATCAATTTATCAATTGTACAATTCATCGTCAGTTGTCGCTGTTATGCTGGCCCGGTCAAATGTCTTTTTAATTCGTAATTTTTTTAATAGCAGCACGTCATAGTGAAAGTGGCATGACTGATAGTACTGTAGAGCACAATCTTCTTCTTCCTGCCCTTAACCTACGCTAGGTGGAGTCGGCACAGCACGTCTTCTTTTTCCATTGAAGCCTATCTATCACCCATTATGTTTTACTCATACATACACACATATATATATATATATATATATTAAACTAAAAAGGTGGCAAACAGGCCCAAGACTCGCATGATAGTAAGCGGCTACTGTCATACTAAGCCTATGGACGCTTCTAATACCATAGGTGTTAGGTTCGCGTCACTTCCCCTCTGCGTGAGTGGGGGTTCCCGGTTTGGACGGTCGAATGTTATAATGCCGGATGCCAGTCTCGTGACACCTGTCGGAGATGCCAGTAGGGCATGATGGTGGTGAAGGTCCCGAGGGCAATAATGCACGGCCGCTTGAGGTGCCGGGTCTTCAAATTAAACTCGAACTCTTCATTTACTTCATTTATTTATATAATTGTTAATAATACAATGTAGTCGCCAACAATAGGCATTACTAGCGCGTTGCTGATCTTGGATCTCAAAAAGCTCTGGAAACTCATCGCAGGAACACAACACAACGTTATACTCCTGGATATAAATTGATCCCGAACCACGAAAAACTATAAAAAAGCCACTACAATGTACATATTACCGTGTGTATGGTGGTCGGGTGCAAACCCATACCACTTCGTGTAATTACTTAAACACCGTCTGATACAGTAACGAGATAAGCCTAAATATGCCAGCTACTATGGAGAGCACTGCACCTGGTATATTGTGTTCGCGACCCTATTGCCTTTATTATATTCATTACTAGCTAGCTACTTAAGCTACTAGCTTTTGCTCATGCCGCCAAGTCCGGTGAAGCTGTAAAAGCCGCAGCGGCTTTAGGGCCCCTAAGGCTAACAGTGTAGTCAGTTCTAAAAAAAAAAAAAAAAAGCTCATGCCAAGTTTGAAAAATATAATTCTTATAAGATTTTCCTATACAAATTTTTTGGTGTTGAATTTTTGATAACTTCGTTCTTAGCTGATGCCTACTTCATAAAAACTTTCCGTGTGCCAAATTTGAGCCCAATCCGTTCAGTAGTTTGAAGTATATGTTGATAGATCAGTTAGTCACGGTTTCTTGTAAAGAAAAGAAAGAAAGAAAGAAAACATTTATTCCTAAAAACTAAGCACGCTTTACATAAATTGACTAATATTAATATACACAAAAAAAAACACTAAAAAGTAACAATATAAATGACCCAGCTGCGTGTCCTGCTATTAAGAAAAGGCGTCCAGCTCAGCATAATGCTAAAGTGCACAGGGCACTTAGCGCTGATTTTCATCTGGAATCCCGAAGCAAGTCACGGTCCGCCAACAATAATCAATCGAAATAAAATTAAAATAACAACTTTAACTCACTATTCATGGCATCATATATTTTTTAAATAATAATAATAAAAAAGAATATAAAATATATAACAAACAAATAAATAAAAGGGGCACTCATAAACAAATGGAAAATAATATTATGTAGGTGCATTATAAAACTATATAAAACATAATCTCTAAGATTATACTGTGTACATAGCAGGATATTAAAATATATGCAAACACAAATAAATATATCCATAAATAAATAAATTTTCCAAAGCATGAATTCACTAACACTGTGCCATTAACAAAAATCGTTTGAAATTAATTCTAAGCAGTTGTGTGGTATTAAAGTCGCGCATTGGAGGGGGCAGGTCATTCCAAAATCGGGTAGCAGCGAGCCTAAAGCTACCTCGGAAAGAAGTGGTAGCATGTCGGTGGGTACATAACATATACCTTACAGGCTCTGGTTCCATAGCGGTTCTGATCTCTGGCCCAAACCAGTTTTTCATAGAGATATTCAGGAATCCCTGTTTTTATTACACCAAATAAAAGTGTAGCAAGGTGTAACCGCCGCCTACTTTCCATTTTCAACAGACAATATAGACATTTATCTATATATTAATACGCGAAGCAAAAACTTTCAGTACCTTTTTAAGCGTATTGCGTGCACGGAAGACTGTGAGATTTGGCATGGTTAAAGTTTATATGGAGAAGAAGTGCAGAAAGCGAAAATTTATCTATAATATCTGTTACTTTTTTACACAATTTCATCACACGACCATTTAAGTCCAAACTAAGCTAAGCTTGTAATATGATAACTATAAAGCTGATAATACCTACATATATAGATATTAACACCCAGACACAAACAACTGACATTTATGCTCATCACACAAAGTCAAATCATGGGCGGGAATCGAACCCGAGACCTGTCGGCTCAATAGTGGCGTTTACCACCACTGCGCTACGAGGCCTGTCAAATAATATAAGTAATATTTTAAATAAAATAAATTAATACTGCAAATCCTAACATGACCAGTGACCACTGAACTTAGATCGCCCAAAATATTGACATTGTAACTCAGTGAAAAGTGACAGCAAGTGATGAAGATAATACTCATTGTTTAGGTTCATAAATACTGTAAATGTCAAACAAAAATATTCTATGATCAAAAAGTCGCTGGTCGAATTTCAACCTAGGGCGATCGCTAGTATGAATAAATAGACTAACTTGGTAAAGTTTATACATAATTTATGTCATTAATCAATACAAATCAAATGTTTTGTTTACATCATAAACGAATCAGCGAATTCTGTCATTTGTTTCTGTATTAGGTATTAAATATCGAAGTATTCGATTTATTAAAAGATTTTTCAAGTCATATTAAGAGATCGACTGACCACACGTATTTAATTAACATGCCTACGATATGCTTGGCTGTTAACTGGATTTGTGTGTGTGCTGTCTTCATTATCTCTAAACGTAGTGGATAAGCGAGCATACAGTTATGTAATCCTGTTAACCAGTTATGGGTTAATAAGAGATGTTTGAATGTTCAATTAAGAATTTTAGGATGAAGAGATGGTTCGTTTTTTTACCCAAAATATGACCGAAAATTGCTTGCAAGGCGAGATTAGCAACTATATTCATAGAATAAATCTCTTTAACTATTGATATGCTAACAATGATGGCTTAGTCTTAGCGTTTACGAACCCAATGTTGATCGATGCGAGTTCGAATCCCTACAATGAGTCTGAGTTTTCGGTGAAGGAAAACATCGTGATGAAACCATAGCACAGAGATAGAGCATTTTCTCATGCCTGACTAACTTCAAGTTTAAAATCTATCACCAATTGTATAGGTGTGTCCTGGCAGCTGCATCATGAGAACCAAGACAGGTGAAGCTGTCAAAGCCTCTAATAGCTCCAGAGCCCTTAAGGCGAATAGTATAGCTAGTTCAAAAAAAGCTGCACTTGAGAGCCATTCCTTAGGTTCAGGTTTAGCGCATTAGCGTGGATCACATCGTCACTTAACATTAGGTGGGACTGTAGCCAAACGGTAGATATAAAAAAAATTGTTTCTGAAAAGATTTGGATATCAAACTGGTTTTTAAATACCGTTATTTATCGTAATAGACATTAAAGTTGCATAGGGATTGCGTGAAGAATTAACTTTGGATAACTTAATTAGAGAACGATTTCTGGAATATTGCGAACAAAACATCCAAGCATTTCTTATGATACAGCATTACAGTTATACCCAAAAGCGAGTAATTACTTTCTGGACCAGTATATGTTACCCCAGGAAACAAATACCGTCGTTCTCTGCCAAAATAGTCGAAATTTTGTACACGGGAAATATGTTTAATTCCTCAATTGACAGGCTATAAAACTTATCAATATAACTTTATTTTTTTTAAATCAAATACGGGTACAAATAATAGTACCAGACGTACATAGTTTCTACGTCATAAAAGCGTGCGACTATAGCCAGTGTCAATAAGAGATAGGAATTACATTGTTTGATTGGTTAGCAAAAATTCCTAGGAATAGTGGCTTGGAATCTTGGAATCTACAGCATTATGAGTATAAAATAATCAGATTTATTCTATATATGATCATTATGATTATTTATAAAATACATAATTGTGTCCGACTATCTATATATTAATACGTGAAGAAAAAGGTTTCTAGCCCTTTTTAAGCATATTGCATGCACGTAGGACTGTGAGATTTGGCATGGTTAATGTTTATAATTATGGAGAAGAAGTGCAGAAAGCTAAAATTTATCTATAATACCTATTACTAATAGTATATTAAATTAAATAAATTAATACTGCGAGCAACCATTGCCATTGAACTTAGACCCCTTAAAATATTGAAATTGACACTGAATGATAAGTGACATCAAGTGATTTATTATTCATTGTTGAGGTTCACACTGTAAATGTCAAACAGAAAATAGTCTATGATCAAAAAGTCGCTGTTCGAATTTCAAGCTTAGAGCGATCGCTAGTATTAATTAAAACGGCTGCCCGTAATTAATCATGTACTTAGAAGTTTGAACAAAATCGTTAAGTGTCATTTGATATATATGCTATATTTTTTGTGAACGCAGATATTTTATGAATAAAATATGAAAATGAAGGAGCGAATGATGTCAGATTTAACCTGTTCTCGGTCCGCTTCGTAGCCTTGCGGTGCTTCTTCGGAAGTGATTGTACAATGGCTATTTTACTATGTTTATTTTCGACTAGCTTTGCCCGCGACTTCGCTCGCGTGGAGTACAGAATGCTGTCGATCGGACACGCGCTACCCTCGCTCCCGGTTATATGCGTATTGTAAGTGTTCCTTAGAAGATAGACATAAAATTTTCCCTATTTCCCCGCTGACATTTTTGTAGGTTTTATTAATGTCTACACAGTTTTATATTGTATATTAATTTGTTATATCTCTTTTGATTTATTCAACGTAAGCCAATTAAGCACCTCAATTGATTCACGATGACTAATTTTTATTTATTTGCGCGGAACCTTCATCATTTTTCTTAAATAAATGTAACCTAAGTTACTCCTTATAACATCAGCTGTCTGCCAGTGAAAGTGCCTTCAAAATCGGGCTAACCGTTTCGGAGATAACCCGGAGCAAATACACAGACAGGCAGACACATGTATGGACATATAGATAAAAATTATAAAAATTGGTGTTTTGTTATAGGTATCGTATATAGTATCATATGCAGTTAGTAAAAAACTGTTATGTTGATATTATATACAGACACTTCAATTGTATAGATTTCAACAGTATATTTTGTAGTTCCCAAAATTTTTGCGTATTTCGTTATTTGTCTTAACAATAGAGAAACGTAGTTGTCCGTATGCTCTTTTTTTTAAATGGCAACGTGTGTTTTTTTATTATTCTGCTAACATCAAAGGAGTAGAATATTTTCTTAATTATTTTATTAATCTTCAAACATAGCGGTTCAAACTGTCCAGGGAGTTTTTGTGGCAAATTGAAATGGATGTTCTTAGTTAATCCACTTGTGTCAAAATTAGATAAGTTTTGAATCAAAATAGGGTTGATCAAGAGCCCGCCAAAACTACCCTGTATCATTGTATCATTTTGAGTATAAATCTAATAATAATGTTGAGCCCAAATAAATCCTGTGTTCGGAAGATTTTCAAGTTGTTACTTATAATGTACAGTATAAAATTACGATTCTAAAAGTCTTGCATATTCATAAAAAAATCTACGATACGCGCTAGTTGTTCATAAGGTTTTCCGAGAAATACATTGCTTTAGTTGCCATAGAGTGGATCCAATACGCTGGTTTGAATCGAAAACTTTGAATATATCGTCAATATGAATTAAAAAAGAGCTTCAGAAAACATTTAAAAGCACAAAGATATAGTAATAACATGTTTGATCGTAAATAATATTACCTGACCTTCCATTTTATAGGAAGGTGCGCTTCCCAGATGCGCCGTTTCGCTCACGAACGTACCACCCAGGGACGTATTTGGATGTGTAGTGTAAACTACAACCTGTTTACCGTATTATTGTTTTTTCATATTATGTTTTACAATTGTTACCTTTTTATATTGAGGAATTGTTAATTTATTAATATCCTTACTCTAATCGCTTACAAATAGTGTAAACTTTTTTTTCCGATTTGCTTTTTCATAAAGTCAACGCTGTCAGTTTTGGTCTTTAAATAGACATATCATGCCTAAGTGGTGGTACTGCATCTGTTGCTAAAGCATAATGTAATCCATCGAAAAATGTCGCATGTCATTCCATACTGCTCAGATGTCTCCACGCTTAAAGTACTCCATGTTGTCGATGACTTTACAGTATCACCTCACAAAAGTTATATATAAAACAATAAAGTTTCAAGTTTAGGGTCTGTCTTAGAGATCAACATTGGTAGTTAGCATATTGGTTAAAATGTCCAATGGAGTTTTGTGGCCGATTTTGATAAAAAATACGACTACGTTGTTACATTTTTAAACGAAATAAATAAATGAAAGAGCACTAAACGACAGTGTCGATTAGAAGAACTAAATTTGCGGAAATAATGTAGAATAGCAAACGAAAGAAAATTAATAAATAAATGAACTAAAATATAAATTAATGACAACGAAAAAAAAATAGAGCTTTATTTGGTAAAGAAGTCAAGGTCCCCAAGACATACCTTACTACACACCTGCACAAGGCAAGGTAAAGTCATGAATACGTCATTAAAACTTATCTGTGGGTATAATGAACCGATGACCTATGTCTCCATTGAATACAATCAAACACACAGATAAACTAATAACTCACGGTTACTCCGTTATTTCAAAACACAAAATTGTGTTATTTATACGAACCGACAGTTTTAAAATAATAATTCATCATTTTAAATTAAAATAAACTTTATGCAAAGACGAGTGATCGGTTTATCCGATTGAATTTATTATTAATTAACTAATAAACATAAATGTGTTAAAACCAGTAGTGACATGATACATGCAGAATTGTTAGGAATTTGCTCTCATTAACAATAAAATTAAAAAAAGTGTGACAAGTTTAAATTTATTACAATCGTATACTAATAAATTTTTAGGCAGTAAAATATATAATTATCATAATGTAGGAATAATTATAATGTATTGGAAAGTTAAGTAAAAGGTTCCGGTCGTATTTTTTACAACTAAAAGCGTACAACTTATTTTCGTTTTATGTTTTTAAAATGTTCTGTACGCTTTTTAAGATTTTTTAACAACACGTGATTGTATATTTGCCATTGTCAAATATAATCATAAATCTATGCAAACAATGATTATAGAAATTAAACAGATTTTTTATTACTAGTTTATTTTGTACAATCATAACAACGAATATATCATTGTAGTATTATAGATTTAAGATTTATTTTAAGATATAGACTTTTTCATTTTCACTGTGTGTAATTTTTAACCGACTCTTCTACAAAAGTTGAAGTTTTTTTTAATGGGAGTTTAGCTATAACTTTTTAGTTTATGAACCGATTTGTATGAATATTTTTTTGTTGGATTGATTTTACCTCAAAGGTGGCTCCATTTTGATTTAATAGCAATTGGACTTTTAACTTCAAAGATACAGAAGGGAACTCTTCAAAATCATTGAGGTGGTCTTCTTTTTGTTAAAATTGTCTTGTAATGTTAGTTTTTATTTGTCCCACCTTATTCGAAATTTAGAAGAAGAATAAAACACTAAACAAACAGAATAAATGATTCTTAGACTTGGAAAGTGATGTTTCTGTAAGGATAACGGTCACTTTCGAAAGAACAGTATCCGAGTGAGTCACTTTGTCAGACTTGTCGTCATAAGGTCGTGAAGAGTGCTTTGTACCCTCGCTATCACAACTTTCATGCTTGTTCTCCAGCATGGCTTGCATGACTTTACCCTGTGCGAGGAGTTAGTAGACTACTTGAGATATTATTGACAGCCTATACGGTTTTCTGTCTGGTCACTGAATCAAAATCATAATGCTAGTCACAGTTACTGTAACATAGAAAAATATTCCTATTTTTATGTTTTGAAATACATTGTAGGAGTCAAGTGTAAATAGTCTTTTCTTACATAAATTAATTGTTATATCTTTTGTCGTTTATGTTTTCTAGTAGTGCTACATTCGTCATAGCGGTACGCTTGGGCTTGTCACGTTCAGGAATCAAACGGTTTAGATCCAGTAAAAACGCGGTGTGTCAGCTGTTAGCCTGAGGGGCCCTATCCAAAAACAGAACCGCTGATGGCTTTTACAGCTTTACCGGGCTTTGGGGATAGCGCTTAAAGCGCTCAGTGGTGAAAGCGTGGGCAACAAGCGCACAAGGGTGCCAAAGTGGCCGGTCCTCAGCTTGGGCTGTTGCCACGATTGCAAAGAAGTCGCGATCTGACTAATTATCTATCCGTAAGATTCGAGCTAAACTAACAAATACATATATACATGTCCCTGCCTTCTGAGAGGATTATTTAGTGATTTGAAATATGTTCTACTCTCACTAGCGTAAAAAAAAAGGTTCCTTAAAGAACTTGAGTGGGTCGGGAACATCATGCGCATGGAAACAATAATTCTGTTTGGTTTGCCGCATTTCGGGATCAGCTAATTTATATCCAACTGCCGAGAGACTTGCAGGTTTCTTGGTCGTCATTGTTTCTTGATTGTACTTTGCTTACTATCAGGTACAATGTAGTCACTTTGGCGTAATAGTATTTAAAAAAATGTATGTACATATTACATACATATAAATTGTCATTATATAACATTGTATATTAATAAAGCATTTTCCAGCATACCTTGCAAGCTACTACCCTCAAGTTTCAAATATGTCTCCTTGCTTCATCATCATGTTTCAGCAGTTGCATTTGAAATTAGTTAGTTCCCTATGCTGTATGTATGGAGTCGGGACTCCCTGAATAACTCCTTATATACATATGGCCATGCGCATGTGTGCTTGAAAGAATAGTTCATACTAGTAAAAAAATATTAGTTTTATATTTGTCTAACATATGTTTAAAGCATTTTTCTCTCTTTCGTGGACATCTCGGTATTACCCATAAAAATAGTAACTTCCGCGGTAGGTACGCACGTAAGAAGTTGTACATATTTGGTGTAACAAAAGAAAAATAACTAAACATTAATTTTACTAACTTTTGTTTATCGTGTAAAACTAAACATTTTACACAATACAATGTAAAAAGTCAGTAAAATAAAGTCACATTATTATAATTGATGGCTGACTTCGTCTGTCATAAGATGCGTGTGCAGATCTAAACTGTATCTTTAAACGCGACTAAAGAACGTATAACTTCAAAGATATATTCAATTACCTTATTTGAGAACTTGTTACAATATTTCTCAATACAGTAAAGCAAATGGATGTGGTTTTGCAAGTACATCGGCTAAAGAAGTGTCTGTGACCGCTGACCCGCGCTCGTGGTCGAATCCTAATAATAATTAGTGTTGTCTTGAAATTAATAACTCTCATCATCGATTAAATAAATAATAAACATTGATTAACGCTATAAAAACTATTTCAATATCTCGCGGATATGCTATAAGGACAGCTAAGGTCTTCTGATTCTTTAATTCTCAATATACCAAGTCTAACTGCTAATTAATTCTAAACTAATTTCCGCGACCGATCTTTCGCCGTAATAGCAGCACGACTGTGGAATTCGCTTCCTATCAACATACAACTAACCAACTTTCGGGATTTCTTGAAGTATTCACTACGTAGGTTTTACACGGAGCAGTTGAATATCGTATAGATTTTTTTTACTAGATATTACGCACACCTTGCTGCATATACCTTTCTCTTGCTCCCTTGGAAGACTGGTATTTAGCATTAAGTCCTCAAATTGTACTTTTATTAGTACGTCATATATGAAGGTTCATGTTTCCAATTCAGTTTTACAAGTGAGCATGCTCAAAACAACACGATTTGACTATATTTACGTCTGTCAGGCGTGGACGTTTAATGTTCAGTTCAATTTCAAAAAATAATTAAAATTAAGCAGTAAGAAGGTACTCGTAAATAAATGTCTATAGATTACCACTGGTTTTGATTTGAAATAATCCCTGTCATAGTAAAAAGCAAGAAACTCTACTGCGTTTATAGCGGAAAGAAAGTGCTACGAAAGATTCTGGGACCTGTTAAGGAAGACTATGACACTTAGCGGTTGCTGAGATTGAGGAAGCCTAACATCAACAGCCTACCTATAGAAAATGGTAATACCTGTATACCTGTTTACCAATAAATAAAATACCTTTTCTTCGCTCCCCTGGAAGATTGATAGAGAATGCTATTTGGCATTAAGTCTTCCTATTGTATTTTTTAAGTGCAATAAAGAATGTATAACGGAACGATTAGAACTGATGTTTGGGTTATGAATATTTATATCTTTTAATATCAGTTACTTTGCGTTTAAGTTTTGTCTGAGTGATATTTAAAAGAATAATTGTATGACGTAGGCTAAATAGGTTGTTAAGACGTCCGTTAAGTGGTCAATGTGGTGTATGGCTATTTGTAATCAATTTTAAAAAGGACCTTAATTCTAATTTAGACAAGTCAGTTATAGGTTGTCTGTGTTCTGAGGACTGATTTGGTACGCTGTTTGGTTGCTAAACACAAATAACATGTAGGTCTTTTTTTACTTATTTAAATGAAATAAGTTTTATGATAATATTGATATTCAATATTTTTATAAATATTACTCATCTATTAAATGGTTTCAGGCATGTTAAGTTATTAAGCATATTAATTTGATAAGCTTTTTTATTGTTTTAATAATCTCACAAACAACCATTATCATAGCCAGGTACGGAGTTGCCTTGCCACAGCAAGGTTGGTAAGGTTCGGTCGGAATGCTCTCGAAAGACAAAGTAAATAATTCTGTTAAGCTAGTACTAAACAAAAATCGGTTAAAAAACTTTAATTTTCCTTGCCTACCTTCTGGCCAAAATCATAGTTATGCATATGCAAACTAATATTTGATTTCAAACAAAGCTTAACTTGTTTATGGAGTTTTTCCTTAAACTCAATTTCAATAAATTCAATTTCATAAACTTTTGTTGTTTGGCCCTATAATATTCAATTTTTGCGGGATTTTACGTGATGCACTTTGGTTATTGTGCATAAATGGAGTGGACAATAATAATAAGTAGGAACATGCATTTTTAAGTGGCCACAAAAACTCTCTGAACAGTTTGAATAAGGGTGCCGCCATTTTGTTACAGTTATAGTATTTGAAGATTACAAAAATAATATGAAACGAATTATATAATATATAATGCCCAAATTTATTTATAGAAACTCCTAAGAATATTATATATATACCAAATCTACTTTTATATAATATTATATAAGTAGATAAAAAATCAAATAACTTAATTGAGTAATGTTTATGTTTTATTTATAATATTTGGGCGAAAAGTAGAAAAACACCTATCTAGGTAGACTTAAAATGTAAAACATTATCTAAATGCAAAAATTCATCGAAATCGTTGGAACCGTTTCTGGGAAACCAATTACATATATATATATATATATATATATATACAAAAATTGCTAATTTAATATAATAAGATGAGTACAACACTAGTGTTTAATTGCGCGCGTGCCATTTTAAATATTATATGAGGCTGTGTCTCGATTGCGTCATATTGGCGACGAAGCGCCGCGCCGCGCCAACACAAACGAAAAATTTATTTTAAGTAAATCTTCTAGGCTGGGTATTCATTTATAATAAATACTGAATGTCACTGACTGGGTAAAAGCCGATGGCGCGGTCTTTGTTACCAAGCCAGTTCACGAAATTCTGCTCACAGTAGTATAGAGACTTCAATTTATCTTTGCGAGAGGCTTTATGTTTGCGTGAGCTGATAAACATGCAGTATTGTATGTCAGTGACGCGACAGTCGTGTTCCGATCAACACATGTTTTTATCGCTTGTTTCTATAGGTACAGTTGGTAATAAAAATGTCTGGTATAACAGGATAAAATGTTTCACTTAACCAGTAGTCGTGCTTTATAATGCGTCGTATCATACTGATCAAAATATTAAAAAGCAAAATTTTAATCAGATATTCAGCAATAAATAACAGAAAAAATATACAGCAATGTGGTATAAACATTGTTGGTCTACCACCATATCATCCTAAACCCTATAGAAAATATTTGAGGAATGGAAAATATATATTGCTTTACATAACATTGGACAGAACGTGGCAGAAATAATGAAAAGTTAATTATTTCGTATTTTTAGTTCTAGTAATATGAAATAATAAGTTCAATACACATGCATTTGCCTAATTGAGCTGTTGATTTATTTTATTCTGAGCAGATAAGATATAAAAAATTTGCGACCTAGTTTATGTAAAATAACTAATAGAATTACCTTGTGTAATTGATTGTACCTTTTCACACAACGTATAGTCACTGTATCTGTACTGTACGCACTTTACGCACACATAGAGCTACGTGCACATATGAATTGAACTTTGTATAGCACATTATATTCTGTGGTAGTAGTAGTACGATGTGATATTGTATCGTTGATGTATTTAACAACTTAACAGTTAATTGAATTTAAGTACTTAGTTGGATTTTTTTCGGTTATGCTGTGTTTGTATTGTTAACTAGCTACGCCCCACAGTTTCACCTGTGTTAAAATTTTGCATAGGATTTGCGTAAAATCCGTTCTTAGTGTGTTTATATCGCGAAAGGTAATACATTCATTCCATACTACCTTTGGCTAAAATATGTCGTTACATGTATTATATAAACTTTCACCCCATCTTTTACACCCTTAGGTATTGAATTTGAACGAACTATGAAACAGGACCTGTTTACCTTCTAACTGAAGTGCTAAATACCAATGTATCTACAATAATATTTTTCATCCAAACTTTCATCCCCTAGTTTACCGCCTCAGGGCTTGAATTTATAATGATATGAAATGTGAATTTCGAATTGTCAAAAATCTTTCAAAAATATTTAGTACCGTAACATAATTTGTTTAAATGGAACATACTTGCACGACTCTTTAGACGATGTCAAATTGAACTTAAATTATAACTTACATGAAAATAAAGCACTGACACTGGAAAATGATTTTACTACGCGAATTGAAGAAATATAACTATTTATTTATTTTACATTATTAGAATAACTTAAAGCTATTAGGAATAGTAGTAAAAATAAAAGAAATAGATGGCCAATTACAAGTTTTCACCAATAGAAAAGATACATGTAAACAAAAAAGTAGAAGAGTCAACCACCAAGAGCAACACAAAATTATTAGAAATTTATATTATATTATTGCATTGTACACACTAGATTAAGGTAATGGAAAGATTTCTTTCCATTATCTTCTTCAATATGTTCAAGCCTCCGTATTAACCCTCGCTGTTGCTTATTTAATTATTTTTTTCTTTCAAGAACGTAAAAAGTTGTATGGACAAAAAGGTGTTAAGAATGATTGAGATGAAATATTAAAACAATAATATAAGGATTTATGTACCGGAAGTATTCACGTATAATATAACCGAACAATGATAAATTGAGATCCCACTGTGAATCTTAGTGCTGTAAATCAATTATTGTTAAGGCCTCTTATATTTATTTTTATATTTTATTTATCGGTTCCTCTTACATATTTTTTATCGTTTACAGGTTTAGGGTTATAGCCACAATTTTACGTGATGTTAAGTGACGACGTGGAACAAGATGGTGGCACGCCAAACCTAGTGGGAAAACTGGCTCTCAAGTGAAACTGCCGGAATTCACCTGTAGGTGTTTGGCGACAGAATTTCAACTTGAGGGTGGTAGCTATTCAGGCGGGCATAAGAAAATATCACCATGCTATAGATTCATTACGATTCTTTTCTTGACTGAAAGTTCAGGCTTATTGAAGGGATTCGAACTCACGTAGATCGAAGCTATGTCCTTACACGCTACCACTGAACTAACGTTGCTTCAATAGGCCTTCTTTATTAGTAAGCAATATAGATTATATTTAGTTATACGGGTGGTCGCCCAATGATCGAAATTCGACCAGCGACTTTTTAATCACAGACTCTTTTATGTTTAAAATTTGCGGTATAAACCTAAACAATGAATATTATATCACTTGCTGTCACTTTTCATTGAGTGACAATGTCAATATTTTGGGGGTCTAAGTTCAATTGCACGGATCGGTTTAGGATTCGCAGTATTAATTTATTTTATTTAATATATTAGTAACAGATATTATAGATAAATTTTGGCTTTCTGCAATCCTTCTCCATATAAACTTTAACGATGCCAAATCTCACAGGCTTCCGTGCACGCAATACGCTTAAAAAGGGATACAATATTTTTGCTTCATGTATTAATATAATGATTACATACACGCGTGTCGAATTGATAACATCCTTTTATTAAAGTCAGTTAAAAATGAAATACTGTTTGTTGGTGAGCACCTCACTTGAGAACGACTCGATCGATTTGGCAATTTATTGTTTGTCCGAATTAAATTTTTATCACTAAAGCGGATTTCTCACCAAGTGTATGGTGGTTGCGATTCAGTCGAACTATACAGCTCTATTACCCCACTATCGTCATTACCTCTATCTTTACTCAGCAGGGTGTATTACCTACCTACATATGAGGTTATTTTGGGTGTTTATTTTGGCGTGTTAAGGTGTTATTTGAATCCCTTACCTTTCTTTTAGGATATATGTGGAAACTTTAAAGTCGATTTTGTTTGGCAGCAAAATTGTTGCCTAAACAACGCATAATAATTGCTACCATCATCAGGTACATTGTCACTTAACTATTCCTAACATTGTCATGTTAAATTGTGGTGAAAGGTTAGACAATAAAACAGTCGAGCAAAGTCTACAAATGGCCTAAGAAAATCCCAAAGACTTATTTGTATGCTGTACCTTAATGTGTTAAGTGACATTAAATCATTTTAAAAACGATTAACGTTAACTTTTCGCAACAGTATAACATTAAAAAGAAAGCCGTTTTTTAAAAATAACGTTTGTGGATTATGCGCGTGCGCCGCATGCCTTGATTTATTATGACAACATTCATAGATCACACCGTGGGCACTCGTAAATGTATTGGATCCTTTGGTCATATTATTGTGTTTAGGTAGGTATCTATACTAATATTATCAAGTTGAAGAGTTTGTTTGTTTGTTTGGTTGAACGCGCTAATCTTAGGAAGTACTGGTTGGTAAGGAAAAATTATTTTAGTGTTGGATAGCCCATTTATCGAGGAAGGACCAATAGGAGCGGAGCATCAATGAAAAATGTTGCAAAAACGAGGAAAATTTATTCCTTTTTGAAAGTTTTCATTGCGTGCGCCTACGTAAATGGTTAAAGTTACGCAGTGACGGAATTGTTTCTCTTGAAAAATTCTAAAGTCGTATCTTTTAAGTTTGACGCAATATAACCTTTTTATTGTAATAAAATTTGTTGTGAAATAATGCATTATTTGTGAAGGTATTTTTGTAAACATGGTATTAATCTTTATCAAAATAAATACGTTATTCATCACAAGTATATAATTTCGAACAAAATTGTTTTTACATCATTTGATTTCAATGAATATCCTACGAGATATCATAGTTTTAATATAACTCCGCAGCAAAATAATAATCAAGTACCGCGCGTGGAATGATGTGGGAGGCGGGCGGCACGTATAAATTGTATTGTAGGTTCCTACGACAATTGTTATATGTCTTTGCCCACGTCCCACTCTCTCTAACTCTCTTTATCCTATGTGACGCAGACGAAGTTGCGCGGGTCAGCTAGTCAATAATAAATATATTTTCCTGGTTTAAAACTTTTTAAACAATCGAGATTTACTGTTAGCCATAAGTGCCCTGAAGTCTCAGATGGCTTTTACAGCTTCATCAGCCTTGATTTTGTATACATCCATCCGTACTATTAATATTATAATATAAATGCGAAAGTAACTCTGTCTGTCTTTTACGTCGTCACGCCTAAACCGGTGAACCAGTTTCGATGAAATAAAATTTACCTTAGAGAAGGATATAAGCTATCCATTTTGTAGAAAATAAAATTCCAGGGGATGAAATAGGGATTGAAAGTTTGTATGGAAAATCCATCATTTCTCCCAATAGTGATATGAAAACTCATATTTATGCATTTGGTAAGAAATACAGAGTGTTCCGCGTTTTTGAAGTATCATCCTCTCAAGGCGGTAGAGAATAGGGGATGTTTTCAATTTTGCGTTGGTAGATTTTCGATATTTGTCAAGGAGATAGCTTGTTTAATTAATTATGTACCTAAGTACAAGAACCCGATACATAATTTGTAAAGGGTTATCATATAATACTCCCTGCTTAAATGTCTATATACTACGCAGATGAAGTTGCGGGTACTAGCTAGTTATAGTCTATGTATTAATACGTGAAGCAAAATCTTTCGGTACCTTTTTAAGCTTATTGCGTGCACAGAAAATTGTGAGATTTGGCATGGTTAAAGTTTATATGGGGAAGGAGTGCAGAAAGATAAAATTTATCTATAATATCTGTTACTAATATATTAAATTAATACTGCGAATCCTAACACGACCAGTGCCATTGAACTTAGACCCACCAAAATATTGACATTGTCACTCAACGACAAGTGACAGCAAGTGATGTAGATAATACTCAATGGGTTCATGAATACTGTAAATGTCAAACAGAAAATAGTCTATGATCAAAAAGTCTAGAGATGTCACCGAAAGTCTCGAAGAGTTTTGTAGCGTCATGTACGAAGTGTTTGCTGGATTTGAACTTACGATCGATACGAAAATACTGCGCGCCACAGTTATAATTTGCAAACAATCAAATTGTTTGTTTAAAGACTTTTAAAATGTTGAAGTTCAGACGATCGATGGAGCGAGCCAAGAGGTTTTCTAATAACGTATTCAGACGTACAAAATGACCTATAACATGGCGGTTATTGTGAATTTACTACTGTTACACAAGTGGAAACCACTTGCGTCGGTACCACTGCCCGTTCCGGACATATAGCCGTCCTAGATGTGGCATGTTTGATCATCATTCTTGTTGAAAATGAGCGCAGTTACATAGATCTTTTAACTCGTAATGGATGGATTCTCAAATGAAATCAATGATACATTTATGGATTGAGTTGGAACGCTCCGTGTGAGAAGGTGCGTTACCAACAACACGAAATTCAGATCAAAACAGCAAACAGCAAAGCAATGTTACTAGTTAAATGAAATATTGTTAATGTATGCAATTTACAAGGTAAATTGAAAATTTATAAAAATCTCTGACACAAGTACCTAGCCTATTTCATTGAGACCATTCCAATGAGACCAGATATGATATCTCTGCTGTAAGTTGCTGAGGAGTTAGGTATCCTACGGATTCCAGATGACGCTGCAGCATCAGGTCAAGTTTTTTAAATATCATTGATGTAACAGAATACCAAATCTCGAATCAATCAAACCTATGTAAGATGCTCAAATCTATTTATCAACTATAAAAGAACTGGTAATCTTCAAACGTCTGAACAGATTTTCTTGAATAATAACTAAGAACACCCTGGATCAATTCAACTTTTAAACAACGAAAACTATACCAAAATCGGTTCAACCGTTTGTGAGATACGATACACACATTAAACAAACACCCCTCTTATTGCGTCGGTGGTTAAAAATTGTCGTTGATACAAACGTACACTGGAACGATTAGTCCGATTCACCATCACTTTTAAGTATTAGAGCGCGAATTTGATATATATTTTTAATTATCAATTTTAATAAGTTTTTTATTTATCATGAATCAACAATGTAACGGTATTTGTAATTAGATTCGTCGGAGTAGTTATCCACAAAATGAATTCATTACACATATTTTAACAATTAATAAATCATGTTACTTCTAGCGGCTATATGGTCTTGTACGGAGATGAGCCCGTGGTCGTAAATGCCGCGTCACGCCGCGTCGCGCCACGTCAGGTCAAGGATCGCCCGCTCACATGCGACTCAGTTAACCGTTCGACGCAACTCCGTATTATTCCTTAGCATCAAACGTTTTCACGTGAAAATTTTTGGTTGATATTATAAACTGGCTGTGCCCGTGGACTACAGAATGCCGTCGATTGGGCACACTCGCGAATCGTGCTACCCCCGTTCTCGGTAAAAATGCTAATTGTGGGCGATCCTTAGAAGATAAATATATTCTTCTGCTGACTTTTTTATAGATCTTTTTAGTATCTACAATAATTTTACTGCATTAATTTGAAATATCTCTTATGGTTTGATTGATATACCGTGACCAGTTTTTTTTTATTTACGGGAACACTAACTCTTTTTGTAACATAAAATATTAAAAAAATTATGACTTATAATACCAGCTCTCTGCCAGTGAAACTCCGGTGTAAATCGGTCCATCCGTTTCGGAGATTACCCAGAACAAACAGACAGACAACATTTTTAAAAATTGCTGTTCTTTTATAAGTACTGTATATACTTTCATATGCATTTAGTAAAAGCTATCATTCTCACATTACAAAGAGACACTGAATTTTATTAATTGTATAGATAAGCAATGACAACTCAGACTGCCGCTGGTGATGCCATCGGATATTTTTTATTCTTTATAGGTTAAACCTCTGGTCATAATATCTCACCCGCTATGAAGCGATGAAGTGGCCCAAGATGTTAACACGCTAACCCTAGTAGGAGTACTGGCTGTCAAGTGCAGCTGCCGGAACACACCTATAGGTGCTTGGCGATAGATTTTTAACTTGAGGGTGGTAGCTAGCCAGGCGGGCATTAGAAAATGCCTACTACCAATCTATGGTTTCATCACAATGTTTTCCTTCACCGAAAGCTCGGGCTCATTGCAGGGATTCGAACTCACGTTGATCGAAACGATGTTTGTAAACGCTACCACTGAGCTATAATTGCTTCATGATTAAACAATAAATCAAAATTAAAACACTTTATTCAATTTAGGCACACTTGTACCAGTTCGCAAAACATTCCATTTACAAAAAAGAATCAGAAAAGAACTCGATCGGGTTTATAATTTTTCTTTCACTTCGTTAATTAAATTATGTTTACAGTTAATATATAATTATACTATTTAAGTAGACGTACAGAGAAGGAGTCATTTCTAGACATGCGCATGTGATACTTGTTTGTAAGCGTCTATAGGCTGTGGTGACGGTATACAATCAGGCGAACCGCATGCTTGTTTGCAACAATCTCGGTAAAAAAAAAGGTAGATAGAGGTAGGGCATAGGGAAATTACAGTCCGATTAGTGGAATAATCTACTGAAGATCGCAGCCAGATAATCTAGTATTGTGTTCCTGCGGTTCAGGGCCGCGGCAACGCGCTAATGATACCTACATGCACCCATAGGCTACGATATCCGCTTACCATTAGTCGGACTGTATGCTTATTTGCCACCTTTGTTGTTTAAAAAAGCCATCGGAACTCCGTAATAAAACAATGTAACCTTGCCGTGTTTGGGTTTTATGGAATTGTCATGTACCCTCCAGTTGACCTTTTCTTAGGACCAGCCAATATTATTTTATTATACCCATAGCTCTGATCCATCCTTTAGTACTTCAGGATCAGATATCTTATCATTTAAAATATCCTTTTTTAATTCAATTTGATATTCCTACGAACAGTTCGTCTGCCACATATTTTATTGGGACAATAATATACAAATATTCTTATTTTTGGAGTCGGTGCCAGTCAAGTTTTTAAGAAATTTTAGGAAACTTCTTAAAATTAACAAAGATGCTTAAAATTTTGTTAATTCTATAATGTAGCAATATCCTATAATAAAATACAGAAATAACAAAGCAAACAATAATAAAAAAGTATATTTTAAGTAAATACGTAGGAACCGCAATTTTTTTTTAGTACATTTTTTCAAAGTAGTATTTGGAGTCTGGTTTTTTTTTTTGTGAAAAAAAGTTAATGATAATTATTAATGGTTATTTGTTCACTTATTTGAATAGTAAATGCGATTAATCCTTTGCTAAATCATCAGTTATTAGCTTAGATTTAGGTTGTATATTAACATACAGAGAATAAGACCTGTCGTGAACTGCAATAAGTTCTATTTTAGAACGGGAATCTAAAGCAGCATTACCCCAGGACCGCAGGACCCTTAAACCCACACCTGGGTCGCATTCCCGGAGGTTGCTCGTGTTCCCTCTGTCTGCCACACGATGGACCCGACACCCGCACGGTGATTCCATGGAATGCTAAGATGCTTTTCTCTCTGTCACACTTAGTGAGGATTACTTGGCCTCAGTTTGGTATTTAAAAAATCATACAAATTTCAATTCCTTTTTTTGTGTTTTCTTTTGTTTTATTTGTAAAGGGATAAAAAAATAAACGAAATATCGAGTGCATGTATAGTTTATTTTGTACGTCTTTGTGGAATGTATTCGTTACATTTGTTTAAAACATTCTACTTATAATTATATTTACAAGAATATATATATATATATATCATCTCTGAAAGACATTATTTTGAGTATAAAATTGTGACTAATTTCAGTATTTAGAGTACACAGATTCATACTAATTTAAACTGAGCCTTTTATAGTTACTACTGATTTGTCAATCTTTAGTTTGAAGTACAGTTTTATACAAAAACAAATCGAAATATATCCTGATAATTGAATATTGTCGTATTCAAATTTACGTTCATTGTAAAGTATTGAAATAACATTTACAAGGAAATTATTCCAATTCAACTGTACCATGAACATATAATATTATTACACATTCTTAAAATTTTGACATGTATAATAACAACCGAAATTATAAAAAAATAATGCATAAAAAATTGAGCAATACAGGAATGTTTGTTTAAAAAATATCTCTACAGTTTTTATTTATCAATTATTCTATTTTTGTATGGAATTACTTAGTCGTCTGTCATTAATTATTGTTTGTGTGTGTATTAAACACACACAAATAACTGTATCTAGAATAATAGCTTCACGCGTACAAATGAGTGGAAAACTCTTTAACACTTTGATATACAATATATTATACTATATTCAAAATACATATTATATTTTATGACGTTGTTTTGGTAAGAAAAAAGTAATATCAAATTTTTATTCGTCAAAATATTTTTATTTTACTTTTTAAATTGCTGGCATAACCAAAAGAGAGGAAAAGAGAAGGACAAAAACATTTGTATATTTTTCCTGGAAACTCAACTCTTAAATTAGGCAATAAATTATTATATTTGGTTGAGATTCATATAAATGAAAATAAATTCCAACCTTTTCGAGACATTATAATTGAAATAGAAACAGACTGTTGAAATTAAATATCTTAGCGTTGTAGAGATTTATAAGTATCCACGACGGTTCAATGGTAAACTCCTTTATATATAAAAATAAAATTAAGAAAAATTTTGGCAGTTTCAAGGTATATTTCTGCTATGATGTATTATATAAATAAAATCAATAGTAATGATCAGTAACAATAAAAGTTGATTAAATATTAAACTTAGTAATAGTTAGAGATAATAAGAATATTGTTTCTCAAATCAGAATGCACCCGAAGTTAACCGTTTTATATTCCTCAAACAACACTTCAATCGAAAAAATTCTACTAAACTGAATAAATTATATTCGAATTATTATTATATAAAAAATATAACTTTTTATTTATTTGTTTAAAAATATATATATTTAAAAAATGGAATGTCTCAACACCCGGTCGTTTTACATTCACAAACAAAACCGCTAATTACACCTTAACTAAAACTTAATCTATACAAAAAAAGTAATAATTTATTATTTACAATTCACATTTTTGTACAAAACCATCAACCGGGCTCGTTAAGTACCAATCAACATTATTAAAAAAAAAAAAAAACTACTTATATTACGTATTTGGATAGAAATTTTTTCTTTCAACTATAACGATTTACAACACGACCTCCATGTAGTCATTTTCTACTTATTAAAAAATATATGTATATATATAATCACAAACCGATTTACTGGCCTTCTTTTAGTTTCACTGGATTTCTATAAAGTTCTAAACATCACTTGAAGACGATTGTGTCAAACTTTCGTCGTAAGGTCTAAAGGATGAAGCTTAATTCTTTTTATCTGCGAGAAAGATACGTCTTCTTCTTCACTGGCTGAGACACCACCGCTTCCAGACTCTCCTTCATCATTATCGGGGACTATGACCTCGCTGTCGTCTGATCTCCGCCGCGCAGAACTTGATCTCCCATCAGACTTAACAGATAAGTCCATCGGGTTCTCTTGCAATGGAGATTCTGAAGTTCTCCGCTCTGCAGGGGGAGTGGGCACGAATTCAGGTTCAGGGACCACCTCCTCTTGTCGAGTTTGCTGTGTAGAACGTTGATGCTTCAGAATCTCATCCAAGAAGAAACGCTTCGACGTGTCCGTGTTGTGGTCGTCAATTCGAACGTCGTTATTGTTCTCTGCTGCTTGACGTAATGCGGCGTGGTCTAGCAAATGTCTCGAGTAGATTGGGTGGAGACCATGCGGGAAAAGCAAATGATGATTCCCCGGGAACGGGCTGAATGGCGGTGGCGGTAAGAATGGCGAATGCGGAAAGTGGGGCAAGGAGGCAATATTAGCTAAGGGCAATTGGAAAAGCGAATCTCGCGGTGGAGTCAGCGTTCTATCGGGAGGCCTAGAAGACATTCTGGCCTTCTCGTCTAATTTCGGTGAAGAGCCACTGCGGTGAGAATCAGGCGATCCAGAACAGGGTGGTTTGTAGTCATCAAGTCCTAGAAGGGCGAATTCTTCTTTCGTCCTCGGTCTGGCAAGGCCGGGGAAGAGATGTGGAGGAAATGGTGGAGCTAACGGGTGGGGTGAAGATGGGACTCGTGGTGGGGAGTGAGACTGTGCGGCTTGTTGCTGTTCTTGGAGGAGACAGTGGATTTTGAACCAGTTGGATCTGCGTCCATAGCGTGAGCCTGATTTGGACATTCCGACCATGAGGCACTTTCGGAGTCTGCAGGCTTTGCAGGCTGTCCGGTTCTTTTTATTGATAACGCACTCGCCGTTGTTCTTGCATTCAGTTATGGAGTTCAGATTGTTGTACGATCGGCCGAAGAATGACTGGAAAGAAGAGACAAATCTAAGTTAATTAAAAAATGTAGTGTAAAGGTTTCAGACATCTGTTGGTTAATTGAACATTATAATCAGTATCAGATAATAAGTAATTAAATGATATTATTTGATTAAAAACATGAGTAAACGTTATTTCAATACGGATATGAATGCCATTAATTATCAATAAATTTTTGAAGCTTGTAGCTATCTCAAATGTAAATACTAATCCTTTGATAACAGTTTACTAAATTGCTTAAAACATTAATAAATCGCTCAATAAAGTTTCATAGAGTAATCAAAATAACAGATATTAGTATTGAATTATTTATTTTACAAACTGGACCATAGGTTAACTTAATGATAATAAGTGGCTAGTGACAAAATTAGCCATTTTCCTTTCAAAAATAATAACGAAACTAGAAATAAATAATAGGAGCTACCATTGTATAAAATTCCCTAGTATGTTTTGAATCGTGGTCACCTAATTGCAGTAATAAGTGAAAGCTCGAAAAACAATGATTATTTACAAATAAACAGTTAAAGTTTTACTATCAAAACGATTGTTCTAAGGATTGTTTACACGGGCCGGTGGCGGCGACCGCCGGACCGCGTAGCTCTGACAGTGAAAACGCTAAAGTCTCGCCGACGCGACGTCACTTCCGGTCGCAGGCTCTGTTCCGGCTGGCTACGCGCGTTTAACTACGGTCTTATTTTTGAAGACCTTGAATTTTCCGTTGGATTCGTTACAGGAGGTGTTTTGTTATTTGCAGTTTCGAATTAGTTCGAATCGCAGGTATAGTACAAAAAGTTAATTATGTTGACACGAATGTTTAATTTTTTTTTAATTAACAGGTTTTATTTATCTTTGTGTATATACAGTTTTCATTGACAAAGAATGTGTGAAATTTACTATTTAATTTTTATAATAACAGATGGCGCTGTACTACAATAATCGTACAGAGTTTTAAAAACGAACACTATTTTACAACGCACTTAAGGAGGGTAGGAGGTAAAGAGGGCCATCTTATACGACGACAAGTTGAAAAAGCATCCAGGTGTAAGCAGCAAATTATAATGAAAAAATCCACCCATATGACGATATTTTTTGTGATATTACAGTTTAACTGTTAAAAAAAAACAATTGGAACAGTAATGGGAAGACATTGTCAATGAAAAGTATTCCAAGTTGGCGAAAATGAGTATTACTCTTGGGGCTATATTTAAAATATACCAACTTTATACCGTGCCGCCACTCTAACTTAAGGCTTATCGGCAGAGACATTTTCATGCATAAATACGGTACTATTGATCTCTACCCTATATAATTGTAATATATAAAAATCTATAAATATCTTCATCGTTCTATAACATCTGTCAGAATCGTAATGTCTAACAGAATAAGTTTTTAGATATAATCCGAGCCTTTTAATAACAATTTAATATATTGGTAGTGTTTTCTCTTTTATTGACGATGTCATCACCAGATTATTACATTCATACAAAATCAGCGCTTAAGTCGTAATCTTTAAGGTAAAATTCCCATGCTGCATCGGCCATGGTCACCCATAGTTGCCGAATTCGCGTCACGCGCCCAAAACGCTTAAAGATGGCATTGTTTCAGTTTAAATTCTTTATCTATGACGCGATATCTCGCAACAGGCATTACCATTCGGCCGGCGCGGTGTCGTTTTGCAAGCGTTTTGGTAATGTTTAACATATGTTTAACGCTTTGTTTTTAAAGCGAATTGATTTAAGGTAAAGTTATGACATCGAATGCTACAAGATATGTGAAGTTATTCCTACTTCTTTTCTCGAGTTTTGCTGGTGAAAACGAGAGCTGCGTGCGCGTTATATGACAGAAGTGCGATATGAGAAAGTCAGTCATCAATTATGATAAAGTAAATACATTTTACTGACTTCATTTTTTTAATAATTTGACGATGTATAAGTAAACCTTATTCTAATTAAAAATAATGTTTATTTATAAAATTATAAATGATTTTTTACATAATCTCTATGTATTAATACGTGAAGCAAAAGTTTTCAGTACCTTTTTAAGCGTATTGCGTGCACAGAAGATGTTAGATTTGGCATGGTTAAAGTTTATATGGAGGAGTGCAGAAAGCTAAAATTTATCTATAATATCTGTTACTAATATATTAAATTAAATAAATTAATACTGCGAATCCTAAACCACCGGTGCCATTGAACTTAGACCCCCAAAATATTGATATTTTGACATTTGACGAAAAGTGACAGCAAGTGATGTAGATAATACTCATTGTTTAGGTTCATGAATACTGCAAATGTTAAACAGAAAATAGTCTATTCGTTGGTCAAATTTCGACCTTAGGGCGATCGCTAGTTTATTTAAATGGATGGCCAGTGGTCAATATACTAAGTTGCAATTATAACTAAAAAGTTTAGGCTGACACCGCATGCTTTATTTGTGTATTTTACACAATGTAATCGAACAAAAAAAAAATCAAAATAAAGCAATAGAGTTGATAATATTTGCAAAAGTTAATATTAGTAAAAAAAAAAATATAGCGTCGGACCGAAACAGGATTTTCAGCCGAAACCGAAAGCTAACCTTCGGCCTTGGTTTTAGTTTTGGCCGAAACCGAAACTTATTAAGACCTTAGTAAAATTTGTATTATATACTGAAATTAATTGAATTTTTACAGATATACATATCATGTTGTTTACATGAGAGATGCAATTTTTGGAACTATTATTGTTTTGTTACGCCTTACGTGCGTACATATATATGTTTTTTTGTAATTTATAAGTTTGTCATATATATTTTTCTATAGCGTATAAAAATAAATCCAGTTTTATTAATATTTAAATTAGTACAACATAATAGAATGTCTTTACTCTCGTCCATAACTGGGATAATAGACGGTTATAAGAGGTTCTAATTGCTTTAAAATTCTTGCTTTGAGAAGCACTGAAGGAATTTTATGCGTATCATCACCAACACCAACGTTTAACTAAACGAGATGGTTTCATTGAATATCCCCAATGAATTAGTTTGTGATTATACTAAATTACGTGAGCTATATAACACTTAAGCAATAAATATTTAATTTAAATCATAACATTTAATAGGTTTTGTCTCGTAAAATATTTTTATATGTATATGGAATGACATTAAAAACGGATAGGTATAATGATAAATATCACAGGTACCGGAGTGTAATTTATTGTTTTATATAGGTTGTTATAATAATTACAAAGTGTGGTTTTTTAAAGTTATAAAATACTAATACTTTAGAAGAGCTATTTCAAACAAAACTTGTAGTACACAAATGCGGTAGCCGAGCGGGAAGTTTCTCAATATTAAGCATGGGTTATATTATGCATCACTGCTTTTTTCATATGATAAAAAACGCTATTGTAATATGATAATTCCGAATGAATTTTTATCACTGTTATTTTTGAAACGGTATGAAAAATAACCACATGACAATATAAATATAAAATATATTGGGGACATAATTTTAAACAGGGACCATATAATTCCAAACTAATCGTAGCTTGTACTATGTAACTAAACAGTTTATACATAGAAAAAAGCGTATTAAAAATAGTTTAAGGTAAGAAACGCAATAATCCCTAATCCCCTATACATTTGAAAGTACTATTTAAATCTCTCGCGGGTATGTACAATAGACGTAAAATTTTATATGACTTACTAGCTGTGCCCCGCGGTTCCACCCGCATATAATTTAGAAGAAATCACTGATTGATGACAACAAAGACAATATTTTTATCGCACGGCTCGTTCGCGCCACTACTACTATAGACATAGACTCGAGCCGAGTGTTGAACGCAAAAACTATGCATCCAAATAACATGCTGTAAAAGACGAAGTTTATCTTGATTATAAATTGTCTTTGTGATGAAGTAATTTTTGTTCATAAGGATTAATATGCCATGCTTAAAAATAAAGCTCATAAATTAATGTTTAATCTTCAACTAAAAAATCTTATTGTGGCTCATGTATAATAGATAGATATATGCTATCGCTGACTTTTTTTATATATACTAATAGCCAATATTTTTGTAGAACATTGTATTGACATTTCATTAACCATTAAGCCAAGCGCGCATGACTAAAGCAGTTCGTGAGGGTTCGACTTTGACTTACGTAACAAAACTCAATATTTCAGGCTGGCTAGATACTTTAGCCTAATGTTATATATGCTGTACTATTTTCTCGTCAGTCTGGTTATCATATAAAAAAAGAATTCGAATCCGACTGGTAGTTATAGACATTAGCGTGTTTAAACAAACAAAAAACTTTTCCGCTTTATTTACTATTAGAATTAGTATAGATTTTACATGTTTTTTTTTTTAAATATGGAATGATTCGTATCATTTATAAACAAACTGTTCTAGTCCCTAGTTCCTATGAGGGCGTGTCCTAAAAGAGCATAAACTCTTTATGCTTAGAAACCTTCAAATGAGGTACTAGTATGGTGACTTTCGAGACATTCCAATTTTAAAGAGTATTTGCTTATGTTTTTAAGTGACTTCAACCTTTTTTGAATAAAATCAGATTGAGTTTTCAAACATGTGTTATTTAAATCAAAAGCACTAAAGAGTATTGATATCAACTTCGAAGAAAATCACCACCAAAATAATTTTCTACCCCTTTTTAACCCCTTTAGAGGATGAATTTCATTAAAATACGAAACACGTCTTCCATCAATTCGGTTAAAAAAGGTTTATGCAAAATTTGAAGTAGATTGGATCAAGGAATCATGTTGTCCCATACAAACTTTGCCCCCCTTTTTCACCCTCTTCGGGATAGAATTTCGGAAAATCCTTTCTCATCGGATGCCTCCGTCATACAAAGAACACACCCTCCAAGTTTCAGGTTTCTACGATTAGCGGTTTAGGCTGTGCGTTGATCCGTCAGTCAGTCAATCAGGACAAAACCTTTTATATGTATAGATTTACGCATAAAATCTGTAGTATACAAAAATCGAACCAGTGACCTATCGGTTCAATAGTAATAAGCACTATACTAGTCTAATACTACGTTTAAAGATAAGGGTGTCAAAAAAAATCAATTAAGTTATTTTATAATCAGATATGGTGCCAAAAATTGTTTAAAAGGTCATTTTAGAAAGTAACAAGTAAATATTTTATGAGGTAACAAAGTAACCAACCATAAATAACATCTTAGCAAATTTGTTGTAACACTATTAAGACCTCATAAAGTAAGATATAAAATAAGATGGTGTACACTTTTAAAGCGATTCCACCTACCGCAGCTGCTTTGATCTGGAATTTAGTTTACTCATCAAATTTTATATTTTCCGCAACTAATTCAATGTTGCACTGGACTCGCTATACCGTAATGAAAAAGCTTGTACTAATTAATACGTAATCGTTTAAGCCTCAAATAGTTATTTGTGCGTATGCGCAAAAGAATATCCTCTATTTTAACTGACTTCAATCAAAGACGGTTGACAAAGACGGTCGCTCAATTGGAAGGTATCTTTAAATATTTTTTATAGTTTTTCAGCCGTAACTTTTTTGTTTGTGTACCGATTTGGATGATTCTTTTTTTTTTGGACACCTGTCCCATTTTAATTTCATTGGGATTGGACTTTCAAAGGGACAGGGAACTCTTCAAAGTAAATAAAGATGGTTTTGCTCTTTGTTAAAAATTGTTTCGTATGACAACCAACAACTATTCATTTCATGGAATTGGAGTGTTTCTTTCTATACATTATTTAAACTAATTTTAGGCAATGAAAATAATAAACACATTTTTTATCCCATATTTAAACCTTCCAAATCTTAAAAGTTTTTCTCCCAGACTGAATCTTTAGTAGGGTCATAATTTTATATTTATTTACGGTACACCCATAACTATCACCCTTTATTTTACTGACTACACTTTTAACCTGAGGTGCACTATCCGGACCTAGGCTTGGGATGTTGCCGCGATTGTAATTCAGTCACGACCTGACTAATTCCCTATCCGTAAAATTCGAGCTAAATCAACATATACATGTCCCTGCCTCGTGGGTGGAAGAGAGGAACGTGTGTATAAGTATTTAGTGATCTGACTACCACCCTCTCCAGCGGCAACTCAAGCTTATATCCGTCCCTCGTTATGGAGTTCTTAGAGCACTCGCGCGATACAGTGACATTGCATTCACTAGCTATGGACATACACACGTCATGACAATGCACTTACGTATGTTCTGTAAGACTTAGACCAAATTGCCCGATTACTAAATGGGTGTAAGGGGTATCGATTAACATTTTCAGTTCTGAGACGCCCAAGCCAACCTCATCTGCACGTGGTGCACCCTGCTGAGCAACAAATAAGAAAATGAGGGGTGGTAGGGCTATTTTGCCCACCACCATGTATGTGGTGAAAAGTCCATTATAGTGACTCTGTCTACACCCTGCGCCTGTTAATTTTATAAGCCGCACATCAACTTTATTTCTGTTGTTTTTTCACTCACTCGCACGTTTGACATTTAGTAAAACAATTTGTACGCGTTTGCGTCAACATGGAAAATATACAATTCTTTGTAACAATACAAGATTAAAGCTGGTTTTGTGAAGATTACGAGGTTTTCATTTGTAAAACTTCCATATATCCACTATTTCGCTTTTGCGTGTCGCTTGTCGGGGTCATCCTGTGCATATCTAGTTAAATCAATGCAGGCCGGGATGACAGCGGTGACCGTTGATCGATTACGATCTCTCGGTAGTCAAAGGTATGGCACCGTCAATTTGCCGTGTTACTTTAAAAAAATAGGGAATTAGTCAGATCGCGACTTATTTGCATGTACGGCAATAGCCCAAGCCGAGAATTGACCACTTTTGCATCTTTGAGCTTCTTGCCTCGCTTTCGCGTTTGAGTGCCTTAAGCGCTCGCCCCAAGCCAGATGAAGCTTTCACAGCCTCTAATAGCTCCAGGACCCTTAAGGCTAATGTGTATTCAGTTTGAATAAACAAATATGTTTTATTGTTTAATTTTCTGGTGAGCATATTGACGCCTTGGATGAATCCAGCGTTTAAAGGAGATGATAATGATTTTTACATCGTCTTTGTTTTAAGCGTTGACTACAAAGTGCCAAATAAATTTACAGTTACGTTGTCTTTTACAAAGACCGGCATTCAATAAATGGGTTAACGTATATTCCACTCTAACTACTATGAGAAGTAGCACATAGATATTATAGACAAAATTTCGTTTCGGTATTTAACAATTTACATTAATTTACTTTACTGAATAAATTACGCATTATTCAGGTATGTCAGGTTAAACAATCGTCTATTCTCACATAAATCAATACGTTGTATCGATTTTGAATGCAATTTTTAATCGATAACTGTGACTAATCGACTACGGCTCGCGAGTGGACTTTCCCAATCGGAATGGCTGGCAATGTAATCACGCGCACGCGATACAGGCGTGAGAACACGCCGAATATCATAACGAACTTTAATGTTTAACCTTTCTCCGACAGTAGCAGTTGACAAGCTTAACCTTGCTGCTGTGAAATGAAAAATCTCGAAGGTGTTGTATTAAAAAAACAGTTTCCTGATAGCAAAACACTGCGGTTCGTAAAATCAAGCGCGTGTCATCCCAAGTTTGTGTTTAGAAGCGCTGACCTGGAAGGAGCACGCCGATGTTTTGATTGTTCCTGACATTCGAATATAATCGATTATTCGTTTAATACCAATCGATATGTTCCTATTATGGATCGGTTTCGATCGGTTCTAATTTGAAAATGGAACATTTAATAAATTAACGAATAACCGTCTAATTTGAATTCTATCTTATAGGTAAGCGGTTTAGAGTCGAAATTTTCAGTGTCGATATTTCTAGTACTACTAATTCTTTAAGTTTTCTAATACATATGTGAGAATTTTTTTTGTAGACACATAATTGGTTTCTTGGCAATGGCTCAGGATTTCGATAAAGTTTACACTTAGATAAGGTTTTACTCTTCAAATTTGTCTAGTTAGGGTTTCATCCTTGAGAAATAACATTATATTCTTAATTAAGAGTACGATATTTTATTATCTTATTTATAAAATTCTTGTGAGCGTCTAGAGATTCTAAAATTTTTGAACGACTCGACCGACTGGTCTCATTTTTTTTATTGATTCTATGGTTCATTACTATAATATGTAAGAATCTGATAGATGGCGCTGTGATCGAGCCATTAACTATCCAAAAAGGTAGAAGAACGTATTTATATAAATATTTTTTGTTTCTCCCGCATGGATTCCTATACCATTAATCTGATTACGATGCTGAGTTTTTGTTCTTGAAGTCATGAAGGTTTGTGAATTGGTTCCACCATTTAACAATAGATAGAGCGCGGGTCGTTTCATTTCGAAGACATTGTTTTCGAGTATAACGAATTTGTTTTCATTCATACAGCGCTCGGAAACGCAAAACTAAAAATCCTAACAACTTTTAATCATGAATACTTTGCAGATGTAAATGCATCGTTAATTCAAAGATATTAAAGCATTTGCATACTTAGTAAGTACTATTGCGCTTCAAAAACACCAACACTTACAACCGAAGAGAGCGCATGAAAAACAACCGATCCTTGAACCCGCAACGTATAAATTATGCAACAAATTAATCGCAGAACATGTAAGACTCGCGGTATGGCATCGCTGTTCATTTCGTGATGGGAATAAGAATTATTTCTATGCTCCAATAAGTTGATTGGTTTGTCAACCGGTTTCGTCCGTTCACAATAATAATTTCAACACGGCCTCCATAGCAAAATGACAATCATTTACACTGTCCGATTCGAGATTTATACTTCGCTGGGGATTTTTTTTGCTTACAATGTCTTGCTATTCTATTTATTTGATCGAGATTTCACATGTCTTAATATGCAAGTTTAAGCAATGACGACTTTATGATAAGAGTCTGACTTTTCGTTGAAAGAAAACATCGCGCTGAAACCATAGCATGGTGGTAGGGTTTTCTCTAATGCCCATCTGGAGCTAGCTACCTGTGAGCCTACCACCCTTAAGTTGGAAATCTGTTGCCAAGCTCTTATACGTGTCTTCCGACAGCTGCACTTAAAGTCTAAATCAAAATATTTTCTATTCAATTTAGGCCCTAAGAGGACACTTATGAATGTCAAAATACTACCACCGGTTCGGAAAACATCCCAGTCATCGAGAAGAACCGACAAGAAACTCGATCGGGCATAATAACATCTTTTTTTAATTACATTCTACAGTATTAAAATATATATTATTTGTTTTAGTTATTATTATTTTCAGTAGATGTACAGAGAAGGAATCACATCCAGACATCACCATCATTAACGTAATCAGCTACCATTTAATACCCTTTCGACTATAAAACTTGCATAACATGATTCTTGAACTTATTATCCGGTAAATCGGTAAACTTTTATTTGTTTTACTCTAAAAGATAGACTGACGTCAAATGTCGGGGCATTGCAGAAACTCGAACTCATGTCGGACGACGCATTGTCCATACATGCTATCACTGAGCCATAATTAATATGTCATATTGACAAAACTGTTTAATATATCATACATGGTAAATTTATACATCAAAGGTTGCCTGTATATCTGTAATAATTAACGGGATACAATATAGTTTCAATAAGTAAAATTATATGACAATTTTTTCTGCTTCCCGTAAAAAAGTTTCTTTATAACCTTAACGCCGCAATAATTAATTTAATCTTTATTTTTTGTTGTTCTCAAAGATTCCATTTAAGTGTAGTCCATAGATAATTTTATACTTATTAATTTTAAAATTTTAGGACTTTTAAAAAAGTCTCCCAGTTACTTTGTCAACTTATAATAATATTTTGTGTTGTTCCTGTTGTTAGTTAGTATTATTGTTGTTCTAATTTGATTTTGCTTTATATTGATTAATATACTACTTATCTATAATTATAATAACAAGCGATCGCCGTAAGGTCGAAATTCGACCAGCGACTTTTTGATCATAGACTATTTTCTGTTTGACATTTGCAGTATCAACCTCAACAATGAGTATTATCTACATCACTTGCTGTCACTTTTCTTTGAGTGACAATGTCAATATTTTAAGGGTCTAAGTTCAATGGCACTAGTCGGGTTAGGATTCGTAGTATTAATTAATTTAATTTTATATATTAGTAACAGATATTATCGATAAATTTTAACTTTCTGCAGTTCTTCTCCATATAAACGTTAACTATGCCAAATCTCACAGTCTTCCGTGCACGCAGTACGCTTAAAAAGGTACCAAAAGTTTTTGCTTCACGTATTAATATGTAGATACTGTTGATTCCGTAATGTGGTTGGAGTATCCATTAAAATAAATAAATAAACAAATAATGAGTGAATGATAACTGATATCGGATTCGATGATGAACCTTGGGAGAGGCCTAGGTACAGCAGTGTATTAGGCTGATTATGGTGATGATAATCTCAATCGGTCATTGCCGAATATCGAATCGAGACGAATCGATTCTCCCCGCGAACCGTTTTGCAAACACTAGTTATTGTTTCAACGGCGGCCGTTGCGACAGATCAATCGTTTTGTTTCGATCTAATTTTTTAATTAGTTTTTACGTGTTACAAGGCTATAGAAGCCTTGCGCCTGACTGCAACATCTTAATTCTTGGTACATATAGTTGGATTTGAAACGTAATTTGAGTTATCACAATGCCCTCTGATATTAAGTGACGTTGTACAAAATATTAACATGCTAAGTGTCATCGCTTAGTGGACATATTGATAAGTGCTTCGCTATGGGTACTTCTTGAGAGTGGTATCTAAACAGATGAACACTGGTTAATGTCCTAGCAAAGCATGCTTAGCAAAATGTTGGTTAGTAATAATTTACACTCATTGTACGATTCAAAACTGTTCTTGTGTCATGTTTTCCCTTGCATGTTTTTTTTATTATATTTTATATTAGCTGGCCAATTTTATACTAACACGCCACTTATACCGATTTTTCTTCAATACTTTCTCAGGACCATAACGAACAAAACAATATAAGAATTACGCCATCGTTTGAATGGTGTTTTGAATTAATGAAAATAATCAATATGGAAAAAACAGTTAAAGTTTTTCCAAAGTTTTATATTTTTTTAGTAATCCTTTCAAATTTTTATTTTTTTCTATACCTTATTTGATCTATTAGCAACGTTAAAAAGAAGTATCAGTCAAATCGATCCATCCACCATTTTTAAGTTATGCGCTTAACAACGTACAACACTTCATTTTTATATATATAGGTGTTTGTATTCATGAGTTAATATTTAAATAATAAGCCTTTTTATTCTTTAAAGACATGTACGTGTAATGGCGGACTCTTAGCATTCTCCAATTACGTACAAATAACAATCCAATTAATTTAACTTACATTAGAGATGGCCATTAAAGGCGCTACCTTTGTATTCTTTTAAAGACTCCGGTTGACAAATTACGAACGCAGTCGGCGCAAGCGCTTTCATGCTTCCGAGGAGGTTATGTCGAGCGCACAATGGCGGCGCGGCGCCTCGCCCGCCAATTGTCCCCGCACAATGCGCGATTACGTATACGGATAATTCCAGATAAAAAAAACTTTTAAAAACAAATTAGAAGCGATGATTTATTACCGACTAGTTACGAAACAAAACGTCTCTCTGTTTAACCCCGAATATCTTTTCCGACGTACGTTACTGGCTCGCGTGCGTTACCGCAATTTAAATTTGCTCCAAATTTGAAAATAATTTGCGTCAGCGGACGCGCTGCGCCGGTCTGGTCGTGCGAACACAATTCTTTCATTCGTTCGTTCGCAAATAGGTAGATATCTTTACACTCGAAAATGTAAACAATGATCTTATATTTACAGAATTAAAAATGTAAGCTGGTATATATAAGATTGATAAACAATAACACCGTTTGAACAGTCACCATTAAAATTGGTCGATCTAAGTGGTTTTGCACGGAGAAGAGTTTTCGCTATTATTGACCGCGATGCGTGATTCTTAGGTCTACTAAGAGCAATTGGTCATGAGATGATGAAGAGATGGTGATTGACCACACGATCCATAGCGTGAGTATTAGGTCTAGATTATACTTTTTCTTTTTTGTTGAGGCCTGTTGTATTTGCCTGTGTCATTGTTTTATGCCCACGATCAAAACAATTCATTCTTTAATCCTTTAAACATGTTGCTTTTTATTATTTCTTCAGTCATTTTGTAAGTCGCAGGTTTATTAATTATAATTTGGTTAGTTTTAATTAAATGGCTACCTTACTTAAAATTTGTAGGGGTGATTTTTAAGAAACTTAATATATAGGTATTATTTTATTCAAGCACAATATTCAGTCTATATATATTATGTAAAACGCCACCACAAAGGGATAAGATAGATTTTCTACCTATAATAAGTGTATAAATGAAAAAAAAAAACACTACATAAACAAATAACAACAAAATATTGTATTAAAAATGTACTTATATGAACTATTCAATCAATATTACTCAATCGTTCGTTCATTAAATATAATTATAATCTATTTCATACATCGCTCACATTAAACTCTTGAAGGGTACGAAATAGTCCAAGACAGTTCGAGTCGAAAGGCGTGATTGATGCCGGCTAGGTGTCGGCAAAAACGTGTGAACGAAAACTCTGCTCCAATTATTGTGTAATCATACGACCCGAGATGTATCTCTGAGCAGATTATAGAAAAGAGATGGTACAATCAAAAATAAGACGCAAACCTTTCACGGTCGCCGTTTTTATGTTGCAAATGCTAAAATTCGTATTTAGCTATAGCCCAAATTGACTGTCAAATTTTTGTAGTGAAAACTTATTTGGTACCGATGTGATTTGGAACACTATAAAACGAAAAGGGAAATGAAAAGGAAATAGGATTTAGACTGCGAGTGAATGAGATGGAATACATTTTATGGTGTTTCCTATTATCCCGGTCTAATACGTTTGTGTGTGTCTGCGTATTACGAAGCTTTGGGAAAAGGCGTCATAGCCAGCGTGGTGTATTGTTGACGAGTATCTTTTATGTGCATATTTGTATGTTTTCTGAAGTTTTAATTTTTACCGCATGTGAATTGCACACATCTTTTTTTGTGTAACGTTTATAACAGCTAGTTGGCGGTTTTTTGTAAAATTTGATATAACAGTTAACTTTGAAGGGTCCTTGATTCACGCGTAGGTAAGCGTACTTATTAGTATGACCAAATGAAATACATATTGATATTTACGAAAAATAAATGCTGTAATATATTTTGTGCTCGTATTCATTAAACTATAAAAATAATGGAGAAAATCGTATATTTCAAAAATATCAAATGCTTTCTTCACTAACGGTGACAACTTTACTAATGTATAATTAATAAAAGATCTGTTTTTAATCTAAATAATTATGTAAATAAATTGCTATAATATAATTCACTTATATAACAAAACTTTTTTCGTATTTATCTTGTCATTTTTCTAAAAATATTGAACATAATTTCGAACTTATGAGAAGATGATATATCCCGTTGATTTTTTCTTTACATATTTATTTATAGCACAGAGACTATTTTTCCTTTATTGAAAGTTCTGACTCGTTTTAGGATTCCAATTAACTAATCCATAATCGCTTTCCTTGTAAAGTGTCCCAGCTGATCTATATTGTTTGTGGCTTGGATTACATTGATGTAGACTATGTCGGGTTTACCCATAATTGCTGGCACGGTTGGGTAAACTTAACTGACCCGTACATCTTTATGTCTCTTCTAATTTCTTCTTGTCTTTCAAATGTACATTCATATTGATATCAGTTATGTTTAAGCAATGTTTTGAGAACATTTTATCTATAAATTAATACGTGAAGTAAAAGCTTTCTACCCCTTTTTAAGCATATTGCGTGCACGGAAGACTGTGAGATTTGGAATGGTTGAAGTTTATATAAAGAAGGAGTGGAGAAACCTAAAATTTATCTATAATATCTGTTACTAATATATTAGATTAAATAAATTAATACTGCTAATCCTATATCGACCAGTGCCCATTGAATATAGACCCCCGGAAGTTTGATATTGTCATCCAATAGACAGTGTCAGCAAGTGATTTATTATTATTTGTTTAGGTTCATACTGCAAATGTCAAACAGAAAATAGTCTATGATGAAAAAGTCGCTCTTCAAATTTCGATGATTGGGCGACCGCTAGTATTGATAAATAAAGGAACCCCAGATGATGAGGATTTCTGTGCCGTTTCTAGAGCACATTTAGGATAGGTAGTGCTTGGGGCAGTCCGATTGTTGAATACTTCCACCCTACAAAAGATATCAGCCAAATAACCTTTTGTGTTATGTTACTACAATGACTGGGCTTTCAAAAACTTCTTGGGGAAGTGTTCTTCAATAGAGTTTAGGGCATAGGTTTTTTTTTTGAGATTTCTGTCTATTTGGGACAGTTTGACTGGTAAAATAGGGACATCCACCCTTCAAAAGATTGCAACCAAATAATTTTGTGTTGTATTTTTTGCGCTGAGTAGGATATCAAGGATTGCAAGCGGCGCGTGTACATCGTTCTCTCTCTACTACACAGATGGAGCTGCTCGGTGAGCTGCGTCTAATATATATTAACGAGAGACTAACAAGGGAAAACAAACGACTGTTCGCAAAGGCTAAAGAGGAGGCTCGAAAAGTAAACTGAAGATATATATGGACCGTCAGAGGTAAAATATTTGTTAGAAAATCAGATGGCAGTACTGTTCACCGTATCACTCATGAAGAAGATCCAGAGCTTCTTGGAGAAAAGGGTTTCAAGGTCAGAATCGTGCTAGGGATACCTCTGGTGTAACAAGCGTCCATAGGATATGGTAGCCACTTAGCTTCAGACAGGGTACGTTTGATTACCGTCTTAGTTGCATTAAAAACATCATTCTCCAAGTGCAATATAACATTGATATTTGGATAATAAAATACAATCGGTAGTGTTGTCGTCGATTTGTCTGGTGAATCGTCTAATTAAATATAGAGGCGTGAGTAGTCGCCGTTTGTATGTAAATATTGCTAAGCAGCACGCCGGCGCAGGCGCAGGCGCAGTGGTGCCGCGCCGCGCCGCTCGGCTGACTGCCGCTATATAACTCTACGGACAGATTGACTTATAATATTCGTTTTCGGCCCTTCCGGTCGAACAAGACTCGCCCGCGAATCCGGATCCATCTCCGGAGATGGATACCGAGAACGACGGCTTCACCGTCGTGGCGTCGCGTAAGCGAACGGCGCGTAGCAGTCCGACTGCTCAACCGGCGCCTAAGGTAATAGCTAAGGCAGTAGTCAGGGGCGCCGCCGCCCCCGCGTCCTCCCAGCTCCCCGCGCCCGCCGGCGGGAAAAAAGAGCGTGCCCCACCTCCAATCATAATCCGGGACAAGGCAGCCTGGATGGGAGTCTGCAATGAGATGCGCAGACTCAAACTCGACTACCACAAGGCTAGAAACATAGTCAACGGGATTTCTATTTCGGTGAGTTCTTCGGAAACTCACCGTAAACTAACCACCCTCCTCCGGCAGAAAGGTCTGCAATTTTATACGTATTCGCTCGCGGAGGAGCGCGTCCTCCGAGTGGTCATCCGCCGCATTCCGGTGGAGCTCGACCCGTCGGAGGTGTGCTCCTCGCTCAAGGAGCAAAGTTATCCCATCCGGGAAGTACACCGGATGTACAGTAAAGATAAGCGGCCACTACAAATGGTAGTGGCCATATTGGACCTTTCCCCCGAGGGAAAGGCCATCTTCCAGCTAGAGACGGTGTGCGGGCTCTCCGGGATTAACGTGGAGCCCCCACACAAAAACCACCAGCCTGCGCAGTGCCACAACTGCCACCTGTACGGGCACGCTGCCCGTAACTGTCATTCTCGTCCGCGGTGCGTAAAGTGCCGAGAGGACCACCCCACACGGGAGTGCACGCGCGAGCGTGACTCCGTCGTCCCCCCGAGCTGCGTGTTATGCGGGGAGGAGGGGCATCCCACGAATTATCGCGGTTGCCCCAAGGCCCCGCGTACCACGCGGCCACGCACGCAGAGGCAGGCGGCCCCCCGGGCGGCGCCCCCCACCTCAGCCATCAAAGCGCAACCCCCGCTGGCGTCAGGGGAATTTCCCGCGCTGCCGGTCCCGCGCCAGTCCCCGGCCACCGCCGGTCTCTCCGCACCCCGCGCGGTGCAACCGCAACCCGTGCGTTCATCGCAGAACGCATGGGGCCCCCGTCGCCCCAATCCACAGCCCCTTATGGCTATGGATATTCCCGCGCCCCGCGCGCCCGCTAACGCTGTCGTTAATAGTAACGACTTAATGATACTGCTCCTTCGCGAGCACGATATCCGCGAGCTCATTGACTACAATGACCATCTGGAGCGCTTCGGTCTCATCAAGACCGCTTGCGCGTTCCCCCGCCTCTCAGAGACACTACAACGTCTCGACCGTGAGGCGTGTAATAATAACTTAGGGCCTTTCAATGGCAAAGTTTAAACCGAAAGCGTTAAATCTTTCGTTTTTTAACGCACGGAACCTATATCCGCAGCGTGATCTCGTCGCGACCTTTCTTAAAGATCACCAAGTAGATGTTCTTTTAGTGCAGGAGACGCTCTTAAAGCGTGCTAAACGTGATCCAAAAATCGCGAACTACAATATTGTAAGAAATGACCGGGCCGGCCGCGGGGGCGGCACTCTCATCTATTACAAACGATCGTTATATTGTACGCCGGTAGATCCTCCGATACTTACCAATATGGAAGTATCCGTGTGTAGACTAGGAATGATCGACCACCCGTCCATAACGTTAGTCTCAGTTTATCTCTCGCCGAGGAAAGAGCCTCTCAGGTCTGACCTACAAAAGCTACTTTCGCTCGGTGAATCGGTCATTATAGCGGGTGACCTCAATTGTGGACACACTTCGTTTGGCAATTGGAGAGACTCCAGTAATGGGGTTAAACTCGAAGAGCTAACGAACGTGCTAAACTTTGATGTCATAGCGCCACCCACTCCCACCCACTTTCAAGACAACTGTATGCCGACAGTGCTTGATGTAGCTCTCATTAAAGGTATCGCGCTTCGGTTACGACTCATTCGGGTCGTACACGAGCTCGACTCCGACCACCGTCCGGTCATCATGCAGCTAGGTCAACCAGACGACTCTAGCCCTCCTTCGGTCCAAGTGGTTGACTATGCCAAGCTAAAACATTATCTTGCGGACAGGCCGTCCTCGTCCAGCTTAGATAGGATCCCGGACGTATTGGGGTCCGTTGCGGACGTAGATCTCGCGATCGATTCCCTGGTCGACCACCTGCAGGCCGGCATCGGAGAGGCCTCGAGAGAGGTCGAAGAGGCGAGCGATCGCCGCTTCGTACTCCCTGCCGACGTGCGGGCGTTGTTGACGGAAAAGAACGCGGCGACTCGTGCGCACGACCACTATCCGACCGAGGAAAACCGCGCACGTTTACGCGCACTTCAAAGATCGGTTAGAGCCCGTATATTAGAACTCAGAAGTCACAGATGGGACGCCCTCGTCGAAGGGCTAAGGCCGTCGCATCTGGCTTACTGGAAATTAGCTCACAGCCTCAAAATAGAGGCTTCTTATCTTATGCCCCCCCTCGAGAGGGGTCCCGGTATACCGCTCGCCTTCGATAGCAGCGACAAGGCGGAGTGCCTCGCCACTTGTTTGGAGAGCCAGTGCTCTCCGAACAGTGTCGATGCAAATACCGACCGGGTCGAGGGTATCGATGGATGCGTGCGGGAGCTGGATAAGCTCCCCGCGACAGACTCCCTGTCCCCAGTCACGTCTGAGGAGGTTCTTTCCATTATAAAAAGCCTTAAGCTTAGAAAAGCACCAGGTCCCGACGGGATCAGGAATGAAGTACTTAGACTTCTTCCCGATCGCCTCATAGCTCTTTTGGTCTGCATCTTCAATGTAGCCATAGCCCACTGCCATTTTCCAGCCGCCTGGAAAAAGGCCATAGTCATAGGTATCCGTAAGCCCGGCAAGAGCGCGTCGCTTCCCGACAGCTATCGCCCGATCAGTCTCCTAAATACTTTAGGGAAAATGTACGAGCGGATCCTTCTGAACCGTCTCAAGTCAGTAATAGAGGAGAAAGACCTCTATCCGCCTGAGCAATTCGGTTTCCGTGCTAGATATTCTTGCACTCATCAAGTGCACCGCCTCACGGAGCACGTTGCATTTAATTTTGCTGAATTATATAAACCCCGCCGTACACTTGCGGTCTTTTTCGACGTTGCCAAGGCCTTCGATAAGGTCTGGCACGAGGGATTGATCTACAAGTTGTATCACTTTGAAGTCCCCGATAGGCTAATTAAAATAATTCGCGACTATCTAACAGATCGCACCTTTCGCTATAGAGTGGAAGGTGAATTGTCCACGCCCCGTCCAATACGCTCAGGCGTTCCCCAAGGTTCGATCCTGGCTCCTAGCCTATTTAACCTGTACGTCAGTGACCTACCTCGACTCCCGGAGGTCGAGGTAGGGCTATACGCTGACGATACAGTCTTATATGCCTCAGATAGGAATAGATCCCACCTCAGACACAAAGTCCAACGCTCCGTGACCACTCTCGGGAAGTGGTTTAACGAGTGGCGTATAGCCGTTAATCCCTCGAAGAGCGCCGCGATGCTCTTCGATGCGGATTCGTCACAGATACCGTGGAAGCTTAAACCTGTTAAGCTCTACGATAATCCGATTCCGTATGTAAGAGAGACCAAATATCTAGGGGTAACCCTAGATAGTAGGCTCTCTTTTAGACCCCACATCCGTAAGGTTAGGAACAGGGCCGCGTGGGTCCTGGGCCGGTTGCATCCTCTGTTGTGTTCGGTGAGTAAAATGTCCACGCGACATAAGCTCACGCTCTACAAGACGTGTATTCGACCAATTTTGACATACAGTTGCGCCGTGTTCGCACATATGTCCGAGTCGAGTTTCAAACGGTTACAATCGATACAGAATAGGTTCCTCTATCGTCTCACCGGGGCCCCGTGGTATGTTCGAAGCGTAGATCTCCATAGAGATATGGAGCTTCCTTCGATACATGCCTACGTTAAACAGCTCTCCCGTTCGTATTTCGACACCGCGTCGAACCACGCGAATCCGTTAATAAAAACAGCCGCCACTTATGTTCCGGCACCCACGGACATCCGGTGCAAACGCCGGCCGCGCAATATTTTTATTGATCCCGACGATCACATCGAAAATTCGAATAAATATTACACATCCGTCTCTCCAAACAGAGCGTGCCAGCGCCCACGCCCGCGTAACCACCGTTCTCTCCGCAGAGGGCGGGCGGTCAATTTCGCTCCAGCACACCCGTCACGTCCACCCTCTCTAGCGGTAACCCAAGCCTAGGTCCGTTCCTCGGTGTGAAACCCTTGGGTCAGGCAACCGCCCGCGCGATACAAGTGACACTGTACGTGCATCACTTAGCTACCTACATACAACACTACACACGTATGAACATACACACGTGCACACCACACAGGTACATAGGTTCTGTGAGGGACCTTTTTTTTTTCTTTTTTACGCTAGTTAGTTAGCGCTAGTTAGTGTAGAAACATTCCGATTATTGAATACACATACGCACGGTTCCTTCCTTCCTCCCAGGAGGAAGGGAACGTGCCTATGTGTATATTTAGTTAGCTCGAATCGTAGGTGTAGGGATTCGAATAGATCGCGACCTATTTGCGAACGCGACGACCGCCCGAGCCGAGGTCCGGCCACTTTGGCACCCTCGTGCGAGTCGTCCACAAAACTTTCGCGGCTGAGTGCCCTCTGCGCTCGCCCCCAAGTCCGGTGAAGCTGTAAAAGCCACAGCGGCTTTAGGGCCCCTAAGGCTAACAGTGTAGTCAGTTCTAAAAAAAAAAAAAAAAAAATTGACTTATAATTGTGAATCGCCACTTGATTCTTTAAAAATCAGCATCAGTTATGACTCTCAAATAATATAATCTTTAAATATATAACAAAACTAGGGATATTCGTTCTTTTTGTATTTTTATATCCTAGAATTTTGTTATTTCCGTAAAATCATCATCATTATGTCATAGTACATTGATCGGATCGAAGATCGGAACAAAATCGGAATCGGCGGGTCCATAAAATATCTACATATATATACTTAATTCTAATTATTGTCTGAAGCTTGCTACATTGTTCACGTGAAGATGCTTTGATGTTCCACAATAACAACCTTTCCTAGCTGTATTATATGTAGATATTTTATCATTACCTCTTAAACCCTTAGGCAAAGCGTAATGATATATAGCCTAAAAACTTACTTGAGGTTAGTCATAAAACTATTTAAAAACTACATTTCAGTCGGTTCAATAATTTTTAATTACAAAAATTTAACAAGCGTTTTTTCGCGATTTCGCTTGTTTTTTATACTATGTCCTTCCTCAGGTCTCAAGATACTTAGATGCCAAATTTCATCGAGATCCGATCAAAGATTTAGTCGTGAAAATATAAGAAACCGACATACAACTTTCGCATTTATAATATTAGTGTTGATACTATATATGGTACAGAAAATTTAGAACAAATTAAAATGTTTAATTCATTGTATACAGAAACTAGCTGTGCCCCACGGTTTCACGTGTGTTCATTTTATCCGACAAACACCGCAACGCCAATACACCCATATAGACTATCATAATGTTTCTTCCCGCAAGTACAAATTATTAGTTTTAGTTTATCATTATCTCCTAAACTATACGTTTAGATAGCATACTCGAAAGAGCAAAATTTAACTTCATAAAATTGTCTTTATAGATGAAGTAACTTTCGTTTCTAAGGGTTTATATGCCAAATCTTTGTTACAAAATATCTTGTTATAAGCTTACGTATAAAAGATAGGTATATGCTATCGCTAACTTTTTTTTAGATATATTAAGCACCAATATTATTGTAGAACATTATATTTCTGTGTCATTAACGATTACGCCAGCGCATGCGGTTAAAGCAGTTCGGGAGGGCTTCTACTTTCAATTTACGTAACAATGTTTAAGGTTATCTGAGAGTTATAGCGTAATCTCCCTATATAGTAGCCTATACTATTTCTTGAGAGACTGGTTATCATACACAAAAATATTTTTTCAAATTCAACTGGTAGTTCCAGAGATTAGCGTGTTTAAACAAACAAAAAACTTTTCCGCTTTATTATATTAGTATAGATAAAGAAAACTCAGTCCTCACATAAATTGAAAATCAGCCTTGAAGTAGAAAAATTAAGTAGACAAATGGTTCATGATTGATTTTAATTACTCCTCCGTATACATATTACCAACTTCGGTTATATCATCAGAAGATATTAAACATTAAACATACTATTAAAAAAACACGATAAGAGAGACAGATAGGACGCAGAGAAATTTCCCTCTACTTTGAGCAGCCAGACTGGTAGAATACTGCCAACCATAGAATTATGAACTTAGTGTTAGAGTATAGCGGACTTTATTACTCTATGCCGCCAACCGACAGAAGATCGCAGTCAAATAACTTTGTGTTGGAAGAAGGGTTCAAAGTTCGCAAGGCACTAATGATACCTCTTGTGTTACAAATGCCTATAGGCTACGGTTACCGTTTACCATCAAGCGAGCCATAAGCTAGCATACCACCTCAATTGTTTAAAAAAAAATGCGGGGCTGAGGAATTAAAAAGTAAGTATTTAAAAATATAATTCAAAAATAATAATCTAATAGCTCGACGATACAATTCACAAGTTACTTAGTTCTCGCTTCTATTGTCAGTCCTCAAAGAATGTTTAGGGAATAATTTCGCATGAATTGATTCATTTATCAGTAGAAAGTAATATCATGTGTATGGTGAAATACAATTTTCATTTATTGTACGCTATCGTACAAAATTATAGTAATTATTTTATATAAAACAGTTTACACAGAGTGATATACTCTTTGTATATATAATGTATACTAATAATGCATAGAGGTACATCTATGTACATATATATACAATATACATATAGCTGATGGGGAGCGTGCGGTAACGATGACGCAAGTTCCATGATTTTTGTTCACCTAAAAAGTGCTCAACGCGTCTAAAGAAGTTTACACTTTAAAAAAAATTACATAATATATTCTCAAGACTACGTGTTTCTATCTAATCTAGATAAAGTTCTAATTGAAACGGTTTGTAATTTTCGATATTTCGCCTTACGCTTATTTTCCGGCCGATGGTTTTAACTCGGTAACCGTTTTTACCCAACCTGTCGTTTACGAATCAAACACCATGACCGACCGCGGCCGGCCTCTTCAATATAACGATAACAATGCTATATATTTATTGTTTACGAATTTAACAATTTAAATGCAGGGACAAGCAGTGAAACATTGTCGTAGTTAGCGAATTTTTCTGAGGGGGAGGGAGGTCAGTCAGCTAGATGACCAGCCCCTGTAAGTTTTTATTTTCGGTTATCTAACTAGAAGTCATCAAATTTTTTAGCAGGGTGAAAAGAAAATATCATATGACATTTTCATTTATTATTAGTTTTTTTTTTTCAATATGAAAGTAGTAGTAAACCAATAGGTACTAGGTGACCAGGTTCAACTTGAGGGTGGTAGCTGACCCGGCGGGCATTAGAAAATGCTGAACCACCATCCGATGGCATCTTATTGTTTATTTTCACATGCCTTATTAATCAAAGCCTTATTGTAAATCAAAAACATTTTATTCAATTTAGGCACTAAAAAGGCACTTAAGAATGTTAACACATAAAATACATTATACACGGTTAATGCAAGACCTGTTTTGAATGACTATGATCGCCGTCGAATTGGCCTAGCGGTGTGACGACCAGTATTGTACGCGCCGTTGTATGTACTGTACGAGTGGTCGGTAATTCGAGTCTCGCTGATTTAATATTTATAAAACGAGATTTTAAAGAGATATTCTTATGTTTTCTGAAGGGTTTTCCACGTGTGAACACATACACACATTTTTTTTAAAGTTACGAGCCCACGTCAATTGGCATCTGAGCAAACAACAACTGAGCCATTATTCCTTCACGTCTCATAAAACCTAAAGGAGACGGATACTCTTTCAGACAGACATGGGCCTGGGTGAAAAAAGCGATGTAAAAATATGAAAACGGTGTAAATTAATAGCTAATGCATTATCAAATAGTCACTGAAAAAAAAGCGGAGTTAAAAAGTAGAGATTTAGGATATTTCGTAAAAGCGAACTCATGTAATAATAAACTTTAACTAAACTATTTTTGAATTAGGATTCATATTTAAAAAGGGTTATGTTTATTATTTTGAAGTTATTAGTTTACTTGTTTTGTTGATTGTAAATATTAATGATATGGTACGATTTTAAAAACAAAAATATATTCGATTTTATATACCATATTTCAACTAATTACATTCTGGGCCCAGAAATACCCGTCTCCTTTTTAACTCGCAATAGTTATTTATTATAATTCAGATAATGTCATGTTTATGACGATTTTTAGTTAGATGTCGTAAACAATATAAGCGTGATACGCTTAACGTCCTGCCTAGTTTGATGTTGCGTAAAGCCTTGCTTCATTTGTAACGGCCTAAGTGGAACATAACGACAATGGGTTGTGCAAATGTCGCAGGATGTCTCCGATCGCTCTCTAGGGCAGGGTTCCGTTGATACATATAAATTACTAGGCTCAATTGAACGTTACTTTGATTGCAGTGATTCAGTGATAGCAGATTTAAAGTCGTCTCCAAAGGTAGCAAGTTTGAATCAAAAACTTGATTTCCAAGGAAAACATTGTGAAGAAAATATAGCGGTGTGATAGGTGATTACACGACTGCGAAAAAGAGGCTTATGTTTTTTGAGCGTATGCATGTGTTTATTTCTTTGGCACGCGCTGTATCCTAAACGGCTTGATTGATTTTAGTATACGAGGTTTTGTTGGATTCTTCTTAATTGTGGGAGTAACATCGGCTTTACAAAATATTTAAAAACGACGTCTGGGAAAAAATTAAGAACAAAAATATAAAAGTATATTTTTGTAGTCAAATGTTTTTGTTGCAGTTGGATTTTTTGTTTGGTTTTTAATAGTTTAGCTTGTTTTTAACATGATATTGCTATTAGCATTTAATTTAACTATCTTTTTTTAAATTAAATATATTTATTTTAATATATTGTTTAATATTATTTCTGTTTATTAATTATATCTAACTGTATTTTTTATAAATTACGCTATGTGATAGTGAGCTATTTAAATAGCACTTTTTTCAAATTAGCAACATATATTAACAATGATAATGGGAAATCATTTTATGTACTGACTAAACTGTATAAAAATAATTTATCGATGTATAAATAACGGTAATTGAAACAGGTAAAAATATTTTCAATCAAAAATTACAAAGGAAACTAAAAATCCGACTGCAACAAAAACACTTAACTAAAAGAAATATTTTTTTATTTTAGTTTTTCTATTTAATTCCTAGACATCTTACTTAAATATTATATAGCCTACGTCATTTCCACAATTCATACGAATCTAAAGACACCTCGCGTGTTAGAATCTAAAAAGCCGTTTAGGTTACAGGGCGTGCCAAAGAAATAGACATACATTAATACATACATACGTTTGAAAAACATAACCCTCCTTTTCGCAGTCGGGTAAAATCTATATTACAGCTTGTTGGAATTTGTTATATTATTATTAAAATAACATTAAAGGAACGTATTAAAACATAACATAACAATATAAAAAAATATGCAAACACTTAACATATTACTATTAAATATTATGCACATTGTATATCTGTTTAGAACTGATTTGCAGCATACATTACGACGCGGTGGTACGAGTAGACGGATAAATTGTTTCGGGCCGTTATCGGAATTATGTTCCAATTAACGTCGATTTCGATCACTGAATCGGTTCGCTTTCATATTTGCGTTTAATAAACTCGGAATAATATTCAGAATATTTAATCTATTTAAAATTTGATAGTTAGGTAATCCTAGATCGGAGACTGGATTTAATATAGTGGAGTATTAATATGGTTGGTAGTGTGGATGCTGTTAATCAGTATGGTACGGTTATTTTAATATCATTTACTTAACTGAATTTCTTGAGCTCTTTGAAAAAATTGAGCCCATAATATTCGACGCTCCGTTTCAAAGCATTGCTTTAGTTCGGTGTCTGCGTCAAATAATTTTATGAAGCGTAGAAATTTTTATGTAGTCGATTTGCAATTGAAGCTTGATTAAAGAAAAAAATCATTGAGTTTTTAAATTTACTGTCTAATATCTCGGTATGAAAATAAATATGTATAATTTTTAGTATTTGAACCGTGATCTAACTACGTTGATATGGTTTCATAATAGAGTCATCATTATATTAATACGTGAAGCAAAAACTTTGTACCCCTTTTTAAACGTATTGCGTACACGGCAGACTGTGAGATTTGGTGTGGTTAAAGTTTATATGGAGAAAGAGTGCAGAAAGCTAAAATTTATCTATAATACCTTTTATTCATATTTTAAATTAAATAAATTAATACTGGGAATCCTAACATGACCGGTGCCATTGAACATAGACCCCCCAAAATATTGACATTGTCACTCAATGAAAAGTTACAGCAAGTGATATAATATTCATTGTTTAGGTTCATACTGCAAATGTCAAACAGAAAATAGTCTATGATTAAAAAGTCGCTGGTGAAATTTCGTTCATTAGCCTATCGTTAGTTTACAAAAATGCACCACAATCACAGTTTCTTCCATAATAATATATTTTAAACTAGTAATGATAAGGAATGAAAATAACTTTATGGTTTAGATCGATATATATTTAAAAACCGCAAATATAACGGCCCATATCATCGAATTTTAAAACACAATTGCGATAAAATCAGTAACGACTTTGTTTGTAAAAATAAAACATGCAAAGAGTGTTTAGTTAACGCCAGTTTGAACAAGCAACGAGCCTTGATACGTTTGTTGAAATTCACAATTCCGATTTTCTATTTCCTATGTTCGTTTGCATAATAACCGATAAATTCACTAAACAGTACTTTGTACATTTTCGTATAAAACAATTCCCATACATCAATTAATAGACAATAATACAGTTTTATATTAGTAATACAGTTGTCTATACATTTAACGCTATGACCACAATTTTACCTGACGTTAAGTGACAATGTGGCTCAAGATGTTGTCACGCTAAGCCTAGTGGAAGACTAGCTCTCAAGTGCAGCTGCCAGAGAACACCTATAGGTGATTGGCGACAGATTTTCAACATGAAGGTGGTAGCTAGTTAGGCGGGTATTTGAACATATCCTACCCCCATGCTATGGATTCATCACGATGTTTTTTTCCACCGAAAGCTCAGGCTCGTTGCAGGGATTCGAACTCACGTCGATCGAAACGATGTTTGTAAAGGCTACCACTGAGCTATAATTGCTTCAAATCTATACAATTAATAAAATTGAAGTGTCTGTTTGTAATTTCAAAATAACAGATTTGTACTAAATGCTTATGAAAGTATATCAAAATACATTTTCTTTTAATTTTTGTCTATATGTCTGTTTATTCCAGGGAATCTCCAAAACGGTTGACCTGTTATTGACGGGATTTTCAATTGCAGATAGCTGATGTCATGAGGAGTAACTTAGGCTACTTTTATTATGGAAAAAATTAGGGCTCCGCAAAAAAAAAAAAAAAAAATTCATGATGAATCAATTCGCGCACTTAAATGGCTTATGCAGAGTAAATCATAAGAGATATTTCAAATAAATTTACTACATAATTGAAATATTAAAAAAAACCACAAAACAGTAAGCGAGAGCATATGTCTATATTCTAAAGATTAATCACAATAAACATTTTTGTCTTTAAAATAACCGGAAGCGGGGGTAGCACTCGTGCGTGTGCCCGATCGACAAAATTCTGTAGGTTAAGCGAGCACAGACGCGGGTTCAGATACTTATAAATAATAATATTAAAAAAAAAACATTTACCTTACATCCTTCGCAAGTGAAAGCGCCGAAATGGAAGCCAGCCGCCGGTTCGCCGCATACTTTACACTTTTGATTCATCTGAAATTATAAAAAAAATAAAAATAATTAGTGGTCATTAAAGAATCATTTTTATGTTATTGTTATGGTGGGACGGGAACGAGTACTACTTCAATAAACCTGAATGTGTTATCCCCCTATAAACAGCAAATAAGGATGTATTGGCTAGTAGGGCGCGACAATTGTGTTAGATTGTACCCCGACCACTATAGTGCCACCCTAAGTCGCGTGAGGGGGATGTGTACCAACTACCACCACATGGTGATAAACCCGTCATAGTGAATCTCTTTTAATTTGTGGCATTTTGGGATCAGTCATTGCATATCAACCTTACGAGATAATTGATATTGTATGACAGCGACGATCGACAAAGTATTGCTTATCTTTCTATGGTCGCTGTTGCCATTTATCACACAATGACCACTTGATATCAGGTGGATCTAAAGCCAGTTTGTTACTTGAAAAACCTCTCATTGTGACTCGCTTCCAGCGACGCGTTTCTACTAGTGATTTATACAGCTATCTGGTATCTTTCATAATGGTAACCTTATAGGCTGGAGTAACGGTATTGAAAATCGATGTATACTCAAGTTATGGTCACCACTGTCCTTGAACTGCATTTTACTTACCATCAGGGAAATTTAATTTAATATACCACAACAAAAAATCAATAAAACTTGTTTTAAGATTGTAATATGCCACTTTATGTTGTTGAAATAAATATGTGCATCTTACTTGAAAAGTATATGTGATAATGTTATAATATTTTATTATAAACAATTAACATCCATTACAAAAACTGACGTAATAATTAATCTATATGCGAAAATATATGCAAATAAGAACTGTTGAAAATAAAGTATATAAGATTTCGAAACGCAAATGTATGTTGTTTGTTCTGTTATCGCTCCGCGAAATATTTAAATGAAATCCGTTTCAGAGATCCAATTCAGTATTAATACACCATGACCGTGATAGTCCATTTTCCAATCAGTCATTTAGATGTTAATTTCGAATGGCATGGTGCATGTTATTGGTTGCAGGAGACCGGTAAATCGTTTTGTTTTGTAACTATTAAACGACATTTAATCGATTTGTACCCTTTTATAGGATCGGTTCGAGCGATTTAAAAAAAAAAAAAAATAGAGCCTATATTTTATTTTACGTTCAATTGGGTATCTATATTTTATTGAAATGAACTTCCCTATCGTGGCTTGCGGTTGGAGTTGACTTTTAGAAATCGTCACGTAAGAAAAAGCGTTATGTCATCTCTATGCAACTTTCTCTCTCTCTTTCTATTATAAAAAAGTATATGAGTGCAAGTATCGAGATTTGGTTCGAGAGCATTGTGCGCAGCCGGTTGGATAACTATTCCTCAGACGGCAGTTAAATTGCAAAATATTATACTTCAGGCGAGGCCTCTTAGGGTAGTCTTGCGAAATAGGCACGCGTTCAGTAATTCAATGGTTTATCAGTTATTTTTTATGGTACATAGAACTTACATCAAAGTATTCTTTGTGAATTGGACTGCCTAAGTGACTTTAAACAATATTTCACCCGTTGTATTTAATTTTTTAGTGACTTCTAAGATTTAGTGATTTTTGACCAGCTCGCGATATAATTTGTCCTTTACCTAGTTCAGTATTATCAGTTGATTAAATACGCGTGTGTTTGTACCCGGGAATAGATATTCCCCCATTGCGGCCACTTGTGATTTTCTTGAAGGTCAATGTGCCTGTTTCAGTTGCGCGTACGCCACACCGTGATAATTTTGGTAAAACCTTTTGTAATTGTTGTTAAGTTGTGTTGGGCCATGAGACGAGAGATCCCCTTATTGTGGTCATTTGTTATATTTTGATATTGTATAAATTTGTAACCTCGCCACGAAACGTATTGGTGTGAGGAGCCGGTTGACGACAACTTTGCCTTAAAAAACACTATTTTTGGGAAAAGATCACTAACGTCCATTTTAAAATTTACATCGAAATCCGACTCTAAAACAAAAATGAATTCGGTTGGTAATAATCATCGGTTTCATAAAACAGATATTTTTTATATTGAGTAATTATTTATAATTATAGATTCACACTGAAATAATAATATAAAAAGAATCTCTAACAAAACCATTTTACATAATATACGATAAGTTATGGATATCGTAAACGGAAATATGATGCTCAGATTAACCCGTTGTTTTTTTAAATCTCAGAACTAGTTCTCTATATTATTATGTTGGTTTTATTGCTGAATAAATCCGTTTTATTGTAATATCATTCACTAACAAGTATACCACAATAGTATTAATTAATTGAAAATAGTTTAATTTTTTTAATGATCTATTCGTAGGTATGCTTCGGTCATTTTAATAATGGTGTTTATCAAAAAGTAAAATATTTCTAGACAATGGAGTCAAGTAAAAAAAAAAAAATCGCAAATGCTCCTGATAGATGTGAATTTAATAACACAATATCGTATTCACAATGTTACAATATTTATAACCAAACAAAGATTTTAATCAACGTCAGTTCTAAACACCGAGTGGTATGTGTATCACATTTTAAAGAACTTTTAATTCCTAACATATCTACAATAATTTAAATATTAATAAGGTTAATTATCCGTTTTTAATGTAAGTTAAATCCTATCTCATGTTAATAAAGTACAGAATAAATGTAATAGTAAATGAATGTTAAATAAATTATTAATGCACGGAATTAAGAGAACAGATAGTACACTCTATTAAATTCACTGTTCAGTATATTATAATGCACAGGGACACTTTTCAATCGTATCGCATGTGATGTAGGTACCCATCTTTTTTTAAACAAAATTCACTCTAACTACTAAATATTTATTATACGGAAGATGTTAAAAACGATTTCATTTGCAAACGATTATTTGAATAATCTTTGAAAATTGTAGTAAAGTGTAGCTATAGTAAAACTTAAAACGGAATGAGAAAAAGTGTAGTTATTTTTATATAGATAACATAACAAGAATTTTAGATAATGAATAAAACATTACAAGTATGATTTATGAGTGGTGTTGGTTCAAGTACATGTCTACAGAAGTCGTCGTTTGTAGTGAACAGTCTTCTATTAATTTTCTGTGTTACTAATCGTAAAAGTCATGATTTGGAACGTGTTAAATTATATAAATAATAAAGTGATTAATAACTTTATTTCGTTTAAATGTATTTCACATAAACACTTAAAAGAATTACATAAATTAAGATATCCCGTGGGAAACTAGGCGCGTTTCATTGGTTCGTTCAAAATGGTCTCAAAATATAAGATTAAGGTGATAACTTCATTATAATTATATTGCATAAATTGACAGTTCTTTAGTATATTTACGTATGTTATCCTTGGTGCCAATTGAAAATGATAGCAATGGAAGTTAAACTTATATGCCGTAAGTCCCTGTTTCGTGATCATTCTTCTGATTGCTGCTTCAAATATATAAATAAGAAAACATGTCACAATTATTAAAATAGTGGAGTATTCGGTTGCAATTTGCAAAGTAATACGTCAAAGAGTCGGCAGTTTACCTCATGACTTATAATCTATCGCAAGTCCTTGCTAACATACCGATCTACTCAAATACCTCTTCAAGTTATTTTTGTAAAATAAAATAAGACGTCTATGTCTAATGTCTATCAAGAAGACACCAAACAAGAAAACTTTAAGTAAAATAGAAACCAACTTCCATGATTTTGAACAGTTCACTTGTGTGTCGAATTTAAACGTTCTATGCCAATAAAATTAAAGTGGGACCATCCTTCAGGTATCCCATATCCAACAAAAAAAGAATCATCCAAATCGTATATGGCTGAACATCTCCCGTCTTTAGTCGAGGACGGTTAAAAGCCAATCGATGTTTTTATAATACATAGTGGAATTGTCATAATTTTAGTAAAACGTCATCGGAGATACCCTAACGCATTGATCGACATACTGACAAAACAATTCCCCACGTGTGCTTATTAAGGTAACAATATGAATTCAAGAGTATTAGTTACTTTGAAAAAGAAGTTGACAATAATTTATGGATGGAATTAAATAACATAGCAATATCTGTTGAACATAGGAAGTGTAATTTAAATATGTCTTCGATTATTCTCATAACCGATTATAATATTAATTTATTTGTTTACGCACGCATTCATTCACTTTTGAATATTTTCACCACATAATCAGCTCCCTATCAGTGTTATATCGGCATTCCATGATATTCCAATATTTGTTTTATGTATGGGAGGTGACAAAAAGTGTCAAACAAGTTATTTATCGACCGTGTATATATGAAAATTTATATACGCCCCAGTTCGTTCGATATTTAATCATAAAATATTAATGTTATGCAAAATTATACAAATAAAGTATAAAGTTCGGTTCACTGTAATAGAAAAATATATTTTTTTCTTTTTATACGGTGTTATTTTTTTGTTTAACGGTATATTTTTTATGAGTCTTTATTATCAATAACTCGATATGTTATGTTGTATCGAATTTGTAGTTTGATAGGTTAAAGATTGATATATGTATATGTTTTAATGGTATGTACGGGCTAGGACCGTGATATAATAGTTATTATTGTCAAAGGTTAAAATATAGTCAAAATAGTTTTGTGTCAAATGTAAAATATTATTTATTAAGTTGTCGTAAATTTTATGGAATTCGTTTTGAATTTGAATGTAAGGCTGCATTTCTTATAAATATTTTGTGATAAAACTATATCGCGGTGGTATAGCGTTGTTTCGCCCTTGTCTGATTAGTAACAAATCCTATGTTGAAAAAATTATTCACTAAATACCTGTCAATATATTTAGGAATTTTAATTTAAGATCCAGTTCCTTTTCTAGGCTCAACTAATTAGAGAAAACACTATATTTCCTAGCGTGAGGAAATACGAAACTTATATTCTTAAGATAAACAGACTGTTTTTTTGTTTGTTTGTTTGCACTAATCTCTGGAACTACAAGTCAGATTTGATAAATTCTTTTTTATTTTATAGCCTGTTTATTGAAAAAGGTTATAGGCTATATAACTTTACGCTACAATCTTAAGGAACAAAACAGTAACCGTGAACGTTAAGTATGTGAAGTGAGAACAACGAGAACTTGGGTGCGTTGGCGACAGCGCGGTGGGAATCTATATATTAATACGTGAAGCAAAACCTTTCTACACGTTTTTCAGCGTATTGCGTGCACGGAAGACTGTGAGGTTTGGCATCGTTAAAGTTTATATGGAGAAGGAGTGTAGAAAGTTAAAGTTTATCTATAATATCTGTTATATTAAATAAAATAAATTAAGACTGAGAATCGTAAACCTATCTAGAGAGCCATTGAACTTAGACCCCCCAAAATACTGACATTGTCACTCAACGAAAAGTGACAGCAAGTGATGTAGATAATACTCATTGCTTAGGTTCATGAATACTGCAAATGTCAAACAGAAAATAGTCTATGATCAAGACGTCGCTGGTTGAATTTCGAGCTTAGGGCGATCGCTAGTTTAGTTAAATAAATTAAATTTAACATCACATCGGAATATAGTAGTGCGAGAACGCCGATCTTTTGACAGAAAACCGTGTGGCGATGGAATTTTTATAATCGAATATTGGCCAGGATCATATTCTCGAGTTTCATAGAGACCACTGGATCATGGAGGTAGTCTAATAAACTAAAAAATATTATCGGTTAACCGGAGATGGTGAATGCGCGTCTCGATAATACAGTAAATCACACAGCGTGAGGCTTCCACGGGTTAGCGTATCGTTCGGTGCATCTCGGCTGCGCAAACTGAATTAGACCGAAACTCGAAATGGCACGGTCGCAGCCGGGGCGGGGCGGTGTCGCCCGGTCGCGGTCGCGGTCGTCCGTCAGTGTTCATTATAATAACTCTTTGCGGTTATAATTGCGGTAACATATCGTTATCGGGTTTGCGGTTAATAAAAAATGAATATAATATCAAAAGGTTTTGTTTATTATTGTGGTACAGTTTTTCACAAGATGCGGTCACGTGAAGCTTACAAACGAGATTAGTTCTCAAGAGTTGCTAAACGAATAGACTGATATACTTTGCTTGGTAACAGATTTTCATCTAGAGCTTTATTACAATATTTTCCTTCACCGGAAGCTCAGGATCGTTGCAGTATTCGAACCCAAGTCAATTGCTGTATTATCTACGCCACCACTTCGCCAATATCGTTGCAATTCCTTTATAGCTTTTGGATATAATCTCACCGGATGTGTGACGATGTGGCCCAAAATGGTAGCACGCTAAACCAGGTAAAGCTATTGGAACACATGTATAGGTGTTTGACGATGGACTTTCAATTTGAGGGTAGTAGCTAGCCAGGAAGGAATTAGACAATACTCGTAACACCATACTACGGTTTCATTACGATGTTTTCCTTCACAGAAAGCTGTGGTTCATTGTAGAGATTCAAACTCATGTTGAACGACACGGTGTCCAATTATTCATACAAACAAACACAAATTTATTTTTTAATTATTATTTTATATAATTTTAGTACATATTTTAAGGTTTATTATTATTAGTTTATTTAAGTATCTTTTAATTATTGTTATTAAATATGATTATTAAATTACTACTATTAACTGTCTTACTATTTAAATGTTTTTTTTTTATCTTATACGAATACGAAAACTGCTGTAAATCTGTCGCTGGCGGAAGTAGGTATGAAATTTTGGATAAATTGTTTTGCCATTAAGACAGTATTGCATCAGCCACTGATTAACATATAGCCAAACAATATTATATTGTGACAAAAGAGTGTGCATAACGTATGCCAATTCAAAAGGATAACATTAAACAACAACAAAAAAGGGTTTATGTCACTGAACCCGTACGCAAATTACACAAAATTATGCATCAGTGGACATGAACCGAATATTTGTTTGTCCATCCATATGATATGAAGAAACAGATCGATTCCTTTACCTTCACGACTTAATTAACTTTGCGGTTACCTCTGATGACGTGTTGATATTAAAAAAACAACACACGTAAAGTTGAAATATGCACTTTAAGTTTAGACGTTAAGATTGGAAATGTTTTTATTTTTTCATTTTTAATTATTAATTAAGTGACCGAAAACGCAATGATTTCGTTTTATATCGAGATAATATGCTTTGACGTACCGCGAACAAGCAATTTGCATATTTATTTTGGTTTAAAAGATTTATTTATATTATATTTTTATTATTTGTTAGTAGAGGGGTGGACAAATTTGCAAACGTCACTCGATAGTTAAATACATCCGAATAATAAATATTATTTTGTTGGTTATCAGAATGTACCGTGTGTTGGTTACATAGGCATAAGTGTCTTAGAAGTATTCGACATCGCTTATAAAAATACTCAATTTGAAAATCTGTCGTCAAACGTCTATAGGTGTATTCCAGTAGCTACATTTGCACAAGGTTCTCTCCACGCTGAGCTTGTAATCGTCTTAGATCAAATCTTCAACTAATATCAGGTGTATTATACACTAAATATTAAAAAAAATATATTCCGAAAGATTACGTTATGCTTAAAATATATTAATGTCTCTCAATGAATTGCCTGTCTAAATCTTATAGTCTTATAGATATAAAAATCTCATGTCACGATGTATGTTCTGGATTAACTCCGAAACTACTGAATCGATTATGATCAAATTTCGTAACTATCTATAATGAGGTCCAACTTAAAAGATAGGATAGTTTTTATCTCAACTAATAACAAATTACCGTATGTAAATCACTACTGCGTATTAACAAATGCGTGCGGAGCGCGGGCACATAGCTAGTATACTATATATTTAAATTTTTTATTTAACTTAATTGATGTTCATATTTAATGCAGTCTTTGATATGAAAAATTTCATCTAATGTTACTCTATAAATTGTAAATTTTTATTTTATCTTTATTTATACAATATTTATATCCAGTCTAGAGAAAATGACTGCATTTTATTCTAATGCTTTCCGAGAACGGACCTAGGCTTGAGTTGCCGCAAGAGAGGAAAGACGTAACAGCTGTGCGGGAGCAAAGTTGGCTATCAGTTCCCTGCAGAGGAAACGGTGGTTTCGCGGGCATGGGCGCGGACATGTTCTGTTTAGAGAAACGGTTGAATAATACGCGTTTTTTGCCTCGTTTTTCTAATCGGGCCGGCCGGCGCTTTGTACTGGGGACGTTCCAAGCTGGGATGTAAACCGGGGTGGCTTTTATCAACGGTTCTATACTATAATGAGCTGAAGAACGGATTTATCTGGCACTAACTTCAGAAAGTTCAAATAAAATTCGCTGGAAGATTCCGAGGCTCGTACCCTGAGGATATTGAACCGATATTAGAAAATAAACTTACAACGGCCTATACTCGCGCTGAATATGTACTAGTATAATGAGATAGAAGTCTAAAGAAATGACGTAATTGTAGGATAACCTCGTAATCATGAAAACATGGCAGCTTACTTATTTTATTCGTAGCGTAGTATTGCAATCTATGTTCGTATTAGGGTATACGTGTTATAGTCGGCACTGCGTAGTATGTGATCGTGTTGAAGAGATTAAACTATATTCAATTATAGCGACGTCATCTTATTCTTAAAACACTACATTTTAACTCGAATTTAATATTATTAGCATGAGATTTTAGTCAAGATCTGCAAAATTTTTCAAATAATCTTCTTATCTATATAATGAATAAAATTGAAGTGTCTGTTTTTAATGACAAAATAACAGCTTTTTACTAAATCTGTATGAAAGTGTTTACGGTACCTATGGCAACAGAGAAATTTTAATAATTATTGTCTTTGTTTGTTCCGGGTAATCTCTGAAACGGTTCTGATGATATAAGGAGTAACATAGGCTTCTTTTGTTTTAGAAAATAAATTAGGGTTCCGCACAAATAAAATAAACCAGGTAATGGTGATTTAATTCGGGTACTTAAATCGCTTACGCTGAGTGAACTATAAGAGATAATATATCAAATTAATGTATTACATGATTGTAAAGTCAGCCATAGAATGTCTATCTTCTAAGGATCACCCATAAGCATTTTTATTTTTTAAATAACCGGGAGCGGGGATAGTGCGACAGTATTCTGTAGCCCACGTGAGCGCAGTTGCGGGCACAGTTAGTAATGAATAAATTATATGAAGAGTTGACAATTGGCCACTGGGCGATGATTATGATTTTACTACCTACGTATCATCTATTACTGTAGATAGTAGATTGTAGCTGAATCTCTATGGGCCGTGTGAAACTCGGGCGGTCTGTCATTTCCGTCGACCGCCATTATCGGCCGATAGCTAGCGGCGACCTCGTGGGAAACGCTGGCTTTGTGATCTACTGCGGGGTTGGCAGGTGCATTTAGGGTTATCTCAGTTTTGTACAGATTTTATATACATTAGAAATTTTCAATATAATCTGCTTTCTCTTCTGTTTCATGTTACTCGTTATATTCTATTTATCATGTAGTCTACAATTTTACTTATAGTAGCACTAATCGATATCGTCTGTATATATTTTTCTTTACTTGTTTTAGTGTTTATTATGTAAGTGTTGAAATCAATAAAAAGTATTGTAATACATTTTGCCTTTTTTTATCAATACCAACGAACTTGTTTCTTTTCTTATTTTATATACAACTAAAGTGACAAGCAAGCTTACGGCTCGCTTGATGATCAGCGGCTACCGTCGCTTATGGACGCTTGTAATAATATAGGTATCACAAACGCGTTGCCGATATTGAACCCCCGTACCCCAAGGAGCTCTGAAGACTCTACTCACCACAGGAATACATTACTAAGTTTTTTAGCTCTGATCTTCTGTACAATAGAGATGTTCTACGCGTCAGTCTGCCCAAAGTAGAGAGGAATCTCCTAATTAATTTCTCTTATCTTATCTTTGAACCACCCCTTCCCTAAGAAGCTTTAGAAACTCTATTCCCCCAGAAACTTAATACTACGTTATTTGGCCATTTGATATGTTAATATACAACCACGTATCTTTGATGTTCAAATTTTATATTATCGCTATGCATTTGTTGTGTGTTTTATTGAACCTAGTTCCATTCTAAGTATAGCGAATAGTGATTAGAACACATGACACTAAAAAAAATTTTGTTCGTACTATGTATAACCAAAATGTAGCGTTAAGTGGCAACCATAGGTGCATTTGACATTGGCTTTATTGATGACTAGTGTTTAACCCTTATTTGGCTTGGCCAGTTTGATATTGCTTATTATAATTTCAAAGAAAATTGTAGTGATATATAACATCGCTATATCAAAAACTCAGAGTTAACGTAAATATATTTTAATGGTTTGGATTAGTAGTTACTAAAACGGATAGTTAACCGATTGCCATAGGCTCTTATACACCGCTTTAGCAAAATTACATGCATTCTTAATACACTTAGAAGCCATTAAGCAATGATAAAGATACAATTAAATGGTGGTAGGGCATTTTTAATGCTTACCTGGTAAGCTCTGATTAGCCTCAGACTGGAAAAACATTGTCACGTATCTAGCGATGTGTTTAGGCAGTTTTATTTAAATAGGAGTAATCTTTCTAGTCTTAGCTCTGATCATGGTCTACTGGACTATTACATTGTTCAAAAAGTTTTTTCTCAAACATGCAAGTAAATATTGTCATTATTTTCGAAAAAAGAACACGCGAAGTAAGATAAAAGAGATCCAATAAAAGAGTATTTAATAACGCCAGCACGCAGTTTCATACAACATTGCTGGAGCGTTGTAATGTTCCAAATTCAAAAAACGCTCCTGCAATGGATTTGATTTTCTTTGTCCGTAAATTCGATACTTCGCGTGTTCATTTTTCGAAAATAATGACAGTATTTCCATGCATCTTTGAGAAAAGCACTATATATGTCTCGGCGAAATGGCAATTGTGTGTCTCGTATTAGTGAAGTCCTCGCCTACGGCACGGCCTTCAAATTCATACTCGACCTGCAACTGCCCATTTCATGGCCTTTGCAATAATGTGCAATTATCCAAATATTTTGATCCAAAAACGTTTGTTGATATTAATTTTTTTATTTATTGACTTTCCGTCGTTATATAATACTTTCGCTGAAGTTGACTTGGAAAAATCGCTGCATCATCAGTTGATCAAAACAGTTACTGTTTAAAATAAATGACACTCGAATCGGTCCACTTCGAAGACAACGAGAACGAAGTCGCTGGTAAAGTTACAATAAATTGTCATAGGCATAAAAGATATCATTTTCTATGTTATAAATATTACAACAACTTGTTTGAAGTTTGAATTATTTCACGGATCCCATACACGGCCATGCTAAAGCAATTCAATACGTTTACACACGGCGGTATAAAAGATGATATCGCATTTAAATCTATATATGTGACTTAAGTTACAGCAATTAACCCCGGCCCGGGTTTTAGATCCAACGGGCAGATGTGCGAATATCCGATAAGCGAAATTAATTCACCGAGCGTTTTAATATATTGGGACTGCGTCTTTGACTGCGGCGTGGTGTCTAAATCGGCAAGTCATCAGACAAATCAAATATTGTAAATTTATTTATTTTGCATTACAGTTTACAGGGTGACTTTCAAACTAGGAAGAGCCTGTATCTTGGAAGCCGGCATACGATTTAACAAGACATAATAGAATAAAAAACAACCCAATACAGTGCAAAAAGTGTATAATCCTATTTTAATTCCATGATTAATGATCTGATATAAAAATGATATAAACATACTATATATTTTCACGCAAGAACATTGTAGTTTTTATAATATATTGAATTAAATTGTTTTGTATGTAGTAACTTCCATTATTTATATTTGTTTTTTAATTATTTCTATAATGTTAGTAAAATGTTGTTTACAACTATAATGGAAAAACACATTTAGTTCTGTAAGTTAATATTATTAATGTATATTTTATGTAAACTAATTGGTTTTCTGTTATTTATTAAATAAATAAACACCTCAGGTGGCCGTAAATGATTCCTTTTTTTAATAGGTAAAGTGTAATAAAATTAGGCAATTATTAAATTTATATCCATTTTTTGCACACATATTAATCAATACATATACTCATATACACCCTTTATTATTACTCACCGAGAATCAAAGTTTTTTTATATCACCAAGGCAAAGTGAAGACACTATTCCTGAAGGTAAAGGGAGTACAATCCAAAAACACAGGTGATCATCGAGCAATAAGTTGGTCTTCGCTGTAAACCTATTGGCAGCAGCAAATACATTGACTGTTCCCTAAATACGACAAACTAAAACAGTGTCATAGTGTGAAAATTTTGATGTGAAACATCTATAGGCGAGGGGTAAACCTGATTGTTGACGTGGATATACAGGCCGTGGCGACTCATGGCCACGCTATATGATGGAATATATTATGTACTATGAATTGTGAAATTATGAATATACAATTATGATAATAATCACTGCAACCCCACTGACCCCCACTGACCCTCACAGAACCCATAGAAGCCCATAGGGATATTTTCGGGACACCCTTTGGGACCCCCAATGACCCTCGAAGGACCCACCATAGGGAAATTGTCGGGAGACCCCTCCGATGTTTCACATCTGCCAGGCATCCCATGATAGATTTTCTTCTTTTTTTTCCGTCTGTAGAAGAACTATTGCAAAGGGAGGATCCTCCGACCAGACGGGTGTCATGTCTGGCGGGCAGCTGTCCAACGGTTGTAGTCGGGTTCTTGTATATACACTCAATCGAAGAGTTAATTTCTATAGTGCGATGTAGGATGCGTCGTATGTGGCTCGATAGATGTAGCTGTGTGTCGCTATGTAGATGTCGCTACACGTCTCTTCATCAGCACCAAATGGTGCATCAAATGTAAATACATTTAAAAATTCGCCAATCGCATTGTCCGAGTCGTCGGTGTAATGCACTCAAGTGAGCGTGTGTGGTGTTATTGCCAAAACAGCGTGCGAGATGCTGTCGTGGAGCTGCAGCCTTCTGGACTTGCTCTGCAGAATGACCACCGACTCGAAGATTGACTCTGAGGTTCGTGAATTGTTAGGGCCCGAGAACTTTCACCACTCTTATATCCTTGCCTGACAAGGAATTCCTTTTCTTCCTTAGTGTGAACCAGGAAGAGGGTATTTGGGCATCGGTATATTACTCTAGATTTTGCTGAGTAGATTCCTTCGCAGACCTCACTAAAGGTAAATACGAAATCCAGCAGATTACTATGACAAGTTTGACATCATATGCATATGGCATCGCATGTATACGTTATGATCGATTTTATCATAAAATGTAATCATAAAATAACACCTTCAGAAATCTATTAAGGTCCTACCAAGGCTGCTTTATAAGTGTGACCTCGGAATACATTTCCTTGGTGTTGAGCGGTACAGTCCATAGTCGCATGTGCGTAATTATCTGTGAGAAACTCCATGACCCGCTGTCGACCTCGCATGAGCTGAAATTCGGTGCCTATTATCACTAAATAGGTACTGAAGATCTTTTGTATTCTACTTAGGTGATGAAATAATACCCGTGTTTCTTTAAAATCTATTTTTGTCGGAAAGATGACAAGTTTATACTTAAAAAAAAACTAATCATGGCGTAGTGTACAGAGGAATCTCCTTGAAAATTCCCTTTACTTGGTGCTGCTCGACTGGTGAAATATCTTGTGTTTCTGCGGTGAGTAGGGTTCCTAGAGCTTCTTCTGTTCTTCTAAACTAGGTCTGTACCCTACGGTAGCAGCTTACCAGTAGCCGGGCGGTATGCTTGATTACCAGTTTAGTAAAACTTGGTGTGATCGATAAACGTACTTTATAGAATTGAAAAAATTGAGTGACTTTATTATATATTTTGCAATAATAATAATAATAACGGCCTCGGCAAAAGCCTCTTCGCGCAGGAAGGTACGGGTTAATAACTACGCCAGCCTCACGACGTATTGGCGATTTCAAACGCCGAGATCTCAACAATTCTATATTTTCCCCTACATAAAGTCGTACTATAAAAACATTTCTTAAAAGACGTGTAGGTCCAGTGGTTTAGATTAGAGAAATATCAAAGCTATTTACACAGCTTCGAAACCTCAAATGTATTAACGAATTTTTCTGTGAAGCCGTAAAAGCCGACTGAAGCTCCAAGTCCCTTATGACTAACAGTATAAATTGTTTAAAAAAAAAACATTTTTTCGGAATTCACGTACTTACCAATGAAGAAATATAGACGTGTGTTCGAATCCCTTCAATGAACCTATGAAGCTATATAATAATGAAGGAAAACATCGTAATGAAACCATAGCATAGTTTTTGGTATATTCTAATACACGTCTGGCTGGCTACCACTCTCTAGTTATAATTATGTCGCCAAGCACCAATAGGTAACTGTGTTCTAAAATATACACTTGAGAGCCAGTTTCCCCTCTAGGCTTAGCGTGTCACCATCTTAGGTCACATAATCATTTAATATTAACTAATATTGTGGCCATAAGCTTAAGTTGAACTAGCTGAATTGAATTCATATATTTATTCTTTTTGCATGTCATTAATGGTTGACCTTTTCTCACAACTGTTGAGTATACATCGTTTCTATTTATTATACCCTTTATTGAAATATAACGTACTGATTTACTGTAGCAGCTCTTCCAAACATTAAGTCGTAGAAATAATACACATATTCAGCTTAATAAACTACTAAAAAACACTTAAATTGGCAACACCATCGGTGAAAGGTAATGATAACCGCATCTGATTGGTTACTTCCAGGGCGCCGTCTTTTCTACGACGTACGTTTGAAATAGCTGTTACAGTAAATGAGTACGTTATATTTCAATAAAGGGTATAATAAATAGAAACGGTGTATACTCAACAGCTGTGAGAAAAGGTCGATTCGATCATTAATGACATGCAAAAAGAATAAATATATGAATTCAATTCAACAATACTAAGAAATGATTATGAATTGGACTGATCCCCGAGCCTGTGAAGGCACGAACATGAGTCTTTCAAACCTGGGGTTACGAATTTGAACCGCTTTGACGCAACTGTTGAAATATTTTGTCACAATAATTTGTCACGGGCTGTCGAAAAGTTGCTCGTCACGATGTCCTGATGCTTGCACCTAGGGTTACCACTATGAGAAAATTTTTGGTTGCCGCTATAATTCCATTATATGTAACAATTTTTTAGATTGTTTATTAAACTAAGTAAGGGCTAGTGGGATCAATAAGAAATTATTACAAATAAACAAAATATTTACGTTAAATGGAAACACTGACACTTAATATGATGTCTAGGTCATAACGTAGAAAGATAAAGCGTATACACTCATATCATATCTCTTAAAAAATAAAAATAAAAACCAGATGAGGTTATGGTTTCGATTTGAAAGACAACGAACCGAGAGTACTGTATACACTGAGTGAGATAAAACACTTTTTTCTCTTTTCCTCTCTCTGGAAAACGTTTATTATAAGTTTATCTCTTGTATCAAAATATTTATTTATTATACTTTTATTATTTTTATTTTACACATTTTTGTACACAGTTGATTTCAATTCTAACTTCAGGATCTCAAATTATGTGATGAGTAGGTACACAGAGTGGCCTTATTGTTGACAGTAATCTCTTCCAGGCAACCTTTGTAAACCTTCCAAAAAGAGAACTTACAGGTGTAATGTAAGATAGACAAATAAATACAACATAAGGTATAACACAAATCACATAATATCTAATACTATTAAGTGAGAAATAATTGTATATAAATATACATATATATAATTGGTTTTTCGGAAATGGCTCCAACGATTTGGATGGAATTTTGTGTTTAGATAAATTTCATTCCAAGTATATCTTGATAGTTTTTTTTTAAAACATCGAGCTTAGCACGGTGGCCCAAATATAATACTATAAACTGTGCAAAATTATATGCTTATACATGTTATACATATAATATATTACTTAAATATGTTATTATCTGATTTTAATGCTGATACCTAATACAAATTACTAGATAGGACACAAGGATAGTAATCGCGTTACGATGGCTTGCGAGTAAGAGGGCGCTGTTGAGCCGGTGTTGCAAGGTAATAATTGAAATTTATACTAACATTATCTATTTAATTAATCCTATATCAAAGGACTGAGTTCAAACATAAGCGTATAATATAATAAAATATGTAGGTAGTTTAAATAAAAAAATATTAAAATGTTGGCAACCCTTATTCAAATACTAACTGACTGAATCATGCCAATTAAATACAATAAATCATTTTACCGATCGATTAAAATCTGGCTGTTTTTGTGACAAAAGTTGAATGAATTTCACGAACCGTGCCTCCTTTGGTTTCGAGTAAGATTTTTTAATTTTTTTTTTGTTACGTTGTGTATCGCCGTTTTTGTGTCACTACTACTACTATGTTATTTATCATTATTTTATTGATGTCGCGTCGTAAAATGTTCGAGCGCGACGTCAAAGAATGACTCTTAAAATTTGAACGTAAATTTTACAAATTACACACTTTACACAAATATAAATCTAAGAAACACGCCTACAATTTTTTATTCCTTATATTATAAACGTTTTACCACATTCTCACTTGATGTTAAGTGACGATATCGCACAAGCTGATGACACGCTAACCCTAGTCGGAGGACTGACTCTCAAGTTCAGCTGTTTTGTTTTTTTTGGAGCCATTAGAGGTGTTGACAGCTTCACCTGACTTGGGGGTGAGCGCTTAAGGCACTCAGCCGTGTAAGCGAGGCGACAAGCTCAAGGGTTCCAAAGTGGCCAAACCTCAGCTTGGACTGTTGCCGTACATGGAAATAAGTAGCGATCTGACAAGTGTAGCTGCCGGAACACACATGCATATAGGTTCTTGGCGACGGATTTTCAATTTGTGGGTGGTAGCTAACCAAGCGAACATTTCATCACGATATTATCAACGGAAGCGCAGGCTAATTGTAGGGTTTCGATCCCACGTTAATTGACGTGATGTCCGTACACACTATTGTAGAGCAAGCATTGCAAAGTAGTACTAATATCTATATACAATTAATAAAATTGAAGTGTCTGTTTTGTGTCAAAATAACAGCTTTTTTATAAATGCATATGAAAGTATATACGAACCTATAACAAAAAACCCATTTTAAAATTTTCGTCTGTCTGTCTGTTTGTTCCGGGTAAACTCCGAAACGTTTGGACTGATTTTGACGGGACTTTCACTGGTAGATAGCTTATTTTATAGGGAGTAACTTAGGCTACTTTTACTTTAGAAAAAGAATTAGGGTTCCGCACAAAAAAAAAACCATAAAAGTTATAGCAAATGAATGTACTAAATAATTCTAGATATTAAAAAACCTACAAAACAGTCAGCGAGAGTATATATCTATCTTATAAGGAACACCAACAATGAACATTTTTGTCTTTAAAATAACCAGGTGCGGGGAGCAACATTCGCGCGGGCATTCTGTAGTCCACGTGAGCGAAGCCGCGGGCACAGCTAGTATATATAACAGTGTAAAAGAAGCACTTAATAAACTCAGCTATAAAATAAAGTCTAAGTGAAATTTTTGTGTTCTAGTATTAGCATAAATAACAAATAAACTCGAAAGTAACAGACAACAAAGCGATTAAAATTATAATAAACACGTGTCAGGTTAATTAGCGGGAATGTACATGGCGTGGGGCGGGCGGCGCGGAGCGCAGTCTCGAGAGGAAATGGGGGACAAGATACCGTGTCAAATTGAGCGAGTAAACGTTACACCGTTACGTGTTTTTATTGTCACAATTAACAAATAGTAAATTAATAATTAATTTGTTATAATTGTATTTTAGTTATAAGTGTATTTTTAACACCTCAACGCAAAAAAGGGTGTGTTATAAGTTTAACGCATACATTTATGTGTCTGTTTATGACATTGTAGCTCCCAAACTGCTGAGATTTTGATCTAGTTTTTTTTTATTTGAAAGTTGACTTGATCAAGAGTGTTCTTACCTATGATTCAGGACGATTGAATAATATCAGCTCTTTTGTAATTGATGGATGGTTGTGAACATCTTCCGCAGGTCTTATTGAGTCCAAATTTGGTATTATGTTAATTCAATGATATTAGAAGAACATTGCAACCTTGATCCAACGCTGCAGAATCTTCTGGAATCTTCAAGATACCTAACTCTTCACCAACTTACAGCAGTGGTATCGTGTTTAGGCTTATTGGAATGGTCTCAATGAATAGGTTATTTAGGTGTTTTTTATTAAACTTTAAAACTTTGTATCGTTGTTAGTTGACGAAAATAATTAAATACATTTAATCTGGTGAGGATAGAAAAGATACTCATGTCAAACTAACGTTGGCTGGATGGCAGGATACGATAATTGTGTTTAACAAGATCGCGACCACCACTAGTCTTTGCTTGTTACCATATGGGGCCACATCGTCAATTAAAATCAGTTGAGATTTCAGCCAAACGCAATACCTATACAACTTAAAAAGAATGATAAATTACCTATAACAGTGAAATACTAGGGTATATATTATATTCTTTATTGCACAAAAAAGTACAAATAGAGGACTTAATGCTATAAAGCACTCTCTACCAGCCTTCCAGGGGAGCAAAAGAAAGGTATAATCAAGGTGTGCATAATAATTAGTAAAAAAAGAGAAAAAATTAAAAGAATCCCGAGAGTTGGCTAGTTGGATGTTCATAGGAAGCGAATTCCACAGTTGTACTGCTGTTACGGCAAAGGATCGGTCGCGGAAATTAGTATGATGACTTGGTATACTGAGAAATAAAGAATCAAAAGATCTTAGCTGTATATCATGCGTATCCGCGAGAGATTGAAATAGTGTTTTTAAATATTTAGGGGTTTTGAGATTATTAAGTACGGAGAAAAGAAAACAAAGTAATCTTACATTCCTACGTTGCCGAATAGGTAGCCTTTTCAACCTGGCTCTGTATTCAGATACATGATCTAACTTCCGAAGACGGAAAATGAAACGGGTGCAGTTATTGAGTGGATCAAGTTTATTTAAGAGATCATCTGAGAGGTCCAAGTAAGCAACGTCTGCATAATCCAGAGGAGGGAGAAGAAGAGTATTTACTAGGGAAATCTTTGTATCCACAGGAAGAAAGTTTTTCAAACGCATGAGAGGATGAAGAGAAGCATAAAATTTTCTACTAAATTCCTTGACTTGACTTATAATACAAGTATATAAAATATTTAAGTTCCAATAAAATTAATTATTTATTTCAAATTAAATAAAAAAACAATATTGATAAAGAGGTCGCTACAGTTAATCAATGTGGAACAATTAAAAATAATCTTGTATTTTAATTGACTTGAAAGTAATTATTAGTCTTATAATTATAATGGCCCATTAGTCTAATTGAATCTAGCCGGGTGTTTTAATGCATAATATTAATTGGAAATTAGTTCACTGTGATACTTTGTTTTGTTGTGTTTCATTTTATTGCCGTACGGAATATTTTCTGAACCGTTTTATATTTATTTATGGTTTAGTAAAGTGACAAGCATTTAATCTTCTTTCTTTTTTATTTGTATTACTTTTTCATCTATTTTCTTTTATTTGTAATCGTATCTTAGGCTTTCATGTTACATGCATAGCCTAGCTTGGAAAGCTAATTTGCTTATGATAAGTAAAGTGAGTTATGAATTTGGTAAAATGACGTATGATTACGATAGACGAGAGGAACACGATTTTTAAATAATTTTATTTTGTATACTGGTTTATTGACAGTCTCTTGAAGTAAATTTTCTCTCAAAAAATTACCTTTAAACTTTTTTTGTATAAATTTATATGTTTGTAATACCCGATAAAACGATAACTGTTTAAACAAAAGTGAAATTATTAGGGCAGTTTATAAATACAGAGTAATTATGAAAAAAATAAAAATATAGAGATCAGAGTGTAATGCGTCTTAACGATGTTGACGAATCTTTTTTTAAATCTAACTCAACAAAATATATCATGTTAAGTTATACTGTATTTTGTGCAATCTAGAAGGAATGGCGACCATTGGCGATACTAATTTCATCAACAGTCATGATTTTATGTCGGCCTACTCAAATGTCTCTTCACTATCATAATACTAATACGTAAGAAGAAAACTTCGGACACCTTTTTAAGCGTATTGCGTGCACGGAAGTCTGTGAGATTTGGCACGGTTAAAGTTTATATGGAGAAGGAGTGCAGAACGCTAAAGTTTATCTATAATATCTGTTACTAATATATTAAGTAAATAAATTAATACTGCGAATCCTAACACGAACAGTGCCATTGCACTTAGAGCCCCCAAAATATTGACATTGTCACTCGATGAAAAGTGACAGCAACTGATATAATATTCATTGTTTAGGTTTATACTGTAAATGTCAAACAGAAAATAGTCTATGATTATAAAGTCGCTGGTCAAATTTCAATAATTGAGCGACCGCTAGTACACATAAAACAACAATGTACAGTTCTGTTGGCCGGGCGTGAAAAAGCGTCGCACCCTGTTCAAGGAACCAAGTATCCTGGATTTTGCCAAGAGGACACTTCCAATGTGATCTCTAAGAGGAGGAAGAGATCCTAGGAATTGAGGCTGCCACGCTTTGTGAGTGAAAAGTAGGGAGAGGGGAGATTTTTTGAGAATTCTGGCTTCATTTATATTGTAGTGAAACAGACTTCAACAATAATTTACCATTGAACTAAGAACACGGTTTATGCACCAGACGGAACTATTTGAAAATGAACCTCGATAGTGGAACAACGCAATCTTGTGATTCTCACATATACAAAGTGAGCGTTGCTAATTCGTAATGGCGCAGGAATCGAACTGTTGCCGCCTAGAGCAGTAAAGTCCGTCGAGTTCTAGGAATTTAGTTATTTGTACTTTTTTTGTGTAACTTTTATTTTTTGTAATATTTAAAAATAATTTAATATATTTTAAATTTGAAAATAATACTTTAATCATGAGAGGAAATTTTGATATAATATACATATATGTTATAAAAAAATGTTTGCAAAATAAAATATGTTGCTACTTTATATTTGACTAAGTGTTAACTGCGGCTTCGCTCGCCTAAATATCTAAATATAAATTTTTGGAGAATAATCAGATACTCGGATGCCAAATAAAAAAAAAAAAATCCAAAAACTTTTTTGTCTAAAACATAGAAAAAAAATCTGGATAGGGAAAGCCTAATCACCTAGCGATTTGAAAATATATACTTTATGACATATTATCATACCTAACGAATACACACAAAGAAATCATAAAAATCGGTCCAGGCGTTTTAGAGGAGTGAGGAGTAAACACCGTGACACGAGATTTTTATTTAAGATAAAATGAAATGAAATTATTTACTATAAAAAACAGAGCCCTAGATTTCATTTATGATGAAGGTTAATTTTACATCTTTGGGTTGTTGGACACGATAATAGTATCCGAATGGATCGCGACCCCCATACAATTACGTTTAAATTTTTAAATTTTTTCAAATTTTTACACACGCAAACATTGTGTATAACAAAAATCATCCAAAAACATATCCGATTGTCGTTATCGTCCGTGTCGTCGCTAAAACAATTTCGTTAATAATTTTCCATCTTTACGGTAATCTAATTAAAGATTTTCCAAAGTTTCACATAATTTAAAAACTCCGTTAGAAAATTACGAGACTGTAAAACCACCAGTGTGAACTACGCTTTAAATGAATCAATCAGAATACTAATTCATATACAGAGAGATGAGTAACTGAAACCGATGACTTATTCCACGAGGAATAATGCATTGTAGTTTAAGGAAATAGCTTTTTAAAAACACATAGAATACATTTAACAGTTATTTAAGCGCGCACACGTTTATTATTGGTATCGGTAAAGAGATAGGTATGTAGAATAATTGTTACTCATTAAAGAATCTTTGATTACAATCAAATATTATTGAATTCATTAAACGTCATAGAAGACTGACAGAATTCTTATAAAATTTAGTTACGGTATTGAATTAAACGCTAGATTGGAGCTTTCTAAAGCGATCAGAGCCGTGAGCGGTGACCTCTCTCTGTACCTGTGACCTCTGAACTGGGTATAAGTTCTCGATGACTGTCCAATAGCCCGATATAATAACCATTACGATATATAAAATTGTATCACGTAAGTTGTATAGTCCGGCTATTGTTTGTCGTAAACGATACTTTGCACTCCGTTCGTTTAAGCTGGAGTTTCATTGCAGCGTTTTTTTATTACATTAACGCACCTTTAGGAGTATCTGTTGATTTTTCTTTGGGAAAATAAGAGAAATTATACATAATCCCTTTTTTAAAGCATTTTACTAAGTATTTGTAACTTGTACATTTAACATTGTAAGCAAACGAGGCACACCTCCCACAGGAGGCCCCTGCAAAATAGAGATCATTAGAACAGATGCTATTTTTAATATCATATCTGTTCTTTTACATGTTATTTACCTGAATATTTTTGTATTAAACAGCTGTACGTCCTGAAATATTGTATCTTACACATCAGAAATATTTTGTACAACTAAAATTTGTTTCATTGAGGCTATTTGTAGAAATATCGCACAGTTTTTTCCAATGTTACTTATCACATAAACTTACATTTCTTTTTGAAAGTCAGTCATTTACATTTGACAGACGTTTTTGTCAGTGACCACGATAAAAGATATTTTTTACCGTTGAGTTAGAGATGACTTATGCTATACATATTGCTTAGTTGATTATTTTACCTTGTAATGAAGTATGTAAATAAAAAATTTAATTAATCGCGACGATTGATTGTAATATACGAATCGCAGCTTAAGAAAAATGTCTGTCGTAGTGCCTAGTCATCTCACCCACTTCCCATGACAATTGCCGACCTGTGTCGCTCTAACGCATCTTTGTGTATCATCTATCGGATGAAACTTAGGGTTGTCTAATTTAATTGAAAATAAAATTAATGGGAAAATTAATTCGGAGGATGATTATCATCAGGCAGACTTTACAATACGATATGTATATTATATAATTTAATCGCAAGGTAAAATTGTACGTAATATGGGTACCACATTTTTTTTTCAGATTAAACCTTTGGGCTTTCGAGTCCGGGGACATTGTATTTTTATAGAATTAGTAACCCATCCATATAAAGCTGAAAAAGCCGCATGAGGACGTTTCAGGGGGCTTAAAGCTAACAGGGAAAAATGAATGAGTACAAAGGGTGTACGGGGATGTGCACAGTGGCGGGCGTTATGAATAATTTTGTTCAAAATGGTATTTTTTTTATTACAAACGCTGTAGAACACAAGCGTTTCTGAACATGCATGCATACCTGTAGAGATTTTTGCTGGGTGGTAGAACATAATGATTGTGTTGCTACCAACTGTTTTTTGGTTTGTCTCGTTTTTGGGATGAGCTGAGAGGCTTTCAAGCCGGTATGACCGGTCACAGATTACCGATCTCTCGGCTAGTGCAGTTGTTTTTAGCACTAAACTAAAGACCATACAATACTAAAAGAATAAATATTTGGTATGAACGCTGAACCGAAAGTTCATCTTGAGCTGACACACTAAGGCCATAAACTAAAAGTCGCCTCGAATTGGTTTACTAAAATTTTATTTGGTAATTCATAGCGCGTGACACCCCTAGAAGTTCGATAGCCATTAAAATCGTCCATTGGTTTAATCGTGGTTTTGGACAATGGCGCGATAAGTTTTGACGGCGCCAACTTATTATGGCTCTCGAATTTAAGTTCCTTGTGTATTATTGTCTTATCATCACGCCTTTTTATTTATAAGCATGAAGATAGGAATTGTGATTGAGATAGAGATTTGTGATAGAAAGTTCCGGGTTCGAATTCTACGCCAAATCAAGAGTTATCATCGGTGACAGAAAATATCGTAAGGTAAACATAGCGTGGTGTTAGTTTATTTTCTAATTATGGTTTAATTAACTACCACATTTAAGTTTTGAAGTCTTTATTCAAGCAGTTAACGGTCTGGCTTAGAATCTGCGTTTGTACATACTGCGTTTTGAAATACTAAGGTATATTAATAAAATTATCTTTACTATTTACCAGAATTATATCGGTTTCAATGTTATCACACTTTAAGCAAATATATTGAATATATGACATAAAATGTGCTTTTGATTTTAAATAAGTTGTCTAGTGCAGAACGTATAAGTCATTGGAAGACTTAAAGAAGGGCTCGCGAAAGCGCGTCGTATTTCTTTTAAATCACTTTTGATATTTTTGCATTGATGCTAATATGCTCTTTTTGAAAAGAAAGAATTAGTCATAGTAGTGAACAAGCTAAACTGTAAAAAAAAGGAAACAAAAACCCAACTGTAACAAAAACACTAGACGATTTTTTTTTTTTTTTTGATTTTTATTTGATTCCCAGACGTCGTGCTTAAATACTATATAGCCTACGTCACTCCTACAATTAAAAGGTATATAATGAAACGTCGTATGCTAAAATTTATAAAAGCGTTTAGGCTAAAGAGCGTACCAAAGAAATAGACATAAATACATGCATACATACGCTCTAAAAACATAACCCTTCTGTTTTGCTTCTCGGGTAAAAACAAGTATCTTTTACCAATGAAATTTCTTTTACACTATATGATACTTAAAACTGTTTATTAAACTAGGACGTAAGTATGTGCATTGGGTTCATGTTACATCTATTTAGATGTAAGAAGGTGTCACGGGCCGCACAGAGCCGCGCCGGGCGTGTCGAACGAGGCCAGACAATGGCTCCCGTTACCGAAACCATATCTAATTGAATACAATGAATACGTTACAAATACATACGTATTCAACTGGTATAACATTGATAATTATTATATGGAATTGATGTCTCGGTTTGTGTTGTTACAATTCACTTGCTATTCTAAGTAATGCACTAACATAAAATTAGATATGGAATACATCGTTAGCAATTGGGAAGCTACGTAACATCTTCTCGTCCAAGATACCGCAGTGTCTCCAAACGAAAGTCTTTGACCAGTCTGTCTTGCCAGTGATTACATATGCTGTTGAAACGTGGTCGCTAAATATGGGACTCATAAGAAAGCTCAAGGTCACTGAAAGGGCAATGGAGAGGGCTATGCTCGGAGTTTCTCTGCGTGACCAAATCAGAAATGAGCAAATCCGCAGGTGAAGCAAAGACATCGACAAAGCCCTAAGAATAGGTAGAGTTAAGTGGCAGTGGTGGAGGCATGTAGCTCGTAAAACGGATGGTCGATGGGGCAAAAAAATTCTTGAGTGACGGTCATGTACCGGAAGATGCAGCGTAGACAAACTGGTCAGAAGGTGGTCCGACGATCTGGTAAAGTTTGCGGGCAAAAGTGGACTGGTAGTTGTGACGATCTTTGTGGATGGCTTATGTCTAGGAGTGAAAGTCATGAATCCATCACCGCTCGTTGCTATAGTGCCGCTATACTTACACCCTTTGTTTTTTTTTTCTATCTGTCCATACTGTTAGCCATAGGGGCCTTGGAGCCTCAGACTGCTTTTAAAGCTTCATGGTGGCTTGGGGGCGTACGCTTAAGGCAGGCAGTTGTGAAAGCGTGCCAACATGCTCAAGGGTTCCAAAGTGGCCGAGCCAGCTTGGACCTGAAGCTTGGACTGTTGCCGTAGTTGAATTAAGTCACGAACTGGCTTATTACCCTATCCGTAGAAATTCGAGCTAACTATACATATATAAATGTTTCTATCTCCTTGAAGGATGGAAGAATCATGTGTATATGTATTTATTGATCTGTTATTTTGTAACTAACTGGTACAAAAAAGGTTCCTTACAGACAGGTTGTCACTGTATCGTGCGAGTGGCTGCTAGACTCAAGGGCTCCACACCGAGGGAACGGACCTGGGCTTGAGTTAAAGCAGGAGAGAGTGGACGTGGCGGGTTACGCTCTTAGCTCTCGGTACTTGGGTATATTCTAGCTGATTCCAAAATGTGATAATCTAAAGGATAGTCACGGGCTTATTACGAAGTGTGGTGATTTCGACCCAGTCAGATAAAATTGTGTTGTACTAAATGGTATCCCATGTATGGATAACTAACGTAACTAGTACTTTTGCTATTTTTTAACTGGAAAAGTCAGCCAAATCCTCTAATTACGAGAAAACCGCAGAACGAATATAATTTCATGTATTTTACGAATAAATACATAGGTATAATCAGGCGCAGCAGTTGTCTCTCCAGGTTTTACTCGGTCGTTGGTACATAGCGTGTCAGCAATATATTTCTGTTAAATCGTATTCTTAAAATGAATTTCTGACCGCGTTTTCTCTTAGTCGTTCGTAAATTCCAAAGCATGTATAGACCTCAGAGCCTTGCATGATTGGTTTTTTTAAAGTGTAATGGCTAGTTATTACACTTAAGTTGAAAGTCTGTAGCCAAGTACATAGGTATATTAATTGTGCGTCGACTGCTAATTCTACGAACCCTTTTTTAACATCAAGTGAGATTATGATGATATGATCAACTAAAAATAGCTTTCAAACAGACGAACCTGCTGCATTGCTAATTTTAAAACTGAACTATTATGTTGCCAACAATATGTCTGTAAAAGTGTAACTTGTGCAATTTCTTTTCCGCGAATAGATCTTGTTTTACGATCGCTTTTGTTGGGTCGAGCGGTTGAACGCGAACGGCGCCCTTTATGCCTCTTTCATGCGCCGACGCATTCGTTTTTTTGTACCTTTTTGCACATTATGCATTGTCGTTTTTTAGTGCAAATTATTTTACTATCCTCTAGTTCTGTTAGAGACGAAGTCAGTGAATAGAGTTTATTATCGTGAATAATAAAGACAAAGGAAATGGCCGTAAGCGATAAATATTATTTTACGGCAGTTTAAAATAATTTTACTTAAACAAAGGTTGAGAAATTTATCAGTTTCATTGCAGATTTCATGATCCCTTTAACAATTTTTTTTTATAAGTAAAAAAGAACTTTTTAAATATATATTTTAAGTACTTTTTATGTTCTGAATACATTATGAAGGCCATGTAAGTAAACAGATAATTTAGGTTAAAAATATTTAACTAACCTTTACAAATCCATATTAACCGCTTACGTAATAAATACTTGTAACCAATTAAGTGTAATTTAATATGTTATTTATATTTATAATTCAAATCGATTCGAGTAGAAATCTAACATGTTGAGTATAATTTCAAAGTATTAAGTGTAGATCAATTTATTTTACTGTTTGGTTAATTGTGTAATATAATAATTGTACAAACATAAAATGTTTCTCTTTCGCGCCACTTACGTAAACGGATAGGTACCTATAGTGTCGAAAAATGCACTCCTTGATTGATAGGTATTGGGTCGCGAGTCTGCGCGTGCGCTGTTAAACGATTGGCCGCGTTTGCCCCGCCTCGTGTTGCGTAACAACCGCGCAGTCGATGCTACGATCTCATCGTGCTTGCCAGATATAAAAAAATAATTATTTTACCCACGTAATCTAAAAACCTTTTTAGATTATTATAATACTAACGGTTTCCTGCGGCTCTACAAGTATTTATTACGCAGTCATTTTTGACAATAATATAACCTATCAATTCAGAAATGAACGAGTTTCCCGTATACGAAATTTCATAAAAATTGGTCAAGCCGTTTCCGAGTTAAATTTGAACTTACAAACAGGCAACTTTTTAATGTCATATTCAGTCATGATCAGTGTACTAAACTGTAAATCAATAGATTTGAAAAAAAAAAGCAAACATGTATAGGCAGAACTACGGATTTACTATATATTAGGTCCTTACATATGAAATTGGCGTTTTGTACGGGAGGAATATAAAGTAATTTTTTTTTTTTTTGTAAAATATATTTAATTAATCAAAGTATGCACCGTTGTTATCTATGCAATTTTGTAATCTCATAGGTACTTCATTGATCCCTATACTAAAAAACAATGGGGGCGAGAATCAATAAACTCTTTGAAGGCGGTTTGGACTGCCGGATCGGAGTTGAATTTTTTCCTTGTAAGAATTTGCCCAAATTCCGGAAAAATTGTGATCTTTTGGAGCAAGGTCCGGGGAGTACGATGGATGTTACAGACATTCCAATTGTAGCTCATCTGACTTAGTTGTTGTTTGTTGTGCAGTATGTGGTCTTGCGTTGTCGTGAAGCAGCAGTGGCCTAGAACGATTGACCAATCTCGGTTGTTTAGCAGCTAGTTCTTTCTTCATGGTGTGCAGTTGCTAACAATAGATATCTGCTGTAATCGTTTGGCCCGACTTTAGACAGCTGTAGTGAACGACACTAGCGCTAGTCTACTAAACACTCACAAATAACTTTTTCTGAGTCAATTTTCGTTTATGACAGGATTTGGCTGGGTCTCTAGGGTTCAGCCATTGCGACGAGCGCTTCTGATTATTGTACAGTACCCATTTTTCATTACAAGTAATGATTCGATCTAAAATCACTTCAATATTGGGTTGCAAGTTCAATTCACTCAATTCATGAGGTACCCATCGTTCAAGTTTTTTTTATTTTCCGATTTGTTTCAAGTGGATTAATACAATTTTACAGCCTGCAGCTATCTCTGAAGTGCTTTGTGATGGTTGAACCACGGGGTTGGTTCTGAAGGTCGAAATTTCCAGAACGAATACGTTGAAACCAAAATCGTACCGTGCTTTTTTTTGCGATACCAGCGCCGTATACATCATTAATCTTTCGAGCTGTTTCTGCAGCACTAGTGCCACGGTAGAACTCGTACTCGTAAATATACCGATAATTCATGTTTTCCATTGTGCGGTAATAAGAGACGCCAAAGAAAAAAATAATGAGGAAAAAACAAATGAATGACAATTTTCAAAACTCAAATGTACTAGCTAAATTAATTTATAAATTTGAATTTGGAAATCTTAACCAAAGAGGAGATATTTCAGATCAAAGTGGTTAGTACGACAAAACGCTAATTTCATATGTAAGGACCTATAATAGATATGTGAACATAAACTACATTTATCTATATTAGTTTTAAATTTTGAACTATTAGTTATGTTTTTTCAGTTATAATCTTGAACTTGATTCCAATTCGCATATGAGTTATGATTGAGTATCTGAGCGTTTGAGACATATTACAAAGGTTCCGTTTTTATTAGTTTATTATCATTATATGGAAACAAAAACTTTGGACCCCTTTTTAAGCGTATTGTGTGCACGGAAGACTATGAGATTTGGCGTTGTAAAAGTTTATATGGAGAAGGAGTGCAGAAAGTTAAAATTTATCTATAATATCTGTTACTAATATATCAAATTAAATTAATTAATACTGCTGCGGATCCTAACCCGACCAATGCTATTGAATTTAGACCCTCCAAAATATTGACATTGTCACTCAACGAAAAGTGACAGCAAGTGATGTAGATAATACTCATTGTTTATGAATACTGTAAATGTCGAACAGTAAATAGTATATAATCAAAAAGTCGCTGGTCGAATTCCGACCAATTGGCGACCACTAGTTTATGAAATATACGAGGGAGGCTGTTTGTCATCGTGCAAGTTTCTAAGTTTCACCATTTGATTTATTCTTTAAATCATACGTTTTTTCTAAATGATCTTATCTCGAAGATTGACATTTCAGTGTATAGAATAAAGCTATTTTAAAATTTATAAGTCGCTCTCTTCAGTAAGATCTAGATCACACGACGTCGGCGCAATAACTCATTGATCTATAGGATCGATGGATCTATAGAGGCGGATCGATGGATCAATATGGATGAGAGGCGCCCGCGCGCCCGTGCATTCAAGTGTCAGTGCGGTGCGCCCGTGCAGATTTGAATTGATTGCTTTAATACATCTATAGGTTGTAAATGTAATTTGTTTATTATACGATATTTAATCATTGAAAAGTGGTTTGAGTAACTAACATTTTCCTCTTGATTATTCATTTATGGTTATTTATAATGAAAAGACAACTTTTTTTTTCAATTTTCTAATTATTTAATTTAATAAACTAAATAATTTTCAGCTATTTTTATATATTTATCGTATTTTTATCATCGAAACAACGTTATAAAAATTATTTACCTACCATTAAATTTATTCTTCCGTTTATCTTGTTTTATTTTAAATATCAGCTTTAAAGAGTGTGTTAAGTTTAGGCAAAAACTTTTTTTAAGCAAATTGTTATAATGTTTGGTTAGTGTTCTTAATAGTCTATCATCGTTAATTTCTTTGTTTTTTTAATAGTCATCAAACTATAATAAAAATACTTTTTAGAGACCACTCCTGCATGTACTTTTGTATTTAGCCTATCCCATAAATTCATAATACGCTGAAGATAGAAAAGCTTACAAACATTTTATATGTAATAAAGTCAACTGACATACATAAGTGAAGACTGACAAGTTAATCTTTTTGGATGACTTCAAGTGTTCTTAAGTTAATAATGTCAAGGTGCATTGAACCAGTCTCTGTTATTATAAAAATTATGTTACTCAATGTTCTACAATGTAGCTTCTGCCAGCAACTTCGCTCGTATTGCAAAGGTCCAAATACTCATCACTCGAATTGACTTCAACATAAGCTATGTTTGGTGACTTAGTTGTAATTTTTTCAAATACTCTCTATGAATGTATCGTTTTGATTCAGTTCCCACATGAAAAGCGTAATAGATAACCTATCTCTTTCTAAAACTTCAGGTTATATTGTAAAGAAACCCTTATTTCATTAAAGGAAAGAAAGAAATAAATGTTACGCGTGTGTGCGTGCGTGTGTTGTGTATGTACGTGTATGTAAATAAGAATAATAGAAGAATAACTTTTTAATTTGCGTCCTGGACGTATCTATCTCAAAATATATTTTCCGGTATCAAAACGTACGTACGCAGCTGCCCAACGGTTGTAGTCGGGTTCTTGTATATATACTCAACGATTGAGTTAATTTCTATAGCGCAATGTAGGATAGTATGATGCATCTTATGTGGCTCGATAGATGTCGCTATGTGTCGCTATGTAGATGTCGCTACACGTCTATCGCGTAACAGTTGGCAACTCTAAACGTAATTTGAATTTGATTGGTTATTATTAAGTCTGCAATGGTAAATGTATGTGACACAAGGTTACAGTCGAGCGAGTTTACCTAAATCTGTCCCGTGACCTCGCGATTTGACTGCATCATCATGCTTAATGGCATAATGACCTTTGTAAATTATTTGATTCATTTTAGTTTACGTGTAGGAGTTATTGTAAGGAGATTCGAAAGACATCTTGAAAGAGTCCGGTTTCACTTATATATACGTGGTACATTCTGCCGAACAGCAATAAAAAAACTGACTAGGGTGGTGTGATGAAGTCTTTGTAAACGTCTGGATTAACTTTTACTTTTCACCTTTATGTTGGCATAGCATGGGAACGGTAACCGTCGGTAGTCACCACTGCCCTTGGACTATACTTTCACCATCAGGTGCAATGCTGTCATATTATTGATATTAGATATAAAAAAGTTATTATAATTTCTTGATCTTTATAGGTTTAGGAGAATCGAGCCTCGAGTACTCGGCGTACCCTAAGCGCTGGCCCCCAAGCCCGGTGAAGCTGTCAAAGCCTTATGAGGCTCCGGGCACTTACAACTAACATTCTAAGAAGTTCAAAAAAAAGTGCAGCCGTGTTTCGATCTACAAGTGCTTGACGAAAGATTTTCAACTAGAGGGTGGTAGACATAGAGACCGGCTATAGAATTATTTTTTTTGAGGTCATTGTCAGCAAAGAAACGATACACGTAATATACCTAAATCGTTATAAATTCCATTTTAATGGAACTTGCACAGTTCCCTAAGTTGAAGTAAATGAAAGCTAATGAAAAGTAAACGGTCACAATCCGATTAATAGTTTCGGAGAAATGCGTGGACAAACATACATACATACAAAATACAACATACAAAATTTTGTATATTTGTTGGGAAGCTTTAATAGATTGAATATACAAATAATATTACAATATTGAAAGTGTCGAATTGATAAAAAAATTTTGAGGTGGGTAAAAAAGAATGCCCAAATACGCTACCACTAACCCATCATAGCTTTAGGCTTCAATTTGGTAACAGTCAAATATTTTGAGTGATAACTTATTTGATGCTAATAGCACTAATAATGTACAGTTATTCTTAAAAACTTTTAAGGTTTTTTTTATACAGCTATGGTGATAAACAGGCATACAGTTCTCCTGATGGTAAGCGGCATCCGTAGCCTATAAACGTTTGTAACGCGTTGCCGATCTTGAACCCCCCTACCTCAAAGAGCTCTGGAAATCCTACTCGCAGCAGGAACACAACACTACGTTATTTGGCAGTCGAAAATAGAGAGAAATCTGCAAATACATTTTTCTGTATAATACCACCCTTAACTTAAGAGTAACTTGAGTTAGCTTAAGTAGTCACACAGTTTAGTGAGAAATAAAAATGCCCTCATACCAAATTCTTTCATCGAAATCTCGATGCGAAAATCCATTTCGATTAACTAGGTCATTTTCATTGCTAATTACGAAATCAGTTTTTCAAGAGCTAAGTTATTATCGGAAGTAAATGTCAGTGGAAGCGATCGTCCGGGATACGTTCATGTAAATGTTACGTAAAATAATACTTATCTAAACGCCGTTTATTTATTATACAGCGTGATTTGTTTTTGGTTTTTTCTATTTATTTTTTATTCTAAATTTCTTAGTTTTTTTGCAATTTAAGCCACATTCGTAAGTACATTAAAAATTTTCATTTTGTAGATAGGTTATTAACCGAATTCAAAAAAGGAATATACCGAGTTCGATTGTATATATTTTTTTATTTATGATTGTTCAGCCCTAACTTCTTTGTTTATGAACCGATCATGACAGAAGGGGATTTTAATTTCATTGACATTGGACTTTTGTCTTCGAAGATACACCAGGGAACACCCCAAGACCATTGAAGTTAGTTTTGTTTTTTGTTAAAAATTGTCTTGTTTATTTATTTATTTGTTATGTATTACTATACAGCACATTAAACATATATATTTTTATATCTTGATAGTAAAATTAAAAAGTTACTATGCAGTATGATTAATCTATATCTACTAAGATAAACAAAAAATATATTTACAGCGTTGTTAAAAAATGTTTTTCACGCGTGAATAAAAGTAACGCTTACGCATACAGTAGTCGATTTTGTGCGTATAACGACGAGGTTTTTTTTTAATTTTGATGTACTGTCTAGTGGTCTACCTATAAAAGAAGTAGTATGGAATGAGATCTTGTTTTTGAGATTAGGCTAAGGGTATACATACCAGTTAATATGAAGCCAATTTTACACTGTAATTAGAATAAATATTTTTAGAATTGACTAACTGTTTAAAATCATTCTGTATATGGAGGCGTATGCAGTAGTCACGGCCAGTAAACACGGACGTGTCGCAAGCGGACGGTCTCAACGGCTGCCCTTGAGGACTGGATCCGCTAATTTGCCCACAATCATGACGCTCAGTACTTTTATTTGTGACGTATAAGCACATTTTCATTTCAATCTCTTCTTTACGTTTGTAGAAGCTCTGGAAAATCGACCAAGAACAAAGCGTTGATGATAACAGAGAGATTTTTAGTTTCACTGCCTTGAGATGATTACGGCGTCTCTTTCTACGTAATAATTATTTTTAAGTGTATATTTATTAAAATCCATTCTTCTTCTTGTTGATACAATTAGTATTTTAATTAAAATTACTCATGGCATTGTGAAAAGATTAGTCAGTCAGTTAAGTTGGAATTGACTGCCCAGAGTGCGCGAGACGTCTTTCGTACTTGCAGAGGTTTTTTCATGCCCTCATAAAAGCCACTAATCAGTGCTAATCCAAGGTTGAAGTATGTTCTTTTTGGACCAAAGACTCTAAATTAAATTTTAAAAAACATTTAATTAATAATATTGATAGACTATAATAACTCTACTGTTGAAGAAGCCACTCACTGAGGGTAAACAGGTTCTTAATCACAACGACCACGGTCAATATTAACGTTTTTAAATACAAAACATTGTACATTTGCTTATTCCGTTTCTCGGCAGTACTAGTTACAAGTTCATTTCTCGAGCGATCAAGTTTTTTCACGATTTTTTTTTTCCAACAATAATTATCTCATCCACAGCGCCACCTATTTTATCTTCCTGAAAAATTTTCCAGGTGCATAACAAACAAAACAACAAAATTATAGTTACGCGTATCCATCGTTCGAATCGTGTTAATATTTAAAAATAAAACAATTTGAATAAGCCATTTCAGGTTTTCCTAAATATTCCTATTTTTCGAGTAGCTTTTCAAAACTTTCTTACCCTAAAAAAGCAATTAGTGAAAACAGTCGAGCGGTTTTCAAGTGATGCACTTACCAACGAATATTATAGATTATATAGAAATATGTTGTTAATGTTTTTTTTTTCAATTGAAAAAAACCGCGATACTCTGTGCCTTGGTCGAAACTGCTGCAATGGAATAGATCTTCCGTCGGTATTAGATTTTAATCTATATTAATGGATAGATAGTTACTTATAATGCTTTATTTGAATCGTATATCTGTTTAACTAGCATGTTATATAAAATAATGCAAATAAGCTAAACGTATGCAATCCGCTCTGAAACTCGTTTAAACTATTTAGCATTTAAATATGATCTTTATTTTCAGGTATTAACGTTGTTATTCCCATGTCTGTGTAATTAGAAGAGAGTTGGTGATAGTGAGGTGGTTTCCGTGGCGTAGGTCACGGGATGAGTGCAACCTTTCACGCTGAGGCCCGTCTACAATGTCCCACGTTTGTTTAAATTATGTCAAAAACGAATTATCAACTTATATTCGGATTTATACTAAAACAAGATAAATTTATAAGACAATTTTTAATAAAAAAGATAACTGACTTCAATAATTTTGAAGAGTTCCCCGGTGTATCTTCGAAGATAAATACCCCTTTAGGTATCCCCTAATGAACAAAAAAGTCATAAACAAACAAGTTATGAAATGGATAAAAAAATATACATTCGAATTGAGTAACGCTAAACCTCGATCACAAGTAAGCAATTCATTGATACCATTCTAATAACCCTAAACATGATATCACTGTAAGTTAGTAAGAAGTTAGAAGAAGTACAGATGATGCTGCAGTTTTAGGTAAAGTTTGCCGTATTCTTGTAATATCATTCAAGTAACAGAATACCAAATTTAGAGTCGACCAGGCCTATAATACAGCACCAAGTGTGTTTAATCAAACCGGCTATAACAATTCAATTTTGTTAAGGTAACAATAATTAATTAATTAAATTTATACACGTAAAAACAATTAATAATCGCTGGCGAACATTAATTTGTACATTATAAAAACTTAAGTTTCATTTATAAAACATGATATAAAAATGTCATAAAAATGAAATAAGAAGATTACGAATTTATGAGACAGTTTTTTTAATTCGTGTTTTATTGTTTTAATTTGTGGTTTTGTTTTGTTAAAATTTTATAATTATAACTGGCTGTGCCCGTGGCTTCGCTCACGTGGACAACAGAATGCCATTGATCGGGCACACGCGCGATTCTTGCTCCCCTGCTCCCGGTTATTTTACAGACAAAAATGCTTATTGTGGGTATTCCTTAGACCTCTCGCTGTATTTTTATAGTTTTATGGTTTACTCAGTGTAAGTCATTTAAGCGCTCGAATTGATTCACCGTGACCAGGTTTTTTATTAGCTCAGAACCCTAATGATTTTTCTAAAATAATTGTAGCATAAGTTACTCCCTATAATATCAGCTATCTATCAGTGAAAACCCCATCAAAATCAATCCAACCATTTCGGAGATTACCCGGAACAAACGAACGGACAGACTGTCAGACAAAAATTAAAAAAAAAATGGCTTTTTGTTGTAGGTATCGTATATACTTTCATATGCATTTAGTAAAAAGCTGTTATTTTAATATTACGAACAGATAATTCAATTTAATTAATTGTAGGTATAGCTAATACTGTTAAGCGAGAAGTTTTATACTGAAACTAGCTGTGTCCCACGGTTTCTCCATACAAATTTTGCACCTCCGTTACACCTCTTTAGGGGCTGAATTTTCAAAATTCCGTTCTTAGCAATTGTCTACGTCATAATAACCATCTGTGTACCAAAGCGATGTGTTGACTGATCAGTCAGTCAGTCAGTCAGTCACGGTATCCTTTTAGATATATTCAGATGTATCATTGTTTTTATTAAAATAACATTATACAAGAGAATTTTTACCAAAAAAGAAAAACCAACTTCATTGATTTTGAAAAGTTCCCCTGAGTATCTTCGAAGTTGAAGGTCCAATGGCAATGGAATTAAAATGGGACCAACTTTGAGGTATCCCCTATCCAACAAAAAAAATCATCCAAATCGGTTCATAAACAAAGAAGAAGAAGAAAACACACTCGAATTGAGTAACCTGCCGCCTTTTGTTGAAGCCGGTAAAAAAAAGGGAGATAAGAATTAGAGAAGAAGTGGTTCGTGACAGATTTGTTATTGAAGTGTTAGCTAGTTGCCGACTCGAACTGTTCTGTAACTGCTGATAAAGTTGTCAGATCTTATTTCCTATGAAACAAAAATATAATAATATTATCTGCGCATATTGTGGAACGGACTGGTTTGCAGTATTTAGACATTTCTCTTCATTCCTGTTTACTATATTTGTTTAAGTTCATTGAATGTAGGTGAGATGCATTTAAATGCGCCGACGAATAAATACAAGCTTTAATTTGTTATAACAATATTAATTGTAAATTGCTACAGGAAAGTTAATAATTTTACTTGAGATGGTTTCGATCCTTTGAGTTTCTCAGAAGTGGGATATAAAAATAAAGTCTTGTGCTGTAGATTCTGCAATCTTACGATTTTATTTCTTTGGATGGTTGAAAATCTATTACCGAATAAATATTGATGTGTTCTCGAAGATACACCAATCTCCCCGAAGTAATGAAGGCTCAGTAATGGCGTGGACGAACACCGTATCGATCGACGTGACTTCGAAACCTTGCAATGAGTCTGAGCTTCCGGTGAAGGAAAACATCCCTTAAATTAAGAGCGAGTTTCCTCAGTAGGCTCGGCCACTTTCTTGGACTACATAGCCACTTAACATCAGATGAGGTTTTCAGTTCATCATAATGCTAAAGTTTGGGCACAGTCTAGAAAAATAGAAATATTTATCGATAATAATTAGTAGATGTTGTTTATGCGAAATATCTCTATCTGTTTACTGTGTTTAATTAAATTCTAAATATGCATATTGAAGTAAACTCACTTATTCACACTGACATAGGATTTGTAATCTGATTGCTAAATGTAAACAACTTTATTAATCGTTTAAAAAGGTCATACGAGCGCATCCAGAACATCTCCATGTTATGCAACATATTATAAATACACTTAATCCGACCATCTTATTGAATGTCGTTGAGAAATTACTTTATATATGTATGTATGTATATGTGCCTCCGATTATGGGATGTAATGCGCAATATTCGTTTGCGTAAAACGGTTTAACTTATTGAAATTTTGCATATAAACAAATACGCTATATACATACAAACTATAATATTTAAATATTAATACGTGAGGCAAAAGCTTTCTACAACTTTTTAAGCATATTGTGTGCACGGAAGTCTGTGAGATTTGGTATGGTTAAAGTTTAAATGGAGGAATGCAGAAAGCTAAGATTTATCTATAATATCTGTTACTAATATATTAAATAAAATAAATTAATACTGCGAATCCTAATCCGACCAGTGTCATTGAACTTACACCTCCCGAAATATTGACATTGTCACTCAACGAAAAGTGACAGCAAGTGATATAATAATCATTGTTTAGGTTCATGAATACTGCAAACAGAATATAGTCTATGATTAAAAAGTCGCTGGTCGAATTTCGACCTTAGGGCGATAGTTAAGGCGAATCACGCAATACGCTTAAAAAGTGGTAGATAGCTTTTGCTTCACGTATTAATATATAGATTTAGATTTATAACAATATTTTCTTTACTATAATAGTGTATTGATACCTCGTGAAATGTCATTTCCGTTTAGAGTTGTATAAACATAAGTCATACCGTATGGGTGGTTACAATTTTTTTACATATTTAATTGGATGACCCTTTGATGGTTTAAGCCTTAAACTTTAAGGTTTCATTATCGGATTTCCATATCTCCTAATGATAGACATGATATACATAAAAAAACATATATTTTTTATGCTGATAGTTCTACTATTAACAAAACAAGTAATAAAGAAGATACAAGAACGGGTTTATTAAAAAAAAAGCTTTTGATCAATATAATTTAGTTTCCGTAAAAAGATTTTCAAAATACTCATGTAAATTGAATGAAAATGACCTCGCAGTAATTGCGAACAAAAATGAACGAAACATCTCAATAATAAAAGGACAAAATGCTCCAATGTCCCAAGCGAATGTATGGTAGCTTGGGCTCGCACCCGCCGCGCACACGACGTATGATACCTCCGTCTAGACGCGTTATTTGGATTATGATATTTCTTTATAATATGATACTATGCTTATACGTATCTATGTAAAATGTATCCAACAGAACACACTATAACTTTGCTTATAATTGGCTGTGAGATTTACGTTAACTGCTCAGTACCCATATATCTCGATCATAAACCAAACACTGAATATTATAAGTTAAATGTTATTAAAGGCACAATGTTAAAGGCGCACTCAACTCAGCCGGTTTATTTGCATATGTTACGGGCACCTGCATTGGTAAAGTACGTTGATAAGATGATTTCCTTTGTGAATTATGATTATTTGTTTCATTATGCGTTGTGTATTTCTTATCCTTGTAAGTACTAGTTGCAGCTATTAAGTAATTACGTATGAACTAGCTGAGAAGGAAAAATATTGTAGCGCGCTAAAGCGGGCCACAATGACGGAATTGCCACTTTGTGTGTGGTGGACAAAATAGATTTTGAGATCCTTCTCGCCTTATTGTTATAGGGATTTAGCTCTGATGACATTCCGTACACCTTACACATTGAAAACTATATCTCTAACATCACGCTATGCCATTATTAGTGTAAGTGGACAGGCTGGAGCTCTACTTCTCTTTTTTTTCTGCAAATCTCTTACACTCCTTTCCTTAGTCATTAAACTCTTCATGTAATTGTATCTGCGACGATTTGTGCTCGGTTTATGCTCAGTACTATTGTAATTATTATATTATTTTTTAGTAAATCGAAACTTCAGAAAACGGTACGAAAATATATATAAATAAAAAAAGCGGTATAAATATTATACGTATATGGTGTTTAAATCGAATGCTTTAGGTCTATCCGGTATTCCATTAAGATTTCCTTACGAAGTCGGCGATTTTATTCATTTAGCAATCACTAGTGTCAATCGAGTGACGTGAAAACCTTCGCTTTATAGGCCTCAGGCTTAGGATTGAGTCATAAGCAAGTCGAGATTTTATTAACTTTTTTTAGGTATTCAATAGACGATGAGTTATGAAACAGTGAAAGTATGGCGGTAATGTATTTTTTAATTAGTTGTGTAATATCACACATTAGAAGTCTCTCAATTGACTCTATGACACGTGAACTCATACAATCGCTCGCGGTACGACGCCGACGCAGTGGATACGCATAAAGCTCGGGAAGAATTCTACGTCTAGTGTCTCTAAGCTTGGTGAAACTGCAAAAGCCATTTGAGGCTTCAGGGCCTTTATGACTATAATTCTATATAAGTTATTGACCAAGTCAAGATCATTATCCCCCAGTTTTACTATTGCTTGGCTAGATAAAATACTCAAGATAAAAAATCTGTTGCCACATGCAAGTCGAAAATCTTTGCCAAGTGGCATCTAGGCTAATCGTGAATTTTATATTTATATTTAATTTTATAAACATATATTTTTTTCTTCCTTACTTACTTTGTCAATTAATTAATTCCATTCCGGGCTCAAAAGTAATAATTGTTTGAAATACTTAACTAAAATATCACCTGAAAAATAAAATTATTTGGAACGATACCTTCACAAAGGAAGTCTTATCAAGTAATTAAAATATAATATCATGGTGTACTTATTGCATTAAATATTTTATAATAACTAGCTGTCGCCCAATGATCGAAATTCGACCGCCGACTTTTTAATCATAGACTATTTTCTGTTTCACATTTGCAGTGTGAACCTAAACAATGAATATTAATTATATCACTTGCTGTCACTTGTTATTGAGTGGGTCTAAGTTCAGTGGCACTGGTCAGGTTAGGGTTCGCAGTATTAATTTATTTAATTTAATAAATTAGTAAAAGATATTTAGTATAGATAAATTTTAGCTTTCTGAACTCCTTCTCCATAAAACTTTAACCATGTTAAATGTCACAGTATTCCGCACGGAATATGCTTAAAAAAAGGTAGAAAGTTTTTGCTCCATATCTTCACGCCTGAATTCCCCGAAGGGTTAGGCTGAGGTTTACTAATGTTCACCCACATTTAGCCGAGTATGTTTTTAGGTTCCATGTAATAGGGGGCGAGCCTATTGCCATTAATTGGGCACGAAACCAAACTCCGAGCTGCTACTGAGAATTTCATATGAAAACCCCAATAACACTTTGCTCGACCTGGGATTTGAACCCAAGACCTCGCTCATAGTAGTCGCGCTTACGACCACTAGGCTAACGAGGCAGTTAAGACGTATTAATATAATGATTTTGTCGACGCTTCAGAGGATGAAAAGTAATAAACATTTCAGTTGTCTTTAATAAGATGTCTTTATCACAGCCCCGGATAGTACAATCAGTAACAGAGTTTCAGTGGAAAATTGATGTCATGTAGAATGTGGTGACAAAAATATTTTTCTTCTCAAATGAAAATATGTTGTTAATTTAACGTGTTTCAAAAATCATCTAGATAAAAAAGGTCGCTCAAGATTTTTTACACTTTCAAAATAGTTAAACATTGCTAATTTAAAGAAAAACAAATTTTGGAATTCTAAAAATCTTCAGAGAACTTATAATTTTTTTTATCAGATTGATTGAAAAATAAATGTATGTTTTAGGCCATCCTATTGTACCTAGTGCTTATACATATTACTAATTCATAATTTTGCTTTATTTGCATTTAACATACTGAAGTTCAACTAACTTCAAAACCTTTGTTGAACCTACGTTCAACAGCCTGACGAACTTTGCTTAAAGTTAGTGGTTAGTAAAGCATGCTACTTGTGCCTGCCCAACAGCGAGGCACCTACCTACAATACCAGATGTAGGAATCACATATTGCCGAGGATTAGAATGAGATTGATAACAGAATAAGATAGATCGCTGTAAGTTTATAACTTGCACTACAGTACAAAGAGTGAAATAGCAACATTTTCATGTACAAATTTAACACGTCGACAACCAATCGCGTATCACGGATAGATTGTTAACTTAATTGGCACTACGAGTTGTAAATCCGTTTAAAGGTAGCGGTATCGGCTTCTTTGACTGATGTAGTTCGATGTCAATTACTTGAACCTTAGGAAAACACAAGGCAATATAATTCGTATGATCTAAATGCCGAATCAGGAAGTTAAACGATTTAAGTGTTTCAGGCTATATTATATTATACTAGCTGTGCCTTGCGGTTTTACTCGTGTTAAATTTACTTAGCAATTTTTTGCCACCATCGCACTCGTGTGTAGCCTATCGTTGCTGTTGCTTCCCGTACTGGCCTGTAGCTAGCCAGACTGATTGACATTCATAATTACTGTTCCATTCCCAGGGTCGTAGCGTGAGGTTATATAGCCCATAATCATCGTCAATAAAAGCAAAAAGATTTTCTGATTCTGAAATCTGGTTAGTACTTCGAGAGATTAGCGCCTTTTAACAAACAAATCATGAGTCTTATAATACTCGTATTAGTATAGCGTAATATTAGTTATTTTAGTTGCTTAATATGTTTTTACCCTACTGGGAAAATGGAAGGTTATGTATTTTGAGTGTATGTATGTCTATTTACTTCTTTTACCAGAATGCATTTCGATCAACATACACATGGTAAATAGTGAGTGGTATTCAGCCTTTATCAATTTATATACTTCTGACCAGTATCTTCATTTAATTGAAGCCTAGAGCATTGGCTCTTAAATGAAGCTACACCTCTAGGTATACGTGATATACATATTTTCAACTTGAGAGTTGTAGCCTAGCCAGGCGGCAAATAGAAGAGTTCCTGTTACTATTATACAAGCAAATGGTTTTCATGCTTTTCCAATATTACCTCATCAAATCACACGATATCTTATTAACGCAAGTCAATAAAAACACGGATTTAAAATAATATTTAAAGAAATTAAAATTAACAAACCCGACGTCTTAAATCATCATAAACGCAATTAACCTTAGAGATATCATGACTTAAATGATTCCAAAAAAAAAAAACGTCGATATGGAATCTCGCAAAATTAAAAAAAAAATCACAAGACACGAGCATTGTACACTAATTCCTAACGATACCACACATCAGTATTAATTTGTTTATGTTTTATTTCCAAATTTCATCGCGTTATTATTAACTTTATACGCGATTACGATCTTGAGAATTCGTTTTTGACATTTTTATATGAATTTATGCGATTCCATACCGAGGTACAAATTTATGTTCGCGATTTATAAAAATTAAATGGGACTTTACGATGCCGTAATAGGGTGTTTATTGCGTTGACGTTAATGATTATGGAGGGCAAAATAAATATCGTCGACTCAGACGCCATGTGACTGCTCTAAGATTTTATTATATAATTTTTTTTTGTGATATTTTATTTTTCGATCTGTACTGGTAACCCGCTCAGCGGGTGGCTGGAAACTATTTTTAATAACTTTGAGCCTTACATGTTTTGTTTTAAGTTTTGTTATTGCTTAATTCTTTATTGTTATTTCGAGGACGTTCAAGGAAACGAGTCTGGAATTCATTTCTGCGTTTATTTCAGTTTGAAATTATCGATTTAATCTTTAGATTTCGTTGTGTAATATTATATTTTGTGGCATATTGCATTAACGATTTGAAAACGAGTTTTTATACAAATAAGGAGAAAAAAATGACATCAAAACAACTATCGATTAATTATTAATAAAACAAAACTTAAGTAGGCTCTTTTGGCACAAACGATATTAAAATAAAACCTTGCTTGCTTAGTTATAACCAGAATAGACTAACTAAAAATAAGGTACATAACCAAACCCGCAATTTACAATAATTTAATTATTTATAATATCATTATTTAATCATTATAATTATTAAAACATATTGTAGTATTTTAATGGCTAGATGATAGAGGCGGTCGGTTCGAAATAATTTTATTTCGTGTAAACTAATCATAAAATGAAACCAACACGATAATGATCGGGGTGCATAAGCAATCTTCAGTTGAGATCGACCGCCGCCGATGAAATAATATCAGATGTTTATGTACTGATTTTATCTATACTGTGACCGTGTCGCATTGCGAGCGATATACCGATCCCTCATGAACTTTTTATTTATTTATTAGATGTGTCTGCGACTTGAAATGTATAAAAATAATTTAACCATGTAAAAATGAACCTTATTTTATTAAAATTATTATTACGTATATTATATTTAATTCTTCTTAGTTAACGTTGTATAAAAAAATATTATTTTAATTTGATTAAAATTAAAATGAATTACCATTATTATTACTGATGCCTAACTTCATCATTTCGCATTTCCGTCATATGATGCGCGCGCAGTTCAAACCGTGCAAAGCTTATCTTCAAAAAATATAATATATAATATAATATTGATGAAGAAATTTTTTATGTCTATAAAAAGTTTAGCTGCAGTTCGCTCGGCTATAGCAAACGCTGTGTCGGATACTTTACGTGTTATATGCGCATGCGACGATTTTTCCTAGCCGTTATGACGACAAGTTGTTAACCTATGTTCGGTTAAATGGTTTTTCATCCTGCCGGTTGCATTGCCGGTTGGCAAATATCAAGTTTGTTTTGAGATCAAAATGCTGTTACTTTTATGTTTTTTATTTTTTACGATGTTGTTGAGAATATGTTCTGGGAACATCTATACGGAGTTAAATAGGTTTTGGAGTATTATCTGCCTTATTGACTTTTTGCTTCCGAGTTTTAAAGTTCTTATTTTGTGTAACTTTAAGAGTCTTACAATCAATCTATATTTGTATAGAAGCAAAATAAAACTCATCAGGATATTTCCAAAACAAATAGACCCCATTGACTTGAAATTTTGCATAGTTACTACTTTCCCAATATAGTACGGCAATAGTTTTTACGTAAATCATATCCAAAATTTTAACACGAGTGAAACCGTGGGTCATTGCTAGCCCGTATATATGGTTCATTGGTTACAGAATAAGATTTGCTGATCTCATATCTCCGTGGACGTTGCAGGGAAATCTGTGAGAGGTTTTTTTATTCTTTATAGGTTTATCGTTTGGTCATAATCTCACCTGATGTTAAGTGATTCTCAAGTGAAGCTGCTGGAGCAAACCTATATAAGTACTTGGTGGCAGTTTGTACACTTGAGGTTGGTAGCTAACCAGATAATCATTAGAAAAAGCCGCCATCATGTTATGGCTTCGTCGACAGCTCAGGCGAATTGCAGGGACTCGAATTCATGTCGATCGAAACGACGTACATGCTACTACTGTGCCATGATTGGTACAGGTTTATCTTTTGTATGTGGTAAGGTATGATTTGCTAGGATCACGCACGAGAATGGTAAATATTCCAAAATCTACACTTAAATGTATTTTCTTAACATTATGAGGTTTTTAGCGCGACTCTACAATCAACAAACGGTTAAGTAGAATCAATATTAGTAGTGCAGATGGACCAGAAGTTGCAATTACATGGGTTCCCATAGAGGGCGCTGTCGTGTGTAAGTCGATCGTGGATCATTACAGAGCGACCCCACGAAACGCTTGGAGCGTCGCGCGGTCGCCTCCCGTCTAATTTTCCCATGTGTGTACGAGTGCTTTCTAACTTTGTATTTATTTGAACAAAATATTCCTTTAGGTTAATAATTAATTTATAAAATTTACCTTTGAAAAAATGAAGACGTCCGATAAATATACAGGTTGTAACATTGAGATGGGTTTTCTTCTTCTTTTTTCTCCTTCTTCTGTTTTCTTACAAGATGGGAGTTTTTGTGACATCTCAAAATGCATGTGTTCCACTTTATATTTATGTTTCACTTCACTTATGCACAACAACCAAACTATATTACGCAAAATGCCACCAATATTACAATACATATAGTGTCAAAAAGTGTAAGTTAATGAATAAAAAAAAATATTGTGCGTCCGTACAAAGTACACATTTCAGAAGTGAAACTTCTCTGGCAAACTAATTTTTAAATCTCGTTTATATTTATACTAATCTAAAGCTTTAGATTTTCGATACTTAAAGGGAGGGAAAAAGAAAGATATGTTAGGATTTAATGAATTTAATTGTCATTAAAAGTGTCGAAAATTAATAAAAGTTATAAATTTAATTTTAATTTATTTCATCGATATCTATATTATTTGATGCGATTTCTATTGGTATTGTTGTGACTAAAGCATTATGATAAGTAAAATATGCAATATAAGTTCGTGTTTCAATATTATCTAAATGTCTTATAAAAATAGCATCTATTGTCGTTCCTGAATTTGTAGTTGGTGTGTTTGGATTATTATTTAACTGTAGACTAAATATTAGAAATTATTAATTATTTTTTTTAATTAAAATTTAGAAAAGAGAATTTATGATATATTTTATGAAAAATGGTATATTAAATTCTTAAATTACGAGTGGCAAATTAAAATGCCACATGTCATTTGTAAATATTAAAACTTCCTAACCTTTAAACGAATTAATATAAAAAATTGTATATGGACAAAAAGATAACATATATACTACTTACTCTGAACAACTGCTTAGTATAGGACGATTTACAAATTTATCGAAAAATGTTTATTTATAAATTTAACTCACTGTTTACATATTGTCTCCATGGCTACGTGCTTCATGCTACGTTCGTCCTTTCTCACTCTCTCTCAATCGGTCTCAATCGCTCCCTCCCTATCTCTCTTAAAACGTTTCACATCTTCGTGACGCGTTTCATCCGTAAAAGTTTTACTCTCATGCGAGCAAAAAAGTTTCACTTCAAAAACTACAAAATGCCACTTCATGATCTCGCCAAAAACTCCCATGAGATGGGTCGTCCCACACTACGTTCACCTAAAGGCTTTCTCCTCTCCAGAACTCGTCTTCCCCGTCGGTTATCAGTTCTTCGGCTTATTTAGCCAGCTCACAGCCACTCCAACGAGCTAACCTTTTGAGCTAAACCAGTAACCCTAGATCTTCAGATTTATCAATAAATTATTGAATTTATTTTTTAGTAATTCAGTCGTTCGGTTGATGAACCATCCTTTTTTCAAGCCTCACTCAATATTCGTTTGCAACCCACAGAGCGCAGTCTGCATAGTATGCTAATTTATGTATAACTCGTCCACCGTAACATTCATCGTTCCTTCGTCAGTGTCTGAGAGTATCCAAAGATAAGGTTTAAAAAGATAAACATTACTTTTTTAGTGATTCGTGTACACCGATAGAACTTAATAGTTAGAAGTGGCAATTATAGTTCGATTATACCGTATTTGTTCACGGTTCGATCACGATTGTCAGCGAAATTGATAATATAATTAACACGCACTGAATTAAATAAATTCGAAACAATGACAACGGCGCGTCGCCTCGTCACGATTCCTAATTATTATAGATCGTTTTGTTCTACATTTCAAAATTATAATTTAGTTTGCGTGTTCTCTTCAAATAGTTTATGTCCAAATATAGAAAATTTTATACTTTTCAATCTCAAAATTAGCATAGATTAATCAATTTTCGTACAAGTTGCTGACAAAATGTATTACTAATTTGAAATTTTTGATAATATTTTGTAGTTGGGAAGCATACATATTTCAATCAGTGAAGGGCTATGAAAATAATTAAAAATACGTTTAATATTCAACCGATTTATATAAAATATTGTACACGGGAAATATATCATTCCTTATTTGATATGTTATGACATAAAATAATATACCATCACGCATGTATCCTCGAAGGGTTAGGCACGGGTGCAATAATGTACACCCACATTTCACCGGGTACGTTTTATGTTCCCTATAATAGGGGGCTAGCCTATTGCTATTAATCGGGCCCAAAGTCAAACTCCGAGCTGCTACTGATAATTTCATAGCAAAATGCAATAACACTTTGCTCGACCTGGGAATCGAATCCAGGACCTCGAACATAGCAGTCAGGTTTAGAACCACTAGGCTAATGAGTAAAAGTAAAATTATGAAACCAAAATAATTACTGCGTGATAAAAACGAGCGGAACCGCGTGGCATCGCTAGTAATATTGTATAAGTGTAGATTGACGTAAATACTAGAAAGACGTTTTATTCTAAATGTCTTATTTCTAAATCTTCTGTGTTTATTTAATAATTGTTTCATTAAAAATAATATCATTATACTTTACGTTGACGTAAAATACCTGAATTGTCTAAATAACTGTTTTAAATTGAATTATAGTTATTATTTTTCAATTCAATGAATAATTTAATAGTTGAATGGTTGGATAGTAATCATTGACAACTACTTAGGTAGGAACACAGTTCGATTGTATACAACTACAGTTGAATAAAGATCCAATGTTTGCATGTTGATTAAGTTATGTCTATTTTCATAACTTAATAAACAAAAACAAAAAAAAACTAAATCAGCGGAATTCGAACTATCGACCACTCGTACTATATGTACATACAACAGTGCGTACAAGTCTGGCCATCACGGGAAAGGAACGTCGCTCCTACCGGATGCTCTATAACACGACACCTCTGGAGTTTTCGATGAGTAAACTTGTTTAGCCGTGTTGAGCGATTTTTGCGAGGGGAAAACTTATGAGTTCGCGTGACCTCCGCGTCACTGATGACCTTGACATCTTCATTACGTACTGCGCTTGCGTCAGACTTGCGAAGCGCAGTATAGCGGCCTGTGTACATTTATACGCATATATAAACTAAACTACATTCCATTTCTTTATTTTTTCGATGACAGTTTTAATTTCATAGTTCTAGTGTTGTGACCAAATAAATCATGATATCGATCGCATATATTTGTTATATATTCAAATATATTTTTTCAAGGTCGGAACACTCAGTGGCTCACCGCCATTTTGTGTTTGTTTTAATCAGTCACTCGCAACAAGACGGTCGTGCTAGTCACTACATTTCTGTTCGCTGAGTTTTTTCAGATTATCCATACGTGTAACATCTTGTAATGAAATATAATATTAGTTAATAAATTTGTACAAAAGTATCCGGCAGTAGTTTTGTTTCTTACATTTTGTAAAATAATATCAGGTCTGTTATCGTGTTACGTTTATCGATATAGCTCCATCCCTATCAGTTTCTCCAACTCTGGTATATCCTTGTACGTGTGTAAAGGTCTTATTTTTATAAAATAATGCATACATAATGTAAAAAAGACGCTCGTTCAAGTTTTCACAGGAGCTGTCACCGAGAAAATAAAGAAATGGAAATGGTATAATATATTGTATATACTCGGCTGTATCATATGCGTGTTTGATTTTTTTGATCGGTAAAATCTTGTGATTTCGCGTCACTGACATGTTCTGTAATAATTCAGATTATATTTATACATTTAAAAATTCAAAATTAAGTTACACTTCTGTCGCTAGTCCTTATGAATGCTGTTTTTTTATTAGTGCGGTGGTGTGGTACAGCATTTATTACTAGATGGTGACCACCATTATTATATAGTATAGTGGAAAACTCGTGAATGTGAACGTTTTCGGCACATAGCTTCCACGGATATCAGGAGGATATCTCCGTGGTTTTTGCATATCTCATGACAATCACCGTCTGAACTTATCAACAGATGCAGAAGTGAAAGACATACCACCACTAGACTTTATTATTAATCATTATAAATGTATACAAATTTCAATATATTTTTTTAATTTATAGCCGGCATGCAATTCATTTGCATCGTCTCTATATTTTAGGATCATAGGTTAATTTACAAAAATGACAACGCTTGTACTCCGTTAGACAGAAATGCGTATACCGCATCCGTGTAGGCAAAAAGAGATGGGAGATAATAATTTAATGCGCCTTCGGCGATGCACTATCTCGCAGTAATGATATTATTCTCAGATGGATTTTTGTTTTGGTCGTTTCGCTTATTACCGACCTTATCTTTAGGTGTTTAAGAACTTTATTGGCTAGAATACATTTCTCTAACGGCAAACCAAAGTAAGCATTTTAAACTAAATCCATTGCTTTATTATGTGTTGAACAAAATGTAGTTATTAAGGATATTGTTGTTATTTTGGGAGGTATTCTTAAGATCACGACTTTTTATTAATAGTATAAGCAGTGACAAAAATTATAACATATAACAATTAATACCTTATTGAAGTGATAACTTTTTATGGGAGGGTAAACCGCTTAGTAACGTAACGCGTTACGACGCCACTCTGTCTGGCTTCCTTCTCTATTCAGTGTTCTAATGTACATATTCAGGAATTGTAACTAAGGATAAAATATATTTTATAATCAACAAAACATTTTATTAATAAATAACCTTTCCTCACATTATCATATTAATATACATAAAGTTTAAGTAATAACCTAAGCTTTATTCAAGTTAAAAAATTTCAATATTAAATAGTTCAACTAAGTTAGTTTAAGTTATCACTTCTGTCGAGCGTCCTGAGACGCACAGGTTTTTTAACAGTTAACTTTAGACCACAACTATAAATGATGTCATACATCTATGTATTAAATTAATAAAGTTATGTTATTGTAGACCTTCAAAAAACCTACAAAAAGGTCAGAAAGAGCGCATGCCTATCTTCTAAGGATCAATCACAATAAGCATTTTGTCTTTATAATACCAGCGGGAGTGGAGGTAGCATAGTCGTACGTGTGCCCGATCGAACGGGATTCTGTAGTCAACGCAAGAGCAGCCGGGGGCACAGCTAGTATGTGATGAAGGTGATAACACATGCTTCTCGGGAGCTGGATATCTATTGGCTGATCCCGAAACGCGACAAACCAAAAGAGATTCACAGCGATCCGACGTGTATATCACTATATGTTTGGTGGTTGCGATCCACTCAGACAACATTATCATGGGTTACAACTACATCTGCTTGGTTACATACTTAAAGAGGTAGGGCATGGAGAAGTTTCTCTCTACTTGGGGCAGTTCGACAGGTAGAAACTTTCACCCTACAAAAAATCGCAAACAAATGACCTTGTGTTGTGTTCCTGCGGTGAGTCGGCAACGCAAGCGATACCTATAATATGGTATTTTTACCATCAGGCACGACAAATATGCTTGTTTGCCACCTTTGCAGTATAAGCCAATAATAATAATTAGCAATTATGCTGTAATTGCTACAATATATAACCATCATTATCGAAAGTTTTTACTCAACCCATCGTCGCGAAGATGCGTCCGAGTGTTATCCTACTAAACTGTTGTTGTTTCAATATTAATTTTGAAAGGGATAAATTTTTACTAAGTTTTTTATAATGGATGAAATTACTGGTTTCGTAGGTTTTTGAAATTATTGAGTATTTATTTAATTTTTAATATTAATATAGGTATACAAATAAACACTAAGTACATATCTTTATGAATGTATAAGTCGGAAAAAGAGGTCCTAGATAAATAACCAGGATACGAACAATAACAAATTACATAATAGCGAGTAACATGACAAAAGAGACAATCCACAACCATACGGCACGGCGCGGAGTGGAGCAGAAGTACTAGGAGAGACTCCAAATAAATTGAAATAATAGTCAGGAGAAAGAAGAAGAAGGGAAGACATATCTTTACATACATACACAAATCACACCTATTTCCCAACGGGGTAGGCAGAGACCACGTACTTCCACCTGCTACGATTCTGTCATACATCTTTCGCTTCTTCAACATTCATTAATCTTTTCTTGCATGATCGTCGGTTTAGAGTACTCTACTTCTTCAGAACGTCTTCGATTTGATCGATATGTTCGTCTAAGCCTTCCTCTTCCAACGATTCCTTTCACACTCGCATCATAAATTTGTTTAGTCATTCATCCTCTCAACATGCCCAAACCATCTAAGCATCCCTTTCTCAATCCATGTGATTATATCTTCTTTCACATCACAAAGCTCTCTTATCACACTATTTCTTATCCTGTCACTCAAATTCACTCCTAAGATACCTCTTAGCGCTCTCATTTCTCATTTTTTTATCATTCAATAAAATATTGAATATATATAATATTATTCGTGTGTAATGGGCATTATATTATTATGGCCGGCCTCAGGGCAAATCGGTATCGCTCGTACGATAACAACTTAATTAAGACCCGGCCTTAAATAACAGATACGTAATAAACCAACACTTTTTATCAATACATTAATTACACTGCGAATTATATCCATAAAACATCGATTAGATGCAACTATCGAGAATCGATGAAAGGAAACGGATCGTAAAATCCGTATAGTTTCTCTATCGCCCATCAATAAGGAATCTCGTCGCGTAACGGGCTTCGAATTTATCGATATCGAATCGTGTCGACATCTCTTCACACTTCGTTCGATCGCAATAAAACAATATCGACCCTAACCGACCGTTAAACAGTCAGACAATCGATAATAAAAAAACGATGACAACTTGCTACAAATTCTCGCGATGCGTTCGATATTTCATTTTGAAAAAATAAATAAAAAAATAACGATCTACGGACGCGACGCGGCGCGAACGTAAACAATTGAAGCATAATTCTATCGGTGTCTATAGACTATATACTATAGTATGGTGAGGCGACCCAAGTGACCCCGAGCTGACCCGATCTCGCCCGAGCACAGCCGAGAGAAATCCGCCCACCCCTATTAGGTATTATTGCCGAGTTAATAACTGTTCTTCTACGGGACTTTAAAACGGAAAGCTTACGGTGCGTTAGAATTTATTGGTTGCTAATCAAAATAATTAAAGATTTATTTTTAGTTATTTTCTTAAGGAAGAGTGTGTCATAATAATTAATTTAAATCAACAATTACATGCTGCAAATATCACGGTCCTATATTTAACATCACGCTCACTTCCAACTGCGGTAGGCAGAGTGAACTTTTTATTATCTACCCTGTTCTTCCAACGTATTTCTTCTTTTATAATAATTAATCTAATTTAGTACTTTTTTTATCGAACTAGGATGTACCGAGGATTGGTTATACGATTAGTTTCACCTTGTGTATGGTGGTCAACGTGACGTTTGTTTGCTTATTACTGTATCGATATGTTCTTCAACATTTTTAACACTAAAATCTCACTAACCATTCCACGTATATTAGGGTTACCAAAAATAGTCCGTACGTCCGTCCCGCGCGATCCACGGAAACCGCGTTAAAGACGAAAAATTCGTTTTCGGCCCTTCCGGTCGAACAAGACTCGCCCGCGAATCCGGATCCATCTCCGGAGATGGATACCGAGAACGACGGCTTCACCGTCGTGGCGTCGCGTAAGCGAACGGCGCGTAGCAGTCCGACTGCTCAACCGGCGCCTAAGGTAATAGCTAAGGCAGTAGTCAGGGGCGCCGCCGCCCCCGCGTCCTCCCAGCTCCCCGCGCCCGCCGGCGGGAAAAAAGAGCGTGCCCCACCTCCAATCATAATCCGGGACAAGGCAGCCTGGATGGGAGTCTGCAATGAGATGCGCAGACTCAAACTCGACTACCACAAGGCTAGAAACATAGTCAACGGGATTTCTATTTCGGTGAGTTCTTCGGAAACTCACCGTAAACTAACCACCCTCCTCCGGCAGAAAGGTCTGCAATTTTATACGTATTCGCTCGCGGAGGAGCGCGTCCTCCGAGTGGTCATCCGCCGCATTCCGGTGGAGCTCGACCCGTCGGAGGTGTGCTCCTCGCTCAAGGAGCAAAGTTATCCCATCCGGGAAGTACACCGGATGTACAGTAAAGATAAGCGGCCACTACAAATGGTAGTGGCCATATTGGACCTTTCCCCCGAGGGAAAGGCCATCTTCCAGCTAGAGACGGTGTGCGGGCTCTCCGGGATTAACGTGGAGCCCCCACACAAAAACCACCAGCCTGCGCAGTGCCACAACTGCCAGCTGTACGGGCACGCTGCCCGTAACTGTCATTCTCGTCCGCGGTGCGTAAAGTGCCGAGAGGACCACCCCACACGGGAGTGCACGCGCGAGCGTGACTCCGTCGTCCCCCCGAGCTGCGTGTTATGCGGGGAGGAGGGGCATCCCGCGAATTATCGCGGTTGCCCCAAGGCCCCGCGTACCACGCGGCCACGTACACAGAGGCAGGCGGCCCCCCGGGCGGCGCCCCCCGCCTCAGCCATCAAAGCGCAACCCCTGCTGGCGTCAGGGGAATTTCCCGCGCTGCCGATCCCGCGCCAGCTCCCGGCCGCCGCCGGCCCCTCCGCACCCCGCGTGGTGCAACCGCAACCCGTGCGTTCATCGCAGAACGCATGGGGCCCCCGCCGCCCCAATCCACAGCCCCTTATGGCTATGGATATTCCCGCGCCCCGCGCTCCTGCGCCCCGCGCGCCCGCTAACACTGTCGTCAATAGTAACGACCTAATGATACTGCTCACCCGCGAGCACGATATCCGCGAGCTCATCGAATACAACGACCATTTGGAGCGCTTCGGTCTCATCAAGACCGCTTGCGCGTTCCCCCGCCTCGTAGAGACACTACAACGTCTCGATCGCGAGGCGAGTAGTAATAAAAATTAGGGCCTTTCAATGGCTAAGTTTAAACCGAAAGCGTTAAATCTTTCATTTTTTAACGCGCGAAGCCTACTTCCGCAGCGTGATCTCATCGCGACCTTTCTTAAAGATCACCAAGTAGATGTTCTTTTAGTGCAGGAGACGCTCTTAAAGCGTGCTAAACGTGATCCAAAAATCGCGAACTACAATATTGTAAGAAATGACCGGGCCGGCCGCGGGGGCGGCACTCTCATTTATTACAAACGATCGTTATATTGTACGCCGGTAGATCCTCCGATACTTACCAATATGGAAGTATCCGTGTGTAGACTAGGAATGACCGACCACCCGTCCATAACGTTAGTCTCAGTTTATCTCTCGCCGAGGAAAGAGCCTCTCAGGTCTGACCTAGAAAAGCTACTTTCGCTCGGTGAATCGGTCATTATAGCGGGTGACCTCAATTGTGGACACACTTCGTTTGGCAATTGGAGAGACTCCAGTAATGGGGTTAAACTCGAAGAGCTAACGAACGTGCTAAACTTTGATGTCATAGCGCCACCCACTCCCACCCACTTTCAAGACAACTGTATGCCGACAGTGCTTGATGTAGCTCTCATTAAAGGTATCGCGCTTCGGTTACGACTCATTCGGGTCGTACACGAGCTCGACTCCGACCACCGTCCGGTCATCATGCAGCTAGGTCAACCAGACGACTCTAGCCCTCCTTCGGTCCAAGTGGTTGACTATGCCAAGCTAAAACATTATCTTGCGGACAGGCCGTCCTCGTCCAGCTTAGATAGGATCCCGGACGTATTGGGGTCCGTTGCGGACGTAGATCTCGCGATCGATTCCCTGGTCGACCACCTGCAGGCCGGCATCGGAGAGGCCTCGAGAGAGGTCGAAGAGGCGAGCGATCGCCGCTTCGTACTCCCTGCCGACGTGCGGGCGTTGTTGACGGAAAAGAACGCGGCGACTCGTGCGCACGACCACTATCCGACCGAGGAAAACCGCGCACGTTTACGCGCACTTCAAAGATCGGTTAGAGCCCGTATATTAGAACTCAGAAGTCACAGATGGGACGCCCTCGTCGAAGGGCTAAGGCCGTCGCATCTGGCTTACTGGAAATTAGCTCACAGCCTCAAAATAGAGGCTTCTTATCTTATGCCCCCCCTCGAGAGGGGTCCCGGTATACCGCTCGCCTTCGATAGCAGCGACAAGGCGGAGTGCCTCGCCACTTGTTTGGAGAGCCAGTGCTCTCCGAACAGTGTCGATGCAAATACCGACCGGGTCGAGGGTATCGATGGATGCGTGCGGGAGCTGGATAAGCTCCCCGCGACAGACTCCCTGTCCCCAGTCACGTCTGAGGAGGTTCTTTCCATTATAAAAAGCCTTAAGCTTAGAAAAGCACCAGGTCCCGACGGGATCAGGAATGAAGTACTTAGACTTCTTCCCGATCGCCTCATAGCTCTTTTGGTCTGCATCTTCAATGTAGCCATAGCCCACTGCCATTTTCCAGCCGCCTGGAAAAAGGCCATAGTCATAGGTATCCGTAAGCCCGGTAAGAGCGCGTCGCTTCCCGACAGCTATCGCCCGATCAGTCTCCTAAATACTTTAGGGAAAATGTACGAGCGGATCCTTCTGAACCGTCTCAAGTCAGTAATAGAGGAGAAAGACCTCTATCCGCCTGAGCAATTCGGTTTCCGTGCTAGATATTCTTGCACTCATCAAGTGCACCGCCTCACGGAGCACGTTGCATTTAATTTTGCTGAATTATATAAACCCCGCCGTACACTTGCGGTCTTTTTCGACGTTGCCAAGGCCTTCGATAAGGTCTGGCACGAGGGATTGATCTACAAGTTGTATCACTTTGAAGTCCCCGATAGGCTAATTAAAATAATTCGCGACTATCTAACAGATCGCACCTTTCGCTATAGAGTGGAAGGTGAATTGTCCACGCCCCGTCCAATACGCTCAGGCGTTCCCCAAGGTTCGATCCTGGCTCCTAGCCTATTTAACCTGTACGTCAGTGACCTACCTCGACTCCCGGAGGTCGAGGTAGGGCTATACGCTGACGATACAGTCTTATATGCCTCAGATAGGAATAGATCCCACCTCAGACACAAAGTCCAACGCTCCGTGACCACTCTCGGGAAGTGGTTTAACGAGTGGCGTATAGCCGTTAATCCCTCGAAGAGCGCCGCGATGCTCTTCGATGCGGATTCGTCACAGATACCGTGGAAGCTTAAACCTGTTAAGCTCTACGATAATCCGATTCCGTATGTAAGAGAGACCAAATATCTAGGGGTAACCCTAGATAGTAGGCTCTCTTTTAGACCCCACATCCGTAAGGTTAGGAACAGGGCCGCGTGGGTCCTGGGCCGGTTGCATCCTCTGTTGTGTTCGGTGAGTAAAATGTCCACGCGACATAAGCTCACGCTCTACAAGACGTGTATTCGACCAATTTTGACATACAGTTGCGCCGTGTTCGCACATATGTCCGAGTCGAGTTTCAAACGGTTACAATCGATACAGAATAGGTTCCTCTATCGTCTCACCGGGGCCCCGTGGTATGTTCGAAGCGTAGATCTCCATAGAGATATGGAGCTTCCTTCGATACATGCCTACGTTAAACAGCTCTCCCGTTCGTATTTCGACACCGCGTCGAACCACGCGAATCCGTTAATAAAAACAGCCGCCACTTATGTTCCGGCACCCACGGACATCCGGTGCAAACGCCGGCCGCGCAATATTTTTATTGATCCCGACGATCACATCGAAAATTCGAATAAATATTACACATCCGTCTCTCCAAACAGAGCGTGCCAGCGCCCACGCCCGCGTAACCACCGTTCTCTCCGCAGAGGGCGGGCGGTCAATTTCGCTCCAGCACACCCGTCACGTCCACCCTCTCTAGCGGTAACCCAAGCCTAGGTCCGTTCCTCGGTGTGAAACCCTTGGGTCAGGCAACCGCCCGCGCGATACAAGTGACACTGTACGTGCATCACTTAGCTACCTACATACAACACTACACACGTATGAACATACACACGTGCACACCACACAGGTACATAGGTTCTGTGAGGGACCTTTTTTTTTCTTTTTTTTACGCTAGTTAGTTAGCGCTAGTTAGTGTAGAAACATTCCGATTATTGAATACACATACGCACGGTTCCTTCCTTCCTCCCAGGAGGAAGGGAACGTGCCTATGTGTATATTTAGTTAGCTCGAATCGTAGGTGTAGGGATTCGAATAGATCGCGACCTATTTGCGAACGCGACGACCGCCCGAGCCGAGGTCCGGCCACTTTGGCACCCTCGTGCGAGTCGTCCACAAAACTTTCGCGGCTGAGTGCCCTCTGCGCTCGCCCCCAAGTCCGGTGAAACTGTAAAAGCCGCAGCGGCTTTAGGGCCCCTAAGGCTAACAGTGTAGTCAGTTCTAAAAAAAAAAAAAAAAAAAAAAAAAAAAAAAAAAAAAAAAAAAAAAAAAAAAAAAAAAAAAAAAAAAAAAAAATCCACGTATATTTAACATGAAATAGTAATAACAAAACTTCAATTACCTGTTACATCGATTGATTAGTTTGATCAATACATATTAATCAGTTCTTCCGATAAAGACATGAAACTATGTACTTGAAATAATTCCTCAATCGTAGACTTACCTGAAAAGATAAATGCATACAAGTTAGTGCGGCCAATTAAGTGTTAAATCAAACGTAATCTAGTTCGGTCTCCTAATATTTAAATTTAAAGCGCTTTAAACTATTTATTGTAATTTTAAGAAAGTTCAGGTAGTTATGGATAAACAAACCACAATTATAAGTACAAAAGTACAGCTTCAAATGTGTTGAAAGAGACCACCGAGAATAACTCCTATTAAAAAAAATCACTTCACCTGAACTGTAATAACTAAATAAAAAAATGCCTCTGGCAAAGGCATCTGTCGTGTTAATTGTACAGGACAAAGTATTTAGGGCGCCAAGATATCTCAATTTCAATTTAAAAAAGAAACTCTTATCTACAGTAAAGTGTAACTGGTATAACTTGTCCATACGTAAGAATTGGCCTAAACACAAATGCAAATAATACCGTAAGTTGACAAAATAATCCCTTAACAAAGACGGGAGTGACTTCACAGGGGTGGCACTGTTTACAAATAATTTTCGCCTCATTATCTCATATTAAAGTATGATTGATTTATAACCCTAAAATATGCTTGTTATAAAGGGTTTTAGGGATTAACATAACTGAACTGTCCGGATTATGTTTTATGTGTTTTTGTGGGATACGAAGATCTGCATTTCATTCATGGGGTTTTTTGTCGTTGCTATAATTGTGGTTACTCAGTTTTAAAATGGGAACAATTGAATTGTTTAATTTGAAATGAGTTCTACTGAATGAGTTATTTGGAAACCGAAATGTTACAATTACGAATGGTCTGGTGGAAGTGCGGTTTACGGTTAAAGGGAGGGTGTAAGACTTTTTATACAATGAAGGCAAACAAGCATATAGCCCGCCTGACGGTAAGTGGCTACCGTAGCCTATAGACACTTCTAATACTACAGATATCACTAACGTGATGCTGACCGTGAACTTCTCTACCCCAAAGAGCTCTGGAAACCTTACTCACCACAGGAACACAACTCAAGGTTATTTGGCTGCCTTCTTCTATAGGGTGGAGGTATTCCACCGGTGGGACTGCCCCAAGTAATCTATCTATCTATACTTAATATAATAAAGTGGAAAGTTTTTTTGTTTGTTTGTTTAAACACGCTAATCTCTGAAACTACGAGTTGGATTTAACAAAATATTTTTTTATATGATAGCCAGACTCACGAGAAATAGTATAGGCTATATAACATTGGGCTACGATTCCCAGCTAACCTTAAATATTGATTTTTGTTACTTAAGTTGGAAGTCGAAGCCGTCGCGAACTGCTTTATCCGCGTGCGCTGGCTTAACATTTAATGATAGGTAAATATAATATTCCACAAAAATTTTGGTCATTAATATATCTAAGAAAAAGTCAGATATAATATATATCTATTTCTTATAAATAAGCCATACGGTATTTTGTCATTTTTTTTGTTAAAGATTAAAAAATTAATTTATGGGTATTATATTTTGAAGCATAGCATATTGATCCTTACAAACAAAAGTTGCTTCATTATGAAGACAATTTAATTAAGATAAACTTTGTCTTTTACTGCGTGTTATTTAGACGCATAATTTCAGAGATAATGTAAAATTAAAATAATTGAACTCTCGGCTCGGGTCTATGTCTCTATTAGTAGTGGCGCAAACAATTCATGCGATGCCGCGATGTGACCATCTGGCCACCCGATAAAAATATTGTCTATACTTACGTATTATAAATCATCAATCAGTGTTTTTTTCTAAATTATATGCGGGCGAAACCGCGGTGTGCAGCTAGTATAATATAAAAGACAATTTTAAACAAAAAGAAAACCAACTTCAATGTATTTGAGGAATTCCTTGGTGTATCTTCAAATTCGAAAGTCCAATGCCAATAAAATGGGACCAACCTTGAAGTATCCCCTATCCAACAAGATATGAATTATCCAAATCGGTTTATAAACAAAGAAGTTATGGGTGAACATCTAGAAAAAAATACGTGCTAATTGAGCAACCTCAGTTTTTTTAAAATACTTGTTAAAAAAAAGTAATCGATATTTATATAAATGATCAAAAACAAGGTCGAAGTGTTCACAAAATATCAACAATGTTCCCAGAATTAATTCGTAATGTTCGTACACCCACACTTGTACAGAGGCTCGAAACGTTCTAATTAGTTAAGTGCTCGGGTTATACAATAATATCAGAGAGCCGACCGCACCACCCGACACATTCGAAACATTTAGCATCGACGGCTTACAAATGATTCTAACCGAGATATAACAGCGATAATAGATTATACGTGATCGCTGCCAAGCTGGTAGAAATGTACAAAAAGGTAGTAAAAATCCATCGATATCAATTACACTACTTGCTAGATTGTGCGTTCGGAATTACCACTAGCAACCCGCTTCGGATACCACGGGTAGCATAATATACCATGATTTTTTTGTCATGTAACATAACTCTATTAGTTTCCGTGGCGCACGCCATTAAAACTACCAGCCGACATGATTTTTTCTGATATCTTCAAGAATCATTGTCATATGTCAAACAATTTACACAAAACTCGAAAGAAATATACACCTAAACCTTTCGAAAGAATTACTACGTCCATTGATGAAAACCGTATGAAAATCAGTTGAGTAATTTTTAAGTTTCTCGCATTCAGATAGACGTGGTGAGGGACTTTATTTCATAACTACCTGTGCCCGCGGCTTCGCCCACGTGGATACAGAATGCCCGCGCGAATCTTCCTCTTACGCTCCCGGCGATTTTAAAGACAAAAATGCTTATTATTATGGGTATTACTTAGAAGATAGATATATACTTTGCCGGATATTTTTGTAGGTATTTTTAATGTCAACAATTATTTAGTACATTAGTTTGCTATATTTCTTATGGGTTACTCAGCGTAAGCCATTTAAGCGCCCGCATTGATTCACCATGACCAGTTTTTTTATTTGTGCGGTACCGTCATTTTTTTTACTCAATAAAACTAGCCTAAGAGACTCTTTATAATATCAGTAAATTACCAGTGAAAGTCCCATTAAAATTGGTCCAACAACAACAACAACCAGAACAAACAGACGGACAGACAGACAAAAAATGGGTTTTTTTATACATAATAATATACTTACATATGAATTTAGTAAAATGCTGTTATTTTGATATTAAAAACAGACATTTTAATTTTATTAATTGTATAGAACAGATATGTAATGAAGAGAAATGAACAGAAGAGAAATCTTTGTACTCCTTTTATAGCATATTGCACTCACAAAGGAGTGTGATATTTGGAATAGCTAAAGTTTACATATAGAAGGAGTGCAAAAACCTAAATATCTAAATAATATGTGTTATAAAAAGCTAAAATAAAATATAATATTCATTGTTAACATTCATACTATCACTGTCGAATACTTATTAGTCTGTGGTCAAATATATGCAAAGAGTAGACATTTTTTTTATATAACGGCTCTCTGCATATGTACGCAATTTCGCTAAAGAATTTATTAAAATATTGCCAACAAATAATTATTGACAGGTTGACCGAACAACAACACGATTTTAAAAATGGTGCATGTTGTGATTGGCAAGTATTTGTATTTCCTGTATCAAATTATATATATTTTTTAATTATATTAAGTTACTGGTAGTGGTGATCCCAGTTTTTCCCAAAAAATGAATTACTACGATATTAATTTAAGTTACATAAAGATTATTCAAAGTAAATGGATTTGATAACCGTATTTAAAATAATTAAATCAGCCTGTATATAACTTATTACAGGGCAAAGGCCGCTCACAGATAAAAGGCAAAGGGTTAATCACCACACCAGTTCAGAAAGCTAACCATTGGCGATTTCAAAGCGGAGAAATTAATAGTTTTGATTTTTGCAGTACTTGGTCAGCTTTCTTTACGATATTTTCCTTAACCGTAACGATGCTACTAAATACTTTTATTTACGAATGAATTTTCTCCCTCTCTGTACGCCTGTAAAGAATACTCTTCTTCATGGCTGAGATATTTTCCGAACAGGTAGTAGTGTGTAGTAGTAACCATCGAAAAGGGAGGATCCCCCAACCAGACGGGTGTTATGTCTGGCGGGCAGCTGCCCAACGGTTGTAGTCGGGTTCTTGTATATACACTCAATTGAAGAGTTAATTTCTATAGCGCGATGTAGGATGCGTCGTATGTGGCAAGATAAATGTCGCTGTGTGTCGCTATGTAGATGTCGCTACAAGTGTTACATTCATAATTATCTTCATTCTAAGGGATTACATGACTAACGTCTTTTTTTCGGTTCCAAACTAGTAAATGCCAATTTGAAAAAATCTTTTGGGCCATGCCAAAAGGTTACCAATGGACATTAATTCGATTTTCAATTGGACCACCGCGACTCGACTAAATAAAACTCGAATGTGAAATAGGTTTAAGGAAATAATATTGGTTAATTCAACATTGGTAATGCAAACAAGGACTCGGACGTTAAAACGGGCAGTTTACTTTCATAAATCGAGTTTTCCGTAAAAGTGGGTGTTAATACAATGGTACCGGAACCGCTTGTAATGCGCGCCGCTAAATGGACGCTAATGTCACCATGTTTCAGGACTGCCGTAGAATTGTCCTAGTTTTTCAACAGTCGTACGGCAATTTGGATGCACTGTATTTGATCTCAAGTATATTACAACCCCAAACAACAGCGATTACATAATTACAAACTTTAACTCTTTATAATTTAAAATTTATTATTTTATATTTTATTAATAAAATTTAGCATTTAAAAATATAAATCTATTTGTCTCTGTAAGTAGAATATATTCATATTTTAATTTGTTGAAGTTTAATTTGTTAAAGTATATTTGTTTTTATTTGTTTTTTTTTTACTTCTTCTACAGTATTACCAAATTCATTCCTGCTATTTATAAATTAATTATTTTAACTGCTCACCATGTGTAATCATAATCATGTCATAAGCTCCTATAATTAAGATTGTACAAGTTGTCCAGAAAGGGTATCGGGTATTTGTAAGTTCAATGAAACAAAAATTATTTGTATGCAATAAAAAAGTTTATTGTTTATTATTAGCATATGAATTGAAGAATTATTTGGAAAAGATGATGTTATCCAAATGATGACCGTTACGTTGCTGGCACTCTTCTAAACGGAAACGAAGATTGGCGATAACACGTTGACACATAGCTATCGATATTGCTGTCATTTCTGACCTGATGTTTTGCTTTAACTTGGTTAGATTCGTCGGATTGTTTTGATAAACCTTACTTTTAAGGTATCCCCATGCAAAATAGTCAAGCGGGCTAAGGTCGGGGCTTCTGGGAGGCCAGTTGATGTAACCCCTTCGCGAAATGACTTTATTAGGGAATAATTCGTTAACAACTTCCATTGAGTCATTTGAGGTATGGCAAGTGGCCCCATCTTGCTGGAACCACGTTCTTGAGTTGAAACCTGCAAACTCCTGCAACTCTGGGACCAAAAAATTTCGCAACATATCGCAATAACGGTCACTATTCACATTAATTGATTGATTGTTGATCTTGATCTCGTTGATCATCATGAAAATAAGGACCAATTATGCCTTTAGCAGACATAGCGGCCCAAACAACGACCTTTGGGCTATGCAGGGGTCGTTCATGCTTTCGTCTAGGATTCTCCACTGCCCAGTACCAACAATTCTGCTTATTAACATGACCATTCAGGTGAAAATTTGCTTCGTCACTGAACAGTATGTTGTTAAAGTTGTTAAATCGCTGCAGCATTTCGTTCGCAAAAGTCAGTCGATTAGCATAGTCCGTATCCTTCAATTCTTGAACCAATTGAATTTTATAGGCTTTTAGATGTAAGTCTTTCTTTAAAATCGAATGTAAAGACGATTTTTTGATGTTCAACGTTTGGCTTCGCTTTCGGATGGATAAAGACGGATTTTGACGAACCGACGCCTCAACTTATTCAATTGTTTCTTCATCGCGAACTGAACGAGGACGACCAGAGTTTTGAATTTTAACTGTCGCACCTGTATTCTCGAACATACTGATCCATTTCCTAATGCTATCGTCACTTGGCGCGTGGCGTGTACGATATTCCGCACGATAGAGACGTTGAGCAGTCACTATTGAATCACCATTACGATAATACGCTCGTACGCAAAATGCGCGATGCGTCCCCGAGTACTGTTCCATCGTGACTAAAACTCCACAAAATGGCGGACGCCACGAACCCCTCCCCGCACCCTTTAGACCCGTTTCGAATATGGCGCGAAAACAAATACCCGATACCCTTTCTGGACACCTTGTATTTGTTTAGTCTTTTTTTGTTGGTAAGCTTATAATTTGTCAGAATGGAAATCGTGTTGGTGTTTTTATTATAAATAAATAAATTAATAATAATAGTATGGATTATAAAATAAGTTATCAAATTTTATGTGCCTTATTTAATATTTTTGTCTTCGGTTGTCAGTGCTACCATGATGCCCCATCTTTTGTATATATTGCATCTTCCAAATTATTTCAATTCAGCCATTTTTTGTTCTTTGTTCTAGGAAATTGAAAATAAAATGTTCACCCACCCAAATGATGAAATGTTTATAAAGATTTAAGTCACTCAAGGTCGTAGTGTATACAAATAAAACCCTTTTGCCTTATGAATTTATTGACGACCAGATGTACCTAAGGCTGCGCTCGCGTCGCTTACAGAATGTCTTCGATTGGGTACACGCGCGAATTGTGCTCCCGTATCCTTATTAAAAAGACACAGTGTTTATTGTGGGTGATTCTTAGAAGATATACATATTATGCTCTCACTGACTTTTTTGTATGCCTTTTTAAGATCTTCAACTATTTACTACATTAATTTTATGTGTCTCTTATGATTTACTCAGCGTAAGCCATTAAAGCGCCCCAATATCATCGTTTTACTGAATTTATTTTTATTTACGTGGAACCCTAATTATTTTTCTTAAATAAAAATAACTTAAGTTATTTCTCATAATATCATCTATCTGCCAGTGAAAATCCCGTCAAATTTTCATAATGCAGAAAAAAGTTGTCAAAATCGCATTTTTTGTACATCTGACAATACAAATGTCACTTCGAAGTAGTTGTCATAAAGTAAGCTTTATGAATGAATGAATGAATGGTTTATGAATGACAGGTAAATTTTGGAATATCGTAATAATTTTTATACACTTTTTTGTTAGTTTTCGAAAAAATATATTGTTTTTTACGTCAAATACGACCTACTTTAGCATTTTGTGCTGTATATTGTATTGAGTGATAAATTAGTGTGGTGATAAAATTCGTTAGGTTATGTTTAAATTGTGAACATCCAGGGTGCCAGAAACAAAAATTATTCGTTGAAAATGCATACACAATTCCTAGATAGACCTAACCTCAAAATTGAAAAAAATCTCTAAAACTATTGTCTCCGCACTTTTTCCTTCACAAGGGGAATACCTCTACTCTCATCCAATTACAGCATCAAATTTAGCGGTAGGGATTCTAAAGTCCAACCCTTATGAATTTGTTGGTGGTCCCATTTCAGTCTTGTCCCGTTCAGAAATCATGGTGTCAATACAAAACCTGTGCGGCGTGTGGCGAACGCGCAACCAACAAAAGCCGCTAAATACGTCCACTATCAATCCATCGGCCTCATCTGGTACGTGCTAATTTGGAAACTACGACTTTCGCCCGACACTGTTTACTCGAGCATTATCGAGATCGGACCGACGCGATGTCGCGGACGACATTAGTTTATACCCTACCATCAAGCATCTGTTCGATTTCGCACGAAACCAAAAATGTCTTGTGTTTATTTTTATAATTTAGCATACGAATATAGTGATAAAAGCAATTGTTATATCTCACTTTTACTTTTCAATACATATATAATATATGTATATTTTATTATTAAACAAAATAAATTATTTATATTAGTAAGTTATAAAAATATGAGGTTCAGTAAATTTTTAGGAGATTATCAAAGGTATACAATTTGTACTTCCATGAATGATTATAATTATTATTGAAGTATAATCCATATATTAATACGTGAAGCAAAAGGTTTCGCTACCTTTATAACCGTATTGCGTGCACGGAAGATTGTGAGATTTGGCATGGTTATAGTTTATATGGAGAAGGAGTGCAGAAAGCTAAAATTTATCTATAACATCTGTTACTAATATATAAAATAAAATAAATGAATACTGCGAATCCTAACCCGACCAGTGCCATTGAACTTAGATCCCCAAAACCAATGTCAAATAGAAGATAGTCTATGATCAAAAAGTCGCAGGTCGAATTTTGAGCTTAGGGCGATCGCTAGTTTAAATAAATTCACAATCATCACACCGCACTCCACAATCTCATCTCATGATAAGGGACGATACGCTAAGTCTAGTAGGGAATATGGCAGGAACACACCTATAGGTGGTTGGCGACAGATTTTCAGGGTTATCACCGCTAACCAGACGAGCATTAGAAAATGCTCTACCACTATGTTGGGGTTTCATCAAGATATTTTCCTACACCGAAAGCTCAGGCTCATTGCAAGGATTTGAACTCACGTCAATCGACATGGTGTCTGACAGGCTACTTACTAAGCCATCATTGCTTATCAAAAATTGTTTCAGAAGAACTCAATAAACAGGTTTGTTTACACCTGAAATCGATAAACTACCATAACTTATTTAATATTTAAGCAGCAATAAATAATTAATTGTTAACCAGTTAATAATATTAGTGAAATAAATCATTATTAATCATATTTCAATCTATTAAAATTAATCATTATTTGATTTTCAAAGCATTTTCGTTCCACTTGTTTCAAACCCACAGACATCTTGGTATTTACATTAAAAAAAACCTAAAATCAAAATGTTTTGCTCATTATCAAAGCTTTCATCGGTAATGTTTGTAATTTTATTAATTTAATCTGACATAAAATACTTGTACACTAATTCAAATTGTTAATCCTTAAACCCCACAACATGAAACTGAAATTTCAAGCTCAGGTTGGGGAAAGCGATGGTTCCAACTATTCTAATGAATGGATTCAATACAATGACCCTGGACAGTTTGAATACAAAATTTCTATGGTGTATTCATAACGTGTTGGTAGTCTTCGAACACCATTTCTTTGGCGTATTATTTGTACAATGTAGTGCTGACCTTAGGTCGTCCCGCGATCCTAATCCACGAAGCAATGTTCGCTATCATGTAAAGGTTAGATATATGAACTTCATAGATATTTACGAATGTATTATTACGGATGATATCTGTGGGAAACATGTAAATGGATTGATGCGGTTCGTTATCTAGAACGGACTGTGTAACAGCCGTGTACTGGTCGCAAACATTGTACAATATTTATTTGTAAACTATGTAAATAAAAATGAAATGGTGTATCACTCAGCCGATTTGGCTATTTTTTGTTTAATAGTATTCGTAATAATACGACTTAGTTTTTTATGGAAAAAAAAATAATCCCAGCAAATATTCAAATTCGGAAAAATGATGACCTTTTTTCTATCAGATTTTTGTTCGAACTAAGACTTAAACGATTCAAAGGATGAATACGCGTAATTATTTTTCTGTTATGTTTGGAATAATGGAAAAATTATCAGGAAAGAAAACGGAATAGGTGGCGCTTAATCGGAGTCATAGAAAAGGACAGAAGAACGTTTACATCGGTCTTCAAAAGGGAGATAAACAATAATGATGTAATTCTTAAATTAGGAGAAGTGATATATTTTGAACTGCAATATAAACTGTCACCGCATATTTATAGAACAAAATGAATAGAAACTGAGAAAAATACTCTTCTAACCTTTTGTAGCTCGGCTAATTGACGGTACTGTCCGTAATGGTAAGCATAGTACAATCTTATCACAACGGTGACCACCGAGAGATCGTGATCCAACGACGGTCGCTACTGTCATGCCAGCCTGCATTAATTTAAATTCTAATAATACTTATAAAAAACTAATATATTTGTATTTTTTAGATAAACATTTATACAAATTTACTCAAAAACTCCAGTGAAGTTTTAAAAATCTTTCAGGCGGATAAGGTTAGTCGAGTCGAAAAAAACTACATGTTCCAAAATGATTGAAACTGAATGACAATTTAAAAAATAATCTGTATCGAATACGAATCAGCCTGGATACGCTTATGGTTTATAACCGTATTGTGTGTTGTTCGATTATTCACACGGCAAGCGTGAAGTCCATGACATTTTTAAACATACAAGAGTCTGAACAAATACTCTGTAACGATTTTATTTAGTGTAGGGTTGGCAGTGATTGAGTTAATTTTTTTTTCATAATTTAATTTCTAAAGTTTCATTAAACTACCAATATCATAATTAGTCTAAATCATTATTTTTAAACAAATCCTTGATTTTTACAGCACTTGTAAATTTTATTTTAATTTAATTAAATTTTATTTAAGCATATTTACTACCGAATATGTTATCTTTGTCGTACCGTGAAACTGTGGAACAATCTCTCGAACGACCCATCGAAAAAAGAATCGTCCAAATCGGTTCATAAACCAAGAAGTTAGGGCTGAACAATGAACATCCATAAAAATATATAAATACATGCGAATTGAGATACTCCTCTTGTTTTGAAGTCGGTCAGAAAACACAATTACATGATCATCTATGTTAAACAGTTAAATTAAATTTTATGGATACATAGAAAACTTGTTTTTCAACGTAACATAGTAACACAATAAAAATGGACGTCCTTAATGTAAATTATTTTAAATTGCACTCATATATTTGCTTACCTATAATTAGAGACTAAATATACATATTTGGTAACCCTAAAAAGAATATATGAATTGAAAAGAAATAAAACCCACTAGCGTTATGAAACCGAAAATTATCTGTCACAATTTGAATTTTATGGTTTGTTGCGTATAATTTTTATGCTGGCTATACACGCGATATATCGGTGCGATATAATCACGCGTGGCGTTGTGTTATTAAGGATTATTTATTTATTAAAGAAGATCCATTTTTGCAATTAATTCTAAATCCAATACCGATATGCGAACCTATTATATGCGTCCACTACATTGATTTGATAAAATATAAAATGTAAGAAATACAATTTAAAAAAATTAGTAAAGTACAAGTAAGTTACATTGTATGAAAAATTAATAAAAATATAAATTAAAATAATGCATTGAATGGAAAAGTATTTTTTAATTAAAAATGGGGAAAAGAGTTAAAGCATAGAATATAGTTATGTATTTTTATTTTCCGGGTAGGCGTATCAATTGCCCGAAAGTGTCATAAATATCAATAAAATATACGAATGAATTTCTTTTACTAAATCGGGAAATTTAAACTTACCTGTACTTAAACTTATTTTTGATTTATAAACTTACATTATATCCATACAAATATTATAAAGCTTCAGAGGTAGATTTTTTTTGTTTGTTTGAAGGCGTAAATTTTTGGAACTACCAGTCTTATTTCAAAAACTATTTATTGAGGAAGATCCATAGGTTACATAACTTCAGACTACGACTTTAACTTAAACGTGTTCCCTCCTTCCTACAATACGGAGTCCTACAAACATAACGTTAATAGACGGTAGTTGCTGATATTATTGAATTGAGTTGTACTCAGGTAAAATGTAGCCACGTTGCCGAGCAACGATAAAAAAAACCATGAACGCCAAGCAATCCAGCAAACACGGAAAGTGAGAGAATTAATAGGTTACACGGGTGCGTTGGTAGAATAAACTTAACACGGGTGAAGCCGTATAGCAAAGTTAGTATTGTATACTTACGTTATTATGTAAGTGTGAAGTGAAGTAATAGAATGGAATATAAATTCTGAATACACTTGACCAAGTTAATCAAAAATCGAAAAAATCTTTATTCGATTGAGGCAATAAGAAAGCACATATGAACGTCAAAACACTACCGCCGGTTCGGATAAACATCCCAGTCATCGAAAGAAAACCGGTAAGCATCTTATCCGTTTTTGAATTTTAAAAAAGTATTAATATAATACAAATAATAATTCAGTGGATGCACAGAGAGGGAATAACTTCCAGACATCACTATCATTCACATAATTATCCAAACTATAATAACTTTTTGACTGTAAAACCTTAGTGATATACAGTAATTGAAGAAATTAATGTAGAATCGAATATTATGCCCCCGGGAAATAAAATAATAATACTGGCTTATTTTTGTAAATATAAAATATAGGTATAATAAATGCTTTTTTACAATGCGATTAATAAATTCTAGAAAAACCTCTGTCACGTTTTCAATAGATGATTTACAAGTAGAAAAACAAATAGAAAAAGTATAAGAATATTGAGCAAGAGATGTTAATGGTATTGTAAAGTTAACAGCAGACTATCCGAGGCTTAACAATTCAGTCAATAACACGGCGTTGGCATAACAAATGTGTACTAATTAGGTAGATTGCATGGCATTAGCGGCCTGTTAACACGGACGTTCCACGTTTCAATTTTGTACGGTGTATGTCTGTATGTATTTTTCTAATTATTTTAAAAGGGAGTTTAGATTGAGCGAGATCTGTTCGAGGATCGGTTTAGTTTTTAAGTTGTAAAATTTGATGAACATTATTTGTATTAATTTTATGACAATTTAATCTTTGGATGTCTTTATAAATTGTTTTGTTTACATGAAAAAGGAGACGAAAACTCTTTCATACAGACATGGGCCTGGGTAAAAAAGATATATAAAAATATGAAAACGGTGTAAATTAATAGCTAATGCACAATCAAACAGTCACTGAAAAATGCAGATTTCTTGCTATTCTAAAAGCAGAGATTTAGGATATTTCGTAAAAGCGAAGTCATTTGATAAATTTCAACTAAACTATTTTTGAAGTAGGCTTAATATTAAAAAAATGCTATGTTTATTATCTTGTTGATTGTGAATTTTAGTGATATTGTATGATTTTAAAAACAAAAATATATTCGATTCTATAAACCATACTTCAACTAATTACATTCTGGGCCCAGAAATACCCGTCTCTTTTACTCATATAAAAGAGACACCGCATAAAATTAGAGTGCATTTTTTAGTTACAAGATTCACATATTGTTAAAGTAAAGCCTTCTACGAGTGACTTTCGAGGGTTATTCGGACTCGTAACAAACAGAAAAATCTATAGTTAAACTGCTTTCTACCAATTTTTATCATTTCATTATTAAATATTTTATATAAAAAAAATTATTAATGAAATGATAAAAATATCATCGTAACATTTAATACGTCCCTGGATTTTTAAAATGAGATTTTTTTTTCAAAAGTTGTGATAACATAACATACCATCACGCCTGTGTCACCGTAGGGTTAGGCAGAGGTGTACCAATGTACACCCACATTTCGCTGTGTATGTTTATAGGTCCCATGCACTAGGGGGCAAGCTTATTGCCATTAATCGGGCACAAAGCTAAACTTCGAGTTGCTACTGAGAATTTCATAGAAAAACTCAATAACACTTTGCTCGACCTGGGAATGAAACCCAGGACCTCGATCATAGTAGTCGCGATAATTAGGCTAATGAGGAAGTAAAAAAAAAAGTAAAATCAAAAAAGTAAAAAAGTAAAGTAAATCTTTCATGATTAAATTATAATAATTGAATCATTTGTAAGGCTTCGTGAAAATATGACTGTAAATTAATACATTAAATGCTACTAAGATCGAATATAACTTTTTTTTAAGTTAAACGTAATATCCGCCACAACGTCCAAAATATTTTTACCTACTTCAAACACGTATAAAGATTTTAGAAGTTAAAAGAATAAATATTTTATTTATTAGTGGAATAAAGTGAAAGTTGGCTTTTTCAAATATTTTGAATTATATTTGCCAAAAAATATTATACCATACGATTATATTTCATTTTCTACGAAACTCATTGGCTACATTTTAACTTGGGTTTCAAGTTCATATAGACAACATACTAGATTTAAAAAAAAAAATGTCTTCACATCTACATCTCGTTTAACTCTTTAACTTCTTGTATGTGAGAGCAATTTCATCCTATAACTAATTAGCCACTAATCGTCTCTCCGCGTGGTTTGTTAGTACTCATTACCACAACCAGTTACTTCGAATATATCTTCACATACTTCTAAATTAACCAGAAAAAATGAATTCCTAGCGTCGAGCCCACCAATACACCACCAATGCGTACCACCACTAATACGTACCATCACCAATACATGACAAAATCAATACCATATATTTTAGTAATCGAGTACTTGAAGATTGTGTGTATTATCAAGTTACAAAGATGACCGCATATTATTTTTAGCGGTAAGGATTAATAAAAACCTTGCATTGAATTGTAACTGGTATCTAGGAGACATTTTCGACCCCCTTTCGAAGAAGGTAATTATGTTAAGTAATCATTGGTATATGGAACTTTTTACAATATACAGGGTTTATTGGTAATTTGCAATATTCCCGTTAGGAGGGGATAGGGGTAATTATTTGCGATAATATTAATCCCCATAATATGCATTATGCAAAAGTGAATCATTTTTGAGTTATTTTGAAAAAAGCTAAAATACATTTAGACATTTTACAGATGGTTCACTTTTGCTTAATGCTAATGGAGGTTAAAATTATCGCAAATAGTTAATCCTATTACCTCCTAAAGGGAATACGGCGAATTACCATTAACCCTGTATAACCAAAAAGCACGCATTATGAAGTTTGATCCTCGATCAAATCGGGGACGTTCTGAAGTAAGGTCAGGTCAAGAGTACTCTAAACCAACGAGCGTGCGTGAAAAGATTGATGTACGTTAAAGCAGCGAAAGATGTATGCCAGGATCGTAGCAAGTAGAAGAACCTCGTCTCTGTTTACCCTGTTGGGAGAGGGGTGTGATATATGTTGTTATTGCTATGAAGTGTATATATACCAAGTACTTCAGTTGAGCGAAGAAATAGGAATGTGACACACTTTGTAGAAAGAGTGATAATGTCAATATTATGAGGGGTCTAAGTTCAACGGCACTTGTCGAGTTAGATTCACAGTATTAATTTATTTAATTTAATATATTGGTAACATATATTATAGATAAATTTTAGTTTTCTGCACTCCTTCTCCATATAAACTTTAACTATGCCAAATCTGACAGTCTTCCGTGCACGTTTTACGCTTAAAAAGGGGTAGAAAACTTTTGCTTTACGTATTTATAATTATAATAAAGTATAAATAATAATAATTATCAAGAAGTATCACGCTATCTAACTCGTAAATAGGATTATGGTGGGAACTTTTCCCATTATAAGAAAAAAGTTAAAATTCAGAAGTGAGATATAGAAATGATTAATACCCACTCTCCCACTCGATGCAGTCGCTGTTGAGGTCGTATTCAGACATCGCGTCAATCTACTTGGAGCCGGAGCTTTCAGTGAGGGAAAACAATGTGATGAACCGATATGACTTAATTACTCGCTGGCTAACTACCACCTTCAAACTGAAAGTCTGTTACCAAGCACCTATAGGTGTGTTCCGGCACTTGAGACACAGTCTCGAGGTGTATCATGTTACTATGCTCCTCCACATCATCTTTTAACAACAGATGATATTATGGTCAAACGCTAAGCCTATAAAGAATGACAAAAATTAACTTGCCGGTGTGAAGGTAAAGAAGATTAATTTTCTTAAATGTGTGATTTCAGTTGTTTCAAGTTAGAATTATGATCGTTTCGAAACTGTTGTTTGTTCAAATATTTAACACAACTGGTTTTGTTTGAAATATGGTGTATGTATGTGCATACTCTTGTTTTGTAAAGATTATATTATGGAATTTGAAATTGGCTTTGTATATTAATATGTCCTTTATATATATAAGTTAATTTAAGAATCGTATCTCATTTTTAAAGTGTTTTGCATCTTAGACAATGTTTTTATTTGATCTGACTATGCTGTTAGCCATAAAGGCATTGGAGCCTTAGACCGCATTTACAGCTTCACCGGGTTTGGGTCTGAGACACCAAATCTATCCATATTTGTACATGGTGTACTTTGCTGAATGTATAAAGAGAAAACGGAAAGAGAACGGTTATATGCGTTGGACTTTATTGAAATGATACACTGAACATAACATAACATACAATTACGCCTGTATCCCCGAAAGGTTAGACATAGGTGTACTAATGTACACTCACAGTTCACCGTGTATGTTTTTTAAGTCCAATATAATAGGGGGTGAGCCCATTGATATTAATCGGGCACAAAGCCAAACTCTAAGGCTACTGAGAATTTCATAGAAAAACCCAATAACACTTTGCTTGCACTAATATTCAAAACAGATTTATATTTGCATATTGCTTCAATTAAAAGTTACATCTTTATGTAACAGCTAAACAATGCACTGTTAAGGTTAGTTAGTAGAGTAAAAGTGAAAAAATTAAATCCGCTCCATTTCCCACGAAGAGGCTCGCCGTGAACGTTGCATTGACGCGCGGGCTTAAGTGACGAGCGCCGAGCGATTAATGCTAGTACAATTCTTAGATTGGTGTAAAACATATATGTATCATATATTAAATATATTGTATATACACCTATAAATAAATTATTTTAATATTTGTTGAACATAAATGACTAGTTATATTTAGTTTTTATTAATGTATTGTTTATGAGACCATGTGAACTTTTTAAAAGACTTTAAAAAAAATAGAGAATACTTAATTCGAAGGTATATGTATTTTTTTTGTATGTTCAGTCATTACTTCATAATTTATTAACCGATTTGGATGATTCTTTTTTTGTTGCATAGGCAATACTGCAAGGGTGTTCTCTCATTTCATTGGCTCTGGATCTTCAACTTTGAAGATACATCAGGGAACTCTTTAAACCCATTGAAATTAGTTTTCTTTTTCATCAAAAATTTTCTTATGCAAACATTTACAAAGTTATTTTCTGCTTAATTGTATTATATTCATGAACATATAATTCTTCTATTGATTTTTGGTAATCCTTTAGTAACAACTAGTGATTTTGTTTTAACAAACAAATAGTTGTAATAAACAGATACAAAACGCTTAATAAATTTTAGTCCTTTATTTATGTAGTATTTATATTATAATATAATATATGTGGTTATTTGAATATTAATGATGTCTCAAAGGTAGCGTGTACGAAGCCATTGCACGATACTTGGGAATTTTCTAATGCCCGCCTAGTTTTTAAAAGGTAGTAAAAAGTTAAAAATCTACAGCCAAACATTTAAAGGTTTTCCAGGAGTCAGAATGTTACTGTCTTCGTCCACGTCGTCATTTAATATCAGGCAAGATTGAAGTCAAATGCTAAATGTATAAAGTATAATAATTCATTAAAATAATTCTGACTGACGGCACTGTTAGCCATAAGAGCCCTGAAGCGACTCGGGGGCGACTACTCAAGGCACTCAGCCGCATTTAATAAAAATCGCTGTCGCTTTTAATATATACTCAATGAACAGCCTTGATCTTGATACTGCTGTGTAATTAGTTGCGCCAGTTTCATGACACGGCGCGTGCGCCACTGTGACGTCATTGAACTGTTTTCATTGACATTGTGTTTACCATTTTCTGGCGATACCTGTTTGATTTAGTACCTAAATTTAACCATTATAGGTTTCATTGTTTCATCGTCATCAGTAATATGAGCTATAAAAGACCCATGTTAATAAAAATCATTCATCAGAAACTAACAATACTAATTCTAATAACCTTTACTTCTTATACCTAAACCAGTAAAGAGATGAAATTTGTATGTTAAAGATATTTGAAAAAAAAAAGAACTATTCTTTAGAAATAGCTGACAGAACCATTTCCAATGGTTTGCCGGTAAATTTATACACCAATCACGCAGTAACTACTATTCTGTCTCTCTTTTTATCTGTTTATTCCGGGTAATCTCCAAAACGGTTTGACCGATTTTGATAGGACTTTCACTGGCTTGTATCTGATATTATAAGGAGTAACTTAGAGTTTTTAGTTTAGAAAAAGAATTAGGGTTCCGCGCAAATAAAAAAATCTGGTCATGGTGAATTAATGTGGGCGCTATTGTAGATCTTAGAAATACCTACAAATAAGTCAGTAAGAAGACGTGTCTATCTTCTAAGGATCACCGACAATAAGCATTCTTACGGGAGCGGGGTAAGCGGGATTCGCGCTAGTGCCCGATCGACGGAATTCTGTAGTCCACGCGAGCGCAGACGCGGGCGTAGCTAGTATGAACTAAAGACAAAACAATTAAATATATGCTATACATACCAACATTAACAAAAATAGTGAAAAAATAAACTGAAATTTATTGATTTTTTTATAGATAAAAAAGTATACATACGTTGTAGACCGACTACTTTTAATGAATATCTGGGCGACCGAGTTTTATTCGGTGTGTTACAAAAAAAAAACCTTTATATATTGTATATATTTCTATCTAAACACAAAGCTTTGTCTAAATCGTTGGAGCCGTTCCCGAGAAACCAATTATATAAATATATTGCTCACTTAATTTAATAAGATTCCTGGAAAGCGAAAAAATTTATCGTTTTAGTAGTTTTAATTTTTCTGGGATATTTTACAAAGAAGAAAATACGTAATAATAATATGACCTGTTAACTGTGGTACGAATTGGATTTCAATTAAACTATACTATTGTACACCATGGCTTCGTAACTGTCGTCTTCCTAAATAATATGAGATACCGATGTGGTTTTTCAAAACACCTACGTACTTATGAAAAAAACTTTTTACATATGAAAAACCAAGTGAATAGAGTCGCAACCACAACTAATAAATAATTAAAGTAAGTATATTATGATTGTCTTTAGACATTATTATCTCTAGACTCCTTAGAAAACATCAAAGCTGACTCCTGGATGAGATCTGAATTTCCACGAAGAGTTAAAACTTAAAGCTCGACAATTAACTGTGTTGAAATGTCGATATTAAACCGAAGTGAAATTAATCTGATATGTGTTTGTTATTGCTTTAAAGGTAAACAATTATTAAACTAAGACCCTAAACTCGTAGTGCCTATTAGCTACTACAGGTTAGTACTGTTCAATATAAATTTAAATGCCAGTGGTCAATAACCCTGTGAAATGGTCATCTATTGCTTGAAATGAGTTATTTACGTTTATACCTTGGTATTACAAAAGAGCGTACGTACTGCATGCAATTTCTATCACAGTCAATCAATGAAGCCTCATCTAAACGTTTACTACACTAGTAAAAATTTAATAATTTATTATTTACACATAACAAGTTAAATTATTAAAAAGGAAAAAAACTCGACCGCAACAAAACCCGAAAAAATTATTGAAGTGAAATTTCTTTGCGCGCATGAGGGTAAAATTTTTACTGATGAAACACGTCACGAAGATGTGAAACGTTTTGAGAGAGAGAGGGAGAGAGCGATTGAGACCGATTGAGAGAGAGTGAGAAAGGGTGAACGTAGCATGAAGCACGTAACCATGGAGACAATGTGTAAATAGTGAGTTTAAATTATAAATAAACATTTTGTGATAAATTTATAAATCGTAATATAAAAAGTAGTTGTTCAGAGTAAGTAATATATTTGGTATCTTTTTGTTAATATACAATTTTTTATGTTAATTCGTTTGAAGGTTAGGAAGTTTTAACATTTACAAATAATATGTGGCATTTTAATTTGCCACTCGTCATTTAAGAATTTAATATAATATTTTTCATAAAATAAAAATATATCATATAATAAATTCTCTTTTCTATATTTGAATTAAAAAAATTATAATAATAATTTCTAATATTTAGTTTATAGTTAAATAATAATCCAAACACACCAACTAAAAATTCAAGTACGACAATAGATCCTATTTTTACAATATATTTAGATAATGTTGAAACACGAATTTATATTGCATATTTTACGTATCATAATGCTTTATTTAGTCACAACAAAACAAAAATAATGTAGATATCGATGAAATTAATTAAAATTAAATTTATAATTTGTATTATATTTCGACACTTAATATATTAATGGAAATTAAATTCATTAAATTCCTAACATATCTTCCTTTTTCCCTCCCACTAAGTCTCGGAAATGTAAAGTTTTAGATTAGTATAAATATAAACGAGATTTAAAAACAAATAAGTTTCACTTCTGACATGTGAACTTTGTACGCACGCACATTTTTTCCTATTTTTGCTTTTTATTTGATTCTCAGACGTCGTACTTAAATATTATAAAGCCTATGTCACTCCCACAGTTAAGACGGATCGAACGACACTACGTATGCTAAACTCCATCAAGCCGTTTAAAGTACAGATCGTGCCAAAGAAATAAATATACATACATATTATGCTCGGAAAACATAACTCTCCTTTTCATTGTCAGGTAAAAAAACAATGGCTACCACCGAGAGATCTTTTTCCATCACCATTCGTTGCTCTCATACCAAATTTAAATTATCTAGGTTAATGGATATATGCCGGCTCGTCCCGAAACGCGACAATCCAAAAGAGAAACACTGTGATGGGTTTATTACTATGCTAGTTGCAACTTGGTTGTCTAACGATCCCTACCATCAAACTTAATTACCAGATATATACCGGCTTTAGGCATGGTACACCTCTTGTATGGTGGTCGCGTTCCAGTTTAACATAATTGTCATGTCTTACCACGATTTATGCTAGAACGTATTATAGTCTTCACAAAGTAATTAAAACGTGGAGGTTGTTTTATGATAAGTTTAAGTAATGAACACAAACAGGCGTACGCGCCGCATATATTGTATGGACAGCACAATGCGGTCGAAACGTTATTTGCGAATATCAATCATACGAGCGGATGACACGAAGAGGTCGTAAAATTGAAATTCAATTGTAAATGTCACTCAACTTATTGCTACTTATTGTAAGGAGGCGTCTTTGCTCTCTACGATGCGATTTTAACACGGCAGCGATACGACGTCGGAAGTGTTTGAAGGAAAGATACTTATAATATGCAGATTTTTTTTAATTTATTGAAACATTTTTAAAACTGTAAATAAATGTAGGAATATTGAATCTACAAATTCGTTGCCTTTTTGTTTAAAATATTGCAGTTTTACAGTTTGTTTGAATTTATATCTTTTTGATCAAATACGTGTAAAGTCTTATTTATTAGGTTTTTTTTTTAAATATTATTTCCATATTAAACGAAATTGATAAATTCCGCTTTGATTATTTGTCAAGTAAAGTAAGATGTATGAGAATTCAATATAAAACACAGAAAATTACTTAAGTAACTTAATCAGAATTCTTGTTCGTCGTCGATATAAGGTCATCACGAACCACAGCTTACGGTCAGTTTGAATAAAATATTAATTGCTGTCGATTTATTACAAATTTTGATCAAGGTGAGATTTTTAAAATGTACATTACTGAATCAATTAAATTAAAACACATCTTTTATTATGCCGGAAGAATCTTATCCTATCTTATGGTAATTTAGTGCGTATGTGAACTTGACGTTGTATGTCGACTTAATCTTCAACTCTGATCTTTTGGAGCAACAATGGTAGCATGTAAGGACACTGCGTCGATCTATACGAGGTTGAGTCCTTACAATGAGCCCGAGCTTTTGGTGAAAAAAAAAAAAACATAGCATGGTGGTAGGGCATTTTCTAATGCGTGCATGGCTAGCCATCACTGTCGAGTCGTAAATTTGTCGCCAAACATATAAAGATGTGTGTAACATCATGAGATTGTGACCAAACGCTAAACCTACAAAGAATTAAAAAAAAAAAGTATTATTACAATATACTTTCGGAATATTACCCTAAGTAGAATAATTTCGCAATGGGAAATATTGACTACTTATATTACTAATATTTTTTAAATAAATACACTAAAAATTTATAAGGAAGAGAGTAAAAAGCTTAAAAAATTTTATTAACTTCACTACGATGTCGTGCAGTATAAATGTCTTCTTATAGATTAAAGTCGTTACGTCAACCGTGCTAGGAACAGCTAACGTTAAAATGTTTCCTAGGGAAAATTTTATACCTTAAGATTTTATGTGTACAAAATTGTTTGCTATTAGTCCATTGACTCGGCGGATGGGTTCCGTACTTTAATGTCGTTTATTATTACAACACACAGACTTAGGAATATAATATTTTAGATACAATAATTGTTGCATATATCTTCTTCTTTTTGAATTTTCATTACTTATGATACAAAGATATATTAGGTTAGGTTATATTACATCCTCTAACTATTTCCTAAACTTAATCAAAATAATATTTCATGTTATAATATTTCAATTTATAAAACTATATTATGACATTACAGGTTTACTGAAAAAGAAATTTACCGATTTATATTACAAAAACGTATATTGTATTTAACCAATTCGAATTACTTAAATAATAATATATTACTAAAAAACAGTCTTATTTATTATATTATTATAATAGGTGGATTAGATTATTCCATTGAAGGTCTATCTTTTACGGATTACCCAATCACCATTTAGTTCGTGTCAAAATTTTTACAACATATCCTAATTTATAAATATTTTTAATTAAAATGATTCATTGTAATAAGCACTCTTAAACATTATTTATAATAGGTCGGGGAAAAAGTTTCTTTGCATTTTTATATGAAAACTCAACACATTATTTTCAAAGTTTATTTACATTTATTTCTCTCTTTAAATGGGTTAAAACTATTTTGTGGTCAATTTTTAGTTCTTCAGCTACATCGTAACTACTGATATGCCGATCTTGCTCCACTTTTCAAAAATGGGGTCCATTTTATTCGTAACAGGGCGACCCGAGCGAGGTGCATCTTTAACATCAAAATTACAGGACTGAAAACGTTTGAACCAACTTTGTGCTACTCTTACTGACACTTCATTAGGTCCATAAATATCACATATTTTTTTCGTTACTTGAGTTGCATTTTTGCCTTTTTTGTAATAATAGTTTAAAATGTATCGAATTTCTTCATAACATTCACTCATTTTCACAGAAAAAAAAAAACAAATGAAAAATAGCGGGAAACAACTTTCTTAATTTTTTACTTTTAATGTAACCTTTTAATGATACCAAAACCAGCCAGACACAAATAGTACAGCCAAAGAAATTTTATAACAAGATTATATCTACGTTATGCGAAAATACTTTTTCCGCGACCTAATATTAAACATATATCGTATAATTGTTGTAGACAGATTTACTGATATAATTTTTATTGGGAAATAAAATTAAATGTATTAGTAAATAATTGTCATGGAAAAATAGAATTATTAATAATATAATTTCTCCTTGGGGAAGGGGAGGCGGGGTTCAAAGAGACGTAGGGCGCCGAGAATTTTCACTAGACATTTCTCTCTGCTTGGGTTAACCCGACTATAGGAATGCTTCCACCCTACAGAAGGTCGCGGCTAAATAGCCTGTGTTGTGTTCCTGTGGTGAGTAGGTTCTCCAGAGCTCCTTGGGGTAGGGGGGTTCCAGGTCGGCAACGAGCTAGTGATTCCTATGGTATTACAAGCGTCCATAGGTTACAGTAGCCGCTTACCATCAGACGGGCCGTATGCTAGTTTGCCACCTAAGTTGTATAAAAAGAAAAAAAAAACCTAAATATTATTGCATAAAAGCTAAAACCTTTTTAAAATATTTAAAAAACATATTAAAACATTATGAATTTAGTCGTTCCTATCTTTTAAGATTTACTTGTTCTCGTAATTAAAAATGTCGTATCGATTAAAATACCGGGTTGATTATACTTCATTTGTTTTAATTACTAAACAAAGAACATACTAATTACGTCATAGCATTTGGATCTATCTTTGAAGTGACCTAATGCAATCAAATTACATAGATAGTAAAGTTCATAAATTAATTTTGATTGAGTACCATACTAAACTGTCAAATAGAAAACTATAACTTCGTGATAATTAAACAAAGCGTATTATTAATGGGCTACATTAAATACAGCATCTTTCACCAGTCGAGACCATGGACCGCTTTCGACGCAGCGCGACGCTACGCTACGAACTCGGACGCCCAAACGAAAACGAAGTCTAATAACAAGGCTGTCATCAAAAACATTGACAAATTAAACAACAACACTCGAGGCCAACTTCGATTTGTAACTGTTGAAATATAATTTAGTATACTATATACACGTGATGTTCAGTTTTCCGTGTGCATTGTTAAGTTTGTGACGCATGTGAGCAGTGTAGATGGGTAACGTAGTATTTTTGCCACACTGTAATTAGAGAATGGTCGGTGCATGGGGTCATGCGAACAGAATGATAGAAATCATCTTTGGATCCGTTTATTTCGACCTCTGGTCCAAGTTATACGACTTGGCGAGAATGTGTTATATATTGAAGTGATTTAAAACCCTCGATTACGAAAATTTCTGGAAAATAAATTATGACAAACCGGCCAGTGCTTTTATTTACAAGAACCATTTCCGAGCTACCTTCGACCCCTCCGTAAGTAAAAAAACTATTTGACTTAGAAATTTTTATGTTTAATAAACCTCCCTTGAAACTTTTAGCTGTCAATAAATATTTACTTTAATTTATTAGTCATTAAGTTATTATATTTATTAAGTAAGCCCATAAGACAAGCCAAGTTAAAAATCAAGCCAGTAGTAATAAGTTGCTTTGTAAATGAATTAATTAACGTATATTTTTCTCTATAATTAAAATAACTGCTATGGAACTTGGCACCTGTTAGATCTTAGCTCCCTTTTCGGTGCCAAAACATTTTCTCGAACGTCATTTCTACCAAAATTGACCCTTTTTCACATTTACGTTTTTTTTTAACAGAATGACTTCGAAAGAAATTAATTAAATGCATATTATATCCAGTAGATAGATACTATAGATTATATTGTTATTGATTTTTTGGTAGTTTTATTGTGGTCAGTGAACTATATATCGCCATCTTTAAAAACTGAATTAAAGTAGCTTGCGTGACAGCAGTGCTCCAACCTCGGTAAAGGATGTAGTAGCTAAATCGCACCGAGAATGTTGCTAGATCTAGGAAATCGAATACATTCGAAAGTAGCTAAAAGTGGCTAAACACAGAAAGTAAATATAAATAACAAAAACATATATTATATTTTATTTTTTATTTTTCATACAATTGTATTTAAAAAATAAAAGGCTACTCTAATTACTTTAAACACATGAATAATCAAATAGAGCTGTTGTAATTAGTCTTAAAAAGTATTAAATTGCTATTACTAACTATATTAATATAAAAGTAGCTAGAAGATGCGTCTAAATAAATAAGCTACCAATAATTTTTTTATAGCCGCTAAGTCTCCAAATGTGGTGAGATCTAGCTAAAAAAAGACTAAAGTGACAACACTGCGTGTCAATTACAGTGATAACATGCAACCTTCAGACCGCAGTATTGCTGTTTTGCTGCCTCATGGCGCAATTGTAGTAAGCCCTACTATTAAGCCGAGAGGTCGTGGGTTCAATCCTCGCCTATGACTGACTTTTGTGGGATGAGCATAATTATCAGTTTTATGTCCGAGTATTTAAATATCTATATATGTATAATTATCTATTTATTTAGCATAATACAAGCATTGTTTAGTTTGGAACACGGCTACGTGTGTGAAACTGTGACCCCATATTTATTTCATAAAAAAAGACGTCGAAGCAGTCGAACTTTGAACCAAATATTACTTAGTATTAAAAATTTAATTATAATTCGTAAATAAACAAACATTACATAATCTATCGTGAAGCAAAATCTTTCTATCCCTTTTTAAGTGTATTGCGTGCACGGAAGACTGTGAGATTTGGCATGGTTAAAATTAATGCTACTAATATATTAAATGAAATTAATGAATACTGTGAACCGACAAGTGCCATTGAAATTAGACCCCCCAAAATATTGGCATTGTCACTCAATGAAAAGTGATATAGTGATGTAATAATACTCATTGTTTAGGTTCATGAATACTGCAAATGTCAAAAAGAAAATTATTTTATGATCAAAATGTCGCTGGTCGAACTTAGAACTTAGGGCGATCGCTATAAATTATAAATCGCTATCGCTTGTGCGACCGCTAGTCGCTTTTAACATACGCCACAGCTTAATAAGTTTCGTTAACAGTTAATTAAAAATAATAGTAGGTAACTGACCATCTCATAGTGAATTAATAATTTATAAATTCCCATCAGCTACCTACGTACTCCGTTTCATATTACTGTGGGTTTTCGTTTTCGTTTAATTTTTTCTCCGAAATACAATTTGTATACATCTAGAATTATTTGTCGAGTGGTTATGATTTGATAAACAAAAAAAACGAAACGAACGAAATAGTAACTTTATTGTTTAACTGGGCTGTAAAATATAGTATTATTAGACATTTTTTGTTTGTTTTTAAATTAAACTGTAATTGAATTTTTCGTGACCTGTTGAGCAATTAAAAATCGCATATGTTTGTTCATGTAAATTGAATAAGCCCCCGACATAAGTAACCTATTTATCGATACAATTTCAATGAGCCCAAACACGATATCTCTGATGTAAGTTGGTGAGGAGTTAGTTATCCCACATATTCCAGATGACATGTCATTGAAGTAACAGAGTACCAAATCTCGACTTAATCAGACCAATGGAAAATGCCACATCTATTTATCAACTAGAAAAGAGATGATAATCTTCATTCGGTTGAACAGATTTTCCTGAATCATAGCTAAAAACACTCTCGATCAATTCACTTTGCAAAAAAAAAAAACTAGATCAAAATCGGTTCAGCTGTTTGTGAGCTACAATTACCACAGCCAGATACCACGTTAAACGTCTAAAATCCCTCTTTTTGTAGCTGGTGTTAATGAATGGAAAACTGTTTAATATTATATATAAAGCTCAAGACATTGTATGTTTAAACGCGCTAATCTCTGGAAATACCAATAATATTTAAAATATTACTTTTGTATTTAATCGCTTATTTACTTATAAAGGTTAAGGCTAGATCAGAATATAAGCTTCGCGACAACAAAGTAACAGTGCGGAAGGGCCGTGTGACGTGGCGTGAGGTAAAAAATTAAACGCGAGTGCTTAGTAAATAGGGTATTTATATATATAGTTCTATTATATTCCGATAGATATGTGCCCTGTCTAATGCTTGTCTAAATCTGATCTTCTGTAATTTTCATGTTACCCTTAATCTACCTAAGTTGAAGTAATGTTGGTTCAGTAGTAGCGTGTACGGACATCGCGTCGATCGACGTGAATTTGAATCCCTGCAAATGAACCTGAGCTTTTGGTAAAGGATTATATCGTGATAGAACCATAGATAGCATGGCGGCAAGGCTTATTCGACTAAAGAGGCTTTTGATCTGTAGTATGACATTTACAATCTTCGTATTGTATATGGAAGGAAAGTCTACTTGAATTTAAATACAAAATTCATTAAAACCCGTTGTGTAAAATGGTCTGTATTATGATAAACTCAATGTAAAGGTCAAAGACACATATATTGATATTACAATCGTTCGAAGTCAGGGTCGTGAGCTAGCTTATAAATAAACGTGGTAAGGGAATTATGATGAAAATAAATTAATCGTTGTGACAAGTAGAAAAAATAATACGTAATGACTGTCGGTAGTTTGTATTAAATTGTTTGGTAATTTCTTTTGTTATTAATGATGTTCAGATGCTGCGGGCTATTATGTTTTGTTTTGCGTCAATATTGTATTAATTAGGCTTGCGGCTGGATATCGCTTATTAGTAGAGACGTATATGATACCTGCTATATTAAAAAAATAGCTGAGCCCGCGGCTTTGCTCACGTTGATTACAGAATGAACTATACTACAGAATCTTGCTCCCCGCTCCTGACTATTTTAAAGACAAAAATGCTTATTGTGGGTGTTTCTTAGAAGATATCTTCTATCTATTCTTCTTCTATCTATCGCGAATCTTTTTGTAGGTATTTTTGAAGTGTATAATTATTTTGTACATTAATTTGCTATATATCTTATAGTTTACTCAGTATAAGCCATTTGAGCGCCCGTATTTATTCACCATGACTAGTTTTTTTTATTTGTTCGGAAAATTAATTCTTTTTCTAAAATAAATTTGCCTAAGTTACTCCCTATATCATTAGCTATCTATCAGTGGAAGTCCCGTCAAAATCGGTCCAATCGTTTCGGAGACTACCCGGAATAGACAGATATACAGACAGACAAAGATTTTAAAAATGGGTATTTTGTTATAGGTACCGTTATATACTTTCATATGAATTTAGTAAAAAACTGTTATTTTGACATTACAAACAGACACTTCAATTTTATTAATTGTATAGATATGTCATCTATAAAAATAAATAAAATTGAAGTGTCTGTTTGTTCTGGCAAATCTCCGAAACGGTGAGACCGATTTTGACGGGACTTTCACTAGGAGATAGCTGATATTATAGGAAATAACTAAGGTTACTTCTATTTTTTTAAAAAGGGTTACGATTACGTGCAAATAAAATAAACTGGTAATGGTGAATCAATTAGGGTGTTTAAATGGCTCTTGCTGAATAAACCACCAGAGATATATCAAATTAATGTACTAAATAACTGTAGATTTTAAAAAGATTTATATGAAACTCATCGAGTGTATAAGGAATTATCTATAAGTCTGTCTATCTGCTAAAGATCACCCATAACAGGGAGCGAAGGTAGCACGATTCGCGCGTGTGCCCGATTGCCGGCGTTCTATAGATCACGCAAGCGCAGCCGCGGGCACAACTACTATTATAATATGATTAACTTAATAAGTTATAAAATTAGTAATAGAAAATAACGTAGGTATAACTATTTAGACTTGTATTACTTGATGGTAATATTTTTAATTACAATGCACCTTGCAATTTTTCTTTTGCACCATTTAGAACGAAAAAAAAAGAAGAAAATTAGAAAATGATTGAATATAGATTTAAATTAATAAAATAAGAAGACATAAAGCTAGCTTTTAGTTGCTTTTTCTGTTACTTCTTCAGTAGGTACCTATAACTTTGATATAAGACAAGACACATGTGTGCTTTGAATACCTAGATACCTATTACTGATCTTTGTTTAGCTTAAACAAGTCTGAGTTACAGCAAATACATAAAATAAATTATATCGGAATTCAATTCACGACAAGCGTGCTTAAAATTATACATTTATACTATGAAGGTGAGTTCAAAATGTGTTTAGTAAAAATAAGTCAAGTAATAAAGCACGAATTGTGGCACGATAACTTCTAAGCCTTGAAACTTTGACATTCTCGTTAAGGCGAACATAATCGACACAAATCCTAATATTGCAGGTACATCACGAAATTCCAATAAAATATCCCTTCCTATAATATAAACAAGGACTTGGCCCATGTTACATCCCGGCCAATCAATACCACAATATGCGCATGAACAGTAAGGTGACTTTGTACCTAATAAATTATAATATTATATATGAATAGTAAACCTGATTTATGGTCTGATCAGTAAAATGATTGTTATTATTACAGTAGGTCGTTAAAACAATGAAGAGAGATCAGTATAAAACTTTCAATGGTTACATTAATTAAGTTTATTTATAGTTCGAATATTAAAATACTTCAGTATGATGGGAAAATTATCCGATTAATATAAACCGATATATTAAATAAATAATTGGACACAGCGTTCTTTTTCCACGTATTACGTTATTAAATGAATATTCGATTGGACTCAATGACAATCATACCTTAAAACTAGTAAATATGTTTAATAATTTAACCGACTTAAAAAAAAACGGTGGTTATCTAATTCGAATACATAAATAATACACACATTTATATATATATATCATCCAAACCGGTTCATATGCAAAGAAGTTATGGTTGAACATCCATAAAATATATATAATTTCGAAGATACACCAAGGAACTCTTCAAAATCACTGAAGGTAGTTTTCTTTTTTGTTAAAAATTGCCTTGTATATTAAAAGTTGCTGGGCCGGCAGATATTGTTCTACTCTTTCTGGTAGATAATGGCTCAATACAAGATTTGTATATACAGGCCCAAGTCACGTCGCAAAATTTGCCAAGTTGTGGTCTCCGAAAGGCCGAGTTCTTGTGAGCGAAGCGAAATCGACTGCCTCGGATTTTCCTGCACACTCTCATGGACAGCGGGGATGTTTTGGGGAGATCTTGGGTTTGGTCGTCGTAAGGGTGTTGGTTCAGTAAACTGAACAAGTAGACACCACCGCACTGCGAAAAGTCCTTTCTGTAGAATGATTATGGCGACTGTACAAAGGGCGAAGTGCGCAGAACTTTGCCCGAACAGAACAACCAATTTTATTTATGTTGCACGTGTTGTTGAATGACATACCCATCCATGGTGATTTGGCGAAAAAAACTAAATAAATTACAGCCAATTCGATAGATGTAGTTTCAGTAATGTGACCCGTATCAACAGTCAAAGTTCGGAAGTCCCTATCGGGAGACCCGCTATAAGATCATATTAGTTAAAATCTGTAGTTATATTTATGCAGGTAATTTTTGTTCTGTACTGATAAACATCTAATATAAAGAAGATCCAGAATATGACGTTTTCTTTGTCTGTTTGTTTGTATGTCCAGATTTAAATCAGAAGTGGATCGACCAGTTTGTTTTGAAGTTTTGTTCATTATAGCATTCCTCAGTCGATAGAGTAAAATATATTGTCATCAATATGAGTAAAAATAAAATAACGAGACAAAATTAATTAATATGTAATAAACGCGTGCAAAGCCGCGGGGCTCCTTTGGTTAAAGTAATTATTAATATTTATAATAACGTATGGTACTTTCAAGATGTGATATAGCTTAAAAATAAATGTTTGCTAACAAGAGTAATAAAAAGCAACTTTTTTGAATTCCACAGAATAGACTTAGTGAACTCAGCTCGTGCTGCAAATTTTTGAGGTTAATCAGATTAGAAATAAAAAAATATTTTGTATTAAAAGTTCTAGGAAACGTACACCAAACTACTTCCTTAAGTAGCATTATTAATCCTCTACCTGTCCTGGGATTGTAAGATTATTATAACTTAACTGTGATAAACAAATTTTAAGTAAATAATAATAATTTACAAATAATTTTAAAGCCGTTAATGTTAGATATCAAATAATGATGTATTGCATCATATATGTTGTTGGTTTTTTTTTCAAATCACACAACGCAAGTATTTAATATTTCATTAGTTTTCTTAAAGTTGTAAATAGATTACGCTATTCATGACGTCATTTTGTGTATAACAGTGATTGATATTTGTTTGTCACAACTACTTACAACAATCACTACAAATAATTATACCATATTTTTTTTACAAATGAATAAATAAAGTACTTTTACAATATTGTGCAAGTAAAAATGAAGTATAAAATCATAACACTTGATTTAATAAGGAAGTCGAAATATATTTTTATTTTGAAAGTTATAAATAAAATTGCCATTTCACGAAGTAAAGTTTAGTGTAATAAAATGTTTCTGTACTGTTCCTTATGGCATGCATCCAATACGACAGAGCCTAAATAGGGGCGTGCGACTTTATGTTAGTACAAGAGTGCTCACAACGCTCACGTTTTGCCAGAATGAAGTTGTGCCGATGTTCTGGAGTCACTTGTTCGACAGTTTGTCTAACGGAACATCCTCGTTGATAAGAAAATTTTCAATTTACTTGTAAAAAGGATATGTTTATTTCTATTTTTATACTTAACAATTATTTAAGAAAAAACATATTACGTACATTTATTTAGTAATAACATGTAATATTTAAAAAAAAAATTGTTTATGAAGATATCGTGATAATTTTTCTTTTTTGATAAGGCCCAAATATATAAGGACTAAAAGAGAAAAAAGACCAAAATATATCCAATAGTTCTTGCGTGTTGCGCGCAAAACTGCAAACCTCAATTATTTTTATTTGTATAGATAAACACGAATTATTTTTGTTGATAGAAACATAATGACATATTCGCCATTGTATACTCTATGGATTTATTTTTGTTTAATTTTCCTTAGTCTATATAACTTGAATATATGCATTACTTTAATACTACACTGTCTGGAGACCTAGCTGCGCTCGTTATATTACAAGATAACAAAAAGAAACGTTTACCTAACTAAAACACTGGAATATAAAACATTATTATCTAAATAAAAAGTCATCCAAATGTTCGAAAGGTTTCAGATAAATTAAATGTATGTATACGAGAATTACTCACTAAATAGTATTAGATATAGATTAGGAATTGTTCGTAAAGCATACTTAAAAATAAAACCTCCGTTTTATCAGGAACAACTGAAATGTTTGGCCTATTTTAATAAAACATTAAAATTTTCATATCTTAAAAGTTTTGATCTAAGAATAAGAAGAAGAAAAAAAATGATCTTTGAATTTATGATGACACTGAGAGTAAAGTGATGTAAGAAATAATAACATAAAGTACAATATGGAACTGCAGCGTTCAGCGAAGCGAAACGTTGAGCGAAAGACACGCGACTTGTGTCTCTTAAGGGGCGTCTATACTGTACTTAAAAATCTATATTTAAAATTGGTATAATAAAAAGGTGGGAAAATATGGCTTATATGCCTCTCAAATAGGAAACTGTAAAATCGGTCGTAACAGAGTAGTTTATTAATATTTGGCTTATTACACATTTTGTTAAGTTTATTTGGTAAAATGCAATGGACTAATGTGATAACTGGAAAAGTTGGGTGCTATTAAATGGTATGAAATCCTTCAGAGTATTTTTTTAAAATAATTACTCTTTTGGATTTCTTTATATATGTATATGTTACTAATTATTTTTAAATTAATAAACATTGAAATTAAGGTTTGAATAAATTAATATTAAAACTTGTGCTTTAATTGTTTATATATTTTAATTTGTATTCAATTAAATATTACATAACATTTGGGCTGATGTACAATTATTTATTGACGATGTAATACCGATAGTTAAATAAATAAATAACAATTGAGTATGAGATCCCATGCGGTAGAAGGAAAACTTCTCTCTGTCTATCTCTCCTTCTCTTTGTATATATTTCGAGTACATTAAGAATAAACGAAGGACAGGGAAACTATATAGACACGTATTCTATCTCATTCACTCACAACCTAAAACCTATAATACATTTATAGCTATCTCTTTTTCGTTTCATAAAATCCACTTTACAGCGTCCCAAAACAAGTTTCACTTCAAAAACAGTTTATAGAGTTTAACGAAAAACCGGTATTTACTGGAAAGTGTGAACTATGCTTTACACGATTATGATGCGTGTTGCTATTAGGTGGCATTATAAGACGTGGGAACTAGATTGCGTTGGGAAGGGCAAGCGGGGTTACGTTAAACCATGTTTAGGCTAAGGACTTAGGTACGTAGTATTCAAATTGAAACGCTAGGCGAAAAATGCTACGAAATATTTTTTTAAACTAGTAAAACAATAATCTCAAACATTAAACGAATTTCCAGATATTAGGTAATGCAAAACAAAGGTGACCACCGGGAGATCAGCGCTGTTCAACACTGTCATCAAGCATATCGGCTTCAATATACACTAACTGATGCCGAGACAAGACAAACCAAAAGACAGACACCGAGACGGGTTCATTACTATGCGCAATGTACACGATTGTCAAGACCCGGTCGGGTACAGAACGCTACCAACTCGCGTGTTCTAACAAAAGGTTTCGCTGAAGCAAAATACTATTTCGGTAAGTTATTTTTTAGTGCTTATCTGCTAGTTAAGTTGAAAATTTGACGGTGAGCAGGAGCTGACAGAAATAAGTGTGCGCACTTTCTAGATTTGGTTTTGTACTTATTTCGGCTATATTAACATTATTTAAACATTACGTTCTTGGTATCAAATGCGGTAAAAAAATCACATATGTTTAATACCGTTGTACTGAATATTAAACCAACAGAATTTGGTTTAGTTTTTTGATTAAAAATATAAGAATCATTTAATAGATAAAACGTATTTGAACAATTAAAGATTACCAGTTGATCCGTGCGAATATATAACACATTATAGATACAATATCTAAATAACAGTTGTTATGTTAGTTAAACATTATCTTAATAGGTAGAGCTTTTAATATATGTTCTTTGTCATCAAAAGTTGGCATTCCTAATGAGAATAAATTTAATAAAAGAAAATAACGCAGACACTCTTTTTACACCAATTTTTCATATGCTTTAACATTATGTTTGAATTATTAGTTTTGATGAAAAACTAACGGAGAAACAAACACACATTTAAGAAGTAATATTTATGTTATCACGTTAAGGAAAGTAATTTCACTTAAGCAAAGCCATAAGTATAACCTTGTGAGTAAAGATAATAGCTTCAATCACTAAGATAATATAAAATTATAGCTTCATCGTGAATTAAACTATATAAATATTATTTCTCACTAAAAGAAAATACTCGTACATTAACAGAAGAATTTAAGAAATTAAAAAAAAAAACGGGTTTAGAAGAAATGGAAAAACAAACGTTACTTACATGCATGCTCAATTATTTTGCATCTAGAAGGCGCTTACACATTTTCTATTTAATATAAGAAAAACAATTCCAATTAAACGATTTATTTAGTTGTAACTAGATCGTCGTATACGTCATATATGGACGGTTAATTAAGGCTTCGAGGTTCTGATTATAAAAAGTGTTCACAAGAATCGATACCGCTACCTACGGGTCCGCAAGAAATCTAGATTAAAACGTTACTACTTATATCAAGTTTCCAACTGGTTTTCGTTCAGGTCTGTGAGATGAGCTTTAGGTTGTGGATTTGTGGGAGACCGGTAATTTTTTTTGAAAAGTTTATAATTAATCTCTTACTTCATAATCCATGATACCCTTCGCGATATTGTAGTCTCATTTCGTGTTCGAACTTTTGTGTACATTACGAATGTAGTGAGGAACTTGTCGTTGCATGTGAAATCCTTACAATCTGAGGCCCAATACAATACGCTAATTAGGTTTTTCTTCGAAGACTATATGTTGAAAATGTACTCTATATTGAAGCTAGCTACTAACTACCTTATAATATTAATTTTATTTTTGTCTTGGGCAAAAATATTGATATGTTGATGATATGTATAAAGAAAATAACTAGAAGTGTTACTCCGAAATACGACGTGTAAAATTAATTAAAGCGATGAAGGATTGTTTCGTTCTAATACACTTGGATAACGTTGGTTCGAATCCTACTTTGAACTTTAGTCTTTGGCAAAGGAAAACGTTGTAATAAAACCATATTTGGTTGATATTGACAAGCTAAATTTTGTCAAAGATCAGCACAGTTTTAGACATAAATTACCCGTACAGTATTTTATTAGAAAAAATAATAAAAGATTTTAATTGTTAGGTTCTATAATAAAATCCCGAAGCTCATCACTGATTTGCCGAGGATAAGTTCAAAGGCCATGCCAAGCAGGCTTTTGTTAAGAAGTTATTATAGGATGGATCATTATGTGAATGATAGTGATGTCTTGAAGTGACGCCCTCTCTGTGCATCCACTAAATTATTATTAATATGGTTATTAACTGTATATATTTTTGGAATAGTTGAAAAAGAAAAACCGATCGACTTTTCCGAACGGGTAGTAATGTTTTGACGTTAATTGCATCCATAGAGCCTAAATGAAATTATTTTTTTTAGGTTTGGTTCATTACTTGGCTACTACTTTCAAGTTAAAAATCTTGCGCAACGTACCAACCACCTATCGCTGTGTTCGGGAATTCAACTTGAGAGCCCGCACTCACTTTCTAAGCTACTTAATATCGAATGAGGGATCGTGGTTAATTGATATTATTTAAAATAGATCTAATTATCACATGATCAGCTTTGAGAGTAATGATTATGAAAATGTCTCGCGCTAGCGGTCCGGAAACTCCTTAGAAGTTAATTGGTGCCGAATTAGCAGCGCCTTCGCAACCGCCGTCGGTTTCCTAAAGACGATAAACTGTCGCAATTATTCTGTTGGACAATAAAATATTACAACTTATGGGAAACACTGTATCAAATCAGATCATGATTAAAACAAATTGAGTTTATCGAATTCGGGTTTTAATAAGTCGATTAATACAAATGCAATATCGCTCCGACGTCACTGATTCGAGATTCGGTATATACCTAACAATAAATTATTAACTCTATCCTCTGAAGGTGAAAGAAAGTACTACGAGGAAACATAAGCACTTTTAAATTGTTCCTGTCGTACCAATATCATACTGAAAAAAAAAAACATAATTATAGATTTCAAATAGTCAATGCGTCGTAAGCTGCAGTGGTGATTAAGTGTTATTTCCGTCGGGAAGATGCTTTTTCTATCGTAAACACATACATACATATTAGGCCTAGGCATTAGGATTTTTTAGCCTACGAGGGCATGAGATAAAATACATTAATATTATAAACGATTAATGCTAGTCCTGATTTTCACGACTATGATCGTTGTCGAATTGTCCTAGCGGTGTGGCGACCAGTTATGTACGCACTATGTATGTACAGTACGAGTGGTCGATAACTCGAGTATCGCTGATTTAGAATTTTAAAAAGAGACTTTATAGGACTTTCAATTTGCGTGTTTTCTGATTGTTTCATTTCATCCACATGTTATTTTATATCACGTTAGTGGCAAAAAACCATGCGGTTCATTGATGGGTAAGCAGTTACTACACAAGGACGCTTCTGAGACCAAAAGTATCACATGCGTATTGCTGACGATTTAAAACATACTTTTAAGTTTAGAAATTATTAAATTGTCTCTCTAATCATGTGGGAGCTATGCTAGCGAATAGTTTTTAATAATAAAAATTGTGCATAGTTGTGCATGCAAGTAATAATTTTTTTTTTGCTGTAACAAAATGAAATAAAAGCAGTCATGAGGATTGCCGACAGAAGTGAAACTAAAAACTATAAACAAACAGTTGTTATATCATTGGATATCCAAATTAATTGTTAATTTTTTTTTGTTTGTTTAATGTTTAGGTTATATTGCTACAAAGACTCCGTTTATCGTTAACACGTCACGTAACCATGTCGACGATGACTTACATGTATTTAATCCCGATCCAAACCTCCATAAAGATTTCACTTCGAAATAACTCCAAAAAATTTTATCCCGCGTTTAGATCATGATGAAGCTAGCCATCAATGGAAATTAATTATACAGACTATTAATTATTGAAGTGAAAACTTTATAGCCGCGTTGAGTGGTTTTTGTAGATGAAAGCCTTATAGGTTCGCGTCACCGAAAATCTCGACATGCTCGTGACTTATTGCGCTTGCGCAGACTAGCGATGCGTAAAATAGCGGCATGTGTATATTACTAGTACATTGTATATACTCGACTATATCATATACGTGTTTGACTTTTTGTATGGGTAAAATCTTGTGATTTAACGTCACCGACATGCTCTGCAATAATTCAAACCATAATTGATTTAAAAATTCAAAATTGAGTTTTCACTCCAGCGGGCATTCCATAAGACTGGCTCTGTTTTTTTAAATTATATAGTATTGATAATTTAACACTAGCTATGATGGTGCGTTTAGGTTTCTCACGTTATGAGATCAGCCAGTGGCGGCCATCTTGTACAATACGGTAAATCTAACACAGTGACTGTATTTTGTTTTGTTGCATTTCGGGTTAACTAGTGTACATCCAGTTGCCTACTAGCTTGCAGGCAAGCATGAAAGTGACCACTGGCGTCACATTATCAAGCCATAACTTTACCGTGGTACGATAAAAAAGATATAAACTCGTAAATGTATACATAGTTATTATAAGTTATGATAATTCGGAACGTTTAAATGTTTTATTTTAGTCCCATGGTGTTTCCGTTTGAAGCGCTATTTTTTATATACTACAAAGGTAGTAAACTAGCATACGGCCCGCCTGATGGTAATTGGTTACAGTAGCCTATGTTTTTTTATCTAACCTTACTGTTAGCCTGAGGGGCCCTATCCAAAAACAGAGTCGCTGATGGATTTTACAGCTTTACTGGGCTTGGGGGCGAGCGCTTAAGACACTGAGCCGCGAAAGCGTAGGCAATATGCGCGCAAGGTGTGCCAAAGTGGCCGGACATCGGTTTAGGCCGCAAACATTGCAAAGAAGTCACGATCTAATTCCCAATTCGTAAAATTGGAGCTAATCTGAGAAGGAAGGAACATGTGTATGTGTAATTAGTGATCTGAAATATGGTCTACACTAACTAGCATAAGTAGCCTATGGATGCTTGTAATACCATAGTTATCACTAGCCTGTTGTGTTGACCTTGAATCCGTTACCCCAAGAGCTCTGGAAACCCCACTAAACGCAGGAACACAACACAAGTTTATTTCACTAGTCGGGCTACCCCACGTAGAAAGAAATTTCTCTTTGTCCTACCTCTTTTATTCTCCCGCTAGTGGTTATGTGTGAGAAAACGAAACGAATGACCATAATATATGACGTTCTATATCAGCGCGTTAAGTTATTTCTGTTTTTGAGTACTAAATATATCTTAATAAGTTAGATTTGAGGTCAAATTTTGTCCCCTGCTGGCACAATTAGTTAATTAAATGGTATAATGGCCGATGGCCGAATAATAGTGACGGTAAAGTTCACTCGTGTCGAACAATGCTTATTGTCCATTGTCATAGGTCGCTCTGACTATTACGTGGCCCACGACTCTAGCGCGCTGTATTTTTAGTTAGCACTGGAGTAAAGTTTCATGCACTTTTATATAATTTCACTATTTTAAAGGAGGACTTTTTACATGTTTTTTTAAAGTTTGAAGTTTGATTTAAATAATTTATACCTCGCTGGTGGCGTGCACGGACACAACATCGATAGATGTAAGTTCGAATCCCTGCAATAATCCTTAGCTTTAGGTAAAGGAGAACATTGTGATAAAACCATATCTTGGGCTTTCTCTAATGCCCGCCTAGTTAGCTATCTACCACCCTCAAGATGAAAATATATCGCCAAACAATTATTGGTGTGTTCCGGCAGCTGCACTTGAGTGCGGGTCTTCCATTAGGCTTAGTATGTTACCATCTTGGGCCACGTCGTCATTTAAAATCAGATGAGATTGTGTCCTATTAGGAAAAAAGTGGTATTGTTTCTTACGTAATAAAATCACTTGGCACTAAAACTTTTGGTCCCGACGGCTTTTAAGCTATGTAGTTCATAAATTACTTATTAGGACCTCAGATTAACTCTTTGGCTCCCTTTCGTCACAAAAATGTCCGTAAAATTTGTATATATACCATCCCCGGTGGGAGTAGAGTTCTTAGTTATTAACGGATATTCTGTTTCATTTTGTACGCCGAGGCCAATCAATATCTACTGTTTAATCCCATATCGTTCGTTATACATGGTAGTTATTAGGAATATGGGAGTTTGGCCTGCAAATGTTTGTTTAAGGCCAGTATTTATGCGTTAACAGAAAAGAAAAACAATTTAAAAAAAACAAATAATTATCTCAGGTTTATTTCTTTGTACTGGTATAAATGATTATAATGTACTTGATAGTATATAAGTTATGATCTTCAAATAACGGTCACTACCTAAAAGGCGTTAGTTTAACAGTGGTTATTACATCCTATAAACAATATCAAGCAAACTGGGTGGTCATCGGCCGATCTCGAAACGCGTCGCGCGTAAGCAAATAACTGTACCATGGTTTTCACCATATTTTTCTGTACAACCCTACAGCTGTCGCCATTACCTCGCACATTACTTAGTAAGGTGCACGATGTGTAGGTGAGGTGGACTTGGATGTCTTAAGATTACATTTGAACTCCCTTACATGTCAAGGTTTAACTTGCGGCGTAAATTTTTCATTATTACTTACTCTGCCTTTATGAGGTTTTACTAACACACACCCAGAAATTACTTTTATATAATAATATTTACGGACCTGGCATATAATAAAAGGCTTTGTATAAAATGAATTAAAAAAAAAAAACGAATCCTAAATATGGCAACTAGGGAGAATAGAGCGCTAAAAAATGTTTTTATTCATTACGATAAGAAAATTACATAATGGCCTCCGTGATCAAAACTTTATTCGGTACCGTGAGAGTATTTCCCACGGGGACTTTATTGTTTCACTTGTTTCATACTTTATTGGTGTTCTTGTTGTTTTTTTTTTAAATAATATCTTATAACCTTAATAATACTTGATTGTTCAATTGAATTTCGATACTCGCTGGGTCTTTAGGATTTATTGTAACTCTATGTTTGTTCATAGATGTATAGATGTTATTGTTTATATTTATAAGCTATATCTTTAGTACAATCTTACAAAATATATTAAATGAAAGGCTGATTGGTTAAAATCTACAATAACTGAATGATATGGAGTTATATATTTTAAAAAATGTACAAGATAATATTCGAATTATGTTTTGTATATAACGGCGACATTTAGATCTTAGGTACCTAGAAAGTGAGTTTTAATTACTCCTCAAGTCTTCGGAACTTCAGGAAATATAAATGCAAGTTTAAACTGCGGTAAAAAATATGCACATTAGGACTACCGTAGAAGTTTGTTATCTAAAATGTATTAATTTAACATAATACAAAAATTAACGTATGACTGTGAAGTCACCAGTGAGATGTGTTACAAGACTGGGGGTTTCTAATAAAAAGAAGAGACATTTCCAAGAATAATCAATAAATAAAAGTTTTAGCATTATGTTCGGTTAGAAGTAAGAACGATAGTTAGGTACAAAATTTTTGCACTAATCGACTATAATACAAGAATCTATTCAGAGTTATAAAATATTGTTAATATATATTTGTTTATGAGTAAGAATGAAACCACGGACGATATCGAGATATGTTGTGTTAGATTTTAGGTACTATATAATAATAATTATAACTAATGGACGATGCTTCAAGAACTTCAAGTTCTTGAGAAAAATTGTATCGAAAAACTAAAGTTATATACTTAATTTTTCTTATCGTATACTTGATTATGATTAAAAATCAAATATTGATTAAAACATAGCTAGTAAATTTAATTTAATTTTTTTTGTTACTTAATGCTTTGTGATATCCACATTTTCGATAGATTATAAAATAAAAGGAATGCATTTAAATACTACTAGAATATTCAGCATTTTAGCATTAACTCCATAATATAAATTAACGCATCTGATTTTGGTTAGAGTATTGATCAAACACAGTATCTAGCGCGGCTGGTAACATGGCAAGACAAAGTAGGTAGTATTTAATAAATAATGTTTTAAATATATATCCTCTATAAATAAATCCTGGACTAGGTATTGAAAATAAGTTTAGGCTTAAAAAATATTGTTATGGTTATCATCGCTTGTCGTTAAATACTTGTACTTAAAATAGATAAAAACTTTGTATTCTTAGTTTGTTATATTTATATTAAATACTGCTATACCTAATTAACAACAGAAATTAAAGAAATACATGATATGCATTACAATTTAATAAATAAAAAAATTATGCTCTGCACATAATTTAGAAATGTAATTATAAAATATCAAAAACTTCTGAAAGATAATTATTTTTGATGAAAAGTTTTAAATGTGTTTTTAATAGTTCAGTTAAAGGAAAGTCTTTACAAACAATATTATATTATAACAATTTTGCGTTAAACATTATATTTTTTACAACTGAAGCAGTTTCAATATCGAGAGATATAACTACTGTAAAGCGATTTAATAATTGTATTATCTTTCATGATATTAATTTTACTTTATAAATTATGACTACATTTAAATTTATTATTATAATTTATGAGGAACACGAAAAGAGCCTCCGCGTGTGATGATACCGAAGTATGCCCGGCACACCCTGGGCAGTCAGTCCCGATTCTAACTTCAGTGACTGACTACTGTTTTCACCATGACAAGAGTTATTTTTATTTAAAATACGACTTATGCAGACATTGTGAAGACTATCATTTACTTATCTAATGAAATACCTAACTAGACATTCAAATATTATTCTAAATACGTTAATTATTAACTGACCTATACTATAAAAACTTCTTAGGTATAATTATTAGCTTATACAATTACTCCCCAGATTAAAGATATTTATTCTGTAAACGATTGTGAAACACTTTATCTTAACTTAATATGATTATGTACAAGGCAGGTTAACTTATATCTATTAACTTTAAGACGGTGATTAAGTTTTGTTCCGTTATAGCCGGGAAGATGTGATTAAGTGTAATTTTTATTTTTGATGATATACAGAAAAACTACGAAAGTCTTTGCTTAGCAACAAATAAACAGTAAATAAAATTGAGGAAAGAAATCAAGTGCTTTTGTCTTCGTTGAAATGAAAATTTACGCGGAAGAATATGTGTCTTATATCTTTAACAAAAATTAAAATAAATAAAGGGCCAGACAAGATTTTTTTAAATCTAAATTCAGCATAATGTTTGTTTCATTTCACCAAATGATATTGAAAGTGCACTTTAAGATTTATAGCGTAAATTAAGAGGCGACGGTCTATGGTTAGCTGCCGTCAACTTGCCAGGCTTCAGAATTACTGCAGCAAGCCTACATTGACCGATCATAAAATCCGAGCATTCAAGTGAACTAGTCACTATGACGGTTATGAAGATCACGAGTATCGTATTCGCGATCAAGTCGGAAACATAACTGTGAGATCGAGGAGAAGTATTGGTGTTATGTTATTAAATAACATATTATTTTTTGAGCTAATATGTTCTAAGCATACAACAGATTTACATGCTATTTGTTAAACAGAAACAAATCATAATAGCATAGTTATGGAGGTTGTACGTTAGAATTAAGTGCAAGTATTATAAGAGTAGGGAGAAGTTTGTCGTTTTGTCTTTTTTAAAGGTTCTGCAGGCTGCCGCAACGTAATAACTATCGATAGGTATGTTTTGAAGATCAATGTTATTTATGGATTATATACCACACTTGTCGACATGATAAAATATACATAAACAATAAACTGCATCGTGACAATAGTGTATTACTAAAAAAACCGAATAGTTTTTTAAAATGATCAAATGTTATATTTTTGTTATTTCTTATTTCCGTCGCAAGCAAATTTTACTTTTCAGGGGAGTTAAAAGCCCTGATTTTAGAACTGATAATATACAACTAAAAAATTAAACATGCTAAAAAATTATCTTTGTACCAGGATAACACTTTTTTATTTCATTATCACTTTCATAACTTTGCTGAAAATTAACATGTGCACATAGTAGGTTTTGCATACGCAGCGACGGTTAACACTAATTATAAAACTTTTTTTTTCAATTATTCATTTCATATTAGGAGTATTTGTATATTTTGAAGTTAATAGTTTATGTAAAAGAATATTAATTTAGCTACAAAAAACAGGAAAACCTTCAAGTTTTTTTGTTACAGTGGTTGGTTAGCGTCATTCAATAAAATAGATATTAAATTACATTTATTATAAAATATTGTAATCTAAAAAGAGTTTATTAATTTCGCTTAACATTTTTGTATGATTATAATAATTTATTTTAAAGTAAAAAAATTTAATATTACATTTTCCATAAATTCCTTTGCTTCGACTATGTGAAAGCTCGTTGATGTCTTTTCTATGCGCAGTAAAGTATTAATTAATCACCGTTTTGGGAAATAAAAATAAAACAATAAAATTATTTTTTTTTATAAAATTCAATATTTTATTTGATGAAGTGATTTATTATTTACAATAGTGTTAAACGTCTTCTTTCGTTTAGTTGTCCTATTTGTCTTAATAATAAAATATGTTTGTACGTTCAACATTGACATAAAATATTTAAAATGTTACTTTAATATTTTAAGTAAACACTTCTTACCTTCGTATCTTTGGTGTTGGAACGCAAAGTCAAAACAGGTGAACGTTGAAAAATCCCACAAACACTTCACAATACAAAAAATCTTAACTTTTCTTTATATGTCCGATAAAAATCACTCGGACGACCCGCTTATGTGGTGACTCAATTACCAAGACTATCGATTTCAAATGTCACAGTTCCAGTCACTTTCGATGAAAACAAACATAGTAAATGTCGCTGGGTTCAATTTACACGTGCCGTGTAACTGAAAATGCAAACTGAAAACAAATATGCATCGTATAGTATAACACTGTTACGTTTATTGTCTCTGTTGACACATCATCTTAACAGGCTTGTTATTTTAAAAAAAGGAATGTTCTAATTTTTTTTTCTCGAGCGAAGCAATCGCTCTATTGACGGGAATGAAATCGCGCGGCCGAATACATTTTCAAAATTTTTCGAACACAGATTGCGTGTGTCTTGTCCGGCGCGCGCGCACGAATGCTCACGGAGGTGGATTCGGAGCTTCGATCGGTAAAGGGGCGTGGCTAACTTCTAACGCAACATCTATCTTTGTTGCTATCTTATTCTCACTAGTATGGTATCAGGTGTTCTTGTTTCGTTCTCTAACATTGGTGCGTTACCGTTCAGTACGGTTTGGTGGGATCGCGTGAACTTTGCCACTGCGCTCGCGCGGCGATTAATAAAACGATACGCGACGTTATAGATCGCGACGCGATAATCGTAACTCCATAGTTGGGTGCGTTGCGTCGCATTTTTAATGCATCATTCGTGAATTTAGTATTATGCTTGCATTTTTATTATTATGAGTGGTACTAATATGTTTTTTAAAATCCTTAAACGTGTGATTATAATTTTATTATATTAGTAGTATGAGTATTTTTATTATGGTACAAATCATTAATCATTTTTACTCTTTTAATTTGTATAAAAAGGTAGTATTCTTGAATATTAAGGAATGTTTCTTTATTTCAAGTTTTTTCCTTCTTTGATATTATTTTTAATTAAAATTCAAATAATTTTGTATTTATACAATGTTTTTAAATAATATTGAATATTTTCCATTTAAAAATATGAAACAAACACAATATAATATATATATGAATATATCGAATTACAATTATAAAGTAGAAATAAATTATATATATATATATATAACTTTAGTAAATTATTGATTATTACTTCCTTACTACCCACCTCATTTTTTTTATTTTTTTATTACGATAACAGTTTGTAGTCTCTCGGTAATATGAATAATGTGGTTGAAAACATAAATCAGTTTTCGAGAAAACAAGGATCGGTACATTATTACATTAAGATATCAAATTATTGATTGATGACCCAATTAATTAGGTGTTAGTAAATAAATCGTTTTGTTATGTCTTTATTTTTGATGAGACAGAGAATGGAACCGAAGATGTTTTAAAAATGAAAAATGTTTACCTACTTTTAAAGTTAACTTTTTGCAGTTTACTCTATCTATTCCAATTTTGTGTTTGATTTATTTCAGTTTGTTTATTTGTTTTAATTCAATTCGATTTCTGTTATAATAAAACAAAATTAAGATTTCACACGGGGTATTTTTTAAACATGATTGTGTACTTATCTACTATTTACGTGATACATGTCGTGTTGATAAATCAATTAAAAACTAATTAATTTTTAATTGTGTCAATTCATGAAGTTTTTTAGCGCAGTATTATCGTACTCTGATGCCGGTTTTTGAATTTCAAATCCAATAATGTGCGTCGGTTTTTGGTGTAAAAAAACATTAGATGAAACTTTATCATTACTCGCATTGTTAGCTACCTCCTTCAAATTGAGTATCTGTTGCAGTCACCTGTTTTACTCTGTTCTATTCTGGCATCTATAGGGAAGCAGATCTCATTCCAGGCTTAGCCTACTAATGTGCTCGGCCTTATTGTCACGTTAAATAAAATTACATTACGGTAAAAATGATCTATTATCATGAATATAGCAAAAACAATAATTTCTTTTTAGTTTGATGCAAATTCCATAGAAAATATATTACTAAGACTGTTTGCATTATTGTCCGCTCTAAATAAGTTATTTTAGGCTAACTGGGTTTATTTTAAGATAATTTAAAAACTCCGTTTCAAACGATGGTAAAGACATTAAAAGAGAAAGACAGTATTATTAACACTCTTTTTTGAATAGAAATTTTATAAAACTCTCTTAAGAAAATATTTGGGTACAAATAGAATAATAAATACAATGGCCGAGGTAACGTCAACGCGACGTGCCATTCAATACTGAAATGTAAGCATACAAAGAATAATTATTTTTTTAGGTCATTAGTGTCTTTAAAGTACATATTTGCAAATTTTTAATTAATGTGGACACTCGGGGATTTAACTCCTTCTTTTTTGTAATAATATATGACTTAGGTAACCGGTTTTGACATTACAATTTAATGAGAAATTTCATAGACATAATAATAGTAGCTTTATTGTTGAATTTATATAATTATATAAGTATATTAGTTTTTGACATTATTTATTTATTTCAAGAAATCTACAGTTCTTAAATGCTAACATATATACGTAAATAAGTTGACATATTGACTTAGCCAAAATTATTTCATAGTATTACAAAAAAAAATCTTATTTCCCAACGAAACTATTAATGAATATTATTTGTATCAAAAATAACGATGTAGTGATTCTGGTGCGAATGACTAAGTTTTTTGTGTGTGTTTACATTAATATGAGAACTAATTACATATATTTATTAAATTCTGAATAATACAAATAGTTTTTCCTTTCAACGCTGCATTACTATAAAAAATGAGTCTAAATTTTCAGCTTTCGCATTATATGAATGTATACGTCTTATCAACACTGAAAGACGAACATAAATGGTCTTGGTTTTACGTACGTGGAATATCTGGGGTTTCTATGCTCAGCTTGGAATTAAATGGCGGTTCTCTTTTAGCTCGTCAACTTACAGATCTTTGGTTGGTTTCTCCTTTTATGATAATTTAATGTATGTTCGCGAAAACTTTGTTATGCTGAATTTTGTTAATCATTTTAATACTAGAAATAAACACAAATTGGTCATCCCATGTTTTCGTCTCAGTAATACCAATAAATGATTCTATAATAAGTTGTCTAAGCACATTACCGATTTGCCTGACAGTAAATTCAAACAGCATGTCGAGCAAGTTTTACTGTTAAACGATTATCAAAGGATGGATCATTATGTGAATGATAGTGATATCTAGAAGTAACTCCCTTTTTGTGCGTCTACTAAATTATTAATATAATTGATAACAGTAAATATTATTTGTACATTAAAACAATTAAAACTCGACCAAGTTTCTTGCCGGGTCTTCTCGATGACTGGGATGTTTCAAGTACGTGCTGTTGCGTTAATTTGTTGAGCTTACTACAATAATTTCAGCTGAGAGAAAAGTACAGTACTAATTTCTCTTTTATATTTTTTACAGAGAAATGTACCGTTACATGTAAGTCATAAGTTATAAGGTTTTTTTTCTTACTATGGATAGGCTTGCGTTTGACCACTGTCTCGCCTGATCGTAAGTGATGATGTGGTCTACGATGGAGCACGCTTGCCTAGAAGGTACCTATTCACTCGAGACTTGAAAATACCCAGCTTATAATTATCGGGAAATACAAAATTCGGCAAAGTGTTCCACTCTTTAGCGGTGCGCATTATAAATGTCCTAACAAAACGCTTAGTGCACTTTTAGTCTGTTATATAGAGTGTTGAAATCTAAATGCATGTAATAGGTGTGGTTTATTATTAGATGTACTGACCTGCCCGTTAGAGGGGTTATGTTACTTAGGTTACTCATTCGACCCGACCCGGTGCGACGATCTTCTGCCTCGGTGTCGTAACGTATTCGAGATTTTATGGTCTCAGCGCTTAAGATGCAAACGCGCCCGACTTGCGTTTGCTGAACTAAACATTTACGAAAACCATTTTATGCTTTGTATGTAATCTATACTTAATACTGAAAAGTTAAGGAGATTATTTGTATAAACGTGCTAATCTCTGAATTTACTAACCAGATTTAAAACCCTTTTTTTAGCCTATTTATCGAAGAAGTTTATAGGCTATATAACTGTAATTAACCATGAAGGTGAATCAATATGAAAAGTGTTGGTGGCGACGCGATGAAGTTTTTGTAAACAAATTTAACACCGGTGAAACGGCACATTTATAAACGAAAGCAAGCACATTTAAGGGATTATCATTGTTTTGGATTTTGATTAATAGTTTATTACAGTATGCTCTACATAAAATATAAAATTTAAAAAGAATAAAAATAACCGTATACCCTCAGAGATAATGTAGTTTTTATTAGATGCAAGAATTTTTAGAATCCGACTTGTGGTTTCGAAGATTACCTTCTACAAATATTATAATATATATTAGATTTATAAGCAACCTCTTATATTAAAGTTTTATATCTTTTAATTGTCACTTCTGCGTATACTTTTTGATAAGTGAACTTTAATCCAAAACGATTTAAATTCAAATCAGAATTGAAATGATGACAATTTCTTTAGGCTATTACTGTAAACTTTATTACAAAATAATTATTCAAATTACACACTTAACAAGTACAGTATTATATCACTCAATATTATAGCATAAACGATATAATATAGAATAACAATTTTTTCTTTATAAGTGAAAAAGTGCTTGATTTTTGTATATTTTGTCTCTTTTTGAATTATTTATAACCCTCTACCTTCCGACGTCAAAAAATGTACGTAAAATTGGCTTAAAGGGAGCCGGGAGCTGAGTTAATAAATGTCTTGTAGATTAATAAGGATAAATTATCTCAACAATTTTTATCGGGAAGAATGATTGGGTACACGTAAACATTTCAAAACAGTCCTCAAGAATAATAAAATTAGTGACTAGAAGTACTGACCGATCTCAGTTTGAGGTCGTGGAATGTTTAAACACTTGACGTTTCTATTACATGCTAGATGGTACATGATGGATTGATGTTGGGCATGTTAATTGTGTACGACTGGTTCTCGACCACCATACACTAGATGCAGCACTCGCATTAGAGGCACATTTAAGCGAGTGCCGTTCCGGAATCAACTTTTGTACTTCAAGCAGGGTGGATAAAGTTTTGTACTGGTTCGCGACCATTACGCACGATGTGATAAACCCGTCACATTGTTGTGTTACTATAAAAAAAGATAATTATGTTAAGTATCTATATATTAATACATGAATACGTGCACGGAAGACTGTGTGTTTTGGCATGGTTAAAGTTAATATGGAGAAGGAGGGCAGAAAGCTAAAATTTATCTATAATATCTGTTACTAATATATTAAATTAAATAAATTAAAACTGCGAATCCTAATACAACCAATGCCATTGAACTTAGACCCTCCAAAATATTGAAATTGACACTGAATGATAAGTGACATCAAGTGATATAATATTCATTGTTGAGGTTCATAATGCAAATGTCAAACAGAAAATAGTCTATGATCAAAAAGTCGCTGGTCGAATTTCAACCTTAATCTAGTATCGATTAAACAAAATTAACTATAGATATATTTTGAAACAATGGCGGCTTTGATTTCATATTCGCACATGCACTAAACATATGTTTAAATTCAAACATATATGTAATAAATACAAGTGACCTTATGACGTAAAGGAGTTTATAAGCGATCAACGCAAACAGCGTTAGCTTGTATCTTTATGTACTTTACAAATGTTGAAATAAGGCAGATGCTTTGCATATATAAATGTATAGATTTATTCAACAGTATTACCATAATGCGAGTTTACTTGTATATTGCCTATTTATCTTGATGTCGTGAGTGGAAAAACAGTGTAGTAGTAAGGAAATAATAACGAAAGAACTAAAAAGTTCTATAGGTCTTAACTTTGTCATACAGTTAAACTGTGGAACCATCTCCCGGCTAGTGTGTTCCTTCTTACGACATCAGGCCCTACAATCGTAATGTGCTAGGCCCATTCCTCGGTGTGAAGCCCTTGAGTCTGGCAGCCACCCGCGCGATACAAATGATACTGCATTACTTAGCTACCCACATTCATTATTACATACAATATGTACATACATACGAGCACACCACACAGGTACATAGGTTCTGTAAGGGACCATTTTTTCTTTTTTTACGCTAGCTAGTGAAGAAGTACTTTCAGATCACTAAATACATATACACATGTTGTCTCCCACCTAGAAGCGAGAAACATGTATATATGTATATGTTAGTTTAGCTCGAATTTTACGGATAGGGAATCAGTCAGATCGCGACTTAGTTGCAATCGCGGCAACAGCCCAAGTCGAGGTCAGGCCACTTTGGCACCCTTGCGCTCATGTTGCCCACGCTTTCGCGGCTGAGTGCCTTAAGCACTCGCCCCCAAGCCCGGTAAAGCTGTAAAATCCATCAGCGGCTCTGTTTTTGGATAGGGCCCCTCAGGCTAACAGTAAGGTCAGTTCGGAAAAAAAAGAAAAAAAAGCGTAATGTGTAAAGATATTTATTTATACATGCCGGCTGGCAGCAGCGACCGCTAAAGGATTGGTGATATCTCGATATACGTGTACGTACGTAATAGTAACAGTTCTTAGGTCTCGTGGCTTAGTGGTATTCGTGATATCTATGTAAGTATATCAGGTGTTTTTGGTACCATATTAAAACAATGATCTAGTTTGGATTAAAAAAGCTTTAAATAGCATTTATTATTATTGCTCCGCTACCCGAGTCTCAGGCTCTTTGCTTAGTTCGAGTAGCGGACTTCTACTAATATCCAAATTTGGGTTTGACAAAAAGGAACACACACAAGACTGTTCAGCATATATACATTATATACGTATATTGTGTGAATATTTCTAATTTTTCGTAACGCTTAACGCTTAACGCTTTTCGTAGTAAATATATACAACTATATATTTTAGAGAGATGATGATGATTTTAGATTTTAATCCAATACAAATTATTACTTTAAAATAATTATTCAATTGTATTAAAAAGGAGACGGGTATTTCTGGGCACATAATGTAATTAGTTGAAATATTTTTTATAAAATCGAATATATTTTTGTTTTTAAAATCGTACAATATCATTAAAATTCACAATCAACGAGATAAGTAAATTAATAACTTTAAAAGATAATTAACATAACCTTTTTTAATATTAATCCTACTTCAAAAATAGTTTATTTGAAGTTTATTAAATGACTTCGCTTATACGAAATATTCTAAATCTCTGCTTTTAGATTGCAAAAATCCTCTTTTTTCAGTGATTGTTTGATAATGCATTAGCTATTAAATTACACCGTTTTCATATTTTTACATCTCTTTTTTTACCCAGGCCCATGTCTGTATAAAAGAGTATCAGTCTCCTTTGAAGGTTTCCGTTTTATGTTAAGCGAGAATGATTGGTTTTAAATATTGAATATGGTTTAGTTCAATTTTTAATTATTTGTTGATTCAAATATTCATGTTATTGTAATTTACTTACTGAATTTATATATACATATATTTTGAGATTTTTAAATAATGTTGCATGCCAGTATAAATGCTTAAGTGTTGTCTACTAAAACCCATATTAAACTGTATTTTCACTTCAGGCTTTTATCAGAACTCATCATATGGCGTGGATGTGCAATTCGGGAAATCGGAATTTAAGAAAATATCTTCAAAACGAAATTGTTTTAATAACAAAATAAAGCTTCTAACACATAAATCTCAATTATTAATCATACCATGAACGTTAATTTAGTTTAAAAGTACTTTGTTTTAGACAATGAATAGCGTTTCGTCGCAAATGTGGTGCGCTGACGGTTCTGCTTTCAAATCTCCGTCTTCAATATGGCCGACCCGCTACCATCAACACGACGCCGCGACGCTCCGCTAGAGTGACATTAATAGACATTAATGGCCAGTCATTTTAATGTTGACATTTCAATAATGTGCCGAAAAATTATAATAATAATTATTATTTATTTACATAGGTCGCTAACAGAGTCAACATCCATAGATAATCTTAAAAAATTTTAGGTACAGTACAATATTTTTGTTAATTTGACCGTAATTATAGACAACGATGGCATTCTACATATTCTATTACATTGTATATTTTTAATAATTAATATATTCAAACAGTTATATAAAATAGAAAATATTACAAGTGCATACGAATATTATTTAATAAAAAATTTGGGCAAGAAGAAAAGTTGCGTATGAAATTATACAATAATTTTGTTTACGTCGCACGGACAAGGATATGATTTCTTAATTTTAATAACATTATGCCCATAAAGCAAAAGATGTGACCGTTTCGATAGTTACCTAAAAAAATGCGACCGGATTTTAAAAGCAAATATTAACATTAAAATAATTAAACTGTAACATATTACAAAAACAATTGAATAATATCCATTTACTGTTTCACTAATTTTAACAGAGAGTAAGCATTTTTTCCGTACCTAAATGCAACCCTAAATGTAAATTTGCACCGACAAAGGTAATTTGGTGATAAAAAAAATCGCAGAGTCCACCGACAACGCAAAAACATAATTTCGTAGAAAAGAAATTTTGCACAACAGTTAAAAAACGAAGGTAAATGACAATTTTATTGGTTTATTAGGGGTATTATGGGCACTAATATTACTGTTTCGGGTGGTTAAGTTTTTTCATTCTATCCGTTAGTCCAGCTTCGTCTTACCGTTAGGTGGTTCCCATAACGTAACGATTTTTGATGATTACCTACTTTTTTTAAAGTAACCAGCCAGTGTTTTGTTTTCTTATCACAACTAAATATAATATATTAAACAAGTACGCCGATAGATTGGTATAAAATTTTCAACATGAGATTGCAATAAATAATTTTCTCTTATCGATATAAAATCCAATTACATAATAATTTAAATTTTTGTGGTTAAGTAAATAAATAATTATAAAATTAGAGGCATATCTATTCGTTGTTAATTTTGAATCTAGACAAATATTAAGGATTTTTTTTTCTCGTGAACTTACTAATTTTGTCTTTATTTGTAATACTTATTGATGAAAAAAATACTGCAAGAAATATTTTTAAATTTTCTCATACTTCACGTTGTTGTGGGAAAATGCATGTCTATTTATGGCAGTACATTTAGGGAAGAAACATTTCGACACCCGTAAAGCAGAAACGGCTATCTAGAAAATTACAGATTTAGATAAAAGAGAGCGCTTTTACAGCAAAACTGTTGTAATATTTTATTGAAGAATTAAAACTAGCTTTTAAACATGATTTAAATGACTGATAAAAAATAAAAATTTAATAGAAAAAAAATCACATGAGAAAGAATTTTTAGTAGAATTACACGAAAAAGTGAATTAAGTAAAAATACAGAGAGTAGACAGTAAAAACTTTTTGTTCCTTGCTGGATATAAGCCAACATTATCCCATACACCGAATGCTTTCTTTTTGAAATGTACATAGGTTTTAAAATGGAATAATTTGTATGTAATAATCTGGCCTCAACTAGGTTTAAACTGTATTTGTTTGATTTTTATTTTTTTTATGGTTCCTGAGCATTATATTTTGATTTATAACCTATAATATTATTTATAAATTAAGTATTTATGTATACTAGCGATCGCCCTGAGCTCGAAATTCGGCCTGCGACTATTTATTTGATCATAGAGTATTTTCTGTTTGACATTTACTTAGGGGGTCTAAGTTCAATGACACTGGTCGTTTAGGATTCGCAGTATTAATTTATTTAATTGAATATATTAGTAACAGATATTATAAATGAATTTACACTCCTTCTGCATATAAACTTTAACCATGCCAAATCTCACAGTCCTCCGTGCACGCAATACGCTTAAAAAGGTACCGAAAGTTTTTGCTTCACATATTAATATATAGATATTTTGAGAAAGTTTGATCGAACCCAGTTGTATGATACTTAAAAAATAATAAAAAAACCTGGTACATTCATATGATGATACCGATGACGTAATTGAACGAGGAAAACATGTGTAGATTAATATCAGAGATGCTGTATTAAAATGATTATTGTTATGTTGTTTGAAATCATTATAACAGAATCAATATCTATTGCCATTGATTACACATGTAGGTTTTCCAGTTTATTTCCTTGAGCGATTGTTTTGGTTGTAGCGTAATCTTTTAACAGTCAGTCGAATTCGCTATGTTAAAGTTGTTTTGTGGAACGAAGTCACGCGTTTGGCGGATGGGAGCTACACGGGAAATGGGGTCTGACCCGACCGACATTAAAAAGAAAAAAATCACGTATATAGGATTTCCAATGACTATGAATGTCATTAAATTGACCTAGCTGTGTGATGACGAGATTTTTAAGCGCTGTTGTATGCAACGTACGTGTGGTCGATTTAGGATTTTTCCATATATATGTGGGATGATGGCAAAAGTTTAGATGCCGAATTAAAAAAAAAAAAAGAAACTCGCGTCGAAAAGAAGATAAGTGGCGACACGGGAGATGGAAAAAATGACGTTTGGGTGAAGACGGTGTGTTTTGTAACTGTGGTAGGATTGTGATTTTAGGAAGAATTGTTGATGTATTCCTGTAGTAAAGACGTTTTCCAGTTAATTAGTGTTTTTTCTTTGTTTACGTCCCACATATATTTTTTTTTTGAATTGAATTGAATTGGCTTATTGAATGTGCTGATTAATTAACTTGTTAAATATAATTTTAATATGATTCTTTGTGTGTATTATTCAATAACCTATACTAATATTTTAAAGCTGAAGAGTTTATTTGTTTGCTTGAACACACTAATCTCATGAACTACTGGTTCGAATGGAAAAAAATGTTTCAGTGTTGGATAGCCCACATATAGAGGAAGGCTATAGGAATTGTTTCTCTTAAAAATTTCTAAAAAAATATCTGCGATAGGTTTACTCAATATAACTTTTTTTATGGTAATAAAATTTGTTCTAAAATAATGAATTATTTGGGAACGTGTTATACATGGTTTTAATCCTTATCGAAATAAGTAAATTATTCATCACAAGTATTTAATTTTGAACAAAATTGCCCTTTGCAGTAATTGATTTAAATGAATATCTTAGGAGATATCACAGTTTTAAAATAACTGGGTAGCTAATTAATGAAGGGGCCCTATCCAAAAACAGAGCCGCTGCGGCTTTTACAGCTTCACCGAACTTGGGGCGAGCGCTTAGGGCACTCAGCCGCGAAAGTTTTGGACTCGCACGAGAGTGCCAGAGTGCCCGAACCTCGGCTCGGGCGATCTTCACGCATGCGAATACGTCGCGATCTGGCTAATTCCCTACTCCTACGAATTCGAGCTACATAACATATACTCATATGCATGGAGGAAGGAGGGAAACATGCGTATGTGTATTTAGTGATCGGAATAGTGGGAGGCGGGCGTGGGCAGCACCTAATAATACAGTGCCTACGACCCACTCTCTTTAACCCTTTCTCTTCTCTCTCTCTCTCTCTCTCTCTCTTACATGATGCTGACTTAGTTGCGCGAGTCAACTAGTAGATAATAAAGCGAAAATAACTTTTTTCCTACCGGTTAACCCACGACACGGTCCTCCCGAGATTTTTTGTTATATACATGAAATAAAAGTAATGTAAGCATACAATTTAAGTCTTAACAATATAATTATTATTATGTAATTATAAAAGTCAAATTTTTTATATGGCGTGATAGTAGGACTTTTTATAATGGCCACTTCCTACCTTCCTGCCTACCTTCAAGTTGATAACCTCTCATGAAACGCCTATATGTGTGTTCTAGAAACTATAATTGAGAAACCTCAAGGTTTAGCGTGATAGCGACATAAGCCTCATAGTATGATTTTTAGTCAAAAACGCTAAACTTAGGAATAAATTAAGAAAATTACTACTTCGCAATTGAAGACAAATATGAAATAATATACAGATATGGAAACGAGATACACCGAAGCGAGACACTGTGTCTCGTTTTTACGTATGTGTACGATTGTTGCTAGAAACATGGAGTTAAATAATTTATTTTAATATAATATTTTAGTGTCTACATTTATTTCAATTATGTTTTATACAGACATCCCTCACTTGGAACTATTAATATTAAATACTACATACAGATGGAAAGTTTTAATGAAGGTGACTAACTTAATTTTTACCAAATAAGTTTTCTTTTAATTGTTGGTCAATTCTTAAATTCGTTAGTAGTTCGAGTTTAACCTCGGTGTGACCTTGTTATACTATGGCATCTATTTATGTTAAGTAAACGACCTGTACATGGTTCTTACTTGCTTATACACTTAACGATCTACTTGCTCAGTGTTTTTATTGTAAGTGATAAAATAAAACCAGATTGAATATTGTACATACTTATCGAGGGCCTTAGAACATCATAACAAATAAAAATGTTGATAATGTCAATACTAAATTATATTTAAGGCTGATATTTTAAATTACAATATCTCCTTCTATGTAAATACATAACATACCATCACGCCTGTATTCCCCGAAGGGTTAGGCAGAGGTGTACTAATGTACACCCACAGTTCGCCGAGTATGTTCTTAGCTCTCATGTAATAGGGGGCAAGGCTATTGCCATTAATCGTGCACGAAGCCAAACTCCGAGCTGCTACTGAGCATTTCAAAGGAAAAACCCAATAACACTTTGCTCGACCTGGGAATCGAACCCAGGACCTCGATTATAGCAGTCGCGCTTACGACCACTAGGCTAACGAGGCTATGTAAATACGTACTGTTATATTTTTCGATTGAACTTTATCTAGCGCAGTCAGCTGCATATGCTACTGACACATCATTCTCATTCTATTCCTTTCGTCTCTCGACCTATTTCCCAGTCAGTCATCTCCCATCCATGAAACTGCGCACTCGCGACTTAAGATTATTGTAAAAGTTCCTAATATATTTTCTTTCTAGTTGAAAGTCATTTAGTTTTTTTTTTAAAAACAAATCGTGAACCCGATTACAACAGTACGCTGGTGGGACTTTTCATGTTTTGTATATTTATTTATAGCAGAAAAAAAACTTTGCGTGTTTCTAGTACTTTTATTTATTCTTCATTGGTTAAGCGTATAGCCTCAATCTCGTTTCATACGTAGTGCCGATGTGGCACAAGTTGAATACTTGAATCTTAAGTGAAACTGTTGAACACACCTATAGATGATTGGCTATAGATTTTCAACATGAGAGGGGTACCTACACAGTCTGGCATAAGAAAATAGCCTCACACCATGCTATGTTTTCATAACGACGTTTTACATCATCGAAAGCTCAAACTCGTTGTAACGATTCGAACTCCTTCACTTTGTCATGATACGGTGATACGATAGGAAAAAAATTCAAAAAGCCTTCATGAACGCTTCACTTTTATATGGATAATTTCTGGTACTCTTGTAATTCATTTCTAGGTTAAAGTTGGAATCCATATTTTATTAACTGACCAATTAGTAGTAAGTAAATTAACTATAGATTATATATTCACAGTTCCTTTAAAGATTATTTTCATTAAAAAAAAATTAATATAATATGAATTACTTATTCAATTATGTGAAGTATACACATCTACTGACTTAATAGAGATGCTTGCTGCTTAAAGAAAAAAAAAGATAAAATACAGTTACATAAGACATTTACTTTATATTAAAAAAAGTTCAAATGATTAAATAAAGTTTAAAAGAGGCTCGTATTCAAAAATAAATCTAATACGGTAACATAAATCTTCCTTAGATTAGATCTGGCTTATACGTCTCAATTTTACAACGAATTTATTGGTGTCACTGTACAGGTTATTTATCGGGCCGACTGTACCTAAATATGTCGTTATAGGAGATAATAGAGTATGTGTTGTGTTGTGTTGTGTCGCTTTTTCCCATTAATCTGTTTCATGTAGGGACGTGTTTCTGTTTTCTTTATATCGAATGATTTCTTTGAACTATTACGTAATTATTAAAATTTAATTTGTTGACAGTCTTTAAAGAGTGATTGGTTGTTTTTTGAAATTTTGGGGGTATTTTAAGTAATAATGTATGCTTACTGTGAGGTAACGATAATTGTGTCCAACTGTATCTGGACTACCATATACTAGGTGTAACTCCTGATATAGTAGTGTTCTTAGGCGTGCCGTGTTCTGGGATCAACGTGTGTTACCACTTTGGCAGCCTTGAGCATGTTGCCACGCTATCTAACCTGACATGACCAGTTTTTTTGAGCGAAACCTCAATTCTTTTTCTAAAATAAAAGTAGCCTGAGTTACTTCTTATAACATAAGCTATCTATCAGTGAAAATCTCGTCAAAATTACTCCAACCGTTTCGTTGACAATTTTATTAAATGTATACAGATCATCAAATCTCAAATCAATCTCCCCCCTACTAGCGTTGTAGTAATAAAATATTGGTATCTTTATCTGGTCGGGGAAGGAAACACTTTCTAACCGAACCCCAAAAATCAAGACGTGTCCCGTATTAACACGTCCCAACGGTGAGATATCGTCTGTCGGACGTTTAGTGGCTGTTAATCCGACGCCGCGATACTTTGGAAGCTCCACGCGATTTATGAATACGAGCTTTTTTGATTAATGGCTATTTATTGGTCTCGGTACGGTGGGCATAGTATGTTATGAACAGTACGTTAACTCTGATTTGTGTATGATTATATATAATATTATGTATAAGCGATGATACTTCAGTGATAACGTTTTCCGATATCGAGTCAATGGACGTGAATTTGAATAACTGCAGTGAGCTTGAGCTATCGGGGAAGAAAAATATCTAATGCCTGCTTGGCTAGTTACCACCGTCAAGTAGAAAATATGTCGGCAAACACCTATATACATGGGTTCCGGCATCTGCATTTAAGTGCCAGGCCTCCTAATAGTCTTAGCGTGTTACCATGTAAGATTAGGGCTAAACAATAAACCTATAAAAGAATTAAATAAATAAATAATATGGAATTAATTAAGATTTGTTTTTTTTTTTTAATTCAGGTGAAATAAAGAATGGACGTAAGCATACGAAGTGATTAAGGCTATTTATTTATAAGTATATAGGATCATGCAAGAAAATAAAAAAAAATATAGAAACCTACAATTTGTAGCGACATCTACATAGCGACCCACAGCGACATCTATCGAGCCACATACGACGCATCCTACATCGCACTATAGAAATTAACTCTTCGATTGAGTGTATATACAAGAACCCGACTACAACCGTTGGGCAGCTGCCCGCCAGGCATAACACCCGTCTGGTCGGAGGATCCTCCCTTTTCGATGGTTCTTCTACAAATTCAAGGTAAAGGTTACTAATTCATAGGTCTGAAAGATAATTATTAATGCACAAGACAATTTTTAACAAAATAGAAAACCATCTTCAATGATTTTAAACCCTTGTATATCTTCGAAGTTCAAAGTACAATGCTAATAAAATTAAAAAGTGGTCCAATTCAACAAAAAAAGAACATCCAAATCGGTTCATAAACAATTAAGTTATGGCTGAACATTCATAAAAAATATAAATACGAATTTAGCAACCTCCCGTCTTTAAAAAAATGTATAATTTGAAAAAAAAAAAAACTATTCTCTAGTACGGTAGTAGTAAGGTTTTGGGGGAGATATTTTTTTTAGATAACATTGTGGCGACATATCTCGCCACAACTGACGCATTCTACATAGCGACATCAGCGACATCTATCGAACCACATACGACGCATCCTACATCGCGTTATAGCAATTAACTCAACAATTGAGTATAATATACAAGAACCCGACAACAACCGTTGGGCAGCTGCCCGCCAGACATAACACCCGTCTGGTCGTGGGATCCTCCCTTTTCTATGGCGGATGAAGGAACTTTACGCTCTGTTCCTCACTTCCGCTAAAATATCATAAAATATAATTTAATACATTTTTATTAATTGATCAATATTACAACTGATAAAGGAATATGAAGTCGAAATAATTAAAATAAAAAACATAACCATACTTTTTATTATTGAATAGCGACACATCAGTGTCATTATCATTAATAGCTTAAGCTTAGCTTTCATTATTTTCAGAAAATGCTTATTCTTCGAAAATAATATTATATATTCACTGTGTTTGCTTACTGTGCACTAATGATACAGTGCCTAAAATTTCTGGTTCTGAATGCGAGGTACACTAATAAATTGTTTCAAATTTTCTTTTTAAAATTACACGCCATCTATTTTCTTTTAAAATTGAACTATAAACATATTTTAGTTTTAGTTTGTAAATAAATTATTTATTAACAATTATTTAAAATAAATATACGTTATTTATTGTAAACGAAGAAAGAATTTAAGTTATCTATTGGCTGAGTTAAGTTCAATAGATTTATTCACTTTGAAAACGTAAATAATTCTTATAACCATGAAGAATGTTGTAGAGCGACATCGTATAATTACTAAGGTATATAGTATAATCGTCCCATCCATTCAGCCCAAAGATGTGCAATGGTGGACATCTCCGAAAAATCACCACAACGATAGGTCCTGGACTGCTTGAAACCGGCGGGTTCCCACAACCTTCATCAGGTCTTTGGCATGCCTTGTGGAAATGATGGTAGCGTTTCTGGACAACGAGTCAATTGACGTAGGTTCAAATTCTATGATTAACCTAATCTTTCGGTAAAGTAAAACATCTTGCCTAGCTGTCGCCTGTCAGTAGCTACCACCCTTAAGTTGAGAAATCTCTCTCCAAGAACCTACAAGTATACTCTGGTAGCTGCACTTGAGATCTAATCTTTCTAAGTTTAGAATGTTTCCATTTGAGCCCACAAAGTCACATTAACATCAGCTTAACTCAAATACTAAACATATAAATTAAACATTTTGCGTTTTCCGGTGATGATATAATATAATAATTTTTATGAGGTTAGGGAGAAATTATTTCATTGTTTTTAAGTATGTATTCTAAGAATCATTATGCCCATCGGAGGTCCGTATAAAATTGTGCAGTCAGACAAAACTTCAAATTCTAAATTAAAAATGCCCAAGGACGCCCTTAGCTCGAAATTCGATAAGCGACTTTTTGATCATAGACTATTTTCTGTTTGACATTTGCAGTATTCAGGAACCTAAAACAATGAGTATTATCTACAACACTTGCTGACACTTTTAGTTGAGTGACAATGTCAATATGTTGGAGGGTCTAAGTTCAATGGCACTGTTCGGATTAGGATTCGCAGTATTAATTTATTAAATTTAATATATTAATAACATATATAATAGATACATTTTAGTTTTCTGCACTCCTTCTCCATATAAACTTTATTCCATGCCAAATCTCACAGTCTTCCGTACACGCAATAAGCTTAAAACGGTACCGAAAACTTTTGCTTCACATATTAGTAGATTTTTATTTTGGGAACGCCATGTCTCCCTTGATGAAGACATCTAAGTTAATGATTCGAAGATCATTTTAAAGCATATGTTTTCTGTTAATAATTAAAAATATATAAGGTCATTTGAAACTGGAAGAAATTTTGATCAAACATAAATTCGCTTGTAAGTAGGTAAAATGCCACTATGAAAGCTATCCATACCTCGATTTAAATTTATTCACCTCATACAATTATATTCTCGGAACAAATGTTTTGTAAATATAGATAACGGTTAGGGATTGTCCAAAAATTAAGTCGTAGTGTGATCTGTTATGAATAATCATGGATTAATGAATTTACCACAGAGTTCTTCGTAGCATTTGTTTTGTTTTAATCTTTTAATGCTGCGTGAAAAGAATTGACAAGTTTCACGTACTAACAATAATTTCTTTTCAACAGATATGTATTATGCTATATTCATCATAAAGTTAGCTGAGATTAAATTGATGACAACTGTTTATGTATTCAAAGTTTGATTGAAAAAATACCAAGTAACAGACAATTATCTTAAAATTCAAATATATAGTGGCACGTAAGCGACAAGAAGGATCAACAATTTTATTTTAGTTTCTTTAAAAAACAAAATTCATAGTTTTAATATAAGAAAAATTAAATTATAACGATAAAGAATATAATTAGTCATTAAAAAAAAAAAATTTAGGCGTACGTGCTTGTACTTTTGTGTAGATGTTATTTTGTGTTTGTGTTCATGTATTTTGTGTGTCTAATATTTACTTAACAAAATTACAAACTCTTTTATAATATACTAGCTGGTACCCGCGACTTCCTTTGCGTAGAATATAGACATTTAAGCAGGGAATATTCTATTATATACTTATTAAATACTCATAAGTCTTAATAAGAAGCTGAGCGTACCCACCAATTATATCAAGCCTCACGCCTCAAGACTGAGCTTCTTTTGAGATTGACTATATCCAGCTACAGGCTACAGTAACCATTTTAACTACATGCCTGTTTACAACTTCAACCATATAATTTGTTATGTGTTTTATTTTCTGTTTTGTATACCTCGACAAATAGAGTAATTTCAATGCAACAAAACAAAGGACAGGTAAGGAGTATAGTATAGTGTATACTATAGTCAATCGACGGGGTAACCTAAGTATAATATATAATGTCAGCTGTCTCGGGTACTTTTATTGAGTAGGTACATAATTATGGTGTAAGCTATCTCTCCGACAAAATCGAAAATCTAAAAGGTCTAGTATGATCCATAGATACTGTGGCGACATCTATATAGCGACATCTATCGAGCCACATAAGACGCATCCTACTATCCTACATTGCACTATAGAAATTAACTCAATCGTTGAGTATATATATATATATACAAGAACCCGACTACAACCGTTGGGCAGCTGCCCGCCAGACATAACACCCGTCTGGTCAGAGGATCTTCCCTTTTCAATGGTTCTTCTATAATACTTTAGATTAAAAATAACTGAAATCATCCCCTTTTGTTCCACTTTTAGAGATGTTTTTCAAAACGCAGAAGTTATTTATTACCAACATATTTTACCCCTTTTAAGTTTTATTTTCGCAAAATTATGTAGCCTATGCCCTTCTCCTAGGTCCACTCTATCTCTATACCAGAATTCATCGAAATTGTTTCAGCGGTTTAGGCGTGAAAACGTAACAAATAGACAGAGTTACATCCGAATTTACTTAAAAGAGAAATAAGCATTGTTAATAAATATATCTACATTTCATACAAATATAAGTGTAAAATATATTTTAGTAAGTGGAATAGTAAAAACACATAAGTTATCATTGTATTAATAAATAAGTAAGAATTATGTAATGCACTAGACGGGTCGCAGGTTAAAACGCACACATTACGACGTTCTCTTTGAATCGGTGATTTGTAAAGGTTATATTTTACGTCTAAAGATGTTCCACTCGGATAATATACGGCATTTGAATAACTCCGTGATAAAATGGTCGAGGTGTCTGAATGGATTCATATAGGTTGTCGGTTTGATTACTGCTAGGGTCGATTGACGTTCATAGATAGTGTGAACGGACCAAAGTAAATCGTCGATAAAATGTATATCGTGGATCAAATGTTCTCTTTATTGCTGGTTTTTGATGATGACGACAATGATTATGAAAGTGGAATAAATGAAGTATAGAGCGACATCAGTTCATATTTTAATCATACTGAATATCCATTTCAATTGTACCTTTATTTTGTATTGAAAATTATAATATAGCCATACCCGTATATGTATTATAGTGTATTCAATAATTATCTATACAATTATAACTATAACTATCTAAAATGCATATGAAAGTATATACGATACCTATAACAAAAAACCCATTTTTAAATTTTTTGTATGTATGCCTGTCTGCTTGTTCCGGTTAATCTCCGAAACGGTTGGACCGATTTTGATGGGACTTTCACTGAGAGATAGCTGAAGTTATAGGGAGTAACTTAGGCTACTTTAATTTTAGAAAAAGAATTAGGGTTTCGCACTATTAAAAAAAAAATAGCCATGGTGAATCAATTCGGGTACTTAAATGGCTTATGCTGAGTAAACCATAAAATACATAGCAAGATAATGTACTACATATTTGCGGATATTAAAAAGACCTACGAAAAAGTCATCGAGAATATACGTCTATCTTCCCAAGAATACCAACAATAAGTATTTTTGTCTCTAAAATAGCCGGGAGCGGGAACCAAGTTTCGCGCGGGCATTCTGTAGTCCACGTGAGCAAAGCCGCGGGCACAGCTAGTATTATTATATAAATTATTAGTGCCTTAAATGCTCAAAACAATAATGCCTTTAAAGCATTATTGGGATTGCCGCGATTCTGCAGTGCATGTGAGATGTTTGTTTGCATATGTCCTTGTTGAAGATTTTTGTGCCACCATGTGGAAGAGAATAGCGTCTATCTTAACGGCCGTTTTCAGTAACTTATCTATCCCTTGTTTCAGTTACTAAAGATAGATAAATATAACCTTTCATCCTTACTTTTTTTTCAATAACCTATCAATGGATAGTTTTGTTATCTACATAATATATATCCATAACCTATAACTTGAATAGATAAGAGGGAAGACGATATCTGTCTTCACTTAAAGATAGTACTTATTACAAATATGTATTAATCGGGGATAATAAACTCAGGTATTATATTGAAAACAGCCTTATTCGACTTCGGAATAATACCAACCTCCCAATTCAATAATGAGGAACATCATAGAAATTTACGATAGTACGTTCATAAAATACTGCATGTCAGTGGTCGTACGATGATGTGAAGTCTTTATTGACAAAATAATCAGTTAGTGTAATATAGTTTAAATTAACTTTAATTAATTTTATTTTGATTCAATGTTAACATTTTATTGATTAATTTACTCCTATAATAATGGGTCCTTGTTACCATACAAATAAATATTATTATTATATAACTATAGATTAGAAAATTTCTTTTATGATTTCATTGGCTTTGGAGCTTCTGAGTACATCAGCGAACTCTTCGAAATTGTAGCGTCATCATTAATGTTTAATGTTGTACTTGTGCATTGTGTGCACGGCGCACGGACAGTCCAGTCTCGGTCGGCACACGCAATGCACGCGGTAATAATACAGAAATAAATAATTTAATTTGGAAGGATTGATTTCATATTTATCTCCAAACTGGTAAACCTCCAAAAAATCATTGAAATTGGTTTTCATTTGTTTTAAAAATTGTCTTGTAAATTGTCTGTAGTTTCAATTGTCTATGCTACAAATAAATCTTTCTTTCTTTCTATGGTAACGTTACGATGTTTTCCTTCACTAAGATGATATCTCATTGTTCTGTTTCAACCCACGTTGATGAAAGTGATGCCCGAACTAACTACCACAGAATTACTGAAAAACGAACAATAAAACATTATATAAATAAAGGTGTTAAGTATAATAATACAGAGAAATATTACACAGACATTTTAATATTAAAACAGCCTTTGAAATTGATGTATATACGACGTAAGACTTTCTCAGTAGCACCATAAAGGTTTTGCCCTCCGGAGAGACTAATCTGCTAATTTACACATGCTGGAAATATTGACGCACTAAATTATGCACTTAGATAATGGAAACGGTTAGCGTTATTGAATAACCTAAGGGTACCGGCGGGAAGTCAAACATATTGCACTGGTGTGGTGTGGCACGGTGAATGTAGACGGGCAGGTTCTGTATACTGTTTACACCAGAAAAGTCGCAACGTACGGGTTTGTTAAGAAATAGCGAGCTAAAGAAGCGTTCAGGTAACAGAAAAATAGCAGCCTATATCTCCCGCTTGCACGGTGCGGACGCTTCTGTTGTCTTTTATGTTTGTTGTTTCTGTTTACCCTATCACTCGGTGTGTTTATTTATTTCGCAATATTTACCTCTCCTATCACATTTTTCTCAACAATGGTTGCTAGGAGCGTGTGAAAAAAACATACATAATATACCTTATAAATACACACGCAATTGTTTTCGTTGTCACTTGTCACCAAATATCACGAAAGAACTATGTTTGATTGTTATTGTGTATTATTATAGAGCTTTTGATTCTACGTAAAAACAACATATTTTTAAACCTGGTTTGAGAAATGTTCAGGTTTTGGATGACTTTCAGGGCGAGTAAAATATCGCTGCGCTTGTAGCGCTCGTCTGCCACGTCTTTAGGCGCGGTGTCTTGCAAGGCTCACTAGTAAGCCAGCATTACAAGGTTGACACTTATCCCCGAGATCAACTAAATATTTTGATACAATCTCGTCCAGATAAATGTTGTCGATTTATCAACGGGTTTCAGTTTGAATGCGCCCGCGCATTATACGATCACGCTCTGATAATTCCCGTTTGCCACTATTTATCTTTGGGTGACGTCTTTATTTAAGTTTTTTTGGGATTCCGCTAAAAAAGAAACAGAGAAATCTACATTTACGTTTGTTTTAACCTACACGTAATTTTTTTTTGTACAGGCAAAACATATGTTCGTGTGGTTCTTGCTTATAAATTATGCAATAAGCATAAATTACGAAACTTCGTCACATCACTTTTTGGGAATTGGACAGTGCGTATTCACCTACCAAATGTATTTCGTTCGTTTATTAACCTTTTTGAGCTGTAATGTTACATCCCCGAGATTGATTAAACAACTTTATAACCCTATAAAAATGGTAGAAATATGAAACAGTGCTTGTTGTAAAATAAGTAAGATTCCGCGGAACCGTCTACCTACTTATTCGGATTGTCGTTCTAGAGGTGTTTATTTCTAAAGCCATTAGATTCACCCGGTTCTAATGGGATGCAATTAATCTCATACTTTGTTCGACAGATGTTGTGTCTCTCGATACATGTATACTGTTAGATAAAATACAGGTTCTTACTTCGTTCGATACGGATCTATATGCGTCCTTTCGGATTTTCGGAATGCATCGGTATTAATAGACATAAATTAATGAAACCGTTAAATTGATTTTGTTGAATTTTTTATAGCGGTTAAACATCTGCTTACATTTTTATTATTATAGTAAAGTTAATTATAAACACGGCATATTTAAAAAAAAGTCAAAAACAATCTTATCTTTTCAGATAATGAAAAGGCAGTCAAATAACATCTTAAAACTTATTGAAAATTAAATACTTGTTAATGTAACGTATTTATTTTGATAAGGATTAATACCATGTATATAAAAACACCTTTGCAAGTAATTCTTTATTTTAGAAAAAAAAAAATATTACCATAAAAAAAATTATATTGAGTAAACCTTAAAAGATAGCTATATGCTATCGCGCACTTTTTTGAGAATTATTTAAGAGAAACAATTCCATTACACACGATTGTTGTGTAACTTTAACCATTTACGCAGCGAACGCAATGGAAGCTCTCAAAAGAAATAAAATTTGCCCGGTTTTCCAATATTTTTCATTGACGATCCGCTCCTATTGATCATAAGGTGATGTTATATAGCCTTCCTCGATAAATGGGCTATCCAACATTGAAACATTTTTTTTATTCGAACCAGTAGTTCCTGAGACTAGCGTGTTCAACAAAACAAACAAACTCTTCAGCTTTATAATATTAGTATAGATAGTAGTTTAAGCATAGGTACGGTTCCATCAGGCTGATTTATGGCGTGAATTCTCTTCAAGCTTGGGAAAGATTTCTTCCCAACAGTGGGATGCTAATTGAGTCGTTGCAGCTTTGTTTTTAATTGTAATACTTTGTTTTATAAACATAATTGGACTCTTTACTCCGACACAGTTTATAGAAAGCAGAATGCTCATTTACGTCAACGTTCTTTTACTCGTATTTTTAGGAATATCTTTTGAGGAATTAAATTAGATAAACACACATTTAAATTTTAAACGATTATTTAGTTTAGTTGTATAACTACAAATGCTGCTGAATCGCGGTAATTTTGTTGCTTAGATCCGCATTTTTGATGTTAAATCCAACGGCAAGTTAGAACCTATCCAGCAGAATGTACCAAGATTTTTCGGAGATCGCGTTTTACGAATTTGAACTGGCAATAATATCGGCTGATGATGAGGGAAAACATAGTGAAACTAACTTCCTGTGTACTTCAGAAAAGTTCTTGTAGTATTACCGTTTGTGAGTAAAATAGAGAACTGCCTATTCCCCAGTTTTTGAAATCGCTTATACGTCGTGTGCTTATGGGGTAATTAAGCCCTTTTTTTCTCTACGGAAAGCAACCTTTGGAACACTTACAGGTGGGTATTATAAAATGTAAGTAATGTTACAAAATTTAGTGTGAAATAACGCATATTTATGAATTAAAAAGTACAACTGTATATGAACAATTTTCCGACAAAAGCATACTTTTTAGTAAAAGTCACGCTAACCTTTGCAGTTACAAATAAAATGTCAATATAAGACAAATTATAATTAACTAGGTTATTTATCGACATTTACGTTCTCCTAAAGTCAAACTTAAGTGTCATTCTTAGGATTATTAGGTTAGATCTTGGTTTCGGACGAAGTGAGTCATCTGGTCATATTTTTCTGTTAATTTAACTAGATTGGTTACTTGCGTCCTTATTTCTTATGATTGGAATATCATTTTAAAACTACATAATTATTATTTCTATTAGCATCCCTTGATAGCGCAGCTCATAATTTTCAAATAATTAAATTAGTAATTGAAATGATCTAGTCTATACATTACTACTGTTTCATGAAATAATTAGTGTTTACTGTTTTTACGCGAAACTAAAGAGGCGCACATGATTTGTTTTAGCTTGGATAGTGCATTTAATGTAGTATGATTTTTTTAATCACCTCTGTGGCTTTGGCCTCTCCTAAACCTTTCCATATTTGTCTTTATCGTGCTTTTGCATCTAATTAGATCCACATCTGTGACTGAAAATGTCTCTCCATCTTTTAATTGATCTCCCTTTTCTACTTTTTTCATCCCTTGGTAACCATTCTGTTAAACGTTTTGCCCATCTATTATTATTCATCCTACAGATATGTCCTGCCCAGTGCCATTTGAGTATTGTAATTCATTCCCCGTACATCTATTAGTTTTGTTATTCTTCTGATATTATTGTTAGAAATTTCATCTGATAGCTTTATTCCAAGCATACTTCTTTCTATTTTACGTTAGCAGATAGCAATTCTTTCTTCGTTTTCTTTTCTTAGTGACCACGTCTGGCACCCATATTTAAGGCCCGGTAATATTGTTGTTTCATATAATTTTTCATTATTTCTTTCAGACTCCAATATTTTTCCGTTAGACTTATCTTCGTTGTATATCCTTTTCGGTATTGTTTCCAAATGATACTAGTTGACCTAGATATACAAAATATATTCCTTCACATATTCAATTTTTCCTGTTGTCTACGCCACAGAGGCGACTAATATATTATAAATGTTTAAATAACATTGTTAGGCGTAGGTAAATCTATTGTGTAAGTTAATTGTAGCATTAAATAAAAGCAATTTTTTTTGTACTTATGGATTTGTACATCACTACAATAATTCGTGTTAAATAAGAATATGTTACAAAAATATATCACGCTAAGATAAGTTATGAGATTAACTCTCAAACGCAGTTTTTTCGAGCGCACTTATTAATGCTTGACGATAGATTTCCAACTTCTGGTTAGTCCAAAAAATGCGTTACCACTATGCCATTATATTGTTTGCTGTTTTGTGGTCAATTTCCAGTTCTTCAGCTACATCGTAACTATTGATATGCCGAACGTGCTCCACTTCTTCAAAAATAACGTCCATTTTATTCGTATCAGGGCGACCAGAGCGAGGTGCATCTTTAACATAAAAATTTCCGGACTGAAAACGTTTGAACCAACTTTGTTGCTACTGTTACTGACACTGCATTAGGTCCATAAACATCAAAAAAAAATTACGCTACTTGAGTCGCATTTTTGTAATAATATTTTAAAGTGTATCGAATTTCTTCATTAGATTCACTCTTTTTTACAGAAAGAAAAACAAATGAAAAATAGCAGGAGACAAATTTTTTCTTTTTTCTTTTTAATGTAACCTTTTTAATGTTACCAAAACCAGCCAGATACAGATAATACAGCCAAAGAAATTTTATAAAAGCTTATACCTACGTTATGCGAAAACACTTTTTCCCTGACCTAATATTATTATATTTAGCTGTAGAGAGGCTTGCAACTGCATGATAACGACAACCGTCGATGGATTGTCGATTTCTTGGTGGTTACCGTTGTTTTCAAAGCTTCAGCTTATTCTGGAATTTCTAAGAGCGCTAAAAATTACCATGATCGTTTCAAAAGTGACTCAGGTTTACTTAGGTGCCAGAGATGTTATCGCACACCTTCATAACCCAAATGGATATATGGATTAATTCAATTAACTCATTACACGTATCATAATATACAACGTTAATTCAATTGTCATTGTTAGACGACAAAACAATCACAGTACAGTCATCGTCCGATAAAAACTCATGTACAATGCGTCTTGGCACAGTCACCGATTGTTCGCTCATGTGAATGGGGTTTCGCCTTGACCGCTCGCACAATAGAGCCGTTTCTTTTGCACCTTGTGAATTTCTTGCACTAGGATATCCGTATGTTCTGACTTATTTAACATAGGAATATTGGGCTGTTCTGCTTTCGGGGGTGTGATAGCTTTGATAAAGTCTAAATTAGCAGTGGTGGCAGGCTTTTGGTAGCAAGTTTAGGTGCTTTGATAATAGATGTTAATGTGAATCCGATAATTAGCTGAACTTTCAGTGCAGTAAAATATGATTCTGTAACCCTAGTACATGGTAGACCGTTTTCGAGTACTACAATGAAATTAAAAATGAGTTGTGAAGTATTTGTAATGTGATCCAAAAACAACTTGAGATCCAGTGCCAGGATAGTCTCAACGTGTTACCACCCATTGCCCATTCAGTTAACATCAGGTATTATTCTAGTAAATGGCTCGTCTAGTAGGGTATAAAAATGTTGCTAAAAACTTTGTTAACTATTTAACGTCACAGATAGGACCTTACATCATAATATTTTTAGGAGATGACATGTATCAAGAGAAAGCGAGATAGAGACAGACAAAATATTTAGTTTCTTACAGCGTACCTGATAAGTGCGAAGTCAGTTTAATTTCGCAACAACATACAATAGCAAACTGTTCAGTGATTGACGTTTTTCAATTTATTACAAAATTACGTACCTATTAACCAGATGATGCCCAGTATGTGATGGTTTGTTAAAAAATGTTAGTTTAATAAAAAGCCGAGCTGTTCCTTCTATTACATTCTCGTTAATGTTTGGTCTATATCACACTCCTTTTTCGTTTAAAAAGAGAAGTCCCAATTTCTTGATACTTCTTTTTAATCCATTAAACTCTTCTAAAATTACACGAAATTATTAATAGATTTTATTATTTGCATTTATCCTTCTTCCTCTAACTATTATCCTGCCTAAGTAGGGTCGGTACAATATTTTTTTTTCTTCCACTCTCATCTATCAGCTGTCGTCTCAGTACTTTCAGCTTCTACATACACGATTCTTTTACACAATTTATTCATACATTTTTAGGTCTTCTTCTACCATGCAAATATTTGCTTTCCATTAATTTGAGTATTAACCGTCTTATTATCTCCTTTTCCCATCAATTTAAATAAAGAAACCTTTAAATGTTACAGATGCATTTTATTTATGAATCTATATCCCTATGTGGCTTAAAAAGTTTCGTTAATATATATCCAAGTAGATTTGAATGTCAAATTTGTTCAATTTTATTCTGATATGATCTGAAGTTACAGCAGTTCTGCACCAGAAATTTGTATTTAGTACAAATATTTACATAAATTTATCATGTTTGCTATAGCAAATCGAAGAGTGGTTCAATTCATTCATTACACTTCATAAAATCTTGTTGGTAATCTATGATTCCATTCAAAATGTCACTTAACGGCGACACGAATCGATCCCATTACAGTACGGTTTTATGTATATTAGTAATTTAGTTTCAAAAGCACTATCATAGAACACACACGTTGTAAACATTTTATTTTTCTCTAAACATGATGAAAACATGGGGCACCTAACTAATGGACTTTACAGGTGTTAAAAGCACTTAAGAAAGTAAAGAAAATTGGTACCGCACGGAAAGCAAAGTTGGCACAGTAAGTTATAATGAGGGATGATAAAAAGTCTCTCATTTAATTCCAATGCTACTAAAGGCTGTATTTATGAGGGTGAGAGTTTATATAGTATTCGCTAACCATCCTTTGATCGGCATAAAGCACGTGCTCTTTGCGACAAGAGTTAATTCAAATGGATAGACAAAGCATAGATCACCTTCATATTCAAGGAAGGTTTTAATTAATATCTGTAGATAGGTCGTATAAAGTTGATTTAGTAGTTAGGATAGGGTACGGGATATGGATGAGAAGATGTAGAAAGACTTGTAATAATAGTAGAATAGTGACGTGAATTAACAAAATACGAACAAACAAAGTAGAAAACGGAAGATTCTTTTCACGGCCACTAAATAAACTTTTGCCTATTGAACGAATTCACAAAACACTGATTTAATTATGATTATAAATATCAAGCTTACTTACAAAGAGGAAAGGCTCCATACGAACACACCTTTTACGTACTTTATGAATTTCTTTTGATAACGCATTAAAATTGTATCTGAAATAGGTTTTATGGGCTTCTTGTGAAGAACGCCTCTGATATTTATTGATGTTTGGCTTAAAGGCTTCATGAACAATTTGCATAACATGCAAATTATGTAACTTTACCTCGTATCCGTGTAAAGAATTACCATAAATTGAAATATGGAGATCGTTGTATATTTTTTATGCAGTTACTTCAGTACCAAAAATGTTGCAAAACAATTATTATGACAATTATTAGGTACATTTTGAAACATACATCTTTGAAGAGAGTTAGGGCTAACAGAAACTTCTTTGGAGATTTCTCTATACTTGCGTCAGCTAGACGTATGTAATACCTTCAGTATACAGAAGATCGCAGTTTAATAGCGTTTTGTTGCGTTTCTGCGGTTAGTAGGGTTTCCAGATCTTCTTGTGGTAGTGGGGTTCAAAGTCAGCAATGCGTTGGTGATATCTATGATATATTAATCAATGAATTAAGTTTCATACTAGAAGTGGAATTTTGTATTTTTGGCTGTCACCCTTGTCTTCGTGCTTTAGGTGTTATGACAATGTGAACGCCACAATAAAGAAAATGTTAGTGTTGCGACCTAATCTTAAGTACAATTACTGTTATAGTTTAATTTTGTAACGGACTTCAACAAAAGACGGGAGGTGCTTAATTCGAATGTATATCTTTTATGGATGTTCACCCATAACTTCTTAGTATATGAACCGAATTCAATGGTTCTTTTTTTGTTGGATAGGGAATACCTCAAATGTGATTCCATTTTAATTTCATTGACATTGGACTTTCAACTTCGAAGATACACCAGGGAACTCTTCAAAATCATTGAAGTTTTTTTTCCTTTTTTGTTAAAAATTGTCTTGTACGTTTTGGTTACGTGCTGCATAACTTTTTTCTTTTTAATAATCTATGTTTACTTTCTCTGTATTATTTCATACTTATACTTTTTCAGATAATTATGACAAGAATGTGATACAATGCTTTTTATACTTCTGATATTTTATGTAATTTTTCGTTTCACCTATTGTAAACTGGTTGTATTAACTACTAATACAGAACCTTCGCGGATGTGCACACAACAACTCACGAAAGGTATATCGCAATCGAATATAAATATAGATTATATTTGTTTGAATTTTTGACCTATTTTACTGATATTATAGATAATGTGATGTTATTTATTATGACAAGTTATTTTACTTAACTTTATATATATTAATAACAAAATGATGGGCTCCCTTGTTGAAATTTTTGGGGCGATTTAAAATGCATGGTTCTCTCATTATTAAAATTTCATAATACATTTAACTTATGCATATTAACAAAAATACTAATACCACCAAATGCAGCGAATATTAAATACCATAGATCATAATACAGATGAAAGTTAATTCAAATAAAATAAAAATAATAAATCAAAATCACGTTAAAATCTCCATGCTGAGTGGCCTACGATTAGGGTTGCCAATTTTGGAATTTAGATTTGAGGGAATAATAGTAATTTAGGATGACATTGAAGAATTGAGACATACCAAAATTTCTCAAAAACACTTCTTCATGGCTTAGGATTCAGTAACTATAGTCTATATAAGTAGTTTTAGGCTGTCACTGCTTTCCGTTAATAGACGCCTTATAGTACGGTCTAGTTTTATTGCGCTCCCTAAATAATACCTTGTTTGGACATATACGTTTACCTGAAACAAACAGACAGACAGACAAACATTTAAAAATTGGTGTTCTGGTACCTTACCTATACTTTGATGTATATTTAGTATAAAGCTGTTATTTTGACATTACAAACGGACACTTAATTTATTAATTGTATAGACGGCCCAATTTGGCAAAGAGGATTGCCAGACTTCAAGACTACGAGTTTTCGAAAAATACCCTATAGGTTTCGATAATCCTATAATAATTTTTAATATTATGCGGAGTATTTCTTTATTACGCTATCCTAGAAATTGTTTTTTTTTTTCTAAGCAGAATGACGCCTTGGGTATTTCATATTAAATTCAACTTCGAGGACAAAAAAAAAATTATACTATAAGGGTTTCGTTTTTTTTTTTGATACGAAACTATAACTTACTGTACCCGTTCTTAAAAATAAACGTATTTAAGCACTAAACACGGTCAGTTGAAGGGACAAGAGCGTTTCATCTGCGATGCTGTAGACATTAATATTATCTATCATTTGAGATCTGTATAAGCAAACTAATTTGTTTGTTTATTTATAATCGAATGCTCATGCGCAGATGCGGTAGCAGTAACCTCCAAGCTTTTATGTTATTGGAAATATAGTGATGGGATCTCAATATAAAATATCTTATTTAATAAGAGAAGGTTTGTTGTATTAAAGAAAATATTTTCACACGGATTGAGAAAGAGATGCTTCGATGGTTTGCGCATGTAGAGAGGATGAATGAAAGAAGATTAACCAAACAAAGTTATAAGGTGACTATGAGAAAGCACGTTGGAAGAAAAAGGCCTAGACGAACGTTCCTCGATCAAATCGGAGACGTTCTGAAGAAAGGTCAGGTCAAGAGTACTCTAAATCGACGAGCATGCATGAAAAGATTGAATGAATATAATGAAGCGAAAGATGTACGTCAGAATCGTTGCAAGTGAAAGGACGTGGTCTCTGCCAACCCCGTTAGGAGGGTGGTGTGATGTATTTATGTATGTTTGATAAGTAAATGTGTAATGTTTTTATAGAAAGATAACCTAGATCATATCATTTAATTGATTTGATTAAAAAACTAACTATACTTCACGGTTTCACCCGTGTTAATTTTATTCGATCAACCATTCCTCGCTCCGCTAACAATGCAACGCACCTTTATTTATTTTTTTCGATCTGACCTTACTGTTCCTTTAGGGGTTTAACCAAAAACAAAGCCGCTGATTGCGTCGGCCGGGAACCGAACCCGGATCAACTGATTGTGTAGCCTATCGTTATAGTACCTTCCAGATTGCTTGACGTTTATGGTTACTGTTCCGCCCTTTAGAGTCATAGCGTAAAGGCGAACATAACCTAACCAAAATAACAAAATAACCTAGCATAACCAAAGCGACATATCCTATCGTCGACGATACTGCAATATGTTCTGTGTCAAAAGACTACGCCACAATATTATTCATTGTAAAATGTTATATTTCCACATTCAGGATTGATCCGTATATAATTATATACAGTTATACCAACAATATAACATCACAAATAGCATGTCATACATGTACATTATTAAAAAAAAGTTTTTCACATTCTCCTATAAAATCCGTTCATAGTGACAAAGCCCATTTTGCAGTATCACCGAACGCTATAACCTACCTCAATAAATGGTCTATAAAGTTTTTAATCTAACAGGTATAACAAAAAAAGTCTTGAGGCTTATGATATTAGTAGAAATAGATTTGAAAAGTCCTCCCATCCCTAACTTTAAGAAAAGAGCGGGCGGGGGCAGTGCGTATAAACTGGACGGCGCGTAGTGGCGCGGTATCCGCTGATAATTATCGCGATCGCGCTCGTTTCCATGATCACACTGTGCGGTCATCAAACGTGTAATAGCGAGGCAAAAAAGTTTTGCTTTTCATTTAACTTTTTTATTCGCTTCGACAAGACTTGTACGCATTCTGCCATAGTCAATATTTTATACCAAATGTCACAATAGTTCAAATAGAAAATTTTCATGATTTTTTAAATGCTATCTCCATATTATATATGCATTAATTGCTATCCAAGGTGCCAGTAGTATTTATTTATCTTAGTCAAGTTACGTTTTAGCAATTGGTTAATAAAATTTACGCATAATCTATATATTAATACGTGAAGCAAAAGCTTTCTACCCGTTTTTAAGCGTATTGCGTGCACTGAAGACTGAGATTTGGCATGGTTAACGTATATATTGAGATGTAGTACAGAAAGCTAAAATTTATATATAATATCTGTTACTTATATATAGAATGAAATTAAATAAATACTGCAAACCCTAACACGACAAGTGCCATTGAACTTAGACCCCCAAAATATTGACATTGTCACTCAGCGAAAAGTGATAGCAAGTGATGTAGATAATACTCATTGTTTATGAATACTGTAAATGTCAAACAGAAAATAGTTTATGATCAAAAAGTTGCTGGTCGAATTTCGACCTTAGGGCGATCGGTAGTAAAATTAAATACACGACTAATGTTTTTTTCTACATTGGTCTTAAATACCCTATTCGTCAATCGCCATACCGGGATCATAGGCCTTTTACTTCCAACATTTGTATTCTTCTAGAATAATTCATACTGACGCATATATTTTCTTGTAGTTCTATCTGGTCGGTATTCCATTGGATATTGTCTTTGACCGGTGACCTAAAGGCTGCCTGGGATAACAAGTTAGGTAAGAAAAAGTCTAAATATAGTAGGGAAATGACTGTTAATAATTCATTAGCTTGTTTATAGTAGAAAATAATTTTTTTGACAATCTTCAAAATAATACTTGTAATATTATTACGCTACAATTTCTATTTATTTAAATCAAGGATTAAATTCACATTTTTATCATTTCTCTTTATTTTTCTAACAGCTGTTGCAAAAGCAACCATTTCAAAAAATGTTTACTTTCGGATTTCATAACAGTACTAGTTTTAGATTTTAGTCTTTAGAATTTATTCTTCTTAGAAATGTTACTGTGACTATTTTCACCACAAGAAAACTAAGAGTCAGCAAACAACTTCATGGTGTAGATAATTTGTTACAGTTTGCGCACGCATCGTATAAATGTGCCCTTAACAAAAGCTAAATAAATATAATTTACAAATACCTATATTTCCGCAAACCTCTGATATTTGTAAAGCTGTTTGTGAGTATAATAATGTGACCATATTGATTAAAAGTTTTTCGTAAGATTTGGAAGTACCTAAAAAGTAAATTAAAAAAACGGTTATCGTGAGGAGATGAGATATTAGCGGCAAATTCTAATTTTTTTAATTTTGAAGTTTATAATCCTTTTGACGTGTTGATTCAAGGGTAATTAAGAGCTACTCGCGGATCGTGTGATAGAAGTGATAAAGTTAGCTGTCAATGATAAAAATTTGAATTCATTTTACATAGTTCAATTTTTAATATTTATCTCTGCATCACCTAATGGTTGACTGGCAGAGAATGCCTTAGGCATTAAGTCCGCCATTGCGTATTTAACGCATAGTGTGTAAATAAATAAATAAATAAATAAATAAAATCAATCGTTTTTCTATGTTTGGTATTTTAACATTTTATTTTTTATATTTGATTTACTCTGTTACTTATAATAAATTATTATTAAAAGGAAAGATTAGAGTATTGATTATGGAAGTATTATGTATTTTTATATCATTTAATTTATTTATTCAAAGTACAACTGTATTTTCATTTAGAAACACAAAAAAATAAATAACATAACACTTTTATGAGCTCCTGACTTCCAAACTAGTATTCCCTGTATCTTGGCAGTCGGATTGCCTACAAAATAGATATATTTATGGTTGTCACTCCCATTACTAACAAGTTGTGTTCATACAAAAAAGAGAGAAACACTAAAATGATAATAAAAGAAAAAATAATAATAATAATGCTACCAATACTACTACTACTAACAATAGATACTACAAAAAAACTAATATAAACATAGCACTTACAATACAATACACTACGTTAATAACAATACTGTCACGTTGACAACCTTCACTTCAAATAGTCCCTACACACTACGATATTAAGGGCGACTTGCACAACATTTCATTTAACTCACTGTTAAACAAAATTAGTTAATTACAGTTAGCCTCTTAAATGGACTTATCTTAAACACATTTAGGGTCATCTTGCACGGACATACAGTGACATAATTAGCGAGTCGGTAAAGCATTATCTGCGTTCCGTTTCACATTTTGACGAGTTTCTTAATCCAAAAAGCGCGATGACTTATAAACTTATGCCTATAGTATACGTAATGAAACGTGCATAATTGGATGTTATTGTTTGTTGTCTGTCAAAATCAATTGAATAACATGAAAATAGTGCAATTATCTTCTATTAGATACGAGTGAGAAATGTGGTAAAAGTGCTTACCACGCTGATGGCCCTTTTCTTTTATTCCTATAATTTTTATACATAATTTATATTTTTAAATCATTAGGAGTCACTTAAACGTGTTTAGCGACGCTAAATATCCATTTTTGGTTATTTAGCAAATAATTATTTTTTGTGCAAGACGCTAATTTTGTTTAACCACTTTAAATGTGTTTTGTCATAGTTTAATCCCATTTAAAAGTGTTACGCAAGTCGCCCTAACTTACCGTATCCTAGGAGCTATTGTTTGTAGGTACCGCGGTATCTAGTTGAAGCGCCACCGGAAACCAATAATTAATGTATGGGAAAATATCTCAAAAAGTAACTAATATTGAAATAAATTGGTAGTGTAATAATGTTGTCCCTTACAACATGACAGTACATGGTCATTATTTTTGCGTGTTGTACGCACTAAGCGGTAATGCCAACGGGTCCGGTCAACATTCTAACATCGCTCTCAGGTTACATCTAAAGATTAAAGCCTATATGACGACTTTTAAATCGTTTATTTATTCCTTATAGTCCGCAATCAATGCTCGTCGAGCACATTACGCCCACTCCGTTTGACCCCAGATTGTATTCACATCCCTATCTCATATTCTATTTATATATTATTATTACTAGCCGATACCCGCGACTTCGTCTCCGTAGATTTTTTTTTTATATACGTGTACTTTTACTTGAGTACATTATAATGTTGCAAGCTATCTCTCCGATAAACATAGAAAACCTGCCAAAGTATAGTTTACAGGTAAATTGATAATTGTATAAACCCCCGACACAAGTAGTATATTCAATGAGACCATTCAAATGAGCTTAAATACGATATCTTTGGTGTAAGTGGGTAAGGAGTTAGGTATCCTGCATATTCCAAATGTCTCTGCAGCATTAGGTCAAGGTTTTACTAATATCATTGAAGTAAAAGATTACCAAATCTCGACTCAATCAGACTTGTAGAAGATGCTCACATCTATTTATCAACTAGAAAAGAGCTGATAATCTTCAAACGGCTGAACAGATTTTCTTGAATCACCGCTAGGAACACTCCCGATCCAGTCACCTTTCAACGAAAAAAAAAACAACTATATTAAAATCGGTTCAGCCGTTTGTGAGCTACGATGAATACATACACATAAATATATACATAGATACCCATCAATTTTCATATCTCAAATTTGAAAAATGATGGGTTTTCCATACAAACTTACATTCCTTGTTTCACCCCTAAGTTTTATTTTCGCGACAATAGGTAGAGTCTGCGTCCGTCTTCAAGGTCAACTCTATCTCTATATCAAAATTCATCAAAAGTGGTTTAGCGGTTTAGGTGTAATGTAACAGATAAACAGAAAGAGTTATATAGTTATATTTATAATATTACTATGGTTTCAGTCAGTCATTTGTATGTTTGCTTTGTAATGTATAGGGTAATTTTTTTTACTAAAACTTGGTTTTAAGTTTAAGCTACTTTTTGAATTTCTCGTTTTTAAGCGACAGAATATCAACGCTCGATTCTGAGTGGAATCCGATTTAATTTTCATAAATAAGAATTATATAACTTTCATTAAATTGTATTGATGTCAAATTCTAATATAAATTAAGGTTCTCGTTTTTTTTTCAATTGACCTTGCAGTAGTTTTTACCGTTATCAGTGTTTTATTTACATGAAAGTACTAAGTCAATATTTTATTTGGCATCTCAAAACTTTACAATGAGATTTTGAAGCGACTCAACATTAATTTGGATGCTGTTAGTTTGATTAGTTCTGTTTCACACAATAATAAAACTAAATAGAGAAGCATACCAGCAATTTAAACAGAATATAGCGTTGAAAATAATGCAAGTTTATTAATTTAAGATTAAACACGCTAAAAGTAAGTATCATTAAAAATTTAACGTCAAATACACTGAAATTAGGATTCGCTACTAAGATCACAAGAAAAACTATATTATATTACACTATGGATGAAAATAAAAAATTGGGAATATGTTTCTTTTTTCAATTTAATTTAGCGAAAGCAGCACTTAGTGAATTTCTAAAGAGAATAAGGATTAATACGATGGTTAGTACGTCAGCGTAGAATGTAACCGATGGGGAAAAGTTGGTACTTTTAGATTCTATCAATGTGATGATATCGTTGAATGCTGCATGGCTTCTATATCTGTAGTTACATCTCAAGTTGCGTGTTACAAAGTATAAGGGATATATAACAAAACAATGGATTTATATGACAAAAAAGTTAATTCTCTTTATGTACTTTTTAAAACCATGTTTATAAACGTATCTTTATTCCCTTAAAATAAAGGTTTAATAAAATTTTCAATGAAGCAAATTTTCCTTTGTTCCGTTCTATCGCAGGCCTTTGACAACTTTGACCTTGCGGCGCCATAGTTCACACCGTCCCTTCACCGTGGTGGAAATGTGGAAAAAACTTGACAATGGTTCGGCCCTCACGCATGCTGTGGACAAGACAATCGATTATAGTCATTCGTATGCACTTTATTGATTATTGTCGCCGGTAGATTCAATTGAGCAATAGGCGTGCTTCAAGGTAACATCCTGAGCCTTAGTATTTGTAATCTTTTATGTCAATTCTATTGAAATTTCTAATTTTGGAATTACATATATTTTAATAATTTAAGACAAGATATTAATCTTAACTTTTATAGTTTGCCATATTTTTATATTTCAGTCTTTTACATTGTATATTACATTTTGTAATACAGACTACTGCAGGAGGATTATTGAATTTAATATAATGCATTAGTTTATTCATGGTACACAGTTTAATTTAAGCATTTGCCATCTGAAATACGACACTATCTAATTTAAGTGGCAGTTTTTCCAGGTTCCATTATTTTTGAAAATCAACTACTTGATATTTGTCACCCAACTCTTGTAATTGTATATTCTAACATTGTGATTATTACAATAATAATAATTATTATTACAATACCAAAATAGACAATTTGTTCCTTTAGCTCTTGTAAAGTTCTAACGTAGCGGATACGAAACACTTTAAGTAGGTAGTCTATAACTCAGGGAATGCTCCCTATGGCTATAGCCCCAGGCGAGCCATTAATAAATTAAATAAAATCTAGTCTCCGAACTAGGAAGCCCATAATTGGAGTTAAATCAAACATGGGGTAAAATTCTGCGTGAATGGAATCTACGGATCAGAGATGACCGCGGGTTCCGGCGCTCGCCGCTCGCTGATGCTATCGCGGAACACCTAGCCGTCCGATACTAAGATCCATGAAATAATGAAGGTGCATATTCTGAAACAAGAAACGGGAGATTTACTTAATTATATAACTTAATAATCTGTATAAAAAAATCTTGTACTGAGTTCATCCGAGAATTTAGTTGAGAGGAATAACGATAGTTATTTATTTAAAACGAGATGTGCTCGTGGCTGCGCTCACATGGCCTACAGAATGCTTTCGATCGTGCACACGTTCCAATCGTGCTACCCGGCTTCTGGTTATTTTAAAGGCAAAAGTGTGTTTCTTAGAATATATACATATTCTCTCGCTGACTTTTTTTGTGGGTCTTTTTAATGTATACAATTATGTTATACATTAATTTAATATATACCTTATAGTTTACTCAGAGTAAGCCATTTGAGCGCCCGAATTGCTTCACCATGACCAGTTTTGTTCGGAACCCTAATACTTTTTCTAAAATAAAAGTATCCTAAGTTACTCCTAATTCAGCTATCAATCAGTGAAAATCCCTTCAAAATCGGTCCAACCGTTTCGGAGATTACCCAGAACAAACAGACAAACAGACAAAGTTTAAAAAATGTTTTTTTTATTATAGTTATCGTAACTTTCATATCCATTCAGTAAAACGCTGTTATTTTAATATTTAAGGTAAAAGTATGATCAAAAATAAATGTTTCACCTCTGTCAGGAGTCACATAATGCCTCACATTTTTTTAAATAAGTTTTTATTTTAGCCTCTCCTTTGACTAGCCAGACCACAGAACTTAGAACTTTTTTTTTTAGAACTGACTACACTGTTAGCCTTAGGGGCCCTATCCCAAAACAGAGCCGCTGCGGCTTTTACAGCTTCACCGGACTTGGTCATTTCGCTTTCTGAATCTTAAATACTGCTGTTCGAACAACAGAGGCTTGGTGTAAACAAAATTCAAGATGTATTACCTACCTATTCATCGCTTTTAGACTGGCAGATTTAGTAGTAATTTGTATCAGATTATGGTGATACCTTCTCCAATCACGATAATTTTATGGATCCACACGTGCGCTGTAAGAATTTAACGCCAAATCGCGCGTAATTTCTACTTATCTGCACATTGTTCGTCTAAGGAGCACAAGGCTATGGAAGCGACCACGTCTAAACTGCGCTGTGAATGTGCGCCGAGGCGCGCGGTCTGTTACGACGATTGTGTTTTTATTAATTGGATGCTACTGTTTGATATATTGCAAGTATTTTAAGATGTATGTATGTTTGTATGTTACTCTTATCCCTCATATCTTCTAAACTATATATCAAATTTGTCTAATTAATTAATTTATTTTACATTGTTAGAAAAACTTACAGCTAATAGAAAGTGTAGTAAAAATAATCGAAATAGAAGGCCCATTACAATGTTTCACAAATAGAAATTACCCACGAAGCTACGAAGAGACGCACAATAATTAACATAAACTAAAATTATTACAAAAAATATTTAAAAATTAGTGAAAAAGTCCTATAAACTGCGTATTAGGTAAGATACACATGTAATTAATATATCAATAGCATTATCTAAAGAATTAAATTGTTTGCATGTCCTAATTAAAAATGAATTTTGTCTATATGTTGTCCTTACAAATGGCACATGAAACAGTTTGGGTTTTCTAATGTTATATTTGTAGATACCCTATAGGTAGGTAGGCCATGTGACGTCACAGTGAATTCAATATGGTGCCCTCCAGAAGACAATAAGAATATAGACATTTATTAAAACTAGCGATCGCCCTAAGGTTGAAATTCGACCAGCGACTTTTTGATCAGAGACTATTTTCTGTTTGACATTTACAGTATTCATAAACAATGAGTATTATATACATCATTTGCTGTCACTTTTCGTTGAGTGATAATGTCAATATTTTGGGGGGGGGGGTCTAAGTTCAATGGCACTTGTCTGTTTAGGATTCGCAGTAATAATTTATTTTATTTAATATAACAGATATTATAGATACATTTTAGCTTTCTGCACTCCTTCTCCATATAAACTTAACCATGCCAAATCTCACAGACTTCCGTGCACGCAATAACACTTAAAAAGGACTCCGAAGTTTTCTTCTCAAGTAATAATATAATTAAAGGAGTTGGTACGTAATTGTGAACGAACGGCCTCTATAAACATAAATATAAATATACATATATACCCAATATTATTACCATTACTATTATTATATACCCAATTGAATTAATTTGTGAAAGAAATTGAATCAATGCCATTTCTTACTTTAAAAAAATACTAATGCGATCCCAAAGCGAACCACTATGAGGCAGCTTTCACAATTTTATGATTTTTATTTATAACCTAATAAGAATAATTAAGATAATGATGAATTCCTTGAGAACCACAATATTTTTGCTCTACAAAAAACAGTGTTCATAAATTAATGCAAATATTATATTAAATTAAATCAAGTTGAAATCACATAATTATTATTCATAATTAATTATATTTATTACTATATAGCCGCAAGATTTATATAATTAAGGCCAGAAGCGTTTTTATACTTACACACAAGTGCAAAGTAATTTTGAGTGGGAAGTCATGAGAACTGCTAATATTAACTTTTTGAGTATGTTAATTATATAATTTAGAAATATTACATTAATTTCAAAATTCTTTATTATACAATTTTCAAAATATTCTATACAAATACATCATAGATTTTTTTTTATGTTTGAAATTTGGCTATGAATAACTTAAAGTTATTTATGTTATACTTATGTAGGCAAATATATTTTACAAACATTGTGTATTTTTCATCGGTGATATTTCAGTAACATTAACTCACTTAGAGCTACAATTATTGTATGTGTATTATGGGGTATGAATTATCACAAATCTTTTCATTGTGTTTTTCTTCGATATCCCATGCAAAAATTTTGTTCTTCTAGAATCTAGTGCTTCTGGCTGAAGATGTGCGTTGTCTATCAGTTAGTCTTAAAATTTATATTAAATATAATAGAAAGATTTGATTGTAAAAAAATCGAATGAGCCTTACAGTGGTCGCTTATAATATGTAACATATTCCTTAATATAGTTTACATATATACATTAGTTTATAAACCAGCACACTTATATACAACACTGTAGGTAGCTAGTCAGGCGATCATTGGAAAATATCCTACCACCATGCTATGCTTATTTTCCTTCTAGCTCAGGGTAATTGTTACCCCGGCTTCACACGTTGCTGGCCTAAGATTCGAACCTACGTTCATCGACCATTCATGGGTGTGACTGGCTTTCTATAATTGTGTAGCTTTTTTTAATCATTATGATATAAATTCGAAGCTGGCCTACACTGCGTTATACTTTTTAAAATTAGGTACTAGACGTTTCGTCCGTGTTACACATGTCGTGGTCACTAGGCGACTGAAATGTGTCTTCGTTAGCGATGGCATTTTCTAGTACCTACCCTCATCTGCTCATTATCGTTAATTTTCGTTTATTTCGAATTCAGTTTTTTGATCATTAATTAATATAAATGGCTTATAAAATTGGTTCTAAATTCGTTCTTAGTGCTAAATGCTTCGTTCCAATATATTTACTTTATGTCCAAGCTGTAGGTCACAGAAAGGTTTTAAAACTCCTGATGTGTGATAAACAAAGTCACAATTGTTGAAGGAAAACATATATATGCAAAGTTACTGATATAATCAAGATCAAAGACCTCTTGTTCCTCCGAGTCCAATTATATTATGGGAACAGTAATTATTACTTCGAATTAATTATTATTAAAGGTTTTTTTTATTTATATTAATTAGTCCACGTAAACTATGCATCTTAGACATATTAATACTATTCTAATTAATAAAGCGACATGTCAAAAATGGTAAAAAAAGATCTTGAATTATTTGCTTTAATTTATCGAAACGCATATTAATAACTTACTAGCGATCGCTCTAAGGTTGAAATTCGACCAGCGACTTTTTGATCATATACTGTTTTCTGTAACGTTTTTCATTCTATCGCGTAAACGATTGGTTATGTCAGACACTGGAGTCAGTTTCAGCTGAAATGATAACGTAGTAGCAAACAGGCATACAGTATACCTAATATTAAGTTATCATTGACATCCACACTTATGAATAACAATCAGAAATACAGTAATAACTAAGGAAATAACCTGTTATCACTTTGGGTTTTGTCGAAACGAGTCATATGTCAAATACATAGGTTAGATTGAACGTTTCTAAATCATTTGGCAACTAAATTCTAAAATGTGTATTTGTCACACTTGACATTGACGAAATTGCCTACATAGGCAGAAAGTGCGTGCGTAACAAAGTACACATTTCGGAAGTGAAACTTCATTGGCAAACTAATTTTTTAATTTCGTTTATATATATACTAATCTAAAGCTTTAGATTTCCGAGACTTAGAGGGAGGGAAAAGGAAGATATGTTAGGAATTTAATTAATTGAATTGTCATTAAAATATTAAGTATATTAAATTCTTAAATGACGAGTGGCAAATTCCTAACCTTCAAACGAATTAACATAAAAAAATTGTATATTAACAAAAAGATAACAAATATATTACTTACTCTGAACAACTGCTTAGTATAGGACGATTTACAAATTTATCACAAAATATTTATTTATAAATTTAACTCACTGTTTACACATTGTCTCCATGGCTACGTGCTTCATGCTACGTTCGCCCTGTCTCACTCTCTCTCAATCGCTCTCTCTCTCTCCAAAAGGTTTCACATTTTCGTGACGCGTTGCATCCGTAAAAATTTTACCATGATGCGTGCAAAGAAGTTTCACTTCAAAAACAAACAATTCGTTTGTCATCTTTTCTCTGCTCTATAATGAAGTCATTTCAAAACCGAATATCCGATAGACTTAGCGCATCTTTACTGTTTTTCGAAAATAAATGTTAATAAATATTCGCAATTGTTTTATTTTTATTTCTGAAATGAGCAATAAAGACTTAAGTTCAAACATAAAGTATTTAATGCAATTACATATCTCAGGACAAGGCACTTCCCTTCGCAATTCTTAGGCACTCTATTGTTCTTAAACCGTATAAATTCTGTTTTATAATGCTCAAATAGGAGATACTGACTTTTGTATCCTTTGTAAAGCTTTTACGGAAATTTAAACCTTATTGCGTTAACATTAAATCGAAAGTTCGATTGAAGTGAAGGTTATCCTTTTGATATCTCAATTATTATTTTTATTATTATTGTCCTGCGTTACTCATGCTATACGATGTTTAAAAATAAATATATTCATACTATGCGATACGTTTTGTAATATTTATTTAGAAAATAGGATATATACTCTATATTCAATAATCATCGTCATTATTTTATCCGATATACGTCAATTGCTGGAAATTGACCTCTCGCAAATTTCGCTACAACACCTGATTCTGTGCTGCGCGTAACCACCTTTACTATTTATGTACAAATATACTCGTATATTTTTTACTACTTTAAAATGTATTTTTCTGTTAAACTCTAAGGGCTACCTATTTTTTGAACAAGGAACAAACGATTGGGTTTTCAGAAACAGATAAATAAATATGTAAAATCTTCCTAAAAGTCCAACCTTCTTATAAATAATAAATATTATTCTTTAGTTAACAGAATTGGTTTTAAGTAAGCTATAATTATAATTTTAGTTTTTACAATATTGTAGATTGAGAATGCTTCCATAATCTTCAAATGACAACACTTCATAGAAACATAGATAGGTAAAAAACCGTATGGTGTAATATTTATAGCACGTATAGCGTAGCTACGCCGCGAAAGGTGAAAGACAAAACCATACGGGCAAAGATTTTGAATGAAAGGATTAAAAGTAATTTGAAAAGGTGACTTTTTGTGTTCAGTGATATCATCTTAATGTGATTATGATAAAAAGGGGGGTTTCGTTATAATCTGTAACTGTCTGACTGATGCCGTTTTATTGTGTTTTTTTTTTAAATACTGTGCGACATTTCGCACCTTTTTCGTGGTCTATTCCGGGTATTGATATTATTTAAATGATACCTTCTTATTGGAGAGTAAACCGCTTCGTAACGTAACGCGTTACGGCGCCACTCTGTCTGGCTTCCTTCTCTCACTGTAACCCACAACCACTTTTTTTAATTTAAGTTATCACTTCTGTCGAGCGTCCCGAAACACACACGTTTTTTTATTGTGTATTTCAAATTTTTAAATCTCCTTGCTCCCGGTGAAGGAAAACATCGTGATGGAACCATGACATGGTGGTAGGGATTTTTAAAATTGCTGCGTGGTTAACTACAACACTCGAGTTGAAAACCTGTCGCCAAGAATCCATAGATATGTTCCGTCAGATGCCCTAGGGAGTCAGTTTCTTCACTGGGGTTTGTGTGTCTTCATATTATATTCTTTATTGCACAAAAAAAAAGTACAAATGGAGGACTTAATGCTAAAAAGCATTCTCTGCCAGTCTTCCAAGGGAGCAAGGGAAAGGTATATGCAAGGTGTGCATAATGTTAAGTAAAAAAGAAAAGAGAAAAAAGCCTAGCCAATATTCAATTGCTCCAAGTAAAACCTACGTAGCGAATACTTGAAGGAATTTCGAGAGTTGGCCAGTTGGATATTGATAGGAAGCGAATTGGGATATTGGGATGCATCGTCATTTAACATCAGCAGAGATTTAGTCATAACGCGAAACATATAAACGATAAAAAGACATTCATAGACAAATGTAGAGTGATACCAGAATAGCGTACCAATACTTTTTATACGGACGTCTGTTTATGCGACAACACGAGTCGCGTTTTGTTTCGTGTAGATATGGATCGTATGCGGGTTTGATTCCGTTTTGTCTTTTTTTTTCTTTTATTAAGATGTTAAGGGATGAATGTAACGGTTTTGATATCATTGTTTTATATGCTCTAGGGGTTTATTTTCTACAGATGTTCTGTTTAAACTAAAACCAGTTTTGAACAGTTTTTTTTTTCGGTACTCCGTCTTGTTACCTCCGAGGAAAACTTTGAGACGGAAATTTGTCCAATCTTAAGAGAACCACGCAATTATACAATAGGTACCTATCGCTCAGTCTAAACCGATGCTATAACGAAAATGAATGTAGTTATTATTTAAAATTATCACCAAAGAATAAAAAAATTATCCTACCTTAGAATTATTTACTTTTTTGTAATTTTATTTCAATGAAGACATTTTTTTTATATTGCAATGGTGGCAAACAAACATACAGCCCACCTGATAGTAAGCGGCTACCGTAGTCTATGGACGCTTGTAATACCATAGGTGTCACTAGCGCGTTGCAAACCTTGAACCCCCCTTCCTCAAGGAGCTCTGGAAATCTACTCACCGCAGAAACACAACACAATGTTATTTGTCTGCGATCTTCTGTAGGTACTCCACCAGTCGGGCTGCTCCAAGTACAGAAGAATCTTGAAAGAAAATTCCATTAAGCATGTAGATTATAACAGTAGTCGTAAATATGGCATACTATATCTCCCTTTAAGAGTAAATAACAGAGGCAGTCATAAGGACTCCTGATAGAATTGAAAACTCAATTTTGAATTTCTAAATCAATTATAGCCTCAATTATTGCCGGTAATGTCGGTGATGCGAAATCACAAGATTTTACACTTCCAAAAAGTCAAACACGCATTTGATAAGTCGATTATATACAATTTAATAGTGTATATATGCGTATACATATACACAGGCGGCTATACTACCTGTCGCTAGTCTGACGCAAGCGCAATACGTCACGAGCATGTCGAGGTCATTGATGACTTGAAGGTTATGCGAACCCATAAATCGCTCAACGTGGCTAAAGAAATTTTCACTTCAAAAATGTTAGATAGACAGAAGTGTCAAGTTATATTGTGGCATTGTATGAGATAAACTCTATTTTATTTGAACCAATTAGTAATGTACGAACCTTCCATCTCCCGAGAATTCTTTGATAATAAAACTATTTGCTACATTATCAAGAAAATGAAGAATTTGTACGGTTACTATTGCGTTACGGTCTCAAGTTTGTGATCGCCTCTCGATTAAGGGATAAATAGGTACAAAATTTTAGGTACCTATTCAAAGATAGAGTTTAAGCTTACAAAAAAAATCTTACAAGTTGAAATGGAGATCTTGTATATTAAGTTATTAATTGATTACTGTTGTATCCAAAAAAATGGCTGTTATTGTGCACATTTCAAAACTAAATAATTCAAATCAGCATTTTCTTTTAATTTTAGACACAGGGTTTCTGAGCAATATTAATTCCTTACAATCTATTCAACACATCAATTATCGTAATGAAATGACATACTTTTTATTTCTGAAAATTACTAGGTTGGATTCCGAAATCCTGTATAAGGTTTTTTGAAAATCTACGAGTTTTATCTTTAAAATCAATGTCATGGTTTTTAGAAAATACTTATCTATCATTTATAGTTTCAGAGTGTCCACCACTAACCTATTTAAATGTTACCCCCTGTATACGTTGTGGTTTCGTCACCAGAGTATGTTAAATAATGGCTGGATCAAAAGAAATAAGCTAAAAAGAAGAAGTAGTTAAGGTGACAGGTATTTTAATGTGGGGTTCAGCAGCTGAGGTATATACCATATTTGTATTACAAAAACGGGCAGTTCGAGCAATTTATGATATGGGACCACGCGAACTTTGAGGAATAAGTTTCAAGAATTTAGTATCTTAACTTTGCCTTCCCAATACATCTCGGAAAATATAATGTATGTTCGGAAAAATTGAGATAATTTTGAACTTGTAACTAACAGGCACAATTTCAATACAAGAAATAAATATAAAATAGTCATTTCATCTTTTAGGCTTGGGATGTGTTCCGAAGTGGTGGTGATGTCGTTTTGACATTCATAAGTGCCTTCTTAGGGCCTAAATTGAATAAAAAATATTTTGATTTTGATATTTCACCAAAATATAAACATATATTAAGAGACGATGTAGTTGAAGATTGTTAACATGTAAAATCTAGACAAGGGACTAACTAACCTTTAAATGTAATAGCCGGAATTGGAGATTGATTTCTATCTCCAGAGTGTTAGTTGGATAATGACATTCTGTAGTTTATGTTTTATTTCACCAAAGTCCCAGGCTTATTGCAAGATTTGAATACACGTCAATTGGCGCTATATATGGATCAACAATAAGAAATCTTTAATTTTTAATTTTACTTGTTCCTTTCTTCTTCTTGTTCTTTCTTTTCTTTGTTTTTATTATTATTTCGTTTATTTCATTAATTAATTTTTTTTTAATTTTTACAATAATATCTATATAAAATACAATATTAAAATATAAAAACTATAAAAAACAGTTGATTGCTAATAGCGGGGTGAAGGCCCAAGTACCGGTCCGGAGAGAGGAACTTCCTCATAATTCGCGTCGTGTCCAGAAGAACTGCCTTCTATATCTTTTCCTTGATCTAACAGTCAAGCGAGACCTTCCTAAGACAGTTGTCGGAACTCTTCGCTATTCAACCATTCACTGGTATTTTTATTTATTCATTTATTGGGCAACTTACTTTTATGTGTTGTGTAACATTAAATGTATTTTCTTTCTTTCTCTCTCTTTCTTTGTTTCTTTCTATATCCGTGCGCGCTACTACTGACCTTGCTTTGAACTATAAGAAGCAAAATCATAATTTTAGAAATATCATCTTATGAGCATAGATCACAAAATTATTTCGTCACACCTAGATGAGGTTCTGTAGGCGTTAGTGTTGCTTTTGAATAGAAAAGACTCATCGGGTACTTATAAATAAGTGTTGGAATCAATTGAATCTAACAAATTATCTGACAAGTTTGTTGCGCTACCGAATTGAAAGCACTGTACGTACATACATTGAATATTTGTATTTATAGATTACTAAATTAATACATCTGCTCACTGAGGAATTCCTAAGTGTTCCTGTTGCTAGAGACTCTGCAAGGTTCGACTCTGGAAATATTTCTATACCTCCTTCTGTATCCGAAGGATGTAGTTGACAATACAAACTGCCACAGGAGGTGTTCTTACTTAAAAAGCAAGAATGCTTAATCTAGAGCTTTGCGTAAGGTAACTTGCAATGTTTTACAGGTTAGACTTTGTAGAGTGTGCACAGGAATTGCATGATCTAATTCCGTCCAAACCTATCGCAGATCAGCTGGACATCGTTAGGGTTTCCACCAGTATGTGGTAAACATTTCTGTGACCCCTTACCTTGATTATTATGTGAATGTCTAAGGAATAGGGTTTATTTTCGGTGTATCTCTTCCCATATATCTAAAACTTAGAGTAAATAGGCTTCCATTGAAGAACTCATCTTAATCTCTCTCATCTTAAATCGAATTCATGCGCGTAACTGTTGAAGATTAATAAAAAATAAACAGGAGGAACTTTATATAGGCTTTTAATAATACTTTTTTTTTAATAGGCTTTTTATATCGATACGGTGATAGTTTTGCAAATTAAGCAAAAAAAAAGCCAGCTTAAACCGATACAATTTCACGCATAAAACCGGCAACATGCGTACGCGCATCGAAACATAACGAACGAGATTACCGGCTTTCAACGCGCCGCCATTCAATTCTTATTGATTTTACCACCTCAATATTTCTCTATGACGTTTCAATTTTAAAACCAGACTGGTCTTACAATGGGTTGAATAAATGCCATAGAACTACTTTAAGACGATCTGCAGTTAAATCGGATCCTGTAAACTGTATAGTTCCACCAACGTTGGGCGTTTAAATCTAGTATAAATTGACCCTTTTTATCTCTTGCGCATCTGACAGGTACAGGGCTATTTATGTTGGACAATAACCAGAGTAACAAGACCTATTGCGTAATTGACGACGTGTAGAGAGAAGTGTCAAGATATAGTACGGTATTGTATGAGATAATTCCTATTTGATTTGAACCAATTAGTAATGCTTACGTACGAACCTTCCTTGCCCCGAGAATTCTTTGATTTTGATTAAATTCAATACTTTATCAGTAAAATATACGGAAGAATATTTCGTGTTCAACCGTTTGTACCTAATTACTTTTTAGAAAGACAAACATCTTAGCATTCCATGGATACATCGTGCGGGTGCCGGGTCCAACGTGTGGCAGATAGAGGAAACACCAGCAGCCCCCGAGACTTACGACCCAGGTGTAGGTTTAAGAGGCCCCCTTATGATGCACATCAGCGCTCACCTTGACTGTCCGCGATACCCTCCCTGCCAAGCCAGATTTGGTAAGAGCCTGTTAATGCTGCTTTAGATACCCGTTCTAAAATAGAACTTACTGCAGTTTTCGACAGGCCGAGAACTTTTAGCAAGTTATAGCGAGATTTCGCTGGAATACCTCTCGCTCCCACTTCCACCGCGTACAAGTTAACCGCATAGCCGTTTTTAGTTAGACCCGTTGGTAAAAACCGTAGTTGTGTAGATGGAAACAAGCATTTAACTCTGGTTTCTGAAATTTCTTATTTTCTGTGTTTATTCACACTAATAATACGTTCGCACTTAAACCGTTTGGGTTTTCTTACTTTTTAAAATCCAAACTAGATACTTAAAAAAATTCTGGAATTGAATATAATGTAAATTAGTTTCCTTCGGCTCAATTTCAACTTTCATTTGTAATCAACTAGTAGATTATATTGGTTAAGCAAAATAACTAATTCGCTTATGATATTTCATGCATCTGTGGTTGTTATAGCAAAGTCTCTCTGTTTTAGATGATCACGAAATCCTACCGACTTCTACCGATCCCTTATTTGGTAAACCGTATGCTGATAATGGTGATTTTAGTGTCTCAGTTATTCGATTGTATATTCTTAATACCTGAAATAAGTTTTGAAATGATTTTCACAAAAGACAAAAAAAGTAGTTGTTAATATTTATTATTTTTCTTATTTGGAATAATGTTATGGATTAAATAAAAAGTGAATTTTAATAACGCAATATGCTACTGTATGTTTACATATTAAGTTAAAATAATTATGAAATCGCTCGCTACGTCTAAAAGTAACCGAGTATTCATTTAATATGAAAGATCAAATGAATAGATTTCATTAATTCCATTTTAATTAGGATTTAACAATTATATGGTTATTTTTCTTATCTATCTATCTGAACTTATTACGCAAGATGCCAGTTTTTATTTAATGGAACCAGGGGAAAAAATAGGACTGAAATAATAAAGGTAATAGTGATCAAGGAGTTTTTGACGGGATCTTGATCCGTCATATGGTGGTTTTAATTTTAACTAGTTGTGCCCGCGGCTTCTCTCACGTGGACTACAGAATGCGGTCGATTGAGCACACGGCCGAATCTTGCCACCACCGCTTTTGGTTATTTCCTTATTGTGGGTGATCCTTATAGGATAGATATATACTTTCGCTAACTTTTTTGTAGGTCTTTTTAATATGTATCTACAATAATGAAGTAGATTAATTTAATATATAAGTTATGGTTTACTTAGCGTAAGCAATTTAAAAGTTAAAAGTCCGAATTAATTCACCATGATCAGTTTTTTTTATTTGCACGGAACCCTAATTCTTTTTCCAAAATAAAAGTAGCCTAACTTACTCCTCATAGCATCAGCTATCTGCCAGTGATAGTCCTGTCAAAATCGGTCCAACCATGTTGGAGATTACCAGGAACAAATAGACATTTTTAAAATATGTTGTTTTGTTTATAATACATTTATTTTGACATTACAAACAAACTCTTAAATTTTATTAATATTATAGATAGACAAACTCCTAAACTTATGATATTTGGTCATGTATTTTTTATTATTGTGCACAAGTGAAAGGATTATAAATAATAACTGGAAGTATACATTTTAATTTATCACAAAAACAGAATTTTTTTAAGAAAGAAGTCATTGTTTTGTTGAAGCTTCAGATTAAAGCAATCTGATTTTGATTAAAATAAATAAATAAAGATTACCTGTCGTTATAATTATTTCGCTTCATTATCGAGTACCTACCTATACCTACTTATTTTACAACAGCTTCGAAAATCTTGAAGAAGTTGGCATTATCAATCAAGAATTAATACGTGTAACATCTTGTAATGAAATATAATATTAGTTAATAAATTTGTACAAAAGTATCCGGCAGTAGTTTCTTACATTTTGTAAAAAAATATCGGGTCTGTTATCGTGTTACGTTTATCGATATAGCTCCATCCCTATCAGTTTCTCTGACTCTGGTATAACCTTGTACGTGTGGAAACGTCATATTTTTATAAAATAATGCATACATAATGTAAAAAAGACGCTCGTTCAAGTTTTCACAGGAACTGTCATCGAGAAAATAAAGAAATGGAAATAGTATAGTATGTTTGAAGATCACAAGAATAATTATAATAATATTCTATTCATGTAATGTTGGAAGAATTATAGATGAATACAGTTGCCATTAAATAAAAAGAAAAAAAAATAGTGCCCAAATGACAAAAAAAAATGATAGGATTAAATCAGCCTGAAACTCTGTCATCCAGTACAAATATATATTATTTAAATATTCTTTAGCTTATCACCACGTGCCCCTAAATACATCACCACTACCTGATGACGTATCAATTTAACTGACATTTCATATACAATTGTAATCTTAAACCCTTTAGTTTCGCTTTTCGGTTGTTCGCCTATCAATCATATATATCCAATTTACTGTGCAAGGATTAGTGTTGGGTCTGCGATTCAGATGTTTATTTAACAATTTGACATAGAGTAAGTAAATATACTAAAACATAAATAGGATTTCTGTGTAAATTTACTAGGGTGATTGTGGGAAATAGTTACCGTACTATGTCTGATAAATGTTAGGGTTGTTCGAAACAAGTTTATATAAAATACTACATATACCTTGAAATAGAATTGGCGTCTTTATGAGAAGTGTGCGATTCGATAGCTGTTTTAAATTTGAAATTAAGGTAGTATTATGGCATGTGCACGGTTCCACTCACCTTGGGCTGTCGCAAGTCGGTTCTTGTGTCCCGGGACGTGGCTTCGCTCCAGAGATGGGTTTTATCCACACACGACACAATTTTATAATAATTTTTAATGTTTTTGAATATTAGCGTGCGCGAGCGATTCAGTTGTCGCAACGGCTTCTCAACGACTCCCAGATGGCGCTAGGCGCGTCACATACCCGGGTGAGCCCGTGTTGCCATTTATGAAAACCCAACAAGAAGTTTACATTGTAACTGACAGGATTACAGTGTGGAGTGGAGAAGTTGTTAAACAAATTTTTTAATAATAGTTTGGTACATTGATGATACTGTCTCTGTTGGTAAGCACACCACAGTCTAAACACAGCGGTGACCACCGAGAGGTCTAAATCAATTTGGAGGTCGCCGCTCTCATACCGGCCTGAATAAAATATCTCTTCACGTTTGCTTAAAGGACCCAATGCCGTGAGGAGGTTTAAATTTACGTTTTACATTTGAACGTTGTGAAGAGAGGTAGAGAAATCAAGAAGGGAACTAAGGAATCAGGACATTGTCAAGTGTATTGACTATTATGCTTTCGCGATGCTACTCAGTTGTTTTCTCTTTGTATACTTAAAAAAAATCTTTATAGATTTTACTTTTGGCTCCAATCTCAAATTTTGTTAAGTAATAATGTAGCCAAAGATGGTTACAAGCTAAGCCTAGTAGAGGGACAGGCTTTTAAGTGCAGCTGTTAGAACACAAGTAAAGGGGGTAAGCGATAGATGTTCAATTTGAAGGTGATAGTTAGCGCCTGGCTAGAACATTCTATGGTTTCATCACGATTTCCTTTACCGAAATTTCTGGCTCATTGCAGGGATTCGAAGTCACGTCGATTGGCACGGTGCCCCTGCATGCAACCAGCAGCCATCATTGTTTCATTATCAGGTAAATTCTGTTACACTGCTCCCCTCATACTACCACTCCATTTGACAGTGGACAGTGCCAAAACAGAACTGATAGGAGATTGATACGTGCTTGATTACAAGTCCATGTATATATTTATTGATTTAAAAAAAACAAGTACTTGCGTAAAAGTTTTGTTATGTTTTAAGGCAATCTATTATATCAACTACTTCCAGACAAAATTACTATTTTATTCGAGTGAGCAGCAGTACGAATATATTGGTTAGTGATTTAAACGTTCATTTATTTGATACAACTGTGCAGAACTTGAAAGTTCTTCTAAATGCCTGTTCCTTTTGCTAACTTTTTTGTGTTCTTCCGTATAACTTATTTTTTATTCATATACATATATGTGAGAATTTATAAATGGCCTTCATTAATCTATACATGTAATTTAAATATGTACTTAGCTGTAAGTGTTCTTAAAATATTAAAATAAAATAAAATAAATAAAATAGTTTTTGGTAAATGCTTAAATAGAAAAAAAAAACGCCTTTCGCTCAAGTATATTACGATTCAAAGAATTGTTATTAATAGGTAACATAAGCACATAAAATATTTTGTTACGTCTGTAAAGAAATTGGCTTTTGTTAGCTTTCCCGTTTGATTCGAGTACTAAATATATGGACTTACCTACATTACCTACACCGTGTGGAAAAAATGCTATTTATAACTTCATAATTGTAGCACTTTTTAAACAGTGGTCGTAGTTATAATGATGTCAACAGCGAGTAAAGTATGATTTTTTTTTTATATTTCTGTATTCCGTGTAGAAAAATGTGTGTGTGTTATTATGATTAAAATTTAATTTAGATAAGAAGAGAGATAGAGAATAATCTAAACGTAGGTAAAATGAATGAAAGTTTTATAATTTAGGATAGTTATGTATAATTTTCCAGCATACCTTACAATTTTCAGATAATATGGGTTTTACAAATTATTAGTACACAATTTTAATGTCCATAACCGAGACGTTCTTCTTGCTCCGACAGCTCAGCGTAGAGATCCTTGCCTAGGATCTCTCCGTGTTGAGTAGATAGGCCAAACAAGGTTGAATCACGAGGCTCGCCCTCAGCGGACAACGTGGTGTGAGCCGTATGAACAAGCTCAGTCCAAGTGAAGACGTCGCTGCATCAAGTGGAACGTCGGAATCCGTTCAGCTCTCGATATGGCGAAACAAAAATATATATATCAGTAATTTATATATTAATCCAGGTATAAGTTCCTGGAATATTATTGTCTTCTTCAATAGGGTACTTCACCCACAAAAATAGTTATTTTATCAAACTGTAGATATTTAAATTATAAACGTATCAACTATATCAAAACTCTTGATAATTATTATATAAACGTTACTCGATTCAAAGGTCTGCCGTACAATAATTTGGTTTTTATCAAAACACATGATAATTATTATATAAACGTTACTACGATTCAAAGGTCTGCCGTACAATAATGCCATGATCAGATCGATCCTGAAAAATCTGTCATACTCTCTGTTCTAATTTTCTATTTTGTTTGAATTCAAAATTTCATCTTACTAGACTTTTCTTATTTTAAAAATTCAAAATAAATCTAATCATAGATTTATTTTGCTAAACTAGAACCTGGATAGAATATTTGTCTATACCTGAGAAACTCCTAACTGCGCATGCTCTATTACTATCAAAGAATTATCAATGACAGAGATTGTCATAATATTGCAATGTAAACAATACGAACCTAAAATATTAACAAAGCTGTTATTAAACCAAAATTATCAAGTTATAAATTATCTAAACGCATCAATACATAAACCTATCATTAATTGGTATCCTGGAAATAAAAGAATAGGTACACCAAAACAATAATAAGGTAAACCAAATGAACTTATGATGAATAATATAAAGTAGATATTAAATAAGATAAATAAGATTATCTTCCAGATAAATAATATAACAGTGTACCAGAGTACACAGGTCAGAAGTGAAACTTCTTTACGACATAACATTTTTCTACTATTTGCAACTTCACGAAAATGGGGTAGATAAGGCTTAAGCCTTAAGAAAAACAATTTTTTCCGTATTAAATTAAAGCTATTTTATTATTATAGACATGCATACAATTAATGAGTAATTTATTTTATCATTGTTCTTATTATAATATCATTGCTATTTATTTATTGTATTATATTTACAAGTTATGAATAAATAATTGGAATTATCTTTTCAAAGTAATACAATTATATGATGACAGTTAATCTTGTAGAAATGCAACGATTTTATAAAATTAAAAATGAATAAATAAATCATTAAAAACGAATAATTAAATAAGATGTATGTATACATATTTTTATTTTCTAATCGTGTTTTGTTTTATTTTTAAATTATTATTTAATTTATATTTTTTATTGTTTTTAGAATTAATAATGTTCACTAGATTTACAGTCATATTTATTAATACTTGCTAATTTTAACAGATTTATATACATTCACTGATACTTACAATCAAAAAGTGAGGTTAACCTCAAATAAATATTAAAATCATGCTCATACGTGTTGAATTTATAAAACGAAATATATAATCACTCTCACTTTTCTTGTAAATTCACTTAAATTTGAATAAGTCTTTTTATTTTATCACTTTCAAATTAATATATTGTTATTCTTATTTCAAACCAAACTTCAAAACTAATATATTGTTGTTATTTTTATAATATATTACATTATATTCTTTACGTCACTATACTAAACTTTGATAAAAAAAGCAACATGGCGCGTAACCGAAAAACGTGACGATTGCTACAAAATTTCTCCCATACGTCGATAAAGAAGTTTCACTGCAAAAATTCCGGTATATATTTTATTGATTGTCGTGGTTATCATAAGGTCAAAAGTCGACGAGATACATAATGAGGCGTCGCCAAAAATATCGAATTATTTGTTTACCTACGTCCCAGATAACACTGAAAGTTCCAAGTTTAAGTACATATGTTATCGAGAAAAACCATAAAGAGTTATGAATAGAAAATACATAATGCGAGGCAGCCCACACTTCCTGGATGGAACAATTCTACTGTCTGACCTCGGTCTCAGCTAATAACCGTTTGAGAGTTGTACTTGCTTCAACACTGTAAACATTATAATAAATGTAATAAGCTATTTATTAGATACACTTATATGGACTTATATATTTAATCTTACCAATTAAATGGACATATTATAGACTAGCAGTGCTCCATAGCTTCGCACGTGTTTATTACGCAGTAATTATTTTCGTCTTTTAAGCCCGGTTTCTGAGGACCCTTATAACTACTCATTAACTATTGATTCCATAAAGATAAATTAAATTAAGGTGAAACCAAGTTCATTTCATAATGTGTTTCTGAATACATTTGTGACTGTTCTACAACTATCCATCCAATAAGTAGTTCAATTAGCTGTCACTAGATGGAACCTTTACAAGACTCATATTAATTGTATATATTCTGTTTTTACTACTGAACCGAATAAATCGTTTGTAGTATAAATATAAATCAATTGTTTACTTATAAAAATCATAAGTAAAATATATTAAAGTAATTATGCGTACCAAGGAAATGTAACTAAAACCTTTTACAATTTTACAGGAATAGAAACTTCGATACTTTTGGTTAGTTAAGTTGAACCAAATTTAACTGAAGTTTATCGTATGTTGGTGTCTTCAGAAACGCAATTAGTTCAATTATTTTACCAATAGCGCGATGGAACAAATAAATAAACTACAGATAAAAGTACTTCTGAAACCGGGCAATAATCAATTTATTCATGTTATTCACAATTCATAATCAGTTGAGAAACGACATATTATGTATACATATTTACAATAATATAACCACAAACCATCAAGTGAACGATAACACATGCTTCCTGTGTACAGAATTTCATAAAAACCTTTCAAGGGTTTTTTGAGTTAAATCAGAATATCCAAAAAAAAAAAATTGGTCATATTCATAATTAGTATCTATTTAATAGAGGTCTACCAGGAAATTTAGAAAAAAAGTACATGTAAAGACATTTAAATACTGTATTGATATAGAAAGTGTAAGTAACTCAATTTCAGGACGTATTCTAATATAATATAAAATAATTTATTATACCGTGAAATAAATATACTCTACCACTATGATATGATATGCTTTCATCACCATGTTTTCCTACAACAAAAAATTTTTAATCTTATTGTAGGATTCGTAACTATGTCGATCGATAATTTACAACCTAAAACCTCGTGAATCACTAAAGAATAAATTTCAGGAATATAATATCTTAACTTTGCCCTCCCAATACATCCTCGATAACATAATGTACATTCGTAAAAACTTAGTCAAGTTAGATTTTGTCAAAAATCAGCACAATGTTAATACTGGAAAAAGAGATAAATTAGTCGTACCGTGTTTTAGCCTAGGTAGGTCCAATAAAAGTTTTTTAGATAATAGTGTCAGGTTTTTTAATAAGATCCCGAAGCATATTACTGATTTACTGGACAACAAGTTCAAGGACCATGTCAAGCAGGATTTACTGTCAAAAGGTTATTATAAGGTGGTGATAGTGGATCATTATGTGAATGATAGTGACGTCTGGAAGTGACTCATTCTCTGTGCATCCAGTAAATTATTATTATTGTACCTAATATATTAGAACCGATCGAGTTTCTTATAGGTTCTTTTTGAAATCTGGGATATTTTCGAACTGGCAGTAGTGTTTTAACGTTCATAAGTGCCTTCTTAGGGCCTAAATTGAATAAATATTTTTTGATTTTGATTTTGACGCGATGTCCAAGCACGCTATCCCTGACCCATCATCACTTCCATAATGAAACAAACTTAATATCAATTAAATAAATGTACAAAATGCTTCACGTACAAGGTGATACAAACAAACAAAATGATATAACGTTGGGCAGTAATTAAAACTTTAAGCGTTGTTTTGATCATGGACGATTGTTTTTTTTTACCTTCCGGTGGTATAATCTATGATTAACAAGAAGTATTAAGATCATTGATGTTATCGGCATGTATCATTCATGTTTATACAGGTTGATTAAATATTTATACGCAGTTCGGCGGTTCATTAGTAGAGGGCATTAAAAAGTTAACTCAAATTTGAAATAATGTTTTTATATATACTCGAAATTAACCAAGAAAACACAATCAAAGGTAGAGTTATACAGTACGAAACAAATTAGGAACTTACAATTTTTTTTAAGTCCGTGCCAGTAAAGCCGTCGTGTATATAAATTAATCAAAATAAAAACGATATATCAGCTACTAAAACCTATTAAAAGATATTTAATTTAAGTTCAAGGTCATAATTGTATCATATTATTATCATAAGCTTTTACATAGTTGTACTTTTTGTTGTTATTATTGCGGATTTAAAAAAATGTTTCTTTTCTTAAAGTACTTTTTTGAAGTCAGTTAAAAGAAGTAACAATCTCATTATATTAAGTGTGTAATTCTCGTGTATATATATGATTGGCTTCTCAGAAACGGCTCCAATGATTTGGATGAAACTTCGTATTTAGATAATGTTTTAAATTCTAAGTATACCTAGACAGGTTTTTTCTTTGAAAGACATCGAGCAAAGCTCGGTCGCCCAGATATTATTATATATGATTATTTTATATCCGGTATAAGTAGGAGCGAGAGGTATTCCAGCGAAATCTCTCTGTAACTTGCTAAAAGACCTCGGCCTGTCGAGAACTGCAGTAAGTTTTATTTTAGAACAGGTATCTAAAGCAGCATTACCAGGCTATTAACCAAATCTGGCTTGGCAGGGAGGGTAAGGGGGCAGTCAAGGTGAGCACTGTTGTGCATCATAAGAGGCACCCTAAACCTATCAGGTTGTTTTAGCCAGTTTTAAAAATATTTACGGTGATTGCGAAAAATTCATGATTGAATGATACCCAGGAAATCCAGCGTTAAAATACAAGACAAATACAGATTAAAAAAAATAGTAACCTAGAAATTTATTAACATAGATAAAAAATCATGTGAACAAAAATTAATATCAGCGCATCCTGTAATTGTTTAATTTATACGTAGAAAAACCATACAATAACCAGTAATAAAATCTAAATATCAGTTATCAAATGAAGGTCTTGGTAAATAATGTAGGTCATTAAGATTATGCGGAGATCAGTGTGGATTTTTTGTTAGTTTTCAAGATAATTGTGAGAGCCGATACGCTCGGCTTGACGTCGTGGTGTTGTTTTCATAGAAAAATATCGACTATTTTTGATATAATTGCTCGGGAACTCATAGTGGTTCTGTTAGTGAGCTAATTATACAACTAAAGATCTACCTATATAAGTGTATATTTTCGGATGGTTATCAAAGACCACTTAAGTTTTCAGTCATTTAGCTTAAGAAGAATGCAGAATGCTAGAGCTTTTCTTCGCAGTACTTATTAATAACGAAGAGGTAATAATTATTATTTATTTGATATCGTAATTATATCTTTAGGTACCTGTTATAATGTACGAGAAATACAGATTGTATTTAAATAATATAAAATACTATATATTTTTCTTTGTTTTTGATGTGAAACATCTTAGATGTTTGTTGCTATTAGTAGCGCGGTTGGACCGCAGTAGAAGCGTTCTGATGGGACGTTGCGATATACCATTCGGTCAGTATCGCATCTAATCATAATCATTTATTTTATACAATGTAATACATCAAGTATGGCTGAACCCTGTCACCTGAACTAGGTATAACCTGTGTCTCAGGTAACAGTGTCTTTCTCAATATACAACAATTACACGATTTCTTACTCTCAAACTACGAATTAAAAGAACAAAATAAAATAATAAATGAGATAAACTACCGATAAATGTGTGTATGTAGGCGTGTGTTTTTATGTATATACGTATCTTTCTGTCAGCGATCCACTCTCAATATTTATGATGATGATGATGATTGTTCCGACTGATTTCGGCCATGGCGACCACTTCAACTCCTAGTCTGAGAAATGGCGCTGGTGCGCTCGAAGATGGCTTATGTAGCCTATCTTCGCGGCGAAATTCCGTGCGCACTGAGGACACGTGAGTACGCCGTTCTCATAATGATATGTTATGGCAGCAGGCAGGTGAGCCTTTACCTGGTCGCGTTTGGTAACAAGAACAGCTTCGCTGAACCTCGACTTCGCGTACATGGCTGTTCACCATCCTGCACCATTCCGACCGTTATGCTGCCAAATGTTGCTAATGAGAAGGCTCTATGTTGTATCTTTTCGAAAATATTAATATTGCACGCTTCTCTCTACTACTACACACACTCACTCCTTTACGTATGTGTTAGTGTATTAATGTGGTTTTCTATGGTACCTATCTTTATGGGTTGTTGGTGATTATCAGTGAATTTTATATTATAAACAACTATCTGAATGTTTTGATTATTAAAGTATATTATAAGAGTATTTATATTTATTTTTTATTATACCTGAAGAATCATTCATTGTTGCAAATTTGTTTTGAAAACGCTTCTAGTTTAATAATGTGACTTGTTCTTGAAATGATTATATCATATAATTTAATTACAGAACTTTAAATACAATAATACTATTAAATCTAGAAGAATTTAAATTAATTCACTTTTAGCCGGTGTTCATTGTTTTAGTGTGACCGTTTTTTTTTGTATTTTAGATATCTAGATTACCAGTTCCTTTTTATAATGTTGCCATCTTGAACCAAGGATATATATGGACATACATTTGTCACCTTATATTTTTTTCCATAAATTAAAAATATTATTTCATATTCTATATAATATTACTTGTACTGAATAACTTTATTTTAAGAAGGCGTTTTATTAAACCTAAATAGCGTTACAATACCCTTCGTCTTTATTCTAGCCAGGTTGTCTACCTAAATGAAAATAAAAATATGTTTTTTAGGAAACTACTCATGTACTTCCTAAAAAGTAATCCTATTCTGAAAATCTATCATTGAAATGAGGTGATGAGAGAATTGAAATTTACTAAGAACCAGCTGTGCCCACAGCTTCGCTCACGTGGACTACAGAATGCCCGTGAGAACCTTGCTCCCCCGCTCCCGGCTATTTTAACAACAAAAATGCTTATTGTGGGCGTTCCTTAGAAGATAGAAATATGCTCTCACTGACTTTTGTGTATATCTTTTTAATAGGTAAATTAAATTATGTAGTACATTAATTTAATATATTTCTTGTAATTATTTTTCTGTAATAAAAGTAGCTTAAGTTACATACTCCTTATAACATAAGCTATTTACCAGTGAAAGTCATGTAAAAATTGGACAGATGAACAAACAGACAAAACAAAACTTTTTTGTTATAGGTATTGTATATACTTGCATATGCATTTAGTAAAAAGCTGTTATTTTGATATTACAAACATACACTTTAATTTTAATAATTGTATAGATTATTTTTCTGCATTGTGTATTGTTGGCAAGTATGTTGTATGTAAGTTGTGCCCGAAGATATTAATTAACCAGTAACACCATGATATGATTTCATTTTTATTTTGGTGTTTGTACATTGCATTTGAAAGCTAGTTCATATTAAAATCTAACCGTGTTACCGTATTGTTCCAAATGCTCTATGAACATAAAATTATGGTATTGTAAGCATTCGTTATGCTTTGAGACCAGTTCTGTGACGTTGACCATTAAGAAAGAACATTTAATTGATAATGAAAATACGGACATATTTAATACAAAACACATGAAACAAAAGATTACAATAAAGTATTACTAATTAAATTTATACATTTAAACATATAAAAGCCGTACTTAAGATCAAAAAGGACCTCAGCTCAGCATATGCTATAGCAAATTACTATAGCGCTGGTTTTCAACCGGGCCTTAACGACAAACTAAAGGCCTCAGATTAGACCAGACACAGGTTTAATCAGGTAAACACAAAGCTAAAACTATGGGGAGTAGTGGTATGGAAAACCATCTCATACGGGAGAACGTTGAAAAAGTGCACAGCTGAAACCAGCAAATAATATTCAAAAATCCACAAAAATGGCACTCTAGTGTAGCAAGAGGGGATTATATTTTATAGTTTTTTACTGCTGTAAAACGTAAAACAATAATTGAACAATAATGGGAAAAGTTTGTGGTGTTAAAAGTTGTCCAAATGGACGCAAATAAAAAAGATTTTTTTTGGTACAATCTTTACTTACGTACTTGCAATCGTGGCACAATGCTAATTTAGCGCTTTTCGACGGACATTTTTTTATACAAAGAGATAATACTCCTGGTCTCTACCCTACGTGGCTAAAACCAAATAAAAAAAATCATATTAAAAGACATTCAATTGACTTTTACGGGTAGTGACGTCACGGCCAAATTAATTAGTCGTTTAACCACATATACTATTTTTAAGGCATTCCTATAGATATGTGAATATTTGTTTTTATGTCTTATGTCATTATTAAGTTTTATGGTATTTCTTATTCTATAATTTATATTTGGTGCACTTAAATAGATCTTTTTATGAAATACAGATTGTTTATTTTCAAAAGCATATAATTTTACATACATTTTACGTGTATCATTTCGGGGTCTATTCAATATAATAGCAACAGCAAGTAAGGTGTCGTAGGACAATTGGTAGGAACAAAGTTCCTTTCGCTTTAAATGATTTATTATCAAGTGCAATGAAGGAATGGTAATTTTTTTTAATTTAATTAAAAAGAAAATAGTCTTTGTTAATTATTAATTGAATGTACTGATTAGATATAGAATTTGTTTATATTGTTATAATAATAATTAACAATAACATGGTTATTTTTATATAATTATAAACAAAACAAAAAAGGGATAGTTTATATAACAAATCCTAAACCAGCGGTACTAAAACTATAGATCACTCGTACTGTATAAACAATATATACAAGTCTGGTTATAACACAGCTAGACCAATGCCACGTATTTATCGCTTTTTAGTGTCGGTGAGGTTGGAAACTTTTCTTTACATCGCGCGATAAGTAACTTCATTCTAAAAACCACTTTATGAAGAGAGCTCTTTTTCACTATTTCACGTGTCACGTGTGCACCAACCTTAAATTTTGTCATTGAAAGCGACAGTATTTCCGACGACCACGCTCAGCCGAATTTATTGTTTACACTTTTTAACAATGGCTGTTGTCGTAGACTCAGTCAGCTCTTGGCCTAGTTCCAGGGCCTTGTGCACTGAATTATAATTACATATAATAATGTTATACACTGTTATGTCACAAAAGAATCGTATAATATGATCTCTCCCACGGAATTATAAAGTTTTTTGAATTATTGTCTCTGTGACCTTAACTTAAACAATAATTAAATTGCGCTATACAATAAAATGAAAATATATAACATAGTCTTTTTAAGTGTTGTATGTGATTAAGCAGCTTAATGTGCGTGTTCCAATCTCTGAAATGAGTCCGAGCTTTCGGTGAAGGAAAACATCGTGATAAAACCATAGCACGGTGGAAGGGTTTTTTCTAATGCCGACCTAGCTAGCCACTACTCTCAAGTTGAAAATCTGTCGCCAAGCACCTATAGGTGTATTCTGGCAGCTGTACTTGAGAGCCAGTCCTCCCTCCCACATCGTAGCTTAACATCATGTGAAATTGTAGCCAAACGTTAAGCTTATTAAGAATAAAACAACAAACATTCAAACATTATTTTAAATTTTAGTACTAACTACAAAGTGGCTTTCCCATGACCGATTTGACACTGGCAGAATTCGTATTTTCGAAACGCCATTTAAAAAAAAGTTGTAGTTGAATGAAAATTTTGACATTAATACATTATCGAAACGACAATGGAAAAGAGGAATTACTTTGGAAAATGCGTCAATCGACGTGAGTTCGAACCTTGATGAACCGAAGCTCTCGGTGAGGGAAAGCATATTCATGTTATTAATCCTCGTTTTAGGAATCCAATACTACGTTTAGGTGTATTACGGTAGCCACACTTGAGAGCTTAAGAGGAAATTCGAGCAGTGTTTATTCCATACAAATGAAAAAAAAATTTACGCATATATAAAAAAATAAAAATATATAGGCAGGGCGTAGGATGCATAGCCAAAGTCCCCCTTATATTATTTCAGTAAGAGTATTAAAATTGATCTAGCTTAGAGATTACGTCTATTTTACATAGATATAAGTAATTAACTTAAGAGTTGCAGTTATCTCTTTTGCGCTATATTCGGCCGTTCGGTCACAGCCCGAAAGCAATAGACTTAAAAAACAGTAAATGGTTTACACCTATTCTTCAAATGTTTTTTTAACTGAGTTTCCTCTTACTTGCCACTTTTGGCTAATTAATTAATTAAAATCTTAATAATGAAATTGTGATCGGACGGTAACTTACAAAACTGATAAAAAACATTTGCATACAGGATAAGTTTTAAAAGGCAATTAATTCTGTAACATTATAACGAAATAAATATAAATATTAAATAAAACGTCATCGATGTTTTTCGGACAAAAAAACCTAAACTTTGAACCAACGACAGAGCGATTATAGATTTAGTTAACGTAGAAGAACAAATCCTCAGTTTAGTTAGTTAAATATTTCGACGGTCAGCACAGTAAGACGGTTTATTCATAAATCATACAAATTAAAAATGATGGAACTAATCTAAACAAATAGTAAAAAAGTATTAGTAATAACAAATTTAATATAATAGAAAAAAAATTTTTTTTAGTAATTATAATTTTATTATTCGACAAAAAAATTAATTAATCTTTTTATAGTGTTACATAATAATAGCATCGATGTGTCTCTACTCGTTTATCGATAAAAAAACACACATAGTTCTAATCGAATAATTTATTTCGACGCGAGTAATTCTCATGGTACGTAAAACTATACCACATTTATAATTTTTATAAAATTAACGATAGATGTAACATAAAACCTAAACCACAATTATAAGATATTAATATGGAAAAATAAATAAATATGAAAATAAATTCTACACGTGGGCGTGATAATTGTTTGATACCGTTTCCATTTGACACTCAAATTGTCGTCACTTCATTACCAATGAAGCTCTTCAAAATACTAGTAAAGATTTATTTTTACTAGACTGCGAAAAAGGATGGTTATGTTTTCGAGTGTATGTATGTGTCTATTTTTTGGCATACGAGGTATCATTAGATTCGTCTTAATTGTGGGAGTGACATAGGCTATATAAAATTAAGTAGGACGACTGGGAATTAAAAAAAATACAAAATAAGAAAAAAAAAACTTAAGTGGTAGTGGATGGGGTACGTAGCTCGTAGAATGGATGACCTATGAGGCCGAAGAGTTCTTGAGTGGCAGCCATGTACCAGAAGCGGGAACGTGGGCAGAACCACCACAAGGCGCTCTGACGACCTCTTAAAGGTTGGGGGAAGCCGCTGGGTGCGGGCAGCAAAGGACCTGTAGTTAGGGTGAGTTTTGGGGGAGGCCCATGTCTAACAGTAGACGTCTTTCGGCTGAAAGGATGATAGTGATGATGGCTTTTATGAAAGTCGAATTTATGAGAAAACTACATACTAAATTAACGCGCCATTTAAGAATCTGATTGCTAATCTGCAGTGAAAGTGGTTTTATTGAAAGTCATGTGTATGTATGAGCATACACATATAAATAACATACAAAATACAAATAACACATATAAATTAACAGAGCTGTTAATCTAATCGTCTTCATTGATTTTTGAAGTTGAAGTTGAGTTTAAAATGTTATTTTCATTACAAAATTCATAAAAACATTTGTTTTTCAATTTCATGACATGCTGTTATATTATTTTACCACTTTAAGAGAGCTAGATACTTTACACAGATAGCCAGTTCTTTTTTTAACTTTTGAAACTGTACGGGACTTCATAAAATAAGTGAATTGCGGGTAAAATTTATTTTCATTTGTTGATTCGTCCGATTTCTAAAAACACAGATCAACGATATTTTTCACGTGACATCCGAGAACGAGAACAGACACCATGTCACGTAAGCAGTCTTCTTTAACGTGGTCAATTAAGTGGTACAATTAGCGCAGTGTTGATACATCTCGATACGGTCCCGGTGTCGATGCCGCGATGCTCGTCTGGTGATCGTAATAGCGCCCCCCTGCGGGTCAATGTATAATTATTCATACACCATAACGTACAGTTCATAAGTTATGCTTAATCAACTTTCCCTTGCTTATTATTTAGTTTTGTTTATTCTATCTCATTATGTTTCGATATTCTGACATCGGAGCTTATTGAGTATTTTAATGTCTGTTCATACACTTCATACATATTCATTTTCTACTATTTCAAGGCATGTTTCTTAATTATTCGCTCTATTGTTTTGTTGTTAGGAATACTAAATACAAAATTTGTGTTAAAAGTTTATGGATTTTGTGTATTTGGGTATTATTTTGGCTCCCTTACATAACAGAAATGTACGTGAATTTGGCGAATTTTTTCAGCAAGTTTTTTTAATAATAAAAAGTATAAGATGTCCAAATGATGCTTATACTGGTAAATTATTATATTGAAAAAAAAGAACTACGAATATACAGATATAGTTATTTATAATTTATAAAACAAAATATGAATATTATTTTATTTACTTTATTAACGTTGTTGTGATGAAGTTTTTAATATAAAATATCAAAGGTGAAGTATAAACATGATGTTCAAAGTTAATAAAAAAAAATTCTTCATTTAATTTAGACTCTAAATTGGGCTTGTGATAGTCAAAACCTATACTGCCAAAACTATGCTGATATACTAAAACATACGTAAATTAATGGGTTTGTGTAGTAGAGAGAGGAGTGCAGAGCTGGAAAGAATCAATCAGATACAACTCTGGCCTGTCCGAATAGCACACAGGGACGTCCCATCACAAAGCTTTTGCTTCGGTTCGAACGAAGCATTGCATATTTCACATTTAAATGTAAATTTAATTAGGCAAGTGTGAACACCTCAATAGTCCTTAGGTGAAAAAAAATAATTCAAACTTATGAGCTAAAAAAAACCATATGATTTGAGCGTGTATTGAAGCCGTATATTTATATCTAATTTATCCACTCACAATAGAATAACGTTAAATCGTGCTCGCATCTCATAAGATTTTAGTATCGTGTATTTAGCCATTCAGAATGATTTTCTATGTTTTATTTTAAAAACGCCCTTTTCGTGTTCACGGAGCGACGTCGGCTATATTTCATAAAACTGTTTGTAATATGCATTGTAATTTGAGAAACGTTTGAGATTTAAAAGAGATTAAATATATCGATAGACGTGTAGGTCCATGTATATAGGTTTTATAAGGTCATTCTAAAGTATTTAGATTATTAATTTATTTATAGTAATGTTTGTAATGATAAGTCTCAGTACAATGCATTATAATCTATGATAATTGATTCGCTATGAGAATAATATTGTTTGAGTGTAATCATGTACTTTAATTGAAATAAAAACTGCAGACAGTGGGCTTCTATAATAAATCTGAAAGTATAACTACTTCTATTTTTATTTTTTTATGACTGACTATACTGTTAGCCTTAGGGGCCCTGAAGCCTCTGACGGCTTTTACATCTTCACTGGACTTAGGAGCGAGCGCTTAAGACAATCAGCCGCGATAACTAGTTCTAATAAATTCAATCACCTAAATGTTGCTTATACTTTGAAGATGTACTTTAAATAACTCATGCATTATACGTATCTTGCCAAACACAATTCAAATCGAAAGAGGATAGTGTTTATTTATACTTAGCACGACTATTCCACTCTACCTCGTAGTAAAACAAGACAAGAGTCACCGCTGTCGATGCATAAGATTTGGCTAATTTCTATATTTTTAATTTAAAATTAAGGTAGCAAACAACGTATGGTTCTCCTGATAATAAACGGTTACCTTAGCAAATGGAGAGGTATTACCAGAGGTATCAATAGCATGTTGGCCAGCCTTGAACCCTTCTTCCCAAGGAGCTTTGGAAACCCTACTTACCGCAAAAATACAACAAGGGAGCCAAATAAACCGCGATCTTCTGTAGTGTAGAGATATTTCACATATTGTAGCTTCCAAACGGAGGAACCAATTTTGATTTGATTTTCTTTGTTTGAAAGATTTCTTGATTGGTGTTCTTAGCTGTAATTAAAAAAAAACTGTTTTCATCCGTTTTTTAGTTATTGAAGGAATGTCAGAGCTTCTACAGATCTCATCGATTCGAAATTTGGTGTCCTGTTACTTCAATGAAGTAGCAAGAATCTTGACCTTGACCTGATGCAGCACATCATTTGAAATTTGCAGGATTCGCAACTCCTCAGCCTATAGCAGAGATATCGTGTTTGGGCTCATTGGAATGTTCTCAATGAATAGGTTATGTGTGTCGGGCCTATCAAATCTTATTTTGCATTGTTAATATGAATTTCTGCTTGTAAATTTTGACAAATTCCAAAGTTTGTTCGAATTGTCCCGTCTGAATAAAAAAGTGTGGTAATTATTTAATCTTGTAATGATTCTGTTTTAATATTAAATAGTTTATGTCCACTTTCCCTTAAACGATCGCACGTGTGGTCCCCTGGACATATTGTCATATCTTTGTTTTCTTTAAAACTGTCTTTTACAGTTATAAAAATGTATGTTACATGTTTTAACTTACACTGTGTTGCGTCATTGAAATTTTTTTGTAAGTAATTTATTAAAAATTTCTTTATACTTATGGAGAATTTTTCGGAATAATTTTTAATAGTGATATTAATTGGTTTTAATGTCCGTTGGTCACAGAATTTATATTTGCCGTTTAAGGAGATTAAATTTATTTATAAATAATTTGACTATAGAAAAGAAAAATTTTCAAGTGTGTATAACTTGTATTTCTTAATCATTTTTGAAAATTTTTTATATGCACCCTATTTATGAAATATTGTTGAAATAAGATTTTATAATATTACTAACGGTGCGCCCGCAGCTCCACGCGCGTTTGTTACGCAGTAATTATTTTGACTCATATTACTGACAATACATATTACAATTGACAATTGACCATGTTTTAATTATTCTTCAATGAATCGAAATCAGAACTAACAAAAATATTTCATCCATAATACTTGCGTTTTTATATTTTTCTTAAATTTCTGACTATCGAATTCAAATATTAAGCCAAAAATAAACTTGTATAAATTTTAGTCTTATGACGGTAAGATAAAATATCTGCTTGTTTGTATTGAAATACTCAATGTGAAAGCGGTTTTCGTTAAAAAAGAACAAATTATACAACAAAAATTCATCCCAATAAGTTCAGTATCGAATTAATTTCAATATGCTGTATCTAATTTGTCTGCCTTCTTGTCCCTTTGTCTGACTATTAATCTGGGCCGATTTCGTTACAAATGCCAGAATTATTTTGCTCGTATAAATAAGTATTTGTACCGTATCCCGAAGAGATAAAGCTTATATTTTTATCATTGAGAGACAAGTTAACTTTGTGACACTGGACGGACGATGTCAACGGAACATTTTTCACATTGTACGAGTATATTTCGATTTTATAATGTCCATGTTGCGACATAAGTGTTAATGGCGATAATCAATTCGGAGTCTTTCCCGTTTGACACATCGGAGTTCGGTTTTTGTTTGCATGATAAGGAATTTACGGTATATTTTCGATATTAATTTTTTTCTTTTGTGTCACCATGAATGGACATAGAGACGCAATTACCATCCATTGATGCTGTAAAGTACGGTATGAACAAAACTAATGTATATTTTTCAACAAAAACCATACTAAAAACTGCCCATTTGGAATATCTACTATCATTGAATTTAATTAGTAAAACTATCGACTAACGATGAAGAAAATTATTATGAGAATGCTGAAATGCTTGAAAAATATTCTCGTATTAACATTTAATCAGTCGGAAAATATATAAAAAAAAACAGTAGGTATCTCTGTGATTAAAATATACATATAGGCTGATATTATTGTTTCATAAAGACACCGTAATGGGTAGCAGAATGAAATAGTTATATCGAACCGCATTACAGAATTAATCATAATAATACTAATTGGACTATCTGTTAACATTGACAAATTATAGCGCGATAACATGCAACACAATATTTAACAGAAAAACAAAATCAACTTTAATGATTTTGAAGAATTCGCTGGTGCTATCGTCGACGTTGAAAGTACAATGCCAACCACTTTTGAAATGTCCCCTTTCCAATAAAAACTATCATCTTAATCAGTTTATAAACAAAGAAGTTATGCCTGAACAATTGAACATCCATAAATAATTATATATTCGAATTGACAACCTCCTTTTTTTGATGTCGGTGAAAAAATTGCAAACTAATGGCATATATGTTGAGACTAGCACAAACAATTCGGTATTAAAATAACAATAACACAAGACGTTGGCTTTAGAGGAAATGTCGTCAGCAAGAGATTTCAACAGAAATTTATTACTATCGCGCAGACCCCGATAGTCAAAAAGAGCGTTAGAGAGACAAGTGCATCTCGGACTGATTGTACCTATGATAAAATAGACGTAATTATAATTTCGTATTCCTCTATTTCCTCCTTAAAACTGAATCGATTTTAATATTTTTTTCAAGAATAATATAAAAAGAACATTTTTTACTAGTTGTGGCCACGGCTTCGCTCACGTGGATTACAGAATGCTATCGATCGGCCACACACGACTATCTTGCTCTCCCGCTCCTGGCTATAAAAATGCTTATTGTGGATGTTCCTTAGAAGATAGACATATACTCTCGCTGATTTTTTTGTAGGTCTTTTTAAATTCTACATTTATTTAGTAAATTAGTTTGTTTTCTTTATGGTTTACTCAGCGTAAACCATTAAGTTTTTATTTATTTGCGCGGAACTCTATTTCTTTTTCTAAAATAAAAGTAACCTAAGTTACTCCTTGTAACATAAGCTATCTACTAGTGAAAGTCCCGTCAAAATTGGTTAAACCGTTTCGGAGATTACCAGGAACAAATAGACAGAAAGACAAAATTTTAAAAATGTTTTTTTTTTTTCGTTATAGGGTCGTATGTACTTTATATGCATTTAGTAAAAGTTTTTATTTGTATATTACAAACAGATTGTATAGATATTCGTCCAATTTTTGTGCAGGGTGCCTGATAACGGTGGTATAACTGGGCAGTTTTAGTAATGTTGGAAGGCTCCCAGTTCTTATAATAATTACGGGGGGGAGGGAGGGGGAGGAGGGGCGTTTAGTGGACTGTATTTTTTCTATAGGTCACGTTGAACTAAGTTTCAAATAAAAATATTGCGGAATCCCTCGTGCACTTCGATGACTCTAATAATAGGGCAAGACCACTTACCTTGAACTCCGGTTTCTTCCTATATTTTAGAGAATCTCTTGCGCAGGTCCAGTTACACAATCGCACTGCAGACACCAATAGTTTATAATATTTTGTATCTCTTAATAGTAGAGATGGTTGCGGCGCGGCGCGGTACACACACGGCGGTGCAAGACGTATCTAACACTCGTCATCCCCGCATGGCGCGGGGTGAGGGGTCCAAGGCAATGAGCCATGCCTTAGGACGCGGAAGAGATCTTGCCACCGTCATTCACGGTAGGGTTGTACCCGATTATTAGGTCATTAAGTACACTTTTAGGCGCAAACAACGGGAAAAATCAATTTATAGGAACATGGCAGTGGCAGATATAGGTTTTATGATACAAAAATATTTGCAATGCAATCATTCGCAGATAAAACGGAGTAATACAATCTGTATGGCCTAAACGCCGCCTGCATTTCCTCTTAAACTACAAAAATCATAAAAAGAGGAGATGGCTAAATTTGAACAGGGTTATAATGTGATAGATATTTCAGCCTAAAAGGAACGATCCTCATGTAAATATGCTTTTATCTTAAGGGTGAAAGGTGAAGAAACCACGTATCTATAATTAAACTCGTTTTAGATTAAGGTCTTTTTTATGGTAATATTAATAATTTTCATCAAAAGGATTGTATTCTTATAGCCATTTACTAATAGAGTTAAATAAAAATAATAATTGTAGGGTGATTTTATATCTAAGTGCTCATTAGTTAAAATCTGATTTCTAGCATTTGCATAGTATGCAGATGAGATCTAGGCTCGACCATGCGTAAATCAAGTGATTACATCTCTCGCCTCGTTGGATGAAATATGAGACTAATTGTGGACGGATTTATTGTTGTAGACATTGTAATATTAGATTTTAATTGAAAATTAATATTTTATATTCAGCACTTTATTAAACTATAATTATGGAAATTGATGGACTTTTCTTCTCTTGCGTCATCATTGCATTTGTATCTTTTAGTAATTTCAGTTCCACATATCTGATGATGAAGTTAGAAGCAAACAAAATAATGTTTATAAATCAATGCCAGTTATACTATCAAAATTAACAGGACCGATCAAATAACCGGCTGGTGAGCAAAACACTTTTGTAAAACAAGAAGATTCACTATCCGTAACAAAAAAGCCGACCTCCATATTATAGGAGCTTAGATTTGAACATTACTGAAGGATGGATACTGCTCTAATTGACAATTCTGGGCTTACGGTAACCGCAGCTATTTCGCTATTTGGTTTTATTATTGTGTATTAACATATTATTTTTATTTATTTAGTTATTAATTTGATTCCAAGAAGGGTTGAAGTCAGGCAGGCGGCCGATCATAAAAAAATTATATAAGCCGAATCTAAGTTCACGACATGGTGGAAAGTATTCTTCTTGTATGTGTAATAAGTAGAAGATAACATGTTGTGCTGACTCTACTTAAATATGATAAGGGATAAGAAGAAGAAAGTTAGAAACAAACCACGTATGTTGAGGCCAGTGGCATTTGCCGTAGTAGTTTCATTTGTAACACAACGGTGACTGTTAATTGATACTTATCTCCTGGCAGTTATAGCTGTTCTATAGTAAAGGTATATCATCAATGATTTTTCTGTAGTACTAGTTCTTGAATATTAAAATCCAGAGACAAATATCTTAGCATTCCATGGATTCACCGTGAGGGTGCCGGGTTCATCGTGTAGCAGACAAAGGGAACATGAGCAGTCCCCGGGACTTGCAACTCAGGTTTAAGGGGCCCCCTTATGATGCAACAAATCTTTGCTTTCGTAGAAAAAATTCATAATTCATACGTAGCAATAAAAATATGAATTAATAGATGCATTTTTGCAGTTACTCTAAAAGCCAATCCACTATCTAGACTTAACTTGATACCCTCTTTGATAAAATCATATTTGATTAAATGGCAGCCTATAGGTATTAAACAAAACAAGCAGAAAGCTGCGACATATCAATTCAGAAGAAAGGACTCAATCGCGTTTCAATGTCAAAGATTCGAAGTCAAGGCTATGCTGCCGCCGCACCCATGTGTTGTTTATTGAACAGGGTTAATAATACAAGGCGGATGGAATCGGCGCCAATAATGCGCATCTGGTTGCCAAGTATGTGAGAAGTCCATATTAAATTTAAAAAGTAATTCTGTGATGCCTACTATTCTGTGTTATAACGTCTGTCTTAATTTATTTCATTTTAATGTTTTTTTTGGTTAAATACATACAAGAAACGTTTTTATCGGGCACAACTGAATGTTTTTTTGAAGTTGTTTTGGAATTATTACGAATAACATAAAAGTGCGTTATTGCGTGAAAATATTGTTGCAATGTAGTTAAGTATTTTTTTACCGACCTTTAATATGGAACAAAATAAATTCTTAATTTTATACAATTGTTATAAGAAATAGGGACTTAGGAAGGATATTGCGTTTCCGAAAAACTGCCCAGTTTGGCTCACAATTAGTTAATTAGTTTTCACATTGGTTAGTTTTATACTAGTTTTAAGGATTGATATTGAAAAAAAAGTAGCTCTTTAGAAGCAGAAGAAAACATATTAATAAACTTTGTTAAAGCCCGCACTGAAGAGTTCTATCATAAATGCGTTTCTATAAGACGGCTGATATGTTTGATTAAATATATAATTACTTTGATTAAATCTTTTTCTTTTTAGATTTTTTTTAAATGTTTTCTATAGAGAATGGTAATTTTATACTTAAACTGCTAATATAATTTACAATTTCACTTCGTTTTAGTCACTAGGACATACATAAATACTTGCAATCATGTATTTTACGCCAGTAACAAAATCCCATCTTATTTCATATTTTACTTAAAACATTTAAAAAAAGTTTTGCAACCCACACTTAATACATATAATAACTTAGATAATATGCTATTATAATGTAATACATTACAATACATTAAAACAGAATGGCCTTTATTAAACAAGACAAAATATCGGTGTAAGAATTACATTTTAATGTAAATGTAACTTTATAATAAATTCCAAAAATATGACGTTATCAGTGAAATATATTGAAGGCGTGAATTAAATGAAGCCTTTTATAAAAGTCACCAGCTTTCTAAGATAACCGGTGGCCATCAGAAATTCCTTATCTAATCAAATAAACAATAAGTCTGTAAAAACACCGAAGAGATTTGATTTCACCGCGTCCAATAAACCGTTTCGTGGTCTAGGTAACCAATAAATTTATTAACGAACCAATAAATAATATCCAGTTTCATATTAAATATAATAAATACTTGAATACACAAAAATGAAACGCCCGTTTGTGTAACTTATAATGTTAATATAGAAATATTTCTTGAACAATGATTTGTTTCTAGTTCTAGTTTCAGATTTTTTTTAAAATAATATATAAGTTAAATGAAATGAAAATTGCCAGCCACCTTGGAACCAGTCGGTTTAGTGCGTAACAATGGCAAAAGATCCGGGAGGTATGACGTTCATGCCTTGGAAGTTGGGCCGGCCCTTAGTATGGGAAGCCACGTGCGAAGATAATTTGGTACAGTCCCATCTTCTAGCTATTTCTTTAAAGGCTGGTGCAGCAGCTGCCACAGCAGAGGATCTCAAATAGCGCAAGTATGCATCCCTTGTTAGAGGGTACATATTTGTGCCCTTTAGAGTCAAACCCCTGGGTCCATGGGGACCAAGTGCACGCAGTCTCTTTAAACAACTCGCAAGCCGACTCACACATCTTGAGACCAGAGGGCTGGCCAATAGCTCGGTCAACGAATAAGCATTGCTATACTTGGCGAGCCTTCTTGGTACTTTTCTTTCTGGCGGCGCTTTGGATAGTATCCAATACTTGTGATATAAGTTTACGTTATTTAGGTGTACTGAAACAGTATTAGAGTTTCCTCTGTAATTCTTGTTTTTCTCCGAAATCAACTACAACATTTTTGTAAATTATTTAATAAAATGACAGATAAAAAAGTTTTAGTTCTGATTTAAAATAATTTGACACATGAGAACTATTTCATGTGAAGACACCAAAGAATACTAGTTAAGATAAATTTGTCAAACGAGGAAGCGACTACACCTTTTTGTGATGGGCAATAAAAAAAACAGAAATATTCTAAACAAATAAACGGACAAAATCAATACTGGTGCAAAAATAGAAAGCAAAGGCCATAGCGAATATTTTGCATAACAATATAAAGCCTTAATAATAAATTTCTATCAACGTATTCTATATTACACTAGAAGCGCTGTTCAATATAAAATAGTTGGCACCAAGGAACAGATCTAGAGCTCAAAATAACCACACTAAAGATTCTCTATATCATTAAAATACTACATTCCTTTAAGACAAATATTTTTATTTTGATACTCTTCATAGGTTTTATCGTTTGGCTACAATAACACCTGATGTTAAACGACGTTGTGGTCTAAAATGGTAACATGATAAGCATCCTTAAGGTTGGGTGATAGCTAGATGCGGTCATAATGATGTCATAATAATGTTCGGTAGTTTTTATTTTGTTAGAAAACGTAGACTATATTTTACTTGATTTATTGCGTTTTTTTTTTAATATTCTCTCAATTAATCTCAGAGGAAGGAGTCTAAATAAAGCCTAGATGGGCTGAAGTTAAATTCTCGTTAAGAGCTTTTTTATATTGACAAGATAAAGTGACGGAACTTTGCCAGATGTAAGAACAGTATAATCTAATAACAGTGGTGGCCAGCTAGAGATCAATGATTTACTATATCAGTATCAGTATCAGTCGCTACTGTCTTGCTGGCCTTCGTAAATATTTTATTGAGCTCAAGTGAAGTTATGGATGAGCTTATTTATACTAATATTATATATAAAGCTGAAGAGTTTGTTTGTTTGTCTGGTTGAACGCGCTAATCTCAGGCAGTACTGGTTGGTATGGAAAAAATATTTTGCAGTTTGATTGCCCATTTATCGAGGACTGCTATAGGCTATATAACATCACGCTACGATCAATAGGAGCGGAACATCAATGTTGCAAAAACGAGGAAAATTTATTCCTTTTGAAAGTTTTCGTTGCGTGCGCTGCGTAAATGGTTATGGTTACGCAATAATAATGTGTGACGAAATTATTTCTCTTAAAAAGTAAAAAAAAAAAAATCTCGATAGCATATGTTTGTCTTTTAAGGTGGACGCAATATAATATTTTTTATGGTAATAAAATTTGTTCTTAAATAATGCATTATTTGCGAAGATGTTTTTATAAATATGGTATTAATCCTTATCGAAATAAATACATTATTCATCATAACTATTTAATTTTGGACAAAATTGCCCTTTACATCATTTGATTTCAATGAATATCTTAAGAAGTATCACAGTTTTAAAATAACTCCGCAGCAAAATAATAATCAAGTAACGCGCGTGCATTTTAGCGAAATGATGTGACAGGCGGGCGGCACCTATAAATTGTATTGTAGGTGCCTACGACAATAATTGTTATTTGTCTCTGCCTGCGTTCCACTCTCTCTTATATGACGCAGACGAAGTTGCGCGAGTGAGCTAGTGTTGATATAAATACCCCTCATTTATGAAAGTTAGAATACACTACCGCCGGTTATGAAAACATCCGTTTTCGAAATGTTATTTTCCTTTTTATATAATGGCAACTGTGCTCTTGTACAAAGTCCGTATGTAGAATTATTTTTCTAATTATTTTCCAATACAGTTTGGTATGGTTTATCGTGTATAATACAGAATAGCAATAAGGCAAAACAGTTTCACAAAAATAAAATCACTGTCACTGCCAAAATTGGTATACTGAGTTACCTTGAAGAATTTTTTTTGGCGTAAGTAACTTTTATTCTATTTGGCTTCAATCGCGCGTGTGCGACCGTGCCTCTTTAACGCTAAAGCCCAAAAAAATCACGAGTCATATTATCTACGTAAAAATAATGATAGGTCATTGTACAGTCTTCGATTAAACAATGTACCTGCACTAATAAGGAATTGTTTAATAAAATATAATGTTTATACAATACATCCAACACCTTAACAGCTAATTTATTCACGCACTAAGCATTATTGTCACTACCGAGACCTAAACACCGTTGTACTAATATCCTAACATGGAGTCACTGGGTTTTTTTGTGTAATCTTTGTCTCGCTATCAAATGACTAATCCCATAAAACACAATGTAAAACAAAGCTGCATGTGAAGCCAACAAAAATGAGAGGTGTTAAAATTCAATGCATACACTTTCGATTTCATCGTAAAATCCTTTGTTTCGGGGTGATTGGCATGGATGTAATTCCTTCGTTGCAAACAAAACAAATCCAGCAGGCTCACTCGCAACATCGAAAATTTTCTGAATTAAAAAGAACCTGGTGACCGTGGTAGACCACTTGTGAATTGCATTGTACACATCATTTTTTTTTGGAAAAAAATGCAAAATAAATTATTTAGTTGAAACTCAATTAATCACAATAAACTACATTAAACCATTAAATAAAAGCAGACATATGTTGTATTGCGATTTTATATGGCCATAAATATAGAAAAAAATTCTTGCTGTGTTTATTTACCTAGTGCCAGCTTTTAGAATAGAGCATAGAAAGTCGAGTGTAACATAGAAGTATGATGTGTAAGAGATGTAGAATTACATCCTGAGAACTGAGACACTCAAGCCAATGTCATCTGCACATAGTAATAATAATAATAAATTGTATTTTTTTAAATGAAACGAAAAAACAAATACAGCATACCCTTTAACTACGATAATAACTAACCTAACTAACTAACTAACTACTAACTAACCCATAACTACGAGATCCTTTATCTTGGGTAACAGGTTATTAAAATATAATAGAACACAAATAAATATGAAAGTCAACGTGCGGCGTAAAAAAAAGCAATATTGTGTGATTGTAACTTAGAAAAGCTCTAATTGCAAGAAATGAGAGGTTGAATGATAGTACACCCTGCTATGTAACGAGTGAAGAAATGGTTATAGCTACTGTCCTGAATTTGGTAAGAAAAAGCCATTAGAGTGATTCGTTTAAGCGTGTTGCATTTTAGAATCAACCGGTATATATTCAGTTTCTATTTACACAGGCATGACAGCGGCGACTGGCTGGTTTGTTGATTTCTTGGTGGTCACCAATATTTTTGGTTTTATCTGTATTTACCATCAGGTTCCGTCACTATTCTTTGTAACAATTTAAAAAAGTCAGTGTAAGTACTTGATAAATTTAATACGGTAAAGTATTCTATTAAAATAGTTGAGTATTTTGGGTGTATGTGAGTGTAGGTAATTGAAATCATGGACTTTGATAGTAGACTTTCTGTACGTATCTCATTTTGTAAGCAATACGTTGTCGTGTCATATTATAAACGACATTTGTAAACCGATAACTCAGTTCGTATTTAGGAATGCGTTTTTGAATTGTTTACAAAGCGATTGCTAAAAGATAACTACTCTGGAATAAAATTATGAAATGTGATTTAGATTTTGATGACGGAGAATAACGTGATGTTATCGTGGTATAACGGCTCAAGTGTTTGCCTAACTACCTACAAATTTAGTTAGAAAGTCTGTCGCTAAACATTTAGAGATCTGTTTTTAACCCCCAACGCAAAAAAGGGGTGTTACAAGTTTAACGTGAATCTATGTGTCTGTCTGTAGCTTTGTAGCTCATAAACCGTTAAACCGGTTTTGATTTAGGTTTTTTTTTTGTTTGAAAAGTTACTTCATCGAGAGTGTTCTCAGGTATAAATCGAGATAATCTTTTCAGCAGTTTGAAAATTATAAGCTCTTTTCTAGTGGTATCTTCAACAGGTCTGGTTGAGTCGAGATTTGGAATTCTGTTACTTCAATGACATTAGAAAAACCTTAACCTTATGTTGCAGCGTCATGTGGAATCTGTAGGATACGATACCTAACTCCTCACCAACTTACAGCAAAGATATCGTGTTTGGGCTCATTGGAATGGCCTCAATGAATAGGTTATGTGTGTCGGGGGTTTAATAAATTTTCTGTTCACCTTGTTATATCCGCACTTAAAAGATAGCTAGCTCGCTGTCTAGGCTAAGCGTGTAAATTATTATCAAAATCAGAATAACACATACTTTATACAATTAAAACTTTGAGAAGATACTCAAGAACATTAAAATACTAGCACCGGTTCGCAAAACATCACAACTATCAGGAAGAGCTGGCAAGAAAGTCGATTAGGTTTATCAGCTTTTTACTGTATATGCAATATTTAAAGTTGTTTTAGTGAATGCACAGAGAGGGGAGTCATTTTCAAACATCACTATCCTTCACGAAATGATCCAATATATATATTTTAGAAGTGAAACCGGTTTGACATGGTCCTTGAACTTATTGTCTGGGTAATCGGTAATGTGTTTATCTTTAACACTATTAGCTACTTAAAAACTTTCAGTAGTGTAAAAAAAAAATAATTGTTTTTATTTGTAGTGTTAAAATCACGCTGTTTTATTACATAATCTAGTTTTTGTTATTTCTAACATACATTCAATTATCAAGGATGTATTGGCAGGGTAAAGTGAAGATATTAAATACCTGGAACTTATTCTTTAGTGGTTCGCGAGGTCTCTTGTTGTAGATTTCTCGAATTGCCCGTTTATGTAATAATATGTAGGCGACCGAGCTTTTCAATGTATCTTAAAAATAGGAAAAACACCTATGTAGTTTAACTTAGAATGTAAAACATAAAATTTCATCCATATCGTTGGAACAATTTCCGAGGAACCAATTACAATTTTTCATATACAAGATATAAAAATGAAAGGGCTAAAAGTATATTAATTAGTGAAGATATCAAATTTTATCGATATCGATTGGTGCAATAACTTAGTGAATGTTAGTTTTTTTGTATTTTTTTGTTGGTTCTATTCCCGTTATAAGTAAGCTTTTTTAGAAAATCTGTGATTGCACTTAATAATATTTCAAAAAATAAAAGAATGATTCCTTTAAGTAAAATTTGCTATATTCAGTATTTAATGTACTTTTCCTCGTTGTCCTATTAGTTTTTATCAGCCTGTATATATACAAGAATTGTTCACTTAATAGAATTATATAGATAAATACGGTATCTATCTCAGCTGCTGTAACCCATAAGACATTAGGCGTTAAAACATCTTCGACTAAAATGTCTCATAAGATTAGGTGATATTTTAATTAAGCATATAAACCGATAAAAAGCAGTATGTTTACATCATCTGGCTCTTATAAATGCTTCAAATAAACCAATTTCATTGTAATCCTAAAAGATTCGACCTCGAAACCACGATCTGCACTAGATTTCAGCCGTACAACCGATTGCCACTAACAATACCTTCAAAATCCTCGACTAATCGGGGCGTCAATCTAATATCCTCTCAATTAACCGTACACAGAAGCCTATTCTATATATTTTTTAAAAACGGAAACACCTCCGTTTCAAGGCGAAGGTGTACCTCTCGGCCTCGTCGATCGAGTAGCATGCATTGTCCATTGCAACGGCTCTTTGGAACTTATCCAATATTGTAGTACATCGAACAATCGTGACCTCCAAATTGCACGTTTGAATTTACCAAGATTGTAAAAACGACTTAACATCCAACACAGAGAACAATTAATTGTGACATTTATGCTTTTTATGTTTAAAGTTCGTTTTCGAAGGGCGAATAATTGATGTCCAGTGTGGATGCCGATTAGTTTTCAGTATTATAAGCTAGGATGGGCAGATCGCTCGCCCATTGTTTTCCTCGACCTCGTCGTGGAAAGGAATCGTGGTAGGTGCCATGGTCTTCTGTCAAGGTTACACTGGTCACTGCCGTATTTGTCCAGTTTACGTTTTACTATTAAAGCGTGCCATTTTGGTACAATCACGGTTATTTAGTACAGCGAGTAGTTATTTAAGGAATCTTGTGGTTAGTATATGTTTAATTTATGCAAATCTAAGTGACGATGGCTCATAAAAACTGTGATCCCATGATTCTACGATAATATATGTTCGATTACAATATACAATGATATACACATAATATGTACAATACATTGTTGACAACTTAATGTATGTTCGTAAAAACTTAGACACGCCAGATTTTGTCAAAGATCAGCACAATGTTAATACTAGAAATAGAAATATTAGGTCGACGAAAAAGTGTTTTCGCATAACGTAGGTATAAACTTGTTATAAAATTTCTTTGGCTGTACTATTTGTATCTGGCTGGTTTTGTTAACATTATATAGGATATATTATAAAAAAGAGAAAAAGAAAAAAAGTTGTTTCCCGCTATTTTTCATTTGTTTTTCTTTCTGTAAATATGAGTGAATCTAATGAAGAAATTTGATACATTTTAAAATATGTATTGTTACAAAAAGGGCAAAAATGCAACTCAAGCAGCGAAGAAAATTTGTGATGTTTATGGGCCTAATGCAATGTCAGTAAGAGTAGCACAAAGTTGGTTCAAATGTTTTCAGTCCGGAAATTTTGATGTTAAAAATACTCCTCGTTCTGGTCGCCCTGTTACGAATAAAATGGACGCCATTTTTGAAAAAGTGGAGCAAGATCGGCATACCAGTAGTTACGATGTAGCTGAAGAACTGGAATTCGACCACAAAATAGTTTTAACCCATTTGAAGAAAGGTGGCTATACCAAAAAGCTCGTTATTTGGGTGCCACACGAGCTCACTGAAAGAAACCTAATGAACCGTGTACTCATTTGCGATTAATTATTGAGACGTAATGAAATCTAGCCGTTTTTGAAGAGATCGATAACTGGCGATGAGAAGTGGATCACAAACGACAAGAGCGTGCGAAAAAGGTTTTAGTCTAAGGTCGGCCAGGTTTCACATACTGTGGCTAAACCTAGGGTTAACTCGAAATAAGGTGATGCTGTGTATATGGTGGGACTGGAAGGACATTTTTCAATATGAGCTTTTACCGCTCGGCAAAACCATCGATTTGGATCTCTACTGCCAACAACTGATGAGATTAAAGACAGCAATTGAGAGAAACCGGCCGGAATTGATCAACAGGAAGGGTGTGGTCTTTCATCACGATAACGCTAGACCACACACATCTTTAGCCACTCAGAAAAAATTAAGAGAGTTTGACTGGGAGGTGTTAGTGCATCCACCATATAGCCATGACCTTGCCCCTTCAGATTTTCACCTCTTTCAGTCTCATCAAATTCTTTAGGTTCTGTAAGGTTAACATCGGGAGAGGACTGCCAAAACTATTTGTCGCGTTTTTTTGATCAGAAGTCCCAAAGTTTTTACAGCAGGGGGATCATAACTCTTCCTACAAAATGGCAGAAAGTCATGGAACAAAACGGCACATATATACTGCAAATAAATGTAAATAAATTTTGAAAAAAATGTCTTGAGTTTTCATATAAAAATACGAAGAATCTTTTTCCCCGACCTATTAAATTTTTTTTTAGGTAATAGCGTTAGGTTCTATAACAAGATCCCGAAACACATTACTGATTTGGCGGACAACAAGTTCAAGGACCAAGTCAAGCAGGTTTTACTGTGAGAAGGTTATTATAGGGTGGATCATTATGTGAATGATAGTGATGTCTGGAAGTGACACCCTCTCTGTGCACCCAGTTAATTATTATTATTGTACCTAATATATTATAATATAACAATTGTTCAGTTGGAAAAAAACAGACCGAGATTCTTCTCGAAAGACTCGGTATATTTTCCGAACCGGCAGTAGTGTTTTTACGTTCATAAGTGACTTTTTAGGGCCTAAATTGAATAAAGAATTTTATGATTTTGATTTTTGTTAAGTCGAAAATTGCGGATACGAGCTGCTAGGGGATTAAGCATCCATATCCGAATGGGTAGAAACCAACATCATGAGCGTCTAAAATGTCTAAAGTCTACACCGTGACTCTTCTTGTTTGTAACTTTTTGGGATCAAACATTGTTTATATCTGCCGAGAGGAGATACCGGGAGGAGGTTTCCGATATCCGGGTGGTCACCATTTATCTGAATTGTACTGTGCTTAGACTGCTATGATCGAAGTTCTGGGTTCGATTCCCAGGTCGTGCAAAGTGTTATTAGGTTTTTCTATGATATTGTCAGTAGCAGCTCGGAGTGTGTCTCTGTGCCCGATTAATGGCAATAGGCTCGCCCCCTATTACATGGGACCTAAAAAAACTAATATAATAAATAAATTAATACTGCGAATCCTAACTCGACCAGGCCCATTACATTTAGACCCCTCAAAATATTGACATTGTCACTCAATGAAAAGTGATAGCAAGTGATGTAGATAATATTCATCGTTTAGGTACATGAATACTGCAAATGACAAACAGAAAATAGTCTATGATAAAAAAGTCGCTGGTCGAATTCCGACCATTGTGCGACTGCTAGTCAAAGTAAAACCAATAGCGAAGATAAAAATAGATACAACTCATTAATTTAAAAAAAAAAACAAATAATTATAGCGATGGATCGATAAGAGAGTATAAAAGTTTTTAACTCCGTATTAATACCAATAAAAGTGTGTGACAGTGCATAAATAAGGCACGGTTGCGCGATATCTGCGCTTGCGTCGTTAGCCGATCAAACTCGCCTGTAACAATAAGTAAACGCTATCGCACATCGCAGGCGCACGTCTGTAAATCACCAAGCGCGCATGCGCGTACGTGTACAGCCTGTTCGCCCAGTTAATGAGCGCACTATTACTTCGCTCTGTATTATGAAGGAGACGGGTATTTCTGGGCTCAGAATGTAATTAGTTGAAATATGGTTTTTAGCGGAGGTGAGGAACAGAGAGTAAAGTTCCTCATCCACCATAGAAAAGGGAGGATCCCCCGGACAGACGGGTGCTATGTCTGTCGGGCAGCTGCCCAACGGTTGTAGTCGGGTTCTTGTATATATACTCAATTGTTGAGTTAATTTCTATAGCGCGATGTAGGATGCGTCGTATGTGGATCGATAGATGTCGCTATGTAGATGCGCCAGTTGTGGCGAGAGATGTCGCTACATCACCCCCCTCCGAGACCGGAGGTCGATAGCAGGTTGAGTTGTCCATACATCTTGTGATGCTTGCCGGGCCAGTGGAATGTTCCAGTGAGTCGGAACTAGATGCCGCATAGTTCACGGTGAGTCGAAACTGTCTGCGGTGATTGCCCCAGTGAGTCGGGGTGATTCCGCATAGTTCACGGTGAGTCGGAACTGACTGCGGTGATTGCCCCAGTGAGTCGGGGTGATGCTGCAAGAATGCTCCAGTGAGTCGGAGTGTTGCAGTGCTGCGTCGACCAGGAGAGAAGTGCGTCTCTGCTTGCTGACCGGCCGAAGTGCAGTGTGCTGTGCCAATGTTGCTGAGAAGGCTGTGGGGCTGACCAGGAATGCGCGTCTGCTGCATGCTGGTCAGGATACTCGTAGTAGCCGTGGATGCTGGCTGGCTGTATTGGCTCGCTGCTCGGAAGCTTGAGAAAGTGATGATAACGTAGATTTGTGAAGAAGGTTGTGCTGACGTATCACGTCGAGGTCACCACTTTAGTGGAGGTGAGGAACAGAGAGTAAAGTTCCTCATCCACCATAGAAAAGGGAGGATCCTCCAGCCAGACAGGTCCTATGTCTGGCGAGCTTCCTATGGTTCAAAGTTTTACCGGTGTTAAATTATTTCGACCGACATTTCACCGCCCCACTGTCAACGCACCCGTATATCTTATCGCGGTTTTTAAGCTATGTTCTATATTTTACGATAACTGCTCGGCTCTTTAGGGTCATAGCGTGAACATATATGGTCAGAAGTTTTCAAATCTGTCTGGTGATTCCAGAGATTAGCACGTTCATACAAACTAATTTTCGCACGTTTATAATATTTGTGTATATACTGTTATTCTATCATGCTCTCTGAAACGGTTAACAGATAAAAAATTCAGTATATTTGAAAAAATGTTTTCAAGTGAAAACTACTTTAGTCGTGTTGAGCGATTTTTTGTAGGGGAAAAATTACGGGTCATAAGCCATAAATTTTTACATATCATATTTTCTATTCTATTCTAAAAAAAATTCTATGCTAATGCAAAATTCCATTGACCGAATATGTAAAATGTAGCTTGTCACGCTTTAGTCAAGTGATGAACTACCTACTAAAACTTTCAAGGTTGATTTCGATATTTGCGTATGGTGAGTAACTTAGAATTCACTTCTCTTAGTTCTTCAATTAAATAATTACATGAATTCAATAATATTGAATTAAATAAGGTTTATTAATTAAAAAAAAAACACTATATGATCATTCAAGTCTTAATTAATATAACATCAATTTTACCTTTTTTAAATGAACTGAATATCTGAGTAACGGTTTCAAAGAAAAATAAATGCAAAATATGATATGTAAAAATTTATGACTTGATTCAACGAACTTGTAAAACTATCGAGAATACTTTCGAATTTTTCAAACTGTAACAAATCGGAATATATAACGGCCCAGTTCTCGTTCACAACGAAAACGTTCACACAAATAAAATCTTGTTAAACTCACTTTAAATCCGTCACACTGTGTTGTTTAGTTTACTATTTCCTTAATTACCTCGGTACAGTTTTCTGTATAGATTTCCGTAAAAATTGGACCGTTCACGCACTGAGCCGGTTTTAGGTTGACTTTTAATATAATTAATACACAGAATTTTGTTTTGCTAATTTTACACCCAGTTGAAATATTTGTAATGATACACTTCGCCCAGTTTCTTTCTCTACAACACCGCTGTAGACATGGTAAAATGTATGTTATCGGTTTTTTAATTTTCAGCAGTATTTATGAATACACTTTTGGCGTAGGATAAGTAGTTCGTCAGGGCAGCTAATATATAATAGAGACTTTGATTTGTGTCTACCCTGTGAAGATTTTTATTATATTTTTAGACTTATTTCTTATCAAAAATTGATCGCAAGGTGAATAAACGAAGTTATCTGAAATGGCACTAATGCAACAAAACGATTAATAAGTTAAGTAAGTATGAAGAAAGTGGAATAAGTATAAAAGGACAGTGTAATGTTATGTTGTATTCACCTCAGTAAACACATGTGGTTTATGATATTTATTGATTATTGTAATTTTTTTTAGGTAGAGTTAGCTTTTTCTTCATTGGCGAAACGGTATTGGGCTTCAGCCTCACTTTGCAATTTGTTAATTATATTTTTTATGTATTTGATTATTATTGTTGTATTTTAAAAATAAACGTAAAATAATCAGCTAATTTAAAGTCTAGGCGGTCGTTTTTAGTCAGCGTTTTTTAAACCCAGTGCGTATACCGTTCTAATTGATCAGTCTATCGATGATACTTTATCGAGTGTAACTAAACTATCGTATGTTAGTGATGTTCCATTCGATATATTTTATTGAATCATTTAAACTGTACAGGTTAGTTATAATACAGAAACGAGAACGGTTTCCTTAATTATTAATGTTTTTTTTTTTGTACATTTGTTTGTTAGTTTTATGTTTACGTTAATAGCATTTCTGTACAACTTTGTACAGTACATTTTTATGAATATTATGATTCAGTATTTACAGAATGCAAATAGTATCGCTTAGTGAGATACGCTAAGGGTTTAATAAAATCCATAAAAATAATTAAATAATTTTCATCGTCTCTTAATTTTTTTATTATATAGACATCGAGTTAAAGTTTTTCGAAGCCTTTCAAATGGACAACTAAAAATACCATCATTATAACACTATTATTATTATAAAATTAATATTAAATATAAGGGTACACACAAATATATACACGGCCATTTAATTCCAAACTAAGCAAAGTTTGTATTATGGTAACTAAACAGCTGATATACCTACTATATATATATAGATATTTAAGAGCTAGATATACATACATAATATACCATCAAGCCTCTATCCCCAAAAAGTTGGGCAGAGGTGTACAAATGTACACCGACAGTTCGCCGTGTATGTTTTATAGGTCCCATGTAATAGGGGGTGAGCCTATTGCCATTAATCAGGCATAAAGTCAAACTTCGAGCTGTTACTGAGAATTTCATAGAAAAACTCAGTAACACTTTGCTCTACCTGGGAATCGAACCCAGGACATGTACCCAGACCCAGTCATATAACAGGCTTTTTTGCTCATCACACAAATGTCAGCCATGTGCGGGAATCGAACCCGTGAGCTTTCGGGTCAATGGTAGAGCTCACTGCCACTGTGCTACGAGGCTTATGAGATTTAATATTAAACAATGATGCAATAATTAACTAAGACATATTTTGATTGTCGATTTATTCGATATCCACTTTTGTATATTTATTACTTCTTTACGTATATGTCGGTGTGATTATTGAAGCTGTACTAACTACCTAGTGTTCGTACTATTGACTATCTATTTACTAGCTATTATTGACCTATACTATTTACTGAACGCTTTAAAAGGCGGTCGACGGCTAAGGAAAATACATTCGTAATTCGATCCGTCAGACTGTATACATCTCAACAGATAATTCGTATATTAAATTTTTTACACTTTGCTCGGAACAAAGGAAATATTACCTTACATACTGCCTTATGTTAGGTTTTCAGGATATTACGGTTATGTTACAAACGAATTATAGAATTGCATAAATGCTCCAAAATGAAAGAAAAAAAAACGCAATATTGGCTTTCTAAATTACATTCTACCGCAGGTCGGCTTTAATGTTCACTATCGAATAAAAATAAACGTGTTTATATTTTACTCAAAATTTAAAGAGTTAAGCATACTATATTGTGTGCAGTATACTTGAGCGAGCCAAGAATCGATCCCGTGTCGATAACGGGCCGACATCGCACGGGACGTGTCCCAGCTGAACTGATCGCGCGACTGTGGCGCGACTGGCCGCTTCGCGTCGCCGAGGACGATGCTAATTGATTTTATCTAACAGTTGGTACCGGGACTAAAACTCTGTAGATAAAACCGTACGAAACCTTAGAACTCGTTGAAATACTTGCAATAACTTATACAGTATTTGAAAATTGCTAGCATCCGTTTTTCTACAGACTTCTTTTTCTGCTTATTTAATACCAACGTGTGTTTATACCTTATAAACAATTATACACACTACTACTTATACACAATTATATCAATGTCAATTGGATAGAATATTTATCTTATCTTCATTGATGAAAAAACCCTAAACAAAATTCGAGAAGTGTCGTGAGACATTCAATAAAAACAAAGTTCCTTTCGCTATATATTATGTTCTGACCTGATTTCTACGTACTCATTTAATGTACTGTTTAATTTATATATTTAGATTATATTTTTATAATAACTAGCGGTCGCCCAATGATTAAAATTCGACCAGCGACTATTTAATCATAGATTATTTTCTGTTAGACATTTGCAGTATTAACCTAAACAATGAATATTATATCACTTGCTGTCACTTTTCATTAAGTGACAATGTCAATATTTTGGGGGTCTGAGTTCAATAGAGCTGGTCATTTAGTATTCACAGTATTAATTTATTTTATTTAATATATTAGCGACAGATATTATAGATAAATTTTAGCTTTCTGCACTTCTTCTCCATATAAACTTTAACCATGCCAAATCTCAAAGTCTTCCGTGCACGCAATATGCTTAAAAAGGGGTAGAACCTAATTAGAAAAAAAAAAAACTTTATCGACCACTTGTATTGCACAAAGAAGAGTGTGTAGAATTCTGGGCATAACATAGCATGCCAATTTCATGAATATCATGGTTTTGAAAATCGTGTACATTTTTTTAATGTTGGTAGCGTCGGTCACACACTTTTCCTGCAAAAAAGTCCATTATATCAATATATCCACTGTGGAATATTAGCCCATATTAAATCTATGGCATCATAGTATTACATGAAACTGTGACTTTTAGATACTCGTTTTGGTATCGGTCATTTTTAACACCCGACACAAAAAGAGGGGTTTTATAAGTTTGTGTGTATCTGTGTGTTTGTCTGTGGCATCGTTGCTCAAAAACAGCTGAATGGATTTTGATCTAGTTTTTGTAGTTTGAAAGGTGACTTATTCGGGAGTGTTCTTAGCTACGATTCAACAAAATATTTTCAGCCGTTTGAGCATTATCAGCTCTTTTCTAGTTGACAAATAAATGTAAGCATCATCTACAAGTCTGGTTGAGTCGAGATTTGGTATTCTGTTTCTTCAATGATATCAGTAAAATCTTGACCTGATGCTGCAGCGTCATCTGGAATATATAGAATACCTAACTTCTCACCAACTTACAGCAGAAATATCGTGTTTGGACTTATTGAAATGGTTTCAATGAATAGATTACTTGTGTCGGGGATTTATAAAATTTTCAATTTACCTTTTCAACTTAACGGTATTTCAAGATATTGTACAAAAGATTAAATTGCTATAATATAGTCTTAGAAAGAAACTGTTTCTAAGTATATTTTGCTAGTTGAGAGTCAGAGCCTAACATAAACTCTACTTTAGATTTATTGCATTTTTATATTCTTATTATTAAATGCAGTAAATAATTCCTTATGAAGATCTAACTGCAGGAAAAACGTATGTACGTAGTGCGAAAGGAATAGAAACATATTATTCTCAACAGAAAATTGTGAAAATATATAACTTATTCATCGGTGAGGTATTTCCACATAAATTTACATAAACAATTACATTATCTATAATACTAAATAAAGTGTTTATAGGAAACTCTATCTAACATTTTATTTGTATATACAACAATAGATAACTTCATGCTGAGTCCGCCTTGGAGCAGACTGAATTCCTTTCGCATCAAATCCAACACTACTTTATTGCTTTGGTTACTCAAATTTTATAAAGTATAAACAAAGTACAAATATTTTTATTGTATCTGTATACCTCTACTTAGATTGTATATAAGTAAATAATATATAAATATTTATTACATTACATTAATTATAAATTTCTTGGCGATTAAAATTCACTCAATGCTAAGCAAAAAAAATTATATTAAATATTATCAAAATACAAAATTTCATCCAAATCGGTAAAGCAGTTTCCGAGAAACAAATTATTTATTTATAATGTACTAGCTATTCCCGCGGCTCCGCTTGCGTGGACTCTTGAGCGCACGCGCAAATCGTGCTGCTTTCGCTTCCACCCATGACGGTCGCGCGCCATTTATTTGATAAACAAAAATGCTTATTGTGGGTGATCCTTAGAAGATAAGATGTTATGTTGTACATTAGTTTGATATACATCTTATAGTTTACTGAGTGTAAGCTATTTAAGTGTCCCAAAAGAGTATTTTTGCCGATTCCTAATTAATTCACCATTATGCCTTTTTTTCAGAACTGACTATACCGCTAGCCTTAGGGGCCCTGGAGCCTCTACCGGCTTTTACAGCTTCACCGGACTTGCCGTCACTGCTTATTTTGTATGTTACTTTATCTAATAAAATAAATCCTATAATCTGGCCAGATAACATAACTATAAATTAAAATGGAGACTATGTTAGTGGTATAAGTGGTTCTTATGTGAAAAGAACATAAACGGATCAAACAGAGAGACGTTGAATTTTATAATTTAAAAAAAATGTATACACAATAATTGTTCCCGTAATAGTATTGGATAAAACACTTTGGGAGTAGGTAATGATTACATATATTAGTTCCCATCTGAAAGTGACTGACCGCATTTTTTAAAATTAAAAATAAATAGGAGCTATAAAAATAAAAGGCTATAAAAACATAAGGACTATAAAAATTAACCGTCTAATACATAAACGGTATCTCGTTTAATCGGCGAGAAATAGTGCGGGATGGTGCGTTGTTAACCCGCGGGTCGGGTACGGCACTAAATTTATTTTAGTGATGTCATGCAGTCGATACGTTATCCGCGCTATTGTGGACCGCAACCGCCGAGATCCTCTGATAATATACCCAAGGTGCTAGTAATTTGCTGTCGATAAGAAAGTTTTGCTTCTTCTATTTGTGCTATGATTGATTGATTTTTTTAATGATCTTGCGTGAGTATTATTTTCTGATTTTTTTTTTAAATAAAGTACTTTATACAATTAAGACAATAAGAAGGTACTTACTAATGTCAAAATATCACCAATATTCCAGGCATCGAGGAAAGCCAGCAAAAAATTCAATCGGGTTTATCAATATTTTTACCAATTTTTTCTTTTTGTTTACATTTCATTGTTCATATTGATAGAGTCAGTTCTTGACGAAATTATCATTCAAGTGATAATCGACCCAATCAATACCTTTTCGACGAATGATTTAAATGAAGTATGAAGAAAATTTTTGATATAATTCCTTTTGGCTTTCAATTTATCCCAATTTTATAATAAGTTATTGGTACTTTATTTTGATAACATTGTCATAATAACAGAGTTTTTTTTAATATACAAGAAAGACCAGTATTGCAGATACCACCACACAACTGGTGTTACTCCATAGGCAGGTGATGTTTTGGGATGAACCGGTGTATATACTATAATCATACGGGTTTGTAGAGTATCTTCATCCGACTAGGTCGTGACCATTATTCAGTTGGTGGTAAGCCCGTCAATACCAAGTCAAAGTGACTTTCTATCGGTTTATTGCCTTTTGGAATCAGCCAATGTAGATCCAGCTGCCAAGATGCTTACAGGTCGGTATGACAGCAATAACTGGGAATGTCACTGTTGTCCTTATAGACTAACCGTAACTCAAGAACGGAAACTCGTCAGGAAACAAGAAAATACTGCCAGTCGTAGGACAGCACGTCATAAGTGAAAACTTCTTAGCTTCACAAACTTATAAACATTGTTTAAGGTTGTAAGCAATATTTTTTTAGGAAGTATGTTTTATTAGAAATCATAAGTATACATCTCAACAGATAATTCGTATATTAAATTTTTTACACTTTGCTCGGAACAAAGGAAATATTTATTACCTTACATACTGCCTTATGTTAGGTTTTCAGGATATTACGGTTATGTTACAAACGAATTATAGAATTGCATAAATGCTCCAAAATGAAAGAGAAAAAAACGCAATATTGGCTTTCTAAATTACATTCTACCGCAGGTCGGCTTTAATGTTCACTATCGAATAAAAATAAACGTGTTTATATTTTACTCAAAATTTAAAGAGTTAAGCATACTATATTGTGTGCAGTATACTTGAGCGAGCCAAGAATCGATCCCGTGTCGATAACGGGCCGACATCGCACGGGACGTGTCCCAGCTGAACTGATCGCGCGACTGTGGCGCGACTGGCCGCTTCGCGTCGCCGAGGACGATGCTAATTGATTTTATCTAACAGTTGGTACCGGGACTAAAACTCTGTAGATAAAACCGTACGAAACCTTAGAACTCGTTGAAATACTTGCAATAACTTATACAGTATTTGAAAATTGCTAGCATCCGTTTTTCTACAGACTTCTTTTTCTGCTTATTTAATACCAACGTGTGTTTATACCTTATAAACAATTATACACACTACTACTTATACACAATTATATCAATGTCAATTGGATAGAATATTTATCTTATCTTCATTGATGAAAAAACCCTAAACAAAATTCGAGAAGTGTAGTGAGACATTCAATAAAAACAAAGTTCCTTTCGCTATATATTATGTTCTGACCTGATTTCTACGTACTCATTTAATGTACTGTTTAATTTATATATTTAGATTATATTTTTATAATAACTAGCGGTCGCCCAATGATTGAAATTCGACCAGCGACTATTTAATCATAGATTATTTTCTGTTAGACATTTGCAGTATTAACCTAAACAATGAATATTATATCACTTGCTGTCACTTTTCATTAAGTGACAACGTCAATATTTTGGGGGTCTGAGTTCAATGGAGCTGGTCATTTAGTATTCACAGTATTAATTTATTTTATTTAATATATTAGCGACAGATATTATAGATAAATTTTAGCTTTCTGCACTTCTTCTCCATATAAACTTTAACCATGCCAAATCTCACAGTCTTCCGTGCACGCAATACGCTTAAAAAGGGGTAGAACCTAATTAGAAAAATAAAAAAACTTTAATCGACCACTTGTATTGCACAAACAAGAGTGTGTAGAATTCTGGGCATAACATAGGGTGCCAATTTCATGAATATCATGGTTTTGAAAATCGTGTACATTTTTTTAGTGTTGGTAGCGTTGGTCACACACTTTTCCTGCAAAAAAAGTCCATTATATCAATATACCCACTGTGGAATATTAGGCCATATTAAACCTATGGCATCATAGTATTACATGAAACTGTGACTTTTAGCTACTCGTTTTGGTATCGGTCATTTTTAACACCCGACACAAAAAGAGGGGTTTTATAAGTTTGTGTGTATCTGTGTGTTTGTCTGTGGCATCGTTGCTCAAAAACAGCTGAATGGATTTTGATCTAGTTTTTGTTGTTTGAAAGGTGACTTATTCGGGAGTGTTCTTAGCTACGATTCAACAAAATATTTTCAGCCGTTTGAGCATTATCAGCTCTTTTCTAGTTGACAAATAAATGTAAGCATCATCTACAAGTCTGGTTGAGTCGAGATTTGGTATTCTGTTTCTTCAATGATATCAGTAAAATCTTGACCTGATGCTGCAGCGTCATCTGGAATATATAGAATACCTAACTTCTCACCAACTTACAGCAGAAATATCGTGTTTGGACTTATTGAAATGGTTTCAATGAATAGATTACTTGTGTCGGGGATTTATAAAATTTTCAATTTACCTTTTCAACTTAACGGTATTTCAAGATATTGTACAAAAGATTAAATTGCTAAAATATAGTCTTAGAAAGAAACTGTTTCTAAGTATATTTTGCTAGTTGAGAGTCAGAGCCTAACATAAACTCTACTTTGGATTTATTGCATTTTTATGTTCTTATTATTAAATGCAGTAAATAATTCCTTATGAAGATCTAACTGCAGGAAAAACGTATGTGCGTAGTGCGAAAGGAATAGAAATATTATTCTCAACAGAAAATTGTGAAAATAAATAACTTATTCATCGGTGAGGTATTTCCACATAAATTCACATAAACAATTACATTATCTATAATAGGAAATTCTATCTAACATTTTATTTGTATATACAACAATAGATAACTTCATGCTGAGTACACCTTGGAGCAGACTGAATTCCTTTCGCATCAAATCCAACACTACTTTATTGCTTTGGTTACTCAAATATTATAAAGTATAAACAAAGTACAAATAATTTTATTGTATCTGTATACCTCTACATAGATTGTATATAAGTAAATAATATATAAATATTTATTACATTACATTAATTATAAATTTCTTGGCGATTAAAATTCACTCAATGCTAAGCAAAAAAAATTATATTAAATATTATCAAAATACAAAATTTCATCCATATCGGTAAAGCAGTTTCCGAGAAACAAATTATTTATTTATAATGTACTAGCTATTCCCGCGGCTCCGCTTGCGTGGACTCTTGAGCGCACGCGCAAATCGTGCTGCTTTCGCTTCCACCCATGACGGTCGCGTGCCATTTATTTGATAAACAAAAATGCTTATTGTGGGTGATCCTTAGAAGATAAGAATATGCTGTTATTGACTTTTGTTGTAGGATTTTTAAGATCTACAGTTATTTATTTATTTATTTTATATATTTAGCATGCCAACAGAGCAATTACAAAAAAGGAAAGATTACATATTATCATTTCCACATAATAAAAACAATGCAATCGCTCAGATAATAGGCCATGCCTGACATTTAAACACATAAATAATAAGGATAACTACTATGTTATGAAACATTACACATTAAAATTAATATTTAATTATATTTTAATTATTAAACAAGGAGTGCTTGTATGAACCGATTGACTGAGAAAAGATATCTATTGAGTTATTCATAACATGTTGTACATTAGTTTGATATACATCTTATAGTTTACTGAGTGTAAGCTATTTAAGTGTCCCAAAAGAGTATTTTTGCCGATTCCTAATTAATTCACCATTATGCCTTTTTTTCAGAACTGACTATACCGCTAGCCTTAGGGGCCCTGGAGCCTCTACCGGCTTTTACAGCTTCACCGGACTTGCCGTCACTGCTTATTTTGTATGTTACTTTATCTAATAAAATAAATCCTATAATCTGGCCAGATAACATAACTATAAATTAAAATGGAGACTATGTAAGTGGTATAAGTGGTTCTTATGTGAAAAGAACATAAACGGATCAAACAGAGAGACGTTGAATTTTATAATTTAAAAAAAATGTATACACAATAATTGTTCCCGTAATAGTATTGGATAAAACACTTTGGGAGTAGGTAATGATTACATATATTAGTTCCCATCTGAAAGTGACTGACCGCATTTTTTAAAATTAAAAATAAATAGGAGCTATAAAAATAAAAGGCTATAAAAACATAAGGACTATAAAAATTAACCGTCTAATACATAAACGGTATCTCGTTTAATCGGCGAGAAATAGTGCGGGATGGTGCGTTGTTAACCCGCGGGTCGGGTACGGCACTAAATTTATTTTAGTGATGTCATGCAGTCGATACGTTATCCGCGCTACTGTGGACCGCAACCGCCGAGGTCCTCTGATAATATACCCAAGGTGCTAGTAATTTGCTGTCGATAAGAAAGTTTTGCTTCTTCTATTTGTGCTATGATTGATTGATTTTTTTAATGATCTTTCGTGCGTATTATTTTCTGATTTTTTTTTTAAATAAAGTACTTTATACAATTAAGACAATAAGAAGGTACTTACTAATGTCAAAATATCACCAATATTCCAGGCATCGAGGAAAGCCAGCAAAAAATTCAATCGGGTTTATCAATATTTTTACCAATTTTTTCTTTTTGTTTACATTTCATTGTTCATATTGATGGAGTCAGTTCTTGACGAAATTATCATTCAAGTGATAATCGACCCAATAAATACCTTTTCGACGAATGATTTAAATGAAGTATGAAGAAAATTTTTGATATAATTCCTTTTGGCTTTCAGTTTATCCCAATTTTATAATAAGTTATTGGTACTTTATTTTGATAACATTGTCATAATAACAGAGTTTTTTTTAATATACAAGAAAGACCAGTATTGCAGATACCACCACACAACTGGTGTTACTCCATAGGCAGGTGATGTTTTGGGATGAACCGGTGTATATACTATAATCATACGGGTTTGTAGAGTATCTTCATCCGACTAGGTCGTGACCATTATAAGGTAAGCCCGTCAATACCAAGTCAAAGTGACTTTCTATCGGTTTATTGCCTTTTGGAATCAGCCAATGTAGATCCAGCTGCCAAGATGCTTACAGGTCGGTATGACAGCAATAACTGGGAATGTCACTGTTGTCCTTATAGACTAACCGTAACTCAAGAACGGAAACTCGTCAGGAAACAAGAAAATACTGCCAGTCGTAGGACAGCACGTCATAAGTGAAAACTTCTTAGCTTCACAAACTTATAAACATTGTTTAAGGTTGTAAGCAATATTTTTTTAGGAAGTATGTTTTATTAGAAATCATAATGCTGGAAAGTGCTAAATACACACATTCACACACACACACACACACACGCATATTTATATATGTATCTGAGCGTGATGGCCATTCGAATTCAGTGCTTTTTCCCATTCCAAAAGTGCCCAAAGTGTTTAAAGTAGTATTTACTTCAAAAATATTATTATGTACGCCTTTTTCCTGATTATGAAATTTTGCTAAAATTGGCAGATGCGTGTGCATCTCTTTCTTAGGACGGTAGCATTATAAAAAAGACTAGTTGACAAATCTCATATTTGAAAGCTTATTTCCCTTCTTCGTGACATTATTTATTTCCCACATTTTGATATAACTATGTATCGTAACTAAAAAAGATACCAGAATAACCACGATTGTCTACATCCAAAATTATTTTTTATCATTCAAAACTGAGAAACGATCTTATTTATCAAAATTTATAATCCGCGAACGCAGTAAATCATCGGGTGCAAATAAACGCCATACACAAACTTGTGGTTTCGTTTTTATTGTTAATGCTTCATCTGGACCACAAAAATGTCAGAGATTTACGATAGTCGCGCGAGCCTGCGCGTCCGCAGTCCACGAGTTGCGAATACAGTCACCATCATTCCGAGTGTATCTTAAAAATGTTTTTTTTTTTTTTTATCTTTATTGATTTAGCATTTAGCCACAATCCTGATTTTAAGTAACGATGTGGTCTAAGATGGTAGGAGGCTGAATCTAGTGAGATGACTAACGAGAGCTTGGGAAATTGCAGTTGCCGCGGCCGAATTGTATGGGTCTTGGCGATAGATTTGTAACCTGAAAGCAATATTTAGTCAGCCAGAAAATTTCCCTACCACCGTGCTATGGTTTCATCTTAACATTTTACTTCACTAAAGCTCAGAGTAATTGTAGGGATTCAAACTCACGTCGATCGACTTAGTGTTCGTACTCGTTTTTGAGTCACTGACTAAGCCATCATTGCTTCAAATTTTAGTGAAAGATTATTCCTTAATAACAAAAAATGTAGAGGTAACAACACATTTTTTAATGCTCAACCAGTTATTTATAACAGAAAATATTGTATAGTCAATAATTCGAACCCTCATTAGAGTTTTGGCAGAAATATTTAAGATCTAGTTTCATTTTTGGCTTAAAGTATTGTAGGTTTTGGTTTAATCGTTACTGAAATGTAATTGAGGTTAAACGCTAATCTATAATATCCAAGAAAGATTCTGAAAAGTCTAGAAATAAGTAAAATAAAAATTATTCCCCAAAAGTATATAAATCATTGTCACCGTAAGAGCGCGTGGTATTCGATCGCGCAATATGGCGACCGATGCGCGGATACCCGTCGCTCGTAACATAACTCCAATCGGATATTCTTTCGGATATCGATGCACCGATAAGTTCCGTGTTATTTACACCGTCGATTTCCGATACTAATCGATATTTGAGTTGTCCCTAACTTATGTCCGCGGCCTGCGGATAACGCGTTGATTTGTACCTTTCTTGTTTATTTTTACAAGCTAAGATTTTTTATATTAGGTACCCGTTACACTGAATTTTTTTGTTACATATGGTTGGTGATACAGAATGTTATATTTCTACTAATTTTCACATTAAATGCACATTCAGGACTGATTTGCCTAAAATTATATAGATTTTACCAACGATGTAACATTAAGATCCTCCAAAATAATTTCATAGTTAAATAGCCCGTTTTGCCTCTTTATATACATATAACTAGCTGACCCGCGGAACTTTGTCTGTGTCATATAAGAGAGAGAGAGAGAGAGAGAGAGAAAGGGTTAGAGAGAAGCAAGTCATAGGCACTGTATTATAGGTAACGCCCGACTTCCACATTATTCTGCATAATAAAAATGCGCTCGCGGTACTTGATCATTATTTTGCTGCTGAGTTATTTTACACTGTGATATCTCCTAAGATATTGATTTAAATCAATTACTACAAAGGGGCAATTATGTTCAAAATTAAATACTTGTGATTGTGATTTCGATAAACACCTTCACAAGTAATTCATTATTTTAAAACAAATTTTATTACCATAAAAAAGGTTATATTGAATAAACCTTAAAAGATAGCTATATGCTGTCGCGGACTTTTTTTAGAACTTTTTAAGAGAAGCAATTTTAATACCAACGATTTTACGTAACTTTAACCATTCACGCAGCGAACGCAGTGGAAGCTCTCAACAGGAATAAATTTCCCCCGTTTTTGCAACCTTTTCCATTGATCCTCCGCTCATATTGCTCGTACCGTGATGTTATATACCTATCTATCACTAAAACATTTTTTCCATTCGACCCAGTAGTTCCTGGGATTAGCGTGTTCAACTAAACAAACAAACAAACTCTTCAGCTTTATAAGATTAGTATAGATATAAAATAGTAATACAATAGGATTAGTATAGATCTATGCCCTACTATATTATGGTTTCATCACAATGTACTATTTCAACACAAGTTTCATAAATTTTAAATCACCATCGTTTTATAATCATCAAAATAGAAAAAAATAAAAAGGTGCCTCTCAGCTCGGACGCGTGACTATTGTTTATTCTTTAAGAACGATTGTGAACGAATATAAACAACAACTGCCTCATTAGTCTAGTGGTCCGAAGTGCGACTGCTATGCTCGAGAACCTGGGTTTGATTCCCAAGTCGAACAAAGTATTATTGGGTGGTTATTGGTATGGTAGGGTATGTAGCAGCTCGGAGTTTGGCTTTGTGTCCTATTAATAGCTTAAGGCTTGCCTTCTATTACATGGAACCTAAAAACATACCCGTGCGGACTGTGGGCGGGCGTACATTAGTACACCTCTGCCTAATCCTTTCGGGGATACAAGCGTGATGGTATTTCAAGTTTTGTTTTACATAAATAATTACTTCTGTGCAAATAAGTCGAGTATATGCACTAATTCATTATAAAATATGCGAATGTGTTGCGCTGAGGGACGACATAATGATTTAATTTTTTTGTTATCTCTATATTTTGCTCTCCATCTAATTTATGTAACGCCGTTGCAAATCTATATATTAATACATGAAGCAAAAGCTTTCTAAGCATTTTTAAGCGTATTGCGTGCACGGAAGGCTGTGAGATTTGGAATGGTTAAAGTTTATTTGGATAAAGGAGTGTAGAAAGCTAAAATTTATCTATAATAACTGTAACTAATATATTTAAAAAAAATTAATACTGCGAATCCTAACTTGACAAGTGCCATTGGACTTAGACCCATCAAAATATTGACATTGACGCGAATGAAAAGTGACAGCAAGTGATGTAGATAATACTTATTGCTTAGGTTCATGAATACTGCAAATGTTAAACAGAAAATAGTCTATTATACAAAAAAGTCGTTCGAATTTCGAGCTTAGGGCGATCGCTTGTATAATTGGATCTTCAGCGATGAGTATTTCAGTAATTCGTATACTATTTAAAAACCTAACGTAAGTTACATACAGGGATTTGATAGAAGTGAGTTCATGTATCATAATAATGTTGCCATAATTCTGTCTCTATCATTGTAAATAAGTGAGTATCAACACGCTAAATTAAGCGAAACTAGAGACCACCCAGGTTGCGACACGCGCGCTTCCCAACCGATTTATGAATACGATGAACCGTGAGTAGCTTACGCTTTGTCATAACCTTTGCTTAAGCTTTGTGATGCATAGAGTTATCCATATTTATTATATTACTAGCTGTGCCCGTGGTTTCGCTCACGTGGACTATATAGAATGCCCCCGCGAATCTTGCTCCCCTACTCCTGGCCATTTTAAGGACAAAAATGCTTATTGGGGTTGTTCCTTGGAAGATAGATATATACTCTCCCGGACTGTTTTATAGGTCTTTTTAATACCTATGATTATGTAGTACATTAGTTTGCTATATCTGTTATGGTTTACTCAGCATAAGCCATTTAAACACCCGAATTGATTCATCATGACCAGTTTTTTTTTTGTTTTTGTGCGGAACCCTAACTCTTTTTGTAAAATAAAAGTAGCCTAAGTTTCTCCTTATATCATCAGCTATCTATCAGTGTAAGTCCCATTAAAATCGGTCTAATGGTTTCGGAGATTACCTGGAACAAACAACAGTCATATCAATTTATGAACACCATGTCGAAATCAAAAAGACATTCTGAAAAGCAACTGGCGAATACAGGTTTCTTGAAATGAAAACTTCTTTAGCTGCGTTTAGCATTTTTTGGTAGGGGAAAAACATATGGGTTCGCGTGACCTTCGCGTCACCGATTACCTCGATATGCTTGCGACGTATTGCGCTTGCGTCAGTCAAGCGACGCCTAGTATAGCAGCCTGTGTACACGTATACACATTTATTGTACATAAAAACATTTTCACGTATATGCACAAGAAAAAATACCATCAAATGAGTGTTTAACTTTTTAAGTAGGTAAAATCTAGTGATTTCGCGTCACCGACATGGTCCGCATTAATTCAGACTATAATTGATTTAGTCTATATGACTGCCCCTATTTTTTTTTATTTTTTAACATGTATACGGTAGTCACAAGTAACCTGATGAGGTTTTGTTAGATTGTTTGCTCGACACCACTTACATATATAAATTTTATTCAACTACACCTTAATATAATAGAAATTGCTGTTGAGAAAACTTATGTAAATTTTCCAGGATCTTTTTATTTATTTTATCACTGTAAAATTTAAAACTAATCAAAACACATGTTTAAAAATCTGTCTAATGATTATTGACTACGGAAACAAAGAAATTCCGAATAGTTAAAAATAAAAAAGTTATTTCATTTAAAAATGAATAATAACCGCGAAAATAATAATATGGAAAATAAAACTTATGTTCATATACGGCCAATTAAAATATTGTTTACGTAACTGATAGTCGACCCTACTCGACTCGTTAAACAGTTTTATTAAATTTCTTTATACGAACGGAGGCGCCGCGCCGCTCAGCGCTTTACGACCGGACCGAATAAATATCTAACGATCTAAAAAATGGGATCAAAAAGTCGATAGTAAATTTTAAAATCGGTCGTCAATGTCCTGAGCTCGTTCTAAATCGTTGTTAGACAATAAAACTCGTACTGTATCGTAAATAAAATGGACATTTTTAATACGGTATTATTTTAAACTGTTACCGCGGCGCGGCGCGGCGTGGCGTGGATGGCGCAGTGAAGCTCGAGTTGAGAAAAGTTTAATTTTTAAACGGGGTTGGATCATAAAAGCTTCGGTTAAGTAGTTACACTGCTCAGGTGAACATTTATTTTACTAATAATAAATACAGAAATAGTAAAGGCATAGTTTTAATAATTGACAGATTACGAAATACTTAAATGCATGTTACTTCCCTCTTCCTAGAAAGAAGATACATGTTACATAGTTAGTTTTATCGAATTCCGTATACAGAATTAGACCGATCGCGATGTCACATAATTGACAAAGCCCAAGCCGAGGTTCAGCCTTGAAGCCCTTGAGCTTGTTGCCACGCTTTCGCGGCTGAGTGCCTTCAAACAAACAAACAAAAAACAATCTCTTGAGATTTATAATAATATGTATAAATATAGATAGCATCTAGATTGCTCTGAGAGTTTTAATTTTCTTAACGTGTCATGCAAATATTTTTGTATCTATCAATAATCAATGTTTTTGGTATCCCTACAAAGCAAAGCTTACTGTTCAATCAATAAATTGTAGTATATTGTTCCAATTGATTCACAACTGTTTTCAAACGAATTGATTCGATCTTTAGAGACATAATAAAATGCGTGTGGCCTCATTTGCATACGGGTTAATGTTTTAATAAATGTATTGTTCTGTTTAATATCAACCTCAGTATTTTCATGGAATGGAATTATGATGAACTATTAAAATAAAACAATATTAGGTACATATAATGCCCATAAAAATGCAACTTTTACTATAATGCTCCATCAGTCGTAGAAAACAGACTTGAATTTGTTACTTTCCGCCGATATCCAATTCGAAATAGTTCCTAAAATCTAAGAACTTTTTGGAATTCAAGTATTTGGTTATTTTCTGATACTACTAATATAAATTACTAATTCTTCCTAGTACTAGTCATGAGTAAAATGCAAAAGTGAATTTTATTCTGGTCACAATATTTAAGAAGGAAAAAGTAGCATAATAAGATTTTTACAGGTATTTTAAATAAAACCATCTAAATTAAGCATGTACTCATTTAAGTACTTTTTAATGTGGTTTCTACCAGTGTCAAGTGAGACAAATACACGTTCTCTGTTTACAGTAAAATATCCTAAAACAAAACACACACAACATATTGATAACACAAATAATAATGATTCCTAAACATATCAAAACTGAAATATTATCTCCACTTTTACGACATGTCTTTAGATCTCATAAATTGAAATTCCTTTGTACAATTTAAATTAATTTTAAATGCAACGGAAAGACTATTGATCTACGCAGAATTCGATCGATCAATCCACCATTTGTCAGCGCGAGGTGACAACATGTTTCGATGATCGATCCGTGCTACCGTTTTTATTGCTAAGTATTAGCAATTTTTTGTTACAAATATGCATTAAGTTTTTCTTTATCTTCTGTTTGTGTGTGTGTTTTATATATCTGATAATTGATGAGGTGTGTTCTTTTGTTGGTAATTGTCAGTGTCAAATGTGAGTTTGCTGACGCTCGTATAGTTTTTTTTTAACAATGTTTTATTGAACTCGCTATGCTTGTTGCTATGGTCAAATATTGCAACTAGTGTGAAACTTCCATGCGGTTGGGTCCAAGTTCTTTAAAACTCACCGTAGCAATAGGACTCAAAAGATATCAGATCAAACCCGAAAACTCATGGCGGATCGGCGTGGTATGGTGCTGCAGTCTTCCGATGACGCTAAGTCCTATAGGAATTTATTGTTCTGTTTAATATCAACCTCAGTATTTACATGGAATGGAATTATGGTGAACTATTAAAATAAAACAATATTAGGTACATATAATGCGTGGTGGTTCCGGCTTAGAATTGACCCCTCCATCTCTACCCGTGGATGTCGTAAGAGGCGACTAAGGGAAAAAAAGCTAGGGGATGGGCAGCAGCATCCCCCACTTAAACAACAAAAACCAATATCTGCGCTCGCTAACCCGCATGCCCTGCGTGGCGAGTATGGGCAAATCCCCCAATGAAAACGACAAGAACGGCCAGGCCCCCAGTCCCCGGCGGCCCCGCTATTCCTAGTTTCGGTAGCGGCTATGGTAACGGCGGGGCAGGGGGTGCTAAGAATCTCCGGAAGAGTTCCAGCTACTGACCCTCACGACAACTGGCCCTGGCAACATATAATAATCGCACTTTGAGGACTGACGAGAAGATTGTCGAGCTGGAAGAGGAAATAGACAAGTTACACTGGGATCTTATAGGATTATCAGAAGTCCGAAGAGAGGGTGAGGACACAATAATCATGAAATCAGGTAACTTGTTCTATTACAGGGAGGGCGACCAACAGTCCCTAGGTGGTGTCGGGTTTATCGTCCGGAAGTCTCTCATTAACAACATCGTGACCATCGACAGTGTGTCGAGCAGGGTAGCGTACCTGATACTCAGAATATCCAAAAGATATTCGTTGAAGGTCATACAGGTTTACGCACCGACCTCGGTACACCCTGATGATGAAGTGGAGGTTTTGTATGAGGACATTAGTAGGGCCATACATACCTCGAAAACCCACTTCACTGTTGTAATGGGAGACTTTAACGCAAAGCTGGGCAAAAGAGATGGTGAAGAGTTGGGAGTGGGGCAATTTGGTTATGGGCAACGAAACCCTAGGGGCCAGAGGTTGGCCGATTTTATGGAGAAAGAGGGACTCTTTATGATGAACTCTTTCTTCCAGAAGCCACCTCATAGGAAATGGACCTGGATGAGCCCCGATGGTTCCACGAAAAATGAGATAGACTTCATCATGACCACGAAGAGACAAATATTCAATGATGTCACTGTGATTCACAGAGTGAAAACCGGCAGTGATCACCGAATGGTTAGAGGCACATTGAATATCAATCTAAAAATAGAAAGGTCTCGCCTGATGAAGTCTACGCTCCGACCCTCTAATGCTCAACTCCAAAACCCCGAGAGCTTTCAAGTCGAATTGAAAAACCAATTCGATTGTCTAGATAGTTGCCTCTCCGTAGATGATATTAGTAATAGGCTGGTAGAAACTGTCCATGCGGTTGGGTCCAAGTTCTTTAAAACTCACCGTAGCAATAGGACTCAAAAGATATCAGATCAAACCCGAAAACTCATGGCGGATCGGCGTGGTATGGTGCTGCAGTCTTCCGATGACGCTAAGTCCTATAGGCAGCTCAATAGATCTATTCATAAATCCTTGCAACACGATGGATGGATTGGACACGATTAATACCAATAGTAGTAAAGAGACGATAGAGCGGAATAAAGGCTCTAAAGTATTCGCAAGGAATGCATCTATTGGGCAGAGCCAGTTGACGAAGCTGAAAATGGATGATGGCAGCGTAGCGTCCACCAAGCCAGAGGTATTAAGGGACATCGAAAGGTTTTATGGGCAGTTATATACCTCGTCAACTAAGCCTGTTACCAGCCCGGCTAAAGATCCGAAAGCCGGGCTGACCCGACACTATACCGAAGATATCCCCGACATCACCCTGTACGAGATTAGGATGGCCCTCAAGCAGCTTAAGAACAACAAGGCGCCGGGTGATGACGGAATTACATCAGAGCTTTTTAAAGCGGGTGGAACACCGGTACTTAAGGTCCTGCAGAAGCTCTTTAATTCCGTTATACTCGAGGGTAAAACGCCGGAAACGTGGGGCGGCAGCGTGGTGGTCCTGTTCTTCAAGAAAGGTGATAAAACTTTATTGAAGAACTATCGGCCCATCTCGTTGCTGAGCCATGTTTATAAGCTGTTTTCGAGGGTCATCACGAATCATCTCGAGCATAAGTTTGATGACTTCCAGTCTCCCGAACAAGCCGGTTTCCGAAAAGGCTTTAGCACCGTAGACCACATCTATACGCTGCGGCAGATTATACAGAAGACTGAGGAGTATAATCTGCCTTTATGCTTAGCGTTCGTGGACTACGAAAAAGCCTTTGATTCTGTCGAAACCTGGGCAGTGTTGCAGTCTCTCCAGCGGTGCCGTATTGACTATCGATATATCGAAATGTTGAAGTGCTTTTACAACAACGCCACCATGTCGGTCCGAGTACAGGAGCAGTGCACGAAGGCAATTCCTTTGAGAAGAGGCGTTAGACAGGGAGACGTAATATCTCCGAAACTGTTTACCGCCGCTCTAGAGGACGCCTTCAAGCTCTTGGAATGGCAAGGACTCGGCATCAATGTTAATGGCGAGTACATCACTCACCTTCGATTTGCTGACGACATCGTAGTCATGGCAGAATCGCTGGAAGATCTTGGCACAATGCTCGATGGCCTCGACAAAGTTTCTCAACAGGTGGGCCTTAAAATGAACATGGACAAGACGAAAATCATGTCGAATATCCATGTGGTGCCCACCCTAGTATCAGTAGGGAACTCTTGTCTAGAAGTTGTTGAAGAATATGTCTACCTGAGACAAACAGTCCAGTTAGGTAGGTCCAACTTTGAAAAAGAGGTCAGTCGACGAATCCAACTCGGCTGGGTAGCGTTCGGGAAACTGCGCGACGTCTTCTCGTCCAAAATACCTCAGTGCCTCAAGACGAAAGTTTTTGACCAGTGTGTGTTGCCAGTGATGACATACGGCACAGAGACGTGGTCGCTCACTGTGGGCCTCATAAGAAAGCTCAAGGTCGCTCAGCGAGCTATGGAGAGGGCTATGCTTGGTGTTTCTCTACGAGATCGAATCAGAAATGAGGAGATCCGTAGACAAACTAAGGTAAACGACATAGCCAAAAGGATTAGCAAGTTGAAGTGGCAGTGGGCGGGGCACATAGTTCGGAGAACTGACGGCCGTTGGCCAGAAAGGTTCTCGAGTGGAGACCACACACCGGAAAGCGCAGCGTAGGACGGCCCCCCACTAGATGGAAAGACGACATAATAAAGGTCGCTGGGAGCCGTTGGGTGCAGGCCGCACAAGATCGGTCGCTCTGGAGATCTATGGGGGAGGACTATGTTCAGCAGTGGACGTCCTGCGACTGAAATGATGATGATGATGATGATGAATACCCATAAAAATTGCAACTTTTACTATAATGCACCATCAGTCGTAGAAAACAGACTTGAATTTGTTACTTTCCGCCAATATCCAATTCGAAATATATAGTTCTTAAAATCTAAGGACTTTTTGGAATTCAATTATTTGGTCATTTTCTGATACTACTAATATAAATTACTAATTCTGCCTAGTACTAGTCATGAGTAAAATGCAAAAGTGAATTTTATTCTGGTCACAATATTTAAGAAGAAAAAAGTAGCATAATAAGAAATATTATTATAATAAGATTTTTAAAGGTATTTTAAATAAAACTATCTAAATTAAGCATGTACTCATTTAAGTCCTTTTTAATGTGATTTCTACCAGTGTAAAGTGAGACAAATACACGTTCTCTGTTTACTGTAAAATAACCTAAAACAAAACACACACAACATATTGATAACACAAATAATAATGATTCCTAAACATATCAAAATTGAAATATTATCTCCTCTTTTACGACATGTCTTTAGATCTCAAAAATTGAAATTCCTTTGTACAATTTAAATTAATTTTAAATGCAACGGAAAGACTATTGATCTATGCAGAATTCGATCGATCAATCCACCATTTGTCAGCGCGAGGTGACAACATGTTTCGATGATCGATCCATGCTACCGTTTTTATTGGTAACTATTAGCAATTTTTTGTTACAAATATGCATTAAGTTTTTCTTTATCTTCTGTTTGTGTGTGTGTTTTTATATCTGATAATTGATGAGGTGTGTTCTTTTGTTGGTAATTGTCAGTGTCAAATGTGAGTTTGCTGACGCTCGTATAGTTTTTTTTTACACTGTTTTATTGAACTCGCTATGCTTGTGTATGGGTCAAATATTGCAACTATTTTTAACTACTTCCACTTAGTTATTTGAGCTGAAATTTGTAATATTTATACAATTTCAAGGACCATGCGGCAATATTATATTGTTGAACTGATTTCATGATGGATCCGGATCCTGGCCATATAAATGCTTCACTTAAATAAGATATCCTCGTCGTGTTCATCTCAATAAGTACTCTAGTCCTAGGTCGTATAAAAAAAAACAAACAAATATAATATTATTATAATCAATCAGCAAAATTGGTATACCGTACTTGATGTAAATATAAATAAAGGTACGAAATACCTCTGACAATACATTTTTCATTCAATGAACATTGAATTTCAATACTTTTCAAGCTTTGTTATGGTTCGGTTGCTGTTTTTCTTACTAAAATAAAATATTATCTTCTTATTACTTCTACACTAACTAACCTTCTTATTTTTTACATTTATCTTAGGATCGTCCATTTATCATACTTAATACAAAGCTTTGCTTCATTTGGAATAAAATGGCCCGTGTAAAATTGTATCCCCATATTTATTTATTATTTAGAAATTTAAAAATATTACGTCAAACATATTACAAGAAACGAAAAGGTAAAGAAAAAAATCAACTAAATTATTCAAATGTAACCAAACAAATTCGTCAGAGGCGCACGCGCACACTAGCGGTGTTTATGTAGAAAACAAAACAAAAAAAGAATAAACTCTTTTCTGTTTGTGTGAAATTTAATGTCAATTTGTCGAATGCCTTCGCGTTCTGGCTTTATGAATATTCAACAGTTCAGTTTGTTTTCCAGTTACGTGTCAAACAGAACACAATGCTCGGAGGTGATAGGTGATTCAAGTTTTTGGAACGAGTTAGTGTGTATAATTTTGTATTTTAACACGTTCACTGCATCAACGATTTCTGTGTGTAATTTTCTGGTGCGATAGGGGGTTTTATTATGAAGAACTGACCTTCCTGTTAGCCTTAGATGCCCTATACAGAAATAGAGTCGCTGATGGTTTTTACAGCTTTACCGGGTTTGGGGGCGAGCGTTTAAGGCACTCCGAAAGCGTGGGCAAGGCGCACAAGGGTGTTAAAGTGGCCGGAACTCGGCTTGGGCTGTTGTCGCGATAGCAGCTACGTTGCTGTCTGACTAATTCCCTATCCGTAAAATTCGAGCTAAACTATGTTAGTTATATAAGCATACATATATACATGTTCCCCGCCTCCTGAGAGGAAGGAAGAGAACATGTGTATGTGCATGTATTGATCTGAAAAGTATTTCTAAACTATCTAGCGTAAAAAAAGAAAAAAGGTTCCTTACAGAATCTATGTAGTTATTTGGTGTGAACGTATGTATGTTCATATGTGTGTAATGTTGTATGTGGGTAGCTGAGTAACGCATTTTCAGTGTCACTTGTATCGCGCGGGCGGCTGCCAGACTCAAGGGCTTCACACCGAGGAACGGAGCTACACTTGAGCTGCCGCTAGAGAGGGTGGACGTAGGGGGTAATAGGGGGTTGTAATGACCTCATGGATATTTAAACTTCAGTGTTTTGCTAGGTGAACAAAACGTCTGTATCGTGGCGAGTGTTCTGAAGAGCGGTTCAACCTAATCCTCTCAAAACAGAATCACATGCGCCAGGCTCCAGAGCCACTACTTTACGGTTATCCCTGTCTATCTTTATCTTTTATTGTATTTTTTTTAATTCAATAATTTTAGTTGTAATTTAACTATGTACATATATACTTTAACTTATTTCTTAATTTTAAATCTTATTTTTTCTTTCTTTAATAATAGTTATATTTTTAACCATGTATATTTATTACGTTTCTTTAACATTATGACATATGAAGTTTGTATTTTATCTAAAACTAGTGACCCACCCCAGCTTTTCACGGGTGCAATTTACAAAGTGGTGTATTTTATGTTTAAAAAACATGTTTTTTTAATACAATAATATTCTAGGTAGATACATGTATTTTTTTTTATTTTAACCATTAAATAATTGAATTCATGCATGGCTGTTGGTAGTTTTTCATTAATCTTATTACTTGTATTTACTATTTTTTATGTATTTTTAATGAATGACTGTTGTCAATTCTGAATAAATAAATCTGTCTACCGGCTAGTGTTCCTTCCATTTCATAGCATGGTGTCCTTCAAGCATAATCTAAAGATACATTTCAACAGGTCACCATGACAGCGACGACTGATGATGGAATGTAGATCCTGCGGTGGTCCGATATTGTTGGTTTGCATTGTGCTTACTATCTGGTACAGAGCTGTCATTTTGATGTGCTGTGAGAGAGAAAATAATGTGGGTCTCTAGGTAGCAGCCCGAGGTAGGATAGGTAGATAAGTAAGTAGGTAGGTAGGATATGATAATTGTGTTAGACTGCATCACTCGCCGTAATATCGCATTTCGGGAACAAGCGGTGCATATCAAATATTCAAGTTAGGTATTTATATCTAATTAGGTCGCAGTCATAATGCACATGGTGAAAAAAACGTCCCAGTGACTCTCTTTTAATTTGTCGCGTTTCTGAACTAGCCGATATTGATTGAGATCTCAGCTAGTTGCTGAGAGACATTCGGGCCGCAGTGATAATAATTTTACTGAGCCTTGATATTCTAAAGAAAAGGTAATCTGAAACAAGTCAATTTTCTTCTATGATTTTGAAGAGTTCCCAGGTATATTTTCGAAGTTGAAGGTCCAATGGGACTACCCTTGAGGTATCTCCTATCCAGCGAAAGAAGAATCATCTAAATCGGTTCATACACAAAGAAGTTATGCCTGAACATCCATAAAAAAAAAAACATTCGAATTGAGTAACGTCTGTGTCGTGTCCCAATAATAACGGTAAACTAATTAATATAGTTTTATTGCCAAGACATACAAATTAACACAGCTAAATTTACACCGACGCCGTAGCAAGTCAGAGCGAGACAGAGCATCACTAGTAAGGGGATGCGTTCCGGTTAGTGTTGGGATGCATACACCACAGTCTGTTCTTTTTTTGAAGTCAATAAAAAGGTATGCTAATATGTTCATTCTGACTACAAAGAAGTGTTACCTCTACTGTAACTGATATGTTGTAATATTGTATTTTAAGTGAAATATTATAAAATCGAATTATATTTTGATATTTATGATTTTGCTTGAGTTACGCTTTTCATATCATATAAAACGATATATGATACACTACACTAAAATTATATTTGCAGTATGTAACTGAACGACAGGAAGTTGTTAGAAAATTTTTATTAGTGTACCAACAATAAACTTTTTCTTCCTAATAGGTACGCAGGAGGTCGTTTCGACCTCCTCTCGCAGTAAAGGTGTTAAGTGAAGATTTTGTCTGTGGCAATGAGATTACGAGAGTGGTGTGCTTACATAGAAAATATTTTGTTTTATTTGACGTCTATCAGGATTTATTTTAACCTGTTGTATTATAGAAATAAATATTGCAATTTATACAAATATTTCTCACTGGTATCAGATAATTTTTGATATATAATATTTTTAAAAAACAGCTTTTTTTTGTAAAACTTATTTATTGAAATATTTTATAGACACTGCAATGAGTGTATGGGGTTTCTCATTTGTGATGTTTTGTGATATTTGGATGACCTCTGAATGGCGACAGTGTGGTAATTATACTAGGTGTTACGTTTTAGTTTACTGTTTCATTTCGTCAACATTTTTTATATTCCTAACTGATGTTACTGTGTCATTGAGCGTATGTTTTTAAATTATATCTCTATAAAAAATATTCTATGATCAATTGCACGACAAAATCGACTTCTATGTCAAATTTCATTAGAATCCTTCTAGCTGTTTGAGCATAATTGATGGATAAAGAGAGGTATGGGGCACAAGAGAATTATCTTTGGGATTTCTCTCTACTTGGGACGGTCCAACTGATGGTCCACCATCTCTCCCCAAGATCGTGACTAAATAACGTAGTGTTGTGTTTCTAGAGCTCTTCGGAATAGAGGGTGGGGTTCAAAATCAGCAAAGTGCTAGTGATATTAGTAGCGTTTATATGGTAGGCTACTTTAGCCTCTTACCATTACGTGGACCATAAGCTTCGTTGCCTACTTAGTATAAAAAAAGACAAACATTAAAAAATACGTAGGTATTTTCATATATATATATATATATATATATGATAATTATTAGATTATTTTTATATTTTTATGTTTGTTTAAATTACTTAATAATTTATAGTTCATCAAGTTTGATTTTTGTTGTGTAGAAAACAACCGAATAAATAATAAGATCTTAAAATTTTGAAGCGGGTTGCTTGATTGTATATGTGAAGTTTTTATTTTTAACTAGTTGACCCGGTAGACGTTATTCTCCCTTAGAAATAATTAATAACTCGACCATAGCTCCATCTATTTAGTTTTTTTGCCCTCGTAAATTTTCCATGACCATAAACAAAAAAAAAAAAAGAATTGCATTTATCCATCTTTTGAATCGTGAGTTTTGGTCTTGAGTATACATTCAATAGAAAAATGGACGATCAGTTTTTTCTGAATTTGTAGGCTTTAAAACCTAATTCGGACTATTACGAAAATTTTGGAACAAAAAAGTAGTCAAACTTGCCATTGAACAGTATTTAAATTGAATTTCTATAGAATAGTGTTATAATAATAATGGCTTTTATATTGTCCTTTAGTATTCAAAATTTTTCAAATCATTCTATGTTACTAGGTTACCATATACTTTCAATAATAAACAAACTAAAATAAACATATCTTTTCTTATTTATTAATACAAAATTACAACAACTAGCGATCGCCCTAAGCTCGAAATTCGAGCTGCGACTTTTGATCATAGTGTATTTTCTGTTTGACATTTACAGTATTCATAAACAATGAATATTATATCACTTGCTGTCACTTTTCATTAAGTGACAATGTCAATATTTTCATGGCCCTGGTCATGTTAGGATTCACAGTATTAATTAATTTATCTTAATATATTAGCAACAGATATTATAGATACATTTTAGCTTTCTGCACTCCTTCTCCATATAAACTTTAACCATGCCAAATCTCACAGTCTTCCGTGCACGCAATACGCTTAAAAAGGGGTAGAAAGTTTTTGCTTCGTATATTAATATAATGATTACTGAAACTTGCTCTATTTTAAAATACCGTACATTTGATTTCTGTGACATGCACTGAAGAAAAAATATGAATGACTTTAAGATTTAAAAAAAATCGTATGTTATTATACTCGAATGTCGATGACATCGGCAGTCAAAAATGTGGGCAGTTGAATATCAGTTACACGCGGCCGTTCGAAATAATTCTATATATATATTTATACCAGTACACCACAGAGGGACATTAGCGAGAGCATATTGCACCCGGCGGCATTGTATGCAAATTCACGAGACGTGTACGTTTGTAGAGAGAGAGAGAGAAAAAAAAGGAAAAAAAAAACGAGGAGAAAAAAATTACACTACCGAATCGCACGACGTTATACTGTTTTAATATATTATCTCAAAAACATAACACGAACTTGGGACAGAATGTGTTTCGTTTGTTTTTTCATTTTTCAAAACTGGTGCCAAAGTCACGCTTCAAGCGGCTATTGTATGTATTTTTTTATTATTATATTGTTCCTTAAAACAACTTGATTTTTTTGTATCTATATTAATAAGTCTGTAGTGTTTTCAAATACTCCTAATAGGCTTTTATTATAAAGGACACTAATAGTGAAAATGTCATAAAAAATTATTTTTGCCTGTTTTGATATACTGATTTAACACAGAAAGGGCTTGATCAATTCTTATGATTTTACACTGAAAGCTTGAAACTCAATTGATGGGTTATAAAAATCATTAGCAATAATTAAAAAAAAAATGAAAATTTTAATCATTCTGAACCGATTTTAATGATAGTTTGTAAACAGAAAGCATAATATAATAATTCCATAATAGATGGCTATAAGAATTTCCAATAAAAAAAAATGTTTTTTTTTTAAAATAACCTATTAAATAGTTAATATCGTAAAATTTAGATGGTGGGGAGTGGGTGAGGCGTGCATGTTTGGTCATGTGATGTTTTTATTTAACTACCTGTTCCGACAGACTTTATTCATTCTGCCCATCCCAATAGACAATAACTCGATAGCTTGACCCCAGCGCCCCACATATCTCTTTTTTCTGATAACGTTTCCATTACCATAAACAAAACAAAAAACTAATTACGCATACAATAATTTAGCTTTGAATAACCTAGAAAAAGTAAAAAAAAAAGTTCATCATTTAGTATGTAGTATTTGATGAAACTTTGTACACGTAAAGTATTTGGTGTCAATTAATTAGCTACAATTCATAGGCAAAAATTGGTTCAGGAATGGATATTTGTGCTTAATCATCATGCCAGTTCATATACCCAACATATGATTGAAACATTAGAACTGATGACAACAGCCATCGACCGTCACCGTAATGGCAAAAGACTTTTTACAAAGACATCGAATGCTAAAGTTGGTGACAGTTAAAAAAGCAAGCCTGTTTAAAATATCTCAAGTTAATAAACACTCGCTCGCCATCCGTCAGTTTATAGTGACATCCCACAGCGATGACGCTTTTACGAGCATAGCTCGGCGTTTCCGTGAATGCAGACGGGCGGTTTTATGCGGCATTCCGGCACCACACAATGCGTCTCGCTGCCGGTTATTTTTTACTTGTAACTTTTTTGAGCATTTGCTTTAAGACTGCTACAGATTTCATTGATTCTTTGCGAAAATCTTCATTTTTCTCCTTTGGATCTTTTGGATTTGTTGAAAGAAGTGTAAGCCACCAAGTCTTTTAGTGAGCTCGCAAGGCATACTGTGGTAAATCGCAAAGCATTTAACAAACTTTTAAATTACTGTAACTTACTATTGTGATTAATATGTACATTTACATCAATCAATACATAGTATAAAGTAAAGTCGGTTCAGGCCGTCTGTCCATCTGTATGCTTAGATCATCTAAACTGCGGAACGGATTTTAATTCGGTTTTCACTATAATTTAGAGAATTTTTTACGGAAAGTTTTTATATAAAATGCATTCCAATTAACTTTTTGTGGAGTATAGAAAATTCAATGAAGTTTAATCAAGTCGTAAAAAATGATTTCCGGGCGCTTTCATGAATTACGTTGGCTAAACCTTATAAGATACATCAAAATAATTTATAAAATAATTGTAGTACTTCAAAAAACTTAGACAAAAGTTCGCACTGGCATTCTGTCTCCTAAGCTTGACTCACAGTAACCGCTTTTACCTTCAACATAATAATTAGAAATATAACGTTATTTGTCAAGCTATTTTCTGCATTTGATCGTTATTCAGATTAATTTGTTAGTTAACTTGGATATATAATATAGATTAAAATTGTCCTTTACAGTTTTCGATTTAAATGAATACCGTAGAAGACATCTCGAATTCAAAATTACGCGCGATCAATGAAATCGCTCTCAGCAAAACAGTTGTGGTCGATTAGCCGGCACTCTGCACCTATAATGAATAGCGTGTAGAGAGCCAAGTGCACTTTTCGTAACTATGAAGTTACTTAACATACCATCAACCTGGGAATCGAATCTAGGACCTCGAGCATTGCAGTCACGTTTATGACCTCATGGCTAATGAGGCAGTTATGAACTAATATTAGTATAGCGATAAACTCTATATCAGGGTTTTTTAAATATAAAATACACCACTTTGTAAATTCTACCCATGCGAAGCTGGGGCAGGTCGCTCATCAATTTATAAATCATTTATACCATTTATTATTATTATTATTATTAGGTTATGCAATATAATCAGAACATTATCTAATCCTAATTTTAAATATCTTCGGAACTGTACCACATCTATATTTATAATGACTGCCATTGCTTCAGCTCATTTATTTTTAATCACAAAATTGTTTAATTAATATAGACATTTGTGAAGAGATGAATGATAAACATTTTAGGGTTATGCCGTATAGTTTTATATAGCATAGAATCACCCTCAATAACAGACCTATTTAACAAAAAGATTCAATTATTCTTTACCCCCATAATATCATATATCAGTATTAATATACTTACACATATAAAACGCTCGTCTGTAAGTGCTATGCATAAATGCACATTTGCAACGGATCAGGCGCCGTTGATCCTAGTTTCCAATCGGAATCGAATCCGAGCCGTTTTGGTAGACCATAAACACCGTCGTTTACCATTTAACGACTTAGATCCGTTATTAAGTCTGAAATATTTTATAGATTCTGTGGAATACGGAGCGGGGATTTATTGAGATTAGCATTTATTTTATATAATTAATATAATTATAACTTTATATTATTAGAACTCTATTGAATATTAGAAGATGATAGATGGAGTTTTTGGCGGGATCTTAAGCTACCATTTCGTGATTTTTATTTAATACTTAGATTCATTGACCCTATATTATGTAATATTATTGCCGTTTTGCGTTATGTAGTTTGGTAATTGTACATATGTGAAGTGGATTATAGATATAGACTGAAAACATGTATGTATTTTGAGATGTCACAAAATCTCCCAGGATAGTTCTAGCAAGTGACAACTATCTTGTTAGACTCCACTTTGAATATTAGAAATTATTTTGTATTAATTTAATAAATTTGTAATTACTTTGTAGTAAATAATATTCCTTCTCGTTAAGCATATATAGGCAATATTGACTGGGTTGAAAATATTGCTCGAAAATAAATATTATTTACAAAAAAATCTGGTGTCGCGGTGTTTGTGGTCGTACTCCTCCGAAACGGCTGGACCGATTTTTTTTTTCATGTATATTTGGTAGGTATAAAAATATGTAGGTCGTAAATTATATTTTATATCGCTAGGTGATTAGGAGGGAGTATCCTTATTAATATTTTTTTTAATTAAAATTTATTTTGTCTTTTTTATTTGGCATCAAAAATACCTATAATCTCAAATTAAAATTTTCAAGTTTCCCAATTTTTAATCGCGATTTTAGTATTTTTGTATTAACAAAAAAAAAAATGTTTGGCGCGCTACCGAAGAGATCCGCGTATACCCCAAAAATTTGTATTTAAATATCTAGGCGAGTGAAGCCGCAGGCAACAACTAGTATATTTATACAAGGTACGATAAGAAAAGCCATAAATTTTAAACTTAAAAAGGTGCTTTGTTCCGTTTAACACAGGACAAAGAGGCCTATAAAAATTCAGTGATTGTATAAAAGTTGGTATTTACGTAGAATGTTTCACCGTCGCTCGGACGATTCGAGCAGAACCGGCGCATGAAGCTAGTAAAAAATAATGCAAGCGTTCGATGTCCCCACTTCGGCTGTATTTACGACCCGAGGAAAATATTATTGCTATGTAAAACAGCGTTTTACGGCGCACTCTGCGACAGGTATGCGTGCGCGCATCCTATAGATCAAATTGTAGATATGCCATATTTCTGACGTTTCTGAGTAATATTAACAATACCGTTACGATCTTTATAAAACTACATTCAAATACTACATACATGTCTGGATAAGTCTAGATTTCACTAAAACATCGAGTGTAAATTCGTAGGAATATAAGGCGTCGTGGTCGCGTGGAATACTCACACATTGATACATTATTGGTCCAAATACGTAAGCAAACAACGATTTTTTAAAAATAACTTACCTAAGAATTTCTAACTTTCCTTTAAAAGTTATCGATATATCATAAATGAATCAAGGTCACTTAAAATTTTTTAAGTGAGCTACATTCTAACTGAAGGCAGTTCTGTTCTTGATATCCAAGAGAATAAAAGAAGTCATAAAAAACCTAGAACTGCGACTTCGAGCTCTTGAGTGCATAGTGAGTTTGTCTTTTGTTTCGTTGTACTAATAAATTATTTTACTACAAACGGCATTTTACATCCACGGGTCTAACAATATATTTCGCCTTATGAAATATTTCAATTAGATTCTAAAGTTAAATAAATCAAATTTTTCATATTTCGTGACCGCTTTCAGACAAGGCTGGCTGTTATCGTCGTAATTGCGGATAGGAAATACAGCGTTCGAAGCCATTCATCACTCAGTAGCTGAATCATACATAGCGAAACGCATCGCACGCAATGGGAAATTTCACCAAGTGAATTATTTCGCTCTGTCGAATCTGTATGCAATTGTGAATGTTGATCTACATAACTTTTTGTTCCGTCTGGCTCTATTCGAACCCGAAGTAGTCTAAGTTGTAAAAGCTTAGGCAAAAACTATACTCAGTCGATTGTTGCGCCATCCTTACAATGAAGAACTTTTGAAACGCATCTCGTAAATATTGCTGGACGTTGAAACCATGCTTTTCATTTCTCCATTCATATGCTGAATGAGTAATGTTGAATTTTGAAAGTTGTCTTATACTTTCTTCTTCAAAGATACTTGAGTATTTTTTCTACTGATTTTGTTAGCATTTCAGCTTTCAGCATGGACATTAAAGATAACGAAATCACACATTATGCAATTCAAAAAGTATTTTCAGAATTAGGATACAATCTAATAAATTTTTGGAATTTCTACTTGAAAATTTCGTTCTTTATCACTAAACTCACAAACATTTAGCCAAAAGCGTCATAGTTGCACTTAAGAATCCATCACAAAAATAAAGTGCATTACACTCTAAACAAAACACGAACCAAGTCACAGGCTTAAGCGGAGCGTGAAGCGGTGTCACGGCTTTTACCTGCGCCAAACACGTTGGACAAATATTTGCCAAGTGAGCGGTACGACAAATTTTCTGTGTCGGAACTGTCGCCCCAGGTCTTACAGCTCTCTCTTTTGTGTTTGCACTGGAATAAAGATATTTCTGTGTATTCGGGCTCTTTTTAGGGTAAGTCAATGGAGATCTCTTTGAGTATGTGATGACTCGGTTTTACTGTCTAGGTAAAAAATGTGGTTTTAGTCTACAATTTTGTATACTGATTCAAATAATTGATGCAATGTATAAGACGATAATTAAAGTGCAATTTAGCAGCCTTTATAAGACTGACTTAAAAATAGTCACCAGAAAGCCACTGGTTAACTAGCTAATTTCAAAATGCGGAGCGATAAAATGGAATTACTGTAAGAAGATTTAACTAAGTGTACGGTGGTCGCAGTTAATGGCCGAAAGAAGACGTCTGTAGTTTCGAATCTCGGTATGTATCAACGAATTTGCATAAATTTATTAATTTGAATTTTATTAGAAACACTATCGGCTGACTGTGAAGGAAAATATCGTGAAGAAACCGAATACATTGTGTAATGTTTTCGTAATACTACGATATAATTTAAAAAAATATATGATAAATTATTTAAATAGGTCGAGAACTGAATTGTTAATCAAACCCGTGTCTTGCTTCGAGAAGTGGTTTTGTTTAAAATAGGACATCTTAAAGCTGGTATTATATGTATTGGTCGCGGCCCAAATAGATTCGAGTACTTATATTTAAATATTTATATGATAATAAAATACAGAAAGGAAAGATTGATTTTAGATTTGGGTTACTGCATATTCTGATGATATCATATGTTTGTGTAAAATTTCGTATAATTTGCAGTTTAAAGAGATCTTTTAGGGCAAATAAAATCGTAAATATTTCAGAGAGAATCTTCAAATTCAAAGTTTCTCAGTAAAATTTATAAATAATTTATATTTAAATCATATAATTTTTAAATGTAAATACAATTGCTCAAGCGAGGCGATTTACGCTACACAACTTTTAAAAAAAATTTGAAATGAGCCAACAAACGTCAATCCGTTTAAGAATCACATTAAAACATCCGAGCGAAGAGTCGGTCACAAACAAATGCTACCTCACTTAATGCAATGCAAACAGTGTTTGTTTGCTTACACGCTACCGCTTGTAGAGTGTGTTCGTTACCTTAACCTGTGCGACGTTTCTTGAATTTATGATTAAATTTGTTTATTATGTTTATTATAGTTTTTTATTTGCCTAATAATAAACATTATAATAATGAGTAAAGCGACCAGGATTGTTTGGTTATGCGTATGCGGTCAATATGAGATTTTTAAAGGTTTCTTTCTGGGAAAAATTTGGACGTACTTGTCGGGTAAAAAATATACTCTGGTGTTTATATTTATTTATTTAGTTATTTATTTCAACAGGCTGATAACAAAATTTGTACCGTTTTCAAATTGCTTTACCTTACTATATTACTTTATCGCACCTACACCCATCAAAAAAGTCTAAGCAACATGCGTGATATTACAAATTTTTCCATTTATATTAATGAATTTCTAAATAATTACTCAAACAAAGTGCGTAGGTAAGTAAACTTTTTTATTATTGATGACACACTGGCTGGTTGTAAAAAAAAAATTTGATTATGTTTTGTTTTTTCATAAAATTCAAATGACTGCGAATTTGTTTTAATTTAAGTGCGTTTTAATTGCTACGTTTAGTCTTGATTTTATAATTTTACCAACCATTTAAATAAAGTTAGCGACAAAATTGAATTGTTAGATATTCTTTACGTCATGAAGCGACGTCATTTGATGGCAGATGAAATGCAAAGAGCTGTAGGGATGTTGCAAGCGGGAAGTAATCAATTTCAGGTATCTCGACATTTTGGCATTCATAGAAGTGTTATTTCTCGTCTTTGGCAGCGCTACAATAATACAGGCGAACCCGCTGAAAAGCATCCAGGCCGTAAAAGGAGTACAACCACTTAGCAAGACCGGTACATACAACTGACTGCAAGACGCCAGCCGATGTTAACCACTCGAGAGATAAGTTTGAGGCTACAAATTTCAAGTGGTGTTGATGTAAGTCCTCAAACTGTGCGAAATCGACTGCATGAGTACGGCCTACGAGCTCGACGCCCAAACAGGTGCCCACCGATAAATCGATAGGTGCGTCACGGGAATCGCGCTCGTCGATATGAATGGTGTAGAGAACGCATAACATGGACCCAGGAACAATGGGATAAAATTATGTTTTCCGATGAGTCGCGATTCGGGTTTAAGCCTGATACAAAAGAGGTGCGAGTCTATCGTCGGCCCGGAAATACTGAAAGGCTCAGGTGCGTTCAGGAAGTTCATCCATACAGCGCCTCAACAGTTATGTTATGGGCGGGTATTATGAAGAACAGGCGAACTGAGCTCGTTTTTGTAAATGGAAACATGAATGCTGAAAATTAGATTGAGGATATTCTCAAACCTTATGTCTACCCATTTGCACAAACCTTTGGCTCCGATTTTAGGTTAATGCATGACAATGCGCGTTCACATACAGCTCGGCGAACCAGTGAATACTTTGCAACGGAGAACATCCGGGTATTGCCCTGGCCTGCACAATCGCCAGATCTCAACCCCATCGAGCACGCATGGGACATGCTCCAGAGACGTGTTTTGAAGGACTTGGACGGAGCGACAACAACCCAACAGCTGAAGGATTTGCTACAATTCCATTGGGAGCGAATACCGCAAGATGACATAAACAGTCTCTTTAATTCAATGAATAATCGTTGCCGACAAGTTCTGAATAGCAGAGGAGCCCATACTTTGTATTAAATTGTTCTATTCTTTCACAATAAATACTTTTTCTTTAGAAATTTCATTTTGTAAGAAAAAAGTTTAGTTTCTTATGTATCTTAGTTTCTACAGTATATTCTAATATTGTTCATTTCTGTTATTAAAAGAACTTATAAAGACAACAGCTGTTATTTTTACTTCATAGAACCCTAAAGATATTATTTTAAAAATAAAATACAACGTTATAATGTGAAGAACCATCCTAAAATTGAAATTAGTAGATGTTGCTTAGACTTTTTTGATGAGTGTATTTATAAAACGTTGTTGATTTACCAAAACGATTTTGAGTGTAGCATTTTGAGATAGGTACCGAAAGTAGCTGCAGTTGCAGGTATATATTAATCCTGGCATAATAACAAACGTAAAATTGCTAGTAGTAATATAATGGTTGGGAAGTTACGTTCGACTGGTTTGTGAACATCGTAAAACTTCGTGAAAACCTCGTTATAAGTACTTGCTTTAACTGTTTTGATTATACCATACTAACTGGCCTGGCAGACGATGATCTGACCTTATCGGTTAGAAATCAATGATATTTTATATATAGGCGCGTCATACACCAACATCATTGCACTAAAAACACCGTAATTAAACAATACATACAAACTATCAATAACGCTTTCAATTATATAATACATAAAAAAGGAAATAATATGACAGATATTCTACATTATTTTTATTGTTAGAACGAAATAAATATATATTTTGAGTTGTAATGACGTGCAACCATGACACTGGATAATACGTGACTAAGAGAATGTCAGGCAATTGCCTCACTTTTTTATTGCCGAAATGGAGTGCGGGTAACGACGCATCTACACTCATAAAAACATCTTAATTAGCAATGGTAAAGTTTAATAGATCTTTTTAAGTAAAATAATTCCGTAATCCATATAACTCTATTGGTTCACGCGACGCACGCCAATAAAGCTCCCAGTCGGCATGAGTTTATTCGACATTTTCAACAATAAACCCTAATGAATTATACACCTAAATCTTTCTTCATGAAACACTCCGTCCATTAATTAAAACCGCATGAAAATCAGTTTGGCAGTTTTTGAGTTTATCGCGTTCATGCAGACAGATAGACGCAGCGGAGGATTTTGTTTTATAATATTAAGCAATGAATGTAAATTAAATACCAAAGAAACATAAAAAAGGTAAAAAGGTATTTATCAGCGCCTTGAAAGTGCCCGTCAATAATGTAACATTATTACAATAATAATGAATAATAATACCCAACAGAAACAAAATCCGATGCAATAATTATTTAAAAATATGTATCACGAAGTCAAATCGACCTTCCCTGCCTCCCTGCCTACCCCTCCCTACCTACCTGCTTGCCGACAATAAATTACTTTATTTAATTATTAATTTCTTTAAGTACGATATCGAGATATATGAATTTGTATAGCAGAGCCGGATCGTATGAAGCAAACTATGTTATTTCTTTTCAGTTTTCACACAGAGTACTGCAATGATGTATGTATATTTGCATGTATTAAAAATTATTGAAATGATCAGTGACAAAAGTTGTATGAATCTAAAATTATATTTGTTATAGATATAACTCCGCACCTCGGCACATGTTTGATTCGCAGTATATATTTTCATTCCATATTTTAATTCGCAAGATTAAGCTAATTTGTTATACGTAAGAATCATCAAAATCGACCTACGCGTTTAGTCTCTAGAGCGTCAGAAAAGATCAAACGTACATAGGAAGTCATGTAACAATAAGTACATAGTAGCGAAACTCCTTTGCAAATATTAAAAAGCCGACAAATAAATAACTACAGTGTTTCTCACTCCGCAAGCCCCGCTCGTAATGCATACGATTGTCACACCGCAAAACTATAATTATTGTAATAAAATACCTTTTCATTGTTAATATGATAAAAGTTACCTACTAATTAGTTTTCTTTAGTTATCTCTTACTCTTACCTTTTGTATAAACAAAATATTATGAGAGAGGAGCGGCTATGATTTGATACGATCCATCTCTCTTTCCGTTAATGCGTCGCAACATAAAGTAATAATATCGCATGATGATTATGAATATATATAGTCAAATTAAAGTCTGTTGAACGATTTAAGATTGGCCACAATGTGTTCTGCAAGATTATCAAAAGACCTAATAATATTGGCATTATGTGAAATTATATCGAAATAAATATACGATTACAAGTAGGGTGAGTATGCCATGTAATGAATAAAAATTGTGGCAAAAGAAATAGAAAAACCATTTAGTGTTATTTTATTTATAGTTCCCTTGTACGTAGCACGTCCGTAGAAACAAGAAACATGAGACGAAGCCGACGCGATGTCGTCTCTTCGCTCGACTTGACACGCGACGCCCACAATGTTGCAAGCCCGTACTAGCATGCTGATTATATCAGCGCTGAATGTTAGGTATCTAATTGGACCGTTAGGTGCCGTTTCGATACTACGTTGTTATTGTTTACTAGCGGTCGATCAGCGACTTTTTAATCATAGACTATTTTCTGTTTGACATTTGCATTATGAACCCAAACAATGATTGATCACTTTTCATTGAGTGACAATGTCAATATTTTAGGAGATCTAAGTTCAATGGCACTGGTCGGGTAAAATTCGCAGTATTAATTTATTTTATTTAATGTATTAGAAACAGATATTATAGATACATTTTAGCTTTCTGCACTCCTTCTCCATATAAACTTTAACCATGTCAAATCTCAAAGACTTCCGTGCACGCAATACACTTAAAAAGGTGTCCGAAGTTTTCTTCTCAGGTATTAATATAATGATACTTGGGGCTCGAGTAGACGGCGCAGCGGATGTGCCGCCGCCACATGATTGCTATATCACTGTACCTTTTTCATAATACATTGCTAGCTACGAAAATTATACGTGTAGAAATAATTAACACATTTAATTTAAATAAAAAAGTTAATGTTTACATATAATAGGTATATCTAACATTTTGTCGAAAGTTTTGATACCTATTCATCCGAAGATAATCACAAAACTTACACTCATCTTTTCGTAGACCTTTATAAGTGTATGAAATCCACCATGTTGTTCTCTTTGCATCAAAATAAGATGAAACCATCAGCGTCTATTTGAATTTTTACTTTTATTTAGTTATTTCTCTACATATAGTATGCAAACACTACCTCTTTTTTTAGTTAAATTCATCATATTCATTATACCTACACATATGATGTTCGTGGCTAGTATTACTAAGAATGTACAGTGATAGACAAATCAGGAGGCGCGACTTGGCGGCGCGGCGCGTCCACGGGTCCGTCTACACAAAGCGTTATGGTTGTACAATAAAAATAGTCTCTGAGTTGAGTATTACTCTATGCAGGGAACGGACGTAGAGAGTTCGAATGCGGGCGTGTCGCGTCGCGTCGCCCAGAGATCGTATCAGATGATAACTCTCGTATAAACATTATAAATTATATTTATTACATTATATTTGGGATCGACATGTATTTATTTAATTCTATCAAATGTAACTGAGAGTTTCGATGAGAACATATGTTTAATGTACAGGATCTACGATATAACTGCATAGGGCTCTATAGTCTAATGTCAGTAATTATAGGTATACCAGAATCTCATGTAAAATAGGGAAATTAAATTTTGTAGTAAGAAACACTAGGGTAATTAGGAGTAAAACGTCTTGATACTTATAATTTTTTTATTAATATGCCCTAATATCATTCATTAAAAACATTATTTGTACTACGCTGTCAAAAAAGTACTGGCAAAAACAGCACTGTATTGACAGATGCAACTCAAACTCCGTGCCAAAATGGAAAACAGTTGTGCTAATCTAACAATAACAAAAAAACAATAAATTGAATTTTTAACCATAAATAACAAGTCATCCATTCCCCATGCTTTTTTGACTGAATGCATATACTGTAATAGGGGTTGTTGGTTTTCCATAGGACTTGAGTGGTGGAACAGACTATAAATCGAAAATGCATTGACTTGTTTAGATAATTATATTATGATATGTAATTGCATTTTTTTTTGCCATAAAAATAAAATAACTTTATTCCGAGCTGAAAAATGGTTCTAAGTACTCCACTTGCATATCTTCTAAATCGCTCCTCTTGCTTTTCTATTAACCTATCTTGATTGATGAAATCATTTTCATGTTTTATTACATGCTCGCAACATTTTTGCCATTCATCTGCACCAATTTGTGAGAAAGCTGCTCTGTTAATGACTTGATATCAGTTGCAGACCTATTAATATTCTTCTCGGCAACTTTCTGATTCATTATACCCCATATCATTTCTATGGGATTTAGAGTGCAATGGTAATGTGGAAGCCTTAACACTTCATGACCGTGCCATTTAAAAATTTCATCAATCTCATATATGGGTGGAGATTTGTTTTGTTGCACTGCTTCAAGTAATTGGCACTTACGCCAACGATCTTCATAATCAATATTATTTTAAGCAGCTATTCTTTAATATCTTCTATACGGTCGGCTTGTGTGGGCGGTTTATTCAACTGTACAGAATGATAACTTGCGTTATCCATGACAATGAGAGCTGGTTCCGTAAGATTTGGTATTAGTTTTTCCGTGACCCTTTTTTTAAAGTTATTTTGGTTCATATCATGATGGTAGTCAGCAGATATACTTTTTGACCTATATATTAAGCAACAATTGGGCACAAAACCGTTTTCTCCTCCAGCATTCACAATAATCCATCTTGCTCCCGCTGAAATATTTTATACGGACCTGCAAGATCTTTACTTTGCCAACACTTATTTACAGAACATGAACCATGTATATAAGTTTCGTCTAAATAAACTACATCTAGTTTGTTAGGTTCTTGTGATTCACGGTTCTTCTTCATACGCTCTAAACATCTGAATCTTTGTATCTTGATGTCATGACGCCCCAACAAAATAGTTCTTTTTGATTGGCACTTTACAAATTCAAAGTCAATATTCTGCAGAATAAGCCTGTAAAAAAGCATAAGTTATAAAATGTAGCAACTTTAAACTATAGCAAGTTCATTCTTCGTATGGTAGAAGAACAAACCCCTGTAAGTAACAGTTCAATAACATAGAGTAAGGATAGTATACAATATAATATTACTTATTTGATTTCATCATGGGTTTTAATTTTACTTTTAATGTACGAGAACCTAAATAATTTACACACAAAAATGTTTGTTTGCAGAATATCAAAAAAGCTGCTAAACTATTACTAACTGTAACTTTAAATCTATGACTAAAATAATAATAATTGTTTCGGTACTTAGAAAAATGTATGTTTAAAATATAAAGTATCTTGACTTGTTAGTTCTACTTACTGGTGAATGTTTGAACTCTCTTTAAAATCAAAGATTCTGATTGGCCTCCATCTTCTTCTGCACAAATTCTTTGATATACATTGTTACTACACAATTAATTATTTTGTTTTCGTTCCATGAGATTCTGGTTCACCTATATTAAGTATCTAGCTGTGCCCCACGGTTTCACTCGTGTTAATTTTATACGAAAAACATCGCCAACGCATTCGCGTAGGCAATTTTTTATACTTTGTGTAAAACTATCGACATTTTTATCAGAAATAAATTAATTTTTCAAATTATAATAGAGCCTATATTACTCGCTGATACTGTAGCTTTATATTAGTGAAAAAAATATTTAAAATCGGTCTGATTGTTTTTGAGTTTATCCATTACAAATAAAAAAACAGTGCATGCGTACAAAGTACTAAAGTGTCAAATTAATTTTATGTTTATACTAATCTAAGGCTTTAGTTTACCGAGACTTAGAGGGAGGGGAAAAGGATGATATGTTAGGAATTTAATTGTCATTAAAATTTTAAGTATATTAAATTCTTAAATGGCGAGTGGCAAATTAAAATGCCACATGTTATTTTTTAATACTGAAATTTCCCAACCTTCAAACGAATTAACATAAAAAAAAATTATATTATAATAACAAAAAGATAACAAATATATTACTTACTCTGAACAACTGCTTAGTATAGGACGATTTACAAATTTATCACAAAATGTTTATTTATAAATTTAACCCACTGTTTACACATTGCACTTTCTCAATCGCTCACTCCCTCTCTCTCTCTCAAAATGTTTCACATTTTCGTGATTCTTTGCATCTGTAAAAATTTTACCCTCATGCGCGCAAAGAAGTTTCACTTCAATAAACAAACAAAAAATCAAATCTTTCCTCAGTATAATATTGGTATAGATAAGGTTAATAAACCGAGAAATTTTAAAAGAAGCAGAGATTTGCTATTTAATTCCAAACTAAGCAAAGCTTCCCAGACATAGACAACTGACATTTATATGCTCATCACACAAAGTCAGTCAAGGGCGGGTATCGAACCCGCGATCTTTCGGCTCAATAGTAGCATTTACTACCACTGCGCCACGAGGCCTGTCAATATACCTTTTATCCATTAAAATCTACTTAATTTTATTACCCATATCAATAAAATATATATGAATAGTGAAAGAAATGAGAAAGGACCTTTGCCCAGTAATGCCACACTTACAGGCTGATATTATTATTATATTATTATGTATATTGATAAATCTGCAATTCTGTCTGTACATTTTATGATTTCCTCTTATAGATGACAAATGTCAATAAATACTTTTTAAAATCATAAGAAGGAAAAATAATGCAAAATATATTTTTAATAATTCTCAATCAATTTTACATGAAATTTTGAACACGGGAAATATGACAAGTATATGTTATTTCATAGTTTATAAGTTATTAGAATTGATAGTAATCATTTTAGAAATGTAAAAAAATAACGCTTCTCAACCGATTTTATAAAAGACATCTAAAAATGTGTTGCTGAGGTTCCACTATAGATTTAATTAATTATTTCTAGGCTTAGAGGTTGTGTTCAAGTTTGATGCGACTATTCTGTCAGCCATAAGGGTCCTGAAACCTCAGATGGCTTTTGCTATCATCACCGGGTTCGATAGTGATCAAATGTTGTGTTACTTCAATAACGTATCTGAGTTTACTATTCCCGATTAGACCATATTTGTTATAAGTACTATCTTTAACTTAAGACAGATATCTGATTCCTTCCTATCTATTCAAGCTATAGGATATGGATATGTATTAAGTAGGTACGAAAAACTATCCATTAATAGGTTATTGCAAAAAAAAGACAAAAGGTTATATTTGTCTATCATTAATAACTGAGACGACGGATAGATAGGTTATTGAAAACGGCCGTTAGCTATGTTCAAGCGCTAATCTGTAGAAAATAAAAATAAATTATTATGTTCGCTGTATATTTTTTCTCGTTTAATTATACTAATCCAGATTAATTATATTACAATAAAGGTAACATTTCATTTTCATATCATATCATGTTCAAATTAAAACACAACAGGACTTGTTGAGTACAGCATTCGTTGAGAGGTAGTAATATCGAATTTAAAAAAGTTTTGGTAATGAGTGGTCGTGTATAAATTTCCCGCAACAATATTATAATTAATTGTTATAATATTAAATATCGCCGCCGTAGAGGGAGAATTAGATAACTAACTAAAATTTATATTCGAAAGAAAACGCTAATTAAGTAATTTGTTTTTGGCAAAAACCTCCTTATACAGCAGCGAAATATAATTTCACATAAAAAACTGTCTACTTCATCTCAGACGTTTCATAGTTGACAGAGTGATAGTCGTCGTGAAGTGTTTTCGAGTACCGTTAACATTTATCTCCAGACACTCTAGACTCTAGACTCTCTAGAGCATTCATTCAGTGGACTGCTCTGAGAAGACTTAATCTGATTGAAACGCTGCATGGGTACTCTCTTATGCATTCTTGTACCTTGCACTTAGTCTTGCAAGACCAAGCAATACAAAGAATGATAGATTTATCGCGACAAATGCTCGAGGAACTTAAGCGAAGTCAAGTTATTCAGGTACCGAGACATTGGGTGTTGAAATCAAAATTAAAATTTATCGTCTAATAATAGATATATTGGAAGAAAAAACATGTGTGCCGTTCACACACGGTACAAGTGAGACTTTCAGAATACATAAAAATATTACGATTCACGTGAACAATACACCACGCTGGCTATGACGCCTTTTCACAAGGCTTCGTAATACGTTAGTGCACACTCATGTAAAAAGACAAGACTGAGATAATGGGAAACACTGTATAAAGTATTCTATCTCACTCTCTCTCAGGTAAAATCCTGTAGATATATGTATTTGTCTTTTTTTAGAGTCGCTATTTCATTTCATCGCATTTGAGATATCAAAGGTACTAAACAAGATTTCACTTTAAAAAAAAACACACAGAAACCAAGTTGTATAGTCAAATTGCGAGTGAAACCTTTAGTAATTCTAAATATGCATTGGTCCTATCGATGCACAAAGGTACATACTAGCCGCAGCCCCGGCTGGTCGCTATCAAATGAACATGAATTCAATTAATTCTAAAAACGCCAAATGGCTTCCAAGAACTAATCCCGTTGTCGATATCCATCGGTTATTGGTACGAATAAATCGAAGACAATCGTATGTTGCGACCAATATAAAGGTCGGATTTAGCTCGCTGTCCTATGTAAAGCGATTAAATTGTTCTTAAATAAAAAATATTATTGTTGTGCTCGAATATAGTTATATAAGTGAAAAACCGATCTGGTACCCTTCAATTTGTCACCTAGTTTGTACTACATACATTTTAGATTTTGAAATTTCATTGGCAAAACTGTTTTGACAAAACTACTGCTCCGTAAAAATAAAGCATCCTAATTGAAATACAAGCAGGTAAAATCACGTCTTTTGGAATTATTTAGAATGATACAAATCGACTTGTGAGACCCAGAAAGTTCTGCAGCTATCTCGCTCAAGTCTCTCTCAGTAAATATTTACGATATTATTTATTTATTTACACACTATGCGTTAAATACGCAATGGCGGACTTAATGCCAAAGGCATTCTCTGCCAGTCAACCATTAGGTGATGCAGAGATAAATGTTGGTAGGTGTAAAAGGTAAGGGGGTTACCAGGGCGAGGCAAATTTTCCAGCATATATCGACCGCATTTGAACGCTTTGTACCAGTCATAAGCACGTGTTTTTGATAAATTCGATCCACTGTAAGATTTCTGTAACATTTTCAGTGTCTCCGAACACGAAATTCCATTAGTGGTGCAAAATTTAAGACAAAATCTTTGTTCGATGTTTTTGTCGATTATGAAATTCGCAATACACACTAGATATAATCTAACTAAAAACCGCACTGTATTTAATCTAAATAACAGATACAACTCAAACTCCGCGCCAAAATGAAAAATAGTTGTGCCAATCTAACAATAAAAAAAGAAAACCAAAAATTGAATTTGGAACCACAAAAAAATCATCAATTCCCGATACTTTTTTGACTGAATGTATATCGAGAAACCTTAAATATACCTGTAACTCAGTTATGCGATCACTCTCCTTCTGTACTATTATTGGAACGTGGTTACTTCGTTAGTAAGTGCTGTCATTTTTTCATGTAGCTATTCTGATCAAATCGGGTTGCTGTTTTATAAACGTATTTCGTTTTATGTCTATTTCGAGTGTATCATTTATGGATGTTACAATATATTGCTATCAAATCTATATAATATTATAAAGCTGAAGAGTTTGTTTGTTTGAACGCGCTAATCTCAGGAACTACTGGATCGAATAGAAAAACATATTTTGATCTTGGACAGCCTATTTATCTAGGAAGGCTATATGCTATATAATATCACGGTTTGTCTAATATGAGCGGAGCATCAATGAAAAATTTTGCAAAAACGGGGAAAATTTGTTCTTTCTCATAGTTTCCAATGCTTGCGCTGCGTAAATGAATTTACGCAACAGTCACGTGTGTCGGAATGGTTTCTCTTAAAAAGATCTAAAAAAAGTCACAGTAGCATATGTCTATCTTTTAACGTTTACTCAATAGTTAAAAATGTTAATTTTTTATGGTAATAAAATTTGTTCTAAAATAATTGGTTTTTATAAGTTCTCTTATGTGACGCAGACAAAATTGCGCGGGTCAGCTAATAGTGTTATATAAATGAACATGACGTATATTTCATCGATTACATATTAGCAGTAACTTTATGTTCTCGATTGTAATCGACTCACATGAGTTCTCGTGTTGTTATTATCATTGATATTAATGTTAACACAATATAAAACAATAAATATCAGATCCTATCGATCATGTACGACTTTGAATCGACATTTTTAAATAGGGACTCAGTTTCCTAACTTACTTTTTGCGAATGTATTTGTTTTAACCTCAGGTAATTTTATTTTTTATTTTTATTGATTTTTTTATATAGGTTTACCGTTTAACCACAATCTCACTTTATGTGAAATGACGATATTGTCGAAGATGGGGACGTAAGCTAGTACAACTGCCGGAACTGAGAGTGGTAGCTAACTAGATGTGCATAGGAAACTATCTGGTTTCATCACAATGATTTCCTTCACCGAAAACCTTTTTACATCATCTAAAATCTACCTGATGATAAGTGTTAATCAATCTGAAATATGATCGTAGAATGAACTTCAATGATAGTTTGCTTACATTGAGAGTTGTGTTGGTATTTTGTTTAAGCAAACGTTTTGTAGTTCCTGGAACTTGTACATTAAATGATAATAAGTATAAAATTCAAGCGAAATGCTCGTTAGAGAAATACGCACTAATGTTTATTTGAGAAGATTACTGTTAACTGAAAGGCGTAGTCACCGTATATGTGTAGAATTAGGTTTTATGTTCCTAATAAATAGGCGATAAAGTTCGCAAAGCTAGTAATAATCTTCATTATATAAGTTAATTTATTAATTCTAAAACTAAAGATAGGAATGACCAAAATTCATCGATGATATAGAAACATCGAACACCCGAAGATCAGTACTTGAGTAGAGACCATATTTTACAAAATAGTGTAGGATGCTTTCAAACCGTATCGAGCGACGACTTGTTGGAAGAAATTGGAAGTGAAAAGCTAGATATTGGATGAGATGGCAAACCTTGGGAAAGGTATATGCCCAGCGGTGGACTTCTGAAGACTGGCTGATGATGTATGCGGACATTTATATGAAAGATTTTGTAAAAAAAATCAATCACTAGAAATATTGAAAAAAGAAGATAAACGCTCTAACGTAAAGCAATGCCTCCAAAGAAAGAAGGTAGAATACTAAAACATCAATATTTTCTAAAGTCGATGTTTATTTACCGTTTTTGTCCATGTCAACATCGATATATTTCCTAATATTTCCCATCCCTAACTCAAAACAATGACGCGCTGCACTGCTATTAATATTTCCTATAATTATAAATTTAGTATTAGAAATATTATATTGGAAAACGAACTGGCTTTACGATAACCGTGACTTTTACAACTCTGCCCACCCAGAAATCGTTATAGCGTGAAATTAATGCGACAATTAACGCAAGAAACAATTAAAACCTTAACTGTATTTATATATAGGATGTTGTTTTATTGTATGTCAAAAACGTTTGTATGAAAATAACTAGTTGACTTCGCAGACGTTGTTCTGCTTTTTTCAGTAGTCAATAGCTCAACTACAGGGTAAAAAACCTTCTCTATGAAAATAACACTTAGATCTTCCAACTTTCATGGTGTTGAAATTTATCAATCTTATAAATAACATAACATACCATCACGCTGTATCCTCAATGGGTTAAGCAGAAGTGTACTAGTGTAAATCCACAGTTCGCCGTGTATGTTTTTTAGGTTCCATGTAATAGGGGACGAGCCTATTGCCATTAATCGGACACAAAGCCGAACTTCGAGCTGCTACTGAGAATTTCATGGAAGAATCCAATAAAACTTTTCTCGACCTGGGAATCGAACCCAGGACATCGAACATAGAAGTTGCGTTTAGCCATCCCCATTTTTTGGATTCCGTACTTCATAATAATAATTAAAAAAACAGAAATCTTATTAGGATTAATTAGTTTTCGTCTGTCTATCTTTGAGGTACTCGTTGCTACTTAAGCTACATGTCGAAGTTAAAAAATATCAATGAACAATATTTAAAAAACAAAAACAAATAATATGTTTCCCAGTACAAAGTCAGAGGTCGCGTGAGGATCACTATAAAAATTAACAATCGCTAGATAAAGTGACATGCGCGGGCGCAATCGCATCGTTCACTCGTGGCGATGTGTGCGGCCGATGCGGTGCGGCGCTGCGGTGTTCAAACCGGATGGTATTATACAATAATAAAAGAGTGTCGAAGTATTATATTATTTTTCATAACGCTTTATGGGCATTTATATACATCAACATTGATAGTTTTTGATGTTCAAGCAATGAAGGGAGTTGAACGATTTTATATTCGTCTTAATTGTGTGAGTGACATAGTAAATCATATTTAAGTACGATGACTGGAAAAAAATAAATAAAAAATATATTTTATGACAACTTTTTTTTTTTGCAGTCGGGTATAATGTTTCCTTTTTAATAATTTATCATGCTTAACCGTGTAAATACGTTTTATAGGTAGTGATTATATTTGGTGGATGTAGACAGAAAGACAGACATCGTTATCATAAATGGCATATCATACACCTACCTGAGCACATTTATGGGTGCTTAGCAATACGTTTTCTAAGTGAGGTTTGTAGCTAACCTAACTGCATAATGGCAACAATGTTCTTCAATAACGAGGGCTAGTTGCCATGCTTGGAAAAAGAGAAAAAAAGCGTGCGATTTTTTTACTTTTTAAGCGTATGTATGTATGCATGGGTGTATGTATGTATCTATGTTTATTTCTTTGGTACGGTCTGTAGCCTAAAAGGCTTGATGAATTTTAGCATACGAGGTGTCGTTAGATTTGTCTTAATTGTGGGAGTGATATAGCCTATGTAATATTCAGGTACGACGGTTGGGAATGAAATCAATCGGGTTGTTTGTTTCCTTTTAATAATTTAGCTTGTTAACCTCCTATTCTATCAGGAATCTGAGAAATCGTCGACGCGGTGAAATCGTGATAATAATTTACTTGTTCACTTTTGTACATTTTATCATGGGTATAAAGTTGACGCGCGTCCAGTCCGCGACAAATGCTGTCGGTCGCATGTTTAGCTCGCGCAATACATCAACGCTCTCGTGACAAATATCACCCCCGTTGGCGAACATTCGCACGAATCGAGTCCGTCGACTTTGAATAATTGGAATTGAATTTAATTTCTTTTCTAAATTATTGCTTACATCTTACTGTTGATCGTCATTTATTCTCTCTTATTTTTGATTGCCAGTACCGGGTCTATGTTTATTATCTAAATCTAATTATATATAAAAGGAACTGTGAATAACTATTGATTGATCTATCAACACACAATGAAAACCAATGAACGAATTTGACTGGAATTTGGCAACTTAGTTATTATGACGTAGGTGTCCGCTAAGAACGACTTTTTGAAAATTCAACCTCAACAAGGGTTAAATCTTAAGTTAGAGCTATTTATTTATATATTTAGTGTTTCAGTCACAATTTTACGTGTTAAGTGAGAATGTGGCCCAAGATGGTAGTACTCTAAACCTAGTAGAACTGGCTTCGCGGCTGAGTACTGAGAGCTATAAAAGCAGTCTGTGGCTCCAGTTTTCTTTGGCCCTTATAGATAACAGTGTAGTGAGATATAGTCAGATCTAAAAAAAAGGATCTCAGTTCAGTTGTTGGTAGTCATTATTCTAGATTCCCGCGTTAACAGTATCTCTACTTGTGTGCCAGTTTTATTAAAATTATTTTGTATTTTTCTATTGTTCAGAAACTAACTGAATATATAATAAAATTAATAAACTCTTTTTAGAGAGTATAATAAAGTCTTTTTAAAACCCCGTATAACAATTCGTAACACTACACATAGAAAATACCTCAACGAGTTTCTAGCTAGGTCTGATGTAAAAATATTTTCTTTAAAATATCTTTAAATAAATTCTTATTTATAAAATAAAATGAAATATATAGTCAGATCTCAAAAAAAAAAAGTAGTAGAACTGACTTTTAAGTAAAGCTGTCAGAACACACCTACTGGTGCTTAGCGCCAATTTTCAACCTGAGCGTGGTTGCTAGCCAGATGTGCATTAGAAAATGTCAGACCACCATGCTATGGTTTCATGAGTTCATTTAACAAAATCCAGGCTATTGTAGAGACTCAAACTCACGTTGCCGTCAATTGACGTGGTGTCTGTACACGCTATCATAAGCCGTCATTGATTCAATCATCCTTTTCCTTATTTGCGATGATTCCAATCTAGTTTTTGTTTTATTTAGTTACGTTTACTCCTTTGGTCCAGTAGACCTATAGGATACTTCTCTTTTACGGGATAATATATGATCATGATTTTTGACGACAATATTACATTTCGAAAGTGTTTGCTAGCAGGGTAGGTGTGCAGTAGAAAACCGACTTGCTAAGGCAAAATAAAATCTTCTTTCTTTCGTCGGATTACATCGGCTTTCAATTGTGCAAATCGTTTAGTTAAATATAATATGAAATCAATAAACATGTGAGTAATATCTCATTTCCATAACGAGGTGAAGGGCGCTTGTATATTTTGCATTGTGTTTTGGTTGGAGATCGTACTCAAAGCTGTTCTTTGTGTGGTAGTGAGTCATTTATTTAATTTGTTAAAATTACTAACAAATTTTCTAGTCAATAAATCGACTTTCTGATTGATTACAATTTAATATTCATAATTATTTTCATATTAACATTTTCAGGTGAGAAAACGAAGAGTTTTATGATGTTTCAAAATTTTAAAAAACAAGACTGGATGTCAAAATTGCCTATCTACTACATGAATATTTTAAATATAATATTATGTTCATATTAAATATAAGAATAGATGTTCGTCCACCTATGAAAGAAATTTAATATTTATTTTATAAATAAGAATATATTTAAAGATATTTTAAAGAAAATATTTTTACGTCGGACCTAACCAGAAACTCGTTGAGGTATTTTCTATGTGTTGTGTTACGAACTGTTATACGGAGTTTTAAAAAGACTTTATTAAACTTTCTAAAAAGAGTTTATTGATTTTATTATACATATATTCACGTAGTTTCTGAACAATAGAAAAATACAAAAGACTTTTAATAAAACTGGCACACAAGTAGAGGTACCGTTAACGCGGGAATCTAGAATAATGACTGCCAACAACTGAACTGAGATCCTTTTTTTTTAGATCCGACTATACTGTTAGCCTTAGGGACCCTGAAGCCGCTGCGGCTTTTACAGCTTCACCGGACTTGGGTTAAACTGAGTTCCGCGCCCTTCGTTATATTTATAAAAACAAAAATGCCTAATGGAGCTTTTGTGAAGAGAGGGTTTCAGTTGGTTAATGCTTTTCATTAACATTTCAGCTATATAAAATAACGTCATTTACCTTCGTATGACATTATGTTGAAACGCTAATACAAATTATACTGACAGACAGGCGTTCCCATACTATTAATATAGAAACGATCGAACTCAATTCATTAGAAGCAAGACATCTAGTGTAGGCTTAGATTGATTGCGAAGCACCAAGTCTATTGTGAAATCTAATGATTTAACCAGAGATAATGAAAATTGATGCCTCTGTAGCAATTGAATGTGAGATATTATTTGATATTTATTGAAAGTGATTTAGACATATATTTTTCAGACTTCGGACCAGACCACCGCATAGGGTCAAACACCCTGCATAGTGGCACGGCCTACATGTAGCGATGTGTATGTTAATGGGTATATCAAGCCGTCGAGAGGCTTGCAGGCCAGCACGACAGTGTCGCCCGTTGACGGATTACAGATCTTTCGGTGGTCACCGTTGTTTTTGAATTGTACTGTTCTTACTATCAGATACAGTGCAGTCACTTTGCGGTGCAATAAAATACAATTAAAACTATATGATAGCGTAACTCCTAACTTAAAGTTATATTGTGAACAAAAAAAAGTCTTTAGTTATTATAACGAAGTGACTTATCGTGGGATGGAAGATAAACTGTAAAACTTTACCTATCCGAGCGAAATAAAAAAAATCAAATACATATATACTTATTAAATACTATTTTCGAAATTATGCCAGTCTTGGAATTGACTCATATGTTATGGCCACATTTCTTTTCACTGTTTTATGTACAGTAAGACGCTCCAGTGCTGCGATTTGATTTTTTTTTGAATATAAATCTAATTTTTTTTTAAATTTTTGTTTATAAAGTAATCAAAATAAATATTTTGTTATTAAATAATATTATTTTAAAAAAATATTTAAAAAGAATCAAAAAACCCGACTACAACAAAAATACTCAACATTTTTTTTTCTATTATTGCTTTTTATTTGATTCCCAGAAATGATCCTTAAATATTGCATTTTCCACATTTAAGATAAATCTAACGATACCTCTAATACTAAAATTCATCAAGCCGTTTAAGATACAGGTCGTGATATGCCAAAGAATTAGACATACATACATACTCTCCAAAAACATTACCTTCCTTTTTCGCAGTCGGATAATATTAAAAAAAAAATCTTAACTCATGTTGACATATTGCTTTGTATTACTCGTTTTCTAAAAGTATCTGCGCAAGTCCATGGTGGTAGAGCAATTTTTGAATCTCATCTAGCTAACCATTCTTTCAAGATATTTTTCTATGGCAACATCGCTGGTAATTGAGAGCTATTCATGTTATTCGGTTTTAACGTGCCACACAGTTAACTAACATCAGAAGTGATAGTAGCTTAGCGCTTAAGTTATAACTTTAAAAAGTTGGTATATGAAATTATATACAAATGTACAATATGCACTTATATCGTACCATTTTCCATAACTTAGTAATAAAGTGCCTCTTAGGTTCAGTGCCAGAACGGTGGGGTTTTCCGTTTAGCTCTGCCCATCTGTATGTAGATTTATCGGCGATATGTCGCGCGTGCGCCTCACTGATTGACAGTACAATGTGTCATATGCAAATGCGTTAGAGGGCGCGACCGGCCCTGTATACTTAGTATAAGATTTAGCGAAAGTTATAAATATAATAAAAAAACCCATCTCGTTATGATTTAAAGTGAAAGGTATGCCGATTATATTTATTACGGTGTATAAAGTTGTTCTGTCCTTAACGGTCAAAAATCAAAATATTTTTTAATCAATTTAGGCCCTAGGAAAGCACTTATGAATGTCAAAACACTACCACCGGTAAACAGTACACGGTAGTTAATGGCTCGAACACAGCGCCACCTATCGAATCCTAACATAGCTATATTAATAAATCTTTAGTTCTGTCTTTACATGTAATTATTTTTTTTAATTTCCCGATAGCCATTTATTTTAAAGAACACTGATCACGAATATAAATACCATTAAAAAGAATTGTCTCTCTGTTTATATTTTAGAATCTGACTCAATAAGGGCTTAACCGATATCTATAAAATTTTATACACAGAAAGTTTTTTTGTTCAATTCATAGGCTATTAGAATTAGAAATCATAAAATAAAAAGTAATAAATGATAACCAATTTCTATGAAATTTTATCGACGAAAATAATATGTTTTTCTATAATTCACAAACTTTGGAATTGTCAATATTAACTTTTAGAAATCGTAGAAAGAAATTCAACCGATTTTAATGATAATTTTATTGTACACGGGAAGTATACATTCAGTCTAAAAAGTATCGGGCCATTCTCGATACCAGCCGACTTTTTTTCCTAAACTCAAATTACCCCCCGTTTTCATTCGGTAGAAGACATAAAAGAGAATTTGCGTCGATAACTAAACTCAATTCTAGAAAAAACAATCAAAAATGTTTTGATGATTGGATTATTCGTTGTGTAAACGTATCGTTTATGAAGGAGCGTACTTTGAAGGCGCTAAAATAAATTTAGATAAATAACTATCATTTTGTGTATTATTGATATTTTCCTGGTATTTTTTGACAGAGTAATAAATAATTCCTAAATTGATAGGCTGTATGAATGCTTAAAATTTTGAATAAAATAAAAGTACCAGATGTTAATATAATATTTACACAATTATGCAAATTTATGCAAATTTATGCAAAATTGTACTATATTGTAGAACTATTTAAAAAAGTCAGAGCACAGAAGGTGCATAGGAGTACTTACGTCATACAGTTAAGCTTATTAGACTACTTTTTTTTTGTTGTTGTTTGAACGAACCATAATTAAATTACAAAGCTACTACTAGTACTTATAAATATTAGGGGACATCTTTTATTATATCTAAGATAACAAAAGTTATGGTAGGCTCTATGCATCATCCTTCTGCTAGGACGTCATCTCGCAGAAGGGGGCTGCAGAGAGGGTTCGCCAGGTGGATCCCCTAAGCGGCCCTCTCCGTCAAAGACGAATGGGTGGCAGGAGGAGGCGGTTCATCCGCCAACTCCCGCCACCCTAGCCGAACCAGAGGAGACAGGTCGAGGGGCCCGTCTCCTACTTAGGCCGGGGCGGCGCGGCTGTATGCCAGTGCAGTGCCCGCGTCGCCTCAGTATGGCGGCGGATGGTACACCGTGGAGTTTTAGTGAGTAGGAGTCTCACATAACCACTCGTTCCCCCGGGCGGGTGTGTACCCATGATGGGTTTCTCCACGTTAAAAAAAAAATGCTTTATGCACCTGAATATTGGATTTCTCGGAATTAAAAAGAATATACAAAAGTTGTCAAGTACCGTCAACAGATCCCGTGCACTTTACTTATTCAATCGAAGTTAGCACGCATGACTTCTATGTGGAAATACTGTCAAATAATATAGTATTACATCTGAATAATCTTGATACTTGAAAATTTATTTTTGTTTGTAATAGGACGCCGCGCTGCGCCACGTTGGACTAGTCTATCTCTATCCTATAATTTGCGTAACTTTTTTTGTGTTCTATTTGTAACTCTACACTAGAGTGAAGAAATCTGAATGCTTAAAAGTGTTCTATTAGAAGAAGTACCATTGTTAAATGCTTGGTGTTTGATTTTACTATTACTTTGTGAGCTGGCTAAAACACCGTACTTTTAACTATTAATAGAATATTAAATGAGATATCATATTGTTTTAGTGCAGTCTATTTTCACTGAACTTTTTGCCGATGTTTGACGAATGTTATTACTAATTTTATAAACAGTTTTAGAAAACTGCGTGTATTTTATTGTTGACCATAGATTTTTGCTAAATATAGTAACAGGTTGGTCTGTTAAGCTTCGTAAAATGATTAAATAATTTTTCTTATTATAAAAAAAAAAAAAATGGAAATACATATATAAGTATCAAAACATGTTAATGGTAGTAGATCAATTTACTCGTAAGCGCCGCGCGTTTGCTTAGCGAATGGAGCGAAATCCCGATCTCTCAAGTTCAACAGCACCCTGACAAACACACTAATGTGGACTGATATTTAAGATAAAGTGTATGTACCCTTCATTTAGGTTATTATGGAAGTTGTTTACGTTTACGTTTATTGTTCAATTAGCCACATATAGAGACTTTTCTTCGTTTCCAGGAAGCAGAAACATGTATATATGTATAACTTAGTTAAGCTCTAAATCTACGGATAGGGAATTAGTCAGATCACGATGATGTTGTATATCCGGCAACAACCCAAGCCGAGGTTCGGCCACTTTGCCACTCTTGAGCATGTTTCAACAACGCTCGCCCCGCAGCCCGGTAAAGCTGTAGAAGCCGTCTCAGGATTGAGTTTTTTGAGCCCTTATGGTAGTGTAAAAAACCCCATAGTATGTTATTTGTCAAAATACAATGCCATCTCAATTCAGGTTTTGGTGTTTCCTATGTTAGATGGATTGCTGGATACCTGAAAATTGTGTTCGACAGTACCGCGAGAGCTTTTGTTGGGACCTTGAAGTGCCATGTTGTGGTTTTTATTTCTGATTCATTAACTTAGGTGTTTGACCCTATATTATGTGATATTGGTGGTGTTTTGCGCGATATAGTTTTGTTATTGTACTTAATTGAAGTGGATTGTAAATGTAAACTGATAGCAGGCATTTTGAAATCTCACAAAAGCTCCCTAGATCGTTCTGACAATGGAGACACCATTGGCATGTGTTTTGAAGTGCCAAAACAAGAAATAAAAGTCAAGTTTTTAATCCAGTGTATACCCTGATGAAAAGATGCATATAAGAGAGCGTGACAGCGATGATCGTCGATAAACTATCGATCTCTGGATGATAGCCGTTGTTTTTATTTATTTATAAGGACCGCCAGTGGTCAGTGTATAGCAGTCACATAATAAAAAAAACTGAAAAATGAAATACACTTGGCCTTTTAAGGCAATTACGACATGCACTGTGTAGTTAAAAATATATGAAAAGAATACAAATAAAAAAAACCAGTTATAACAGGGTTATTAGAAATTACGTCAAATATATATACAAACTAATAAAATTAAAAAAAAACATCTGTCAGTAAAAATTTTTTTTTTTTAAAATACATAAAAAAAAACGTCAATATATAAAAAGCATGGATTATTTTGGATTGTACTGTTCTTACCCCCAGACTCAGTGTCGTTGCTTCGCAGTAGGTATTATTATTTTTTTCCAACTTAGCACTTAAGTTTCTTTAAAGTGGTGGATTATTTTAGCATTTCTAATTACAAACTCAATAAACTGTATCTCATCACAAGATATGATTCATTCGAAACTGATTAATTTAGTTTTGTTAGGACTTACGAGGCCTAATCTCATTCGGTGAGCAGAAATGCGCCCGCGCACGTGTGGGCGCGAGGTTGCCTTGTGAAATTTGACCCGACAGGATGACTCAGTTAAAGTTTGTTATCATTTATAAATTTCAAATTAATGCACTGTTTGTAATAATTAATCTCCAATGCAAAATGTAAATCTATTATAAATATGTAATTTAAAAAATATAATTTTGGAGATTAACATTTCGTTTCCATAAAGGTTATTTTTAATACTAACTTTTGTAGGTGAACTAGAGAATGAAATTTGTATAGCAGTCCATTGAAGGAACTGACGAGAAGTTTGGTGTATGAATAATTTTTTTTTTGTTTTAATCAGATTTTTTTTTAATGATATAAAACGTGAGTAAAAGTGGTCACAAATGAGTCTGCTGCAAGATCTTGGGTTCGCTTTCCAGTTTGAACAAAGTGTTATTGGGTTTTTCTATTAAATTTTCAGTAGTAGCTCGGAGTTTTTTGGCTTTGAGTCCGATTAATGTCCATAGGTTCGCCCCCTATTACAAGTGACCTAAAAAAACATACCCGTCGAACTGTGGGTGTACACACACTTCTTCGGAGATACAGGCGTGAAATTATGGTTATGTTAAAGAATCATTGTATTTGATGTTTGATTTTAAATGTTAATATTATATATTTAATTGTATTTTATATAAAAATAATAAAAATAAAGGGATTTAATGAAGTCATTTATTTAAATTTTCTACTTAAAGAGTATGTCTACGTAAAGTTGAGTTTCGTGAATGTAAGCTTTGCAACGGACGTAGGCTTTTGGTGAAGGAAAAACAAATCGGAGCATTTTGAAACGTATACATTTTTACACACAAACTTTAACTGTACATAACGAAAAAGTTAATATCAACTCAGTAAATCGAGACAAAAAAAAGCATTTCATTATTTTAAAAAAGCATAACATAACATACCATCACGCCTGTATTCCCCGAAGGGTTAGGCAGAGGTGTACTAATGTACACCCACAGTTCGCCAAGTATGTTTTTAGGTCCCATGTAATAGGAGGCGAGCCTTATGCCATTAATCGGGCACGAAGCTAAACTCCGAGCTGCTACTGAGAATTTCATAGGAAAACCCAATAATACTTTGCTCGACCTGGGAATCGAACCCAGGACCTCGATCATAGCACAAAAACAACGACTTATTTATTAATTAAATGACATGATTAACAGCTAAAATATTAATGTAAAAACAGTAAAGATGCCTGTTAATCCGTAACAAATTATCACGTTCAAAAAACTGCTAAGTTTATATTATCATTACTGTCAGTAATAACAATGAACAAAAATTTACATGTCTATTACTTATTAAAAAAAATTAGCACCTTCCAGCCGATATCACACTTCTTTAGATAGAGTCAAGATTTATAGTGCCTCCATACATCATTGAAACGTTTGCGTGCCCGCACTATTTAGGAGTTTTTCCTGTAGTTAGATTAAGAAAATGGTACAAGTAGTAAAGAATATATAAAACTGAATCTATATCATTGTGTAAAAAAACCTCGTGTTGAAGCTATATCACTATAACATTGGATTTTCTAGATCTCTTCTTTCTAGCTATCACTTCAAAATAATTGAAAAACCTGTAGCCTAGCACCTATTGATACATTTCGGCAGTTGTATTTCACAGCCAGTTCCCGTTTGAGCTTTGAAGCACTTATTAATTTCAAAACGCTACCACCGGTTCGGAAAACATCCCAGACATCGAGAAGAAGTGACAAGAAATTCGATCGGGTTTATCAACAACTTATTATCTTTTTTTTTAATGGTTTTTTACAGTATTTAATTATATACAGATATCATAATTTTCAGTAGATATACAGAGAGGGAATCACATCCAGACATCACCATCATTCACGTAATCAGCCACCCCATAATACCCCTTCGATAATAAAACCGGCTTAACATGATTCTTGAACTCATTATCCGGCAAATCGGTAATGTGTGTTCATTATAGAACCTATCATAATTAGCTAAAAAATTATAATTTACGGAGTCTAAAAGACGGAATAACTATTTTATATTTATTTCTAGTATTGAAATTGTGCGTGTCAGTAGAAACACACACACACATAGTGTATATGCAGTTACATTGGCATATTCTTCTAGGAATGAAAACCTTCATAGCATCAACATAATGGTTAAAGTATGTTTCGTTGGTTTGGACATGTGGAACATACGAAAAATAAATAATGAACAATATGATTGTGCATTTGCAGAAAAACCGAGAATAACGGAGTCTATCGGATTTAAATAGAAAAAAATGCTAACTATAGACAAAATAAGAAACACTCGAAACTGGCGAGGATGTGCGATACTTTCTGCCTACCCCAGTAGAAATATACCGTGATGATATATGATACAATTGGTGTAAATAAAACGCCTTCTCTCTCCATACATTCGACCTACACTATGTCAAGTGAAACTGTTCGAAGTTCTCATGGATTGTGACGTGGGTTTAGCAGAGGGAGTTAAAAGATTCAGTACATTGTCTCAGCGTGACTAGTTCAAGGTTGTGTCGGAACGTTTAGACCGTTCTTTTGTTCAGAAAGGTTACGTTCGCATCGTAATTGATTTATTGTTAGGTTTCTAAAGCTCATCTCGATGCGTTTATGATTTTCAATTGTACATGTAACGACTAATTCGATTTTAAAAGTCAGGTACTTTGAAAACAAAAGCAGGTGTATTCATTGTTCAGAGGATAGTGATGCACGGACGTACATATGTTTCGTTATTAAATTTCCATGCGAAAAGCATGTCTTTCAGAAGTCACGTGGTTAACATTCCTGTATTGTTTATTATATGCTCGAAAAAAATTAGACTGGACTTTTAAATGACATAATTTCAATATTAAGATTAAATATAAAATAGTCATCCCATCTCTTAGATTTAGTAAGACAAAAATTTTTGCTATTTATTTGTATTAATTCTACAATAAACCTTATTAGCTACCATCATATCACCCTAAAGTTGAAAATCTCTCGCAAATCATTTATAAGCTTGTCTCACCATCTCTAGTTGAAAGCCGGTCCTCTTCTAAGCTTAGGATGTTGTCATCTTAGGCCATATCATCACTCATAATCAGATGATATTGTTGATAAACGTTAAATACGAAGTTAAGACATATAAAGCGTATCTACTTTTAAAAGCACCCCCATGATATGGGTATCATATGAAAGGGATTAAAAAAGAAAAAAAAAAAATAAAAAAAAAATATTGTTTAAAAACCAACTTCTTTTCAATTTTTCAGTAATTTTAATAACTTGTGGTGAACATAAAAACATAGAAAGGGTAATTAAAAAAAATTATACCTGATACAACATACATACATACCATCACGCCTGTATCCCGGAAGGGTTAGGCAGAGGCGTACTATAATATACACCCACAGTTCGCCGTGTATGTTTTTAGGTCCCATGCGAGCATATTGCCATTAATCGGGCACAAACCCAAACTCCGAGATGCTACTGAGAATTTTATAGAAAAACCTAATAACACTTTGCTCGACCTAGGAATAGAACCCAGGACCTCGGTCATAGCAGTCGCGCTTACGACCACTAGGATAATGAGCAATTATACGAGATACAAACCTTTACAATTAAATAAATATTAAATAAGAGCTTGTTTTTAAAAAGTAGTTTTTATTAAAAAAAATTATACACATAATTAAATGAATTGGTTGAGTGAAATCACATAAAAGACTTCGAAAATAATTAGAATGGAATCTAAAAGGAACAGTAAGTAAAAAAGCAGCGAACGTACTAATATGTTTATCATAAAATTTTTTTTCATTAGCAAAATATTTTTTTGATATTCATCCAATTGATGATATAGCATTGGTTTTTGTTCTTTGATAGTAAAATACTCTTTCTGTATCGTTGTCGGGATGTCACCATTTGGAATCACCCAGTATTTATCTAGAGGCTGATGATTTATTTATCATGGTATTAGTAGAAATGCATGATTACGTACTATGAATGCCTATTTTCCCACGACGATTGCTGTTTTTATGCAGTGTACAGATTAGCTCTGTAGGATAATAGCTATTCTGATTTATTAGTAAAAAGAAAAGAAAAAAAGAACGTCGTTAATTTTCACTTTTAATTCTAAAGTTGTAAATCATTTTTGGAACGAAGTTTCTTACGGCAGGCTTGGAGGAGATAGGGATTTTGCTGCGCGACCGTAAGAAAAAGTCCGTGGAATAAAACCGTTAAATGAGACGTGCGCAGGCGCGACTTTCGTATACACAAGCGAGTAGTGTATAATACATTTTTTTGTAATTATTTCTATTTCTATGTAATTTTATGTTGTCAAAGAAAAATAAAGAGACAAATTTTGTTATTTTAATTGATAATTTGAATTACGATTTTTTTTTTATTTTACGTAATTTATTATTTCCTAAAATACTAAATTTCCTAAATACTTTCCTGTACTTAAATAAAAACTAATCAACAAAATTTAAGAGAAAAATCAAGAAAACCTACATAAAATTGAGCACAATTGTTTTTTTGGAAATTGTGTCGATTCTACATTAGCCGAAGGAATTTCGTTCCTACCTGGTGTCCCACGACACCACATCTTTTTTTTTATCTGTCTGTCTTACACCCTCTCTATAATAAGTACTTAAGTCTATAGTTAACAAAAAAAATCTCTAATCGGAATATGTTATTCCTCAATTTATTTAGCGCTCTCACTCTAACGTTTGAGAATCATAGGAATCAAAAACCTAGTCGTCAAGAGTAAAAAATAGCACCAAGTAATGATGTCATCCGTCAAACGGTCGCAATCGAAAGAAACGCGCCAAAGGAACTTGGTGTTGAATACAGTCGCAAATGGACGCAACCTGACACAAATTATATAGTCCAGCTGACTTACTCCTAAATTATATATTATATCAATTTATGTAGGTATTTTAGAAATTTATAGACAACACTTTAACCACCTTCTTATAATGAAGTCTTATTATTATAAATTCGAATAATACAATAACATTCATAAATTACTAGCTGGTTCCGGGTCGCTTTGCTGAGCGTATTTTTACTTTAATATATTAAAAATATTCTATTTTCATTTCTCTAACACAATGTACCTACGTCTATTCTAAATTTCATTTAACTCGTTTCAACCGTTTGAAAATTTTCAAGGAATATACATCCTAACAGTTATAGAATGAGATATAGAATAACGCTACGCCGCGAATAACCTGCACTCGTGTTTACTGGCGGCTAATTTCGGTCCCGCACACCCACCGCCGCGAACTCAGGCCTAGGTCTGTTTCTCGGTGTGATACCCTTAAGTCTGGCAGCCGCCCGCGAAATTCAAGTGACACTGCACTTGTAATGACTTAGTTGCCCACACATCATTACACACAATTTGTTAAGTTGTGGTTTCGCAAAGTAAACAAGCTGCTGTCGTAAATTTCTGTGTATCATATGAAGAGCAAGTGCCGTCGCACTCTACGTGATCTCGAATAATTCTAGCTTGGCTTTAGGAATGCGTTGTTATTTCCCAGTGACACCATCTTTTGAGTGTGGATATTTCTTAATTTTTATATTAAGAAGAATCATAAAATCTCCTATAGAAGATGGGATGAATAGCAGAATGACGTACTGCATGATTATTCACATATTTTGTGCCCATAAATACTTAATTTGTTACTTAGTGTCCTGAGCGAGTTATAAATAAACATAATAAATTTGAACATACCGTGGAGCGTAGATTAATTATATCAGTTTATAGTGTTTTCAAAGTATATATTTTATACCTTGATGATGTAATCATAAACCCTTGTCATGTTAAGGTGTCCGTGGTAAGTTGATAAACTACCAGGAGAGATACAAAAAAAGTAAATAAAGATGATGTATTTTACTCTTTTTATGCACTTAATTTATCTAGCACACCATTTTATTAGCATTACACTAGTGAATACTAAAACAGATATAAAAAGTGTAAAAGCATATAACCTATGATAATGTGTGTATAATATGGGTAAATTATAAATGTGAAAGTAGTTTTATTTGAATGTTTTTCCATTATCATTCAAACAGCTAGACTGATTTTATGAAGTCTCACATAGAAATGGATTATTTTGAAATATGACACGTACATTTTTCATAACATAAAAAAATTAAATTATTACTAAAGTATATATAAAACAGAATATGTTTATCTGTAACCACTCAGCAGTTAAGCATCAAATTTGACATTAGGACAGAATAGGATTGTTCGAGAAGGTTCGTGAAATATGTGCTGGGCCCTTAATTCAATCAATCGCGAATCAGTCCCTCTTGAAACTATTGCTGCGATACACAGTAATTATTCTAATAAACAAAAGAGACTTACTTCGTCAGGAGCGGCCGGTGACCTTGAACTTGCCCCGTTGATCTGGACTGCAGAATCTGAAGTATTTGTGTTTGTGGAGTGAACTGTATGTATGTGTGTGTGGCAGCCTCAAATACTACAACAGCAAAGACACTATCACTCAAGCAATCAGTTCAGCAAACTCCTGGTACACCAAATCAAGTTATACAATGAAAAATTTTAACAACCGTCAATTACATATAACTCAGCGCCAATCGAATGCCCGGAATGACGTAGCGCATACAAAACAAACAAACGCGTCCCACGCAAACAGACCCGTCGGACGAAGCTTGGGGGCGGAGTAGCGCAGCGCATGCGCAAAACGATTGTCCCCGTGCATACGATACATTTCTAACAAGGATATACAATACTTTTTTTATCGTCCTATGAAGCGAGTGGGTACCAGCTAATATTAAATAAATTCAGAATTAGCTAAAGTAATAGTGCTTATTAATTTGTAATTTTTCGCATGTCCACGACATAGTTTGTTCTTGGTTACCGCAGCGATGTCCGAGCGACACGTGCGGTGGTTGCCAAACTGCGCGTACCTACCGCGCACGCGCTGCCGCCATATCGATATGAATTTAAATTGGATTAACTATACAAAACCGTTGTAGGCACTTAATGTAGTCTCTGTTGAATTTTGATAAGTCCCAAAAACGGGTATGTTTCTAACAGAAACTTTGCTTTGCATTCGTTGAGGTATATTTGCGTATAGCTAATGCATGAGTCAAGTATTTGTATTCAATATATTTAAGGTTAGATGGATAAAACTGGCTTTTTGATTTAGAAAAAAATAAATAGCTTTTTTGTTGCTTAGTTAATTGGTGGAAACTAGATGCTTTTGATCTCCATTAATTATTTATACGTATTTTTTGGACATATTAAAGAACTGAAAGATAAGTAAAAAAACTTTAAATTGCTTTAACATAATTTAAAAAGTACCAGTCAGCACCTAACCGAAACTGTAAGCTGCCAAAGTTTGTGATAATTTCGGTGATATTTTATAACATGATATTGACAAACAAGCATGCGGTCCACCTGATGGTAACCGGTTACTGCAGCCTATGGATGCTTGCAGAACCAAAAGAATCACATGCGCGTCGCCGACTGTTTAAAAACCTATTAATTCCGTTTTGAAAACTTCATATACTGTAGTGCCCTGGGAAAACTTCGTTAGGGAGCTCATTCCACATCCGAAGCGTTTGCGGAAGGCAACTCCGCTGGAACAGGGCCATCCACGGCTATTTCCAAGGTGTGAGGATGCACTTCCTGCCCATGGCGAAAGATGTAGCAGAAGTTCTTCAGCAGTAGAATCTTGGTCAATTCCTACCACTCATCAGGTGGTAGCGTACGCTCTGGACGGTGCTGAACCACGACGCGACGTATCGAAGTTAGTAAGTATAACAGAATATTTAAATAATAATCAAAAGTAGTTGTTTTCCATTTTAGTCCTAAGAAGGCACTTATGAATGTGAAAAGACTACTAGCAGTTCAGAAATTATCCCAGTCATCAAGAAGAATCGGCAAAAATCTAGATCGTGTTTTTTGTCACCCATTTACTCTGTTAATATTCATATTAATAATTTAGTGATTGCACAGAGAGGGAGTTACTTCTAGACATCACTATTATTCACATAATGATGGCTCTATTAGTAGCGTGCACGGATTTCGAATCGATCGATTCGAATTCGAATCACTGTAATGAATCAGAGCTTTCGATGAAGGAAAACATCGTGATGAAACTATAGAATAGTGGTAGAGCTTCTTCTAAGGTCAGCCTGGATAGCTACCACCCTTGAAAATCTGTCGCCAAACACCAATTGTATTCCGGTAGCTGCACTTCACTAGGTCCAAGCTTGCTACCATCTTGGTCCACATCGTCACTTAAGATCAGGTGTGATTGTGGCCACAACGTCAAACCTATAACGATAACAAAACCTAATATAACCTTTTGAAAGTACTATACTATTTACTTAAACATAACGTGAAGGGACATATAAATAAGTTGCAACGACAGCGGCGTTCGTCGATGGATTACCGATCCATCGGCAGTGACCGCTGTTTTTAGATTGTACATTGTTTACCATCAAGTACAGTGCGCTTCCCTTTGTCGTGATAAGATATAAAAAAAATGGTTCACTGGTATAATGGTAATGGTTCCTGCTTCCCCTACTGTGAATGTTCATGGTGATGGTTATGATTATTATGTAAAAACGAACGTGTAGGTGTCAAACTGTTATCGAGATAAAGATTATTTGGTGAAATAATATCTACGCCTTCGCTCAGTGCTGCAGCGTTTCGCGTGTGGGACGTCGTTACACTGTGTACCAAATATATTGATCTATGATTTGAATTTGAAATAAAGTAAATACAGCGTCATTGGTAATTCGACAAATTCCCGTTAGGAGGTGATAAGGGTGACTATTTGCGATAATTTTTCGAATTACCAATATCCCTGTATTGTACGTTGATAATGAAACGTAAAATTTCTGGGGTACTTTAGGCTGACCTTTGATGGGAGGTGATTATTTTTATTAAAAGAAAAAGACACAAATATTTTTACCACCTATGGGTAAGATTAGAAAACAGCTCAATATGATTTGAATATAACCTTGTATGGCTGCGAAACATGGACGTTAAACCAAAGGTACATAGAAAGATTGGCAGCGTTGAGATTTTGTGTCGGAGGAGGATGGAGAACATCAGATGGACAGTCAGGATTACAAATGAAGAAGTGTTATGAATGGTTGATTAAGAAAACTTGTTGGGAATCATAGGTAACAGAACATGAACGATGATTGGACAATTGTTTCCGCAAGACAATTTCTTTACGACTATTATTTCACCAGGAACAATTGAAGGAAAACAAAGAAGAGGAAGATCTAGAAGAAACTTTTTCCAAAAAGTGAAGGATAAAGTGGGAGTCGTGTCGTATTAAGAGGTCAAAAGAAATGCATAGGTCATGGAACAGTGGCAACTGCTCTACTGACAAGAGCTGAGCTCTTAAATTAAAGAAGAAGAACGTAGGCACTCACTTTACTTTGGGTATGGGTTGTGAAGCACGTAATATACAAAACTGAACATTTCGATGAAAGTAAAAAAGTTTTATATAGTCGTTTCGTGTCTATTCGAAGTAAATATATTTGAAAAAAAAAAATGTTATCGTTTAAAATACTTATACTTTATTAATTTAACGTTTGACCACAATGTCATCTGATGTTAAGTGTTGATGTGGCCGAAGATATTAACACGCTAAGCCCAGAGGGAGTATGGTTCTCAAATGCAACTGCCGAAGCATATCTACCTACTAATACCCGCTTGGCGAGATATTCGACTTACATATTTGCTAGCAAACTTAATTCTGTATTCATGATTAACTTCATTAAACAGATATATTTCTTCACACCGAAATACATTTCAGTTAACTTCGGCATTAAGTGTATTACTAATAAAGTTAATTGTTATAATAAATATGTTTTTATTTAAAGAAGTCATTTAATTTCGTTTAACGAAAGCAGTTATTTATTTTAAGCTCTGATTTTAATCTCACCTTAATTTATTGTTTAATAGAGAGATTAATATTTACGATATTATTAATATATTTTGTACGAGTGTAGGGTTTAAGATACATGCCCTATGATATCATCGCGTTTACAGATAGAGTTGCCACGTCTTGTGAATTAAGACGATGAAATCCAAAGTTTATATAGAAAGAACGAATCTACGCGATGGCTACTGGGAGATAAATGCGATCTCTGTATTTTTACGTGAAGTCACATTTATGTAAGATATTCATATAATGGTGGTTTAAAGAGATTTTTGCTATTATAATATTTGGACATGAGGTTGTGAGTGGTGAAAGATTTTTATTTAAATTCGACTAATTTACGAATCCAGCGTATGGCCCGTCTGATGGAAAGCGGGCACACAACACAAGGTTATTAGATTGCGATCTTTTGTTAGGTTAGGTATTTCACCAACAGGTCTGCCACTACCTCTCTTTAAATGTGTGAAAGCAGAAGCATGTGCCAATGTCAAGAATTCAGAACCCCATAAAGGTAATTAAATAGATTTAAAAAGGATAGACATAAGCGGAGTTTCATTGTTTCTGTAGATCCCTGAATATGATGTGTTTATATATGACAAACAAAATAAAGAGCTAAGCTCTTCCTACCAAATTATATTAACAAAATAAGTCGGCTACTGTAAAAAAATACTAAATACTAAAAAACGACACGTACGACAGTCGCATAGACAAACAGACAAACGATTCCTTAAGCATCACACTGGAGCTTGGAGTAAAAAAATTACCCCTTTATTTTTGATCCCATACATACTTACAAACTTGCATACAATGCATAGAAACTACTTAGTTATTACACAAATTTATTTTTACATCACAAAATAGGTAATTTGAACCTTCTGACGACCGCATTAGACTTACATAGGTACGTGTTTAATATGGTATTGAAAACACATTACTTGTGACACGACAAAGTTATTTTTGCGGTTGTATCAGGCAAATCTTTAAATAAATAGATCTAAACGGATTACACAGGAACAGCAAATGTAATTTTGCTGTGTGAAGCATGCATTTGTGACTTTGCCAAGTGGAGACAATGAGTTGGTGAACATAAATAGTTTAGTCTTGGATGTAAGAAGAAAAGGGAATTAGAATAACATGCCATATAAACTTATGATATGAAATTGTACTACAGAATGCGCTTTTAGAACGGGACAATTAGAGATACAATATCTCAATTTTAACTTTTATTTATTTAACTAAAATCTATTTTTCCGTTAGTTTCTTTGTTCATTTCACGAACTGCTGAAGAAAGAAGATCCTATCATGCGTATGTTTTTCATATGTAAAACTATATAATCAAGCGTTTATACTAAATCTCATCTTAATTTTCATCAAACGATAGGTACTGGGTTTCGTTAGTGGTAAATAAATCAAAAGTAGGTTCACTCATATCTTTTTCTACTGGGAAAGAATGCTTTACAAGATATAACATATAATTTTATTTCAATGGCTACCTGCTACAAATATTTAATACTATAAATATAATAGTGTAGGTAGTTATTTATATTTTAGTGTAAGTCAAGGACAAAAAAAATTTAAACTCTAAATTTTCCAAATCCTGTTTTAGCAAAGAATGTGAATGGATGTGTAATGGATCGCGATTTAATAACTCATCTAATTCAATTGTCATAGCCACTAACTGTAGATGCCAAATATAAAATAGCGATATGAAGTTGGTAGTCATTTAGCGATACAAGCATTGAAATTATGTCTTCATTCATTATTCACGTTATAATGCTAAATAATACCATGGAACATGAGTTTTGAGACGCAACAAGTTCTAATAAGGAAGTTACCATCTTGTTATGATACTGAAATCGTCATAAGACAGAACACTATATTCACTCGATAATGGCAATAATGGTCTTCAATAAAGATGACTTTTTACCAAGTTAGGAGGAAGAAGAAAAAGAGTATGCAATAGCATTTACGAAAACCAGAAAAGCTAAAAATATACATTTGTAACTTCGAATTTGTTTTTACATGCACAAGTTTACATTAGAATGGTAAGAAACGAGAACGATAAAATAACTCAAGTTTACGAACAAGTAAATATAATTATTACTCGGACAATAATGTTATCCGTCCTTAAAATTTTTAAGGAACAAGTCAGTGCGTTGAGCCTTTCGAATGCCGCGTCTGAAGACTGCTCGTACATCACACGACCCACATTACCGGGCTCGTTCGAACCCTGCATTATAATTAGTTGTTTGACATAGGATAGCATGGCTCACCGGACACGGTAGCAGGCCGCTTCGCTAAGCTTCATTTGGTTTATTTATTTAGGTCCGTCTGCGGTTGATATTTATATGTTAAACAATAGATCTATCATGTATAATAATCTATAGGTACTTATAATAAAAGTGTAAAGAGTCGAAATACGTACATTGAAGATATTTGGGAAGAATTAATACGGGAGGGGGGGGGGGGGGCTTAGAATCATGGACAAACAAACTTCGATAGTTTTTGAGATTTCTATTTGTATGTTTTTACGCCAATCACGCGAAAACTACAAATTCAATTAAATTTGATATGATTGTAGTTCATGGTCTGAAGATGCATTTAGTATGGAATTTTAACACGTATGGGTATTAGTATGATCTTGCGTTTAGGTCATGTACATATAAAAAGGAATGTATGTGTATGTAATTCTGTAATATATTTCAAATATTTACCGAAATAAAGTGAAAAGATACCAAATTATTTTTAATTATTGTGCGAGGATCAACCCAGCGACCTCTCGTTTTTTATAGTGAAAGCTTTTAAGACAAGTTGTGTGATTATTTTATGGGGATTGGGGTACATCTTATGAGTTCGCGTCACCTCGCGTCATCGACATTTAACAGTATATATGTAGCTATAAGTATAAGTGCTACATTAATTGTTAATTGTTCATTACCCTTTTACTTGGAAGTTCCAAAGTTAATTCTCTTAAAAACGAGCAGTGTACGGTGAAAATTAAAGGACCCATAAAATCGTTCTTGGGCGATCGCGATCGTAATAGAGAACAAAAGTTTGAGTGAAACAGAATATAATTTCAGTATAACAAAGCGTGATAGTATATCGCGTGTGTGAACTACTCAATTGATCTATGTTAATCCATTGCTCGGAGTACCAATAAATGTGAACAGGGCAATTTTTAACAAAAAAATAAAAACCCACTTCATAAATTTGAGGAGTTTCCCTGGCGTATCTTCGAACTCTTAGGTCCAATGCCAATCACTTTAAATGTTCTAGTTTTAACTTCTGCCGGCACTTCACATATGACTGCCTATTTTGTTTATACCATGATGATGGTAAACAAACTTGTGGTGTGCATGATGGTTAACGGTTATCGCAGCCTATGAACGTTTGCGACACTAGAATCATCACAAACCGCAAGCGTCCATAGGCAACAGTAGCCGTTTACGAGCAGGCGGGCCGTATACTTGTTTGTATATAAAAGAAACTAAATCAAGTAATAAAATTCTAATAATAATTTAATCGAATTCAAGAACAATAAAGAGTGATAAACATTCGTATAAATCCATGTCGAAATATCACTTCACTATCAAACAATTTGAACACGTGTCATGAACCATACAATTTTTTATTTGCAGGGATCATCGCCTCCCGCTCTACGTGACTGGAAAGTGAATTTCATAAGTCTGTTTATGGAGGTGCTACCATATGTTATCGAAGATCGGACGATTATCGAACGGTTGTCGACATGAATACGACTTTTTTTCAAATAATCATTCATTATAATTATATAAAGATATTATGGATATGTTAAACGCAATTTGAAATATTATTATAATTTTAATTTTTAAAAGCACTCCCTCTTTATCGTAATAGGATATAGGCAATAGAAGCCCAAATAAAAGAAATAATTATAACTAAATACGATGTATTGAGATCTATTTTTACCTAGGCCTGTCAAGAACTGCAGTAAGTTCTATTTTAGAACGGGTATAAAAAGCAGCATTAACAAGCTCTTACCAAATTTGGCCTGCCAGGGAGGGCATCGCGGGTAGTCAAAGTGAGCGCTGATATGCATCATAAGCCCCTTAAACCTACACCTGGGTCGCAAGTCCCGGGGGCTTCTTATGTTCCTTCTGACTGCCACACGATGGACCCGGCACCCGCACGGTGAATCCATGGAATGCTAACATGTTTGTCTCACTTCTTAAAATACACTACACTGTATACTTAGTTAGAACAGGTCAATTAAAAAATTCTGGTGAATCCAAGAGAAGGGATTATATCTTTACTTATTATCAAGTAGGTAGTTAAATATATATTGGCTGATTCTCCAAAGTCATCCAGTCGAGTGCGAGAAGTCATGCCTTACGTATTATTAGTGACATTAGATAGCTTTGACTATGAAACCAATAGAGTAAATATTATTAACTTAAACAGAATCGAGTTCCAAGAGTAATTATATAATAAACTATCTCCGAGTCTAGAACTTGTTTGATTTTTTCCATACCGCTTATTTCCTCAAAAAGTATGTCGTTGTTATTGAATACAAAATGACCAGTAAATTTGCATGAAAGCCCATTTTCTTGTATCTAGGCGCTTGTGTGGCAATGTTTCGTCACGAGAATTTACAATAATCCTACATTCATGTGACGTAGGTACTCGGTTTATATATCAAATAGTGTTATGGTTAATTATGTAATAGTGAAGTCGAAGCTATCACAACCCTCAGGCAATAAGAGAATTTGCCGGAATACAAAGTTGGCCAGTTTTAAAGTTGAGTTAACCTTATTCGTTTTGCACTAGGAAATTTTGCATTGGGACTGATAACGAACAATTAATACGAAAAATTACAGTATAAGAGGAGATGATACCTAAGCAAGCAAGCAGTAGACCATCTAGTGTTATAATACGTTCATTGCAAGTCATATCTATGCATAACCAACCTAAAAATAGGCTGCAGAAAAATTCCAGGCCTGTTCTAATTCTTATTACTGCCCCAGACTCGCGCCGTGTGGAGTTGCTGCAAGACTTCACGTCGTGAACTCCGCGCGACCCGAACTGCTCGCCACAGTCACAATATTCACAGTCGGGGTTCATATCTATGTGCACTGGCATTTTATAGTCATCTGCTTAATAAAAGATATAATAATTAAATAAAAACAAAAAAAAGCAGGTAGTGGATAGCGAGTATAAATCGCATCAGAACCATTTAATTATTCTTTACTATATAATATACTATAATTATAATATACTATATACTATAATTTAAAAACTTAATAGAAATATTACAATATGGTTTTAGTAGTGTAGCATATTCAATTTATAACGAATCGAACTGCGGCACTGTGAATGTGGATAAGCGTTCGCGTTGTTTGCGATACGCGGTTGCGAACTATTTGACGCGGATACGAAAAGATCGACTCGGAACGGAAACCGAAGCGCGAACAGGCGTGAAATCTATACAATCTTGCATTCACTCCCATTGACGGTTTTCCCGCCGTGAGTTTGAATTGGCCATTAGGAATTTGTAGAAACGAATTGTGTTCCAGTGTGTTGCCAACATATTATCCAGCATAGGGTTTGCTGTCCTGCGGCAAACATGACTGGTGTTATGGATTGTTTGGTGCTAGAACTACTGAGTAAGATTGCCCATTCTCTGTTCTACCGTTCTGACAGGCCTTGTGAGTCAGTAGTAATAAGTCATCGGTTACGCGTTAGATCCCTGCACATGAGTGATTTTGTGTGATGAGTATTGTAGTCAGATAAGTGTCTGGATCTTAAATAACTACTACATATATTTCTGTATATCAATTATTTAATAAAATAGCACCCATAATATAAGCTTTGCTTAGTTTGGAATGAAATAGCTTCGTGTGAAGTTATATTCACGTATTTATTTATTTTTCAGTATTTCATTAAGTTCCGATACGATATTGATTTTCCTAGATATTCGCTTTTGAAAAAGGCTCGTGTTGAAAAATTGTATAAAGAAGGGTTAGGTGTTACCCATTTGCTCATGTTTCATTACTCCCCACAGACAGGCACACTGTGTAAAGCGTTTTGTATCCTAAGAAGAATGTTAGCTACATTCAGACATGTAAAGTCACTCCATGTTTGTAAATGTACTTCTTTTCACAACAAATTTCTATAGATTTTATAAACATCTAGAAAGGATAAATTTTTTTTTACAAAAAATAAATTTAATGAAACAGATTTTAATGAAATTTCGATATCATAATTGATAAGCTTTAAGAGTAGTTAATAATAATTTGTGAAATGTTAAAAAACTTTTCTTTTTTGTTTTTTTATATGACGTTTTTTACGAATTGTTGTACACGAAAAGTATAATAACTATGTAATTCCATAATTAATAGGTTTTAATAACGTTCATAATATTATTAGAAATCATAATCATGTACACGAAAAGTACATGCCGTTCCTCATTTGATAGGCTATATGGATTGTCAATAACATGCGTAAAAAACGCATACGGAGCCGCGAGTGTACCGTTAGTGTTTTATATCTTTAAATCTGTAACTGAATAGACGTAATGAACTATTTATATACTAAATCTTCTACGTTACGCACTATGATGTCACTCAGTCGTTGCTTATCTTAAAATTCATATATCGTCCTTTTAAAACATGGTGCAATGCATAAGATTCAGCGAAATTGTTGAACCGTCTTCAATTATGTATATTTTCATGGGTGTTCAGCAATAACTTCTTTGTTTATGAACCGATTTAGATGATTCTTTTTTCCTTGGAAAGGGGATACCTCAAGAATGACCCCAATTTCGACATTAAACTTCTGAGATACAACAGGGAACTTCTCAAAATCGATGAAGTTGTTCTTTATTGATATACAAAATAATTCTGAGAAAAAAAAAACGGTAGAACGATGGTACTACTTCGTCATTGTTTTCGAACTATGCCGTACTTTTGATCAGTTGCAATAGTCATTTTGCTGAAAGTGTATAAAAAATGCACAGATTGTGCGTAGATTCCAATACTACACTCAACCTGAGCTTTATAATGGTGAAACAACTACCTAGCTAGACACTACACTCAAGATGAAAGTCAATAGACAAATTCACCTGTTGGTGGTGGGTTCCGGCATCTGAATTTGAAAACCAGCTCTATCGTAAGATGTTACTACTTCTTCTTCTTAAGCGGTCATATTATTACTTAATACCAATAAGTTGTCAATAGTTATTCTAGAGTTTGAGGAAAAAAGTTCGATCAAAAATTAACTATCAGTAACAATGGTAGCTCTAATATAAAGATTTTTAAATGGATATTTCTTTGTTTGTTCCCTATACGTTCCTAAATCATTCATCCGATTACGATGGAACTTTAATGAGTCGTTGTGCGCAAGCCTGCAAAGGCTCTGTTTTAGTTCAATAATTTTAAAATACATGGCACAAGAGTTGTTATATTTCGAAGACAAAGGGTATGTCTCAGGCAAAATGGAAGAGATCAGAATAAGCGCTAACGTTTGTCCACCACTAACTGATGATTTATATTATTGCTGCATACATGATTTAATTATGAATGGATTATAATTTTTTTCATACCATTTAAATTTACCAGTAATATGTTACATTATTGAAACAGTAATTATAAACTATATTTATTTAATATAGTTTCTGCCTATGTAAGCAAATTCGTCAAAGTCAGATTATACGTTTTAGAGTTTAGGGGTAAGTTTATCAGTGTACTTTATAATAACTGTAACATAATATCAACTAAATATAGCTAAATCAGATTAAAGACGTATTGGAATTTGTAGAATTGTATACACTGTGAATAAAACTGGAATAAACCAGTTTACGCTAGCTAATAACTACCACGTCCCTCGTACTCTGACTACAAACGTACATTATAAAATGTCTCCAAACTGATATTGCTGTAGATATGTCATTCGAAAACGCTTACTCTTATATTTTGCGCTGACTATCGCGAAATAGTATAGAGACGACAAATCAATCGGGCACGCGCCAACCGCTTGACATGTATATGCGCGGGCGCATGGAATGTCGATCGATAACCGAACGTTGCCGGATAGTACAGTCACCACTATAAATATATATTGACCTTTGCGAGTACATACAATATAAATGGGTTGGCTTCGGCAAAATGCAGATGGCGCAGTGCTAAGATGATTATTTTTTTTCTCCTTATTAGGTTAGCCAACAGTTGTACAATATTTCTATAGCTACTACACAGTTTACGAAAATATACTAAAAGTTCAGGGAATGAAGGAGATACTTCCAAGTACTATTTTGCGAAACTAAAAGAGTTATTATAGGATGAGAATATCCAATAGGTACTCTGTAATTAATATTTCAAAGATTTCTGGACAATAAATTTTATTTTTTATGACGTTATATAAAATATAAGATCCAATATATTATTTTTACGTTTTAACTACTACTATCTAAGTCTAGAGAACGAATTTGATGACGTTTGGACAAATATAGTAATAATTATTATGGTACTGGCCTGGGTGCTTTGGGAAAAATTTTGGTATGTTATCTGATTTTAATTTTTATTCATAAACCTATTCATGTTATTTGACTCTATATCAAATGATATTGACAATAGCTTTCGTGATGTAGTTTGATATGTACACAATATAATTACAAATAATAATAATAGTTTATTCAACCAAAGTAAATCTATTTTTACACTTGAGAAAAATAATATTTTTTAAACAAAACGGGTTTTATGAAACTAGGGTTTTCTGTATCTGGGTAACTATAAATAATAACTACATATTTTAAAATTACAGATAATAACCGAGAACTTGGTAATTTCTAACAAGGAAGCCACCATCTTGATGGAGGCTTGTTATGGTTATTGTGTATAAGTGAGGTTTATCAATAATTTTAAAATATGTATCTTGAGTTGCCACAGATGTTCCTCGATCTGTTCTAACAAAGGAGCCACCATCTTGTTAGGTCATTGTTGGAACTTTTAAGAATAGCATTCGTTCACGTGACATTGGCTGAATTGTGTATAAGCACACGTCAATAAAAACATTAATATACTGACCTATACATCGCTCGCAGATGGACGATAACATCTATAAAATGCAAGTTACAGGCATTATCACTAGGATAGCCCACGGCGTATTAGTGAATTTAAACACTGATAAGTTTATAAGTTCTTTATTTGTTTTTAACCGGCTTCTACAAAAGACGGAAGATTACTCAATTTGAATGTACATTTTTTTAAATGGATTTTCAGCCATAACTTCTTTGTTTATCAATCGATTTGGATGATTCTTTTTTTTTACCACAAGGGTACAAGATATAAAAGGGAACTCTTCAAAATAATTACAGTTGGTTTTCTTTTTGTTAAAATTTTTCTTCTTTATGTTACACAACGTACTTATATTATTTCATAAAACTATGTCAATCTCTCGCGGACACGTACATTACACAGCTAAGATCTTCTGATTCTTTAATTCTCAGTATACCAAGTCATCATACTAATTTCCGCGACCAATCTTTCGCCGTAGCAGTACAACAACTGTGGGATTCGCTTCCTATCAACATCCAACCAGCCAATTCTCGCGATTCTTTCAAGTATTTGCTACCTAGGTTTTACTTAGAGCAGTTGAATATCGGCTAGATTTTTTTTTCTGTTAAATATTATGCACACCTTGCCTATACCTTTCTCTTACTCTCCTGGAAGACTGGTAGAGAATACTTTTTAGCACTTAGTCATCATACGGTATTTCTTTATGTTCATAAAAAAAAAGTCTTGAGGATTCAAGTTTCCCTACGATGTTTTCTTTCACTGTTTACTGTTAGTCTTTTAAAAATCTTGACAAGTTTTTGAGATAAATGCGGAGACGAGAACTATCGTAGTTGCATAGATATTTCACTGGTTTTAATCATTTGACTATTATGTTTTTAAGGTTATTATAACGATTAGTTTTTGGTGTTGCGATGTATGGTTTAGGCTTCCATATACACTAATATTTTAAATGGGAAAGTAAGCTTGTCTGCATGTATATTTCTTATCTTTTTACAACTAAATCTTGTAGATTGATCGCAATGAAATTTGGCATAGAGCTAGCTTGAGATATGTAGAAGGACATAGTATGAAAAAGCATGCAGAAGAACTTGCGTGAAAAAGTTAGTACTTAGTATATAATATTTCTAGTCAATTGGACATGCTGTTATTGAGTCCGACTGTACAGCTAATTCCGTGTAAATGTGACGAGTTCATTATTATTTGCAGTCCGTATATATCCAGGGAATCAACGATGATGACCCCGAGGTAGTGCATTTGGACATTGCGCTAATAGGAGTGGAGGGTTTAATCATAATATAAAATGAGCCTGAACTTTAACTGGATGTTTCGTTATGGGGATTATGTTACAAAAAAAAAAACAATGCATTATGTGAGTACTACTAAAATATTTGGAAATAGTAGAGTATTTCTAAAAAAAATTTATCTGAGATCAACTAACAAACAATTTGGAGCGCGAACAGTGTTCGAGATTGTGACCGGCGACCGGCGCGGCGCGGTGACCAGCGACCACGGCCGTGGGAATGTGGAGGTGCGCGCTCGCTCAGCTATCTAGCGCGATCTCATCTGATATGGGAGTTATCTGGCGCGATCTGCGCACGAGCCCAACCTCTTACGCTGTGGCCATGGTTTACGTATTTCATACGGAATGTTCTATACAGTATTCTAACAACATATTTTTGTTTTATATTTGAAATTAAATTGCTTGGGTTAAATCAATAATTAAGTTCACACAAAAATTTAATTATATTATTTCTATTTCAATTACTTAAATTTCATATATATTGGCAAACTATCTCCATTTATTGAACTATACAGAAGACCAAGTCAATGAAAGTAGGTCTAGCTTAGGTTGGATTTTGCGTTAATATATATTGCAATATTCATTGTTATGGAAGAACCTTTAATATAACACTGTTGTATAGAATTAGTCAAGTTTACGATATGGCAATAAATTTTCTACTAGTAATTTAATAAGCTACCATAATTGTCGTCAAGAATCTCGTTCATAGAGTCCTTTCTAAGTTTAGAATGTTTTCATTCATATCCTCCATCCATCGTCAAGGATTAACAAAGTGCTGAAACGATATAATATAAAATAAAAATATAAATTAACATACGTACTTAAATTATTGATAGTATGGTCACCCTACATGGACGCATGTTGTCGACGCGAGCGTCCCCAGCGCGGCTTGTAATCGTGATTTTAGATTCTAAATAACCACGTGAGACTTTTTGGTGAGGTGAAAATATTGTAATTTTCCCTATAAAATTAAATGTTCTATGATATGGCATGTGACGGTTCTAACCCTTTAATTGCTTTTTACATTACCGTCATTGGACTCGGACACAAATCCGATGATATTGGATGAATGATTTTTTTTCCTAAGTGACTTCACTGTTAGCCTTAAGAGTCCTGGATCCTCTGACGGCTTTTACAGCTTCAACGTGACTTGGGGGCGAGCGCTTAAGGTACTCAGCCGCGAAAGCGTTGGCAACAAGCGCGCAAGGGTGCCAAAGTGGCCGGGCCTCGGCTTGGGATATTGCCGCGATTGCAATGAAACCTTAACTCGTCTAGCGATCGCCTAGCTAGCTACCATATTCAAGTAAAAATGTAATAAATAACTAATCAGGGCATTTTGGCGACTATATTTGAGATTCAGATCCCTTTTTAAGTTTAATAAACATAACATACTATCACGGCTGTATCCCCGAAGGGTTAGGCGGAGGTGTACTAACATTTCCACAGTTCGCCGGGTATGTTTTGAGGTTCCATATAATGAACGGTCAGTCTATTGCCATTTATCGGGTACAAAGACAAACTTCAAACTGCTACAATAAATTTCATAAAAAAATCCAATAACACTTTTCTCGACCTCGGAATTGAACCCAAAGACCACGAGTATAGCAGCCGCGCTTACCACCACTAAGCTAATGAAGTAGTATTTTAAATTAAATGTGTTTTAAAATTTTAAAAGAGCCCAAAAACTAACAGCCGTAAAACTATTTTGTGTCAAATTACATTAAAACGTGGGAATCCGTGTCTGTCGACGAGGAAGGCTTATATTTCACCGAAGGCGCAAACAAATCTAAAGTTGACCTTTATGTCGTGACAAGTCTTACGACGAGTAATAATTTTAATTGCATTGATGAATATCTTCAAACTACAAAGTTGCGATTATTATTCCTAATAGGGGTTCAGCGACCAAGTCAAATAGCGTAAATTATAACAAGTTTAGAGATGCTCAGTTGACGTTGAATTATGCCCGCCAATATTAAAGGATTTTTTTTTTTTTTTTAATTGGAACCGGATAAAAATTAACTTTCAAATAATAATTACTTAGCTTTATAAAAACTGACCCACATACAAACAAAAACCACATCGAATTGAAAAACAAAACTCGAAACTAATTAATCGAAGCGTTTCGAACGAAATCGATTTGAACAATCTATACGAAAATCAATAAAATCATTGTGTGAGAATATTAAAAAAAAACACCCAACGTGGCGCCTTTGATCTCGGCCGGCATCGGTACTCTTTGATGTTGTTATAATGCGACCAAATTAAGTCAAACGTTTAAAACGTGTGACGAATTGAGCCATCAGTGTTTCTATCGACCGGTCTATTGCGATATTGTTCTTAAATGGTGTTTTATTTTTCTCGAATTATAATTCAGCTTTGATTTATGTTTAGTCATTGTGGTGTCCGTTGATCGCATAGATAGTCGAATGGTCGCTTTTACAGGTCACGTCCGATGAACACTTGCGAGTCATTAGGAAATTTATTAATAAATTATAACGTATGATGAATAAAAATGTAGGTTTTTAAAAGACCGATATTAAGTTATGATTACTGAACTGAACGATAAAGTATAATTGAAAACAGTATTGGAACATAACAATGAGTCGTCATTTGAATAATTCAGCAAATCACCACAGCGGCGAAAAGTCTGTAACAATTTACAGGCTTTTAGGGTTCCGTAAATCAAAAAGCAAAAAAAAAAACGGAACCCTTACTGACCACTTTGTTGTCTGTTTGTCTGGCTGGCTGTGTGTTTATTCTAGATAACGATTTGAGGGATAACGTTGAAATTTATACTTTATGTAGGCCTACGGCCTCTTACTGTTTAAAAAAAAAAATCTTCTAGACTAACATTAAAGAGATACGACACTTCATATTTAAAATAACGCTCACGAATTGATTATCTAACCTATAGGGTAATGCACAGATCCACAGTCTTCAGTTTTCGTACTAAGGAAGGTCTTTTAACTAACTTTAAGGGATAAATCCAAAGATTATGAATTTCTAATCCCGTGTGAAATTATAAAGTAACAAATATGTATTAAGGTTTTTTTTCTCGAAAATTACCTGAGGTGTATAGTTCAAATTCATACCGAATACCTATGATAATAATAATGATCTATTACCTGAAATTTTTGTACTAAAATCAAGTTTCTAGGTTAACACAATAAAAAGATACAGCCCTTCATAATAAAAGTTTAAAAATCGTACTCAGGGACCAAATTTAAAACCTACAAGGTAGTTTCTAGTTACATACAATTTTGAAAGCCATCCTATGCATATAATGGTATCCATATGTTTAATAGTAAACAAATATGATGATGATGACAACTTTTTGAGCATAAAATTCATTATTTTATTTTTGTTTCATGTATATTTTTAACATGATATAAACAAATGACAGACTACTACTCCGCTTAATCTTTTTTTTAGTATAGTATTGTAAATGCTATGTTTAGGTCACGATTGGACTGACATGTTCTTTTTGAACCCAAGTACTAAAAAAAAAATTGAGTAATAAAGAAATGAAAATCTCCTAGCACAGGCCAAGCCTTGGAGTTCGGAAAAATATATATAATTTTATATAAGAACATAATCTAATCTAAATCATGTAATTTTCTATAATATATTCGATTTCTTAAAACCCTCACAATTTCAAAATATGATAAACATAACTCTATGTAAAAAAATATTATTTTTAAATTATAAATAGTTTGATAGTTAATTAATAGTTTGGGTTTAATTGTACTTTATTACATTACCTAATTTTTACAAAATATCTTAAAACTATGCTTTCAGATTGCTAAAAGGTGGCAGAGTCTATATGTATAATGGGTAACTGGGTGATGTGATATGATATGATATGATAGGATAGGATAGGATTAAAATAATAAAGTAACACTGATTTAAATTTTTACAAAGAACTTTTTAAAGTGTTATTTGGTTAGCCCAAAATGGTTTATTGTACAATTGTCAATTTATGAAATAAAACACTGTAGTAGGTCCTGGGTTCGATTCCCAAGTCGAGCAAAGTGTTATTGGGTTTTTCTATACAATTCTCAGTAGCAGCTCGGAGTTTGACTTTGTGCCTGATTAATGGCAATAGACTCGCCCCTATTACACGGGGCCTAACGACATTAGTACACCTCTGCCTAACCCTTAGAAGTATACAGGCGTGAAAGTATGGTATGTTATGTTTATCACTGTAGTAATAAGTATTTTAATTTTAGTGGATAATTTTTAGTAAATTAGAAAAACAAAATCTTATTAGACCCCTCTAAATTTTGACAAATTTCGTAAATATAACATTTAAAATTTAAGTGAAATTAACTAACCGGTCAATTAATAAATCCTAATTACAGTCTTACACCTGTCAATTATCAATATGGTTCATTCAACTGAATATATAATTTTTAAATATAAATATAATATTAGGTTCGGTAACAAGGCAATTTATTGAATGTTATTTAATGGTTGTTTGTTTTAAAATAAGTTAAAATGTTTATTTTATTAACTTTTGGTTAATATTTTCTTGTAACATCCTGTACTATACACTAATAGTTATAAGTGGACGCAAAAATGTCGAGGTCGAACGGTGCTATTTACTCAAAACTTACTTTCATTTATACATATGTTTCGTATTATAAATATCATTACGCTACGTATAAATCGGAATCATCTTCAATCTTCATTATATAGTTTCATCATTAAAATCAATTGCAATGTTTATTTTTATCCTGAAGCGTATTCAGTATTATATTTAATAGTTGTGCTCCACGGTATTCACCCGTGTTAATTTCATCCGAAAAACAACGCACCGTTAATGCACGTGTATTCTCACTTCCCGCAAATACAAATTATTTATTCCATTATGTCCTAAACTATGTATTCAAATAACATGCTACAAAGGGCAAAGATAAACTTCATAAAATTGTCTTTCTGTTGAAGTAACTTTTGTTAGTAAGGGTTAATGTTTAACACATGTTTGTCAGAAGATATCTTATTGTGGTTTATGTGTAAGAGATAAGCATTTATGTTATAGAAGACTTTTTTTAGGTATACTAAAGACCAATATTTTTGTAGAACATTATATGAATTTACAAGTCTTTTTGAATTTCGTTATTATATTAGAAAATTTATCGGATGTTTTGTGTCATTTATAAAAACATGTAAAAGTTATAATTAGTGTGTGGCAGTGAAAACCACCTTCTACGCCGCCGTCTCTCCGGTCATGTCATAGTTCACGCACGCGACGAGTCTGCTTTGCTGAGAATCAATTAGTGCCGATCAGGTGCAGTTTCGTTGCAGGTCATTGCTTGTCGATAAATTAGTGTTATATAAATTTACTTTCACATCGCCTTTATATTATTGCGTTTTTATAAAGTAATAAGCAACTACCCGGGCCTTCGTTTACATTAATCTTTACTAATGTTGTAATCTACGGGAAAAAATCTATCGCTGGACGCGTAGTGCTTATAAAAATCTTAGTTATTTAAAACTTTAATGAGTCTTTTTTGAATGAGGATAATATAGTGATAATTTATTTTAAGATATGGACCAAGTATATAAGAAGTAAACAAAAAAAAAAAAATATATCCAGTAGTTTTTACGTGATGCGCGCACAACTGCAAGCCTCAATCATTTTATTTAGGTAGATTATTATTTTTAGAGTAAATAACTTCAAAAAATTATCTATGATTATTTATGCTTCGAATTCATCTTATTTGTTGACACTAATAAAATTATATTTTGTAAAATAGTATCAATGTTACAGATGCGGTAAAAAGAAAGTACATAAATGAATTAAATCTATATAAATAAAAATGAAATGATTTTCGTTGGTAATCGCATCACTTGAGAACGGTTGGATAAATATGGCATTTTTATTTACTTTAAAATATTCGTAATTGTCCAAATTAGGTTTTAATGAAAGAAAAAACTTGGAAAAGATTCCGAGAAAATTTTTAAATTCGTAAAAACTAAATGTAATTTTTTATATCGTATTATTGTATGAACTCACGGTCATAACTTATGATTCAGAAGATGTATATGCCTAATTCTTTATGATCAGAGAAAAGTTTTCTAAAGGAAAAATTCGGAATAGGGTGGCGGTTTGGTCGAGTTATTGACTATCGGAAAGGAAAGAACAACGTCTGCCAGGCCAGTTAGGCCAGTAGCTATATATATATATATATATATTGTAGCAAAATCTAATATCATTTTAGTATACAAAAAGGGCGACCCAAAAGATACAGAAAACTATATACCGATAAGCTTACTACCGAGCCTATTCAAGCTGTTTTCCACCATCATAAACGCAAGAATCAGTCCTGTAATCGAAGCTAGACAACCTGTAGAACAGGCAGGTTTCGGGAAGGGTTTCTCTACAGTAGACCATATTCAAACCCTTGAGTTAATAATAGAGAAATATTAAGAACAGCAGAGACCCCTATATCTCGCATTTATAAACTACAAAAAGCTTTCGACACGATAACACACGAAAGTTTATTAGAAAGCTCGAAAGAAAAAGCAGTCAACGAAGTGTATATAGAGGTTATCATAAATATATATATAACAACAATATGGGTAAAATAAAATTAGATAACCTGGGCCCAAACTTCCTCATAAAAAGGGGTATAAGACAGGACGACCCACTGTCCCCGAAATTATTTATAGCCGTCATTGAATCTCCTCGCCTTCCTCTATTGTTTTTTCTCTCATGTAACGAAATGTGCCCAAGTGTGACGCGTTTTCGAAATTTCACTCGTCCAATTAAGAAGTTTCACTTCAAAAAGCTTGAGTCTCTTCAAAAATATTTACCTTCAACTTATGCTACGGTGGCTAGAAAAATGCTACGTATACAGAGTAAGCACTGCATATGCGTAAAATGTGTATGGCGTCTTTTAAAAAGATAGTACAATTTTGTTTTTCAACTGCCGCCGCCGGTTGAGATCCGATAATAAGAAAGAAGCGTTTTACTTTTTATTTTAAAAATCAAAATCAATCTTTTTTTTATTCAACATAGGCACTAAGAAGGCAACTACGAATGTCAAAACACTACCAGCGATTCGGAAAACATCCCAGCCATCGAGAAGAACCCGCAAAAAACTCCATCATGTTTATCAACTGATCTTATTTTCTTTTTTTATATAGTTTTTAAGCTATTAAATTATATACAGTTATTATCATATTCAGCAGTTATACAGAGAGGAAATCACATCCAGGCATCACCATCATTCACGTAATCATCTACAGCTATCAACAATAAAACTTACTTAAGATGATTCTTGAACTTATTATCCGGCAAACCGGTAATGTGCTTAGGAAGTTTATTATAGAATCCACCATAATTTGCCTTATTACGTCTAAAGAAATTTTACTGCAATGATAGCATTTAACTTTTCACCTGAACAAGTGTATCTTGCACTACCGTATCTAGACAAATTTAAATTAAAAATAATCTTTTCAATTTTCATTTGATACAAGACAATTACCGCAACTAAAGAACTTTTACTTAAAAAAATTACATTAATTTTTTTTTTGCTTAATAAGCCATGAAAATACTAGTTAAAATAATATACCGAAGTACTAAGCAAAGACTCAATCTTGAGGAAAGAATTAGACTAAAAAGATAATGTAAGGATAAAAATATCTGAAGATGGAATCATCTTTGACTAATAAAATCTCAATAAAATGTTCCGATTTCGGATTAATAGTAAAATTTGGCTTTAATATCAACTATATTAGAATTTAATTTGAATAAAGTATTCTTCAATTTTGTTATTTCAACTTCAGTTCGTAATAATTGAGTATTAATAAATTACGTTAAACGGATTATTATCATTATAAGTACATTTCTAATGTGAAAAACGGTTTCTCACAAGTGACGAGAGAACGCGCGACAGACGGGCATGCATGCCTGCGCACGCAAGCCTCCGCTAAACAGCTTCCGTGAGTGAATGGACACCGCTCGCTCATTAAACAGTTGCTTAGCTCTGTCGCTAAATTATTTCCAACTCATTAGACATTAAATACTTGGATATATACAATTTGATGCGTTTGATTATTTTTTTTTTAAATATATGAGCATGCTTTTATATTAACTTCACTTGTAACTAACTAACAAACAATGTATTCAAATATTACAAGTCAATTATAACCTACTTCTGATTATCGTATCGAAATAAAATTTGTATCTATATGTAGGTCTGACGACAAAACTATAATTCGGCATCTTGGAGCCTGGAGGTGTAGTGGAAGTCTTCAGTGACTTCCAGCAAACCCCTCGAGTTTAGGCTCATATGATTTGCCCAATAGATTCTGGCGATGGAGCAAGTAGACGTTTTATAAATGTCACTAATATTCTGTGTGTCGCATTTATCTAGTAGTGTTACCTACGATTACAACTTGATTTATGTACATATTTTGCAAAGTGGTTTTTGCAGGCTGTATATATAATGTATATCAAAGTATCTATTATAAAAAGTTTTTGGAGAATGATCATTAACAATCTATCGTATTATATAGTATACTTTAAAACCTGGATTTTCCCCGTCATTCGCAGACAAATAGAATATTTAACGTATTCACTTTGATGAGTATAAAGCGATCATCAAGAACAGACGTCATGACTTTAAAAAACCATGCCTTAATTGAACTGTTATTTCATACGATAAGATTATTCGCATTAATGACAATGATTTTGCTATTACTATTATGTAGTTTTATCCTCATTATTATACTTCAAAATGGTTTTTAAATAATTATTTCTGTTGTGATGTGTGAAATGAAAGAGACAAATTTTAGAATATTACGTGTGACAGCGATGCTTATGTTAAGATGAATATGTGATGTTTCTAGAATGGATATGATTAGGAATGAATATATGAGAGAAAGTATATAAATAGCATCAGAGACAGAAAAGTTGACCTGTAATAGGCTAGAGTACGTCATAAGGAGGGATTAAAAAAATGAATAGACGAGTAAGTTTGAAGGTAGACAGATATAGGGGAAGACCGAAGAAGAATGGATTGTGTGAAAAGTTTTATATGTGGGTAAAATACTGGAATAACAGCTAGAAGAGAGAATTAGAGTGAAAGAGTAGTGCATACCGTATCTCTGATGGTATAAGGGTTATAAGAAGAAGAAAATAGTTACCTATTATTCACACTTAAGGAGGGGGGATAGTGGTGATGAAGTTTTGAAATAAATCGAGAAGAAGCCACAAGACTGTTATTTCTCAATGTTCAATCCATAAACGTTATTTTTTTGTGTTTGTTAGACTGACTACCAGCCTATATATGTATAGCTTATATTATCTTATCTAGAAATATTTATTATGACATTTTGTCTCCTAATAATAGTAAATATTCAGATAGTTTCAAATCTACTGCCATTACCGTGAACGCAGCACTTGTAATCGCGTTTAGTGTAGCCGGCGCGCGCGCACCTCACTCTAATAATGATCAATGATCTCGGCCTTCCTCGGAAAAATGCCAAATATTCCATACATCACCCGTACTTTGAATATTGACAGGCGTGTGGTGTTTGAAGATCATAGACTTAGACATCTACTACAATATTCACCACAATTATAAATTTTATTTATACTTAATGTTTTTCGAAATTAGTATTGTGAGTGTTTTATGGTTTATATATTGTTTTAGGTTCCGGTAAATAGAGGTCTGAATAATAGAGAAATGATTATTTAATTGAAAATTGTAAGTTAGAGACAATAATTATATTGAAGATACTATAAAAAATTTGATTAAAAAAATAATTATGTGTTACAAAATGTTTTAAAGATTTAATTTTTATTAGCACAGAAAGCAACTGTTTGTTAAATTATTTAAAAAAATTATAAAATGGTTGCCGCCTCTGTGAGTTTTTATACTCAGTGAAATCATAGAGAGATCGAGGTCAAAAACTTAAACTCAAAATATCGATTGGCGATGTAACAGAGAGCATATTTGATTACTATTTGTAACGTTTATATTAATCTGTATGAATGCTCCAGCTGGCAGTTGTATGCAGCATGTCTGATTGACTCACCGTATAACGAGTCTATTTTGTTGTCGATTCGAAAGCGGATCTCGCAGTACTAGTAAACACTGTATGTGGTGATTTATTTAGAACTAGCTGTTCCCGTGACTTCTTTCGCGTGGACTACAAAATGTCGTCGATAGGGCACACGTGCGAATCGCGCTACTCCAGTTCCCGGTTATATGCTTATTGTGGGTGATCCTTAGGAGATAGACATATGCGCTCGCTGATTTATTTGTAGGTTTTTTAATATCTAAAATTATGTAGTTCATTAATTTTATATATCTCTTATGGTTTACTCAGTGTTAACCATTTAAGCGCCCGAATTGATTTACCATGACCAGTTAATTTGCGCGGTACCCTAATTATTTTTCTAAAGTAAAAGCATCCTAAGTTTTTCCTTATTACATCAGCTATTTACCAATAAAATTCCTATCAAAATCGGTCCAACCGTTTCAGATATTACCCAAAACTAACAGAAATACAGACAGAAAGATAGACAGACAGACATATATCGTATATACTTCCATATGCATTTAGTAAAAAATCTATTATTTCGATATTACAAACAGACACTTCAATTTTATTAATTGTATAGATTAGACTGGTCGTTTGCAAATTTAACCACCCCTTTTTAACTGACTTCAAAAAAGGAGAAGGTTCTCAAGTCGAATGTATATTTGTTTTTTTTTTAATGGATGTTCAACCATTGCTTTTTTATCTATTCACCGATAGGGATAATTATTTTTTCGTTGATAAAGGGATATACCATCAAATTCGATGATACACCAGATAATAATTGTCTTGTTGAACTTTCATAATGGTTTATCTAATAATAATGTCTTTATGTTATTTGTTTGTTTGAACGCACTCAATCTTTGTAACTGGCAGTCCGATTTGATTTTTTTTGGATTTTATAGCCTATTTAGTGAGTTACGTTACAGGTTATAAAACTTCACGCTATGACACTAAGGAGCGAAGTAGTAAGAAGTAAGAACCACGATAGGATACATGGGTGGGTTAATTACCCATTACCCATTGGTTGGTTTTTGTTATTATTTATGTATTTTTTAATAAATGACAGTTGTCAATTCTAAATCTATACCAATTTTACAAAGAGAAAAGTTTTTGTTTTTGTTTGTAATGAATAAACTCAAAAACTACCAAATCGATTTTCAAAATTCTTTCATCAATATGAAACTACATTATCAGCGAGTAACGTAGGCTAAATTAAATTTTTTTCTCTTAAAAATGTCGATAGTTTTCCACAAAGTATAAAAAATTGCCTACACGGTTGAGTTGGCGATGTATGCCGTATAAAATTAACACGGATGAAACCGTGGGGAACAGCTTTAAATAAATAAAACCTGTTCTCTCTTTTTTTTTGTTGTTGTTGCGTTAGCATGTTACGTAAATGTCACCTGCTTTTGCCAATGAAAATGTATTTAAGTCGCCATAATTAGCAATCTGTTGAGCTAACATGACAGCTGTTAGACTGTTTACATCGTATATTGTGCGAAATATTTGCACATCGGTCAGCTAGTATAGAAATAAATTATTTTTGTACAGAATCGAACTTTCATTGTAAGATCTGTTATTTTAATGTTGTAATTAATATAAACAACATGAATTGTGATAAGTTATGTAATAAATATTTGACCTTATGAATATAGAAAATATAGTTATAAATTATTATTATATTCTTTATTGCACAAAAAAAAAGTACAAATGGAGGACTTAATGCTAAAAAGCATTCTCTGCCAGTCTTCCAAGGGAGCAAGGGAAAGGTATATGCAAGGTGTGCATAATGTTAAGTAAAAAAGAAAAGAGAAAAAAGCCTAGCCAATATTCAATTGCTTCAAGTAAAACCTACATAGCGAATACTTGAAGGAATTTCGAGAGTTGGCCAGATGGATATTGATAGGAAGCGAATTCCACAGTCGTGCTGCTGTAACGGCGAAGGATTGGTCGCGGAAATTAGTATGATGACTTGGTATACTGAGAATTAAAGAATCAGAAGACCTTAGCTGTCTATTGTGCGTATCCGCGAGAGATTGAAATAGTGTTTTTAAATATTTAGGGGATTTGGGATTATTAAGTACGGAGAAAAGAAGACAAAGTATTCTTATATTCCTACGTTGCCGAATAGGTAGCCATTTCAACCTGGCCAATATGAATAAATAAATAATCAGTAACTAAGGTAAATATAAATATATATATACAGCTTTGAACAATCAAAATTAATAATTTGCCATACCTATTCAGGGTCCATGTATTCGGATTTTTTACCATATAAGAACAAATGTACATACATGTTGCAAATGGATAAATAAATAAGTAAATTTAGTATCTAAAGTACGTCGCATATTCTGTCGATCAATTGTCGCCTCTGCAACAATATTCTTAATTAATCTCCGACGGGTCGAATATTGACAGCCGGAGCCGCCAAAGCGTTTGACTTGGCGCGACCTTTCATAGGCTTTATGTAATCGATGCTATGCTCATTATGAGCCGATGATAAAAGATAGAAATTGCTTGTTTTGGGGACGTAGCCGAATTTTAATTTTGGGGGTCATAATAATTATGCTTATCCTTTGATTTATTAGTAGTGATGAATCGCTAAGGATTTCATTCTCACACTTTGGAACCTAAATGGTTGCGGACAGTCAGGTTTTAGAACTCCCTACTAAGGTTTTCCCAAGGGGCCAAAGTATGGTCGTTGTATAAAAAAACTCAATTTCTTAACTATAGTGCGGGACTTTTGCTGTATTATATTTTATGTATTATGAAACAGTGGTCGCTGTTGCTATTGTATTATACTATTATATTATATATACATACATTTAACGAAATTAAATAAAGAAAAAAAAAACGATATTTTAAATTTATTAAAAAAAAAATATATATTAAATTGTTTTTTAATAGTTTTAATGTTAAGGAAAAACGACAACTTTTATTATATATTGTATAAGGGGTCCCGATTCCTTTGAATCCTTGCCTGAATACGTGCCTGTGTTTTGAAGACAGTTTCCCACGTTTCTAATCGTCAGGTCATTACTTTTGTTAATCTTTGATGAGATTTTTAGCGAATGTAGGACGACGCTTAATTTTTTATTATCTCTACCATTTATATTAATAACGTTCAATCAATGATATTATGTTATTTTTATATACAAAATGTAGGTATTTGAAGTTCAAATGAATGTAATGTTATACTCATTAGGGCTTCCAGACTCCAAGTCTGGTGAAGCTTTAAAAGCCGTTTGAGGCTTCAGGCCCCTTTTGGCTAACAGTATAGTCCGTTCTAATAAAAAGGTTTTCATAACTCCTCGGGGAAGGGGTTTCAAAAAGAGGTAGGGTACAAGTACATGTTTCTTTGCAGAATGCTCTCTAATTGGGGCAGTCCGACCGGTGGAATACCTGACACCTCCTACTCTACAGAAGATCGTGGCCAAATAACCGAGTGTTGTATTCCTGAGGTGAGTAGGGTTTTCAAAGCTCTTTGGGTAGGAAGGGGGGTTCAACGTCATCAACCCGCTAGTGAAACATGTGGTATTACAAGCGTCCGTAGGTTACGGTAGCAGCTTACCATCAGGCGGGCCGTATGCTTATTTGCCACTTTTGATGTATATTTAAAAAAAATCCTGGCTTGAAACGATTCATTGGTGAATGCAGGTCCCACCCTTTATTTCGAGTTTTTCGAATACAGTTTCCTCAAGTTTCCTTAGCAGGTTGTTGTTTGAACTGAAGGCATCCTTCGCTAAGTTAAGATAAACTTGCATACCAATAAGTTGGAATTCTCCTTTTTAGAACTCCAATATCTGGGCGACCGAGCTGCGCTCGGTGTCTTATAAACAAAAAAGAAAAACACCTATCTAGGTAAACTTGGAATGTAAAACATTATCTAAATGCAAAGTTTCATCGAAATCGTTGGAGCCGTTTGCGAGAAACCAATTACATATTATATACAAGAATTGCTCACTTCATATAATAAGATATACATAATTTTTTTTTTCAAATACGTCGTTAATTTTAGTTGATTAATTTATTTGTGTATGTATATGAACTGCCTCATTAGCCTAGTGGTCATAAGAACAACTGCTATGATTGAGGTCCTGGGTTCGATTCCCAGGTCGAGCAAAGTGTTATTGGGTTTTTCTATGAAAATTTTCTGTAGCAGCTCGGAGTTCGGCTTTGTGCCGGATAAATTGCAATAGGCTTGCTTCCTATTACATGGGACCTAAAAAACATATACGGCGAACTGTGAGTGTACTTTAGTATTCCTCTGCCTAACCCTTCGGGGATACAGGCGTAATGGTATCTTATGTTATGTTAATTTATGTATAGTGCGTTTTTTAATCTCACGGAGTAAATTGCACACACACACACACACACCACATTTACTTTTATAGTGTTGTGCTACGGTATGTTTTATGTTCTAATTATTTAAATCGTGAGATTTTAAGAATGTTGAGTTGAGGGTTTTATATTTTTTAAATAAAAAGGAAGATCGATTCGGTAGGCCCACGGGAGACGTAATTTTCCTACCTTATTTGGCCTTCACCAAGGAAAACTTGTCAATAGGTATAATATCTCGTACGGTTTTACGATTAGCTAAGACTGATGACATCATTATTTTAAAAATACAATAATATATTTTAGCAACAAAATGAAATAAAAAATGCACTGCAGTTTGATCTACCATGCGTTAGTTTTACGTTTGATTCCTATGTATATGATTTAAATGTAATTATTAAAAAAATTAATTAATCTCAATCTTCTTATTGTCTCGTATCCTTTTATGGAAGCGTGCATAAAACATAAGAAATAAAAAAAAAACTATGATTATATTTGGTAAATCTCGGAACTGTCATGAATGTGTGTCAAAAGTTTTTTTGTGAACAAAACAGCGAGTTAGAACCCCACACCCCGCGGAGTCATGTCGCGACAAAGGGCAAACCTGACATAAAAACCTAGTTCGAGAAGTCAAAACATTATTATTCTAAGAATTTTGTCGTATTGTCTCATGGCGAATCGTTAATTTTTACCTCTGTCATTTTATATACAGGTTGATGTATTTTTCTCACTCGTATAGTTCCATCCATAAAAAAAATAATTTTAGTATTCGTTTATTGAAATTTTGCATAGAAGAATACTTTGAGACTAATTAGTACAAATTTTGTTGATCAGGAAGTAATTATTCAGTAAATATGGACATGTTTATACATGCAAAACATTTCTTGGAATTGGAAGTGGTAATTATGTAAATAAACCTTTACTTTTATTATTACTAATTCGTAATAATTTTAGTAAGAAATTTTTTATATCAAAATTCAATTAATATACAGTGTAAACTCTTTATAACGAAACTCAAGGGACTGATCATTTTTTGTCGTTATAGAGAGTTTCGTTATATGGAGTGAACAAAAAAACAACCAAATTAACAAGAATTTTTAATATGTATGTCTTAGATAATAAATGCTTATAAATTATTGTTTACACATATAGTCTGATAACTTTGTCTGACGTTTTTTGCTATGCCAGTACTTGTTTTGTATTATTTTATGTATTCTATTCATATCTAGATATGTGGTGGAATCGTCTTCCTACACATTTCTTCGTAATAGAGATTGGCGTATCGCTATAAAGAGTGATTCAATATGTGGGTTTTAACGCAAACCAATCAAGTTGGGCTCACTTCAACGTTATAGGGAGTTTATCGTTATAAAGGATAACATTATAAAGAGTTTACACTGTATTTTATTTCTGTATTGGAAATAATTTTTATAACGATGCTGTTACTACGTCATAATTTATGATAAATCTAGATCTTTTTCTTTTTCAGCGGAAGATGTTTCCTTTTACTGTTACTGTTATGGAAATGTTTGTCTTTTTTTGTACAAAATATCCCATAAAATGGTTTTTACCATTTATCTATTTTGCTATTAAATGTGTTTATAACGTTTTCTATTACTTTGAGATAATCAATTTAAAATAAAATTTATTTAATTTGAACATCGCTTATATGGTTTCCTGTCATTTCGAAATCTTACTCCGGAGCGGCGCATGCGCCCCATGCTGATCTCAAGAATAAAAAACAATAATGAACCATAAATATTCCATAATCTTTCAAGAATGAGTAGCTTCGAACCTTATTCTCTTGGGATTCGCATTTATTTCAATTCATAGGATTTTGAGCCTTACCGCCTTTTACTTATAGACAAAAATGAAATATACGAATACTGATACAGTTTCCGTGAAGGGATTAACTTCTGTGAATGAAACCAGTTGTTTGTTTGTGGTTTTAATCTCTTTGTGTACTATAATGAGGGTTAGTTTTCTCTGTAATTATGTGCCCATCACTAAATATATAATTGACATTTCAAATGACAATAAGCATACCAAATTTTTTCCTTCTATCGACTCGGCATTCTCACTGTATTTTTGAAGTTGTATGTATAGTATCGAGCGTAAGTAATGCAAATGAAGTGGGAGAAAATCAGGTATTTTCGGTTTCGTATTTTCAGAAATTACTCCTCTGTCTCAAAAGCAGCGAAAATTAATCGGAGGCCGTATAACATTTTATACGATCCCGATGATAAATACGCGGTAGATTTCGCTCCCACTCCAAGATCTCCTCAACTCAAACCTAGATCCTTTCTTTCGGCATGGAACCCTTGAGTCAGCTGCCGCTTGCGTGATACAGTGACAATGCATTAACTACCTTTTAACACAATATAGTTTTTACACAACACCCACTACACACATGCACACTGCTCAGGTGTATAAGGTTCTGTAAGGGATCTTTATTTCTTTTTTAGGCTAGTCAGTTACAATTATCGTGTCATACAATCCAGCAATTATCTTAGGTATGTATTAGTAGAATTGAAGAATAACTAGGAATATCTAAAAAAACATTATTCGACAGTCATTAAGAGTCACTATGACTTATTTTCATTATACCAATGATGCTCGCGATCCAGTCGTGCACGAATGCCACACCTTCAACAGAAGTTCGTTTAAGTACTAAACCTTTAAATAAATTGTTTAACGCCTAGGAAACTAGTCAGTGTTTGTGTAACTAGTTTGCCGCGGTTTCTTGACGACACTAGATGGAAACAAATTATTTAACTGTCGTTTACATTGCTTCAACCATCTTGATACTTTATTTGCCTTTGTTCAACAATATTTTAAGAGTTCTACAGCATGAAATGTGAGTTTTTTCTGGATATCTTGATTATAATTTATAATATATCGGTGAATTTTTATATAAGGCTTGATTATTTACTGCGTAGCTCAAAAGAGACAATTTATTCAGTGTTCGGAGGATATATATTTAGTCTATATGCTTTTATTTTACTTCAAGACTCTGAACAAAGTTGTAATTTTTTGTGATTTTATCTAGTGATCGTAAGCGCGACTGATATGATCGAGGTCCTGGGTTCGATTAGCAGGTCGAGCAAAGTGTTTTTGTGTTTTTTAATGAAATTCTCAATAGCAGCTCGGAGTTTGACTTTGTTCCCGATTAATGGCAATATGCTTGCCCCCTATGAAAAGGGGCCTAAAAAACATACACGGCCAACAGTGCGTGTACATTAGTACTCCTCTGCCTAACCCTTCGAAGATACAGGCGTGGTGATATGTTATGTTGTTCATTGTACTTTATTCATACAAATGAAAAACAATGTTAAATTATAAATATTTTTTTATTAATTATGAATTACATTGTTATATGGACCAGGATTTATTTATTAGTTTATGTTGAGGCTATATTCAACTGAATCCAGTTAATTAAAATTGTAGACAAGAATAGCAATCGCTATTCTATGGCTAAATTACCATGTTAGCATATATAATTACCATATTATTAACACATAATTCATCCATTGTATTGTATTGTTAAAATACTGATTAATCCGATCGAGTACATTGCCATTTCTTCTTGATAATTTGAAAGTTTTCCGAATTGATGAAAATATTCAGTAAAGCATTTTTGACTTTGGTTAAGTAAGCTATGACATTTGTGTATTATACACGATACTATGCCTAATTATTCTATAATCAGGCGATAACACGATAATCAGTAGCTACTTTTCATTTAGTAATTACAATTAGATGGTTTTATTTAACATTTAGTATTTTATGACTTTGTAAACCTCAATTTTCAAAATCATTCAAGCTACAAAGTACAAAAAAAGTACATATATTATACAAATATCAAAACGTTAATTCCCCGTATAAAACTAATCTCATTGCGGTAGAGTTACCCCGTTGACCGCGGAAATGTAAAAATATAATCTATTTTAAACATTTGTCGTGGCGGTCGCCTCCTTTAGCATCGGCGTAATGATATAGACAACAAGATGGTGCGGTTTCTTACGGTATCGTGGTTTCTCTAGTACCTAACGTCTAAAGCATCGTTTCTCAATCTTGGCGTCGAACCCCTTCAAAGGGAATCGCGTTTAAGTTTATGGGGGTTCGCTAAATTTAAAAAAGTGTAAAACAGCTTTTTATTTATGTGTTTTTAATTTATGAACAAGTCTTAGAAAATTAAATATCACTAGGTAATAATAACAAAATAGTAAAATAAAATTACCAGCAAAGCTCTTTTGTTAACGATGTGTAAGCGTGCTCGTAGAATCTTAAAAGCCATTTATTGATGTTAATTCTACTCATATTTGTTAATTTTTTAATTGTGTTAAATAATATAACAGTGTACAAAAAATTAGATCAATTAACTAAAGCTATTACCATTTATGGCTAACTTTATCATGTCGCACTTCAGTCAGATGATACACACGCAGCTTCAAATAATATCCATTACTAAAGGCGACAAAAAAAAAATTAAAAAAAAAAAATCGTTACAAATCATGGTAATAAACACAAAACGAATCGTCATCGAGTTAACAGGCTGATGTAAAATTTTGATAAACGTAAAATTATCATAATGCAGTGGGGTTACACCATTGAAAAGATTGAGAAACTATGGTCTAAATTAATATTTATTTATTAGAAAATATTATATTACAATAGTGAAAAGTTTTAATTTTAAAACAGTCTAAAGGTTTCTGATTCTGAGGTTTTTATTTACTGAATGATTTGTTATAAAATTTCAAATAAGTAAAAATTCTACCCCCCTGGATTCCATTATTACAATTATTTCTTTATAAAATACCACACATTCTATGATCCATGTGGCATATGCTAACCAATTTAAAGGTTCTTTTACATAATGACCAGATATAAATGATCCGCGTACTTTTAACTGCACCCAGTCTGGAACCCAGAACTTATGTAAGCAAGAGAAGCGAGGGAAGTCATCATATGCTGGTGGAACGGGATCAGTGCTAACAAGTGTAATAGAGCTATATCCGTGATTAATATACTTAACACCGATGCATTCCCGTGTGAAATAATTTCGGGTGAATGCATTATTTGGAATGTCGTGGAAAATTTACGCCTTTTACGATATATATAACTTGAATTACTGGCGTGGATTCTGTATAACGCCGACGATCGGGCACACGCGCGAATGCTGCTAACACCGCTTTCTGCTATTTCAAAGACAGAAATGCTTATTGTGGGTGTTCCTTAGAAGATAGATGTATGATCTCCCTGACGTTTTTGTAGGTCTTTTTAATGTCTACAATTGTTTACTATATTAATTTGCTCTATATCTTATAGTTTACTCAGCATAAGCGCCTTAAAATCATCGTTTTTCCGTATTGATTTTTGATTATATAACAGGCTGTAATTTTGAAACAGGTTACTGGAAGTGTTATGTATCTACATTATAGATGGATAGCTGGTATAAAATGATTCATAGCATTAAGCTCGCCAGTGTAAACGATCGTTAATGAAGTGTAATAAGTATTCATCCATTCATTCATTCTAGTGTAGGAACTGATGGAACCGGTTTCTTGTAAAATCTGTTTTAGCTCACTCTTATTCACCGATCGTTGCCTATTATAAGCCTCTCGGTAGTTAGAAAGGCACTGGCTTAGCATAAAAAGTAACAAAGCAGAAGAGAGTTACAATTACGGTCTTTTTTTTTCGATCTGACCTTAGTGTTGGCCTGGGGGGCCCTATCCAACAACAGGGCCGCTGATGGCTTATACTGCTTTACCGGCCTTGGGGGCGAGCGCTTGAGGCACTCAGCTGCGAAAACGTGGGCAACAAGCGCGCAAGGGTGCCAAAATGATCGGACCTCGGCTTGAGCTGCTGCCGCGATTGTAAAGAAGTCGCGATCTGACAAATTATCTATCCGTAAAATTCGAGTTAAACTAACATATGCATATATACATGTCCCTGCCTCCTGGAAGAAAGGAAGGAACATGTGTATATGTATTTAGTTATCTAAAAACATGGTCTACAATAACTAGCGTAAAAAAGGTTCCTTACAGAACATATGTACCTGTGTGGTGTGCACGTATGTATGAATATATTGTGTGTAATGATGTGTGTGGGTAGCTAAGTTATTGCAAGTGCAGTGTCATCTGTATCGCGCGGACGGCTGCCAGACTCAAGGGTTTCTCACCGAGGAACGGACCTAGGCTTGAGCAGCCCATTCGAGTACAAATCCCTACCACCATGTTGAATAACCTGCTTATGTTAGGGATGTTTTTTTCCTGAATACATCCAAGTTTAAATTTATGTGCATGGATAATTATTATTATTTATTTATTTTATTAAGCTACCAACAAGTCAAACACTTCACTAAAATTAAAAAATACAAAACATGCTTTAATTAGAATTTAAGTGTAGCCTTAATTAAAGGTTGCTCTGATGTGCTAAAAATGAGTTGTGTAAATGTGTTTAAATGTACATAAAATCAACAAAATATAGATATATAACTTAGGTACTTAGGTCTTGTTTTTTGATCCGTAGTTAACTCGATCAATGGTCAGATTTTGTACCAAATAGTTAAATCATGGTCGATTCGTTTTTTGATTCATAGTTAAGCCAATCAGTTGTCAAAGATATGTCATTTGTTAAAAAATTTCACTACTGGGCTTGGGCTATAACCATTGGTTCCAATTTCAGCTATAGTTAACAGTTTGAAACTAACTGAAATAATGGTTATAGTGGCTTTTAATAGGGATAAAAAAATGGACTTTGGTCACTACACATATGTTTCAAATCTTTGGCCAAATATGTTTTAGTTAAGATCCTTGCTCATGCTGTTGTATTGTTTTGGTATTCCATTAATGCAGAAGAAGTAACCCAAACTACTTTTAAAGATTTTAGGTTTAAATAGCAGAAATGCTGTTCTTTGCTTTTTATTAAATATGTTATAAAGAGATAAAGATTGTTTGTTCTAAAGGCCTTTCTCCCACGGGGATATTTGTTTGATACGCACATCCTACCAGTTTCTCGTAAGTAGCCGCAATACAATTACGCTATGTTCCACGCACGACACTACGTAGTTGACTTTCAAACCTATACTTTGACATCAGTCGCACGCTACTTGTTCTGCTCGCGTCTCAGTCCAGTAGCTTATGAAAAGTCTCGTGGGAGAAAGACCTAAGGGGTAATTTCTGTAACTACTAAATCAATTCTGGAAGTTCCACCACTCTTTCTATTTGAGTAACACAGGTTATATTGTTTTACTATTTAGTTATAAATATAGTGATGAACGCATGCGATATCGTAGTGGCTGCTAGATGTACCTATATATAATAATAGCTGTGCCCCACGGTTTCACCCGTGTTAATTTTATACGACAAACATCGCCCCGCCAACGCACCCGTGTAGCCTACCATAATTATCATTCGTCCCACAAGTACAAAAATTATTTTAATTATTCATTATTTCCTAAAGGATGTGTCCAAATGAAATGCTTTACAGGGCAAAACCTGACTTCACAAAATTGTCTTTATGATGAAGTAAATTGTGTTCGTAAGGATTACTTATCATATGCCTTAAAATAATGCCCATAAATCACTTTTTAATTTACTACAATTGTTTATCATAAAATATATTATTGTGGCTTATGTATAACAGATAGACATATGCTATCACAGATTTCTTTTAGATATACTAAGGACCAATATTTTTGTGCAACATTGTGTTTACGTATCATTAACCACTACGCCAGCACACGCGAAAAAAGCAGTTCATGAGCACTTTGACTTCCAAATTACTTAAAAAAATCAATATTAATATTTATAATAGCCTGATTTTAGATAATATATACTATTCCTCGTTAATCTGGCTATTATATACAAAAATAATTTTTCAAATCCGACTGGTATTTCGAGAGATTAGCGTGTTAAAAAAACAAACAAACAAACTTTTTCACTTTATTTTATTATTAGTTTATTAGTATAATAGATAGCAATTCCAACAATTTGACCATCACAATTTTTAATATCGATAAACAATATTCATAACATTAATCGAAAAAGCCTTCGCAACTTATAATTTCGGTGACGCAACACTTGTGTTTTTTTTTTTCAACTTTTAAATAAAGGTCAGTTCTAACCTATTTACGTTGCCACAATTCTGACATCATCCAATCAAAGTTTAAATTACCACGAAAACCTTAAAGGCACGGCGTATCACGATTCCAAACATTTGGACTTATTAAAAAGGAATTCGATTGACGACTGTTTGAAATAGATCACCCGTTTTAATCGTTATTTGAATCGGTATTTTGTAAAGAGTATGTAGTTTTTGTCAGCCATTTTTTTATTGATAATTCTTATATAATAGTCTCATACTAATGTACCCAATCGCTGTGTTTAATATTCTACATACAACTTGTGACCGTCGTACCGCACGCGTTTAATCCAATAATTATTTTTGTATCGTAATTTTAGGTTTAATCATATTTCTGAAAGTATTATTTATAGTTTTACTAATTTATCAATTTCAAAATTACAAATACCTACTCCCTTTACACAAAGTTTATTAATGATTTATTATATTATTTTTATGATTTCTAAATATTATATTATTATAATTAATGAATCCAAAAAAATACGTCAAAATCCAAATAATAAAATCAGCCAAATAGTCTTCTGTTGTATTTCTACGGTGAGTAGGGGTTACAAAGCTCCTAAGAGAGGTATGGCATAAAGACATTTCTCTCTACTTGGAGTAGCTCGACTAGTAGAGTACCTCCATACTACAGAAGATAGCAACCAAATAACCTTGTGTTGTATTTCTGAGATGAGTAGGATTTCCAGTGATTCTTGGAATAGGGAGCTCAAAGGCAGCAACCCGTCGTGATACCTATGGTATTACAAGCATCCATAGGCCACTGTAGCCACTTTCCATCAGGTGACCCATAAACTTGTTTGCCACCTTAGTTCTACAAAAAAAGAAAGAAAAGTAAGATGTTTTTTTATCGATAAAGGTTTAACGTTAGCGTCACCCCGAGTTGGTAGCACGCTAAGCCTAGTGGAAGACTGGCTCTCAAGTGCAGCTGCCGGAACACACCTATAGGTGATTGGCGACAGATTTTTAACATGAAGGTGGTAGCTAGCCAGACGGGTATTAGAAAAAGTTCTGTCAGCGTGTTATAGTTTCATCACGATGTATTCCCGAACTCACACCGATCGACGCGGAGTCCGTACACGCCTACCAACTGATTCACCATTGCTTCATATTGCCATATTCTTTTTGAATTATCATATGCAAATTGCCTTTTACTGCTTTTTAGTTGTAGTACGTGGACCGTACACTTTGTAACTTGTAAGTAATAAAGATACGATGTCTAAGACAATACGTACTTGAATACAAATTAACTAAAACCATGTTTTCTTTAAGTAGAGAATTATGCAGACGAATAAAACATTATAACCTACCTACGTAGTAATGCAATTAGTTTTTTGCTCGATGCACTCGTCCAAAATCAATTTCGACTCGTGCTGAGACGTTTTCGGGTTTTTTGGATCGACAGCTTTGTATTATTTTTATTTAGTATTTTTTCTTTATAAAAAACGGAAGTCCTCGTAAAGGGTAAGCGGTAAAAAATGTCGTTACGTGGCCGACGGTGTTAATGATCGAGATTAAATTTATTTTGCAGGTTGTTTTTATTGCGATTATATTAGGACGTTGTGATGAGTTTTATGTAACTAATTTTTATGCACTTTATGGTCTAGATTACACATAATTGAGATCTTTAATAAAATTAAAAAAATATTAGGTATCCTAATCCTTCACAAACATTTTTTATAGTACCTCAGCACTACTACTACTCGGTACTGTTCCTGATGGTGAGGAAAGTACAATCCAAACACAAAGGTGACCACCGAGAGATCTAAATCTATCAGCAGTCACCGCTGTCATGCCAGCCTGCATATATATCTCTTCACGTTACGCTTGGAGGGCCCGATGTAATAAGAATGAGACAATACATTACCGAGAGATCATTCAGTTGCACCTATGGTTTCGCTGTACGGCAAGGATAAAACATAACATAAATAATACATTTTTAAATTATAAAACTTATTTTTGTACACGGCATCGCTTGCGTAGATTATAAGATTGGTACATTTTATGTTTTTTATTTTAACTAGCGATCGCCCTAAGGTCGAAATTCGACCAGCGACTTTTTAATAATAAACTATTTTCTGTTTGACATTTACAGTATTCATGAACCTAAACAATGAGTATTTATTATCTACATCATTTTCTGTCTCTTTTGGTTGAGTGACAATGTCAATATTTTTGGGGGGTCTAAGTTCAATGGCACTAGTCGTGTTAGGATTCGCAGTATTAATTTATTTAATTTAATATATTAGTATATATCATATATCATAGATAAATTTTAGCTTTCTGCACTCCTTCTCCATATAAACTTTAACCATGCCAAATCTACCAGTCTTCCGTGTACGTAATACGTTTAAAAAGATATAGAAAGCTTTTTCTTTGCGTATTAATATATAGATTTCTATCTATCTGTCTATTTTTCGTATTATAATTCAATACATTGTGTAAATAGTGCCAAAAGGAATTGTGAAAATTATTTTGTGAATAAAAGTGCCGACAGAAAGAACACTTTTTTGTATATTACATTGGTGACTTAGGATGCCGTTAGAACTATCTTTGATGATGATGATGAACAATGATTGATAAAGGTAAAAATCGTTTTGAAACATGATTGTATGAGATTACCTAAAAATTATAAATTTTCTGTTGCAGATTTAATTTACTGAACATACAAATAAAGCCGCGGGATAAAATGACACTGTAGGGACGTTTGATTAGGGGACGGAATTTCAAGAAACGACTCAAAGGTGACCCCTAACATAAGATCGACGCGTGGGCGAGATATATCAAGATGATAATCTTGATAATTGTCAATGCTCGGAACGTGTAAAAAAAGCAAACTCGCTCGTGTAATAACAATTTTCGATGAACCCAAAAAGTTAATTCTGAAATCATTAGGGTCCGGCTTCGCTACTGGTTGTTAAGTTTTTTGCTTAACACAACATTTGTGATTAACCGTAATTTCTGTAATATTAATATCTCTAATAACTACCGGTTTTCGTTGTTTATATTTAGCACCTAGTATCAAATGGAATGCAATAATTCTATTATATAGTTGTTGATATCGTAAAAAAAAAAATCTTTTTAGGTAGCTTTATTTTTATGGTAAAAAATCAACTAAATACAAATACATATTTATAATCTAATATTATAAAGCTGAAGAGTTTGTTTGTTTATTTGATTGAACGCGCTAATCTCGGGAACTGCTGATTCGAATGGAAAAAATGTTTTAGTTTTGCATAGCCTATTTATCGAGGAAGGCTATAACGCTATATAACATGACGCTACGACCAATAAGAGTGGAGCTCAATGAAAAATGTTGGAAAAACGAGGGAAATTTCTTCCTTTTGAGAGCTTCCACTACTTACGCTGCATAAATGGTTAAAGTTACACAATAATCAAGTGTGACAAGATTGTTTTTCTTAAAAAGTTATAAAAAGAAGTCCACGATAGTATATGGCTACCTTTTAAGGTTAACACAATATAATCTTTTTTATGGTAATAAAATTTGATCCGCTCCTCAGTTAATGTTTTTGATCTAAACTGCTCAACTAGTATATATAAATTTACTACATACAAAAATATAAACTTTATAATATTAAATGAAATTGCAGGTGGTTGTTAGTTTATAGGTAACAAAGTTTTTTTCTAATACACTCCTCTCTCTTCCATGACAGAACCACACGCGCTGAGCTTCAAAGTCATAGTTTTACGGCAACTAAAAGTTCTCTATGACTTATCTTTGTTTGTTCCTTCCTTCTTTTGATATCGAATTTTTAGGCGTAACATGAAGAGATATATATATATATATATGCAGACAGGCATGACAGCGGTGACCGCTGATAGATTTAGATCTCTCGGTGGTCACCGTTGTGTTTGGATTGTACTGTGCTCACCATCAGGGATGGTAACCGTCAATGTGCCAAGCTATAATAAGAAATAAAATAAAAGAGGTATATAAAAATGAACATTTCTTTGTTTGTCCCGTAAAGTCGTGTACCAAACATCCGATTGCGCTTAAACTTTGGTGAGTTGTTGCGCGTACGCTCGTAAATGTTTCTGAATTAGTATTATCATTCTACAATAGATGGCACGTGAGTCGTTTCTATATATTATCGTATTAAATTAAAGAAGTCGAAAACCGTTTGTATATTATATAGGTTTATTTAAATTTACGTTTGTTTCAATGTTTGCACATCAATCACGCTTAAACTGCTGTAGTAAGTATATAATCTATGATGGGCTAGAACATTATACATTTTTAACTGACTTTAACAAAAGACGGAAGGTAACTTAATTCGAATGTATATTTTTTTATGAATATTCAGCCATAACTTCTTTGTTTATTAACCGATATTGATCATTCTTTTTTGTTGGATAGGGGGGGATACCTCAAGGACGATCCCATTTTAATTTTATTGGCATTGAACCTTTGACTTCGAAGATGTTTCAGGGATCTTCTGAAAATCATTGAAGTGGGTGTTCTTCTTTGTTAAAAATTGATTTTATAAAGTTGTTCTTTCCCGGCAATATTATATCTCCGTTAATTCTTCATGAGAATTAGGCATAATTTTAAAACTTTGTTCTTCGCTATTGAAGAAACATACAAATAGTTTAAAAAAATTTTTTGTTCGTTATGTTGGTGTCAATGAAAATATATTCAAGAAATCATCTGTTCAGAATTTTACATTTTATAATGTGCGAAATATTTGCACCGGGCAGCTAGTTCATACTAATTCATTGTCCACCGTTGATTGCGGCAGATTGTATTTAACATATTTTTTTAAATAGTGTGGTTGCACAAATTGCTACTGATAGCACAGTTATTATCTTAAAAACATACATACGTATACAGAGAATAATGATTTCAGTAACTTAAGTGAATTATTTTTTTGCTCTGCTCTGTACATACACTTCCTCGTTTTTTGCAGGTCTGATTTCGAGGTGAGTTATTATTTTGCATTAACTCAGTATAATGATGTCGGACTGATTTCTGGTTTTTTGGTCGATTCAAATATTTTTCGTGTTATAATTTGTATTTCCATTTTTGTTTTGTTATTAGTATTAATAAGTACGTCGGTACTGCCTTAAAACCGATTTCCTTCGTTTTTAAAGGACTCAATATTTCATTTCTGGCCGCATTCAATTACTTAGACGGAATAAATTTTGTTTATACTTTGACTTCTCTTCTTTTGAAGTGCAATGGACATAAAAATGCAATTAAAGGTATTTATTCTATATTTATATTAAGACTAATTACTGATTCTGCAGATGTTGTTTTGCTATTTCCAGTAGTCAATAACTCGATGGCAGCGCCACCTATCACACTCAGAAACCTTTTCCATGAAAAACACTTAGATCTACCAACTTTCATGGTGAGACGTCGGTACTAGAGTTTGTCAATCTTATTGTTTGTATATGTATGTAATAGGTCGGGGAAAAAGTTTCTTCGTATTTTTATGTGAAAACTCAAAATTTTTTTCAAAGTTTATTTACATTTACAATTTACAATATATATGACCATTTGTTCTATAACTTTCTGCCATTTTGTAGGTGGAGATATGATCACGTTGCTGTAGAAACTTTGGGACTTGTGATAAAAAAATCGCGACAAATCGTTTTGGTATTTCTCTCTCGATGTTAACCTTACAGAACCTAAAGAATTCTGAAGAGACCGAAACAGGTGAAAATCTGAAGGTGCAAGGTCAGGGCTATATGGTGGATGCACTAACACCTCCCAGCCCAACTCTCTTAATTTTTGCTGATTGGCTAAAGATGTGTGTGGTCTAGCGTTATCGTGATGAAAGACTACATCTTTCCTGTTGATCAATTCCGGCCACTTTCTCTTTACTGCTTCCTTTAATCTCGTCAGTTGTTGGCAGTAGAGATCCGAATTGATGGTTTTGCTGGGCGGTAAAAGCTCAACATAAACAATGCCCTTCGAGTCCCACCATACACACAGCATCACCTTATTTCGAGTTAGCCCAGGTTTTGCCACAGTCTGTGAAGCCTGGCCGAACTTAGACCACGACCTTTTTCGCACTTTCTTATCGTACGTGATCCACTTTTCATCGCCAGTTATCAATCTCTTTAAAAACGGCTCGGTTTATTACGTCTCCATAATGAATCACAAATGAGTACACAGTTCATTAGGTTTCTTTCACTGAGCTCGTATGGCACCCAAATATCGAGCTTTTTGGTATAGGTAGCTTTCTTCAAATGGGTTAAAACTGTTTTGTGGTAAATTTCCAGTTCTTCAGCTACATCGTAACTACTGATATGCCGATCTTGTTCCACTTTTTCAAAAATGCGTCCTTAAGGTGCATCTTTAACATCAAAACTTCCGGACTGAAAACGTTTGAACCAACTTTGTGCTACTCTTAGTGACACTGCATTAGGTCCATAGACATCGCAAACTTGAGATCACATGCTTGAGTTGCATTTTGGCCTTTTTGTAATAATATTTTAAAATGTATCGAAATTCTTCATTAGATTCAATCATTTTTACAGAAAGTAAAACAAATGAAAAATAACGGGAAACAATTTTTTTTTTTTCATGTTTATAGCTACGTTATGTGAAAACACTTTTTCCCCGACCTGCCCGATTAATGGCAATAGGCTCGCCTATTATATGGGACCTAAAACATACACGGCGAACTGCGGGTATACTTTAGTACACCTCTGCCTAACCCTTCGAGGAATACAGGCGGAATAGATACCTGTAAACAAAGAAACGACATTAAAAGTTTATATTTCACAATATTATGTCCTTTTTTAATTACATTATAATTAGTTTTAAATTCTGACAATAGTCACATTTATTTATATGTCTTAACATTCGTTTAAATAATAGGTAAATTTTAAACAGCCTACATTACTAGTCACATTAAACCTACAAAACTTAAAATTAAAGAAACATGTTTTCTTTACATATATATGTATATAACTACCAACATACATTCAGTACATATTTTAAATTTATTCGACTAAAACAACGCAGAGCCACTGCGCCGCCAACGTACTCGTGTAGCCTATCGCTGTTCTCATTTCCCGTAGTTATCTACAGCTTGCCAGAATGTTCGACGTTCACGGACACTGCTCGGCTCCATTAAGTCATAGCGTGAAGTTATATAATATTCCTCAATAAATATGCTATAAAATACAAAAAAGTAATTTTTAGCAGGCTTGAGGTGTGTACGTTCAAACAAACAAACAAAAAACAAGTCTTCGAGCTCTATCATTAATTAATAATAATTTGTCGTCTATAAAATTACAACGGTCGCTTTGAAGTTAATAAAGGTGTTATTTAATGAAGTCTTAAAGGAAATCACCAATAAAACAAGTCACTTTACATGGCCATTAACAAAAAAGATAGAAGAAAAAATACTAGACGCCATGAAACCCATTCAAACATCCCGCGCAATGAGATTCCAAATTCAAAATTCGAAATCGTATCGCGTTCTGACGTTTCCGCTACGTGCGGTTTCCGCTCGGCGCACGCGCATCGAGAATCCGTAATCGCGTGCTTTTACATTCTTTTTTATATATTTTTTTCTACTTCAACTATATGTATCCTGTATTTTGATTGATGGCGGGGAGATAGGCCGAATCCATTAGGAGTCCGACCTCATAGGGTACCGTTGATAAATTGGTTACTTGTATTCCAGACGCGCGGTAGCCATCTTGATTTTCTGATGTTTGCAATTGGTTCTTTGACACGGATGTTATTTTTTTTATTGACGTTGACATGATTTTAATACTGATTTCAAAATGTTAATGTGGCTAATGAGTATAATTTAATAAATAGAATTGTTTATAACATTACTTAAATTTCTAATTATAATTACTAGAACTTTTAGGCTTTATTCGAAATGATCAAATAAAAAATAGACTCTTAGGGCGATGTACCCAAGAAGTTAGATTAAATTTACTTGTATCAAAATGTATGTCTATCTTAAATCTGGTTTAACGATTTAAATATGATTTAAGGATTTGGTGAAAACGGTACTAAATCTAGACATTGCGACTAAAATTTGCTGTCGATGTGTTTAACATCTTTTTATATTCTTCTATTTGGAATCGTCAAACTATCTATCAATTTGATATTGAACTGTCGCGGTGTTTACAAAATCATTATCAAACACTCGATTGGTATTTACTTATGTAGTTGTCCTCGTATTGTTTATTACACACAAGACAATTTTTAACAAAAAAAAAAAACCATCTTCAATGAATTTAAAGAGTTCCCTCGTGTATGTTCGAAGTTGAAGGTCCAATGCCAATGTAATTAAAATGGAACCACCCCAATCTAACAAAAAAATAATCATCCACATCGGTTCATGAACAAAGAAGTTATGGCTGAACATTCATTAAATAAAAATATACATACGAATTGAGTAACTTGCCATCTTTTGTTGAAGTCGATTAAAAAATAGCCCGAGACACAAAACCTTTCATTACCTTTCATTATTATAGTTAAAAGAAATGGTCAAAATCTCCGTAACAATGTCTTCCCATAGCTTACATTTCTATGCGTCGCATTGTATTGGCAAACGTCCTAGCTAATGTCATTATATTGATCTTTAAACAGTATCGACTAACGGTAGACACTAGGTGGCATGTTATTTGAATGCATCGCAGTTGCAATCGCATCGTGGTATGGTTAACATTGATAGTCATTCCGATTCATTTACTTACTTTTAAACAGTCTAAATAACTTTAATAATTATGAATGATTGAAAGAAGGTGATTTCGTTAGACATCTACGATTAAATGTGTTTAAAAGAGCTTTCAATTCTCTCTATTTTTAATATTACTCTAGTAGACAGTGCTAAGGGCTTTCCAGTAAGATATAGAAACATAATTAAGGGGAAATGAAAAAGATAACTTTCGGTATGCTATGGCATCTAAATTATATACAATAAAGTTGTTGGTTACTATTTTTATGTGCTAAGGGAGAACTATTCTAGATACAAGCATTCAATCCTAAATTATTAGCATAAATCTTTTGAGCGGTATGTATTCAAAATTGAAAATTAAAATCCCCGACACAAGCATCCTATTCATTGAGACCATACATGGGCTCAAACAGGATATCTATGCTGTAAGTTTGTGAGAAAGTAGGTGTCCTATGATCACAGATGAAGGTACATCAGGTCAAGGTGTACTATGTTCATCTTAACAGAATACCAAATGTCGACTCGATATGACCAGTGAAAAGTGCTTCTTGAATTATAGCTAAGAAGACTGTCGATCAAGTCACCTTTCAAACTATATCAAAATCGGTTCAGCCGTTCAGAAGCTACGATGCCACAGACAGACATACAGATATATAAATACGCAGACACGTAAAATTTATAACACTTCTCTATTTGCGTCGGGGATTAATTAATACTAATATAGCAAATAAATGAGCATAAAATAGTTCAACTGATTAAAAAGTATCGTAGCTACCATTAGTAACCTGTGTTTCTACGTCTATGGAATGATGTTCTAATTTAGGAAACATTACCCGTAAGCAAGTTGACGTAACACTTCAGACTGAATAAGCAGTATAAGTACTATTTACCTGCTTTACCAGAGTACCAGAGATAACGGTGTTTCTTTTTTACTTATTATCAAGGTATCAACTTTATTACAAGTTGTTCTTAAGGCATCAATTCATCTGTGATATCAGATACTAGACCACATTCATATAATTTATCATATTATATTATAAAGCTAACTACGTATGTATCCACTAAATCAGTTATTCAAGGCAGATCTATCAAGACAGATTTATGGGCGCACACCTTAAAACGAGTCCGTGATTGGCAGTTGACTGATGACTTCATTGCGCTTGCGCCGGTAGACATAAGATCTATTGACAGAAGCTAAGGTATATCATTGGTAACTAGGAATATCATTTACATTCGCATTATATTCCGTTGTATAACTTTCAGCGCCCATGTCTCGTATGAAATTGTACCGAAATGTACAAAATGTACTTTGAACATAAGTTATATTATAGGTAGTTATAACTACATTATTAACAAAGTAATATAGTGATATTAAGGTATCAAAAAGAATTTTAGAAAATGTATTAAATTTGCTAATTATAAAAAAATATAGAAAACTTGTGTCTTTAAATTCAAAATAGAGAGTAAAGAGATAACGGATTAAAGTCTGTAAACGAACTACAAATATAATATAATCAACTGTTAGAACTAAGTTAACTACTTAATATAAAATAAATACCAGGCGAAAGTTTATTATGCAGTGTACATTATTATTCGTGAATATTTAGTCGTAGCGTACTCGATTGGCTGTTGACGGTGACGTCACTGCGCGTACGCACGTATAGGTTATGCATTTGGTTAATATTAATATCGAAGTTGATGACGTGATCACTGTCATAGGAAATAGGAAATTATATGCAATTAATTGATTGATTACAATTAAATTATGAAGTATGAAATTAAACTGTTTTAGAATTAAAGCATCAACAATTTTATTCACTAAAAATACTGTAATGCATTTGATGTTTAATATCTTGCAACGGGAATACAATTCTCTTACTGGTAACGCTTGTATTGGAATACATTTAAATTGTTAGATAGTGTATGAAATATACAAAGTAATAAAACTGTAACATTGACAAAGACTCATTAGTGTCGTAAATTGCACAAAAATTAAGTATAACACGTGGAAAAATATTAGTCATTAGAGCAAGCATTAGACACCCTTTCCTTGTTACAAATCAGAAAGTGTTAAGAATGGTTGAAGAGGAAAGAAAATAGTAAGGAACATAGATAATAGAATAAAAAGGTGGTTAAACACTTGATACGGCAAGACAAGTTCTTTAAAATAATTTAGAAGAAAAAACTGAAGGAAAGTGAGAAAGAGGAATGACCTAGACGAAGTTTTTTCCAATAAGTGATGTATAAAGTAGGAGCCTTATCATATCAAGAGGTCAAAACAATGTCAAAAGTAACTGTTACACAGCCAAGCATTTAACTCTTAAATTAAAGAAGATGACGATAAGCTAGCAAATTTAATTCAAAACAAAATACCCTAGAATTTGTCTAATTCAATCGAATTCCTTCCTCTTCTATCCACAACAGAACCACTTGCGCTGGGCTTCATAGTTACAGTTTTACGGTAACCTACATACAACGAACAAAAAAGGTCTTTATGAGAAACTGTGGAACCTTCTACCGGCTAGTGTGTTTCCTCCTTCTTACGACAGCGGGGACCGCCAATGGACTTAGATCTCTCGGTGGTCGCCGTTGTGTTTTGATTTTACTGTACTTACTATCAGAGACCGTAGCGTCTATGTGCCGAGCTATCATAATAAATAAGGTACTTGCTTAGGTATATCAAATCGTTTAAACCTTAAACTAATTAAACATTCGTAGTATATAATAAAACAGTCTGATTCCAATTCAGGCGAGCGAGACGATAACGATATGCGACCGGCGTCCGCCCGCTGACGACACGGCGCACGTTAACTACAAGACAATGCGATGATCTATATACGAGCTGTACACGAGCTACGCGATGTGCCTTGAATGTCTGAACACTTGTGGGTGACGCAAAGAATGTAGAATGGACAATGGTGTTGTTTTGAATTAAAACTTTACTTAATTAAAGCTTTTTGAAGTTATACCTGTTATGGCGCGTTCAGTAGATGGTTAGGTTGAGAGCTTTACGCGCCGTCATGTGACGGAAGTGTGACAGGATGAAGTTAGCCAGTAATTTATTACTTTAATAAATTAATGCCACGTTCGTGGATACTTAGGCACCGTCCATCTTCCAGTTACTTCATTGAGAGCTGGTGCGACGCAAGTATAAAGCCCTTGGTGAAGGCTACATATTAGGTGTAGACATTTTGGGACCGCGGGGTTCTAGTGCGCGTAGCTTTTTTAAGGAACTTTCAAGACGACTGGTCGAATCATCTCGTGGACAGCCTTCTGGGAACGTTTCTTTCTATCGGCGATTTGGGTGTCATCTACTATTTGTGGTTATTATTAATTATTAGTATATTTTAAAAATTATTATTAACATGTTTAATGATATAAAATGTTTTAAAAGACAGTTTTAATAGAAGTGATGTTTATTTATATACCGTAAAATTCTTTTTAAGCAATTATAGAAAAGATAGTAAAATTAATTTACATTACTACCATAAAATCAAGATCAAAAATCAAAAAATCATTGTAGATGTTTAACATCATGTTGTTAGCATGTGGGATAAAATTTCTGAAGTTTTTTTTGCGCCAAAGATGTAAAACTTCTTATGTGTGGGATTTTATTTTAGTATTTTGATTTCAGCTACAGTTTTCTGTAATGATAAGTATAGATTTGGTAAAGTACTGAACCTAGAAGGGGGATCGGTTTTCAAGTTCAACAGACAGATCCCGTCGATAGAGTCTTGAGGGCGAGCGCTTAAGGCACTGTGCCGTTCAATATTATCTTTAGTAATAACTCTATATAATGTACATGTGATATATTTGATCAAACAAATATCATTTCACAAAACAAATTCATATCATCACCCACAAATTTTCAGCTAGTCTAAGTAAAATAAAAATAAAAAATATAATCAAGAAGTGTACTCTCTACAATTTTGATAGACTTTGTTTATAAAATTCTAAAACTTATTTAAATATTGTATCACAAGTTTGCGATATTATCTATACATCTACAGGATTTCCGTCGTCTACCGTCTAAACAGTCGACTTGCTAATTTCCAATGAACTCTGAATCATTCAAAACGAAATAGTTTCGCGGACTTTAACATTAACAATTGTGTTTTATTACTATTTTGTATACGAATTTGTATTCTAGTAACGTTTTTATATCGTTTAAATATCGAAATGATGTCATGTTACATGTATTAATATCCAGAATTGGTCTTATAAGTTTATTTTTAAAGAAGAACTAAGCTTACTAAATCTTTTTGACTAATCGTGTAGTGTTTTTAATATTAATATATAAATTCATCTATTATGTGTGTTTAAAAGGCGTAAAATGTGTAAATACTGAGCTAAATAAATGGGAGCTAACAGAGAAGAGTGGTAGAGGAAAACAGGTCGTGCCGATCCTAATTAGGTGGGATAAGTATAAGAAAAAGAAACTTATGAATGATGTGATTGGCCACAAAATTCATAACGGTTTACCAATAGAAAAATGAAGTGAACGATTTAGAAAAAAATTTCAATAAAGAAACACAAATCAGAAATAAATGGTGATTGGCTAAAAAAAGGATACCTTTTTTTAAAAAAAAGTTGGGAGGGTTTTCATCACGATTTCATCAACTAGTCGTAAACACTTTTAGAATGTCGCATTGAGGTCGGAGCTATCCAATTAATCAGTCAAATCCACGACTCCCTCAACACGATCTCTATTCTGCATCTTTCACTTTTAATTCGAAGCATTTACTTAAACCGCCTCCTTATTCTTCAAGTAAATTATATCTATTATTTAGGATACAATTACTTGGAACTGTTCTAATGTAACAGATCGTTAATATGCCAGATAATATTTACTTTCTGTAAATACTCATATTTGGCGTAATAAGTCTGTTCTCCGGGATGGCTTAATGTGCAAATTTTACATACATTTTTGAAACGTAAAGGAGCCAAAGTGTTCAAATATCACAGATAATTCTTTTTTTAAATATATGAGGTGAAGTTATGCCCTGAATAGGATACAAAAACAAGTAATAAAAAGGTTTAAATCTATAATTTACATTTTAAATAAAATCCCATAGCGAAAGCCTTTCATTATAATAAGTTTTAAGCTACTAGTTACATAGTGCTTTTAGGCTTGAATAATGTATATCAAGCCAATGATTTTTTTATTTCTATAGTTTTAACCCACCATGAGGTAAATAGTATCCCCATATCACAGCATTCACAGTTGTTGAAGGACTTCACTTTATTTAACAAAAGAAGAAGTAGTTTTGCCAATTACGAATAAAAAATCTAAGAAAAACAAAGTTAACTAAAATAAAAACCAAAAATATTTCCAGAATACGGCATCTAATTTCATTAATTAAGTTAATTATTCGTATTTAAGTCTCTGTGTGATCTAAATAGGCTATTTAACATTGGCGTTGAGAGACGGTGTGGTCGGTCAACAGCTCACGATCAGTTTAGACTCACTTCCTGCGTATTTGATTTGGATCGTTTCGATCTATTCTAGGAAACGTGTCATCGAGTCATAGCTTAAACAATGAATGTGTCATAGATCAATTTTATTTTAAAACGCAGATAAGGCAGTAGGTGGAATAAAAAAGTGTTTTCACTTTACACAGTCTGTAATGTATATTCTACATATATCGTATATAATACATTGAATGCAATATGTTATCATCTCTCAAAACCCAACTAATAATAATTTTAAGATACTTTTATCTATATATGAATACGTAAAGTAAATGATTTCTACCCCCTTTTAAGCGTATTAAGATATTTTTGCAAGTTGACAAAATTTTCGGTAGAAATTTATGAGAAGTCATAATGTCTAAGTCTTCTTTTTTTTTAACTTTGACCGCTGGGACAACTTGAGCAAGTATATATGATAATGATACTATTACTGCTGTAAATGAAATATGCACTTGTTCTACTACCTTCAGTGTTTAAATCAAAGAAGTGCCAGTTTGTATTAAAACGGCATTTTTTCTTCATAATCATAAATTTGAGATATAGTGTTTTTAATAATAAACTCCACGATGCAGACTATAAAAAATAGTTCCTTCTAATATATTAATGTATTTGAACTTTAATAAATATCTATAATAAGCTAAGCTATCCACTACGGTAATATAAAATTAATAAAATATTTAAAAAAATGTTTTACAGAAGATATTTTTTAACATAAACACCTGTCTCTCAGAGACAGCAAAGCGCTATCTACAAATACTTAAATACTATATCGACTATACTATATAATTTGGTCTATAATTGTATTATGGATCATCAGTACGATGTGCGTGGGCGCCATTCAGACGTGACTACGCATGTGTATCGATCTTAATCAATTTATAGCATAGTATACAACAGTTCGCGGTTATGCAATATATGTATTTGGGGTACATAGTATGTTATTGTTATGTTTAATTGCAATATGCGATCACTTATAATTACCCTCGGCGTCACTTGATTAAAATATTCTTAGCTTTCACTTGATTAAAATATTCTTAGCTTAGGTGTATTAGGGTCGCGTTTCGAGATCGGTTGGTAGGTATCCAGTGATGAAGCGGGGTGCTAGGGTATGGGTTGCGATTACAATACATGCACAGTGAGTCTCTTTTGGTTTGTCGCGTTTTGGGATTAGCAAATGTATATTCAAATGCCGAGAGGCCACCGTTGATGGGTTGCCGACCTCTAGATGGTCACCGTTTTTTCCCGACTGTGAAAAGGAGGGTTCTGTTTTTCGAGCGTAATGTATGTTTGTCTATTTCTTTGGCACGCTCTGTAGCCTAAACGGCTAGATGGATTTTAGTATACTAGATGTCGTTAGATTCGTCTTAATTGCAGGAGTGACATAGACTATATAATATTTAAGTATGACGACTGGGAATTAAATAAAGAGCAAAAATATAAAAAAAATATATTTATTTAGTTAAGTATTTTTGCTGCTGTCGGGTTTTTTGTTTGGTCTATATTCTTAATACTGTATTGAACATGACATTATATTATGTACCATTAATTCATTTATTTATAAAGTTTCGTTTACAATTGCTACACTAATAATATATTAAAATAATGTGACTTATGGACTAGGTTAAATGTAAGAATTTCATACAAACACTGCATGAATATTTTGTATTACGACAAATTTCTTAATCTAGATACATTTCACACACTCCCAACAAATAAGAGAAAAGATGGAAATCAATTTAAAATAGTATTAATATAGTACCCATTACAAGTTTGTATACCGTTCGAGTAGACGCCCAATGCTGTTAAAGTGTACATCATTAATATCACTATAGCTATTTAGGATCTTACATAACCTAGGACTAAGTGAACTTGTCCCCAAGACAGTATATCAGAATGGTAGGCACAATGATATGATGCAGTGTCGAAGAGGACGTAAGGGGATGTTTAATTTTCTGTAAAACTTCAAAAAAACATAGGTAAAAATTACCCTCGATAATATTTTACTAAGCATACTCAAAGTATGATCAATCTATGTGGGATCAAATTCTCCACCACATCGTTAATTACCATCAAGTGAGACATTCTGGCCAAACATCAATACTTATATAAAAATATATTGTTACGACCTGAGTAAAAATAGAAAAAATCTCTATTATCAAAACGTCTAGAATCTACTCGAATCATCGAGTGTGTATTGATATGTAGGAAAGAAATCGCAGTTTACACACATATATAAAAAGCTTATCGGTTCTATTACGTAATAAAAAAAAAATCGTCTAAAAATAGAACAATTCCTCTTTCTTTCTTCTCGTTATTTCAAGGTTATTCTAGTAATTTCGACCCTTGTTTTATTTGGGTATATAAACGAATTATGTTCCGAGCCAAAAAAGCCAAACCCGGTGAAACTATCAAACCCTCCTGAGGTTTCTGGGCCCTTACGGATAACAGTGTTCCTTTTTTAGATTACCAAGTGGAAACAACCAGCGATTAAACGAAGAAATCTGCAAAAGGACCATAGAGTAGTGGAAAAAAATTACTGTAAGTACAATCACACTGTACCGAACATGTGAGTAGCGAGTTTTTATTGACTTTTGTTTCAATGATTACGAAGAAAATATTTACGTAAAAACTGACCGTTTTTTTTCACTACCCAAAAATATTACTCCCGGACCTCCTATTAGTCATTAATTCGACTACAGCGCCGTGCCGCTGATCTCATTTTTTTTTCCTATATCGCACAAAACATTAAAAAAATGAATTACGCATACCAAATATTTGGATCGGGAGTTATATGGCCTTCAGTTCATAAAATCCAATAGAAAAAAGCAATTTGAGAGTTTCCCGAATTCCACAATTTTCCGGGGCAATTTTCAAATATTCTTTCCCATAAAAACTTATTTAGACTATTATTAGCATTTAAAAAATAGTAATTCCGATTCAGCATTTCTCAAATGATGCGCTTACCAATGGCATTAATTTTTTATTTATGTGGATAATTAATCTATTGAATATCGAAATAAATAGATACAATTTATAAAGTAGGTACATCGTGGGACGGTGTGCGCGAGTAGCGTGAAGGCAAACATAAAATTCGTGACGAACCAAACAGTTGAGGTCAAAATATAACAACACTAGCAGACATTCGATAAAGAACATTACAATATTAATTTAAACAGTAATTTGATCGCGATGATCTTATTTTACAATACATATCGTAAGATTTTATAGAGTTGTAACGATTTAGTTGTCATAGAAACTTGCATAATCTAACTATTCAAGCTGGGACCAAAGTATGTATATTATATTAATGTATATTTCAATACTTCTCTACCCTCCTATTCGGGCTGAGTGGAAGTTAGCTAGCTAGCTGCTATTTAATACCTTTAATTTGGGAATGCTGCACTTGAGAGCCAGTCAACACATCGTCACTTAAATTTTGGTGAGATTGTAGTCAAACGCTAAGCTTATACAGAATTTAAAAAAAAAACTGTATTACGTCGACGAAACTGTTTTGCACATCCAGCGGTCAATTATAAACTCTTTGAAAAATATAAAACAAGTTAAGGGAAGCTCGTTTTAGTTTTTTAAATTGTTTTAAATAAGCTAACTGTAAATTTCGATTAAAAATGGGAGTAGAATTTTTGAATGTATTTATTTTTATTTACATGCTTCAAAAAATTTGATTGTACAGCATTTTATAGGATGCAAATATTATTAATAATCTGGGAGACCAAGTATTGCTAGATGAGTTAAGAAATCACAAACAAAAATACCTACCTATACCTGGATAAGAAAGTAAAATACTTTCTAAAGTATTTATTAGATGAGAGTTATTAGAGGTGAGGTAGCATAAGGACAAATTTCTATAGAGATTTCTTCTTTTTTTTTGTTTTACTACAGATAGGCTTGCGTTCGACCACTATCTCGCCTGATCGTAAGTGATGATGTGGTCTACGGTGGAGCACGCTTGCCTAGAAGGTACCTATTCACTCGAGACTTGGAGATACCCAGGTTGTAATTATCAGGAAATACAAAATCCGGAAAGGTGTTCCACTCTTTAGCTGTGAGCATGATAAATGTGCTAGCAAAACACTTTATGCGCACTAGTGGAATATTTACCATAAATCGATGACGCTTGGCCATATCTCTTGTCGTCTGCTGGAAAGGGGATGGGGGAATTAAGTTATGCAATTCTAACGCACACTCGCCGAAATGTACCCGTTAAAAAACCGATAAACTGGCAACCTTACGCCGATGTTCAAGGCTCTGTCTGCAGCTTTGCCTCAACTAGCGCATCGTTGCCAATGAGTTTTTTTGCCAATTTCTTTGTATTTGGGGCAATCCGACTGGTAGATTACCTCTACCCTACAGAATATCCCTGGCAAATAATCTCGTGTTGCGTTCCTGCGGTGATTAGGGTTTTCAGAGCCCCTTAAGGTAGGTCGGTCCAAGGTCGGCAACGCGCTAATAGTATCTATGGTATTACAAGCGTCTGCTTACGATCAGAGGGATCATATGCTTATTTGCAATTTTAGTTGTATACAAAAAATATATACTCTATAAACTTCAATCTTTTTATTTCAGACTTATAGGTATATTAATGAAAAAATAAGTAATTAACGAATTGTGGTTAACATTAATAATAACATGAAATCATTGTAAAGTCGTGGATTGCAAAGTAATTACGTCATGTTATTTCCTCGAACGCCTAATCGATGATCTTTTTAATTAGATTTATATCGTGCGAATTTATCATCGACAGCGGGAAGTGAATACACTACAAATATTATGTATATTCCATCTATAAGACATTTAATATACATATATTATCTAAAGAATAAATCATTAGCTAAACGAGCAATGTCGGTTCAGTCGGTAGCGTGCACGGATGACGTGAGTTCGAATCCCTCCAATAAGCCTGAGCTTTCGGTGAAGGTAAACGGCGTGATGAAACTATAGCATAGAGTATATTCTAATATCCACCTGGTTAGCTATCACTCTCAAGTTGAAAATCTGTCGGCAAGCACCTATAGGTTGGGCTATATCGTCACTTAATGACAGATGAGATTGTAAACCAAACACTAATGTCCAGAAATTGAACTCTGTTAAATCAAATTAAAAAAAAAATAATGTTAATAATTATACAATATTATAATCTATACCTATACACAACATAACGGTTCCGGGTTCAATTCGTAAATTACTCTGTAAGGACGCTATCGTGTCTCATGTCGACACTTGACAAATGATTAGCAATATTTTCATAGATATTTACGTATAACAAGGTGACCTGCCAGACCTCAGTTAAAATCTCACGTCTGACAAATATATAAAATATTACATATTTTGAGTGATCGCTGAAACGTGTCTTAGTATTTGTTAATTTTTTTTCTTATTAAAACGTTATAATTGTTTTCTTCGTAGCGGTCGAATGATTAGACGAATGGTATGTCTATACGATATCAAAGGTAAACATAGGAATTATTTTTTTTATTTTAACGTATTCATTCCAACTTAACTAATAACATACTTTGCTGATAGTGTAAGTAAGTGCCAGCGCGCACGAATGACTATTTCGACACCCTTTTCCGATTTTATGGACACTTACGGAGTTGCACGCACATTACGACGTGATAAAACAATTTTTCTCAAACATGCAGAGATATTGTCATTATTTTGGAAAAAAGAACACGCGGCGTATTGAATTTACGGACACGCCAAGAATGATAAAATTATATTCAATCAAAGAGTATTTAATAACCACTGTACGCTGTTTCATACAACATTGCTGGAGCGTTAATGTTCCAAAACGCTCCTGTTCCTGCAATGGATTTGATTTTCTTTGTCCGTAAATTCGATACTACTCGTGTTTTTTTTTAGAAAATAATCTCAATTTTCCATGCATATTTGAGAAAATCACTATATATGCGTCGGCGGAAACGGCAATGCCTGTCTCGTATTGGTAAAGTCTTCACCTACGACTCGGCCTTAAAACTCATACTGGACCTGCAATTGCCTATTTCACGGCCTTTGCAATAATTTACTATATACATAGAATTGACTAGGTTACTGACAAGAGTGTACTGTAAGATTTAAGTGAAACTGCACATTGTATAGATTTATACTTTGTGTACACAGTATGAAAATTTTAACTTATTTATAAAATAAATCATAACTTTAAAACTACTAGCCTTAGGACAATAAATTTTAGTGTTTTTGTTAGGTAATGCCATCTCTATTACTACCATAGCGTTGGTCCTTGCTTACTTACGGGACAGCTTGTATAAGATTGTTGTTATATAAAAAGACTAGCTGACCCGCGCAACTTCGTCTGTGTCATATAAGAGAAAAAGAGAAAGGGTTTGTGAGAGTGTATCGTAGGTACTGTATTATAGGTTAATACATACATACATACATACATAATTCTGAATAATAAAAATGAGCTCGCGATACTTGATCGTTATTTTGCTGCCGAGTTACTTTAAAACTGTGATATCTCCTAAGATATTCATTGAAATCAATTACTGTAAAGGACAATTTTGTTTAAAATTTAATGTTTGTGATGAATAATGTATTTATTTTGATAATGATTAATACTATGTATATAAAAAACACCATTGCAAATAATTTAATATTTTAAAACAAATTTTATTACAAAATAAGGTTATATAGAGTAAACCTTAAAAGATACTCATATATGCTGACGCATACTTTTTTGTAGAAATATTTAAGAGAAACAATTCCGTTACACACAATTGTTGCTTAACTTTAACCATTCACGCAGCGATCGCAGTGGAAGCTCTAAAAAGGAATAAATTTCCACCATTTATGCAATATTTTTCATTGATGCACCGCTGTTATTGGTCGTAGCATGATATTATATAATCTATAGCCTTCCTCGATAAATGGATTATGCAACCCTAAAATATTTTTCATATTATTCAACTAAACAAACAAACAAACTGTTTAGTTTATAATACATATTAGGACGTTACATGTGAAATTGGCGTTTTATATGGTAAAAATAAAATGAAAAAAATATTATGAAATTATACATTTAATCATTCGAAGTATGTATCATTATTATCTATGCCCTTTCGCTATTTTAAAGGTAGTTTATTGATTCCATTGCTGAAAAAATTGTGGGAGCAAGAATCAATAAAATCTTTGAAGGCAGTTTGGACAGCCTCATCGGAATTTAATTTATTTTCCTTGCAAGAAATGGTCCAAATTTCGAAAAAAGTGGTAATCTGTTCGAGCAATGTCCGGGGAATATGGTGGGTTTCGGAGACATTCCAACCGCAGTTCCTTTAATTTAGCGACCGTCGGTCGTAAAATGGGGTCTAGCATTGTTCTGAAGCAGCAGTGGGCTTGAGAATTGACCAGTGTCGGTTGTTTAACGGCTAGCTTTTCCATGATGGTTTTCAATTATTGATAATATAGATCTGTCGTTATCGTCTGGACAGATATTACGAAGCTGTAGTGTATGACACCAGCACTGGTCCACCAAACACTCACCAGTACCTTTTTCTGAAACGACTTTCTCTTGGGACAGGATTTAGCCGGTTCTCCTGGGTTCGTAAAGGATCCATTTTTCTTCACAAGTAACAATACGATTCAAAATTATCTCGTTATTGTGACGGTTAAGTAATGTAATGCAGAACTCAATAGGTGTTTAGTAGCGTGCTTCAGTCAATTCATGCGGTACCCATTTCTCAAGCTTTTTCACTTTATGTGCTTGTTTCAGGTGAATTTTTTTTTTAAATCACTCACACTGAAGCCTGCCACTAGCTCTGATGTGGTTTGTGAATGATCCGCTTCAACGATCACCTTTGATTCTTCATTTTCAATTAGGGTCTCCAGCCGTGCACGGGGTTTGTTTCGTAGGTCAAAGTTTCCGGAACGAAAACTAATTTGAACAAATATATAAAATACTAACATCTGTCCGTGATAATAACATAGCATAATCGGTCTAATCTATACATAGTATAAAATGAAGTCGCTTCCCGCTGCGCTGTCCCTATGTACGCTTATATCTTTTAAACTACACAACGGAATTTAATGCGGTATTCACTACCATTTAGAGATTTTTTTACAGAAGGTTTATTTATATATACAATACATTTCAATTAAATTTTTGTATACTCGAAAAATTCAATTATTTGTAATCAAGTGGTCTAAAAATGATTGTCAGGCGTTTGAATGGCTAAACCTTATAAGACAAATCAAAATATTATTCAAAAAATTAGATTTCTTCAAAAAACCTAGAGAAGAAACTCACGGTGGCATATGTTTATTTCGTAAGGTTGACTCACAATAACCATTTTTATCTACAATGTAATTTAATTAAAAGTATTAATTATTTCCGAAGCTAATTTCTCCAATTCAGTATTAATCTTTATCCAGATATGTTTGTTATTTAACTTGGGCATTTAATGTAGATTAAGATTGTCCTTTACAGTTTTCTATTTAACTGAATACCGTAGAAGATATCACGAATTTAAAATTATTCGCAACCAAAGAAATCCTACCTAAAAAAGAACTTATTATGCGCACTATTTGTAACTATGAAGTTACATAATATCACACTTGTATCCCCGAAGTGTTAGTCAGAAGTGTACATCCACAATTCGTCGGGTATGTTTTAGGTCACATGTAATAGAGGATGAAGCCTATTGCCATTAATCGGGTACAAAGCCAAACTCCAAGCTGCTACTGAGAATTTCATAGAAAAACCCAATAACACTTTGCTCGATCTGAGAATCGAACCTAGGATCTGGAGCATAGCAGTCACGTTTAGGACCACTACGCTAAATAAGGTAGTTATAAAGTTTTAAATAGTCAATATTAAACCAATTAACTTTAAATCAGGCTTTTTTATACATAAAATACACCACTTTGAAAATTGTACCCGTGCGATGCTGGGGCGGGCCGCTGGTTACAATATAAAAACCAAATGATGGCTCCTAACTAATGTGTATGGACACCGCGCCGACCGACGTGAGTTCGAATCCCTGCAATAAGCCTGAACTTTCGGTAAAAGAAAGCATCGTGATGAAAACATAGCATAGTGTAGGGTTTTTCCAATGCCCATCTGGCTAACTATCATCCGCAAGTTGAAAAGCCAGTCGCCAAGTATATGTTCTGGTACCTACCTGCACTTGAGAGCCAAGTTTTCGCAATAGGCTTAACGTGTCTACCATCTTGGACCAAATCGTCACTTAACATCAGATGATGTTGTGGCTATAGCGTATCTTTACATAGTATAAAATGAAGTCGCTTCCGTTATCTATTCACTTAGATCTTTTAAACTATCAAACGGATTTTAATGCAGTTTTCATAGATTCATAGAGTGATTTAAGAGGAAGGTTTATATGAATAATACATACTTATTATAGTACAGAATAGCCGAAAAATTCAAAGATTTTTAATGTGATGTTTTAAGAAACATTTTTGTGCGCTTAAATCGCAAACCTTACGAGATATATCATAATAATATTAATCACTCCACTCCACCCTATATTAGTATCTACTTTGCACCTGTGCGAAGCCAGGGCGGGTTGCTAGTAAATGATAAAATAACAATTGAAACGTAATTTAAAAAAATTTAATAATTTTGTAGTATAGGAACAGCAATTTGTACTTAATTTTAAGAACATATTCGAAAAGAAAGTGTTCTTTGTATACTATGCCCATCAAAAAATTTGGAAAAAATATGATATGTACAGACATAGGTACCGGGCTTTTATTATAGACTAGCTGTGCCCTATGGTTTTACCCGTGTTAATTTTAAACGACAAATATCACCAACGCACCCGTGTATGCAATTTTATTATACTTTGTGTAAAACTATCGATATTTCTATAAGGGATAAATACATTTTTCAAACTGAAACTGACGTTTTATAATGTTGAAAGAATTTTTAAAACACGTCCAGTTGTTTTTGCGTTTATCTATTGCAAACAAAAAATCAAATCTTTCCTCTTTGTAATATTAGTATAGAGGTATAGGTATAGGTTCAAATGGATCCCAACAGTCTTTTAACACGACCGTAAAGACAACATCCACTCGTAAAATAGATTTCTATCAATAATCTAATTAATTACAACACGGTCAACAACATTCACTTCAAGCAACTAAACAAGCCGTCGTGTCGCATAAAATAATATCAAACGATTACCAAAAAATTTATTAGCATATTAGAAATGTTATATACATTAGAACAAAAATAATCGTTTCTACCAAAAAAGGTGACAATCGAATCGCTGTATTAATATTCATGAGAATGATCAATTTGTCTGGCGAGATCATTTATAACGAAATAATATAAGATAACTGATTATTAATTATATCGTTTTAAAGTTCATCGATTCGGCACAATAAAAATGGATGAGTTATAACGATCCATAAAGCTAGGAACAGACAGAAGGACTATTTAAAATACATTACTAGTGCCATCTAGTGAAATTTTAGTGGATTTGTACGTACCCTTGAAATACAAGTGTAGGTACATTAGCACCCTGTTACTTCTTTTTACACTAATTTTCGCTTTTTCCTTTTTTAAGTATTCATTATTATTTTTTGCAATAATTTCTCCATCTTTGTTAGTTTTACGTAAATTTTTTACAATATAGTATTTTTTAACTCCCAATTCACAAATAAAATGGGAAAACCTCAACTATGGAACGACATATTATATATACAGACATCAAAATCGGTTGAGAATGAATATTATTTTTGCTATTTATAAAAGTGTTATTATGATTTCTACCTATCAATTATAGAATGATGTACCGTTAAAGCGATTGAAAATTAATCAAAATGAATTTTTTGTAACATATTTTATTTTACGATTTCTAGGAACATTACTGAAAATTCTTATAGAATATGAATTGAACAATAAAATAAGCTTCTCGTGTACAAAATTCTATAAAAATCAGTCAAGCCGCGATTTTGAGATAAATCCGGACACATAATCAGTCGTGATCAATGTTGTCTATGTGGAAAGAAATAAATTTACATACCAATAATGAAAGCTAATAATTCAAATTAAATCAAAAGTATTGAATTGAATATGAATAGTGTGAATAAGGTTGTACCTAAGACCTCCTTTATGACGTGGATAGGTTGCTGTCCAAGCTGTCCGCATTGTCAATGATATAGACGTCTTTAGGAACTTAAGGCCACATCAATTATACAGCGAATTTGCCTTAGGGAGTGTGTTTTGTCATATGTAACAAAATTAGTGCTATAAAGAGTTATTTGACTTTATCCTATCATCTCCCTTCCAATATGGAATCATTTGACAGTTACAGGGCAGCATCTATGTCGGCATGAATGAAGAAGTTTGCAAACTCCTAAGTTTGCCATACGTTAAGATGTGGAATTGCCTCCCTGCCAGCGTGTTTCCTCCCTCCTACGATATAGAATCTGTCAAACGAAATAGAGGCATTCGATGCCTGCCTATAGAATTCGTCACCTGCGATCACCATTGCTTGTTGACTGCAACCATACTTTTTTATATATAATAGCTCGGTACATTGACGGTACTGCTCCTGATGGTAAGTACAGCACAATCCATACACAACGATGACCACCGACAGATCTAAATCCAGCGACGTGACGTGAAGCGTTACGCTCAAAGTACCCGATATCGTAAGAAGGGGGGAACACATTAGTCGGGGGAAGGTTCCACAGATTCACGGTACGACAACGATAAGTTATAGATAATTATTTAGTTCGTGGCGAGATATGGTAGAGGTGGGTGATTATGAATGATCACTCATCTTCGAACTACTAATACTAGTAATTACTAATGGTACTTCGATTATGAATTATCACTCATCATCGAAATACTAATATTAGTAACTACATTAGTAGTTAGGCTATAAACGAAATATCTTCATAATCGAATGATTACATTAGTATATGTCATAATCGCCCACCGCTACGAGATCGAGGTTACCGAAAAACTGTGACTCCGAAGTCCAGCGCATGTGGTTCTGTTGTGGAAGGAAGAGGAGGGAATTAGATTAAACAGCTCTTCAGAATACTCATCATGATACAGACGGTAGCATATGCTCAGCGATGTAATGTTCCTGCGCAGCTGAATCGGCTCAATGTATTTGGTAACGTCTGCATCATTAACAATGCTAACAGCTCGTCTTTGCAACCTGTCCAGAGCTTCGATGATATATTTTGCGGATCCTTCTAAGAGATGTGAATAGTATTCAATACACGGCCGAGCTTGTTTCTTGTAAAGAGTTTTATCTAATTTCCACCTGGCAATTTGTCGAGCTAGTCATCATCATCATCATTTCAGCTGGAAGCTCTAGAGATCTAAAAGATTGGTCCTGTGCTGCCCGCATACAGTGACTTCCCGCAGTCAGATCGTCAGATCATCTTGTGGCTGGTCTGCCCACGTAGCGTCTTTCGGTACGTAGCCGCCACTAGTGAACTTTTTAGTCTCATCGACCACCCGTTCTACGAGCTACATACCCCGCTCACTGGCACTTAACTTCAGCTGTTCTTATGGCAATATCGGTGATAATGGTTCCTTTCCGGATCTCTTCATTTCTGATTCGAACACGCAAGAACTCACAATTGCCCTTTAAGTGACTTTGAGCTTTCTTATGAGGCTCACAGTTAGCGACAACGTTCCAGCACCATATGTAATCACTGGCAACACTGGTCATAGACTTGCTTCTTGAGACACTGCGGTATCTTCGATGAAAATATGTTATACTCTTTCTCGTAGCTGGATCTACCTAACTGGATAGTTTGTCCCAGGAAAACATAACCATCATCAACTCCAAGCGTAGAATCTCTTATCTTCAAGGGTGTTAATTTTTTTTTATGGTAAAAAGGGGACAAACGGGCAAGTGGCGCAACTGATGGAAAGTGATCGCTGCCGCCCACAAACATCCGAACCACCCGAGGGCTCGCAGATGCAGATGACTTGGCTTCGAGCAATTATATCTTTAAAAAAACGAGTAACGAGAGAAAATAATTGGTTTGCGAATATTTATTTGTTAAATTATTAATTATATTGAATATAATTTTTAACGATATATCGGATCGGATATTAAGGATATATCTGATACCCCTTAAATTTAATATAAGACAAACGTACACACAAACAAAGCTTAGTTGAACGTAATTTGTATTTAATTTTGAATTCCGGTATTACACGGTGCATTCCAATCTGCTTTCTATGATAACACTAAACCCACGCGGACGGTACCGAATTTATTCGGGTCTTTTGATGTGCGTAATAAATGGATGCGGTAGTTCTTTGTTATTTATTTTATTACTAGCCGTGTTCTCGTTGGGATTTCTAATTTTAACCCCCTTTTCAACCTACTTGGGAGAATGAATTTTTAATAATCCTTCTTTAGTGCTCACCTATGTTATACAAGAAAATCCTATTAATAATACCGTGCTTTTAAGGTGTCTGTATGTCAGCCAGTCTTAAGAATTGTATTACGTAGCTTGGATTTTTTACTCAAGCTCTTTCGGAGTCAAGTTATTTTAGTTTTATAACTCTATGATTATGGGTACAGAAGACTCGCAACATTCCTATATATTATTGATTGTATTTTTCATCGTCCACGTATGAGAGTATTTATTTAAATTTGAATAAATGCTGAAAGATTGTCCTATCTAGATCCGATGGTCTCTGCTACAAGCATCTATATAACATAACATACCATCACGAATGCAATGAAACTGAATTTCATATGATATTAAACTTCGAAAAATATTTAGAGTTTTCATAACGTGTAGGTGCCTGTATTATAAATATTACCATGGTTAAAAGTCTCACAACTATGTAAATTTATACAAATGAATTATCCAAATACGTCACAATAAAATTAATATTCTGCTTGTATCGCCATCTAGCGTTAAAATATAGTAAGTATAGATTTCATGTCATTTTAAGTTCTGAATACTTATAAAATATGACACGACGAGGAGTCAAGTGTTTGATATCCCTCTTGGAAGAAATTTTAGTCCGTAATTTTCGTCTTAGACGACTACATAAAATTTGATTTCATAATGACAAGTATTTCATTTTACAAGTCATGGCTGAAATGTTCATCTGTTTTATTAGTCATTAAACAAAATCTATCGTTCAGTTATTAGCCACCTATGTGGATATATTGTCGCTGGATTGGTATACAATAAACCGCATCCACTGAAAACTTTCTTCCTACATTGAAGGCGATAATCCGAAACTATTGACCGACGGATACCTGGCGTGTTTGTTCAGTACTTACGTCCAGTATTTGAGTGCACTACACAAACCCTGTACAAACTAGACTGAACGGTTCATTTCCTAAAAATAATCTCCAGCTTCTACTACAATAGGCTCAAGCAAGTTTATTTGCGTTGTTCCATACGACTACTACTTCGCGGCGCGTACAACTGTGCTGGATTTAAAAAAAATATCGCTTATAGATTTTTGTTGTGAAATATCTATAGACGAGGGTAAACGTGATTATTGGCGTGGTGTTACAGGGCGTGGCGATGCATCGCCACGCTATATGATGGAATATATGCACTATGAATTATGAAGTTATGAATATACAATTATAAAAATAATTGAGTTGTCGCGATTTCAAATGGATTTTAAAATTTGTAATTTTTGTATTTTCATTACGCCATATCTGATTCCTGACGTAATCTGTTCTTTTATACATATAACTTATACAATAAAAAAATTACGGGTTGCACTCCGGGAGTGCCGACAGAAGTGAAAAATTATTTTGGCGCTTTGCACATTTTTTAGATAGGTAAGGTTATTGGGTTATGAATTGTATTTTATTAATTATTAAAAACTTTAAAATACATTTAATATTCTTTTATGAAAGACGCGTTCGTGGTCTGATATATGTACATGGATACACTATAGCTGCGTCTCGTAACGGTGTCGCGAGTCCAGAGGTTTTATCTCATCTAAAAATATGCGTACCGCGCTAAAAGATGTTCCCACTTCAATAATTTCGATGTTTCACATCTGCCAGGCGTCCCGTGACGGTTTTTTTTAAATTAAATTTTCTCACTATGTTTTAACTATTTAACTTAGGTTCTTATAAGTATTATGTATGGAGCGATATACATACAAGATAGTTGTGTTGTTCAACCATACTGACATTTGCGATTTGATACAGGTTTCGATTATAAGGTGGGCATATGTTCGACTCAATAGTGATCAATATAAACTAGGTAAAAAAAACGTATAGGGTCGAGGATCCTCATCAGGAACGAAGTGACTAAAAAATAAAATATTATTTAAAAATCAGTTAGTCCAATTCATAAAGAAGTCATTGGTGTAAGTTTTATATAATGTTGCTTGAGAAAGTGTTATACAATCAGCCGCGCACGATGCTCATCTGCCCGATACTCGCACGCACACATATACTCGTATACAATAGAAAGAGACAGAGAGGGAGGGAGAGAGAAAGTCGTATGGAGGCGACTTAACGATTTTTCTTTACGTGGTTATTTCTACCAGTCAACTCCCAACTACTTCGTATATTCCAAGCAAAAAGAATTCATATTAATTATAATTAATTTTCAAAATTTGGTCATGGCGGCTGTCGTTGAATGTAATTTCCAAAAACCCTTCCTCACATATAGCTAAAGATCGTGTCATATGCGTGAGATATGGCTTAAAAAAACTATCTGAAAGCGGATCTTAAGGCATGAACGGTTTACAAATCCAGGACTGACAAATAATTTGTTTAGAAGCTCTTATATCGGTTTAGTGAGTTACCAAAAAAAAGTTTCCGTTACACTGCCTAAAGCATCCTTCGTAGATGGTCAAAGACCAATGATGGTGATAGTGTAAAAGGATCTGTATGAAAGTTTTCGCGGTATTAGATTATTTGAAAGTTTTCTAATAATCTCTAACATAAATATTATGGACAATTTCATACCATGAATTTATGCGGCAACAACAATAAGTGCTTCCCATAAATCGCAAGGTCGAGGTCACATGGTACAATTAATAAATTAAAGGCCCGTACACACGGGTATAGTATGTTAACAGTGGAATATTCATTGCTGGCATAATGCATTATAAATTTAGCGGGAAATATGCGCAGGCACAGGTTTTGAATGGATACGATGCGCGCGAATGCGTATTCTTGCTAAGTTATAGTTTGCGATACAATTCGATGAATTATTTTGTTATTTATATTCATAACTAGTTGTGCCCCATGGTTTCACCCGTTTTCATTTATTCGATTATCCTATCGTTGTTTATTTTAAATAATAGGTCCGTCCCTGATGCTAAGAACAATACCATGCAAACACAACAGTGACCGCCGAGAGATCTAAATCCATAGGCGGTTACCGCTGTTATTCTAGCCTACACAAATATATCTTCGCGTTAAAGAAAGATAGAAAGAAAGGAAACATTTATTCCTAAAAACTAAACACGCTTTACATAAATTGAATAATATTAATATACACACCAAAAAAATATATATTAAAAAGTAACAATATAAATGACCCAGCTGCGTGTTCTGCTATTAAGAAAAGGCATCCAGCTCAGCATAATGCTAAAGTGCCACAGGGCACTTAGCGCTGATTTTCAGCTGGAACCCCGAAGCAAGTCACGATCCGCCAACAATAATCAATCGAAATAAAATTAAAATAAAACATAAATAACAACTTTAACTCACTATTCATGGCATAATATGTTTTTTAAAATAATAATAATAAAAAATAAGAATATAAAACAAACAAATAAATAAAAGGGGCACTCATAAACAAATGGAAAATAATATTATGTATATGCATTATAAATCTATATAAAACATTATCTCTAAGATTATACTGTGTACATAGCAGGATATTAAAATATATGCAAACACAAGTAAATAAATCCATAAATAAATAAATTTTCCAAATCATGAATTCACTAACACTGCGCCATTAACAAAAATCGTTTGAAATTAATTCAAAGCAGTTGTGTGGTATTAAAGTCGCGCATTGGAGGAGGGGGGGGGGGCAGGTTACGCTTATAGGACCAGATCTTGTAACTTCTTACGACAAAGATAAGTCATAGAGAATTTTTAGTTAGTGCCCAGATGGAGGTTTTACGTAAAACTGTGACTCCAAAGCTCGTTGCTTTCATTTTCCTTACCTACTTGGCTACAGATTAAAAACCCTCGGTTTAAGACCGGTTTTTCTTTAACTCATTGATAATAATTTCTCCGGTCATGTATTAGTACCTATATATTTTGCTACGTTAGATTGCCTAAGAAATAAATAATGATGGAATAGTAAATCAAGTCTGACAAATAATTGCCGCTAATTCATTCTCTTGCAATACTATGCCTGACCGTTAACAATAATAATAATAATAATTGTTATTAATTATAGGGTAAACTACAACAATATAAGGCTTATTTATAAGCCATAAAATTATATTTTATTCTATACTACACGTTAGCGTCTGAACTATTTTTTGAAGTGAAAACTTCTTAAGCCGAGTTGAGCGATTTTTGGTAGGAGAAAAACTTATGGGTTTGCGTGACCTTCGCGTCACCGATGACCTCGACATGCTCGTGATGTATTACGCTTACGTCATACTAGCGATGCGTAGTATAGCGACCTGTGTATGTGTATGCGCATATATGCACTTATACATTATTTATACTAGACTGTGTCATATGCGTGTTTGACTTTTTAGATGGGTAAACTCTTGTGATTTTGCGTCACCGACATACTCTGCAATAATTCAAAATTGAGTTTTCACTTCTGCTGACAGTTCTTATGACTGCCTCTGTTTTTTTATTTTCGAACTTACTATACTGTTAGTCTCAAAGGCCCAGGAGCTATTAGAGGCTTTGACAGCTTCACCGACAGTCAAACTTAGCCAATCCTGTATTACATCTCAAAATTTAGTTTCCTCCCGTGATATTACAGTGTGACCTTATTATGACTTATTAATATAAATATCTGGACGACCGAGCTTTTCTCGGTGTCTTAAAATAGAAAAATCACCTATCTAGGTATCCTTGGAATGTAAAACATTATCCAATTACAAAGATTCATCGAAATCGTTGGAGCCGTTTCCGAGAAATAAATTATATACATATACAAGAATTAATAATAAGATATTAAAAATATGCATAATTTAATATTAAATTTACATAACATAATTTGTAATTAATATCGTATAATCCTACTTTACTTGCAGTAATAATGTAGCAAGTTACACTACAATATTGTAAACTTTTTTTAATAACTGGTGAATAATTCGTGCATAATAGTTTGTATGCAGATATAATATATAGATATATACCTGCATATGTGCAGGGAATAAAATATTAAAAAGAACTTTTAAGTTTAATTCACAATAACTAGGTACTTTTAATTTGATTAGTTTCAGTTGAAATAGACTTATAATCTGTAAAACATTCATCCTTACTTTATACTAGTTGTGCACGCAGCTGCGCTCACGTGGACTACAGAATGCCAGCGATCGGGCACATGCACGAATCTTGCATCCCCGCTCCCGGCTATTTTAAAGACAAAATGCTTATTGTGGGTATTTCTTAGAAGATAGACATATATATACTCTCGCTGACATTTTTATAGGTATTTTTAATGTCCACTACTATGTGGTACATTAATTTGATATATTTCTTACGGTTTACTCAGTGTAAGCCATTTAAGCGCTCGAATTGATTCATCGTAACAAGTTTTTTTTAAATTGGCGCAGAAGCCTACTTATTTTTCTAAAATAAAATAGCTAAGTTACTCCTTATAATATCAACTATCTACCAGTGAAAGACCAATCAAAATCGATCCGACCATTTTAGAGATTACCCGGAACAAACAGACCGGCAGTCAGACTTTATCTTATATTTGATATTATGATCCTATAATAGTATATAACAAGCAAACAACACAATATCTTTATTCAAATAAACAATACAAAAAATCGTATTTTAAATTTGAACTGTCTCATTAGTCGGGCTTCATCAAGTAGAGACAAATCTCCTTGTCTCTCTCGTGAAGCATTTATTGGTGTATTTCGGCAGTTGATTTAGTACTTTACTATCTTCGACTACAAATTCATAAAATATTTGGTGGAATTTTGACCAACTGTGCAATAATATAAGAACAACATGGTATAATAATAAATTCGTTTAAATAAATTTTACTTACAAGAATAAAATAATACAGCAGTTCTAAGTTATTGTTATTTAGAATTGGGATACCTATAAATATGTAGAGTTTTGCCGGCAGCACATACTGTATACTCGCCTTCTCTATTGTCTAACATTATCTGTTCTGAGACAATGAAAGATGGATCGGTTAACTTAGCATTCAGTTCGTACGACGAGTAACGTATTTAGAACATTTCTAAATTAATTTGCGAGGGATTTCACGGGTGCAAAAAGCAATACACTTAAAATATATTATGGAAAGAAACCCTCGAGTTACAAGTTCGGCTTAGTTCACACAATAGGAGACATAATTTTTTAGAAATAAATACCGAGCGAAAAAATATTGACATGTGGCTGAGCACTTGTTCCACTAAATAGCAACAATCTTACACGTGTTTATATGGTAAAAAATCCAGCATGCTCTAAAGAACTCGTATGCCCCAGAGGTTTCTCCGTTCTTCGACAAATGTGGCTGAATAAATGCCTTTCAACTCGTTAGCATTTAGAAATATCGTTGACTTTAGGTTTCTGTCAAATAATTTTGTTACAAATATCACGCAGATTAACGCTGTGCATAGCTCAGAGTCATCACCGCCGAATCTATTTCTGCTGCCTAAAAGTTTTCCAGTCTTGAGGGTGTGGTTGGTCAACCACACTGGAACACATGCCGTTCCAACTCAGTACTCAAGAGTAATTAACCTATAATAAGACTATGTTCCTTCTTAAAGTTGGATGTATAAAGCTATAGGCTGCAATGCTTAACGCTAGTTGTGCTTACATACAATGTGTCTCATAGTTAAAAAGTTTACTAATACTTAATGAAAGAATATCGCTGGATTATGCATCTATACAAATAAATAAATTTGAAATGTCTGATTGTAATGTCAAAATAACACCTTTTTACTAAATGCACATCAAATTATATAGGATACCTACAACTAAAACCCATTAAAAAAAAAAATTTGATTGTCTATCTGATTGATTGTCTGTTCCGGGTAATCTCCGAAACGGTTGGACCGCTTTTGATGGGACTTTCTCTAGTAAACAGCAGATGGTAAAAGGAGTATTAACTTAGTCTACTTTATTTTAGAAAAAGTATTTGGGTTCCGCGCAAATAAAAATACTGGCCATGTTGAATCAATTCGGGCGCTTAAATTGTTTACGCTGAGTAGAAATATAGCAAGTTAATATTCAACATAATTGTAGATATTAAAAATATATACAAAAAAGGCAGCGAGAGTATATGTCTGTCTTCAAAGGAACACCCACAATAAGCATTTTTATATCCGGGAGCGGGGGAGCAAGATAGGCGCGTGTGGCCGATCGATGGCATTCTGTAGTCCACGTAAGCGAAGCCGCGGGCACAGCTAGTAAATAATAAATGGCCGAATGTTTGTTTTTCTTTTATGTGAAATTTATGTTTTTACTCCATTAGTTTACATCTCAAGACCTCATGTGAAGTTGACTAGCGAATTCAATGTTATCTAGGCATTTGGTCTTTGTTTCGACCATAAAACTGTTATAAGCATTTGTGAAACTATGATGAACAAGTTTTACTTTTACCACGTCTGTTATATTGTACGTCCTTTTGTACTTTACAGTCAGCGATACGGATACGATACGATATTTTTGCTGGAATTTGCCGAAATGTTTTGCTAGTGTTCAAATGAGGTAATTAAATAAAAAAACTTTATTGTAATAAACTATTTCCAATCAAAATCCAAGAAACAAAAAAAAAAATGTCACGATAACAAACAAGAGATTGTAGAAAGATTAACAAAGGGAATAACAAACTTACAGATAAAAAAGTTAATGAAAAAACAGATAAAAGAAAAAAAGATTACAAATCTGTTAATGTAGGTTAATAAGTTATTGTGAACAGGCGTACCTTTAATTATATACTGAAGTACTATTACTTCCTAAAACTTAAACTGATAAAATATTTGTGTTACATGGTTTAATATAAAACGAAAGACCAATTGCAGGACTCTGTATATGAATGATTAATGCATTTAGATTTAAGAGTTAAAAGATTAGTGGTATATTTATTATTAATCTTTGGAATATCACAAATGACTATAATACAGTTCTTACTAAAAAATATTGCAAATTAACAGTTGGTTTTTTATTTATTGTAAGGCAAAAATGTGTCATTTTGGAATACGTCATCTGACAAAGAATTTATACATTACACTATCTTATTTTTGCCGGTATATGTCGGTTCTGTATTTTTATTTATTTTATAAGAATCGTATAATATAAAAATATTTAACATTTTACATCTAGCTCACGTAATATGTGGTGGGATCATAAAATATCTACGCACTCATTACGTTAACTCAGGCTAATACAAACTAAGGTCACCTCTGATACATTACCACTTTTGAGTCATACTATCTATATAAACAGTAGTTTGGATATTGTATAAGTAATATAAAACTTTCTGTGGCTGTCTATTTATATGAAGAAGCATGGGAACGAATTTTAATTCGACCTTTTTGTTATGAGGAATAGAGGTAAGAAGAACCATCTTATAAGGAAGACTAGTTAAAAATGTGTCCAGTTATAGGCAGCTAATTAGAATTCACAAACTCCCAAAATTGTGTTATCCTAGCATGGGGGAATTATACTTTTTTGTTTTTTATAAATTTTACTATAGTAAAAATTTAAAATAAACAATACTTAATGGGAAAAGTTTGAAGAGTGAAAGGTAGTTCAAGTGGTCGTAAAATCAAAAAATAATAACTATTGGCGCCATCTTTAAAATTTACCTACTTGCTACCTTTAGCACCACTCTAATTTGACACTTTTCGGTGGACACTTTTACATACACAGATGATTCTCCAGGTCTCTACCCTGTCATGTTCTCAATTGGAATGCGTATAGGTATATAATTATATATTTATTTATGGATTTTACTATTTTATCGATAATAATTTGTTTTATTAAAAATAAAAATAATCGTAATCGATTTTGCAATCATCGATTATTAAGCGTAATAAGTTTTATCGTAATCGCTAAGTAGTAATCGTTTCCTCACTAATTTCTACAAATGTATGTTTTGGTTTTTCTTTTTATATTAATTAAGGATAATATAAGTAAAGATATATAAGTTCAGGATGTTTGTTTATACAGATTGTAACAGTATATAGCTGGGATAAGGTTTCAACTCATTTTCTTCAGATGAATGATTCTTCAAATGTCTGAATTACGATTACAACTAAACAGTTGATGGTAAATACTAACAGAGGATATTGATGCACGTCATTTGATAGTTTCAAAGAATCTTTGAAGGTTTTTCTCTACTTGGAGTAGTTCGGCTGATGAAATATTCCCACCTTAAAGAAAATCGCAGTCCAATAACATGTCTTGTATTACTGCGATGACTAGGAGTTTCTACAGCCCCTTTGGGAAGGAGATTCAAGATTGGCAACGCGCTAGTAATACCCTGATGCTACAAGCGTCCATAGGCTACGGTAACCGCTTACCACCAGGCAAAAAATCCACCTGTTTACCTCATTTGTTTAAGTTAAAAAAAATAACGAGTATACATATGGTGTCTTTTGTTAATAAATCTACAAAGTTGCGATCAAGAAATTCCTAGCCGAGCAATATTCTCGAGTCGAGCATAGGCCCCATTTCCTGCGCTCGCGCATGCGTCCAGTTTATGAGTCGCAAGGTCGTAACATCAGATTGTACCGCTACGTGAGTTCACGGGATATATGCATGTCCCAGTCATATTTTAATTTTAGTATTTTTTGTAAAATAACCCAGTTTATCATTTGCGTAAAATTACTGGTTCAATAAGAAAGTTATCATCTATTAAAGAATTGAATCATCGAATTCATAAAGTTTAATAAGACTAAAAAATTTGTGGTTATGCCCTCGTTTTAGAATTTAACAAAAATATGATAAAATATATTTTTTATGTAACCTGTAAACAGGGTTATTAATATATGAGCTATTGAGTAACAAATAATACAGGCAAAACAGCTTGGAGACGTTTTTATGTTTATAGTAGTGCACATACAGTGGATAAAACCGGAATAAATCAGTTTACCAGGCAGTTTATCAGCTACCAGGTGCCTCAAACTCTAACTATAAAGGTTACTTACTGTACACTGTTTATACGTATACCACACCGTACACTATTAAAAAGGGGAAAAAAACACGTGTAAAAGCTGATTTGGCTGCCGTATACGTGCGTGACAAGTAAAATTCCCTGCTTTATGAAAATATCAACGCCAAAAATAGAAAAATACTACTCATATTGTATAATGTAATATAATCAAATATGCATTTTTATTTTAAATTACGTTTTGTTTATATGATTTTTTTCTTTACTTTAGGATAATGAACTAATTTATTCCGTATTCTTTTATAAGCAATTTTCCTTACCCTCAGGAAAAAAAAACAGAAGTAATCATAAGGGCTGCCGACAGAAGTGAAAACTCAATTTTTTATTGACAAAATCCATTATAGTCAGAATTGTTACAGAGCATATTAGTGACCCATCCAAAAAATTAAACACGCATATGATACAGTCGAGTATATACAATATATTAGTATATGTATATACATGCGCATACGTGTATACAGGCCACTTTACTACGCTTCGCTAGTCTGGAACAAGCGCAATACCGAACGAGTATGTCGAGGTCATCGGTAACGCGAACCCATTTTCCTCTACCAAAAATCTCTCAGCGCAACTAAAGATTATTTCATTTCAAAAACTTTTATTAAATCTTATAATATAATGAGTTTCAAAAGTCTCATTTATTTTTAATCCGGCGAAGTGATGAATGATAGTTTTAAAAATTAACTGACTTTGTTTATTAACCGCAACACAGAGGTACATACAAATAATATGTATAATGTGCGAAAATGGCCGAGCAATTAGGACGCTGTAGGAACAAGGTTTATAGGTACTTCATACCTTTGAAACCGGACAACTGCTTTGACCACTAGTTAAAGGGATTAAAACTTGAATTCAATCCTGTCCTTTACTTTCTACGCGACATACTTCCAAGTATTTTAATATTAACATATCTATTATTACCTATGTTTATTCCAACAATAATTTTAAGACTGTAATTTTTATTGATGTTTTATTTTATGCTAAAAATGCAGCATACAGGCAGATAGCTGAGGTAGACCCGATGGTAAATGGTTACCGTCGCATAGGCATACAGGCAAATGATAACGTCACTTATAGACAACTGGTATATCCCTGTTATGTTGTCCAACTTGGCCTTATATGGGTAAACCTAATTAATCAAAAAAAAAAAAAAAAACAAATAAATATCGAGAGTAGGTATAATAATGAAAAAATGAGCACAGCCTTATCTTAATTCACGCGTTTATTGCATTAGAAATGTCTGCATATAATTTTAAATACGATAGGAGGTTGAAAAGAACCGTGCCTATCTTAAATTCGGTGTTTTTATAAGACTTTATAGTTTAAAAAAAAATGTTTATTCAGAGATTATTTTTTGGCGCAAAAATAAGTGTTGTGTGTTAAACGTTTATTATATCTGTGTATTATTGTTTGTGGGATTGTAGCTCCCAAACGGTTGAACCAATTTTGTTTAAAGTTTCACTTCATCGAGATTATTCTTAACTATGATTCGCAATTACGCAAGAGGTCTTATCGACCTCCTATTATGGTGAATGTGTTAGACATTAAGAATGAATTTAAAATAACAGTTTCTATAACATCACTATAGTACATGCCGGCCGTCTTGACCGGCTGCGCATATGCGCGTTGTAACGTCTGCAGGTAATACAAGGTGTCCAGAAAGGGTATCGGGTATTTGTTTTCGCGCCATATTCGAAACGAGGCGTCTAAAGGGTGCGGGGGAGGGGTTCGTGGCGTCCGCCATTTTGTGGAGTTTTAGTCACGATGGAACAGTACTCGGGGACGCATCGCGCATTTTGCGTACGAGCGTATTATCGTAATGGTGATTCAATAGTGACTGCTCAACGTCTCTATCGTGCGGAATATCGTACACGCCACGCGCCAAGTGACGATAGCATTAGGACATGGATCAGGATGTTCGAGAATACAGGTGCGACAGTTAAAATTCAAAACTCTGGTCGTCCTCGTTCAGTTCGCGATGAAGAAACAATTGAAGAAGTTGAGGCGTCGGTTCGCCAAAATCCGTCTTTATCCATCCGAAAGCGAAGCCAAGCGTTGAACATCAAAAAATCATCTTTACATTCGATTTTAAAGAAAGACTTACATCTAAAAGCCTATAAAATTCAATTGGTTCAAGAATTGAAGGATACGGACTATGCTAATCGACTGAATTTTGCGAACGAAATGCTGCAGCGATTTAACAACTTTAACAACATACTGTTCAGTGACGAAGCAAATTTTCACCTGAATGGTCATGTTAATAAGCAGAATTGACGGTACTGGGCAGTGGAGAATCCGAGACGAAAGCATGAACGACCCCTGCATAGCCCAAAGGTCGTTGTTTGGGCCGCTATGTCTGCTAAAGGCATAATTGGTCCTTATTTTCATGAAGATCAACGAGGCCGAGCAATTAATGTGAATAGTGACCGTTATTGCGATATGTTGCGAAATTTTTTGGTCCCAGAGTTGCAGGAGTTTGCAAGTTTCAACTCAAGAACGTGGTTCCAGCAAGATGGGGCCACTTGCCATACCTCAAATGACTCAATGGAAGTTGTTAACGAATTATTCCCTGATAAAGTCATTTCGCGAAGGGGTAACATCAACTGGCCTCCCAGAAGCCCCGACCTTAGCCCGCTTGACTATTTTGTATGGGGATACCTTAAAAGTAAGGTTTATCAAAACAATCCGATGAATCTAACCCAGTTAAAGCAAAACATCAGGTCAGAAATGGCAGCAATATCGATAGCTATGTGTCAACGTGTTATCGCCAATCTTCGTTTCCGTTTAGAAGAGTGCCAGCAACGTAACGGTCATCATTTGGGTAACATCATCTTTTCCAAATAATTCTCCAATTCATATGCTAATAATAAACAATAAACTTTTTTATTACATACAAATAATTTTTGTTTCATTGAACTTACAAATACCCGATACCCTTTCTGGACACCTTGTATATCTCTCGCATCGTAGGTCACACACAGCGACCTGCGCAAGCGCATCCCTGGTCATTAGTATTACCTATGTTCAATACGTGCCTCTAATACTGTGCTTATCAACACATATACATAACATATTATTTATAGGAATGTATATTTTTGGAATTTCAATATACATATATGAGAATTTTGTTGTGAAAATAAATCCTATCAAAGTTTCAGTTGTTTACAATAATAATGTTACTATTATATAGTAATATTACTCATGGCAATAATACTTATTTTTGTATTGTTATATTATGGAAATTTATAACTCATTAACCGATTAGCGTCTTAAAATGACTCATACATATTCAGGTAGAGAATTGAAAGGTCTACAAAAGGGCTATTATGATTTCTCGTTAAATTAAATGTTTAAAAAGTTTTTTTAAATCAAAGTCGGATAGCACATTTTATGAAGTTTTTAATTATATATATTAAGTTATTATTATTAAAGATTATCATTCTTGGAATACATGTCATTGTCTTCAAAACAACATCAAAAATTTATGGAATATTTCTAGTTATATTGTTCCTATGGATAAATCGCTGCCATAGAGGGAGACTTAAATAATTACAGTTTTCTCGAAATTAATTCTATTGCTTTATTATGATGTCCAAAGTACTATGCGTGTTTGGTCATAACCACCACGCTTTGACATCTTATTTTTTCTCAAAAATATTTTAAAAAATAAAGTCTGTAAGTGCATCTAAATTTTCTAAATCTAAATTTGCATTAAATTAAATTATACGTCAGAAACGGAAAATATAATACCTCCTTTTTAAACCAGTCCAGTTTCGAAGGAGTTTCTTTTTACGAACGCTCCGGATGTGGAATAAGCTCCTTGCTAAGCTTTTCGCTGAGAACTACAGTATAGAGTTCTTCAAAAGGGTTGAATAGGTTGTTAAAGGTTCGGCAACGCGCATGTGATATTTCTGTTGCTGCAAGCTTCCATTGGCTAAGGTAACCGTTTACCATCACGTGGACCGCATGCTTATTTGCTCTCATCGTGGCATAAAAAAACGATAATGATAAATTATGAAGACATAGTTCCCGTGGAAAAGCAACCGCTCATTCACGTGAAAAAATATATGAAAAATATTTTCTAATAATAAAAATGAAACGGAATATTTGATCTTATTCAAAAAATAAAATGAAAAATAAAGGTACACAATGAATAAAGAAGAAATTTCAGTGTAAAAAAGTTTCGTGCAATGTTCGTGACTCGTATGATAAATATTATATTCACGGACGATTAAACTATTACTAACACAGCGCTGTCAAGTGACGCTCGGCGTTGATCGAGTAAATCGATATCGACATGTATTTAACATAACACCAATATATTGTAAAAACCTTTAAATATCGATTCTTTTTTCGCTCAAATGCCATAACAAAGACCGTCGCGTCGCCCCAAATCCTATAATAAATTATAACTTTCAGTAAACGTAATTTTTACACTACAGCAAAGAGAAAAATCTTAAATCGCCGAAGGAATACAATTAGTTAATTTGCCAACATGCGTGAAATAGAGATATTGCTATATGTATAAGTTTTAGATAATATAAAATTAATTTTGTTTAGTATAGATCTTCTAAACTTTATAGTATATATTTAATTTTTCTCTAGAACGCTTCTTACTTTTTCATTATTCGATGTTTCCATTTGGTTATACAGGCAGCGATCTCACACCAACTGCCCTAAGTTTTGTCTTTTATATCCTGCCATTATCAGTCAAAATTTACAAAATGCCAGTACATTTCTCATTATCATCGTATTTCTGCATTTATCTTCATTATCGTTTTGTCGAATATTAATTCTATATTAATCCGATATTGAATATCGCACGTCCCTAAGAATATTTCTACACAATAATAACTCATGTGAAGCCATAACGTTTTCACGCGTTCCTGTGATTTTGACATATAATTTTCCATTGTATTCTTTTATTGGGCCCGTTATTTATCAAACACACTATTAGTTTTTGGTCGTTACGCTTGTTAAAGTGTAAAAAACAAAAGAACAATATCTCGTAATGGGTTCGATGTACTATTTATCCAGTAAATGAATTTTATGTATGTTTGTTTTCAATGTTTTCAATTCCGGGATTGTAAAGTAAATATAATGTGACGTAATTGACTTTACATATCAAAGAATACGTTACAGGTTAATCTGTCAATTGTTTTTCGAATCTAACTACCAAAAAAAGTTTCCTAATGAACTCATACAAAAAAGTACCATATTGTTATTTTTATATAAAACCGATGTGTCAAACTCTATGTATAAGAGAAAGTATGCGTGAAACTTAAACAATACTACTTGTTAATTTGTACAACAGGTGTTGTAAACTAACGACATCAACGCGCGAGTAATGATTTACCGACTACAGACAACATAGTCGTAGAGCTGAACATGTCGTTATATAAAATATTTAAAAAAATATATTATTTCGCGTTGTAAAAATTCTGGTTATTTAAATTTTGGTGATGTACTTACATTCAGTTGAATATCTAACATCGAGCACTCAATCAATGTAATATTTTTTCTCGAACGTCATTAACTTTTAAAATGCACTTACTAATATTAACGCTCCCATCAGTTTAGAAAATATCCTTGTTATCCTTCTCGATATGCGACGACGACAGACCTTGTGGCGCAGTTGTATTAAACCCTACTATTGAGTATACTAATTGCAATTTATTCTGACCTTGAATTTCTTATGCAGTAAATTGGTAATAAATTCCGAATATTACAATTTGTATTTATTTGTTTACTTACTCTAAATTCTGGAAGTACTATCTAATATTTAGAGTTATAAGATTCTATTAATTTAAAAAGATAATTTAATATTAAAAAAAAAACATAATGTGACCTCTCACCTCGCCAGCTCCTTGCCTATATTTGACGTCAAATGGCTTTAAATTAACAGCTCTGGTGATTTTGCATTTTCGGTAATGGCATTGTTTGTTACGGTGTGCATATAGGAACGTTTTCGAGTTGTAAACCACCTTTGAATAAATATTGGTTATAAAAATGAAACGCGTTGATATCTCTTCTGTCGTTAATTGACTCTATTATGCTGAAAAAGGAACGAGTTGGCTTAAAAGTTATTAAGGAAAATCACAAATGTTGTCTAGGCCTCCGACTGTACTATAACAGTAGAATTTAAGCATTAATAGCTCCGTGGTAGCGTGTACGAGCACTGCGTCAGTCGACGTGAGTTCGAATCCCTGAGATGAGTCTGAGCTTCCGGTGACGGAAAAAATAGTTTTGACATCATAGTGTGGTGCTAGGATATTTGATAATGCTTTCCACTTACCACACACAAGTTGAGATTTTAGATAGAACACTTAACATATAAACCATAAAAAGTTACATTATAGGCTAAGCGTAAGCTCTCAAATGCCGTTATCGGAATCCAAGTCAGAGATATTTTATTGATTTTCAACCCTAATTAGGTACTTATGAAGGTCAAAACACTGCTACCGCTTCAGAAAACATCCAAGTCATCGAGAAGAGTCAAGAGGAAATGCGATCGGAATTATCTTTTTTTATTACTGTGTGAATAATATTTACTGATAACAATTATGTTATTTTTCTCGATGTAAGTGCAATTGAATGAAAAAATATACATATGTCGAATATCTGGGATGTAGCATAACAGTAACTATGCTACCTTTAAACCAATGTTAATATGATGTATGTTAACTATAACGACAGAATCTTGAAAGTTTAAGATAACTTTGAGAGAGGCGTATAATGTAGGTTATTAAATTAATATATGATTTTAAAAAAGATGTAAGTTTCTAAATAAAAATCTACAAGAAACTGAATTAAGAAATAAAAACATTTTTAAACTATTTTTTCTTCTACTCTTTAATATATACGAACGCTTCACAGGAACTAAAAAAGTATTCGCTTAATATATTATGACATTTGTGAAACGTATATTGAACTTTAGACGTACATATTAGAGGTTTTTAATCAATTCAATTCAATTTTTCTATACATTTTTCCTATTTAATAAAACGTTACTGTCAAACTATAATTAATTTCGATGAGCTATGAAAACAATCATCGTTTTATGCAAAATCGACAATTTATAATGTAAATATTTCAAGAAGTTCCGGTAAAGTGTGCAGTAAGGATTATATTTTTCGTGTTCAACTATATTTTACACTAACTGACCCGCGCAACTTCGTCTGCATCATATACGAGAGAGAGTGGGGGGGGGGGGGGAGAGAAAGGGTTAGAGAGAGTGGCTCGTAGACAACGTATGTAGGTGACGCCCGCCTGCCACATCATTCTGCAAAATAAAAATTCGCTCGCGGTACTTGATCATTATTTTGCTGCGGAGTTATTTTAAAACTGCGATATCTCCTGAGATATTCATTTAAATATTGATATTGATATTTTTTCTTGTTCTTTGCCTTCACTAAAAATTAAGCTTAAGTCGTGTTTTGAAGCATACATTGCTTCATGTTTTTGTAATGTAAATATAATTTGTTTTCTTCTGTGTGCAAGCTGTGTATTCAGTTTTTTAAGGCACACACTATATTGTTTGTTTTTTTTTTACTCTCGGAAACATGTGTAATTTTTACTGGTGTTAAGTCTGGTTTGTGAACCAAATAATAAAAAAAAAAATCAAACACTATAAAGGGCAATTTTGTACAAAATTAAATACTTATTATTAATAACGTATTTATTTCGATAAGGATTAACACCATGTATATAAAAACACCTTCGCGAATAATTTATTATTTTAGAACAAATTTTATTACAATAAAAAGGTTATATTGAGTAAACTTTAAAAGATAGACGTATGCTATCGGAAACTTTTTTTAGAACTTTTTAAGAGAAACAATTCTGTCACACACGTTTGTTACGTAACTTTAACCATTCACGCAGCGCACACAGTAGAAGCTCTTAAAAGGAATAAATTTCCCCCGTTTTGCAACATTTTTCATTGATGCTTCGCTCCTATTGGCCGTAGCGTGATGTTATATAGCCTATAGCCTTCTTCGATAAATGGGATATCCAACACCAAAACTCCTTTCCCATTCGAATCAGTAGTTCCTGAGATTACCGCGTTCAACCGACCAAACAAATCAACTCTTCAGCTTTATATTATATGTACTAGTATACATTTTAAACGACATAATGGTTAAATCGTAATTCGTAAGTATATCGGACAATAGAAAAAGTTAGTGCATATTTAGTCACCATAATTATGACTTTTACCGTAGCTTATAAGTCGAAAACAAATCTTGTTCCATTCTAGTCTTAACGACATAATGTCGAAGTCGATGACAGGCCTCGTGGTGGAGTGGTAGTAAACCCTACTATTGATCCGATAGGTAGCGGGTTTTATCCATGCTTATGACTAAATTTTGTGTGATGAATATAATTATCATTTGTATGTCTGGGTGTTAAATATCTATATATGTAAATTATAATAGATATTTGTTTTTTTTTTTTTTAATAGTAGTACGGAAAATTGACTGTACTGTCGGTAAACACATTATTATCCTAACACAACGGCGTCCACCGAGAGATCGACATCCATGCACAGGCTGATCCCGAAACGCGACACACAAAAGCGAGTCATTATAACTGACTTTTCACTACATGCGTAGTGATAAAGTCGTACTGTACAGTATTCATACAAGCTTTGCATAGTTTAGAATTAAAGGCTGTGTGTTAAATCGTTTCTCCATATTATGTATGATATAATAATAATTTTTTTTTTTTTGACCTCACATTTGGCATCTTATTTATATACAATATTCTTTGTACACAAAAAATACACACATCAATTTTATACAAGAGTAGGCAATGATGACAGTTACATTTAATGTGAGGTCTGGAGTTTGAAAAAGGTACAAAGACTTGAACTACAAATCTCCAGACCCTCGCTCTCTCATTTTACCTATAATATCATCGTTTTATGCACAACAATTTAGATTAAGCATAATTGTTATGTGAAATTTGCAGATGGAGTGAAAGCGTCTCACATACACGAAGCTTAGGTCTTTTATTGTATCAAAGGTGGAGAGGTTCTGTATAAAAATAATATAAATGAAACTTATGGTACAAAAACAATTCTTTCGTTTTATAATACGATAATCGAAGCGGATCGCTAATCCGTTGACATTAAAAACTCACTAAGGGTATCAAAATGAAAATAGACGTGACTCAATTTCGCTTACATCATAAAAATTTAAGATAAGGATCACACACCTGACCTTTGCATATGATAAATGCGGCCGGGCATGAGGTCGCCGCGACGTTGGGCCACGAAAACTTTGATGAATAATTAAATGTTTTGAAGTTTTTCCTTATAAGTGGATAAAATAATTTCCGTTGACATTAAAAAAGTAAATCAGAAGAAAAACATATGGCATATAGTATATTATTTGTCTTTTAGGTATTTTGTTATTGTGACAAAACGGTACAAGTAATGTTAACCTTGTATGTGTAGGTAAATATTTATTTAAAAACTAAAATATCTCAATATGCAGAATTAATAATTTTACACAATAAATTTTGTTTATTAAGATTACGCTAAAATTGGTCACATTTAGATTTTAATATTCAGATTAATTGGTTTATAATAAAGTCGCTAATGTCAAAATTCAATACATTTAGGTCAGGTATTTCCTATATATAATGTATGTACTTATTGTACATTAACATTCAGTACTTCTTTACGCTAGTTTGTTTCACATTACACGATGACGTCTAACATGCAAAATTATTAAAAATGAAACCAAAATCCAGACCGCAACAATATATAATAAAGAAAACTATTTTTCTTTTTATTTAACTCCCAGATATCGTGTCCTACTTAAATAGTATACAGCCTATGTTACTCCCATAATAAAGACGAATCTAAGGATATCTCGTATGCTAAAATCCATCAAGCCGTTTAGGCTAAAGAGCGTGCCAAAGAAATAGACATACATACATACCTCCTTCCCCTTCCATCCTTCCATCCCTCCTTGCTCGCAATTGGGTAAAAAGATCATAATTATTATCTCATAAATATCGTAAATATTACCAGCAGACACAAAATTAAACTGATTTAATGTTTTAGTGATGCATATAATTTATTTAGATGTGCTCGCAGCTTCGCTCGTGTGAACGACAGAAGAACACGTAATGTTTATAAAAATCGTAGTTTCTTAATACTGTAATAACTTTTCGTTGAATGAAGATATCGTCATCAATTCAGTACATTTTGCGAGGTGAGTACACAACGGTAAACCCCAAACTTTTTATTTAGGTAGTAAGTGTTTATGTCTTCCCTATAATTTATTGTGAGAATCGCGACTTTGTGTATCCAGCCACGCCCATTTCATAGCCCCACTGTATAATCTTAAATCTAGAAAACAATATCGGTATCGATGGGAGGGCGGCGCGGCTCCGCCCTACACGAATAAATATTTAATTAAACTCATGAGAGAGCACGGTTTTGTGTTTTGATATTTGTATAATGTGTTTTATTTGGACGTGAGCAATTTTCAAACAATCTAAAAGTATTAAGTAAGCTATAAGATATTTTAGTTTAAGTGTTTTGGAACTCTCTTTAGTTTCTGTGGCCTGGTAGAAATGTTTTACAAAGTATTGTGGTATAAACAAATGAATCGAATGCTCGAATTCTTTCATTTTGAAACTAAACTACCCTCATTTTTCAAAGATATTTACTGAAGTTATGAATGAATGTATACCAATTCTAACAAAATCCTGGACACTTTTTGTGGTAGGTGATATTTTCCAATACTGCATCACAGGATCATACTTCATACGTCTACAAGTACGTATTACATACTACGTGGATAGTTTGATGTTCGGCTTCAATTATTATTTATTTTAGTTATTATTATTAGTTAGCAGTAATTTTTAAGATTTTATGTAATATTTTTATATACTATTACTATACTATAATAAAAATATTTGTGTATTTTTCTATGTGTAGTCGGAAATAAATATTTATTATTATTATATTTCTTTTGTCGTTTTTAGTAGAGAGTAAAATTGAAAGCCACCCGCGACATGATAAAGTTTACCCTCAACTATAATAATGTAAATTTCTCTTTACTCTCTCTTTTTTTTTTTGTTGATTACAAATAAAATAACGAATTAAGATTATCAAAGTAAATTCAAATGGTTAAAAATAATTTTTAAATTATAAAATTAAGTGAAAAGTCAGTAAAATAAACAACTACCATTGCTGGCTAACAAGTTGGCAGTATGGCATGCGGGGAAAAATGTTCGGAGTTTTTGTTTTGTTCGTTAATAAATATATCCTTACCATGCGTACCTACATAAGTATACTGTGTGTATTTATTACTCTTAATAATTAGAAAAGGAATTGTAAAATGCAATTCTAAGTCGCCATATTCCATTAGCTGTTAATACAACCACACCTGTGTTTCACACAATATCCAGAGATAGCGGGTTTGAATCCCGCGAGGCGGGCGGGCGGCGGTTTGTAATTAACAGACGCCCACATGAGCTCGAGCGCACTTTTGTTGTGTTCACATACGTCGAATATTCTGTTTTGAATTTATAAGGACGGAAGTCTGTGGTTTGTTTTCAATGTTCTGACTTCCATTATTTATTAAGAACAGGTTATTTTTATTAATTCAATTCTGTATGTGCAACCATTTACTACTTAATATATTATATTCATACTTACATTTGAAGACCCGATCATATACAGTGCGGTCTAACGCCGATGGTATCGTAACTTTTTAATTTTTTAATAATATGGACGATTATTAAAATCATTTTCTAAAAGCTAAAAGCTCTAGCTTCGGAAGTCTTTGGCGTTTTGCGGCTAATGTATAAGATGGTAAAGTGCCAGAATGAGACATTTTAAGAGCTCCTACTAAGTAACAAAAGTAAAATTTAAGTTCGGTTTTTCCGCTCATATTAAGCTTCACTCTCAAAGAAAATGTAATTTTTTGGAGTCGCCGTCATCGAAATTGATGAGGAGGTGATGGAAGAAAATAGATTATTTTTATGTTTTTTTATTGTCCCAAATTATCTCGTTCCTTATATGATATTCCATGTAATATTCCTTCGTTCTAATAATGTCAATACATTACTTATAGATGTGTATTTTAATTTTATTGAAATATTTTAGTATCTTTAGATAGGTATCGTAATAATATAAAATTGTTATGTGTCCTTTGTTCATGTCTGTGTAAATTATTGTTTTACTTTTTAATTATATGTTTAACATAGTTTAACATATGTACTTTTATTTTATCCCTGCAGTTCCCATAACAAGTAAAATGTATAAATTTGTGACTGTTTTGTATTGTGTCAATGTATCTTTTTTTATGGGTTATTCTACAGTACACCGATCATTTGGCAACTAAATTCATTAACACGGTATTTGCCACACTTGGCATTGGCGAAATTGCCTAAATAGTCAGAGAGCCAAAATATTTTTTTTATCACGTTGAATGTAGGAGGCGCCATCAATTAACAATATATTTAGTGAATTCAGATAGTTTTTATTTAATACTAGCGGCTTCGCACGCATTTGTTACTATGAAGTAATTATTTACATCCCGTAGGTAATACAATTTTTACTCATATTATTGAAAAATTAAATAATATATCAATTGACGAATGGCATATTTATAATTTCTATATAAAAAAAATCAGCAAAATCATTTATTACTATTTTTTTTACGATGCCTAAATATGTATTGTTGGCGATTCTTATAACCTATGAAATCTCAATTGAATGTCTTACGATTTTTATTCAATTCAATCAGAATTAGTTGAGAATTAATAAAAAATATATTATGAAATTCTCTTTATTGGGATTTCTAAAAGTAATATTAAAAATTGTTATAGATTATCAATTACGGAATAACTAATGATTCCCGTGTACAAAATTTCATCAAAACACATTCAGATATTTATTTTTTTTTAGATTTTTTGAAATATGTATTTTTAAAAACATTGAAACTTCTTATAGCCTATCTATCTACTAATGGACATTAGCTTCTCGTATACAAAGTTTCATAAGAATCGGTTAAGTCATTTTTGAGTTATATTTGGACATACAGACAGACAGAAAATACAGACATGACTACAGTTTTATTAATATAGATTGTTATGATTTCAAATAAATTTATATATCCCCAAAGAAGTTACACTTGTGTCACGTGTACGCGCTCTTTTTGCTTTTAATATAGGTATTTACATTTCTCATAGAAACGAAACCATATCAGTCTAGATAAAGCTATTTTACGAGAAAATTCTAAAGATTTAGGTATGTGTTTTTATGGAAAAATTGGTTCGCACGCGTCCCTGCTACTGTGCGCGCAGTGCGCCACAATCTATCCTCGACCGCAAACACTGATTTGCGAAAATAAAACGAGACTCGGCTTACAGACGGCGCCGACATAATGGAATAGTGTTGCCCGCACTTGTTGAATTTCATATCGACATATCGATACGGTATTTATAAATAAAAAAATAATATATATATAAAGACATATTATAATACTAGCTTTGCCCCATGGTTTCGCCTGTGTTCATTTTATTTGATCAACTCTCCACAACACCGCCACCAACGCACCCGTGTAGTCTACCGTGGTTCTTACTGCCGTACTAAGGTAAGGTAGCTAGATTGCTTGAAGTCCATGATTACTGCTTTGCTCGTTAGCAAACGTAGGGTAAAGTAATATTTCCTATAACTATGCGCAATAAATAAGCTATAAACTGCAAAAGTAATATTTAAAATCAGTCTTGGAGTCCCAGAAATTAGCGAGTTCAAACAAACAATCTCTAGAGCTTCGATAGTATTTTACTTGTATGGAAAATAAATATACTTGCTATTATTATACTTATACTTAAATATAAAAATGGAAAATACTGCTCGGAACGAATATTGTAATCTGGATTATCGCTCTTTAACACTTCTTAATTACCTTATGACCGGTATTATGAGCTTAATATGTTTTTTCTATTTACTATATCTGCTTTTACGTTTATTGTTAAATGTAGTCTTTATTTTAAATATTATTGTTATGAGTCTATGGTAGCCTAAACATCGATATTCAATAACAAATAATTATTTCTAATCCAAATTTCTTTATTCTTCTTTGTCTGGAAAAATTTGCTCTTTAGGTTTCTTTGAATACTTCAATTTACCTACAAAGAGTCTACTTTTAGTCTAAGAACCTAATTTTAATATCTTATATATAGAATATAGATTATTATAAAAGTGTAATGTATTATATTATAAAGGCTTTGAGTACGTTTATATGCATGTTCGTCCATTAAACACGTTTAAACGGCTCGACGGATTCTCATGAAATTGGGGCGTAGAAGTTAAATATGTAGTAGAATAATATTATTATTTATTAGGATTCTATCCTAATATAGAATATTTATTTATCTAAAGTCAAAGTGGGCAGCTAACGGCTAGTAATAATTAAAACATAAAACAAACTACAAACAATAAATATATTTTCCGATATATTATTAAGGGTCGTGACTCATCACTGTCCGACAAGCAGGAATCCTCAAAGTAATCACTCGTCTACTTGACTAAACTGAATTATATTATTTTTTATTATTATTTAATAATTCCCCGAATAATTGAAGACCGGGTCGAAGAAGTACGTGTCGGCTTCTGTAACAATTTCTGCCCTGAACACAATCGAATCATGACTCTTTTATAGGTATGCGAAGTTTATAATACAATATATATTTAAGTCTTACCAGTGGCTACGTATGAATATTTGCAAATACATTTTGAACAATTGTTTTTCTTTTTAGCCTTTAACTCTCTGGATTACGTAGCCCTAGACATTTAATTCCTTTTTTTTTGAAGTAGCAATCAAGTGATACACCGAAAGCACGTCAGTACCGACAGGGCTTTGACAATATAGCATGGAAGGCATCCTGATACTTTTTATTGGAATCTGGTGACCTACCGGACTTTTCCACTCTGTTTAGTTCTGAACACATTCCAGCAATACGTGATGCACATCTTGAACTTTATTGCGTTAACCAAAATGTAGATAGATATTTGGTAATATGTATTTATTATCATTTGCCAATATCATTTGATGATGCAGCTGAGGATGGAAACAGACAGAATCTGAAGAAGAGTTTTGTCCTCAAGAGCAGCGACCAGAATATGCGGAAAGGTACTTAGTGACAGATTTATAACTTGAGATTATTGTTTGTAATACTTGCAAGTATTAACATAATGTTCAAAACATAAAAACAAAGTATGTATATTAAAACAATGGGATCAGAGAGTAAAAATTGTTAGCTTAAAATAAAATATCAATATATTTATGTATACTAAAATTATAAAGAGGAAATATTTGATTTTTTGTTTATTTTTTTTTTATAATGGATAAACTCAAAAACTACTGGACCGATTTTAAAAATTCTTTCACCAATATAAAGCTACAGTATCAGCGAGTAACATAGACTATATTATAATTTGAATAAATAATTTATTCCTCATAAAAATATCGATAGTTTTACGCAGAGTATAAAAAATTGCTTATACGGCTGCGTGTGGCACTAGTTTGTTAATACATATCTTTGGGAATAAACTTCATCTTAATATTTTATATCAGATTAGATAAGTAAGTAAATTCATAAAATCATGATATTATTGAGTGCATGCATAGAATGGTCAAAGGGTCTAGGGAAGAACTAGTGTTAGCAGGTCAGTTCGAGTGGTTCTTTTTTCAAATGCAATAAACACGTTTTGTTTTCTGAGCTGTATTAGTTAGACCGCGCTACCGCTAGGGGCGCTGCTACGATAAAAAGCGATAATTGGGATCGTGTTAGTTACATGCCCAGATACAATATTTATGTTAGAACTACAATGTCCAGCTTTGTACTTATATTTGAAATTACTTATTTATTGCTTTTTCCTGAATGTATAGCACCGGAACGCAGAATTTTTTTCCCTTAGATCCTATCCTTCATTGATTTACTTTCTGTTATTGTAAATATGAGAAATATTTACGAATGAAATAATTATTATGGAGATCCAAAAGTATGTCGTAATGTTTAACTACAAGTTAACCTTTTACCCGTTAGACGATCATGACAAATTACCGCCTTCATACTAACCAGAGCACTTGATCTCGTTAATTATAAGCTGATTTATATCCAGATATTATTCATAGTCCGTAGCTTTTCGCGATTTAATTGTTGGAAGTATACTATTCAAAATAAGCTATGTGAGAGTTGAATATAAATTTGACTTAGTGACTTTTTCATTTTTTTGTAGTGTTTCTTTATTTTGGGTAGAATATTCGTACATAGCTGATTCGCAATTACAAATGCAAAGTAAAAACCGGACGCGTTTAAGGTTCAGCTAATGTATATCCAGATACATCGGATATACTTTAATCTGTGGTAAATTGACGATAATGACTGTCAATGCCGTTATCTCGCGGCAACTGTGGCCGTTCTTATATCATATTTTACTCACCACTAGATAAGATGGGATTATTTTATTCGGTGCTGGAATAAAATAAACATACTTTTAACACAAAGGATTTAACATTTTAATTTAGATTTTATGAAATTTTTCACAAAAGTACATTTCTTTACTAACATCATACTTTTGAATACGTATAAAAATATACCATTTGAATATTATTTCAGTACAGAATGACATGTAACTTAATACGGATAAATATTTTTTACATGTCTGCGAGAGAACAGTGTCAAACAATTGGGAAGTTAGTAACTACTAAAGTTGTCTTTCTTGCATAAAATGAAACATCTGCCGAGTAGAAAATTATTTGACAAGACTTGTTAAACGTTAGAAAAAAATATATTTTCTAAAATATTTTTTTTTCACATAATATGATAGATTTAGGTATGTAAGTTCTAAAAATGTGTTTATCGTATACCTAACCGTTTAATCTTGCAGACAGTTTTGTTAGTTAATACAATTTTAGGATCTTATTTGCTAAGATAAATTGTTTATTTTATTAACAATTGACATAATGACTTTTTGAAGCGATAACTTCTTATGGGAGGGTAAACCGCTGCGTAACGTAACGCGTTACAGCGCCATTAATAGTAGCATAGTTTTAGTCGATCCTAACAGCACGCTCGTAGCTTAGCGATCGTAAGCGTGACTGCTATGACCGAAGTCCTAGGTTCGAAACCTCGGTGAGTTCACTTTCTCTCTTTCGTTTGATCTTTTTACTTTTTATTTAGTTTGAGTTATCACTTCTGTCGAGTGTCCTGAGATGTACATTTTTTTAAATTCAAGGTTAGTAAAATCGATATCTATTTGAAATTACTTTGACTCATATATTTACTGAATAGTGTTCTAATAGTGTACAATCGCTTTTGACGAGTATTTTCTCAAATGTAATAGGACCGCCCGTGGTTCCAACATTACGTCTCGTCTTATTTATACCTTTGAAACATCTCAACACGTTTGTATTTAAAAAAGAAAGAAAAGTGAACATAACATTTATAACTAGTAACAACCCACTACTTCGTTTGTGTTAAATACAAGATAAAATTTAATAAAAATAGCCTGTATCACTAAGAAATAATGTAGCATTTTTAGTAATGCAGCATTATCAGAATCGGATGTGTGTAGTTCCAGAGATTGACTTTTTTCAGTTGTATACAATAAATAAAATAATATTTAAAAGTTGGTTAGTCCAATTCGTAATGATGAGTCATTTTCCTCGATATCTTCATTAGCGATCACACGTCTCGTGACCGTTACCAGAATTAAATTTTCGTTTGTCGCAAACCTGTTGCGCCTTGGCAAAAGTAGTCAATCACCTCACTCTTTTTAATACAGTTTCTACTTAGTCTTTGTCTTATTATTTTTTTATACATTTTTAGTATGTATTATTTTTTCATATTTACTATTTATTTATTTATTTTTATTGGTGTCCGTGACGTCTGTTAATGTGACCCAAAACCCAAATAGAATACCAAAGGTGCACTGATTCTGTTTTTTATTTGTGTTAGTTTTATATTTGTATAATTTTAATTTTCATGTATATAATACTTTTCTAGCAATAAAACTACACTCACCCACTAATGGAATAATCATTATATCAACTCAATACATGACTTATCGAACAATACCGAACAATCTCTTGACCAAGGAATTTAGAACAAAAACAATGTTTACATTTAATTTCAACCGCAAGCAAGCCCCATAAACGACTCCATATTGCTCGGTCTGACAAAAACAATATTTTTACCACGGAGTTACGAATATTGAATTCTGTTTTTTAGCCGCCTTCAACAAAGGACGGAAGGTTACTCAATTTGAATGTAATTTTTTTATGGATGTTCAGCCGATTTATATGATTAATTTTTGGTGGGATAGGGATACCTCAAAGGGTGGTCCTTCAATTTCGAAGATAGAGAGACAAAAATCGTAGTACTCCATGGATTCACAGTGTGGGTGCCGGGTCCATCGTGTAACAGACAGAGGGAACACGAGCAGTCACCGGGACTTACGACCCATGTGTAGGTTTAAGGGGCCTTCTTATGATGCACATCAGCGCTCACCTTCCCTGGCCCCGATACCCTCCCTGCCAATCCAGATTTGGTAAGAGCCTGTTAATGCTGCTTTAGATACCAGTTTTAAAAAAGAACTTACTGCAGTTCTCGACAGGCCGAGGTCTTTTAACAAGTTATAGAGAGATTTCGCTGGAATACCTCTCACTCCCACTTCCACCGCATAGCCGTTCTTGGTTAACTCGTTACATAGATCGTAATATTTATTCATTTTTATTGTGTGGACTTTAGGTATATTAGTTTCACACAATACAGTAAGCTCTACAAGTACTATACGCTTGATTTCTCGAGAATAAAGAAATATGTCCGGTCTGGATGACGAAAAAACTCTTTAAAATCATTGATGTTGTTTTTCTTTTTTGTTTAAAATTGTCTTAAGGTCGGCAACGCGCTAGTTGATATTTATGGTGTTATAAGCATCCATAGGCTATCATATGGTAACCTCTTACAATGAGATGGACCAAATGCTTGTTTTTCACCTTCGTCGTTTAAAAAAAAAAACCGGAAATTGGAGTATAACTTACATAATCTTATTTACGGAACACTCTATTTGAATTCGTAGATTAAAGTAAGGTGCATCAAAGAATCAACACTGTCGGAAAGAAGATATATTTATATTAGCGCCGTGTTTTGCGAATACTCCGCTGACCGCGTAATAATGTGTTATAATATCAGAAACAACATGAAACGGAAAATAACAAGGAACGTTTACAGAGATCCCTACTACGTAAATATTAAAAACTACTGTAATAATTTATTTTTACAGTAATGTAAATTCACAACTGGTGCGCTCGTACGCGGTATGAATGAGTTGGTTTTGAAACACTACAATTTAGAATTGTGGTGAAGTACAATACTGCTATAGTATGCCGGTAGACTTTTTCTAAAGTTTTAATTTTTTTTTAATCGTATCTCTTATATGCGTATTCTGCCAGTGTCAGTCAGACATGAGCTAGCATTGAGCATTATGTTTTATTTCATAATTTTATTTAACCCTATATTTTGTATTATTAGTGACATTTTATTTAAAATAGTTTGGTTATTGTGTACAATGAAATAATGACTAGGAACATGCATTTTAAGTAGAGATGAAACGGATATACGGTATCTGGCCTATCCGACCGTATTTTCACTATCCGGCCGGATATCGGATAATAATTCAGTATCCGGCCGAATTTCGGATAGTATTATAAAATTCAAAAAATTCTCTTTATTTTACACAAGGCCAACCATACCACAATAGGTTATGGACACCATTTATTTTTATAATAGCACGTCAAAAATGTTTGTTTTATTAATTAGTTTAGTTTATTTCCGATCATGTTCACTACGCTAATATTCAAATGAAACTGATCGCGTCATGTTACACGATAAAGGGCCGAACATCCGGCCACACCACTATATGTTTAATAAGAAAAAAAATAATAAAATAAAAAATCGCGGTGGTTAATGATATTTCTTGTCAAGATTTTAAAATAATTCTAAAATCAAATTGTTGTAATAGTTTTTTATAGCGGAAGTTACAAGGAAGGGGCGTGTTATGTTACTTTTTAATGTGTGGGAGCTATAATTATAATCCACCCATATAAATAATAAATACAGTTTGAATTATTTAAAATTACATCCAAAATTGAAATATGTTATATGACTTTTACTTGAAATTTAATTTAGTTATTATTAATTTGTTTTTGGCATAAAAAAATATTAAATGTATCAGCCAATCGCATAGGTACTGCTCTTTAGTGGGTCTTCTACTGTTCAAGCGAATTATACTTATAGAAAGAAAGAAAGCATATTTATTGGATGATGAAAATACGGACATAATTAATACAACAATCATTAAACACGAGATTATAATAAAGCATTACTAATTTAATTTATAACATTGCAACGTTGACAAACAAATACCGCACTCAAAATCAAAAAGGACCCCAGCACAGCACATGCTATAACAAAATCTATACAATTAATAAAATTGAAGTGTCTATTTGAAATGTCAAAATAAAAGCTATTTGTAAAATTTTTGTCTGGCTGTTTGTTCCGGGTAATCTCCGAAACGGTTGTATCTATTTTGATGGGACTTTCTTGGACAATTGACACTGCAACATATCAGTTAGCTTATAACCAAGGCCTGTGTAACCAGGCGGGAATGTCGAGCAATTAAAAATACTAGCGATCGTCCTAAGGTCAAAATTTGACCAGCGACTTTTTGATCATAGACTATTTTCTGTTTGACATTTTCAATATTCATGAATCTTAACAAAGAGTATTATCTACATCACTTGCTGTCACTTTTCATTGGTTAGGGTTAGGATTCGCAGTATTAATTTATTTTATTTAATAACAGATATTATAGGTAAATTTTAGCTTTCTGCACTCCTTCTCCATATAAACTTTAACCATGCCAAATCTCACAGGCTTCCGTGCACGCAATACGCTTAAAAGTGTATTGAAAGCTTTTGCTTCACGTATTAATATATAGATTATACCAAAAGTGGGCTATGCAGGCGTATATAGCCTTGTATTACTGCGATCAATAAGATATATTGTGATTACAACAAACTACAAAGTTCACCGTCTAGTCCTTTAAGAAATGCAGGATTTTTTATCAGAGTGTTTTTGTAAGTCTTCCTGAGAACCATATGCTCGCTCAAAATCCGGATGCCTTTGGATCACACTCACCTACTAAAGGACTACAGAACTTTTGACTCATGTTACTAACTACGTTGTCATGCAAGCAAATATTAAAAACACTAAATATACCTCGGCTCGTATAGTTAGTTAGTAGGTGTATTGATTTAAAATGAAATTCCTTGTGAGGTCGGGCACATTTAACTGATTGGAGAGACATGCAATAAAACAAAAAAAAAAAAAAATTTTTACAAATAACACAGTAATCAGAACGGAGCCGTAAGCGTATTTCTGTTTGTAAAATTAAATATTTGGTTGCTTACGAAATACGAATAATTATCTTGTTCGTGAAACTTTTTATTGCACTTTTTCCGAATGGAGTAATAATCGCTCTTTACACGATGACTTTAGAGTTTTCGTTTGCGTAATTTTTTAATTTATTAACATTGTCATGTTTACGTTTTTCGATATAGGTCTTATGTCATTAAATTTAAGATCTGTTTTTCTTTGTTCAAATAGAATAAATTGTAGTAGCGAAGGACCAAAATCATGGTTTCCGTGGCGCCATTTTCGTTTGTGAAGAACAAGTGTAACGGTTTTGCCGAATTTTCGATGATTGCTTAATTGTTTTCTTAAACTTATCTGCTGTGTAATTTCTTTTTCTTTTTAATTTTGACATGTGAAATTGTACATTGAAAATATCCTACTTACTTAAGTACACTTAATTCTTTTAAAAATAAACTTTGTATACATTTGTATGTTTTAAAAATATAAATCTATAAAAACAAAATATGATCTTCCATTCATTTGTTTGAGAGCGATTGGATGATTAAAAACGAAAATAGAGTACTTTGGCGTGACCTAAGAAATGTATAAACCTATGCAGTAATGGATTACTACAAAATGACAATGAAATTCTCAACTAAAAATATAATTTATAGAATTTGAGTTCTAAGAAGGCACTGATTAAAATTATCAGTGTGCTTAGTGTGAGTTTTTCAAATAATTGTAGTTTACGTAACTTTCTCGTCAACGTTTGAAACGTCAAACTTTTCGGCAATAATAATTGCGCGAGTGCGAGTTCCTGTACTTCATACTGTCAGAAACGCGTTTAAACACCTAAACATGAGTTATTATTTCAATTCTTATGTTGGCTACTCTGCAGCGTGTATGAATATACGACCAAGTTGAAAAACCGACTTCAACAGTATTCACGTATTGGGTAGATGAATACTGAATTTGGTTGAGTTTTTCGGTGTTAGATAGCCATTGTCTAATTTTTTTTTACTTTGTTGATGTGTTTCGTGGAGATAAAAATATTAAACAATGAAGACAAACATATCGCAATTTGATATAATGATGACTTTTATGGAGTATTATTTTATTTTGATAACTTTATAATTAGGCTAAATATTAAATTTCGCGATGTGAAAACAAATACATAGTTTTTGAATTATTTTTTAATAGGTTTTTTTTTTTAATATGACAATACATAATTATATATCAGTTCTAAAAAGTTGTAATAAAATGAATATAGGTAAAAATGTTTATGTATGTTATTTTCGTAAATTGTTTTGTATTATTAATAGATAAACCATTGCTTATTATTTCTGTAGATATAAAATTTAATTTAAAATGTCGTTTTATTTTTCTTTACGTGTTGTTGTTAATTTTTGAACAATTATTGTTTGGTTTACGTCTTACGACTGTTTTCGATATATATATAAATACGATTTCAATATTATGTGCCGTTTTAAGTGTTGCATATAATTTTAATATATTTATAATAATCATATAAATATATAAATAAAATATATAAGTAACTATATAATATAATAATATAATTATAACTATAATTTAGCGGTAAAATTGCTTACATTTTGAACTGTAACCACAAATAATATAATATAAAATTGGTTGCCTGTAAAGTCGGTATACGGGCGAAAGTTTTACGTGACAACGAATTTATGTCTGTCTCTTTCGCTCTTAGGCCGGCTAACCATCGAGTGGAAGGGACGCGTGCCTCTCACTCGCTCTCATTGTGAGCGCATAACGTGAGCGGAGCGTAACGCAGTTTCTTGAAGTGTCACCCGGCAAACCAATTTATAAGACGTTGTCACGTCAAAATATAGAACAAACTGTGCAAATATATTAATTCCTAAACCATGTATCCGAGTTCATTAATTGGATCAAATATCACACGAAAATATTCTCGTATTTAAAAAAATATTTAATGCGTTCCTCTTGAGCACGGGCAAAAGAAAGAAGCCTCCAAGAAAAATAAAGTCTCCGAGTGACCTTTGCCATACATTTTAATTAATCAGTATAACAACTTTTGGCCTCTCTCACTACAAAAACCCAAGTGAATGACTCTACTATCACGTCAGCGTCTGTTTATTATTCGATCTGTCAAAATGTATCCAACTTGTAACTCACACTCACAATATCATTGGCATACATATGCAAACGTCAACTGCGTAGTAAGTGTATCGTTCGTCGCTAACTATTTAGTAAACAACAAATCTTGCACTCGCATATTATTTTTCGTAAACTATCCCCAAATGCGTTGTTCGTTTCTCCATACAAATGTCACGTTAACGCAAACGTGATATTGACAGTTAAAAACTCACACTAGGCACACGGGTTAGTCTATAGTACTCGAGTAAAGCAATTTGGGTCACTGCATTTATTCCATAGTTTGTATTTTTTTAAAGGAAAAATATGTTTCGCTCAATGAACTCGGAGATGTAAAGGCTTTAACAGAAATGCTGTGCGGCTGTCCTTTACAATTAGACCTCCCTATTTGTATTTTTAATTGCTCAGCACAGAGCTTCCAATTTATGTTTTTTCAATGGCGGCATTTCGCTCCGTTACTACGTATTGTTTACCTTTTGCGTTGAAATAAACCATCGATATCCTTTGGAGTTGTTAATTTAAGACAAAAAAATATGAATTATATAAATCTTGAAAAATATGTATATAGATTTATGGTGAAAAAAACTTAAACCATTTTTTTAAAGTAAATTGTTCAGTTATATTTTAAATCATTTTATGAAAGATAAATAATCATTTTAAAAGCAACTGAATCACAAAATAAATAATTTGAGAATAAACCTTTTTTTATATATTTTATTTTCATATTTAACAAATGTGTTATAACGTCTTATCTTCGACCTAGGTACTATGAAGCTATGGATCTATCTCCCGGTCAGCTTGTTCCCTCCTTCTTGTAACATGGAGTCTATCAAAAATAACGCGAAGAGACATTTATGCAGGCCGTGCCTGGCAATAGGTTATTGATCCCTCGGTGGTCACTGATGTCGTTGTATCGTATTGTTACTACCACCAGGTATGGATCTGTCACATTGACATGCTACGAAAAAAAAAGTATATATTTAAGAATTGTGACTAAACACAGTTTTTACAGGACTTCGAAAAAAAGAGGGCGTGTAAATATGTACGTATGTCTATTTCTCTGGCAAGCTCTGTATCCTCAACGGTTTGATGCAATTTAGCATACGAGGTGTCTTTAGATTCGTCTAAATTATGTGAGTTACATAGGCTATATAATATTTAAGTACGTCTGGGAATCTAATAAAAAGCAAAAATAAAAAAATACAGTTTTTTTGTTGCAGTCAAGTGTTTTGTTTATTTAATAATTTATTTACTATGCTTTATATGAAATAGACGGACTATTTTTAGTTTTCATTCACAATTAACTTTTTATATTTCTATATAGCTGGATATTCAATTTGAGACAAAACCTCCTATAATATATAAGTTGATTAATATTTATTAACAAGAGTATTAAAACACACATATTAAAATCATAGCTATCACACAATACAACAGCTCTAAAATATATAAAATCTACTAGAACTATCTTCAATTATCCAATATAAAATGATACTTAAACTTTTTATACGAAGGCTTAAATTGCTATGTTTTTGTATAAAATGGAGTTGAACACAGTCGGTATCATGAGAAGAAGTTCCACAGGGAGCAGCAGGACAAATCGCTAATTTACATAAAACAAATACTGAAGTCACGTTTTAAGAAAAATCATCGTATTTTATGGACGATAGATATGGCTCCGTAGTGCATTTCGAACATTTTATGCTTTCTTCTACAACGAAGAAACATACAATATAGATATTACCATTTTCCATACTTTTAACAATTTTTAGAGACTAAAAATGTTGTGTATTTAGTTTTTGTGATCTGGGATTGCATTTGAAGGAAAGAAAGAAAAATATAGACAACAACACAAATAATAATAGACAAAAAAAATGCGATAAGAAAATAAATTAAATTTGAAAAAAAAATAACAGTTCGTATATTTATTAAATAAAATATTAATAATATGTATTTAATTGGTTGATTTTTATGAAATATAAAAAAAAAATTATATTAATTTTATTGATGAATTAAAAATAAAATTTCCAAGCGATTTCCCCAGGGAACTCTGGAAACCCTATTTACCGCAGTAATACAACACAAGGTTATTTGGCTTCTGTCTTCTGTAGAGTGGAGGTATTTTCCCAGCCCCCAAGTAAAGTGATATTTCTATGTTATACCGCTTTTCAAGATACTGTATTATATTGTGTTATAGTGTAGATAAAGAATCAAATTTTAAATTGGTTACAACTTTAAGATAGGATAAAATTCATAACCAAGCATTACGCCAAGTGAAATCCAAAACTTAAACTGATCGATCGCTTCTAAAATAATTTTCCCGTTTATGGACATGTAAATTTTCGAGTTCGCATCTAAATGAAGCCATAGCTCACGTGGATAGCTTTATGCGTTAATTGCTGCGCGCAGATGGGACCTGTTATTACTTTTGAGCACAATACAAATAGTGTCCAGTAAGATAAGTATCAAAATATGCTTTTAAACTAATAGCTACAAATCATTCGAAAATTGTTTTTAAAACTACAGTGAGTTTGTTGTCTAGAATAGGAAACTCATTTCGTAAAAGGCCTTTTCTTACTCTACCTTGCTATGTTTTGTCTTCCTACTTTATTTCATTCATTTTGGTTCGTTTTGGTGGTTTGTACATTTAAATTAATGAGTTTAAATCAAGAAAATAAAAACTCTAAATATGTATAAAAATGACCTTTCAGTTTAGTATTCATAATTACTGGTAGGCTTAGTGGATTCGCTATGATTTGATATAAAATATAAATGCATCATGATTGGCGCAAATGGCTTAATCACACTGTTTTAGTTTTGACCGAGTAGGTAGTTATACATGTCAATAATAATAACACAATAGTCGTAGAACATAATACACATGTACGTGCAATGATCCTTTGAAAGACATTGTTTTATTTTTCAACGCTCTGAGGTCCGGGCACACCTTACCATAGCTGATAGCAGAGGATGCCTCTTGAGTTTCAAATAAAGTTTTTAATAGTTAAAATGATTATTGGAATTCCTATTATTCGTTTGAATTTTATACGCAATAAGTTAAAAAGTAGTAACAATGGCATGATACTAATAATAATAGATAAATAGTGAAAATAAGTAGCAATATAATATAAGAGGATAATAATATAGTTATTATAATATTTTTATTTCAAATACGACACTGCTTCTACCAATTTTATGAAAACGCTAATATATACCAGATACTAAATTTCTACTTGTATTATTTTAAAATCTCTACCGAATGACTCAATGATATTATGTCTAGAACCGCTGCACCTCATGAGTTATGAAATTTATTATGATTAACATATTAAAAAATCCTTATTCCATTTGGAATAACGTCAGACGGAAGAGGTATCTAAAAAAAATTGCAAAAAATAAATCTTTAAGAAAAACTTTTCAATAAATTTGTCATACTGTATTTTACTTTCCTGTGGATCGGTCGTTCTAATGGTACGTAAAGCCTTACGGCCAACCATTGTAGACGCGTCAGGTGTTTGTGAAATATTTTGTAATACCTTATGCGACCTCCGGGATGAAATAATTTAACTACGTACGTACTTTCTGCACTTGTAAAATGTCGGTTTTAAACTGGGAATATGAAATTAGATGCTAACGATAAAATATTGGTACTTGGAAGATGGACTTATATATCACTTTCTTATTTTTTTTTTTTTTAATTTACTATTATGGTTTTATTGACCATAAAATGTATGCAATATAGCCTGAAGAAGAGTTTTTGTAGGGACCTGTCATGTGGTGGTTTTTATTTTAACTTATTTTTTTGAGCCTGGTTTATGTAATATCGGTGGCATTTTGCGTCAAAAAGTTTTATTATTGTGCAAAAATGAGTATTATACTACACTACATTAGGCAGATCATTATATTAATACGTGAAGCAGAAACGTTATATCCCTTTTTAAGCGTATTACGGTCACGGAAAACTGTAACATTTGGCATGGTTAAAGTTTGTATGAAGAGGGAGTGCAGAAAGCTAAAATTTATCTATAATATCTGTTACTAATATATTAAATTTAATAAATGAGTACTGCGAATCCTAAACCGACAAGGGCTATTGAACTTAGACCCCCCAAAATATTAACATTGTCATTCAATGAAAAATGACAGCAAGTGATATAATATTCATTATTTAGGTTCATACTGCAAATGACAAACAGAATATAGTATATGGTTAAAAAGTCGCTGGACGAATTTCGGTAATTGAGCGACCGCTAGTAAGTTCTCTGGTTATATTTTTAGGTGCCATGTAATAGGGGGCGAGCCTATTGCCATTAATCGGGCACAAAACCAAACTCCGAGCTGCTACTGAGAATTTCATAGAAAACCCCAATAACACTTTGAGTTATTTATATATTATACATATACCATAGCATTATAAAGAGTGCGAGGTTTGTGAGTTTTTGTACTATGTTGAGGGTAATCGCCAGAACCAATCCACGTATTTGAAAAACCTTTTTTTCATTGCATAGCCTCTTTATTGAGGAAGATTATAATCTATAAAAGTTCACGCTAAGGCTTTCAGGAGCGGAACATTAATGATAAATGTCAAGTAATCTGGAAACTATAGGGCAAGAACGGAAAATGAGGACAACGAATATGTTACAAAGGTGCGGTGGGGAGTTGGTGGAATAAATTTAACACGGGAAAAACGGTGGCGCACCGTTAGTACATAATAACATGTAACATGCATTTTGTTTTGCCACAAGAACACCCTGAGCAGTTCTGACAAGGGAGACACCATTTTGAATATTTGAAAAATTGTATGAAGTTAGGCTTAAAGGACGCATATCCAGTGACCGCAATTTAAAAAGGTATTCTATAGACTAAAGAATAAAATACTGCAGAAATATTTTCACCGTGTTAATCGGCGATCATGGGAGAACGGAGAGCGCTCCATTTGTAAATTAAGTGTACACGAACTAGTCATCATTAAATAAGTATTTTGACGTTCACATCACCACCCACTCCTAACACGAGAAGATTCAAACAGATGTACCAATTAAATGATTACCAAACATCCGACCTTCGTCTTTTTGACTTGAGATTAATTATTGCTATTGTACTTGGAACACTCTCCTGCAAACTTAGATTATGCTGTTTATAAACTAGAAAGTCGCTCTATATCGTATATTAATTAGCTGATGATATTAATTATTGTTGCGTAAATATAATTTGGTAATGTATAATCCAATAAGATTACATTGCGTCTGCCGGCGTATGCGCATGGTTGTGTGGGGTGGGGTTAGCCTGACTTATTTTGTTATCGAATTTCGCTATTGAAACGAGACTTCGCTTTAAATAGATTATAATGCAAATTTTACAAGGTTTTAGTGCCTTTTTAACGATTATCTGGATATCTGCTATCTTTAAATATAAAATCAAAGTAAAATAGTAATCGGTGTGAATATTAGCAGCCCGAAACTATACTAGGATTAGTGTATTATCAGTTTCGAATACAATGAAACAATAAAAATAGACACTTTTTCTATTCGAAAGGGTAAAGTAAAAATAACGGAGATGATACATATATATTCTCATTAGTAATCAACAATATAAGCGAACGCTTGGCCCATTTTCTATATTCAAGAAAGAAGTCTACGAATAGTTATGGTGGGTATTAGGCATGCGTGAAAGATTACGTCATTCATTTTTCTTAGTATCGGAAGAATATCGAATCTCATTAGTGAGATTCTATAATTATATACTAACTAGCTGGCTAGGAAGACACTGTTCTGTCCTTTCTGATAGTTATTAGCTCAATCACAGCGCCATCTATCGGATCCTAACGGACTTATAAACCGTCTTCCCGATAAAATATATTATGTGAATATTAGTTCAATGGGTCAAGTCGTACAGCAGTTATACGATCACTAACAGACGTAAACAACATTTGAATATACAATCCAGTAGATATTAAATTAATTTTCGCAAAACGTTTGCATTCGAAACGAAATCAAAACTCCCGCTAACCTCAAATTATAAAGAGCACTCGAGCCTCACTTAAACATCTTCAAGTTAAGCTTTTGACTAGGCGTGGGCGTCAACCCGTCGAGTGTGGGTCTTATAGACCTCAGTAATTACTTTCCAATGTTCTCTCGGGTACAAAAGGCCCGGATAAGGAAAACCAAGGTACACATTGCACTGATTACTAATAATAAGCACTTGGTAAGTGTGTAGGTTTGCCCTTGGGTTGATTGATTCATTGTTTTTCTGTCTTTTTTGCGATTGTGCAAAATAAAAGTATTTAGATGAAGGCTTAATATGCTAGTTAAAGACTTAACACATATGTTTTTGTCAATTAATGATCCGCAGTAATTTTCTTTTTTGTTGAAATGAGAATATTTCTAACATATAGAATTAAGAGTGGTAGTGTACATATAATTTTTTTTAGAGATTTTTCTCCGCTTGGGGCAGCTCGACTGGTGGACTCCCCCCCCCCCCCCCCACCCTAGAGAAGATCGCACAGACAAATAACCTTGAATTGTGTTCCTGCGTACACTCTATCAGTTTTTTTCATTGTTATGAAAAAAAAAACATTATTTCTAAACTTAATGCTAAAAAGCATTCTCTACCAGCCTTCCATTGGAGCAAGAGAAAGGTGTGCATAATGTTTAGAAAAAAAAAAAATTTGAACGGTGTGTTGGTTCATAATAATGAAAAAAATGTAACACTTATTGAACCAAAAATGAAATCATGAATGGATTGTTGTTAATCAGTCAACCCGCGGAACAGTATACAAGGTTATAAGCATGTATTTAATATATACATAAAAAGCTGCGAGTTATATTTGTCTGTGGATTCACAACAATACCTACTGCGTTTTATAAATAAAAAAAAATTACTAAAATGATTAAAATGGGCAGAATTGATTTTAAAGTGTAAATAAAAGTCTACAAAAAACGTATTTTATGTCATAAAAACCTTAAAAAAAAATTCGTGGATTTATTTATATTTACAGGTTAGATTATAACAAATTTAAAATTTTATTTTAAATTAATCAATAAATAACATTAGTTTTGTAAAAAAGTATATACTTACAAGACAATTTTTAACAAAAACGAAAATCAACTTCAAGGGTTCCTGGTATATCTTCGAAGTTGAATGTCCAATGCCAATGAAATTAAAATGGTAGCACCCTTGAGATATCCCTATCAAACCAAAAGAGAATAATTCAAATCAGTTCATAAACAAAGAAGTTATGGTTGAACATCCATAAAAAAATACAGTCGAATTAAGTAGCCTCGGTTTTTTTTTTGAAGTCGAGTAAACAGCATGATTATTACTTCTTCTTTTCCTTGCTTTGACGTGCCAGTGTTAATGTTTCTTCTACTATCTTGTAGTCTTTTGTAATCGTCCCAGTTATAGCTAACAAGATGGTGACTTTTTTGTTAGAATTACTATCTAAAGATATTTTGTGGTAACTGAATACAAGTTTCTATTTATTATTTATAATCTATTTCCCGGACACAAAATAACCAAACTACCTACATCAAGAAAAATGCCATTAATATTACATAATTTAGAGTCAAATGAATTAAAACAAAAACCGCCACATAACAAATCTAGCAAAAAAAGATTATTTTAGAATTAAATTTTGGCGAATTTGTAATTTTTTTTTATAGTTCAAGGGAAGCCAGGATCATCGACTATCTATTAAGAAGTCGTGATAATAGAGTTACTGAGTGACTCATTTGGTACACGAAAGATAATCTCACGATGTTTGTAGTTCCCACATCATGATATAATGGTCCAGCTCATACCGAGATATCATCAGTAATAATAAATGCGTAATTCTTAACATATTCTTAAGCTAAAATCACCTTGGATCGAATGATATCGTTTTGAAAGTTAATGTATATTGTTTTTAATTATTATTTTTATGTTAAGACAAATAAAGTAATCGGTAGAGTGAGAGAGAACTTAAACTTGACTTTATTATTAATACAATCAACAGGTGGCGCGCGAATAGTTGCACTTCGAAAATTAAGGTTTCTTTTGCAAAATTACGACTTGATTTTTTCTAGTATATTTTGCCTATTTTCTTACTTAAACATACTATGTACATATATGATCATAGTCTATCTCGCTTGCTCTTTACTAGAAATATTTTAGCGGGAGTAGTAACACCAATTATTTAACATTATTACACCCTAACGGTCGACACTACAACCACACCCTTCGAAATTGTAACAGTCTTGTCAATTCAAATTGCTTTTTTAAATATAATACAAAGATTTCATTGATAAGAACATAGATATTGGGGAATAAAACAAATGGTACAACTACTATTATTAACTCTGCTTAACCAGGAAGGTATATAGCGTAACGATATATTATAAATTAATGAATGAATCTACTTTAAGAGGCTGTAGAGTCCAAGAACGCGGTACGTAGCTGCGTGGGCGTGCGATGCAGGCTCGAGCGTGGTTCGCGCGCCGCGATGCCTTATCTAGTTCACGGTTATTGCTATAAATCTATAACTCGCGACCTATTCTGCGTGGGTTTGCCGAAAATAATTATTATATAGTTTCTTTGACTCATCACATTAATAAAACCGTGGACGATTTAGACCGGTCGTATATTGAAGCGATATCCGTAGAATCCGGAAATAAGTACTTGTAAGTTGGTTTGTAAGCCCATGCCTTTTATCGAAAAGAAACCTTTGTATTTAATTTTATACTAGGTGCTAAAACAGAAGTAAATTTTGTATGTTTTATACCCTGAAATTTTTGATACGATTCTGATTTTTTTTAGTGTTGTTAGAAGCTATATTTAGTGCAAAAGATATAATCATAAAAATTGAACCCGATATGTAGCGCTGTTGCCGAGTTATTACTACAATAAAGGGCAGAACAACTTCTACAAGGCACGAGAGAGAGAGAGAGAGAGGAAGAGAGCATTACTCTTTGGAGATTTCTTTCTAGTTGGGGCAGCACGACTAGTTAAATGGCTCCACCCTATAGAAGACTGCAGTCAAATAACATTCTGCTATGTTCCTACATTCCAATGCTCCTTGGGAATGGTTATTCAAGGTATAGCAACATGCTAATGACACTTCTGGTGGTACAAGTGTATAAGGCCATAAGGTTGCTACCTTCGTTGTATATAAAAACAAACACAGGGTGTCTTATTACCTCGCATCTCGCTATTTCTTTGCTTCGAGAACATAGTAACATTAAATATTTCAACAGAATAAGCAGCCGTATACGCAAACTGCATGATTACAAATCAACTCAATAGGTAATGAGATCGTGATTTTAACTTATGAAGGATTCCTAACATTCATTCCGCCTCAATAAAGTATGACATTTAAGTAGATTGTTGTAAATTGACAAATGAGGCAATGCCATATTCATATTTTGTCTTCAACTAGACCCTTCGTTCAGAATTGACTAAGTATTAGTTACATGAAAATTATTTTGGACTTACCAATTTTAGAAGTAAGTAAGAACTTTTTAGTTTCGTTGAGCGATTTTTGTTAGGGAAAAACTTATGGGTTCGCGCCTTTGCGTCCACACCGATGACCTCGACATGTTCGTGACGTATTGCGCTTGCGTCAGACTAGTGATACGTCGCGTAGTATAACATATGCGTGTTTGACTTTTGATGAGTAAAATATTGAGATTTCGCGTCACCGACATGCTATGCAATAATTCAGCCTATAATAGATTTAAAATTCAAAATTTAGTTTTCACTTGTGTCGGCAGTCTTTATGACTGCCTCTGTTATATTATATTGAATCGACATGCAATAGATCAAGATAGATGCTATGGAGAGACCCTTTCCCAGTAATGGGTCATTAATGACTTATTGTGACTGTGGTATATGTTATTCTTTTTTTACTATATAAACTCTACTTTTTGATGTATTTAATAATTAATTGAATATTTCTGCATACTTACTTGATGACAAAAAATATTGAAAAAAATATTGCATACATATTTGGAGATTTCATTAACTATATAAATAAATAAAGTTGTCTGTCTATCTGTCTGTTTGTTCCACCTAATATCCGAATTTGATGGGGCATTCACTCGCAGATAGCTGATGTTATAAGGAGCATCTAAGGCAAAAAATTTTTGAGAAAAATAATTAAGGTTACCTGCAAAAAAAACTGGCGTCAACTACCTTGAGTGAAAGCTGGGTCACTACAATAGCGACAACAATCTGTAGAACACGCGAGCGGAGCCGCGTGCACAGCTAGTAATGAAATATAAATTTCAACATTTTATTTACATTAAAATGAACGTCAATTCATTTAAATAAAGATTACAGAAATAATATTATAAAGGTTTAATTACTCTTATCTTTACAGACTCTGGTTAAACAAAGATACGTTATCGAGCAATTTACGATAAGAACGGACGGCAATTGCCGTATCTAGTTTGATCGTAGTTTGTAGAGCCCAGGAGTAAATGTGCCCAGCTCTATGTATGAAAACAGTGTCCATCGAAAAGTGTAAAATTAGGGTGGCGTCACGGTAGCAAGTGCGTAAATTTTGAAGAAAGCGTCTAAAATAATTATTTTCTAATTTTCGCCTACTTGTACAACTTTTCACTCCACAAGCTTCTCATTATGTTTTAAATTTTACAACAGTAAAAACTATAAATTCACGAAGATATATCATTCCCTCTTGCCAGACTAGCACCATTTTGGTGGGGTTTTGTAATGTAATGAGCTTACCAAAAACGGCTATGCGGTTAATTTATATACGGTAGAAGTGGGAGCGAGAGGTATTCCACCGAAATCTCTCTATAACTTGCTAAAAGACCTCGGTCTGTCGAGAACTGCAGTAAGTTCTATTTTAAAACGGGTATCTAGAGCAGCATTAACAGGCTCTTACCAAATATGGCTTGGCAGGGAGGGTATCGCAGGCAATCAAGATGAGTGCTTATGTGCATCATAAGCTCCTTACACCTACACCAGGGTCACAAGTCCCGGGGGCTGCTCATGTTTCCCTCTCTCTACAACACGATAGACCCGGCATCCGCATGGTGCAACCATGGAATCCTAAGATGTTTGTATCTATAATTTGTTGCTTACAGCTAGGCACTTTATCAACTTGACTCCATTATAAAATGGTTCTCGTAACTTCTACCCTGCATATCTATGCATCTGCTGTCCAACTTTTGTGTCAATTTGACATCCACTGACAACAGTCTTTTGCGTTAATAAGTGGTACAGTTTGTATCAATTACGACTAAATGGTTTTTGGAGTAATGCTGCTAAATGCTAAGTAAATTGTCAAAATTTTACACTATGTTTTAATTAACGATAGTAAAATATTCGCCAGCAAAATTTGGGTTTTAAAGTTTTTTAATAATTTTTAAATTAAATTAATTTGCTATACAACGAGTTAATGTGGCTAGCCTTCTTGGTACTTTTTCTTCTGGCGGTGATTTCGATGGCATCCAATACTTATAGAAATTTTATATTATTTAAATGTACTAAAAACAAATTATGGCGACTTATCAAGTAAAGTATGACAAATAGGTGCAATCTATTTTAAATAAAACCGTCCACGCTTTCCATGTTAAAATAAGAATAATCAAAACAATAGAGACATGATATTTATTATATTTTTACCATATTTCGACGTCTTCATTTATCTAAAACTTTTTAAATCACGCATAGAACAAGGTCTAGTATACGTTGAACTATTTTTGTAATTATATTCTTAGAGTACGCATGTCAAGAAATAATGGTTATCTGTCCGGTGAACTCTAGTTTCAAATCGCATGTCATTACATTGATTTGATAAGCTGCAGAGGTGTAATAGATTATGCGACATGGCCGTCGTGACTATTTTTATTTTCTCTTATACATATTCACTTGCTTTGACTGTTAGCTTTACATCACCCGTGTACTATATCACAGAAATAATTACATTTTAGACAGATTAACTATAAAATCATGGAGGTCGAAAGGTTACATCCGTGTAATATTGATTCAATAAGTCATGAATCACGTCGGCAGGTTTGAGATTAGGAAAAATTTGGACGTTTGAAAAAAAAAATTTCATAGTAATTCCCCATCTAGCTAAAAAAAATATATAGAACTACCATTATCTAAATTTTATGATTTGCCATATTGAGATTTAGTTAAAACCTTCCCTAAAGAAAATTTATAAGCTGCCTTTATTATGATTACAGTTTTGGCTGCGAAGGATCTCGAAAATTTTCTAGGCCTCAAAACTTGATAAAACAAGTTCACAGTCGAAGCAGCAGTGAGAGGTAGTACGATTTGAAACATAAGTTGACTAGGTAAATGGATTCTTGTAATGTGAATAATAAAATGTTAGAGGACGTTGCAATGCTCATGCGCGAACAGGCTTGGACAGATCTCTATCGGCGCACTCGGAATATGGGACACAAAAGTTTTGTATGGATCCTCTAAACCATTTTTTATATTATAATACAACTACAAATATAGAAAAGTGTATAAATATTTTGGGATGATAGATGTTTTGCAAAATAATAACCTAAATATATCGTTATTCAGGTTAAAAACAATAATGGTTTGAATTTTTTGAATGAATATTCAGTTTGAATGGTTTATTATTTAATAACATTGTAAAAAAACAAAGTTTAAACCTTGAACCTCCCTTCCATATCAATACCTCAATAACCCCCTACACATCGCAAGAACACAACACAGGTTTATTTGAATGACCACATCATAGACCACTCCTATAGAATATCTTAGCTGTGCGTGTCCTATAGAAGAGTTAAAACTTTGTGAGCTTTTCCTTTTTGTAATTATTTTCCCCAACGCGGAAACAGCATACAGGCATTGCGAATAAATTTACAACTCTAATTTTCAGTACAGAAATTCACCAATGTTGAAGATTCCGTTTCTCCAGAATGAGCTTCTCTATCGCTTTTAGGATGAGGCCTTCGTTTATTGAAGTATAGCCTAATACATTTTAATGAAAAATGCATGTCCATTCATCTTAACGTTATTGACCGTAGATCTCTCGGTTAATGCCTTTGTCTTCAGGCTGTGCTGTCCTTACCATCGAGAAAGAACCATCAACGTGCCGAGCTATTATTTAACAAAAAATGGATTACAGTAAACCGAAGAAAAGTGATCAGCAAAAGGTTACAAATAGATTCCCCAGTATTAGTTAAAGAAATAAAACTTTTTCGAATTATAAGGCAAGCGCTTTTCTATAGTTTAAACATGGTTATAATAACAATATCTGTTCATACCTTTGATGCACTTATTTAACATCTTGGTTTCTATAAAGGATCGTGGGTTCTAATAGCGTTTTTACTTTAATCTGACCATATCTTTTTCTGAAATTAATTTTATTAAGAATGTATTATCCACGTTAGTTAACGGTTGTCACGTGGGCGTAGATGTGCCCGCGTTCGCACATCTGCCGCACGACTCGCTGAGCTCCCATTGACTCTGCGCTGATAGTATTGTGACAAAGCCCATCCGGCGTGCTCTCCCGGTGTCTTATCATCACGCTATACCCCTTACAGCGCAAGCAATGGCCTGTACTTAGTAACAATTTTGACTTATTTATTTATTGCTAGCTTGTATCTGTACGTACTTTGACCCGCGTTTTGTTACTGTTTACCTCTTTATTGTCTAGATCGTTCGTTGGCATTATAAGAGATATTTTTTTTGAATTTACAGAACTAAAATATAATGGCATTTTTAATTATAGAGACTTTTAAAAACTAGTGACAATTATAATTAAAATGTCTCATATTTTTATCATTATAAGGAGTTGAAATAGGAACAGGAAACTGACAATAAGTTCCACCATTTAAAGAATTAACGGTGTATATATTTTCTAGTAGTTTCTCTGTTTAGTAGTTATATAAGAAACAAAAACCGCGACTGCAACAAAATCATATTGACAAAAAAATAAGTATTTTTCTATTTTTGCATTTTATTTGATTCACAGACGTCGTAATTAAATGTTATGTAGCCTATGTTACTCCCACAATTAAGACGAATCCAAAGACATATCGTATGATAAAATCAATAAATCCGTTTAGGCTATAGAGCGGGACAAAAAATGGACACGTACGCTCGAAAAACATAACCCTCCTTTTTAATAATCCTATATTTGTACGTACGTATTTAATAGTGGATTTTTTTTGTTTATTTCAAACCAACCAGGTGTTAACAAAGGAAGAGTCTGACCCATCATTGACCGCTTTCCGGTTCACAGTGTTTCTCACAGCAAATGAGGTGATGATGATATTTTAATGTCACCTAAGTGTACTGGGGTTCGATACGCACCGTTATTACTGACTGTATTTCATATCGAGTTTTGTGAACCAAAGCATTGTATTTCTTTTTTTGCCTTATTAAGTACCGGTAGAACAATAATAATTTGGTGATGTGCAATGAAGTTATTTGATAGCGGCTTTGATAATTTAGAAATAATTGTGTGAACAAAAAGAAATTATTTGATTTAAATTATTTAACCGTTAAATTATTTTTGACGGCCGCCGCAAATATTATTTAATAAATTTTCATAAACTTAACGTGTGTAACTGCGTATCAATATATCTCTATATCTATGTGTATTTCCGTGACGTCTTAGTTTCTAAACGGCTGAACCAAATTTGATTTAATTTGTTTTGGTTCTAAAGGTGACTTAATTGAGAGTGTTCTTAGCTTATGGTGCAAGAAAATCTGTTCAGCCGTTTGAAGATCATCAGCTGATAATCTAGTTGATTAATGGATGTGAGCATCTTCGATAGGTCTGATCGAGTCGAAATTTGGTTTTTTGTTACTTAAATGATGTTATAAGAACATGGAAAGCTTGATCTGATACTGCAGCATCATGTGGAATCATTTGGAAACCTAGCACCCCCAATTTACAGCAGAGATTTTGAGATAATAATTTGTGTGGGCTCATAGGAGTGGTCTTCTCATTGGGAACGTTTGGCAGCATAGCGGTCGGAATGGCGCAGAATGGTGAACAGCCATGTACGCGAGGTCGAGGTTCAGCGTAAAGCTGTCCTTGATACCAAACACGACCAGTTAAAGGCTCGTCCACCTGCTGCCATACCATATCATTATGTGAACGGCGTACTCACGTGCCTTCAGTGCGCACGGAGATTCGCCACGAAGGTAGGCTACATAAGCCATCTTCGAGCGCACCAGCACCATTTCTCAGATTAGGAGTCGAAGTAGTCAGTGGTCGCCATGGCCGAAATCGGTCAGAACAATCATCATCATCATCAGGAATGCTCTAAATGTATAGGCGCCTTATGTTGTTTTTTATTTTAAATTTACTTAGTTAAACAATAAAAAATTTAGTAAAATGTATTTATTTACATAATGATATTTGACGGCTAACTTCATAGTGTGGCATTTACGTCACATCAAGCTCTTAGCACTCAAATATACCCTTTACTAGATGCGACAAAATAAATATATTTTACAAATAAAAAATAAAATAAGTTGCATTAAAATATTTATTTATTTTATATTCTTTAAAGGTTTAGCGTTTGGCCATAATCTCACCTGATTTTAAGTGTCCATGTAGCTCAAGATAGTAAGGCGCTACCTCTAGTGGGGGGACTGGATCTCAAGTGCAGCTTGACGTGGTAGTTAGCCAGGTTTCATCCCAATCTTTTCCTTCTACGAAAGCATCATTGCAGACTTTCGAACTTACGTCGATCGAAGCGGTGTTCATATACACTACAACTGAGCTATCATTGCATAAAATAAATAATAATATTATAATGCATTTTGAAATAATGTATTCAAACGAAGCATGGAAACCGTGACGCGTCCAATTACGTGGATTGAACACAGCCACAGCTTATAAAACTTATTATGAACTTATTTTATAATAATAACAATGTATTTAATAAGGCATCGTGGAACTGCTGACGTTGGGTTTAGCACGACATTATAAGGTGAGGATTACACGAGACATTACTCGTTTTAAAGATTTGTTTTATATGAAACTAGCTGTGCCCTACGGTTTCAACCGTAGTAATTTTATACGACAAACCTCGCCAACGCACCCGTGTACGCAATTTTTTATACTTTGTGTAAAACTATCGACATTTTTATGAGAAAATTTTTTTTTTTTCAAATTATAATATAGCCTATGTTATTTTCTGATACTGTAGATTTATATTAGTGAAAGAATTTTTTAAATCGGTCCAGTAGTTTTTGAATTTTTCTAATACAACCAAAAAAAAACATTTTCTCTTTATAATATTGGTATATACGACGGACTATTTTACTGTATAAGAATGTGCTTAAACGAAACATGAAAAATTACAAAACTGACTTCATTAAATGGCAGTCTACTCGTGGGAATATGTCACTTTTGAGGATAAATAGAAGTGCCTAATAAGAAACTTAAAAAGTTGAGGTATGATTGCGTTTATATCAATCACATACGTGTAGAAACACGAAAGAGCAGGATCAGTATGGAGATTTCAAGCTGTCGCTGTTATTGTTCCAAAGAGCTATTCAATCTAATTCTACCTCCTCTCTTTTCCACAATAGACCCTCATGTGCTAGGTTTTGGAGCCACTATAATATTTTAGGGTAACCTTTGTTTCGGAACGAACTAAAAGTTCTCAGTTCCCTATTTTTGCTGTAGCGTGACACTGTCAAAGTCCCCCGGTCACTGTATTCCTCCTATTTTACGACATCGGATCCTTTAATCTTAACGTGTGAAAATACTTATTTACGCAGGTACGCTGCTATTATTATACTTAATTTCAAAATATGTTAATAAGCATTTATCCTTTTTTCATTATCGTTATGTATATACTTTGCCTTACAGTTTTCAATATCCCGTTTGCGTTCCCATCGCAATTCCTATTCAATATTTGAAAGACATTCTGTCAACGCTAGTCTAATATTGCCTATAGATAATACGCCTATGCAGCTCTGCGCCCGCGCCTCGCCGCGCGCCGCCGCGGTCTTTTAGATCCTTATTGGCAAAATTAAATTTTATGTTAGTACTATTTCGTAGAATGAAATGTATGCTCTATTTAAATTAACCATTCATTAATATAATTTACTAGCTACGCCCGTGGCTCCGCCTGCGTTAACTATATAAGTGTTGTTTATGAAGATAGCGTGTTTTTAGTTATATACCAAGTATCTATGGAGTGTTGTGTTTAGTGATCATTTGATAGTTTCTTATCGCAACGCGATGGTATCACGGTGACTGTTAAATGATATCAGTAATTGTCATCCAGTAGGTACTTCACAATTAATTTACCATCAACTCAAATACCGCTATTTTGCCTAAAAGTATATTAACAATATAAAAGTTAATACATTTTAAATCCTCTATATTAGCCCTAAATCGTTGTGTGCAAAAACAGTATTTTTTGTGCTTATTATTAAATTACATATTTATTCCAACAGCATACTATTAATTAAATTTATGAATATGCTTCAGTTTATAATAATCTAAATATAATTATATACGCTTCATGCTTTTCATTATTTTATATTTAAATTATTTCATACTTATTAGTTCGCTAATAATTGTTATATATCTATAAAATACTTAATTCTTTTCCGTTTTGTTTATGAAAACTTTTGCAATCGATATTAATCACCTTGACAAGATTACGACAGAGAAATTTCATTTTATATGCAAAATGAATTGCAATAGTTTCTACTGAACAAACACATATAAAAAATAGAATTAATAAATAAGTTATATAATAAAAAATGGTAAACTCCCTGGAATTTGACTTATAAATCGAAACCAGAATAAATATCTAAAAAAAATTATGATATCTATAATTCGAATATTTAAAATTTAACAACGTTTTTAAAAATAAGTGTGCAAGTAACGTTAGTTAGGCTGGCGTGCCGCGTGCGCGATATCGCTTCGGCAGCGACACCGACGCCGCTAAAGGGATATAACTCATGAATGTTTTAATACGGTAAATGTTTCGCCCTTCTACTTTCACGGTATCTTTAACTGAATACTGGCGGTTTTTCATAATGATGTGAAGTCTCAATTATATAGTTTGTGTGATGTGTAAAAATGATGTATATATTAAACACTTATTTGATAACTAGTCATAGATATAAGTTGTAGGAGTAGAGGAAGACCGAAGAAGGTATGAATTGTGTGAGGAATTTTGTGCGTACAAATAGCATAACTACTGAGTAATCAGCTATGGTTATCATAGAAGAGAGTGGTTGATTAAAAAATATTTTTATTGAATATGGCTTTTTTAAATATTCAAAGTTCTCTGTGAAGGTTCAGAAATCTAGATTTGAAAATCACATACAAGGTAGTTTTTAATATTCGGCTTTGAACAAAAATATTTTTTGTTTTTCAGCTAATAAAAAACTAATGTTTTGAAATAAGAGTGTGCGTAACAGGATTCGACTTAACGTCAAGTAATTAATATCCATTTAATAAGTTTTATTATTAGTAATCATTAGATTCAAGGTAATACGGACTTCGTTACTATCAGCTACCTACTCGAATTAAAACAACTTTATGTATCAACATATACATCTAACTATTTATGCAAAAGTACGTTTCTTAACGCATTAGTATCAACCGTTAAGGTTATTATTTTACGCAATAAACACACTGACACACAGATAATAGGAATGGTAAGCTATCAATCCAACATACTGATTTAATATAAACTGATAATAGTCTTACAAGTTCGTGCGCGACCGTCATATGTTTCCTTTTGACGTTGGCGGAGGTGAGGTACTACTGACTATAACGGAGCGGGTATTGTAGCGGGGAAAGGAAACGCGTGCAATTGCGTAACGCAAGTACGTAAGTCATAGTACACTAAGGTAAACAGTATTACGCTTCATACAAACCGCCGAAATGAAATCTAGGTAAACATACTGAAGTTTACACAATAATCGTGAGCACGCAATTTATAACTAATAATTGAAAATTATATTACCTGCTATCTTGCATTTAAAATTGTTTTTGATTTTTTAAACTTTAAGAAAAAAATAGTTTTTATAAATATATTAAAACCCAAATAGAAATAATTTATATAAAAAATTACAAAATTAGCAGTAATATAATAAAATTTAATAAAGCATTATCAAATAAGTATATAGTTAGCCAAAAAAAAAAAAAACATTCAGAGGGCAGCTCTAGTATTTGTTTATCTACCGAGTGGCTGCAAGTAATTATTTTAAGAACATTATCGAGATAAAATACTGTTTACTTTAGTGTACTGTCGTGCTACCTCGTCCCCGCCAACGTCTAAAATATGGGACACGGACGGCCGAGCACGAATTTGTACGACTATAGTATTAGTTGTAGTTTTATCCGCAGCTACAAGTGGACAAACATCAATTAAATGTAATACTTTATTTAATATCCTCAGTCTGTCATAGACAATGAGAGGGCGGCTAATTTACTTCTGTGTAATCTATCAGGGCTCTTTTTGTATTGTTTTTGTGTTTAAAGTGTTTTGTGTGTGGATATTTCTGGGTGTGTTTGGTTTTGTACAAGGTGTCCAGAAAGGGTATCGGGTATTTGTAAGTTCAATGAAACAAAAATTATTTGTATGCAATAAAAAAGTTTATTGTTTATTATTAGCATATGAATTGGAGAATTATTTGGAAAAGATGATGTTATCCAAATGATGACCGTTACGTTGCTGGCACTCTTATAAACGGAAACGAAGATTGGCGATAACACGTTGACATCGATATTGCTGCCATTTCTGACCTGATGTTTTGCTTTAACTGGGTTAGATTCGTCGGATTGTTTTGATATACCTTACTTTTAAGGTATCCCCATGCAAAATAGTCAAGCGGGCTAAGGTTGGGGCTTCTGGGAGTCCAGTTGATGTTACCCCTTCGCGAAATGACTTTATTAGGGAATAATAATTCGTTAACAACTTCCATTGAGTCATTTGAGGTATGGCAAGTGGCCCCATCTTGCTGGAACCACGTTCTTGAGTTGAAACCTGCAAACTCCTGCAACTCTGAGACCAAAAAATTTCGCAACATATCGCAATAACGGTCACTATTCACATTAATTGCTCGGCCTCGTTGATCTTCATGAAAATAAGGACCAATTATGCCTTTAGCAGACATAGCGGCCCAAACAACGACCTTTGGGCTATGCAGGGGTCGTTCATACTTTCGTCTCGGATTCTCCACTGCCCAGTACCGACAATTCTGCTTATTAACATGACCATTCTGGTGAAAATTTGCTTCGTCACTGAACAGTATGTTGTTAAAGTTGTTAAATCGCTGCAGCATTTCGTTCGCAAAATTCAGTCGATTAGCATAGTCCGTATCCTTCAATTCTTGAACCAATTGAATTTTATAGGCTTTTAGATGTAAGTCTTTCTTTAAAATCGAATGTAAAGACGATTTTTTGATGTTCAACGCTTGGCTTCGCTTTCGGATGGATAAAGACGGATTTTGACGAACCGACGCCTCAACTTCTTCAATTGTTTCTTCATCGCGAACTGAACGAGGACGACCAGAGTTTTGAATTTTAACTGTCGCACCTGTATTCTCGAACATCCTGATCCATTTTCTAATGCTATCGTCACTTGGCGCGTGGCGTGTACGATATTCCGCACGATAGAGACGTTGAGCAGTCACTATTGAATCACCATTACGATAATACGCTCGTACGCAAAATGCGCGATGGGTCCCCGAGTACTGTTCCGTCGTGACTAAAACTCCACAAAATGGCGGACACCACGAACCCCTCCCCGCACCCTTTAGACGCCCCGTTTCGAATATGGCGCGAAAACCAATACCCGATACCCTTTCTGGACACCTTGTATATGTGCATTGTGTAGTTATAAACCACATTATGAGGTGAAGACTACATGTATTTGTTATATTGTGACTTTCTCACTGTACATTCACTGACCAGATATAATTATTAATTGAAAAAAAAAAAAATAGATAAAAAAATCGAGTTCTGCAGGTTCCTCTCGATAACTGCTATGTTTTCCGAACTGGTTGTTTTAACGACTGCATAAATGCTTAGACCTTGAAATTTAGATTTTGAATGCCTATTGATAACAAACACAGGGATGACCCATCTGATTGTAAATGGTTACCATCGCCTATGGACAACTGCAAAACCAGGAGCATTACAGCTATGTTGCAAACCTATTGCCGGCATAGTGTATAAGAAGTGAACATGTGTAAAGATACTTTGCAAAGTCCTCAACTTGTGATGTATTTTCTATTGTAATATTTTGTGAATGTGTCGTTGATATGACAATAAATAAATAAATCTTGCAGACAATATTTCAACCCTTTTTGAAGAGTCATCGTCCTGGGGGAAAACCGTGCTCGGTAACCCATTCCACAACACTAGCATACGTGATAAGAAGGTTCTAGAGAACCTCACGGTTGTTGCGTGTCGGCTAGGTTTTAATTCATTAAAATTGATGTTTTTTAAATATTCTTCATACAATCAGACAGTGTGTACACTGTGTGTGTATCCAACGTACAGGTGTTTGATAATCAGTTGTTGAGTTACCCGAACTAATATTTTCAATAGATCCTAATACGTATCTATACCTCAATTTACACTACCTTAATTCTAACAAAATAAAGTCTATTTCTTCACAAAGACGATATGAACAAACGCAAAAATAGTTTTGCTTTTACTTTATACCAATATTTTTCATACTATGTAATTGGCAGATGGCAAACGTTATCTTTTATTAAGTGCTTAAATTATCGCAATTAATGTTAATTAGTGGAGCGCTTATAAGCTCAAACGTCTGTTTAATTTATTTATCAATTACCTACAGGATTATAAAAATGAATAGCTCCATAGATACCAAGTCTACGAACGAAAAACAACCTAATTCTATAATGTTGGTTTTTAGACTTCTATGCTGTTTTTCAACTGACTTCAAACAAAAAGATTACGGTTACTCAATTTGAATGTGTATATTTTTTATGGATGTTTAGCCATATCTTATTTGTTTATGAACCGATTTGGATGATTCTTTTTTTGTTGGATAGGGGATAAACCTCAAGAGTGGTTCCATTTTAGTTTAATTGGCATTGGACTTTTAATTTTGAAGATACGCAAGGAAACTATTAAAAATCATTGAAGATGATTTTCTATTATGTTAAAAAATGTCTTGTACCATGGTATTCTGATGTGGTGGTATTTATTCATATACTTACGTTATTAATTTGATCCCATATTATGTAATTTTGGCTACATTTTACGTGATGTAGTTTGTTTATTGTACACAAGTGAAGTGAAATTTGTTTAAAAAAAACTAGCTGTGTACCGTGATTACGCACGGGTTCGTTATTTACTATGCAGTAGATATTTACATACATAAATCACGCCTATTTCCCAACGCGGTAGGCAGAGACTACATCCTTCCACCTGCTACGATCCTGGCATACCTCTTTCGCTTCTTGGACATTCATTAATCTTTTCATGCATGCTAGTCGGTTTAGAGTACTCTTGACCTTACCTTTCTTGAGAACGTCTCCGATTTGATCGATAAATGTTCATCTAGGTCTTCCTCTTCCAACGATTCCTTTCACACTCGCATTACCAATTTGTTTAGTCATTCTTCTTTCATTCATCCTCTCAACATGCCCAAACCATCTAAGCATCCCTTTCTCAATTCGTGTGACTATATCTTCTTTCACACCACAGAGGTCTCTTACACACTATTTCTTGTCCTGTCACTCAATTTAACTCCTAATATACCTCTCAGCGCTCTCATTTCTACTGCATTTATTTTACTTTCATGATTTTTCTGCAACACTCAGCTTTCACTTCCGTACATGAGTGTTGGAACCAACACTCTATGCACAGTCAAACGAGCTTTCATAAAAATACTCTGGCTGCTCATAAAGGAGCATACCGCCCCATTCACCATATTACAGGCATTTACTCTCCTTCCTATATCACTCTCACACTTTCCATCCCTGGTAAACATCGATCCCAAGTATACAAACTTACTTACTTGCTCCAGTTCATCCTCATCAATCCGGACACATACTTCTGTCAAGTTTTCTTCCTCTTCAAACACCAAAACTTTCGTCTTTTTGCATTTACTTTCATTTCCTTTCTTTCCAAAACCTCATTCATAATAGTCACCATCGTTTGCAAATCCTTAGCCGAAGATGCAAGTAAAACTTGACTCATCAGCGTTAAAGAAGACATTTGACAAGTAACTCGTTCATTCTCAGTCCACAATCACTCTCTTTCAAATTTGTTAGACAATTATTTTTTATATTTAAAAATATTATTGACAACAATTCTTATAATCAAAGAATTACATTGTAATAGCTATTAGTTTTATAATTGTAATATTCAAAATAAACTACTCACTTAATTTTTTAGTATGCAGCTGCAACAGCAATTTTTAATGTTCTCTAGTAATAGCACTTACGTTTTTAAAAAGGTGTAGACCACGAGTCTACAGTCTTTTGATTTAAAAAAAAAAAAAAATCAAAGAATTTCAAATTTTATAAAAATCGGCAAAGTAGTTTTTTAGTTAAATCCTATAAAATACACGTCAATCAGGAAATTTGAAAACAAAAAAATATATATACAGATAGAAAGAACTACAGGTTTAATAATATACCATATGATTTATGGATATCATATGAGTAGGTACTAAGCAGGATAATGTTAAATCGCAGGATACACCGTCGTAAAGGTCTGATATAACGCGGTGGATTTTATCGCGTCGATCCGAGACGTATCGCGGCCATTACCGCTAGTCTTGTGTCGGGATTAACGCCATTTATTAGTAGTACCACCAAATATATGGATTACCGTGGATTTTATATGTGAATATTATTCTATGAAATTTGAAATTAACTTATGCGCTACAATAAGACTGAGATTTCGGTGGAAGAATATATAATCTAACTGTGTCATAAGAAAGTTATGGTTGGTAATAAGCATTGACCAACAGCCATTAAAATTCAGGAAAAAACGAACAAACAAACAAATCTATTTGTAATGATTTTATTACAACATTCAAATTAAGTTTATTATTTGGTTATTGCTATAAATACATGATATACCATAGTGACTTGGCTAGCTAAAAGTAAATTGTATATATTTTAATACTTATGTCGAAGCAATGACGGCTCAGTTGGTAGCGTATACAGACTCCCCGTCGATCGACGTGAGTTCGAATCCCTGCAATGAGCCTGAGCTTTCGGTGAAGGAAAAACATCGTGATGAAACCATAGCAAAATAAATTACAGAGACCTCGTAGCGTAGTGGTAGTAGATCCACTATTGAGATGAGAGGTCGTGATTTCGATGCCCGGACATGATTGACTTTTTTCTGATGAGCATAATTGTTTGTTGTGTGTCTGCATGTTAAATACTATATAATAACTATTTGTGCTGTTTAGTTACCATAGTACTAACTTTGCTTAATTTGGAATTAAATGGCCGTGTGTGTGATTTTGTCCCTATATTTATATTTAGTGTCCCCATATAATTACGGTCACCCTAAAATTGCTTCGCCCGCACAACTGGACCTCAGGTGGAGGACAATAAAACGCGACTGTGTACCTCCATAGACCTCATACATTGCAGCCACCTGATTCAGCGTTAAACTGAGTTTTATAAATAATCATATTGAAATTAAACGATAAAGCCTATCCGGTGATTCGTCTTGATCTTATTTAATAAACAAGATTTTTATTTAATTTTTTAATCAACTCTCTTTTTTAACTCTCGACGCTAAAAGAAAGGTCTCATAAATTTATCGTGTGTATCTTGTGTGTATCTGTGGCATCGTAGATCATAAACGGATGAACTAATTTTGATCTAGTTTTTTTTTGTTTGTTAGAAAGTTGACTTGACTTAATCGAGCATGTTCTTAGGTATAATTCAAGAAAGTCTGTTCAGCCGTTTGAAGATTATCAGCTCTTTTCTAGTTGAAAATATATTTGAGCATCTTCAACAAGTCTGACTGAGCCTAGATTAGGTATTCGGTTACTTCAATAATAATTAAAAAAAATTAACCTGAGGCTGCAGCGTCATCTGAAATCTCCTCACCAACTTACAGCAGAGATATTGTGTTTGGACTCATTGGAACGGTCTCAGTGAATAGGTTACTTATGTCGACGGTTTATTAAATATTCTATTTACTTTGTTAGAAGTTTTTGGACTTATCCTTCGTTTATTTTTAAAATTAACACTTAGTGACTATTTTTTCAATACTGTACTACGTCTTAGAAAAACATGAGTAGATATTATAAGTATATTATGTAATCACTGTGAAGTTTTGCTATGTGCTTATAACTTGGACGAAATTTAACCGGCGCGGCGTACAAACAAACAAATAAAACGGGATAGCGTGTAGATTCTATCCTTCAATGGTACATCGCCCATTCCCATTCATCGGGAATCGAACTAAGAACATTTCTTTATATGGACAGTAGACATGCTTCTTAACGTACATTTCTTTACTTGCAATTTTCAATTGACTTTGCGTCGTGTCGCGTCGGTAGGAATAATTCAAAAGTTTCGTTAATGATTTAACTGCCTCATTGGCAAAGTGTTCGTAAGCGCGACTGCTATGATTGAGATTCTGGGTTCGATTCACAAATAGAGCAAAGGGTTATTGGGGTTTTCTATGAAATTCTCAGCAGCAGCTCGGAGTTTGGCTTTGTGCCGATTAATGGCAATCGACTCACTCCTATTACATGTGACCTAGAGACATACACGGCGAACTGTTGGTGTATTACCACAACTTCACCTGATCTTAAGTGACGATGTGATCCAAGATGATAGCACGATAAGACTAGTAGAAGACTGGGTTTCAAGTTCAGCTGCCAGAACACAACTATTGGTGTTAAGCAATTGATTTTTAAACTTGAGGGTTCCGTTCAAATGTTTCACATCAAAACAAAAGTTCAAACCGGCACTATCACGACTACAAATTGACGTATTTTCACTAATCCATTCAATGTAATGCGTGGCACATTAATATTAATAATATTGACAACAATTAACGCAAATACTCGATTAACTTCGCACAATTTCACGAAGGATATTTCTCTTAAACCTAGTTATTATAAAGTATACAATAAAACAGAATTCTAATTTGTACCTGGTAAAATTCCTTCACCGTATAGGTTGAAACCTCATTATCTCGAACGATAAATTCTAATTTTATAGGGTTCACGTCTAAAAACACTACGTTTAAGCGATATAAAATTTGCTCATACCTCGGCGAGAAATATTTTATGTTACCAGATTCTTATTTATGTGTTAATAGCGATGGAACATTAGCTTCAGTTTGTACATGTACAGTTTTTTTATAATAATAAAAACTGTATGCATTTATATTTTTGAGTGGCTCACTTCACTGAGTGGTTCGTCCGCCTCAGCATGCTCACTTAACTATCTGTTTTGTTCTAGTAATCCAAAAAGAGTCTTCGCCTTTGTAACGTTCCAGCCCTGTGCAATTTCTTGCCAATTATTAGTTTGAAGCTGACACTTAGCCGCCTCTACAGTGTCACTACAGCGATGCCTTAGCCGACCAATGACGTTGTTCGTTCCAAATGTGCTTCTGTTGCTGCTCAATCCTTTACCATTTTCTATGTTAGGCTTGGTGATCAGTTACTCAATTTCAGCAATCTTTTGTATCCTCTAAGTCTCATAGTCTTTCTCAACAGGTCCCAGAATCTTTCGTAGCACTTTCTTTCCGCTATAATCGCAGTCGAGTTTCTTGCTCTTTTCGATTACTGGGATTATTTCAAAATCGGTGATAGTCTATTGGCATTTACGAGTGACTACTTAGTGGTTATATTTGAATTAAAAAAAAATTGAACTGAATTCTAAATGTCCACGCCTGACAGACGTAGATATAGACAAATCATGTTGTTTTGAGCATGCTCACTTGTAAAACTGAATGCGAAACAGAAACGTTCATTTATGATCTATTAATATATGATTTATTGCACATAAAAGTACAATTTGAGGACTTAAGGCTAAAAACTAGTCTTTCAAGGGAGCAAGAGAAAGGTATATGCAAGGTGTGCGTAATATCTAATAAAAAAAATCTATACGATATTCAACTGCTCCGAGTAAAACCTACGTTGTGAATGCTTGAAGGAATCATGAGAGGTGGCTAGTTGGATGTTGATAGGAAGCGAATTCTAAAGTGGTGCTGCTGTACGGCAAATGATCGGTCGCGGAAATTAGTATGATGACTTGGTATACTGAAGAATAAAGAATCAGAAGATCTTAGCTGTATATCATGCGTATCTGCGAGAGATTGAAATAGTGTTTTTAAATATTTAGAGGATTTGAGATTATAAAGTAAGGAGAAAAGAAAACTGTATACTTATTTAGTATTTTTCAGCGTCTCATATAGCTGAGTAGTTCATTTGTCTTTACATACTTGTATAAAAAGTTAAATAATAATTATTAACTAAATATTAACTATACATTTATACAATTAATAAAAACTGAACTGTCTATTTGTAATGTCAAAAAACAGTATTTTACTAAATGCATATGAAAGTATATACGATACGTGTATGTAACAAAAAGCCCATTTTTTAATTTTTGTCGGTCTCTCTTTTTGTTCCGGGTAATATCCGAAACGGTTGGATCGATTTTGACGGGACATTCACTGATACATAGCTGGTGATATAAGGAGTAACTTAGGCTACTTTTATTTTAGAAAAAGAATTGAGGTTTTGCACAAATAAAACAAAACTGGTCATGGTGAATCAATTCGGGTGATTAAATGGCTTACGCTGAGTAAACCATAAGAGAAATAGCATATTAATGTACCAAATAATTGTAGGCATTAAAAGAGATACAAAAAAGAAACACCCGCAATAAGCATTTTTGTTTTTAAAATAACCGGGAGCGGGGAACAAGGTTCGCGTGGGCACTCTATAGTCCACGTGAACGAAGACACGGGCAAGCTAATATATCATAAAATCATAGACGGCAGAACTTCATATATCAGAATTATTTTAAATTCTTTGGAAGATTGGACCACAATTTTATTTAATATTAAAAGACGATATGGCCGAAAATGGATAACACGCAAAACTAGTGGGGATACTGCCTCTGAAGTGCAACTGCCAGAAGGCACCTATATGCTGACAATTTTGAACTCGAGGTTTTGAAGCCTTGAGACATTAGAATTAGATTTTAGATTTTATCCATCTCAAAGACTTAGGCTCATTCCAGAGATTCGAACTCAGGTCGATCGACACGAAATTCGAATACGCTAACACTATCGCTATTCCAGACTATTTGGAAATTATGTGTCTACCCTGGTATGATTTAGTATTAAGATAAAATGATATAAATACGAATTTAAAACATGAGTGTTTTTGTTAACCCGGTGTCTAAGTAGCGTCGATATGTTATGTTTTAAAAGTTCAACGCTCATTATAAAAACTAGACGTTACGAAAGCTATGTTTTAACATATGCATAATTCCGCCGACTCATGAGTCTTGTTTTCATGAATTAGTTGAATCGAATGTGCCGTGGGAATAGGTTGACTCTATCAAACACCTAGTCCGATATGTCGAGAGATGATAGCTTCGAAGGTAAGTATATCAGTGGCTGCACTGGCAACTTTGACTGATAACAAAACATTTAAGAAAATATATTGGCTGGTTTACTCCATTAGATTTGCTTCCATTACTATGAGAAGGTATCCGTTGCTATTTCTATATTTGCTGTTATCCATATTTAACTATATTCTGTGGAAATTAGAGTTAATATCAATATGATATTAACTCTATTTAATGTAATTAGGTATCGTCCTTAGGTCGAAATTCGACCCGCGACTTTTTGATCATATACTATTTTCTGTTTGTTATTTGCAGTATTCATGAATCTAAACAATGAATATTATCTACATCACTTGCTGTCACTTTTGGTTGAGTGACAATGTCAATAATATGTCAATAGGTCTAAGTTCAATAGCACTGCTCGAGTTAGGATTCGCAGTATTAATTTATTTTATTTAGTATATTAGTAACAGATATTAAAATAAATTTTAGCTCTTTAAACTCTATAAACTTTAACCATACCAAATCTCACAGACTTCCGTGCACGCAATACGCTTAAAAAGGGGAAGAAAGCTTTTAATTCACATATTAATATATAAATAACATGTACATAGGTATATTATTTAATTTAATTACGAGCTGATGGTCAATACTGATCTTAATACAATCAAGAAGATAAATACAAAGAAGGTAATAAATACAATACATCAAGAAAAACATTTGAAGATGGTGGGGTGATTAGCCAGTTGAATATTAAAATATGTTCAATCACTAAGCTATGTGGTCTATGGTACCTAAGATTACAAAGTTTTCGATCACTAAAATCTTAATTTTTATCACCACCCGATTAGGCACGATTATGCACATCTGGATACGGAATTATTTTACGTTCTCCGAGTCACGGAGTGGCCAGGAGAGAATTTAAGAATCTTTGTCATTCTTACTGGGCATTTTTTTCATATGGTAACTCACACTATAACTCATTAGCATTCCAGGTGTACAGTTGAGCAATTATTTGGGTTAATACGTCCATCGTTTCCTCGATGAGCTAACTAATCCAGATAATTATTTCTCTGAGATTCAGTGTGTATATAATTCTCCTCAGAGTAGCAGGAGATCCGAAGGATGATCATTCCATAGTTAGTGTTTTCTACTAGTGACGGTCCAACAAATTTAAAAGATCCAAAATGAAATATAGTCGTCCTAAATAGGTATGTCTCGCAGTTAAGTCGACGATGGAGAAATCTTTCACCCCTTATTGTCAGTCTATCGTAATGCAATATATTATTAGTTTTATTTTCCCCTTTTGGTTCATGGATTGTACCAAATTGCTGAGTTATTTTAAAACTGTGATACCTCCAGAGATATTCATTTAAATTCATTACTGTAAAGGGCAATTTTGTACAAAACTAAATACTTGTGATGAATAACGTATTTATTTCGAAAAGGATTAACACCATGTATATAAACACACTTTCGCAAATCGTTTATTATTTTAGAACAATTTTTATTACCATAAAAAGGTTATATTGAGTAAACCTTAAAAGATAGACATATGCTATCGCGGAATGTTTTTAGAACTCTTTAAGAGAAAAAATTCCATCACACGATATTTGCGTAACTTTAAGAAATCACGCAGCGCACGCAGTGGAAGCTCTCAAAAGGAATAAATTTCTCCCGTTTTTGCAACATTTTTCATTGATGCTCCGTTCCTATTGGTCGTAGCGTGATGTTAGCCAATAGCCTTCCTCGATAAATGGGCTATCCAACAATAAAACATTTTTTTATTCGAACCAGTAGTTCCTGAGCTTAGCGTGTTCAACAAAACAAACAACTCTTCAGCTTTATAATATGTATTAGTATAGTTAATTAAAGAAAATAAATATAAACATTATGAAACACATGAGATCAATATCTGCTGATAGATACTAAATAGCATTGCATCAAACGTGTGAACATTAAAGACATTCGAGTGATGTGCGTTAAATTGGAAGATGCCATATTATATTTTCGCTAGAGTTACCAAACACTCTGCGATAGATGACCAGTTATGTTTCGAATGCCCTGGTCCCTAGAATCGGTCTATTTTTATTATTATATGAAATAGTTAGGTTTGAATTAAGAAATGTAGGCTTTATGTTGATGCTTATAATATTGCTGCAAATTAAAATAAATAAAGCTACTATTATTCCATAACCTTAGTAATTAAGTTTCTATTTGTTCTATACATATAAGTAATGTTATCTCTTAACATTTTGGTACTTGTTTTATCAATCATTATTGTGAAGTTGAAAATATTTTGTTAATAACCTGTCATTGTGCTATTCACTAATGGTATCCGTATTATGTGTCCAAGTATATTTATTATGAAATACTATACATCTGCATTCTCACACGTCTATCTTATATTCTGAAGTATATTATTGATAGCATGTATGTAAAATACGCCATCCTAACTTTATGTGAAACCAATTAGACATCTATTTGTAAAGCGTTGATGGGTCAGTGGTAACGTGTTCGTATGATGCGGCAATCTACGTAGGTTCAAATTCTACTACGGACCTGAGCTTTCGGTGATGGCAATCATCATGATAAAACCATAACTTCTTGGTAGTATATATTATAATCTCCACAAGCTAACTACAACCCTCAAGTTTACGTATCACAGCTGACCGTTTGCTGACACATTATAAATTAATAACAGATGAGATTGTAGTCTTAAGATAAATTTATTAAAAAAATAAAAAAGAACCTTCCTAGTTATTTCTTTTGCCTTTTATGTTACAGATATGCTTATGCCCCTTTTTTATTTTAAACCTAACATTAACAAAATGTATTCTAAACAACCTATGTCTAAGAATGCCTGTATATTTTGAGCAGCAATATTGGATATTATATTAATTTTGTATAGTTAATGCGAACACACGTACATATTGCATTTTGATTGACGTGACTGGTTTCATTTGCGCGTGAACTTCGCTCACGGGTCACGGGTTCGTGGGAGATCATCTAAAGGCTGGGCATTAGGTACCGACCCGATCGTCTGCACGGATGTGCAATACATATAATATCGATTGACATTTTCTATTCGAAAACTATTTTGGTTTCTATTACATAAATAAAATGTGTGATACCACGGAATCAGCTAAGTATTCAAACCGAAGTAGCAATAAACATGAAACTTTGATAGGACCTTATTTTGTGACGCATAGACATCAGAATGTTTTTTGGAAATCTATTTTGATACGGTAAAATAATGGATAAAAAGCTAAATGAGTATCTCATCTATTATAAAATGCAACAGATGAAGAAAAAGAGGCTATTTTAATTCTACAATTGCAAATTATTTAAGTCTAGGAGTCAATACGTTTCTTTCATTCGATATGTAGTTGTCTAGATGAAATTTGAACATGACGGCATAAAAACTACTCAATGTAAACAAAATCTCCATCTATGACGGTTGGTGTTCATTTTTGGAATACAATACATTTCTACGGTGTAAACATTTAAGAAAACCTTTTCAGTAATTATACCAAATCTACAGTATTACAAGAAGAAATAACTTTAACAAATTATCATGTTTTTTCGATAACGATATAACAGTTATACCATAACCCAACTAATCAATTCTGAAGATTTGCCAGTTTGATTCATCAATAATAACCAGAGTAGGTCAAAATACGTCTATCATTCCAAATGACCACACCGGACCCCAATCCAATCGATTTTACAAGTCACCCAACTTTTTGCAACTGAATTCGCATCCGTTTGATCGTGAATCAACAAACATATTTTTTGACCTTACTTGAAATTCGAATCAAGATTTGTATTAAATTCTTACTACTATATTAATTAGAGGTTCCGTAGAAATTATTATTTGAGGAAATAATTAAGGTGATAGTTAGATAATTCTTTTTAAGAACGAGAACAATAAAGAGTAAATTTATATAAGCTACCCGAAAAAACAGTAAAATGTTTTTTTATCGAGATTTACCAAAACGGTTTTTTAGTCCTACATTACGATAATCAAAGGCGACAAGTATCCTGCACGAGTCTCGGAGACTAGACTAAATTTGTGCAAGAAGTAGAAAATTATCCATGTTTATACGACTTTGAAATATCAGATTAATTTAATATAAGAAAGGAGAGGACTTTAGAAATTTCAAATAACAGGTTTAAATATAAAATAAAATCTGAAATATTTTTTGACGAGTTTATCAACATGTGCATGGTGGTCACAATCCGGTCTAGAACAAATTCCCTACCACTCCTCTAACAACTTGAACATTGTGTACCTTGGATTATTTCTTATTATGACACTCTATATATCTAAGCTATGAAATAAATCAATGCGGAACTCTAATAACAATCAAGCGTTTTGTTATATTGACAAGAACCCTTGATACATAGACGTGTATGATTTGAATGGTTTCAAAGCAAAACAAGCGACAAAAAGTGATTTTAAATAAATAACGTTTTTTTGTTTAATCATTTTTTTTTAATAATTTTATAATAGTACAAACTTAGGTGCTTTTTGGATCAAGTCAGGTCAGATGTGGCCAATGTTGAATAAACTGGTATCTGGGTATATACTGCACCACAATAGACAAAAACGTTTACAATCATTAAAAGAGAACTACATAATATGTAATATGTATTATATTTGTGCTCAGTATTTTGAAAGACGAATATACTTTTTCTTCTAATTAACTTTAAAAAAGTAAAAAGGCATAACGATATTAAGAAGTAGGTACATGTTAAAATTGTTTATGCGTTGCCAATAGGTAATTATAACAGCCTATAAGACAAACGTCCACTCAATGCAGGGCAGAGGCCTCTTCCCAAGGATAGGAATTATATTAATCACCACGCCACCCCACGGCCTATTGGCGGTTACAAACGCTGATAAATACACATTTCTAATTTTATCTAACATCAGTGTTAGCTACTATAAGAAAATTCCTAAGCATTCGTTTATTTATGTCTACTGTTAACTCTAACTTTAATCCGTTAATTGCTAATGTAACCAATTCAAATTAGTAAATGTACGAGAATTCTGAAAACATCTAATGGACGTTTCGTTGGTCAAACCATTCGACTACGGCCCTCGTTGCCTATGATGATAAATATATTTTATGTTCGCGAATAAAAATTATAAGCGGTCCTTTCGATAAGTACTGAGATTGGAACCTAATTTTTCCTTGACAAGACTTTATACCTGGTACACAATAATATGTTTATGCTATTTTTATCACTTTTAATTGTGTTATTGTTATAGGTGACAACATTGGAAAAATTAATAATGCGATAAGACTATTATTTTTTATTATTAGGTTGGTAGCTAATTGGACGGGCATTAGAAAACATCTTCCTACCGTTTTATGGACTCATTACATCGCATTCTTATATGGAAGACCCATTATTGCACCTTACATACAGACAAATACAGAGCAGTCATTTTGCCAATAAAATATAAATTTATCTTTAATTTCAAAAATGCCATACATACCATCACGCCTGTATCCCCGAAAGGTTGGGTAGAGGTGTACTAATGTACACCCACAGTTAGCCGTGTATGTTTTTGGTCCCATGTAATAGGAGGCGAGCCAATTGCCATTAATCGGACACAAAGTTAAACTCCGAGCTGCTACTGAGAATTTCATAGAAAAACCCAACAACACTTTACTCGACCTGGGAAACAAACCAGGACCTCAATCATAGCAGTCGCGTTCACGACCACTAGGCTATAATGAGGCAGTTCAGACTCACAAACCACTACTGCTTAATATAGTTAAATTAGTTAGAACATAAAATTAGAGGTATTAATACAAGATGGCATCTTTACAATGTCGCCACTGCCAATATGTTTCAAGAAAACTTACAAGAAGTATAAATAATTCTTGTCAATTAGCAAAACTTGGTGTGACCATAATATTGGAATTTGGAAGTATTACTGTAAATTTTATCGTTTTTTTTATAACCGTAACAAATATTTTCTATATAATATGTATGTATTAAATAACACTTTTATAGGTACAATCTGATAGCATGGGGACCTCGTGGCAGCTACTGCGCGATACAGTGACTCTACCTACCTACCTACTAGTTCATTATACATTCACAGTGTACTTTATATTTACACACCAGACATTAAGTAAATTTTTTAAAGGGACGGCTTTCTCTTACAAGACACCATATTAAATAAGATACTATTAAATATATGTCGGAGAATCTTAACGATGTGATAATCCGTACTAATGACTTATTATTCGTACTATCGACATTAATATTGATCCGCCATAGCAACGGGTGTGCTGTATGACTGCTCTTTATAAAATGTATTTGATTGATATAGGCGTTATACCTTGAGGAAATCCATTGTAATTACTTTATCCAAATTTTTTTTTGTTACTTCCACCTGAAAATATTAAAAGTTATTTCGTCTTCTTGTAACATAAAAACATTTATTATTAATTGTTTAAGTGAATCTGGAAAAGTTTAATCTGAAAGTAATAGTGGAAAAGAAATAAAATCAAAAAGAGAAATGTTAGTAACTGAAACGATTAAAGAGATGCGTTGGAGCCTGCAGATAACGTTATTAAACTATATGAAATAAATGTTAAAAATAATAAATTGTTAATAATTAATGTATTATTATTATTTGATTAAAATTTTTCATTTATTATCTCTTAACATTATCTTTTCAGGCAGAAGTAGCAAAGAAAATCTAAATAAAATAATTGTATTGTATAGATCTAATATGATCAATTAAAAAGATAATAAATGGAATTATGATTAATAACTATATAAATTAATATAATTAGATCAAATTATGGAGATAGATACAATTACGGGAAATTGCATGCACAGCAACAGCTCTAGCCGAGGTTAGACCACATTTGCACCCCAATTAGTACTTTTTAGGAAAATGTTACGAGGAAATATGAATACTTGAGTTTATAACAATTGCTCGCGTAATAACATTAGATAAACAGTTTAAGTGGGATATTAGTAATATATCCAGGAATAAATTCGTGTTACTGGTCACCGCAATAACACAGAGTACTCTAATGTCCCAACGTTGAGATTAAGGTCACATCTAGTTGCTTTACAGAAGATCGTGTTTTTTATGTCACTATTATGATTTCGATGGTTATAATACCTTGAAGTTTTTACATAAAATGTAAATCATGGATGTGGTATTTCATTCTCTCTATACAATTATTTATAGCAAAGAGTTTCTTTCGGAATTCGCGTACATTTACTAATTCAAATTGGTAACACAATCGACTGAGGGCGAAGGAAAATATCGGGAGTAAGCCCGAACGCTTGAGAAATGTTCTTATAGGTACTACTGTATGTGGAAAAAATATAGAATTATTGATTTTTGAGTGCTTAAAATCGCCAATACGTCGTGGGCTGGCGTGGTGGTTATACCAGAATTTTCTATTTTGAAAATGTAAATGGCAAAGTATATGTAAAATGTTTCGGAACGATTGACTGTCAAAAACTAGGATTTATCGATCAAATCTCAGAACGTAATAAAAAAGTATATGGAAAAATTTTGACTAAATAGTTTTTTTTTTCGTCTACATACAATTTTGCAAAAAAAAATTTTTTTATTCTATTGGTATAATAGTATATATTTGGATTGTCGTTTTTAATTCCAAATCTACAATTATGAAATGACTTATAGGATTGTTATAAAATTTGATGTGGTAGGTTAATGCACCATATCCATTTATTCATAGGTCATGTGGGTAATGATTACCCGTTCGCTCACAATCGGTCACCTTGACTTTAGCCGATCGGTACGAAATAATTTGACATAATAGTGCATCTGTCATTACCGTCGTTATTACCGACCGGAGCGCAATATTGTGCACGGTTTTAATATAGTTTCTATATTTATATAATATCTAGTATTACAATCAATGGCCTTTACTTTTGAGTTTTTATAGCAAAGGAGCATCAATTAGCGTGTTGATCTTTAGCTTTATGTATACAGACGTAAATGCTGTTTTTTACTAATATTTATATTGCTTTGTAAATTAAGATTTTTATTTATTATTTGTTCGTATCGGTCAAATTTTGAAAGTTTTGCTTTTTAGTTAGGTAGATTTGGATAATATTTTATAACAAAATTCAGACTAATTGCAGATTAACATATGGATTTGTTGAGTTTGTAAAAAAACTCTTATGATTTAATTTGATTGATTTGAAAATAAAATGCTTGGGACATAATTATGAAAGATTCATTTTCCTTCATTCATTTTTAAAGCAACGATTGCTAAATGGTAGCATAACGGATTTCACGTTAATCGACATGAGTTCAAATCCCTACAATGAGCTTGAGATTTCTATAAAAGAAGATATCTTGATGAAACCATAGCACTGGTAGAAGTAGCTACCATCCTCAAGTTGCAAGTCTATCGCCAAGTACTTATAAGTGTGTTTGGCAGCTGTACTTGCTCAGAGCTTGCCTATTTGCTTAGAGTCGATTGTTGCCGTAACTCTAAACCAGGAAAGAATTTAAAATTTCGACAACAGCCCAAGCCGACAAGGTCCGGCCACTTTGGCACCCTTGACGCGCTTGTTGCCCACGATTTCGCAGCTGAAAGCATTAAGCGCTTGCCTCCAAGCCCTGTAAAGCTGTAAAAGCCATCAGCAGCTCTGTTTTTGGATAGGGCTACTCAGGCTAACAGTAAGGTCAGATCTAAAAACAAAAAAAGTGTACGTCTCGGGACGCAAGACAGAAGTGATAACTTAAACCAATCTAAGTTGAACTATTTAATATTGAAATTGTTTAACTTGAGAAAAACTTAGGTTATTACTTCAACTTTATGTATATTAATATGATAATGTGAGGAAAGGTTATTTATTATTAAAATCTTTTATTGGTTATAAATTATATTTTATCCTTAGTTACAATTCTTGAATATGTACATTAGAACACTGAGTAGAGAAGGGAAGCCAGACAGAGTGGCGCCGTAACGCGTTACGTTACAAAGCGGTTTACCCTCCCATAAAAATAGTCAACAATTGTAGACATTACCAGTAATTTACCATTTATTAGAATTTAAGTTTTTTATTTGTTTGTTACCTTTGAATTTACTTTCCGTTCTGTTTCTTGTTACTCGTTATATTATCTTTATCATGTATCTACACTTTTAATTATAGTAGCACTAAGCAATGTCTTCTATCTATTTTTATTTTCTTGTTTTAGTGTTTATTATGTAAGTGTTCAAATAAATCAATCAATATAATTTATAAACAATCATCGCTTTAAAATTATAAGTAAGTTAAAATTCATATATTTTGACATACGCTGTTATATTATTATACAATAGTTTAGTTTAAATGTTAGTTAATATTAGTTATACAAAAGTTATTATTTATTTTATGCGTTTCTCAATAATTTCCACTTAACAATTTCAATAATAAACTCAATAAGTTTATGTGATGGACACGATTGTTATTATGTTCTTAGAATCTATGTATAGATTATATAAAAGTCCACATAGGTATTAATTGCTATTTTGTAATCATTGCGAGTTGTGCTTAGGCACCACTTCCACGAGCGATTTTATCGCGACAATTTTATCGTCCTGCCACTTCATTCTGTAACAACTCTATGAGCTATACTATCGCGGTGATATGACAACGACAAATGTCAACGACCACGACCACTCTGTCAAGAGTGAAATGACTAAAAAGAAGAAGTTCCTTCAGGGTTATTTAGGGAAATAATCAAAAATAAATAAGATCATATACCACAACAGTGGCGACAACCCTAAACAGTTATATATAATTACACCTTTCACAAATTTATCGAAGGTGTGAAATCTACATGGATTGTCAAAAATTGCCTATCATTGTTTAGGACGGTTGTCTCACAATAATTGCTGTCATCTTCATTACACGCATTGGTACTAGTTGTCTGGCGTGACGTGCGTTTAATGTAGGGTTATAATTGTTCGGGCAATTTTAGAGATCCGTTTTAAAATTCGACAATTGAAAAACCTATACATCATAAGTACAATAAAAAAATACATTATTCAATTTAAGCCCTAAGAAGGTGCCTATGAAGGTCAAATATTATAGGTTCTGAAAACACCCCAGTTATCGCGAAGAGCTGACAAGAAACTCTCTATAATAAAAGAAGAAATACTCTTTTCCTGCGTAAATAATATTTACAGTTACGTTGGAAGAGGAAGGCCTAGTCGAACGTTTATCGATCAAATCGGTGACATTCTGAAGAATGGTCAAGTCAAGAGTAGGTAATCTAATCCGAAGAGCATGCGTGAAAAGATTAATGAATGTTGAATGAGCAAAAGATAGGATTGTAGCAGGTGGAAGAACGTGGTCTCTGCCTACCCCGTTGGGAAATAGGCGTGATTTATCTATGTTTGTATGTGTATGTATGCCCAACGGTTTCAAAACGTCGCGCAGGTAACGCACCCGCGTAGCCTATCATAACTGTTGTCACTTGCCGCAAGTACAAATTATTTTAATTTTTCATTATTTCCTAACCTACATTTCCAAATAACATGTTTTAAGGGGCAAGATATAACTTCAAAAAATGGTCTTAATGATGAAGTAACTCTTGTTTGTAAGGATTAATATGCCAAATAATGCTTATAACCAATTTTTAATGTTCACAAAAAAAAAAAACATAAAATACAATATTGTGTCTTATGTATATAAGATGGACATATGCTATCGCAGATTCTTTTTGTATATAACAAGGAACAATATTTTTGTAAAATATTGTATTTACGTATCATTAATTGTTACGCCAGCGCACGCGGATATATCAGTTGCGTAGGGCTTCCACTTCCGACATACTTAACGAAAATCAATATTTAAGGCTAGCTGAGAGTTGTCTTATTTTAGATAACTTATGCTATTCCTTGGAAATTTAAATAAACAAAAAAAAAACTTTTCCGCTTTATTATATCTAATATCTATCTATCTATATCTATTATCTATCTATATTATATATATATATAAATCTCGTGTCACAATACATGTTCGGGATAAACTTAGGAAATACTGAACCGATTTTGATCAAATTTCGTAACTATCTGTAATTTGGTACAACTTAAAAGATAGGATAGTTTTTATCTCAATTATTGACCTCAATATTTGTTATTGCAAATTAAATATTTATTATACGACACGATACTGTATATTTATTGGTTATTTCTGTGAATGTGTACTTTTTTCCCAAAATAACGTTTTTTTTTGTTCACGTGAGTAGAGCTGCGAGCACAGCTAGTTAGAATACATTATTTTGTAAGTAAAATCTGCTTAGCATGGTTCTTAAACCCAATGTCCGGTAAACCTGTAATGTGCTTCGGGATCCTATTACATAAACACACTACATAAAACTACATAAAACAACTTTTATTTGTCTTAATAATAAGTCTAAAGCACGGAATAACTAATTTGTATTTATTTCTAGTATTAAAACTGAGCTGGTCCAGTTCTTTAATTTGTCAATACAAAACCTAGCTTGTCGAAGTTTTACGATTACATACATTAAATTGTCCAGCTATACTTCTTTAGGCATGTTATGAAAAAATATTAAGAGTATATTTTTACGATGCGCGCGTACGTTGTAACAGAAGTAGACCTTGAAGTAGGTTCTGTAAGGGACCTTTCTTTTCTTTTTTGGCTAGTAAGACTTAGACCAAATTACTAAATGCATATTCGCATGTTTCTTTCTTCCTCCCAGAAGGTAGGAATACGTATATATATATGTATAGTTAGTTAGATCGAATTTTACGGATAGGGAATTAGTGAACGTAACAGCCCAAGGCGAAGTTCGGCCACTTTGGCACCATTGAGCTTGTTGCCCAGCTTTCGCAGCTGAGTGCCTTCCGCGCTCACACCCCCCAAGCCCGGTGAAATTATTAAAGCCTCTAATGGCTCCAGAGCCCTTACAAAAAATTACCATGAATTTGCTTGCAAGCCTCTTTTTTTACTGCGGTAAAGATAGACACAGTCGATGTTTTTTAAAATGCTGTGTCAGCGCCATCTAGAAGTAAATTACTACCGTTGAAATCAATTTTAATTAATGTTCTGTGGTTGAGTATGTGATTCATGATTTTAACGCTCGATGTCAATATAATATTTTCAGATCTACACTATGTAGTTGCTTGCATTTCTCTTGCTTTATTGTGGTGAAAATATTATGCGTCACATAGCATCCAGTGTAACTATTTAAAGAAATATCCTCAGCAAAAAGCATCCAATTTTTTCCCCAAATATAACTCTGCGGAATCCACGTCATCTACAGCGGTCACGCCATTTGATATGTCCAACAAAAGGCAATTCGTGTGAAATCAATTTGTCACCGTCGCATTTATGACTCGCTAATTGTTTCAATGTTATGTGAAAGCTTTTATATACGTTCATATAACACAGCCGTATGATATCAAACACGCACAATACATAACTGTTTATAATATTTTCGAAAATATGCAAATTTTTATTGACAACTCTATAGTTATATGTTTTCATTGTAATTTATTTTTTATTGGCGTTAAATTGGTAGTTTTTTCGTGCTCTCTCTTTCTCTTATTATGTCTATATTTTAGTAATGATAGTGATAATAAGTGTTGTACATTTTTTTTTTTATATAATACTGGCTGACCGTTAGACGTTTTTCTGCCTTTTCGAATAGTCAGTAACTCGAACACAGTGCCATCTGTCCGATATTTTTTTTCAGCACCGAACACAACTAATTTCCTATTTTCAAGGTAACCCTATTCATTATCATTCATCAACATCATCAACCATTCCACGGGCCATAGTCGCAGATGGTAATTGTATCAAATCGCAAACATCTTCCCGACTGTGCGACACCATTTGCTACTTGTCATTGCTCCGTATTATTCTAAACACAACATCGTAAACAACAAATAAATAGGTGAAAAAACGCATCAAAGTAAAAAAAAGGTAACCCTTCAAATTATTTTTTTACTAAAAGCCTTATTCAGACATTATTAACACTTTAAAAAATAATTAATCAAATCGGTCCAGCGGTTTTCATGTGATATACTTACATAATTTAGTTTTTTATTTATGTGTGCTCCACCACACAGACATCATTGCTTCATTGCGACGGCATAGTGTTGCAGTATTATTAAACTATGCTATTGAACCGTGTAGGTTCGATCCCCGCACATAACGAATTTTGTTTTAGAATCATAATTTCAATTGTGTCTTTTTTTATAAGAGCTCGTCACATTAACAGTACAGTCCCTGATGGTAAATACAGAACAGTCCAAACACAACGGCTACCACCGAGAGATCTAAGTCCATCCATCCATCTATATATGTATGTCTTTTGAATGATTAGACTTATTAAAACACGACTTCAGACTTTTTTTATGTAGAGCGTTGAATTCCTTACACAAACATGTATACAGTTTCTTTGTACGACATATCGTTAGGTAGTTACAAAAATCAGAAAGAACAAAAATAATTTTTCCCGTGTGGAAACTAGAAAAGAACCATGCGCTCCATGTTTGATATTAAGAGCTTTTTAGAGGCTAATTTTCAAGCCTAACTTAAGGGAACTTTTAATCTTAGTGCCGAGAAAAACAAAGTTGTTTTATTTAATACAAGCTATGATTAGTCTGGAATTACATGCTCGTGAAATTGTATCCGCATATACTAAAATAATGTCTATATGTTAATACGTGAAGCAAAAGCTTTCGGTACCTTTTTAAGCGTATTACGTGCACGGAAGACAGATTTGGCATGGTTAAAGTTTATATGTAGAAAGAGCGCAGAAATCTAAAATTTATCTATAATATCTATTACTAATAAATTAAAATAAATAAATTAATACTGCGAATCCTAACACGACCTGTGCCATTGAACTTAGACACCCCAAAATATAGACATTGTCACTCAACGAAAAGTGACAGCAAGTGATGTAGATAATACTCATTGTTTAGGTTCATAAATATTGCAAATGTTAAACAGAAAATAGTCTATGATAAAAAAGTCGCAGGTCGAATTTCGACCTTAGGGCGATCGCTAAGTTTTTATTAATCCTCTAGCCACTAATAGCCAATTTCATATACAGTAACGTTGAGATACTTTTATCTATTTGCACTTAAATTATCCACACATATTTTTACATGGGCCTACAGCGTGTCTACTAATGTTTAGTAAAAAAAAAAACTCGAAACCCCCAATTAATTTTCAAAGTATTAACATATAATCTGTAATATCAACAGATTAATCTCTAGATGTAAAACGTTTAGTGGTTCAAGACTTGATGTAATCTCTTAATGTAAAAACAAAACGATCTTTATGTTAAGAGTTGAAACAATCTGACATATTAAGTAACGGACGTGTACATATTGATTACGATCTAGAAATCTGATTTATTTTACAATATTTTTTATTGCGGCTCCATTCGCGTAGTTCTTACTAGCGGTCATCCTATGGTCGAAATTCGATAACCTACTTTTTTATCACTGACTATTTTTGTTATCAATTTTATATGTGTAGTATGCACGTAAACAATAAAAATATTATTGGTGTCACTTTTGACTCAAACCCCTTAGGTCTAAATTCAATGGCACTGGTTGAAGTAATATCCCAGTATTATTTATTTTATTTTTATTTGAACGTTCTTCCTACATTCTTCAATATATAGATATAAATTAAACTCTCCTCTGACCGCGTAATTTGCTTAAAAGTAATCCAAAGTTTTCTCTCCGCGTTTTAATATATAGATAGGAACTGTTCACTCAAAGGTTTTATCCAAACATAATTTATAGACTTGCGTCCAAATGATTATTTTCGAAGCTTTGGAAGGTTCGAATTCGAACACATTACCGGTAGACATTTTTACAACAAAGTGCCCAACACCTACTGGATCTAAAGGCATTTAACCTCAGTTCCCAGTTATAACAATCTATCAAAATTTGAATAGGATGGCAGTCTTCTATAACAGTTAAAAAATCTACATTATAAATGGTAATGGTAAAAAAAAACAAAATGGTATGTACTTAAGACCATTATTTCTTTATTTACGAAATGAAACGGAGGTAATTTTGAATGTGCTTTCATTAGTTTAACTGAGTGCCATTTTACGAGCCCGGGTCGAGCTTCAGGTCAAACGGATCTACAAAAAATATGTTACTTTAAAAAAAATTGGTTCCGTACAATCTCTCTATCATCAAACTATATTATATATTTTTCATTCAAATGTATTATTTTTACATTCTACCCTTGCACTAGTTCTTCTCGTAATATTTTTTTAGCAAAATTACTATAGGGCATCTGAATAAATACATTAAAATCTATAAATACCATTGCCATCAAAAACCCTCTAGATAACTGGGTATACACTGACTGATCTCAAAAATCAAAAACGGCAAAGTAGTTCTGACTTATAACTTGGCAATAAAAAAAATCCATAAACTTCATTTGTATCATAAAATATTCACCATAAATTTTTTTTTGTTGCCAAACTAGCTGTGACCCACGGTTTCAGCCGTGTTAAAATATTCGATAGCAATCCCCGTTACACACCTTCAGGAGTTTAATGTTCACATATCTGTCCGCCAAACAACCTAATCCGTTCAGTAGTTTGAGCGTGTTTTGAGAGGTTAGTCAGTCAGTCAGTCATTCACAGTTTCCTTTTATATAAGTTTTGATTATCATTCAGTCCTAAATTGCCTCTTTCGATTTTATACTTCTAGAATGAGATTATTAAGAAATTAATGGATGATTAGGATGATTAGATGATTGATTAAGAAAGAAAGAAAGAAAACATTTATTCCACAGAACAAAACACGCTGAACATAAATTGAGTAATATTAGCATACACAAAAACATTAAAAAGTAATAATATAAATGACCTAGCTACGTGTCCTGCCATTAAGAAAAGGCGTCCAGCTCAGCATATGCTGAAGTGTCACGGGGCATTTAGCGCTGATTTTCAGCTGAAACCCCGAAGCAAGTCACGGTGCGTCAACAATAAACAATCAAAATAAAATTAAAATAAAACATAAATAATATAAAATATAAAACAAATAAATAAAAGGGACACTCATGAACAAATGGAAAATAATATGTAGGTGCATTATAAAACTATGTAAACATTATATCTAAGGTTATACTATGTACATAACAGTATATTAAAATATATGCAAACAAAAATAAATCCTCAATGCACGAATCTACTAATTTACTAATTTGCAGGTTGACATGACCAGCGTTAAATTACCGATCTCTTGATGGTTGCCGTTGTTTTTTACCATGATACTATTAAAAAAAAACATGTATTAAGTAGGACTGGGCAGGGATTTTTCAACTCAATTATTTACAACGGGACCTTAAAACCGCATTATAGACTTTGTCCACACTACACTGATCAACCGTATGATTAATGTACATAGAAATCGACATATGAACGTGAGTTTGCGTATTATTTTCAACCACGTGATATAACGCTTTAACTTGTTACGGGATAAGCAGAGATGCTTCAGCTTTAAGTAGTGACAGTTGAATAGTGTATATTTTAATACTAAATGCAATGAGTAAGATATTTCAATTTGAGGTGAAATCTAAGTAAAGCGATTGTATCTCTGCTTTGGTATGGCACTTGATTCACGATTGCGACCACCGTAAAGTGTCGTCCTAGTGACTCGATCCTGTGGAGGGTTTTTTATAACCCAAAATATATATAATATCTAGCTATCTAGAGGCGTTCTCTCTGGTATTTAGATGCTTATATTTATACACTACATACACTGTATGTTTATGCACGTTTATAAGAAAGTATCTGAATACATAGTTAGTAAATGTGGAGTGCAGTTATTTTGGTTATTTTTTAAAAGGATTTATTTATACTAGCGATCGCTCTAAGCTCGAAATTCGACCAGCGACTTTTTGATCATTTTTTGACTATTTTCTGTTTGAAATTTGCAGTATTCAGGAACCTAAACAATGTGTATTATCTAACATCACTTGCTGTCACTTTTCGTTGAGTGACAATGTCAATATTTTGGAGGGTCTAAGTTCAATGACACTGGTAAGCTTAGAATTCGCAGTATTAATTAATTTTATTTAATATATTCAGTAACCAGATATTATAGATAAATTTTAGCTTTCTGCACTCCTTCTCTATATAAACTTTAGCCATGCCAAATCTCGCAGTCTTCCGTACACGCAATATGCTTAAAAAGATACCGAAAGTTTTTATTCACGTATTAATATATATATTTAGTGCTTTGTTAATTGACGTCATCACATTTTTTTGGCATTCGATGATGGAGATAAGATCGTGGAGGTTATTTAGATTATTTTTCAAAAAAATAACCTGTTTATGCATTAGATAACAAGAGAAATAGAAAAAAAAAAACTATTATAGTAGTCAGTAGAAATAAAACTGAAATCGTCATAAGTAGTAAAATTATCTTAACATTGGATTTTACTAAATTTTTAGTTTTAAATTCTTCTGAATTTTTTTTGCAAATTGGGTTTTCCAATTGGTTTTTTTTTTGGGTTTACACGCTAAGCCCTGAGGTGGGACTGGATCTAAATTACAGTTGTTGAAGAACACGGTGCTTGGTAACAAATATTCAACTTTAGGGTGGTTGTTATTAAGGTTGTTTGTGCTAGAGTCCTATAGTTTTTTCACTGAGAGTTTCGGATAGGATTCGAACTTACCTCTATCACCGTAATATTCAAAGATGCTACTACTAAACCAGGAACGCTTCAAAATTTAAAGATAATGTAAAATATTGTCTTTAATTTGCTTCAGATTAATAATAAAAAAATTTGTTTTTTTATTCGTTATGTTCAAAATACAAATAATGTTAATATGCTAATGGTACATACCATTCTGAATTGATTTCGAACCATTACGTAAGATCGACCTCTGAGGGGTCACATAAAGCTCACATAAAATGTTCTAAATTGACCGCTTGTGATAAAACCTGCATTAGTGTATGTCACTTGTCTAAATCGTTTACGCCCACGCCTAGAGTTTCGGTCATATAGATAGCGATTAGAAATTTATTAATAAAATATTATAAATTAGAATTAAAAAGAAATTGTGTGTACTTAAGTAACCGTGTAAGGAGTTTTACTTCTATGGAGTTAAATAACAAAAATATCACATTATTAACGTGATTAATCACAAGGCAATTTTTGACAAAAAAAAAGAAAACCAACTTCAATGGTTTTGAGGAGATCCCTGGTATATCTTCGAAATCCAAGATCCAATGCCAATTAATTTAAAATCAACCAAATGAATCAACTAAATCGGTTTATAAAAAAAGAAGTTGTGTCTGAATACCCATAAAAAATAAATATTCGAATTGAAAACGTCCTCCTTGTTTTGATGCTGGTTAAAAATAAAAATAAAATTTATACTTTACTCGTAAATTATTTTAACTAAAGAAAAAAATTAGTAAAATGAATTTAAATTATTATCATTAATGGCTAACTTATTGATGCCGCACTTTACTTTTGACTAAACGCGCCAAAAGAATTAGTTTCAAAACATGTATCAGTAAACTTCTGCTTTGTTGATTAAGTTTTTTATAAAGTAAATTTTTATTTTAAGATATAGGTGACAGGAACTTTCGATGCTACCGAATAGCAAATACGATGCGAATGAATCCAGCGAGAGTAGAGCGTACAAATATCATGCCATCTCATCTGTCCTGTGTTCTATGGAGCTATTCAGCGCCGACAGAGTTGATGTATGATGAGAGTTCCTAAGCCTTGTTTGTTCACGCACATACTGAACATAGTGGTTCTGGGCGCATGTCCGATAAAGGAATTCAGGAACGAGCGAGGTTTGTTGGCAATCGGGATCGCCTTATATCAGTCACGAATTACTTACGTAATATCTGTGCGTCCCTTAATATAATTTATCATTCGCTAGTATTATAACCCCCACTTTATATTGAATAAATCGCCATCGGTATAGTAATGTCACCTAATCCATAGTAAACGCGACGTGTTTACATATATTTTAAAAGGTTGAGAAAATTCTATTGACTTTTTAAACTATATGAAAATAAGAATTAACATAAGCATATACTTTTTCTTCCTACTATATTGTTTTTTTTCTTTTTAGTTTTTATATAGAACTTTAAGATTCTAAGAACATACGCAGTTTTGAAATAATGTGACTATTACATTGTATCATTTAATGAACATCTAATTTATTAGATATCAATTTAAATATTCCTAAATGTAGCAATCAATGACTTTTTGCTAAAAACGTATACACTACTATTATATTAAATTTTAAACAATGGTCTTAAAATAGCTATTTATTAACACCAAAAAAATGTTCATTCATTGTGGTATAATGATTCGAGACCTTTATTAATGGATTTAATAATAATTATAAGGAAAAATCAATGGGTAATATATTGAAGACTCCATATCACTTTTTGTTCGTTATTTTATTATTGATTTTAATATTGATCGAATATTTTTATATAAGAAATCATTCGTCAGTGTTTTTTTTTATTCTAACGTTTCGTATTTGATTGACATGAAAATTTTAATAACCAATTTTATAAAAGGAATTGGAATTGCCCGGACCGACCTTTTTGTTTGTGTTATTGTAACGAATCAAATTGCGATTTCAAAATAACGTAAGTATATCAATTGTATCTCATATCAACCGACATCTTGCAGTAAACTATAGGAGATATTTCAAATCAATGTAATAGGTATATAATTGCAGATAATATGTTTCTATAACATTGTGAGTTATCCCTAGCTCTTTAGCTTTAGCTGAGTACAGCGATAGTTATTTTAGTGCCTGAATTAATTCAAGACCACCAGTCTTTTTATTTATTTGCGCGGAACCCTAATTCCTTTTCTAAAATAAAAGTAGTGTAAATTACTCTTTATAGCAACAGCTACCTGTCAGTGAAAGCTTCGTCAAAATCAGTCCAACCGTTTCGGAGATTACCTACAACAAACAGACAGACAGCCAAAAAATTTGAAAATTGTCTTTTTGTTATAAATATATAGGGGGGAACGGGTTAATAGGAGTTAGCGGGTACATGAGCTTCGTCACCGCTGGGGAGCAGACTAGCACGCGTATGGGGGTGATGAGAAGATGTTAGTTTCATGGGTCACCGTTATAAAAAATATAAAATTTCGAAACCAAAGTAAGTACCGTAATTTTTATCATTCAGTTGTTGTTTATTAAGAGCCGTATTTAATTGGTTTTACGATAAAAGTAAAATACAGAAGATTTATCAATGTTTGTTTTAGTTAGTTTTATTCTTTCTAGTTATTTAAAATTCGGATAGTAGGAACACATGCACACCACACAGGGTAAGGAACCTCTTTTTCTTTTTTTTACGCTAGTTAGTGTAGACCATAATTTCTTATTATTAAATACATATATACGTGTTCCTCTTCCTCCCAGGAGGCAGGGACATGTCTATGTTAGTTAGTTAGTTAACATATATATGTTAGTTTAGCTCGAATTTTAAGGATAGGGAATTAATCAGATCACGACTTCTTTGTAATCTCGGCAACAGTCCAAGCCAAGGTCCGGCCACTTTGGCACCCTTGCGCGCTTCTTGCCCATGCTATCGCGGCTAAGAACCTTAAGTGCTCGCCCCCAAGCTTGGTAAAGTTGTAAAAAAACTTCTAGTTCCATGTGGTTACCATTAACCCATAAAAAAAAAAACGTAATTCTAATCTATTAAAACGTATTTTATTTTTGCTAATATTCTAAATGTTTCAAGTCTTCGTCCACAAATAATTAAATAGCATGCCAAAACAAGTAAAATCAAGGAACATTCAAAAGCTTTGACTGCTAACTTCATAGATAAAGTTTTGAAAAGAAGAGAGAAAAAAATAGGAAGTAAAATAATCCGAAGAAACTTTAATGAAAGAAATATTAATAAAGATAACAAGAAACAGCTGAGGAATTGTCTGTCTATGAAAACAAAATATGATAATGATTCTGAATACTCGGAAGAAGAAAATGAACGCGTCATAGTATACTTTATAACTGTGACTCGTTTAAGTTTCTATTCCGTGCTCCAAAGTAAGTTCAGTTTTGTTCAATATTAAGTGATGATCCTCATTACACATATAGAAGTACCCGATGTGTGTGGACCTTAAGAGTTTTAAGTTTTTAAATTTTTTCTTACCAATTATTGAGACAGAGATATAAAAAAAAAAGAAATTCTCTTAGAACATAAATAATTACAAAATCAACTTGTATTTTTTTACTTTTCCTTACATGGCTCCAATTCCCCCACTCTCCCCTACGTTTTTATGCATTTAGTAAAAAGCTGTTATTTTGACATTACAGACACCATGATTTTATTAATAAAATTATAATAATAGATTTTATAATAAGCGCAGCATAATCCATAAACAAATACGAACACTAAAAGATCGGCAATTCATCAAGAATGATCGCTTTCATTTAAGCCTTTCCGTAGCTGGATTTACAATGGCAGATCCCGAAACGCGACAAACCAAAAGACAGCCACTGTGACTGATTTATCACTATGTGTAATTGTCACCACTCAGGTGTACCTACCACCTTCATTGATCACCGAATAACCTAGCAACATTTTAAATAAGGTAATGAACTACAGAAGTTTAATTAAAAGCAACACTGTAGGGTTTCTCTGGTATATCTACTCTATAACCATTGGAGCTACTGCGACTTACACTAATTAAGTGTATTTGAGATTTAAGGGGTGTCGTTTTACATCTTCAGCACTGAGGCGTCCAAGCCTATCTCACCTGTACGAACGAGGAAATGGCGATAGTGGGGTGTCAGGGCTGTACAGCATGCTAGATCGCGACCACCATGATATGACTTCATTTTAAAGACTATTTTTTACTGTGTAAAAGTAATTTAACGTTGAATAAATAAACGTTAAGTTAATTTGTAAACATTTTTATCGTTTTTGGCTAAATTCATTATGTTGTTGGGAGGCCGGATAAAATTTTGGAGCATTTTTTTGTTACGTGTTTACATAAGTACACACAATTATGTTGTCCAAATTGCAAAGCGGTCACATAGCTTTTCCACTGTGCATTTAATATACAGAGTGTAACTTTGAGAATAATATGAGGAACTCTTTGAAACTTAAATATATGATGAAAAGATGGACGTCTCCTTCAAAATTAACAAATAAAATACAGAATTTCAAATCATACATTAATTTTTATAAGTTACTTTTTAAATGATTAAGGTTCGATTCTTCCGACTATAGTATAGTTTTTTTTTCAAAATATATAAATACAGTTTTTGTTATAGTTAAAATAGATCACATGTTTCTTTTAAATGTATTTCTCTATCACTTATACTTTCCGAGTTCTTCATACTAACCTTGTATAATAGACAAAGCTTGCTTCACCAATCTACCTACAACTTTTGAAACATTCATTCACACGTAGTAGGCATACGGGAAGAATTTTGTATCACAATCTTAACGTTACGACATGAAGGTCTACAAAGAATGTTAGAATATAATAAATACAGAAAAAAAAGTTATATACGTAAGATAAATAAATGGAAAGTTGAATCGAATACAAATATAAGTTGAAAGCTTTGTACGATTTGTAATCGTACGCGTCAATCCAGAGCGGGTTGATATATCTGCCCCTCGCTGCCTCCACGCGTCGGTCGTGATGATAAAACTGTTACATGGACCACCCATTTACGGACGCGCGACGCGTACGGCCGCGGCCCGCTCGGCTCAAGCGCTCGGACCTTATGTGTGGTCATAATATGGATATGCCATAGGTTATTTTTATTGTAAGTATTTATAAATACATATAAACTTGGATGGGTAGAAATTATAGTTCAGTAGTAGCATATAAGGGCATAGCATCCGTTGACGTGAGTTACTGCTGAAGGAGCCTGAGCTATGGATGGGAGAAAATATCGTGTTAAAACCTTAGAATGGTGATAGGTCTTTTTCTGGCTAGCTACCCCTTTCGTGTTGAAAATCTTTCGCTAAGAACCTATAGATGTGTTCCAGCAGCTACACTTTAGAGCCAGCCTTTCACTATGCTCAGTGTGCCACCATCTTGAATCACATCGTCATTTATAATCAGATGAGATTGTTTGTGGCCGTAACGCTAAAAGTATACGATAAAAAAGAAAAACTCGTACGCTGAGGGTTCCTTATTTTATACAATTATTGTTCTTACATTGTTCAAAATCGCATCTCGACGGCGCATGTTTAAATAACATTTTATACATACGCAATTATAAGATATTATATTATTATTATTAAATTGCTCGACTTTTTGGGTTGGTTACACATGCCGTTAATCGTTTTGTGCTTTTAATAAATAAATAAAAAGCAGCAACTATACATTTGTCAAGTGATAATTCGAGGTGGATATACAAAATATTTAATTTTCGGATTTATTTTTAAACTTATGCCAAAAAATACTATATAAGTTTTGATAATAATTGGTAACAATGTGCGGGACTTATATTATTATAGGCCGTAACTTTTCAACTTCGAGAAAAAGGTCCTTGAAACACAGATAGACAGACAGACTGAGGTAAGCAAGAACAAGGAGAAAGGGAAGCAGGACGGAAGGAACCTGGTATAATAATAAAAGTAACATTTAAATAATCTTTCTGTTATTTTCCAACTACCATTAGCTATGATTAAAACTGTGAACGAATTATGTGCTTAAACCAAAATCTATCTGTCAGTATTTAGAAAACGAAGCAAACTTAAAGTATTGATGCCACATAATATCTGGTAATATTTTTATTCATCAATTATTTGCGTTCGCATTCGGTTTTTGACCTTTATTTTAGCGTTACCATGAGAAGAGAATAACATTGATGTCTAAATTCTGACCGCTGCGGTTTGCGGTTTTAAAAGGTGTTTACACACTGATGTCGATCACTTTTATTTGCTCCTCCGTATGACATCAAAAGCTCAGCTAGTTTACATATCTAGTTAGTGTAGATTTACTGTATTTAGAGCTAATTACTTATTACTTTGCATCCCGTTATACAGGTGAGCTATGACCTACAACAACATATACAATAAGAAACCTGTTTCACCTGTACCTCTATTTATATTACTATAACTAAGAAGAGTAAACAGCATGTTCTAAGTCATATTTCTTTCATCGGCTGGCTAAGTACCCTGACATACAATAAAAGTAAGGATGTACTTAGGATTGAAAAATAATTTAAATTTTCTATGATAATAATTACCTATAAACTATTTTCCATTTTTATTTTGACTGTTGCTTTTATATTGTTTTTTATCTCTAAACAACATGTATTTTGTATATAATATGTGATTTATGATTATGTGTATTGTGTTTATGTATTGAATGTAATATGAAATATGTGTCTATAATCTATATAGTATAATAGTATGGGTATGTAGTATAATAAATATATAATGTGTAATGTTATTATGAATATAATATGGTAACTGGTATAAAAAGTCCCCAAGACCATTGTTAGAATATAAGTATAATATAATTTAATTATGTAAAATTTCATTTAATTTTTTTTTCTCATTTTATATCTCTTTATTTAACAAAGTAAATAATAAAAAATAATATCTTACAGTTTACTTTTGTATCACACGTTATTATGTGGAACGGGTTCGTAAGAACTGCTATTTCTGTATAAAGGTATTGAATACATGTTCTTTTAAACAGAAACTGTCGACTTCAGTGATAATTAGTGTTCGTGAATCTAATATAGCCGCTATCGCATGAATGTATTAAAGAGGCGTATAGAAAGAGCTTATCCATAATATGTTAACACATGCTCCCATGTATATCATTGTAATTGGATTAAACGTTTTCTTTCTGTCATTGTTTTCCGCGGGCGTCCATTGTTCATTCGCTCTTGTTTGTTTGTTTGTTTGTGTGTCGTGAACTCGTAACTACGAAACCTTGTGTGCTAATAAGCTTTAATGTGATTCAATATTTCATTCAGATAGTGATGTTGCAGGCTTATGTTAAGATTTGTTTTTGGTAAAAAATTCTAATAATTTAAATTAATAACATAATCGACTTGTAGTAAAGGAAAACACCGTGGGAAAACCTGAATGCTTGAGAAATATTCTTATAGTATTATTACTGTATATGAGGAAAAAAATAAAAATTGTATATTTCGTCAGCGTTTGAAATCGCCAATATGTCTTGAGCTGGCGTAGTGATTAACTCCGTGTCTTCCCTCGAGAAGTAGCATTTGCCCTGCGGTGCTATCATAGTTTTAAATACTACAACTTTAGGAAAAGCGTTCAAAGAGGCTTTTAGGTAACTGAAAAATAATATGGATTTTTTTTTTAAAAGACAAATTTATGAAAATACCTGTAACAATGACAAGGCGATCTAAACAGACTTTTAAATATATTATTACAATGGATGTAAGATTAAGTGGGGCATTGTTTTATGTTAGAACAAACATACGTTCACACGATTATTTTTTTATCTTAATAAATAAATAGATTTTGTCCTTGCAGCGAGATCAGACTTAATACCTACTTATTTGTTCATCCATGATCTCCCTACATTATTTTTTTAACTGAAATATGTTTTTCCCCATACCGCGTTTATCCCTTTTTAAGTTACGCCAATGTATATTCTACTGCCGAAAAGTCAGAACAGTGCAATTGCGGCTACGGAACCCGCTTTAGCTTCTACAGCAACTTATGCCAGTGTTACCCAATACTGAATCTGCTTAATGCTATTCGTGAAACATGCATTAGACCTACGAGTAATTACGTTAGAACTATATATACTATATATAGTTAACATGCGATAACGTCACCAATACACCTTGACAAAGCAAAAGATCACACGCTGCTATACTTCGGTGTAAGAATATGGTTGTCAAAGCATTCCATCTAACTCCACAATTTATCAATGACTAATCTAGAAAGTGTGAACCATTTCACATTTGATGAAAGTTTTATTCTCATGACTCTGTAAATGCGTTTACCCGTGGAAAACCAGAGACTCAATCATTACGACAGTCCTCGATGCTGTGGTGATTTTAATCCTATCTATATCCTATTTATATCCTATCCTATCTATCCTATTAGATATCGTTTAGTCCTATTCCATCGTCTTTAATTCTTTCTTATGAAAATTTGAGGACTAATATTTTAGCGTGGTATAGATACCTCATAAGGAAGGATGAAACTCATAGCTGGAAGAATGTTAAGCTTGAAGGTAAACATTGAGTAGAGGTTGACCGAAGAAGTTATGAAAGGATTGATATATGTATAAAAGATATGAATACTGAAATGACAGCTGATAGAGAAGAGAGGAAGAGAAAAGCATTTTATGCTGACCCTACTTAGATGGGATTCGGGTAAGAAGAAAACGAAGACTTTTCGAGGCTTAAATCTGCGGATATACTATTAGCCCATGTGTTTTAAATATATTTTTACCAGATAAACATAAATCGCAAAATCTCACTGCGAATTTACGACTGAATACAAAGATTTGGGCCACAAAAAATGACTCGTATATCAAAACCGTAATGCGGCGCTCAAAATTACAGATCACTACAATAATAAGACTACGAGGTCTTGCTTGCTACTCGGCGGAGTCTTAATACCTACAATCAAGTGCCGGCGCGTCGCAACAACTTTAATAGTCGAATTTACGAGGTGTTCCGATATCGATTTCGCCAAAATTCACTCGTACACTTTGATGAAAGACTTCGACAACCTGATTTTTTAATGCGAGTAAATTGTGTGATACGTAAGTAAGGGGGGAGACGTTATAAAACGTGTAATGGAGATCGAAGCGAGATCCGTTCGTGGTAATTTCGTTTTAATATTTATGTTCGTTTATCATCACGCATATTTATAATGGTAGAGGGTAGATTGAACACATTGATATTTTTGAATAATACGATTGGTGAATACTTAAGTTGATGCTGTAGAGGCCAAATTGTTAAGAAATGTGGAATATTGATTCAATAAACGTTAATTCGAATCTCGGCATGTAACATACAGTTATTTTCTGATTTTTTTTTAGATTTGAACTTTATTAGTAACACTGTCGATTCTGAAGGTAAAGATCGTGAGGAAGCCAGAAGATATCATGAGGAATATTCTCGTGGCACCAACGTGTGATGTGAAATGAGAGAAATTAGATTTCTCTTCGTTTGCTATCAAAAATACACCGTGAGCCTGAATGGCGGTTAAGTATAATAATATGTCTTCTCTCGGAAACAGGCCTTTTTCTGAAGTGGGCCAGTTCCAAATGCGTATCTATATCTTTCTGTCGGTTATAAACTAAATCTTGTTTAGTTTTTACCAAATTGTGGAGAATTAACAGTCTAATACTTATATTACATTGTATTAGAGACTTTAAACTGTTATACTATGCGAAGAGAAGTCATAATTTCAATTCATATCAAGTTACCAATTTATCAACTGTTACGAAAATATTTTGAATACTATTTGTCTTAACTAGTTGATTAAAACATGACAATCTCAAAAATATTTAGACTTGTGTAATAAATTGTTAATTTATCCGAAACTTTGTCTACTTCCGCCTGAAACAGTTTATTTCTTATTATGTTATTAACGGACGGATCGAGCTCAACTGCATCTCTTTTATCGTTTCAGTAACTTTTTTAGTTGTCTTCATTTAGTTTCAGATTTAACATTTTCATAATCATCTGAACAATTAAAATAAACTGTTTTTTTTTTGTTGCAGAAAGATTAAACAACTGTTAATCTGTTTCAGGCAGAAGTCGCAAAGAAATTTCGGATAAATTAATTACGATGGGTTTCCGCAAAGTAACGTCTACATCAATCAAATACCATAAAAACGGCTAAAAAAAACAATCTCTTGAAATATAAGATATGATCAGTTTATCTCTCAGCTACCGCGGATCTAATTTAGAGAAAAAAATCACTAAGCAATAAACAGAGAAGCGGCGCTTCGACAGACAACTAATAACCCTACTCAAGCATCATTACTGATCTAAATTACCGACATTTACAATCAATATTGTGCGATTTAACGTTAGTTAATTTAACGTACGGCTAACAGGCATTTATTTAGCTCTATATCTAGTTTGCGGACAACCATTAATGAGTTTCGTCTAACATGTTTTTTATTTTGCTTTTCTAGAATATTCCACAATTGCTTTTTAATACAACAGCCAAGAAATCTCAGAGGGTATTTGTACATAACATTTTTTATAATATTTTAATTATTATTTTAAAAATTGTTAAAGACTAATTTATTTATTTAGGTCGCCAACAGAATCAACATCAACACAATATCATGTATAAAAAAAAAATTCAGTACAGGAATTTAATTATAATAAATGTGACCCTAATTATAGGTCGACGGTATGCACATTAAATCCTATTACATTGTATATCTTTAGTAATTTTAAAATACAAACAGCTATATAAAATAAAAACAATCACAAGAAAATATAAATAATGTTTAAAGTAGACATTAATTTTGTTATCGTCTCAAGAACAACAATATCCTCTCTTAATTTTAATAACAGTATCAAAGAAGACATAATTTATAAAGAAAATGTATTCATTTTTAATTAAATTCAGTACATACTTAATAACGAGAAACAAGGTTATTCGTCTAAAAAACATAGTCTTTTATGTTAATCGCAATATTATTTACACTTAGTACATACAAATAAAAATATACCTAATCACAATACTAGTAAAATCAATTTTGGAACACCATTACATTTTTTTTAATTCTAGGTTTACAACAATTGTGACATTGGCACATGCTAAATGATAAATGATAAAGCTAAAAGATATTATTAATTAAATATTTTAACTTAAGTTATATAAGTGCGGACCTGAAGCTAGTTATAACAAAGCTTCTGATATGTTTTAAATGAAGAATGTAAAGGCTGAAGGAAATTATACAAGTTTGATGTGCTTTTTCTTTCTACCTCGGTAAAAATACAAAAATATTTTTTCAAACCTAACTGTTACTTCTAGATATTAGATCGTTCGTTTAGCGATTGCTAAAATCTTAGCTGATGTGAAATGACGATGTGACCTAAGATGGAAGGACGTTAAGCCTAGAAAGAGGATTAGCTCTCAAGTGCAGCTGCCGGAACACACATATAGGTGCTTGCCGATAGATTTTCAACTTGAGGCCAGGCGGGCTTTGGAAAAAGTCCTACCACTATGCTATCGTTCCATTAGGATGTTTTTCTTCACCAAAAGCTCAACTTCATTGCAGGGATTTGAACTCACGTCGATCTTCCCGGTATCCGAACACTCGGTAGAGCTCAAATGGTACTTGAGCCTTATAAATGGTATTTAGTATAGATTATTACTCTAAAATAGTAAGACATACAGTTGTCTAAATTATATTTGATTGTCGAGCCAGAGGTCAACATGTCTCTGATATAAGCTATAACGATATGAGATTAATGTACCAGAAACCTAGCAATTTAAATTCAATTTTTATTTACTGCCAATTATGTGTGATACCATTAATCTTGTTCACATATCGATCGGTTTCGATTATTGCTCTGCCGCCATTTTAAATGGTGTAATTGACACTTCGACTCTATATTTTGGTAATTTATTTTTATACGTTTATTAAATATACAAGTACTAATTTTCTTAAATTCGATTAGCCATATACCATTCTCAGGATGAAAATCTCTCATTAAGAACCTGTCTTTACGAAATTTTTATTCTAGAATTACATAATATTATATTGAAAGAATTTTCGAACATATATTTCGAATCATGTTCACATCTATTACTCATACAATAAATATTGTGTTCTTAAAACTTGTCGCATAAGTTTTATTTCTGAGGCTGATAATATTATGTTATATTAATTACTACTTTACAAAGTGTTAAATTAACAAACAAAACTCCACTTTAGTATAATATTTTTATGGAAGCTATTTCGATATAACAATAAGTATTCCATAAGTATCACATAAAACTTTTTTGATTGCATCATCTAATTATAATAATGCATGCATCACTCTATACTATAGCTTCGTTAATTGTGAATAACTTGGTAAGTAATTGCATCAATTCATATATATGCGGATAAGTGCATGGTCACGTAAAATTTATTCGTTAATTTCATAAAAACTAATTAACTAAAGGTTCAGCAGTAGGTGACATTGATAAACCAAAATATTTTCTTATTTCATTTCTCTGACGTACTATTGGTGCATTTTTAGCTGCGATACATATTCAGTCCACTTTCTAGGATTAGTGTGTTGCCATGTGTGTTCAGATGAATCATTACAATCAATATATTAATAAAATTGAAGTGTCTGCTTGTAATGTCAAAATAACAGCTTATTACTAAATGCAAATGAAAGTATATACTATACCTATAGCAAAAAATTTTTTTTTTTTTAACTTTTGTCTGTATGTCTGTTTGTTCCGGGTAATCTCTGAAACGGTTAAACCAATTTCACTGTTAGATAGCTTATTATATAAGAAACAACTCAGGCTACTGTTATTTTACAAAAAGAATTATGGTTCTGCATAAATAAAAAAACTCGTCATGGTGAATCAATTCGGGCGCTTAAATGGCTTACGCTGAGTAAATCATAAGAGATATAACAAATTAATGTAGTATATAATTATGGAAATTAAAAAGACCTACAAAAAAGCGCGAGGGTATACGTCTATCTTCTAAGGAACAACCACAATAAGCATTTTGTATTCCACGCGAGCGTAGCCACGGGTACAGTTAGCATTAAATAAGGTTATGTCTGGAAATGACTCCCTCTCTGTATATCCACTGAAAACAATAACTGCGGCAACTCAAGCCTAGGTCCATTTCCTTGGCGTGGAGCCCTTGACTCTAGTAGCCGCTCGACCGATTCAAGTGACACTGCACTTACAATCACAAGCTACTAATATACACCATTACACTACATCCCACACTCGTGTATACTACACACATACATAGGTTCTGTAAGGACCTTTTTTCCTTTGATAAATAAGGTACAGCCCACAAACAATGGCGATCATCAGTGACAAAGATTTCATCGGCAGTTATCCAAGTCATTTTAACTTGGTGAAATGCTTCTTCACGCCTCGTTTGAAGAACCCAATATTAAAGTTATTAAAGGAACTTGCATGAATATGAACAGTCTGATTGCGGTACTCCAAAACCTCGATTTCATGATATGATTAGCATAATTGTATACCATCTTCATTAACATGTTGCGCGTGCGTCGAACATATTTCATACCGCCCCGTATTATCGTTTATTTTTTTATCACAAGAAATCAATCATTGATAGTTTGGAATAAATTATTTTGTACTCGTTAAAAAATAGGTTTTTGGTTAAGTATCTTATTTTATGTTGAGAAATCAGGGAGATTAGATTTGCAATGTGGCGTTTTCAGCTTCGCCAATATACTCAGAAGCATTTTTTTATAGTATATTTTGCTAGTCACCATTCTGACGAAAACTGAAAGAGAGGTAAGAACAGGAAAAATTGTTTGAAAAATTTTACTCTACTAGGGGCAGTTCGATTAGTGAAATACTTCCACACAACAGAAGATCCTAGGTAACTTATCATAGCATTGAAAAATGTCCAACGATGTGTTGAGTTTCCAGAGCTCCGTGGGGAAAAGGGGCTTATAACTAAATGGGTTGTTGCTATGATGTTACATGCTTCGTTATACTACAGAAGCCGCTTGACCGATTGTTTGTTGAGAAAGGTTATAGGATATATAACTTCACGTTTTAACTCTAAGATGCGATGCAGTAACCGTGAATGTCTATAAATCTGGCAAGCTGGCGACGCGATGGAGATTTGCTCAAATAAAATTAACACGGTGAAGTAAGTATTATAAATAATCGAGAAAGAAGTATTAAACAAGTTTACTGCATAATGAAATTGTATTGATAATCGAACTCAAAACTTCTAAGCTCAAGTTTTGGTCTCTACCATCACTATGGTATGAAGTCTGTCAAAATTAATTAAATTACTCTATAAAAAGCATAGCTCCTTGTCTATTTATATAATTGTAGTTATTATTTATCTATCGTATTACTTCATCATACTCAAAATTTCCATGCGTAACGAGAATTTAAATATTCAGATGGACTTTCTTAATTAATGTAAATGTAAATCTTTAAATAATATATAAACAAAAGTCCAACAGAAAATAGTCTATGATTAAAAAGTCGCTGGTCGAATTTCGATCTTTGGGCGACCGCTAGTTAAAAGAAATCCATAAAGTAATACATAAGCTGGTGTATTCCGTTTTTGGTCTCGTTGTATTCAATCTATTGCCTAGATAGGCATATAGTACAGATGTACTATACTATATTTATGGTAATAATATAATATTTTATTGTTATATATAATATTTTGTTATATATATTATTTTTGATATTGTTCTATATTTTTTAATCTCTTTCATAACCGCATTACTCATATATTTTATTAAGTAATTGAAAATATTTGTGATGAAAAATGACTGAAGCTACTGTATCTTGTCTTTCCAGAAATCTGGGCCATGGCGTGTTCATTTACATCTCCGCATTTTACAGTTGCCATATAATTGTAGGATTAGTATAAAAATTTGTACTTCTGTCTGTTCATGTAATTTTTTTTGTAAATTTTGTGCCGCAAAACTATTTTATAGGTTACTAATCTCAAAATTGACACATATTTTTTGACCGTCTGTTTGTCCGTTTTTGTGTATAAATTTAATTTCAAACGGCTGGACTGATACTATATACCTCGATTGGTAGATTATTTAAGATATAGAAAACTTGAAAAAGGAGGAGAAAAATGCATGGAAGGGACTTTATTATCTGTTGTATGGATTTATAAGCACAGATAATAGTAAAATATCAATCATGGTACTAATACGTAATAGTAAAAGAACCATGTCGGGATTCGACAATCATATGTTAAGATTTTGGAAGAGGGTATGCCAAAACAGGAATATTTATGAAATTTAGATAAATTATAAACATAATTTTGTATTTCAAGAACATCTAACAACTTGATTTTTAAACTTATATAGTACTAGATACTATTTTAAAGACAAAAATGCTTATTGTGGGTGTTCCTTAGAAGATAGACGTATACTCTCCCAGACTTTCTTGCAGGTCTTTTTAATGTCTACAATTGTTTACTACATTAATTTGCTATATCTCTTATGGTTTACTCAGCGTAATCCATTTAAGCACCCGAATTGAATCACCATGACCAGTTTTTTTTTATTTATGCAGTACCCTAATATAAAAAAGTAGCGTAAGTTACTCCCTATAAATTCAAATATCTACCAGTGAAAGTCCCGTCGTAATCGGTCCAACCGTTTCGGATATTACCCGGACAAACAGACAGATCGACAGGCAGACAAAAGTTTTTTAAATGGGTATTTTGTTATAGGTATCGTATATACTTTCATATGTATTTAGTAAAGAGCTGATTTTTTGACATTACAAACAGACACTTCAATTTCATCAATTGTATAGATAATATCAGAATTATGACGAACACTTTCTATAGAAATTCAATTAAAATATTTTACAACACCGTATATAATAATTAACTTTGAAATAAGAGTCATTAACAGGCCTCCTGAATGTCTACTTCACGACGTCCACACTAGATAGAATTCCAGTAACAGCAGCTCTGCGTCAAGACCTTGAACCAGGATCTCGTGGTCTTGGTTGATCGGCTCAAGTAAACTTGTTCCAGGAATCGTCGCCTCCAGGAGTTGGCTCAGTGCAGACCGTACCAGGAAACATCCCTCAAGCAAATAGCGCAGCAATCAAAAATTTCGGCCATCGAGATTTTCTCATATGAAATAGGAAAATTATTTGTAATATTATTACAACTAGTATACAAATTTATAAAAATATATACAAAGATTCATTGTTTTTTGCTTATCTCAGTCAAGCAATGTCATGAAATGCTGGTTTTTGTCTTTCATAGGCTATTTTTTTGACTGTAATTTGCATTAATAACGACTTTAAACTTTAATCGAAATTGTATGCTCTGTGCAATTTGCTTTAGGTTTATATATTACGGTATCTGATCTGTACATATATTCAAAATTACAAGGAAAGGCTTTAAACAATAATTGTATAGTTTAAAAAAATACACAAAAAACATATACTTACTGATAATTCCGACCAAGTTTTTCATCGGCTCTTTAGATGACTTGGATCTTTTCCGAACCAGCTGTAATATTTTGATGTTCATAAATTCCATCTAAGGGCCTAAATTAAATAAAGTATTTTTCATTTTGATAAAATTGATGCTAACTAAATACCCTACTATAATGCAATACTGAAAAGTACAGAGTCGTTAAACTGTGAAATCAATAAACTGTATGACAACAACATTCGACTATCTCTCATGTGCATCGAATAAATTACACGGTGGAACCGAATCGATCAAACGGTCAAACTGTAACACAAATAAATCACCCGCACCGAACACGATCAATCAATCAGATCATCCAAACTGATCCGATTCATCAGTCAGAGCGGCGCGAATAAGTGAAACTGTCAGGAATTATGAACAGGTCAGATAATGGTATTTTTGTTCCTGAAACCTTGCCTTATATTAAGTGAGATCATGATTGTGGGTCTTAAGCACAGCAGCCAAAACTAAGAAACAATTGCAATATAACTCTAGAAATATAAAAAACTCTATTAAAATAGAACTTTAGGAAATGACGTATGATTGTATTATGATGTTTCCTTCACCAAATATTGTGATAGACTCTTCTCATACAGGATATCTTACTGCGATCTGAACATTCATGCCATCAATTTTTGGTTAATACGAGCATGGGTATTCAGTTTACTTAAATTTTTCAAGCCGAAAGTCTTTGCTAGTAAGTGTGCGTGATATTGCGATATGGTCTTTCACGATTAGCCTCATAAGAAAATTTGAAGGTTATGCTTGGAATTTTTCTGCGTAATTTAATAAGAATAGAGAAGATTCTCAGAGGAACCAAAGTCATCGACATATACCTTATAAATGCTAGACTTAGGCGGCAGTCTGCATGGCACATTGCTTCTATAATAAATGCCCGATGAAGCTGAAGAGTTCCAGAGTGACGACCATATATCTAAAGACGCAGCGTGAGCAGATGCGCTACATGGAGGACTGATAACCCGGTGAAGTTAGCAGGAACCCTTTGGATACGAGCAGCGCAGGACAATGCGTTGTGGCGAATGCCTGTATACAGCAGTAGACGTCTTTTACCTCAGTATATGGATGAAAGTATGCGATTAAATTATGATAGGTACCTACTTATAAATATAATGACTAATATAGGAGTCGTACCTCTCAAAATATTTTTACGGCAATATTGCCATAGCAAAACTTAAACTACAATATCCAAGAATAATATGACAGTTATATCTAAAACATGGCAGCAATTCATAAGGTTTCAGTCTATCTCGTTGTCAAATTATGCAAATGTTCAAGTCGATATAGAGCCAACGATACGCGTATTGTAGCGCAAGGGCTATTGTTGCGAGATGACTAAGAGCTAACCAAAACTTCTGGCAGCGGGTCTGTGTCATAGATTAAAAGATACTCATAGGACTTGCGCTATATAATGACAGATATTTATTTATTTGTTTATTTTAGGAAGACTGATAGTTTTAATTGAATTTAGAGATACACAGCTGATTACAAGTTCTAACTGATAGGATACAAAACCATTTATAATCCACGTATCCGCATGAAGTAAATTCATACATAAAAATGATTTCATTTTAGTAGTGTTGAAAATATCAATCAATCCTCCCTCATATGGTAGTTGAAAATAATAGCTTGCCATAGGACACGGTTTTGCATGTAGTTAGTTAAAACAAAAATAGGAACTTAATGTAATACTAACTGATATTTTTTACCATTACCATTCGACCTTAATATCTTACTGCTAGGTGAAGGTGTCTTTTTATTCCTTCCATCTTTATCGTTATAATCTCTCTAAAAATTTTAATAATAATTTAAATGCATACTTATCGTTTAAATGTCTTTCTTTAATCCTTTACTTTTCGGTTCTGAATCATCCCCTCGCATAATGTTAAGTATATTTCTCGTGAAAAAGTTTTTTTGTAATATCCGCTTTTATAAAGAATTTCAAAGTCATGACAGTTATTTAAAAAAATATCCACAACTATCATTTACATTATGTAAGGTATGGTTCTTGCAATATATTTCGGCATAAGTTCGGAAATTCTTACCTTTGCCGAATCGTACAGATGTATAAATTCTTTTAATCCACGTATTCCTTCCTTCCTATGATATTGTGTTCTTCAAACGAGGCGCGAGAATGTATTTCAGCAGGCCGGTCTGACATCGACAATTACTAATAAAACTTGTGTCACCAACAGTCGTCGTGGTTTGTGAATCATATAATTCTTACCATCAAGTGCTGTAAAGTCATTATGCCGAGCTAGTATATAAAATTTCCTATCCTCTGATTATTTACCCTTTTTTCATTTAACCAATATAATATAAAAATTTCAGAGAACTCTCAATTCTAAATCCAAACTAATCTATAGGTCATTACAAATTCTGTATAAATAATTTATCTGGAGCCGCGTGGGTGACTTAGACAATGCTCTGTGAACGCACGTTGGTGAATTTTTTATTAAAGGTCCATGTCGAAACTTTAACCCTGATACTCACAATGTCATTCATACTTTCAGTGTCAGTTATATGCTAGGAAGCAAAACATTAGTTTTGTAGTCATGTAAAGTCTCTCGCAGTCTTTTCATTTCATGTTTAATGCACCGAAGTTTTTTAAGTATCACACATTGTAATACGAATTTAGATCTAAAGGGTCTCTTAAATGCAATGAGTTGCCAGTTTTTCTTTTATATATAAATGGTTTCATTATTAACAACTTAAATTCATTTTAGAATCCAAATCTAAGTCAGACTTATTCTCATTTAGTAAAAATATAATTACTAACATGATGGAAAATATCATGAGACTTCAGAATAGGTACCTGACAAATATTCTCTTTTTTATACCTTGTAGGTTTAGTTTAACTATAATTTCACCTTGAGAGGTGGGGCACAGAGAAATGTCTTCAGAGATTTCTCTTTACTTGGAGTAGGCCAACTGGTGGAGTACCTCCACCTTGCAGAAGATCGCAGCCAAATAACCTTGTGTCGTGTTCCTGTGGTGAGTAGGGCTACAACTGAGCCATAACCACTTCATCTTGTATAACTATTGTCTATCAGAAATCAAAAGACGAAGAAACCATGACTAATATCGAGATTATTTATATATATATTTATTATATACATATTTATATACATATTTTGGGATGAAGCTTAATAATAAAATGTTATTAAAAGTAACATTCATGTGTAAATACTAACAGCTTCTTTTTTAATACTAGCCCCGCAAAATGTGTGTGCACTGCCTGACTGAATGAATACGATACAAAAGCGACCGTCGGTGACATGGATTTCATTGGCAGTCGCAATATTAAACAACTCTTCAGAATATTCTTTATACAGATGATGAACACACTTAGCAACTTACATTGAAATACATTTGCTAGTGTTTCATTTATAAACGAACTAGGAATATAGAAGGAAAAGTAGAAAAGTAAAATTTCGTATTGGAATGGAATTCAATTTTAAACGTAATAACTCTATTGGAATAACATAACTTACATATTTTTATTATTTAAAAAAAAAAAACTTCAATTTGACTTATACGTAGAATCCCTTGTTAATTTTTGAGATTTTTATCTCAAGTGTCCCGTAAGTTTAGGCAATAAATAAAGATTTCTCCCCCCAATAAACATAAGGCCCCGTTTCTTACATACCAAATATATTTATGGGTATGAACTTCTAACAAATCATTGCTTTGTGATGTTCATTCATACCGATATTGTATTGAGATTCGACGATGTGTCACGATTTATGTTTTTGTTCGTGGACTTTATCTACAGCGATTTATAGTTTCATGGATTCGACATTTGATTGAGCGTAGTTTAATTGTTTTGTAATAATTAGAAGCTAACAATATCTACCAAGATATTTTAGATATAATGATATTCTTTATTGTTATTTAAATAGCATTTGGTTTAACGGAACGTTTTTCCTTTGCCTAAACTTCTTTTATTCCTTGTGGTAAGAGCTATTTATAATTTACTTTACCGAACTCCGTATAGGTACTTGTATTTAGGTACTGTCGAGCTATGAATGAATGAATACTTTATTGCACTTTTGGGTTTGTACACTGGCGAGTTTATTACTATAAAGCACTTTCTACCAGCTAATCAGCGGTAATTTGGAAAAATATTATTGTCGTTAATTAATGCAAAAATTTTGATCACTCTGTCTCTTGTTTAACAAATATCGGTGCAGTTGTGATTTGAAGTTGGTGATGATTGTTGTAACATCTTGCTATGCTATATATAGCTATATATATATATATATATATATATATATATATATATATATATTGCTATGGCTATGCTATGCTATTTTTTTTTGTATCTCCTTAAATCATTCGTTCATCAGTAATTCATTCAATCTGCAGTCGTCCGTTAGTTTTCATTCCTACACAAATTTCATTCGTTTGTCTTAAGTCTTAATATAAATTAATATTTGCGGAACATAGGAGTATGAACACGCATTCATAGTAAGTACTGTCGTAGAGCATCTACTAGATTTAGAGCGGCTGAAAGAACCAGTTTAAGCTTGGCTATTATGTCGTGAAGTTGTGGACTGCAAAAAAGTTATTCTAGAAATTCCTAAGTCCACGTTAACGGACTTAATAAATGTCAAAATATTTTCACCCCTCGCCTATTAAGGGTTAACTAGGGTGGCAAAAGTTCTCGACAAAGCGTTCCGTTTAATTTTATTTATGAACCGTGATCTTCCGATCTTTCAACCAAAACACTCTCATTGGCTTTCGACATAGTTAAATTGCCTTCTGTAAAATAAAATTTGTAGGAAACACAGTTCGATTTAACTGTCTTTGAACAGCATTTACAAATTTGTCGATGTCCTTTGTAAAATCTATAAATTTAGTTTAGGACGAAACTGTAACAATTGTCCTCTTTAAAATATCGTTTCCCAATGGTTCGGGCGCGACAAATCTATTGGAGATTTGTTCTGCCTCTTAAATAACTATCTAATGCTTGACACTATCTGTTATGAGAGCATTCCTCAGATATTTGAGATATATTGTATATGAAATCCATTGTACGTTTATGAACTTCGAGTTCATCTGTATTAGATGTTTGAAATGTATATTCGTTTTAGGAAATATTGCATTTTTTTTTTATTTCATCCCTTTATCAAGTCATGTTTATTAACACGTTTTTATTAACTTCACCTGTATGTATCTAAACTATGCATGCGTTTATGAACGATAATAATAATATTATGGTTTAAAAAAAAAAACTACAGAAGAGCTTTTATAACAATATGAATTAAAAATTATTTTTTTATATATATAATTTGTTCAACGGCGATAAATATCTTAGAATACAGTAATAATAAACTTTTCAAATTAAAAATATTCATTTACAAAAAATAACTTTTTAAAATTTTTGCAATCTTTCTGTTATCCCTGGATTATTTTACTAGAATGATCTACATTACGTTTTTTTTATTCTTACGGAGTAAAATGACATTTAATGTGTTGCTAGTTTATTGTGTTTTTAAAATAGTGATGCCAACAATCGAAACTACTCGTAAAATCTTACGAGTACCATATACCTTTTGTGAAAAAACATTGAACCCTCCAAATGTAAATGTCAGTTATTGCAGACAAAATCGCGTCTCTCGTGGGCCAACCGAAAAGTTATTTTTTTGGTTTTATTTTCTTGGAATTTATTCACCATAATATATACATTCTATTGTTTCCTGGTTTATATAATGATAATAGTAAACTATCGGATATGTTGAATAACTCAAATGTATCAAATTAATAAATATAAACCCTCAATTCAGTATTTAAAATCTTACCATGCAAATAATTATTAAGTAAAATGTACGGCAGCACAACACTACAAAATAAATGTGGCACCATTATTTTCTAGTTTGACATTAGCGATTGTCAATTTACTCTGTCGGAAATATAACTATAATAACTTTGTTCTGGAATAGCTTGAATTTATTCATGAAAATAAAGTGCTACGCAAATAATGTAAGCTATGCTAAGCATATAAGCACTTGCTTACAGAATGTGGCCGGAACAATCTTCAACGAAAATATATTATAAGTCAGTTTAACCTAAATGTAATTCGACCAAGTTATCTTTCACAAGATCTTGGATACATGAGGAAGCCAAAATTTAGTGGAAGTTTGTCATTAGTGGACTAATATAGTAGTATAATGCTATGTTTAGATTATTATAGGACTGACATGTTCTTTTTGAACCCAAGTTCCTAAATTAAAAATAGATTTAAAAAAGTGTGTAATAATTATGGTTCGATACCACAAGCAACATAATATCCTAATCAAAATAACTTCAATTATTTGAGTTCCGAACACAAATATTTAGTGGCGTCTAAATTGATCAAAACAAACAGACACTCACTGACATATCCCGAGTGTTAGTCACCGAAAAGCATGAGATATATGCTAATGAGATCGGGTGGAAGTAAATCATAGTGGGGCCAAGGTTCTTCAAGAGATTAAAGATAAAAGTAGTGTACAAACTGGAAGAGAAATTATCAAATTTATTGTTGATTGGCTTAGTTTTTCTTAGACTGCTATTTCGGTTTATGAATTTAGCAATTTTTTACTATGTTAATATATAATGGGGACTGGGGAGTTAGATGATTCCATTATATTTTTGCAGTCTATTTATAACGATGTACCAGCGTAGAATATTATCACGACCGCAATAAATAATCGTAAAAATTGTAGTGACAGTCACGAAAACATAAAATACAAAAAATATTTTTATTACAAACACAAAATCAATCATTTACTTACAGTTTATATTTTTGTCAAATTTTATATTTTTTTAGTTTCATATATACCATAGAAAAAATATTGAAACGTAATACAAATAATTCTGATAAATAAATGTAAGTAGGAGCATAAAACATTCTAACGCCACACAATTCGTTTCTCTTTTATATATTTTTCATTTCTATCGTTAATTAATTTTTTATATGTCTTTGTATTTTATAAGTATCTATATGGCCGGTTAAGTTACATACAGCATAGTTTACACATGTCATTATTTTTTTAATGAAATTATATTCCAAATACGAAGCAAGATGGCGGTTTGACAGTTATGTTCTCATTTGAAAAGGGTGTTATTTATCTAAATTAGCTGTTTGGTTCACATACTATAACATAAGAATTTCCAAGTTTTAATGAAAATGGCTGTGTGAAAAACCTCGAGACTTTATAGAAATGAAAATAAAAAATTTCGTTTTTTTTTTTTTTTGTTAATTGTATCTAAAGTTAATTCATAAAATACTTGAATCTATTTTATTCTTACCCCATATACTAGATGCATTTTATAAGAAATAATATGGTCTTTAAGAGTGAAAACTTTAATCAAGATAAGTAGACAGTCCTCTTCATGCGAATCCAAAGTCATTGGTCCCAACCGCAAAAGCAATATTAAACACAACCCAATAACTCCATACAGCTTTTAAGTACGACGCCTACGTGCGAAACAATTCGCACAGCGCTGTCCAAGTTTTACTTTATTAACATACATATAGTAATGGTATAGTTTAAAATAGTATGCTTTAGTAGGTTCATTATTTTAAAAATAATAATAGTATGTAAAGTTCTTACCTTCGTTATAGAGTCACTCATTATACCAGACAATTTAATACGGACTTTCGTCAGTAGTTTTTCAATTCTTTTTTTTGGCATAGTTCTCTCTTTCGTGAAAGGAAAAGGCAAATACATCTAAGACCATGCAGCCAAGTCAGACGTAATCTGCGACGTACATATCTGTAATTCATTTATATATGTCATTTATATAAAGGCCGAAGCTATGTCCTGTGTTTTTTTTTGTCGACTTATTGTTTTTCTTTCCAGTGTTAGTGTTGTTTAAACCTTCGAAACCTTTCCTAATCTCTAAAGCGAGTTCAAACAAGATGGTAGCTCCCTTGTTTGAACTATCTAGGTAGTTTTTGTGATAACCCAAAATACATGTTTTCAGTTTATATTTACAATCCTCTTCACACATGCACAATAATCAAACTATATCACGGAAAATGCTACCAATATTACATTACATAGGGTCAACAAACCTATGGTCAACATGTCTCCTCGTTTTTTAATCTCATAGAGTAAATTGACAATCACTAATATCAAACTTGAAAATAATGTTGCCACATAAATTTTTGTAGTTATGTGGTAGCGTATATTCTCTGTGGTATATATTACTTTAGAATTGTTTTAATAGTAAGATTTTAGATACAGAATTGGGAGTTTTTATATGTTAGTTGATATATTTTGTGTTGTTTCAATATTCCGGATATAAGATAATTTAGGAAACGGCGCCGGCGTCTCAACTAGCGACATGAGTGATATTCTTAATTATTAAGAAATTAATCACAGGAGAATGGCTTTGAAATTCACTTTTTTCTCCAAAAAAAAAAAACAATACAAATAATTGAACCGAAATTTCTTAGCTACTTCTACATAACGACAAAAACGAGTAATTAGTAAGATAATGGTGCTGCTGCAGAGGAAATAGCTAAGAAATTTCGATTTAATTATTAACGATGAATTTCCGCAAAGTAACGCATTCGTCAATTAAAAAAAACATACGTTTACAAATTAGTTCACTGCTATGAAACTGGCACTATTATTTAACGCACAGACAAATAATTTAATGTGAACCATGTAACTTAGACTCTAAAATATGTATTGCGTAATATTCTACGATATATTATAAAATGACACGAACATTGGAAAACGATACAATCGGTTATAACTTGATCGATTCAAAGTTAATGCATTGTACCTAAGGGTAAGAACAGTACAATCCAGAAACGACGGCGACAACTGTGAGATCTGCAATCCGTTGACGGGTCAATGTTTGCTGGCTATTTACGAAATCCGACAAACCAAAAGAGATTCACGGAGTCGGGTTCATCACCATGTGTATTGTGAACAAGAATATTCCTCTATACCTATCCCCTCGCTTGATTACCGTATATAATATAACATACCATCACGCCTGTATTCCCCGAAGGGTTAGGCAGAGGTGAAATGATGTCATTAGGTCCCGTGTAATAGGGGCGAGTCTATTGCCAATAATCAGGTACAAAGCCAAACTCTGAGCTGCTACTAAGAATTTTATAGAAAACCCAATAACACTTTCGAAATGGGAGTCGAATACAGGATTTCGGGCATAGCAGTCGCGCTTAGGACCACTTTATCGGATTTTATACCTGGTTTATTGCGTCCCCAATTCAGTCACATACAACTGTCATATCCTATCACCCAGCAAATTAAAAAAAACTGCCTGACTGAGAATAAATAAGAAACTGATATATTTCAAAAGCAGTTCATAACTTGGAATTAGCGATTCGAGATCTAACCATTTCATATATCCATATTTCTATATTCTCATATATATAGATTAAGTTCAGTGTACAGTGTAATTCAGTTTTTTTTATTCTGAACATTAAAATCTCGAATTTCTACATTTCCGAAAACTATATATCTTGTATTTACTGAACCATTTCTTGAAACAGTAGTATTATTTATTGTCTGACATAGTAGCATGTAAGTAGCCTATTACATTAGTCTAGCAGCTTTTTAAAAGAACTAGCTGTACTTCATGGTTTTACCTGTGATGCCTTCCATTGAAGCGGGAATCGAAAAAAAAGTGTGGTTCTGAAATACGTTCATATTCAGCCTAATCGTACTTCTAGTTCTAGGGGGTATAAATTGAGTACCTACAATTTTTTCCCCTATGTTTATTTCTCAAGTGTTAGTGGGCTTATAAAGAATAGAAGAAATTGATAAGTGGATTTTTTGGAAATAGGTTTTCGAAATGAATAAATTTAAAATAATAATATTAAAAGTAGCGAGTTATATAGAATATTTCATGATTTTTTTTTAAACAAAATGAAACCTGAAAAAAATAATTAAAAAACCGGTCGTAAACTCGTGAACATACAACTTTTGTACTGAATAATGGTGCAATATAATGTCAATATCGCGTCAATCGTCATCAATTGTTTCAACACCGTCGCACATACATAGACGCAAATTAAATAGTTTCAAATTATCGTTCCGTTGGACTATAACTTAATACACATTCCCTTTAGATCCGCAAGGGGGCGTTATACTAATAATTACGATCGAATTGATTAATGGTAACATAACCGTCAGTGTGGGCCGTAAAAGATATTATCTAGCCGGTCGGAGTGTAAAAACTAACGTGTAGTTGTGTTTCGCGAGCTAACGAAGCGGTATTGTACTCTATTCGTCCGAGTTAAATCGTACACACTATACGTAGGGCTGTGGTCCAAGCTATTCATTGAGCGGGATTGTTCAATAAAACCAGCTATATTAATAAAAAAAAGAAACAAGAAATTCGAAAGCAAAATAAAAACCTCTTAGACCTCTTAAATAGTTAATATGTTTCATTTTTACTAATAGACATAATACTTACTACCCGTGTACACGATTCCATAAAAACCTGTTGAATTTTTTTTTTTTCGATTTTTACAATTAATATTTACAATTCTTATAGCCATAAGTTATATAAGTATATAATTTTATAAATGTTGGTTAAGTCATTTTGAGTTAAATCCGGACATACGAATAGACAGACAAAAAAAATATTTTTCATATTCGTGATCAGTTTCGTTTATAAATTGTACTGGCCACCGGCTAAATTACCGATCTCTGGATGGTATACTAATTATACCTGGGCAAAGTATTCCTAGTTCAGAGGCCTGGGGTTCTGAGTGTACTGTAGTTATACGTGGTTGCGGATTCACATATCCTAGCAAAAATTACGCATCTAAGCCCACTCACCTGGATGTTTTTTTGCACTGCACCAAGTAGGTAGGTATTCACGCAGCCGGCCGGCGAATTTCGTCTCTCAATCGCAAATCCACACCCGAAAACATTCAACATACAGCCAATACAGCCAACTTTTACCATGATAAGAAACCCTAACAACCACGTACTATTTGGTCCAAAACAAAATAATTACACGTACAGACAGAAATATAGATTAATCAATAATAATACATGAATTAAATAAATAAATAAATCCCTGGTAAGCTAAAATATATTTGCCTGTGGGTACTGTTAAATGTCGCACCACATTTATTATGTAAGTAACTATGTCTATGAAACTCCTGACTTGGACCGATGTAAAACGAATGCGAACAAAATCGAACCGGCGCGGCGCGGCCCGCCGCCCAACAATGGTACGTCCTCAATACAAAATTGACAATGGCGAGAGTGAGAAGAAGTGAATTTATCACCTACTGTTTCTTCTACAAAATGCTCAAGTATACAGTGTAACTAAAATGTTGAAAAACGATCAGCCGCCGTAATGTGTGCAGCTTTGTGCGATCACTTCTTACACAATAAACTGCACAAATGTATTTCAAGTATATCCTTTTGTTGAGAAATGACGAATTAATCACAATATTTTGCTTAGCTTCATTCATTCTTCGAGGCATACGGTAATTGTGTTCGCAGTATTGCCAGATGCTGTTAGCATATACAACTAAAATAAGAAATTGCAGACAGTAATAAAAGTATTGAGAAGGATCCTAGAAAGTATAAAAATAATAATATATTTTTTAATTATTTATTAATAATATTTTTAATATAATTTATTTAATGTGCTTTGGAATCGTAAGTCGCAGCCATAGACAACCAAATCAGCCTCATCTAAGATACGTGCTGGGCCTTACTTTCTCCTTTAAACAACAAAGAAGGCAAAAGCAGTTATGTGTTTTATTATAAATTAAAGAAAATGTGCAAAAATTTTGTCCCGTCCTCTTTTTAATAAAAATCATATGGTAATAATTAAATACGTCATTATCTTGAGTTGTTACGTTTAGCTTGATTTTTGTTATCGGGCTTCAAAAAAAGACGGAGAATACTCCATTCGAACCATTATAATTTCATTGGCATTGAACCTTCAACTTCAAAGATTCACCAGGGAACTCTTCAAAATAACTGAAGTTGATTTTCTTTTATATTAAAAATTGTCTTGTTTCAATCCATGTCTTAAATCAGCTCAGTGTTATTAATATTTCTACAATTAATGATTATTATAACAAATTATTTTGACTACAGAATGTTAAATTTTATACTTTTGTATTGTCGTATATTTAATATACAACATTGTATGATTTTATTTTATTAGGTACTCCAAAATTTTGGTGAAATTTAATTAATGTCTATGACAGTTAATGCAAACTGAACGGTTTAATGATACAGCGATAAATTTTTAAAGGTAATATTTGTAATTCATACATTATTATAGCCTAACATTAAGTCTTAAGTTACTGTTCTAAATAAAAATATTTATGAATATGTTCTCAAAACAGACAGCATTTCTTATGAAATATCGACTACAACAAAAACCACCATATCGTTGCAACATGAAAGCAATCAGTAAATCAAGCATAAATCAATAAAACAGATAACAATCGTCACCTGGGCAACTATGCAGCGGTCGTGGTGGGACCCGCGCACATAAACAGATGCTTTCGACAATACACTAAATATTCGGTAGGCGGTGACGTCTGAACTGCGCTTCTAATGGAGACGGGAGTCGCTAGCTGTGTAGTGAGGAATAGTATGGATATGATTTCATTTAAATTTAAAAATAATGATTACTGCTGATAGAATATTTATTACTCTACATACTGATTGGCAATTATATTCAAGCACTGAACTACTTATTCTGGCAGCTGTATTTATTGTGGCCTTGGATTATTAGCCTAATCTTATTTAATCATTTATGATCTAGTAATCTCTCTTTCTCCTGTGTAATTATTAATCTCATCTGATAGTGGGGTCTGCCTTCCTCGTACTTCGCTTCTCTTGGCTCTATAAGACGTATCGTCTTCGGTAACATTGCAGGAACTAAGGTCTTATTCGACCACATCTGTCCATTTAATTTTAGGTCGTATATATGACCAGTAATGTTTTAATTAAATATATACACAAATAAATAAAATTTAAGTGTCTTTGGAATGTCAAAATTACAGCTTTTTACTAAAATGCGTTTGAAATTATTTACGATACAACTAAAAATCCTTGTTTTGCCTATCTGTGTATTTATTCCGGCTAATCTCCAAAGCAGTTGGACCGATTTCGACGGGACTTTCTATTTTAGGAGAAGAATTAGGATTCTGCGCAAATAAATAAAAAAAAAAAAAACAATAATGAATAATGGTGAATTAATTCGGGCGTTTAAATGGCATACGCAAATTAAACCACGAGAGAAATATAAAATTAATATACTATACAATTATGAATCTTAAAAAAGACCTACAATAAAGTCAGCAAAAGCATATGAATGGTAGACAATAAAAACAGAAAAACAAACAAAATACTGTGCTTTTTTAAAACATCAATTGCAATGTTGGTATCAATGCATATGAAACTTATGACATTAATATTATCAACAGGGCAAAATTTTATACATAAAAATCTTATGTGCGTCTGTTAGTCATTGTGATACTTCTGAACAACTTGAGCGATTGAGCTCATAATTATTTACATATTGTTTTATCAAGACCATGGGTCATAATTATGTTCATATCCGATAGGTCGTACTATGGTTTAGCTATTCCTTACTGAAAAAGGTAGAAAACAATGTCTGCCGGAAAGAAAGGGTCTCTAAAAAAATTCAATGTAGTTTTATGTAATACATCTAATCAAATTGATAGAGTTCAAGTGTCTGCCTGTGAATCTGAAATAAAGGCTTTTTATTAAACTTATATTACGGTTATTTGCACGTTACCAATACAAGAACTCGTTTTAAACTTTTATATGTATATTTGTACGATCTAATCTACGAAAAAGCTGCGCTGATTTTAATGGGACTTTCATCGGGATGTAAGTTTTTCAAAGCGTAATCCAGCCTTAAGTATCATCACGCTTTATTTAAAGCCGATATAGAGCTAAGATTACAATTAAAATTAAGTAAAAAAAACAGCTCACATTCAACCCACTAAACAATCTCGATTAAACAAATAATTCCTGTGGACCATCATATTCACGAGAACGAAGATACGTTTCCAAAATTAATGTTTTCTTACAGTTTAGGTACAATAGTACAATAAGACAATAAAATAGACAATATCTAAAAACGTCCTTTTTTAAAACATATGACCTACATTTATCATAAAAATAATATCTAAAAAAAACAAAAACAAATCCACACAAATCCAACAGTATGCACTAATGCCAACAAATTATGAGAATAGCGATAGTAATTTATCTTCGCCGGCCACAATAGCATGGGTAACAATGTTCAAAATATTGACACGTTTTTGTTCACAACACTTCGGGGTCTATTGGACCCCCCACTTAACTTTTCATTGTCCGTTTAAAGCGAGCGGTTTATGCTGTGGTACTAATGTGGGCGAGGCCCATTTATGATGCGCAAAAGGGAAATACTGTATTTGGTAATCCACTAAAGTTGAATAAGGGATAATCTTTTAACCTCATAAAATAAAATTATTTATACATTTTCATATATCTCGTTAATCTCAAGAATCTAATATAGTTCTACTTGTAATTTCGTTACATAAAAAAAATTTGAAGTTTACTCTTTAACAATTGATTTTCATGTGAGAACCGGTATGGAAATTTTATAAAGTGAATTTATAAAAGCGTTAACAAAAATCGTTACGTTTTTCATGGCAACGTACCTTGCGCACATTTCAATTTGAAATCATGTATGTTTATACATACATCATCTTGTTTTTAGATAAATCACTAACCATTCAATCAATCAACAATCAGTCAGTTAGTCAGTCCTTCAGTCAGTCAATTAGTCAGTCAAACAATCAATCACCTCTTTGCCTATTGCATAGGCAGCCGTGGGTTGCAGTTGACATACACACACTTTTTATTTGAGTATGGCAAATTGATCGCACTACACCTGACAGTACCAGCCAGAAACAACGGCAACCGTCGAGAAATCAATAATCCATCGACAGTTGTCGTTATCACGCCGGCTAGCAAGCCTCTCAGCAGCTGCGTAAACACTGGCTAATCTCGAAACGGGACAAACTAATAGTGTCACATAGCGTTTAACACATAAACATCCATGAATTAGAAGTATGCTAAATGATTACTGAAATAATTTTGAGCCTCAAAAGTAGCTCATAACATGTATCTTTTTATTAAATATTGTTACATATTTGAGTAAACTAAAATGGCAGCTGAAATAGTAATGATATTTACAATATTAATTATAATGTTTGTTCAATTTAAAATTGTATTCATTGGCACTAAACATTAAAATTATTTGTTATTCTCGCTACATTCGCATTCTACGTACGCCATATATTATAGTGTATATAGGTATATGTTTACGTATGTAGTCCCCCAATATTTTGTTAGATCTTAGTAAATGATATCATTACAGCGCCAATGTACCTACACAACGACATGCTTATCAATAAAAGCAAAAAGATCAATGAATGCTTGTGATTCTCTGACAGAGTATTTAAATATGCGAGTAAACGGATTTTCATTAATATTATTTATTATTATTAATTTCCGATGTAACATGTTGGTACGCAGGTTTGCACGTTGTAGTGAGCAAGTAAGAGTAACACTTTTTAAAGCTTATTGCCAAGTATTTCATACGTGCAGCCTGTGGACCAATTATACTCAGAGGGCTGTTAGCACCCTGCGGGTCCAATATAATAACGGATTCAGGATGTTGAGGGGGCTGCCCCGTTTCTGCAGTGCATCTAGTATGTTTACACAGGCAAACGTCGCTGGCTTTCATGCCATCGTCAGACAAAAATGTGCCTCGTTGCTTTGCAGAGTGCGGGCCAGCTCCAACTTCATCCTAAACACAATAGCAGGGAGGTACGACTCCTTTATTATTGGTCATCTTGTTGAAAATTGTATTACAAGAACCAAAATTGTCACAAAATATTAGTGTTTACTAACATAGGTATAGGATCTTACTTTCGTTTTATTTTGTACTAACTAACTAAAGATTATAATTATCTGAAATAAAGATTATTATTATTATTAATAAATTAATTTTATTATTTAAATTATAATCGCCTCATTATTCTCTGGATCGAGCAGCTTCAGCTGCGGCAGGAACATTACCTTTCTGAGTGTGTTCTGTCGTCTGTATCATGGTGAGTGGTCTGAAGAATTGTTCAATCTAATTCTCTCCTCTCCATTCCGCAACAAAACCACATGCGCTGAGCTTTGGAGTCATAGTTTTACAGTAACCTCCATCTCGGAACGGCCTAAAAAGTTATCTTTGTAGTACCGTGAAGCTGTGGAAGCATCTCCCTGTCAGTATGTTCTCTTCTTCATACGTGAAGATTAATTTATGCAGGCCAACATGACAGCGGTGACCACCGATGAATAGCTGTTATTTATGAATTGTACCTAAGATAAGATACTATTAAAAAAATAAACTTTTTAAGTATAACATTACATCAGCAATTAATCTTTTAGGATAGTATAAAACATTAAAATTCAATTTATTTATTTGAGATATACTAGATATAAGTACGACTAGATACCTAGATATACTAGCCTAGATATTTAATAAAAATATTTTAGACAATAAGCCCAGACTATATGGAAAACGAACCCGCAACCTCTGCGCATCATAAGAGATCGGTACTAGTTCTGTGCCGTGAGACCCATCAATTAATTAATATTATTTTGTACTAAATAACGTTACACATAAATAACTAGAAAATAATATCAATTTTAAAAGGAATTTGTTTACAGGGGATCGAATAAATAAAATCTATTTCGCAAAACACACCTGCATGAAAGCAAAAAATGTGTCAAAACTACCCACATAAAAGTGAGGACTAAAACCGACATTTATGTTTAACAAAAAAAAATCGACCGACAACAATAAAATATAGATCAGAATAATAATAAAACATATGGATGAATTCATAACATGAATATTACAATAGATTCGATGCCTTTTTTTTTCAAATTTTGTATTAATATTAAAAGTATTTATTATCTACGAGAGTATCTTGAAACTTGATCGCTAAAGTCAATACAATAGTTAGATTTAGCGGTTTATAAAAAACGTTATAAATATATAATCGTAGCCACAGAAGATTAATTCAATAGCTCGAATAAGATACTTAACCTAAAATTCATTCAGAAAATATTTCTATTAAGAAAATGAAGCTGAAAATGAACCTCCATTTTTTAATGCCCGCCTGCCTAGCTACCACCTTCAAGTTTGAAATCTGTCACCAAGCACCCATAGGCGTATTTCGGAAATTATATTTGACGGTCATTTCCCTCACTAGAATTAGTGTGTTGGCCAGATCGTCACTTAACATCAGGTGAGACTAGGGGAAAATGCTAAACCTCAAGTGAATTTAAAAAAATTAGGGAACACTTAGATTTTCATTGGTACAAGCAATCCAGTAGGAAACACGCAAATATTCACCTATAAAACTTATGTAGTATTTTTGCTAACGGCTTAACAACGAAATTAGCAAACGTAAGTTTGAGATTAATATTAAATCAATTAAAAATCTTCGACAACCAAAAGAGTTTGTAAGATCTTTAATTTAAGCTTGTTAATATCTTCTTTATTTATGAAGTGAATGGAATGAGTATAGCATTATATATAAATAAGAATTAGTCACGAAATAAAAGATTTTTTGATCTTGAAGTTAGATACATTTGGGAGCAGTATAAAAATAACTTAACGACACAATAAAACTGAGTAATTCTGTCTACCCTTTATCTCTGTTGACTTCCGCGGATGTACATTAAAAAACTGCTTTATGATTAACTGTAAAAGTGGCAAAGTTAACCGCGGTATATGATTCAGATGCAGTCCAAGTTAAAAGCGAATACATTGGATTAACTTTATTATTTTTATTTCCAGCCTGGGAAAAAAGGTTATGTTTTTCGAGCGTACCTATATATGTATTCGTCTATTTCTTTGGCACACTCTGTGGCCTAAAAGGTTTGATGGATTTTAACATACGAGGTATCGTTAGATTCGTGTTATTTGTGGGAGTGACAGGCTATATAATATTTAAATGGGACGCATTGGAATCAAATAAAAAGCAAAAATATAAAAATAAATTTGTTAGTCGTGGTTTTTCTTGCAGTCGAGTTTTTTAAAATTATTACTATTATTTTCTTATCATATTCTCCACTGCTTCTTTCAGACATGGAATCCTTCTCATATTGGTGTACACACCACTTCATAAGCACTCAATTACGTAGGGTTTAAGAGAGCTGCAATTCATTGGTAACACGTTGTCGAGGTTTAAGAGATAAGAATTTAGCAAAAATGTGTTACACCGATAGGCACTTCGAATTCTATATAATAAGGCATGGCCACTCACCTGATTCTGGATCATAAGTGATAAATGAGTGGTAGTTACTTAATGAAAGGCAATAGTATCAAACCCAAATTAGGGCAACTACAAAATTTCTTTTGTCCTAGCTATAATAGAACCCGGCACCTTACCAGTATAATTATAATGTTGGTATAAACTATACTGCATTTTTATTTAGTCATCAATCGGTATTAATATTGTAAGCCGGTATGTCTCGTGGGTCAGTCTAAGCGTTCTTTTTTCTTCTTTTTTGCAGTTGTTCGCCGTAATATATTTATTTTATAGCTTCTTGAATTATATAATAATAATAGTAAATGATCGGGTATGTTATATATCACAAAATATATTTAAATTAATAAATAAATCTATCACTTCGGTATTTAAAATCTTGCGATTCAAATAATTGCAACGTAAAATATATGCAGCACAACACTACAAAACTAAATTTGACAACATTATTTTCAAGTTTAAAATAAGTGATTGTCAAACTACTTTGTGGGAATAAAGAACGTAGTATTTAGACTGTATACAATTTTTCGATATATTGTCGATACAATTTTTCGACCAAATGATTTTCGATACCGATAACTTGGGAGAAAATTATGGAATATTTTCTTAGTACAAAAGTCTCTTACTTGCGCCATAAATAAAAAAGTCATTGCAAAGTTGTTACTTTGTTTATTTATTACGAGTTAAAAGAGACGTGAACACTAAACAGTACAGCCATTGAAGGTTGTAAAAACATATTTAGTGCATTCACGCAGGTATAATGTAATAATTTACATCGGTATTAAAAAGCGGTAGTTGTTTAGAGGAACCCATGAACTAGGGGAATAAACACAACTGGTTAGGTGGAATGTAGGCGAAACATGTATTCTTATTATTGTATGAAAGTTCAAGTGCGAATTGTCTTCGCTCTCAGTTGTCACTAAATATATGAAATATAAAACTTACATGTAATTATTATAGACCTGAATAATTGAGTTGTAATAAAGATTTTTTTTTATCATTTAATAAAAAAATAAATGTGGAGGTGGGTTGGACAATCTGAAGGACGAGAAGACAAGGGATTTCAGAGTGGTGGAAAAAGACTGCGAGGCAGACCGCCAGGCCGATAGTTCGACGGCATGGCGAAGGTGGCGAGTAAACTCTGGATGAGAACCGCGCAAGATCGAGAGGATAGGCATGAGCGAGAAGTTGACCATACTCAGCAGTAGGTAAATGTGGGCTGAATGGATGCCATCACATTAAGTTAGTATTTACATACTAGTTTATGTATGTACTTAGTGTCCATTTGTTCAAGTTTCAATCTTTAATATATATATATTTTTAATTGAGAATATAATTTTGTTAAGCAATACTACGAATGTACTTTTATATTCTTTAGGTATAGATTTAGAGTTTTGGTTACAATCTCATCTGATGTTAAGTGAGGATGTGACCGAGTGATGAAGTCTAATGCAGCTGCCGGAACACACCTGTAGGTTCTTGGTGATAGATTTTCAACTAGAGAGTAGTAGTTTAGGCCATTAGACCTTGCTATAGGTTCATCACGGTGTTTTCCTTCATTGAAAGCTCAGGTTTATTGAATTTCAGGGATTCGAACTCTCATCAATCGACGAGGTTCTGTACAAGTTATTAACGAGCCATTACTACCTCAAACTTCTGCAAAATATACATATATACATAAATCACGCCTATATCCCAACGGGGTAGGTAGAGACCACGTCCTTCCACCTGCTACGATCCTGGCATACCTCTTTCGCTTCTTCGACATTCATTAATCTTTTCATGCATGCTCGTCGGTTTAGAGTACTCTTGACCTTACCTTTCTTCAGAACGTCTCCGATTTGATCGTTAAATGTTCGTCTAGGCCTTCCTCTTCCAACGATTTCTTTCACACTCGCATCATAAATTTGTTTAGACATTCTTCTTTCATTCATCCTCTCAACATGCCCAAACCACCTAAGCATCCCTTTCTCAATTCGTGTGACTATATCTTCTTTCACACCACAAAGAAAAATAATTTTCACACCACAATTTTACCACTGCAAAATATATCTATTAATTAAACTAATGACGATTAAAAATATTAATTTGTGACACATATGTATATCTGAAATGAAATGAAAAACGGCTTGACCTAATATTATCAAATTTTGTACAAGTATGTGTCATTCCTCATTTGACAGGCTTTATAAATAGTAAATAAAACTTTAAAAATTCATAAGCATAAGATAAATATGAGTAAAAATAAAATTCAGATACTAAAATAATTACTGTCTAATTATTATGTAATTAATAATAATTTGGCAAATGATCTTTTTTTAACACGCTTTTATTAAATTCACTTGTAATTAATATACAATCTAACCGAATCTTAGAAGTCAATTTTAAGCTACTTCTTATGATTATCGTATCGAAATGAAACTTTATATGCCAGGAGTTCGATAGTGGAACTCTTCAGTGACTACAAGCAAGCATCTCGAGTTTACGCTCATATAATTTGTTTTGACGAGTCCAATAGATTGGGCTTGATAATGTGGGTCTAGCGATGGAGCTAGGAGATGCTTTATAATTTTTAGTGAGTATTTCTTTTTAAACTACATACATACTTTCATTTTGGTACCTATATATTGGTTATCGTTTGTCTACAATTTCATCTGCCCACTAACGATGTGACCCAAGATAGTAACCTTAATGCCTTTAAACCATGTCATGGTTTGATCACTTGGTTTTTCTTCATCGAAAACTCAATGTTTTTGCGGGATTCGAATCTATATTAATGTCCGAAAACTATATTCGGTTAATATGGAAAATATAATAAATACTCCAAGCTAAGTCAGCATTTTTAATATAACATTTTATATTCTTATTCATATGACGAGTTTTAAAACACTCTAGTAAATTAGTTGTAAGATGATAGTACAAAATAGTTTATAGTGCGCGTACACCGTACAGTAAAAATTTTGTTAAGTCAAATCAAACCAGTAACGCCATCTGTCAACAAGTCTTAGTACTGTTTGACTAGATACGTCGCTAATGAGTGACGACGACTCGACACGCGCCATAAAATAATATTCCGATTGTATTTTTTTTTATTTGAAAAATATATTAATTAAAACGATTATACAAAAAATCTGTTTTAATGGTATATTTTTCCTTTAATTTTAAAATATAATTTTTGTCATGTGTGATTCATAGAAAACGTCAAATATCGCTATAAACCTGAATTCTTTATTGAACTTGAAATGACTGCGTGATCGTGATGCGTTTAGATTTTATTTACATACATTTAGAGGATTCCTTTTTTCCAGAATATTTACTTTTAACAATGTTAGTTTAATTATTCATCACAATTTACAAAACGATAAAGGTTTGCAAGAAACAGCATTTTGTTTAATAAATATTATGGTACAGTATTTTAATTAATTAAAAGAAAACAATTAAAAATTAATACGTCATCACAGATTGAAACATATACTTATTTTATCCAACTGGAAACATCAGAGTATATAATATTTTAAAATTTGTTAAAAGAACATAAATAATTCAAATAGTTATGTAGGTATGTACAATTTAATAAATATATGAACTAAAAAGAAAGAAAGTGAAAATAGTTAACGAGGTTTATCTAATTTTCAAATGAAATGTTACTTTAAGTTTTATGATACATAAGCATAAGCAGCGCTCCTAGCGGAAACTAGTAGAACTAAAATAGATAACACAAATCGATTCGTTTGATCATTATCATAAACACTAAAACTTCATACTAGACCTTCAGGTTTGATATTTAAAAGGTAACTGATTTTCATCTCGCCTAGTAAAATATAATTTTAAATAAATATTCGCCTCATTATGAATTCTTTGAAGGTTCAAACTACTTTAGTGTTAATAGACAATATATTTTAAAAATGTTATCAAACGATTCCGATGATAGCTATGTTATTATTATTATGTTTAATAAAACACGAATTCAAATTCGGTTTACTTTAAGAAAAAAACAAAACAGCACCGTATACCAAATTTGTTGTAACCGGCGAAAGTCCATCGATAAAGCCTTTATACGCACTGTAGGGCAGATTGTCGGCCATGTTGGAATATCATATTTTGTTGGTTCAATACTTTTGAAATTTTATTCAAGATTCGTACACCTATTAATCATCAATATCATTATATTAATACGTGAAGCAAAAGTTTACGGTACCTTTTTAAGCGTATTGCATGCTCGGAAGTCTGTGAGATTTGGCTTGGTTAAAGTTTATATGTTGAAGGAGTGCAGAAAGCTAAAATGTATCTATAATACCTGTTACTAATATATTAAATAAAATAAATTAATACTGCGAATCCTAACCCGATCAGTGCCATTGAACTTAGACTAAATATTGATATTGTCATTCAACGAAAAGTGATAGCAAGTGATGTAGATAATACTCATTATGTTAATTCTCAGTCAGTCTCAGTTTTCATTAGACAAACTTTATCTAATAAGGCATATAAGTAGCATATGTGACAATCTATAAAACTTGGTCATAAAGCACTGAAATATTTTATTTATGTAGTAGTACCTAAGTAGGTAAACAATAATACATCAGACTTGATTAGAAGTGGTCACCAACTTTTAGCTATTTATTATCAACCAAAAAAGAGTTGGCAGTCACGGGATGTCCGGCAGATGTGAAAAATTGTGTTTGCGTGTGTGTGTGTGTCATGAAACTTTGAAATAATCCAGTTTGTCTATTAGAAAAAATGAACTCGGTTTCACACCACCAACGTTGGGGCCAAAGCGTCGCCATGCGAACATCCTCCAACATTGGGTCCAACAATCGGTCTGTCTCGCCGCATTCAAAATGACCACAGTCCTGTGTCTATAATAGATTTCTACTCTCAGAAAACTTAGTTAAAATGCCTAGTGTAGGTACATATTAGTGCATGTTGAAAACCAACCACTTCCTTTGGTACCTACCACAGAGTACATAGTGCCTTATGCTGATTATAGCCATTTTTAAATTGACCTAAGAGATGAGATATTTATGCACGCAGGCTTGGCAACGTCGACCATCAATGGATTTAGATCTCTCTGTGGTCACATTTGTCTTTGGACTGTACCGTTAATTTTGCTGCGTCACTATAAAAATCAAGAACTCGTTCGTTACTCATCAGGGTGCACCACGTGCAGGTGAGGTTGGCTTGGACATCTCAGTTTTAAAGATGTAGGTAATTTGATACTCCCTTAAACCCTGACACAGCGATTTTGATGTAATTTTCAGATAATCTTCATATTAGCCCAGTGGGTCATCCTGTACTTAAAGTTTGGTAGCAAATTGGATTAGTGTTCCCTATAGACTCTAAAACGGCACCGCAACGCATGGTCAGATTTGTTATCGATACCAGTATTATAAAGAGGAAAGATTTCATTGATTTTTTTTTATTCTTTCACCAATATAAAGCTACTTTATTCCTCATAAAAATGTCGATAGTTTCACACAAAGTATAAAAAATTGCCTACACGGGTGCGTTGGCAATATTTGTCGTATAAAATTAACACGGATGAAACCACGGGGCACAGCTAGTTTTAATTTCAAAATAAGGTTTCCTTGTCAAGTAGGTACATCTATTTTATTTGATAAAGGGTCATACAGACCTAGAAACGGTCAATCTGCGGTTTCCGGCAGGACTATAAATCCGCCAAATACCCCTCCGCACTAGGTAACATTGCTTGGATAATAGATTACTAAGTACTTAAATTATATTATCTGTATTCAGTGTTAGGTATATAATATTTGTAACGATCAGTATTTCAGTCTATAATAGATTTTAGTGCTTTTTGATCATTTATTTTTATATTTATTAAATTAAATGAATTTTAATTATTTATTTCACAAATCAATTTATTTACGACCTTTTGTTAAAGGCATCCTATTAAACCTACGGGGGTTTGTCTTAGCATGCCGTGGCCTGAGGTTTTATTCAACGCGTTGCTGTTTGTAACATACTAATGTATAGTATTAAGTCTAACGTTCTGTTAATAGTTCATTATAATTTAATATAATTAATCAATTGAATTGATGTAATAATATTTAAGTTTGCATTTAATGCTTTTACTATTTATTGAATCTGTAACGTTCACTGGTATTTTATTTATAGTGTTAGGTATTGTGAAAATTATTCTACGCCTGCCTTAGAAGTTATTTTTAAATGTTGTTGTACATACCACCCACATCAATGAAAAAAATGGAAGTATTTCAAAGTAAATATCACTAAATATACTGTAAAAAAAAAAATGCTTTCTCATCGATTTAAACCAACGTACCTATTTATCGATAAAATAATTAATTTCGCACTTGCTGCATATTTAAACGGCGTAATTATGAAAGGGCCGGTTGAGTATCAATTAATATTAAATGCCATATGTCACCCCCCCACCAATTACAAATGTGATCTACAAATCCCCACTTTTGGGGCAGTCATTCTACCGTGTAACGGTACAGGCGGGGCCACGGCGAGATACGCCAATCGCCGCAAATGCTGCGCGTGCGCCGATGATCTAAGCGAATGATCTAGCGTGCTTGTCATTCCGCGACCGTCTCATTGGTCGCCGAATTCGAGTGCAATTTCGGCGCTGCGACCCGATCTAGTTTCACCGGCCGTACCTTATTTGTTATTGGCCGTAAATGTCAACATTAAAAATTCTTTCTTATTTTCTGACCTGTGTAAATTTGACCTAGATTTTTTTAATCCACTATCATTACTCATATCTTTAATATAATAAGATTTGTATTTAAAAAATCACATATATTAAATACATAATTTGTGAATAGTGCTGATCAACTACCGGTATTTGTAAAATACTGCAACGAATAACATTTCCCACGGCCTTCTCAGCCGGCGACCGCGCGTCGACTGACTGATGGGCCAATGCTTAACCTTTGATAATAAGAGAACGAGACGGCAATAGCGCGATAGGTGGCGGTAGAGAGGGACGCGAGACGTATCTTCTTCGGTGATCGTGAAGTGTAAGATGAGTATACAGTCACACACGGACCACATCCGAGTGAGGCTCGGGGACGGTTTAAAAAACGAACTGTGCGATTCGCGGTGCGCGTACGCATCGGCGCACGCGCTCTGATTTTGAATTTCGCGAACGCGAATTTGTTTTTTTTTTGATCTCGCACGACAGTTACGTTTTATGGACTCTGAAAATTTATTGTGATTCTTGGTTGTGTTTATAATATATTTAATGTGTAGTTTTGTGTAACGATGTAAAACGGGAAGTACCTACGTAGGTAAAGGGTAAAGGGAAGAACAATTCTTATAAGGACATCTGTTATCAACAGTCTAGTGGAGACGGGAATCAAGGTAAGTTAGTATAGTTTAAGTATTATATGCTGTATTTACTTACTCTATGAAATGAATACATTTAATTTAAGTGAGAATCTTTTTGGTAATTTATTAGTAAAACTGTATCGATATATATATGAGGCAGCAAAATCCTTTAAAAGTTTACTTTTTAATGCTCTTTATTATACCTTTACATATAAACGTAAAATTAAAGCAACTTAGATTAACGTAATTTTGCATGTTGAGATTATTTCTTGTTTTTTGGCATGACATGTTTTTTAATACAGTAGAATTTAATTTTGAAAGCTGATTCTATTAATGATTATATGTTTTATTATATATTTAAATTTAGAGAAAAAAAGAGTGATAGAGTTAGAGAAAGAAAAATAGTTAATCTCCCGTTTTTCCAAAATGGAAATATGCATAATTATATTTGTGGTAGTTTGAATATAAAACTTATAATACTTATTTGTAACTTAGGATTTTGTGTCAGATTAACTGTAGTCTGCTGTGTAACCGAAAGGTCGTGGCATCGATTCCGGCCCTGAACAAATTCCGTGTGATGTGTGAACTTAACTGTTATTTCTGTGGCTGGGTATTTATCACGCCTAAGTATACTTACTTACGTATGTATATTACTACTTAAGTTATATAGTACAAACTATGCCTACTTTGAAGTTAAATGGTCGTGAGTGAGATAGTTTTTTATATATATTATTATTGGTTTTTTTTTTTATTGAATCTTGTAAATGTCCCTTTACTGGGCAAAGCTGAGAGTTAGAAGTAGAAATTATTGGTTTTTGAGGAGTTTACTTTATTTTATATTAATAGACGGTATGGCTATGCTGAATTATCGGCTCTGTTAACTGTCCATGTCCATGCACTAGCAAGCGGCTGCCAGAAGGCGATAGTCGGCAGTCGGCAGTTCAACACTGCAGCAAATCGTCAGTTCACCCAGTGTACCGGTTACTGCAAGTGTGTTTGATTTGCCATTGAGATTACAGACTGTCCGGCAGATACCGGTCGACTGAGACTAGTGGCCACACAGCAGTTCGCTTAAACCCTCAGTCGAAAACCTTAAAAGAAATTGCAAGTGTGTGATCTATCACGATTAACTGACCGGCTAATATCTGCCGGTCAACTGTTAGTCAGTTGGGCCCTTAAGTTTCCTGTAAACCCATCGGTGTATTTTCACAGACGCGCTTGAGATCCTTTCTAGGTTTACCGTGTTGTCAACTTCGGTAACATTTTTTATTGGAGATCAAGTGACTTAGCCTAAAGCCTATATTATATAATATTGGTGGCTTTTAATGTGATATAATTTGTTTATTATGCATACGTGAAGCAGATTATACGTATAAACTGGAGACATGTTTTTCGAGTTGCCATAAAAACTCCTTTATAGATATTTCTAACAAGGGAACCACAATCTTGTTTGAACTTACTCTAAAGATTAAAAAAGACTTCGAAGGCACAAAAACATTGACACTTGAAAAACAAGACATATATGACACCTAAACAAGGATTATAAAAATAGCATCTGACTTGATTGTATGGTCTAGATACCTTTGCCTTTTCTTTTCATGAAGAAAGGGAATACCTACTATAAAAAAAAAAAAATTAGAACATTTTTTTAAATTGCTATATTATCTGTCAGACCTACCTCACCGCTTTTGATTTTATACGACTCAATTATTTTTGTACTTTTCAAATAAAGCTCCTAACAAGATAGCGGAGCCCCTGTTAATGTCTAGGATGTTTTTGTGATAAACTTTAATGAATTTATAATTCACTTCACTTGTGCGCCACAGCAAAACTAAGTACATTACGTAAAATGTAGCCAAAATTATATAATATGGGGCTAACTAACATAAGCTTACAAATAAAAACCACCACATAAAAAATCATAATCTCGTATAAACTCAATAAATTATATATTTCTTAACCCCGGGCGGCGTCACAAAAATGTACGAAAAATCAATGATATTTTATAAGTCGATACGGCATTGTCGCACTTTAAATGCCATCGTAAATGGTGGGCAATTGCCCTCAGTTAATTTTCGATTTGATACCAGCTGTGATTTCGTATCTCTTTTGTTTCAACATGCTCTTTTAGTGAGAGTATAACGCATCTATTAATAAAACGTCATTGCGGGAGCAGATTCATAACAAGTAATCGCAGACCTAAATATCCGAGTCTATGCATCGGTTTATCGGTGTATGTATAAATAAAACTCAGAGCAATAAAGCTCGCGTAGGTGAAAATCTGTGCGACACGTCGCGTCGTGTCGCGTTGACTTGCGTCGCTAACCGCTGGCACCGAACCGCACCCTTGTTGTAAACACATAAGTTTCCTCACTTTCTATTTTGTTCACTATTTGCGGTGACATTTTATTGACTAACTTTTCCTAAGCCTTTGTTCGTTTACTGTTATTTATATTTTGTATTCACTGTAATAAAAATTTACGTTGACTTTCATTATTAAATCATATTGACGATGGAAAGGCTAATTGACTACCGTGTATTTGACAAATTTACACGTTAGTCAATTAGTATTTTCACTGTTCATATATTGCTTCTTTTAAGAATTGGATTTGTATTCAAGATAAACATTTCATTTGTCATATAGTTAACGTAATATGTTTTTATGACATACAGTTAGTTATGCATAGTTAATTATTTTTTTTTAAAGTTACAAAGTATGAGTAAAATTACAAAACAATGTAAGCTAATCTAAAAAATCTACAAAAAATGTTGTAATTTTACTAAACTTTGTTTTCTAACTGACTGTACTGTTAGCCATAAGAGCCCTGAAGCCTCAAACGGCTTTGACTGCTTCACCGGGCTTAGGTTTTAGGAAACTGTTTTTCAGTGTCTGATGAAAACCGTCTCAAATTTACAGACAAAGGTTTATTAAATTTTAGCTAAACGTTTTGCCTATCTCTTTCCTCTACAATTTTCGTAAAATTAACATTGCAATTTTAACAGTGTACATGTGGTACGGTAGCCTATGGTACGTTTTTTACCAGAGGAGTTGCGACCTCCATACACGTGGTGATAAACCCTTCAGAGCGACTACCGTCTAGTTTGTCGCGTTTAGGAATCAGTCTGTGTAGATCCGACTGCCGCGAGAATTTTTTTGTGTATAACAGAGAATAATTGGCGGTGGATTTCTAATATCTTAATATTTGCCATTGTTTATAAATTGTACAATGCTTCAGGTACAGTACCATCATATTTCCGTTCTACTATATAAAAAAAAAAACTCCATTTAAATCTATGACGAGTAAGGAACTAACAGGGGCAGGAATTCCATCATAAATCGGAATACAATATCCCTAGAGTACCTATCCCTAAATATGGGAAAATTAGAATAAATACTTCTTTGAATAATAATCACAGAGTTTGTAAGAAAACAATATTATAAATTTACAATACAATATAATATACTTTATTGCACAGGAAACAAAAAACATACATATATAACTATTTAAATTATTTGTGTACAGTGGACCGGCCTATCGCTTTGAGCGATTTCTTCCAGGCATCTTTAAAAATAAATAAATATGAATGGAAATAAGTTTTGTGTCACAAACCTACAAATTTTACAATCAAAGCGAGGTATATAGAAATAGCATAGACATGTACCTACATAAACAATAAATTATAAAGTTTAATATATCTATCAATATTTACTTTTAAGAAACGATTTAAGTGATGTTTAGTTATTTTATAAAAAACAGAATGGAGTGCGTGCAAATTTATGGCGATCGCGACGCAGTCCAATACATTTATACTATACTATCACCCAATAAATTTTATTTATTAATATAATGTAGGGAAAATGTTAAGTGACAATTCTGATGAAGATATAATAAGGCATGCCTACATTCAAGCATATCAATCTTTGCTTGGTAAATTATTTTCAAATTCAGAGTGCTGTCTACCGCTCTGACGTACGAAATGTCTTACGGCCACGTAATAATTTAATCATGAGTTTTGCCATGTTGTGAAACTTCAAAATTTCCATTGATTCGAACCCATGCCGTTCGACCAAAATTGCTCCAGCAATTTATAGAATAACATTGTACAATACATTTTTAATAGCCATTTAAGTATAGTTGATGCATGTGTCAATAGAAAAATTAAAATGACACACAGAACTGTCATGCAACTTATCCATCATTACTGGCTTGACCTGATGACATATAGAATTATTTAAGTAAAGCCACTTTGCCTTACATATCCGTGTTGTTGGGCAACTTGAGGCAAAGCTCGCGATCTCTTCTAACAAGTCGATATATTACATGTATATGATTGATTGCGAGATGTAAGAGAACGCATGTTACATTTATTTCATAATTATATTGTGTTAAGTGTACGCTTGTTTTTTTTTTAAAGTTATAGGTTTAGGTTTTGACAACAATCTCACCTGATTTTAAGTGACGATGTGGACCAATATGGTACTAGGTAGCTAACCAGGTGAACATTAGAAAAAGCCCTACCACTATGCTATGAGTTCATTGTAGGCTCCGGCTAATTGTAGGTATTTGAACTTACATCGATCGACACGATGTCTGTATACGCAGCCACTGTGCCATCATTGCATTAAGCAAGTCGTATAACAAGTAAAACCGAGTTTAGAAATAGTTTTTGTTTATAAATACGAATAAGGGTTATAAAAATAAGAGAGGTAAGGTACGAATAAATTTCAATGGATATTTTTCTCTTCTTGGGGCAGTCCTACTGGTGGAATACCGCGTTTATATTTATAACAAGTTATAATGGCTTGATATTATTTTGGCTCCACATTACGTACAAGACCATATGAGTATGCATGAAAAGATTGATAAATATTGAAGAAGCGAAAGATTTATGCCAGGATCGTAACAGGTCGAAGGACGTAGTCTCTGCCTACCCTGTTGGGAAATAAGCGTGATTTATGTACCATCACAGTCTCTGTCATGTTAACTTCAATTATTTTGTTCGTGTATTTACAATAATTACGCGATGATCTTTGAAGGGGTATAAATTATTTTGGAAAATATGATAGTTAGAGGAAAAAAACGTTTTTTTTTTTACTTTTCCGTTTTAACCTTCGTTATACGATTGATATTCAGAAGTGCCGATGGATGGCACAAGCAGTATTCATAAACGTTCTAATATAGTTTTTTTTAAATCTTATTACGGTAAAGTGATTAAAATGTACCTGATTGTAATCCAATAACATCGGCGGAAGCCGTGGGATCTACAATCCATCGCCAGTTGCCGCTGTCATGCCGGTCTGCTCAAATGTCTTTTCAGGATAAGTTTGCTTGGAATATTTTACTTTTTTCTGAGAATCCCGCGTTTTTACCACAAACATACATAGACTGGTAAAACATAATCCTATTGGCTTTGTCATAGATGGGTAAAAAATAAATAAATAATTGTATTCTTAAATTATTATTAAGTAATTTGAACGTTCGTTTTTCTTCTATTGGCACCTTGCTGTAACGTTTATTAAAATCAGTATTTTTTAAATGAAAATGCAATGTAATTAGCGTTCGATTAAGTCCGATTGGCTGTCTTCCTTATCATTGTGCACAAATTCTAACGAAGCATAAGCGATGCGATGAAGCTCAGTTATAGTGTGGTTGGTTGGCTATCGACGTGGGTTCGAATCTTACAATAATTCTATGTTTTTCGTAAAAGAAAACAAAATATGGTATTGTTACAAGGGCCGACCTCCTCTACCAATACGTCATATTAAATAACATACTATTTACCATACATAAATAGCATACTAAGTACCGTCGACGTGTTAATGAAGTAAGTCTTCATGACATTATTATCCATACTATTGACCTTTACCATATTGGTGGGCGCGATAGCAACAGGTCTGCTCTGTGACCATACGCACTTTATAAGCAGGAAACTTCTAGCTTGGATTGACTTTCGCTTTAGACGTGAAAGAGTAACGTTTCTCACTTGAGCTTTGGAATAGTAACATCCTTGCTTGTGCTATCGGGTCGTGAAGACCTCAGTTTATAATTTGACTACAATAAATAACAATGGTTACTAAGTGCCATCTCGGCTACGTGTATATTACCGTATGATTGTAGTTTTTTATAATTTCCTCCTAGTTAAGTAAATAGCTACCATCCTCAAGTTGAGAGTTTTTTTCAAAAACTTATATACTTAGATGTATGCCGACAGCTACGCTTAAAACCTAGGTACTGTTACCATCTTGGATCATATTGTCACAGTCACACTTAACATCAGCTGAAATTGTTGTCAAACTCTAAAATCTATACAGTAAAAATCATTTTACAAGGATATTTAGAGGCAAAATTAAAGCGTTCCATAAGTTTTTTGAAGTGAAACTTCTTTTGGGACGGTGGGAATTGGATATTATGAAACGAAATTGTGTAACGAGAAAGAGATAGCTATAAATATACATATAGGTTTTTGGCTGTGAGAGAATGAGATGTAATGCGTTCCTATATAGTTTCCCTATCCTTCGTCTATTTTTAATGTACTCGAAATATATAGGTTTTACATCTACCGCGTGTGAACACACACTTAATTTTTTTTTCTAATAACTAAAATCGCAGCTCAGTATATGCTATAACAAAATACTATGACGCTGGTTGAGCGAGTAGTCTTTTCAGATTTCCCTCTTCTTGGGGCAGCTCGACTGGTAAAAAAATTTGTTACGTAAAGTGAGGCTTGCGACGTATTACACACGGGGGAAGGTGACGCGTCACAATTTTGAGGTCCTTATCGCCGGAATTTCCATTTTTCTAAAATTACGACATATTGCTGAGAAGTTACGACACTCGTTTTAGTTTCAGTTTACAGCTTTCATCAAAAACCTTAGATTGCACATAAAAAGCGTTACTATGAAATAGTTGTTGTGAATATATATGGTATTTCAGTTAAAAATTAAGAAAACTTAATACAATGTCAGCCTATACTTGTCAAAATTCCCAAATTAAAATAAACATATCGTATACGTCTGGAAAGTGTTTATCAACAACATTTTAGGGATATCCATATATAAAAATAGACAGAGTGAAGCGGTGCGGGGAACAAAAAAAAATCGTCCGATTGGACACGTATTCACGTAAAATACATGGATGTGTCATAGACACAGTCACACCCGACATTTATTGATTTTTTGAACAATTTCATGCTTTCAAAGTCAATAACTTGATTGCTAAAGGAATTCTACCTATATTTGTAAGAAAATTTATTAAAATTAATTTAAACGGGCCTTAAAATTATAATAGTCTAATTTTTCAGTTTTAATTTAAATAAGAATACTTAAATATCACCCATAATTACATTCCGAGGTCGAAACGATTCATCGCGACAAATAGAAATCAGTGAAGCAAACTATAAAACTCATTTCTATGCAAAGGAATTTGTCGCAGCGGTAATAAATTAAAAAATATATATCCCATTAAATTAAATCACACGGTAGATAAATTAAATTGTACCATTACGTAACACTTTCGTTTAGATTCTCTGATTATAATTTACCAGTTCGCTTCATATAGAATGTATTCTAACTCGAAGTCAACACGCAGTGCGATTAATCTAAACCGAAATGTTTGAATAAAAATGAGACGATTACAACAAGATATCGATTGTTATTAGAGCCATTGTACACTTGTGGAGCTTTTCAATATAAGTAACGTTTATTCAGTGACAATGGTTTTACTATTTTATCTATTATGGCTGCGAAATTGGTATTAATAACTATGTTATTTTGTATGGTGTCTATTTTCAATCAGTTTTAAAATACAGTCCACTATCTACATAGAAGTAGTTCCCTAAACTCCTAGAAGTAGTTTCCTAAAACTTAAAGATTCCTCACAGAACCTATGTACCTATGTGGTGTGCACGTATGTATATACATATTGTGTGTAATGAGGTATGGGGGTAGCTAAGTGATTGCAAGTATAGTATCACCTGTATCGCATGGGCAGCTGCCAGACTCAAGGGTTTCACACCGAGGAACGGACCTAAGCTTGAGTTGCTGCGAGAGAGGGAGGTCGCGGTGGTGAGTATGCAGGAGCGAAGTCAGCCGCCCGTGATAGAAGTAGGATACTTCACATGGTTTGTGTGTGTTGGTTGCCGCAATAATTTATATTTGTGTTATGTTTAGATTTTTTCATCAAATTAATTATTATAAGTACCTATCTAAAAATGTTAAAATTGCCTTTTATATCGTTGTAATCAAATATCCACCAAAAAAGATTTGATTACTATAAAAATAAAAGAAATACTTCTTTACTATTCATGATTTTTATTTATGTTTAAATTGATCTCGTTTTGAAGGAAGATACCAGGGTAATATGAAAATTTTCAGTTACCATTCTTGCGCTCTATTATGTCGTTCAGGTATAATGTGACAGCAGATTTCTATTAAAACCTACTCTTCAAAGGTTTTAATGGCCGGGCTTCCTCTTACACCTACTGGGTTGTAGATAACAATAAATTATTTGAAACTAGATAAAATAGATTAGAGAACAATAAATAGTTATTTTTACAATAAATAGATGATGTTATTGATAAAATTGAAATTTCTTAAAAAGGGAGACTGTGTACTGTGTGTAATTGTGGGACTTTAACAGTGTATTAGATATACAGTTTATAGCTCTATTTCTCCTTCTCTCTACATTATATCTCACTCATGTAATAAAATGTGTCTAAATCTGATGCGTACTTATAATTTCGCTCTCAATTCTCGTCCAATTATCCTAACAAGTTTCACTTAAAATTTTCAACGAATGAAATGTTGGGGTAAATTTTTATTTAATTGATAAAAATATTTTGCTTACTGTTTTCATATTAACACTGTATAAATAATTCAAAACTCTTAATAGTAAAAGATAATACTTATAAATATTAGTTATACCAATGCAAAAACTATCCTACTGTAAATTGGTAGATTATTAGGAATAATGTGATTAGTTAAGCCAGGTAAAACAAAAGACAGCGCGTGAATGGAATGACAATTATATTGCACAAAAAGAATAGGAACCAGAGATGATAATGTAAATGACAAATAGACAAAAATGTTGCCAGACAGCAACATACAAAAGTTACTGGACTGCGTTCATATTCCAACATAAACAAAACAAACGATGTTATTATATAAAATAAATGGATAGAAATGTCGCGTCAAAACGAATACAAGTTATAACTAATTATTTAAAATGAAGAAAAGAATTAATTATTGTAATTTATATGCTATGATACGATTTTATTGCATCTAAATCGTTTGACATTTTGATAAAATTTTAATGTATCGACATGGTTTTAAGACATATACCATGACACTATGTAATAAAAAAAATACAACGATATAAGTTTCTACATTATAGTATTAATAATTATATTTCAATAGGAAACTGTAATTTCCATTCAAATATTATAATACATGTATTGTACTAATTATTGAATCTCCTTTGTATTATAAAGTCATATTTTTCTACAAGTTTCATTATATTTATTCATAAAATTAATAAATGAAGACATTTTAGGATAATTAATTTTGTAATGACGAAAATAATGAGAATATTCAATAGTTTTCTTAAATCTTGACTTTTATGGGGTCACAGAAAGATCCCTTGAATAGTGAAATTGGGCTGAATAAAAATTCATATGTATGTTCTAATTACAGTTTTGCTTTTTTTGTCGTAAAATCGACCCTTAAAAGTCGGTACAATAGGTGGTTTTTTATCCAGGCAAATTACAACTTAGTGTATTTTAAATAAGCTAACGGAAGGCCTTCTCAATTATGTAGAAAAAAAAAACAGATTATTATAATCTCTTTTTTGCAAATACATAAAGATGACACCTTCGCCATACTGTGTTGAGCATATTTATTAACATTTATTTTTGAATATAATATAATTTATCGAAACAAAGCTGTAATAAATCTAACAGCTTAATATTTAGGAGTTCTAATGAAAATATTCACGACAGATTATAATCTCTTTAGTTTTATTTATATGTGAAATTTTTCAAACTCTATAGATGAAGATTTGTTTCGTCGTGTAATATTACAATAAATTTAGCGTATGTTAAAATTTTATATTGTTTTACCCATGTAAACCTTTTTAACTAAAATCTTATATTAATGATTTTCAGACTATAATTGACCGTCGTCCTAAATAGAGATTTTTACGGAATCCACTTTTTAAATCTGATCTAAGGAATTTGATACCGAGTATGTAATATTGCGTACTTATGTTTATTCCTAAACGAGAATAGCACCTATTTAAAAAAAAACACAGTGTTAGAAATAAGTCTATCACTTTTAAACAGACATACATATACTGACAATCTCACATAAAGCAACAAATATGTACAAGCGCGTATTGAATAATTTAATAAATATGCCGGCAATAAAATACCTAGATAATAAAGGTCAGCGGCATTTTTTATAAAAGTTGATGAGACATACATAAAATTTATTGTTTTTATATGATTTTTTTGTGTCACTCTATTTTTTACCTTTAAAAACTTTTTAAAGTGTCCTTGAAGAAATACCAACTACGGAACTTCTTTGCCGACTTTTGCTGCGTTTGAAATACTATAAGGAGCTGGAGATGTGCAGACGAGTAAAAGAAAACGGAAAAAAAAGTATCTCGGATACATAATTTCAGGATAAGTAAACTACTTAGAATTTCTACTTAGTATGTAATATAATTATTATTATAACATATTTAAATTAAGATACTGTAATATTTTTTTTAGGTTTATTGAACAACCGATGGGATTTTTTTCCACACTGCTAAAAAAGTGAAACATATATAGACGTAATTTAAAAACCTTCACCAAATCAAAAGAAGTTTATTTACTTATATTCAAATATGAATGGAAATAAAAATTTAATACGCCGCGTGCCTCGATCGGTGTAAATGCTTTCTAACAACAACTCTGTAACTATACAGTTCGAGTGAGATATGCGTTAGTCCGCGCAACCGGTAATTGAGTGTTTTGTGACGTTTAGATTTATAAAGCCTTACCTTGTTTTATCTTTTTTTCTTATTTTCCAAACAGTCTTTTATCGTTTTGAATTTGTAAAAATTTTTTGACTTTTTTAAATTACGGGATTATCGAATTATTTTGTGGGTTTTACATCGTTGTGTACATAACAGAAGAAGGAAATTAATCGTTTTCGATCGTGTAATGGAGTAGTATCTATAAGTAAATGTTGCTAATAGAGAATTACCATTTGTTTTTTGTTTAAAATCCTTTATTGGATAATCATTATATATTCATGGTCATGAAATTTTCTTAAAATGTTGCTGTAAAAAATAAACAATCTTTAAAAAGTAAGTCTATATAAAGGTTTGATTTAATCTAAAAATAATTCATTGGGCACAACCAATTACCATAGTATAGGAAAATAAAAACATAATGTAATAACAGTAAAATAAAGTAACAGAAAACAATAAACCGAATACAGAATATTTACTTTTAATTTCATATATTTAAAATGACAGTATCATACTACAAAACAAGTACCTAAGTTCTTTAGCTATACCGTATGAAGTTAAGTTAAATAAATAAATAACACATGGATCACAACCATTCAAAATTAAAACACAAATTTAAGAATAAAAGACTTCAACGAGCTTATTATTTCCACGCTGTTAATAATCATTATTATAAAAATACATAAAATATCAAAATAATACCCAATATAAATTCACGTAAAACATGTTTACTGGAGTCACATGATTCTCAATGCAACGCGCTGATTAAAAGTAATCAATACACTTACCTCCTATGGAGCACAGCGTGACACATTTGTATGTATATCGCACAAGTTTTTCTCCGTATTTAATTATCGTCGCAGTAAAGGCATAACATTTTCTACTAGATCGCCAACATTCCTCAGAACTAGGATAAGATATTTCACAGAGACTCAGCTCTCTTAACTATAATATAATTATATTCTCGGTTTTCTTTCATCTATGAACAAGCATTCTTAGATAAATTAAAATTTGAAGCATCAATGATTCATAAGTGATTTTTTTATTTTATACCAAAGAGCTCTGAAAACCCTACTCACTGCAGTTATTGATAACATAACACATAATTGTAACACAACACAGCACGAGTTTATTTGGCTACGATCTTCTGTAGGCTAGAGATATTCCACTAGTCAGATTTCCCCAAGTAGAGATAAATTTCTCTGTGCTCTCTCTATCTCTAAACTCCCCCCTACTCTCCACACGGAGCTCTGGATACCTTATTCACCACAGAAATAAAACAGTTGGTTTTTTGTGGCCTTAATCCACAATATCCTCCATTTTGTGATGTTGTGTTTTGTGGGCTCCATCTAACCGCACTTAGACTCTTGCTAAGTCCATTGTGCGTAGATATTCTGGCCGGCTACTGCAGATAGCCCCACTTCAACCAGAAGTGCAGAAGCCTCCTGGGGTAATCACAGGCTTCTCGAAGCAACCTTGGGCTCTCACGCATCCCAGGATTACGTGGGTGGCAGTTTCTTCACTCTCCAAGCATAGTCTCCACATAGTGTCAGTGACACCTAGAACATAAAGGTATTTTTTAAGTGAACTATGGCCAGTTATGGCCAGATTTTCAAGTTTAAAACATATTGTTAATTGCCTTATTTTTTGGCAGCTGCTATTTATTTTTCTCAAGTTTAACCTTGAACCAACATATCATATTTTCAGGCCCGGAAACTAGAGTGGCCTATTTACTTTTTAGATAATTTTACTTATTAACATATTCATAGTCTAAAAATTTGCTTTTATAAAACCTAAATGGCTTAATGTTATTTACTTGATACTAACACAGATTAAATATTTGATTTTTTCAAAAGATCTAAAGTTTATTATATTAACACATTGAAAAAAAGTATGAACATGACATTGTTAAAAATAATCGTTAACTTGTACTTCTTAAATTTAGTACTTGTAATAATAACAGTTTGTAAATATCTAACTACTGGACAAAGGACCCTTGCCAAGTGAAGGTACGAGCTTAATTATTACGCCAGCCCGCGATATATTGGCGATTTCTAACGAGGAATAATCCACTTTTTTTTTTCTCATAAACGACGGTACTTTAAGTACATTTCTCTAGTATTATGATATCTCTCTTCAACGTCAGCCGATAGTATTTTCAATTCAAATTAGTAAATGTATGCAAACTAAGAATAACACGTGGGCGCATGTTGCGGTTTGAAGCAGTGAAACAACACTCGACCACCAAGTCTAACATCACTTTTCATGAGGTTTTTTTTTTAAATTGCATTAAGCGTACATTACTCCTGTTATTAAATAATCACTGTACGTTTATAAATACTTTAAACAGGACCATGGATGTAACTAACAAATACTAATAATTGAATAATTTGGATACTGAGGTCTGAGTTAGAACGGCCTGGAATTCAAAAGCGTGTGCACTGACTGCTACATTGCGGAAAAAATATTTATATCGCCGTAGTTACTATAGTTTAACCTTGCACGCGTCAACAAAATTGCTTGTCATTATCTTTACTTATGGAAAATGATTTATTAGAAATCAGGAAAAATGTTCATATAGGAACTTGTACTGGCTACTGTATATAAATTAGTAAATTTACCTTAACACAATATATTCATGCATTGTTACATTTAGCGTAGTCTATATGTAACATTACTTTATTGTAATATTAGTGTAAGCAATTGTAGACGAACCTTTATCTATACAATTAATAAAATTGAAGTGTCTGTTTGTAATGTCAGAACATCATTTTTTTATTTAATGCACATGAAAGTATAAACGATACTTATAACAAAAAAAAAAAAAAAAAAACATTTAAATTTTTTTGTATGTCTATCTGTCTGTTTCTTCCGGATAATCTTTGAAACGGTTGGACCGATTTTGATAGGACTTACACTAGTAGATAGTTGATGTTATAAGGAGTAACTTAGGCTAATTTTATTTTAGAAAAATAATTATGTTTCTGTAAAAATAAAAATAACTGGACATAGTGAACCCATTCTATAGCTCTATGGAACACACACAATAAACATTTTTGTCTTTAAAATAGCCGGAAGCGGGGAGCAAGAATCGCACGTGTGCCCGATCGATGGCATTCTGTGGTCTACGTGAGCGAAGCCGCGGGCACAGCTAGTAAATTAATAAATGACAAGCATATTTTCCAAACTGGTAGTGGTACTTTTAACATCCGTGAGTTTTGTAAGGGCCTAAATTGAATAAAACAAATTTGACTTTAATTTTAATGTCAGTTCTTTCATCAAAGATTATCATGTATTGACATTTCGTCTCCCGTCAGGTCCCGATAGAGTGACTCATCTGTGTTTATATTAGAAATTGTAACATCATTGTATATTTGTCGCACCTACGGTATTAAGGTGCAAGTTACGTAAATAGCAAATTATAGTGTACTGCCTACGACGTCATTTGAGAATTTTTTAAACAAACACAGTCATGTGTCACCGGTTGCTTTTATCTGTTGTATTTGTGCACACGTCGATCGATGTGAACCGTTTTTGGTAGTTATTTTTGTATTAGATTGCATATCTTTCTGTGTAAATCAGGTCTATTAAAATAGTCAACATCAATTGACCGGTAGACCGGGAGATCTTTGCAAGTTAATAACTGTTTTTCGCGAATAATATAAAATAGGTACTTTATGAGTTTTGCGTCGGCTAACTATATCCAAGATATAAAATCAAGCTGAGGTATTACATATGAAAATCCGAGCAAATAATAGAAAATTTCTTAGAAATTATGTGTTTTTATTTCCAAAGAAGGTTATTAGCGGAATTCTGTACCTAAAAATATTGCCGTTATTACAATATATACCATTGGCTGTCGATCAATCGTTATATCAATATTCTCAGTTTGATCGTCACCACTATAAGCTTGAATACCCCTGGCTGCGCATATGCGTATATATTCGCGTGCATATTCATACCAAAGAAATACTATTTACCTTCTTTTCTCTGTGACAACTGAATTGAAGGTAGCTTTGACAACCGAAAAGCCAGGCCAAAGCGAAATAAACTTTATTAAACTTTGACTTTGATTATGTCAATGTTTTTTTTTTTAATTTTTATTTTTTAAACAGGAAAGAAAATACAATTACAGCATTACTTAAAACGAAGACGATGGTTATATAAAGTTTTTAACAGTCAGCGTTATCTTTACAAACGCTCTTAAACTGTTAAAGATGTTACAATAGACAGATAACATCACGCTGTCGAAGCCGTTAGTACATTTAGTATACAACATATTCGTGAGTTCTAATTAAAATCGTGGATGTCGTGTATGAAAATCTTTGTAAAGATCTAATAAAAAACGTTGAGAGTTAAAACAAAGCTTTTAAATAAAGTAAATGTAGCATTTTTATATCAAACTCTCTGACCTGGCAGATGTTTTTCTACTCTGCCCAATAGTCAATAGCTTGAACACAGCGCGACCTATCCCATTTATTCTAATAAGTTTCTTTAACTATAAATAACAAATAATGAATTACGCAGACCTATCATTTGAATCGTGAGTTACGGTATTGAGTTCATATAAATATGTATATAAGTTTATCAAATAACTGTCTTTTCTTTCTTTCAAATATTCGATAGTAAACGACGTTTAGTTTTTCTGAATTGAAAAATTTTCTCTTCCAATTTATCAAACCTAATTCGAATTGTTACCAACGTTTTTACAGATATAGGTAGGTACGTTCGAATAAATTAAGGACAACGAAACAATAATAACTTTAAGAAGTCCTAAAGAAGACTTCATTCTAATATCTGTTAAAATATTTAAAAAATAAAGATTCAAAATGAAGTAGCTGATAAGCATATCGAAATACTTGAGAATATCATTGGTTTCATTCTAAGTTATGATTGACATTTACCATCTAATTCTATTGCCACAAAAAAGGACTATCAAAAATAATTACCTAGTAAAATATATTGGATTAGACACGTGAATTAGGTTCCTACACAAAAGCACATGTTATTTACGTAAATATAGGACCAATGACGCGAGAGGTCGGTAAACGACGCGCGCGACTCGACGTGACTCGCGAGAGGCGACCCGGATCACACCGTGACACGAGCTCTTCGTGTGCGGTGCGACTTGCAGCGGGAACTGAATAAATAAATTAATAACTAGCTGTGAGGAATTTTTGGCGGCATATTTAAGTGAAATGTTGTGGTATTTTTTTTTTTTTTTTATTTACTTAGGTTTTTGAGCATAAGTGAAGTGGATTATAAATATGAGAGTATGCATTCTGGGACCCCACAAAAACTCCCTAGAATGTTCTAACAAGGAAGCCACCATATTGTTAAGATACTGAAATCGTCCTTATGATAGATCACTTTATTCACTTGATAATGACAGTAATGGTTTTCATTAAAGAGGGCTAGTTGCCAAGTTAGGAAGACAAAGAAGAAACTAGCTGTGCAAAATTAATTCGACCAGCAGACTATCGTTATTCTCACTTCCCTGTTACTGCTTAGCATAAAGATGTATTTAGTTCAAATATGTTATGCACTGGCCAAGAGATCGAGTCACGGTAGGGTTGCGTGATAATTTGACGACATCGATGATAATGAAACTTACGAATACGGTTGCAAAAGCACAGAATTTATTAGAATACACTTACTTGTATGGATATGTCAATGCCTGATTCATATAAAAAAATTAATACTACTCTACAAAACTCTTTAGATTGAATAAATTAATACTTTATTGCACTTTTTAATGTTATAAGTAAATTATTTCCTTCCAGCTAACTAGTATCATTCTGGAAAAAATATCATTAACAGCAGAGCAATAAAATTAATAAAAATAAAAACGAGCAATCATAAAACTATGAATCCTGAAGAGGAATAAAATTTGAATACTTAAAAATTATACAAAATTAAAACATACGGAAACCCTTATTGTTAAAAACATCTAAGGTAATTTATTTTAATTATACTGAACTACGTAAATAATAAACATATTTAACGGTAAACAATATTGAATAATTAATTTAAAATCGATATATAAAAACAAATAGTTTCAAAGAATGCTTGAGGCCTGAAATTAGACAATATTTGGAAAATTATGAAATCTTTTACAATACACGTAATATGCAAATTTGTTCAATGTAGCTTTTAATTCTTAATAAATCCAATCAAAACTATTCAGTTAATATAACGATTCTTTATGAGACACAAATTACATTCTAATATTGCAGCTTACCGGATTTATTGTCGAAGTGTAAAGGTCTAAGCAGAAAGTCATAATTGCTTACAAGCAATTGCACTTTCATATTAAAACGAAGCTCTCTCATTGGTGAAACCAAAAAATTGCGTATTTACAGCCAACGCTTTCTTATTACTCTAATAAATACTACAAAGTCCTTTTTCCTATGAAAGAGTTATTTAACCTTATACGATTTTGACATCTAGTTGCTTTTAGTTATACAGTACTTTCAGATTAATATCACTTTTCAAAAAGAACAACGAATTTTTTTTTTTTTTTTTTTATAATACAATTAATCTATCTATTTATTAACTAAATGTATGTTTCGGATGTTATTGACGCCAACGCAGATAAGCTTATATATTTATTGCTCGAACTGTGACCACAACTTAACAATGTGTTACTATTATTACTCGAAACGAATTAGAGAAATAAGAGGAAAATGTTATCGAGGTATGTGTTATATTTTTTTATTATTATTTTTACGTTTGTAATGTTTTACATATGTTTTTTTTATTTAAAGGATATTTTATTTCAACATTTTAAATATATACTAATCAATTCAAACTATTAGAAAGTCAAGATTTTTACTTTGTTTTTTTTTTGTACTTTTTGATTTATTTACCATTTTAGTAATACATATATGTTGTATATTAAATAATTATTCCATATCGATATCGCTTGTAGGTTCTATGTTTATGTTAACTGGCAAAATGATATGAAATCATCAACTTAACACCGAAGGTAATTCCTGCCGATGAAACTGAATCCTCGAACATATCTAAGACAAGATTATAAATGTATTTAAAGGATAAATATTTGAATACTAACAGAACATTTCATAACTTTTTTTAAATTAATATTAGCAAACTTTTAAATGCATTTAACATTCATATTTTGCTATATATACATTTTTCTCCAATGTTTTTCAATTTTCATATCTATCGTAGGACGTAGTCAAAGATTTGTAAACTGCATTGAATATTGATGTAATTACTAAGTTTATTGGAGTAATAAATTTTAAATCAAATATATAGAGTAGTATTCCAATAATTACGAAGACCATCGTGCGATTCGGTTCCGTTCACAGTCATACTACATATTAGTGACCAGTTTTTCCCATGTGCATAATGTAGAAATCTGTATGAAACTAAACATTATGCAGATTTGCTACAAATTGGTTAATATTAAATATATCCATTAAAATTACTTTATGGTTTGATTTACTATTATAAAATAAATCATTTATTATTAACAATTATGTGTGTTATTACAATGAATACACATAAATATACACACACAATGAATACTCGGTTAGTTACAATCAACTTACATAATTACCTGAATCCAGAAGTATGATGCTGGAGTAATAAAACTGTAAGTAATATATTATACTATGAATTGGAAAGTATTCCTTAGTTGGATTTCTATAGGCTGTGCTGGTCATAAATTTAACTTATGAAGAATTGGCAATGTCTGTTAAATATCAATTTAATAATCTTGGAAAGAGATGACAAAATTTTCGGTGTGTTTAAGTCGTATATAGATTATATAAAAAAAAGCTTTATGTTTGCCGATCAATGAATTGACGGTGAAGGTACAATAATACTACTTTTATCTATTATCAAGTTTTTACATCTTTTGACAAAATTTGAACAATCATAATCAACTACTGTCTATTTTTCAATTCTGGAACGCAGATCCTACTGTTATATTTGCCTGGAAACGGGCTGTATTGGCTGCGACACAGACTTCACTAATGTAGGCGATATAGTACATTTTTGTTTTTTTGTTGTAATGATGTAATGTTGTGGTTCCATAAAGTATTATTATTAATTTCATTTATTTAATTATTTACACTATTTTTTACAATAATATCTATATAAAATACAATATTAAAATAAAAAATACAAAAGAAACAGTTCAACGCCAGTAGCGGGTTGAAGAACCCAAGCTACCGGTGGCTAGGGCTCCAGAGAAAGGAACTTCCTCACAATTCGCGTCGCGTCCAGAAGAACTGCCTTCTATATATTTCCCTTGATCTAACAACCAAGCGAGAGCTTCCTAAGATGGTGGTCGAAACTCTTCGCTATTAGACCATTCACTGATACAACTATCGGGACAATTATTGTTGAGTCCACATTCCACATGGCGGTAACCTCGTGAGCCAAGTCCAAGTACTTTGATAGTTTACCTTTCTCAACTTTCACGAGGTTATCATCATGGGGTATTTATTATTATTATTAAACTACTTATTCCACAATGTGTAAATTATATATCAGTGTATGTAAACGAATGTTTATGTGGATACTTTGCCGAAATACCGAAAATATGTTACTGCTTCTCTTGTGAAAATTATTAATAACTTTGAAGTAGTTACGTTTTAGGACAGCTAGCTAAGTAGCTTTATACTGAGTGCATGCCGAATTTGCAACTTTGTTGATTGTTATGTAACACGTGTCCAAATTTAAAAATAAACACTCGAATGACCAGTTCGTGATCCAATTTTAATCGTAATATGGACCTGGGAACGTCCGTGTCAGGTCTGTGGGTTTCGGCCGTCATCCTCGCGGCGTGCGCGCGTGCTCTCGCTGACATGACATGTCAAAATCTCAACGTACTAGTGACAGACGAGTTAATATGAAGGCTTCGAGCACCTTTGCGTATTTAACTGGGGTTCCTTTTGTTCTAATGTTGAGCAATTTTTTTTAATTGTTTTTGCTTGTCGATCACTAATGTTATATTTCCAGTAACTTGTTAATTCTAAGTATGTCAACAAGCGCATAGACATACACTCGATCTTTTGGTATTCGCCTGTTTTTTTAGGATTTTACTATGCTTACCATCAGATACAGGACAGTAAATTTACCTTGGTACTATAAAACAAAAACGCGACGGTTGAGTAGTGAGTCGATAGGTCACAGGTTAGATTTTCATCCTGGACAGTTGTGGATAGTTTTGTAGTGAATATGATTCTAAATCAAAAGTAAATGAATGCAAACAGTGATATCTCAGTTATAGTGTGTTCGGATATCTCGTTGATACAAAAAACCTTTTAATAAAACCCTGATATAGTAGTAGGTGAAGTTGAAAAGGCATAAAAAGGTAAAAGGTTCACACATTGTCCTTAATGTCTAGTGGACAGGATTTTAGGTCATTTTAAACTGTGCCGAAATTTCGTTTCCGCCTGTTATAAGGCCCTCCCACATTCTTACAATATTTCATGCAATTATCGACTTTGAACGAAATACATGACACCGTTCTTAGTCGATCGTATGACTTAGATTAAGTATTTAATATACCTATGGGTAAGTTAGTGATTTTGTCTTGCACTCGGTGTGCACCGCGGTTTCACCCGTGTTAATTTTATCACACCAATTCTCTACTGTACCACCAATGCCTATCGTTAGCCTACTTGCTGGATTGCTTGACGTCCATGTTTACTGTTCCGCTCTTTAGGGTCATAGTGTGAAGGTACGTAACTTATAACCATTCTCAATAATTGGGTTATATAAGTAAGAAGGATTTTTCAAGTGTGACTAGCAGTTCTAGGGTTTGGCGCGTTCAAACAAAAAAAAAAAACTCTTGAACCTACATACTCTCTTAATGCCAGACTTGTACTTGTAAATTGAAATTGAGGGTTTTGGTACCTTTGATCCAGTTTGTAGGTAGTGAAGATGCCAACGATACATTTGTTGTTTTCTGAGCTTCTAGTGTTTAATACCTAACGTTGATATGTTATGTCATTAATATGATGTCATTGGAAACAATGATGGATCGGTTGGTAGCGTTTACGCACTCAGCTTTGATAGACGTTAGTTCGAATCCTTGCAATGAGCCTGAGATTTCGGTGACGGAAAACGTGGTGCTAGGACTTTTTCTAATGTCCGTCTGGCTAGCTACCACCCTCAAAGAGAAAATCTGTCGTCGAATACCGATAGGTATGTTCCGGCAGTTGCACTTGAGAGCCAGTCTTCCACTAGGCTTAGCATGCTACTGTCTAGGGACACATCGTCATTTTATATTAAGTAAGATTGTGGCGACAACGCTAAACATATAACGATAAAAAAACTTAGACCATTGATAAGATTTTGTTCTATAGGTAATAATGCATGGATTATCTGTAAGTTTGGAAGCTTTTATATAGTTGCTTAATATTCCTTAACTTGAAGATGTTTAAATTTTTAAATATTGTTTTTATACCTACCTGATTATAATAAATATCAATTCGATAATATATGTCTTGGAATTTTGTTGTAACTTTTACTTTCGAATACATATTGGAGTGTCTTATTAGCTGCACTAGAAAGCCAGTTGGTCTTCTAGTTACAACGTGTTGTTAGTTTTCGGTTAAAATAATACCAGTTGAGTGTGTGGTCAACCACAAACCATAGTCAAAATTAAAAAAAAAAGTTACGACGAATGCTTCAAATAAATTATATATAAAAATAACATATTGTATGAAGTACAGCTACCGGAATTCACTGACGGTTGTTTTTTTATAATATGGTTCCTGCCTATATATGCAATTTCGCCAGTGTCAAGTACACTTTACAGAATTTAGTTGTGAATTGTTCCGGATACTGTAGTCGTTGTTTAGTGCCAAATTTTGAACTTTAAGTTAATATTTAAGCAAGTGAGTACTAAAAACAACCTATACATTTCATGACTTTTAAAAAATGTTTAAAAATGAATAAATATTACGATCTATGTAATGAGCTAACCAAAAACGACTAAGCGGTTAACTTGTATGCGGTAGAAGTGGGAGCGAGAGATATTCCAGCGAAATCTTTCTATAACTTGCTAAAAGACCTCGGCCTGTCGAGAACTGCAGTAAGTTTTATTTTAGAATGGGTATCTAAAGCAGCGACTTGGCAGGGAGGGTATCACGGGTAGTCAAGGTGAGTGCTGATGTGCATCATACGGAGGCCCCTTAAACCTACCCTGGATCGATAGTCCCGGGGGGTTGCTCGTATCCCCTCTCTCTATCATACAGTGGACCCGGCACCCGCACGGTGAATCCATGGAATGCTAAAATATTTGTCTATGCGCCGAAAACTAAGGCGGGTTGAAAATTCGAACTTGAAAAAAAAATCATTTATTAATTTTTAAAATATTGTACCGTCCCTAAATTTAAAATGAAGTTAATTTACATAAATAACTTGAACTTCGGTTATAATATTAATAATCTGTTGAAATATTTCTCATCCCATACACTTTTATTATGTTATCAATGAAAATTCTCCAACTTCTTTGAATATTCAATAGTTTATATAATTTTATGTGAATTTTAAGGCAGTTTGATATAATTTAATATTTAAAACAGTAATAATAGTATATCATTTTGAAGATAAGCGTTCACGGGTCCACGTCGAGTCGTAACCCGATGCGTATGGATAATACAAAATGTTTTAAAAAAAATCCGATATACATTAGTTCTGCTATTTATATTGGCGTAATTTCTTATTAACATTTTTTTTAAATAGTTTCACGAAAAATAACACTGTGTCTGATGTCTGATGGTAAGCAAAATACAATCCAAAAGCAAGCGTTAAAAGTTATACTCGATTTTTTGTGACGTTTAACATCAGGTGTGATTAGATTTTTTTTTAAAGTTTTTATGACCTAAGGCTTTCAAGTGCAGCTGCTAGAACACACCGATTGGTGTTTGGCGACAGATTTTCCACTTAAGGATGGTAGCTAGCCAGGCGGGCATTTGAAAATGGACCATCATGTTATGGTTTCATAACGATGCTTTCCTTTACCGAATGCTCAGGCTCATTGCAGGGATTCGAGCTCACGTCGTTCGACGCAGAGTCCATACAAGCTACCAACTGAGCCATCATTGTTTTATAACTTAGGTGGCAAACAAATGTATATACTGTCTGAATATGAGAGGTTACCGTAGCGTATGGACGTTTGTATCGTCATAGGGGTTATTACCGTATTCCCGAGCTTGAAACCCCTTCCCCAAGGAGCTCTCGAAACCCTACTCACCGCAGGAACAAAACCCAAGGTTCTTTGGCTATGATGTTCTGTAGAGTGGAGGTATTCCATATGTCGAGCTGCCCTACGTAGAAAAAATCTTGAAATTGTAAATGCTCAAAAAGTAAAATATATACATTTATCTATTATCGTAAAACCTCTTTAAATACACTTTTAAATTACGATCAATATGAATATTGTTATTATAATTATCCCTGCTTACCTCAATAACTGACCAGCGTGACAGTACAATTTACAATTGCACAATAAACGCGCTCACGACATCAAACCACGAAGGTTGCAGACTAATGCTCGTGACTGACGTAACATACGAACTCTGACCGTCCGTCAGTCAAAACTGATCCAAATACATCATATCAGAATGAAGAGTGACGTACGTACAGAAATAATTGCGCTACGCATACCTCGGTCTCGTGGCCAATTAAAAAACGATACCGAACGTACCTCATATTATTAATAACATAGATTATATTATTCTTCTTCTTCTTGTTTTGGCGCCGCAAGAAGCACTTGCCAGTGTTAATGTTTTTAAGCTTTCGTTAAATTTTCCAATATACAAAGTGGGGTCTTTTGAAAAGACGGTGGCTCCCTTGTCAGAACTATCTAGGGAGTTTTTGTGACATCTTAAAATGTATGTTTTTCAATTTATATTTATAATCCAATTTACTTATGGACAGCAACCAAACTATATCACGTAAAATGCCACCAACATTACATAATATAGGGTCAATATAACTAAGTTAATGAATTAAAAATAAAAAACAACATTTCAATTGAAGATCCCGCCGAAAACTCACCTAAAGAAGTTTTGACCCCATATTAGGTAATATTGGTGGCGTTTTGCGTGAAATAGTGCATTCAGCATGTATTCTGGTATCCGACAAAAATTCCCTAGATCGTTCTAATTAGGTGGCCACCATCTTGTTGAACGCCACTTTTTTATAATGTATATTAATATGAAGGCTTGAAAACATTGAAGCATTTATTAACAACATTTTGAAAAATAATTAGCCAAATCTGTTCAACCGTTTTTAAGTGATGCGTTTACCAACGAACAGCATTTTTTTTTTAAATAAATAGATTCACCAAATTAATATGTTAATTGTCACATGGCTATTGCCACTCACAAAAAAAAAAAAAAAAAGTCAGTTGTCTCACATTTGGATTACGTAATTCAAATGTTTACTATAAGTAATAAAAACAACGGTTTCGAATATTTGCTGTAATATAACATAATGATAGTTTCTTTTGCATAATGCAGAACATAGTTCAATAAAATCTTTGCAATATAATGTATAGCCTAACAATTTATAAAAAGATATATTTGTATGATTCGTATATACAAATTATACACACGGGCTACATAATTATTGCACACTATTTGTAGGAAGGATCGCGTACGAAAAACATATGAGTTCAAGTGTTATTATTCTCTTTCGTGTTAGTTATTTTGTATAGAAACCGAAGATGAAATATTTTATAAAGTGTAATTTATTGTTGTCACGTCATTTCGTATGAAATAGTCACTAAAATAATTTTTTCCAAGAGTCACCAAAATTTCCTAAAAATTTTAAAATGCATTATAACCATATATATACACACAATTGAGTAGATACTTCGTGATTATAGACTAAACACAGAATATATTTTAATAAATATTGATCGAATCGTAAGTAGTTCAAGCAATAAACAGTTAAGATAATCAGTGAGCATTCTACTCCATTATGTGGATTATATATAAATTCTTATGTTATAGAAAACTGGAACTAACGTATATATGAGCATAGTTGGGCATCGTAAAATTCGGGCTGTAAATAGTTATAAAATTAACATGGAATTATAATTTAAAAAGCGACGATTAATGATGAAGAGGACGGTGTAGACTGGCGACTAAAAGTCTGATGTTTTGTCACAAAAAAAAAAACATATTTCTGAATATGCGTATATTTGTTTAACTTTTCTGGCAATTATTTTCTAAGTCGAAAATAACTGAAGGCTATTTCGAGTTTATTATAGTATTTAATAATTTATATGAAATAATATCAAGGGCGTAAATTGAAAATACTAACAATTTTTCGTCTATCTTACATTCAAAATTTTAATGAATTATAATATCAAGCTGAATTGCTGATTGCGTTTATTATTAATTATATATTATTGAAAGTATTGGGCAAATTAAAAACCAGCCTTGTGTGGTAAGGTAACGACGCCATTTACCATCTGCTCTATTATGTCCCATTGCCGAATTGTGTTTATAGATTATATATGGGCTTAATCATTACAATGTATTTAGTTTTTTTTTTGGCAATAGTCCATTATTACTATTAATTTTAGTTACCTAAATATTTCATCTTCCTTCATACATCTGATCAGCTGACTACTACGCGTTTGGTGAAAAACTTCATAGTGATTCGTTTATATGCGTCGTATTTCGGGATCAACCGGTGCATATCCAATTTCTATTCACGAAGGTCGGAATGACAGCGGGAATTGGCGATGGGCTTTTGATCTCTCGGAGCACGCTGCTGTTTTTGATTGTATTGCGCTTCTTACCATCAGGCACAGATCCGCCATTTTCCTTGCCACTATAACCATGTTTTTTTGGACATAACTGTTAGTATTGAAAACGTAAATTATTATTGTTAATTGATATTATATTTAAATTCCGCCTGCGACAAAATAGTCGCAAGTGTATATAGAGAACGATGATTCACTGTTATCTTAGGTCCGGTACGAGCACAATACATGTTATTTAAATCTCAATCAATACCTAACTCCATAATCCGATTTGTGAACACGTTGCCGAATTTAAAGTCGGTTTTTATTTTAACATTTTTTAATTTTCACTTTGGTTCAGCGACCGCCTTCGTGATGTTTTTAATTTGTCGTTCATTTGGCTTACATATGAATCTGCCGGTTATTAAAAGGTCTCGATATAACCACCCGCCTTCTCCGTCTAATAATGAATTGTATATCTATACTCTTCACAGGTTGAGACAAAAGTTTGTATTATTTAAATGACAAACGAAATGCTATAACTGGAATTCATTAGTTTTAAACCCAAAATAAAGGAACGATTTCAATTTTGCTAAAACATTTTACCAAAACAAACAACGTTAACGCGACAATGTTATTTATTACCAAAGAAAATAATAGCATTTATCTCAGTTAAGTAGCAATGTGGCCTAAGACTATAAGACGCTAAACATAGAGAGGGGAGCTGCTGGAAAACAGCTACAGATGATTAGCGCCAAATTATAAACTAACCACCAAGTTATACCAAGTTGAAATTACCATGTTATGATTTCATCACAATATGCTTCTTCACAGAAATTTCAGCCTCAATGTATAGGATTTGAATCTACATCGAAATACCGGTGTCCATAAATGCTACCACTGAATTATCGCCGCTTTTTCACGTGAATTGCAATAGTAAAATTGTAAAACAAATAAATCGTTCGTACCTAACAATGGAATAATACAAAATTCTATAACAAAAAGTATTGTCAGTGAAATAAATATAGATTAATCTTGCATCATATTAATGTCAGGTTTTTCTGGTCATATATAAATATCGGCCATTTTATTGATCTATGGTGTCAGTGGAAGCCATCACGACTGGTCAATTATTATTTAAAATGTTAATTAAGTCTTAAAAATAATTAAAAGATTAGCATAAGAATTTGAATTTACTTTTATTTTTTTAACAAAATGTAATAAAACTATAATAATAAATATTAATATTTTAACAAAAAAATAATTGTTAATATAACTCAAAAGCTTTTGCTATTCGATTCAATTTATTTAGGATATAATAATAATTGGTCTATTGGTCTATATAAAACATATTTATATCTCGTACATAAATAAAATTAAAGTGTTTTGATGTAGAAATCTTTATATCTCATTCCATTAGCTTCTGCAAGTTTCAAACATAAATATAACTGTGTTTTGAATTTAAATGTATAATATTTTTCATGTTTGTCCGTTACATTATTTTGTTAAATCTAAAAATGATTAACGGCTGTTTTCAATGTCATATCTGAGTTTATTAAGACATATATCTGCTTCCCTCTTATCTATTCAAACTTTAGGATAATATGGATATATATATTATGTAGATAAGAAAAACTATCCATTGATAGGACATTGAAGGAAAAAGTAAGGACATAAAGTTATATTTGTCTATCTTAGGTAACTGAAACAACGGATAGATAGGTTATTGAAACTGCCGTAATTGAGTTAACAACATGTACCTCCATAGTTAACTTGCTTTCGTAGGACAGAAAAATGAAATTATATTTTTTGTCTGTTAGGGTTTAATATTTTAGTTTTTTTTTTTAATCATGCAGTATCTCTACAATTGATTTTAAAAATTATTATTTTTAAAATTACCTAAAATTATTGAAATAAATAAAAATGAATTAATACCAAGCAACACCGTAATGTAAATAAGGTAAATTCATTTCAGTTTTTCATTTATTTAATCCTGCAGTATATCACTGTCATTAATCTACTTTTTTCAATCATAATTTTGTAATATCTAAATATCTATTTTATGCCAAGCAGCACCGGGTCTGATTGTTTGTGTAAGAATAAAATATCAACAAACTAAAGGAAAGCGAGATCTAGATCATAAACGGTGGCAGATGGCGATTAAATTCTTAATAAAAATGCTGAATAATAATTATTGTATTTGAATAATGGGGTTAATGACATCACAGTGAACCGATTGGAGTCTATACAGTGACATTTGAATTGTAACTCGAGAATTTCTCAATGTTTTTTAATGTTTATGACTTAGCAGTTCGTGTGAAATACCTCTTTCGTGTTCTTTAACATTCATTAAGTTCTTCAATACTTGTGCGATCGAGTTCTGCTCCTAACAAAAACCTATTTAAGCAAATTTGAAAAGGATAAATATATATAAATAAACTTTCGTCTAAACGTTTAGAGGAATATCCAATTAAATAATTAAGTAACATAGATATATTATTGCTTTGTAGAATTTGTTCCAAGTTTTTATTATTATTAGTAAATAATTAAATAAAATGAATTTCTTAAAAATATGTGCATCCGCGCTGGTTTTCAATATTTTATTTACTTTCTCTTCAATGTATTACACTATTATTATATTGTATTATAATATATAAAAGAGGAAAAGTTTTTTGTTTACTTGTTTGTTTAAGCAAGTTAATCTCTGGAACTACCAGTCGGATTTTAAAATTCATTTTTGTATATAATAGCAAGATTCACGAGTAACATTAGCTTTCAGCTAGCCTTAAATATTGATTTTTATTAAGTCGGAAGTGGAAGCCCTCTCGAACTTCTTTATCCGCGTGTGCTGGCGTAATCTTTAATGATATGTTAGTATAATGTTTTAAAAAACTATTGTTCGTTAGTATATAATATATAAAAAAGTTCGCGATAGAATATGCCCATATCTTATACGTAAGATATGTATTTTGCTATTTTTTTAAGTTGAAGACTAAAAATTGATCTTTGAGCATTATTTTTAAGCATGGCATATTTATATTTACGAACAAAGGTTCCTTTATCATAAAGACAATTTTATAAAGTTAAATTGCTTGATACTAAGCGCTTTACAATCCAAAAACAACAGTGACCACCAAGCGATTCGTAATGAATGGATGGTCGCCGCTGTCAACCAAGATGGGTTTATCATCATGCGCATGGTATTCACGACCTCGCTTGATTATTGAATAAAGTACACTAGTCTCGGAATGCGACAAGCCAAAACCTGTCACTGTTACAGGCTAGAAGTATGGTAGTCGCTTTTCAGTTTGACAAAACTCGATTTATTATTGTCATGAAAATAAAATAATATTATAATAACGAAACAGGAAATTTAATATACATCAAAAATATTCATATAGCAAAAAAAATTGGCACTTAATAGGCCAAGTATTTAAAATGGGTTCTCATAAAAAAAAAACAGTTCACATAAAATCTCACGACTCTATTAAAAGATCGACCACGCATTTGTTTGTTGTACGTTGTAATTTATTACACGTCTTTTTCACTCGACGAAATTGACTTCTGGTTTTGTCATCATTGTTTGGTTTAAGTGGCGTAATATTTTAATAATACACCTCTGTGAATACGCGTATACTTGACCTTAGAAAGGGGTAGATGTGGAGCGTATTGTTGCATAATATCTTTTGAGAATTTATGAATTTATGTTTTATATTTCCATTTTATTTTTTGCGTCGACAAAATCATGACAAGGTTTTTATAAGCGATGACTTGGTAACTGTTTGCGTGGATTACGCGAAGATGTATCTGGATTCGATTCCTAAATACGGATAAACTTTGAGTGAAACGCTTCGTTGTACAAGAAAATTTTTAACCAACAAGAATACCAAATTCATTAATTTTGAAGAGTTCTTTGATGTATCTTTGAAGTTGAAAGTTCAGTGCCAATGAAATGGGACCACTCTTGACCCCTATTCAGCAAAAAAAGAATAATCCATATCGATTCATAAACAAAGAAGTGAAGGCTGAACATCCATAAAAAATACATTCGTTTTGAGTAGCCTCCGTATTTTATTGAAATCGGTTAAAAAGTAATTGGAAATTTCTCTCTACTTGCGGCAGTTCGTTTGGTGAAATACCGTACAAAAGATCGTAGCTAAATAAACCTGTCTTGTGTTTCTCCGGTGAGTAGGGATTCACCCTAGAGTTCCCTACATGGTATTACAAGCGTTCATAGTTTATGGTAGCCATTTACGACCAGGTGAGCCGTACGCTTGTTTGCCTCCTAGTTGTATAAAAAATATGATTGCAGAACATTTTATAGTAATTTTCTGGCTATAAGTTTACTATTTGAAAATGTTCCAAGGGCTAATATTATATGAGAGTAAAAAAGTTTATTTACTCAGAAAGGTAATAAAATTACTAAAGGTGAAATAAAAAACAAAAGTTTTTCTGAATAGAAAACTGTGACATCGCAGAACTTGGTGGTCATCTTTGTTTTTGGAGTATACTGTGACGTCACTTTTTGGTATGAATAAGCGAGGGTAAACCTAATTGTTAGCGTGTGACACAGGCCGTGGCGACACATCGCCACGCTATATGATGGAATATATGTACTATGAATTATGAAATTATGAATATACGATTATGAAAATAATTGAGTTGTCGTGATTTCAAATATATTTTTTTTATTGTATGGAACAAATTTCTGATGCTTTATCTTTTCATTATGCCATGTCTGATTCCTGTCGTAATCTGTTTTTTTTTTTTTTTTGTTTAGAACTGACTATACTGTTAGCCTTAGGGGCCCTGAAGCCGCTGTGGCTTTATACAACTTCACCGGACTTGGATCGTAGTCTGTTCTTTTATACATATAATTTATAAAAAATAATTTCGATGTTTCACATCTGCCAGGCGTCCCGTGAAGGTTTTTTTTTTTTCGAGTTACTATATTTTTTATATAATAATCATCATATTATGATAAATGTTAGTAAAAACCGTAATAAATGTATAACTATTATACCTACGTTTATTAAGATATTATGCATAAGTAATAAAAGCTAATTAAAAAACTAAAACTCTTCACCGAACGACCATTAACGTTCGTGTTGCATTGGGAACACCCACAAACGTTTATGCTATGCAAAGTTTGACTTATTGTGAACGTTATGATGATATTAAGATTATTTTACTAATCTAGTGGTGAGCCGGATATCACGAGGAAGTCCTGGATTCGAAGTATGACTTTGAAGATTATTGATCTAAATACCTACCGACCTGCTGATGTAATTTAATTTTTATATAAAATTATGTGTTTTTTGTTGTTTATGACAAAAGATTTAGCGGCTGAAGAAAAAGTTTATGGACGTATGTCATGGAGAATAGAGGTAAGGTGGGAGTTTTTGGCGGATCTTAAAGTAACGTGTTGTGGTTGATACTTTTTATTCATTTTCTTAGGTTTTAGACCTTATATTATGTATTATTAATGGCGTTTTGCATGATATAGTTTAGTTTTTTGTGTATAAGTGAAGTTGATTGTAATTATAAACTAAGAGCACGCATTCTGGGATCCCACAAAAAAGCGTTAACCTTCTTGTTATGATACTCAAATCGTCATAAGACAGGACACTTTATTCACTTGATAATGGTATTAATGGTCTTCATTAAAAAGGACTAGTCATCAAGTTAGCAAGAAGAAGTAAAGGTAAGGAGAACCATCTTATATGGACAAGTTAAAAAAGTGTCAAGTTGTATACAGCAAAATATAATTAAAAAACCCACCAAGATGGCGCTAGCGTATCAAGAGAAAATGATACTTTCTCGTGAGTCTATGGTTTTTAATTGTTGTAAAACTTAAAAAAAAATTGAACAATAATATTAAAGGTTTGTGGAGTTAAAAGTTGTCCAAGTAGGCGAAAATAAAAAAAATAAAAAAATTTAGGCATATCTTTAAAATTTACGCATTAGCATATGCTATGCTATGCTATGCTGGCATATGCCACCCTAATTGACGCTTTTGTTTCATGACGAAATTCAGACTCAGATGGTTCTCTTTACCTTTATTCTCCATGACATATATAAAATCGCACTGAATAAACAAACGTCATTCAAACTTACGAAATTGACAAAAGTCATACAGCCGCGTCAAAAAATGACAAAGGCATCGAATCGATTTGAATTTTTCGCCCAATAACATCTATTGTGTGAGTTATAAGTAGATTTGATCGGCATGTGACGTTGTGTGTCGCATTTTTCTAACAGTTTTCTATGTCATTGAAGGTTATTATTGAACATCTATACAAATTTTGTCAACCGATAAATGGTTGGTATTATTGTATAGGGAAATAACTGTAGAGAATGTTATATATACATCCATATATCATACTTCTCTCCGAACGGGGTAGACAGAGACCACGTTTTTCCACTTGTTACGATCCTGGCAAACATCGTTCCCTTATTCAACATTCATCAATCTTTTCACGCACGATCATTGGTTTAGAGTACTCTTGACCTGACCCAAGGAACGTTCGTGTAGGCATTTCTCTTCTAACGTTCCCATTTACACTCGCCTTATAAATTTGTTTTAATCATTCTTCTTTCATTTACTCTCTCTACATGTCCAAACTATCTAAGCAGCCCTCTCCCAATCCCTGCGATTATAATATCTTCTTTCACATCACAAAGTTTTAAAACTTATAAAACAGAAATTATTTTAATACGCTACATACCTCTACGGCTTCTGACTATGTTATGATAATCGAATGGTATATTTATAAAATATACAAATATTTTCTATTTAGTGTACATAAAATAAATAATAGTAGACTATTATATAAATCTTGTACCTAATATTTGCAATTACATTTTATTGCATTATTATACTCTAAGCTATAACAGAAATAAATTATATTGGGATTCATAATATTTAAAAATTAGTTTCTTTTTAACCCTTTTATTCTGTTGGCTCTTACACATTTTTCGAGCTATCCATATCAAATATCTCTTCGTAATACGAGAGTCAGAATAGATTGGTAAGTCACCGCATTGCGTCTCGACAACTATAAGTGATCAAAGCCGCAGTTTATAGATAGTAAATGTAAAATCAAGTCGTTAAAGTTAAATTATCATCAATTCGAATGGAACTCCTAAGAGGGAATCGATCTATATATTTTTATATTATGCAAACGATATCTATTTTAATACATACCGTTACCGTTTTAAATGTTTCGGTAAAAAATTTTATTACTGTATCGCGGTACGTAGGCCAATATCATTTGACCTGGGCTTGCATCATAATATATTTTAACTGGGATGTAGTCATGGAGTTTTTTTAGTTTTGCTCGACAAATTCACGGTAATGTCAGTGATGGTTGAGAGACATCATAATCCATCCAAGGTCCCCGGTGTCATGCCTGCTTTCATAAATAACTCTTCATGTTACGTTTGAAGGACCCGATGTCATAAGAAGGAGGGTGTACATTACCCGACAGATGGTTCCACAGCTTTACGGTACAACAAATTTATACATAGAGAACTTTTTAGTTCGTACCGATATGGAAGTTACCGTAAACACGTGACTCCGAAGCCTAGCGCGTAGCGTATTGTGGAAAGGAAATGACGGAATTAGATTGAATAGTTATAAATTTTGATCATTTGTTGTAATAAAAATTTCGGCTCTATTTCTTTTTGAACTTGACTTAACTATAGTAAATTTAGGGAAAAGTAACGAAACTCTAAATTTCGTAGACTTTCGTGACGAAACTTATCAAATTTGTAGTGAATCACAAATACTTCTTTTTTTCTAAAAGAATGCCCGATTTCATTTCGAATAAAGGGCAAATATAATAGACGTTCGTATAGAATTTTTTTATTTATTTATTGTGAACAATAACCCCACTTTACCATTGTCCGTAGTTTACCAACAAACACATCGACAAAAGCGTGAATAATTGTGCTTATAAGTGCTCCCTTTTCAAGTAGGTCGCGACACGTTTTTTGTATTTTATACAACTGTTACGTATTCTATTTTGTTATATCCCAAGTATCTTTTGTTAATAAATTTCAAACCCATAAGTTATTTTGTTTTGTGGTTATACGTTTCAGTTGATCTGTTGTTTACCATCTTAATTAAAGTAGTTACAATATTATCTCCTTGTTCGGGTTCATGCGTTTGCATATAAGAATAAATAAATTTTTAATACTATGATACAATTTGGGTACTTAAAATATCATACAGTGAAATATAAAATCAGACCATACATAAACGAAGGAAAATTACTGCGAAAATGAGATTCTATCTCACTAGGGCCAAATTAACTGTGATTTCTGCTGCTGCGCTAAATAGTTTATTATGAAATTTATCCTATGGATTTATTAATATTGGCTTTGTATTATAATGTTAATGGACTGTTTTGTATTCCAAGTGCTTAACATTTTATGTCTTTAAATAATAAAACTATTTTAGATTAACGTGATTTCATTTTAGTATAGGACCATTTAAATAAAAGTTAATATAAACTGCCAGAGCATTCACTGCCAATCAACATTGTTGCATCTGTAACGATGTTTCTACAGAATTGCCTTCGACGGGAGCAATCCTGTAAAACTTACAAAGCTATGATCATAAATAAGATCTCTCCAATACAAAACCAGCGGACCCTAAAAAGTAGAAATATTGAGTTATAAATAAAAGTAAGTAGACGTAACCGATTCGAATGTGGCACAGGCTATTAGTTTTGTGAAGACTGGAAATAATTGGAATCCATACACTTTATCCATCTACATAGATGTGGTAACATGTATTATAACATGCATAAACAGTAAAACTAAAACCCTTTTAATTTACAATATTTCTACACAGTAAATTTCAATTCATTAAAAAAATCAACAAATTTTAAAATAAGTAATAAGAACGCAAATTGTCTTTCAAATCTGACCTGCTTAATTATGAAATAATAGGAAGAATGAACATTTTTTGGGACTGGCCTAAGACAAATAAAAGGGTTACAAAAAGTCGTAAGAATCCTAATTTATTTTATTTCCTTAAAAAAATGGAGGATAGGATTAAAGATTTCATTACAAATATGTATAGGAAAATGTAAAAAGGAAAACAACTCTTAAGATCGTAAAAAATGTTCCTTTTACGAAAGAAGTCTCAAAACAATATTTTTAGTTATTTTTGAAACACCGGATGGACTTATAGTAAAAAAAAGAAAAATACATTTCGTTTAAGCTTCCATCGAAAATTGGCATCATTAGTCACTCAAAGAATTTAAACGTCAATTGAACAAAAACAGACGACGTAAACAAATTGAATATTCCCACATGCGAAGGTGAAAATCCAAGGGTAAATACGGGATCATGTCTTATTATAAATGACTTTTATGATACTTAAAAATTCAACCTTAAAACTGTTAGAATAGATATTAATATAGCTTAGGCAGATGCGAAAGTCGTTAGTAATATTGATATTAAAGTTTACAATCAAAACTTATTTTTGTGTGATCAAGTCAAAGGCGAAATTCCGCATGTGTTCTGTTTGATTAATGATATAACTACTGAACTATTATCACTGGATAGTGAAGGGATGACAATTGTTAGTATAATAGGAGATCGTGACAAAAAATACAAAGATTTATTTACTTATAAAATTTTTGTTACTGTATTTATAAGCTCCCAAATAGTTTGTGTTAAGGTCGATTTTTGTGAAGCTTTCGATTTGGTCGCAGGAAATGGAGCAAAGGTTTCGGTTGTCGTAAAAAGTTTGACTAATGATTCTGGTTTGAGATCAAATATTCATGCATTTTTTTTGCATCGAAGCGACCCGTTTTGTTACTTAACGCTTAAACACGGAGCATCTGTTTAATGACATCAACGATTGTCACATTGTTCGTGCTTTTGCGTATTTGTTACACATTTTTTATATGTATACCAAAGTATATATTTATCAAAATAGCGAGTTTATTTTTATCTACTTAATCTTTTGTATTATTTCTTTTGATATGTTTATATTTATATTGCTTTAAAAACTACAAATACAAATATTTAATTCCTCGTGACTTAAACTAAACCTTATGTAGGAACGAATTAATTCAGTTTAACGCAAAGTAAATTGTTTAAAAAGCTGTTGAACTGCTATTTAATAAACGTAAAAGGAAAAAAAAATATACAATTATTTTCTAATCACTTTCAATTTCTTTAAAATCATTGCATTTCTTAAAAGATTTATTTTCATTGCCGACTAAGACCTAGTAACCTCAACGGGTGTAAAAACTTTTCGAGAGGATCTCGCCTTAAAGTGGTCGCTATTTTTTCGCTAATCAAATGCTATACCATTAGCTTGCAGAGCTTCTTAGCTCATATCATAAAAATAATAGACATTAAAGCTTCGTTGAAGTTTAAAGATATTCTTAAAATATGAAAACGAAGTAAAATATTGTTCTCTAGCTTTTTTGTAAATTTATTTTATCATCATTCCTATTTATCATTATAATATCAACTGGCTCGTTAATACCTGCTTCTTAGGTTCAATAGTGCACCAATAAATACTGATCTTATTCAAACGTGTTAATAATAAATCTACTTAAGTGAGTAGGTATTCCAACTTAGTAAGTCGACTTTAATTTAGGTAACGGATATTACTATATCTACGATGGTCGCAAGAGATCAAAATACTTTAAACTGTCAACTATAATTTATTTGATTTATCCTATAACCAACATAAATAATAGTTTTCAAACAGAGATACAGTTCACCTGGTGTGTATACATACTGCTGTATAACCAAAGTCAAAAGGACCGCGATCCTGAGGTACTTCATAATGGGTTACTTCTGAGGACTCAGTTTAAATACCTCAAGTGTCTGTGTAAGCAAAAATAGGTGTTTTGTTTTGGTGATTCTACCGCAGTCGAAGATTAAACAGGTTCATCCACTCTTCCTTGCTTCCTCTTTCTTACAATCTACTACGACATAATAAAAAATAAGGTTTTATACAATTCTGAATACGCCCGGAGCTTTGTAAATGGATAGATAAGCACGTAATTCACATGGAACGAAGTCGCAAGTGCCAGCTAGTATGTTAATAATAATACCAAATTATATTGTACTAAAACACCTTTGCTCTGTACGTAGGAAAATTTATTATTTCCTTTGAGAGAAAAAAAACGACTGAGATTGTAACCACGTGCTCTGAATTCGGATAAGGTACTTTATTACCATCGTCGCGTCCGTACTAATTTAATCAAGGCGGCGCGGCGTGGCGCGGCGCCCACACACACACCTCTGTTGTCTCGGATCCAGTATTCATACATTTTACGATATCATTTTTATATTTTTTACTAATAACTACTATTATTATTTTATATTGTTTTCTTTTCGGTGTTCATTTTTTATTTGTTTTGTATCGTTTTCTTTTATTTCAATAACTTTTATAATTTTATTTATCCTCGTTTGCAATACCTATCAATATTTAAAATTAATATTTTCTTTAGTGGGTGGTTTTCTTTATAGAGCTTGTTTTATTTATTTTTATGTACTCAGCCAGATTTTTTAAATTCAGTTAATTTTCATCTTTTATTTTTAATGCCCAGACGTCGTACCTCAGTAACGTATTAGCGTATATTATTTTATTTATTTTGGTTCTCAAACATAACATGGCATTATAGGTTGTAAATAAAAACTATGCATAATGTAAAACTAAAATGCTGTAATAGTTAAATGTGAACAACGCGACGTGCTCAGACAACATACTTAAATTATAAATTGAACTATATACATATAAAATAATTAATATTAAAAAAAATATAAATAAGAATGATACGATAAGGTAATGTTAAAGGAATAATAATTAAAGAAATTAAAACTAATTGAAACTAAAAAAGAGCAACATATTAATATTTTTCTATTTGAATATTGTTTTTTTTTTTTATTTGTTAGAAAACATATCTAAAGTTTTGTGTAATTTAATATATGTTTTAGAAATTCTATTAACTGGACAGAAAAATATTAAAACGGGACGTATTTATTAGATTATTATTTATTATGTTAACCCCACAATTAAGACGAATCTAATAATATGTTAAAATTCATCAAGCCGTTTAAGACTACAGAACGTGCCAAAGAAATACGCACACTTTACTATATACTCGAAATACATTAACCTGCTTCTGAGGAGTTAAGTAAAATCTCAGGAGTTTCCATATAGTTGTGATAAAATAATTGTGTGACTTAAAACGATTTACGATCTAGATATTTCTGTATAATTCGAAGAGCTCATTAAAAATATACTTTCGAATTGATTCATTGCATATCAACACTTGGAATAGATACTCCCAATACTTATTTGAATAACTTAAATGTTGCATAACAACTAGCTATCTAATAATACGGGAATAAATTTTCTTTACAGATATACGTTAATTATATGGTCTACTCGATATATTAAACTTGTAATTTTGAAGTGTAAGCTGTGATGTGGGATGTAAAGTAAGTTGTCTGTTTTTAATATTACTTATATTCTGTTTTAATATACAAAAAAAACTGAACACTACTCAAAAATAATCATTTTCTATGTTACAGATACGATTTGAATTTGTAAACTTATATCACAGATTTTCAATGGATTTTTTATTACTTTTAAACTTATGTCTAGTCCTACATATTTTTTTCATGTTTATTTATTTTAAATTAGTGCCCTTGTTTGTAATTATTCTTTATATTTGTATTAATTATCACTAAACTAAATTATAATGAAAAATTTTAAAAAGTTTTGCTAACCTTTTGTTTACTTAAAAAGAATGTTTACAAATATTTTCTAGTGTTTACACAATATGGTTTAATTTATTATCTATAACTATAATATAAATATTGTTAGGTATTTTAGGTGTTCATGGCTACCCTCGTCGGGAAGTTGGGGTATATTTATAATCGGACCGAATGAAAGGGCATATAAGGCGCGGCACATATGCACGCCAAGTCCGGTGTAGTTATAAAAGCCACCAGAGGCTCTAGGGCCCCTAAGTTAGTATTTTAAAAAAAAGCACGCTGAGATATTGTTGCCTGAACCGTCGTAATGTGTAGTTCTCTTGTGTTCTTGTGTTGCTTGATGTAACCTACTACGTCGGAAGCCGAAGAGAGAGACAGTCTTGATGGAACCTACCTACTGTCTCGGGAGTCTGGACCCTGAGAGGGTCATTCTCTCTAACTCGTGCTACCCGTCCGGATGGACGTCTGGATCAGTTCCAGTTTGGTCAGAGAGGCGAGCTTCCCGAACCTCGCTATTGGAGAGATGACACCCACGAGGCCTGAGTCTTGTTGACCAACGAACATAGCGAGGATGGTGATGTCGAACCGTTCACATTGTTTACTCGCCCGTGAATATTATATTCGTTTCACCGTATTGTAGAAATTTCTAAAAATACTATAATTTCAACTGACCAGCAACCTACCATAGGACCTAATGGTTTCTATTTATATAGGATGGATAAATCCAAATAGAACATTGATTTGGAAATGCGAAAACGATAAATGCTTATTCAATAATAGCTTACAATTCTATATACAGCTGCAATAAATGCAAAGCAGTTGCATTTTGTTGTTTTATTAAAAACAAATTGCATTTGTTGTTGAAATAACTTTATAGGATCTGTTGTTGTTATATTTTTATTAATATACTTTATTTAGAAGAATTTTTGTGTATTTGACTAGCTGTGCCCCATGGTTTCACCCGTGTTTTTATCCGAAAAACACCGCGCCGCCAGTGCACCTTTGTAGCCTATAATAATTGTTCTCACTTCCTTCAAGTACAAATTATTTTAATTTTTTTATTATCTGTTAAACTATGTATCCAAATAACAAGCTACAAAGTTCAAAATTTAACTTCATAAAATTGGCTTTATGATAAAGTAACTTTTGTTCGTAAGGCATAATACGACATGCTTAAAAATAGCGTTCATAAATCAATTGTTAATCTTCAATAAAATAAATAATTGTAAAAAATATTATTGTGGCATAAATATATGATATAGGCATATGCTATCGCAGACTTTTTTGGCCACACTAAGGACCAATAAGTTGACTAGGATGTTTTCCGAAACTGTGGTAATGTTTTTGAAAGTATTATTGATGTTTTTGATTCTAAATATTTAGAATTTCCTATATGCATGGGCGTATATTGTACAGTTGACTAGCATAAATTTTAATTTGAAAATTTCTTGGTTAGCTACCTAAAAATTGTCTTAATTGGAAATACATTGTGATAGATTAGTACCATTACATTTTTATGAGTAAAAAAATTCAGCATTTGCGTATAATAATTTAAATTCAGTTTCCAGTCTAAATTGAATGTAATCAACAAATTTATAAATTGTTTATATTTTTATAATCATTATTAATAAGAAAATATTAATTTTCATAACTTTATAAACAAAAACTAAAAACATATACAAATCAGCAGATCTAGAACCGTCGACTAATCCCAAGCCCGAAGCTTTTGAAGCTGTCAAAGTCTTTAATGGCTCCAGGGCCCTTAAGGCTAACAGTATAGTCAGTTCGAAAATAAAACCATCGACCATTAGAACAGTGCGTAGAAATTTGGTCATAACACAGCTGAACCAATTCCATGACAGTCATAATTTTGAAAATCATATATACGTATATATTTGGTTTTTTAGTGTTGGTCGGGTCGGAAATTTTTATAGTTTAGCTCCTATCCCACAATAAGTAACGTCGGTACAAAAATGTAACCTTTTAATAATATTGGATTATATCACACCGTACTTTCGAAAAATAGTAACAAATTCCTAAATACTCTCCGAATCCATCGACAGTTGACAACTAATACTACAACGTACACGTATTTTTATCATTTTGTTAGTAAATTATTTATCGTGTTGTATTAATTATGAGATCGTTAAAATTCTTGTTTGCGTAACTTTTTACGATGCGATTTTTATCGTTTTTATAACGTTGTAAATCGCGGTGCATCAAAATAACTCGTTAACGCTGGACAATCAAAAAACAATAAAATCTTTTGTCATACTAATTTACATCCAAAAAGTTCATGTGGGCGTTGAATGTCGATCGTATTGTCTCCAAATTAACAGATAAAGTTTTTTTATTACTAATTAAATTGTTATTTAATTATTACCTTGATAATAATTTTTAAGAATGAATTTTTAAAAAAATGTTTATTAATTTAAGAGTCATAATAATTTACAAATAATAGTTTATCTGACTATAAAATACAAGGACATATAAATTAACATTTTTCATATAAAATACATGACATTGATATTAACTAACTGACTGATTGACATAGGTATCAACGCACAACCCAAACGACTGGCGCCAGGACCGTGAAAATTTGTATGCGGATTTTCTTTAGAACACTAAGGAAAGATTTAAAAAATTCAACCCTTAAACAGATGAAAAGGGGGATGAAATTTTGTATGAAAATCCGTCATTTTTGAAGATAGATATTAGAAGTTAGAATGGGATAATATTAATACGTGAAAAGAAAATTTCGGAACCCTTTTTAAGTGTATTGTGTGCACGGAAGTCTGTGAAATTTGGCATGGTTAAAGTTTATATGGAGAAGGAGTGGAGAAAGCTAAAATTTATATATAATATCTGTTACTAATATATTAAATGAAATAAATTGATACTGCAAATCCTAACCAGACCAATTCCATTGATCTTAGTCCCCCCAAAATTCTGACATTATCACTCAATAAAAAGTGACAGTAAGTGATAAAATATTCATTGTTTAGGTTCATACTGGACATGTAAAAAGACATGGTGGCGATCATGTAGTACAAATCGCGCTAATCAGAAAAAGGAAAGGTAGAGGTCGCTTGCCATCGACCTGGTGGTCAAATATACCAAGAGACCCAAGAAAGCCCAATTTCCAGAACTGGAAACCTAATATATACTAACTTGTTGCAAACAATTTTGAAGATACGACCCCATATAACGGAATCAGAGAAGGAAGAAGAAGAAGAAATATTCAATGACGGATGATGATTGTAATCGAAAACAAAATGCTTTTAAATCATATATCGACTTTTTAGTGAATAAAACATCGTGATTTTAGGATTCTCACTTTTTTGCTTCCACCGGGCGGATTTTGATGGGCTATGTCGGAATCCTATGGACTTAAAGTAAGCGGGGTTCTTCTTGCACCTTTAGTTGGGTTATGGGAATAGCTAGCGAACACATTTTCAACCCCACTAAATTTGGTCCTATCCTGGGATCCTTCAGGGTTTAAGGATCGTCTACCTCAGATGGCTCAGACGAACCCTCGAAAGGGCATGCAAACTCACAACGCGCTTCCATTTCAGCCCTGTGGAACAAGTACCTGAGTGACTGACTTGCCCGAGTCAGAGATAGACGGAGAAGGAACTAAGAAGGCAGGTGAGGTTGAATTGGGTGGTGCAGTTCTCAAGATGTCCATAGACTGAGTTTTCCTTTCATCCATTATACCTTCGATAGTTTTATTACAAAAAGTTACGACACACAAACCGTATAACTAATAGCAAAAATACATTATCCTATATGGCGATCATTTCTTCATTTTTTATATACCTTAGTAAGTCTCTTCGGCTGCAAAAATCATTTTTCACAAGCACATAAACTTCAACGTTCTCATTAATAAGTATTTACACAGCATCTGTCCTTGTGTGACACGTCTACAACAAACAATGCTTGTGCAAACTCTGTTATACAAAACTATATAGTATGAAGTCGACTTTATATCGATATAAAATAAAGTACAATTTACAGCATGACATAGCAATTTATTGCGGCGTGTGTGGCAGTCTTAATGTTAGGCTGTGGTAGCTCACTTTTGATAAATGATACGATTTGACACGCTCTGTCTGTTGGCTTGGGAATTTCGCTGATTAAATTCGTAACATGCTGTATTTCCAATTTTGTTTGGGTAATTTCCGTTTGGAATTTTTATATCCTATAATTGAGTTCGTTTATATTTTATGAAAATTGTAATCGTGTATAAATAAATAATACATTTTTAAAGTTATAATTCTTTTGTCGCATTTAGTAGAGGGTATAATTTGAGAACTGCGCGCGAATCGTGTGACAGAAGTGCGTTAATATAATTAAAATAATATTATATGAACATTATTATACTTTTTGTATACAAAAAAAGTAAAACCAGCCAAGTGCGAGTCGAATTCGCGCACAAGGGGTTCCTAAATTGTACAGTAACACTCACCAAAATAATTAGGTGAGATTACAAAGCACTGAACAAATGTAACGAAAAGATAAACTATAATTTATTGCGGGACAAACTTAACTTTGCCGTTGGAAAAAGGTTGTTACCACATATCGATATATGTAGGAGTCAGTTTACGAACTGCAAATAAGTTTGTAATCTCAATTTTTGTGATTTAAATACAAATTCACGATTTTCGGATTTTTTCCTTTACTTGTGCTATAAGACATTGCTTTTTGCCAAATTTCATGATTTCATATCAACTGTAAGTACTCTAAAGGGTTTTATCCCTTTTGCGAATGTTAAAACATGCAGCATAAACATTCGTATCTTTTGATTGCGTTGACTTAGAAGTTTGATTTTTTCACAGTTCCAAAGGATTGCTGACCTGAGAATTTGATATTAATTTCAACTTGATACCTTCACATACTTCTGAAAAAATTATCTTGACAGACAGACGGACAACGAAGTGATCCTATAAGGGATCCTTTTTTCTTCTTGAGGTACAGAACCCTAAAAACGAGTGAGCCTTAGAGTAGTCGCATGTGGTGTGTTTATTTTATAAACATATAAATTAGATTTCTAATATTTTACGAAAAAAAATTGTCTTTTTTTAATTTGTCATCAACAAATAACTATAACCCAAATTTTCACCCTTCTACCCCCACTTTCTCATTTTTTAATCGCAATTTTAGTGTTTATGTATGAACAAAAAAATATTTTTTATCTTCGGGGCGTTACCGATGAGAACGAGTATTCTCTAAAAATATGCACTTATTTAAGTATCTGACCAAAAGAAGCCGCGGGCACTAGCTATATACTAATATATAATACAATAATAATATAATATATAATAGTGTAGTGTAGTAATATAATATATATAAAGTTTTACGATTGCGCGACGAGTCTAGATGAAAAATAATTCAGACCACCGAGCTGTGACCTAAAATAAAACTGAGAGTATGCAACGGATTAGATGCTCGTAAAATCTGTCCACTTGTGCTACGGCAGGCTTTTAAATAGTTTAACGTCACACCGTAGTGTAATAGATACGATTATACAAATGCGATGCTCATGCTCGTTGAATTTATGTGTAGTTTTTACATAAAATAACACATAAATGGAACGAACATAATTGAATAACATCGTAGCGGACCAAATAGAATTTCTATTATAGTTTACTCTGGCAAACTGAAAGGCTTTAAGTGAGGAAATATCAAACAGATATCTTTACACCATATATTGGTAGCTGCTTTCTAAAATAAAATCATTATTATATTTTAACGGCTATTTTAAATGTAATTTCATAAATAAAAATCATGTGATGATATTATGTTATCAGATATTTTAAATTATAATATTAAAATATAGTGTACTGCCTGCGACTAATATCTACGTGGACTTCAGAATTGGGCCCAGAGATAAATGAAAAATATATCATTTACCGGATTTAAAAAGTATTCTATTTGTTAATCCAGGGTATAAACAATTTCTCTGCCATATTTCCTCCTAATCCGTTTGATCATTTTTGTATAATTATATGACAAACATTCATACATTTATAATATAAACTGTATATTCAACAGTCAAAATGTTGACGAAACGAAACGAAACGATGACAGTGCCTTTGACTTTTATGTGTCTCTTATCAGTGATTTAAATTAAATAAAGTGTATTTTGATTACCTAACAAATATAAATTGCCACAAAACATAATGGTCTGAACCTACAAAGGTAATCCAAGCCTATAAATACGTATAGTTACGTGATAATTTCTTCAAATCGTAGTTTCGTAAAGTCAGTAGCTATTATGCAATAATAATTAAAATGTAAATAAACATGTTAGTAATAAATTGTAATATTTTGATAAAAAAGGACATATTAATTTTTTACTTTAAAACGATACCTACAGTGTAAATGAAGAAACGATGCAAACAACTATATAATTTTTATTGCAATTATACTCGTGTTAATACAAAACAGATTTAGTTTGTAAAGCACCTTTGTTTTATTATCTAGTACTATTTTAAATGTAATTTATAATAATTGAAAGTAATTAAACAAATCCACTAAGAAAATAAATTTGTTTTTAGTAATAATCTCAATTGACGTCAATTGACAATGTGGTAATACGACAAAATAAAAATGGGGAAATGGAAGTGTGGTCATCAGAAAACACATCGATTTGACAGATAGGTTTTCAATTTGAAACTGTCATGTAATGGTTTTTGTTTTTACCCGGCGAAAAAGGAGGCTTTTGTTTTTAGAGCGTATGTATATGTTTGTCTAGTTCCTTGACACGCTCTGCACCCTAAGCTACTTAAATTGAGGGAGTGACATAGGCTATATAATATTTAACTACGATGTCCGGGAATCAAATGAAAACTTTTTTTTTAAGTCTTGTTTTGTTTGCAGACGGGCTTTTTTGTTTCCTTTTATAATAATTTAGCTCCTTTATTCATAAATTTGTATTGTTTCACCCTAAATTATGTAATAGAGGTAGCATTTTGCATAATAAAACTTGGTTACTGTGCTGCACAAGTGAAGTGGATTGGAAATAATAACATGGACAATGAATTTCAAAATTTCATATTGTTGGAATATTGAAATGATTATAGGACAGGACAATCAATATTCCCTTGATAATGGCAGTAATGGTCTTCAATAAAGAGAACTAGTTGCCAAGTTAGGAAGAAGAAGAAGGAGAGAAAATTTGGTCATCATTATTTATGTATTTAGTATTCTATATATTCCTATAACATTCTCCGTTGGCAATGTAAATGTGTTTGCGTGTACGTCCGCGATGGTTTATATATTTCGTGTTCGAATCCCTACAAAGCTTAAAGTGAAGGAAAATATCATGATGAAACCGTAGTATGGTGGTTTTCAAATAATGGTGTGGCCAGCACCAACCTTAAGTTGAAAATTTATCGCCAATCACTTATAGAGGTGTTCCGACAGCTGTACGGAAAATTCCAGTCTCCTTAGCATATAAGCTTTGAATCTTGAACAAAATTGTCACTTAACACCGGATGAGAATGTAGTCAAACGCTAAATCCTATCAAAAATTTATAGTAATTTCTCTGTATTTTACTTACCTCCTCTACTTAATTGTGTCTAGGTAAAATGTTAATATTCGAAAACCTTTTTTTTTAATATATGGAATTGAACGGCGCAAACCATATTATGTATATTATTAGTTTAAACGCAGTTCACTCGAAGATATAAAATATGGTACTAAAATTAACTGCGCGTTTTACGTTTGTCGACGAAATGGGTGACAACACTAACTCGCGATGTCTGCTGCTGTGGATAAGTTACAAGATGAAGCGATTTTTTAAAAGTGTTTTACTGCATTGGCCAGGGGGTAAATGTTTTAAAATTCATAAGTTGAATAATACCAGAGGAACAAACGTTATTATGAAAATTTACGAAAGTATTAAATGTCTGAAAATTTTCACGAGATTTTCATTTGTTATGGTTTTTATTTAAGTCATTTGGTACTCTATGTTATGTAATATTGGTAGTGTTTCCCTGATATAGTTTTAGTATTGCACAGAAGTGGAGTGTATAATAATATACACAAATTGAAAAGTAAATAAATAATAACTAAATATTTTTTTACGTTATATTTATAATATAAAAAAATGTACCATCTATTTAGAGACGTGTTTGAAAAATAGCAATATAATACAATTTAGTCATTTATCTGACGTGTATCCAGAGGGAAAAGAAGTGAGTCTAAAAATTAGGTACCTAGTAGGGAGTTTTTGGCGGGATCTTGAAGTAACATGTTGTAGTTTTTATTTTTAATTCCTTTACTTAGGTTTTTGACCATATATAATGTAAATATTGGTGGCCTTTTGCGTGATGTAGTTTGGTTTTTGTATATAAGTGAAGTTAATTATAAATATAAACCAAAAGCATACATTCTGAGATCCCACAAAAACTCCCTAGAAAGTTCTAACAAGGTAGACACCATCTTGTTAAGAGTATTGAAATCGTCATAAGACACACTATATTCACTTGATAATGGTCTTCATTAAAGAGGTCTATTTGTAAAGTTAGGAAAAAGAATAAGGTACCCAGTAAACGATGCATCATCAAATATAATGTTTAATAATCTAGACAAAAAAAGTTTTCAATAATGTACTTTATTTTGTTTAGCTTGTGGCAAAGATATCACTTTTTCCTTTTTGGTTGCCTTTGGAACTTTTTGACTTACATTTTAAAATGTAAAATTATATATTTTCTTATACTCTATCTAATTAGAAATTAACCCTTGCTGGTAATTGTAATTAGCGAGAAATCTTCTAAGTAGGTTTCATTATTGTACATTAACATGAAAATGTTAACCATTTTCCATTATTAAAATAATAATATCGTAAGTCTTATACGTTGGACCATACAATGCCGTGGGTGGTTACGAGCAACACGAATAATAATCACCATAACTGTCCCAATAGGAATTGAGACATGGTCACACTCACCGGCAACTATCAACTATAAAATATACATTCAAAACACTTGGTTGAAAGCTGTGGTATTGACCAGTTACACATGCAAAATCTACTACAATATATTTCGGAAAATATAAACGTTTATGGGTAAGAGTTTGTCCTAGGTTCAACAACAGAAGCACTATTTATTTATTAAAGGAGCGTCAACAGCGCGCATAATTTACTTTAGCCATTTTTACAATTCATTCTAAGTTTAATACAGATAGGCGAACATATTATGCGCCCACTATATTGATAAAACAAAATAAAGCAAATGTAATTTAAAAAATAAAATAAAGTAACTTAATACAACGTATGAAAACCTACTACTAATAAAAAATAATAGTTTAAATTAATATTATATTAACATAAATAACAGAAAATTAATGTAATTAAAATTGTAACATTAAAATAACTCATTAAAAGGACCACTATGGGCACATATATCTATCGTGAAGCCATATAGTTAAGCACTGATATTTTCAGGTTCGAAAGGAGTTTTCTTGTAACATGATAGGTATCACTAACGCTTTGCCGACCTTGAATGCCGACCAAGGAGTTTCGAAAACCTTACTCATCCCAGGAAGACAACACAAGGTTATTTGGCTGCGATCTTCCTTAGGGTGGAGAGGAGGTATTTGCAAAAACTCTTCTAATAAATTTCTCTGATCCCTTCCTCTCTATGAATCCCTTTTCCGAAAGGAGCTCTAGAAACGTTACTTGCTGCAAGAACACAACACTATATTATTCGTTTGGGATCACCGCTTCAAAAAAACAATTTGATATTAACTATTTACCAAATATGAAGTAAATTAATTACTACAAAAAATCATGCAGCGTCCGTTTTAATGAAACCATAACGTGGGTATAAGGCATTTTAGCTGTCAGCTATCTTACACCTGTCAATATATTCTGGTAGTTGTTCTTAAGAGCCAGAACCTTTTTGAATTGTATATCATAGGGTCTTAAACTTATGTAGCCCACCACCCAATATGTACGCTCAAAAACGACAAGTTGACAACGAGAAATTGATTGTTATATACACGACATGCGAGAGAACAAACTAGGGTATGAATATGGAATGAAATTAATGATCCAATTTTAGTGTTTATTTATCCACAATTTGTAATGCGAAGTGTTTTAAATTCCTACGACTGCCGAAATACGTATCAGTAAAATATAATTACATATTAGTCATTTTTTAATTTGCTATCATCGCCCTCTAGTATAACTTCACGAGCCCTAATTTTCTTTGAAGTTTCTACCGCCTCTTGAATCCAACTTTGAGAAAGACGAGTGCAAGTTACGGATAAATGCAAGTGTATTATTACAATTAATAAGCATATTAAATATAAACAAAATTATGAGAAAACAACCCACACCCAATATGTAGAAAGGTCGGTATAAAGAAAAGACATATATTTTAAAAATGGTCTTTCTGCAATTAAACGTCAGCGATACAGAAAATATATTCAGAAATGATTCATACCATCCAGCGCTGTCGTACATTTCGGTGGTAAGTGATGAATTGCCAATAATTGTATCTTCGTACGGTTTTGGATGAAAAATCGCACGGTCACCTCGCGCCGGCCATTTTGCGGTTCAGTTTGCATTTCTGATTAATGTTTACGACACTAAATTCTTGTTACTCATACAATTAGAATTTAATTATTTGCTTATCACATTTTGTGGTATATTTTTGTATAAGTATTCCTTCTGATCCCATTTCTATTGACTTTCATTCATCGCAAAAAGATAAAAATATTTTTTTTTTAATTTAAGATCTAAGAAGGTTTTAAGAATTCAATTAAGAATTATGGGGTAAATTTTTTTATCAAGTTCACATATGTCACTAGCTATAACATATGGTTTCACTGGTGTTAAATTTAATCAACTAACTTTCCACTGCGTCGTTGCTAATACATAAGCTATAAAATGCAAAAAGAATTTATTCATACCTGATACGTAGTTCCAGAGATTAGCACGTTCAAATAAACAAAAAAAAAAAAACAATCTCTTGGTAGGTTAATATTATCAAAGAACCTTGTCGAATTAACCAAATATTCATTAAACAGTTTATTTCATGTAATTTAAAATAATTATGTACTTACATTCAAAATTATAACAAAAGCCCTTGAGATGACTGTGCATTTGCCAAAGTCACCGTACCAAAGGCAAATCATGCTGGTGCCGCAGTCTTATTCCAAATTTACATTTTACGTCAAAAGTCTAATTCTAAAATGTGCATTATTAGATTTGTTTAATTTTAATATCAAATTAAATAAGTAGGTAGTTAAAAAACATTTTTTCTTATTTTTTCATGTTTCCATTGAATTATAAACCTGATGTCACAACAATGTGGTCAAATATTGTAGAACAGTGATAGTAACAGATTTTCAAGTCGATGTTTTATCGAAGCAAATATTCAATAATGATATCGTAGTAAGAACTTTTATTCATAGCAAACGCCAGCCCATATTCTGAAAGCAATACTATATTAATATTTTTCATAAAAACTTTAGATCAATAAAATATTAGGTCCTTACATATTACGAAATTGGCGTTTTGTACAGAAGGAATATAAAGTCTTTTTTTTTGTAAAATACATATATTTAATTAATCAAAGTATGCACCGTTGTTATCTATGCATTTTTGCCATCTCATAAGTAGTTCATTGATCCTTTTACTAAAAAACTGTGGGGGAGAGAATCAATAAACTCTTTGAAGGCGGTTTGGACTGCCGGATCGGAGTTGAATTTTTTTCCTTGTAAGAAATTTCCGAATTCCGGAAAAATTATAATCTGTTGGAGCAAGGTCCGGGGAGTACGGTGGATGTCGCAAACATTCCAATTGTAGCTCATCTAACTTAGTGGTTGTTGTTGTGCAGTGTCTGGTTTTGCGTTGTCGTGAAGCAGCAGTGGCCTAGAGCGATTGACCAATCTCGGTTGTTTAGCAGTTAGTTCTTTCTTCATGGTTTGCAGTTGCTGACAATAGATATCTGCCGTAATCGTTTGGCCAGATTTAAGAAAGTATTTATATGTATTTTAGTAAAAAGTTGACTTATGTAAAAAAAACTGATTTCATACATGTATCGCGACATCGATTTAGCTGGTAATTGTCGATAATAATCACCCGAAAACAACGAGTCAGGTGTCGATGCGAGCCACAACGTTATAGAACGCAGGTGGTCGATTTATATCGATTTTTTATATCGGAATAATGAATCGATTTTAATTTAACTTCGCTGTTACTTTTATGATTTTATTTTTTTATTAATCATTTCCAAGTAACGATTTTAATTATGCTTCACGTCCTTGTCATATAAACATGTACCAGGAAATCTTTTTTTATAATAAATATTCTTAGTGCTGTATAAATTTTGAGAAGTGTTTGAATTTTTTTTTTTTTCATTTGCCCTATTTCTGGGGATGGTGAAGGGCATAAGGTAGCTTGATAGTTTATTAACACTAGGTGGTTATCGTAAAAATTAAAAAAGAGTTTATGACCATATTGGTCAGGGCCGAATCGTATAGGGGGTGTCAAATGCAGGCATTAATCTTCTAGGAATGGAAAAAATATCGGGCAAAAATAAAGAGTAGAAAATACTTTTCCTGGGTTATGTCTTTTTCCATCTTTTTGAAATTGCCTGTCATTAAAAAAAAGTGAAGTCTAAAAATATGAACACCATTTTTGATTTTGAACACCATTTCACATATGTTTAACTTTTTTCAAGTCATTTAAAACAGGAAGTACATTATTTGAAAGTTGGCAAGCTTGTAATATATCGAGAAAATGTACAATTTTACACCTATTTATGCCTATGGGCAATAGGGTTGTCAAATTATGTCTTGCACATGAACGGTAGATTCAATTCTAAATAAGTTGGACACTTCAAACGAAAGCTAAAGACAAGTGGAAACATGATTTCTCTTAGAGCAATAAAACGCGGCACTACGGTTTATGTTTAGCGAACGCAAATTGCGTACCGGCAAATTTACTGAACTGCCCGTCTGTTGCTCGTACATGGCCCGTTATATTCGGACTGTTGGCTTTTCACACAAACTGGGGCTTTCAAACAAACCTTGTGGCGTTACAGACGAGCTATTGAAAGACAAACGTTATTTTAAAGTCAGATTTTATTTCTTTTTATGTAATACTAGCCACCACCCGCAATTTCGTTCAAATTAATTGCAATATGAAATTTATAATAAAAACAGTAATTAAACAAAACATACCAACTTTACGTTTTATAATGTAGCGACATCTACATAGCGACACACAGCGTCATCTATCGAGCCACATACGACGCATCCTACATCGATGGAGGGAGGATCCTCCCTTTGCAATAGTTCTTCCACCAGACGGGTGTTATGTCTGGCGGGCAGCTGCCCAACGGTTGTAGTCGGATTCTTGTATATGTACTCAACGATTGAGTTAATTTCTATAGCGCGATGTAGGATGCGTCGTATGTGGCTCGATAGATGACGCTGTGTGTTGCTATGTAGATGTCGCTACAATAATAATTAATTAAATATTATTTATCTGAATTATTTGGAATAATTTAACCACGACTTGTTTAATCGTCGAGTTAAACTCATAAAGTATTTACAGGTAATCAAGATCTGAAATGTTTAATTTAATCTTAAGACATTTATTTAATTGTCTAAATGCATTTATGGTTCAGTGGTAACGTGTACGGACAACGCGTCAATCGACGTGAGTTCAATCCCTACGATGAGCCTGACATTTCTGTAAAGGAAAACATCGTTATTAAACCATAGCCTCCTTCCTTCTAGTTTTTTCCTGGCTATTTACCACCATCAAGCAGGAAATCGGTTACCAAGCATCTATAAGTATATTCCAGCAGATGTACTTAGAGCCAGTCCTCCACTAAACTTAATCCACATCGTCACTTAATTACAGTTGGGATTGATGCCATAACACTAACATAACATAAACCTGTAACAGATTAAAAATATATAAATAATATCCTTTCAGCTTCATTTTCGACGTTTTCAAATTACATAGAAGCAATTAATACGTCCAACAAAAATTCAAAATTGGTAAATCGCCAGTCTGTAATGTAAAAATCAAATAAAGAACACGCCTCAGCAAACATAACTTATTGCTATTCTCCCATCACTATATTTACGTAGAATATGGCCCGTGACCATTATATTTAGAACCTTCATAACCATTATTGTGTTTTTACTCTATTTGTATAGAAATATTCATTATAGATAACACTAGCTTCACCATTTCTCTATTTCGATTACACTTCATGATTTTTGATGTCTCATCAGGTTTTGCTTCCTGAAGTGTGTAAAAATACCCACTTGTCTATTTTACCACTGAATCTTATAGATACAATATAGTTAAACATCTGTTATTTGTGTTTTAGGTACAAAAGATAAAAATACATTTGTTTTTTTGTTTTGTGCTGAGGAAATATAGACACCTTATGGTAGTTTTTTGCTATATATTGTAGTAATTTTTGTTTATTGTAACACGGTAAAGTAACGGCGCTGTGTTTGGTGGTAAGAACAGTACAACCCATAAACAACGGCGACAACTTAGAGATCAAGTCCATCGCTGGTTGCTGCTGTCATGCCGACTTGCACTACCCTCTAGGCAGCTGGATATACACTGGCTAATCCCGAAACGCGACAAAAGATAATTACGATAAAGGGTTTTCGACATGTGCGTGGTGCCTGCGACCCAGTCGAGTACCGATACCGTACCACCCAGCTGATCCCCGAACGAGACATACCTAAGAATGCCACTATGATGGGTGTATGGTGGTTGCGGTCAGTAGCGAACAACTCTTGTGTCCTTTTTGCTGAAGCTGAAGCTGAAGAAAACGACAAAAACAGAACTGCGAATAGTTTGGAGCATGAGATTATAAACTCACCTTTTTCTATCATAAAGTAATATTGATTACACAGGTACCGTAGGTAAGTCCTGAAATATAAAATATAAATACTAGGTATGCCCCACGGTTTCACCCGACAAACGCCGAACAGCCAATGCTCCCGTGTAGCCCAGCCCTATCATAATTGTTCTCACTTCTCGCAAGTAGAAATTATTTTAATTTTTCATTATCTCCTAAACTACATATCCAAATAACATGCTTTAAAGGGCAAAATTTAACTTCATGAAATTGTCATTATGAAGAAGTAAGTTTCGTTCGTAAGAATTAATGTCATGCCTAAAAATAATGCTCATAAATAAATTTTTATTCCTCAAAATAAAAAACCTTATCGTGGCTTATGCATTCTTAAATAATGATATTTTATTACTTATATATTATTATTATATTATCTCATATATTAGCTTAGTATTTCTTGATAGGAATATGCTATCGCGGATTTTTTTATATATACTAAGGGGCAATAATTTTGCAGAAAATTCTATAATTTACCTATCATTAACCATTACGCCAGCGCACCCAGAAAAAGGAGTTCGGGAGGACTTTCATTTCCGACGTACTTAAGGCTAGCTGAGAGTTATAGCCTAACGTTACTATATTAATATTTTTCATGTACCTATCTGACTATCATATTCAAAAATATTTTTTTCAAAACCAACTGGTATTTCCAGAGATTAGCGTGTTTAAACAAACAACCAAAAAAGTTTATGCTTTTTTATATTAAAATAAATGTAATATAGTATATTATACTATAGATGATTGTCATCACGGATGAGAGAGAAACGAGACATTCAACTTTAGTCAAGTGAAACAATTTATTAATGAATTCATGTCATATAATAAAATAGAAAAAGAGATAAAACACATTAATTATATGGTGAAGATATATTTTAATATATATAGACATAGTTACAAACACAATGTTACAATAGTTTGGAGTATTATGTATATTGATTTTTAATATTGCATCATTGCAAAACAAATTCCACATAAAACATCGGAAAGAAGCCGAGCTCAGCATGAGCTTTGGTAAATCGTCAAACACTAATACTGATGGCCTTAGATTAGATTAATCTACTAATTGTTGTTGTAGTGCTTTTATAAGACAGTGGGGTAGATTCGCAAATAGTTAGAAGGAACATGACTTATTTACACCAAACTTACATTATTTACGAATCATATTTAATTAACGAATTTAAGTATTTAAAATATAAAAGAGACGCTCTCTGTTGAAGTTTATCTGTAAATTTAAGATATATATTTCTTTATTTAATATTCTGCACACCTATTTATAATTAGTTATAAATAGCCTCGACCACTTAGAATGAGGTCGACTAAACATACTAAAGATCTATAAATATTAAAATATCGAATACTATTTATATAAGATTTTATATTAGACGAAATAAAAGTAAATATTCATACATCCTGAGAGCATGATATAATCAATTAAGTCAAAAGTTAGAACTTGCTACAAAAACTTGAAATACCGCTGTTCTTTTGGGTTCAATTCGAAGATAGAGGTGTGGCGTTGACTATTATATTATTGGTATAAAGTGATTGTGCTTACAGGGTATAGTACTTTCGACAAGTGTGCGTTGACCTCACGCGACCTCTCATAGGTTAAGCTACTTTGGTTATTAGAAATGAGATCGTAAGCTATGGCACGTAATTGTTTAACGTGTTATTATTTACACGAGTTCCAAATTTAAATTAATGCCGTACTATGGAGCTTTTGAATTCGGAATTCGAAGTTCAAATAAGAAGGAAAGTTAACGGTTTTTCGAGACAATTTCGGTCATCTAAATGAATAGAAGAAGTAGTATGTCGGAATAAAAATCATACATTGAAGGATACCTTTTTTTAACACGTAACACTTGTTAGAATGAGATAAGTAATATTACTTAACTGTATGGAGAAATAAAGGCTTAAATTAGTTTAAACCTCAAAATGTTCTTAAGGTCATATAATTGTACATAAAAATTGTCATATATGCCATCCACGAAAGAAGAGTTATAAAATACGAGGTACGTATATTAGAAAAGGAGCAAAGTCGAGGGTTAACAAAAATTTAAGTTTTTAAGTTGCCTCTCCGTGTAACTTATTCGCGCATCTTATACTGAACGGCTGTATCTTAATATATTACGTGAGAATTCTTTTATATATATGTGTAATTGGCTTCTCGGAAACGGCTCCAACGATTTCGATGAAACTTTGAATTTAGATAATGTTTTACATTCTAAGTTTACTTTGATAGGTATTTTTCTTTTTTTTATTTATGAGACACATATTATTCATTATACACATTTTACTAATTTACGGAAGTAATAATAATAGGTCGGGGAAAAGTTTCTTCGAATTTTTATATGAAAATTCAAGACATTTTTTCAAAGTTTATTTACATTTATTTACAGTATATATGTGTCGTTTTGTTCGATGACTTTCTGCTATTTTGTAGGTAGAGACATGATCCCATTGTTGTAGAAACTTTGAGACTTCTGATCAAAAACACGCGATAAATAGTTTTGGCAGTCCTGTCTTGATTACCTTGTAGAACCTAAAGAATTCTGAAGAGACCGAAACAGGTGAAAATCTGAAGGTGCAAGGTCAGGACTATATGGTGAATGCACTAACACCTCCCAGCTAAATTCTCTTAATTTTGTGTATGGTCTAGCGTCATCGTGATGAAAGACTACACCCTTTCTGTTGATCAATTCTGACCATTTTCTCTCAACTGCTTCCTTTAATCTCATCAGTTGTTGGTAGTACAGATTCGAATCGATGGTTTTGCCGGGCGGTAAAAGCTCATAATGAACAATGCCTTTCCAGTCCCACCATACACACAGCATCACCTCAGTGAAGCCTGACCGGCCTTAGACCACGACCTTTTTCACCCGTTCTTGTCGTACGTGATCTACTAATCATCGCCAGTTATCAATCTCTTCAAAAACGGCTCGGTTTTATTACGTCTCAATAATGAATCGCAAATGAGTACACGGTTCATTAGTTTTCTTTCAGTGAGCTCGTGTGGCACCCAAATATCGAGCTTTTCGGTATAGCCAGCTTTCTTCAAAAGAGTTAAAACTATTTTGTGGTCAATTTCCAGTTCTTCAGCTACATCGTAACTACTGATATGCCGATCTTGCTTCACTTTTACAAAAATGACGTCCATTTTATTCGTAACAAGTCGACCAGAGCGAGGTACATCTTTTTTTTTAATTTAACCTTTTTAATCTTACCAAAACCAGCCAAATACAAATAGCACAGCCAAAGAAATTTTATAACAAGTTTATACCTACGTTATGCGAAACCACTTTTTCTCCGACCTAATATAAGTAATATACCAATTGATAATATATATTTTTCTATTGTATATATTCGTAAACAATCGTTCTTAAAGGGTGTACTCCAGTACTTGTTAAATTGTCCTTGTTAGTATGGTCTAAACCTTGCAACAGAATTTTAGAACAGAAATTGAGCTGAAATTTTGCATACAACATGATTAGTAAGTGACGTCAGTTTAAATCTAATATGGGGCAGACTCCCAAAGATGTCGGACCATGTAGTTATTCTTTATGCACCCCATGATATGGGTATCAAAGGAAACGGTTTGCTAAAAAGAATCTCAAATAATTTGTAAAAAACTCTTATTCAAAATTTCACTAATTTTCAAAGCTTGTTGTGTAAATGAAAAGGGAGAAAAGGCAACTTAAACTAAATAACTTTCACGCGCTTTACAAGTTTTTCAAATTATTCAAATATTGAATAAAAACTTGATTTAAAAAAACACTATTAATAATTTTTTTCTTTATTAGGGTTAGCGAAGTGAAGAATTTATTATAAAATATCATTACCAATATAACATTCATAACCTCTACAAAACTTGCGTATCATCTCACGCAACTGTTTATGGGACAAAATAAAAGACCTCATACGTAAGTCGTACGTTCCTCGTCGAAAGGTTAAAGCTAACCCGGAGCGGTCATCATTAAAATATAATTAATTAAATAATAATTGACAGGTCTAATTAATTATTATTTGTATACGCTTTTTACGAATGAAGAGATCTTTGTATATCGATGATAGTTTTGTATTGCGAAATATCACGTGCGTTACATAGATAATTTAAGTGCATTATAATATGATACCGTAAGACAGTTGAGAGATGCGTTTATAATAAATTTAATTATAAATTGAATTTCATTGTATTGTTCGTTAATGAATAACGTTTTTATTCGAAATAATTGATTATGTTTTGTGTATATTTTATGAAATGATCTTATTGAATACTGGACAACGGTTTTTTTAACCGTGTCACAAAGTATGCGGGTTGAATATCTTTTTGAAGGTTCCGGAACCACACCCGATTGGGAAAAAGTGATCATTCCCAATGGTACATTTTCCAATCGTATAAATAAATAAAAAAATGCCATTATAAATATAAAATTATTTACTTTGCTTTTACATAAATAAGACCAAATATTAATTAAATAAATGTTAAAATATTTTGACACGCAATGTGAAATACAGCCGCGGGTTAACAATAAACCATTAAATAGCCTTACGACAATATTAATTACAATTAAAATTGATTTTTAAAAAAGAAAAAAGAAGAACAACCTTTGTGACGAATCATCCGTAGTCGGGAGCTTTCGGTCACTTCCGCCGCAGGCCGGCGCGGCGCGGCGCGGTGTCCCTCGGGCGAAACAATAAAACCTGAGTTTGATTAATGGGCGCTTATCCGAAAACTCAGTGTATTTTTTCCCTTAAGGTATTTGAACTCTTTTTAGAGTAGTCGAGACCAGTACGAGAATATTGAAAAATATCGCATTATATTATATTTTTCAGACTACTTATACTTTCACGTGGTTTTATATAATACTAGCTATGCCCCACGGTTTCACACGTTTTAAATTTACATTTTACAAATTATCAACAACACTTCTCCGCGCCACTTCTCAGATTGTTTGACGTTCATAGTTACTTCTATGCTGCTTACTTATTTAGTATATATACTTCCTTAATAGATAGGTTTTAAATTAAAAAAACACTTTTTTAAATTTGACTGGTAGTTCTAGTTGAGCTCTTCCAGACATACAAACAAAAAAAGACCCTTGAGGTTTTTAGCATTCTTATAAATATATAGAAATGATAGTTTTGTATTTTTGTATGAAGTATAAATAGGAAGGAATCAATCCCCAGCGTGTCTTCCTCTTTCAATGTGCGTTTTAAATTCCGTGTGTGCACACATTGTAATGAACACGATATGTAAACTGTAACTGCTTATGTCACCATCTTCCATTTATTGTTATCCCAACAGCAAGTATTACCTACTGAAATAGGCTCCAAGTTAGTTAAAGCTTTAGGCTGCCTGTCCACTGGAGAGCAGTGGAGAACAGAGAAGGGAACTGTGTAAGTTTTGACCAATAGAATAGCATAAAAATCTAAACTCCGCTCCGCTCAGCTTTAGCGGACATAAATTTACGGAGCATATTAAAAATTCATACATTTTAAACACGGAACATGTTAGTGGAGAAATTATTCGAGATAATAACTTAACATTTTTTTTTCACTGATATATTTCTTATCCGTAACATTTCGCGTAAAAATAAACTACCCACAGTGCCCGCCAGCCACCATCCTCTTTGAATGACTCGTCGCGTTGCCTGCAATATTTCTAACTCTCTCGCACCTCCCCGCTTAAATGAAGAAACATAATCCGCAACATAGCTCTGCATTACTCCCTTGGTTCGCTCCGCTTTCTCGCTCCGCGTCAATAAACGGACAGCCTTAAGGTTATAATAAAAGCCGAAAACTTAAAAATCTAATTAAAAGCTCGAAAAAGAATATAAATTTGTCAACCATATTATTATTTATAAAGCACGACGAAATTACAAGTTTAAGTTATATTGCATTATAAAAAATATATCTTTTTTTATATACTTAAAACAGCTTCTTAAAAGTGAAACAACTCGAACAGGCAACCGATCGATTTAAAAAGATATTAAAAGTCCAAAACGAGAATGATCACAATAATCCACGATCACTCATCGAACTTCAAATGATATTATCATTTTAAGTGAAATTAAGTGAAAAAAACATACATACACAAAGTTCACAACGCAAATATATATTACGTGCTACCTCTCAAACTTATTTCGTTTGAGATAAAGTTAAAAATGGAATACAAAAGCGATAGACCGAGGCAAGGACAACCACCGATTGGACATTATTTCACAAAACTGGTGCATAAAATCCAACGTTGCCGATTGGTCGTTGACCTATGATTTTAACGGTCCATATTTTTTTTCTTTGTTTTTCGAACGGAATTCCTAAACAGCCGGACCCATTTTTACTTAATTTTCGTGAACGTTAATTATTATTTTACAAGAATTTCTATAATACATATTACACGCATTGGTTTTTGAAATTATGACAAAAGAATTCACAATACGGAGCATGGTAATGTATGTTATTAGCCATGAAAATGTGTATCTTGCGTGATTCCAATATGAATTGTTTTGACTTTTCTAGTTGGAAGACGTGTGAAGAGAATTCTTAAGTTTGAACTCATTTATATGGTGAAAGGTTCCTGTTATTTTACGTAAAGTTTCAAAGCATTTTAGTTGAACTATAATTGTATCAACATGCTATAATATATGTATACACTACAACAACGGAAAGAGTCTATATATAAAATAAAAATATGTAATAATGTACAAAATCTTTCTGATACTTTTGTACACACGTAAGAATTTATAATTCTTTGGTGACATTTTTTTAATATCACGCGTGCCAATAAAGTTTGATCAAATCAAAATAATGCGCCTATTTAAAAAGCGTTAAATCATTTTTACATAATTAAAAAAGTCACTACAATGAATTTACATTGATTTATTTCTTTCACCCACTTCCGTTACATAATGCACGGGCAAATATAAATTTTACCCTTTAATAAACGCGCCAAAATAAGTATAACTTAAATTTTGAAAATTCCAGCTAATAGGCATATGTATTTCAAAAACAAAAAAAAAAAACCATTCCAATGAATGTCGACCACTATAGTAAATCATAGGCTACATTCCAGCAATACCGCGTTCTGTTTTTTAACACGTGTTATTTGTTCACGCGACAGACTGAGAGACATAACTTTAGTCTTATGTGTATGTAGGGAAAAATATTTACTTTAATAATCTTAAAACATTTCAACATTAGTATTCAAGTAAATAAACTAACATCTGTTATAGTTGCTAAAAAGGTATTGTTTGAGATATCACAATTTATTTATTCATTTAGATAACACATTATATTAGTTTATGTTTAAATAGATACAAAAAGACTACAATAATAAAAAAATATCATTAAACAAACATTTAAAAAAAAATTATATCGTTAAAAAATTTTAATATAAACCTATATACATTTAAAATTTAGTACCTAAGCAGAACAATAATAAAAGGAAAGTTCTGAATAATAATTACATAATTTATGATTTCGTAAACGAAGTGGTACACACAAATATTAAGATAAAGATAAAAATCAAATAAAAACAGACATCATTTAAACTTATATTATTATAATAATATGTTTTTATATAGAACATGAAACAGTTTCTTTTTGTAAGATGATAAATAATTATTGCTAATAAATTTGTAACAGTGATAACAAGAACGTTGAAAGGAGTTTTTGAAATAATTAGAATGTTTTTATTCTTGTGTATGTTTTTATTGAATTCTGGAAGTACACTCAAATAGAATAATCGTTTAGAACGGTCAGTCTAGTAAAATGTATTTGAAACAGAACCCAACGCCGAGAATTTTTTTGTTACTTGTAGCATGCCACAATCACGGCACTGTGCCTGCTGTTATGCCAGTCTTGGATATACCCTGGCTGGTCTCGCAACGCCTCAAACCAAAAAAGCATCCATGTGACGGACTTATCATCACGTTCTAGTCAGGTAAAGATCCATATCGCCTTATTTGATTATTGGATATAAACCTGCTGATCACGGAACATAACACGCCTAAGCGCTACATCCACGTTAACCTTTGAATCTTCTTGGCTCCCATTTTGGCGGCAACATAATCATCCCTTTCATCCATCTCTTTCGTTTCCCAACAACAGAGTGGTCTTACAATTGCTTTATACAGTTTTCCCCAATAAGACATTTCTGACTACACTTCAAACAATTCAGCGTTATATTACAGTATATATATAAACAGCGTATATTTCTTTAATATCAAAGTGAATACTGAATCTAAAATTTTATAGGTTTCTAAACGACAATGTTTTTGTTAAATTCCAGTTTAATAAAATTAAAAACAATAAAATATACACGTGCAGTATTGTAATTTGATACAACTGACATTTCCCGATTGTATATTTAATTTAGATTAAATCGTAAAAATTTGGGTTATTTTCAATATTACAACATTTTACGATTGATATAAAATTAACAGTTGACATGAAATTTTAACGAGTTTTGTTAGTTAACGGATCGTCTGTGTTTTCAGTTTAGTTTTCAAACCATGAAGCTAAGTTAGTAGGTATTACGTAAGATGGAAGTTGTAGTGTTCGCAAGAACCAAACATTAAAAGCGATTCGTATTATAAAAAAGACTAGCTGTGCCCCACGGATTCTCCCGTGTTAATTTTATCCGACAAACACCACGCTGACAATGCACCCGTGTAGGCTATCGTAATTGTTTTTCCCCTATGTACAAATTACTATTTTATGTTAATTTTCTCCTAAACTATGTATCCAAATTGTATACTTTAAAGGGCAACGTTTAACTTCATAAAATTGTCTTTATGATGAAGTCACTTTGGTTCGTATGCCTAAAATAATGCTCATAAATCACTTTTTAATTTTCAAAATATGTTTGTCACAAAATACCTTATTGTGGCTTATATATAAAAGATAGGTATATGCTATCGCTAATTGTTTTTTATACTACGGGCCAATATTTTTTTAGAATATTATATTTACATATCATTACATTATCATTCACGCGGATAGAGCAGTTCGGGAGTGCTGCCACTTGCGACTTACTTAAGAAAAATCTATATTTAAGGCTATCAGAGAATTATATCCTAATATTAGATAGCTTCCTCGTGAGTTTGGGTATCATACAAAATTATTTTTAAAATCTGACTGGTAGTTCCAGAGACTAAACAAGCGTTTAATTATATAGTCTGAACTACTGCAGAGAATGTCGGTGATGCGAAATCACAAGATTTTACACATCCACAAAGCCAAACACGCATATGATACAGTCGAGTATATACAACGTATTAGGGTGTATATGCGTTACATGTACTCAGGCTGCTATACTACGCGTTCCTATAATGACGCAAGCGCAATACGTCACGAGCATATCGAGGTCATCGGTGACGCGAAGGTCACGAGAACCCACAAGTTTTTCGCCTATCAAAAATCGGTTAACGTGCCTAAAGAAGTTTTCAATTCAAAAACTCGAGAAGTGTCGTGTCCTGGGGCATCCGGTAGAAGCGAAGTTCCTTTCGATATACTTATATTATTTTATGACCAGACTTGTACTGTTGTATGTAGGAACAAACATTTTTTTTTAATAAGTTTATATAAATAAACCAAATCAGCGGGACTCGAAATATCGACCACTCGTACTGTACATACAACAGCGCATACAAATCTGGTCTTAATACAGCTAAGCCGATTTCACGACTATGAGATTTTGCCCATAATGATAAACCTATAACGTTAAAAAAGGAAAAAAAGAGTTTAATTAAAAATAACTATTTAACTAACAAAATACATTGAAATTTATTTTCTCATGCGGAACAATCAGAAAGCATTTATTTAACATAAGGATTTAATATAAAAATACAAAGTGCAAAATAAACCAACGTAGAGTTTCATGTGTACGTAACAAGCGAGTGATCCGGTAATAAGCTATAAGCCTCATTGATTTTGTAATTTTTAAGCCTTTGCTTTTAGGGCTGATGTAAACACGGGATCGTGTACGAGATTGTTTTTTAAATGGGCCATATTTATGCACCAATACAACTTAAAACAGAATGACAATATCTCAGTACAGGGACGCGTACGCTAACGTGATGCAACTTAAAAAATGAAACATTTATTATAAAGAATAAATCTTCGAAATGGCAAAAAAATAAAAATAATTAAATAATCTAGTTATTAAAGGTAATAGTAATTAAAGTTAATTAGTTATTAAAATTTCAAGAAGAGAGCTTATTCTTCTTTAAAAAGCCGGAAACTCATCTGCAAGCCCTCGGGTGTTACGGATGTTTGTGGGCGGCGGTGATTACTTTCCATCAGTTGCGCGCCCTGCCCGTTTGCCCCCCTTTAAACATAAAAAAAATACGATTACGATTAATCTAAGAAAAAAAATGAATTCGCTTCCCATTCGCTGTCCCTTATGTACGTTTAGATCTTTTAAACTACGAAAAGGATTTTAATGCTGTTTTCACTATAATTGAGAGAATTTTATATGGATAGTTTCTATATACAATACATTGCAATTAAGTTTTTGTATAGTAGAGAAAATTCAATTATTTGTAATCAAGTCGTCAAAAAATGATTTTCGGGCGCTTACATGGCTTACCTTGGCTAAAACTTATAAGATAAATACATCAAAATAATGTTGTAAAGAATTGAATTTCTTCAAAAAACCTACAGAAGAATCCGCGATGGCGTATATTTATTTCTTAAGCATGACTCACAGTAACCATTTTTACCTTCAATATAATAATTTGAAATATTACGTTATTTGCGAAGCCATTTTCTCCAATTCAGTATTAATCTTTATACAAATAATTTCGTTATTTAACTTGGGCATTTAATGTAGATTAAGATTGATTCTTACAGTTTTCCATTTAAATGAATACCGTAGAAGATATCACGAATTCAAAATTACGCTCGACGCAATCTAAGCGCACTTTTGGTAACTATGAAGTTGCATAACATATCATCACGCCTGTATACCCGAAGTGTTAGGCAGAGGTGTACACCAATAGTTCGATGGGTACGTTTTGGTACCATGCAATAGGGGGCGAGCTTATTGCCACTAATCTGGCATAAAGCTGCTACTGAGAATTTCATAGAAAAACCCAATAATACTTTGCTCGATTTGAGAATCGAACCTGGGACTTCGAGCATAGTAGTCGCACTTAGAACCTATAGGCTTTTGAGGCACTATCAATATTAAAGCGATAAACTCTAAATCACGATTTTTAAACCATAAAATACACCAATTTGTAAATTGTACTCGTGCGAAGCTGGGGCGGGTCGCTAGTTGTTAATATAACATAATTTGTAAATGTGTATATTTTAAATCTTTTGTTGTAACATAACGCATGGAACTAGAATTGCTAACCATACCTGTCGATAAATATATATTTAAATACTTATACTTAACATTAACTTTGATTATTAATTCATCGATAATAGTCTATGTTACAGACGGAAATCATCGTTATCGTCGATTTTTAAACGCAAGGGTTGTAATCGTAATCGTTTCATTACTAAAATAAACCGTGGATCTAAATATCGACTAGATTATTCTTAATTATGCTCAGTGTTTTTAAATTTTACGAACTCTTTCTTTTATTTACAACACGTTTTTAAAAAGAACTTCTTCATTTACGACTGTGCTAATGTTTCATTTTTTATTAATTATCAGGTTATTTGTGATTTGGACATACCTTTTAACTATGTATTTATTATTATTATATTTGTATATTATTGTGTATCAGTTATTTTAATTTAATTTCAACATTAATCCCGCGAACAAGTCTCATCCCTATTTCATACGGTTGTAATAACGCGTGTAATTACATTTTGATAGGTCCCAAGTGGGCTTTAATATTTAGCTGTCAGCGCTTTCCAGCCGAATATATTTTTAATTTGTTTAAAACCTTTTTTCGTGTGTAATAATAATTGTTTTCGAATTTTTTAACTTTAGGACTAGATGGTTATGTTTGAATATAAATCGAACTGTTGGAGTTTTTGGCGGGATCTTCAAGTGACGTGTTGTGGTATTTATATTTAATTCATTATCTTAGATTTTTGACCGTATTGTGTATCATTGGAGGCTTTTTGCCTGATAAAGGTTGGTTTTATGCATAAGTGAAGTGGATATTAAATATAAACTGGGTGCATACATTCTGAGATGTCACAAAAAACCCTAGAAAGTTCTAACAAGAGAGCCACCATCTTGTTAGGATACTGAAATCGTCATAAGACACTATATTCACTCGATAATGGCACTAATGGGCTTCGTTAAAGATAACTTGTTGCCAAGTTAGAAAGAAGAAGAAATCGAACTTTAGTGTTTTTTTTTAATGTGAATTTGTATTACGTCAAGTGCTTTCAACAATTAATTATCAACTTATATTTTATGAAAACTATTGCCTGGCCATGCCTGGTAACTATTAAGTCTGTATTTCATATCTATATATATTATGTACTTTGTTAGATGTAAGATCACCTTGTATCGCTAAATAAATGAATAACAAATAAGTATAATATTATTTATTATGCTTCGTAAATGTAACTATTTGACCAGTAAACTAACATAAGATTTCGCTTCGATGGAATCAACCATGGCAATCACTACTGTACTGTACGAAAAACTGACAAATGTACACCCGTTGCGATTTTGTCTTCTGTATGGCATCCTTATCTGAACATATAAGTTCACGTATTTAAGAATAAATAACATATTCTCTGGATTAACATATTAATTTAAAAATTGTTTTACCTTTATTTTAAACTTTTATGTTTAAATCTTTGTAACACAGTTGGTATTCAGAACTGCCGATAGATAGCGCTTGTAGTATTCATAAACACACAAGTAGAGTATGAATTTGTTCTTCTGTCGCTTGGTGTATTTCAATTCTATTTACAACTAGCTGTGCCCCTCGGTTTCACCCGAGTTTTTGTCCAACAAATACCGCGCCGCCAACGCGACGGACCCATGTAATCATAATTGTTATCACTTCTCGCAAGTACAAATTATTTTAATTTTTAATTTTCTCCTAAACTATGTGTCCTAATTACATACTATAAAAAGAAAAAATTAAATTGTCTTTATGATGAAATAACTTTGGTTCGTAAGGATTAATATAATAAGCCTAAAAATAAAGCTCAAAATCAATTTTTAATCTTCAAAATAAAAACACGCAAAATACCTTATTGTGGTTTATGCTATTAAGAAATAGGCATATGTTACCGGACACATTTTTTAGATATACTAAAGAACAATATTTTTGTAGAATATTATATTTACGTATCACTAACCATTACGCCAGCGCATGCGGATAAAGCAGTTCGGGAACACTTTCACTTCGACTTACTTAAACAAAAATTAATATTTTGCTGCGAAAAGCTGAGAGGTTTAGCTTAGTTCCAGATAGCCTATACTATTCTTCGTGAATATGGCTATAATATACAAAAATAATTTTTCGAATACGACTGCTACCCGTTGTCCAGAGATTACCATGTTTAAACAAACAAACTAAAAAACTCGTCCGCTTTACTAAGTTATTAATAGTATAGATATACACGGACCGACCTCGGAACACGACAAACCAAAAGAACATCATACATGTGTTTAACACTATGTGTATGGTGGTCGCGATCCCTACCAACCCGCTATATTACTGTATATACACTGACTAAACTCTGAACACGATAAACCAAAAGAAAATTATAGATGGTTTTTTTCTTTCTCACTGACTATACTGTTAGCCTAAGGGGCCCTAAAGAAATAGAGCCACTGATGGGTTTGACAGCTTCACCAGGCTTGGGGCGAACGCTTAAGGCATTCAGCCGCGAAAGCGTGAGCAACATGTGCACAAAGGTGCCAAAGTGGCCGGACGTCGGCTTGGGCTATTACCGCGATTGTGAAAAGGTCGCGAACTGACTAATTCCCTATCTGTAGAAAATTTGAGCTAAACTAACACATACATATAACATGTCCCTGCCTCTAGGAGAAAAAAATGAACATGTGTATATGTGTTTAGTATCCTGGAAACATGATCGAAAGTAACTATCGTAAAAAAAGTATAAAAAGGTCCCTTACAGGATCTATGTACTTATGTGGTGTGCACGTATGTATGTACATATTGTGTGTAATGATGTGTGTGGGTAGCTACGTGATTGCAAGTGCAGTGTCACCAGTATCGCGCGAGCGGCTGCATGACTCAAGAGTTCTACACCGAGGGAACGGACCTAGGCTTGAGTTGACGTAAGAGAGGGAGGACGTGACGGGTTTGCGGGAGCGAAATTAGCCACCCATCCCCTGCGGAGGGAACGGTGGTTTCGCGGGCGTGGGCGCGAGCACGCTTTGTTAGGAGAGATGGTGGAGTAGTATTGGTTTATTTTTCCTCGATCTTATAAACGGGATCGGTGAAGATATTCGTGGCCGGAGTTGTTCGCGGGGGATGTTCGGTTTTGGGGTTTAAGTCGCGGCAGCTTTCACCAACAGATTCACGTGATTCGAAGCAGTGTCGAAATAAGATCGCGTAAGATATTCAATTTACGATTCCACCAACGTACCAAGGGGCTTTGTTAATTTTACGTAAGAATCGGGTTTGGATGATTTGGAATTTGTTAATGTTAATCTTTGACGTATATGCGAATGTGGCGCCGCTATATGTTATGATAGGACGGACACATGTCTTGTATAATGTAAGATTATGTCTCAGGGATATTTTGCTTAGTATCAAGAGGTGAAGTCTATGTGTATTGTAAATCACCCTTATTTTTTAAAACACGAAACACTGTTATTTCTTCCTAAAAGCATAAATATGAATTTTCATATCCCTAAATTTAGAAATAGTGGGTTCTTCATACAATCTTTTATCCCCTATTTCACATCTCAAAGTTTTATTTTCACGACATAAGGTAAGCCAATGCCTTTCTTTAAGGTCCAATATATCTCTATACCAAAATTCATAAAATTTGGTTTGATGCGTTCTTCGTACAAACCTTCATCGTCTATTTCAGGGCGTGAAATGCAACAGACAGGATAGACCGAATTACTTTCGCATTTATAATATTAGTATGGATTATTAATTTCATTATGCTGTCGTTCTCTATGGTGTCAGTAAATTACCCAATAGCAGAATAACGACAACAGTTTATAATAATACATTTTTGAAATGAATTCTCCCTCTCTCTCCTATACCTTTCTTTGTTTCTCTTTAACTGATACTTTAGCATGGTAAAAATAGCAAAAGATCGATTGTTATGGAGTCCTTTTTGTTTTCTATAATAGGGATTTTTATATTGTTAACACAAATCTGAAAAGTGAATAAAAGACGGTCAATTTTTTGGAGAGATCGGCCTTTTAGACCTCGATTTATTGTGAATCGATACATCAGAGTTAGATTCGAATCGATCTATTTCGGAATGAATTGCCTAGCAGCGATGCGGCACTCGACTTGCTTGCGTGATTATATCCAACCTAGGGTGACCACTTATTAATATGATTTATTATATAATAAATGGTGGTGTGGTCAACTCATATTGGAAAGTTTTAAATTCTCTGAAACTGTACATTTTTCAACTTTATGTAAACAATCAATAATCATCATTTTACAAACCAGTTTAAAAGTTTCAGCCAATACAACTGAAGAGTTATTTTATAGCATTTTTATCGAATAAATGTTCGACGTGATTTTTTAAATTGATATAACTTTTTTATTTATGAACTCATTGAAGTAAAACCACACTAAATGTTAAGTCAAACTTACCAAAATAGATTAGTTGAAACCGTTTCCAAATCAGTTAAGCCATTTCTGAGAATAGCGCGCACAAAAGTTGGCAAACAGACAAACAGACAAAATATTTAACAATCATTGTGTTGGCTTCTCCTGCGTTTAAAGAGACCACCAATAATAGTTTTTCTCATATATCTTCTATGTCCAGACATCGATCAGTTAAGTTTTTATTATATGTATAGATAGATGTAGATATGGTGGTCGCGATCCCTACCACCCCGCTATATTATTGCATATACACCGAGTGATCTCTGAACACGACAAAGCATTAGAAAATCATAGATGGATTTATCACTCTATGTGTATGGTATTGTAAATCATCCCTTATTGTACCACCCTGCCGACTCGTTTTAAAAAACGCCAAACCCGTTTATTTCTTCCTAAAATCATAAATATGAATTTTCATATCCCTAAATTTAGAAATAGTGGGTTCTTCATACAACATTTCATCCCCTATTTGACCCCTTCATGTTTTATCTTTGCGCCATAAGGTACCCTATGTCCGTCTCCAAGGTCCAATATATCTCTATTCATCAAAATTGGTTTAACGGGTTCTTCGTAAAAAACTTTATTCCCTATTTCACCCATTAAAGTTTTATTTTCACCACATAAGGTAGCCAAAGTCTTTCTCCAAATTCCTATATATCTCTATATCAAAATTCATCAAAATTAGGTTCTTTATACGAACATTCACCCCTCATTTCACCCCTTCTAATTTTATTTCCAAAAGTAGCCAATGACCTTTCTCAACCAAAGTTCTTCAAAATTGGTTCAGCGGTCTAGGCTTGAAAATGCAACAGACGGGACAGAAAAAATTACTTTCGCATTTATAATATTAGTAGGTATGGATTATTCAATTCATTATGCAGTCATTTTCTATAGTGTCATTTACCAATTAAAATACTAACAGTGAATTATTACCCAACACCAAATTAACGAAAACAGTTCATAATAATTAATTTTTGAAATGAATTCACTTTCACTATATACCTGTAATAAATTCTCTCTCTCTATACCTTTCTATGTTTCTCTATAATAACTGATACTTTAGTAAGGTAAAAATTACAAAAGATCGACTGTTGTGGTTCCCTTTTAATTTTCTATTTTAGGGATTTTTATATTGTTAATACAAATGCGAAAGTATGGTGGTCGCGATCCCTACCAACCCGCTATATTACTGTATATACACTGACTAAACTCTGAACACGATAAACCAAAAGAAAATTATAGATGGTTTTTTTCTTTCTCACTGACTATACTGTTAGCCTAAGGGGCCCTAAAGAAATAGAGCCACTGATGGGTTTGACAGCTTCACCAGGCTTGGGGCGAACGCTTAAGGCATTCAGCCGCGAAAGCGTGAGCAACATGTGCACAAAGGTGCCAAAGTGGCCGGACGTCGGCTTGGGCTATTACCGCGATTGTGAAAAGGTCGCGAACTGACTAATTCCCTATCTGTAGAAAATTTGAGCTAAACTAACACATACATATAACATGTCCCTGCCTCTAGGAGAAAAAAATGAACATGTGTATATGTGTTTAGTATCCTGGAAACATGATCGAAAGTAACTATCGTAAAAAAAGTATAAAAAGGTCCCTTACAGGATCTATGTACTTATGTGGTGTGCACGTATGTATGTACATATTGTGTGTAATGATGTGTGTGGGTAGCTACGTGATTGCAAGTGCAGTGTCACCAGTATCGCGCGAGCGGCTGCATGACTCAAGAGTTCTACACCGAGGGAACGGACCTAGGCTTGAGTTGACGTAAGAGAGGGAGGACGTGACGGGTTTGCGGGAGCGAAATTAGCCACCCATCCCCTGCGGAGGGAACGGTGGTTTCGCGGGCGTGGGCGCGAGCACGCTTTGTTAGGAGAGATGGTGGAGTAGTATTGGTTTATTTTTCCTCGATCTTATAAACGGGATCGGTGAAGATATTCGTGGCCGGAGTTGTTCGCGGGGGATGTTCGGTTTTGGGGTTTAAGTCGCGGCAGCTTTCACCAACAGATTCACGTGATTCGAAGCAGTGTCGAAATAAGATCGCGTAAGATATTCAATTTACGATTCCACCAACGTACCAAGGGGCTTTGTTAATTTTACGTAAGAATCGGGTTTGGATGATTTGGAATTTGTTAATGTTAATCTTTGACGTATATGCGAATGTGGCGCCGCTATATGTTATGATAGGACGGACACATGTCTTGTATAATGTAAGATTATGTCTCAGGGATATTTTGCTTAGTATCAAGAGGTGAAGTCTATGTGTATTGTAAATCACCCTTATTTTTTAAAACACGAAACACTGTTATTTCTTCCTAAAAGCATAAATATGAATTTTCATATCCCTAAATTTAGAAATAGTGGGTTCTTCATACAATCTTTTATCCCCTATTTCACATCTCAAAGTTTTATTTTCACGACATAAGGTAAGCCAATGCCTTTCTTTAAGGTCCAATATATCTCTATACCAAAATTCATAAAATTTGGTTTGATGCGTTCTTCGTACAAACCTTCATCGTCTATTTCAGGGCGTGAAATGCAACAGACAGGATAGACCGAATTACTTTCGCATTTATAATATTAGTATGGATTATTAATTTCATTATGCTGTCGTTCTCTATGGTGTCAGTAAATTACCCAATAGCAGAATAACGACAACAGTTTATAATAATACATTTTTGAAATGAATTCTCCCTCTCTCTCCTATACCTTTCTTTGTTTCTCTTTAACTGATACTTTAGCATGGTAAAAATAGCAAAAGATCGATTGTTATGGAGTCCTTTTTGTTTTCTATAATAGGGATTTTTATATTGTTAACACAAATCTGAAAAGTGAATAAAAGACGGTCAATTTTTTGGAGAGATCGGCCTTTTAGACCTCGATTTATTGTGAATCGATACATCAGAGTTAGATTCGAATCGATCTATTTCGGAATGAATTGCCTAGCAGCGATGCGGCACTCGACTTGCTTGCGTGATTATATCCAACCTAGGGTGACCACTTATTAATATGATTTATTATATAATAAATGGTGGTGTGGTCAACTCATATTGGAAAGTTTTAAATTCTCTGAAACTGTACATTTTTCAACTTTATGTAAACAATCAATAATCATCATTTTACAAACCAGTTTAAAAGTTTCAGCCAATACAACTGAAGAGTTATTTTATAGCATTTTTATCGAATAAATGTTCGACGTGATTTTTTAAATTGATATAACTTTTTTATTTATGAACTCATTGAAGTAAAACCACACTAAATGTTAAGTCAAACTTACCAAAATAGATTAGTTGAAACCGTTTCCAAATCAGTTAAGCCATTTCTGAGAATAGCGCGCACAAAAGTTGGCAAACAGACAAACAGACAAAATATTTAACAATCATTGTGTTGGCTTCTCCTGCGTTTAAAGAGACCACCAATAATAGTTTTTCTCATATATCTTCTATGTCCAGACATCGATCAGTTAAGTTTTTATTATATGTATAGATAGATGTAGATATGGTGGTCGCGATCCCTACCACCCCGCTATATTATTGCATATACACCGAGTGATCTCTGAACACGACAAAGCATTAGAAAATCATAGATGGATTTATCACTCTATGTGTATGGTATTGTAAATCATCCCTTATTGTACCACCCTGCCGACTCGTTTTAAAAAACGCCAAACCCGTTTATTTCTTCCTAAAATCATAAATATGAATTTTCATATCCCTAAATTTAGAAATAGTGGGTTCTTCATACAACATTTCATCCCCTATTTGACCCCTTCATGTTTTATCTTTGCGCCATAAGGTACCCTATGTCCGTCTCCAAGGTCCAATATATCTCTATTCATCAAAATTGGTTTAACGGGTTCTTCGTAAAAAACTTTATTCCCTATTTCACCCATTAAAGTTTTATTTTCACCACATAAGGTAGCCAAAGTCTTTCTCCAAATTCCTATATATCTCTATATCAAAATTCATCAAAATTAGGTTCTTTATACGAACATTCACCCCTCATTTCACCCCTTCTAATTTTATTTCCAAAAGTAGCCAATGACCTTTCTCAACCAAAGTTCTTCAAAATTGGTTCAGCGGTCTAGGCTTGAAAATGCAACAGACGGGACAGAAAAAATTACTTTCGCATTTATAATATTAGTAGGTATGGATTATTCAATTCATTATGCAGTCATTTTCTATAGTGTCATTTACCAATTAAAATACTAACAGTGAATTATTACCCAACACCAAATTAACGAAAACAGTTCATAATAATTAATTTTTGAAATGAATTCACTTTCACTATATACCTGTAATAAATTCTCTCTCTCTATACCTTTCTATGTTTCTCTATAATAACTGATACTTTAGTAAGGTAAAAATTACAAAAGATCGACTGTTGTGGTTCCCTTTTAATTTTCTATTTTAGGGATTTTTATATTGTTAATACAAATGCGAAAGTGAATCGAAAAAAGATCAATTTTTGAGAGATTGATCTTTTAGACATCGATTTTTTTGGGAATCGATTCATAAGAGTTCGATTCGAATCAATCTTTTTCGAAATGAATTGCCATCCGTAGCAGCGGCGCAGCTATATTCAACTGACATTATCCAGCCTATTCAGACCCCCTTTTAATATGATTTAACACACAGGACTGAGGTCAATTTATATTGGAAATTTTATTTTATTAAACTCCTTATTTTATAACTTTATGAAAGGTTTCGATCATCATCGTTTTACAAACCATAGTATACAGATAGCTAAATTTTCAGTCAATTCAACTGAAGAGCTATTTTATAGCATTTTTATCAAAAAAATGTTCGACGTGATTTTTTAAATTGATATAACTTTTTTATTTATGAACTTATTGAAGTAAAACAAACACTAAATGTTAAGTCAACCTTACCAAAATAGATTAGTTGAAACCGTTTCCAAATCAGTTAAGCCATTTCTGAGAATAGCGCGCACAAAAGTTGGCAAACAGACAAACAGACAAAAATTCTAACAACCATTGTTTTGGCTTCTCCTGCGTTTATAGAGACCCCCAATAATAGTTTTTTTCATATATCTTCTATGTACATACATCGATCAGTTACGTTTTTATTATATGTATAGAAGATATAGATTGTACCAGAATTATGAACTAAGAATTTTCTGGCCGTTAATTTTGACATCCTACTCGATAAAATTAGCAAAACATAGGAAATTAGCATTCGTCATATTGCTTTTTTCGTATAAAAATTTGTCACTGTCACCTGGACCATAATAGTGAAACGACTGACACTTCATTCATCTAAGTCAGTTGAGTAGTTTAGGCACTACGGTGGAACATACGTAACCGCAAACATATAGGAAAAGCCTGCTAAAACATAACTCTTCGTTTTCGAATAAGACGTTGACACTGAGAAATTCTAGCTCAACGTCAATTCCAGAAAAAAAAAATCTTGTTATACAAATAAAAAGGTTGCATTTCAAGAAATTTATTAATAATATTTTTATAAACTACTTAGTGAGCGAATAATCAGCCACTTAACGAGTCAATGCGCCGTCTAGTCATTTGAAATGCATTATTAATGTGAATTAGTTTTTTATATAATTTTAATTTGATATGACATTTAATACTTTTACGTCTAGATCATTTCCTGTTCTAATTTCTATAATACCTTCACATTTATGTATATCTGATATATTTTTTAAATACAATTGATCATTTTATGGAGCTTCTTGACGTAGTAATGAATGTAAGTTGTTATAATATATGGGTCACACTAAGCTTATAAATATTTCCCTTATTTGTTAAATATATATTATTTATTAAAAGAAATAAATTTGTTTGACTAATAGTTTTTTTTCACCAATCAATCTTCATCAAAATAATTTTGAACATTGATTAACTGAAGTTTACCATTGTAAATAATATTTATTCTTATTTAATCAGTTTTTTCTCACTTTTCTTGCTAAAAGGTTATTCAATTAAGTGTGCCTATGCGAAAAGACCTTGATATATTTGACGTATTTAAGTACATTTGGCTAGTCATAATCTCACTATTTTATTTTAATGCTCTTTTAGCCTTAAGGGTACTGAAGCTATTGGAGACTTTAACAGCTTCACCGGGCTTGGAAAATAGCATATTTCTATCGTCCAGCGAAGCGGGCTTGCAACATATAATACTAAAATGAGTATTTAGGTATGGTCGGCTTCGCTCGCGTGTACGACAGAATAATATGTTAATGATTATAAAATTTTTATTTTTATAAAACTTTAATAACATTTTATTGAATGAAAATAATATCACGATTTTTTTAAATAAGTAAAACTCAACAAAATTGATCAAAATCTATCCAGTGGGTTTTGCGTGATACATGCACAACGGCAAACCTAAATCATTTTATTTTATATATGTTCCTATTACGTCTTTTGCACAGTACTGCTAGAGTACCGGTACCGCGGAGTACCTTGAGGCGTACTTGAGGTAATGTAAAAAACACGAAAATTTACAATATAGTCAATTTGAAATATCCATAAATTATGTTTTTTTTTGTTTATCAATTTTTTATTATCCGTTTATTTGACATAGTTTGTCTTCTCAAACCTCCTCGTATATGGTTTGACGTAAGGTGAACGGTTAATTGGAAATTTATTTCGTAGTAGCTTTTGACTTATTTATTGATCCCTCGTGTAATTGTCGGATGCTCATACATCGTTTACTTGGAACCCGTAATTACAGATAGTTATCGTTTAATACGAAATTTGTTTCCTTGAAAAAAAAAAAAACAATCCTTATAAGTCGTACCAGCCTGAAGAAGAAGCTAAAAGCCTTTTATGGCATCGTAACTTTATGAGGGTTAATTGAAGTCTATTATAATAAGTTTCGCGAAAGTGTCGATTGAGACATCAACGGGAACAGTTCCCGGATTTTCACTTATAATTAGACCATAATCCACACTTAGGTAACTTTAAACTTATATTTTGCTTTATTATAATTTATGGTAATTTGGAAACTTTTTTAGGCAGCGATTCGATAATCGGACGGGAATTGAGAGTGAAATTTCAAGAGTCACGTTTAGGTAAATTTAGTTAGATAAGAGAGAAAAAAGCTATTTATGTATTTAAATGGAGGGTTAGTGGCCATACCACTTAGTTGCAGTTATAATAAAAAGGAAAAAAATCAATGCATTAGCCTTTTAAGGTCACTACATATTGAAATATATTTTTTTATAAAATAAATAATAATATATATTACAAAATTTCATTAAAATCGGATGAGAATACAACAAAATTATTTTCTATACAGTTTCTAAAAGTGCTATTTATATTTTTAGTCTATCAATTGTGGAATAATACATACCTACCTACCTACTTTCTATATACAAATATACAAAATTTACTCAATAATCTAGATTTTGAGTTAAATCCAGACATACAAACAGACAATTTTTGTTATATTCGAAATTTCTAGCTATTATAAATACACATGTATCACAAATTAAATAACTTATTATATTGCATATACAGACAGTACGACAAATTCATTAAATCAAACATAATGATCCTAACGCCTAACTTATTTATGTAAGGCAATATTTTGTATGTATGTATGTATGTAGATCAATTTGTCTACAATATATATATAAAGAAGATAATTTACACTTTGAGAATCCATTACCTAAGTCAAATTTTTACTTAAGTAGTTTTGTCAATTTAATAGAGATAAACTTTCTACCTACTTCGGAAAAGTCATGTAAGTGATGATGCTAGAGATTGTCATAAAGATGCAGCATAGTGTACAACCTGATCACATAATATAATCTCTCTATTATGTTTACTTTTATGTGTGACAAAACTGTTTCCTAGATTATACAACAACAAGTAACAAACAAAAACAATAAATAGAATCGCTTACATAAGTATCTTGGCTTTCATCTGCCGCGCGGACATAAAATTAACTTAGCAAATGAAAAAGCCTCGAGCGCATACTTTCCGCAAATGCAATTAGTACCTCCTTGTACAGAGAAACAACGCTAATGAATAGATAAACGTTATTCGTATTAGCGAGAGACTTCGTTAAAACGGGTCTATGGTATATATTTATTTCACGACAGTTTTGTTCTATAGTTTGGACTGAGTACTGTGTAATTTTATTTAACACTTATGACCGTGTGTTTAGGATAGCTGTATGATAATATTTTAAAAGAGTTTAGTTTTGAATTTATTGTACCAATAATAAGATATTTCAGTGGTAGAATGATTATGTTGAAGATTTGTTACCATGCACCTTTAGGTATATTTCAGAAGCTGCACTGGTGATCTTTGAAATAACTTTATATTCAGCAGAAATCTTGTTCAAACGCTATAATTTATTATAATATTAGCTATGCTATACTATGCTAGGCTCCACTCACGTAAATTACACATCGCCTACAGAATGTCGTCGTTATAGTCGCCCGCCGGATATTTTAAAGACAAAAGTTTTTATTATTTAATTTGCGCGGAAAACAAATTATTTTTCTATAATAAAAGTAACCTAAGTTACTCAAATAAATAGTTATAAATAAAGTTATAAATACCTCAGTGCCTCAAGACGAAAGTCTTTGACCAGTGTGTGTTGCCAGTGATAACATACGGCACAGAGACGTGGTCTCTCACTGTGGGCCTCATAATAAAGCTCAAGGTCGCTCAGCGAGCTATGAAGAGGGCTATGCTTGGTGGTTCTCTACGAGATCGAATCAGAAATGAGGAGATCCGTAGACAAACTAAGGTAACCGACATAGCCAAAAGGATTAGCAAGTTGAAGTGGCAGTGGGCGGGGCACATAGTTCGGAGAACTGACGGCCGTTGGGGCAGAAAGGTTCTCGAGTGGAGACCACGCACCGGAAAGCGCAGCGTAGGACGGCCCCCCACTAGATGGAAAGACGACATAATAAAGGTCGCTGGGAGCCGTTGGGTGCAGGCCGCACAAGATCGGTCGCTCTGGAGATCTATGGGGGAGGCCTATGTTCAGCAGTGGACGTCCTGCGGCTGAAATGATGATGATGATGATGAAGTTACTAATATCACGACTCATAAATCAAAGCAATTATATTTTAATATTAATTTCACTAAAGCAAATCTATAAATAGAAGCTAGTTTGAAATAAAAAATAAAAAGTATATATTTGTTCAAAAAATATTAGTAATAATAAACAATTTTTCGATATATCCGAACGACTTTAAAACAACTCCTATAAATGCTATAAACTCCTATAGCATTTACCTTTTAGGGTTCCGTTGGTTCGTAAATTATTGGCGTTGTCAATCTTTAGGACACATTGTCGCAGACGTTACCGATTGATTGATAGTGAACGCGTTTGTGGTTCGGTAGGTTTTTTCACTTTATTTGTATCAATAAAAACTTATGAATGTCGATCGTGTAAGAACAATTTAAGGGTGACCACACGTTAAATATTAAGTGATTTATTTAACCGCATATTTTCATTGATTTATTATTTGTTTGTGTTATATTGTTGTATTTTTCTACAATGTTACCTTAAATTATTTCATAGCTGATTATTGCGATTCTTGGACAAAAACACGGTAAAATATTATACAAAACTCTGAACACCAGTTTATGCTTGTTTTCTAGACCTCTCTAAAGCCTTTGACTTGGTATCATAACATCGAATGTGAGAAAAGCTGCGGGAGAGATAAATGCCAGTGGAACTATTGCGTATCTTTTAGTATTGGTGTTATAAACAGATGAACAGTGTGAGATGAACCGATAAGCGCTCCGTATTGTATGGTTTAGAGTGTGGGGTTAGACAGGGAGGGATAGCATCACCAAAATTGTTTAATCTTTATATCAATGGTTTGATCGTTACTTCAGCGGTAAGAAAAAAGGATGTCGCATTGATGACGTCAGTGTTAACAACATTAGTTACGCTGACGACATGGTGCTTCCGAGCCCAACAGTTAGGGGGCGCTTATAGAACTGCTTACGTGCTGTGATTGCTATTTTCAAGCGCACATGACCTATTGTATAATGTAAAGGAAAGCGACTTCTTGATCTTTAAGGCCGACGGTGATAACTACCCAGAAACCGTGCCTGCGATCTTTCTTTCGTTTTCTACTAACCAAATATGCATGATACTTATCTAAATTAATGATTATTATTATATACGTATCAGTAAGACTATATACAAAAAAAGGAATTAACTGCATCTGAGGAGATATAATTACTGGAAGAAGTTAGCTAACAAGGCAAGCAACAATTTTCTTTAGGGAATAATAGAACAAATCTTCCTACAGTTTCATGACTATCTTCTTAATGTTTCGACACAAGTCGTATTTTTTTTTAATAGCTCATGCCTCAGTGAAATGATTCGCAACTCAGTGAAGTTGAAAACAATATGAAATTCATAACAATACAAAAAAACTCCTTCACTATGAACTTCTGATTACTGTGGAGTTAAAATAACGTCTTATGATGCTAACCCTGAGGGAATGTCTCTAAGCTATCATAACTAAAATTAATTCTTATATGTATTACATAAAATTTGTTAAGTTCAGTCTCTTTATAAATATAATTTTAAAAAATATATCAAAATTGTACGTTTTTTAAAGGTTTGGCTTCATAAATCGAGTGTGTGCAGTCACCCTTAACAGTTAATGTAAGTGCATTTTTAATTTATTGCATCGAAGAAGTAGATTGAAACTGTACCAGATGCCTTTTCGGGCGAACCGCAATATATATCTATCTCTCAGTGTCACATTTGTTGCGTATGCGCATAATTTTATATGACTCCTATAATATCAAAGTTTTAGTATATAGGCGTTAACATAACCGGCTTCTTTTGAAACGTTTATTAAAAGTAGCTCTGTTTTCTTCTAAAAATATCGATTACACAAAGAAAGGAAGATTTTATTCGGTGTGAATTTTTATAAATGAAGCAGACGCTCTTAATTTTCATGATATTTAGAAGTCTCTGTTAAAATTTCTTAGATTTCAAATTAAGCCGAGCTTAACACGTCGGCCTTAACGTTAGCGCAAACGTGTGGATGATTTATGAGCTTTAAATGTGCGGTAATAATAATACATGACAATGAAGTTAGGAGACATTTGGAAATATGAAATTTTTGGTGTAAACATAAAAATAAAAATGAAATTGGAGAGATCTCAGTGAAAATACTATTTTTTGTTGATAGATTTGTATACAATACAAAATTTTACTTTCGCCGTTCATCGTCATTGTATTCTTGCTAGCCAAAAAGCTTCTCCTTCCTTTGATAGAACCTTACATCAAAACTCTCCCAGGGAGCTATTTCGACAAAGCGTCAAACCATCTGAGCCCGCTTTAGTGGCATCCGCCGCAACTTACACTCCAGTCCCAGAAACTCCAAAGGCAAAACGTAGGCCACGGAATATTTTAATCGATCCCGATGACGAAATCACGGTAGCTAACGCGTTATACCTGTCCGTCTCTTCAAATTAAGCGTGCTTGCGCTAACACCTGCGAAACCACCCTTCCCTCTGCAGGGGATGGGCGGTTAATTTCGCTACCACACACCCGCCACGACCAGCAACTCAAGCCTAGGTCCGTTCCTCCGGCATGGAGCCTTTGAGCCAAACAGCTGCTCGCGCGATACAGTAACTCTGTACTTGTAATCACTAGCTACCAACAAATATCTTTAAACTGCACCACCATACACGTGCATACCGCGCAGGTACATAGGTTCTGCAAGGGACCTTTATTTTACCAAATTGCCAGATTACTAAATGCTTAAACGCATGGTAACTCCCTTCCTCCCACAAGGCAAGACCATTACAAGATCGAATTTTACGTACCAATAGGGAATTAGTTAGATCTCGACTTATTTGCATGTACGGCAACAGCCCAAGCCAAGGCCACTTTGGCACCTTTGAGCTTGTTGCCCAGCTTTCGCGGCTAAGTGCCTTCCGTGCTCGCCTCCAAGCCCGGTGACGCTGTCAAAGCCTCTAATGCAAAAAAAAAACAAGCTTCTCGGAAACTGGATATACACTGGCTGATTACGAAACATCACAAACGAAACGAGATACACGGTGACGCGTTTACCGCCGTGTGCATGGATGCCGTGACCCAATCGGGAACAGGTCCTTACCATCCCGCAAACTATGTAAAAAAAAAGTAATATTAAACGTAAATAAATACCCCAAAAATAATTACATCTACATCGTTAATTTCACATCTCATAATAATTCGTTTTGTGTTATCGAAAATCACTGTTTAATCCGTTTTAATGATGGTTCAGTATGTTCACCGAATATGCCCGTAGTAGTCGCACATCGCGCGATCGACACGCCTGCCTCGCTAATTTATTGAGTCAATCGGGTTCAATTCGAATTCGAGACGATTTAACGACATATTATTATTGTAAGTTTCTTTAAAAATTTTAATTATATTTGTAACGGACTTCAGACCGTAATAATTCAGAAGTTAAAACTTTTTTATTTTATTTAATAAAATTTAACTAATTTCATTTCATTTACTAGTCAAAAATTCACATGCATCAGACTATATTTTAACTAATCTGCGATATATTTCTATAAGTTAATATGTGAAGAAAAAGCTCTCTACCCCTTTTTAAGCGTATTGCGTGCATGGAAGAATTTAGCATCGTTAAAGTTTATATAGAGAAGGAGTGCAGAAAGCTAAAATTTATCTATAATATCTGTTACTAATATAATAGGTCTTTACCTATGAAATTGCCGTTCTGCAGTACTGTCCATTTCAAATCAAAATAATTTTTGTTTGGCTAAGAATCCTAATGTAAAATTAATTTTATTTTAAAAACATGGATTTTTTTTCCAAAAGTTTGTTATTCATTTGTTATCCATTTGTTTATTGATTAGTGTTACATTTTCATCGCATTTCAATCTTTTTTGACATCATGGATACGTTAAAAATTTGAGTAATTATGGAATATGAGTACCGTCGTGGCAGCAACGCGGCACAAGCGGCACGCAACATCAACGACGTTTACGGAGCTAATACTACAAAACCAACGCACCACCTGTTATTGGTTTTCTCGCTTCCGTTCTGGGAATTTCGACCTGAAAAATGAACCTCGCGGTCGTCCGAAGACTTTGGTCGACAATGACGAATTAAAGGCGATTGTGGAAGCTAATGATACACAATCTACGGCTGAATTAGCAGCAGCTTTCGACGTTAGCGTCAAAACAATATTGGTCCATTTGCGTCAAATTAGCAATGTAAAAAAGCTTGACAAATGGGTGCCCCACGAACTCAATGATCGCCAGCGCGAAGTACGCGTCGAGACGTGCCTTGCACTGCTCAACAGACACACAAATGAAGGAAATTTGAACCGCATTGTTACCTGCGATGAAAAATGGATTCTGTTTGATAACCGCAAGCACTCAGCAAGTTGGTTGGATCCTGGTTTAGCACCTAAACAATGCCCAAAACGAAAACTTACCCCTAGAAAAGTGATGGTCACTGTTTGGTGGTCTAGTGCCGGTGTGATTCATCACAGCTTCTTACCAAACGGGGTGAGCATTACTGCAGATGTGTACTGTGAAGAACGGAACACAATGATGGAGAAGCTGGCACATCTCCAACCAGAATTGGTCAATCGCTCGTCTCCGCTGCTCCTGCACGACAACGCACGACCTCATACTGCACAGCAGACGGTCTCCAAGTTGCAAGAACTGGGATTGGAAGTTCTCCGTCATCTGCCCTACTCACCAGACCTTGCGCCTACAGACTACTACTTTTTCCAGAATTTGGATAACTCCTTGGCGGGAAAAAAATTCAATACCCGAGAGGCAGTACAAAATGCCTTTGAAGAATTTGTTGCCTCCCGTCCAGCTGATTTTTTTAAGAAGGGCATCAATAAACTGCCACTGCGCTGGCAAAGATGTATTGATTGCATGGGTGATTACTTCGATTAATACAAATAAAAAATACATGAAAATAATTCGTTTAAATTTTTTCATAAAAAACGGCAATTTCATAGGTAAAGACCTAATTTTAAATAAAATAAATTAATACTGCGAATCCTAACTCGACAAGTGCCATTGAACTTAGACCCCCAAAATATTGACATTGTTACTCAACGAAAATTGACAGCAAATGATGTAAACGATCGGGATTAGGACCGTGGAAAATTTTCATTAGGTTTCCATTTACACTGTAGATGCGTACTAAAGAAGGATTTTTAGAAATTCAACCGCTCAGGTGGTGAAAAAGTAGATGAAAGTTTGTATGAAAATATATCATCTTTGAAAGTAGTTCTATTAAAATTTGTATTTAGGAATTCGGTTAGAAAATCAAAAAGATGGGACATTATTCAACTATGACACGAACGAAGCCACGGGAAAAGCACTAGTAAATATATACTTTCATTAATGAAGATATAACTTAATATAATTTCTTCAAATTATTAAAAGGAAAACACTTTTCTAAGTTTAATTAAAATTTACCACGTCCCCAAAATTGAAAAAACTTAAATTCTCCGTTTCACCCTTTCATTGCAGTACTTAGTTAAAAAAAGTAAAACTTTTACTCAAACGCTTTGATTTGTATGACAATTAGTGTCATAATTAAATCTAAAACTAAAATTCTCACAAATTGATCAACGCTTTTAAAATATTTCCAAATAACATGGTAAACGCTAGGTTTGCAATTCTTCTAAGCTGCAATAGGTTTGCAGCTCTAGATGATAAGGTTTAAAATTAATTTATTTTTGTCGAGAAAAAAAATAACAAAGTTCCTTAACAATTAGATATGCACTAGCTGATCTAGATCTTACGTGCCATATCTGGCCACAGTAACTGGTATTTTAACATGTGTTTTTTTAATATTATAATAGCACGGCATTATCTGAAAAGCGTAGTACAATCCGAAACAAACGGCGGCCACGATATTTCATGACTAGTCACCGCTGACTGATCCCAAAATGCGACACCCATAAGGTGATCACTATGCCAAGCTTTTCTGAGCGTCCCGATACTAGCCAGTACCTATGCCCTACAACTCCACACCCTGTATCAATCATTAATACAAATTGCACACAAACTATCTACCTCAAACTGATTTAAAGATAGATAAACAAGAACAAGTCAACCAAACCATTTTCGATCCGAAACCCCTTAAGAGGCGTCCTCGAGACGTTCGTCACGATTCGAGACAGTTCCCTTTACCGTTCGCTGCGATCGTTGTAAATCGAAGCATGCAAAGCAGAGGCTCGTCACTAGTTTAGCCGAGTTTAGACTTATTTCCTTATACGTTATGCGTTTTCTCGCTGAGATGTGTTTCGGTCTGACTTGAATGCTTCGACGTTAAGGTGGGTAGTGTGAATTGGAGGCGTAAGATATAAGAAATCAGCGATTTAATTAATCATTACCTTTATATAAAAAGTCTTTGGAAAGCTTTTGTTGATATTCTGCTATTGATCGATTGACTCCTAAGTAAATTTTATGCAACACTTGAGAACCCTACAGAAACATAATAATATTAACTTTCAAATAGTAGTCAAGCAACTGCATTGCACCATCATTTTATTATTTAATAAAGCTTGTATTATGTGTAAAATTGTTTACTTCACGAAGGTATCGTTTCTATTTCACCACTTTCATAATTGGTTAAATTACAATTTTCTCCGTTTAAAGAGAATTTGGAGATTACAAGCGGTTGGTGGCAGCTTTCTATAGATCGACAAATTTAAAAATCCAACACCGACTTGGAAAACTTTTGTTGAATAACCGTGAGTCGTGTTTAGACCTATATTTATGTGTCAAGATAAGAACTTTTTTAAATATATAATCATGAAATTAGATTTTGACTTTTTTCAATAAAATAACTTTCAGTTGGTACGGTTTGAATGAAGATAAAATATAATAAAATTTGAACACGCTTTCTTTCATGACTTGGACTACGTCTAACCAAGTTTTACTGCCCGCGTCAATCCCACATCGTTGACGAGTTGTAAATTACACATTGTTTTCGTCAATCGCCGTAAGAGGTCGCCACCGAATGTTAACGACTTCTGGATTTCTCTCTTTGCTTTTGCTTGGGAATTGTGAAAATTCAATGTACATGTTTGTAAGGAATCTTTTATTTTATTGACTTTGATAATAATATACCAAGTAGATAAATGAAAATAATAAAATAGAAAATAATGTATTCATATAATCTATACAAATAATTTAAAATGAAGTGTTTGTTTGTAATGTGAAAATAACAGCTTATTATAAAATGCATATGAAATTGTATATGATACTTACAAAAACCACAGATCAGTAAATCTAGATTTAAATATACATGCATTTTTTAAATATTTGTATATCTGTCTGTCTATTTGTTAAAGGCAATCTCCGAAACGATTCGAGGAATTTTCACTGGTAGATAGCTGATGTTCTAAGGAGTAAATTAAGCTATTTTTATATTAGAAAAATAATTAAGGTTCAATGGTTTACGTTGAGTAAACGATAAGATACATACTTGTCAAATGAATGTAGTACATAATTATAGGCCTTAAAAAGACCTACAAAAGTAAGCGAGAGCCTATCATCTGAAGATACCCACAGTGAGCATTTTTCTCTTTAAAATAACCGGGAGCAGCGGCGGTATCACGATTCGCGCGTGTGCCCAATTTACAGAGTTCCTTAGTCAATGCTAGCGCAGCTAATTTTATTTAAATTACTAGAATAGGATTGAATGACGAGTTAAAGATAAATTAAATTAAAATTTTCAGATTGTCGTCTGTTGTACTAGGCTAGTCATAGTCATAGCTAGGTTAGGCTAGTGATAGTGTTTATCATTAAGATAAACACATTAACTTAGGCTGAGATAACTAATCAATGTTCCAAAATTATCCAGCAAAATGCATAAAATAAGGGTTCGATAAATGACCATAATGGCGATAATGTAGCATCTTCAAATTGTCCATAATGGATGAAACAAAATTGAAATAAACAATTCAAATTGACAATTCCTCAGTTTCACATTTGTTACTGAAACGCGTGAAAGTAACTAAAATTTATTGTATTGATTTTTCGCAAAATTTCAACCGTCATAAAAGCAAAAACTGGATACACATAACAAAGTAAATGGTAACATCTCGCAGATAAAACAATTCATACGACCTAGTTATATATAAAATAATGTATCAGAGGCCTTTATAACATCAGATAAAAATATTAAAAACCGCAAACCGACTTTGATATATCATTTACAATGTCGAAATAAGAAATAAAAGCAGACGGTTGGTCCCATTCGATGATAACATCTGAACGATTTATAAATTTAACTTTGACAGGGTAAATCGATATTCATACAAATGAAACGTGAAATAAATCGTTGTCAAAAAACCTTTGCTTATCAGACCATAACCGTGTAGGGTTTGGTCCTTTTTGAATCTAATTGTATTTTTATGTATATAAATACCTAACAGGACAAAGGGTAATCGGACTCAAATATAATTAGTTCAAGTTGGATGTTTAAAATCTTCTCACAGGTACACACACTTTTTTTATCTCGTACTTAAATATTATATAGTCTATGTCACTCCCACAATTAAGACGAATCTAACGACATCTTGTATACTAAAATCCATCTAACCCGTTTAGCTACAGAGCGTGCCAAAGAAATAGACATACATATATATACCTACATAAATACATACGCTCGAATAACACAAGCCTCGTTTTTCACAGTCTAATAAAATGAGAAACCGGTTAGGTGGTAAGCCATGACGACTATTTCCGTCTATATTGCGACCATCGTATACCGTGTGTAAGGCTGCCTGTCCACTAGAGCAAAGCCGTGCAAATTCCTACTAATGTAATTGTATCTCTAGGTTTTATGCAGTTTTAACTACAATGGTCAAACTACCTCATTAGCCTAGTGATCGTAAACGCGACTGCTATTCTCGAGATCCTGGGTTCGATTCCCAGGTCGAGCCAAGAGTTACTGATTTTTTTAATGAAATTCTCAGTAGCAGATAGGTGTTTTGCTTTGTGCCCGATTGATGGCAATAAGCTTACCCCCTATTACATGGGACCTAAACATGGTAGGCGAACTGTGGGTGTACATTAGTACACCTCTGCTTAACCCTTCGAGGATATAGGCGCGATGGTATATTAACTTCGCTCCCGCACAACCGCCACTTCCACTCTCTCTTGCATCAACTTAAGCTTAAGACCGTTCGTCCGGTGTGGAGCCCTCGAGTCTAGCTGCCTCTAGCGCGCAACGCACCATAACTGTACACTGCACTACACACTCGTGCGTACTACGCAGGTACATAAGTTCTGTAAAGGATCTTTTTATTTTATTTCTTTGTACTAATTAGTTAGACGTTTCTTCCTATCTCCTAGGTGGTAGAAAAAAAAAAAAAAAAAAAAATATATATATATATATATATACATTTAGTTAGCTCGGATTTTTACGAATAAGGAAATCATCCAGTTTGCGACTTAATTACAACTACGGCGACAGCCCAAGACGAGGTTAGGCCACTTTGGCAACCTTGAGCATATTACCATGCTTTGCAGGCTGAGTGCCTTAAGCGTTCGCCCCCAAGCCGCGGTGAAGCTGTAAAAGCCTTCTGAGGTTCTAGGGAACCTATAACTAACAGAAAAGTCAGATAAATAAAGTGACTCCTTCGGACGTGTATCAGGAAATTTGGAAAAAAACATGTACAGACGTAACTACATATTTAATAATATATATACAATACTTCGCCTATGCCATTAAGTAAAAACTGTATAATTTTAATAATACGACACAAACATAAAAAGATTTTTCCCTGACATGTCGTTTATATGATCAACTAATTAACCCGTTGAAATGACCTTAAAAAAAATAAAGACCCACAGATACATTACAAGCGAAATCGTCATCGATGTCTTCAAAAATTCAAGATTATACATACAGAGAGAATCCATTAAACGGGCCCGGAGCTGTCGTGTTCGCGGGATCATGCCTGCGTCATGATTTTAGGGTTGTCAACGTTTAACCAATACCCTGAATTGTTCAGAAAAAATATCATATTTTTTATTATGGACTAGCTGTGCCATACGGCCGAATTTAATTTGGATTTCCCTGTTTCATTCATATGATAACTACTAATAGATTGCCATATTGGTTGATGATTATTGCTACTTTTCCATTCCTAAGGGCCACAGGATCATGTTAGTCTGTACCCATCCTCAAATTACAAAAATATTTTTTTCTGATCTGTCTAGTCAGTTCAGAGATAAGCGCATTAAAAAAATATTTGATATTTATTATTATGAAAAAGCAAAAACTTTGTACTCCTTTTTATGCATATTGTGCGCACGTAATACTTAGATTTGGCATGGTTAAAATTTATATGGAGGATTAGTGCAGAAGTGCCATTGAACTTAGACCCCCCAAAATATTGACATTGTCACTCAACGAAAAGTGACCGCCAGTGATGTAGATAATACTCATTGTTTAGGTTTATGAATGCTGCAAATATCATACAGAAAATAGTCGATGATCAAAGTCGCTGGTCGAATTTCGACTTTAGGGCATCTGCTAGTATTATAAATATTCTTATATACACGTACGAATATATATTTAGAAAGTACTTATCTCTATTATTTGAAAGTATGAAGAACAATTAGGTATATTCGTATGATAATGATGGTGACTGTCAATTAATCCTTGTCCAGCAGCTGTCGTCCTTATATTTGGATTTTGCTAGTGTCACGTATAATTAGGTTATGCCGTCTCTCAAAATTAGTTAAAAAAAGGAATAAAACTACATGTTATATTATAGTACTACTAAACTAACTAACTACAATATATATATATATATATATATATATATATATATATATATATATATATATATATAACTGTGATTATATTCTAACCATTTACTTAATGTTTAATTAGATAAGAGCCAATTAAGCTAATAAGGAAAAAAATGTAGGAAAACCTAACCTATACCAATTGGAATAACAATTAATGTTGTGAATGGATATATTTTAGCTAACTATTATAATAAAATCTTCTTTTGTAACATATTATAATAGCCTACGGATTTCAATTTGTAATATCACCTTTTGTTTTTGAAAAATAAATTAATCAGAACTCATCTGACACAATCTGAAATTAATTTCACGTTGGCAACCCTAATTGGAAACAGCGAGGTGCACTCAATCCGTCATCGCGTAAGTTTGAACGAATTGCCAGCGGAAAAAATTAAAAAAGGAACGAAAAAAATATTCGGATATGTTAACAGTGCTCGGTCACGCCATCTCGTTAACTCTTTCGCAATATGTTATTACTGTGCATTTATTTAATTTTTGTTGTAACAAAAAAACATTCCGTTTCACTTCAGAAGGGACCCGTTTAGCAAAACACACAATGCTCACACGCAATTTATTTAAAACTAAGTTATTTGTTTTATTACTTTGGATTTAATATAATACTACATTTTAATCTAACAAATATCAACTTGATTATGTAAATTTCACAAAATTTGTGATTGACAAGATTATTGATTATTTAATAATCTGCGTGTATATAGCTACTATTAGCGACAGCCGAAATTCAAAGTCTTTCAAAGATTTCAACTTTTATTATCACATTTTCTTACAACAGTGGTTCAGTTATTTACTTTTACATTTGCATCGTTGTCTGAATTAAATAACGTGTGTCCTCTTTTCCGGTCGCGGCTTTTCCTTATATCAATCGCCATTGTCAATTGTTCACTTCCGCTGCGACGAAGTGTATAAAAAACAAAACCGGAAGCAAATATTTTATAAATATATATAATTAAACATTTTAAGTATTTTGAAATTGTAACAACTACGATTTATTAATTTACACACTATTTCTAATTTTATCCAGTCGATAATAATTATATTGCTTAATTATATTAAAACGAAAATAACAACTTTTATCATTCCAATAATATTACTGACATCGACACTCAATACATATCATTAATATTGGTGAATAAAATTACACAATTTTCATATGTAATATATGTATTTAAATACCCCTAACAATACGAAACAAAGTAGCTATTTCTTCAAATGCAATTTCTCATTTGACTCCGAAATTTAACAATAATACCATCCTGTAAGTGTTCCACGCTAGCTCACGACGTATTGATAATTTCAAACACCGCGAAATCAACATTATATATTTTTCTCTCTACTACAAGAACAATTTTTCCTATCATGTTTTTTTATAGCTACTATGGCAATCACGATTCTCGAATCTTTATAGAACTGCAAATAGATAGATGAATCTTGATAATTCGCACCTTCGGTTATGACAAGAGCATAACTGCCCGTATTGTAATACAATTAAGTACGTACTGTAATCATGATTAACATTTATCCTGCTAATACTGTTCTCATATAATTATTCTTTGCGTGAAATATGCCTTACACTTTTTAGAATCGTCTTTTTTCCTACAGATAAAGGAATGTTTTTGAAGAGCTTAGGCGTACGTAATTCGTTTTACATATTTTTAACAATTAAGCCCCTGTCTTTCTGAGGGTGGGTTTATGTAAATGTATTTTACGAATGGTTCCCGATGGTAAGTCGATCGACAGTTCCTATTTGAAAATATTTTTCGAGTTCCTTCATTCAGGGATGTCATAGTCATCATCATATACCACGTGCAATATATTTCTTAGTCTTCACCGATAGTCCATTAATGACTTGTCTATAATAGCTCTGATGAAACCCAGCGCCAAGTATCTAACGAGTATAAGCCAAGATTATTTTGACAATATCATCAGAATTTTTAAAACAATATTTTTTATTCCTTTTTAATAACGTTTCCTCTTTTTTATTCTATTTATATAAAAATACATCAGTCCTTCTCTAAAACTATTTTACATTATGATCCAGGATTAAAAAAAAAACATAGACTATTAACTCGATTTAAAAACAAATTACAATAGTATAAATCAGAAGGAACGCGAATGAAAATATCAAATGTACGTTTACACTCTTACTTCAACGTGGTTTATTAATATTTGGTAGTAAATATTTTAAATGTACCTATATTAGATGTTATTTTTATGATATCATAATGTTATCTGGTAGAAACAAGAATGAGTGATTTTATGTTGATATATCAAATATATGATGTCATTTTATACTAACACTTATCTGAAGCTTATTATCAAAAAGGTTCGCTCGCAAATATGACTGACTACATAACCTTTAAATGCTTGATTTTTATTTTCATACAAAAATGGATTTATTTATTTATAAACACTTACTGATCTAGAAATAAATGACTATGTACTTAAGAGTTCCTAATAATATATAGCATTATTTACATGTGCAGCAGTTCAAAAATTAAATATAATTTATGTAATTTTGAATGGACTGGGTTTAAATGGAAAAAGTATATTTGTTTTGGATTTTTACTTCTTTGAAGAATTCATATTAGCTCTAATGGTATCCCGTGGATATTATCGGATAGACAGGACAGTTTGTTCCTTTGCCACTGGAATTGGAATTGATAAAAAGTTTGTCTACCTATGCAAGTTACTGATTTTGCTTTTTATTTTCATTGTGTAGGTATATAGGCGTAGACTTATAATGTACAATATATTTTGTGTCCTTAGTAACATAATATGTTAAGTTTACTAATAGTTTGAAATCAACAGCATAATCATTGTATTAATTACTTGAAGCAAAAACTTTATACCGCTTTTTAAGCGTATTGCGTGGACGGAAGACTGTGAGATTTGACATGGTTAAAGTTTATACGGAGAAGGAGTATAATATCAATTACTAATATATTAAATTAAATAAATTAATACTACGAATCCTAAACGACCAGTGCCATTAAACTTAGACCCCCCCCCCCCCCCCCCCCCCAAAATATTGACATTGCCTCTCAATGAAAACTGACAGCAAGTGATATAATATTCATTGTTTATATTAGTACTGCAAATGTCAAACAGAAAATAGTCTATGATTATAAAGTCGTAAAAAGCTTTTACTTTACGTATTAATATATACATAATTGTACTATGCCTGATGGTAACCTCTGTACAATCCAAAAAGAACGGTGACCACCATGATATCAGAAATCCTTTGCTGGTCGCCGCTGTCATGCCGACCTGGCAGTTGGATATAGCTTATCCCGAAACGCGACAAAATAAGATATGGACGTCGCGTCTCAGTTGGATCAGATCCATACCATCCAGATTGGTTACTGGATATACACGAGCTAATTCCCAAAAGCGATACGCCTAACCATTCCACTATGACGGGTGTTACACGTGGTGTATGGTCTTGCGATATATTCCAACACTGTCATTTTCTATCACTCAGTAAACTCGATTACTTAAAAAAAACTCCTATAGAAAAAAGGCTTTCTATCGTGAAGGCAACTTAATTCTCAGAAGTTGCAACATACATATACAATGAAAACAGGTCTCGTGGTACGGTGGTAGTAAGCCCTACTATTGAGTATAAAATTCGCGTGTTCGAATCTGACTTTTGTGTGATGTATATCAATCAGCTGTTTAGTTACCACAATACTTACAATAGAATTAAATGGTCGTGTGAGAAACTGTGTCCTAATATTTATTATTATAATTATTTTATTGGACTGACCTTGAATAAAACATAAATTTGTTTGAGTTTAAACATAGACAGATATGAGTTGCAATGAACACTCAGACTTTACCCGTTATGTGATTTTGTTTCATAAAAAAATTACTCGCTTTAAAAGTACTTACGTAAGTATTTAAGACCTTAAACAACGTGCTTCCTGATAATTACAAAAATACAACAATTATTTACATTAAAAAAGGATCCAAAACGGTAAATCAAGCCCTATAAATAACGCAAAGAACACTTCCCAGTGAGTCAAAAGGTGCAAAAAAAACAAATTCTTATCGGAATGCTGTAAACGTATTGGAAAATTTTTCTTACCAATTGTACAGTTTAATCATAAAATGATTTATCTTACAGATATTCTGTTAAGGACACACAATTAATACACGTATTGTAAATGTTAGTAGATCCAATTTAAACAGACTCGTCATAGTCGCAGTTACTCTTAATAACTTGTGTTCTTACCTACTAAACTGCTTAATAATAAAATGTATTAACTGACACAGATATTGTGTTAAGAAATCACAATTTATACACGTATTGTAAATGTTAGTAGATCCAATTTAAACAGACTCGTCATAGTCGCAGTTACTCTTAATAACTTGTGTTCTTACCTACTAAACTGCTTAATAATAAAATGTATTAACTGACACAGATATTGTGTTAAGAAATCACAATTTATACACGTATTGTAAATGTTAGTAGATCCAATTTAAACAGACTCGTCATAGTCGCAGTTACTCTTAATAACTTGTGTTCTTACCTACTAAACTGCTTAATAATAAAATGTATTAACTGACACAGATATTGTGTTAAGAAATCACAATTTATACACGTATTGTAAATGTTAGTAGATCCAATTTAAACAGACTCATCATAGTCGCAGTTACTCATTAACTTGTGTTCTTACCTACTAAACTGCTTAATAATAAAATGTATTAACTGAAACAGATATTGTGTTAAGAAATCACAATTTATACACGTATTGTAAATGTTAGTAGATCCAATTTAAACAGACTCATCATAGTCGCAGTTACTCTTAATAACTTGTGTTCTTACCTACTAAACTGCTTAATAATAAAATGTATTAACTGAAACAGATATTGTGTTAAGAAGTCACAATTTATACACGTATTGTAAATATTAACCTTGAGGCTATTAAATACATTTTTTATCTATACATAGCATATGGTGGTTTCTTTCATAAAAAGACTCATTGTAGGAATCACCGAATCTACATCGTTCGACACGGTGTTCGAATACTCTACAACTAACTGAGCAAAACAATAAATTCAAAAATCATGTACAGTAAACAAACAGTAACTATTCTAAATACTCTAACAATATATTATTTCATTTTGTGCTTTATTGCTGTAAGACCGTTTTGATTTATTTCAGATGAACCAGCAGTGCAAAGTCTGTGGAGAGCCAGCGGCAGGCTTCCATTTTGGTGCTTTCACTTGCGAAGGATGCAAGGTACCTTACTTCAAATATTTATTTTAAATTTGTGTACAATTAGCGATGTTTAAAAATCGGTTGTAGGCTACGCGATCAATTTCCTCCATTATTTGTAAAAAAATAAAATAGTTTTACAATCATTATTAACTTTAACGTTACCTAGGATATAGGGTACCTACTCATAATTATTTCTAGGATATTTTGTTATTGTGTGGTACCAAAACTATACAAAAGAATATTACTTCTCGAAACATAAAAAACTGTCTAATATTAAATTTGAAATTGTAATTAATAATTATTATGATTGATATTTCAAAAATTATAACTACCGGTCACGAGAAATGTCGAAAGATTAATGATAGATCCCTTGCTTCATTACGTGACGGAATATAATAGCGATATGCATTCCTTTTGTTATAACAGATTTTAATAAAACTTTTTGTTGATCTTATATATCTAATAATAAATGTTTACTTCTATATATATTACCGACTCTATGTTTTTCTGATAATATGAAGAATAAAGTAAATTTAAAATTTAATAAACCCTCGACACACCAACTATTTATTGCGAACATTCCAATGAGCCCAAACAAGATATCCTCTGCTGTAAGTTGGTGAGGTGGTCTTGCAGATTCCAGCTGACGCTGCGGCATCAGGTCAAGGTTTTTCTAATATAACTAAAGTAACAGAATGCCAAATCTTGACTCAATCAGACCTGTTTATAAATTACAAAAGAGCTTATGACCTTGAAAAGGTTAAACCGATTTTGATAAAACATGTCCAAGAACCATCGTTAGAAAACCTGCTTTCAAATAAAAAAAACATATTCAATTCGATTCACCCATTTAAGAGTTACGGTGCTATAGGCAACCACACACACACAGTGGTCAAACTTATAACACCTCTTTTTTGCTTCTGGGGTTAAAAACTATATAAACTAAAACTAAAACTAATTAATTATGGATGAAATGCATAATTACGTTGCGGAATACAATAGCAATATATATTCAATTCTAACCTATAACCAAGATTTTAATAAGAATGTTTAGTTGGTCTTATATAAAATAATAAATATTTACCTACTTCTACTTATCTTACTCTATGAAGCTATATATAATATAAAATAATAAAAACCTTTTATTAATGAACAGTGAGAAAAAAGATATAAGTTTTGTAAATTCGTCATAATAAAGGAAAAACTCATTAATAATTATAGTTCCTAGTAAAAAGAATTTACGTTTACAAAACTTATATTTTTCCTATTGGGTCTTCTTGAAGTAACATAACTACAGTAGAAGATTATATCTTGCATGTAATATAAATTTAATTTTTTTTTTACTAAAAATGCGGAATTGGTCCACTTACTTTGAGCCTTTACCGCTCCCCAGAAAACTTCCAGTGAGTGCCCACGTGTAGGCATTATCATATAGTTTGAGGCCGAGAAAAAGAACGCTGGATTACTATATTGCAATAGTTTAAAAAACTGCCTCATTAACCTAGTGGTCGCAAGCGCGACTGCTGTGATCGAAGTCCTGGGGTCGAGCAAAGTGTTATTAGGTTTTTCCTATGAAATTCTCAGTAACAGCTCGGAGTTTGACTTCGTGCCCGATGCCTCTGCCTAACCCTTCGGGGAATACAGGCGTGATGGTATATATATATATGTAAAAAACAATCTATAGTCAAATATTTTTGCGAGTTAACACAAAACGAACATAATCAATAAATTTTGTGAAATTGCTAATATTTGATCGTATACACTCAGACCTGTAATCAGACACAGAAATAATTCTCCACTTGCTAATGGCAGAAATACCTACTTACATTTTAGTCAAGACGTTGGTTACCAGAACTAATAGGTAATAAGAAAATAACGTATTATAATACGATATGTAATAAAAGAAAGGAAGCGACAACCCGATCGCAAATTGTCGCGGGCGCATTGATTGCTCCACAAGCAATTTGTTACTCTGTATCAATTTGCGTTGTTTTTGGTCACGCGGTAATCTCGGTCGATTTAATTTTCTCTTCAATACGTAGTAAGTAAACGGATAGAGGTGAGTAAGTTTTTGTTGTTAATTGACTTCAAAAAAACGTGGAGTTTCTCAATTGTAATGTATTTTTTTATGGATGTTGAGCTATAAATAAGGTCTTTTTTATGAACTGCTTTGGATGATTCTCTTTTCGTTGGGAAGGAAATATCTCAAGGGAGGTTCCATTTTAATTTTATTAGCATAGGACCTTCGAATTCGAAGTTACACCAGGGAACTCCTCAAAAACACTGAAGTATGTTTTCTTTTTTGTACTAAATTATATTGTTAGGAAAGTTTTCAATGGATTTTGATTATTTCGATACTATTTTATTTTATCCTTGTTTGGATACTTAGATTTATAATATTCTGTTATTAAGTGACAACGTCTAGAGTCTGTCCAATATACATACCTCCATTTCTGTTTACTTGGATAGCGATTCACTTTTATTCTGCCAATGTAGACAATTTCGCCAATATAAAGTATGACAAATATACTTCATAGAATTTACTTGGCAAATCATCGGTATACTGTGAAATAACTCAGAAAAAAGATACATTGACACAACACAAAACAGTCACAAATTTATTAATAGTACTCGTTATGGGAACTGCAGGTATAATATAAAATTACAGATGTTCTCACACTTGGCGTTTACTTTGAAGGTGAAATGAAAAAATCATGTTCTCTATCAAAAACAAAATCCAATGAAAGAGACGAATATTTTAAATTTATCTATCTTTAAATCGTAGTTATATTTTTAATTTCCTTGAAAAATAACATTGCTTGTATCAACTAAAATACATATACAATATGCAGTATTAACATTTAGCTACAGAAATAATATTCATTTTTATTAATTTTATCAAACTTTCAAAATTTTTGAAGATTATGACATATGATATATCATATATCACATAGAATACACCGTAGCTTTATTTAATATTTCACACTTAAATATCACATTATATTCATAAATTCAATGTAATTCAGAGCCAATTAAAGACCACCCGGTGTCCAAGGCAAGCAATGTCCCTACCGAGACTCGGTCATAATTATTGTATATTCCGACACACGAATTATAAATTGTGATCGATAATAAATCGACCCATATATCAGAGTTAACAAAAGGTTATTCAAGTGTATCCCGTCTCTATTTTTAATATACACCGAGAGCTAGATTCCGTTTGAGCTACAGTGTCATTATTTATGCACTGTTAATTTTGATCACATAAGCAAATTCAACATACCTACTTACTTTGTGACAGCGATTATCCTCATGAATTTTTTATCCAAAAGACTGACCATTGGTATAATTTAATGACTTCAAAGTAGGAAATCACCTATGTTTGTTTATTCTGTGGCAAAAACTTAATGACCCAACTTATTTTCCAACGATGGGCAAATACATACAATAATACATTAAAATTCACTGAAATCTATAAAAGATTTTTGAAAATAATAATAATTTGTGAAACTTTCACCATCAACATCTGTTACTTTAGATACTTATTGTAGGTATGAATAAAACTTAAGAGTTAATTTGCTAGGTGATAAGGAACGTCAAAATGTGTTCAACTGTAATGTAAATTATCGCGTTCCAAATAAGCGTGGAGGAAAAGATCTGTACTCAATTGAGTCGCGACCAATCTTGTTACTGTGACTCTCCTTTGCTTTGTTGCCTTTTTGGATCAGTTAGTGTATACCAGAGTTACTGAGAGGGTTAGAAGACGGCTTAACAGTGATGACTATCGATGGATTATCGATCTCTTGGTGGTCGGTAGTTATTTTTATTCAATTGTACATACCACGAGGCACTGTGCCGCCATTTAACAGTGCTATAAAAAAAAATCTTTACGTACAACACTGTTCACTTGACAGAAGTGCAACTTCTTAAAAATGAAGACGTGAATACCCTAAATTGTGTATTAAATATACAATGTATAGCTATCATTCTCCTTCTCTCTACGTTATATCTAATCTTCTCTCTCATGTAACGAAATGTATCCAAACCAGACGCGTCTTTGAAATTTAATTCCATTAAATATTTATAAAACAATATTATATATAGAATTAAACCCATAATTTTATATACACTAGTAAATTAGGCTAAGCTGACATCTTGTAATTCATCCCAAGACCGGTTGTAAGACTATATGTGATACTACAAACTCGATGGATATTTCATATTTTAAAAAAAAACCTGTGGCGTTAGCATTATAAAGTGGTTACGATAAATCAACAATTTAGTCAGTTCCGAGGGAAAATATTGTCGTAACTCTTAACGATTTGTTAACTAGCCGTTAACAGTCGCTGTTGAAATATAAATTTATGCATGATAATTGGGCGTATTTAACTGCCTTTGTTGTTTACAAATCTCGGTAAATGGAAAAGTGGTAAGTTGAATCGAATCTTGTCTTATTATTAAGCAACTAGTAAACCGGCCACGCGTTGTCATGCCATTTTGGAGTCCATAGAGATTATGGATCCGATCAATATCAGATTTTACAGGATCACCCACTGGAAGATTGTCGGAAAATTTCATGGAAATTGTTAAAACCGTTTCGGTGTCAACATGCAACGCACATATAGACATAGATTTTTATAATATATAAGAAGATAAAGAAAAGGATCATATGATGGGGTGGCCGAGTGTTTACGCCGGTGGAATATCGTTAGCTTCGTTAGCCTAGTGGTCGTAAGCGCGACTGCTATGCTCGAGGTTCTGGGTTCGATTCCCAGGTCGAGCAAAGTGTTATTCTATGAAAATCTCAGTAGCAGCTCGGAGTTTGGCATTATGCCCGATTAATAGCAACAGGCTCGCCCCCTATTACATGGAACCTAAAAAACATACCCAACGAACCGTGGGTGGACATTAGTACACCTCTGACTAACTCTTCGGGGATACAGGCGTGATGGTATGTTATGATGAATATCGATTTGATGTTCGCAGGTTCTGAAAACCCTACTCACCACAGGAACACAGCACAATGTTATTTGGCTGCGATCTTCTGTAGGGTGGAGGTGTTTCACCAGTCAAACTGCCCCAAGTAGAGAGAAATCGCCAAAAAAAAATTTCTGTACTCTACCTACAGTAAAGATAAAAAAGAAACATCAAACTTCATTAAAACGTTGTACATAATCATTGATCTGATTAAACAATTAACATAATTAAATATGTATTTATAAAATATTTATTAAAACAAACAGAGCCCGTTAAGTCGTGTGGGCGGGTTCATTTATATGTTAATGATTTGATATCATCTGGTAGCTGGGTTTTAATTAATGAATATTCTGTAAGTTAATATTTAAAAAGAAAAACTTTTATTATTGATTCACGTACGAGGCTCTGATATTCTTCTTTACTCCATATAGGCTATACTATAATGACGGTCTCACTCAATGTCAAGTGACGATGTGGCTGAAGGTGGAAACTCGCAAAGTTTTGAAAATCGTTCAAATGCGAGTCGGACTTGCTTACAGAGTGTATTATCCAGCAAATCCTTCCAATTTTGTAAACACTTAGATAAGCTAGGTTTTGTAAATGATCAGCACTGTTTTAATATTATAAATAAATACAAATTTGTAATTTCACGATTTAGACTTAATAGGTCTGTAAGACAATTTTTTTTTTAAAGATAATAATTTACTTTTTGGTTTTATTGATATTTGTTATATCCGTCACAATGACATAATTTATTAATGGTATACCATCAGGTATTTTAATGGTTTAAAGATGGACAACGTAGGCTAAGTGATAGGCTTCTTTTTCTGGAAATGGAACCCTAAAAAAGGACCAGCTATAATCCTTTATGAAAAATTTTGAAGTTCTTTTCCTGGATTTTGGAAAATTGACAGAACTATTGATCAAAGTTTACTAATTATAAAGTCATCATCACTGCCTACCACCTAATAGTTGCACGTAAAGAACATGAGTTCTCTTTATGTACAATAAAAAAAAATCTCCGTAAATATAATTATAATCATTCATGACAACTAAAAGATTGCAGACATTAAAGGTAAAGTCGATACATACGGATAATTTCAACTCGTTTTAGTGAGTCTTCGGTAGTATAGTGGTAAGTATCCCCGCCTGTCACGCGGGAGACCGGGGTTCGATTCCCCGCCGGAGAGGTTTTCTTTTTGATATTTTTTTTAAGTTTTTTCTTTATACCTAAACCAACAATGACGTTTGGCATTGTTCCAAATATGCTAATTTAGATTTGGTTTTTATATGAAATTCTCAGTAGCAGTTCGGAGTTTGGCTTTTAACCCGATGAATGGCAATAGGCTCGCCCCCTATTGCGTGGGACCTAAAAACATATCCTGCGAAATGTGGATGTGGGTGTAGTACACCTCTGCCTAATCCTTCAGCTTGACTTATTTTACAAACTGTGAGAAAACAAAATTTAGATACATCCAAGCGTACCAACGAACCGTGTATGAAAGTGATGCAAGATAAAAAGGTAATTAAACATGTTGAACTCTGTTCAACGGGTATCTAATGGGACGTAGGTGTTTTTTATATATGGCTGTTTAATATCGTTAGCGATCGATTTATAGTAATGCTATAAAAACTTAATTTGGTTAAAGAGTTTACATAAATTACAATCAAGATAAAAAAATTAAAAACGTTATAAATATCATTATATTTATTGTATCGTTTTAATGTTTGTAATGAATGAAATATATTTGGTGATAGTTAATAACATTTCTAAGCAACAGAATTACTAATAAAAATTTCTTCTTTTGTTGGTCGCTGTCATACATGTTAATTCGGTTTCACTTCGAGACGAACGTTGGTGTCTAAAAAATTTTTTGGACTTATTTTTTTATATCAAAAAATCTTTGCAAAGAAACAAGAACATATTTTACATTTTTTTTAAAGACATCTGCACAAATTAGCGATCGGTTCATAGTAAATAATAACTATGAACATGTATTTTGAGTAGCCACAAAACTTTGTGGATAGATTTAACAAGGGAGTCTCCATCCTCTTAAATCTTGCCTTGTTGGTTTAACAAAATATAAATATTCACGTGACGTTGACATAATTATAAATGTATATACAATTGCCATTGATTAAAAAGAATCTTTTATAGATTTCGCAAGGCCATGCTGATGAGATATTATATTGTTAAATGATTTTAATTAAAAGTCATTTACTGTAGTAATCCTTAGCACGGCCAATGTGTAAATACTTATTTTTCATTTTTATTTATTCAACTAGCTGTGCCCGTGGCTTCGCTCACGTGGACTACAGAATGCCCGCGCGAATCTTGTTCCCTTCCGGCTATTTGAAAGATAAAAATGCTTATTATTTGGTGTTCCTTAGAAGATAGATGTATATTATCCCGGACTTTTTTGTAGGTATTTTTACTGCCTATAATAAAATTGAAATGTCTGTTTGTAATGTCAAAATAACAGTTTTTTTAATACCTGCCTATAATAAAAAAACATTTTTTTTTTTTGTCTGGTCTTTCTGTCTGTCGGTTTGTTCCGGGTAAACTCCGAAACGGTTGGACAGATTTTGGCGGAACTTTCATTGATAGATAGCTGATGTTATAGGGAGTAACTTAAGCTACTTTTATTTTAGAAAAAGAATTAGGGTTCCGCACAAATAAAAAAAAATGCTCATGGTGAATCAATTCGGGCGCTTAAATGGCTTACGCTGAGTAAACCATAAGTGATATATCAAAGTAATGTACTACATAATTGTAGCCATCAAAAAGACTTCCAAAAAATTAGAAATAGTATACGTCTATCTTCTAAGGATAATAAATAATAATAATAATATATTGGAATCATAAATTATGATTTACAACTAACAAAAATATACGATATTAGCTACATTAGGAACACCCACAATAAGCATTTTGTCTATAAAATAGCTGGGAGCGGGGGAACAAGATTCGTGTGGGTATTCTGTAGTCCACGTAAGCGAAGCCACGGGCACAGCTAGTTATGTAATAAAACACTTGGTTGGTTTTAGTTTCTATAATTTAAAAAAAATAGATACCTTCCATTCTCCAATGTGTGAAACGAAATTGCCACCAAATATAAAAAATCATTAGTCAGTCATTTGTTATGCTAAATAAGGCGCGTGTTCCATTTATTTCATACGCTGATAGGGTTGTCAGCTATTTAAGAAAAACCGGCTAATCAAATGAGTTGATCGAGCATATCTGTCTAAGATTCTTGGTCGTTCTTAAATTTAAAGGGATTATTATGAAATTTATTGTCTACATTTTTGTTTTGGTTATTAGTTTTAAATGACTACTTTAGTGTGAAATAGATTCGCATTTATGACATCCGACTGTAGCACAAGAGTTTGTATTTGATATTAATTTAGTCGCAAATATTCTTACAAAATGAAGTATATTCATGACATAACAAAACTATTATTCAGATTAAACCTATTCGATCGGCGGAATGACGACTCAGTTGAAACGTGTACGGTAACTCGCGTCGATCGACGTGAGTTCGAATACTTGCAGTAAGCCTGAGCATTCTGTGAAGAAAAACATGGTGATGAAACCATAACATGGTGGTAGGGTTTTTTCAAAATTTATAGTTAAAGGTTTAGCGTTTGGCCACAATCTCACTTGGTCTTAAGTGAGGATGTGGCTCAAGATGGTAGCATGCTAAGCCTAGTGGAAGACTTGCTCTCAAGTGCAGCTGCCGGAATACACCTATTGGTGCTTGGTGACAGATTCTCACTTGGCAGGAGTTTATTAGAAAAAGGCCTACCATGGTTTCATCGCTATGTTTTCTTTCACCGAAAGCACGAGCTCATTGCCCTAGCTACTACTTGTTGAAAATCTATCGTCAAGCACCTATAGTTTCCGGCAGCTGCACTTGAGAATCTGTCCTGCCACTAGGTTTAGTGTGATATCATTTTGGACCATTGTCACTTAACGTCAGGGAAGATCGTGAGTATACAGAATTTAAAATAAAAATCATGTAACATTAAAATTTCTTTGGAATGTAGATATTTTTCTCTAACTGACAAAATAATTTTGTTTTATAATTAAGTTACAGTTATGCAGTCAAAGTAAATTTATGTAGATACGATAGTTGATGATAATGAAGTTGTGTACTGTGTGTCTGAAGTTGTGTTTTTTTTTGGGTTCACATTTTAAATACGGGCAGTGCTAATAAAATAGCACATTTGGCAACCCTGATCGTTAGCACAATAAAGCAATCAGCTATCAACTCAAGTAGGATGGAATCGGCCCTCTAATAAATATTTAATGACTTAAAATGTCTCGATCTAATGATTTATCGATAGGTTTTTGTGATGTGACAAAATTGGTGTTTTAAAATTAGTTTTGACACGGAAATCGAATCCGGAACGTCGTCCAGCCTTTATCGTTAGACCATTGTTTGTGTGGTCGCGTGATAATTAGTCAAATTAATTTTATTAATGTTCGAATATAAAATTTTGTATTTAAATTAGTAATTTGAATACCACATCTGCGGCCAACTAGTTTATAATACGAATTCTGTATTTAAATGTGTTAAAAATATATATTATTTAAATTTCTAACATCAAATTTGAGGTTTCCTATCAAATTATAATGTAACTGTCGAATATTTTTAATGACATATGTCCAGCAAATTGATTAAGGTTAGATAAAAACAGATTATATTTTATAAAACTAAAAAATTACCGAGGAATAAATATTAAATGGTTAAAAATTGGTTCAAAATTGAAATAAAAAAAACACATACACACGTTAACACACAAACAACAGCCCATTTTTTCGCTTGAACTTTTTCTTTCATATGTGAGTTTATTATGTCAGTTTTAGTATGTACTGTATTAATTATATACTGTAGATTTCTTTTTGAAAATTACCGAGGAATAATTAAAAAGAAGAAAACCTTTTTTAAGGTAAAACTGTCCATTTTTTTCCTTCAACTATATAATATATCAAACGTTAGTTTCTTATTGCAGTTTTAGTACAAACTGTTTTAATTAAATGCTGTAGATTTCTTTTTGCTAAATAAACCTTGAGATATTGTAAAATAATTTTCAAATTGTGATCAACACTATAATAATTTTCTCCGTAATTATAACCTAAGATCTTTATTAGTTTAATCCGAACTGCAATTAAGAAGCTGAATCCAATCATTTATTTAATGCGCCTGTACACCGACGTAATTTCATCAATATTTAATAAGTATGATTTAAGGTTTTATTAGGTGTCGAAAGGTAATTTGCTAACAACGGCATTTACTGTTTGACCTCTACTAATTCCTTTTTTGTCTTTGTACATCGGCTCAGTAATTTGAGACAGCAAATGGCCGCTAAACTTTATTATTAGGTATGAAATTGTTAACTGCAATTCTCTTGATATGTATATTTAGTGTATTCTTCAATCTTATTTAATGATGATCGTTGTGCAAGGATTTTTTATCGTATTATAAGCTAGTGTTGATCATAATTAAATTTAGATAAAAAATGCCTTTTATCCATGCAGTACATATAACAATAATTTATACAACGTTGAAGTAGGTAATATGCAACAATTAACTTCCATAGATTCAGTTTGCATTAATTATGTTTTTAATTAACTGATCTACATGCTTTTGTAACAATAAGTGAAAAATGATAAATATATCTTGAAATATTATTGACATTAAATTTTTTAATAATTTAACTTGATACGTCATTTTTAACAGATTTCAAAAATGGCGGAGGTTCAGCCATAACTTCTTTCTTTATAAACCGATTTCCGCGAGTCCTTTACGATAACCTGCTTATTCCACGGGTTACCATCTCTCTATCGTTTCGCTTATTCTGTTGTTAATGATCGAAGAAAATAGTTTGTATAAAGTCGGTAAAAAGCTGGTAGTTCCCAATGTCATTGAAGTCTCCTTTTTTATAAAGTAAGTTTGTTTGATTCGGACCACTGCCTAGGTAAAATCGCCGTTTCTAAAATGAAATTAAATAGGTGCACCAGTGCCGTGGTCAATAGATTTCCTCCTTACCTTATAGCCTCGTTATTGACTTTATCTGGCCCTGGGCTTTTATTCGATTTTAGTCTCTTTCTTATATTCAATACTCGTCAGAAATATCTCTATATTATTCTGGATGATTTCACTTGTAAGAAACTGTGCATCAGATTTAGCGTTGTAAATGCCTCGGTAGAAGTTTGTTACAATATCGATAATATCTTTGACTTTGTTCGATGTTCTTCTCAGCTATTTCAAACACTCGATGCAGGCTCTATTGGCCCAAAGTTCCTTAATGGCTCTTTTCTAGCTCGAAGTGTTTTTCTATAGTATTAGCCCTGTAGTTTTTGTAATCAAGTTTGATATATCTACTCGTTAACTTATAAAGAGCGCTAAGTTCGTTTTTTTTTTGGGGATACGGGATTTATTCTTCATGTTTTTGGTTAAGTTGGTAGCGTGTACGAACTCCGCGTCGATCAACGTGAGTTCGAATCCTTTCAATGAACCTGAGCTTTCGGTGAAAGAAAACATCGTGATGAAACCATAGCATTGTGGTAGGGTTTTTTCTAATGCCCGCCTGGCTAGCTACCATCCTCAAGTAGAAAATCTATCGCCAAACACCAATAGATGTGTTCCGACAGCTGCACTTGAGAACCAGTCTTCTGTCTAGGCTTAGCATGCTACCACCATCTTAGGCCACAATTGAGGCTATAACGCTAAATCTATAACGCTAAATCTATAACGATAAAATCTACAAATACAGTGAAAGTCCCGAAACGTTTGCATATCAATAAAACAGTTGAGTCAAGCGACGTCATCATATATGGAACCGAGGTCGCCTATACCAAAATCAAACATCACTAATGGGCTCAACACTTTCCCTCTATTGTACTTGTGAGCTACGATGCGGAATATGTCGATCATAAATTTTATTGAATCGAAGATGATTGTACAGTACGTTACGTATGTAACGGTAGTCGTTTGTTACACGTTCGCTGATTAGACACATTGTTGCTCATCCGGATGTAAGACATAATGTATTCATTCAATAGAATTTTTGACATTATTATCTTTCTTTCATTGGTTGACGAAAAATATTACAATTTAGATTTCTAGCGTAATTGTGCGGGATATGAACTGTAACTCTCCTAGGGGCTACAAGTCCGTATATTCGAATACGTTTCCAAATAAAATTCAGTTTTCACTTAAACTCTTCAAGTGGTTAAAATATTATGGTCGAATTCCAAAATAGAATGGTGACGAATCGCCAATCGGCTAAAAACAATTCGTACAAAAAAGTTCTCACCTTCCTCCCAAAATACCCTTATTTATTTATACATCCTATTTAAATTTTATTACATATTTCCGTTCTTTTCCGTTAATTTTAAAACGTATTATATATTTTTACATATAAGAGTTATATTTAGGGCACAACTTGGCAACTCTTATAAGCTAATAAGAAAAAAAACTGAAATAAACATATTTATTCCATAAGAATATACACAACATTAGATAATTTCGCTATTTACTACTTAACACAGGTACATAATAAACTTTATATTAACAATTACCTTAAATTTAAATTTATTTTCTTAATTCACTGAGTCACGCGCCATATACTACTTGTGAGAACAAATTTACAGGGGTCGTTTTGTTCTGATCGTGCACTGTAATAATATGAGAGAATAAAGATATTCAACCAGCTATTTTTTTTAAATCATAGATCATTATTAATAATGTATTTAACATTTGGTGTATGGACGTAAATGATGAATATTGTTTGTGTCACTTTTCACTCAATGTCAGTGACAATGTTTAGAAGGGTCTAAATTCAATAGCACTAGTCAGGGCAGTATTCGTAGTATTATTTAATTTAATTCAAAGTATATGTAACAGATATTACATTTAATTTTTACCTTTCTGCCTTCCATATAAACTTTAATCATTCCACATCTCACAGTCCTCCGTGCGCGCAATCTATATATTAATACGTGAAGCAAAAGCTTCCTCCCCTTTTTAAGCGTACTGCGTGCACGGAAGACTGTGAGATTTGGCATGGTCAAAGTTTATGTTGCGAAGGTGTAAAGAAAGCTAAAATGTATGTATAATAGCTGTTACTAATATATTAAATTAAATTAATTAATACTGCGAATCCTAAACCGACCAGGTCCATTGCACTTAGACCCTCCCTAAATATTGACATTGTCACTCAACGAAAAGTGACAGCAAGTGATGTAGATAATACTAATTGTTTAGGTTCATGAATATAGCAAATTAAAAAAAAAACTAGTCTATGATCAAAAAGTCGCTGGTCGAAATTCGACCTTTTTTTATTGTAAAAATTGAGCAAACGGGCAGGTGGCGCAGATGCGTTGCCGGTCTTTTAGGAAAGAGTAAGCTCTCTTCTTGAAGGTCACCAGGTTATAACGGTACGGAAAGATTTCAGGCGACAGCTGGTTCCACAATGTGGTTGTGCGAGGCAGAAAGTGCCTTAAGAAACTCACTGTTGTGGAACGCTGTACATCGAGATGGTGTGGATGGAATTTACGATTTTGACGCGATGTCCGATGGTAAAATTCACCAGCTGGCATCAATCCAAACAATTCCTTGGAACACTCCTCATTATAAATGCGGTAGAAGATGCAGAGTGAACCAACATCTCTACGCAGAGCCAATGGATCAAGCCGATCGGAAAGAGCTTGATCGTCAATAACTCGAGCCGCCCTACGCTGGATGCGGTCAAAAGGAAGAAGTAGATACTGGGGGGGCTCCCACCCAGAGATGAGAGCAATACTCGATGTGGGGTCGAATTTGCGTCTTATAAAGATTTAGTCGATGAGCCGACGTGAAGTACCGTCTCGCCTTACTGAGCACACCAAGCTTCTTTGAGGCTAATTTGGCCTTACTTTCCAACTGATCGCGGAACTGGACGTCACTCGAAATGACGACGCCAAGTATTCCGATACTAGCTGTGGCAGACAGGGGAGTGTTCTCAAAAAGAGGAGTTGTGACAAATGGTGACTTTTTAGCGGTTAACGCGCAGACTTGTGTCTTTTTAGGGTTGAACTGGACTAAGTTTAGTCGACGCCAGTCTGAGACTTTAGTTAATAAAGACTCGACTTCAGGCACAAGTTTGTTCCGGCTCTCATCGACGTATTCCCAAGAAACATTAGCACGGCCAGTATACAACACATCCACAGTGCTATCGTCAGCATAGCAATGAATGATGCTGATTTGCAACAAGTCATTGACATGCAGAAGAAACAGAGTTGGAGACAGTACACAGCCTTGTGGGACCCCAGCATTGAGAAATTTAGGATCAGAACATGCACGGTCGACGACGACCTTAATGTTCCGATCGGACAAAAAGCTGATGATCCAGTTACATAAGTTCTCAGGACGCCCATAGGAAGGTAACTTCGAAAGAAGCGCTTTGTGCCAAACCCGATCAAAGGCCTTCGCTACGTCTAGACTGACTGCAAGCATCTTAGGGTGATCGCTAGTCCAAAGTTTTTTCCTCAAGTATCAATAAACAGATAGTATCAGTTTGTTAGTATCCTATTTATGGGCAAAGGCCTATTCCCAAAGGAATGCAAGGGCTTAATCACCAGGTTAAGAAAGTATTTTGAAATGTCCCTAGCATCATCAAAATGTTCTTTTTACTATAAGTACTAACTCCGTACGTAGTGACTGAGTAAAATCTGAACGCATATCTAAGTGACGAGACATTTTGTATTTATACAGGACTTGTGGTGTAGTGGTAGGTAAACCCTACTATTAAACCGAGAGGTCGCGAGTTTGAACCCCACACATAACGAACTCTTGTGCTATGAGCAAAATTGTCAGTTGTATGTCTGGTTGTTTTTTTTTAATTAAACAATCGTATGTGAAATTGTGTTCTCATATTTATTTACTTTTATTATCTTTCCCAACATTTCTTTTTAATACTTGTCATATAAAAATTCATTTAATAATTGAAAACTTAAAAATGTGGCAATAATAAGTTTTTCTTTAAATCCCAAATAAACTTATGTTTGTAAATATATCAGTATCGCTTTAAATTTGACTAATAATTATAGTCAGAAATAACATTTTACGCCCACTTGTTAACTTTGCTCTTTGACGATTAATTATTATACAAAAATAACGAATACGTGTGTATTATATTTATGTTATAAATCACCAGTGGATTGTTAAATTAATTAAGATCTTTAAATTGATTATTGTTAAATTATATCAATGTTTTTTTATTGCTAAAGGATAGGTAACACAATAAGATGTAGTTTTTGAAAATTTTGGGTAACAGTATATTAAATTTAGTTTAAAAATTCTGAAAAAATATGGTTAATAAAAGTGAGTCGTATTAGGTACGTATGGTAAAAATCAATACTAAATTATATAGACCATAAAGCATTCATAATATACCATTAATATTAATTAATTAACAGATAAAAATCAATTATAAATGTGATTTAAGAATTAACAATCTATAAAGTATACCATAACCTTCACTTCTGTTTTAAAATTAACCTTTTAAGAATTAAATTTTTAGTTTTTACATAAAACTCTGTACATATATATATCTTTATTATTTACCCTGTAAAACTTAATTATTACTGGTAATATAGTGACATGTGGTATATAAGAAGTGATATGTACGAGAAGTAAGTATGTATACAAAAAAAAAGATAAAAGTGATAAAAGGGCGAAGTTCGGTAGAAACGACATTCGGAGAAGTCGTTGTCATCGATGGAAGAGGTAAGATGTAACAGGTCCCAAGTTCTATAGCAGTTCCTTTAACTATGGCTGTAGGACATTTCTACAGTACATACGTTCTTTTATTTATTTATATAAAAAAATTGTTCCTTTTTTGAAATGGGATTGGATATGGCCAGTGTGTCGCCTTTTTGTTTCCCAGAATTGACTGACACGTTGCCGTGTGTCTAGAGTGAAAGAATCCAGGAAAATATTTATGGATTAGTTCCCATTGTCATTCTCGTCACGTTGAAAATGATGAAATCATATAATAAATATTATCATGCAGTTCAAATGTTGTATCGAGAAATACAAGCAATTACAAATACAATTGCCAAATCAAGCGCAAGGCAAGACCGTAACATTCTTTTCTCGAAGCGACTTACGGCACTTTTGACTGTCCTGTAACATTTTAATCAAGAATTTTGAATTTTTAGAGATCAAGAGGAAATACTATAACTGGCTACATTGCCAATATACCTAATAATTATACCTTTTCGATAGTCAAAGTTCTTTAATTTTGTCACTGATCATCAAAATTCTAAGGTAGGTACTTCTAGCAGTCTTACAAGTTTCAAATTTTATTAACCTATTAGCTTATAAAGGAAGGAAAAAATGGAAAATCCCCACATCTTATTATTTATTAAATGAAAAATAATGATTATTAAAAATTACGTTCGACTTACGCATCGCGCTTGTACGCATGTTTGGTTTACGTGCTTGGAGGGGTTACCACTTGGCGATTGCGATGATGGGAGGCACTGCGCGAGGAGGGGTGTTTAGCCACCAAAGCAAGTCCGCAGAAAACTATCACCTACGATTTTGGTAGATATAGGTGGTAGGAAAATTAGTAGTTAACGGAAAATATATATTACCTGAAAATAAAAGGAGGATGACCCACAAAAAGAAATGAGATCCCATCAAAACCATTAAATGTAAAAAAACGCCAAGTCTCCCAACGCCATTCTTTCACTACAGAAAGTTATGAGATCTTATGTAAAACCTTTTTATTATAATTATTATACTAATAAAGGTGTCTAATATTTATACGGTCACTATAAATGTTGATAAGTATTTATTTTTTTTGATCTGACTACCCTGTTAGCCTTAGGGGCCCTAAAGCCGCTGCGGCTTTTACAGCTTCACCGAACTTGGTTGATAAGTAATTATTTAGATAACAATTTTTAACAAAGTTGTTGAATAGGTGCTTCCATAGACAGTAACTAAAATGATTTGGTTTTACATGAGATCTCATAACTTTTTGTAGTGAAAGAACTGCGTGCGAGACTTGGCATTTTTTACATTTTTTATGGTTTTGATGGCATTACATTTTAATATAATTTTATTATATACGGTATTGAAGTACCTACTTAGTATATATAAACTACTTACAAGATAATTTTGTCCTCCTATTTATGAGTAATAAAATATACGTGTTCGTTTACTTACTATAAAAATTTTACATTCTTCTTGAATTCAGTTTTGTTATTAGCATATAGATAAACTTATTATAGGTACATGTAGTAAGTTATTCTCGTTTACTGCTTCGAAATATTTAATAGTAACCGTAATTGTACACTTTTAATGACATTTATACATAAATTTCGAGTTATAAGTTTACAACTCAAGTACATAATACTTTATTTAAATATAAAAGGTGTATTGGCTCATATGAATATTTTTCTTTATAATTAACCATTTGTATCTCGAAGCTCCAGTGTGAGTTTTCGGATGATTGATACAACTTGTTATTATTAGTAGTGGATATTAACAAAATCTATAAAATACTATGTCGACGGTAAAGCAAGGCGGACATTATAAAGTGCCCACCACTCATGCTAATATGATTTTACCACGATATTTTCCTTAACTACATCGATCAATAAGTTGTCTGAATCTGAACAGAGTACCACTGAGACACCCTTAATTTGGTGTGTATAAAGGTTTGTTCAAGCAGCTGGTCTGGAGAGTGAGAGACTGTCTCTCTCGAAGCTTATCGTTTTCCATGTGGTCTACGTTACAACGCACTCATTTACGTTGCTCCGAAAACGACGTTTAGATAGACTAATGGTGCTCAATAGTTAACAAAATTAGTAAAAAAAATTATTAAAGTAGCTCCACAAATTGATATAACCACAGGACAATCCAAACATAACGGTGACCATTGTGAAATCGGTAACACATCGGTGATCGTCGCTATCATGCCTACTTGCTTAAGTATCTCTTCACGTTACGGAACGCATTGGCCGGGAAATAGTTCCATAGTTTCACGGTATGACAAAGTTAAAACGTAGGGCGAAGATAAAAGTTACCGTAAAACTGTGGCTCCGATGCCCAGCGCGTTTGGTTCTGTTGATGAAAGAAAAAATCAACAAAAGTTGTCGCAAAACCTCTATTTACTCCCGGATAATAAAATGGCGTGATAGTATATCATTTTAATATAAATAAATGTCAACATGATTTGATTAATCACATGCTGGTTGGTTAACGGATACTAAATTTACAAATTCATAATAAAATAGGTGTCTTTTAAAGCATTTCGTGTCAAATTTAATAAGAATGACTTTTAAGTTATACACAGCGTTGTCACATTTAAGTAATAGTACTATTTTACTTCGTATTTTAATGAAGAATTGTAATGATATTATTTGAAAAAGAGCTTTGTAACACTGTGTGAGAAAAATACAAAAATTATAATGACGCCAAGGCTGGGGGGAATCCCCGTTTTGATTGATACGTTAAATAAACCAGATAATTATAATTAAGGATGTTTTTAATTTATCATATATTAACTATGAATAGGTTCATATTTAACATCTTTAAAAAAGATTGATACTGATTAACATAACTGACAGCAAAGGGACTTGAATGAATTATGTCATAATGGGCAAAAGACGTTTTATAAATAGACGCGTTATACTCTCATTAAAATCATTTAGAAAGCGTTACAAATTTTGTTATCAGCATGTTGAAATAAAAGAGATAATAAATCACAGCGTAAGGCGGAAACTCTGATGTTAAAAAAGGATAAAAGTTTCTTCTCGCTCACGCCGGTATCAAGTCGAAAGTGAACTGAGGGCATTGTATTGGGCATATATTTTGCACATATAATACTAATAGTCCCAGTTACTAATCTGTTGATGTTTATAAATATGTATATGGAGAAAAAATATAGATTTCCCTTAAAAAATTCTTCGACGCTAATAATAGATACATCCTCGTCCGGGTATAAATTATAAATAATAATATATATAGGTATATTTGGATTATATATTTTAAATAATATATTGAATTAATGTAATCTATATCTTGTATGGAAATATTTTGATTTATATGAATAATTTGCATGAACCGTTTGTATATTATGTGATAAACGGATTCTTGTCACAATAGACAGTTCGAGGCTCCCATTTGTTGGGAGATACGTTGTAGTTTGAACAATATGTTAAATGAGGTAAAGATAGAATATTCAATGAAACCATTGTCATATTATACGCCTTGTGCCGTACTGAAAAAAAAAAACAGTCAATTCAAATGCTGACCTCCAAGTATGTCACTAGAGAGGTTCTCTGTCTTTCAAATGCGGTTTTTTGGCGCATGAAATATCTCTTATGGTTAAACTCGGGGTGAAACATTTAAACGCCCGAATTGATTCACCGTGACCAGTTTTTTTATGTTATGTCCAGCTGCCGCGCCGCACCGAGAGGCTTATAGGCCAGTATCGCAGAGGCAGCCGTCGTTTTTTATAACAGACTATACTGTTAGCCTTAGGGGCCCTAGAGCCTGTGGCGGTTTTTACAGCTACAACCGGACTTGAAAGCAACCATTGTTGAATTTCCGATCTGTAATTAATCGCCGTTGTTTTTTTGTATTGTAGGTACTTTGTTTATCCTCAGGTACACTACCGTCATTTTGCAGTACTACTGTCTATAAGTATACAAATAACAAAATTGAAGTGTCTGTTTGTAATGTCAAAATAACAGCTTTTTACTCTTTTGGTATTTTTTCTAGCTTTTTAGCATATGAAATTATATACGGCACTTAAAACAAAAATGCATTTTTTTTTTAATTTTTGTCGGTCTTTTTGTTCCGGTAATCCCCGAAACGGTTCGACCGATTGTAACGGGACTTTCACTGTTAGATACTGATTTTATAAGTAGTAACTTAGGCTACTTTTATTTTGTGAAAATTAATAAGGATTCCGCACAAATAAAAAAAGCTGGTCATGTTGAATCAATTCAGGCGCTTAAATGGCGTACGCTAATATTGATTTATAGATACTTCTAAGGTTCAACCACAATAAGCCTATAACCGGCAGCGGGAGTAGTACGATTTGCGCGTATGCCCGTTCGATGGCATTCTGTAGACCAAGCGAACGAAGTCGCGGGCACAGCTGGTGAAAATAAAAACTATAACATAAAGATTGCGTTGGTACCATAACAAATTTTGAGTCTATCAGGCACCTAGAAGCATTTATTAACTAACACCGATTAGATAAGCCAATTTATTTTTGAATTACATTAATTATTATACATATATTCTACTATTTAACCTATTTCATACAATTTTATACAAATAGTGTATGACATAGCTCCAGCTGACCTTTCGCCTCGGACACGTAAAAAACCTATTAACATTCCGCGAACACACACAACCGTTGAGTTCTTGCGACATGTAGCAATTTGTTGCCGCCGAGCGGTGTTCACAATGGTTAATAAATTTTTAACGTATTTCAAACTATGTTAGACTAGATTTCAATCTATACCATTTATCCAACTGAAATCGTTAAGTGGCCTTTTCTCTTCTACTTATTTATATGCACTCATTCCTAAAAAAAATATTACAACCAAAATATTGTGAGACAATTTTTCTTATTTAGTGCAGAAAAAAAAACATGCATTGTCAATTAAATTCATTTAATGTTTTATTATTGCCATCTGGTTTTTTTACCTTCCATAGTCTTTTACAAAATTTACCTCACTTTTCTAATACATTTATGCTCTATATAAAATTAAAATTTATGAATATATTTCTAGGATATAATCTCTGAAAACTTCGATACGAAAATTATATTATTGTTAGTAAATAATGTATTGTAACAACACATACACAGTACAAATTCGCCAGCGGTTTTTATAGATTAATAACGTGACGAAATTTTAAATAAAATTTATTTTACACCGAATTCTCCTTTATCCCTCCTCTTCTCCTATTACCAACATTCTACCACTTTCCTCTCCTTGCTCCAGCATATGTTTGATACTTACATAGTGTTGTCTTTTATGGACACAGGTTTTCGCTCAGGAAAATCAAAATTAATTATCTATATATAATTTATTTCTTTGTTGTTTGTATTTTACATTATGGGTGAAAAATTATTAATGGAAGGGGATCATAACGCCCACAATAAATTGTTAAAACTGGTTCAGAATTACTTGAAATGGTAATGTTTGAGTACATAATAATATGCTCTGTCACATGTTACGTGGGTTCGAACCCGTCTTTTTTTAAAACATCCCGATATAACTTTAGCATGGTGGAAATGTATTTCATACTGTTAGCCTGGCTAGCTACCACCCTCCATTTAAATATCTATGTCAAATCCATATGTCTATCTCAAGCAGCCTCTCTTGAGAGTAAATTACATCCCTAGTTTCTAAGCATCTTCAATTAAAATAATATAAGATTGTGGTACAAAACTAACGTACAAATCTGTAGTAAAAATTGTTTGATTTTTTAAGTAAACTATTTAGTACTGTCGCACACACGCAAGCGATTGTGTGACTGCCGCTTTATTGCAGATTTATAATCGCTACGAAGCAGGTGAGCATCCAATAGCAGAGAAAACCTAACACGTAAACCTAGATCACCATCCATAAGTATATTTTAATTACTATATAATTACAAAGCATTATTTTGTGTCATGATCTTGTCGACGAAAGGATTGTTTAACAATAGCATAGAAAAGAAACGGTACTGTACTGATGGTGAACATAGTACAATCCAAAAACAACTACAACGGCAACCACCGAGAGTTTGACAAGCAATCATAATTCTTCGATGTCATTCCGGCATATTTCATTCATAATAAATAATAATATTATAAATGCGAAATTAGCTCTGTCTGTCTGTTTGTATGTTAGGTTCTCACGTCTAAACCGCTGTACTAATTTTGCTACTTTTTGTGAGTAAAATAAAATTTTAGAGAGGAAAGTAAAGGATGAAGAAAGAAGAACTCACCAAACCAATTGTAATGAATTTTGGTAAAAAGATATATTGGACCTTGAAAAAGGATATAAGCTACATTTTGTTATAAAAATAAAATTCAAAAAGATGAAAATAGGGGATGAAAATTTGTATGAAAACACATCCGACCAAATATTTAATAGATACCATTAATTATATTAGATCTTAGAGAAGTACTCTATGTCACGAAAATAAAACTTGAAGGGATGAAATAGGGGATGAAATTTTATATGAAGAACTAATCATGTCTCAGTATAGGGATAGGAAAATTCATATTTATGCTTTTGCTAAGAAATAAAAGGGGTTTAACATTATTCTATAATATCTTCCCGCAAGCCGGTACAATAAGGGATGAATTAAATTATTTTTGATGTTTTATTGGGACAGTTAATGTATTGGATTCATATTGGCATATAATTACAATACCATAGTGATAATCCCATGTATTATTTTTTGGTTTTCATGTTTCGAAATTACCCAGTTTATATGCAGAAATATAGCGGGGTGGGATGTTCGCGACCGCCATATAAATAGTGATAAGCCAGCCCATCCCATCTACGTTTTTTTGGGTTTTCGTGTTCCGAGATCAGTCTGTGTATATTTAATAATACGCAGACAAAGTCGCAGGTACCAACTAGTTGTTCATAATCTTACTAATCCTACCAATATCATACTAATCCTACTAATGACATACTAATCCTACTAATGTCGTACTAATCCTACTACTACTAATAATATAATAAATGTGCAAGTGTGTATGTTCGGATGTTTGTTACATAATTACGCAAACACAGCTGAACGGATTTAGATAAAATCTGGGACACAGTGATATCTAATAATACGCAGACGAAGTCGCGGGTACCAACTAGTTCATAATAATTAAATATGCTAGTTTATAACTAACATTTTCTTTATATTCTTATTGCGTTAATTATGTTATTATATACCTATTATTATAATTAGAAAAAGTTAAGATAAAACAAAATTTTACGCCTTTGAACCGTATAAAATCAATATTCATTGTTACAATAAAAATAAATAATGAAAAATTCTTAACAACTTCCAAAAAAATCCTTTTTATTTATTTATATTAAGTATGTCAAATCGCCTTAACAAAGTTTTAAACGATCATTAAACTCACAGTAAGCTAACTTAGAATTGCATTTCTTATTTATTAATATTCGTTTTATCACAATTTCTTCCTTCTCCCAAGTATATTATAGGATTCGAACTCATATGAACCAACACATAATCATAGCGTGTTGTCATAGACACATAATTGCTTAAAACTAGGTTTATATTAAAGTCTGCATATAGATTTTAATATGTCTTAATACAGGTTTCAATGTTTTTATTATTTTGTCATATTTTACTTGCTGTAAGAGTTTTGATGAAAAAGTATTACAATGTAAACATAAATACATAAGTCATTTAATTATAAATATTAAATTAAATAATATGACATAAATCAAACAATCACTTCAATCGGTTCAACATAACAGACATACATATCAAATATAATTTAAAGAACAAAACGGGCGGGTAACTTGATCCGATGCGCGTGCGCGGCCATTTCACGCGCTGTCGACCGAGACGCGTTGTTTGGCCGTAAAGCATTAGGCATTACACATGTCAAAACTTAATTGACCCACGATGCGTACAGTTTGTTGTATTTAACATGGATCATGTTATAATTGGCTGAAATAGGCATAATCTGTGCGAAATTTATCATGGCCGGTCGGTGATTTTGTTTATGATACTTAGTTTGGGTTAGTGGTTTTAGAAGTATGAGAAATAGGTGAGATATAAGCCATTTAAAATATTTTATAGTTACTGATTATCTGTCTAAAATTAGAAGGTTTAAAGTGCCGATTTATAAATTACCTTTTAGCATGTATTCTAAACTTTCAAGTCCTTCAAAAACTTCTTGCAATTAATTGCAAAATTAATATGTTAATCTGATATTTATTTTTTAAACATATTCTTTGTGAAATAACTATGTAATATGCGCATTTTTATAACGCATAACACAGTCCATTTTATAATGTTCTTTATAATTTTTGCTTTGAATTTTAACACTTTCTATAATATATTTTAACATGGTATCAGGATCTGACATTTATTATTAATTTAAACTAATATTAAAACCACTAATCTACTTAAGATACATCAATATAAACACATAAAAAGTAATTTATGATACAAATTATGCAATCATCCACTTACTGAATATGTTCCATATCTTCATGATAGCATATTATATTTTTGTTATAAATATAATTTAGTACAAATAAAATTTTATAAAATTACTTACCAAATTAATTATATCTCGTGTTACTGTTATCTTTATTGCGTTAAACAAATATCAAAAGACACATAATTTACTCACACCTGACCTACGCGTATAAATTTCTCGTTCTATTAAATATACACGGTTTGAAAAGCAAAATCGGACAGATATTTCGACGTTCACACGGGTGGTCCGATTAACAAGAATACTCTATTATAGTCCGGCTCGTTTACATATCCCACTTTACCGATACATAAATTGTCATTACTATAATCATGCGATACGTTCGATCGATAACTTCGATCATTTGGGGAGATACTTTCATTACAAACACTCCGTTGGACGCCTCGGAATAGCCGTGCATTTGAAAATCTATTTATCAGTAATATCCTTTTTCAACGTTCAAAGTAGTACGGTGCCCTCGAGGCGTTTATCTGTCACTTTATTCGACTTTATCGGTTTACGAACGTAAATTACGCTCGTCGATGTATCGGCTATGTCTCATAATAGTCACCAGATGATCTTACGTAGTATTGGGAATCAGTGATGACTATTTATGTTTCGATATCTCACGGTCAGCTTATGTTTTGATGTGAAGCAGGTGGGATTAAATGTATATCGATTAAATTGGAGTGTAGGTTTATGATTTTTTAAACGGATTAAAAATATGATATACGTTAACAATTATGTTATTACTGCTTAAATCATTGTATCAAATGAGTAAAAAAATATATCCAGTAGTTTTGCGTGATGCGCGCATAACGGCAAACCTCAATAATGTTATTCATATTGATTTGCAACTTTTATATTTCGGTGTCTTTTTTAAAGGACTTCTTAAATAATACCTACTAACTTGTCTTTAATTACGATTATGTGTCAAATGAAATTAAATTCATAAAATCATAAAAAAATTACGTACAGTGACTGAATGAAAACTAATATATATAATTTTAATTATAGTATAATACATAACTAACTATGTTACATAATATTAATCATACAATTTTTTAGGTGCTTTGTGTAAATATGCCCCCAGAAATCAATTATCCAATGACTACTTATACGAAAATAATATACAAAGGTTTTTTAACAGTTACTCTTAAGTAAATAGACCATTACTTAATATTACATTGATCCAATCTTTTCAATATTAAACAGAATGTGTATGCCATATCTATTGAGGCAGTTGAAGAATTTTATTATAATATTCATGTATTTCAAAATAAACCATCTCATAGAATAATAATTTAAAATTGAACTACTAATAGTTCTTAGGAATAGCTATAAACGAAGATGCAAGTAATGAACCTTGATGCACACCGATCAGAAAATTTCAAATATGGCAAGAAAATAAATATAATTCCGAAAGGTCGTTTCGATTAAATTCGCAATGTGCACAATCTAGATCTAAGATCAAAACACCAACAGCAACCGGTCACATAACACTATTCTGGAATATGACACCATCTATACATGGACATCTCCATCGTTACTACTTTAAATGAATAGCCTAACAACATCGCAAAATATCAACTCAACGACGTTTGTATCCACATCAAAATGCAAAATAGACGGTTCGATTACACGTCTATAATAAAAAGAACGGAGAATAGCAAGCACGTTGACCTAATAATCTACTTAAGAAACTTACATAATGGCAACGCATTGGGAATAACAATTGTCGGATTATTTATTTGTAGCACGTTCAGTGTCATCATCTTTAATTATCGCACCTTTGGTTTCTTTCAATGTAATAACGACTTTGTACGCAACTGTGTTAATTTTATTTTCATTTGCATCATTGTTTACTTATGTTCCTTTAGTGTTAAATTTAGTAGGTGTATTGGAACGGTGATGTTTACTTGCATTTACTTCGTTGAATCATCAATGTTTGTTGCGAACGTATGTTGGGTATTAAGTTGGCTGAATTGTTTTTTGGATCAATGGAATCTAAATGTAAATGGGTGATAATACGAATGTTAAAGGTTATTTTTGAGTAAAAAAACATGACATTTCCTATAAGTTAGAAACTGCAATGGAATTTCAAATAGCGTTTTAGCATAAGCGTTTTTCGATTAAGAACCCAACCAATGAGACCATTTAAGTAACTGAGTTTAAAAACTGTTTTACAGACACTATTTCATACCATCGCAGTGTTGACTCAAATTATGTCCTTCGTTTAAGGTATTCATTCCTACCTTCATTTTTCCATGGGCATAGTACTAGTTTCAAAGTAACAGGCTATTTAGAGATTGGTTCACTTTTTTGACAACGTTACACTTTACAAAGATTAAAGAATTCTATCAACTAATCTGCTAATGATTATTCTATTAACTCATTTAGCATCCTTGCGTCCTTATTTCTTGAGAGTTATACTTAGTTTCATTTTGATAAAAATGAGGGAGTTTAAATGAAGTTATTTATTACATGGTATAATTTTAATATTATTTAACACTAGCTGTGACCGGGGTATCACTCGCGTGGATGACAGAAGAACGCGTAATACTTATAAAAATCATAGTTTCTTGAAACTTTAATACGTTGATAACTTTTCTTTTTGATAGGGACCAAGTATCTAAAGAGTAAAACAAAAAAAAATATGATCAAAATATATCCAGTAGTTTCTGTGCGATGCGAGCATAACGACAAACCTCAAACATTTTATTTACAAAGAAGATAAAATAGGAGATTAAACATTTTTAAAACCGTCGTTTATTTAGACATTCTGACAGGTAGGCAAAGCTGTTGGGCTATTCACTCTACTTTCAAATATCGCAGATGGCTAAGTTAATAAATTGATACCGAAAGAAATTAACCTGCTTGCCTAACGTTGAAATGTCTTTATTGCCTTAGTGTTAGCCTAGGCCGATAACAGAACTGAAGTTAGTGAAGAACTGGGAAAGACAGAGCTCAAAAACAATTCAAGCATCACAATATCAATTTAGTGCCAATAAATATCGTAGGCGCCTCAGGGTGAACAATGGAGAGTGTGCAAAGATTCGCAATCGATATGTTGCGCAAACTGAGATATCTATTCGAAATGGATTCGGGGTGTGACCGTGTTTGCAATGTGGTGGTTTAACGATTTAGCTTTATTGACTTCAATGTCGTGGTGGAAGGTTTTAAAGTACTTATTATCTTTTATTCTCTTAGTACTCATCAAGCTGCTCGTTGAATTCAAACTCGTTTAACACAGCACTTGTATTTTTGAAGTTTTTAATATCTGCACATTACTGCTTGTTAACTGGAATAAAATATGTTATAGCATTAGCCTCCTAAAGACTAGACATAAAAATTCAAAATTCCCATATTTATGTGCAACTACTAAATATTTGAATTCAAATATGCCCTAGAATTATGAAAAAATATTCATTCACTTTATTTATTTTGGCTATGAGAACCTTTTTAATTATTTCCGAAATATGTTAATTTTTTTTCTTTTTCGATATTTAAATATTTGATCTGCCAGGCATCAGGAGGTTAAGCTCGCCGGTGTTTAAACTAAAACTGCAATATAGTATTTATTCATTCGTTTAAACTATCTATCGTTAAACTTCAAAACGCAAAAAGGTGTATAAAGTTTTCTCTTCCCGTATTATATTATAGAAGATGTTTAGTGAACGTATGATGACAAATTTATAGCGAGTAATATTCATTAATAATGTCAAATGCGTAAGAATGACCGGTGGATGATAGCAGTGCGCGGCCGGACTGTCGCGGCACTTACAAATTGCCACGCTTGGGCACGCGTATGTATAGGGTTGCTAAAACAAAATTAATTAATATGTATCTAATTTTTATTAAAGCAGATAATTTCACAGGTGACCCTTAAATTTCGAATTAAGGATAACTTTTAGGTATTATGGTAACAAAATAACTGACATATAACTGTAATATATGAACAAAAAAAGGCTTTGCCCAGTTTCTTGCACAGAAGCTCGTCATGTTGGGAATCGAACTCTAAATCTCTGGGCTGAATACTAAGGTTTACTATTTATCCACAAATTGAGAGTACTGCTAGCGAAAAGCAACGATTGTAGCACGATCTGAAAAAAAAATCTTACTAAAGCGAAAGATGAACAAAATTTTTGGCTGGTATGGTACTTGTGACTGTGACAAACAAAATCACAACTATTATATAGATAGAATATATTAGTAAATAAAATTTACTTAGATTAGAATTTTTCATCAGTAAATTCGCCATCAAACGCTCTGTAAACAATTGCAAAATATAAAAAAAAATGAATTTAAATTTAATATATATGCTGACATCCCTGGTGAAGTTACTGAAGGATATATAGTGCGCCACCTGCTTTAAAGTCGCCGATGTCGTTCGCCTATCCGCAACCATTGTATTTTAATAAACGCCGTGTTGCGAATCGACAAATACGGTGGAAATTTCACATTGCGAAATCAACATTCGGTCTTTGTTTATAAGATTATCTTTTCAACATAAACTGTAAGCGAGTGAATTATATTGCTATTTGAAATAGTGAATTATTGCTTCGACGTGTTGATTAAGATGGATTGTTCGATATTTATTGACCTTTGATTTACTTATGAATTGTTCTTCGTAGGACGAGCGGATATTATTTACTCCTTTTTTCTTTTGTTTTAGTCATGATATCGCGTCTTATATTTCGTACGAACTAAGTAAAATTACAGCGACCACATGTAGTACAGTTAGAATAGAGAATTTGGTTGATTTTGTTTATATTGAATAAAACTTGCTTTTGTATTAATTGTAGAGAAACGTGGCTGAATGAAACAGATACCGACATGTAGTATCAAGTTGACTAAACAATTCTAAATTGAACGTAGTTAAGTAGAAAGGACTCAAACCACAATTCACTTAAAAATGAGTTATTGATACCAAGAGGGATATTTTAGGTAAGATCTAATTATCTAATATATCAGCAAAAAAAAATCTGCGAAAAAGGCAAGAGAAGTTTACATTTAGTGGCATGGGAACTAAACCACACATCTCATGAGAATAATAATTTAATTTACTATAATGATGTAATCTGTTTGAATCCTTTGTTATAAATTAATTTTTCTTGAAACATGTCCCCTAAAAAGAAAGCTAAATAGATTCAAACCTTTTGGATAGTTTTAAATATATTTCCTTCAAACGAAAAAAGGAAAATATAAATTTCTACAAAACATAATAAAATAATATACATATGAACTTTAAACGTCAATAACTCGAAAGTGACTTTATGTGGGTTGAGTCCTTTCTGCTTAACTACGTCCAATTTAATACGATTACTGTTTTAATAAGATTACTTTTTCTATTGTTTGCGCCATGATATGTTAGATCGTAGAGTAAACAAAGGTCCCGTATAATTTATTTAAAAAAAATATCAATGAGGTTATATTTTTCGATTTACAAGAATTACCTTTCCTTTACATTTCTGGTAGGACTACCTACTATTAATAAATAAAATAAAATTATCTTTAATTCGTATAAGTATCATCCATAGTTGGTTAGTGTAAAATGAAAGAAAGATCTTAATTAACCTTATGTTAGTAAACGCTAATATTTAGTAACAAGTTCGGTTCTTGTGATACATTTTCGAGCAAGATGATCAATAATAGAGGAGTCGTACCTACCTCCTTGCTATGGTTTTCACGATGGAGTTGAAGCTGGCCCGCACTCTGCAAAGCAACGAGGCACATTTTTGTCTGACGATGGCATGGAAGCAATCGACGTGTGCCTGTGTAAATATACCAGATGCACTGCTGAAACGGGGCAGCCCCATCAACATCTTGAATCCGTTATTTTGTTGGATGTATGAAAGAAACCAGCAACGTTTGATCAATTTTATCTTAGTACCGCTACATGCTGTTAGATGGTAGAATACGTCAAAAGTGTCCGACTAGTTAGGGACCAGGTGTAAGAACTGGTGAATATCCACTAATCAAGCGATATGATAAGGACCAGTAACCGATTCGATAAGTCTTTCACAGAGAGTCTTTTTTAGTTTGTCACGTTTTTTAATCGGCGAGTGTATATCCGACTTTCAGGAGGCTTACAGCAACGACCGATAATGCAGTGCTGATGGTTGCAAATGACGTCACTTTGCCATTCTAGTTATAATTCTTATCGCCAGGATTATGCTTATAAATGCATACAATTTTTTTAAGTTATCTAGCGATTTGTCCGCGTCTCGGCACGCGTTTGTTAAAAGTAGTCATTTATATCGCGTAATTATATTTTTACTCATATTTTTTACAATTCATTAAGTGTATGAATTGAGGAATGGCATGTATTTCCAGTGTACAATTTAAATCAAAATCTGTTCAGAATTATAGTTATTTACGATTGCAAATTATTGACAATACTTATAGCCTATCAATTGACCAATGACATAAATATCCCGTATACAAAATTTTATAAGAATTGGTCAAGCCGATTTTGAGTTAAATCCGGAAATAATGGCGTACTCGTGAACAGAGTCAGAAAATTTGGGAAAAAAGTGAATGTACAGACAGAACTACAAATTTATTAAAATTGATAAGGGTATCAAATCAGACACACACAAACACAGTTTACCCACAAATATTGTTTATGCCCGTAGGCAGAAGTTCGTTGAACTTAAATGCGTTTCTGACAAGCGTAGGTATTAATAATACAATTATAAAAACATATATAATACTTCCCAACTCTATAGAATACTACAAAACTAAAACCAACATTTGCGATATACAAAGAACAGGAGAGACGCTCGTGAAATGTGAAATCAGATTGTTGTAGCTTTTCGACTCGATTGTACCTGTTCCGTGGCCTTTTTAAAGCGACTGTATTTATTTTCGCTGATTCAGATCGTCTTGTTAAACTGTTTGACATTCAAATACTATGTTATAAATGTTGTATGAATTTATAAAGCCAAATATTTTATTTTTTAAATTTGATAGTTGAGTAGCAGCTTGCTTGGAGTCCGCGTCGATCGAAGCTGCATTAAATTTAGCTTTCCGTGAAAAAACATCATAGTGATATAGCATTTTTTAAATTACGCCTAACTGAAAATCTAATTAACCTTAAATTAGAAATATGTCACCAAGTAGCTATTGGTTCCAGCAGATGTACTTGAGAACCAGCTTCTCTTTAAGGCTTAGTTGTCGTCTTTATATACATCTCACATGACATCAGATAGACTGCGAAATAACATTGGCCTATGAACTTATAAAAAATATTTCACGATTATATTGTACGGGGTTTTTTATCAACACGAAAATATTATGTTAAATTTCAATACAGTGATAATGTACAAATCGTAATAAGTAATCAGAGACAGGTGAGAAAATTTGATCCAATTACTGTTGCTTTTGGTTGGAGGGCATATCTGTTTACAATATTTATAAGTTTGTATCTTGGAAGGAGGTAATATCTTCAACTACTTATGCGATTCAGAAATTAATTTACTAACAAGATAAATTATCTCTGAGTGATATACGTAGTGGATCTATTTATTTATTTATTTTAAAGAATGCCAACATGATTTACGCTGTGACAATTACAAGCTTATGAAAAACTTTGAATCTAAATAAATACAATTTTAATTATAGGAGGTTATTTATCGTATTGTGAATCGATGTTATAATGTTCTATCCCTGATCCGCCCCCCGCCCCGCTCCGTCTAATTTCCTACCGATTTCTTGTACCCATCGTCGTGTGCGCCAGTGTCTTCATTGATCTAGCTTAAAATGAGCCGTATCGCTCGGACAAAATCGTGCCGTTGGGCCTGATATCTCAAAACCTTGTAATTTGGAAGAAAGGATCCAAACAAAATGAAAGAAAACATCATCAATATATTAATTCGTTAAACAAAAACTTTCTACCCCTTTTCAAATAAACGTATTGCGTGCAAGGAAAATTGTGAGATTTGGCATGGTTAAAGTTTATATGGAGAAGGAGTTTAGAAAGCTAAAATTTATCTATAATATATGTTACTAATATATTAAATTAAATAAGTTAATACTGCGAATCCTAACCAGACCAGTTCCATTGAACTTAGACCCCCCAAAATATTGACATTGTCGCTCAAAGAAAAGTGACAACAAGTGATGTAGATAATACTTATTGTTTAGGTTCATGAATACCAACTGCCTCGTTAGCCTAGTGGTCGTAAGCGCGACTGCTGTGAGCGAGATCCTGGGTTCGAATCCCAAGTCGAGCAAAGTGTTATTGGGTTTTTCCTACGAAATTCTCAGTAGCAGTTCAGAGTTTGGTTTCGTGCACGATTAATAGCAATAGGCTCGCCCCCTATTACATGGGATCTAAAAACATACTCGGCGAACTGTAGGTGTACAAATGTACACCTCTGCCTAACCCTTTGGGGAATACAGGCGTGATGGTATGTTCATGAATACTGCAAATGTCAAACAGAAAATAGACTGTGATTAAAAAGTCACTGGTCTAATTTAAAGCTTAGGGCTAGTATATATTAATTCGCAAAAGAGTTTTTTCCTATCAATGCTACAACTCCGTTAATTCTTCTTTAAAATCCATAATTATAACATAATTTTAATGTTTATGTTCCTCGCCATTGACGAAAAAATATTTTAATATTACACAAGCTTTATTCAAAAAATAAAAATTAAATCATTAGGAATGCCATATTCCAGACGCCATCTGTTAGTTAGAATCTTTATATTCTGTTATAGTGCGATATATTTGCAAGGGTCAGATATATTTAATACGATCTGGTCCTAGATTTGTACGGTAATTATTAATAGCTTAATTTTTATTAAGTTTCATATTTTAGTTTATTATTTTTAGTTGCTAGTTGTATGTACGTGTAAAAAAGCTTAGTGATATCACAAAAGCGTATAACGGATCACCTAAATGGCTTGCACAGGTGCAAACATACCATATCGAACTGTTAGCATACCGATCCGTCTGTTTGTACAACTAATGAGAGACGTTAACGGTCGAGAGTGTGTGATCTTGTGCTGTATGCATTTTATGTTATTGAGTTTTTTTTATGATTTCATCTCAGAGCTCGTAACACGTGAGTGTTTTCATCGCTATTTAGAAAAATTTTTTTATTAATAAGCTTTATTTTTCGAATAGTGTGTTATAGTTTTCGAGCAAATGAGGACTATATGTACACCCAATATGAATAACATCGTAACTGTAATTACAATAAATACAACTATGTATATGCTAAGCAAATACAGAAAATGTTTGAGTTTTACACCTTTGTCGCTCTAACGAATATTATACCCATTTTGAATTGACTAAAATTATCATTAAACTATAAAAAGATATTTCATGTATAGTTTCCGTATTATCTTATCAATTATAATTCACAATTTTTTATCATCCAATTTACATTTGGAACATGATACAAAAAAAAAATATGAATTTGTTTTAATTTTAACGGTTGTTACTCATACTGAGTATCAATATGCTTTTACTTGATATAAAATTATTTTTCTACCTACCCTTCTTCTTTCAAAAAATTTGTAATTCTTAAAAGGGGTTCTGTGATCATTACCATTCAGCGATGTATGTGCGTTTAAGGCTTAATTGATATGGGTTCATAATTTTTTTATTATCATTGTAAAAAAAATTACGACATAAAAAATTGGAAGACAAGATGCAAATTACATTAACTTGAATCCGCTTTGAAATAAGAAAAACATTTATCAACTGTCTATTAGTAAAGTCAAACCATGTATCCATTCTGTCATCACATGAAAATATATATGTATTTTTATGTATCAATACAGCTAAAAAATCAAGGCAATCAGGAACAGAAACAACGTTATATCAGTAAATAGTAAATAATAAATGTTGATAGAGTAAATATAAATATATGTTTTGAAATTTGATGTATCACTCCGATTATTTTTTGGTTTTAATAACGAACAAAATGTCAAATCAATCACCGATTCGTGACGCGTCGGTAAACATGTAACATATCGATTTTAAAATTAATTAACTTTATATTTCGTAATAAAATACTTTTATTAATTTGCTTATGCTAGTTAATTATATAAAATTATGTTTCTTCGTTTGAATACACAGCTTTTTTATAAATCAATTTTAGTTTTGTTTGAAAGTTTTAAATAGAGTGATTATACAATAATCAATAATCGTGTAGTTAGTAGAACACAACTTATATGTAGCATTGGCAAAATTCGTAAAACCGATCACATTCGTTTTGACAACCAATAGAAATCGTTCATTAATGCGCTATTCAACACTATTCGTACTATGTATTCCCGTTTCAGTTCGACCCGAGACAGCTTTGTGAGTGCACGCGAGTTAACCATTCTGTACACTGCATGACAATTTAATGGGACTGAATATTTTTTCTAGTGTTATTTTTTTTTTATTATGATTTCTTGGAAACGTGGTAAGCCATGTAAAAGTCAAAGTCGTAAAATAATTTCTCATGTTTATCAATTTATGAGATGGAGACTAAAAATATAGTTTTTGGGAAAAATTACTCTCAAAATACTCAAGAGCGAACTGCGAAGGCAATTGGTTTGACACCTAGAAAAATAAGTGCTGTTTTGAAAGAGCGTCATAATGTCTCGACTTCGACTATTTCAACTGGCGATTTTGCTTGTGGCAATACCTCTCTTTTGACTAGTTCCACTCGTGCAAGTTTAGATAAAATCTAGGACATCGAGCAAAATTAAACGATTTTGATAATAATGTCATTAGGAGGAAGATATATGACTTTTATGTCACTGAAAATAGGTTGCCTATGATAAAATAATTGTTAAACAAATTAAAGGAAGACATTAAATTCACATGCAGTTGAAACTTTGCGAAGAATACTGCATGAACTGATTTTAAATTGTAGAAAATCGAAAATAATAGTTCTGTGCTGTAAATATGAAGTAAGACTTCAGCGGATAAAATATATCCGACAGATACAAAAGTTTAGAAGTGAACGTTGGGATATAGTGTATACTGACGACATTTATATATATGCTACACATACAAAGGAAAGTAGTTGGAAGGATAGTTCTAAGACAGGATTAAAAAAACCTATATCAAAATAGTGAAAAATTAATAATTGTCCACGCTGGCGGTTCAAGAGGTTTTGTACCTAGCGCTCTCTTAGTTTATAAATCACCTCAAAGTAATGGTGACTATCACCACGAGATAAATAGAGAAAATTATGAACAGTGGTCAAAACAACATCTCATACTTAATCTGCAACTTAATTTTGTTTGGTCGTAGATCACGTTTCTTACCATAACGCAATGATATACAACGCGCCGAGTTCCAACTCTCTAATAGTAACCATGCAATCATATTCAATTCAATCATCATGGCTTACATTTAAAAACATACCTTTACATACAATCTGCTGAAACCAGAATTATATGAAATCATTGAAAGCCACAAACCAGGACACATTAAATATCCAATTGACCAAATAATAGCGGAACATAATCATTCGGTTTTATGGTTACCACCTTATCACCCTGATTTTAATCCAATCATGAATATTTGGGCCCAAGTAAAAGGCGCCGTTAGTGCTGGAAATGTGTCAATGAATCTAACGAAAGTCAAAGAACTATTAATGGAGAAACTCGATTCTATTAAGCATACCCTAATGCGAAAAGTAGTCAAACACGTGATAAAATGCGAAAAAGGACTTATGCGACATGAAGATAGAACAGACCTATATTTAGGTAAATTTATTTAAAACCTAAATGACTCATCATGATCAGACAGTGACAAATCATTTGAAGACTTTAGTGGTGCTCTTAAGATTTGGGATATAAATATGGATTTCGAATGTATACAAGCTTAAGAATAAAAACAATTATTTGGTGTTGTGTCGCTCAAGGCTAATAAAGACATTACTTGCCTTGTTTTTTTTTTTAAATGTTACCTATTCCTTAAATTGCATGCCCTTAATTATAATAACTAAAAATATATTATACTATTATTATAATTACTGACTATATATATATATATATATATATATATAAAAACTTTTTAATTACTTAAATAATAAGAAGCTTTGTATCCTTTATGTCACATCCTAAGAAACATAAATAAATAACACAGACTTCATTTATGTGATCACTTATTTTGGAAGTAAGTTCATGTAAAGTTATGCATCAATTTTACGACTGTTATATAACTTTACAAGTTATTGCGTTTGCGTAACGATAATTTTCGCTTAAAACAGTAATAATCATTGGTGGTTTGAAATCGCATTCACTTCAGATCATTGATTTAATAAATTTTAGCAATGCTACATCTAAGTTGTGTCGCACTACAACTTTTTAATTTTTAGGAAAAGATTTCAACGCGTTATAAATATTAGTGTAGTACTTTTTCACGCTTGACATTGGCGAAAGTACTTACATAGGCAGAAAGCCATAATTTAAAAAAAGTAGTACATTTTGTTATTTATTTTACATGCAGAATAAATAAGAATGTTACTCATAGTTACTTGGAGATTATTATATTATTTTATATAATTTATATTAAAATTAATTAAAAACCAAATATTAAATATATTTCAAGTATAAAAAATTAAGCAGTTTATACTCAAGTGCTAATAAAATTTAAAAAGCAAATTCAGTATACAGTTTGAAACATAGCTCTACATAAAATAACTTGAAATCTTGAAAACCATCAACCATGAACCATTAAATATGATATGTTAAATTACCTAGCTGTATCCCACTCGCTTGGCTGGTAATAAAATGGTAAAAACTATCCAATAATTTATACCACAACATAATCGACTTCTACACCAAATTTCATTAGTGTCCGTTCAGTTTTTTTAGTGTCAGTGAAGGATAAACAAGTAAACAAACATACTGTATCCCGCTTGCTTGGCTGGGTAATAAAACGATAAAAAACTATCCAATAATTTACGCCACAGCATAATCGAATTCTACATGCAATTTCATTAGAATCCGTTCAGCCTTTTAAGCGTCAGTGAAAGATAAACATACCAACAAACATACTTTTGCATTTATAATATGTATGTGATTCATTCAGAAACTTAAGATAGAATTGTCACGATTTAATTATCCAGTTAAATTAAGTTAATGCTTTGGAAAAACATTAAAAACTGTTAATAAAAATAATGGCTTAATAATAAATAGTTGTAAACAAGTAATCACAGTTCCCTCAATTACCAATTAACTAAGTTGGTTGTTACATATGTTATGCTTTCATGTTACCGATATAAACAGGAGCACCAACATAAATAATGGTTCAATCAAATCTGTAAATCACAACTAACAAAACGAAACTATTTCGCAACTTATCTATTATGATTAATTAATTTCCATATTAATTAAAAAGTTTTTAAAAATGAAATAAATATTTTATATTCATAATCAGAGTAAAAGTAAGCGGCTAGCATCAAACGCGAAATTGGATCGTAAATGAGACGATATCGAGAGATAAACTATTCTACAGCGATGCTAATGATTGCCATCTAAATATTATTAATATTTTAATTATACTTTTAATTGTTTTATAATCGTTGATTATAATGTAATCAAAAGTTTTTAATTCAATCGTAGAATCATTATTATTCTTAAATGATTTTTTTTTAAACGTAAATATACTTTTGTAATTATGCGATACATTTCATATTTACCGCAGAACTACACTTTTTTATTTGATCCATATTGCTCAGGAGTTAATGGATTGTTTTCATAAATACTAAAACATATAATTTTTTATTCTGTTAAGTCCAGCGATTAATCGATATTAACTCTAATTTGAAGTGGTTGTGTTGGGCGACTGGATGAATTAACGACGACGCGCTACAGATGTAGATAGGGTACTGACAGCTTTTAGGTTTGTAGCTAACCGGGTGCGTATTATCTACAAATAAACTACAATCTTGAGAGAGTCACTTGAGAGCTGTCCTCCTACTAGGCTTAAATTCGAGCTAACTAGCTATACATATATACATGTTTCCGCCTTATAATAGGTACGAAGAAACATGTGTAAATGTATTTAGTGTTTTGTTAATTTTTGTTTAACTAGTACAAAAATAAAAATAAAGTACCTTACAGTACCATAAAGTACCTTACCTGTGTGGTGCGCACGAGTGTGGGGTGCAGTGTAATGGTGTCTGATGGTTGCTAGTGATTGCAAGTGCAGTGTCACTGTGTCGCGTGAGCGGCTGCTAGACTCAAGGGCTCCACACCGAGGGAAAGCACCTATGCTTGAGTTGCCGTAGGAGAGGGTGGACGTGGCGGGTCTCTAAAATTTACATAATTATGTGAATTCAATTTCCATTCAAATATTAAAAGTACTATAGAGTTTATATTAAAATATTATACATATTTATTTAGTCATTTGTACATACTTTTATATATGTCTAGTAATATAACCTTTGTAGAAACACGATAAATATGTGTGCCTGTCAAACACCCGTCATTATTACATATCTAGACTGCATATTTATGGGATTATGCACACTACTAATAGAGAACGAACAACTTAGACCTGGCTTGTAAAAAGTATAAATAACAAATTAAGACACCCAAGTCTGCCCAGCAAGTGCGAAATAATGCGTGTGGGTTGAAAAAACTCACAATATAATTCACAATGTTATACAAAAAGAAAAGTAACGCAGAGTTTACGTCTATAGTTAACAGAAGCATTAATTTAAACTAAGTAAAATTTTACGTCCAAAAGTAGTACAGTTGACACTTAACAGAATTAATTAAATTCATCCCCATAGTTTTAGAGTCTATTAGTTTTTAAAGTTTCCTGAAAAAAAAAACACCATTTTTGTGCTAAGTAAAGTGAAGGTGTGAAAGTGAAGTTTCACCAACGCATTATATTTTAAAGAATTCATAGAGTTGCAACAATAGTACGAGTATATTGGTAGGTCATTTAGTTAACCGCCACCTAATTAAATATTTTTCTACACCTGCCTTTGGAAACCGACCTTTATTCTGTGGACTACCAGACTGTTACTATTAACATCTTCGACCAAATGGTCGCTTAAATGTAACTTAATACGAAAGCTATGATTAAAATACAATATATAATTGCATCGAGAGAGTTGTATCTCGTCATTATCTACTCTAATAATCTTTTTTTTTCAGTTCACCTTATAAAACATGTTTGCTTTTGTTACACGAAAGGCCGCTATAACAGACCATAACTCACGAAATAATATTGTACACATATGTTATCAAAAAATGCATACCGTTATATCTTCGAAATGTAACTAACCGAATCGCCGGCCGCGAAGGCTCCCACGACCTGAGAACTACATTTCGCTGTGCTCTATCCAATTTTACTTCCTAGTTCGATCAATAATCGACCTTAAGATAATTCCTAATAAAGAACAAAATCTGCACACCACTATCAATACCCATTCAAAACCGATATCTAGCTCACATACACAACTCGATTTACAATGTGTGCGTGCGTTGTGAATGAAGTCGGTGCTGCGTTTGAATTTAGATCCTATCGCTGGGTGGTATATGGCCAGTTGTTCGAGCGAGTCGGTATAAGCGTGTGGGTGTATTGACCAATATTAATAATGTACTGGCTAGATGGGAGGTCGCGGTCGAGTCGACAGGTGACGTTGCGATGCGCCTTCGATTGCGCGCGTGTGTGCATTGAATGTCAGAGTTTAGACATTAGTTCGTGGTCACACCGAGCGGGGGACTTTTTATTACTTTAATTACTTTGTGGTTTTATAAGTGTAAATATTTCGGACGTGTTACTTACCTGTCACATTTTCAATAAAGCAATTAATTGGCAAACAAAAGATCATTGGAAGCGATAAAAAATTGTAATCGTTTGAAAATTACTTTTAACGAATTCATATTGTTGAGACGTGTTATTTCAAACACTTCAGATAAGTAACTATGACTTTTATACAAATAAGTGAAAGTATAAGCGATACACTGTACTTGTACTATGATAATAAATTATTAACGCTTACATAATTAATTTCAAATAAATAAGTACCTATACTGAAATACAAAGTTTTGTAAGGAATTTATAGGGAGACTAGCTGTGCCCGTGGCTTCACTCACGTTGACTACAGAATGCCCGCGCGAATCTTACTCCCCCGCTCACGACTATCTATTTTAAAGACAAAAATGCTTATTGTGGGTATTTCTTAGAAGATAAATGTATCGAACTTTTTAATACCTACAATTATGTACTACATTAATTTGCTATATCTGTTATAGTTCACTCAGCGTAAGTCATTTAAGCGCCCGCATTGATTTACCATGACCAGTTTTTTTTTTATTTGGGCAGAACCTCAGGTTTTTTCTAAAATAAAGTAGTCAAAGTTACTCCCTATAATATCAGCTATCTATCAATGAAAGTTTCGTCAAAATCGGTCCAACCGTTTCGGAGATTACCCGAAACAAACAGACAGACAGAAAAACAAATATTTAAAAAAAAAAATGTTTTTTTGTTAATAGGTATCGTATATACTTTGATATGCGTTTATTTATAAGCTATTATTTTGACATTACAAACAAACACTTCAGTTTTATTAATTGCATAGATTACTCGCGATCCCGTTTCAAAAACTTTACATACCAGAAATGGATAAGCTCCTATGTAAAGACGAAAGTCATATTTGAAATTGGTTTCATTTTGCCAATTTAGTTTAGAAATATCTCACTAATCAATGATACGGCTTACGTATATCACGCAGAAAAATAATACTTCAGCTAAGCATTCCATTGAAGTCGAAGACAGACCTCTGACAAAACAATTTCAACCTCAATAGCTTTGAGAAGTTTCATGGTGTATCTTCGAAGTTGAAGCCTTCACATTGGCCAATGAAATTAAAATGGGAATAACCATGAGGTATATCCCCCTTTCCAACGAAAAAATAATCATCCAAATCGGTTAATAAACAAAGAATTTATGGTTTTTTGAAAGTCGGTTAAAAAACGCACTAGTTTTAGGTATCTATGGTAGTAGAAGCGTCCTTAGGTCACGGTAGCCGCTTATCATCAAGCAGGTTGTATGCCTGTTTGCCACATTAGTTGTATAAAAAAAATTGTGTATGTAGTTGTGTGTACGCACATAGGAAGTTATTCTGCTTTGGCAAAAAAACTAAGCTTAATTTTTTAATTGTATAAAAAATATTGAAAATTTAATCAATTTTAAATAATGCTGTGACGACCAGATTTGTACGAAAATGATAAAAAAAATTAAATATTTTTGTTCTTTGAAGATTTTACTTCTACCATGTATGAACTGCACACATGTTTTTTTATTTGACTATGGTGGCAAACAACAATGGGATTCATTGATAGGTAAGCATTTACTGCACTTAAAGGACGCTTGTAAGACGAAAAATATCACATACGCATTGACGACGATTTAAAACATAGTTATAAAGGTGTATCACATTCAGGGATTTTTAATTTATCTCTCTAATCACGTACGAGCCATATTAGTAATATTTATTGTTAGGTGGATTAAGAATCCCGACAATAAATGTAGGATTTATCAACTGTTAAATAGTTAAAAAATATATCTATAATGTATTACTATTGGACTAAGTTTCGCAATCTGAGATTCGTTTGTGACATAATAATTACTTAGCGGTTTTTATAAAAGTTAAATTATATTATAGATTACGTTAAAATCTCAGTGTAAAATTAACTTTTAAAGTTTTATTCGGTATGAGTGGACCGGTGCAGGTGAATATGCTTATGAGTGTGTTAGGTCATTGTATTACTACGTGGTTACACGTTTGTGTGCGTCTAATCCAACCATTGTCAACCTTTCGTTGTCCGATATTTATAAATAATTTATTTTGAGAATATTATAGTAATAAATTCATTTCAACTGATTTGGGCGTATACGATCGTTCGCTTAAGCAATGAATAGAATGTGAAATAATGTTAATTTTGTATAAATTTATATCTTGTAACCGTTGATCTGACATAAATATTAGACGTAAAGTGACCAAAAGAGCTAGAACGATAAACATGCATTTGTCTCTTTCATACCTATGACTTTATAAGATATCGAGATAAGGTTACAAATAAATGAAAGGTTAACATAAGAAGTATTTTAGATTTTTTTTTTATCGTTATAGGTTCAGTGATTTGGCTACAACCTCACCTGAACTTATGTGACGGTGTGGCCCAAGATGGTAACACGCTAAGCCTGGTAGAAGACTGGCTCTCTTGTGCGGCTGCCGGAACACACCTATTATTGTTTGGCGACAGATTTTCAACTTGAGAGTGGTAGCTCTAACACCATTCTATGGTTCGATTTTGATTAAATGAAAAATGTAAATAATATTTTGTAAAATTAGAGCAACTTTCACATTACATTTAATCAAACGGAGCTTTTGTTCGTATCTATATTAATAATGTAAAAGTCTAAAGATTTTTTTTTTATTTGTTTGTATGATTTAGTAAATTACAATTTAAACATTATTTTATCATTTTATAGCCTTTTATTTATTATTTTTATTAGACGACATAATAAAGGTCGCTGGGAGCCGTTGGGTGCAGGCCGCAAAAGAACGGTCGCTCTGGAGATCTATGGGGGAGGCCTATGTTCAGCAGTGGACGTCCTGCGGCTGAAATGATGATGATGATGATGATGATTTATTATGGAAGGTTATAGGCTATATAACTTCAAGCTATAACTCTAAAGGGTGGAACAGTAACCATGGACGTAAATCGGTCTGGTAAAACTGTATGTAAGTACTGGAAGCGATAACAACGATAGGCTGACAACGGGTTCGATAGCGACGCGGTGGAGAGTTTGTCGAATAAATTTTACATGACTGAAACCGTTGAGCATAGCTAGTGTTTTATACACCATTACTACGTGGTCGAATATTAAATATTAGACACACAGGTACATAGCTTCCTGGAAGGGACCTTCTTTTTTGGCTAGTTCCTTCCTCCCAGAAGGCTTGAGCTTGATGCCTGGGTTTCGTGGCTGAGTGACTTCCGCACTCGCCCCCAAGCTAGTGAAGCTGTTAAAGCCTCTAATAGCTACAGGGTCCTTAGGACTAACTGTTTATTCAGTTCGAAAAAAATTTTTTTTTTTTTAATTGCACGACACTTACTTTATGTCTATTAAAGAGTCGCTACGTAGAAATAAGTGCAAATTTTTCTACCAAATCTATACTAATATTATAAGGCTGAAGAAGTTGTTCGTTTATTTGATTGAACGCGCTAATCTCAAGAACTACTGTTCAAATAAGAAAATTATATTAATGTTGGAGAGCCCATTTGTCGAGGATGGCAACAGGCTATATAATTAACGAAAAATATTGTAAAAACCGGAAAAAATATTTCTTTTGAGAGCTTAAATTATGTGACGCAGACGAAATTGCGCGAGTAAGCTAGTACTATTATAAAATTATATGATATTGATGTTTATTATTTAATTTTGTCTATTGCAAATTAAATATAATAATATACATTCTTGCATAGCCTAAGGCAAAAGTTAAAATACACAATATACTCTGAGAATATTTGAGTAACACTTGTAAATCTAATGCTCATATTTCGCGAAGACGATTTCTCTCATAGCTTATTTGCACTAAATAATCAATGTGTTACCGACCTAATCACATTCTTCAGACTAGAAACCAGTAGTTTAGGTATTGCTTTTAAGTAAGTATAAGTATTTTGTCATGGAGTTTTTTTTTTCATTTTGTGTTATCCCTAAATTCGATAGGTGGCATTGTGGTCGAATTATTTATTGACTACTGGAAAGAGCCTCTCCAACTTCAAAATAAAATTAAATTTATTTCCAGCTTCATAAATTTACGTGGAGCCTCGATGAGTCAATCAGAGCGTTGTCTTTTATGCATACATGGAATTATAGATAAATTGATGAATGAATCGATGAGGATGTGTTGACGGTCGATACATTTTTTATTTATTTTCTATTGCTTACAGCTTCCATTATACTGAGAGTTAATTCGGTTGAGCATATTGACAGTTTTGATCTCCGTGATACAACGGAATGATCTACATGCAATCTAGCGTAATTGTCCTACGTCACGGCTCTTGTCGATTTTCTTTTGAAGTGAAAACTTTTTTAGCCGCGTTGAGCGATTTTTGGTAGGGGAAAACTTATGGGTTCGCATCACCGATGACCTCGACATGCTCGTGATGTATTGCGCTTGCGTTAGACAAGCGACGCGTAGTATATCAGCCTGTGTATATGTATACGCATAAATATACTAATACGTTATATATACTCGACTGTATCATATACGTGTTTGAATTTTTGTATGGGTAAAATCTTGTGATTTCGCGTCACCGACATGCTCTGCAATAATTCAGACTATAATTGAGTTAAAAATTCAAAATTGAGTTTTCACTTCTGTCGGCAGTCTTTATGACTCTGTTGTTGTTGTTTTTTTTCTCAATATAAATGTTGTGGTTAGCTAAGCGTTGACACAAAATACATTCCAAATCAATCATTAGATGTATTTGGAATTATCATAATTTTGGTTAAACAAGATAAGCAATAATGTCGCAGTACTATAGTATACGGACAACGCGTCTATCGAAGTGAGTTTGCATACCTGCAATGAGTCTGAGCTTCCATAGAAAAAATAGACCGTGGGTACCATAGTATGGTGGCAACGCCCGCTTAGCTAGCTACCGTCCTCAAGTTGAAAATCTGTCTCCAAACACCTATAAGTGTGTTCTGGTAGCTAGACTCGAAAGCCATTCCTACTACTGGGCTTAACGTCACTTAACATCAAATAAAATTGTTGCCAAACGCTAAAACCTATACATAATTTTCAAAAAAAACAGTGTTATTTATCTCAGTTTAAAATCACAGCTGTGACGTACTTAAACATTAGTAACAATAGAGTATAAATTTCGATGGCAAACGCCGACTGAGGCGAATCCATAGACACTCGCTTTCATACAAAAGCATACATATGAAAGGTTACTGCAATGTAGATATAAAATTGTTATACTTTCACTGGTTTGTATCTCACGGCTTCTATTGTTTTAGTATGGGTAGACTTTGACTTTTTGTTGAATCTCTGTATTATGACCATTAGTAAATATAATACGAAAAGTAAAAAGTATGAAGTTTTGCGGTTTACATAATGAAATAATTAAGTTGTACCCACGACCACCTCCGTTCTCTAATACTGTAAGATAACGTTACTGCCAAGTAAATAATTTATCGAAATTGTAGGAACAATGGCACAAAATATATATACTGCAGAATGTCGATTCTAGCAGTACTTGATTTTAATAATACTTTTTGTAAGCTATTTTTAACTCGTTATTTGTAGAGGTGGAAAATTATGAATGGTTACAGAATCAAGACATTTGATGATGAATAATCTCATAATTGAGATATGTAAGTAAAGTTGATTGTTAGGCTAAAATAAAAAAAATAGGCCGTTCAGTCGTAAACGAAGTTCTAAAGAATATGTACACCGAAGATAAAAAAGGTCGTTCTCTAGTAATACTTACTAATCCTACCAAATTAGTAAACTATACAATTAATAAAATTGAAGTGTCTGTTTGTAATGTCAAAATAACAGCTTTTTACTAAATGCATATGAAAGTATATACGATACCTATAACAAAACAACCCATTTTTAAAATTTTTGTTTGTCTGTCTGATTGTTCCGGGTAATCTCTGAAACGGTTGGACCGATTTTGATGGGACTTTCACTGGTAGATAGCTGAATTTATAGAGAGTAACTTGGCTACTTTTATTTTGGAAAAAGAATTAGTGTTCCACACAAATAAAAAAAACTTGTTTTTGTGAATCAATTCGGGCGCTAAGTAAACCATAATAGATATAGTAAATTAATGTACTAAGCAATTATAGACATTAAAAAGACCTACAAAAAAGTCTGGAAGAGTATACGTCTATCTTCTAAGGAACACCCACAATAAGCATTATTGTTTTTAAAATAGCCTGGAGCAGGGGAGCAAAATTCGCGCGGGCATTCTGTAGTCCACGTGAGCGAAGCCACGCGCACAGCTAGTTCCTCATAAATCTAACATTAGTAATTAATAATGGTTATCATCGAGATATCTTCATAATCGAATGATTGCATTAGTATATCTCAGAATCGCCCACAGCTAATTATTTGCACAATTACATGTACATACGGGTTAAATATTGTAAATAATTTTTAAACTAATTTTAACTTTTGCGCTGGAATTATAATTAGTTATATAACTTCGATGACAATGTAATAATATTATATTATTGAGCTGATCTAATGATGAACCCGGATACTGGCTAAAGCATCGCCTCGACAAAACAAGATGTCCTAGTCGTGTTTAGGTTTGTTGGATTCTTATAGTCGTAGGTCATGATTAAATCTATAAAAACATGTTTTAAAAAGTATATACAATAATTATATATATAGTAAATAAGAAAACAAAACATGTTTTCAATAAAAACCTTCCTACTATAACAGATGTTTGACATTGAAAGCAGAATATATTCCCAAATACCTTTATAAAACTTGTACTATATATTACGTACAATATATTATACATCTAAATTAATAAATCTGTAGTTCTGTCTGTACATAACATTTTTTTTAAATTTCTCTAAGATTTCCATTATAAAGTATACTGATCTCGAACATGACTTACAAACATTTTTTTGTTTGTCCGTCTGTTATATATCCGGATTTAACTGAGAGCAAAGAGTTTACAATAAAAGGCATATGGATTGTTTTAATTTCCAAAATAACGGACACGAAATCCCAGGCAAAAGATAAATTAATACAGGCTTACATAACAGCAGCGACCGTCGATGGATTATGATCTCTTGCGCGCCGTTGTGTTAGAATTGTACTGTACTTACTAAAAGGGATGGTCTCGTCAATTTATCGTAGCAATTGAAAGAAAAAAAAAAGAAGTAAATAATAAATATTTAAATTGTTAAAGGAGTATAAAAAAAAATTGAATCAAACACTCACACAAGTACTAGCAATATATTAGATTACATACACGGACCGTCTTATAATTCACGACTGTGTATGGATAATAACATATAATTACACTGACCATTCATTAATGTGTTACATTATAATTTAGCTTAATACACAACTAATTGATCGTCTATTGATCGACATGAGAACCGATGTTCCCGGCTTACAGTTTGGTCTAATTAAATACTTGTTTTTTTTTTATTACGTCGGCTGCTTTCATGTTGGACAATTTAGACCTATTCGATTCTTGCTTTAGAGAACATGAGATAAGTTATACATTAGTTATATATCCTATGCAAAATTATTAACAAACAAATTGAGAATTTGTTGCGTTGCTGTTACTCATTTATTGTTTTGTCCATCTGTTTTCTGTTATTTCTTATTTCACTAACATTATTCATACTATACTATACTTATCATACTAAAATTCTATTATATACGATTCACTAACGTATGTGGTATAATAAAAATATGCAGTTTTAAAAACTAACCTGACAATTTTAACGAAAAAGAAAACCAACTTCTGCATTTTCGAATTAGAAAGTCAAATGCCAATGAAATTAAAATTGGAACAACCTTGAGGTATCTTCTATCCCAGAAGAAAGAAACATCAAAATCGGTTAATAAACAAAGAAGTTCCAAAATCCATAGAAATATATATACCTACATGCATTCCTACTAAATTCTCATCTTTTATTAAAGTGGGTTAAAAAATACGTTTTTATCACGCTCTAAAAATTATAAAATAATTAAATAGACTCACTTAGACTTACTTGTATTAGTTACGATATCAGTGTCTTTAAGTAATATTAATGTTAATATTTTAACTTCATTGTAGAGGAAACGATTTTTTTTTAAACATATGATTGGTGATAAATGCCAATGCAACGGTTAATTCAAAAAGTATTGAGCACTTTGTTTTAAACTAATTAAAAATACACACAACCAAAATACCCTATGTTATCTCGTGAATACAATGTTAAAGAAATATTACTGGTGCTATCTAAACAAAAGTTGACGATATTCATACGCCTATCTCTTGTACATAAACCACAATCAGGCATTTTGTGACAAAAAATTATTAGTAATGAAAAACTGATTTATAAACATTATTATTAGGCATAGCATATTTATTAAACTTTGCCCATTATAGCATGTTATTTGGACGCATAGTTTAGAAGACAATAGAAAATTAAACTAATTCAACACTTGGTTAGGTAGAATACTACAAGAAAATATTACTTAAAATATGGTCTATAGTGAAGAATTATAAATTATCACTCAGTCATTTCTTTTAAATTATACGCAGGTGAAACCGTGGGGCACCGCTAGTAATGTAAATAAAGTATCCAGGTGCTATTCTGAAAATTTTCGGTCACTTTTAAATATATATAATATGCCTATTTAAATGTTATCAAAATGCGTTAAAATACACATTAATGTAATTAAAATTCTCTACTTTTATCCTTTGATCTGAAATTTGATTTGAAATACCTTTTTACCGATATCGAGATCAACGCATTCGATAAGATAAAAAAGAATTCTATAGAATTTAACGTGAACCTACTTGGAAACTACATCTAATATCGATGTAATGAGAAAAGAATTTACTAAAAATCTTAATAAAATCCAATATAATATTAATATATCTTTCGCCAAGTCCAATCATCCATCAGATTTGACTTCATAACGGCTTCAATCAATATCAAAAGGTCCCGCTCGACGAGCCATCACATATTATTAATAACTTGTTGGGCAAAAAATGTTTAACACAGTAGACAATTATGTAGAGGTTCAAATGATAGCTATGTCATTAACGGATAAATGATATGAACAGAATTCCCCACTCGTTAGTACAGTTCGCAGAAAAGGTTTCTACATTTATCTACAACTAACTGATATCAATGGCGTTAGTCGCGCGAATCTTTACTATTCTATACCATAGTTATAATTAAAACGGAAAGTTTTTTTTTATTTGTTTCTATAAAGAAGTTAATCTTTGAAACTACCAGATGGATTCGATTTTTTTTAAGTTGTATATGATAGCTAGATTTACGAGTAAATAGTATATTGTCTGTATAATTTTAAACTACAGCTCTCAGATAACCTTACATATTGATTTTTGTTAAGTAAGTCGGAAGTGGAAGTTTTTCCATACTGCTTTATCCGTTTGCTTTGGCGTAATGGTTAATGATATGATACGTAAGTATAAGTATATTAAATATACAAAAGTATTGGTTTTTAGTATATCTAAAAAAAAGTCCGCGATAGTATATGCCTGTCTCATATATATAAACCACAATAAGGTATTTTATGATATAGATTTGTTGAATATTAAGAAGTAATTTATGAGCGTTATTTTTAGGTATGGCATATTAATGCTTATAAATGAAAGTTATTTCGTCGTCAAGAGAATTTTCGGAAGATAAACTTTGTCATTTAAAGCATGTTATTTGGACGCATAGTTTGGGAGATAATGGAAAATTAAAATAATTCAAAACACGGCTCAGGTCTATTTTTATAGTTGTAGTTACGTGAACGAGCCGTGCGATGTGTCTCATAACCCCACCCCAGCAGCCCGATAAAATATGATTTATTAAATACTGAAGTAAAATGATTAATCAGTAATAGATATCTTCTAAATTATATGCGGGTGAAATCGCGGGGCACAGCTAGTTTATTATATATAATTTTTTTTTTTAAATACGTAATAGGTGTCGTGTGAAATTTCTTTAGCTTTGTGAATAATATTAAGGATTTCATTATATCAGATTTTAGACACGCAGCATTTTTAACATTTTACAGCATTTATAGCAATAATTGTTGTATTTTACGTGAATTTTTCTATTCGTTATTACGTGTTTACTATCTGTACTCTGTTTAGAATAATCATTTATCACGTATATATCTAGATGTAGATACGATCGGGTATTGTAAAGTTTAGATGGCCGCTACCGAAGACGTCGCGTCGCGTTGTTAGCGCCCCGAGCGATTGATCTCTCGCCTTTTTATGACTTTGCACTCTCTCCATGATTTTTTTTTCTATTACTCATTGTTGTGGGAATAATGTGTGACGTCTAACTTTACGTAGGTAGCGATATAGCGATACATGTCTTAAAAATATTTGTAAATAATACCAGGTATATATAGATATAACTAAAAATAATAGCTCACAATGAGGATATGTCTAAAATAATACTAAAGCACACGAAGTGCTGACATTGCATGACATATCCTATAAATTTACACAATTGAATAAAAATATGAGACATTTTCGTGGTCTGACTGGCTCCGGTTGCCTTCTTCTCAAATTTGATGATTCAGAAATATATTTATTTTAGAAAACTGGATGAAAAGAACAGTATTATATTTAAAAAATATTTGTTTTTTTTTACAGTATAAAGTAATTAAATTTAACTTTATTCTCTGAAAAATAATCATTTAGGTGACGTCCTTGGCGGTTACGACACTATACCAACCGTGCCCGAAAGTTTTGAAAAACTTTCGTAAGAGTACTTCTCGGAATAGATTCCACTTCTTGTTGAATATTCAGCTCCAACTGCTGCAATGTTGTTGGATTTTTGGAGTATACCTTACTTTTAAGGTCTTTTAAGGTCTGCTGGACTAAAATCGGAGCTTCTCGGTTGCCTGGCAATGTCACCTCTCCGTGAAATCAGTTTCTCAGGAAGCACATCTTTATCACGTTCATCCTTTCATTGGAAGTATGACACGTGGCTCCATCTTGCTGAAACCAAGTGTTTCTTTGTTAACCTTGCAATTATTGCAATTTTGAAGCAAAACAATTAGTCAGCATGGCTATAAATGCTTTGAATTTTCTTCTACTTTTAGTTAATTTACTGTTCGGCCACGATTGTCTTCAAAGAAAAACTACCTAATGATACCGCACTTAGCAATATCCGCCCACAGTAATCTTTCGTGAGTGAAGTGGCTTCTGGTATTTTAGACTGGGATTTTAAAAAGCCCAATACCGGTATTTTTTTTATTCACTAAACTGTTTACGTGAAAATGAGCTTTGTCGGAAAATATAATGTTATTTAAAAGTGTTGAACATTTCATTTGCGAAATTCAACCTGGATTGAAATTCTGCTGACTACAATTATTGCACTGATTGAATTTTATAGTGATGCATTTTCATACTGAGATGCAAATTTTGCTGCAACGTACACCTAGACACACCTAAAACAAAGGAACGATTACGGGTCGATATTTATAGAATCGCGCGTAAAGTTTCACGAACTTGCCGAATGATTTTGTCGGTGCGTCTAACTCTATGGCGACCTTGAGGCCGCGTTTTTTGTATCGAGCATGTTCTTTCGAATCTCTGAACCTACTACTTAATTAAATTACTACTAGGACACTTAGTGATACGTCGAAATTCGAATTTGACACGGAAAAGGTGTCGAAGAGCCACATAAGATCATATAGATGAATAAAAATGCTATCAGGTATATCTCAAGTGGTACAGCACGGTATTACACCAAAGAAGGGACGAGTTGGTCGATGCGCACTCTGTTCAAGAGCTCGAAATCGGTCGACTAAAAAGTGTTGCAAAACGTGCAACAAGTCGATTTGCTCCGATCACCAGGCCGTAATATGTTCTGATTGCTACCAAACCTAAAAAAATTACGATGTAATTTTAAGAAAAATGATAAACATTGATCTCAAAAGTTCTATTTATTTTGAGTTTTCTTATAAGTTTATGAAATTGTTGCTATGTTTCAGTTCCTACAAGTTCTATAACAAAAATTTTTTTTTTAAATAATTATAATAATTTAACCATTACATTTTACTTGTTTTTCAATTCATACATTCAATAAAAACTTACTTATACCCATTTTAAAATGGTCTACCATAGTAGGCCACGCGTGTACTCGTGTAAAAAAGGGAGCGCGTGTACTGAGTGTTAAAAATGAATTTTTGTTCTGGGTCACCATTATGCAGGAATGGGTGTCTTTCTTAAAATATAATATTTAACTTTATTTGTTGAACTATCTAACTAACTACTTCAAACTCCAAGAACGTTATAATACATATAAAAACTGTAAATAATGCCATATTTGTATTTCGGTTTTCTCTCTTTGGTTCTCTCTACTGAGTTTTACTACATAATTATAAATATTAAATATAAATGGTTTAAATTATTACCTATCACTAATAGATAAAAATGAACAATACAAAAATACAATAAATAATCATAAATATTATGTGTCGGTGAAATCAAAGCCCAAAAATCGTTTAATAGGCAAACAAATTACAAAACAAGCCTACCGAACAAACCTAATGAAATGGTGAATTACCAATATTAATTACCCTCATTCTAATCATGATAAATGATGAACGGTAAACGATCACCAATCAGAATATTATGAAAGATGAACGAAATAAATCAACCGCCATAATACATAAATATAAATATTTTTTAAATATTTTACGTCTGTTTTTATACATCCCATCTTTGTAACGTATACATAAATTAAAATATTAAATCAAGGTTTTATGTTTCATTTTACAAGCGTTTAGATATTTATCAACAAAGTGGAAGTCTTTACTTTGTTGGATGAATTTTTTAATGTTACTTATAAATATGGAGGAATCAATCGATCGGGATGTATTTTTTCTCCCTAGGCATTAAATTGAATCATTTTAAGGTACCAAAGAAGTTACGATTCTAGATGATACTGTAATCATATCAGTCTAGATCGAAACTATGAGATAGTAAAAACCCATTGAAACTAAGCTCTTTGGGCGAGTCATATTTCGGGATCAGCCATGTGTGTACAGCTTAGTAACCAAAAGGTTTTCTATGGTATTTGTCAGCAATGAACGCCTTATCTTCTCATGAATGCAAAGTAAAAGAATGTTTTATCAAAACATTGCGGAAATAAATATTCTATCAGTTGTGTCTAGAAATTAATAACGTTACAAAGAACAAATGGCATTCTATATAACTCCAATAAATATAAATAAAAGTATAGTACAAAAAAGCAATTAATTCATACGTACTAGGTTACGTTTTATTATTTTAACTCAATCCGGCAGCCGGCAACTCGATATAATGATATCCAATTACCGATAAGACACGCTCGAATTTCAATAGACTGACTGACAAGCCGAAAAATTATAATAAATGTTCTATAAGAGATGAAAACAATCACCTATAGGGAAATGTTTGGTACAAGTCATAGAAGATTCATGAATGAATCTCAAGTATTGATATAAACCGCCTTGTTCTTGAAAAATAACAGTAAATTTCTCTTTTTGTTTAATTTTTCGAGAAAACTTGATGTTGGTAGATCTTACAAGTACTATCATGATGTATGAACCGGAGTGGTGGCCAACGAAAGAAGATGTTAAAAAAAATGTTAATAAGGATGTGCGTTGTAACTAGAATGAATAAGATTATGAATGATTTTATCAGAGAGGATGTATGAAAGTAGCACTAGTGACAGAAAAGATGAAAAGACATGTCATGAAGAAGAATGAAAGTAATATAAGTAGAAGAGAGTTAAGTATGAAGGAAAAAGGACATAGGAGTAGAGGAAGATCAAAGAGAGTATAAATGAATTGTATAATAAATCAGATAGAGTTGATAGAAGAGAGTAGAAGAATAACACATGTCATGTTATGCCGACCCTATTTAGGTGGGTGTTTTTAACAAGAAAAAGAAGGTATAATTAATACAAAAGCACATACACGTACAGAACAATTCAAAATAGAAAGCCATCTTACGAATTATAAAATGAACTACTGCTAAGTAAAAAAAAATGGATTGTCTTTTAATTGTTCTTCATGTTTTCGCTTTCGCTTATAATTTGCTCCAATCATCAAAATGTAACATTTGGTAGCAGCGCATTCGGTATGTATGATTGATATTGAATTCATATCGAATTGTAAATGAATTTTTGACACACAATATTCATTAATTGATGGTCGGTGTGTTTCGTTCGTCGCAATTTTTTTTTATTCTTTATAATTTTTTACTTACATATTTACATCGACGATCCTTTTCCTAATTCTGTATGGAAACATAAGGTGGGCATATACTTGAATGGCATTATGCATGAAAGTTTTAAACGTCATAATCTAAAAGATACAGTTTCAGAATTCAATGTAGAGGTAGGCAGTAGTACAAGGCCTTTAACTTTAAAGGCTTTTAACTATCCTCGGCTAGAAACAAATATGGAAATCGCTAATCCGAATCCCAGTTCACAACATAAAGGAATAAAACGTGATGAACTAACCCGACTAATACGGGATAAAACCTTCGGTCATAGGTAGTTAAAACTAACAGTTTATTGTTTATTCAAAAGCTAGTCTTCAGCTGTGTGTCCACCAAAGATGTACGAGGAAAGATACACCAATAGTATTACTTCATTTCTCTAACTTCTTTTAGTGCAGTTCTAGGATAAAAAGAACTAGTGGGGCTAGGTATTTATATTTATTTATATACCCAAAAAAGCAAGAAATATGTGCGAGAGATGCGAGCGAGAAATGTATGCGAGAGTTATGTGCAAAACTGTGTGGGGAACTAAAGCTACTGGACCACTACGCAACCACGCATCACTCTGCTACACATTATTTCACAGCTTCGGTACGCATCCTCGTACTGCCTAGCTACCTCATACATCTTGCGTGGATATGCATCCTTATCACGTGATTGTAATAAGACCGTATTTATAAAAAGTAGCGATCGCCCTAAGGTAGAAATTCGACCAGCGACTTTTTGATCATGGACTATTTTCTGTTTGACATTTACAGTAATCATAAACAATGAGTATTATCTACATAACTTCTGTCACTTTTCGTTGAATAACAATGTCAATATTTTGGAGGGTCTAAGTTCAATGGCACTGGTCGGATTAGGATTCGCAGTAATAATTTATTTCATTATAACTAAAGAAATAAGTGAAATTTATAGATAAATTTTAGCTTTCTGCACTCCTTCTCCATATAAACTTTAACCATGCCAAATCTTAGTCTTCTGTGCACGCAATACGCTTAAAAAGATACCGAAAGCTTTTGCTTCACGTATTAATATATAGATTTACTACTCGCAAGAGAATTTGTAACATCTACGATTAGTTCTCATCTGATAACTAATAAAACACACGAAATGACTTGCAGTTCTAATTATTATTTTAATTAATTATTTTAAAATTTCTAATTATTTTACAGAACCATAGATATGTAGTTACGCATTGGATAGAAGGTACAGTTAAACAAAGTGGACAAGAGATATCCCTAGTACAATATAAAATGCATTATTATGATATCGATTCTAACAATAACTACATTTTTTCCATTTTGATATCTGATCCGTTATTATATAACATCGTCCTATCTATATATTTCAAAATTCATGTTTTTTTGTATGTTTGTACCCAATATGCTAGTAAACCATTCATCTGATTGGAATAAAAGTTTTGTGCAAAGATTTCTGTGTTAGTACAAACAGTTTATATTATAACAGATGGCATGCAAGTCATTTCATTTTCATGTGAAATACAGTAGCGGGGAGAAACTACTTTTAATTAATACATCAAAATGGGCGTCTGGATTCACAAAATACCTAATTTCTCCTCTACAATACCTCTAATCATACAAGATATTACAATACCTCTAATCATACAAGATATTACGTTAAAAACTGAGTGATATTTTAAATTCCTTTATTAAAATTGTTACTAATTCTTACATTTATCCCCAGCGGTAAAACACAATTGATAAACTCCAGATAAATAATAAATTCAAATAAATTGTTATTAATTAAACGTTCACCGAGTAATTACAACAGCAATAGATTCGTAATATATCTAAACGGTCGATTTCCAAGCTACCGGTATTTGCCCCGGAGCTTATCAGGTAGTTTCCTATATTATTAAATATACGCCACCATTTACCGTTTATGATTTATTTATTTTTGTGAACAAACTATATATATGTATATATTAATACGTGAAGCAAAAGCTTTCGGTACCTTTTTAAGCGTATTGCGTGCTAGAAAGACTGTGAGATTTGGCACAGATAAAGTTTATATGGAGATGGAGTGCAAAGCTAAAATGTATCTATAATATCTGTTACTAATATAATAAATGAAATAAATTAATACTGAAAATACTAACCTGTCTAGTGCCATTGAACTTAGACTCCCCAAAATATTAACGTTGTCACTCAACGACCGTAAATGTCAAACAGAAAATAGTCTATGGTCAAAAAGTCGCTGGTCGAATTTCGACCTTAGGGCGATCGCTAGTTCATATAAAAACGCACAGAAGCTTTGTAAGCAATGATGGTTTATTAGTAGCATGTACGAACTGCGCATCGATCGATGTAAGTTCGAATCCCTTCAATGAACCTGCGGTTTCGGTGAAGGAAAACGTAATGAAACCCCACCTGGTTCGACCAACCTCAAGTTGAAATTCTGTCGCTAAGCATCTAATAGGTGTGTTCCGGAAGCTTTACTTAAAATCCAGTTCTCTCACTAGGCTTAATGTGTTATCATCTGTGGCCACATTATCATTTAGCAGCAGGTGAGATTTTGGCCAAGTTTAAAACCTATAAACAATAAAAAAGGTTACAAAATACTTTCCATAAAGCGGACATAAGTTAGCTTGCACTCTCTCATACAAAAGTATATGAAACAAGATCAGTCTTCGATAGCGCTGAAAGATTTAGGAACAAAATCATATAAAAAGAAAGTTGTTTCAATTCATTCTCACATAAAATCACAATAAAAAGTCGTTCTAAAAAGAATAAGTAAGCAATCTAATTAAATATCTAAATAGAGGCGCAGTCAGTCGATGGTAAATTTTATCTCAGTTGGGATATCGACCATTATTCTGAAACAACGGTCACAGGTGATTTGTTTATAGTGTAAAGCGAGGCGATGAGCGTTAGCGGTTTTTGCCATTCAATAATAAATCAAATAATCTTAAAACTGTTTAGACACTTATAATTTTACAAGATACCATTCTATTCTATTTTGTCTGCGTGGATTTCAGAATTGGGTCCACAGAAAATAAAAAAAATCATTTACCGGGATAAAAAAGTCCTATTTGTTAATCCAGGTTCAGCCCTTTTTGCGTGATCGAGTAACAAAATTCACACTTGTAATATTAGTAGGATTTATGAAATCAGTAAATTGGTAGATCCCAAAGTACTACTCATGATTTCTATAAGTTGTTTATACATCATGCAATAAATTTAGTGGTAAATCAAAAAATAGGGTTTTAAATACTAGATCATAGTACAATCCACAAATTACAGTTACCATTGTCTTCTCGATCATTATATATCTTGAAGAAGTAAATAAATAGATATAAAGTAGGTGAAATGAAACGCAATTAGGTAATAGTAGGTATGTATGTCTTACCATATCTATCTCTTATTAATATTTTTGAAAGATAAACTCAAAAAGTTGATATCATATCATTCATGAATTATTTTGTTTTATGCTTATCGAACGCTCTTTATTGTCACAGGTAGTTATGAAAACTATACTACACTCTTTCTTTTATAGCAAAAATTAATAAAATATCTAGATGTTCTAATATTTTATATTGTTTTAAGCTATACCTTGAATACATAGCTTAGAACATGCCGAATTAAATTAGCGAATAGAATAGAAAAATTTGCTAAATACCTATATAAACGTATATAACGGTAAACAAATTTTACATTTAGGACGGCTTGCGCGAAAACCTTAAAACATATTAAAATCGTTAAACATTAAAGATTGACATTTGCATACATTTTGACACAACTAAACTGGATTTAAGCTAAATATAATTTAACATTTTTGGTGGAAGTCGCTTTTAGAGAGTCTCATATTTATATTTTACAGAGCGGCGTAAATATATATTCACTATTATTCAGTAAACGTGATTCCGCTCCGCTTATGAAATGTGACCGCTATCGCTAGCACGTATCTCACACGGGGCAACCTTCAACAACGTTTAGATAACGATTTACTTATGCCGTTGATTATGTATACGTAAGGCTTGAACTTTTCTGTGGCAATGACCGCTTTTACAGTGGACCCGAGCTTGTTGGTCGTGGTGAAACTTTGCCTTCCCTGTCCTTCTTGGGTTCAATGATATGGTGTTAATTTAGTAGAGGTAAACTTCTGTTTTCTTAAATAATTTCCTATAATATACTTTTATTTAAAACTTATTTGTTTATAAGCCGATTTAGATGATTCTTATTTCTTTGGAAATGGGGTACCTCAAGGGTAGTCTCATTTTAATTTCATTGGCTTTAGACTTTCGAGTTCGAAGATACATCAGGAAACTCCACAAAATCATAAAAGTTTTTTTTTAAATAAAAAATCGTGTTGTCTCTATATTGTATCTATTAATATTATAATAAGAATAAAAATATTATGGTTGACAATAATTACTAATTTATTAATACTGTGGATTTGTAAATAACAATATCTTGGTCAGTTTTGACGTCATAGTGCAAGCTTAAAGAGTTTTAAATTCTCTATCTTCATATCTAAAAACCATAATTCTATTAGCAATAGTTCATACTAGTTCATAAAATACATAGCTAAAACGCTTAACTATTTTTTTTTTTTTTTTTATTTATCTGGTCTGAACAATTAAGACCTTATTTGATGCTCGCAAATAAATGTTAATAATGTGTCTTTTTATAACAGTCCCTAGAGTATTATTATGATTTTTTTAAAATGATTTTTACGGTATATTTTTTGGTTTTTCTCTGAAACTATTTTTTGGACTTAATGGCTTTCTAGGCTAAAGGAAGGTAGTGTAGTATACAAAAAAAAAAAAAACTGTATTTCGGTAAACTGTTCTTGTTTTTTTTTTTAAATAGATTTAGCGTTTGACCTCAATTTCTACTGGAGTTAAGCGTAAATGGGGGAATAGGCTCTCAAATTCATCTGCCGGAACGTGCACACCTATAGGTCCTTGGTGACAGATTTTCAACTTGAGGGTAGTAGCTAGCCAGCGGACACTAAAAAAAGCTCTACCACCATGTTTCCCTTCATCGAAAGTTTAAGCTCATTGCAGGATTCGAACCCACGTCCATCGAGGCGGTCTTTATACACACTATCAATCAGCCATCATTATTTCGTAATAGCAACCTATTACGACTGAGTTCAGAACTGCGGTCCTTTTGAGGTTCATAGTAGTTGTCGTTGACATTGTTGTGTTGAGTTGATATCAGTGACCACTTGACATCAGGCGGATAGCATGCCTATAAGCTACTACATAACATAAAATAAAAATGGTCAACAAACCGATCAACATGCATTGTTATCCATATGTAGGATATCTCCAGAGATTCAGATAAGAGATGAAAACAACGGTACATAAAATAAAGATAACAAGATAGAATACGGCTTCGATAAGATTTATCAGTGAAATAATAGAAAATACAAGTCGATAGTTAAGTTAATGAATCAAGGATTGCTTAGTAGTAGCGTTTATAGACATAACATCAATCGACATGAGTTTAAATCCGTGCAATGAGTCTGAGATTCCGGTGAAGGAAAACATCGGGAAAATCATAACATATTGGTAAATCACATAAAAATTATCTTTATAGGTTTAGCGTTGTGGCCAAGATGGTAGCATGCTAAGCGTAGTGGAAGACTGGTCCTCAAGTGCAACTGCCAAACACACATATTGGTGTTTGGCGAAGGATTGTCAACTTGACGGTTATCGCTAGCCATTAGGAAAAGCCCTGCCACCATGCTGTGGTTTCATCACGATATTTTCCTTCACCGAAAACTCGGGCTCATCGCAGGGATTCGAACGCACGTCGATCGACGCGGAATCCGTACACGCTACCAGCTTACCCATACTTGCTAAATATTTTATTGCATGTATATTGGTTACCCTAAAGCTGAAAATCTATCACCAAGTGCGTTCTGGCAGCTGCATTTAAGACCCATTTCCCGCTACTAGGCTTAGCTTGTAACTATCTTGGGACACATAGTCACTTAACATAACGCTTATATAGGATAATAAAAAAAATGGTTTTTGCTTCTTTGTAATATCACCTAGATAGAACTGAGTATCACTCTTATTACACAAAAGTAAGCAGAATACTAGGACCTACTACAAATGCGCTACGAGACCTGTCAAAAATAAAACTGACATAAACAAACACAAAATCAATAATAAGATACCAAATTATATATTGAAGTTATGAAACTATTTCTCACATCTATAAAAATATAATAAAGCGGAAAGGATTTTTTGTTTGTCTGTATGAAAATTCTTTTCAACATTAGGCTACAATTGTCAGCTAGCTTTAAATAATGATTTTTGTTGAGTAAGTCGGAAGTGGAAATGTTCCCGAACTGCTTATCCAAGTGAGCTCGCGTAATGGTTAATGATACGTAAATTTAAAACTGTAGAAAAATATTGATCTATAATACACCTAAAAACAAGTCCGCGATAGTATATGCTTATCTCTTATAAATAAGCCACAATAATGTATTTTGTGACAAAAATTTGTTGAAAGATGTTGTTCATAAACAACAGTATTTTTAGACATGGCGTATTAATCTTTACGAACGAAAGTTACTTCACAATCAAGACAATTTTATGAAGATAAACTTTACCCTTCATAGCAGGTTATTTGGATGCATAATTTGAGAGATAATAGAAAATTAATATAATTCAACACTCGGCTCGGGTCTATAACTATAGTAGTAGGGGCGGGAACGAGCGTGCAACTTGACGCATAGTCCTGCCTGCCCGATATAAATTTTGTCTATCATCATCATCATCATCATCATTTCAGCCGCAGGACGTCCACTGCTGAACATAGGCCTCCCCCATAGATCTCCAGAGCGACCGATCTTGTGCGGCCTGCACCCAACGGCTCCCAGCGACCTTTATTATGTCGTCTTTCCATCTAGTTGGGGGCCGTCCTACGCTGCGCTTTCCGGTGCGTGGTCTCCACTCGAGAACTTTTCTGCCCCAACGGCCGTCAGTTCTCCGAACTATGTGCCCCGCCCACTGCCACTTCAACTTGCTAATCCTTTTGGCTATGTCGGTGACCTTAGTTTGTCTACGGATCTCCTCATTTCTGATTCGATTTTGTCTATAGTGAAGTATTATAAAATCATCAGTGGGTGATTTATTATAAATTATATTATAGACAATATTGTAATTTACAGTTTCTATGTAAGCAGTACTAAAAAAAAGGTTCAACGACCCGAAGTAAAATGTAGTAATCCTAAACTATTAACGCACGGTAAAATACAGTCAGAAATTCCATTACCACGTGATAAGAGCCTATAAATTTATCACCACACCTCGAACTATGGTTGTAAATCTCCACTATCCATAGAAGCGTACTGTGTACACTGCCCAACAAATGGATTACAATGCTAACTTACCAAAGTTTCTTACAATATTCTCACTTGATTTATCGCGTGATATTTACCTATCATGTTGTGGTTTTTAGTGTAATTCATAAATTAATTTTATTTGGTCCTATACTACGTATTATTGGTGGCATCTTGGTAACTGACATTTCATTTATTTGAGTTACTATAAAACTCCATTTTCTTTTATAATAAGGGAGCCATCTTGTCAGAGCGTTGTTTGAAAAAAAAAAGAATATCTTTACTTTTTTCTTTTGTTTGGTGAGGCTTATTTAGAGTATCTGCCGGTGTCAATTCTGTATAGTGATTATTATATTGCAATTTGAATTTTATTGTGACTTCTTCAACGAATTTTTCTTCTTAATTATATTATTTGCCTAAAGCATTGCGCAAGATAAGAATTTTCATTCACTTCATTTATGCACAACATTGTTACTACTTTTGAAAATACTGAAAGCAAAATATAGGTAACAATACATTATTCGTTAATATGAAATACATTTAGCACGCAAGTGTACTGGTCCATAGTTCACTGTCCAGTATAGAATGACCCTAACAAAAAAAAAATAACCACCATAAGTGCGTTACGAAACTAAACAGTCGTAACAAGTCATCGACGGGACGCGATAATTACAATAAATTTTTATCGTAACAAATAAACCAAAGACGCAATTATTTTTTTAAAAGTTAATTATCTAGTACTTCGATTGGTTTTTTTTTATCGATAACCGAAATACTGCTGCGATAGATCAATATTATAGGTGGAATGATGTTTTTAATGTTTATAAGTATCGTTTATGAATGTTCTTGGTTTCGAAGTGATTGTAAAGGTTTCGTTTTTTTGTATTCATAAATAGTAGTCATAATATTAAAGTTGAAATGTCAGTTCGAATGTGTTGAGTCACAGTATATTTTATATATATATATATATATATATATATATATATATATATTATATATTTTAATTTCATATAGTGGCAAACTTTAATAATCGGATCAAAACTGTTAAACACGGGCTAAAGAGACTGCACACCGCTTGTTTTTGGAGATTGGAGAAAGGAGATTGTGTGAAACCTATTACAAATATGGCACGGTAGGAAACACCGAATGCGGTCTGATCGTCCTCTAGATTTCCTTCTTCCCCGAGTAGAATGATACGGACACCGATTAATATAGAAACTTACGTAGCTCGTAGCCAAATATAGATGGAGCCAAATAGCTCTAGATTCCAGCAGAAGATGCAGTGTGAGCAGACCCGTCACAAGGTGGACCAACGATCTGGTAAAGGTTGCGGGAAGCCGCTGCATGCGGGCAGGACAGGACTTATCTTTGAGAGTAACCTATGTCCAGCAAAGGATGTATTTCGGCTGATGAGATGATTATAATGATCTACTTACCGAGCAATTCTTCCATATTATCCAGCTTTCCAGGTATCCAAAAGGCGTGATCCGTATTTAGCATAAAATACTTTGTTTATTTGTTGTAAAACTTTGTAAGTGATATGTATTGCGCAAATGGGTTAGGCTTCCGAATATGAATCCAGCTGAATTTTTTTAAGCCACTCGTCTGCTATAGCTTTTGTTTTTAATTGTTCAAACCAAAGATATTTGATAAGTAGACACGGCATTGGCAATCTTTACATGCAATCGTGAATAGTGGGCAATTGCATTCAGTTCACTTTCGACTTGATACCGGCGTGAGCGAGAAGAAACTTTTATCCTTTTTTGTCAACAGAGTTTCCGCCTTACGCTGTGATTTATTATCTCTTTTGTTTCAACATGCTGATAACAAAATTTGTACCGTTTTTAAATTACCTTTATTGAGAGTATATAAACTATAAATACAAGTTCTCAAGTCTAACTTCGTACTCGTAATCTTCAAACATAGCTGTTACAAGATTTGCATCTTGTTTAAACAGTTCGGCTAGTTTTTGTGGCAACTTAAATTAATGCATGTTCATAGTTATTATTACAATCGACTTTACTTTACACAAAAATCAAACTATATCACGTAAAATGCCACCAAAATTACACAAATATATGACCAGCTCTCGTCCGTTACTGCACGGGTGTGCAGAAATGACAGTAACATTATTGTCTATCAAATCAGTGACCCACAATGACAATAAGTCTCGTTTTTTTTTTTTGTATAATTTGTCAATCACCATGTATAATAATTGAACATACTTATAATACATTTAAAACAGCTTAGTTAATCAATGATTAATTCTTGGTAGCATCACTATTTATAATTTATTGCTTCGTGCCATTACATAATCTAACACAACGTGACTTTCGATATGAAATTTTCGTAACTTATTGAAGTAAAATTATTCATATGTATAGTTACTATTTGCTGTTGAAATATAAAAACTATAGAGACAAATTACTTCATTAGTATCATTGAGAAAGCAATTTAGATAATTCAAGTTTTATCTGTAGTAACACGCCAAAATAATGACCTATGCTTCAGGCACAGTCAAGTGCAGTATGATACGAAAAAAAGGAGAAAACCAAAAAATCAGCAGTCTATCGTCGGTAGTCTCTGTCCGGCCTAGAAAGCTTTCGGCACTTGCATATATATGTATACGCTGGTTGATCCCGAAACGTGACAAACAGTTACGGATTGTCGTGGCGTGAGTGATTGTCGTTGACGTGCATGACGGTCACCGTCTATTCAGGTACAGATTTCTTATCACCCCGTTTGACTATTGAATGTACACCGGTAGATCTCCAAACGCTTCATGAATAAACGTTTAACTATGTGTAATGTTATCATAATACCACATAATACATCCTCCCTTACGGTAACTCAAGCCTAGGTCCGTCCGCTCGGTGTGGAGCCCTTGAGTAATTTAGCCGCTCGCGTGATACAGGAGACAGTGTACTTGCAATAACTTACTTCCCTCATACATCATTACACACAATATGTTCATACATACGTGCACACCACACAAGTGAATATGTTCTGTATGTTCTGTTCTGTTGGCACCCTAGAGTGCACGTTGCCTACGCTTTTGCGGCTGAGTGCCTTAAGCGCTCGCCCCCAAGCTACGGTAAAGCTGTAAAAGCCGTCAGAGGCTCTAGGGCCCTTAAGGCTAACAGTAAAATCAGTAAAAAAAAAACACACATAATACATACATCATACACTATATGATGATCGGGATCCAGTCAGACAAAATTTTCGTGTATTACCACTCTGCAAAAAAAGGTCAAAAAATAGAATATATAAAAAATTAGTAAAATTCAATTTTAAAGCCTGGTTCATATTCTCTAAAAACATTTATAATAATAATTACTTCCACCTCTCACTTGAAAGATATTCATCAGTTAATAATACAGATGAAGTCAAGAAAATTAAAAAAAATTCGTGACAGTCAATTGATCTCACAAAATTGAAAACAGGTATCTTATTCGACGTGTTTATAATTTACGTCCCAAAGCACAAACTATGGCACTCTGGAGGCATAAGATGTCGCTGACAACTAGTGAATGAAATATAACACACGATCTGACTTTCGTGTTTTTCACATAAAAGTGGTGTGTTCTTGACGTTTCTAATATTTTTATTAATATCAATGTATATACAACAATATAAAGAGGATTTATTTTTTGTTTGTAATGGATAAACTCAAAACTACTGGATCGATTTTAAAAATTCTTTCACCTATATTAAGTTACAGTATTAGTGAGTAACTTAAGCTATATAATTTGAAAAAATAATTGATTCCTCATAAAAATGTTGATCATTTTATACAAACTATAAAATAAATCGCCTACATGGGTGCGTTGGCGATGTTTGTCGTATAAAATTAACACGGGTAAAACCGCCGGGTACAGCTAGTTTATATAATAAAGTGGAAGATTGTTTTGTTTGTTTATAATTAAACACGCTAATCTCTAGAACTACAAGTCGGATTCGAAAAATTATTTTTATGTATTATGATAGCTAGTATAGGCTATCTAACATTTGTTTACAACTCTCAACTAGCTTTAAATATTGATTTTGTTACGTAAATCGGAGGTGGAAGCCCCTCCGAACTGCTTTATGCGTGTGCGCAGGCGTAATGGTTAATTATACGTAAATATAATGTTCTACAAAAGTATTAGTCCTTAGTATATATATATATATATATATATATTAGGTATTTGAGGAAAGAACAATTATGATAGGTTACACGGGTGCGTTGGAGTACTGGTTACCACGAGTGAAACCGTAGGGTATAACTAGTTAATAATGAAAAGCTGAACGGGAAAGAAATTTTTTTAAGTTTCTTTATGGAGGTTGGAATTCAAATGTCAACTCAAGCAATGACAAATTACCTCGAACGTCGCTTTATGATTATTATGATTTAAATCGGGTATGTTTTTACCTAAATGTGCTTTTTGTTTTGAAGTAATACTTCTTTCTGAGCTATAACCAAAAATTTTACATTATAAAGTTTCTAGCTAAGCCTCATATTTTATAGTCGTGAAGATAGATATACTTCATTTTTTATAAATGCTGTATCAATACCACCAGTAAATAAATTAATATTCTTGATTAAATCAATTTTTACGAATGCTCCTTGGTCGAATTGTAGTTCCAAATTGTAACGCTAAATTTGAATAAATAAATTATGTACTATTTATTTATTACCCTTGTCAATTATTATTTACTGTCGAGAGATGTTTTTCATGGTTGTGTTCTATTTCAATTTTTAACAAAAAAGAAAACTACTTTAATAATTTTGAAAAGTTCCCTGGTGTATCTTCAAAGTTCAAGGTCTAATGATAATTAAATTAAAATGGGACCATCATTGAGGTATCTCCTATCAAACAAGAAAAGAATCATCCAAACCGGTTCATGAACAAAGAAGTTATGGCTGAACATTCATAAAGCAAATTAATATACATTCGAGTTGACTGACCTCGGGAGTCTTTTGTTGAAATTAAAAAAATTAATAAATATTATTTTATCTATAGTAATTATTCATAAAGAGTGGGAATTTCGTGAGTTTGTGTGTATGTGGAATGCAATCTCTGGAACTACATGTCAGACTTGAAAATATCTTCTTGTATTTTATATAGCCTATTTAAAATAATTAGCGGTCGCCCAATTATCGAAATTCTACCAGCGACTTTTTAATCATAGACTATTTTCAGTGTTACATATACAGTACGAACCTAAACAATGAATATTATGTCACTTGCTGTCACTTTTCATTGAGTGACAATGTCAATAATTCGGGGTGTCTAAGTCCAATGACACTGGTCAGGTTAGGGTTCGCAGTATTCATTTATTTAATTTAATATATTAGTAACAGATATTATACATAAACTGTAGCCTTCTGCACTCCTTCTCCATATAAATCCCACAGACTTCCGTGCACGCAATAAGTTTAAAAAAGTACCGAAAGCTTTTGCTTCACGTATTAATATATACATAGGTTTTATAAATGCATCCTACGATCTTAATAACCAGGAAGCATACCATACGTCGGAGTGTAGATGGTAGATGCGGTGTAGAGTTCATCGAATATTAATTTAGGACAGGTGAAGCTGTGTAGCATACCTAGTTTTTAATATGATAATTATGAAATGCAACTTGCAGAATATTTTCCTCTAACAATTTTTAATAGTAAGGTAACACAAAGAGTCTCTTAAAGAGTACGTTTTATGTAACATATCGACCTTTTGCGAAGATGTCATACGAGTCAATAATTTTACATTTACGTGTCAAGCCTGCTGAAGCTCTAATGAGACCAGGAGAATAGTCCAGTTCGAATAAAATACTTATGTGCGTCATTTTATTCTTATTCAAACTATGCCCGTGGCTGCGTTTCCTTTGACTACAGATTGCCGTGGTACTCCCCCGCTCCCGATTATTTTAAAGACAAAAATGCTTATTGTGGGTAACCCTTAAAAGATAGATATATGCTCGCTGTTATTTTTTTGTAGGTCTTTTTAAAATACATAATTATGTATTATGTATTGATCTAGTATAATTTTCATGGTTTACTCAGCGTAAGCCATTTAAGCGCTCCAAAATTGTCGTTTTTCCAAACTGATTTTTATTGGCGCATAAACCGTATTTAAAAAAAAACCGTAGCCTAAGTTACTTCTAGTAATATCAGCTATCTGTCAGTGAAAATCACGTCAAAATCGGTCCAACCGTTTTGGAGATATACCGATAATGTTAGAGAATTGATGTCTCAGTCACTTGTTGAACAATGCTCGCAATAAAAGTGAACTTTGGGGTAAGAAAACATCTTCATGATACCTTAGCAAAGACATTTTTAAATTGAAAATTAATTGCTAAACAACTATAAATTTAGGGTAACCTCAACAAAATATTCACTTAACACAAGATATAATTATCATAAAACGCAGACTTATAACACTAACAATAATAGGAAACGATAAATAAAGACTGTAATTAATTTAGCACGAAATAATCGAGTCACTCGTGTCTTGGACTGCTACACAACTGGTATTTTATCGACCCGTGCCGTAGGGAGATAAAAATGTATAAATAAATATAAAGTGAGGAACTTAAGGAGCTGAATTAATTAACAGAATTTTGACGATGAAAACGGACCGATATTTCACTGACAAACGACAAATTCTTTTTTAAGTCCCGCGGATGACTTTCCGCAGTAAAGAACTAGGTTTCATTTAGAATTTATTTTTAAATACAAAATTGAACTGTTTAAAATGTTCGATGATTTAATTGAAATATTTAAAAATTGATTATATCTATAATAATGTAAACTAATATAATAAAGCGGAAAAGTTTCTTGGTTATTTGTTTAAACACGCTAATCTCTGAAACTACCACTATGTTTATTATGTTTATGATATTCTTCTCACTTTGTCTTTTTAAACAACCTTAAATAAGTCAGAGGTTACTCAATTCGAATATATATTTTTTTATGGATGTTCACCCATAACTTCTTTGTATATGAATGTATGATTTGGATTATTCTTTTTTTTTTCCGGTTAGGGAATACTTCAAGGATGCTCTTGTTTCATTGGCATTGGACCTTTATATTCGAAAATACACCATGGAACTCTTCAAAATCATTGATGTTGGTTTTTTTTTATTGTCTTGTCATAATTCTGATTACTCTGATGTGATATGCAATTCTAAATAAGTTTTAAATTAGAAACACACTACAGTCTTTCATGTGGGTTTACAACTCTACTGATATTTTGTAATTTAAATAATGAATCCTATCAATGCCGTAGACTTGTTTGTATACAAAAATGACAAAAAAGTCCAAAACATCGGCACAATTTAAAAGAACAGATTTTTACAAGTAACAGCTTTGAACTGTTATCTGTAAACTGAAAAAGCAGCTCCGAGGTACCTGTTCCACATAATAGTGTGTGAAAGTAAAGTGATTCAGTTGGGAACACGTTGTTCTCTATTCAAACGGAACGAATAGAATTACAGTAATAGAGGGATAGCGTAACGTAACAGGCTTTTCTTTTGGAACAGATTACTAAAAGTTTTCTTCTGGAGCAGGAACAAGTAGAACAGATTTCTTAGTTTTCTCTTATAGATCTATCAAATACAAATATATATCAAATACAATCTCCCCTTATCAAAAACACAATCACCGTTTCGAAAAAAAAAACTGTAACAAAGAAGACACGTTAAGGCACTCGGTCAAGTGAATTAATATATTATAATTTTTATTTAAACTAATCTTGTAAAAAAATTATTACATAAGATAGAACACTATCCGCGCCCACTCTCTATAGAGCGTATCAAATGCGGTGGACACTCATTATGTTTATGACTGAATATATAGTGCCGTATATCGTAAACGACCGCACATGCGTCATTGGCTTATCGAAAAACTATGAGGTCACACATTTGTGTATAAAAGAAAAAAGAAACCTACGTCTCCGTCTTAACAACGACTTTATTGGTACATATCGGCTGAGATGTTAATTACACATTATTTTTGCAATATTAAAGATGCTCTACATTCTTATAGTGTCGTATTATTCAGAGTCGCGGTTTCACTACTACTTAAAATATATATTCCTTTTTTTTCTAAGTACAAAAATGTCATATAATGGTTTTCTCCAGACCATTTTCGTACCGTATAATTGGAAGCATTATTTATATTTTTTATGTATTATTTAACTGCGATGTTTTTACGCGTATGCGAAAAAGAAGGGTTATGTTTTCGAGCGTATGTAATGTATGTATGTTTCTCTATTACTTTGGCACGCTCTCTGGCATGGATGTTAATAGTACACGATGTATCGTTAGATTCGGTTTAATTGTGTAAGTGACATAGAGTATATAATATTTAAGTACGACGTCTGGGAATCAAATAAAGAGCAAAAATATAAAAATATTTTTAGTAGTTTTTGTTGCAGTCGGGTTTTTGATTACTTTTTAATAATCCATCTTGTATAATGTGTTTATGTATAAAATATCATTGCATATTGATGCCAACCCTAAAAGTAATATTAGGCATGATATTTTCATTCATTAAGCACAAGATTGGAATTAAAATACCATCGATAAAACACAGAATTAGTTTGCGAAAATATCTCAGAGATATCTTTAAAAATTGCCGCCACATATTCGTGATTTATTATCTGCTAGTTGTTTCACATATTTTCACCAATGTTAAATTTGTTGAAGCAACCCACACCGCTGATAACGAACCCGTGTAGGCAATCATTTTTCTCAATACCGTACTTGCCTATAGTTTGTCAGATTTTTTTACGTTCATGATTACTACTCATAATACTTCCTCTTTTCTTGATAACTATGACATAAAATTGCAAAAAGCACATTTTCAAATCTCACTGGTACTTCCAGAAATTAGCAATTTTCAATAAATAAATAATTTTTAGAAACGGAAACAAAAATACTACTGCAACAAAAACACTTGACTAAAAAACATTTTTGTTTTTTATTTAATTTTTTTAGGGCATATTTCATTTTTATATAGCCTATGTTACTACAACAATCAAGACAAACCAAACAACACTTTGTATGCTAAAATCCATCAAACTGTTTAGGGTACAGAGCGTGTAAAAGAAATAGACATACATACATACACACTCTCGAAAACATAAGCCTCCTTTTTCGCAATTGTGTAAAAATCAATCTCATGAGCTTTATTTTATTATTGGTAGTACACGTAGGTATTTATGCAAAACTGACAGAAATTATTAGAAAACCACGTTAGAGAGACATATAGTTGTTTGAAATCACTTTTTATTTTAATTTACGTATCTACACATCCATTATATAGAAAAGAGTGAGAAAGAGAGATTGCCAACAGTAAAAAAAGTTATACAAAATTAAAATGTTACTAGGTAATAAATAATTTGTCTTTTGCACTATAACATTCACACATATAATTTATTCATATATTGTATTATTTGTATCTTGAAAGAATAGATATTACGTGAGATTTGAACCTGTTCTCTAGACACGCCCACAGTTCTTCTAACGAAATGACGTAATTAGATGAATGTTGTCATTTCTTATATTAAATGACTAAAATTATGTTTTGAATTTTCATTTATTGAAAATATTAATAATGCTGAATATTTGCTGCATTATATTTTATTATAATATCAACAAAGACTATGTGATGTGATATATTATGATATATTCCAATATCAATATAAATAATAATGTAATAGGGATATGTTTCACTTACATCGACAATTAGCCAAAAGATTTCAGATGTCGATAAAAAACCAGTCGCAGCGACCATAGAACGGTCGGCAACAATAGTCCAATAATAACGATATTATATAAAACTTTATTTAAATTACTATTTACAAAAACATTAAGTTTTATACGTCGGTATAGCGTTTGATAACAATTTCAGTTGATCGTAAGTGACGATGTGGCCAAAGATGGTAACACGCTAAGCATAAAGGAAGATTGGCTCTCAAGTGCACCTGCCGGAACACACCTGAGGTCTTGGCGATAGATTTACAACTAGAGGGTCATAGCTAGCCAGGTGGACTTTAAAAGCTTCCTACCACCATGATATTATTTCATCACGGTCTATTCTGTCACCGAAAGCTCGGGCTTATTGTAGAATGTAAGTCCACTTTAATTAACGCGGTATCCAACGAATTCCAGACGTTCCTATCACGTGTACAATTTATTCAGTTTAAAATATAATATTACAACACCTAAAAAGTTACTAGTAATAAAGTTTATTGCTTTAAAAAAATCATATGTTAACATGTTTACTTTCTATCTAGGACTAGAGAAGCTATATATTAATACGTGAAGCATAAGCTTTCGGTACTTTTTTAAGCGTATTGCCTCCACGGAAGACTGTGAGATTTGGCAAGCGTAAAAGTTTATATGGAGAAGGAATGCAGAAAGCTAAAATTTGTCTATAATATCTGTTACTAATATATTAAATTTAATTAATTAATTGTGCGAAACATAAACCGACAAGTGCCATTGAACTTAGACCCCCAAAATATTGACATTGTCACTAAATGAAAAGTGACAGCAAGTGATGTAGATTGTTCGTGAAAACTGTAAATGTCAAACAAAAATAGTTTATGATCAAAAAGTCACTGGTCGAATTTTGACCTTAGGGCGACCACTAGTAAGAGTATATACCTATACAATGAACTATGTACATACTTTCTAATTAAATAATAATATTTTGAATTAATGCACATAATTTACTTATTATTACAGAACCTAACACTATAACCTAAAAATGTTTAATTGATCTTACTAAGTTTAAAATACGGTACGACTAATTTATGTTTATCTCTAGTATTAAAACTGCGATGGTTTTTAACTAAATCTAGATTGTCAAAGTTTTCATGAATATACACTAAATTTAACTATCAGGAATGTATTGGGGAGGCAAAGTTAAGATATTAATTCCTGGAACTTGTTCTTGCCAAATGATACTCTAAGATGAATAAATATATTTACGCAATGACATTGAAAGTGACATTATACGGAAGTTACCAAATAGCGAATATTATAAAATTCTAAGAACACTGAAAAAAAAAGATAAACTTTCAATAACTCAAAACTATTAACAGTTTTAATGTATCGAGTAAAAGTTTCCGATTCACATTATAATTAAACGGTCTCAACCAGTTTTACTCAAACTTTTGCTGTAGTCTCTTTTTGAAACAGAAAATGATTGATTTAATTATTTTTTTATGTGACAATGTACCATGCAGTGTGCATTCTACCTAAATTACGTCACTAATATCGAACGTGGCACATATAAAGAAAAATTGGAAACCATTATACTTTTTTTTTTAAACGGAGCATAAAACTCTTTAGGCTTTGCGACATAACAAGTCCTCCTCCTTATTAAAAATAATAAAGAAAATGTAATTTATTTAGGTAATTAACAATGGAAATTCCTGTATATTAAACCCTAAATAAAAATAATAATAATAAACGTACTTGTACCATAAACGTAAGTACCAACGCTGAACAAAGACCTCTTTCGAGGGATAGCAGACGCAAGCCAGAACATCTAGAAATCTATAGCTCTGTATTTTTTCCATACACCCTTAAATTAAAGAATATTTCCGCAGGTGTTTGGGTTTCCTCACGATGCTTTCCTTCACCTTCGGCCGATGGTGTTACTAATTAGTTAATTTGCGCGAATTCAAAATTGAATTAAATTGAAAATTCAGGGAACTGTACTTAAGAGCCAGTCTTTCACTAGGCTCAGCGTGTCACCATCTTGGGCCACATCGTCACTTAATAGTAGGTGAGATTGTACCTATAATGCTAATTTAACCACTGATCGGAGCAGTCATGCTGACTTGCAAGCCTATCAGGGGCTAGGTATACACTGGATACAGACTTGCAAGACTTTGAATCATGCCCCAGGTCCCTTGCATCTCTTGTCACTATGGCTTAAGATGACCCTGTCTTTATTAATGAAACGATTCTAGATTGATTGCATTTATTTACTTTATATGTTATTTTAAGTCCTAAAATATTATAACATAATACTTTAATTCTTCAAAGTCAATAATTACAATTTGAGAAACATTAATATCCACAAATTAAAAACGATGCAAACTTTATGCAGCTCAGTCATGTCAGTTCATACAAAATTTCAAATATGATTTATATTTATTGATATAATCACCCGATGACGAGCTACAAGAAACTAGTTCTTGATAAATATAATACAATTATTAATTAATAAAAATACAGTTGTTTTTATTTTATTTGAAACATAAGTCACGAATAAAGTTTTTCTGTGTTAATTAAAAATGTTATTCAGAACGCAATAAGGTTACGTCCGGAGTTTCAAGATTAGATTTTTTTTTAAACCGCAGACGTTGATGGTAACAAAGCTTTATATAATTAAAGCTTTGTTTCCACCACCGTCAGCGGTTAAGCTACTTTAAATTTTTCCAAATATTTTATTAAGAAAACAGATGGTTTCATTCAATTGACAGAACTTTCTTATCTTTAGATAAACATTCAAAATTAGAACAGCCCTTTTGACTAAACTAAGGAACAATTTTGCTGTTACTTTATAAAGTACTATGTCGAATGATTTCAAATATTGCAGTAGGGTTAATTCTTTATTTATAATTCGACTTTCAAACTCTTTGATCGTTATAATTTCTTTGTTACCAATAAGTATCACCTCAAATTATAAAATATAAAAATCAACTGAAAATCAAAATTCATGAAAACATTACCTATTTAAATACAACAATGTTTAAAAACAACAGTGTTAATCTCTTTCACTTTGATAATAATTTTTTATACCTACCTAGTTTCTAACTACTCCAGAAATTTCATTTTCTGCATAAAAAATCGGTATTATTTTGTTTTATATTCACTCGGACAAGATACCTAAAAGTCTTATTATTATTCCACTTTGGCTCTACAATATCACCAGAATGTCAAAACAAACCAATATAAACAGGGGCTTACGTATAATTTATTAGATTACAATATAAAAACCACAATAATGAGAAGCATATTTTTTTCATGACGTCGCTAGTCGTAATAATTTATAGGGAAAAAAAACAGGAATATTGAATTATGATGGTATGATATTTTAGGTTAATCCTAAATGATGTAACTATGTTAATTTTTGTGCATTAGTATACATATATTATAGTTACTTAGTTTTTTGGTGCATTTTGTGTATTGATGTATTATGCAATATTTTTTCTTCTTTTATATGTTCCACCATTGGTTCAAACTTACTTACCATTAAGAGTAATTATGCGCGTCTTATTTCATCCACCGTGCAGGCCTGTGCATGTTATCTAATGTTAGGCAACGATGTGATATAGTAGTAACATGGCAAAATACAATGAAATAAAGAAAAAGAAGGACAAGAAAGAAAAGAAAGAAGACAAAGAATAAAAAGCAAAGAAAGAAATGAAAGAAAAGGAAAGAAAATCAAGGAATGAAATGAAGAGATTTACGGTCTATAAGTATACAACAATATAAACATAATTTATCCAATTGTTAGTATTGCACTAACAGAGGTAGTTTTTATATAACTAGTTGCTGCAAGCGACTTAGCAACAGCACTAATATCATTGTTCAACGAACATACGGACTTCTAATGGTGGACAGATATAATATAGTGAAATTTTAGACTTAGTATAAAGGATTTTAAGTAAACTGTCGTCTAGCTACAAGACATCCAAAGAATTACCGCTGAGCCTAGCATCGTTGCTTATTCTAACCACATCTAACTGCAGATTAAGTAGGCGCTATTAAAAATCAAATCTGCAAAATTTTAGTTAAACACACTTACAGAAACGTTCATCTATCTGTATTATCTATGGTTCTGTGAATGCTGTTATTCGCTGTAACATTTAAAGTCGAAGCATACAAGTTAGACTTAATAGTAAATACAGATTATAATCCATTACGATATATTTTATGTTTGTCATTTAATAGTGACATATCATAAGTATAATCTGAACATATCAAATATTTACAGCAAACTATTGTGTAAGTAGATAGCGCAAAAGTCACATAACCTTTGCAATAATAATTTAATCGTCAGTACATCATTAGACGGAGTCCGGACAATAGTTCACGATCGATAATGACCAACCGGTGGCAAGTGCCACGGTCACTCGCTGTTCTCACGGCATCATCCGAATGGCGGGCGTTTTTTGACTGGGTATATAGTGATAAGCTTAACGGTTAATTAATTCATATATTTAAGATATGAAGCAGCTAGGAATGAGCACTCAATATGTATCAAAGTTCTGATAGGGTTAGTCAATAATATTTTTAGTCTTGAGGAGCGATTGGAACGCTTTCCGTTAAAGTGCGTCTAGCACAGTGGTGCTTTGTAGCAAAAATAGGTGTTGTCGTGGTACTTTCGCAGTAGAACCTTGCACAGGTTTTATCGCTCTTAATCTTAACTTGGTTACTTAAAAGCGACTTATCTAGATCCTAATATTTATTTGTATCTGTTTCAATACATAAACGTATTTTAAGGTATAATCTATGGGTCGATAAAAAGAAAGAGCAAAAATTGTTCTAGATGTGAATAAGCCAGTAATAAAATCGACAGTGCATAAACACGTACACGCACATATGAATTTTTTAGAAACAAATAAAAATTATTATACGTGTATATTTTTTTTAAGAATTTCAAAACACCGAACATACTTATGGAATACATAATATGCTTAATTTTAAAAATGTCTTAAGATCAAACCCTTTCTTTAAAATATCACAGCATGCACAAAACAGGAGTATTAATATATTAAAATGTATTATAAGTTATGAATTAAATCACAGTACTCCGTACAGAGAAACAAGGGAAATAATTTACAAATCAAATATTTAGAACCAATCTATTCCTAGCTGAAGCCAGAAAATTAAAAACATATAAGTGCACAAATAAATTAAATGTTAAAAACTTTATAACTCATATTTTTTAAAGAAATAATCGCTTACCGCTCCGTTTGTGGACGTAATGGCATTTTTATCTGACACCGAATTCATAACTAATTTTAAAATTCATAAACCTTCTATAAATTGCATGAAATAAATTAAAAAGTAGGTAATCGCTTCTCTCGTCAATGTAAACGCAATAATCTGAATTGGTAGTGGACGAAACGGCTTGCCGCGCCGCGGGCAGTGCGTGCGAGGTAGCGCGTCTCCGCCGTGATCGCTCCGACCTACATATCACTACGCCTTTATTTATTCACCTAGAAGCTTTATTACTGCAATTTTTGTAAAACAGCTTTTCTTTATTCATTTTATTTTTATAGCGAAACTACGTGAGACGTGTATCCTTAAACGAAGGCCGTCCTCATTCTTCTACACAGTGTTGGCCTGCCTAAATAGTCAATCGGGATGTTTGTTTTAGACATGGAACCAAGTCATCATCAGTGGAAGAAGGATCATCTATTAATCTATGCTAATATTATAAAGCTCAAGAAATTGTTAATTTTTTGAACGTGCTAATCTCTGGAAATCCGATTTAGATTAAAAAAAATATTTTTGCTTTTGATAGGCTATCCATTGAAGAAATTTATAGGCTATTTACGTTAACGTTACGATCTTAAGTAACGTTAGAAGTTACGTTCTGCGTGGGGGCGGCACGGTGTTGTCGGTCGAAACCGTGAGGCGCAGCTAGTAATTATAATAAAAGTTCATCTGTTAATATTTAATAATAACTAGCGATCGCCCTAAATTCGACCAGCGACTTTTTGATCATAGACTATTTTCTGTTTGACATTTACAGTATTCATAAACAACGAGTACCTATTATCTACATCACTTGCTGTCACTTTTCGTTGAGTGACAATGTCAATATTTTGGGGGATCTAAAATCAATGGGACTGGTCGTTTTAGGATTCGCAGCATTCATTTAATTTAACATATTAGAAACAGATATTATAGATGAATTTTAGCTTTCAGCATTCCTTCTCCATATAAACTTTAACCATGTGAAATCTAACAGTCTTCCGTGCACGCAATACGCATAAAAAGGTACCTAACGAAAACTTTTGCTTCACGTATTAATATATAGTTAATAAAACACGCAGTGAAATATTTCAAGTGGAATCAAGGTAACGATGCGACGAGACGCGACCGGACTTCTCGAGACAGTTGCGTAACTCGACCGCGCGTCCCTCTGATGTATGGATTCTGATTTTTATACGTGATTACTTTAAACTTATTACCTATACACACTTGCGTAATTCAGATTGGCACGAAGATAATTATAATATAACATAACAATAACCATTGGCCACTGTCAAAATTTTATTTTTATAATATTTGATAACTTACCTTTTTCAATGTTTTAACTTTTGTATTTGTTTATGTATGGTCAAGTCAAATCATGGTAGCCACCTCACTGAAAAGTTTTAAAGGGACTTTATTTTTTTACACATAAAAAAATCAGTAAAGGAATTTGCATTATTATCATTGATGACTAAATTCAACATGTTGTTGGCACAAGAAATCAGATTCTTGGAGTAATTTTATTTTGTTGCTCCAAAAAATATATATCTTACAGTCGTACGTAAGTACACACAATTTCTATTTTCATTGCGGTCCTCTCATTTAAAGTCATAAAATTTAACAACATACCATCACGACTGTATTCCCGAAGGGTTAGGTAGAGGTGTACTAATGTACACTCACAGTTCGCGGAGTATGTTTTTAGGTTCCATGTTATTACATTGTCCCCTATTGGGAGAGCATATTGACATTAATGGGGCACAAAGCCAAACTCCGAGCTGCTACTGAGAATTTAATAGAAAAACCCAATAACACTTTGCTCAACCCGGAACTCGATCCCACGACCTCGAGGTCCCACACCTTGTAGGTAAATATAATATAGTATAATCTATATATTAATACATGAAACAAAAGCTTTCGGTACCTTTTAAAGCGTATTGCGTGCACGGAAGATTGTGAGATTTGGCATGGTTAAAGTTTATATGGAGGAGGAGTGCAGAAAGCTAAAATTTATTTAAAATATATGTTACTATTATATTAATTAAATAAATTAATACTGCGAATTCTAACCTGACAAGTGCCATTAAACTTAGACCCCCCAAAATATTGACATTGTCACTCAACGAAAACTGACAGCAAGTGATGTAGATAATACTCGTTGTTTAGGTTCATGAATACTGTAAATGTCTAACAGAAAATAGTCTATGATCAAAAGCCGCTGGTCGAATTTCGACCTTAGGGCGATCACTAGTATTATTAAACGTATTAAAAAAATTGACGTTGATCAAAACTGTTTTACTTTCAAAAATTGTTTATTAGTAATGAATCCACGCGGCGTTGCTAAATAGGCCTAATTCTATCTATTCGCAGTAAGACCTGCACCCACGCCCACGCCTTCACAGCGCTTTTATGGAAATCACACCCGGCTTTTCGCCCTTTGTTTACTTTACACGCCTTTATGATATTTTTAAATATCATTTATTATTCAAACGTGGTAGGAGCATTTAGAGAGAACTTGATCTGTATTTAAAAAAAAAAAAACAAGTGGCATTTTCTTCGTTGTCACTTTTCACCATGATAACGTAAGTACATTCAATATAGGTAATTACGAAATTATTTATAGAAGCGGTTGTGCTATTAAATACAATTTATTGTTACGGACCTTTTCGAACGAACTTATCCTGACGCGGTTTCACTTTCCACGCTACATCAAATTTTTAAATACCTTTTTTTTGGTATTTTAGCATTTTGCCTCATGGTAAGGACAGTAAAGTCCAAAAACAGTAGCGTCAACAGAGAGATGGACAATCCATGGCTAGTCTATGCAGGCTTATATATTATACTATAGCTTATTCTGTAGCTTCGTTCACATCATAGTACTTTATAACTGAATTTCTATATACCAAGTTTCATAGATCTATCTTAAAAATGACGGTTTTTCATACACACTTTCATACCCCCTTTCACCATCTTAGGGGTTGAATTTCCGAAAATCATTCCTTGGCCTTCAGTGTAAAAGGAACCCGTATGAAAATTTTCATGGTCCTAGCCCCACTAGTTTAGGCTGTGGCAATTATCCTTTTATATATATGTATACTAGCAGCTACCCACGACTTTACCCATGTTAAAATTTTTGATAAGAACCCTATACCCTGTAGGGGTTATTTTTTTTAAATCCGTTCTTAGCGTGTGTGTACTTGGTAATAAATAACCCTCATGTTCCAAATTTCAGCCCAATCCGTTCGGTGTTTTAAGCTCTGTGTTGCTAGATCAGTCAGTCAGTCGGTCATAGCTACATTTTATATATATTTAGATAGGTATATAACACGGCTAAATTTTTAAGCAAAATATGTTATAAATATACGCTATTGGTTAAGTATTACGTAACAAAAAAGATAAATTTAATATAAATACACATAAAAGGAAACCGCGACTGACTGACCGATTGGTCTATCAACACATAGCTCAAACCACTGAACGGGTTAGGTCGAAATTTGGCGCATAGATAGTTTGCATCCGCTAAGTACGGATTTTTTTTAAATTCTTTACCGAAGGGAGTGTAATGGAGATTCAAAATTTGCAAGAGAAATCATATAGGTATAAATGATATTGTTCAAACTTGGCAATAGCTAATAATATTATCTATGAAATTATTTTACTTGGAGAAGTTTTCAGTATCCTAACAATATCCATGAGATAATCTTGGACACGACCGTACAATTATACCATAACTTATTATGATAATAAAACTACTGTTATAAGTACAGAAATAGAACTGATAATCATGTTAACCACACAAAAGTATCCTTTGCGAGAATTAAATTAACAGCCTCTCGACTACATCGCAGCATAGCCTATAAATATAGATAAAAAAAAATATAACTTACAGAGGTCAATGACCTGCCATTTGTATCTCTTTACTGGACAAAGTTAAATTGAAAGAAGAGAATGTAATGGGAAAAAAATGAATTACAAGATTAAGAGATTATCGTGTGGATTAATTTAAAATTAAATAGTAGTTATATTAAATTTTTATGTAAAACATCGTGTTTTAGGAGATATTACTCATAACTGACTCAGAGTACTATTTTAGACACCTACACTCTAAGTAATATGATAGTATAAAAATATAATTAAATTATGTTAGTTATTTAATCCATTATCTAGTGACCTTGAGCTTTCATAAGGCCTATAGTTAGGGGCCACGTATTTTTCATCTTTCGCTTTCCTGCAATCTGTGGGAGTGATTTCGTGAAAAGGGACGGAAGTGTGTAACAGGAAGCCGAAGAAGCGTGTGCTATTTTTTTGATTTGACCAATGAGGACTCGCTATCTGATTTAACCAATGAGCGCGCGCGGTGGTGAGTTGGCTGTCAGATGGTACCGATCCAATTTCCGAGAAGTTTGCACTGTCAGCCGAAAGAGTGTGCATGTGTGAAAACATGGGTGAAACTGTAGGGCATAGCTAGTGCTGTAATCCATACAAATAAATAAAATTGAAGTGTCCGTTTTTAATGTCAAAATAAAAGCTTTTTACTAAATGCATAACAAAGTATATACGGTACATATAACAAAAAAAATACTAGTTTTAATTTTTTTGTCTGTCTGTCTATCTATCTACCTATCTATATGTCTGTCTGTCTGTTTGTTCCGGGTAATCTGCGAAACGGCTAGACTGGTTTTAACAGGACTTTCACTGCAGACAGCTGATGTTATAAGGAGTAACTTAGGATATTTCCAGCTTCCACGCAAATAAAAATCAATTCGGTTAAACGACGATTTTGGAGAGCTTAAATTGCTTATACTGCGTAAACTATATGAGATATATCAATCGAATATAGTACATAATCGTAGATATTAAAAAGGTCAATGAAAGTATATTATGTCTATCTTCTACGCATCACCCAAAATAAGCATGTTTGTTCGTGTGCCCAATCGACGGCATTCTGTAGTCCACGCGAGCGCAGCCGCGGGCATAGCTTGTAAACTTAATTAACCTTACAAATCACAAAAAAACGTTATGTATGTTGATCTGATTTCGTAAAAACCCACAATGAGTATTTTCTATTCGATTTCCTCGTGACACAGTGTTCTGTGAATTTATGATGTCATGAAGAACGAAACGGATTTTTCGAGATCACATATCTCTAACTCGTAACAATTATATGACTAATCAGTAATATATTTCTATAAAACAAGCTGAACTAATGGTACGGTGTTTGCGTTAATCTTTACTAATAATATTGTAAAGCTCAAGAGTTTGTTTGTTTGTATATTCATTAGCCTTTAGAAGTCCACTCCCAAGGTATTATCTTCAAATCCGATCTCCGGCTTTTTACATTCATCTGCTTCAAGCAATCTTTAGTAATTCGTCACTTAATTTGGTTTGAGGGTGTCATACACTACGTTTGCCATGTTTATTATTATATTCCTTAATGCACGTAAAAGTGCAATTGTAGAGTTTAATGCTATAAAAGTATCTACCAGTCTTCCAGGGAAACAAGAGAAAGGTAAAAACAAGGCGTGCTTAATATTTATTAAAAAAAAATCTATCCGATCTTCAACTGTTCCAAGTAAAACCTACGTAGTCAATGCTTGAAAGAATCCTGAGAGTTGGCTTGTTGGATGTTGATAGGAAGCGAATTCCACAGTCGTGCTACTGTTACGGCGATAGTTCGGTCGCGGAAATTAGTATGATAACTTGGCATACTGAGAATTAAAGAATTAAAAGACCTTAGATCAGAAGAAGAGATTGTTTATCTCTGGAAATAATACTCAAATTTTGAAAAATTATAATATATGAATTTATAGGCCAATTATTGAGGAAGGTATATATAGGCTACATAACTTCACGCTATAACTCTAAAGAGCAAAGCAGTAACTATGAATGGTAAGCAACCTGGAAGGCCGGGAATTAAGAAGTATTAAAAATGTTGTAAATAGTTTTAACGGTGTAAGCTGTGTATTAGATTTCGTAACATTAATTCGGTCCGGTATTTATGCGGTCCAACCGAATTCAGCTTATTTTAAGAAATAAATTTTATTGACGACTTGTCGGATATATTAAAAGTGAATTATCATTTAATTTGCCGAAAAAATTGTCACTTTACATCATTTAAAATTGTGGTTAAAAGCTAAAACTCGTAAAGAATAATAGCTATACCTGAATTAAAACATGGTCCAACGAGAACCGCGTAATAACAAAATTCCTAAACAAAACTCTCACATTGATAATAATACATCAAAAGGAAAGTTTATTCAAAACAAATTTGTAAAATTACTATTAGAAAAATGATAATAGCTTACTATAAATCTCTTATAATCTAAACGAATACGTCATCGGTACAGCTTAGGGAGATATTCATTGTTATAAGAATACGTTTGTGGGGAAATTTTATTCATAGGCCGTGGGAAAAAGAATCCCGCCCACGCGACGCTTACAACCCATCGAAATTCTTTAACATAATGTTAACGTATAAATAATATTTACGGCGGATTTTTCGCTGGTGTAGTGTTACATATTATGTGGTATGCTACCGAGTTTTAATATACGGAATTGACTAGTCGAAAGTGGACCGGTGTCGAATATTCTCGAAGTGGATTCTAATCTCAACAAACACATAAAAATGAAAATAGTTGTCAGGTTCAGTAGAAATGACGTTCGAGATAGTCGATGTCACCGATAAAAGAGAGCTGAGATCTAACGAATACCAAGTTCCATAGTAGCTCCTTTAATTATAGCTGTAGAAATGTACGTTCTCTAATACATTTTTTATGCGGGATTTCTAGCATGGCAGCAAGTCTTAACGGTCAATAAATTACGATAAAAAAATTTGACTCCTTTAATTAAAAATTTAAATTTTGTTTATTGACGACTATTTAAAATAGTGTTGAATAGTTTTTGACTTATGTAGGGGTCAAAAGTACCTCGAAATTTTTCATGTGGCTTGACTGGCGGCACACTGCTGTGTTTCTAAACTCCTGATCGACGAAATATCCTTAATGGAGTATACAGAATCAATGTAATTGTACATAATATATTTTAAAGTTTTTTCCATATCGATTATCGTACCTGCTGTCATCGTTTTCTGAAATTTTCCAATACGAGTTTCGATGTGTTTCAAAATCACGCCTATATAAATGCCGTGCATGGACCCAACAACAAACCAAGACAGTACGTTACTGATTTAATCACTTTCCTGCTGGGATTTTTGATATCAACAATGAATTTCAAGGGGGCTCGGAGTTCATACTGATGAATTGTAAATGAATTTGAACACGGCTGGTTTACAAAGCAAAAGTTTTAATTCTAAAGCGGTAGTGAAGATCACTTTTGAAGAGTTAATCGATTCCCGTAGGGCAAGAACGTATTTGGCAGCATTTATCAATTGTATTTTTTTATATTTATCTTCCAATAATACGGTTTTTAAGATTACAACTGCATTTTACTTGATAACATAAATATTATTGGAAACGAAAACTTTAACAAATATAATTTATTATACATCGAAATGAATGTGTACAATTTGTAAAACTGAATTGTTAGCCGGCCAGTAATAGGCATCTCATCGATTCTATGATAGTACTTATATGAACTCACAATAAATAATGCTAACTAACTATTCTGAAAGCCTTATTAAATTTAATGCATCCTCTTGGACACCTTGAATTATTAATTGCTTCGTTTATTTTCTCTATTCTGGTATATTGAAGCAGTTTATTTTATACGTTTAAATATTTAGTATTTGATATTTACTTGTATGCTATCTTAGGGAAAATTGTTTTAGTAGCGATTTTGGAATTTTTTAAAGTATTATAATTTTATAATATTGAGATGCAGAGTATTCTTCAAAAGCCTGAAATTAAAAAAAAACTATCTATTTTGGCACTGGGAAGACGGGGGTGCTAAATTGCGAAAAATGTTTTAAAGGTTGGATACATAATATACAAAAGTTTTACTTTGGTAGCATATTATTTAATTCTGCAACAAAGTAGATATTGCTGATTTCTTTCTTTCTCAATGGTATTATTGGCAACAGATTCCAATGCGTAATACATAAAAGATAGTCTTAAATAATTTGCTATCTTAGATAGAATTTCTCTACGATCGATATTTTATTATAAAAATATCCTTTAAAAATATGTATCAAAAACGAACAAACCTTATACTTTAGGAACCAGTGAGGTAATTGAAACTTATTTACATACATTATTTCCAATCTTAGCATCTCTTTATCTGCAATCGTTGTCCAGTGTTTGTAACAATTAACTGGTTATTGTGTAATTTTATGTTACGCTTTTGTGGTTACGTGATATCCGCCTGTTTATAATATTATTTTTTATTTCGGTTTTTGACATCGATTTAGTTTTATCAATATCTCAATTATTTTATTTATAATTAGCCGATTTCAAAAAAGGAGAAGGTTCTCAATTCGATTGTATACTTTTTTATGAATGTTCAGGTATAACATCTTTGTTTATCAACCGATTTACATAATTCTTGCCAATTATTGAGGAAGGTATATATAGGCTACATAACTTCACGCTATAACTCTAAAGAGCAAAGCAGTAACTATGAATGGTAAGCAACCTGGAAGGCCGGGAATTAAGGAATATGAATATAATAAAATGTTGTAAATAGTTTTAACGGTGTAAGCTGTGTATTAGATTTCGTAACATTAATTCGGTCCGGTAGTTATGCGGTCCAACCGAATTCAGCTTATTTTAAGAAATAAATTTTATTGACGACTTGTCGGATATATTAAAAGTGAATTATCATTTAATTTGCCGAAAAAATTGTCACTTTACATCATTTAAAATTGTGGTTAAAAGCTAAAACTCGTAAAGAATAATAGCAATACCTGAATTAAAACATGGTCCAACGAGAACCGTGTAATAACAAAATTCCTAAACAAAACTCTCACATTGATAATAATACATCAAAAGGAAAGTTTATTCAAAACAAATTTGTAAAATTACTATTAGAAAAATGATAATAGCTTACTATAAATCTCTTATAATCTAAACGAATACGTCATCGGTACAGCTTAGGGAGATATTCATTGTTATAAGAATACGTTTGTGGGGAAATTTTATTCATAGGCCGTGGGAAAAAGAATCCCGCCCACGCGACGCTTACAACCCATCGAAATTCTTTAACATAATGTTAACGTATAAATAATATTTACGGCGGATTTTTCGCTGGTGTAGTGTTACATATTATGTGGTATGCTACCGAGTTTTAATATACGGAATTGACTAGTCGAAAGTGGACCGGTGTCGAATATTCTCGAAGTGGATTCTAATCTCAACAAACACATAAAAATGAAAATAGTTGTCAGGTTCAGTAGAAATGACGTTCGAGATAGTCGATGTCACCGATAAAAGAGAGCTGAGATCTAACGAATACCAAGTTCCATAGTAGCTCCTTTAATTATAGCTGTAGAAATGTACGTTCTCTAATACATTTTTTATGCGGGATTTCTAGCATGGCAAGTCTTAACGGTCAATAAATTACGATAAAAAAATTTGACTCCTTTAATTAAAAATTTAAATTTTGTTTATTGACGACTATTTAAAATAGTGTTGAATAGTTTTTGACTTATGTAGGGGTCAAAAGTACCTCGAAATTTTTCATGTGGCTTGACTGGCGGCACACTGCTGTGTTTCTAAACTCCTGATCGACGAAATATCCTTAATGGAGTATACAGAATAAATGTAATTGTACATAATATATTTTAAAGTTTTTTCCATATCGATTATCGTACCTGCTGTCATCGTTTTCTGAAATTTTCCAATACGAGTTTCGATGTGTTTCAAAATCACGCCTATATAAATGCCGTGCATGGACCCAACAACAAACCAAGACAGTACGTTACTGATTTAATCACTTTCCTGCTGGGATTTTTGATATCAACAATAAATTTCAAGGGGGCTCGGAGTTCATACTGATGAATTGTAAATGAATTTGAACAACGGCTGGTTTACAAAGCAAAAGTTTTAATTCTAAAGCGGTAGTGAAGATCACTTTTGAAGAGTTAATCGATTCCCGTAGGGCAAGAACGTATTTGGCAGCATTTATCAATTGTATTTTTTTATATTTATCTTCCAATAATACGGTTTTTAAGATTACAACTGCATTTTACTTGATAACATAAATATTATTGGAAACGAAAACTTTAACAAATATAATTTATTATACATCGAAATGAATGTGTACAATTTGTAAAACTGAATTGTTAGCCGGCCAGTAATAGGCATCTCATCGATTCTATGATAGTACTTATATGAACTCACAATAAATAATGCTAACTAACTATTCTGAAAGCCTTATTAAATTTAATGCATCCTCTTGGACACCTTGAATTATTAATTGCTTCGTTTATTTTCTCTATTCTGGTATATTGAAGCAGTTTATTTTATACGTTTAAATATTTAGTATTTGATATTTACTTGTATGCTATCTTAGGGAAAATTGTTTTAGTAGCGATTTTGGAATTTTTTAAAGTATTATAATTTTATAATATTGAGATGCAGAGTATTCTTCAAAAGCCTGAAATTAAAAAAAAACTATCTATTTTGGCACTGGGAAGACGGGGGTGCTAAATTGCGAAAAATGTTTTAAAGGTTGGATACATAATATACAAAGTTTTACTTTGGTAGCATATTATTTAATTCTGCAACAAAGTAGATATTGCTGATTTCTTTCTTTCTCAATGGTATTATTGGCAACAGATTCCAATGCGTAATACATAAAAGATAGTCTTAAATAATTTACTATCTTAGATAGAATTTCTCTACGATCGATATTTTATTATAAAAATATCCTTTAAAAATATGTATCAAAAACGAACAAACCTTATACTTTAGGAACCAGTGAGGTAATTGAAACTTATTTACATACATTATTTCCAATCTTAGCATCTCTTTATCTGCAATCGTTGTCCAGTGTTTGTAACAATTAACTGGTTATTGTGTAATTTTATGTTACGCTTTTGTGGTTACGTGATATCCGCCTGTTTATAATATTATTTTTTATTTCGGTTTTTGACATCGATTTAGTTTTATCAATATCTCAATTATTTTATTTTAATTAGCCGATTTCAAAAAAGGAGAAGGTTCTCAATTCGATTGTATACTTTTTTATGAATGTTCAGGTATAACATCTTTGTTTATCAACCGATTTACATAATTCTTTTTTCATTGGAAATGGGTTACCTCAAGGGTAGTTTCATTTTAGTTTTATTGTCATTGGACCTTCGACTTCGAAGATAAACCAAAAAAATCATTGAAGTTGGTTTTCTATTTTCCTCTATTAATCCTAATAATTATGATGCTGTCTAACATCATCAAGGTATCTTTTCTTAGTACTCCCACTTTGTATTCGTTAACCAAAACAGGTACTCTTTACAATCTGTATATGTCGTCGTCGGGACAAAATGTTGTATTCATTAATCACAAAACAACGAGTTCATATGTCAATGTTGAAATAATTTTTTACAGCGCTTTAACATAGGTATTATTTGCAGAAAAACGATGTTAGATCCCAACTAAGATTATATTCCTAATTCGTCTGCCAGGTACTGTTATAAAACAACAAAAAAAAGCGTAACAATCACAACCATACAAATATGTATGTTTAGAATTATAGGTATATTAACTAAGGCTATCTTTCGAGTACGAGCTAAATGAACTCAACAATTGGCCAGCGCCCATTACTACGAATTATTTCGCGTATTATAAAAGAGAACAAACGAGTCACGTCGATCTACGCAACCTGCGCGGACGCAGCTCAATTAGGAAGCTATCTGTAACGCGCGCCCATAAGGAAGAACGAGCTATCGCAAATTTCTAATCTTATGAGTCATGAGTTCGCAAAATTATTAAGGAGGTGGGTCAGACTGCGGGCGGTAAGCCACTAGCGATAACTCGAAACATTTGATTTTATCTCATTCTCTATTAAAATAGTAAATTTTTTGGTAGAAATAAATGAAACACTAATATCATATAACATATCTCCGACTATAATGATACGTACAAAGTTGTTACAAATATCACCGAATAGATTTTTAATGTACTATCGGTCGCCCAATGATCGAAATTCAACCAGTGCTATTTTCTGTTTGACAATTGCCGTATGAACCTAAACAATGAATATATCACTTGCTGTCACTTTTCATTGAGTGACAATGTCATTTTTTTGAGGGGTCTAAGTTCAACGGCACGGTTCGGTTTTATATAATATATAGTATATTTTATTTAACACTAGCTGTGCCTCACGGCTTCACCCGTGATTTTATCCGACAAACACCGCACCGCCAACATACCTGTGTCTATATATAATTGTTTCATATGTATTGTTCTCGCTTCTCGCAAGTACAAATTATTTTAATTATTCATTATCTCCTACGCTGTGCCTAAATAAAATGCAATAAAGGGCAAAATTTGATTTCATAAAATTGTCTTTATGATCGAGTAACTTTTGTTTATAGGGATTAATATTCCATGCCTAAAAATAATGCTCAGAAATATAGTTTTTAAATTTCAACAAAAAAAAATCGCAAAATACCTTGTTGTGGTTTATGTATAAGAGATAGAGGCATATGCTATCGCGGTTTTTTTTTTTTTTGATACATATAACCAATATTTTTGTAGAACATTATAATACCACGCACGCGGATAAAATCAGTTTGGGAGGGCTTCCACTTCCGACTGAATGTTTTTATGTCAGGATTTAACTCAAAAACGGCATGATGGGTTAATCAAGAAAATTATTCACCTAGAAGATAATGTACTACGACATTGTTCTGCGCTAAAACATCTACGAAACAGTTTATGATAGTATATGTGTAACTTTTATAGAAATCAGAATAAAAAATATTTTTGTAATTAATATATCGTTTAACCGCTTCTTTCGCATTCGTTGATCAAACGGTTTGCAAATCAAAATCAAAATAATCTTTATTCAATTTAGGCCCTAAGAAGGCACTTATGAACCTCAAAACACTGCTGACTGTTCGGAAAACGTCCCAGACATCAAGAAGAACCGGTAAGAAACTCGATCGGGTTTTTCTTTTTTTCGCAACTGTACAAATGTTAATATAACAGGTACAATAATAATAATTTAGTGGATGCACAAAGAGAGATCCCGAAGCACATTACTGATTTACCTGACAACAAGTTCAAGGACCATGTCAAGCGGGTTTTACTGTCAAAAGGTTATTATAGGGTGGATCATTATGTGAATGATAGTGATGTCTGGAAGTGACTCCCTCTCTGTGCATCCACTAATATATTATTATTATACCTGTTATATTTGTAATATTTGTAGAGTTAACAAAAAAAAAGATATAAACCCGATCGAGTTTCTTACCGGTTCTTCTCGATGTCTGGGATATTTTCCGAACCGGCAGTAGTGGTTTGACATTCATAAGTGCCTTTTTAGGGCCTAAATTGAATAAAGATTATTTTGATTTGTGATTTTGACACGACAAACCAAAAAATAGATGGCTTTATCACTCTATGTGTATGGTATAGTAAATTATCACTTATGGCACCGCCGTGCGGGATGATTTTTCAAAAATGTAAAAGACTGTTATTTGTTCATAAATATGAATTTTCATATCCTTAACTTGAGAAATAGTGGGTTCTCCATTCAAACTTTCATCCCTTATTTGACCTCTTTAGGTTTTATCTTCATGTTTAAGGTACCCTATGTCCTTCTCCAAGGTCCAATATATCTCTATTCATCAACATTGGTTTGGTTATGACTAACCGACATACATCCAGCCAATGCTAACCTCATTTTAATATGATTTATCATATAGTTTGGGGTAATCTCCGAAATGGTTAGATCGATTTCGACGAGGCTACTTTTATTTTAGAAAAAGAATTGGGGTTCCGCGCCAATAACTTTAAAAAACTAGTCACGGTGAATTAATTCGGGCGCCCAAATGGCTTAAGCTAAGTAAATCATAAGATATATATAAAATTAATGTAACATAAAATTGTAGATATTAAAAAGACCTACAAAAAAGTCAGCGAGAGTATATGTCTATCTTCTAAGGATCATCCACAATAAGCATATATCCGGGAGCGGGAGTACCACGATTCACGCGTGTGCCTGAGCGACGGCATTCTGTAGCCCACGCAAACGAAGTCGCGGACACAGTTAGTTATATTAATGATAGGTAATACTCAATGGTAAATTAGCTGGTTTTGATTTTGATTGTGCGAATTAATAGCGCGGTTTATGAAAATACAGCTCTGCTCTGTGCTTTTTATGCGTAAAATTTCTGCTTTTAAGTTTGTTGTATAAAGTTATAAAGCTTAGGACCTTCATCGACAAACGGACCATCACAAACCAAGAAAAAAATACCGTTTGTTCTTGATATTATTGCGTTAAAAAATACAAACTTTAAAATATTTCTATTGGCTTTAATAGTAGAACCGCAACCTTACGTATTTAGATGATACGGAACAAAATGTCTCATGGCTAACAATGCTACCAACTCACATTATGTTTAAAATAGATACTGGTTATTTTTTTTAATTCATATTAATACCGGTCAGTGTCTCAATAAATATTATCATCCGGTGTCGAAAATATCTTGTTACAGTTCTGCGTGACATCTTACTTAAAGTTTATTGTATGATTAAATACTATATTGATATTTAGAATTGGCATTTTATCAAATAATAGAATTCATAAGGATCTCAAAATGCCAGTGGTTTTAAAATTATTAATAAAAAAATGTGATTATTAGCTTCTTACTAACTGCGGAGGCCTTTATTATTAACATTTTGATTCTTCTTTGAAGCTATATTTCTTTGCGTGGGTTATAATAATTATGAGGGTAAATTTTTATGACAAAAGAGCCCATTCTAACATAAAGTTTACATACACCATGTATGTTGCTAGCTAAAGCAAAAGCTTTTTTGTATTGAAAATATTCATACTCGATTTGAAACTTAATTACGTTTATGTTTATGTTAACTTTTTCCACATTAGATAAATTTTTACTCCGCCATTAAACGATTTATCAACTGCAATACTTACAAATTCAAATTTATCAAAATTACTGTAACCATAATTTATAAAACTTTTTTTATATTTGGTTACACTTTACAGAATTAGTTGGTTATTCTAAATCAGGAATTTTTCAATTTTGTTAGAGTGCCCGTAAATAAAAATATACGACAGAAACTGGCATCTGTGATTACGTAATTTTATGTTTCTAATTTTAGTAATTAACATAAACAAGTAAATATTATAAGCCTAGGACAACTGTTACTAGCTTGCGATGAATAATCGTCTAGTAATAATGCAACTTTAAAACCGGTCGTTGATAAGTTTAACATTTAAAAAATCAAAATATACAAATGACAACTATTTAAAATGAATTCCATAGCTAAATTTAGTAGACTTAGTTGATGGTACTGTCTTCTTGGGCATTACCCTTGATTCAAAATTACAGTGGGGTCCGCATATTAAAACTTTGGCGGGAAGATTAAGTTCTGCTGCATTCGTAGTACGCAAAATTCGCCAGTTAACATATATTGCCACCGCTAGGTTAGTCTACTTCGCTTACTTTCATAGCTTAATGTCTTACGGTATTTTGCTGTGGGGTTCAGCAGCTGAGGTAGATAACATATTTATATTACAAAAGCGGGAAGTTCGAGCAATTTACAATATGAGACCCCGCGAATCACTAAAGAACAAGTTCCAGGAATTTAGTATTTTAACTTTGCCCTCCCAATACATCTTTGATAACTTAATGTATGTCCGTAAAAACTTTGACAAGCTGGATTTTGTCAAAGATCAGCACAATGTAAATACTAGAAATAAAGATAAATTAGTCGTACCGTGTTTTAGACTTAGTAAGACTAATAAAAGTTTTTTAGGTAATAGTGTTAGGTTCTATAACAAGATCCCGAAGCACATTACTGATTTACCTGACAACAAGTTCAAGGACCATGTCAAGCGGGTTTTACTGTCAAAAGGTTATTATAGGGTGGATCATTATGTGAATGATAGTGATGTCTGGAAGTGACTCCCTCTCTGTGCATCCACTAATATATTATTATTATACCTGTTATATTTGTAATATTTGTAGAGTTAACAAAAAAAAAGATATAAACCCGATCGAGTTTCTTACCGGTTCTTCTCGATGTCTGGGATATTTTCCGAACCGGCAGTAGTGGTTTGACATTCATAAGTGCCTTTTTAGGGCCTAAATTGAATAAAGATTATTTTGATTTGTGATTTTGACACGACAAACCAAAAAATAGATGGGTTTATCACTCTATGTGTATGGTATAGTAAATTATCACTTATGGTACCGCCGTGCGGGATGATTTTTCAAAAATGTAAAAGACTGTTATTTGTTCATAAATATGAATTTTCATATCCTTAACTTGAGAAATAGTGGGTTCTTCATTCAAACTTTCATCCCTTATTTGACCTCTTTAGGTTTTATCTTCATGTTTAAGGTACCCTATGTCCTTCTCCAAGGTCCAATATATCTCTATTCATCAACATTGGTTTTGTTATGACTAACCGACATACATCCAGCCAATGCTAACCTCATTTTAATATGATTTATCATATAGTTTGGGGTAATCTCCGAAATGATTAGATCGATTTTGACGAGGCTACTTTTATTTTAGAAAAAGAATTGGGGTTCCGCGCCAATAACTTTAAAAAACTAGTCACGGTGAATTAATTCGGGCGCCCAAATGGCTTACGCTAAGTAAATCATAAGATATATATAAAATTAATGTAACATAAAATTGTAGATATTAAAAAGACCTACAAAAAAGTCAGCGAGAGTATATGTCTATCTTCTAAGGATCATCCACAATAAGCATATATCCGGGAGCGGGAGTAGCACGATTCACGCGTGTGCCTGAGCGACGGCATTCTGTAGCCCACGCAAACGAAGTCGCGGACACAGTTAGTTATATTAATGATAGGTAATACTCAATGGTAAATTAGCTGGTTTTGATTTTGATTGTGCGAATTAATAGCGCGGTTTATGAAAATACAGCTCTGCTCTGTGCTTTTTATGCGTAAAATTTCTGCTTTTAAGTTTGTTGTATAAAGTTATAAAGCTTAGGACCTTCATCGACAAACGGACCATCACAAACCAAGAAAAAAATACTGTTTGTTCTTGATATTATTGCGTTAAAAAATACAAACTTTAAAATATTTCTATTGGCTTTAATAGTAGAACTGCAACCTTACGTATTTAGATGATACGGAACAAAATGTCTCATGGCTAACAATGCTACCAACTCACATTATGTTTAAAATAGATACTGGTTATTTTTTTTAATTCATATTAATACCGGTCAGTGTCTCAATAAATATTATCATCCGGTGTCGAAAATATCTTGTTACAGTTCTGCGTGACATCTTACTTAAAGTTTATTGTATGATTAAATACTATATTGATATTTAGAATTGGCATTTTATCAAATAATAGAATTCATAAGGATCTCAAAATGCCAGTGGTTTTAAAATTATTAATAAAAAAATGTGATTATTAGCTTCTTACTAACTGCGGAGGCCTTTATTATTAACATTTTGATTCTTCTTTGAAGCTATATTTCTTTGCGTGGGTTATAATAATTATGAGGGTAAATTTTTATGACAAAAGAGCCCATTCTAACATAAAGTTTACATACACCATGTATGTTGCTAGCTAAAGTAAAAGCTTTTTTGTATTGAAAATATTCATACTCGATTTGAAACTTAATTACGTTTATGTTTATGTTAACTTTTTCCACATTAGATAAATTTTTACTCCGCCATTAAACGATTTATCAACTGCAATACTTACAAATTCAAATTTATCAAAATTACTGTAACCATAATTTATAAAACTTTTTTTATATTTGGTTACACTTTACAGAATTAGTTGGTTATTCTAAATCAGGAATTTTTCAATTTTGTTAGAGTGCCCGTTAATAAAAATATACGACAGAAACTGGCATCTGTGATTACGTAATATTATGTTTCTAATTTTAGTAATTAACATAAACAAGTAAATATTATAAGCCTAGGACAACTGTTACTAGCTTGCGATGAATAATCGTCTAGTAATAATGCAACTTTAAAACCGGTCGTTGATAAGTTTAACATTTAAAAAATCAAAATATACAAATGACAACTATTTAAAATGAATTCCATAGCTAAATTTCAATATTAACATTCAAATTGTTTACAGATATTTTTTAATCAGTATACTAATGTATGCAAATTGCATTCCGAAAATTCGTTGTAATCTCAAATAATGAGACGGAACATTATTTAAAGTCGAAAATGTACCGAAGCGCGCTGCAACGAACGAAACTGTAGCACAGTCACATATTTTACACTTTCGTACGAATTTAATTGAGAAAGAAGAGACCGAGTTCCTCTCACAGCGGGACCGCTTCGAAATTTATTCAAAAGAATATTTCGCGAAAGCCCCCCCATTATTTACGTCAAGCGACGCAACCAGGCCCGAGCCCTCGCATTCGCAATATTATGTTTGAGATACGGCGTTAACCACGTTGACCCAGATTTTAATACGTCCCATGATGCTGTTTATGATGACTTTTTGAAAAATGCAATTTTTAATTTCGGACCCAGACTGGAAAACGAATATGCCCACGGAGGATTCACTTTAACTGTATCGTGTATAAATTGTTTATTCTTATGCATCGCCGATGGAAGCATGTCTATATATTAAACTGAATTAATTGAATCCTGTACCCCAAAATTGGTACTGTTATTATTATGCGAATATCTCTTTTTTTTCATACGATGTGTATCTCATTTTTTGTTGTACCCCATAAGATCGAATTTCATATATGATATTTAATGATGTTTTTTTTTTTCTTGTTACAGTCATTCTTCGGAAGGACATACAACAATTTATCATCAATATCGGAGTGCAAAAACAACGGTGAATGTATCATTAATAAAAAAAACAGAACTGCTTGTAAAGCGTGCAGACTGAGAAAGTGTCTCTTAGTAGGAATGTCCAAGTCCGGTTCGAGATACGGCAGGAGATCGAACTGGTTCAAAATCCATTGCTTACTACAAGAACAGCAGCAACACCATATGCAGCAATTACAAAGTAGCAAATCACCACCAAACTTTAACCCATCACTGAACCCAACATTCTTGCCTTCAAATTTATTACCTGCCGCTGCCTTAGCCGAATACTATAAGAACTCAGAAAAAAGTCAATTTACCGATGACATGACACGACAGAGCGTTTCACCGTCCGATTCTGGAGCGTCTTCAGCTGATCCCGAAGACGACAATAGTTCTAGAAGTACCAGTGGGCTTAGTATTTTCAAACCGGCATCATCACCGTCAAGCGAAAAGGATGTAAGACTACAAACAATTAGAAATCAAAATAAAGATGTTAAAAAGCGGAAACCTCCAACGCTTTCTCCATCCCCGTTTGGTCCGGTTACAGCGTCTCCCAGTTTTGCATCTCGGCCGTTCCTACCAGCGATGCATAGACCGATACCGTCAGGCTTGACTACGTGGCCTAGTCGAAGTGGCGGTGACTTACTTCTCCACTCTCCAGCTGTTGCTGGAGTTGCTGTCGATCAAGACCAACCGATAGACTTATCTATTAAATCTACTGCTGTGTTATTCAGAACTCCAGAAAACGATGGAGCTAGCGATTCAGAACCAGAATTGAACATCGATTTGAGTGCGGATAATAGCAAAGAACTTATGAAGAACCCTTTGGACTTGTCACTTGTTCCGAAAAGGACAGAAGAAGTCCCTATGACGGGATAAAGTTTTAGATAGAATTGAAATTTGATACCTACGTCTGTATCTTTATTCTGTATATAGTTAGTATAATTATATATATAAATATATATATATAAACAACTTAGTAATGTAAATTATGGTATAGTAGATTAGAGATAAATTTGCTTATTTGGTGATGATGTTTGAATTGCAAGGAAATTCGCAAATAGTTTCCTATGATATAACTTATCAAAGTGAATGAAATGGTTGCCATTAACTAATTAATTAATTTCTCTTTAATTGTCAATTATGAATGATGGTGATGTTGTGTTATTATTTTTAAAATACTCAGCCATACAGTATTTAAGATTTTTACATTCCACATTTTTCTACTGAAGGAGAATCTAGTATGAATTCTTGAGATGAGATTTTCAATTACTTTTCGTTTTTTTTAATTCATATACTATCAGCACCCTCGAACGGTAACGAGGAGGAAATAAAATGATAATTCATTAAACAAAATATGCGATGATCGTATTTGAAAACTATCATAATTTATAGTAGAGCTCTTCAAATATTTACTAAAACATTGTTTTTGTTTTAATTATGTAAATATTTCTTGTTTTTAAAATAAGTTTGTAAAGTCATGGACTTAGTAAAGGAGAAATGAAGGCAATTTGATGACTTTGTTTGAACATTTTTGTATAGTGACGCACGAAATCTAGAAAATTCATTTTCGTGATTAATATTTATGGAATAATAAAAACCAAACCAAGAATTGTTCACATAAATATTTTTATAATATGCTTATGAAGACTTTATAAAATAAAACCATTAATCCCGTTGATTCTGAATTTAGAAGTAAGCCACACGCTTTTTTATTAAATGCCCATTGTTTTATGTGTGTTGCTATACACACCACAGATTAATTCAGCCAGCTTGTTCAGAGTATAAATACAAGATGCATTAAAACAGAGATATGTATACACAGCATTGACCCTGAATTTATGCAAAAACGTGTATCGAAACATGAATACATTTGCTTAAGGGTGTTGATGTTATCGGAATAGACAGGTTTTGTCCGCTTACTGGCAGTGTTTCGAGTCGCACCGCGGTATCTAATTGAACAATAAATATCGTTCTGTTATCTTAAATGCATCGTGCCAACGCTTGGGTATAATTTGCTCGTGCGACGAATTTTATATTTGAGTGAACAATCTGTTTTCTTTAAATTATGTTACGTGAATCTTATTTTAGCGAAGTGCCAGTTCAAATATGTGCCAGTGTATTGTTTTTACCAATATTAGTTAATATTTCGAATGGGATCCAAGGCCAGTTTACGAAGCTCGAAATTTTTTAATGTACAAATAATAATATTCCATGTATAAATAGATATTACGTTCTTAAATGTTAATATAATTATTTATTTTTTAGTTATAAGGCCAGTTCTATTGAGTCAATTATTTTATTGTAAGCTGTATTTTACAGTGTAGTTTTTTTTAGTTTTAATTTATAATTTGTATTGATGCTTTTCCATGTTATTTTGTTAAGTTGTTTCTTTTTGTTGGATTTTTTTTTAGTATATTGAAACATTCCTTATTGCTCATGCCAATATTAGCTGCATAGTGTATTTTTTTTTTAAGTTTCATAAATACGGTTAGCAACGGATGTCTAATGAATTTTATTTAACAGTAATTTATTATCATATCGGTAATACTTCAATTAAAATATAATGTATTATTACCAAGTTTCTGTTGTTGACTGTATAGCTCAATCACTTGAGGTAATTATAAGAAATAAAATAAAACCTTCTTCATTTTTCATATATAATGTCGCAGAAAATTGATACTTAATTCTTAAAATTTGAGTCTACCTGAATGTTGTGTATTTATGAATAAAGAGACATTTACTCTGGACTTTTAATTCCGATTAAGATCTTTAAGTATAAGAAAAATATGAAATAATGCATGAGGCTTACTAAGAAATACAAAAAAGATCAAGCTTTTAAAAATTCCATCTATTTTTATAGAAAGTTTTACATCGGTGAATAGGTACCTAAAACTGCTACACGTGTAATTGCATACAAATCTAATAAACAAATATTTTGCATAAATATAAAAAAATCTTTTATGTGAAGAAAAGTACACGCTCGTGCATACCCATATAGTGGCAGGACATTACGATATGTTCGCTTAGCTAGTTAACGCACTTCAGGTAAAAAATCTGCCACCAAAACATATCGATGCATTCAAAAATTGTATGTGAGAGCCCACTCATTTTGTAAACTTATTATAATTTTAGGTTTCTTATTTACTTAAAATCACGTTATATTGTGGCTAAAGTCTAGACCATTATCGTAGGAAAAAACTTATATTAAATTCTTGTAAATGCATATTTAGCTTAACTCATTTAAGTCATGCGGAGCAGGTACAACAAATAATAACAGTACTATATATATACATAGAGTCATCATACAGTAGGTATACCTTATAATACCTGTAAATTTTGTCACAGGTATCCAAAGCCCTCTTCCCAATGTACGGCTAGGACGTATTTGGTAATTAAAAAATTTGCAGTTTTGTAATTTAATACGAGAACATTTTTGAAGCATTCAGAAATTTTCATTATGTTTTTCTTCATTATCAGCGACGACATTATATAAATTTTGAGACAATGTTTAAAATATTCCTTAATAGAATACATCTTATAATGTAGCTTTGTATTCACTATTTTACAAAATTGAGAAGTACCGTCATTATGAACCATTATAAAAGTTGGTAATAAACGTAATTTTCACGTTTATTGCCGAAGTAATTTATAGTCCAGTGTGAGTTTTAGCATGTTTTATTTCATGTTCCTCCTTACACAAATGAGCAAAAATTGACAAAACTAGACTCTCACATCTCTATCTTTTAAAGTGAAATCTTTTTTTTTTTCTTGTTAAATAATTTCTGTAATTAAATAAGCATGTACTGATTAAGTTTTGAAATAAAATAATCATTGTTGTTGCAGTGTGATATGATATTTTTATAATGATGTTTTTTATTTACTTTTTTACGTTTTATAAGTAAATCTTAATATATTTTAGAAAAAAATAAATAAAAACGAGAGTGCCTTTTTATAATGTAGTTTTATTTTTTATCATTTTTGCTTTATTAGTATTATCAATATCTGGGCGACCGAGCTGTGCAAACAAAAAAAGAAAACCACCTATCTAGGTAAACTTGGAATGTAAAACATTATCTAAATGCAAAGTTTCATCGAAATCGTAGGAGCCGTTTCCGAGAAATCAATTACATATATACATATAAGATTTGCTCACTTAATATAATAAGATTATTTGTTTAGACTTTAACGTACTCATCAACTATACTTTAGTGAGTTTCTAAGTCAGTTTATATAAAGAAAACATTTATATACAATCTTCTTTAGCAACTATAACGTAACCATCAAAAAAGTAATTAATAAACGACAAAAGGTTTAAAGGTTTAAGTTTACGACAGCATACCGAAATTTGTGAAAACACCGGGTTAAAATTATTCTAATGCAAACACAAATTGCGCAAAATAAATTACAAAAACAAAAAAAAATTGTAACTTAGAATTTACAGTTGCCATTTTCTTTTTGAGTAAACATGCAGCGAAAATTCGGAAACATATCTTCGGAGCAGTTAAAATTGGTCGCCCTAATTTTTTTCCATTCATCCGACATCAAAAATGAATTAAAACTAAACAGTACTCAGTCCTTATACGACTTTTAAAGATTATAGAATTATGATCTTGTCTTGGTTATTATACAGAAATATTATTTTGTATAATATTGCACTTTACCTAATAACCACACATCATCAACAGTAGAATTAGAATGTCCTGAACTACTCAGCCGTATGGCGTCCTACTACAAGCGATCGTATGATATCACGTTTATAACATATTAACCACTAATTCAGTGATTGTGATTGTTAGTTAAGTAATTCAGTGAATTCATTGAGGTGTTATTATTCGTAATTGATATTACGTGTTAGAATAAAACCATTACTAAAACCAGTGCTTTAGAAAGCTCATGTATGTTCAAAATCAATCACTCAACAGTAGTTCACGGTAGCAATCATGAATAATTGATTACATACTATATGTATTTGTTCTTTGCTACCATAAATTAATTTCAAAACTGTTTGTCTAAAATCAACATAATGCCACTGGTGTCTCCTTATTAATAATTCAAGTGGGAAACGTCAGAATACCGAACTTCCATACAAGTTGAAAAAAACGATTGGGGCATGTAGGAAAAGTACATTAAATATTGAAGATAATAAATTTTTATCAAATGAAATTTTTTTTTTTGTTTTTAATATTCATGTATTAATACGTGAAGCAAAAGCTTTCTACCCCATTTTATGCGTATTGTGTTCACGGAAGACTGTGAGATTTGGCATAATTAAAGTTTATATGCAGAAGGAGTGCAGAATCCTTAACTCGACAGGTGCCAATCAACTTAGACCATCCCCCCCAAAAATATTTTACATTGTCACTCAAGGAAAAATGAGAAATAACACTCATTGTTTACCTTTATGAATACAGCAAATGTCAAACAGGAAATAGTCTATGATTTGATCGAATTTCGACCTTAGGGCGATCGCTATTAGTAACAATTGTATTCACAGATTTTTTTAAAGCTTGCGCTTTGAATCTCAGAGCATTTTTATATTGTTTCTGCAAAATGACTGATGGAATTACAGTATAGTTCAGAAACAACGCCATTCGCTGGTGAAAAGATCACACATAACAACAACATCCTGCTATCAACACTATAAGTGTAACTGGATAAATACACCGGTTAGTGAAAAAACACTATTAAAGGATTGCGTTTGTAATGGATCCAACATGGAACAACACTAGCCGAGTCTATATCTTATTCCTATAATTCTTCTCCAGTTATATTAGATACTTTTATGATAAATTTCGGTTATGGTTGACTAAATCTTAAAATCTAAATCTGTCGCCAATCACCAATAGGTGTGTTCCGGCAGCTACACTTGAGATCCAGTCTTCCACTAGGCTTAGCGTGTTACCATCTTGGGCCACACCAGGTGAGATTGTGTCTACAAAGTTAAAAACTATAACGAAAAAAAATTAAGTACCATTTTGAATTAATAATCAATCTTATAAAAGGTTTATACTCCAAATCAAAATTTAGAAGCAATGATGATCCAGACATAGTAAGACTGGTATTAAGGTATTTTCGAGTTTGAAGTCTTTTCCCAAATACCTGTCGGTGTATTTTGCAGCGAAATTTGTGCTAAAATCTTCATTCTAGGCTTCATTCGTTACCGTTTTTGACAGCTACGTGACATAACATCAGATGATATCGGGTTCGACGATCTATACCTACTCGATAAAAACAGTGTACAGAAATCGTTTAGAATTTATTTCTTGATTGTAGTACGGTGATACGAGTACCTTCAAATCCCATCAGATGCATATGAGGAAGTACTGATAGGCTAGTCTTACTATCCGACGACTTAGGATGGATTTGATAGTTTACTTCTTCTTCTTCTTCTTCTTCCTAACTTGGCAACTACTCCTCATTAATGAAGACCATTAATGCCATTATCAAGTAAATATAATGTCATGTATAATGACGATTTCGGTATCCTAACAAGATGTTGGCTCCATTGTTAGAACTTTCTTGGGAGTTTTTGTGGGATCCCAGAATGCATGCTTTCACTTTATAAATATTCATAATACAATTCACTTATGCACAAAAACTAAACTATATCACGCAACCAGCCACCAATATTACATAATATAGGTTACAAACCTAAGTAAATTAATTAAAAATAAAAACCACAAATTGTCACTTCAACAACAAAATCTGGCATACGGTTCCCATTTAGCTATGCTCCCTTGACAATTTTTTAAAGCTGGATACAACAAATTAATTTATAATTGTTATAAATACAATTATCTTATTACGTAACAGCTTCAATATCCTGATATCTAGATGTGTGCTCGCAGTGACTTGAACTCGAAGGTTTTATTTCAACTAAATTTAGGAGATTCGGAATACTGAAAAGAGTTTGACGGTTTTTCTTTACACTTTCAAAAGTTTTTGAAGTGTTATATTTGCCGTACCGTACCATGTAGCTTTTTTAAATAATTTTAGCGTTATGGTTACAATCTCACCCCATGTTAAGTGAAGATGTGGCACTAGATGGTGAATGCTATGCTTAGTGGCGAAACTGGCTTTCGAGTTAAACTACCGAAATATACCTATAAGTCTTGGAGTCAGATTTTCAGTTTGAGAACGACAGCTAGCGAGACTGGTATAAGAATATACCCTACACCATGCTATAGTTTCTTATCGATGTTTTGCTTCGCCGAAAGCTAAAGCTCAGCACAGGGATTCGAGCTCACTTGGATCGACGCAGTGTCCTTTAAGCGTAATGTAAAGAGACATTTACGCAGGTCAGATTTATAACGATGACTGGCGGTGAATTACCGATACTATGTGGTCGTTGTTGCTTTTGGATAGTACTTTGCTCACCATTAGATACAAATTGGCTTCATACAAAACTTATATAATATTGTTTCGTGTCGCCATTAGTTTATAGTTTGGTAAACAGAATTTTTAAAGCGTTGTTGAATCATGTTGCAGACATTATCATACGAGGAATGGAAGGTAATGATGTTACGCTGCGGCGGCCTGCGGCTTTATTCTACTGTCAAAAATCTGCGTTTTTTTTTATATAAAAAGAGAAATTGCCAAAGAATTTCAATTCAAAATATTAAACACTTAACAACACAGCAAGGCAGTCAAAGTTACTCCAGTTTAAAAACAATTTTAATGTAAATATACAGGGATTTTAACGAGTATATGTTTTTATTGTTGGGTTGAAGCGGCATTTTTGTCATCCTGTTTAATTGAAATAATGTCGCAGTGTGTAACAAATCATTTCTTTTCAACACCGGCCCGCGGGGCCTGCCTCTTGACCAGATATAGCCGTCGACTGAGGCCGGAAAGAAATGTTGCTCGTTAAAAGATAATGGGAACTTTGGGTCACCGATCTATGTACTAGCAAGTCGAAAAGTTTTATAATATATATTAATGTTTTTTTTTTTTACGAATTGTAATTAGTTCGTCTTTATTACTAAATACTGCTTTGACATGAATAAATTGCATATATCGAAGTCCGTGGATAACTGACGAAGTCACTAAAACATTTGACTACATCTTACCTTTTTTATGTAGTATAAGTATGCGCTTGGCCTCTAACTCACCTGATATTATGTCAAGTAAAGGCCGACGATGGAACGTGCTTTCTTATTAAAGGTCTATTCACTCTTTGCTTGAAATCTCTCAACTTATATGTGGGCGGGAAGACAGATGCCGGGAGTAAATTCCACTCCATAGACGTTCGCATAATTAATGACAAAGCGAAACGCTTCGTGCGAATTTGTGTAATAGCTACCACATAGGGGTGGAAACCCTCACGTTGTCTAGTTGCTGATTCTAAATGTCGATGCGATTAAGTATTATGACACGCTAAGCGGAGAAATCGAATAGGCTTTACAGTGTGGCTACCAAAACACACCGGTGCCTGTTCATCAATAGAGTTTATATTGTTATTAGTCATTATCGTTACAATCTTATTGTGCTCAGATGGAAAAGATGAGTCGAAAATGAATAAGACTTATATTACAAAACACAAAACAGAAATAACCTGTCCGTTGTTTCAGGCCTCGAAAGGTAAATATATTTTTTATTCGCTCACATTCAATAATTTATATTTTATTATAAAAGTAACAGCTGGTAGTGAAAGAAACCAGTGTAAACAAACAAATAAAGAAAATAAACAAAGGAGAAATTAATACATGAAAAAACACATACAGCATATAAAAAATGATGTGTTAACAAAATTTGTCGTCAGCGCATTGCCATTGGTGACGGAAGTTAAAGGACAGCACTGTTTTTCATAGAAACTTCTAATTTTATCACCAATCAATATAATATTCAAAATATCGTGGTCCCTTTTATTATTCTGCCATTTATCAATAGTAATAACAAGACAATTTTTAACAAAAAAGTAAACCAAATTGAATTTATTTCGAGGAGTTCAATGGTGTATTTTCGAAGCTGAAGGTCCAATGCCAATTATATTAAAATGGAATCACCGTTGAGGTATCATCTTTCCAACGAAAAAAAGAATCACCTAAATCGGTTCATAAACAAAGAAGTTGTACCTGAACATCCATAAAAAATATACATTCGAATTGAAAACCTCATTTTATGAAGTGGGTTATAAGTAAATATTAATTACCACTTGGCTGTAATTATAACCTGCAAAAATTATATTAATTAGAAACATTAAATTTAATGACAAATGTAAAACTTGAACGCGTAATACAATCCTCCTAATATGAACACAGTATGAGCAAAATACAGATAAAATTCTCGATTAATGGTTACTAAATGAAAAATAAAACATATCAACGCAAGCGTACATCCAAAAAGGTCCAATTCGGAGGGCCAATTTTAACGAGGAAGCCGTACTAATTGAGATCGCACCACCGACGAATGACGTCCCAAAAATCATGTCATTATAACCAAACAGGGAGTTGATTTATTAAGACATGCGCGGAATAGACTGCTCAAGAATGGGATCAACATCGGTATTCAATCAACACCTTTTTTATTTGAAGGTTAATTTTGAAAATGATTTTCGAGTTTCTTTTATTGTTTTTTTTTTATTGTGACCGTGATACAACAGTACCTATTGTAATGGATATTCTTTGATTCGCTTCATTAAATATATCAATTAATTTGTTCGAATAACAAATTTGGGATGTAGATAAAACTGGAGATTTTTGACATTTTTATTTTCTAAAAAAGCGGTGTCATCTCATGGGAAGAGTTATTTGCTTATCTATACTAATGTTATAAAGCTCTTGAGATTTTTTATTTGTTTGTTTGAACATGCTAATCTCTAGAACTATCAATAACTATCCAAAAACAATACAACAGTATAAGAAAGGATCCCAACATAGACATATTTGGCAGCACAGGGATTCGAGCTCACTTGGATCGACGCAGTGTCCTTTAAGCGTAATATAAAGAGACATTTACGCAGGTCAGATTTATAACGATGACTGGCGGTGAATTACCGATACTATGTGGTCGTTGTTGCTTTTGGATAGTACTTTGCTCACCATTAGATACAAATTGGCTTCATACAAAACTTATTTAATATTGTTTCGTGTCGCCATTAGTTTATAGTTTGGTAAACAGAATTTTTAAAGCGTTGTTGAATCATGTTGCAGACATTATCATACGAGGAATGGAAGGTAATGATGTTACGCTGCGGCGGCCTGCGGCTTTATTCTACTGTCAAAATCTGCGTTTTTTTATATAAAAAGAGAAATTGCCAAAGAATTTGAATTCAAAATATTAAACACTTAACAACACAGCAAGGCAGTCAAAGTTACTCCAGTTTAAAAACAATTTTAATGTAAATATACAGGGATTTTAACGAGTATATGTTTTTATTGTTGGGTTGAAGCGGCATTTTTGTCATCCTGTTTAATTGAAATAATGTCGCAGTGTGTAACAAATCATTTCTTTTCAACACCGGCCCGCGGGGCCTGCCTCTTGACCAGATATAGCCGTCGACTGAGGCCGGAAAGAAATGTTGCTCGTTAAAAGATAATGGGAACTTTGGGTCACCGATCTATGTACTAGCAAGTCGAAAAGTTTTATAAGATATGTTAATGTTTTTTTTTTTACGAATTGTAATTAGTCCGTCTTTATTACTAAATACTGCTTTGACATGAATAAATTGCATATATCAAAGTCCGTGGATAACTGACGAAGTCACTAAAACATTTGACTACATCTTACCTTTTTTATGTAGTATAAGTATGCGCTTGGCCTCTAACTCACCTGATATTATGTCAAGTAAAGGCCGACGATGGAACGTGCTTTCTTATTAAAGGTCTCTTCACTCTTTGCTTGAAATCTCTCAACTTTTATGTGGGCGGGAAGACAGATGCCGGGAATAAATTCCACTCCATAGACGTTCGCATAATTAATGACAAAGTGAAACGCTTCGTGCGAATTTGTGTAATAGCTACCACATAGGGGTGGAAACCCTCACGTTGTCTAGTTTCTGATTCTAAATGTCAATGCGATTAAGTATTATGACACGCTAAGCGTAGAAATCGGATAGGCTTTACAGTGTGGCTGTCAAAACACACCGGTGCCTGTTCATCAATAGAGTTTATATTGTTATTAGTCATTATCGTTACAATCTTATTGTGCTCAGATGGAAAAGACGAGTCGAAAATGAATAAGACTTATATTACAAAACACAAAACAGAAATAACCTGTCCGTTGTTTCAGGCCTCGAAAGGTAAATATATTTTTTATTCGCTCACATTCAATAATTTATATTTTATTATAAAAGTAACAGCTGGTAGTGAAAGAAACCAGTGTAAACAAACAAATAAAGAAAATAAACAAAGGAGAAATTAATACATGAAAAAACACATACAGCATATAAAAAATGATGTGTTAACAAAATTTGTCGTCAGCGCATTGCCATTGGTGACGGAAGTTAAAGGACAGCACTGTTTTTCATAGAAACTTCTAATTTTATCACCAATCAATATAATATTCAAAATATCGCGGTCCCTTTTATTATTCTGCCATTTATCAATAGTAATAACAAGACAATTTTTAACAAAAAAGTAAATCAAATTGAATTTATTTCGAGGAGTTCAATGGTGTATTTTCGAAGCTGAAGGTCTAATGCCAATTATATTAAAATGGAATCACTCTTGAGGTATCATCTTTCCAACGAAAAAAAGAATCACCTAAATCGGTTCATAAACAAAGAAGTTGTACCTGAACATCCATAAAAAAATATACATTCGAATTGAAAACCTCATTTTATGAAGTGGGTTATAAGTAAATATTAATTACCACTTGGCTGTAATTATAACCTGCAAAAATTATATTAATTAGAAACATTAAATTTAATGACAAATGTAAAACTTGAACGCGTAATACAATCCTCCTAATATGAACACAGTATGAGCAAAATACAGATAAAATTCTCGATTAATGGTTACTAAATGAAAAATAAAACATATCAACGCAAGCGTACATCCAAAAAGGTCCAATTCGGAGGGCCAATTTTAACGAGGAAGCCGTACTAATTGAGATCGCACCACCGACGAATGACGTCCCAAAAATCATGTCATTATAACCAAACAGGGAGTTGATTTATTAAGACATGCGCGGAATAGACTGCTCAAGAATGGGATCAACATCGGTATTCAATCAACACCTTTTTTATTTGAAGGTTAATTTTGAAAATGATTTTCGAGTTTCTTTTATTGTTTTTTTTTTATTGTGACCGTGATACAACAGTACCTATTGTAATGGATATTCTTTGATTCGCTTCATTAAATATATCAATTAATTTGTTCGAATAACAAATTTGGGATGTAGATAAAACTGGAGATTTTTGACATTTTTATTTTCTAAAAAAGCGGTGTCATCTCATGGGAAGAGTTATTTGCTTATCTATACTAATGTTATAAAGCTCTTGAGATTTTTTATTTGTTTGTTTGAACATGCTAATCTCTAGAACTATCAATAACTATCCAAAAACAATACAACAGTATAAGAAAGGATCCCAACATAGACATATTTGGCCAAAGTTACAAATGCTACAGAGACAATGTTTTGAAAAACACGTGTAGGGACTAAGTGCCTAGGTTATGTATCTATATTCACTTAATTTTATGTACATTTAAACTTATTTACACTATTTATTTTTTACATGTCAGAGCAACCTTTAATTAAGGCAACACTTAGATTCTAATTAAAGCATGTTTTGTATTTTTAATTTAAGTGAAGTGTATGTCTTGTTGGTAGCTTAAAAAAAAAAGATTTAAAAAAACTTTTTCGATTTTAGCCTTTGTATTGAGAATGGTATGCTATATATTTCACGCTAAGGTGTGAAGTAATAACCTATGAACGTCAAGTTGTATGGGAAGTGAAAATAACAAGTGGCTACACGGATGCTTTGGTGGCGGTGCAGTGGATTGTTGATAAAATAAATTTAACATGGGTGAAACCACGGGCGCAGCTAGCATACAATTAAAAGATTTTAATAAAAGAAAATGTAAGCCCAAGATAAATTAGCAGTTCACTAAAAGCTAGCAATTAGCATCTGTTATAAAAACACCTGAAGGAAGTGAAAATCAAGGCTAGAAGACTCCCACGGGAATCAAAATAGGTATATTATAATCATCATTATTAAAATAACTACGTAATTTTATCGTGTAAAATTAATTCGGTGAGTTGAATAAATACCCTCAATAAAATGTCAAAATCGATGTACGAACATAAAGTTACATTTAAAAGTGCCAATCGAAACTCGTTCGTGTGCGCCGTCAAGCATTTTATTTGGCCATTATAACACAGTGTGACAAACAGTAATTATTCCGGACAAAAATGTAAATAATATAATTTCGTGATCGGTGCCGCCGTGTTTTACACAAAAATAAAACTTTTAATTTGCCTCGTGTCAAATGTTCGACGAGCTTCAATAATGTTTAGGATTTATTTTAAAAGTATATTTAATGTTTTATATTGTGGTATATTTAAAAAAGTTATAATTAATGGAAATAGCTAACGGCTTAATTTAAGAGTATCTGTAGTCATTTGTAGTTACGGATTAATTAACCATAATAAACAGGACCGAAATCTCAAATTTTGCTAATTCTAACAACTAAGCTGAACTCTTAGAACCGGCAATTGTTGGGGAAGAAAAGCTTGCAAATGGAGACTACGTTTATGCAAATGTAGTGTGGATGCCTTTTCTTGTAGATGAAGCGATAGCTTACGTAGCATAATTAGGATGGATTGGATGCGTATCATCAAGTATGATGACACACCTTTAGAATAGTGGACTAATAGGACCTAAAATGATGATAATAATGATAAGGTCTAAACTAGAAGGACTTAACGGTCAACCGCATACTTTAGACATGAATAAAGCAGTATAATTTCTTACGATTAGAAAGGTATGGTGGTGATTCTTTCGCAGTTCAACCGTGCAATGTTTAATAGTTCCTACATTTGCAATGTCATTAACTTGTGGAAACTTCTGTCAACCATATTGTTTCCTCCTTACTATAACATAGGATCCTTTAAAGGAACCAGAATATATACGCCTAATATCGATCACTGGCTACATAGCCCTTTTTTTTTTAGTCAAGTTAATTTTTGTATCATACATTATCGAATTATCATTATCATTTCAGCCGATGACGTCTACAGCAGAACATAGACTTCCCCCAAAAATTGTTACAACGACTGGTTCTACACTGCTAAAACCCAGCGATTTCACGCAACCTTCACCACGTCGTTAGTCCATCTTGTGGACGTTCTGCCCACGTTGCATGTTCTTTTACGAGGTTGCAATTCAATAACTCTTTAACCCTTCGGCTATCTTTTCTATAAACTTCATACCCCGCCCACTGCCACTTAATGTCTAACGATTCTTAAGGCTTTGTCAGTGACTTTGGTTCTCGTGTTGACTGTGAAATTATTTTAAAGATCTCGTATAAAAATATTGTTAAATTTAAATATAAACTACTTGATGTCAAGTTGGCCACTAGCATATAGCTATTTATAACCAACTTCAAAAGGAAGACAAATCTAAAATATTTGTGAACAAATTAAAGTGTTCTACTTGACTAAGAATTAATTAAGTTAACAGAGTCAAAAGATCAATTCATGTTATATAAAACAATTATATACCTAAATAATTTGAATAAACTTCATATAAATTATAAACAAAAAGGGTAATATAGTCCACGGGGGATCCTACTTTTAGTATGAATTCGAAAATTACGGTCTGCCAATAACGATCTCGAAGCGACAATGGAAATTCAAATAGATATTTATTGCGTTATAGAGTATTAAATTATTTAGAATAGGCATCGTTATCTAAAAGGTCAATACAGTTAGAAGTCGTGTGTGCATACATTTGTGTAAAGAAGCGAGTTTTAATACATTATATTTATATGAGGTTATCAGGAGAAATAAAATACTTATATACACTTCAATTTTTTTCTGCCTTGCACATTCACATTTACAACCCAACCTACATACTCTGAGTCACTATTATATACATTGGACTCTATTATTAATAACAGCTTTTTTATACCTCAATTTACCTTTTAAGCTGAAAGCAGTTATTGTTCCATTATTTCCATGCATTATATAGACCGAGATGCCGATCATTGCACAAAGTTCAGGCACCAAAGGTGTGAATCTAAGCCAACTTTGAATATACTCCGAAAGAGGCCAAATACTATAATTGTCACTCTATCTTTCTAAGCATTATTTGTATTAGGTCATCTCTTTTATATCTATGATTATTAAAATAACTTAAATAAGAAATTTTTATTCTTACTTAACAACCGCAAGGTTATATTTGAGTTAAAGGTTTCTTTCTACAGACTCATCATACGGACAAGTTTGGCGATCTTTCGAAGTCTCTATTTCGCTTTCTTTCTCCCAGTCTTCCCTGGATTTTACATTATAAAATTAGACCGCTTCGTGGTTCCAAAAACTGTGATATTGTATTTAGATATTTTATAGATTTCATTTGTATGCATCCTGCATTTCTGATATAGAATACATATTAAATATTATATACCTTTAAAATTAATGTTGCAGTTGTGTATTTTATTTTCATAGAAACGAGAAAACATTAGAACAAACGAGAAAACGGTATACGTTGTGATGTGTATGGTGAGGGCTACAACTCGTTTTAGGTTCTAAAATAATAAGTTCAAGGACTATGTAAGCAGGCTTTACTGTAAAAAGTAGCTATAGGGTGAATCATTATGTGAATGATTTTGGTGTTTGGAAATATCCTCTTCTCTGTACGTACACTTAATTATTTTGATCATTAACTGTAAATATTATTTGTGCAGATAAAAATAGAAATGAAAATGATAAGTTCGATCGAATTTTTGCTCGTTTTTCTCGATAGCTGGAATGTTTTTTAAACTGGTAGTAGTATTTTAAAGTTCATAAGTGCCTTCTTATTTTCTGAAGATTTTTTAACAGACTTCAAAAAATGGAAGAGATTACGGATGTTCAGCCATAACTTTTTTGCTTGTAAACCGGTTTGATAATTCTTTTTCCGTTGGAGAGGGATACCTTAAGGGTGGTCCCATTTTAATTTCATTAGCATTGGACCTTCAAAATAATTAAAGGTGGTTTACCTTTTTGTTAAAAATTGACTTGTTTATGATACTAACTTACTGATGTTCAGATTTAGACACTGATATTGTTTACATAATTACATACATGTAGACACTAAAAAACATATAGACATAAATAGTTTAATTATTCAAGTATACACTATTAGTGTAAGATATAAATATTTTCATTACGTATTTAGACTTAATTACATTCATTAATTGAGGTATATTATAACGAAATTCATGAGTCTATTGGTTTTTAATATGATCGAATCAAGTAAATATTTGATTAGAGAGAAAATTAAGATACAGTAAACGCTTCCCGTGGTTATAAGAATATTAATTAATGGCAACATATAATTTGATTTCCTATGTAACATTCGTTTTTATAATAATTTTTAGTTGCTTCTGATTATATTAAAACATTATGTTAATTATTTTTTTAATCTTATTTTAAACGATCGAATTCTTCGATACTTCGACAGGAAAAAATGTCTAATGAATAAAGTTATAATTAAGTGTTTTCAACATTATGTGGTAGACATTACACTATTTCGCACGAAGCGTTTCGCTTTACGTTCATTATGAGAACGTCAGAGGAGCGGAATTCACACCCGGTATCTGTCTTCCCACCCACCTATATAGTGGGAGACGTCAAGCGAAGAGTGAATAGGCATTTAATAGGTAAGCATGATCACTCATCGTCCTCGTTTTCACTTACTATCTGGGGCCAAAGTCTGCTATTTCACATTTAAGAATCTACCATTGTCATTATATCGATAATCTACTGATATTATATCGCAATTGTAACAAATTTGGTATTCTGCTAAAATATCATTAGTGTCTCGATATAATCTCTATAGCGTTGTGATGTGTGTCAGTGGGCTGGCAATAGTTACCTATGTCGCGTCGTTAGCGTTGCCTATCAAAATCTACCATGGATTCAGTGTTGCTAGTCGAAGCTACCATTAGTTTACAATACTTGTTAGTGCTATTTTTCCTGTTAAATCGAAACGAATATAAATATACTATATAAAGAATATATAATATACCGTTATGAGTACTATCGAGTTGCTATCGAGATATCATTGAAACGCGATTGTAGAACAGAATACCAAAAATGAGTCAGTGGTTTTCGATAGAATGAGAAGCAAACAGGAGAATACCAAATGTCCATTGGGATACTATCAACACACTATTAAAACACTAAGTATTTTGTTAGCAGACTTGAGCCCCAGGTGAGATCGTGACGAAGCCTAAACCAAAACCCCAATCAAAGAATTATCTTCGTTTATTTATTACTCGCTTTAGTATTTTAATTATTATGTCACTGATTAATCTCGCGATACCAAACTATAAGATTATTTTCTAATTAACTAACTGACAAGATTTGAAGTTCATATTATTATATTATACAATGGGTATTGCTCGCGGCTTCGCACGCGTTTGTTGCAGGTAAAAATAGTCTAAGTTACTCCTTATAATATCCGCTATCTTCCAGTGAAAGTCCTCTTCAAATCGGTTCAACTATTTCGGTGATCAGGCGAAACAGATAAGCAGAGAGACAGAAAAACAAAAAAAAATCGTTTTTGGTAATGGGTATCGAATATACTTTCATATGCATTTAGTAAAAACCTATTATTTTGACATTCTAAACAGACACACCGATTCTATTTATTTGTAGAGTGTATTTTAATGTTGTGTGCGATTGTTAATCTTTCTATTTCTAAACGACTCAACCAATTTAGCTTATATTCACTTTTTTTTTTAATTTATTGAGACTATGGTACTTAGCTATGTAGGAATCCAATAGATTGCACTGTGGTTGAGCCATTATCTACCGGAAAGGGCAGAGCAACGTCTGCCGATCAGTAAGTGTATACATAAATACAAACAAAAACACAAATACCTACTTTTTTGATTGTTTGACCAAACACATACTGTAGCCCTAAAAGCTAGACTCGGAAAATTTTAATATTATATTTTGAAAAAAAAAACTAACTTTTGGCCGCGGCTTCGTTCACATGGTTTTCTATTTAATACATCAAACTTCCGCTAAACTGTACGAAATACATCTATTTGTTGAAGCTATACATAGGTTCGCGACTTGAACAATGGTTGTACTAACTTAGAAATCTTCAAAGATATTCGCACAATAACTTAGCAGTTTCATCTCAGTTCAATATTAATATATGTCAAAGGCAATAAAAAAGATATTTCTTATTTTATCTAATATCTCTTAATACTTTAGATTGCATTATAAACAAATCAATTAAGAAAACAAGTCGAATTAAGTTAATTTAGATTGTCTTAAATAAGAATTTAAGTTATTCGTTTCTTTGATTAAATCTAGCGCAAAACTAAAAATCAATTAATTATATCAGATAAAACATTAATGAGACATTTACAACCAGGATATTAATTTGATTCATCATCAAATAACAAATTCATAACGACCTTAACCTAAAAATAATTATTAATTGTTTATTATAATAATTTTATATTAAAATTGTAGTTTTATTATGGCATGTTAAAATATTTACAGTTACTGGCATTGTAGTGTCTGTTTGTAATGTCAAAATAAAATAACAGCATTTTACTAAAATGCATATGGAAGTATACAATTAACATAGAACAAAAAAAGTCATTTATAAAATTGTTGTCAGCCAGTCCGTGTTTGTTCCGGGTAATCTCCGAAACGATTGGACCGATTTTCATGGGACTTTCACTGACAGATAACTGATGTTATAAGGGGTAATTTAGGATGTTTTGGTTTTAGAAAAACAATTAACGTTTCGGGCGCTTAAATGGTTTATGCTGAGTAAACCTTATGAAAATATATCAAATTACTGTAGTACATAATTCTACAAATTAAAACGATTTACAAAAAAGTCACTAAGAGTATATTTCTATCTTCTAAGGATCATGCAAAATAACCATTTTTATCTGTAAAATAATCGGGGAGTAGATAGCGGCTTCGCGGGTGTGCCCGATCAACAGCATTCTGTTGTCCACACGAGTGCAGCTGTAGGTACAGCTAGTGTGAAAATAAAACATTGATATGATTTTCTCAGTGATACATATATAAAACTAGCGGTGTCCCACGGTTTCGCCCGTTTTAAATATATTCGACCAAATCTCCACCGCCAACGCACCCGTGTTGTATCGTTGTTCTTACTTGCCTACATCTTGCCAGAGTGTTTGACGTGCATGATTACTGTTCTAATTCTTAGAGTCGTAGCGTGCATTCATATAGTCTATAACCTTTCTCAATAAAATAAAATGCAAAATTATTACTTTTTTTATTTAACTGATAGTTCTGGAGATTAGCACGTTCAAAGAAACAAACTAAAAAGAATCAATCTCTTGAGCAATATAATATTATTAGTAAAGATTACATATCTCATTATATTAAGTGAGCAATTCTTGTATATATATATATATATATATATATATATGTAATTGGTTTCTCGGAAACGTCTCCAACGATTTCGATGAAATTTTCTATTTAGATATTGTTTTACATTCCAAGTATACCTAGATAGGTGCTTTTTTTTTGTAATACACCGAGCAAAGCTCGGTCGCCCATATATTATAATTAAAATTCAGTGTACTTTTTTCTTACTCGTAATGTTATTATTGTACCTACTTATTGCAAAATTGAGCGTACGGCGCAATAGCTATGTGTGGTTCTGAACATCATAAATAAAAGTTAATGAGTATGACTAATACGTTTGTGTTCGAATTAAAAAATATTAGTCCAACATAATATTTTAATATGATAATCAAGCAACAAAAAAGGTCTCTAAATGCAAAAAATATGACTTTTGTTGCCTGATTAGTTAAGTCAATTTTTTGAGTGGTAAGGCAAGGTATCTGTATCCGACTACATCACAACCATCATGCACTGATAAACTCGACACAGTGCCTCTCTTTTAGTTTGTCGCATTTCGGGATCTGCCATATATCTAGCTGACGAGAGTCAGGCTGGAATGACAGTGACGACCGGCAAAAGATTACCGATCTCTCGACCGTCGCAGTTTCTTTCGGACTTTCAACTCAAAATCAAAAACATAAAAATCTTTATTTAATTTAGGCCATAAGTAGCACATAAGAATTTTTTAAATACTACTGCCGTTTTCGGAAATTATCCCAGACATCGAGATGAAGAAACACAATCGGGTTTATCTTTTTTTTTCAAACTATACAAGTGTTAATAAAATAATAATAATAATTTACTGGATGTACAGAGAGGGAGTCACTTCCAGACATCACTATCATTCACATAATGATCCACCCTATAATAACCTTTTGACAGTAAAACCTGCTTGACATGGTCCTTGAACTTGTTGTCCGGCAAATCAGTAATGTGCTTCGGGATCTTATTATAAAATCTAATACTATTACCTAAAAAACTTTTATTGGACCTACTTAGTCTAAAACACGGTACGACTAATTTGTCTCTATTTCTAGTATTAATATTGTGCTGATCTTTGACGAGATCTAATTTTCTTTCCTGTACTTACATTGCAATGCCGTCAAAGAACTATAAATACAATTCATGTCAAAGACTCATAGTGTTATTACTTTCTCTATGGTATACTGTCATGATTATGATCATTAGAAAAACACAATATTATTTTCTTATATGAAACAACTTATAATACATAAACATCCAAATGAGATATATTATTATTCAAATGAAGAAAAAAAACGAAGCACATTCCATTTAAGTCTACACGTTAATTAAGTACCGATTAATCTAATTAATTCATTTAAGGTCTAAATTATTTTTTCCCAGCAGCCAAACTAAGTAAACTATCTCCCATTGGCGATCAGATAGCGAACATCGTCGCCTGCGTAGCCCTACAAGCATATCTAGATTGCAGCACCACCTAGAGGCCACGACTTATCGGAGAGATTTATTCGGCGCACACGCTTCGATGTTTTGTTGTTACTAATTTAGGTTTAACTCGGATCTTCTCTTTGAAAAGGATGTGAACATTTCTTGTTGAGTTTTATAAATCTCACGTGTTTATTGTTTTCATTAAAATCTTTCATATTTCATATTTATGTCGGTTTTTTATACTGGGAATGAGTAAGCGTGGTTAGTTGATAGGATTTTTTTTATAATGCTGTGTAGCTTGCATTCATATCTGTTTCATAATTTTCTTTATTAGAGTCAAGTAAATTTATATAATATGTACACGATGAGATATATAGTTTTTGGAGTTTTTTTTTTTGAACTGACTACACTGTTAGCCTTAGGGGCCCTATCCAAAAAACAGAGCCGCCTGCGGCTTTTACAGCTTCACCGGACTTGGGGGCGAGCGCTTAGGGCACTCAGCCGCGAAAGTTTTTGACGACTCGCACGAGGGTGCCACAGTGGCCGAACCTCGGCTCGGGCGGTCGTCGCGAATGCGAAAAGGTCGCGATCTATCTAATTCCCTACTCCTACAAATTCGAGCTAACTAATATATACTCATATGCTCGTTCCCCTCCTCCTGGGAGGAAGGAGGGAGCCATGCGTATGTGTATTTAGTGATCGGAAAGATTTTTCTACACTAACTAGCGCAAAAAAAGAAAAAAAAAGGTCCCTTACAGAACCTATGTACCTGTGTGGTGTGCACGTGTGTGTGTTCATACGTGTGTAATGTTGTATGTGGGTAGCTAAGTGTTGCACGTATAGTGTCACTTGTATCGCGCGGGCGGCTGCCTGACCCAAGGGCTTCACACCGAGGAACGGACCTAGGCTTGGGTTGCCGCTAGAGAGGGTGGGCGTGGGCGGTGGCACGCTCTGTTTGGAGAAGTGGTGGAATAGAACGCGTTTGCTGTTTCGATTTGGTCGAGGGGGTCAGTGAAGATATTACGCGGCCGGCGTTTACTCCGGCAGGCATTGGGGTCGGGCACATATGAAGCTGCCGCTTTGATTAGCTAATTCGCGTGGTTCGACGCGGTGTCGAAATACGAGCGAGAAAGGTGTTTAGCATAGGCATGTACCGAAGGAAGGTCCATATCTCTATGGAGATCTTCCGTACGAACATACTGACGGGCACCGGTTAGACGGTGAAGAAACCTATTCTGGATGGCTTGTAAACGTTTCCAGTTATATCTTGACATATGTGCGAACACAACGCAGCTATATGTCATTATCAGTTGGATACACATCTTGTAGAGCGTAAGCCTGTGGTTTTTGGAGTTTTTGGCCTCACTATTTATATGCGGAAAGCTATTGAGGCATTTATAAAACCATAGATATGGCGTTATAAGGGCTGGCTCCCTCTACCATTACGTCATATTAAATAACATACAACTTAATATAGTAAAGTATATTAATAGATATATATTTATAATTACCCTACCGCCGTTACGGTTTAGGTTAAACGTGTTAATATATTCGGCCACATTCAAAATTTAACATGAGGTATGATTAGGGTTAATAATCATCTACAAAGAATTAAAAAAAGAAGAATCTCACAAACTATCTGAGCTTTCGAAAAAAATGTTCCCGAGCCAAATAGAATGGGTTGGTTGTAGGAGCTATTCAATCTAATTCTCTCCTCTCCTTTCCAAAATAGGACCACACGCGGTGGGCTTCGGAGTCACAGTTTTACGGTAACCTCCATCTCGCCATGAAATAAAAAGTTCTCTATGACTTATCTTTATCGTACCGTGAAGCTGTGAAACCTTCTCCCGACCAGTGTGTTCTGCATCTTACGACATCGGATCCTTTAATCGTAATGTGAAGAGATATTTATGCAGGCCAGCATGACAGCGGCGGCGGCTAATGTATTTAGATATCTCGGTGCTCACCGTTGTGTTTGGATTGTGCTGTGCTCAGTATCAGGGAAGGCACCGTCAATGTGCCGAGCTATTATAAAAAAGGAGAATTTCTTGGACATTTTTTAACTCCAAAGCTTTAAACCTCTAAAGGAGATAGAATGAGAGAAAAAAACAATTACCATTTACAATCCCAAATCCCCTAAATATTTAAAAACACTATTTCAATCTCTCGCGGATACGTACAATACACAGCTATATTTCTCAGTATACCAAGTCATCATACTAATTTCCGCGACCGATCTTTCGCCGTAAAAGCAGCACAACTGTGGAATTCGCTTCCTATCGACATCCAACTGGCCAACTTTCGGGAATCCTTCAAGTATTCGCTATTTAGGTTTTACTTGAAGCAAGTAAATATTGGTTAGATTTTTCTTTTTTTGTTTTACTAAATATTAAGCACACCCTTCATATATCTTTCCCTTGCTCCCCTGGAAGACTGCTAGAGAATGCTTTTTAACATTGAGTCCTCCATTTGTACTTTTTTGTGCAATAAATAATACCAGCGGTCTTCCTAAGGTCAACATTCGTCCAGCGACTTTTTGTTCATAGACTATTTTCTGTTTGACATTGGCAGTATTCATGAACCTAAACAATGAGTATTATTTACATAACTTGCTGTCACTTTTCGTTGAGTGACAATATCAATATTTTGGGGGGTCTAAGTTCAATGGCACTGATCGGGTTAGGATTCGCAGTATTAGTTTGTTTTATTGAATATATTTTACTAACAGATATTATAGATAAATTTTAGCTTTCTGCACTCCTTCTCCATATAAACTTAACCATGCCAAATCTCAGTCTTCCGCGCACGTAATACGCTTAAAAAGGGGTAGAAATTTTTGCTTCACGTTTTAATATAATGATAATATACCTATATAATTTAATACAAAATTCAAATCGTTGTACTATTCGGAATGCCTTGGTATTTGTATTAAACCATAAACAATATCTTTAACAATACAGATGACAGATAAGGCTTCGAAGGAACGCAACCTTTGCTCGTATCTATGACTCTCGACGCTTATTGTTTGCCTTACCGGACATCCGGCAATGAATCTGTAACAACAAAAGATCAATATTGTAACTTATTCTGGATAATTTGATATCGCATCCCATAACGCAATATTTGTAAATATTTTACCTCTATATTTTATTAATGTAAAATTTTATCTGTTACCCCAAAACACAAGTGTGCACGTTAGTTAGGTATGTAAATATATCTTACCTACTTGTCCCGTAATGCCTTATAGTATACTGCTTATTGGAATGTCATCAGAACTCGCGAACCACAGTGAGTTTAGTATCTTAACATTGCCCTCCCAATACATCCTTGAAAATTTAACATATTAAATTCGGAAAAACTTATTTGAATTTAGTTTGAACTTGTATACGAAAGCCATAAAATTTAAATACTACAAATTTAAAACGGTAATCCCATCTTTTAGACTTAGTAAGACAAATAAAAGTTTTTAGGTTATTGTGTTACGTTCTGTACACTTTGTAAACTGTGCACTTTGCAAGAACAAGTTTTATTGTATAAACGATATTTATAGGATCGAATAATAGAATAATATTAATATCTGGAAGTGAATCCCTCTCTGTAAATCCAATTAAAATTATAGTAACTGTGAACTAAAAAATACTTAGTAAATATTGATAAGGCCAATAAAGTTTCTTTCTGGCTCTTCTTGATGACTGAGATATTTTCCAAACCAGTACCTAGTAGTGTTTTGTTATTCTTCGTTCCTTCTTATGGCCTAAGTTGAATAAAGATTTTTTGATTTTGATATTTATGTCTAGTATTGAAATTGCGTCTGTTAGTTACAAGATTAAAATTATCTTCATTTTACATAGACCGACATCAATTTTCCAAATAGTGCCAATGTAGTGGATCGTCGCACGTCGGTCTTGCAAATCTAAGAATGTTCAGTCCATAAAGATTAGTGTTTGTTTATTTAGGAAAATAACATTATAGTTCAGATATATATGAGTCGATAAAATTAAAATAAAGACAATTGTGTTTACTTATGTACGCGAGTACTAATAAGCAAGAACAGCAGTACCTCTCGCAGTAATATAGATACATATATATTACAAACATCTTCCAAGCCGGCCGGTTACCGTGGAAGATTATGACCACAACCTTCCAGAGTCACTATGTTCAAAAAATTTACAAATAGGATAAAAAAAAACAATAATATATCAACTCAACATATTAAACTGTAATGTTAGGTCGCTTACATCGTATAAACATATCGCTCATCCAATATAACAACGATGTAATTACATTTAAGGAATTTTTCAGTAGAAACATTTAGAAGTTTTGAATTGATGAATATTTAGCGAATTTAAGCCAAATACATAACGACATTTGCTCCCTCTATGATAAATTACTGTAAGAACAATTGTGTTATTTTTTCTATAGATAGTTTTTGTAACAGGAACTTATGACATCAAAATGTCAATTTCGGCATTTTAATAATTATGTCATTATAGTTTTGGCTAAGCGATTATAATAGAAATAAAAGACGATCAAATAAATATTTATTACGATAACATTTGCACTTTGGAAGAGGCTTTCACTCGAGAACGAGTTCTTAATAAAAATTGAAATATATATCTATAACTTTATTTTGTAAATATGTTATATCAGGAAATAAAAGGCTTTTTTATTTTTATTTATTTATTTGTGTACGCATGTATGTCAGAAATTCCTACTTCTTTGGCGAAATAAAACAAAAATAACTCCAAAATTTTATCCCGCGTGTCAAAACATGATAATTATCAGTGATGATAATGTGAAATCATTTTGCTCTTATAATGTAATAATAATTTAATGTAGTATAAATAAATATTTTATCATTTACATAAAAATAAGTAATAGTACATTGTCTTAAGGGTGGTAATTAAAGAATTACCAACGAGAGTCTATTAGAAGCCCGAAGTTGAAGACTGAGGGTTTTAATGAGTCGTTGTTCGTAATTCCCGTACCGCCCGTGTAAAATGTATGCGGTTGGCGGGCTAGTGTACTATATTATAGTATATTATAGTATTATATTATAATACAAATATGTTTCGTTCAGAAACGTAAAAGGCGCAAAGACGCACTCAGCCAAATGGATTGTATAAAAATGGCATCAATTGCAAAAGCCATTGCGACCTCGGGCGTTAACGCCAAAAAAGACCCTAGGGTTTTATTCAGGGGGTTATACCCAAGATAGCCTGCTTATTATGACACTGTTTACGTGCAAGTATGATGAAAAATCATTAAAAGACAATAACATTAATTCACTCCTATCCTCCTATTGATGGTATCTTTATCATGTCGCACTTCAGTCACATGATGCTAACTATTCCCTCTACTATATGTGCCAAAAAAAGTACCTATACCTCCAAAAATTGTTAAGCCGAGAGTAAACCCACTCTACAGGTGGCAGGGTTCAACAACTACAATTTCTATTTGATTGATGTAAGTGTTACTTTGCGGAAATCCATCATTATTAATTTATCCGAAATTTATTTGCTACTTACTTCTAAAATAGATTAACAGTCGTTTCATCTTTCTGCAACAAAAAACGTTTGTTATTGAAATGTGAATTTGAAAGTGTTATGAATGTTATGTATTGAAATGTTACGTGATCGGGCCTACGGGCACGACCGCATCTATTTTATCGTTTTAGTTACTAACATTTCACTTTTTTTTCTTCTTTTTCATGAGTACTTCCAGATTTAACACTTTCAGATTCAGCTGAACAATCAATAAGAAACGTTTTCTGATGTAGAAAGACGAAACAACTGTTAATCTGTTTCAATCGAAACTAGCACAGCGAATAAATTAAGTACATTTTATTACTGAAACTGTCAAAAGCATCTCAGAAAGCTGTATATTACATTAGACTGCGGTCTTTCGGATGCCGTCCCTACCAGTTATATTTTTTTTTGAAATATTATTACTAAAAGGTATTTGACAGTTTCAAACAAGGAATTCTCCGCTTAAAAATTTGATTATAAATTATTGATTGATAGGCAAACACAACCAAACACTTAGGGATTGTACTCTTTACATATGTCGTGGAAATAAAATTACTTTCGAAAAGCACACTCAACTGTGTCTGAAAGATATAATTTACTCAACATTTAACATTACAGAATAAGTCAACATCTTTGCGCCGACGAAATGCGAAGGACGATCGTGCCAGCGATTAGGTCGTTATGTTTGCACCATAATGAAATCCTTATTTGGTCTAAAGGTACATTTTGTTTGTTAAGTAATCGTTTGTAATTAAACATTACGCTGTAACCGTTATAGGATAAATAGATAATAATAATTTATTTGCTAGCAGAGTAATTTACAAACAATTTAAAGATGTATACAATAAAGTTTAATATGTTTTTAGTAAGCAATACATAAGTAATGATTTATAATTAATAATTATACATGAATTTACTAATCAGAGCTGGGTACACAATATCATTTAATAATCTCACAATATATCGAGAGCTCAATTTATACTGTTTCCTGTCAAATGTATCGAAGTGAAATTTCTTATGCAGCAATTTAATAATTGGACAAGAATTGATAGTGTTATATCAAGGACGTGTCACGTTTGGGCACATTTCACATTATATGAGAGAAAAGAAATATAAAACGTAGAAAGAACAAGAAAGAAAGATATACATTATATATTTATTATTTTTATTTAGTTTTTTGAAATAAGATTATTGCTTTTCAAATAAATAAATAAAAAAATTATTTTTGTTTATATACTTTATTTAGTGCTAAAAGATATTATAAAATTATGACTGTTTTGATATTTGTTAATTGATGTAGTACTAAGCACATAACATTGTCAAATAACGTGTCAGTTTTATCAAAGTGATTTTCTTCATTAAAAATACTTGACAAATTTGCATTGAAAATAAATAATAAGTATATTAACTGGGCACTAAAATACTTCGCATCTTTGCTGTATATAGTACGAAGGTAAGTACTTGAAGAATATTATTTTATATAATACGAAATGTAATAAATAATATAATGTATGTTTATTCATGTAGGTGCATATATATTTGGTTAATTATAACTAATCATCTGCCAAGTGCCCTAAGCGCTCGCCCGCAAGGCACGATGAATCTGTAGGTAAAAGCTGTCTGAGGCATTAGGGTCCTTATAGCTTGTTATCCATACTTATTATGTATGTATAGGAGCTTCTAAAAAAAAATATAATAATCTTAAAGAAAATGCTATAAAATCAATAAAAAAAGCAAAACTAAATTTACTGCTTTATAAGGCAACGAATTACTTCAGAATTTCACTGAAATTAAAATTGACTTAAAAAAAATAAAAGAATTTTATTAGATTAAGTCGTTTCGGCTTGTCGTCTGCCTTTTCGTAACATGTTCACAATTAATAACATTCATTACGCATGTATGTATGTATGGATTTGCTGTGCCGTGTGATATACAGTGCATACGCACTCAATAATACAACTCTAACTCATAGTAAATTTATTATCTTAAGATATGTATTTTAAATGCTTTTTTAAATATTATACTAATTTGACACAAAGTCGTAGTTATTTATTTAACAAAATAATTCTTTATTCATTGATTTTATTATAAGGGTTTTTTGAGTAAGACAGATATTTTAATTTTTTTGTCACACCAGCTATGCCGACGTCTTTGTCCACGTGGAATTTCATATGCGGCAACGGCGGCAAAGGGAAAAGTGCGCATGGGCCGCGCGGTATTGTACACTGCTTGAGTTTATATTATTTGCGAAGAACACTAATTATTTTTCTTAAATTAACTTAGCCTAAGTTACTCCTGATAACATTAGCTATCTGCCGGTGAAAGTTTCGTCAACATCGGTCCAACCGTTTCAGAGATTAGCCGGAATAAACAGATAGACTTTATAAAATTGGTATTTTTTATAACTAGCAAACAATCACGCTTGTATCTCTGAAGGGTTAGGCAGAGGTATACTAATGTACACCCTCCATTTGCCGGGTAAGTTTTTAGGTTCCATGTAATAGGGGACGATCCTATTGCCATGAATCGGTCACATAGCCAAACTCCGAGCTGCTATTCAGAATTTCATAGAAAAACCTAGGACCTCAATCATAGCAGTCGCGCTTACGAGCACTAGGCTAATAAGGCAGTTATTAGTATATACTTTCATATTACATTCAGTAAAAAAGTTTTTTATAATTTTGGTATTACAAACAGACACTTCAAATTTATTTATTTATATAGATGTATAATAATAATCGGCTCAACAAATGAATAAGAATACAAATTAAGTAGTAAGTATTTATAATTTAACTAAATTCAATATAGTTCCTAGCAGAAGAAGAGGTAGGGTCAACCAACTTGATATTATATTGTTACACCCGTGGGTGTTAAAGATGCCGATGATTGACGTGAAGAAGTTTTATTCGAATTCCACACAGTTACAAATTTCACGAACTCACAACACTGTTATTTATTTCACTGTGGTTTTGTTTCTTTTATCGCTCGTTGTTATCGCTTTGTAATTCAAAATTGAACTGCTTCGGCGCCGTGCCTGAGTCGCTTAAATACCTACACTAAACGATCGCAGAAAAATCGTGAATCGTCGCTAACTTTCTTTATGTTTAGTTTCTATGCCTACTCGATGACGTAATCGAGGCGATAAGCCATATACATGTGTATTTAAACTGCGATGTTTACACAAACATGCGCCGCGGTTGTTTACGGCGCGAACATTATTTCGAAGTCCTGAGAAGTTTGTAGTTGCTTCGAGACATTCCGGGAACAGGATTTTCTCTATCTTTTTAATCGGGTTGTAACAGGTTGTAACAATATTTACCAATACAAAACGAAACAGAAACATTTAATTTAGACGTTATAGTTTATAAACTCCGTATAAACTCCACTAAAATATGGTGCATATCGATTTTGCAATAATATTTAGTTTTTTTTAAAATAAGTATAGCGTCAGATAAAATCTGAGGCAAATATTTTCAAATCATATCAATAATGGAAGATCATACTTCAAATCTTAAATTCAAATCCGAACTACAAAACTAGGTCATTTGAATGCGATGTTTTGTAGGACGAAGGTATTTCACCAGTCAAATCCCAAAAGAGATTTCAGTTTCAGTACATTACAAGATGAGGTACAAAAAGGGGAACCTTTTTTATTTTCTTCTAAACAGTTCTCTTTTACAACATTACATCGAATGCGAAAAAAGCAATGAACTAATTACTATAAAATATTATAGGTTTTTTTTTTGTAAAAAGATCTTTCTTGATTATTCGCTATACCGTCTCATATTCAACTGTGTTACGGATGAACGAAACGTTTTAGCTTTTGCCTTAAACCTGTTTAGAATCGCGGAAGAACGGACCGGGCCACGGCGATTAATTATGTTCTATCAAAGATTAGTTGGCTCAGATAGTCCGAAAGGTCAAAGTTGATTCTACTTTTTTATCAAAACTTATGAATATTATTTGTTCTATCACTTAAATTTTTAGAATCCACTTGGAACGTAGGCGTTTTTGAAGATCGGTATCATTTTTGTTTCTGTCATAATAGTAAAATATGATATTGAACTTGAAATATAACCTCCATTTCCAGTTACATTAATCTGAATGTCAGATGATGATATTTTGTTTCTAATTTTAATTAATTTCGATCTGTTTTTAGCGGGGTCTATGAGATGCTTGTGGTAGTGATAATTAATTGGAACAGAACTGTTAAGGCATAAATAATGTAGAAGGAAGAAAAAATGCATGAGGTCAGGCCAAAGCATTAGTCCAATACAGACATAATAATTCTCTGTGTGAATGACGTATAGTAGAAAACGAAATATGAGTAAACACAATAACAACAATATAAGATGTTTGGTTCGTGTGAGCTTAATCATGTCTCACAGCTTCAGTCTGTTGTGACGTAGTAAAGAAATTCTCGTAGATCCGTATCGTTTTGGATTTAGCCATATTGGAAAATATACGGGTTACTTTATGATATCTAATATACACTTAGTAATATTGCAGTGTCTGTTTGTAATGTCAAAATAATAGATTTTTACTAAATTCATATGAAAGTATATACGATACCTATAACAAAAGATACCCATTTTTTAAATTTTGTCCTGTCTGTTCCGTGTAAACTCCGAAATGATTAGAACGATTTTGATGGGACTTACACTGGTAGATAGTTGATTTTATAAGTAGTAACTAAACTTTTATTTTAGAAGATGAAATAGGGTTCCGTGCAATAAAAAACACTGATAATGGTGAATCAATTCGGGTGCTTAAATGGCTTACGCTGATTAAACCCTAATAGTTATGTTAAGTTAAAGTAGTATATAATTATAGAAGTTAAAAAGACCTACAAAAAAATTAACGAGAGTATATATCTATCTTTCAAGGAATACCCACGATAAGCATTTTTGTCCTTAAAATAACCGTAAGCGGGAGCAAGGTGCCCGATCGATGTAATTCTGTATTCCACGTGAGTGAAGCCGCGGGAACAGCTAGTTATAAACAAACCGAAAATTAAACACATAAAAATGAGATTAAAAATCATAGAAATAATTCTTCCTGGAATCCATAATAAAGCATCCAGCATCAAGGCATAAAACAAATTAATCCGAATATAAATTACTCTTTGTCCCGGTAATCACAGCGAACTAAAGCTCAATAAAGGGACCTAATTACATTACTGTCATCGCAGTTATATATTTATTATTCTTTGACTGATGGTTCTAAGGTAGAGTGTTGCTGATAACTTGGGTATCATTATAGACTCTTGAGTGTATCATATTATTCTGTACCAACTATTCATTTTTGCAGTTATACTTTCTTTGGCGTGTTTATTAGAGCCTAAAATTTGAGTGTTGCGCTCGCATCATTCGACGGATAATTTTTTGGGAGTATTTTTGTCGTTATGCCATAAAAAATTAACTTTTTATTTGCGTACACATTATAAGTACACAGAAATTTATTATATAATTTTGTGTCAATTACCCCAATACAACTTCTCTAAAAGAAGTAATTAGATACTGAAAAATGAGGAAAAGAAAAAAGTAATAAAATAAAAAATAAATTACAAGTCAAATCAAACACTATGACAAACAATTACTAGACAAGTAATTTGAAGCTGAAAGTCTGTTACAATTTTTAAGGTTTGCTTGAAACGCTATTAGCAAGAGAGTTGACATCACAGTCTAAAATGTCTGTCGGTTCTCTTCACACTAATATGATTCTATTAAGCATAATATTACGATGGCCGTATAATTTGTATAAAACTTTTGTTATGTAACAAAACAAAATCTAAGTTATCGTGTTTCTTAAAATCAATTTAAAATACAATCAAACAAATGTATTATAATTTAATATAATAATTATAAAAAATGTAAAGGAAATGTGTAGTATTGTTTTGTTTGCGGGATTGATGTTGTCATAACAAGGAGAAACTTTTTATGTTTATTTGTGACTATTTAGTATATGTTACTTGGTGTCCACTTTTACAATACAGCACAACGTGTCTAAGGTAACTCAGAATCTATTGGGTAAAACACAGGCTGGTCGGGAGTCATGTCGTGCCGACACTAGCGGGACCCTTGTTGATCGGCGCTCCCGTGCTACGTTGGCTGGTGTGGACAACATTTATTCCAATACAAATTTTATTTTTAATATTCATAAAGTAAACCACAAGTCGTGATTTTTATAAGGCTTGATTTTCTAGGGAAGCCAAACAGTTTAATAAACGTATTACTAATTTACATGATGTCATAGACGAATCAAAAGTTTTTAATAATTATGCGATGTTGCAAAATTAAGAAAAATATATTGTATATCGATTATTTACCTATTTAATATTTATACCCGACCGCGAAAAAGGAGGGTTATGTTTTTCGATCGTCTGTATATATATATGTATATATGTCTCTTTCTTTGGCACGCTCTGTAGTCTAAACGGGTTGATGGATTTTGGCATACTAGGTGTCTTTAGATTCGTCTTAATTGTGGGAGTGACATAAGCTATGTAATATTTAAGTATGACGTCTGAGAATCAAATAAAAGCAAAAATAGAAAAATAATTTTAAGTGTTCATTTGCAGTCTAGTTTTTTGTTTCCTTCTTATAAATTTAGTTCTAATAGATTTATTAGATCAAAAATTTCATTAAAAATATATGATAAGTGTTTCATATGTTGGTATCATATCGTAGTGTTATTATAAACGTTTTGAATATGAGTCGTTATTGAATTAAAAATAGCATTCTTTATTTCGCTTTAGTATTTTATTTATTACTAAATAGCAAAATGTTGTAGATCCTTGACGCCCTTCTCACGCCACCGTTCGTGCTTACTGACTTCATTTTCACGGGATCTGATAATTCGATCGGTATTGCGTTCTTTGTAAATGCAATACGAGTAGACAATACTTCTCTTCATTACTTTTTAAAGGCCCTGTCCACATTTAGCCAATGCCGTTAGCATGGCTCTGATAATGCTTTCGTCAGAGGACTACAATAAATAGTAAATATCTTTAATATTATTTTTTATTTTATAAAAGCAAAGTGACGGTATATATATATTTTTTACCGTTATAGGTTTTAGAAATGCGGCCAGTATCTCGCCTGTTATTATGTGATGATGTGGCTCGAGATGATAGCACGCTAATCCAATTTTTTTTTTTTTTTTGAACTGACTACACTGTTAGCCTTAGGGGCCCTATCGTCAAACAGAGCCGCTGCGGCTTTTACAGCTTCACCGGACTTGGGGGCGAGCGCTTAGGGCACTCAGCCGCGAAAGTTTGTGACGACCCGCACGAGGGTGCCAGAGTGGCCGAACCTCGGCTCGGGCGGTCGTCGCGATACGAAAAAGTCGCGATCTAACTAATTCCCTAATCCTAAGAGAATTCGAACTAATTAACATATACTCATATGCACGTTCCCCTCCTCCTGGGAGGAAGGAGTGAACCATGCGTATGTGTATTTAATAATCGGAATGGTTTTTCTACACTAACTAGCGCATTAGTCTAACTAGCGCAAAAAAATAAAAAAAAGGTCCCTTACAGAACCTATGTACCTGTGTGGTGTGCACGTGTGTGTGTTCATACGTGTGTAATGTTGTGTGTGGGTAACTAAGTGTTGCACGTATAGTGTCACTTTGTATCGCGCGCGGGCGGCTGCCTGACCCAAGGGCTTCACACCGAGGAACGGACCTAGGCTTGGGTTGCCGCTAGAGAGGGTCCGACGGGTGTGCGGGAGCGAAGTTAACCGCCCGTCCTCTGCGGAGAGAACGGTGGTTACGCGGGCGTGGGCGGTTGCACGCTCTGTTTGGAGAGACGGTGGCGTAGAACGCGTTAGCTGTTTCGGTTTGGTCGGGCGGGTCAGTAAATATATTACGCGGCCGGCGTTTTCTCCGGCAGGTGTTGGGGTCGGGAACATATGAAGCTGCCGCTTGTATATATCAGATAAAAAAATTTTACGTAACAAAGCATTACTAACAATTAGAAATTTAATTTTTATTTTAACCAGTTCTATGCATAGATGTTTAAATTTGTAATAATTATCAATTTCCTAATAACATCAACGACTTTTATTAGCGATAAATTGTGATTTATTTCTGTTTTTTTTTTTTTTTTTGAAGTTTTACTTCTTTGTTTGATGATATTGTTTAGGAAAATACAATTAAATAATTTTTTTGGTAATCATAATGGTTTTAGAAATTAAACGTCTATTTTAAGAATTATATGATACAATCGAGATGGTTTTTAATTGTGGATTACACAATGGGGGCTATTGAGAATAAAAAGTTTCACACAAAAGAACTTGCATTTTCCACACAGCCTTTTTAAAGAATTTCGATAATTGATCAGAGATATGTGATAAAGTGAATTGGACAAATGGATGTCAAAAATTTTGCATTGTGTCTTGGCCCGAAAAATATTTTATCTTGCATCTGTTTCCTGTGCCGCAATATCATTTTTAACAATTCTGTAACGTCATCAAAGTGATCGCTCATCTTGAATACAGTCAGCTTCATTAAATTCAAGCTTAAAGCTTGATCCAGTTACTCAATTGAGCAAGAATTTTAACTATCTGAGGATATAATATCGAATCTTAACGCGGGACTTTTATTTATCTATAATTTATCTGATATTTCTTTGCTACTTCCTCCTATAAACAAATTAACGCTTGTTTCGTCTTTCTGTAACAAAAAACGTTTGTTATTAATTGTTGAGATAAATCTGAAACTAATCGTGGAAAATAATAAAAATACAAAGAGTGATGTTGATAAATGAAATTATTAAAGAGGTGCAGTCGAGCCCGTAGACCCGATCGTTAATAGCCTAGCGGGCACCTGCTAGCTTCGGAAGAGTCAACGTCGATCTGAGGATGCCTTTTTCAGGGGCGAAACACCTATAAGTGTGGTCGTTTCATGTCTCAGCTGCAACATAATTTTTATTTTACTTTTTTTGAACACTTTTAATATTTATTTCTTAAATGCTGATAACGATGGGTTCTACGGGCTCAACCGCACCTCTTTAATCATTTCAGTAATTACATTTCCTCTCTTTTTGATATTTCTCTTTTCCACGATTAGTTTCAGATTTAACATTTTCAAATTAATCTCAACAAACGATTTTTGTTGTAGAAAGAAGAAACAAACGTTAATCTGTTTTTAGACGGAAGTAGCAAAGAAAATTTCAGATAAATCAATATAGATGAATTTCAGTAAAGTGGAGGTCAATCAAATATTTTTTATTATTTATGGCACTTAAGCAAGTGAGCATTGGAGCCGTTTTTTCATAACGATGTATTTCTTCTGCGAATGTTCGAACATTCAGACTCATTCCAGGGATTCGAATTTAGGTCGATCCACATTGTGTCCGTATACGCTACCACTAAGCCACCATTGCTTCAACTAGCTTTTTGAAGACAAATCTAAAATGCTGTAATACATTTAAGCAAGAAACTTATAACTTGAGGATTACCCAGAATAGCATCACGAAATACTTTCATATTAATTTATAGAAAATCAAAATTTATTTTTAATTAAATTTAGGCCCTAAAAAGGCATTTATGAATGTAAAAATACTACCACTGGTTCGGAAAATATCGTGGTCATCGAGAAAAACCGGCAAGAAACTCAATCGGGTTTTTCAACATCTTATTTTCGTTTCTTCATTGGTTTTTACAGTATTAAATTACGTACAATTATTATCATTTTTAGTATATGTACACAGGAGGAATCACATCTAGACATAGCCATCATTCATGTAATCAGCTACCCTACTCTTTCGTACTACTTACCCTTCTCTAACTTACTTAACATGATTCTTAAACTTATTATCCGGCAAACCAGTAATGTGCATAGGAAGATTATTATAGAACCTAACACAATTACCTAAAACACTTTCGTTTGTTTTACTAAGTATAAAAACAAGTATTTCATATTTATTTCTAGCATTGAAATTGTGCCTGTTAGTTAAAAGTTCAAAATTATCTTCATTTTTCCCAACATAATATTTTCCAAGATGATTTGAGAAGGCAAAGTTAACAAAGTAAATTCTTGCAACTTATTACTCAATGATTCGCGTGGTCCCATTATCAAAAATTGTTCGAACTGCCCGTTTTTGTAATACAAATATGATATCTACCTCAGCTGCTGAACCCCACAGTAAAATACCATAGGACATTAAACTGTGGAAGTAAGCCTAGCAGTAGCAATATCAGTTAACTGGTTAATCTTATGCACTGCGTATGCAACGGAGCTCAATTTCCCTGCCGAAGTTTTAATATCCATCATACATATGATACGATAACAGTCTTCTTATTTACCGTAATTTTAATCTCATTGTAAGGTTTCTACCCAGGTTTAATGGAGCAAAGTCCAAACGGTTTAATATTTAGGTCAAGATACTAATAGGTTTAATATAGTTTGTAATTAATGTAGTTAGCATGAGTAACAGTAGTCAAACTCATCGTGTAAATTCATTGGGCACATCACCGAATTTCGGACGCCGGTCTACTTGATAAGTTTTAAGGTTTAATTTTTTCAGATATACCAAAAACCATTCCAAATTTGAGATATCACCATGTCGTTGAATAAGTGATGTTTTCCAAGGAAGGGCATTTATGAAAGAGCTCTTATCTTTAGTTATCTGTACATTTAACAATATCATCAAACACTAACCTATAAAGATTAAAATTATAAACCTTATGTTAATTAGATATGTTTTGGCTTCAGTTTATTAATTATTAAACACTGTTTCACATTACACATTACACACACATTACAAAATTTGTAAAGATAAAGATCTAATACGTTTAATGAAATCAAAAATCGGCAATTCATGATGGAGCAAAGCGCACACAATTGTCACCAAAAATATTTATAATTATTCAATATTTTAATTTTAATATGAGATAATAATACTCCGTCAAAACGGTTACTTATATAAACCATGTTAAATAAACTGGACGATCCCAATTATGATTTAAAATATTTCACTTTGACTGTACGAATATACCTCATCATTTTTCGCCGCAAATCACAGCCGAAATTGATGCTCCGACGGAATCAGATAGCACTAACAAGCGGTAGCTGATATGCGCGTGCGATGTTCCCGATAACTCCGCGACGAGGGATCGCCCAAAAGCGTGTCCGGTGGAAGCTACCGACTTCCTTTTTAATACGCTTTAATTAGGGATTAACCTTTTTTGTACTCAAGAGTTAGGTACCAATAAAACCTTGGAAATCTCTCTTCTCTTTGGGATCTTTCTTCTTACGCTATCAACAGCTGAAGCATTTATTTTTATAGTAGCATCGAAAAGTAACAGCACAGTAGCCGATGTGCTGCCTGCTCTCAAAATGTTACAAACTAAGAGAGAGTCACCAAGTGCATGGTGATCGCAATCCAGTCAGATTCAGATTGTCTACCACCCTGCTTTGGTATGGATTTGGAATATTGACCCATTTATTGAGGTTTATATCTTGATGTATTCATATATGTGTAGTATGCAGTCGAGGTCTGAGGTGAAGAGCGGAAGCATCTCCTACCGCCGTCCACACGACATGGTTAAAGTTTATATGGAGAAGGAGTGCAGAAAGCTAAAATGTATCTATAATATTTGTTACTAATATCTTAAATAAAATAAATTAATACTGCGAATTCTAACCTGACGGGTGCCATTGAACTTAGACCCCCCAAAATATTGACATTGTCACTCAATGAAAAGTGACAACAAGTAATATAATATTCATAGTTTAGGTTGATACTGCAAATTTCAAACAGAAAATAGTCTATAATTAAAAAGTCGCTGGTGGAATTTCGATAATTGGGCGACCGCTTGTATTAATAAATCTGTTTTTCTGTATATACTTTTAATATTTTTCAAAAATTTCTTGATAGACATACTTTATGAAAGGTACTATCACGAAAATGATATGAAAAAAAAAATTTGTTTGTCTGTCTGTTTGTATATCCAGATTTAACTCAAAAACGGCTTGACCGATTTTTATGAAACTTTGTACACGGTATACTTATATTATTAGTCAATTGATAGGTTAGAATTTTTTTAATATAGCTTTTAGAAATCGTAAAAAAAGAACTTAAAAAAAATATTATTTTCGTTAATTCTTAATTGCTTTTGATGAAATTTTGTTCATGGGAAGTATAAGCCATCCCATTAAAGATGGGATATAAGGCATGTCTAAAATATTTTTAAAATAAAAAAAACACAAAATTTAATTTGTATATAATAATAAACCGTTAATAAACCGCTTTTGTCAACATTTGTTAAACGGGATGCATACCTGATTTTATTATTGATAAATTAGAAGATTCGTCTAGAAGATTCGTCAACAATACGGGATTTAAATAACTACTGCGTAAATTCAAACGATTGCGGAGCCTAGACGCGGTCACACCACTAGTTAATAATAAAATTAAAATTCTTGCCCCAACCCTAGGTTTAACTATGTACAATTATATAATTTATATTGCAAAGTCATCATAATAGTACCAATTTACAAAGAAAATACATGCTTTAAATTCATATAAGGTTGATCACATTCTGTACTGGAAACCTTTATTATCATTGCCTCGAGATGACCTCATGCACCATAGACTAATGATTCAGATGTGACATCTAGATGAACCGTAAAAATACTTCAAACGTATGCACAGTTACGGAATAGTTGCATAATTGAACTAATTTTCGGATTTTATCGAGGCTCTTATTTTCATTATTGCTATAAATTAGGCATTTAAGAAAATAAATAGCATCAAAACCGGTAGCTTTAAATACTTTATAAAGTGACTAAATCCGTGAACCTAAAAATTATTGGGATATAAGTGTTTTTAATTGGATACCACGTATGTACATTGGTCTCAATGACTTGCAGAATACGGCTGGTCGTTATTAAATGTGCATGAGCGAAACTATGTCTGATAGTAAACTTTACCTGCACCCTACATAATAACATATTATTAAATTTAGTAGCATGGCAAAATAAGGTTACTTTACTTGATGGTAAATGCAGTATAATCCAAAAAAAGGCAATAGCCGAGAGATCAACAATCCTACAACAATCGCCGGTGTCACATAGCTCTTCAATCTGTTGGTAGCTAAATATAAACTGGCTGATCCGGAAACACGGCAAACCAAAAGAAATCCACTATGAAGATGTTTACTTTATTACTATGCGTATATTAGTCGCGATCTGTACCATAGCTTTTAATCGATCCATATTTTAACAAGATACTTTGAAATTATCGAGTTTATATACAAAAAAAATCTCGGCTCCACATCGTCAACCTTGTGACCCAAACGTTAGCATGCAAACAGCCGCCAACATTAGGATAAGCAACCGGTCTGACCCGCTGCCGCGCCGCATTAGTTTTACATCAATAAAAGCTGTGACGCATCTACATTAATTGATTTAATCAGTTGATTTTAGGCAGATATTAATCTTTAAAAGGCTCGAGCATGGCTGGCCTGGCGCGGCGCGCGGCAGTCCAGTTTGCAAACATCGACGTTAACCACGAATGACAGTACAAAAACCAAATCACCCGGCAATTAGCTGATTAATTGTTTAATTAATTGTACCGGCCGTGGTGACATTGCGTCCATCCGAAGTGCCTTTTTTGTTCATGTGAAAGCAAAACATTTTGGTATTGTTACTGTTATGTTGGTCCAATTGATAAGTTAAAGCGTAATTAGAAATAAAAAAATGTAGATCACCTTTTAACAAATAATACCAAATTTCAAACCAGTAAAAGATTCATGGTCTTAGAATTGAAGCTCGAATAAAATTGGTATAGAAAGTTTGCTTAGAAAAATGCAAAATTTCTCGTCACTCATGCTATATAGATGCGCATTTTGCTAGCAATCACAGAACAATCAGGATAAGATCAGTGAAAATATTGATGAATTCTTACACATTGCAATGTTATTATGATGATATTCACGCAACAAAAACAATAATAAGCCATCGTATTATATTTGTATATTTGAATTCTTGAGTACAAACATCCTAGTTTTACTATTGAATGTATGTAAATAAAATCAAGAATAATTAGATTGGTTCTTCTGGTCAAAATTACTTGTTCTTTGCTAACACACATTAGCACAAATATATAAACTTTAGTTATATACCTGCTGAGAAAATGGGTAGCTAATATTGAAGACACAAAAAAGAGTAAAGATCCCATTTTCTAATGAATTACATTTTCAACCGTTTTTATATAACCTTTTACAACTCGCACCACAAGTTTCAACAAGTACAAAGTACAATTTGCCTTAAAAAGTGATCCGAGGACAATTTAAAAGTTATTAAAAGAAATTATTTCTTTCTGTTGTATGCCGATTCCGTGATAAATCTGACAATACTGAGTTCACATTTTACTTCCGCCATGTTATTTTATTTTGAGCGTCGAAATTTTTATAAACCATTCTAAAATAATCCTTTTAACTTGTAAGTCAATGCAAAATTTCCTTTATTATTTTGGTTGAATCTTCATCATATCAATTAGCCTTTTATCAGTATGTCCAAAGGAAAGGGTATAAGAAACGTAAATTTGTCCCTAAAAAACTTCTTCGATTGACTTCAAAATTTGAGTATTTGAAACAAGTTAATGAATATTTAAAACAAGTTATAAATATCTAAAATGTAAAGAAATAAATTATTAGAGAATATAGTAAATCTATTTTGATATATTTCAATCTATAAACTAGTAGGGATATATAAACAGCTCAGCGTTGCACAAAACCAACCATTTCAGTGTACGGTGAGCCAATTTATGGCACATGTTAGTCATAAACACCAGATTTAAACATTCAACGGTCTCACGACTAGTACGTACCAATCTTGAACATTAATAAAACTATAAATTATGAATTATAGAAATATAATTTAGTGGGAACGTAAATTCCTTATTACATAGGTGTACCGTATTCAGCACTCATCTTTGATATTCAATAAAGAGGTGTACGGCAGAGAGGCTTATTAAATAATAAAATATATTCACAAGGCAAAATTAAAGGTTTCTTCCAAATGGTCGCAATAAAATACAAAGTGATTTATTTCCAAGAGAATCCATTCAATGTTTAATTAAATATTGTTCAAGCGACATCTATAAAAGGAACTCGAATGTATTGAGATGGTCAACATTATTTAGCACAATCACCATCCCAGAAGCGCACCACGTTGACTGACAAGCGCCATAAAACTTTACGAGGTTCGAACCTGCACAGTGGGTGATGTCCGCTCGCCGTGGACAAAAAAAATTGGATCAAGCTGGTACTACTACCTCATGAAAATTAAAAAGCGTTTCGTTGGAAGCCGTCAGCTTCTTGTAGTGAATTTTACAAAAATTTTGCCGGCAATTTGTCTTGTTTTAATAACATTGGAATTATAAAGCTGTGAAATACTTTTTTTAATCAAAGACTTCAATTTTAGTCAATGATTAATTTAATCCTAAAATTATGAAATAACTATAAACAGCTATCCATTCAAAGATATTGGAAAAATATCGTTTTAAGTTTCAAGATTTAAAAAAATCTCCTTTATTAATTTATTCAATTTTATAATCCTAAAAAATTGTATTAACATTTCAACGGGCATTTTTCCCGAAGGGTTAAAAGCAGAGGTACACTAATGCACACACATAGCTTGCTGGGTATGTTTTTAGGTCCCATGTAATAGGGGGCGAGCCTATTGCCATTAATCGAGCAAATAGCCAAACTCTGACCTGCTACTGAGAATTTCATAGAAACATCCAAAAACATTTTGCTTGACTTGCGATTCGAACCCAGGACATCGAACATAGCAGTCGCCTACCATTATGCTAATGAGGCAGCCTCATATAATAATAAGAAATTAGCGATCATTTTTACCTGGGTACAAAGCTAGCCAACGGATTAATAAAACCTAATCCTACTATAATTTCTACGATTATCACAAAATTTAAAAAATTCAAAGCAAAAATCATACAATGTAATATTAACCATAATAAAACCGTTACAACAGACACCACCAAAAAAACTGTCAATTTCAATTTCTCATATACCCGTCAAAGAACAAAAAACTCATCCATTTTCCCAAAATTAAGGTGAAACCGCCGGAGCAAGTTCCGCCTTATACGGCTTACGAACGGGCGGCCGGCATAAATGATTCGAAATTGTTTCCGCGACCGTACGCGACGGTAAAAAACACGTGTTATAGCAATAAATCATTGAAGTCGCTTTACTCGATTAAAAGTGCGTTCCGATTGGCGGTTTCATGTATGCGTTGGAAACCATCAAGAATGTCATCCGGTTGTGTTTTTGTATTGCGAAAACGAAAACCACGTTTTGGTAAAGATCTTATGAAAAAGGCTCAATTACAACATTGCTCTCTTCGTTATCAAAATTTGTCAGCCTTATATTATGTTAATCTAACTTTAAAATTTATTTTTGAAATCTTAATAAGTTTTAGTTTATGGCCTCAATCACATGTAGCCCTATAAGGTAACACGAGAAGTCTAGTTCGGACTGGCTCTCAAGTGCAGCTACCGGAACAGACATATAAGTGCTTGGCGACAGATTTTAAACACGAAGGTGGTAGCTAGCCAGACAGGCATTAGAAAAAGCCTTACACCATGCTATAGTTTTATCATGATGTTTTACATCACCGAAAGCTCAAGCTGATTGCAGGGATTCGAACTTACGTCGATCAACGCGATTTCCATACACGCTAATAGCGTGAGCCATCATTGTTCATACCCGAATAAAACTGCAGACATTCAAGCCTGTATCACTTGACTTAGAAACAAATTCAGTAAAAAAGTTGGCCGTCAAACATCTTAGTGAATATTAAAAAAAGAGTGATCCCGAAACATGACAAACCAAAAGAAAGTCAATGTGAAGATTTTTATTTAATTACTATGTGCATGGTGTTCGCAATTTCTACCAACAGCTTTTAATCTATCCATGATTTAACATGAGACTTTGGAATGATCCAGTTTATATATTAAAAAAACGAACTCGGCTTCACACCGAAAACGTTGAGACCAAAGCGTCGCTACGCCAACAACCGGTCTGATCCACCGCATTTAATGTTTCACATCAAAACTTGCCTTTTTCTAAAATCCTAACCAGCCTCACATCTTAGGCTCGACTGTGAAGTTACAATCGGCGTATCTTTATTTGTTATAAATCATCAGAACTCGCGATATAGCGTTCCAGTGTGAAAGTAAAATAAAGGCAGAGCTACAATTAGCATTATCCGGTGGGTTCAATGAACTTATCCTAAGAAAAATACGTGTAAAACCATTACATATTATACGAACATGAAACTGTCAACACAGAAATAATTTATAATTGTATTTCTTCCATACATATTCGTTAAGGCAAGATATAATGCCGTATTATGGTAATTGAAGTTAAATTTATGTGATATATTACACATAGTTACAAAGATCTCACCTTATTTTAATTTGATATAAATTTTGACTAAAGTAATTTATGGTGAACATAACCAAGACTAGATAGTCTTCAATCTGCTTTGTAATTTTAATATAGTCATAGGAAACTGCTCAGTAGAAATAATTTAGGAATATACATTTTGGAATTTTTTTATCGTTTGATAAACAATGCTTTTGTAGAGAGATCTAAATCTAGAGGAGTCCACTTATAAATAGGTAGATTTGGGCTAACTCGCACTCGATTGGGTATCCATATAAGAAATAAAGTTAGTAAAAACAAATAAGATAAATATTATTTCGATATCAGTTAGTCCAATTCATAAATATCACATCGATGTTAAGTTTTATATACATCAAAAATTACTAAACTAAACTACTAGTTAAATTATTGAATTACTTAATTGCAATTTAGCTGCCACCTGAGGAAGGCTTATACAACCGGCCGCGCATGATGCTCGTCTGCTCGAGTGGCATGGACAGATAAACTCGTATATAATAAATAGAAAGAACCAGACAGAGATAAATTCGCAAGGAGGTGGCATAGCGTCTTTCCTTACGTTATGGTTTCTACAAGTCAACTAAACCAAAGCACATCTTAATTTAAAAAAGCAAAAGTCTTTAATCTATAATCCGCTATGTTTACCGAGACGGTCCAGCTTAGATGCCCCTGCGCTAAAGAAAGATAGTTAAGTGTTAAGTACAAACATATATTTGTCCCAGATAGCTGTACTAGTGCAACAGGAAGATGAGCCCCAGACCCATCTCCCATGGTTCATCTAGGTTAAAAGAAAGAGAAGAATTAAGCGCCCCCACTGCCACCCGTTCGTCTTCGCTAGAGAGGGTTGCTTAGACGATCCTCCTCTCGGACATTTTCCACGGCAACAAATTCTCCCAAATTTGAATTTTCCAAACTCTAACAACAATCGTGTAAAATGATAGACACTTAGTCATAAAAATAATTTTAGTCTATACTAATATAATATAGCGGAAAAGTTTTTTGTTTGTTTGTATAAATACGCTAATCTCTGGAACTACCGATCGGATTCCAAAAATTCTTTTTACCAGTAATGATAGCCAGACTCTCGAAGAATAATATAGACTATATAACATTAAGCTACATTTCTCAGATGGCCTTAAATATTGATTTTTGTTACGTAAGTCGGAAGTCCAAGCTCTCGCGAACTGCTTTTTCCGCGTGCTCTGGCTTAATGTTTAATTATAGGTAAATACAATGTTCTACAAAAATATTTGTCATTAGTATATATAAGAAAAAGTCAGCGATAGTATAAATCTTTCTCTTATATGTAAACCAAAATAATGCATTTTGCAAAAAAAAACTGGGATATTAAAAATGAATTTATGAGTATTATTTTTAAGCATGACATGAATATCCTTTCGAACAAAAGTTACGTCATTATAAAGGCAATTTAATGAAGATAAACTTTGTAATTTACAGCATGTTATTTGGACTCATCGTTTGAGAGATAATGCAAAATTAAAATAATAACACTCGGCTCGGGTCTATGTCTATAGTAGTAGTGGCGCGAACGATTCGTGCGATGCCGCGATGTGACCATCTGACCACCTGATAAAAATATTGTCTATACTGAAGTATTATAAATCATCATTCAGTGATATCTTCTAAATTATATGCGGGTGAAATCGTGGAGCACGGCTAGTATTTATATATGACTGATCAATAATTTCACGAGCAATTTTGACTCCGAAGTCTAACTTTTGACACCAATAAAACAGGAAGGAGAAAGAAACACTTCAGTTAACCCTAAAGAAATAGGTATCATATGACCGATGAATAAAACACCGCTATCATTCCAGCCTTACACGGTGACAACCCAAAAAGCGTTCGCATATAACAAATACAAATAAAGGCAAGATGCACCGGTTGCTACAAAAAAAAATAAATCCGATTCTGTAATTAAACTCCGCATTGGTCTCACGAGCCGCCTCATGCCTCGGATGCTTCTGTGCGCGGCCTGCCTCGCATTGTCCATACAAAATTGAGTCATAAATATTCTACGCTTAATTTTCGATTGTGGAACTTTTGTACGTTTAATTTACATATCAACCCATTGGTAACTTATATTTTTTTTAAAGTTCCTGCTACAATATAAAATAGTTTCTAAAGGCCCATTTAGATGGAAAAGTTTATCGCATGTTACGGGGCGAGAAATAGTACGCTATTATCGCAAGCAATAATCGCCATAAGATTATCGTATCATAATGTTTACATAGAGACAATAACTAAATTCTCGCCTACGATTATGTGATACGAGAATCGCAAGTAACATATCGCCTACTGCATCTGTTTATATGGCGAAATATATAGTAACAATGAATGACAGTTTTCAATGTCATACGAGTATCCTACAAATACGGTTTGAACCGTTTTCAGTGCAAGAATTGCCTTTCGAATAGAGTGATTACTACGGTATTTTTCTCAAAATGATACAATAAAATCTATGTAAATTGTAACTGGTGATAATGTTAAGTTCATTATTTTTTTATATATAGAAGTTATGAGCGTTTGTGAAATACGGAGAATGAGAATTTAAAATTACTATTAGAATTTATACTGAGAAAGAGAACAAAAAGTATCAGATGCTCCTAAAGTGTTTCTGCTCGGTATCCAATTCTTGACTCAACATCTTTTTTCTTTTTCATTTTCTAAGTTCTTGTCTTAGAACAGCAGAAATAATTAAAACACCTTCGCGCACTGCACTCATGGAAGGGACTGGCACAAAAACCCGAAATAAGATTTTTACTTTCCAATTCTGTTTAGGCAAAAGCGATAATAATTCAATGGCGAGGCAATTCTCGCCCACGTGAAAGAGCGATAATCGCGAATGTTTACATGAAGAAACTTTTATAAGTCCTTTCGATTATCGTATATTCGAGTCGAGAAACTCTCTCCATCTAAATGAGCCTTTAATTGATATTATTTTCTATTCAATCTATTCTATGTAATTTTATTTTACAGCTATCATGGGATTCCCCGACCCATATAGTTTTACGCCTTATCTACAAAATAGAAAAACAGAAGAACATGCCAGTCCTATCGTACCCTAAACTTAGTACTTACTCAGCTAACTTGGTGTTCTAAATCAACAAACTTCCATAAAATCTTGGCTTCCTAAGTTGAGTTTAGATTTTATGAAAGATTGACCCATAGCGTTCTGATTATAATAAATTAGCGTTTTGCTCGCGTCATAGTTCAGCTATGTCCCATTATGTTTTTGTATTCTGTTCTAACGGAATTGCCAAATAAGAATGTTCGTAAATCGTTCGTATCTTCAAAAATTTATTAGCACTTTTACCCACACTAGGAGTTGAATTTTCAAAAGTCCTTCGTTAGTGCTCATCTACAGTGTAAAAGGAACCCACGAGCGAATTTTCATAGTAGTAGCACCAGTAATTTGAGCTGTACGTTGATATGTGCCTTGAAATCCTACTCACTACAGGAACACAATGAGTCAATTGGCTTTGATCTACTGTAGAGTGAAGGTATTCCATTCCACCAGTCAGGTTGCCCAAAGTAGAGAGGAATCCCAAAAGAAATTTCTCTGTACCCTACATACCTCTTTTAAATAACACTCTGTTCAAAATAACAGCCATTTTCTTGGATACGACAGTGATATACTATTTTGGTAATTGTTATTGTGTTTTGAAAGATACTGGGGAAACAACTTTGTTTTGGTTGGTAAAATAAAAAAATAATATAAAAATAAATGAACTGTATTTAAAAAAATACCGTGTAATTGTAGGGTTATCAGTACATACGACATCGATCGTAATATTTTATTCGAATTATTTGTGTATCAACCCACTAAAGACACATTCTAAAGGCATAATTTTTCTTTTTTATGTTAGCCGTGTACAGTTTTTCGAGGCATGCATCCGCATAAAGTCATTGTTTGCGAAATTGTAACACATTTTTACATGTTCTCAATAAATATTGGCATCATATTTTAATACAAATTTTAAGATAAACATTTTATTTTAAATACGAACATGGTACACTTTGAAATGTGAACGGCGTGAACAAAATGGCTGACTAAATATAGACGATCAAGTGATTGAAAATTTATCAATGTCTAAAACAAATTTTCGTCTGATAGTGATTTAAACTTTTGAACGACTTTACTGATTGAACTCATATTTAATTAAACGTATATGTTTTATCGAGATGTTAGTTTATAGATATGTTAGGACTATAGGTGAGGCTGCCATCGAGCCATTAACTACCGCAAGGGGCAGAACAACGTCCACCGGTCCAGCTAATAAAACAAAAAGCGAACGAAACTTTTTGGATTGGATTTATTTTTACTTCGTGGTCGTAAAGATTTTGACCACTATACACCAAGTGTAATACCGGCTATGGTGGCACGCTTAGGCGTATCATGTTACGGGATCAGCCATCAATCCGGATCCAGTAATCAAGGTAGGAAATCTATAAAAATTTATTCAGTTATTTAATAATAATACATCATTATTATTTGTCAAATTAGGAACTTCGTACCTTCCGGGTCTGCCACGATACCTGTCGAGTTTTTTTTCTCCATAATCTATGGTATATCTATATACACATTTTTAGACTAGTGATACTTGACAGTAAGTCAATATACATATAAATAAAGTATATTGTGTAACACTTTGAAATTTACTATTGACTAATAATTATAGTTTATTGTAGTAGCATAATTATAAGTATAGTATTTATTCATAATAACAGTTATCACTGAGAAGTTGATAATCCATCGCCGTTCGCTGATGTCATGCTAGCATGTAAGCTACTCAGTAGCTAGCTAGATATACAGTAGACGATTCCGGAATATGAGAAACTAAAAGAAAGTCACTGTGTAGACGTTTATTTTAATACTATGTGTATGATACTCGCGATCCCAACCAACCACCTTTAATCTATTCACGTTTTAACAAGAAACATAGAAATGATCCAGTCTGTCAATTAAAGAAAAAACAAACTCTGCTCCACACCGCCAATACTGGGCTCAAAAACCAGTCAGACTAGCCGCATTAGATGGTTCACATCAAAAACGAAAAAAAAAACAGCGGTACTCGCACTAACGACTTCTCGTATTTTACATGCGTGCGTACATGTCTGGCCATTACACCGCTAGGCCAGTTCGACGACGATCATAGTCGTGAAAATCAGGGCTTGCATTAAGCGTGAACATTCTGTCTCATTCTCTCGCTAGTTAAATTCAATAGATGTAAGTGTTTGTCTCTTTTTAGTATCGTTCTGACACTTTTTCCCATGTAACTCCAACTCCCATCACGCTCTAATAAACTTTACTCCAAAACATCCGCTAACATAAAGTGCAATATTAAACCGTATCACCTAAATAAATTCGGGTATTATTTTACATATTATATTGGCGTATCTATTCTTAATAATATAAAATTCAAGATATTGTTAGTTTGTTTGAAAGCGCTAATCTCTGGAACTACCAATCAGATTAAAAATAATCTGCTAGCATTTTATAGCTTATTAGTTGAAGAAAGTTATACACTGTATAGCTTCAGGCTATAAGACCAAGGATCGTAGTAGTAACGATGTATGACAAGTAATTTAACAAGCTGGAATTATAGGAAGTGAGAACAACGATGTTTGGCGGCGGACATGGTGGAGAATTGATCGAATAAATTAACACGAGAAAATCCGTAGGACAAAACTAGTAACATATAAAAGCAGGGTCTGAAGAAATGACACTTTTGTATGTACTTACTCAATTACATTAATGGCTTGATGAATAGATATCTCTATTGAATCTTATAAATACAGTAGCTAAAAGATTATCAAAGGCCCGAGGCGATAGCGCGTGGTGAAAACTCGTGACTATTGTACTAATGCACGGCGCCTTGCTCATTGGAACTCGAACAAGTTGAAAGCTAACCTACTAAGTTTCCTTACAGAAAAGTATCAGCTTTTATTACAAATAAATTAAAATTAGTAGATGTGAGCGTTTTGGATTTAAAAAAAGAACATAAATCAGCGGAATTACCAAAAAAATTTAACAAAAAAGAATACGCACTTCAAAAATTTTGAAGAGTTCCCTTTTTGTATCTTCAAAGTTGAACCACCCTTAAGGTATCTCCTATCCAGCAAAAAAAGAATCATCCAAATCGGATAATAAACAAAGAAGAACAATGTATGAACATCCATAAAAAATACATTCGAATTGAGTAACCTACGTATTTTTGTTTAAATCGGTTAAAAATAAAATCAATATTCCGCTAGATTTAACAGTTCCGCGACTTCACTTCTGTGTAGAATAGGTTGGAAACTTATACATAAATTGATGATGATGATCAACACAATTAAATGAAAATTTCGTCACAATAGCTCCCTTGTTCTATCGTCTGAATCATAGGGAGTGTCTTTTAGAGTTGTTAATCTAATTTCCCTATGCTCACATTTTATGATAGGCACGCTGGGTTCCTGGGTCACAGATTTACAGTAACCTTCATTTCCGCAGGAAGAAAGATGTCCGTTATGTCATATCTTTGCTGTACCGTAAAACTGTGGAACTTGGTCAACTGTAGCGTGAACAGACACATCTCAGTAGGCTAGCATGACAGTATCGACTTGCGAAGGATTGTAGAACTCTCACTAATTATCGTTGTTTTTTTATTTCCACATTATATTCCACCACAGTTTGTTATCTCTTTTCCAAGTTACAAAAAAAACTAACACTAACTAAAGTACATATCACATATCCCTATGAAAATGCTACTATTTATTTATCTTTTTGAGGACTGCCCACGTTTAAATAGAATTCGATTTGATCATGAGATCATTTGTGAAAACCTCAGGATATCACCCTACAACCTAAAGATCTTCTGGAGTAAAGCGTCTACTTTGAATTATTATATCAAACTAACAAACTCCATCATCAACAACTTACAAAGTTTTTATAGGATATAAGTCGTTTTTAGAAAAGTCTATTTCTATTACCAGTACTATTATTCTATTTCTCACTGTGTATACTTTTCTACTATTTGTTTATTAGTCATAAATTAAATTTATTATTGTATTTTAATTGTTACATTTCATCAACTAATTATCAGCTATTGATTATCATACTAAATCAATCATTCCATGGGCCATAGTCGCAAGTGATTATCGTATCAAATCGCAAACATCTTTCCAACTGTACCACATCATTTACAACTTGTCATTGCTTCATATTGTTTTAACCACAACAACAAAGAAAAGGTGAAAACAATCAACGGCTCAAAAAAAAGCTACAGTGCCAACTTAGCATAAGTAGCTGCCGCAATAATTTTCTTATAAAAATACATTTGTTAATTGAAATTCCATTCAATATTTCTTTAAAAAAAAAAAGAATAATCAGAATTTCAATAATAGGATATAACTCTTGGAATGTAAGGAAATTCTACAGATATCTGTTATAAACCAAGTGTCGTTTGGATTTAGCGTTAGTTATAAATTATAGGGGACGAAATGTTCACACGCCCATTTCTATTAGCCTCGGCTGGTTTACTATTTATCTCGAAGTTAGTATTGCCTCTAGACACGCTATACGCCGCGCCTTTTCACTTTCACTTGGTCATTATAGAATACTAATATTTATATACAGAACTGACAAATAACTCATGTATTGTTGAACGAAATTGCAGACATTTTTGACTGTTTTTTTTAGAATAGAACCTCATTGTTGATAAAATGTTGACAAATTAAAACATCGATTATGGAATGATATTTGCTTGCATTGCAAATAATGTCATGTCGTGTTCGTGGTCAGTGTATTTGTAATATATATATATATATATATATATGCAAATTTGGAAAATAAATACCTGTACAGACAGAACCTAATATGTATTCGAGAATTTCATATGACTGCAATTTTAAAATTGTTGACAAAAATGCACAATGTATTTGTTGCGCGATGTTCTGTGGTTACTGTAATTATTGGGTGTAATTCATTTTTTTTTTATGAATTATGAGTACGCAATGAATGAGAAATACTTAACCAAAAACGCCACATGAGTTCAACTTGTATAATATCTTTTATACGAATGTGAGTTTTTATTCATTTTATTAGTGTTTTTACGTTAATAAATACAGGTCACGCAATGAGCTTTACGATCTTTCGACGGTTCATAAAGATAATAATATTATAATAAAATGTATATATGTATTTAACGTTTATGATGGATACTGTTTGGGGATTTCATGATTTTCTGGTTAAGGGTAAGTTCGACGGTTGCTGGTAAATATTTAAACCATGGAATAAATTTTATCTGAAAATATTTATTTATTTAAAATATACAAACTTCATAGCACATTTTTAAAATTGTAAAATAATTACAATATCATTCTAAAGTGCCAATTAAAAAGTAGTACATAAATTACATTTTATACTTATACCTAACTATAACGACAGTGTGTATGAGTCTATTTATAAAGATGTGAGTGTGTTAATTAACATGTGTGTATGCGTGTTTTAAGTTTCCTGCAATTACTCCTGAACTAACCATTTAGAGACCTACTTGAAAAATTGCATTGGACTTAGGTAGAAAATGTCAATATCATTGAAAAGCTTATTGTATTGTGTAGTACACCTGTAAAGGATGGAGTTTTGATTATATGTATGCTTTACAGTTAAACTGCGAACAAACTGGGATTCCTAGTACGCTTACTGGGTACTCGCAGATATAATATACTTAAGAGTTTTGGGCAATCTGTTATTGAGTTAACTAAATTATATAGAAATCGCATATCGTTTATGATTCGACTTTTTTTATGTTATATGTTATAGTCCTTTAAGTTATTATTGTACTCACTGGGATGGTTCTTACTTTTGAAATGAAGAAATTTTAAAACCATATTTTGAATATTTTCCAACCTGGTATTATGTGTACGGAAAGCTGGTGACCATATCGATGACGCATATTCTAAGCAGCTTCTCACATAAGAAAAATAAAGAATTTTAAGTGTTAGAATTTTGCTGAATTGCTTTGTGACTTTAAATATAAATCATAACATTTTGATGGATTTTTGATGAGTAAAGTCGTAATGATAATTGTACAGTAACTTCGAGTCCATAATAATCCTCAGATCTTACATACAATTAACATTTTGTATTGGCAAGTGATTTATAGAATAAGTGTAATAAATATGATGAAGTTTACGTGTGAAAATTATTTATTGCATTTCTTTATATTAAGATCCAGTTTGTTTATTTAGCAATAGTCACAGAGTCGATCTAGATCGTGCTGAAGGAAAATAATATAGTAACAGAAAACGAGAGTTGTATTGACTGATAGTGGAATACATAAGTTATATAGACTAATGTATTATTACGTATGACTAATATGTATGGCGCTGTTATATCAGCGTAGTGATGAAGCGAAGAGAATGAAGTAAAGAGAAAAATGAGTTTTTAAGAGATAAGAGTAACGGATACAAAACAGCACATGAATTGGGAGTAAAAAAAGTTACGGGTTGCACTCCGCGAGTGCCGACAGAAGTGAAAACTTATTTTGGCGCGTTAGACAGTTTTTAGATGGGTAACTAGGGTTATTGGGTTATGAATGGCATTTTATTTATGAATTGTATTTTATTAATTATTAGAAACTTTAAAATACATTTAACATTCTTTTATGAAAAACGAGTTGGCGGTCTGCTATATGTACATGCATATATGCGCACACTAAAAAGCTGCGTCTCGTAACGGTGTCGCGAGTACAAAGATTTTATCTCATCTAAAAATATGTGTACCGCTCTAAAAGAACTTTTCACTTCAAAAATCATATCGGTTTCATTAAAATTATCACAAAATCAATACAACAATAATACCCCTACTAGGACTTTTCCCACGACTTTACTCACGTCATAGTTGAGTTATGTCCCATCTTTTTTACTTTCTAACTGGATTGCTAGAAGCCAATTCATAGATCTATCTTCAAAAATGGCGAATTTTCATGCAAACTTTCTTCCCCTTTTCCACCACCATAAGGCTTGAATTTCTAAAAATCATTCCTCAGTGCTTACCCTGCAGTGTAAAAAGAACCAACATGCAAATTTTCGCGGTTTTAGCCTCATTAGCTTAAAATGTGCTTTGATATAAACATTACACGAACTCCTATAATAATCATTATATTAATACGTGAAGCAAAAACTTTATACTCCTTTTTAAGCATATTGCGTGAACGGAAGACTGTGAGATTTGGCATGGTTAAAGTTGTAAATTGTGAGAGTTACGCCGGAGACTTCAGTTCTTCTGTAAATGGTGTAAGCTCGTTCCATAAATACATGTAGAAGAGTATGTATTCGTCATTGAACTAAGCACCATCATTTCTCCATGTCAAAGGATTTAGAAAAAAACTCTTTCAATAACAAAATAACGCTCAAAAACCTTAAATTCATTTAACAAAATCATACTGGAGCCTTAAGCAATTCGACTTTACGACTAAACATTACAAAGTTCTTCTGACAGTCGCAGATGGCAATCACAATTATATCTTTAAGCGGACTTTAAAACAATTTGATATATTTACAAGATAATTGATGATAATTTTTTTATGAGAAACCAGTTTTGAACTTCATGCATCTTTATTTAAATTGTTATAGGTTTAGCATTTTCGCTACAATCTCACCAGATCTTGGCCCAAGATGGTAGCACGATAAGTCTAGTGGAAGTCTGGCTCTCAAGTGCAGCTGCCGGAACACACTCCGGTGTTTGGCGCCAGTTATTCAATTTAAGGTTGGTAGCTAGCCAGACGGGCATTAGAAAAGCCTTACTACCATGCTATGGTTTTGTGGAAGAACCATTGCAAAGGGAGGATCCTCCGACCAGACGGGTGTTATGTCTGGCGGGCAGCTGCCCAACGGTTGTAGTCGGGTTCTTGTATATATACTCAACGATTCAGTTAATTTCTATAGCGCAATGTACGATAGTAGGATGCGTCTTATGTGGCTCGATAGATGTCGCTATGTAGATGTCGCTACAGTTTCATCACGATGTTTTCCTTCACCGAAAGCTCAGGCAGAATGCAGAGATTCGAAATCACGTCGATCGACGTGGAGTCCGTACACGCTACCAACTGAGCCAACATTGCTTCAGGGTCGCATTAATTTTATATGCTAACTGCCTAAGTGTCTGTAAACATTCCACAAAAAGTAACGCAATTGCATTCGAAGTCTTCTGTCATATTCAGTCATCGACATCTTTTTTATACTAATCACTTTTCATATCTTCCCTGTACATATATGTTACAGTCACAAAAAAAAGTTATTTGTAATTTGCCTCATTATTATTTCATTTTATTTTTTTAAGTCGTAATATGAGAGTCAGGATTCATATATTTGTATATTGGGGAAGAAACTTTTACCTGAGACACAGGTTAAACTTATTTCAGATGACAAATCTGAAATTGTCAAAAATCGATGGCAGATGATTATCAAAAACGGGGAAGATTTATTCCTTTTAAGAGCCTACATTGCGTGTGCTGCGTAAATGGTTAATGTTATACAACAATCATGTGTGACGTAAATATTTCTTTTAAAATGTTTAAAAAAAACCGCGATAGCATAAAGTTGACTCAATATAACCTTTGTTATGGTAAAAAAGTTTATTCTAAAATAATGCATTATTTGTTAAAGTGTTTTTATAAACATGGTATTAATCCTTATTCAAATAAATACGTTATTCATCATAAGTATTTAATTTTAAACAAAATTGCCCTTTCAATCAATTGACTTCAATGAATATCTTAGGAAATAAAACAGTTTTAAAATAACTCCGCAGTATAGTAAAGATAGTTTCTCAGCTCCCTAAAAAGCTAAGTATTAAAGGTGCCTAATCCTCTCTCTCTCTCTCTCTTTGTTATATTATGCAGACGAAGTTGCACGTGGCAGCTAGTATGTTGATATATCTAAATAGATTTACTTTTAAGCAATTTCCTAACAGTCCGCATTTATCATATTCTCACGTAACAGCTAATGACAAATTGCTAGATAATCCAAGAGCTAGGAGATCTTTCTATACGCAAGTTCTTACATATTATATTTCTTAAACTATTCGTGCCACACGGTATTACTCAGAAACAAGACAGTGACTGAAGTCCAGAACGCGTTGAGGTTTCGTTAGTTTTACTTGCAATTTTAAAGTTGACGAAAGTTTGAAAATTTTCAATAATAGCTTGCCTCTCATAGAAAAAAACGTATATGGGCTTGTTGATAAATTATATACTTCATAATTAGCCAACCAAACAAGCATTAAAAAATTCCCTACCACCGTGCTTTGTTAGCACTATGATTTTTCTTCATCGAGAGCTCAAATTTTTAATCAAACTTTATAATAGCCATCCATACTTAGTATTATAATGTATGCGAAAGTAACTCGTATCAGTCTGTCTGTTACGAGTTCACAACTAAACTGCTGAACCAGTTTTGATATAATTTTTGGTATGGAGATAAATTGGACCTTGAGAAAGTGCATAGGCTATGTTATGTCGTGAAAATAAAACTGTAAGGTATGAATAAAGAATAAACGAAATGATAGGCTATAAAATTTATTATTAATACGTTTAGAAAAACCTAGATTAAACTTTGAAAAGAAAATAATTTGGCTCAAATGATATTAATAAAATTTCGTATAGGGAGTATAATATGCTATTCCAAAATTGATAGGCTATAAAATTATCAATTATATGATAAAAAATAAAATAGATAATTTAAAATGTATAATTATTAGCTCTCAGACTATACACATTCAAACAAGGCAGCAAGCCTGAGTGAGGTCTATGCTCACTGCATACGTGTTTCAGTTACACTTAGAAATATGGCCAGGGTATGATATAAACGCAGAGCATTGCACCTTACTAGGTAAACCTATTAGCCACAGCGGATAAAAACAACGCTTAACTGGAGTACTGGTATGTTACACTTGCGTCTATAACTCGGCAATATTCTAGGTTTCACTTGCATTAGCCAACTATATTCTTGTGTATATTGGATATGAGTATGTAATATATTAGTTGTGTCCGAAGCTGTGCTCGCGTGGTCTATAGACTTCCGTCGAACGGACACACGCGCGAATCGTACTGCAACCACTCCTAGTTATTTTAAAGACAAAAATATTTATTGTGGGTGATCCTTAGAAGATTGATATTTGCATTCGCTGAATTTTTATAGGTATTTTTAAGATCTACAATTATGTACTACATTAAGTTAATATATCTCTTATGGTTTACTCCGCGTAAGCCATTTAAGCGGCTCAAAATCGTTGTTTTTCTGAATTGATTTTTATTTGCGCGGGAAGCTAAGTTTTCTTCTAAAATTAAAGTAATCTAATTTATTCCTTATATAATCAACAATTTACCAATGAAAATCTCGACAAAATCGGTTCAACCGTTTCGGAGATTAGCCGGAATAAAGACAGACAGAGACACAAAAAAAAATTAAAATGATGTTTTGCCTTGTTATAAATACCTACCATATAAACGTATGCATTCTGTAAAAGACTGTCATTTTGACTTTAAAAACATACACTTCAATTTAATTTATGTGTATGTATAGGTATCACCGTATAACTGTACAAGCCGTTAGTTTATAAATAATCTGGTGAGATTGTAAACTGTCGGTAGATTGTGAACTAACACTGAAATTTGCATTGTAATGGTTACATTTTCCTAGGTTATACAGTAACTATGTGTAGCTGCTTGCGCTATTGATTGATTTAGTTACGTTGGAAATGTGACCATAACGAGTCGAGCGAGCGAAGCGCATAGGCTGCGGCAGCGGCCTGCGAATACCAGAAACAAATTAACCCTTGAAAATACAGATTTTGCAAGTCATTTGCTTATTTAAAGACATAACCTTAAAAATTTAAAATGATTAATGTCCGTTCACAATCTATCGACAGTTTACAATTTCTCACTATAGTGCATTTTTTTAATGCTCACGGAGTAAAATGACATTTAATGTGTTACTAGTTTATTGTATTTTTAAAATAGTGCTTTCACCTATCGGTACTAGTCGTAGAACCGTACGAGTTATTATTTCTATTAGTTAGTATGTTTTTCTGAAAATACATGGAACCTACCTTAAGTGAAGGCCGAATAAGGAAGACAAAATCGCATCTCTCATATACCGACCGAAGCATTTTTTAAAGTTTTTTTGTTGTTTTTTAACCGTATAGTTTTTTGTTTCAATATACGGTATAACAACACTAGAAAAATGAAAGTGGCAACGTTATTGTCAAGTTTGACATTAGTGATAGTCAATTTACTCCACGGGAATAAACAACGCAGTATAGTTTGTTTATAAGCTACCGTTCGTACAATTATCAAGTGACATGATATATAAAAATGAATGTTTGTAAGTATGTTTGTTTGTACTTTATTCATTCCTACACAATTCATCCAAATATGATGAAACTTATTGAAACAAATTTGCGAGAAAAAGTAAAAGCAAATATGATAAACCAGAAATAATACACGAAGTACCAAGATCACCTCTGAGCAGAAAAATAGAAGAACTTTATGGCGTCACCATAATCCTTTATGATTTTAACATTTTAAAATATCGAAACATTTAAAATTATCAAATGATTACATGTAGATCTAGGTATCCGAAGAAACATCAGAACTAAAACAGTCTTTTTTGACAAAACCGCTTAACCAATTTCTATCTTCTTAACCAGCGAGAATTTGTCTAAAGGTAAGAGATACGAGCATATTGAATAAACTGTACAAAATTATTATCCGATATTCATCAATCTATAATAAGTAGCTTGTAAAGCAATTTACATCACTGCCAACGACCAAATAACTTTTAAAAACGAAAATTACAACTCAATTTAATCCCCCGACAATCAAGCCCTTAAGGAAAGGCCTCGTAAAAGGTCCCATAAACTATTGAACAAGTACGCTAGCTCTCACAAAACATATTTACGAGTTTTTAAAATCTTTCCGCGTGTTTACATATGAAATATAGTTTGGCATTTCGCTTGCGTTTAATTAAAAATGAGGACATCATGCTATGAGTGAGACCTTAATTCAATGCAAGTTATGAGCTAGGTATCAAGGGTTGTCAGTATTTTTATATTTAAGGCATTTCAATTATTATAAAAAAATAATCATTATATTAATACGTGAAAAGAAAACTTCGGACACCTTTTTAAGTATACGGAAATCTTTGAGATTTGGCATGGTTAAAGTTTATATGGAGAAGGAGTGCAGAAAGCTAAAATTTATCTATAATATTTGTTACTAATATAATATTCAATTAAATAAATTAATACTGCGAATCCTAACCCGACCAGTGCCATTGAACTTAGACCCCCAAAATATTGACATTGTCATTCAACGAAGAGAGACAGCAAATGATGTTTCATGTATTCATTGTTTAGGTTCATACTGCAAATGCCAAACAGAAAATAATCTATGATTAAAAATTCAGTGGTCCAATTTCGATCATTGGGTGACCGCTAGTTTGAATTAATAAGCAAGTAAGAAATATATATTGATAGTTACTACGTGGCTTAAAAAAACTATATGAGAAGCAGATGTTAAGGCATGAACGATCTGAAAATCCAAGATTGATAAATAATTTGTTTATCTGCAGCAAATGTGACCGTAGCTGCCGCTCCCATATCAGTTTGGTGAGTCACCAAAAAAGTGTTTCCGCGACGCTCCCTAAAGCATCTTTCGTAGATGGTCAAAGGCTAATGATGATTCTTTTTTTGCCACGTCGATGATTTTATTTGGCCTTGGCCACCTCCTGAGCTGTCAGAGATACTACTGATAGGTCAACATCTGTGCAGGAAAGAGAATACAGAGACTAGGAGAGGGTACGTAGCCATGGTTTGAATGTCACAGCAGTCATATAGGGCTTCGCTTTCTACTCTAAATCTACATTTAACCATATTTTACTTTTTCACTTTAATTCGAAGTCGGTTTAATAATTCACAAATAGGTAAATTTATTAACATAAATCCTTTGCGGAACTGCCTCATTAGCAGTCGTAAGTGCGATTGCTATGCTTGATGTTGTGGGTTCGATTCCCAAGTCGAGCAAAGTGTTATTGGGTTTTTCTATGAAATTATCTGTAGTAGCTCGGAGTTTGGCTTTGTGCTAGATTACTCGCCCCCTATTACATCTGACCTAAAAAACATACACGGCGAGCTGTGGGTGTATATTTGTACATCTCAGGGATACATGCGTGATGGTATTTTATGTTAATCATCTATGGGTTCTACATAACGTGGCGATGGTACTAGGTTTTCCAACTACAGTCTCTTTCGTGCGTCTTAGGAATCGAAACACAGGAGAAAATAATTTAATATGTATAAATAAATACTTATACTGTTTTTAATTAGAAATTAAAAATAAAACTACGCTGCAAGCGGAGCATTACAAAATAGCTATCGTTAAAGAATTAATTCCTCGTATACAGATCATTTGCTACTAATAAATCAGCATTCACCAAATAAAGATCAACAAATCTTATAAGGTAAAGTTGTCAATAGGTCATGAATATATTAATATTACCTATGTTGAATTATTCACTAATATAGACCAAAAAGATAATTAAATTGAAATTTCAAGATCAAATAAACTTGAACGTGTGCGTTCATCAGTAAGGCTCGGTCGTAGCGGGTTCGAATCCTAAGCTAAGCCTAAGTTTTGGAGTATTCCAATTACCTCACTTAAATTATTAGTCTTAAATTATATAATTTCATAGTTAAGAATTTCTTTGTTTATAAACCGATTTTGGTGATTCTTTTTTGTTACAATAGGTAGTTACGAGTAGTTCTGATTTAATTTCGTTTGTATTGGATATTAGACTTCGAAGATACACCAAGAATTTCTAAAAATCATTGAAAAGGGTTTTCGTTTTTGTTAAAAATTGACTTGTTCAAGTATCTGTTACATGTGATAGTATTGAATTTAAGTGGCCACGGTGGATTAACCTCGCTCCCGCACACCCGTCACGTCCTCCCACTCTTGCGGCAACTAAAGTCTAGGTCCGTTCCCTCGGTGTGGAACCCTTGAGTCATGCATCCGCTCGCGCGATACAGGTGACACTACACTTGTAATCACTAACTACCAACATATACCATTACACTGCATCGCATTCTGTAAGAGGGACCTTTTTTGATCTTTTTGCTACTAATGAGTTAGACAAAAATTGACAGATCACTAAATGCTTAAACATGTTTCTTCCTTCCTCCCAGGATGCAGAGACATGTATATATGTATAGTTAGTTAGCTCGAATTCTACTGATAGGACATTAGTAAGTTCGCCATGTGGAATATTTGGCAACAACCTAAGCCAAGGTTCGACCACTTTGGCATCCTGGAGCTTGTAGCCACGCTTTCGTGGCTGAGTGTCTTCAGCGCTCCACCCCAAACCCGGTGAAGCTTTAAAAGCCGTCTCAGGCTTCATGGACCTTATGGCTAACAGTATAGCCATTTCGAAAAAAAAAACTTATGCGGGTTTATTTCAAACAATATGTTCATTGTAAGAAACGGTGTTTAGTACGTCTAGTCTATAGTTTGAAGTTTTGGTGAATGAAAACAAGTATTGTAGATAGGTGAAAGGACACTTTCTTACTCGGCTGGTAAGTTGAAAATATCTCACCCTATGATTTAATAATCAGTAGATTAACTTAATATAGTTTATATAGTGTAATCCTAGATCTAACATGATTCTTTTTATTAGAATATCTTACAGTATTTAAAATAAATAAAATAATTACTAATAAAAGAGTATAGTAGCATGATCAATTGACAGCTCTGTACCAAAGACAGTACAATCGACGGCGACCACCGAATGATCAGCAATCTATTGACGGTCAACGCTAACAAAATTTCTTTGCATTAAAATAATGGATAAATATTTATATTTTATTATACCAAACAAATATTTATAACTTCGTACGTGCTTACATAAAGTAGAAAGATTTTTTCCCTGTTGCTTTTGGAACCTAAAACACTAAGATATCACATATTTTTACTTGTCATATAGATAAATAATCATATAACGTATTTAATATAACTTAATAAAATAGCAATTATTTCTTAATGCTTAACATTAACATTGTTACAAAAACAAACGAATTTGCAGTTAGCATTCTCTACAAACGACAAACTTTTCGATGTCATCTTTATCGCTCTTGTGGTTAATTGTATTATGACATCTCTTTTCTGTATTATTAAACGCTTAATCGTTGTAATATTTCGCTTTTATTACGTCACAAAAACTACGCCATACGCACTAGAAGCCCGTTTGAATGAAACAAAAAACAAAAATCCAGCGACGCAGATAAATAATTTATTAAAAATATTGCAAAAAGAAGACAAAACCTCCAATTACGTGTCATAAAAATGTCGAATGTATGAAGTACTTTATATATGAAAAACGAAATCGTATCACTCGATAAAATATGTACAGAATTTACCATATCCATGATGCAATACGGCGCAGTACACGGAAGCGAATGTATCTAGAAAAATATTGGCTTAATACATGTCAACTTAAACGGTCTAATTTAGACTCACTTCGTTTTTAAAACAAATATATGTCTCAGATATTTAAAAAATACTATAAAAGCGAAATTAGGTAATTTAACAACCAAACAAAATAAATAAGTTGAAACAAAGCTTCTCTATCTACAAATCAAATTGATTAAAAAATATTTGAAAACATAATTACCTGTAATAATATTATATAAACCACATCACGATATCATAAGTGTTGTGTTTTATGTACTGTTTAAAATTGTTTATACTTTAAAAAAATATGACATTATTCCAAGCAATGATGTACATCGTCACTTAAGATCAGGTGAGATTATGGGCTCAACGCTAAAGCCTATAACGATAAAAAAACAAATACCAAAAAGCACAGAAAACTGTGATCAATGGTTTAATTAAATACAATATTAACAAGAATATTATATTATTAGCACACTTAATTAAATGATACGTTTGTTGTAAATTACCCTTCGGTTTTGAGATCTCAAATGGAAAATCGAGATGATTTCTGTCACACAAACGAAATAAAGTAAGTTTTTAATTACTTATGCAATTGTATTTTTACATAACCGTTTCCGTAAGAAAGATATTTTTGTTAATATAAATTCGTAACGAAATTAATGAATGATTTTTAATTTACTAATATTTATTTTAAATTAAATGCCATGAATTTTAATTTATTGGAAACACGATAAACCGTAGTCAGTAATTGTTGCTTATGAGTACATCATATTTTGTTTATACTTTATTTTCTCTATACACTTGTACCAACTTTTAATCTAATCGTATTTTTTTACGCATGGTATAGTATAAGCATAGTGATCAAGAATCACGGCGACCACAGAGAGATAGTCGTCACTCTAATGTTATTTTTTCTGACTGACTATACTGTTACTTTTAGGGGGCCTAAAGAAATAGAGCTGCTGATGGCTTTGACAGCTACACCGGGCTTGGAAGCGAGTGCTTAAGACACTTAGCCGCGAAAGCGAGGGCAACATGCGCGCAAGCGTGCCAAAGATGCGGGACCTCGGCGTGGGCTGTTGCCGCGATTGTAAAGAAGTCGCGATCTGTCTAATTCCCTATCCATAAAAATTTAAACTAAACTAATGCATATATATATATATATATAATATATATATATATATATACATATCCCTGCCTCCTGGGAGGAAGATCTGAAAACATGGTCGAAACTATAGAAAAAAAAAGAGAAAAAAGGTCCCTTATTGAACCTTCACTCTAATGCCGAAACAAACGAAAAGACGGTCACTCTGACGGCTTTATCATCATGTGTGTGGTGGTTGCGACCCAATCAGGTAAGAATCCTTACCCACCCATTTTATTACTGGATACATAGAGCGTAACATTTGTATGGGTTAGTGGGGGAAACTCTGAAATTAAAAGAGATTGAGAAATATGTACGAGAGAATCATGACATCGATTTTAAAGAAAAGAAAAACTGCATTCATAGTTTTCAAAAAAAAACTTATACACGAGTCGGGAATCGAACTTAGTCATTTTAAGAAATAAAATTGATTACGACAATATTGATAGTGAAAGTTGTAAGGAATAAGTAGTATGTATAAGCTGATGAATTAAAAATTGATTCTTGATAACTTATTTATAATAATGATATTATAATGTATAAAATTGGGTTAAAAAAACCAAGCCAGTTCTCGATTGCGTTTTAATGGATCCGAGTTAAAGACGAAATCAAAACATCATCAATCTTCCATGTTAAAGCGCAATAATTAATAATTAAACTTCCATTATGTTTTATTTAATTTCATTTTTGCGATCTTCTTTCCTCTGTTATTATGGATGGCAAGATATATTTAAAAATTCCTAAAACAAAAATGATGGTCACTTTAAAGGACTCCCACGTACATTTGTTTTCATTCAATTATTGACCAAACCCTATAGTGTATAGGGTCCATAATGCAGTGTATTGTTAAAAGTTTAATATGATTTTTTTATAAAAATAAGGTGCCAAACAAACCTGTGGACGCTTGTAACACCAGAGATATCACTATCGACCTTAAACCTTACTTGCCCAATGAGTTTTGGAAACCCTACTCACCGCAGCAAGACATTACAAGGTTATTTGGCTGTGATCTTTTGTAGGGTAGAGTTATTTTACCAATAGGGCTGTCTCAAGTAGAGAGAAATTTACAAAGAGATTTAACTGAAGTTGAAAAAGAGTTAAGAAATGTTTTAATTTCTGAACTATTTATTTTAGTTCCGGAATATTTCCACTAGTGGCTTCGGTAGGAATTATGTGAGGAAAATGTAACTTTAAGAAACTGTAAAAACCTAAAGTTAGATTTATTTATTTATTGGTATGAACGGTATTAATACACATCTCTAACCCTGTGGAGTGATAAATAAGTTCTATGCGATTGGATTACAACCACCACATACATGATGAATCGCTCATCATATCACATTCTGTGACTTGGATAGAAGCGAAACGAACACCTTGAAATTGTGTAAAAGATGACAAATAAATACCTAGAGCGGGTCTTATCCCGCAAGCCTCCTCGTAACGCATAGGGTTGTCATAGCGCAAAAATATAATTATTGTAATAAAAATCATTTAATTGTTAACGTGAGAAAAGGCCTTTGCCAAGTAAAGTGCAAGGCAAGGCCGTACCATCCTTTTCTCGAAGCGACTTAAGGCACTTTCAACCCCCAGTAACTTTGTTGTGTGTAAAGCAAAAAGTTTATATTTTTTGAAATCAAGAGAACACACTATAACTGGTTATATTGCCAGTATACCTAATAATTATACCTTATAGTTTACGAATTATTGTTAGTCAAAGTGATATAATTTTGTCACTGATCATCAAAATTCTAAGGTACTTCTAGTAATCTTAAAAATTCCAAATTTTGAATTTTAGTTAGCGTTTAGCCTTTAAATGAAGGAAAAAATAAAAAATCCAGAAATTTCATTATTTATAAAAGAAAAATATTGTGTATAGTTGTCGCGATTCCTACCAACCGCTTTCGCGGTCTACACATTTTTAAACATGAAACCATGAAATTACCCAAGTGTGTCTATTAAAACGACGAACTCAGCTCCACACCGCCTACGTTGAAACCTATGCGTCTCCACGCCAAAACCGCCAACAAAGTAGGAAAAGAAAGAAAAATCATTTAGGGTAATTTTATTTATATTTCTCTTATATGATCTTTCGTACTCCAGTAGAAACTAGAGACGCGAAACGAAACTAATGCGATATTGACAGTTCCACAGATCAGTAAAACAAGGTTGTTGTTTCCTGGGATGTTCACACGACGCACGACAAAAGAAACGTCGCGTCGCCAGCACGTACTAGCATGCTGATCATCATATAGTAAGAACTCTTTTTTACTCAGAATTAGCAATCAAATTAATATCACTTCCAAACCCATAGATATAGATCTCTTTCAAATCAATTCTCTTAAACTTACGAAAAATCTAACCAGTCAATTTTTTACCTAATTTTACCAGTCTAATTTTACCAACCAATTTTATTTAACTACCAATATTACTGTATATTTGTGTGAACTTTTAAATGGCCTTCTGTATTTTATTTCTATATATATGTACCTTTTTAGCTAAAAGATCACAATGTATCACTAAATAAAATAAAATAAATAAATTAAATCAGCGCTGAGCGGTAGGCATTTAATTTGACCGTTATGTGGAGTTTCGCTACTACGTACTTATGGTTTATGAATGTTCATATATCACAAATACATTCAATTATTAAATATTTATATTTATGTACAAAACATGGAAGATATCGCTTAGTGAGCGATCGTTAACTGTTCGTACTATTTATTGAATGCGTCAAGACGAAAGCCTTGTCTCGTTTTCTTCACTACAATAACGATAAATATTGCGACTTACGTATTACAACCTTCTAAATCGCGGTCAGCTAAAATGTCTGCATTTTGATTAACAAGACAATTTTTAACAAAGTAGAAAACAAACATTAATGATTTTGAAGAGTTCCGTTGTTTATCTTCGAAGGAGAAGGTCTAACACCAATGACTACCCTTGAGGTATCTCTTATCCAACAAAAAAAGAATCGTCCAAATCGGTATAATAAAAAGTTATGACTGAACATCTATAACAAAAAAAAACATTCGAATTGAATAACCTCCCTCCAGTCTTTTGTTGAAGTCAGTTAAAAATAGCAAAAGCCACCATCTTTTTAGAGCACTGTTTAAATTTTGCAGTTAAAAAAAAATGAGAAAAACAAGAAAATATACATTTACAATGGAAATTTTAAAACCGAATGACATGATTTTTTTTTTTTATTGAATTAATTTTGGTAGCCACTGTAATGTATGTTCATCTCTTTTAATTTTAAATAAACACAAGCAATCTCAGTAAATACTTCCTACTGTATTCTGAAAGTTAATTCATCGAAGCGTGAAAATACACATGTCATACGGCATCCTTATCTGTTTCTCTGAACACAGGAAGTCCCGATTTGAGGCCAAGACATTGTACGTGCTTGTCATCGGCCGGCAATAAATACATAAGAGTGAATCAGCTTTTGTCGGTGCTTCAGCGGTTTCTATCTGCGCATGATTTGTAACGCTCCCAGTACGCTACGTGATCTCGAAATCGCATCTGTTATATAGTGTTGAAGAAGTAGCGATTTAACTAAATTAAACTTATTAGTGCATATCGAGAGGTTGATGTTTAGCGCAAATAGCGCAACGTTTTGCGACGCACAACGTTTCTGGCGCAAAAAGGAGACAACATAGGTAACTGGCCAAAGATAAAACAATTCCGAAGGTGATATAACGGCGAAACGAATATGATCTGTGAACGGTTCGACATCATTATCTTCGTCATGTACACTGGTGATCACAGGCCTCGTGGGCGTTATCTCTTCAATGGCGAGGTTCGGGAACCTGGCCTCTCTGATCAAACAGGAACTGATCCGGACGTCCACCCGGATGGGCAGCACGATATAAAAAGAGAATGACCCTCTCAGAGTCCCGAGACAGTAGGTAGGTTCCATCAAGACTGTCTTTCTCTTCGGATTCCGACGTATTCCATTATTACTATTACTGGTAATTACGTATTATTGATGTTCCAAGCAACACCAGGACACAAGACGACGTCATGTTACGACAGTTCAAGTGGCACTATGTGCCGCGCCTTATATACCCTTTCAGTCGGTCCAAGCAGTAGAATAAGAAGTAGGGTAGTTGTGGATATCCAATTATGAATATACCCCATCTTCCCGACTAGGGTAGGCATGAATACCTAAAATACCTAAGAATATATTAATTTTATATTTGTTTGGTTAATAGCGAAATAAATGACCATATTTGAGAAGCCATTCTCCTGACCTTTCCACAACAGAACCACATGTGGTGGGCTTGGAAGCTACTGTTTTACGGTAACCTCTATCTCGACACAAACAAAAAGCTCTCAGTAGCTTACCTTTGGCGTACCGTGAAATTATAGAACCATCTCCATGTCAGTGTATTCACTCTGTTTTATGACAACGGGTTTTTCAAACGTAACGTGAATAGATGTTTATGTAGAACGACGTGACAGCGGCGACCGCTGATGGATTTTGATCTCCAGTGGTCGCCGTTGTGTTTGGATAGTACTTTGCAGACAGTACCGTGAATTTTAAGAGTATCTATAAAAAAGTAATATCAAGCGATTATGAGTCAGGCTCGTCCTGCAAAAAACTTAGGCTCTTCGTGAAGGAAACTATCGTGAAGAAAACCTTAGCATGAAGATTGGGCATTTTATAATGCTCGCTCGATTCCACCACCCTCAAGTTAAAAATCTTCTGACTTCCTTTAGGCTTCGCCCGTTAAATCTTTGGCTCACGAGGATGGGATATATGCCTAGACAAATGGTTAATCCTCAGGGATTACGGTTTAAAGTATTAAAAATAATTGTTTTATTACAATATAGGTAAATCGCTTCGTCCATCACTAAGCACCATTCAGTAAGCTACACTGCAGTAGGTAACTCCCAGGTCGAGAACGTGTAAGCTCCACTGCGAATGCGCAGGTGCCACCAGTTCCATACTGTTACATATGTATCCTTAATAAAAACAAAAAGATATACATGGAAACTTCTAGATTCCAGTTATCTCGAAGATATTAAACTTAATACTTAACTTCAAGTAATCAATTTTGTCTGTTAGAAAACAAAAAAATGTGTTTTTAACTTTTGCATTTGAATTTATCTCGATCATTAGACATGTGGTAAAAAGCCCAGACGCAGTAAACCGTTTCTGAGTGTTTGTTGAGTTTGAATCGGCCACTTTATATCTAGTTACCTAGTTGATTATGAAGGTCATATTGCCGTTTTCTGAATTTTCTTTTATATATATATTTATTTATTTGGCGCACCAACAGAGTAACAATATATGATCCATGTTTATAATTTAGTTAAACGAACACTTTTCAATAATTATGTAGTACTCCATTTATAGGCGAGAACAGCATGCAACAATTTTCGAGCGTTAATAATAACTGAATATAGTACTTATGTTAACAAAGTTGATTATTAACTAAAAGCTAACAATAATAATGCAAAATAATGTTAAAAATATAAATATTAAATCATGTCATAATTGGTGAATTTTAAAGATATAAGATTTAAGAAAGGTCAAAGAAATGAAGATAAATTTTATAATAATATATAGTACTAGCAAACCCGGCCACGTGTTGTTGTGCGGTTTTCAAGTCCATAGGAAACTGACATGCAAATAACGAAGTCTATATATATCGAGAAGAAGAAAGAAGATAGTAAACAGGAGAGAATATTTTGGAGATTTCTGAAAAGGTCTCAGCCAAGTAACCTTGTATTGTATTCCTGCAGTGATTAGGGTTTCCAGAACTCCTTGGTGTTGGAGGGTTCAAGGTCGGCATATTATGTTATTACAAGCATCCATAAGCTACGCTAGCCGCTTACAATCAGGCGTTCAGAGTTGCAAATTTTGTAGTATATAAAAAATCCTTTCTCGTGCAACCTTGTGCTTATGCTTTTATATATAGTCCTTTTCTTGTTCACAAATGTGCAATAAAGAGTTTAATAAATGTATCGGGTTTTACACACGCAATGCAAGCAATGATAGCTCAGTTGGTAGCGTATACGGACTCCACGTCGATCGACGTATATTCGAATCCCTGCAATGAGTCTGAGTACCCGGTACCCGGTGAAGGAAAACATGGTGATGAAACTATAGCATGGTGGTTGGGCTTTTTTCTAATGTCCGCCTGGCTAGCTACCACCCTCAAGTTGAAAACCTATCGCCATACACCAATAGGAGTATTCCGACAGCTACACTTGAGAGCAAGTCTTCCATGCTTATCGTGCCACCATCTTGGGCCACATCGTCACTTACGTTGAGGTAAGATTGTGGCTACATCCCTAAAACCTATTATAATAAAATAATGGTGTTACAACTGTCATATCCTATTAAATTATTCAGCCGGTCTAGAAAATTCCAACAGATTTTTAAAAAATTGTCGAAATCAGAGTAGAATGAAATATCCTTGACTCATTGAAATAAAAATTAAGGCGAATGCAATATGTGCAAGTGTTATAATTTTAATTGACTTACCAGTAAAACTATTTCATAAATAAAAAAATTGACCCTCACGGGACGCCAGACACAATGACGTGAAGCTTAAAAAAATAGAATTAAACAAAAAAATACAGGATCACGATAAATCAAAAGAAAGTCACAGTGAAAATGTTTATTTTATTACTATCTGTGTGGTGGTCGCGACTCCTACCACTCAACTTGATTGCTGGATATACACCGGGTGTACCCGAAACACGATAAACCAAAATAAAGTCACTGTGAAGCTGTTTTATTTTATTACTGTGTGTATGGTGGTTGCGATTCCTACCAACCGCTTTTAATCAAACCATGTTTAACATGAAACTTTGAAATGATCCAGTCTGTCTATTTAAAAAAAAAACGAACTCTGCTCTACACCCCCAAAATTGGGAACAGCAACCAGTCTGACCCGCTGCATTAGACTTTTCGCATCAAAATGTTTATTCCTAAAAATAGATTAATCACTAGTAGTTACAGAAAAGAAGTTTTCAATATATTAAAGTCACTTATCTACTTCACTTAACTTAATTTTTAGTCACTTTTAATTTGCGTTGTGTGGTGTTATTGTCGAATACATGCTTTTTCTTTTTCTTTCTTTCTTTATTTCTAAACCATTCAACTGGAACAATGAAAGAATACCTTAACGGCTCTTAAGACATCGTCACCGCCAGTAATCAGCTTCGTGTGTGGTCCCTGACGACAAAAACCTTTCGTAAACAACCCAATACAGTTCGTGTAAACATAAATTAAATTCCTACCGCGTATTTGTATACATTTTTAGAGCACACTCTAAGAACTTCTTAAATAGCTGAGAATTTTGAATGTTACAGGAGCATGCAATATTCATTTTTGCATGATCAATTTATTTAATCTGCAGCACTTTGAGTTATCTGCGATTAAGCCAAATAAGTTTAAAAAATATCCAATATTTTGTTTCTGAATATAGAATAACTGAATTTTTTTATGAATATGAACTTTTTTTATCGAATTATAATGTCAGCGTTGGATCACAATCTTCAGTGGCAACGTAGTCACCCATTAAGCATAGAAACAGAGCTATGTCTAAAATACTGCGGGAGGACCTTGTTGACAGATTTTCAACTTGAAAGGGGTTAGATATTTCATGGTTTTAACAGAATATCTCCTTCACCAAAAGCTCAGGCATATTATGATGTTTGGTACATAGTTTCTAATGAATCTCTGCATATTCTCTTTCTATCTCCTATGCAATTAGTAATTTTATCTGATAGTGGGTTAGAAGAAGGCAGAAGTCTTCCTTGTGTTATGTTTCTACTTCGCTTTATCGGACTTATTGCAGAAGCTAAGATCTTTTTTATATACATCTGCACATTTAATTCTATGACGTTCTCTGGTCACGCTATAAGTGATTTATCATTATGGCTTCATGTCATGGTTTTATGGTCTCATATTTGCCTGGTTGTAAAGAAACTCGTTCAGCAGGATCATGAACTTATTAACTCATAGTGTTCCGTGCGTGAAACCTAACAACTATAAGTATTTTATTTTCGCTGCAGTATTTACTGCCAAACGTGACGATGATGACTGTAAAGAAATATTTATTTATTAGAGATGATTCTTATAATTGTATTATAGTATAACACCTTCCATTTAGTTAAGTGTAGTGCAGTTATTTTTATCAAAACACTATTATAATAATTACCTACATTATGAAAACATGGACATGTCTAGCTTCACTACAGGAACTGAAGTAGCCGAGTCCATGAGAGAACAGTTTGTCCTATTCATTACCACGTATCGACGCATTAATATTGTTTGAATGTGTAGGATTATGTGCCTCTGATTGTATATTAGTAAGCTCATTACTGAGTTTTGTTTTTTAATGTTTGCTTGTCACCTACCGTATTTGTCTAGTGATGTGAGTTTAAGGAAGCCGAGTTGAATAACTTCACAAAAGCGAAGTTATCTTAATTTATAAGTAGTTTTAGATTTATCTTTAACTATGTATACTCAGAAAATAATTTGGATAGATGATTTGGCAACAAGCCTCGGAGATCACATATGATCCTCTAATGTTCCTATAACTTATAGTAACTTAAAATAACATATCATTATGCCTGTATCCCAGAAGGGTTAAACAGAGGTGCACTAATGTACACCCATGCTTCGCCGGGTGTGTTTTAAATCCCATGTAATAGGTTCGAGCATATTGCCATTAATCGGGCACAAAGCCAAACTCCGAGGTGTTATGATAATTTCATAGAGAAAACCCAATAACACTTTACTCGACCTAGGTTTGTTTACCTTCTCCCAAGGTTTGTTCCTTATATCGAACCAAGGTCCTCGAGCATATTAGTCGCGCTTAAGACCACTAGGCTAATGAGACAAATAAAAGTGTATAAATCAATGATTTTATAAGACCTATTTTGACGTATGGTTCTGAGTGAGTGAGTGATGAGTGACGGGCAACGAAAGAGATGGATGAAAGAACATTACACGAGGCAGATATGCAAATTTTTAGACGGATTTGTGGTGTAACTAGAGTAGATAAGATCAGGAATGAATAAATACAGCAGAGGATGTCTTAAAATAGTATCATAGAGTAGTTGAGAGGTTATTTATAGGCTAGGGTGGTATGGGCATGTCTTCTTCCTCTTGACTTGCCAGTGTTAATATTTTAAGACCACATAGTATTTTCTAATATTCATAGTGGGTCCAATAAAATGGTGGCTTCCATAGAAGTATCGCCTTGGGTGTTTTTCTAACATCTCAAAATATATGTTTCAATTTATTTATTTTTTTGTCATAATTTTTTATAATTTCTATCAGTGTTATTGACAATTCTTATAACTCATGATTCTTGAGTTAACTTATACTACTAGTGTTTAAAAAATTGTCATAATCGGTTAAGAATTACCAAAAGCAAAAATATTTTACGATTTCTAAAAGTAATATGGATATTTGTTATAGCCTATCAATTGCTTCCCGTGTTTAAAATTTCATGAGAATCGGCCAAGCCGTTTTTGAGTTAAATCAATACGTACAAAGAGATAGGCTACATTTTTTTTTTAAAACGTACATATATATATTTTTTTACTCGCGATAAGTGTTCTTTATACAGAGTGTCTATCAGGAATTTTTCATGTAGATACAGACATGACTACAGATTTATTAATATAGGCTTGCGGTCGCCCAAATTATCCTAAGTACGAACCTAATCAATGAATATTCTATCACTTGCTGTCACTTTTCATTCAGTGACAATGTCAATATTTTGGGGGGTCTAAGTTCTATGGCACTGGTCAGGTTAGGATTCACAGTATTAATTTATTTTGTTTAATATATTATTAACAGATATTATACATAAATTTTGAGCTTTCTGCACTCCTTCTCCATATATACTTTAACATTCCAAATCTTACAGCCCTCCGTGCAGGCAATATGCTTAAAAAGGGGTCTGAAGTTTTCGCTTCACGTATTAATATATGGATAAAGTAAATAAAAAGTAATAACAAAATACAGCAATGTAATATAAACCAATGGGTGCGTAGTTACAACATAGAATTTGCAGCAAAGAGCCGCCGCGCGTCGCGTCGCGCCGCCCGGTGACTATTCGAGACAAATTAAACTCGATTCCAGTAAAGAAATGTTCCGCTTGCGATGCGACGGCAACTTTATGTCGTCCGTGTTGCTGACAGCTACCACTGTACCCATTATACAGGTTTCGTTTTTTCCCCCGAGACAAATTAAACAGTTGCTCAATGCTACATCAATTTGCTGATACAAAATTCTCTGTTTCTATACATTATATTGTTGCAGCAACGGATTATTTTATAACCGACTGCAAAAAAAGAGGAGGTTATCAATTTGAATGTTTTTTTTTATGGATCTTCAGTCATAACTTCTTTGTTTATGAACCGATTTTAGATGATTCTGATTTTTTGGAAAGGGGATGGATACCTCAAGGGTGGTCCCATTGTAATTTCATTGGCATTGGACCTTGAACTTCGAAGATACACCAGAAAACTCTTTAAAATCATATTGGAGTTAGTTTCTTTTTTTATTAAATTTTGTTTTACTGTTACAAGGTTATTATTAAAGGGTAGATCATTTTGTGAATGATAGTGATGTCTGCAAATTGACTTCTTCTCTGCACATCCACTAAAATATTATATTTTTTAACTGACTTCAATAACGACGGAGGCTACTTAATTCGAATGTGTATTTAAATATATATTGTGCTGTTATTGTTAGGTGTGGTGCTTTATTGCGAGCGCACCGCGCCATTGCACTCCTTTTATATTCCGCTATATCATATCACAAGTAGAGATTGATAGTTATCTAGCAAATTATTTCATTTTCTTGTTTATTATAGCTCGGAAAATTATCGGTACTATCACTGATGGTAAGTGCGTACAGTCCAAACAGAACGGTGACCACCAACACATTGAAATATACCTGCAGTCACCGCTTTCAAACCGTATCTATGTTTGTATGTCACGTCATCATGTCATGTTGTCATAATATACAGACAAAACTACATATTTGTTAATATAGGCTAGCGGTGTCCCGCGGCTCCGCACAAGTTTATTCCACAATAATTATTTAGCCTCGTAATTGTATATTTACCATTGAAATTTTTTATAGCATATCTATTGAGTACCTAATGATTTATTGACAATTCTTATAGTTTAACAATTGTAGCATGAAATATGCCTCCAAAAAAATTCAAAAAATTTTTGACAAGCTGACTTTGACATACTTACCTAGAACAAAAATTAAATGTCTAATTTGGGTTCAGTGGTCCATAATGTATCCCAAACAAAATTTGAAAAAAATTACATGTACAGACAGAACTATAGATTTATTAATATATATAAATAAATGTAATTTTTATCAACAAAACATTAAACATATCAACTATGAATTTAAAAATGAATAAAGCGTCGGGCGTTTCGATTCTTATCATTTAATAATCGTAATTATTAACGTATTGAACACTTTAAAAACGTTGATTTAATAGCTGGTCCCTCTTCAATTTCCCTAAAATTCAACATGAAGGTAACAACTATTAATTGTTCGTTCCGAGATATATTATGCGCATTTCGACGAGGTAAAACACTTCAGTGTACGTCGTTTATAATTGCAATTTACAACGTTTTTAAAAAATGAAAAAGAATTAAGTTATAAACGTCGTATTAATTTCAAAATTTTTTGCCAAAACATTTTTAACAGGGAAAAGATATGTAAATGTTCACAATTAAATTTATATTTTAATAAATATATATAATAATAATAGCAAACTGTAAAAGTTTTTTTGATTGGCAAAAGCCTCTTCTTGGTTTAAGGCATCGTCATAATAACCGCAGCAGCATAAAGAAATGTCAACAAAATATGTATTATAAATAGTCCATATTATGGTAATACTATAAGTATAAACAATATCTATATAATATCGAAACTGCGCCTAACGGTCGAATTAAATACCTACCACTCAACGCTGATTTCGTTGCTCGTGTCACACGTCGCGGCGCGCGGTCTCATCGGTATCGCCTAGTTTTTTTTTGTTTCTACTGACGTGCTACGTACAAGAAAAATATAAATAAATTTACTCTAAATTGTTTATGGAACAAAGTTCTTTATCGCACGGTACTAGGCGAAAAAAAGTGTAAGAGTTTTCATCACGACCCTTTCTATAGTGTATACGGTTATCCATAGCGCATATACTATTGGCTGTGCCCGGTCATAGGTGCGCGCTTATTAGTTCAAGGCTACGAACTTCGTTTCAACCGAGTGTTTCACGAAACTCACGCATTTTTTTTTTAATTCTTTTCCCACACTTATCATTCATTACATGACATAGTCACACAGCTTGTATTCGTTTTCTTATTTCGATATAACTTTATGTAATGACAATAATAGTACTTAGGCACCTTTTCTCATATTATAAATGAAATGGTCTTTTATTACAATAATAACATTTTTGCGCTGTGACAGCCCTATGCGTTACGAGGGGGCTTGTGGGATGAGACGCGCTCTAGGTATTTATTTATCGGCTTTTGCATAATTTCAAAGGAGTTTCGATACGACGTAGTTATTAACAATTGTAGATATTTACTTTCATTTCACAGCATTGTTACAGCGACCCAACGCAGGGTATTCAGTTGAATGATGTGTTTCTCAGTGAATCAATGTTAAATAAAATGCTTTTATTTCCCCAAGTTATTATTAATATCAGACTGAGCCGCAGAGAAGCGGAGCAGAGTTTAGATATATAGCAATCTATAAATATATGAGAGAGATTATTATACTCATGGCAATACTCCGACATAATTCGATAATTTCAGACTACCTTAGCGCTGCTTAACTTAATAACTCTATATTGAATGAAGGTATAGTAATATTTTTTGTTTGATAAGAACAAGTATCTAAAGAGTAAAATAAATTAAAAACTGGTCAAAATCTAGAGAGTAGTTTTTGCATGATGCGCGTACAACGACAAACCTCAATCATTTTATTTATACAATGTGTATTAAAAACCCCGTCGAATCCGAGAAGGGTATTCCAATGACATTACCAAAAAGAATATTAAAATTTTATTTATTATGAAAATAAAAATGTCATTGCGATTTAAAATTAACATATTTAGTTTTAGTTTCCCTAAAATTTAGCAAATTTTTAAAACGTGATAACACCGTCGCCAGCTCCGGCGTGGCGCGGCGCAGCGGTACGTTTGATCGTATGGCGGTAACCTGCGTCACGCCGCCTGTATTGCCATGTAAGTTTCCTCATTAACTAATATTTTTTACATTTTTATTAATGGTATTTTTTTTACTTATAATCTGAGATAGATAATATAAACAGAATATGATCTCGATACCTAATAACATCTTCACGGGGATTCGTGTTTTTAATACATACTGTATAGATTCATAAACTTCCAAAATTGTTACTCTATATTCTGTAATTTTAATCAAGTTTTACTGATGATATACTTTGGTTACTGAGTATATGGGAATGAATACATTTCAAGTTGTCTTAAAATCTACTTAAAACGTTTTATTACAATGGCCTTAGACAATTACGTCGAATTGAATTATTGCGAGTACGAGAATTAAGCTTTGACACTGGCAGATGTACATATCATGCTTAGAAAAAGAGAATTTAAAAAGTAGATATTTTACGGGTGATGATCTGAATAGAGTAATACTAATACACCCGTTTTAAAATAATTCGTACAACTCTTCACCGCGCCGCCGTGTCGACAACGTAAACGTGTAATGAAATGCAAAAATCTAACTGGTAGTACCAGAGATAGCGAGTTCAAACAGCCAAAAAAAATCTTGAGCTTTCTAGTATTAGTATAGATTAAGATTTATACATTTGATTTTCGCAAGAATTCCAGACTTCCGTGGTTAAAGTCTCAAGTTCATCTCATCGGTAAAATAATTATGCACACTTTAGTATACGGAAATTTGATATTTGTTACTGTGTTCCTTGCTTCTTTTATTGTTAATAAAGGTACTAATTGGAGGTTGAGGTGGTATTCGTTATTAAAGCCTTAAAAGTACACATATAAATATGACGATGAAATTTGTGACCTGTGTTTAAGGTTTTCTCTTCCATACACAAGAGCACAATATGTTTATGAGCGAAACGCAGCGACATAACGTAACCAAAAAATCAATTAATGAGACGAAACTTTCGCCCGGTCTCGAATCATTCATCTTCGTGCCCTTTTTCATCGGAAACAACCGAAAAACCAATCCCATTGACATGCTAACGACGCTTGTACGTGTTCTGATTAAAATTAATCGATTTTACGATCATCTTGAATAATGAGAAAGGGGAGGTTCATGCCTGATGAGTTATGAGCAGATTTTAATCGATCATATTGTATAAAATACTAGCAACCCACCCTGGCTTCGCACAGGTAGCAGAGCATAATATATGCCTACATTTAAGAGGAATAATTTCGAAACGCAGCTCACGCCAATAAAGTTCCCAGTCGGCATGTTTTTTTCAACATTTCCAACGACTTCGATATTGATTCAATCGATAAATTTTAGTCAATTAAAATAAATCCATGATGTATTTTACACCTAAACCTTCCGCATAAATCAATCCTTCCATTGATGAAAACTGTATTAAAAGGTATTTAGTCGTTTTAACCGACTTCAAAAAAGGTAGAGGTTTAAATTCGAATGTATATTTTTTTATAAATATCCAGCCATATTAACTTCTTTGTTTATGAACCGATTTAGACGTTTTTTGTTTGTTTGTTGAGTTACCTTAATATTGGAAATCATTGAAGTGGATTTTCTTTTTTGTAAAAAATTCTCTTATTTATACTATATTTAAAATATAGTATGATTGTACACTTTAGTTTATTTCAATTAGCGGCGCAGAAGCATTAGCCAGTGTCAAAATTTTATTTGCTTGGAAACAATAATCCGAGCTCGATTCGATGACCTAATAATTATATGTTTCTTTTTTATTAATATCTAGATCTAGATTATTGTGAAGGTATACCTACTTACTTAACATGGCTGATATAGAAAAGCAACACACCAAAACAATACAAAACTTTTATAATAATATCAAACGAGTTGATGTTTCCTGACTGGCATAACTTGATAATAAAACGCGTCATAGTGAAACTCTTTTTATTTGTTGCGTTTCGAGACCAGCCATGTATGTCCAGCTTATTCAGCTGCCGAGAGACTTACAAGCTGGCATGACAGTAACAACTGACTATGAATTGCCGATCTATCAGTAATCGCCTTTGTTTTTGAATTGTACTGTTCTTATTCAGTACCATCAGTTTATCGTGGTACAATAAAAAAATCGTCGTTGAAAATTTTACCATTATTAATCGTAGATACAAACCGATAGAAAGTCTAACATCTTAACTAAAATGCGAACCCTACTAGAAAAGTTGTATACTTGCAATAATTTATTACAGAGATATAGCATTTTTTTGAGTTTACATAAATTATCAATCATTTTCAAATTGAAAATCTATTTCGATGCACCTATCAGTATGCTGAGGCAGTCTTATTGAAGTTTTTAGACTCCCTCACGATCTATCTATGGCTTCTAAACTGTTTGTTACATTAAAACAACAATCTCGCTAGTAATGAAGAAATTAAAAAATCCACAATGTGTCTCACCAAACAAAAGTAACCAGAATATTTATGTGGATAAGAATTATAATGAATTGGAAACAATAGCTTCGCAAATAACCTAATATTTTTAATCAATATTTCAAAAATAAAAGTAGGTTATAAAATAAATAGTTACTGTGAATCAACCTTCAAAGATAGACATATATGCCTTCGTGGATTTTTCTCTAAGTTTTATGAAGAACTATGACTCTTTAGAACATTATTGCTAATTATCTCTTAAGGCTTAGCCGGTGTAATCCATGTAAGCGAGCGAAAATCATTTTATGACGACTTAATTGCAAAACTTTGAATTTTCTCTACTATACAAAAACTTAATTGGAACCCCCTTAAACCCAAACCTGGGAGACAAGTCCTGAGGGCTGCTCGTGTTCCCTCTTTCTGCCACACGATGGACCCGGTACGAATCCATGGATTGCTAAGATATTTGTCTCTTTACTGTATATGCAAACCTTCTGTAAAAAAGGATCTGAATGATACTGAAAACCGTATAAATATCCGTTACGTGGTTTAGAAATAGCGGTCAAACGAACGGAAACACATAATGACTTTACTTTATACTATATATTAATATTGAATTAAAATTATATATTTTAATGGTGTTTTTTTCTATATATAATAATATTCAAGGTATCCATTTATTTATTTGATTTATTACATGCTGAGATTGGCTATAATTAGTTGTTACCTGTATTTGTTATTATTTATTTATTTTTTAATGAAAGACTTGTCAATCTATACAAATAATAAAATTGAAGTATCTGTTTGTAATGTCAAAATAACAGCTTTTTACTGAATGCATATGATAGTATATACCATACCTATAACAGAAACTCATTTTTAAAAATTTTGTCTGTCTGTCTGTTTATTCCGGGTAATCACCGAAAAGGTTGGACCGATTTTGACGGAACATTCACTGGTAGATAGCTGATTTTATAGAGAGTAACTTAGGCTACTTTTATTTTAGAAAAATAATAAGTGTTCCGCACTAATAAATAAAACTAGTCATGGTGAATCCATTCGGGTGCTTAAATGGTTTATGCTGAGTAAACCATACGAGATATAGCAACTTAATATACTAAATAATTGTAAATATTAAAAAGGCCTACAAAAAAGTCGATGAGAGTATTCTAGAAACCCACAATAAGTATTTTTGTCTTTAGAATAGCCGGGAGCGGAATGAGCAAGATTCGCGCAGGCATTCTGTAGCCCACGAGAGTGAAGCCGCGGGCACATCTAGTCCTAAATTAATATATAAACAATACTACGTACGGTGGAAAAATAGAAGTAAAAAATTTTCGTCTCTGATATCTTATGAATTAAGTAAGTTCCAAAATGTAACCTTTAAATTATTATTATTTTGATAAAATTCTTATACCTACACAAGCTCTGGATGTAAACGTGTAGTCGAAATAAAAAAAAAGTTTAAAAAGCGTCCGAGGAGATATTGAGCCTTCATTTCGTCGATCGGAACAATTTTTCGGATTTTATCGTGTGCTTATTTTAAATTTATTCGTACATGCCCGATATTTCGCTAACAGATTTTTTCAATAAATACATTCTCGTTTAAGTAGAGATACCTAAGCGTTGAAATTACTTATTTTGACTGTATAATTTTTTTATATCTCGCTGCTGAATTTCTTAGTGAACTATAAAGTTTTTTATGCTTCTGGTATTGCAGCCGTCCATAGGTTGCGGTGACACCTTACCATCAGGCGAACCACACGCTTGTTTGCCACCGAAGCGTAAAAAAAAGTTGTTGTATATTTTTCATCGTGTATTGACGGTAATGTCCCTGATGAAGCACAGTACAATTCAATAAACAACGGCGACCACCGAGAGATTGAAATCCATTCACATCCACATCCACTGCCACTGTCATGATATTAAAACATATCTGTAGTATATCGTTAAACCTAAACTTAAATAAATAAAATCTCCTAACGCTTTAATAACTTAGATACCATTTTATTATATCCTGTATGTTAAGTAGCTACCACGTTAAGTATACTTACATAATAATTCAGTTCTATTTTCATAGATCTGCAGGTCTGTCTGTATACGTATTCTTTTTCTTTCCTGATAGGCAAGTCTGTTAAATATTATGTCCGACTTTAACTCGAAAACGACATATTCGATTTTTCGTTAGATTTTATCTATGGGGATTCCCCTATAAAATAAATTAAGTAATTGCTCAATTGATAGGTTAAAAGAATTCATTAATATTTTTGAAATCGTAAAAAAACTTTGATTAATTACGATGCAGAAATAACTGCGTAATAAACGCATGCAATACCGCGGGGTGCCGCTAGTAATAAATAAAATAATATCCACAGCATTAGGTTATCGAAAGAAACCCAATTTATTACTTCCATGGAAATAAAACTTTGACATTGGCTAATGCTTTCGTGACGCCAGTAGATTAGCGATGTACTCGAAGATTGTACTGGCCGATGAATACTTACGACAGATTTATATAAATGGGATCGGGGTGTGTGAATGTCATTAGAATCTAAAAATACTATTCGTCAATAATTCGATTTAAATTTCGATTATTCAATACCATATTCAAAGTAATCGATTACTATTTCATGTATTCGTAATTCGTAATTTAGAATTATTAAGACATCCCTAATATAAAGATATTATAACTTAAGCATAAATCTTCAGGATTAAAAGAAAATCTTAGGAAGAAGGAATGTTTGTTCAGTGGTAGCGTTTACGGATATTGTATCCTTTGACGTGAGTTCGAATCACTGTAATGAGGCTGAGCTTTCGGTAAAAGAAACATCGTGATGAAACCGTGGCATTGCATAGTGCTTTTTCTTATGTATGCCTTGCTAGCTACCACCCACAACTTGATAATCTCTCACCGAGCACCAATAGATGTGTTCGCGCAGCTGCACTTGAGATACAGTTATCGACTAGGCTTAGCGTGTTAACATCATGGGCCATGACGTCACTTAAGATCAGATGAGGTTGTAACCACGTCGTTGAAACCTACATCGATTAAAAAAATGTCCACTGACTAAACTACAAAAATTTCCAAATAAACTCATTTTATTTTCTCGATAAAATGCAAATAATCACATTTTGAAAATGTGTGTAAATCAACTTTTTTAAAATCTGAAACCAGTAGTAAAGAATACAGTTAATTCGCTAGTGATTAATACGCCAATATCTCCGCCCATCCCATGAAAACCATTAAACAGATATTCATCACGGAAAGTAAATCACATCGTAAAAGTTAACACTCCTTTAATCTCGTGTAAAAATAAATCATCAGATCCACTCAACAATGTCATGTGAGGAGGCAACAACAGGCTCCCATAAATAATAAACTATCGATAACCAATCTTTATAATATTGTATTCCTTAAATGTCACTTACTATAATCACTTTTCATGTATCATATATAATAAATTTTGCTGTTTTAATAAAATATGCATATGTATGGATAATTGTATTATGCCGTAAATTTTGAAACAACTAGCTGTAATCCACGGTTTCACCCGTGTTAAAATTCGATAGGATTTGCATAAATCCGTTCTTATTAAGAGTCTACATCGCAAAAGGCATAAAACTACGCTAAATTTCAACCTTAACTATGATGAAAAACATATTTTATTTACTTTCTAAGTGAAATACCAAATTTCGTAGTTCAATCTAGAAAAATAGCGGTTTTTTTTAATACAAACTTTCATCCCCTAATTTCCACCCAAAGGGTTTAATTTACAAAAATATTTCATTAGTGCTTACCTACAGTGTAAAAGGAACCTACATGCAATTTCATATTAAACAATAGTTAAATTGTACAATAACTAATAAAAGCACAATCATGATACTAGGACTTGAAAAATGTAAATTTTCAACGGGTTTTTGAGATCGATTATTGGCGGGGCCTCACTTTGGCCCCAACATTGGCGGTGTGTAGTCAAGTTCGTGTTTTTTTTTCATAGTTTCATGTTATAACATGGATATAAATGCAGTTGGTAGGGACCGCGACCACCATACACATAGTAACATAGTAAACATCTTCACACTGACTTCATTTTGGATTGCCGTGTTTCGGGATTCTTGATTTTTTTTATTCATCTGTTTTTTTTTTAAATATTCTCTAAGATGTTTCAAATCTACCGGGGGTCCCGTGACGGCTAACTTTAGTTTTGTTTTTTGGTACACAACCTAAGCTGCTTAATCAATCCAGTAAATTTATAAGCCCACGAAAATGTAACCTTTCGATTGCAAATTTTAGTGTCCATTCACAATCTACCGACAGTTTACAATTTCACTAGATTGTTGTCTCTAGGCTTCGACCGGTTTAATATAGTTTTGATGTCAGCTAGTTCGATCCCCGTAGGTACCTAACCGTGAAATTTCCAGAATTGGCATACATTTACTAAAGAAAAATATTATGAGGAAACCTGAATGTTTGAAAAATTTTCTTGTAGATTTGATTTGTTCTTATAGATGTAGGATTTTACGGCGTTTGCAATCGCCAATAGATCATGGGCTGGCGTGGAGATTACGCCTGTGTGTTCTTTTAGGAAAAGGTCTTTACTCAGCATTAGGACACACACAGGCTGCTATTATTATTAATGTAAACATGTGTTTCTTTGTGCTACAAAGAAACAGAAATACAGTTAAGCGAAAGTTAAATTCTCACAACCGTCTAACATAGAAGTTAAAAAAAATCTTTAAACGTTTCAGGCGTAACTAACACGTCGTCTTTCCAATAAAACTGAAACGTCAAGCTTTTAAATGATTTTTTTCAGTTCCTAGTCTATGTAATTTTCATTTAGTATGTATGAACAACTTTTTACTTTGTTATTTTATGAATAAAAGCTTCTTTTTTTTGTTTAAATCTATTATCATTTTTAATGGATATACAGAGAGGGAGTTACTTCCAGACATCATCGTAATTCACGTAATGATCGACTCTATGAGCAATAAAATTGGTTAGCGTGATTAAATATCCGGCACGACGGCAATGCGCTTAGAAAATTGATTATCGAATTTAACACAATTACATAAAATTTGCTCTTATGACTTTTCGGTATATATAAATTACAACAAAATACACAGACACCAGCCGGAACCTGAGTGGATGGCACGCTCTCTGCAAGCTGGGAGCGTAAGGCAAATATATTTATTTAACTTTGCACTTTCTCTCGGTTTAAAAAGGTCGACATTTTTGTTTATATCTTTTGCTCTCCCAACTGCGGACACAGTTTCCGTGCCATTGTATTTAAATCATTGCCCAGTATTTCACTTAGTATTTTTTCACGGATTTTTATTTACGTATATTGAAAAATATTGAGAGCTAACATTTTCTGTAGGTTTACGCTACCTTCTACTGATTTTAATTTACAGGAGAACAAAGAAGTATGTAGTTTTACCGCAACAAACACTTTGCACTAGATATATTTATGGGTAAATCAAGGCATATTATATCACTGCAAAAGGGAAAAAACAAAAATTGGTTCTCGCCTCTTATTTAGCACAAACGGCAGATATAGCTCAATAGTAAATTTTGCATCCAATGTGTTATTTATTTATATCGAAAATATCCACTAACTCGCATGAACCCATCCCCCGAAACAAAGAAAAAAAAACCTGTGGCATTTTTTTTTAACATAACGTAACATACCATCACGCCCATATTCCTGAAGGCTTAGACAAAGGTGTACACCTACAGTTCGCCGGGTATGTTTTTAGGTCCCATGTAATAGGAGGCAATCCATTATTCGGGCACAAAGCCAAACTCCGAGCAGCTTCTGAGAACTTCATAGAAATATCTAATAACACTTTGCTCGACCTGGGAATCGAATCCAGAACATAGAGCATATGAGACGCGGTTAGGAATACTAGGTTAATGAGGCCGTCTCTTTTTTAACTACAATTATTAATAGTCTTTATCTCTTTTCCAAATCTAAATAAAGTATAATAAAGTAGTTTTTAGGTATAGAATATTTGTACAATTCTATCTTATAGGTATTATTATATCTTATAAGTTTTATATTTGCATATAAATGAATAAAAAAGCTTATTTTAATTATAAAAAATCGAGTGTTCAATATAAATCAGAAAAAATATTTATTATAAGTCAAAATTGAATCAATACATATTTCGCAGAAATAATATTTAGGGTATACAAACATCGCTCGATGGTCGTCGATCTTTCGCTTTCAAAATCAATATTTATTTTAAAAGACAAACTCGTCTTCATGTAGGTGTATTGTCTCTCTATATATATAAAAATACATGATTGTACATCTGTTTTCCACCAGATACCTCTGCTCCCGCGGATGGCACATATGTCAATTTCACGTACATTTTTGTTATGTAAGGGAGACAAAGGGATAAGCATACAACATTTAAGAGAAAAAAAAAACAGACTAAATTTATCAAAGAACTCTTGTAGTCTTGTATTTTGCCACTAGATTGTGGCACATTGAAAAGGTTGACGAGTGCCTAGATTTTGCGTATGGTGTTTTCTACGCTGTTTCGAAAAAACATATTTTCTGAAGCGATATACTATGTCAAATTCTTATAATTTGGTACACGAAATACATTTACAGCTACATTTTTTTTTCATTGTACCACGACAATGTGACGTCAGTTTACCTAATCTATATAATAATACGTGAAGCAAAAGCTTTATATCCCTTTTTAAGCATATTGCGTGGACGAAAGACTGTGTGATTTGGCATGGTTAAAGTTTATATGGAGATGGAGAGAAGAAAGCTAAAATTCATCTATAATATCTGTTACTAATGTATTAAATTAAATAAATTAATACTGCGAATCCTAACCGGACCAGTGCCATTGAACTTAGACCCCCAAAATATTGACATTGTCATTCAACGAAGAGTGACAGCGAGTGATGTAGGTAATACTCATTGTTTAGGTTCATACTGCAAATGTCAAACAGAAAATAGTCTATGATCAAAAAGTCGGTGGTCGAATTTCGAATTTAGAGTGATAAGTTAGTAGTAATTATAATGCAATTTAAAAACAACGGTGAACACCGAAAGAGATCTAACATCCATCGCAAGGCGGTAATACTGGCCTCAATAAGTGTAGTTTTACATTAAAGGATCCGATATTGTAGAAAGGATTGAATATACTAGCCTGGAGATGATTTCACAGCTTCGCTATACGGTAAAGGTATCTGTATAACTTAACTAACTTAACTTCTACTCCTTTCCTTCTCCATATCTCCCTTCTTCTTTTTTCTTTTTTCTTTTCTTCCTTCTTTTTAACTTCTTCGTTTGTGCCGAGATGAGAGTTTCAGATAACCGTAAAGTTGTGACTCAGGAGCCCAGCGCGTATGGTTCTATTATGAAAAGGCTAAGAGAGAATCAGGTGGAACCGCTTTTCAGAACACGATTCAATTGGTAGAAAACATATTAGATATTCCTGAGCATTTTATGTAGTAGGTGGGATGGTCCAATGTTACGCGTCACTGGATCGAACTTCATACGTACTACATACTCAGTGGTTAATATGATGAGGTTTGGCTTCAGTTTCTATCATAAGATTATTATTAGTTAGTATTAATTTTGAAGTTTTTTTACTATTAACTGTGTGTATTCTTTGTGGTCCGAAAGAAATGTTTATTATTATCAATTTTATTAGCTTGCGTTCCTTAATTTAATCTTGGATTTTTGTCTATTTTTTTTTTTAATTTTGGTATTTTTACCGTCCTACAAATGTTCCGTGGCTCCTTGCGGGAAGTTCTAAGTAAGGTGAACAGTTTAACTGATAATTTTTTACAGAAATGTTGTGCTACTTGAGTACTTTTATGCAAATAATTATATAAAATAATTTACGAATATCATACGATTCTAATAATTATGCTGAATCGTAGATATACGTAGGTTGTAGGAGTTCGTATCGACATAATGTACGTAACCGAACAAATAAGTACTTGTAAGATTTTGCCTTAAATAAAACTTAAAATGTGAAAGAAGCCGCGGGCATAACCTAGTCTTAAAATATAGTAATGCGTTTACCACTTAACAGTTCTGATTCACCTACTCAATCTACATTCAATTACGTAAGAAGAAAGTAGTTGGTCTACGACAAATTCACACGACAAGCAATTCAGAGTTTAGACGTTATTAGATAATATTGTCGTATTTATAACACTGTCAGTAGTCGATAATTTATACAAACAAGACAACCTGGTTTAACTTGCTAAATACCAAAAATAACCTCAAACTAAATCTCACCATAATTCACATAAACCTAATTAATAAGAGTGTAATTCATATACAATACCTAAACATACACAGAGTTAATCCGCGAGTTGACTGTATCTTTAAAAATTAAAGTAAATTATTGAGTAATATTGGTATATAGATAAAATGCCTAAAATAATACAAACCTGGAAAAAAGTAATTGTTTATTTATTTAATTTTCTCTTTGGAAAATTAATATTTTTGTCTGTGAGTTAACATTCAGGAAATATGAATGTAAGACTCTTGGGTGAGTTGTCACACTTGTCACTGTTATCATACAAAATGACATATAAAATGAATGATGACGTCATGGGACCATAATGCAGCGTTTTTATGTCATATTTTTTGTTTAAATTAAAAAATATTTTTTTATCACTTTTTATGGTGTAATAATGAAAAAATAGGTATTATTTTCAACATCTAAAATGTTTAAAACAGTTTTCCGAAAGTTGTCAACACCCTGATTCATTTATCGGAGTAGATTATAAGAAATAATGCTGAAAAGAAGTGGAACAAGTTTTCTTTAAAGAAAATGAACATTAAAATTATCATTACTCAGTAAGAGAAACAGAATCAAATTAGAGTGATTTATAATTCGTATTAATCTGGGTTTTAGCAGTAATTCTATTTAAAGGTATTGAAAAACAAAACGAACCAAGTCGAAACGCGAAAGGCTTCACTATACATTGAATTTTATTGATAATTATATAGTATAGAGTTGAATACATTCACATTGAAAATAATTTGAAGATTTTGCATCGAAAGGAATTAAACTGATAGATACGAATAAATTCGTACTGAATAGGATAAATATAAAAGAAATAGATATGGATCTATGCTTGAAATTTACAATACGAATAAAATCGAATTTAAGAGGATTTAAATTATACCGGAATAGGGACTAATTAATAATAATAATTTAAAAAAAATTCAGAGTTACGACAGTTTGGAATAAAATTACGTTTCAACCCGTTTTCAGTTACCGGGTAGCGTTTGTAAACGTGTAAAAACGATTTCAATAGAGTGTCCTTATTAAAACAAAACTAATTTATAAACGTTTTAGGAGCACTGTAATTAATGTGGTGCGGATACAAGGCACTGTTATTTAATCAGATTGCCTGGTTAGTGCTGGTAAGCGTAAGGCTAGGTAGTGGCTGAGGTCGATACACACCCGACGCGCGGTGTAAGTGAATTAAATAATTCAAATTATCCTAAATACATTTATGTCTAAAAATGCAGTATATGTATTTACTTATCTACTCTTTTAGAAGAAATCAAGTTACTTATTTATTTTACAGGAAGACTAACAGCTATTCATCAACAAATATAAATAATTACAGGCTAAAGACGCACAACCATTTAAAAGTCCTCACGGATAAGATACAACCAAAAAAAAACACACATGACAATCATTAAAAGCTACGAATACACAAACATTACATTAACAAGTAATATTAGATAAAAAAATTAAAAAAATAAATAAATAAACAGGCACAAAAAAAGGCAACTAAAGTATTTTTGGGTGACAAAGTGAAAAAATTACTAACAATCGACACTGCCAAAGAAATTTGTACTTAAAAATGTATTGATATCAATAGAACCTCAAAGTAAGAGAAACATAATCGATGTAAACAAATGTAAGGAAAACGTTAGCCTTTAATGGAGTTAAAAATTATGATAACTATAATTTGTTTTAGACATCCAAGGATATTAAACGTGTGAAAAGTAAACCTTCTTTTGATGCAATTTGTAAGTATCTAAAATCTTTTCCGGACGTAAATAACCTTCAGTAAAATAGATAGTTAAATTTGTTTCCCTTTACTTTTCTTAGTAATTTAATATATAACATAAATTAATTTACCAATAAAAAAGGAATACGTCATGTTAGAATTATTCATACGTATATATTTATGTAATTAATATTGTTATCATTGGTTAAGTAAATAATGCTTAAAAAATATGTATATATCATATTTAGTTCTTAATTTTGAGATAATAATTGTAATATCTGCTAGTAAATCAAAAAAGGTAAAGGTTAAACGTATTTTTTAATAGCACTTTCCAATTTACTGCGTTAGAAAATAAACCAAAATAAATATCAGTTTTACGAGAACTTCGTAGATGACTTTTCAACAAAAAACTTTGTCATCTTACGGGCTTACTAGCACTAAACATAAAACTCCGGGGTATTTTTCTAATTACCAAAGAGAAAGTGTAGAAGCGAACAATTATTATAGGTTTTACTATAAATTGTATGTTAACCGCAGTATAGTTATAACCATTTCCTGATTTGCTGTTTAGCGGGGTAAGCATACTGATGAGACTACATAGTTTGATATTTGTAATGTTTATCAACATTTTTGAGATTAAGAATTGAACAGGGTTAAATAAATACGTATTAACAGCTCTGTGTTTAAAAAGAAGTTACGCCGCGTGTGAATCGGACTCGGCGATCGCGTGCGCTACTAACTCGCATAGACAGACGGTTACAATTAAATTGGATGTTCTTTATATGGCTACTGAAACGCCGACTGGCTTTGTTCATTGTCCGGATAATATCTACCAGTTACAAATTAATTTAGAGAATGTATTTGCCGAGTCATACGCGCGTCTGTATGCTTTCGTGATTCGACGAAATATCATCGCCTTTGAATCGATGGTCAATTGATAGTTGAATGACGTGTGGGATGGTGTAAAACTGATTGGCGCAGTTGTCAATCACGCTGATTGGCTGAAAGTGAAAAGTGAACCGAATTCTTTGGTGTCAATGGTTTATAGTGAGAAAAAAATTGTTTTGAAATTGGTGTTAGTTTAATTTTGGTTCTATATTTTTCACAGCTCATTCAAAAATTAATGCAAAGTCATAATGGACTATTCATTAAACCAAAATCGATACATTTAACGCATTTTTAGATTAGTATAATGGGTCAGAATAAGGAAAAATATCCTGAATAAAGCCGGACACTTTGAAAATTAAAATGAATATATATATATATATATAAGACTACTGATTTTTCGGAGATTTTATTCTCATCCAAGCCATATAATATATCCATATTTACCCAGTATTTAATTATTTACACTAACTATTTGAATATTACTAATAAGTAAATTATTTGAAATAATTCAAATAATATTTTTAATTAGGAAATAGGTACGAAGTTAATTGTATAGGTATCTATTCTTACTAGCGATCGCCCTAAGGTCGATATTCGGTCAGCGACTTTTTGATCATAGACTATTTTCTGTTTGACATTTGCAGTATGAACCTAAACAATGAATATTATATCGCTTGTTGTCACTTTTCATTGAATGACAATGTCAATATTTTTGGGGGTCTAAGTTCAATGGCATTGGTCGTGTTAGTTTTCGCAGTATTCATTTATTTTATTTAATATATTAGTAACAGATATTATAGATAAATTTTAGATTTCTGCACTCCTTCTCCATATTAACTTTAACCATGCCAAATTCCACAGTCTTCCGTGCACACAATACGCTTAAAAAGGGTACAAAATTTTTGCTTCACGTATTATTATTATAATGATTACCACAACTTGACCGAAGAGAGTTGTCTTAAAAAGTAGTGTGTGCTTATGGTTTTTGTCATAACATGATACGGTAAACAGAATTAAATACTATTTTATAAGTCACTTTGCCTCGGTCACTATAAAAAAACTATTTAGTTATAGAGGAGATCTATGTAAAGATTTTTTATATACAGTTATTATCATTTTCAGAAGATGTACAGAGAGGGAATCACGTCCAGATATCACCATGATTCATATAATCAGCTACCCTATAAAACCCTTTCGACAATAAAACTTACATAACGACTCTTAACTCAATATCCGGCAAATCGATAATGTGCTTAGGAAGTTTGTTAAAGAACTTAACACAATTACCAAAAAAACTTTTATTTACAATTTTAATACAAAATTGTTTCAATTATTTATCCAGAGAAGATATAGAAGTATTGTGTAATACTCAGGGTAAACGACCGCTAGGTGCCTTATTTTGCATCTATGCGTCATTTGCAGACATTAAGTGCACATATTTACACAAGACATCAAAGCTCACGACGATTTTTGTGTGTTTTACGAGGGTTTAAACTTTTGCGTATCGCTTTGGGATCGTTTATGCGTCTCTCAGTGTTAAGGTGACGATGGTATTTAATGGTTTTAAAATTAACTTTGGTTATGGTTTTGCTTTTGTTTATGGGCTTATGTAAAAAGATTAACATGTCTTCGCCACGGGCTTTGATAGTACAACGTTTATTCGGTGAAGTGTTTATTTATGTATGCCTATATAATGCCCAAGTGGACCAAGCGTATTTAAATTTAATTTAGGCGCTGAGAATGCACTTTTGGACACCTTTAACATGGATCTTTTTTCTGTCAAGAAATCATAATAAATAAGATATTATCTAGTATATTTATACCGGAGAAACATATCGATGTGATTATGGAAACTCATATTAATTGACTTAGTTACGTACTATTGACACGCTCTATTGTCTGGCGTGATAAAAACAGCATGCTCTGCACACTCTTTATAAGCAGGAAAGAACCGACTTGAAAATATACTCGCTGGTGACGTGGTAGCATTGTTGGAGCTTCAGTTAATAAGACGACTACAATAAACAATGTTCCTGAGTGCAATATCCGCTACCTCTCATTACACACCCTACTAAGTTTCATTCTAAAAAGTGTTTATTTAGGTTTTACAAAAATATTTCAATAAAATTATCATTATATATACAATAAATAAAATTTAAATGTCTGTTTGTAATATAAAAAAAAAACTTTTTACTAAATGCATATGAAAGTATATACGATACCTATAACGAAAAACCCATTTTTTTAATTTTGTCTCTCTGTCTGTTTGTATCAGGTAATCTCCGAAACGGTTGAACCCATTTTGAAGGGACTTTCACAGGCAGATTGGAGAACAGGAAAGGAGATAGGAGTAACTTAGTCTGCTTTTATTTCACAAAAAGAATTAAGGTTCTGCGCAAATAAATCAAAAACCATCAAGCGCTTAAATGGCTTACGCTGAGTAAACCATAAGACATATAGCATATTAATGTACTATATCATTGTAGACATTAAAAAGACTTACAAAAAAGTCTGGGAGAGTATAATTATATCTATCTTCTAAGGATCTAGATCTATAGTCTATATAGATATATATGTATATATATCCTTCCTTCCTCGTACTTCGCTTCTACTTCGCTATCGGACGTAGCGCTTTCGGTAACATTGCAAGAACTTAAGACCTTTGACCACATTTGTCTATTTAATTTTAGGTTTTAATTTAATGGTAGGTAATTTACTTTATTATCTTTAATTAATAAACTATTTAAATTCACAAATATTAACTTGAAAGAGCTTTAAAAATAGATACCATCCGAAATCATATCTAAATGAGTTACGATTCATTATATTGGGCATCGTTATATCATTACTACCGGTTCAGAAAACATCCCAGTTATCGAGAAGAACTAGTAAGAAACTCGTTTGATAATTTTAATATTATTGTTATATTTTTATTACTTAGACAGGTTGTTTTACCCTTTGTATCATGATGAGTGTCTGAAAAGCTGTTCAATCTTTCCCTCTCCTTTCTACAACAGAACCACGCACGCTGGTCTTCAGATTTACAGTTTTAACGTTAACTCCATCTCGACACGAACTAAAAAGTTTGACCTTGTCGTACTCACGGCTAATATGTTCACACCTTACGACATCTAATCCTTTAAGCGTAACGTGAAGAGATATTTATGCAGGTATGACAGTGGCAACCGTCAATGGATATCGATCTCTCGCTGATCGCCGTTATGTTTGGATTGTACTTTGCTTACCGTCAGGAATAGTATAGTCAATTTGCCGAGCTACTGTACAGAGGGCATTATAAAATATCTTATCAGAAAGAAAGAAATAACATTTATTTGACAATAAAAATACAAACATAATTAACACAACACGCATTAATCAAGCGATTATAATAAAATATTACTAATTAAATTTATACATACAAAAGCCGTACTCAAGATCAAAAGGGACCTCACCTCAGCATATGCTATAGCAAAATACTATATCTGGTTTTCAGCTGGGCCTTAACTACATACTAAAGGCCTCAGATTAGACCAGACCATGATTATTATTGCATACAGAAAGGGGTAGGTCGCGAAAAGACAGGAAGAACATGGCAAAAGTTTTTTACACCAAAAAGTACATTACCTACGAACAACAAAGGTTGGTAGATAAAAGATTAAACTTACCTGTAAATTTAAGATATATTAATTCATTGACCATGATATGGTTTTGTCGCGATGTTTTCGTTCATCAAAAAGTCAGGCTTATTTTACATATTCAATTGATGCGGTATCTGTAAACGCCATCAACGCTTCAAAGATACAGCTTTGCCTAAAAATTGCTCGTCTAGTAAAATATATAAAAGTGTCCGTGTCTACATCGAATTTTATCAGCAAACAAGGATGGCTTTCATAACCTGGCCTTAAAGAATAAGCAAATTAAATCTCGCCCGTACTTTTATTACTTTAAGTTTACGAGTTCTCAGATAAAGTGTTAACGCTAAGATAAAGATTTTTTAAAACCCATTAAAACTGATAATGTTTAAAATTCGGTGGGTTTATGAACTGATAATATTTATAAGGTGTGTGTGTGGACTTCATTGAATATTAACATCTGAGTTAATCCTTGTTTTAGTTTCAAAGAATCGTATGCCGGTCTCGATATTTAGTTTCTTATCAAGTAGATCGTGTCGAAAACGATAACATTTGTGTCATTGTGCAAGAGTATTGTTAAGACCTGAGTAAAAATCGAAAAAAGTCACTATCTCGAAATACCTGGAAATATCTAGAATCTACTCGAAACATGGAGTATTCGTACATGCGCCATGCTTTATGGTTTCATCACGTTTTGCTTCACCGAAAGCTCAGGTTCATTGCAGGGATTCGAACACATGTCGATCGACGCGATTACCTTACAAACTACCGCTGAGCTATCATTGCTTCAAAATATATCTCTAGAGAGGGAAACAAATTATACTTTTGTTTATTCATAATGACCGTAATAAACAAAGTATGTTACGTAAAATGAAGCAAAAGTTACGGAATATGTTTATTAAACTAACGCGAATTTATGTCTTATTCATAAAATTTCTAAATTCTCCCTCCAAATACCAAATTTTTCTTCTTCTTCTTTGTCATAGCTTGGTAACTGTTTTTTTAAGTTTATTTGGTACTTATACCAGAATACATCATGTTCCATGTCATTCCAATCCACTTCAATCGTGCAAAATAACCAAGTTTTATTATGCTAAATGATATAGATTTGCTTAATTTACTTATTATAGGATAAATAAATTCCACAGCTTAGTAGTAGGTACCCTCGTTTTGTGAGTATTGTATTTCGAATGGTGATCGTAAATTTATCAGTTCCGTCTCCCCAAAAGATGGCAACACTAAGAAGACATTTCTTATACTTCCAGATTTCATCACTATGTTTTACATAATGATCCTCGTTCACATTTCTTCTGTTAAGCCGCAATTTAAAGTATTCCAGTATTACTCAAGCTACCTAGAAGTTTCATCGTAACTTTAATGGATATTGTGGCAACACTAACTATCAATATTTAAGCATCATTTCATTAGAAGTAACACTGATGTACAATTACAGTTGTTTTTGGATTTTATTGTAATTACTTTGAGCATTTAAATAGCGATAATATTTTATCAGATCGTTGGCTCGTCTGCCGACTTGAACCTAATTCAAAATCTCCCTAAAATTATGGTTGTAGAAATAAAACCCTCTAACAATGTGTAACCTTTTTTACGTTACCTCCAAAATTCTGAGCTCAGAATACAAAAGTAAAGTAAAATACTTAAATGTGGTAACCCCAGGCGAGTGTCCTTTTTTTTTGTTTCTTACAATGTTTTTTTGTCTATTTAACCCCTTCGGACCTGAATTTAATAAACGCGTTTTAAAAAATATATAAATAGGTTTTCTGATTATTTAGGGTCTAAATAATAAATATATACTAAAATGCAAACGTTGATAATATAAATATTTATTAGATTATACAATTATTTCTACACAATAAACAAACAAAAAAATAAAATGAATTGTTGTAAGCACAAAATATTTATTTCGCATTTCAAATAGTACACAAGTGTTTTTCTTTCACATTCTGACTTTTTACATTTTGTGGCTTCCTTTTTTATTGTCCTCAGACAAATCATCTACACCATCATACTGAAATTCACTTTCTGGCCTAATTTTAGCATCGCAGCAAGTTTGTCGCTTTATTGTACTTTTTGGGGTATTTGCCAGACTATTGGGTCCGAGTAAGGGCGTCCTCTTTTTCTAGAAATAAGTAGCGGTTCCGTTTTTAAAGGAGTCTCAGCGACTTGCTGTCTGGAGTGCAACAAATCTAGAACATCCTTATTTAGAATATTTCAGGGATTGCAATCTTCTCGATATTTTAGCCAATTATTGGTTCGTGCCAAGACGATGGCGTAGAATAGCATTCGTAATGTAATTGTTTTTGGATCTGATCAAAATGCGGTTCAAACTAATAAGGTGATACGTTTTATCTACGCTGCCCATCCTTTGTTATACAAACGCACAAGCTCCCGGCGTGGAATTGATATAATTATTGCTTGGATACTTTTTCTATCTTTTCTATTCTTGGTCTTCGATTCCAGCAAAATTCGAAACAAGAACTACACCCTTGTTGTCCATCCACTTTATGACAGCCATATCTTTGCTACTGTTTGTAAATTGATCAGTGTACCCTGTTTCTTTTTTGAACACCTCGTTGTCTGTTATAAGCGGAAATTTATAATTTATTTACTCTGATCGTACCACCAGCATATATTTCTATTTCACGAAAATCTCGTAGTTCAAAAAAGTTATTAAAAAAAAAGGTAATAATCAGGCACAGATTTGAGAAAAATGTAACCAGGCTTATCTATTTTTCTAGATAATAAATGTGCACAAGCTGTAGATGCACCATGATATTTCATAACCTCATTTTTTTCTACATCTTCTGAATCGGCATTAGGGCCTAAATTGAATAAAGATAATTTTGATTTTTATTTTGATCTATAATTGAACCTTGATAAATAATGACTTCGTAAACTGTTCCACTTTTACCTCGAATCCCCATAAATATTTTTACGCCCCTTGGGCCTGGTTTGCCTTTGGTTGGTATAGTATGTATATAACAACTTTTTGAAATATCAAAACCTAAAACAAAACAAAACCATAATGCGTTTATCAAAATTATTTCATATTATTTGGATACTGATTTGTCGACTATTGGGACCTGTTGTCCACTGAAATGGACACATTTTTAAATGCATATTTCTAGAAAAATATTGAATAGATTTGTGTTTACGTATCAATGTAGCCCATAATATTCATTTATCCTACGAGGAAATAAATAATTGGAACAAAAAAGCGCTTAATTTCAAGAAAAAATAAAAGGAATCTGGAGACTTACTTGTTTTGCGTGTATTCATGCTGAACGTCAGTACTTAAATTGATATTATGACTTACCCACTTATAGAAAAATCGTGCTATAATTAAAACATCATTCCTAGATAAGAGCCCGGTATATTTGAATATTTATATTTAATTTTTATTATCTAAGTCACAAATTAATAAGTTATGTCCATTGAGATGGACACCAGGAACGAAGGGGTTAATATTAGTAAGAACAAAGAGACATAAGACTTTACATAAACAGTAATATGTTACGTTTACCGGAATCCGTCGTGTAGTGCCAAAAAACAGGGTAAAGTACGTCGCAGTCAACTTTCTTCAAGTTACACCATCAATGAACACGGTCAAAGGGACCGCACCCACAATTGATTTATAGGCGCACTTATGCGGTGACACACGTGTGTATAAAATCCGGAGATATTTCTTAACATTTAAATATCAAATTTTACTGTATTTTTAGCTAGCGTTTGACTAGTCTCTTATTATGTTAAGTAAAGATGTTTCTGAAGATAAATATGCTAAGAAACACATTGATTGGCTTTTAAGAGTATGGGTGTAAACTTGTTAGTAGATCTCAGCTTGCTGATAGGTGTAAAGCGATATCGATATTATTACAGGATAATGTAAAAAAATATATATGACTTTTAATATAAGAAGTAATCTCCGGAACTAGTGATCCGATTCTAAAAAGTCTAAAAGTATCTGTAAATGACAGGAACCTTCATTATTCCCGAGTGCTTAAAGGCTATAATTTTACAAGCATTCATTTAACTTTTTGTTGTTCACTAACAAATAGAATGGGTGAAACCTCGCAAGTGATTTTTAAAACAGTTATTCTCAACCGATTGATCTGAAATCTTTCATACACTTTTAGTTTGAGTGACAATGTGTGGTTAGCTAAGTAATGTTATTTCAAATCCAATATGGCCAATCCTCAAAGATGATGGACAGATGTGCACTTAAAAATTGTGTTTATTGTAGTCTGCCTATTAAATGAGGTCTTCACTATCCCACAGCTCAAGTGTGGATGACTTTATGCCGGTCGTTGCCTGTAAATAAAGTGCGCGCAGTCACAGAGCACACCAATTGCTATGGCGCTCAGTCAATAATCTGGGTCAATAGTAAAATATGAATACTAAGTTATTAATACCAATTCTATTACCACATCAACACGATTCTCCAACATATGTATATTCTATTTTGTTTCGGCCCTCCTTCTACTCCTCCTCTCTGCCGCAACCTCCCTCTCTCGCGGCAACTCAAGCCTAGGTATATTCCTCGGTGGGAAACCCTTGCGTCTGGCAGCCGCCCACGCGATGCTAATGACACTGCACTTGTAATCACTTAGCTACCCAAACTAATCATTACACCTAATATGTTCATACATACGTGCACACCACACAGGTACATAGGTTCTGTAAGAGACCTATTTTCTTCTTTTTTGCGCTAGTTAGTGTAGACCATATTTTCAGATCACTAAATACATATACACATGTTCCTTCCTTTCTGCCAGAAGGCAGGGATATGTATATAATATGTGTATGTTACTTTAGCTCGAATTTTACGGATAGGGAATTAGTCAGATCGCGATTTCATTGCAATCGCGGCAACAGCCTAAGCCGAGGTCCGGCCACTTTGGCATCCTTACGCGCATGCTGCACACGCATTCGCGGTTGAATGCCTCAAGCACTCGCCCCCAAGCCCGGTAAAGCAGTAAAACCCATCAGCGGCTCTATTTGTTTAGGGCTCCTCAAGCTAACAGTATAGTCAGTTCTAAAAAAAATGTATAATGTATCATATTATGTTGTGTGTATGTAAGTGACGACACTGTGCCTGATAGTAAGTACCATACAAAGTAGAAGAAACGGCAATCACTTTTACATCCTCTTTGGCAACTACCGAGAGATCGGCAATCCATGGACGGTCGCCAATGTTATGTCGGCCTGCAAAGCTCTCGGCTGCTGGATATACAATAGCTGATCGCGAAATGCGATAAACCAAGAAGGACTTACTTTGACGGGTTTATTACTATGTGCACGGTAGTCGCGACCCACTCAAGTACAGATATCTACGACACAATGTAATTATTGGATATACTGAGGCTGATCCCGGAACGTGACATGTTTAAGCGTTAATGGTTGGTGATACATTCAGAAAAAGTTTGTCGTGTTGTATGATGACATAAAAGGTTACTAGGACGCATCGTCGATCGACCTAGCTTCGCATTCTACGAATACTGCCAGAGCTTCTAATTTAAATAAAGTGCTGGTAGATAGTGAAAAAGAAACTGTGAAATGGTGGTGGACCATTTTGTAGTACTTACCTGATTGGCCACCTTCATCAAATAGCAATAGTATAGATTATAAGTAATTCTACTTGAATTACAATACATGTATAATAAATTACAATAAGTGTTGTTGTAAATGTAAAGTCTTACGATATTTTTTTAGTTTAAGCTCATGTGAGTCACGTTCGTCCAAATAAGACCCACTGAAGATGCCCCTTCGCGTCGCAGTATCGGTATGCGTTCGAAAGTACTAATTGAGGTGCGCGCGCATCGCCCGCTCTGGAACCGGTGTTTTTTATGGTTCACTCGACAAAATTTCTGTTTTAAAAACCATAGAGTTAACTCGATTTACTTTTTAATTTAATATATTTTTTCATTTGTAATTTATCTAAATTTCGGGTGTCATATAACAGTAATTATTACACGTAATTTATCCATACTCGTGGCAATTGTGTATACTCCATTATATAAGTAACGCGTCTTAGGGAATAAGAACAAATTGATATTTTTCTTTATAATTTTGCTTCGAGTTTTGCCAAATGATTTGTTTATGTATCCATAATATTACAATGATAGTATAAAAATATCCAGCATGATAAGTGACAATGCTCTTTTATGGATGATTTTTTTTCATAAATAAAAGAGAAGATTTAGTCTTTAGTAAGATACTAAAAAAGGTAAAGAGAGAATATAATTTGCTAGCATTAAACTGCTAAGTTTTTCAGTTTTATATGGAAGGAAGAATAAATTATGATGAAATTTGAAAACAATCGACGATATCACACTGTCTTGAATATGATAAAATAGCTCGCAGAATCTATATAAATAAAAATTAAATACTGTTCTTTGGCACGTGCAACAATTTAAAACGGCAGGACCGATATGGGTAATTCTCTTTTAAAAATGTTAGTAATAGACCGCGTAAGATTTTTTACCTGGTTTGTTTTTGGAACGAAGTTCCTTATAGGGCTTTGCGAAGGGGTACCCTAGCCGGCAAAAAACCTCCGTAACGTTAAAAAAAGCTTAACATTTCTATGTATAGTCCATGTATGATGGCTATACAGTGTCTAATGTATAGTCTACATGATGAATGTTATTATTATTGAAGTTTGATATTGTTGGGGAGCGAATCAGGAAGCCTACCCTAGGATCGATCTGGCCTCCTTCGGGAACGTGTGATCAGCGTGGTCTTCTGCGGGCGGGCGCCCGGCGCGGTCCGCGCCTGGTGTAGACTATTTCAATAGGATTCAGCGCGATACGCAGGGTGAATTCTTGTCTATAGGCTGGGTGTCTGATGCTTTCACTCTCACTCACACTATAATCTTTCCACTCGCGACAATTAGTAAGTATTTTAGGTGGGTTTCTTCCAAGCCACGTAATGGCGTCGGGCACGATATAAGCACTTGTATATTGGTGATGCGAGGCATACAAAAGATACACGTCTCGACTCAGTAGTGGTTGCTGGACGAACTACGACACCAACATCGCCTGCCCTTGTCATGCGAGGGCGCATCATGCGGTTGCGACCAATCACAGCTTGAGATGTTTATCCAATGTTGGACAACCTGACTCGCCCGTACCAACATCAGAAAAGTAATACTTGTCTTTAAGTAGTCACGTTGAGAAACTAATCACAATGAAATTATGCAACTAAGTATTATGATATAATAAGAAAATTGTTTTGGTACGAAAAAAATATTATTATTATATTATTCGACAATTACACCGTCTTAGTTTTTTTGATTATTATTGATAAAAAATCATAATAAAAATGTATACTCGAATAATTATTTTCTTTATATCACGAACAGAACTTGAATAACTTCGTTCCTATCTGGTGTCCCGCGACAACACATGGTTTTTTTTTTTTTTTTAAACTGAAAGTCCTTTTATTTATTGGATTTTTTTATAAAGACTTTATCTGACGATCCGAGTGATGAATATGTGTAATTCTTATTTTGGTTTGTACATTATACTCCTCGAAAGTTTTCAGGAAAAAGTCAGTACAGGTGGCGCTATGGTCGATTTATTAAGTTGTTTAAGTTACACTACTGGAAAGGGCAAAACAACTTACGGCAAGTTAGCTGGTTTAATATAACTAATAATACGTATCGAAGCGAGTCAGGACGGTGAGTTTTTCATGATATATGTGTTAGCCGCTATCAAGTTGGATAGGAGAAGGTTTTTTTTATCGTTGTAGGTTGTGTTCTGGACAAAATCTCATCTGATCTTAAATGACGATGTGGCCCAAGATGGTAGCACGCTAAGCCTAGTGGAAGACTGGCTCTCAAGTGCAGCTGCCGGAACACACCTATAAGTGTTTGGCGACAGATTTTCAACTTGAGAATGGTAGTTAGCCAGGCGGGCATTAGTAAATCCCTATCACCAACTGTTTTTTCATCACGATGTTTTCCTTCACCGAAAACTCAGGCTCATTGCAGGGATTCGAACTCATGTCGATCGACACGGTGTCCGTACACGCTTAAGCTACCAACTGAGCCATCATCTCTCCATAAAGTTATTATTCATATATTATTTAGTATTATATATTAAACATAAAGTTATATTTCACCACTTTAAACACAAATATGATGATATACTGAACATTTTGAATCAAGCGACTCGCGTCTTAACACTTAAATTCGAATTCGTCCCTCGTGTTCCAGATTGTTTTCATCGCTTCAGTATTTTACAGTTTCAAGTAAGGTTGTAAAGATTGCGTGTCTCGAATATAAATCTGAGGGTCCTTTTCTGTACGTAGTGTATTTGTGTAACATTAAATTGTTGTGATTTAAACGGGTCTGATGTCAATTGTTTTAACTTTAAGTATTTTTCGAGATATTTCCAATTCGATAATTGTTGGGTTCACATTCAACGCTTGAATTTTTATTGTTGTAAGGTACTCGTGACCTTTCTTATAGTACGATGTGTTTTTTGAGATTTATGTAGAATTTAGGCCTTCCTCTTCGATTTTTCCCATTCACACTCACCTTAGATTGGTTAGTCATTCTTTTTTCATTAATCTTCTTTACATGCCCAAGCATCCTGTCACCCAAATTCACTCCTAACATACCCCTGACGTTTCTCGTTTAAATCGGAGACGTTCTGAAGAAAGGTCTGGTCAAGAGTATTTTAAACCGACTAGCATGCATGAAAAGATTGATGAATGTCGAAGAAACGAACCATGTATGCGAGGATCGCAGCATGTGGAAGGACACGATCTCTGCCTACCTCGTTAGGAAAGAGTCGGGATTTATGTATTAATGTATTTAAGTGAGTGTTGTCAAAGTGTTTCCCCTTACTTTAATATTTTCAGGTACATAACCAAGTTCTTACGTGTGTTTAAATTTAGCGGAGTGTTAGGAATTTGTATCTGAGTTGGTCACGTCGACGATACAGATTGCGATAAACTTGTCACAGTTACTGTCTTTTTGTTTGTTACGCTTCGGGATCAGCCATTGTACATCAAATATAGTGTCGTCAAATTTCTGCACTAATCTATGTTTTATTCTTGTAGTGCGTGGGAATTAGGCACGTATTTAATTACAATCACTTTATTTTAATAGTCATTACAATAGGTACATACATGATACGACATACAACATTATACATAACCATCGACACACATGTAGACGTTGGTCACAGACACCATGACCTTAGCATAGAGTTAACATAGAATACGTTGTCTATGTTCGTAACAATCTACACAATTAATAAAATTGAAGTATCTGTTTGTAATTTCGAAATAACAATTTTTTAATAAATACATATGAAAGTATATATTGTACCTATATAATAAAAAAAAAAACATTTTTGTTTCTTTTTTCCGGGTAATCTCCAAAACTCTTGGACCAATTTGAAGAGACTTTCACTGGCAGATAGCTGATATTATAAGGAGTAACTTATGATAATTTTATAAATTATCAAGGTTCAACACAATAAATATAAAAAACTGGTCATGGTGAATGAATTCAGACGCTTAAATGGCTTACGCTGAGTAAACCTTATGAGATATATCAAATTAATATAACAAATAATTGTAGATATTAAAAAGACACAAAAAAGACAAGAGCATATATATATTTTCTAAGGATCACCCACAATAAGTATTTTTATCTTTAAAATAACCGGGAGCGGGGTTAATACTATCCACAAGTGTGCTCGATCTACGGCATTCTGTAGTCGACGCGAGCGCAGCGGCGGGCATAACTAGTATTAAAAAAAACATGATTATTCACTACAACTTGATGCTGATGCTTGTTGATACGTATAATATGTTTAAATATTAAAAAAAAATGCATGTGAAAAAAAAAGCTAGCAGGCATTCAGTCTATCTGGTGTTAAGTGAACACCTATCACTATCTATTAATCTCGTGATGGTAGTCCTAACTTGGTGTCAGTTAATTATAGGCCGCTACCCTTGGAGACTGATTATGACAGTGCTAGTAGCGACAATCAGAATGAAACATATCATTGCAAGCACTATTGCTTAGCGGCAGAAATACTTAGGTGATCTGTGATTCCGAAAAAGTCTATTACACTATAAAGTATCTATATTTCGTTTCTCAAACGTTTTTATGGTAATATTATATCTCCGTTAATTTTTTATCTAAATTAATGAGTCAAACATAATTTAAAAATATATGTTCTCAGCTATTGGAGAATTGAATGTTTTAGTTCATCAAAAGATCATAACATTTTAACAGGACAATTTTTAAGAAAAAAGAAAGTCAACCTCAATGGTTTTGAAGAGTTCCCTGGTGTATCTTCGAATTTGAAGATCCGAGGCCAATTAAATTCAAATGGAATCACAATTGAGGTATCCTTTTTCCAACGTAAAAAATATTTTCTAAATCTGTTCACAAACAAAGAAGTTATCGCCGAACGTCTTTAAAAAATATACATTCGAATTGATAATCTTCTTTTGTTGAAGTTGGATAATATATTATAATTAATATAATCAAATAAATATTATAATAATGTTAGATTGTTTACATTATTTAATGTGCAAAATATTTGCAGATATCAGCTAGTAATGATTATTCGACAAGCAAAGCGAAAACGGTAACCGCGAAAGATGATTTACGGTGCGCAAGCGCACTGCCGAAACAATCAGCTTTACACTGTCCAGTTATTAACATGAACGTTTTTGGACAAAAATAAAAAAAAACAAGATGGCTGCGTACGAACGCCACTCACGTATGCTTTTTGGAGGAAAACCTATTAAATTTTATGATCTTTTCCATACTCGCCCTGCTCCAATTTTTTTGTGGACGAATTTGGGATACAATAAAGTTACTGGATATGCCTTAAGTATTTACGAAATGATCGGTGCAGCGTAAAATTTTGAACCCTTATAGGTGAAATGTATATTATTTGTAGGAAATAAAATTGCTAGTAACAATAAACATTTTCTATACATAAAATCTTCTACCTAATAGTATTGTAAAATAATTTTTGCTATATCTGGCCATGCAATCAGCTAAATGAAGACCATTGCTAGATACAGGTTTCCCCCAAAGATTTCCATAACAACCGGTTCTGGGTTGCTCGCATACAACAGATTTTCGCAACCTTCATCAGGTTTTCATTTCACTTTGGGGCGAATCTGCCAATTCTGCGTCTTTCGGCAGTCGCCACTCGAGAATTCTTCAGCCCCATCAACAGTCTGTTCTACGAGCAATGTGCCTCACTCACTTGGCTGTCTGAGAGTCTGAATCTAGCATACGCTGAGAGCTATATCGTGACTTTGATTCTTCTGCGGGTCATCTCATTAACTTCTAATTCAATCACGTAAATAAGCTCTGGTCATAGCTCTCTCTATAGAGATTTTAATGTAATTCAAGGTAACTGCTCTTTGTCAAATCTATACTAATATAAAGCGGAAAAATTTTTTTTGTTTGTTTGTTTAACCACGCTGATCTCTGCAACTACCAGTCGGATTCGAAAACTTATTTTTGTATATGATAGCTAGACTTTCCACAAATGGTATATATAATTTAAAGTTAGGCTACATCTTTCAGATAGCTTTAAATACTTATTTTTGTTACGTAAGTCGAGACCTTCCCGAACTGCTTTAACCGCGTGCGCTGGCGTAACGGTTAATGATAAGGAAATACAATGTTCTACAATAATATTGGTCCTTAGTATATCTAAAAAAGATTAGTAATAGCATATATGTCTATATCTTATACATAAGCCACAATGAGGTATATTGTGATAAAGATTTGTTGAAAATGAAAGTTATTTATAAGCATTATTTTTAGACATGGCATATTAATCCTTACAAACAAAAATTACTTGATTATAAAGACAATTTTATAATGTTAAATTTTGCTCTTTAGAGTATGCTATTTGGATATATAGTTTAGGAGATAATGAAATATCGGTAAATAATTTGTTCTTGCGAAGAACAATTACGATAGACTACATGAGTGCGTTGGCGGCGCGGACTTTGTCGGATAAAATTAACGCAGGTGAAACCGTGGGGCGCAGTTAGTTATAAATATAATTATCGCTAATTTCTCGTATGTAAAGCCGCGGCTAAACTCAACTCCAAAGAAAAAAGTTAAAAAGATCGTAAACCACGTCATTTAGTTTATTATTTGTTCGATACCGCTTTTAAAAATAACGGCAATCAATTATTTATTGGATGAATTATTTGAATGAAAGTCGATATTAGTGTGAGGGATCATTAATTATCTTAGATCACGATTTTGTATAATTAATTCCTGTTGAACATATTGATTCTAATCGAATGAATACTAGTAATTATATTTTTTTAATTAAGTACTTATTTTAGTTATAATTATTATTGTTTGTTAGAACACGCGAAATCGCTTTTTTTTTTTTTTTTTTTGAGTAATTCTAAATCATATCGGATATGTAGGCCCATTTGACTCACTAGATGTATTACCTATTTTATAATTAAAATAAATATGATTTTTCATTTTGTATTGTGCCCTTTTAAGTGAATATAATAAGTCATTAGCAAAGCCTACATACAGCTAGACTTACAACCAAAAATCTAAGTTATGACCATTATGAGAAATTTACTAAACCTGATAATTTATAAAACTTAGAACAAATTACATTTAAAAAAAATCATTTTTACCTTTACAGGTTTAGCCACAATAACGCCTGATGGTAAGTAAAAATGTGGCCCAAAAAGGTAGCACTTTAAGCCTAGAGGGAACTTTTTCTTAAGTACAATCAACAATTAATAATCAATCAGTATCAAGAAAAATTATAGGAGAAAAACTAGTTAGTATGACTACGGAAATAATCGAAACATTCAGGCAGATCTATAAAAGTTCATATGATATTATTAATATGAACCTAAAAGAAATTACGTACACTTCTAGTACAATTTGTCTCGGGGTTCGGACGTCCAACCTCGAGATCTCGACCGTCATAAAATTTTATGTGTCCCAGACAAAGAGAATTTTGTTAATTAACCATTTTGGCTGACCGTTGGTTGTACTTGCTTGTGTAGTGATAGATAAATGTGCCCAGTTTTTATCGACTCTGGCAAATCTTAACGAGCTGGTTGTGTGTGCGAGGAAGCTATATAAATACATATTATATTATAATTATGTCATCGCATTGCAGATGCATCGACACCGTATGGATATTGGGAAATATATACATACAGTGCTAGTCATATAAATAGATTTTTTTAAATCATTAACTCAGTAAGCTGATTACTATATTTTTGTAAAATAATGTACAGCTAACTATCTAATGTATATAATACCTACATACAAATTAATATTTTTGGTTTCTTATGAGTTATAATGTGTTTTTATATTATTTATCCGATTGTGATCAAACTTTTTATATCTAACATTATGTTATATCATAAACAGGAGCATGCTCCATAACCATCACATGGGTCATTACTGTCCAAAAATTTGCGAAATAGCAATATTATTTTCGAAAATAAAAATGAATAATGAATGTCGTTTTCTTTATAAATTCAAGAAGAAAACATAACTTTATATGTTAAGAACTAAATGACTAAGGCCACTCTATTAAAAAAAAAACGAATTTCCTAAACGACTCTTCAATCAAATTTATTGTTAATTAAGTTGTTTTTTTTGTAACTGATACAGTTTATTCACTAATAAAATTATGGATTATTAGTGTCCAACGTATAATTCAAGTCATTTCTTCAAAATAAGATTCGATTAAATGCTTAATTTAAACAAATTAAATCGAGATATTTTTTTACATAATATAAATCCGACTTCTTCAAATGTCTTTATTTCCACAAAACCGTTGGTTGCGGTAAGAACATGCTCAAGCAATATCCAACAGGCTATTAATACAGAGGTCGTTTCAAACCTCACGACTTAATATGAGTCGATTTAAACGACTTTTAAATCTTTATTTCTTTTTATTATATTTATATTTTGTGGGTATAACATAACGCGAACAAGTTGTAGGAAATTTGTGATACTTTTATATTTATACGTGAAGCAAAAGCTTTCGGTACATATTTAAGCGTATGGCGTGCACGAAAGACTGTGAGATTTGGCATGGTTAAAATTTATATGGAGAATGAGTGCAGAAAGCTAAAATTTATATATAATATCCGTTACTAATATATTAAATAAAATAAATTAATACTTCGATTCCTAACCCGACCAGTGCCATTGAACTTAGACCCTCCAAAATATTGATATTGTCACTCAATGAAAAGTGACAGCAAGTGAAGTAGATAATACTCATTGTTTATGAATACTGTAAAAGTTAAACAGAAAATAGTCTATGATCAAGAAGTCGCTGGTCGAATTTCGACCTTAAGGCGATCGCTAGTAAAGATAAAAACTTGTTTAAAATGTCTCACTTAGAGAGGTAATGCATAAATATTTTTTTTTTAAGATTTATCTCTACTTGGATTAGTTCAACTGGTGAAATACCTTCACCATAAAGAAGATGGCAGCCAAATAGCCCAGTGTTACGTTCCTGCGATAACTAACGTTTCCAGAGGTCTTTGACGTAGGGGGTTGAAAGTTGGTAACGTGTTAGTGACACTTACGGTATTATGGTATGATATTCCGATCGGACGGGCCGTAAGTTTTTGCAACCTTTATTGCATATACAAAAAACTTTGAGCTTTGAATTTCAAAAGCACGTTGCGATTTTAATTAAGCAAGCATAATTGGTAATTTTCTGGAACTCGCTTGGTTAGCTACCACGAGCAAATTGGAAATCTGTCACCTATTGAGTTATTCCGACAGTTGCGCATAAAATTCAAACTCAATTTCAGATTCGGTTGAATGCAAGGACTTACTTTCCATCCAGGAAGCTGCGTAATTAACAGGAAAACGTATATCATGCCACATTACACAACCAATGTTGGATAATTATACTCGCCTTCATATCGAATATTTTCAGGTTGCATTAGTATAAAACACCTTCTTGATACTTTTTCTAGTTCCTTACCTTCAGTAAAATTTAAGCCAAACTCGTGTTTTGAAGCGTATATTGCTGCATATTTCAATGTAATTTTTTTTTGCATATAAGAAGCTGCGTTCACTTTTTTGGCGCACATATATGTATACGAGAAATTATTATTAATTTTCTTTAAAGTGTTTTACGTTAATCGGTGTTTTGTCTGGTTTGTAAATTAGATCTAAAGTACCGTCTTTAAAAATATTAGGTATTGCCATAATTCACAGTTTCCACCCAATAGAAGTGAATACCTTCAAAAACCATAAAGTCTCTTCTTTAAAATCTCTTTTCAAAAATCCTTTGAATGTTTCCGGAGCAAAACATAGTCAAAAAGTGTAGTAGGTTGGTCTCAATATGTGGGACCGGGGTGCCTTCCATGTTATATTACCCAAGCCTAGCACTACTGACGCCCTTCCAGTATACAACTTCATTGATTGTTAGTCATTCTTGTTATATATAATGTGTTGATTCAACTAGATCGTTCTACTACCTAACGACCTCTCGTAAATACAACACTGCTGGTCATTACATCGCTAAGCGAATGCGAAGGCGATTATTATTTGTGAAAATCAGGAATTGCATTAACTGTGTATAATGTACTAGATGTGTCCCGCGGTGTCACTAGTATTAGTTATGATTTCTCCATATAAATTTTGAATCCTCGTTACCGCTTTAGGGGTTGAATTTTTATAAATCCGTTCTTAGTGAATACCTACGTCATAATAATTATCAGTGTGCCAAATTTGATGATAATGTGTCGATAGATAAGTCAGTCAGTCATAATTTCCTCTTTATATATATTTAGATTCTATCTCATTTTCTCACAGGCAAAATTCTATACAAGTATATGTTTGTCTCTTTTTAGTGTTGCTTTTTCGTTTCATCACATTTCAAATCACAATGGTACTAAAGATATATTCAAAGCAAAAAATGAAACTAGTATTATTTTGTGTTAAAAACTTACCTCACAGGACTTGAATACCGTTTAGTGTCGTGTCGGTTTAACACTATACTATCGGCCACGTCTCTGGTACGTCTCGACAACGGCCCTTCCAAACATGAATCAAACTAAGGCGTATCTCTTACAATAACAACGACAGGTTACGGTCAAAGGTTATCTCCGGTCAGAAGATGAGCCTACTTTCACTTGGCAAGCCTTTTTGCTTACAACTTTACATTTTGCCGGTGGTACTAAGGAAACCACACCTTTATCCCGTTGTAATATAACTGTTTCGACAGTAAAATTATATTGGCAATTAAAAGCTGTTTTGTGCAATACTTATTACTTGATTTGGATTGTGAACTTTAGTGAGTGTGTAATAAAGGTTTTGTTTAATGACGAAATAGGCTTTGAGAATTGTAAAAAAGGTGTAATTATTTTGTTAATTAATTTTTTCTATCATTAATGTATTTTACATTTGAAATTGCGTACCTACTGAAAGTAAAACTAGTATAAAAAAAAATCCAGTAGATATCTAAAAAACTTCAGATACTGGAGCTGATAAGAAAGTAACTAAAGCATTTGACATAAAGTTGAAAGAGTTTGCTCACAAAAATTTTAGCATTGGATTAAAAACACAAAAAATTTTTTGAGTGTCGACCACTATGCTTAGGGCAACATAATGTACTTTTCACCTCCTTACAAAATAGAACGATTATTTGCGACATGTAAGTTGACAATTTCTGGATGCGAAAGACCGAAAATCATTTCACATATAAGTCCTATTTTATCCGCTATTCGAGTTTGTTCCGAATTTGACATAAAATATTCAGTGCCTTAGAAGTGGAATAATGCACAAATATTTACATTCCTGAACTCAGTTCTAAATAGAAAAAATAAAACGTGTTACAAATTATACACAGTATTTTCGAAAACGTAGTAAGTAATTGGATTACAGATAATGGTTTTGAAAATTATGTAATGTACGTTTGTTTAGTTGGTCCGTTGTATTCCTACAGACAGTTTTTATTAAAGAAAATTAAATCAATTCTCGACGCCAGCTTTCTCAGTTACCCAAAGCCAATTAATCAATCTGACATACAGTGCACCACCTTAATTCCTTTTTAGAAAACGCGACATAATATACATAAGGTGCCGATAGCTGTATAACCGTAAATCGAAAGGAACCATAACGATTAATAACGTCCACTATAAGTTAGATAAGGCAGCATTTAAACGAACGGGTAGATCGATAGATTTTTTAATTCTTTTCACTGAACATCCTAAGAGATCACAGTAGATACATGAGTTAAGAAGATGAAATCTTATGAAGATAACTGAATGTGATTTGTAATTTTTGAAACTTGCAGTATAATATTTCGCAGAGTTCAAGCCAAAACCAAACTAAAGAAGTGCTAGCAGAAATCAAGCCGCGCTCTTTAAAATGAACAGTGTTGTTAAAAAACGCGAATGATCAAACAATAATAATGCCTACCTGTAATAGAACCACTACTAGAGAAAGAGATCTTGAGGGAAGGCACGTCTCACGCCGTGTAAGGATATATTGGCAATTTCAACCGCTGAAAAATCCATGGATCTTTGTTTTATAAATGGATACACCATAACTTCGAAAACACGTCTTAAATATTGAAGTCTTCTCATTATGCTTTCTTAACAATCAGCCGACAGTGTTAGAAATGAAATTTAAATTAACAATTTGTTAGTACAAGCTAACAGTCGAACCTGGACACAGTAAATTAATCGTTCAACTGTCACGAGTTCTTCGTCAAGGTGAAAGTCAACGATTACTGTTTGTTTTACTGTAATAAAAGTATTAGAACTAACTAACTGCCCTGTGTGCCATAAGCCTTACAAAGCAAAGAAAGGCTCGCACGCGCAAGTTAATGAGTTATAGAATTAATAGTACATCCTATTGGAATTGAATCGGCAGTTGACACTGCTTAATTCAGTACCAAGGTGGTCGGTGTAAAAAAAAGTGAAAGAGTGTTTATTTCTTGTCTGCGAACAATAAATTTTAAAACTTTTAGTCTGTTTCCAGCACTGCATCTATATTAGGCACGTGGCATTCAATAATAAAAATCTTTCATCTTCTTCATTTTTATGTTTGTATTAGACTCTAATTTTTTTTAGCACTTGGCGAAGGAGCTCATGATGTATTCACGATTTTAAATTTCGAGAAGTCTTGTAAATTGTATACCTTTACTTATAGATCGATAGTGATGTTAATATTATTGTTTTTTTTTTTCGATCTGACCTTACTTTTAGCCTGAGGGGCCCTATCCAAAAACGGAGCCGCTGATGCCGCTGGCTTTTACAGATTTACCGGGCTTGAGGACGAGGCGCTTAAGGCACTCAGCCGCGAAAGCGTGGGCAACAAGCGCGCAAGGGTGCCAAAGTGGCTGGACCTCGGCTTGGGCTGTTACCGCGATTGCAACTAAGTCGCGATCTGACTAATTTTCTGTCCGTAAAATTCAAGCTAAACTAACAAATACATATATACATATCCCTGCCTGTATTTAGTGATCTGAAATATGGCGTTTATTTTTATTGTATCTAGGTAAAGTGCATTATGAACACCTTATCTAAGAACAAACGGTTCAACAGTGGTAACATGGTCTAACTCAAGGTTATACTGAAAAACATGGCCGTCTACGGGACTACCGATCTGCGTGTGAACACCCTCAGCACCCTTGCTCCGCGGATACCGGTCGGTGTCTGCGGGGGTGGACTTTGTGTTCGCCGGTTCCCCGCCGTGGGAGCTGGAGGCGGAGGTGCTCGCCGCTGTATATCAGTTTACGGCGGCGATGAAGGTAAGAGGGGAGTCTCCGGCTCCCACAGAGGTTTGCCAAATTAGGCGGAGGGCAAGAGAGGAGGTGTTTAGGCGATGGGAGGAGGACCTGGCGCGCGCGCGCTATAGACGTTATTCCATAGACGCCGTCCGCCCAGTCCTCGGGAGGTAGTGTGCCAGGGAGCAGGGCTCCCTGACGTTTTGGTGCGGGTGCTGACCAACCATAGGTGTTTTGGCTGGTACCTGAACCGGATTGCAAGAAGGGAGCCGACCGACCGCCGCGTGCCATGAATGCGGTGCTGTCGAAGACTCGGCGCAGCACACTCTTTCTCTGAGTGTGCTGCTTGGGAGGGAAAGCGCAGCGTTCTGGCTGCGGCGGTAAGAGTAGATCTCTCACTGTCGAGTGTGGTGAGGACGTCATCTCGCAAAAGGAGACTGCGGAGAGGGCTCGCGAGGAGGATCCTCTGAGCGGCCCTCTCCGCCAAAGACGAACGGGTGGCCGGAGGAGGCGTTTCACACGCCAACTCCCACCACCCTTGCCGAACCAGGGGAGACGGGTCGGGGGGCCCGTCTTCCCATTGCACAGGTTTGGTGGACGGAGGAAACAGCTAGGGTGTACTAAGTTGTCTCCTATTTAGGCCGTGGCCCGGAATTGCCGGGCCGGCCGCCGCGCCGCCACGCGCCGGGGGGACGTGGTTGTATACTACCGCAAGTCCCGCGTCGCCCCATCGAGGCGGCCGCGGCGGATGGTACACCGTGGAGTTTTAGTGAGTAGGAGTCTCACATAACCACTGGTTCCCCCGGGCGGGTATGTATCCATGACGGGTTTCTCCACGTTAAAAAAAAAGATTATACTGAGAAGGGTGTTATTAACATCACCACACTACCACCGGCTTTGAAAGTATCCCTGACATTAAGACGAGCCGGCAAGAAATTAGATGGGCTTCACATTATAATGTTTATTCAATAAAATAACCATTATGCCTACTTGATTATTAAACAAATGTAGTGTGAAAAATCTATTTTTTCAATAATCTATCATCTCTTTATCTATATTATTTATTCATAATCTATAAACTATAGTAAAAACTATTACAGTTCAATTTCTTCGTAGTAAAATTCATTTGCAAGCATCTCTCTTATAGTTCGATGTCGTAAAAATAGCAAACAAAAAAATTCTTTTTGAAAGGTCCTAGTAAAAGATATATTTTAAATTATATTGATAGTAAATCTACAGAACAACAATTTCTTTCGTGTTTTTATTTTAATATCCATTAACAGATAATTAAAATCGGTATCACTTATCTCGTGTTATCTTTTACGATTTACGACAAGTGTTAAAATATTTGTGTGGGTTTATAACTGCTAAAAGTTAATAGTTCTGCTACGTTTGAAATTATTTACTATATACTAATTCTTTTAATTAATTTAATTAAAGTGAAAGAACTTAGTTGGTTAAATCTATGTCCCATTTATAAAATACAACATTTTTTTATTTTGAAGTTATCTTGGAAATTTATTGGCGAAATTAGAAAGACGAAAACCTAAAAGGGGTCATTTAAAAAAATGTATCGATTGACTACAATCTCCCGCAATGTGAGGTGATAATGTGGGCAAAAATGGCAACTGACTATGTTTAGAGGAAATGATTCTCAAATGCAACTGCTGGAACTAACCTATTGGTGCTTGAATGTCTATCCTGTTTATTTAAAAATGCTTTATCTCTCTCCTATGGTTTCATCACAATGTATTCCTTCACCGAAAGCTCAGACACACTTTAAAAAATTCGAACTTACGTCGATCGACGTGGTGTCTGAACACGATATTACTGACCCATCATCACCTGAAGCCGCTCACTTCGTTTTGATGTACAAATAACATGACGAATTTTTTTATTTAAAACTAGCTGTGTCTGCGACTCATTCGCATAGACTACAGAATGCCGTCGGATTGGACATACCCGAGAAATATGCTACTCCCGCTCCCGGTTACATGCTTATTGTAGGTGATCCTTAGAAAATAGACATTTATGCTCTTGCCATTTTTTTTTTTTTAGGTCTTTTTAATATCTAAAATGATGTTGTACATTAATTTGTTATAACTCTTATGGTTTATTTCGCGTAAGCCAGCTTTTTTATATTTACGCGGAACCCCAATTTTTTTTCAAAAATAAAATTTGCCTAAGTTACTCCTTATAATATTAGCTATCTGCCAGTGAAAGACCCGTCAAAATCGGTCCGACCCTTTTGGAGATTACCTGGAACAACCAGACAGATAGACAATAAATTTGTTATATGTATTTTTTATACTTTTTTTACTAGCTGTGCCCGTGCCTTCGTTCACGTAGACTACAGAATGCCCGCCCGAAACTTGCTCCTCCGCTCCCGCCTATTTTAAAGATAAAAATGCTTATTGTGATTTTTCCTTAGAAGATAGATATATACTCTCCCAGAATTTTTTGTAGGCCTTATTACAATCTATAATTATGTAGTACATTAATTTTCTATATCTCTTATGGTTTACTCAGCATAAGCCATTTAAGAGCCCGAATTGATTCTCCAAGACCAGTTTTTTTTCGTTTGTGGGAAACCCTAATTCTTTTTCTTCCCTGTATCATTAATTCATTAGCTATCTATCAGTAAAAATCCCGTGCAAAACGGTCCAACAATTTCGGAGATTACCCGGAACAAACAGCCAAACAAAAATTTTAAAAATGGGCTTTTTGTTATAAGTATCGTATATACTTTCATATGCATTTAGTAAAAAACGCTTATTTTGACATTACAAACGGAAGCTTAAATTTTATGAATTATATAGATCTATTTTGGATTGACAACAGTCCTTCATTAAAAATATATAAATAATAAGTAATAAAACTAATGAACAAATAATTACAGCCTAACATAATGAAAATTACAATGAAAACAATACATTAATGGTTATAATTAGAATTCAATTTACCTACCTAGAAAATTATTGTATTATATAAAAAAACATGCTTTTTTAAACATAAAATACACTTCTAAATTACACTTTGTAAATTGCTTCCGTACAAAGCTGGGGCGGGTCGCTAGTTTTAGATAAAATACAAACTTCATATGTCATAATATATATAGTTATCTATATGGTAATACGTGAATCAAAAGCTTTCTACCCATTTTTAAGTGTATTGCGGGCAAGGAAGACTATGAGATTTGGCATGGTTAAAACTTAAAGTTTATATGGAGAAGGAGTGCAGAAAGCTAAAATTTATCTGTTACTAATTTATTAAATAAAATAAATTAATACTTCGAAACCTAACCTGACCACTGCCATTGAACTTAGACCCCCCAAAATATTGACATTGTTAGTCAACAAAAAGTGACATCAAGTGATGTAGATAATACTCATTGTTTATGAATACTGTAAAAGTCAAACAGAAAATAGTCGCTGGTCGATCGATAGTATAATATAAATATATAAAATATTAACATATTAATCTCCTAATATTCTAAAATTGAATGTAAATATTTTAAATTTGTGCAAAACTATGGGGTGCACGAGCCGTTTGCGTCAGTGTCACTGCACTTCCATCTGTCTAGTCTATTCAACGGTCACTCAATATTCATTCACCTTCAATAGTCGCCTGGACACGTAGAATAATTATTTAGATTTATTATACTCTTCTATATTTTATTTCTACTTAGACAGATAAGACTGTAATATAATATTTATCAACTTCACTATTATTTTAATACTCACCCAATTCGAAGTTAATAGATGATCCGTTATCTTTGACTTTTAATCGATAACAATTGATATGGGTCATTCACTTATGATTGAATGCTCGAAGGTATTTTGTGCCCAACCTAGGATATTGAAATACCAACTTAAAATTGGGCTTTGACTGTGTTCGAACATAGCTTTACAGGAGTCAGGTCAGATATGAATTAAGCCAGCGCGGGACCTATGTGACTTGTAGCAATAATGTGAGCAAATATAAATATAGTGCTAAAAACGGTCGTCCACCAGGAAACGTGAGGCCAAATATTCGCTATTTAATTTGAGTAAAAAAGGTTTCTTATACGTATTTTACTTTTCTTCGTGCAGAGAACATAGCATTTTCTTTTTCTGTTATATGATTAATCTATCACTGGCTATGCCCCCCTGTGAAAATAACCCTAGATATACTCAAATTTATATATTTTCTTAATGCTAGACATTGAACTTGGAAAGACTACAATTAAAAGCATAGTTATTTTGTCGGGGCGTGTTTAAAAAAAAGTACTTTCAAGGTCTAAAAACAATTTAAAAACTTATTTAACTGAATTTAAAAAAAAATTATCTGCATCTGCGAAATACCAAAACGATTAATCTCAATACCTTTAACGGTAGTACTCAACATTGCAAAGAAAAATTTTAACATTTACGACAGTAGTAAACCATCCCAATGCCTGGACGCCCATAACCCCTATTCATCGGGCGGTCAGATGGCTATCTCCAATGGACGATGTCCCGAGTAAATGTACGAACTGTCCCATTGGGTAAAGATCGCTATGTGCGGCTATTGGCCGATGACACAGAATTTGTGATTCAGTAGTTCAACTTGGATCTTACAAAAATAATCAATAATTAAAAACCACTATTGACTATTTGAGCTTCTGACTGAAATTCCCACAATATCTTTTTTTATATAAATGGGTATTAGCAAAAAAGCATTTCACTTAAAGCTATCATGTCTGAAGCGATGATTGAGCTCAGTGACAGCATTTTCGATCGACATAGGTTCGAAACCTACAATAAACCTGATATTTTGATGAAGGGAATCATTGTGATGAAAACGGTAGGGATTTTTCTAATGCCCACCTGGCTATTTACACGCTAAAGTTGAAAATATGTTACCAAGCTCCTATAGGTGTGTTCGGCAGCTGCACCTAAGTTCGCTTCTCAAGACTTAAACACATCGTGGTTTAACGTGTTTGAAGGGTGTGATGAAATGCTAGACCTATATAGTATCAATAAATTATCTAAATCTAATTTCAAGACTGAAGCTTCAATTGAAGTCCCTTAACGACAGGTTGCTACCTCGTGGATTAAGTTGGAATCTCACTCTTCAAACGAAGTACAAGTGTACTGTACACTGCTGGTTTGTGGCGGAAATAGGTAGGTATAGTGGTCATGATGCTGCGAAAGAATTTTGCATAGGTTTTACTGCTCATATTACATCTTATTATATACTTGCTTGTGCAGTTAAGCCAAGCATTCATAATCTACCTTGCAATAGTGGTTTGAAAGAAGATATACCAAGCTATTTCAATTTAAAATGATCATAAATAATGTGTTCATAGTCCACAAGTATGAAAAGATGGAACAGTATTTTTCGCAAGTGAAATTCGCGAAAAAATGGACGACGAAGCGAAAGGTTTCGTGGAAATTGAGGGAATGTCATATAAATAGTAGCATATCAAGTATGAATATGAACGAATGTAGGAGTATAAGAAGATCGAAGAAGATATGGATTGATTGTGTGAGAAATGTTTTTATTTTTATTTTATAGTAGCAAAGTGTAGTGTCCCTAACAGTATAACCCAAACACAAAAGCGACCACAAAGAGATCGCAATCCATTGACAGTCACCGCTGTCATGCCGGCCAGCATCTATTTAACTGGATATTCACAGGTTCATCCCGAAACGCGACACGCAAAAGGGAGTCACTATGGCGGACTTTTCACCACATGGATGCTGGAAGCGACCCAGTCGGGCAAAATAGCCCTATCATCCCACTATGGCTATTTCCTCGTTCGTTGTTCAGCAGGGTGCACTTCTTTCAGGTGCGGTTAGCTTGGGCATCTCAATGCTGAAAATGTAATTCGATACTCCTAAAACCTCAAGTTTAAAAGATGCGGGAAGGATAGGTTTTTAATAGCTGTAAATACTGAGATTACAGTAGATAGCGGGGAATGAAAGAGAAAGAAAGCAAACTTTTGAAACACTTGATTTACTTTTTTTCACGTATAATTTATAAATTTACTGTGGCAAGTGAACCGGTAAGCGGCTCAAGTGATGTGTTTATGTTTTAGTGAACCCTATAGTATTTAACGGGCCAGTGCGGATGTTATCTTATGATGTAACTTCGGACTGAACCTCTTAAAGTCGAATTATTGGTCTCCAGAGAAATCTTGTTTTTCCAATCCAAATGTTACAACCATTGGTTTTAATGTTGAATGTAATTTATATTTGTAAATAAAATACCTACTTGAAATATTGTGACTAAATAATGACGCATGGAATGACCGAACCCAAGTGGTATATTGATGTATATCACGAACAAAGTCAAATATAATATTATTGTAGAGGAGAGGAACGCACGGATAAATTTTATTGGAGATTTCTCTCTACTTGAGGTAGTCCGACTGGTGGAACACTTCCAACCCTACAGAAGATCGCAGCCAAATAACATTGTGCTGTGTTCCTGCAGTGATTAAGGTTTCCAGAGCGTTTGGCGTAGGGGGCTCAAAGTCGGTAACGCGTTACTGATATCTATGGTATTACACGCGTTCTTAGGCCACAGTAGCCGCTTACATCAGAGAGACCGTGTGCTTGTTTGCATTATACACGTCGCATACATGTGATTACTCTCCTAAACTACACTGACAATTCTTTTTAAGGTTTTCTACTTGTTCAATCTAAGCTAAACATCGACAACTTCTTCAGCTTGTGTTGAAAAAAAGAACTAGGAATTTTCACGAAATTCATGTATGTGATAATTATGCTAACAATATTATCTTTATAAATAAAATGATGGATATCCGTTGTGCGCACATCACTGGATAGATTTTGATATTTTATTATTATTTTACTCTTTAGATACTTGGACCTTATAAAAAAATCATGATATTTACATTCAATTAAAAATTTGAAGTAAGTTTTAAGAAAATGCGATTTTTATAAGCTTTACGCATTCTTCTGTCGTCCACACAAGCATAGCTAGTTGATAATAAAACGATAAAATATATAGTAGGGTCCTACTGTCTCATAATTAATATCTTTGAATGGCGAATAATATTCATGTATTTTTTATTAAAATATAATTCCAGGAAGACGCACCAACAAACGAAGAATATTTAAATACTTACCTATAAGTAAGCTGCTTTATTCTGGGTAATAAGTAGGTACTTAAAAATCAATAACAGCAGCGATTCGATAGAAAAAATTATAGTCCTTAAGCTTTTTAAAATTGCAAATACAAAGTTTTAAAGTATCTGGAGTTTCGATATATATCAAACATAAAACGTCAAATTTAAACACTGAGATGAGTTTTACCTTTTACGCTAGATGCCTTTGGTCATGAACTCCACCATCTCCTACATATCTAAAATATATAAGTATGAAGATATTACTTTATATGTAATAAAACAACAGCGGAAACGCCACGCAACGTTGCAATAACGCGGTTAAATTATATTGACATCCACAACAGAAACTTAAACAATCTCATTCAGCGTGAAACTCAATTACGTGTCTGTCACTTGAAGTGATTGTAAAATTTGTATTAAACTGTTCCAATTTACATTATTTCATTTGTTTTAAATGTATTAAAAGAAAATAACATGCATCGAAGTTGTCAGTGGAGGCGCGTTAACTGTACAATTAATTTCGAAATGTCCTTTACAAGGTATTCAATTATGCGTAAGATAAAATAAATTAGTCTTTAACAAAAATATGCAACACTGATGCGCTCTTTATTTTAATAATATAAATATTTTGTATATTTACAGAAAAGAAGAGATCAGTATTAGTACTTAATTAAAAATAGAAGAAAAAACCGACTACGAACAAAATGTTACTGGACAAGAGAAGCAAAAAAAAAAGCCTTTTTTTAATTAAAGAAATTGTATAGGAAGAGAAACTACGTTATTATAATTGGCATGTTTCTGAAATCGATTTCTCCTGTGCTGTAAATCTCCATGCAAAACTAAAATTTAACCTTATTTAGCCAACTTTATTAAATTGGAATAATGTACGTCAAAGTCATTTTTGGGAGCTCAGACTACGAAAACTCGGTCCGTCATATTATAACGCCCTGGTTATATATCCAAATTTTACGTTACTTCAATGTTAATAGATTCATTATTGAAATAGTAGACTATTGTTGTATAGAGATAAAATAAACAACTGCATTCAAATTATCTTAATCTATTTGTACCAAAAGCGAAACTCGGAAAACAATGTTCATTAAAGGAATACCAAAGTAAGTAAGGAGTTTCAATAATTGCTAGCTGCATTTAGACTGCACATAACCATTGAATAGGAACAATTTGTCGGTGTATCCCTTTACGAGTCGCTTTTGCCCAGACATTTCCAAAGGTCCGCTCGGAAAGTTCTGATACCTCGTTACTTATCTTACGCTGCCTTTAAATAATTGTAGCAGAGCATATTAATAAAACGATTGTAATACAAACCTTACCCTTTGAACATATAGATCAATTTAAAATAACAGATGAAATAGAAGACTGATGTGTTGTTAATAAGATTTCTAACTTAACAGTTGGAAATAGAATTGAATATGTAACGTTAGGTTTATTTTTTTACAATACAATTTGTGTGTACGATTTTGAAACTAAACGGGATGATGATAAGGTTAAAAATGATTTTGTTGGATCAGTTAAAGTCGATACCAAGGTTATTCCGTACAGTACGGAAGCGAGAGCAATTTAACTGTCCACGGACTTTATTTAATAGCAGTGAGTGATATATTTACAGACAAATGTGATGAATCAAACAGTGGTTTGGCTGTGTAAGAGGAATTCGAAAGCGATTTTCACGTTCTTAGCACTGACATCGAATGTAACATTGAACTGTTTTCATTGAGTACACGTAATGGCCACAATATAAATAAATTATGCAGGCAATTATTGTACATGCAAAGTATCAGCTATTATCGAGTCCATTTTATCCAACGTTTTGGTGCCATCAGAGAAAAGCTATGCGAAGATGGCGTATTTAATTTTACATTGGAATCTTTTGATAAACCTAGTTTTACTGCCTACATTAAAATTATTTATTTTTATTAACTCGTTTTAGTATTGTACCAAAAAACTGAATATGCACCAGTGGTCGGCGTTTTTAACAAAATTGGAATTACGGTGTTTAAATTATAATCATTTAATGGAAACATTGACGCATTGGAACCCAAAGAGAATCTCGACTTTAATCTTCAGGTGTAATCAAAATTTGTCGTCACACAAACTATGATTTATCGGGATTTGGGATTTCGTATTATATATATTAGTTACTTTTTACTATTATTTACCAAATCCCGACTAACTGATTACGCACACATTTGCACATAATTTAATGCTTGATAGGTAAAATGCAATTCAAGTACTGCGTGACTGGCAAAAGATGACAGGATGGCGACAAGGCGATGATCATTGTGTCGCTGTATATTCTATCTAATCCCTAGACATAACCCACCTCAGCGATTCGGTAACTTTCCCAGTCAATACTTTGACAATACATTACTATGTATATCCAAGAAATTGCTTCGTGCAGAGTGCCACTCAATTAAATGCTCATTGAACTTCTTTGTGAACTAGCCACTATCATTCGGTGACAATGTAATATCATTATATCACTGTTTAGTCTGTCAGGCAGACTTCGTATTCAACAGTTCTTACACCCTGATTTTTTCTTTAATAATACAGCAAAATTTGCACAAGAAATATTCAAAATGTGGCTTTATTTACAACCATGTATACAATAAATCTACTTTCTCTACATTTTATATTAGTAGTAACAGTGAGTTGAAATCACCTTAGGGTATTAATAAATCTCAATCGATAGCCTAGACGTTAATGATACCAATTAAATACTCGTAAAAACGATAGACATCGTTAATATTTTGTTATGTTATTTATTACTCTGTAGTAAGAATATATGTGTTTGTTATTTATAGTATAAACTTGCATCTCGCACTTTCAAGCTGTGTTCGAGAACAGTTGCAATAAACAATTTACTACTTATTTTAGTTCGATATTATAGTTAACTAATTAATATTATACCCCTATGTAAATTGATATACCTCGTGATGCATCATGCAGTGCTAGTAAGCTCTTCCAATGAACCGAGAGGTCCGGGTTGTTTACTCGCATGAAACTGACTTTTGCTTACTATGATTTCCAAGTTTATACGTAGCTTGCAAACAATTTTCCGTGTGTGAGAAATATTTCCCACATATTAAAAATATCTTACTACTGGAAAAACCCATTATTCCGATGATCGGTTCCAATCACCACGTCAGTTACCGTATTGACGATTTTAGACCTTTTGTTTGTATACCAAATGTCTTTTTAACTATGTAAGCTCAAAGCGGAAATAGTGTCAATTATTGCACAAACAAGCCGTTTAATTAATCCTTAGAGTTACTAGGAATAAGATCAGTGGGCGGTCGCGCGATCAATTCTCGTATTCTAAGACCATACAAGATGTATTTGTCAGATGTATTCTAAGCTTTGCAAGTATACTAGCTACATGGTTGAAGCAAAAAACAAACCGCTTAGCAGTATGACTGCGATATAACTAATGGAATGGACATTGCACCTAAACACATCAGATGAATTTTATTGAATTTAGGACACTTGAAAACGCTAATGAACGTATAAAATTTTATACATGTGTGTAAGCAGCCTCATTTGAAAGCCAGTCTTTTTTTAAGTTTGACGTGTTACCACCTTAAGCTACATCGTCACTTAACATCAGCTGATATTGTGGTCAAGTACTAAACCTGTAAAGAATAGTTATAACAAAAACATTACCAGTCGTTCGGAAAATATCTCTTATGAAAAATTTCACCTAGTGCATCACATAAACGCAATACGCCAAAATAGTGAGAGGATGAAAGGGATCGAAAAACATTTTAAAACATCGAAGTTTGCCTCACCAGTACAGACACCCTGTTGTTCAAGAAACCTGGAAAAAAATGAGAGTTAAATATTAGCCATCCTGGGTTACGACCACTGTTGAGAGAACCTCGTCTTAGAGTCCCGTCGTAGTAGATTTATATAGTAACTTGATGACATCGATCATCATTTGATCCTTAACCCTAAGCAATTTTTGTAGTTTTTGGTACCTTATATATAATCTAGTGAAGTCCAGACATTTTCTAGAATTAAGATAAAAAAGGTCATAAATTGATTTACAAGATCTGTTGATGAAGATTTGATCAGAGGTTAAGAGTGAATTTTTAAAAATAGCTCCGATCTCTATATATATTAGAATTAGAATTTAGTTTATCAGTGATGATAAACAACCATAAAAATATTCAATAATAATATTTGTCATGAATGCAAATTTCAGATTGATTTACTGCATTGATCTGGCTTGAGTACTAAAGTACTATACAAGTATGCGGATTTTCCTTGTTTACTTCAGTCCTGTGAAGTGTAAATTATTTGTTTAAAAATAACCTAAGTGTTATATTGCTTTAACTTTGACATCGTTTTAGCTTACTATATAAAATTAAAATCTATGAATAGTCATAGACAAGACTCAAAATCAATCGAATTTTCTTTGAATACGCTCGACTAATTTGCTAATTTTAATTAGTGTTTTATTCAAAAATACAATAACTGTAAAAGATAATGTATATGTTGTATATAAAAGTGAATTACGACTTGAGTATAACTAGGATAATCACGTATTTTCTGTTTGGTTCTTTGATATATTTGCCTAGAAATATAAAATATAATTAGGTAGTTGCTACTATGTATATTTTAATGAGTTTAATAAATTTAACGATATCATTACTTAGTTCATCCAACATAACTTAATAGATTCTCTATACATTTATCTCGCTCTATCTAGTTTAAAGGACAGAGAAAACACGATCTGGAAAACTGCTGATTGAATTTTGCAGTACGCTCTACGTGAGATATGAATTAAACGATCGGAGATAGGCCGCGGGTCGCGTAATGGGACTGTATATCTTTTTAATTGGATGTGTTTTTGCTCGGTCACATACCTGTTGGGGCGGCATGTGAGAAAAACGCATTCCTGGATGTAAGACATTCATCTCTGCGGAGACGAGATTGGTGCAATACGTAGCATGTTTTGATACCTTTGAAATTAATAGCCTGTGATTTTTCAATATTTTTCTTCCAGCCAACCAACGGTGTTGAAGGACAAAAAAATGTAGCGTTGTGGTAGCGCGAATAAAGGAGTTTGTTAAAAATAAACAAAAATGTGCTAACACTGCAGTTTAAGTATTTCTTTAAAGAAATAATAATATAAATATCTAAATAGTAAACTAAGTAAATACATATAATAATAAATATAAATTATGTAAAACGTGCCAAAGAGGAGTCTTTCTTTTTTTTAAATTTATTTACTGAAATTTAATTCCAAATAATAGTTATAATAGCAGTCATAATAGTAGAAACTGGTCACCATAACTTTATAATTTAATAAAACATATACCTATCATAAATAATTATAAAGAGGAAAAATTCGAACTGGCCTTAAGGAATAGTAAGTGTTGATTTTGCCAAATGTATTGCTAAAACAAATGAGTGATACACGAGTATGCAACAAAGCTATAAGGTTTTGACACACCGAGCGTGGAGTTTATTTACATAAACACTACCGCTACATGTATTTTACTAATAAGTAATACATTACTTTACCAATAGCTAAGTGTATGTATTAAAACGCTATAATCTTGTAAATTGAACCAAACCTGTGTTGAAGTAATATCAAAGATTAGTACGTACGGAGTGTCGATAATAAGGTTCCTATGAAACAAAGTGTTCGCAGATGCTTTAGATCAATTGATATCGTCGATGACAGTCTGTAAACGATTTGTAAGCATCACATAAGCGTTATAGGCGATAACTCGAGCTCTGGGACCCGTTTCTCAACCAGTTTTTATGTTTTATGAAGATATCATTCTGAGGTGTTTGGGATATTTGCTGTTTCCGTTTGATTGTTTTTGTATGACTCTAGGCAATTACTAATAGGTGGCGTCTGCTCGTCTGCATGTAAAGGTGTTCATTAATTTTTAATCATAATATAAGTGTGCATTTAACTCATTGTCTAAGATGGCTTGGTGAGAGATGCTTACTTTTTTAATAAGTTTTTTAAGTGCTGATGTTTTATCACAATAATCAATATAGTCAATATAATAGTCAAGAATAAATATACTATATTTCAACAAATACGAAAATTTATAACAGTGTGGTTACTAAGACCAAGACATGAAAGCTAATAAAAATATTGTTACACCCGTGGGTAATAAAAATGCCGATGATTGACGTGAAGAAGTTTTATTCGAATTGTACACAGTTAAAAATTTTACGAACTCAAAACACTGTTATTTATTTCACTGTGGTTTCGCTTCCTTTTATCGCTCGATGTTATCGCTTTATAATTCAAAAGTGAACTACTTCGGCGCCGCGCCTGGGCCGCTCAAATACCTACACTAAACGATCATAGAAAAATCGTCGATCATCGCTATATTTCTAGACGTTTAGTTGCTATGCCTACTCTATTACGTAATCGAAGCGACAAACCCTTTACATGTGTGTGTAAACTGTGATGTTTACACAAACATGCGCCGCGGTTGTTTTATGACGCGAACATTATTTCGAAGTACGGAGAAGTATGAAGTTGCTTCGAGATATTTCTGGAACAGGATTTTCTTTATTTTTAATCGGGTTGTAACAAGTCGTAACAATATAATGAATGACTTTTGTCGGAAATTCGCAATTTTGCTCTGCGATTGCTTTGTTTTCATAAAATTATTTTGGGTATACCGAGTTATTTTATGTTATTTCAGTGGTCATTTCACTTAAAATAGTTTGGCCGAGAAATACAAGTATATTGGAGTGACACAATAGTGTTATCTAATGTTGCTTTTCGTGCTGATGCCAAAAAGTCAATTAATGAGATTCAGTAAAAATTGGTGCAATTTAACTAGGACTATTCTAATTCTTTTGAAATATGAAATAGTATAAGCTATCTGATAATTACGTACACAATAAGAATGTGAAAGTAAGTTTGTATGAAAATTGTAAATTTCATCATAATCATAATCATTTATTTTATACAATGTAATACATCAAGTATGGCTGAACCCTGTCACCTGAACTAGGCATAACCTGTGTCTCAGGTAATAGTGTCTTCCTCAATATACAACAATTACACGATTTCTTACTCTCAAACTACGAATTAAAAGAACAAAATAAAATAACAAATGAGATAAACTACCGATAAATGTGTGTGTGTGGGCGTGTGTATTTATGTATATGCGTGTTTGTGCGTGCGTTTGCGTGTATGTGCATGTGTGTGCGTGAGTGTGTGTGTGTAATAAATTTGCTTCCAAGCATATGTACACAGTATGTATGTTGTTTGACATGAGAAATCCTCACTAATCTTTGTGTAATGGCATATTTACTACTTTACTGCTTGTAATAGATTTTCTATTCCATAATAATCATATTTATATAGAATTTCCTTTAATTTATTTCTTAGTCGATGATTATTAAGATTCTTAAACGTATTATGGAAGTTAAGGGAATTATATAGATATGGGCCTTGATATCGATATGTCATACGAGCCAGTGTAGTTTTAATCTGTGGGACTGGAAAACAAAGGTCTTACAAAAATTAAATAAATTTATACACCAATCAGCTTAGACGACCAGACTGACGGGTTCTAATGAAATTTGCTATAGAAGTCGATTATGTCATGGAATGGGATGTAGGATACCATCTTTTTTATATCATTCAGTGAAGCGAGTGGACAACGGACAATCTTAAAAAAATATGATTTTTATGTAAAAACTGAAAAGTCGGGGAGGGAATCGAATGGATTGTAGAAAAGATATTACCTAATACATTCTTTATGACAGTTTTCCATCTTTAGATTGGTGGCTAACAAGTTCGAGGTGCCGAGTTCTCAAAATCACTCATTACAGGACAAAGATATATTCGCATAATCCGAATACTTACGCTATGATTTCCATTAATGCAAATACAACTGTAACTACAAAACAAGTAATACTAATTCATACTCGGTATCCCTTTACCTTATTTGCTTGTACCCGTCAATGGAGCATTATCCAAACGTGTAACATCCGCTAAGATAAATTATGATGGGATGCGTAGAATCCTCATTTATTAAGGATCCAGAGTGTAAGGTGAGCATAATAATTCTTGACGATAGGAGTTGGCAACATGCCCTTATGTTAGGGTTGTCATTATTAATATTATATTATTCTTTTTTTTTGAACCACCGACACATTAAATAGTTATTTTTAAGGTCCACGTAATTTGTACAATGTACCAGTTAATCGGCTTTAATTTATTTTTAACTTTTATAATTGGTGTTTACAATTAGTAGAATGAAATATGTGTAGAGATACTTATGTACGCACGTAAGGAGATAAACAAAGATTATCTTTTTTATCCCATATCCTTACTTACACTGTACTCTATCAAATATCAGTATTCACACCTTTTATACAAATATCATTCTTCACACAATCCATCCATACCTTCGTCTGTCTTCCTCTACTCCTATATTCATCCACTTTCATACTTAACATTCTTGTAGTTTTCATTAATGATTTTCATCCCTCCTCAGAACATGGCCACACCACGCTAGCCTATAACCCCTCAACTTCTCTTTGACAGGTGGTATTTGGAAATTGTATCCCACGTGCAAACAGCATGATGAAGTTAGTCGTTAATGATAAAATCGTACATTTTATTTTAACTATTTTTTTATCGTTTTTAAATAAATAACGTTAAATAAATATATAAAAATTGTATTTATTTTTTCTATTTAATAATAATCATTTATATCAATATAAATATAATATATGTATATTTAGAGTCTTAAATTATGTTTACTCTATTAAACAAACTAGCGATCGCCCTAAGGTCGAAATTCGACCAGCGAATTTTTGATCATCGACTATTTATGTTTGACATTTAGAGTATTCATAAACTATGAGTATTATCTACATCACTTGCCGTCACTTTTCTTTGAGTGACAATGTCAATATTTTAAGGGGTCTAAGTTCAATGGCACTGGTCGGATTAGGATTCAGAATATTAATGTATTTAATTTAATATATTAGTATCACATATTATAGATAAATTTTAGCTTTCTGCACTCCTTCTCCATATAAACTTTAACCATGCCAAATCACACAGTCTTCCGTGTACGCAATACGCTCAAAATGGTACCGAAAGCTTTTGTTACGCATATTAATATATAGATAAGTCAATAAAATGAATTCAGTGTATTATTATAGATGGTTAAGACTTATTACGTATGGCGACCACCACCGGACTGACACGAAAAAGTGTTCACTGCGCCGGTATGCTAGCGACTGGATACGTATAAATCAGCTTTTAGTGATCGTCTTAGTTCTAAACGACTTGACCTATTAAGCTCAAATACACATAGTATATTTATTTTTTCGAGAGGATGGTTCATAGATATTTTAGTTTCGATAGGTGGAAAAGGTATAACAAAGTCTGCTGAGACAGTTTGTATGAATATAAAAATTTATGCGGTAGGGCAATAATTTAAAATTTGACGGCCATCTGAAGAAGGGTTACACAACCGGCCGCGTACGGTACTTGTCTGCTGGAATCGCGACACTCACACGAACACTTATTCACTCGTAAATAATAGAAAGGGATAGAGTGAGAGAGAAAGTCACATGGCGGGGGCATAACGCTTTTTCATTACGTGACTTTTTATAAGTCAACTCCTACCGTAAGCCGCGTTAAGGAATTTTGATCCAAAAGGTATTTAAAGATATCGAACCAATTCATCTATTGTTCTTACAATAACCGGGAAACTGTGATTTTTTTTAAATCATTGTAATATCAAAACTGATGACCCTATAACTGGATACTAAAGAAATCGTAAATCGAAATACGATATTGAAATAAATAAGGTCGGATCCATACGTGACGACATGCGATGTCGTATGTGTGCATACGATGTTATCGTTCCGTTGCACGGTTTGTAAGCTACCTTATTTATTACGGTTCATATTAATTGCAAATGTGCTAAGGACGCCTAAGGATATTAATCTCTTTCGTTTATCATATATGCGTAGTGACTTTTAAACGTACAAGTTTTTATAAGCACTGATTATTGAATTTACTTACGGTTGTCTGCTTGGATCACTAATAATATACAGATTACCAATCTTACAAAATATACCTACCCCATTACCGTGACTTCCGTGTATTGATTGTGTTTGAACACTTTTTTGACTTTTTTCCGTATTTGATAAGTTTATTTTTTCCTTGATAATGGCTCAGTTGGTAGCGTGTACGGACACCGCATCGATCGCGGTGAGTTCGAATCCTTACAATAAGACTGAGATATCGGTGAAGGAAAACATCGTGATGAAACCATAGAATGGTGGTAGGGTTTTTCTAATGCCCGCCTGGATGAGTTGAAAACCTGTCGCCAAGCACCAATTGGTGTGTTCCGTCAGCTGTACTTGAGGACCAGTCTTCTACTACGCTTAGCGTGCTACCATCTTGGGCAACATCATCACTTAAGATCAGGGGAGATTATGAAACAAAAAGCTCTTCTGTTGCTTTGAAAAAGAATGTCTATAATAAACCTACTATTTCACAAAATTATTTTTATTTTGTTGCAACTCTTATCACCACTAATTAATAATCATAATTAATGATCATTTTAAAGCTTATAAATATATTTCCCGCTATTGATGAAAAATAGTCCAATCATTTAAAGTTAATGTTGTCGTTGAGAGAATAACTAATGTTTTTTAAAAATATATACTGTGGTAGCATGAAATAATTCTTCTCGCTGAAAACAGTCACTATTTTTAATAACCACAGTAACGATGGTTTGACTTTGATGGCTAGTAACCGATATATTGGAACTTCAATTGTTTCATATTATAATACAATATCTGGGCGACCGAGCTGTGCTCGGTGTCTTAAAAAATACACAAATCTAGGTAAACTCGGAATGTAAAACATTATCTAAAAGCAAAGTTTCATCTAAATCGTTGGAGCCGTAACTAGAAACCAATTACATATATATATATTTGCTCTCTTAATATAATAAGATTACATCATTTTATTATCTATTTTCTTACTTCCCTAACTGTAACAAAGTGGAATACACAGATTTAAGAAAAGGCAGATGGAGCCTTCATAATAACAAATGTTGGGCATGGATTTAGCTTTGTATCCTTGATGATCAGATAACAACAGTTGCGATCATATGAATAATGTTGCCAGGGCAATAAAATAAGCAATGTAGTCGTTAATCCATTATCCGTCATCAAACAACTGCTTTTGTACTTGAAATGATGACCTTTATATACCAATTTTCGACTAAATGTATATCTTTTGTTTTGATTTTACATTATCAATTAATATTTCTTGGTTTTTAGTTAATTGATTTCGTAACCATTTAAAAATTTTGGCGGCTACTTTGGATTTTCGATTTTTGCCTGTGACACTAAATTCTCCAGGGCTCTCTGTATTATTTTACTTTAGAACCATGACGTCTGTAGATCGTTTTCAAGCAAACATACTATTACGTTAAAATATCATCTTATTTTTGGTTTCGTGGTAGTCAGATTGTAATTAAAATGATCTTTCAACGCTACCATACTTACTATAACTTCAAAGAAAATATTTAATTGTAACCTAGCAATATTTTTGTAATTTTGTAATTAACAACAAAATACCACGTAAAATAATATCAAAATATACTTTGTTACCTATGAAACGATACTCCGTATTCCTTTTTTTTTTTGTTTTTGGGAAAAAATTTCACAGTGTATAATGCACACAAGACGGCATATTTTTAAAATAATACTAAAGTACACGAGGTGCTGACATAGCTGGCATATTCTTTCGAAATTGACAGAATTGAATACTAATATAAGACCTTTTCGTGTTCTGACCGCCTCCATCTGCTTTTTTCTGAAATCTGTGGTGGAATATAACATTAAGTGAGAATTATTCTATATATTTCATTACTAACTATTCATCTAGCGTGTAGGTGGAGCCATTCATTAAATATCAGTTTAACCAAGATGGTAGCCGTCAGTTTGTTGCTATTCTCTACAGTGCGTATAATTTGCACGACACATTTAGTTTTATAAATACGTGATAACACAGAATCAAAATTGATTGAAATGGCAATCAAAAATACTATTAATTTAAGGACATAATAAGGCATTTATGAACATTACCCAGTCATCGAGAAGAGGCAACAAGAAACTCGATCGGGTTTATCTTTTCTTTTACTGTATAAAACTATTAATGTTTGCAGTTAATAATAATATTATTTCAGTGGAAAGTCATTTTCAGACACTCAAGTGATCTAGGTTGTAATTTTTTTTACAGTAGAACTGCTTGTCATTGTTCTTGAGCTCATCCTTCGGTAAATGGGTAATGTGCTTAGAAGCCTTACTACAGAAGCTTACATCATCACCAAAAAAAAAAATTAGTCTTGCTGTATCTAAAACATAGGATGACTCATTTTTTGTTTATTTCCCATATTAAAACTATCTCCGTCATTTGCAAAATCTAGCTTATCTATCCTTAGATCATACTTTTAATACTCAATTTCTTTTGGCGTATACTGTAAATGCAGTGCAGGTTTTGTTGGTGTCTGAAAACAAAGCGTTGAATAGAATTTTGCCATACGTTACAAAAATTCGCACTACTCATTGAAGTCATGATCTTTATTTGACATCACACATACATCACATTTGTAAAATTTATGTCAATATGACGACACGTATGTATAGTGTCAAACTAAGGTAACATGTTTAATGGTAAACCATAGGTTTCAACGTGAAAATTTGTCGTCTTGCAACTATCGGCATGATCCAGCAGCTGCACTTGCTTACCGGTTCAAATTCCAGGCTCAGCGTGCTACCTTCTTCGACTATAACTTCATCAAGTGAAACTGTGCTAAAACTGGTCTAATAAATAATTTGTAAAAAAAAGAAACGGTACTTTACGAAAAAGTCATAAGCACACTTTAAAGTTTTAAAAATCTCAATTCAATCAAAATATTTTATCAGCGGTACCATATGGGGATAATTATAGTCAAATTGGCGAAGATGCGTACTTAACAAGGTACGAAAGAGAGGTCGTTTTTTATTGCCCCTACTTTATGGGCCGGCTATCACACCGCTGAGTAATGGTTCTCCTGTTTTTGGTGAACAATTTGCGTGTTACAGTGTAATTCATGATTCTTACATCGATCGGCAATTTTAAATGTTTTATTATTGGCTACTAATTTTTTTATCAATAAATCTGATTTTAAGAGATTTTTCTTGTTATTGTAATACAATTTAAATTTACAATTTTATTGTTATTTGTGGTACCTTTAAGAAATGAACACAGTATGAAATAAACCACATAAAATAAATTAAATACTTTATGTAATGTAAAATTACATTTAAGCGACGATGGCTCAATGGTAGCTTTATGAATGAAGCTTGTGTATTCGATAATTTTAGGTTAAGAGTGTTACTACCAGGCTACATTTTTACTTAGTAATAGGCGAGTTTGTGGTGAAATGAATATCAACTTTTAATTAATAGAACCAGATAAAATTAATTGATTTATATTTAAGAAAATACGATATTTTATGTGGTGAATTTAAATTTGTTATCAACTTATCATACATCATCTACATTCTATATTGTATTTAGAAAGTGAATAGTAATGTAATCTATTTTAAACTCAAAAGTATTTTTGTTGATATAATGTTCGTAATACATTATAAGTTTATGAAAGAAAGCAAGCAATATTTTGGATCAATGACGACATGATATAAGCATACTCGTACTAAGAATTAAAACCAAAATATGGTGATATTATTTTTAGTATGTAATATAAAATGTGATCTAATAAATAATTCGGCGGGTAGTATCGCTTCAAAACGATATAAATTAATCAAATTTGGATAACTCTTACTGAAACCACTGCAGAACATATCCTTTCCCACTTTTATGGTATCAATCTTTGTTCTATGCAAATCTTATCCAGGTATTCCCAGAAAATTTTCAGACGTATAAACAACAATTTCTCACACAGCCTTTTAATTACAAACTAAGCAATGCTTGTATGACAGTAAAAAAACAGCTGATATTCTATAGATATATACTATACAATTATGCTCATCATACAAATGTTAATCATAATATATGGGATCGAACCCGCGACCTCTAGGCTCAATAGTAGGGTTTACTACCACCTCTTCACGAGGTCTGTCAAATTTATTACAAACTAAAGATTATTGTTATTACTATTGTTTTGTTACACAACGGTGCAATCGAATGAGAAATTTAATTTGAGCCTTCGCATATTTAAAAGTGTAAAATATGTAAAATATGCCGTACCTTGTTACCGTATCATAAGATGCGCTTATTATATTGTTTAAAAATAATTATAGCAACAATTATGCGGTTGTGTGAAGTGAATATCATTCAAATATAAATCTTATTTTTATGACTTTCGAGGAGTTTAAATCACTTAATTCGTTTTGTTTAATACTTGGTTTAATAATTTGTATTGCTAGGTAAAATTAATTCGATGCCCTTTAAAGTATTGTTTATAGGTATTGTGGTTTTATTTGAGTAGGCTGAAAGTGTTTGTGACCTTCGATTATAAATTATTAAAAAGTGAGACTGGTAGCAAAATTTTGCTTAAGCGCCATAACCTGTCACGTTTGTACCTAAACGGATATGCGGTTTTATTTTTTTCTTTTTGAAGCTGTCTTGGTGTGTCAAATAATGTTTTTTTTTATTAATCATTTTATATTATTCTTGGCAGTTTATATAATATAATTAAGTTATTATGTACAAATGAAATGCATTGCAAATAATAACATGAATCATGAAAATAATATATTAGATGTCACAAAAACTCGCTGGAAAGTTATGTCAAGGAAGCCACCAGTCTGTTAATAATAATTATTAATAAAGAGGATTGTTTGCTTAGTAACAAAAAAAGGAAGAAGTGGCTGATAAGCCTCTAAATTTTAGGGTAGTTTATTTTATTTTTATTTTAACAGCCTACAATCGGTGATAGTAAAGAAATGACATGACAATTTTTGACTCCTTTTTCATGCAACCAAGACGCCAAAGAAATACTGAAAAGAATAATTGTATTTTTTTACACGGTCTTTTGGAGAATGTATGATAAAATATATGTTCAAAATGGTAGCTCAATCTTGATTGCCAAAATTTTCACTTTTACACACTTAATGAAGAACCCCTTATAGTTATTTCTTTTAAATTTTTTCATCAGCAGCTACTAAAATAAAAGGTTTGGTATAATTTTATAATATTAACAGTAACCATACAGAAGCTAGGATCCCTTCGGAAGTCGCAATCGTCATACTGTTTTACAAATACCCGGTTAGAACTTCTAACTTGGAAGTCACACGATGTTGATCCTTATATGATATCCGTAGAAAACTCAACCATAACATATCATCATAATTTGAATACGTGAGAAGAAAACTTCGGATACCTTTTTAAGAGTATTGCGTGCACAGAAGTCTGTGAGATTTGCAATAGTTAAAGTTTATATGGAGAAGGAGTGCAGAAAGCTAAAATTTATCTATAATGTCTGTTACTAATTTATTAAATAAAATAAATTAATACTTCGAAACCTAACCTGACCAGTGCCATTGAACTTAGACCCCCCAAAATATTGACAATGTCACTCAATAAAAAAATGACAGCAAGCGATATAATATTCATTTTTTAGGTTGATACTGCAAATGTCAAACAGAAAATAGTCTATGATTAAAAAGTCGCTGGTCGAATTTCGATCATTGGGCGACCACTAGTTTTTATTAATATGTGCGCTGGTAGCGATTAAATATAATGAATGCATTATTACAATTTGATAAGCTAAAAATCAAACACTTTAATAATGAAGACGATCTAAGAAATAATATTAAAAAGACACTATGGATATGTTACCTTGTTTTGACATCCTATGTGTGTTTACTGAGACTATATAATATTATGTTTGTGAACTAGAATTTAGTACTCATTTGTTCATGTAAAAGAAATTTAGTTATGTCTGTATAAGTAATTATTGTTTCAAGTTTTCTCATAGACTTCTTTCTGTTACAAAGGAAATTGGTCACTAATAGAACAATATTTTTGCCTGTTCGTCTGTTTGTGTGCCCGGATTTATTTCAAAAATTGTTCCACAGATTTTTATGAAATTTTGTACTAAAGAAACATAAGTAATTGCTCAAATGATAGATTAAAAAATTTTCAAGAAAAAAATATCTCAACCGATTTTTATGAAATATTGTCAGAATATACAGAAATTATATGTCGTGCCGTGGTGGTTCCGGCTTAGAATTGATCCCTCCATCTCTACCCGTGGATGTCGTTAGAGGCGACTAAGGGAAAAAAAGCTAGGGGATGGGCAGCAGCATCCCCCACTTAAACAACAAAAAGCAATATCTGCGCTCGCCAACCCGCATGCCCAGCGTGGCGAGTATGGGCAAATCCCCCCTATGAAAATGACAAGAACGACCAGGCCCCCAGTCCCCGGCGGCCCCGCTATTCCTAGTTTCGGTAGCGGCTATGGTAACGGCGGGGCAGGGGGTGCTAAGAATCCCCGGAAGAGTTCCAGCTACCGACCCCCACGACAACTGGCCCTGGCAACATATAATAATCGCACTCTGAGGACTGACGAGAAGATTGTCGAGCTGGAAGAGGAAATAGACAAGTTACACTGGGATCTTATAGGATTATCAGAAGTCCGAAGAGAGGGTGAGGACACGATAATCATGAAATCCGGTAACTTGTTCTATTACAGGGAGGGCGACCAACAGTCCCTAGGTGGTGTCGGGTTTATCGTCCGGAAGTCTCTCATTAACAACATCGTGACCATCGACAGTGTGTCGAGCAGGGTAGCGTACCTGATACTCAGAATATCCAAAAGATATACGTTGAAGGTCATACAGGTTTACGCACCGACCTCGGTACACCCTGATGATGAAGTGGAGGTTTTGTATGAGGACATTAGTAGGGCCATACATACCTCGAAAACCCACTTCACTGTTGTAATGGGAGACTTTAACGCAAAGCTGGGCAAAAGAGATGGTGAAGAGTTGGGAGTGGGGCAATTTGGTTATGGGCAACGGAACCCTAGGGGCCAGAGGTTGGCCGATTTTATGGAGAAAGAGGGACTCTTTATGATGAACTCTTTCTTCCAGAAGCCACCTCATAGGAAATGGACCTGGATGAGCCCCGATGGTTCCACGAAAAATGAGATAGACTTCATCATGACCACGAAGAGACAAATATTCAATGATGTCACTGTGATCCACAGAGTGAAAACCGGCAGTGATCACCGAATGGTTAGAAGCACATTGAATATCAATCTAAAAATAGAAAGGTCTCGCCTGATGAAGTCTACGCTCCGACCCTCTAATGCTCAACTCGAATTGAAAAACCAATTCGATTGCCTAGATAGTTACGTCTCCGTAGATGATATTAGTAATAGGCTGGTAGAAACTGTCCATGCGGTTGGGTCCAAGTTCTTTAAAACTCACCGTAGCAATAGGACTCAAAAGATATCAGATCAAACCCGAAAACTCATGGCGGATCGGCGTGGTATGGCGCTGCAGTCTTCCGATGACGCTAAGTCCTATATGCAGCTCAATAGATCTATTCATAAATCCTTGCGACACGATGTCCGGTCTTACAATACCAAAAGTATTAAAGAGACGATAGAGCGGAATAAAGGCTCCAAAGTGTTCGCAAGGAATACATCTATTGGGCAGAGCCAGTTGACGAAGCTGAGAATGGATGATGGCAGTGTAGCGTCCACCAAGCCAGAGGTATTAAGGGAGATCGAAAAGTTTTATGGGCAGTTATATACCTCGTCAACTAAGCCTGTTACCAGCCCGGCTAAAGATCCGAGAGCCGGGCTTACCCGACACTATACCGAAGATATCCCCGACATCACCCTGTACGAGATTAGGATGGACCTTAAGCAGCTTAAGAACAACAAGGCGCCGGGTGATGACGGAATTACATCAGAGCTTCTTAAAGCGGGTAGAACACCGGTACTTAAGGTCCTGCAGAAGCTCTTTAATTCCGTTATACTCGAGGGTAAAACGCCGGAAATGTGGGGCGGCAGCGTGGTGGTCCTGTTCTTCAAGAAAGGTGATAAAACCTTATTGAAGAACTATCGGCCCATCTCGTTGCTGAGCCATGTTTATAAGCTGTTTTCGACGGTCATCACGAATCGTCTCGAGCATAAGTTTGATGACTTCCAGCCTCCCGAACAAGCCGGTTTCCGAAAAGGCTTTAGCACCGTAGACCACATCTATACGCTGCGGCAGATTATACAGAAGACTGAGGAGTATAATCTGCCTTTATGCTTAGCGTTCGTGGACTACGAAAAAGCCTTTGATTCGGTCGAAACCTGGGCAGTGTTGCAGTCTCTCCAGCGGTGCCGTATTGACTATCGATATATCGAAGTGTTGAAGTGCTTGTACAACAACGCCACCATGTCGGTCCGAGTACAGGAGCAGTGCACGAAGGCAATTCCTTTGAGAAGAGGCGTTAGACAGGGAGACGTAATATCTCCGAAACTGTTTACCGCCGCTCTAGAGGACGTCTTCAAGCTCTTGGAATGGCAAGGACTCGGCATCAATGTTAATGGCGAGTACATCACTCACCTTCGATTTGCTGACGACATCGTAGTCATGGCAGAATCGCTGGAAGATCTTGGCACAATGCTCGATGGCCTCGACAAAGTTTCTCAACAGGTGGGCCTTAAAATGAACATGGACAAGACGAAAATCATGTCGAATATCCATGTGGTGCCCACCCCAGTATCAGTAGGGAACTCTTGTCTAGAAGTTGTTGAAGAATATGTCTACCTGGGACAAACAGTCCAGTTAGGTAGGTCCAACTTTGAAAAAAAGGTCAGTCGACAAATCCAACTCGGCTGGGCAGCGTTCGGGAAACTGCGCGACGTCTTCTCGTCCAAAATACCTCAGTGCCTCAAGACGAAAGTCTTTGACCAGTGTGTGTTGCCAGTGATGACATACGGCACAGAGACGTGGGCGCTCACTGTGGGCCTCATAAGAAAGCTCAAGGTCGCTCAGCGAGCTATGGAGAGGACTATGCTTGGTGTTTCTCTACGAGATCGAATCAGAAATGAGGAGATCCGTAGACAAACTAAGTTAACCGACATAGCCAAAAGGATTATCAAGTTGAAGTGGCAGTGGGCGGGGCACATAGTTCGGAGAACTGACGGCCGTTGGGGCAGAAAGGTTCTCGAGTGGAGACCACGCACCGGAAAGCGCAGCGTAGGACGGCCCCCCATTAGATGGAAAGACGACATAATAAAGGTCGCTGGGAGCCGTTGGGTGCAGGCCGCACAAGATCGGTAGCTCTGGAGATCTATGGGGGAGGCCTATGTTCAGCAGTGGACGTCCTGCGGCTGAAATGATGATGATGATATGTCATTCAATAACATGAGTAAAATAAACGTATAACAAGAAAAGAATTACTGGTTAATAAACGCAAGCGGAGCCGTGGTGCATCGCTAGTATAAAATACAGTGTAAACTCTTTATAACGTTATCCTTTATAACGATAAACTCCCTATAACGTAGAAGTGAGCCCAACTTGGTTGGTTTGCGTTAAAACCCACATATTGTAACACTCTTTATAGCGATACGCCATTCTCTATTACGAAGAAATGTGTTCATATTTTTAGACAGTAAATATTTATTATCGGTATTATTGTTTATTATCAGGTAACAAAAGACTTTGAAGCTCCGAAACATCCGAGGTCGGTCAAGCTTTTCTTATCCTTAATTGCCTTGAACACGTGCAGTATGACGCATTGTTTTCTCGGAAGTGATGGTCTTCGACCAAGCATACTGGGTACCTATCGTATTATCAGTCGTAAACCTACTTTGAAACTGTTAACATGTCCAGTAAACGGAAAGCGATTAGTGTTGAGGAAAAAGTTTGATAGAAGAAGATATGAATAGAATACATAAAATAATACAAAACAAGTACTGGCATAGCAAAAAACGTCAGACAAAGTTATCAGACTATATGTGTAAACAATAATTTATAAGCATTTATTATCTAAGACATACATATTAAAAATTCTTGTTAATTTAGTTGTTTTTTGGGCACTCCATATAACGAAAACTCTCTATAACGACAAAAATGCTCAGTCCCTTGAGTTTCGTTATAAAGGGTTTACACTGTACAATCATGAGAAGATTTATTTTCGATTTAATCTAGGCAGTCTACATCGTAAATTAGAAAATTTAAAAAATCGTTAATAACCGTCATAATTTTGGAACCGTTAAAAATACCGCGAAAAGTTATTCTGCAAAATTATAAGTTCATTTTTAATCGATACAATATTATGGGCAAGGAACCAAGTCATACACAGCCTACGGTAAGAGAAATAAATGTTTCTGTGAATTTGTGAAGCCGTAATCTTCACTCCAGTAACTTATTCTTTCAAAATCAATTTTCTTGTTTACACACTGACCGCTAAGAGCAGGTATTCAGTGCCCATTACTTAGACAGGTGAGTTATTTATTAGGGCTGCCACTTGTGAGGTTTTTTCCGATGTTTACATTGATTATGGTATGTGACATAGCATCGGACAACTTTATGGTAGTACGGAGTATATACATTAACACAGGCTTTGAGATGTTTATAACAGTGTTGGATTTTACTCAGCGGAATGTCAATAAAAATGGAAATTTATTTTATTAATGTAGAATAAATTACAAATGATTTTATTGTTATGTTTTTTAAATTATAAGTAAATTTACAAACGGCAAATTGACGATGCTCTCCCTGATGGTAAATACAGTACAATTCTAACACAACGGTGACCACCGAGAGATCGTAATCCATCGACGGTCGCTGCTGTTATACCAGTCTGCATAAATTTAACTGGATATGTACAAGCTGATTCCAACATGCAAAAGCGAGTCACTATGACAAACTTTGCACCACGTGCACACCGCTATCGTCATTTCCTCGTTTCTTATTCAGCAGGGTGCACAACTTGTAGGTGAGGTTGGCGCGGGCGTCTCAGCTTTAAAGGTGTAATTCGACAGCCCTTACAGACTAAATGTGCCCGTGGCTTCGCTCACGTGGACTACAGAATGCCCGCGCGAATCTTGCTCCCCGCTCCCGACTATTTTAAAGACAAAAATGCTTATTGTAGGTGTTCCTTAGAAGATAGACGTATACTCTCGCGGAATTTTTTGTAGGTCTTTTTAATACGTACAATTATTTTATACATTAATTTGCTATAACTCTTATGTTTCACTCAGCGTAAGCCATTTAAGCTCCCTAATTGATTCACCTTGACCAGTTTTTATTTATTTGTGCGGAACCCTAATTCTTTTTCTAAAATAAAAGTAGTCTAAGTTACTCCCTATAACATCAGCTATCTAGAAATGAAAGTCACGTCATAATCGGTTCAACCGATTTGGAGATTACCCGGAACAAACAGATAGACAAACATTTTAACAATTGGTGTTTTGTTATATGTATGGTATATACTTTCTTATGCATTTAGTAGAAAACTGTTATTTTGACATTACAAACAGACACTTCAATTTTATTAATTGTATATAGATAATGATATTTTATCAATATTTTTTCGAGCAACTATTTTCTTTTATCTTACATCTGCCGTTATATTCTTAGAACAGGCACTTAATAACTCGATGAACATTTTTTCAGCATTGAATACTCTCACACGCTAACCCTGGAAATTAAAGTGTTCTACGAAAATACTTAAAAATGATCACGATAAACCGACTTTTCAATTAAGTGTCATAATCGTACTGTTGAATAGTATTTTTCTTAAAATTTATTATATCACGTCACAATTATTACCGGCGCACGTACCTTTATTACCTTACCAGTTAAATTACCTCTCGAGTTAATTTGGGTATTTTTCTGAAAATTCTTCTCCCAGTGATATCGCCGCGACGTTCTGAGAAAAGTTTGATTTTTATTAATATAATGATTATAGTATTACCATACACTCATTTTGTGATCCACATAGATATTAATCTTACAACCATTATCATATTAACTTTGTTATTTGATTTAATATTTTATAATTCATTAATAAGTCTCCTTACTTTTGTTAATATATTTATTTACTTATTTCTATTTGCAGATATAGCATTACAATTAATATTTATATTAATACATTTAATTTTCCAATATTATAGCTTTCTTCTTAATTCTAAGTGGCATATGACTAAAGCAGCTAAGTAATGAGGTAACATTACTACATCATCCCCATAAAAAAATTAACAAAATTATGTTTGCAATTCACACGTGGTAGAAGTGTGTAAATCTATGTTTTTTTTTAATTCTGAAAATGATCAAATACACATTAATTTAAAGTTTATTAAAATGTACATACAAGACTCACCATCATTATTCATAATATAATTTTCAATTAATTCACATTTAGAATACAATATTAATCAGTAACAAAATGTCATAGGTGTTGTCTAAAAAGATTTTGTTTCGTGCCTTTTTGGTGAGGTAATAAAATTGAATTTGAAATATCCATGGTAACCTAACACAATATCAATCAGTAACAGAATGTCATAAATGTTGTCTAAAAAGTTCTTATTTCGTGTCTTTTTGGTGAGGTAATAAAATGTATTATTGCGTGGCAACAAACCTCTTTTGGTGGTACAAGTGAAAGTCAATAAAACGAAAAAGCGAAAGCGACAGTAAAAAGAGACAGATACATAAATTTTTACAATTGCCTAAAAATTTCTTATCTCATTTTCTCCCACGCTAAATCTTACGAATTTATGTGTCTGCCTCTTTCTACTGTCGCTTTCACTTTTTCGTTTCATTGACTTTCAAATCACAACGCCGCTAAAGAAGTTTTCACTTATAAATCTATTATAACTTCCTTATCCCCTTTTAATAGTACATTATGGTACAAGTGTGTAATGTTGGTGATTACCGCTGAGGCGCTATTGAGACCCGAGCCGTTAGGTGAGGCCGTGAGGGTCTTAAGAGAGCCGAGGACGGTAATCACCAATACACACGTGTATCATACGACGTTTTTCAACACACTTGTGAAGAAAATAATAATAAAAAATCATTTTTCCTTGGAGTTTTCGGGTAGTTAAACTTTGCATAACGTTAAGGGCTTCACATCTTATATCGGGCGGTGTACAACATAAATCATTTTCTTCATAACTAGTACTTGTAGACATTTTAATTAATAAATAACTAAAATTTCAACAGAGACAACGAGTTATGAATTTTTTTTCGCTATGGCGGGAATAATAATCAGTTCGCGCGCGCATCTAACAATGGCGATCGGCCATAGACTAAAGGAATGAGGTTTCTTTTTTTTGCCTTTCCACAGATAGCTTTTTAGCCACGTATAAAATGGGAAATTTAAAGTTTTCTTTATTACAGAAAAAACAAAAGTTATATTTGAGTGAAAGTTTTATTTATTAAACACGTACAAGTTGAAATTATCTATTTAAATACGAAGTTGTATGAAATGAGCAAGCAATAGGTACATTTATTTATTTGTTCTATTGATCATTATCTTTTTTGTATTGAAACTTTCGAACTATCGAAGAACAAAGCAACTCGACCAATAAAATAAAAAAAAATCTCTATAACTCACTTGTGAATAATAGCAATGAAAAAGTCACAGTTCGATTACAGGTGTCATTATGTGCCTAATTGCGGTGATATTAGAGCCACTTTATGAGCAAGTGTGTTGAAAAATAAACTTAATTATTACAATACTACTAAAACTAAATCACTTTCACAATCCTAAACTCATTACAATATTAATTACACAACAGTGACATACTCAACCAGCAAGCACCTCCATTTGATGTACCGCAAAATCTATGCTGGTCGAATGGAGAAAGGGGTTCTAGTATAAATTACATTACTCATGTCTCTCTCACAATTATAATATGACTTGTTTCCGTTATGTTTCCTTCCAACCATACATTCTTTTGAACATCTTTCTTAAACCACTTAATTTACACTCGACCAGTAAAGTGCTGTGTATTATTCTGTAAAGTATTCTATTCGTTTTCTCTCTGCTTAGGCAATCCTACTTGTGTAATACCTCTACCCTACAGTAGGATTTCCAGAGCACCTTGTAATAGGTTAGAGGGCAACAAGGGTAGAGGAATTCAAGGTCTGTGACCCACTTGTGATATTTATTACAAGCGTTTACAAGCCTATATTATTAGTTATTAAAGACTGTTCGCCATCTTAGTTCTAAAAAAAATATTCCATAATAACATTCATATACTTTTAAGATATGCGAATAATATATGGTACAAAGGTATTTGAGTTTAAATAACTAACAGAGAAGCCTAAAAAGAAGATAAGAGACTCAAACGCAACAGGCAGCATATACCGATAGACAGAAAGACCGCGGCTAAACCAATGCACACCAACATATTAATTATTTAAATAAAAGATTTGCTCCAAAGAATCTAGCTTTTGGTGAACAAAACTTTGCCATTTTTAAATACTTACCTCGATTGCCAATTTTTTAGGAGATAAGGTTTTTTTTTACGGAATGAACCGAATGTTACTTTAACTAATATTTGCCTTTTTACCCGACAGCGAAAAAGGAGGGTTATGTTTTTCGAGCGTATGTATGTCTATTTCTTTGGCACGTTCTGCAGCCTAAACTACGTAATGGATTTTAGCTTACAACGTGTCATTAGATTTGTCTTAATTGTGGAGGTGACATAGGCTATATAATACATATACAACTACGAGATCCAGGAATCAAATAAAAAGCAAATTTAGAAAGAAAATTTTTTTGTCAAGTCCTTTTTTGTTGCTGTCGGGGTTTTTGTTTCCGTCTTTTGGCGTGACAACGTCTTATAATTCGATAGAGCCGGCTGCCACGCACGTAAAAACATGACTCATGCGGCGTTACCTCGCTCTAAAGCGTTTCATTTAAGGCTTGAAGTGCAAGCTAGAGCGCGGAACGAGTGACAAAGAGGCACAATCGGCCTCCGCGTTCGGCAGCGTTCGACATCTGTCTCTCTCCTACTTGAGTGCGCGATGCGTCCGCGTGGACAGCTGCTATACAATAATACATTTACATGTTTTCGTCAAGTATGAAGTGCAGTTAAAAGTGAATGTGGTGTCAATTGTTTATAGCAACGATAATTGCGGCGATAAAGGTAATGATTCTTTCGATATTATTTGAAAAATGATACCATTCCATCAGTATTTTCTTATGACGTTGTCACATTCAACTATCGTTAGTAAACCGACTTTTACAGACAACCGATTTTTTAATTTAGGTTGTTTTATTATTTTTAGAACCGTTAGCAAAAAGGGCCCTAAAGCGTCAGACGGCTTTTACAGCTTCACCGGGCTGGGGACGAGCGCTTAAGTCACTCAGCCGCGAAAGAGTGGCAAACTTGAGCATTTTAACATTTAAATTTGTCTTGCAGATTCATTTATTCAGGAACACTGCATTGAGAGCTATATCTAATTGTACTTTTATTATGCCATCATTATTAACTAGCTACCGCACGCGACTTCGTTCGCGTTAATTATAATATAAAATATAATAGTAATAAGTAATAGTCTATATTACTCACGGACAATGTAACTACATCTTAGTTATAAAATGTTCAGATTCCGGATCAGTAGGTAGTATCAGAAATTACATCCTTCAAGGATACAACCTCTACTTCTATAGATATATAAATATGTGTCTATATATTCGAATACATTTCACTTAAAATCAAAATCAGTTTCATACACTATTCAGTAATATAAATAAGTGATAATTAAAAAAAAAGAAAACCAACTTCAATGATGATGAAGAGTTCCCTGGTATATCTTCGAAGTTGAAGATCCAAGGTCAGTGAGTTAAAATGAGACCACCCGTACGGTGTTCCCTAACCAACAAAAGCAGAATCATCCAAATCGGTTCATAAACAAAGAAGTTATGGTTTTATCCATATTAAAAAAAAAACTAATCGAATACAGTAACCTCCACCTATTTTTAAAGTCAGTTAAAAATAGATAAGAACTGAGTAAATGGCTACCTAGTATCAGAATTATATTGTTCACAGTGTTAACATAGTGTTAAACTTTATCATTTTTTTTTTTATTTAAATCAAAACATAAATTTACAAAGTAATTGTAAATAAAAAGAAGGTCGTTTATTACGGCTACCCTGCAGAAAGTCGAAATGTGATTTATATCCCTTGCTCCAGTTTCGAAAAATCGATTCGAGACTTTGCAATTTCAAAAGTATTTTTATCTTAACATTACGGCAAGTAATTGCACGGTGATTATTCATTCATTCGATATTTTTTTATTCCAGTGAGGAGCTAAGCATGTTCAGAGTTGCAGTATCAAAAATTATAATGTACTAACTTAAAATTGGGCGAGCTGTTTAAGCAAAAGCTGTGAATTGGAATCCCGCAAGGTGCAAGCGAAATTAATTTAAGTTATTTTAGAAACTGAAATCAGGGTTTCAATTGTTTAAGATTTGAAGCAGTATATGAACACATATTATAATATATACGAAGAAATTATATAAGAATAACGATAGGGTCTACGGGCTCGACCGCATCTCTTGAATCGTTTCAATAACTAAGAATTCTCCTTTTGATTTTCCTTCTTTTCCACGATTAGTTTCAGATTCATCTCAACAATTAATAACAAACGTTTTTTGTTGCAGAAAGACGAAGCAAACGGTAATCTGTTTTCAGGTGGAAGTAGCAAAGCAATCTCGGATAAATTAATTACGATGGATTTCCATAAAATAACACTTACTAGGAAGGCCATACGTCAATCGAAAATCAAAAGTACTTGCTTCAGTAAGTTCTCATATTAAGTCAAATAATTATTGGTAATTTTATTTAAGTTTTATATATATTACAATAAAGCGTAAAATTTATTTAAAAATTACACTCATGATGTCAATGTGATATCAAACTAAAGAAAACTGTTCACTGGTAATTTGTCTATCGAATTTAGTTTTTTTTTTTTTCAATAGGTGCATGTACTTACTTATGTACGCATTTTATGTTATATTTATTTAAATAGTCACAGTTGATGTTATGTGATGCCTTAAATCGATTTTGACTATTTTCGTTACAATAAAACAAAAAGTTTAGCAAGCAAGATCATAGCGTGCGCATCGCAAAAATTAAACACACATATTATTTTTTCATCATCATAATGATCATACCATCATGCCTATATTCCAAAAGGGTTAGGCATAGGTGTACTAATGTACATCGACAGCACGCCGGGCATTTTTTAGGTCCCAAGTAATAGGGTCGATCCTATTACCATTAATCGGGCACGAAGTCAAACTCCGAGCTGCTACTGAGAATTTAATAGAAACCCCCAATAACACTTTGCTCGACCTCGAAATTGAACCCAGGACCTCGAGCATAGCAGTCGTGCTTAGGACCAGTTGGCCAATGATACAGTATAACTTCAAAACAAGCTAATTCGTCTAATATTTTGATTTGGCAATATGATAACATTATTTTGGTGATGTACATGCATAGTAGTTACACCTGAGCAACGAGATTTTATTCTAGATGCTCCAACTAATATATTCATTTTTGAAGCGTAACATATTAAGTGCTACCGGAACCCAAAATATGAGACGCCGTACCGAGCCACTCCATAGACACAGTTCTCCATAACGAATATCAACATTGTCAGCTAAATATAGTTCATTAAACGTCTAAAACCTATCTATTCCACTATTTTTTCTCCTGTACATTTTTCTTAACCACATTTATTAATTTAATGTCAAAAGGAAAACTTTGTAAATATACATTTATATATTAAGAAATAATTTGATAAATAATATTTCAAAAGAGTAAATATATATACATAAAAAAACAGCATACAAGAAATACGTGTCTTTCATCATATACATTTTTTAAATACTAGCTAAGTAAAATGACAGTACAATCTACAAGCAACGGTGGCCGTCAGTTACACAGATTTTATAGGCAGTTGTCGATATCATACCGGTCTACTGCAATGCCTCCTCGAGTCTCGTTTGGTAGACACAACATCATAAAAAGAAAAAAAACGTTTAGGCAAGATAGTAAGTACCTTAAAAAGTCTGTAAAATAATATAACCAACGGTATCATGAATATATTTGCAAGAATAGCTCCCAGGCGGCACCTCTCGTGAACTCCAATTCGATATGGGAAATGTATATGATTAATGTCGAAACGTCCATAATTTCTCCAAAAACCCGATTTAGCTTATACTCAAGGATTCTTATCGCGGTTGGTTACGCCTCAAATTCGCACTGAGACCACCGTCGGAGTAATAGACGGAGAGCTCGGGAAACTCCTGAATACATCATCTTAGATATAATTTATTTTTGTTTAAATATAAAGTAAAACAATTATAAAGGATATGAATTATGATATTTCTATCTCAATACTTCACCTACTACACTTTTCTGTATTTTTTTTTGGTTGATTTCTCCATATTCTCAACTTCACATACGCTTATCATAAAATCCTTGAAATTTAGATCCGTGCTTAGTTTTAAAGCGACTTCAACAAAAGACGGAGGTTACTCAATTCGAATGTATATATATATATATTTATGGATGTTCAGCCATAGTTTCATTGTTTATTGGCTGATTTAGAAGATTCTTTTTTGTTTGTTTGATAGAGAATAGATAAAGGGTGCTTCTAATTTAATTTCATTGGCATTCTACCTTCATCATCGAAGATACAGAAAGGAACTCTTAGAAAACATTGAATGTGGTTTACTTTTTTGTTAAAAATTGTCTTGTTAAGCTTACGTTTAACTGTGAAGTACTTAAAGTATAGAGTTAAATAAATAAAAATATATCATAAGATATCTATCCTTCCAATAAAAACAATCTGTCTCACTTATTATCCCCAACAATCTGATTGATTAAAAAATAAACGAAAAAAAAAAGAAGGCATGACGCATTATAGTATGTAAAGATAGTTTGGTAATTTATTGCAACATTAAATATTTAATTAAAAAGAAATTACTATAAGAGGTTTTTATCAATTTCAATGAAAACAACGACTTAACTGAAAGGTAATGAAAAGCCATGCACCCAAGCTATTCATTATTATAAGTGACTGACTACGTTTTCATAACCTATCTGGTGCAAATGTTACCAATTACTAAGGTAGAGTGAAAAACTTACAACTATTTCTTCCTTTTCCTTCAAAAATTTAATTCACATCAATTAGTCCCTTCACGTTCAAATATACCGTTATCATAAAAAGGTTATTTTATACAAAAGTCATCATAAAAAAGTCAGTCGAAATCACCACTAAAGTCGTAAAAATGACAGCCCAGATCAATCAGCAAACAATGGAGTCGGTCCAGTTAATCCGTTAATGGGCTCCAAACACGGCTGGACTCATTAAAACACACCGCCACATCAATAACAAGCACGGACCAATAATTTCAATAGACTTATTGCACTGGACCCCAATTATAATGAAGACAATCATATCATTAAGAGCCATGGGAGAACCATAAAATTGTTACCTTTAACAATTGGCAGAATATATTTGTTTCAACTAATACTTGGATATGGCAAATTTGATTTAAAAATTTGAAGATTTTAAAATAATTTCTATTAATTGGTATTACTTGAAAAACGAGTACTTAATGACATGTGCGATCGAATTAAAATGCAGTTAATTGAAATTTAGTTTCAATTTTATAAAATACTTGCTGTGCCCGCGGTTTCGCTCACGTGGACTACAGAATGCGATCGATCGGGCACACGTGCGAATCTTGCTTCCCCCCACCTGGCTATTTTAAAGACAAAAATACTTATTCTGGGTGTCGCTTACTAAATACAGCAAAATACTTTTGCTGACTATTTTGAAGGTATTTGTAATGTCTACAAGTATGTCGTACATCGATTTGGTATATCTCTTATGGTTTACTCATCGCAAGCCACATAAGCGTCTGAATTGATTCACCATTACCAGTTTTTATTTATTTACGCGGAACCTTAATTTTTTTCTAAAATAAAAGTAGCCTAAGTTACTCCTTATAACATAAACTATCTAACTGTGAATTTCCCGTCAAAATCGGACCAATGGTTTCGGAGATTACCCGGAACAAACAGACAGACAAAAATTTTCAAAATTGTTTCCCTGTTAAAGGTATTGTGTATGTATACTTTCATATTCATTTAGTAAAAAACTGTTTATTTTGAATTGTATAGATCTATTGTATTTGACATGATGTTACCCTGTATAAAATATATTGCTCATGAATGTGTTTTTTTTAAATCTCTGTGTGAATATTTGTATATTCGGATTTAAGTTTAAAGGGGAAGAAATTTCGTAAACAGGAATCTTTTGTCTTTGATCAAATGAGAGATAGACTATAAAAATATTTCAATAACACTTTTAGAAATCTTTTGAAAATCCAAATTTTTTAAAAATTAAATCTTAACCGATTTTTACAAAACTTTGTACACGGAAAAGTATATGTCATTCCGAAATTGATAGACCTCAATAATTTTTAGAAATCGTAAAAAGGTATTACTTTTCAACAGATTTTTATGAAATTTTGTACTACCCGTTTAGTAAACTTTTTATATGAATTGTTATTATTACGGGTAACAATAAAATTACGATGGAAAAATAATTACATTGCAACAAACGTGTGCGAAGCTGCGGGGCACAAGTAGTATCTCTTATTTTTTGAATTGATTATAGTTTTAAAGACGAAGAAATTAAAGAATTATGATAGTGTACATACAATATTGCTTATTATGCCTTCTCCATTGCATTGTGAGCACAACTCTTTCTAGCATCCGGAATAATTTTAAATGCACAATTATGCATTGTGTGTTTAGTAGAAGTCAACTATTAGATTTAGACTAATAAATAGCTTAGCAGTTAGGTTTGTAATTTAAATAGGAACTAATACACAAGTAGAAGCCATATATGTAAAATCTTGGACAATAATGATTTCGTTTAATTGATATAACCTCAATATTGTACAAGATCATGGATCAACAACAACTAGCTTGAAAAACTACCTAGAAAATCATCATTATTATCAGCCTTTATCTGTCTACTGCTGGACATACACGCCTTTTTAAGGATCTTCACTGGACCTGATATTCGGTCCTTTGTATCTATTCGAATCCAGCCACTCTGCGCAAGTCGTCGCTGCATCTTGCAGAAGTGCATCTCACGCTTCGGTATCTATTCCAGAACTCGTCTACCTCTTCGGTTATCAGTTCTTCGGCATATGTAGTCAAATCACTGTCACCTCAGCGGACTAATCTTTTGAGCTATGTCGATAACCCTGGTTTTAAGTCTGATAACATGATTTCTCATTCTATCCTTCAAAGAAATTTCGAGCGTACAACTCTTTCCATAGACTTCAAATTTGTAAGCCAGTCCAACCGTGTTTGTCCAAATTTCAACTCCATAGGTCATCATGACTAGTGGAACGCACTGATTGAAGACCCTTGTCTTCAAAGATTATGAAATAAGTGATCTGAAGAGAAACTTTTTTTGATTAAAAATCTTCAATATGGTTTTCTCCAGAATCGTTCAACAGATGATCCTTAGATATACATATTTCGATAAACATAGCGCAACTTCTCAGTCTAGATCCAGTCAAGGTTTTTGATAAGGTCTAGCACCTCGGACTTCTCTCCTAACTTCTGGCGTACGGACTTATCGGTAACTTGTGAAAGTGAATCTATGACTTTCTATATGAGCGCAGAATTCGTGTCCTCAAAGATATGTTCTTCACCCACTATGTTTTATTTTCTGGACATTAATGATATGTTATCTAGCCATTGAAATGACAGCAATATTCATTACAGGAAAGAGACACGAGGAACATAACCAATCTTTACACTGCACACCTATCTACACTGGGAGCAAGTAACTTAATTGAGTTAAATTACCTAGAAAAATCCCTGTTTTTTCTCCTCCCAGCTCTTCAGAACGTCTAGCGCACAATACTAGATAGCCTCAATATCCTCGTTATGGATATTTGAAGCAAATTCAACTCTAGCGATAAATTACATCAGAAGTATCATTTTCGGAATCTGTAACAAGTAGCTACAGCTTCTGACGCCCGGTGAACTGTACTCTCTTTACAAAGCACAAGTACGTTTTTGCTTAAAATTATGTTGATATTTCTGGGACGGATCCTCAAAATACCTCCTCGATATTTTGGACAGGTTGCAATTTTTCGAAACATTATGTAAATGCAGCGTCACTAAGAATATCGAGCCGCTTCAACTGCGTAAGGTCATTGCCCAATCTAACCTATAAGGTGTTTTAAAGATGAAATGCTATTCTTTTGTCGATTTTTTTTTATGAATTTAAATTTTTAATAATGTCAATTGTACATATCTATACATTAATATTACAAAAACAATTCAATTTACCGGATATATCGTTAACAATCGATCGTGACCGATGTTGAATCTCGATACCTCGGAGTAAACGGTTTCAGTGCTACGTCCCTCATAAACGGGACTCTGTCACAGAACGATGGTATCAGCGTATGCAAAACTTGCACGTTTTTAGGTGTTCCCACGCTCGTCTTGAATTATATTCCGTCATATTTTGTAATTTTATGTTTTGTCACGCATCTCGAGAAATTGCGGTATTTAAAAAGTAACACAAAATTGTAGATAGTTATGCAGTCTGTACCCTCTCTTATTACGTCTTGTTAATTGGTACATACGTTAGAAATGCTGATGTTACGTTTTTAACCCATATTATGTCTGCAAACTACTGATAGACACCTGGTGTTTTGACTGAATGTATTGCGACATATTTCTCATTATTTCATAGTAAACAGCCCCACTTTGTGTTTATAGAATAAGAGTTTATAAAAGAGACATTTGTAACAAATAAAAGCATTCTTAATAAAGCTTCTTGAGAATCAGTCTTGTCTTAGACTTTTTAAAAACCCTCGGCAGTGCTCCCGAAATTTAACTGGCGCAGCCGGTAGGATACTCAATCAACAATAAAAGTCTGTGTTCGAGTCTTACAAATCGGTCTCATGTGCAGATTTTGAGTATCTACGAACCAATAAATAAGTTAACGTCGGGTTCCACATCTATTTCCGAGAGATCCTGTCCTAAAAGCGAAAGCAGCTATACGGCAAGACATGGGAACGAGCAGACTGTAAGTGACCATTTTTACAATCCTTGTCTCGTCCTTGTTATTTTCTGTGGTTGTATTTTTCGTTGGACATTGTTATAATTTTCAAACAAAAATCGTTGAAAATTATTTAACAAATTTTTATAATTTTCAAACAAACATCGTTAAAAATTATTTTTCATAATTTTCGAATAAAAATCGTCGAAAGTTATTTGACTTCATAGATTATAAGATATTGAGAAATATTAATAATAAATATTAATTTTGAGAATTTTAATTTGATAATTTTAATTTCGATAATTTTAATTTTGAGAATTTTGATTTTGATAATTTTGTTATAAGATTTATTTTGTGAATTTTATTTTGAAAATATTATTTTGTGAATTTTAATTTTGTGAATTTTACTTTGTGTGTGTTTAATTAAATAAATACAATTCAAAATGCAACGCAACAATGAATCAACAATTCAATTAGTATCAAAAGAACTTTTAAGTTTAATTCCCAAGTACGATGGTGATCAAAATACTTTAAATTTATTTATTAAAAAAAGTGAATATATAATCAGAAATTTTAGCGGATCAAACAATGTTGTTCAAACTACATATGTGTTTCATGCTATAACTAGTAGATTATGTGGTAAAGCCGCTGCTCTACTAAGTGAAAGAGAAGACATAACAACTTGGGAACAATTAAGAGCTGTTTTGATTCAACATTTTGGTGATCCTAGATCGGAAGAGTGTGTGGCAATTGAGTTGGAAAATTTAAAAATTAAAGTTGGTGAAACATATACGCAATTTTGTAACAGGATACAACAAAAACGCTGCACCCTCTTCTCCAAGGTCAATTTATTAACTGATGAAGGCCTCAAAGCCGCTAAAATGATTATCTATAATAATATGTGCTTGAATGTATTTTTATATAATTTACCAGAGGATTTAATTCGAATTGTGCGACTTAAAGGTTGTACCGTTTTAGAAAACGCACTAAGTGTTGTCATGGAGGAGGTCAATTTTCAATATCAGTACAATTCTAAAAATAAAAATAAATCTAATATTAAACCAGTTCAACAATTTTTCACGCCTACTTTAACAAATAATTTTAATAATAATTTCAAACCTCAACCTGCATTTGTGCCAAATACATTTAATTCCGGACAACAAAATTTTAAATTCGGAATTCCATACCAAACACAAAATAATTTTAAACCGTATAATAATAATTTTAAATTCGGTATTCCAAATCAAAATGTACAATTCAGACCTAACCTAAACCAACAAGGATATAAACCAAATTTTGGAAATAATAATTTTAAATTCGGTATTCCTAATCAACAAGGGTTCAAACCACAATTTAACAATACACAAAACCGACCTAATTTCAACATGCCAAATCAACAATTTAAATTTGGTATACCACCACAAAATCAACCTCAACGTAATCCACCTCAATTTCAGGCAAGCGATGTGTCAATGCGCACAGCTCGTCCTATTAGACAAAATATGATAGAGTCTTTAGAAATGAACGACCCTGAAATTGAATACCAAGACTATCAACCTGATTATACAGAATATGAAAATCATTATTTCATTGACGATAATCAACAAACTGCTTATGACGATTATCATGAAAACATAGAACCTGTTGAAACTGAAGAAGCTGAAAATGAATGCGTAAATTTTCCTATAAAAGCCTCCAAGAGCGACCCCCAGAAATAGTACACTTAAATTATGACGGCATAAATAAACTACCGCATATTTATATTCCTGAAATTGATGCTCGTTTAATGATTGATACCGGAAGTACCAGAAGTTTTATTAGTCCCGCTAAAGCTGATGAATATTTTTCAGATTATAAATATATTGATCCTTTTGAAGTTATTAGTACACATGGACGTAGCCTACATGACGAAGTTATAGATATACCTTTATTGGAAAGTTTTAAAAGTCCGATGAATCATAAATTTTATATATATAATGTAGATGGAAGATATGACGGATTAATAGGTTCTAACTTATTAAAAATATTGAACGCGACTATAGACATGAAAAATTTAATTTTACGGACACAAAATACAGAAATTCCAATAATTTATAGTCCCCCGTGGGAAATAACGCTAGAACCACGCACTGAAACCCGTGTTAAGGTGCCTACAAATTTAATTAATGGTGAAGCAATAATTAATTTTAAAAATTTTGGAAATGAAGTACGTATGCCTAGCGCTATAGTTACTTGCAAAGATTCATTTGCAACAACAGTCATGCAGAATGCTTCGCAAGATAGTGTGACTTTAACTTTTAACGAACCATTGAATATAACCAGCCTTAATAATAATACTTGCAAAATAAATTTATCAACCGGGCAACAATTAAATGATTTTGAGATTGATGAATTACTTACACAAAATTTATCGAAACTCCGATTAGATCATGCTAATCAAGAAGAACGAGAAGCAATAGAAAAACTTTGTTTTGAATACAGGGATATATTCTATTGTGATAAACTGCCTCTTACATTTTCTAATCAAGTAAAACATCGAATCCGGACTAAAAATGAAGATCCAATTTTCATACGGCAATACCGACTTCCACCATCGCAAAACGATGAAATACAGAAACAAGTTGAAAAATTACTAAAAGATAATGTTATACAAGAATCGTTTTCACCATGGAGTGCACCCGTACACCTAGTTCCAAAAAAGATGGACGCCTCCGGTGAACAGAAATTTAGAATGGTTGTAGACTATCGACGTATAAATGATATTACTACTGATGATAAGTATCCTTTACCAAATATTAATGATTTATTCGACAAGTTAGGGAAATCTACTTACTTCAGTACATTGGATTTAGCAAGTGGGTACCACCAAATTGAAGTTGATGAACAAGATAGACCCAAAACTGCATTCACTACACCAATGGGACATTTTGAATTTACACGGATGCCATTTGGACTTAAAACAGCACCTGCAACATTTCAACGCGCAATGGATAACGTGTTACGTGGGTTGCAAGGTATACATTGCTTAGTATATTTAGATGACATCATCATTTATTCTAGTAGTATACAAGAACATGTAGAGAAGCTAAGAAAAGTGTTCGATCGTCTCAAACAAACCAATCTTAAAGTAACTCTCGATAAATGTGAGTTTTTTAAAAAAGATGTACTCTACTTAGGACACAAAATTACGAAGCATGGTTTACAACCAAATGATGATAAAATCAGGGCAGTACTTGCCTTCCCACTCCCCAGAACATCCACTGAAATTAAAAGTTTTCTTGGCCTGATAGGCTACTACCGAAAATTCATAAAAGATTTTTCAAAAATTACACAACCCCTTACATCGTGTTTGAAAAAGAAAAATAAAATTGAAATTAATGAATCATATGTTCAAGCTTTTCAAAAATGTAAAGAGCTACTTGTGAATGCTCCTATATTACAGTTTCCTGATTTTTCTAAACCCTTCATTTTAACAACAGACGCGTCAAACTACGCTTTAGGCGCTGTCCTTTCACAAGGATCAGTTGGAAATGAAAAACCTATCGCATATGCAAGTCGTACTCTTAATGATGCAGAAACACGTTACAGTACAATAGAAAAGGAACTGTTAGCCATCGTTTGGGCAGTAAAACACTTCCGTCCTTACCTGTATGGACGCAAATTCACAATATTTACTGACCACAGACCTTTAGCATGGTTAAATTCACTGAAAGAACCTAATAGTAAACTTACTAGATGGAAATTGAGACTAGCTGAGTTCGATTTTGACATAATATACAAGAACGGTAAACAAAATAGTAATGCTGATGCTCTATCACGAATTAAATTAAATATATTAAAGGACGATATGTCCTTACGAGTAAACGTGAGTGACACTGAACGATCTGAGAGTCCAATACTAATTTCAGACTCATCAGAAACGTTAACTATTCCTTCAGATTCCGATAAGACTTTAACTCACCCAATTCGTTCTCCTTCATCCAGTACTATTACTGCCTGTTCATTACCGGAAACCATACATTCTGCTGAAGATATTGATACGAATGGTATTCCCATTATTGAAGAAGCCATCGACACAAAACCTAATCAAATCCTTATTTTTACTTGGAACAGAAACCAATTATCAATAAAAGACTTATCACATGAAAAACAAAAAATTTTGGAAGTACATTTACCTGTAAACAACACTAACCTTGTTAAGAAATTTCTTTTAGAATATATAAAACCTAAAATTAAATATTTCTTTTACTTTGAGAGCGAAATTCACCGTAAACAATTTACAAATGCCGTGATAAAACTATTTAAAAAAGATACCGTCAAAATATATGAATGTACTAAAAGAGTTATATACTTAGGTGATGAAAAAGAGCAACGTGCCACTATACTTGCTTATCATCAAGGTAAAACAAGTCACCGTGGAATCAAAGAAACTCTTATGAAATTAAAGCGTAATTATTTTTGGACAAATATGGATATAACAGTCGCTTCTGTAATCAATTCTTGTGAAACTTGTAAAACTCTAAAATATGATCGCAAACCTTTAAAACCAGAATTAATGTTAACGCAAACTCAAACAAAACCTTTTGCTGAAATATTTATAGATATATTCTCTATAGAAGGAAGCTACTTCCTTACCATAATAGATGCTTTCAGTAAACTAGGTCAGGCTTTTGAAATATCCAATCGCTCTACACCTGAAGTAGTTCGTGCCTTAATTAAATTTTTCTCATTTTATGGCGTACCAAATAAGATCAGTGCTGATTCTGGTACTGAATTCAACAATACACTTTTAAAAGAAACATTACAATTTTATAAAATAGAATTACACATAAGCACTCCACATAATCCTAATTCTATGGGTTTAATTGAAAGATTCCATTCAACTATTTTAGAAATATATCGTATCGCTAAATATGAACATAAAATAACTGACGCGGCTAACGTTATGACTTATGCAATTATGTCATACAATCAAACCATTCACTCAACGACTGGTCTTACACCATTTGAAGTAGTTTTTGGACACACTGATTCTAATAGTACTTTTGAAGTAAACTTTAACAAACAATATACGCAACAATTAGTAAACGATCATATGAAACGAACGAAATATCTTTATAAATATTTAACAGACAAAGTAATTGAAAATAAAGAAAAGATTAAAACAAAACGTGGTGGTGAAACATCATTTGATATTCAAGAAGAGGACACTATATTTGTAAAAGGTGTTAATACAAGGCGAAGTAAAGATAAACCGCGTTATCAAAAAGCACAAGTATATGGTAAAATTGACAGAAATATCTGTCCTGTAAAAATGAAAACTCGAAAAACAAACGTGCCTATTAAGGATATAAAACGACCTTCGCAGGTACCTCCTCGGGCTCCTGGCTCTGATCATCAGGATTCACGCCCTTCAACTTCACAGAATCGATAAAAATCCCGGTATAGTCCTTGTGAAACAAGGTCAAGCTAGTGTAAGTTATGATAAGTGGACAATAATTAAGATTTTAGATTTAAGTCTGATACGTGAGGATTTAGAATTCAATATAAAAAGATATACTAAATTTAATCAATATTTAAAAACACATTTTGATAATGAAACATCTAATGTTCAACTTTTTAATGTAAAGCTTCAAACGAATTATGTAATGAATATTAGTATTCAAAAATTAGAACAGTTATCTCCATCAACTAGAATTAAACGTGGACTTCTCAATCCTCTTGGATCTATTATTAAGCTTATAACTGGTAACTTAGATCATAATGATGCTTTAAGATATGAAAATATGATTGATTCTCTAACGACACGCCAAAATACACTCATTAAAAAGGTAACCTTAATATCAGATATTTCTGAATCAATGATAAAGATAACAAATTTCACGAAGGACAATTTCATTCGAATAGATAAAGAGTTACGAGAAATAAAAAAATTAATAAATCAAACTAATATTGATATAACTACCCATAATTTTATTAATGTTTATAATTTATTTTTCCATAATTTTCAACTACTCTACATTCGGTTGAATGAAATTGAAACTTCTCTGGCATTCAGTAAATTAAAAATATTACACCAATCTCTTATAAACTCAAATGAATTATTAGAATTGTTAAAAAAGATAGAGAAATTCTACAAACTTGTGTATCCAGTAAGTTATGACAATTTAGTTAAAATAGAGCAATGTATAGAGCTTAAAGCTTATACAAAAGGAAGTCAAATAACATTCATTTTAGATATACCAATAATTAGAGATGAAATTTATACATACTACAGAGCAATTCCAATACCTATGACCAATCCTTCTAATCATACCACCATCATTATTCCTAAATTTCCTTACCTATTAGTAAAAGGGTCTAAATTTGTCTCGCTCACTTTACCTTGTAATGAACTTCACGACGAAATGTTCCTGTGTCACGAGGATGATTCTCGAACAACTTCAGAAGACACTTGCATAACAGCATTAATTCAATTTTCTTCGAATACGAGTTCTTGTCATCCAGTACCAGTTGAAATCAAGACCATTAAGATACAACCAATTGGAAAAGAGAGATGGATTCTTCATAGTAACGCTGAGAATATATTATCAAAAATTTGTAACGACGAAATAACGAAAGAAAATATAGAAGGGACATACTTCCTCGTCCTAGATGACCATTGCGATGTTAAAATTGGTGAAATTACGCTAAAAGCTCACCATATTACTACGAGTAATTTGAAGATGTCAAAATTACCGATTATTAATCTTCCCGAAATAACAATTACTGAGCAACAATTGCAACGTGAACCCATCAATTTGGATAACAGTGAATTAATAAATCTTCAACATTTAAATAATCTTTTAAAAATCAGTGAAAGTGAACTAAAAACATCAAGTGAAAGAATTATTAATGTAAAAAGTGTTAGTGCCGGAACTTTATTGTTATATGTGATTATATTTCTATTAATTCTTGTATTCTTAGTATATAAGCTCAGTTTTTGTAAAAATTATTGCTATCGAAATAATCATAGTGATAATCATCCCTCTGATAATTTCGAACTTGAGGGGGGAGGAGTTATGCAGTCTGTACCCTCTCTTATTACGTCTTGTTAATTGGTACATACGTTAGAAATGCTGATGTTACGTTTTTAACCCATATTATGTCTGCAAACTACTGATAGACACCTGGTGTTTTGACTGAATGTATTGCGACATATTTCTCATTATTTCATAGTAAACAGCCCCACTTTGTGTTTATAGAATAAGAGTTTATAAAAGAGACATTTGTAACAAATAAAAGCATTCTTAATAAAGCTTCTTGAGAATCAGTCTTGTCTTAGACTTTTTAAAAACCCTCGGCAGTGCTCCCGAAATTTAACTAGATTGTCCTTCTTTTTTTTTAATAAACAAAACAAAATATATTTACTTAAAACCACCATAAACATATGAAGGATATCAATTCGAATAAGATGAAATATGAAATTGGTGTCTCGATAGATTTGTTTATAATAAATATTTACCTCGGCATGTTCTACGTATAATATATATTATTTTTCTGTCATGACCTTATAGTTTTTTACCATGTGTTGTGTATCTAACTTTACTTATAGATATATAAAATATTTTATTCTGACATCATCAAGTACCATTTTTATTCATTATCAATGTTAATTATTCATCAATTTATTTAATTTTCTATTTGCTTATTAAGTTTATAGTTTGTTTATATTTTAATAATAAAAAAGAAAAAATCCCAAATCAACAGGAATCGAACCATCGATCACAGTACTGTAACATATAACAGTGCGTAGAAATATGATCCTAACTTAATATAAGACATAGAACATAGATACTACCGGGTATTCTACGACACCTCTCGAGTTTTTTTTTACAAAAATTAGTTTCTACGTGAAATCTATACTGATATTATAAAGCTGGAGAGTTTGTTTGTTTGTTTGGTTGAACACGCCAATCTCAGAAACTACTGGTTCTAATGGAAAAAAATGTTTCAGTATTGGATAGCCTATTTATCGAGGAAGGCTATATCCCATATAAAATTAAGCTATGATCATTATGAGCGGAGCATCAATGAAGAATATAAAAAAAACGGGCAAATTTTATTTATTTTGTGTTCGCTGCGTAAATGATTAAAGTTACGTAAAAATCGTGTGCAAGGTAATTATTTCTTTTAAAAAGTTCTAAAAAAAAAGTCCGCGATAGTATATGGCTATCTTGTAAGGTTTACTCAAAATAATCTTTTTTATGGTAATAAAATTTGTTTTAAAATAATTAATTATTTTCGAAGGTGTTTTTACATACATGGTATTAATCCTTATAGAAATAAACACGTTATTTATCACAAGTATTTAATTTTGAACAAAACTACGCTGTACATTAATTGATTTAAATGAATATCTTACAAGATATCACAGTTTTAAAATAACTCGGTAGCAAAATAATGATCAAGTACCGCGAGCGCATTTTTATTATGCAGAATAATGTGAGAGGCGGGCGGCACTTAATAATACAGTGCCTACGACCCACTCTCTCTAACCCTTTCTCTCTCTCTCTCTCTCTCTCTCTCTCTCTCTTACATGATGCAGATGAAGTGGCGCGGGTCAGCTAGTATTCAATAAAATGAAATGTACCATAGGTTTCTAACATCCGAAATTGGTGAATAAAACCAACATGGGTGGTAGTAAATATTTGTAGTCAAGTACATGCTTGCACCCATAAAATAACATAAACGTATCTAGATCATTCATAAATAACTCCGTTAAGTAATTCATAATTATTTATAGGTACGCTATATTAATTTGGGTGGTCGTTTTTCCCATATCGACATATTACATGCTTTGTTGACCTTAAGGCATGGTTTATCGCTGCGTTTAATCTCTTCCAGTTTGTGGAATACATAAATTCATTTCAAGATTGACAGATACAAAAAAGGGCACTATAGTATTGCCATCTGTACCGCTAATTTCGTTCAAAACTCGTTTTAAAAGGAAATTATGCCTCGGTTGTTAGCATGGTTGAATGTCACATCGTTTAGGTCCAATCCATATCATGATATTGACTTTTCGATGAAGAAATAAGCTGGGTGCTCTACCAGATTGTCCCTTTTAGATTTATTCCGAGCATATTCGATAACGTAAATATGTAAATCAATTAAAAATTGTGCGCAAAGCCTTTACGTGTATTTGAAGGAAACCTTCTTTGACTTTGTTGAAGTTATTACCATTGTATTAAAAATAAATAAGCCATTTTAGAATCGAGTGGCAACAGCTGACAATTTAATATATAGTCATACTTAAACAGAGTTCTATGTTTTATTTAAAAATATAAATATTAGTTATTTTAAAGATGTAACGGTTACACACGTATTTATTTTTTGATGTTTATTATTTTCGATCCATTTAAAGTATTTTATTTTTAAATAAAATAATTATGATAAAAATGATTATAAAATGAATTAATTATATTACTAATGATTTTACTAAATATTATGTATATTCGATATTAATGCATTACATAACCAATCAAGTACCCGCCAATAAGGTTCAAGATACCAATTGTGTATTAAATTTATAACTGCAATTTGTCTACTATTTTCTTGACATTTAAAAAAAGTAAATAAGCCATTAAATTGACCACATTTCATTAACTATTCAAAGTATATAAGCATTTAAATATATCAAAGCGAAGTTTCTTTAATCAAATAACCAATCTGGAAATGCCAATAGGTGCCAAAGACGAATCCGGCCAAATGCTATAACGCCAATTATGGCTCTACGAGATGGCGAGAGTCTTAATGGCATCCATTAATACTGAAAAAGGCAATTATTGCCACAGAAACAATTAGTTTAGCCCTTAGCTCGGTCGCACGTTGGAAGTGTTGACATCGATGGCTGGTTCGCTTTTAAGGCGACGTTTTTTTAAAACTTTATTTAGCATAAAAAGAACTATGAGAAATACATTACTTTGCTAAAGACATTAATTATGTTGGCTCCTGTCGCTTAGTCTAGTTTTTCTGAACGTGCTTTACTATGGTATGATCGTTCAGGATAATAATAATTTAGAACAAGCAATATATGAGATAATGAAAACTGTTTTTGGTTTAAATTCTATTCCTCGAACGTCGAAACCTCGAATTACTTGCCATCAATTTAATACAACTAGCGATCGCAAATAAGATCGAAATTCTACCAGCGACTTTTTGATCATATACTATTTTCTGTTTGACATTTGCAGTATTAATTAACCTAAACAGTGAATATTATCTACATTACTTGCTATCACATTTCGTTGAGTGACAATGTTAATATTTTGGGGGGTCTAAGTTCAATGGCACGGGTCGTGTTAGGAAGCGCAGTATTAATTTATTTACTAATAAATAAATAACTTACTAATTTGTTTAGTAACAGATAGATAAATTTTAGCTTTCTGCGCTCCTTCTCCATATAAACTTTAACCATGCCAAATCTCAGTCTTCCGTGCACGCAATACGCTTAAAAAGGGGTAGAAAGCTTTTGCTTCACGTATTAATAATATATTCAATTTAAACGTTTAACCAAGTCACTTATAGTTTAATTTACATGTATTGTGATATATTGTAATCCTCGTTTTAAGCCTAATTTATATATGTTGTTTTGAATGTCTTTTAATTTATATTTACAGATACTTAGGTTTTATAAATAAACAAGCTGTGTTTAGGAATGAATAGTAGTATATTGTAATCAAAATTTAAGTAAAAATCTCAAAATATTTAGAATGTGCCAATGTTACAAATGTTTTAAACCTATTAATAAAATTAATAAATAAACAGGGTAAAGCGACGGCCTGATGGTAAACACAGTATTAATCAAAAACAACAGTCACCACCGGTCACGAGTCCATCGCTGGTCGCCTCTATTCAATGCCTTAGCAAGCGTTTCATCAACTAGATATACAGTCGCTGATCGCTAAACGCGACAAACGTGCAGGGTTATTATAAAGTATCTGTAGTCGACTTGGTCACGATCATTATGCTTTTGGTGATAAACCCAAAACTTCTGTTTCTCTTTCTGTTAGTAGCATTTGAGGATCAGCCATTGTCATATACTGTTAATAATGTTGATATTGATCGAATTGATACTGTCCGATATCTAGGTATCACGATTGACTCTGATCTATCATTTAGATCACACTTTGACTGCATTACTAGTAAAGCAAACAGAATGCTCGGGCTTGATAAACGCACTGCCCAACCATTTAAATTTGTACACTCAAGGATTACCCTGTTTTTTTTCTATAATACGTAGTATTTTGGAATATTGTTCGACTGTATAGTCTCCGGTCTACAAAACTCATATAGATATGATAGTATCAGTCCAGCACCGTTTTCTCAGAATACTGTGTGGTGGACTAGAAATGAGGAATAAATTGCCAGGAATATAAAGACAGACTCCTTAACTTCAAAATCAACAGTCTTGAAGACAGGAGTGCCGCTGACTTATGCATTATGTACAAAATTGCAAATGGTACATTTATTAATAACCTAGTTGAAAAACTTAATTTTAAAATACCCACTCGTTCAGTACGATTATCTCAATTATTTCGCATGTCCACCTGCCAATAACAATGTGTCGAAAAGTAATCCCCTATTTCGAATGTGTAGATATTATAATGAATGTTGTGTTCACCAAGACATATTTTTTGGATTATACTGTACTTACAATCAGGTAGGTATAGTGCAGTCAGTTGTCTCTGCTGCATTCTCAGTACGCAAGATTCGCCAGTTAACAGATATTGTTATCGCTAGGTTTGTCTACTTCGCTTACTTTCATAGCTTAATGTCTTACGGTATTTTGCTGTGGGATTCAGCAGCTGAGGTAGATGCCGTATTTATATCACAAAAACAGGCAGTTCGAGCAATTTATAACATGAGACCCCGCGAATCACTAAAGGACAAGTTCCAGGAGTTTAGTATTTTAACTTTGCCCTCCCAATACATCTTTGGTAACTTACTGTTTGTTCGTAAAAACTTAAACAAGCTGGGTTTTGTCAAAGATCAGCACATTGTTAATACCAGAAATAGAGACTAAAAAAAGTTTTTTAGGTAATAGTGTTAAGTTCTATAACAAGATCCCGAATTACATTACTGATTTGCCGGACAACAAGTTCAAGGACCATGTCAAGCAGGCTTTACTGTCAAAAGGTTATTATAGGGTGGATCATTATGTGACTGATAGTGATGTATGGAAGTGATTCCCTCTCTGTGCATCCACTAAATTATTATTATTGTAACTGTTATATTTGTACAGTTGACAAAAAAAAAACCGATCGAGTTTCTTACCGGTTCTTCTCGATTTCTGAAACGTTTTTCGAACCGCAGTAGTTTTTTGACGTTCATAAGTGCCTTCTTAAGGTCTAAATTGAATAAAGATTATTTTGTTTTTGACTGCTAACTGTACCATATTACTTATTATAAAAGAATAGAGTCACTATGACAACTGTTCCTGAACGCCACATTCCTTAGCGAGCCACAGAGGTGGGACATGATCTAGTAGGCCACAACTGTCGTGTTCTACGATCCAGCAACCTACCTAGTAAATTCGATCAATTAGTTAGAAACTGATTGCTGCTAACCTGAATACTATGAGAAATATTCTCGTAGTAACACTATCACGTGGAAAAATAAATTAACCAAGGATTTCTCGGGGCTAGAACCCGATGTTTTTTTATAAAATTTATATCTCTGATTGTAGAAGTGATAGATTAATCATTCCATTAACAAAGTCAATAACGTACTCAAGGTGGACTATACGATTGAAAATTCATCCAACATCAAAATCTATTTGAAATATTATCTAACATTATCCAGTCTTCCCTATCTTCTCCTTAAGATATCAAAGGATGGAACACTAAACCGCTGTTAAGGTGCGGGATTCTATTGACCGACAGATAGCATCTAAGATCAGAACCACCTTCAAGATAGAGCACCTTGAAGATTGACATGAAATGGGGCAATTCCGGGCATATGGCCAACGCTGTGATTGGCGTATAAGGTGTTAATGGCCTTCCAATTGTTCAGGAGTTCGTATCATACCTTCGTGGTTTATTTGAATGCAAGATTATTAGGAAGTCAAAAGGCTTTTTGTATTCAACTTTTGGGACGTGTTTAGTGTCAATTATTTTAATCTTTTCAATTGTTAATTATTCACAGTTCCTTTTATAATTTTCACAAAATTCAAGTAACTATTTGCTTAAATTTCAATATTAATAAAAAAACCGACATCTTGACAATTGAACTGCTGATATACCATTAAAATAGAAAAAGACTATGAAATATTCCATTATTTTATATAATACGGACAAATTTTGAATTCGAAATCATTAGTAGAAGTAACAAATTATAAATAAAAATGGAACCAGAAAAAAAAATAGGGGATCAAAACTTCTTATTCCCGTTAATCCAATTCAGTTTGACGCAGAGATATGAGTAGGTATTAACGCTAATAAGGCGACCAAACAAAAACAAATTTATAAAATGGGAGAATTAAAACTGACATTAAGAGTTCGTTAATTTATTTACTCAAAAAACCTTTTAAAAATAACTATCGATACGTTTGTCCTTTAAAAATCATTCTTCCAGTTCAGTTCCAAATAAATTCGGATATATATCCCAAAGAAATGTCCACAGGTTTTACGTAATACCAACATTTATTTACCTTTGTATAACATTACGAATCTCGACATTTCCAAGTGATATTTTAATTTCGTGAAGGTAAATTTAATTTTGTCTTTTCATATATTTATGGTCTTTTGTTACCGTATGTGAACAGAATGGACACTGAGTGTGAGTTATTTTGTTTAAATGGAATCGAACGAATGATACTTAACTCTCATTAACCGTAAATGGTGAACGAGTGATTTAATACATCTTACCCTTTATAGGTTAAAGAAGGATTTTTGTTAAAATAAAAGGATCATGCTACGATGAAAAGCTCAAAATTACTGACGTTACTTAAAAGGAACTTAATAGGTCAGTTATATCTTAACGATCGTAAAACCCCAATAATATGAAATATTTCGATTGCCCATAAAACTGTTTCAAGCTACTTACTCGTAAAATCTTTAAATGTGACTAAAATAATGTAGAATGAAAAAAATGTACTACCGTCTTTCAGCATAACATTTTAATTAAATTCAATCTATATCAACTTTCAATCAATGTTTTAAGAATTGTTGTCTTCTATGATTAATTTTTAGCTTTTGTGTTCGCAGATTTACAAATAGTTCTAAATTAGTTGAATATGTGATTGAAATAAATTAAAAAGACTAAATGAGATTATAAAATGTAAGCAATTCCTTCCCATTTAAACAAACTAATGTAAACGCATCACTAACTTTAAGCATAAAAGGGTTCCCCTCTTTTGCACTAATCGCGCTCTAGTTAACTTGAACATCGCAAGACATACATTTTCACTTTGTGAATTCTATAATAGCCATTAGGTACATACAAGTTTCTAGCTCAACATACAAAGCTATTGAATTTCCCTATATCCAATGTTAGTACTGTGGTCTCGTTAAGATTCTTTAGCAAAGCTAAGGTTTATACATAAAATAACTGTGCCCGAGGTTTCACTCGCATTTAGTTTTTCAATTGTAATCTACACATTGTATGGTAATTGCTCACTTTTTTAAATATCGTAGCGTGATGTTATTATAATATTCTTGTATTACTATTGTATGTGGAAAACATAGAATTGTTAGTTGTTTTTTCGGCGTTTGAAATCGCCAATACTTTGTAGGCTGGCGTAGAGAGTGCCACTTGTAATATTCGGAAAACGATTATTAATAAAACACGGAATATTTCCAAACACGGCTGTTACTCGTTCGGTATCCAAACAGTGAATGAGGGCCGAACCGCGAGCTGTTGCTCTCCGCTCCCCCACCACCGTACACGTCAATAGTATGGGTTATTGTATTTACTACGTATATATTACATCTACCTTTTACAAAATTGAAAAACAATATCAAAATATTTATTTCCAAAATCTAGCCCTAATATAATTTCGAAACTTGAAACTTTGAGTTCTATCTTTTAACGTGTCAAGAAATCAACAACAAATAATATCGTCTAATGAGGTATAAACCCGTACCTTTCCCTCGGGAAGAATCCGCATGGCCCAGCAATGAGACACTTACAAGCTGGTATTCTATCTAATTATTATCGGTTACTAAAACGAAATTAATGTCACTGTTTCAAAGGGATGCACTGGATGAAAATCAATTTCTTTGTAAAAGGCTTCTACAAGGCAATGCGTACTTATTATGCTTATATTATTTTAATAAGAACATCATCTGTAGTACTTGTACAGGATAATAAAAATAAATTATTAAAGCGAATTAAGATACCGCAAGTTAACTGTAAATACGCATTATAATTTTTACACCTAAATATTATTAAATAACGATCATTATTAGACGCCGCGACCGGAATTCGATCCGATCGTAAATTCACGAGCGTAGTGTTGACAGCTGTCATTAGTGACAGCCGCCATTACGTGCGTTCCGCCGGAACGCGGCGGATTTCACTTAACTTCATTATAATTTTGATGCGATTTCGAAACGTGACTTGGACACCTTTTTGAACGGTTGTTAAATCTCTTCATAGGATGTTATTCATTTTGACTAAATGAAATAGATTAGTTTTATAATCGAGCTCTTGATATGCCTACTGGTCCACGCATATTTATCAACAAACCTGATTAACATTTTGAATCGTTTTGATCTGATTAGTGATTAGTCTTGAAGCTACCTCATCTAAGTTATGAGATTAATGTTTTCAAAACATGTTATGTTTAGTTGGTTTAGCCTGCCTGACAAGCGGTAACCAGGTTTCATCAATAAATAAAAACGTGTGCGTCTCGGGACGCTCGACAGAAATGATAACTTAAATAAATAAATATATATTTATATAAAGGTGGATGTGGGTTAAAGTGAAAGAGGAGGAGCCTGCCTACTGCTGTCGTATGCGTGAGAGAAAGGGAATCCAGACAGAGTGGCACCGTAGCGCGTTACGTTACGAAGCGGTTTACCCTCCCATAAGAAGTTATTTATCACTCCAATAGATAAATCTATCACCTTGGTAGTAGTTCCTACTGTTTTTTTGAAGATTTGCTTCCTGACTTAAGAATTAGAGTTTTAGTAAATTGATCTTTTGAACGCCTAAACAAAATGTAGATGCCCTAGGCTGTCTCGTAGATTCAGATTTGCAATTTATGCATAAGAAGCACAGCGAGGACCTATTAAACGGGTTGTTATTAATAAAATATATAATACTGTTGTACTGTTCCGTATCAACCTATACAAGGAACCTGTAAATTCTTCAGCATCAGTAGGTACCTAATTGAAACTGAAGATAGCTGGTGTAACCGACAATAATGTAATGAAGGCCGATGCGAAATCATTCACCGTACGATATACAACACTTCATAATTTCATCTGAATTATACGATCGATACGAATTTGGCGCGGAGCTGTGTCGAATGTAGATTGTTGTTATGAAATGTATTCAAGTATATTCACCTTGAAGCCCACAAATCGTACCCTTTTTACTTAAATAAAAAAATTAGTTTATTAAACCGCTTTTTGAAAACCATCTTATAGAGAATTGAAAAGGGATGCTTAGATGGTTTAGGCATGTTGAGAGGATCAGTTATAGAAGAATTACTAAACAAATTGATAATGCTAGTATGAAAGAAAACTTTGGAAGAAAAAGGCCTAGATGAACGTTCCTTGATCAAATCGGGGATGTTCTGAAGAAAGATCAGGGGAAAAGTGTATGCCAAAATCGTAGCAGGTGGAAGGACGTGGGCTCTGCCTACCTTGTTGGGAAATAGGCGTGATTTATCTATGTATCTTTCTAGAAATACGAGTCATAACTTACTATTCAAATTCAATCTAGATCAGATAAGTAACAGTTATGGCCTGTAAATATATACTTAATATAAAATAGCAACTTAGTGGTAGCACGCGATAACTGTGTCCGACCGGATCGCGACAACCATGTACCAGGTGTAACACCATTGTGGCATATTTAGGCATGTCGCGTTTCGGAATCAGCCGGTGTATACCTAGTAATCGAGTGAGGTGATAGGCGCATTGTCAATCTATTTCCGAATGTTGTGTTTTAGGATCAGCTTGTGTATTCCAGCTACCGAGAGCCTTGCAGGTCGGTAAACAACGATGATCAGTGATAAATTGCTCATCTTTCAATAATCGTCATTATTTTTGGTTTTACTATGCTTCATTCTTATCATCAGGTATGGTCATTTTGCCGTGACTCTATAAAAAATAATACAAGCACATTAGTGTGGATAAGACTTGGAAATATTAGTATCTTTTACCCATCTCTGGCTTGTTTATAATAACTAGCGATCGCCTTAAGGTCGAAATTCGACCGGCAACTTTTTGATCATAGACTATTTTCTCTTTGGTATTTGCAGTATTCATGAACCTAAACAATCAGTATTATCTATGTCATCACTTGCTGTCAATTACTTCATTGTGTGACAATGACAATATTTTGGGGGGTCTAAGTTTAACGGCACTGGTTGCCTTAGGATTCTCAATATTAATTTATAAAATTGAATATATTATTAGTAACAGATATTATAGATAAATTTTCTCCATATAAACTTTAACCTTGCTAAATCTCACTGTTATCTGTGCACACAATACGCTTAAAAAAGGGGTAGAAAGCTTTTGCTTCACTTATTTATATATAGATACAAAATAATATAGACGTCATAGTGACTTATTATTTTAACGCAGCGCGTTTCGAGTTCAACAATTGCATATTTATTTGCAGGTCAATATGAGGCTAAGTGTCTTTGAGTATATTCGTCCCAGGATTATTTCCGTTGATATTGGATTGTACTATTCTTACTATATTGTAGATTCCAGTCGTTTTGCAGAGGTAATAAATAATATCTTAATCTCAAAAATGGTTTATTCGCTTTAAGCACCTTTAAAGGAACTTATATATTAATCTCATTTACGATTTAACTGCATATACCTGAATAAACTAAATCTGAACTCATTAATTAATCAATCAGCACTATTGAACAAAATATAATACAATGCTCAACAAATAAAAATATTTTTAGTACAATATTTTTTGTTATTATTTTCCATCAATAATACACACCTAACTAACTAGTAATAGTCTATTGGACGTAAGCGCGACTGCTATGCGCGAGGTCCTAGGGTCGAATCCCAGGTCGAGCAAAGTGTTATTGGGTTTTTCATATGAAATTCTCAGTAGCAGCTCGGAGTTTGGTTTCGTGCCCGATTAATGGCAATAGGCTCGTCTCCTATTACATGGGACCTAAAAACATACTAGGCGAACTGTGGGTGTACAAATGTACACCTCTGCCTAACCCTTCTGGAAATACAGGTGTGATGTTATTTTATGTTATGTAATAATATATAAAAGAACCAAATTGTACTAATAATGAATAATAGTAGTAGTTTTTACACAACATGTGAAAAAGAGGGAATTTATAATTCGAGGGACTGAGTTGGATCCCGAGAGCAGCGAAGGATTCTAGAGTAGAATCCCGAGTGTGGCGAGGGATTCTAAAGTAGAATCCTAAGCGGAGCGAGAGATACAAGGCCCACGATTAAATTTTTTTTCACGAGTTATGTACTCTACTTTTTACAATTGACTGCGAGAAAACTTCTTAAGCGGTGATATTTTTGGTTTGTCGCGCTTAGAGATTAGTCAGTTTAAATGCAGCAATGAAAGAAAAGAATTAAAGAAAGAAAGAGACAAAGAAAGAAAGAAAGAAAAAAACAAAATACATTTATTACCTTGAAAATACGAGCACACAGATTTACAAAGAAAATTAACATTCCTTTGAACACTATAAAATTAATTAAAAAAAGTTAAGATAAAGATGATAAAGATCGCGACCACCATACTACTATGTGTATCGTAAACCCATGAATGACTTTTGATTTTTATTTCAAAAATTTAAACTTCTATCACGTATACGTGAAATTTTTTATAGATAATTTATACAATTCGTGCTTGTTCTAATTCTAAATTTAAAACGTTTCTATTCTCTTGTGAGTAAAAAAATATTTTATCCACTGTTATCGATGAATAAAAAGCCCTTTTTCGTGTGACAATGGTAAAAAATATATTATGAACGATTGTAAAGAACTAAGTGGAATCGAACAAATCGTACGTCGAGCCGTAGGACGGTCATCATACCTCATTAAGGTTAATATTATAAAATTTTGAGCGAATATCGATTTAAATGTATCGATGAAAGTTTTGATACGTCAATTAATTTATACTTGTAGTCGAATTCATGTAAGCACCATATTATATATTACCCAAGCCTTGATATGCGAATATTATATTGTATTTAGGTTAAGGTCACTGAATTTGTTGATGATTATTTATAATGTAACACATACAAAAATATTATATAGGAAACTGTTAAAAGTATATTACATAGTATTAAGTGCATGAATGGACGAGAAATAGATAGTAAATGTATCTCGTAACCCACTTCAGAGTGCTAATTGTGAACTGTTCGCAGATCCTTCTTGTTTTAGCGCCGCAAAAAGCACTTGCCAGTGTAAAGTGTTTGAGCCTTCGTAGTATTTTCTAATATTGAAGACGGTAGGTCTTAAGTAACTAGGGTGTTTTTGTGACGTCTTAAAATGAATGTTTCCAGTTTATATTTATAATTCACTTTACGTACGTACAATAACCAAACTATATCACGCAAAATGCTACCAATATTACATAATATAGGGTCACAAGAATCTATTTTAATAAATTAAAACCTAAAACCACAACATGGCAGCACAAGATCCCACTAAAAAAGTCTTCGCAGGCTCTAAAGAAAGCTACAAGTCGTAAGCACGTATTGCATTTAGTGCACAATACTTTAATATCGAAAATCACGATAAACTAAAACGATTAAGAATGGTCAAATCTTGTAACTAAGTTTTAAACTAGTTGAGCTGAAATTTTGCATACAAGTTTTGTTTCTATTGTCATCCATACATGGTTTTCTAAGTGACGTCAGAACCAGAACTAGTTCGTTTTTAAGCACCCCCTTTGATATGAGTATATACTTGACCCTGAGCTATGTCTCTTGCTTGTATTTAATTATTTATAACAATGAAAACCATATCCCTGTGAAAAGCATAAAGCGCAGACTTCTTTGTGCGTTTTTTTCTTCAGCGATAAAGATTTACTGTGGAGGTAAGCTTGGTTTATCCAGATATATCCATTAAATTATTATTATTATTATATTAGCAATAAAACAAAACAAGAAAACTAGCATAGACTAACTTAGCTGATAACAAGTGAGAAATCGAAATTAGCTTGGAGAGATCTTCAACTTGAAAACAATCTGCTTTGAATGCGAGGTCATGGTAGACAAAGAGACCACATCACAACTTTTTCTGGAAGTTTAAAACATACGACTGATGAACCACTTACGTGTTAGGTTACAGTACTACTAAGATTTTCATTGGGTATTCATTTTAAAGCATGATTATTCCCAAAGTTTCAAGGGATGACATCGTAGGTCTATATAGCATCACATTAATGACTTTAAAACATAAAATACTACAAGGCTGGGCATCATCGATAATAAAAATTAGTGAGGATTATATGATAGTATAGATCAAATATATACCTAGCCAATTTGTTCTTACGGTCTTCTTAGTATGGTAAGTGCCAAGGTATATACATGAATTGGTCGCTGGTTTCATACGGAAACGGCTCAACGCATTGCGATGAAACTTTGCATCTTAGATAATGCCCTTCTACATGTCACATTTACCTAGATGAGCTGTAATGTCTTTTTTTTATAAGACACAGCTCAGGGATCCCAGATAATTGTTAAGCATGTTATAAGAAGGCAAGAAGTTATAACACTTAAAAGTTTGTATATAAAAGAATCCACTATGACTTTGTATTTTAATAAGTTTTAGCTGTTTGAATTTATTAATGCCTTGCGAATTAGACTAGTTAAAGGATCGAATTAAATTAATTCTTACATGCTGCAAGCACATGATTTTGTTCCCATTTAAAGATTCTACATTCAAGTGATACTAAAAAAAAAATATGCAAATCCCTTTGTGTATCTCTTAATGATGGAAACGTCTGTAATTAGTTCGAACACGAAAGTGAATACCAGTATTATCATAAACAAGGATTATTACAGTAGGAACCAATGTGTAGCGAACAGCATGCGACTAAACGTCCAATTTAAAGTTAGAAGCCAGTCATGAGTCCACTTAAAAATCGCATTAAGGTCATTCTGTATAGCTCGCCAGTTGCTTCGAGGGTTAGCAAAAAATTTGGTATCATCAGCAAAAAGCGAAAAAGGTAGATAGATATATCCATTAAAACATTTTTTTTTAAATAGCAATAAAACAAAACAAGAAAACTAACATAGACAACTACTATAACAAGGAGAAAACGAAATTATTTGGAAAGATCCAACAGAAAACAACTCGAATGCGATCAATGGAGACAAAGAGACCACATACAACCCAGCGGAATTTAAAACATACGACGATTAACATTACGTGTTCAGGTTACAGTACTACTAAGATTTTTATTAATATCATTTTAAAGCATATTATTATCATTTTAAAGCATATTATTGTCATTTCGGGTACATTGGTCTATATAGCATCACATTAATATTTAAAAATAAAATACTACAAGTATTTGAATCACGATAATAAAAATTATAATCAAATGATAGTATAGATCAAATATATAATCGGCAATTTTTTTATATGTTTTTATATTAAGTGAGCATGTATATACATTAATTGGTCATTGGTTTCTCGGAAACGGCTCCAACGATTTCGATGAAACTTTACATTTAGATAATGTTTTACATTCCAAGTTTAGGTGTTTTTCTTTTTTTGTTTATAAGACACCGAGCTCAGCTCGGTCGCCCAGATATTGTTAACATCTATAAGAAGACAAGAAGTTATAACACTTAAAAGTTTGTATATAAAAGAACCCACTATGATTTGTATTTTAATTAATTTATTTTGTTTTATTAATTTAATTAGACTAGTTTAATTGATTAATTAAATTAATTATTAATGCTGCAATAATTATTTTGTTACTTAAAATTCTACATTCAAGTGATATAAAAAAAAAATAGCAAATCTTGTTATCTCTTAATGATGGAAACGTCTGTAATTTAGACGAAGACGAAAGTGAATACCAGTTTATCATAAACAACATAACAGTAGGAACCAGTTTTTGCGAACAGCATGCGACTAAACGTCCAGTTATAACGTTTTATTAAATCGTTTTAAATAATTATGATGAGAAGCATAATTGCAAAGAACTTAAATTAAGTATCGTGAAATGAAGGTATAACGTTACTGTCACATTTTACTTTGAAAATAGACAAAGGAAAGTGAGTACGTTTTACTGTTGTCATGTTTTTAATCTTTTAATAGCTGACCGGTGCGAATATTTTGCAGATTATATATACCATTTCCATTTCTTTATTTTCTATATGACAGCTCCTGTGAAAACTTGAACTAGCGTCTTTTTTACATTATGTATGCATTATTTTATAAAAATATGACGTTTACACACGTACAAGTTTATACCAGAGTCGGAGAAACTGATAGGGATGGAGCTATATCGATAAACGTAACACGATAACAGACCCGATATTTTTTTACAAAATGTAAGAGACTAAACTACTGCCGGATACTTTTCTACAAATTTATTAACTAAAATTATATTTCATTACAAGATGTTACACGTATTAATTCTTGATTGATAATGCCAACTTCTTCAAAATTTTCGAAGCTGTTGTAAAATAAGTAGGTATAGGTTGGTACTCGACAATGAAACGAAATAATTATAACGACAGGTAATCTTTATATATATATTTTAATCAAAATCTGATGAATAAAATATATATGATCGATATCATTACTTATTTGGTCACAACACTGCAACTATCAAATTAGAACTGTCATCGAGAAAATAAAGAAATGGAAATAGTATAATTTAAACAATTGAAACTAACAGCTGCCATGTTAATATTTTGATTAAGAATTAACAATATTATGGCGTTACGAGTAAAAATCACCTTTGAGAAATCCACAAAATGAATGAAATTGAAGTGTGTGTTTGTTATGTCAAAATATCAGCTTTTTACCAAATACATATGAAAGTTACCTACGATATTGATATCAAAACACCAATTAGCATATATTGCTACATGTGCTGAGCTGGACGCCCTTTCTCAATAGCGGGACACGTAGCTGGTCCATTTGTATTGTTACTTTATTATGTATTTTTGTTTTTATGTATGTTAACCTATATACTAATACGGGCAGCAAAGGCTTTCTTCATATTTTTACGCATATTGCGTGTACGGAAGACTTTAAATTAAATAAATTAATACTGCGAATCCTAAACCGACCAGTGCCATTGAACTGAGACCCCGAAAATATTTACATTGTCACTCAATGAAAAGTGACAGCAAATGATGTAGATAATACTCATTGTTTAGGTTCATGAATATTGTAAATGTCAAACAGAAAATAGTTTATTATCAAAAAGTCACTGGTCAAATTTCGAGCTTAGGGCGACCGCTAGTATTATTAAATTCATGTGCACAGTTTCCCTGAATTACTTTATGTTTTTTTAATTATTCTAAATTATGTAATAGCGTGTTTTGTTCTTGGAGGAAATGTTTTCTTTCTTTCTATCTTTCTAATGTTTTTTTTTCCAACTGACTCTACGTTAGCCATATAAGCCCTATAGCCATTGACCTTGGTTCAAATTGTTATGGGCACGCACCACCGTATAAATCTATATGACTGTATAAGGGTGACGAAAGAGTCACCCGTACGCGCTAGCACTATGAGTTCCAAACTATTTTATGTTTGTTTATTTATACCCTCTTTTTTCAAGTGTACCAAAAATTTTTGTGTTTACTTTTTTTATTATTTATTTATTTATTTACACACAATGCGGTAAATACGCAATGGCGGACTTAATGCCTAAGGCATTCTCTGCCAGTCAACCATTAGGTGATGCAGAGATAAATATTGGTAGGTGTAAAAGGTAAGGGGGTTTATTGAAATTATGTTTAACCAATTTATAATCACAATATATAAATAAAATATCAACACCAAAACATAATATATATAAGACATATATAATACATATATACTACACATATACAATACATACACATAACAACATCATACATAAATATCAATACAATAAATAAAAATATAATTAGTCAACATTAAGTACTAAATAGAGCATTAACCAGATAATTCTGCTAAATGACACTGGTAAAGCCGACGTACCTTGACTTTAAAACTGAAACGATTAGATGACATCCTGATTTCATAAGAAAGCGCATTCCATAGGAGAATAGATTGGATATAGAAAGATGAATGTACTAGACCGGAAGTATGGACAGGACAGCAAAGAATAAGATTATTAGAAGAGCGAAGGTTAAGGTCATGATTAGAGTATAAAAACTGAAAATGTGGAGTTAAGTAAGAGGGAGTGTTGGGAGAAAATAGAATAGAATACAGAGTTGTCAGAGCCCGCAAACTCCGACGCTGGCGTATGGGCAACCAATTAAGCTCTGAACGATGGCTCGATACATGGTCATACTTACGAAGATTAAAAACAAATCGAATGCAATTGTTGAGTAATCTGTCAAGTTTGTTAAGAAGGTCAGCGTTCAGATCGTAAAAGCACACATCACCATAGTCAATTATAGGAAATATTATAGATTGCACTAGCATGGTTTTCGTTTTAATTGGGAGAAAATTTTTCAGGTGATAAAAAGACTTTAGAGTACCGATCACTTTCTGACTAACCTTGGAAATATGAGTTCTCCGATCCAATTTGGCATCAATGTGTAAACCAAGGTCCTTTACTTCCGTACTAAACGGTATGACAAGATCACTGAAAATAATCTGAGGCAGCAAGCTGAAGTCTATTCTGGTAATCATACGAGAGCTCCCTATTACAATTGCTTGACATTTGGAAGGATTAACTGATAAGCCAAATCTCTCAGACCAATCCCTTAAGGCATTTAGATCCCGGTTAATAGTATAAATTGCATCTGATAGAGAATAGACTGCGGCCTGTGTGTATAATTGCAGGTCATCAGCATACAAATGATACGTACATCGCAGTTCATGAATTAAAAGGTTAATAAAGAGGGAAAAAAGAAGAGGTGAAAGTATACCTCCCTGAGGGACGCCAGCACCAAGCTCACACCAGTTAGACGTAGCCCCATCTATACGAACCGATTGCTGTCGTCCCTTTAGATATGAAGCGAACCATGCCAGTGCCTCTAATGAGATATTATAATGAGAGAGAATAGCCAGGAGAATGTCGTGACTAACAGTATTAAAGGCATTGGAAAAATCTACTAAAACCAGCACAGTAATCATTTTATTCTCCACTCCATTTCTCAAATCACCAATCACTTTCATTTCCGATAATGTATTGTGTTTTCTGACGTACCGTGGTTGATTATAGGTTCCGGTTGAAAATCAGCGCTGAGGGCCTCGTGGCACCACAGCATATGATGAGCTGAACGCCTTTTCATAATGACGAGACGCAGCGTTCTATTATGTTATGTGTATTACTTTGCTCTATATGTATTTCCTTACATATGTGTGTGTTAAAATTAATTATTATAGTATTATTGTTTCTCGTTTTGTTTTTATATCAAAACCTGTATTTAGTGTATCGCTGTGTCTTGTCTAAGAATATATTATTTTTATCCTTTTCCTTCTTTTTTTAATTTTTAAAATTTTTGTCTGTCTGTCTCTCTGTTTGTTCTGAATAATCTCCGAAACGGTTGGACCGATCTTGATGGGACTTTCACTGGCAGATAGCTGATCTTATAAGGAGTAACATTATAAATAAGTAATGTGATAATTTGTAGCATGTATACTGCTAAAATCTTGAATATATTTTTTTACAACTTCGTCAGCCTTCTACACCACAACTAAGGGCCTTCCAAGGGTCTGACGGTCAGTACCTTTATTAGCAGTATGAAAACTACTTATGGTAAAAAAATTATGGTGTATACTTTCACGAGCCAAAAATGCCTGTAGCTCCCGGATTACTATAGTTTATAGCATTTCAGGTTCAGACAGTGTAGCCAGTTGCCGAGAGATGGCATAACAGCGGCAACCATCGATAAAATGCCGATCTCTTTAAAGTCGCCGTTGTTTTGGATTCTACTACAATAAACAAGCTAAATTAATAAAAAGGAAACAAAAAAAATACCGACAGCCTATGTCACTCCCACAAATAAGACGAATCTAACGACACCTCGTATCCTAAAATCCATCAAGCCGTTTACACACACTTACGTACATACGCTCGAGAAACATAACCCTCCGTTTTAGCAGTCGGGTAAAAATATATTATAGTTGGTGGTCTTCCCATAAGTAAGAAATATATTACTAAGCAATAATTACATATTTAATTACAAATATGTCCAATAAATATATAGTTAGAAATGCAGTGAAGTGTCTTCCGTGACCGTTCGTTCGATGATTAATGATTTTAGAATGTGCGAAGTGATGATAAATAGATTTTGAATAAAGACTGGAACAGTCCAGTGTTGTTTGTACTATTACAGTTACAGAATAGAACACCTATGTTACAAATTAATTTACTTTAAACAATAATTGTTTACAATGCATATTAGTAATTTAACATTAAATGTAGGTACTTAAATATAGTATGGCATGCGCTTTAAAATTGATAATCACGAGGGACTTTCTTGCCGGCTTTTCCCTATAACTTGGATATTTTCCGAACCGGTAATTGTGTTCCGAACTATCATAAGTGCCTTCCAAGGACATAAATTTTCCGATTTACTTGATAAAAAATATATAAATAAATAATACATTTCATATGTAGATAGGTAGAGACAATATGAATATAATTTTATAATATACTAGCGGTACCCCGCGGCTACACATCTGTTTGTATACGCATTAATTATTTTCTTTTCGTAATTATATTTTTACCCATATATTGACAATTCTTATAGCCAATCCTTTTTTAATGACGCATGCTTCCCGGAATTTCGTCATAATCGGATGAGAATAAAGAAAAAAAATTCATTCATTTCTCACCGGACTCAAGCAGAATATTTGTCGCCATACATTTCTGGGTGTGATTCGGCAGTCGCACTTAAAACCTTTGAGCTAAGCATCATATCCTTTCATGATATTAAAAAGGAACCCTAATATAGACAACCAATCATTCAACTCATACATTTATAACTAAAATTTCATATGTTAAGTACCGAAACATTATCTACCAATATTAAATGTGGCCGGTGTATTCGTTATTTTAGCAGTTACTATATCATATCACACGTCTTAAATGTTTAATTTTACGCTCCAATTACTTTCTATTTATGATGAAATCAATACATCATGGACCTTTTAAATATATTTAACGACGTAGATTAAGTGATACTAATATATTTGGTTTTTAATTAGTTGTCTGATTATGCCCGTAATTCGTCATACGTAGAATCTGTCATAATAATGAACGAGGTCCACCTGATTTCAAATTATTACCATGGGGTCATCATTGTTTATATATTTTAAAATACACATGTGTGTTGTCCGTAAATTTTTTACTTATCATAATATTAATACGTGAGAAGAAAACTTTGGACATCTTTTTAAGCGTATTGCGTGCATGGAAGTCTGTGAGATTTGGCATGGTTAAAGTTTATATAGATAAAGAGTCCAAAAAGATAAAATTTATATAATATTTGTTACTAATATATTAAATAAAATAAATTAATACTGCGAATCCTAAAACGACCAGTGCCATTGAACTTAGATCCCCCAAAATATTGACATTGTCACTCAATGAAAGGTGACTGCAAGTGATATAATATTCATTGTTTAGGTTCATACTGCAAATGAGAAACAGAAAATAGTTTATGATTAAAGTCGCTGGTCGAATTTGGATCATTGGGCGACCGCTAGTAAACATAATTACGTAAGGCACAGTGTCGTGTGTAGACAATTCATTAACTAGGATTTGGAAGAGATATTTGCCTTAAAAAAGGAAAATTAAATGAAAGTTAAGATAAATGAAATAAACATATTTTTCAAGAACATTAACAAAGTAAATTTTAAATTTGTACAATATAATATAATCTGTGAACAACACTTCCTATAGAAATTTTAATAACAAATGTTTACAATACCGTACATAAAAATTAGTTCTGAAAATAGAGTCCTTAACAGGCCTTCTGAATGTCCACCTCACAATGACAAAATTCAGTAAGATTCACAGCAACAGACAGCTCCACGTCAAGACTACCAACCAGGATCTCGTGGCCTTGGTTAATCGGCTCAATGCAGACTCCAGAGAGAACCATTTGATACTCATGCTGAGAAATATCTTACGCCGATTAAATCTTAAAAGGTATATAAATTTAATGTACTACATAGTTATAGATAGAGTAAAGACATACAAAAAAGTCACCAACAGCATATAGTAGCTTCTAAGGATCACTAACAATAAATATTTTTATCTTTAAAATAACCAGGAGTGTACGTAGGACCATTTTGCGCATGTGCCCGATAGACAGCATTCTATAGTCCAAGCCAGCGCAACCGCAAACCAAACTATAACTCTTATAAATATTTCTCGAAATATCCACAAGATGATTAAGCATCTTGTAAGTTGTAAAAACAGTGTTTTTAGATATATGGACTTATCAACATATTTCCGAGAGACACGGATACAGTGTATGGACAACTTTTTTATACCATTGTAAGTTTAAACGAATGAATGGTAAACAACATTTCATACTTTGTTGTAGAAACATGTTTTCTAAATAATACGAAGGAGGGAGCGCGTGTGCTGTCGCGTGGACGACATGCTGAGTTTGATTTGAAGAGCCGATGTAAAAACTCTGACACATACATTATTCATAAGCGTTAACTAAAACACTTTTTCCCCTTCTTTTCATTCATACGGTAGAATACGGTTTAGATCAGTTTGTTCAGAATAACGAGAAACTTAGAAACTAGGTATTATTTTTTTAATTACATTTTTTTTACAGTAGTACTGTAAGTTAACGGTACACCACACAGACACCACACCATAGATATACATAGGCTGATCCCCAAACGCGACACTCAAAAACGAGTCACTATGACGGACTTTTAAACACATACATAGTGGTCACGACCCAGTCGGGCAAACAATCCTACCATCCCGCGACCGCCATTTCCTAGTTCGTTACTCAGCAGGGTGCATCACGTGAGGTGAGGTTGACTTAGGCGTTTCAACTTTACAGTTGTAAATAATTATATACTACTAACTGGCCTGACAGGCGTTATTTTGCCCTTTCAAATGGCCTCTATTTAAAAAAACCATATTACGGTCCAGCCGTTCCCAAGTGATATGCTTACCAACGAACAGCATTTAATTTTTATTAATATAATGTTAGATATTCGTCGCTACCCTCCTCGTCGGGAATAGTCGTGTCCGGTATATTCATAACTACCCTAATGCTCGCTAAACTTTCGCGGTTGAGTACCTTAAGCGCTCGTCCCCAAGCCCGGTGAAGCTGTAAAAGCCGTCTGAGGCTCCAAGGGCTTTATGACTTACAGTATAGTCAGATATAAAAAAAAGTAGCCAGGACAATATTTATCTAAGAATACTCTAATTGAATACAAATAAGATGTACTTTTCCAATTTAATTTCTTAGAAACAAGACTACAAGAGAGATATTTCAGCAATATATTAGTTTTTTTTTTAAATATTTAAAATATTATGAATATACACCTTTAGAACATACAGTAATGTGTGCAATAACTTTCGCTTTATTATAATTTCCATATCAAACGTATATTATTTTGGTTAAATAGATCAGTTACTCCACAGGGAAATAACGCAATTTAGATACGTTTGTAATATTATCTAGTACAACGAACGCCCGATACTTTACCCTACTAAGTAAATAGACTATATTTATGACGTGTAGTTCCAGAAATTAAGGCGTTTTTTTATACATACGGCCGGCTTAATAGAAAGTGGCTTCTGTAGCCTATGGACGCTTTTAATATCATAGCTTTTACTAACGCATTGTAGGTCTTTAGGGTTCCCAAGGAGCTTTGGAAACTCTACTCACCACAGGAACACAACACAAGGTTATTTGGCTGTGATCTTCTTTCATTGAAGTTGTTGTTTAGGCAATCAAACAAAAAAAAAAGATCTTTTGTGTTTCAAATTATTAGTATATTATAGATATTTGTGGGTTGATGGCCAAAAAGCTAGAATGTCAAATAAAAAAATATGTTTCAAAGTATGAACGAAAGGCGATGACGTTTATACGATAACGTGAATATGATGACGTTTCGAAGATATGTGTTGTGGTGTATGATTTATAAGATTATTTGTACTAGCGATCGCCTTAAGGTCGCAATTCGACCAGAGACTTTTTGATCATAGACTATTTTCTGTTTGACATTTACAGTATTCATAAACAATGAGTATTTTCTACATCACTTGCTGTCATTTTTCGTTGAGTGAACAATATTTTGGGGGTCTAAGTTCAATGGTACTGGTATTATTAGGATTCGCAGTATTAACTTATTTCGCAGTTTTCACTTATTTAATTTAATATATTAGTATCAGATATTATAGATAAATTTTAGCTTTCTGCAATCCTTCTCCATATAAACTTTAACCATGTCAAATCTCACAGTCTTCCGTGCGCGCAATACGCTTTAAAATGTACTGAAAGCTTTTTCTTCACGTATGTATTGCTATAGATATTAAATTAATGTTTCTTTTGTCTATGTCTCAGATATATATTATTATATCAATGTAAATCATAAGCTGTCTGGCAATCTAGTTCAGAGTTCACAAGAACAAAGTTATTGTTGTTAAAGTAACTGATCTACACTACGACCTTACTTTTAACCTTTGAACATTTTCACAGAAACGAGTATTAAGAGCATCGATGTAAGAAACAAAATAATATTTATTTTTTAATTACTTATTTAGTACTTGATAATGGTAATTTTTTCGTGTTCGGTGAACGGTAAAAGAAATGATAGAAATATGTAGCAAAACCAAAATCAAAATCACTCACGTTTGATCATTTATCATCTAGGCTCGCGTCCGCCTCGTGATTTTGAGATAAACTGTCAGTTTTCGATCGATTCACGTAATTGTAATTTTAAGTTTAATTTTTTTTTTTTTTGTTTTATGTTATATGCTAACGCATTCACACAGCACAGATTTTATTTTATTATTGAATTTTTTTTACTAAACACGCGGTCAGAATCTTTTTTAGTACCTAGGATCGGTGAACGAATGAATGGACACGGAAGTATGTTGACAGGAGTGAAGGATTTCGTTCTTTGTCTTTAGCGGAACCTTTAATATGGTGTGTTATTTCATTTCGTAATCTTATGTTATTTGGCCCTATAATACTTAAATTTAGCGGCATTTTACGTGATGTAGTTTGGTTATTGTGCACAAGTGAATTTTGAATAAAAACTAGGAATGTGTACTTTTTAAGTTGGCACAAAAACTCCCTGAAGTTTTTTTAGAGTAATCTTTTTTTAACTATGTTTGAAGATTATAAGAATAATAATAGAAAAAAAATCTGTTCACGTGTCAATCTTCAAAGTTCAAGCAATGTTAATCTTTTTTCAGAGTATCGAATAATTAGAAAATTTATATTCCCCGTGTACAAAATTTCAACAAAATCGGTTATTAATTTAGTAGAGAAAAAATATTTTTTTTACAATTTGAAAAAGTAAGCCAATAGCCTAATAACAGTAATAACCCATGTAGTATAAACCCCAATACCCAATTCAATTCAATTGCCCACAAAAATTCTTGAGAATCGGTCAAGCCGTTTTGAGTTAAACTCGTAATATAAACAAATAGACAAAAAAAAAATTAACGGCATATTCGTTATCTTTACATATAGTATGTCCATCGGGAAATTTGGAAAATTATTACATAATATAGAGACATAACTACAGATTTCTTATTATATAACTAAAAACACTACACTCCTTTTTTGGGTCTAGTCCGATAAAAACCTATGACAATTCAAGATCCTGTCAAAAACTCGATCTCACATTCATACTCAAAAGTGGTGGAATCAAAAGGGCCTGTTCGTAGATCCTAGGTGTCTTCCTGAGAAGCAGAGCATTCGTGCGCTGACCGTTCTGTTTAGGTAATACCTAACAAATCTTTCGATATCTCGCTCTCGACTCGATCAGCGATGGTTCGCGAACCTGCCAGTGATTTACCCGATCATCGTAAATAAATCACGAGACTTCGTGGCCGCGTCCCACGATAGATTAATTTCTTAACGCTCGATAGATCACGACCAATCTCTCGGAATTACTTCAGTATATAATTTTTCTAAAACATGCATGGAAATATTGTTATTATTTTCGAAAAAAGAACACGCGGCGTATTGAATTTACGGACATGCCAATAATGATAAAAGAGATCCAATCAAAGAGTATTTAATAACGCCAGCACGCTGTTTCATACAAAATTGCTATAGCGTTGTAATGTTCCAAATTCATAAAACGCTACTGCAATGGATTTGATTTTCTTTGTCCGTAAATTCGATACTTTGCGTGTTCTTTTTTCGAAAATAATGACAATATTTCCATGCATGTTTGAGAAAAGCACTATATATGCCTCGGCGGAAATGGCAATTGCCTGTTTCGTATTAGTGAAGTCCTTCATACTCGACCTGCAATTGCCTATTTAACGGCCTTTGCAATAATGTACCTACTATTAATCTTTATTCAATTCATAAAATTTAAGTGTTAGTTTGTAATGTAAAATAATGGCTTTTTACTAAATGCATATGAAAGTATATACGATACCTACCTATAACAAAAATCCCATTTTTAAAATTTTTGTCTTTCTGTGTTTTTGTTCCAGGTAATCTCCGAAACGGTTGGACTGATTTTGATAAGACTTTCACTGGTAGATAGGTGATTTTATAGGGAGTAACTTAGGCTACTTTTATTTTGGAAAAAGAATTACGGTTCCGCACAAATTAAAAAAAAAACTGGTCAGGGTGAATCAATTCGGGCACTTAAATGGCTTACGCTGAGTAAACCTTAAGTGATATAACAAATAAATGTATGTAATAATAATAGACATTAAAAAGACCTGCAAACGCGAGAGTATATGTTTATTTTCTAAGGAACACTCTCCTCGATGATGAAAATACTAGCGTATGTTAAATAACATAGCACGTGACATCAAATGCAGGCGCAGACGCGGCGGCAGTGCTCTTATAAAGCGCAGGGTGTCGACTTATGGATAGCACAGATCGCACCTCACATACGCGGTTCCGGCATGGTTCGGTTGCGCATCAGGATCCTTGAAGCGCCGATTATGAGCCCAAGAGAATCTAAGACTCCGTACGTTAGTACGTGCGGAACTCGACCATCGCTTTTGACTTACGAGAAGAAAGCCTGTACGATTTTATTAGCAACCTAATCAAGAATATGTTCCGAAGGGCGAATAGGTCGGTGCATGCGCACCTCCGCGACATAGCGCCGCTCCACACTAGACCACCAGATAGTATAGAAAAGCTCTACCCTCGCTGCAAGAGGAAGAAAATGAAGCCACAGGCGCGCGAGCTCGTTAACGCTGAAGCATTCGACTGAGCACGCGCCGCACTAAGAGGAGAGTTCAACTAGCCGAGCGTCAAATGCTCGATTTAACAGAGACAGACCCGTAACTGCGGGTGGTGGAAACAGTCACCAAGGGGGGCTCAGCCCTGGAGTGGTATCACCCATACACCACTAGTGCGCGAGAAGAGTTCGACCAGTATGAAGAGCGTTCCAATATTGACTTCGCCTAAGAACGTTACTCTGTCCGTGGGATCATTCATTAAGTAAATTGCATACGACAATAAATCGCTTGTTCAAATGTATATCTACTATAATTTCGCGGTCTTTACAAAAACATTATTTTATTAGAATATTTTTACTATAGCACTTTGTTCAGCGGAGCAATGTGAAAATGTAGTCAGCTTATTGGGTACCTTTTCTTCTGGCGGCAAGTTGGATGGCATGCGCAACATACAGTATTTCATTATTATTATTATTATGAATATTATTATATATATCTGCCCCAATGACGTTTTAAGTCGGGCTTTTTTCAGCGTCAATGTGCCAGTAAGCTCGGAACTATTTGGTTTGGTGCATGACAAATTTAAGAAATCCGACGGTATGATGCTAATTCCATAGAGGATGAATACAATGTGCATCGATACTTCGGCACAGTCCCGTCTTCCAGTTACTTCCTTGATGCCTGGCGCAGCAATAGCTTTGGCGATGGGTCTCAAGTGGCGCAAATATACTGGCCCTTAGTGTTGGCTAAGTTTTTATGCCGTTTAGAGTCGAAATCGTAGGGTCGTGGGGTCTAGCATATAATTTTTTTTTAAATTAGTTTGCAGAATGAGCCTTGGATATAAATGTCATTTTTTTGCATTACTGGAACAAGAACTAACTTACAACAGTTTGAATGAACTTAGGACAATTAGATACCCACGCCATTAGTAGGAAGCAACCAAACGGCAAATCATATTTAGTCAACTAAACTTACGGTTTGAGCACTTTGAGGATATTATGTATAAGTTTAAACAAAAGGTCCATGATCGTATAAAATCGATTTAAAATACTATTAAAGTCCTTCGATATGAAGTCACAAATTATCAAACAAATTAACTTAAAAATAAAATTCGACAATGTTTACAACTTCATAACCTTAAAACAAATCACCTTTACGACCAATAATCCTTCACGAAATGATAATTAGTTATAAAAAAACTTAATGTTACCAAAAATCTATATATCCCTTAAGTGGCAATACGACCGCGCCATGAAGTTCACGTGAACGATACGACAGTTGTTAACATTTACGACACTTAATTCGGACGAATAATACATTTACTCAACGGTGGCAAGATAATAAAAGCATGTAACGGATATGAGCTTTGGGGTGATTTCGTATGGTACAATTGTAAGCGTTCGGCGTTAACAACGTAGGTATATAGCAAAAATAAAAATAATGCTTTTTACGTACCACGAATGTTATATCAACACAAGTTGCTGTGAAGGGAGACACAGACAGAGATTATTTTCACATTTTTTTTTTTAGTTTAGAAGAATATGCCACATGTCGATGAGGCTAGTTTGACAGTCTTAAGATATTTTTGACATATATATTATGTGCACTTTTGATACTTACAAATAAATTATTTATAATTATTGCTTGCTGGAACAACGCCGCCATAGGTTTTTAGTCGTAAAACAGCACAATGTGCTCGCACTGAAGTGTTCAAATTTTAAGGATTCGAATTCCAAGGCACTCGCACGGTGACGCAGCGCGTGTGTCAATCAGGAAATTAGGAAGACGAAGCAGGGAGAGTGCAGACGGTGTCACGCCGGAGCAGCAACATAGCGGTGCAGCGCTGAAATTCAACACACTCTTCATCGGAATGCAGCGACATCATAGTACATGAGGCGTTTCGTTGCGACAACGCATTGCTCGTGTGGCACTCAACGTACTGACAACGCCTGTGTGACCTCACTCTATGCGGTAACAGAGCACTCGCTCTCGCAAGTCGTAATCGCTAAAACCGCGTCTCTTATGAATTAGACCACAGCAAAATAAAAATATAAATTTTTATGTGTTTCATGAAGAGCGGATTGATCGGCTGAGTAAGTGTTATTGCTTAATTTCGACATTATCATATCAATCTTTATGTCCGTGTTGAAAACATCAATTTCATGTAGGGCGACGTGGAACCAGGTACATTTGATGATATTTACCCTCGAAAATATCAGTTATTACGAAACTCTGCTTGAAATTTTGGACCTTGTTACATACATTTGCTTTATTATAGTAAAACATATACGGGCTTAAATCATACAGATCATAATATTACTACAGTAGCTGTGCCCCACGGTTTCACTCGTGTTATTTTTATCTGACAAACACCGTACCGAAAACGCACCCATCTAATCTATCATAATTATTTTCCCGCAAGCACAAATTATTTTAATTTTTCATTATCTCCTAAACTATATATCTAAACAACATAACATACAGAGCAAAATTTCACTTCACAAAATTGTATTTATGATAAAGTAACTTTTATTTGTAAGGATTAATATGCTATGTCTAAAAATAATATTTATAAATCACTTTTTAATTTTCAAAAAATCTTTGTCACAAAATACCTTATTGTGGCTTATGTATATGAGATACAAATATGCTATTGCTGATTTTTTGTAGATATACTAAGGATCAATATTTTTCTTTTTAATTATTTTTTATTTTTAAGGATCAATATAGAACATAACGAATCCGTATCATTAACGACTACGTCACCGCACGCGGATAAAGCAGTTCGGGAAAGCCTCGACTTCCGACTTGCATAACAAAAATCAATTTGTAAGGCTAGCTCGTGAGTCTGTCTATAATATACAAAAAGAATTTTTCAAATCCGACTGGTAGTTCTAGATATTACCTCGTTTAAACAAACAAACATAAATATTCTTCCACTTTATTATTTTAGTATCCCACAAGATATAAATTATTAACTAGATTTTTTTCTAATAGTAATGCAAAGTGACATTGCTTTACATGATGCTAATCAAATTGCAATCGAATAACAGCGGCGACCGCTTAATGAGGCCTTCCGGGGTCTGTGGTATTGCGGACGGAGGCGGAACAACCCGCACCGATGTACCATGGGAAGAGTGTCGTCTGTGGTAGCGCAGACAAATTCGTAGCCTTAATGTCCGGTGCGTATCTGTCCGAACCCGTTGGTCATGAAATAAACCGCAATATCATAGACCGTGGGCGGCAATCCATAGTCTTTCGACTGACACACTGACTGATCCCGAAAAGCAACAAACCGAAAGATACAACAACTAATCACTTTAATTGCAAGTGTAATACGTAGAGTATCGTAAATTGGTAGTCGCAATTCAGTCAGGTATTTTACTCGCAAACAAAAAAAACGCCATTTTCTGACTCAAGTGTAGCAAGTTATCATTCCACGTATCAACATATAATACTAAACACAAACTAGATTTTATTTTAACTTCTTATTCACAGTTCTCGAACGAGAATTTATTCAATAAATGCTACCGACATTTTAATACATAAAAAATCATATTATTAAACTCTCTATAAACTGCTTCAAAGTTACCGCCAATAATTCCAAGGTTTACCTTTATAAAAACTCGATAAATATAATCTCATATTTATTGTTGTACAAAAAAACGCTATAATAATTCAGCTAATTTTAATTTTAAAATCTCAGTAATGTTCATCGTTCATTTTTGTATCGTAAATCGAACCGAAACGAATCAATACTGAAAATGTTTCGATTGATTCACAACTTATTGTACCTTGTTGTACTTGGTTTGTAATATGTGAAGCATTATGAAACAGAAACAGACAACTGGCTGATCACTTTCCAAGTTTAACGAATTTAAAGAACAAGAAATTATCAACAAGCATTCTCGTAACAGAAGTTTAAATTTAGGGGTTTTAAATTATATTTGTTGAACAATTGTGTTAAACCTTCTTCAATTTTTACGAAACAGCTACTTGATAAAATATAAATCTATAGAAATAAATAAAATTGAAGTGTTCGTTTGTAATATCAAAATAATAGTTTTTTACTAAATACATATGCAAGTATATATAATAATAACAAAAAAAAAAAACAATTTTTATAATTTTTGTCTGTTTCTTTGTTGCTCAGACTAATCGCGGAAACATTTAGATCGGTTTTGTAAAGACTTTCACTGGCAAATAGCTGATTTTATAAGGAGTAACTTAGGCTATTTTTATTTTAGAAAACTAATTAGGGTTCCGGACAAATAAAATAAGCATTTTTATTTTTCAAAAAACCGGCGGGCGACGGTCACCCCAATACCGACAGTATTCTGTAGTCCACGCGAGCGGAGCCGCGCGCATAGCCAGTTATAGATATATTTAAGCAGTTAAATATCCACTGACTTCAACGCTTTCTCTTTACCTACCTCACAGAAGGCAGAAACATGTATGAGGTATAGTTAGATCGATTTTCATGGATAGGGAATTAGTCAGATTGCAACTTATTTGCATAACAACAGCCCAAACCTTCTGCCATCCACATGAATAAAATGCATCCTCTATAGAAAATCGGCTATAACAAATATTTTTCCCTTTGATTGCCATTTTCGTAATCAGTTATTATTCATTCTGCTGGATTCTGGCTTTATTATTAATTTTTTTTTTTAAATCCTTACGTATATACAGACCGAAAAAAAGTGTTAAATATATTGTAATATAGAATTATATTTTATAAATAGATACGGCATTGACGCTCTTTACTTGACATCGTAAATGGTAGACAATTGCCCTCAGTTAACTCTCGACTTGATACCAGCGTGAGCTAGAAGAGACATTTATCCTTTTTTGACAACAGAGTTTCCGCCTTACACTGTAATTTCCTATCCCTTTCGTTTCAACACGCTGATAACAAAACTTGCAACGTTTGCAAATTGATTTTAATGAGAGTATATCTGGTCTATTCATAACACGTAATTGATTAAAGTACAAGGTGTCCAGAAAGGGTATCGGGTATTTGTAAGTTCTATGAAACAAAAATTATTTGTATGCAATAAAAAAGTTTATTCTTTATTATTAGCATATGAATTGGAGAATTATTTGAAAAAGATGATGTTATCCAAATGATGACCGTTACGTTGCTGGCACTCTTCTAAACGGAAACGAAGATTGGCGATAACACGTTGACACATAGCTATCGATATTGCTGCCATTTCTGACCTGATGTTTTGCTTTAACTGGCTTAGATTCGTCAGATTGTTTTGATAAACCTTACTTTTAAGGTATCCCCATGCAAAATAGTCAAGCGGGCTAAGGTCGGGGCTTCTGGGAGTCCAGTTGATGTTACCCCTTCGCGAAATGACTTTATTAGGGAATAATAATTCGTTAACAACTTCCATTGAGTCATTTGAGGTATGGCAAGTGGCCCAATCTTGCTGGAACCACGTTCTTGAGTTGAAACCTGCAAACTCCTGCAACTCTGGGACCAAAAAATTTCGCAACATATCGCAATAACGGTCACTATTCACATTAATTGCTCGGCCTCGTTGATCTTCATGAAAATAAGGACCAATTATGCCTTTAGCAGACATAGCGGCCCAAACAACGACCTTTGGGCTATGCAAGGGTCGTTCATGCTTTCGTCTCGGATTCTCCACTGCCCAGTACCGACAATTCTGCTTATTAACATGACCATTCAGGTGAAAATTTGCTTCGTCACTGAACAGTATGTTGTTAAAGTTGTTAAATCGCTGCAGCATTTCGTTCGCAAAATTCAGTCGATTAGCATAGTCCGTATCCTTCAATTCTTGAACCAATTGAATTTTATAGGCTTTTAGATGTAAGTCTTTCTTTAAAATCGAATGTAAAGACGATTTTTTGATGTTCAACGCTTGGCTTCACTTTCGGATGGATAAAGACGGATTTTGACGAACCGACGCCTCAACTTCTTCAATTGTTTCTTCATCGCGAACTGAACGAGGACGACCAAAGTTTTGAATTTTAACTGTCGCACCTGTATTCTCGAACATCCTGATCCATTTCCTAATGTTATCGTCACTTGGCGCGTGGTGTGTACGATATTCCACACGATAGAGACGTTGAGCAGTCACTATTGAATCACCATTACGATAATACGCTCGTACGCAAAATGCGCGATGCGTCCCCGAGTACTGTTCCATCGTGACTAAAACTCCACAAAATGGCGGACACCACGAACCCCTGCCCACACCCTTTAGACGCCCCGTTTCGAATATGGCGCGAAAACAAATACCCGATACCCTTTCTGGACATCTTGTATAACTAACACCTATAATTGTTATCTACTAAAATCTTCTTTAAAAGCCATCGGCCACAAAAACTGGTCAATCAGGTGTCGAAAGCACAGAAAACTTTGATTATGACGTTTATATAATTAAAAACAACCATCTACGAGTGGTACACCCGGTGAATATATAAAAAGAAATTGCGAGAGTGTATGTGCCAAATGAACGAAATTTATCGACATGTTGGTATCGACTGGTACTGGTGTGAAGGATTGGCGTCGATGAGCTATTTTTATATTAGACTAAGGACACACTAATAGGAGCTTCGCTAGGTGCTACGCTAGTTGCTAAGCTTGTCTTAAGTTACACACTGGCCACATAGAAAGTGAGTTACCAGATGACTAGTCACTCTGTTCGTACGAACGAAGAAATCATGACGCTATCACAATGCGAAGGACATTATTATAATTAATAATTTCATGAATTCAAAATTTAAATTTAATACACATCGGGTTCGAAGTTGTTGGGTATATATAACATAGACCTTTCGAGATTTGTAAATGGAGAATTAGAACGTTTATACAAAGAATTACGAAGATACGATGAAAAATTTCATTTTTTAGCTTCTTATTAATTAGTACGTTTTTATTATGTTTTTTTGATGGATTCCAAATCAGTTCCCTTTTGTACACAGCACCGATCAAAATATCCTCCATTTTGTAATTACCTAGCAACATGCACATATTAACAGACGCGTTGGTTCGCTAGGCGACTTACTTGGCACCTAGCGAAGCACGTCGCTCTCAGTGTGGCCTTCTCCATAGCTTTTAATGCGTCTGTTCAATAGAATACTGGCCCGATTGCATCCTCTGTTATGTTCTGTAAGTAAAGTGTCCACGAGACATAAGCTTACGCTCTACAAGATGTGTATCCGTCCGATAATGACTTATAGCTGCGTTGCGTTCGCACATATGTCAAGATATAACAGGAAACGGTTACCGAGCCGTTAACCCGAACCGAGGTTCGGCCACTCTGGCAACCTCGTGCGAGTCGTCCAAAACTTTCGCGGCTGAGTGCCCTAAGCGCTCGCCCCCAAGTCCGGTGAAGCTGTAAAAGCCACAGGGGCTCTGTTTTTGGATAGGGTCCCTAAGGCAAACAGAGTAGTCAGTTCGAGAAAACAAAAATCAATAGAATCAGTCTCCTAGCTCCTAGCTTAACTCTAAGCACCCAGCGAAACTCCTTGTAGTGTGGCATTAGCCTTATAATTGGTCGGTTATTCCTGATTTGGTAAATTTTTTCCACAGTCACAACTGCGGTAATTAAAAAGAAAAATATAGCAATACAACAAAAAAACTATAACCAATAACTTACACATTACTCACATTTCTTGTTCTACATCCTTAAACATTTTTTGCTGTGAAATACTCGATTAGATGTATGTGGGACTCGCGTTCGGCATTACATTTAGCTAATATGTGAGTTTCCGAGTGTACTCACGCCTGCCTTAAACAGAGGTTGCGGTGTTAGATGTGGTCCAACTTGTTAATTGATATTAAGGCAAAGCATATCATCATCTGACAATAATTCTTTAATCTCATACAAATATTAAACAAGATTTCGAATGGGTGATTAAAAGAAAAGATTTGTTAATGAAAACGCATAATATAAGTAGATATCAGGTTTGTTGTTCATTTCACGTTAAGCATTACTTTAATATAGCGCCCTGTAAAATCATAATAGACGGGAGAAATCTAAATGCCAGCACTCTATATATTAATACGTGAAGTAAAACTTTCCACCCCTTTTTAAACGTATTGCGTGCACGAAAGACTATGAGATTTGGAAAGTTTATATGGAGAAGGAGTTCAGAAAGCTAAAATTTATCTATAATATCTGTTATTAAAATATTCAATTAAATAAGTTTATACTGCGAATCCTAACCCGAACAGTGCCATTGAACTTAGACCCCCAAAAATATTGACATTGTCTCTCAACGAAAAGTGACAGCAAGTGATATAGATAATAGTCATTGTTTATGAATACATACTGTAAATGTCAAACAGAGAATAGTTTATGATCAAAAAGTCGCTGTTCGAATTTCGAGCTTAGGGTGATCGCTAGTATATAATAATATATTCTATATTCAATAAAATAATTTAGGTTCGCCGTTGTGCGCGCATCACGTTAATACTACATGATAGGTTATGATATTTTTTGTTTTACGTTTTAAACACTCTTAGTTCCTGTATAAAAAAATCTTCAGTGCTTCAGTACATTCCTGATGACTATGCCAGCCTCTAGGAGAAGTATGATTATTACATAAAGTTGTTAATGTTAATTAAATTTAGGAATCAACGAGACAAATTTATAAATTATCCGGATCGCATTAGACATTAGTTCTCCTAAAAAATATTAATTTCTCCTACGTTTCCTCAGTCATGGCTCATTCGCAAAACAAATGATAAATATCATTGGTGGACTGACAGATACAATACAGCTGAGATGTTTTTTTCCTATCATAAAGAGGAACTTGTTATGGGATATGTTGCCAGACCTGATCCTGAATGCTTCAACCAATTCGCTTTTGTAAATCCTGGCACTCTCAAACCAAAGGGTCTCCTACAACTTGCCTTCAAATGTGTCGTGTTTATAGTCGTCACATCTCTAGATATAAGTTTGTCTATGGTACTTCCGTGGTCTATGTTTAAGGTCTGTCATGTTATGTCTAAATAAAAGTACGCCTACAATTTACGCTGCTTATTAATATAAGAATCCAACATCATCTGGCCCGCCACTCGCCACTCTATAGCAAATATTCATATCTAAAGAGTTCTCATCTATGTGTTTTTTTCACATGGCACGATACCTTTATAAAGATTAATCCTTTAGTTAACGCATACGGAGCCACGGGCATAGTAATTACGCTAGTAAAGTTAATGTAATTTTTACATAATTTTGAGGTTTACTAAATCTAACACCGTTTAACCAATCACCATATAAGTTGGTAAATTTAAATGTTCTGCTTATGGAAGAGGTTTTTATGATATCCCTGAATGCGATGGTGACTTCTGCAAAGGGCAGCACCTACGTCTGCGAAACCAACTAATATATATAATTTTAAAAAATTACACTTGTAAACACTTATCCGAATTATAGGAAAGGTGTGTTTGTTATACCTTCACCTTAAATCGTAGGAATTTATCGAAGGAATAAATAAAGTGAAAATTGTTTCAGACCGCTTTTGGTCCGACGTGATATAGACTTGACTCCGTCACGGATCGAATAGCTGCAGCTGGACTTAACATGCTACTGTAGTTTATGTATGGAACTAGTTAATTTATTATATTCATTTTTATTTACGAATTCACGACTGTTCATGACTGAACTAGTTGTGCCCCACGGTTTCACCTGTATTAATTTTATACGACAAACATCGCCAATGCACCCGTCTAAGCATTTTTTTATACTTTGTGTAAAACTATCGACATTTTTATGAGGAATAAATTATTTTTCGAATTATAATATAACCTATGTTACTTGCTGATACTGTAGCTTTATATTTGTGAAAGAAATTTTAAAATCGGTCCAGTAGTTTTTGAGGTTATCCATTACAAACAAAAAATAAACAAAAAATGTAACCTTTCCTCTTTATAATATTGGTATTGATTGATACTATGTTAAAATAGAATGAAAATAATAAAATAACCATAGAATTTTAGAGCTAAGTAAATTTATATAAAAACAATGATAGAATTATATAAATCTATAGTTTTGTGCCGCTAGTACAAAAGAAATCGATACAAATTTACAAGGTGACATATCTGAAAACACAATTAAAGAAAAAAAAATGTGTGTGTGTACCAGAGTACACAGGTAAGAAGTGAAACTTTTTTACGACATATCATTTTTCTACTATTTGCAACTTCACGAAAATGGGGTAGATAAGGCTTAAGCCTTAAGAAAAACAATTTTTTCCGTATTAAATTAAAGCTATTTTATTATTATAGACATGCATACAATTAATGAGTAATTTATTTTATCATTGTTCTTATTATAATATCATTGCTATTTATTTATTGTATTATATTTACAAGTTATGAATAAATAATTGGAATTATCTTTTCAAAGTAATACAATTATATGATGACAGTTAATCTTGTAGAAATGCAACTTAATTATGTATAAACATACGATAATGTACGTATACATATTTTTATTTTCTAATCGTGTTTTGTTTTATTTTTAAATTATTATTTAATTTATATTTTTTATTGTTTTTAGAATTAATAATGTTCACTAGATTTACAGTCATATTTATTAATACTTGCTAATTTAACAGATTTAGATACATTCACTGATACTTACAATCAAAAAGTGAGGTTAACCTCAAATAAATATTAAAATCATGCTTATACGTGTTGAATTTATAAAACGAAATATATAATCACTCTCACTTTTCTTATAAATTCACTTAAATTTGAATAAGTCTTTTTATTTTATCACTTCTAAATTAATATATTATTATTCTTATTTCAAACCAAACTTCAAAACTAATATATTGTTGTTATTATTATAATATATTACATTATATTCTTTACATCACTATACTAAACTTTGATAAAAAAAGCAACATGGCGCGTAACCGAAAAACGTGACGATGCTACAAAATTTCTCCCATACGTCGATAAAGAAGTTTCACTTCAAAAAATCATTTGAATAAAGAAACCTACGGTCTTTTGTTGAAGCCGGTTAATTGTGTAAAAGACAAGAATTAAATACAAAAAAGAATATTTTCGTAGGTCTATCTTTAATTGGTATTGACGTTATTGATAAAAAGGTATCGATATCAAATAAAACAAACAAATATAAATAAAACTTTCAGTTTCTACTTTAGTTTCTAATACTATATCGCTACCCTGATTTGGTCTGTAACATTTAGAGACGTAGATTAGATTCCCCGTAAATTGAATTGAGTTCTTTTAGCATACTTTTGGATTAAAAAACAGGTTCCAGCATCCCCGTTCAAATTTTTGCCCAATGTTTCAAATTCGTAGATGGAAATTTTTTGGTCTGTATTTATCTCTAAATAAAATGTCAATATCTTGGTTTAAGGTCATTCGTTTCTCTTCATTATTTTCCATCGATGGCAGAGTTCATCGAATCCAAATCACATTAACAAGCATAACCTCTTGAATCTATACTCACTAAACGTACTCCACATAACTATTCCATTAACAATCGAAGCAAGTTATAATAAGATTATAGAACGTTACCAATTAACTCAGTTAAGGACGATGACTTAGCCATTTTTTATTCAACAAAGATGTTTCCTGTCCCTTTCATAACCGAGGAGGAATATATTTTGTCCCTTTTTAACACAAATTAAGAACTGATAACCGACTATAAAGACGAGCTTTTAAGTGGAGATAGAGAGTGTACGTAAACTTAAATTAGGACGGTCCTTGGAATATGTGTTCGAAGTGGCCAATTTACCATTGCTAAATGGAAAACCGAATTAACTTAAGCAACTCGTGCTTTGTTTAAAATGGCTGATGTTTTGTGCAGGACGATACAAGGCGTGTCTACTGAAACAGAAGTGTGTCAAAAGTTAGCGGTGTTATACCAACCTGCAAAAATCAAGACTTAATTCAATATGTAAAATTCTGGACCACTCTAACAAATGCATGATATATTTTATCCCTCCGGTATTTTTATCATGCGCTTGGTATATGGGTATAAATATTCTCCAATCCCGCAAAGCAGCTTTTTGACCCCCGACACAAAAGAAGAGTGTTATAAGTTTAACGTGAGTATCTGTGTCTGTATGTTTGTCTATAGCATTGTAGCTCAAAAGCAACTGAACCGATTTAGATCTAATTTTTTTTTTGTTTCGAAAGTGTTCTTAGCTATGATCCAAGAAAATCTGTTCAGCCTTTTGAAGATTATTAGCACTTTTATAGTTGATAAATAGATTTATGCATCTTCCACAGGTCTGATTGAGTTGGTCATTTAGATGTTACTTCAATGATATTAGAAAAATCTTGACCTAATGCTGCAGTATCATATGGAATCCTTAGGATACCTAATTCCTCACCAACTTTCAGCAGAGATTTCGTGTTGGGCTCACTGGAATGACCTCAATGAATAGCTTACTTGTGTCGAGGGCTTAAGTTTTTGTTAAACATACTAAGTAGCATTATTAGAATTTTAGACTAGTTGTTATTCAAAGTAGTACCTATATAAACTTGCTGTGCCTGCGGCTGCCGTACATTATACCGTCGTGAGTGCACCTACGAATAGTGCTACCCCGTTCCCGGTTATATTGAAGACAAAAATGGTTATTATGCTCTCGCTGACCTTTTTGGAGGTTTAATATATCTACAATTTTGTAGTACATTAATTTGAAATGTCTCATATGGGTTAAAGCCATTAAAGTGCCTGAATTGATTCATTTTGACCAGCTTTTTTATTTGCGCGGAACCCTAATTCTTTTTCTAAAATAAAAGTAGCCTAAGCTACTCCTTATAACATCAGCAATCTGCCAGTGGAAGTACTGACAAAATCGGTCCAGCCTTTTTGGAGATTACCTGGAACAAACAGACCGACAGACAAAAAATTATAAAATGAGTTTTTCGTATGTATCGTTTAAACTTTCATAGGCATCTAGTAAAAAGCTGTTATTTTACAAACAGATACTTCAATTTTATTACTTGTGTAGATTTGTAACTCTGTGCTTACGTGTTCTTTATTTTTAAAGTTTTGTGCAACATACTTATTTTAAAGTTCATCAATTTCGAATTTGATACGTACCCACTTAATTTTTTTTAAACTGTCTGTATGATTGTCCATATAAGTTTGTATTTAACTCAAATATGGCTGGACTTATTTTAATAACATTCTCTACAGTGGAAGTATTATGTATATATGAGGGGATAATTAAGCATATCGTTAGGTATTTATTTTTTTATACAACAAAAGTGGTAAATGCAAGTTGGCGTACGGCCCGCCTGATGGTAAACGGCTACTGCAGTCTATGGACGCATAGCGCATTGTACACCTGGAATCATCCTACCCAAAGAGCTCAGGAAACCATACTCACCGCAAGAACACATCTCAATCTTATTTGTCTGAAATTGTCTGTAGAATGGAGGTATTCCACCAGTCTAGTTACCCAAGTAGAGAGAAAGCTTCAAATACTTTTCTCTGTATCCATCTACCTTTTTTTCGATCTTATCTTACTGTTAGCCTGAGGGGTCCTATACAAAAACAGAGCCGCTGATAACTTTTACAGATTCACCGGGCTTGGGGATGAACGTATAAGGCACTCACCCGCGTCCATCTACTTCGTTAGTTATTTAGTAAAGTTAAGTAAATGGGAGTCGTTTCGCTAATTACTCTATATTATGAATCTGTATACCCCACTGCCCTTACTTCAGCCAAACTCTTCTGATATAAATAAATATAAGGACAGAATTTCACATACGGCCATTTAATTCCAAACTACGCAAAACTTGTATTATGGTAACTAAACAGCTGATATACATACATATATAGGATATTTAACACCCAAACACACAACTGACATTTATGCTCATCACACAAAAATCAGTCATAGGCGGGGATCGAACCCGCGACCTCTCGGCTTTATAGTAGCGTTTAATACCACTGCGCCACGAGGCATGTGACTGAGTCGATCATTTGGATTTGAAATCAAACATTGACGATGCTTTCCCCTCTCACATAAAGCAGATTGCGCTCAGTAATTCATTTTACTGGACAGCTTATTGGTGATTTAACCATCTTCAAATTTAATTGGCACTTACTTGGAGTCGGATTAACCACGGAATTAGTACCACTAATACCAGAAAGAGATTACTATAAGTCGTTAAATATAAATTAAATCAAACGCAAGCTTAATCTTTTTAGAGTTGATATATTATGTTCCATCGTTTGATATCAGTCGACTAATGATGTCAAAGGCCATATTACATTATAATTATTTATCCACACATCTTTACTATTATTTAGTGTTTGAATATGTGTTTGTTCGTCGTTTTGATATGAAACATCTGATGCGGCGGGGCAGACCAACTGTTAGCGTGGCGTCGCCTTTATACATGACTAGCTGCGCCCGTGGCTTCGCTCACGTGAACTATAGAATACCATCGATCGTGTACAAGCGCGAATCTTTTTCTCCCGCTACCGGGAATTTTAAAGACAAAAATGTCTATTATGGGTGTTCCTTAGAAGATTCTCGATGATATTTTTGTAGCTTAATGTCTACAATTATGTAGTAAATTTATTAGCTATATCTCTTATGGCTTACTCAGCGTAAGCTATACAAGCACCTGAATTGATTCACCATGAACTGTTTTTTTACTTGCGCGGAACCCTAATTCATTTTCTAAAATAAAAGTAGCATAATTTACTCCTTATAACATCAGCTATATATCAGTGAAAGTCCTGTCAAAATTGGTAAAACCGTTTCGATGATTATACGGAATAAACAGATAGACAGAAAAAAGGAGTTAAAATGAGTTTTTTATAGGTATCATAATATACTTTCATATGCATTTAGTAAAATGCTGATATTTTGACATTCCAAATGGATACTTCAATTTTATTAATTATATAGAAGAAGAAGAAATAGATAGTATGAGACATTTAATATGGTGTGGCGACGCGTCGCCATGCGCTTATATAACAATCATATTTTTTTATTTAAAAAATCTGAATATTTTATTTTTATCTTGTTATGCATATTATATGTACAAAATAATTTCAATCTTTCACATCTGCCAGGCACCCTGCGACGGCTCACTTTTTTAATATTACCTTTTAGTCATTTAGCTCTAATTTAAATTTATGCATAAGTTCTAAATATAATTTAAAAAGTTATTCTAAGGAAGGAGAATAGATTTAATAGAGTAGCTTTAGTCTCATACACATGATGATCTTCCTGTAAACCCTCATTTTACCAGAAATTAAAATGCGTCTATAAATTCTAATTAACACAGTATTATTAAAACTAGCGATGGCCGTAAGATCGAAATTTGACCAGCAACTTTTAGATCATAGAATATTTTCTGTTTGACATTTATAGTATTCATAAACAATGAGTATTATCTACATCACTTTTCGTTGAGTGACAATGTCAATACTTTGAGGAGTCTAAGCTCCATATAAACTTTAACGCTTGCCAAAACTCACAGACTTCTGTGCACGCAATACGCTTAAATAGGTACCGAAAGCTTTTGCTTCACGTATTAGTTATAGTTATATGTTTTAGTCATAATAAGACTTATTTATATTAAAATACTAAATAAATAAATTTTACTTCAAAAGCCGAATTAATTTGCCAACCCAGTAATCTCGAAGACAGTGATATTTTTCAAAAATTTACTGAACATTCCATTGTTTATTTTATGGTGCATTGCGCAGCTAATTATTTTCAGCATAGCGTTTTGAGAGAGCTTTTGATTCTTTGGTTGTTATGTCCGCCTTTGATTAGAATGCACACATTTAACGCAAATAATATTCGTGTAAAAAAACTATCTTCATTAAAATAAAACAAAACATTTATCAAGTAAATTCATCGTTACAATGTCTAAAGAAGTATGACATTACCTAAAGAAGTATAGCTTTATATTGTGACTAAATTTATTTGAATACTTGTTTGAGGTACTCCAGATTGTAAGCTGTAAGAGAAAATGATAGCCATCCTTAACTTTTTAATGTATACTAATTCCAACTACAATTACAGCGCAATTTAAAAAGGGTTGTATTTTATATTTTAAAAATCATAATTTAGAGTTTAACGCTTTAGTATTGATAGTTCATAACTTCATATTTACGAAAAGAGCGCTTATATCGCGACGCTTTATTTATCATAGATGCAGGGTGCCGGTCAACCGTTTTGCTGCGAGTGATTTCTTTGGTCGCGCGTAATTTTCGTGATATCTTCTACTGTATTCATTAAAATGGAAAAAATGTAATCTACATTAAATGCCCAAGTTCACTAACACAATATGTATCTTATTGATTGATATTGATAATGGACAGTGCGAATCTTTTGACTATGTATAAAATTTGGAGAATAACTCTGGAACTACCAGTCAAAATTTAAACAATATTTTTTAATTTATTTAAAGTTTGTTATAAAGGAAGATTATATGTTTTAAAACATCATGCTACTTCTCTAAGAAGTGGATCAGTAACCGTGAATGTCAAGAAAATTGGAAAGATGTAGGGAAATTATGTCAAATAAGTTTAACACGAATGAAACCGTGGAGCACATCTAGTAAGAAATAAAAGAAGTACACACATATTACGTATACCATATATCTATTATACATATGGATTGGTATAAAGCTAATAAATAATTTTAATAACTGAAATACCTTAGCACATATATTTCTTTACAGTCGGTGCTCATTTCAAAACACTATGGGATTAAATTGAAAACGTACCGCTTCTTTCATCGGGCGGCAATCGACGTCACTATGAATTTATGGTTAAGCTAAACGTAATTCAAGGTTTAAATGGCTGTTAGAGTTTTGTATGCATCTAAATGTTAATATAAATTGATACTTAAATACTTAGGTCAAATAATGTAGACTTGGAAATGAATGCAAAGGTTAGTTGTGGTCACTTATAGAGTAAATTGGCTTATCTTGAACCTCTTGTTTTTATCCGTCTTCAAGAAAAGATGGGATGTTACCCAGTACGATTTTTTTTTTTATTTTCAGCCATAACTTCATTGTATCGATAAAATAATATAACGGTCTTACATGATAACATCTCCAAATATTTATCGCCGACTTAGTTAATTTTTTTTTAATGCCTGATGGTAACCGCATTTCTATCCAAACACTGTTGACCATCGAGAGATCAACCATCCCTTTCTAGTCGTCACTGTCATAGAGAAGAGACTCTAGCCTGGAGATGGTTCCACAGCTTCATAGCAAAGGTATAAATTTCTAACTTTTTTGTTCGAGCCTAGATGGAGGCTACCGTAAAGGTATGACGCCGAAGCTAAAGTAAAGGAATTTTGTTAAGCGAATTAAATAACAGGGTCCGAATTAGGATTTGGAAAAGTGTATTTTGGCATAAATTTTATAAAGTTAAATCTCATTCTTTGAAGACTAAAGCCTAAACACGAATTGGATTTAAAAAAAACGTAATTTAGTTTCAAATATACATTTTCCATAATTATTTAAATAATAAATACAGATAGAAATAAAAACGTCTTGTACTTATAAGTAACTTATAGTTTCTCATTAAAAGCAAAAGTTTTTGGGTGAGACACAATATTTAGCTCATTTTTTTAACCAGAAAATATATGGCAGTCAAAATAATAACGATGTACAAGTAACTTTTACTCGTCTTGATGATGTATAGAGACCATTATCATCAGAAATGTAATATTTTGCACCATTCATTATACGTTATCCATGAAAGTTGAAAAATTATCGAACCATTTATCAGACATTTAAAACATGTACAGTATTTATTTCTCGATATAAGTATTATTTAGTTTGGTTTGAAAATTATTATATGATAAAGGTATATTATTTTTCACAACGTACTTTTATCAATATAAGTGAACGTTGTTATGTGAAAGACGATATAGTCACACGGATTGATAAAGGGATGATTTAAGCATGTAGAAAGAATGACTAGACAGATTTATATAAGAGCGTGAATGGGAACGTTGAAACAGGAAAGCGTAGACGAACGTTTTACGATCAAATCAAGGACGTTCTGAAGGAAGGTCAGTTCAAGAGTTCTATAAACTGATTAGCATGCATGAAAAGATTGATGTATGTTGAAGAAGCGAAATAAGTATACCATGATCATATCAAGTTAGAGGACGTAGTCTCTGCCTCTCATTGGGAAAGAGTCATGATTTATGTATGTATGTATGTATTATTTATTTCTATGCTTTCCACCAGGAAGAGTACCATCAATTTGGACAGCTACTATAAAAAACACACACTCGTGCAACCTTATTGTAGACCATTATCTTAAAGCAAATGATTTTACGAGAGAAAAAAATAACAAAATTTAGTTCATTCATTGGTAAACGGTCCCATTCATCGACAATATCGTATTAATTAATTCCTCACGGGCTCGATGAAAATATCGTGTACGTATTACTAGCATGTTAAGTTCTGCTTAACATGGTAAACATTCGCAGAATCTTCCCAATTTTGCACATACCGTGGAACAAAACTATGAGATGTGAGAAGGGCCAAAAGTTCAAAAGCGCGACTGTATTTTAAACAGCAGGTAAGATGGGAATAACACCAGATTTTATTTATACTGGTAACTTAACTTTATTGGCTCGTACTGTATGTTCGTAGTTTTTTTTTAAATACAACTATGGTGGCAATCAAGCGTACAGCCCGCCAGTGTTGCCAAGTTAGCCATTTTTTGGCTATATCTGACAACATTTAAGATTAGTTTAGCCAAAAATGTCAAGTTAATGGCTAAATATTTTAGTCACAAATTTAGCAACTTTTATAATAATTCGTAATATTTTATATTTCCATAACACAGCACTTGTTTTCACTAATCTACAATGACAAAGGGGAATCAGTATTTCATGATTTGCCTTTTACAGCTCTATCTCTCTATTTCAAATACTTAAGGGGAATCTTTCGATTACCAGCGTCATGAGACCGGTAAAGAAATAGCAGGTATAGAAATAAAATGAGCTAAGATAGACTGAGTTGTTTGATAAGAAAAAGAGATTATTAAAAAAAAGCAGACGTGTGCTACTTACGAAATTAATGCCCGTGAAAGTGTTGGATGAAATCGAGAAGCAACAAAAATATTCTTTATTTGTTTCTAAAGAATCTGAATCATTAAACGGCTAATGAGTTTTATGTTGAATAGACCTTTAATCAATAAATAAAACGTTTTTAAATTATGAACTTGTGTTTGTTTTTAACCCAAATTTTTGACCTCTTTTAGGCTACTTATTACGGTACGAAATTTTAACATTCTAGCATCTTAATCAAAGTGTTTGGCCTCTTCTTGTTTCCTTGACTTGGCAACACTGCGACCCGCTTCATAGTAACCGGTACCGTAGTTTATGGAACTCCATTGACCAAGGAGTTCTGGAAGCCCTACTCACCACAGGAACACAGCATTAGCATATTTGGGGGCATTTCTATGGGGTGTAGGTAAATCACCAGTGGAACTATCCCAAGTAAAGAGAAATCTACAAAGAAACATTTTGTGTCCCACTTCTCTTTACCTCTCTCTCTCTCTCGGCCTGCCGATTATATCGGCCGATATATCGTATCGGTATATCCATAATAATATCATTGTAATTCATTTTCAAAATCAAAATCACTTCAAAACTTCAAAAAACGATAGGAAGGGTCTAGGTATCATATCATTACGATGTCCCATAGTGGCTGAACAGTAACAGAAAATTTAAAACAATAAAACACAGCCACTTTTAGTCCCAGATTCCCGTAGAATTTCCAAAAGCATTTCCACGTAAACAAAGTATCGGTCACCATCTAACATTCAATAAAATTAATGCAAAATAAACCAATTTAAAAATGAAATGAATAATTATTATTATTATATTAAATAATTATTGTAAATTAATTTAATGTTTATTACTTGTCGACATTGATTGGAGGTTCAACGAATTTATTACTTTAAGCTTGATTACGTACAATTAAATAGAATTGGTATACAGTTTTGAAAACTTTATTATTTTTATAATAACCTATGTAAGTAGGTATAATGTGTAAGTTTTCTGAAAGTAGGAAGACTCGACTCGAAATTTTGCTAATATTTTTAGGGCGCATATAAGACGTCTTAAGCAACCGCCTGGTGAAAAAATCTCGTTTTCATACGGCGAATTATTATTAAAGTAACAAATAAAAACATAAAATGAAGAAAATTGAACTAATTATGTAAAGGTTGAACTTATGTATTTTGTAATTGTTCTAAAATATTCGCCGTCGATGGTTTTATCTACAATTAGTGTTGATTTGAAGATTTTGTTCACATTTTATAAGTTTTGATTTTTAAATTATCTATTCGGATAAAAAACCGTAATATTCAAAAAATTATTTCTCAAAGCCGTTTTAATCTCGCGTTTCATTTTATTCAAACTATAGGAATTTGCAATAAATTAATAAAAATGAGACAAAAAAAACCGACTGCATGAAAAAAAAAACCCAGACGTCGTACTTAAATATTAAAAAGCCTATGACACTCCCAAAATTAAGAAGAATCTAACGACACCTCGTATGCTATAATTCATCAAGCTATTTAGGCTACAGAATATGCCAAAGAAATGAGAACCACCTCCTTTTTTGAAGACGATTAGAAATGTCCTACAAGTATACTATAGGTTTCATCACGATGTTGTTCTACACCTTTCAGGCTCATTGGTTATTCAAACACAATACGACCAAAGCGGTATTGTTGAACGCTACCATTGAATTTAAAAGCTGGTGAAAGTGACTGATTTTAGACTATTTTAATTTGGTTTTCATCAACTAAAGCTATGTAAACAATTTTTTTTAATGCAATACAGGTATGCGCTTGGCTACAATCTTACCTGATGGAAAATAAAGATGAGGCCGACGATGCATCGCACTTATCTTTTAAATGCCTATAAACTCTTCGCTTGAAGACTCCGAAGTTATAGATGGATGGGAAAATAGACGACGGGAGTGAACTCCACTCCTTTGCCGTTCGCATAATGTACGACGAAGCATAACGCTTCGTGCGAATCAGGGGAATTTCCACGACATAAGGGTAGAATCTTTCACGGCGTCTAGTTGTCCTATGGTGGAACGGATTGGGCGGAATTAAATCGTGCAATTCCTGTGCACACTCTCCAAAGTGCAACCTGTAAAACACTGAGCGGAAAGCTACCTTACGACGATACTCTAGAAGTCTAGACTGAGTATTTTTGCCGTCAACAGTGTTTCATCGCCAACAAGTCGACGAGCTCGGTACTCAATGGAATCGAGAGCGGCCAACTGATATTTGGCTGCTCCATCCCATAGGTGAGAGCAATATTCCACACAAGAGCGTACCTGTGCTTGATACAAGCTAAGAAGCTGGTTTGCTGTGAAATACCATCTAACCTTGAAGAGGATCCTCAATTCCTTAGCAGCTATTCTTGTCTTTATTTAGATCGAACACCTAAAGTTACTACGTTGTTCACCATTAAGCCTTTAAAACGTATTTGCTGTCTTACTTTATACAGAACAGTTAGTCCCACCACCTTATCCATTGTCAAACTATAGACTGAACCACAGATCGCTAAATTTTGATACACCTAAATACTGTAGATGAATCCGTTTTCTTGGGTTTTTGGCAATAACTTGAACGGTCATGTACCTACTATTTTTACCCAAGGCCCATAGTTTCGCCCATGTTAATTTTTTCCGATTTCCTCACAACCGCGTCGCCGCTAACGCCTCCGTGTAGTCTGCACTTACAAGCTATAACTTATCTAAGTAAAACATAGCCTACATTTTTCGTGATCTTGAACTATCAAACAGATTTGAGTAAGCTTTATCTGCATATTATATATATGTATAGCATATTTATTGAAAGTTATAAGCTTTAAAACAATACGTTCGAACGGTACGGACTGGAACAGGGTTACTGCATGTGTGAATGTCAAACAATCTCGAAATCTGTAAGCTAGTACTGGAAGTGAAAAGAACGATAAGCTACACAGGTGTTTTAGCGTCGGCAGAGTAGAAAGTTGATCCAATAAATTTAACACGGATGAAACCGCGAGGCACAAGTAGTAAAGGATAATTTGTAATAATAATTAAAAAGAAAAGAAATACAAGAAGCCACTCGCAGTTATAAACGATCCATAAAGGGTAAACAATTTTTATTCATGCGTCAAAACATGTCGGTCTCCTTGTATGACATGACATGTGATTGCCGAGACAAATGAATGACAAAGCGGTCTACATACTATCTGATGGGAGATGGTTATCGGGATTCCGCACCAATTAGAATTTCAAATTTACGTTTAGCATTATCGAAACGAGATAAACTGTAATATAAGTGATCCAGTTATATTATACTAGTTGTGCCTGCGGCTCTGCTTGCGTGGATTACAGAATGCTGTTGTTCGAGCACACGTGCCGTTCCTGCTACTCTCGCTCCAACCTACGGCGATCGCCTGCAGCTTATTTTAAAGAAGAAAAAATCTGTTAGGGTGGTTGTTGATATTTGTAATAAAATATTTATTTAATTTGGAATAATAATTTTTAAATTGAAATTTTTAACATTATTCTTGTTTTTCAGATCTACTGGTATACCGAGCAATAATTGACATAAGATCAGTAAGTACTATAATCGATGTATTCTCACTCTCGCTTATATTGACATAATATTATCCTCATCATTAATACGTGAAGCAAAAACTTTGTACCCCTTTTTAAACATATTGCGTGCGTGGAAGACTTTGAGATTTAACATGGTTGAAGTTTATATGGAGAAGGAGTGCAGAGAGCTAAAATTTATCTATAATATCTGTTAGTAAAATATGAAATATAATGAATTAGTACTGCAAATCCTAACCCGACCAGTGTCATTGAACTTAGACCCCCTAAAATATTGACATTGTCACTCAACGAAAAGTGACAGCAAGTGATATAGGTAATACTCATTGCTTAGGTTCACGAATACTGCAAATGTCAAACAGAAAATAGTTTATAATCAAAAAGTCGCATGTCGAATTTCGACCGTATGGCGATCGATAGTATCTTTAAATGTTTTGTTTCACACATAATTTGGGTGACTATTACGATCGCGATCGCCCAAGAACGATTTTATGAATCCTTTAATTTTCACCATACATTGCTCGTTTGCAAGGGAGTTAACTTTAGAACTACCAATTAAAAGTGTAATGTATAATTTAATAAGCTATTCAACACGTCATACTTATAGCTACAAATATACTATTACATGTCGGTGTTGATGACGAGAACTCATAACAATTACTCCATAAAAAATCGCACAACGTGCATAAAGTTTTCACTTCACAAGCCAATTTTTGACAAAAAAATAAACCAACGCAGTTTAATCTGGTGTATCATGATATATTATTGTAAGCACAATTTTTTTTATTAAAAAGAAACCGCACACTTCAGAAACCACATACGTGACCGTTCAAATGAATTCCGTAGAACTATAAAATAATCTTGGAACTAGTTCATGGCGTTCCGACAACGGCTCGTGTGTGTCGTGAGTCACACATTCGGGGTAACAGGTGACATGAGGAAAACTGAACGCATACTGTCATCGTCTGTTGTAAATCATAACGTGTGAAATGAGGCGGCTTTCTTTTGCGAAATTTAAGCTTATATCCTGTTAGATAGAATCGTTTACTCTTTATGTTTGTTAATTATAATAGGTTTCTGTGTATTATGTCGCAGTGATAGCCCATTGAAAGTTCACAGTCAAAAAAAAACCCGCGCCCGCCGACCGCTGCCATCCGGGACGAAATGTACGGCCCGCCAACCCGCTGTGCCCTTGCTTTTTAAATCTCTGATATCTCCTAAGATATCTATTTTAATGTAATGCTGTTCAGCGAACTTTTGATCTACATGAAATTTACAACATACGTAATATATTTAACTGGATAAGGAATATTACCGTATTGTATAAAATAGCTTGGTAAATAACATATTTTTTTGTAATAAGTAAAAGATTAAAATGTTTGCTGTGGGTTATTCTTTAAAGATAAATATAAACTATCGCAGATTTTTTTATCGATTTTTTAAGATATACAATTCCGTAGTACATTACTTTGATCTATGTTGTAAGGTTTAGACAGCGTTTGCGATTTAAGTGCACAAAAATATGTTTGTTACGACATCACATTACAAATCTTTGATTTTTCGTCTTTTCTGTACTATAATATGTACTTATTATATATATAAACCTTCCTCTTGAACAACTCTAACTTTTGATGAAAACTGATTAATATCCGTTGAATAGTTTAAAAGGTCTAAGCGAACAGACAGCGGAAGCGACTTCATTTTATACTATGTAAAGATGAAAAATTAAAATAATTTGTACTTGCGGGAAGACCAATTATGATAGACTACATAGGTGCGTTGGCGGCGCGGTGTTTGTTCGGTAATATTAAAACGGGTGAAACCTGGAGCTGTGGAACTATCTTCCGACCAATGTGTTCCCTTCTTCTTACGTCATCGGGTCTTTCAGTTGTCATCATCATCATGAGCATCTCAGCCGAAAGACGTCCACTGCTAGTTTGTATACAGCGAGTTTCCCCTACTTTTACCATGTTGTCGGTCCACCTTGTGGGGTCTACCGGTTTGTGATCGTCACTCGAGAACTCTTCAGCCCCATCGGTCATCCCTCCTACGGGCAATGTCCACTTCCACTGCCACTTAACTTTAGCAATTCTTAGAGCTGTATCAGTTACTTTAGTTCTTGAGCATCTCCTCATTTCTAATTTGATCACGTAAAGAAACTACGAGCATAGTCTTCCCTTTGAGTGACCTTGAGCTTTCTTATGAGGCCCATAGTTGGTGTCACGTTTCAGTGCCATAGGTCATCACTGGTAATACACACTGGTCAAAGACTTTCGACTGTTTCGTGTGTTACTGTGACTACAAGATCTTACGTAGCTTGCAAGATAGCGGTGACCGCCGATAGATTTCGATCTCTCGCGACAGACTTTCAGTAGTCCATAGTCTTCGGTAACCACTTACCATCAGGTGGGCCGTACACTTGGCCACTTTAGTTTTACTTTAAAAAAGCCATAGAACAGTGTTGGAACTGCAAGGAAATAAATAAATAAATATGGGGATACAATGTCACACACGGCCATTTAATTCCAAACTAAGCAAAGCTTTTATTATGGTAACTAAACAGCTGATATACATATAATTGTATATATAAAACACAATCGAACCCGCGACCTCTCGGCTCAATAGTAGGGCTTACTACCAATGCGCCACGAGACCCGTATGATGTAGGCGCATGATAAAAATAGATACTTAAGCGGAAAACGCAAAAGTGTCGATTTTAATAAGTACATATTATCTACCGATCGAATTATCCGGTCAAAGATATGTCCATATCTCAAAGACTAAACGAAGCACCACATTTCTGTAACCGTCTCTCGAACCAGCGGCCACTCTTTGATCATACTCCAGTAATATCCTATTACCGAGAACTTTGATAAATCCATAAATTGGCCTGGATAGTTTACTTATTAGATATATATCGTGGTTCGATGGCTCATTAGTTGATTCCGCGATGTTTCACGTACTGTCTGAGCATACTGCCACCGTGAAGGTATGCGAAGATCGCTATCAATAGAGTTTCGTTTTTTATGATAGTTTGAAAGTTATTAAATACACGTGAATGAACGCTACTTCATACTGACTTAAATCATTACAATTAAGATTAGAAAAATGAACAATAATATTGAATAAACAATCTCGGTTTTATAGCCTTTAACCCGTTGGGCTATGTCGGCCAAGTTTAATCAACGTATTTTAATTGAAGTTGTTTATTGGAAAGGTGCCAGTACTGCCAGGCTTGGACAATATAGTATGGAAGGCACCTTGATCCTGAGACCAAGGAGCCCTACCAGACTTTCTCTCCGTTTTGTTCCGGACACATTCCATCAAAACGTGATGCACATCTTAGAATTTATCACGTTGTTCACAATTAGGCGAAGAAAATGTTTTATTTATTTATTTGGACCGCCAGTGGTCAGTGTATTAAATGCAGACACATTAAAAAGAAACAATTTGAAAAATAAAATACACTTGGCCTTTTAAAGCAATCACAACATGCACAGTGTAAACAAAAATATATGAAAAGAATACAAATAAAAAAAAACAATTACAACAGGATTATTAGAAATTACGTCAAATATATATATACAAACTAATACAATTATACAACATAACAATAAGAAATAAAACATCTATGCCTGCTTTATATATTTTTTAAATATGTAAATCACTAAACGTCAAAATATAAAAATTAATTTTTTTTATTAAATCATCATTAATATGAAAATAACACACAAAATTAAACTTTTGCAACACTTTATTGTCCCTTCACCACCCTGCTATTTTATTCCAGAATTTTATTCCTGCTTACTGTGGAGTGATTCGGAAGATTAGTCCTTGAGAAAGGTACCTGCAGCAAAGAGCCAGGATATCTATGATATCTGTGTGGGACCCTTAAACCAAACTTCTCCTGTAACTTAGGGCTATCGATATTACAGTTGAGAACTTTGTGCAGGAAAGACAAATCCATACCCTGCCTACGAAATTCCAGGGAGTCCATTTGATAATAATCTAAGTTGTCACTGTAGTGAAATCTGCGATTACTGCGATGGGCGTTGTACGTAAGATGACGCACGAATTTTTTTTGAATTACACTCAATGCGAAGTTGGTGACCTTTATATGTAGTAGTATACATTATAGTAAATTAGTAGTGTACATATGTGGTGAATTTTTTCATCAAATAATAAAATATAATCAAGGTCATGTGTGTCAAATTTAAAATCTATATTATCAAAGCTGTAATTCTGCCTATACAAGTAATCTTTTTATATTGACTGCTTGTAGTTGCCTGCTTATACTTTTTTTTATCTGTCTACAATGTTAGTCTTAAGGGCTCTGAAACCTTAGAAGGCTTTTACAACTTTATCGGGATTGTACTTGATATATAAAGTGTGTGGTCATAGAACACACTTAGTTGCTAGTCAATAGTGCGGGTCAATAGTAAATACAGTAGATCATTAGTAATGATGCAATATACACACCGACAAATATCTAACAATAATCTTACCATGGAACCTTGTGAAATACCATCGCTTACTTCAAACATTTAATGAGACTAATTAATTTTTGTCCAAGCCTGGTGAAGATGTAATAAAGGCCGTCTAAAGGTCCTGGGCACCTATGGCTAACAGCTTTTAAAAAAAAAAACAATTTATGTTATATATCTCTGCAATGTACACTCTGCATAGGTTTTTCTGTAATAATTATAAACATTTGAAATACACTGAAAAAAAAGAAGTTACAGAATATAGGTAGACAAAAGTTAATTCAGCAATACAAAATTCAATATATAAAAATGAATTATTGCTATACAAAATAGTGACGGGCAAGTTAAATTCGATAAAACTAAGTTATTGTCTATAAATTACAATATTTTACTTGTTTTTAATCATCATCAACATATATTTGTCTTAGGCCAGATATAGTAACATATACATGCTCTTAATATTTCTTAATCTAATTCATTCGTCAAGACACATTTTAAAGTACAAAAAATACTCATTCCGATTAAAATATGACCATAAATTTTTAAGGAAAGGACTTTTTACCCACTTTCTAAAATGCGGAACAAAAATAATCAATTACATCCAAAATGGAGTAGGCACTCCTAAAATAAAAACAAAAAAATTCGCCCTGAAATCTTAAAACCGCTAACTTATATCAGTTGATGTCACCAGAGCAGCTTAACTCCCACGCTACAACGTATTTGGTTTTTTCTGAATACGCACAAAGCTTAAATTACCAACACCGAGTTGTTTATTTCGATCCTGCACTACATAAAAACACAATAAAATTGATACAATGTTCAGAAGACCACATTGAAACGGAAATATGGATGTTGAAAGCGCAAATTTTATAAGATTTAGTAACTTTCAATTTGGACCATCGCGGTATCGTTTACCTTGTGACATTCATCGACATCGATATTTGCGTCAATTTTTTTTTTATTATGTAAAGCGTTTGTCAATATCCTCAATTGATATTAAGTGACGATGCGGTACAAGATCAAAACACGCTTGTGTCTGATGGGGTGGACCCATGGCTCTCAAGTGCAGCTGCTGGAACACACTTAATGGGAAGAGATTTTCAACGAGAGAATGGTATCTAGCCAGTTACCAGTAAAATGCCCTACCACCATGCTATGGTATATACTAGCCCTGAGCTATAATTGCCACAAAATGTTGTTTGGTTTAGATTTTCTATACTAATTAATGTAGTGCTGACATTTTATTGAACCAGTATTAATAGTAAAAACACATTTTAATTACATTGTAAAAAAAAAATCGATAATATTTACATAGCTAGTCTTCAGATATAAAAAGTTTCAAATAAATGTAAGTGAAATGGGACATAAATAACCAAATTTTACATTTTAGCCTCTATGTGATTATTATATTTATTGCAATAAATATAGTATTTAAATTAATATTTGTGTATCGGTATAAACATAACATGGCAAAGACATGGCCCCCTATATCCTAGCTTAGATATATTACGTGATATATATTTTATATTAAACCACTTTTGCTTATTAATGCTAAGCAGTAACGAGGTTAAGATAGTAAGATTTAAATAAAATAAAATAAAAATCTTAAAAAGAGAAAAAATACTGCTGGCAGGAGATAAAATAAAATAATTTTAACACGAAACAATATGTGTGCAGAAATCATCGAAAGTGAATTCCAATTTTCATCACCTTTCGCGATTACTTACACAATTCAATAATTCACCAATCAATCATAAAACTATAAGATATAGTAATTTTACGGAAACAAACCTTCTTTTCAAAGTAATTTATAGTATATCGGTATGTAATCCAATTAGACTCTTTAATGGACAGTTTTAAATCCGTCCTATGACCCGTGTAGCTATGTGCTGATACCGAACGACTAAATCCGATTTAAACACGACTGATTTATAAGATACGATCATATAAAACTATTTTCGGTGCATTATGAAACGATCGGTTTCATTATGATACCGTTTTTAACCTATTACGGATTTACGGTGATAAATTAAAATTATCTATACAATTAATAAAATTGAAGTGTCTGTTTGTCATGTCAAAATAAACAGCTTTTTACTAAATACATATGAATGTATAAGTATATACATAATAGTATATACATGTATAAGTATAAGCAGTAGCTTATAACAAAAAAAAAACCTTTTTGAAGTGAAACTTCTTTATCGGGGTTGGAAAAAAATTTAGTGTAACATTTCTTCGTTACCCGTCACATTTTTCCGTTACGCGCTTAACGACATCAATGATAGTAATAATTCTATTACAATTAATGAAATTCAATAATAATCTTTGTAGTAATAAGCTAAAATGAAATAATTGTAGAATTTGTATTTATGTCTATGATAATAAAAGCCTTTTATTAAACTTTATCTAATTTAACTTTATTTAACCAATTTCTGTAAAGTTATATATAGTAGATTATTTTTTGAAAAATAACGTCATAAAGAAGTTTCACTTCTTAAGAGTGTACGCTAGTACACGCACAAATTTTTTTTTTGTCTGTCTGTTTCTTTGTTCCGGGTAATCTCCCTAAACGGTTGAACCGATTATGGTGGGACTTCCACTGGCAGATAGCTTATGTTATAAGAAGTAACTTAGGCTACTTTTATTTTAAAAACTTGCAAAAAGTCAGCAAGAGCATATATATGTCTATCGTCTAAGTATCACCCACAATAAGCATTTTTACATAACCGGGAACGGGGGTAGCAAGATTTGCCCGTGTGCCCGATCGACGGCATTCCGTAGTCCACGCGAGCGCAGCCGCGGGCACAGCTAGTAATTCAGTATAACTAGTGTTTTTTGTTTGACTACGTTTCTTTAATTTGTTTTGAAACAATGATCGCTCAGTTGGTAGCCAATACGGACTCCGCGTCGGTCGACGTGAGTTCGAATACCTGCAATGAGCCTGAACGCCCGGTGAAGGAAAACGTCGTGATGAAACCATAGGCATGGTGGTAGGGCTTTTTCTAACACCTGCCTGGCAAGTTACCATCTCCAAATTGAAAATATGTCGTCAAGCACCAATAGGTGTGTTCCAGCATCTGCACTGGCGAGCCTGTCCCTCCACCTGGTTTATCGTTTTAGCATATCGGGCCACATCGTCACTTACTCACGTGATAAAACACTAAAACTATAGCGAATAAAGTGACTACTTTTTACCTGATGGTAAGACAACAGCAACCACCAAGAGATCTGTGATTTGTTTGTTCTGAACAACTAATCTAACATTAGAAGAATACAACTCTCAGGTAGCCTTTTTTTATTTGGTTTTCTACCTATGTATGCACTTTTTGCCAATGTCAAGTGTGACAAATACACGTTATAGAACTTAGTTGCAAAATTTTCGGTATAGGTACTGTAAAACAACTCATAAAAAGGATACATTGACACAACATAAAACAGATACAAATTTATACATAATATAGCCTTAAATATTGATTTATGTTATAAATTTGGAAATGGAAGTTTTCCCGGACTGCCTTTTCCACGTGCGCTGGCATAATGTAAAAAAAACGTGATAGCATATACCTATCTTTTATATGTAAGCCACAGTAAGGTATTTTGTGACAAAAATTTATTGAATATTAAAAAGTGACTTATGAGCATTATTTTTAGGCATGGCATATTAATTTCTAACTTCATCACAAAGACAATTATATAAAGTAAAATTTTACCCTTTTTAGCATGTTATATGGACACATAGTTTAGGAGATAATGGAAAATTAAAATAATTTGTACTTGCGGGAAGTGAGAACATGTATGACTGGCGACACGGGTGCGTTGGCGGCGCGGTGTTTGTCGGGTGAAGCCGTGGGGCACAGTGAGTACTTCAATAAAATTCTTCAGTTGTCTTAACTTATACTTATATTTTAATGCTTTTTTCATATAAATTTCATTACAAAATACTTTCTTTATAAAAATCAATCAAGGTATGTCTTACTACTATTTACTAGTACTTTTAAAATTGTCTCTATTAAGTTAACACCAAGTTAAGTGAAAAGTCTTACCTGATTATCTAAAATCCGAAAAAATATACTTTGATTATTATTCTTGGAAAAGTTACATTTATCTAGTAGTATAATTTAAAAGTTGCTTTTCAAACTGAAAGTTTGTATATGTAAGTGTAGGTTGTAAGAGTGTATTCAACAATCTATATACTCAACCTGCTTAAGAAACCTTAAGAATATAATAATAAAACAATACAAAAGAAACTGAAAAGGAGTTTTTTTAAACTCTTAAATGTATTCCAAAATGAAAACATATAGGTAGTTCCCCAATTATTTTAAACAACAAAACCGATAAGTTTAGCGTTGTTTGAGTGCGCACGCGCCGACCGCAGTAAATATGATCGTGATCTGCCGCATTATGTTAAGGACGGGACGGGAAACGAAAGGAGAGCACTCGATTCTGCGAGGCAAGGATTAAAGTAATTGTGGATTAGAACTTTAATATTTATACTATGAATTATAATAAGACTTTAGCGGAAGGAGGAACAGAGTGTAAAGTTCTTCATCCGCCATAGAAAAGGGAGGATAGAAGTCGACACATCCCTCCCCTCCGAGACCGGAGGTCGTAGCAGGCCGAATCGCCCATACATATTGTGATGCTTGCCAGGCCAGTGAAATGTTCCAGTGAGTCGGTGTGATGCTGCATGAATGCTCCAGTGAGTCGGAATGGTGCACAGTGCTGTGTAGTGGCATGTCGTGGTTCGTATGTGGCAAGATAGATGTCGCTACAAGACCATATTACAGATTCAGACCACATTATATTATAATACTTATATAATATGTACTTACCATTAGTACTTATAGTAGTATTAGTAATTAGCAAAATTATCGTGCAGAGATCATATTTATAACCAACTAGCTGACCCGCGTAACTTCGTCTGCGTCACATAAGAGAGAGAGATAGAAGGTTAGAGAGGGTGGATCTCATAATACAATTCTAAATGAGCTGAAACTTGCCTTGTTTTATCTTCGAACTATTTGAGCACTATTGGCCCTCCCCTCATCACGTGAGCGCCCGACTCCCACATCATTCCGCATAATAAAAATGCGCGTGCGATACTTGATAATTATTTTGCATAGGAGTTATTTTAAAACTATGATATTTCCTAAGATATTCATAGAAATCAATTGATACAAAGGGTAATTTTGTTCAAATTAAATAGTTGGGATGATATTTCGATAAGGTTTAAATACCGTGTTTATAAAAACACCTTTACTAATAATGTATTTATTTTAAAACAACTTTTATTACCATAAAAAGGATTATGTTCAGTCGACCTTAAAAGATAGATATATTCCATCGCACACTTTTTTTTAGAACTTTTTAAGAGAAATAATTTCATTCCATATGATTGTTGCGTAACTTTAACTATTTATGCAGCTCACGCAACATAAGCTCTGAAGAGGAATATTTTGTTCCCGTTTTTGCAACATTTTTCATTGATGCTCCGCTCCTATTAATTGTAGCGTGATGTTATATAGCTTATAGCCTTCGTCGATAAATGAATTATCTAACAATAAAATATTTTTCCCATTCGAACCAATAGTTCCTGAGATTATTGCGTTCAACCAAACAAACAAACAAACTGTTCAGCTTTATAATATTTTTATAAATAACTCGAATTGTTTACCCAAAAAGACAGTTATTGAGGGTTACGTACAGCTCAGCACATGTTGTGTGTGTTTTTTTATATAATACAATATATTATTAAACATTTTTAGTTACACTAATATATAACAAATACAAAAACAATGCAATCACTCATAAGTGATAGAAATACGAACAATATATTTATTATAACGCAGGCAAAAATGTCCATCGTCGACCATAAACAAGAGAATTAAATCCCAGTGCCTCGTTATTAATGATTTATAACTATCAATAAGTAAATAATTTATTCTATTGGGCGCCAATAATAAAAACAGACCAATCTAAATTTAAAATAGTATATTTGAAACATTTATATTTATTTAGACAAACGCAGCGAGTAGTTAGCTATCTTCGGTCACGTAAGATTACTTGCTTATTGTTCAATCTCTAATGGTTTAAGTCATTTAGAGTAGAATACTTTATTTGTTGTTAAATTCTTGCATATATAAACTGACGTAACTAAATATGTAACCCGCCACGACTCCAGCGGCAACTCAAGCCTAGGCCCGTTTCTCCGGCATGGAGCCCTTGAGCCAAACAACTGCTCGCGTGATACAGTGACACTGTACTTACAATCACTAGCTACCAACAGACATCATTCCACTGCACCACCACATACGTGCACACCACACAGGTACATAGGTTCTGTAAGGGACCTTTTTTCCTTTTTTGGTTAGTTAGACTTAGACCAAATTACCAGATTACTAAATGCAATATGCATACGCATGTGTCTCCCTTCCTCCCAAAAGGCAGGAACATGTATATATGTATAGTTAGCTAGATCTAATTTTACGTATAGGTAATTAGTTAGATCACGACTTATTTGCATGTACGGGAACAGCCCAAGCGGAGATTCGGTTACTTTAACACCCTTGAGCTTGTTACCACGCTTTCGCCGCTGAGTGCCTTCTGCGCTCACCCCCAAGCCCGGTGAAGCTGTCAAAGCGTCTACTGGTTCTAGAGCACTTAAGGCTAATAGTATAGCTGAAAAGCTGCGGGGGAGAAAAGTGCCGACGGAACTGTTGCGTATTTTTCAGTATTGGTACTATAACCAAATATACAGTGTGAGATGGGCCGATAAGTTCTCTGTGTCGTATGGGATAGAGTGTGGGGTTAGACAGGGAGCGATAACATCACCTAAATTGTTTAACCTCTACATATATATCAATGATTTGATCGTTGAGCTCAGCGGTAAGAATATAGGTTGTCGCATTGATGACGTTAGTATGAACAACATTAATTACGCTGACGACATGGTGCTGCTGAGCCCTACGGTTAGGGCGCTTAGAGAGCTGCTTGCGTGTTTGGAGTGCTATGCTCAGGTGCATGGCCTGTCATATAATGTGAAGAAAAGTGAGTTCTTGGTCTTTAAGGCTGACGGTGGTAAATGCCCAGAAACCGTGCCAGCGATAAAACTGAATGGTAATGAGCTAATACGGGTCTATCAGTTCAAGTACCTGGAGCATTATATGACCGATGACCTTGATGACCAAATGGATATTGAAAGGGAACGTAGGGCGCTGGCAGTCCGATGTGACATGTTGGTACGCAGGTTTGCACGTTGTAGTGACCAAGTAAGAGTAACGCTTTTTAAAGCTTATTGCCAAGTATTTTATACATGCAGCCTGTGGACCAATTATACCCAGCGGGCTGTTAGCGCCCTGCGGGTCCAATATAATAATGGATTCAGGATGTTGATGGGTTGTCCCGTTTCTGCAGTGCTTCTGGTATGTTTACACAGGCACAAGTCGATGACTTTCATGCCATCGTCAGACAAATTATTATTGGTCATCTTGTTCAAAATTGTATTACAAGAACCAAAATTGTCAAAAAATATTAGTGTTTAGTAACATAGGTATAGGATCTTACTTTCGTTTTATTTTGTACTAACTAACTATGGATTATAATTATCTGAAATAAAGTTTATTATTATTATTATTATTATAGTAAATTCGAAAAAATAAATTAAAAAAAAAAAAACAAAAAAAGAACCAACAAATATGTACCTACCCAGATAACATAGTTTATGTATAAAGAATTGGATGTGTGTACGACTTATGTACGCGCGCTAGAAATTATACTTCTTTGAATAATCACACTATTTCTAAAGTTTATTCGTTGAATAGTCACACTATTTCTAAAGTTTATTTATTCCCACCACAGCGGACGGATAAACCTGTAAAGTGTACACAGCTAGTAAAATATAGAGGTGGACATTTATAATCATGAATGGTTTCAATAATCGAGTAATTTGATTATAAATGATTTACATAATCGAGTTATATGTATACTCAGAGGTGGGCGATTATGAAAGATGACTGAATTGAGATTGTATTAGTATCTACTAATATTAGTAACCTAGCATTAGTAATTACTAATCGTACTGCGATTATTAATGATCACTCATCATCGAAATTTCTACTAATATTTTAATTACTAATGGCCATAATCGAGATATCTCGAGATATCTTCATAATCGAATGATTACATTAATATATCTCATAATAGTCCACCTCTAGTAAAATATAAATGGACTAACGGATTGTTATGTATACTAAGTACATATAAAAAACCCTAGGCATATTTAAACTCCAAATAATTCGATGTCTAGCGTTAAAATTATAAAAATTATAACTACTTACTCAACCAAATAAATCATAATTGATTTCAAGATTTGTATTTTATTTTTAGATGACTCTGATAAAGTATTTAATAAAATGAAATCGATTGTGACTACCTTCACCATAATAAAAAAAAGGTTTGTTAATGTGCACGCATCGTAAAAATTCACTCATTGTTTAACAAACCTAAAGAAAAAAAAAATGTGATTCTCTTATCCAGCATATTAAATCAATATCGTATTAATTTACATATGGATGCCCTATTATATCAGCTTAAGGCACCCGGTATTGAGATATTTATGCAGGCTGGCATGACAGCTACGACCGCCGATGAATTTAGATCCCTCGGTAGTCGCCGTTGTGTTTTGATCGTGATGTGTTTACCATCAGGGACAGTACCGAACCCATAAGTTTTTCCCCAACCAAAAATCGCTCATCGTGACTAAAGAAGTTTTCACTTTATAAAAACCAATTTCAGATAGACAGTCATTAAGAAAAAAAATGTACCATATTAATATATATTTCTTATCCAATATGTTACAAATCTGTGACGATACACTTACAAAATACAATCTGATATTTTTTAAGAATTTACAAAATAAAAAAAGACGAAGTATTTTCTTTATTATTGAATGAACGTATAAATCCAAGTTAAATCGGAATACACGATATAATAAACGATCTCTTTAACTTTAAAATAACGTCTTATGTTCTCAATATATTATTGAGACAATCATCTTTTAAACCTCATCATTGTTAGCGAAAACTTTGGCACTGTGCATTTTTATACCTATTCTTCTCAAGACCGGTGTAATTACTACATCTGATGGTAATTACAGATCATCGAGACATTAAGATGTATTTAGGTACAAACTTTGTTGAAAATTAAAAAAAAAATCAAGAAAGAAAAAGTCGATGGTTTGGCTGTTTCGAATAGTAATAAATAATAGTTATTGGTAACAATATCATAAATTAGACCAAATTGCCAGTATACCAAAACCATATATGAATGTTTCTTACTCGTAGAAGGCAGAAATTATTATATATGTATAATTAGATAGATCTAATTTTCTACACATAGAGAATTAGTCAGTTCGTGACTTGATCGGAACGCAACAGATCAATCTGATGATCGGCCGCTTTGTCACTCTTGAGCTTTTGTGGCTAAGTTTCTTGAGCGCTCGCCCCCAAACCACGGTGAAGTTTTAAAAACCTTCCGAGACTCCAGAGCCCTTTAAACATAAAAGTATAGTCGGATCGGAAAAAAGACAAAAATGGAACTCACTAACCGCGTCTGTTTTTCCTTACTCGCTTATCGTAGTGATCTTCAATAGTGAAGCAATTTATAAAGTGCAAAGCAAATATTTCGTCTCGTCTTCATTTTTCATGAAGTATGACTGAGGACAAGATGTGTTGAACGGTTTTAAAAAAAAAAAGTTATGTATCCACACCTCGTCTTTTTCTAATAATGCACTTGTCTTCTTTATAAGTCTACTCAACTTGGCCTATTCCATCGTGCTTATCTATTTCTCTCTCTCTCTGTGTGTGTGTGTTTTTTTTCTTTTTCTCTCTTGGGCTGAGTACCTATTCTTCGAACGTTTTGCATCAGAAACATAAAACATTACATTACATATAAACAAAAAACAATATTTTATGGCGTTTTTATTGAGAAGTTTCTTTTACTTTAAAATTTTTTTTTAAATGAAGCGCTTGAATACAATTAGAAAGTTATCTTTAACTACACTAATATCTGTTTGATAACCATTTGGAATTTTCAATGTGGATAGAGTAGCTTATAAACGCTTATAAGACCTAGTTACGTTGTAAAAACAAAATATCACTCGATTAAAAATGATATTTACTGAGAGTATTTAATTCGGCCGCATCGATTGACCTTTCGTTTGATTTACGCCAAGTCGAACGGCATTACTCGTACAATAAATAATATTTTTAAACTCGTTCTGTTTCGTCAGCGTCTACTTAATTATAATCACTTTGGGTAGAAAAAGTTGTTATCACCTTTATCATGACATTCGAAATAACGCATCTTCATATTAAAAGTTGTATGAGTTATATCGCCCGCATGTCATTATTATTTAAAAGCTTGTGTATAACTTATTACCACACATAGGTAGTGAAATATAACCTCAAACAAAAAACACTTATACTGCCAAAAATAGTAAATGAACACAAAAAGTAAACCCCCATTTTAATGTAAAATTTTTAGCAGAAATTTTACATTATACTATCCTATTAAAGCAAATAAATTCATACTAATCACTGTTAATCCAGTAAAATGTAAATTGTAACCACATTTTAATTTTTGTATCTGTGACGTTTTTTATATAGACGCCGTGTACTCTCACGAAAAGCAATTTCAACGCGGTACAAATTTTGTTATCAGCATGTTGAAACAAAAGAGATAGCACACAGCGTAAGGTGGAAACTCTGTTGACGAATAAGGGTAGAAGTTTCTTCTAGCTCACGCCGGTATTTGGTAATCATTTCTTTTATTTTTAGCTGTACCCGCGGCTTTGCTCACGTGGACAACAAAATGCCTGCGCTAATCTTGCTTCCCCGCTCCCAGCTATTTTAAAGACTAAAATGCTTATAATGGGTGTTCCGTAGAAGATAGGTATATACTCTCGCTGACTTTTTTAAAGGTCTTTTTAGTGTCTCTAATTACTTTCAACATTAATTTGCTATATCTCTTATGGTTTACTCAGCGCGAGCCATGTAAGCGTCCGAATTGATTAACCACCACCAGTTTTTTTTATTTGTGCAAAACACTAATTCTTTTTTAAAAATAAATTAGCCTAAGTTACTTCCTATAAAATCAGCTATCTACTACTGAAACCCCCTTCAAAATCGGTCCAGTTGGAACAAATAGACAGACATACAAAAATTTTAAAAATGGGGTATAGATATTTGGTATTTTAATACAATTGAAAATGCATTCATTACTAAAACAGCTATAAACTCTTATCAATATATTATTTAGTGATTTATATTAATTATATTTAATCCCTTATTTAATTACACTACCATATCAATTTTTTTTTTAATTATAATACCATTCTGTAAGTGTTGGGTAAAAGATTCTTCTTAAGAAAAGGCCAAACATCGGCAATTTTAAGCGCCGAGAAATTCAGTTCTTTATTTTACTCACATCATTGGTAAATGAACATATCTTAAGTCATGCTTGCCTATTCAAAACACACTAGAACTCTTTCAAACGTGTAGATACTGATATTTGGATTGCCTATTTTATTGAAGCGTTTGAAGTTTGCAGCAAGTTGTAAACGTGTGAATCTGGCACAGATTACGTTAACTTCTTACCATGGAGACCTTTATTCTCCACGCTTCTTAATCGAAGTGTGTTGCATTCCTCTCTGCTGCTTCCTTTATAATATAAAACATGATTATTCCAACACAAAGTATTCCTGACGGCAGTTGAATCATATTTATTAACATAGTTATTATATTCCGGTAAAAAAAGTATAATATATCATTCACAAATTGAAGCTTTGTACGGATAACGAACCGGGATCGTTGGTACGGACCGCGAAGGCCGTTTCGTTATGATAATTTTAGGTGTTCCGTATGTTAAACAATTTTTTCAACACCTTCACAATATGTTTAACACAATGCGGCAGTGAATATTAATAGTAGTCATTTTTTGATATAAAATGAATGTAATAAAACTGAAGCTTTGTCTTGTTTTATAAACATGTCTTGTTTCTTTTTAATTAACCTTTTTTTTGTTTATCCCGTTTTTAATTCTATAAGGAAATCGGAGTGTTCTTTACCTCGACTTAAAAAAAAAAACAAGTCTTGTGACTTTTTTTATACGCCAACAAAATAATAAACTGGCATATGTTAAACGTGAGACCGTAATCAAGTTTAAAAAAAAATAGAATACACATTATTAGAATTCACTGCAAAAATTAATAATTTAACGAATATTTTCTAAATTTTAGTCATATTAATTATATTTTTAGAATTAAGACTTAGGTATAATTTATATGTCTAGCTTTAAGAAAATTTCAGTGCCCATAGTAATATGCTGCCTCGTTAGCCTAGTGGTTGTAAGACGCGGCTGCTATGATCGAGGTCCTGGGTTCGATTCCCAGGTCGAGCAAAGTGTTATTAGGTCATTCTATGAAATTCGCAGTAGCAGCTCGGAGTTTGGCTTTGTGCCCGATTAATGACAGTAGGCTCGCCCCCTATTACATAGGACCTAAAAACATATACGGCGAACTGTGGGTGTACGTCAGTACACCTCTGCCGAACCCTTCGGGGATAAAGGCGTGATGGTATATTATGTTATGTTTATGTAATGTGAATAGGAATTCATATTTGAACAGGAGTTCAAAGTGGCATTGTGAATACGTAGTATTTATGGAGAATAGAGAAAGAAATAAGAAGAAGCATCTTATATGGAGGACAAGTTGTAAAACTGTCCAGCTGTACGCAGAAATTTATAATTAAAAAACCCACTAAGATGACGCTAGGGTATCTAGGGAGAAAATTTGAAAATTATGGTAAAAGTTTGTAGAGTTAAAAGTTGTCCAAGTGGGCGAAAAGGAAAAAACGAATAACTTTTGGCATTATCTTTAAAATTTACGCATTTGCCACCAAAGTGTCAACTTAAATTGACGCTTTTTGGCGAACACTTTATCCATGAATATCAAATTGCTTGCCTAACAAAATGAAATTGTGCACTCAAAAATAAAGGAAAGAAAACAGACAAAGGTGATATTTGCACCAGATACAAAAATGTATTCGACATTTGAAATCGATAGAATAAGCTGGTTTTGGGATTTGACCTTTAACCAATTGTTATTGTCGGGTCTTATGATCCCGATGGTAGTAAGCCCTACTGTTTTGCTGAGACGCCACAAGTTCAATTCTCGTACGGGACGAACTATCACACAATAAGTACTTATTTGTCAATTTTATGCGTAGTACATAATAAATACTTACATATTATAAAACAAAGTTCCCCGCTGCATGTCTGTTTACTGTCTATTGTTTGTCTGTGTCAAACACTACTGAACGGATTTTTATTCGGTTTTCATTAATGGACGGAGATTTTCATGAGAAAAATTAAAATGTATTGTCCATTCAAGGTTTTATGTAAATTGCCTGAAATATGATAATGTTTGTTGAAGTTGTCGGAAAAAACCTTGCTGATTGTGAGCTTTGCTTGCGTTTGCAGCGTAAGCCAGTAGAGTTATATGTATTACGGAATTATTCCTCACAAATGTAGACACATATACATTGTTTTCTGCTACCCATGCAAAGCCGTAGCGGGTTGCTAGTATAATATTTAATCATTCAATCGCTGGTTTAAATAGTTAATAATATGTACAAGCAATTTAAAAACCTTGGTAAACTGAAATGTTGGAGATTTATTAAATGATTTAGTGTTTTAAATCGACTCATATTTTTTTTGAAACTACCCGCTACTATCTGTGCCCGCAAATTCGATTACTTCAAAATGCTTTTATGTTTTATCGGAAACGTAATTATATTGTGTGGTTACCTACTTCCTACCTTATTTTTGGCCCTATGTTAATCTGTTATAAAACGATTTTTTTTCGGTTTTATTGTGTAAACAATTATATCAACAGAAAAAGAGTTTTGTGATAAAAGTAATGGATTAAAATATGTTATGTAAAAAATATTTGGCAAATTGATCCCAAAAGAGCAACTAACAATTTGAAGTATATTACAATATTGAATTCACTTGAAACGATTTAAACACCGCCTTATATTTAAACGATAAAGAAGTAAAAGCACGACTTAATATAATATTTATGATATTTAAAAATATATTTACGACCAATAATATAAATAATGCTTCCATTGATAAATCGTTTTAATTTTATATTACGAAATCCTTTTTTTATTTGTTATTAATTCATTTGTTACTTAAATTCTTGGTTACTCTTGCCTGCTAGATTTCAAATCGGTTTCCCGCAACACCGACCTAAATCTATATTATTTCTGCTCTCAATTCTTAATAAAAATACATAAACAAATTGAATACATTGAATACAGTGAATAATTTAAAAAAAGTACTGGTAGCGAAAAAAGAAGAAATTAAAAATTAAGCGCAGTTAATTCCGACCACATCGGGACTCGAAAATCGTTTCAAGGAATCGTATTATAATATGAACCAGATCGGACGCTCCGTACATTTTATCGCCTGGACCAATTTTTTAACGTTTACACGGGTCTTTAGATGATTGCACGAAGAGACCGTCCAATTTCGTTACCTTAAAATATGTAGTAAGTATGATTAATTGCAATATTCGTGGGTTTATATGAATATTTTGCGCCGTCTTAATGTTCCGAGTTTTCGGAAATCGGGTAATTTGTGGAGTTAATGTTCTTGATGAATTTATAAAAAAAAGAAGCAAGTGTGGAGTTTTGAATAGTTAATGAGGTTACGTTTTTACGCACGAAAGCCATACGCATACATTTTTTATGTTATTTGAATTATGAAAATCGTCCATTAGAAAAAAAAAAAAACAGGATATCATCTGATAAGATATTAATATAAAATTACTAACTGTTGCCCGCGGAAAAATTGGAAAGGGGGGGGGGGGGGGGGGTAGGAGAGTGAAAATTTGGGGTTATAGGTATTTTTGATGACAAACCAAGAATAAAACAAAATATTTTTTTTCTCAAAAAAAAAATTATTCTGAATAGGGACACCCTAATCACCTAGCAGTATGAAATATAATACTTTAACCCATTTTCATACCTACCAAATATACATAAAAATTCATCAAAATCGGTCCAGCCGGTTCGGAGGAGTGCGACCACAAACACCGTTACACGAGATTCTTATTTATAAGATATACTAGTGTACAGTTGGAATAAAAGATAAACCCGATCGAGTTTTTTGCCAGTTCTTCTCGATGACTGGGATGTTTCCGAACCGGCAGTAGCGTGTTGACGATCAAGTGCTTTCTTAGGGCCTAAATTGAATAATGACACAGTTGATAGTACTTACTGACACTGCATCAATCGACGTGAGTTCGAATCCCTGCAATGAAAGCCCAGCTTTCAGTGAAGACAAAGATCTTGACGAAACCATAGCATGGTGGTAGGGCTTTTTGTAATTCCCACCTGGCTAGCTACCACTCTAAAGTTGAAAATCTGTCGCCAAACACCAATCGGTCTATTCCGGCAGCTGCACTTGACCTGAGAGCCAGATTTCCAATAGGCTTAGCGTGCTATAATCTTAGGCCACATCTTTACTTAGGAACAGTAACAATAAAAAATATGTTCCAGGTTCAAGTCGAAAGGAATGAACACACAGTCGAACGATATCGATAATCATTTATAGGCAACACTGAAATAAATGAATACCAATAAATAGGTGTAAATAATTAGTTTATAATCCAATTAGTAGTGCTCTTCAATTACAATCTAGTAGATAGATTCGAGCGCATAATAAACACATAAAACGGAACGACGGTAGCTAGAGGCACCCCATTAATCAAAGATTACCGACCGCGGTCTTAGATACACTATCTCTTTGTCCTGGACTCCCAGTAGCGATCAAACATCAAATAAATGTAGAGTGGATACTTAAACCTTTATGTGCCTACTCAGTGCTGTGCTCTTAGAGTCTTTTTTTATTTAGTAAATTGCGTTACGTAAAAGGGGATAAACATTGCAGTCATCCAAGACAGTAATAACTGCACAAAGTGTATCACAACAACTAACGAAGGTAAGGTACATCAGTAACCCAATAGGTTCCGTGCCTAAATACTCCTTAACCTCCATGTTTTTGCTTGTATGCTTGCTTGTTTCTGTGAGTTGGATTTCGACAAGTAGGCATCCACCTACCTTCCAGTTTTTTATACAGTTAATACTTTTTATCGTTTATAGGTTTCGCATTATGGTTACAACCTCACCTTATGTTAAGTGCTGATATGGGCCAAGGTAACACGGTTAAGCCTAGTGGGGAAATTGGCTTTTTTAGTACATTTGCCGGAAAACGTATCGTTGCTTGGCGACAGATTTTCAACTTGAGGGTGCTGAAGCGGGCATTAAAAAAACCTTCCACCATGTTATGCTTCCATCACGATGTTTTCCGCATTTATTGCAGGGAATCAAGCTTACGTTGATCGACGCGGTATCCATACTCGCTACCACTGAGCCTCATTGCTGCAATATTTATAAATTAATAGGGCCATAGTAACTGGATAGAGGTTTGTATTGACTGTATTTACCATCAACTAAAAAAATCGTAACTCTACAAGCTAGTAAAAGATATAAAAATTTACCATACAATTACCATAGGATATGTAGATGCTTCAGATATATATTAGGGAAACTGTCACTCTGCATCCCTCATCCATGTAGTCATCATCTAGTGGCAAATCAGATTCGAATTCTTCCATTTATCGAATGTACTTATTGTATAACAACATTCAAAAATATTTTGGTTTGTTCTTTATTTTCATTTAATATAGAGAAAAATAAATATATAATAATATTAAATTAATTATTTAAATCAATGTCTCTATAAGTCTATTTTTTATGTTTTCATTGATTTATTTTATGTGGTTTTGTAGTTTTGAAGTGAAAACTTCTTTAGCATCCTTGTGATTTGAAAGTCGTTGAAACAAAAAAGCGAATGCGACAGGAAAAAGAGACAGACACATAAATGCATAAGATTTCACGTGGGAGAAAATGAGATAGGAAAGTTTTAGGCAATGGTAAAATGGTACAAAAGATGTTTGTTGCCACGCAATAATGAATTTTATTGCCTCACCAAAAAAGGCACGAAACAAAGACTTTTTAGACAACACTTATGTCATTCTGTTACTTATTGATATTGTGTTAGGTTACCGTGGATATTTCAAATATGCACTAATTGAAAATGTTATTGTGCGTACTAGTATGTACATTTTCATAAACTTTAAATTAGCGAGTATTTGATCATTTTCTGAATTTAAAAAAAAAACATAGATGTGAAGGTTTCACTTCTACCACGCGTGAATTGCACACATTATTTTTTATTTTTTCTATCCTTTTTATATTCTTAAAAAAAAGCACAATTTTTGGATGTCCCTTTAATTGTAAGCTATGTCTATATCTAAAGACTTCAATATAAATTAAATTCATTGTTCATACAGCATTATTGAATTCTCTGATTGTGTTAAGTTTCGTTGACCAAATAAAAAAATATGGAAGAGATGCAGTTTTACAAACGAGCATAATTATTATTCATAAATGTCACATAAATAATACATCAAACTGGCCAATGTCAATGAGTCAAAGAATTGTCTTGTCTGCATCAAAAACAGATTTTATTTTAAACGATCTATGACAGTTATTGCGCTAAATAATATATGAGACGATTCGTCTTAACCCGAATAAGTGCGCTGTAATATTTTACGTCGGCCATTGTGCTGTTAAACATACGACTTCCGGTAACAATACCTACCGAGTGAACTTGCGGTCGCGTTATCCTCCACTCGTATCTATATAGCCTTGATTTTCATTTTATGATTGTATTTTTTGAATAGACTGTGAGGATCTATGCGGTCAAAAGGTCAAATTAAAGGTGATCTTTCAAATTATTATTAGTAGTATATTGTGATATTTCTTATCTAGTTGTAAGGAAGCTGATACTTTTTTTATGGAAAAACTAACAATATTACTTATACGAAGTATCAGATTGGGCAATCAGAACAGTTATACTGTTCAGGAATTCAAGGATGTAAGGAAGGTCAAATGGTACGGTAACGGCGACAATGTAAAAACAATTTTTATAAACAATGGAGATAGACGTAGTTACCACCGCGGCGACATGTGCAACTTGGTCTAGTTAGATTTTGTCAATGATCAGCACAATATTAATACTAGAAATTAATAGAGATAAATTAGTCGTACTGTGTTGTAGACTAAGTAGGTCCAATAAAAGTTTTTTAGGTAATAGTGTCAGTGTTAAACCTTGCATTAAAAGGTTTACATATTTTGTAGTGGATACGACATAATTATTATAACAAACTAGTTGCTAAGGAACGTCCATAGACCAGATATAAGAGGTCATAGATATACCAGTCAGGTTCTATAATAAGATTGCGAATCCGAGTTCGAATCAGTAGATTTACCGAACAACAAGTTCAGGGATTATGTCAAGCTGGTTTACTGTCTAAAGGTTATTATAGGGTGGATCATTATGTGAATGATAGTGATGTCTGGAAGTGGCTCCCTCTTTGTTCATCCACTGAATTATTATTATTTTGTATAGTTGAAAAAAAGGATAAACCCGATAGTTTCTCTCCGGTTATTCTCGATGTCTGGGATATGTTCCGAACCAGCAGTAGTGTTTTGACGTTAATGACTTCTTGGGGTCTAAATTGAATAAAGATGTTTTTCATTTGATTTTATTTGTAAAATTTATTTAATTATATCTTGCGACATTATCAAATATACTTACAGCTAACCTGAGTTTCCGAATTGAATAATTTTTGTTGCGTCGATTTTTATAGCGACGTCATTTGATTTTCGCAACGACGCAACTTAGCGATCTTTTCAAATAAGCAGCAACGCTCGACAAAGATGTGCCTAACCAGTGCGTCTAGTCATTACGAGATGTAGACTTGATTTGTTGGCTTAACGCCTCTGCAGTGTTGGCTTATCGCCTCTGCAGTGTTGGCTTAACGCCTCTGCAGTGTAGGCTACCTGCTTTTTCACGTCGCGAAGTGCGACTAGTGCAGCCTCAGCCTTAAAATTTCAGACATCCAAGCAAACCTTACAGGAGCATGATGTACCCTGCCGAGAAACGTCAGTCATGTTTATGATGAAATAACCGTCAAAGTGATTCACTTATGCGCGTCGATGCATATTCAGTTGGGGTATACGAAAGTCGACATGACCGGCGGCGATTGGCGATATATTACTACATATTTACTTACGTGGACTACAGAACGTCCGCGCGAATCTTGCTCCCCCGCTCCCAACTATTTTAAAGACAAAAATGCTTTTTGTGGGTGTTTCTTAGAAGATAAACGTATACTCTCCCTGACTTTTTGTAGGTATTTTTAATGTCTACAATTGTTTAGTACATTAATTTGCTCTCTTATGGTTTACTCAGCGGAAGTCATTTAAGCGCCCGAATTGATCCACCATTACCACTTTATTTTTATTTGTGCGGAACCCTAATTCTTTTTATAAAATAAAAGTAGCCTAAGTTACTCCCTATAAGTTCAGCTATCTACCAGTGAAAGTCCCGTCAAAACCAGTCCAACCCTTTCGGAGATTACCCGTAACAAACAGACAGACAGACAAAAATTTAAAAATTGGCGTTTTGTTATAGGTATCGTATATACTGTCATATGCATTTAGTAAAAACTGTTATTTTGACATTACAAACAGACATTCAATTTTATCAATTGTATAGATTATTGATCTCTCGATGGACACTACTAGTTTTGAATTAATGTGATCACCATCAAAAAGTTTCATTACCTGTCCGTCACTAAAAATAATAAAATCAAGATTAGATTTCATCCAGATCAAACTTTTTGCATTTTTTTTTTTTATTGACGATAGGCTTGATTTCACATAAACCTGAAATAGTGTTTTAGAGTTCAAGTGCCTTCTTAAGTTTTAAATTTAAATTTTAACTTATGATATTTCAACCACCACTACTTGCCACAGTAATTTGAATTAAAGAATGCAAAAATTGTTTAAATGGATCGTATGATATAAACAATACACGAACTCCCTTATTAATATAGTTCAATACTTCACATACGGGGCGTTACAAATGAAATAAATCAAAACTATACGCTTTCGCGTAGGTGGCCGACAGACGGAGGAACATACAATTAACAATTAGCCTCGCCTTATATCCCAACTCTTAAGTGTTCGAAATTCAAATTCACTCGAACGAACAACGTCGAACCGAAGGCACGTCTTTAATGGTACCGTGAAATTGGCGACCAGTATTGAAATATTAAAAATTGTTAAAACAATAAAAAAAACGTTTTATAGGTTTTTTATTTTATTTAAATCCATCAATTTGACTTTCTTATCTGTACTATTTATGTCAATTCTATATTTATTTATTTTTATAATAATGTATGATTTGTATTCAATCAAATTCTGTTTCTAAAATATTGTTACTATTCTAAATATAAAACGTAACAGATTATATTCTAAGAATAAAATAATATTATTATCTGATGAATCATATTACAGAACTAATATCCCTTTAAAAGGTTTAGGTCCTCAATTATTATTATATTCTTTGTTGCACATAACAGTTCAATTGAAGGACTTCATGTTAAAAATCTTTCTCTAACAGTCTTCCAAGGGAGCAAGAAAAGGGTACAGGCAAGATGTGCATATCATTCAGTAAAAAACAAAAATTGAGGCGATATTCAACCGTTCCAAGTAAAACCTACGCAGAGAATACTTGAAGGAAGCGTGAGAGTTGGATAGTTGGATGTTGATAGGAAGCGAATTCAGCAGTCGTGCTGCAGTTACGGGGAAAGATCGGTTGCGGAAATTAGTATCATGACTTGGTATACTGAGAATTAAAGTATCAGAAGATCTTAGCTGTCTACTGTGCGTATCCGCGAGAGATTGAAATATTGTTTTTAAATATTTAGGGGATTTGAGATTATTAAGTATGGAGAAACGAAGACAAAGTATTCTTACATTTCTATGTTACCGAATAGGTAGCCGTTTCAAATTATTGGTATTCGACATCAATATACATCACAAAAATAAACAAAAGCAGTGTACCAGTTTGTAAATTGCCGCTAACAGTAAAAATTAGTTATAACTCTAAAATTAATTAAATTAATTAATAGAAAAATAAAAAAACCGAATTCGTTAATAATCAAGAATAAACACAGTTGTGTTATCTATTTACGTTCATAAGAAATAATACCTCAATATTTTATATACTAAAAACCTTACATAAAAGTATAAATAGTAAAAGAAAAGCCCAGTATAATAATGAAATAAATAGGTCTTTATGACATATTGGAAAACTTTAAAACATAGGAAACAGGGAACCTTTCTTTTTTGATATCGGTAAAAATCATTCAACTAAAATTACCTTACTAATAATGTTAAAACTAATAAATAAATTTAAAAAGTATTACATTACTCTATGATGGTAGGTATAAACCGGATTTAACTCCATACATACTTACTCGTATTTGTTTATACTTGTACATATACCAAACTATCTACATAATTAATTCTACGTATCTACAGTGTATATATATCGCATTAAAATATAATTACTAAGATACTACCTACTGTTACCTAAAAACTGTAAGCCCCTCTCCAGGGCAGACAGAAGAAACAACAAAAAAACGCAATCTCACATGCCACAAGTTTTAATCCACATCATTTAAATAAAATACCTACTCTAATTACAATACCACATATAAATTGCCAGCTAAACTCAGATGGGTTATTTGGGGTTCACCGGGGTTGGTTACAATTTACAATATATATTTACTGTATATAATTAAAACGAAAATGAGCGCCACCGACTTTTATAACGGAAGCTGGACCTTGTTAAATGTTAACTAAGTCTTTTCCGGCAATGCTCCCAGCAAGCCGAAGTGCCCGAACAAATATAAATTACCCAAATAGAAGACTCTCCGTTACCTCGTAACATAGGCAACAAACTTGCATTTGATCCCGAATGAATAGCCACGAAGACTGCAGCCGAGCCAGCAGGCCAGCCATGCACCAAAGAGACTACCCGAGACAAGGCAGTCGGTACTGAGTCCATGCCAATACAGGAGCGGCCCCATCGGAAAAACATCCACTAGAAGAGCGGCCCCCACATGAAACCTACCTGCAATAACAATTTAAATGTTCTACAAAATCATTCGAGACAGTACTCAAGCAAATGGGATTGGGTACAGTTTTAAATATAAATTAATCTGGTTAACAAAACAAACAACTAACTTCAAACAGTAGCAAATCTGGGTTCAAAAGACAGAAAATAAAATTACCTTTAGGAGGAAAACGGTCTTGCGCAGCAAGGGGTCCCAATATCAACTCGCGGGATTCTCGCCACATCAAGAGGTAGCGAGGATGGAAGGTCCTCAGATAAACGCTTTCCTAAGAGGGCGACCCACGCGCAGTGGCTCTAGCTGAATACAACAAAAAACGGACAATATAGCAAACGATCGGGATCTTTATCGAACCATACTCGGCTCGAATCACGAAATACGAGAAATAACCACCTGAAGAAGGAAAATGGTGAAGCATGGGCTTGGTCACCAATGTCTACTTTTCAGCTTCACGGAGCCAGCCCCGATCAACGAGACAAATCTCCAACAAAAAATAATGCTGCGGAAAAAATCGTATTAGACCAGGGCTTCTTAAACTATGGGTCGCAAAATTCTGCGATCGCGGGAGATTTTAATGTCAAATATTTATATATACCATTTTATAACATCACTAGAGTTTTATAATTTTTTGTGCAATTTTTAATTTTAGATTTTTGTATGTTTCAAAACGAATTCTAAAACTATATATTTTCATATGTATATGTATATTGTTACCTAATAAATAAATCATCAAAAAATATTAATTTATTTTTCTTTTATATTTGTATGGGGTCGTCAAGAAACTCGCAATCATAAATGGGGTCGTGAATGACAAAAGTTTAAGAAGCCCTGTATTAGACAGATAGCTTACCAGGTTGCCAGCGCTATAACCCAAAAATCCAGTAAGACCCAATAGAAGTTTGCAGAATTTGAAATTAAAAATCAAAAAATTACAACAATTTAGTGCCAAAACAGTTCCAGAGCCTACAAACACTCAATCTTGTTACTATCCACCAAAAACCGAGCATAAACACAATCAAAACAACTAAACAAAGGTTAGAGACCCCTGCAATCACAAAAAAATAAATAGAAATCAACTTGTTTTGAAGTTAGTAACAAGTGGAATTAGTTTACTAAGAAAATTAATGTCAAATTACCTGTAATAAAATAAAATCCACCAGCATTCCTCAAGACTATAATTCCCCAACTCGACCGTTATCACAAATACACGGCAACACCGTGACACCAACTATGAGGAATTAATCCTAAGAATCGAATTCTTGAAAAGTCATGGATCAATTGCGACTATAGCTAATCTCAATTTTTTCTATGTAACACTACTTAAATTTGCTAAATTAGTCAATGCAGGATAAAGTTTTTTTTTTATTTTCATTTTTTGATATACATATTTCAAAATAAACCTACATTTAAAAAGAAAAAAAAAACTTAATCAGAAATTACAGACAAATACTTCCATTTTTTTTTTTGTTGTGTAGATATGTCCAAAAGTTGGCCGATTTATGTTGAAGATGATTATGTTTTAGAACTATTTCAAATATGAATAAACTGTATTACAATACAATAGGTACTTAATAATTTCTACAAAATATAATTTATTTTTAAAGTGAGAGTATAAACTTTTAATTTTCAATTAACTGGTGACAACACAACGCTATTGAAAAACACTACAAAATAAATTACATAACATTAAAAATATTCTTAGATACCTAGTTAATAAATGCAGTTATAAAGAAAATGTCACAAGGGTAAAAAAAGCTTTTTTCATAATATATTTTATTAAACTCGTAACAAAGAAAGTAACCATAAAAAAAAGAGTTTTTGACGGGATCTCAAACTCTCATGAAGAGTTTTTTTTTTCATTAAGTTGTGTCATTTGACCCTATATATTATGTAATATATGTGGCATTTTGCATAATAAATCTTGGTTATTGTAATAACATGAACCATGAATTCTGAGATCCCACAAAAACTCTCTAGAAAGTTCTAACAAAGGAATCCCTCATACTTTTAGAATACTGAATCATCATTGGACAGAACACTATATTCACACGATAACGGCAGTAATGGTCCTCAATAATGAGGACCAGTTGTCAAGTTAGGAAGAAGAAGAAGAACAAAAAAAAACACCGACAACTTTATGAAAAAGTAGCTAAATTAGGACAGCAGTATCCGCTAATATAATTATTATTTATAATAAAAATTATTAACAGTAACAAAAACAAAAATCACATTGATCTCTTAGTTAATAAACAATGCAAAATAATAAATAAAAGTAAACAACATCCGTACACATTTATTGATATATATTAACGTTTTTACTTTGTCTTTTTATTGAAATTACCATATTTTTATTTCTACGGAAAACTATATTCTTTTTTCACAGAGAAAGATAGCAACACTGGCGCTGAATCGGTTATTTTTTCATATTAAATTAGTACACTTCGTAGCTAAGTGGTTAGTTGAATGCCCCCCTTTTAAATATAAACATTTAATTACAAAATAAAAAATAGTGTACATTAATATATTTTATAAAATTTATGATTATTATCCAATTTACTTATTATTAATATTTGGATAACAAATTTTGTTTGGCAAACATTTAAATATACTAAGACACAATTTTTATCCAATTTTTTTTATTGTTTTGTTTTCTCTTACAAATAAATTTAGGTCTTAACATGTTACTAACTATTTTATAACCATTATGGCGATGTCATGTCATATTTCAAGCGCTAAGAACTTGTGGTAGCATGTACAGAGCGTAGTTTCAGACCCTATTGTAAGCATAATGTGGGGAAGAAAAACTTCTTGAGATAACCACATTAGTACTTGTATTTTCTATTACTCGCCTGACCTACTGTCAAGTTAAAAATCTACCAGTAGTGAACTAAAACAACTAAATAACTTAAATTAATAAATTTTCGTTTTTGGATTCAGCCAAAATCTATGCATCCCAAACTATAACTCAGCTGAATCTTATGTTCTTTGTCAGATCACATTCACCATTTTCATGTATCAATGCGACATTAGCAATTTACACTACGCTAACTTGAAAAAAAATTGAAGTACATATTTAACGTAATACACTAATATGTGAACACTGGTCTAGTTTTTTATTAATCGCATTAATTCATTAAGTTAATACCCGAATGAACTACTGATTTCAATAAATAATATTCATATAAAAGTCGGTTTCGGTTCGGTTTCAATTTATTTTCAACCGTTCACCAATTTATTGATATAAAAATGTTTACACAGAAATAGATAACGCCGACATAAGTGAAATACATTGAAAGGTTATAATAAATCTAGGGACCTCCGCCGATATTTGGAGTCTTCACGAAATATGTCACTAAGGTGCCTTTTCCTTTAACGTAAGTTGGACCGCGACACTCACACGTGTATCCTGCAGCCATCAGGACCCTGTGGTATAAAAATAATATTTTATATACCGAATATAAATATATTCCTGGGTGATGCTGCAAAGAAACGCCTGGCAAGCTACCACCTTTAAGTTGAAAATCTATCACCAAACCCCCATAGCGTGTTCCGGCAGCTGCTCTTAAAAACCAGTTTCCGACTAGGCTTTTGCATACCATCATCATAAGCCACATCGTACTCTTAGTATCTGGTGAGATGTGGCTATAACCCTAAACCTATAAAACTATAAAAAGAACACGACACTTGTATTCAAATGGATCGCAGCATTTTTTTTTATTCCGACTTATAGGCCTACGAAAATTAGAGCATCAGAGGGCTTTTACAGCTTCTTCAGGCCCATCATAACAGACTGTAGAGTGATTTCCGAATATCTCGAAGACTATTATTTAAAAAAATAACATTACTGTATTGAGAGACTGAATATTATTATGCTATTATATTGACACATAAAAGACAATTTTTAACAAAAAAGAAACCTAACTCCAATGATTTTGATGTTCAAAGTCCAATACTAATGAAATTAAAAGGTATTCCACCCTTGTATACCCTAGGTATACACCCTATCCAACAAAAAAATAAACATCCTAATCGGTTCATAAACAAAGAAGTTATGACATAACATTCTTAAAATAAAAATTTACATTTAAAGTTAAAGTTACAAATCATAAAAGTTTTTATTAGTATAAAATCAAGTCATAAGGTTGTACATTAATAATATTTTGTGATAGAATGACAAGATGAAAACTTTTTATTGCCCCTTCTGAATACTTAATGGCAATGTTTGTTAAATAGAATTTGAATTCACGCCATTCTCATAAGATTTTCTTAGGATTTTTTTTTTATTACTTAATCTGTTTTATACTAAAACTATGACTATACATGATTATAGTTCGCATTATGATATTTAAGCTTATTTTTAGATCCATAGATCTGTCAAGTTTCAGTTTTATCACGCATACCGACAAACTCCACGCTGAACCCAATACTAAACTACCAACATTGTCAGTTTTTTTTTTTAATTTTATGTACGTTAGTCAGAAGTGGTTCCAAATGGTCCTTGGGTGTGCTTTTTTTATCTTTGTAGGTTTTATATATCACCTGATCTTAAGTAACGAAGAGGCCCAAAATGAAATTACGCTAAGAAAGAGTGGCTCTCAAGTGCAGCTGCCGGAACAGAGCAATTGGTGTTTCGCGACAGATTTTCAACTTAAGGGTGGTAGAAAGCCAGGCGGGCATTAGAAAAAGCCATCCTGCCAACCATCATGCTGTGGTTTCATCATGATTTTTCCTTCACCGAAAGCTCAGGTTAATTGTGTGGTTTCGAACTCATGTCGATCGACGCGATGTCCGTACAAACTACCACTGAGCCATCATTACTTCTAATTATATTATTTAATGTCTTAAAAACTGTAGTTACTGATTACAAGTCGAATTTAATTTAGCGCCAAACCTAGTTATGTTGGCAATGTAACACTGCAAAATTGACTTTAACAAGAAGTTTAGAGCCGTGATATATTAGTGGAAGCGTGTTGGGACACCACATTGATCTACATCGATCGATCATTTTCTACAATAATATTTGGCTAGCGTTTTCTAATTATCCCCCTTTTTTATTGTTAAAGGCCACTGGATGCACGTCCTTTAGTCTAACTTCGTAAAAAAAATTAAACTTCAAACATCGCTTTAACAAAATGGTAGCTTCCTTACTAGAACCTCGCCAGGAAGGTTTTGTGACAACTCGAACTGATGCTTCTATACAGCGTTTTTTATTCCTACTGAGTAAAATGACAATCAACAACGTCAAATTTGAAAATAATATTTCCACATTTATTTTTGTAGGGATGCGCTGCCGTATATTTTACTGCACAATTATTTGAATCATAAGATTTAAAATACTGAATTGAAGGTTTTTATTTATGAATTGAAAAATGTAGTGTTATTCATCATTTATTTACTATTATCATTACATAATTCAGGAAATTATAAAAACTTAATGTTATGGCGAACAACAGTAAAAAACTAAAACCTATAAAAAGAACGCTTTGGTTGACCCACGAGACATGCGAATTTGTCTTCCAAATTCGATCTTTCACACTTGAAGGGTTCAATGTTTTTTGAAAAAAAATTACCGATAGGTATAATATCTCAAACGGTTTTACAATTAGTACGGACTGGTGACTTCACTATTATAAAAACACAATAACCTAGCAAACACATGAAATGTCATTTTACTCCGTGGGAATATAAATAGTTATTATTTGTAATACACATAATTTAAGCACAATAACCAAACTATACCACGTAAAATGCCAAATCAGGGTTAAATAACGTTCGTTTAGGAATTAAAATAAAAAGTATCACATAAAAGATTAAGATCCCGCCAAAAATTCCCTCTAAAAATGTATTGTCAACCTGCTAATTTACCCAAATAAGTCGTAAATAATCGCCCAAATTAAAACGTACGAGTGTTAGTAAGAAACTATCAACTATTGAACTGTACCAATGAGTGCCGGTCTCCGTATTAACGTATATCGATTATTCACGATACAGAAGTATAGAACTCTTACAAATTAAAAATACTTACTTGGCTGTATCTTCCGTGACTTGGATTTTCCCCATAATACCCGTCGAGTCCATCCTTGATGCGACGTTTACCGTGTTACCCCAAATATCGTATTGGGGCTTCTGGGCGCCTACTACCCCGGCTATGACCGGACCGTGGTTCAAACCTGAGCATTATAATCAACATGTTGAGTGATGAAACCCAAAGTGCTAATACGCTTACAGACTGGACTGGTTCTCATATGCGATTGCAAGAACACAACTATAGGTGCTTGGCGGCGGATTTTTTACTTATATTCGAGAGACATAATATAACATACCATCACGCCTATATCTCCGAAGGTACACCCATAGTTCGCCGAGCATGTTTTTTTTTCGGTCCCATGTAATAGGAGACGAGCCTGTTGCCATTAATCGGGCACAAAGCCAAACTCCGACCTGCTACTAAGATATTTCATAGAAAATCCCATTAACACTTTGCTCTACCTGGGAATCGAACCCAGGATCTCGACTATAGCAGTCGCGCTTACGACCATTAAGCTAATGACACAGAACGAGTGATTCTAAAAGAAAAGTGAAATTATTGAATGATGTCTGAAAGTGACTCCCTTTCTGGGCATCCACTAAATTATATGATTATTATTATTTCATTACATACCCGATCGAGTTTTTTGCCAGTTCTTCTAGATAGCTGGGATGTTTTCCGAACCGGTAGTAGTGTTTTGACCTTAATGAGTGCCTTCTTAGGGCCTAAATTACATAAAGACTTTTTTGATTTTGATTTTGAAAGTTGATAAATAATTAATTCAAAATTTCTTTGCTACTTCCGCCTGTAAGGTCAACAGCAGTTTTCATCAATCAATTAACTAAGTTTTAAATAATAATAGTAAAAGTAAGTGTAAATAACAAAAAAAAAATACGATTAATATTTATAAATTAAATAAAAAAGTTAAGTAAGTAAGTAGGTAGTAAAATTTAAGTACTTAGTAGAATTAATAGTAAAGGAATGTAGATGTCTTGACGATCGCCGCCGTTTTTGGATTGCATTGTGCTTATCATCGGGTACAGAAAGTAATAATGCTATGCTACTATTTAAAAAAACACTTGCCTATCCTAAGTTTAAACCTCTGGAATGATTCCCTGTTGATTTGTTCCAATATAGTCATCAAAGCGATCGCAAACTCCACCAATATGGCTACCGTATGCTCCTCTTTCTTGATAGCATCCTGAAAATATAATTAGGTTCTAAAAAAAGTCTGTCGAGATTATTTTGTTTGCCAACGGAATAGCGCAGTCGTGACTATATGGCAATAATTTAAAACGTAATGTTACTTGGCGTTACATTTCCAGATTTACGCGAAAATTATACATACGGTTTATGACAATACATATTATATTTCGTAAAAATGATTTTAATTTAAGATTAAGTACTTATAATGTCTTCTTATAAATAATAAAATATCATTTTTTTATTTGAACAAGCATAAAATACTCTCCTCGTTGTAGTGGATTCTGTTTTTTAACCGAATTCAACAAAAGATGGGGAGATTACTCAATTCAAATGCTTTTTTTTAATGGATGTTATAATTTTTTGTTTATGAACCGATTTGAATGATTTTTTTTTTGTTGTATATGGGATACCTTTTAATTTCAGTGGCAATGGACCTTCAACTTCGAAGATACACAAGAGTACTCTTCAAAATAATAGGTTAGTTTTCTTTATTGCTAAAAATTGTCTTGTAATAAGTTGTTAAGATAGATTTCACCTGATGTTTGAGATATAAATGAATTCCAGGATTCCAAATAAAAGAGGGTTTCCCGTACATGGGCGTAGTTAACGATGGGATATAATAAATTTTATCGCCCGTCTTGAGAAAAATAATTATTTGGCTTATAGTGACGGACCAGCTAGTTAAAATTCGCTAGCTACGCTGATGGTTCAGTATGAATATTTCTCATAGTATTTACAGTTAATATATTAGTTACAAGAGGCATAACTCACGATTTGCTCCTCTTTCCCAGGACTTAATCCTGAAGCGATCATATACGTGCTGCCAATAGTTTTGATTTTCTCGATGCAACTGAACTTTGGTTTTAATAATAACTGAAAATTTATAAAGTTATTACAGACTTAATATAATAACATCTACAGCGCCACCTGTTGGAAACCAAGCGTAGGTATGATCCATCGGCAAAACAAAATATTATGTGAATCACTGCATCTGTCATGTCGTTGAGAAGTTACATGACTATTATTAGATGGTTTCCTTATCGCTTATCCTACTTAAGTAGGGTCAGCACAACATGTTTTCTTCTTCCAATATACTCCATCAAATATCATCTAAATATTCACACTTTTTATACGCATATTATAATCACTCCATACCTTCTTTGGTCTTTCTCTACTCCTGTATCCATCCACCTTCATACTTAATATTTTTCTAGTTATATGACTTTCTTCCCTCCTCATGACATGCCCATACCACGCTAGCCTATAAACCCTTCAACTTCTCCGTGACTAGTGTATTTTAAGAATTCTCTAATAAACTCATTCCTGATCTTATCCACTCTAATTACTTCACACATCATCTCAGCATTTCGCATCTCTGCCACGTGTAATCTTCTTTCATCCAGTTCTTTCAATGCCCAGCACTTATATACATACCTCAAGACAGGTCTTATAATGGTTTTATACACTTTTCCCTTAACCGACAGGGGCATTCGAAGATCATATGTTATCAACGAGACCTATCGCCATTTGCACCACCCAGCATTTATCCTATTCTTCACGTCCTGGTCAATGTCACCGTTGTTTTAGATTAATGAACCGAGGTACCGAAAATTGGAGAAGGCTGGTAGGGATACACTGTTTAAGGCTATATGAGAAAAAATGTATTGACCACCGTAGAATATTATAGTACGTAGATAATGCGTATCAACGCATACAAAATATATGTACATATAGTGGCACAGCAAATTGACTGCACTGTCCCTGATGGTAAGCACAGTACAATCCTAACACAACGGCGACCACCGAGAGATCGTAATTCAACGACGGTAGCCACTGTCATATCGACCTTCATTAATATAACTGGATATGCACAGATTGATTCCAAATCTCGACACGCAAAAGCGAGTCACTATGACTGACTTTTCACCACCTGCATGGTGGTCGCGACCCAGTCGGGCAAAACAGCCCTACCACCTCGCTATCGCCATGTCCTCGTTCATTGCTCAGCAAGGTGCACCACGTGCAGGTGAGATGGACTTGGAAAATTTAGGATGGAATTGATAAAGCATGTCGGAGAATTACTTTGGACAAGGAAAAGTGATTTATGTGTTCCTCACCTTATCGAAATCGCATATAATTTCGTTCAAAAGCCTTAAACACTCGAGACCTTGTTTGTTGACGTCAGTTTCGTCATAAAACTCCTTGTAGTTCGGTATTGATGCGAACATCACCGCTATACTCGAGTACCTCTCGTGATACAAATCCTCCTGTAACATTATTATTATGAAGTTAAAGTTAGAGTATAATTGTTTACTTATTAATAAACTATGTATAATAATAAAAATTATAAACATTCGTTTTTATTTAAATTTAGAAAATAATAATTGCACACCTCTGACGTATACTAAACATTTCTGGCGCATTTTAATACATACTATAAAATAAAAATTACACACCTCTGACGCGACGGAAGTAAGAAAATGCTCCGCGACGTGCGCCGGCAATATGTTTTCAAGGAGAATCTGAAAATTTTATACTTTTACATGTGTACCTTTTACTGAAAAATGAACATAATTTTACCATAAATTGACGACCCTATATACAGACAAGTAATCAGTGATAAAAAGTAAAATTAATATAAATATAAATTATTTATTAGAAAAATGTTTATGATTAATATTTACGTATAAAAAATATAATATATTAGGTCCTTACAAATGAAATTAGCGTTTTGTTTAACTGGTCATTTTGATCTCAAATATCTGGCGTCTGGTTGGAAATTCCAAATTCAAATATATTTCCACATTTAGGCTTGTGTATTTGTGTTTCGAATTTAGTAATTCATTTGTTTTCGCACCATTTTATTTTTCTTTGACACCGTTCTTTTCCCGAAATAGAAAATTTAAAATATCGCCTTATTTACGAATATAAGTTCCACCGAGGCATCAGCGCTGCAGAATCAGCTCGAAGGATTAATGATGTGTATGGGAAAGCTACTGTAAAAGAAAACACGCTACGTTTTTGGTTGTAACGTTTTCGTTCTTGTAATTTTGACCTACGAAACAAACCCCGTGGACGGCCGGAGATCCTAGTTGAAAATGAAGAATCAAAGGTGATAGTTGAAATGGAACTTCGCAAACCACATCAGAGTAGCGGCAGGCTTCGGTGTGAGTGATAAAAAAAATTAATCCACTTGAAAGAAACAGGAAAAAAGAAAAAGATCGAGAAATGGGTACAGCATGAATTTGACTGAAGCACGCCAACAAACACCTAAAGAGTTCTTGCATTACATTACGAAACCGTCACAATAACGAAGGAATTTTGAATCGTATTGTTACTTGTGACGAAAAATGGATCATTTACGACAATCGGAAACGCTCATCACAGTGGTTGAACCCAGGGGAACCAGCCAAATCCTCTTCCAAACGAAAGTCGTCTCAGAAAAAGGTAGTGGTGAGTGTTTGGTGAACCAGTGCTGGTTCATACACTACAACTTCATAAGATCTGTCCAGAAGATAACGGCAGATCTGTATTGTCACCAATTGCAAACTATGATGGAAAAGCTAGCCGTTAAACAACCGAGACTGGTCAATATCTCAAGCCCACTGCTGCTTAAGAACAACGCTAGACCCCATACTTTACGACCGACGGTCGCTAAATTAGAGGAACTGCGGTTGGAATGTCTCCGAAACCCACCATATTCCACGGACATTGCTCCAACAGATTACCACTTTATTCGGAATTTGGACAATTTCTTGCAAGGAAAATAAATTCAATTCCGATGAGGCTGTCCAAACTGCCTTCAAAGATTTCATTGGTTCTTGCTCCCACAATTTTTTCAGCAATGGAATCAGTGAACTACCTTTAAAATGGCGAAAGTGCATAGATACTAATGGTGTACCCAGACTTCGACTGATTAAATGTAGGTATAATTTCATAATATTTTTTTCATTTTACTTTTACCATATAAAACGCTAATTTCATATGTAAGGACCCAATAATATAACACGATTATAAAAAAATATTATTAAAAAGAAAAAAAAAACCTTGTCAGAAGTGGGATTCGAACCCACGCCCTCAGAGAGGACCAGAACAACTCGAACCCACGTTCAATGGGCAAGGGAACCTTGAGTCTGGCGCCTTAGACCGCTCGGCCATCCTGACATATTACAATATGTTATAAATATTGACAACACTACACAGCTACTACGGAGCTTAGTATAATATTTTAATTGATTAAAATACTTATTACTTTTACCCACACAACTACACATAATAATGTAGCTATGTTAAATTAAATTTAAATAATATTTAAAAACATAATTAGTAAAGTTATCACTTTTAAATTGAATTTGAAAATAAATCTATACATAATATGCATTTAATAGGTACATCTAGATAATAATTATATATTTCGTTCCATTCTCAGTTTAGCAGAGTATGCTAAATTTTCAAATTTTTTAACCACTTTTGTATAGATTTTTATAACGATGTTACATAGCGCGGGATGGAAGCTAAACTGAAAAGTTAATTAATGGTCGATGGTTCGAGTCCCGATGATTTGGTTTCTTACTTTTGTTTTTTTTTTTTTACTTAAATTTTCACGGAGAATCGAACCATCGACCACTCGTACTGTACATACAGCAGAGCGTACAAGTCTGGCAATATATACTAATATAATAAAGCTGAAAAGTTTGTTTGGTTGAACGCGCTAATGTCAAGAACTACTGGTTTAAATAGAAAAATGTTTTAGTATTGGATAGCACACTTATCAAGGAAGGCTATAGGCTATATATCATCACACAAAAACCAATAGGAGCGGAGCATCAATAAAAAATGTAGCAACAACGGAAGAAATTTATTCCTTTTGAAATCTTACACTACGTTCGCTGCATTAATGGTTAAAGATACGTAACAATTAACTGTGACATAATTGTTTCTCTTAAAAAGTTCTAAAAAAAAGTCCGCGATAGTATATATATATCTTTTAAGGTTTACTCAATATACCTTTTTAATAGTAATAAAATTTGTTCTAAAATAATAAATTATTTGCGGAGGTGTTTTTATATACATGTGTTAATCCTTATCAAAATAAATAAATTATTTATCACAAGTATTTAATTTTATACAAAATTGCCCTTGTACATTAATAGATTTAAATGAATATCTCAGGAGATATCACAGTTTTAAAATAACTCGGCAGCAATATAATGACAAAGTACCGCGAGCGCATTTTTATTATGCAGAATGATGTGGGAGGCGGGTGGCACCAATAATACGTTGCCTACGAGCCACTCTCTCTATCCATTTCTCTTTCTCTCTCATATATGATGCAAACGAAGTTGCGCGGCTCAGCTATAACATGATATAAAGCGAAAGGAACTTCATTACAACCGGCTGAACCAAGACACTTCCCGAGTTTTTTTAAATAAAATATAGGCACGCGTTTGGCCTCGATCTTACCTCATGGTAAGTAAAGATGAGGCCGATGATTGATTACGTACCAGATGCTTGTTCACTCTTTGCTTGAAGACTTCTAAGGTATAGGTAGGCGAGAAGACGAGAAGCCATTGAAATTACACTTGACTTATTTATTAATAAAGTAATATAGGTACCTTGTTTATACCCCTCATGGTTTCCACCTCCTCTTGCTCGAACTTTAACTTGTCCTTCCAAAGGAAATCAGTCCTGGATGTGAACTCGATCTGTCTGTCCAAGGACATGGAGTAATGCTGCCAGGAACACTAGTACCAAGCCGGCTTTCGCCGCGTATGGGAACATTGAAAACCTGAACAATGAACATTTTTTATTATATTTTTTTCTAAGTTAAGATCCATATAGGTTCGAATCTTTCATTTGAGCTTTTGGACAAAGAAATGTCTTAATAAATCCGTAAAATGGTGGTCAGGCTTTTGTCAATATCCTCTTGGTTAGCTACCACCGACATTTATAGGTGTGTTCTGGCAGCTGCATTTGATAGTAAGTTTTTCACTGGGCTTAGTGTGTCACGATCTTGAGCCACATCGTCATTTAAGATCAGGTGAGGTTAAGGCCATATCGCTAAACCTACAAAAAAATTTAAAAACATAGCTCTTAGAATTTCTAGACTTAAGTGGAAGTATGCCAGACACATTTGCTTGTAGAACGGATGGCCTATTTGGCCTAAGAATTTTCGAGTGACGACCACGCATTGCAAAACAGCGAGGACATGCCTGTCACAAGGTGGACCTTACGACCTGGTAAAAGTTGCGGGAACTGGTCGTTGTGGCGATATTTAGGGGAAGCCGATGTCTGACTGTGGACGTCTTTCGGTTGAATAGACGGATAGGTGAATGGATGTAAAATTGCCCTTCAATTGGTGTGTAGAACATTATTTTATCCACACTTGTAATATCGTCTGTTATGCTCTTCTTCTCATTTTATGAAGCATATTATAGGCCCAGTGGTCTTTTCGGCTTGTTCAGCAACAGTGAACGTGTTTTATCATATACTCACAAGTTTTGGACATAATTGTTTATGATAATACTCACTCGCTAACTAAATCTCTCTTCTGGTATTCGTCGAAGATGTCCGCCGAGGCGAAGAGTGTGATGTGGACTGCCAGGGTGAGGGACATTAGCAACATCTTGAGGATATAGCCGACCCTCAGGAAGACCGATATCGATGCTAATGCTAGCACTGAGCTATACAAGTAACTCTGGAATGTTACATGTTTAATTAAACTTTTAATGGCACGACTATTTTTACGAGAAAATAAGATTCAAAATTAAATAATTATATCCCTTCTTATATAATAGTCATTAGCCATCGATGTACAGTTAAAAGCCTTTGAACAGGATCCATGGTGGGATGAGCAAGTGAAGAATCGTTGCTGGGACATGGAAACAGCTTAATAGAAAACCACAAGTGAAACGGATAGATTACAAACTTACTGTAAAGACCTGGGCAAGTGATTTCCCGAAACGAGGATGAATAGAGGTAAGAGAAGATCCTTTTTTGGTGGAAAGAATTTTGGATAATCAATGATTTTTTGAATATCGACTGCTCCTTTCTATTCTCAGTAAATGTTATATGAAATGCAATATTATTTATTAGCATAGATAGATTTTTAACATATTATGGTTGTAAAACGTTACAATATATTTACATATTAGCTGGTACCCGCCCGCGACTTCGTCTGTGTATTATTGGATACGCACAGATTCATAGATCTCGGAGCACGACAAATAAAAAAAAAATCATATATGGGTTTGTCACTATGTGTATGGTGGACGCGATCCCTACCACCTTGCTATATTACTCTATATGCACCATCTGATTTCGAAACACGACAAACGAAAAGAAAATCATACATGGGTTTATCACTGTTTGTATGGTATTGTCATTATATGCCAATATGAATCCAACACATTAACCATCCCAATAAAACTTACAACCACACAAAAAACAAACATACAAAACTTTACTTTATTATATTTGTAGTATAACACTGGTTAAACTATAACTTTTACCAGGGTAAAAAGTACCCTATGTGTTATTCCAGGTCATAGACTATCTGTCTGCCAAATTTCATTCAAATCCGTTCAGCCGTTTTTGCGTGATTGAGTAACAAACATTCATATATCTAAACAACAATAAACCAAACACTTTCACATTTATTATATTAGTAGGATATAGTAGGATTTACCACACCTACTGGTTTTAAGCCTCCCACCACTTAAGGCCGTAGCTGTCAAAAGTAATTTTGATAAGAAATGCGCGAAAAATTGGCATAATTGCCAATAGGATAGGATGGGATACCAATGTCAACAGAAGCCAAAGTGCTAAAAATAATTCTTTTATATGCTACTATGTCAAAAACTGTTGTCCTGATATGATTAGAGCATTCTTTGAAATAAATTATTTATTTTTTTATAAATTTAGCAATTTGTAAATTGTGCTTTATAATTGTGTTGTAATAATCTCTTTGAAGATTCAGGGATATAGTGTGTATTATTAAATATTCCTAAATCAAATTCGTTGATAATTTATTAACAAATCAAATATACATTTCTAAAGCCAACTACATTATAACGTTATTATTTACATTTATAACGATATAAATTACACTCACCGGTGCCGAATCCACTTCAGGGCTTATTTCAAATCCTATGAAAAGGTCATCCGTATGTGACAGCTCTGTGATGTTAGCTGTTAAATTTCGAAAATTCGTGCCATTACGTCCTCCAAGTGGATAATATTCTATAACGTGAATCTGGAACTGAAAATATATATTGTTCAATGAAAAATTAATTTTTCTATACAATCTGCTTTTGAATTGCAAATAGATCATGTTATACCAAGGAAAATAAAACAGGCCAGGTATGCTGTTCGCCTATCCTGGCCCTTGGTAAAATAATGTTACCGAAGAAGTATTCGCAGTTTTAAGTTAAATAGAAGCAAAATTAAACACTACACGATCAACCGAGATTAAAAGATGTGGAAGATTTCCCAGCCAACGTGTTCTCTCCTTACTATGATATTAGGTCCTTCAAACGAGGCGTGAAGAGGCATTTCAGCATATCACAAATTTGTATCACCAACGGTCGCCATTCTTTATAGACTGTACAGTAATTAATATCAGGTGCTATAAAGTCATTTTGCCGAGTTAATACAAGGTAAGATAAAATAAAAAGCGATAAGTATAAACTATTTTAAGGCTTAATCTCATATTTCATACCTTAAATGAGAAAGTTAACTCTTTACTTAGAGTTCGGTGTATAATTCATGTTAAATGACTTATTTTCTATAGTTAATATTTATACTACCTTCTCTGAACCTTGAACAGGGATTAGTATATTTTTTATATTTGCAAGTATATTCAAACGTTTCTTATTTAAAATTATTCAAATTGTTTTTAAACCACTCGGATCACCTGTCTACGCATTAGAAATCACTCTGATTTACGATGAGCAAAAACAAATAAAAAAATTACTTACCAAATTAATAACTGCGCACGCGCCTATAAGTAGAGCCGATACAAAAAACATGGTCAGTCTTATAAAACGATTGCTGGTCACCACCTGCATAGAAAATTTAAATATAAACTCTATGACTGAAATATTCACAGTAGAAATTAGACGCGTTGAAGAACTCACCTGACCAGGCTTAGTGCAATTGTCCGCATACAAATCATCGTCTAAAATGGGTACATCGGACAATGGGTGAAGACCTCTCTTGAACATGTAGCCGTCGTACCAAGACAAGTAAACGAAGACTAACAACGTTAAAAAAGTCGGTCCAAATGATGCATACAGTACTATTCCTCTGAAAATATAATATTTAGTACGATCAAATTATTTTGATATAATAACTTGCTGATCCTGTTATATAGACGTGTATGGTGGTCTTAGTTTAATAGGTCACGATTATCGCATCATACCGCTTTCAACACTCTGATTTTAAAATTGGTGGTCACACTTACAAAATAATACAATTTTTACTTTTTAAGAGATAATTATTATTTGCTACAAATAAAATCAAATAGCTCCAACAGAAGACCCAACAAAGAAGATTTCATTTCAAAAAACAGTGTAGTTCAAGATTTGACAGTTTTCAAATACGACCTTCAATATTTTATTTGTTTTACTGTTTATTGCTATGTCTATGTCTGCACAGATGCACCTTCGTCGTTGGCTGGCTGCTTAGCCCCACATAATAAAATCTAACCGAATCACGAGAAATTCTCTAGAAATTCCTTGTTGCGTACGCTAGAGTTATGGGATGGACAACGCAGCAAAATATCCCCCGGGACCTTAGCATGGGACTTTTTAAATAGGAATTGAAATACGCTCTCCTAGGTTGGCAATATAATATCAATACTTAAAGTGTTTATCTTTAGAACGTCAGACGGTTTACTGTCCTTTTATCATATGTATGGTTGAAAGATACCAAACATTTATAACATACTCATGTTCTAAAGCATTAAAGATTAATAAAGTTAAACTTACTTAGGAACTGTGAGTAGTTGAGTGAAAGCCAGAAGCGCAAACAATAGAGTTGCGCACGCGACGTTGTATTTAAATTGAGGGTCGGGTTGACTACGGTACTGGCTCTCTTGTGTTCCGTTCTTAAACCATAAGGTAAGGCGGTTCATGCCTTCCGAGTTGCTTCTGAAATTATTATTTTTAATTTTTTTTAGCTCGATATTTGTCTTAGCTTCCATCGATGTGGACTCAAATCATACAGCCATAAATCTTATAGGTGAAAAAATAAACAAATAATGATGGTGAGATATTTTCTTGGGTTCGCCTGTTTGGCTACTACTATCATGTTAAAAATTTATCAACAAACAATTTACAATTGGTTCCAACGTCACACCCAAAAACCATCATGACTGTAGAACTGTCACGACTGTAGCAACCCATTATGAGGTAAATATTACTTGCTTGTTAAAAAAATGTAATACTTACGTACAATCACAGCAAGTTGTCTTCTGAGGTAAAAGGTTTTGCTCAATCATAGCTAAACTCTGTAACAATTTATGAGATTTTTTTTAACTTACCTAAGGTTTAAGGGTGTAAGAAACAACTCTAAGTGCTGCGAACTTTTATTATTTTTAATTCACTAAAAGATAGTAGCGGTCAGAGAGCCCTGTGGTTAGTCGATAACATATTGGAAGATTGATCGCTTCAGAACAAATGTTATCTTTTGGCCATAACCATCGAGATTTAACCCTTTTCTTATTCCTGCACTGGGATAGACCTTTTTTGTAACAAAAGGTCACTGCATATAGATGGAAATGGGATGTTTTGCTTTTTGTAACTTATAAAAGCGATAAACGCAATGGATTTATTTTTTGTTTCCCAAAGACTGCAGACATATTATATAATACATGACTCCTTAATACACAATTCGGAATATTTTTTACGATTTTAATAACTTAGATAATAAACTAAGGCAATCTTTCGCCAGACTGTATGATTAGTTGGTAATTATTAGCTGGACTTGTAAAACAATTTTGCTTTCTACATCTCGCTTCAAACTGCACACCAACTGCCCAATGTCTTTGGGTATACTGGAAATTAACGCAATGCTTTCACAATATAATAACAAAGGTCAGCAATAGCGGCAAACTATTACAAATATGTATTTTAAAACTTACAGATATCCCTATATTTTTGGCGAGTGTAGAATCAGTTATATTTGCGAAAGGTTTGTCTGCTCCCCAACATTCGACGTATTTTGTCATTTTGCTTGACGGTCGAGATCTAGTCGGTACTCCGGGAGTAGCTGTAAATTTGATACAAGTATTTTACTTACCGGTATTGTTATTACAATCCCTTAGGAATTTTGATTAATCAAAATAAAAAAAAACATGAAAAATGAGGTGCAAGTAATTATAGATTATATATCAGATAGGTATTAAAATTGAAAATTATAAATTATATTAAAAATGCTGTTGACAAAATGTTGAATACAATTTTTCTATAGAATGAATGGTGTAATTAAAAAAAAATCATTTTTAATTTGAATTTGCTAGAATTTTTATGATCATCTAAAATAACTTTAATGCTTTAATTTAGAAAACAGTAGAAAAGTTGCAATAAATAATACTGTGTAGTAAAACCACCATGTGGATCAAGTACTATAAATATTGGAGTATGCTAATGAAGGTGTTTATACTCCAATCACTATAAATATTGGGAAAATCACTGAAGTTGTTTTTTTTTTTATTTTTGTTCAAAAGTATCCTGTTAACTGTATAATGTACGAAAGATGAGGTTAGATACAAAAAGTACATAAGAGCTTTTCAAACGATGAAACGTAACTCAATGAATCCGTGGACAAGGTACTTATCATTCTAAGAAATAGTGGAGCCGTCTCGCATTCACTTATTTTTCTATCGTTCTCTGAGAAGTAAAAAAGAAGAAGAAGTAATAAAATTTCATAAAAAAGATATAAAATTGGGGCAAAAGATTAGGTAACAATACAGTAATCAATTAATGTACTAAAACAACATGCAAAATGGTTATTTAATCACCTGTTCCCATTATAGGGCTGACGGTTCCAATCATTGAACCACTCCGACTCTTCGGTTTAGAAGTTACGACTCCTCCATTTACGTGACCTTCACTTTGATTTGTTATCGGTACTCCGCCTTCGAATGCTACTGTCTTCGGGCCGTCTACTCTGACTGATGCCTTCCTACTTAGATCTAAAATATATACAACACACAAATACTTAATTATTTCTTGAAGTACTGATATGATTGGAATCAGGCAATATTGAGGATATATCTATTAACCTATATTTATGTCAAACTTACTTTTTTTTAAATAAGTAGATTTTAGTTAATGAAATCATCTTTTTTACTGGCCTCAGTTAAGAGTCTACTGTTTTTCCATGTTGGATTTACATGGCCCAGCTTTAACTGACTGTACTGAAAAAAATACTACGCTTTTTTGACAAATTATTTTAAAATATGACATATTTAGTGTGAATTCCAATATGGTATAGCATTTGATAGATTATTTCTTAAATAAATATACAAATATTTGGAATATAGCTCAATAGTTTGGAATCCACAGTATAATAAATATATATGTCAGATAGAAGGAATCCAGAGGAGATTATCAAACACATTTAATTTTGTTTAGATGTAATTTATCGGAACTACCTGTAGGTACCAGTTCTGTCCACACTTGCAGATCTTCGAAAACAGAGCGATAAACTATTTTTAAATTATTTAGAAATTATATGGACTCCCCATTTCTTGTCAGTGAAATTAGTTTTAGATGTCCCCGGCTTAATACTAGGAATCATTTCCATTTTAATTAATATTCCAGTTACCAAGACAAGATAGGTATGTAGGAAATACCTTTATGTTTAGATCTAGTTATACACATGATAAGTGTTTTAATAAAATCGATATATTTGCATGCTCTATTAGTAGTGTAAAATTCATACTAAGTAAATTCATTCATAAGTATTTTATGAACTTGTTTTTGTATTTTTTTTTTTATTTATTTATTTTTTTTTGTATTTGGCTCTTTTTTAATATTTATAATTTTGATATTACTGAAAATTGAAGTGAAATCTTCTTTTAGCGCGGTACGCATATTTTTAGATGAGAAAAAAACTCTGGACTCGCGACACCTTTACGAGATGCAGCCATATATGCATGTACATATAGCAGACCACGAACGCGTCTATATAAATAAAAAACATTTATTGGTATAAAATTTATAACAACTGTTTTGCCTAGTGTTTAAACAACCGATAATACAACAATTGTTAACTCCCGATTATTATTTTTTTTTTTAATTAATATAATGGTCTTTAAATGCGATACGAGATTTTTTTTTTTATTTATTCATTTATTCTAAAGCCGGTTCTGCAGTGCTTCAAGAGAAAATTGGAAAAAGATTTGATAACATAAACTTTGCAGACGATAAAAATCTACCATTAATTGAATTTTTGAATAAAGAATTTGATTTTACTATGTCCAATCAACGCAATATTAGTACAACGAGATATAAAAGTACAATTGATGCGGTATTCACGAGATATTTAAATAACTTGGAATCAAAATTGTTTATTTCCTATTTTTGTTACCATGAACCTATAGTTTCTATCTTGGATTGTAATAATTTTAATGATAATGATGATGATACAAGAGTTGTCGAAATTGTTAACGATGATTCGTAAAAGAATATTAAATGTATTTTAAAGTTTGTAATAATTAATAAATACAATTCATAAATAAAATGCAAATTATAACCCAATAACCCTAGTACCTATCTAAAAAATGTCTAACGCGCCAAAATAAGTTTTCACTTCTGTCGGCACTCGCGGAGTGCAACCCGTAATTTTACAATTTTATTTTAATTTAATTTGGCTGAACTATTTGGACTGATATTTGTGATAGCAATAGTAACTTTTATCATTTACTGCTAGATTTTGTGGGAACTGATTTTGATTTGTGTTTCATTTGTTCTTGTAAATTTGTAATAAGGAATTGTAACTGTTTGTTTTCCTTGTAATAAATTAAAAAAAAAAGTAACCAGAATTCTATTTCATAATTTTTTACTTAATGGACATATTCTTAGTGCTTGCTTTAAGTTTAATCTCTAAGTCTAAAAACTTAAGATACTAGTATGAGTAAGATGGATATAATACCCAGGCCACACTAGGCAAATGTGAATAATTGCGGTTTTTTTTACATATTTCACTTACCACCAGGATTTCTCATCGATTCCGCCCTGGACACCTTTGTCCCTTCGTCCACGAAACTGTGCTGAGAAGGCGCTGGACTGATGCTGTCCCTCGGCTTTGTCGGAGAAGTGTCTTGGTATATCGAGGAGACTATACTAGCTTTTCTGTCAACCGTGCAAACGGAAAGTCGTCCATTTTCAGACATACCCGGTTTCTAGAAGAAATAAATTTTGGTGTTTCAATAATTAAACTTACCATTCACTAAATTTAATATCACCTAAAATTCATAATTGATTTTCTTAAAAATAGTTTTCTTCTAATAAAACTAAAACCATAATATAATATCATGAAAATAATTTATTCGCCTTTTTGCAACGTGTAAAATTGACGATATATATTCATCACGTCTTAATGGAAAGTTCCAGAAATTATAATTACTGGATATAATTTTTTAGAATTACATCTATACTAATACAATAAAGCATGAGAGTTTTTTTGTTTGTTTAATCACGCTAATCTCTGAAACTACCAATCGGATTCGATAAATTCTTTTTGTATATGATGACCAGACTCACGTGGAATAGTATAGGCTATTTTAACATTAGGCTACAACTCCCAGCTAGCCTTAAATATTGATTTTTGTTAAGTAAGCTTTATCCGCGTGCGCTGTCGTAATGGTTAATGGTGTGTAAATATCATGTTCCACAAAAATACTCGTCCTTAGTATTTGTATTTTGTGACAAAGATTTGTTGAACATTTAAAAATTGATTTATAAACATGGCATATTAATCTTTACAAACAAAAGTTACTTCATCATAAAGATAATTCTTATGAAGTTCAAGAGTATGCTGTTTGGACACATACTTCAGGAGATAATAAAAAATTAAAGCAATTTGTACTTACGGGAAGAACAATTATGATAGATTACACGGGTGCGTTGGCGGCGCGGTATTTGTGTGATAAAATTAACACGGGTGAAACCGTGGAGTACAGCTAATATAAATACAATCAAACATGTAGGAACCAACATCAAATGTTTTCAGAATGTTGTTTGGTTTGTGCTTTATGTTATCACTAAAGTTTATAGTTCTTGTTGGTAAGTAGTAGGTCTAAGGCAAAATGGTATTGGCATACCCTTGGCGATAAAAATCCCTAAATAAAATTAAGATTTAAAAAAATATAAATATATAGTGGTGGTTGTCCCCCAGTGGTCGAAATTCGACCGAATTCATTACATTTATAAGTATCCACGTCATTGAGATTCCTTTTTTTTAAGAGTAAATATATCGACACTTAAAGCGCACAAATATCACAGCTCCAAACTCATTCGGTCAATTTTTCAGAAATTAGTACGATTTTTGCAACTTAAAAAAAATTAATTGCGGACAACCTACACCTTGAGCGACTGTTTGACCACAGACTATTATGTGTTTGACATTGGCACTTTGTATGTAAACAGTGAGTATTTATTTTATTTTATATTATGTATACATTATATTATATGAACCATATAAACTTTAACTATGCCAACTCTAACAATCTTTCGTACGCGTAATACAAGGTGTCCAGAAAGGGTATCGGGTATTTGTAAGTTCAATGAAACAAAAATTATTTGTATGCAATAAAAAAGTTTATTGTTTATTATTAGCATATGAATTGGAGAATTATTTGGAAAAGATGATGTTATCCAAATGATGACCGTTACGTTGCTGGTACTCTTCTAAACGGAAACGAAGATTGGCGATAACACGTTGACACATAGCTATCGATATTGCTGCCATTTCTGACCTGATGTTTTGCTTTAACTGGGTTAGATTCGTCGGATTGTTTTGATAAACCTTGCTTTTAAGGTATCCCCATGCAAAATAGTCAAGCGGGCTAAGGTCGGGGCTTCTGGGACGCCAGTTGATGTTACCCCTTCGCGAAATGACTTTATTAGGGAATAATTCGTTAACAACTTCCATTGAGTCATTTGAGGTATGGCAAGTGGCCCCATCTTGCTGGAACCACGTTCTTGAGTTGAAACCTGCAAACTCCTGCAACTCTGGGACCAAAAAATTTCGCAACATATCGCAATAACGGTCACTATTTACATTAATTGCTCGGCCTCGTTGATCTTCATGAAAATAAGGACCAATTATGCCTTTAGCAGACATAGCGGCCCAAACAACGACCTTTGGGCTATGCAGGGGTCGTTTATGCTTTCGTCTCGGATTCTCCACTGCCCAGTACCGACAATTCTGCTTATTAACATGACCATTCAGGTGAAAATTTGCTTCGTCACTGAACAGTATGTTGTTAAATCGCTGCAGCATTTCGTTCGCAAAATTCAGTCGATTAGCATAGTCCGTATCCTTCAATTCTTGAACCATTTGAATTTTATAGGCTTTTAGATGTAAGTCTTTCTTTAAAATCGAATGTAAAGACGATTTTTTGATGTTCAACGCTTGGCTTCGCTTTCGGATGGATAAAGACGGATTTTGACGAACCGACGCCTCAACTTCTTCAATTGTTTCTTCATCGCGAACTGAACGAGGACGACCAGATTTTGACTTTTAACTGTCGCACCTGTATTCTCGAACATCCTGATCCATTTTCTAATGCTATCGTCACTTGGCGCGTGGCGTGTACGATATTCCGCACGATAGAGACGTTGAGCAGTCACTATTGAATCACCATTACGATAATAAGCTCGTACGCAAAATGCGCGATGCGTCCCCGAGTACTGTTCCATCGTGACTAAAACTCCACAAAATGGCGGACTCCACGAACCCCTCCCCGCACCCTTTAGACGCCCCGTTTCGAATATGGCGCGAAAACAAATACCCGATACCCTTTCTGGACACCTTGTATTATGCTAAAAAAGTGGTACAAAATTTTGCTTTTCAAGTTTTATTAATTATTATACCGGTTTTGTAGTCACTATTACCAGAGACAAGGTAAATAAAGTTATAAAAAAGACAACTACTAGTTGAAATAAAAAAGAAAACAATTACTTCGCAGTAAAACCCATCTGTAACAACGTCAACTCAGACAAACACGCCCTGGGGACACCGATAACTACTTTACCCAGTTCATAGAGTATATATTTTACATAGAAACAGACGAGTCACACCTATACCATTCGTAAATATTCAGTGAACACAATTATTTATTCTTATATATATTTTTTTTATCGTTATAAGTTTAGCGTTGTGGCCACAATCTGACCTGCTCTGAATCGACTATGTGGCGCAAGACCGGCTCTCAAGTGCAGCTGCCGGAACACACCTATTGGTGCTTGACGACAAATTCTCAACTTGAAGGTGGTAGTTAGACAGGCGGGAGTTGGAAAAAGCCCTCCCACCATGCTATGGTTGCATCATGACGTTTTCCTTACCGAAAGCTCAGGCTCATTGCAGGGATTCAAACTTACTTCGATCGACGCAGAGTTCGTATACGTACGTAAGTCATCATTGCATCAAAAAGATAATGCGTCACATATTTCTTTTTGTGAAAATTCATTTAATATATCAGTATAGTTGTACGGTCTGACAATTCATACAATCAATGATAGTTACTAAAAAATAATTCCAAATCGTCCGAAACGTTTACATAATTTGAGAAAAGTTAAGTTAATTAAATTAGTTTTCGATCCTTGGAAGTAATTGTATTTTTTATTGAAATTGTGGAACTGCCTCCCGGTCAATGCGCTCCCTCGTTTCTAAGTGTCCTTTAAGCATAACGTGAAGAGATATATGCAGGCCAGCAGCCATTAATGACAATAATTTAATTTTTTTTTTTTTTTAATTTATTATTATATAATTTAAATGTTATACGCAATGTAAAAATAATTTAAAATTTAATAATTTATACTAAATTTAAATTTAGTATACGGTTAAATAATTTTTACACAATAAAAAAATTAAACGTCGGTAAAAATAATTTACATTATTATCAGTGTGATTGTATATTGTTTGCTCCTAACTTGCTTTTTTGGTAAGAGTCAAATCCTCTGAATCTCATCTGAATTTTAAAACGGTTATTCCTAACCGATTGGGCTATTTATATTTTGCAATACACGTTTAGTTTGAATGGCAATGCATGGTTGGCTAAGTGACGTCATTCTAAACCCAATATGGCGGACTCCCAAAGGTGGAAAAATACGAAAATAAATTGAGTACAAATGAAATATTGAATAAAAGCTTAGTTTTAAAAAGTTTTTATGATTAATAATTATTAAATTACAATAGCAGTGATTGTGTTTATCACTTTTTAATCATTTTTACATTCTATGTCTTCCTCGGGTTCCGTTGAGACAATAACGTCAAGTTCTCAACGCCCGAAGTCAAGTAGACAACTAACTGAAGCTAAAGTTCGGATTAAGTTTTCATGTTACCACGTTTATTAGATAATTATATTGTTTTAAATTTGATCAGACAGTTCTAAGTTATCTCATTAAAAGCATTTACCATTTTAAGGACCAATTTTTAAATTCCCAGATAACTTTATTTGAGGAATAATTTTGACGCTTTAACTGGTAAAATATGGGAAAAACTGTCAAAATGTAAAACATATTCCTCAAATAACTTTTATTGTAAAATCAATTAATAATGAACAATATCTGAACAACCAAGATGTGCTGGGTGTCTTACAAAAAAAGTAAACCACCTAACAAGGTAAACTAGGAATATAAAACATTTTCTAAATACAAAGTTTGATCCAAATCGTTGGAGCCGTTTCCAAGCAACTAATATCTCACATAACAGTATTAGATATCTATAATTAATACGTGAAGCAAAAGCTTTCGGTACCTTTTTAAGCGTCTTGCGTGCATGGAAGACTGTGAGATTTGGAATGGTTAAAGTTTATATGGTGAAGGAGTGCAAAAAGTTAAAATTTATCTATAATATCTGTTACTAATATATTATATTAAATAAATTAATACTGCGAATCCTAACCCGACCAATGCCACTTAGACCGCCCAAAATATTGACATTGTCACTCAACGAAAAGTGACAGCAAGTGATGTAGATAATACTCATTATTTATGAATACTGTAATTGTCAAACAGAAAATAGTATATGATCAAAAAGTCGTTGGTCGAATTTTGCAATCCAAACAATGCAACATCTATCGTGCCCTCTATAACCCTATACCTGCACATTCGCTGACTTATCGGTTTACTCTTTAAACCAACCTCAGCAGGTGGCCGAATACTCGTCAAACTAAATTTAAAACAATCATCGACACGGAAAGAAGAAGAATGTACATATTTTTTATACCTTCGAAACATGTTCTCCCCATTCATCACCGTAAAAAGAGCTGTTAGACTTCAACCGGCTAAAGAGATATTATTCAAAGCTCTCATAAAGTCACATTTTAAACATAAGACAGGTGGCCGAATACTGGTCAAACTAAATTTAAAACAATCATCGACACAAAAAGAAGAAGAATGTACATATTGTTTATACCTTCGGAACATGTTCCCCTTCATTCATCACCGAGAAAAGAGCTGTTAGACTTCAAACGGCTAAAGAGATATTATTTAAAGCTCTCATAAAGTCACATTTTAAACATAAGACAGGTGGCCGAATACTGGTCAAACTAAATTTAAAACAATCATCGACACAAAAAGAAGAAGAATGTACATATTGTTTATACCTTCGGAACATGTTCACCTCCATTCATCACCGAGAAAAGAGCTGTTAGACTTCAAACGGCTAAAGAGATATTATTGAAAGCTCTCATAAAGTCACCTTTTAAACATAAGACAGGTGGCCGAATACTGGTCAAACTAAATTTAAAACAATCATCGACGCGGAAAGAAGAAGAATGTACATAATTGTTTATACCTTCGGAACATGTTCACCTCCATTCATCACCTAGCACAAAGAGCTGCTGACTTCAAGCTAAAGAGATATTATTGAGCTCTCATAAAGTCACCTTTTAACCATCAGCAGGTGGCCGAATACTCGTCAAACTAAATTTAAAACAATCATCGACACGGAAAGAAGAAGAATGTACATATTTTTTATACCTTCGAAACATGTTCACCTCCATTCATCACCGAGAAAAGAGCTGTTAGACTTCAAACGGCTAAAGAGATATTATTCAAAGCTCTCATAAAGTCACATTTTAAACATAAGACAGGTGGCCGAATACTGGTCAAACTAAATTTAAAACAATCATCGACACGAAAAGAAGAAGAATGTACATATTGTTTATACTTTCGGAACATGTTCACCTCCATTCATCACCGAGAAAAGAGCTGTTAGACTTCAAACGGCTAAAGAGATATTATTGAAAGCTCTCATAAAGTCACATTTTAAACATAAGACAGGTGGCCGAATACTGGTCAAACTAAATTTAAAACAATCATCGACACAAAAAGAAGAAGAATGTACATATTGTTTATACCTTCGGAACATGTTCACCTCCATTCATCACCGAGAAAAGAGCTGTTAGACTTCAAACGGCTAAAGAGATATTATTGAAAGCTCTCATAAAGTCACCTTTTAAACATAAGACAGGTGGCCGAATACTGGTCAAACTAAATTTAAAACAATCATCGACGCGGAAAGAAGAAGAATGTACATATTGTTTATACCTTCGGAACATGTTCACCTCCATTCATCACCGAGAAAAGAGCTGTTAGACTTCAAACGGCTAAAGAGATATTATTCAAAGCTCTCATCAAGTCACCTTTTAAACATAAGACTAATATCCTCATAATTTTGATGACAAAGTTATCTAATGAAAATAATTGTTTTAAGTTTAGTCTAACGCAATATTCTCACTTACTGTGTTACAAGTAGTAGTGGTCAAGATGCCCTAATCTAATTATAAGTTACATCCCACTTCCCAGTGAAGTCCAGGGCTTGTCTTAATAATGACTAAAGTTAGATAACCCTAGATTAAGGGATTACTTTCAGCTGAAACGATACTTTTACAGTTTACTGGTTAATTAATATTTTATTCAGTGTCTTTCTTTGTTTTTAAAAGAATTAAAAAAAAAGAGGAAGTTGTCAATTCGAATGTATTTTTTATGGATGTTCAGCCATAACTTCTTTGTTTATGAACCGATTTAGGTGATTATTTTTTCGTTGGAAAGGGATTACCATACCTCAAGGGTGGTGCCATTTCATTGGCATGGAACCTTCGACTTCGAAGATACATCAAGTAGCTTCTCAAAATCATTAAAGTTGCTTTCTTTTTTATTAAAAATTGTCTTGTATGTTCTTATTTTATATCTCTCCTAGCGACCAGTCCCAGCTTCGTACGGGTTGGCGCACGGCAGTAAAGCTCCCAGTCGGCATGATTTATTTCAACAATCTCCAATAACAATCATCATCACATTTCAGCCAATTTACACAAAATCATAATGAATTATAAACCGTAATTTTCCTCATGGATCACTCCGTCCAATGTTGAAAACCGTATGAAAATCCGTTTGGTAGTTTTTGGGTTTTATCGCATTCAGACAGACAGATAGACGCGGCGGGGAACTTTGTTTTTAACACTTCACACAAAAAGCGAGGTGTTATAAGTTTCATGTGTTTACCTGTGTGTCTGTCTATAACATCTGAGCTTAGAAACGGCGGAACCGAGTTTGAATTAGTTTTTTAAAGGTGACTTGTTCGAGAGTGTTCTTAGCTATGTGTGTCTATGTAAATCTGTTCAGCGGTTTGAATATTGTTAGCTCTTTTATAGTTGATAAATAAATGTGAGCATCTTCCACAGGTCTGATTGAGTCAATATTTGGTATCCTGTTACCTCAATTATATTAGAAAAAACTTAACCTGATGCTGCAGCATCAACTGGAATCCTTAGGATACCTAATTCCTCACCGACTTACATCAGACATATCGTGTTTGGGCTCATTGGAATGGTCCCAATGAATAGGTTACTTGTGTCGGAGGCTTATTAAATTTATAATTTACCTTGGATACAATGTGTTTCACTGTTATTTTTTACAGTAGCACGTCATATTCACGGTATTGTCCCTAATGGTAAGTGTAAGCGCTGGTTCGTTTTCTTTCATAAAACTAGCCGGATTGTTGGTTGGGGGCAATTTCCCTGGTCGATTACAATATATGCACAATGACACGGAATACTGGAATTTATAGAATGGAGAAAAAAGGGACTCACCGAACAACAGCTTTTACGCACTTTGGAGGCCTCCTCTTGTGTTCACTTCTGTGTCACCACGCACCATGCACGATAATTTATTCAAGTTTTTTGAAGTAAAGTTTATTTTAATTAAATACCGCAGTCACTCTGTGTTTGCCGTTGCAATTTTAAAGGCGAACTGACGTCGGCGAAAGGTAGGGGGTAGATAAGGATAGACAGATACGAGGAAAAAGGATAGGTGCTGTACCATTGTGCATATGATACTCGTAAGCGCCTTTTAGCCTTAACAGTAAGCATGGTATAATCCAAACACAACGATCACACCGAGAGATCGTAATTCATCGACGGTCACCACTGTCATGCCTGCATAAATGTAACTGGATTATGCACAGGCTAATTCCGAAGCACGACAAGGAAAAGCAAATCACTATGACGCAGTATTCACCACTTACCTACTTACACTTACTTACGCAACCGAGTGGCCAAATCAGTCCTACTAATCCGCTATCGCAATTTCCTCGCTCATTACTCAGCAGAATGCACCACGTGCAGGTGAGGCTACTTTGGACGGATCTGTTTTAAATTTTGTAGTTAAATCGAACCTCTTACATGCCAAAATGCCAAAATCGTTCGGAAACTGCCTTCGAACAGTCGAATTACCGCGATACCCCAAACCTCTAATGTCTTCGTTTAGTGCTAAGTATCTCTAAGGGAATAATCTGTATCGTTTTTTTTTTTACCTTTACGATTTGTCTTCCTTTGTTTATTAATAATTTTTTTGTTAACTTTGCCCTTTATTTCTTTTTTACAACCCTAGGGCCAAAGCTTAACAGAGTATTTATATCCAATTAGTATTTTTTTGTTTTCAATCCTCTGTTTATTAATTATTTCATTGTATAAAACATGGGCCATGAATATTATGCATACAAATTTATCCATTACGATCCACATCAAAGGAAAATTTTCCAGCGCTGTTAACAATGTGGCTTTGTGTACAAATAACGGTTAAACCATTTTGTTGGTTAAAACGTGAATTAGGCATAATTATGACGTTACCGCTTATCATAAAATATTAGACATAGCGAGGAGTGCCTAATTCGTGGACTCCAACGCTTATATAGTTGTACTTGAAATATTATTTTTTTATTGATGATAAGCTCTGGAAGATTTTAAAAATTATTTCACTGATAGAAAGTTCCATCATCCTTGAGTGATAGAAACTGTCCAAGCTAACTAGAAGAACGAACGGAGTTCTATTCAATACAAAAACTAAAATAATCGCAAACATCTATTACCGAGACTTAAATAATTAGTGATAGTTGTCAAAACTAAATTAGTTGAACTTATTAACTTGATAAATAAAATATAAAGATACATTTGTTTTTTACTGCAATCCGCAAATTAAGCGATTGATATCACATTTTTCATTCGTATAGTGGGTTTGGTCATTTGGTCATGTTATAGGTAAAGGTGGATTCCTCTGTTTAAATCAGGTTGTAGAAATAATCTTGGAATTCATATACCAATTTCTCTACTTCCGTCGATTAGTAAGATTTTCGAATAAATATTCTCAAGGAGCAACAAATTCCAGGAATATGATATATTAACTTTGCCCTCCCAATTTAATATCTTTCATAACTTAATGTATATTCGCAAAAACTTAGCAAAGCTAGATTTTGTCAGAGATCAGCACAATGTTAATGCTATAAATAGAGATAAATTAGTCGTACCGTGTTTTAAACTTAATAAGACTAATAAAAGTTTTTTAGGTAATAGTATTAGGTTCTATATAATACAATTCCGAAGCACATTACTGATTTTCCGGACAACAAGTTCAAGGACTATGTCAAGTAGGTTTTACTGTCAAAGGGTTATTATAGGGTGGACGAGAGGTTATCTGAATTATAGTGACGTCTGGAAGTGACTCCCTCTCTGTGCATCCACTAAACTTTTCTTGATGTCTGGAATATTTTCCGAACCGGCAGTAGTATTTTGACATTCATAAATGACTTCTTAGGGCCACTTATGTGAATAAAGATTATTTTGATTTACTCCTTATAATATTAGCTATCTACCAGTGAAAGTCCCGTCAAAATCGGTCCAATCGATTACGAGATTACCCGGAACAAACAGGCAGACAAAAATTAAGAAAACGGGTGTTTGTTATAAGAGTTGTATATATTTTCATATGCATTTAGTAAAAAGCTGTTATTTTGGCATTACAAAGAGACACTTCAATTTTATTATTTGTTAAAAAAATTTGAGAAAGTTCAAACTTTAATGTGACTGACTTATTTAAAAACTTTCATATGATTTGTTTTTTATCTATGATACACGAATGCATAAATCAGAATATAAAAGGAGTTTTTATTAACCTCAAAGCCTCTGCTACTTATATTTCAATAAACTTATTCAAATACCTTTCAGTTTACTTTATCAAATGCAAATTAGATCAGAACGTGAACGGAATACTGACTTCTGAACTTCTGAAGTGAATATTATTTTGAATAATTTGTACTGGTCGCCCAATGATCGAAATTTAACCAGCGACTTTTTGATTATATACTATTTAATTATGTGTTTTACATTTCCAATGTGTACGTAAACAATGAAAATTAAGGCGGCCTCCCACGGTCCGTGGTAATGCGAATTCTCAAGCACGGCGGACGAGCAGGGACTCCCATGCACCGAACATTAATGTTACGGACTTTTATGCGCTACACTAGACGACGACGCCCTTCCCATGGTAGGACGGTGTAGGCTGGTCCGCGTCCGTCCGATTATAACGGACTATGGAAGGCCTAACTTTATATTGCTTACTGTCACTTTTCACTGTGCATCATTGTTTTGGAGGGTCTAAATTTATTGGCACAGGTTGGTGCACCTAGCATTCGCGGTATTATTATAAATAAAGTTATCTGACGATTGAAAAATCAGCTCTAAAACTTTTTTTTTGTAATAGTAAAAATGGATCAAACGGGCAGGTGGCGCACCTAATGGAAAGTGATCACCGCCGCCCACAAACATCCGCAACACCAGAAGGCTCGCAGATGCGTTGCCGCCCTTTTAGGGAAGAATAAGCTCTCTTCTTGAAGGTCACCAGGTCACAACGGCTCGGAAAGACCTCAGGCGACAGCTGGTTCCATAGAGTGGTTGTGCGAGGTATAATAATGCCTAATAATAATATATGATAATATAACTCACCTTCGGCGGAATGATAAGGTAAGTTTCGACTTTATGGTCAGCCAAATAACCCTCTCTAGAAGCACCATCTCCCGGCTCCACCTCGAATCTCCCTCCCAACTGCAGCATAGTAGCTTTCGTAATGTGTACTCGTCTGAAAAATGATTATTCAAAATAAAATTGTAGCCCCAAAACAAACGGTAAATCGATTCGACATCTCCCAATGCGCATTCAATATCTTGAACCAAACCAACAGTAACCGTCGCTAAATATACATTTTTCGATTGGCCATCATTGTTCTTTGCCTGTTATACCTTTAAAACGGTTAAATGTACGATGTAGAAAAAAACGTCGTCTATAATTATTTAAACGATTATTTTTGACATTTCAACGATCAGATATACAGATAAAATCTTAAACAACACTTGATCCTCGTAAAACAATGCTCTTCAAAGTTGCTTCAAAGAGAACTATCTCGTTAAGAATTGTTATAATAATTCTTGGATGATTCGAAACATAATTTAATGTTAATAAGTTCACTTCAAACGGGACCGAATTAGAATATTGTATTCTTTTTTTTATGGTTCCTAAATTATCATTCATATTTATTTCTTTAATATTTATTACATACATTTGTGAAAAATACGGAACCATGCCTAATTTGTTTGCGAAGACAAACACGGAGTTTTTTTTTAATAGTAGGTCATTAGACAGATCGCTATGTTGCATGGCTGGCAACATCTCAAGCCGAGATTCGGTGACTTTGGCATCCTTAAGCTTGTTGCCAAGCTATTAAATCCGTCTGCGGCTTCAGGACCCATAAGGATAACAGAAGGTATAGTCACTCAGAAAAAAAAAACTTAGCAACATGACGTCAGTGTACCTTATGATAAGCACAGTACAATCTTAAAACAACGGTGATCATCAAGAGATCTATAAATAATCCATTGCCGGTCGTCTCGTACATCTCTTACTAACCCAGCAATACCGCCAGACTCCATGTGATTTGCCAGAGTCACGTCATCGCTCCACACGTCAAACTGCCACTTACGTAGACCGAGAACGCCGCACAGAACGTTTCCAGTATGAATACCGATTCTCATATCAACGTTGAAGCCAGTCGCCTCACGTACAAACCTGAAAAAATAAACGTATTTCCAACTACCAATGATTAATAAGCTGCATACTACGTATAATTGAAAACAGAGAATTTCTTACCGGCTCTTGTCGATGGCAGGGATGTTTGCCGAACCGGTGGTAATATATTTATTTGATTTTGGATTGATTTTGGAAATATTGATTATAAATAGCAGATTGAATAAGACGAGACCAAAAATAGGAAAACACTATTGCACGTATTATTTTCTTGATAATAATTACTTGATACAGAACATGAAACACAAACATTAAGTTACAGTTTAAAACCTCAGATTTACGTAGGCTGATACATGCTGATAGCACAACGAATATGGTCTCGTATCTCCATCTTGTTCTAACACAAGCGTATACAATGTTCTGCCTCTTTCTAGTTGCCGATATACATATCAATATATTTATACGTGAAGTAAAAGCTTTCGGTACCATTTTAAGCGTATTGCGTGCACGGAAGACTGTGAGATTTGGCATGGTTAAAGTTCATATGGCGAAGGAGTGCAGAAAGCTAAAATTTATCTATAATATCTGTTACTAATATATTAAATTAAATAAATTAATACTGCAAATCTTAAACCGACCAGTGCTATTGAACTTAGACCCCCCAATATAATGACATTATCACTCAACGAAAAGTGACAGCAAGTGATATAATATTCATTGTTTATGAAATACTGTAAATGTCAAACAGAAAATAGTCTATGATCAAAAAGTCGCTGGTCGAATTTCGACCTTAGGGCGATCGCTAGTTATATTAAATCTATGTATGGTATAGACAATCTGTTACATTTAATGAATTAATAAAAGTGTTCATGTAGGATGCTGAGATATTCGTGTCTGAATGTATTACGTGAAAACCCGTCACAGTGACTCGTTTCGCCACGTTTAATATCCAGAATAGACTGCGTATATTACGTCAACGAACAATAAAAAAATGTTAGAAAAAAATATTGTCACCAACTCAATAATCTCTACTTCAGAACATTAATTTTACATTATTACAAAATTAAGTTGAAAAAATAATTTATACAAATAATTTTTCTACAGAATGTACGTTAAAATAAATTAAGGGGATGTTTGTGAAGAGCGTTGATTCAACATTCCCATTTAATTTGAACCTTTTGAAAATATTTCAGCCATTTTTTGGTAAAATGAAATATTTTTGCATAAAATATTTAATTTCATAATATATGGTGATATATTAATAATATAATCTTATCTATTCCATGTAAAAAAATTTAACCGACATCAAAAAAAGATGTGGGTTACTCAATTCGAATTTATATTTTTTTATGGATGGTCAGCCATAACTTCTTCGTTTATGAACCGATTTGGATGACTATTTTGTTTGATAGAGTATAAGGTGGTCCCTCAAGGGTGGTCCCATTTTGATTTTATTGGCATTGGACCTTTAACTTCGAAGATACACCAGGGAAGTGGTTTTTTTTTTTATTTGTCTTGTTATTGAAGTTACACATTTTGTCGATATAGTAGAGGTTAAAGTTAAAATCTGCGCGCGCATCAAGTGACAGAAGTGTGACTCAATGAAGTTAGTCATCAATGATAATAATATAAATTCATTTGTCACAACGTTGTCAGTCGAGTCGCAACTGAAAATTCGAGGTATCTCAATGCATATTGCTTTATTCCTATTTATATTCAACATAACTGTAATTCCATAGTACTGACTTAGATTCAATGGCTTATATGAATTCTACAATTTTAGCATTCGTCCAATCCATATAAAAATACATAAATTTAGTAAGATGTTTAATATTTAAAAAATGTACATGATCATTTAAATGTTTTCTCTACGACAGCGACGGCAAGAAAGGGCAGTGAGATGATGATAGTGGCTATTTATCTATCGTTGGTTAAACACAAAATGAGATCATAAAAAGGATAGATTATTGCAATAGGTCTTTGTCGCAGTTCACGGACAATTGCAATGGAATGCCTCCGAAACACGTGGCTAGCCAAAAAATCATCAGCAGAGGTGAAACCCCAGCCAAGAGCGAACAGAGAGTGCGTGTACGCTGACGTGACTCCACCGCCTGAATGAGTTTGCGTAAACCAGTTCGCAGTTGTGCGCGAACATTACGGCAAAATATAAGCACATTTAAGCACAATATAAGCACAAGAAAGAAGAATTTTAAGTCCACAGAAAGAAACATATGTGCCGCACACTGGTGGAATTGCGCCTTGTTAGCATAGATAGCAACCTTGAAGGCAGGAGGGCTGCCCCAAGAAGCTCTGCACCAAGTTCCCAAGTGGGGCAAAATCTCCACAGAAATATCTCTGTGCCCTACCTCTCTTAAATTTTAAAATAATATTTATTGATTTAAGAACAGTTGGGTGGTAAGCGAGAATTATAAATAGTGTTGATTATTAAGCCAGCGATATACGGTCAAGCATACCTGATAGCTTCGATCATCTGTAATCCCATATTAACGCAGTTGTAGGCATGGTTGGGTCTGGAGACAGGAAGACCGGACACACAGTAGTAACAGTCGCCGAGGATTTTTATTCTCATACATTGATTTTCCTATGGACAATAGATAAATTGACTAAATTACAATGAAATCTAAAGAAAACTATCCGTTATTGAAAATAAACTGTATTTTTATATTTAAAAATGAAACGAACTCAAAATAAACTCAGTACATACAAAATTGTTTTCAAATGCACAGATTTACAGAACAAGGCAGATAGAAGGCACGGAACACGGAAGTGTTGCCAATAAGTAAATACAATTAAAAGTCAAATATTAACTCATGTCAATTTTGAAAGAAAATGTTATGCATGGACAGCGTCCTGTGTATTTAATAATTTCTGTATACCATCTTATGTGTTTATACATTGCAAAAATTGTTCCCAAAAATAAATAAAGGAAGACACAGGTATTTGTATTGTCACTGATCGTAATACTTCAACAATATTGCTAGGTCAAATTATGATGAAACATATTATGTACAGAGCGTTGTATATATATTATTAATAACCTGACTAAAAACCAAAAGGAAGATAATTTTTATTACATATTAGACCACGGTCTGCAAATACCGAAAGAGATATCAAGAGGTACCAAAGCAAAAATCATAGAAAACTCAGAACAATTTGGTGTTTCCACAAATATTTTAAGCGTTTACGATAAAGAAACCATGGTTTGTTAAATCATAAGGCGAATCAGGAAATCATTATCATCATCATTTCAGCCGAAGGACATCAACTACTGAACATAGACCTCCCCCAAAGCTTTCCAAAACGGCAGGTCCTTTGTTTTTTGCATCACGCGACTTCCTGCAACATTTACAAACTGGTCGGACCACCTTGTGGCGGGTCTACCTACGCTGAGTCTTCCGATACGTGGCTGCCACTTGATAACTCTTCCATATTAAGGTCATCATACTTGAGGTTCCATCGGCCTTTTCTTCTACAATCTATGTGGTTCGCCCATTGCCACTTAAGTCTGTCTGGTGTCTTTGGTTCTCCTTCGGATCTTTTCATTTCTGATTCGATCACGCAGAGAAACTCCGAGCATAACTCTCTCAATTGCCTATTGAGTGACCTTGAGCTTTTCTTATGAAGCCCATAGTTAGCGACCACGTCTCAGCACCATATGTAATCGCTGGCAACACACACCGGTTAAAGACTTTTGACTTGAGACACTGCGGAATCCTGAACGAAAAGATTTTACGTAGCTTCCCAAATGCTGTCCACCCGAGTTGGATTTTATAATTAATCTTTTACTCGTAACTGGATCCACCTAACTGGAACCTTGTTATTTAGAGGTCATTGAGTTCCTTCGTTTTAAATACAAAATAAGTTTTTGGATGATGGATGGAATGCAGCAACTTACACCGCTGAATTGGTCTAATTGGCTGAATGAATCTATTCAATAAAAAACATTGGAGCTTATTTTCATGACCCTACAAACCAAACACGTAACTTAGGTACGTATGTCTACAGTGATTTGAAGAAGTTGCCAATCACACATAGATAAATGCAGATTCAACAGTAATTGTACCGTAGGCTCTATCAGCCTTCTAAAATCTATGTTAAAATGTAAAATAATATCAAATAATTATAAATTGTATCTCATTATTCTATTACGTAAAGGCGATCCTTTATAAAGGATTTATCCAATTAAAATTGATGACGGAAAAACAATAAATCATTCAAAAGTCTCGAAACTCTACAAAATATGCGATCAAAGGAACAACTTTGTGAATGTTTATCAATCACCCAAGACTGGAGTTAGTTTTAATCTTTAGAATACCCAAACCATCAATCCAAACTGTCAGTTTGCGGACAGCCTTTCAAGATGCCTTTGTGTTCGCTGAAAACTTAGAAGAACATTTTTAAATAGTTTAAATAGCACATCCCTTCGTGTCTGACTATATTTGTTTTTGTTACCTAGTAAGTGGAAATTGGTTCTTTACAATATCCTACGAATACTCTGTAAGAACGAATTTTATTAGCATGAGGAAAACGGAGAATATAACACTGCTGTTATAATTTGCTGGGTGGAAGGACACGACAATTGTATTTAACTATATTGCAACTACGATACATTAGGTAGTTGCAGGCTTCTTATACGTGTTCTTATTCGCGATTAATAAACCCTTCACACTGATTCTCTTTTGACTTACCGTATTTTAGAATCAGCCAGTATATAATATTCAGCTGCCGAGAGCGTTTGTAATGACGATGGATTTGTAATCTCTCGCTGGTCACCGTTATTTTTGGATTTTTTATACTTGCCATCAGCCGTCACTTTACCGTGATCCTATAAAGAATGTTCTAGATAATAGTAGAGAGGATGACGATAATAATATGAAAAAATAATTAGTCGATATACAGATAAACATAATACACAGAAGACAATTTTTAACAAAAAAGAAAATCAACTTCAATGTTTTGAGGAGTTTCTTTGTATATCTTCGAATTCGAAGGTTAAATGCCAAAAAGGAATCTTTTCCAACAAAAAAAGAATTATCTAAATCGGTTCATAAACAAAGAAGTTATGCTTGAATATCCATTTAAAAAAAAAATCGAGTTTAGTAACCTCCGTCTGTTTTGAAGTCGGTTAAAAAATAAATCAACGTCTATAAGTTTTTGGAGTTCTCTGGTGTACCTTTAAAACCAAGTTCCAATGCCACTAGGGCCACCCTGGAGGTATCCCCTTTCCAACGAAAAAAGAATCATCCAAATCGGTTCGTAAACAAAAAAGTTTTGGCTGAACAACCTTAAAAAAATATACAATCTAATTGAGAACGTCCTTTTTTTTTAAGTCTGGTAAAAAGGGGAAAATGTCTAATCTTCACCATTGTTTTGATTTGTTAGAACATAGATGGCCAACTTGTTTGTTATTATCTTAGTACTTTCAAAGGTATTAATCAATTCGAATAGAATCGATTTTTATCTTGACTTCATTTTCTTATAAAATATGATTTTTATGTTATGTTTCTCCATAAAAAGGTATTTTCATAGGTAAGGGTGTAATATTATCATAATTGTTACAAATGAGGTATCATTTGTCTTCACAGAATCTCTTTGTAATTGGATCGATTTATCTTACTCTTAAGAACTGAAGCTATATTATTTTTATTTAGCATGAATATTTCCAAGTATTGACATACAGCTGACGATGAAGGCACTGCCATAAGGAACTCTATAACTCGTAATATCGAAATCAATATCAACAATACCCACTTTATTCAATTTAGACCCTATTTAGGCACTTAAGATTTATGACCGTCAAAACATTCCAGTCATCGAGAAAAGCTGGCAAGAAACTAGATCGAACTTAACGATTTTCCATACTATTTACAATTAATTAATAATTATACTGTTTATGTAGATAACTGCCTCGTTAGCCTAGTGGTCGAAAGCGCGACTGCTATGAGCGAGGTTCTGGTTTCGAATCCCAGGTCGAACAAAGTGTTATTGGGTTTTTCCTATGAAATTCTTAGTAGCAGCTCATAGTTTGGTGTCGTGCCCGATTAATGGCAATAGGCTCGCCCCCCATCATATGTGATTAAAAACATATTCGACGAACTGTGGGTGTACATTAGTACACCTCTGCCTAACCCTTCGGGGATTACAGGCGTGATGGTATGTTATGTGTGTTAAGTAGATGTATAGAGAAGGAGTCACTTCTAAACATCATTATCACTCAGCTAGACGTAACAGATCGACCCTTTAATATCGCCATTTAGTTGGTAAAAATAAAATTAGAAACTTATCTCATTTCACTTTCAAATTTCTAATGGGTCGTAGACGGGTGTGGGTGCGATGTCATTATAGTTCATCGCTTTGATTCTGAATATATTTTTACACTATATTCTGATACTATAATTATTATTTCTTTCTTTCTTAGTAAATTGACCTTTAACCCTTAGGGTTAACTCACTGTAGTTGGTTTCACAGATTTTATTTAAAGTAACCAGTAACCAATTTGTATATTGAAACGAAACTACTGTCAGGTTTTGACATTATAGCATGGAAAATATTCTGATCTCACTTATTGAAACCAAGCACTTACACACTTTTCATGAATACGTTTTGCATATTTTGAATTTTGATGAATTTTTTAACAATGGGGATTGTTCATTTTTATAAACAAAAATCTTTATTTTCAAGGAATTGCATTCTACCATGATATTATAATATAGAATAAAACTATTAAATGATTAAAGATATTTTTGATGATCATAATTATTATGCCCTTTGTTTGACCTTCATAACGTCATCAATTTGCCTGGTTACCGGAACGTTAAAAAATACCGTAGTATTATAGATTGTCAATGTCAAAAAATATTGGGTTTGTCAAAAGGCGCAAAATGTGTACGATGTGAATACGCCAGTGTTGTCAAGACACTTTCATTTATTTTTTATTAAAAAAAATATGCTCAAGTCATTAAATATTTATGATGATGAAATTTAAAACATAAGTAAAGCATGATATAAGCCATAAAATATTCAAATTAGTGTCACAAAATTCTTCATAGTATCCAAAATAAAAAGGAAAATGTAGAAAAATTGGACAATGCCCATTAGGCGAAGTACGCGCTTTAATCAGATAGCTAAATTTATTCAGGGTCATGTGCCCGGAACGCAACCTAACAAATTTGTTTCCACATCAGCGAACCACTTTATATGGAGATGCTCAGGTTGTTGAGATTTGTGCGAAATTCCTCTTTCTTCCGACCAACGGTCGAAGTGCTCCTACAAATTAAAAAAGCGTATATATTTTGTTAAAATCAGTTTAATGAGGTAAAGTATAACATTTTATTCCATTTATCAATACTAGCTTAATTAACCGACCATCCTCCTCAAACTATCTATAATTTAATACGTGAAGTAAAAGCTTTCGGTACCATTTTAAGCGTATTTCGTGCACGGAAGACTGTGAGATTTGGCAAGGTTAAAGTTTATATGGAGAAGCAGTGTAGAAAGCTAAAATTTATCTATAATATCCGTAACTAATATATTAAATGAAATAAATTAATACTGCGAATCCTAACACGATCAGTGCCATTGAACTTAGACCCCCCAAAATATTGACGTTGTCACTCAACGAAAAGTAACAGCAAGTGATGCAGATAATACTCATTGTTTAGGTTCATGAATACTATAAATGTCAAACAAAAAATAGTCTATGATCAAAAAGTCACTGGTCGAATTTCGAGCTTAGGGGCGATCAATAGTAATTATAAAAACATAAAACAAAAACAGTGAAAAAAAAAACTGTCACAAACTTTTGCACTAGTTGCACAGTTTGCATGTAGTTTTTGATTCAAAATACTGGCAGTGTTTGATTCCAAGTTCCCCTTTTCAGACCCTAATTTCTTTTTTGTTTGCTTATGGCGTTTAATCCTTTGAGTTACGTCGGCCTAGTTGAATCAACGAATTTATTTGAAATAGCAATCAATGAAGTTGTGTACAGAAAGATTGTTAGTACTGCCAAATTTGGACAATATATAATAGAAGTCACCCTGATCCTACATACTGAAACCAAGAACCCCTTCCAGACTTTTTTTCTCTGTTTTGATCCGGACACATTCCATCAAAACTTGATTTTATTTAAGACAAATTTTTTATTCGATTCAAGTGTTAACGATGACTGCGAATAAAATTATTTTATCGCCGTCATCTTAACTGCTTGCTAAAATATCCTTTAGTGATTATTATTTTCAAAGGAATTGTAGAGTGACGAGAATTAACTAAAATAATGTAAATATTTCTGGTTCAAGACATAATGACACTAGCAGTAAATTTCCGAGCTGATGGACTTTAATGCAATTTACATGCTCTGTTTGTAAGTTAAGATTGAATTCTGAACTCGAGTGTTAGTTTTGCTCTCACTGCTATACCAACTCGGCGAAAACGCTCAACAAACGTTTTCCTAGCAGAAAATTTTATTATGCGTTATTACTCTTATTACTGTTATAAATTTTTTATGTGGTAGTCGATTCCTAATAATGGAAAGTCAAATAGATGTAGTATATATAAATCTATGGATATATCATAATCGTATTTAATTTATTTCATATCATATTTAATTCAAAATTAAAGATTTTCCAAACATGGTCCAAACGACGAATATATTACATAGGAACTGTTCAAAATAATAGAAATAAAATACTATTCAAAGTGACGGAAATACAATACTATTGAAAATGACGAAAATCTATGATTTTACTTATTATCAAATGTAGTTAGAGTTTTGCAAATTAATCTCTTAGATATCTGGAAAACGATAGCAAAGTATAAAAATGGCTGGCGGCTATTTAACTAATTATATACAAGTAAACGGCTTGTTCCGAAACAAATAAAGAGAATAATAAATTTATATAATATTTCATTATGAGATATACTCAAACCGAAGTTAATTAAGATGTTACATCAATAAAAAAACACACCAACAACTCATTTTTTACAAATTAAAATGACCTTTTCTCTCGTAATTTAATGAAGTAGCAAGTCAAGCAGCACCGTAACAATTTAATCGGAATAACTTGTTAAGCTCTTTGCCCTGTGGCATAATGCTTTTAATGGGAAACTTTATTTTCCCTACAACCAACACAGTGCGAACAAATACTATGAGTTTTATGCGAATTAATCTGTCTGCCTCTAACTGAATTTAAGTCCGTTATCAACTCGCTATTATATTTAGATAACTGAGTAATAGCGTGTTTGGTGTTTTTATAATACAACTAATGTGGCAAAGAAGGAATCCACCAGAATGAGGGTAAGCGGTTACCTACGCCTACCCTACCTACGCCTATAGACGCTGGTAACTTTAACCCCCCTTCCTCAAGGAGCTCTGAAAACCCAACGACCTGCAGGAACACAACACATGGTTATATGGTTGCTATCTTTGATAGGGTGGAGGAAGAGTTTTACAAGTCAGGTTGCCTAAAATAGAAAGAAGGTTCCAAAGAGTTATTTTTTTACCGTGTTCTCGTCAACGTAAAGTAAAACATCGTGATAAGCCCATAGGATGGTGGTAGGATGTTAATTTGGCGGCTCGTTATTGATTGTGATCGTGATATACCTATTGGAAGTGGATTGTAGTGAAGCCCATGAACGGTATAAATGCTAATTTTACGTGCTTTTCTATGACGTTGAGATCTGTAAGGTTGAAGAAGCCGGTATGCCGAATTTATTGTGTTCTTCCAAACATTCATAATCTCAATATATTAATTTAATTTTTACTCGACTGCGAAAAAGGAGGGTTATGTTTTTCGAACGTATGTATGTATTGTATGTCTATTTCTTTGGCACGATCTCTAGACAAAACGGCTTGATGGATTTTGGCATACGAAGTGTCGTATGATTCGTCTTAATTGTGGGAGAGAAATAGGCTTTAGAGTATTTATGTACGAAGTCTGGAAATCAAATTAAAAACAAAAAAACGAAAATAATTTTTTTAATCAAGTATTTTTTTGCATTCGGGTTATTCGTTTCCTTTTCAATAATTTAACTTTTTACGGTATATTATGCAAAACATGTTCAACAAATAATTGAACAGTGTGCCACGTCATAGAGCAGGCGATTTAATTATAAAACTCCATAGAATTTCCCGAGGTTAGTTTTTGTATTTATTCTGAAAACACATACAACAGTTTTAAAACTCGTTCGGTAAGTTTTCGTATTTTCCATTATCTAAACTTTAAACTCCAGATGTTGGAGAACAAACTTTTTAATTTGAAACTTGTTCCCAGAGGTTTCAAGTACCTATATTATCTAACTGAACTGTTAATATTATATTATAATTAAATTACTTCAGGTATTTAAAGTTTCAAGTTTAAGACGTTATACTATAATATTAAAGAATTTAAAATAGTAAAGCTTTTCTTTTTGTTAAAACTTATTATTTCGTTTATTAGTATCTTACAAATGAAACAAAAAAATATAGTAAACAAAAGTAGGATTGAAGGCGCTCTTAGATTTCAAAAACGTATAAAGTTTTATTAAGTGAAAAATTCTTTAGCACCGATGTGATTAGAAACTCGATGAAACGAAAACGCGACACTAAAAAGAGACAACACATACATCTATATAGGATTTAGCCCGCGAGAAAATTTAATAAGATTTATTATACAGCGTTTCCAATTATCTCGGTCTCCTCTTTGTACTTGTGTACGCGCTTGCGTGTTAAGAAGCCTTGGGAAAGGGCGTCATAGCCAGCGTGGTGTATTGTTCACGTGTATAGTTTAAATATATTTCTATTTTCTGAAGGTTTCACTTCTACCGCGTGTAAACTGTAGTTTTTATTTTCGCTTTTAAGCTAACATAGTTGAGTGACGACACTGTACCTTATAGTGAGCACAGTACAATCCAAAAACTACGGCGACTACCGAGAGTTCGGCAACCCATCGTCGGTTGTCGCTGTCATGCCTACAAGCGTCGGTATACCAAAACAGAGTCACGATAATGGAATTTTCACCATTTGCACAGTGGTCGCAATTTACTCTGGTAAAGATAGATCCCTAACACCGCTTAGTTACTCGATATACACCGGCTAATTCTGGACCGCAACACTAGTGTATAGTCCTACCTTTCAGTAAAAACTGACTGACGTTGTTTGGCCAAAAGGAACTTTAAACTTTCCCCGAGCTAAGTGGCGAGTGAAGAAAGTCCTCAGTTTACAAAAAGTTAAAATTATTTTTATTTTTTTGAACTTACTATACTGTTAGCCTTGAAGGCCCTGAAGCCGCTGCGGCTTTTACAGCTTCACCGGACTTGGGGGCGAGCGCTTAGGGCACTCAGCAGCGAAAGTTTGTGACGACCCGCACGAGGGTGCCAGAGTGGCCTAACCTCGGCTCGGGCGGTCGTCGCGAATGCGAAAAGGTCGCGATCTAACTAATTCCCTAATCTTAAGAGAAACATATACTCGTATGCACGTTCCCCTCCTCCTGGGAGGAAGGAGTGGACCATGCGTATGTGTATTTAGTAATCGGAATGGTTGTTCTACACTAACTAGCGCATTAGTCTAACTAGCGCAAAAAAAGAAAAAAAAAGGTCCCTTACAGAACCTATGTACCTGTGTGGTTTGCACGTGTGTGTGTTCATACGTGTGTAATGTTGTATGTGGGTAGCTAAGTGTTGCACGTATAGTGTCACTTGTATCGCGCGGGCGGCTGCCTGACCCAAGGGCTTCACACCGAGGAACGGACCTAGGCTTGGGTTGCCGCTAGAGAGGGTGGACGTGACGGGTGTGCGGGAGCGAAGTTGACCGCCCGTCCTCTGCGGAGAGAACGGTAGTTACGCGGGCGTGGGCGGTGGCACGCTCTGTTTGGAGAGGCGGTGGAATAGAACGCGTTTGCTGTTTCGATTTGGTCGAGCGGATCAGTGAAGATATTACGCGGCCAGCGTTTACTCCGGCAGGCATTAGGGTCGGGAACATATGAAGCTGCCGCTTTGATTAAGGGATTCGCGTGGTTCGACGCGGTGTCGAAATAAGAGCGAGAAAGGTGTTTGGCATAATCATGTATCGAAGGAAGGTCCATATCTCTATGGAGATCTTCCATACGAACATACCAAGGGGCGCCGGTAAGGCGGTGAAGAAACCTAATCTGGATGGTTTGTAAACGATCCCAATTATATCTTGGCATATGTGCGAACACAACGCAGCTATATGTCATTAAAAAAAGCAAATATTTTTTTTTTTTTTTTTTTTAACTGACTACACTGTTAGCCTGGGGCCCTATCCAAAAACAGAGCCGCTGTGGCTTTGACAGCTTCACCGGACTTGACAACCAAATAAACTATGATTAAGAAAATAATACTTCTTAGTTCTTACAACTAGTAACGGCGTAAGTAGTTTAGAACTAAATGCAGCCAATCAAATGCAAGGAAAATATAGACGGTCTGTGATTATTACTGTGGCCCACAGTTTCTCCCGTGTTAAATTTATTTGACCAACTCACCATTTATATAGCCTATAATTGTTCCCGAATCTCGTACTTGTCCGCACCTTGCTACTACTTCGCTCCATCTTAGAGTGCTGCTTCGCTTCTTTAGGTTTGTAGTTTTGTGTAAATTTAATCTTACCTGTGCAATCTGGTCAAATCTTCCGAATAGCTCGTTCAAAGTCTTAACAAGGTCCGAAGCGCTGAGTCGCTCCGACAGCGGAGTGAAGTTCACGATATCAGCGTAGAGAATACTGACGTTGTTGTGACGTTGAACATGCATCTCGTGGAAGCGAGTCTGCTTCGAACTGTCAATGCACGCGTCGGCCATTTTCAGCATTATGGAGCGCTTTACCTGCAGACAAAGGTTTTTTTCAAGCATGGAAAGTAGATGTATCAACAAAGTCAACATCCACACATTATCATTAATAAAAACAATTATTTTGAACAATATTTTAATTAAATGTGATCCTTGTTATAGGCAACGACGGCATGCACAATAAATGCTCTTACATTGTATATCTTTAATAATTTGATGATACAAACAGCTAGCTATATAACATAAAAAAAAACAATCACAAGCAAATACAAATAATGTTTAAAGTGCACAATAATTTTGTTCTCATTTCACGAACATGAATAGCCTCACTTAATTGTAATACTTAACTGTAACCATGAAGATATCAACCTCGTTTCTATTACTCTTGGAAGCACTAAACCTTGTTTACAAGGGCAAAGGTGTAGCTGCGCCCTCTAGCGAGATATGGGTAAATAAATACTGGTTGACTCGCACGTTATTCCATATAACTCCACCATGGTTGGAAAAATCTATGTGTTGGTACTATTAACATATTGTGCTATTGTTAACTCGTTCTCAATGGAGAATGAAATATTTCTAGATAAGGCAATACGGCAAGTAAAGATTTAAGGTGAACTTTTGTTTGTTTTTCCGTCATAGTGACTCGCTTTCAGAATCAACCTGTGCGCATCAACACATTCATGGAACGTTTTCCCCATCTTTTGAATGTTATTATCTAAAGCGCCTGCAAAGATTTTTATAGCAATATTACATAAAATAATATTTTTTTTATATGCATTACGTTATGTCAGGAACTTTATACGCAACTAACCGGTAGTAAAAATAGTAATCTATAACAAATAAATATAATTCAAGTGCCTATTTGTAATGTCAAAATAACAGCTTTTTACTAAATACATATGAAAGTGTAAGCAAAATTTATACATTAAAAAATATGTTTGTCTTATGTTTCGGCTAATCTCCAAAACGGTTGGACGGATTTTGACGGGAATTTCACTAGCAGATAGCTGATGTTATTAGGGATAACTTAGGCTAATTACGATTTCGAGCAAAACAGCATTTTTCTTCAAAATAAGCGACGGGCGATCGCCGCGCCTTTGCCGCGTGGGTAGAAGCAGGGTCACCACATCACCAACGGCATTCTGTAGTCCACGCGAAAGGAGCCGCAGACACAGCTAGTAATTAATATATATTTTTTTATATCTCTACCAATTGGTTTTATGAAAATAATTATTAGGCTTTATTCCAAAGCATATCCATACAATTAATAAAAATGAAGTGTCTTATCGTAATACCAAAATAACAGCTTTTTACTAAATGCATATGAAAGTATATACGATACCTATAACAAAAAACCCATTTTTATAATTTTAGTCTGGCTGTCTGTCTGTTTGTTCCGGGTAATCTCCAAAACGGTTGGACCGATTTTGACGGACCTTTCACTGATAAATAGCTGATTTTACAGGGAAGTAACTTAGGCCACTTCTATTTTGAAAAAGAATTAGGGTTCCGCACAAACAAAACAAAAACTGGTCATGATGAACCAATTCGGGCGCTAAATGGCTTACGCTGAGTTAACCATAAGAGATATAGCAAATGAATGTACTCAGTTATTATAGACTTAAAGATATCTACAAAAAATTCAGCAAGAGTATACGTCTATCTTCTAAGGAGCACTCACAATAAGCATTTTTGTCTTTAAAATAGCTGGGAGCGGGGAGCAAGATTCGCGCGGACTTTCTATAGTACACGTGAGCGAAGCCTCGGATACAGATAGTAACAAATAAATCGTTGCCACCACCGAAAAAGCTCATCTGTAGTCTACGAGGATTCAATCGAACAATATCGCGTGAGAGCGAAAGCGGAATTGGTTTAAAATCGTGTGCTACAAAACACACAGTGACCTACTTAACGACACCATATCATCTATTAGCACCCACCGAAGCCGTCTAAAACCGGAGACATCGACGAATATATCCTACACGTCATTACGGTGATAATTTTCAGTGGAACATCAAGTTACATGTTTCATTGGAAACTGGGTCGCCGGTTGATGCTATTCGATTCTCGGTAAAATTGGATACCTTATTAGGATGTTAGGTTCACTTGTAAGCGAATGGGGTTCGTGACTTCGCTCACTTGAGTATGAGAAATGGACAGTTTAATAAATTATTATACTTTTGGCGTTTATACCTTAAGAAATGACTTTCATATTGATACGTGGGTCGTTACGTCATTTTCAAGAAACGTAACGAAACCAGTGACTTTGTCAGTGTCACCTGTTTCAAAACTAGTGATTTTTGTAACTAGTTATTTTTATTCAGCTATTATGATCGTTTGCATAAATACCTCCACCAACTATACAGTTATGCACGAAACGAAAATAAATTAAACATTAGGTACCTATCTAAGTGTTTGTAGCTATACAGATAACAAATTAACTTCCCTTCATACTTTATTCAGCGCTAGGACTCACTGCACTAAATACATTTATGAGTGATTGATTAGTGTTTGATACGAAACTATGATTTTAATAAAAATTATTTATGCAGGCGTATTTAAAAGTTAATAATGAGTGATATTTACAGTTTATTTACACGTTTCATATATTTACAGTTTATTTGCACTTTTCAACGTTCTCACTGTATTTGTTTTTGCACTTTTGTTTACATTAAGCAATTATTTTGTTTGTTTGGCTATTTACGTTTTTACACACATTTACACACAACTCACACCCAACAATCACAGTAACAGTAATAACGCATTTACAAAAATCACTACGTTTTGTAATTTAACTCGAAACTAGTTATTAGATTACATGACCGAGTAGCTATTTATTATATCTACAGTGACGTGAAATAAGCAAACGTCCAATGTTGATACGATCTGACTGAGATATAAAAAAATCATTGTCTAAAGATCTCTGGAATCGTGTGGAATGTACTCGAAACATTGAGTATGTTATCATAGGTTCGAGGAAGCATTATTTTTAAACACACATATAAGACTATAATAACGCTTGGATTGCGTAAATAAACAATTAACTAAAAATATATTGTTCCCGTTCTTTTAAAAACGATGACTCATATTGTTTACAACTTGTTTACGAGTTCAAGTACCTTCTAGATAATATTTCCTGATTCTCATTTGACTATAAGCGAGCCTTATTTCATTCTCGACGCAGTTCTATTTTCGAAAGCGAAGTTAAAACAACAAGCGATTTAAAAGAAGTAATCTAAAAGTGGACCATAGAGGAAACAACTATAAGTACCACAAATCAACATTTGAAGGAGCGTTTTGTGTGTTTGTGTGATTTTGTATATATTCGCGTAATAAATATAATCTACGTGAGCGAAGCGTTAACAAAGGGCGCCGAAAGACAACCTCGCTTTACCTTGACAAAGGGCTAGGGCCAGCACTGGATGGATTGGTAATCTCTCATTAACAGACACAGCTCCAACAATTTGCTGTGCCAAAAGTAACCTCTACCAAATAACTAGTTGCTATTAATTCACTCCGATCAATAAATTGTATGATATTTATTATGTAAATAAACAATCTGACCGTGACATTTTAGACGTATATTTACCGTCACTTTGTTATATTATAGGTAACTTTTTATGTATTTAGTGTATATAGTGATTGAGGAATATAGAATATCTATTTAATAATACGTGAAGCAAAAGCTTCCTACCTCTTTTTAAGCGTATTGCGTGCACGGAAGACTGAGATTTGGCATGGTTAAAGTTTAAATGTAGAAGGAGTGTAGAAAGCTAAAATTGATCCATAATATCTGTTGCTAATATATTAAATTAAATATATTAATACTGCGAATCCTAAACCGACAAGTGCCATTGAACTTAGACCCCCCAACATATTGACATTGTCACTCAACGAAAAGTGACAGCAAGTGATACATCACTTCGAAAATCGACCAGCGACTTTGATAATACTCATTGTTTAGGTTCATGAATACTGCAAATGTCAAACAAAAAATAGTCTATTATCAAAAAATCGCTGGTCGAATTTCGACCTTAGGACGATACCTAGTATACATAAAAAAGTGAATGATTCTTTTATTATTTGTGCCCTATGCATTCCTAAACAATACATCTGATTTCGATAAAAGTTTGCGGAGTTATTGTGCGCACACTTATGCGGTTTGCTGTATTAATAAAATTAATTTACAGCAGGTGCCGCGCAAGTCGTATTCATTTTAAAGGCAACAGGAATAAAGTCGTAGGTAAATCTAATTTACTATACCTACAATCATTTTAAAGCAACATATACAAAAGGACCAAAGTTGAGGTCAAAGACTACAAGATGTTTCAATGAAGTTTAAAAGAAAAATATAGATCATACCAAGTCGCACGTGTTGAAAGAAACAACATACGCTCTGTATTTATTATTTTGTTACTTATTATTTTTATTACTTATCCAATTTTTTCAACAATTTGACGAGAATTGAGAGTGTAATTTCAAGGAAGCGTCACGTTCCGGCACATTTCGTTACATGAGAGAGAAGAAAGATATAACGTAGGGAGAAGGAGAAAGGATTGTGTAGGTACGTACCTCTGTAATACAAAGGATATGCAATCCACGTCGTCTCTCTTTTTATGAAGATTCACTTCTACCACATTTACGGTAATGCATGCACAATTTTTTAACTGTGCAAGAAACATTTATTGTTATTAATTAAACTAGCTGTGCCCCACGGTTGCACCCATGTTAATTTCATCCGACAAACACCGCGTCGCCAACGCACCCATGTAGTCTATGATAATTGTTCTTCCCGCAAGTACAAATTATTTTAATTTTTCATTATTTCCAAAACTATGTGTTCAAAGAGCATACTCTAAAGAGAAAAATTTAACTTCATAAAATTGTCTTTATGATGAAGTGACTTTTGTTTCTAAGGATTTGTATTCCACGTCTAAAAATAATGCTTAAAAATAAATTTTTAATTTTCAACAAATCTTTGTCACAAAATACCTTATTGTGGCTTCTGTGTAAGAGATAGGCATGTGCTATCGCTAACTTTTTTTAGATATACTAAGAACCAATATTATTTTACGATATTGTATTTACGATATTACGCCAGAGCACGCGGTTAAAGCTTAAAGCAGTCCGGAAGGGTCTCGCTTCCAACTTATGTAACAAAAATCATATTTAAGACTATCTGAGAGTTGTACATAATCTCAGCTCGAGAGTTATCATTTAATATTCCGATTCGTGTTAAACAAACAAGCTCAATTAGATAGATATTATAGTGTATGTACAGAAAGGGTGATGATATTTCCAGTCATCACTATCGTACTTTGGCATGGGGACATACTCAAAAAAAAATACACTTATAACATTAGGTATGATAGAGACGGTATATTAGCTAAATTCAGTTGTATTACAAATAACGTGACTCTACACTTAATAGTTTAGAGCACATACATCGAATTCCGTTTCAATTTCGATTCGAAATATCGAATCGGGATTCCGTATATTTCACACACATACGTTTATTTCCGTTCGGAATAACAAGGCTCAATTGAGAGACGATGACAATTGAGTTCAGACATTTTAACAGCAATGGACGATGATTTTCTACTTGCGATTGCATTGTTGCTGTATCTTGCTAAAAAGAAGAAAATACGTCGCTATTACTGGGTACATCCATTTAACACTCAGATATTGAAAGATAGTCAATATTATATAAAATACAATAAATTTATATATAGATATACATTATATTCCGTAAAGAATTAACGAATGTGTAATGTGACTCGTACAAAATCTATGAAAGAGATGCATTCGAAACAGTTTTTTTCCGTGCGAGATTCCGGACGCACAGGCTACCATGCGGAATTTCGGATCGGAGAAAACTACGAACCGAAAACTACTGTACCTATGTTTGTGATAGGTCTATAGATTAGTATAGATTTACTGCGTTCAAAATCCTGGTTTGATAATTCGAATCGAAATCCCGAAACGAAATTCCGACTGTATGTGGCCACTCTAAACGTCTACCCGGACGGAAGGTAGATCGTGATGTTTATTTACGACAGCTACCATAACAAACGCCTTGGACTGATATAAGGAAATGCAAATAACTATGTATGGGCTTCAACAACAAACTTACTTGTTTGTCATTTTCAAATTACACATTTGCGGACATTGTTTATCTTGTACATTATATTTTTATTCCAAAACTAGTTTTTCCAGTGACTTCGCTCCCGTTGTCTTCGAAATGAAACGACTCGCGCGTCACCTTTTGTAAACTTGTGCTCATAAGTTTCATGAAATCATAATCAAAAATATTATATTCAATTTAGGCCCTAAGAAGGCGACACTGCAAGAAACTCGATCGGGTTAATTAACAATTTTTTTTATTGTTTTTTTTTACTACATATACTGTATACCCTTTTTTATTAAGGTATGAATGCATTTTGTACATTTTAAAACTTCACCATCATAACTGTAAGGTTATCAATTTATATGGTTACAGTCTCATCTGTTGCTAAATTACGATGTGGCCCAAGATGGTGAATCGCTAAGAATGGTGGAGGACCGACTCTTAGTGCAGCTGCCAGAACACACATATAGGCGCTTGGCCACAAATTTGTACCTTGAGGATGGAAGCTAGCCAGGCTGGCATAATAAAATGCCACTATGCCATGGTTTCGTCACGATGTTTTCCTTCACCGAAATATCAAGTTCATTGCAGGGATTCGAACTCACGTTGATTCTCGTGGTGTCCGAATAAGTTAGCATTCAGTCATCATTGCTTAAAAAAATATGACAGATATTATTATTCACCCGTGTTAATTTTATACGACAAACATCGCCAACGTAATACTTATACTTTAAATACTTTGCGTAAATCTACCGACATTTTTAAGAGGAATAAATTGAACTTTCAAATTATAATATAGCCTATGTTACTCGTTGATACTGTAGCTTTAAATTGGTGAAAGAATTTTTTAAATCGGTTCAGTCGTTTTTGAGTTTATCCATAATAAGCAAAAAAAAAAACAATAAAAAAATAATATCTTTCCTCTTTATATATAATATTGCTATGGACAAAGTTTTTATTTATACTTTAAAATTAGCAGCTGCCGGTAATTCTCATTAATCACGTCTTATCACGTGTTATCTGTGGACACTGCATAGGTCATCTAATTATTTCTTAAAAATTGTATATAAAAATTATAGTGTAGGCATAGCTTGCCAACTCATTAAGCAAACAACGTCATCAGAAAATTCACCGTGCAAAATGGGATATACTAACGTAGTCATGACCGCATGACGCAAAAGATACACAGTGTCTGATGACGTCATCTCCACCCATGACGACTAATATGGTGTCGTGGAATCGACCAGAGACATCCTGTCGAAAACCAACGTTGACTTTTTTTTTTTTTTTTTTTTTTTGAACTGACTACACTGTTAGCCTTAGGGGCCCTAAAGCCGCTGCGGCTTTTACAGCTTCACCGGACTTGGGGGCGAGCGCAGAGGACACTCAGCCGCGAAAGTTTTGTGGACGACTCGCACGAGGGTGCCAAAGTGGCCGGACCTCGGCTCGGGCGGTCGTCGCGTTCGCAAATAGGTCGCGATCTATTCGAATCCCTACACCTACGATTCGAGCTAACTAAATATACACATAGGCACGTTCCCTTCCTCCTGGGGGAGGAAGGAAGGAACCGTGCGTGCGTATGTGTATTCAATAATCGGAATGTTTCTACACTAACTAGCGCTAACTAACTAGCGTAAAAAAAGAAAAAAAAAGGTCCCTCACAGAACCTATGTACCTGTGTGGTGTGCACGTGTGTATGTTCATACGTGTGTAGTGTTGTATGTAGGTAGCTAAGTGATGCACGTACAGTGTCACTTGTATCGCGCGGGCGGTTGCCTGACCCAAGGGTTTCACACCGAGGAACGGACCTAGGCTTGGGTTACCGCTAGAGAGGGTGGACGTGACGGGTGTGCTGGAGCGAAATTGACCGCCCGCCCTCTGCGGAGACCAACGTTGACCTAAAAACCCACCTTTATATATCGAATAAAATTTTGTGTAACGTAACTAAGTATAAGAAAGGTTAGAAATCTCTACAAGAATTTCGATTCAAGCTAACTTTTGATATGAATAACGGAGATCAATCTTGGAAAGGTTGGTTATATATGAGTATTAAATTCGAACATCGTGGTTCTAAAAACTACTTAAAGTATGTATTATAATACTGCTTTGCGCCAGAATTAGGTGTGAAATTGGAAATTTCCACAGTCAACTCCTGCAATCTTTAAGCTTCCAGGATCCAGAGACTGATATGGTGCAAAATAAAATTTAAAAAATATTGCCACAGTTTCAATATCATTTACCTAATATTAACCGTTTTTAATTGAAATTTCCCTTATGAATAAATTTCCCATTGAAATTAAAACTTGCAAATTAGAATTCCCATACAAAAGAAAGACTAATAAATTGTTTTGTAAATGAATAGAAGAACGTATATTTCTACATCTATAATTAAAGGAACTGCTATGGAACTTGGCATCCGTTAGATCTTAGCTATTTCAACGGTGACAGCACCTACCCTGAACGTCGTTTCTACTGAACTTGGACTCATTTTCATGTATGTTTTGTTGGGATTTACATTTCATTTACATAGAGCTTTAAAGATAAAACGACCGAAATGACCTTTAAGGTTTTATAACATTAAACAATAATCTTAGATTCAAACCGCAGCGGACCTTTTTTCTTATATAAGGTTTACCATTTAAAACAATATTTTAATTTTAAAATACAAAATAAAATAGATCATCTACATACACTCGTCAAGTAGCGAATTACAAGCTAGCTACCCTCTCAGCTAATACATGCTACGGTAATCGGACGACTGCCTAGCTAATTAATTGCTCGACTAATAAACTCTATGCCTACCTCCGTTCGCAATATTATAACCAGTAAAAATCTAAAAATATGTGTTGAAGGAACATTGTTTATAGGAATTATGAATTCATGGTTTTGATAAAGAATGTTCTACTTGTACCAGGTTAATATTTATGTTATGTTTATCCGACAACGATTTGTAAAGTGTCACACACACCCCATAAAGATTTAAGTGGCATTAATTCAACAACTGTTGTTTAACTTACTCTTAGTATGGAAAATAAAAAAATTAATTAGCCACAACCTCATCGGATTTTAAGTAACGATGTGACCCAAGATGGTGACACGCAAAGCCTAGTGGGGAAAGTGGCTCTTAAATGCAGTCTGCCGGAACACACGTGTAAGTACTTGGCGATAGATTTTCAACTTGAGGGTGGTAGCTAACCCGGCGGTCATTACAAAAAGCCCTAACACCATGCTATAGTTTCATCGCAATGCTTTCCTTCACCGAAAGCTTAGGCTTAGGCATGGTTTCGAACTCGCGTCGATCGACGCGGAGTCCGTACACGCTATCAACTGAGCCATCGTTGCTTTAAAATCCTGTAAATATTAATAAACACAACATAAAGTTATCATTAATCTAAGTAGAAAACTTAGTTAACATAAACATGGTTCTAAATTTATTAAAATATATTGAAAAAAAAATACAATAGTCAATTGTAATTGTTATCAGCAAATTATTAAAGATCTAGGTCAAAATAATATTATGTCGTATGTTTGCAAGATAATAATATGTAATTTGTGTTCTTTTGTTTTCTTTTCTTTTACGAGCCCGTCACAAAGATCCGATAATCTTGATTGAATTAAGAAAATATCAGTGTGACCATATTATTTTAAATAAAAATTTACACATAAATTATTTATTTCGTTTTTAATTAAAAATAAATTTTCAGTTCCTCAATTACATCTTTACTTTTCCGGTTAAAGATCCAGAAGCAGACTTTATAAACTGTAAAAGATGTGCTGCAGAATGTCCGAGAGTGTAACGTGACCGAAGACGTACAAGATAAATTATTAAAAAGGAAACAAAAATCCTAACTGCAAAACACTTGACTAATAAAATAAAATAAATATACTTTTGATTTTTATTTGATTCTCTCAGACGTCGTACTTAAATAATATATAGACTATGTCACTCTCATAATTAACACGAATCTAATATCACTTCGTATGCTAAAATGCATCAAGGCGTTTAGACTACAGAGTGTGCCAAAGAATTAGATATACATTACATACAATCGAGAAACATAACCCTCCCTTTTATCCGACTGCGAAAAAGGAGGGTTATGTTTCTCGATTGTATGTAATGTATGTCTAATTTTTTGGCACGCTCTGTAGTCTAAACGGCTTGATGGATTTTGGCATATGAGGTGTCATTAGATTCATCTTAATTGTGGGAGTACCATAGGCTATATAATATTTATGTACGAAGCCTGATAATCAAATAAAAAGGAAAACTAAAGTGTTTTTGTTGCATTCGGGTTTTTTGTTTCATTTTTAATAATTTATTGGTAGTAAGTAATATCTCTCGGTGGTCGCCATTGTCTTTGAATTACTGTTCTTATCATCTGAAATAAAGCCGACACTTAGCCTTACTACAAAAAAACCTATTTCACGGACAATGTAACGACAAGTAGGTCAATTTCCGTCCCAAATACACGATGTCAGATAATCAAACAATTTTTTGATAAGATACATGTTATCTTTGTGATAAGATCCTACTAAGGGTCAAATAACCGGGTTACTTTAAAATTTCACTAGCTCGATTTTCCTCAAACTTGTTGGCCGCGTTATTTCTCAGCAAATCTAATTATGATCAAACTAAAGACATGAAAATTATGAAGTTTTTGAAATTTTGAGATCTGTCGTTTATATCAAGCAATTTTTTTTATACAGCTAACCTGTTAGCGTAATCCATGGACGCTTTATATCATCAGAGTTATCAATAAATTATTTCCGACTTTGAAACGACCTTCCTCAAGGAGCTCTGGAAACCCTAGTCACTGTAGGAAGATATCAAAGGTTATTCGGATGAGGTCTTCTGTAGAGTGGAATTATTTCTCCAATCAGATAATCCCAAGTAAAGACTAAAAAGAAAAAAAATCTCTGTGCCCTACCTCTATTAAAATACAAAAATCAGAATTCTAAAAAATCTTTATTCAATCTAGGCCTTAAGAAGGTACTTATGAACGTCAAAACACTACTGCCGTGTTAATATAAAACGATAATATCTAATAATTTAGTGGATATGCAGTGAGATTCTTCAATACTGAAGGTTAACATCACAAACTGATCAGTTATTTGCACGTATGTGACGCTTAAACCAAAATTTATCAACCGTTCTAAACAGTACTGTGTCAGGTTAGTTTATGGAATTTAACAATAAAATGATGTTCTTGCAATACAGACGAGAAATACCGCATTCGAATATGACGTATTTTACGATAAGGGACATTCCCATAAATTATCATTATATAACGTGGTTTTCCTCGTGCTTTGGGACGATTCTTGCCTAGCAGTAAAATATAAAATATGAATCTGGTTTTAGAGTAAACAATCCCAACAACAAATTTAATCTCTACTAATTATAAAACTTATGAGATCGTTTGTTTGTTTGAACCCACTTTAGGGTTTTATGGCCTATTTATTGAGAAAGTCATTTAAATTCTAAGGAGCTTAACAGCTTATCGGAGTAATCTTGAATATTGTAGTGGTGTATGGAACACGTGTTATCAGGTTCATATAAACAGAATAGAATGAATACAAAAACGATTCTTGTACTTTCTTTCTTTCTCAGACTACAAATGCCGTACCTTAAACTTTTAACAAAAACGTCTCACGTATTACAAAATAAAATGATTGCAGACTCGTAGAAAGGTCGCGGATTTAATATTTATATATAAATTGATGCACAGCTTCATAGAATCGCCAGACTTCCTTCAAAAATTATCTATCAGCGTCCCACGTGTAGGTAGTCGTTTAATTAATGACGAAACCTTCCGTTATACTGCAATAATATACGTTTTAAAGTTGATTTTTTTTGGTGATTATCTGACCTCGACTAGGAATAGATTGTATTTAATTTTCTTTTTTTTTTAATTTCATTCTCTGTGCTGAGTGTTGCATCTTAGTTAGAAATTTAGTGTTATTTTAATATAGACACTTCCTTTTATTTGTGTATGCTGCGATTACACGTTGGAAGGGTTTGATCATTATACATTAAATTTTAAATTAAAAAGTATGTAAGAAAAATATGAGAGACCACTCCAGACTCTAAACGGAACACCAGTTTCACTCCGAAAAATATACTGCTCAAAACTTAGGTATTTTATCTCAAAGCATCTAACCTGAATTCTTCTTCGATAACAAAATGTCTTAGTTTTCTTGTCATACCTTACTCACGTGAATGCCTAGAAAATATTTCACTTTGTAATTGGACAATTGGACAAAAGCAAAAAAAATAATGAAATACCAAAAAAAAAATTCATTGGAATATCTTTAGATGTATAAGGAAAATCCATAATTAACTCGGTGGAATGTTTTCTGGAATTCCCTTTATATATTTCACATTAGTACGTAGGTACCGTTATAATGTTATTAAAATTAAGAGAGCGTATTATTCTTGAGACGAGAACAAAATTATTGTGTGTATTTTAAACATTATTTGTATTTGCTTGTGATTGTTTTTATTTACAATTAATTACAATGTAATAACGTTTAATGTGCATGCCGTCGTTACCTATAATTAGATTTACATTTAATTATAATATTGTTGTAATATTTTTGACTCTGTTAGCGACCTAAGTAAATAAATAATAAGATTACACTATCAATCAAATACATAGTGAACACGCGTGTTGGTGTGAAAATCTAGTTGAAAATAAGTTTCCAAGCACCAATAGGTGTGATCCGGCAGCTGCACTTGAGAGCCAGTCTTCCACGAAGATAAGATCACATAAGGTTAGGTGAGATTGTGGTCAAACGCCAAAACAGCCAATAAAGAAACAAAAAGATAATTAACGTACCTTGATTTAATTATAGGCATTAAAATATTTAATTACGTACAATCAATAGTAATATTAATTATAAATGTTATTTTAACTTTAAATAAGTTACCTGATTAATTGAATAAATAATTAACAATTACTATCATTAGTTAATGAATTTAACGAGCATTATCTTCTAAAAGATAGAAATAAAACAAACATTTGAATAATTATCTTAATGGGTTTTCCTTTTTTTTTTTTTTTTTTTTATACAACAAATGTGGCAAACAAACATACGACCGTACCCTATGGACGCTGTAATACTGTAGGTATCACTAGCGCCTTACCGACCTTGAACCCCCTACCCCAAAAAGCTCTGGAAACTCTACTCAACACAGAAACACAGCACAAGGTTATTTGGATGCGGTCTTCTGTAGAGGTATTCCACCATACGCGCATTAAAAATATATCTCTATTCTAACAAGGCATGAAAGAATTACTACAAGTAATCTACATCAATTGTTACAAGAAAACAACTTTTTGCCCGCGGCTTCGTTTACGTAGATTGTACGGATATGTACAAGATTTATTTTTTTATTGAATGTATACGTTAACTAGCGTTGTGTCCGCGGCTCCGGAGGCGTTTGTTACTACGTAGTAATTATTTCATGATGTAATTTTGTTTTAATTCATTTTATTGATAGTTCATATGCACATGTTCTTGCCATGTACAATTTTACTTATAGAAATTGTAAAAAAGAAGTTCAAAATATCAAATTTTCATTAATTAAAAATTATTAAAAAATATTTAATTATACCTTAATTGAGAAGTTATGGTAATTGTTAATAATACATTAGAAATCGTAGAATAGAACAATAATTGTCATCCGATTTTGATGAAATTTGTACCACGGGAAATACATGCCATTCCTCAATTGATACGGCGTATGAATTGTCAACAATATGGGTAAAAATAAAATTACGGAATAAATAACTACTGCGTAGTACTAAACGCGTTCGGAGCCGCGGGCGCACCGCTAGTCAATATATAAAATGCGAGATGAATTTTTCAAATCTGACAAATTCTTCCGGAGATTAGTTGTTGAGCTCCAGTAACGATTTCTTCAACAAGCAAACGCTTGTATGCAAAAGAATTCAATGATTAAAAATTTCAACAGCATTAGCTACTAAATGTCTACGTGATTCGGTAAATGTACGCTCACAAAGGCGCATACTTTATGTAATAAGGAAATTTTATATTATTATTACTATGCTGACGCGAATAGGTTACATATTTCAAAGATTTACGTTGGCCAAAACAATAACTTTAGGAGCTAGCAACCTAACTGGATCCTCAGTGAAACCCTCAGGTCTCGATATGGTTTTGATACACATGAGAAGATATCAGATTATTCAGGACGTTGTCGATAGATGTAATTGCAGCAGCCAGCACAACCTGTTGTTCCCAATCCTCTGCTCCTGCGTGATGCCATTCTCATTTATAGCTGTTGCCTCGTTCTCATTCAGTTTTGGTGGCTATAACAGGCTATAGTTGTTGGGTGGACCATATTTTTTATAGTATTTCAAAGTGATATAACATAGAGCAACGCCTGTTTATAATTATTAGCTAGAAAGTTATTACCTCTCAACATTTAAGTTAATATACATGTGATATCTTTGAATAATTTATATGGAACTAATTTTCAGATATTCAATCATTCACTTCATTATTGCCTATATCTATATATTAATACGTGAAGCAAAAGCTTTCTACCCCTTTTTAAGCGTAATGCGTGCACGGAAGTCTGTGAGATTTGGCATAGTTAAAGTTTATATGGAGAAGGAGTATAGAAAGCTAAAATTTATCTATAATATCTGTTACTAATATATTAAATTTATTAATACTGCGAATCCTAAACTGACCAGTGCCATTGAACTTAGACCCCCCAAAATATTAACATTGTCACTCAACGAAAAGTGAAAGCAAGTGATGTAGATAATACTCATTGTTTATGAATACTGTAAATGTCAAACAGAAAATAGTCTATGATCAAAAAGTCGCTGGTCGAATTTCAATCTTAGGGCGATTGCTAGTATGTATAATTATGTTTTTACTACATTTATTAATAACAATAATGTATTCTGTATTTCGTGCATTATTTTTTTATTAAATAGTATGCTAGCTGTATCTCACGGTTTCCCGTGTTAATTATTATGTGAAATTAATTAATTAACACTTGTGGGTCTTGTGGAATAAACAGTCCAATAGTTTAACATTCGTAATTCTATTCAGACAGCGTAACGTTGTACAAGAGATTATTTAAACGAATGATACAATCATGTTTTTTTTTAGAACTGACTATACTGTTAACCATAGGGCCCTGGAGCCTCTGACGGCTTTTACAGCTTCACCGGGCTTGGGTACAATCATGGCTCGTCCTACCCGCTTTATACCAAATTATTCGCAAGTCAAATTATGAACTAATAAGTTTAAATTATTGTTTACAACATCAATTTATATGATGAATAACTAAATTAGTAATCTTATTATAATAAGTGAGCAATTTTTGTATATATACATATATATATATATAATTGGTTTCACAGAAACGGCTCCAACGATTTTGATGAAACTTTGCATTTAGATAATGTTTTACATTGCAGGTTTACCTAGATAGGTGCTTTTCTTTTTTATTCTTTATAAGACACCGAGCACAGCTCGGTCGCCCAGATATTTATGAATTACAGGTATAATAATAAGGTATAGGTAAATCTAAGTAACATTGGGAGTAATTATTATACGTCACAACCTTTGGGCGCTTAAGTGTTACTTGCTAACAGAAAGCATGTGTTGGTACTACCTTTGGCTAATAGATGTCGTTACTTGTATTATACAAACGTTCACCCTATTTTACAACCTTACTTTCGTATTGAATTTGAAGAAAACTATGAAACACATCTTTGTACTTTTTAACTAAATTTCTAAATATCAATTTCTCATAAATCTATCTCGCATTTCTTGAACTTTCGTCCTTTTTTCACCTTAGGGGTTGAATTTCTAAAAACCCTTCTTTAGTGCTCACCTACAGTATAAATGGAGGGTGCATGCAAATTTTTACGGTCCTACGCCCAGTAGTTTAGTCTCTATGTGAATAAAAAAGTAAAACAAAGAAATCTAAAGATAGCAGTCATGATACTCAATAAAATAATGCGCAATACACTTATAATAATAACATTTAACTTTTCTATCAGTCAACAGCAGTAAGCCTCAAAGTAATTGCAAGAAATGGCGACATATTACCAACACAAGACAGAAAAGTATACAACAAACACACAATGTATTCTAAAACAAAATACGTGAAACACATTACTTTTGAACACGATTTAAATTATAAGTAATTAAACAACTAATTATCGAATACTGTTAACAGAGAAATTCGTGTATACTATGTAATTGGTTTCTCGGCAAATTGCTCTGACTATTTTGATGAGATTTTATATTTAGATAATGTTTTACTTTACAGAGGAAGAGCACAGAGAAGTCTCTTTAGATACTTGGGGCTACAATCTAAATATATACTAATATAATAAAGCGGAAAATATTTTTAGTTTGTTTGGTTAAACACGCTAATCTCTGGAAGTACCAGTCGGATTCCAAAAATTGTTTTTGTATATGATAGCCACATTTACGAGGAATAGTATAGGCTATCTAACATTAAGCTACACCTCTCAACTAGCGTAAAATAATAATTTTTGTTAAGTAAGTCGGAAGTAGAAGTGTTCCTGGGCTGCTTTATCCGCATGCGCTGGTGTAATGGTTAATGATAATTAGATACAATGTTGAACAAAAATGTTGGTCCTTTGTGTTTCAAACAAAAAAATTGCTATAGAATAAGCCTATCTATTTTATATAAGTCACAATAAGCTACCCATTTTGTGACAAACATTTGTTGAAGATTAAATAGTGATTTATGAACATTATTTTTAGGCATCGTAATACTTATGAACAAAAGTTACTACATTATAAAGACAATTTTATGAAGTTAAGCTATGTTCTTTAAATCATGTTTTTGGACGCATAGTTTAGTACATAATGGATAATTAAAATAATTTAACACTCGGCTCGGGTTTGTGATTATAGATAGTGCTGTAGTAACGGCGCAAATGAGCCTTGTGAGTCTCAACCCTGGAACCCCGAAGAGAACCTAACAAAAAATATTTTTTTTTGTTTTATAGCCTATTTATTGAGGAACGGTATAGGCTATTTAACTTCACGCTAAGACTCTAAGAATCAGAGCAGTAACCATGAAACACAAGGAATCTGGAAAGTTCTAGGCAAGTACGGGAATTGGGAACAATTATTAAAATACAGGTGAAACTGTGGGGCACAGCTAGTTATATATGTAATTGGTTCCTCGAAAGTGGCTCCAACGATATGGAAGAAATTTTATATTTAGATAATGTTTTATATTCCAAGTTTACCTAGATGGTGATTTCTTCTTTTTTTTTAGATACCGAGCAAAGCCTTGTCGCTCAGATATTACCCAAATGAAATCGAACACAACATTCGTTTCCGTAAGACTTGATAACATTTATTAAAGCTTGAAATAAGCATGAGAAATATGATATACTAGGAGTATTTAAAAAATAAACAAGACAATTTTTTTGCGAAAAAGAAAACCAACTTCAATGATTTTGAAGAGTTCCCTTGTGTATCTTCGAAGTTCAAAGTCCAATGTGGTTCACCCTTGAGGTATCCTCTATCCAATAAAAAAAGAATCATCCAAATCGGTTCATAAACAAAGAAGTGATGGCTGAACATCCATAAGGAAAAATATACACATTCGAACTGAGTAACATGCCGTCTTTATTTGAAGCCGGTTAAAAAATATGAACACAATTAACGTAATATAAGTTCGATGCGTTAAATGCCAAACTGGATGAGTAGCCAGTGTGACGAAAGTGAAAAATCAGACAGAAAACCCCAATGCAAACACAAACACAATTGTCGCGAAGATCGTGTGAAATGCATGAGACAGCCTGGAGATTAGGGAAAAGTCACATATATTAACCACATAGGTATATATAGGTTCTGTAAGGAACTTTTTTTTACGCTTAACAATTAAAAAAAAAAAAGAAAAAGAAAAGATATATATTATTATAGAAGGCCATCCAACACTGTTGGCTTGACTAAGTTTCAAAATGATAATTAGACTTCGGTAAACCAGATTTGGTATTTGAAGTGAGAAAACTTTTATAGGTACGTTGAGCGATTTTTAGAAAGGTAAAATGTTATAGGTTTGCGACATCGCTATGCTAATATTAATAGTATATCTGTAGCTATTATTATGACGTATTATGCATGTCCAATAAATCGGAAAAATGTACTGGTGTTAGAGATTTTAATTTTTAATACTACAATTAATACAACACATACAATATACTCACGAAACAAAAAAAAACGTACATATATAACTATTTCAATTATTTGTGTACAGTTAGGCAGCATTAATTAATTTCAATATTCAAAAATACTATTTTTTATCGTTATAGGTTTAGCTTTGTGGCCACAATCTTACCAGGTCTTAAGTGATGACTGAAGATTTTGTGAGAGATTTTCAACTTGAAAGTTATAGCTATCTAGGAGAGCTATAGAAAAAGCCCCATCACCATGATATGGTTTCATCACAATGCTTTCCTCTACCAAAATCTCAGGCTCATTGCAGGGATTCGAACTGACGTCGATCGATGCGGAGTCCATTCACGCTACCGACTAACCCATCTTTGTTTTACTACTATCTCATTGTTTTCACTTATGTCGGCAGTTCTCAACCGAATTCCTATTTTTTTTCTTTACAGTAATTTGTTAGGTATATAAATAAATGTTAAGAAGCTAAGAAATAAAATGTTTTTTTAATTTTTTATTATCAACTACTGCCAGTGTTCAGATTTGACTTTTCATTGTTGTATCCTTACGTAATAGAGAACACAACATTTATCTGTCTGTCTGCTCGTTATTGTAAATGAATTTTAAGCAAAGTATTATTTGTAAATAAAAAATAATTGTGTATTTAGTGCATGCATCCAGAACCGTGGGCACGGCTAGTCTGGTATTTATTTAAATTTAAAATCGTCTTCCAACTGAACTAATATTTGATACATATAACTAACTACCTGGAAAACGACCTTTAGATGGTGGCCCATTTTGTCTAACACCCTCATAAAAATGTAAACAGGATTCAATATCCATAGTTATTATAACAAAATAATTTCTAAAAATCACAAAATAACAGATAAACAATTCTAAGCGATTTAATTATTGCAATTAGTAAACGTCAAAACAAAGAAAGTAATTAGCGTTAGCAGGTAAACAAAGATAAGGAGGCAAACCCCTCTACAAATCATGCATATGAATCACCATCTATTCAACGGTCTCGGACGCACGCAAAACGCAGACCAGACCACTCACAAGCGTTCGACGCATCAGCCCATGCGCACAAACGCGTACACGCTCCCTGAGGCATTCCACTCTAAAATGACATTGTTAGTTCTGTGATTAAGTGATTGTTTTGAGAAAAGTTCAGTGTACGTACTGTGAATTATACATAATATTATTTTTTGGTGATAAGTGTTTAATAATAATGTTTCCCAGAATTCAAGGATTGGTGAGTATCTTTTGAATTAATATATAGAAATATATATTTAAAGTCCTCGTAAAATGTTACGTTAGTGACTTTAAAGTATTATGTTCAACGGTGTCACAAATTTGGTCCGTCATAGTGACTCGCTTTTGCGTGTATCTCTCGGTGGTCGCCGTTGTGTTAGGATTGTACTGTGCTTACCATCAGGGACAGTACCGTCAATTTGCAGTGCTACTATTAAAAAAAGCTTTAATAATATTATAAAATTGATTTAATAAGACTTCCCTAAATCCAAGTTCGGTGAAGCTGTAAAAGCCGCAGCGGCTGTGTTTAGATAATGTAGTCTGTTCTTTAAAAAAAAACTTCCCTAAACAGTATTACAATCAATGTAATATTAAAATTAATTAATAATTTACATTTCCTAATGTTTTCCGTTATTATTTCACTTATGAATTAAATACCATTGCTACTTATTCTTTATTAAAATTAAAAATGCAATAAATTCTTGTCAGTCAAATCTGACGATAATATCAATATCGACTTATGAATTTGACCTGATTTATAATCGAAAGCAGTAGGTACCTAATAATTCTGATCACGTACGTCAAACAGCCAATTTCACCTCGATCTAGTCTGTGTGATAAATACAAATAATAAAATAATCACGAACGAACATCGATAATCCCTCGGGTTTGGAGCTCTAGATTTATTAACACCAGAGACGGTATTGTCTTGATTAACGATCCTATACGCGCTGTGAATGATATAATATATAGTAGTTTGTAGATAAGGAAATAATTAATAGAATACAAATAAACTCTTTTTATATTAAGTACGTTTGACAAATGATTGAGGTAGGACCAACAATATATTTATGAGGAAATGGAAACACAAATTTATAACCTAAATTAAAATTTCATATATAATGGCCATAATTCTCGGGATTTCATCGACAACTAGTCTCATCATGAAACTGTGTATTATGTAAGAAAAAATGATTTTAAATAAGAATAAAGTATTCGCCTTATGTGCCTAAAGTAACACATGGTGCCTTTAAAAATAACAGAATAGTCAGATTCTTAAAAATGTTAATGAAAATTTTAAATTCTTTCCTTGGTTTAGATTCATTTGTGCTACAGACCAGCTTTCTTGTTAGAGAATTGAGAAGTATATCATCCTAATTTCTATTTAAATTTATTATTTATTTAATCTTTATTAGCTTCATTGAAGAACACAGTAATTAATATGTTATAATAAAATACCAAGAACAGTTTCTCGAGCCTCATATCTGGGTTAATAATTTAAAGAAATCTGATGAAAATATATGCTAACATTTAATAACGTGTTCTATTTAAAGTTAATTATAAATAAGTTAAGAAACCAAAAGAGTACCTAATTAAATATTTTAATTTTCCAGTTTTTATAACATTTACAGTTTAGTACTTTGTATAAAGTGGTACTTTGTCCAAACTTGAATAGAAAATGTTTGATTCAAAACCAGTTATAGTCAGTTTATATGTTCATCAATATGGAAATACAACTTTGATCTTGAACCATAAATAAACTTTTGATTATGTAAGCAAACTGTAAATTTATTACGAGCCGATTGATGCAGGAATACTGTCAATAGGTTGAAAATGATACTGGTAACTTCGAATAAACTGATTTCGAATGAACGTTATTCAAGCAAAACCCTGACCCGATAATGCACTTAAAATGTCAAATTTGACGCTACTGATAAAACACTGCGAAGCAACACGACAAACAGTAAGAATACTCAAAATCACAGCAAAATACATTTTTTTCAATTTAGGCTCTAAAAAGGTATAAATATATATCAATACACTACTTCTACTTTTGTTAATATTCATTTAATTTACATATATTATTGCGATATATGGATTGATTAAGATCCCTCCTGGGATATAGAATGATGATTTGCGCAAGCACTGGCAGTGATTACACGTAGAAGGTCAGCCGAACCGAACGGTTCATTAATGCGATCCTTGTAGGACCCCTATGTAATAATAGTAAATTATCAATCGATTACAATAATTGTCAATACTGATAATATTTCTATTGTAATCGACACGTATTGAAATAGTTTTTTTTTTTTGATAAAACTACCGTAACGAACTAAATATTCTATAATTACCACTTTAATCATCTAACAAATTAATGAAATTTAAATAACAACTCATACTATTTTAAATCGATTGCGTATTAAGTGATGTATTTAATAAATGTCACAGACAAGTGACAACATGTTTAATTTATGGTGACAGATCTTATTATGCTAATCGTTTTATTACAGTTTATTGTTTGAAAATAAAGATATAGTTATTTAAGTTTCTGGGCAGCGTCCATAGCACAATAATCACTCTTGATTAAAATCAAAAGAAAAAGAAAAATTTGTATTTTATGTAAAAAAACTACATTGGCCCTAGTTATTAGAATGAACTTTATAAAATTTATGAATATAATTCAAACGATATATTGTATATCATTCAGTTGCTGATGTTTGATGTATCAAAATATTATACTCATATTTGTTTATCCAAACAAAAGAGTGAGTAAAATACGTTAGTAAAAAAATATGTTATTAACACAACACACTACACAACAATAAATGGTTTTAATAAACATTTGTCAATCTAATTTCAAATAAAATGTTTTAATAATTTTTACTATTTATGTATATATTAATCCAAAACCTATTTCGAGAACAAGAAACGGCACTGGAATATACCTAGAATTACTTCAGAAATGGCTTAGGGCTTAGTCATAGAGTAAATTGACGCATCTTTGTAGTGTGAGTCAAAAACACACCCTAAGCCTGAAAGCAACAAGAACATAAAGTTAACAAAAATATTCTACGAAATCTTTATAACAGTTACATAAGTATTCTTCTAGTGTGTATACTTTATTTATTTGTGTGTACTTTATTGTATAATTCATACGAAATCGACTGTTATTTATCACAGAATATTACAAACGCCAATTTCCAACAACGAGCAAGATGAATTCATTCACGTCAAAATCACACCATACTTATGAATTATGATTAATGCACTCGTTCCACTTACTTATGGGAAAACTTGTGCTGCATACACAAATTGGTCTAGAAGACTTGAACAGTCCTCTAGTCTTAAAATCATTGTATCAAAAGTAGCAAAAGAACAGATAATAATAATAATATATTCACAATTTTCGGAAAACGACCATTCTAACGTATCCATTCGCATACATTGAATGATGAAGCGGTTGATATAGTTACGGGCCTTTTTTGTAACGGGATTAGCAAACAAACATGCTCAGTACATCTTATATAAACTGGTTGCTGTATTCCATGGCCATATTTATAGCCGATGCCAAACAAGACTCGTTTTAAATCAATCAGTGATAGTCTAATACTCACGAACACTATAAGTTAAAGCATGCTTCCGGAAAAGATTCTGCCACGTCTTGTCAGCGTCTCCAGGTGTTCAAAAACGCGTCGAACTAACATCATCGTTCAAATCAGTTAAATTTTATCATGCGTATTTTGCGGGTCGTTCCATTATCTTAAATTCTTCATTCTTTCCGTGCAAAGTGCAAGCTTCGTACAGTTGTTTTGTTAACAAACAATTTAAATGTCGTTTTGTGACATTTTAAAACATTTATTATAATAACAAAATATATGTATATTTCCCGCTAAGTTTATTATTTAATTTTCAAGTGTGTAAATCATTCATGTCATTTATTATCAACCCATTAACTAATCGTTTATTAAACGCCTCATTATACTTTAATTAACTTTCTAAAATTCAATTAACTGCTCGTTATCAGTTATTTTGTTCTAATTTCATTGTTTTTTGCTTATTTAATCCACTCAAATTGAACTGTTTATCGTTTCCTAGGGATCTTTTTTGTACTGATTTTGTGTTTTGCAAAATAGACGTACCATTATTGTAAGTAAATATATTGTTGACCTTCATTACCATGATAGATATAAAAAATTGAACAATTAACTTTTAAAACATGATCAGGATTTGTTATTTTTTACATACATATTTTTAATTGATTATATAATCACTTTAAAAACTCAATACTTATTTTTTCTAAGATAATTTTTATTTTATGAAATGAAGGCAATGAACTATGATATTTGTTTATATTTCGCTTTATACATGATTTATTTATTTAATTAATCCTAATTTATTCAAATGAGTTGTTTATGCAAACACTTTTTTTAATCATTATTAAAATGATTTATCAAGTTTTTTATTTAAAATTCTATCAATGTTTTTTGTATTAAATTCTGATATTGTTTATTTTTGTGCCATTCCTTATTAATCGAAATTTATGAAAGTATAAACCTATACTAAATTATCTTCCTCATAATAATTATATGTTACATTAAAGATTGCTTCCATAATCCATCCATTCTGTATGCACTATAGTTTTAATTATTTTTTATAATGCATAGAAAGACGATGATAATAAAGGATTAAAGAAAGACTTAGGTCTTTCTCCCACGAGGCTATTCACAAGATACGTAACTGAGACGCAAACCATAGGTCGAGTAAAATTTCGTTTGATAGTCAAGCGCGTAGTTGACGCTTTGCGGCGTATCGTATGTGGAACATAATGAAATTGTATGGCAGCTATTTACGAGAATCTAGTAGGATGTGCGTATCAAACATGAGTCGCTTGCAAATGGCCTCGTGGAAGAAAGGCCTTAGTTGAACATGTGAAATGATTGAAAACGGTGACTTGAAACAGGTTATACGTGAATCGCGACCTTGTTAATTCCAAAACAGACCGTGTAAAATGTTTTCGTGTTCGGTTGCGATATAATTTGGTTTTTATAACCCTACTAAGTCACGGCATCATATACCACTACAAAAACATTATTGTTTCGATAAGCTCTTAATACTACGCGACACATATTACCGGTTTTATCAGTGGTATATTTTTTTTTTTTTTTGTTCGCCAACGGTATTCGGTATTACATGTACCACCGCGAACGCCTCTAGGGAGCTCGATATATACAATTGCCGATTATGAAAGAAGATACTGATAGGTTGTAACCCTTCAAATTTTGATAATTATAAGTGACTTATAGGATTTTGTTGAGCGATCGATTGACGGCATCTTGGGACAGGTAAAAAAATATTCGAGTGTTGTTTTAAAAAACTTAACTTTTAAATGATAGTTTAAATGTGGTGAAACGTTATCTGAACCGGTAATCGATACCGGCATGGGAAAGGATGCGGGGTAGTAGTGTCGCCACTTCCTAGTAAAATGTTACGGTTTTTGATAACTTCACTATCAACGGACTCTTGTTTTGATAAACAATTAAATAGTAAAAATTATTCATTAAAAACACACACTTACTTATAATACAAAAAAATCAATCAAAGTTAAACTGTCTTTCTCTTCATGCCAGACGTTCTATGTTTGAAATATTATTTTTGTATAAAATACTGAATGACTTGGTTGACAGTCCGGATATTTTACAGAGAATTTCACTTAAGGTACCACGTCCAAATTCTAGATCTTGCACATATGTTTCTTTCGCTTGTAACTTCATACGTACTAACTTAGGCATGCAGTCTCCTTTAAGGCGCATATCGAAGACATTTAATGAAATTTACGACCAAAGTCTTGACATATTCTTCAGTTCTTTGACCTCTCTTAAATCCTATATCTTAAAAATTCTCCAATTATGACATGATTGAGTATTTATATTATTAACATTATTTTGTATTATTATTGTTTGCTTTTAATTATTGTTATTATTTTTATCAAGTTTGTTAACATAGTACTATTTTTAATCAATATTAAGGCTCGAAAATTGTTGCATGCTGTGCTCGCCTGTAAGTGGAGTACTACATAATTATTGAGATGTGTTCGTATAACTAAAATATAATCATGTATCATATGTTGTGGCTCTGTTGGCGCGCCAAATAAATAAATTACTTTTAATTTACTTTTGAATTATTTGTGTACAATTTTTTTTTAAAGTAAGGCTTAAATTCAAAATTATTCTTTACTCTATTATATAATGCTCACACTAATGTAATATTTTAAAATTTCGAACGTGGGTATTAATCATACCAGTAACGTAATTTCATCTCGTTGATCACCGATATCATGGACTGCATCATACTTATCAGCAGATACGATGCATTCATTTTCCAAGCTTCTTCTTCTTTAACTTAAATATTTTTTCCTAATCCACTCTCCCTTAAAGGGTAAAAAGGAGGATGAAATAATATTAATATCAACAATTCAGTTAGAAAGTAAAAAATATGAGACATAACTATAATGCGAGTGAGCGAAGCCGCGGGCAAAGCGCTAGTAGTTTATAAATTAAAAACAAATTCTTCATTCATTTTATTAAAGAAGGAATATTGAACACTGAAGAATAATTTTTTCGAAGCCGTAAAAACTACTCCACTATATTTTACGAAAAATGAAATGGTTTAAAAAATACAGACACCCATATGTAAAGCGGACGCGATGCAGCGGTGTGAAGCTAATTAATAATATCCTGTGGGAATGGACAGCAGGTGGTGTGGAACATTCAAACGAGTTTCGGGATCACACCGCAAGAGAGATTTAAAATGTACAATAACAGATAAAGTATGCTTTCTTCCTATTTAATGGCAAATGTCTTCATCCACAATTCTTAAGTTTATTGTTATTTATAACATTAAACAAAAATGAATGCAAGAATTATCTTCATCAAGCAAAGCTACACTTTTATCTTACTAGGTTATCCGACTTATAGCATAAACAAAGAATGTCACTTCTGGCGCTCGAGTTACGTCATTTAACGGCATGGCGTTCAATCCGATGACTTTAAAAACATAGGTACCGTACGTTAAATTCATCGCTAACATTGAAAGGTATTAATGAATAAACCAACAGAGCCACGGTCGTATTTGCATACACCTTAGCAACTCTCAGAATCTGTGCTTAGGAAGTCTAAATAAAGACAGGTGTGTAATTTATATGTATACTAGCTGTGCCCGCGGCTCCGCACGCTTCTGTTACTTATTCCTATTATACCGACCCAGCTGGGCTAGCGTAAATCAAAACTTTTTTATTTGTACATTTGAAAGCGCTAATTTTTAAAAGTACTGGTTACATATAAAAAAATATTTTTGTATATTATAGCCAATTTATTGAGAAAGGTTATAGACTATCTAACATCAAGCTATTACTCTTAGACACTGAGCAGTAAATATAAACGTCAATCAATCTGACAATCTGTAGGAAAGTAGTTATCATATATTTATACATGAACTCACGGTCAAACAGCTGGACGGATTTTAATGAAATTTGATATAGATAATAGAATTTGATTTTTTAGTGTAATAAGAAGTACCATATAGTTTACACAGTATAAAAAACTAAGTAATAGTATTATTATTATTATTGGAAATGTATTTACGGAAAATAGCTTCCGATTTATAGCACACATCTGTAGAATAGAGTTCCATGGAAAATTATATAATTAACAAAAAATAATTACCTATATCGTATACCGCTGAAGCAAATTCTACCATAGTACAGATCTTTTGAAATATAACATCAAAATTGTTATAAACAAAACATGTCGTAATGGTCCTTTTATTTAATAACAAAAGAAAGTCAGTGAGTCAGTAGGTCTGTTTGCGGTGATAAGCAAAGCAAATGTTTTGTTTAGGTACTTTATAATAGCTGAGTGTAGACTTATCATACTATGAACGCTTTTGATTATATTTTGATATATTATCACCATTGTTATCAACAGAGAAGAAAAATGCATTATACTTAATGTGATCTTTCTTTTTTACATCATAGCGAGAATTCATTGACTATTTTTTATTAACAAACGAGGACACGGTAACACTTTTTGGTAAAGTAAAATAAGTGAATAAGTAGAATTAATGCAACGTGTAATCACTTGTCTTACATTTGTCGGCGGAAGCTAATCTGTTTTCAAATATCGTGTCTAGTTATCAAGTAAGAATGTAGCTGTTACATTTTAAATGATTCGTGTACGACAATTACCTCGTCCATATTGTATTCTTTTGGGAAAAAAACTATTTCGACAGGTGCATTACTTTCCAGACAAATATAAAACGTATCTACTCAACAATTAGACGAAACTTCGCAAAGTTGAGATGGTTAACACGAGCGTTTTTATTTTTTAATAAATATATATCTGGGCGACCCAGCTGTGCTCGGTGTCTTATAAACTAAAAAAAGAAAAACGCCTATCTAGGTAAACTTGGAATGTAAAACATTATTTTTTAATAGATATATATATATCTGGGCGACCCAGCTGTGCTCGGTGTATTATAAACAAAAAAAGAAAACACCTATCTAGGTAAACTTGGAATGTAAAACATTGTTTAAATGCAAAGTTTAATCGAAATCATTGGAGCCGTTACGGAGAAATCAATTACATATTATAAGTAGTTTATATACGAGAATTGCTCATTTAATATAGTAAGATAATAATCAACAGTCAAAATCAAAACCTTATACTTGTTTCTATTATGAAATGATCATTCGAATTGTAGTTCTATCCCTGCAGTTCTCATAACAAGTATGTATTATATAAATAAATTTGTGACTGTTGTGACTGTGTGCCATTGTATTCATTTTATGGGTAATTCTCACATGTTATTATACAGTACACCGAACATTTGGCAACTGAATTCTATAACTTGTATGTTTAACAGTTGACATTGGCAAAATTGTCTACTTAGGCAGATAGCCTAAATTAAAAAAAAAATCGTTTGATTTGTCTGCCGAAGCGGGACACTTCCTCTCGCTGGGTACAGCGGGGCAGACTGCCTAAAATTGGAACTGTAATGTAAAAGACTGGAATAGTTTTAATACTAGAAAAAAGTACAAATTGGTCACCATAATCCCATGTTTTAGACTCGGTAAGTCCAATAAAAGTTTTCGATTATAATTAAGACTCATTTTAAACTGGTTTTATTATCATTTATAAGATATAGCATTACGGGAATGATAATGACATCTGAAAATGACTCCCTTTCTGCACACCCACTAAAAAATATAACTAATACATAATTGTAAACATTATTTACACAGTTAAAAAAATCCTTTTTTGCCGGCTCATGTCTATAGCTTTAGAGTATATTTTCCGAACAGGTAGTAGTATTTTAACGCTGGTAAGTTTAATTTTGTTTAAGTAATTTCTTATTATATGTATTTAAAAAATATAATGCCTATTTTTTCGTCAATTCAAAATACATGAGAGTATAAAAAACGCATTTAAAATCATTACGACACAGTAGTAGTAACATTAAAAATAAAAAATTGTGTAAACTACACATAAAACTTTAGATAGACGCAAAACAACAAAGCGCGCCGGATGGACGCCTGACGCCTCGTAAACTAAAGACGTACGTACGTACCTACACAACGCGTGACTTCAACACAGGACGTGTACCGGTTTTCAAAATATATTACTAAAAACCAGTTGGAAACTTAAACAAGTTCGATGTTTGAATATCAATTTGAAAACCGTAAAGAGCCTCTAGGCCTTTAGTTTATTATGGAAATTATTACACCGTATTATTATGAAATAATTTGACATTTTACACTATGGACACTAAATTAATAATGGGTGTACGTGCAGACACCGCCTCGATCGATGTGGGTTTGAATCCCTACAATGAGCCTGAGCTTTCGGTAAAGAAAAACATCGGGAACTTTCTAAACCCCGCCTGGTTAGATATGCTACCAGCCTCAAGTTGAAAATATGTCGGTAAGCTTTTATATGTGTATTCTGGAAGCATTTGAGAGCCAGTCCTTCTTCTAGGCCTAAGCAATTCATCTGTTGGTTGTTCTTATTTCCCGTACTTGTCTACAGCTTGCCAGTTTGCTTTACGTTCACTATTCCTGCCACATTCCTTAGGATTGTAGCGTGATGTTATATAGCCTATAACCTCTCTCAATAAATAAGCTACAAAATTTATAAATACTTTTTTAAATTTCACATGTAATTCCAGAGATTAGCGCGTTCAAACAAACAAACAACCTCTTAAACCTTAAATTATGTTAGTATAAATTTCATCGCGAATTTTCTTTAAGTGAAAGTACAGCTCATTGTCGGATTCCAACCCACGTCTTTCGATTTTTTACCTGAGTACGCTTCCATTAATTAGATATTGCCTAGTTGTAAAACAGTGTCTTCACCAACCATTTAAACATAAAATTCAAACCGTATTCGTCAGAGTAGTGTTATAAGAACGTCAGTAAACCGTCAAATATAAAACCTACAGGGAAAATTAGTTAGAAATAATAAGATACGATTATAACGGCAACGCATAATATGTCGCGGAAAGGTGAATACTGTCTCCCAGCGCGACAACACAGCGAGTGACTCACGTCGCGTTTGTGACTAAAATATCCCGTCTGGCTTTAGTCTACTCAGATACTGCGCGGAATGCTTGTTATACGTAAAATGTAACCCAGAAGTAAGCATATCCAGTATTTACGTCTAGGTTTATTATTATTATTTTTTACTTTGATGCCCTTTCCACCTTTTTTATTTATTGTTCAAGATGTTGTGTTTAGAATAATACGAAGCAATGACAAGTAGTTAATGATGTGGCACAGTCGGGAAGATATTTGCGATTTGATACAATTATCATCTGCGACTGTGGCCCGTCGAATGATTGATGATGTTGATGAATAATAATGAATAGGTAGCTGATAATTGGTTGATGATGTCGCCGGACATGAAATGTTACTTTAAAATATAATAATAAACTTAAATCTATGATAAATACACAAACATGGTAGAAAAATATCCACAATGAGAAATAGTATACTAGTACGGGTAACAGAAATGGAGCTAAATAGGTTTACTGATTAAAAAAAAACGTTGTAAACAAATTAGGTAGTACACAGAGATTTTGAGAAATTTCAATTATTTCGAAAATAATTACTCTATCAAATATAAAATATCAAATATAATTCAAATAATCGTTATCTTCCGGACTTTTTTACATCTGGAACGATTTTGTTTAGTTTGTTTTTTATTGTTATGTTTATTTGGAAACATGTCTTATAAGCCAAACTTCGAGTTGTCTAAACTTCTCTTGTTGGCTCTAACAAGATGATGTGACTCCCTTTATAGTACTGTTCAGAAAGTTTTTGTGGCAACTTAAAATACATGTTTTTAAATAAATTTTTTGTTACACTTCAATAATAAACAAACCATATAACCGAAAATACCACCAATATTACGTAGTAAAATAAATATAATAAGTTCATTAATTAAAATTATGAACTCAACATGATACAATTTAAGACCCTGCCAGAAACTCATGAACATTCTAGAGTTATAAGTATCTCCATGTATTTTTTGAAAAAGTTACCTGTTCCGTTCATAAAATTGTATTATGCAAATTTCCAGAGGAATCCCGAAACGCGTCGTGACAAATTCTTTATAGTCATTCGAACACACAGCTTCAATGAATTAATTGTTTACAATATTATAACAATTTTGACGCAAATCATACGTCAATTGTAAATAACAGTTCGTTTTGTGGGTTAATATAGGGAAAATATGTATTATTATTATTTGATAATAACTTTACATAATAATTTGTCATAATTAGTGAAATAAAATTAATGTTATTGTTCCAAGCATAATCGGGCATTACTTGTCTAGTGACGTGTTTAGGATAATCACTTGAGTAAACTTTTATTTCTTTCTTTTACTTGTCTCCATGATTAGAAGACGACAGACTGACAGACTGACATACTGACGAATATAGAATTATGTCGTTATATTTTTTACAGTTGAAAACGAATATGATTGTTCGTATAGGTACTGGTTTTTTAATTCACACCTGGTTACTTATCAGTTTTATATTTAAAACTTAATCATCAGATGTTAAAAAGATGTAGGGCATAGAGAAATATGTTTAGTTATTAATTCTATCTACTTGGGGCAATCCGACTGTTAAAATGATTCCGTCCTACAGAAGATCGCATTCAAAATCAACCTTGTGCTATGTTATAAGGGTCCATGGTCGGCTACGTGTTAGTGATACCCATAGGCTACGGTAGCCGCTTACCATCAGGCAGACCTTATGCTTGTTAAGCTTAGTTGTATAAATATAGTCTATGCAAAAAAAAAACTGATAGAGATTTCATTTACAACGTGGTGTCTTCGATTGGACTTTGACGGTATGCCGGAACATATCCATAAATTTTGTTTTCTTTGTCCCATAACAAATGCGTAGTACGTTCCCACGATAGTGATTATCATGACAACTCTTATCATTGTAAATATACAATTTTTTATTCTTATCATAATCCTTATGATCAACATAAGTGCGTATTAGCGGTCGGCAAGAAAGTATTTTTTCGACCTACTTTGAATATTATTTCTTTAGAATAATACTATTTTTTATTCATCAACTAGCAACCGCCTACGACTTTATATTTTCTTTAATGAGAGTAGAAAATTTATCACTAAGAGATAATTTACCTTCGTTTAAGTGAAAGAGTTTTAAGAATTGGATCAATAGCTCCCCAGATATTTCTTTCTCTTAACTTTACTTTAACTTTACAAACTCTACCTGGATAGAAAAAGCGACAGTTGTTACACATTGATTGAATATATTCAGATTCTTTCAAACTGGACGTTTCTACCTTTTTTAAGATTGTACTTTATAAAACAAACGGTTCACTAAGTATGTATATTACTGATTCATAACAAGACATTTTTTAGGATATTTTTTTCACAAACTTGACGTTTTTTGTATCTCATTAGACAGGTGATTAAATAACCAATTTTCTTCATTCTTACAACTTAACTGTTATGATTAACCGAATGAAAAAAGTTGAACCTTTATTCTTTTGAATGAAAAATTAATAAGATATGTTAAAATATCTAATGAAATCACAGCGTAGTTCAAAAGTTAACAGTGATTTCGTGTCATGACAATATTTATTTATTTAGCAACACTTAATGTTTCTGTGACCTTTAAGTGCGTCCAACCTGCTTTGTGAATGCCATTTGAACATCGGCTGTCTGTACCGTAGTCAATATGCAGTACGAAGCGATTACGACATAATTTCCTATTTACATTTTGTTATGTGATATGAATATTTTATATTCAAGACAGAAATTAAACGGTTCATTGTCGTTTATCTACTCTGATTGTTTACATTGGCAGTACGCATTGATACAGGCTTCGATATAACTATCATGATTCGCGGCCGACGTGTGACTGGTCTTGTTTCGTAATCCAGTTGTACCTAAGGACGGTTATCTAAAACTAATAATACTATTCATGTATATCTACTTAGTACTTATGATTGTTTTTTATATTTAATTAGTTTTTCGGAAGCGGCTCCAATGATTTCATTGTTTTACCTAGATATATTTATTTACCTATTTGATTTTGTTTTTTGTTACAAGACACTGAGCTCAACTCGGCCTGAAATTAAATATTAATGTGATGTAAAAACCACTTCACAACCATTAGAGCGGACAGACAATAGTTAGTTAATTCCACCATGTTAAAATAACCATTAACCATATGGAAATCAAAGCCCAGAATAAATGAGATAAAAATCACGGAAAACATTTGAAATTAGCGAAATTTCCATATTTTAGTTAATGGACAAAATAGATAAAGACAACATAATCTATGGAATTAACTTTTTTACTTATAGTTTCTGTAATTAATGAAATCTATTAACAACAGATTAGAATAATATTCCCTAAGTATCACAAATAATACATTGAATTTAGTGATGCAAAATATTAATCATCTTTCGCCTACTCCATTTAATTATGATTGAGTAGTAAATAGTATATCCGTTTTTTTATTTATTTAAAAAATACTAAATATTATTTTTTAAATCACTGTGTATTATTTTATGAATAATAAAATAAATCCAATACTATTTGAAACTAACGATTGACTTACAAATGACCAATACCTAATTTATGGTAATACGAAATTAAGTTACAAAAAGAAAACTTAACCTTAACTTTTAGAACTTGTTAGTGTTGGAATTCGATTAAATATCTAAAGAGAAAACCGTGCACAATTTTTACAAATAACAAACTTTTTTCACAAACATTCTGATTACGAACGTTCGTACGAGCGGACTGAATTAACTTCTTTTTTTTTTGTATATTGACAAAACAAGAAATAGTGCCATTGTCACCGCCACAATAGCCACTTCGTAAAGTAGTAAAAAAAATTCAGATCGAAACGATTTGCAGTGTCAGTTAGTTTCGATCGGTCGTCAAATCAAGTGACTCTTTTGTCTGTAAATTTTTTAACCAAAATTTAGTTATCAATGTAAAGTGTAAACTATTCTAAGAGAAGTTACGCGTCGGTAATAAAATGTGTCTACCGCGTGAATAGTATTATATTTATAAGACGATAAAACATTATAACTATGAACATCTTTGAATAATTCATGAACTCACAACATAAAGGACAAAATAATAAAATGACCAGTGATGTTCGTTTTCAACATTACAACAATATTGAAGTGGTCGACTGCTGTACATTATTTATTTTAAATGTTACAAATATGTACACTGTAGTCTCTATATAACGAAATTGAAGGATCGGGTATTTTTACGTTACTAGATTTGTATCACGGTTTAACCCGTGTTAGATATGCTTCTGCATACAAATTTTGAAACCTTAGAGGTTGAATTTTAAAAAACCCCTTCTTAGGGGATGCCTACGTCATTATAACTATCCGTGTGCAAAATTTCACCCCAATCCGTTCTATAGTTGGAGCTGTATGTTGATAGATTAGTTAGTCAAGAGTTTTCCTTACACTGAGAGTCAAAGAAAGGTGGAATACCTATGTACTTTACAAATAATAAATAAAAACATTTCTTAGAATCCTATTTTACATATGAAATATTTAGCACTGTGTACTCAATGTTTAATGGTGTATAAATAAAGGCAATTTTTTTCACTATTGAGAGTGATTGTTACGCTATATAGAGTGTTTTAGTGTATGGGTAACAATGTAAACCAAACAAACCTTAGCAACTTCTACGTTTTAAAGATTATTTCGTTAAATAAAAGTTTGTTATATAGAATTTACAATGTAAAATAATTGTCAATATACAATAATGAAGAGCATTGGTGATATTTGAATATTCGTACAGAGTAAAACCTTTTTCTCGAATATATAGAGTATAAGTTATAAGCACCAGCACCCACGAGACGTTAAATACCCAAATATCTCTTTACTAACAATTTTGTATTGATGTAATTTTTGAAAAAAAAAAGATTATTGCGATCTTGTTAATTTATCAAAATGAGACGATACATTGTCTACGATTATTCTGTAGAAGACAGTGAAATTTTTTCCAATTTCAGTACATATCAAAGTGTAAGACGAGAATCAAAAATGATCATTTTGTCTAGACCGGTGAGTTTACAATTTATAATTATAGTCATCGCTTAACCCTACATAAGAAACATCCCTTACTATGGGACTTCAGTCTTGTCATTAATGAAAAGTCCTTCATTATCCATTTAGTAATTATGTTTGAAATACATTCATATTAGCAATTCATAGGATTTTTTGTTTTACCACTTTAAAGTTTAGTTGCCATCAAGTTATGCCTCCATTCGGGTAGCCATAAAAGGTAGAAAAACATAAATTCTCAACATTGTGAACTTTCTTCACTTTATGTTCATATCGTTTTTATTTGTCCCACGATTAGTTATATTTTTAATTGGAACTATATAATTCAGTAATGTATATATGTGCCTATATATAACATATTTCCAAAATTAATTTGGACTACATTTTATGTTATGCTAGCTGTGTCTGTGACTACGCTCACGTGGACTAATTTTAAATACTCCCGGTAATTTTAAAGACTATATGCTTATTGTGGGTGTTTCTTAGAAGATAGATATATGCTCTCGCTGATTTTTTTACGTTTTTTTAATGTCTACAATTATGTTCTACATTAACCCGATATATCTCGTATGGTTTACTCAGCGTGTCATTGAAGCGCCCGAATTGATTCAGCATGACAAGTTTTATTTTATTTGCACGGATTCTAATTCTCTTTCTAAAATTAAAGTAGCCTAAGTTACTCCTTATAATATCAGCTATCTACCAGTGAAAGTCCCGTCAAAATCGGTCCAACCGTTTTGGAGATTACCCGGAAGAAAGAGACAGACAGACTGACGAAATATTTAGAAAAATGGGGTTTTTGTAACTTAATTAAAGGTATACTTTCATAGTAAAAAGTTTTTATTTTGACGTTATAAACAGACATTTATATTTTATTAATTGTATACATTTACCTATATTTAACATTTGTTGATTATAAAATATATCTTTAAGTAGTATTATATTATTCAAAAATAACATATTACCATAACAAAATTGGGTAACAAAGAGATTACGAGACGGGCCGCGGGGTCACAAATAACAAGGTGTATCAATGAAGTTAGTTAAAACTGAAAAAAAAATGACTTGGATAAAATGGTGACAACGATTTACTTTAAAGTTAAAAAAATCAAAACCAAAATGATATTCATAAATATTTTGTCACTGCTTCCGTAGTACCGAATTTACGTTCTCAAGGTAATTCGATAAGGTCTACAAACGATCAGACGACCTCCAAACCAAATATGAACGTAGTTGACAATTCTTAACAAGACGTTTAGCCTTGCAATTCTCATCGAACAAGTATGTATAATAGTTATAACATCTTATCTCTCTGTAAATTAATATTTTCGATTATTTTTTTATATACTCTCCTAAAGATATTATAAGGAACAATACAATTTTAACAAAAAAGAGGACCTATTTCAATGATTCTGAAGAGTTTCCTTGTATATCTTCGAAATTGAAGGTCCAATGGCAATGAAATTAAAATGAAATAAATGTCCTATTAATCAATAAAAGAATCATCCAAATCGATTCATAAACAAAGAACTTATGGCTGAACCCGCCGAAAATCCATTATGAGATTTATGAAGTCCTTATTGTAACTAATCTTCAATAAATAAGATAAAAGAATGGGTGTGTGTAACATAATTCCAGTGCAGCGATTAAAGTTGATTAAAAAAACCAGTCGATAAGCCTAACTACAAATCTCAATAGATTATTATTTTGTTTATTTGAACGCGCTAATCTCCAAACCTACGCTGCAATATTTAAACAATTCTTTATGTACTTCATAGCCTATTTATTGAGGAAGCTTATATGATATCTACATTCACGCTATGACTCTTAGGAGCAGAGCATTTACTATACAGAATGGATGTTAGAAAGCGCGATAAGCGAGAACGAAGTAATAGTGCGGGCAGGCTCTATGAAGTGGTGTAGGCAGGGAACGGAAATAAAAAAAGCGGGTGAAACCGCAGGACACAGCTAGTACTGAATATCATGAGGACATCTCATATTATTATATTCACTACGTGTTTACAATCTATTTCTGTTCCTTTTCTCAATTTTGTTGCTGAGCCCTGTGAATTATCTGCTAAGGAACTGCCTATCGAATTATATTGGAACAGAACGGAGTTTCTTGCGTAGGAGTGGACTTGTCGAAATAGGCACGTCTTGCTCTCTCTCTGTCTCTTTCGATATATGAGTGTGTGTGTGCGTGCGAATATCGAGATTTGAGCAGACGAGCGTAGTGCGCGGCCGGTTGTTGACTCTAAACTTATCTCGGTGTATTCTTTGTGAATTAGAGTAACTGATTTTTTAAATAATATTTAACTTATTTTATTTTTTTGTAACTTCGTTCCTGACGGAGCTCCGCACACGTTTTTTTTTTTTAATTTGAAATATACATAACGTAACAAGCAACTTATTATCATTTGTACATACAAGAAACGTAGTGGATCGTGAATATCTGTATAAACGTTGACAATTAACAGATAATAAATACATAAGTGTAATAATTGAAGATCAAATAACATAAATGGACAGCACTAAACCAATGCATGATCTATGTGAGCATTCTGTATATAACGCATGTATTACACGAACAGTTTACCTGATACTTAAATAAAGGTGTAACCAGGTACAGATAAAGGGGATCTGACCCCCCCAGCAGGGTGTGGGTAAGGTAATTGTTGTCTGTTTTGACTCCCACGCAATGTAAATACTACATTAAGTATTATGTGTAGCATTGTGGTTGGAAAAATATGAGTATATATTTTTAAATCGCAACTTGAAGCCATTGACAATGGAGTTTCGTTCTCACACATTGGCAACTAAATGGCCAGGGACAGTGCGGTTTTAGAGGTGTTTCCTCCTACGAACACTCCGGAAATGAAACATGCAATGAAACACTTTGCTGAGGTTTCTCCACGATATTACAGTATGCCGTATGGACTTCTTCAAAAAGGGAATAAACAGATGTTTAAAGAGTCAGCAATGTTCACCATTATTGTTTGACACCATAGTGGTGTATAAAAAAAGTGTAATGGCCGAATGATAAAAATCAGTGATACCTACCAGTACTCAGTAGATTTTTTTTTTCGAATATTGTTTTAGGAGTTCGCGTACTATTACCAATTTTAAAAGACGAAAAAACATCTTTTAAGGTTTATCGTCTGGCCACATTCCACCTGATTTTAAGTGACGCTGTGGCCCAAGATCGTAACACGCTGAACATAGTGGGGGAGTAACTTTCAAGCGCATCTACCGGTACACCATGACATGGTTTCATCATGACGTTTTCCTTCACCGAAAGCTTAAGTTCATGCAGGGATTTAAACTAACGTCGATCGTCGCGGAGTCTGTAAACGCCAGCACTGAGCCATTATTGCATCAAAATGTTCTCGTAGTGACATCATTGTAAAAAAAAACCGGATTGTAGAGAGTTCTTGGCTTTTGAAAATGTCAATACGTCACGTCGCTCCGATGGCCTGGTTCACGCAAAACACGCATGGTATAAAACTTTCCTAGGACTTTATTGGATTAACACGAATCACCTAAATATCCTAATATACACTTAAACATGCGTTAACAAAAGTAAAAATGGATGTTAATGATCTTTGTATAAATAATAAGCGCTTCATATATCGTAGTGTAGCGATAACTGCTCTAAATCCGGTTAAAATTGGTCCAATTTCGTGAATATTCCTTATTTACGTACAAGCTTCAAGGTTTCTGGTTATTAAAGATTGATTCAAAACGAAGTGTTTTTATCATAAAATAATTAAATTTACTAGCGATCGCCCTAAGGTCGAAATTCGACCAGCGAATTTTTGATCATAGACTATTTTCTGTTTGACATTTAAGGAATTCAATCATTTGCTGTCACTTTTCGTTGAGTCACAATGTCAATATTTTTTGGGTGGGGGGGGGGGGGGGGGGGGGGGGGGTTAAATTTAATGGCAGAGGTCGGGTTAGGATTCGCAATATTAATTTAATATATTAGTAACAAATATTATAGACAAATTTTAGCTTTCTGCACTCCTCCATATAAACTTTAACCATGCCAAAACTCACAGTCATCCGTGCACGCAATACACTCAAAAAGGTACCGAAAGCTTTTACTTCACGTATTAATATATAGATAAACGGACAATATAAGTAAAATACATACACAATATTTTCAATTAAAAAATTATAAAAAAATATTTTTTTAATTCGTATACAATTACTCTCTACATTAACGAGAACGTAAAAAATCATGCCTAATGATATTAAAAAAACATTATCATAATTACTTGCTTACATAAAAACAAGACTTAATTGAACTTATAATTTTCCAATAACAAGGCTCCATAGTGTTGTACAGTATTTTTAAATAGCTCCTTTTTTACTTAAAGTAATAAAGTTTTTTTTTTTAGAAATAAAGAAAAAAATCAATATTTGTATAGAAGCTGAAATAAAACATTTTATAAAATTACCTAAAGAACGGCTACGTTACTGCCTAAGGCGCAAAAACACCGCGACTCGAATTAACCAACCGTTCTCATTTCCCTCCGACTCGACGCGATCGCGACGGTATTTCAAAACAGAGCGTAAGTCAGTTAACCAATAAAAGCTAAGCGATTCACACCTTTTAGCTTCAGTGTTGAAGATAAAGAGATGATAGATTTAATATATAAAAAACAAAAACAAACTCTTATTAGTATAGATATAATCATATTTTTAAACTTATTAGCGTCGCATACAGTGGAGGAAAAGAACAACAAATGACGGTTCATTGGTTCTCGTATAAATTAGCAGCTGTTCATTGAATGCCAGGTATAACGGCCTTTCTTTAAGACGTGGTGTATCTCCAAAGAGTACCCTACCTTTTGTACCGTCGGCTAATTCTATGGAAAATAATCAATTCCCGTACTATGAAATAAACAAATACGGTAATTCGTCTATACTGCAGAATCATATTTTGACCATTGTTATTGTTAAAATTCTAACATTGTTAACGAAATCTTATTTTCCAAAGAGAAAAGAAATGAGTTACACAAGAATTTTTTTTCTTTTTTTATACCTACATACAGCTTTTATTATTCTCACTTTTTGTGATTTGAAGGTCTTTCTCCATTTCTATAGCTATTTGAAATTATGACTCTACTAACATGCCGAAGGATCCGCTCGCGTAATCAAAAAAAATAATCACCAGGATAAAAAAGATCCTATGCCTTAATCCGGATTATAAGCTATCCGTGTGCCAAATTTTATCCAAATCCGTTAAGTCGATTTCGTGTGATTGATTAACATAGAAGATTTCTAAAAATTAATTGTTATGTTGGTTTTAATTAGGTACAGAATCAGTTTATAACTTTTACTCGCGAAATTTGAACGATCATGTTCATGATTTGGAACGAAATGACAAAATAAAATCATTTCTTTGAGTGAACATTTGCCTTTGTATTTTATTATATGTAATCATAATTTTTTAAGTAATACTGGTTTTATTAGAATCCGAAGCATGTTACGTAATATTATGATTATACGTTAAATAGAAACGACAAATTGAAATATTATAGTACTGTCAAAGAAATGACGTGTCGATTTTTATTTGATCTCAATAGTTAGAAAATAAGTAATTAAAAAAAAACCGAAATCTAATAATATAAAGTGAACAATTATTTTTTAAGTAATTGATTTCTCGGAAATTGTTTCTAATGATTGGAATGAAATTTTGTAATTAGATAAAATTTTACTTTCTAAGTTTACCTAGATGGGTTTTTTTTGTAAGACACCAAGCGAAGATCGATGATCGCCCAATAATTTTTTTTTTGTAACCTAACCAATTAAAAAAATAAGAAAATCTAAATATATATATATATATATGTAATTGGTTTCTCGGAAAAGGCTCCAACGATTTGGATGAAACTTTGTATTTAGATAATGTTTTACATTCCAAGTATACCTAGATAGGTGTTTTTTTTCTTCTAAGGCACCGAGCAAAGATCGGTCGCCCAGATATTAATCTATAAACTGCGTAAAAAACTATTTTTCTAAAATTTTCAATCAGTAGGACTCGAAGTTTTGACCACTCGTAATGTAGAAACAACTGTGCGCGTACAAGTCTGGTTGTCACACCGCTAAACCAACGACGACGATCACAATCGTTGAAAATCAGCACTAGCATTTACCGTGTGTAATGTATTCTATCTCATTTTCCCGCATGATGTACTTATCTGTTTGTCTCAATTTATTATCTCTTTTTTGTTTCATCCTGTTTTAAATCACGATCCCATAATATATCCGTAGAGGTACGTGAATTATTTAGAGCGATCCGGTTTCTGCTTTCTGCCTAACCTAATTTTGAAACGGTGTGGCGTGACAATAAACATGAAATATTATTATTTAAAAAAAAAATCAGTACGGAAGAAAATAAGTAGTTTTTATTATACTAAGCAGTGACTGACGTAAGCGAATTATACAATTGCATAAAGCATTTATTATGCAATTGCGACTTAGATGTTCTTTGTAGTGCAATGCTCTGTGAAACGGAATATTCCTCGAGTAGGTAATTGAGCTGAAGTGGGGAAATACATGTTTTTAATTCAAACTGAAATAAATACCATCGCGCTAACATTATTTTTTTATACTAGCTCGGCAAAATGCCTGCGCATTACATCATGGAAAGTACTATAAAAATAAACTATTTTAGTTCAAAATTTTAAAGTTTCTGTATACTATATGATAGCTCAAGGGTATGTTCGTGATATATTCTAATGCTCGCCTGGCTAGCTACGATCTTTAAGTTGTAAATCTGCCGTCAATAACCAATAGATTTGTTCCGGCAGCTACACTTGAGAGCCAGTTCCCCACTATGCTTAGCGTGAGCTTAGCAATATGGTGGATCTTGGGCCACATCGTTATTTGACATTAAGTGAGATTGTGGTCATAACGCTAAACCTAAAAATGATTTAAAAAAAATCATAAATGTTATATGCCATTTTCTTATCTACCTCGAATGATGTTGGCAACACTAAAGTGTTTGTATATTATGTTGTGGAAATAATTATGATGGGTTAACGCCAGCGCTCCACAGAAAGGCTGGTTAAGCGTACAGTTAAAAGTTCAGAAAAAAAAACCGATTACTCAGATAATTCGAATGGATACTGAACTGATACATGGTTCTGAAGAGTGATATCAACATCATGTTGCGGTTATCAAACTAACAACAAAACTGTCATGTTAGCTAAATGTTAACAGATGGCGCCTTGAATATAATATTTTCATTAGCATCAACAGAGTTCCTAACTAAAAAGTTTTTAATACTTTTTTAACATAAAAAATATTGAATTTTAAACTCATGTCGTTTCTGAAAAAAATAATATACAAACAGTACGGATACAGAGAACTTTACTTTTTTTGAAATCGATGAAATATATCATGTCGGAATTTTAATATCGAAACCTATGAGGCGATTTTGACTAGGTGCTTCCATTATTATAAAAACCGTATAGGGATCCTTTAGACTTCGAAGGTGGCAGAAACCGGGTTAAGTGGAACAAATTACCATATCAAGATTTTCAATACCAATGTGTAATGACGCACGATAACATAATTGGCAAGACCGACCAACTGTTCAGATAACAATTATTATGTCCCAAAATAGTATATGTAGGTAAGTTGAAAAGAATAATTATGGTTATTATTTCATTAGGGGACAATTCCAAAGTTTATACACCTTCAGAAGAACAAGCCTAACACTAATCATTTATGGTATGATAATGTTTAATATTAACCGGGCAATAATACTGGTACAGTATAAAATGTTCAACGAATGAAAAAAATTTTTGAACTAAGTTGCTTTATTAGGTTGCAGGAAATGATTAAAAGTCAATTTTAATTGTAATAAATTCAATGAACTGATTAAGTTTATAATTTTCTCAATATTTTTATTATAATAATTAAAAAGTATAAAATGTTAGTTTTCATACCTTTAACATAAACCACTTCTTTTTTAATTTATATACAATTTTATTACAATCCCTTCATTGTGTTTGTTATTTATTTATAACCAAAGGTACTTCGCTCTTACTGGGTGTTTTACGAGACCTCGAGATTTTATTTTATTTTAGAGATATTATTTATTTTTATCTTTTATCATAATACTTTAAACCGTCTAAAGAGAATTTGAATTTATTGTAGTAGCTGAATTGCATTTTAAACTATCTATGTGCAAAGAACCCATTGGAAATGATCATACGGTTTCAAATATATTTGTCTATGGTGAATTTAATAAGGTTTCGCGTTATAATGAGATCATATTCATTGATCGAAAACCGTTAACTTTTCAGACATTCGTATATTAGTTTCAACAAAACAAAATATACTAAAAATAGAAAAATAAATCCTTTTAAAAACTGAAGTCTACGTCAGTCCACTGCACGTTGTGTGAAGACAGGTCGTCGTACTTAAACCAGTTAACTGAGAACTTATCCGTGACCACCAGCTGTGGTTTTTTACACGCGATTTTCTACATTTCAAATGCGCTTTGCGTCATAATATAATGGTACTCATAAGTAGAGACCGGATTATATGCAACATAAAAAGCTTGAAAAATGTTTTTAATATATCGGAATACTGCCAAAATATACAAAATAAAATAATAACATTATAGTCCTTCTAGTTTTATTTTTAAACTAAGACCAAAAAAATATATCTGAATAAAACTAAGACCAACAAGTCGTGGAAGTCGACTGGCTTACACCGGCGAAATATAGTTTCGATGTCCGCAGGTTCGAACGGCCCAAGATTTTTTTTCGGAATTTTCGTACGTTTATTAATTCAAATTGATATAACTACCGGCTGACAGTGAAGGCAACCACGTGTGGAAACCCGATTGCTCGAGAAATATTCTTGTAGTACCACTTGTGTGTGGGAACAATGGAAAACTTAATTTCTCGGTGTTTGAAATCGCCAATACGTCGTGGAATGGACTGCGCCTTTGCCCAGCATTGGAACATTTAACGGTTGACATTATTTTTGAAGTGAATACTTCTTTAACCGCGTTGAGCGATATTTGGTAGGGGAAAAACTTATCGAGTTTGCGTGATCTTCGCATCACCGATGACCTCGACATGCTCGTGAGGTATTGCGCTTGCGCCAGACCAGTGACGCGTAATATAGGGGCCTGTGCACATGTATACCCTTATATACACTAATACATTGTATATACTCGATTGTATCATATGCGTGTTTGACTTTTTGGATGGGTAAAATCTAGTGATTTCGCGTCACCGACATAGCACTGCAATAATTCAGACTATAATTGATTTAAAAAGTGAAAATTGAATTTTCATTTCTGTCGGCAGTCCTTATGATGAGTGCCTCTGTTTTTTTATTAGTATGCAAGTTGTAGTTATCACAATACAAGATTTGTTTAGTTTGGAATTAAAATGACCGTGTGTGAAATTGTGTCCCAGTTTAAATTATATATTATCTAACGTAACTTACGTCAAATAAAATGTTTACTTAAGTAGCGGTTCTGTTGTGAACTTGGAATGGCTAAGATAAAGACTGAAAAGGGAACTCTGTGCGAAATTAATAAAATTAGTAACTAAATACATAGAATCTTTATGAATACTGATCAATTGAAAGCAGGGCAAATGGGCAATAATGACATTTCGTATCCATCATCATTCGCTTGTTCAGAAATCAAATTGAAATCTGTCATGTTCTTTCGTATTTCTTATATTTATGTAAAGACGCTGAATTATTTTCGTGTTTAATATTACTAGCGGTCGCCCAATGATCGAAATTCGACCAGCGACTTTTTAATCACAGGTAATTTTCTGTTTGATATTTGCAGTATTCATGAACCTAAAAAATGAGTATTATATATATATCACTTGTTGTCACTTTTCAATGAGCGACAATGTCAATATTTTGGGGGGGTCTAAGTTCAATTACTTTCAATCAATTACTTCAATTAGTCGATCAGTCATATTAGAATTCGCAGTATTAATTTATTTAATTTAATATATTAGTAACAGATATTTTCAATAAATTTTAGCCTTCTGCACTCCTTCTCCATATAATCTTTAACCATGCCAAATCTCACAGTCTTCTGTTCACGCAATACGCTTAAAAAGGGGTAGAAAATTTTTGCTTCACGTATTCATATTTAAATATTATTATTAATTAAATTTCTATATAATATGACTAACCTAGAACTTAAATACACCGAATATTTGTACAAACATTTGACATAAACATATTATGCTTGTCGACAGTTTCACTCTGTGACGGAGAAGCGATCTCAGAACAACGACTGCGGTGAAAACAGCGTCACGATAGTCTCAGAAAAGAAGATAGAAGATGATGCTTCAGATTCCTCTAGCGGGGAGAATGTCGAAATTGAAGGTTAGTTATTTGATTTCTAACAATACTACTGTAAATATGTAAAGAACAACTTATTGCATCAATTCTGGAAGTTCTTTCACCCATAATAAGCAGCATTCTCCCTGAGTGCTATGGACTATATTTTATTACTAAATTTTATATTTTTATTAATGCGTAGGATATCTGGGGCTATAGTTAGTATATAAAATAATCAATTAGTAAGCTTTCTGAGACTATAAAACCAGAACTATAGAACGGATTTGAATATATGTAGTTATAATATTATACAATTGAACCCGATGAAGAATTCAGGCTACTTAAAGCACGAAGGAGTTATTTCAGTTATTTCTAGTCTGGCAATATTCACATCAAATATTTTAATCTTTGGTAAAATCTACTCAGCTGTGTGACGTCATATAACGTCCCTGTTATATAACCGTTATTGCGAAAATGTAGGTATTTTATAACAAGAACACAACAATTGGAAAGTACTCAATGAATCAACATACCAACAAAAAAACCGTCACCCTGTTCCATTGAAATCACCATATAAGGACAGTCTAGTTGTGTTTGACGTAATATGAATTATTAACTTCAATGCAATTTGCGTGTTTATGTCATTGTAAAAAGGAAAAATAAGCAATAAATGCGCATTAAATTAATATGTATTACTAACAGTGGTAGTATTCAGTTCATGGTCAATGGACCTGTACATAAAAACACAGAAAAGTTTACATCGAAATTGTTAACGTATAATAGATTTTATACTCTTCACCCCCCCCCCCCCCCCCAAACCCTCGGCATCATTACTACTAATTTTGATAAAAAAGTGTGTATTTTAATCGAAGTTACAAGATTCCTAATAAAGGTCTGATTAAATTAACATTTATTTATGACAGGTATGTGGAGGCATTGTACGAAATAATTCCAACTATGTATCTAACATATATGCAGTTCACAAAAAGCTGTCGTCCTTAAAATATCGACCTTCTAATAAAACGAATAAAGAATCGATTAGTATAACAACACATACAAATTTTTAACTACTAGCATTTTAAGCTACGGAACACTCAAAAATACTTTTATTTTATGGAACTCTTAAAAAATAAAAACGTATTACTATTATTAAAAATGAAAGACAGTGCAATTAAAAATAGGAGTAAATGAATCTTCGTTAGTATTTCTAAAAGTTACATTATTTAACAGCCAAAATAATTCACAAATTTAACTAATTCGCTGAAAACCCACTACATGAATCGCTGTGTTATAGAATTTAAAATTAATTCAACATTATAATAAATGATTTCATTGAAATCAAAGTGATTTTATATTCTTAAACCATGATTCTCACAATATTATGTACTGTTTTTCTTTGAAACATTATTCAGATCGCCAAAACGATTATTTCTTGTTAAATTAATCATAGTTTACATTGATTTTGCCGACGAAATCTTCTTGTATATCAAATGCAAATGTGAAGTCATTATAATTAATCATCAGTGATTACCTCACAAATTAAATTTACCTATTTATAACAGTGCTTTATCATATCAAACATGATATTAAATTAATTCTTTATGTACACGGAAGACGTGTCATAATTAGTTTGAATCGAAGACATTAAATGTCTTACACCTTCGATAAGATAAGGGCACCATTGGTACCTTTGGTAAGACAAGGGTTCAGTTGTTAAAAACATGTACATATAACTTCTTTAAAAATATCCTTTTATCTAGAGGTACAGAGACGCTTTTAAAACGTGTAAAGCATATTTCACACAAAGAGCAATTATTTCAGAGAAATATTAGCAGAACAAATGTTTATCATATAAAATTACAAAAAGTGCAGTCATGTCTTACCGAAGGTGCGCTTTGATATTTGTTGTTTTTTTTTTCTGTTACAACCGACGCGACACAGTAGTAGCTTTTGTCAATATTAATTTTATATTAATAATATTTCGAGTTCAATTTGGAATATATTTTGTATTCTTTAGTGTTAGCGCAATTGTACAATTCATATTGTATTATGTCTATTATATTAAATCATATCATATATATCAAATCATATCATATAATACTAAACTATTCCACTTAAAATGCCACCAGAATTATAAAATATAGAATGATATAACGCAGGTTTATATAATTGAAAAGAAAAACATACGTCATTGACTAGGTACTCACCAAAAACACATATTTAACGTTATCTTGGTAATATACAAAAAGTTGAAATATAATTTTATTACTTAAGAATTCATAAAAAAAGATATTTGTCTAAAGATACCATGAACGAAGCTTACTATTCTTATCTAAAAGTGTTTCCCACATTGTTACAAATTATCCTAAAACATCAAGACTATAGTATATAATTCACCTATACCTACGATTATATATCAAGGTCGCCTGCGTTCTTAATAGTAGATTTTACACTTTCAGCAGAGCATTGTGTTGTAAAAAAGTTACGAGCTGAACTATACAAAAAGTTTAAGAATTGGAACTAAAAACCTCTGAATATTTAGATATTTATTGTAATACAAAATAACTACAAATCTTGCAAGTTTGTATACATATAGAAAAAATGTAAAGTCTGTTAGCTGTTGAATGAAAACTTCTGCAGTAAAAACTACATGTAACGTTTTTTTTTTTTTTTTCGAGAAAATGAGATTTTCAATTGTATCACTTTTTATTTAGTGGCTAATGTGCAAATCCATGTTGAACAGAATTGTAACAGATTTTTTTTCCATTTAGAGGTCAATAATTAATGTTTGAATGTTTAACGTCAATGAATTTTTCATTATGTTATTTATTACATGTATTTTGAGGAAAAAAATTTGATCAACTCATAAAAACATGAATTTTTAAATAACTTAGTAGATAATTAAATAAAATTTTTGTTGAAAGGATAAGAACCGATTTTTAAACTTTCGACATCAATTGTGACGTCATAAGGTAAATAGTTACGTTAGTAAGTATGAGTCAATGAATCAGATTTCCAAGTAAAAAATCACCCGTTATCTTCTACGTCACACGACAGAGAATTTCCTGAGCAATCAGTGTAATTACATCACTAAGAATACAATAATTATTAATGCAACTTTTACAAGTTTGTATTGATAAATTTTCAGAAATCAGATTTAATTAGTAAACTATATATTAATTTAATTGTATCCGTAAGCAGAAATTATTGAATGTTTACAAATTTTATTTCTTTTAACAATAAATAACTTTAGTTAGCTCTTAATATATATTTTTATTTTTATCTTGTTCGAATAATTATGTACCTACGTATACAATGAAATGTTATATGTCATAATTGTTCCCACTTCCCGTAAGTACAAATTATTTTAATTTTCCTTTATCTCCTAAATTGTTTGTCCTCATTTACACGCTATAAAGGGTAAAATTTACTTCATAAAATTGTCTTTTTGATGGAGTAACTTTTATTCGTAAGGATTGCCTAAAAATAATACTCGTAAATCACTTTTTTATCTTCAAAAATTTTTCGTCCCAATTTACCTTATTGTGGCTTATGTATAAGTGATAGGCATATGCTATCGCGGAACCTTTTTTTAATATAATCAGGACCAATATTTTTGTAGAGCATTGTATTTACGTATCAGAATTCATTACGCCAGTGCACGCGGATAAAGCAGTTCAGGAGCGCTTTTTCTTCTGACTTACTTAACAAAAATGAATATATAAGACTAGCTGAGAAGTTTAGTCTAACGTTAAATAGCCTATACTATTTCTCGTCAATGTGGCTATAAAATACAAAAAGATTTTTTTGAGTCCGACTGGTAGTTCCAGAGATAAGCCTGTTTAAATAAATAAAAAAACTCTGCCGCTATAGTATAGATTTCTGAAAGATGACTTTTTCTGGATATGCTATACTTCATTAATTCTTTATCAACATTAGTGATTCAAACAAAATTCTAACGTTTATTTTCCCCGCTCTTGATCAAGCATAAACAAATAATTGAAAGTTAATACATTAATTATAAAAACATTTTCGTTACAAATGACCACTGTTGATGCTAATGAAAATATATTTAAGGCGTCATCTATTAACAATCAATAAATGTGACAGCTATCAATTTCAATATTTAGATTTTATATTGATTATACAAAGTAAAATATTCTGAACACCGTAGGAACACAACACAAGGATATTTGGCTGTGATCTTCTGCAGAGTGGAGGTAGTCTACCAGTCGGACTATCCCAAGCATAGAGAAATCTTAAAAAATATTTTTCTACGGCCTACATTGACGTTTTATAAATAGAAGCGTAATACTCTCACTAAAAGCAATGTGAAAACGCTACAAATTTTGTTATCAGTATGTTGAAATAAAAGAGATAGGAAATCACAGCATAAGGCAGAAACTGTGTTGTCAAAAAAGGATAAAAGTTTCTTCTCGCTCACGCCGGTTTCAAGTCGAAAGTGAACTGAGGGCAATTGCCCACCAGTAAAGAGCATCAATGCCATATCTACTTATAAAATATCATTTTTGGCCTACTTCACTTAAACAGTAGAAAATTAGGACAATAGACAGTACACCGAACATTGGCGTAACAAAATATAAAAAATAAGAAATGAAAAAATTCAGATCTTAAGATTTAATAGCGTTTTTAATATCGTAAGTACGTCCCACGGTAAACAAACGTATTAGATAAACCTCCGTATATTAATAATAACAATAAAGCTCTTTATTCATACCAAATTAGGATCTATTTACAAAGTATTAAGAACTAAAAACTATGATTATTTATATATTTTGTAGCTAAACTTATTTTAATCTATTCTATTCTAATACCTAATTATTTTTTGTAGGTCTGTTTGTCAATCGGCAAAAGCCCCTTCCAACCTTTTCCATTCCTGTCTCTGTTGGGCTACTCTATTTCACGTTACTGCTACTACTTGCCTAATGTAATCATCCCACCTTTTCTGTGGTCTGCCCCTTTTGTTTTTCCCTTCTCTAGGGTACGAACGTGTCACAATTTTGCTCCATGTCTCTTGGCCTCTTATCACGTGCCCTACCCATTACCATTTGAGTCTTCTGATATTTGCTGTTATGAATAAACCTCCGTAACTTTACCCAATAGTGAGACAATAACAAGCTGTTTACATTATTATTAATATCCGTGTATTATTTACTAAATGCATTTCGTTTTTCCCCCGATTACACCAACAAAAATCCTCTTAATAAAATCGTATGACAGATTTTCTAAGTAATTCTGAGTAATACAAGAATAACACTATAGATTTACGCCAACGCGTCTCCTTAACCCACTATGATGCGTCTACGGCGCGGCATGTCATCGAGGACTCAGCATTTGACACTTTACAACTATTTTCCCCTTCCTACCTCAAGAAAGTGACGGTACTGCAATTGTTGATCTGGCAACAATTTTAAAGATGGATGACAGATAAAAAACGACGCTCATTTTTAGAGCTGAATGGATTGTTTATTTTTTTAATCTAGGGTTGGCGTTGTGGACGTTTGATACGTTTCGTTTTGTGAATTTAATTGATTATAAAATAAATGGTTAAAACTGAAAGAAATAATAGTTACTAGGGTAATCATAGACTGTTTTCTGTTTGACATTTGCAGTATGAACGTAAACAATGAATATTAAATCACTTGCTGTCACTTTTCATTGAGTGACAATGTCAATAATTTGGGGGGTGTAAGTTCAATGGTACTAGTCGTTTTAGAATTCGCAATATTATTTATTTATTTTATTTAATAGTAACAGATATTATAGATAAATTTTAGCTTTCTGGACTCCTTCCCCATATAAACTTTAATCATGCCTAATCTCACGGTCTTCCGTGCACGCAATACGCTTAAAAAGGGGTACAAAGTTTTCGCTTCACGTATAAATATAATGATAATATGCATAACATTTATGCATTTAAGTATTTATTAGGGAAATATTATGAAATCATTTGCAATACATCAAATTATAAAGTATGCAGGAACGGTAATAATTAAAAAGGAAACCACAGCCTATAGGAATATAAAAATATTATAAAAATTGTTAGAAATGAGAAACTCTTCGACGACGCCGCGCCGTTAATAGAAACCCGTTACGAATCGATCAAAAACGTTACTAACGTTGTGTGCTAACAAAACGTGACCGTTATCAATAACCACTCGCTTAGTTTATAATAAAAAGAAAACTATAATATTTACCTATATTATTTCCCCATTCAAAAATTGTATTTAACTTGTCTAATAACAGAAATTAACCTCTTTTATCTTGTGCACAGTCACGAACACGTAAGAGACAAAATCATGAGCAGTTTTGTTTTTTATATTACGAAGGAGGCAAACAAGCATAGGGCCCGCCTGATGGTAAGCGGCTACCGCAGCCTATGGACGCTTGTTCATATAGGTATCATTAGCGTGTTGCAGACCTTGAACGCCCCTAGCCCAAGGTATCCTAGAAACACTAATCACCGCAGAACCACAACATTACGATATTTGGTTGCGATTTCTGTAGGTTGGTGGTATTCCATAAAAAAAGGGCTGCCCCAAGTAGAGGGATATATCCAAAGAAATTTGTCTGTACCTTACCTCTTTTTTAGTTGCCATTTGTCAACTGTTCGTTCGCCGTTTGAATTTCATCAATGCGACATTGACCGTTTGTCTCAGCTAGTTTACATAAATATTAATATCACGCAACATACGCTGTTTTACTTAATATCGTATTACTAAAACGCCTGAAATCTTTCTTTTTCTGGCATGTAAACGTTATAATAAATAATAATCAAGTGATTAAAAAGTAATAAATATTATTACTTCAACCGCGTGGAATTTCGTACGCGACGCGGCGCGCGCGGTACTGAATACTGCGACTTTAGTTTATTTTATTTGTGCGGAATCCTAACTCTTCTTCAAAAATAAAAGAAGCCTACATTACTTCTTGTAACGTCAGCTATCAGCCAATGGAAATCTCATCAAAATCGGTTCGACCTTTTCGGAGATTAGCCGGCACAAAGAGAAAAACAACACAAAAAGACGAACATTTAAAATTTAGTAAAAGGCTGTTATTTTGACAATACAGACATTCACTGCAATTTTGTTTATTTGTAATATAGATTTATTTTTAGTTTAATTTCTTTGCTTGATATAAATAAATATTGAAACGAACGTCTTCGTGTCTAGCCGTCGAGATTACTGGTCAAAGTCACGTAGGTCAGAAGAGTCAATAAATATGCGAGTTATACTTTTATTAGGTTATATTTATTTATGATCACACCTGAGGGTCGAGCACGAATCTTAATAGGTTTGAAATACGATTAAACTTTTCCTTTTCTGTACAATCTATTCTGTGTATAATTTGCAAGACTCCTGACCGAAGTCAAGTAAGTCGTGAGAGTCAACTTTATGATTTATATTTTTATTACCTAAAAGATGTTTATGAACACACCTGAAGGTCTATCACGAATGTTTACAGGTTCAAATACGATTAGACATTACGTACCGTTTATTTAAGTACCTAGGTACTTCCAAAATTGTTATTAGTTACTGAACCTTTTGATGTACACACGAACCCTGATTTAAGTATAGCTGAGAGAACATATTAATAGAGGATGTATGAAAATTGAGGCCACGAGAACCAGAGTGGTCTATGCACTTTACCTATTAGCATATTATAATATATATGTTAATACGTGAAACAAAAGCCTTTCTACCCCATTTTAAGAGTATTGCGTGCACGGAAGACTGTGAGATTTGGCATGGTTAAAGTTTATATGGAGAAGGAGTGCAGAAAGCTAAAATATATCTATAATATCCGTAAGTAATATATTAAATAAAATAAATTAATACTGTGAATCCTAAACCGTCCAGTGCTATTGAACTTAGACCCCCCAATATATTGACATTGTCACTCATTTAAAAGTGACAGCAAGTGATATAGATAATACTCATTGTTTAGGTTCATGAATACTGCAAATATCAAACAGAAAATAGTCTATGATGAAAAAGTCGCTGATTGAATTTCGACCTTAGGGCGATCGCTAGTTCTAATAATTTCATTAACATTGGACTTTTAACTTCGGAGAAACACAAGGGAACTCTTCAAAATCAATGAAGTCGGTTTCCTTTTTTGTAAATAATTCTCTTGTACTAATTAAATATATTAAAGTTGTTTTGTAACATACATAATGTAGACGTATTTAATATTATGCCGTGTTCATTAAACGTAAAGTGGTTTATTGGGTCACATTCACTGCTAATTATGTAATATTATACAGCCTTGACAGTCACATCGTAAGTCAAGCGTCCGTAATCGAGTGGCTATGTGATTATGTGCATCTTCACGCCATATCCTTTATGTAATAAACAGTAATACTATATACAGTTAACCGAAAATGAATCTTGGATACTGCCTGTCGTGAACTGTTTACAACATGGTCCTTAGGTTGAAATATTTACGTGCATAATAAAACCTACTTTAATATGTTCAATGCGTGAACTATTTCCGGGTATCGTTTTCTGATACCATAGGAGGTCGAAAATGTTTAATGCTCATCTGGTAAGATATGAGGTCGTAAAGACCTCATGCTTATCTTCACTTCAGTCTGTTGCTAGGTCGTTATGATTCCTTGACACGTCAAAAATTGATGGAAATATGAAAAATGTTTCATGTTATGCATTAACCATCATGTCTATAATACAGTAAAATATTGCCCGTAGCATGAAATGAAATGACATTAGTTTGATAGTGTAATGAGCGCAATAGACACGTTTGAGGTCGTTTTGACCTTATCACGCATTTACCGTATTAAGACATCAACGTGCTTCAAAACCTACACTACAATATTATGGCTCACAAAAATCATGATGTGAGCAGTTCACACGCAGAAAACATTAAAATATCTTTCTAAAATCACTTTTTAAAAATCCTAATTCAGCGAGCCTCGATGTATCGACCACTCGTACTGTAACATAGAACAGTTCGTACAAGTCAGGTTGCTTCACAACGCTAGGCCAATTCGACAACGATCATAATTATGAAAATCAGGACTCGCTTTAACCGTGTATGACGTAAACGTAATCTATCTTATTCTCTGGTAAGCTAAATCCTATTATGATGTATGTGTTTGTCTCTTTTTAAAGTCGCATTTTCGTTTCATCGCGTTTGAAATTACAACGATACTAAAGAATAACTTTAAAAAACTTTAAATTCATAAAATATGTTTGTCCAACGAAAACTTAATTGACAGATTGACCGCGGAACTTTTTGTTAACATTTCAAACAAAACGAGTTGCAACGTTCAACAGAATCATGTTCTGATCATAAATATCGCTTCATTCTAAATGAATATTTAGTGCTTAGGTAAATATAGTATTTTATGTGCAAAGTATAATAACAATATATCGTTCGACTTCGTTAGTTTAGGTAATAAATAAACAAAATTTTAATTAAAAATAAAACAAGTTATGAAATATAATATTTCAAATTTTGTAAAGAATTTTTATGTGCGATCGGAGTTATAGCAGTTGACTTAGAATAAAGACTGGCTTCCAATATGAAATTTCGAAATAAATCAGTAGGTCAAAGAATTGAGAGATTTTCAACATAAACAGATAAGAAATCTCTTTAGAAGTTTCTCTCCACTTGGGGTTGCCCGACTGCTAAAATATAAACTTACAATAATATATACCTCCTTCATCCTACGAAAGATCGTAGCCAAATAACCTGGTGTTTCTGCGGTGAAAAGTTTTCAGACATACTTCTGGTGTTACAAGCGTCCGTCAGGCGGACTGTGAGCGTGTTTTTTATCATAATACACAAGGCAGTTTTTAACAAAAGAACAAAACCACCTCCTCCACTCCTCGTTTTGTGGTGTATCTTCAAAGTTCAAGGTTCACCAATGAAATGGGTCCACCTTTGAGGTATCGCCTTTCCAGCAAAAAAAAAAGAATCATCTAAATCGCTTCATAAACAAAAAAGTGATTGAGAATTTCCTTTTTTTTTTTAAAGTAACTGCATTAGTATACACGTTATTCACATCTGTGGGGGCGATTATTACCACCTCCACATTAAAAGGGAGGATCCTAAGACCAGACGGGTGTTGTGTCCTTAGGGCCTTTAGGGGCCCTGAAGCCGCTGCGGCTTTTACAGCTTCACCGGACTTGGACGGGTTAGTTGTCGGGTTCTTGTATATATACTCAATTGTTCGGTTAATTTTAGTAAGATGCGTCAGTTATGGCGAGGATAGATGTCGCTATATCGATATCGCTGCATCCAAACAGTTTGTGTGAAAAAATAAATAAAATAAAGTATGAACATTACTCGTTAAAATGTCCTTGTGTTAATTTTGTGGAGGTTAAACTGAATAGTAAGTTTCCCCTGCGTCGCGTCGGCTTCACGTACCTTTCTCTTTCTACAGTCTGGCGCAGATCTGTGCTGACCTAACCGCGATTATTGCATTACAAATCCGACGCCGCGCCACGCCGCCGCTCCGCGTTCTTTTAATTAATGTTGCAATATTATATTCACGCTAGATCAACAGTTTCACAAGCAGAAATCTTAATGAAGTTTAAAAAATTCTCGTACTTCCTTCAAATACTCCCGCTTCTTCTTGTTTTGGCGCCGCAAAAAACACATGCCAGTGTCAATATTTTTAGGCCTTCGTAAAATTGTATACAAAGAGGAGATTCTGGCATGATGTAAGCTCCCTTATCAGAATTATCTAGGGAGTTTTTGTGAAGTCTCAAAATGCAAACTCTCAGTTTATATTTATAATCCATATACCAACAAATATTACATATTATAGGGTCAAGAAACCTAACATAATGAATTAAAAATAAAAACCACGATATGTCACCTCAAGATCCCATCAAAAACTCCTGACAAATTACATGAAATATGATTCGATTGCTGGGTGTAAATGATTAATATTAATTGCCATAGTGTTACGCTTAGGCTTGTCGCGTTCTGGTATCAACCGGTGTATATACAGTAATCAAGCAGGATGGTAAGGTTCTTTACCCGACTGGGGCACGACCACCATGGTATTATACCCATTACATTGAGTATCTTTTGGTAGTTTGCTACCGACGATGGAACTTGGCACCTGTTAGTAAATCTCCGCTCTTTTCTCGGTGACAACGACTACCCCGAACGTCGTTTCTACCGAACTTGGCCCCTTTCTCACGTTTATGCTTTTGTTGGGATATCATAACTTTTTGAAAAACTGCATAACGCCATCTATTGTCGTGCGGGTAGACACGCCGTTGTAGTTGACGTTTATTATGAGTATTATTCATCAGTTAATTTTTTAAATTTAATTTTTGTATGGCAGCAAATTTAAAGACGTGTTCACATTTAAAAAAAAATTGCGTCATCGATCACATTATCACTTTAATTTATAAATAAACTTGATTTCGTTTCAGACAAACCCCTGCCAATAGTGGAAGCTTCAACGTTAGAGGCGCCAGAGGAAGGTCACGCTGCTCAGTGTTCCTGCCCAAATTGTGATGAGCTTCTGTCTAGATTCTCAGAATGCAGTATTTGTCTAGAACCGTTACAGGTAAAATTATATTATTTAAAATTTTTGGTCACGAATTTTATTTTAATAAGTAAACCATAAGCTATTGCTGCAATAAAATTTTTGGATTTGGATATGTATAAATTTCTTGATTAAATGGAATACCTAGTGTGATTTAGTCTTATGCAATTTCGTGTACTTTCACAGAGTCTGAATATTGAACAATTATTCTAGAAACAGTATAATGAAAAATTTTGTTTTCGTGTAATATTAGAATAAACACAAATTAAAATTAGAATTATTTATCTAGTCTTTATTTAGTTCACGAGACTTATGCTCCTTCGTCGTTAGGGGCCATCCATAAATTACGTCAAACGAATTTCATAATTTTTTTACCCCTCCCCCGTCCTTGTCACAGCTGGTCATATTTGTGAGATTCCCCCCCCCCCCCCCCCAGTGTGTTGTCACATATTTTGCAATTTTATAATTAGAAATTTATGAAATTAAAACAGCAGTGTTCGGAAATTATTTTAATTTCCATTTAAATTATTTTTCAATAAAATCGACATCAAATCAAACAAAGGTATAAAAATTAACAAAACATAAAAAAAACTTTAATGAAAGATAAAAACTTAATCCTCTTCAGTCCATAGACTTCGAACCCATTCCTTTATATTATTTATAACTGGCATAGTAGTCATATCGTTCTCATTTGGACAGTTAACACCAGAAACATTCATTGTTCAAAAGTCAATTATCGAATAAATAGAAACAAAGTAATCATGGCAAGGCGCAGTGTGGCGGTATTTATCAAAGGCAGTCGGCTCTTGTTTTTCAGAGTTGCTGGTTTGCTTTATAAAACTCCGTAAAGTATTCAATGCGGTTCTTGCCTTTTTGATAGAAACCCATGTAGTATTATTGTTCGAGTATTCTATCTTATCTAAATCATATGAATTTACGAATCCCCCGTTTATTGCGCTCCGCGGTATATTTATGCGATAAAAAACAGAACACGTGCAAAGACTTAGACTCGCATAGGTATTAAAATACAAATCACAGTCGTAAAGCAAAATTAAAAACAATATATTAACAATAGCGTCTGAGCAACAATAAATGGACAAAATAAATAAGATGACTTGCTTCGCTAAAGTTCAAATGAAATCAAAAATAATAAAATTAAACACAATATCAAAAAGCAAACACATGTTAACGTGAGTCATAAATTCGTGGTAATCCTATTTATTGTATACTCCTAAATGTATTTCTAAGAAACAATGGTGTACTTACATTGTCGATAATATTCTTAAAGTGGGTAACTTATTTTTCTTCGACCTATAAAGGTAATAAGTTTAAAATAATCGAGTGGTAAAAGTTGTTAAATAAAACATTGCTATGTTCGAGATACAGAAGTCCAATTTAATTTTTTCTCTGGTTATTTTGACTAGAGGGTTGAGATTTAGTGCAACGGAGGTTTTGGGGATTGAATGAAAGGGAACACATTCTTTCGAGTTTGGGAGGTTATCGACTTAAAGAAGTTCTAATGTACTTAGATATAAAATATTACATTTTGAAAAAATGTGATGTCACAAAATTTGGGACCCCTCCCCACCCCTTGTCACACTTCGTCGACCCCCTCCCACCCCCTAAACGTGTGACGTAATTTATGGATGGCTCCTTACTTGTCTTTTTTTTTTTAATTTCTATAATCATAATTTTTTAAAATTGCCTCTAAAGAAAGTTGTCGTAATATATAGCCTAGTTTCTTCCTTAGTCTTGAAAATAAGTTTTAAATCACCGAAAACATGAAGTGTACTGATTTGTGGAAACGACTCTCGAACGATCTATATTATGTCGATGGTACCGTGTCATTCAATTAAAATAAATAATTGCTAAAATGAGAGTACAAATCTTCATCTAGATTGAGTAAACAATGCGCAAAAAATTTATATATAATACCTACAATCTATTACATAAATTACGTCAAACAGAAAAAGATCGTTCCTAAAGTTCTCAAGTAAACTTTGTTTAAAAAAACTGGTAATATTTGGAAGCCATAATATAATAATAACTAAAGTAACTATTATATATAATATTTAAAAAAAAAATAGTGGCATATAACTTATTGCTAATATTCAATGTTCGTGATTATAATATATTCAAATCTTATCAATAATTATATGAATTTAATTGAGAAGAGAACACAATTTGCAGTTCATAAATATGGAGTTTAAACTTACATATTTTCATCAACTTAAAAAGTATGTTGCAAGTAATTATTATTTCTCGAAGGAATATATGAAGGTCGCCATTGACTGAACTATTACGTCAGAATATACACGCACAGGTGTTTGCAAGTCGAGAAAATTTTAATTAGCGTTTACACCCCCGGTTCATATTAAAAAGCGAACGATAATGTACGGCTTCGCTACGACGAATCATAAATAATAATTAATTTGCAGTTCTGTGTTTTTAATCATATTGGCAGGTTCAATTGATTTATATATTTTTTTATTTCATATGTCAAATTAATATATTATTTTTATTTATACCTGTCTAAGACCGCAGATGAATCAAAAACTATATATTAAAAAACTTGCACAAAAAACATTGTACTTTTAAACGGAGATGTCATTTTCACACCTATCGAGAAAAGCGAAAAATATTATTGAAGTAGTCAGATTATATATACTGTATTTTTTTCCAAATCAGCTTTCCAAACGTACGTAGTTTATGAAACACAAATAACAAAAGCAAAATTTTATACATCATTCTTAAACATGACAACTGAATGGTAAACTACTTTGCACTTCATATTCGATTCGATAGAAGGCAATGTGGAAGCAAAATACCGAAAACAAAACCTACATCCTTAAATGCTAATTTAACACTGGCATTTAAAACTGTACCATTGTCAATAAATTTAAACATTTAAACACTCTATAACGTGTATTTATCACACTTGACATTGGCAAAATTGCGTAAATAGGCAGAAAGCCAAAATAAAAAACAAAGCTATTAAAACATCAATATAACTATTTAAGCATTTTAACCGAACGGTAGATCTAGGTCGATATGTCAAAATATAGTAGCAAAATACCCAAAACAAAAGTCTACATGCCTAAACGCTAATTTAACACTGACGTATTAAATTTTATCACAGTCAATACATTGAAACGTTTATAGAAACTGCTAAACCTCAATAAAAGCGTTCAAGAATTCGAATCCGACAAACATTTTAATACGTAAAAGTTAAACCTGTTTTTTGTTTTAATAAACTGCATTAGACATTTACATTAATTTAACATGCTGTTCTGTCATTAAGTTAATAAGAATTTATTAGAAATCCAAACATCTATCTTTACACACGTATATCTTTATTTATCTTGATCCGTTTTTTTATTTCATTTAAAAAAACATTAAATAATTCTGGTATGAACATATAGGTGAGTAAGGACTAGCGACTTTTAATTAATGTGGGTTGTATTACATTATAAATTTACTATTATATTTGAATATTTCCATGCTTTGAGTTTATGGTTTAACGGGCACAGCCAGTTATAATAATATTTCTATACATAACATATTAGAAGGAATGAACACTGAATTATCAATGGTAATTGTTACTAAATATTTTAAAAAATTACAAATAATGTAGCACTGAATATACTGGGTGCTAAAATAATACTTCCCAATCGATTTATAACTCGTAAATTAGTGTTAATTTATTACTTAACATTCGGCATAGCTATATAAAGTTTTGAAACGCAATAATAATACGATATGCTTCTATACATTTTAATTCCTAATTAATATTTTATATACAAGTCCCATAAATATAGACACAACGGCTAAATATATCTCACAAAAGTATTTTTAAATATTAGATAAGTTCTTAGGCAAGCCTCACGTGATTAGATGATGCAAGACGATGCAAGTTTGCTAGGGAACTACCGTCAGGTCAACTTAGGTAAACATAATAAGCACGCCTGTTGCCTAGATTTTGTAGAACGTAACGAAATCCATTTTATCAGGATTGCAAATTGCAATATATTATAACTAGCTGTGCCCGCGGCTTCGCTCACGTGGATTACAGAATGCCCGCGCGAATCTTCCTCTCCCGCTCCAGGCTATTTTAAAGACAAAAACGTTTATTGTGGATGTTCCTTAGAAGATAGATATATATTCTCGCGGACCTTTTTGTAAGTATTTTAATGTCTACAATTATTTATTACAGTAATTTGATATATCTCTTATGTTTTACTCAGCGTTAGCCATTTAAGCACCCGAGTTTATTCACCATGACCTTTGTGCGGAACCCTAATTCTTTACCTAAAATAAAAGTAGCCTAAGTTACACCCTACAAAATCACCTATCTACTAGTTAAAGTCCCGTTAAAATCAATCCAACCGTTTCGGAGATCACCCGGAACAAACAGACAGGTAGACAAACATTTTAAAAATTGATTTTTATAGGTATCTTTATAAACTTTCACATGCATTTAGAAAAAAACTGTTATTTTGACATTAAAATCATACACTTCAGTTTTATTAATTGCATAGATATTGTAACATGTTACAATATACATGAGTTCCGAATCTCTGCATTGGTTTTCAGGTATTTAGGTGAAGCAAAACATAGCATGGTGATAGTGTTTTCAAATGTCCACCTTGCAGGCACCTATTGGGTGTCCAGTCCTCACGTTTTAGGCCACATCACATCGTCATTTACAATCAAGTGAAATTGTGGCTAAACTTTATACATTATATACATGTTTTCTCTATGTTTGAACTAAACTTATTTTGTGTAAATGTTATCTAAACAGTTCCGAGACTTTCCAAGAATTAATTGCGAAATTTTCTTAGTATTTCTAGCGAGTAAAATATACAGTTTGTATTCGTTATTAATCGCAGTGAACACCTCGCAGCTTAGACTGGCGCCTTGGACTGGTTATTATTATTTCTACAGTGTAATATTTTACGTATCTAGCCAACGACTGAACTATCTTTAAATGTCATTCGAGTTTACATTGAAACATGTTGGATGTACCGAATAATTTAATATTGAAAAAAAAATGCGTCTTTTCATACCCGAAATATTAGTTGGTTTGGAACTTTGCAGTTTTTTTTATAACATGGACAATTATTGCACAATATTGTTTAAGCTAGATGAAGATTTGCCTGTAGTTACCGAAGCGGCCGTGACGTCACGCCATGCCGCGGCCGTGCCGGTATTTAAATGTCGTAGTGAAAGTATGAAATTATAACGCCAGGTAATAATGTATATTATTACAAAGTTGTTCAATCCGCGAGTTGACTGTATGTTTAAAAATTAAAGTAAATTATTGAGTAATATTGGTCTGTAGATAAAAAGCCTAAAATAATACAAATGTGGAAAAAATAATTGTTTATTTATTTAATTTTGCCCTTGGAAAATTATAATTTTTTGTGTGTGAGTAACGTGATTTGAAATACAGATTAGAAAATATGACGTCGCCGTTCAGGAAATATGAACGTTAGACTCTTGCGTAAGTTGTCACATTTCTCACTGTTATCATACAAAATGAATGATTAAATCACGGGACCAAAACGGCGCGTTTTTATGCCGTGTTTTTTTATGTAAATTAAAAAATATTTTGAAATTACTTTTTGTGGTGTATTATTGAAAAAAAAAATTTACTCATAGGTATTATTTTCAATATATAAAGTGTTTAAAAGAATTTATTCCAAAAGTTGTGAACTCGTGGATTATGAAAATTTTAAATAATTATTTTTTGGATATTAGATCTTTTTCTTGGTGGTCGCAGTTGTTTTTGGATAGTACTGTGCTTACTATCAGCGACAGTGCAGCCACTTTGTCGTGCTACAATAGAAATAATAATAATAAGACTTCACGGAGAGTCTGGCAAACGTGATACGACTAAATTAAATTTTTATATTAAAATATGAATAAATAAAAACAAAAAAAAAATCTGATATTTATTTAAAAAAGACAATTTTTAACAAAAAAGAAAACCAACTTGAATGATTTTGAGGAGTTCTCTGGTTTATCTTCGAAGTCGAAGGTTCAATGCCAATTACATTAAAATGGGACCACCCTTGAGGTACCTAATCGCTTTTTCAACGAAAAAAGAATCATCCGAAATCGATTCTTAAACAAAGAAGTTATGGCTTGAACATCCATGTTACATAATTATTTTATTATTAAAAAAAAAATATTTACAAAAAATTTCATTGAAATTTAGTTTTACAGTATTGTTAAATTTAGTTAAACTCACTGATAGTGATATTCACGAAAAACATTTTTAAAAAACATAACATAACATACCATCACTCCTGTACCCCCAAACAGTTAGGCAGAGGTGTACTAATGTACACCCACAGTTCGCCGTATATGTTTTTTAGATCCCATGTAATAGAGGGCGAGCCTATTTACCCATTAATTGGGCACAAAGCCAAACTCTGAGCTGCTACTGAGAATTTTATGGGAAACCCCAATAACACTTTGCTCGACCAGGGAATCGAACCCAAGACCTCGATCATAGCAGTCGCGCTTACGACCTCTAGGCTAATGAAAACTTACAAGGTTAGCACAAGTAACTACTTTGATACGCTAACACACACACGTAAAGAAGTGAGTATTTGTGGCAGTGAGAAGCGTTCGGTATAAATGACACGTAGCGACGTCCCATCCCTCCTATTCAAAGAGATGTAAGACACATGAATAAGAATTTTAATTTACTTCCTCAGTGTTGCGGGCCATGTGTATGCCCGTGGTGTGGTGGAGTCTGGTGCGCAAGATGTTCACGCCGTATGTCAAGATGCGCATGGTGTAGAGGTACTCTCCGAGCTCCGGCGACACCGTGCCTAGCTTTACAACGACTCATTAACGACTTAATGCTGCCGTGTCGAAATTACAGGTAATTTATTTTTGGATTAAATATAATGACCACCAAACAATACAATGAAACCCTAAACTTTGTTACCAAAAAAGTACTTTATACTGCTAAAAATAGTAAATAATTACCAAAAATAGTAAATGATCACCAAAAATAGTAAATGATTACCAAAAATAGTACATGATCACCAAACCTTAGCGGGTAAATTATTGCACTATTAATACTGGCTGGGTTAGGGTAGGTTTACCTTGTGATAACAAACATCGAAAAACGTCGAGCGTCAGATATTAATAATATTGAAGTTTTGGTGGTCATTTACTAATTTTTGTGGTTATTTACTATCTTTGGGTTATCAATGATTAGTTTAATGTCATTTTCGTAAATAGGATAGCAAAATGTAAATTTGTTGGTTATTTATTTACTTTGGTCGCCAACAGAATCAACATCAACACATCATCTTTAAAAAAATTATGCAGTACAATATTTTAATTAAATGTGACCCTAATTATAGGAAACGACGGCCGCGGCATGCACATTATTAAATCCTATTACATTGTATAATTTATATTAAAATTGGTTTACTATATTTGACAGTATAAAGTACTTTTTAAGGTTATATTTTACGACATCTGGTGATCAATTAAACACATGCTATTAATTTTTATTACCCTTTCAATCTATCCCATTTTTCTTTAAGTTCCACTTTATAAACATCTTTCTAGACTTGAAATAAGGCCCGGTATTTAATATAAGGATAACTAATTACCTACATAATATACTAGCTGTGCGTCGCGGTTTCACCAGTGTTAAATTTATACGCAAGGTACTGTTTTCAAGATTTCTTGACGTTCATAGTTAGCGGGCAATTCGAACAATATACAGCATAAGACCTCGCGAATCACTAACGAACAAATTCCAGGAATATGGTATATTAACTTTACCCTTCTTATATATCCTTGATCACTTAATGTATATTCGCAAAAACTAGAAATAGAGATAAATTAGTTGTACCGTGTTTAAGACTTTATGTTTAAGTTTCACATGTACAGTTGAAAAAAGATAAGTCCGATCGAGTTTCATGCCGATTGTTCTCGATGTCTGGGATATTTTCCGAACTGGCAGTAGTGTTTTGACGTTCATAAGTGTCTTCTTAGGACCTAAATTGAATAGAGATTATTTTGATGTGATTGCTCCGTTATATAATTTTATGTGGTTTATCTGGTTATATAATTTTTTTGTAATATTTATTATTGGAAGGAAATTCTTATATTATATATGTATAATTAAATAAAGTCCGAACGATCTAAAGTAAATAATGAAAATTTTATCTGACATAAAATACTTTACGATTGCATTAAAATCCAAACCAATATGTGAAGATGATTCGAATGGCATATAAACGCTGCCGATAAAATCTAACCGATTGTTTTATTTTTATTTGTTCTCGTAAATCCGACATAAAAATAGGTTTTAGCTTAATGGATGACATAAACGGTTTTTACGGTCACAGAGAATTACTTCAAAAAGTTGAGAAGTTTATATAGAGAGAAACTATCCACTGTCTGCAATCCATGTTGCCTAAAACGTACAGTTTTGTACATATTTACCGTGCAATATGTTGCTTGATCGTGCAAGTTATTGGTTAAAATCACGGTACTTTTTACAACCGGGTAATCGGATAAAAGGACTCTGGCAACACCCTCTTCTATTTTTAGATAATATCATCATTTCTAAAAGCTTCAGTGTAATAGATTTTTATATTATTTACATGGTAGTTTTGTAAAAGAATACGTATTAAATTTATGAGAAAGTACAAAATCAAATATTGATATTCGATTTAGTTATTAGTTTTGGTAGTGTTTAGTCCATAATAGCCTGTAATTGATTTAGCGGTCGTACAAGCCTAAACAGCCATTGTCTAATCATATATAAAAAGTTGATTAAAACAATTAATTTAACCCTCACGTTACAAAAATGTACGGTAAAATTGGCATATATACCATCCCCGAGAGCAGCGTTATTCAAATACAATAAAAAATGTTGACAATAAATAAAAAGTTGAACCAATATTTACTTAACCAGCATAGTGTAATTAATTACCTTACACTCGTAAGTGGGTAAAGTATATCGAGGCACAGTAATTGATTAGAAAATGGAGTTAAGAAACAAAATAAAAACACAACAAAGGTACAAAACCCACTAATGTACTTATGCATTTATAAAAATCGTAAAACAGATATATTATCGTTGAATCGAAATTTATGACATTTTCATGCATAATATAGCAATAAAATCGAATTAAATGGATATAAATATGTTGTTATGTGGACACTTTGCTTTTTTAGTTCGTAAATTTATTTAGGAAAAAATGGCGATGCTATTAATATGTTAATTTTTTTTTAAAATTGTTTATTGCAATTTCACCCAATTTGAAATTATATCAAAAATATTTAATTTTATTTATTATTTGGCATTTCTTATCTTTGTCATAACCATAACATATATGATCTCTATGCCAACGTGTTCCCTTTTGGTTCGGTTTAATTCGGTTTTGTCTATCTGGCCGTTTATGTTGTTTTCACGTGAAAACCTCTTATCCGAATTGCATTTTTTTTTAAATTATTAGCAGTATTATCTGGCCAGGTTATAGGATATATTTTGTTAGTTAAAGTAACATAGGAAAATTCAGTGACGGTAATGGTAAATCAATTGGAAGAAAAGACGCTTTTGGAGCACTTAAGTGGCTTACGCTGAGTAAACGATGTAAGATATGTCAAATTAAAGTAAACTTGATTGTAGATCTTAAGAAGACCTACAAAAAAGTCAGCGATAACATATGTCTGTCTTCTAAGAGTCACCCGCAGTAAGCATTTTTGGCTTTAAGCCGCCGTGCGTGGGAGCAAGGGCAGCACCCTTAGCGCGTGTGCTCGAGCGATGGCATTTTTTACCTACTCCACGCGAGTGGTGCCGCAAGCATAGCTAGTATTAACAGATAATTTTGTTTACTATCGCAAAAGATATCTTTATTTACATATATAGAAAAATAAAGTTCATCCCTTTGTTATTTTCAGTGCTTTATCAATCCATACATTTATTATTCACTGATATTTCTATAAATAGATATGTTTGCACAATCGTTGGTACGTACTGGAGCAATCCGATAAGTGTGTCCGATAACTAAGACACGTATTTACTATAACAGATTATAAATAAACGTTGCTTGTACTGAAGTAATCGAACGACTGATAATACAATATATAAGTACGTAAATAAATATTAAGCAACCAGACACAAAACTACCTATATTGTGTTCATCATACGAAAATCTGACCTGTGCTTCAATCAAACTTGCTACCGCTATACATAAAAGTTGTATGTGTTAGCGCGCAACGCGCCGCGCCGCGCCCTCCAAGTGTCCCTAGACGGCTAGACTGTGAATATTATTAAGCAATATTTAATGTTTTTTACAAATATATGCATTGCACAATATATTTAGCTAATCATAAACACTTGGATATTATTATTGTGCTTTTATTTTAATTTAACTTTTCATTTAAATGCAACTTTTCATGATATTTTTGTATGTGCTAATTAAAAAAAACGATTAGTGGGTTAGAACATGGCGCAAATGTAGAGAACCTTGTACAAGCATTTCGCTTTTCATTTTAGCTACGTAACATAAAGTTTCGAATTATAAAAATCTCTGTGTTATTTCTCAAAAGAAAAAATCTTTTTTTGTGGCAATGCCCTATTTCTCTTCATTTTTCGTCAAAACATAATTTAAAAACTCATGTTTACTGCAATCGATGCAGTTTCAAAATAATGTTTTCTTTAAATAAATGTTTAAACAGCTTTTCAACTAACATGTAGGAGGTGCCATCTATTAACAATCTGGTTTTTTAATCGTTATAGCTTTCAGCGTTGTGTCCACAATCTCGTGGAAGACTGGCTCTCAAGTGCAGCTTCCGGAACTAGCTAGCCAGATGGGTATTAGAAAAAGCCCTATCATAATCACGATGATTTCCTTCACCGATAACTCAGGTTCATTGCAGGTATTCAAACTCAAGTCGATTGACGTGGATCCGTACACGTTACCAACTGAATAATTATTGCTTATCATCATTATATTAATACGTGAGAAGAAAACTTGGGACACCTTTTTAAGTGTATTGCGTGCACGGAAGTCTTTGAGATTTGACATGGTTAAAGTTTATATGGAAAAGGAGTGGAGATCTCTAGAATTTATCTATAATATCTGTTACTAGTATATTAAATTAAATTTAATTAATACTGCGAATCCTAATCCAACCAGCGCCATGGAAGTTAGACCCCCCAAAATATTGACATTGTCACTCAATGAGAAGTGACAGGAAGTGATATACATTGTTTAGGTTGATACTGCAAATTTCGAACAAAAAATAGTCTATGATTAAAAAGTCACTGGTCGAATTTCGATCATTGGGCGACCGCTAGTTTATTGAAATAACCTTGCTTGTGAAATAACATGGCAATGTTTGATTACCTAAATTCTATGATATGCAAAAAATTCACCCGGATCAGCTAGCTAGTACAGTATACATACTAGTTTTATAAAATACACAAAATCAGTTTTTAAAAAACTGTCTACACGAAGAAAATATGATTTCGCAATAAAATCGATGCTAGCTCCATTAGTAAATTGTATAAGAAACTCTATAAGTTGGAACATTATCGAACGTGCCTACGTGACTATCGCGTATAATTATTACGATACAGCGCTCATCTGTTTTCAATACAAATCAGAAATACACGTGCAATGCGTTACAAAACCTTACAATATATTTCTATCTAAACAATTAAAACCTTACTCATTAAAAATTCACTAACATAAAAAAATTATGCAATCTTTGTCGACGGACAATCAAATTGCAGGATAGAAGTTACTGTAATAGAATTTCTAACATCATCTTGCAAGGTCATTGTCAAGGATTCGTTCGGAAAAATCTTATTATGCATACTTCGCCGCAGTATTGTCTTCTCTAGAAATATTTGAAACTCTATTGAGAACGGCGTTGCCAGATTTTTTTCGCGCAAAGGGGGTTTTTGAAATCTTTTGAGAAAAAATGCTGGATCCTTTCGTTGAAAGTGGGACATAATAAAAAAAAACGTAATTTATAATCAGTATTTTCTTAATATATTTCCTTTTATTTGAACTAGCTGTCACCCAATGATCCAAATTCGACCAGTGACTTTTTAATCATAGACTATTTTCTGTTTGACATTTGCAGTATGAACCTAAATAATGAATATTATATCATTTGCTGTCACTTTTGGGGGGTCTAAGTTCAATGACGCTGGTCGGATTAGGATTCGCAGTATTCATTTATTTTATTTAATATATTAGTAACAGATCTTATAGATAGAGTTTTCTCCATATAAACTTTACCATGTCAAATCTCAGTCTTCCGTGCACGCAATACGCTTAAAAAGGTACCCGAAAGCTTTTGCTTCACGTATTAATATATAAATATAAAATTTAAGTTCTTTCAAAATTTCCTTTGGCTGCACTGCACCCTGCCGAAAAGTGGTGCTCAGCTTAATTTTGGGCTAAAAATCTGGACATCCCGATTGCAACGCTGATTGAGAACGTCTTCAAGTTGTTCGTTAAAAAATAGCAACACTTTGATGTTTTCAATCAGACTGCTGGAGTATTTGTGTTACATGTAAATCTAGCTCGGGACGATATGGCCTCTTACTCAAAAAATTTACGTCTCATCGGCATTATATCTTGCATCTTTTCCTCTCTCGCAGAATATTGATATCAGCAAATTATCTCTTTTCCACACTACGTTTGTCTTCAGCGTAGCGTAAAGTTAGGTATGTGCAGTCAGCACTCTAACTCACATTCTATTAGGCACACATTAGGCAAGTCTTGTACTTGGCCTGTATAAATGTACTTCAGATTCGCATTCGTAGTTATCCGAATTACAAGCACTACAAATTACAAAACGGATTACTAAAACTGTCATATTATCTTCAAATGATAACACGCATGATAACACACACAATAACATCTGAGTTTAACAACTGAGTAACAACCATTTTACTTTATATTTATAACTAGTCGTGCCCGTGGCTTCGCTCACGTGGACTACAGAATGCCCGTGCGAATCTTGCTCCCCCGCTCCCGGCTATTTTAAAGACAAAAATGCTTATTTTGGATGGAACCCTAATTCTTTAACAAAAATAAAAGTAGCCTAAGTTACTCACTATATCATCAGCGATCTATCAGTGAAAGTCCCTTCATAATCGGTCCCATCGTTTTGGAGATTACACGGAACAAACAGTTAACCCTTTTTGTTATAGGTATCGTATATACTTTCATATGCATTTAGTAAAAAACTGTTTTTTTTTTACATTACAAACAGACACTCCAATTTCATTAATTGTATAGGTATAGGAATTTAAAATTGTCACCTCGGCGAAATAACGTCGCAGATATTCACGGCAGGTCAAGCGATAAATTTCACTGAGTAACAAAAAATATGTCAGTGTCGTAACTATTAAGGCACTAGTACTTGAAAAAATTACTAACACCTGTCAAACACGTCATAGTGGCCATTGACGCGTCTCGTTTCGAGTTAAGCAAGTGTACATTATCAAATTGAATTAATAATATGCAACATCGAACAGAGTCATTCTAAGAACCCGAATAAAATTTTATTTTGAAATAAAAACTGTATTAAATACTTGAATGCATAGTAAAATATAATATGTTATTAATAAAACGTCTAATTAATTCAATTGTTAACAATAGTATAGCTACAAGGATACTAGATTTCAATTAAATTGTAACGCGTCAGTCGGTACATAAAACATATAAAGCAGATCATTTAATCGGTTCAAGACTTTTATTATTTGTACGCGTCCTTTGCAAATAAGCATGTTTTTATCCGATTGTAAAATAGAGAGCTATGTTTTTCGAGCGTATGTATGTATTTATATATATGTATGTACGTATGTCTATTTCTTTGACGTGCTCTGTAGTCTAAACAGCTTGATTGATTTTAGCATACGAGGTGTCGCTAGACTCGCTAGATTCATCTTAATTGTGGGAGTGACATAGGTTATATAATATTTAAGTACGACGTCTGCGATACACAAAAAAAGGAAAAAGAAATTTATGATTTTGTTGCAGTCTGGTTTTTTGTTTACTTTTTAGTGATTAGCTTGTTTTGTTTAGCGATCGCCCTAAGCTCGAAATTCCACCAGCGATTTTTTAATCATATACTAAATTGTGTTTGACATTTGCAGTATGAACCTAAACAATGAATATTATATCACTTACTGTCACTTTTCATTGAGTGACAAGGTCAATATTTTGGGGGCTCTAAGTTAACAGCTCAAGACGAGGTCCGACCACTTTGGCACCCTTGCGCACTTGTTGCCCACGCTTTTGAGGCTGAGTGCTTTAAGCGCTCAGAAGAAGTCAGTTAGAAAAAAACTTTTAACCATTCAATTTCTTCATTTCAAAATATTTACAATTGTCATTATAGTTCAAATAAAATTAGTATTCTCCGGTTTGAATGAGATAGCTGTTATTTCATCACTGTGTTTTTAGCGCGGTGGGATATGTATTGTCAAATGTTGGGAACGCCTGAGGGATTCGCTAATTGCGAACTGAATTCATAATTAAACTAAATTTAGTTGAATAATGTACGCAGATGACACAATTTCGCTTTTGTTCTATGATTTCGTACTTAATTCACCGTCATCTACTACTGTTTATGATTATGATAATACATTTGAATATTATCATCCCTTGTAAATATAAAAATGTTCGTCTGTCTGCTAAAATAGATAGGTAATATGGTTTTTATTTTAATTTATTTGCAAATCTTCTATAAATGCAGACACAAATAGATAATAATATTTAATTAATACAAAAAAAAACAAACATAATATAAAATTAGAAATACTATAAAAATACTATTTGAATACGACTCATTAATCAAAAATTTGTGTATATTTATAAAAATAAGTTAGCTATTTTAATTACGTTGCTATCCAACGAGAACTGTAGAATATATTAAATAAAATAAATATGAAATCTATATTTGGTTATTTGACAATCAAAATATACCTTTTTCACGTTTATATTTTTGATTGAATTATTATTACCATATTATAATATTATTTCTTTTTATGTTTAATAAATAAATGTAACGGCATTTTTACTAAATTAAACTAATATTTATTAACAATGTTTAATGCTATATTATGATGGTGAGCCAAAATAAATAAATTATAATAAAATTAACGCATAATGTATGCATGTATGTTCGTACATAACGTACATCGTGTAGTAAGGTATCAAACGACGCTACTTTACGTTAAAAAAACTAGTGGTGCTACAAATATGAAATTTGTACAATAGATTCCATTCGTAATGTATAGGTAATGTAAATATAAAATTAAATACGGGTCATTAATTACTAAGAAAATTATTCATACAATAAAACAAAATTACAACAAATAAAAAACAATAGTACTTTTTTTTTTGTGGGTCGTAGCAATATTAAACATTAATGCAATAAACAATATTGTGTTAAATATTTATATGAAAATCTTAAACTGTATATTAAAACGTAAATACTAAATCTTAAATCGTTTTAGGAAATCAAGTTTTAGGGATATACCTACCTAAAATGTCGGCTTATTTATTTGTAAATTTGTGGTATAGGAATTATTATCGAGTTTCTCAATTTTAAGTTTTTTTTTTTTCTTTATGCAATACAGGAATGCGCTTGGCCTCAATCTTACCTGATGGTAAGTAAAGATGAGGCCGACGATGTATCGCGCTTACCTATTAAATGCCTAATCACTCTTCGCTTGAAGACTCCCAAGTTACAGGTTAAACACCTAAACTTAAGGACTTATCTCTAAATAAGTAACGTTGAACGGTCTGTATATTCTTTTTTAAGTTAATAATTAGTACAAAACTGTAAAGAATATAAGCAGGGAATGAAAGTTGGTATTGAGAATTTTCGCATATTCGTGTTTTTAGACGATTGACTGCAATACGGTAATTCATTTCGCGCAAAGTAGCTAATGTTAGCTAATTTCATGTAAACAGTTAAAAACAAAATTATTGGCATGCAAATAAACTTTATTTAAATTATTACTTAAGTAACACTTTTATTTTAAATTAATAATATAACAGACGGAACTTAGTATCAACTATAAAATAAGTGATATTATATATTCATCAGATGCATCGTATATCAAACATAAAAATGTCAAGATCGCTTTTAAATAGTTATTTTAAATTATTATTGCTCTGAAATATTTGTTAGATTTAATTTATACGGATGCTTACACGATTTTTTAATTAAAATGGTCTATTTAGCAGATAAAATTTTCTCTAAAACTTTGTTAGGAACATACAAATCTGGAGACACCTTGAATAAATTTTCGATCCAATAAACAACTCACAATATTACGTTTTGAAAATAAAACCTTAGGTACAGCGTGTTTAAAATTCTTTATAATTTTAGTAACGACAGGCTACCTTTTCGGTATATTTATAACAACGAGGCCTTGTTGCTCATTATCGGCTTTTGACATTGACGTACCAATTTAACCGCAGCCTTAAGAACATTTCAGGTGTTTATTTATACTGTCAATATAAAAATATCTTGAACCTGGAAATGACTTTTCCTGTCAGTAATATTGTCATGGTTAATTGTCAATAGCCATGATGAATTCTCGAATTCTCGAAGTGACGCCTACATCGGAAACAATAAATTTGCCCTATAATGCGAAAATATTGATATGATTTCCCACATAGTAAATTCACGCTTAACTTTCAAAATGGAATACGCAAGAATCTTGTCTTACTATTTTTCTACAGATGCACTTATGATATAGATAGCCCCGCTATAAGGTTTGATTTTATCACAATCTGACAAAGGACTCTCTGACCTGCAACACTATAATATACCACATCTTGTTTCTAATTGGATTAAGCAAGAATCAAAAGAGAAACAGAGCTTTCGTTAGCATTAAGACAAAAATGTACTGTAAGACGGAGGAGCCGGGAATAATAAAGGCCCTGATATTTGTTAGGGGTAATAAATAAGAAAAATAAACACGTCTTATTAATACGGAGTTTATTATTCGACAAACCAAAGGGATTTAATCAATTATTAGCAAACATCTGTAATATTTCAATATCATCTACAATATGCCATTTGTTCTACAATGATACAACTTCTTATGCATTGTTGTATGACACAAATGGCACTGTATTCATTTTAAACATACAGTTGCTATACTTTGTTCTCAATTTAGGGACAACGCCAATAATTATGCTAGTGCCTATGACAGATCCTAAAAACAAAATTATGCTAAATAATTTTTTTCTTTGCCCACAGACGCGGATGCACAGAACTACTAACAGCAGTGACAAGAGTCAAACACGAAGAGGAATGCAAGCACGACACAATGATGTGCCCCATCACAGCGAACTGTTGCTCAATTCCCTTCGAAGAACTGTCATCACACCTCCAATCGAACCACAACATCATAGCGGTTTACTCACAGAAAATAAAGATCTTAATAGAGAACTTCCAGACGAAATTGAAGAAGACAGCGTGCTGCCGAACGAAGTACAAGATAATACTGCTTCACCAAAAAAGCGCTTTTATCATAAAAGTTTGCATATACAATTACCACGTAAGAGTCGAGGTGATGCGAAGAAAGTTGGGTTACATCGCTGACGTTAAATCGGAAACGAAAAAAAGCGAATATTGCGCTTTAATCGAATTCCAAAGCAAGGCTCTATGTACCAAATCTGCAATTCTTATAGAGAACGAAGCTTATGGTAAAAAAGCAGAGATCCAATGGAACGACGTGATCATGAAGGCTGATAACGATGAAGCCATCACCATTCACGTTAATATTGGTAAATCAGATTCTGATAAATTGAGAAAGGACTACGTTGAATCGTAGTTTGGAGTATATGTAAATAAGGTTCCATTTCGTGTAGCTATGCATTTATTTGTAGTATAGTTATAAAAAGAGTGAAGACGACGTTGTAACGTCCAAATGCGACTGATGTAGCCTTAACTAGTATTATATTACGTAAATATTTAAGATGTAAAATATAAGTCAATAAACTGTAGTATTTTCATAAGAAATTTGCATTTTCATTAGAAATATTGGAGGGTAGTAATTTTTATGTAAAATTTTCTCATTCCTCGAGAGCAACATTCTTGTTACACTTTGTGTATTAGCCTAATGAATAATCATAAGAAAAATCAAGAGGTCCTTTAAAAAAACAGCGACTTTCTTTCTTTTTCTGGTATTAATGCTTATGGTAACGATGTTGAGTGAGATTGTTTTATATCTTCATATGTTTTTCCACGAAAAATTCCCTGACGATATTATCCCACATTTATCCTTAACACAATAGAAATCCCGAAATCATTCAGATTCATCCCAAGCTAACTTCAGTGTCTCATAACCACAATGTAGTCCAGTTTGTGTATGTATTATCTACATGAACAATTAAAACCGCAGAAAACTTTGTATACGACGCAAAACATGGCATGTGCATGGTATGGAGCATTGTAGATAAACATAATAATTTGAGAATGAAATACGCAAGCCCCATCAAGTTGCTTACCGGATCTTCCCAATGACTGTGATGTTTTCCGATGAGGTGGTATTTGTGACGTTTGTAAGTGCCTTCTTATGACCTAGTGACGTATTTATTATTATTACTAGCGATCGCTCTAAGCTCGAAATTCGACCAGCGACTTTTTGATCATAGACTATTTTCTGTTTGACATTTACAGTATTCATGAACCTAAACAATGATTATTATCTACACCACTTGCTGTCACTTTTCGTTTAGATACAAAGTCAATATTTTGTCGGGTTAAGTTCAATGGTACTGGTCCCTATAGGATTCGCAATATTAATTTATTTAATTTAATATATTAGTAATAAATATTATCGATAAATTTTAGCTTTCTGCACTCCTTCTTCATATAAACTTTAACCATGCCAAATCTCACAGTTTTCCGTGCAAGCAATATGTTTAAAAAGGGGTACAGTTATTGTTTCACGTATTAATATAATGAGGATTATTAGTGTTCAATAAACATCGATTGTATAAAAATGATATAGTATCGATTGATTTGTACCAAAAGCTATCTGATTAGTAGCTAGCTAGCCGATTAATTATCCATTAACTATCGGCTGTTTCTTAGTAACGTCTTTAACATCTAGGCTACCGAGCAAACGAAGCAAGAAAAGGTTATTCGCGCGTTATCTTTGAGATTGGTTACAGACAGAGTAATTGTGTATATTTGTGTAATAATTATGAATATTACATAAAAGTTCATATTTCTTTGCTTTTTATATCCTGACAAGAATGCATGATCCCTCTTACTGAGAGACGTCGCATTTATTAGAGTTCATAGGATTTAAATTTCAAATCAAAATCCTCTAATAACGAACTCGGTAGTACTCTAGTTGATTTTATAACAATTCATATTTATTTTCTAAATAAACTGTAAACAATTTATAAAAGATATTAAAAGGGAAATCTGAAGACTAAATTACTGTTTCTTACAGAGCAAAAGGGTTTTCCGGTACCATTTTTATTGGGGTTTTCCTTTTTTTATTGTGTATCCAATCGACTTATCACCGTCTCATAAAGATTGTTATCTTTATTATCTTTACTAAAAAGGTTTAATGAGACGTTATTACATTTTAAGGGTATTTTTCACAAATAGAATTTAATATTTGACAAAATGAAGTTGTGTTATTTAACAAAAAACTATATCAAATATTGTGTCAAAAATAAACACGTACATACGTTAATTTTTTTATCGTAATAGTTTTAGCGTCTGTGGCTACAATCGCACCTGATCTTAAGTAACAATGTGGTCCAAGATAGCACAGCACGCTAAGCCTAGTGGAAGACTGATTCTCAAGTGCAGCTGCTAGAACACACCTATAGGTGCTTGGCGACAGATTTTCAACTTGAGGGTGGTAGCTAGCCAGGCGGCTATTAGAAAAAACCGTATCACCTTGGTATGGTCTCATCACAATGTTTTCCTTCACCGAAAACTCAGGTTCATTGCAAGGATTCGAACCCACGTCGATCGACGCGGAGTCCGTACATGCTACCAACTGAGCCATCAATGCGTCATATAAGTATTCTATCCATAAAATTCAATATAACTATACATATTATATATATTTAGCGTATAGGGAGCATCCAGTGGATATTCAGCTAGCGAGAAATTTGCGATGACTTATTGTGGATTATATTGCGCTCACTATCCGGCACGGCTGTGCTATTGTAAAAACAGTCTACCTAATTTTAAGTAGTCCCTATAGTCTATCCTATAGCTATTTAGTATTTACAGCCAACCTCAAAAGGACCACAGTTCTAAGGCCAATTAGGTTGCTACTTCTGATGACTGTGTTCGAACGCCTTGTGTGCTAATGTATGTTGCCAACCATAACCTTCAAAATGGAGACCACGGCGCGATCAGTGCTGCTTTGCTACAATAATAGGTATAGAGCTGACTATCTCCAGTTGAACTTTGGACAGACCATAACCTTCAAACTGGAGACCACGGCGCGATCAGTAAAACTTCTAATTGAACTAGAATTAAATAGGTATAGATTTTGAGGATCTCCAGTTGAACTTTAGGACATATTTAATTACATGGCTAAGACTTTTGAAGTAAAGACTTAACGTAGATTGAACGAGAATTAAATAGTGATATACATTATGAGGACGCGTAATACACATATTAGGACTATTCGTGTTGTACTTTTATTAATGGAGTTTATAAGAAAGTATATACATATGAATAAAGAAAGATATTAAGGTTGTAATGCTACTGACGCAATTAGGTTTTCGCGTATTTTTTTTCTGAATTAGTACCATATAATAACATCGGCCTGTAAGTATAACAGTTCTGAACACATGCCTTTCCCAAATTGAAGGTACAGCGCCAGCCCATGAAATCTTGGTGATTTTAAACACCTAGAAATCAATAATTCTATATTTTATCCACATACAGTTGGTAGTGGTGTTACAAGAAAATTTCTCCTTGCGTTGGTACCATATAAACGCAATCAACTGTGGTCTAAGCGATTGGTATATCTTAGTGCGAATAATATTGTCCGCATCGTTTATACACAGCTCTCAAAGTAAGAAACTTTACGGTCCTACTGCAATCTACTTTGAAACAGTAAACGTCTTCTCCGCAATAAACTTTAGCGAAATCAATTTGCAAGTGAGCGCAGATTTCACGAGCATTAAACATTTAAATAGGTTTAAAACAATCTTCATATTAATGTTAAGAACGAACTGTTTGTTAACTTTGTTACATGTTCTTTGTTATAGTTATGAATGTTCATCCTTAAGCAGCTAAACTAAACAAATTATATAATAAGAAACTCACTATTAAGTTAGTTATCTTAACTTTGCCCTTCCAATAGATCCTTGATAATTAATTGTATATTCGTAAAAACTTTCACAACCTAAATTTTATCTAAGACCAGCACAGTTATAATACTAGAAATAGACATACATTAGTTGTACCGTGTTTTACAATTTAGTAAGACTAACAATAGTACATTATTGCAAAGGCCGCGCAATAGGCAATTGCAGGTCGAGCACTGATACGAGACAGGCAATTGCCATTTCCGCCGAAGCATAATATATAGTGCTTTTCTCAAACATGCATGGAAATATTGTCATTATTTTCGAAAAAAGAACACGCGATGTATCGAATTTACGGACAAATAAAATCAATTGCAGGAGAGTTTTTTGAATTTGGAACATAACAACTCTCCAGCAATGTTGTATGAAACGGCGTGCTGGGGTTGCTTTATACTCGTTGATTGGATCTCTTTTATCATTCTTGGTATGTCCGTAAATTCAATACTTTGCGTGTTCTATTTACGAAAATAATGACAATATTTCCATGCATGTTTGAGAAAAAGTTTTTAGATAATAGTATTAGGTTAGAACCATGTCAAGCAGGTTTTACTGTGAAAAGGTTAATATATGGATCATTTATGTGAAAGATAGTAGTAGGTAATGTCTGTAAATGACACTCGCTCTGTTTATGTACTATTTTAATATGATTATTAATTGTAAATGTTTTGGGACGATTGAAAAAAATTAATTAAAAATACTAAACCCGATAAAGTTTCTTGTCGACTCTTCTCCACGACTGCGACTGGGATTTTTTCCGAACAGGTTGTAGCGTTTTGGAGTCCATAGGTGCGTTGTTAGAGCCTAAATTGAATAAAGATTTTTTTTGCCAACTATACTTTGTAATTAATATCGTATCCTACTTTATTTCTAATCTAAATTGTGATAAGTAAATCTAAACACTCATTAGGGTTATTTTTAAACTATTTATCGATGTTAAAAGTTACATTAATTATAGATCAAAATAAATTCTACCAATGATAATAAAGAAAAAGAAAATTACTGTTGACAAATGGCAATATATTACTTAAAAATACGTCAAATAGCTTAACAAATGTAAACAAATCTTATTTACTCTCTGAGTTTTTCGCTAATGAATCGTGAATTGGCTAGAAGAGAGAAACGGATCGTCCATAAAAATGTGATAAAAACGAGGTAAACAACTTTGAACATTTGAAAGAAAAGAAAAAAATTCTTAGCATATACATAAAGCACACAAAACAATGTTTTAAGACAATAAAAGGATAAATTTAAATAATAATTATTATTTGTTTGAAATACTTATAAATTTGAAACGATATTTTCACACAATAAAAATTACAACCCTAACTGAAATTACCATCTACCAGCAACCTTGACCCTCGATGGGTCTTGGCTAGTTTTAATAATTATTTTATATGGTCATTTGGTTAATATAGTGCCTCCAAATCGATAACACGTATACTTTAGTTTTACTACAACGCTCCCTAAAAACAAGAGTCTTGTTCACATTAATAATTATGTTATAAAACATAATACAAATTTCAAATTTCGTTTAAATAACGGTTATATTGCACGCTATGCTGCTATAACCGTATTTCATAAAACGAAAACAAATGGTCGAGTTAAACACATACAAAGGTATAATAAAAAACTAACTGTGTCCGACGGTTTCACTTAATCGACCAACTCACAAAGCGTCATCAGTCATCACCAACGTACCCCATATAGCCTATCTTTACTTCCTGTACTTGTACACAGTTTGCCAGATTGATTGACTTTTATGCCTACTGCTCTCTTTTTTAAAGCCATAGCGTGGAGTTATGACGCCTATAACTTTTATAAATAAATTGGTTATAAAATACAAAAATATTTTTTTTAATGTGATTGGTAATTCCAGAATTTGGAACGTTCAAACAAACAAACTTCTGCCTGTTATTTGATTTAAAACACTGAAATGTAGTTCCTGCCCGTTTGTAATTATCGAGTATGCATTCCTTCTGATTTTATATTTTTTATACTACAAAGGTGGCAAACAAACATACGGTTTACCTAGAGTGTTGCCGACCTTGCACCCCTCTATTCCAAGGAGCTCTGGAAACCCTACTTACTTCAGGAACACAACACAAGGTTATTTGGCTGCGATCTTCAATAGGGGGAGGGGGAGTCATTTCACCGATCAGACTGCCCAAGTAAAGCCAAATCTCCAAAGAAAATTCTCTGTAGCCTACATATGTGATCACGACAGCTTTAGTCTTTACTGCGTTTCCTTTATAGTAACTCAACAAATTTACGGTACTGTGGTGTGTGGATGGCAGGAGGTAGCAGACAGCAGGGAAAGACTGCTGATTAATGCTCCAAGGGATAGCGGAACGTTAACGGGACTTCAACTACCTGAGCTCGGACCGCTCAGTGTTTACAAACATATTTTACAGTTATTTATTTACAATTAAACCTCACATAAAAGTATTTTATAAAAACATTAAATGTACAATAAGAGGACTTAATTCTGTATAAGGTATGCATAATATTTAGTAAAAATAATAATTGAGCTGTCATTCAACTGCTCCAAGTAAAACCTACGTAGTGAATACTTGAAGGAATCCCGAAAGTTGGCTAGTTGTATGTTGATAGGAAGCGAATTCCACAGTCGTGCTGCTGTTACGGCAAAAGATCGGTCGCGGAAATTAGTTTAATGACTTGGTATACTGAGAAATAAAGAACCAGAGGATCTTAGCTGTATATTTTGAGTAACCACGAGAGATTGAAATTGTGTTTTTAAATATTTAGGAGATTTGTGATTATCAAGTACGGAGAACAGAAGACAAAGTAATCTTACATTCCTACATTGCCGAATAGGTAGCCGTTTCAACCTGACTCGGTATTCAGATACATGATCAAACTTCCGAAGGCGGAAGATGAAAGGAATACAGTTATTGAGTAGACGACCAAGTTTATTTAAATTGTCTACACAACATCTTGTGGCCATTCCAGATTGCCACAAAATTTTAACTACAATATTATCTACTGCTGACTGTACAATTTAAATAGTATTAAATTTCCAGACATATCTTAGCCATTTGAAAAATAGTATACCCATAGTTAAAAGAATCCCTCGAGGAGCTCGAATAACCTTTGCTACACATTTGTCACAATTAATCCAGAAATGTTACATAACCAATTGTACTCAAGACTGGCAGAACCTATTTTTATTTTCATACAGCACACTACATATAATAAAAACTGATGAACCGAATTTATCCTTGACACAAAAGATTAAGAATAACTGTGCTGTAAGCTCCCCGCCTTCTCCCGCACCTCTAGTCAAACATGATGCCCCTCGTAATCGCAACAAACTTATTGAAAACAAAATCTGTGACGGAGATCTCAAAGGTGCCGCTCGCCTTTTGTTCTCCAACGACGTGCTATCACCAGATACCCCTGACACCCTTCATGCCTTACGGACTAAAAATCCTCCAGCTCCAGTAAACCCATATTTTGTCGACCCACCAACAGCAAGGCAAACATGCCTTCAAATTCAAAACAAAGATATTACAGATGCAATTTTATCTATTAAACCAGGTTCGGCTGCAGGTTTGGATGGAATCTCACCCCAACATTTGAAAGACTTAACTTCACATTCTGTGGGTGATGCAGGCGAGCAACTTGTAAATTCGATCAATAAATTAATCAACTTTATGTATTCCGGTAATGTCAATCCAGAAATTGTTTCCATTCTTTTCGGCGCGAACCTCATTACCCTCACCAAAAAGGACGGAGGGGTGAGACCAATTGCTGTTGGATCAACACTACGACGTCTGGCTTCCAAAATTGCTGTTCGACATATTTTACCAAAATCAAATTCGGAATTTGAACCCGTACAGTTAGGCTTCGGTGTAAAAGGAGGGTGTGAGGCAGCCGTCCATGCCCTAAGCTCTTTCCTAACTTACGGACAGCCTAACTTATTGCTCAAAATTGATGTCAAAAATGCATTCAATTCGGTAAATAGGGATACCCTGCTGACGGAAATAAAACAACATATACCTGAAATATACAATTATCTTCTTCTCAGTTACGCTAACCCAACAAAATTGTTATATCGTTCTAATGAACTGTACTCGGAAGTAGGTTGTCAACAGGGTGATCCCCTTGGGCCTGCAATTTTTAGTTTGGCTATAAATCCGATAATCAAAACTTTAAATTCTAAATTCAACGTTTGGTATTTGGACGACGGAATCCTAGGAGGTGATGTGGATACTGTGTTTTCGGACCATTTTTTAATCAAAAATAAATTTGAAGCCATTGGTTTGGAGTTTAATTTTAGCAAATGCGAACTTTTTATAAATAACTGCGACTTAAATTTAAATGACGTAAAACAAAAATTTAATATTTTGGCTCCAAATATTAAGATAGTAAACAGTAATTCCCTTTACTTTTTAGGTTCTCCAATTTTTGATAAATCTTTTTCTGAATTTTTGAATATTTCAATTACTAAATTCCAAAATTCTGCTGCCCGTCTCCTTGAAATTAGTCCACATTATGCACTTTGCATCTTAAAATTCTGTCTTTTCGTCCCTAAATTTACATATGTGCTCCGTTGCTGCTCCTTTTGGAATCACCCAGATTTTTTGACACAAGTAGACGATTTAATCAAAATTACCTTAGAATCGATTCTTAATATGCAGCTGCACGAGCAATCTTGGACCCAAGCATCCTTACTCATCCGTTATGGTAGTTTAGGGATTCGCAAAATTTCCAGTGTCGCTTTACCAGCCTTCCTATCTTCTGTCCATAGTTCAGCAAATCTCATAAGTAAAATTTTAAGGGTATCCCCTTCATACTTTGAGATTGCTGGCTTGGAAGAAGCTAGAAACGCTTTCTTAATTGCATGCCCAGGTCAAAATTTTCCAGTTTCTTCAAATTCACAGAGGAGCTGGGACGACATAAACTGCAAATTGATTTATGACAATTTTTTGAGCTGTAGTACGGGTTCAGCGCGTGCTAGGCTTTTGGCCGTGGGTGCGCATGAGGCCGGCTACTGGCTTCAAGCGTATCCTTCGTCAAATACAGGAATATATCTTGAACCTGACACGCTCCGAATCGCAACCTGTCTACGGCTTGGGGTTCCGGTCTGCTTTCCTCATAAATGTCCCTGTGGCAGTGATGTCGACAAGCTAGGACATCACGGACTGTCATGTCAAAAAAGTGCAGGCCGCTTCTCGAGACATGCCGCACTTAACGATATCATACGCCGGTCCCTTGCCACCGTCAACGTTCCAAGTTTACTTGAGCCGACTGGTATTGCAAGAGACGATGGGAAGAGACCGGACGGTATGAGTTTGGTTCCATGGAAGATGGGCCGGGTGCTGGTATGGGATACAACCTGTTCAGACACGCTGGCCCCTTCCCATCTACTTGGAACCAGCAACAGAGCTGGTGTGGCTTGTGAGGCGGCTGAAAAAGCTAAGGCATGCAAATACAGGGGCTGGGCTCTGAATATGATTTTGTCCCATTCGGCGTCGAGACCCTTGGCCCGTGGGGTCTTAGCGCTACAAGGCTTTTTAAAGATAGTAAAAAGGTTAGTCGACATCACAGGAGACCGAAGAGCTGGCAGCTACCTCGGACAAAGAATTAGTCTAGCTATTCAAAGGGGGAACGCTGCCAGTATCTTCGGAACCTTGCCTAAAGGGACTCCTTTTCATAATATATTTTAATCTGTAGTTATGTATGTACATGTAATAATAATTTCTTTTAATATTTATCTTTTGTCCGTTTTAAAAAAAGCGCTGTTATAATATGGCAGTTTCATGTTGTAATAATTATATATACTCAAGTAAATAAATATGATAATATTCAAGGCATACAACTTTAGCGACTTACTAAATTCACCTTCATATATTTAAATAGCACATTGACAATGTATAGCACATTGAACCGCCATGGTACCCGATAGTAATGCCCTAGTGGTCGGGAACTAAAAATATACTACAGCGCGACCCCAACTAGGACAAAATAACAGTCACTTGTTTGATATTCCGTGCACGACACATTTATGAGTGTTTACATTGTCGTACGACACGATATCCGTTATAAATTTTCACATCGATTTTTGGAAGAAATATTATTTTGTTTGTTCTGCATGACAGGTATGCAGAAAAAAAGAAATATGTGGAATAAAATCCTAAGAAGCCAATCGTGCTGAATTTTATGTTGCGTGTGCCCTATAAGTTACCAATTTCCATAGATTTAATATATATACCTATCTCAACTATGTATAATATAGATTAGTAATACAATTAATAATTTACTTATATTAAAACCAATGTTTCTTTGTTTGTTTGTACCATATACGTTCCTAAACGTAGTGCATTGACTTTACAAGGTAATATATTGACTTCGTCCCAAGCGTCTACGAGTGTCAGTGACTGACCGACCATGGGGAGAAGTGGTCGTATACATAGTGAGGTGGTGGCAGGTCGTTTACGACATATCAAAATCAAAATAATCTTTATTCAATTTAGGCCCTAAGAAGGCGCATGTGAACGTGAAAACTATTATTATATTCTTTATTGCACAAAAAAAAAGTACAAATGGAGGACTTAATGCTAAAAAGCATTCTCTGCCAGTCTTCCAAGGGAGCAAGGGAAAGGTATATGCAAGGTGTGCATAATGTTAAGTAAAAAAAAAAGATTATAACGATTATTAAGATTATATATTATTAAGAAGTACTCAATTGCTCCAAGTAAAACCTACGTAGCGAATACTTGAAGGAATTTCGAGAGTTGGCCAGTTGGATATTGATAGGAAGCGAATTCCACAGTCGTGCTGCTGTAACGGCGAAGGATTGGTCGCGGAAATTAGTATGATGACTTGGTATACTGAGAATTAAACAATCAGAAGACCTCAGCTGTCTATTATGCATATCCGCAAGAGATTGAAAAAGTGTTTTTAAATATTTAGGGGATTTGGGATTATTAAGTACGGAGAAAAGAAGACAAAGTATTCTTATATTCCTACGTTGCCGAATAGGTAGCCATTTCAACCTGGCTCGGTATTCAGAAACATGATCAAACTTCCGAAGACGGAAGATGAAACGGATACGAAACTACTACCGGTTCGGAAAATATCCCAGTCATCGAGAAGAACCGGTAAGAAACTCTTCTTGCCTGAATGCCTTAAGCGGTCGCCCTCAAGCCCGGTAAAGTTGTAAAAGCCCTCAGCGGCTTTGTTTTTGGATAGGGCCTCTCAGGCTAACAGTAAGGTTAGATCGAAAAAAAAAGTAAAAAACCTATATGCCGTCCTATATTTTGGTGCTATATTTTAATCATCCATATACCTTCAACTAGTACATGGTTCTCCATGATAAAAATTAACAAGCTTGCATATATAGAAGAGACATGAAATAATCATGAGAAAATTTAATACTTGTCCTATAGTAAAACATATTAGGTACTAATTTATACATGATATTAAGTCAAAGCGCAGCCGTCGACATAAATGTTTTAATGTGAAAGGAAAGGATTACAATAAGTAACACTAATGACAATAAAAATGTGTTAAACAATGAACTTTTCAATGTGTGTACTATTTTAGTACATAGGGGTCACTTAGAAAATTAAATAACAAATAATAACGGATTAGAATAATGGATAAACACAACTTAGTAAAACCGTCTCCATTATACTTTTCCGTGGTTAATTAAAACGGTAGACATAAAACACTGTAAACGCCATGGAAATTCAAGGTTATCCGAGTATTTTTATGTTAATCAGTTGTTTTATTAAATACCTACTTGAAATAATTCTTCTAATTAAATAGTGATCGATACAAACGAATAGAAACCTTTATTTCAAAAGTCATGATTCCATTGTATGAGCAAAGATGGATTGCTGATCTCTCGACTGTCGCCGTTCTTTGTGGTACTGTATTTATCATTGGCAAGTACCGTTACTGCTACAATAAAAAAAATCTACTACAGCTTAAACGCTCCCCGCTGTACTCCTGCGCCATTTTAAATGACTGTTCAATGTATGTAAAGGAAAACCAACAAAATAACGGTTCTCAGTCCCAGATATAATCTAATTTCAACAACCAGACAACGTGACATCCGTATTATCACTTGAGATTTATTTGTACAGTTTTCTCAAGTAGGTAACCATGTTAACCTGTTGCATCTCGCTTTAACACAACAACTTTGTAACCTCGTTCATGACTAAAGTAGATCAAAACAGATGTGGTTTTTATTATTTTAATCATAATTACATAATATTGCATAAATTAATAATAATTTGTGTCATAGAATCCATGGTCGCCTTACAAGATTATCCAAAAAGTTGCGGAATAAATTATAAAGGTTAGTCAGTACTTCATTCAATTATGCCTTGCTTGGCTTGCTTTAAATGCCTATGTTCGGGCAACGAATACATAAAATGTTCTTTATGAAAGATTCTCATCTAACTTCATACTCAAATAGGACACTAAGACACCATTTTCTCGTCCCTATGGATAAGCGAACTGTTATTTTTAATGATAATGAGTCTCGTTAGTTAAAAGAAACTATATGTAATTGATTTTATATTTATTTTAATGTAATTTTAATTTATTTACAAATATAATAAAAAGGATCTTTAGGCAGCCGACGCGTAAGACAACTATGATAGTATCGATGGTGGAACCATCAGCCAGCCAGTGTTTGTCCCTACATGTGTGGAGTACAAAAAAATTATGAAGGATAATTAAGCGACTATGGTGTAGCATGCCCTTTAAATTCTGCCACTTGCACGAAAGAGAGATGAGATGTCTAATAAAGCTGTATTATATGTGGTACTTATCTTAGTCATTTAAACAAATGAATATCTAGACGAATATCAAGACTCAGCCGCGAAAGTTTGTGACGACCCGCACGAGGGTGCCAGAGTGGCCGAACCTCGGCTCGGGCGGTCGTCGCGAATGCGAAAAGGTCGCGATCTAACTAATTCCCTGTTCCTACGAGAATTCGAACTAACTAACATATACTGCCGTACAATTAATATAAAATTACTGTATTTAACTCACTTAGAGGCTTTTGTAAAAAAAACTTATTACAGTTAAAATAGCCTAAGAAATCACCCGAGGGTTTGCAAAATTATACGTACTAGCGATCGCCCTAAGCTCGAAATTCAACCTGCGACTTTTTGATCATAAACTATTTTAGGTTGACATTTGCAGTATTCATAACCTAAACAATGATTTTTATCTACATTACTTGCGGTCACTTTTCGTTGAGTGACAATGGCAATATTTTGGGAGGAGGTTCAATGGCACCGGTCAGTTTAGGATTCGTTAGGATTCGCAGTATTAATTTATTTTATTTAATATATTAGTAACAGATATTATAGATAAATTTTAGCTTTCTCCACTCCTTCTCCAATATAAACTTTAACCATGGCAAATCTCACAGTCTTCCGTGCACGCAATGCGCTTAAAAAGGTTGTTGGGATTATGGATATGTGACAGTGTATTCTTTATAATGATTGAAGATTTTATTCATTGGAAGATTTTTATTTATTGAAATAGAGTTTTCGGAAGTGTGTCTTAACACCATCAAGGATCAGAGAGAACTAACTGCTTACAACTGTATTTCTACAGTTGTCCTTTTTACATCGTGTAACATATGGTGTTTATGCAGTCTATACAATACTCGAATTCTACCTAGTTTTTATGACTCGTAGTTCGGGTGCTTTAAACTATCTTTCTCCGAAATAATAAATTAAAACCTTTTTCAAGGGTAAAAATGTGTTCACCAAATGTTACTTAAAAGGAAACTTTTACTTTCAGAACAAAACAAATTTAAAATATAATATCTCAAAGAGAATAATTTTTGTAGACGAACTCAATATTTCAACAAAGGTGTCGAAAGTTTTTACTTCACGTATTAACAATGATAATATAATCCCAAAAGTTACAGATTTACGCATAGTAATATGACGGACTAAACAATAAGTATTCACTCACAAGTTCCAATTTTGAGACACTTCTGTAACATGGCCGAAGTAACTAAGTTGAATTATATAAGTTTAATTGAATGCTATAAGTTTTTTAAAGATGAAAAACTGTCGCCAAGCAATAACTGATAAGTTCTGGCTTCTTTTCTAGGCTTCATCTTAGATCAACATTTAAAATTTAAGAAATTTTATATATGTTTTATTTATATCCATTTTTTGTACAGTAGAGCCAAATCCGCAACGTTAAAAATGTAGGATATGAAAACAGTTCGTTTGTGTTCGTTTCAATAAAATAAAATATGTTTTATTATTTTTATTTTTGCATATATGCTGGCTGATGTTCAACAACAATCAAGACCAGAGAGTCTGTTTCCAAATACGAAAAAATGTTTTGTTTTACGTACTGGAATGTTAGAAAACGAAACGTTTAATTGAAACCTGTTGAAGCTCATAACAGATTCCCTAACATTAATACAAATATAATAAGTAACCCAGTACATATTCAAATTGTACTGTTCTCAATTGCAATTCCATGAAAACTCGGGCTAATTAAAAGTTCCACATCCTTCTTCGTCACGTCTAAGGAAGTAAGGACACCATCACTGAGGTATTATCACTAAATAAAATCTTTTAAGATAGGCCACGTTTTATCCTTACAAAGCTGTATTAAAAGAAATTCGTTTTGAGGGACAGTTTCCTAAATGGAAAGTATTAAAACATCCCTTCGATTCACAGTCGATCGAAAACCGATAGATTCCCGTTTCCACTCGATCGACCGAAATTTATAGAACGTCATGAATTTTATCAGATACGACAATACCTGGAGGCAGCAGCCATTACCTTTATAAAGTTTTATTTTCTAAATGCAGATTCTAAATCAAAATTAAAAAAAATCATTATTCAATTGAAGCCCTAAGAAGGCACTTATGGATGGTAGAAAATATCTGTCATCGAAAAAACCGTCAAGAAACTAGATCGGTTTTTTTTTCATTTTCAAATTATAATATCTGTATAAATACTATTTACCAACAAGAATTATATTAATTAATAAGATGGTGTCACCTCCAGATATCACTATCATTCAATTAATGGTCCATTACCCTAATAACGCCATCTGTATGCGTATAATGTAATCTATATCCTAATTCATATTCTTTTATATCTACACTTCGCACGCTATTTATTTTAATCTATGTAGTATATGCTACCCCTTCCGTTTTTCAAAGAACGGAACGCACAATCGCAACCGCCCACCCTTCACTCTCGTGAATTGATCGCTAGGTTATCTAACATCTAACGCATCACACGCTAATCTTTCATTTGTAAAAAGTGTCAATTATCTGTATATGTACAATGTAATGAAATTGGATTTCGTTTTAAAAATTGTTGTTGTCAGTCTTTTGAAATAATTGAATGAATTGAAATATTTCCTTCCTACTTTACCATGCTTAACTCTATCAGCTAAGATAAAGGCGTCAAAAAATGAAGGTTAGTTGTTAACGCAATCACTTCAAAATTACAACTGACATAAAACATGTCGATGCACACAAAACATCGTAAATTTTAAAATACATTCGAATACTCTAATAACATTTTCTATCCTAATAATCATTACGAACTCGTTACAATGCAAAAACTGTATAATAAAATAATGACTATGCTTTAGCATTATAATCCTTAATTTATACATGTCTCTAGCAAATTTATCTCAATGAATGGAATGGTTTCTAATCTAAACCATGCCACTCACTTGGTACCATTCGGACTCATGAGACATACCTGTAAATATCAATACCCGGTCTTCAAGTTGCGTGTATCATAAGTATTACGAACTGTATCCCTTTGCATACCCTTCATTCCTACTTTCGCGTATCTCTGGCAAGCAAGGTGCGTACGCGGCTGGCCCGCACAATGATGATAACGATACCCGTACGCTGTCTACGTACTGGTAAACTTGCACCGGGTATTAAAACCTGGACGTATATACGGCCTCATGCCTACTTACAATAACAATTACCCTGCTGGTAGTGAAATTTTATATCAGAGCTTACTTACCTCAGCAGCTATGTAAGCTGGTATGACCGACAGCAGGAGTCGTTCTTGCTGCTCCCTCTCGCACTCCAGCTTGACGCGCTGCTCGAGACAGGTCCTGGTGCCGGCGAAGGTGTTCCGATGAGCACGTTCTGTTAGCGCTCGGTAGTAGAGACCGATGCCACTTGCCGACAACAGAAGTGACAGTTCGCAGGTCAGCTGGGAATTGAAATTTTTTAAGGTATTTTTTATAATAACAGGGTAAAGTAACGACGCTGTACCTACCATGTTAAGCACACTGTGTAGACAACATGAGGACCTTCAAACGTAACCTGAAGTGTATCTTTAAGCAGGCCGGCATGACAGAGTCGATTGGCCATAGTGGTCGCAGATGTTGTTTGATTGCACTGTGTTCACCATCAGGTACAATGTGGTTAGTACGCATTTTTATGAATTAAAAAAAAACGGAAAAGTTCGCGTCAGACTCGCGCACCGAGGGTTCCGTAATTGTACAGCCACATTATAAAACGATAAAGGTAACACTACTGAAAAAAGCACATTCTAACGAAAAGATAAACTTTATTGAGGGACAAACTTAACTTTGCCGTTGGAAAACTGTTATTACCATACATCAATATATCGCGCGGTCAGTTTACCAACTGCAAATAAGTGCGTAATCGAAATATTTTTTAATGTAATTACAAATTTATGACTTTCGGTTTTTTTTTCTTTACTTGTGCTATAAGACATTGCTTCTTGGCAAATTTCATGATTCTAGGTCAACTGAAAGTAACCTATAGGCTTTTATTCCCTTTGTAAGTGTTGAAATATGCGGCATAAACTACCGTATCTTTTGATTGCGTAGACTTAGAAGTTTGTATTTTTCACAGCTCCAAGGGATTGCAGACCTGAGTATTTGATATTAATTTTAACTTGATACCTCCCCTCTTCAACACGCTCCTGAGAAAAAGAGTCTTGACAGACAGACAGACGGACAATGAAGTGATTCTATAAGGGTTCCATTTGAGGTACGGAACCCTAAAAAGAACAGTACAATAGAAAAATAACAGCGATCGCAGAGGAATCGGCAATCAATCGATGGTCACTGCTTTCATACCGGTCAACAAGTCTCACAAACAATAGAGACTATAACGACAAGTTTATCACTCATGCATGGTATTTAGACACAGATACAGACACCCCGCTTGATCACTGGATGATGGATTTACATCACCACCCAGCATAATATATAGTACGTGTAATAAAACTAGTTTGTACCGACGACATTTATTATCGTTTGAAATACATATTAATTTTGACCACTCACTAAAGCCTCAACTTAACAGGTACAGTCTCAGGCCAGTTATAGATAGCTAGAGGATACAGTGGTAATTCAACATCAGAACTGCTTAAAAAATATATAAATATGGTGATAAATAAGCGTACGGCCCACATAGTCGTAAGCGATTACCTTAGTCTATGGACACTTGGCACAAGCGTATGACGTATTTCACCAGTTTGACTGGCTGAAGTAAAGAGAAATATCCAAAGGGGTTTCTCTGCTCTATGGCTCTACCTCTCTTCGTTTATAAACGGTCGCTTCATTGATTTATCAACCCAAATCTAAGTTAAGAAAATCAATAATCATAATAAGAATACTTTCTTGATCCGTGATATGCACCATTATATATGTATCATTTACGAGATCTTATTGAAATATATAAATTGTATATACAAACATACTTTAAAGTAAAGTCACTTCTCGTTGTCTGTCTCTATGTCATGTACGCTTAGATATTTGAAACTACGAAACGGATTTTAATGCGGTTTTCTATAATTTAGAAAACTTTTACGGAAGTTATATATATGTACGTACAATTTAATATTCCAATTATGTTTTTGCATAATAGATAAAATACAATTATTTGTAATAAAGTCATCAAAAAATTATTTTCGGTGGCTAAACCTTACGAGATACATAAAAGTTATGTCGGAAAGAAATGTAGTTCTTCAAACTATATCTATCTCTAAGGTTGACTCACAGTAATTATTTTTATCTTTAACATAGAAATAAAAAATTTACGTTATTTGCGAAGCCATTTTCTCCAATTCATCATTAATCGTTATCCAGTTAACTTGAACATTTAATGTAGATTAAAATTGCCCTTGACAGTTTTCCATTTAAATGAATATCTTAGGAGATAGGTATCACAAATTCAAAATTACGCATGATCTAAGAACTCCCTCTCAGCAAAATTGGAAGCTATCGGTTAGCCTGCACTTCCAACCTATGATGAATTGCGCGTCGCGAGCCGCCTGTTTCCCCGAATGTTTAAACAGATGTGTATACTCACAATGTGTCACATACCTGTAAATATCAATACCCGGTCTTCAAGTTGCGTGTATCATAAGTATTACGAACTGTATCCCTTTGCATACCCTTCATTCCTACTTTCGCGTATCTCTGGCAAGCAAGGTGCGTACGCGGCTGGCCCGCACAATGATGATAACGATACCCGTACGCTGTCTACGTACTGGTAAACTTGCACCGGGTATTAAAACCTGGACGTATATACGGCCTCATGCCTACTTACAATAACAATTACCCTGCTGGTAGTGAAATTTTATATCAGAGCTTACTTACCTCAGCAGCTATGTAAGCTGGTATGACCGACAGCAGGAGTCGTTCTTGCTGCTCCCTCTCGCACTCCAGCTTGACGCGCTGCTCGAGACAGGTCCTGGTGCCGGCGAAGGTGTTCCGATGAGCACGTTCTGTTAGCGCTCGGTAGTAGAGACCGATGCCACTTGCCGACAACAGAAGTGACAGTTCGCAGGTCAGCTGGGAATTGAAATTTTTTAAGGTATTTTTTATAATAACAGGGTAAAGTAACGATGCTGTATCTACCATGTTAAGCACACTGTGTAGACAACATGAGGACCTTCAAACGTAACCTGAAGTGTATTTTTAAGCAGGCCGGCATGACAGAGTCGATTGGCCATAGTGGTCGCAGATGTTGTTTGATTGCACTGTGTTCACCATCAGGTACAATGTGGTTAGTACGCATTTTTATGAATTAAAAAAAAACGGAAAAGTTCGCGTCAGACTCGCGCACCGAGGGTTCCGTAATTGTACAGCCACATTATAAAACGATAAAGGTAACACTACTGAAAAAAGCACATTCTAACGAAAAGATAAACTTTATTGAGGGACAAACTTAACTTTGCCGTTGGAAAACTGTTATTACCATACATCAATATATCGCGCGGTCAGTTTACCAACTGCAAATAAGTGCGTAATCGAAATATTTTTTAATGTAATTACAAATTTATGACTTTCGGTTTTTTTTTCTTTACTTGTGCTATAAGACATTGCTTCTTGGCAAATTTCATGATTCTAGGTCAACTGAAAGTAACCTATAGGCTTTTATTCCCTTTGTAAGTGTTGAAATATGCGGCATAAACTACCGTATCTTTTGATTGCGTAGACTTAGAAGTTTGTATTTTTCACAGCTCCAAGGGATTGCAGACCTGAGTATTTGATATTAATTTTAACTTGATACCTCCCCTCTTCAACACGCTCCTGAGAAAAAGAGTCTTGACAGACAGACAGACGGACAATGAAGTGATTCTATAAGGGTTCCATTTGAGGTACGGAACCCTAAAAAGAACAGTACAATAGAAAAATAACAGCGATCGCAGAGGAATCGGCAATCAATCGATGGTCACTGCTTTCATACCGGTCAACAAGTCTCACAAACAATAGAGACTATAACGACAAGTTTATCACTCATGCATGGTATTTAGACACAGATACAGACACCCCGCTTGATCACTGGATGATGGATTTACATCACCACCCAGCATAATATATAGTACGTGTAATAAAACTAGTTTGTACCGACGACATTTATTATCGTTTGAAATACATATTAATTTTGACCACTCACTAAAGCCTCAACTTAACAGGTACAGTCTCAGGCCAGTTATAGATAGCTAGAGGATACAGTGGTAATTCAACATCAGAACTGCTTAAAAAATATATAAATATGGTGATAAATAAGCGTACGGCCCACATAGTCGTAAGCGATTACCTTAGTCTATGGACACTTGGCACAAGCGTATGACGTATTTCACCAGTTTGACTGGCTGAAGTAAAGAGAAATATCCAAAGGGGGTTTCTCTGCTCTATGGCTCTACCTCTCTTCGTTTATAAACGGTCGCTTCATTGATTTATCAACCCAAATCTAAGTTAAGAAAATCAATAATCATAATAAGAATACTTTCTTGATCCGTGATATGCACCATTATATATGTATCATTTACGAGATCTTATTGAAATATATAAATTGTATATACAAACATACTTTAAAGTAAAGTCACTTCTCGTTGTCTGTCTCTATGTCATGTACGCTTAGATATTTGAAACTACGAAACGGATTTTAATGCGGTTTTCTATAATTTAGAAAACTTTTACGGAAGTTATATATATGTACGTACAATTTAATATTCCAATTATGTTTTTGCATAATAGATAAAATACAATTATTTGTAATAAAGTCATCAAAAAATTATTTTCGGTGGCTAAACCTTACGAGATACATAAAAGTTATGTCAGAAAGAAATGTAGTTCTTCAAACTATATCTATCTCTAAGGTTGACTCACAGTAACTATTTTTATCTTTAACATAGAAATAAAAAATTTACGTTATTTGCGAAGGCATTTTCTCCAATTCATCATTAATCGTTATCCAGTTAACTTGAACATTTAATGTAGATTAAAATTGCCCTTGACAGTTTTCCATTTAAATGAATATCTTAGGAGATAGGTATCACAAATTCAAAATTACGCATGATCTAAGAACTCCCTCTCAGCAAAATTGGAAGCTATCGGTTAGCCTGCACTTCCAACCTATGATGAATTGCGCGTCGCGAGCCGCCTGTTTCCCCGAATGTTTAAACAGATGTGTATACTCACAATGTGTCAGGTATGTTTTAGGCCTCATGTAATAGGAGACGAACCTATTGCCATTAATCGGGCACAAAGCCAAACTCCGAGTTACTACTGATAATTTCATAGAAAACCCAGTACTATTTTGCTCGACCTGGGAATCGACCCTAGGACCATAGTATAAAATTATTTTTGCATTTCATGGTCTGTTTATTGATTAAAGTTATAGGTTATATAACATCACACCATGACCCTTAGGAGCGGCGCAATTATACCATACAAAGTATAGGCAGAGACTAGTTAAAACATTAATCTAGTCTCTGGTATAGATGAGAAAGTAAACTAAGCAATAACGACAAAATCATGCGGGCAGGCAGTGCGGCGAGGTTCGGGGTTTCGTGGACAGGCACAAAGGCAGGTTGGCCACCCGACGAGAACCCAAGAAATTAAATCCAAATGAATTCGGAGGACATAAGCTAGTACGCAATAAAAAATGTCTTAAATGAATAAACTTTCCTAACATTTATGAAATTCATAAAAAAACCTTTGTATTTACGGAATATTCAAATTGCAAAATAAAATTCTATAAACGCAGAGTTACACCCAGCAAGGGCAACAAGGCCAGTTAGGTAATGAAAAGCGTAACATAAATAAACAAAACGGCTTCATTATATAAAAAGACACTAACTGAGCTTTCGTGTTAAAAGGTACTTAATAAAAATGGAAAGGCTTTTTTGTTTCTATTATATTCACCGTAAGAGCAATGAAAACGGTAAGCATTCCTTTAACCTATTGATTTAGAGGAAAGTATTTATCCAAAATCTACGAGTTCTCTCTATATTCTCATTGCGTCGTTGTGGTACCTTAAGGAAATTTATCAAACTCCAAAATATTCTACTTACACAAAAAAAATAAAATGGATGCGTGTACTTATGTACGCGCGTGAGAAGTTATACTTCTTTGGCATCATTAAAAAATAGTTTTTAATTGCATGCAAATAATTAATTACAATAAAATAATAGAAGGATTGGAAAAGGATAATCAACAAAGTTCATTTTAAATTTGAAAAATTAAATAAATAAATATTTATTTTCTTACATTAAGTCTAACATAAATTGTCTTATTATTCGAATTGTATTTTTAATTAAATGATGTCCACTTCCATAGTATCTTCCGGTAATGTCTGAATCGGAACTTATATAATTAATATATATATATAGTTATTAAAAACCAAATTTAGAGAATAATAAATATATAAGACATAATTTGTACTAAATATTATAAGATTCTTAATTTTAAATGTTTATTATTGATTATTTAATATTTCAAAAATAAATTTAATAATAAATTCAAAAATTGAATTTAAGGTTGGTCATTTTTTAAATATTTTTATTGATTTCTTAATTTCATATTCACTTTTCATTTTTATCAAAAAAAATTCATTAAATTTATTTAGTTATTTTTATAAATATTTATTATTTATTCAATTTAATAGCAAATATTAAAAATTAATATTATAATTTGATGTTCAATTTTAATTTTTATCACAAACTTTTTATTAAGTAAATGTTTTATTAAATTTATTTCTTTATTTTGTAAATATTAAATAACCAATAATAAGTATTTAACATTAATAATTTAATAATATTTAGTGTTAATTATATTAAATAAAAGTATTTTAATTTATATCAATAAATAATACATACGGATAGTTAACCTCAATTATATTGGAGCACTTGAAAAAGTATATAAGCACAATTTTTTTCACGAATATTCACAAATAGTAAGTAATATCAAACAAAATATTCAATTTAAATCACTACTGAATATAATTTATTAGCACATATATAATTCGCACTTGTATGAAACTAAAACACGTGTTGGGAATGTATAAACTAGAAACATGTTGATAAATATTATAAATATGAAAACAGTGATCAGAGGTGACGAGCGTACCAACATGCGCGACTAATATCGAGGTTCAATTTCTATTTTGTTGGTAGCTTTTTTTCGAGACTTAATGAGCGGTTAAGCAGACAACTTCATACTGTTAATTTTGTGTCACAGATGCACGCGCATCTTAAAATTTCACTCTCATCATTTTTTCATAACGCGCCTAAAGAAGTATAACTTCAAAAATAAAAAATAATTACGTTATTTATTTACTTCAATTTACTTAAAAATAGCCTTTTTTAACTCATTTTGATATTCTTACGAACACTGTTACAAAATTTATTAGGACAGTAACATAACACACAATTATTGTTATTTTTAAATATCCTCTTTCCAACAAAAAATTATAATTTTCTTAATCGGTTTATAAGTGACGGAATTATGTCATGGTAACAAAAATAAAATTAAAAAACAACCGAATTCATAACCTCCTGCTTTTTTTGAAGCCAGTTAAAAAAGTGAAACCCTTTGTACACCCGCTTTATACATATATTAGGTCGAGGAATAAGTTTCTTGGTATTTTTATATGAAAACTAAAGACATTTTTTTCAAAGTTTATTTACAGTATATATGTGCCATTTTGTTCGATGACTTTCTGCCATTTTGTAGGTAGAGACATGATCCCATTGCTGTAGAAACTTTGGGACTTCTGATCAAAAAAACGCGACAAATAGTTTTGGCAGTCCCCTTTTGATGTTAACCTTACACAACCTAAAGAATTCTGAAGAGACCGACAAGGTGAAAATTTAAAGGTGCAAGGTCAGGGCTATATGGTGGCACTAACACCTCCCAGCCAAACTCTCTTCATTTTTGCTGAGTGACTAAAGGTGTATGTGGTCTAGCGTTATTGTGATGAAAGACCACACCCTTCCTGTTGATCAATTCCGGCCGCTTTCTCTCAACTGCTTCCTTTAATCTCATCAGTTGTTGGCAGTAGAGATCCGAATCGATGGTTTTGCCGGGCGGTAATAGCTCATAATAAACAATGCTCTTCCAGTCCCACCATACACACAGCATCACCTTATTTCGGGATAGCCCAGGTTTATCCATAGTCTGTGAAGCCTGGCCGACTTAGACCGTGACCTTTTTCACACGTTCTTGTCGTACGTGACCCACTTTTCATCGCCAGTTATCAATCTCTTCAAAAACGGCTGGGTTTCATTACGTCTCAATAATTAATCGCAAATGAGTACACGGTTCATTAAGTTTCTTTCAGTGATCTTGTGTGGCACCCAAATATCGAGCTTTTTGGTATAGCCAGCTTTCTTCAAATGGGTTAAAATCGGTCCAACCGTTTCACAGATTACCCGGAACAAACAGACAGACAGACCAAAATTTTCAAAATGGGTGTGTTGTTTCAGGTATCGTATACACTTTCATATGCATTTAGTAAAATGTCGTTATTTTGACATTACAAACAGACACTTCAATTTTATTAATTGTATAGATTAAATCTAATTTATTAAATGTAGACGAATTCCCAAATAATTGTTTGTACATTCAGAGACCTGAAACAACTAACATTGGATCGATACTCCACTGGTGAATAAATTATAATTTGGGTTGGTCCTCACGTGCGAAATACAAGTATACTGGAACTATTGTCAATAAATAATACCCTATCTAGTAGCACACCTACCTTTTGTAGCAATGGTAGCGTGTACAGATACCGCGTCGATTGACGTGAGTTGAATCCCTGCAATGAGACTGAGCTTTCGATGAATGAAAACAGCGTGATGAAACCATAGCAAGGTGGTAGAGTATTTTCTAATACGCGCTTTTTATCTACTATCTAGACGTGGGTCGTTACGTCATTTTCAAGAAACGTAACGAAACCAGTGACTTTGTCAGTGTCACCTGTTTCAAAACTAGTGATTTTTGTAACTAGTTATTTTTATTCAGCTATTGTGATCGTTTGCATAAATACCTCCATCAACTATACAGTTATGCACGAAACGAAAATAAATTAAATCACTAGGTACCTACCTACCTAAGTGTTTGTAGCTATATAGTTAAATCAATAAATTAACTTTCCTTCACACTTTATTCAGGCGCTAGGACCTGACTGCATTAAATATATTTTATAATTGATTGATTTAATATAGTCACACCCAACAATCACAGTAACAGTAATAACACATTTACAAAAATCACTAAGTACTACCCGTGCGCGATAAGTTGAGACTCGCCTGGAATGCAACTCTCCGCCCGCTACCCCTGTAACTTCCCCTCAAGCTCCAGTGTTGTACTGTAGGCAACGCCATTTTTTTTAACATCTTCGTCTCATACTGGCTTACGTCACGAAACGACGACACGCTCCGATTTTATAATCTTATTTGATACTGTTTCCTTAATAGTTATTAGAGTTACCGCTATATTTTATGTTTTTTTTTTTTTTTTTGTGTTAAGTTTATTGTTATAAAGAAACATAAAACTTTACATAGTGGAGAGAGAAATCTCGTGTCAATAGTGTTGGACTTTATTCAAAATGAAAAATGGAACGAACAGTTGTGTTTACCTGTTGATCAGACAGTAAAAAGAACCTGTATGGCAACGGGAGTTTCGAAAAAATAGCAGAAACGAAGTCGCGGATGGAAACTTGTGATATTTTTTGTGCACAGTGCAACCATGCGTCTGTGGCGGCACCGCCCCCAGGTCTCAACTTATTGCGCACGGGTAGTAGGTACTTGTAATTATTTGACTCGAAACTAGTGATTCGGTTACATGGCCGCGTAGCTAGTTATTATATGTAGTGACGTGAAATAACGCAAACGTGTACCACCATCCTCAAGTTGAAAATCTGTCACCAAGTACCTATAGGTCTGCCCCGGCCACTGCACTTGAGAGCCATTCCTCTCAGTAGGCTTAGGGTGTTTGTTACCTTCTTATTTATTTACCTCACCAACAAAGTTAACGTCAACACCTTATAAATATTTTTTTTTTTACAAAGCTGTCAAAAACTCTTGGTTCCAATGTACTTACGGTTAACAGTGTCAGTTCGAAAAAAAAAAAAAACAATTTGTGCAGTTTTTTTTCTTAAATGTGACCTTAATTATAATCGCATTTATTATAATATAAAAATTAAAAAAAGTATCGAAGCATTTCTCTAGAAATATTTTCTATGAAACTTAGTATAAAAACCTATCAGCCATAAATTTAATTTCCGTCGGTCGTCCGCCAGCCCAACGATAAAATTAATTTCAAAAGATACCTGATCGGTCTGAACTTGAAATGCCGGAGATGGATAGATACGATAAAGGTTTTTAAAGCATCAAAAACATTTTGAAGGTATCTATAGTCGTGGTGGACGAATGGTTTAGGACCGGTGGAATATCTATACAAAGTTCGTAAATTTGAGTCTCGGAATGATTGTATGTGCCCAAAAACACATAGAATGTACATAATATGTGTAAGGGGTTCGTATATTATCGATACGAATCTATTAGATTCACGAAAAAAAATTATTATACATACAAAAGTGTGATCGATTTTTGTATATGTTTTCTGACGGCGAGTTTTAAATTAGACTAGAAGGAATGAAGAAGTAAGGAAGGACTATTTGTTTTCAAAGGAAAAACTTTTTTTCACAACCCTGATGAAGATTATTATCTTCATCTTGTCTATTTTAATAATGTTGTTGAATATTAAACATAAAAATCCTTAATAGTATTTAAAACTTCGTTCAATTAACGAAGGGTATTACTCTTTTTAACTAATTTCTATACTAGTATGAACTAAAACTGTCCTGTTAACAAAAAATAAATACAATAAAAAAAAAATTATCTCAGTTATAAAATAATAGCCATATTAATAAAAGCATTATAACATGCGTCATTCATAAATCTTAAACAGTCTCGCAAATAATATCTTTCCTTACGCAAAACGAATGAGCCTTTTCCACGAATAGGTACGCCTACCAAAAGATACTTAGCAAAATTTATTTCTCTCGTGGCTACACCGTTTTGACATCGCTATTTTTAGCATTTATAAATATGAGTAACAAATACGATTTAGTCAATAGGTGGTCACGCTGAGCCTAGAAACAGGACTGGTTTTTTTTTTTTTAAATACTAGCTTTGGCAATATTATGACTCTACAATACACAGCACCTGATGGTAAGTGTGATAGCTTCAAAAACAACGGGACCGTCTGTGACATATTTAATGGTCAGTCTTAATTTATACTTCTTCATGTCTCCTTAGAAGGACCCAATATCATAGGAAGGAGTGAAAACGAAAGATGGAAGAACGTTCCATATCCGGACGGTTACCTACTACACATTTACTTTGCTAGGGGGCAATTTCACTATCCCCCTGCACGTACCTTGCTACGCATTCGTATAAACATCAAGGAATCAGGCTACATGTAGGAACAACGTTAAGCTACACGATTACATTGACAGCGAAGCGGCGAAATTTGAACGAATATATTTAACACAGGCGGAACCGTGGGACACAGGTTGTAGTTTAGTACACACAGACTACACCTAAAACCCAATTACAAGCTATATACACTCACATTTTTTATTTGGCCATTATAACAGACAATGCGGCAGCTACGGCATTGTTTTGCAAATTCCTATCCATTCATACGGAGCTCTTCAATGAAGTCTGTTTTAATAAGAGCGCCTGTCGGATAACGATAAGCAATTCATTAATTGTGTACGTTTTCTCTTTTATAAATGTGGGATTTTAAATTCATTTACATAACGATCTCTGAACAAAAGCGATGTCTTTTGTCAGAAATGATATGAATTTATTCTTCGTATCTTATTTGAGTGAACTTATCTTACTGAATCGTGAGTTTTAAAATGACTATATCAATAATTTTGTAGTTATGTTTGTACATGTACCTACCTGTTTTTCTTAAAGACATTTTTTCGGCCCGCATAACAGCGACTAATCACGTTTGATTGTAAATCCCATGCTAGATCCTTGCTCGGCTATTTTTTTTTTATATGTTTAAAGTTTGACCAATATCTCATTTGATATTAAGTAACGATGTGGCCCAAGATGGTGATGTGCTAAACGTAGAGAGGGGACTGGCTCTCAAGTGCAGCTACCAGAACTCATCCATAGGTGATAGGTGCTTAGCGACAGATTTTCAACTTAAGGGTGGTAGCCAGCCAGGCGAGCATTAGAAAATGTCCTACCACCATGAAATCCAACTCCACCACCACCGGAATTTCAGACTTATTATAGGAATTAGAACTGTGGTCGATCGACATGTTGGTGGTACTTGTCCTTGTAAACGTTCTTAAATGATACGAAATATAATATATAGCTGTGCCCTACGGTTTCACCCATGTTAATTTTATACGACAAACATCGCCAACACACCCGTGTATGCAATTTTTTTATTCTTTGTGTAAAACTATCGACATTTTTATGAGGAACTAGTTAATTTTTTAAATTATATTATAGCCTATGTTACTCGCTGATACAATAGCTTTATATTGATGAAATAATTTTTAAAATCGGTCCAGTAGTTTGAGTTTATTCATTACAAACAAAAAACAAACTAAAAAATCAAATCTTTCCTCTTTACAATGTTGGTATAGAGTACCAGTACCGCCGCCAGTACAAATTAGTTTACACAAAACCATAAATAACTTTGAGGACTTAAACTGGAATAAAACTTTTAAAATGAAACTGTGTTCATAATACAACGAAGGCACAAGTGGTCCGTGTTTAAACTAACGCTAGTTTAGAAAATTTAGTTATCCAGAACTCAAACACAGGTGTGGATATAAAATGTAACTACACAGGTTTATTTATAACGTTCCTAGTTCGAAGATTACATAGTTGTGGATTATTTTTCTGTAGATTTTTATTGTTTATATATTTCAATTGCAAATAATGTCCGCAACATTTTATGCGTTAATTACAACAATTCACAATGAACGTTGGCTTAGTTACTCAGAAAGAACGTAACTTTCTATCGTTAAAATAAGTTCCAGAGATTGTTCTACAATCCAATCCAATAGTAATCGATTGCCTATCAATTGTTTCTTGTAAGGAATATAATATGTCAAAATGTCGAATTACGACAGCAAAAAAGTCACTCGACAATCGCGTATACTACAGGTTGCGTAGATACTTTAGTAACTTGATGAGTCGAATTACGACAGCAAAAAGTTACTCGACAATCGCGTATTCTACAGGTTGCGTAGGTACTTTAGTAACTTGATGTGATAAAAAAAGGTTATTCGCGCAAATCTTTCTTGTAGCCATAAAAATATACCGTATTATTTAAGAAAATCAATTATGGATAGTTTTATTCCAACAATCGGTTGATCGATAACGATAATCGATGTTTAACCACCACTATTGTATCACCTTTGTACACTTACTAATGATTTCTTTGTTGTAGTCGACTTACAAAGACCGGAGACTGCTTACTATGTGTTGTTACCAAGTTACACAATATCACACACTAGAGACCCATTGCTTTAATCATCTCAACTAAGTTTCTCTCGCTTAGAAAAATCACTTAGAACGTGTTTTAATTAATGGAGTAGATATACTATCTTCTATACAAATTAATAAAATTGAAGTGTCTGTTTGTAATGTCAAAATAACAGTTTTTTACTAAATGCATATGAAACTATATGTAACACCTATAAAAAAAGCCTATTTTTAAAATTTTTTGTCTCTCTGTTTGTCTGTCTGTTTGTTCCGGTTAATTTCTCCAAACTGTTGGACCGATTTTGACGGAACTTTCACTGATAGATAGCTGATGATATAGGAAGTAACTTAGGCTATTTTTATTTAAAAAAAAGAATTAGGGTTCCGCACAAATAAAAAAAAACAGGTTCTGGTGAATCAATTCGGGTGCTTAAATTGATTATACTGAGTGAACCAGAAGAGATATAGCAAAGACATAATTATAGGCATTAAAAAGACCTACAAAAAAGTTCGAGAGAGTGTATACTCTCTCATCTATCTTCTAAAGAACACCCACAATAAGCATTTTTGTCATTAAAATAGCCGGGAGCGGGGAGCAAGATTCGCGCGGACATTCTGTAGTCCACGTGAGCGAAGCCACGGGCACAGCTAGTATATCTATACAATTCAGCCTGCGAGGTAATGAGATAAAATACATTAAACACGGTTAATGCAAATTCCGATTTTCACGACTATGATTGTTGTTGAACTTGCCTAGCAGTGTGACGACTAGTCTTGTACGCACTGTTGGATGTACAGTACGAGTGGTCGATAGTTCGATTACCGCTGCTATACGAATTTTAAAGAAGATTTTTTAAAGTTTTTACTAAATGTTTCACTTCACACGTGTTTTGTTTTATATCCAACTAACGTGGCAAGCATGCGTACGGCCTGATGATAAGCGGTTACCATAGTCTACAGACACTTGTACCTCCGACCAATCAGAAGATCGCAACCAAATAGCCTTGTATTGTATCCCTGCGTTGAGTTGGATTTCCAGAGCTTCTTGAGGTAGGAGGGTTCAAAGTCTGCAACGTGCTAGTGATATCTCTGGCGGGTAATACTTTAAACAACATTAGTTGTATAAAAAAGACTGCGGGCTTTTTTTCGTCTTGATTATAGTTGACTTAACTAAAAGTTTAACAGTCGTTATCTGCATGAAAATAGAAAGACAAGGTAGAGTTATAAATTAAGAAACTCCCGATACAAGTACCCAATTCATTGAGACCCTTCCAATGTGCCCAAACACAATCTCTATGTTTTAAGTTTGTGAGGAGCTAGGTATCCTGTGAATTCCAGATGATGCTGCAGAATGAAAATCAAAATAATCTTTATTCAATTTAGTCCCTAAGAAGGCACTTATGAACGTCAAAACACTACTGCCGGTTCGGAAAATATCCCAGACATCGAGAAGAACCAGTAAGAAACTCAATCGGGTTTATCTTTGTTTTTGTCAACTGTAAAAATGTTAATAAAACAGGTCCAATAATAATAATTTACTGGATATACATAAAGGGAGTCACTTCTAGACATCACTATCATTCACATAATGATCCACCCTATAATATTCTTTTGACAGTCAAGCCCGCATGAGGTGGTCCTTAGACTTGTTGTCCGGCAAATCAGTAAAACTAAAAGACTTTTATTAGTCGTAAAGTCTGAATCAGCTGAATGGTATATGTTCTTCTAACTTAAATGAAGTAACTGAATACCATAGGACTCGATCAGATTTGTGGAAGATGCTCACATCCCAATATTAACTAGAAAAGAGTTTATAACCTTCAAATGGCTAAACAGATTCTCTTAACTAGATCAAAATCGGTTCATCCAATTGGGAGTTACGATGTCATAGATAGGCACAGATACAGATGTTATATTTAAAAAAGCCTTTTTGCGTTGATGTTTTTATATCACTAAAATCAAACTCACCTGCTGGTAAAACTGGCTCTCTTCTCCATCTGGCCGCAAGCCCACTGCCAGGGCTAGGTATGATAAAGTGAGAACTGCGGATATGCCTAGCGCTATAGGCCTTGCAATGGGCATCATTGTGTGCACCATCTGTGGAACAAATTTAATCTATACTAATAATATAATTAAGCGGAAGAGTTTTTTATTTGTTTGTTTGTTTGTTTAAACACGCTAATCTGTAGAACTACTAGTCAGATACGAAAATTTATTCTTGTATATGAAAGCCAGACTCACGAGAAATACTATGGGCTATCTAACATTAGGTCACAACTCTCAGATAGCCTTAAATATTGATTTTTGTTACGTAATTTTTGCTTATCTATGCACAGATTTATTGAAAATTAAAAAGTGATTTATAAGCATTATTTTTAGACATAGCTTATTAATCCTTACGAACAAAAGTTAATTCATCATAAAGACAATGTTATGAAGTCAAATTTTGCCCTTTATACAAGGTGTCCAGAAAGGGTATCGGGTATTTGTAAGTTCAATGAAACAAAAATTATTTGTATGCAATAAAAAAGTTTATTGTTTATTATTAGCATATGAATTGGAGAATTATTTGGAAAAGATGATGTTATCCAAATGATGACCGTTACGTTGCTGGCACTCTTCTAAACGGAAACGAAGATTGGCGATAACACGTTGACACATAGCTATCGATATTGCTGCCATTTCTGACCTGATGTTTTGCTTTAACTGGGTTAGATTCGTCGGATTGTTTTGATAAACCTTACTTTTAAGGTATCCCCATGCAAAATAGTCAAGCGGGCTAAGGTCGGGGTTTCTGGGAGGCCAGTTGATGTTACCCCTTCGCGAAATGACTTTATTAGGGAATAATTCGTTAACAACTTCCATTGAGTCATTTGAGGTATGGCAAGTGGCCCCATCTTGCTGGAACCACGTTCTTGAGTTGAAACCTGCAAACTCCTGCAACTCTGGGACCAAAAAATTTCGCAACATATCGCAATAACGGTCACTATTCACATTAATTGCTCGGCCTCATTGATCTTCATGAAAATAAGGACCAATTATGCCTTTAGCAGACATAGCGGCCCAAACAACGACCTTTGGGCTATACAGGGGTCGTTCATGCTTTCGTCTCGGATTCTCCACTGCCCAGTACCGACAATTCTGCTTATTAACATGACCATTCAGGTGAAAATTTGCTTCGTCACTGAACAGTATGTTGTTAAAGTTGTTAAATGGCTGCAGCATTTCGTTCGCAAAATTCAGTCGATTAGCATAGTCCGTATCCTTCAATTCTTCAACCAATTGAATTTTATAGGCTTTTAGATGTAAGTCTTTCTTTAAAATCGAATGTAAAGACGATTTTTTGATGTTCAACGCTTGGCTTCGCTTTCGGATGGATAAAGACGGATTTTGACGAACCGACGCCACAACTTCTTCAATTGTTTCTTCATCGCGAACTGAACGAGGACGACCAGAGTTTTGAATCTTAACTGTCGCACCTGTATTCTCGAACATCCTGATCCATTTCCTAATGCTATCGTCACTTGGCGCGTGGCGTGTACGATATTCCGCACGATAGAGACGTTGAGCAGTCACTATTGAATCACCATTACGATAATACGCTCGTACGCAAAATGCGCGATGCGTCCCCGAGTACTGTTCTATCGTGACTAAAACTCCACAAAATGGCGGACGCCACGAACCCCTCCCCGCACCCTTTAGACGCCCCGTTTCGAATATGGCGCGAAAACAAATACCCGATACCATTTCTGGACACCTTGTAGTATGGTTTTGGACACATAGTTTAGGAAATAATGAAAAATTTAAATAATTTTTACTTGCAGGAAAAACAATTACGATAAACTACATGAGTGCGTTGGCGGCGCGGTGTTCGTCGGATAACATTAACGCGTGTTAAACCGTGGGGCACAGCTAGTATAAAAAATATTGAAGCAATAATGTCTCAGTTTTAGCGCGTATAGACAACGACCATCACGTTGAACGACGTGCGTTCGAATCCCTGCAATGAACCTGAGCTTTCGGTGAAGGAAAACATCGTAATGAAGCCACAGTATGGTGGTAGGGCCTTTTTCTAATATACACGCCTGGCTAGCTACCACTCTCAAGTAAAAAATCTGTGGCTGCTGCACCCGTAACATAAAAGGATCACCAGATGGAATCTGTAAAGATGGCTTTATTGAAATCAAGTGATTTGAATATTTGATTGTTTCTATAGAATAAATAATAATGTTTAAATTTTAATGCTTTATATGATATTATGTAAAACCAGTATGTATTTAAATAGTATCGAAATACACTTTAGATCATATAGTTTCCTTTATTCTTTATTGTACACATTATTTCAAACATAACTTGTTGGGAGTTTTGTTGTTTTTGGTAGAACACTTACTACGTAGGTATGTACGTAGTTACCTATATAATTTAGAATTCATTTTTCAAACACAGAAATAGCCAAACTATTTCCTGAACACTGAATGTTGACTATACATATACGGGGAGTATAATTTTCCTTGATGTTGATTTGTTGGATATTGTTGAAACGTTGCACACTGAGCTGTAGCGTCAAAAGCAGACGCCATACCACTTGCGAGCGTTTTCGCGTTAATTTATTTTTAAGCAAGCTAAATTATTAAAAAGTTAACAAAAATCCCGACTGTAAGAAAAAGACTTGACTAATTATATACATTTTTTTCCTTTTTTGCTCTTTATTTGATTCCCAGACGTCGTACTTAAATATTATATAGCCTATGTCACTCCCACAATTAAGATGAATCTAGCGACACCTCGTATGCTAAAATCTATCAAGCCATTTAGGCTACAGAGCGTGCCAAACAAATAGACACTCGAAAAACAAAACCCTCCTTTTTCGCAGTGAGGTAAAATGCCATTTTTTACTACTGAAGTCTAAACCAGTATTTTATGCAGAAGTGAGTTTTTTTTTAATATAATAAATACCTACGTAATTATTTTAGAAGTATTTTTCCAATTTAGTATTAATGTCTACTATTGTGTATTAGCCAGCAAAGCACTTAACAACAGTTATTTGAAATTAATGTGGTTTCTCAAATCTTTGTATTCTTCTAATACGTTTGAACTGAGCACCATCGTACTTCTGACGCTTAAGATTATTATTATGATTGAAGTCCTGGGTTCGATTCCCAGGTCGAGCAAAGTGTTATTGGGTTTTTCCTATGAAATTCTCAGTAGCAGCTCGGAGTTTGACTTCGTGCCCGATTAATGGGACTTAATACATACACCCTAATACATGGGACCTAAAAATATACTCGGCGAACTGTGGGTGTACATTAGTACACCTCTGCCTAACTCTTCGGGGAATACATGCGTGATGGTATGTATGTAATCGATAAAAGTACTTTGTGACTGTTTTGTGTTATATCATTGTATCTTTGTTAGGGGTTATTCTACAATACACCGAACTTTTGGCAACTAAATTCTATAGTATTTATCACACTTGACATTGACAAAATTGCCTACATAGGCAGAAAGTTAATATTAAAAAAAAAAGATAAAAGTACTTACAATCATCTTACAACAGCATGCATAAATTTTTTTCTAATAGTTACAAATACCTACAGTGTGAACGAACCTCGAGAGATGACCCGAGTGACACAAGAGCCCTCGGCAAATTGAATTTCAACCGTGGTATTCCTTTTTCTCTAACTGCAGTCGTTCAATAAATTGCATCGTAACCGGGATTGCGGTCTGCACGGATCTTTCTTTATTCATTTGTTAAACGAATTGTCTGGCTTTAATATAATTTAAAAAGAAAGTTATATTTTTAATTTCATTTTTTAATCTTTTTTTATACTACTTGTGCATGTAAGTTCGTTCAGGCGAATATAGAGCTCCCATCCGTCCAGGTTTCCCTAGATTTGTTCTTAGTTTCAAAAGCATCCCGAAGCGGTGTTTAAAAATTGTGTCCAGGGAAAATTCGATTAATATGATTGGCAATCAAAATTAAACAAATTAGTTTGGTATAACAAGAATGATAGTTACCTATTATAATAATTATTACTTTTCTTATTAGCTGATTATTTCAGAAAGAGCAGTGTACAATTTATAATTAGTAAGATATTTCGTTTGCTTTACTGTATTATGGGTCGATGTTATCAAAGATTACAAAATAAATCGAAAAGAATCTGTTTAAAAGAATAATAAGTAACTTTATTTTTTAAAGTCCGGGAACAAATCTCGGTTTCACTCAAATGTTCGGGGGTTTTCAAGTTGTTACCCGACCGCGACTTCAACGGTTTATGTAGATGATGGCAGCCCTGGGTAAATAATTATTATCTACGGGAACTATGTGTTCCATTTGAATTAAATGTGGATCGTTTATTACTTTTTAAATTGTAATTTTATCATTATATGGCCACCATAGTAGAATTTTTTAAGGATATTTGGACGGAAATGGAAAATTACGTTCCGTGTTGTTACTTTTTTTATTTATTATTTATACAAAATGACTAAACTAGATTACGTGAAATGCCACCAAAATTGTATTGTATAAAGGAAATATATAAAAGATATATATATAAAATATATAAATTTAAAAGCAATATATTATAATTAAATAAATTACTAACGACAAGTTCATATGTGGATATAGTTAAAAAACTTACAAGGTGAATTTAAAATTATCAAGAATCCCCAACTCAAGTAACCTATTCATTGAGTTAATTCCAATGAGTCCAAACGCGATACCTCTACTGTAAGTTAGTCAGGAGTTGGTCAAAATCCAGATAATGCTACAACATCAGGTTAAGGTTACCAGGTTATTTTCATATCATTGATGTAACAGAATACCGAATTTCGACTCGATCAAACCTGTGGAAAATGCTCACATCCATTCATGAAATAAAAAAGACCTGATAATCTTTGAACGGCTAATCGTATCTAAGAACGATCTCGATGAAGTCACCTCTCAAATAAATAAAAAGTAAGTTATAATCGATTCAACCACTGCGATCAGCTTTCGGGGGGTTAAACATATATCATACATTATTCCATATATGAGCTTAAAGAAATATTAGAAGACCAAATTAAATTCTTATCTAACTTAGAATTAAGGATCACTAAAACCATATTAATTATTTTCAATCAGTAATTAAACAAAAACATTTTAGTTGCATTTAAAAATGTAATATTTCCGGGTCGTCCATAATGCGACGTAATTAGTTAGAATTTGCATATTTTCTGTTGACCTCGTTAATGAAAGGTGTTCCGGCTTTAAATCCTAAAGACTTAATCAAAGTGCCTCCGGATATTACTGTTTTCACTTGGAACCTTTTAAGGGATTTCAGATAAAAAATATATCTTCAGAATACTTCTGTTTAAAGAAAATAGCTGTTAATTTACAAGCATTAGATTAATGGTTACTGAGTTATGATAAATTCCATATTATAGGCTTCATAATTTTGAATAGATACACGACATATAGTCTCATATATAATTAATATCTGGGCGACCGAGCTGTGCTTAGTGTCATATAAACAAAAAAGAAAAACATCTTTATAAGTAAACTTGGAATATAAAACATTTAATTGTACATATTAGCCTCCCATCACTCGACAAAAAATTTTAAGCAGTTTTGGAAATTTACAATCAAATTAAATCCAAGACTTGATCAGCCTGTGAGCATTGAGGGAATTAGTGAATCAAGAACATAGCAGAACTCTTTAAGAATTATTTTAGAATACAATCACCAGAGGAAATAACACCTCAAATTAATATTAGTAGCCCCCGTCAAAGCGAGAAGCTTGTACGTTTCTCAGCTAAAAAATTTTGTCGAGTAATTAAAAATATGACCAGAGGCAAATCTCCTGGCCATGATAGCCTTAGTGTTGAACACCTACAGTATGCTGGAGTTCACTTACCGAGAGTAGTAGGCATGTTTTTCTCTTTGTGTATAGGGCATGGTTATCTTCCTCAAGAGGTAATGAAAAGTATTGTTGTACCAATTATCAAAAATAAGACTGGTGACATATCTTTGTTGAGCAATTATAGGCCCATAAGAGTATCACTGGCAACTATTATGTCAAAGGTGTTGGAATGTCTGCTTACGTCATATTTAAACGATTTATCTACCGAAAGTGCTATTTTAACTTTAAAAGAAGTTGTGAAATATTACACAGATAAGCGTACGCCGGTGTTCGCATGTTACTTAAACTTATCAAAAGCTTTTGATATGATCAAATATCAAGATTTGTGCAAAAATTACGGAGCACAGGAATACCGAATGAAATTTCATCAGTTTTTGAGTATTGGTATACCAATCAGATTAATCATATCAGATGGGCTGGAACTCTTTCTGAAGCATATAAGCTTGAATGTGGGGTAAGACAGGGGGGTCTAACATCACCTAGCTTATTTAATCTGTACATAAATGAGTTGATCGTGAGACTTGGTAGCATGCATGTCGGTTGCTATATCGATGGAGTATGTGTTAATAATATAAGTTATGCTGACGACATGGTGATTTTAAGTCCTTCGATCAGTGGTCTCAGGAAATTAGTGAAAATATGTGAAGTTTACGCTAATATGTTTGGCCTTGAATATAACGTTAATAAGAGTAAATATATGATATTTAATCCTCGCGGAAACGCTATTACCTGTAACTTATCTGTGAGTCTTAGCGGCACCAGTTTGGTAAGAGTTTCGCAGTTTAAATATCTCGGGCACTACGTTACGGATAATATGAAAGATGACAAAGACATAGAGAGAGAGCGCAGGGCGTTGTCGATGAGGGGTAATATGCTGGTTCGCAGTTTTGCCCATTGTACACCAAGCGTAAAAATATTGCTATTCAAAGCCTACTGTCAGTGCTTCTATACCAGCAACCTCTGGACCACATATACTCAGCTTGCCTGCAATGCTCTGCGTATACAGTACAATAATGTGTTCAGAGCATTGTTGGGGCTGCCTCGGTACTGTAGCGCATCAGGGATGTTTGCTGAGATGCGCGTTGAAGATTTTTACGCGATTATTCGTAAATAAGCATGCTCCATGATGAATCGACTGTGTGGTAGCTCTAATGGTGTCCTGAAGATACTATCGAATAGACCGGATAGTTTGTTCCTTCACCATTGGACTGAATTAATTAAAAGCGTGTGTACCTATGCAAATTACTGATTCTGCTTGTGTGTGTAAATAATTGTGAAATGTATTTTTGTCCTTACTAACACAGGCTAAGTTAACTAACAATATTGGATGTAAATCTGAAATAAATAAAAATATTATTTTAATATTATTATTATTATCTAAATGAAAAGTTTCATCGAAATCGTTAGAGCCGTTTCCAAGAAACCAATTACATTTATATATATACTAGCTGTGCCCGCGGCTTCGCTCACGTGGACTACAGAATGTCCGCGTGAATCTTGCTCCCCGCTCCTGGATATTTTAAAGACAAAAATGATTTTGTTGTGGATGTTCCTTAGAAGATAGACATATACTCTCGCTAACTTTTTTGTAGGTCTTTTTAATGTTTACAATTATTTAGTACATTAATTTGCTATTTCTCTTATACTTTTCTCAGCGTAAGCCATTTAAGCGCCCTAATTGATTCACCATGACCAGCTCTTTTTTTATCAGTGCAGAACCCTAACTCTTTTTCCAAAATAAAGTATCCTAAGTTACTCCCTATAAAATCGGCTATCTACCAGTGAAAGTCCCGTTAAAATCGGTCTAACTATTTTGGAGATTACACGGAACAAAAATTTTATGTGTTTTTGTTATTAAATGGGTTTTTTTGTTCTAAATATTGTATATACTTTCATATGCATTTAGTAAAAAGCAGTTATTTTGACATTACAATCAGATACTTCAAATGTTAAGTATGAAACTAATCGTGGAAAACAATTAACATGAACAAGAAATGTAAGTAACTGAAACGATTAAAGAGATGCGGTCGAGTCCGTAGACCCGATCGTTATAAACCTAAAAGTAATAAATGTTAAAATGTTAAACAATATAGTAATAATAATAATTATTGAAAAATAATAACAAAACAACAACAACAATCGATTACACGTGTTTCGCTATTCAAAGAGGCATCCGCAGATCGATGTTGACTCCTCTGAAACTCGGATAAAAATTCGGATAAATTAATTACGATGGATTTCCGCAAAGTAACACCTACGTCAATCAAATATTTAAAAGCTTAACTCAATTATTTCTATTACGAATAAGGTTCCGGAACCACAGTTGAATGGAACAAAGTTATTGTAGTGAACGTTCCATCTAGGACTTAGTAGATCTATACCAATATAGTAAAGAGGAAATATTTGATTTTTTGTTTGTTTGTAATGGATAAACTCAAAAACTACTAGACCAATTTTAATTATTCTTTCACCAATATAAAGCTACAGTATCAGCAAGTAACATAATATTATAATTTGAAAAATTAATTTATTCCTCATAAAAATGTAGATAGTTTTACACAAAGTATAAAAAATTGCCTACGCGGGTTCGTTAGCGATGTTTGTCGTATAAAATTAACACGGTTGAAATCGTGGAGTACAGCAGCTAGACATTGGATATAGAGAGGTATTGAATTTTTTACTTAAAAAATACAAAATTGTTCACATTTCCATATTTCCGAGCGACTGACTTTCCAATTCCCCGTAATATTACATTGAAATATATTATGTATGAAGGTGTAGGCGAAAGAGCTTACATTCGGAGCACAGGAATTCATTCAATATCTGTAATTGTGTTCAATTATATATCCTTGGTACATTACATATATTAAAATACTTAAATAACTTTTTCAAGAAATTCAGATGTTTGAAGAATAATTGAATTATGTCACGAAACTAATAGATACCTGGAAAAAAATCAGAATCTTTTGCCCAGCACTGGGACACAACAAATATATCTAATTTCTCCTGATGTCTCAGAACAAGACACAGGGAGTAAGGTAGACGATATACATTTTTGTTTTGGTGTTTTTTTTGTTTATACAACTAAGGTGACAAACAAGCATACGGCCCGCGTGATGGTAACCGGCTACCGTAGCCTATGGACGTTTGTAATACTATAAATAACACTAGCGCGTTACACTAAACTTGAACCCCCTCCAAGGAGTTCTGGAAACCCTGCTCATCGCAGGAACACAACACTAGATTTTTCTTTATTTTATTGAATGGGAACCATGTTCTTACACAATCCTACCAAAGTCACGTATACATTTTTATACAAATATTATTATCTTGCATTATTCTTCTTCCTGACTTGGCAACTAGACCCCTTTCATGAAGACCATTACTGCCATTATCAAGTAAATATAATGTCCTGTCTTATGTTGATTTCAGTGTCCTATCAAGACGGTGGCTCCCTTGTTATAACTTTGTAGGGAGTTTTTGTGGGATCCCAGAATGCACGCTTCAGTTTATATGTATAATTCACTTCACTTATGCAAAATAAAGGCTATATCACGCAAAACGTCACCAATATTACAATATAATATAGGGTAAAAAACCTTAGTAAATTTATTGAAAAATAAAAACCACAACATGTCACTTTAAGATCCCACCAAAAACTCCACCACTAGGGTATTTGTAGAGTGAAGGTATTCCAACAGTCGGAATGCCCCAAGTAGAGGGAAATCTCGAAAGAAATTTCTCGGCGCCCTACCTCTCTTAAAACTTATGAGGTAGGTAGTGCTATGTATATGTTTAGGCTAGAATTGTGCAAAGCGGCTTCCTGGCCTTGACAATTAAATTCTTGCCTTTCTCTTTTCTTACCTCTTTCACCCTGTGACTTGTTTTGTCACTTTGCTGGAAGCATTGCGCGAGTCAACAAGCGGACGACCGACGTGAGCTGCTTCCTAACTTTAAACTTAAATATATTTAGCATGCCAAAAGTGTTTTTCGGGAATTTTGTGTTACATTACTTATGTACGAGTGGAAGATGAGGAGAGCTACAAAACTCGAGCGCAGCATTGGGTGAGTCCTATCTTTTCATGTCCTTTCCAATGTTGCTTTGCACAAATTAGACACGTGGGAAAAGTTATTTCAAACAATTACCAAAAAGAAAAGAACTAGCGTCTTCAGTATATGATAGGACTTACCAAAATAAGTGCGAATAATGGCAAGGGAGCATGATGCGTTGCCATGAGTGTCCCAGCGCCGAAAGTGACTGTGACTAGCAGAGATCCTGCCAACGCTAGCGCCTCGCACTCTGCCGCTGTCGGGAAGAGTGCCAGACACAACACTATCGCCAACACGATGATTATAACCGACAGTGAGGCGATCGTTTTCACTTGACTTGATAACTCCTGGAATAAGATTATAAATTGTATCAACACTAATAATATAAAGCTCAAAAAATTGATGTTTTTAATCGTTCTAATCTCTGGATGTATCAGTCAAATTAGAAAAAATCTTTCCGCATTTTATAGGCTATATAATTTTAAGCTATAACTCTAAAGAGTGCAGCAGTAACCATGAAAGTCAAGCAATTTGGCAACGCTGTAAGTAAAAAAGGGAAATAAGTACGTACAACGATAGGGTTCATTTGCGGCAGCGCGTTTCCGCGGTGGAGAGGTGGACAAATAACCTTAAGCCGGAAGAGACCGTGGAGCATAGCTAGTTAGTTTTAGTTTACTTAGTCTTAGTGTTTTGACCAGCGTAAAATTTCGTCATAGCGTAAAGTTGTATAGCTTTTAAAAAAAATGGGCTGTCAAAGAATATTATTATTTTAAAGATTAAGCGATAAAGCCACAATCGCGCCTGATGTTAAGTGAGGATGTGGCTAAGCCTAGATTGTACTGTGCTAACCATATGGGACTATGTCGACAATTTGGCGTACTTAATAATAGAAACTGTTTCCTACTTTATAACACAAAAATCATAACAAACAAGATCAATTGTCTCCATCGACACAATTTATTTCAAGAATTTATATGTCCTAATCTTGAAACCCAATTTTCAAGTCCTATATCTCAAGACACTAAAACCCGACCTTTCAGTAATGGGATTTAAAATGAGCCCAGCTGTGACCAACCGACTTTGCTTTATGTATGATCCAAAGTGCTCTAAACCGGACGTAAACATCCCTTGGCGTTTTAAAGCACTGTAGCCAGATTTAGTTTTCTTCGGAATGTTTAGGTTTTTTTAAAGATATCCCGATTTATGATGATTCTTTTTTATTCTCTACAGGTTTTTAGCGTTTAGCACAATCTCACCGAATGTTAAGTAGTTTAATGCAGAATTGGTTCTCAAGTGCAGCTGCCGAAACACACCTATAGGTGTTTTACGATAAATTTTCAACTTGATGGTTAATCAGGCGGTCATTGTTGGCGTATTGTAAATATAAATATCTAAGTTACACGGCGGCATGTATGTATATTTATCTTTACTTAAAAGAAATGTTTTTACAGAGCGACTCCGCACGCGTGAACTAATGGAATTATTTTTTACTAGCCATGTGCCCGATGAGAATTTCTCTCAGCAAAATATCAGGATAGTTAATATTCTACACAATCTCCTTAGGAGAAGAATTTTGCAAAAATCCTATCTTAATGCCCACCGTCCATATAAAGGTTAAATTTTTAATATCAGATATTATATTACCAATTCCAAAACAATGAAAAGTAGATGAAAATGGTGCTAGAAGATAAAAGCTCGATTTATAAAAAAATTAAAATTGTATATTCAATTTTTTACATAGAGATTTGTTTTTTTTTTTTTTTGCAAATGGCCTGCTATTCTGCCTAACACAGGTTTAAAAGAACTCCTGTGCAAAAATTAATGTTTCAAGTCCACTGTACAATGTCTAGTTAGTCAATGTTAAGCATTTCTAAATATGAACATTCCTTATTTACTTTCTTAATTCCGTATATTACTTAACATAATTGGAATACGTGAACGAACTCAAAGTTAATAATCAAATGGAAGTCAATCGATAAATGAATCACGAGTAAGTATTAACTTTGAATCCAGTCACACCATCCCCGAGGGACACATAAAAAGTAATTAAACGAACCTTATCGAGTTCAGACACTAACTCGGCTGTATTAAGGAAAATTTTGAAACTGAAATTGAACTTCAAAAGTAGGTTCAAAGAAACTTTGTGATGTTTTTTATTATGTATACATTAATAGTTATTGGCTACAATACAAAAAGATTCAAAGATTTAGTACCTATAAATTAATACGATACCTTTTTAAGAGTATTGCGTGCATGGAAGACTGTGAGATTTGGCATGGTTAAAGTTTATATGGAGAAGGAGTGCAGAAAGCTAAAATTTATGTATAATATCTGTCACTAATATATTAAATTAAAAAAAATATACTTACTGCGAATTCTAACCCGTCAAGTGACATTGAACTTAGACCCCCCAAAATATTGACATTGTCACTCAACGAAAAGTGACAGCAAGTGATGTAGATATTACTCATTGTTTAAGAATACTGTAAATGTCAAACAGAAAATAGTCAACGATCAAAATGTCGCTGGTCGAATTTCGACCTTAGGGCGATCGCTAGTGTAGGTATAAATCGGCAATAGGTTAAATAAGATGAAACCAAAAAAGGAATATACTATTGTGTGTATTATTTTGTTGATTTCTTTGTTATACGAGTAACATCCATTACAGTACACATAACCACAATTAATCACGTCTACTATTACTCTTTATAACCTTAGATTTTGCAAAATAAGCGGGATTTGTTAGGTCTCGTATCCCTATTTCGTTCTAACACAAGCATGTACTATGCTTTTTCTATTTCGACTTGCTTCTTTCGATTATATCTATCCATCTAGTGGACGCCAGCCTTATCATAGCTTAGCGTAAATTAAGAAACTGTCTTCTCCTGTATGCTGGAGCTAATAAACAATTAAAATACTCTCAGAATTATATTGTAATACATTTAAATTTTATCTTTCATCTTTTTAATATGTATTATCATAAAAACTGAACCTGAAAAATTTTCATAGCAATTTTTCTTTTAACGTTCTATCAATAAATTATACTAAAATCATACCCTCATGAGACTATTGGATAATTTTTATTAGGCTAATTAATACACGTAAGACAATTTTATAAAGGGCGAATAAACCAAATCTTTAGAGCATAGTAAAGCATAATTTAAATTGGGCGTAAACTCAACAAAAAGAAGTATTTAATGTGAAAACTGACAATAATAGTACTTATTCTACTTACGTGTTTGGAGTTTGAACACTTACGTAATTTTTAAGTGACCAAGAAAGCTTGCAGGGGTGCATAAAAACACACACATGCAAAATGCAAGCTGGCAGTATAGCCACCGTGGACTGGTAGTCGTTTGTATTTCCCCGGCCACGCTTAACGTTTGTTATCGCGTTGCATACGTTGAACCTTATTACAGACTTTTATTGAGTAAGACCCCTGCAACTTCCTGATATATCCGGGTCACCCGCTAGTTGGCCTATAGTGAGTCAAAGTACTTACAGGCTGTTCGAAGCACTTTTTTTTTAGAACTGACTATACTGTTAGCCTTAGAGGCCCTGAAGCCGCTGCGGCTTTTACAGCTTCACCGAACTTGTACTAATGACGAACAAATTCTCCGCGCCCTATTACCACGGCTACGCCCCCCGCCACCATGTAACACCTGAAGCAGATGCGAAAGAGATAGCTATATAAAGTAAAAAGAGAGAAGTCAACGGAAACTGAACGCTATTCTCAATATTAAGCTTCTAACAAGGTAAGTATTTATGAATAAGCATTTTAATTCAGGTAAAACGCGTCTATTATCAGTGCCCTCATATGCATATTCGGTGCCGGGGTGCAAAAGTTTTAGAGGCTGTTTTAACTAAAAAACCCAATGTTTTTTTAAGGATTCATTTACATTATTTCCCTAAAATACTGATAATCATACATCTAACAGAATTTATCTAGCTTTTGAGATGGAATGTTTTGGAATTATGTCATTGTATCATTATATTTTCATTCCATACCTATTTATAATAGTCAAGTTTGTCAATCTATCTTGAGTCTTGGACCCATGGTTGACCTTAAATATGCTGTGCTCGCAGCTCTGCTTTCATGGACTACAGTGTTACTCAGTGTTGTTGTGGTAGAGGCTATTAGATACCTATCAAGACTTATGGCGGTCGACTTGCCCCCCTAGAACTCTGCGCCCGGGCTTCTCGCACCCCTTGAACCACTGGATAAAGACGGCCTCTCTATTATCATACTATCCTGTCATACATGTCTAGAGAAACCTCGTGGCCAGACACAAACAAGGAGATCCCAAGGACAGTTTACGTCGGTCGAGCAGGTTGTCGATTGTAAAACACTAAGCCGAATCGTCACAACACAAAGGAAAAAACATGAGCTAGCATTCCTTTTGGCTTTTTTACACGAACTTATTTGCATTATCTTGTGCTAATTATTTCATTATTTTGTGCAGTTCCATGTAAACAGCAAGGGATACTTGCTTAGTAATTTGTATTTGGGGTTATCGGCTTGTCGATTACTTTGAAAGCTCCGATCGAGTTTCTTGTCGGTTCATCTCGATTACTGGGTTGTTTTCCGAACCGGTGGTAGTGTTTTGACATCCGTAAGTGCCTTCTTGGGGCCTAAATTGAATAAAAGATATTTGGATTTTCATTCTCAAGAAAAATCCTTTTCCATTATTAAACAGTGCAAAAATCTCATACTGTTATAATCAAAAAGCTCAAGATATTGTTTTTTGTTTGTTTGTTTGTTTAAACGCGCTAATCTTTGGAAATACCAGTCACATTTGAGAATTATTTATTGGCTATTTAATGATGAGCTATAACTTTGCGCTAAGACCGTAAGGGGCGTTGCAGTAATCGTTGGAGAGTTATTCGAAGATATTTAATATGGGTAAAGCCGCGGGACACAGCTAGTATAAAATAAAGTAACATAGGTGCTATTTTTAAATGATTGCATAGCGGAAAAAGCGAACAGTAGTTATGTACGCTGATTGTTTTGTCATAATTATTTGTAATCAATTAAAATTCCTATTAATATTCCTACATCTTAAACAATTTCAAGGGGAAACTGGTGAGTTCCAGTTACATCCAGTTTGAACTGGTTTCGTTTATAAAATTATAAGACTTATACGACAGCCGCTGTATCTCGCTTGTATAGTGTCTAACTACGAGATTCTTGTGCAACGCCATCTATACAATTAATAAAATTTAAGTATCTGTTTGTAATGTGAAGATAACAGCTTTTTACTAAATGCATATGAAAGTATATACGACACATGTAACAAAAACCTATTTTTAAAAATGTTGTCTGTCTATCTGTTTTTCTGGGTAATCTCCGAAACGGTTTGACCGATTTTGACGGCACTTTCACTGGTAGATAGCTGATTTTATAGGCAGTAACTTAGGCTACTTTTATTTTAGAAAAAGAATTAAGATTCTGCACAAATAAAAGAACTGGTCATGGTTAATCAATTCGGGTGCTTAAATGGCTTCTGCTGAGTAAACCATAAGAGATATAGCAAATTAATGTACTACATAATTATGGACATTAAAAAGTTCTACAAAAAAATCCGGGAAAGTATACATCTATCTTCTAAGTAACACCAACAATAAGCATTTTTGTCTTCAAAATAGCCGGGAGTGGGGAGCAAGATTCGCGCGGGCATTCTGTAATCCACGTGAGCGAAGCAACGGGCACAGATAGTTAAGTAATATAATTAAACAAAAATTGTAGATACTTTACATAAGACTGTATTGAATCAACTATAAATTGATGAAATTGTCTGCTTTTAATATAAGGAAGACGTATATTTTGATGTAAAACATCAAATGCGATGGGTCAGACAGGTTGTTGGCCCAGGAAGTTTTCGTGGCGACGCTTTGATCCCAACGTTGGCATTGTGGAGCAGATTTTGTTTTTGAAGTGAAACTTCTTTATCGGGGTTGGAAAAAAATTTAGTGTAACATTTTTTCGTTACGCGTCACATTTTTCCGTTACGCGCCATCTTTTTCTTATCCCTACCACGCGTGATTCGAAGTATACTTTCTCCAGTGGAGTAGGGATTGGTAAATTTCTCCTATGTATTTTGCGGCCCGTTTTGAGTAGTTACATTTTTGAAATCCAGGTGGCAATTGCATCGACTTCCATAAGAGCCCATGACCCGCTTTGAGTAGTGATGACTTTGACCACTAGGTGGTGTCGTGCAATTGCCATTTACCAATAGCATATCGTTTTAACGGACTTACTCCTACCACTATACTTGACCGTTTTTCTATTGCACGCTTATTTATTCCCAACGCTCTATAGTGACGTGATAAATATATATATATATATATATGTTATATTGAAGTGATCAGCAAAATCAAAGGGTTTATTTTAATTCTAATTCCAGTGAATTTCTAAAAAAAAATAAGTAATTACATCTGTTGCGGACAGCGAGCGGGGCGAGCGAATAACGATAGTGTAACAGTATAAAATGTACAAATAAATGAAATAATACGTGTTAGGAATAGATATAATAATATGAACTGAATATGTGTGAATATGTGTATTTTAAAACGATTAGAATAAGAATATAGCTAGTTGTAAGTTTAAATGTATAAATTTCACTAGTTGTAAGGATGAACCATGCCAGACTCGGAACATCTGGCATGGTGACTCATGGTACTGCCGAGAGCGCGCACACAGGGCGTGCGCGCTCATTGGCTGAGCGACGCCCCGCACGGAATCCATCGCACTACCGGTTGCGAGGCAAAGGGCGAGGATAAATATAGCGGAGAGGGCGGCAGTACTGCGATCAGTTCGAGAAACACAACACCAGCAACAGCAAGCAGCGAATCTACAAGCAAACTACAGTCAAGAACGTTATTAAGAAACCACATTGTTACTACGAACTACTGTAACTTTGTGAGAAACAAGAATAAAACAAGCGCTATTAATTTAGCACACATTAAAATATTGTGGACGTCCTTTTATTCACAATATTATCTGGTCCTTCGGAAGCCGGATCGGAAGAAAAAAGAACAGAACATTTCGCCGATTTACAACAACGCTTGAAGAAGAAACGACGTGTTATTAAGACATCTGTATCCACGAACGGCGTACCCAGATCAATGGTTGTTACGAGAAGTCAGGGAGACGCAATGGAATCACAAAACAGAAATAACACAGTCCGAGTATTCGAAGAATCGCCGCTATCACCAGACACACAGAGGGCTGAGGGCACACTCCGACCGGAGGGAACACCCTCTGTACCTGTTACTCGCACTGACGTCAGAACAGGCCACGTTTTCCCGCCACGCTCACACAGATCGACGACGAGTGCGACTATGCGATCACGCCTCGCCGAGCTACAAGCGGAAGAGAAACTAGCCGCAATTCGCCGTGAAGAACTCCGTATGGAGGCGGAATTAATAAAGAAACGCCTCGCCGTCGAGTTAACGTCGATACGGGATGAAGCAGAGGACGTACGTGAGCAAACGAACGAGGAGCCAGATGAACGTATTCACCGAGTGGATGACTGGCTCCGTTCACAGCCCGAAGCTACACGGGGGGAACAATTACCGTGTACCCGTAACGACGCGCGGCAACAAGACGAACGCAGGCCTGAACGACGTGCCCGTTCGCAATCACCGTCGCAATCGAGCAGTGATATTAAACAGCTCGCCGCGATACTGGAAAAGATGACGCATACTCATCCACCGCCACGCCAAGCCGCCGACTTACCTGTATTCACTGGAGCGATCAACGAGTGGCTGCCATTCAAAGCAGCTATGAGGGACTCCACGCAGCTGTATCGTTTCTCGCCGATAGAAAACATAGCGCGCCTACGTAACAGCCTGCGTGGGGACGCCCGCGACGCAGTGGCAGCGCTACTACACACCGCGAACAATCCAGATGAAATCATGCGGACACTGGAACAATGTTTTGGCAGGCCGGAAGTAATTATAGACAAGGCGCTGGATGATATGCGGAAATTACCACGACCGGGAGCTACCGCAAGCGAACTGAACGCGTTCGCAGTAAAACTACAAAACATAGTCTGTGTTTTACTAAATCTCGACAAGCGGAGCTACTTGTACAACCCGATGCTGGCTCGGGAAGTATTAGAAAAACTTAGCCCACACCTGAAGTCCCGGTGGTGCGACTATGCGGAAGAGAATGAGGGAACAACGGATCCAGAGGTCGTTGTATTATCACGCTTCCTAATGCGTGAAGCGAGCCGTGCGTTAAAACACACATATGCGCCTGCCACCGCTTCGACAGTGACCTCTAGACGCGAAGTATTGAAGCCTGCCGCACCGCAAGTCGCCGCCAGAAAGAGACAGAACGTCTTTGCTACGGTGGATACAGAAACCGAACTTCTGTGTCCTAGCTGCGATAAGCCCCATCCGTTGTCTCGGTGCCCGCAATACAAGGCACTGAACGTCGAGCAACGGTGGGAGCTAGTGAAGAGCAAAGGCGTCTGTTTCAAATGTATTGACAAACGCCATCGTCGTGTGTACTGCAAAGGAAAGCCGTGCGGTATTAACTCCTGTCGTCGTCCGCATCACTCGTCGCTTCACAACGACAGACCAAGCGATAGCGAAGAGCTAGCTCAGAACAACGTGACACCGTCAACGAGCGAGACGGTAATGGCTGTCGCAACAACTATAGAACCGAGACAGATTATACTAAAAATCTGTCCGGTGGCTATATCGGGCCCCAAAGGAGCGGTGAACACGTACGCTCTGTTGGACGAGGGCTCGACTATATCGCTAATCGACGAGGACTTGGCCAAGGACATCGGAGCGCATGGACCGTCACATCCACTGCAACTACAAGGCGTCAATATGGGCAAAGAGTACACGAATAGCCAAATTGTACAAGCGAAGTTGTACGAACCGGGCGGCAACAAGAAGCACGAGTTCCGAGCTCGAACGATAAAAGGACTCCGACTGCGCGAACAAACAGTGTCTCTAAGCACACTCCAACACGCTCACTTGCGCAATTTGAAAGTGAAGCAGGTGTGCTATGAGAAGGCGAGGCCGCGTATATTGATAGGTACGGACCACTGGGAGATGATCGTATCCAGAGAGCTACGCGTCGGCAAACCGAACCAGCCGGCGGCGTCGAAAACTCAACTGGGTTGGGTGTTGCACGGAACCGCACCACACGTGATCATCGGCCACAGCGAAGCCCTGCTACACATATACGCACCTGAACGCAACACTGGCAGCGAGATCCGGAACGAAAGTCTACACGAGCTCGTAGAACGGCACTTCAAAATAGACGCGCTCGACGTAGCCCGCGAACCGAGAATCAGCGACGCCGACAAGCGCGCGACGCGAATACTCGACGGAACGATCCAACAACGCAGTGAAGGCTACGAAGTAGGTCTACCGTGGCGCCGCGACGACGTAGTACTATCTAATAGCTACAATATGGCGCTACGACGACTTCACTCGATAGAAAAGAAAATGGATCGTTCCACAGAGTTTGCGGCGGCGTATACAAGTCAGATCAAAAACTTGTTTAAGAAGGGCTACGCCGTACGCTGCGAGGGACACGAACAGACTAGCAACATCAGCTGGTTTTTACCTCACTTCGCTGTATTCAACCCGAACAAACCCGGCAAGCTACGAGTAGTATTCGATGCCGCGGCACGCAGTGGAACTACGAGTTTAAACGACGAGTTATTAGAGGGACCGGACCTGTTACGATCGCTGCAGGGGATTTTATTCCGGTTCAGAGAGAAGCTCGTCACCGTCACTGCTGATATAGAGGAAATGTTTCTGAGAATACGAATACGCGAAGCGGACCAGCCGGCACAACAATTTCTGTGGCGAGGCAACGACCGGAACAAGCCGCCACAGAAATATAAAATGAGATCGTTGATATTCGGCGCAGCAAGCTCACCGTTCATAGCACACAGTGTACGCGACCGCAACGCTGAAAAGCATGCACGAACGCATCCAGACGCGTTCAAGGCAATAACGCAGAGCCACTACATGGACGATCTGGTGGATAGCTACGACGATGAAGAAACAGCTATCCACACTATAAGGGAAATACAAGAAGTCCACGCAGTAGCCGGCTTTACGTTACGCGGATGGAGCAGCGACCGAGCGAGCGTACTCAGTGGAACACCGGACGAGCTACGCGCACGATCGCCCGCACAACTTGGCGGGCATGAACAAGAAAAGATCCTGGGCCTATACTGGAATGCAGCTACGGATGAACTAGGGTTAAACACGTCCATGCATCGGGTACCAGCCGATGTACGCGCACGCAAGCGGGCACCTACAAAGCGAGAAGCTCTGAGTGCGGTTATGTCAATCTATGACCCGCTCGGCTTACTCAGCCACTACAGCGATAACGCGACCAACTTCCGTGGGGCGGACACCGAGCTACGCGCCGCCTACGCCGAATGGGCACCTGCGCTACGGGGGGAGGGGCTACGGCACAGCGTCGAGTGGCGCTACATCCCACCCGGCGCACCTAACCAGGGAGGTGCATGGGAGCGGCTAGTGCGGTCGGTAAAAACCGCGCTCGCCGCCACTTTGAACGAGCGTGCGCCTAAAGAAGAGGTGCTCCAAACCGTGCTCGCGGAGGCCGAGCATTCGATTAACGCGCGGCCTCTAACGCACGTGAGCGTCGACCCGCGGGACCCAGAGGCGATCACTCCCAACCATTTTCTGCTTGGGAGTTCGACGGGTATGCCTACGACGGGGACCTGCGACACGGCGGACCGGCGTACCTGGCGAGCAACCCAGGCGCTCGCCGATCATTTCTGGCGCCGCTGGGTAAGGAGTACCTCCCTACACTGGTGCCACGCGGGAACTCAGCCGACAGCACGCGCCCTCTGAACGTCGGGGACTTGGTCGCGGTTGTCGACTCCGCCTTGCCGCGCAACACCTGGCCGCGCGGAATCGTCACGAGAACCTACACCGGCCCAGATGGAGGAGTGCGGAGCGCCGACGTGAAGACGAGGAGCGGTGTGTTCCGGCGCCCGACGACGAAGCTCGCCGTCCTGAGAGGAGAGTGAGGCTGCGCAGGCTACGCCGGGGGGAGAACTGTTGCGGACAGCGAGCGGGGCGAGCGAATAACGATAGTGTAACAGTATAAAATGAACAAATAAATGAAATAATACGTGTTAGGAATAGATATAATAATATGAACTGAATATGTGTGAATATGTGTATTTTAAAACGATTAGAATAAGAATATAGCTAGTTGTAAGTTTAAATGTATAAATTTCACTAGTTGTAAGGATGAACCATGCCAGACTCGGAACATCTGGCATGGTGACTCATGGTACTGCCGAGAGCGCGCACACAGGGCGTGCGCGCTCATTGGCTGAGCGACGCCCCGCACGGAATCCATCGCACTACCGGTTGCGAGGCAAAGGGCGAGGATAAATATAGCGGAGAGGGCGGCAGTACTGCCCACGGTATATACCGGCCTGCGTCCTCTGCCACAAGACTGCTAGGGACTCCCCTAGGGAAACGATAGGTACTTTCCTGTGTTTCATTACACCGTGACACACAGGTCTCATTGCTCCGGGCTCGGATAGCCCGTTAAATTCATTCGGCGTACCCCCCTGCCCTCCAGGCAGGGAGGTGAATAAATTCACTTCCCCCGTCCTCCAAACAGCCACCGCGATGGCCGAATCAAAACTCGCGGAATTAGAAATACGTTTTAGGCAGCTGGAAGCCGAAAACCAGCGCCTAGTTAATTTTATGTCCCTCCACATGCCCGAGCTCAGCAATGAGTATAGAAGTCGGTCACAGATGGCGGACTCGCTACGTCCGCAGTCAGCCAACCAGAGCGCCGTTACCGCGCACGCCATCCCCTCCACCTCCGCCGCGATCTCACCCGCCGCCGCGCCACCCGGTTTCACGCGACCCACCTCGGTCCCTGCGACCGAGTACCCCCACCCCACTAACCTCGCAAGCGCGAGCCACGCCCCCATTAAGTCCCGAGCAAAATCGCAACAGCGATCTTTTACCCCCGGTCCCTATGGCCGCCCCGCTAAACCCGTTGCCCCCGCGGCAACCAAATCAACACCGGTGTACAACTCTTTTTCGGCCCTTCCAGCCGAAACAGATATGGACGCACCAGTGAGTCCAACCCCTTCCTCGGAAATGGAACTCTCGCTCCACTTCCAGGAACCAATCATAATCCCGACCGAACCTACCGCGGAAAATGACGAATTCACGGTCGTCAAATCCCGCAAACGCGCGCCCCGTGATAGCCCCGTTGAGGAAAACGCGGCTAAAACTTCAAAAACTGTTAACGGCTCTGCCGCCCCCGCACCCTCCTCGAATACCGACGAACCGGTCGTCGGTAAGAAGCAAAAACCCCCCCCGATAATTATCCACGACAAAACTGTCTGGACAAAGCTCACCAATGAGCTTAAAACGCTAAAGATAGGGTACACTAAAGCGCGTAATATCGCGACAGGCATCTCCCTGACGATGAGCACACCAAACTGCCATCGCAAGTTGACCACCCTCCTCCGTAGTAGGAACATTCCCTACTACACTTACGCCCTCGAAGAGGAGCGTGTCCTACGGGTTGTGCTTCGGCGCATCCCGGTCGAGATTACACCCGAGGAAGTCTTTTCCTCCATTGAGCATCAACAATTCCCCATCCGAGAGGTACATCGGATGTACAATAAAGACAAGCGAGCCCTTCCAATGCTCGTTTTAATACTAGACAAAACGCCTGAGGGCAAAAAAATCTTTAACCTAGAAACAGTGTGCGAGCTCTCCGGAATATCCGTAGAGCCACCATACAAAAACTCGAAGCCCTCCCAATGCCACAACTGCCAGTTGTACGGACACTCCGCCCGCAACTGCTTCCTTCGTCCGAGGTGCGTTAAGTGCCTCGAAGACCACCCAACTAGGGAGTGCACGCGTCAGCGTGACTCTAACACCCCCCCGAGCTGCGTACTGTGCGGGGAGGAGGGACATCCTGCGAACTATCGCGGATGCCCCAAGGCCCCGCGCACCACGCAACCCCGCCGCCCTTGGCAGGCTGCCCCTCAGCGGGCACCCCCCGCCTCAGGGCCCCGGGCGCAACCTCTGCTAAATCCAGAGGTGTTCCCGTCCCTGCCTACCCCCCGCCGCACTCAGGCGACCGTAGGCCCCCCCGCACCTCAGGTGCAGCCCAAACCCGTGCGTTCGACTCAGAACGCATGGGCCCCCAAACCACAGCCCCTTATGGCTATGGACATCCCCGCGCCCCGCGCTCCAGCGCCCCGCGCCCCAGCACCACGCGCTCCAGCGTCCCGCGCCACCACAATGGACGACCTCATGCTATCGCTCCTTCGTGAGCATGAGATACGCGAGGTCCTCGCATACAAGGCCCATATGGAGCAGTACGGTTTCGTCGAAACCATAGCTGCCTTTCCCCGGCTCGTAGAGACGTTAATCCGTCTTGATCGCGAAGCCGCCAACCTCAGGCCTCTCAATGGCTAAACACAAGCCGAGAGGTTTAAACATCTCTTTCTTTAATGCGCGGAACTTATATCCGCAGCGTGATCTCGTCGCGACTTATCTTAAAGATCACCAAATAGACATTCTCTTAGTACAGGAAACGCTCTTAAAGCGTGGTAAACGCAATCCGAGTATCGCAAACTATAACATCGTTAGAAATGACCGCGACGGCCGAGGGGGCGGCACTCTCATTTACTACAAGCGCTCGTTGTATTGCATGCCGATAGATCCTCCGATACTTACCAATATGGAAGTATCCGCGTGTAGACTAGGAATGACCGATCATCCGTCCATAACGATCGTATCCGTGTACCTCTCACCGACGAAAGTACCTCTCAGGTCTGACCTACAGAAGCTACTCTCGCTCGGCACATCGGTCATTATCGCAGGTGACCTCAACAGTGGACACACGTCCTTCAACAATTGGAGAGACACCAGCAATGGGGTTATTCTTGAAGGGTTGTCGGACGAGTTAAACTTTGACGTCATAGCGCCTCCCACTCCCACCCACTTTCAAGATCACTGTACACCGACAGTGCTCGACATAGCCCTCCTAAAAAATATCGCGCTTCAGGTACGACTCATTCGGGTCATACACGAACTCGACTCCGACCATCGCCCGGTCATCCTACAGCTAGGACAACTAGATGACTCCAGCCCTCCTACAGTCACAATGGTTGACTATGCAAAATTAAAACACTACCTCGCGGATAGGCAGTCCTCGCCCAGTCTCGTTAGGGTCCCGGACGTGTTAGAGTCAGTTGCGCACGTAGATATTGCAATCGACTCCCTAGTTGACCACCTCCAAGTCGGCATCGGAGAGGCCTCGAGAGAGGTCGAAGCGGCGAACGATCGCCGCTTTGTACTCCCTGCCGACGTGCGAGCGTTGATGACGGAGAAGAACGCTGCGACTCGTGCGCATGACTCTTATCCGACCGATGCAAACCGCGCACGATTACGCGCACTTCAGAGAGCGGTTAAAGCCCGTATAACCGAGCTCAAAAGTCACAGATGGGACACCCTAGTCGAAGGGCTAAGGCCGTCGCATCTGACTTATTGGAAAGTAGCCCACGCCCTTAAAATAGACGCCCAACCTCGCATGCCCCCCCTCGAAAGGGGTCCCGGCACTACACCCGCTTTCGATATCATCGACAAGGCGGAGTGCCTTGCCGCCTGTCTGGAGAGCCAGTGCTCCCCGAACAGCGTCAAGAACACCGACCGAGTCAGAGACATCGAAGCCCGCGTGGAGGAGCTGAATAAGCTCCCGGTATCAGAATCCCTGTCCCCAGTCACTTCTGAGGAGATCTCTGCCATTCTCAAAAGCCTTAAGCTTAGAAAGTCACCAGGTCCCGACGGTATCAGGAACGAAGTACTCAAACTTCTTCCCGATCACCTCATAGCTCTATTGGTCTGCATATTCAATGTAGCCATAGCCAACTGCCATTTTCCAGCCGTCTGGAAAACGGCCATTGTCATAGGTATTCACAAGCCCGGCAAGAGCACGTCGCTTCCCGACAGCTACCGCCCTATCAGTCTTCTAAATACCCTTGGAAAAATCTATGAGCGGATCCTTCTGAACCGTCTCAAATCCGTAATAGAGGAGAAAAACCTCTACCCGCCTGAGCAATTCGGTTTTCGTGCTAGACATTCTTGCACTCATCAAGTGCACCGCCTCACGGAGCACATTTTGTTTAACTTTTCCGAGTTATCTATACCCCGTCGCACACTGGCAGTCTTCTTCGACGTAGCCAAGGCCTTCGATAAGGTCTGGCACGAAGGATTAGTCTACAAGCTGTACTCCCGCGAAGTCCCCGATAGATTAGTTAAAATCATCCGCGATTACCTCAAAGACCGCACCTTTCGCTACAGAGTGGAAGGTGAACTATCCACACCCCATCCCATACGCTCAGGCGTCCCCCAAGGTTCCATTCTGGCACCTAGCCTCTTCAATCTGTACGTCAGTGACCTACCAAAACTTGAAGAGAAAGTTGAAGTAGGCTTATACGCTGACGATACAGTCATATACTCCTCTCAAAGGCAAACGAGAAACCTCAAATGTAGAATCCAAAGAGCCGTGACCACTCTCGGGAAGTGGTTTAACGACTGGCGAATAGCCATAAACCCCACGAAGAGCGCAGCGGTGCTCTTCGACAAAACCGCCACACAGATACCGCAAAAACTCAAGGACAATCCCCTTGAACTCTTCGGTAATCCGATCCCCTGGGAAAAGGCGACCAAATATCTAGGTGTAACCCTAGACAGTAGACTCTCCTTTATACGCCACATCAATCTGGTTAGGAAAAGGGCCTCCTGGACCCTCGCCCGACTGCATCCTCTGTTATGTGCTGCAAGCAAAATGTCCACGAGACACAAGCTTACGCTCTACAAGATGTGTATCCGTCCGATCATGACATATAGCTGCGTTGCGTTCGCACATATGCCAAGTTATAACTGGGAACGCTTACAAGCTATCCAGAACAAATTTCTTCACCGCCTTACCGGTGCCCCCTGGTTTGTTCGTATGGAGGATCTCCATAGAGATATGGACCTTCCCTCGATACATGCATATGCCAAACACCTTTCTCGCTCGTATTTCGACACCGCGTCGAACCACGCGAACCCCTTAATAAAAGCGGCAGCTTCTTATGTTCCCGACCCCAACGCCTGCCGGAGAAAACGCCGGCCGCGTAATATATTCACTGACCCGCCCGACCAAACCGAAAAAGCTAACGCGTTCTACGCCGACACCGTCTCTCCAAACAGAGCGTGCCACCGCCCACGCCCGCGTAACCACCGTTCTCTCCGCAGAGGACGGGCGGTCAACTTCGCTCCCGCACACCCGTCACGTCCACCCTCTCTAGCGGCAACCCAAGCCTAGGTCCGTTCCTCGGTGTGAAGCCCTTGGGTCAGGCAGCCGCCCGCGCGATACAAAGTGACACTATACGTGCAACACTTAGTTACCCACACACAACATTACACACGTATGAACACACACACGTGCACACCACACAGGTACATAGGTTCTGTAAGGGACCTTTTTTTTTTCTTTTTTTGCGCTAGTTAGACTATTGCGCTAGTTAGTGTAGAAAAACCATTCCGATTATTAAATACACATACGCATGGTCCACACCTTCCTCCCAGGAGGAGGGGAACGTGCATATGAGTATATATTAGTTAGCTCGAATTCTCCTAAGATTAGGGAATTAGTTAGATCGCGACTTTTTCGCATTCGCGACGACCGCCCGAGCCGAGGTTCGGCCACTCTGGCACCCTCGTGCGGGTCGTCACAATGTCATAATGTATTCGCGTATGTCTGATTTAAAAAAAGAGATAATTATTTTAAAAAATCATTTAAAACCAAACAAATTGCCTAAATAAAAGTAATTTAAATAAATTTAAAATCATGAAAGTTTTTATATAGATGTACATTTAAATAAGTTTTTTTTTTGCGTTACATTTAAACGTTACAGTCATCGGTGATTAATGTATACGACCTGAACGACCGAGCTTACCTCAGTAAGAGACAACAAAAAAAACTTACCAAGAACTATCTAAGCAATCTTAGAAAGTAAAACATTATCTAAATACTTTTAGGAAATCGTCAGAACTGTTTCCGAGAAACAAATTACATATATAGATAGATACTAGTGATCGCCCTAAGCTCGAAATTCGACCAGCGACTCTTTGGTCATAGACTATTTTTTGTTTGACATTTGCAGTATTCATGAACGTAAACAATGAGTATTAACTACATAACTTGCTGTCACTTTTCGTTGAGTAACAATGTCTATATTTTGGGGGGTCTAAGTTCAATGGCAATGGTCGCACGGGTTCGCAGTATTAATTTATTTTATTTAATATATTAGTAACAGATATTATATATAAATATTGGTTTTCTGCACTCCTCCATTTAAACTTTAACCATGCCAATTCTCAGAGTCTTTCGTAGACGCAATACGCTTAAAATGGTACCGCAAGCTTCACGTATTAATATATAGATATTGTATATACAAAAATTACTTATTTAATAGTAGTAGATACAACTTGACCTAGATTACCTAACATAGTACACCGTAAAGGGAGATGTCTATTGGGTTACGCCACTGGCTTTAATCTCTTGACCCCTAATTGTGTTACCTCAGCCATGAGTGCCAGGGTAATGCAATAGCTGGTGCATACATTAAACTATATTATGTATTCGTAGCTACGTAGTAAATCTAGTTAGGAACGGTTGAACCCTAATACTGTTGTCGGCTTTTCGTTTAAGCGTAATTAATTCCGATCGGAAATATTATTATGTACTGAGATTTTGAGACAAACTCTAGAATATTCATTGCAAGCACGTTCTTGTTTTTAATATATTATATTGTCTGTTAGATTTCAGTGGTTTATTTTGATTGTGATGTTTAATAATATTTGTGTATTTTTTTTTTATATTGAATATATTTAAATTTTCTAAAACATCTTTCGACTTATGGTGTTAGGTACGTCATGTAACAAGTTCCATTAATATGAAAAAAAACCGGCCAAGTGCGAGAGGGTCTCGCGCACCGAGGGTTCCGTAATTATACAGCCACAATCACCAATATAATTCCGTAATATTACTGAAGAAAGCACTGAACTATTCTAACGAAAAGATAAATTATATTGCGGGACAAACTTAACTTTTCTATTGTAAAACTGTTGTTTTCATACATCGATATATGCTGCGGTCAGTTTACTAACAGCAAATAAGTTTGTAATCGCAATGTTGTTTTGTGATTTAATTAGAAATTTACGGTTTTCGGATTTTTTCATTTTATTGTGCTTTATGACATTGTTTCTTGCCAAATTTCACGATTCTAGGTTAACTGAAAGTACTTTATTGGTTTTTATCCCGCTTGCGAATGTAAAAATATGTGGCATATACGGTCATTGTTGCGGACAGCGAGCAGGGCGAGCGAATAACGATAGTCTAATAGTATAAAATGAACAAGTAAATGAAATAATACGTGTTAGGAATAAGGTTTATAAATACGTGTTAGGAATAGATATAATAATATGAACTGAATATGTGTGAATATGTGTATTTTAAAACGATTAGAATAAGAATATAGCTAGTTGTAAGTTTAAATGTATAAATTTCACTAGTTGTAAGGATGAACCATGCCAGACTCGGAACATCTGGCATGGTGACTCTGGTACTGCCGAGAGCGCGCACACAGAGCGTGCGCGCTCATTGGCTGAGCGACGCCCCGCACGGAATCCATCGCACTACCGGTTGCGAGGCAAAGGGCGAGGTTAAATATAGCGGAGAGGGCGGCAGTACTGCGATCAGTTCGAGAAACACCACAACACCAGCAACAGCAAGCAGCGAATCTACAAGCAAACTACAGTCAAGAACGTTATTAAGAAACCACATTGTTACTACGAACTACTGTAACTTTGTAAGAAACAAGAATAAAACAAGCGCTATTAATTTAGCACACATTAAAATATTGTGGACGTCCTTTTATTCACAATATTATCTGGTCCTTCGGAAGCCGGATCGGAAGAAAAAAGAACAGAACATTTCGCCGATCTACAACAACGCTTGAAGAAGAAACGACGTGTTATCAAGACATCTGTATCCACGAACGGCGTACCCAGATCAATGGTTGTTACGAGAAGCCAGGGAGACGCAATGGAATCACGAAACAGAAATAACACAGTCCGAGTATTCAAAGAATCGTCGCTATCGCCAGACACACAGAGGGCTGAGGGCACACCCCGACCGGAGGGAACACCCTCTGTACCTGTTACTCGCACTGACGTCAGAACAGGCCAGGTTTCCCCGCCACGCTCACACAGATCGACGACGAGTGCGACTATGCGATCACGCCTCGCCGAGCTACAAGCGGAAGAGAAACTAGCCACAATTCGCCGTGAAGAACTCCGTATGGAGGCGGAATTAATAAAGAAACGCCTCGCCGTGGAGTTAACGTCGATACGGGATGAAGCAGAGGACGTACGTGAGCAAACGAACGAGGAGCCAGATGAACGTATTCACCGAGTGGATGACTGGCTCCGCTCACAGCCCGAAGCTACACGGGGGGAACAATTACCGTGTACCCGTAACGACGCGCGGCAACAAGACGAACGCAGGCCTGAACGACGTGCCCGTTCGCAATCACCGTCGCAATCGAGCAGTGATATTAAACAGCTCGCCGCGATACTAGAAAAGATGACGCATACTCATCCACCGCCACGTCAAGCCGCCGACTTACCTGTATTCACTGGAGCGATCAACGAGTGGCTGCCATTCAAAGCAGCTATGAGGGACTCCACGCAGCTGTATCGTTTCTCGCCGATAGAAAACATAGCGCGCCTACGTAACAGCCTGCGGGGGGACGCCCGCGACGCAGTGGCAGCGCTACTACACACCGCGAACAATCCAGATGAAATCATGCGGACACTGGAACAATGTTTTGGCAGGCCGCAAGTAATTATAGACAAGGCGCTGGATGATATGCGGAAATTACCGCGACCGGGAGCTACCGCAAGCGAACTGAACGCGTTCGCAGTAAAACTACAAAACATAGTCTGTGTTTTACAAAATCTCGACAAGCGGAGCTACCTGTACAACCCGATGCTGGCTCGGGAAGTATTAGAAAAACTTAGCCCACACCTGAAGTCCCGGTGGTGCGACTATGCGGAAGAGAACGAGGGAACAACGGATCCAGAGGTCGTTGTATTATCACGCTTCCTAATGCGTGAAGCGAGCCGTGCTTTAAAACACACATATGCGCCCGCCACCGCTTCGACAGCGACCTCTGGGCGCGAAGTATTGAAGCCTGCCGCACCGCAAGTCGCCGCCAGAAAGAGACAGAACGTCTTTGCTATGGTGGACACAGAAACCGAACATCTGTGTCCTAGCTGCGATAAGCCCCATCCGTTGTCTCGGTGCCCGCAATACAAGGCACTGAACGTCGAGCAACGGTGGGAGCTAGTGAAGAGCAAAGGCGTCTGTTTCAAATGTATTGACAAACGCCATCGTCGTGTGTACTGCAAAGGAAAGCCGTGCGGTATTAACTCCTGTCGTTGTCCGCATCACTCGTCGCTTCACAACGACATACCAAGCGATAGCGTAGAGCAAGCTCAGAACAACGCGACACCGTCAACGAGCGATACGGTAATGGCTGTCGCAACAACTATAGAACCGAGACAGATTATACTAAAAATCTGTCCGGTGACTATATCGGGCCCCAAAGGAGCGGTGAACACGTACGCTCTGTTGGACGAGGGCTCGACTATATCGCTAATCGACGAGGACCTGGCCAAGGACATCGGAGCGCATGGACCGTCACATCCACTGCAACTACAAGGCGTCAATATGGGCAAAGAGTACACGAATAGCCAAATTGTACAAGCGAAGTTGTACGAACCGGGCGGCAACAAGAAGCACGAGTTCCGAGCTCGAACGATAAAAGGACTCCGACTGCGCGAACAAACAGTGTCTCTAAGCACACTCCAACACGCTCACTTGCGCAATTTGAAAGTGAAGCAGGTGTGCTATGAGAACGCGAGGCCGCGTATATTGATAGGTACGGACCACTGGGAGATGATCGTATCCAGAGAGCTACGCGTCGGCAAACCGAACCAGCCGGCGGCGTCGAAAACTCAACTGGGTTGGGTGGTGCACGGAACCGCACCACACGTGATCATCGGCCACAGCGAAGCCCTGCTACACATATACGCACCTGAACGCAACACTGGCAGCGAGATCCGGAACGAAAGTCTACACGAGCTCGTAGAACGGCACTTCAAAATAGACGCGCTCGGCATAGCCCGCGAACCGAGAATCAGCGACGCCGACAAGCGCGCGACGCGAATACTCGACGGAACGATCCAACAACGCAGTGAAGGCTACGAAGTAGGTCTACCGTGGCGCCGCGACGACGTAGTACCACCTAATAGCTACAATATGGCGCTACGACGACTTCACTCGATAGAAAAGAAAATGGATCGTTCCACAGAGCTTGCGGCGGCGTATACAAGTCAGATGAAAAACTTGTTTAATAAGGGCTACGCTTTGCGCTGCGAGGGACACGAACAGACTAGAAACATCAGCTGGTTTTTACCTCACTTCGCTGTATTCAACCCGAACAAACCCGGCAAGCTACGAGTAGTATTCGATGCCGCGGCACGCAGTGGAACTACGAGTTTAAACGACGAGTTATTAGAGGGACCGGATCTGCTACGATCGCTGCAGGGGATTTTATTCCGATTCAGAGAGAAGCCCGTCGCCGTCACTGCTGATATAGAGGAAATGTTTCTGAGAATACGAATACGCGAAGCGGACCAGCCGGCACAACAATTTCTGTGGCGAGGCAACGACCGGAACAAGCCGCCACAGAAATATAAAATGAGATTGTTGATATTCGGCGCAGCAAGCTCACCGTTCATAGCACACAGTGTACGCGACCGCAACGCTGAAAAGCATGCACGAACGCATCCAGACGCGTTCAAGGCAATAACGCAGAGCCACTACATGGACGACCTGGTGGATAGCTACGACGATGAAGAAACAGCTATCCACACTATAAGGGAAATACAAGAAGTCCACGCAGTAGCCGGCTTTACGTTACGCGGATGGAGCAGCAACCGAGCGAGCGTACTCAGTGGAACACCGGACGAGCTACGCGCACGATCGCCCGCACAACTTGGCGGGCATGAACAAGAAAAGATCCTGGGCCTATACTGGAATGCAGCTACGGATGAACTAGGGTTTAACACGTCCATGCATCGGGTACCAGCCGATGTACGCGCACGCAAGCGGGCACCTACAAAGCGAGAAGCTCTGAGTGCGATTATGTCAATCTATTATGACCCACTCGGCTTACTCAGCCACTACACGATACGCGCGAAAATAATCCTGCAGAACCTGTGGCGCTTACAGATTGGCTGGGACGACGAGATACCCGAAGAGGACGCAAGTTCATTCGACGACTGGCTACAACAGTTAGAACATGTAGCAAACCTGCGCTTGCCGCGATACTACAATTTGGCACCGACGGGGATAACAGAATTGCATATACTGTGCGACGCGAGTGAACAAGCATATGCGACGACGGCGTATTGGCTAACGATATACGATGACGGCTACATCGACGTAGCATTTGTAGCTGCAAAATCTAAAGTAGCCCCGAGACGCGTACGAACAATACCGCGTCTCGAATTACAAGCCGCCGTCATCGGAGCACGCCTGAGCGACACTATACGTCGTGAACATCGCATAAATATCGCCCGCACAGTATACTGGACCGATTCAACAACTGTCGTGCACTGGATACGGAACGACAAGCGCAGATATACACCCTATGTCTCGCACCGCCTAAGTGAAATAGCTGAGCTCACCGAAGCAGAACAATGGAGATGGCTACCGACGTATTGTAACGTAGCCGACGACGCGACACGAACATCGAACGCAGCGATTACTGCAGACAAACGGTGGTTCACGGGACCGAGCTTCCTGAGGTGCAAAGAGAACGAGTGGCCCGCAGAACCATTGGGGCCACAAGAAAACTCTGAGGAAGCTACCGTGAACCATACAGTCGAGCAATCGCAGCCCGACGTATTACCGGACGCGACGCGGTTCTCAACTTATGAACGACTAGTGAGAACGGTCGCTACGATGTTCGCGTTCGCAGACATATGTCGACGCCAGGCGTCGCGTGTCGAAAAGCGGCACCTAGAACGCGCGGAGAGTATGTTACTACGGCAAGCACAACGGGAAAGCTTCGGTGAAGACATCAACAAGTTAAAGCGAGGGAAAACGATACCACGATCAAGTCGTCTCTATAAACTAGATCCAGAGCTTGATGACGACGGCACGCTGCGTATGCGTGGACGGATCGGAGCCGCGAACGTGCCGACAAGTGTGAAACGTCCAGTCATACTGGATGGGAAACACACTATCGTCAGAAAACTTATCGCCAAGCAACATCGCGCCGCGGCACACGGAAACCGCGAGCGCGTAATAAACGACCTGCGACAGCGATACTGGATTTTGAAACTACGACCCGCAGTGCGTAGCGTGGAGCGGGAATGTGCGATGTGCCGGGTACGCAAAGCCGTGCCTCGCGCGCCGGCGACCGGAGACTTACCGGCCGCGCGCCTTGACCCGTTTCATCGACCGTTTACGAACTGCGGGGTGGATTACTGCGGACCGATGCAAGTAACTATAGGACGGCGAAGAGAAAAGAGGTGGATCGCCTTGTTCACTTGTCTAACAACAAGGGCGATTCACCTAGAGATCGTGGGATCGCTGTCTACCGACTCGGCGATAATGGCACTACGACGGATGGCAGCGAGAAGAGGTTGGCCCGCACTGATGTACAGCGATAATGCGACCAACTTCCGTGGGGCGGACACCGAGCTACGCGCCGCCTACGCCGAATGGGCACTTGCGCTACGGGGGGAGGGGCTACGGCACAGCGTCGAGTGGCGCTACATCCCGCCCGGCGCGCCTAACCAGGGAGGTGCATGGGAGCGGCTAGTGCGGTCGGTAAAAACCGCGCTCGCTGCCACTTTGAACGAGCGTGCGCCTAAAGAAGAGGTGCTCCAAACCGTGCTCGCGGAGGCCGAGCATTCGATTAACGCGCGGCCTCTAACGCACGTGAGCGTCGACCCACGGGACCCAGAGGCGATCACTCCCAACAATTTTCTGCTTGGGAGTTCGACGGGTATGCCTACGACAGGGACCTGCGACACGGCGGACCGGCGTACCTGGCGAGCAACCCAGGCGCTCGCCGATCATTTCTGGCGGCGCTGGCTTAAGGAGTACCTCCCTACACTGGTGGCACGCGGGAACTCAGTTGACAGCACGCGCCCTCTGAACGTCGGGGACTTGGTCGTGGTTGTCGACTCCGCCTTGCCGCGCAACACCTGGCCGCGCGGAATCGTCACGAGAACCTACACCGGACCAGATGGAGGAGTGCGGAGCGCCGACGTGAAGACAAGGGGCGGTGTGTTCCGGCGCCCGACGACGAAGCTCGCCGTCCTGAGAGGAGAGTGAGGCTGCGCAGGCTACGCCGGGGGGAGAACTGTTGCGGACAGCGAGCAGGGCGAGCGAATAACGATAGTCTAATAGTATAAAATGAACAAGTAAATGAAATAATACGTGTTAGGAATAAGGTTTATAAATACGTGTTAGGAATAGATATAATAATATGAACTGAATATGTGTGAATATGTGTATTTTAAAACGATTAGAATAAGAATATAGCTAGTTGTAAGTTTAAATGTATAAATTTCACTAGTTGTAAGGATGAACCATGCCAGACTCGGAACATCTGGCATGGTGACTCATGGTACTGCCGAGAGCGCGCACACAGGGCGTGCGCGCTCATTGGCTGAGCGACGCCCCGCACGGAATCCATCGCACTACCGGTTGCGAGGCAAAGGGCGAGGTTAAATATAGCGGAGAGGGCGGCAGTACTGCGATCAGTTCGAGAAACACCACAACACCAGCAACAGCAAGCAGCGAATCTACAAGCAAACTACAGTCAAGAACGTTATTAAGAAACCACATTGTTACTACGAACTACTGTAACTTTGTAAGAAACAAGAATAAAACAAGCGCTATTAATTTAGCACACATTAAAATATTGTGGACGTCCTTTTATTCACAATAGTCATATATTTTTTTTATTGCGCTGACTTAGAAGTTTGATTTTTTCACAGCTCCAAGGGCTTGCAAAGCTAAGTATTTGATATTCATTTCAACTAGATACCTCCACGCGTTCCTGGGAAAAAGGGTTTTGACAGACAAGCAGACAACGAAGTGATCCTTTAACGCCTAAAGGAATCCTTTTCCCTTTTGAGGTACTTAAGCCTAAAAACAAACTAGTAAAAAAAAATTAAATAAAATAAGAATTAAACGCTACCTTATAAAATGATACAGAAGACAGTTTCAAAATATTTCGTGAACTCACATGTGAATGTTGTACGCAAATGATAGACAACAGCAGAAAACAGCAGAGCAGAGTAACACACAGCGCCGACACGAAGAGAGCGTGCTTCAGTCTCACACAGTAACGTCTGTACAGCGCTTCGAGCTCCAACTCTGTTCCCTCCTCCTCTGTAAACAATACAAATAAAATGAATAAACTTTTTCTGAATTAATAATTCTTTTATCGCGTTTAGTTTAGAGTAAAATTAAGTACATCTGCCGGAAGTACGACTTGATAAATTTAGTCAATGATTTTTTTTTCTGCCTAACTATACTGTTAGCCTTAGGGGCCCTATCCAAAAACAGAGCCGCTGATGGCTTTTACAGCTTCACCAGACTTGTCCTTAGCCAATGTTTTTTTTAATACTTTTTTATAATAAACATAAGTACACTAGAGTGTTGCCGACCTCGTACCCCTCTACTACAAGGAGCTCTGGAAACTCTACTCACCGCAGGAACACAACACAAGGCTATTTAGCCGCTATCTACTGTAGGTTGGAGATATTCTACCAGTCGGTAATGACAACAATGTGAATTGATTTTGGTAAAAGCTCCTGGGTGTGGCATGTGAGCAGCGCACCCAGTACCGAGCTGGGGCCGATGAGGACTCAGTTTTGAGCCCCAAGGGCCCAGTTCCGGGTAGCGGCTGGCGGGATCGGTTGTTTCGTACCGACCCTGGCAGGTGTACTGCGAACTTGACGGTTTACGGGTGATTAAGATGAACGCACAAATTTAAAAATCGTTACCCCAGGAGTGTACCACATGGGGAGGATGGAGCGGTCTCTCCGGGTCATAATGGGGGAGGTCGTAGCCACCCAAATTGAGGTCCTGGAGGATCGTCTCGTCCCCGCCCCAGTGGTTCGCCCTCCTTTGGCCGCCGAGAGTTTTGAGAGTCGCTGCAACTAAGCCTGCGAGTCCCAAGGCTGCTAGCCGAAAGCCCGCAGTGCCAAATTCTCCATCGTCTACCCCTGCATCAAAGGGTCCATCGGTAACTGACCGTCCCCAGGAGTCCCTGGAGATGGAGTGTACTGGGATTGGGGCTGATGCTTCAGTCTCGACAATACCGAACGCCGATGGGTGGACCACCGTATCCCGTCGCCGCCGGAGGAAAAAAAAGCCCTCTGTGATACCGAGGACTGCTGCGACAGTGGCTCCCTCTCCTGCTAGGAGAGCGCCTGGGTCTAGGCATAAGGCGAAGCTCCCCTCGACAACGCACTCGGCTGCAGTGGTTATTACACTGCAGCCAGAGGCCTTGGCGGGGGGGTTGAGCTATAGGACGGCTCTCCTGAAAGCGCGGGAGCATTTCGCACTGGCGGACCTCGGTATCGAGAATATTTCGACTCGGACCACAGCCACGGGATCCTGGATTGTTAAGATCCGTGGCTCCCGTGACTCTGAGCAGGCAGACCGGATGGTCCAAATCTTTAAGACGGCATTGAGTGATATGGCCACTGTTGCCAGGCCTACCAAGAGGGCGAATTTACGAGTGGTTGGGCTGGACGACACGGTCTCAGCCGAGGAAGTTGTGGCGGATGCGGCATGGAAGGCTGACTGTGAACCAGCCTCTATCAGGGCTGGGGCCATACGTCCCTATGGCAGGGGTATGGAGGCGGTGCACCTTTCGCTCCCGGCTCCCACTGCCAGTGTGCTAGTGGAGGCAGGTCATCGCCTGGTCGGGTGGAATGCGGCACGTGTGCGCCTCCTGGAGAATGGGCCCATGCGCTGTTTTAAGTGCTTGGGCGTAGGCTACACTCGCTTGCTCTGCCTGTCGACAGTAGAATGATGGGAGCTGTACTTCCGATGCGGGCAGGTAGGACACATGGCTGGAAAGCTCCACCATATGGGAGATGCTAGTTGTAGGCCACCACCCTGTAAGAGGAAACCACCACCAATGGCAATGGCCTCAACGGAGGTCAGCGTAGACGACGGGTAGTTGGGGGTGGCAGTTCTTGCTTCCTTCGTCTGCCCTAGCGGAACCAAGGGTAGATGGGTCGGGGACCCATGACGGGTTTTTCCACGTTAATAAAAAAAAAGTAAAGAATAGGTGTTGACTTGTAGAAATCGTCACGTAATGAAAAAGCGTTATAACAGCAGAAAATATAATTTAATAATCTTTTCCCTACTATTTCACGACGCTAGGTCTTTATAAACTTAGCTAATAACAACAATCATTGCATAATTCAGGAAACTATAAAAACTATAGATGGCGAACAACTGCAATTTTTTTTAACTAATAATAAAACGCTTTGGTTGGCCCACGAGAAATACGAAGCTGTCTCCCTTATTCGGGCTTCATATTTGAAGGGTTCAATATTTTTGTAAAGACTTACCAATAGGTATGATATTACATACGGTTTTACAATTTGTATCCATTGGTGACATCACTATTTTATAAACGCAATAAACTAGGAAAACATGAAATGTCATTTTACTCGGTGGGAATAAAAAACTCGATTTTGTGTGTACTTAGACAAATTTCTAGACTCAGTCAAGATTGGCTGCACAATCTCACTGTATATTGGTTTGGTTTGTTTTAGTTAAATTTCAGTTATCTTCGAATATAGACAAAAATGCTTATTGTGGGTGTTCCTTATAAGATAGACATATATGCTCCCTAACTTTTTGTAGGTATTTTGAATGCCTACAAGTTATGTAGTACATTATATTTGCTATATCTCTTCTGGTTTTCTCAGCGTAAGCCATTTAAGCGCGCGAATTGATTCACTATGAGCAGATTTTTTTATTTATGCGGAACCCTAATTCTTTTTCTAAAATAAAAGTAGCCTAAGTTACTCCTCTATAACATCAGCTATCTATCAGTGAAAGCCCCCCTAAAAGATATGTTATCGACGAAATAGCTGCCGAATGTGGTCATTGGGTTCTTCGACTTCCGCCGTATCATTGCCACTACAATGCTATAGAACTAATATGGGCACAAATCAAAGGACACGCCGTTCGAAACAATATCCATCCCCCTTTTACGGCAAACAAATTGTTAGATTTATTAAAAAATGCATGTGCAGAAGTGACTGCCGAAAACTGGGAAAAAATTGTGAGAAGAACCCAAAACATTATATCGTCGGATTGGGAAATTCATGTGGCATTCAATAATATACAAGTACAGGAACTTACGATAAATTTTGGGGAGAGCTCATAGAGTGCAGTGACGATTCATCAGATTTTGATTAAAATAAATAAATAAAGATTACCTGTCGTTATAATTATTTCGTTTCATTGTCGAGTACCTACCTATACCTACTTATTTTACAACAGCTTCGAAATTTTTGAAGGAGTTTGGCATTATCAATCAAGAATTAATACGAGTAAAATCTTGTAATGAAATATAATATTAGTTAATAAATTTGTACAAAAGTATCCGGCAGTAGTTTAGTTTCTTAAATTTTGTAAAAAGTATCGGGTCTGTTATCGGTAATCTATTTTGACATGTCAAAGACATTTGACTGTGTATCGCACAAGCTGTTGTTAGATAAACTGGAAAAATATGGTATTCGTAGCCTTCAATTGAAATTGCAACAGACATATTTGAAAAATAGTCAGCAATATATAGTGCTAACAAATATAAATGCAAAAAAGAGGTTCAGTCATATAAATCTAGTTGTAGGAAAAATAATTTCGGAGTACCACAGGGTAGTATCCTCGGCCCCCTACTGCGTTTATTATACATAAATGATCTTACTGACGTTACTTCTAATCGTTGTATACTATTTGCCGATGACATTTCCTTAAATATGACATGTAATAAAAATTGTAACATTGATAAATTTAATAATGACATTAATAATACAATTGAATTAATTATAAAGTGGCATAATGAAAATAATCTGAGTGTTTATCTGACCAAAACAAATTATATGCAATTTAATATATACGGAAGAGTATATAAGGACATGCACATTTGCTACAGAGATACTGAGTTAACGGAGGTTGAAGAAGCAACATTTTTGGGCTTTAGCATGGATAGATACCTGAACTGCAAGTCCACATTGAAAAAGTATGTACCAAAATTCTAAGTTTTGTTTTTGTGTTGTACAAATTAAGAAAAACTTGTACTCTAAAAACCGTATTGGCAGCATACCACGGATATGTTGCCTCCGTTTTAAACTATGGCATAATACTATGGGGAAACTCTGAAGATGTTCAGAGAGCCTTCATAGCACAGAAAAAATGTGTTAGGGCAGTTGGTGGTATACTCCCATGGGAGTCCATGCAGGCCCTTGTTTAAAAACCTATGTATACTGACTTTGCCCTGCATGTATAAACTGGAAGCAGCTAAATTTGTTAAGAAACACCCGAACTTGTTCAAAACAGCTAGGGACATATTTCCCAGAAATACCAGGAATACTGAAAGAATTGTTTTAACTAGAGCACCAAAAACGGCATTAAACAATAAGAGCTGTTATGCTATGTGTGGACGTATATATAATGCCGTCCCTTACGATATTAGGGAACTGCCAGAAAAAAGGTTTGCCAGAAAATTAAAATTGTGGCTAATAGCAAAATCATATTATTCTGTATCAGACTTAAGGCAGAATATTGTACATATAGATAGCTCTTCTAAGTGGGTGTAATATGTAAAATATTAATAATTTAATATTTTTCATTTTAAGTATATTTTATGAGAATCGATTTAATTAATGTAATATGTTGTATGTCGCGCAACGTGACTAAATGTACCTGGACTCATATAATTATAGACCAAACACCGAAATGTAACCTGCATTTATGACAAATTAATTATTATTATTATTATAATTGAGGATTGTTATTCATTTTATGACATTGTGAGATGAACAATTTGGATGTTAAATAAGGACTTTAATATAAATTATCTTTTATCTCGGTATAGTATAAACTATTTTTATTTCTATAGGAGGTACTGACCATAGTTAGGTATTATAATACATTAATTAATTTAAAAAAATTATGTTATGTAAATGTCCTGGAATTATATTTATATTAGATTTTATTTTTCTTTCATTTCATTTTCCTTTTAGGATTATCTTTTTCCAAATTATATCTATTATTAATTGTTGTAACACGACAAGGTCTCTATATTTCATATATCAAGTAAGATTATTGTAAAATCTCAATGTATAAGTAAAAAAAAAGATTGGATGTATACAAAAATATATACCGTGTAACAACAGGACAAAAGCTGCCAATAATGATGAGGAAAAAAATGGAATTTATTTTAAAGCCAATTATATTCGTTTGTTTCATCGGGATTTACAAATCCGGGTTTATATGAAAACTAGTAGTGCACCGCGGTTTCGTTGGCGTTTAATTTCTCCTGTTCTCGTCGGGATGTCAACTCACATGAACACTATTGTTTCATTCTTGCTCAGTGTACTGTCTCACCTACATTTCGTATGGTAACTGCTCCGTTCTCAATTGAACGTGGAGAAACCCGCCATAGTTACACAAGTTAAGTGAGACCTCTACTCACTAAAACTCCACAGTGAACCATCCGCCACCGTAATGGGCGACATGGGACCGCGGATGCATTCTACCACGTCGCCACCAGCGCTAATAGGTTCGGTACAACCCCAACTGTCTCCCCGTCCGCGTCCGTCGAACCAGTGCAATGAGAAGATGGCCCCTCCAATCCGTCTCTCCAGTTCGGCTAAGGCAAAGGAAGGAGGCGTGAAATAACAGGGCCTCGAGTTTCTCAATCGCTACCTTGAGGCCCGACATCCTAATGCACCCGACTACGAGGGCAACGCCTTTCGCCTCTCTCCAGGATCCCGACCAGGCTATGACTAGGGCGTCATCCGCATAACGGAGAATACGTACTCCAGAAGTCGTAACCCAAGTTACAAATCAACTCCCACCCCAAACCGTATTAAGGACGTTCGATCCAAAAAAAGCACTTTGAATTCTCTCAAAAACATAATAATAATTTGTAAATATAGTAGATTTAGGACAAAGTGAACTAACATAATATAGTATTTTACAAAATTAAACGACGTCCTTTCAGACCGAGATGGCTTCTCCTCTAAAAATATCAAGACTGATCTTAATATAATATTTTTATAAATAAGTACACGATGACGCAGTACCGAATATTTACGCTAAATATATTTTCGTATTAATATACATACATTTTAAGTATCTGTCCACACCCTTTCGCGACACGAAGTGGACAAACAAAACAACTACCCATTTTGATAGACAGGTTTTTTTGTTGACGTTGGATCGTGGAAATAAGAAGATAGGAGCGTCAAAAAGATGTTTTGAATTTATTCTTGTAACTTATTCAGGTTTCTACTACGCCAATATATGCTTGGTGATAGAATTTCCACTAATTTTAGACGAGCAATGTAAACCGCCCTAGTTCTATTGTACTGGAAAAAAACAGCAAATAATACTTCGAAATGAAAAGTCTTATGCGCCACATGTTGTAAACTGATTGTATTAATGCAGAATTTTCGCAGGTGTGCCCTTAACAAATCGACAAAGTTTCGTCGCAATTGGATGAATGGTTTAGGAACGCACAGAGGAAAAACAAACACAGAATCATTCATTTTTATATGTACATATAGATTTTTTGTTTTTCACATAAATCTGTAGTCGCTAAAACTTTTTTTACAGACACGTAACTTTAATTAACAAAAGCATCGCTATGTCATTTCACGGTTTTATAGCGGCTTACAACATTTCAACAATAACGGTACTTACATGACCGTATTGTTCCGAAATTATCTAATCTGGCTATTAAAGGTAATTTTCTAAACGTTGCACAACAAGAACTCTTTAAAGTTAAACTATATTGTAGTATAATGAGGGGACTAAATCTATGTACAGGAGGCAATTATTTCTGTATTCAATGTTAATGGATTGGAACATTGAAATGTAATGTACTAGATTCTAGTAAGTATACAATGATCAAAGTTACGGCTAATAACGTCTCAGCTCCTAAATCAGAATAATAGAATCAGATATAAAATATACTTTTTTACCTTTTCAATTGTAGTCCAAGGTCCATAAAAAGTGTTATAAATAACAAAGATGTGGTTTTGTTATTTTTTGTAGTACATTATTAATATATCTTAGAAGTTCATTTCATTTTATTTGCAGGCGCCTTTAGGCTAAGCTTAAGACAAGACAATTTATAACGAAAAAGAAAACCAACAGCTTCAATTATTTTAAGGAGTTTTCTGGTGTAACTTCGAAGTCGAAGGGCCAATAGCATTGAAATTAAAATGGGACCGGACAACCCTTAAGGCGTTCCCTTTCCAATGAAAAGAGAATCATCTAAATCACTTCGTAAACAAAAAAGTTACGGCTGAACATCCATTAAAAAAAAACATTCGAATTCATAGCCTCCGTCTTTTTTTGAACTCCGTGAAAAAGGCTGACATTTTAAACCATAAGTTCGGGTACTTGAAATCAACGCGGCAAGAATTACATTTCTTTTATGCATGTTTCTCTATAAGTTATTATATAAAGATAATTTTACTAAACGTAATTTTACATTCCTAACTTCACTATCGTTTTTCTCTTAACTGTATATTTCATACAGTTACTGTCCTTTATTGTAAGAATAGAACACCAAAGAGACCGTACTGTGTCTGATGATAAGTACAATATACTCAAAAAACAAGGTGACCACGTAGAGATCGGAAATTCGCTGACGGTCGACGCTGTCATGCAAGCCTATAACCTATTAATCGTTGCTTTTTCCATTTGATTTAAAGCTGAAAACATTAAGCATAAAGAATAAACACCCTGGATCTTAAGTCACCCCTTACCATAACCTACGTATTCAAGTCTGTGTAAAGTGAACTAGCTGTTATATCGAAATTATGGTTACTGTTAACAAAATGACCACGTAGAGGTTAATCAACATTATAAAAATTTAGGGCTCGGTCGGCCATTAACGGACGATTAACTTTGGGGTATTTTGCGAGAGGTCACTTGTTAATCTACCTATACTAATACAAGCGCTTACGTACGTTTACACCAATGGTTTAATTACAAGTGAAATTGAGACCTTGTTAAGTAATCTTACATACAATTAATAAAATTGAAGTGTCTGTTTGTAATTTCAAAATAACAGTTTTTTTACTAAATGCAAATGAAAGTATATACGATACCAATAACAAAAAACCCATTTTTTAAATTTTTATCTGTCTGTCTATTTGTTTGTTCCGGGCAATCACTGAAACGGTTGGACCGATTTTACGGGACTTTCACTGGTAGATAGCTGATTTTATAGGGAGTAACTTAGGCTACTTTTATTTTAGAAAAAACAATTAGGGTTCCGCACAAATAAATAATCTGGTTATGGTGAATCAAATCGGGCGCTTAAATGGCTTATGCTGAGTAAACCATAAGAGATATAGCAAATTAATATACTAAATAATAGTAGACATTAAAAAGACCTACAAAAAAAAACCATGAGAGTATATATCTATCTTATAAGGGACACCCACAATAAGCATTTTTGTCTTTAAACTATCCGGGAGCGGGAGTAAGATTCGCGCAAGCATTCTGTAGTCCACGTGAGCTAAGCCACGGGCACAGCTAGTGTAGTATATATTAGAAGAGATAGAGCTAGAGTCAGAATGCCGTTGATCGGACACACGCGCGAATTATGCTTTTCCCACTAACGATTATTTTAAGACAATAATGCTTATTGTGAGTGATCCTTACGGTCTCGCTGACTTTTTGATGTGAAACATCTATAGGTGAGGGTAAATCTGATTGTTGACGTGGCGACACAGCACCACGATATATGATGGAATATATGTACTATAAATTATCAATATACAATAATTATGAAAATAATTGAGTTGTCGAAATTTCAAATAAAAATTTAATATTTTGTATTTAAAAAAAAAGAAGAATATTTATGTTATAAAAAGTCATTATTTTATGGAACAAATTTGTAATCTTTTCATTAAAGCGATATCTGATTCCTGTCGTAATCTGTTCTTATATGCATATAACTTATACAATATAATTTCGATGTTTCACATCTGCCAGGCGCGCCAGGCGTCCCGTGACAGTTTTTTTTTTGTAGCTGTTTTTAATATCTGTAATTAAGTACATACTGTTTTTAGCAATCACCGCACGCTTACTGATCGCGTTAATGCTCAAGTTGCCGCCCCGTGCTATTTTTTTGTTTTTAATCATGACTGATCCGAGTCCATCAAATCTGTTACTTACAAAAATAACATATCTTATTCATCGCCAATCACGGAAAATGGAGAAAAATATATCCGGTGATGATTAAATTTCCATTATTTATATTTTCAATTTGATTTCTCTGTGTGGAATAAATAATTTATAAAAAATGTGTGATAAATGATTACCTACTTTGTTTTCCATTGTGTTAACCAAGATGTTAATGATAAATGTAAAACAACGTTAAGATTTATCAACGTCCTCTTTATCGACAGCAATAATTCGAATTATGTCCTATCACTTTCAAATTCCTTAACTCTGCATTCCACTAGCGCGCTTTCTATAATAATGTTTACCAGCTGTTTAGTTACCATAATACAAGCTTTACTTAGTTTATAATTAAATGGCCATGTGTTATATTTTGTTCCCGTATTTATTTGTTTATCTATTGTAGCGTAGATCCATGCATTTTAGCACCAAGGGATTCCAAGTAATAATTTTAATGATTTTTAATATAATACGATCAAGCATTGCATTGTATTATTTGAAAACTATAATAAAACAACGTGCTTGATATTCTATTCTGTAGTGAAATCTTTTAAACTGAAGTTTGACGCATACAAAAATGTGTTTACAGACTAATACAATAGATGGCGTTACTGGTATGTACTACATATTTTTAGATGTAACATTCAATAAAAACTATATTCAGTAAGATCGATACTTTTAGTTCTAACACGGAATGATTTTTTAATAATGTAAAAGTCGAATGTTAATTAAAAAATTAAAAAAAAAACTCGACTCGTGAGGGATTCGAACCCTCGACCACCACAAGATAAATTCAGTTGGGCGTTCTGACCGCTGAACTAACGAGTCACTAGTAAGTTTTTATTAAAAATCGTTTCATTTCAGTACTCAATATACAGATAATAACTATGATAATAGATTAGTATGTGATATTATAATCCTTTGATTGTACACATACCTGCTCTAAATTAGGATCTGTGACACATCTATTCATAAACTATATTCGTTTTGTTGTAATCAGAGATATATTTAGGTCTTCACATATGAAATTAACGTTTTTTATGGAAAAAGTAAAACGAAAAATATATTATAAAATTATACATTTAATCAATCGAAGTATGTATCATTTTTATCTATGCACTTTCACCTATTTTATAGGTAGTTCATTGATTCTGTTCGGTTTTTACAAAGATGTAGGTAGATCTGCCATCGCCGCCCGAGTCGTATGCCTCGGTCGTCGCAGCAGTGTTGCGGTGGGATCGTTAGCGATAGCGCGCGTGTGTGTTCGGACGTTCCGAATATTTTATACTCGCGCTAGGCCGTGCCTTCTTCGTTGAGTTCGAGCTGGTGGATCGCAGCCGTGCTGTGCGCGTCCATACTAACAGGGTCAGCCGTGCTAATCCCTGCCGCCTGCCTGGATGAACGAGAGTTGCGATAAGGTAGGTGGTGGTTAGATTTCCTTAGTCTGACGTGGGATCGAACAAGTGTCCGCTCACCATACTCGACTCACATATACATGCAAGCACACTAAACCCGCCAGCGAAAATATCATATAGCGGAAGCTTGATGTCTGAAGGTAATTCCAAGGAATTACATATATTTCACCAGCGACCGCACAGATTCCATTGCGGAAAAAATTGTGGGAGCGACAATTAATAAAATCTTTAAAGGCGGTTTAGACAGCCTCATCAGAATGAATTTATTCCATGCATGTAATTGTCCACATTCCTAAAAAAGTGGTAATCTGTTGGAGCAAGGTCCGGGGCGTATGGTGGGTGTCGGAGACATTTCACCCGCAGTTCCTCTGATTTAGAGACCGTCTGTCGTGAAGTATGGGGGGACTAGCGTTGTCCTGAAGCAGCAGTAAGCTAGAGAGATTGACCAGTTTCGGTTGATTAACGGCTAGCTTTTCCATCATGGTTTGCAATTGTTGACAATACAGATCTGCCGTTATCGTCTGGCCAGATCTTAGGAAGCTGTAGTGTATGACACCAGCACTGGTCCACCAAACACTCGCCAGTACCATTTTCGTTTGGGACAGGATTTGGCCAGTTCTCCTGGGTTCAACCACTGTGATGAGTTTTTCCGATTGTCGTAAAGGATCCATTTTTTATCACAAGTAACAATACGTTTTAAAATTCCCTCGGTATTGTGACGCTTGAGTAATGTAATGCAGCACTCAATGCATGTCTGTTGGTGCGCTTAAATCAATTTATGCGGTACCCATTTCTCAAGGTTTTTCACTTTTCCAATTTGTTTCAAATGAATTCAAATTATTTTATCATTCACACCGATGCCTGCCGCTAACTCTGACGTGGTTTGCGATGGATCTACTTCCACGATCACCTTTAATTTTTTATTATCAACTCGGATGATCTTTGGCCGTCCACAGGATTTGTTTCGTAGGTCAAAATTTCTAGAACGAAAACGTTGGTACCAAAAACGTACTTTGCTTTCTTTTACAGTAGCAGCAGCGTTGTTTCTGCAGCGCTGATCCTACGGTAGAACTCATATTCATAAATAACGCGATACTAAAAATTTTTAATTTTGTAAAAAGAACGATGAAAGAAAAATCAAATGTTGCGAAAACAAATGAATCACTAAATTCGAAATACAAAAACACATGCCTAAATTTGACATAAATTTGAATTCCTAACCAAACGCCAGATATTTGAATCGAGAACAAAGTGGCAAGTTCAACAAAACGCCAATTTCATATGTAAGGACCTAAGATACGCTTTCATACGGACATGGGCCTGATAAAAAAAGAGAAATGTAAAAATATGAAAACGGTGTACATTAATTGTAAAGGTGTAATTCCAAAGATTAGCGTGATCGAAATAACATATATACAATCTCTTCAACTTTATAGTAGTATATAGTATAACTACCTTATAAGCCTGGTGGTCGTAAGCGCGACTACTATGCTCGAGGTGCTGGATTCGATTCCCAGGTCGAGCAAAGTGTTATTAGGGTTTTTCTATGAAATTCTCAGTAGTAGCTCGGAGTTTGGCTTTGTGCCAGATTAATGGCAACAATCTTGCCCCCTATTATTTGGTACCTAAAAACATACCCGTATTTTACATAGTAAATAAATTTAATGTTTATGTTCGAATTACTTGTATTTTAAAAGTAAATAATGAAAGAACGAAATATTGCATTATTGAAATATTGAAATAAAAATTGAATGGACAAATTAATGACTGAACGAATTAACAAACTTTTGGTTCGTAAATTGTCGAGTTTAATGCCAAAAGACTTTTTCTAAGTAGGAAAGGAAACCCCCGCTAACACTAACTTTTATCGCTACCGCGAAAGGTGGTAGCATCCACTGGCACACGAGGTTCTCCAACTTGCCTCTCAGGTGTACCAACCTATTCAACTGACCCCACGACTACAGGTTTTCTATAATTTATAAGATAACTATATCTAGCTTTGGCTACACTTTACGTCGTGCAGTCGACCTGCGCAGGAACACCTGAAAGCCTAGGCAAAATTGCTTTTCTACAATATTTATCCTTAATTGAAAACGAAAACATGTATGAAACTGATATATTATATCTGACCACGTAATTTAACGTTGAGTCATGTCAATTCCATACATATTTTTTGTTTTCTATTAGGGTTAACGATTGTAGAAATACAACTTCGCTAGGGCCCCTGTACAGGTAAATATTTCCTGTAGACCGTAGCGGCTATGACAGTCGTAGGACTCAACGACGAACACGGAAGCAACTTGGCAATGCTTTTATGTAAAGTTTAAGTTTCTATTAACAGCAAAATATGCTTGTAAACACTGAGTTCAGAATTCAGGTAGGCAATGGCAACGTTTCGCTATCCCTTAGAGCATTAACCGGCAGCCTTTCTTTCTAATTAGGCTAGTCTTCGCCATTTCTCCGTTCAGTATCTATTATATTTGTAACGTGATGTTTATATAAATTAATTCAGTACTATAAAGGTTTTTATTAATCTCATAACATGTACATACACAAAACAACCTACAAGCACGAACAAGAAAACCCTATAAACCGTTCAATAATTATTTGAATAGCTTAATAATAATAAGCTTGCAACTTTCTAAATATATTCTTTTTTAGATTTGACTGCACTGTTACCCATTAGGGCACAAGAAAACTCGAGCGAAACTTTTACATCTTCAATCTTCACCGGACTTGAGGGCGAGCCCCGAAAGCACTTAGCTGCGAAAGCGTGGCAACATGCTCTGACATATAGTTGCGCTGCGTTCGCACATATATCTGAGTCGAATTTTAGACGGTTACAAGTTATACAGAACAGGTTTCTTTATCGTCTCACCGGGGTCCCTAGGTATATTCGAAGCGAAGATCTCCATAGAGATATGGATCTTTTTTCGATTCATGCCTACGGTAAACAGCTCTCACGATCGTATTTCGACACCGCGTCGATTCACGCCTACCGCTAATTAAAGCAGCCGCTACTTATGATCGCGACCCACCACCCGGCATAAACGCCAGCTGCGCAATATTTTTACCGACCCGGACGATCGCATCGAAAATGCGAATAAATACTATTCATCCGTCTCTCCAAACAGAGCGTGCCAGCGTCCACGCCCGCGTAACCACCGTTCTCTCCGCAGAGGACGGGCGGTAAATTTCGCTCCCGCACAACCCCCACGTCCACCCTCTCCAGCAGTAACCCAAGCGTATGTCCGTTTCCTCGGCGTGAAGCCCTTGGGTCAGGCAACCGCCCGCGCGGTACAAGTGACACTATACGTGCACCACTTAGCTACCTACATACAACATTACACACGTATGAACATACACACACATGCACACCACATAGGTACATAGGTTCTGTGAGGGACTTTTTTTTTCTTTTTTTACGCTAGTTAGTTGGCGCTAGTTAGTGTAGAAAACATTTCCGTTTACTAAATGCACATACGCATGTTTCCTTCCTTCCTCCCAGGAGCAAGGGAACGTGCCTGTGAGTATATTTTAGTTAGCTCGAATCGTAGGTGTAGGGATTCGATTAGATCGCGACTTATTTGCGTACGCGACGAACGCCCGAGCCGAGGTCCGGCCACTTTGGCACCCTTGTGCAAGTCGACCTTATAACTTTCGCGGCTGAGTGGCCTCTGCGCTCGCCCCCAAGGAAGACTGACTTTCATGCATCTGCCGGAACACACCTACTGGTGTTTGGCGATTGGCGACAGAAATGTCGCCACTGTTGCCGGATATACAACAACACGCAATCTCACATTATAAAAAACACGTAACAGGCACACGCGTTTTTAATTCCTGATCTAAAACCCTTGACATATGGTGCCACTGTTAAAGTAGTACCGAACTCAATTGGTACATTGCCAAAGTCGTGCGAAGGCCAATGACCGTCGTTTTAACTATGTCACGATGTTATAAAGAATCAGTGTAGAACTTTTTGAAAACTTTTGGATTAGCCCATGTTTTAGAAAACAAGACAATGTTTAATACGTTTGCTTTATGGTATACTAGGTGATAGCCACGACTTCGTCTGCGGTGTTTATTACATTAACACCACTTTAAGAATACAAATAGATGAACGCGTAGTGCTTTTAAAAATCGAAGTTACTTTAAAAACTTTTTATTGAATGAAGATATCGATTTTTTAAATCACAAACAAGTATCTAATGGGTAAAACAAACGAAAAATTATCTAAATCGATCCAGTAGTTTTGCGCAACGGCAAACCTCAAACATTTTTAATCGACTTAAAAAAAACGGAGGTTACTCAATTCGAATGTATGTATATTCATATTTTATGAATGTTCAGACATAACTACTTTTTTTATGAATCGATTTGGATGATTCTATTTTTGTTGGATAGGGGATACCTCAAGAGTGGACCCATTTTAATTTCATTGTTATTGGACGTTCATATTCGAAGATAGACAGGGAAACTCTTCAAAATCATTGAAGTTTGTTTTCTTGTATGGTAACAATTTTCTTGTATTTATATAGCTGTAAATTTTTCCAAAGGTTTTTAACAAAAAAAAATTATTTCGCATTCACCGGTATTAAATGAATGATCTTAACCTGTTTCTCATTATAAAGTATCAGGTGTGGCTTTGTATACATATATTACAGGCAATGTATAGAATCCCATAGAATATGCCTGAAGCTGGCCGGCAATGTATAGAATGCTAAATGAGAAACCGGTAAAGTATGAATTACATCTCCGATTCGTTTTGAATATCACGTGAGAGTTTTTGGCGGGATCTCAAAGTATCATGTGATGGTTTTTGTTTCAATTCACAAAGTTATGTTATTTTGGCAGCATTTTATGTGATATAGTTTGGTTTTTATGCCAAAATGTCAAATGCTATTGAGGCAAAGTATGAAATAAGATCTGGGGATAAGGCGATCGTGCTCGTCCGACTCGGTCTCTGAATAGTCGTATGTAAATAATTTCTTTATTTCATACATTGTGTATAACATATACACAATCATTTAAATTATTATTAATACAGTATAATGTTCAAATTTCAAATTTAAATTCTCATTATTATATTGTTAGGGGCCATCCATAAATTACGTCACACGAATTTCATGATTTTTGACCCCTGCCCCGTCCTTGTCACATTTGTGACTGATTATTTTGACTAGAGGGTTGAGATTTAGTGCAACGGAGGTTTTGGGGCTTGAATGGAAAGGAACACATTCTTTCGAGTTTGGGAGGTTTTCGACTTAAAGAAGTTCTAATGTATATAACTTAGATAAAAAATATTATATTTTGAAAATATGTGATGTCACAAAATTTGTGACACCTCCCCATCCCTTGTCACACAATGTCACACTTCGTCGACCCCCTCCCCTCACTAAACGTGTGACGTAATTTATGGATGGCCCCTTAGAAATAAAACACTGTGTAATATATTCTGTCTCATTCTCTCGTAGGCTCAATCCTATAGATGTATGCGTTTGTCTCTTTCTAGTGTTCTTTTTCGTTTCATCGCGTTTTAAATTACAACGGCGCTAAAGAAGTTTTCACTTCAATAGAAAGAAAGAGTTTTTTATTGTTGGTACAACATTAAAAAAGTAACAATACAAAACATAAAACAGCATAACTTATAAGAACTAGTATTTGGCCTAGTAACGACCTTTCATTCAGCCACAAGATGTAGTTTAACTATGCAGTACTGCAACGCTAATTTTCAATATGGGGCCTTAAGACAGACGGACGTCCAGTCGGTAGATTGATGAATGATGAGATATGAACAAATGAAAACGAAAAATTACTACAAAAACAACATTAAAATAGAACATTAATATCACTGTATACCTATGTAAGTTATGTGTATCATGTATGTATGTATGTAAAAAAATGCGTAAGTATCGTGGAACACTCATTTGGAACGAAGTTCGTATTTTGTGATACTGTTTAATGGTATTATAAAATACTATCAGAACCGCGCAACTTCTTCTGGGTTACATATGAGAGAGAAAGAGAGAGAGTAATCTTTTACGCAGCGCACGCAATGAAAGCTCTGAAAAGTAATAAATTTCCCTCGTTTTTGCAACATGTTTTCACTGATGCTCCGCTCGTATTGGTCGTAGCGTGATGTTATATAGCCTTCCTCAATAATGTTTTTCCATTCGTACCAGTATTTTCTGAGATTAGCGCGTTCAACCAAACAAACAAACAAACTCTTCAGGTTTATAAATAATATTATTAGTATAGATTTAAAATGATTCAGTATTCAGTGGTCTTGGGCCAACAGGCGTGTACTCATGGTTGGGCGCAGCTGATACCATACGCGCCATGGATAGCCGTATACACTGTAGAACTGTCGAGACAGAAAATTCTTACACTTATTTCGCCTACACCCCGTCCGTAGTTCCGTACCGTCTAAAACGACACTTCGTTCCAAAACATGAATTACCTAAATTTCGAAGCTCACTTCTGTGCTAAAATGCACAACTAATCATGTCGGGCGCCGTAATTGGATCTCTCTTTATCCTAAAACTAGCCTGGGACCGAAGCGGCACTGATAATCGCTTACATTGTTTTTAAGTATAACTACTGGTTGTCTTAACAGTGTGTTGTTTTTATCGTACATCAACTATCTTCACCTTGAGAAACAATCGTCGTGTATAATATGTAACGAGTGACAAGCTAATCTCTGCATGGCTACATGATGGCATAAATAAAACCGGTAGTTTTCACGATAAAAACTACTGTTCACTGATCAAGATAATCGAAATTATTCCATTCGCTTCTTTCTAATTACTTCTAAAGTAAATTTTGTTGAGTATTTATATCCAACTGAATAGTGTTTACTATACACCATGTTATAACACTCGCTATACCGACACTATTAGTCGTGTCGTGTTCTGCAGGTTTATATTTAAATTTTTTGAAGCAATGATGGCTCAGTGTTAGCTTTTTTTATGATAAAAAGGAGGCAAACGGGTAGGTGGCGCACCTGATGGAAAGTGATCACGGCCGCCCATAAACATTCGCAGACCTAGAGGGCTCTCAGATGCGTAACCGCCTATTTAGGGGAGAATAAGCTCTCTTCTTAAAGGTCACTAATGAATGGTTGTGCGAGGCAGAAAGTGCCTTAAGAGACGCACTGTTGTGAAACGCTGGACATCGAGGTGGTGTGGATGGAATTTACGATTTTTTGATTTATTTGTATGGAGATCGATTGACATGAGTTAGAATAGAAGCCCAGCAATAAGCCTGAGCTTTCGGTGAAGGAACATAACGTGGTGAAACCATAGTATTGTGGTAGAATAGTTTCTAATGCCCGCCCGGGTAGCTACCATCCTCTAGTTGAAATTCTTTCGTCAGCACCTATAGGTCTGTTCCGATAGCTGCACTTGAGAGCCAGTTTCCCCACTAGGCTTAGCGTGTCTCCATCTTGGGTTAAATGGAGTGGCAGCGATCTGTAACCGACTTGGTCTCGACCACCATGCACTTGGTGAACTGTCACTGAGACTCTCATTTGGTTTTGGTCAGTCGTTACTGTCATGCTGGCATGATCAAATGTCTCTTCACGTTATGATACGTTACGTTACGTGTACGTTATGCTTTGCCGGACAACAAATTCAAGGACCATTGCAAGCTGGTTTTAATGTCAAAAGGTTATTTATATGGTGGATCATTATTGAATGATAGTGATGTCTGGAAGTAACTCTCTCTCTGTGCATTTACAAAATTATTATTGTACTTGTTATATTAACACTTGTACAATTGAAAAAAAAAAAAACCGATCGAGTTTCTTGGCGCTTCTTCTCGATGACTGGAATATTATCCGAACCGGTGATAGTGTTTTGACGTTCATAAGTGCCTTCTTATGGCCTAAATTGAATAAAGATTATTTCGATTTTGATTTGGGTTATATTTGAAGGACTACATATTATGGGAAGTAGGGTAACACACTGGCCGGGAGGCAGGAACATTAATATATGTATGCGTTAGTTTAGTTCGAAGTCTTATGGATAGGGCATTAGTCAGACCGAGACTCGATCGAACCTAAGCCAAGGTCCGACCACTTTGGCACCCATTGCGCGCTTTCGCGGCTAAGATTGCCTTAAGCGCTCGCTCCCAAGCCACGGTAAAGCTGTAAAAGCCATCAGCGGCTCTAGTTTAAGGGTCTCTCAGGCTAACAGTGTAGTCAGTTTTTAAACTTCTTTATTCATACTGAGATGGAGGTTTCCGTAAAGCTGTGGCTCCGGAGCCCAGCGCATGTGGTTCTGTTGTAAAAGAGAGACGAGAGAATTAGGTTAAACAGCTCTTCGGAACACTCGCCAATATACAGACGGTAGAACACAGCGAGACAATGTCCCCACGTAGCTGAAGCGGCATTTACAGTTACCGAAATGCTTGCAGGACTACGGATCTCTTTGTGGTCGCTGGTGTTTTGGATAGTACTCTGCTTACGATCAGGTATAATGTCGTTCATTTTGCCAAGCAACAATAAAAATACGTAAATAACGACATTGTAAATTGATTCGTTCTCAAGGCTACAACAATTTAATTTGCCGAATCATTAAATCGACTTTTTGATTCTTTTATCATTTTTATTTTGTTGCGAATCGTCATTTCTTTGTTATCGTTTGTTGACAGGTTAACATATTAGACGCTTACTGTATTATAGCATAAATCTCGTTCGCCGCAAAATCATGCTTCCGATTAGGGCCTATAGAAGATTTCAGCTAAATTACGTAAAATTGTGTTCCTGTTGAGTAGGGTTTCCAGATTCCCTTGGGGAAGTGGTTCAAGGTCGGCAATGCGCTAGTGACACCTATGGTATTACAATCGTCCATAGGCAACGGTAGCCGCTTACCACCAGGCTGGCGCAGGTCTATGTTTACTTGCCAACTTTGTAGTACAAAAAAGGGCCGTCTTTACTCTGAATCTGAACTGTACAAGATACTCTAGGAGTCTAGCGCTTTTTTCAAAACCGTTTAAAAGACGTTTACAACGTGATACTCGAGTCAATGATTTCAGAGTAACATTTGCAAACTAAAAAATAAATTCCTACGTAACTGTGCCACATACAGGGGAATTACACAAAAGTAAACTGCTTCAATTTGGAACATGTTCTCCTCTATTCAAGCTTAAAGGTGTATACTTTGTTAGAGAGAGATACAAATATTACTTTAAACATTAACTTTAATCTTTTCAATTATAGTTCCAACAGGTTACTGAAAGTTTTATTTCTCTCAAACAGGTTTCTTATATTACCTGTTATCGCTCACCCCTACAAGACACCCTACAGCGTTGACACAGGAGGTGGAACAAGCCTAAGGCGTACTTTAGGCACAGTTTTACAAATTACGATTCTTTTTTAATACGATTAGTGCAATACTAGAAAATCTTATTACTGGAAATCTGGAATTTGGTATGGGTACATATTTATTATGCCGACAAAGTGATGAAATAAAATGTTGAATAAAAAAATTGTTTAAAGCACCTACCCTACATGTAAAGTGGGAATGAATTTTTATTCTCGTCTATCCCGTCGTGTGGGTTGTCGCCAATAGATCGGTCTAAAATATTGCGGGTGTGGAAGCCATTTTTCGATTCAGTGATCCATTTGCCAAATATATAGTTTATAGAATTATTTTTTTTAGTCCCCACCCCCGCCAACTATTTGGTTAAGTTAAAAGGAAAACTAACAGAGGTAAGTAGATTTTACAAGTTAAATTAGTAACCAATCAACTTATAAAATCCACTTGGATAAGTAATTTCGTACAAATTGTATTGAAAATTATTTAACGCCTCCTCTCTAAGTCTGCATTTATTATTGTGATGGGCAACTACGGCACCTCTACACTGCGCGTGGTCCGACATGCACGGCAATTTTTTTTAACAGGGGTCGCAAGTTCACCCCCATCCTGGAAGACAGTTTAAGAATAATCCTTTTTGTATTATACATTAACATATTATAACATTTATACAGTTTTTTAATTGTAAGTAATTTTATTTATATTATGTTGTTTATTTATTTTAATTTTAAATTTTAAACCGAGAAATACTATCTCCCATACAATCTTTGCAGTCCCCTTACATAATATATTCCTCGTTTTAATTTTTTCCCTTCAATTTATTAAAAGATGTATTTTTAACACTCGATTCATAAATGTAATAATGAGTCATATGAGAATTACTTAACTTATTCCTTTTTCAGGGCAGGGTTGGATCTGAATTTAACACCCTAGAGCAGATCATGCTTGAGAACGGCTCTAATTCCCATAGTAACGAAACCGTTGTTGACTCATATAAAAATATTTTTAGTTACCTACCTATCAGTGCTATTACAATTATCCGTATTATACCAATATGTTGTATATCAGAAACAGGCATATCACAATTTGGACATGTTGATTAGATAATTCAGATTGATAAAGTGCATCATACCGCATTGTAAATCACTGATAGTATTAATGGTCAAACTTTTTTATAGCCATATTATATATCATTATGTAAATCACATGGCTAAAACAGCAATCACAATTACTGTTAACAAGTATACATTTTCTTCATTTTAAGGAAAATAAAATTAATAATTCATCCCGTGAAAATAATATATATTAATTAAAAGTAATGTACTACATCAATACTTTTGTGTTTATTTTAAAAATAATCGACTCGTGAAGGATTCGAACCGTCGACCACCACTTTATTAATATTAGTCGGGCGCTAATTTTTTTAAATTATTATAAGCATACAGTTTCCTCATTTTCAGGGAGAAAAAATATTATTCCAGTAAAAATATCTGATAATTGAATATGTATAGTAAATAATAATAATAATATGATAGTAAATAATAATTAATTAAAAACTATTCTAAGGACTAGTACGTCATCTAACATGTTTTCGTGTGAGAAGTAAAAAAATAATCGTTTTTAGGCCACCCTAATTAATTTTTATGATTAAAATCTAGCAACTATAAAACTTTATCACAAGTGACTCTTTAGTTCAGTGGTTAGAATGCCCGATTAAAGTCTATAACGTGGTGGTCGTGGGTTCGTACTTTTTTTTTAAGTAAACTCAAAAATAATAATGACTACATCAATATTCATGAGGGAGGCCTAAAAACGTTTTTTTTTAACTTCGCACACGAAAACATTTTAGTTTAACACGTTTTATGAATTTTCAAAGAAATACCAACAACATTTTTTTTTTAAAAGTTCGCTAATTTTGTTTTTTATTCCAAAAAAATTCAAAATTGCAATAATTTTTTTCTTGTCATGTAAGTAAATCTACTGTTGAGATTATAAGTACTATTCTAAAAATTTTAAGTTGATATTTCATTAGATAGATGTCGCTCGCAATTTTTTTCATTCATAATGTAACGTACTTTATATTATTTTTTCGAGCTACTTGTAAAGGTAAATATTACACAACATTTTTTTTTCAGCTAAAGGACATGTTAAGGAATAGTAATGAATCACGACTTAAAGGACTTAATTGCTCGACTTAAATTGACCCAATTAAATTAATTTTTTTATGTCTCGAGCTTATTTATTTTAATATAGACGTCCACTATAATGTGTAAAAGTGAAATAAGTCATCTTAAAAATGAACAATTTATTACGCCAACCTTCAACGTTTTCTTCATCGGTTTCAGCCATTATTTACACAAAATTTCTTCGTTTACACAAACAAGGAACCAAAACAAAACTCAATAACGTTGCAAAACACTAAACTAACTTTGAAACGTATTTAAATAAGAAAACTTCGAGACGTCATATATCGGGAAGTTCCGGAGGAACTCCCGAATGAACGAACAGAACCTCCCTTCTCAAACGCACGACGCTGACTGAAAACTGAATGAAGAGAAAAATTGACAGGCGAGCGCGCGAAAATCTTTCCGACACAAGGTTTTTGTTTACCGAACTTTTCTCTGTGACTTTTAGAAAAGCAGTGACTAATGTATTTTAGTGCCACAAACAAAATATTTTTCATTTGCTTTTTTCTTGTTTTAGCGTCTGCTGCCATCGGAATAAAATTTATTGAATTTGTAACATTTTTGCTAAGTATGCATTTGGAAGTTTTTGTCGGGGTCTCAAACTGACATGTAGTGGTTTTGGTTTTTTATTCATAAATTTCTGTTGTTTGACTCTGTATTATGTAATACGGGTGGCGTTTTGATTATAAAATAATAAAGCTTTGTTATTGTGCACAAGTGAAGTGGATTGGTTGGATAATAACATGGACCATGAATTCTGAGATGCCACAAAATCACCATAGAAAACTCTAGCTAAGGAGCCACCATCTTGTTAGGATAGTGAAAGGCAACATAAAACAGGACACGCTCTATATTCACTCGATAATGACAGTAATGGTCTTCAATAAAAAGGACTAGTTGCAACTAGGAAGAAGAAAATTGTACATTTTTTTTTTTTTAATAAATAATTTAGATTCTTGGTTAGGATCTTATTGCTATTATTAAATACTGGGAAATAATTTATTATGATTAATTTTTTGCTAGTACTATTATGCCTTAAATTATTACATAGACTTCGTACATATAACTGACAGTGAAAAAAAGTCTTTTATTTTATGTCTCACTTAGTCCAATTCCGTTTTGGAACGAACCGGTGTATATCTAGCCAACAAGTGACTTTTACAGTTTCACCGATATATGACAACTGAGACTCCTACTAGCCTCCTCCTGAACTAGTGTTCTTTATTAATTATTATATATTGATTAGCTGACCCGTGCAACTTCGTCTGCATCATGTAAGAGAGAAAGGGTTAGAGAGAATGTGTTTTTTTAGAACTGACTATACTGTTAGCCTTAGGGGTCCTGGAGACTCTGACGGCTTTTACAGCTTCACTGGACTTGGGAGAGAGAGTGGGTCGTAGGCATTGTATTATTAGGTGCCTCTCACGCCCGCCTCCCACATTATTCTGCACAATAAAAATGCGTTCGCGGTATTTGATCATTATTTTGCTACCGAGTTTTTGTAAAACTGTGATATCTCCTAAGATATTCATTTAAATCAATTACTGTACAGGGCAATTTTGTTAAAAATTAAATACTTGTGATGAATAACTATTTATTTCGATAAGGATTAATACCATGTATACAAAAACACCTTCGCAAATAATTCATTATTTTAGAACAAATTTTAATACCATAAAAAAGGTTATATTGAGTAAACCTTAAAAGATAGACATATGCTACCACGGACGTTTTTTTAGAACTTATTAAGAGGAACAATTCCGTCACATACGATTGTTGTATAACTATAACCATTGACGCAGCGCACGCAGTGGAAGCACTCAAAAAGAATTTATTTTCCCCGTTTTTGCCACATTTTCAATTATGTTCCGCTCCTATTAGTTGTATCGTGATGATTTATTGCCTATTATAGCCTTCCTCAATAAATGCGCTATCCAACACTGAAACATTTTTTCCATTCGAACCAGTAGTTCCTGAGATTAGCGTGTTCAACCAAACAAACTCTTCAAGTTTATAATATTTGTATAGATTGAATATAATCTTAAATTGATTTAGCGTCTCGGATACTTCCGACCACGAATCAGCTTATAAACGTTACTAGTAATCAAGACATAGCAGAGACAACCTAGAGCAGACAATAAACCCATTACGGAATTATATGCTCTCAACTCTATATAAGGGGCCTTGCATGCATTGTTACATGCATCAAACAATGGGCCCAACTTAACAGTCAATTTTTCATCTCTGTCTTTGTGTTTGTTTGTCTTGTGGAAACGTTATATGTTAAATAAGTAGCTTGTATATAGGTGTTCTAATAGGCACGTAATTATGTACTGATATGTATTCTTCAAGTAACAGATTTTTGAAAACTATATACGTAGAAAAACACACTGTAAAAAACGGGCCAAATCTCGATTGAGATGCTTTGACTAAAAAAGGAGGGATATCTCATAAACAGCCAAGTGTAGGAGGTGATATAAAAATCGAGTAGTTTTAGCTGAAATCTGGCCCACCTTTTACACGTTAAATTCCATTATTTAGAATCTACTGTGCCTAATTATATGAGCCTAAAACTTTTTAACTAATGACAAGACAATAAGGTGCACATATTCTTGTTACATGTTGTGGAATTGTATATGGCTTTTACTTGGCCATTGTTACTATAAACTCAAGCTCAAGAAAACATAAGTACGTAATAGTAACAACAATTACTCCTATAATATTTTCACCGGCACAAGTCATATACAATTACACATGTAACAAGAATATGTTAACTTTATTCTTTTGTCATTAATTAAAATGTTTTAGGCTTATATTGGGAGCAAAGCGTCGCCACGCCAACAGCCCGCCAATATTGGAACCAAAGCGTCACGCACTCTCACGCCTATAACCGGTCCACCCGCCGAATTAAATGTTTCACATTGTAATGTTAGGCTATAACAGCATAGATATGTTACATTATAAAGTTCAAGATATTGTTTATTTGTTTGTTTGAACGCACTAATCTTTGAAAGCACCAATCAGATTAGAAAAATGTTCATTGCTTTTTATATCCCATTTATTGAGTAAGGTTATAGGCTATATAACCACACGCTACTGCCCTAAGGAGCGAAGCAGTAACCATCAACATCAAACAATCTGGCAAGCTACAGGAAATCAGGGAGTTGAAAACTTTTAGAAAATTGTTTTAAAACCTTTATATGTTGAAAATAATACCTATGAAAAATATAATATAATACAACATAAAAAGGGATTTAAAAATATTTTTAAATTTAAAAAAAAAGCACGCCACAAAACGCGCAATTATGGTCCCGTGAGGTCATCATTCATTTTATATATCATTTTGTATGATAACACTGACAAAATGTGACAACTCACGCAAGAGTCTTACGTTTATATTTCCTGAATGATGACGTCATATTTTCTAATCGGCGTTTCAAATCACTTGACTCACAGCCAAAAATGTTACTTTTTTCCGATTTGTATTGTTTTAGGTTTTTTATCTATAGACCAATATTAATCAATTTATTGACTTTAATTTTTAAACATAGAGTCAACTCGTGGGTTACGAGAAGAAAAAACAAGAGTAGGAAACACGAGTGCGATGGCGGCGCGGCGCGGCTCGGATGTGGCGAGGTGCAACTACGAATAAAGTCAGAAATTTAAACAAGTTTACAGTAAGTGTTATTAATGTATGTCTGATTACAACAAAAGGAAAATACTTTTATTAATGGAAATGACCCAGATCTTAATTTAGACTAGGTATGTTTACATTCAAAGGATTATAATTGTAAACATTATCTATGATTACCATACGCTATCTATGTATGGAGTAATCAAATGAAACGGTTTTTAAAAATGAATCACAAGTGACTCGTTAGTTCAGCGGTCAGAACGCCCAACTGAATTTGTCTTGTGGTGGTCGAGGGTTCGAATCCCTCACGAGTCGAGTTTTTTTTTTAAAGTTCATATCCACTTTTGGAAACCGGAGCGGAGCGGTAACCATGAAAGTCAATTAGTCTGACAAAGTACTCACTTTCCCCGTACGGAAAGTAAAAACACGGATTTGTTCGTGGCACGGCGTGATTTACAGAATACAATTGTATCACGTTTTATTGCTGAATCTAGAAAGTCAGATCTTGAAGACATCTTCACGAATAACCTTGAAAAATATAAAATCATTTGTCTCTGTAAGTAGAATATATTGATATTTTGTTGTGGTTTAATTAGCTAAACTTTATATTTTCTGTTCTCTTATTACATTTCCGAATTGATTTGTGCTCTGTTATAATTAATTATTTTAACTGCCCATCGTATATAATCATGTCTCATAAACTTCTATAAGTAAGATTGCATTTGTTTATTCTTTTTTTGTCGGTAATCTTATATTTTTTCAGAATGTAAATGTCATTGGTGTTTTATTATAAACTAGCTGTGCCTGTGGCTTCGCTCACGTGGACTACAGAATGCCCACGCGAATCTTGCTCCTCGCTCCCTGCTATTTTGAAGACAAAAATGCTTATTGTGGGTGTTTTTCTTAGAAGATAGATGTATACTCTCCTGAACTTCTTTGTAGGTCTTTTTAATGCCTACAATTATGTAGTACATTAATTTACTATATCTCGTATGGTTTACTCAGCTTAAGCCATTTAAGCGCTCGAATTGATTCACCATGACCAGATGTTTAATCTGTTCGGAACCCTAATTCCTTTTCTAAAATAAAAGTAGCATAAGTTACTCCCTATATCCTCAGCTATCGCTTAATGAAAGCCCCGTCATAATCAGTCCAACCATTTCTTAGATTTCCCGGACTTCTCGGAACAAACAGAAAAACAAACGAAAAATTTAAATATGAGCTTTTTGTTATAGGTATCGTATATACTTTTATTTGAATTTAGTAAAAAAAAACTGTTATTTTGACATTACAAACAGACAATTCAACTTTATGAATTGTATAGAATAAATAAAGTATTTCGAAAAAATTTTAACACGAAAGAAACCGATAAACTTAATAAACATTTTGTACAACGATATTCGATTACAGATCGAACGAAAACTTAAGAAGTTATTGTATAAAGTTTCATTTGATTATAGTTAAAATTTGATTATGTACCTACACTTTATTATCTGGCAATAATTGGAATTGTAAACTGTGGTTTGTGATTATTATATTTTGAGATGAAACAATTCATTTTACAAGATCCCTTGATTACTGGATAATTATTGAAGAATATCTCATTTTACGAACTGCCTTTAATGACTTCTACTTAAACTACGTGAAGAGCCTTTCGGAATATTAAACCAAAGATATAAGGGGAAGTAGACTACGGGAACGCGAACAGCATATTATGTAGAGTAATCGGCGGATTTTTTTTCTGACTATACTGTTAGCCTTAGGGGCCCTATTCAAAACAGAACTGCTGATGGCTTTTACAGCTTCACCGAACTTGGGGCTAGCGCTTAGGGCACTCAGCCGCGAAAATGTTGGACAACTCGTGCACAAAAGTGCCAAAGTGGCCGGACCTCGGCTTGGGCGGATGTCGCGATTAGAATTAAGTGGCGATCTGACTAATTCCCTATCCGTAAATTTGAGCTAAAGTAACATATACATATATACATGTTCCTTCCTCCTGGGAGGAAGGAAGGAACATGTGTATTATAGCTTAATCATAATCTATTCCTCGAGAGTCTGGTTATCATGTATTATAAAAAAGAATTACCGACCGGTAATTCCAGAGATTAGCAGGTTTAAACAAACAAACAAAAAACTTTTCCGCTCTATTATATTAGTATAGAAAACGAGACACAATTATACTAAGATGTTTGAATCTTGTATCTAAGTTCAGTATTATTTTATACAAAAAAAAATCGTTATTTACATAAGTTCAAATTATAATATACAAAACGTGTATTTGAATTATACGTTATATTAATGTTTATAACCCGAATTAATTGGGAGAACATAGACAGGGAGACATTTTAAGTATGTCATCTTTTATGTAATTATTATATTGTTAAGTATAAGTAAAATACAGAGTTTTATTGCTGCATATAAATAACTTAGCTGTAACATATTATATTTATTCGATCAATTCTCCACTACGTCGCCACTAACGCACCCGTATAGTCTATTGCTGTTTTCACTTTCCATACTTGCCCACAGCTTGCCAGATTGCTCGACGTTCAGGTTTCCTGCTCCGCTCCTTAATGTGCTAGCATGAAGTTATATAAAGTATAACCTTCCTCAATAAATATTTTATAAAATGTAACAAAAATTTTTTTTAAATCTGACTGACAGTTTCAGATATTCGCGCGTTCAAACAAACAAAAAATCAAACAAACTTTGTAATATTAATCTTTAAATTATAATATATTATACTAGCTATGACCGCAGCTTCACTCACGTGTGCTACAGAATTCCCGCGAGAATCTTGTTGTTGACAAAAATGCTTATTGTGTGTATTCCTTAAAATATAGATATATATATTCTCGCTGACTTTTTTGTAAGTTTTTTTAATGTCTAAAATTATTATGTTCATTAATTTTCTATATCTCTTAAGGTTTACTTAACGTAAGCTAATTAAGCGTCCGAATTGATTCTCCATGACGTTTTTTTTATTTGTGCGGAACCCTAACGCTTTTTCTAAAATAAAAGTAGCCTAAATTACTTCTGATAAAATCAGCTATCTACCAGTGAAAGTCCCGTCAAAATCGGTCCAACCGTTTCGGAGATTACCCGGAACAAGCAGACAGACAGACAAAAATTTAAAGAATGGGTTTTTTGTTATAGGTATCGTATATTCTTTCATATGCATTTAGTAAATAGCTGTTATTTTGAAATTACAAACAGACATTTTATTAATTATATAGATGCCAAGTAACTCGTATATGATTTCATAATCGTAATAGTTACATTGTTTCATAGTTACCTATGTTCAAAGAATATGAAATGAGACCGCAAATACTACGAACGAATACGTATGTATACCCAATTCCCTTTCCTGTAAAAAGGTTCATCCTTCACGCCTCAAGGAAATTATATATTTCATCTAATTTAACATGATTGCTCACTCGGCCCCCTAATACTTTTAATACTACCGAGAATAAAGAAATGTGATATATATTTCCTTCAGGTATGCATTCAGGACTTAATTTATAATGCAATAGTCCCTATTGTCACATAATTATCCTAAATATAATGTTTTGAAATATTTTCAGGGTTCCAATTATAAAAGTATGTACTTATTTGTTATTTTGATGAAATTCTACAGCCGCAAACACTGAAACAATGTACAGTCCGATACCAATAGATGATTGTCGAGGAAAATTTGACAATCGCCATTGTCACATAATTCTATATTTTTTTTTGTGTGAAAAATTACAGATGGCTGGTGGACATAATATGTATATTGGACGACCACGAAATTCGACGCAGTGAAAATATAACAATTACGTCATTTGGAGTTCATTTTATACTACACGTATGTTGATAATGTTCGTAATACATAAATGAACCAATGTTATGATTTTTGTTAAATATAAATCCCAACAAAAATTTGCTGTTAAAATTGCGTCAAGTGTTTAGAATCTACTGTGCCAAATTATATGAGTCTAAAACATATTAATTAATGATAATACAATAAGGTTAGTATATTCTTCTTATATGCTATGGAATTTCATGACTTGGCCGTTGTTACTATAAACTCAAGCCCAAGAAAATATAAGCACGTAACATAACAATGACTCCTATATCATTTTCAAGGTCACAAACATCAGGAAGAATGAAGACATTTTGATAAATGAGAAAATTCTGGTTTAGAGGACTTATTATTAAATATTATTGGGGGTCTTAAGTCCTTTCATACTCACTGACTTTATCCTTTCCTTTTTATCACTGTAGCGTATATTGTAATAAAATTAGACAACGCAGATATTAGATTCCTGCGAAAAAAAACGTTTTTAATACAACCGTATAAGAATTTAATTTATTGTTTCCTAGACAAATGTAAATGTATAAACTGTTTCGTCGTTTTAGAGGGATTTTCGTGAACAAAAAACTAATATTAAAAATGTTTCTAACTCATACATATTATCTATTCGCTTAGTGTCTGTGTCTTTCAGATAACTGAGTTTGTTTATAAATTGGATTTTCAAAGTTATAATAAGAAAATATTAGGCTTTTTTATATATAGGTATTAAGTTATTTTTTAAGCAATTTAAAAAAAGGAGGAGTGTCCTCAATTCGAATGTATTTTTTAATGGATGTTTAGCTATAACTTCTTTGTTTTTATGAAGTGATTTCATTTTTTCTTTGTTTGTTGCAAAGGGGTTACCTCAAAGGTTGTCCCATTTTAATTTCATTGGCATTGGACCTTCGACTTTGAAGATATATATCTTAGAGAACTCAAAATCATTGAAGTCGGTTCTTTTCTTTGTTAAAAATTATCTTGTTTATTATCTCTTCTTCCGCTTATATTATACTGTTATGTTATTATTATAGTAATGCTAAGCTTAAATGTAAATGATTTTGATTTATTATGATTAATATTTATTAACTGTTATTTATTATGATTTTGAAACCGGATGCGAATAATTTGATTTTTCCGCCCTGTTATAGATTAGATACTTATTTACCACTGGCTGCGCTCACGGCTGCATTCGCATGGACTACAAGAATGCCGCCACATTTACTCTTGCCGACTTTTTAAAATTTTTAACTACTTTAACTTGATATGTCTCTTATGTTTTACTCCGCGTAAACCATGAAGTATCACGAAATCGTCGTATTTACCAATTTATCTTTATTTACGTTGTTATAAAAGTTGCCTAAGTTTTGAAATCCAAGATGAGTGGTTAGCCATAGGTGAGTTCGCATCCCAGTAGCACTAAAGTTGCGCGCCTTGTTATAGGGCTGGTCTCCTGCCCTACTAAAATTTTATTTTAATGCCTTCCAAATGAGCCTCCCAGACCAGAGTAAGGTGGGGGAAAGCCTCTGAAAAATCTTGCTATACTTGCGGTGAGGAAATAGGTACAACCAGGCACTTATTAGTAGGATGCAAGGTGCTTCTTGAAAGGGGTCACTACTCACGTCACCATGATAGAGTACCTCAATTCATACGTAAAACAGAAAGTTTTTTCAGTAGTTAGAGCTAAAAAATTGACCACTAACAGGAGACGAATTAACTTTAAAAAAGAAGGCTCAACAGTAAATGCTAAAAGTAAGCCCTTCTCAATCCTACGTTCTGCACCTGATGGACTATTTTAGTGGGCACATATGAAAAATATTAAAAATCCCAGGGAATGTGGGTGTTTCTTCATCCAGACCGAACATATTTCTTTATTATCGAGAAATCAAACGTATAGTTCTTGCAGAGCTTACTGTACCGTGGGAAACTAATATACCTAAAGACCACGCAATAAAAATGAATAAACATTACGATCTATGTAATGAGCTAACCAAAAATGGCTATGCGGTTAACTTGTATGCAGTGGAAGTGGGAGCGAGAGGTATTCCAGCGAAATCTCTCTATAACTTGCTAAAAGACCTCGGCCTGTCGAGAACTGCAGTAAGTTCTATTTTAGAACGGGTATCTAAAGCAGCATTAACGGGCTCTTAACATATCTGGCTTGGTAGGGAGGGTATCGCAGGCTGTCAAGGTGAGCGGTGAAGTGCATCATAAGGGAGCCCCTTAAACCTACACCTGGGTCGCAAGTCCCGGGGGCTGCTCGTGTTCCCTCTGTCTGCCACACGATCGACCTGGCACCCGCACGGTGAAACCATTGTATGCTAAGATGTTTGTTTCTCCATATAACATCAACTATCTGCCAGTGAAAGTCCCGTCAAAATCGGTCTAACCGTTTCGGAGATTACCCGGAACAAACAGACAGACAAAAATTTTAAAAATTGTTTTTTTTTGTTAAATACCTCGAAACCTCACGTTTGGCATAGTTAAAGTTTATATGGAGAAGTGTAGCAAGGTAAATATTATCTATAATATCTGTTACTAATATATTAAATTAAATAAATTAATACTGCGAATCCTAACCTGTCCAGTGCCATTGAACTTAGACCCCCCAAAATATTGACATTGTCACTCAACGAAAAGCGACAGCAAGTGATGTAGATAATACTCATTGTTTATTTAAAAAAAATTTTATGCAATACGGGAATGCGCTTGGCCTCAATCTTACCCGATGGTAAGTAAAGATGAGGCCGACGATGTATTGCGTTTACCTATTAAATGCCTATTCATTTAATTTATTGTTTATGAATACTGTAAATGTCAAACAGAAAATAGTTTATGATCAAAAAGTTGCTGGTCGAATTTCGAGCTTAGGGCGATCGCTAGTTTAAGAAAACAGACATGTCATGGTCTAATCAATGACTTTTTTTATCGTTATAGGTTGTGTCGTAGAACCCTAAGGTTGTGGCCATAATCTCACCTAATCTTAAGTGTTGATATGACCCAAGATGGTAGCACGCTAAGCCTAGTGGAACATTGGCTCCTCTCAAGTGCAGCTATTGGTGCTTGGCGACAGATTTTCAACTTAAGGGAGGTAGCTAGCCAGGTGGACATTAGAAAAAGACCTACCACCTTGGCTCTCAAGCTATGGTTTCATCATGACGTTTTCCTTCGCCGAAAGCTTAGACTCATTGCAGGGATTTGAACTCACGTCATTCGACGCGGAGTCCGTACACGCTAGCACTGAACCATCACTGATTAAACTGCATTGCATTATTGCATTCCATTATTAAATGATTTGATTATAATATTAGGTAAGCTACGAAAATGCATTCTTATAGTTATAATATTTACATTTGTTATCAATAGATGGCGCCAGTTGTATATTAAATCGCACTGTTGTTACGTTAGCGTTAAATTATTGAGTTGTAAATGTGTTCCTATCTTAGGTCAAGCCAATCTCACCTGACTGGTGGTTAAGTTCATTTTTGAAAAGTCATCGCACTGTCGTGTTTGGAGGACTTGGTATTCTATGTTTATTATGTAATAAATAAATTAACTGTTAATCTTTCAATTGAAATTGAAATGTTGATAAATTTTTTATCATAAAATCAAAATGGTTTAATAAATTAATTAAGTAAATGAAATTCTTTTAAATCTAGGTTGAGTTTTAAGTTTTTAATAAAAGGAGGAGCGTTCTCAATTTGATTGTATAAATAGATATTTTTCGTTGGAAATGGCCGTAGGGACGATTCGATACCGCCCTTTGATCGATATCAAGTATTCATTCAGGTATCGAATCAAAGGTTCGATACCATGAGTACACAGTAGTGTCGAATCGTCCCTAGAAAGGTGAGATGCCACATTCTAGATCCAGTGGCATTGCACCTTGGACTTCGAAGATACGGCAAGAATACATAAATCATTTAAGTTGCTTTTCTTTTTTGTTAAAAATAATCTTGTAATGTTAGGAATGACTGGATGAAAGATGTTAAAAACCGTAATTGTTGAATCGATATAGGGACTGCAAGTATCGTCATGAAATACATCGATCACAATAATATTAGGTCGGGGAAAAAGTGTTTTCGCATAACGTAGGTATAAACTTGTTATAAAATTTCTTTGGATGTACTATTTGTATCTGGCTGGTTTCGGTAACATTAAAAAGGTTACATCAAAAAATTTAGTATAAAAAAGTGGTTTCCCGCTATTTTTCATTTGTTTTTCTTTTTATAAAAATGAGTGAATCTAATGAAGAAATTTGATACATTTAGAAATATTATTACAAAAATCCTGAGTCACACGAGCTCACTGAAAGAATCCTAATGAACCGTGTACTCATTTGCGATTCCTTATTGAGACGTAATGAAACCGAGCCGTTTTTGAAGAGATTGATAACTGGCGATGAAAAGTGGATCACGTAAGACAAGAACGTGCGAAAAAGGTCGTGGTCTAATGTCGGCCAGGCTTCACAGATTGTGGCTAAACATGGACTAACTCGAAATAAGGTGATACTGTGTGTATGGTGGGACTGGAAGAGCATTGTTCATTATGAGCTTTTACCGCCCGGCAAAACCATCGATTCGGATCTCTACTGCCAACAACTGATGAGATTAAAGGAAGCAGTTGAGAGAAAGCGTCCGGAATTGATTAACAAGAAGGGTGTGGTCTTTCATCACGATAACGCTAGACCACACACATCTTTAGTAACTCAGCAAAAATTAAGAGAGTTGCATCATATAGCCCTGACCTTGCACCTTCAGATTTTCACCTGTTTCGGTCTCTTCAGAATTCCTTAGGTTCTGTAAGGTTAACATCAAGAGAGAATTGCCAAAACTATTTGGATTTTTTGATCAGAAGTCCCAAAGTTTCTACAACAACAGGATCATGTCTCTACCTACAAAATGGCAGAAAGTCATCGAACAAAACGGCACATATATACTGTAAATAAATGTAAATAAACTTTGAAAAAAAATGTCTTGAGTTTTCATATAAAAATGCGAAGAAACTTTTTCGCCGACCTATTATTTAATAATATTACCTCCGTATACAATAAATAACACTAATAAGGATAATAATTGATTTAAGTAATTAAATTTCATTGATTAATTAAATTTGACTGGAATCTCTAGAGATTAGCACGCTCAAATAAACAATCAAAACCAATCTTTTGAGTTTTATAATAATTGTATTGATGATTCATGATTACACGATGCGTTTGGTTCATGTACATCAATGCAAAATTATTATATATGTTAATATATAGTTAAACATTAAATTAGTTCCATAAACAGCATAATCTATATTTGGCTAGAAGGGTTGCCTCTTCTAGTTATGTATATTATTCTTGTCCTGAAGATTTTAGTGACTCCGTATTCTCGGTAACATCGGTAGTAGCATCATAGTCATCAACATTGTGAAATCAAGGTGATGTGCATATTTTCGAGTTTGGTAGTTGTAAGAGATTGCCTTCGAAACTTGGAAACTCTCTAAAAAGCAACAGCGGCGATATTAGCGACGAAAGTGAGCAATAATTCAGGTATCGAGTTATATATTAGGCGTTTATTTTTGTATTTCCAGCCAGTTTAATATACACTGACTGCTCGGAAGTAGAATATCCATCCGAAACCAATATCTAACTGGTAAGTAAATGGTAAGTATTTAAATAAGTCGACATTTTAATGAAGATCATAATTTAGAACATTACCTCTCAGAAGTCAGTGCAATTCTCAGTGGTTGCTCACTTGCCATTAGGGTAAGTATAAATGCGTGTAAAGATGAATATGTGTAAAAAAGTAAGGGACCATCTGTATAAAACGTGTCCACTAGCATATATACTACCACAATCAGCCAATTACCAAAAATATTAGCAAGCTGACAGATAGACGTGAATACGAATAAAATATAAATTAAACATATGGGTCGGGGCCAATTCTTAACAACGCTGTTTATATTAAATTATTTAGTGGACCGAGTGGGCGAAGGGCAATGAAATCGCATTTAATATAAATTACTTTGTTTAAATTTATTTTATTATTACTACAATCTCAGTTTCACAACACGTTACACGGTATAATGGGGACGATAAAAACTGTTTTATTGACTTATAGAGAATTCAAAATAAATCCTTTCTATACTACGTATGAGAGCCCGTTTAACATCATTCTTTGGACATGTAACATGAAAACAATTCTATAAAATGCTTGTTAGTAGTACAGTATCAGCCCACGCAGTAAGCGTCAATGCGATGCACAAACCAAGTCTTAATATTACGATGACTTATTATATGAAAGATAACTATACTTCAAACTAAAGGTGAAAGAATGCAAATAACGTCGGTCATCTGATCGAATAGAAATTCTGGACTGCGGAACGTCAGCCACGCATTAACAATGCACGTTTATTATACTTAGGTGTCATACATTTCTAACTACCCATATTATAAATTAGCACTTACCGTTTGTAATCATATGTATATTTGGAGATGTGTTTCGTAGTACAATATCATCTGAAATATTTTGATATTTATAAAAATAACAAGTGCACAAAGCACTTCAAAGCGCGCTATTAATATATTGTTGGCAATGTTCAATTCGGGATAATTCTATTGAAGAGCTCTTGAATAGAGTGTAATTTAGTAATTTAACAGACTGTGAAGCATGACCCAGACCTTTGAGGTCAATTCTCAATTCTAATGTGGTAACGGTCAAATGTGGTAGATAGAGTTTATATTTAATCTTATTTGAATCACTTACATTTCAGTATATCTTCAAATGTTTTGGTTATACCAACTTCCGGCGCTGTTCGAACATTGTTACTGTTGTTTGTTATTTAATAATATAATATATGAAATAATATTTTTACCACGTTACCTTGTTAACGTAGTTTTTATAAATGAACTATTTTATACCATAATATATATTAAATACCATTTTTTATAAAATAATGCTAAGCTTATCAGGAGTTAAGTTCATAATTGAACTGGTATATACCTGCTGGCTAAAAAAAAAAAACAAAATAAAAACAAAATAAAAACAAAATAGTATTTATAATACAGTCACATGACTAAACTATATTGTTTTATGGTAACACGTTAGACCGTTAGGTGACAATGAAAGTTCTTATAAAATCAAAAACTGAACAAACTAGCAAGTTATTAGTTTTATTATATCGTATACAAGTGGTCAGTTCTAAAAACTTTCAGTGCCCCTAACGTGTTTACTTTTGCACTATTCAAAGAATTATAAGATGAACGATAACCGTTTAGTAACAGATTACATGTAGTGACAGCCGCCGTCGACGGTGGTATATATGATGCCATGCAGGTGTATGAGAGATGTCGACGAACCCGGCGGCTTGGGGTAAGGGATGACCTCCGGCCATCTTACATTACATTTATCTTCCATTTACAGAAAGGCCTTCGGGCGTTGGACGCGGGCTCGTCCTTCGCCCTTGTACAGGTCCAAAGGAGAGTATCTCATCTCGACCCATCAGACCGCAGAACGTAGCCCCTTATGAAGGGCCGGCACCCGGGCGAGTGGAAGTAATGCGCAAGCAGTCCCCGCTACACGGCCAGATGGGTGAAGAAGCAACTCTGTGGAGCTTTAGTCGGTAAGAGTCCGAGATACACTTCTCTTGAGTTACCCGGCTCGGGAGATATATACAATGCAGGATTTCCCCAAGTAAAAAAAAAGAGTATCTATGGGAGATAATGTAATGTTTGGAGCTTTCGTCATATAGACGCAGCTGATAGTAAATATGTTTTTTTTAAACTACCTAATAATATGCATGTGCAGTGTTTAGTGTTGGAAATGTTCATTAGCTGGCATCATGAGATAGTGAGATCGCGGGAAGGCCTGTGATAGGTGGGCGAATGGCAGGTGCCAGTGGTAATGGCAGCAGTCGTCGTCGTGAGTTTGGGTACCCAGTTTCTGCTTGTGGTTTGGAGAGCGCTATGTCACACGTAATTTTCGGTAGTGCCTTAGTTGGATTTTGCCTTGTTGAGTTGGTGTCTCAGGAGTTTTGTTGAACTGATTGTTTGCGTTGCTAGTGTCCTGCGATTGGAGGCGGTTAAACCCACGTACATACAATTCACTCCACACACACACATACTGTGGCATCAATACTTCACAATTGGGTACCAGGGATACCGTCCGTGCCTGACGAGGTGAGTCTTCTTTTGTTTGTAATCAATTACTGCGTATCGCAGCAATAGGTTCGAGAGGAATCGTGATTCGCGAAGTTCGATTCTAGGGCTCAGCGTACGTCACGCGAATAGTACGTGGCGAACCTTCTCGAACATTTAGTTTTACTCCCGTGTGGGATATAAGTACACAGATGTATGATAAAGATAATTATTAATTATGTGATTTGATGCTTAATAATAGTATTGTCTTTTACATTCTACATGTTACATAGTGTTAGAAATCTCTAACCCGGCGACGAAGATAATATTCACGGGCGACTAAACAATGTCAACGGTTTGACATCATCATCATTATCCGCGCTATGTTCATTGCTGATCACGGGTCACATATCTCGTGGGCGTCATCTCTCCTATAGCCACTTCGAACCTCGCCTCTCTGACCAAACAGGAAATGATATGTACGTCCACCCGGATCGGCAGCTCGAGATAGAGAATAACCCTCCCAGGATTCAGACTCCCGACACATTAGGTAGGTTCCATTAATCCAGCAAGACTGTCTCTCTTCGGATAACGACGTAGTAGGTTGCACCAAGCAACACCAAGTCACAAGCGGTCTTCATGTTACGACGGTTCAAGCGACACTATAACAGTATGCATTTTTTTTTAGATCTGACTATATTGTTAGCCTTAAGGGCTCTGAATCCGCTGCGGCTTTTACAGCTTCACCGGACTTGAGGTTGAGCGCTTAGGGCACTCACCGCGAAAGTTTTGGACAACTCGCGCACAATGGTGCCAAAGTGGCCGGACCTCGGCTTGGGCAATTGTCGCGAATGCAAATAGGAAACAGCATGCTTTTTTTAGAACTGACTATACTGTTAGCCTTGTTGGCCCTGGAGCCTCTGACGGCTTTGCCAGTTTCACCGGACTTGGGAACAGCATGCATATGCGCTCCGCCTTATATACTCTTTCACTCGGTCCGAGCAGTAGGGTAAGAAGTACGGTAGTTGTGGATATATCCCAACTTCCCAACGAGGTTAATCATGAATACCTAAAATACCTACTATTATGTACATATATCTCAGCTATTTGGATGCATCTCTCATCGCATTGCAATTTGGAATGAAATGGCTACCTACATGACTGTCTCCAAAATATTTTTGTCCCTTCTGGAACTAATCCAACAATAAACCGGATAATGAACTAACTGAATCTTTACCCAGTAGGAGTCGAATGAATGACATAAACATAACATACCATCACTCCTGTATTTCCCGAAGGGTTAGGCAGAGGTGTACTTAATGTACACCCACAGTTCGCCGAGTATGTTTTTAGGTCCCATGTAATAGGGGACGAGCCTATTGCCATTATTCGGGCACGAAACCAAACTCCGAGCTGCTACTGAGAATTTAATAGGAAAACCCCAATAACACCTTGCTCGACCTGGGTTCAAACCCAGGGCCTCGCTCATAGCAGTCGCGCTTACGACCACTAGGCTAACGAGGCAGTTAAACATAAAAATCATAATAATAATCTTGCAAAGTGTATCACCAGCAAGCGCTTAGCAATAATGTTCACAAATAGTTAATACCGTAATATAGTTAATTTACGTCACCGTGTCCGGGAAGCGATATATCTTTTTAATATCTCATTTCAAATTTTATGAGTTCATATATTTGGAATTGGAAACGTTAAAAATCCGCATTAGATTTATCGGTGACTATCTTTATCATGGCGGTTTTTGTTCCGTGTATTTTTTTATACCACCGATCGCCCTATGGTCGAAATTCGACCAGCGACTTTTTGATCATAGACTATTTTCTGTTTGACATTTACAGGTATTCGTAAACAATGAGTATTATCTACATCACTTGCTGTCACTTTTCGTTGACTGATAATGTCAATATTTGGGGGATCTAAGTTCAATGGTACTGGTCGGTTTAGGATTCGCAGTATTAATTTATTTTATTTAATATATTAGTAACAGATATTAAAGATACATTTTAGCATTCTGCACTCCTTCCCCATATAAACTTTAACCATGCCAAATCTCACAATCTTCCGTGCACGCAATACGCTTAAAAAGGTACCGAAAGATTTGCTTCACGTATATATAGATGATGTATTGTATGATGAACTATTGACTCATATGATCGACGTGTTTAGATTTATGTGAATTAAGTAAACAGATGCCAATCGTCTATTCTTTGTTGGATCGATTGTAGCAGAACATAAATCGATTATATTTACGGAGTACTATAAGTAAAAACTAAGCACTTACAGAGACATCCACAACAATGAAATTTGCGGAACACTCGAACCGACTGTTTTGCAAACCGCAGTAATGTTCAATATGGAATCGCGTTACGAAAGTGAATCTGTATTTAATTCTTATCGTTCTCTCTGAAATCAAAGCGATTTGCGAATTTCACGTGAGAAATAAAAAATCTTTTTTTTTTGTTTAGTTAATGTAAGTGACTATGTATTCAAAGATTGTAAAACAATATATATATATAAAACATATAAATGCCTAGACTTCACTCTCAAGGGCAACTGCCAAAATACACTAAAAAGTAAAGGAAGGCAGATTTTTATTTGAAGTTTGCTAGCTTGATGAATACTAAAGAAATACTCTATACAACCATGCTATGATTTCACGATATTTTTTTTCATCGAATTCTCAATTGCATTATACGAAAATAATTGTTTTGTTCTAGTATATTTACTAAAAATAAGATATACAACTACAACACTCTATATGAATAAACCATCACGCCTTTATCCCCGAAGGGTTAGGCAGAGGTGTACTAATGTACACCCACAGTTCGCCGAGTAAAGTTTCTATGTTCCATGTAATAGGGGGCGAGCCTATTACCATTAATCAGGCGCAAAGCCAAACTCCGAGCTACTACAGAGAATTTCATAGAAAAACCCAATAACACTTTGCTCAACCTGGGAATCGAACCCACCACTACGACCACTATGCTAAGGAAGCGCATAATTTATTATGAATCCTTTTGTCAACGACCTTCAGATGGTGACAATATATTACACTTTCATGAAACTTTGTACATTTTGAAAGCCAAATATAATTAAAAATCATATAACACTAATAAGTATTATTTTAAGTTTATAATAATTCTTTAAATGTAAAGTTTATGTCTTCTCTTCGTTAAACAGTTTCTACACAATGCTCAGCATAGGCATTTTCATCTGTTCAAAGTATTCTGTCACTTTCACTAGATGGAATTGTGCGGGCCATGTATTGTGCCACAGCAGTGTTAGCAGATAGGGCAAAGCAGTACTAGAGTGGAGAGCCAGAATTAGTTGAAGGATCGTAAGCAGGCCGCCGCGCCGATGAGATAGATTGACGACAGAAACTAGTTCAGTACATAATTAAGTAATATTCTCAAAATAAAAGGATTTTTATTGATTCCGTGAAAACCAAGCCCATAAATATTTTCATATAATATTTCAGTAAACTATATGAATCAGTGTCCGGTGTAATACAAAATGACGCTCATTTGCGGAAATATGGCGCTGGTAGCCTCGCGGTGCGATGCGGTGCGGCGGGAAGTTATTACAAAACAGTCCGTCTATTTTCACACTATAACTCAGCCAATTGCTGTCGACTTGACATTCAAACGACAGGATTGATATAGCCCCGAGAGAGAAGCATGTTCACTGCTTAGATACAACTATAATCTTCTTTGTAAAGTTTAAAATCAGTTTTCAATTTTACTCTGAGACTCGAGGAACCTCCTTTCTAGGACCCGCAATATGTTGCGAACAATTACATAATACAATATACCATGCAGGCGATAATCAAGAATATAATATTATACATATGTACTCATTTCATTAAATCTATTTTTGGTAACCAAAATTGCGAAATTTTTATGGATAAATCCTACAATATGAAGTCTGCGTTGAGTTTTTGCCGGGATATTACTCTGTGACTTATATTTTAATTCTTAAAATTATGTTGGTTTTTTTTCTCTATAATATGTCACCAATATCAACAATATCACATTGGTGTAATTTCATATGATATAGTTTGTATATTATGCGTAAGTGAAGTTAATTATAAATAATACTAGGAAACGTGCATTTTGAGTTGCCACAAAACTCCCTTGTCTTTGTTAGCGTTGTTTAAACTTTGAAGATTAGCAAAATATTATATGCACGTTATTTATTTAAATCTTTATTGCAAATAAGTGTACAATTGAAGAACTTTATGCTAAAATAACCGTTCTCTACCAGTTTTCCGGGTGCAAGTGAAAAGTACATGCAAAGTGTGCATGATGTTTAGTGAACAAAATCTAGTACATATATTATTCAACTGCTTCAAGTAGAAGCTACTTAGCGAACTCCACAGTCGTGTTGCTGTTTAGATTGGCAGAATTGTATATAACATGCATGTATCTTTATTTTATTATTATGACAGTTGGCAGACTCATCCGTTCGGCGTATTTACCTACTTGGTGGAAAATTTTGATTTAATATTAAAAATTAATAAGTCATAAAACTATTTTTTCATAATTTGCACGTAATGTTTTTCCCACATAATACAAATATAATTTATAACTTTCAGTTAACTTGATTTTTTACTTAGGGATTTGATTTTTCTTGTGTTTTAGTTCACTCATTTATTCAACGGCTAAAAGAAAAATACATCAGTAAAACGATTATTTCACTTTCCAACCCTTAATATTTGTGACTTTACGTAGTAAATTTATCGGATATAACTGATATCATAGATTCGAGGGAAAAACTTTCAACTAGCTAGCGACCGAGACTTTGTTCTCGTGAAAATATTTTTGATGACATATCAACGACGTAGCAACTATTTTCAAGATTATTTTACAAATATACCTTTAGAAGTGACAAAAAATATAATATAGTCACCCCATGGTGCCGCATCACTTTTGGAAAAGTTGATTGTACCTTTAAATTCTACATTTAATATTACATCCATTAGTGCAGGTGAAATAATAAGAGCTTTTAAACAATTAAACTTAAAAAATACTGAAGACATTAGGGGAATGTAAGTAGTAGGAGTTCAATCCTTAATTATCAATATTTCACCATATCTGGCTCACATATTTAATCAATGCATAGAAACAGGAACTTTCCCTAGTATGATGAAAATAAGTAAAATAGTTCCATTTTTTTTAATCAGGTTGGTAAGTATCTTGGTAAGTAGGACCAATTTCTGTACTTTCTTCGATTAATAAGATTTTCGAGAAAATTATGCTTAAGCAGTTAGTAGAATATTTTAATAAACACAAGATATTGGATGGTCGACAGTTTGGATTCACGAAATCGAAATCCACCACTGACGCTGGTGCAACACTACTAAGTCATATATTTGGGGCATGGGAAGAGTCGCAAAAGCCTTCGACTGCGTTGATCACACGGCGCTGATATTTAAACTAAAACATTATGGTATTTGTGGCCCTTCTCTCGACTTTCTAATCTCTTATTTAACAGACTGCTGTTTAAAAGTAAGTGTAAATGGGGCAACGTCTTCTGGATCATTGGCAAGAATCGGCGTCCCTCAGGGACCGATTTTGGGACAATTTTGTTTCTCGTATATATAAAAGATCTACCGCTAGTATTTGAAACAGCGCTGACATGGTTCTTTTTGCGGACGACACTTCACTTATATTGAAAGTGGAAAGAATAGATTCGGAGCTTAGGCAATTAAACAATATTTTAGTTACAATCTCTGAATAGTTTGCTTTAAATAATTTACTGCTAAATACAAACAAAACCAAATGTATGAGATTTGCCTTTCCCAATGTCCGGCGTGTTGATAGTAGTATCAAGATTGAAGGGAATTTAGTAAGCTTAGTTGATAGTACTGTTTTCTTGGGTATTACGCTTGATTCTAAATTACAATGGGGTCCGCACATTAAAACCTTGGCGGGAAGATTAAGCTCTGCTGCATTTACAGTACGTAAGATTCGCCAAATAACAGATATTGCCACTGCTAGATTGGCCTACTTCACTTACTTCCATAGCTTACCATATTTATATTACAAAAACGGGCAATTCGTGCAATTTACAACATAAAACCTCGTGAATCACTAAAGAACAAATTTCAGGAATATAATATCTTAACTTTGCCCTCCCAATACATCCTTGACAACTTAATGTATATTCGTAAAAACTTAGTCAAGTAAGATTTTGTCAAAAATCAGCACAATGTTAATACTAGAAATAGAGATAAATTAGTCGTACAGTGTTTTAGACTAAATAGGTCCAATAAAAGTTCAAGGACTATGTCAAGCAAGTTTTACTGTCAAAAGATTATTATAGGGTGGATCATTATGTGAATGATAGTAATGTCTGGAAGGGACTCCCTCTCTGTGCATCCACTAAATAATAATTATAGTATCTGTTATATTAACATTTATACAGTTGACAAAAAGAAGATAAACCCGATCGAGTTTCTTACCGGATTTTATCGATGTCTGGGTCGTTTTTCGAACCGGCAGTAGAGTTTTGACGTTCATAAGTGCCTTCTTAGGGTTCCTTTTATTAAATTATTTTTTATTGTTTAACACCTACAGAAATTCATAATGATATATAACCTACATCCTTCAGTCCCATAATAATCTGAAAACTATATCCAAAACACCGAGAACTATATAAAATACACTAATTTGTTGAAACGAATCGCAGGCCATCTGTTAACTACTAAAAGAGTTTGATTTTAGAGTGTTATTGGGTTTTAATAATTAAAATATAGAGTCCATGCAAACAACGGAGTTATCAGTTCGTTGATGGAAGGAACCTTCACGCAAGTGAACAACAACTGTACAAAATTCAAACTCAATCGAATTCGAACGATGCGCGAACGCATAGAGCACGAATACAAAGACAATGTTGGATTTGCGCTCCGAGTGTACCTGTGTTGGTGAAACTCGTTTGTGGCATAGGAGATTCATTCATAAAACGATTTCACGGTGCGTTAATAAGGAAACGGGTGATCGTTGCAATCGCGGAAATTGGACTCGAGTCTTTTAACAATCTAAAACTATAATCGGTTGTAAAACTCTACAGCGTTAAGGCATACTAAGGTCTCTTGAATTTGGAATTGCATACAGGACTACTTCTACAGGGTTCGACTACTTCGGCATTCTTGTGATTGTTGCCATAATTGTTGTATGTTTCTGTTTCTGTGTCATTAATTCGGTATTTACTGAACGGATTCAAAAGCAACTTGGCAGGCTAATAGACATCCTCGATTAATATAAAGAAAGAAAGATGAAAGAAAAATTATTTATTGTCACAAGATATACAAACAAAAAACAAAAACAGGAAAAAGGACCGATAAACATAAAATATTAAAAAAAAATAAACGATGCGACAAAAAGATTTGGGATTTTATTGTGGGATAATTTTTACAACACGTACAGATGTCTTATAAAAATTTCCAAGTAAATCAAATAGGACTTTCGTTAGATGATAGGCTTATTGTATCTTAAAAGAATCAGAATTATCATTACTTAATTGTGATGATCAATATTGGGTCAATCAACTAATATATCTACACTTAAGAGAGGTAAATTTTTTTTTCCTAAGAAATTAATTTTACATTCTATTTATTCGATCAGAATGCGTACGTTTCGTCACAATCACTTATTCACACCTGAGGACTTGCTCTCAAGTGCAGCTGCCGGAAGACACCTATAGGTGCACGGCGACAGGTTTTCAACTTTGAGTGCCCACCTGGGCATTAAAAATATCTCTACCGACATCATATAATTTCATCACCATGCTTTCCTGCATCGAAAACTGGGGTTTATCGTAAGGATTCGAACTCACGTTGATCGATGTGGTGTCTGTACACGCTGGCATTATGGCATCATTGCTTAAACTGAACATGGTTTACGGCCCGTTCACTCAATATACGTCCGACATTTACGATTCGTGATTGACGTACCCATACAATTTGACGTATTCGTGATTTAACACGATTCGTGAGATTGTGAATACGGTCATAAGAGGCTACTACTACTTAGATTAATAAGGCTACTAGTGCAGAAAAAAATACGAATTGTCACAAATAACAACCTGGAAAAATTTATGATTTGTCGATGTGTGGATGAGCCCTTAAGTAACGTTTTATAGTCGAATAACATTTTGTCGGAGTTTTTGCCGGGATCTTGAAGTTACATGTTGTGCTTTTTTTTTATTTTTGCTTGACATAGTTTGGTTCTTGTGCATAAGTGAAGTGGATTGTAAATATAAAATAAGAGAATGCATTCAGAGATCCCACAAAAACTCCCTAGAAAGTTCTAACAAGGGAGCCACCATTTTATTAGGTTACTGTAATCGTCATAAGGCATGACACTATATTCACTTGATGATGACAGTAATGGTCTTCATTAAATAGGACTAGTTGACAAGTTTACGAATAAGAAGAAGAAGGAAGAATATTTTGTTAAGATAAATATCGTAATTATATTCAACGAACAAACTCTTATTCCGTATGATCTGGTGTAAATTGTTCTTTTTTCAATTTTGTTATATAATGGAAAGTTTACTTCGCCGGCGTGGGCGCTGCGAAATGTCAGACGAGATCGATAATAAAATTTGTTTTTAAAATAATAAATAAATATGTTGAAACTTCATAATATATCTTTTTAGTATTCGGACGTTTTACCGTTCATATATAAAATATAAGTAGACAATACCGGCTGGTTCATTCTTAATAGTCGATTAAACTATCAATCGACAATTACTGTCTAAAGTTGTAAATCATTATTGACCGATCACCTAAATACTATTTCGCAAGAGCAATGTTAGTTACAACAGCGTGGACAACGGTGGTCCGGCGTCGGCGAAAGAAGGCTGTCGCTGCTCAGGCAGTAGTTGCGAGGGCAGGCGCTTCTACGCTGCAGAAGGTTACCGGGTCCAAGCCTAAGGCCAAGCTCCCCTCGTCTCCTAAGGCGGCTGCGGTGGTAATCACACTGCAGCCTGAGGCTTTGAGCAAGGGGATGACCTATAGGGCGGCCCTGGTCAAAGCAAGGGAGAGCATTGATCTGCCGGAGCTGGGGATCCTGAAGTTGACAACCCGGGAATCTGCTACGGGCTCCCGGGTTATTAAGATCCCTGGCGTTCTGGGAGGGGAACGGGCGGACGCTCTGGCCGTCAAACTAAAGAGGGCCCTAGAAGACGTAGCTACGGTAACACACAAAAGGTGGACCTGAGGTTGGTCGGTCACGACGATACCGTGGAGAAGGAAGAAGTTGTTGCGACCGCGGCGAGGAAGGGTGGGTGCGAGCCAGCTGAAATTAGGGCTGGCGAAATGCGCCCATACGGGAGGGGTGCATATGCGCTGCATATGACCCTACCCCTCGCCGCGGCCAAGGTGTTAGTCGAGGCCGGCCGCCTATTTGTGGGGTGGAGATTTGCCCAGGTGCAGGTAATGGAGGACAAGCCCATGCGTTGTTATAAATGTATGGGCTTGGCCCCACACACGCGCGTTATGCCCGTCCGACGTGGGAGGGGGCTGCTCTCGGGGCACTCGTCCTCCCCCGGGCGGGTGTGTACCCATGACGGGTTTCTCCACGTTAAAAAAAAAATGGCAGGTACATAACACGAATTTGCTATTTAGAATCCAATATTTAGCTTATTTTAAAAGATTTTCATGGAGTGTAAATAAGAAACTATTGTACCCACCAATCACCAAGGGTTCTACCATTCACTTAATAGTGGGTTCTACCGTCTAGTACAAAATTTCTGGAATTTTCTATTATGCAAATAATAAAAAATAAATAATCCATACATTTATGGGCGAAATAAAACACAATATAATGTTTTGTCTTATGATGATGCTTCTACTTAATAACATAACATACCATCACGCCTGTATCCCCGAAGGGTTAGGCAGAGGTGTACTAATGTACACCCACAGTTCACCGAGTAGGTTTTTAGGTCCCAAACCAAACTACGAGCTGCTACTAAGAATTTCATAGGAAAAACCCAATAACACTTTGTTCGACTTGGGATTCGAACCCAGGATCTCGCTCATAGCAGTCGCGCTTACGACCACTAGGCTAACGAGGCAGTTACTACTTAATATTCTCATAAATTCCTTTTCAATGTATCAAATAATATCTTCCATTTTAGATTGAATTGAAGTGTTTGTTTGTAACGGCAAAATAACAGCTTTTTACTAAATGCATACGAAAGTATATACGGTACTTATAACAAAAAAGCTGTCTTTAACATTTTCGATACGATTTTGACGGGACTTTCACTGGCAGATAGCTGATGTTATAAGGAGTAACTTGGGCTACTTTTATGTTAGAAAAATAATTAGAGTTACGCGCAAAAAAAAATCAATTCGGAAAACGATGATTTTAGGAACGCTTAAATAAATGGCTTAGGCTGAGTAAACCATAAGAAGCATATCAAATTAACGTACTACATCATTGTAGATCTTACAAAGACTACAAAAAAATCAGCGAGAGCATATCTTCTAAGAATCACATACAATAAGCATTTTTGTCCTTATCAAGCTCGGTCGACGGCGCGGCGTTCTGTAGTCCACGCGAACAAAGTCGCGGGCACAGCTAATATCTAATAGTTGTGTGGAACTTTTTCTTGCAAAGACTTTTGCGTATCGAATCACTTCACAAATAATCTTCTTATACGAAATATCAGACTAAATTAAATAAGCAACATTTCTTTTCTGAATTTACCAACCCTACACGAACGATGTAATAAAAAAGTTTACATACACCAGCTGGGGAGTTCTATTGAATGCTACCAACGTTGACAGGACCAACTTGGCTCGTTTTAGTTTAGCATATACTTTGCATAATCGATCATCCAGTTGGAAGAGTGTTGTTCGCTGTTGAAGTTTGCAATTGTTCGAATTATATAAGACAAAGTTATGTATTATAACCACAGGTTAAGAAAAACATTTTTCAGGCTCAGGTCAAACTGTGCTGAAAATGAAACTTGATATGATACAGTACTTTACTCTCAGTGTGTCAGTCTGCTAAGTAATACTAATAAGTTATGCCAATGTAAAAAATGTTTTTTTTTTTAATATCAATTTGGAATATATCAGACAAATTTGAATTTCAAATGGATCATTTAACAATAACAAAGAGGATTCTCGCATAGTTAACGACAGTGATCCAGCTATTAAAATACTGTGTGCTAGTGCTAATTATATAAAAGATCAACTTATTGATCCTTCGAAATAAACAAAGATCTAGAAACAATGAAAGTTCCAGATATATTGATTTATTTATTTTTATATCACCGACACGTTTACAAAATACTACATTAACAAATATATCATAAGTTGAGGACTGTGTGAAGTATCTTTACAAAAATGCAAACCTTTTTACACTATGCCGCAGCACAACACCAACAAAAACAAATTACAAATATCAATATCGCCATAAACCAAATCAAATCAAATAGCGAATAATTCATGCAATTTTTTATATATAAGTACGTATTTATAGGAGAATATATAGGAGAAATTCATGTATCTATTGCCGAAAAACCAAGAATCCTTTTCCAATTTAAGATTCAGTAACTATAAAGGCATTATTTAGTATCTTTGAATAGATTGGAATAACTAACCGTACTAATGAGCCGGTAGATGGCTGAAATTTCCTTTAACACAGTACGTAGGAGGAAACTTCAAAAAAAGCGCCATCTGAACCAACAAATGCTGGATTCGCAATATGTTCCACATAAATAAATAAAACGGAACTATTTCGCTTTCATTCCGCAGTCCGCACACATAAAATCCTGAGCTAGCGTTGTGAGAGAACAATAACTCATCTTTATGTTTATTTTCTTTTTTTCTACCGCGAGGCATGCGATATTTCTTCACTGTATAACCGCGTTTTTCACAGTGATAATAAACTTGAATAGGTACTACTGTACATTTATTTGCCGGATTACGAAGAACTATTGAAATAGATTAATTCTTTAGTGGAAGTCACGTGTGTAGAACGCCCTCAAGTTAAATGGCCGGTTGACAGCGGTGACCGCCGATTGATTTAGATCTCTCGGTGGTCACTGTTGTGTTTGGACGGTGCTTTGCTTACCACCAGAGACAGTACCATCAATGTGCCGAGCTATAATTTATAAAAAAACCGATCGGTGATCAAAATACAATGCAGCTGAATCTGATTGCGTAAATATTGGATATTATGATGATATATAGATGTAACATTCAAATGGTAGCTCAATAAATCCTATCTATACAAAACAATTTTAACAAAAAGAAAACTAACTTTAATGATTTTGAAGAGTTCCCTGGTTTATCTTCGAAGTCGAAGGTCCAATGCCAATGACATTAAAATGGGACCACCCTTGAGGTATCTCTTTCCAAACAAAAAAATTATCATCCAAATCGGTTGATGAACAAATAAGTTATGACTGAACGTCCAAAAAAAAACACATACGAATTGAATATCCTCCAGTTTTTGTTGAAGTCAGTACACAAAATTTAATTAAATAAACTAACTGAACATGGGAAAAAGAGCTGACTGAAATATTATCAACGCAGAGCCTAAACCACTCTGGCTACGAGGGTTTTTTAACATAGGTGAGTACCTACTAGATTTTTGGAAATACAATCCCTAAGGTGGTGAATTAGGAAAGGAAAAGATTGTACGAAAATCCATCATTTTTGAATGATCTGTGATCACAGGTATTTAGCAATTCAGTTAGAATGATTCATGAAACATATAATAGGACACAACTATATTACTTACTTATGACGCGAGAGATCGAGTCGGGAAAGCGTTAGTACTATTAAATAAATTTAAAAAAATATTTACCCGACTATCGACGATGAAGGCAGGAGGGTTATTATTTTAGCAAGCTATGCATGTATGTAGGTATGGTCATCTGTTCGTGCATATCTTCTAAACTACCTACCTGTCATAATTTGACAAAATGTGTTTTGATTGTCCGCTGGCTATAAATTGTTTGTATGACGTCACACTGAATTCAATATGGCGTACTCTAGAGGACGAAGTCCTGCATAAAAAAAATATTTTATAAAAGAATTTTTATTTTTATACTACAAAGGCGACAAACAAGCATACGGCCCTCCTGATGGTTACTGGCTACCGCAACTATGGACGCTTGTAGTATCATAGGTATCGCTAGCGCGATGCCAACCTAGAACCTCACTAACTCCAGGAGCTCTGGAGACACTAATCACCGCAGGAAGACAACACAAGCTTATTTGACTGATTCTTCTGTGAATATATTAATTTTTTTTTTTATAAATTATCGAACTAATAAGTAAATCATAATTTTTAATGAATAAAGTTACAGGAGAAAGGTATCTTTGGACACTTTTTTTTCTGACTGACTACACTGTTAGCCTTATGGGCCCTGAAGCCTCTGACGGCTTCTACAGCTTCGTCACTTATTAGAAGCGCAGGCAATACTTATATACTAAATGACATTTACACAAACCTAAAACTTGAAAAAATAACTTTAAAAGCATTACTTTAAATTAATGGATTGACGCTTTTTGCTAGAACACTAAAGTCACCAGAAGAAGTCATCTTTACAAGACGAAACAATTACCCATTTGATCTTGGCACTAATCATCTTCAATAACTAGGATTTATTACCAAAATAAAGCATGAGTCCTTTATAACTATGTTTTTCAAATATAATTTAGATGATTATTGAGAAATTACTGACTTCGTCATCCAGCGACCGAAACTGTAAATTTAAGTGAAATGTTTATAAGTTCCAGAATCAATTGAAAATGAATTTTAATCAGTTTGTTCAGTTAGAAAATATTCTGTGTGTCTTTAGACTATAGAAATAAATCTGCATGGGTCCATATGATCGCTTACGAGACGTAAAAGTCATTTTAGATGCAGGCACAGTAATGAAGACGAAAGTCGTCAAACATATTATAAAGGAGACGGGTATTTCTGGGCCCAGAATGTAATTAGTTTAAATATGGTTTATAAAATCGAATATATTTTTGTTTTTAAAATCATACAATATTAATATTCACAATCAATAAATAAGTAAACTAATAACTTAAAAAGATATTAAACATAACCTTTTTTAATATTAATCCTACTTCAAAAATAGTTTAATTTAGGTTGAATAAATTGCTTCGCTTTTACGGAATATCCTATATCTCTGCTTTTAGACTGCAAAAAAATCCGCTTTATTCTGAGTGACTGTTTGATAATGCAAACGATTAATTTACGCCATTTTCATATTTTTACGTCTTTTTTACCCAGGCCCATGTCTGTATGAAAGAGTATCCCTCTCCTTTCATTTTATTAAATGACAATATTAATAAACAAATTAAGAGCAAGTATTTCGTTTTTAGCAAAAGGAATAATGTTTGCTAAAATGCTAAAACCCATTAAGCCGTTTAGGCTATACAGGGCGTGCCAAACAATTACATTCGCTCGAGAAAAGACCCTCCTTTTTCGCAGCCGGATATTAAAAGATTCGTCATATAATTTGCTGAAGCCGAAGCCCAAAAAAAATGTCGACAATGAACTTTTGTCCCAAAGATCCAACACAAATATGGTCCTAGAACACTAAATTAGTAACCCTTCTTTTTCGCAGTCGGGTAAAAAAGGTGGATATTGTTATAGAACGGAGTGCGGAAGTATCACGACGTGTCGCCACTTGATTGGCATACTACAACACCCCTGAACTTGTGGCAATCCGCCAAGCATTACAATCAAAGTGAACTTCACTCTGTCATATTTCTGTTTGCTATATTATAAGAAATATTTTACGCTTTTCAGACTCATCGCCATCAGTCCGCGAGGTGTTTGTTAAACTGCCTTAGGCTGCCTGTCCACTGAAGAGAAGCGGAGCGGAGCTTTGAAAGTGTCTACCAATAGAAAGAAATAAATATCTAAAAATGCAATTCTATTGGTCGAAATTTTCTTAGCCTTAGCTACCTTAGCTTACATTCTAGTAACCATAACCTTAGTAAAATAGCTATCTTTGTACTTAAGCCGTCATTAACAGTTTTAACACAAATCCGAAAAGCAACATTGACATATAATTGCTACTTACTGAGGCTTTTTCTATATTATTTGTATTGCATTCGGATATTGACCATTGTTCGACGAATATATTATATTCTTAAATTTACTTCCATTAAAACCTTAAACTTTGTTTCTGTACCAGAATTCCTTATAAAAAAATTAGTCACACAATATGTGTCCTAATGAATGAACTGCAATAATAAAACTCTGAAGTGATAGTTGAAACGATTTCACAGAAAGCATTATTACCAAATTGATAATTTTAATTCTGGCAACACGCCCATATGTTTGCATGATACATTGCTCTGTCGGAACTATTCCCTAATTATTATCGTTGATGCCATATGCGGACGTGATACATTATACATACCTACATAGCTAATATTAGCTATATCGGTCTATTAATAATTGTAGCAGAACGTTGCTTTGGTATCTATATATTAATACATGAATGAAAACTTCGGACTCCTTTTTAAGCATAATGCGCGCACGGAGGTCTGTGAAATTTGACTTGGTTACAGTTTATATGGAGGAGTGTAGAAAACATATTTAAATAACTAGCTGTGCCAGCGGCTTCATTCACATGGGCTACAAACTGCCCGTGTGAATATTGTTCCCCGCTCCCGGCTATTTTTAAGAAATAAATGCTTATTGTGGGTGTTCCTTAGAAGATAGACGTATACTCTCGCTTTCTTTTTTATAGATCTTTTTATGTCTACAATTGTTTCGAACATTAATTTGCTATATCTCTTATAGTTTACTTAGCGTAAGCCATTTAAGCGCCCGAATTTATTCACCATGACCAGTATTTTTTATTTGTGCGGAAAACCCTAATTATTTTTCTAAAATAAAAGTAGCCTAAGTTACTTCCTATAAATTCAGCTATCTGCCAGTGAAAGTCCTGTCAAAATCGGTCCAACTGTTTCGGAGATTACCCGGAACAAACAGACGGAAAGACAAAAATTTTAAAAATGGGTTTTTTGTTATAGGTATCGTATAAAGTTTCATATGCATTTAGTAAAAAACTGTTATTTTGAAATTACAAACAGACACTTCAATTTTATTAATTGTATATATATGTGTTACTAATACAAGTGCGACTGAACTTAGACCCCCCAAAACATTGATATTCACACTTATTGAAAAGTGGCAATAAGTGTTATAAAATTCATTATTTACGTACATAGCAATAAACCTACGTGGTTCTTAATGCAAATATTAAACAGATAAAACAGATACTATTTATCTTTACGTTTCTCTTTCAATTATTAAATGAGTTGTTTAATGAAATAAGCATTAGGGTTGTCATCATGGAGTTTTGAAAATAGCGTGAAATTAAATTTAAGGAAAACATAGATTTTGTTCCTTAGTGGAACGAAATTTTTATGGGTCGTAACAGGTAAGTAATTATACTTTGTTTATTTTTACTTCGACTTACTTTGCTTTATAAAAATACCAAATTAGGACTGAGTGGAAAATCTGATGTAGCTGTATATTGCTTTAAAAATGTTTGATTTGGGTTGAGGTAAAAAGGTATAACAAGGTTATTTTTTGCCAGTAATTTAGCGTGTTGCGACTAAAGTGATGTATACCAGGTATACCACAACACGCTAAATTACTGGTACGAATTAAAAAAAGGAGTTTTTGGCGCGATCTTGGAGTGACATGTTGTTGTTTTTATTTTTTATTCATTTACTTAGATTTTTGACACTATATTATGTAGTATTGGTGGCGTTTTGCATGATATAGTTTGGTTTTAGTGCATAAGTGATATGGATTATAAATATAAACTGAAGTCATGCATTCTGGGATCCTACAAAAAACCCTAGAAAGTTCTAACCACCATAAGCTACCATCTTGTTAGGAAACTGAAATTGTCATAAGACAAGACACTATATTAACTTGCTAATGTCAGTAATGGTCTTCATTAAAGAGAACAAGTTGCCAAGTTAGGAAGAAGAAGAACAATTTAAAAAAATGACAGCTTATAAAGTACTACGTCATCCGCCCTAGCCATTATACGTAAGATCATTCTGGAACAAATTGAAATATTGAACTGTTTTTTTGATATAGTAACTTGAAAAATTGACGGTAATGTTCTTGATGTTAAGCTTAGTACAATCCAAGCAGAACGGCGACCACCGAGAAATCGAAATCCATCGGCGGTCGTCGATGTCATCTCAGCCTGAATAAACATCTCTTTAACGTAAGAAGAAGGGAATACATTGGCCGTGAGATCGTTTCATAGGTCCATAGTAAGACAAAGATGATAACTTGCGGCAAAGAAGACACTTGCATAATTTTTTTATGAAGCAGTAAAAACTAAATAGGCAAAAAGTTTAAATGATGGTAATGGAGCCTATATAGATATTTTAACCAAATTAAAAAAGGACCGTATTTCTAAATGAAGCCTGATAACCAGTCAATAATAGAACCGAGTTGGATCGTCTAGTCTAGTGCCCTGTACTGGCATTTTATTGTTTGTAAAACAAATCTATATTAATATTATAAAGCAGAAAAGTTTGTATGTTTGGTTGAACGCGCAAATCTCTGGAACTACTGGTTCGAATGAAAAAAATATTTTAGTGTTGCATAGCCCATTTATCGAGGAAGACTATAGGTTATACAGCATCACGCTACGACCAATAGGAGTGGAGCATCAATGAAAAATGTTGCAAAAACGGAGGAAAATTATTCCTTTTGAAAACTTCCATTATGTGTCGCAGACGAAGTTGCGAGGGTCAACTAGTAATTTATAAAATTAAATTGTACAAAATTAAGAGGTATTCTCCTTAGTCGATAATTCATAACAATAATTTATTTTAACTAGATGTACCCGCTCGCGTGTATATTTCCTATGCAGTAATTATTTACGTCAATTAATTTTATTTACAGGGTGGACCAGAAAGGCATACGATTTTAAAATCACTCTTGCGTTTGAGTCTTATGAGCGGGAGCTGCGCGGGTGGTGGCGATGAGAAGCTCGATTCTCGGAAATTTTGCGCGAATGTCGCGGTGGTTCGCTTCACCGGAACGCAGTGTGCATTCTGCGTTAAACATTATTATAAAAATGGCGATTCGTGCGTTATTGTTCGACGTTTATTTCGGCGTGAGTTTAGATTACATGATGTAAATCAGTGTCCGAAGGAAAGTCTGATTCGATTTTAGGTCAGAAAGTTCGTAGCTACTGGTTCGACTTTCAAACAGAAGCCTGCGGGACGCCCAAGGTCAAAAAGAACGGAAGACACAATTGAACAAGTTAGAGCTTCAGTTCAACGTAATTCTGGTCTATCGACTCGCAAGCGATCAACTGAACTTGTGGTATCCAAAACATCTTTGCGTCGCATTTTGTTGATAGATTTGAATTTGCTCCCGTATAAAGTATAAAATTCAACTTGTGCAGGAATTACTGCCAAATGACCCAATTTTACGACGAGCTTTTGTTGAAACACTGTTGGAATTCTTTCAGAGTTTCAACAATTTTCTGTTCTCCGACGAAGCCCATTTTCCCTTAAATGGACATGTCAATAAACAGAATTACCGTTACTGGGCTGCAGACAACTCACGTGCAAAACATCAAAAGCCTCTGCATTCACCGAAAGTAACCGTTTGGGCGGCCATATCAGCACACGGGATTATCGGACCCTATTTCTTTGAAAATCAACAAAGGCAATCTGTCACTGTAAGTTCCGACCGATACATAGCCATGTTAAGGGATTTTTTCTTTCCACAACTGCAATCAATTTGAAGCCTATAATCGTGCGACGTAGTTTCAACAAGATGGTGCGACATGCCATACATCTAATGCTTCGTTGGTGGCCGTAAACGAGATGTTTGCTGGGAAACTGATATCGCGCCAAGGTGACATTGCATGGCCGCCTAGAAGTCCGGATCTAACGCCACCGGACTTTTTCATGTGGAGATACCAGAAAAAAGAGTCTACTCCAATAATCCAGCCACGATTAATCAGTTGAAGATAAATATCTCAGATATCTATTTTAATTGAAATAAAGATGTGTATGTGTATCGTATTTATTTACTTTTTTTAAATTATTTTTTTAAAAATCGCAAATCTTTCTGGCCCACCTGTATAACCTTTCAATTTTCGAATGTGATATACAAAGTTTTCTCAAAATCTTACGTGAGTATTCTAAAAGTACTATTAGTGTTTTTATAACGTTTCTATTGAAGAATGAAAAACATTTCCCATGTACAAAAAGTTTTATTAAAATCGGTCAAATCCTTTTTCAGTTAATTCCGTTAACAAAAAAAATTTCTCAAATTCGTGGTCAGTGGTTTATAAAGTAGCAATCTAACACAAAATTTGGTAAAGATTTATTTTTATTAATAGATAGGTAATAAATATTAAACAGGTCAATTGCTGCGAGTTACAACCGACGCGACCACGACATTGAAAAACGCGTGTTTATTTACAGTTATGTATCGTAATAATAGTCTATGATCATAAGATCAAACTTCATCGCATTAGTAATTTTTAAAGCTATTAATAGTTTTTTTTTTTAACTTAACAATGTTACTAGGTCATTCCTTTAAAGCCTACCGTGCTCAATATAAAATTCTAATAATCCGAATACGGTATAACTGCCAGCTCTATGTTGATTTTCTAATTTAATCTAGCCTCTTTTGCTTATATACACAAACATGTTTGAAAGGTAGAAAAATAAATTTGTATTTTTATAACGGCTTGCACCAAAACCAAATCGTTAAATCCATATAAATTAAAGATTGACAATTGCATACATTTTGACAGAACTAAACTGAATTTAAGCTAAAATTGAGTTTAACTTTTTTGGTGAAATTCGCTCTTAATTTCATCGCTAAATACATATTTTTTAACTAAAAATGAAATATCTTATAATGTATCTAAATGTTAGAATACATATTGCTGTTGTATTATTTTATAACACTTATCATGTTAACACTTTTAAATTTTGTTGCAAAGATATTTATAAGTAAAACCTTTTTTGTCATAAGGATTTTTTTTTAATATATATAATTTGACTTATATTTTATCACGTGTACGATGGATGCGGCACACTTAATTTTTTTTCCTTCAAATTAAAACTATAAAGTTACACAACACGAACACTCGCCAAGCACAAAGTGTTTATACCCATTATATGAAATGCCCATTTTAAATGATTGTGAGATCAACACAGCGAACAACAGCTGTTCTTTGAAGTAACTCCGTTTGTTTACAAGTTTACGCTTATTTTTCGCTCAGTTCAATGATTAAACTGATTACACATTTAAACTGAGCGAGTCGTGAACCATTAAACCGATCATTATGTATACAATTAATAAAATTGAAGTGTCTGTTTGTAATGTCAAAATAACAACTTTTTACTATATACATATGAAAGTTTAAACGATACCTCTAACAAAACATCCATTTTTTTTTTTAAAAAAAAAATCTATCTTTCTGTCTGTTTGTTGCGGATTTTCTCCGAAACGGTTGGATTGATTTTGACGGGACTTTCACTGGTAGATAGCTGATGTTATAAGGAGTAACATAAGCTACTTTTATTTAGAAAAAGAATTCCGCACAAATAAAAATATGGTCATGGTGAATCGATTCGGGCACTTAAATGGCTTATGCTGTGTAAACCATAAGAGATATATCAAATTAATGTAATATATAATTGTAGACATTAAAAAGACCTACAAAAACGTCCGCGAGAGTATCTTCTAAGGAACAATCACAGTAAGCATTTTTCGTCCGATCGATGGAATTATGTAATCTGTAGTCCATGTGAGTGAAGCCACGGGCACAGCTAGTTGTCTATAAATACGTTCACTATTTTCAACACGCGGCGTTGTATGTGGTAACACTGGGAACTAAACATAATATAATACTTTCTGGATGGTCATAATTACAGAGGTTAAAATGACGTAATTAACAAAACAGCTCCACAAGGACATTGTTGATATGAATTGATTATATAAAAAGTGATCCTTTTTAGGAGCCTGGCATAAGGAAACCGTCGAAATTGTTTAATATTGAAAAACAAATTATTACAAAAAAAAACCCTGCAGCACCATAAATGTGATAGAAATTGAAACTTCTTAAAAAGAGAGATACGGATAGTCTAAACTGTTTTTTAGGTAAGCAATGTAGTTGGTTAGATAAGCTCTCTCTCTTTCTCCATCTCTCTACGTTATATCTTTCTTCTCTCTCGTGTAACGAAATGTGTCTATAATAAACGTGACGAGTCCTTAAAATTTCACTCTCAGTTTATCGAATCGCCGCCTAAGAAGATTTTTTTAACAATCAAGCTATAGACAGTTTAATTCATTTGTGCGCACGGCCCTATGTGTGCGTAAAGCGTGTATACAGTGACTTCGTATACATGTCAAGAGGTACGGTTATGTACACAAGAGAATTCTATTAGTTATTTTATATGAAATATTTTACATAATATTTGTACAAAATTAAAATAAATCAACAGCTCAATTAGGTAAATACATGGTTATTAAACATATTATTCCGTATCCTACCACTAGAAATACCAAATAGTTACCTTTACATTAATTTCATTATTTCCGTCACATTCCGTTCAATGTTATGTAAAGCAATACATATTTTTCAATTCCTCAAATATTTTCTATAGTGTCCAGGATGATATAGTGGTAGACGAAGAATTGTATACCATATTTCTGTGTATTTTTTCTAATGCAGTAAAAACACATGTTGATCGGAAGACGACTAGCACTGTCAGTCTATCTGTCATAAAAATAGAAACTGCATGTTTATTAGCTCAGGAACACCAGGGCGCACGCAAAGATGAGTTGAATCTCATAATTGCATTTACAACCGGACGACAACAATCAAAAAACGAAATAAATGAAAATATTTTCAAAGAATGAAAACGTAGATGGCATTAAAAACAAATTTACTCATCTTATAAAATATAAACATTTTATACGTGTACAGCTAACAATTTAGTAAGAAGAGTAAATGAATAGATGGCGTTTAAAACTAATCTGGCGGTGTACGTAATTGATGTACAATCTAACACCTAACCGCACAATTTGATATTTTACATTAAAATATACACAGTGACTGCTTAACTGCGGTAACATTTTGATGTCCATAAACGTCCTAAATTGCACATTTGTTGCTTTTTTGGAAGTTCATAAGGCCACAGAAATCATAAAAGGCCATGATATCATTCTGCTTTTTTTGGGTATTTTCCCAAAAATAAATCCTATTGCCACGCCCACGTAGTCGGACATACCTATAAAAGGCCTGTATCTTTTGAACCGTAATAGGTTGCTGAATGAACTTTCACAGTATAGATATGCTTCCGTATGTTTCTGTTCGCAAAACTGGAAAAGTAGTCGATGGATTGACTTCAAATTTTTACACAACGTGCATTCTATTTAGAAGGATAATTTATAGTGGTAGAGTATTAAATTGAATGATGTGTTTTCTCGGTGAATATATTATAAACGTTAACTAGAATATTTGTATTTACTTTCCTAATAATTAATATCAGACCGGGCCATAGAAAACGTGGCCGGGAAAAGCTAGTAAAAAATTAAATATTAAAGGGGCTCGCATACAAGAAAGTTACAGAGATGAACCGGCCCATTTCCTTCGAATCCTCTATACCGTTCCGTCTACCGACATCTCTTGACGTCTCGGTGTACCACACAGATTTTAATATTCGTAATGTTTAGGCCACACGAATTCATCCCTCAAGTTCAATGCGAAATAGAAATGAAAAAAATACCTGGCTTGCTTTCTATAAGAGAGAGAGAGAGAGACAGACAGAGAAACATGCGCACGCCGCACAGCTTACAATAGCTTACTATAGCAAAAAGGCATGTTAGGCATTTTTAATCAGGTTACTAAATTCGAATGTTTTTTTTTTAAATGAATGTTCAGCCATAACTTCTTTGTTTAGGAACCGATTTTGATCATTCTTTTTTGTTAGATAGGGGATACTTCATGGGTGGTCCCATTTTAATTTTATTGGCATTGGAACTTCATCTTCGAAGGTACACCAGGGAACTCTTCAAAACCATCGAGGTTGGGTTTCTTTTTTGTTAAAAGTTCTCTTTTAAAACGCTTGCTTGCCTGACTGGCTATAAGTTTCAAACAGTGTGTATAATGCACTCGGTGGCTTCAAGTTGACAATCTGTCACTAAACATTAAAACGTGGGGCGCTATTGTAAGCCGATTTTGTTTTCTAAGCTTAGCGTGTCACTTCACCGGCCTTGCGATCCTGGTAAACCCTAGTCTAAGCAAATTTTTAAAAAGCACGATTTTTATTTTGATAATTATGTATAAAAAATATTTCTTAAACATACCAGCGATATCTGTGCCAGCATTATTTTGAATATCACCCATCGCTCCACTACCAACGTATCACAATAATAATAGAAAATTCAAAAATAACTTGTCACTCTGTATAAATCGTTCATAAATCGACCTTCTCTCGAATCGTTATAAAAAAAACTGAATTAAACTTAAGTATTTATAATTTCGAATTAACATTATTAGAAAGAATTGTGATTGATTTTTTTTATACACTCGAAGCAACTTTCGCACCATTTAATTTTTTTTTTAATTATTAGGCACACGTCCTTAAGCCACACTGGAGCGTCACAGACTATTCTATTTTAGTATTTTTGATGTGATGGGCGAAATCAACAGATACATATTTATTCGCAACTTCGCAAGTTCAATAATTTTAATAGAAAATTATAGTCTTTCTCTATTAGGTACGTAGGTATGTTTTGATTGCAGAGTGCATTGAGGCCATGGTCTTATAGACTAAGTGCATTATTTCAGTTCTACGTAATACCTAATTTATAATATGTAAAATATATTTCAATATAAATCATGATTGTACTGTAGAGTCAGTTCAATAACATAAACGCTTTGGATTATTCTCAAAATATAATATGTACATTCTGAGATCAAATTAAAAGTAGGCCTGGTTTTTTTTCGTTTGGTACTTGTTTTCGGTGAGTGCAAAGAGAAACAAACCTCCTAAATTATTGACACAATAAAAAAGTATAATGGCACTTGAAGTATTAATGCCAGAGAACTCTGCACATCGCGACCGACCGTCACGTTGCGTCACGTTGCGTCGCGTCGCGTCGCGTCGCGTCGTTGCGCCTTCAAAATCCACAATGTATGTAGGTATATTAAAACATAACTTTTCAAAATAGTAAAAAAAAACTATTCCTGCTAATATAAGATTGAAAGTTTTAATTAAGTAAACTCATAACAATATTACTATCGAATACTCCTACTTAACGGAGTAATTATTTTATTCCCAAATTGATACCTACTGTAAACAGTTGAAGTGATTTAAGAAAAAAGTAAAAAGATTTGAAAGAGAAAATAGTTAAATGCCTTTTCTCTAGCTACCTCAATAGGGATAGGGCGGAATAGGGATATATTTTTGAGTAGGTAGGACCTATAATATTTTATACGTCGGGCGCGGTGCACACTCTAGATATAGACCTAATAAGTTTCTTAAAAATAGGTATAGGTACATAACTAATTATATTAATAAATTAGCAGTCCTGTCTGTACTTTTAGTATTTTTCCAAAATTTCCCACTACCCACACTATAAGAACGATACTGATCACGAATATACCATTAAAAATATAATTTGTTTGTTTTGATGTCTGTATTTAACTCAAAAAATGCTTGACCGAGTCCTATAAAATTTTGTACACGGGATGCTTATATCATCGGTAAATTGATAGGGTATAAGAAATTTCAATATTACTTTTAGAAATAGTAAAAAAAATATTTTCGAACAAAAACTATTTTCGTTAATTCTGGACCTATTTTAATGAAATTTTGTACACAGGACCATAATTGAGATGCTATAAATAAATAGTCAATAATGCATTAGAAATCGTAGAATATAATTATAATTTTTAACCAATTTTGATTACCATTCTTCAATAAAATTGATACGGCATATATGTATATTGTCAACAATATGAATAAAAATAAAATTACACAATGTAAATAACTACTGCGCATGCAAACAAACGCATGCGGAGCCGCGGGCATAGCGCTCGTTTAGAACATAAACTTGTATTACTTGCCTATGTTATTTATTCTTTATACGATTTTTAAACTTTATTTAATAAGGGGGGAAGATCCATAACATTAATTATTTTTACATGGTGACCTTTTTATTATTAATCCCCTGGATATACGTTCTTTAGTCCTACCTTCGTACTATTTTTTAATCTTCACTGTTTTAACAAATAAGTGCAATGATTTTCAATTTCAAGGGTATTTTTATGACAATATCTTGGAATCTATTTTCCATGTTATTATTTGAAATCCCTTTGACTTATGTGTGTTCTACCTTTTTTTAATGAGTTGTGTTCCGATGAATTATTCGACATGATGCCAACGGCTACCTCCCATCATCCTAAAGCTCGCCATCGGCAGGGAGTTCATCCTCACACCAAGGAACCTAAATGATCGCGGACAGTCCGGTCTCAGAGCAGTTTCCTTTCGGGAAGGCTCCGGATGTGGAAAGAGCTCCGTAGTCTGTACTGTGGTTTTCTAAGGGGACTACAATATGGTGTTCGTCAAAAGGGGAGTGATCACGTTATCAAAGGGTCAGTAAAGCGCACGTGGTTCTTCTGGTATTGCATCCGCATGCTTGTTTGCTACAATCGTGGTATTAAAAAAAAATGCACAGTAACCAAACTATATCATGCAAATGGCCACCAATATTCATTATACAAAATGTACGGGTCAAAATTAAACGTAAGCGTGTGAAGATCAAGATCTCGCCAAAAATTTATTTCATAATGACATTAATTGCTCATGGTTGTCAGCTTGAACTATATCCCCTACATTTAGGGGTAAAACAAACTCATAAAAAATTTGGGTTCCAACGGTTCTGCAGTATTTACAAGGTACTGTACAAAATAGTACTAAGTTCAAGGTTGGCATTGTTGGCACGAGAGAGACCTAGGGCTAACAGTGAATGAGTTTACATTATGGATAATGGTAAATAATAAATTAGTTTTTTAAATTTCACAATTTATGTGTTAAAGTAAGTCAACCCGGCCCTAGTATTTCCAGACGCTGCGATATAGGTACATCTCTCGTCTAGGTAATAAGAATACGCGATGTAGGTTTTATACGCGTGGGTTGTTTTATTCTTTTATTAAATTTGACAGAGAACGAAGAGAAGACCTCTAGCTGGCGCATGGTAATGTCTTTTAAAATGACTGTCGTGTTTCTGTTTATTTTATATAATTAGTTTAACTTACCAAAGTGTAATACATTGTGGTGGTTGAATAAACGTTTCAACTATCTGCCGACTATATTCTTTATAAGACTGAGCTAGCTTGACGAAAATATTCATCCAGTGATCTTGCAAACATTTTTCTTGTACATTTTAGCAGTTACATGAAAGTTAAAGATTTTAAAAGTAACATCGTTTTTTCTTAGAGGTATTTTGTTGTATTTAAATGGCAACCCCTAAATATGTATTGTTCAATTGTCAGCTGGCTGTCAAACGTCAATTATGCCAAAGTCAAATGGTGCGGTTCAGAAGTTGAGATTCAGAACTTGTTGCAAAGTTTGTTAATTAAAATTTGAAAGCGCTTTTGTATTTTTGAAAATCTGTAGTGTTGTAATATTTGTACATTAAAATATCTATATAAAATTATAAAAATGTCAGATACTGACGAAAGTTTACATCGTCTGGAGGGTACATCAGGCGATGCTCCGGGAGGTTTAATCATCAAGAAGAAAGAGAAACCAGAAGAATTCCAATTTGTAAAACCTTCCTTATTGGGCTTAGATAAGTTAGCTGCGGCTAAGAGAAAACACAACCGCTTAATTTCGTTTCAAAGCGAAGAAAATGACGATGACGAAGTGAGAGGCAAGAATGATTCAACTGGAGTTAAAGAACGCAAGTATAGGAAGCAAAATGAAGAAACACCGACTTACACTGGAGGTATATCTGAACAAGCGCGAGAAAGAATGCTAGAAAGGTTACAAAGGTAATATTCTTTAAATACATTAGGTATCTCTTGAGTGGTAAACATATATTCCTTATTTCTTGGCTCCTATATTTATTTGTGCTTGGATATATTTTGATATCCTGCTTTATACTCAGTATAATCTAAAATATATTGTTTTATTATGCACCTATATATTATTTTCCATTTGTTTATTTGTAACCCCTTTATTTATTTATTTTATTTATTTATTTTAAAAAAGTATTATGCCATGAGTATCTAGTAGTGAATTATTATTGTTCTTTATGTTTTTTTTAATTTTTTGATTGATTATTGTTGGCGCACTGTGACTTGCTTTTGGGGTTCCATGTGAAAATCAGTGCTAAGTGCCCTGTGGAACTGAGCATATGCTGAGCTGGACACTCTTTCTTAATGGCAGGACAAGTAGCTGGACCATTTACATTATTACTTTTTTATGTTTTTTGTGTATGTTAATATTTTAAATGCATGTGCCCAGTTTCCCCGATTGACTTTATGATGTTTTTTAATTAGTCAACATTATGTAATAGCATATTTTGTTCTTAAGAATAAATGTTTTCTTTCTTATATGATTCCTTAGGTATATCCCCCTAAGAAGCACCTATTCTACATGAAACTATTTGAACCTGGTTTCTAGAAGTCTTATTACACCATGTTATCTACTATTAATGCTTTCAAATGGTTTAAAAAAAACCATTTGCTCTTCATTACTTTTTTATTCAAGTTCTATTATTTTATGTTTAGAAAAGAAAAAGAGGCAAGAGAAAAGGGTGTACATAATTCAACACAAGAAGAAAAAAAATCTAAATCAAAGGATGAAGATGACCACTACAATCGGTATGGTAGAAGAGACAGAGACAAGAGACATGATGACTATAGAAATAGAGAAAGAGATAGGCGAAGAGACAGAGATTCAGCTAGAAGGGATCAAGATAGAGACAGGAGGGATCGAGATAGAGGTAGAAGAGATCCAGAGAGTGAAAGAAGTAGGGACAGTTCTAGAAGAAGTTACTATGAACCTAGGTTTAAAGATGAACCAAAAACACCTAAGTATGTTTAATTTTATTTGGTTATTTATATTATTTTGGAATCCCAACCAATTAAAGCAAAATTGTTTTTAAATGGCCTTTTAAAAAAGACACTGAAAAAAAAACATAATAAAATATATTAATGTAAAATTTCATCATTCCAAAATTAAAAAACAGTTATGAACTATATAGTCAACTAAAAAAAATTCATCATAATTGATTTCACCATATAGTTTTCATGTCTAGATGGTACTGGTATAGTATTTTATATAAAATTAAATATTCTTTCAGTTTAAAAGTTTTAAAGCCTACTGACAAAACGGCCTGGGATGATGAAGACGACGACACCAAGTCAGTTGTGCGCAAATCTAGCTGGGACTTTCCGACACCTCTGCCCCGAGATTCTGATCAAAGAAGTGAAAGAAGTGGCCGACCACTGCGAGATAGTAGAGGAAGAATTTATGAGAACACACCAAGAGCCACTCCTCACAAGTGAGTTGTTTTATTGAATGCTAGAATTGCACCTGCAAAAATATATAGTGCAGCCTCCATTTGTAAATTGTGTGTGGATGTTAGTTGGCCATTTATGTATTGAGCAGTGTATGGTTTGGCCCCAGCATAATATGTTCTTTCTACCCTTTGGTTTACGCTATGGTCCCAATCGCACCTGATATATAGTGACAATGTGGCCCATGAGGGTTACATGCTATCATACTAAGCCTAGTTGGGGAACTGGCTCTGAATTGTAGCTACCAAAACACACCTATAGGTGTTTGTCGACAGATTTTCAACTTTAATGGTGATAGCCAACAAAAACTCGAGGTAATTTTTTTTAATATAGTAGCTTGGCACATTGACGGTAGCTGTTCCTGATGGTAAGCACAGTATAATTCAAACACGACAGAGACCACCGAGTGAACTAAATCCACCAGCGGTCTCCATTGTCATGCCGGATGTCATGTATAGTTAAAAAGAGAGTACACATTGGCTAGGAGATGGTTCTAGAATGTAATAAGTCTTAGAGAACTTCTTAGTTTGTGTTGATATGGAGGTTACCGTAACCATTGTGAGGATTTGAACTCTCACTTTCGTCAATGGACCTGGCAACTGCACAGTGAAACCATGAAATGCTAAGGTGTTTGTCTCCTTATTATTAAATCTGATATATCCACCTTTCATTCTCTTTCTCTAACAAGTATTAGTAGTTAGTTAATTTATCAAATCATGATAATCCTTTAAAAGTGGATGCCACTCCTGAATCTTGGTTTCTCTAACATCATTCTATATAGAAGTTGTAGCAAATAAATATTTCAAACCCATACAACTGCCAAATGGCGACTTTAGAAGGTTTATTTACTTTGATAACTGAAATTTAGAGATTTTTCTATGCACCAAGTATATTATAAAACAAAATCCCCTATCGCATCTGTTTGTTTGAATGCAATAAAAACAGTAACTACTAAACGGATTTTCATAGGTTTTCATCAATAGATGGAGTGATTCATGAGGAAGGTTTACATGTATAATTCATTCAGGTTTTGTGTAAATTGACTAAAATATGATAATGTTTGTTGAAGATGTCGAAAAAACCATACCAATTAGGAGCTTTACAAACCAATAGATTTATATGTATTACTTTGCCTATCCTTGCGATAATGGGGCGGATTGCTAAAGTAGTATAATCATAAAAACTTAAAAATCATATTAATGTGTGCTTTTTTTTTCAAGGTTTGCTAGCTCCCGTCGTGGCATCAATGTCGATGACCCAGAATGGCAAGAAGCTGAAAAGAAGCTAGATCGAGCTTGGTATAATATGGGTGAAGGTAATTTTTTTACTTGTGTACAAAAAACATACAGCTTAGTGCTTACGTCATTTGACTAAGTTTTTGGTCTGTTTCTAAATAATTTAGTATCATGATTTAAAATAAGCATTCAGTCATACGGATAAACAACAATAGAAATTTTCTCTGAATAAGGACATTATTTTTATTCATACCTAGCAGATCCGCGCAACTTCGTCTGCGTCACATAAGAGAGAGAGAGTTAGAGAGAGTGGGACGTAGGCAGAGACAAATAACAATTCTTGTAGGCACCTACAATACAATTTATAGGTGCCGCTCGCCTGCCACATTGTAAGCGCTGGTTCGTTTTCTTTCATAAAACTAGCCGGATTGTTGGTTGGGGGCAATTTCCCTGGTCGATTACATTATATGCACAATGACACGGAATACTGGAATTTATAGAATGGAGAAAAAAGGGACTCACCGAACAACAGCTTTTACGCACTTTGGAGGCCTCCTCTTGTGTTCACTTCTGTGTCACCACGCACCATGCACGATAATTTATTCAAGTTTTTTGAAGTAAAGTTTATTTTAATTAAATACCGCAGTCACTCTGTGTTTGCCGTTGCAATTTTAAAGGCGAACTGACGTCGGCGAAAAGGTAGGGGGTAGACAAGGACAGACAGATACGAGGAAAAAGGATAGGTGCCGTATCATTGTGCATATGATCGTCGTATGCGCCTTTTAGCCTTAACACACATCATTCCGCTAAAATGCGCGTGCGGTACTTGATTATTATTTTTCATTTTAAGAGAAACAATTCTGACATACACAATTGTTGCGTAAATTTAACCATTTACGCAGCGCACGCAATTATAGCTCATAAAAGGAATAAATTTCCCTCGTTTTTGCAACATTTTTCACTGATGCTCCTCTCCTACTGGTCGTAGCGTGATATTATACAGCCTATAGCCTTCCTCAATAAATGGGCTATCCAAAACTAAAATATCTTTTCCATTCCAACCAGTACTTCCTGAGTTAAGCGCGTTCAACCAAACAAACTTTTCAGCTTTATAATATTAGCATAGATTAGACGTAGCCGCAGCTTTGTTCGCGTAGACTACAGCTACACCCGCTCCCACCCGCCACCCACGGCGGTCGCCCGCTGTTTATTTGAAAGACAAAAATGCTTATTGTGGCTGACCCTTAAGAAATAGACATAAGCTATAGTTGATTTTTTGTAGGTTTTTTTAATATCTACAATTATATAGCACGTTAATTTGATATATTTCTTATGGTTAAGCCATTTATGTGCCCCAAGAGCGTTTTTTCCCCGATCTAATTTACTATTATCGTCACTGCTTATTTCGTATGTTATAAAATATATCCTACGACCTGACCTTGTAATATAGCTATGTGCTGTAAACAAAATTATGTAAATCGGATTAGTGGATTTCACGTGAAAATAACATAAACGGATAGACAGACAGAGAGACGTTGAGTTTTATAATATGTATATAGATGCATGCAACAATTATTAGTTATATTATATTACAAATATAGATGAATAACAACATTATTTGCAATAACAGAATTCCTGAATAAATCCCTGATATAAAAATGGACCTGGAATTATGAGCCATAATGATATAATCTATAATGAGAAATAGAATGTTGCTTCCTTTTCTTCTATGTGACTTAATTGTAAGCAGATAAAAGCTAATATTTAGTATAAAAATTTCATTAATAAGTTAAGTCCAAAAGAATTATGACGTCAACCATCCCTGTCATTATGGATTATGTTTAGAACTAGCCATACTGTTTTAGAAACATTGCTTTTGTAAGTTATTCCTCCTAATATGTCAATCATAGTACTTAAGCCATTCTCTCCCCATAAAATTCGATCACAGCATCAATGTCAGCATTGCTCTGTGGTACATAGATAACAACTGAAAAGTGTTATAGTCTTTAGTGGCTTTTAGCATTCGATGTCTTCTCCAGGAAGAAACTGTCCTCGATTGCTGTTACTCTCTCTCGACTCGACATACAAAGTGTTTTTTTACTAGCTTTACCCAAATTTATCCGACCAAATTGCATCGCCGCGCGCGCGGTTTCGTAGCCTTTTCATGTTCTTAACGATTATCGTTACTCCTCCGCTCTTTAGGATCGTAGCATAAAGTTTAAATCATATATCTATAACATTCCGCAATAAACAGGCTATGAAGTTCAAAAATAATTTTTCCAATGTCACTGATAGTTTTTTTTATAAACTTGTAGCCCTCTTGCTCTCAGAACTCTCCAGGGAGTTTGGTGGCATCTGAAAATCTATTTTCCTCGATATTATTTCTAATGCACTTCACCTGTGCATGATAATTAAACTATATCACGTAAAATTCCACCAACATTTCAAATTATAATATAGTCAAATAATGCAAGTTTATGAATATACTTATTTAAGTATAGTATGACAGATCAAGTTTCCGCCAAAAACTAAAAGTGTAGGTATTTTGCCTTGCCCATATAAACAAAGAAGTAAAGTTACAGTGTATTTTATGAAGATTTGTAAATTTTACGGAATGCAGCTTGTTGTAAAATAACTGTTGTCAAAAGTTTTTTGTAGTAAAGTGACACTTTTCGGGTTACATAGATAAATTATACATTTAAAAAAATCATCGTAACTAAAGTTTTTACTACCTACTGAAAAAACAATCGCGATAACACGAACTTAATGCGAAATTAGTGATGCTGAATGCGGATGAATGGATGGATGCTAAGTCGAGGTATAATAATAGTTAATGGCTTTATAATATGTGATTTTTCATACCGATATATTATATTCTACAACTCCAGGTGAAGCTGATGAATCAGATCCGTTTGCCGGAACAAGTGCCGAGTACATTGCTCGAAAAGAGGAACAGATTGAGAAACGTCGAAACCGTAAAGTGTCCGCTCAGAGACAGCAGATAGACAAGGACAATGAACTGTGGGAGAGGAACAGAATGCTTACCAGTGGCGTTGTTCATGATATTAATGTTAACAACGATTTAGATGAGGTAATCTAAAAAAATATTTATTTCAAAATTATTTAATGTAATAATTAAATGTTTACTCATTAAATACCTCTGCTTAAATTAAGCGATTTTTACAAATTTAAAAACAAAGAAATCGACCCTTAACACTGGACCATAACTATTTATTTAAAAGGTTGATTTACAGAATGTTGATGCAAAAATATTTTAAATATTTATTTAATACAAGACAATTTTTAACAAAAATAAAACAAACTTAAATGAGTTTCCTTGTGTATCTTCGAAGTTCAAAGTCCATTGCCAATGAAATTAAAAGGTAGTCCACCCTTGAGGCATCCGCTATCCAACAAAGAAGAATCATCCAAATCGGTTCATAAACAAATAACGTTATGGCATAACATGCATTAAGAAACATTCGAATTGAGTAACCTCCCTTCTAGTCATGGGTAACTCAGCAAAATTCCTTGCGCCAACTCAATATCTCAAGCGCAGCTTACTGCGCCAGCCATTGAGTTAATCAAATTTGCGCCACGGCGCGAGCAAAGTAGTACGTGAGGCAAGAGAGTTTAAGAAATAAATGAGTCGGCTGGCAAACGCGAGCGGCGGGGTGCGACGCTGTCCCTTAGCCGGCTCGATGCGCCGAAACGTACGCTGTACGCCAACACATTTAAAATAAGTGCAGAATTGAATACCCGGCGCAGTAAAGTGAGTTGGCACAATTGCGCGGCGCAGCGCAGTGTTACCCATGGCTGCTCCCGACTTTTAGTAAAGTCGGTTAAAAAATTAATGACGAGTAGGAAAGTAGAATCAAGATATTTTATTGCATTAAGGGAATAATTTTTAATAAAAGATGGCAATATTCTCATAATAGTAATTTTGCTAATTGTTATTTTCTTGTTACTTCTGGAGGAGTTATATCAATGTCATACTGCATACACTGATCTCCAATTTTTTGATACAACACCGAAAATACTACTGTTTGCATTTGATCACCAATGGAAAATTTCCATCGCTTTTCCTTAATGTACCCATGTATTGATAAGAAAATTAATTATTTCATTTATTCTGTTATAGGAAAGTGTAGATCGTGTTCATCTATTAGTGCATAATATAGTGCCTCCATTTCTTGACGGTAGGATCGTGTTTACAAAACAACCGGAACCTGTTATTCCTGTAAGTTCACGTGTTTGTGTATATATTTTGATTGCAACCTTTGCCTTTGTAAAGTTACAATATTTACAAAGTACAAAAATGAAATGTAAAATATGTTTACAAAATTTATGTTGATTTGTAACCGCTATTTTTTTTTCAGTTTAGATTATTGATAGAAAATTATACAACCATGACTAACGAGAGCATTAAAATCTTATTATTATATATGTATATATAAAAAACTTTTTTAATATTTTATTTACATTAAATACTTATTATATTTCTTTTGATTTTTGTGGTAAAATTATGTAAACAACACAAATATAAATTTGTGGAGTACAGAGCTTAAAATTAAAATTGTAGTAATATCGGATTCAATTAGATTCCAATGATATTAGGAACCTAAGTTGAACTGTAAATGTATACGGTAGTTTTCCATATGTTCTAGGGAAGGCTGAATAATTGTCCATTATTTTCTTCAGGTGAAAGACCCAACGTCGGATATGGCGATAAACGCTCGTAAAGGTTCCGCTTTAGTAAAAGCATTCAGGGAACAGAAGGAAAGGCGGAAAGCTCAGAAGAAACACTGGAAATTGGAAGGGACGAAAATAGGTAATTATCAATTTTAATTCCTCCTATTTTGAAGTGTTGTCATCATCATCATCATCATTTCAGCCGCAGGACGTCCACTGCTGAACATATGCTTCCCCCATAGATCTCCAGAGCGACCGATCTTGTGCGGCCTGCACCTAACGGCTCCCAGCGACCTTTATTAGGTCGTCTTTCCATCTAGTGGGGGGCCGTCCTACGCTGCGCTTTCCGGTGCGTGGTCTCCACTCGAGAACCTTTCTGCCCCAACGGCCGTCAGTTCTCCGAAATATGTGCCCCGCCCACTGCCACTTCAACTTGCTAATCCTTTTGGCTATGTCGGTGACCTTAGTTTGTCTACGGATCTCCTCATTTCTGATTCGATCTCGTAGAGAAACACCAAGTAAAGCCCTCTCCATAGCTCGCTGAGCGACCTTGAGCTTTCTTATGAGGCCCACAGTGAGCGACCACGTCTCTGTGCCGTATGTCATCACTGGCAACACACATTGGGCAAAGACTTTCGTCTTGAAGCACTGAAGTATTATGGACGAGAAGACGTCGCGCAGTTTCTCGAACGCTGCCCAGCCGAGTTGGATTCGTCGACTGACCTCTTTTTCAAAGTTGGACCTACCTAACTGGACTGTTTGTCCCAGGTAGACATATTCGTCAACAACTTCTAAACAAGAGTTACCAACTGATACTGGGGTGGGCACCACATTGACATTCGACATGATTTTCGTCTTGTCCATGTTCATTTTAAGGCCCACCTGTTGAGAAACTTTGTCGAGGCCATCGAGCATTGTGCCAAGATCTTCCAGCGATTCTACCATGACTACAATGTCGTCAGCAAATCGAAGGTGAGTGATGTACTCGCCATTGACATTGATGCCGAGTCCTTGACATTCCAGGAGCTTGAAGGCGTCCTCTATGGCGGCGGTAAACAGTTTCGGAGATATTACGTCTCCCTGTCTAACGCCTCTCCTCAAAGGAATTGCCTTTACACTGCACTGCACCTTTACTCAGACCGACATGGTGACGTTGTTGTACAAGCACTTCAACACTTCGATATATCGATAGTCAATACGGCACCGCTGGAGAGACCGCAGCACTGCTCAGGTTTCGACCGAAACAAAAGGCTTTTTCGTAGTCCACGAACGCTAAGCATAAAAGCAGATTATACTCCTCAGTCTTCTGTATAATCTGCCGCAGCGTATAAATGTGGTTTACGGTGCTAAAGCCTTTTCGGAAACCGGTTTGTTCGGGAGGCTGGAAGTCATCAAACCTGCGCTCGAGACGATTCGTGATGACCCTCGAAAACAGCTTATAAACATGGCTCAGCAACGAGATGGGCCGATAGTTCTTCATAAGGTTTTATCATCTTTCTTTAAGAACAGGACCACCACGCTGCCGTTCCACGTTTCCGGCGTTTTGCCCTCGAGTATAACGGAATTAAGGAGCCTCTGCAGGACCTTAAGTACCGGTGTTCCACCCGCTTTCAGAAGCTCTGATGTAATTCCGTCATCACCCGGCGCCTTGTTGTTCTTAAGCTGCTTAAGGGCCATCCTAATCTCGTACAGGGTGATGTCGGGGATATCTTCGTTATAGTGTCGGGTCAGCCCGGCTCTCGGATCTTTAGCCGGGCTTAGTTGACGAGGTATATAACTGCCCATAGAACCTTTCGATCTCCCTTAATACCTCTGGTTGGTGGAAGCTACGCTGCCATCATCCATTTTCAGCTTCGTCAACTGACTCTGCCCAATAGATGCATTCCTTGCGAACACTTTGGAGCCTTTATTCCGCACTATCGTCTCTTTAATACTTTTGGTATTGTAAGACCGGACATCGTGTCGCAAGGATTTATGAATAGATCTATTGAGCTGCCTATAGGACTTAGCGTCATCGGAAGACTGCAGCGCCATAGCACGCCGATCCGCCATGAGCTTTCGGGTTTGATCTGATATCTGTTGAGGCCTATTGCTACGGTGAGTTTTAAAGAACTTGGACCCAACCGCATGGACAGTTTCTACCAGCCTCTTACTAATATCATCTACGGAGACGCAACTATCTAGGCAATCGAATTGGTTTTTCAATTCGAGTTGAAAGCTCTCGGGGTTTTGGAGTTGAGCATTAGAGGGTCGGAGCGTAGACTTCATCAGGCGAGACCTTTCTATTTTTAGATTGATATTCAATGTGCCTCTAACCATTCGGTGTTCACTGCCGGTTTTCACCCTGTGGATCACAGTGACATCATTAAATATTTGTGCTTCGTGGTCATGATGAAGTCATATCTCATTTTTTGTGGAACCATCGGGGCTCATCCAGGTCCATTTCCTATGAGATGGCTTCTGGAAGAAAGAGTTCATCATAAAGAGTCCCTCTTTCTCCATAAAATCAGCCAACCTCTGGCCCCTAGGGTTCCGTTGCCCATAACCAAATTGCCCCACTCCCAACTCATCACCATCTCTTTTGCCTAGCCTTGCGTTAAAGTCTCCCATTACAACAGTGAAGTGGGTTTTCGAGGTATGTATGGCCCTACTAATTTCCTCATACAAAACCTCCACTTCATCATCAGGGTGTGCGGAGGTCGGTGCGTAAACCTGTATGACCTTCAACGAATATCTTGTGTTGTAATTATGGATAAATCCGATGTATATTTTCAATTAAGTATTGTATATTTACAAAAAATAAATTGTATTAGATGCTTTTTACAGATTAAACATATTATAAAAGTAATGTTATGTTTTTAAAATATTTCTATTGTCTTATTAATTTCCAGGTAACATCATGGGAATACAAAGAGAGAAGGAAGAATTAGAGGATGGTCCAACAAAAGAAGCTTACAAATACGCCGAGCATTTGGATAAAGGTAAATAAAATCATACATATTCTTTTAAATAGTAAATACTCTTCTAGTGGGTGTATTTTAGAAGCCAAATATCTTTTATGGAATAATTCGTCATCACCACATAAATAATGTAAAAGCAATAAGATTTTCATTTTTTTTTAAATGTTTTAAATGGGTGAATTTCTCGCACGCTCACGCTGTTACCTTTTTATTTGAAGGTTGTGTAACATTAGGCTACAACTCAGCTAGCCTTAAATATTGATTTTTGTTAAGTAAGTCGGAAGTCAAAGCCCTCCCCGATATGCTTTATCCGCGTGCGTCGGCGTAATTGCTAGTGATATATAAATACAATGTTTTTAAAAATAATGGCTCTTAGTATATCTACTAAAAAGTCCACGGTAGCATTTGCCTATCTCTTTTACGTAAGCCACAATAAGGTGGTTCGCGTTTTTTTTTTTTTTTGTTGAAGATTAAAACCTGATTTACGAGCGTTATTTTTAGGCATGTCATATTAATCCTTACGAAGAAAAGTTACTTCATCATAAAGACAATTTTAATTTTAATTGTAAAATATATTACGACATTTCCCACTTCATTAATGTAAATTAACATATTAATTTACTTTAAATCATTCAATTAATTGAAATACCGATATATCAAATGTTATAATGCCAAAGTAAACCCTAAAAGAATGTTTTATATTATTAACTATTTATCTCTTGTTTTCAATTTCAGAAGTTCAAGAACCGGAGTCCAAGTCAGATTTTGTGAGGAAGAAATCGATATCAGAGCAGAGACGTTTCTTACCGGTGTTCGCCGTGAGGGAGGAACTGATGCAGGTCATCAGAGAAAACAATGTCATCATTATTGTAGGTAAGTAATGAATATGCTACTTTAGTGTGCTACCTCGTCCCCACCAACGTCTGTCGCATACTCACATTGGACGGTCGTGCACGAACTTGTTCAACTAAAATTGGAAGACCGTAAGAAATATTATTTCTTTTTATAATGTCGCAAACTGAAGACTGACTTCTTTTTTTTTACTGGCTATACTGTTAGCCTTAGGGGCCCTGGAGCCTCTGACGGCTTTTACAGCTTCACCGGACTTGTTGAAGACTGACCAAACGCGCACTATTTTATATGGTGACGTGTTGAGCGATGACATGAGCCGCATCGAGCTGAGTTCGCCTCCCGCACCGCGCGATTTCATTCCTACACCCGCGTGCACCTTGACGAGCGCTCTTATTTCTGACTGGATGATTAGAGGATATTGTCCACGGCAGTCCGTGTAGCGTTTGTGACTCCATTGTAAATCATAATAATAGTATGATTTTGTATAATTAAAAACAGACAGGATATTGTATATTTGAACACATCTTTCAATGGACATTCTAAATCTGAAACCGTTGCTAGTCAAGTTCCCACAATAAGTTTTTCTGAAAACTCATTGAACCCTCCAAATGTTAAAGCCGATTAAAGGAGATAAAATCGCGTCTCTCGTGTGACAACCGAAGCGTTCTTTTTGTTTGCCTTATATACATTTTATAATTTCCTCAATTATGTAATGATAATAGAAAATTATCGTGCATGTGAAATAACATAATATGTTTCAATCAATAAACATATTATGAATATAAAGTGGAAAACATGTATTTTGAGATGTCACAAAACTTCCTAGATAGTTCTGATAAGGGAGCCATCATCTTCTCAGAATACCCCACTTTGTATATTGGATAATTTTACGAAAGCTTATTATATTGGGTACCAAAACAAGAAGAAGAAGAGGAACGTATAATAACAAAACACTATTACAATGAATGTGGCAAAATAATTTTCAAGTTTGACATTAGTGATTGTCAGGAGTGATCCGTGAGATTAAAAGAATGCACTATAGTGTTAAAATTCAAATTCAAAGAAGATTTACTTCTGCCAGTGTAAAGGTCCCAGCATTTTTTTTTTGTTCTTCTAAATATATTTATACAGTCGCATTTTATGGGTTGGTTTTAATGTCAGTTCACGGTTTCAGGTGAGACTGGGAGCGGTAAAACCACACAGTTGACTCAATACCTTCACGAGGAAGGTTACAGCAGGCTCGGCATGATCGGATGCACGCAGCCGCGAAGAGTCGCAGCCATGTCCGTCGCGAAGCGTGTCTCCGACGAAATGAACACTAAACTGGGTAATAAAAAAAATATGGGTGTGTAACTACATTTTGAATTTACAGATAGGCTTAAGTACAGTTCATCTTTTTGGGAGTTTACTCCTTATGAATCGATCTTCATATAAGAACTCCAGTATGGAAATTTTATTAGGACTGACATTTATAAAAGCGTTAACTCAGAAGCGTTATGTTATCTGTCAAGAGGTCATACTCCTTAGTAAATACAATCAGATTTATGCGCCATCTAGTAACTAATGCAAAAATTATTTTACTCTTTTGATTACAATATTGTTTATTCTTTATTATTTTAGCTGAATGATGTTGCGAAGCAGAGAATTGTACGCGATCGCTTAGTAAAAACTGATTAAGTCTTCTCTTGAATACTTCAATGCTATACGAGTTAGGATGCCAGGAGTGCTGTTATTTTTGAAGTCAAAGTTCTAATGTCAGTGAAATTAAAATGGGACCTCCCTTGAGGTATTCCCTTTCCAACGAAAAAAGAATCACCTAAATCAGTTCATAAACAATAAGTTATGGCTGAACATCCATAAAAAAACAATCGAATTGAGAACACTCCTCCTTTTTTTTAAATCGGATAAATAAAACACCCAGCTACACAACTGACAATTATATTCATCATACAAAAATCTGTTGTGTGCGGAGGTCGAACCTGCGACCTTTCGGCTCAATACTTACTACCACAGTCCCACAAGGCATGTCGATATCGATTGACATAAATAGAATTTAATCGATACTATTTCTCGAATAGGTGATGAAGTCGGTTACGCGATTCGTTTCGAGGACTGCACGTCGCCGAATACCGTAATAAAGTATATGACAGACGGTATACTTCTCCGCGAGGGTCTACGAGAACCGGACCTGGACCATTACTGTGCTGTCATCATGGACGAGGCCCACGAGAGATCACTCTCCACCGATATGCTGTTTGGTTTGCTGAGAGAGGTGAGTCTTCTATTTGTCTCATGAAAATACTACATCGATATACAATAAAATTTATTCGTTCATCGTATCGATAAATAATCTACAAGTTCCCGTATCTATGTACGTACTATAATCGACGCGTTTAAACTGAGTCATCGGGCAATAAATGTCACTGAAAGTAGGAATGTGTACGCAATGCAACCCGTCATCGATACTTAGCTACCTGCGCACGCTGGGTCGATGCGTCATCGTGACCTTCATTTGCACTCTGACTCCTGATTGGTTGAACGGCCCTTTCCAGGGCCACATTACGATATATACAGTTTCTCTATGATTACGTCGAAACAAACATTTGATATACAAATTAAAAACTTTTATTTTCAGATATCGAAAAATTATTCTTATTAATACTTATCATAATTTAGCATATCGATCGTACCTATCCCGTTATTGATATGCACCTTTACAATTCTTACGCACATCACTACACCTTTCTATAAGACCTCTAAGTGCAAGCGAGACAGACAGATAAATATGATTTATTACCCGAAGCCTCAGTTCATAATGCGTCGACTGTAGTGTTGTGTGTTTTTAAAGGCCACTGGATGCATGTACGTTTACCATAAATTCGTACCATTTCTCCAATCTTCAACCAACACTTCCTTGTTAAAACTGCCCGTGGAGTTTTTAATGCTCATTAAAAATGTATGTTTCTTTATATATTATTTTCCTCTTCACTTATACTTACACAATAGCCTTACTTATATCACATAAAATCTACGTCTATGAATTATTATAACAACCGCTTTAGTGTGCGTAAGTTTATTATTACTTTTATTATCATTATTGCTACATATGTAACATATAAGTAACCAAAAAACGGAAAAAAATGGAAATATGTTTGTTTGTATGCCAACGGCCTGCAAATAGGTTCTGAAAAGATAGCTATGCTTCCAAGGCGAAAATTATAGAGAACTAATTGTAATTGTAATTTTAGTCAAAAATCTAAGATGCCACAAATAACTTTAAATCGCTTAGAGACGAAGAGGGGATTGTTGTGGTTTATTAAAACAAAAATCATATTAAATCAATTTTTGAATGACGGATCGATCAACTACTAAACTGCTGTATTGGTATGTATATTTATTTGAAAAACCGTGGAACTTAATTTCATTCTTCTGGCAACCTTACACGGGCACTGACGCACGTATTTCTAAAGTGTTTTCACATTTCACTATGTTGTCATGCTCACATTCATAAATGCAGATGCGTAATTATTAGGCAATCTCCATATGCCTTTTTCTAAAATTTGCGCTGTCTAAAGTTCTCTTTTTTGTTTTGTTATAAGAAGAGTAGGTACATTGTATTATAAGAAAATAGAAGGCAGTCGCAAAATGATTCCTTAGATTATTATCAATGGTCACGATGGTTTTTATTCTGATTTCGTGTATTAATTGCTGTAAGCGACATTTAGAGTAATGTGTGACCTTTATAGTATGTCTGTTTATTCATCAGAAACTACATATCGCAATTTACGCAATCAAATGAAATCCAAACTAATAAAAGACACTTCTTTTTGTATGTAATCGTTTATTTATAAAAATGCTTCACTATAAATAGAACATTAAAAACTTATTCTAATACAAGTCACAACAGCCAACATCCTTAATTATCTCATGCGTTAAATACGTTTACTATACTTATAAACGAAAATACTTTTTTTTATAAATTTTTCAACCTGTCAACTGTCACTGTCAGTTCTGACATTTAAAACTTTGCACTACTGCAATTCGTAATATATAGATCGTATTTAAAATAATTGAAATTTTACTGTTTTTTAATTTTACCTATTAGAAAAAACTTATTAAAAATAGCTATTTGCCATTTTAAATGCGTTTGAATATCAGAGTTTAACAGGTTAAGCATTTAAACAACTTTGAAAACTATATTAATTAACTATCCAGTGACTTTATTTGACGAGTTTAATTATTTAAATACTTTGCGTATCTTTAAACTGTCTACGAAAAATATTTTTTTTTTATTTTAAAAATTTGACAGATTTAAACAAAATATTATAGAACTTTCCGTAGTCCATGTACTGTTTTATTATGTTTAAATTCGCGGTAAATAAGTAAACAGTCTTACTACAATAGAGATAGATTAAGAGAAAGTACGTAAGTAGGATATCACTCCGAAGATAAATTTAAATACGTAGAATTATATTTCTCTCATATAATTATCGTCTAAACGATACATTGATAAACACTGTAATATCAATATGTTATGCACATTAAACAGACATTTATAAACATATACGAGCCAAGGGGCGTCTTTTGTTTAGGTAAGGGAATGTTTCGAAACGTTTTTTTCTTCATATTTTTCACATTTAAGTAACAAAGTTAAAGCTTTACATCGAGAGACATTTTCACAATAAGTACCTATTGTAACATTAAGAAATCAGCCTGTTTGTTGACATTTGAAATAATAATTAGAAATGAATTGAATCATTTGATCTGAAACCGGTTTTGAATGAAATCGTGAATGGTGCCCTCGAATTAAAAAAGAATATATGTTGATGTATAAAGTAAAGAGAGACGGTATCAGAAACAGTATGGCAACTGTTGGAATAGAAAATAAACATAAATTATTGAAATTCACAAAAGGAACTTTATAGAGCAGCTCGATCCATATCTTATTCGGGCTCGAAATTCAGACGTGGTCGATTTTCATGGAAGTTGGTCGCCGAAAACAGGCGTAGCAGGAGTATTTCCCAGCGGCCGTACCGCTGGTTTGTGAAACTCAGACTGACTTGGCTTTTTCTCGTGAGCAGTTTTGACTGACAAGCATCACGCCCATATTCATGCCAATATTGCCCCATTTGAGCGATTCGCTAACCTGTAACAATGAGATCAATTTATTAGTTTATGGTTCGCTTAGTCTATGATTCGTTTGTGGTTGGTAATATTTGTTTTTTTTTTTCATTATATAACTTGAACTGCTTTATATACATGAAGGTAATTAACGTTAGTACATGATGATTTTATGATATATTATTTAAAAGTGATTGTAAAATACAAATAATAATTATTAATTTCTTGTTATTTTCATCGGAGTATACTTTGAAATTATCTTTATTTGATTTTTTAAACAAGACAATTTTTAGCAAAAAAGATAACCAAAATCAAATTGATTTTGGGGAGTCTCGTGGTAGGTATATCTTCGAAGTTGAACGTCCAATGCCAATGAAATTAAAATGTGATCATCCTTGAGGTATCCCCTATCCAATAAAAGAAGAATCATTCAAATCGGTCCAAAGAAAAAAAAAACATAGAAGTTATGGCTGAACATCCATTAAAAAAACATTCGAATCGAGTATCCTCCCGTCTTTTGTTGAAGTCTGTTAAAAACATTCATAATTTGTAATAAATGCCCGATATTAGAGCATCGCTTTGTATACTTTTTTACCTTCAAATAAGACAAGTACCTATCCAAGTGAACTTTTCTCTTGTAGAAACAAATGCAATAATCAATTACACATAGTAATAATCATCATAAACAACATAGATTTGATGTCAAGGATATTTTGAAACTGTTAGACAGACATGTTGAAATGTCAGATGATAAAATTTTGTCATGTTAATGTTTTAAATTCTTGTTAGTAAAAAAAGTTGCGTAGAATACATAATTATGAGAAACTATATGAACAAGTTTTTGATAATATTTTTTTTAACATACTGTTTATGATTTTACTAAACTGTGACAACATAATAGATTGTATCGTGACCTATTATCTGACGGGGCCTGCTAATGATGTAAAATGCCATAAAACATCTTATCAGAATGCCATTGACAAGTGGTTTTTTTATCTCTTCCCGGTATATATTAATTTCGACAAACATTATTTGTTGACAAAGATATTCCATTTCATTATGATCAAAAATGTAATGTAAAAAAAATAGCAACAAAAACTTTTGTACCTTTTTGTTTGACAACTAAATAATCTGTTTAAATTAACAGATTTTCGCCTAGAAAATACCAAGTACGCGACGTCAAATTTTTATACAAAGATAAAAACATTTTTCGCCATGTCCATATTAATGTTACGCATTTAATATACACCAAGCACGCATAATATGATAGTTCTAAATCATGTATGACGATTATAAGATAAAACTATGTTTTTTTTTTGTTTAAACCCTCGCCTTGGAAAATTGGCAGACTTCCGTGTTGTGTGTGTGTATTAGATTTTATGTCATTACTTCAACACTGGATTTGAAGACTTAAAATCTTATATATTATTTTATTTGCATTAATGCCTTTGACCTCCATTTCACGAAAACGATTATATAAACACTTAATTCCCATCGAGTTTCTACAAAACTTTTCTCTCTTAATTTAAATAAAGAATATATAATTTAAACTTAATGATATTGTCATTTGAATAAAAAATATTTTTTTTCTATTTCTAATTCATTAAGCAATAAATTTTTTTTTTATTCACGAGTCGTATTATTATTTATTTCGTATTCAGTTTTATTTTTATGCAATAAGAGTAGCAAAACAATGGCTTAGCAATTCATTAAATATCCTTGTAATTGTAAAGGTTTACTTGTAAATTGACGTAAATGAAATTACATGCTGACTCATACAAGTGTGCTGACAATAACATTCACAAGGATTTAATATAATATTGTACGATATTATGCATAGGTGTGCTCTGTTTTAGGGCCTAAGTAAATAGTTTGTGTTAGGGATGAGTGATAAGCGAAAAACGTCGATGTCCGATTTATCATATGTATAACAAAATAAAACCAACAACGTTTTTGTGTTACCAAGCGAGCGATCTTTTTTTAGGTGCTGTGTCTAGTGTTGATGATTTTTTTAGGAAAATTTGTATTTCTCTTTGTGTTTTGGTTTACGTACGGGCCCTCGAATTCCATTTATAATATAACAAATACATATTTGAGGTAAAAAAAAAGTTCCGCTTTTGTCAGGCTCAAAGTAGAAAACCATAATGATATCTAATACGCGTATATTACGATGTTATCTTTCATCAAATGATCACTTGAAAAATGTTAGAATATATTGTTATAGGAGAAATTAGGATGTTAAGCTTCAAAACACCGATAAATCTTCTTAAATAATAAATAGATAAATCTTTTGTAACATAATCCACATTTCTTTTTGTAAATGGAGTCCGAGAGTGCGTACATGAGCAAAATAAATCACAAGTTTTCATAAAAAAAGATCGTCAATTTTTTTATCACAAAAACATCGATGTTTTCCTTTCGATATTTATCGGACATCGATATTTTTCTTATATCGCTTATATCTAGGAGAAAGGCAATGAAGTACCCATTCTGCAATAATTTTGTAAAATTATACAGAAGGATATTTCAAATTATTTTTAACTTCACAATAACTGTATTTAGTTGAAACAGTATATCACATGACTGCAAATAACCAGTTGCGCAAATACGAAGTACTGTAAAATCGAACATAGCAACATTATAAACGCTATATCACTATTTAAATAGCTGTTTCACTGGCATTTTAACGTCAAATTGCAAATATATTTATACATATTTGTGGGTTGGTAGAATTGGACAACCCGACCGGGTGGCAACCACCATACATTTTTTTTAATGGTGAAAATGATCAACCGGTGTTTCTATCTACGCAAGCCGACATGACAGCGGCGATAAACGTGAATACTTTTTCATCTAAGTAGTTCTTACCATCAGGCACTGCTATAAAAAAATGTGTTCACGAATTAATTTTTATTAACTGGTTATATAGAGTACATAACTTGCCAGTCCTATTACAACTAATTTTCAAGGCGCGTTTTTAAGCGCTCCTTCAACGGAGCGTAACACAGTAAAAAAGTGGTATTTTTGTAAGTTTATGTTTGCAATTGTAATTTTATTTTTTTATTTTACAAAGGTGCCAAACAAGCATACGGTCCGCCTGATGGTAAGCGGCTACCGTAACCTATGGAAACCCTACTCACCGCAGGAACACAACACAAAGTTATTTAGACGAAATCTTCCATAGGGTGGAGGTGTTCCACCAGTCGGACTGGACAAAGTAGAGAGAAGCCTCTTCTGTACCCTATCTCTCTTACTGCTATCACTTTTGTGGATTTCGATATGGATTTTGAAATACAATTATTGAAAACGTCAAAACACAGACCAAGTTACAATTATGTAATTGCTCCCCGCCTTGACTCAAGGTGAATGGACCTACCAATTTGAATATATAGAAATACCAGTTTGTATACAAGTATCTTTAACCAAAGATTGTTGTCCATGAGTTTTTTATTACAGTACCTGAATTAATTTATTATGCTTAATACGGCTTTTTAGGTCTCGTGAATAACATCATCTTTTTAACAGTCAATAAATTATCCACGTTGACTATCACTTTCACATGTATATAATATGTTGTATTATGTATAATAAATAAATATAATACATATAAATATATTAGTTCGTATATGTGTACCTAATAATATTAATATAAACATAAATGGGGCACATTGATTCCAGCCAACAACGTCTAAAAACCCAATCGGTAAAATCGAAAATCTCACCGGTATTATTGTTGCCAGCAGTAAGGGTCCAAAGCGCCTCAACGATTACCATCAAAAGATGATAATCATAGGTGTTTTCGACGTCGTTAAGCTGATCTGTAAACAAAATTGCTCTATTTTGCGATCTCTTTTTGTCATTTTCGTTCCCCATTTACGTCCCCATGCAGTTCGCATGAATGATCGCTAATCTAATCGGCATGGTGTAGTCTGGTCTCTATAGTCCGTTGCATCAATCCATAATAAAGCATAAATGTACACAATCGGCATAAACAAACACATAAAGCTGAATAGTATAATGCTTATCGGTATTCACCCTTAAAATAAAGCAAAAGGCGCTAATTAAAACCGCCTTTTACTCTGCAAAATAACCCGATCGTCGACTTAAAACGGCATGCAATTTTTAACTGAATAATAATATTTTATCACAACAAAATATAAGGGAAATATCTGTGGCCTGGTATGCGAAGTTATCGAGAGAATTGCGCGAACCAGAAATGTAAGTCGTTAGCGGCGCATTCAATACCGTTATAGAAAATGAATTTGAAATTAAACAGGTTTTATATTTACCTGTCGCATGCGAGCTTCCTGTGGCGTCTCCCCATAACGGCACCAGTGGACGAAATGCAGGGTATTGTGCCAGTTCCTCTCGAACCTGGACTTAGTTGCCATATCCAGCTGCAATCAGTAGAAGCCTCCTTAGTAGCCGTTCCACTGTTCAACCGTGCCCACAGTTTCCAATAAACGAAAGCCCCGATGAGGCTTTCGCTATCTGAAAGGAGAGGTTTCCAATTCTGACGTTGGCCTACGGTGTTGAAGTTAGAACGTTGAAGTTCGATAGAGAATACTGATTGTACCATTAAAGGTTCGAATTTGTCATGCATTTGATTAGATGGAAAATTGAATGTAAATGCGAGATTGTGATAGAATTGCCCGTAGGTAAAGAAGTATCTACTGAACCGTTTGAATCGAGTCTAATCGACAATTGTAGCGCACACCACTGTAAGGGGGACGATACTGATTTGCATTTATATCGAGGTCGTGTACTAAGTCAATCTCAATCATAAAAATTATGAGCTCCGAGAAACAATGGTGTTCAAACTATGTTTATCTAACATATGAAGGCGAACACAAGATTGTAATACTATATTATAATTTTAAAACTAACATTTTTTAAATTAAAAACTATTTTGCCCGAAAATCTTTTGTCATTCGATCACATCTTTATTCTGCCACTTAATTGCCATCTTAATTGTATTTTAAAGAAATACTTGTGTGTAGTAATTTCGTATATTTATTCATTTCATTTAAAGTTTAGTATATTGTAGCAGAATTTAAACGATAAATAACATCGATTAGGATATTAATTGTCTTATCGTGACTTAGATTCTAGAACCTTAAGGTCATCTTATTATGTCAACTTTGTCATTTAAAATGTGTTGTGTTATTCTATAACTAGATTTTTCCGCAAATATTACAAACATATTGCAAGGAATACGTGTTGTAACTTGTAAGCTCATTAGTTAATCGAAGCTTATAAATTCAGATCGAGTTATAGAGTTCAAACTAGTGTGTGCTTTAAAGGGGATTGGAATTGGAAACATGTTTTTCCCAATTGTTTAATGGAGTTGTTACCTTGGCTCTGATATCTTTCTCGCTGTTGGGTGTCTCCTGCTTGTCGTCCACGTTATTTATGCGTATGATGGAGTCCTTCTTCCAAAAGGCGCTCAGCGTTGTCTTTATAACACGTTTTCTTATACCTTTCTGTTGTATCGTGTACACCTCTATCTGTTCCGGGTTCTTTGTTTTTTCTGTTGGCAAACATTTTGTTACAGTTCCTTTCCTAATACCACATTATTATAAAACTAACCAATAGTTTATCCATAATTAAAGATATGCCAGTTTGATAAGTGCGATACTAAGATGCCTGTCACTTTTAAGGATAAGGTAATATTAATTCCAAATACACGATTTTAACTCCATTTAATTTTAATCTGTTAATTACATTCAGAAACCTTCGCTGAATTCTATATCCCGAGTGATTAAAACATTATCAATTCCCTGCCAGTATAAAACAATCTGTTTGATAAATAATAGGCTCAAATTTATTACCTGTATGCAGTTTAAAATTATTTTGCGATATTTTCGCCGGTGTACAATTAACAATTAGGACTGTGCAGAGTTGAAAAGTTCTAGAACGCATACGAGTATGTCATGAATGATTTACAAAATTAATTGTGTACTGTATTGTTGCATGCGACCGTGAGTGAACTGAGCTGCCGGCTCGATTTAGTCTCGCAACGAGACTCGTGCGATAAGTACGTTAACGGCGCGCCCTAATTGCTTTAACCAACGATACAATCAATATTCCGTGGCGAATTAATTACATTCGAATTCGATAACAAAACGTACCTTTGCCCTTCTTCCACATTGCGACGGCGTACATATGGTAGTCTGGCGAGAGACTTGAGTCCGGCGGCAACGGGTCCTCGGCTCTGACTTCGAGAATGAATCCGGTTTCGAGGACGGCGCAGAGTATGTTCTGTTCATCGTGTTTGAACCACTTAGTTTCGCGGAGCTTGTGGATCGCGACCGATGAGCCAAACCGTGGCTTCTTCGGTGCGAACAGAGCTTGAGCCTGGCTGCCAAAGCGAGATAAGAGTCCCTTAACCGTCGGTTGCGGCGCTAGGCTCTTCTCTGGCGGCTTGATCTGCTGGAAACTCCGGCAAGTCACGAACCTCGCTTCCATTGAACTCTACTCCTATCTCAAATGGACGATACAAGCCCTCTCCGACACTTAAAATTTGTTTTGCTTTTGCCGTTTGCCCGGTAAATTACTCTCACTCGGGTAATCACTTTTTACAAGCGACACTTTCACAATTTTTGTGGCGCGTGTTTTATCGTTTATCGGAGCAGTGAACTATACGGTGGCGCAGTAACGTTAGACGCGGCTCGCGTGCGGGGAATGGTTTTATAACGGCGCGGAGTGCGGGGTTTGAGGGGCCTCCCGCCATTTCTGCTCTGACCTCACTAGTGTTGGGTGCCGTATGATAATAATATAATTGTGAAGTCGTTGTAGTTAGTAGTGTGTTGTAGTATAGTCGGCACTTGAGTTTTAGCTTTCATAATGTAATGCACTTCACACTTCGAATTACTGACAGCTACGTCGGATTTCGTTTTTAATATCGATTGTATTTTCTTGGCAATGCGCATTCTGCTAATCTCATTAACAACTTGTAGAATCTTCCAATGTATGAAGTTTATAAAGTTTACGTCTTTATATTTTTTTAGTATTATAGTTTAACTTAAAGTATTTAATGAAGTAGTGATTGCTCAACGAAATACATTTGTATAATACCTAACGTATAGTTCACGCCCTTCACGGTGACAATAAAAATGTTCTAATAATTGATAACAATCCAATGACCATTTTTTTACTCATTAAGAGGTCTCGTATCAGGATCAGCCAATGTAGATCACTTACATAGAAGCTTTTTCTATGGTATTACCAGCGATCATATTGATGGCAACCGTTTCTCAACATTTGCTCAGAGGTTATGCTGTACTTATCATTAGTAGTGCAGTTATTTTACCGAGCCAAATTACCAACTTTATTTTTAACATTTAAAAATACTTCAGTAGTAACGTTTAAAATAACGCATTTTCTAAAATTAGTTATCAACAGCCGCATCACTTTGATGCACCGAGGTTGACCTCACTTGGTACTGACTTGTTGTCGTCACACCCCTCGCGTCGCTCACACCTCACACCTCACGCCGTTCGCCCCCGCACTCCATTCCCGCGACATGCCGGCGCCGCGCCGATCGGTAATTTTTTTTTTCTTTTAGCTTTACATCAATATGGTAACGATTGATTCATTATTTGGCATAATATATCTGAATTTTTAAAATGTATGTAACCTTATTAATGTGGTATTACATTTCAATCAAAAGATAACATCCAGATTCTTTTCTTTAATTCGTAATTCAAATATACGTAATAAAAAGTGTCTGGAAATAGTTTCTTTTAAAAAAATGCCTATTGTTTGGATGGTTTTTGTACATCTTTGATACAACCGTTTAAAAATTATCAAGACACGCCTTGAATAATTTTTTTCCCTTTAAGTGGCGAATCCCTGACTCATGTAAGTTATTATGTATTGCTTTCATGTTTTCTGAGGCCAAAGATCCGACAGAATATACGTCATGGAAGAACAAGTATAGAACTTCGGAGTCTCAGATTAACTTCATAATGACCTTGGGTGTTAAACTTAGTGTTGCGTAAAATTATCAATTTAAATTCTCAATTCTACACTGTCCTAACACTCCTAGTGCATTGTTTTCGGAAGGTCCTTACCAATATACCCAGGTACTTACTTGATTAAAAATTTCTGTTTGATTTTATTCAAAACCGCTTCTGTAATTCCAATCTCTGCTAAATCGTTTTTAAAACAGTTTTCGCTGATTAATAGGGCACTTGTAATACCTCATTTTTTTTTAATTATGAGTCGTTGTTTTCTGTTACAGTACCTCATTGACATTTATTTAGCATTGGTAAACTGATGATGACAGAACAACAAAGATTTGAAATACTATATAAAAAGAGTGTAGAAGTATAAAAAAGGATTCCAAAATAAGCAGTTATCTATATTAATAAATCTGTTTTTCTGTCTGTACAGTTCATATTTTTCCAAATTTTCCCGATAGGCATATTATATGAACGACATTGATTACGAATATGCCATGAAAAAATTTTTGTCTGTCTGGTTGTATGTCCGGATTTAACTCAAAAATGGCTTTACCGATTCTTATGAAATGTTATACACGGGATGCTTATGTCATCGGTCAGTTGATAGGGTATAAGAAATTGCAATATTATTTTTAGAAATCGTAAAAAAAATCTAATTTCTTTAATTCTTGACCGACTTTGATGAAATTTTATACACGGGAATTTTAAGCCATTCTATCAATGATGAGCTATGAGAATTTTCAATAACACATATAGGAATAAAATAAAAAAGAATAAAAAAAAAAATCATTTAGTCTCATTCGATTTTGATCAAATTTTATAGACGGGATGTATACATAATATACATCATACCATAATTGAGAGGCTATAAGAATCGTTAATAATACATTAGAAATCGTAGAACAGAATAATAATTTTCAACAGATTTTGATGAAAATATTGCACGGTAAATACACGCCATTCCTCAACTGAATTTATATGAATAAAATTAAAATTACAGGATGTAAATAACAACTGCGTAGTAACAAACGCGTTCGGAGCCGCGGGCACATCGCTAGGTTAGTTTATAAATCTTTCTTTACCTTTTTAATTTAAAAGCATTAAAATCAATTTCCTAAGTAGATAGTAACAGGGTACTAATAGCTTAAGTCAGACTTCAATATATCTAAGGGCAATACGACGCAGGCAAATCGAAGGGGGGGCAGATTTAAAACAATCTCTTTGAAAATTTTTCTCTACTTGGGGCAGCCCAGCCCTACTAGTAAAATATCTACATCCAGAAGATAGCAGCCTAATAACCTTGTGTTGTTTTCCTTCGGTGAGTGGAGCTCTTTGAGGAAGTGGGTTTTAAGATCGTATAAAAAAACTGTCCAAATTTCTTTGCCCTTTTCTATGCCCACGAGTTAACATTCGAAGATTTCGAAGTACTTTTTGATGACAAACATAGAACTAGTATTTAACCAGTCCAAGCATTTCTTCTCAGTCTACCCTGTACATATTAAAGCGTGAAAGCATTTACAATGATGTCACACATTCTTGACCCAATCACTTCTAACGTTTATTTAAAGATAAAACGTGCCTCTAATACCAAATAGTATTTACAAATGCATTATATTAGCCTTTGTCTGGTGGAAAGTGTTTAGCTATAACTACAGAGATTACGTGGAAAAACTTGCTGAAGATAACAAATTGGACGTGATATTGATCACATAGCGGACTTGAGAACGAACTGAACGGCATAGAAGATTTATTGAAGCTTAATGAAATGTATCTCTCAGGCGACAAACTAAATAACAATCAATGTTTTAGTTCTAACATCCCTGATTCTGCGTATCCTTGACCTTTACAAAGAAATTGTACACTGAACAATGGGTATAATATCCATCCGTTGTAATAAGTAAACTTTTAAGAACATATCTATGAAAGTAAATCAGAATAAAAAAATACCTTATCCAATTTAGGGCTTAAGAAGGCACTTATTAACGTTAAAATACTACTACTTGCTGGTTTGGAAAACATTCCAGTCATCGAGAAGAACCGGCAAGAAACTCGATCGAGCTTATCTTTTTTTTTTGTCAACTGTTACAAAAATATTTACTGTTAATAATCATATTTAGCGAATATACAGAGAGGGAGTCACATCCAGACATCACTAGCATTCACATAATGATCCACCCTATAATATAATCTTTTGACAGTAAAACCTGCTGGACATGGTCCTAAAACCTACCATTCAGCACATTATTAGTGTGCTTTGGGATCTTATTATAGAACTCTAACACTGTTTAATAACACTAACTAATTAACACTATTATTACCTACCTAAAAAACTATTATTAATTTCACTAAGTCTAAAACACGATTTTTATGTTCATCAGCTGAAGGAAGAATTTAACATAAACATCCAGAGAAAATTAAAGGTTAAAAATAGGCGTGGATAAAAATAGATGGTATTACCTATCAAGCTCTATCAAAATTCTTACAATAGATTAAGTACTAACGCAATTAATTGGTCTTACGTTGTTACTCTTTGAATAATACAGTACCCTTTTCACCTTGACCTAGTGTAGACTACCATTTAAATAGTTAAGTGTGTGTAATGAAAATCTATGTTACCGACAATATATTAGTTTGACCGATAAAACTATTATTGTTAATCAAGTTGCGAGCAAATCTAAAATTAATAGAAACTATAAAAGCAAGATTAGAATTTCCAACGGCTAGCACGTTTGTGAAATTAAATAAAGAAAGTTTGTATCGCCATAATAACCGGCGTATTCCAAAAAAAATAGATCTGCGAATAACAACTGCTTAAAAAGCTAATGAGCGAAACGTCTATATAAATGCGAAAAATATAATTTTGTTACTTAAACTTTGCATTTTTGCTAATAATATTCCGATGTAGCCTTCGTTTAAAGACGTGTAGGTATGTCGTATGACGTCAGAGGTAAGAAAGTTTTATTAATGGAATCATGATTATTAATGATCCTTTTTGTATTGGTCTCACTTAAAGTGTTCATAGTATGTTGATTCTTCAAATTAGGCAATAACCCAGTCGAATTAATTTAATGAAGACTTTAATAATGACTTTATCCACCTTTGGGAGAACAACCACTGAAAGAATTAAGATTCTCATCACGGTAAAATTGCATAATAATTTTCGTACGTATCTTACGTGATTGGTTAGCTAATTCAAGGTGTAGGCCATCTTGTAACCTCGTTCTATCAATCTCTTAACCGTTGACTACATTACTACACAGTCTTTTTCTTCTTCATATTCTTACTCTACCTGTTAATAATTTTTATACGCATATATCATTTCAGTAATTTCATTAAAAAATTCCAATTAAAACTTGCCATCAAAATTATATGCAAGGTCAATTCAATGAATTTTAGGTATAGTTCTGCGAGGCCCTTAAACAAATAAATCATTTTGAAGGTTTCAAGAGACCCATAATGTGACTAGTTATAGAAAAGGACATCAAGTTTTGCTTCCGTTGTTTGAACTCGGACGAGATAAATGATGGCAGAGAAAACCACGATAGAGACCACGATTGTCGACAAAGTATTGGTGTATTTGTGCAACAATATACATTTTTTTACGGTTTACAACCTGACCTTAAACATTCCGTCTCCTCTACGTTCCCCGAAAGGTTATTCAACTAAAACCTTACTTGATTCTAGAAAACCTTTGATATTTGCTCATAAATGCTTACGTAAATTTTAAAACTAAGTATACATTGAACAAGTTATTTCATTTAAAATAAATGTAATTGGTGTTAAATAAATACGTCTTTAGTGTTAACTGAACTGACGTGAAACAGTCATTTGTTATATACACTATGTAACACTAATAATATTTATTATCACTACCCACGTAGCTATCGACGTCACGACTGCCATATATTTCTTTATCGTTTTTAGTTAAATATTAATATTTGCTTAAATATACTTGTAATGCAATGCACCAACAGTGTGTTTACGATAAAAATAGCGAAACACTTCTATTTACAAATGCGAAAGTCGACAAAGACAATTTTAACAATGTTTCAGTTATGTGTGTTTATAAAGACAATCTTAAAGATGGACCAAAGAAAACATTTTTTTTACCGCTTTAGAGTATTTAAAATTGATAGCAATGACAAATAGCAAATCTTACTAACACTGAACAAGAATTACATGATTATAATTTATGTTACTTTAGATTTGCTAGTCTTAACTAAGACAACATAAAGTAACATAACTATGTATGTAGTTTCTAAAGTGAAGAATACACGTGATGCAGACATTTTAAAAGGTAACAAATGTGATAAAAATGTAAGCGATTTTGCCGTCAAATATCTAAGTAAATGTAAATTTAATTTTGCAAGTAAATTCACCAAACACGGCGTAATGGTTAGAGCATAAAATTTACATAGGGTAATTTATGTTATCCATAAAATGAAAATTTACATTACAATTTATCTATGACGTCGTCGATGCTAAATAAATGGTGATTGTTTAAATTGAAATCACAGTTAACATTAAAAACTTCTTCCTTAACTTTCGTATCTAAATTCTCTTCTCGTACGATATCACTAAAAATTGCGGATATGCAGTAGGATGAGTATCAAAAACATTATTTTGTTGTAAATTTTATAATTTTTTGCCACGTTGAAACTTAATTTTTACGATATTTTTATTTTCATTTGCTTCTCATGGTATCATCATAAATTTTTCTATTTCCTTCAATAGCGAAGAATCATAAATTAGGAAGCTGATCCTATAATATTGACGGTGAAACTATTTCTGGAAAACGACTCGGTGGGGATCGGTTAATTATAAATCTTTATCACTGATAGTCACATTCTTCTTAATATTGGGTGGATGAATGATATTTACATTAATAATGAAGCCATACTCTTAGAGAAAAATACATTAAGCCCTTCGCATGTTTTTGTATTATGTACTTTCATTTCTACGAATGAATTATATGCCCTGTGGCGAATTCCCACAGTTGGGCAATCCTTTCTTCTAAATGCTGTTCTCCGTCAACATTCTACCCTCACTTTTGATCTAAATACATATAAGCAGAAACGCAGAACTGACATAGTTTGTAAAATCGATCTTTCCAGTCTCGCTGTAGTTAGAAGACAATTTCATTTTCTGAGTCTACTTTTATATAATAGACTTAACAAAGAGCTAAAGATTTTCCCCCTTACCTATCATAAATGCAAAATGCGCATCGCTCATTGGCTTCTTATACTTAGCTATGAGGAAACCGAAGAAATTAATAAAGCATAACATAAATTTCGTTTCAAACACCCACAACCACCCATTCAAGCAACAATTCACCCGCCTACGCACTCACACATACGCACCCACACCCACACGGATACACGCCCATACACAATACATATACATAAATACACGTATACACTATACAACTCTGAATATTGTTAGTTTATTTGAAAAATGTAAAAAATTGTTGTATTGTTTAGTTGTATTTACATTGTATTATGGAACGCAGACCCCACTGTTGTATTGCCTGGAAGTAGGCGCTATTGGCTGCGACACCGTTTTCACTAATGTGGCCTAATATCGTATATTTTTGTTATTTGTGAGATGATTTATGGTTGCAATAAATTATTATTATTATTTACCGCCAAAACAGCCAATCCTATTGCTGGGCTTGAGTGTTATTACCATTTTCCATCAATACTCTCTAATGAAATGCTAATTTATTAAAGAAAAAACGTTACTTCAACTGATAATATAGCATTAAATCGAGGCGATATAACATTTAATGGTATCCAAACACTTCAATATAAAGTAGGGAAAGTTACTGAAACAGGCGAGGTTGACAATACTGTGATAACACTGACAGATATAACTGATAAACCGTCGTATGAAAGGATTATTTTCTTTGAAATTACTGACTTCTGGATTTAGAAGAAATATCATCTAAAGATAAACATAGAAACTGAACGTAAACAATAGATTTTACTAGAAAATTACTTAAAAACAATAACGAATTTAAATATATTACATAAAATGTTATTGCTGAGTTTTATGATACACGAGCAAGTTATCTAGTGTATATTGGTTTGAAACATATTGCAGTAATATACTTTCTTGCGCTATTTCATGTCTTTGTATTATCAGTCTTTAAATAATAAACACGCGTTTTATTAAAATTCTTTTGCGCTGAAGGTTATATGAATTTTTACTGTTATTATCACCATCTGCATTTGTTTAAAAGTTTAACGTGTCGATTTGAATTTTTATCGTTCACTGGTATTAACATATTAAGAATACTAATTAAATAAATATCTTTAGTCAAGGATCGAAACCTCTTGTAATAATTACTTCATATTATGACAATTTACAATGATATTGTAAATTAATTTTCAAATTGATTTTTTTTTAACCGACTACAAAAAAATGAAGAAGGTTATCAATTCGAATGTTTTTTATGGATGTTCAGCCATAACTTCTTTGTTAACCTCAAGGGTGGTCCCATTTTAATTTCATTGACATTGGATCTTCAACTTCGAAGATACACCAGGGAACTTCTCAAAATAATTGAAGTTGCTAAAATTGTCATGTTCTTTTTTCTTTATTTGGTAATTTTTTGTCCTTTGATCGTTTGTTTTTTCTACGTTTACAATCTTAAACTAACGAACAGCAATAAAATCAACATTGTGTTGTTTTCAGTATAATGATATTATTGTGAATAAAAAGATGTCCACAATATTTTAATATGTGCTAAATTAATAGCGCTTGTTTTATTCTTGTTTCTTACAAAGTTACAGTAGTTCGTAGTAACAATGTGGTTTCTTAATAACGTTCTTGACTGTAGTTTGCTTGTAGATTCGCTGCTTGCTGTTGCTGGTGTTGTGTTTCTCGAACTGATCGCCGACTCGCTGCTTGCTGTTGTTGTAGTGTTTCTCGAACTGATCGCAGATTCGCTGCTTGCTGTTGCTGGTGTTGTGGTGTTTCTCGAACTGAATCGCCGTACTGCCGCCCTCTCCGCTATATTTAACCTCGCTCTTTGCCTCGCAACCGGTAGTGCGATGGATTCCGTGCGGGGCGTCGCTCAGCCAATGAGCGCGCACGCCCCGTGTGCGCGCTCTCGGCAGTACCATGAGTCACCATGCCAGATGTTCCGAGTCTGGCATGGTTCATCCTTACAACTAGTGAAATTTATACATTTAAACTTACAACTAGCTATATTCTTATTCTAATCGTTTTAAAATACACATATTCACACATATTCAGTTCATATTATTATATCTATTCCTAACACGTATTATTTCATTTATTTGTTCATTCTATACTATTACACTATCGTTATTCACTCGCCCCGCTCGCTGTCCGCAACAGTTCTCCCCCCGGCGTAGCCTGCGCAGCCTCACTCTCCTCTCAGGACGGCGAGCTTCGTCGTCAGGCGCCGGAACACACCGCTCCTCGTCTTCACGTCGGCGCTCCGCACTCCTCCATCTGGGCCGGTGTAGGTTCTCGTGACGATTCCGCGCGGCCAGGTGTTGCGCGGCAAGGCGGAGTCGACAACCACGACCAAGTCCCCGACATTCAGAGGGCGCGTGCTGTCAACTGAGTTCCCGCGTGGCACCAGTGTAGGGAGGTACTCCTTAACCCAGCGCCGCCAGAAATGATCGGCGAGCGCCTGGATTGCTCGCCAGGTACGCCGGTCCGCCGTGTCGCAGGTCCCCGTCGTAGGCATACCCGTCGAACTCCCAAGCAGAAAATGGTTGGGAGTGATCGCCTCTGGGTCTCGCGGGTCGACGCTCACGTGCGTTAGAGGCCGCGCGTTAATCGAATGTTCGGCCTTCGCGAGCACGGTTTGGAGCACCTCTTCTTTAGGCGCACGCTCGTTCAAAGTGGCGGCGAGCGCGGTTTTTACCGACCGCACTAGCCGCTCCCATGCACCTCCCTGGTTAGGCGTGACGGGCGGGATGTAGCGCCACTCGACGCTGTGCCGTAGCCCCTCCCCCCGTAGCGCAGGTGCCCATTCGGCGTAGGCGGCGCGTAGCTCGGTGTCCGCCCCACGGAAGTTGGTCACGTTATCGCTGTGGCTGAGTAAGCCGAGCGGGTCATAGATTGACATAACCGCACTCAGAGCTTCTCGCTTTGTAAGTGCCCGCTTGCGTGCGCGTACATCGGCTGGTACCCGATGCATGGACGTGTTAAACCCTAGTTCATCCGTAGCTGCATTCCAGTATAGGCCCAGGATCTTTTCTTGTTCATGCCCGCCAAGTTGTGCGGGCGATCGTGCGCGTAGCTCGTCCGGTGTTCCACTGAGTACGCTCGCTCGGTTGCTGCTCCATCCGCGTAACGTAAAGCCGGCTACTGCGTGGACTTCTTGTATTTTCCTTATAGTGTGGATAGCTGTTTCTTCATCGTCGTAGCTATCCACCAGGTCGTCCATGTAGTGGCTCTGCGTTATTGCCTTGAACGCGTCTGGATGCGTTCGTGCATGCTTTTCAGCGTTGCGGTCGCGTACACTGTGTGCTATGAACGGTGAGCTTGCTGCGCCGAATATCAACGATCTCATTTTATATTTCTGTGGAGGCTTGTTCCGGTCGTTGCCTCGCCACAGAAATTGTTGTGCCGGCTGGTCCGCTTCGCGTATTCGTATTCTCAGAAACATTTCCTCTATATTAGCAGTGACGGCGACGGGCTTCTCTCTGAACCGGAATAAAATCCCCTGCAGCGATCGTAGCAGGTCCGGTCCTTCTAATAACTCGTCGTTTAAACTCGTAGTTCCACTGCGTGCCGCGGCATCGAATACTACTCGTAGCTTGCCGGGTTTGTTCGGGTTGAATACAGCGAAGTGAGGTAAAAACCAGCTGATGTTGCTAGTCTGTTCGTGTCCCTCGCAGCGTACGGCGTAGCCCTTCTTAAACAAGTTTTTGATCTGACTTATATACGCCGCCGCAAACTCTGTGGAACGATCCATTTTCTTTTCTATCGAGTGAAGTCGTCGTAGCGCCATGTTGTAGCTATTAGGTAGTACTACGTCGTCGCGGCGCCACGGTAGACCTACTTCGTAGCCTTCACTGCGTTGTTGGATCGTTCCGTCGAGTATTCGCGTCGCGCGCTTGTCAGCGTCGCTGATTCTCGGTTCGCGGGCTACGCCGAGCGCGTCTATTTTGAATTGCCGTTCTACGAGCTCGTGTAGACTTTCGTTCCGGATCTCGCTGCCAGTGTTGCGTTCAGGTGCGTATATGTGTAGCAGGGCTTCGCTGTGGCCGATGATTACGTGTGGTGCGGTTCCGTGCACCACCCAACCCAGTTGAGTTTTCGACGCCGCCGGCTGGTTCGGTTTGCCGACGCGTAGCTCTCTGGATATGATCATCTCCCAGTGGTCCATACCTATCAATATACGTGGCCTCGCCTTCTCATAGCACACCTGCTTCACTTTCAAATTGTGCAAGTGAGCGTGTTGGAGTGTGCTTAGAGACACTGTTTGTTCGCGCAGTCGGAGTCCTTTTATCGTTCGAGCTCGGAACTCGTGCTTCTTGTTGCCGCCCGGTTCGTACAACTTCGCTTGTACAATTTGGCTATTCGTGTACTCTTTGCCGATATTGACGCCTTGTAGTTGCAGTGGATGTGACGGTCCATGCGCTCCGATGTCCTTGGCCAAGTCCTCGTCGATTAGCGATATAGTCGAGCCCTCGTCCAACAGAGCGTACGTGTTCACCGCTCCTTTGGGGCCCGATATAGTCACAGGACAGATTTTTAGTATAATCTGTCTCGGTTCTATAGTTGTTGCGACAGCTATTACCGTCTCGCTCGTTGACGGTGTCCCATTGTTCTGAGCTTGCTCTTCGCTATCGCTTGGTCTGTCGTTGTGAAGCGACGAGTAATGCGGACGACGACAGGAGTTAATACCGCACGGCTTTCCTTTGCAGTACACACGACGATGGCGTTTGTCAATACATTTGAAACAGACGCTTTTGCTCTTCACTAGCTCCCACCGTTGCTCGACGTTCAGTGCCTTGTATTGCGGGCACCGAGACAACGGATGGGGCTTATCGCAGCTAGGACACAGATGTTCGGTTTCTGTGTCCACCGTAGCAAAGACGTTCTGTCTCTTTCTGGCGGCGACTTGCGGTGCGGCAGGCTTCAATACTTCGCGTCTAGAGGTCGCTGTCGAAGCGGTGGCGGGCGCATATGTGTGTTTTAACGCACGGCTCGCTTCACGCATTAGGAAGCGTGATAATACAACGACCTCTGGATCCGTTGTTCCCTCGTTCTCTTCCGCATAGTCGCACCACCGGGACTTCAGGTGTGGGCTAAGTTTTTCTAATACTTCCCGAGCCAGCATCGGGTTGTACAGGTAGCTCCGCTTGTCGAGATTTAGTAAAACACAGACTATGTTTTGTAGTTTTACTGCGAACGCGTTCAGTTCGCTTGCGGTAGTTCCCGGTCGTGGTAATTTCCGCATATCATCCAGCGCCTTGTCTATAATTACTTCCGGCCTGCCAAAACATTGTTCCAGTGTCCGCATGATTTCATCTGGATTGTTCGCGGTGTGTAGTAGCGCTGCCACTGCGTCGCGGACATCCCCACGCAAGCTGTTACGTAGGCGCGCTATGTTTTCTATCGGCGAGAAACGATACAGCTGCGTGGAGTCCCTCATAGCTGCTTTGAATGGCAGCCACTCGTTGATCGCTCCAGTGAATACAGGTAAGTCGGCGGCTTGGCGTGGCGGTGGATGAGTATGCGTCATCTTTTCTAGTATCGCGGCGAGCTGTTTAATATCACTGCTCGATTGCGACGGTAATTGCGAACGGGCACGTCGTTCAGGCCTGCGTTCGTCTTGTTGCCGCGCGTCGTTACGGGTACACGGTAATTGTTCCCCCCGTGTAGCTTCGGGCTGTGAGCGGAGCCAGTCATCCACTCGGTGAATACGTTCATCTGGCTCCTCGTTCGTTTGCTCACGTACGTCCTCTGCTTCATCCCGTATCGACGTTAACTCCACGGCGAGGCGTTTCTTTATTAATTCCGCCTCCATACGGAGTTCTTCACGGCGAATTGCGGCTAGTTTCTCTTCCGCTTGTAGCTCGGCGAGGCGTGATCGCATAGTCGCACTCGTCGTCGATCTGTGTGAGCGTGGCGGTGAAACGTAGCCTGTTCTGACGTCAGTGCGAGTAACAGGTACAGAGGGTGTTCCCTCCGATCGGGGTGTGCCCTCAGCCCTCTGTGTGTCTGGCGATAGCGGCGATTCTTCGAATACTCGGACTGTGTTATTTCTGTTTTGTGATTCCATTGCGTCTCCCTGGCTTCTCGTAACAACCATTGATCTGGGTACGCCGTTCATGGATACAGATGTCTTGATAACACGTCGTTTCTTCTTCAAGCGTTGTTGTAGATCGGCGAAATGTTCTGTTCTTTTTTCTTCCGATCCGGCTTCCGAAGGACCAGATAATATTGTGAATAAAAAGATGTCCACAATATTTTAATATGTGCTAAATTAATAGCGCTTGTTTTATTCTTGTTTCTTACAAAGTTACAGTAGTTCGTAGTAACAATGTGGTTTCTTAATAACGTTCTTGACTGTAGTTTGCTTGTAGATTCGCTGCTTGCTGTTGCTGGTGTTGTGTTTCTCGAACTGATCGCCGACTCGCTGCTTGCTGTTGTTGTAGTGTTTCTCGAACTGATCGCAGATTCGCTGCTTGCTGTTGCTGGTGTTGTGGTGTTTCTCGAACTGAATCGCCGTACTGCCGCCCTCTCCGCTATATTTAACCTCGCTCTTTGCCTCGCAACCGGTAGTGCGATGGATTCCGTGCGGGGCGTCGCTCAGCCAATGAGCGCGCACGCCCCGTGTGCGCGCTCTCGGCAGTACCATGAGTCACCATGCCAGATGTTCCGAGTCTGGCATGGTTCATCCTTACAACTAGTGAAATTTATACATTTAAACTTACAACTAGCTATATTCTTATTCTAATCGTTTTAAAATACACATATTCACACATATTCAGTTCATATTATTATATCTATTCCTAACACGTATTTATAAACCTTATTCCTAACACGTATTATTTCATTTATTTGTTCATTCTATACTATTACACTATCGTTATTCACTCGCCCCGCTCGCTGTCCGCAACAGATATCATTAAATTACTATTGAAATCAATATACTCAACATGCTGCAAGTTTTTGATCCTCATAACTAAAGTCCTTAATCATAATATTTACGGGTATATTATTTTATCTAATCTGCAAATATACCTAGTGACGCATTTTCCAATATTGATGTGAATCATGCAATGCATTGTATTTAAGACTGTTTTCCTGTATTTTGAGAAAAACCACCGTAGAATCGTTTTACGTAATTTGTTACTATATTGTAAAGGACAAAAGGATTTCTTTCATTGCAGTTATGACCTCGAAATCTTAACTTATCTAAGTAGATTAGTGAACTGTTCCTTATAAGATAAAGGTATTCCGGTAATTGATGTTGTCGATAAAACTGTCATTTTTCAACTTCGTAAATATAATCCTCATTTTGTACTAAGCAACGAAACATATCCGTTCAAAAAAACTCTATATCTTTTTTCATTTTGATATTGAAGAGCGATTTACTTTTTAATTAGTCATTACAGGATATTCAAATTATTCTGTAAAATATTTTACGACTTATTTAATTAACCGATTTCCACGATTCATCTATTTCATTGAACACAACATTGTAATAATTTCATTTCCATATTTTTCTAAGTGCGTAAGTTTCATTCCTATAACTATTTGTAAATAAGATTTAATAAGTATTTGCCTTCTTTTAAATCCTTACTAATTTGTTTGTCATTTTACACTTATGTATTTATCAGTTTATAGTTTCCTCCTTTGAATGGTACCTCATTAAGCGGAGAGCAAAACTATACACTAATGAATATAAAAAGTACTTCTAACCTATTATTGCCTTTCACACGATTAAGAAGATACTGATGTGATTTTATTGCTATAAATGTCATCACAATTATTTTTGACGATCGTCTTTCTAATCATCTATTTCTAAATCGAAATACATAAAAATAAATAGTTTTAAATGCTTTGCCTCTCTAGTTAGGGCTTTGATCGATATGTTAGCATTTACGGCTAGAACGTTTTGTTTTATAACTATTATTGATAGGATTCCGTTTGAACCCAGTCTCATCTGGTGTTATATTACGATGTAGCCTAAGATGGTGACACGCCAAACCTAGAATTGCAACTGCCTCAGAATTGCAGTTGCCGGTACACACTGTTAATATTTGGCGTCATTATTTCAACTTGAGTACAAATTATTTATGATCTGCGTTATTTTGTATTTATATTTTTATATGATTATACTACTGTACTATTTCTATTATCCTTCCTGGATCATTTTCATCAAAATGTTGCCTAGAAGAAATTTGCTGAATCGCACGAATCGTTCGCGCCACTTCTATTATAGACATAGACATGGAGTGTTGAATTATTTTAATTTTGCATTATCTCTCAAACTCTTGCGTCCAAATAACATGAGTGTAGAAAGACAAAGTTTATCTTCATTGAAATTGTCTTTATGATGAAGTAACTTTTTTTCGTAAGGATTAATATGCCATGCTTAATAATAATGTTCATAAATTCATTTTTAAACTGCAACAAAAACTTATTAAAAAATTCCTTATTGTGGCTTATGTATAAGATATAGATATATGCTATCGCTGCCTTTTTTTAGATATACTGATGAGCAATATTTATGTAGAACATTGTATTTACCTATCATTAACCATTAAGCCAGCTCACGCAGATAAAGCAGTTCGCGAGTGCTTCGACTTCAGACTTACGTAACAAAATTCAATATTTAAGGCTAGCTGGGAATTATAGCCTAATAGTATGTAGCCTATACTATTCCTCGTGAGTCTGGCTATCATATAAAAAATATTTTGTTAAATCCAACTCGTAGTTCCAGAGATTAGCGTTTTTAAACAAACAAACAAACGAAAACACTGTTCCGCTTTATTATATTATTATAGATTCTAGTTGAAAGTTATGATTACTTGTGTGGTTTAGTTCTTTCTTTCTAAATTATATTTAAATGTTTTCGTTAACCTTTTAACAAACATTTCACAGCTAAAAGATCGTGAGTAAAATACTAGGTCGTACTAAACAGCTGCAGTTAGGTCAAGGATTACATAATGCTGCCCCATTTATGCTTCGCTTAGTAAATGGGTTTCTGGTAAAAGCCCTTGCTGAAGCACATTTTAATAGGGATCCTTTTTGTACATTAATATACTAATGGATTTTTAACAACAATTACATATATGGATGTTATTGTGTTATTTTATTAAACTAAAATTTTTGTAGAACATTGTTGTGTACGTACTATATAGTGACTATTACGCTAACGCACGTGGATAAAGCAGTTGGGGAACATTTCATCTTCCGACTTCTTTAACAAAAATCAATATTTAAGGCTAGCTGAGAGTTGTAGCCTAATGTTAAAAAGCCTAACTCTGCTTTGTAAATCTTGACCATCAAATAAAAAAAAGAATTTTTCGAATACGACTGGTAGTTCTAGAGATTACCTTGTTTAAACAAACAAACAAAAAAAAAATATTTTCCGCTTTATTATATTAGTATAGATATCTTATTAGATGTGCCCGCGGCTCTGCTCGTGTGGACGACAAAAATAAGAACTTTTTTTTTTATGGACCAAGTATCTAAGGTGTACTTATACAGAAAATATAAAACTGGTCAATTCTATCCAGTAGTTTTTGTGTAATGCGCGTACAACGGGTATCTATGTAGATAGATTTCAATACGATCGAAAAAATATTGCAAGAGATCGGTTTATTCTCGATTGCATGTATTATCGATCCCATAAATTAGGTACATCTTGACGATTGGAAGTCAATTAGGTATGATTCTTGTTTATCGACCTTCTCGCAGCATTAAGTTTGGTCTCGTCGAGTATCAGAACCCGTCTCATTGTTTTTATTTCTGACCGCGTTAGACCTTGACTGGTGTTGTTTGTTATGTATTAATAGGAAGTAAATATTTTAAAGCCCTTACAAAAACATCACTTTTAAGGTCGTTATTACTCTGTAATCAGTTAATCACTGATGATACATATGAAGAAGCAACGGTAATTATTATTAATGTATTTTTTTATGTTTTGTTAGTAGGTATTATAACCGAAAAAAGGTCGTTTTAACTGCGCAGTTATGCCGTGCGCTCAGTCACGTATACAACAACTACTGCGGTTGTGTTTGTATTGGACCCTTTTCGTTTAGCTACAGAAATATGATCTGTAAGTTCATTTGTTTAGAGTATATTTTAGAATCCGCATTTTCGTGTTCTAAGTCTTCTAGGTTACGCAGATAGGAAGAGAGTAATTGATCGATAGTTTTAAAAATGTCACATCGTTTGCTTACTAGTGGGAGTTTTTAGAAATCAATTTGTTATACGTATTAACGTGGCATGTTTGTTTATTTATTGTGAAAAGCTAATTACCTCATCCATGGGCTAATAGGTCGTAGCGTATAATTAAAACTAAAGAAGGTTCCGGGACTCAGTGGCATTTGTAGGTACCTACTTAGTCTTTAATTAGTACTTAGCGAACTGGTACTTGCTGGAAAAAGTAGACTATGCAAAACTAAACAGTGGGATTATATGGTGAATTATACCCTCACCGAAACCATGTTGTAGGATGTAAAAAAAATATTGCTCGGTGGTAGGCTTATTTCTCATTCAAGTTGAAAGTAATAATAACTTTATTTGACCATAATAAGTTTCAAAAATATCAAGCTCATTTCAAGTCATGAGCCACATGTCGTAATTTCCTAAATATATATAATAACTTTCTTTATCTAGATAATTACAGCTACATATTTGCTGAAAATTTATCAGTAATTGCTTGTCAACCACATGGTCTTTCCACATCAAGCGATGTTGTATTGAAACGGTAACCTGGTTATAACCATTATAAATAAAGTCCGCTGAAATATTGGCAACGTAGAATCTATGACTTCACTTTCATAGTTTATTTTTATGAATCTATTCTTATAGTTGAGTCCCATTTCGAAATTAGTGATTATTTATTCTTTAATTACTGAAGAAAACTCGCTTTTAGTATCTCTATTCATCCGACTTAAGGGTTTCTTGACATTTTAGCCCTGAAATTTATAGTGAAGTATTCCTACATCAATAACTTGTTTATAAAAATATATTTTTCAAGCTATAACTTTTTCTGTCTTTACTAATTTTCTTTTCTCTTGAAAGTAAAAAATCATTCGTATGCTTAAATGTTTACACTTGTAATTCATAATACCTACAAATTTACTTACTTCACAAGTTTAGTTTAAAAAAAACAATTCTGACTAAAACGGGCGCAACGACGCCTAACAGCTCAACGGTACGCTTCTAACAATAATTAGCTACGCGCAACGATAACAGTACTCTCCTTTATACGCCACATCAATCTGGTTAGGAAAAGGGCCTCCTGGACCCTCGCCCGACTGCATCCTCTGTTATGTGCTGCAAGCAAAATGTCCACGAGACACAAGCTTACGCTCTACAAGATGTGTATCCGTCCGATCATGACATATAGCTGCGTTGCGTTCGCACATATGCCAAGTTATAACTGGGAACGCTTACAAGCCATCCAGAACAAGTTTCTTCACCGCCTTACCGGTGCCCCCTGGTTTGTTCGTATGGAGGATCTCCATAGAGATATGGACCTTCCCTCGATACATGCATACGCCAAACACCTTTCTCGCTCGTATTTCGACACCGCGTCGAACCACGCGAACCCCTTAATAAAATCGGCAGCTTCTTATGTTCCCGACCCCAACGCCTGCCGGAGAAAACGCCGGCCGCGTAATATATTCACTGACCCGCCCGACCAAACCGAAAAAGCTAACGCGTTCTACGCCGACACCGTCTCTCCAAACAGAGCGTGCCACCGCCCACGCCCGCGTAACCACCGTTCTCTCCGCAGAGGACGGGCGGTCAACTTCGCTCCCGCACACCCGTCACGTCCACCCTCTCTAGCGGCAACCCAAGCCTAGGTCCGTTCCTCGGTGTGAAGCCCTTGGGTCAGGCAGTCGCCCGCGCGATACAAAGTGACACTATACGTGCAACACTTAGTTACCCACACACAACATTACACACGTATGAACACACACACGTGCACACCACACAGGTACATAGGTTCTGTAAGGGACCTTTTTTTTTTCTTTTTTTGCGCTAGTTAGACTAATGCGCTAGTTAGTGTAGAAAAACCATTCCGATTAACAAATACACATACGCATGGTCCACTCCTTCCTCCCAGGAGGAGGGGAACGTGCATATGAGTATATATTAGTTAGCTCGAATTCTCATAAGATTAGGGAATTAGCTAGATCGCGACTTTTTCGCATTCGCGACGACCGCCCGAGCCGAGGTTCGGCCACTCTGGCACCCTCGTGCGGGTCGTCACAAACTTTCGCGGCTGAGTGCCCTAAGCGCTCGCCCCCAAGTCCGGTGAAGCTGTAAAAGCCGCAGCGGCTCTGTTTGACGATAGGGCCCCTAAGGCTAACAGTGTAGTCAGTTTAAAAAAAAAAAAATAAAAAAAAAAATAAAAAAAAAAGATAACAGTACCGAGCGGGCCTGCACAAACGAGAGCGCATCGCGGCGCATCGTGACGCCCGATCAACCCTCGGACTCGGTATCACGGCGAATTCGTACTACGGTAAGCAACGAGCTGCAAACTTGTGTACGCAAGCCCAACTCACTACGTGCGACCAACTTTGTTCACACCCGAACCTACCAGGCGTGAAGAGAGCGAAACAGAACGGCACTCACGCAGTGAGGCGCCTACACGGAGGCGTGGCGCTGGCGTAGCTACGGAGAACTAAGTGGACTGGGTCGCTGGCGGATGGAAGATTTCTTGAAGCTTGACACAGAGCTTCTTGCAAGTCTTCAGAGTCTTGAGTATTCTTTCTTGAATAGCGTTTGACATTCTGTGTGCCGGTTGGTTTTTTTTTTTTCGAACTGACTACATTGTTAGCCTTAGGGCCCTATCCAAAAACAGAGCTGCTGCGGCTTTAACAGCTTCACCGAACTTGGTTGGTTGGCCGCAACAGCCTCATATTTATACCGATGTTGGAGCGGGACAGAACGATGGCGTCTATCCCCTTCCTACTCTAACATTTCCTAGTAACACTGCTTGTGGCGTGGCGCGTTGCGACTACATATTCTGTTATTATTATTACATACAATTCCACGTAATTAGCTAATATATAATAAGATTCTTATTGGAATGTTACAAAACTTATTCAAATCTATTAAGAACATTAATACATACCTAAATGCACGCAATATAACACAATAAGGAATAGTAAACTTCGTAAATATTAAACTTTTAACATTACAACACAAAACGGCCTATTATCACGTTATGTATGATTTATAAACATTACAAGCACGATATAATTCACATAATATAAGCCTAACTATTCCTATAAAATCACAAACATTACACATAACTTGTTTAAAACAAAGATTATCAATGAAATATATGTTCAGTACGTTTCTATGCTATTCTTACGAAATTATAAGCTTTATTACTACATATTTACTATCTTTAAATACCTACACTTATTTCTTTAATACAGAAACAGTAAATCGACTATTGTTCATATGTAAATGCTTATTCCTTAAGTCTAGCAACTTATACCTACAACCAATTGTCCATGTTATTTCCTAAATCATCACGCCTAGCTCTATGCGTCGCTAACACTAACATAAGGTTTATAGGTACTGAATATAATTTACAATAATAGTATCTCGATCTATTTTTGTTATGGAATTCCACATTCGACAACATTTCTAAATTCCAAATCTAAACACACTACGTCTTTAGCTTGCTGTAAAGATAAATTGCTTACAGCTTTAGATGAGTACCAATTTTCCGAGTAATTTCGCGCATCACGTCGCGTCGTAGTAAATTGTCTTTATCGGGTAAAGCCACCCCACATCACTGAACTTAGGATTCACTACCATACTTTACTAGGATAATGTATAATGAAATTTATTATTATTTACTCAATGCGAATGCGTATTATTTTATAACGATGTTCAGCCATAACTTCTTTGTTTATGAGCCGATTTGGATGATTCCTTTTTTGTTAGATAACTTAAAGGTAGTCCAATTTTAATTTCATTGGCATTGAACCTTCATCTTCGAAGATACACCAGTGAACTAGAAAAACATTGAAGCTGGTTTTCTTGTTTGTTAACAATTGTCTTGTTCATATTAGTTTGGTGAATTTACAATACAAATCAATATTTAATTAATTACAAGGCATTTTTAATATATATCCGTAGTTTTGTATTCAAATAAATTTAAAACTGCAACTCTTTGCCGTTAATAAGACGCTAGCTATTTATTACCTGCGACATTGGTTCTGTTGTCTTCGAAATGGAACGACTCGTACGCCACCTATTGTAAACTGAATATAATTATACAGAATCCTTAACGAGTGTGGGTTAACTTTAGTGGGTTAAGCATAATAATTGTAACTTATGTGTTTGGGTATTATATATTAAGAGCGGAGGCTAAATAATTTTCACATGCACTATCTTCGTAGTATTTTCTAGATGGATAGAGTGACAAACGAAAAGGTTTTGTATATTTCGAAGCTGCAGAACATCACTGCTTTGCTCAAGCAGAAGCGTTTGGGGTGGTTAGGACACATTCACCGCATAAATCCTACAAATTCTTTTTGGGGCGATTGCACATGCAAGAAGGCCCGTTGGCAGACCATACCTGAAATTGAAAGATAGTTCGAAACGCGACATGGATGTCTTTTGTTTATCGTTGCTGGTAAAAACTAGCTGAAGTTCGTGACGCATGGAAAAAGGCTGTCAATAATGGTAGCAAAATCCATGACACTATCTGGCTTAAAAAACTATCTGAGAAGCGGATCTTAAGGCAGGAATGATCTGCAAATCCTTGACTGACAAATAATTTGTTTAGGTGCAGCCAATGCAACTGTGTCTGCCGCTCACGTTTCGGTTTGGTGAAACACTGTCTAAAGCATCTTTCGTAGATGGGTCATAAGCGGTATCATCATCATTGGATGATGATAATGCTGGTATATGAGTTGTATAGTTCCCAACATATTACTTGCTTTACTTAGTTGGGAATTAAACGGCCGTTTGTGAACTGTGAAATGAAGAAATAATTAAATGTTACAATAATACGTACCTATGTTACATAATTATGTCGAACAAGCTAAACATTATGTAAGTAGCTAAAAGATGAATTTTAATGTTACGAGTAAAACGCGAAAAGCCAAGTATATATTATATACCTAAGGAATCTACAAGTACATTGAATCTTTATCTATAAATAATTTTGATTAAGTAGCAGTACACGAATCAGTGGATAATGACTCACGAAAATTATTAACATAACAAATAGTTGTATCCGATTCCAAGGCCGACAACCGCATCGACCGGTTCGATGTAACAGAAACGTGAAAATGAGACTATAGACAAAAGAAACACATATTTTGCCATAGTAAATCAACGGTAAATTAATAATGAGTGTCTGGCTGTATCGCGACAACTATATTATACCAAGTCTAACTAACAACCGCCAGTCCATCAAAAAGCAGTACTATTAACAGTACTTGAAAATTTTTGCAGTGAAGAGTTTAAATTAAAATCTATACACGTAAGACCACCGAGAGATAATACAAACATTAAACTATTCGAAGTGCACACGTATAACAATTATTACGAACAAAGATGTAGAAGTTATTTAATTCCAACTATTTTTAATAACATACCGTGTGAAATAAAATGTAACTGCTTTACAAAAACATCTTTAAAAAAATATTTCTTTGTGAAGATTTTCGTATAAATCTTAGTTTGGGAATAGTGTAAAAACAAAATATAACACTAAATAAATAATTATGTAAATGGGAGCTGGTTACGTCTGCCAACAAACTGCAATACAGTTTGGCAGAAGTAATATTAACGGTGATATTTGAGTAGGTACCTATGAATGAATGAATTTTTATTTATAATGTCGTGCTTAGGTGTGTGACACTCTGGGATCAGGCGATGTACATATATCCATTAATCAAGCGGGGTGGTACGGAATGTAGAGATTCCCTGGTGATATATCTGTCACAGTTATTTTCCTTTAGTTTGTCGTGTCTTGGGAACAGACACTGCCTGAATATCTGCTGGGATCTGCCTGATTAGCCTAATGATCGTAAGCGCGACTGCTGTGCTCGAGGCCCAAGGTTCGATACATTAGTATACCTGTGCCCTAACCCTTCGAGGATACAGGCGTGATGGTATGTTACGATGGAAGTCTGTAGGCCAGCACGATAGTGAAGAAGGGTTAGGCTATACTGGGCTTTCCATTATTGCACTTTGCGTATAAAAAGCAACTATATAAATCTCAAATTGATATGTAAAGATTGTGATTTTTTTACATGCGCGCGGTTTTCGTATAAATGTATAACTAATATAATTTGTTCGAGAGCTTTCAAGTACTGCGACTATGATTCGCCCGTTGTTACAATTATGCTCAGAAGGTCGCGGCTCGGGGCTACGCGTTTAACATTTAATTGTGTACTATGAAATATTTACTATAAATATATAATTAATACTTAAATATTTAATTATAATATAATTTATATATATTTATATTAATTATAATATAATTAAATATTTACCATCCAACTAATACTGGCGAGCAGAAACCTCTTGCATGTAAAAAGTCCGCAACTGTGTAAATTTTCGCAGTGAGAACAGGATGAGTTTTTGTATAAAAAGAAGCTTAAATTCTATTACTTTTAGTTTTGATAGCAGAGTTTACATCTGAAAGAAATATATGTATTTTGGCACTCTCTCGTTAGCCTAATGGTCGTAAGCGCGACTGCTATGAGCGAAGTCCTGGGTTCGAATCCCAGGTCAAGCAAAGTGTTATTGGGTTTTTCCTATGAAATTCTCAGTAGCGGCTTGGAGTTTGGTTTCGTGCCCGATTAAAGGCAATAGGCTCGCCCCCTATTACATGGGACCTAAAAACATACTCGGCGAACTGTGGTGTACATTAGTACACCTCTGCCTAACCCTTCGGAGAATACAGGCGTGATGGTATGTTATGTTATGTTTGGCACGTAAATATGCCATCTATGTAATATATTTTTATATTATAAATGTGAAAGTATGTTAAATTAAAAGTTTGCCCATAAAAAAAACAAAAAAAAAATAACAATAAAAAAACAAAAATGCTCGAAGGATCCTCAAGAATTTTGGTATAGAAGTCGGTTATGTCTTAGAATAAGACTGATATATATCATACAAAAACGAAAACTTAATTAAGCACAAAACAATCTTTTTTCTTTATATACATGTATAAATTACCTTTAAAATCAATACACTTCGTCATACTTTACACAATTACGTATCTCGTAAGTTCCATATTCTATCTATATGTTGAATTATTCCGTAAAACCATTTTGGTTTCTCCGCTCCGGGGCGGTCGGTATTATGAGCTGCCACCCCAATGTCGCATTGCGTTGTTCCTCCCGTTGGTATATCTATTAATACTATGATAGAGATTATGCATATATATAATACGGATAAGAAAGGAGTAAGAAATAATTTACAGGACGCAAGAGATTCAAATTGTAGATGTTGAATATTATTTTCATTCATTCTTGCCGATTATTATGCATTTTATTTGGAACTACTTGTCACAGCTTATGGAGGTTTTAATTTGATTTTATAACCCGTCAAATGTAGGGACGCTTTATAAAAATCAATTTTAACTGTTGATAGTTTTTATGCTCATAAAATACTTTGTCAGGGTCAAATTGAAATATTTTGTTTCTCTAGTCGCTGAACCTATGGGAACTTATATAGCATTTTTTGTGAGAAGTAATCATGGCTAAACTTTACAGTATGTAACTATTTATATGTCAACCTTTATCGGATCAATCAATAAAGGTCATTTAGGTGTCAATCGCGTGGTATTCAGGTTAATCGATTTTAGTTGTTTAAATGAAATTCTTTGGTACGGTTGTTATCCGTTAGGTCAAAATGTGCGTTCTACCTGTATACACAAATATATATATAAGTATTACCAAGATTCGTAAAATAATAGATTGTCGTTTTGTGATTTAAAATTCAAAATTTCTGAAAATAAACTCAAACGCCAATGAATTTAAAATATGCTTGAGCTGGTTATAGTACTCGGTGAATGCTTTCTTAGTGTAAGCCAAACAAACCTTGCAAGATTTAGAGCAAAAATAAAAACGAGCAGTTTTTATCTTGGCCTGACTTAGTATATAAAACCTTGATCGTACGAAATGTTTTCATCTTATCTTATCTTCAGATTCATTCAAAGAACACGTCATGTCGGTCAGTGTTGTCGATCTCTGGTATGGAAGCTAAATATGCGCAGTAACCTAATTTTTAAAACAAATGATGATTCAGTGCATTCGATTTTACTGTTATTGTAATCATTTTCATATTCTTTAGAATTTCTTTATGTCTAAGTAATTTATTTCACAATTTTTTTTTGTAAACAAAAAATGCGAACGATTGCTTATCCATTTAGGTCAAAAAAAAAGAAATCTATATCAATACTAATGTTATAAAGCTGATGAATTTGTTTGTTTCGTTGAACGCGCTAATCTCAGAAACTACTGGTTCGAAGAGAAAAAAAATTTTAATGTTGTATAGCACAGTTATCGAGGAAGGCTATGTAACAACACGCTACGATCAAATAGGAGCAGAGCATCAATGAAAAATGTTGCAAAAACGGGTGAAATTTATTCCTTTTGAAAGCTTCCATTGCGTACGCTGCGTAAATGGTTAAAGTTACGGAACAATCGTGTGTGACGGAATTGTTCTTTTATAGATCTAAAAAAAACGTTCCGCGATAACATATGTTTATTTCTTAAGGTTTACTCAATATAACCTTTTTTACGTAATTAAAATTTGTTCTAAAATAATGCAATATTTTAATAAACATGGTATTAATCCTCATCAAAATAAATACGTTATTCATCACAAGTATGTAATTTTGAACAAAACTGCCCTTTACATTCATTGATTTAAATGAATATCTTAGGAGATATCACAGTTTAAATATAACTCCGCAGTAAAATAATGATCAAGTATCGCGCGCATTTCATTATGCGCAATGATGTGCGAGGCGGGCGACACCTATTACAGTGCCTACGACCCACTCTCTCTCTTTTATGTGACGCAGACGAAATTACGCGGGTCAGCTAGTATGTTATATAAATAACTGATAAAAGATTCTTAAAATTGAAAAAATGGTGTCCTTTTTTGTTTACTTCTATGAAATTCTACAACCTAATTTTATGTTAGCCAATCAGCACTTCGAGAGTTACAAATCAGATAAATAATCAATTTAGCATTACCTAAATCTATACTTGTGAATTCCAACCTTATCGTGCAGTGTTAATTGATAATTCCGCGCTCACGTGTTTTTAATCTTCACTAAGTTCTTATGGAACCAATTTCTGTAAGGTATATATATATATATAGATTGGGAAATTTTTGCTGTTACTTACCGCTTAATAAATCAAACTGCCTTTATTTAAATTTTTCACTTGTAGAGACTGGTTTACGCGGTTTTATTCTTACGTGTAAACAAGGCTTAAGCTGCTCTTCGTGAAATCATGAAAACAAATTTCAATTTGTGCATTGGTACTATCGTAGCCATGTTTATCATGATTTTACACAAACTGATATGCACAAATGGAGTTCACAAGCAAGTCGATAGTTGTACACGAAGCATAAATTGATTATGAAATAATTTATTACTTTTACATACATACATAATCACACACATGCATGCATACACATGTGCATACAGTACACAAATAAGTAGTTACAACGTGGGATGATTTGAAGAGAAAATATCGCCTGGATTATTTTTCTTTTCTATTGCTGTTTATCTTAACTGATAACAAATTTATAAATGACCTTCGTTTGTCATTATTACCTGAGGATATTGACTTGTTAAAACGTTGCTTTTAACACCACTTTATTTAGAACGGCGTTTATTTATCCTTTAATTTTTGTCTACGGCTTCGCTAGTTTAGGTTTTTTTTTTATCGTATTGTGTTGTCAATATAAACCTTATGTATATTAGTGTTCACTAACGGCCGTTTTCCATAACATATCTGAGGTCACTATCCCTCAATTATTATATATTTGTACTAAGAAATAACTACATTTAAGTTAAAAGAGGAATCGGCTTTCTACTTATCTATCCCATCTATAGGATAAGGATATAATGTAGATACGAAATACTATTCATAAATAGGTTATTAAAACGAAAGTAACAAAACGATAGATTTACGGCAGTTTTCAATAACATTATCTGAGTTTACTTATCTCCGATTAGTACATATTTATAATAAGTACTATTTTTAACTTAAGACAGATATCGGCTTCCCTCATATCTATTCATGCTATAGGATATGGATATATATTATGTGCATACGAAAAACTATCCATTGACAGTTTATTGGAAAAAAAATAAGGACAAAAGTTTATTTTTGTCTATCTTTAGTAACTGAAACAACAGATAGATATGTATTTCAAAGCGGTCATTAGACGTACTGCGTTTCGACATTACTATAGTGTACATCCTGTTATGAAATACCATAATATGTCACTGTTAAGCACATTACTTTGATTATTATGTCTAGGCGTAAGCTTATCTCTCGATTTGGATGATTAAAAGCACTAACTTAGAATATAGCGAATTATGTATTATTATGATATATAGTAAATTTTGTTGAAAAAAAGAAACAAATTAAAGTAGGTTTAGTGTTACTTGTACGTATTTCGGATTTGATTGCACATTAAAAGAAAGAAGGAAAAAAAGAAAAAAAATTATTTTTTACAAAGACATTTGATACCGTAGAAAGTTTAAAAAAAAAATTATTTATAACAACCTATTACATATCGAGCATCAAATGCCAGTTGCGACAAAACGGCCCCAGCTCAGCATAATGCTGGTTGTAACAACCAGCGCTGGTCTTCCGTTGTTACATTACAATAAATACATTCGAGTAACAGTCTTACACTGGAGTTATGTGATTTTTTTCTAATAGAAGTCAATGGTGGTGGGTTCTACATGGCTTAAGCATACTGATATCTAGTTACTTACATTAATAATTCCTACAGTGGGTTCCTTGGAACTCAAATGTTCCATGTAAAAGTCACCAAGGTTCCGCGAATCAGTTACATTTTTGTCAATAAATGATTTAATTATTTTAGCTATAAAATAATTCCACTGTTGCAAATTTTATTTTATTTTTGCCATTTAATGAAGGGTTTCATAAAATAAAATTTTTATTGAATGTGTCGTAGCTTTAAATAGGAGTTGATGACTTCCTTATGATATTTATAGGTCGGGGTTTGCGATTTGCCATGAGTCTCTTTCCCTTTGTGTATTTAGTATTTATTGATTCCACTAAACTTATCATTAGGTAGGTACAATGCAACATAATACAATACTTATATCGAATTGCCGATCGCATTTTAAATTTTTCGACTTATCGCTCGTTATCATTATTGATAAGGTTTAAGGAAAATCCCCAACATGTTTTGTCTTCAATCTAATTCTATTCTGTTAGATAATACGTACAATCACACGTCTTTCCCAACGGGGCAAGCAGAGACCACGTCCTTCCACTTGCTACGATGCTGGCATACATCTTTCGCTTTTTCAACATTATCAATCTTTTCATCCCAACTCGTCAGTTTAGAGTACTCTTGACCTGACCTTTCTTCAGAACATCCTCGATTTGATCGAGGAACGTTCGACTTGACCTTCCTCTTCCAACGTTCCCATTTATACTCTTATAAATTTATTTAGTCATTCTTCTTTCATTCATCCTCTCTACATGCCCAAGTATACCTTTCACAATCCGTGTGATTATATCTTCTTTCACAAAGTTCTCTTATCACACTATTCCTGTCCCTCAATTTCACTCCTAACATACGCGAAAATAATCGCTATGATAAAATGAGATATTAGCGCTAAGAAGTATAACCGTACAGTAACAGTAGAACCTCTGTAAGTCGAACTCGAAGTAAGACGCCAAAAAATTCGAGATATAGAGTCTTCGACTTATGGAGGATTTCGACATAAAGAGGTTGAGATTTATTCTTATACATTTTGAGTAAATAATTAAAAATTGATTGTCGTACAAATTAAAAGACAGACAATTTGACATAAATTCGTGAGTTAAGTCCATATTGTCGTTGGGCTGGTTTTATTTCCATCGCGGCAACGTTAAATGAATTATGAACTCATCGTGAAATATGTACCACTACAACTCGAATAAACTGTAATGCTTAGTCGTCTAATAATTTAGTAATCATACGCAATGCTTTTAACACAAATCATAAGTCATAGTGAAGTAAATTCCATTCCTGTATACATCGGGGATTTCTTGGCAATAGTTTCCCAATGTTGTCATCGTGCAGGTTATTAAAAACTTTATTGAAAATATATAAGGACGACATTCCCAATGTTTATGTAATACACTACAATATTATGTGTGCCGTAATTTTATAAGTTACATGATTGTTCTACACTTGAAGTTTGTAGGTAGAAAGCCTGGCAAAATACCCTATCACCATATCATGGGTTTCTCACGTCGTTTTCCCTTATCGGAAAGCTCGGGTTGATTTTAGATTGTTCTAAAAATATTCTACCTTTGAAATATGCGTCTGTTTCTTCCTGTTTATATAAATATGATGTCAATGAACCCGTTTGACGAAACGATAAGACGTTATTGGAGTGCAGTCGACTGCATCGACATGGCACAGTAATTTTCCGTGACCCTAATGAAAATACAAAATTGATAATGATTAATGCGTATTTATGTATTTATCAATAACTGGCGATCGCCCTAAGGTCGAAATTCGACCAGCGACTTTTTGATCATAGACTATTTTCTGTTTGACATTTACAGTATTCATGAACCTAAACAATGTCACTTTTCGTTGAGTGATAATTTAAATATTTTGAAGGGTCTTAGTTCAATGGCACTTGTCGGTTAAGGATTCGCAGTAATAATTTATTTTATTTAATATATTAGTAACAGATATTAAAGATAAATTTTAGCTTTCTGCACTCCTTCAACATATAAACTTTAACCCTTGCCAAATCTCACAGTCTTCCCTTCGCGCAATACGTTTAGGATGGTACCGAAAGATTTTGTTTCACGTATTATTTATATAGATATGATGCCAATGAACCCGTTTGACGAAACGATAAGACGTTATTGGAGTGCAGTCGACTGCATCGACGTGGCACAGTATGGGGGTAACCATTGCAAAGGGAAAATCCTCCGACCAGACGGGTGTTATGTCTGACGGGCAGCTGACCAACGTTTGTTGTCGGGTTCTTGTATATATACTCAATTGATCGGTTAATTTTAATATCGCGATGTAGGATGCGTCGTATGTGGCAAGATAGATGTCTCTATGTAGGATACGTCAGTTATGGTGAGGATAGATGTCGCTATATCGATGTCGCTACAACAGTAATTTTCCGAGACCCTAATTAAAGTACAAAATTGTTAAGGAATAATACGTATTTATTAATATCCGCTATAGTGCCATAGTTAGGCATTTAGCGTTCTGGGATCAACCGGTGCGTATTCAAAAAACAAGTGTTGGGGTTCTGTACACCATGATAAACTCAACAATAACTATGACTGTTTTGGTTTTCCGCGTTTGGAGATCAACCAGTGTACACCGTATAAACTCGCTGCCCGGCATCACAGCGACAACCGGCGATATAATGCAGGTCTTTCGGTGGTCGCTGTCGTTTTCGGATTGTTACAGTGCGTGCCATCAGGCAGCCACTTTGCCGTGCTTCTATTTAAAAAAGAATCTATACACTACTATCTGTGCCCCACGGTTTCACCCGTGTAGTCTATCGTAATTGTTTTTCCGCAAGTACAAATTAGTTTAATTTTTCATTACCTCCCCTAAACTATGTGTCCAAGTAGCATACTCTAAAGAGCAAAATTTTACTTCATAAATTAATTTTTATGATGAAGTAACTTTTGCATGTAAGAAATAATATGTCATGTCTAAAAATAATGCTTATAAATCACTTTTTAATTTTCAATAAATCTTTGTCACAAAATACCTTTTTTAGATATACTAAGGACCAATATTATTGTAGAATATTTTACTTCCGTATCATTAACGATTAAAGCAGTTCGGGAGGGCCTCGACTTCAGACTTACGTAACAAATATTGAAATTAAAGCTACCTGAGAATTGTAGCCTAATCTTAAATAGCCTGTACTATTCCTCGAGAGTCTTGCTATCATATACAATTTTTTTTTTTTTCCAAACCGACTGGTATTTCCATTGATTAGCGTGTTTAATCAGACAATCAAACAAAAGATTTTAGGGTGTAATTGCAGACAATTACGTAATAACTTAATCAAGGTGTCGGGGCGTGCATTTTCTTTAAATATATCTTATACTAGCTTTTTACTGCGGCTTTGCTCGCCCTAAGTTAGAAAAATATAATTTTTATATGACTTTTCCGTACAAATATTGAACAACTGTTACACCACTTTAGGGGTTGAATGTTCAAGAATCCATTCTTATCAAACGCCTACGTCATAATAACTATTTGCGTGGCAAATTTCAGTCCAATCTGTTCAGTGGTTTGAGCTATGTGTTGATATATCATGGCATTCAGTCACGGTTTTATTTTATACAGTGTGTATTAAAAACCCTGTCGGATCGGTGAATGTGTTATTAGGTATCGAGATTATATTCTGTTTATGTTATCTATCACAGATTATAAGTAAAAAAATACTCCTAATAAAATGTAAAAAAAATTAGTTAAATGAGGAAACTTTTATGGCAATACAGGCGGCGCGGCGCAGGTACCGTCATACAATCAACCGCGCCGTGGCCCGTGGCTGGCGACGGTGTTATCACGTTTTAAAAATATGCTAAATTTTAGGGAAACTAAAACTAAATATGTTAATTTTAAATCGCAATAATATTTTTATTTTAATGATAAATAAAATTTTGATATCTTTTTTGGTAATGTCATTGGGGTGCTCATATACCCTTTTCGGATTCGACGGGGTTTTTAATACATATTCTATATATTTAGATTATTAAGTGAGCAATTGTTGTATACATATATACAATACAATACAATACAATAAACTTTATTGCACTTACAAAAAATATTAATTTTATGTAACTACATATTTACATTATTTGTGTACATTTAGGTAGGTAGAGGGATTTCTTCCAGGGAATCCTAAAAGTAAATAAATGTAAATGGAAATAAATTTTGTGGCGGCAAACACATATATATATATCACAAACAAATTTTGTGTTTAGATAATGATTTACATTCCAAGTTTACCTAGATAGATTTTTTTAAGATACTCATCAAGCTCAGTCGCCCAGACATGAATTAATTAATTGACAAAAATATTGAGTCGAAATGGCTGTTTCATAATAACTTTCCTTCTCGAGACTTTAGTAGAGAGTAGAGTAGACGTTTACGATGGTGATGATGTCGCAGATGTCACTAACATTAATTTATCGTGTATCTACCAGTTATTATGTAAATATAATTAATAACACTTAATTGTATTTCAAGTGATCCGAGACGACTAATGACGTTCTTGGTAAATTACTAATTCTACAAATTCTCTAAATTTATCATAAAATGAAAGATTAGAAACGCAGTAATCTACACAATAAACAAGGAAGAACTTGTACGAAATTTACCGCCGTCGTTGTACGACATACATTTCCGTGTCTGATTTTGATATCAACATTCATAAATATTTAAATATAGTATCGAGAAATATTCGTTTACAATGTATATTGATCAATGAACAATGGTTTATTGGCAGCAGATACTGAGGGTTTGAGGTCGAATGCTGCGGTGTACCTTATCTTTACAATTTATTCGACCAACTCTACCCGCGCTACCGCCAACGCATCTGTGTTCTAATTTCCCTTGCCTATTGCTTCCCAAATTGTTTGTCATTCATGGTTACTGCTTCGGTACTTATGATCGTAGCGTGAAGTTATATAGCCTATAAAATCTCCCTCAATAAATCTATGCTAATATTATAAAGCTGAAGAGTTTGTTTGTCTGTTTCGTTGAACGCGCTAATCTCAGGAACTACTGATTCGAATGGAAATAATGTTTTAGTGTTGGATAGCCCATTTATCGAAGAAGGCTATATAAAATCACGCTACGACCAATAGAAGCGGAGCATCAATGAAAAATGTTTCAAAAACTGGGGAAATTCAAACCTTTTGAGAGTTTCCACTGCGTGCGCTGCGTGAATGGTTAAAGTTACGCAACAATCGTGTGTGACGAAATTGTTACTCTTAATAAGTTCTAAAAAAAAAAGTCCGCGATAGCAATTGTAATGTAAGTAATAAAAATGATTCTAAAATAATGAATTATTTGCGAAGGTGTTTTTATATTTATGGTATTAATCGTTATCGAAATAAATACGTTATTCATCATAATTATTTAAATTTGAACAAAATTGCCTTTGACAGTAATTGATTTAAATTAATATACATATTAGGAGATATCACAGTTTTAAAATAACTCGGCAGCAAAATAATGGTCAAGTAAAGCGAGCGCATTTTTATTAAACAGAATAATGTGTGAGGTGAGCGGTACATATAATACAGTGCCTACGACCCACACTCTCTCTAACCTTTTCTCTCTGTCTCTTAGATGACGCAGGCGACGCGACGGCGACGTTGCGCGGGTCAACTAGTAGGCTATAAAGTGTGAAAAGGATTTTTTTAATTTGGCTGGTTCCAGAGTTTAGTGCGCTTAAACAATCAAACATCAAAACATTTTCTGGGAGTTTTATAATATTTTTATAAATGTTGTTTTGTATTTTCCCAATAAAGAATGGTGCCAAGAGAACATCTGTTTAGCGTCCGATTACATGATAAAAAAACTTCCTTCACCGTCAGCCAAATAATATGACTAATGCCCGGTTGCTGAGCTTCCTAATTAACTGCTTATTAGCTATTCATTCCACAAAAGTAAAGCTTAAACCAAGTTTATCTCATCATTTGTTTCTGAATACATTTAAGACTGTTCGACGACTACCTATCCAATAAGTAGTTCAATAAGCTGCCACAAGATGGAACCTTTACGAAACTCTTAATAAATGTTTAAATTTAATTGCTTACTTATAATATTTAAAAGTAATAAAAATCGGTAAAAACCCTTTTAAGTTAAACGGTTTTATTTTATGTGCACTGAAAACTACAAAATAAATAAATAGTTACTTACCTATCAACCTACGTAGGTGATCTCGGTCATTAATATATCTGATGGTAGTGGTTGCCATAACATGAACCATGTCAGCGGCCGAAAGGCAGTTCATGAAAGAACACTAACACCAGGGTTTGCTTGGTAGGTAAACTAAACAGCCCACTATAACAAGTAGGTATTTTGACCTTCCAGTTCAGAAATATTTTAGTACTAGGCAGAATAGCTTTTAGGCATATTAGACTAAAATAAAAACGTGGGGCCCATTAACTATTTCTGTATTACTTTCTACTATACTAAGTGTGGATTGCATCGACTTATTATAATCGTCATCATCATCATCCTAGCGGTTTATCCCGGTCGCATCCGAAACCTCATAGCTCCGAAGTCCAGGGTCCGCTGAATCGACTTACTATAATCGTAACTGGAGGTTTTGACCATCAATAACCAGCCGTGGCGGCTTCACCAGCGAACGCCGAGCTCATGATTTACCAAAGTACAAGGTGTCCAGAAAGGGTATCGGGTATTTGTAAGTTCAATGAAACAAAAATTATTTGTATGCAATAAAAATGTTTATTGTTTATTATTAGCATATGAATTCGAGAATTATTTGGAAAAGATGATGTTATCCAAATGATGACCGTTACGTTGCTGGCACTCTTCTAAACGGAAACGAAGATTGGCGATAACACGTTGACACATAGCTATCGATATTGCTGCCATTTCTGACCTGATGTTTTGCTTTAACTGGGTTAGATTCGTCGGATTGTTTTGATAAACCTTACTTTTAAGGTATCCCCATGCAAAATAGTCAAGCGGGCTAAGGTCGGGGCTTCTGGAGGCCAGTTGATGTTACCCTTCGCGAAATGACTTTATTAGGGAATAATTCGTTAACAACTGCCATTGAGTCATTTGAGGTATGGCAAGTGGCCCCATCTTGCTGGAACCACGTTCTTGAGTTGAAACCTGCAAACTCCTGCAACTCTGGGACCAAAAAATTTCGGTTAGCTCACCTATTCTCAAAGCATTAATTGACTCAATGACTCATGACGCTCGGGTGTTTCTGACGCTATTAGCTCTCTTCGTCTGTCACGTTGTGATGCTAGCCTGCACTCATGACGCTCAGGTGTTTCTGACTCTACCAGCTGCCTTTGTCTCTCACGTTGCGCTATTAACCTTGTATCATGTTGCTCAGGTGTTTCTGTTGCTAACCGTTCTCTTCGTTTCTGTAGTCGACTATGGGTTTCATTTTCACTTTCCTTTGCACGTTTCGTTCTATACTTTTCTTTTGCCTTTTCGAGCCTTCTGTTTCGTTGTGTAGCAGTTTAGTTTTTATTTTTGTTTGCTTTTTTATTTATTGTTACCATATTGTTCCCACGATTAAGGGGCAAGGCTTAATATACAATAATTACCTTTTTTTTTATCTGCCCCTATAACGTCACACAATCTTGGACGCAACTGTTCTCGACACGACTAATCATGCCCCCACCTAATACGCCATTTTGTAACAGCGTCCATCTTGAGTTTGAAATTTTGACATAATGACAGTATTCTGCTAGTGTAGTCCTATTATTTGATACCCATATTGTGGTGATTGTGGAAAAATATGTACCTAGTCCGCCATATTGGAACGGCGTTCATCTTGAATTTTAAATTTTGACATAATCATCGTGTTTTACTAGTGTACCCCTTTCATTTGATACCCATATTGAGGGGGTTAAGGAAAAATATGTAATCCGCCATTTTGTATCGGCGGCCATCTTAGATTTATAATGTTATTGATTTTATTATATTGTATTGTCATCTAAATTAAATGTGTGTACCAAATTTCAGATCAATCTGACAACGGGAAGGTGCTTAAATTTCAATTTCTAATTTTGACCCAAATAAACAAATAAATTCCGTACGGGTCGAGCTAAATAAAACCGTTAAAAAAATAATATTATTAATATACGTACCAATGAAATTTAAATAAAACCTTTTTTAAATTTTACAGAAATAAAAACTTTGATAATTTTTGTGGATCTGTCAATCGGATATATAGAGTGTCTACTGTCGGTTTTTGTCAGATCAGACAACTATTGATTAGATAAACGCTCTATTTTGGTTAGTTATTTTGAACCAAGTTTAACTGAAGTTTATCGTATGATGATGTCTTCGGAAACGCTATACTATAAGAACAGATAAACTACAGCTAAAAGTACCTCAGAAACCGGGAATTAGTTGAACCAAGTTTAATTGAAGTTTATCGTTCGTATGCATAGATATGAGAAAAAAGCAGACACAGCCTTCAGAATAACAAATGTGGATCCTGCATTTATCTTTGTGACAACAAGATAACGACACGAGCGATATTATTGCCAGGGTATTTAAAATAAATTGTACTGATTTTTACCACTAGCAGTGTAGTATTTTATCCATCATCCGTCATCAAAAAACTGATTTGTACTTGAAATAAAGGGCCTCAAGGACCTTTGCATACCAAGTTTCAAGTAAACATATCTGCAAGCTTTCTTTTTTCTTTATCAATGAATATTTCGTAAATATCTTTGTTTTTTTTTTTATTTACCCTACCTATCACAAATGGTTGTGATGTCGTAAGTATTTGAAATTTTTGGTAGCCAACTTACATTTTTAGTTTTTTGATTGGGACACTAATTTATCCAGGGTTGTCTTTAATCTCTAGTTTGAAACCATGACGCTATCTCTTACAGTATTTGTAAATTGTTGTCAAACAAACAAACTACTACGTTACAAATACTTATTACCCTTTTTTTAGTTTCATTAGTAGTCAGGTTGTAAATACAATTATCTTTCAACGCTACATATATATATTTTACTACAATTTGAAGGAAAATATTTCATTGTAAATTAGAAACTCTGTTGTAATATTGTCAGTTACAAATAAAAGGAAAAATAATATCTAAATTATGCTTTGATTTCATTTTTTGTTTTCGAGAAAAAAATTGCTCTATAATTTTATATAATATTAAAACACATAGGGTGCTGAACGACCTTGCCTTTCAAACATGACATAATAGGATATTAATATGAGATATTTTCGAGACATGAAAGGCTCCATCTGTCTTTTTCTCAAATCTGTGATCGTATGATGCTGTTCTCAGAAACGCAGTTTGTACGAGTTACCTAATTAAAATCAATTTACGAGATTTTTGTAAAATCTCTTTGAACGTACTTCCAGAATAGAATTATGTCTTATCGTATCGCAAATGTACTGGTTTTATCTTGTATCAGGAAATATTTGAAATCAAAATAAGTTTTGTATTTATTTTATTATGTATATTTAATTGTTAAAGAAATCAACAGCAGCTTTTAAATCAAGTTGAGACGATTTTTCAAAAATGATGCCATGAAGAATTGGTACGAACTTGTCCATAATTTAAGGAAATTAATAAAAATCATAATAATCTTTATTCAATTTAGGCACTAAGAAGCCATTTATGAACGCCAAAACACTACTGCCCCTAATTCCCTAAACTAACTAACACTAATTTTACCAATTAACTATTAATTTTAACCGAAGTACATAAGAAATAATTTAAATTATCTTACAAGGAGTGTGATACGTGCGCTAAATAGCAGACCATTTATGCGACCAGCTCGGCACAGTCCTATCTGGAAAGCGCTGGGTCCAATTTAAATTTCACGTTTGGAAACATCTAGTAGATTTTTATAGTGATAAGTGGAGCTGTTCTAAAACCCAGCGTATCGGGACTTTCGGTGATACAATGTCCCAAAATAAATTGGTGATGGACTTGGAATTTGCATAAAAACATATATTGGGACACACATCGACGCTAAAGTCAGATAATGAACAAGCTAAATGATTAAAAAGAAAACAAAAAACCCGAATGCAACAAAAACACTTGAATAAAAAAAACATAATTTTCTATTTCTGCTTTTTATTTGATTCTCAGACGTCGTACTTAAATATTATATAGCCTATGTCACTCCAACAATTAAGACGAATCAAACGATACCTCGTATGCTTAAATCAGACGGACAGACTGAGATAATAAATATTTGAAGATAGTTTTTAAATAATATTTGTGTAAAAGATTGTAGAATAATGTGTACGGTAAGTAATTTAATTAGTTCGGAACCCTCAGGGTGCGAGTTCTACTGCTACTTGTCCGACTTTTTTTATAAGAGATTGCGTATCTTTTCAATACTGAAAGGGAGACTCACCCGACATGATGTTTTAAATCGACCTCAATTTTATCTAATAATGATAGTACTGTTCATTTAAAGTTCTGTACTTTGGGGAGCATCTTTTCTCCTTTGTGTGAAATCGGTTCCTTGGAATGTAGATCGTCCTTGACTTCGGACGAATACAGTCAATTAATCAATAACCATAAAATATCAAGGCTTAATCAGGATTAAGGATAATAATTAATAGGAGGATAAGGATTAATAATTATGATAAGTTGTCTTGGGTATCCAGTCATATGTAGATCTCATGGGCCTAGGAATTGCGCAATGCAGCTTTCCACGCAATGGCATAGATCTGTCGTTTTTGGAGGTGGTTTTCGTTACTCTGCGACCAAGTGTTGAAATAACATTCCACTGCCGATAAAGAACCTGAAATACTTTCACGGGATTAGATCAATGTTGAAAAAGTTTCTTTGAGAACTCAAAAGAACCAAGACGATCATAAGCATGACACTAGACACATGAAACGCTCTTTAATATAAGTACAACCGAATCTTCAGTCTTTTATATTTCTTAATGTTTTGTTTCCTATAAATTAATTTTTAAACTTACTTGTATTGTGTGTGTTCCTGGTTTCCTCGTTTTGGGTGTTTAAGCACCAACCCTTTTTGATAAGAGAATATTTGGCTTTTTTGTTATTTTTCTTTATTTTTCTTTAAATTGGTTTTGTATGTTTTTTGTGTATTTATTGAAATTTTATAATAATATATACTGCTATTTTATACATCATGAGTCTCACGTTTTTACTTTTACTTTTTATGAGTAAGTATTTAAGAAGGTACGTCCGTCATGTGATGCCATCGAATGGCTCCAACGGAAGACCAGCGCTGGTTGTTTACAACCAGCATTATGCTGAGCTGGGGCCCTTTTGTAGCAACTGGCATTTGATATGTAATAGGTTGGTTGTAAATGTCTTTGTTACAAATAAATCTTTTTTCTTTCTTTCTATCTTGAAAATCCTTGCAAGATAGTTAGTTGCAAAACTTAAACGAATCATGAGTATTTAGCGTTTTGATAATTTGAAGGCTTTTATTCAATTATTTATTTCACAGGTAAGACTATATACTAGGATTGCTATAAAACGTAATAACTTACTGGTCATTTTTAAGTTCTTTAAAAGGCGTTATCTGCGGCGCAGAACAGCGAATTTAACATTATACATTGCTTTTATTTAGCTTACAATTTCATTTCTCTGATGTCCAATATGCTTTCCTATTCCACTCTTCTCTATCAACTACCATCCTAGTGTTCACACCTTTAATACGAATATCATTCCTAACACAATCCATTCATACCTTCTTCAGTCTTTCTATACTCCTATATTCGCCCACCTTCATACTTAACATTGTTCTAGTTATATATTATTTTCACCCCTCCTCGTGACATGGCCATGCCTCGCTAATCTATTATCATCAGCTTGGCTGTGATTGGTAATGTTTTCATATTTCCTCTGCATGTTAAAAAAATCTATACATTGACAGCATCGACCAGGGATAAGAATTCAGTAAATATATGGCAATAATTATTGCGATAATTTGTTTGCAATACGTACATAAACCACACCTATTTCACGACGGGGTATGCAAAGACCACTTCCTTCCACCTGCTACGATCCTGGCATACATCTTCCGCTTTTTCAAAATTCATCAATCTTTTCACGTATGCTCGTGGGTTTAGCGTAATCTTGATCTGACCTTTCTTCAGAATATCCCCGATTTGATCGAGAAACGTTCGTCTAGTCCTTCCTCTTACAACGTTTACTTTCACACTCGTATTATAAATTTGTTTAGTCATTCTTCTTTCATTCATCCTCTCAACATGCCCAAACCATCTTCTTTCACACCATAAAGTTCTCTTATCATACTATTTCCTATCCTGTCACTCTGTTTCTTTTCTTATCCTTATTCTATTGCATCCTGATTGCTTTAGTGAAATGAATACTCGAATGTTAAATACGTCGGATTTGATATTTGTTGCCTGCAACGTTTCCAATACAGAGTCACCCAACTGTAGTGTATGTGGACGGATCGATGACGTGCATGATTTACTGGCAGAGTGTGAAAAAAATAGGATTGAAAGGGAGTCGGTGATGAATAATATGAGTTTAAACTGTCAAAACATAGTCATTTTTCATAGCATTTTGGCGGAACCGTGATCGGATGAAGCCAAGATGTTGTACGACCTGGTAGTGCTGGCTCATCGGCGACTCTCTTGATTTGATGCTGGTAAGGATTGGGTACAATGGGACTGATATATTCAGTAGAATAGAAGTCCCTGAAAAAAAAAAAACAAAAAAAAAACGTCTCCAATATTACCTTGAACGCGGTAGATATACTTTTATATTTACATAAATATGAATACATAAATTTGTGGTTCAAGCTGTGTTTAATTTATTATGGATGAAACTATGATTCATGCTTTTGTTAATACATGAAGTATTCATTAATGTTTATCGATTCCAATTTAAAGGTGTATATATATATATATATATATATATATATATATATATATATATATATTGTATATAGATGTAATGCTGAATGAAAGAATCGCAATAAAAATTAAATAAAAAGGATGTCATACGTGTGACAGATATATGGAATCTATTGAATAATTTTAAAAATCAGTTGATTTTTTCCAAGTCGGTAGCACGCGAAGCCTAATTAGTGGAAGACTGGCTCTCAAGTGCAGCTGCCGGAACACACCTATTGGTGTTTGACGACATGTTTTCAACTTGAATATGCTATATGGTATAACTTATTACGACATAAAGCTGCCACCGCCCTACAGAAGACTGCAACCAAATAACCTGGTGTTGTGTTCCTGCGGTGAGTAGGGTTTCCAGAATTCCTTGGGGTATGTGGGTGCAAGGTCAGCAACGCGCTAGTGATATATATGGTGTTACAAGCGTCTATAGTCTACGGTAACCGCTTACCATACAAATTATTATTGACTCGGATTATGATCTAATAAATCTAAATTTCAAACATTAGACATTAAAATATACTAGTGGTTGCCCTAAGACCGAAATTCGACCAGCGATTTTTTTATCATAGACTATTTTCTGTTTGACATTTACAGTATTCATGAACCTAAACAATGAGTATTATCTACATCACTTGCTGTCACTTTTCGTTGAGTGACAATGTCAATATTTTGGGGGGTCTAAGTTCAATGGCACTGGACCGTTTAGGGTTCGCAGTATTAATTTATTTTATTTAATATATTAGTAACAGATATTATAGATAAATTTTAGCTTTCTGCACTCCTTCTCCATATTAATTTTAACAACGCCAAATCTAACAGTCTTCCGTGCACGCAATACGCTTAAAAAGGGGTAGAATGTTGTTGCTTCACATATTATAAATTATATGATGTTTTTTTAATTCTGTTTCCAAGTAATTCATATGTCATACAAGGTAATGCTAAATAATGCGTCTAGAGTCTAGATAGATTCATTCATTTATAAATGCTACTTACAAGTTGTATATGAATGATCGCATGTAAGGACGCACGTACATTCTAACATAATACAGGTCATAAGTATGAATAATTGATCGTTTCCATTTTTCATAAACAACTTTTTCATTAGTCATATGCATTGTATAAACACATCAGTCTGCTATATAGCTAAATCTACTTTTGAATAAATTTATATTTGTACAATATCTAGTGATGCATTGATTATCGGGGTGGTAGGGCAGTTTTGCTCGAGTGGATCGCGACCACTATACATGTGGTGAAAAGTGCGTCATAGTGACTCACTTTTGCGTGTCGCGTTTCGGTATTATCCTGTGCATTTCTAGTTAAATTACTGCAGGCCGCCATGACAGCTGCGATCTTCGATGGATTACGATTACTCGGTAGTCACCGTTGTGTTAGAATTGTATTGTTCTCACCATTAGAGAGAGTACCGTCATTTTGCCGTGCTATCATTAAAAAAATCAGCAAAGCTCAATCTTTTCTGGTCCCATCTTTTTATGCTGTCGGGAAGCGGCTGGTTTAGCTAATGTGAGATTTTGCGTTTACCATAGGAATCAATATACTGTTAAATATTTAACATATAACATGCAACCAGATTTACAATAGTAACCAGCTCACTATTTTCACAATAAATTTTGTGGGCTATTTAGCTCTGGACAGAATTCTCAATTATGCAATAGATTGTGTAATACGAATAAATATATCCATTCACTGCGGAACAAGCAAAGCACATTCTATGGAATAATATATTTCCTTTAATACCAACATATTAAGAGCTATGTCAGCGTTATAGCATTTGGCAGCGATTTTGTAGATATTTAGGTATATAGTGATGTTGATTTGTGCTTTTAAACATATGCAGTTGCCAAGTGTCCGCAGTTCGTCCGAAAATTTGGAATTATAAATGTCTACAAACGTAAGAAAATTATGTAACGATCATGTTTTGTCCTCTAGTTCTGTTTTGACGTTCCTAAAACTAATCTGTCTCAGCTTTATTTCAATGTTTGTAAGCTATTGAAATATGTATATTCCTCGTAATTAATTAACAATAGTCTAAGCTGCTCAGTCTGTTCAATCTGAACTTAGCTTTATATCAGTGAAAGAATTTTTAGGAATAGATCACAGTAAATTACCTCCTACGTCCAAACTTACAAACTTGTCTCTTTACAGGAAATCATAAGAGATACTACACAAAAACCTATCAAAAGAGTACTTCCTAGTTATACACATCAGTGTACACTTTTGTTTGTTTTTGTAAGAAAACAATGGAAGGTCTGATGGCAATAATAGGGTTTATTTAGCTATTGTTAGCTAGACAAGAAATAAGAAACTATCAAAGAGGATTGAAGCCAGGCAAGCCGTCGGTCATAAAACACTGCAGAATCTTCACAAAGTTAAGGAAGGAAACATATGTGCAGACACTACATAGACAGTTCAAGAGCAAGAAGACGCATACCATGTTATCAACATATTTCAACATGTAATATAAAACAATGGTGCAATTACCTTAAAAACTTAAGTCACTAATAAAAGGCATGTAACTGTTGTTGAGGGTTCATAATAAATCAACAAATAATTAGCATCGTTAAACACAGATTACATTTTTAAAAAAATATTTTTAGAACTTGTTTACAATATTACAGTAATTTAGAATAACTATTGCAAAGGAAGGATGCTCCGACCAGACGGGTGTTGTGTCTGGCGGGCAGCTGCCCAATGGGTTGTAGTCAGGTTCTCGTATATATACTCAATTGAAGAGTTAATTTCTATAGCGCGATGTAGGATGCGTCGTATGTGGCTCGATAGAAGTCGCTACAGTAATATGATTTCCAGACAGAATATTAATGATCGTTTCAAAATAATATTGTTTTATCCGGAGACAACTTCTCGAGATATTTTAATGATCATTAATGAAGATGCATTAACGTCACGCAGCATTGTTACTTTGTTTTGACGCAGTTGGCATGATCAACATAAACTCATTTATAATCGACTTATATATAATATACACTGTTATTTATATAACTTCGATGTAACTTCGACAGACGCTATCAGTACCCGTTAAATTTGTACTCGTCCCTTTAGGGTGTCAAATTTTAGTAATCGTTTTGAAATTCAAATATTAATTCAATCAATATACTCAAAACTTACATGAGATTCCTCTACTAAAAAGTAAATATTGAATACATAATAAATATTAATATAGTTTTTACGTTTTCTCTTTCATTTATTGACAATAGTGAAGCAATGAATATGTCTAAGGTCGCAAAGGTAATTAGGTATTATAATCTCGAGAAGTCGTTCACCTCAATTCTCCATCAATATTGCTACTGCTAGGTTAATGTCTACTTCTATGTCCTACGGTATTTTACTGTGGGGTTCAGCAGCTGAGGTAGATACCATTTTAATTATTATACTATAAAATCTGACAGTTTAGGCAATTTATGACATAGGAACTTGTGAACCGCTGAAGAGAAATTTTCAAATATTTTGTATCTTAACGTAGCCCTTACAATACATTCTTGAAAATTGTATGTATGTTCGCAAAAACTTAGATAAGTTTGAACTTGTAAACGATAGGCACAATTTCAACACTGGACATAAATATAAATTAGTATTCCAATCCCATCCCAAAAATCCCATCTTTTAGCTATTTCTTTGTATTATGTTGTACAATAAACTCTCTAAGCACATTACCAATTTGCCGGACAAATTCCTCACAAAGTTATCGTTTGTTTGAAAAATAGGCTCTATATTTAATAAAACCATGTACCTTAGATAAAAATAGCAAGAAACAAATTTGTTAATCACCATGGCAAACATTTCAGAGAGAATGCGATGGTGAAATAAAATGAATGAAAGCATTTCTCGCATTTCAAATAACAAATCTAAAATCCAACTGAAATTCATCAAAAATCCACCCAACAAAAATGAAGCAGCTTACATATAACAATTAGAAGGTAGCTGTCATGAATCATGAAGTGTGGATCAGGAAATTCCCGTTGAACGTTATCTTGTGTATACAATATATTTATACGACTCAATAACAAAGACGTCCCTCGTGTTAACAATTTGTGTTCTAAGTTTGATAACGTTTGATTTATTAATAGCCCATAATCTATTTATTTATACATTATACATAAATTTATAATAATAAAATAAATTTTAAAATATTTCTGAGCTCCGATGCAATACACAAAAGGGTGAAAGAGGGAATTTAAAGTAAATAATTTTCTTGCGCGTTACAAACTCGATTTTATAAGTTTTTTTTAAATTAATATTTTTAATTATATTATGATCAATTTATATTAAGTGAGTAATTCTTGTATATATATATGTGTGTGTGTGTGTTTAATTGGTTCCTCGGGAACGGCTCCAACGATTTCGATGAATCTTTGCATTTAGATAATGTTTTACATTCCAAGTTTACCTAGATAGGTGTTTTTCTTTTTATGTTTATAAGACACCGAGCAAAGCTCGGTAGCCCAGATATTAGCTTATTAATTGAAGAATGAAATATAATTCCCAAAATTAAATGAAAAATAGGAAAAATCTTATTATTAAAAAATATATTCTAAAAGTATCATATATAAATACATGTACTTGTAATAATATATACAGAACTACAGATTTATTAATGTATTATAGATGTGTTTCTGTGCCGGAACGCCAAACGTCGCTATATTTATAAGCAACTTGAAGTATCCAAACCTGCTTGCTTATGGAAATTTTTAAAGTCGCTCGGACTATCCAAACCCTTGAATAGGGACGATAAAATTTCTATTGACTTGAACTTGTTAAATAAACATTTTGCAAGTGCTACTAAGCTCACAATGAATGTTAAAAATCTTACTCTTAAATTTCTTGCTTGTTTACCCCGTCCTCAGATTGAGCAGTTTGAGTTTTCCCCTACTAGTGAAGATGAAATTACAAAAATATTCCTAACTCTCAATTCCAAAGCTGTGGGTTGTGATAATATTGGTCGTGTCATGCTACAATATATTTATAAGCTTATTCTCCCATGTGTGACTTCTATCATAAACTTTTCTTTAACCACGGGGATTTATCCAGCTTCTTGGAAGAATGCTTATATTGTTCCGCTTTCTAAAGTTACCAATCCCACAGCTCCTAATCATTTTCGACCTATCTCTATTCTTCCCTTCCTTTCCAAAATTTTGGAATCTATTGTCAATAAACAAGTTACTTCTTTCCTCACTGACAACGATCTATTAAATCAATTTCAGTCTGGCTTTCGAACCGCCCACAGTACTACTACTGCTCTGCTTAAGATCACGGAAGATGTTAGATCTAATATGGAAAAAGGTATGGTCACAGTATTGGTCCTTATTGATTTTAGCAATGCATTTAATGCTGTTGACCACGATCTTCTGATTGCCGCTCTTTCTTGTCTTCAGTTTTCACCCTTAGCACTGGAATGGTTTTCTTCTTATCTTCGAGATCGTCACCAGGCTGTTCGCGTCTATGATGGCGAATCAGATTGGTGTGCTCTAGAAGCTGGCGTTCCCCAAGGCGGCATTCTTTCTCCGTTACTTTTTTCTATTTTTATAAATTACTTACGCCTATTTTACAATTCCACTACCATCTCTATGCTGATGACCTGCAATTGTATCTGCATTGCGAAATAAAGAATCTTCCTTCTATAATCAATAATTTAAACAAGGACCTCTCAAGTTTACTTTCCTGGTCTGAATCTTACGGGATTTATGTTAATCCAACTAAGTGTCATCCATTATAATTGGTAGCTCAAAATAGCTTGCTAAAATAGACTTTAATTCGTTGACTCCTCTTCAATACAATAAATGTACCATTCCTTACTCAACTACGGTGAAAAATCTTGGTATCATTTTCGATACTAAATTATGCTGGGCAGACCAAGTCAAGGAAGTTAGTAGAAAATTTTATGCTTCTCTTCATTCTCTCATGCGTTTGAAAAACTTTCTTCCTGTTAATACTAAGATTTCCCTAGTGAATACTCTTCTTCTACCATTTCTGGATTATGCAGACGTTGCTTACTTGGACCTCTCAGAAGATCTCTTAAATAAATTTGATCGTCTACTCAATAACTGTATCCGTTTCATCTTCCGTCTTCGGAAGTTTGATCATGTTTCTGAATACCGAGCCAGGTTGAAATGACTACCTATTCGGCAACGTAGGAATATAAGAATACTTTGTCTTCTTTTCTCCGTAATTAATAATCCCAAATCCCCTAAATATTTAAAAACACTTTTTCAATCTCTCGCGGATACGCATAATAGACAGCTGAGGTCTTCTGATTCTTTAATTCTCAGTATACCAAGTCATCATACTAATTTCCGCGACCAATCCTTCGCCGTTACAGCAGCACGACTGTGGAATTCGCTTGCTATCAATATCCAACTGGCCAACTCTCGAAATTCCTTCAAGTATTCGCTACGTAGGTTTTACTTGGAGCAATTGAATACTTTTTAATAATATATAATCTTAATAATCGTTATAATCTTTTTTTTTACTTAACATTATGCACACCTTGCATATACCTTTCCCTTGGAAGACTGGCAGAGAATGCTTTTTAGCATTAAGTCCTCCATTTGTACTTTTTTTTTGTGCAATAAAGAATATATAATAAAAAATTTGTTTACAAAGGTCCATCAAGATATTATGCAAAGACCATTTTATGTATCAGCAACATCGCAAAGGTCAAGAATAATTAAATTTTTATTCGGTTTGAAGGCCTTTTGACGCGTCGGAAACATTATAAGAGGCTGCATTAAAATGTATTATAGTATATTTTTAACCCCAAACGCAAATAGAGGGGTGGTGTAAGTTTAACTTCTGTATCTGTCTCGTATCGTAGCTCCCAAACGGATAAACTGATTTTGATATAGTATTCTTTTTTATTTGAAAGGTTTTTTTAACCGTTTGCAGATCATCAGCTCTTTTGTAACTGATGAAGGGATGTGAACAACTTCCACAGGTTTGATCGATTCGAAATTTTGTATCCTGTTCCTCCAATGATATGATAAGAATTTGGTAAACTTGACCTAATTCTGTATTATCATCTCGAATCTGCAAGATGCCCAACTCCTCATGGGAAATCACCATGTTTGGGCTTATTAGAATTGACTCAATCAGTAGGTAAATTTTTTTAATTTTTAGAGTTTACTGCTTAAGAATCAATTTTCAGAATATTTCCGATTTCTTTATGAACTTAAAGCAGTTTTTATTTACTTAATGATCAATTTCTCAGTACAAGATTACGTTAGTAATACAAGGTGTCCAGAAAGGGTATCGGGTATTTGTAAGTTCAATGAAACAAAAATTATTTGTATGCAATAAAAAAGTTTATTGTTTATTATTAGCATATGAATTGGAGAATTATTTGGAAAAGATGATGTTATCCAAATGATGGCCGTTACGTTGCTGGCACTCTTCTAAACGGAAACGAAGATTGGCGATAACACGTTGACACATAGCTATCGATATTGCTGCCATTTCTGACCTGATGTTTTGCTTTAACTGGGTTAGATTCGTCGGATTGTTTTGATAAACCTTACTTTTAAGGTATCCCCATGCAAAATAGTCAAGCGGGCTAAGGTCGGGGCTTCTGGGAGGCCAGTTGATGTTACCCCTTCGCGAAATGACTTTATTAGGGAATAATTCGTTAACAACTTCCATTGAGTCATTTGAGGTATGGCAAGTGGCCCCATCTTGCTGGAACCACGTTCTTGAGTTGAAACCTGCAAACTCCTGCAACTCTGGGACCAAAAATTTTCGCAAATATCGCAATAACGGTCACTATTCACATTAATTGCTCGGCCTCGTTGATCTTCATGAAAATAAGGACCAATTATGCCTTTAGCAGACATAGCGGCCCAAACAACGACCTTTGGGCTATGCAGGGGTCGTTCATGCTTTCGTCTCGGATTCTCCACTGCCCAGTACCGACAATTCTGCTTATTAACATGACCATTCAGGTGAAAATTTGCTTCGTCACTGAACAGTATGTTGTTAAAGTTGTTAAATCGCTGCAGCATTTCGTTCGCAAAATTCAGTCGATTAGCATAGTCCGTATCCTTCAATTCTTGAACCAATTGAATTTTATAGGCTTTTAGATGTAAGTCTTTCTTTAAAATCGAATGTAAAGACGATTTTTTGATGTTCAACGCTTGGCTTCGCTTTCGGATGGATAAAGACGGATTTTGACGAACCGACGCCTCAACTTCTTCTATTGTTTCTTCATCGCGAACTGAACGAGGAGGACCAGAGTTTTGAATTTTAACTGTCACACCTGTATTCTCGAACATCCTGATCCATTTCCTAATGCTATCGTCACTTGGCGCGTGGCGTGTACGATATTCCGCACGATAGAGACGTTGAGCAGTCACTATTGAATCACCATTACGATAATACGCTCGTACGCAAAATGCGCGATGCGTCCCCGAGTACTGTTCCATCGTGACTAAAACTCCACAAAATGGTGGACGCCACGAACCCCTCCCCGCATCCTTTAGCCGCCCCGTTTCGAATATGGCGCGAAAACAAATACCCGATACCCTTTCGGGACACCTTGTAGAATGCCAAATAAATTTTCTGTCAATTTAGGTTTTTCGAAAAATCATTTCATAAATTATTTATGTAATTTAACGTAGTAAATGTGATAATGAAATTCAATATTACAGGTTAGATATATCCATTTGATCTTAAATTATCAGAACTACTTCAAACAGTACCAGTCTTGAAGCCAGTAATTAATAGATTGATACACTTGAAGACTGATATGAAACAGCTTATGAGTCAATGTTAGCTGAGATCCCTTAAGCATAGAACACAGTAACGTTAGCACGGTTGTTTATGCTAAGCTATTGAAATAGTTGAAGCAGTCCACAAGCAAACCTTGCAGAGGTTCACCGCTCTTGATATTTATGTAATTTAATTCTTAATGTATAACTACTCCGACATAGCTTTCAGGTTAATAAATGGGAATCGGCTATGGTATTTACCTTAACATCTTGTGCTAAATTACAGCTCTTTTGTTTCAACCATATTTGTGTGACATGAAGAAAGACCTGAGGAATAAAATACAGTATAAATAGAGCAGAGATTTAACAGATATGATAAAGATTTCTCAATAGCTCGTTCCATTTATAATTAATTGCTTGCTCGGTACACCGACAGGGGGAGCACCGAGACATTTGCGAGCAATATCTGCCAAATTGCCATATTTTCGTTTTATTTTTCACCAGTTAAGAGGGTTTTCCTCGACAGAGGCTCGTTTTTCTTTCAAATATATCTTAAATTCAGCTTCGATTTCACACAGCAGCGTGTCTTCAGTTCGAGATTGTATATCGGAGGCTTCATCACTTTAGGAATTCAGGTCCACTTGCATTAAACGAAGCGAATGTTTAAAATAATAAGAATCTTTTGCATATACGAATGCGAAAATCCATAAACATCTCTAAAATAGAGGTAAAATATAAACACTAAAAGATGTAAATAATAATTATATTCATACAATTGTATACATAACCCGTTTAGTTACCGAGAACGCAATGTTTAGTCGATGAAAATGGTTACATTAGTCGACCGGCGCGGTGCGGCCTCGAAACCGGTCGTTCTTGTGTCTTTAACTCTGAATCTTGTTTTACTTTCTAATGCGTACATATGTGTTACAAAATTTACAAGTGCATCTATATCGATTGCGTTTATTGATGATTTATCTACAGCCAGAGGTTCTCAAAGTTTTACTGCCATGGTAAATCCATGGAATGCTAAGATGTTTGTCTCTCTCAATAGAAGAGATCGCCCAGTGGTCGAAATTCGATCGTGATTCAATACATTTTTAAGTTTGTTATTTATTGTGGTTCTGTTCTCAAAGAGTATAACCAACATTCATATGTTGACACTCATTCAAATAATCTACAACATTTTTTTGTTGTTGTAAAACTGACTATACTTTTAGCCATAAAGGGCTCTAGAGCCTCAGACGGCTTTTACAGTTTACCGTGGCTTGGGGGCGAGCGCTTAAGGCACACATCCCCGAAAGCGTGGCAACATGCTCAAGGGTACCAAAGTAGCCGAACCTCGGTGTGAGCTGTTACCGTAGTTGCAATTAAGTCGCGAACTGGCAATTCCCTATCTATAGAAATTCGATCTAAACTAACATATATACAAGTTCCTGCCTCCCGAGAGGAAAAAAGGAGCATGTGTATATGTATTTAGTGATCTGTAGTTTTTTGTGTAAACTACCTAATACAAAAAAAGAAAAGAAAGCGGTCCCTTACAGAACCTATGCACCTGTGTGCTGCGCATGAGTATGGGGTGCAGTCTAATGGTGTCTGTTGGTTGCTAGTGAATGCAAGTGCAGTGTCACTTGTATCGCGCGAGCGGTTGCTTGGCTCAAGGGCTCCACGCCGAGGGAACGGATGAAGGCTTGAGTTGCCACAGGATAAGGCAGGGCTTTTTGCGACAAATAATACACATTTAACATACCAATATATTGGGATGGTCCAAAAAAAACTATTTTTTTACTTCTCGCATGAAGATATGATAAATTAAAGACTTCTCGCCAAAAATCAACTCTATAGAAAACAATATTTAAAAGTCACTCAGAACTTTTCGCGAATTCTAAAATGGTTAAATTTTCGTAATTTAAATGTTTACAGTTCATATTTTAAATATCAACTAATATATAAATATTAATTTGAATAGTTTCGCTTGAAATTAAATCCTGAATCCATTTCTTTCACATTATTACCCAGTTATTTGCATTATATGTGCAGTGCGGTAAGTGCATACCGCCGATATTAGCATCAACTGAATCACAAGTCTCCATTTATATCTCGAGTGGAGTCATCGCGTACATCGAGACCAGTATCTGTGTTTAGAACACTGTCTCCATTTACGGTATCTTCGTAGGCTATTATAATGAATATTTCACTTTATATGGCATCTGTTGAAGTTAACTTGATATGCTAAATTGGAATTTAAATGGATAATCCTAGAACTTTGTAGCTATTTTAAAGAAAATTTGAATTGTTTTAATACATTAAATTTATATGTTTTGAACAAAAACTTGGCGCAGAAATTCGAGAGGTTTCCATGAAGTGCAATCAGAACAATAAATAAATAATTAGCGATACTACTCGCACTAATGTAATTCCGGTAAACAGTAAGATAGATAGATATACTATTACTAAGATATCTCTACTTTTATTGATTATAAACATTATTTTATTTTTAGTATACTAAAATAGTTCTAATTTCTTTTTAATAAAACTAAGATGGCATTCAAGCATACGGCCTGCCTCATGGTAAGCTGCTACCGTAGCATGTCAACGCTTCTAATACCACAAATGGTAATAGCGCGTTGCCTACCTTGAATCCCCCTTCCCCAAGTTGCTCTGGAAACCCTACTCACGCAGGAATACAATACAAGAGTATTTGGCAACGATCTTCTGTAGGATTAAGGTATTCCACCGGTCGGACGGGCCCAAGTAGAGAGAAACCTAAAAAAGAATTTCTCTGTGCCCTATTGAGATGAAATTATAAGTATTATTTTCTTAATTGACGTATTTTGATGGTTAAAACCTTTGTTGTTGCGTAGCTGGGAACCTACAAGTGACTATTTTATAAGATTCAGACTCTCATCATTTACCAGTGTAACAATCGATACCATAATTTACTGCGAATTTTCTCAATAAATGTCCCAATTTTCAGGTTTGAGTTTGACGAATTATCTTCTACTCAAACACTTGTAATTGCTATTCACAAAAAAAACCTAAAGAACCATTTCCTATAAATTACAAGGCACGTCTTGGTTCAAATTTGAAAGTACATTCTCTAAAGTTTTGAGTGCTGAACCAAGGGTTAATATTCTAATGAAATAACTCCCACACATACCTGTGTATATTTTGCTATTTAAATAAGAAACGATGAGTTTATATCAGTAAATAACTTCGAAGCTGCAGCGCACGTCTGGTTTACTTTGAGTGTAGAAATGTCGAAATTTATAAATCGTGCAGTTAAGGAATTTCGAACTAATAGATATAGCTTTATTCAGTGTTCAAAGGCAACCCAACCCACTCTCGGTCTGCATTATTGTAGCATATATCTTTGGCATATTTAATGAAAACAATTGGAACAAAACTAGCTACATCGAATGACTTTGTGAATGTCACAAAAATGTATTCATCAGGAAGCTTGTTAGCTGCAATTTGATTAAGTTTTAACTCGTTTTTGTATATATATATTTTTTTTTATTTTCATTCTATAGTCTGTTTAATGAAAAGTTTACTAATAAGTCTATGACACTATTGGAATACTTTAAAATCCTGTTAGAATCTATTAGATACGTACTGAGCGTTACGTTCCAAATAAACTCATGTTAAAGCATGTATATACGAGCAAATAGAGTAGGAACAGTTCGAAATAACTAAACGGAGAACGCACCTCCTGTGACATTCTTGGCTAATGGCCGCCCGGCGCTTCATGAACAGACGAGAAGCTGACATCTTTTATAATTCCCATTATTAATAACCAATTAAAAGTGACATGTTGGGTTCATACCTAAGAGAAGCTACAGTTTGCAGTGGTAAGGTTTTTCTTAGTACTCGCCTTGCTAGGTTCCATTCTCAAGTTCAAAAGCACTAATGTATCCACAATTCGCTCAAGCACTCAATCGTGTATTCTTTTCTCAGCCAATTCGTTTCCTAAGCATAATTTGATCTCAACTATATGGTCAATTATCATCAGTTATAACGGTTTTCCATATATCTTATATTTTATATTTGCAATAAAAGCAGTCTGAGCACATTCAATAAAACGGATCAATCGATCCAAGTATTATTTGCCTTTCGAATATTTTGTTATTGGGTTTTTATAATAAGTGACAAATCGTTTATGAATTTATGAGTGGTCAACAAACATCCTTTAGAAATGAACTGGTAGATATTCGCACATTTATAGATGGATTCACTCGTATGATTGTGGAAAGAGAGCAGTAATGGGACGTAAAAGTGTTAAAAAAACGCCCAGGAATTGCAGTGCATATATTATATCCGTTATATTGCTGGAAATCCGCCAAACGTTTACGCACTTGTTGTCACGTATTATTTGTGCTCACACGCATTTTCCTCCTATACTCATCGTTCATATGACAAATATAAACAATCCTTTAGTAAATAGTATATTGGTAAGCGTTAAGCCTTGTAGTTGCATTTAACCCTCGTTTTTTTCTCTTTATTTATGGGGCTTTTACAGTTGGTGTGGTGTATGTCAGCTCCATCGGAGTATATCCAAATTCAAACATAATTTCTACAGAAAATAAAGCTATTAAATAAATAAAAAGACTACATACTTCTATCCTATAAATAATACTAAACTATTAAGAATGTTCCACAGCATAAGTCCAGCCGAATCGGAACTCGGTTCCGCTAGCGTACCGTGGAACATATCTACATTTAAAGAAAATATCCCTAAACTTAAATTTAACTACTTCTGCTTATTTCATACCTAACACATTCTACCAATGAGTGTTGAACGTCTTCTATTTTCCCACACACTTCACAGTTAGGTTAATTAATCATCTTTGAAGTCCTGAACTTGTATTTCGCATCGGGGAACATATAAACTTTAAAATCAAAAAACATGAACTATTGTTAACTATGTCACCGACAATATAGCTTAACAAAGTGGTTAGCAAGGTAACTTAAATATGGTAAAACGTGGACTACAGAATGCCCGCGCGAATTTTGCTCCTCCGTTCCCTGCTATTTTAAAGACAAATGCTTATTTTGGGTGTTACTTAGGAGATACATTTATACTCAGTTATACACAGTTTATATTATTTATACAGTTAACAAAAAAAAAAAAATAGATGTAATAGATGTGTTTCTTACCGGTTCTTCTCGATGTCTGGGATATTTTCCGAACCGGCAGTAGTGTTTTGAGGTTCATAAATGCCTTTTTAGGGCCTAAATTGAATAAAGATTATTTTGATTTTGACTCTCCTGGACTTTTTTGTAGGTCTTGTTAATGCCTATAATTATGTAGTACATTAATTTGCTATATCCCCTTATGGTTTACTCAGCATAAGCCATTTAAGCGCCCGATTTGATTCACCATGACCATTTTATTTTATTTGTGCGGAACCTTAATTCTTTTTCTAAAATAAAAGTAGACTAAGTTACTTCCTATAAATTCAGCTACCTACCAGTGAAAGTCCTGTGAAAATCGATCCAACCGTTTCGGAGATTACCCTGAACAAACAGACAGACAAACAGTTTAAAAATGGGCTTTTTGTTATAGGTGTCATATATATTTTCATATGCATTTAGTAAAAAACTGTTATTTTGACATTACAAACAGACACTTCAATTTTATTAATTGTATAGATTATTGCTCGTAATGATTCTTCTATTAAGAAGTTGATACGAGTTCAATACTAAAAATGTCGTAAAATAGGTAAGTAGAATCGACATGTACCTTTCTAGCCAATCCCACTAATATATACTACATGTTATACGCTCAGCTAGTAGAAAGAGATAAAGGGGGCAACATCGGTTGTCACTGTTCGTAAGTGCGTATAGAGAGTTCAACTCATTAAAGCGCGCGGCTCTATGGTTGCGTAATACGTCTATACATACAGTGACCACGTGTGCGTGTCAAGAGGTACAGTCAAGTACACAAAAGGATTGATTCTATTAGCTATTTTATTTAAGTCATATCGATTTTTTTTACATATTGTTTGTTCAAATTTAGAAATATTATAAATCAACAGCTAAATTAAGCAAATGCATTTTTATTGAACTTATTATTCCGTATCCACTACCTACCACTAAAGATACCAAATAATGAACTTTCTATTAATTTCATTATTTCCGTCACGTTCTGTTTAATTTTATGTAAGCAAAATATATTTGTAAGTTCACCAAATATTTTCTGTAGGGTTTAGGATGATATGGTGGTTAGACGAAGAATTTATATACCATTTTTTATACTAGCACAGCAAATTGACGGTACTGTCCCTGATAGTAAGCACAGTACAATCCTATCACAACGCTGACTTCCGAGAGATCGTAATCAATCGACGGCCGCCGCTGTCATGCTGGCTTGCAATAATTTATCTGGATATGCACAGGCAAATCCCGAAACGCGACACGCAAAAGCGAGTCACTATGACGGATTGTTCATCACATGTATAGTGGTCGCGACCACGTCGGGCAAAACAGCCTATGGCCATTTCCTCGTTCGTTAATCAGCAAGGTGCACCACGTGCAGGAGATGTTGGCTTGGACGTCTCAGCTTAAAATATAAAATTTGATACACCTTACACCCCATGTTGCTAAATATATGTAAGCTTCGCGATTATATTCAAGTATACTGGTAAGAAACCGTCTCGTGTCGATCACAGTAGATACTCGACACGAGCCTTATGATAGAGAGACAGATAGAAAAAACATTGTCGAGTATTGATTCAAGAGATAGAACTTTATAAAACATAGTCTTTATTTAAGATAAGTAAGATTGGTAAAAGTTAGTCAGAATTGTTATAATCAATTGTGAGTTTGTGAAATATTATTAGACTTTGTGATTGTTGAGAAATCCGTTAAGCAATAGTCTTGATTGTTTATTCTCTTATTTTTAGGTTAGTAAAAAATGTGCTTACTTGTAATATTGTACATAGTTGTAATTAATAATAATAATAAACTCTTATTTTTAGACGAATCTTATCGCTGGCTCAACTGATTTATTGCGTATCTTATTTATACATATATCTTTTTAACCGACTTAAAAAAACGGAGGTTATTCAATTTAAATGTTTTTTTTTAAATAGGGTAATTAATACCTCAAGGGTGGTCCCATTTTAATTTCAATCACATTAGACCCTCAACTTCGAAGACACCATGGAACTCATCAAAATAATTGAAGTTGGTTTTATTTTTGTTAAAAATTGTCTTGTTAAAATTAGAATTTAGCATTTTAATATTTTTGATCATTGTGATACGACGCTTTATAAAGCACAACTAGGTACTGGTTAAGTGTAACATTTTCTCCGTGATGAACCTTACATTTTTATTACCGACTGTACCAGTAGAACAAAGCGATAAAAACACGTGTCAATCGGAAAACGACTGCCGCGTCACTGACATACAAATAAAAACTGCGTGTTTACTAGCTCGCGCACACGTAGTGCCGCGCGCAAAGATGTGTTGAAGTTTCTATACGAACATAATAGTATGTGGTTGTATAATATCACTTCCTTTTTCCGGCATCAATTACGAAGTCGTACGACGTGTGTTCATCTGTAGAACATAATATAAAACAAGTTTGTAATTAATTAGTATAATTAGCACTTACTTCAATAATAAAGTTTGTGCTCCCCATACAGTGTTTAAATATCGTAAACACCCCAGGGTGTTTCTGATAATATAAAACAGACTAGGTGGCTTACTATCTGATCACATCAACAAGAAAATTTTATTTGTAAGGGAACGAGATCGGGGATGAATTCAGCCCTTAATAAAATTTATAATAAGTTATGAAATAGCCGATGGCATGACATTTTATGCAAATGATTTTCAATCTAACAATTTGCAACATAACTTTTGTAGTAGATACATTCCTGGTATTAGGTCGACCGATGCAGTCTTCACCAGCTGTTAGACTGTCCATGTGCTCCCGTCAATCGTACTAGAACTTAAAGGTGGCAGTAACGGCTGTTTTTCAATAACACTGTTGTGTTATTTTTCAAGAAAAAGTCAGATGGAGCATTCAGAACACGAAAATGTCCCATATTAGTATTCAATTGTGTCAATTTTGAAAGGATATGTCATTGAATGCAGGCACCCCATGTGCTTTAGTACTATTTACAAAATATGCTGTCTTGTGTGCAATTGCATTGTAAAAATTCTTCGCAAAAACAAAACAAAGAAAACGGCATTTCATTTCATCAAATAACAAAGAATATTTTGATATTATTTTCTGTGGCATTTTGCTATTAAAAATAAAATTACAAAAATGTTGCTAGGTTACAATGAGTACAGTACAGTAAAATATAATATTTATAATTATAGCGTTGAAAGATCATTTACGAAACCAAAAGAAGAGTATAATTTGTTACCTATTAGTTAGTTTCATAACGATCTGCAACACTGAAAGTGATAGCGAGATGGCTTCAAAGTAATAATTATAAAGTACCTAAGCGATTTAGTGTCTTAGGCAAAATCTAAAATCCATGATGGCCGCCACAAATTTCAAGCGCTTGCGAGATCGGAGCCTTTAGGGATAGGTATAGTAAGTTAAAACAAAAGAAATAAAGATAAGTACGAAATATTCATTGATAATGAAAAAATCAAAATGGCAGATATATGTTTAGTTGAAAATTGCTATGTAAAGAAATAAACTGCCAGCCTGAAATCGTCGCTCACGAGCACAAGTGCATGCACTTATACAATACCTCATGTACAAGTTTGCACCTTGACGTGGTGAAATAATACACATACCTGGGGCTAAAAATATACAATAAATTTAATTGACTAGGTATGGTCTAAACTTAGAACTGTGTTGTTGTTGTTGTGTTGTTGTGTTGTTGCATTATCAAACATAAAGTTCCCTACAATTCATTGAGGCTTCTGTATTATGTCATTATCGGATTCTTTAATTAATTATGGACTGGCTAACATGTGGTGACGTACGTATAAAAAATACCAGAAGGCTATATATAATTTACAAATAAGGTTATTGAAAACCAGTGTTCCGTTAAAGATTAAGTAATAAACAAGGATAATTATTATCATAATCTGTTTCAATATAGTAAAGTTCTGAGCGTGTTCCATAAGGTGGTAACAACAGCTATGCAGCTATATAGCAGTAACAATTATGAGTGGAATTTAAATAAGATAACAAGACCTGTGACCTGTCGTAATCTGTTGTATTTTCCAAGCGTTGATATTCCCAAATGTAACAACGTGTACGGTGAGAGGGTTTGGAGATGCATTCTGTCTAGAACATTGAATAGATTCACCAAAAGATATAGTCGACAAGCTTGAAAATAAAAATACAAACCAAATAAAAAATACTTAAGCCATACTTTTTAAAAGAAGATATCGTAGTTCAAGTTAAGTAGGTAGGTAGTAATTTCTTAGCTATAAAATCTTGTTATAATTTATGATTTAGAGTTAAGATAAGTGTATTAAACAGATTATTTTTTTTTTTTATTATAAATAAATAAGCAGGTTTCTGATGACGTATAATGGTTTTACGAACTGCCCTGGCAACATTATTCACACGATCGCATGTGTCATTATCTGGTCGTCAATGATACAGAGCTAACTGTATGTCCCGCATTTGTTGTTCTGAAAACTTCATCTGCCTTTTTCTTAAATCTGTGATCATCATTATATTAATACGTGAAGCAAAAACTTTGTACCCCTTTATAAACGTATTGCGTGCACGGAAGACTTAGATTTGGCATGGTTAGAGTTTATATGGAGAAGGAGTGCAGAAAGCTAAAATTTATCTATAATATACGTTACTAATATAATAAATAAAATAAATTAATACTGCGAAATCTACCCTGTTCAGTGCCATTGAACTTAGACCCCTCAAAATATTGACATTGTCACTCAATGAAAAGTGACAGCAAGTGATATATTATTAATTGTTTAGGTTCATACTGCAAATGTCAAACAGAAAATAGTCTATGATTAAAAAGTCGCTGGTGGAATTTCGATCATTGGGCGACCGCTAGTAATTATAAGCTGTTGTCGTTACACTGCTGTTATACCATTTCCATTTCTTTATTTTGTCGATGACAGTTCTAATTTAATAGTTATAGTGTTGTGACCAAATAAGTAATGATATCGATCGCATATATTTATTATACTTTGAAAGAAGACAAATACAACAAAAAATGATTAAAATAAATAAATAAAGGTTACCTGTCGTTATAATTATTTCGATTCATTGTCGAGTACCTACCTATACCTACTTATTTTACATCAGCTTCGAAAATTTTGAAGAAGTTGGCATTATCAATCAAGAATTAACGTAACATCTAAATAACGTAAATTAAAGTAACATCTTGTAATGAAATATAATATTAGTTAATAAATTTGTACAAAAGTATCCGGCAGTAGTTTAGTTTCTTACATTTTGTAAAAAAATATCGAGTCTGTTATTGTGTTACGTTTATAGATATAGCTCTATCCCTATCACTTTCTCTCACTCTGGTATAACCTTGTACCTGTGTAAACGTCATATTATTATAAAATAATGCATACATAATGTAAAAAAGACGCTCGTTCAAGTTTTCACAGGAGCTGTCATCGAGAAAATAAAGAAATGGAAATGGTATAGCTAATTTTCTGGTGTGTATCATCTTATAATTTGTAACATGATGCAAAAAATAAAAGTGGACATTATGCCGTGCAATTAAGGATTAAAAAATTCATTATTCGTATCGTAACTTTGTGGGCAACGTGAAGTTCTCTCTCTTACATGCCTATTGCTGGTTGGATAATGCTTGCTTGTTCACACGTTGCAATAACACTGGGTGGCCATTGTCATTCAAAATCAAGAAATTATTTATTTAATTTAGGCCCGAAGAAGGCACTCTGAACGTCAAAACACTACTGCCGGTGCGGAAATTATCCCAGCCATCGAGAAGAACCAGCAAAAAACTCGATCGGGTTTATCTTTTTCAACAATGATTACTAATAACGGATAATCGACGACAGAATAATAAAATTAAGTTCTCAATAATTTGTTATACGTTGCGTAGGAATAATGCATTACATTACTCGTTGTTGTAATAATGACCACCTCTACTAGAACTTCCACGCCGCAAGCTTCTTGAATTTTTTATTTATTGCCTCAGGTGATGAATGTGTGTGAGCAACAACGCTCCGAGGGTTATGATATTTTACCCAGCTCCAGTGATGAGATGTAAGTAGTATCAATTACCATTTACTACGTGATGTCAAACAACATTTTATTTTACTAATTAATTACTTTTCCTTATAGGTCCTATAAAATGAATTTATAAAGATCGCTTGACCATATTAACTAGTCTGGCCATAATTATTGTTAAATAAAAACTTTCCTTTTTTTCAACTTTCCTATTATTTTGAATTTGGAACACGTTATTTTAAAAACTTCTTTCGATTTTGCGCCATTTCACATATTTTTTTCGAGTTCATTATCAAATTACAATATAGAATGGGGTGTTAAAGAAAATAGGATTGCAGTGATCGCCTTGCACAAAGTGGGTATGGAGCCGTCGGCCATATTCCAGACACTTCAAAAGCTTGGTATCAGCAGTATGTTCGTATATCGTACTATCAACAGATACAATAACACTTCCTCTGTCGAAGACCAGAAAAGATCGGGGCGGCCACGTGCTGTTAGAACTACAAAGGCTGTTAATGCTGTTAAAGCCAGAATTCGTCGAAACCCTATTAAGAAGCAAAAAATCTTATCGCGAGAAATGAAGATTCCCTCTAGGACTCTGTCGCGTATTATAAAACAAGACCTGAAGCTCGGTGCTTATCGTCGATATACAGAACATGCCCTAAATCAATCTTTACAAGTAAAGAGAGTGGATCGATCAAAACGCCTTCTGTCGCGATACGCAGGTGAAAGGCACAGAAATATCCTCTTTACCGATGATAAAATTTTTACTATTGAAGAACACTACAATAAGCATAATGATAAAGTTTACGCACACAGTTCTAAAGAAGCTGCTCAAGTGGTCGGAAAGGTACAACGTGGTCATCATCCTGCGTCAGTGATGGTTTGGTGGGGCGTGTCTTATCAAGGAGTCACAAAATTACATTTTTGTGAAAAAGGAGTGAAAACTTCAGCCAAAGTGTATCAAGATACAGTCTTGGATCATGTTGTGAAACCTCTCAGCAATAAACTTTTAAACAATATACCGTGGACTTTCCAGCAGGACTCTGCATCTGGTCACAAGGCACGAACTACCCAAGCCTGGCTTGAAACCAACGTTTCGGACTTTATAAGAGCTAAAGACCGGCTCTCATCTAGTCCAGACCTCAACCGTTTAGACTTCAAATTATGGTCAGTTTTAGAGGAGATGGCCTGCTCTAAACGACACGGCGACATTGAGTCTCTTAAAAAAACTTTGAAGCAAGCAGTGGCGAAATTTCCCTTGGAAACAGTGCGTAAATCCATAGATTCGTGGCTAAACAGATTAAAGGCCCTGTATAAAAGCCAAAGGTGGCCATTTAGAATTTTTTTTTATTTTTGCTGAGTCTAATAAATATGTAGGTATAAATTTTAATAATAATACATAACTTCATTTTAAAAAAAAATGATTTTTCATTTGTAACAGTACTTATGACCAGACTAGGTATAATATGATAGAACAAGTTTTTAAATAGCATTTGATATGAAGAAACAAAACAAAGCGCTTCAATCCTGAAATATGTAGGAAGCAAACGCGACACTGCGGGCAATAATAATAATTGTAAACGCACGTATGTAATATGCTGTAGAGACAGCGTAGGTGATGCAAGGTCGCTATTGAAAACAATGTCTTTAGTGCAGTTGTATGATTTATTAAGTCTCTTCTTTTATAATGCGGACATAAGAGCACAATACTTACAAGAATGCTATCATCACACATTCAACGTTAATTAATACATTTGTACGTAGCGCAGGAATATGTAGGTACGTGATTTTACACAGAGACAACCGACGCGCTGACCTAATCGGAGTACAAACTGAAGGTTTTCATGATCGATGCGGTCGTAAATATAGCATTTTTCGTGTTTAGGACCTAAAATCTTTTTGACTTAATTCTTATAGAGGCACGTTAACATTTTTCCAAAATGTAAAAAATCTAGTGTCGGAATAAAAAGGTGTATTAAAAAATTATTCAATTTTGATTATAAAACATCCGTCTGTATCATAAATTTCAATGAAGGTATTTATAATTTATACCGTCTTGTTGGGAATATTACGTTTACTTTATGAATTTGTATTGTTTTAGTTTCCTAAATAAACATCGGAACAATAAAATCAGTTGAAAAATCTTAATAATAATTACGAAAGATGTCAAATCATATTCTATTAGCATTGTGCCTATAAGCTATTATCTTCTCATGATGATATCTAAATATAACAGCGATAACAAACGTTAGAATAAATTTAAAATAACAAATAAATTACACAACTGTGTGATAAAACAATTTCTGCATTTACTATGTTTGTGCAACATACGCAGTACACACAAGTTATCTGTTTGCGTCGCCCAAAGCTTCGCTACTGCTTGCATAGAAACTGTTGCGGGGCACGTATGACTTACTTTATTCGTTTATTGTGCAGTTTAGCTCTACGACTCTAGTTCGAGCGAGAAGGGAGGTGAATCTGGTTTTAACTTCCTTACTCTCCTTCTTAACCCACCAGAACCGATTATATTTCATACTTTTACGTATTGTAAAATTTTGCTTAAAAATAATAAAAACCGGCCAAGTGCGAGTCGGACTTGCGCACCGAGAGTTCCGTAATTGTATAGCCACATTCACCAAAATAATTAGGTAACATTACTGAAGAAAGCACCGAATAATTCTAACGAAAGAACTGCATTGAGGGACAAACTTAACTTTGCCGTTGGGAAACTGTTGTTCCCGTACATCGATATATGCCTCGGTCAGTTTACCAACTGCACATAAGGTTGTAATCGTATTTTTTTGTTATGTTGCATATTCACGGTTTTCGGATGTTTCCTTTACTTGTGCTGTAAGAAAGAAAAAGCATTTATTCGACAATAACGCCACACAACACACATAAAAGTTACTTAAACAAACAAATTGACACAATAAATAAAGTGTTGCATGTGGTCGAATAGGTGCCTCTCTCAGCATAACGCTGCAGGCCTACAAGCGCAAGCACTGCAGCGCTAATATTGTGACAGAGCCTGTAGGCATGTACAACCCCACGAACGAATTAACACACCAACAATTTTAATTAATTAAACTAAATAACTTAATAACAATATAATCATATCTCATACACTTCGAGATAGACTACCCACCACTTGAGAAAAAAATATATGTATTTAGATACCTACTGAGTCGAGTCAACATTAATAAATTCATAGTAAATTCATTTTCATTCAATAATTATAATACATTACTTCATACATTTAATTCACGATTCTAGGTCAACTGGAAGTACCCTATAGGTTTTTATTCCATTTACGTGTGTTAAAATATGCGTCATAAACGACCGTATCTTTTGATTGCGTAAACTTAGAACTTTAATTCTTTCACAGTTCCAAAGGATTGCAGACCTGAGTATTTCATATTAATTTCAACTTGATACCTCCCACACACTCCTGAGAAAAAGGGTCTTGAGAGATAGACAGACAATGAAGTGATCCTATACGGATTCCTTTTGGAGTACGGACCCTAAAAATTATGAGTATTATTTACTAGCTGTGCCTCGCGATTTTACCTGTGTTAAATTTGTTCAATCAACTGCCTACTTAACTAACTATCCTATATTTGCCTATAGCTTCTCAGGTTGCTTGGTGTTCATGGTTATTGCTTAGCTCCTTAGGTTCGCAGCGTGAGGTTATATAGCCTAATAAGCCTACTCAATAAACATGCCATAAAATGCACCATAAATACGCCTTAAATGATATTTATCAACAATCAAATCAGACCATTAGTTTTAGAGATTAGCGCGTTCAAACAAACAAATAAGCAATCATTTGACAATAATAATATAGTTTTCCTAATGTATGACTCCAATCTCACCTGATGTTAAGCGACGACGTAGCTAATTTTAGCAAGATGAATTATTCCGTATAACTAATCTGACAGTGACTAATGTAATACATATTTATTTGGCTCAGTTTCTTTAAACACGTGTAATACATGTGTAATGAAAATATTTCGAAATTAACGTTGCGGGTAATTTAAAAAATGCATTCATAAAAACAATTTATATTAGTAGAGGTAGGTATACTTTAATGTCATTGACACATAAATAATTGTTGAGTTGCGATACTGGCTTCACATACTTACGGAACATATAATATAATTATTTATAATGTAATTTGTGCCGATCTCGTAACTAGGTCGTGATATTATTATGAAAACTACCAATCTATTGTTAGCGAACTATGTATGACCTCTATTTAAATCAAGATCATAAATAATTAATGCAACAGACTGTGGGCGATTTATCAAATTATTTGACTTATGGAAAGCTGTTACGTTCACACTTATCACTTACTAGCTTAGCTCGCGGCTCCGCTCGCTTAAATTACAGAATTCCTTCGGTTCAAGTGCACGCGCAAATCGTGTTGCCCTCGCTCTCACGCGACCAAGACGCTCGCGAACACGGCAGTCGCCCGCCGGCTATTTTAAAAACAAAAATGCTTATTTGTAGGTGATCCTTAGTTGATAGATATATGCTATAGGGCTACAGATTTATTCGAGCCAATAGCGACGCACGATCATGCGGCCATACCCCCACACCAAAAATCGGCTGCGACAGATCGTGCAATGTATAACCACTTATGGCCGACATATTATGTTTTTGATAGGTCCTTTAAATATTTAAAATTATGTAGTACATTCATTTGATATGTCACTTATGGTTTACTCAGTGTAGCATTTTTGCGACCTAAATACATCTTTTTCAGAAATAATTCACCATTATCGTCCTAAATATATCCTAGAACCTTGCCAGATGAAAATAAACATAGTACATGAATATCGGATAAGTGCTTTACCACATAGAATATAAACGGACAGTCAGACAGAGAAACGTTGAGTTTTATAATTGTATATTAGATTAGATGTACTACCCGTTTGCGATAAGTTGAGACTCGCCTGGAATGCAACCCTCCGCCTGCTACCCCTGTAACTTCCCCTCAAGCTCCCGTGTTGTACTGTAGGCAACACCATTTTTTTTAGTCTCGTACTGGCTTACGTCACGCAACGACGACGCGCTCCGATTTTATAATCTTATTTGATATTGTTTCTTTAATAGTTATTAGAGTTACTGCTATATTTTATTGTTATTTTTTGTGTTAAATTTATTGTTATAATGAAGAGTAAAACTTTACATACCTGGGGTAACAAATCCTAAATAATACTTTGAATTATTTTCTTAACCTCTCCCTTTTTACCTGTTATTGAAAAAGCCATTTTACTCTTACACAGAGACCTGCGCAGTTCCATAAGGCCTTATAAGTGCGAGCGAGGGGTCTGATAAATAATATTTATGACTTAGTTCGCACGCTTGTAATAGCTCAATTATAATAAATATAAGGCGGCGTTGTTCCGAGTACAACACTCGCTACATAAAAAAAATTGCAGAGACGAAGTCGCGGGTGGAAACTTGTTGTGATATTTTTTGTGCACAGTACAACCATGCGTCTGAGGCGTCACCACCCCCAGGTCTCAACTTATTGCGCACGGGTAGTATGTACTTATGCCTTCTTGTACGCACCAGATTCGACCTACCTCAGTTCGATACCTACGTCTTAATTACATACATTTAAGTATGATTGCTATTATTTTTAAATAGCAAATATAATGTAGCAGTTTAAATTTCATATTAGTCCAATCTGGTCAATTAATAACTACTTTTTAGAATAGAATTTAGATAGTGGTACGCTATTCTCTTGTTTCTCGTCTGGTTGAAAATCTAAGGACCTATCGATTCGTTTAGACATCTGGATTTCTAATCCAGTTTCATTCCTAAGCTAATCTTCCACTACATAGTCACTTACGGCGTTTTCAATTATCTTTTTATCCATTGTTTTAGTTAATTAAGTTATAAAAATATAAACTTTTGTCCTAAAATTTTTTCAATAACCTATCATTGGATAGTTTGATAGTATCAATGGACCAAAATGGTTACAGATTGACCAAATTTCTAGGTTTTTCTTAAATGCCCATAATTTCCAAATTGCATGGCATAGATTGTTTTTTATTTTTCTCATGATGATTACAATCAATCCTGTCACCCCGATTCGGCTTGACGTTGAGTTCTGGGACACCCTGTATACACCCGTAAAATTTTGTATATTTGTTTAGAAGCCCAAATAGATTATTATATATTAATATATTTCAGTTTCAATAATATTACAAACATACGTGTCGAATTGATAACCATTTTTTTTTTGAAGTCGGGTCAAATAAGATGCGTATCTCTATGACGCGAGTGAAGCCGCAGGCAAAATGCTAGTAAGCATTGTATGATCTACATCTAGTTGAACAAATATTTAAGTTTATATTAAAAAATAGAAGTTGCTCGCGACTTCGCTCGCCTAGATATTTAAATATAAACTTTTGAGGAATACTCGGATCTCTTCGGTAACGCGCCGAAGATAAAAAATTTTTTTTTGTTCATACAAAAATACTAAAATCACGATTAAAAAATGGGAAGGGAAGAAAATTTAGGGTTATAGGTATTTTTGATGCCAAATAAAAAAAAAATGTGGATAGAAACACCCTAAAAACCTAGCGGTATAAATATACTTTACGACCTGTGGTCATACTTAACAAATATACCTACTTAAAAAAATATTTAAAAATTGATCTAGCCGTTTTATAGGAGTGCGACCACAAACACCGTGACAAGTGATTTTTATATAAGATTATGTCTTAATTCTTACTAGATTCGTGTCTGCAGTAAAAATATTTATCGACATAACATAACACACACTTTCACCTAAGTTACGGACGGACCTTTATGTTACTATAATTATAGACAAACAATAAAAAATTGTTTTAATAAAGTTTATTTTCTGCTACGGCGAGACAATCCTGCAGTGTTTTCCTTGTAAACAAATTCTATATTAATTACGCAAATTTGTTTTTATGATATTAACATAATGATGTTCAGATTTAGACACTGACTTGGTTTGCCTGTTTTCAGTAAGATTAGTGGAAGGTTTTTTGTTTAATAGAAAGGTAAGATAGTGGTAGTGGTAGGAAACCCTAATATTGAGCCGAGAGATCGCGGGTTCGATCTCTGAGCATGACTGACTTTTGTATGCTGAGCATAATTGTCAAAGGTATGTATATCACCAATTTAGTTTATGTATTCTTACACATTAAAACCACATAATTCGGCATTTTATTTAAATCGGTCCAACCGTGCGCGCACTGCCGGTAAATTACGAATGTTTTGAATCTGTACGCCAAAATGGTCAGATGCCCATGTTGGGAACTCATGCTCCTGTTGTTACCTATGCCATCTCTCTAGACCTCTGAGCTAAACCAAGGACCGACAGACAGACATAGCGAAACTATAAGGGCTCCGGAACCCTAAAAATGGCACTTCATTGTGATATATAATATATATATATATATATGTATACACATGTGATACGTACTCAGAATTGATGTTATTCAGCAAGTACAGAATGTGATTCTTGTGTCATTGTTATACAAGGTGTCCAGAAAGGGTATCGGGTATTTGTAAGTTCAATGAAACAAAAATTATTTGTATGCAATAAAAAAGTTTATTGTTTATTATTAGCATATGAATTGGAGAATTATTTGGAAAAGATGATGTTATCCAAATGATGACCGTTACGTTGCTGGCACTCTTCTAAACGGAAACGAAGATTGGCGATAACACGTTGACACATAGCTATCGATATTGCTGCCATTTCTGACCTGATGTTTTGCTTTAACTGGGTTAGATTCGTCGGATTGTTTTGATAAACCTTACTTTTAAGGTATCCCCATGCAAAATAGTCAAGCGGGCTAAGGTCGGGGCTTCTGGGAGGCCAGTTGATGTTACCCCTTCGCGAAATGACTTTATTAGGGAATAATTCGTTAAGAACTTCCATTGAGTCATTTGAGGTATGGCAAGTGGCCCCACCTTGCTGGAACCACGTTCTTGAGTTGAAACCTGCAAACTCCTGCAACTCTGGGACCAAAAAATTTCGCAACATATCGCAATAACGGTCACTATTCACATTAATTGCTCGGCCTCGTTGATCTTCATGAAAATAAGGACCAATTATGCCTTTAGCAGACATAGCGGCCCAAACAACGACCTTTGGGCTATGCAGGGGTCGTTCATGCTTTCGTCTCGGATTCTCCACTGCCCAGTACTGACAATTTTGCTTATTAACATGACCATTCAGGTGAAAATTTGCTTCGTCACTGAACAGTATGTTGTTAAAGTTGTTAAATCGCTGCAGCATTTCGTTCGCAAAATTCAGTCGATTAGCATAGTCCGTATCCTTCAATTCTTGAACCAATTGAATTTTATAGGCTTTTAGATGTAAGTCTTTCTTTAAAATCGAATGTAAAGACGATTTTTTGATGTTCAACGCTTGGCTTCGCTTTCGGATGGATAAAGACGGATTTTGACGAACCGACGCCTCAACTTCTTCAATTGTTTCTTCATCGCGAACTGAACGAGGACGACCAGAGTTTTGAATTTTAACTGTCGCACCTGTATTCTCGAACATCCTGATCCATTTCCTAATGCTATCGTCACTTGGCGCGTGGCGTGTACGATATTCCGCACGATAGAGACGTTGATCAGTCACTATTGAATCACCATTACGATAATACGCTCGTACGCAAAATGCGCGATGCGTCCCCGAGTACTGTTCCATCGTGACTAAAACTCCACAAAATGGCGGACGCCACGAACCCCTCCCCGCACCCTTTAGACGCCCCGTTTCGAATATGGCGCGAAAACAAATACCCGATACCCTTTCGGGACACCTTGTATTATTACCAGTGATCGGCACGACCCGTGCCACATGGTGTCAATGACCTCAATCATTATGTGAATATGGATATTCCCCGGGATTCCAGCTTTCGAATCGGCGAACGAAAATAATATATTCTCATTACAGTAAGTCCGTAACGGCGATAAGATTAATGATGTTTACCATAATTAATTAATTATGAACTCTACAATAAATTAACATGTGTTTTATAGATAAACAATAAATATACAATATAACTATGTTAATAAACATGAACGTTTCACTTCTCTTTTGTCTGTATAAAATTATAATAGCAGATCATAATTTTATTGATGTTTTCTATTTTCAATCTATTTCTTTTTACATCTAAAATCCATTTATATCCCGAAAAACTTCTTTCTACTTCCACTGACGTGAGTGGAGCGAATTTATACAAGCATTCTTTATCGGTTGCGGACTTATTCGAGATTTTATCTGCATAAGTTCTGATGTCATCTAAATCAGGATTACGCCCCATGACCGCTTCTAATTTGGCTTGTGTAACTAGATTAGAACTCCAATTTATTAATGTGCGAACTTCGTCAAATATTTCTAAAGTATTAACAATTGTAGTATCGCGAGCTTGTAGTCTTGTCAAGGCAATTTCGATTATTTCATAATTTTCGTGTATGTAAATTAAATCTCTTTTTGTGTTCGGCTTCCTCAAAATATTTTTTGCTTTTTTTATTGATACAGCGTCGGAATTTATATTTTATATGAGTGCACGTAATATTTTACGCAGTATAAAATGAAACCATAGATTATCAATATTTTCTTTAATGAAAAATGATACATTTTACGAGTTTATTTAATATTCTGACTTCTATTTACAAATACATAACTCTTAATTTTTGCGAATCATGTCATGCCCATATTATTATTTTACTCTTAGAATCCCGCGGTGTGGCACGGGTCGTGCCGATCACTGATTATTACGCTGATACCGTGACAGTATGAGTAGTGACGTGTTCATTGATTGTAACCTGAACGAAAACACGCAGTTCCGCACGTGAAGCGTTCAACGCACGAGTGAATAACATATTTACACGATCAAATCAGACGCGATGTCAACTAGGAATGGGGCTATTACAATTCACGATCTGTCGCAGCCGATTTTTGGTTGGTGATTTGTTGGTGGAAAGGTGGAAAGATCGTACTATCTAATAACACCTAAAGGGTGATCGACAGTGGGTTCACGAGATAGACTTCTGAAACTGTTACAACGGGATCTATGTGTATCCAATGATATTTTAGTAGGTACGTCATTGACGCTCTTTACATGTCAACGTGAATGATGGGCAATTGCAGTTCACTTTCGACTTGATGCAGGCGTGAGCGAGAAGTAACTTTTATCCTTTTTTGACAACAGAGTTTCCTCCTTACGCTGTGATTTCCTATCTCGTTTGATTCAACATGCTGATAACATAATTTGTAATGTTTTCACATTGCTTTTAGTGAGAGTATAACCCGTCTATATAAAACACGTCATTGTGTGTATCATCAAATCCAGTCGAAGCTAGTGTTCCGCAAAATTATGGTACTAAATTAGAGAAAATAGCTTCGCAAATTACCTAATATTTACTGTTAGCGCCTACCTTAGGAGATAGACTTATTTCATCGCGGACTCTTCTCTGGGCTTTTTGAGGAACTGCAATTCTTTAGAACATTATTTTGATGGAATTAAGTTTGAAAATCGATTTATTGACGACTTGATTACAAAACGTTGGATTTTCTCTACTATATAAAAACTTAATTGGAATGTATTGTATGTACAAACCTTCCGAAAAAAGACAGTAATAAACGTATAAATATCCGTTGTGTGGTTTAGAAGCATAGCGGACATACAGACAGACGCGGACAGCGACTATCTTTTATATTATTTATCGATTATACATACAATTCTGCGCGCTCACGTAACTCAATTTTTTTTATCTTGGTGTTGGTCGATCACGCCCGGCACAGAATTTATATCCTACTGTGGGGGATCTACGGTTTATTGTGAAACCTTGAAATTAATGTTAATTTGATAATAAAGATATATGTTTTTTTTTTGTATTTTCTATTAATCCGGGGGTTTACAAAGGGAGTTTACTTTATGTTGCATCTTTCTTCGAACTTTAGATAAATATACTGTATATAGGTATTCCGATCTATGATTATACCCTAAAAGATAAAGTTGTTAATTTAAGGTCCTAGATAATCGCAGATAAATAGGTTCACACTGTTATAAAATTTTATAGTATGTATATATTAATACTTGAAGCAAAAGCTTTCGGTACCTTTTTAAGCGTATTGCGTGCAAGGAAGACTGAGATTTGGCATGTTTTAAGTTTATATGGAGAATGAGTGCAGAAAGCTAAAATTTATCTATAATATCTGTTATTTAAATTAAGTAAATTTGTGCTGCGAATCCTAACAGGACCAGTGCCATTGAACTTAGACCACTCAAAATATTGACATTGTCACTCAATGAAAAGTGACCTTACGCGATCGCTATTTCGCTTAAACAGACGTTATCTCGAAAATATGATATCACTACCAAGCACATAATATATTGGCGTATTCTGCCTAATTCATTTCAGAGCCAATTTGCTGGGTTTAATGTTTTACTTAGAAAATATTGTTATTTTTAATTAATTTCAGAAAAAAGATGGACGTACTCAATTCCATTGTTTTTTTATGGTTGTTCAGGAATAACTTTTTTGTTCATTAACCGATTTAGATAATTATTTTTTCATTTAATAGGATAAGTACCTCAAGTGCGGTCCCGTTTTAATTTCATTAGCATTGGCAAAGCATTGGTTTTCTTTTTTAAAAATTGTCGAGTCCATTATGTGCGAGAGCTAACCCATAAATTAAATAAAAAGTATCTCATGTAGATAGCTTGGTGTCATTCAGGCGAGAACGGCGCCGGCGTCCACGTGCTTGTACGCATGCGCCGTAACTATATGTGGGTGATTCACTCGCTAAAAGTATCAGATATCTCGTTTACATTACAACAACGGACTACCAAGGTTCCGTATTCGATATAATCGTATACAATCGCAAACTAGGTTCGACCGATAATTTTGTAAATAAAAAAACCGGCCTATTGCGGTCCGGACTCCCGCATCGATGTAAATAATTCGTCCATCACGGGAATTCTAAGGAAAAGATAAACGGGATTGAAGGTCAATCTTAACTTTGCCGTGGGAAAACTGTTGTCCCCATACAACTACATAGGTAGCGGTCATTTTACCAACTAAAGCATTTTTTTTACGGTTTTCGGATTTTTCCCCTTCTTGAGCCATAAGACATTGCTTCTTGCCAAATTTCATGGTTTTAGGTCAACGGGAAGTATTCTATAGATATTGATTCCATTGAGGCCATTGCATAAACGGCTGTATTTTTTGACAGCGTTGACTTAGAAATTTGATATTTTCATAGCTCCAAGGGATTGCAGATCTGAGTATTAGATATCAATTTCAACTTATCCTTTTGTGTACGGAACACTAAAATTAGTAATTTTTTTAAGACATCAATTAAAATACGTATTTGTATAGTTTATTTAGGCCCTTGGTGATTTTAATATTTAATAAACTTACCCACCTTTTTAACGTTAACCTTTTTGTGTAAGTACTCGAATTTACAAATTTTGAAAAGTAGCAAATGTAAGGTCACGACTAAAATAGCCAAACAAAAGGTAAAACCAATAAGAAACGCCAACAGGAAATTTTTATTACCATTTCCTGAAGAAAAAATTATATAGTATATATTTTTATCGATAATTCACAGAAGCGTATCAAACAACACCGAAACATAGGATCGAAGTTAATATTACATTGATAGTATTGTGTATGTATATCTTTATGTACTTTTTTTACCGTAGAATCTGTTTAAGGCAATTCGGATACATGAGATAACAAAATTATGTAATTTATTATCTGGCCGCTCTGATCGCTCGACATTCCGATTCAATATAGATTTATTGTGTTAAACAACTAAAAATAAACTGTACTCAGTAAAATTTATAAAAAAGAGAACGTACATTTTAATACACTTTTTTAACTATAGTGTTTTGTATACTTTATCTATACAATTAATAAAATTGAAGTGTCTGTTTGTAATGTCAAAATAACAGCTTTCTACTAAATTCATATGAAAGTACATATTTACGATACCTATAACAAAAAACTCATTTTTAAAATTTTTGTCTGTCTGTCTGCCTGTTTATTTGTTCCGGGTAATCTCCGAAACGGTTGGACTGATTTTCACAGGACTTTCACGGGTAGATAGCTGAATTTATAGGAAGTAACTTAGTCTACTTTTATTATAGAAAAAGAATTAGGGTTCCGTACAAATAAAAAAACTGGTCATGGTGAAAACCCCCAGATCAAAAAACGGTTCAGCCGTTTGTGAGCTACGATGCCACAGACAGACACACATAAATACATACACACGTTAAACTTATAACAACCCCGCTTTTTGTTAAATCCGCCTCGAACTTAAAATTTGGAGTCACGGAGCTTTTCGTATGAACGGTTCGTATCAACTTTAATATACCCGTAGAACGAGATTCTAACCTTGATTCAATGGAATTAAGGAAGTTTTAATCGTTGAAAAATGTACATATGTATCAGGTTGTTTATCGCAGAGCAATAAGTTTTTTAAATGTAAACAATTTTATATTTTCGTTTTTTTTAACTTTATTAAACATGTATGTATATTCAAGAAGTTTTACGTCACAATATATCTATATATCAATAAATTTGCAATTCTCTAAATAAATTTTCTGTAAAGCTGTAAAACAAAGCCAGGCAACCTAAAAAATCAGTTATTCTGTTGTGACCTGTATATTCTGTTGTGACCTGTATATGTATATAAAATAAATCAGTCTTTGTCAGTTTGTTAATCCTCAATGCGTTCCTTAACCATTCATACGATCGCGATGAAACTTTTGTGAGATTTTATACGCACATCCTCGTATTAGTACGAACAGTTTACACAGGGTTGCGCGCGAGTCGTTTCATTTCGAAGACAATGGGCACGAAGTTACGTGTACAAGCTGAAAAAATACAATTTAAATAAATATTGTAGTGTAAATTTGCATATAATTAAAAAATTTGCTAACAGTCTATTAAGCTTTAATATTGTGTTACCTAACTGTATTCATCATCACAGTGGACAACTAATAAGTGGTGACATCAGTGAAGACGGTGCATCTCGTAAAGGAATATACTTTCTTCAATATACTATCACTTTAAAATATCAGAGTGCGTCCTTGGCATGGAAACGTCGTCGAAACGATTACTAATCGATTTATCATTGATAACCTGGAAAGTGTTTGCAAACGAAGCACCTGATCTGATACCCACACACCTGGGATTATACTGATGATAATCATTTGTCAAGATAAAACAATAAACAGCTGAGATATTTTACTGCACGTCGCATCGTTGAATGGGTTCAGTGAACCAGTTTTGTTTTATTTGGAATTCCTTTGCCAAGTATATGCTTATATTGACTTAGCATAATGACTAGGTATAAAGTATAAGTTATTAATAAGACACTCGTAACAGAAAAATGTATAGACACCCACAAATATTGAATTTATTTCTAACTCTTCTAAAAACATCTATCACAGATTTATAAGCGAAGATTTACATTATACTTACATAATTGCGGGTAAATCAATTAAAACACTTTAAAAATTTCATTAATGAAAACTTTAGGCTAATCAGCAATTTTTTTTTCGTTTGTATTCAATTGGATTGATAAACTACAATGCATATGTAGTTCCTCAATCAGCAGTTCCTTTAATCACGTGCCCACAATAGTAGCAGCACTAAGAATAGCAATTTCACGAGAATGGGACAATATTCCACAAGACCATTTAACAACTCTAATCAGGTCTAGGCGGAACCGATTACAATCAATAATAAGGGCACGTGGAGGTAACCCACCTTATTAAAATAAACGAAAACCTGTGTTTAAACCTTATTTCAATTCTTAAAATCGACTTTTCAATTAAACAAATTTTTCTTCAATTTATCGTTTTTGTTAAAAAAAATGAATGGTCGTTTGTAACAAACAAACCTAAACTTAAGGACTACGATGTTTTAAAGTTAACGAACAAATATCAATTTAAATTTATATGAAAAGTTTGCATACATGGTTAAACTATTTATTTCAAAGTGGTCTTGTACTTTGATGCAACTTATGTGTCTGTTATGGGTCGTCATTATTATGTAATTTAAACAAATGAAGTAAGGCGATCGTTCAAAAACCAATTACTTGGTTAATACCCTCACCTAATGACTCAATTACTTTGACAGAACATTGGAAAGCGTTATAAATATAATAATTTTTATGCACCGTCGCGTTGCCTGTTCCGCGGTTATAAATGTGGATTGTCTTCAAGACATGGATTATAATTTAAATAAAGCGACTAAAAAAGTCCAAGATCTTAGAAACCCATGACAAATCACCAAACAGCTTTTCAGCTACTCAACCATTCAAATGCTAAGTTTTATTTTCTTGTTATAAGTAGTTTATGGAGCAATAAGCCCAGTACAAATAACAAACGCACGGTATCGTCTCTGGTACTTGTATATCATTTCTATACAATTCAATGCATTTAGATTTTAAGACCAACTATTGGATAATAAATTATATAAAATAAACTATCCTAACTTTTGACAATCCAAGTCGTTTTATAAATTCAATCATGATAATCGACTTCCGCGAGTGTTATATAAAGTAATTCCTTTTGCAAATAAGTCTGGCTTTAAATAAAAACTTAATCTTCTGTTGGTGATGACATAAAAATATTAGAATCTAGTTCTGCCTCCCAAATTCTTTTGCGTATGGACAATTTAGATTGAAAATACAAACAATAATAGCTTTTGGTTACGGCTTCGTTCCTGTCGTCTTGAAAATGGAACGACATGCACACCATCTGACGTAAACTGGATTGTACTAATACAGATACCATCGCGGGCGTTCGCGCTACAATTTGCCAAAGTTTTATTAGTAAACATTTTTTTTTTTTTCAAGGGGATGTCCCAAAAAGTATTTAATTTTATTTTTTAATACTGGATGTCGAGCAATGATCTTATGACGTCAAACAAGAGGGCGCTTTCAATTGCGTCAAAGGAAACACCCGACGACATACCGGGCCGCGACTAACAAAAATGGTGAACAATACCTTAGTTACCTTAAAAGGCTTGTGGGCGGATCGAACCACATCGATGATAAGGAGACAGAATATATATTTAAAGATGTAGTTATCTTTATAATATGGATATCAAAGGTGGATCTAGCCCACTAAACAAGAGGTAGCGATGACGATAAATTTGTATTTTTATCGTCGTTTACCGATAATTATATTGTGAATAAAAAAATATTTCAAACTGCATGAAAAGCTAAACCCTAAATATAGTATAGGACAAAGTTGTTTTTATGCCGACGCGTTTTTCCTACGGCCACGCATTCCGCATCTTCCTATTTGTAAGCGCTAATCTTCGACATTATTGACTTGATTTTGATTTCGGTTTTCATTAATATGCGGTAAAGTTTTCCTCCAAAAATTATTCATCATAGCTACAGCTAGTATTTAATAAAATAAAAGTATAAGAAATAATCGCCTGTTATAATATAAAATTCTGTTCAATTTTTTGAAAGGGTAAAAAGTTTCGGTACAAAGTGAACGTCCTTTCCTCGTATTCCATCCAGCCGGTTCGTTAACCTCTCTGTTATATTACATTACTGGCTATGCCCGCGGCTTCGCTCGAGAATGCCGTCGAGTCGGTCGAGCGCACGCGACAATTGTTCTGCCCACGCTCCCACCCACCACTATGCCGCGGTGGTCGCCCGTCGGTTATTTTAAAGACAAAGATGCTTATGCTTATTATTGGTGATCCTTAGAAGATAGACATATGCTATCGCTGACTTTTTAAGATTTACAATTTTTATGTAGTACATTCATTTGTTAAATTGCTTTGGGTATACTCAGCGCAAGCGTCTTTTTCCGAATTGATTCATTTTTATCGTCACAGCTTAATCCATATGTTACTTTATCTCAATAAAAGATCCTATAACCTGGCCAGGAAATATAACTATGGTTATTTCTTTAAACCATGTAAATTAGATGAGTGGTTTTCGCATGAATAGAATATAAACGGACAGTCAAAAGGAGAGACGTTGAGTTTTATAATGTGTTACGTTATATAATCGACTTTATGTACTTGTTTAAAATTATTTTAATTTAATATTTGACATTAGGACAATACCCATAATTGCTTAACATGCACTTTCACCCGATGTACAAACTCGCGCCAACAATCTACCCGTGGGCGTGTCTGTCTCAATGCAATCGCATCTGTGTAGTGTTTTCGAGTCACGACAACAATTTCTGTCCTGTATTTTACGATTCTGTTTTGTACGGTATTCGACGTAGCTGATTTTATTTCTGGTCGTACATTTTTCTGATGTATTATATACTAGCTATGCCCGCGACTCGTGCTGCCTCCACTTTCACCCACGACGGTCGCCGACTGGTTATTTCATAGGCAAAAATGCTTATTGTGAGTGATCCTTAGAAGATAGACATATGCTATCCGATACTTTTTTGTGGGTCTATTTAAGATCTACGATTATGTAGTACCTTAATTTGATACATGATTTATGGGTTACTCAACGTAAGCCATTTATGTGCCGTGAAAGCATTTTTTCTCCAAATTGATTTACGAGTATTGTCACTGCTTGTTTCATGTATCACTTTACCTTACAAAATATATCGTATAACCTGGCCAGATAACATAGCTATGAATTATGTAAAAAGTTTGTTAATCGGATTAGCTGTTCTCGCGTGAAAAGAATATAAACGCACAGACAGACAAGTTGAATTTTATAATATGTACAGATATAGATGATTACATCTGTACGTTCTTAAAATATAATTATAATATTTACGATGTCAATTCAATTTGCTGTTTTCATACTAAAATCTGGTGATAGAAAATTTATCGCCAAGCAGCTGTCCCTATGTTCAGGCAACTGCGTTTGAAAAGTCGTCACTATTTTAAGTCGCATTAGATTTATAATTGGAAATTAAAAATATATTGTTTGGTAATGGACCTAGGGGGTACCTTTCTATTGCCTATTTTATAGGGATTGTCTGAATCAGTTTCTTAACTATCCCATGCGATGTTTGCCTAAAAACAATATATTATAATTATTTTTATTAATTTTGAAGTAAACCTTCTTAAGCAGCGATTCGCTAATTTAACGAGAATTAAGAATGAAATTTCAAGGACGCGTCACGTTTAAGCACATTTTGTTACACGAAAGAGAAGAAAAGATATGATGTAAAGAGAAGGAGAAAGATAACTACTATACATTGTATATCGAATACACAGTTTAGGCTATCCGCGTCTCCCTTTGAAGGAATTTTTAAGTTTAAATTTTTTTTTAATTATTGAAATTCTATTAATTATACAAAGATGTTTTCTTAAATATGTCTCATCTTCTTCAGCTAGTGTATATCTTGTATAAACTTGTATAATTAAATGTATAGACTTTCGTGAGGATTTTAACTGTAGTCGTCTCTCAATCTTCGCTACAATTTCCATGTTATTAATTTATCTGTAACAGACCTCAGACCTGTCTTAATGTATGGATATAAGTGCTAGTCAACAAAAGAGACGGGTGAAACAAGATTACATGTGGTAGAGATGCGAATGTTAACATCGATTTTTGGTTTAACTAGAATTGATAAGATTAGGAGTTAATATATCACAGGAAGTATCAAGAAGACTGTAATGTATAGATTGATTAAGTTTTTCATATGTACCCCCACGTTCACCTTTGTCAATGCGCTTGCGACAATACACATTCATTCTGCGACCTTCCGTGTTTTATTGCGTACATTACAAAGACATCAGTGACAGAGCAGTTAAGAGGAGATTAACGTGTTATAGACATTTTATAGAGGAGTAATGGCATAGTATTTTGGTCTGGAGGGGGGCAAGTATAGGAGTAGAGGAAGACCGAAGAATGTATGGATAGATGGATTGTGTCAGGTATTATATGCATATAAAAACGGTTAATACTGCGCGATGGCAGCTGATATAGAAGAGTGAAACAAGAACTGAATGGTAACAAGAAGACAGTATAAAGAAAGCTACGCGGTCGAATATAGGATAAAATGTTAGTGAAAATATACCAGAATCCTATTTACACAGCGACAAATATTTTAAAAGCATTTAGGAATGTAAAACAATTAATTTCCTGAATAATTTCATTAAACGCATCTCCTACAATAATGCACTGTAATAAGACGTCGGATTTCTAATATCAATTTGTTTCCATCGGCCTTGGCTAGCGAAGTGATACGAAATTAAATTGAAGACTACTTTGTATGAACGCTTGTGCTAAATTTCTATTTAGGATTTGTCCACATGCGTACTAGAATCTATAATAAAATCAATGACCTCCTTTATCTATGATTTAACCACGATCACATCTGGTCACAAATGTGTAACTATCTAAACCTAAAATGGAGACTGGCTTCATACCCTTTGTAAGTAAACTTGGCGTGTTACCTACCATAGTCAGCATCTCGTAATAAATAGGTTTTGCTCCTTTTTCTTCTTCACTGTTTGTTTTTTGTATTTTATTTTTTGCATTGTTGCCTTTGTTCACCAAAAATAAATGGTGGGGTACCTACAGTCGCGAAGATTGTTGCGATTTGATACAATTGTCATCTTCGACTGTACCCCGTGGAATGATTGATGATAAATGGTAATGAATACCTGATGATGTGTCCGAACATGAAATATTAGTTCAAAATATTAAAATAAACTTTAAATTAAATTTTGCATTATAGTACCTATCATATAGTAATGTGGATTTATGAAAATAAAATTCATATAGTACACCATATGCTTTGGAATATCATTAGAACTGTAGTTATAATGACTAATACAGGTGCACCAAATAAATTGTTCTGTCACAATAACATTACTGTTTATTATTAAAAAAAATACATATTTACATGTATAAAAGAATGTAAATTAGATAATGAAAGACAAGTAGTTGCCTTATTTGTAACTGTCACCGTCGGTATGTTTATTTGAAGACGATCTACATAATTACAATGCACGATTGTGTGGAGTTTATTGCGCGATCATAATATACTATTTTTAGCGCAGACAGCCAGTGGTTTCAATTAGAAACAATGGACTTGTTTAAAAATATTTAGTAGATAAATATAGTTACCTATCCATGAGCACCGCTTTACAAATACCCAATTAAACCAACAAAATGACCGTTATCCGACACGTCTGCGTCACGTTGAAAACTGTTTCGAACATAAATTCAAATATAACCAATCAAACGCAACCATTTAAATTTCGAACACACAGAATTCGTTTAAATTTAAATCGGTGACACATGGTTAGGGGCTCGTCCGTACAAACGACTCTGTAACTATTTTAGACTTAATCGGTTTGCTGTACCGTGAAATATAAGAGAAAGCTCAGTTGGCGTACTATATTTAACGTGGATTAGATTTACGATCAATTTAAAATCTATGTGGGCGAGATACAGGAATCACGTCATGGTAGGTAACCGGCTGAAACGAAAGGTGAAAGTAGAACTAAGTGTATTAATTGTCGTAGATTGCGTTAACTGCCTCGCCCTTTTTTTCTATGTAGGTACCGGAAGATTATACAATAACTCCTCTATGCCTATGTACAAGGTGTCCAGAAAGGGTATCGGGTATTTGTAAGTTCAATGAAACAAAAATTATTTGTATGCAATAAAAAAGTTTATTGTTTATTATTAGAATATGAATTGGAGAATTATTTGGAAAAGATGATGTTATCCAAATGATGACCGTTACGTTGCTGGCACTCTTCTAAACGGAAACGAAGATTGGCGAAAACACGTTGACACATAGCTATCGATATTGCTGCCATTTCTGACCTGATGTTTTGCTTTAACTGGGTTAGATTCGTCGGATTGTTTTGATAAACCTTACTTTTAAGGTATCCCCATGCAAAATAGTCAAGCGGGCTAAGGTCGGGGCTTCTGGGAGGCCAGTTGATGTTACCCCTTCGCGAAATGACTTTATTAGGGAATAATTCGTTAACAACTTCCATTGAGTCATTTGAGGTATGACAAGTGGCCCCATCTTGCTGGAACCACGTTCTTGAGTTGAAACCTGCAAACTCCTGCAACTCTGGGACCAAAAAATTTTGGAACATATCGCAATAACGGTCACTATTCACATTAATTGCTCGGCCTCGTTGATCTTCATGAAAATAAGGACCAATTATGCCTTTAGCAGACATAGCGGCCCAAACAACGACCTTTGGGCTATGCAGGGGTCGTTCATGCTTTCGTCTCGGATTCTCCACTGCCCAGTACCGACAATTCTGCTTATTAGCATGACCATTCAGGTGAAAATTTGCTTCGTCACTGAACAGTATGTTGTTAAAGTTGTTAAATCGCTGCAGCATTTCGTTCGCAAAATTCAGTCGATTAGCATAGTCCGTATCCTTCAATTCTTGAACCAATTGAATTTTATAGGCTTTTAGATGTAAGTCTTTCTTTAAAATCGAATGTAAAGACGATTTTTTGATGTTCAACGCTTGGCTTCGCTTTCGGATGGATAAAGACGGATTTTGACGAACCGACGCCTCAACTTCTTCAATTGTTTCTTCATCGCGAACTGAACGAGGACGACCAAAGTTTTGAATTTTAACTGTCGCACCTGTATTCTCGAACATCCTGATCCATTTCCTAATGCTATCGTCACTTGGCGCGTGGCGTGTACGATATTCCGCACGATAGAGACGTTGAGCAGTCACTATTGAATGACCATTACGATAATACGCTCGTACGCAAAATGCGCGATGCGTCCCCGAGTACTGTTCCATCGTGACTAAAACTCCACAAAATGGCGGACGCCACGAACCCCTCCCCGCACCCTTTAGACGCCCCGTTTCGAATATGGCGCGAAAACAAATACCCGATACCCTTTCTGGACACCTTGTATTTGATTTTCATATTAGATATAGGCATTTTATAATATTATTTTAAGTTCAAGCTCGGAAACTTCATTTCATAAATTTTTCCCTAGTGCAGATGTAATCTGTTCTAATAATAATTATTTATATTAGTATTATTATATGTATATTAATACATGAAACAAAAACTTTTTATCCCTTTTTAAGCGTTTTGCATGCACGGAAGACCGTGAGATTTTGTTTTTTTTTTTTTTGGAGAAGGACTGCAGATATCTAAAATCTATCTATAATATACAGTGGTGGTCGTATGATTAGAAACACTACCAACGGTCCTTGTCATTATGTAAGATACTTCACCGCAATCGTTTTTATTTTGAAATTAAACAATAAATAGGACAACAAAATGTTCATTTATTTATCATTTATTTGAAAAACAATATAGATCCCATTACATCAGTGCAGTTTCAATATTACATTACGGACAAACATTTAAATCAGTTTTAAGCTATGAACAATAATGGTCAACTAATTAGTAACAACAACAAAGAAGTATAAAAAACAATATTTTTTAAGTATTAGTAATTAGTATTATTATTTACGAAATAACTACTATCCACAGCCTACCAATAGTTATAATTAATATTTAGTGGTGTATCCCTTATTTTCAATAACAGTACTGCAACGACGTCGGCGTGGCATTGATTCAATCAATTTCATACATTTTTCTAGAAGGACTGAAGTCTATGCTTCAACAAATGCTTCATATAGTTCGTTTTGACTGGTGTGTTACGATGGTTGAGACTTTATTTTTAACAATATATCAGAGATTTTCTATCGGCCTTAAACCCGGACTAATTGCTGACCAGTCTAAAACGGATATACGCTGTTCGCTAAAAAAACATTTGACGCTATTGGCCGTGTGTTTAGGGTCATTGTCATGCTGAAAGGTCCAGGTTACAGGCAAATGATCGTCCGAGTAGGGAATCATTGTGTGCTCTAAGATATTTTTGTATTGCCAATGATCCATTGTACCTTCAATCTTCCGAATGGGTCCAACTCCACATCCGGAAAAACACCCCCAAACTTTAATGTTACCGCCACCGTGCTTGACTATACTCCTTGTGTATTTATAATTAAAAGCATTGTTTACAGGACTTCTAACATAGCGCTTTCCATCGGAATTTACCATATTTATTTTTGTTTCATCTGAAAATAACACTTTTTTCCATTCTCGTACCATCCTATTAACATATTTTTTAGCGAATAATAATCGCTTCTCTCGGTGTTGCTTGGTAACAAGCGGTATTTTTCGAGAGATTCTTCCAAACAATTTAGCTTCCACTAATCTTCGGCGTATCAGTCTTGCCAAGATGTTTTTCGGGTCATCAGGCGAAAAAACTTCATTTTTAATCTGGTTGGAGCCTTTACTTGGGTCTTTTTTAGCAACACGAACGATTAGCGTATTAGGGAGAGGTTTTTCTTGGCCGAGCCTTTCTAAGAACACTTTGAACAGTTCCATGTGTTTTATAATGATCAATTGCATTAAAAACTTTCTTAACAGAACAATTTAAATGCTCAGCTATTCTTCTGTACGCCCACTTATGATCTATATGTAAATTAACAATTATTTGCCTAGTTGACGCGTCACAACTTTTATTTTTGCCCATTTTAAACAAAATAAATTTCAAATTAAATTTTGAATCGCCGCCAAAATAATAGAAAAAGCCAAGAAAGAAATGTTATTCTCCAATTTCAAAAAAGAACGAGCTATGGATGCTTTTTTAAAATGTTTCTAATTATACCATTTCCATTTCTTTATTTTCTTTATGACAGCTTCTGTGAAAAGTTGAACGAGCGTCTTTTTCACATTATGTATGCATTATTTTATAAAAATATGACGTTTACACACGTACAAGGTTATACCAGACTCGGAGAAACTGATAGGGATGGAGCTATATCGATAAACGTAACACGATAACAGTCCGATATTTTCTTACAAAATGTAAGAAACTAAACTACTGTCGGATACTTTTGTACAAATTTATTAACTAATATTATATTATATTATAATATGTTACACGTATTAATTCTTGAGTAATAATGCCAACTTCTTCAAAATTTTCGAAGCTGTTGTAAAATAAGTAGGTATAGGTAAGTACTCGACAATGAAACGAAATAATGAAAACGACAGGTAACCTTTATTTATTTATTTTAATTAAAATCTGATGAATCGTCTCTGTCACTCGGTGGTTATTACTTATTTGGTCACAACACTACAACTATCAAATTAGAACTGTCATCGAGAAAATAGTATAGTCGTCCAAGCGGCCAGTAACAAAAATTAAACTCGTACATGTGTAAGGAATCATTTTGTAATTAAAAGTAAGATATGTTTTATATTTTAAGCATTTAATGAGTTTTTAATTTGAGTGGCTATATTATTGCAGGATTATTAATTATTGAATGTGCATTATATTTTTTACGAACATTTGAACGTTGAAGTTATACTTTCTTTGTTCATTAGAAGTGTTCAACTGGTCATGGTGAATTAATTCGGACGTTTAAATTGGCTTACGCTGAGTAAACTATAAGAAATATAGCAATATAACGTACTAAGTAATTGTAAGCATTAAAAGACCTACAAAAACATCTCATTATATGATCTCACCACTGTATGTTACTAATATATTAAATTAAATAAATTAATACTGCGAATCCTAACCTGACCAGTGCCATTGAACTTATACCATCCAAAATATTGACATTGTCACTGAGAGATGAGTGACAGCAAGTGATATATTATTCATAGTTTAGTTTTCATAATGCAAATGTCAAACAGAAAATAGTCTATGATTAAAAAGTCGCTGGTCAAATTTCGATAATTGGGCGACCGCTAGTTTGTATAAAATCTACAAACATGACAATGACAGATAAAGATTGTATATTATAAGATTTGTAGTATTTATCCAGGGATAAAATACAGGAAAATTGCTTAAAAGGACAATATTTAACGATCAGATAAAAAAGCAGTCAAGTTCTAGGATATTTATAAATTTGTTAAAGCTTCATGATTTAAATTTGTGTTCAGTAAATTTTTCTCTCGGGTAATTGCCGATCAAATGGATTTTTTTTTTATTGATAATTAAAAAAAAAGAACTTTATTTCAAATATTTGACGGTTACATACATCACGAGATCACGATCTCGTGACCGAGGGGCGTCACAAATTCACGTAGGTACCATCTATCGTATATAATACGTAACATAAATGGTAAACAGACTAAATAAAACTCAGCCACATGTTACGGCTTACGTAAATTGCTTGTTCACATGTGCTTAATAAAAATACATTTGATTATTTTAATATTAATTTCGTTTCGATGTAGCTTGTAACTTTGATACGTTTTTCTTTAGGATATTTTTGTGTGAAATTTGGTTCCCAATTTGATAGCAGTTTTGTGCCATGTTTTTTTTTTAATCGTTCATAGGTTTAACCGGTATGGCCTATGGAATACACCCATATAGATGTTTGTCGACAGATTTTCAACTTGAGAGTGGTAACTAGCGACTCGGGTTTTAAAAAACCGGCCAAGTGCGAGTCGGACTCGCGCACCGAGGGTTCCGAAATTGTACACCTTCATTCAAAAAAAATTGGTAACATCGGCGTGCACAGAGTTTTAGACAGGGTAGCCAGACTATTTTAAATGCTATTAACTTACCAAAATAGTAGATCGTCGTCTGGTTAATTAAATAATGATGTAGGTAATTCAATTACCGTATTGTACCGTATTACCTCAAATATCTATAGGCTATACAATGATTTAAAAAGTTGTAATTCAGGTAATATGTAAGCCAATGCCTATCGACGCGTTTGTTTGATGTTCTATGTTTGCAAAATTAAATAATAGTAATGAAAACAATCTGAATTAGATTAACAAAAACGACTATTAAAGTGAATAATGTTTAATATGCACACTGTTGGCGCTACATTTGCTAAATAAATTAAATACAAAAACATCTTCAAATATTTACGAGTAGGTACGGATTAATCATAATCTGAAAAGAGTGGGAATTCGCTAGTCCGCGGTTTATTTGAAAATCTTTAAAAATCATGTTTACATCCATTCGACCAATCTCAATTTCCGTTCAATTCAATTAACTGAATTGTATGTATCTGGTTCATCAACAATTGAGTTCAATAAAAAGCAGTATTCTCCTAAGCAAAGATCCGTAGGTCGTAACGGACCGAGTGACGTCAAGTTTTCCACGGTCACCTCCGAGATGTATCCGTTATAAATAGTTTTAGCTAACGTCTAGACAGAATAATCATGATTGTTCTGCGATATTCCTCTTGTTCGATAGAAATGTCTAGTCTACGTCAACAATTTCCAAAGTGGTCTATACTATATGAGTCCCCAAGGATTAATACTGTTTGACTGAATGGTTCAATAGATCTACATCGGGAAAAGATTTCGAATTGCGAGATTCATGTGTATCTCTTTCATTATTTCATAACTCTATTGTAAATCTATTTTTGGTAAGGGACATGCAATGCGAAAAATTTAAATCTGACGTATCTTGTAACATGCCTTTTTTTTATTACGGCTTATTGCAATTAACTTGAACTTACCCGACGCTAAGTGACGATCAAGTTGAAGATAGCAAAATTTACGAATCGAACTGGTATTCTCATTTTCACTTGCCAAAACACATAAACTTAAAAGTTGTACTTACAAAAACGTGTTTAAGGTTGCTCAATATTCTGTAAGGTTTTATCAATATTTTTATTAGATCGACTCTTCTTTTTCTTACATTAAAATTAGATTCGTTATAGGTTATAGATCTTTATGATGCTGGTAGATAGCCATTTAGTATGTTAAATGTAAGCTGCAATATGAACCATTATTTTTATTATAGGTTCCTTGGCATTTTACAACTTAAATTAACAATACAAAAATCTTCCAGTATATAAAATTTCGAGGTCATTGGGTTTCATTAAGTTAAATTTTGAATTTTATTGGGTAAATTCGATTGATCATGTTACTTCTAACTTATAAAGATTATTTTACTATGCTTTACTGAATATCTTCCTAGACAGTTTTCGTTAAGACATGCGATAACCAATTTACCATGTCTCACGACTAATTTGAATGTACTTGTACAATTCTTTGTGCATGAAAGAAGTTAGGGGCTATTCAATTTTACTTAAATTATAACAACTGATAATAAAACAATGACAACGATTAATGGTCCTGCGACATCAAATAAACAAACAAAAGTTAAATCTCAATTATTTAGCAATAACCGAAAGGTCATTTATTTCCGTTGTTAATTAATTCTCTTATCGTTTAGCCGAGCGGACCTAGTGACCAAGGTTGCACAATGTGACCCAACATATCAGTCAAGGCTGAGGAAGGTAAAAATAAACTGAACTGATAACGGCCATAATTAATTACCACGACTTCGAAAGTTCATTGTCAATATCGAGATTCATGTCCTTAGAGATGATAATGTTTTTACGCCTCTTACTAATATTTCTACATAGCTTCCTAATGAATTTGTTTAACAATTTGCAAATATTTCATTTTTATCTGTAAATTTAATAACGGATCACATGCGACAATTTACAAGGAATACTAAACCTGCTAGTGGCTGAGTATCGATGTTTTCAAGACAGGTCGTCAATCTAATAAAAATTATATATTATTAAATCTAACTCCGATGTCAATGGGCTTCTTATGAACCCTTGCCACAGTTAACATAACTTCACTATTAATATTTTAAGCAACCAGACGTCTTATATAATCAAACATGTCAATACGAAATTCAAAACTTTTTAAAGGAATCCGTATGATCATACAAAAAGTTAAAGCTGTTTTTTACTTACTTGAAACTATTTATAGCTGCATAAATAAAGTTTTTGAGCTTAACAGCATGTAAATGTCTAAATTTAAATTAGTAAATGTACGTCTATTCCTTATAATTTTTAATACATGTTTGAGATCGAACTAGCTGGGATCGTTATTTTACCTGTAATCGCTCGACTATTACTTGACTTACTCCACTGGCTCAACGACCTAAAACTTATCATGGCCTCTTAAAGAAAATCCTGCCATTTCTTAGTTAGCTGGTTAGTTAATCAGTTAGCAACTTTACCTAAGAAATCATAGCACTATATTATTTTATTCAGGAAATTTAACTAAAATAAAATTTGAAAGTAGATTGGATTTAATATGAAAATAAACGGGTTTTTTTAATCAGAAAAAGCGGATTAATCTAATTTTATATATAAATCTATTCATTCATGATTTATTAAGTGATATATTTTTTTTAGCGGAACAACTTTGTTGCAACACAGACTGTATATAGATTGAAATATTTGCTTTTTTGTCATGTTACGCAAAGGCGCGCGCTGGTCGTTCAACCGTGAAATCGATCTGGCAATGTTTACCGCAAACTGATATTTTAAAATTTAGTTTCTAATTTACCAACTTTACAAACTAATTTACAAACTGTTATTAAAATATGAACAATATTGATTTGATTGATTTTTACATACACCGTACATAATATAATATTACACGCACAAGAAACGAAGGCACACATAATTATTTGGACGTGGAGTGAAAAGCAGCACTGGAGGACTTACCTCTCTAAATAAGCTAACTCTGTGTCCATTTGCTATCACATTGTGCCAATGTTATAGACAATTAAATACCTTTTCTTTTTTACCTATTACTATCATTTATATAATATGTTGTTATTTATATTTATTTTAATATACCTACATGGCGATAAGAATATGATTCGTCAGTGATCATGACTGTCGATAGGAAGTCACCTCGGGACAATCGCCATTGTATTTATTATCTCGGCTGCGGAAATTTTTAAAAGTCCTAGTAAAAAAACCTTTTTTTGCAGGTTGTAGCACGTCGGTCTGATTTAAAGCTGATAGTGACGTCGGCCACCATGGACTCGACGAAATTCGCCACATTCTTCGGCAACGTGCCGACGTTCACCATTCCCGGCAGGACGTTCCCCGTAGAGACGTTCTTCGGGAAGAACATTTGTGAGGACTACGTAGACGGTGCTGTTAAGCAGGTAAGTTGGAGTTCCTCTACACGCTTATGTATCACCATTACTTCTCCTGTACTTGTAACCACCACACAGCTCGGATCAATCCGTCTAGCCGAATGATTGTCATGTTGGTTCATGTCAGCAGACGGAGCGGGATCACATAATTGACAACAATTGATAAGTAATTTTGATGACTTACGTTTTATTTTTTGCACCAACATTAATTAGCCGTGATTTGCAGTGCATAATACAGGTATGGTTAAAGATACGAGGATCCAAACAAAAAGGCCTAAATATTATAATTAATTTATTATTTTCATAATTACAAATATAGAATTTTCATTACAATTTGCATTTAGAAAAAAATATATGTTTTGGTTTAGTGACTCCCCTTTATTAATTCATTATTGTAATGAAAACGATATATTGAATAGTTTATAAACTCAATAGTAATGATAATGTTGAATCTGATCTAGTTTCTCGACGGAACTTCACGAAAATAGCAATATTTTCTGAACCGGTGGCTGTAATGAGTTCTGCTATATCAGTTTCTAAGTTGAATAACATATTTGATATTAACTTTGAGTCTGATATAATAAAGGATATTAAAATGTAATTATACATGAAAACACTAATAAAACATCTAAATTCTAAAAGGATGTGCATATTCCTTAGAACAAAAAGTATTGCATCGACAAAGTTATGAACCTTGAACTCTATACAATAATAGTGCTAGCGGACTAATTGGTCCGTCAAAACTGGTGCACGATAATTGGGAACCACGCCAAGGAATCACGATACACATATGTCGGCTTAAGATGGTACGGATATGTCACATAATTATGCTTAATTTTATTTGAGCATTTGTTTACTCCCACCACTTGAGCCAATGGCATGTCATATGTTTATTGACCGACTTCAGAAAAAGGAAGATTTTCCTTTTCCCTATTATGTTTTTATGTGCGTAATTTTTCAGAAAACATGACCGGTTTTTATGATTCTTTTACAGGGGTAACCAATGGACTTGTCGGAAGGTTTTAGTATATAAAATATTAAAATAACTTACTTACGTACATTATTAGCTGCCGTAGAATAACAATTTTATTTATTGTTGACCTTGCTGGAGTTGGCAAAACTTTAATATTGTATCATAATAGTATTTTGTTTGTAGATTGTAGATAGGTACCAACTTGGCGACATTTTTTTTATTTTCAGTATGGTAGCTACTAGCTACGCAATCTCTACAAAATGACATACTACTTACCTAAGGTTTTATCACATTGCTTTCTTTCACCGAAAGTCCACAGAAATCGGGATTTTAGTTTTCAAATACGGTCGATTGGTAAGTTTTCTATATCGACTATTTTAATTTCTCCGATTTTGCACTAGATGTATGCAAGGAAACTTAACGTTGTATATACTATAGTATTCAATAAAATTTCTAAACTAATATTAAACCTGTAGGGTATCCTATGTATGTGTTTTACTTTCGATTCACTGGCTCGACAGTGCCCACGTATTTTTTTATATTAGCATAAATGTCCGCACGCACCTCGGCATTCATGAAAATGGGTAAACAGAGTAAAGTCACACTGCGTATACACTACAAAACGCCTTTAACCGACTTCAGCAAAAGGTTACTCAATTCGAATGTATATTATTATTTTTAGATGTTCAGCCGTAACTTCTTTGTTCATGAACCGATTTGGGTGATTTATTTTTTTCTTTGAGAGGGGATACCTCAAGGGTGGACCCCTTTTAATTTCATATGCATTATACCTTCAATTTCGAAGATGCACAATGGAACGCTTCAAAATCATTGAAGTTTTTTTTTTTTTTTTTCAATGTTTATTCCAGCACTTTAGGTTTAAGCTGTCAGGCTTCAAATGTATAAAATTGAAAGATATACTTTATGTCGAATAATCTTGCCTCAATGAAATCAACTATAAATATACAGCGTGCTTCAGCTAATCCAGATTTGTTTTCACTACTACTCGCGATCCTTGCATAATCTCTGACGATTCGTTTCAACGTTCCGAAATACTAGTATCGACTAAAATTTATTTACTCACTCGGATGTTATGAGGCTATTTCAAAAAAATGTTTCTTTATAAAACTTGTCTAATGTCGTATTGAAAAACAATTGCAGCGGATTTAATTCCAGGTAATAGTTAATCAATAGTATCTGGTATACCGTATAGGTAATGTAGATTAGGGAGATAGTCCATCGAGTTCGCATGAAAGATTTGTTACTCGTGGCCCATGGGAATAAAGGAACAGATATTTGTTTATGTTAGGTAATGCGTAACGGTCTGGCTGATGAAAAACTTAACCTTCACACTCAAGATAAAAGCCGTTATTCACTACGGCAAGTGAATTGAAAACGTTATAATAAACTATTGTTACAATAGGTATAATGTTTAAGATTAGATTTTATTGTCATTCGTTATTGCACACCACACCGGTATTCGAGCTGTGGGTTAGACAGCTAGGCACTGCAGTTTGTGTTGCTAACGCAGAATCCAAGAAATATCTAATGCTTTCGCATTTGGAATTAAATATCACAAATTTACTTTTTAAAAACGTTTTCATTTTATTACGTGTAGGTTCTACACGATAGGTAGATTGTTCTACCTCTGAAACCAAGATCCAGTCCAATTCATTGTCATCATGTCGCCATAGAAATTCTTGAAACTATACATATGATAGTTATTTAAAAAGACATTTACAAAGTCTTTTTTGTATATTCTAATAAGACTTAGGACACATTAGCAAAGTTTCTTTACTGGTACGTTTTAAAGAAGGCACTTATAAAACAAATTAGAAACCAGAACTGTTCAAACAAATTAATTTATTTAACGTGACAAAATCCCATTTACAATATCACGTCACAAACTAACGTATCACTTGTATAACATCCATATGGATCCTATTCAAAATCATTCTACGTCTCTAATATACTTACTTAGTTTTTATTTATTTACTGGTTCTTACAATGTTCTTCTTGAAAAGGTGAAGTATAAAGATTGTTCTCTATTGCACCCTGTTCATTCTAATCAAACGCAACAAGGTGAAATCCAATTAAGGGGGTCACCCTTTCGAGTGGTTTAAGAATCTCGATTTCAGAACGGATGCTTTCTGAAATATGTGTTCTGAAAAACCGAATGAATGCGACGCAATTCTAACAATAATTTGCAACATGGTAACACCGCTAGAGTCAACGAACTGTAAACCCCGTCCGCTTACTAGCTCTGTTCTCGATTGATGCAAGAATGCGCGAATAAATGTTGCGCTGTATTCTCTTATTACATTAAGTTATTGGTTATACATACCCACCTTATATTTCATTTCGCAAATATCTATAAAAAAATCTATATCTATACTTATTATAAAACTCAACGTCTCCGTCCGATTATGTTAAGACCACTCATCCGATTTACATAATTTTTGTTTAAATTTAAAGAATTTTTTGTTTCATAAAATATGATACGAAATAAGCAGTGACGATAATGCTGTATCAAATAACGCTTTTAGGGCACTTCAATTGCTGAATTACATTGAGTAAACTATAAAATATTTATCAAATTAATGTAGACCTTAAAAAGGCCTATAAAAAAGTCAGCAACAGAATATGTCTATCTGCTAAGGATCACCCTCAGTAAGAATTTTTATCTTTAAAATAACCGGTGTGCGGACACCGTGGATGGCGGATGGAAGCGGGGGGTAGTTGTAGTTTATGCGAGCGGAGACACTAGCAAAGCTAGTTAAGAATAAAGGTAATTTCTATGTTTTACTTCATAACATTACATGCACAATATTAACAATAACAATTATTGTAAATACAAATTAAAGTAATGCATCACCATAAGATCCATGATGTATACGTGCTAGGAGTAATGCATTCAACGAAGAACGCCAGAGCATCAACCTTACAGTATGTTCGAATAGTCCTCACATTGTAGAACTTGAATATAACTAGAATTATAGACTTGAGAAGATATTTCTTTGAATATCATAACCAGTTTAAACCATCCAAGCGGTAAGTGATCCAGTCCATACCTTTAAAATTGAAGGCGCATACTTGTAGAAATATACTATAAGGAAAGTTTGTGGATAATGTTTCGATTGTTCGATGTTCCGATTCTAATAATGTTTGTATTGATGAAAAGGTAATTACGGGTTGATAGTTTTATTATTAATTTTGATATCGTAGTTAATTCTCGATACATACATACATAATATACTATAAAACCCAACATCTCTCTGTCTGGCCGTTTATGTTTTTTTTTCAGGCGAGACCCGCTTATCCGATGTGCATGTTTTTTAAATTCATAGCTATGTTATCTGGCCAGATTATAGGATATATTTTGTTACATAAAGTAACGAAAGAAATAAGTAGGTAATGATAAAGTTGCAATTGAACTTAAAGAGAGCCTTTCATTAATGTAACCAAATACCGTACCTTATCAAAAATATATTCATGGGCACCAACTAGTTGGTAAACAAATGTCTTTTTTTTATTTTTTGAAGTGAAAACATTTTTTAGCGCGTTACGCATATTTTTAGATGGGATAATATCTCTGGACTCGCGACACCGTTACGAGACGCAGCTATAGTGTGCGCATATATGCATGTACATAAAGCAGACTGCGAACGCGTCTTTCATAAAAGAATATTAAATGTATTTTACAGTTTCTAATAATTAATAAAATACAATTCATAAATAAAATGCAATTCATAACCCAATAACCCTAGTTACCCATCTAAAAAATGTCTAACGCGCCAAAATAAGTTTTCACTTCTGTCGGCACTCCCGGAGTGCAACCCGTATTTTTTTTTTCTTCTAATAAATGAACAACACCTACAGCCCTTTCCAAATACAGATGTAAACGTTACTTGATACCATCCTATTAACAAAAAGGCGCTTCAGATCAGACCTATGTAAACGTAAAAAAAGTTAAATTTTATTTTAAATGCAACTGCAAATGTGTACTTACAAAAAAAAAAATTTTTGATAAATTTATTCAGCAGTCGATAATAATACAAGAAACTTCACTGATAAACAAAAAATTCACCATGATAATTATTATAAGACTGCTTGCTCATCAAACGTTGTTTGTCGATAAATCTGCCGCTGATAAGGAAAAGAGTCATAACTAACTAAAACACAAACCAGAGAGAAAAATATCGAAAAGTCTAGATGATAGGTATATTTTAGTTTGAGTAACAGACTAACAAAAAATAACCAGATGTGCCTTTTCTTCCTGTTTCTCAATTAGCAAAAAACGCTTCTTTCTGCGCTTTTCTTTCTTTGGACGGCAAAGTTGATAAATTCGCATACCGTCAATCTTACACGATGTTGTTGTTTACCTTTTAATTAAAAGGTACCTTTTAATTAATTAAACTGACTTGCCACGAAGTATTATCATGATTATGGAGGGCAACAAGGAGTGCCCTGTTTGTGAACGTTGAACGCGTATTGATTCAATTTCCAATAGCATCCGTAGGTATATTATTACATTTAGCTATGTTAGGAGCGTCGACCTCAGAAGTTCGGCAGCGTATCGATCGATACTAAACAATTAGACACTGTTTTACAGCTGAAATAAATCTTCGACTGTCGATTATACAGTTTAAAGTAAATGGGCGCTGGGTGTTAAACGTGATAATTGCGTTTGATTGGACTTAGTGTCACGCCGGGATCAGCCGATGAAAATCCAGAAATAAGGCGAGCTCTTTGTACCTGACTGAGTTGCGACCAACATGCTCATGGTGATAAATCCGTCACAGTGACACGTTTCGAGATCAGTCACTGTATATCCAGCTGCAAAGATGCTGGCAAAACCAAGATAACTGGCGATGGATCTCTCGTTGGTCATAGTCGTTTTTGGATTGTACTGTGCTCAGTATATATCTTATTATATTAAGTGAGCAATTCTTGTATATATATATAATTGGTTTTTCGAAACCGGCTCCAACGATTTCGATGAATCTTTGCATTTAGATACTATTTTACATTCCAAGTTTACCCAGATAGATGTTTTTATTTTTTTGTCTATAAGACACCGAGCACACCTCGGTCGCCCAGATATTTATATTCTTTATAGCACAAAAAGTACAAATGGAGGACTTGATGCTAAAAAGCATTCTCTACCAGTCTTCCAGGGGAGCAAGAGAAAGGTATATGCAAGGTGTGCATAATATTTAGTAAAAAAAGAAAAATCTAGCCAATATTCAATTGCTGCAAATAAAACCTACGGACGGATACTTGAAGGATTCCGAAGAGTTGGTTAGTTGGATGTTGATAGGAAGCGAATACCACAGCCGTGCTGCTGTTACGGCGAAGGATTGGTCGCGGAAATCAGTACGATGATGATTTATCGTGCTACTTAAAAAAAAAATGCAATGTCATCATGAGGTTTGGTCCCTTCAGATGTAATAAAACAAGTCAATTTCACTACTTCCTACATAACGTAGGTACGCATGTTGTCGATTTGCCAGGCAATGAATTCAAACACAATTCTAAGCGGATGTCGATCTCTAAAAGTTTACTTTATGTAAGTTGTATAATTTTGTGAATGGTGGCGATGTCTGATAATTATTTCATTTTTTTAATATGATTGTTTTATAAATACAGTGTGGACGTGAACATATAAATGTAATGAATTAAAAAAAGAATTCAATGCTGACGCATCCGGTCAAGCTTTTTATAGGCTCATTTCGATGGCAGGATTGTCAGCCTACGAGATTCACAAATGCTCTTTAACTTGAATAAAATTTTAATTTGCTGATACTTTACAAGAACACAAAGCATTCCAAATTTATTTCTTTTGTACTACTAAGGTGGCAAACAAGCATACGGCTCGCCTGATCGTAAGCGGCTACCATTACCTATGAACGCTTGTAACACCATAGGTATCACTAGCGCGATGCCAACCTTGAACCCCCTAACCCAAGGAGCTCTGGAAATCCTAATCACTGCAAGAACACCACACAAGGTTATTTAGCTGCGATCTTCTGTACGGTAGAAGTATTCCACCAGTCGAGCCCAACCCTAGAAACGTAAAATAACGTGAATATTTAATTTTCATTGTAGGCATCGAAATAAGTAATATCCTTGTTTCGACATTTCTAGCGACATCATCCTATGTCGGTACATTATCTGTAATCGCAATACTTTATCTTATGTAAAAGACTCGAAGATTCCTATCTAGTTATCTATATGTTTTAAACCTTGAATTGTTGTTGTCACAGTTTGTATTATCTCTGTTCCGTGTGGTTCACTGACACAAGTATATGAAGTTATTTTGTTTTAGGAAAACTAACAGCTCTAATTAGTAAGAATTAGTGATTGGAATTAGATTTAACGTCCTCGCTGCTAGTTTGACTGACACAATTACACGAATGCACAAACACTGCACAACATACCTGCTAGATTAATGAATTCTATAGAAACAATCAATAAATGTAAAAAGGGCATAATCGATGAACTGGAGGTAATAGCAAAACTGTTAACAATAGACAATATCAAATTGTAGTAGTGTGGAAAAGATCAAAATTACTATAGCCTTGCTTATACTTTTTTTTTTTTTAGGGTATTTAGCCTCCGACTTTATCATTATTTACCCTAATACCTCAACCTTCCTCCGACTTTTAATAGCTGTTTCCCTAAACTATGCTTCCCCTCTTTATTTATTAAAACAAAAACTCCTTAAAATAAATACATCAATTTCTTACGTCATTTCCGTTCGGTACATCATTTAGAGTAATTTGTCTAATCCTACTTAGAGCTTAAACTATTCAATATAATCTTAATTTAACAAAGCTTATACCGTTGAAGAAGTTTCCAGTTTACCATAGGAAAGACTTGCCGGTAGTTAGTAGACACGAAGGGTAAGCCTTAAGTTAAAAATCTTTAGATTAGTTTTAACACTGTCTTTCGACTCACGTGATCACTAATTCGCTCTTCTTAGTATCCATAAATGTTTCTCGAGCTTTTACATAGAGAAAAGGAATTATCTGAATCAAATTTAAAGTGTTATGTCATTCTTTGGAAATAGTCAGAATCTATGGTGACGTTTAAAAATGTTCCACGATACACATTAGCATTTGAAGTATCGTAATATATTATAATTATCATGTTTTGGAAAGTAAGGCAATGCTTTTAAAATGAAATCAAAATGCTATTAATATCAATGAATGGAATTAGAATAGCAGGGATTAGTAATTTAATACCATTTAAAATTGCAAGTTATGGTTTTAATAATTTGACATAGTTAGTGTTAAAAGAAATCAGAAATAAATGTAGCGTTGAGTGGACACTGACCGATATGTAAGCCAAAGGAAAATTTAACCCAGCCAACTAAAGACCGCTTCAATTGTTATGGTGATTAAAAATTTAAAACACTTAACAATGAAAATTAAAATGTGTGACGTGGTTTCAAAGCTATATTAAATATTTTAAAGAAACTTAATATAAAATTTCAAGAAAACATACGGGTTCTTTTAAACCGTATATTCTATATTAAAATCAAAGCACAGTTAACGGATAAATACTTTGCCATCAAGTACTTATAAACAAATTCTTGTTATAACCCATTCGACCTCTATGACATCGTTTTAATATTTCCATTATTTCGTTTCTATTGTTTTCAACAAAGGGCTCTATCTACCCACCTAAACAATAAAGTCTGCATTTATGGAAATAAGTCTAGAGAAAAGTTCAGTGAACACCTTGAGAGCTGAAGAGTTCCTCAAGGACGCACTCTGTGACCAGGCGTTTGATGACGTCAAAACCTGTGTCGAATAATTAAAGAAATATGACTTACTTAGTGCTATCTAACAATTTGACGCAAAATCCCACTTTATTTTTGTTATCTAAATAGGTTTGTTGATGGAGACATGAAAATGTTATATTTATAATTATTACCTCTATAATCGTGTGATCAAATTATTTAATCAAATAATCGGTATCATAATAGCGCTTAGGTAAGTTTGTTATACACTTATAAAGCAAAATGAACATTCACTGGATCCTTCTAGATCACGTATTGCATTAAAATACGTGATAGAATCCGCGAAAGTTCTAACTCAATATTTACGATATACTCCATATCTAATCTGTTTAATGTTGATGACGTTAATTCTAAAGCAATCATTGCATCAGGCAAGTCATTGTCTTATTTAATCGAAAGTCTCTAGTCTCTCAATTCTGACAATTTACATTAATCGTGAATTGCTACTTTAAAGTTGCTAGGTATCCTGTACGTGATAGAGATCTTTTTCATCATGATTGCGTCAATTGATTTTTAGAGTGCAGTCGAAAGTTTTTCTACATTCCGTGTTGTTAAAACCTAAAATTCTTACTAGTACGGTTGGTTATCCTTATCATTAATAATTGTTTCAGGCTCTTCAAATTCATCTTCAACCGGATGATGGCGACATCCTAATCTTCATGCCAGGTCAAGAAGATATCGAAGTAACGTGCGAGGTAAAGTTCCAATTCTTATGTCTTCCCTATATTTATAAAATGCAATGTTATCTATACATTTAAGAGATTGGTTCTGTAAAGGTTATTTGTGTACTAGAATCGTAGCTTCATGCACATACTTTGGTGACGCCGCTACATTTGTACATTGGCATTTGTAAAACGTGCTGTGAAATGCGGAAGAGATACTGTTAGCGCAAATGTTACCGCAGTTTTACTGTTACAAGTACTGATATTTTGTAAGAGATAATTTATATTAAAATCATAATTTGAAATGAATACTCACTTTCCACTTTCTCATAGGTTCTTACGGAGAGGCTCGGGGATCTGGATAGTGCTCCGCCGCTCACAGTTCTACCCATTTACTCCCAGCTACCTGCGGATCTGCAAGCTAAGATATTCCAACGAGCACCGCCTGGTCAGAGAAAATGTATCGTCGCTACCAATATTGCTGGTATCAACTTGCAATTTTTTCTAACAAAAATCTTCTGTGATAGTCAATTAACTATGATAAAACTATAATTTAATGTCGATAAATATTTTTGTGAAGCAGCCTTCTCATTGTTTTATACTGGCTCTAGCAAATTATTGCCTATTACTTGCTTTGTATAATCCAAAAACAATGATAACTAAAGAGAAAATATTTTGAGACTTAATCTTATGCCTCGTCCACATGCTTGCCTAACCTTGGCAAACAGTGATAAATTCAAACCTGTGGATGAAGCCCTTGACTTGGCTTGCCATTGATCCGAGCTAAGTCGATATTTGATGCACAAGTCGAAGGAGCTTGTGGCAAGCGCTTGCGATGCGTCCACACGTTTCGGTGTAGTTTGTATCGCTTGCGTGAAATAAATAATTTATAAAACATTGAAAAACCCTGGTATGGCTTCTTTGAATTTTTAACTATCTTCGTTGATGAGTTTTCCGTATCCTATTATTTTCCCTCGTTTAATTGTGCTTCTTTTTGCCATAAAAATAGATTAAACCAAACGTTATAATCGACACAAGGTCGATGTCCGTTATGTTTGCTTATCCATAATACACAAGTGTACACTCACAGATGTGTGGATGGCAAGTTTGCCTTGCCTACCTATTTTATCGGATAAATCCAAGAGTTTGTAGAGGTGTGAAGTTTGCGGCAAGTGGCAAGTGTATGGATGAGGCATTATATTACCAGATTATAATAAATACCACAAAGTAAAACTGAATGAATATACCTACCTAAGAAATTCCGTAATGCGTCAAGCGGATTTTCGCAGTATGCGGTGAAAGTACGAGTAGTCTCGTGGACATATTTCCAGTATTGTACAACGCTTCAAGGCTAGCTTATACGAGTATGTTTGAGATGTTATTTGAAATTCAATAATTCCGTACTGTATAATTAGCTCATACTGTTATTTATATATTACATAATCCAGAAATATAAACCACTGGTTTGAATTTCTTAAAAAAATCAGTGGGGGATCTTTCACCTGTGGATCCTAAATCGGGTGAACGTCGAGATTCCAAAGACTTGTTTTAATGTTTAATAACTTTTTTTTTCTGTTATCAGAGACTTCTTTGACGGTGGACGGTATAATGTATGTGATAGACTGCGGTTACTGCAAGTTGAAAGTGTACAACCCGAGGATCGGTATGGACGCTTTGCAGGTAAGTGAAGACAGTCACTGAACATAAAAGTTTTCTTGTGGTCAAAACTACCCTAGTCAGAAGAGAATAATGATTAGAAGGGGCCGTTCAAGTATTACGTAAGGCAATTTGGGGGGAGGGGGTTTTGTAAAACATTACGATGCGTTACATGGGCGGGAGGGGGGTTCAAACAAAGCGTTACGTAACATTGTTTTTTAAGTTTAAATAAAAAGCTGGGCAATTAAAATTTCCCAAGATCGCAACCTCAATTGTTTGTGTTTTAAGGGAAACCTCTCGATTGTATTGTACGTCATTTTTATTTTGTTGTCCCAAGTTGGCAACTCTTTTCGTTTGTTTTACGGGGAAACCCTCGACTGTATTGGTAGTCCATTTTTTGAAAGTGAGTTCATAATCTTTAATGTCCTGAAAACAGGGAGATTTGCATCATCAGTTGTTCTTAGCTTATAAAAGCTCTCATACTGACTTGTGTGTTAAATAACGTTTAAAGAAGGGGAAGGAGATCAAAAATTGCGTTACATTATACTTGGACGTCCCCCAAAGGTAGATTTGGTTTAATTGCTCACACGAAATATAACCGGAGAAATTTTGTAAATTGTTTTTGTACGTTTCCTACAAGCTGTCACTTTCTACCTTAATCTCAATTTTATATTTTACAACCCCTAGGACCCTCCTTCTACCCACCCCTCCTCCTATTTTTATAGGCAAAATAACGGCACTGTGCCTGATGTTAAGCACAGTATAATCCAAAACAACGGCAACTATCGTGAAACCGACAATTGAAAGACAGTATTTGCTATAATGCTGGTCTACAAGCCTCTCAGCTGCTGTATATACATTGGCTGATACCAATTGAGAACCTTCCTTTTTGAAGTTTTTTTTTAAAGCAATGATAAAATGACTGATTTTCACTGCAGATTTACCCAGTTAGCCAAGCCAATGCTAGACAGCGCGCTGGACGAGCAGGAAGGACTGGACCGGGCAAAGCTTTCTGCCTGTACACACAACGACAGTACCAGCACGAACTCTTGGCTTCCACCGTCCCAGAGATTCAGAGGACAAATCTCGCCAACACTGTGCTCCTTCTTAAATCCTTAGGAGTTGAGGATCTGCTCGCTTTCCACTTCATGGATCCACCGCCTCAGGTATGTGTCATCATATCAGCTGTACAAGATTATCCTTCTGGAGGAATATATAATGGAATTAGAAACAAAACCTTCTTCTAAAAAATGTTTCTTCTACATAGGCAGTAGTGATTACGCAAAAACGTTCCGTTAGTGAAAGAGACGTTTGGTCACAATTTCAACTGATCCTAAGGGACGATGAAGCCCAAGATGGTAACACGCTAAGCCTAGTGGAAGATTGGCTCTCAAGTGCAGCTGCCGGAACACACCTATTGGTGTTTGGCGACAGATTATCAACTTGATGGTGGTAGCTAGCCGGCGGACATTAGAAAATGCTCTATCACCATGCCATGATTTCATCACGATGTCCGTACACGCTACCACACGAGCCGACTGACCTGAGGGATTGCTTAATATCAAATATACAGAGCTATAAACTGAAGAGGTGTCTTTGCATGAGGTGTATTATCTTCTCTATTTTAACGCTATGTCGATTGCATTACTTTTAAAAATATCACTTGTTACAACACCCCGGTACTGGATCTTTCGACATTGGTTTGAATTTTATTAGTCAATTAACATTTAATTTTATTAGTTAACTAGCTGTGCCTATGGCTTCGCTCACGTGGACTACTGAATGCCCGCGCGTATCTTGATCCCCCGCTCCCGTCTATTTTAAAGACAAAAACGCTTATTGTGGGTGTTCCTTATAAGATAGATATATACTCTCGCTGACTTTTTTGTAGGTCTTTTTAATGACTACTATTATTTAGTACATTAATTTGCTATATCTCTTATGGTTTACTCATTTAAGCGCCCGAATTGATTCACCATGACCAGATTTTTTATTTGTGCGGAACCCTAATTGTTTTTTCTAAAATAAAAGTAGTCCAAGTTACTCCCTATAAAATCAGCTATCTACCAGTGAAAGTCCCGTTAAAATCGGTCCAACCGTTTCAGAGTTTGCCCGGAACAAACAAATAGACAGACAGATAAAAAATTTAAAAATGGGTTTTTTGTTATTTTTATCGTATATACTTTCATATGCATTTAGTAAAAAGCTGTTATTTTGAAATTACAAACTGACACTTAAATTTTTTTAATTCTATGGATTGTGTCATCGAATGTTCCGAAGCTTGCGTACATTAATAAATTGACGAACTAAAGAAAAGGGTCATAACCATTCCTTTAATCATCAAATACCCAAATAAAAATCAACTATCGACAATTTTATTTATATTTACTGATCAATAATGATAATAATATCGATTAATCGATTCTTAATCTAAATTTTACCAAAACGATCACTAACATCAGCTGAGACTTAACCTACCACCTCACTACTGGCATCCTCAGTTGTTATTCAGACAAACTTGGACGTATGGGATATCATTGTACCACCTTTACATACGCGTCACAATTTTATTGTAAAATGATATAATATTTAGGACACGATTCTGAACTCGATGTACCAGCTATGGATTCTGGGTGCTCTGGACGGTACGGGAGCCCTGACGTCGCTGGGTAGACAGATGGCGGAGTTTCCCTTAGATCCTCCTCAGTGTCATATGCTGATAGTCTCCGCTGAGATGGGCTGCAGCTCTGAAGTTCTTATTATCGGTAAGTTATTACTAATAATATAATTATTAATATTATAAAGTTCAAGAATTGCTTTAACAGTTATTTTATGTAGTGTATATTATATGAAACTTACATCGACGTGTTTTTCAAATAATATTTTAATTATTTTATTTTTAAATGATTCAAATAAAAACAAATTACTCAAATCGAATGTACATTTGCTTTGTTTTATGGTCGATTTGGATGATTCTTTTTTTGTTGGATAGGGGATACCTCAAAGGTGGTCCCATTTTAATTTCGTTACCATTGTACCTTCAACTTTGAAAATAATCAAAATCATTGAAGTTTGTTTATCATTTTTGTATAAAGAATTGTCTTGTTTAGTAACTTCTTTCCTGGCGGTCTTTTCTTTACCTTCGGGGGTTCCCCGAGCGCATAACTTTTTTGTTTTTTATTTCAAGTCTAATCTCTGGAACTACCAGTCGGATTTAAAATATTTTGTTTGCATTTTATAACCAACTTATTGAGGTAGGTTATATATAGGCTATATAGCTTCACGTTATGGCCTTAAGGAATGGAGCAGTAGACATAAATGTCCGGCAATCTAGCAAGAACGAGAAGTGAGAACTGCAATAGGCAACACGGGTGCGTTGGCGGGGCACAGCTACATTAGATTTTCCAATGCAGCAAAGGAAATAAAACATAAATGTTTTTTTCTTTTTAATTCGACTGTACCCAAGTCGGCGATCTTCTTTATAGATTTAACTTGGCACTATTTTGAATCACACCACAAAGAGAACAAAACGTAACTTTTCAATTATAATTTTTTCTGATACATATTATTCGCACCTCCGCTTCGTACCGCCATAGAGAACCGACTGACTACTGAAGGTTTTTTTTTAAATATGGCGTTATATTCCAGTGTCGATGCTGTCCGTTCCGTCGGTGTTCTATCGACCTCAGGGTCGTGAGGAAGAAGCGGATTCCGTGAAAGAGAAGTTCCAAGTCCCGGAGTCGGACCACCTGACACTGTTGCACTTGTATAACCAGTGGAAATCGAATAAGTTAGTATATTAATTACTTGATAATCAATATATCTTAAGCGTTTAGATTAAATAATAGTTCAGCTATAATCGTACAAGTTCGTGCGCGGCCTTCCTATATTTCCGTCAGACGTTGGCGAGGACGAGGTACAACAGACTACAACGGGGGCGAGTAATGTAGCGGGAAAGGGAAGCGCGTGCAATTTCATGACGTAGACGCGCAAGCAACAATACACTGAAGAAAACAGTATTACGTCTTCATACACTCACTTCCTAGAATTAAAAATGTTTTCGATTTATTAAACTTTAAGTAAAAAGTTATATCTTTGTTTTTAAAAATCTGCATAACCTTTTTATTATCAAACAATCACTTTTGAAACTAGAAATAAAACCCAAGTAAAAATAATTTAAATTAAAACTAACATTTCTATATAGTAGATGATATGGACATTTTAATATAGCATTATCAAATACGAATTAACCCAAGAACAGTCAGAGGGCAGCCTTAGTGCGTGTTATACTTTAGATATATTTATTTATGGGTGTTCAGCCATAACTTCTTTGTTTATGAACTGATTTCAATAATTCTCTTTTTGTTGGAAAGGGGATACCTCAAGGGTGGTCCCATGTTAATTTCATTGGGATTGAACCTTCTAAATCGAAGATACACCACGAGACTTCAAAATCATTGAAGCTGGATTTTTTTCTGTTAAAATTTGTTTTATCTTTTAATAATTTATCTCGTTAGTTATTCGAGTCAATGGTGCACGGAGCACTTCGTCCACGGGAAGGCAATGCGGAAGGTGCGCGAGGTTCGCCAACAGTTGAAGGACATCTTGCAGCAGCAGCGGCTGCCGCTGGTCTCGTGTGGCACCGACTGGGACATGGTCCGCAAGTGCATCTGTTCAGGTACGCATTCTGTTCATTGGCCATGTACCAGCTTATTGATGAACTTTTTAACTAAGAACATAATATCGAGGTTTTATTAATAATATTGTTTTTTTTTTTTTATATATATACTACAAAGGTGGCAAAGACATTTGTGACAGTCAGGGCATTTTTTGCGGTATACCCATCCGATTAGACCACCAAAGTGTACATACTTTAGTTAGGCTATTACCTGAAAATAGACGACAAAAACACAAAAAAAAAAGTTAAATGATGATAATTTCACCTAATACTATATGTATGTATTAGGATATTTATTATACACGGCCCAATTTTATTGGATTTACAATTTTTTATTTTTTATTATATCATATGCCTACTAATCAATATACAAAGGTCTTAGAGGTATAAACTTAATAATAGGAGAAGTAGAAATAACTTGAAAAACTTAATAATACTGTGTACCCGAGCCCGCGTGGCGGTAGATAGGCAACCCTAGTGCAGTAGTCTTTGGATCTCGCTATATTATGATCACTATCTACCCATACAGCCTACTTCCAACAAGCGGCTCGGTTGAAGGGCATCGGTGAATACGTGAACAGCCGGACAGGTATGCCGTGCCACTTGCACCCCACCTCGGCGCTGTTCGGGTTAGGCTGTTCCCCGGACTATGTTGTCTACCACGAGCTGATGATGACCACCAAGGAGTACATGCACTGTGTGACCGCTGTAGACGGACGCTGGCTCGCCGAACTGGGACCTATGTTTTTCTCGCTAAAGGAGACCGGCAAGTGAGTGTTCATGAAATTTCATAATAATCTACATATATATTATTGTCTTATTGATAATTCGTATGACCTATAAATTGAGAAAAGACTTAAAACACTCGCGTAAACAATTTGAAAAAACTGTTAAGAAATAATTTAAAAAGCTGTTATTGATTTATAGAGCTAGGAAATATCAAATTTCACGTAAAGCATTTTAAATACTTTATATAACATCTCAACGTATACATTTTTAAATTGCCGCGCAAACTATACGCCAGAGCGCATGACGTCATACGTAATATCGGTACTAAATAAACGCAGATCTTAGGGAAAAAACAAATGTCAACTCAATGAACCAATTTGGTGACATTCGTTTACACTTGAATGACGTCATGCGTTGTTATTGGTGTTTCTTTAAAATAATTGGTTAAAATATTCGATCTTATTTATTAATTGAAAGATTTAAATTAATATTATTACAAAAAAAATATAATATTATTTTCAACCACATTTTTCAGATTGCTGTAGTATCTAATACAGTTATAGATATTATTAATATCATTTATTGTATCATTAAATAATTGTTTATATTACTTTAAGGTCAAATCGTGACAAACGTAAAGAAGCTGCGGTGCACTTAGAAAGAATGGAAGAGGAGATGAAACAGGCCGAGCAGAAGATGGCGGAAGACAGAAAGAAGAGGGACGAAGACGTGCCGGTGAAACAGGAGATTGCGACTCCCGGTCTAAACACTCCAAAGAGAACTCCCCATAGACTTGGGCTGTAGGTACTTACGGATTCTGCGTAACAGTTTTTGCCATTATCGGCTTTAATATAAGTAAATAAACTCATGAAATCAACTTTGTTTTCATTTACTGCTTTTATTCTAAATTGATCGGGAATTGAGTAGCGTAGAGAGAAAGATTTTATCGACACTCAATGTAAATAATATTGTTACTTTTTATCAGGCTATATGCGTGTATGTATGTAAGTGTGTGTGTGTGTGGTTGTGTTTGGTTATGTATGTATGTGTGTGTTCCTTTGTGGCGATTTTGATGATTCTAATACTTCTATCGAATTCTTTTAATCTTGAGAATATCACCAAGGACATCAATAAAATGTATAATACATAATTTTAAAATTCATTAAACGCAAAGTAATACTAAATTATATATTTTTAATCACAATAAAATACACCTATACGCTAAACTAATGCAGAGAAAAACACTATACGTAAGTTTTACAGCCTCTACGAATATTTGATTTATATATTGATTGGTTTCACTCAATGATTTTGTATAGTATAGATCGGCAATAGATGGAATAAGACGAGACCAAAATTGAAATAATATAGTCTGCGTATTATTTTGTTGATTTTCTTTGGTTTACCAGCTACAGTATTCATTACAACAATCCGCAAGTTGACCATGTTTATAAATTAAACTAAATTATTGAGTAATATTGGTTTATAGATAAAAAGTCTAAAACAACACATATCTGCAAAAAGTAATTGTTCATTTATTATCTATCTTATCTATAATATTTATTGTCTGTGAGTCACGTGATTTGATACATCGATTAGAAAACGTGACATTTCCATTCAGAAAATATTAACGTTAGACTTTTGCGTAAAGTTGTCACGTTTGTCACTGGTATCATACAAAATGACATATAAAATGAATGATGACGTCATGTGAAAATAATGACGCGTTTTTATGGCATATTTTTATTTCAATTAAAAATTATTTTTAAATCACTTTCTATGGTGTATTAATGAAGAAGAAATTATTCATAGATATTATTTCCAACATTTTAAAGTGTATAAAACAATTTTCCAAAAGTAGGTTTTGTAAAAATAAGGGTCAATTACATGCAATTTAGGTAGACCGATAGCACATGCGAAAATGGTGTAGTATCCATATCTCATTTTAACACAAGCGTATACTATAATCTTTCTTTTAAGGATTGTAGTTCTACATGTATTAAATCCATGGTTTGAACGGACTAGACGTTGGAATGTATAATAAGTTTTAAGGCAATACGTTCAGTGCTGATGGGGTGGTAAGTCTTTTCAAATTGATTGCATCTTATTATTAAACATATAAATAAACATTATTTTATGTTGCGTGGATATGCTATGTTATGGTTAGCTATGATGGTGCTGATATAATTATATTCGTATAAACGCCCCTAAAATATACCTAAAAAATTTATTCATATTTTTCAATTTTTTACATTCCACGTGGTAACTTTCCACTTTCTTTAAAGAGTAATCAATAAAAACAAAATTTGGAAACAAATTTTTATTAATTAATGAAATAATTTATTACAAATGAAAGATTTCTATTTATAAAGATGCTGAATGGTAGATACAATTAAATTTTAAAATAACTGAATTTCACCGAATAAACAACGTTAAGTGTTTAGATATTCTAAACAGACCGCCGTGTGACAATTTTCACTTTAAAAATATAACTTACCTAATTATTCGTTAACTTCCAAAATAATTTTAATTGCATCTACTGATACTATCCTTAGTATTTTCGAATATACCCTAATAACCAATTTGATTGCAAATTGTGATTATTAGGATGTTTGAGGACCGATATACAACCAAAAATTGAGCTATGGTCGAAAACACAAAGGACTAATAAATACATTTTTTGCATTAACGTAATTCTATTAACTGCTAGTTTATTCTCTCGTATATTACTATCGGTACTAACTCCTAAACAAGAAAAGACGGATGTTACCTCAATTCGAATGATTTTTTTTTTTTTTATGGATGTTCAGCCATAAGTTTTTTGTTTATCAACCGATTACGATGATTCTATTTTTTATTTATTTTTTGATACCTCAAGGTCTGTCCCATTTTAATTTCATTAGCATAGGACCTTCAACTTCGAAGATGGGAACTCTTCAAAATCATCGAAGTTGTCTTTCTTTTTTGTTAAAAATTGTCTTGTTTAATATTATATTTACTTTTTACATGAATCTCTTGTCGTATTTATCGCCTTTAACTTAAATAATCGAATGAAAAAATAATATACTATTGGCAGCTTAAAACTTGTAATTATAAAAAACTTTTAACAACAATTAAGGTGGGTGGACCATGGAAGGCCATGCTCCTTTGAAGGCCAACTATAAAAAAGTCATAGTTATTGTCTTGTGATGATAAATTCCTTCTACTTACACTAAGCTACATGAAACTCAAAGTCACAGACGCGGCGGCGAGTCGTTCGCGTAGTTATTTTGTTCGTACGGTTCCTTGCTTCGTAGATTTCTATCTTCGAAGTTAAAATTGTAATTCGAATATAATTGTAATTATATTATTTTTTTTTACAGTAAGTTGTCTTATAAGGATTTGTTATGGTACTAAAGAAAAAGATAATAATTTTGCTTCGATTTCAGTTAAAATATCATTATAGTTCCTATGAAAGCCGGTGGTTCCTTACAAGGCCAATCAAAAATTTGACCGTTGGCCTTGCTAGGGTACATGGGCCTTACTAGGAACATTTACAAATCATGAAAATATGAACACTTAGTTTTTAGAGATAAATACGTACCGGGAAAGTTGAAACAATGTTTTGTGTTTATAATACTATTATTATTTGTAAGGAATATTCTACTTTTGAACTCAGGCTGAATAGAGATATCTTTCAAAATTATTATATTACATGCTGATATATCTTTAAATTTATGTCATGTATATGTTAAGTCTGTAAATATCGTTAGAGAATAAGTCGATTGAAGAGATGATTATTTTTTATACGCATATTTCAGATTTCAAAAATTTCAGGTTCAAAACTTAAAAAAAGAGATAGTACATGGGATGAAGATAGTTAAAGATGTGCCATGGAAAGCAGTACAAAATAATCAACTTAATACAAATGCTACAGCGTTAAAATTCAATATTCCAAGACGCACACTTTGAAACCATTTACTAAGCGGTAACAGTACTAAAATTATGGGGAAGACAACTGTTCTAATAAAACAATTAGAAGAAGAAAACAGCAAAAGATTAAAAATAGAGATGAAGAAAAGTGCAGAAGCTGAAAAGAAATGGTACTGTCATGCATGTGGCGAGTGTAGAATCGAAGACATGAGACAATGTAGCGAATATCAAAAGTGGTATCACGAGGAGTGTATTGGTCTTACTAAAAAAGATCTCGTATTTTTATGTTCAGATTGTGATTAAAATACGTATCCAAAATTATTATCCTCTTTAGTTTATAAGTTTATTTCCGAATTTAAGTTTTCTAATATTTTCGTTTTTTAATCTCAGGAATGGTTGATTTTTAATATTCCTGACGATCCTGACAAGACTTACTATGTGCCATTATAAGTTCGTAATAATTAGAGTACTTAGTCTGTAGTGTCTATTATTTTATTAAATATAAAAAAAGTTGTTATTGATGATAATTGTTAGTTTGGCCTTCGTAGGAACATTTTGGCCTTACAAAGAACGGAACCTTAGGAAGGCCGTTAAAGGTAAAAAAAATTTTTAATAATTTAATTCTCAAACGCAGTGGCAATTTATTTATTATCAATATAATACTCATTACTATAATTTTTTAGTTATTTCCATTAATATATTCTTAGTTATACGATGGTGTTCAAGGAATGTTCGTTGAGTTTTTTAAAGAAGATTATAATGTGTTAAGCATTTAATGTTTCGTTTAAATGGAAGAGCTTTTAATGTAGTTTTAGTAAAAGCGGATATTTTGATTATTACAACTCTAGTTTTAAGTGGAACGACTGATTATAATAGTGGCCTTGTATGGAGCCCTGTTCCTTGCAAGGCCATTTGGAAGAGCTTATTAAAAGTTAAGTTTAATAAATAGTGATAATATCTAGAATAAAAAAAAGTAATTTATATGTTACACAATAAAACAAAGTGTTAATTAATAATTTGTTTCTTTCATTTATCCAGTAAATGAACTAATAAAAACTGTTTATTCGTTACAGTGGCCTTCCATGGTCCACACACCTTACTAGCTAATTTTTAAAATATAAATAATAGATATTCGGCACTATTTTATTACTGCATCGATTACTATCTACAGATATAAACGATTATGAATAATAAATATCGAAACATTAAATTAATAAAACGCTTCGAATAAGGCGATCATGAGTCACTAACTATGAAAATAAACAATGAAATAACAATATTAAATAAACTAGTTTAGAAAATAATTACAGGCAGTCCTCAAGTTTTACGTCATAGGCAAATTTATTTATCTCACGGTCAACCGACCTACCAAACTTTAATTAATAATATATTCTTGAAGCCTAAGGTTTAATCTATTTCGTTTCAAAGTTATAAAATTAAAATTAGTAAACCAATAAGTACGAAAATAACTCGCTAATTTAAATAAGTATCTTAAGAGCTTTACTTGACATTGGCAAAATTGCCTACATAGGTAGAATGCCAAAAAAGACGTTATTTTAAGTGAAACTTCTTAGGCGGCGATTCGATAACTGGACAAGAATTGAGAGTGAAATTTCAAGGACGCGTCACGTTCATCCACATTCCGTTACGTGACGTGACAGAGAAGGAAGAAACGTTGAGAGAACGAGAAAGACAGAAAAACATTATATATCTAATAAACAATTTAGGCCTTTAGGCTATCCGCGCCTCCCTTTTTAAGAAGTTCCATTTCTATCACGTGTAGTAAGGTGTACGCGCTATTTTTTTTTTATGTAACACATAATATGCACTTTAAAAGTACTTAAAGAAACTAAACCCTAGGTTTTGTATGGAAATATATGAAAAAACAGACACCCGAGTTACGTCAATTTCATTTACGTAGAATATTTCAAAAATCTAATGTACCATAATTACGAGGACCGTCTGTAATAAAATATTTCACATGTATATACATAAATGTTTGATTAATTCGCATTATTAATAATCGGCCAATTCTCTACAATATTATTTTAACTATAAACCTATACCATTTTCATTTCTTTATTTTCTCGATGACAGCTCCTGTGAAAACTTGAACAAGCGTCTTTTTTACATTATGTATGCATTATTTTATAAAGATATGACGTTTACACACGTGAAAGGTTATACCAGAGTCGGAGAAACTGATAGGGATGGAGCTATAACGATAAACGTAACACGATAACAGACCCGATATTTTTTACAAAATGTAAGAAACTAAACTACTGCCGGATACTTTTGTACAAATTTATTAACTAATATTATATTTCATAACAAGATGTTACACGTAATAATCCTTGATTGATAATGCCAACTTCTTCGAAATTTTCGAATTTCTAATCTTTATTTATTTATTTTAATCAAAATCTGATGAATCGTCACTGTCACTCGATGGTTATTATTTATTTGGTCACAACACTACAACTATCAAATTAGAACTGTCATCGAGAAAATAAAGAAATGGAAATAGTATAATTAAGTTGATAAACACTTTTCACTACCTTGGAAGGCATCGACAATGAAATATTTAATTTCGTTAGACTGATATTAAAATTCTTTCGGTGTCCCTTAACCTTACAATGAAAAATGGTTTATTCACGATGTTTTCCTTCACCGTATGAATTCAAACTCACGTACACTCTACCATTGTGCCATCATTTGCAGTGCATTCCGAGAATTGATTTTAAACAATACAAATATAAACTCTTAATTTTAATATGCTGAATTTCCATTGCAAGTTCGCAGAAAATTACTAAAGACCGTTTGAGATCTCGTTTAATTTTGATTATTAAACGATTCATTGCGAATTTTTTGTTTCTTTTAACCGACCTAAGAAACGAGGAGTTTCTCAATTCGACTGCATACTTATATGTTGTTCTATGGATTTAGCCATAACTTCTTTGTTTATGAACCGATTTATGATTTTTTTTCCGTTACAAAAGATGGTTCTATTTTAATTTCTTTGGCTTTGAACCCACAACTTCGAATATACAAACTAGTTTTGAGAACTACTCAAAATCATTGAAGATGGTTTTCATTTTTCTTTATTGTCTTGTATATAATTATATTGCTTACGAAAGAACCTTAGGAATTTTAATCGTCAGTCTAAATATAACTCACTATGCGTTTACAAATAGTTACAACAGAGACTGGAGCGTGTCCAATCTATTCAGGCACTAACGAGCTTTCACGTATGACTTGCGCCGGCGCAGCGCATTGTAATCAAGTATTTGATATGAATGATACCTTTATAGAAAGTATATTAGTCAACTCAATTATGGACATACAATATTTTTTATTCTTTATTTTATGCGATTGCTTCCTTTTTGTTTTATTAAATAACATTAAATATTGCATCAATAACTAAGTTAAGTTGGCAGTTGAATATTTGGGTGTCCATTCATTACGCGAGCTCAAAATGGGGAAATGGTTAAGAAAAAGTATTAACGGCTGAACGGATTTGGATGAAACTCGACACACAGTCTATTAACACGTTGGATAAAATACCCCGGTAAATGACATAGTCTTCATCTCTTTGGACCGAATTCTTTAGACCACGCAAACGACATAGCGGATAGAAGCTAATGGTATCAACAAATCTCAATTCAAATTGTCAAATAAACGTAATAATTTAGATACAGATAATATTTTGTATTAAATATTTTATACTAGTTGTGCCCGCGGCTCCGTTCGCGTGGACCACAGAATTATTGTTTATGAAGATTTAGTGGCATGAAGGAAAATACATGAACATAATATATCAACTCTTAATTATTTAAAAACTATAGCCAAAAGTTTCCGTGAGGGAGCGGGGAATCCCAACACATCTTATGAAATCTCGCCAAGGTAAGAGAAAATAAAAAACACATTACGTAATTTATAGACGTCCCCTAAGTAGCAAATAAATTTAAACAAAATAATACAAGGCCGAGTAGTTCTGCGATCATTCTATAATTAATGTAAAATATATATAATATATATTTAAAACACAAAGAGTGTACGGATATCCACGATTAATGTGTAGAAATAACACAATATTATAAAATAATTCTAAAATAAACACAAAAATCGAATAAGAATAGTCATGCCTACCTAAAGTATGACTCTTGCTTTGCAATTTCTTATTACAAAATTCAACTTCACATTAAAGTGATAAAAGTTCAGAGGCGCAAATTGATCACCGACGCAAAATTGTAACGCTTTCGTGTTTTATATTGCTCATAGTTTCGAACGTCTTTGAGAGGGCACGCGAAACTAGGGATGCGACCGATACATCGATGTTTAATAGAAAAATATCGATGTTGCAAACTGACAACCATCAATATATCGATGTTTTTTAACGATTTTTTAATATCGATGAAAGATTTAAAACAGTACCCTCTATTTTAAGACTGAGAAAGTCTGCGAAGGAAATCTAGTGTTCATTGTATTGTACACAATAATTCCGAATGGAAATACAATACATCGGCACTAGGTACTCATCAGTTAATTGGTCCTGAAGAGCTGTCCTAAAGCTGAAGTAAACAATTTAAATTCAAATCTTTGTTCGAATTGTCATTCATTATTAAAGTATTTACACTTTTTCGTGAAAAACGTACTGACAAGATTTTTGTCGTATTTAACAATTTTTTTTAAATATCGATGTTTTTCACATTACATTGATATATCGATGTTTGCATCCCTACGCGAAACGCACCCGTCTACACTCAGTCACGATGAGCTGAAAATAAACAAAACTACGCACAAATTACACGATTAAATTTCAACAAGTCAACGCAACGTTTAGACGATGTTTCTCGATGTACCTCTTCCGGGCTTCCGCTATCATTTGCGCTTTCCGCTCCTGGAAGCTAAGCTGTCGCTCCTTGGGTGTTGTAGGGAACACTCCGGTCGGAGCAGGGAACACGTACCTCGGAGCGGGGGACTCCGTGGAGGGGCCCGCTTCCTCCGCTACTAGCTGAGCCTCCGGCGTATAGGGAGTAATGCCTTCAAGAAAGTTCGTGATCGTCACGTCGACGCTTCGAGTGCGCGCTACAACAAGAAAAACATGTGTGCAATTCAAACGCGGTCGCGCAAATTGGTCACGTTTTATTAAAGATTTGAACATTTGATATGTTTTACTTTTTAAATTTGAGTCTGGCCCTCACACATCCTAAATCTTATGGCCCGTTATGAAAACCAGTTTGATATCCATGAATTAGATCGACTCATTCTCTCACTCGCTGAGCTCACAATGTCAAAGTGCGCTGCTTGCGCTAAAAGACAGCGGGTGCAGGGTGCATGTGGCGCACCCTTTGTTTGCTCATTCAGCGCGTAGCATTTTCCTGCGCAATGGCTCTTGTTTGAGCTAGCTTAATACGCCGGCGTAGTAAAACTACGCCTAAGTTATTGAGTTGACGCAAGGAATTTTGCCGAGTTACTCATGTCTACTTCATTAGTATGATGACAAAATGTACATTCATGGTTGAAGCTTCAATCAACATCAACTGGCTATTTATAAGTGTCAAATAATTGAGTTGTTAAAACATGACCGATAATGGCCGGATTTAAAAGTTGGGACAGCTCAACCTTAGTGAATTATTTTATAGGCCTCGGGCTATAAGCTTTACCGTCCCATAAATTAAAGAAAAGAAATATGTAAGTCATTAGGGGAGTCTTCATATTTTCATGTGTAGTAATTACCTAAATCTCTGAGTATGTCCTTGATGGGGACAGCCGGGAGTACTTCCTTGACTTGCCTCGCGAGCCACATCGCCTCTTGCGACGGTTCTCGTCTTCGAATCACTGTCGCTCCACCGTTCAGGTCCTCCCATTTGTAATCTGTCATTTCAATCTGTGAAAATGGAAATAAATAATTTTAATAAAATATATTCGATACGCCGAATTTGAATTAAATGGATTCGATTTTTGGAAGTGATTCCGTCTCTGTACATCCACTGAAAATAATAAATTAAAAAAAAGAAATTTATAAACCCGATCGAGTTTGTCTACTTCCTTTGTGATCATTTTTTTTCAGTTTCTTTGAAATATGTTCCAAATTGTTATGCATTGTTGGAGAGCTAAAAAAACTGTTATGTTTATAAAATAATGTGCAAGCCAAATTTCATAATGATTTTTTTTCTGTTTTTAAGTCATTTTAGTAGAAAAAACCTCAAAATAATATTGAAATAATATCGTTTTTCGCCTTGCATTTTAAAATTTGGCCCGATAATTGATGTTTTAATATTGATAGATAACCAGTGTTTAATCATTTTTATAAATCAGAAAAAAAAATGACATTCAAATAGATACTTTTTTTTAAATAAATTTTTAACGTTGCATTTTTGACTTATTTTGAAAAAAGCTAAAAAACATGATAACTTAAAGATGGTTCACTTTTGTATAATGCATATGGGCTTTAAAATTATCGCAAATAGTCACCCCTATCACCTCCTAACGTTGAATCACTAATAACCCTGTGTATATATATTTTTTAGTTATTGTTTATAAAGTTATATTCTCTTTATATTTTTATAGCTAAAATTAATTCTAATAAAATGTGTATTTTTATAATTTTATAAACAAAAACCATTTAAAAAATCCCAAATCAGCAGGACACAAACAATCGACCACTTGTTCCTGTACATACAACAGCTCGTAAAAAATATTCTCATAACATTCAAATATGTAGCGAAAGTGGTACCACTCGAGTTTTTTAATCTTAGCCACTATCTGATGAGTGTCTGAAGACAAATTAATATGAATTACCTGTAGGGCTTCAGCGATAGCCTCCCTGCATCGGTCGGAAAATGTGACGTCATCGTCATCATGCCGCTCCAGAGCTGGCAGAAGCTGAACAGTATAAGCGGTGAATGGTCTCCAGAGGAACCACATCACATCCCACCAGGGAAAAACGACGCGACCTGTACCACTGCCCTGCACGGTCACCTGTGTCCAGAGATGCTCGACACCTGGAAATCAAACGATTTTTTATACGATTACGTATATAATGTAGCAATACAAATACCTCATACCTACGTATAATATCTGCGATTCAGCATAATAATATCATAATATTTATCATTTATTTTATATAATTCAGTCGCAAAACAGCGCTCAGTTAGGGAACACATTTTTGTAACATAAACAAGTTTAACTTCCCACAACGAACCACGGAACATTTGCAGGATAAAAGATTCGCAGCCCACCCCCACATCTTGGTCCTTCGAGCCGGAACCATTTTTAACACATCTCTAACTCAAAATCAAAGTCCTAGTTCAGCTTTCAATGTGGTAGATCTCCTTGTGAAAGTATTATTTGCAGAAGCGAGGCTCATTGGTAGCGTGTAAACAGCAATGAGCCTGACTTTTCGATGAAATAATTTTCTAATGCCGCTGTATTCCGGCAGTTGCACTTGAGAGCCAGTCCTACAATTAGGCTCAACATATTACCATCTTGAGCCAAGTCGTCACTTAACATCAGTTGAGATGGTTGCCAAACACTAAACCTACAAAGAATTTGACAAGACAAATTTTAACAAAAAAGAAAACCAACTTCAATGATTTTGAATAGTTCACTGGTATATCTTCGAAGTCGAAGGTCCAATGCCAATGAAATTAAAATGGGACCACCCTTGAGCCTCCCATCTTTTGATGAAGTCTGTTAAAAATGAACTTCTGAACAACACCTGTTTCAATCTGAAGAGTATAGTTAGCAATATGCAGCGACACAAGAAACATTCCAGCTTGTTCTTCAGAAATAAGTGACCTATCTAAATTATTTTCGAAGTTACTATAACCTAGGGATAAAGTGACCATTCAATATTACAAATCTATACAATTAATAAAGCTGAAGTGTCTGTTTGTAATGACAAAATAATAGCTTTTTACTAAATGCATATGAAAGTATATACGGAACTGATAACAAGACACAATTTTTTTTAAATGTTGGCTGTCTGTTGTTCCGGTTAATCTGCAAAACAGTCAAACCAATTTTGACAGAACTTTAAATGGCAGATAGCTGATAGTATAAGGAGTAACAAAAACTGTTCACGGTGAATCAATTCGGGTGCTTAAAGGCTCAAGCTGACTAAACCAAAAGAGGTATATCGAATTAATGTACTACATAATTGTAGTATTTACGATTCGCGTGTGCTCGATCGATGGTATTCTATAGTTCACAGGAGCACAGCTAATGTAATATAAAATAAAATATGAACATTCATTTGTTATTTTTAGTAACTTTTCTAATATATGGATCACTTAACATAGATATACGTTTCAATCTTTTTCAAATCCTGACAACCCAGTTCTCGTCAAAGTTCATTACTGTATATCCCTATGAAGAAACAATCTCTTCAGTTTTATGTGCTTCTTTCCCTACATGAAAACAGAGTGTTCAAAACTCTCCTATATCTTACATACAAATCTACATTGATGAGAAATTCACAAAAACTATGCTCGGAAATCATTGACTCTGGAAATGTGTTAACAAGAACACAATACGGGCCCTGGAGCTATTAATTAGAGACTTTGAAGCTTCACCAGGCTTGGGTGCGAACGCGAACAGCTGTTTGAATAACTAGACAATACTTACTAATAGTAATAGGTTGGACCCTATTCCCGATTTGGAAAGGCCAGTCCGTGAACTTGAGCAGTCCCCTGCCGTTAGTGGGCCCTCCTTCGGGTTGAAGTAGCACCGGTTTACTGGGAGACTCAGCAAAATGCTGTCTGGAATAAAAAGTGTTCAAATATTTCAGATTGCTTATCGCTAAATAAATAATCTATTATAGCTTTGTGCCTGTAATTTGATCCTTAAGTTTGACCACTTATCACTTATTTTATTATTTAATATGGATGCATTCTAACAACATAAGTTTATTTTTTAATATACCAATATATACTAAAATAAATATTAAAATAGAAGAGCCAGTTGCCTATAGACTTCGCGTGTTCTTTGGCCACATTGTCAATAAGCATCAGGTGAGATTATGGTAAACCACTAAAAGAAACAAAGAATTAAAAAATAGGAGACTTAAGCTTCATTTGCAAGGATGGTAAATAGGCTTAATAATAAAAAATAAATTCTTTTATACTCACTTTCTTATAAACTGTGCCGCGTTCCTTATTCCCAGAGTCAATGCGAAAAAGGGTGGTAATTTCCATTTCCTTAACTGGAAGTAAATAACAAAACAGAAATATTTATGAAATAGCATAAGACCTATCTAAATGACTTCCTAACACAGTACATTTTCCCTGTGCTTTGTTCAGGGCCTTTCCATCCAACCCAATAATTCTACACTCCCAAAAATCCATAATACTGTACTTCTTTGTCTATTTTATAGTTACAGGTTTTAGCGTTATGAACTTATGACTACAATTATATCTGATCTTAAGTAACGATGTGGCCCGTGATGGTAGCATGCTGAGCCTAGTGGAAGAGTGGCTATCAAGTGAGCTGCTGGAACACCCCTGTATAAGGTGCTTGGCGACAAGTTTTCAACTCTAGGGTGGTAGTAGTGTTTTGATATTTTTAAGTGCCTTCTTAAAGCAGATTTTCTTTTATTTTCATTCGAAGAACCCCTTCCACCTATGGTATGGTTTCATCACGATGTTTTCCTTCACCGAAAACTCAGGCTCATCGTAGAGATTTGAACTGACGTTGATCGACGCGATATCCGTACAAGCTATCATTACAGTAAGAACTGTACAATCCAAGAAAAGTGATCTCCACCAAATTAATGCTTCTAAGCCAGTGCTGTATACAAATAATGAAATTAAAATGTCTATTTGTAATGGCAAAAACAACAGTTTTTTTACTAAATTCGTATGAAATATATCACAAAAAACAAAAATAAATTATTGTCTGTCTGTCTGATTGTTCCGGGTAATGTCTGAAATGGTTAAACCAATATTGACGGGACTTTCACTAGCAGATATCTGATGTTATAAGTAGTAACTTAGGCTACTTTTATATTAGAAAACGAATTGGGGTTCCACGCAAATAAAAAAAACTGATCATGTTCAACCAATTTGGCCACTTAAATGACTTACCCTGAGTAAACCAGAGATATATCAAATTAATGTACACATAATTTTAGGCATTAAAAAGACCTACAGAAAAGTCAGCAAGAGTATATGTCTATCTTCTAAGGAACACCTACAATAAGTATTTTTGTTTTTAAAATAAGCAGGAGGAAGTGAGGGTAGCTCGATTTACACGTGTGTTGGATCTACGGCATTCTGTAGAACACGTGAACGCAGCCACGAGTACTGTTGTTTTACTATATAGCTAAACTGTACATTTTCAATTCATTCATTTTATTAGCATTATAAGCTTTGCTTTTCATGGTGTGAAATCAAGGGTAAAAGCTAGTTAACTTTTGTGCATTCTGGAAAACTCCAATTTGAAATTTACAGCTGTTCTATTACTAAACTATTTTTGGACACCATTGTTACATGAGAATTTTTTTTCTTCAGGCATTTATGTTATAATTTTTTTTTACTTACACTGATTGTGCCAAGTACATGTGATGCAGCAAGGGAGTCCAAACATGAGACACAGTTGCCCACAAGAACACTACAACGGGGATCTCTTGATCCCTTCACTTTTACATAAACACCTGAAAATTAAAATTTCTTTGTTAGTTATTTTCTTTAATTAATATATATAAAAAAACTATAAAACTATTTACTAAATTAAGATTGACTTTCTTGGGGATACATCTACTATCCTAAAACTTAAACAAAAGAAAAGACCACAAAGCTTGGCAGCTAAAGTTGCGGATTAACATATTTAAAACACCTGTTAAAATATCAATTAGTATCAATAACTTAATAAATTGTTTCATATTTTACATATTATTGTAGAAGAAATAAAGATTTTTTTTTTGTTAAAGTGCAGAAAAAATGTTAAGATGTTTGGTTTTTTGTTTTGTTTTGTTTGTTTGAGTTTGTTTTCGATACAAAAAAAAACAATCATAAAATAGTTTATGTATTAATACTGCATCATTTTTCAACTTTGAAACCCAGAACCAGAAACCAGAACAATTTGCTTTGTCCTTAAAACTTACCAAATGTCCAACAAGCCATTGTAGACAGCATCTGCCTTATAGCCCACTTATTGGGCAATATTATGGAGGCAATCCAAAGAACAAGTGCCAGAATCAAACGGAGCATCATCAAAACTATACCAAATGGCATGTACAGGAAAACTTTTAATATATTCTCACTAGTAAATCTGTAAAATACAATTGCGGGATTTTCCTGTAAATTATTTTATTAAGACAGCTAAAGATAGTTGTTTTAGCTAAATAACAATAAGCTATATTAATAATATGCCCAGTACTTTTCTCTGTAATTAATATGATTATGCTTATTAATGTAAACATACTCTACATTAACAAGACCATTTTTAAGAAAAAAGAAAACCAACTTTAAAAATTTTCAAGAATTTCCTGCTGTATATTCGAAAATTAAAATCCAATACCAATTAAATTAAAATGGGACTATCCTTGAGGTATCCCCTATCCAACAAAAAAAGTATCATCGAAATTGGTCCATAAACAAGGAAGTTATGTCTGAACATTCATTTAAAAAAACATTTGAATTGAGTAACATCCCTCTTTTTTTGAAGTTCATTAAAAATAATATTAAGCATGATTTACATACGAGATACTTTAAACAACTGTTTGCAAGTGGATTTTTATATACATATATGTACAGTAATACCCCGCTTTACGCGAAGGATACGTTCCGAAAAAAATCGCGTTAACTGAAATTCGCGTATATCGAGGTTTATGATTAAACATAGTCAAAATTTAATACAAAAAAATACAAATCATTTTAATCAATCACTTTAATTCTAAGAACACTTTATGAAATACATACTCTTATTTTTTACGGAAAAATACATCTATTGTCTTTTGGGTAGCATTTTGTTTACGTTCTTGTAAAATACGTTCATAACACCCAATACTGTTTTTAAATGTTTGACACACGTCAAGACACGGTCATCATTATTGTCTATAGTCTGCAATATGTCCAAACCTGAATAAATTTTAGAAAGTGCATTTTGTATTTCCCCTGAAGATAAAACTTTCTCTTCTACTTGTTCTTCCTCATCGTAGATAGGATTATTCTGTAACTCGATCAGATCTTCATTGCTGATAGGATCGTCGTGCGTTGCTACAAGTTCTACGAGATCTTCTACCGTGACATCTTCAAGTTCAGACCCCTCAATCATTGCAGCAATGTCTTCAAGCACTTGTCTCTGCATCTGGACAATTCTTCTAGGTGCTTCCACTACATCTGGCCAAAGATTACGCCACACCCCATTCATACAACTAATTTTAACTTCCTTCCAAGTCTCTTCTATGTTGTGAATAGACTTCATAATGTTGTATGACTTCCACAACTCTCGCATAGACTGTCTTCCTTCCCCGTAAGTTTCATGAATTAGTTGGCTAAAAGTGCGGCGATGGTAATAAGCTTTGAAGTTTGCTATTGCTCCCTGGTCCATAGGTTGTAATATTGACGTAGTGTTTGGTGGAAGGAACTTTACGTACACTTTTAAGTCTCTGGGCGTATCAAGTGAGGTTGGATGTCCTGGGGCATTGTCTAAGAGTAATATAACTTTAGGTTCAAGCTCATTTCTGTCATAGTATGATTTGACTGATGGGCAAAAACTATTAGAATGCCATTCTTGAAAAATTTCTTGTGTAACCCATGCCTTTCTGTTTGATCGCCACACAACTAGTAGACTTGTCTTGTCTGTGCCTCGCATTGCACGGGGTGTTTCTGAATCGTACATTAGTAAAGGTTTCAGTTTGAAATCACCAGTGGCATTACCACCCAGCAGAAGTGTTAGTCGATCTTTTGCAGCTTTGAAACCACTGGCTTGACGTTGGACGTTCTTCCTTAGAAATGAATGTTCGAGATGGCATTTTTTTCCAGTAAAGTGCGGTCTCATCAACATTGAAGATGAGACAAGCAGGAATTTTCTCTCGTCTAACGAACTCTTGAAACTTGTCTGGAAACTCAGCTGCAGCTTGAATGTCCGCGCTGGCCGCCTCGCCTGTTATGTGGATATTGTGAAGATTAGAACGCTGCTCGAACCAATGGAACCAGCCTCTGCTGGCAGCAAAAGTCGGAGTGGCACTCCCTTCTCCTTCTTTTGTTTTCAGCATCTCATACAAAGATTTTGCTTTTGTGCATATGAGATCTTGACTTAGTGGTGTGTTCTTCTTATTCAAATCTTCGATCCAGACTGACAGTAATTTCTCCATTCTTTCTAAGATAGATGATCTCGAACGAGAAAGTTTTTTTGCACTTATAGGTGTTGAACTTTCGCTGGAGATTATAATTTTTTCCCGATTTTTATAAATCGTTCTCAAAGTCGATTCTGAGAGGCCAAAATCTCTCCCAACAATTGTTGCTTTGCCTCCATTTTCCATTCTTCTTAACACTTTCCACTTCCAATTCCAAAGTGACGTTTTTACGCTCTTTTTTCTTTACAGGCGGCATTTTTAACGTAGGGTTAAATTATGTATGTATCTCCAATAAATGTTAAAACAAAACTGCCAGCCGACTGAACTAACATTAGGGAACAAATGAACACACGAAACGGACTAGGAAATCCCCAAAGAACAACGTCGAAGGACAGGGAATTCCCAATTCTTCAAAGAGAATATTCAGAGAAAGCGGGGATCCCGCGACCATAGAGAAGTTAATGACTACATTATGTTTATACGCACTCTTTCGCGTAATGAGAGGCATTTGAGCGCGAAATTTGAAATTCGTGTTATAGTGAAACCGCGCATAACGGGGTCGCGCTAAGCGGGGTATTACTGTATATATATATTTATGTACTACATAATTGAAGCTTTGACAGAAACCAACATAGTACTGATTATTTTTAACCAACTTCAAAAAAAGGAGATTCTCAGTTTGAATGTATATTTTATTATATTGTAGGGATGTTCAGGCATAACTTCTTGTTTATGAACCAATTTTTAGATGATTCATTTTTCATTGGAAAGGGAATATCTACCTCAAGGGTGGTCCTACTTTAAATTCACTGGAATTGGACCTTTAACTTCGAAGATACAACAGGGAATAGTTCAAAATTTTTGAATTTAGTTTTCTTTTTCATTAAAAAATTGTCTTGTTAATGATGTTTTAATACCTTAATAATAACTATATTTATATCAACCCTCTACAGTGAAAAATCATTCCATTCCAAGTAATACCATTTAGGTTTTTTATTTACAGAGACAACTTACAAAAAATGCCTTTTCTTTGAAAAAAAAAAACCTTAAACTTGAAAATGTCAGTTTCTCGTTTTTTTAGTTTTAGTAGTGTATTATTTTTATATTTGTAAAATTATACTACTTAAATTTGTTAAGTTCCATACATTCATATATAACTAGCACTTATCTTTTCACTATACATTACATACCCATTTTTATTACAAAATCATACACAGATATGACCTATAAATAAAACTGAATCATCTTTTCCAGTTCCCGGCAGTTCAAAGACAGGAAAACTTGAAAGTTTAAAGATATTCTATATATTTTTACTTAAACTTAAACACAAAACTTTCATTATTCATATCATAGATAGTGGTATTTTTTTTAGTGGAACTTCAGTTCATTTTCTTGCAGTACATTAAAATGATGTAGGTATAATTTTCCTTTAGAACTGCAGTAAAAGAATAGTTTTAAGCAAATTAAATGACAAGGAACCTTTTTCTATTACTATAATATACTAAATATAGATTTAATTCATTATGTATAAAATTTAGAATTCTACAAAACAAAGTAAAATAGAAAAATGCAATAATTGAACCTTTCCTGTTCATGCGTAACGTTTTTAGATTCCAGTGTCGCAATATGCAACCTTGAAACATTTTTATACTACACATCGAAGAAATAAATTTCCAGGAGAAAATAAATTCGCTGTATGCGTCTACAAAGTACGAAAATAACTTTGTTTCTAGATAAACAATCTCTATATCATAGCCACTGATACTAGTACGTAAACTTTCCCTCTAGTACCGTATGTATGTAATACATTCACTATACCTGTCATCGTTTCGCAATTTGTCTACCGTGAGAGCCATTGTAACTGTTTATTAAATCCGAAAAATATCAATGGACGTCACTTATCTTGATATACTTGTTCATATGTAATTTCGAAATTCTCTCAAAAACCTATGTCAAAAACCAAAAATTGTGATGTGTTCTCCACAGACTAAAATGTAGTTTGACAATTGATAATTTGACAAACTCCAGTGCTACCAATGGCCTTTTCACTTTCCCCTGTGGTTAATCAAAAGTTTCCAAAATTTTATATAGTAAGAATGTATAAAAATACGTTAGCAACTTCCATTTGTGAGACTTTTTCATTGTTAGTTTTAAAGGTTTCCAACAATATGGAGCCTTTCAAACAACATGAAGTAGGTAACATCTGAGCAGGCTGGCATGACAGCGCGCGATGACTGGCGATGGATTGTATATTAGAGTTGTGTCGCTCGCAAGCGAAAGATTAGAAGATATTTATTCCCGACAAAAGAGCGAGTATATCAGTAATTCACTTGTTTGTAAAGTATATCTTTAGCTCTTTAGCTCTCAGTAATAATGTTCGCTCGGATATAATCAGAGCGATTCAGATCAGTTGAATAAAAAGATACAACACATTCTTACTTAAGAAAGAGATAGGTAGCTAACTCGATCCAACAAGCGGAGAGCGGAAAGGCGATCGGGTACTAATGATTATAAGAAAACTTACGTTACACCTTGATAATAAAGCACAATATTGGTTACGTAATTACCGTGTCAAGTATTTATGTAGTTTGAAGTGTTTTTATTTTTAAGGGTTTTTGTTGCAGTATTTCTAATTTTGAATTTAGTTTAATGTCACGCGTGATTTGACCCATGCACTTTGAACATCGTATCGCTAAAAATAATTATCGTTACCTACGTATTTCGGATTGTGTTCATTATTAGGTACCTATACATAAAAAACTTTCTAAAGTGACTAGCAAATTTGTAAAAAAATATTGACTTAATACATGTTTATATTTTAAGGTAGATAATGTACATATACATTTTTTCAATTCAAATCAATATAAATGTAGCCATGGCCACTGATTTTAAAATACGCTAACATATTTTGTTACTCACACGATCTTTTTCAGTTTTATTGTTGTTATTACAGGTTTTAAAATAATAACTTGACTATCTCTATAATACATACTTTTACATTTCTAGATTGACATACTTTAGCCTGCTAATTGTTAAGAATGATGGAAATCAAATGTTTGAATAATATTTTTCAAGATATCTCTATTCTAAACAAAATAGTTGACAATAATTTTATACGTTTTTGTAAATCGTAAGATTTGTTTTTGTAAGATATATCTCGCTCTTTATCAACCAAACAGCTCTGTAAATCATTACATCAGTGAGCCCGATATCTCTCGCTCTGAGCGAGATATAAAAGAGAGATATATATCTTTCATTGAAAAGATATATATCACTCTTTTCTTTTCAGTGATATACTTTGCGCAAGACTGTTGTATATCCCTCGGTGCCTGCCGACTGGTCGCCGATGTTAATGGGTTGCGCTGTGCTGTGCTGTGCCGTTACTTTACCGTGTTACGATAAAAAGAGAAATGGCTTGCTAATCGAGTTCTATCGTACAATAATGTCTATATCATGGTGAGTATTTTAAATTACTGTTCAATCTAATACCCTCTTCTACTTTCCACACATGCTGGGCTTCGAAGCCACAGTTTTCCGGTAACCTCCATCTCAACACGAACTAAAAGTTCTCTGTTTTATCTTTACCGTACCGTGAAACGGTAGAAGTATTCCCTCTATCTTATAACATCGGGTCCCTCAAGTATGACATGAAAAAATATTTATACAGGCCGGCATTACAGCCGTTGTTATTGTAATGTGCTTAGGTACTACTATCTGTTGAATAACAATGCGCGTCTCCTTTCTTATAAAATCTATGTCTATGAATTAAAAAGAAAATGTATATTGAGTTGCTAAGATACAAACATTAAGAAAAGATATATGTTATAAAAGAAAAGTGGTTTATTTAAAAATCGCCCCGTAATCCTCCTCCTCAACACTATCAGGGGCAGTGTCTTCAACACGAACGAGTTTTTCTTAAAAGCTTAATGTAGCTGCTCTATAGTTACATTTTAATGATCACGTTAATACAATTAAACTCTTGCGTTAAGCACATGCGTAACTACCGCGTCGAGGAAGTGCTTCACAGGAGGCCAGGCGCCTGCGCTTCGTTGTCACAATAGTGCAACATTAACAACGCAATAACTCAGACAATATAGCAAGGAACCGTCGACGAGAACAATAGTTACCCTTGCAACAATGCGCCTAGACGCCGCGCCGCGGCGCCGCGCCGTGGCACCTAACCCGACATCTGTTGACCACACCACATTGACGCAGCGCAAACGAGGACCAAGTGACTGGATTCTCCCACTCTCACAGACACACACGTTCGGGTATAAAGGCCAAAACATGTTAATAACAAGTATCCCCAAGTTAGGTGAAGCTGTAAAAGCCGCAGCGACTTCAGGGTCCCTAAGGCTAACAGTATAGTCAGATCTAAGCAAAAAAAAAACAAATATACTTTATATTCAAACTTGTTTCATTTTATACTAACTCAAAATCACAGAGTGGCACAGTATTCCCCAAACACAATGTGGTTTTGCCTATGTATGTACTTTCATGATTTTATATTTTAATAGAAAACCAGAATAACAGTAGTAACACTTTGAATCTCTATATAAACTTTATTTGAAAAAACTTGAATAATTATCGGGCATGGTGCGTGCAGAGGCAGGAGTGAACGTAAGAGGAGACCTCCAAAGTGTGTGAAAGCTGTTGATCGGTGAGTTTCTTTTTTCTCCATTTCGGAATAATGGATTCCGTGAATATGCTGTAATCGACCAGAGAGAGTGGCCCCAATCAACAATCTGGCTAGTTTTTTCAGCGCTTACAAATATTAAAACTCGATATATCACCGTTAAATTATCGATGATTTTTATATCGATATTTTTTATGAGCATATATCGATATATATCTAGTTAAATATTCACGTTGTGAATCCTAGGGATGTCAGAAGTTTAGAAATATATCGATAAATTTAATAAACTATCAATATCCACTTCAATATATCAAGGAAAAATAATCGATATATCAGTTAAATTAACAAAAAAAAAATGCCGTATTAAAATAATAACGTATTTAGTTCAGTCTAGTTCAATTATATAAATAGTATTTTATATCGAAAATGCACATCATTTTAATTTACAAAAATTTAAATAAAAACGGAGGTATTTTTATTCCTTTTTATTAGGCAAAATGACTAAAATATCAAAGACTAAAAAGCTATCTACCTAAATAATACTTTTAAGACCTATTTATTTTATCAGGCAAACCAGTATTTGTCCAGTAGTGAAAGTAGAAAAACTCTGCTTTTTACATGCTCCGTTGGTCTAAGTCTGGTGCGTATACCTGCCAGACGCCAGGTGTACTGGTGGAGTGCCGAGATAGCGCAGTTGCGCGATGCTTGTGTCTCGGCGAGATGCCGATATACCAGGCATAGACGGAAGCGAAGCCGAACACAAGATACGACTGCCCTGGAGGCGGAGCTATACGGAGGGTACAGAGCTGCCATAAAATCGCTCAAAGAGGCTATAGCCAGGCCGAAAGCCTTGGCTCGAGAACAACTACTAGAGACGCTCAGTCGGGATCCGTGGGGGCGCCCTTATCGCCTAGTGTGGAGTAAACTTCGCCCATGGGCCCCCCCGGTAACCCAGAGTGTCCAGGCTAGGTTTCTCGAGCAAGTTCTGGAAGCTCTGTTCCCAGTGGGGACAGAACATACCCCTCCGACCATGGCTTCGCCTTTGGCAACCAACGCGGACAAGGATGGCGACGTACCCGAAGTGACCCGGGAAGAGCTGAGCCGAGCGGTGCGACGGCTTCAGTCGAAGCACACCGCTCCAGGACCCGACGGCATACCAGGCCGTGCATGGGTCCTGGCTCACGAAGTCCTCGAGTCCCGACTGATGAGACTCTTTACAGCGTGTTTTGAGCAGGGCCGATTTCCGCTGTGCTGCAAAACTGACCGGCTGGTCTTGCTCAAAAAGAAGGGGCGCCCAGTGGACACTCCGTCCGCATTCCACCCCATCGTGTTGCTGGACGAGGTGGGCAAACTCATGGAGAGAGTTATTGCAGACCGCCTCGCCCACCACTTGACGGAAGTGGGGCCGGATTTAGCCGAAAACCAGTTTGGTTTTCGCCGAGGGTGCTCCACCATACACGCTATCACGCACGTGAAGAGTCTGGCGGAGTATACAATCTCCCAGGGCGAAGTGGTGCTGGCGGTGTCCCTGGACATCGCCAACGCGTTCAACACCCTGCCCTGGAGCAGCATACGAGAGGCACTCCGGTACCATGGAGTGCCTCATTACATTACCTCCATCGCATCGTCGGGAATTATTTAAGAGAGAGGGCCATCACCTTCCCGGGTCCGGAAGGATGGATTCGGCGAGACATGTCTAGCGGTGTTCCACAGGGGTCAGTGCTTGGCCCTATTTTGTGGAACATCGGCTATGACTGGGCGATACGCGGTGCGACCCTCAGCGGTGTCAGTGTCGTCTGCTATGTCGACGACACCCTTCACACAGTGCGAGGGAAGACGCACCACGATGCACAAATTAGCTACAGCTGGGGTGGCTCAAGTCGTAGGTCGAATAAGGCATCTGGGACTAGAGGTGGGCCTAGGTAAATCCAAGGCCCTGTGTTTTCATGGACCTCGGAATGTACCACCTCAAGGGTCCCAGATCGTAGTGGGAGGCGTCACCATCGGCATAGGGTCGACGATGAGGTACCTGGGCATCGTCCTCGATAGCCGATGGAGCTTCGTGGAACACTTCCTGCAGCTGACCCCCCGACTCATGGGTACAGCAGGCGCACTTGCGCGGCTGTTGGCAAACCTTGGGGGGCCCGGTTCCGCTTGCCGGAAGCTCTACCTGGGAGCCGTACGGTCGATGGCCCTATACGGGGCTCCAGTGTGGGCGGACAGCCTGACGGCCCGTCATCTCACGTTCCTGTGTAAACCGCAGAGAGCGATGGCCGTCAGAGCTGTCCGAGGGTACCGTACGGTCTCGTTCGAAGCAGCCTCCCTATTGGCTGGATCTCCACCATGGGATCTCGAAGCGAGAACCCTCGCGCTGCTGTTTAGATGGCGCGAGGAGGCGCTGAGACGTGGTGAGAGACCAACGCCGTGAGAGATTGCGGCGTACAGGTCAGAGCTTCGCCAAAATCCCATGGTGGAAGTGTGAGACTTGCGACTTAGCCACCCTAGTTTTGGCGTGGCGACCGTGGAAGCCATCAGGCCAATTCTGGCTAGATGGCTCCGGAGGTGGCATGGCACCCTCACCTTCCGGCTGACGCAGGTACTCTCGGGACATGGGGGACTCGTTGTCGCGACAATCGGCACCGATCTCTCACTCCCGGCCGTGGTTCTGTCTATGGTCGAGAGCGAGAGCGGATGGACCGCGTGATGATCTCCGGCCGCCTTAAATGGATCTGCAGGTGGCGGACCTGGGCATGTGCGTCACCGCGTAAATGCAGGCCCGAGATGAAAGAGGCGCACTGGTGTCCGTGCGCTCTCCGAGGCTCGTTGGAGGTGCCGATTGCCTCCGAACACGAAGGGGCATCATGATAGGGCCACACCTGCCGGGTCGAGTGGATGATATGTGCAAGCAGTTCCCACTCCCCGGCCATCGGGTGCGAGAAGAACACCGTGGGGTTTTAGTCGGTAAGAGTCCGATATACCCCTTCCTTGAGCGGCCCGGCTCGGGAGGCGGATCCAATGCAGGATTTCCCCACGTTAAAAAAAATAAAATAAAAAAAAACATGCTCCGTTGTCAGCTGGCGCCTATTGTTAGGAACCGTTAGATTAACGACAGAAGCCATTGAGCCATTCTCTCTCTGAAGATACAAAGGAATCCGTACGTGTATACAATAAGTGATCAATACGTGTCAAGTATTTAAGTGCCAGATTCGAAAGAACTGGGGTAAAATGTCTCGTATCTATCCAAAAGATTTAGATTGAGGTTATTTAGGTACCGGGATCACTCGCTATCGCGAACACGATACATAACACAGCACAATTTTTTCTTTTATGACTCCTTTCTTGTCGTTGTGGGAACGCGATTGATTCTGACAATTTACAGTGATTAAAGAAAAACGTTCTGTGGTAAATTTGGCCGGTGATGATTTGAGTTGGTCTCTTTAACTGAGTTTTTTTTTAATTTGATATTAGACACACCACCTATACCAAAAATAACCTTCAAAAACATAGACAATACAACATTAGAAGGATTTTTAACACAATGTACCTACATCGTTATTTATCTCTGGTACCTACCTACAGAAGAACTCACGAATGGAAGTGACGGACGACTACCGCACACACACACACATAAATACTAGTCAATAGTAATAGACAATACAGTTTTTTCCGGTGTTCTTATGTTTTACGAAATAAAAAAATATATCGTTTTTGATACAATTTTCACTATTGGATATTTTGTATTGACAAATCGATTAATTGGATGAAAATATATCTGTTAAATAAATCGAGATATAGTATTATAATATTGATATATCGATACATTTTCACCATTTCTATTAAAGTGAATCCGAGAATCCGAGAATGCGTTGAAATTGAAACAAAGAATTTGTATTCATGAGATTTAATAATTTCATGTCTTATTTACAGTGATAATAAAATTGTGAGGCAATAATATAAGCTCGTTGTACAAGTTTGCAAGACAAAACTACGAAAACTTTTCAAAAGCGAAGCACTTTTTCTGCAATCAGGTGACCTTTGTTATTATATTATTTAAAAATTATTTTAGAATTTATATCGATGGAGGGCATAACACCTTCGTCAGAGGATGCTACGTGCTCGGAGGCTGAAGACGACCGCAACATGACAGGGAATCACAGAAACCGTGACAACGGGCAGTTTCCGCACCAGTCGACCTCGTTCGCTGCTCTCAACCAAGTAGAGGAAAAAATGCGACGTAAATTGCAATTTTTCTTCATGAACCCTATTGAGAAGTGGAAAGCGAAGCGAAAATTTCCTTACAAATTCGTCGTGCAAGTTATCAAGATTGTTTTGGTGACATTCCAGCTCTGCCTTTTTGCTCATAACAGATACAATCACGTAAACTATACATGGGACAATCGTATCAGCTTCTCTCATCTGTTTCCTGCTTGGTTGGGATTCTACACGAGAGATAAATGCTTACCCTCCTGGTGCAGGACCTTTGGCAGTGTACAAAATTGATGAGTTTTATAGTACATTGGATTATGCCTATGCAGGTTATGCTAACTTATCAAATGCAATCGGTCCATATTCATACAATGACGAAGATAACAATATGCCTGATCCAGTGTTCTGCCAGTATAATTACAAAGAAGGTATCATTTATGGATTTAATGAAAGTTATCAATTCAATTCAGAAATTATTCCTAGTTGCATCAATTTCACTAGGATAGGTGATGAAGAATTTAATTCTGAAAAGTTTATCAAAAGTGCTAATTTGGATGTCAATTTTTCATCATTGGTACGTGCGGAATTAATGTTTTCAATCAAAACCATCAATTTTAGAGCTGCAGGGCCGATCACTCCTCCAGATTGTTATAGATTTGATGTGGAAATAATTTTTGATAATGAAGATCATGATGGGCAGATGTCACTGCTATTGGAAGCAGAACCTTATAAGTTGGAATGCAAAGGTGATACTGCATATATAACTGATAATGAAATTGATCAAATATTAAGAAGTACATTAAATATTTTAGTAATTTTAATTTGTGCACTTTCTTGTGCTCTGTGTAGTAGAGCAATATACAGAGCACAATTACTGAAAGAACTTACGGTACAGTTTTTCCGAAGAACATATGACAAGGAATTGAGTGTAGATGGAAAACTAGAGTTCCTGAACATATGGTATATTATGATTATTATCAATGATTTGCTTATAATCATGGGATCAGCAATAAAGGAGCAAATAGAACGAAATCAGTTCACAAATGATCAATGGAACATCTGCTCTTTGTTTCTTGGAACAGGAAACTTGCTTGTGTGGTTTGGCTTATTAAGATATTTAGGATTTTTCAAAACCTATAATGTTGTAATACTAACATTGAAGAAAGCTGCTCCAAAGATATTTCGATTTTCAATATGTGCGTTACTTTTATATGCTGGTTTCACGTTCTGTGGATGGCTGATACTCGGCCCTTATCATATGAAGTTCAGATCTCTTGCGACAACGTCTGAATGTCTTTTCTCACTCATTAATGGTGATGACATGTTTGCAACATTTTCCATAATGTCAAAGAAATCACATATGCTCTGGTGGTTTAGCCGAGTGTACTTATATTCTTTTATAAGTTTGTACATTTATGTTGTACTTAGTTTGTTTATATCTGTTATAATGGATGCATATGATACTATAAAACAATATTACAGGGATGGTTTTCCGAAAAACGATTTACAGCAGTTTATAGGCGAGACTACCATTGCGGATGTTTCATCCGGGTTGTATCGAACTTACAGTTCAACTTCCCTTAATATGATTATGAATTCGCTTTGTTGCTGTAACGCTTACAGAAGCGCCTATTCAAAAATAGGAGGCGGCAGTGGCAATCTGAACTCGGTATAAATTTGCATTGCTTTTGTTGTCGAAACCCATTAGGAAGATCTCTTAGCTTTGTTTAAGTCAAAATTAACTTATATTATTTGTTTCTATGCAAATGTAATAAGAATATTAGTGGATAATACTTACTGCATGCATTAATCATTTTTCAACATAAATGTTAATGATAAATCTGATTTTGCAATTTTGATAATTGCTATAATAGGTAATATGCTCATTGTAGCATGGTTTGTACCTGTGTACATGTAAAAAAACTGCAAATGACACAAGAGAACATACCTTATTATTATTAAATATTGGCTATATTTACTCCACATCCAGTGAAATTATATTTATATTTGTCATTTTATGGAATAAGTAATTAACCTTAAAATATATTAACATTTCTAAATTATTCTCTAAAGATTCTAATTTACAGTTGATTAGAGAATAAAAAATATATCATTGGTTAATATTGATTCTGAAGATAGTATTTATAAATATGTACTCATTAATTATTAGAGATGCGCCAAATGTTTGGCTGATTAAATGTGTTGCGTGTACATATTCGCCGGGATATTTGGTTATTTAACTGAATATTTTAATGGTAATAATGTAAATCTTAAAAGTTATTTTAAGTTATTATGTTGAAGATACTTTATCTTGAGAACAGTACATAGGAAAATTATTTGTTATTAAAGCAAACACTACATTGTGTAACCATAATTTATTTATTCACAAAAAAGCAACATTATTTAAGTTCTATTCATAGTGAATGTTTTTTTCTATAACAAACTAAAATATTAGTCAATTAAAATTTAGTGTTTGATGATATTTTGATATATATTATGAAATTTTAATAAATATATTTCAGGATTCGGGATTTTTTATATAAAAAAAAGTAAATTTTGGGTAAAGTAAAGCCATCTTCATATTTTCTTTGGTTTTTTACCCACCATGTGAAAGGACTGAAAATTAATAATAATAAATTTTTATACAAATATTTTAATTCTTCTAAAGATATTAAAAATTAACCTAATAATCCGGCCGAATTTTCCGTACATTTTTGATTGAATATTCATTGTATTCGGCGCAGCTCGAGTCATTATTGTTATTTAGATTTAAATTTTCGATGCGACCTGCACGGAATAGGTAATAACTGCATGAACTTATCTGGGCTATAATTATAAAAATGTATTAAATTAGATATTGGTTGAATATCATAAATTCTTAAATTTTATAAAGGATAACTACTATTACTTTCCAGCAGCTTCAGAATAAAAAATGTTATGTAGATTCCAAAATACTATTGAATCTTTGTATTGGTACAATATACAATATTTTTATATTATAACTGTAACTTAAACTATCTATTTATAAAATTATGTTATACATATTTATACCTTTATTATTAGTATTCCTATACATTAATATTGTTCTATAAAAATACGCATTCGACAAAAACAATTAAATTTTTTATTTGTTAATGTAGGACGCCGTTTTGTTACCAGTTAATCAACCAAAGACTTGCGTTTTAAAAATATATTGTTATTTCTTGTATATTTTGCATGAAAATAGTAATCATAATTTATCATAGTTTTAAAGTAAATGTATTTATTAATGGAATAAATTTTGTATCATATTAAGTATATTGTTTTGATCATATTTATCGCAATCAGAGCGTTTATTGTAGGTAAGTAATACATTGTGGTTAAAATTGGATTCGAGGTCTTTTGCTACCTATGTAATCTTATATTATTCCTCTGTTTCAAACTGATAATCCAGTAACTTGTAAGTACCTATAAACAATTGTCTTACAAATTCATGTTCGGCTCCATCTTGAAAAATTTCCTTTTTAGAAAAAGTAGGAATATCCGAATTTTGATATACATACCTACCTATCAAAAACATAATGTGAAATGAGAGCTAAGTTCAATATTATGATATATGCCTTGGTTGTTGACTTCAACGACAAAAGGAGTGAGATCTAAATGAGTGCCAAGTTCACTGGTCAGTCCTGAAATTTATTTATAACAACATAAAATATTTACAACAATTTAAAATATCATTTCCTTTTATAACTTACGATAATATATTGAAGCCTAGACCTTAGACCTAGACCTAGACTTGGCTAGTTTTTATATACGAATTATATTATACCTTCACAAGTTCTAAAGCTGTAAGTTCTTATTTTTTTCATCCGAAAATTTGGCTTGCTGGTAGAAACTGGCCATCGAACATAGGGCTCTTTTATGACTGTTTTAGTATGTAATAATAATGATTCGTATAGCTACTAGCCAATAGACAAGTCAGACCTTAGGTTTCAATATATTATCCTAAGTTATAAGAAGAAATTATAGGTATTTTAAGTTATATTAAAATATTTTATGTTGATATAAATAAATTTCAGGACTGACCATTGCATTTGGCACCCATTTAGATCTCACTCCTTATGTCGTTGAAGTCAACAATCAAGGCTTAAATCATAATATTGAACTCTCTCATTTCATATTTATGTTTATGATGGATATCATTACTTTTTGTACAGAAAGTATTAGTAGGTTTGTATGTACTTATTCAAAATAAAATTAATACCAAATGGTTTTTTTATAATAGAATGATAAAAATTTACTAGTTCTGATTTATTCCTTTGTATTCACCTAACTACCTATCTGGATGCCAAATTTGAACTTTCTAGGTCATCTGAAACTGGGTTAGAGTTTTGATCTATAAGGTCAGTCAGTGATAAAAATGATATTTGGACGTTAATATCTAAATAACTGTTTGAGGCGTATTTTTGAAATTTGGAGCACATATGTATCTTGCAAGTCTCAATATATGAGCCAAATTTGACATGTTTATGTAAAATAGATTTTGAGTTATGAGGGGTTTAAAAGTGGCTACAAATGCGGTTTTTTTTTTAGATCTGACTACACTGTTAGCCTTAGGGGCCCTGAAGGAGCTGCGGCTTTTTACAGCTTCACCGAACTTGGTATTACACACGGTACCGCTCGCCATTATTTTATGTGGAACTTGGCTTGACACGCTGCCGCGTGTCTAGGTTTGTAGGTCCCAAATATTAAGCTTACAACAGATAGCAAGTATTATTGCCGTGCTTACCTTGTCTCCGCTAACGTTTGTCGCCACATATGACGGTCGTGCATGAACTTGTCGGACTATAGATTGTGTCTGAAAATCCATATCGTTAAGTAAAGGGCCCCACAGACTAACAGTTGGCCGGCAGTCTTTTGTCTGATCAGTCGGCCTTCCGTCCAAAGTAATTTAATCTACTATTAAACGATTCTCGCGTGCCGACAGTGGTCGAATATCGGCTCTTTAACTATCCATGTCCGCTCACTAGCAGTCGACTGCAGGAAGGCGATAGTCAGCAGTTCAATACTACAGTAGATCGTCAGTTTAAAAGGTGTACCGGTAATTACTACAAGTGTGTGTGTTTAATTTGGCCTTGAGATTACAGATTGTCCTGCCGATACCTGTCGACTGAGACTCTTGGACACACACTTTCAGTTCGCTTAAGCCGTCAGTCCTTAAAAGAAACTGTAATTATGTGATCTATTACTATTAACTGACAGGCTAATAAATAACTGCCGACCAACTGTTAGTCTGTGGGGCCCTTTAAGGCGTGTGTTAAAGAAAAACTGAAGGAGATGCTGTTATGCCTTGATGTGTTTATTATGATTTGAAATTCTAATGTCTACAATATTAGTACTACATTGTATTGCAACCATGAATAAAAAAAGTAATTTCCCTATGTTCTTGTGACTAACGGACTGAAGTAGATAAAAATGTAATATCACACAGTGACACAACACATGGCAGTCGCCACGCGCCAGACAGACGATATGTGAAATAAATATGTATAGCAGCATAAGATTAATGAAATAGGTAGTAGAATACTATTCCAATCTCACAGTAACGAAGTGATGATTTCTGTTATTACTGTATTCAGGATCTCACGTGTTTGTGGTGTTTTTTTTATTTTTATATAGACGCTTATAATTCACGATAATCCTAGACTAGCTAAAAATAGATTTAAACGCATAGAACTCTATTCAAAAAAGTCTTAAATCAGCATTGGTTTTATTCTGTTAATTTTTCATTTCGATGTTATTAGACAAACTATTCCATCCAATAACTTCACATAGGTAGGTATTTTACTTTCCTATGTGGGGCCAGTAACCCAGAAACCAAATAAAGGTCAACTATCTGGAAGGACATTACGTATTTCACGTTTTCTGCTTTAACCGACTACCAAAAGCGCGATTTGCTACCCCGAGGGACGCCTGTCCATCACGCTAGGTAGCTACGCCAAACTTTAACAAACAGTATTTTTGAAGCCGAAGAGTGGTAGCTAGCCAGGCGAGCATTAAAAAATGACATAAGTACCTACTGTGAATGTGTTGTGTGGGAAGCAATGACGTTTTATAAATAGGCGTGTTATATACTCACACTAAAAGCAATTTGAAAACGGCACAAATTTTATTATCAGAATGTTGTAACAAAAGAGATAGGAAATCACAGTATAAGGCGGAAACTCTGTTGTCAAAAGAGGATAAAAGCATCTACTCGCTGTTGGCGGTATTAAGTCGAAAGTAAACTAAGGACAACTGCCTATTACTCACGATGGCATGTAAAGAACTTCAATGCCATATCTACATAGAAAATATCATTGGTGGCAATCAAACTGATTTCTTTACTAAAATATCAAGCATATTAGACTCGAGCCCACATCTGCGAATCTGAAACCAATGTTACTATGTAGTTGTAAAAGATGGGAATAGGCTTTAATGTGATCAAATATAATTAGAAAATGTTAGTAAAATAAAAATTGTCTTGCAGTGGGTAAGTACCTGTAAAGTATGTAGGTACGTACGCCACCGAGCCGACGTGTTAGAAACAATTTATCCGACCGGCCCCCTTTTTAAGTATTTCGCAATAAATAGCAAAGCGATAGCAGAAATCGCTAAATATTTGCCTCGAAATGGCAAAATCAGATTGTTTTCGGTACATTAAAAGTGTTACATAAAACGAATTTGCGATTTCGAAGCAATTATTGAATTATTTCTGCTATTGCGAAATACGTAATAAGGGGGCAGATCTGCTTATTTTGGCAATGGATGGTGCATTATGTAAACAGACTAATTGGGCATTGATACTTGTTTTAATTATAGTACTACTAAGAACCCGCCCCAGCTTGGCAGGGGTAGCAGAGTAATACATTATACATATTAAAATTCTGTTGGCTAACGGAAATACAATGTTCTACAATAATATTGATCCTTAGTATATTTTAAAAAAAGTCAAGTATGGCTTATGCCTATCTCTTATACATAAGCCACAATAAGGTATTTTGTGACAATGATTTGTTGATCACTAAAAAGTGATTTATAAGCATTATTTTTGGACATGGCATATCAATCCTCACAAACAAAAGTTACTTCAGCATAAAGACAATTTTATGAAGTTAAATTTTGCTCTTTATAGTATGCTATTTGGACACATAGTTTAAGAGATAATGAAAAATGAAAATAATTTTACCTCTACAAATGAAAATCGGTGATGACTGGTCACTTGCGCGTAGGACTCCGACGGATACCGGCGCGGCGGCTCACGTCTAACGACACAGTTTTTTTTACATACATCAAAGTGCTGTGCATATTTCGGTTTGGCGGTTGGAGTAAAGGCATTTGGATCCTGGAACACTCGGATAGACATCATCGGCGGCGAAAGGTAAGTGAGCCTACATCCCGTTTATAGTAGATATACCATATTTGGTGGTTATTTTGTGTGATATCTACTTCCAGCCAATTTAAAAATATACAGTCCACTCTATCTATAGAAGTAGAATATCACACCCGGTGTGTGGTGGTGGTTGCCAGCACAAATAGGTTATGACTTATTAAAAAAATATTGGGAAACGATCTACTGCACTCTCACCCACGAATGGGTCACTTTGGATCAAGGCATAGGTGACAATGAAACGACTGAATTACTGTGTTACCTGAAAGATCAAATAAGTAATTAACGTATGTATACTAATGTAAATCGCCTAAATCGAAGTGGTACATGCTTTGCTTTCTCTATGTAATGCTCAATTTAGGTTGTGTTAAAATCATCACAATGTCTTGCAGCGCAACTGGGACAATATCTGACATGTTTAGCATATAAAAATTGTTAAGTATTACGTCAGATCAAGAAAATTGACTTCAGCGTCAACCCATTCCCCTTCTTACCTATAACTTTGGCTGCGTAGGTAATATTTTCCTCTTTTATTTCAAATTTACTAGTAGATCAACGATCCACTGTAACCCAACTGCGGTAATCTAAATAAATAATTAACAAAAGAAGCGAACTGTCTTAAATACAAAACAAAACTGTTTACAACTAATTTAACATATTATACCAAATGTCAAAGAATACCTGTACCTATATTTAAAATTATTACCTACTTACGTGTTTGAAGGTAAAATAAAATGAACAAACGTTGCAGCTTTTTTTCTGACTTACTATACTGTTAGCCTTAAGGACCCTGGAGCCTCTGACAGCTTTTACAGCTTCACCGGACTTGGGAGGGGGGGGGGGGGGGGGGCGAGCGCTTATGTCACTCGCGCATAAGGGCGCCAAAGTGGCCGGACCTCGGTTTGGGCAGTTATGGCGATCTGGATAATTTCCTATAGAGCTAACTAACATATTATACGTTTAAGCATGTTCCCCAGCGTTGCAGCGCGTCCTCCCTCTTTAATAACGTGTCGTCGCCTAGTGCAAAAGTGGGGGTATGGAAAAGCAGTAACCCAGCGTTTGTTCGTACTCTTAGGTGTAATATATACGTAGTTATATCAAATAATCCACTGTACCCCGTGGTCTACTGTTCCCACTCTCCCCTAGCTACCGTCGAAAAGGAATGCATCTGCAGTCTGAAGTCAAATTGTTTAAGGAAATAAAACAAAATATTTCAATGTACCATATATTTATTTTCTCTGTCAAAACAACTATTATTCTATAATAACAATATATACAACCATACTCATAAGCTATCTATGTATGCGATCGAGAGATACAGCGAGTATTTTAACGTGTTCATTATAAAAATTCGGGTTTTTCTACAAAATCACTTCAGAATTAACTACAGTTAAAATACTCTCTACACTCCAATAAACTAAGTAGACAATTTAGGAACATATTCACTGTAGAAAAATAGAAAAAGTAATGTAAAGTCCAGAAATTGTTTACAAGTGTCCGACTGGCCTTAACTACTGCAAAGTGCAAACGCGTTGGCATTGGCAAGTGCACCCATTTTCACTCAGTAAAAATATAACTTGGCTAATAAAATATACTTACTTAAAATACAAATTGCGACCATATATTTATTATACGTAATATAATAACAAACAAACAAAAAATACCGTTTTTTGACGAGATCGTCAGTAAAAGATTTTTTCATATCAATAGCGATAAAAAAATTCAATACAAATGATGTATTCCGTTATTACCTTTTCTGTTGCGAAAAATTAATGTTTATTTAAAAAACTCGATCTTATTTATTACCTACGTAGAATAAGTGAGCCTTTTTTTGCTAGACGAACTTCTCAACTCGAGAAATCAACACTATTACTTGAGGTGTAAAATTGTAATAGAAAAGCGTACTCTAGATCGATATACGAAAAAAAAAAAAAATTGTAACGTTACATGGCTAGAATCATTTTTTATTACACCTATAACTTTTAAATTCGACTCCCTCTCCTTTACATGCGCACATATACATGATTTTAAAAACAAAATAATATTGATAATTGTTATAGCCAGTGAATTATGTATTTACATAAACTTCCCGTGTACAAAATTTCATCAAAACCGGTCAAGAATTAACGAAAATATATTAATTTTTTTTTACGATTTCTAAAGGTAGTATTGAAATTTCTTATCAATTCGGTATCAATCGTCCAATGCTATAAGCATCCCTTGTACAAAATTTCATAATAATCGGTCAAACTGTTTTTGAGTTAAATAAAAACATACAAACAGACAGATATAAATTTTAAAAACTGGTGTTTAAAACATCAACTGCTGCCAAACTGTCATACTGCCAATTAAATTTTTTCACACTTAAATACTATTAAAATTAAACTAATTTTTACATTTAATAACAACCACCTACACAATAAATAATATCGTTTACCTAAAATTAAAAATTTTACTTAATAAAATAAATCACAAAATATTATTCAATATAAGTAAGTATCAAGTAGTTATAGAGCAGCTTATTTATAAATTCTAACACAAGCCAAATTGTTCTTTGGTTCACAAATATATAGCTTTGAAACATTGAAGTTGAAATAGTTTTTTCTGTTTTTATAGACTAACGCTAAAGTATGTTACTAATAACTAAGGGTTTCATCCCAGGACCTGTAAATATTAATGAAATGCCTAGAAAGCATAATACCAAAGAAGTGTAGGATACTATAGAATGACGTTTCGAAATGTCAATTCGTAACGTTCGAGAGTTGTGACAAACAATGACGTTGTTACTGTCAAATTATGACAACACTCTCATGTTTTACAAATTATCTTACAAGTTTAAACAGTCATCTTGAAAATAACCTCTCTTTTCACCATGTCAATGGTGTTTGCGATCTTACTTGATCAGAAATATGGAAGGCACAAAATAGAATGTAAAGAAAAACAATTATAGGACCTTCTGAAAGATGCAAATTGTAGCTGCGCTTTTGGGTTGATTCAGTTATTTGTCTATATTCATGTAATAAGAGCAGGGCTTTCAGTCCTTGTATTTCACCCCACAAATTACAGATATAGTAGCAAATTTAACAGTCTATATTTTCTTTTCTTCAATATTTTTATCTTGTGGCTCCGCCCCTAGCATTACCTGAATTTCATGGACACTCTTTCCTTTCGTCTCCGGGACTACGAAAAAGATAAACACGAAACCAACCAACATAATACCAGCGAAGAGCCAGAACACCTGTCCATCCCCTATAGCTACTCTTAATAAGTTAAACGTACTAGTCACGGTGAAACTCAGCAGCCAATTGAGCGTACCGGCTGTTGATCCTACAAAAGCTTTGATATCAATTAGGCAAAGTTCCCCGGCCATCATCCACGGGATAGGACCGAAGCCAAGGGAGAAAGCGATAATGAACAAGGAAAGTGACAATAAAGGTAACCACGATATGGCTTGGACTATGTCGGAATCTTTGCCATGGGTATCTTGCAGGAAAAAGTAAACTCCAAGAGCCGTGGAGCACACACACATAACCAGCGCAGAGAGAAGTAGCAGTATACGTCTACCTAATCTATCGACAACCATACTCGAGGTAAATGTAGCAATCACTTGAATAACACCAATTATTATAGTTGCTATCGCTGCTGGAATAGCAGCGCCAGCGCTTGAGAAAATTGTCGATGTATTGAAAATCACAGCATTGATTCCAGACAGCTGCTGGAACAGCATCAAAGCGTAGCATATAATAAGAGCTTTCACTGCAGTTTTCTTAGTTATAGCAGACAGGAATGATACAGGGTTATTCCTGGCTTCCTCTGCCTTCAGTTTCAAGTTATCTAATTCGTAATCCACGTCGTAGTTGCTACCGCGGAGTTTTATCAACGATTCGCGAGCCTCATCATACCGGTTCTTAACCACTAGGAAGTTAGGGCTCTCAGGCATGAAAAAGAAAACTACACCAAACACGATTGGAATAATTGTACAAAGCATATTGAAAACAAATACAGAAGTATAACTACCAACAACGTAAGCAAAAAGTATACCAATAGTTATCATAAGTTGGAAAAAACTTCCCAGAGTTCCACGTATTGAGTCCTGGGCTATCTCACTATTGTATGCAGGGGCAGTGACGCAGAATGCTCCGCCTGCTACACCAGTGATGAATCTGCCGGCGATCAGCATTCCGACGCTACTGCCGAAGGTGATCAACAACCACCCTAACGTGAACGGTATGACGAGAAACAACATGGTCTTCTTACGGCCGATAGCATCCATGACTAAACCGATAGGGAAGCAGATCGCTGCGGCACCGAGGTTGATGATGGAGGAAATCCAATCACCCTCTGTGCCTGATACAGGAAAGTTATAATCATCATTATCCGGTTGTGTGATCTTGTATATAACTGGTGAAGACCAGCCAAGCATGGAACCCGCAGCCAGAGCTCCCAGTGTTGCTGTACAGAGAAAAAAGTTATTTTAGTCATGATGGCCCAAATTTAAGTATAATTCTGTGTATTCTGCCTTGATTTCTGTTAACCAACTTCAAAAAAAGAAGGTGGTTCTCAATTTGATTCTGTATATTTTTTTATGCATAACTTCTTTGTTTATGAACCGATTTAGACAATTATTTTTTTGTTGGAAAGGGTGGTCCCGTTTTATTTTCATTGGCATTGGACCTTGTCTTCGAAGGTACACCAGGGAACTCCTCAAAATCATTGATTTTGGTTTTCTTTTTTGTTAAAAATTTCTTGTTTTAGTAATATAAATTATTATAGTTCATGACTTCATATCGTAATTATTATTTATTACATTTTGGCAAATAGTAATACGGTCTAATGTAGTATTTTATTATCACTAACCCAATAACCTGAAGTATTTTTATCTAATTTAACTATTTTGATAATAAAATAAGTAATAAAGATATGTCATGAAACCACATAATTAGAATGAGTTTTAAGGACACAAGAAAGTATCACCAAACATGCATTTTCTACGAGTATATTACGGACACTAAGTAAACCATTACTTTAGACCTGAAGAAGTTATGACCAAACATGTTTAGTAGGTATAACATAAATTAATAAAAATGTATTTACTTATAGACAAAAATCGTTTTTTTTTAGATAGATAGATTATATACCTAGATAGATAAACATATACTCTCATTATACTCAGTAATGTATATATTAATTTGATATATTTCTTATGGTTTACTCAGGATAAGCCATTTAAGTGCCCGATATTGATTCACCATGACCAGTTTTTTTTATTTGTGTGGAACTCTAATTATTTTTCTAAAATAAAAGTAGCCTAAGTTACTCCTTATAACATCAGCTATCTGCCAGTGAAAATCTGTGAAAATAGGTCCAACCGTTTCGGTGATTAACCAGAACAAACAGACAGACAGACCAACAAAAATGCAAAAAATTGGGTTTTTGTTATAGGTATTGTATATACTTTATATGCATTTAGTAAGAAGCTATTATTTTGGCATTACAAACAGACACTTCAATTTTATTAATTGTATAGATTGCCAAGTTAGATATCCTATCTCAAAAAAAGTAACAAATTGTTTTATAAATGAATTGAAGAATGTATAATTAAAAGAGGTGCTGTGAAACTTGGCACCTGTTAGATCTCAGCTCTTTTATCAGTGATAACGACTACTCAGAACAGTTTCTACCCAACTTGGCCCCATTTTCATATTTATATTTTTGTTGGTCATTCCTTACACAGTCCATCCATACTTTCTTTGATCTTCCTCTACTCCTACATCTATTATTTTTATTCTACTTCATTCATTATCAAGAATAGTTTTTTTATCAAACTACCATTACTTGATTACTTAAACACATAGTATTTATCAATGTAAATAATTCTTTTGTTAATAATTCAACAACATATCTTTCAAATTGAATTTTTAATATGTATAAATTGTTTTTAGATTTTAATATAATTCATTATCATTACCTGATAAAGCTGCAATATACTGAGGCAGCTTGCGGCCAGAATCCTGTTGAGACTCAACCAGATCTGCTTGTGATATTCCAATATCAGCCATTCTGCTGTTTGTGTTGACGCCTTCTATTCGCTGGAAAGATACAAATAAATCTTTTGTTAACTTTTTATACAGCTTTACTTTAAACTGTTATACAATGTGGTTCAACAATTCATTTAAATAACTGAGACCAAATTGCGGTGTACAAAGTAATCACAGGCAATATAATGCCATCTAATTAGGTACAAATAGGTAAAATTTCTTTATGCATAAATAAATAAATATATAAGATTTTTTTTCAAGTTATTACAATAATGACAACATTTAAACAGAAAACTAATACATATTTATCATAGTCACTTATAATAATTATTAAACACAAAATGTTACATAGATAGAATACCTATATTTGTTTTAACTTTTTTATACATTTTTATTTATAATTTTTTGTTATGATTACATTTTGTGATATCGCTTATCATTAAAAAAGTTCATTTATTACAAGTATAAAACAGATACCTCATTTCTAGAACTTGTACTTGGCCTTGGTTCATCACGATTTGGAAGCAAAGGTTCCGTATCATCGTCACTAATACTACCGCGTCTTCTATATAAGCTCGACCTCATTTTGGACGGAACTAAAGGAGATAATGATACTAAAGCACTATGATGTTCAAGTTAAAATTCGCAGCTATTCTCTAATTTCCTCAAACTAATAACTGTGCTGTTGATTTAGTTTATTATTTGCGAAAATATAATAAACAATGACGATAGCTGACGATGACAGCTATCATCTATACAAATTACAAATATAGTGAATTATATTAGTAGTGTTTATCAATATCATCAATATACTGTATCTGTCAAGTGTCAATGCTGTCATATCTGTCGACTGTCACAGACTCACAAACGATTTAACGTTATATCACATAGACAGGGAAGAAAATAGACTAACCGATCGTGTAACCGGGTGTATGCCGTGCCCATATTTTAGTATCTGTGCCACACGGTTTCAGCCTTGTTAATTTTATCTGCTAAACACCGTACCCCATATAGCCTATCATAATTATTCTTTCCGCAAGTACCAATTATTTTAATTTTTCATTATCTCCTAAACTATGTATCCAATTAGCATACTATATAGAGCAATTTAACTTCATAAAATTGTCTTTATGATTATGTAACTTTCGGGATGGCCTTAACTTCCGATTTACTTAACAAAAATCAATAATATTATATTTAAGGCTATCTTAGAGTTGTAGCCTATTTTTAAATAGCCTATACTATTCCTGGAGGGTCTGACTATCATATACAAACATAAATTTTCAAAGCCGACTGTAGTTTCACAGATTATCGTTTTTAAACAAACAAGCAAACAAACCAAAAAACTTTTCCGCTTTATTATATTAATAAATATATAGTATAGAATATTTTATTCTGATTCCTTAAATTTTTACAATGTACGTACGTATAAAACCAGTTTTTTATGCGTGCGTACAATATGAGACGTACAGTATAATGTTAATTTAGTTTGTAAATAACCAAGACAAAATACTTTCACCAAAAAGCGGTAACAGCGATTTATACCTAAATGTTATGACAGACTACATGTTTTTTAATGTCGCTCTGTCAGTTACTCTATAGTGAAAATGTTATAGGTAGTTTACCTATATTGTATTTTACTAGGTCATTCGCTTAGAACAAAAGTAACATATCGAGAGGCTTGGCTTGTAATACGCGTAGGTCCCTAAGAAAATATTATTTTTATCATTACTAGCGCCTACATAAAACGTAAATGCAATAAACTTATCAACCTATATTGAATTAATCTATCTATACAATTCATAAAAATGAAGTGTGTGTTTGTAATATCAAAATAACAGCTTTTTACTAAATTCATATGAAAGTATATACTATTTATATAACAAAACACCCATTTTTACATATTTTTTTCTGTCTGTCTGTCTGTTTGTTCCGGGTAATCTCCGAAACGATTGGACCGATTTTGACGGGACTTTCACTGATAGATAGCTGATGATATAGGGAGCAATTTAGGCTACTTTATTTTAGAAAAAGAATTAGGGGCTTCGCACAAATAAAAAAACTGGTCATGGAAAATCAAATCGGGCGCTTAAATGGCTTATAGTGAGTAAACCATAAGAGATATAGCAAATTAATGTAGTACATAATTATTGGAATTAAAAAGACCTACAAAAAAGTCCGGGAGAGTATACATGTATCTTCTAAGGAACACCCACAATAAGCATTTTTATCTTTAAAAAAGCCGGGAGCGGGGGAGCAAAATTCACGCGGTCATTCTGTAGTCCAAATGAGCGAAGCTACGGGCACAGCTAGTTGGTAATATTATTGTATTCGTACATGGCGTTAATTATTATCATAAACGACCGGCATCGTTTCAATACTGGAAATAAACATAATTCAGATCCCGTTTTCTAGACTCAGTAGGATCAATAAAGGATTTATCAATAAAGTTATTTTTAAACAATTTTGTTTTTCAACACCTATCGAAAGATAAGGTTACTATTTGGAATACATAGATAAAAGTTGAAATGTGAAATGTTTCATACTCATAGTAGGTACCTACCTAATGTTAAAAACTGTAGGTATATTCGATACAATTAAAACAAAATACGACGTTTAAGGGTGACTTGATGATAAAATTTCTTTCTTCCTTGACTTACCTCTAATTACACTAAGCAGTTCAGAACATTGCTATTTATACAACCGGCACATGAGTGATGTAACATAGTAGGGCCTTTAAAAATTGGTCAGATAACGATCATGAGCCTATATTGCATTCATTATGTGAATAAACACAAAGTGAACTTAATGTACTAAAATTACTAAATTAAAGAAGTAACAGTATAGAAAAGAACATTTAAATCGAGTAATAGCTGACCCGCGCAACTTCGTCTGCGTCTTAAAAGAGAGAGAAAGAAAGGGTTAGAGAGAGTGGCTCGGAGCCAACGTATATATAGGTGCCGCCCGCCTCCCACATCATTCTCGGTGTGAAACCCTTGGGTCAGGCAACCGCCCGCGCGATACAAGTGACACTGTACGTGCATCACTTAGCTACCTACATACAACACTACACACGTATGAACATACACACGTGCACACCACACAGGTACATAGGTTCTGTGAGGGACCTTTTTTTTTCTTTTTTTACGCTAGTTAGTTAGCGCTAGTTAGTGTAGAAACATTCCGATTATTGAATACACATACGCACGGTTCCTTCCTTCCTCCCAGGAGGAGGGGAACGTGCCTATGTGTATATTTAGTTAGCTCGAATCGTAGGTGTAGGGATTCGAATAGATCGCGACCTATTTGCGAACGCGACGACCGCCCGAGCCGAGGTCCGGCCACTTTGGCACCCTCGTGCGAGTCGTCCACAAAACTTTCGCGGCTGAGTGCCCTCTGCGCTCGCCCCCAAGTCCGGTGAAGCTGTAAAAGCCGCAGCGGCTTTAGGGCCCCTAAGGCTAACAGTGTAGTCAGTTCAAAAAAAAAAAAAAAAAAAAAAAAAAAAAAAAAAAAAAAAAAAAAAAAATCCCACATCATTAATTTTTCCTAATAAAAATGCGCTGGCGATTGTGATCATTATTTTTCTGCCTAGTTATTTTAAAACAGTGATATCTCCTAAGATATTCATTGAAATCAATTACTTTATAGGCCATGAATAACGTATTTATTTTGATAAGGATTAATAACATGTATATGTATAAAAACACCCTCGCAAATAATTTATTATTTAGAACAAATTTTATTACCATAAAAAAGGGCATATTTAGTAAAGCTTAAAAGATAGACATATGCTGTCGCGGACTTTTTTTTTTTGAACTTTTGAGAGAAACATTTTTTTCACACATGATTGTTGCGTAACTTTAACCATTCACGCAGCACACGCAGTGGAATCTCTCAAAAGGATATGATTTCCCCGTTTTTGCAACATTTTTCATTAATGCTCCTCTCCTATTGGTTGTAGCGTTATGTTATATAGCCTATAGCCTTCCTCGATAAATGGGCTTTCCAGCACTAAAACATTTTTTCCATGCTTTATAATATTAGTATAGATTCAATGAGACTATATATGTACATTTGAGATTCTCTCTAGTTGGGAATCCGGACTGCTAAAATACAAATACAACAACACTACAGAAGAACGCAGTTATTTTTAACCTTGTGTTGTGTTCCTGTGTTGAGTAGAGTTTCCAGAGCTCCTCGGGGTAGGATTCTTGAATCCACTATGGAAATAATTTACACTACTACTTCTATGTTAGACTAGACGTACTATTATACCTAATTCTAATAGGTACAATAATTGTCTAAAACTTAAATAGTTGCTTGCAAGTTTGCGACAAGAGAAGTTACCTACCATAGGTTTTTTTTTAACTTTATAGGTTTAGCCACAATCTCAACTGATTAAATGAGGATGTGGCCCAGGATGGTAACATGCTAAGCTAATGAACAAACTAGGTTTCAAGTGCACCTGCCGGAATATACCTATGGGTTCTTTCACAACCCACACTTCAAACCAATGCCAGTGACAATGAGATCGAGTTTTAATTTCAAATTGATTGTCTATAATATTATAGAAGTAATTGATTTAAAATTAGGTTTTTTTTTTTGTTTTGTTGAGTTTAAGAAAATCACTTTTTAAAATATTATATTCTTGCTAAAGAGACTACAAAGGTTTTACCTATTTAACCTTCATGCATCCAAATTGCCTACTTTACGTTTCGTAAAACAATTTACAAAATAAAACAAGCTAGTTTTCATGAAATTATGATAATCTGTCTTTATTGTCTTTAAACGTATTTAGAATATATCTAATGTAAATTGTAAACAAGCAATAAATAAATTGAGCTGTAGTAAAAGGACGACGCGATATGACGTTACGTAAGCCTTCAAAATACAAAATTAGGTAAAAAAATTGTATTAGAGATTTATTACTAAATCGACCGGTTATATGTACTTTTTAAGTAGGTATATTCATTTAAATGTAGTGAAAGATATGGATTTCTATTATACTATTTGGTTTTGTTTTGTTAATTGGTTATTGGTTTCGAATTGAAACGACCCGTGCGCCACCTATTGTAAACTGCTTATACTAACTTAAATCTTCTTAAATGGTTTAGGAACGAACAGGGGAGAAACAATAAAACATTTATTTGTGTACATAGAGATAAATTTTTAAACTTCAGATTATTTAGATATTTAACGTTAATTTACACTTGTTATTTTACTAACAAGACCGAAAACAGTACATAGAAGACAAAATAATTATGTTATCCGTATTTTTATTCCTCTATACTTAATTTTTTTAAAGACAATAAATTTCACAAATATTTACTTATATTTTAATTTTTAATTTGTGTAATAAATATTGAGGTAGCTATAACATAATATAATTACCGTAATTGATGTAAACATGTTCGCCATAAGAACACCGCTGGCGATATGAGGACCCAAAACTGGTACGCTAAGCACAGCAAACGTATTCGACCCGAACATATTTGAAAATATTTAATATAAATTGAAAAACAATATAATATATTTATTTAGAAAGGAAAACCGAATGTAACACGCACTTAAAACCTAATGTTATCTTGGTTATATTACGAGTGGGGTCTTAAAACTGTACGAACAGACGAATTGTATTGATAAGTACGAGATATGTTCTCTCATCGATCAGATAAAGTCGAAATATGATGTTTTTCTGAATAAGATATATGATATTTCTCAGAATGATGATTCAACGATTTCTGCCACTTATTTAATGGCAACTTATGTTTTCATACATGATTATTTATATCAATACATAGTTTAAAATTAAGTCGCTACCGGCTGTCTGTCCCATATGTACGCTTAGATTTTTTAAACTACGCAACGGATTTTATGTGGTTTTCACTAACATTTAGAGATTTTTTACGGTTGATTTATACATACAATACATTCTAATTAAGTTTCTGTATAGTAGAGATAATTCAATTATTTTTAATCAAGTCGTCAAAAAATTATTTTCGGACGCTTACATGGCTTACGCTGGATTAACCTTATGAGATACAACAAAATAATATTCTAAAGAATTGTAGTCCTTCAACAAGTCTAGAGAAGAGTCCGTGATTGCATAAGTCTATTTCTTAAGGTTGACTCAGTGAAAACCCAATAGCATTTTGCTCGACCTGAGAATCGAAACTAAGACTTCGAGCTTAGCAGTGGCGTTTAGGACCACTAGGCTTATGTGGCAGTTATGAAGTTATGAGCTATCAATATTAAAGCGATAAACTCTAAATAAGCCTTTTTTAATATAAAATACACCACTTTGCAAAATGTACCCATGCGAAGATGGGGCGGGTCGCTAGTACTTAATAATTTCACGTGAAAAACAAAATCTACTAAGTATTCAGAGTTCAAACAACACTTCAACAAGATGGTGGCTGTCTTGTTAAAACGATCCGGTGAGTTTTTGTAGCAACTTAAAATTTATGCTTCTAGTTATTTATAATTCACTTGTCTACAGTAACCAAACAATATCACGCAAAATGTCACCAATATTAGGTATAAAATATAGGGTGTAATACCTAACAATACTTTATGAATAAAAAAAAAACTTAACAGATCAAACAAGATCCTGCGAAAAACTCTATTCGATGACATAACATTTTATAGTTTGTATTGATAATTAAATAATTATATCAGCCATGATAAGCCCATAATGTCGCATTACAGGGAAAATACCTCTTTTCGAGGTATGCCATGGGCTTAATCGCCACGCCCGCCCACGTCGACGTACCTAATGGCATTGGCGATTTCGAACTCTGTGAAAACCCATCGTTTTATATTTCCCACATACAGTAGTAGTGTAGGACTATTTCCGAACTATTCAGGTTTCCTCACGATGTTTTTGTTCACCGTCATTCGATAATGCTACTAAATTCAATGAGTGAATGTGGGTACGCGAGGTGGGAAAAATTCGTTGGTACATGCCGGAGCTCGAAACTGTGGAAATCGAATCGACATTCCGCGAATCTAAACCAATTGTCCACCACGACTTTTTGTGTTGATAATAATTGCAAACATTATATATTTAATAAGTAAATGATTATTAGAAACAAGTTCTTGTCCATCTCGTCATCCTACTAATCCTACTAATATAATAAATGTGAGTGTGTATGTTTGGATGTTTGTTACTCAATCACGCAAAAACGGCTGAACGGATTTAAATGAAATTTATCACACAGATATTCTATAATCTGAAATAACACATAAGGTACTTTTTATCCCGGTAAAAGTCATAGTTTAACCAGTTTTATCCTACAAATATAATAAATGTAAAGTTTATATGTTTGTTGTTTTGTACTGTTGTAAGTTTTATTGGAACGGTTAATGTGTTGGATTCATATTGGCATATAATGACAATCCAATACAAACAGTGATAAACCCATGTATGATTTTCTTTTGGTTTGTCGTGTTCCGAATACAGCCGGTACATATACAGTAATATAGCGGGTTGGTAGGGATCACATCCACCATATACCTATGTGTCCCTATTGACAATCCCATCCATAATTTTCTTTTTGTTGGTCGCGTTCCGAGATCTATCTGTGTATATCCAATAATACGCAGACGAAGTCGCGGGTACCAGCTAGTTATTAATAATGTAGGTAAAATATGCCTATTTTCATACAAATTTAGTTTACTACTTTACTAAGAACATCTCTTTATCTGTAACTAACTGTGCCCCACGGTTTCACCCGTTGTTAGCGACGCATAGGGCTAGGCGTGATGATTTAGGAAATAACATGGACAATTAGTTGTAGGTATAAGTTGCTAGGCTGGAATAAGCAAATTTTTGTATTAAAGAAATGAGGTGTAGGTATTTAAAGATAGTAAATACGTAGAAAAAGATAAAAATGTTTTTAAAATCAGATAACCTTCAAAATGTGATAAATATTGTTATTGTTTTCTGCACCTTATTACTTAGAAATATCAATTAAATATTTTCACTATCGTAAAGCTGATGAGAAAATTGAAATAAAATCAGTTGTAATACTAGTATATCAGCCCTCATTCATCGCAGATTGATTAAAATTGCATTATTAACCCATTTTCATTAGCTCTGTGATAAATGCACGATTAGGGACGTACCTAGTTGATTAAATACATTTATACCGTAATTCGAAAGATACAAAAGATTTGGAATGCTTTAAATATTTTCCGTTTTTGATAAGTACCTACCTAACATTTTCCCGTGACTGTCGACTCTCGAATTTATTGGATTGCACGCCATCTGTTGTAAACTGGTTGTACTAACAAACTTCGCGTGAGTTTGCTCAACAATAAATTCTATTGAAGTTTTTGGCAGGATCTTGAAGTGTTATGTGGTGGGTTTTGTTTTAATTCACAAACTTATGATATTTGGCCCTATACACTAAGTATTTATTAACAAGTCCCGTCGAATCCGAAAAGGGCATAGAGGTACCACAAGGACATTACCAAAAAAATATCATAATTTTGTTTATTATGAAAATACAAATGTTATTGCGATTTAAAATTAACATACAGTGTAAACTCTTTATAACGAAACTCAAGGGACTGAGCATTTTTTGTCGTTATAGAGAGTTATCGTTATATGGAGTGAACAAAAAAACAACCAAATTACTAAGCATTTTTAATATGTAGTCTTAGATAATAAATGCTTATAAATTATTGTTTACACATATAGTCTGGTAACTTTGTCTGACGTTTTTTGCAATGCCAGTACTTGTTTTGTATTATTTTATGTATTCTATTCATATCTAGATATGTGGTGGAATCGTCTTGATTAAACAACAAAAAATTTTCTACCAACTTAGCGGCATCTAGGGCTTGTTGAATTGTTGGTGGTGATTCGGCTTTGTCCACTTGATCAACTTCTTCATCTTGATTATCGGGTGTTTCTTGACTTTTTGACACTAAATCAACAATTTTTTCATCTGTAAGTGTACCAGTTGTGGCTACATCCTCTTCTACATTTTCGTACGATTGTAGATCTTCGTTAAAACTGTTTTGTATGTTGAACTGGCTTATCCATTCACTCAGTGGTAGATTGTCTTCACTGTCAAATTGGTTCGTTTCTTGGCTACTCCATAATCCAGCATGTCGAAAAGAACGTTGGATAGTGGTTGCTGTTACCTCTTACCAGGCTTTTGATAAGAAGTTCACTGCTTGTAGCATGTTGATCGAGACCTTGCCGTCAGTTTCGATCATATCCATCAACATTTTCCGTCTATAGTGGCCCTATAGGCTTTTAATTACACTCTGATCCATTGGTTGTAAAATACTGGTTGTATTAGCTGGGAAAAATGCTAACTCTATGTTTCGAAGATTAGATATGATTGGGTGAGCAGGACAATTGTCTACTAGAAGCAATGTTTTCCGTGATTTTAATTCAGCATCCCATTTTCTCACTTCCTCTTCAAAAATCTGCGATGTCATCCAAGCTGACTTGTTTGCTTTGTACGTAACTGGCAACTGTTTTATGATCTTGAAACACCGAGGGTTTTTCGATTTGCCTATAACTAAGAGCTTTCTTTTTTCTGTGCCACGCATATTGGCAGCCACTAGAACTGTAATACGCTCTCTAGACAGTTTTCCTCCATCACATTTTTCCCCTTTGAATTTTAAAGTTTTATCGGGAGTCAACTTGAAAAAAAGGCCAGTTTCATCTGCATTAAAAATGTCTTCTGGTCAGTACTTCATCTTTAATTTAGACCACACTGTACTAATCCAATTGTTAGTCACATTCATATCGACATTCCGCGCCTCTCCGTTCATTTTACCATACGTAATTTGGTGACGGTGCTTAAATTTTCCGAGCCAACCTTCAGATGCTTTAAAGTCAATTATGTCAAGTTGGTTGGCAAACTTTTCAGCCTTAAGCTTTTACAATTGGCCCCGAGATGGGTACATTATTCTGGCGCTGATTGTTAAACCACGATAATATTGCCTGATCTAAGTTTTTGAATTTTGGCTTTCTTAATTTTTTAGAAGAGTTTACTTTCAGCGCCGCCTGTAGAATTGTTTTTTCCAAATGGTAGCAACAGTGGATTGACTTAGTTCAAAACGCCTCCCAACGTCACTTTTATTTTCTCCCTTTTCAATCGCACGTATCACACAAACTTTTTCGTCAACACTAATCGCTTTCCGTTTACTGGCCATGTTAACAGTTTCAAAGTAGGTTTACGACTGATAATACGATAGGTACCCAGTATGCTTGGTCGAAGACCATCACTTCCGAGAAAACAATGCGTCATACTGCACGTGTTCAAGGCAATTAAGGATAACAAAAGCTAGACCGACCTCGGATGTTTCGGAGCTTCAAAGTCTTTTGTTACCTGATAACATAACATAAACAATAATACCGATAATAAATATTTACTGTCTAAAAATATGAACACAATTCTTCGTAATAGAGAATGGCGTATCGCTATAAAGAGTGTTTCAATATGTGGGTTTTAACGCAAACCAACCAAGTTGGGCTCACTTCAACGTTATAGGGAGTTTATCGTTATAAAGGATAACGTTATAAAGAGTTTACACTGTATTTAGTTTTAGTATCCTTAAAACTTTGCAAATTTTTCAAATGTGATAACACTGTCGCCAGCTCCGGCGCGGCGCGGCGCTCCGGTACGTTGATCGTATGGCAGTACCTTGCGCCGCGCCGCACATTGGACTGAAAACGGAGCCTCCCTTTCATAGGATTTTAGGAAAATTAAATATGTTATTTCATAGTTTTAAGTATACAGTTTTGTCAAAACAGTCATATCATTGTATAATTTAGCAATTTCTAGCTTTATTTTTAATTTCTACACCATATAATATGGACTTGTAAATTTCAAATGTATGAAAATGGATTTTCTTTTCGTATAACTTTTTTGTGTTTTGAGTTGTAAAGCTGAAACTTATACATATCGTTACTGGGGTGGTAATGAACCCTTAGGACCTTTCACCTTTACCCCGGGCGTCCCCGTTCAACAGATATTTGTTGATGAAAATTTCATACTTTGATGACATTGTATTGAAGTGAAATCATCAATCTGTAGGTTTATTTTCGACCTGAATGCTAAAGGTATCGATTAATAAAGTTACCCCTGATTTACCCTACCGCTTCGTTTTCAAAAATACGATTCAGAATTCGTTTTAAAATTTCAATATACCCCTTTTTCTTTATTAAAAGTTGTAAATTACCTATAAATTTGCACTATAAACTTAAATTAACACCAATTATCCATTACCTGCTACTATTCTTGATTGTTTTTGTCCCACATTTGTACCAAAATGTCTTGATTTTGCTAATTAAGGGTAATTAGTTTATTTGTTTCGTTGATATTGATGTTTGTCATAAAAGATTAAACAGTTATTTCTGGGGCTAGATTGGGATTCTAAATGAAAGCAGTGTAAATAACATGAGATCTTATATTCATTTTAACTTATCGATTTCAACAGTACCTCTATATAGATGATGTAAATGTAAATTCCAAATATATAAAAATATTTTATATCAAAATTATGATATTATAAATTATGATATACATATAGTTCCGATGATACCTACTTAATTACACACATACATTACTCAGAGTCACACAAATTTCTTACATCTACAAACTCTATATTTTCTTTATCTGATGTAGAATTTACCAATAACAATTTAGCTTCATCTGATAGCGGTTTATGGCTAAGTTGACTTATCTTAGGTCTGATGCTGGACAGGTATGGGTCAGAAGTTATTAACAAACTATGGATAATATCCTCATTTGTTGCAATTCTACTAATTTTTCTCGAGTGGAATACTCTAAAATTTTTAAAATCTTTATTGCGTGCTTCAGAAGCCTCTTCAGAAAGTTTGCCTATTGGGATAAAGTTATTATGCTCAATTATGTCTGCATCATACATGAATAATTTATGTACGCTAGAAGGCATATAATATCACTGATATAACTCGACATATTTATGAGCTGTTTTAGAACAATATTGCCGGAACTTTTCTACATCAACAAACTTTCCACATGAAACTACCTGAACAATCACCGCAAATCTCCTGATGAGTTCTTCATCAACATCAGTGATCTATGCAATTACTTGAGGATTTGCAAAAAACCTTCTTGCGGTGTTCCCATCATTGGTCGTTCCTGCAACTTGTTTAACTATATCTACAAGCTGTCCCATTTCATCTCGAAACTTTTCTTGTATAATATTTTTCTTGTTATCTACTAGTTGCTTTAAATCGTCTCCTTTGGCTTGCCATTTTTTGAAATCTAGGTGATACGCAATATGCAATAAGCATTTCATGCATTTAATCCAGGCGTGGAGAGAAGATAGGCCAGGCCATACTTAAAAATATCCTCAGAATGAGTTCTTCGCGATATCAAGTCGATGACATTCATATCTTTCGGCTTCGCTTTACAAATATCACATACTGCTGTTGAGGTATCTGAAAGATATGAAGTTATCTTACCATATATCATGGTCATATGAAGTCTGTGTTTCACATTTGTATCATTGACAGCAGTTGGCTGCAATGCAGCAATTCCCTTTTCAACAATTAATTTATATCTTTTGAACGGGGACGCCTGGGCTCAATGTCAAAGGGCCTAAGGGTTCGTTACCACCTCGGTAACGTTACGTATAAGTTTCAGCTTTATAATTGAAATCAAAAAAAGTTATGAAGAAAGGCAAGTTCATTTTCATACATATAAAATTTACAAGTCAATATTATTTGGTATATAAGGTAAAAATAAAGCTTGAAATTGCTAAATTGGTAATTTATTAATGATAATTGATGTTAATTTAAGTAGGTAGCGCAAATTTATAGGTAATGTACAACTTTTAATAAAGAAAAATAGGTATATTGAATTTTTAAAACTAATTCTGAATCGTATTTTTGAAAGATAATGAAAACGAAGCGGTAGGGTAAATCAGGGGTAATTTTATTAATCGATACCTGTAGCATTCAGGTCGAAAATAAACCTACCGATTGATGATTTCACCTCAATACAATGTCATTAAAGTATGAAATTTTCATCAACAAATATCTGTTGAACGGGGACGCCCGGGGTCAAGGTGAAAGGTCCTAAGGGTTCGATACCACCCCAGTAACGGTATTTATAAGTTTCAGCTTTACAACTCAAAACACAAAAAAGTTATGACGAAAAGAAAATCCATTTTCATACATTTGAATTTTACAAGTCTATATTATATGGTGTAGAAATTAAGAATAAAGCTAGAAATTGCTAAATTATACAATGATATGACAAAACTGTATACTTAAAACGATGAAATAACATATTTAATTTTTCTAAAATCCTATGAAAGGGAGGCTCCGATTTCAGTCCAATGTGCGCCGCCTGTACTGCCATGTAAGTTTCCTCATTTAATAATTTTTTTTTTCATTTTATTAGGGGTATTTTTATAAATTATAATCTGAGATAGATAACATAAACAGAATATAATCTCGATACCTGATAACAACTTCACGGATCCGACGGGGTTTTTAATACACACTGAATTATGTATTTTTGGCGGTATTTTACGTGATTTAGTTTGGTAATTGTGCACAAGTGTAGTGGATTATCTATACAATTAATAAAATTGAAGCGTCTGTTTGTATTGTCAAAATAACAGTTTTTTACTAAATGCATATGAAAGTATATACGATATCTATAACAATAAGCCCATTTTTTTAATTTTTGTCTGTCTGTCTGTTTGTTACGGGTTATCCATGAAACGGTTGGACCGATTTTGAAGAGACTTTTACTGATAGATAGCTGATTATATAAGTAGTAACTTAGACTACTTTCGCGGGCATTCTGTAGTCTAAGTGAGCGAAACTACGGGCACAGCTAATAATAAATAAATGCGGTGGTTTTATAGTAAGTAGGTACAGGCACTTTATTATTGGCAATAATAATATATTCTGTCTCCAAAACGGTCTCCAAGGGGAGATTATAGAATCGGAACAATTCATGGAAGATGTGGCACGGAAGGATGTGGCACAGAAGATGTGGCTGGGTTAGGTTAGGTTTGACATGTGATAAGAAACAGCGGAAGACGACCGGCGAGCGTCAGGTATACCTACTAATAATATAAGTTTAAGGTGTGTGTTTTGATATAGTTTGGTGATTCGATGCTGGTGACACACCTATTAATTTAGGGGCATATTTTATTAATTCGATTAGATTGATAAACGCGTGTGCCCGATCGATGGCATGCTGTAGGCCACGTACCTAAGCAAAGCCCACAACTAGTACATAATTTATTAACATGAGATTTGAATTTTTATTTATCAGAATTATCGGCATGTATCGTTGAGATTAGTTGATTGATAAAACCAGAGACTAGAGTAAAACAAGTCCGATAAACCTGTAAATGTAGTAATAAAATACTTATCATAGGTTATTTAACTTAGATACAACTTGTCATTATGACAATACTTAAGTACAATTTGTAATCTGCGAAGAATGCCATTAGAGAGTATTTGCCCTCGAGTCGAATACTATGCAATACATATACACCTATGCTGTACACAAATCGAAAAATCAGAAATATGACACGTTGATACGGTTTTGCTTATTAAGCGACTCCAAAAAAGGATTTATATCACTAGGATTTTACCAGACTGGAGCTGGAAAGGGACCCTTGAAAAAACCCAACCTCCATGTTTGCATTACCGATTTTCGATTGATAAATGTTTTTAAATCATTGAATAAGGTTGACCGTTCCTAGACAATAATATTATTTTAAATACTTAGAAGTATTTTTCTGCAGATTCTGGGTACACACATTTTAGCTATTTAATTTATTTACAAAACAGAGTTTAAATAATGGTTCAAAAATAGTACAATTCATCTAATGATGCAGGTTAACTAAAACTAAAAATTAAGTGAGCCCATTTTTAAATAATTATTATTATTTTTAGAATATAATTGCTATTATTTCTACTACTTTTTTTAAATTACAATAATTATTATTATGTGAGTTGTTAGATGAACTTGTAATATGACTGCATATCCATCACGGTAGGCTGTCGACCTTTCCCTATTTCCGTTTCCGTGCGGATGTCAATCTTATTAAATATCTTGTTAGAACTTATTTGTTGTTGTACGTACTTGTTTTAAATCTTAGAAATTAAAATTCATTTTCTTAGTAAACCTCAAAAGTGCCAAAAAAGCGTTCATTTGCATTCGCTTGCAACATTAGAAGCATTACATTAACAATTTTTTTTAATGGTAAAAAGGGGGCAAACGGGCAGGTGACGCACCTGATGGAAAGTGATCACCGCCGCCCACAAACATCCGTAACACCCGAGGGCTCGCAGATGCGTTGCCGGCCTTTTAGGGATGAATAAGCTCTCTTCTTGAAGGTCACCAGGTCATAACGGATCGGAAAGATCTCAGGCGACAGCTGGTTCCACAGAGTGGTTGTGCGAGGCAGAAAGTGCCTTAAGAAACGCACTGTTGTGGAACGCTCACATCGAGGTAGACATGCGCGTTATGGACCCTTTAAAAATCTGTTCACTATTCTCTTGAAGAACCTCACTGTAGTCTACTGGGAAACCTTAGCAGGAAACTGGAATAAGCTCAGAAGCCCCTTTAGAACCAAACTGTCCGTAACCATTTAGGTTCCAAGGTTGAAGGTAGAAGAGGGTGAACTCCCTGCCGATGGCGAGCGGTGCGACTACTTCGAGTTCGAATTTAGAAAAATTACTATTTTACATTAAAGTGCATCAACAGTTATTGTCGCATTAAAATAGGTATTATTTCTTTTATTAAATCTCAAACAATACTAATGTTAATGCTAAATGAAGCTCTTCGTAAATCAGTTATTAGCCCATACAATAGAAAGGACAGTGAGTATAATAATAATAATTTGCACTTATATGTATGTACCTATACTAAATAGTGATGATGTATGTTACACAATATTGATTTCTCGGAATAATTAAAAACACATTTATGTACCTACTTAAGCGACATTAATAGACATACCAACGTAATAAATAAATTTCCTTTGCGGCAAGCGTGCGTCGGTGAGTCCGATACGTTAATAAAAAAATTTCCCGAATGTTGGGAACATCAAAAAGCAATGTACTTATACACTAAAGTCTGTCAAACCATGTAGATACCATAAAGTACCAGTCTCGCGTGATGGTTAGTGCTGATAAAATTTTAAAAAGTAGTGAGTAGAACTCGCACCTTGAGGGTTCCGTACATGTTTCATATGTATAAATATAATTTATTATCTTTAAATTCTCCAATTCCTTTGACGCGCGATGACGCGGCGCGGCGTGCTCGTGTAAATTTTTGCGATTGCTCGCATAGTACAAACTACAAAATACTGAAAGTACCGTGCAATAGTTCCAGACACAATTTGAAATAAAAATATGTTATTTTCTGATTGTGCCACACTTGTGCCAAAAGATCTAATTCATGTTAAATTTCAAGATTTTAAAATTTCTTGTTAATAATCAAGCGTATATGTTTTAATAATCAGTCGGTGAACGGGATTTTAGTATAAAGAACCGTACCGTATCTTTATTGCGTTAGCTCAGAAGCAATTTTTTTTTTTATTAGGATATAGACCTTAGTACTCGATATTAATTTAAAGTGTAATACCTCAAGCCATTTTCGAGAAAAAGGGGACTTAACACACGGTTAACCAAGTGATACTAGGTATATGGGTTTTGTTCTTTCATTATGAGTTACGGAACCCTAAAAACAACATATTTTTTGCAATTATGAAGAAGCCGAGATAACCGGACAGTCGATGGTTCGTTCACCCCCCAATGCACCTTTCGTTCTTCGAAACAAGTTCAGGTAAGTGGCTTCTCAAAATGATCACCCGTTCGTTTCTTCTTATTTCATTTAAAATTTTAATTATAGGCACTCGTTTTTTGGGCCAACATTTACGCTGTACAATATTGAATAATACTTTGATGAGTTTTGGACAGGAACTTGATCCGTCATTTGGAGATTTCTTCATACACTTACATTATTTTGCCCTACATTGTGGTATTTTGTGTATAGTTTGCTTAATGTGCACAAGTGCATGCATTCTTTTTGAGTTCTTCTTCTTCCTAACTTGGCAACCGGTCCTCTTTAATGAAGACCATTACTGCCATTATTGAGTGAATTATATTGTCATGTCTTCTTTTTGAGTTGTCTCAAATCTAACTTGACAACTATTCTACTGAGGGAGATGCCATATTGTTAGAGCGATGTTAGGAAGGTTAAAATAATAGTACGTAGTTAGACTTAAACGACGTGTATCCCGTGGATATAATAAAGAAAAATATAAACAATTTCATTGGTAAATGATCTAACAAAGTCAAGGAGGACTATGCTCTTTTTAACTAGATACTACGGAAGGCAGAGATAAGGAAAAGCATCTAATTATGGGTGACAAGTTGGAAAAAGGCAAACTAAGCAGAAAAAAGACAATTCAAAAATCCACTAAAATAGCGCTAGTGTAGCAAGAGGGAATGATACTTTTTCGTAGTTTGTAGCTGTAAAACTGAAAAAAAAATTGAACGATGATGGGAAAGTTTGTGGAGTGAAAAGTTGTTCAAGGGGTCGAAAATTTAAAAATAATAACTATTGGAGCTATTCAAAATTTACGTAAGTACCTGCTACCATGATGCCCGCGCCAGCCTAATTTAACGCTTTCCGACAGACACTTTTTCGTACATAGAACTCCTGGTCTCTACCCTTCATACTAGATACGTAAAATTCAGGATAGATTTCAACAGTTTCCATGAGAAGTCTTTTCTTCAAAACAGAACTTAATGATGGTCCTTTAATTATCTAAAAACTAATTACAATCTTCCATTTTACGTATCTCTATAAATACTATCATAAAAGTTTTATGATATAGTTAAATTACAAATAATACATACTGTAAATAATAAAATAAATAACACAATAATTAACCGTAAAACACAAGTATGAAGATAATAACATCGAATGTAATTAAGAAAAACTATCAGAAAATTAACCCAAGACCAATAAATTTAGGTAGACGGTAAAATAAAATTTCAAAATAAATCATTGTTGTAAAAAGCGTCTGAGAGATTAAAACGCAGGTACATAAATCCCATAAAAGTTTAAACGAAACTCCATTTCTGTTCATTTAAACCTTACAATAATTTATCACGGCTATTAATTCTTAATTAACACGTCGACATAGTGCAAAAACGAAACGTCAATTCCGGTTCAAAAACCTGCGTAATATTGACATAAATAAATTAAAACCCCGTGTCATCCAAAAAAGACGCCTACATCCATAAGTGAGGTATTAACAGTCTGGTTTTTTTTTTTACATCAACACGAATACAATGGTCGAATGTCCAGTTTTTTCACTGCAATATATTATAACAACTGCTCATAACTTCGTTCGCGTTTAACAATTTAACATTAAAAATAATAAAAGACATATTTGAACAAAGAACAAAAGCAACTTTAATGATTTGAAGAGTTCCCTGGTGAATCTTCGAAGTTAAAAGACGAATACCAATGAAATTAAAATGGGACCACTCTTGAGGTATCCCAATTCAACAAAAAAAAGAATCATCCAAATCAGTTAATAAACAAAGAAGTTGTGGCTGAACATCCATATAAAAATATATTGTATGATTTGAGTATCCTCCCTCCGTCTTTTTTATGTCATTTATGTTATGTTTTGTGTATGTTTTAGTTATGCCTAAGTTAAAATAAATAGTAATTCAAGAAGAATGCAGTTTTTTATCACTGAAAGAATTTTCAAAATCGGATCAGTAGTTCAAGAGATTACCTCCTACAAACAAACAAACAAACTTTACCTCTTTTTAATATCATATACTTTGTATAGCTAATAATGACCTAACTTATTTATGACAATCGCTGGCAATTTCGAAAGCAATTTTGGAATGGCGTTTTATTTTTGCACGTATTCCTAATTACGCATCGTTTGATAAACAATATAACTTTATCGTTACAAATATCCGATGAATGTTGTTTTATTAAATTCTTGTAAGGACAAACAACTACGCATATCAGTCTAGAAAATACGGGTTTTATTAACTATATTGATGAGGTAGCATTTCGAGGACTTGTCTGAAGTTGCTTGAAGCTCTCAGGGGCGTATTTGGCTTATTGCAACACTGCATAATTTATTACGTCATTTTTAATTATTTTTCTATAAGTCTTGTATTAAATTGCTGTGTGTATGATATATTTTGAAGTGAAAACTTCTTTAGCCGCGTTGATCGATTTTTGGTTGGGGGAAAGCTTATGGGTTCGCGTCACCGATGACCTCGACATTATCGTGACGTATTGCGCTTGCATCAGACTAGTGACGCGTAGTATATCGACTGTATCATATGCGTTTTTGACTTTTTGGAAGAGTAAAATCTTGTGATTTCGCATCACCTACATGCTCTGCAATAATGATGACTATAGTTTATTTAAAAAATCAAAATTGAGTTTTCACTTCTGCCGGCAATCCATAGGAGTGCCTCTGTTTTTTTATCTTTCTTTTAGTAAATATAGTGGTACAGTTGATGGCAATTAAAGAAATGTTTGTTGAAATATTGTTTCAATTTGTAGCCTAACAATTTTGAAATGACGTATGCTTCCAGTCTACAACATTTCATCAAAATCAGTTGAGAACTAATAATAAAAAAATTCTAATAGTAATATTGAAAATTATTATATTTTATCAATAGTTAAACAGTCAAAAAGACATACAAAAATGTTTTTAACGACCTATTCGTGATCACCTTTATATTATATACTCGTATTATGAATAACAGGAAATATGAAATAAAAATACATGTATGAGAGAACTACAGATTTCTCTATATATTAATACGTGAAGCAAAAGCTGTCTTCCCCTTTTTAAGCGTATTGCGTGCACGGAAGACTGAGATTAGGTATGGTTAAAATTTTAATGAAGAAGGAGTGCAGAAAGCTAAAATTTATCTATAATATCTGTTACTAATATATTAAATAAAATAAATTAATACTGCGAATCCTAAACAGACCAGCGTCATTGAACTTAGACCCCCAAAATATTGACATTGTCACTCAACGAAAAGTGACAGCAAGTGATGTAGGTGATACTCATTGTTTATGAATACTGCAAATGTCAAACAGAAAATTGTCTATGATCAAAAAGTCGCTGGTCGAATTTCGGCCTTAGGGCGATCGCTAGTTACTATTTATAGTTAATATAATATTAATCTGCCCTTTCTGCTATTGTAATTTTACTCATGCTGTTGATCGGTCGTAATATTTTTTTTTATGTAGCAACACCAGGATCATTGACCTTTACTAATAATTCTAATACCTACTCACATACCATAAAAATGTTTATTAATATTTTTTCTTATGGTCACATTAACCCTGGTTTGCGATTTACTTCGTTAAACTTAGTTGCCACAGCCGACTGTTGAACCTAGAGCTTGTTGGTAACACGCAAACCTTGATTGCTTAGATTGTGACTTTATTTGGAGGTCAATAAACTTTGTTTGAATTATTTAATTGAATTCTTTTTTATTAACCGACTTTAGAAAGGAGGAGATTCTCAATTCGACTGTATATTCATATATAATTTACAGATATTATTGTTTATGAACCGATTTAGATGGCTATTTTACTTTCATTGGTATTGGACTTCCGACTTCGAAGATACACCAGGGAACTCCTCAAAATCTTTGAGTTTGGTTTTTTTTTTTTGTTAAAAATTGTCTTGTTACTTTACCATTGCATTTTACTTTGAACGAAATATGATGAAATATGCAAATAACTTAGATTAAGATCCTAGGAACTGTAGATTTTTTTTTAAATGTTGGTATGGTTGTTGGGCTTCGAAAAACCAGGCCTCCACTAGGCTTAACGTGTTACAATCGCAAGTGTACTATCGTGCGCCACATCGTCACTTAAAATCAGATGAGATTGTGGCGAAACGCTAAACTTATAAAGAATAAAAAATAATTGTAAGTAAAGAAAACTAATAATTTGATATATTTACAGTTGTAAAGTATGGTTTTATAATTACTATGAGAAGCAGAAATATATGAAGCAATTAGCATGGACACAAATAAGATGTACACCATTCCGTAAAACATTAAATTTCATGCATTGAGCCAAAAATGTTATAGGTCCCATATATTTTTTAATTGACAACCCTGGCTATAAAATATATTGCAGGTATAATTGTGAAATATTTACTTTCTACTTGACATACTACAATAAAACTGTTCATAAGGAAACCGTATCTGCGACCTCAACCTTTAAATTAAATGCTTTAATCGCTGCACCAAGAAACACATTAAACTTAATAAATATAAGAAACTACATTTATATTAAAAAAACCGATGTTTGTATGTGTGTGGGTATACACTCTTAAACGGCGGGAGAGATTTTTATGAAGTTTACAGACTATTATAATATTTGCCCACCGGGTGATCCTGTAAAAATTGCTAGCGATCAAAACGTCACAGCGACGCGTAGCCGGGTTTTCTAGTACATGTATTAAAAATTATCGTTTCTTTGTTTCTTTGTCCTCTACGCCTTCCTAAACCATTCATCTGATTGTGATGAAACTTTCATGTGTTTTTTGTGTGGACACCTGTGAACGTTTCTTTATTAGTAGTATGAGAACGAAGTCGTAGATAACACCAAAACAATAAAATAATTGAACAAAATATAAGTAATGTCATAAATAATTATTGTAGTATGCAATTGGTACTATATTCATTACTTTTATGGCCGAAACGTCATAAGCGTAAGCCAACATGTTCAAAAGAAAACAAAACAATTGACGATAACATTTTAATAAAGAAAACGATAAAATTGTAAATATTTACAGCCTCTGTGATATTGGAATGTGGTTGTTTTATGAATAGGTATTAAAACAATAAGTTTACAAATATATTATACACGTAATAATTGATAATAAATATAATAAATTAATTGCGGTATATTTTTAGCTCATGGAGTAAGTAGTGAAGGCTGGTTAATATTACAGTATACACGAATAAGTATAGGGACATAATATATATTTTAGATTTTTTGAAAGAACTTCACTGGTCAGGTGTTATAGTATACCGTGTTTTATTGTTAACTAGCTAGTTAACAATACAGCCTGGAAGACGTTGCTCTGCCCTTTCTAACTTGAGTACAGCGCCACCTACAACCTACACCTACACCTTACCCTTACAACATTACCACAAGGAACAAACAAACCAAAATAAGAATTACGCATAATCCATCCTTCGTATCGTGAGTCTTGAATTCATAAAAGAATTCAAAGGATTTCACCATTATCAAAAATACCCACTTTAAAAAAATTTAAACTAATTTCACCCTAAAAACCCTATCTATAGGATTATATAATTATTATATTACCTAAGTACAGGACATTGTCCTGACTTCGTTGGCTTGCCTGCTATAAACAGGTTCAGCAAACGTTTTTTCTATAAATTATTTATGGTGTGAAATTTTGAGTTAATATAATCTGATATGCGAAAAACTTGGAAACATAACATAACATACCATCACGCCTGTATTCCCCGAAGGGTTAGGCAGAAATGTACATTTGTACACCCACAGTTCGCCGAGTATGTTTTTAGGTCCCATGTAATAGGGGGCGAGCCTATTGCCATTCATCGGGCACGAAACCAAACTCCGAGCTGCTACTGAGAATTTCATAGAAAAACCCCAATAACACTTTGCTCGACCTGGGATTTAAACTCAGGAACTCGCTCATAGCAGTCGCGCTTACGAACTCTAGGCTAACGAGGCCGTTAAAACTTGGAAAAATATTATCAAAATCGGTCCAGTCGTTTAGGAGAAGTTCAGCGATATACACATGTACAGAAGAGTTATATATAATAAAGTATATAAAGATTATTATTACCTATTTGATTATTTTGTACAACATTAAATCGTAATAATATTAGCAAAGAACGTGGATTTTCAGTTACTTCAAAATGTATTATATGTTTATATAAAAATATTATTATATAATATTATGAAAGCGAAAGTAATTCTGTTTGTTACGTTTTCACGCCTAAACCCCTAAAATAATTTTGCTGAATTTTGGTATAGAGATAGATTGGAACTTGGGAAAGGACATAAGTTACTTTTTGTCACTAAAATAAAACTTTTAGAGAGGAAAATACGGGATGAAAGTTTTTAAGAAGAAAATGTGGGAATACCAATGCCCATGTGCGGTTGGTGAAATGACATCGGTTTCCACGCCAACTGTTTTGTTGATTTATTGATATTGATATACCTATTGTAAATTATCTGGATTATAGTTTTGCTACGAGTGAATTCTTTCATTGTGTTATCCCACATGTGATAACCCCGACGTGTTTTGAACATGAAACCTTCCGACTTTTTGATAAACTTCAAACCATTTTTAATGAATTTTGGTAAATACATACATTGGACCTTGGACCTTATGTTGCAAAAATAAAACCTGAGGAAATAGAGGATAAAAGTTATTATGAAGAACCCATCATGTCTCAAATTAGGGATATGAAAATTCATATTTTTGCTTTTGGTAAGAAATAAAAGGGGATTCACGTTTTTCAAAACGGTACAAATTACCTATATGCAGTAATATAGCGGAGTGATTGGTATCACGACCACCATACACATAGCGATATACCTATCTGTGATTTTTTTGGTTTGTCGTTTTCCGTAATCTCTCGGTGTACCTATATGTAGTCATATAGCGGTGTGGTAGGATACCGCAACCACCATACACATAGTGATAAACCCATTTATGATTGTTTTGGTTTGTCGTGTTCCGAGATCAGTCTGTATATATCCAACAATACGCAAACGAAGTCGCGGGTACCTACGAGCTAGTAATATCATAATTATTTACACAATTTTCAAACAATACGCGATGTAGGTAATTTATTTTTGCAATGTCATAATATACGCACACAGTGTATATTTGTACAAATGTTGAGCAGTAATAGTTAATAAGCATTTGGTGTATAATAATATCATAGAAGGCAAGTATCTCCCCTCTATCTTAATCTAAAGATAAACGTACCGTAAAGATATAACTAACCCCCCTGATAAGTATTCAACTGTCATTTAGTATTTTACGATTGTATCATACTGTTTTTCGCTGAATATTTTTTTATTGCATAGAGACCAATTTTCGAACGTATTAGGATTGAATTGCAGTGTATAGCTATGGGCCTAGCCAGTATTTTAGCCAGGAAGGGGGGGGGGGGGGGGGGGGGCGGTCCGACAAGAGGACTTATTTTTTGAAGTGAAAATTTCTTTAGTACCATTGTGATTTAAAGCGCGATGAAACGAAAAAGCGGTACTAAAAAGAGACATACATCTGTAGTATTTAGCCTGCGAGAAAATGAGATAGAATACATTATACAAAATAAATATAGTTTAATTAAAATCATTCTTATTCGAACAAATTTCGTGGCACATAAATCCTATCTCGTAATGGAGTTTTGTTGTATTCTTGACACTTCATATAACAATAAAATAATTTATAAATAGTATGAATAGAATGAAGTAAATATGAACTAAATATAATTTGTCTTACTTTTTATATTGTACTGTACAAATAATTCCGATTTTACTGTAAATATTGTCATAGACTAATCCCTCACCACTCATGACGAGACGTGGAAGTATAAGGAGGGGTGTTGTGGAAAACCGCTACTGATACTATAGGGATATTCGGAACTAAAAAATAACTGAAACAGTAACCGCTTCCTATAAAAATGTTTCTAATAATCACTGTCAAATACCAACAATGACAAAATTATTTAACAATTAACTACAATAAGGGTGATGTTGTCCATCTACAAATTTTTAAATAATACCAATTTCCTTCTAAATACAATTATTTGGAAAATTTAATATCTGTGACTGAAATTATCCGTCGATATCGAATATTCGAAATAGTTTATTATATCCACCATTTCAGAAACCGATAAAACATCTACATATCCCTATATAGATCCGAAATCTCATATCCGTAACATTCCTGATATATGCATACACACAAATGTTGTAAGACGGTCACTTAAATACCAAATTTAATGAGTCAAGATCCAACTTGTGATCTGTTTCTTCTTCTGTTTCTTTGTTTCTGTTCTGTGAGTTTCTTTCATCTGTGCTCATCTTGTGCGTCTTTCATAGATCGTAAATTTTGCTCTTGACACTCAATTCGGTTTTAACGATTTTATTAAGCTTTATACGTATGTTAGTATGTATGTATATAACGGAAACTTTGAACATGATTTTGACCCCCTTCAAAACGTCGGATTAACTTGAAATTTGGCATACTTATCAAGGACCGATGTCAATTCAATATTTCAATCAGTTAGACCCGTTATATTGTATTGGCGTTATAAGAATAACTTAATTCGAAATTGGTATAATTTTCTTAAGTATTCTTATTATTTCTACTCAATTTTTAAAGAAGTCGGAATTATAATATTCCGAGAAGGCTATTTCAATTGTAATAAATAAATGCAACAATTTATCTTCTGGGATATTATTTACCATTATATAGAATTTTATACATTTTCAACCACAATATTATACCTTAAAATATACCGTGGCGTGATACACAGTCAAGAACAATAATTAACCTACAGGACCGAAAGGTCAATAATATTATTAACAACGATTTCACGGATAGTAGGTGTAGTTACGAACAGTAGTGACAAGTGACGAGATTCCACTTTGTCACCTTTAGTCAGCAAAAACTTTTTAGCTTTATGGGTCTACTTCAATCTAACAATGTATATATGTATATAACTAATACTTATTTTACTTATCATCATGAAAAATATACAAAAATACATAAAATACAAGATCTTAAGTTCATTGTTAATTTAATTTTCTCTTTCGATATATTAAATTATAAATTTTTAAGGTATTAATAACGCAAATTAACAAAATTGGATAAAAAAATGTTAATATTTCTAACCAGGCACAGAAAGGTTAATTTCTGGTAAACGCTTATTATGCGAGAACAATAATTACATATTTTAAATAATTATAAATTGTGATTGTGAGTGACTGTATTACAAAAATACAATTGTTGTAACGAAAAGGAATTTATTTTCGTAATTACGCATGTCATCACTTAACACACTACTTAGTTATCGTTTACTTTAAAAAATGTAACAAAAATATACCTATGCATAATTTATACGTGAAATAAAAATGCAATAGGTACAGATTCTTTGAAATTCCTAGTTATTTGTCATGTAAGTAATGGATTTATAGTTTTTGGCTTTCTAAATCCAAGTAAATACCATTTCAGACAATGCTTGATAATAAAAATTCCAGACAATATGCAAGATGTTTGTAAACAAAATCTTGCACAATGCATTATTGTTATTATTATCATTCGAGTGTTATGAGAAAAAATATTTCCATTCTTAATACATATATAAATCGTTATAAATAAATAAATCACTCACCTGAGAAATGAGTTTGATTTATAATTAATATTAATAACGGATAATAAGCACTTTTATTGTCCGTAAAAGCTATCAAACGAATACAATAACTTTCGATTTTCGTTATTTTTTTTCAAGCTTGCACAAGGCAAATGCTACCTGGCTTGCGGCCTATTTTCATCAGTATCGCTACTGCACTGAGACTGAAGTACTGAATGTTTCGTTAGCACACGGAGGGGACTCGCAACAAATGCCACACAAGACTCATCGACTTGCCAAGCGTGTCTTGTTTAATTATTGTATAGTACAAAGTTAGAAGAAATTTATGAATTTGTTTGACATACGATTATGACGTATGCGTTGTTTTTTAAACCAAGCAGCATAATAAATGCAAGTCGGCGCCTAAATGTTATATCTCAGTTCATAATACATTGACAATATTGTCACAAGTGTAATAAATTAATAAATAATAATACCCGTATTATTTATTATAAAATACTCAGATTTTGAAATTACAAAACACTATTTTATCCAAGAAAATGGCTTTTATTGTAAACATTTTAAAACAAACTAATTAAATTTAGCATTTTCTTTTAATTTGAGACACAGGGTTTCCTAGCAAAATTTATTCCTTACAACCTAGACTATCAATCATAGTAATAAAATGACATATACTTTGTTTTGTCTAAAAACGATTAGGTTCGATTCCCGATTCGTGTATAAGACTTTTTTTAATTTATGAATACAGATTTTTTTGTCTTCAAAATCGATTTCATGGTTCAATAAAACATATTTCTCTATCTCATATAGTTTCAGTCATTTAAATGTTACAACCTGTACATGTTACATTCGAATTGATAACCTCCCCTTTTTTTTAAGTCAGTTAAAAAATAACGGTGATTATTGAGAGATCGATAATCCATCACCGGTCGTCACCATCATGACAGCTGATCCCGAAATGTGATAAACCAAAACAGAGTTACTGTGACGATTTTAACACAGTGTAATTAAGATTTATTAATAAATTAAATATCAAATTTAATTTCATTGATAAATTCCTAATATATTATCTAAATCTAGATACTAGGTAAGTACATTCAAAAAGAACCTGGAATCGTGTCAAAGTATTTTTCTAATTGATAGCTTAATTTAAACAATTTTAAAATAACTGTACTAATATTACAACTCAAGATTTTTTGTTTGTTTGATCGTGGTAATAAATAAAACTACCAGACTGATGTGAAATGGTATCTATGCATATTATAGCCTGATTATTGAGGAAGGTTATAGGCTATATAACTTCACGCTACGACCTTAAAGAGTTAAATAGTAACCATAAATGTTGATGATTGCCTGGTGCCGCGGTGGAGAGTTGGTCGAATAAAATTAACACGAACGAAACCGTGGGGCACAGCTAGTCTATATTAATAAATCTGTAGTTCTGTTTGTACAGTTAATTTTGTACATGGGATGCTTATATCATTGGTGAATTGATACGGTATAAGAAATTTCAATATTACTTTTAGGAATCGTAAAAAAACCATTAAAAACCGTAGCAAAAAAGAATTTAATTTAATTTCATTACTTCTTAAACCCATTATGATGAAATTTTGTACACGGGAAGTATAAGTAATAATTCCATAATTGATGTTCTATAGCAATTGTCAGAAAAACTCTTAGGAATCGTAAAAAAATATGTTAAAATAATTAAATTTTCACCAGTTCTCAACAGATTCTGATCAAATTTTGTAGACGAGAAACATAAATCATACCGTAATAATTGAGAGGTTATAAGAAACGTCAATAAAACATTAGAAATCGTAGAATAGGATAATAATTTTTAACCGATTTTGATGAATATTGTACTTGAGAAATACACACCATTCCTCAATTGATACGGCATATGAATTGTCAACGATATGAGTAAAATAAAAATTACCGGTTGTAAATAACTATTGTGTTAACAAACTCGTGCGGAGCCTCGGGCACACCGCTAGTATAAAATGAATTTTAAAAATGTGACACCGATTTCCAGGGAAATAATAATTTTATTTATTAATTTCCTATTTTCCTCAGCAAAAATGGTGTTAAAATAAGGTATCTACTAAAGTTACTAAAAAAATCTTAATAATCCGTGTTAATTTAAGATATCTTTTTCGGTTTTGAAGTCACGATTATCATGTTACTTTGACTAAGTTAGTTAATTAACATTTTTACAACCTTTTAACGAGTCTACAGTCCTTGCTACACATAAATCAGTCATAAGATAAATTGTATCACACTTTAAATACCTTAGACTGTTGAGATTTTTTTCATTGGTTGTCTACAGATTTATAATTAACTAGCTAGTTCCCGCAACTTCGTTCACAATTTGCTTTCGTTATTCCTACTACGTGCCATATATTGCGCAAGTGCCTGGATCCTTCTTCAGGTTTAGTTCTATATTAATCTGAAAAGTACATTCAAATTGGTTAAGTAGTTTTCAACTGATGTGCGTTCTAACACGGAAAGTTTAAGATTTTTTTATCTATTAGAACCGCCCGCGACTTTTTTCGTGTTAGGTACAATATAAAATTTATTAACAATATAAAATAGACTATACTACTCAGGGTAATGTAGTCAAATCTAGCCAATCAGTAAAATAATAATAAATATTAATTTTAATATAATCAAGTACATTACCTAGTTTAATTGTTTCTAGGTACTACTAAACCTAATCTATTTATTATTATTTTACTGATTGTCTAGATTTGACTACATTACCCTGAGTAATATACATTTATATTTTACCTAACACGAAAAAATTCGCGGGTGGTATTTAGATACAGATTAATTATTTTTATAATTATATTTATTAATTATTTTATAGATAAGTAATAAATAATAATAAACTTATTTACTTTGTATCTTTGGTAAAATTTCGAAAATTACAACGACCTATATTTATTAATGAAAAACTTTTTAACCATTTTTTAAATCGAAACCAATTATTTATTTTAACCTTTTTATCTAACTCGTCATGTTTGAATTGTTATTTTTGATGAAGAATTAATAAGGAGAGAGAAAGAGAAATACGTAGTATATTTATATACATTAAAGTGCATTAAAAACTAAATTAGCAAAGCAAAATTAGCTTCCAATTATTATGGTTGACCGAGATTTAAATAATATCGCTATGCAATATGAAAATAATAAACCAAGTTTACAGATTTGTAATGTTTTTATCGTAAATGCAAGCGCATCGTCTTTAATTAAGGTCAGTATCTAGTACATTTCCTTTCTCGACACGCGTTTTATCTATTTATTAACAATATTATAAATGTAGAACGTATCATTTTTATTAGATCCACCTGATAAGATGCACAATGTTCTTTGTTACTTTTTACTTTATATGTATTGTTAGCGACGCATAGGCATAGGTTCAGTGGTTAGATATATCATCATCTTCTTACCCCTTATCCTCCTTAAGTAGGGTCGGCACAACATGTTTTCTTTTTCCACTCTACTCTATCAAATATTATCTCAGTATTCACACCTTTTATACGCATATCATTTTTCACACAATCCATCCCATACCTTCTTCGGTCTTCCTCTACTCCTGTATCCATCCACCTTCATACTTAATAATCTTCTAGTTAAATAACTTTCATCCCTCCTCATGACATGCCCATACCATGCTAGCCTATAACCCCTCACCTTCTCTGTGACTTATGCTAGTGGTTAGGTTTACCTTACCTGCACCTACATTTACACCTACACTTGTATTGTATAACTAGTGTATTGTTATAACTATATAATTATAAAAATATCTAGGTGTAGTACAATGGTTAGACTTATAAAACAAATAATTCACTTAATAATAATTGATTGAGAGTTTGAAGTACATAAATATAGATTGTACATAGTAATATTAGATAAATAAATATTTGACTAATAATTTCATAGGATTCATGTAGTGATGTGCCTTATCAATGTTCACATAATAAATAATCTTTGATTTACTAATAGTCATATTTAATATAAGCGAGTATATAGGATTAATGAGTGTTATCTAAAATTTATATCGCATTTAGAGTGTTAGTAATAGGTATACTATAACGCGTTTAGGTTGTTTCTGTGTTGTAATGTTTGTTGTTCAAAAAAAAAAACAATTTATCCTCTATTAAAAATAATGGGGATAAAGATACAAACGAACACGACATTACATGAGGACCTATAAAGATAACTCTTAAAAAATATCTAAGCGATTACAATGTACATTATCTTTATTAAAGTGATGTGAAACGATAAAAACAAGACAAGTAAATACCGCAGTCGTAAACTTCAATTAGGTACAACCGATAAAAACAAACTGAGCAAACATATATTTACTTTACTTAAATTTATAATTTTTTGCACTCTTAGTTTTTTTTTCGAACTGACTACACTGTTAGCCTTAAGGGCCCTCGAGCCATTAGAGACTTTGAGAGCTTCACCGGGCTTGGAGGCGAGCGCGGAAGGCACTCAGCCGCGAAAGTGGAGCAACAAACTCAAGGGTGCAAAAGTTGCCGAACCTCGGCTTGGACTTCTACCGTGCATGCAAATAAGTCACGATCTAACTAATTTCCTATACGTGAAATTCGATCTAACTAACTATACATAAATACGTGTTTATGCCTTCTGGGAGGAAGGATAAAACATGCGTATATGCATTTAGTAATCTAGCAATTTAGGCTAAGTTTAATTGCCAAAAAAGAAAGAAAAAGATCCCTTACAGAACCAATGTACCTGTGTGGTGTACACGTATGTGGTGGTGCAGTGTAATGATGTCAGCTGGTAGCTAGTGGTTGTAAGTGCAGAGTCACTGTATCGCGCGAACGGCTGCTTTGCTTTAAAGGCCAGTGCAGGTGGAGTGCCGGAGGATACAGTGATTTCGTCATCGGGATCGGTAAAAATGTTCCGCGGCCTACGTTTTGTCTTCGAGGCGTCTGGGACTGGAGTGTAAGTTGCGGCGGATGCCACTAACGGGTTCAGATGGTTTGACGCTTTGTCGAAATAGCTCCTTGGGAGAGTTTTGATGTAAGATTCGATCGAAAGAAGTAAGAAGGAAGAAAGAATGGAGGGATACGTTTCGAACGAACCATAATGAGGAAATGACTATTTTGCGAAAAAAACGATTTTACTATGTTTGCAAGGAGGTAAAGTTTTATTTCGCCATATGGGCGAAGACTACACAACTGTGCGTTAGGAAATGACGGATGTAACATGTCTTATAGAATGTATGAGAGACAATTTGCTTACGGAGAATAGCAGAGGTACGCTCTTACACACACATATATATACACGCGCAATGAAACATATTTTCTTAATTTTTAAGGGGTTCAAGTCAGGGAAAACAAAATTTGGGGGTCCGCGAGTTGTAAATGTGGGTTGACAATAGTGAACTCCATTTAAGCAAGTTGTGACAAAATTTTTGACTTTCTATAAATAGAATAAGGAAATATTATAGTACCTTTGTACTTACTTAATACTTTTTCATAATCCGCATAAAATAAATATACAGGATGTCCGGTAATGAATGGATAACCTTGAAATGGCTTATAACAGAACTTATGGCCCTTCAGAAAAAAATGCGAAATAAAATATATCCTGGGTAGTACCTAAGATATGATTTTTTTAAATAAAAAACTACAAATTTTTACCTTGTTTTACATTATTGTACACTGCGACCACAAATCACTGAATTCTATCGGTTTTTTGTTGTTTTATTATTATACGCTAACTATGCCAATCGATACGCAGTAAATAGTTTGACTAGCTAAGGTAATATTAAAAAAAAAACTTGTATTAATTTTTCAGTGAAATATTTGCTAAAATATTTTTTTTACAAAGTCTAAGCATCTTGGGTATTAAAAAAATGTATGAAAACAGGAGTGACCAATAACTTTAAAATAATTTCGGGGTTGAGTAGATTTCATAATGGTATAATTAATTATTATATCTTATGTAAATAGTGAATTATTGCTATTATTGTAGAAAAGGAGCAAATTTCACTAAATACCAAAATATTTATTAAAGTAATATTTTTTACATTAAATTGTACTACATTGGTACTACCTAGGATATATCTTGTTTCGCATTTTTTTCTGAACGGCCATAAGTTCTGCTATAAGTAATTTCAAGGTTATCCGTTCATTACCGGACACCCTGTAGAATAATGATTGGTTTCCGCTGGCGTAAGTAAATATTTCTAAAAGTTAAATATAATATTTTCACTTGTTTTGTATTCCGTGTTATTTTAATAAATATATTGATATACTTAAGTATGTTTTTTTTTGTTTTTTATTTTTACCAAAGTCAATAACGACTTCACCAGTCAAAAAAGTATTTGAACTTGATGAATCTACCCAAAACAGCAAAAATTGGTAAGGGGTCTACGAGACAAAGTAGGTTGGGGACCGTTGGTTTAATGTTTCAATTTAGTATATGAATCGTTGTCGACTGTAGCACTGAGAAATTTCCTTGGAGGTTTCTTTCTACTTGGGTTAGCTCGACTGGTGGAGTACCTCCACCCTACAGAAGATAGCAGCCAAATTACCTTGTGTTCTTATCCTGCGGTGAGTGGGTAGTAGGTTACTTTCTTTATGCGATTTATAAATTAGCAAGTTTTAATTGTCAAAAATATTAAGGTTAATTTATTCACAATTTAGAATTGCCAAGTTAGTAATCTCATAACAAAGAAAGTAATTAATTGATTTGTAAATGAATTGAGAAACGTACATTCATACAGCTATAATTAACGGAACTACAATGGAACTTAGCACCCGTTAGCTTTCAGCTCTTTTATCTATGAAAACGACTACCATCGTTTCTACCGAACTTCTCTTTTCACATTTTTTTTTCTTGGGATGTCATCTACGTATGACACACCCTTCAAACATGTCTTAATATGTAGGTGTTTATGGCGGGAGCTGGATTGGTGTTTGGTTTGATTTTTATTGTTTACAAACATAATATACATTAACCTTAATTTACTCTAACACAACGTTTATTTAAATTGTGTTAAAACCGTCTGATGCTGGTAGTTGTTATAATAATAAAAAATATATTTGCTACCCTAAGATTACTATTTTAACTATTATATTACATAATTTAACTTTATGTTAATTTGCCACTGGACATTTACAGAATTTCGTTTGGTTTGCCTTGTTGTGCATAAGTCAAGTTAATACTAATGTTAATAATAATATATTAACACTGGCAGATGCTCAAATCTTTTCTTATCAATCAGATAAAAAAAGTATGGCGTTAAGTAATAAAAAAACAAACCTAAATATGGGTCTTTCACACCTTACAAACATAATTTTAGAATTCCAAGGACTTAAGTTCTGTCCATGATCGAAATTCGACCAGCGACTTCTGAATCACATACTATTTTCTGTTTGACATTTGCATTTTGCAGTATGAACCAAAACAATAAATGAATATTATATCACTTTTCATTGAGTGACAATATCAATATTTTAGAGGGTCTAAGTTCAATGGCACTGGTCGTTTTAGGATTCGCAGTATTAATTCATTTAATTTAATATAATAATAACAGATATAACAGATAAATTTTAGTTTTCTGCATTCTTTCTCCACATAAACTTTAATCATGCCAAATCTCACAGACTTCCGTGCACACAATTTTCGTATAAAGGGGTACATAGTTTTTGCTTCACGTATTATTATATTGATGATAACGCGATATCAATTGAGTTTGCATGTTCACAAATACGTAATTGTAGATAAATTTAGTTAATGATTCAAATAGAAACCGGGTAAGACCCAACATATTGCAATTAATTTAATGTTATGAAGTTTTCCTTTTGAATATAATTTATAATAAGTAAATTATCAAAAATTATTAGAGGTTTCAAATATATAAATTTCGGAATGGGGAAAATAATATCGCAGTTATGCAGTTTAGTGTTACTGAGAGCTTCATTTAGTCTCTATTAAACACAACCAAATCAAACAGGTTCATTAAAATTGTTAAATCTTTTTCTTCTTACCTCTTCCACTCTCCTCTATCATTTATCATTTCATTATTTACACCTTTTATATAGGTACATAACATTCCTCACACAATGCGTCCATGCCTTCTTCGGTCTTCCGCTACACCTTTATCCGTCCACCTTCATACCATTAAGCAACGATGTCTGAGTGATCGTCGATCGACGTGAGTTCGAATTCCTGCGATAAGCCTGAGCGCCCGTGAAGGAAAACATCGTGATGAAACTGTAGCTGCTACCAACCTAAATATTATCAATCACAATTACGATCTCATCCTTGCGTTAAGCATGCGAACCTACCGCATTGAGGAAGCGCTCCACAGGATGCCACCCGGAAGACTAGCGCCGATACTTCGTCTTCACAATAGCGCAACATTAATAACGCAATAAATAACGAAAGGGATCGGCCGAGAACAATACCCCAAGTGGACGCTCCTCGGCACCATGGCGCTCAACCCGCTACCGCATCTGTTGGGCTACGACATCTATTGTCCACACTGCATGAACCAAATGCAAGCAAGGAACAAGGGACCGGATTCTCACACTCTGACAGACACATATGTTCGGTTATAAAGACCCGAACATTTTAGTAACAAATACATGCCCACGCCCGCGTAACCACCGTTCTCTCCGCAGAGGACGGGCGGTCAAATTCGCTCCCGCACACTCCATACGTTCACCCTCTTTAGCGGGTGACCCAAGCCTAGGTCCGTTCCTCGGTATGAAACCCTTGGGTCAGGCAACCGCCCGCGCGATACAAGTGACACTATACGTGCAGCACTTAGTTACCCACATACAACATTACACACGTATGAACAAACACACGTGCACATCACACAGATACATAGGTTCTGTGAGGGACCTTTATTTTTCTTTTTTTACGCTAGTTAGTTGGCGCTAGTTAGTGTAGAAAACATTTCTGATTACTGAATACACATACGCATGGTTCCTTCCTTCCTCCCAGGAGGAAGGGAACGTGCCTATGTGTATAATTGAGTTAGCTCGAATCGTAGGTGTAGGGATTCAGTTAGTTCGCGACTTATTTGCGTACGCGACGACCGCCCGAGCCGAGGTCCGGCCACTCTGGCGCCCTCGTGCGAGTCGTCCTTATAACTTTCGTGGCTGAGTGCTCTCCGCGCTCGCCCCCAAGTCCGGTGAAGCTGTAAAAGCCGCAGCGGCTTTAGGGCCCCTAAGGCTAACAGTGTAGTCAGTTCAAAAAAAAAAACCATAGCATTGTGGTAGGGTTTTTTTAATGCACGCATGCTAGCTCCCTGAAGTTGAAAATCTACCACCAAACACCAATAGGTGTGTTCCGGCAACTGCACTTGAGAGCCAGTCTTTCACTAGGCTTAGCGTGCTACCATCTTGGATCACAATGTTACTTAAAATAAGGTGAGATTGTGGATATAACGCTAAAATACTCAGATGGAACGCAGTTCGTAGCCTAAATCATCAAAACCTTAACCAATCAGCGAGCACCTATGACTGGGCACAACCAATAGCATACGCGCTATGGATAACCGTATACAATATAAATAGGGTCGTGACGAATAACTCTTACACTTATTTTTGCCTAGCCCCCCCATCCGCCAAATCCGTACCGTGCGTTAAGGAACTTCGTTCCAAAAATACTCTTCTAATTATATGATTTTCATTCCTTCTCTTGACATGCCCACACTACGCTAACCTATACTTTCTATACCTTCAATATTTCTGCCTCTGGTGCTATAAATTCTGTTTTCATACTTACTCCAGTTATAATAAAATTCATCTTAACATTCGCATCTCTGCCACATGTAATGTTCTTTCATCCGTCTCTTGAAATAGTTCGCTTCGTTTCGTTTAGGTTTATAAGAATGAAAAATATTTATAATCACTAACCCGCATCAAAGTACGAAAATTGAAAAAATATATCAGAATATTGATTATAATATATGCATAGCAAGAACACTTAAAACAATTTACATACTAATTATTAAAATGACCATTACGTTGTTTGGCAATAGGTATTTACTTCGATATGCTAAAGTTTCTGAAGCATTTTCCTTGTAACGTCTAAGGCATTTAGCGTCGTACTTATGTATAAGTATATGAATGAGATATCTCTTTATATCTCAGTTTTTTCTAATGATGTGAGGAAATAGGAAATAAACAGGTAACCCGTCCACTTTATGTGGACTACAGTCTTGTAGCAATCTATGACCAATTTCAAAAAGGAGTGAGTTCTACTGAGAAACGTGTTAGAACGCTTTGTACAAACATCGGTTTTTAGCAAATCTGATAATCGATTGGCTATCGATTGTTTCTTAGTACGGGTTATATGTCAGCCAGTCGGGCGAAGGTAGCGTAAAAAATACCCGTATTTTGTATCGGAAATCAATAATCGATTGTTCGATAGTGCTAATGATAATTAATTTATAGTTAATCGATGTTTTATCGACACTAGCGAGCATTAGTACTGCTTTTAGATAGAAATATATCGGTAAAACTTTGCTGAGTTTTGGACAGATTATAACTCTTTATGTGATTATGAATACATCAATACTGTTGAACAGTTCTTTACAATTTGTTACTATACATACCTACTATCCTTTTCTTTATTGTTTGTATAAAAATATCTTCCCAGCTATTTAAGTTCGGCATATTATTCCCTAGCAAATTTATTGCCTGTATTATTTTAAAATATTATTTATTAGGTAAATATAATATGATACCTACAATTTGGCTAGTCCAAAAAAAATGATTGTTGTTTTTTTAATTATTTTGTATTTTCATTAAAATATTTTAATTTAACGTTTTAAGAATTCTCACCAAAATGAACTCTTAAAAAAATATTTAAGAGTTGATTAAGATTTTTTTAAATTTCATAATAGTTAAAAAATGTTTTTTTTTCCTTATCGTTGAGATTTTTTTTCATTTTTAAAGTAGCATAATTTACATTTTTTCGAGTTACCTGTAAATGTAAGAAGTTAATTATAATTTTTATACCACCTTATCCTACTTATACTATATTATATAGAAATATATACTAAAGTTTGGTGAAATCAAAGTACCTACGAAGGTCGGGGCTCCACCAGATCTTCGCCATGGCGGAATGGCATTCGTTGGCTAGACCATAGAGGGCTTAAAGCCTCACTTGTCAGGTTAACTAAGCGGCACGGCAACCTCACCTTACGACTGACGCAGTTGCTCCCGGGACATCGATATTTTTCAAATGGATCGAGAGGATTGCACAAGGGTGTGTATGTCTACGCGTGGGATAATGCGCAGCACACACTTGGCGTTTATTCCGCATGACACACTGTATCACGACCTGATCGCAGCAGTTGGCCGTATTCTCTCGCTTTTATTTGTGGTCAAATTCATGGTTGAGAGTGAGAGCGGTTGGGACTCTATCATTTCGTACTACGAGTCGTTATCTCATTCCTCTTCCACGATCATAAAGCGTCCTGGGTGACAGACTCATTCAAGTTTGTCGCCCAAGCACTTCTTTGCAGGCCCGATGCGGAATGCGCTTTTCCGACAATGCGGATGACTAAGACTTATGACACAGACCGTGAAGTTAGGGCTGACCTTGTCGAGGTATGCGAATGAATGTTTGAAAATCAGCTGAATGTCAAAAGTACCGTGAGATTTTTGTGAGTAGCATTTTTAAACCTCTTCCGAATTGCCTAGTGTCTAAATAATATAAGTTAAAAGTAATCTATACTAATGTTATAAAGCTGAAGAGTTTCTTTATTTGATTGAACACGCTAATCTCAGGAACTACTAGTTTGAATGGAAAAAATGCGAATAACCCATTTATCGAGGAAGGCTTATGATCAACAAGAGCAGATCATCAATGCAAAATGTTGTTAAAACGGGCAAATTTTATTTCTTTTGAGAGTTTCTATTGCATTCGCTACTTAAATGATTAAAGTTACGCAAAAATCGTGTGTGATGGAATTGTTTCTCCTAAAAACTTCAAAAAACAATCCGCGATATTATATGGCTATCTTTTAAGATTTACTCAATATGATCTTTTTTTAGGTAATAAAATTTGATCTAAAATAATGAAGTATTTGCGAAGATGTTTTTATATACATGGTATTAATCCTTATCGAAATAAATATGTTATTCATCACAAGTATTTCATTTTGAACAAAATTGCCCTTTATAGTAATTGATTTAAATGAATACCTTAGGAGATATCACAGTTAAAAATAACTCGGCAGCAAAATAATGATCAAGTATCGCGAGCGCATTTTTATTATGCAAAATAATGTGGGAGGCGGGCGGCACCTAATAATACAGTGCCTACGACCCACTCTCTCTAACCCTTTTTCTCTTTCTCTCTCTCTTACATGACGCAGAGGAAGCTGTGCGGGTCAGCTAGTAATAAAATATATATTAATAATAATTGCATAATTCTACTAAAAATATCAATACTATTGTATATTTTATTATACGACACTTCTATAATAAATTTTATTGTAGTTTTAACAGGATTTAAACAGGTTTCCTAAAAGTCAATACGAATGTCTAACTTGTTTACTGTTATCTAAAAACGATATAGAACATCTTTGAAACTCAGTATGTTGGTACAAACCATAAAAATAGAAGGCTGTTTTGCATCTATATCGCCGTCACAAAGACTAAAAAAGAAGTCAAGATCGACGCTTTTAAAAAACATAGGAACTGCAAAGTTTACTCATTAAAACGCACGGTAAAGATAGCACAATCTTTTTACTCAAGTACAAAGAGTGTCTAAGAAAACCCAGCAGGATTATTAAGCTTGATTGCTACATAGATAAGAAATAAGAAAAGATTCTTTGACTCTTGGAACAATGTTAATAACATTTTCCTCAATAGGAAGTAGAATCTAATTACTTTAGTGTACTTCGGCAAAATATCTTGAGGAGACTTCTGGAGATTTGGAAGCCCATCAGGATCAGTGGCCCGCAGCGTGACGTCTCCTTAAACCCTTTAGTACGTCTCTGTTACAATAGTCCTTGCCGCTCCAGATTTCAAAATCTCAATTTTATATATACACGTTAATGTCATAGAAAAATTCTTAAGTTAATGTTCGAACTAATTATATCAGTGGTTTTTTTTTTTATAGCATTGTATTTTATAAATGATCGAGCTAAGAACATTATGTAGGAAAGAATACTAGTACAAAATTTAGGAATTAAAAGAACGGAGGACTGTGTTTTAAAGGAATGAATGTTATAAAATAGACAATGGCGACTCTATAAACCGTTATTACGATCAAAACAAATTTATGTAATTTGGCTACTTTAAAAAAAACATAAGAAGTTTTAGCAAGGGAATTAATATCACAAAAAACTATGATTACATAAATGAAAATGGTGGTATGTTTTAGAAGTAATTTAATTGATATTGGTAAGGAATATTCTTCTGTGTTAACGTATCGTGTACGCACGTATCGGGGTTATTATGTTATAGATTGAATAGGAACAATTTTAAGGTGCTACCTCATCATCATCATCATCATCATTTCAGCCGCAGGACGTCCACTGCTGAACATAGGCCTCCCCCATAGATCTCCAGAGCGACAGATCTTGTGCGGCCTGCACCCAACGGCTCCCAGCGACCTTTATTATGTCGTCTTTCCATCTAGTGGGGGGCCGTCCTACGCTGCACTTTCCGGTGCTTGATCTCCACTCGAAAACCTTTCTGCTCCAATGGCCGTCAGTTCTCCGAACTATGTGCCCCGCCCACTGCCACTTCAACTTGCTAAACCTTTTGGCTATGTCGGTTATCTTAGGTTGTCTACGGATCTCCTCATTTCTGATTCGATCTCGTAGAGAAACACCAAGCATAGCCCTCTCCATAGCTCGCTGAGCGACCTTGAGCTTTCTTATGAGGCCCACAGTGAACGACCACGTCTCTGTGCCGTATGTCATCACTGGCAACACACACTGGTCAAAGACTTTCGTCTTGAGGCACTGAGGTATTTTGGACGAGAAGACGTCGCGCAGTTTCCCGAACGCTGCCCAGCCGAGTTGGATTCGTCCACTGAACTTTTTTTCAAAGTTGGACCTACCTAACTGGACGCGCCTATCTTTAATTATTATATTGTAAGTTAACAGCAATTGAGTTGTGATTCACGCTGGCCCATAATAATAACTACTTAATTTAAATTCTCAAGGCATACTGACAGACAACGTACCTATAACTTAAACCAGTAGATCTAGAACTGAAATTTTACGAAATGTTACATAAAGTATAACGCAGGTAAGGTAGGTAAGCCTGACTTAGAACGAAATGTACTAATAGTTATATTCTATCCACCAACATGATCATCATGCCCAGTTTTTTTATTTGCGCGAAACCCTAATTTTTATTTTAAAATAAAAGTAACCTAAGTTACTCCTTATAACGTCAGCTATCTGCCAGTGAAAGTCCCGTCAAAATTAGTCCAACCGTTTCGGGGATTACCCGAAACAAACAGACAGACGGACAGCCAGACAATTTTTTTTTTTAATGGATTCCTTGCTATAGGTATCATATACGTATATATTTTGTTATATATTTAGTAAAAAGCTGTTATTTTGACGTTACAAACTGACTTTAATTCTATTAATTGTATAGATTTTCAAAACAAATTTAACAACAAACATGAAAATATATTTGAGTTGACGAATTCGCAAAATATCAATATTAGGAAAGCAGGGGACAGAGGGTTGCGCCTGGCGGTGTACCCAAAAACGAAAAACATATCAAGTGGACTACGGGACAAAGAAGTTTGTGGACTTTTGTTTTACATCGACAGCACACAACAGATGAGATTGTTGTAAAAAAAAAAATTTGCACAGTAGACATAAATGTTTAGACAATGCTAATAGGTATCTAATTTAAAAAGAAAGTTCACTCACATCATCCTTTTCGAGAGGGAAACACTTCAAAGACACTAATATAACACCACTTTTCACCATTTCAAAAACTTTAGATAACGAATTCACTTCCCAAACTTCTTTTCCTTCGAGAGTCGTATCATACACTGGTGATGCCCAAGCCATTCATAACCTTATATGATCGCGATTATTTTTAAAGTTTTCCTTAAGAATTTAAGGCTCGTATCCACGAATGTGTCAATTTTATTTTCTACTTTAGAATATTATTTAAAAACGTAAGTAATGTAAGAGATCAATGTTTTTATTAATTTAGTTTATTTTTAAAGTTCTCCGCCGTGTCTGTCTGTTTGTTTGAACGCGTTAAACTCAAAAACTACCGAACGGATTTTCATACGATTTACTACAATCAATATTCAACATCCATTACTGTGATCTTTTTTTTTTTTTTGGCTTTCTGCCTATGTAGGCAATTTTATTACTGTCTTATTACTATGCTAACTTATAAATAGACAAAAAAATATATTTAAATAAACAGTGCACCTTGGTTTAATTAATTTACGGAATGTCAGACATTGCATATGATGTAGGTATGTTATTTTTTCTAATATTTTTACAAAGAATCTCTAATCTATGTGTACATACAATATTATGATTTCTAGTACCGACAACTAGAGGGCATTGGTCACAAAGCAGAATCAACTGTTAGTATTTCTATTTTATTGGTTTTTTTCTCTCTTTAAGTTAAAAGGAAAAATATTTGTTAAAAAAAGTGACCTATACCTACACGTTTCACTTCAGAGCTGTTGCAGTATATATATATGTACGTTGAAAAGTTCTGAACATAATACGGTTATGCTAGTGTTAAATTTTATAGGAGAAACTTATGGGTTGAACATGATTAATAAATTAAATTTAAGATCTTCAACGTAGTTCGTAGTTGATTAGTCCTACTTGATTTAAAAAGTGTTTCTAAACATTATTGAATTCATTCAATTCAGATGATTAAATACAATTTGAAATGCGTATATACTTACAGTCTAATAAGCATTGTACAGTATACTCATTGTGCCACGTGTTAAGTTAATATATTTAGATTTATACCAAGTACGTCATCGTAATAAAATTAATGTAAAAATAATCATATTCAACCGATTTTAAAGTGTGTAATTTTTAATAAGTTGAATTCTACGTCGATATTTTACGTGTTATCTGAACAGGTTTTCTGCCAAATAAACTTCTAAAAAAATTGTTAAAAATTATAATATATTATGTGGGATTGTGTGGGAAATAAAATTATCTTATAGTCAATAAAGTGGTTATTCCGTAAGCACAATAATTGTTCTGTAAATAAATGTTAAAACTTAGGCAAGTCGTATCACTTATCATCTTCTCTCACCTCATACAGTCATATCCCCTATATTGTTTACATCGTCACCTCTTTCGCACTTTTGTTCACTATCTACTAAAGATATTATTTTTACTTATTATTAATCGACTTTAACAAAAGACGGGAAGTTGCTCAATTCGAATGTTTTTTTAACGGATGTTCAGCCGTAACTTCTTTGTTTTGGATGATTCTTTTTTTTTTGTTGGCTAAGGGATACCTCATGGGTAGTCACATTTTAATTTCATTGGCATTGGGCCTTCAACTTGGAAGATACACGAGGGAACTCTTTATAAATCATTGAAGTTTGTTTTCTTTTATTTTAATTGTCTTGTAATGTAATATCAAGGTAAGATCAACTTTCATACATTAACATTTCTACAATTTCCTCTAACACTAATAAAATAGCTCTAACTCTATCAATTATTATAAATAATTATATCATCTATACTATAATAATATAATCAAGCGGAAGAATTTATTTGTTAGTTTATTTAAACACGCTTATCTCTGGAACGGATTCGAAACATTATTTATGTATGTTTCACAGATTCACGAGGAATAGTATAAAATTGGGTCTAGGGGATGTTTGACCCCTTGGATTGGTCTGTCTGATTGTACGTTTTAAAATAGTTTTCTGGCTAACGTATATAAATAAGAAGCTTCAGACTGTGAGATTAAGTAATTTTGTTTAGGAGCTTTAAAGCGTTTGTAAAGTAAGTGTCTGGAAGTTTTGGTGACTGTTTTTTAACGATATTTTGTAAAAATCGGTTGTCTGAATTTAAGTGAGGTGAGTAGCGTTTCAGGTACCTTGATTACCTGATACCTGGATAATGGCCGTCTGCCTGCAGGTAGCAGGTAGGCATACGATCATAGTACATACTAATACTATTCAATCTTACACATTTTGGTCATCAGAAAATAAGTGACGTCTGGCCGCTCTGGGATCTTGGACTATAGGCATTATAAGGAGTTTTGGCGTAATGTTAGTCTGTCATGTAGTGGTTTTTGTTTTTTATTCATAATGTTATATTGTCTTCATATGTAATATGGTTGGCATTTTGCATAATAAAGCTTGGTACACAATTGTAGTGGACTGGAAATAATAACATGAACCACGAATTCTGTGGTGCCTTAGAACTCCCTAAGGTCAAGTTAGTAAAAGGAAGAAAAACGTTAACTAAACAACGTTCAACAAAGTGTAATAAAGGAAATCATAATAAATTATTGAGTATATTTTCAATGTTATATCAAATTTAATTGCTTAATACAGAATATGATCTGCTTATTTGCAGAATATATATAAGGTAACAACTCGATACAAAAATTGAGGAATCAAAACTGTTATACTTATTTAAATTTCTTAAAACAACCTTAAAACAATAATTATAAACTACGAAAATTAAAATTCTTTTCAATTTTTACCAATATAATTGGACATATATTTATATTAAAAAAAATATAATAGTCGGAGAATTAAAAATTGTAAACAAGTCTTTTAAAAACGTCAAGGTTAATTTCCGAGAAATGCCACTTTTTTCTCACTAGCAAAGACGTTAAACTAAGATTTCATCTAGATAAACTAAAATAATATTACAACACAGATTTCAATTTTCTATGCAAAACTAATCATATTAGTCCATCCTTGTAAGGATATCTTAAAAACCTCCGATACAAAACAGAATAGGTTACAATACAATATTTATAGTCTGATATAGACAGTTATATAACACTTTTACGACGTATTAGTAAAACGTGTTTTTTGACTTGGTCCATAATTCAGATCTATTTGTAATTCATTAGTTCATTACGAATTCTAGTGACCATAATTATAACATTAGGAAAACTGCTAGCCTATGCCTTCTTCTTTTTCCACTTTAGCAAATAATCCTCGTTATTAAAGACTAGCTGTACCCGCGGCTCCGCTCGCGTGGGTTATTAAATTATTGTTTATGAAGATATCGTGATATTTTTTTTCTTTTTCGTAAAACAAAAAAAATGTTCAAAACCAAAACGGCAAATCACAATCATTTTATTGATTTAGATTATAAATTAATACTAGCTGGGTAATTTAGTTTTTACTCGACTGCGAAAAAGGAGGGTTATGTTTTTCGATCTGTATGTATGTCTATTTCTTTGGCACGCTCTATAACCTAAACGGCTTGATGGTTTTAGCATCTTAACTTTGGTAGTGACATAGGCTATATACTGTTTAGTTACGATGCCTGGGAATCAAATAAAAAGTAAAAATAGAAAAGTTTTTTTTTACTCAAGCGTTTTTGTTGGAGCCGTGTTTTCGTTTCCTTTTTAATAATTTAGCTTGTTTATTGTCTTTTGATGAGTTTAGTGTTCTAACAAAATGGTGGCCATTTTATTAAAACTTTCCAGGGAGTTTTTGTGACATCTCAGAATTTATGGCCCGTGTCTCTTCGTGTTATTAATTTCTAATCCACTTCAGTTGTGTATAATCTAACTATATTACGCAAAATACCACCAACAATATGAATAAACAAAAAACACATCGAGTAATAATTTCTTCCTTCTATTGTTCCTTTTTTTTGATTCCCAGATATCGTACCTAAATATTATATAGCCGATGTCACTCTTACAATTAAGACGATTCTTACGACAACTCGTTTGCTAAAATCCATCAAGCCGTTTAAGCTTCAGAGCGTACCAAAGAAACAGACATACATACATACGCTCGAAACATAACCCTACTTTTTCGCAGTCGAGTAAAAATAAAAAGAACTCCATAACAGACTAAGATCTTGCCAAAACCTAACTCGCCTATGTCTTAGTACGATGAATGTAACTCTTTAGAAAACCCGAATGGCAAGAAACAAGGGAAATCCCAGTTAAATTATTATTTTCCTTATACAAGTGTATGATTGCGGAAACTCGGACGCATGCATACTGTTTTTGTAATCTTATCACGTTGAGAGTCGATTATTTAATGTAATTATATCGTAAGATGTGCCCAACAGAAACAGATGGACGAACACAGAAGTTCGACGTTTTATATCTAACAAAAATTATATTAATAACTATCAAAAAAGCCAGCAATAACTTAAGTTTGGTGTGTCGTGAAGCTATGGAATTGTCTACCGGGTAATAAGTTCCCAAAAGGAATAAATTTCCCCGTTTATGCAACATTTATCATTGATGCTCCGCTACTATTGGTCGTAGCGTGATGTTGTATATACCCTATAGCTTTCCGCCATAAATGGGCTATCTAACACTAAAATTTTTTTTCCATTCGAACCAGTAGTTCCTGGGATTAGCGCGTTTAACCAAACGAATTTTTCAGCTTTATTAATATTATGGTATAGATTGACGAGAGTGCAATAGAAAATTTCATCTTACGTAATCCTTATTAGCTTATTTCCCAAGTAATATGTTTTATCTTAATAATTTATAAAAAGCTTTCATAATAACAGTGAAGGCTATCTAGGGATTATTTTGTGAGTTATATTTTCCTCCATGCCACATAAACCTTTTTCGACTGATTTTTCGGTTTCATTTTGTTCATGTTTGAAAGAAAGATAAAGGTTTTGCTATCCCCATTCGTTTTATCTAACCATGCCTTTATTCCTGAACTCGGAATAAAACTAAGATATCAATAAAAACTAAACCATCCAACCACAAAACAGTTTAGTGGTGTGTGGCGTTGCGAATATAAAATTTTCATCCCGGACATTAGTTCCTTAACTAATCATCAATAATCATATCGAAGAGTAATACGTCACATCGAACTACTACGTGATGCCGGCCATTTCTTCGGACTTATGTCGTCCATCTTCAGACGTGTTCGGAATATCAACATTTTTCCTCGAACGTAACTACACGCCGCCCGTCTCACGAAAGAACAGTCATGCGTCAGTTGCTTATCTATAAAGAGATATATTGATAGACAACGGATTCTCTTCGTCAATTGATTATTTTTTACAATTCAGCAAAAAATGTAATGACCTTATTAGTAACTAGCTGTGCCACACGGTTTCACCCGTGTTAAGTTTATTCGATCAACTCACTTCCCTTACTTGATTACAGATTGCGAGATTGAAAGTAAGAAAGAAAGAAAAAAAAATTTTTCACCACACATCACATCAAAAACCAATATTATAAAAACAAAATCAAAACAACTAAAAATAAATAAAAATAATTCCAATAATAATAAGTAACGCATCGTGCGGAAATGAACAGGTCCCAGTCTCAGCATAATTACTACACTAAAGCAGTGCAGCGCTGGTATTCTGACTAGGCCATATTAACAAACATCACGGACATCAATAAAATAAAATAAAAAGCAAATAGTAAATAGAAAATTAATAAATATAATACATACTAACAATGTACAAAAAATTAATAAGATAAAGAGCAATTAAAACTGTGTAAGAGGGAGAGTGAGGAGAGTTCACACCTTTATTAAGATCACGGTAAGCTACCATTCTGGTCCTGCAACAAAAGATTTTTCAACGTTGCTCTAAAAGTTTGGACTGTTTTTAAAGCCCAAAGTGGCGGCGGTAAATCATTCCAGCATCGCGAAGCCACAAACTTTAATGAACCTCGGAAAGTCATAGATCGGTGCTTCGGAGTAATAAGCACAAAGCTGCTGGTTCTTCTTGAGAATCTATGTTGAGACTCTGCCCAAACTAACTTCAAGTATAAATATTTCGGTTTTTACTTGTTAATTACTCCGAACAAAATCACTCCAAGATGCAGCCTCCTACGCGCCTTCATTTTTAACAAATTAAAAGAATTTGAATAAGGAGTAATATGAGAACGTGATGGAAAATCCAAACAGAAACGTGCACAAGCATTTTGAATGCGTTGGATTAGTTTCTCCGTTCTTTTAAGCAAGCAAGGTCCATATACAACATCACAATAATTAAGCCTGGAGAGAATCAAAGATTCACAGAGAGTTATCCTGATTTCTTTGCTCAAGAAAGGGCATATTTTATACAGTAATTTCAGACAATAAAAGCAATTTCTTATGCTTTCTGCTACAAGCTTCTCTAGACGTAAGTTGCTATGAACAATTAATCCCAGACTTTTAGCTTCCGTAACACGCTCAATATGCTCTAATGTCACACAACTAAGCTTGACAATATTTCGTTTACTACCAGTTACCATATATTTCGATTTTTGAGGGTTGATAACTGTAGCGACATCTCTCGCCACACTGACGTATCGATGCATCTACATAGCGACATCTATCGAGCTACATAGACGCATCCTACATCGCGCTATAGAAATTAACTAACAATTGAGTATATATACAAGAACCCGACTACAACCGTCGGGGCAGTTGCCCGTCAGACATAGCACCCGTCTGGCCGGAGGATCCTCCCTTTTTTATGGCGGATGAGGAACTTTACTCTCTGTTCCTCACCTCCGCTAAAGTGGTGACCTCGACGTGATACGTCAGCACAACCTCCTTCACAAAGCTACGTCATCATCACTTCCTCAAGCTTTCGAGCAGCGAGTCAATACAGCTAGCCAGCATCCACGGCTACTACAGGTATCCTGACCATACGCATGCAGCGGACGCGCATTCCTGGTCAGCCCCACAGCCTTCTTAGCGACCTTGGCACAGCACACTGCACTTCAGCCGGTCAGCAAGCAGCAGAAGACGCACTTCTCTCCTGGTCGATGCAGCAGCCAGTTACTACGCAGCACTGCAACACTCCGGCACACTGGAGCACTCTTGCAGCATCACCCCGACTCACTAGGGCAATCACCGTAGACAATTCCGACTAACCGTGAACTATGCGGCATCTGGTTCCGACTTACTGGAACATTCCACTGGCCCGGCAAGCATCACAAGATGTATGGACGACTCAAAATGCTATCGACCTCCGGTCTCGGAGGGGAGTGATGTAGCAACATCTCTCGCCACAACTGACGCATCGACGCATCTACATAGCGACATCTATCGAGTCACATACGACGCATCCTACATCGCGCTATAGAAATTAACTAACAATCGAGTATATATAAAAGAACCCGACTACAACTGTCGGGCCTCGCCCGATTGCATCCTCTGTTATGTGCTGCAAGCAAAATGTCCACGAGACACAAGCTTACGCTCTACAAGATGTGTATCCGACCGATTATGACATATAGCTGCGTTGTGTTCGCACATATGTCAAGATATAATTGGAAACGCTTACAAGCCATCCAGAATAGGTTTCTTCACCGCCTTACCGGTGCCCCTTGGTATGTTTGTATGGAGGATCTCCATAGAGATATGGACCTTCCTTCGATACATGCCAATGTCAAACACCTTTCTCGCTCTTATTTCGACACCGCGTCAAACCACGCGAATCCCCTAATAAAAGCGGCAGCTTCTTATGTTCCCGACCCCAATGCCTGCCGGAGAAAACGCCAGCCGCGTAATATATTCACTGACCCGCTCGACCAAACCGAAAGAGCTAACGCGTTCTACGCCACCGTCTCTCCAAACAGAGCGTGCCACCGCCCACGCCCGCGTAACCACCGTTCTCTCCGCAGAGGACGGGCGGTTAACTTCGCTCCCGCACACCCGTCACGTCCACCCTCTCTAGCGGCAACCAAAACCTAGGTCCGTTCCTCGGTGTGAAGCCCTTGGGTCAGGCAGCCGCCCGCGCGATACAAAGTGACACTATACGTGCAACACTTAGCTACCCACATACAACATTACACACGTATGAACACACACACACGTGCACACCACACAGGTACATAGGTTCTGTAAGGGACCTTTTTTTTCTTCTTTTTTTGCGCTAGTTAGACTAATACGCTAGTTAGTGTAGAAAAACCATTCCGATTATTAAATACACATACGCATGGTCCACTCCTTCCTCCCAGGAGGAGGGGAACGTGCATATGAGTATATGTTAGTTAGTTCGAATTCTCGTAGGATTAGGGAATTAGTTAGATCGCGACCTTTTCGCATTCGCGACGACCGCCCGAGCCGAGGTACGGCCACTCTGCGGGTCGTCACAAACTTTCGCGGCTGTGTGCCCTAAGCGCTCGCCCCCAAGTCCGGTGAAGCTGTAAAAGCCGCAGCTGCTCTGTTTTTGGATAGGGCCCCTAAGGCTAATAGTGTAGTCAGTTCAAAAAAAAAAAAAAAAAAATACAACCGTCGGGGCAGCTGCCCGCCAGACATAGCACCCGTCTGGCTGGAGGTCTTATTTTTTGGCGGATGAGAACTTTATCTCTGTTCTCAGATTAAATGGACCAGTGAGATATGTTTGCCAAATCGTAGTTTATTTTTTTACAACATCGGTTAGATTAGATGGAAGAAATTACTAGTACAACTGCAGATCATCCGCATAGAGGTGATACTTGCAATATTTAATGGATTTGGTGATGTCTGCACAATACAATATAAATAAAATAGGACCTAAAACAGATCCTTGAGGTACCCCTCGAGTAACAGGGGAGATTGCGTGACGCTCATGGCTACCGCTCCGCTCTTTAAGGTTGTAGCGTGAGGATTTACAGCCTATAAACTTTTTGAATAAATAATCTATAAAATTACGAAAAAGTGTTAAAAAAGGCTTATTTACACATCTTTCTCTCTTGCTACGCTAGCGATCGCTATTTTGATGAGTTTTTAAATTGTAACTTGCTGCTTGCAGCTCGGCACTTGTTCAACTTATAAGACGGTTCTTCTTACCTTACACTCAATAATTCGAATAAACAAAAAAAAAACAATCTTTTGAGTTTTATAATATTAGTACAGATACGCGTACAAAGTCACGTAACTTGAAACAATAAAACTCAAAAGATTTCCGATGTTTATATTTGATCAGAATCCATTATTCTTACTTTTCGGTTTGTGCTAAGCAATAGAAAAGGATAGGCGATATACGGAGCACTCATAATCGCTTATGAAAATGATTAATTCTTTAGTCATAAACAAACAGTTTTTTGTTCAATGCGTCATGTCCGCTGAATGCGAATTTTCGTACAATTCATGACGTAACCCAATTACAAAAAGTGGAACAACAACGTCGATTTGAAGTTGACATAAACATCGACACCATTTACTCTTCATTTGATCATTAGTCTTTTTTTGGAACGAAGTTCCATAAGTGGCGTTGCGGAGGGGTATCCTAGCTGACAAAAAACGTCCGTAACATTAAAAAAGCGTAAGAATTTTATGTGTAGTCTATGTATGATGATCGATGACTGTACAATGTAGAAGTATAGTCTACGTGATGACTGTTATTATTATTCATGTAAATAGCTGTTTCTTTATATATTATTATTATATATTTTTATAAATCATTGTAAATAAAATAAAGGCGTTAAGATAATTTTGTAAAGTAGTTTTTTGATTTTTACCGATAAAAAAATCATAATAAAAAATGTATACCCGAATAGTTATTTTCTATAAACCTCGAATAGAACTTGAAATTAATATGTCATAATAAGAAACTTCTTTCCTATCTGGTGTCTTACGACACCGTACGGTTTTTATGTACAATTTACTTCTTTAGCAACCGTTCGTGTCTTATTACCGCACACTAAAAAAAAGTTTTTAAATACGACGGCAGATCCGAGAGATCGGAAATCCATCGACGGTCACCGCTGTCATGATACGCGACAAACCAATATCGTCTTCACCTTATCACCTTGTGCTTAATTGGCGCGATCCAGTCGGATTCAAATCCCTACCACCCCGCTAACACCCCAAAAACCAAGTTAACTATATAACAAATTAATACTTGTTACAACTTGATTGTTATAAACACAAGAATCCCGTACAGTTTCGCCATGTCCATCCGTCTGTCCGTCCACGGCTTAGCTAAGAGCTTCTTTGTATTAGAAAATCGTACATATTAATCACACGGACAAAGTTGTAAAACAAAACCTTGGAAGAAAAAATTATTTAGGTTACCTCTCTTACAAATAAAGTGGAGATGATATATTTTTTCTCTCATCTTTGCCATAATCTGGAGTGTCGTTGGATAGGTCGTTCAAAAATATTTGAGGTGTGTGAAAACAATTGAAGATTACTTAAAGCCCTCTTCTAAGTCTGCATTTTGTGACGAGCAACTACGGAACTGCGTGTGGTCCGACACGCACTTAGCCAGATTTTTTAATCTGCCTTAACGCCCCCTAATTTTCTTTGAGCTTTCCTCTACCCATCCAGCGCCTACAAGGCGGCGTGGCGTTATCATTTACTTTATGAAATATGGCCGTAATTAAATCTCCCTTTCCGAGCCACAACTCTTAACTAAGATCAATTTAACGTCAATCAGAATTATAAATACTTATAATTTTTTGTTGAAATACTTATTCAAAGAAATATGTGTCAACCGTCCAACCTTGGTACATTTTCGTCAAATGTTAATATTGAGGTTATTATTTTTTGTGAGGCAATGATGATAATATGACTTTCTAAATAACAATTACAAGAAGGCAATTCCATGCTTCGTATATGTTTTAGTGTACCTTTTAGAAATCTGTTACTCCTGTCTGTTTTTAACATCCAACACAAACAGAGGGCTGTTATAAATTTAATATATTGTGTATCTGTCAATTTCGATTTAGTTGTTTTGTTTAAAAATTTTCTGTTTCGGGAGATATATTAGCTACAATGCATAAACATCTGTACAGCCGTTTGGAAATGGTCAGCTCTATTCTGGTTGATGGAAAGACGTAACCAACTTCCACAGGTCTGATCGATTCGAAACTTGTTATCTTGTTAATTGAGTGATATTGCAAGAACATAATAAAACCATGACCTGATGCTGCAGCATCGTGTAGAATCTGCAGCATACCCAACTCCTCATCAACTTACAGCAGAGGTATCGTGTTCGGTCTCATTGGAATGATCTCATTGATAGGTTAATATTGTTGGTTTTTTTTAATTGTTTAATTTACTTTGTTATACATTAAACACATCGACAGATAATCAATATACCATCAATCACTCATCAATCAATAGATAACTATATCAAATCGCAAATATCTTCACGAATGTATTACACCATAAACTTACGTCTGCCATTGCTTGATATCATTTAAACCAGAGCCTTGAGTAATTAATATAAAAATTTGTGAATAAACTTATAATTAAAAAAAAGTGTCAAATAAAATCGCTACTAACTCCCCCTCACCGCTCAGCATGCGAAATAAAAATGTATTTATTGTATTAGGTCAGTTTTAACGTTGTGTAATGAACAAAATAATTTCTATTACTTAAAAAAAAGTGTGTACACTGCGATAACTGATTGAAAAAAAAAAAAAAGTTGCAATATACGCAATCAATTTCCCAACAAACCCTATTATTTTATTGCCACCCATGTTTTACCAGCACTACGCGACTTCTTATAACCATCACAATGATATAGCTACTATAAGATAAAATATAATGTTCTTTGAACGTGGTGAAGCTCTTAGTCCGCTTTCAGCCGGGCCACAATGGATAGACTTCGTTAGACACTTACCGACTTAAAATCAACTGTGTTGCTCTCGCATCTGTAGTTATACCTTCTACGGATATCGGGAACCGTTTACAAAAATACATCTACCACTTCAGCATTTTAAATAAACAGCTATTCTAAGAGGAACATCGGCGGGCACGCCGCGCTGTTATATATGTATATAGAATGGACAAAACGAACGAGGTATGGACGGGTTTATTATATACTGAAGATAGCAAATTTTACTTAAAGGAAACATTTTTTTTTTAAATTAATGATAACTACAATCACAGTTAAATGTACATACCCTTCTTACAAGCTCACGATCACTTTTGAAACTAGAAATAAAACCCAAATAGAAATAATCTATACAATTAATAAAATGTGTCTGTTTGTAATGTCAAAATAAAAGTTTTTTTACTAAATGCACATGAAGTATATACGAAACCTATAAAAAAACCCATTTTTAAAATTTTTGTCTGTCTGTTTGTTCCAGGTAATCTTCGAAACGGTTGAACCGATTTTGACGGGACTTTCGCTGGTAGATAGCTGAATTTATAGGAAGGAACTCAAGCTACTTTTATTTTAGAAAAAAATTAGGGTTCCGCATAAATAAAAAAAAGCTGGTCATGATGAATAAATTCGGGCGATTAAATAGCTTACGCTGAGTAAACCATAAGGTATAGCAAATTGTAGACATTAAAAAGACCTACAAAAAGTCAGCGAGAGCATATATCTATCTTTTAAGGAACATCCACAATAAGCATTTTTGTTTTAAAAATAGCCGGGAGCGGGGGAAGATATTCACGCGGGCATTCTGCAGTCCACGTGAGCGAAGCCGCGGGCACAGCTAGTATAACTTATAATTTACAAAATTTGCAGTAATATAATATTATGGTGAAAAGACAATAATGACAATCTAATATAGCATTATCGAATACGTAAGTAGGTAACCCAATAAACACAGTAAGAGCGCGTTTATCTCCCGAGCGGATGTATGTAATTATTTCAGAAACACTGACGAAACAACAAACTGTTTACTATAGCATACTGTGTAGTGTAGTCACGTAATGACGTACTACCCCATCCCCGCAACGTATGTCGCCACATAGGACGGTCGCGCACGGACTTGTAGGATTTATAGGTATGATTAAATGTATATTATTTCTCAAAAGTGTTTTTTCCTTGCATCATCATATCTTTTACATTGTTTGCATTATAATTATTATATATATATATATATATATATATAAATATTTCTTTCATAATATTTAATGAAATTGCATCCACTGCAATAACGTCAATAGAAAATCCGCCAGACTTTTCGTCGTCTCATTCTCATCTATGGCAGTGTATACATATAGGTACAAACGTTTACTTAACACATTAGTAAGAACACAGTGTAATGTTAAAATTAACATACTATATTATAACATCGTAACTTGATTCTTGTTAGCGACGTGTTCAGAATCATAATATATGTTTTGCGACATACGTTGAAACATCGTATGGATAAAAGGAAAATTAGTATAAATATCTTATATCTATCCTATTTTAGAATTTGGACTGACTTCCAAATACATCTGCCGGAACTTTGCGAACTATCAATGGCGCCGCGTACTAAACCAGGGCGTGTTTGAAAATTCCCTATCACTGTGGACCATTATCGGATTATTTTGCGGAAATTCATCGTAAATCATTCGACCAAAAAAATTCATTGCTAATTCTTGTAATTTAATGCTTCACATATCAACAGTTAATAACAAATGTCCTTTTTCGCAGAAACACGTAATTAGTTGTCAATTAGTTCTAGGCGGAAATAGGAAACAAGTTTTTATATGAATTATTTAGGGAGATTTTATTTTAACACGCTGTAATTTCTTACAATTGTGGGAGCACACATATCTTATTATATTAAGTGAGCAATTCTTATAATATATATATGTGTTTTCTTTTTGAAGTTATACTTCTTTAGGCGCGTTATGAAAAAATGATGAGAGTGAAATTTTAAGATGCGCGCGCATCTGTGACACAAAATTAACAGTATGAAGTTGTCTGCTTAACCACTCATTAAGTCTCGAAAAAAAAGCTACCAACAAAATAGAAATTGAACCTCGATATTAGTCGCGCATGTTGGTACGCACGTCACCTCTGATCACTGTTTTCATATTTATAATATTTATCAACATGTTTCTAGTTTATACATTCCCAACACGTGTTTTAGTTTCATACAAGTGCGAATTATATATGTGCTAATAAATTATATTCAGTAGTGATTTAAATTGAATATTTTGATTGATATTACTTACTATTTGTGAAAAAAATTGTGCTTATATACTTTTTCAAGTGCTCCAATATAATTGAGGTTAACTATCCGTATGTATTATTTATTGATATAGATTAAAATACTTTTATTTAATATAATTAACACTAAATATTATTAAATTATTAATGTTAAATACTTATTATTGGTTATTTACATTTAAAATTAAGAATCTTATAATATTTAGTACAAATTATGTCTTATATATTTATTATTCTCTAAATTTGGTTTCGATTCAGACATTACCGGAAGATACTATGGAAGTGGACATCATTTAATTAAAAATATAATTCGAATAATAAGACAATTTATGTTAGACTTAATGTAAGAAAATAAATATTTATTTATTTAATTTTTCAATTTCAAAATGAACTTTGTTGATTATCCTTTTCCAATCCTTCTATTATTTTTTAATGATGCCAAAGAGAAGTATAACTTCTCACGCGCGTACATAAGTACACGCACACATTTTTTATTGTTTATAAGACACCGAACACAGCTCGGTCACCCTGATATTTTGTTTATACCCATGAATCTGTAATGTTACTGTGTATTCCTTGATATAAATCCCTTTTTTATGTTCAAAATGTTTTCATGTGCGAGCATCACGCAAAAACTACCTACTGGATAGATTTTCCTTTTTTTATTTTTTATTTAACCACTTAGGTAGGTAATTGGTCCTTATAAAAAAAACATTTATCACGATATGTTCATTCAATAAAATGTTCTTCTGTCGTCCACGCGAGCGAAATCGCGAGCACAGCTAGTGAATATATATAACAGATAAATAATACTGAAGTGTCTGTTTCTAACGTTAAAATAACATTCTTTTAAATATGAAAGTATATACGGTACTTATAACAAAGAACTAATTTTTACAATTTTTGTGTTTGATCGATTTTCGCGGGATTTTCACTGGCAGGTAACTCATAAGGAGTAACTTAGGCTATTTTTATTTTAGAAAAATAATTAGTGTTTCGCCAAAATAAATTCCGTAATCCGTAATAGAATTAGTGACGACAACACCGATGGAGCAGTTAAAAATTAGTACGGAACTGTGAACGCGTTAAATCTTCATCATCGGAAAATTACAGAAGCGGTCCAACTATTTGTATTTCACATTAAATTACCTAAATATCTGTCATTCGCATTGTATATACCTATATACAATTTATGATATTATACTTTGTAGATTTTATGATAATAAATTAAACTTAATTTAAAGAATAAGACAATTAACAATCAACAGGTTTTCTTAATTTGGAAACGTTTTACCAATATATCTAACCGATTACTAGATGATGCTATTATTCCCTGTGTATATTAAAAAGAAATTTAAAAAAGCATAACAATTTCAATTATTTCTAAAGAGTTCCCTGGTGTATCTTCGAAGTTGAAGGCCAATACCAATGAAATTAAAATGGGACCACCCTTGAGTTATCTAACAAAAAAAGAATCATCCAAATCGGTTCATAAACAAAGAAGATATGGTTAAACCTCGATAAAAAAATATATACATTCGAATTGATTATCTCCGTCTTTTTTTGATGTCGGTTAAAAATATATATTATTAAAGATAGATACAAATAGCTTATCGTTTTCTAATTTAGATCTCGATTTATTATTCATTATAATTTTAAAGTACGTAAGACTACTTTAAAGATTGTTCTAGTTTATTTTTATTTTTGCAGGATGGTAGGGATGTTCAGCATGACTAGGTCGCGATTACCATGCATGCTATAGTGAAAAGCCATTCATATTGCCGGTGCATATGCAATTTCTATAATATTTACGGATAACATGAGACAGCTGTGCGTGGCGATTGATTATTGGATCTGTTGATGGTCGCCACTGTTTATAGAGAGTTACTGTGTGTAGAGTTCCGTCACTATACAGTGCTACTATAAAATAGTATTTGTCTTGTTTTTCTATACCTTTATGTTTGTTTAGCAGATGTAACTCAAATTGGGATATTAGATCATCCTTCTAGAAAAATTAAAGTCAAGTTTTTTCGTCACGTCACGGATATATTATATTTTTACTATTTAGATACTATTTATAATATCATAGATGTATTATATAATACAAGTATTATGTACAATAAATTTGTGACTGTTTTATGTTGTGTCAATGAATCCTTTTTATGGGTTATTCTCACAGGTTATTATTTATTCTACAGTGCACCGACTATTTGGCAACTAAATTCTATAACGTGTATTTGTCACACTTGACATTGGCAAAAAGGCCTACATATGCAAAAAGTAATAAAAAAGGTAAATAAGTCAGGATAGACCTATAAATGATGCAACTTAGAAAAATAAAACAAAACAATATGTATCTACTTATAATATGTAATGCGCTTTATTTAACTAATAATAAACATTCGATTTTTTCTAATAATTTCATGATATTTTTGACTTAACGGTTCGTTTTTTATCTGTTTTTCGTAAATATCAATACTAAAGGATACCAGTCTTTCTTACAATAAATAAATTATTGCTATTTATGGTAACATGCGGCTCGTCACGTCGTCGCGTCTTGAATAATAATTTCTAACAATGTTATTGCATACTGTCAGACTGGGGATATAAGAAAATGTGTACCTCTGGAATAATTTATTGAACATTAAATTCAAAATGACCGGTCATTAGATTAATCCGGTTTTTACACGTTACACGAGATAGCTACATCTCGCAGGTGAAGATCAAGGTTAAATTAATCAAGTTCTAATTGCATAACATTTTCATAAGTTGAATTTTATGGTGTTTGTGGTATTATCTTTTTATGAAATAATGATATAAAAGCAAACCATATTTATGATCTTTTTCTAATTTGATCGAACGTTTTGTGTTCCTTCGTGCATATTTACTAGCAGTGTTCTTAGAGGAAACGCTATACTGACAGAAAATATGTTTTATGAAAAAAAGAAAACATCCATACAATAAAGCTTAATTTTATTGTCTTTTTTATATTTACACTTATTAATATTACTATACATTTCTGATCCCTTAAGAGATCTAGTTATGTTCTGTAAAGGGATTTTGACGGGTCTAAACCTCATGTCATATTTTAATTCATAAATTCATGTATTTGACCCTTTAATAAGTAATATTGGTGACTTTTCACGTGATGCAGTCTCATTATTGCGCACGAATTAAATGAATTATAAATAATAAATGGAAGTATGAATTTTAAGTTTTACCAAGAGAGCCACAACCTTGTTAAAACATTGCTTGAATTCTGAAGAGCCTGAAGGTAAGAAAAATATCAGATCAATATGTCATTGGCATTCATTGTTTTTATCACGCGTTGCTATTAAATAAAAAGATAAAACCTCCTTGGTTAGTTCTAACAAGGGAGTCACCATTTTGTTAGAGCGTTGTTTAACCTTTAAAGATTACAAAAATATTCTATTACACTAGCAGAATTGAGTATAAACATGCGTTGCGATTATATACAAAGGAGACGAAGACGTGAAGAAAATCATTAGTTATTTCAACACCAAAACAGAACACTTCTCGATATTGGAAAAAATAATCAGTTATATCGATGTTTACTACTAATATAAATAGAGGTTGTTTGTTTATAGGAGCTAATTTCTATAAGTACTGATCCGATTTAGAAATTCTTTCAATAATAGGAAGCTATATTATTCCTAGGCTATTTTTAATCATCATTATATTAATACGTGAAGCAAAAACTTTCTACCCCTTTTTAAGCGTATTGCGTGTACGGAAGACTGAGATTTGGCATGGTTAAAGATTATATGGAGAAGGAGTGCAGAAAGCTAAAATGTATCTATAATATCTGTTATATATTAATTTAAATAAATTAATACAGGGAATCATAACCCGAACAGTGCCATTGAACTTAGACCCCCCAAAATATTGACATTGTCATCAATGAAAAGTGACAGCAAGTGATATAATATTCATTGTTTAGGTTCATACTGCAAATGTCAAACAGAAAATAATCTATGATTAAAAAGTCGCTGGTCGAATTCCAATCATTGGGCGACCGCTAGTTCGAATAAAATGTTAAATTGTAACTAATGCGAACGAAATCGTGAGCGCTTGCTAGTATAATCAATGTAAACGTAAAACATAAATTATTATATCGATTATTTACGAAAAATATTTATTATTAATTCACAAATACATAAGTGAGTTTGAATTCGTGAATCAGCTGGTCGCCAGCGTCGTCACGCTTCGTATCCAGCATTAATTATCTACTTTAAGTTTACGTGCGTCGTTATTTAGCTAACCGTTTTATTAACGATTATAGAAAAGATGTTACGGACAGTTTTTATTTGTTACTACCTTGTACCTGCAACTTCGTTCCTTTTATCTTCGAAATGAAATTACTCGCGCGCTATCTTTTATAAACTTGTTGTACTAATACAGTACCTTCGCGGGTGTGCGTGCGAAAACTTACCAAAAATTCATAATAACTGAATATATGGTTAAGAAACTCGTAGATACATCAATAACCTAAATTTAAATGATTTTATTATTATTATTTTAATAAAGATTTTCCAGTTCACTGAAATCTTTTTATACATACTCATTCTTTTTTTTTAGCGTTTGGCCACAATCTCACCTGATCATAAACGGCGACGTGGCCTCAGATTTATTGTTGGAAGAATTCTTTCCCTAATTCTAATTATACCGTTTTTATAAATTACTAGCTGGCCCCACAGTGTTATTCTGCCTTTGGAACAACGCTCCACCTATTACGTTCATGAATTGCATATAAACCATCGCCGTGAAAAAGCACTTTGATTTACCGATTTTCATGGTGCTCAGTCAAACAGAGCTGTATGGAGTTTATCAATCTCATATAATATATACCCACATACATTTTTATATGTATAGATTTGTTCCTTCTATTTCTATACCTAATTACTTAAGTTATATAATATGTCTAACGACCGTACAAAACTTGTACTCGCGATTTAATTACTAGTTAATGATTTGGTAATAGATTGAATTATTATAACTTTTAATAGTTACGTCAAATTTATATTTCATTCTCTCTCTTACGATGCTTTACATTATGATAATACACCAATTCCTATAAAACCTTAACATAAGTTTTCTTTCAGCCCTCAAGGTCATAAGCTAGGTCAGGTCATTTAACTATTATACAAAGAATTAAAAAAAATATCTTATTGGTTTATCCAATCAACTTCCGTATTTTTTTTTTTTTTTATTATTATTTCATATACTTACACATTTCTTATATTTACACAAAGAAAATTCTTTTGTACTATACTTTGAAAATATTAGATAGAAAACTATTAGCTACTTATAATTTTTCTTATTGAATTATTAAAAAAACTCACCTGATTATGTGCACTTTTTTCTTTCATCACAAAGCCACTGTTTTCGTAACCAACTTTATCGCCTACTCTCTCACAGTCGAACGATTTAATAATGTCGTTATCACCCATTTTCAAAAACAAAAACTACGCCGAAGAAATACACAAACAATAACAGAAACTTGTCCAATTATTTTGTTCAGTGAACGTGCGCGCTGAAAACCTCGAGCTAGGAGAGCAACTGAAACGTAAACGCGTCTAACTCGCAAAATATTACCTCGCTTGTCATTTATCATAACGCGTAACTACTAGGAGTTAAGTAGGGGTCTATTGGCTATAAATCACGTTGACAGTAACAACTAACAGAAAGCGTTATTTTAATTTAGTTGATCTATAAAACAATTCGTTAATTAAATAATCTTTGTGTAATTATGAAGTCTTTTTGTTTATTACCTACCTAATACCTTTTTATAAAAACAATGTCTATTTCAACTGTCCAATAGCAAGTATGTGTCACTCATACAATAATATCGAACATTATAACGCTCTTAAATCCTATTGACATCTTTAACTTGCATCTAAGTCGATTCCGATATGTAATTCTAAAATACTTTACTGTATTGTAATATATTCTATAAGTATATTGTAATTCTGCATATAAGTGACAAATTTTTTCTCTTTTTTTCCTTTTGTGAAATATTAGGTCCTTACATATGAAATTGGCGTTTTGTACGTGAGGAATAAAAAGTAATTTTTTTTTTTGGAAAATATATTTAATTAATCAATGTATGCACCGTTGTTATCTATGCACTTTTGCCATGTCATAAGTAGTTCATAGATCCCTTTACTAAAAAAACCATGGGTGCGAGAATCAATAAACTCTTTGAAGGCGGTTTGGACTGCCGCATCGGAGTGCAATTTTTTTCCTTGTAAGAAGTTGTCCAAATTCCGGAAAAAATGGTAATCTGTTGGAGCATGGTCCGGAGAGTACGGTGGATGTCGTAGACATTCCAATTGTAGCTCATCTAACTTAGTGGTTGTTTGTTGTGCAGTGTGTGATGGTCTTGCGTTGTCGTGAAGCAGCAGTGGCTTAGAGCGATTGACCAATCTCGGTTGTTTAGCAGCTAGTTCTTCCTTCATGGTTTGCAGTTGCTGACAATAGATATCTGCCGTAATCGTTTGGCCAGATTTTAGAAAGCTGTAGTGAACGACACCGGCGCTAGTCCACCAAACACTCACAAGTAACTTTTTCTGAGTAAATTTTCGTTTAGGGCAGGATTTAACTGGGTCTCCAGGGTTCCGACGAGTGCTTCCAATTATCGTACAGTATTCACCTTTCATCACAAGTAATGATTCGATTTAAAATCCTTTCATTATTGTGTCGGTTGAGCAAAGTAACACAGCAATCGACGCGTGTTTGCATGTTCGATTCACTCAATTCATGAGGTACCCATCGTTCAAGTTTTTTTACTTTCCCGATTTGCTTCAAGTGGGTTAATACAGTTTTGTCACTTACCCCGAAGCCTGCAGCTATCTCTGAAGTACTTTGTGATGGATCCGCTTCCACAAATTCTTCATTTTCCGCTTAGGTCTCCGGCCGTCCACGGGGTTGGTTCTGAAGGTCGAAATTTCCAGAACGAAAACGTTGAAACCAAAAAAGTACCGTGCTTTATTTTGCGACACCAGCGCCGTACGCAACATTAATCCTTCGAGCTGTTTCTGCAGCACTGATGCCACTATAGAACTCGTACTAGTAAATATACCGATATTTCATGTTTGCCATTGTGCGGTAATAAGCGACGCCAAAGAAAAAAATAATGAGGGAAAAAACAAATGAATGACGGTTTTCGAAACTCAAATGTACCAGCTAAATGAATTTATAAATTTGAATTTGGAATTCTTAACCAAAGAGGAGATGTTTCAGATCAAAGTGGTCAGTACGACAAAAAGCTAATTTCATATGTAAGGACCCAATAATTACAACTGATGTGCACTAATAAATTGGATTATAAGCTAGTTAAAACATGTAAATTTATTCTTATTTTGTTTATAATCTGTAATGTGCGCGTATATATATAAAGAAATAAATACATTTTGTTTTATTTTTTATTTTTACATAATATGACTGAGTTACTTTACTTTAATAACTATTAAATTACGCATAACTTAAATTTCCAAATCAAAAATGTAATCAGGAACTTTTCAAGGTGAGATAGTATAAAATTAAAAGCCTGCGTTATAAATGTCTTTGATGGGTAAACAGTTAAACACACTTTCATTACTAACTAGCGAACCCGGCTACGCGTCTGTGTCGTTTTAGTATCCATAGAGAACATTCATCTGATTGCAACTAAACTTTACAGGGTCACCCGCTGGGCTAATATGTAGATTATCTGAAAATTTCATCAAAATCGCTCTTGCTCTGTTTTGGAGTTTGCAGGGACCATAGATATGATATATATTCTTCTTCTGTCTTGCGTGGTCTACACAATGCCGTCCGGCGATCGGGCACACGTTCGAATCGTACTAATTACTTACTAACGTATGATCGTGGAACTTGTAAATAAAGGTTGGTATTTCGCACTCTAGACTTTAATTTTAAAAGCCTAACGTTAATAATGGGATTTGGAATAAGTCAACAAATAAACGATAATAAAACCACAGGTACCTACATAAGACGTCCATTAATTTCCAATACAACTATAATTGAATTCTAATGGTTGAGTTGAATTAATGTTTTATGTATAAGCTGATTTAATATTCGATATGAAATATACTTTAAAAGGGTTTTTAATCTTATTGTTTTAACTGCGTCGCTAACGTTTTTAATGATAAAATTATAAAGACAGGTCTTGGTTATGGGAACATCACAGCATTTCGGATTTTTCTTAAAACAGTGTTCGTACTATCGTGTTGCGATCTGATGAGTGTTGGAATTGGAAAATCGAAGTTAAATGCATATTATATATTGTATTTGGCTTGGATACCTGTTCTATTGAAGCTAGCAAATGATGGAAGACAGAGCGCGAAAACAAGAGTACCGATACGACGAGTACCCATTCTATTTTCATTGAACCTCATAGACGTATCCTATATTTTTTTAATAACTAAAATATTAATATTTTTTTTATATATTACCTATACTTTTTTTAAAGGTTTCTCTCTAAGGACAAGCTCGAGTTTTTGGCGGGATCTTGAAATGACATGTTGTGGTTGTTATTTTTAATTCATTTACTTAGGTTTTTGACCCTATATTATGTAATATTGGTGGTGTTTTGCGTGATATAGTTTGGTTTTTGTGCATAAGTGAGGTGGATTATAAATATAAGGTGAAAGCATTAATTCCGAGATCCCACAAAAATTCCCTATAAAGTTCTAACAAGGGAGCCACAATCTTGTTAGGATACTGAATCGTCATAACACTTGACAATATAATTCACTCGATAATGGCAGTAATGGTCTTCATCAAAGAGGACCGGTTGCCAAGTTAGGAAGAAGAAGAAGGACAAGCTATTATAAAGTCACTGCCTTTGGTAATACACTACTGGAATTTTCTTATAAGCAGTTTCGAAATACGTCTTGAGAATTGAGACATCAAGGCCAGCCTAACCTGAACGTGATGCAACCTACCGAGAAAGGAACCAGGAAATACCATAGGTACACACGAGCGGGGTAGTATTGCCTGTATATTATGAAAAGCCTGTCATTTTGATTCGCATACACGCGTCGCTTTTTGTAATCAGCGGATGCGACTGCTGATGGATTGTTGATGTATTATTATTCTGGATGTGGTCACCACTAATTTTATATCGTACAGTGCTTACTATCAGGGACAGATCCTACACTTTGTCGTGTTTGTATATATTAATAATAATAAGACAATAAAAAAATAAAAAATAAAAATAACTTCAATGATTTTGAAGAGTTCTCTTGTGTATCTTCGTGATCAAAGGTTCAATGCCAATCAAATGAAAATGGGACCATCATTGAGGTACCCAATTCCCAACAAAAAAAGATTCATCCAAATCGGTTCATAAACAAAGAAGTTATGGCTGAACATCTATAAAAAATATACATTCGAATTAAGAATGTCCTTTTTTGGGAGTCGGTTAAAAATAATCGTATTCCATTTACAAAGCATTTTCTTCCTAAAACGCCTTTCCGGCATCTGAAACTAAGTAATCAACTCTTTGTAATCTTTGCTGGTACGCAGTAAAAATTAATCCCATGTTTATTTAAATATAAAATTATATTCCTACGATATCACTTATTTGATATCGTATACAACCTATTTACTGATGTTTTATGGGTTTGTTTGTAGCAATCTGCGAGATCGTTGTACTAATCGTCTACTGGTCAACGATCCACAAAGCCACATTGTGAGCACAGAGTCGGCTGCAGAAGAGTATGTCAAATATATTACATTAAAATCCAAATTTAATATTTTATTAATGAGCGTAATATCATGCAGCTTCTGACAGACGTACGTAAAAAATGTGTTAATTATTTTATTTATTACCGCCATGATGTAAAGTTATTTTTACCGGTTCCACTAGCTACTATAGATTCAAACAAAATATTTCGTTCATTTGTTTTAACATTTCTCTTTATATAAAATCATAATTCATCTATGCAAATTTCATCTACTAATATTATGCCGTAGAAATATAATTGACTGGTGTGTCCTCCATTTTTTCGTAATGAAATAAAGATTTATCCGTAATACTGCAACTAATAAATAAAGGCTAAAGCATAAGAATAAAAATTTGGAAATGTAAAGCTGTTAGTGGAAAAAGATACGTACCATGCTTCACAATTTCGTGCTTTGCGTGAGTAAAGGAAAGAGGGTCCCCATGATCCTAGTTAGTGAGGGACAAGGGTATACAATATAAATTTAGTTCGGTATTCCTTAAACAATATAATGGATCACAGCCTTACCTGAATTCCTGGCACGTCATTAAAAAAGAAAAAGGTATCAAGTGAGTGTTTCATGACATTGAAAAATCAACGTTACATAAAAAAAAGAAAATATATAACGCTCCTAGCACACATTATAAATAAACAAATATTAATATTTAGATTGTGCCGGCAGGCTTCGAGACGACATTATCCGCGAGTGTTCAGAGTGCTGTGAAAAGTGAAAACCATAAGAAGAATAACCACGCGGGTGTGAAAAGTAGGGACAGAACACCGGTAAGTTCACCACAAACCAACGATATCCTAATATCCAATTTGCTATTCTTCCTTTTCCTAAATTATTCAGTTCACTCTCATCTAACAAGAACAATACCATTGCCAAGCGCGAATCCAAATAAATAAAATAAATGTTGAATAACAATGCGCATCTCCTTTCTTATAAAATCTATGTCTATGAATTAAAAAGAAAATGTATATTGAGTTGCTATGATACAAACATTAAAAAAAGAAATGTGTTATAAAAGATAAGTGGTTTATTTAAAAAACGCCCCGTAATCCTCCTCCTCAACAGTGGTAGCAGAGCGTCGTTTTATTAGACATGGTTATATTATGTGCAGAAGAATAAAATATGTATAAACGTGAGCATTTCCCCATCATACCATTCGATGGTAAAAATTTCAACACCAGGGTATTTCGATTGAAAAGTATTTTAAAAGAGAATAAAATTCACGAAGCTATCGAGGATGAAAAATATGCAAGTAAATATGAAATTAAAAAAAGGTGAGGCAAGGGCACAGGCACTCATCATCGCTGCCGTGTCCGACACCCATCTTGATTACGTGAGAAAAGGTTCAGCGTATGAGATGATAAAAACGTTAGAACTAAATTTTAAAGCAAAAGGCGTACGCTCAAAGCTATTTTTAAGAAGAAATTTAGCAAATTTAAAATATAATGAAAAGTCGTCTTTGTTGGAACATATATTAAAATTAGAGGCGATATTTACGGATTTAAAGGAAGCGGAGTCGGAATTAAAAGAGGTTGAAAAAGTCAACTATCTTTTACTATCGATGCCAGAAAGCTATGAAGGAATTGTTACAGCACTTGAGACTGTTGAAAATTTGCAGTATGATTTTGTGAAAAAAGACTGATGGGTGAAGAAGAAAAGAAGAAAAAGAATGTTAGTTCAGCACAGTATAACATCAATAATGCATTTCTATGTTATACTTGTGGTAAGCCCAGACACAAAAAGTTTCAATGTCGGAAGAAGAATCAAGAATACAACAAACAAGGATGTGACAACTCAGTTCGGCGTCGGTATCATAGAGGAGGTGAATACTACGGACAAGGAGAGCAGCGTGGAGCTTACATGGGCCAAAGACGGGGCGATTATCAAGGACAAGAACGCGGCGTGTACCAAGGACATGGTCGTAGCACATATCAAGGACAAGCTCGAGGAACATACCAAGAACAACGAAGATTCGAAAGACAGCGTGGAGGCTACAACCAAGAAAGAGATCATCAAGTTTTTAATATAGATGGGAGTGACTGTTTTATGTGTGAAGATGTAGCTAACAATTGTGAACAAAAGATGGACAGTTTGTTGTGGTGTGTAGACTCTGGATGCTCTGATCATTTAGTAAACACGAAAGATTATTTTACAGACTATATAGAGCTTAAGTAACCTAAATATATTGCAGCTCCTAAAAATGGTGTAACTTTACTAGCGATAGGTATTGGAAATATACAGGTAATACGTTATGTAGGTAGAAAAGCATATCCATGTACTATTAAAAATGTATATTTTGTTCCCGAATTAAGGAAAAATTTAATATCCGTATATAAAATTAATTTAAGCGGACGTAAAGCGACATTCACACACGGTAAGGTTAGAATTTATAATAGATATGATAACATGATAATGATAGGCAACTTAGAAGGTAATTTGTATACTATTAAGACAAGCACCAACCAACAAAAATGCAACTATGTAAACAAAGAATTTAATGAGATTGCTAGTTTGTGGCATAGAAGGTTTGGTCATTTAGGAATGCATAATATTAATCGGCTGGTAAAAACAAATATGGTAAATGGTTTAAATGACTTAAGAAATATTAATATAGAAAATACATTATGTGAACCATGTCTGCTAGGTAAAATGACACGACAACCGTATAATAAGATTGGATATAGAGCTAAACAGCCACTTGAAGTAGTACACACGGATGTATGAGGACCTATATCTCCAACCAGTAGAGACGGTTATAAATATTTCTTGACTTTTATCGATGATTATACTCATTTTGTAATTGTATACCTAATTAAACAAAAATCTGAAGTATTTGAGAAATTTCAAAATTGTTTTTATTATGTCCCCAAACATTTTAACACAAATCTGCTAAAACTGCGTTCAGATAACAGCGGGGAATACGTCACTAATGATTTTCAATATTTTTGTGCACTAGAAGGAATATTACTACAATATACAGTACCTTATAATCCGCAAATGAATGGAGTTGCGGAGAGAATGAATCACACACTTATGGAGAAGGCGAGAACAATCCTGTTGGAATCAAAGTTAGAAAAAGAGTTTTGGGCTGATGCTGTTTTATATTCAGCTTATGTAACAAATAGAAGTCCATCAGCAGGGAGAGAGTTAACGGCAAGTGAATTATGGACAGGCAGAAAGCCTGATGTGTCAAACATGCGCGTTTTTGGTTGTGTCGCATATAACCAAGTTCTTAGGGAATTGAGACAGGTATTGGATAACACGGGAAAGAAAATGATCATGATTGGATATAGTACATCGGGATATAAATTATTTGAACTGGAAACAAGTAAAGTAGTACATGCAAGAAATGTTATATTTGATGAAAGGTATAATGAAAATATATACTTACTATACTTACATGTAGAAAACAAAGAAGAAGGAAGTCAAAAAGATGAACAAAAGATAATTAAAGAAGCAAGACAAGAAATGAGAGAAGAGCAAAAGGATATAATGACAAGCGACACTAAAAATATACCTACACAGAAAGTAAATATACAGGTGGATGAAGCTATACAAAGTAAAAGTGAACAAGAAGAAAGAGGGAAAAGAAAAATACAGAAACCGAAATGGCATGAAGAATATATTATAGATTTAAGTAATGGCAGTGATGAAGTTTTGTATGCATTGATGACAAGCCAGGAAGATATTCCATCATGTTATGAGGAAATAGAATATAGAAAAGACAGACAAGAATGGAAAAATGCAATAAAAGAAGAGTTTAAAGTATTAAAAGAAAGTGAAACATGGAAAGTGGTAACTAAACCAGAGAAAGAAAAATTATTAGATAGTAAATGGGTTTTTACAAGAAAATGTATAGGACAGAAAGAAATATGTAAAGCAAGACTTGTAGTAAAGGGATATCAACAAAAGGAACAGTTAGAAGGTATATACTCACCAGTATTAAAGTTACAAACTCTAAGAATAATGTTGTCAATTGTAGCATGTCGAGATTATCAAATACATCAAATGGATGTAAAGGGTGCGTTTCTATATGGTGATATAAAAGAAAATGTATATCTTAAACCACCAGAAGGACTAAAATTACCGGAGGGAAGAGTAAATAAGTTAACCAAATCATTATACGGGTTAAAGAAATCACCAAAATATTGGTATGGAAAATTCAATAGCACAATTACCGAATATGGATTCAAGAGATCAGAAAACGATTATTGTTTATATAGCATGAATAATACATATTTATTAATCTATGTAAATGATATTTTAATAATTAATGATGATATAATAAAAATAAACAAAATTAAAGAATTTTTATCACAACGATTTAGAATGAAAGACATGGGACATGATGAATTATTGTACCTAGGAATATCAATTAGTAGGCATAAGAATAAGATTGTAATTAATCAAAGAAAATATTTAAAAACGGTTCTTAGAAAATATCAGACGTTAGAATGTAAAGGTTGTGCAACACCTATGGATGTAAATTTTAAATTTGACGATACTGAACTAGATTTATCTTATGAGCAGAAGGTAGATCACTAACTGGGTCATTGATGTATGCCGGTGTAGGGACTAGGCCAGATATATGTAATGCTGTATGTTATTTGAGTAGATATCAATCTAAACCTAACGAAGCTTTGTGGAAGGCATTAAAAATAATTTTAAGATATGTAAAAGAAACTCTACACTATGCATTAGTTTATTATAAAAATGATTGTAATAATATTATACCTTTGATAGGATATGCAGACTCTGACTGGGCTAGAGATAATGATAGAAAATCTACTAGCGGTTACTTATTTATGCTGTATAATAATGTAGTAATATGGAGATCTAGAAAACAAGCTACAGTAGCTTTAAGCACAACTGAAGCAGAATTAATTTCGTTGTGTGAATCAGAAGTAGAAGCTTGTTGGATTATAAAATTATTAAATGATTTAAATGTTGAGTGTCAAAAAGTAACAATGTTTGAAGATAATATAAGTACTATTAACTCGGTCAATAATCCTGATCAAAAACGCCTTAAATATATGGACATTAGATATAATTTTGTAAAGCAAAAAATTGAGAAAGGATTAATGTTATATATGTGAATACTAAATACCAATTAGCAGATGTTCTGACAAAGCCTCTAACTAAAATTCAATTTTCTCAGTTGATGTTTAGATTAGGTATGAGATGTGCATTGAGGGAGAGTGTTGAATAACAATGCGCATCTCCTTTCTTATAAAATATATGTCTATGAATTATAAAGAAAATGTATATTGAGTTGCTATGATACAAACATTAAAAAAAAAAAATGTTGTAAAAGATAAGTGGTTTATTTAAAAATCGCCCCGTAATCCTCCTCAACAATAAACACAAAAAAAAAAAAACAAGAATAATACACAATATTAATAAGTATGATAAAGGAATATAAGCCAACTTTAACAACAGTGAAAACGGATAGTACATTCTTCGATTACAAAAAAAAAAATTTAAAATTTTTTTTTGTAAAAATTATCCTTGTATCTTGATGCAAAAGTTCAGAAGCCGGAACATGCACCGACATATCGAGCACTCTATTCTTCGCTAGTAAAAAGAGACATCATGTGTGAATAAATAGTATGACAGTTAAATCAATGACCAACCAATAGTTGGATAGAAAATTATCGGTAAACAGGCAAACTCTCAGCACGTCTTGAAATAACTAACGGTTAAATATTTGATGTATACATAATAAATAATTATGGTATATTGCAGTATAGTGTATTTTTTGTTACGTTTTTTTTATTTTGTATATTTTGGGCACAATCAAACCTAATTTTAAGTGAGGATGTGGCCTAAGATGGTCAAACGCTAAGCTTAATGGGTGAACTGGCTCTCAAGTGCAGCTGCCGGAAAACACCTTTTACCACCGATAGACGTTTCATAAATAGATGCGTTATACTTTCACTAAAAGCAATTTCAAAAAGGTATATCGGTATAACGGTATATTTATGTTGGAACAAAAAGATAGGAAATCACAGCGTAAGGCAGAAATTTTGTTTTCAACAAGCAAAAAATTATTAAAAAGGTAACAAAAGCCCTAACTGCAATAAAAACACTTCAAAAAAATATAAATTTCTATTTTTGCTTTTTATTTGATTCCCAGAGCGTACATCACTCCCACAATTAAGAGAAATCTAACGACACCTCGTATGATACAATCCATCAACTGGTTTAAGCTACTGAGCGTCCCAAAGAAATAGACATACATACATACATACATACGTTCGAAAAACATAACCTTCCTTTTTCGTAGTCAGGTAAAAAAGGATAAAAGTTGTGAACTGAAAGCAATTACCCACCTTTCATGATTGCATGTAAAGAGCGTCAATTATGCCGTATTTGAACAGTTAATACAATTGTAGTGTCTGTTTGTAATGTAATGTTTGTAACTACATTCATATGAAAGTATTGTTACACCCGTGGGTATTAAAAATGCCAATGATCAACGTGAAGAAGATTTATTTAAATTCCACATAGTTACAAATTCCACGAACTCATAACACTGTTATTTATTACACTATAGTTTCGCTTCCTTTTATCGCTCATTGTTATCGCTTTGTAATTCAAAACTGAACTGCTCGGTGCTGCGCTTGAGTCGCTTAAATACCTACATTAAACGACCGCAGAAACATCGTGAAGCGTCGCGACTTTTCTCGATGGTTACTTTCAATGCCTGCTCGATGACGTAATCGAGACGATAAGTATACGTGTGTGTGTAACCTGAGATGTTTACACAAACTTGCGCCCCGGTTTTTTACGACGCGAACATTATTTCGATGTCCTGAGAAATTTCTAGTTGCTTTGAGATATTTCGGGAACAGAATTTTTTCTATCTTTTTAATCGGGTTTTAACAGGTAGTAACAGTATATACGATGCCTATAAATAAAAAAAACCTGTCTGTCTCTTTGTTCCGGGTAATCTCCGAAACGGTTGGACCGATTTTAACAGGACTTTCACTGGTAGATAGCTGATTTTATAGGGAGTAACTTAGGCTACTTTTATTTCAGAAATAGAATTAGGGTTCCGCATAAATTAAAAAAACTGGTCATTCGGGCGCTTATTTGGCTTATGCTCAGTAAACTATAAGAGATATAGCAAATTAATGTACGAAACAATTGTAGATAATAAAAAGACCTACAAAAAAGTTAGGGAGAGTATATATCTATCTTTTAAGAAACACTCACAATAAGCATTTGTGCCTTTAAAATAGCCGGGAGCGGGGAAACAAGACTCGCGCAGGCATTATGTAGTACACGTGAGCGAAGCTGCGGGCACAGCTAGTTTACTTATAAAATATCATTACAATAACCAAAACAATTATTACACCTATTAATTTAAAATGCGGCCCTGTACTGCAAGCGAGTTGCCGGCAATGATCCTCATATAAGTACTTGCAATTTTCACTTGAATATGCCTTGGGGCCTCGAGAACCAGTCTCGTCAGGTAAACGCTGAATATATTAACTGCCTCGATATACAATGAACCCGAGGATAAATACCACAGCGTACTATAAGGTTTTTGGTTTAAGGGTTTTGGTATAAGGTATTGGCTGTCGGCTTCAAGTGAAAGCAATAATTTCTTATTGGTAGCGTGTACGGATATCGCTTCGATCGACGTGAGTTCGAATCCCTGCAATGAGCCCGAGCATACGGTGAAGGAAAACATCTTTCTATAACCATAGCCTGGTGTTATGGTGGTGGTAGCTTTATTAATGCTCGCCTGGCTAGCTACCACCAATAAGTAACACTAATAAGTGTGTTCTGGTAGCTGTAGGTACTTGAGAGCCAGTCTTCTTGACATCAGCCAAAAAAATCTCTGTACCAAAAAGGACAGAAGAATTATCGGTTTCTATCATTGTAAATAATTAACTCCCGATTAGTAAAAAAAAATTGTTGCTTATTAAAACTGCTTTGATAATATGATGTGTACATATAATACGGTGTATACTATCAAAGAAATGGTTTTCTTCTGCCAAATTTTAAACAAATATTTTTTGTGTGATGTTTTGTTTATTTATAAAAACACAAAGTAGGCATAAAACTGAAAGTCCGCCTGTGTGTTCTATAATAGGTAATAAACACACCAATATTTTTATGCAGTTACTAATATACTAAGTACTAGGTACATACTACTTATATTGTATGACGATCAATAGGTTTAATATTATAAATGTAAATGTTTGGAAGTTTATTACTCAAGGTTGAACGATTTCGAATGTTTGATACAAAGATAATTTATAACCTGGATTAACATAAAGGATACTTTTACCCTGGTAAAAGCATTTTTTTGTAGACATGCGAACGTAGCCGCGGGCACAGCTAGTAAGGAATAAGCAGTGATCCCAAGCAGAAAAAACTTTACTATCGTCAAAGACTTACAGCGTTATTTCTATTAATATACAAAATAGGTAGACCATTTCAAGCGGGCGCAACCGATAGTACAGGCTGGTTCATTTATTAAAGTAGCACGGAAAATACCGATAAAGGGGACCGGACATACCTTGTTGGCTAAGATTAAAGTCGCCTTTATTGTTGTAATAATGTGGGTGGACGGACTGCAATCGGGCAATGGAACAGTTATCACGACGAGCTGGGTATTTCTGATACGATACGTAGAACAGATAACTCTAAAATAGATTCTTGTTACATATTAACTTCACGCAGAATTAAAGATTACCTATGTCGTTCTTAACTTTTATTTAAATTAAATGTGGGAGGAAAGCTTATATTAAATTATTTAGATTTGTACATTGATTTCCGGTATAGTTGTATAATTGACTAATGCGTACCCCTACCAATGACAAGCCATTTTGACAAGCAAACCGTAGCATAAATACGTTAGTAGTGCCAGCCATGGTAAAGCTGTAAAAGCCGTCAGAGGCTCCAGGCTAACAGAATAGTCAGACAGAAAAAAACTCGACAGAAGTTGTCCAGTCGCAGACACGGCAGGAAAGTGCTCTGTCTGTCTACACAGATTATTATTCGCTCCCACATATATAAGCAATTCAATCTAATGAAGTTTAATATTAAAATTATAGGTTTAAACTATCTCATACTAATCTCGTGATAATTCTGCGTGCAATAAATACCAATAACGCATAGCAACAACTTTTTACATAAAGTAACTACATTTGTTTTTGTTTATTCAAAGCGTTTAATCTTGAAAAGTGATTGCACTTCTCTAAAAACTTGATGCTATCTTGAGGAATAAATATTAATAACATTTATCGTATATTTATTCGTATTCATTATTATTTATGAATTATTTCATCTTCCCCGGACCTAACAACTGCTCAAAAATTTGATGATTTCTAATTATGATGATGAAACCCCTACCCCAACCTCGAACTCTTCTGTCAGCCCTGCGGGACATTTGACAGTAGTACGAACGTCAGTGTACATATTACATTGTCTTGGACTAGTTTTATACATAAATCTGGCAGATGTTGGACCATCAAAGCTTGTTAACCTAGACGCAATTGATTTGGGCTCATGCAAGTAAGATGGGATAATCGGATATTCATTACTCTTTCCCAGATTTTAAACGTATGTCATGTTACCGCATTCCGTTAAATCGCCCTTATGTTTATAAAAAGAAATCAGGTGACTGAGTCGTCAAGAATTCGGGATCTTCTCACTGTCAAGGATAAGATTAAATTATCTGGTAAACCAGTCCACTCCTAGTTGCCGCAGTCATTTCCACACGTCGGCCGGAATTTTATCAGGGCCGGACAGCCTTTCCGTTCTTAATTTACAACGTGATACTCTACAACCATAGCAAAATGGATATGCTCTTAAATTAAAATTCGACGTCAAGCAACTGTGTCCAAAAATATGTATTTACTATAACTAGCGATCGCCCTAAGGTCGAAATTCGACCAGCGACTTCTTCTTTTTTTTGTTTTGGCGCCGCAGAAGCATATCATAAATTATTTTCTGTTTCACATTTGCAGTATTCATGAATCTAAATAATGAGTATTATCTACATCACTTGCTGTCACTTTTCGTTGAGTGACAACATCAATATTTTGGGAGGTCTAAGTTCATGCACTTGTCGAGTTAGGATTCGCAGTATTAATTTATTTAATTTAATATATTAGTAACAGATATTATAGATAAATTTTAGTTTTCTGCACTCCTTCTTCATGTAAACTTTAACCATGCTATATCTCACAGTCTTCCGTGCACGCAATACACTTAAAAAGGGGTAGAAATAATCATCATAAAATATACATATTTTTGATAAAAGTATTTTTGAATTAATAGGGCGCGGCGCGGCGTACACCTTATCGAAACTATTGAATTTACTATGAATATAGAAGTTATCGATGAGTTACTTAACAATGAACTATCGATTCAAGAACAAGGTATCTACCTGCCTACGTAGGGATATGTAGGTACGTCGTAGTCATTGTCACGAACGAAGCAATTTGCTACGTCTTATCTTTGCCGTACTGTGAAGCTGTGGAACTGTCTCCCGGCCAGTCTTTTCCTCCTCCCTATATAACATAAAGAGAGATTTAAGCAGGCCGACAGATAGCAACGGCTCACGATGAACTGTAGATCCCATGGTGGACGGCTTTGTTGGCACTGTGCTCACAATCAGGTATAGTGTAGCCACTTTGCCGTGCTTCGTTAATAGACTCCTTGACTCATATCAAATTTGGCGCAAAAAATAAATGTTTTCTGTAGTATTTATTTGTTTGTATGTATATTTATGTACGTATGTTTTTTGTAGTAGCCCAATATTTATCAATTTCAGATTTTTTTTTATTGAACTCTGAAAACGCTGTCTGCCATGTTATGACATCATAGGACTCTAAGCAAATTTCATGTCGGATGTTATAAGGGTGAAATTCGCTATTGACATTGACATTAATTTATGACATAAAAAGTATCGAGATTTTTACAATGATGAACTTTTACTAGATGTCAAATATTTTGTTTTCGACCCGTATGACGTCACAGCAGAGGTAATATTTTAGTAGTATATTATGGCTGACAGCGTTTTCGTCTGTTTACGAAATGTGAACTTTTAAATTAAAGCTTTGCGGTTTTCTAGGCCCTAAAAATATAGTAAAAGTTTTTTTTCCTCTAATCGGAATATAATTAATAGATTAAGACCTACTTTGAAAAGAGTCCAGTAGTTAATTAAATTAACCTACCAGGGTCGTCTTAGACCCTTGAACTCTAGAGTTTGATACCCTTTTAACTCCTATTTTTCAGTGAAGCGACGACATCGAAATATTGACGCCCCCATCAAACTGGCCTATATATCATATTCGTGGCCAGACGGAACTGGCATTCACCGAAACGGTAACTATTGCAAATAATTTTAGATAATAGTACCACTTATAAAATATAACTTTGATTAGCGCTTTACAGTTGCACTGGGCGATATTTGGGTATAAAGTCTTAATAATTTGTGTGTAAACGTCATTTTGGTGCACTTCATAATTATAGTATCTATATTTAGTGGGAATAACCCAGTCCATTGATATGGTTGATTTGTGCTAACCGTTTAAACAAACAAAACTGTATAAAAATACTTACATATATGGATATTTTAAATCCTGATCGAAAAATCCTCAGATCGAAAGATATCGTCCGGTGAACTTTGATTCTTTTATTTTATTTATGATATTAGTATTCTTGAAATAAATAAATGTTTTAAGTTGTTTCAAAAATCAAACTAATTTTTAAATAATATCTTTCGCCTGAGATATCGTTTTCGAAATATTCAAAACTAGCTGACCCACGCAACTTCGTCTGCCGTCACATACTGAGAAATGGTTAGAGAGAGTGCGGTCGTGAGCACCTTTAATACAATTCGTCAATTGTAAAGGAGCTGAAACTTTCTTTATTTTGCTGTGGAGTTATTTTAAAACTGATATCTTCTGAGATATTCATCGAAATCAATTGATAGAAAGAGCAATTTTTTCAAAATTAAGTACTTTTGATGAATAATGTATGTATCTATTTCGATAAGGATTACTACCATGTTTATAAAATACCTTCTCAAATAATGCATTATTTTAGAACAAATTTTATTACCATAAAAAATGTTTTATTGAGTTTAAACTTTTTAAGAGAAACAACTCCGTCACACATGATTGTTGCGTAATTTTGAAACATTTTTCATTTGTGCTCCGCTTCTATTGATCGTAGCGGGATGTTAAATAGCCTACAGCCTTCCTAGATAAACGGGCTATCCAACACTAAAATAATTCGTCCATTCGAACCAGTATTTCCTGAGATTAGCGCGTTCAAGCAAACAAACAAACAAACTCTTTAGCTTTATAATATTAGAAAGTATAGATAAAACGACTCGTACGCACGTACGTACCTTTACCTATTTTTAACGCGTTGCACTAATACATAAACCTTTGCGGGTGTGCACACAAAGGCTCTCAAAAGTTTCAATGCAATCGGATTAACGCTTTAGAAACGCTTAAGGGAGAAATAAAGAAAAATAATATACATTTTTATATACTAAGTTCCTTCTAGAGACTCTGCATAATTTTATAAAAATAAATAACTGAAAAATTTTATTTGTCATTGTTACTTATTACTACATAGGTATTATGTAAGCTGGGTTCACAATATTAATTTATAACGTATGTTCTAGAAATTTAACCTAATAAAACCCTTGTCAGGGCCCGATGTGCATGAATGTAAGTAAGTACCTTAGTAGTTTTTTTTAATTATTGTATCACTTTTTAATTTCCTTTGCCTTTTCAAACTTACGATTTAAATTTATATACCGTCCTAACAAAACAATGTATGTGTATTGTAGATAAACTATTTAAAAATAATATTACCAAAACCAAAACGGCAATTCTTATTGTTTTTCTCTGTATCTATGTCTGTTACCGTATCGCGTGGATGTTACTGGAATGTTATAAACGTTTAAATTTATGTCGAAAAATGGTAATTAAATGGAATATTAAATCAAAACAAAAACCAAGCACTACGGATAAACAACGTCCGTTTCCGTTCCTTTTTTAATATATAAGTATCGTCTGCATATATGAAAGAACGAAACATTTAATGAACTGTTTACATCGTGTGGAGAAAAAAATGTTTATTATGTCAATATATTCTAATTTAATATCAAATTATATATAAAAATTAATTAAGTAGGTACCTACTTTACATAAAGAATTATTATTCAAATTTGAAGTAATTTTAAAATTTCGTAACTCAATATTAATTTGATTTTAATTATAGGTATTAGTTTCGATTTAGTTTAGTTCCTGAACCACACTTGAACGAATCAGTGATTGTTTGGAACGTTACAATCTAACACATTTATATCATTGGTTTTTTTGATAATTACGTTGGTAACGTACCAGCTTAATAATATGTGTATAAGATACTTTTTATCTAGGGTATAAGGAATTCACGCGGAGTAGGAGGGGAGGACCTACTTATAAATGATAACCTCGGGAATGATGCAACCGATTCTGATGAAACTCAAACATATAATTAACTTGCCATTTAAAAAACGACATGATTATTTCATTCCAATCGTAAACATAGATCCTGAATGACATACAAATTCATTTTCACGTTACCACCAATCACATTTTATATAGATTTTTCTATCTTTTAACTTACAGCTAAACGTGATTCCAAAGCGGCATGAGACGCCTGTCACACACATCCACGATTCTCCAAACCATATGACCTTTACCTGACATTAACAACATCGTAAAAATTTGAGTGATAACACTCACCTTTTTCTCTAATAGTCCTATGGTTTCGCCCGGCTCGTTCGACTTATTCTCTGCCATTATTGATATGTATAATATATTTCACTTAACAATAGTCAATATTTAATAATTCCGAGGTCGGGGTTATGTTTTGCGATGCCCGGTTACGTATATGGACATGAGACATTGACGGCTGTTACCCCAGTGGAGACCGCGCAAGCGCGTTGGATTGGATTACACGATCTACTCGCAGACCCCTAATATGCGATATGAGATATTACCGAACCGTGCAGTTGATATATGGTTCCGTTAATATTTAAAAAAAGTGTGTGTGTGACACGACACACTACTAGAGTTTACTCCTTAAGTATGATTGTATTTGAATATACGATAGGCAAAGAGGTGATTTATTGACTGACTGTCCGACCGACGGACTAACTTACTGATTGATTGATTTAGTATCAATGATTTATCTTTATGTAAAATGATTTATGTGTACACATACATGATTTCAAAGTGAAAGATGCGCAAGGTACGTTGCGCAGAACAACGTAACGCTTTTATAAATTTCACTCCTCGTAAAAATCGATTCTTAAGGATTAAACTCCAAAAAATATTTAATGTCAAATTTCATAAGGAGTTAATTAATATTGTTAGCCAACTAAACCTATTCGAAATTAGTGATTAATTTGCATACCTTTGATACTCTTTTTTATACCACGGCATAGTGACTACACTGCCCCTGATGGAAAGCACAGTGGATTCCAAACACAAAAGCGACCATCGAGAGACCGACAATTCATTTGCGGTCGTTGCTGTCATGCTGCATAAATATAAATCGGATATGCATCGGCTGATCTCGAAACGTAGTGCGAATAAGCAAATCAATAATAGGACGGGCTGTTCATAGAGTTACCTATGTTAGGAGTGAAATTGAGTGACAGGATAAGAAACAGTGTGATATGACTAAACAAATTTATAAGGCGAGTTAGAATGGGGAGTTAAAAGAGGAATACCTAGACGTCCCTCGATCAATCGGGGACGTTCTGAAGAAAGGTCAGGTAAACCGACAAGCATGCATGAAAAGATTGATGAATATTGAAGAATCGAAAATTTTATGACAGGATCGTAGCAAGTGGAAGGACGTGGTCTCTGCTTACCCCGTTGGGAAAGAGGCGTAATTTATGTATGTATGTATGTATACACCATAAGCATATGCTCTCTTGATATTAAGAATAAGCCATTGTGTAGATGGACACATAGAGTCCGATTAAGAAATTCGAGGAACTGAAGCACTATGAATGGTAATGACTGTGAGCATGGTGGTTGTAATCTAGTCCGGTGCAAGTGGCTTACCATCTTGCTCTCAACATTTCTTCGTTTCTCTTTCAAAAAACCCCAACTAACCACCCCTTTTAACTTATAAGAGTGTTTAGACCAGACATATTAAAAATATGTAAATAATATAATAATAATATAATATAATACATCGACAATACTTGCCCTTTTGTATTTTCTATTCGGTTTCCCTACCTCTTTCAACTCGCAAGTTAACTCTGATGAGCGACTTGATAATTGATATTACCTTCGTGATTAAAAGGTAAATAACATACCGATGTTTTTTGCTCAGTTTTATGTTTAAAAAATCTTTTTACAATAAAAAAAGACATTTAAAAATAAAGAAAAAGCGTTAAAGCTAGAGAAAAAATTACCTACCTGCAAGAAACTTATTGGTATAGAAATAGTTAGATCAGATTAAACGGCGAGAGTTCAAAATTTGGGTAAATTCTTTCTTTCTTTATTATGTGTATTAGTGTTTGGCTACCTGATGATAAGTAACGATGCGCCCGAAGATGGTAGCACGCTAAGCCTAGTGGAAGCAAGTGCAGCTGCCGGAACACACCTATAAGTGCTTGATGACAGATTAAGAGTGGTAACTAACCAGGCATGTATTAGAAAAAGCCCTACCACCATGTTATAGTTTTATTACGATGTTTTCCTTCACCGAAAGCTCAGGCTCATCGCAGGGATTCGAACTCACTTCGATCGATGCGATGTCCGTACAAGCTATCATTTGCATAGCCATCATTTGCTTCAACTATCATTGCGCGTATCATCTGATCTGAAATCTATCTAAAATTATGTACAATTTTAATTAGGGGCATTCAGAGTCGAGAACATAACACGTGTTTGTAATAACGGGTGAGTCCATTTAAAAGGTTTATTGAGATGCGTCAGTTTTAACTATTAATATCCATTTACTTACAACGCCGTCTAAATGCATTATGTCTTTTTATGCACCGCCTCATAAAATTATAAAATGATCTTAAAAGTGCGTATCATCTAAATAATTTTCACCCAGAGTTCATTTCCGACCATAGATTTTACTTATTTCTTGTAACCACTACGGAACCCTTTTAAGTGCCGCGGGCGCGGCCGCGGCCGTGTCGTACTGACATCTGACAAGTCGACCCCTTATTATCTCTAAAAGTTATCAACGTTAGAGCCAGGAGAGGTGAGGGATGAACAAAACTCAAAGTTATTTAGGACTGAATACATTCTAATCGAAGTTGAGTAATTAAGTGTTCTTGCGTCATTCGGGGACTTCTCTGACGCAAGATATCAAAACATGTTAAAAGCATAGACGTAGTATTAAACTACATCTATGGTTAAAAGTACCTACAGTTTTTAATAAATAAGTGATAAGTTTTAGTTATATAGATACCTAACTCGTATCGTTGTTGCAATATTCGATTCGAGTTTTCACTTTGAATAATACTTAGGAAATGTTTTATTTAATTAGGGTACAAGTAATGGGGATTAAAATTTAGACAGAAATAATAATATTGTGTAGTATATACTCATTTGTTAATGTAGAATTATATTATTTGCGTGTGACGGTGTTCGCGTTAATTACAATACTTATTATATAGACAAGAATTAAAATTAATAGCTTACAATGGCCTACATCACTTAAGCATAACATTTTATTAAATAACGCGTTTTGTGCATATCATTGTATAGATATTAAAGTAACTCAAAAAATATTTCTTTTACCTACTTATCACATAAAAAAGGTTAATTTAACATGTTATAAGGATCGTCACCAAAAATGACCAACGGATTTTTTTTTTAAAGGTCGGGCAAATTGTTTTTTAATTCTAAAATTGTTACTTTGCGTCATATTGTATGTATGTAATAAATTTTTACATTTACAGATCGCTCGAAAATATATTAAGTAGGTACACTAGGTACTTTAAGTATGAAAAAAAAACACGACTGACCTCTATAAAATGAATTATCAACTTAAAATTTTCGGAATATTTATAATAATAAAAATTTAAACAAAGTAACTAACTTAACTAAGTAATACAGTGTTGTTGTAAAGTAATATTATTTCCTTTATTATTTATTAGTCACCTCAACATAGGGTAGATCTGGCTTGTACATACATGACCTATGATACGAAAAGGTATTCCACCAGTCGGACTGGCCCAAATAAAGATAAATCTCCAAATTTCTCAGTGCTATCTCTACCTCTATTAAACATAAGCTACTAAAAGCCACTATAAATTTGTAAAGGGAACTGCTGAGATAATATAAAAAAAACTGCATCTTAAGTTTGTCAAACTTCAATAACCCACGGGAAAATAATAGTCACTTATCAATTCATATTAGCGTTTATAATTATAATGAAATAATACAAGATTCGCAATAATTTGGGGCTGAGTTCGCTTAATATCTACCAATATTTACATAATAATGTTAACATTATTTGAGATGGCATTTTATAATTAGTAATATCAGTCCACATCACAACTGTTATGTTAAAACTTCTTATTATACTAGACAATGTACCTACCTATATGCATACAGGGGCGTAATCACATGGGGGTGCAAATCGTCCGTTGGAGCCGCGGTTCTTGACTGTTTTAGAATTTACTTTTAAATGAATTATATAATTTTTTTACCAAATTCATCGAAATGTTAATACGTGTGCAAGACTTTATATTCTTAACAAAAATAAAATAAAAAAAAGCTTCAATCACAACTCTAGTTTAGTACACTACGCTAAACGCCCCTCTGCGTATATACAACATAGAAACAAAAAAGATATGTTATCCAATACAATTTATATTTCTCTACAAAATAACAAACGAAAATATATTGTTAAGAAAAGAATACAGAATATCAATCAGGTTATTTCAAAATAATATTTTATTTACGTGATCAATCATTAACATATAAAAATATAATAAATCACAAAAGAAATTAATTAAATTTAATATTCTTCAATGATTTATTTCAATTACATTTATGGTCAAATTTTTCAATCAACAGTTCACTTTATTTGAGGAATATTTTAACTGTCAAATTATTCCTCGAATAAAAAAAGTATCTGACGATTGAAAAATCGGCCAAATTAAATAATGTAATTTAATATATTATTATTTAATATTCTTATTGTAAATGTGTAAAATTAAAAAGTGCATAAATATAAGATAAAACATTCCAAATAATTTAATTTAAAATCACTTAATCAGAGGCAAGATGCAACAACAAAAAGAATCGTATTAAAGCTTCACCTTACTTAATCGATATATTCTATAAATTATTTTCTACAATTTACATTATAATTTAATTTCTTAATAATATGCCACCGGGAACGTTTTTTTTTTTATTTATAATGAGAAAAATCGACTTGTTAGGAAAACAGTTTTTTACCTACTTTCATAGTAATAATGTAGACTTAAAGTTTAAACTAAATTATAGATAATTATTATAGGATAATCAGCTTTTCCAAAATTTGAATAATGTTTAGAAGAAGTATGGTTTTTATATGTTGTCGCCAACAATTTAGACTAATTATTGAATTGAATATACGAATACCAACATTACATTAGAATATATTTATATGTATTTCAATTTCCATATAGTATTACTTGAATTATAAACAGACATACACAGGTAATTTTATATATATATATATATAGAATTTATACTATAAAATCTACGAGACCGAAATAGTAAATACACAAAACAAAATAATAGTGATAACTGCAAAGGGCTGTACAGTTTTATCAATAATCAATATATGCCAACATGATATTTCTGGAGTGTAGGTAGGTGTATTTTCTCAGTATGGGAAATGTCAATCTACCGAGCAGTGAAATACAGCGCTGCTATTGGTCGATGGATTTAGCGAACGCGTGACCGCTGACACCATCTTGTCGATATTGCCGATTATACTATACTGAATCCACGGGCAAAATCTATCAATTCAAAAAAGCCCTAATGCTTGAAAATTGTATAATTCATTAAATTTTTATTCGCTAACTATCAAATGCTCGCCCGTAAAATTACAAAAAATATGTTCATACTACTCCGCATTCTCTCTAAATATACTAAAATTAATGTTTTTTTTATACTTATCCTCACACCCTATAGTTCCTGGGGTAGGTACGACTTATATATTATATTTTTTTCGATATAAAATCGATATTCATTAAATATTAGGCCGGTCCTACTACTCGTTGATTATTAAACATATATATTATTATAAATATTTAATTATACATTGGCGAGCAGTAATATAATCCACAATTTGAATTAGCTGAGATGTTTTTTTTAACTATTTATTAACCATTTAGCTCTCAAATTTGTGTGCAAAATGTACATAAAACTGGCATAAATGAATTGGCCATGGAAGTTGAGTTCTTAAGAGCAATGCTTCAATCAGGGATGTAACGATACCGATACGATATCGGATGGCATCGCCGAATATTTATCAACCCATTACAATTTGAAAAGCACGCAAAGCTACGATTGTTCCTTTTATTATTATCGTTTCGCGACTGTTTATTATTAGTTTTGATTTGACATTCTTTTATATCGAATAAAAACAAAAATAAATAAGATAAAAATATTATCGCCACTTTTCAACATATTAGAGAGACATACAATCACCCAAAAAACTTTACTCTACGCTAGTCGTTTAAAAATGGGTAGTAGATTATAGACTTCATTATTTATTTTATTTATTACTGAACTTTCATTATCGTCACATCCCCAGTTCAAATCATTAATATATTTCTGATTCATAATAAACTCTCAAACGGTTATATAATAACAAGTTTAATATTTCCATTCTTATTTAATTGATAATTATTTCTGCTCAACATTGTAATATCGATAATTATAATAATAATTGACAATTTTTTAAAGTATTAATTTAATGTAATTATTATTTATAGTTATATATATTAATTAATATCATATATTATATATAATTCATATTACGTTAGTTCATAAAAACATAATCAAAAATAGATTTTATATATCAAAGTTAAGCAACCAACAATATAGTGTCAAGCAAAAGTGAATGGAATTCAATAAGAATACCTACTTATAGGAATAAATATACATATTTCCGCTAGTACTACACATATGTATTTCAAATGAAAAGGTAATCGTTGCCGCGCTAACTTCACACACTACTTGTCAAAATAGTACAGCCAGCCAGAAAAACGTTTAAAAAGAATTACATTTGAAATGCCTACATTAAATAAAATATTTGCTAAGGCAAGAAAGGATTTTGATATTAAAGGCAGAAAATCGACATAACGGCTAATTATTGCCAATCAATCCGCGAGTTGACTGTATGTTTTAAAATTAAAGTAAATTATTGAGTAATATTGGTCTATAGATAAAACAATATATCTGGAAAAAGTAATTGTTCATTGATTTAATTTTCCCTTTAGAAAATTATATTTTTGTCTGCGAGTCACGTGATTTAAAACGCCGATTAGAAAACGTGATGTCACCAGTGAGGGAATATGAACATTAGACTCTTGCGTTATTTGTCACAGTTATCATATAAAATGAATGATGTCGTCACGGGACCATAATTCCGAGTTTCTGTGGCGCATTTTTTAATTTAAATAAAAATATTTTTTAAATCACTTTTATGGTGTACAAATAAAAAAAAAATATTCATAGATATTATTTTCAACATATAGTGTTTAAAACAATTTTCGAATAGTTGTCAACTCCCGGATTACGTTAGGTATAAATTTAGAAAAATGTGCTAAATTCTAACGCTCTGTATTCCGCATAGTTTTTTTTCTTTATTAATGATTTTTCGACCAACTAGAAGTTTGTTTTAAATTAGTTTTTTTTTAAATAAGCTTATTATTTTACTAATGTATGGGCTGTCACGTGATTTTTAGCATTATTTGCATAATTATGTTGTTGTTTTTCTGGTCATACATTTTTTACTGAAGTCGCATTCGAAATGCGAAGCAAGACGGCGGTTTGAAAATTATCTTCTTAATTGAAAAGCATAGTATGGCAATTGTGTAGATTTGATTAAATTAAATTTATGCAATTAGGTGGCCTCTGAATTAAAATATATCTTAAACATAAAAATAAAATGTTACATTAAATCTGAAAGTAAATTGTTCATAAAATTTTAACGTAATTTATTATAACCAACTAAATAGGAATTTATATACACTAGGGTTGCTAACTTTCAATGGTTTATTCCCTTTAATTTAGGAAATAAATTTGTTAAATATTGTTTTTAGGGGCTACCATTTTTTGTTAGTTCGCGCGATCCTTATAAATGCAAGCAGGCAGACTGTGTTTGCAGACGAAGGTTGCTAAGAAATTTCTGATAAATTATTTACGATGGATTTCCTTAAAGTAACACCTTCGTCAATCAATTAATTAATTATCTTATAAACTTCATAATGGTGATTTTTAGAATTCATATGGTTTTTTTTTAGGTTTTTAGCACAAATAAATTTACCTATAGAAGAGATATTGATGTATGAGTTGGCAACATTGTTATGCAAATCAGAACTCTATCGATCGCGTCTTTCATGTAATATTATATTATATTTATTTATTATATTGTGTAATATTAATTATGGCATTTCATGTAATAGAATGTGATTAATATGCACAAGTAAGTGGATTAGAAGTAATAAAAAGCAAAATGAATTTCTATAAAGTCACACAATCTCCCTGGAAAGTTCAAGGGGGCCACAATTTTCTTACAAAATTGACCGCAACAGCTTAAATACGTGTGTTACGAGTCCGTAATAAAAGCTGTATTCATTGCTAATTTGAGTCAATTTGAAAATGACATAAACATGACAGCCTCAAAAACATAATTTTCATTTAATATTACATTTATGTACTATAGATTAAAACTAATATTTCTCTAATATTTACACGCAGAGATTACTTCTTATATCTATTAATTATAATATACATAAATATATTTTATGATTTGTAAATAGACAAAACCCTTACATTACTAATAAAGAGTCCGAGACAGGTACTTTAATGTGATAAGGTACGATTATTAGAAATAGCATTGTTTTATTAAAAAAATCTCAAATTACTATTTTTTCTCCCTACAGACGGAAGGACATGTTGAAACTTGTCTCTATAAGGGTCAGCATAAAATATTAGGGATTTGATTTTAAGACCTTCTGTAGAAGTATATTACTGTATTATTGGTTTATTATGTCAAACCTTTTGTTTCCCAATTATAATATTATTTTAGCATCAGTGATCCGAGTATATTGTATCTATGTTTCTATTTTTTTTAACTAGATTATTTATAGATAGATTATATTAGATAGATAAGATGTTGTAAAGTAAATATGCGAAAAACAATCTACTTCACTACCCTAATAAAATAAAGATGCATCAGACGAACAAATACGCTCACATTTTTGCCTATGGAGCATTCTTATTGAAACTTTTAAGGGGGTGTCAATACATAATCTTGAGAATTATGATATGTTTTTACCTATCGATTACGAGAATAATCGGCCACATTGACGATTATCGATAACTTTTTAACAGATCTATGTATACCACACCATATTCAGAAACGTCGATGCGATTTCATCCAAACCAAACCTGTGTTTGGTTCGAAACCAAAACACTAGGGCCCCAGCCAAGTTGAATTTCTACAATGGTTAACGCTAAGATAAAATAAAATAAAATATAGAACTGAAAAATCTGACCACATGTTTTAACTTTGAAATATGTCAATCCCTTAAATTTTATGTTGTTTAACCATTGTGAAAAGGCCACTCGGTTAATGCTTCAAACGGTAGTATCATTTCTGGGAACGTTCATATATTACGTAAACTATCTCTGTGATTAAGATTCGGAAATTTTTCCTTTAGAAGATAATAAAATCTTGAACAAAAAAAAAATATTTAAGATTTGTGATAAAACATTTAGAAAGCTTTGCCTGCTTATGTAATACTTAAATGTTTTCTCAATGATAGAACCCCCACTAGATATAAGATATTATATAGTTATCTATTATTATAAGAATGCAAAAAAAATAAAATACATATGCACAATAATTCAAACATTATGGATAATGGTAGGTTAAAATGATCAAAACCGCTTTTGTCTAGTGATAAAAAATAACCAACCCATTACTTCAGTTCCTTCCATATATTTATTATCTATGGCGTCAATAGACAGATTAAACTGTCTTAGTTTATTTATCGATATATATTTCTAGAGACATCCCTGCACTATAACCTTACTCTAAACGTGAGAGCGTCAACGATGTCCCAGAAACCGTAGTCGCTCCAACTCCTCGGATATCATAACCGGACAGTGACGTCATCGTCCAGGGAGTCCACCTCACAGCAGGAGACCAACTCCTCGAACGTCATACCGTCACAGCTCGTCGATATCGATGATATGCTCTTGAACAGCGCCTCCGTGTCGAGGTCCTCCGGCAGCTTGGTGAGGAACTGCGCCGCCGTGATGAAGTCCATATCTTTTAGCTCATCTTGGTAAAGATGGAGAATTCCTGTGAGATTAAAGAAATAAGTATGGTTTATTTAAAATTCGCAAGTTGACAATACATATATTTAAAAATGTAACTTAATTATTTAATCATATTAGCTATCGTTAAAAAAACATTAAAACTGGAAAAAATTGTTCATTTATTTTATTTTCTTTTGTGAAAATTGAGATGTTTATGTTTGCGAGTCACGCGATTGGAACCGCCAATCAGAAAACGTGAGTTTATCGTACAATATATGTATAATATATTGAGTTATTCTTATTAGGTTATCTTGTAAAAAGTGACTCTTATGATAAATAAATGTAGAAATTGTGACTTTAAAATTATATAGGTTCTGAAGAAACAATTCATAAGTTTGAACTGAAAATCTAGTAAACTCAACTTTGCACAGCATACCTTTGTAAGTTTTATTTATTGAATGATGACGTCATGCGCGGTCACGTGTACATAACGCCACTTTTTTGTGGTATATTTATTATTGAAATAAAAAAAAAATGCAATAAAGATGTAATAATGAATAAATAATAATTCACGGGTAGTCTTATCAATATATAAAGTATTTATAACAACTTTTTAATAGTTGTCTATTCTCGGATTGCAGATGTCTGTCATAAACCGTCGCGTTGTGTGGTGATTTTTATTGCAATTCATTAAATGTTATTTGGCCCTATATTATGCCATTTTGGCGGCATTTTACGTCATGTAGTTTGGTTATTGTGCACAAGTGAAGTGTATTACAAATAATAATAACTAGGAACATGAATTAATTTTAGGTCTCCACAAAAACTCCCTGGTCAGTTTATACAAGAGAGTCCGCCATATTATTAGAGCTATATTTGAAGATTATAAGAATAATATCCACGTGACCTTGGTAATTTTGTGAACGAACAAATATTACCATTGAATAAAAACAAGAAGAGGTCTGCCGTACCGATAAATATAAAACTACATACCAAGAGCAGTGTAGAAAAGGAATGTGTCTCCATCTCTAAGGAACACGTCCCAGACTCTGCAGGCTGCGTCTAGCGGCATCGCCTTCGCGAACGCCGTGTATAACCATTCCACCAGGTATAACTCCGGGGCGATGGCTTCGGCCACTAGAGGAACGTTCTGCGCTAACAATCTCCCGTACGCTTTCCACAGCCGCTGCGGAACCACAATACCTATTATTAAAGATTAATCTGAAGCGAACAGCTGTGTTGTTTTTACCCGACTGCGAAAACAGAGGGTTATATTTTTTGAGCGTATGTGTGTATGGTACGTATATGTCTTTATCACGCGTTGTAGTCTAAACTGCTTGATGGATTTTAGCATACGAGGTGGTGTCGTTAGATATATCTTAATTGTGGGAGTGAGATAAGCTATATAATGTTTAAGTACATTGTCTGGGAAAGAAAAAGAGAATTTTTTTTAAATCAACTGTTTTTTTTTTGTTGCAGTCGGTTTTTTGTTTCCTTTTTAATAATTTAGCTTCTTTGTTGTATTTTTTCTTTTTTATTTTGTTCTTCCAACCTATCACCCAACCAGCACCGCATCGCCTCGTGCGGTTGAGGTTTCTTTGTATGTAGTTCCATAATTATATACTATGCCCACACTTGTCAACCCATAACATCACCGTATTGACTCGCACGCAAGCAGTCCATATGCGAACAGCGAGTGGACCGCGAGTTGTCAACGCAAGGGCGATGCGTCGTAGCGGGGCGCAAAACCACGTACGCCCCGATTAAATTCGCTCACTAACTAAACGTCAATTCGTTGACACGCGATGTTGAAAAGTAAAAGTAAAAATTAAAACTTGAAAAAGTAAAAATAACTAAGTTACCAACCTGCATGGTGGCGCCATCTCTAGTGAAGGCAGCTCGCAGCACGCGACCGTTGAGAAGGTTCGCGAAGCATACGAACGCTTGAGGGGCTTCCATATTGAGGATCAACACCGCTGCTATGAATGACATGCCCTGCCAATCGATAAATTCAAATTAACTATTTTACATTGACCGGTCATATGCTATATACATTCTTAATTCATAGCAATAACGTGTTAACGTTTCTGGTTTAAAAAAAAGTTAAACATAATGACTTGTTACTGTACCCAATAGTAAACATAGTACAATCCAACAACAGTGTCTGTTTGCAATGCCAGAATAACAGCTTTTTACTAAATGCTTTTGAAAGTATATACGGTAGGTACTTACAACAAGAAAGAACAATTTATAAAACTTTTTTTCTGTCCATTTGTTTTGGGTAATCTCTGAAACGGTTGGACCAATTTTGACGGGAATTTCACTGGCAGATAGGTGATATTATAAGGAGTAATTTAGAATTTTATTTTAGAAAAAGAATTTGGATTCCGTGCAAAAAGATAAACTTCATCTTCATCTTTAAAATAATCGGCAGGCGACCTCCGTGGGTGGAAGCGGGGTGATCTGCGGTCACAGTTAGTCTCACATAAATTCTATGTGTAATAGAGTAGAGTCTAAAACTTACTTGTACATATCCAATGTCAGGTCGATAGCACACGTACGCAGCTAACAGCTCATGCAACACGTCAAAATACGGTCCGCCCGGCTGGAATATGCACAAATGCGGGAAAGTCCTTGCTATATCCAACTGTATCAACTCCATCGAGCACTCGTCACCATAATCCAGCAAATTCGGATTCGACTTCGAACAACACTTCTTCGGTTCCGTATCCGTCGAATGAGATTTCAAATTCTGCTCGCTGTAGTTCCTCGGGATCCCCAACCGCGGCTTATCCTCTTCGGTTCTCGATTTCTCCTTCTTCGATTCAGTTTTAATGAGGACGTCATCGAATATGACCTTTTCGTTGTTGTCAACGTTTTTACAACAGCAACCTTTGTTGTTGACTTTTAACCGCTTTCTCCTCAGCTGTGCCTCGTGCAACTTCTGCTTCGCTTTAGCGACGTAATCTTGGTACATATCGTGTGTTATGTTAAGTTTGTTCTCTATCGCTAGCTGCCAGACTTTCCCGCGAATCGCTGGCGGCAGACCACTCCACCATAGCTCTAGAGTGCGTTTTGCGTTCTTCCTGTAATTGACATAGATAAGATGAGAACCTATTCATGTGAAAAACTATATTATTATCTGCAATAAATTTTTTATATTATACTAGCTGACTCGCGCAACTTTGTCTGCGTCATATAAGAGAGAGATAAAGAGAAAGGGTTAGAGAGAGTGGGTCGTAGGCACTGTTTTATAGGTGCCGCCCGCCTCACACATTATTCTCCATAATAAAAATGCGCTCGCAGTACTTGATCATTATTTTGCTGCCGAGTTATTTTAAAACTGTAATATCTCCTAAGATATAATATATTTAACTCAATTACTGTAAAAGGGCGCTTTTGTTCAAAATCAAATACTTGTGATGAATAACGTATTTATTTTGATAGGATTAACACCATGTATATAAAAAACACTTTTGCAAATAATTCATTATTTTAGAACAAATTTGATTACCATAAAAAAGGCTATATTGAGTAAACCTCAAAAGATAGCCATATATTTTCGCGGACTTGTTTTTAGAACTTTTAAAGAGAAACAAGTTCATCACACACGATTATTGCGTAACTTTAACCATTCACGCAGCACACGCAGTGGAAGCTCTCAAAAGGAATAAATTTCCCACTTTTTGCAACATTTTTCCCTGATGCTCCGCTCCTATTGAGCGTGATGTTATATTGCCTATATAGTCTTTCTCGATAAATGCGCTATCCAACACTGAAACATTTTTTCCATTCGAACCAGTAGTTCCTGAGATTAGCGTGTTCAACGAAACAAACAAACAAACTCTTCAGCTTTATAATATTAGTATAGATAAATTACTCGGCATTTTTTTTGGACTTTAGATACACGTCTGTAATATAGCATCGTTAAAGTGTTTTATATGTTTATAAATATTAATATACCACTTAATAATTTTTTTCTAGAAGTTAACATTGTTATGTGTATAACGGTAAAGAAGCTCTCAATTTTTAACATGACAACAGCTAAATATAACTTTAATAATAAATTTATGTTTTCCCACTTTGCTTCAATTATAAAGATGACTCTTCAATTAATCTTGAGTGAGACCATAATTAATCTTGACTAACTCATAAAAACGTAATACTAAAATACCACAGCCAGCGATAACGTTAAAGACAGTGCTGCGTCGTATTTTCACACAATGCACAACAAAGGCGGCACAAACAAACAAAGCGTTGTGTTTAGTAAGACATCAGCGCATTGTTTAACGTAATTAGTTCGACCTGGTTTCATACATGTGAAGCATATTGTGCCTGGACACCGAACACAGTGAGCACACTTAGAGTTTACCAATTGCACAATTTGATCAATGTCCTTTACTGCATTTTAGTATTTACCAATTCACATCTAGGTACATCAATACAAATCATATCAACAATAACTAAAATATCAGGCAGTTGGATATTTTCTTAATGCGCCTAGATTACAATAATATCGCAAACTTTGGTAAATTGGACCAAACACAAGCCTTAATTGCTATATTATGTGGCATAGAATAATATATTGGTGTTGACTTGGCCAACTATTATTTATTTAAAAATCTATCGTCCATCTGGTATAAGTCTACTTCTGCATCTTCAATAGACAACCAGTTCTGAACGTAAGCTTAGCGTATTACAAATTTTGGCCAAATCGTAACTTAACATTAGGTCAGATATGAGTCAATCGTTAGTTTATAGGAAACATTTACGATTAGTTACTCGCAAAATATTCCTCTTGGCAATAAGCTGCATAATGGCTTTACATAAAGCCTTAAAAACTTGATTCCAGTTATGGTAAGGAGTGTAACTTCTTACATGTTTTGCCAGTCTGGCAGTATTGTCTGCGTCCACTCCTTAGCGTGCCTTGCGAGCCGTTCCTCCAACCTGAAGGATTCCTGCATCCGCGCGTGCCTCGCGGCCGCCTCGCGTTCAACCCTCCGCCTTGCTGCCTCGACCATCCGTGCGTGTTCCGCCTTATGCCGAAGAGCCTCTTCGGTACATTTCGCAGGTAAATTTGATGGTCTGAAACATGCAAGAAACACAAAATTAAACCAAAAAAAAATAATGTGTGCAGTTCACACTTCACATTCTGTAGAAGTGAAACTTTCACAAAATATAAAAATATCTTCTTTAAAATCCTATATCACCGGGTCTCGATCTTTTGACTACTCTTACTGTACATACAACAGCGCGTACAAGTCTGGTCATCACACCGCAAGGCCAGTCTCACGACGATCATAGTCGTGAAAAGCAGGACTTGCAATAACCATGTATTAGTCTCATTCCCTCGCAGGTAAATCGTATAGATGAATGTGTTTGACTATTTTTAGTGTCACTTTTTCGTTTCATCGACTTTCAAATAACAACGATGCTAAAAAAGTTTTCTTTATTTTGTTGATACATTAATTACAAGTTATTCAAATATTAACTTAGTTACTAACATTATTTGTCTTCAATCCTAACTCAATCATGCATTTTATTATTTTCATTAGTCATTAGTATTTTGATCGGAGTCCATAATTTTATATAGACTAAAGTAAAGCACGCAACACAAAAATGTTTAAGACTTAGCGGAAATCAACCGTGTGATTTATGTAGTAGTTTAAATCAAACAACTTTGTCAACGCCTAATTTTCAGTAGTTAATTATATGATTATATATATTACATTATAAAAAAAAACACTTCTAGAAGTGAAAACTTCTTTAGCCGCGTTGAGCGATTTTGGTAGGTGAATAATTTATGGGTTCGTGTGACCTTCGCGTCATCGATGACCTCGACACGTTCGTGACGTATTGCGCTTGCGTTAGATTAGGGACCGTAGTATATCGGCCTGTGTACATGTATACGCATATATTATACACCAAATACATTGTATTAGGTCTTTACCTATGCAATTGCCGTTTTGTATGAAAAAATTGAAACGAATTTTTTTCATGTATTTTTTATTTGTATTAATCGAAGTAATCACCCATGCAATCAATGCATCTTTGCCAGCGCAGTGGCAGTTTATTGATGCCCTTCTTAAAGAAATGAGCTGGACGGGAGGCAACAAATTCTTGAAAGGCATTTTGTACTTCCTCTCGGGTATTGAATTTTTTTCCCGCCAAGGAGTTATCCAAATTCTGGAAAAAGTAGTAGTCTGTAGGCGCAAGGTCCGGTGAGTAGGGCGGATGACGGAGAACTTCCAACCCCAGTTCTTGCAACTTGGAGACCGTCTGCTGTGCAGTATGAGGTCGCGCGATGTCGTGCAGGAGCAGCGGAGACGAGCGATTGACCAATGCTGGTTGGAGATGTGCCAGCTTCTCCATCATTGTGTTCAGTTCTTCACAGTACACATCTGCAGTAATGCTCACCCCGTTTGGTAAGAAGCTGTGATGAATCACACGGGCCTTAGATCACCAAACAGTGACAATCACTTTTCTAGGGGTAACTTTTCGTTTAGGGCATTGTTTAGGTGCTGAACCAGGATCCAACCAACTTGCTGAGCGCTTGCGGTTATCAAACAGAATCCATTTTTCATCGCAGGTAACAATGCGGTTCAAAATTCCTTCATTTGTGTGTCTGTTGATCAGTGCAAGGCACGTCTCGACGCGTACTTCGCGCTGGCGATCATTCAGTTCGTGGGGCACTTATTTGTCGAGCTTTTTTACCTTGCCAATTTGACGCAAATGGACCAATATTGTTTTGACGCTAACGTCGAAAGCTGCTGCTAATTCAGCCGTAGATTGTGTATCATCGGCTTCCACAATCGCCTATAATACGTCATTGTCGACCAGACGACCGCGAGGTTCATTTTTCAGGTCGAAATTCCCAGAACGGAAGCGAGCAAACCAATAACAGTTGGTGCGTTGGTTTGTAGTGTTAGCTCCGTAAACGTCGTTGATGTTGCGTGCCGCTTGTGCCGCGTTGCTGCCACGACGGTACTCATATTCCATAATTACTCGAATTTTTAACGTATCCATGATGACAAAAAAGATTGAAATGCGATGAAAATGTAACACTAATCAATAAACAAATGACTACTTTTGGAAAAAGAATTCCAAGTTTTTAAAATAAAATTATTTTGAAATTAGTATTCTTAGCCAAACAAAAATTATTTTGATTTGAAATGGCCAGTACTGCAGAACGGCAATTTCATAGGTAAAGACCTATTATATACTCGACTGTAACATATGTGTGTTTGAGTGTTTGGATGATGGGTAAAATCTCGTGATTTCGCGTCACCGACATACTCTGCAATAATTCAGATTATAATAGAATTAAAAATTCAAAATTGTGTTTTCACTTCCGTCGGCAATCCTTATGACGGCCTCTGTTTTGGTTTTTGTTACTAATGTTGTTATTTATTGTTGATACTTAATGACACTAGTATACAAGTATATATTTAAAATATCTAAAATAAAAATACAGCTTTATTGTTTCTAATTATTGTGTTTAATCCTATCCATATAATGAACCTTATTTATTTGAAAAGCTGGCAAAGTAAATTCTTGTAAATTATTCAAGAATATTATTTTATTGAAGAGTTGCGTGAAAAGCAAACAAAGTTTGAGCTATTATCTCCTTAAACTAGCTTCTATTGGGACCTTCGATTGTATTGCAAATGTTCCAGATACTCAGAATCTAGGTGTAAACCGCTGGTTTACTTTAATTAATTGTAATTACATTCATCATTACTTTAAAGCCAATAATCACAACAGTAATTAAGTTATTAGCGTCTAAGATTACAATATAGTATCTAATTTTTTCGCACTTATTTGTGTTTTATTCCTGCACACTGAATGTCATCTTCATGAGCCGTGGATTTCTCGCTTCGATCAGGAAGAAAATACAGAACCCTCGAGATAAAACGCAAGGGTCTCACCAACGGACACATAAGACGATCATCACGAATAATAACACACGTGATCACTCGTATAAATATCAGTTATGCATTAGAAAAGCGTACAGCGCAAATGAGCAATGTAATATTTATGAAATACCTCACCGTTGTAGAACGCGTTTGGAAACAACTTTTACAATATCTATACATAAAGTTTTAACAGCATCGTAATTATTAGTCCTACGCGACTTTTATAACAAATATTAAATATACTCTCTAACTCATTTTAATAAGTTCACTTAACAAATTATTTTGTTTTCAAAACTTCTATAATAATGTTAGTTAATATATAATAATTTATATGAATAATATTAAGTATATGGTTATAATTATGTATTAACTATACGCTTATACTTTAATTAAAAGGTTAATAATGTAATCGTCACTTGAACATGAGTCACTCAAGACACTTCACATAATCTAAATTATAGGGATAAGTTATGTTTTCTATTCTAGGAAGCGGTTAAGAGAGACATGCAAATTATAAATTTTGCATTAAAATGGAGATTTTCAATCTCGAATAACAAAACTCGGTACGTGCTTGCGAACAATGAGAGAAATCTTACATCTAAAATAATAATATGTAATCACATATATCTAATACACTCCAAAAATAAGATTAATGCTTGGACGTGTCTTTTTTATTGAAGTAATTAATTTTTTATCCAGATCTTCGTTCCCGTAACCCGTTATCTTTAAAATGATATTACTTCCAGCACACAATCTGTTGTAAGCTGACGTGCGCTCAACAATTTATCAAAGTTCCAACAGAACCACACGCGCCGGGCTTCGGATTCACAGTTTTACAGTAACCTCCATCCCGGCACGAACTAAAAAGTTCTCTATGACTTATCTTTGTCCTATCGTGAAGTTGTGGAACCTTCTCCCGGCCAGTGTATTCCCTCCTTACGACATCGGGGTCCTTCAAGCGTAACGTGAAGAGATATTTATCGGCATGACAGCTGCGACCGCTGATGGATTTAGATCTCTTTGTGGTCGTAGTTGTGTTTGGATTGTAGATACTATGCCGAGTTACTTAAAAAAAACAATTGGATGAATGGTTTGGATTTAAAAGAAACATTTTTATATATATGTACCTATAAATTGAAAAAAAAACAACACTGGCATAGAAAATTATTATTGACAAACGTCATAAATATTGTTATATATCTCTCACAATTTCATGCTAGGCTATAAAACCCCTTGTTTCATCGCACCAATATTTTGCACACACAATAACGACCCTATTTAACCAATAGCCAAACATCTGTACTTGTCCATAAGTAAAATAGCGTATAAATATGTACATTATTAAATTATTATGTAAGTTTTTTAATTATTACTTTAACTCACACCCCCCGCGGTATGCAGTTAAGCTCATGTCAGCCGCAGAGCCACAGTGTCCTAAATTCCTAATTAAGCCGAAATGTTCTCCCAGGCTACACGTGCAAGTCACATGCGCGGATCGTAATCTCCGAAACTATTCAGGGAATTTCTCTAACGCTGATACAAACAAACACCAGATGGGCCGATAAACTACTTACACACAGTCGGAATTCAGAGTGTTTGAAATTCCTCCAATTAACCCTTTAAAAATAAACATCTTGCCATTGTTCTGAGCGTTACGCTTCAACGAAGTTACAGATTATAATAATAATGTGGAATTGCTGACAAATCACTGTGACGGGATGTAGATATGTACTTATTTTCTTCCAATAAATTTACTTTATTTACATTGAATACCTACCGTATTTCTTACTAGATTACCTATTTATCTATACATATATCTTTAATACGTGAAGCAAAAGCTTTCTGCTCCTATTTATGCGTATTGCATGCACGGAAGTCTGTGAGATTTGGCATGGATAAAGAATATATCTTTATATGGAGAAAGAATGCAGAAAGCTAAAATTTATCTATAATATCTGTTACTAATATATTAAATTAAATTAATTAATACTGTGAATCCTAACCCTACCAGTGCCATTGAACTTAGACCCCCAAAATATTGACATTGTAACTCAATGAAAAGTGACAGCAAGTGATATAATATTCATTGTTTAGATTCATACTGCAAATTTATGTCAAACAGAAAATAGTCTATGATTAAAAAGTCGCTGGTCGAATTTCGATCATTGGACGACCGCTAGTATTTATTTTTATTAATCTTTGTTTACGGTTTCACCCCAAAGGAGCACCAAACGTATTGACGGTGAGTTGTTTGATAAGACCTTCCAGAACATTTTTTGTCACCCTTTGAAGAGCACCGCATCGATGGGAACTCATCCCACAAAGTTATATAAACAACAAGAATATTCCGGCAGTATCAATATTTTATTATTAATCAGGATAAAGGTTGGAATGACGTCAATAAACATTTCAGACCACCAAAGCTTTGTTATGGGCGGTGCCCTACTGAACAACAAGCGATAATATAGCACGCACATACGTAGAGACCTCAACCATGGTATTTGTAGATATGGTCACAATAACGACTCTTACAGAAAATCATACTCTTGTTATCACTGTTATTATGAAATATTTTGAAGTTATTTGTCTACGGCACAGTAATAATGTACTTTAACAACAGCCTTGCGGCTTCTCCTCAAGGATCTTGCCAAGCCAGTATAAGAAATAACGCGATATAACATGAAGCCATATTTAAATTAGACTACTTTTAGTCATAGACAACATATAGAAACGTTCAGTTATCAACTGTTGACAGTCTATTGATTATAAAACGTGAATTAATGTATTGTTTGTTGACTATGTATGCTATTAAAATCACCAGTTATAACAAGATTTACGTATTAAAATATAGTAAATTTTGATATACTAAAATAATCCTATGTTTCGGTTTTAATTACTAACTTATAATCACATATAACGTATAACCACATTATACCTATCTACTTTAATCTCTTCCCTCACTAACAAGTAGGAACAGATGAATTCCTGTGGTTGAACTTTGCAACTTAGACAGATACTTGCAGTTACTAACTCAGGGCAAATGTAGAGATATTATTTATAACCAGGACCGGATTTAGAAGAAACCACCACCACCTTCAAACCTTGTCGATTTCACAAAAGTTTCACCACATTCACGAAGCAGTTTTACAACTTGAGGTTGGTGGCTACCTAGATGGGGCATTAGAAAATGTCAGAAAATTCAAGCTGGTTGTTGGGATTCGAACTTAAGTCGATTAGAGCCGTATCCGTACACACTGCCACTGAGCTGCCATTGTTCCAATATCTCAAAACATACATACTCATAATTAATATTCAAAATTATTCGGAGCCTCCGCTTAGGCCATGGCCTACCAAGTTTTAAAGCCGGCCCTGATTCTGTCACTTCAAAAGACCGATAGATACTTCGAGAACTACATCGCTCTGTAATGAACGTTACAGCGAGCCCCTTGGGCAATCAACAGCTCAGAAATTGCTGGGCGCAAGTCGTCATTAGCTTGGCATTTCCGCTTCTGTTGTACCTACCTGCAGCCTGAGAATCCGTTTTAAAAACTGTGTAGATATTTTTACGCACGACTTATGATTCGAGATTCTCGCTTGTGATTATATGTATTTCTAAGAAATGATTGTATCTTATTATTTTTTACACGTTTTCCAACTGTTGTACGGTATTCATAAAAATGCTCGTTTGGAACTACGTTGAAATATTTTTAGTATTTTTATGATCTCGTCGTTGTTCTAAGAACTCTATGACTTACATCTACTTACAACATTTTGAGTGTCGTATAAAATATACTAATTTGGTAAATCTAAATTTGGTATTCTGGTATTCTAATGATAATGGAAGAACATGGAAACCATGATCAGATGCTGCAGCATCAGCTGGACTGGGCAGGATACCTAACTCGTCACCATCTTACATGAGAAATATCATGTTTAAGCTCATCGGAAAGATCTCAATGAATGAATTACTTGTGTCGGGTGTGAACTATATGATTGAAACTTCAAATTTTCCATAATTTTTTTATATATGAAATCAGAGTCGATAATACGAATACTCGAATCTTAAATTGAATATGAACGAACAAAAGAATTCACAGAATTTCGTAAGTATCGAATAGTAATATTTGAGTCGATTCGGATCCAAAATGCTTTTCGTACACCCCTACATACAACTTTAGGTGTTCTAAAAACATACTTAACTTAATAGAGGGGTGTAGGCTAATTCCCCAATTTAAATTCTATCGGCGCACCCTAACAGGCTTTTCGTGAATCCCCACACAATGCCATGTAGTCACGATGTCGTCCACACGTGTCGAGGGCATAATAACCTCCTTACACATAACTAGATATGTAGATAAAAGGCAGTTAATGACAAAATATAAACATGGATTTACACTGTAAGATAAACAATTTTCGTTTCGTCTGACGGTTTACGTGTCATAGGTTGGATTCCGTTCGATTGTGAATGAACCATCTATATAAAATTAATGTAAAAATAAATTTAATTGCTGCTTCATTTGTTTGTATTCCACGATTTCACCGGTATTAAATATATTCGAGGAACTCAACCGCGCTGCTGCCAACGCACCCATGTAGTCTACCGTTGTTCTTACAGACAGACGTACCTACTTGCATAAATCTTGCCAGATTGGATTGACGTCCATGATTATAGCTCTCTTAGGGTCGCATTGAGAACTTACATAGACTATAATCTTCTTCAATAATCTTTTAAAACTGAATTTTAGTTCTCGGAGATTAGCGTGTTCAAACAAACAAGCAAAAAACAATCTGTAAGCGAACGCTACGTTCAAAGTGGCTTTACCTTGAGCTTCTTTAATTAGTATTTGAGATCACAGAAAAATTACTGATATTGTTAAATAGATAGGTACTGACCGTTTATGAGGACATATTACAATATATTTACAATACATTCTAAAATTGCCACACACAAAAAAAGTTAAATAATAAAAACTGAAATATCCAGACCACAGTATTTCTAATTACAAGAAAAACTACAATCAGTGAAGACGTCACACAAACGTGACTTGAGAACGTAATAACTAGCAATTTTCGCGAAACCATTTCGATTCGCTGCTAATTACCGAAATCAACAAAGCTCGGCCTCAGAGCGTGACAGAATAGTAACGTAGAACAAGTTTATTTGAATATCGAATATCCGTCAGTTCAAGTCCCCTTTACAACCACGACGCAACACTTCGTTCAAAGTTCGAACTACGGGAGGTCAAAGGTGTTCGAACTACGTGGTACCCTTAACATATCCGATCTATATAAAGTTTTATTACCTTTACCACCGGCGCGCGAGGTGTTTCGAGTTGAATGATCGAATGGACTATAATACATTTTCCTAAAAGTTATTTTCCCTTCAAATACTCGTTACGATTTTTTTCCATCAATATAATAATATGAATCTACATTTAATTATTTCGTTTTACTATATCAGATACTTTTACAAGGGTTTTATTAATACGCTGTTGTGACAAAAATTACGTCAAGTGGATTGTACGATGCAAATACAATTGAGATGTAAAAGGCGGTAACTTGAATGTGGTAGATAATCAGCTCAGATAAAAATAGCATGACCGAGGCACATATAAGTGGCTAGGTATACACTAAAGACTAATTAATTCCGCTATGTGACGAACCACACCCAGCGACGCGATGCCTAGGTGAATTATTAAGATGGGTTTTTCACGATGTGTAAATTGGCGACCGTGATGCAGTCGACTAGATTGCTCTACCTAGGGTTGCAAACGTTTTTTCAATTGGTTATAGTAAAAATATTCTATTTTATGGAAAGAGTAAAAAGAGACAAAAGTATATTTGTCACTTTATAAAAAACAACTATACTATTTTCATTTCTTTATTTTCTCGATAACAGTTCTAATTTGATAGCTGTAGTGTTGTGACAAAATTAGTAATAACCATCGAGTGACAGTGACGATTCATCAGATTTTGATTAAAATAAACAAATAAAGATTACCTGTCGTTATAATTATTTCGTTTCATTGTCGAGTACCTACCTATACCTACTTATTTTATAACAGCTTCGAAAATTTTGAAGAAGTTGGTATTATAAATCAAGAATTAATACGTGTAACATCTTGTAATGAAATATAATATTAGTTAATAAATTTGTACAAAAGTATCCGGCAGTAATTTAGTTTCTTACATTTTGAAACAAAATATCGGGTCTGTTATCGTTTTACGTTTATCGATATAGCTCCATCCCTATCAGTTTTTCCGACTCTGGTATAACCTTGTACGTGTGTAAACGTCATATTTTTATAAAATAATGCATACATAATGTAAAAAAGACGCTCGTTCAAGTTTTCACAGGAGCTGTCATCGAGAAAATAAAGAAATGGAAATGGTATATGTTTTAGGCAATTGTTGCATATTTTATCTACAATAAAAGTGTCATCGGAATTTATGGCAGAACCGTTTTCGGATGCTTCAAGAATGCTGTATTTCTCTTAAGTTTTTTTAAAACTAATTAAGCCCCTTCTTCCCGAGAACTTGATACATTCTTATTAAAATGTTTATTTTATAGTTCTTGTTGGTAAGTAGCAGAGGTTCCCGGCCATTTTTTCTCATAGACCACTTTCAAAAGTTTGCTGGTTGCGGTGGACCCTTGCAGCTACATTTCTACCATATTCTCAGAACTCGACAAAAAATGTGAAGATTAGATCTAACATTGGAAAATTGCGTTGCGGCTAAGTTCGGCACACGCACACGTGCTGAATATGGAATATGCAAGTTTTGTCGCTAAGCTTTTTAAAATCTTATCTGCCTACATTGATAGGAGAAGACAAGCCAACATTTTGGTTCTTCACTATCGAAAGCAGATAAATTTTCGTGAACCCCCGCTTACGAATTGTAAGCCCCTATTTTTTTGCCACACCCCCGTCGAGTATCCCGTGGAGCCCTGGGGTTCCACCTGGTCCACTTTGGGATCTAAGGGTAAGTAGGTATAAGTTATGATGGTACTGGTATGATGGTATGGTACAGATATCTGTAGCGATAAAAGTCTTTAAATAAAATTAAGATAAATAGTAAGTATTTTTTTCCAGATATAACATCAAAAGTATATTCTTCTTCTTCTTCTTCCTAACTTGGCAACTAGTCCTCTTTGACTAAATGATGACGACTCTCTTGTTAGAATTTTCCAGGGAGTTTTTGTGGCATATCAGAATTCATTATCCATGTTATTATTTTCAATCCACTTCACTTGTGCACAATAACCAAGCTTTATTATACAAAATGCCCTCCGTATTACACAAAAACTCCAACAGTAGGTTTATTAAAATACAAGACAATTTTTGACAAAAAAGATAACCAATTTCAATGATTTTGAAGAGTTCCCTAGTGTAACTTCGAAGTGGTAGTTCCAATGCTAATAAAATTGAAATGCGGCCACTCTTTAGGTATCCCCCTTCCAACAATAAGATTCATCTAAATCGGTTCAATAAACAAAGAAGTTATGGCGGAGCATCCGTAAAAAAAGTTCAAATTGAGAACTAAATCCTTTTTTGTAGTCTGTTAAAAACCAATGTAAACTCGAAATACCGTACAATACGTCTATACCAATATTATAAAGTGGAAAGATTTTGATATTTTGTTGTTCTTTTTGTAATGGATAAACTCAAAAACTACTGGACCCATTTTAAATTTTTTTTTACCAATATAAAGCTACAGTATCAGCGAGTAACAGAGGCTTTAATATAATTTGGAAAATTATGTTATTCCTCATAAACATGACGATAGTTTTACGCAAAGTATAAAAAAGTGCCTAAAAATATGCTTTTAACACGGGTGAAACCGTGGGGCACAGTTAGTACTATATATTATAGTATGGTTAGAAGCTTTACTACCTTGAGATACAAGTTTATCATACATACATATTATTATTAAATAATCATAGAACTCCATAATGAAAAATATTATTAATTATTATGAAAACAATAATAATATGATTTTAGCACTGAAATATACATTTAGTATATTTCATATGCATTTATTTACAAAGCTATTATTTTGAAATTATAAATAGATACTTCAATTTTATTAATTGTATAGATTTGTATTGGAATTACGTACTGGTAGTAAGTATAACGAACAAAAAAAAATTTTTTAAACCAAAAGAAAATTAATCTGGCAATAAAATAGTTTATGTTAATTACTAATTTTGAAATTAGAAATTAATAAGGAACCAAAAGTCCTACGCAAATGAAATGTGATACCACTCACCTGTCATGTTGAATTAATGCTATCGAACTCGCAACAAGGTCTTCAAACTGTTTCTCGCTAGCTGAGCTACCCTGCCGCTTGTGGTGGTGGGGTGTATTCGTCGCAGATGACACTGGAGTTAGAGAATTGGAACTTTCAGATGTTAGCGTTTTCGCAGCAATACTTCCACTCGATTTGCTTCCGAATATCCGCCACGAGACCGTCGTTGATGATGATTCGTGATTCTTCGAAGTGTTACTGCTCTTCCACGGAAACACTCCTCTGTAACAAAACAATAAGAGTTAAATAAAATAACTTGGTGCTAAAAGTAGTCAGTTAAGACGTAATACGTGATGTAGGTACATTTTAGTTGATTGATTTAACACTGTGATCAGTGTGAATTGCAAACTATTATTTTTGCATCATATAAAGTACTAGCTGTGCCCGTGGCTTCGATCACGTGGACTACAGAATGCCCGCGAGAATCTTGCTCTCCCGCTCCCGGCTATTTTAAAGACAAAAATGCTTATTGTTGATGTTCCATAGAAGATAGACGTATACTTTCTCGGACTTTTTTGTAGGTCTTTTTAATGCCTATGATTATGTAGTACATTAATTTGTTATATCTCTTATGGTTCACTCAGCATAAGCCATTTAAGCGCCCGAATTGTTTCACCATCACCTGTTTTTTTAATTTTTGCGGAACCCTAATTCATTTTCTAAAATAAAATTAACTTTAGTTACTCCCAATAAAATCAGCTATCTACCAGTGACAGTCCCGTCGAAATCGGACCAACCGTTTCGGAGATTACGCGGAACAAACACAGACAGACAGATTTTAAAAATGGGCTTTTTGTTATAGGTATCGTATATAATTTCATAAGCATTTACTAAAAAACTGTTATTTTAACATTACAAACAGACACTTCAATTTTATTAATTGTATTAAAACAAATTACTTCATAAGATATCACTACATACGAGAGAGTAACTACTTCTTTTTAATTACAATCAACAATTTTGGTCTTTTAATAATTTACATAAAAATAATCATTGACAAATTAAATTATGCAAAATAAAGTATTTTACTAACTTTATTATTGTGTTAAAGTATAAAGTGCCTAAATAACATTCAATAAAGTACAGGTGGCCACCCTAGTGCCAAATGTGTATCATTTAAAGCTAGAAGAGCACTTGTATTCGACTAGATATACCACTATCTACGTAAATGCCATAGCATTTGCCGTGGTGTACGCAGATGGGCATCACAATAACAAAACTGTCGTTTGATTCCCGGTAGTCTACCTTGTTCTCACACTGTACTGTAGGTACTTATGTGTGAGCATTATTTTACATTACAGAATAACAATATCATTCAATGTAACTATGCAATTAGAATCATATTCTAACATATAACATACACAATTACAATACTCTCATAGGTAGGTATAGATAATTAGAAATAAACAATGAAGACAAAGGTATTTGGTTTAACTAGACACGTTCTTAGTGAGCTCTGAGAACTAAACAATATACAAGATCTATTTTAACGACAAACACGTACTTATAGTTTATTTTGCATTTAGTACCTTAATTATAGTAATTAAAAACAAAGTTTTAAATTATTAGTCACCTTTGCTGTCATGGGTACAACTGCATAATTAGTAAATTTATTATTTTTTTAAATTTAAATGAACATTGAAATGACATATGAAGTATATCATGATAATATTATCAAGTTCTCGGGCATAAGACTTAAGTAATTAAAACATAACTTATAGGAACTATATAACATTCTCGAAGCATCCGATGTCAGTTCTTCCAAAATGATACACAGCCAAATTGCAGACATTATCTGTATACGTATTGACATATTAATATTATGATATCTTATCATTATGATTTTTTCGACACTCAATTAAGAAGGGATGAATATCGTAATTCTTACCACACTCGCTGCAAAATTATCAATTTGTTAATCCGTGAGTATAAACTTCTGCTTTTAAAGGCAGAAGCAAATTTTTTTATAGAAATAGCTTGTTACTTACTATATGTCCATCATAATGATCTGTGATATCAGTGATTTGGTTTACTGAAAACACGACGTACAGATATCCGAAAAAACACAAAAGTGCAGGATATTGTTGCCCATATGACTCAACTCTAATGTCGTTAGGCAGGTTACTTGGCCAGATGTGGTGACGGTAGGTGGAGTTGATCCTTGACGGAATGGTGGCCGAGAAAGAGCAAACGAAATGTAGGAATTCCGGGGCGAAATGGGTCGACTTCAGAAATCTTGTCGAAAAAACCTGGATATAATTGGTAAAGGACATAGACGAGTGGCGTAAATCGGAGAAGGCTTATGGTCTGCAGCTGGTTGAAAAAAGCTGTCAATGACGATAATGATGAATGGTTGTAAATATATCTCGGGTAAAATATAGTTTCCTCCATATTACTCAAAAGTCTCTCAAGAGCTCAAGTAACAAGATGAAAAACTAAGTATCCTTTCTATCGAACGTTTTCAGCTACCATCAGTAACCGTGGCACAAAACAAGTTATCCGTAACATTTTCTCAAGCGCCGTTATTATTATGAGGTAACTTACAACAATAAAACCTTGCACACATCTTGGATCGTCGCTAGCATACCTGAGTGATAGATGCTAACACAACAACAACTGATCTCAAAGCCAAAACGAAACACCAAATTTGATACAAGATCTTTTAAAGAAATTAATAAATTAAGACAAATATTGAGGCAGTATAAATTATAATAATTGATATTCACACCTTTCATTAATACTGAACATTTAAAAAAACTAAATGTTTCAATTGTACTCTCGATCAATCTAAAAGTTGTCGGTCCGGACAATAGTGCCAGACGGAATGTCATTGTGTGATAATTTGCGTTCAGGGTGCGCGTGGGTTGAGGATATGTGATAAATAGTGGTCATTAGGCGTGTTTTATACATCTCATTTATGCTGGTCATAATATAATCATTAAATCATTGAAATTTCGTAAATGTTCTATAGTGTTACATACATACCTATTTGTCATTATTAACCTCTTCACTTTAGGAAATTACGTAAGTCTTTATAATTTTTAAATGTCAAATGTAAAATAGCATAATCATTAGAATTGTTTTAAGCTTGTACGATTACTTTATTTTAAAATATCTCTAATCTTAAAATATTCTAAATAAGTAAGACGTTAATTTTTCTTCACGATTAACAAATCAATTTCCATGATAAACTTTGAGGTTCATCGGATTATGGGCACAAAGCAATAGGTCATCATAATAGAATAGGACTATTCACTTTGCTATAGGTTATTGACGGCCAGTATTTAAATATGCAAACGTAGGTACTAGTTTCATGACTTTGACCAGTGCGATTAATAAATAATGTTTCTTCTTCTATTTGAGACGATATGAATTACTGGCTGTTTTCAACCAAAAATCAGAGTTTTAAGTTCTTTCGAAACAATTTTAAATTTTGATCCAACCTAAATTTCGCTGAATAATTTTGTTTAGCAACCGAATAAACCCAAACTTCTTTCTCACTGTGTGACGTAGGTCTTTTTATACGAAAATATAAAACTACTGTGTATACACAAATATATGAAAATAGCATTACGCAATATTAGAATAATTATAATGTTACGTAATAAAGTTTAAGTACATTACAAAAAGCAATCGCAAAACATAATATTGCGTGTTAGTCTCGAATACGTAATGCCTATTAGCTATGTATCTATATATTATCTTCCAATTTATTTTATGAAGGGTACAAAAAGCAATGGTGCGTGAATTAAATAATCAAAATAATTGATCGGCATGAGCAGCATCCATGCAACGTCCTTCGCACAATTAGTGGCTGTAGATTAAAATGAAACTAGAAGCGTTACGTTTAAATATAGTACGCAAGCCACAAGCAATAAGGGTAATTTTAATGTATGTACTAAAATATGTGTCCTTATATTAATAAATAAATATTCACACAATGAGGATAAAGTTTATAATGCGAAGGACAATTCCATATAACTTGAATTTAATAATGAAATACAGAAAACAGGATATCCAAGTAGGTAAGTCTATAAATGGAGTAAAGCCCACATGGCATTCAGCTATAGACACTAACTAAGCTTTCAATAATCATTAGGAAAACTTAATGTCAATGCTTTTTATAAGCAAGTTTGTAATCTTCACAAATGCAAATTAAAGTGTGGGAAAACTTAACTGTATCCAAAAACATTTTCTTTCAATTTAAAGAGAAATAGAGATACAATAATACGCTGGACAAATCTTAGATTGTATCAAGGCGATGGAGATAAATTTACCATTTCAATTGCGACGACTTTAAACCTTCATGACATTCAATCAGTTTTTACATAGACATGTTGGTGTTTAATTAAACCGTTCTAAAATAAAACCGACAAAAAAACTTACAACAACGTAAGCATAAATAAACATGTTCAGAAACCCGAACAATGATAATTGTTCTAAAGACTAATCTGTGGTGCTGAGAGAATAAAAACAAGGCTGGAATCATGCGCAGCCGTGCCGGGCCACGCATGGTACATGGTGGTACGCGAGCGCCGCGCCGCGCCGCGCCGTACACTTCGACTGTCGAGTGTCGACACGCGGATAATCAACGCGACCTATCGACTTGGCACGGCCGCGGCATCTCGTACGGTCTTAAGTCGCGTCGCCTCGTACCTTGGTTGATATGTTGCCTACTTTAAGCGGAACGTCAGAACGGAACAGCATTGTCCGAAATCCGAACTGCATTCCCAGAGAGAAGTCATATTAAATCATTTCCAATCAACCTATAATTGATTTATACACTGCTGTTGATAAGCTTACGGATTTAACTGTTTATTACTTTCAAATCTATACAATTAATAAAATTGAAGTGTCTGTTTGTGATGTCAAAATAACAGCTTTTTATTAAATGCATATGAAAGTTACCTACAACAAAAACACCATTTTTAAAACTTTTGTCTGTCTGTCTGTCTGTTTGTTCCGAGTAATCTCCGAAACGGTTGGACCGATTTTAACTGGGCTTTCACTGGTAGATAGCTGATTTTATAGGGAGTAACTTGGGCTACCTTTTTTTTTTTTAAAGAATTTCAGGGTTCCGCACAAATAAAATAAAAATCTGGTCTTGGTGAATCAATTCGGGCGCTTAAATGGCTTACGCTGAGTAAACCATAAGAGTATAGCTTATTAATGTACTAAGTAATTATACTCATTAAAAAGACCTACAAAAAAGTCCGCGAGAGTACATGTCTATCTTCTAAGGAATACCCATAATAAGCATTTTTGTCTTTAAAATATCCGGGAGCGGGAGAGAAAGATTCGCGCGGGCATTCTGTATCCACGGGAGCGAAGCCGCGGGCACAGCTAGTGAACAATAAAATGCTTATATCAAGTTTTATATACCATCAATTTCTTTGAATTATGAACTCAATACACCAGTTTCACCTTATTATGCTAAACTGAGTTCTGTGAATCTGTAGAAATGTACTAAATAGTACAACAGTACAAAACAGTAGTCGACTTTCGTTCTTGACGATTATCGTTAATATAATGTATGTTTGAACAACTTTCACCATATAATAATACCATTCGATTCCTGTAAACTTACATAAAACATCAACCGTATAGCTTTGGCGTTTATACTGGCGTAACTTTATTAAGAACGATAAGAAAGCTAAAGCAATCTCAATTAAAACTAAAATAAACTACTTTAACTAAAAATTATTAACTAAAATAAATTACTAAAATCAATTTAAGCGAGGAAATTATTTACTATCCATCGAGAAATTCTCAGAAGTGTTACGTATACTGTAATACAACTAGCTTCATACAACGATACCGCTTAACAACATGTTGTTTACTCTTCATAATAATCATAAACTAGTTACTGTTTATTTTTGTTATTAAAACAATAAGTATTCTTGTTACTTCCGAAACTTATTTCATGATAACGTTTACTATAATGACAGAAGGCACCTGATGTTAATTAAGTAATTTAAATTCCTAATATAAATATTATTAGAATAGTTTACGGTTATCGGTAATTATCAGGAGTATGTAACAGAATCCGGTTCTCACGGAACGAACAAAACAAAACAATTTGAAACAAAGAACTTATGTGCCATGTTTAGTACTTTTAATTTATGTCCTTATAACGTGGAATTTCTTTGTGTTATAATTTATAGCATAAATATATTTCTAAAGTCAGAACTGACTGAAAGTAAAAAAAAAATCAAAAAAAAAGGTTGCCAGAACATTAATAAAAAGCTGGTCATTAATTCTTTAAGCATTCCTACTGATGTTAAAAAGTTAAAAAACTAAGTGTTATTATTATCAGAGGTATAAATTAGATAGGATTTAATGCTCCTGAATTAATTTGTCTCCATCGATAACAAATGTGTGTATGATCATTTTCTAAAACGAATTAACACGCAAAGCTTTATGAAACCAGTAAATTTATTCAGTGGTACATAAAATGTGATGTCATATTTTAACCAAATAAAACGTTTATAAACACAATTATCACGTTCAATAATAAAAAACAGAGAAAATACATACACTATAAGTACGTACGCTTAACCACGACGCGACGCGATGTGACGGTATAGTCTAGGCAAACATTAACGTTATCACTTGAGGAAACAAATAGAAGTGCTGAGGCACACAATGGAAAACTGTTTTTTATTTTTTCAATGCTTAAATTTGTGATGTTTCCTTCATAGATATAGAGAAAAAGAAATATACGAACTATAATGTTCCAAATTAATGCAATATATTTAAAAGAAAATGTGGGTGCCGCGCCGTTGAGGTCATACAACAAGGGTATGGTTTTACTATAGCAAAATAAATGTACATTCAATGACCTCGTTATAATATATCACTAAAATAAGAAATTTGTCACCCGAATCGAATCACAAAACAATATCAAAACGCTTACCTAAAACTTTTTTAATATTATTAGCTCGCCGGCCGTCTCAAGCTGTTTCTCTTATCACAAGTCAAACCTAACCTAACCCAGCCACATCTTCGGTGAATTGTTCCTTAAAATTGTAGCTTAGGGATTTGTCCAAATCGCTGTGTTTATCCATCTCCCTTTGTTTGTTTGCTTTCATTAATATGATAGCAAAAATATTTGTTGGGAATAGTGGTGACGAATATTTATAAACTTTGGTGAAGGAAAACATTATTGCCATACAAAAGTATTCCTCTAATTTATCCTTCGATAATGGCACTAGAATAAATAAATTTATAATATACAATATTTTATAACTCTATGTCACTGCCACTGCCATTCTCCTATGTTTTGATTTTTCCATAAATTAATTATTGTTAGAACTAGGTCCTTCTAAAATTACTAAAACTGTCCAATTACACGACCGTTATAAGATATTCAGCAAATAAATTTGAAGAATATAAGAAATTAAAGAAAAACACACATGCAAGACCTTATTAACTCTTGGGAAAAATATTAAAATCGATCCAGTTTTGGAAGAGGAAACAGTGGAAAGGAAATTTATGATTTCGTCTATTTTACATAGGTATAAATAATCAGGCCAAGGTGCAGTTGTCTATATCCCGCTCTTTTCCGGTTTGGGTTGATAGATAGGAAATTAAATTTATCGACTTCTAAAATAGATATCTGTCTATGGTAAACCTCACTACATTGAATAAATGCGTCATGATCATACGACTTATTTAAATCGAGTACATAACTTCAAGGCATTTCTATATTTAATGGCAGCCTCTCGACGCTCAATGTAAACGTTTAACCTCATTTATAGCGCAGTGAGAAACTCCAACATCAGTTGCAGTATATGGCAGAAGCATGTCTTCGACATGCGTCAATTATCTGTCGGTCATACAATAAACTTTAGGTCGTCGGGTGACTCCTCAGCGCCATATGAACGAGTAACGTATTAACAAATCGCTCATACCTACTAAGTCTATTGCATTTATAATTCTTATAATTGACAGAAGTATTTATATACCTCTGTATATTGTATACTAACCTAGTATAATTTAAAACGAATCGCAAGTATTATGTATCATAGGGCGGGTGCATATTGGAATCTTTTTGCCCGCGAGCAGTTTTTCTCTTTATGCCATAGTATAAAAATATATGGAGCATCTTACATTACAGAGAGAACTACAATTGACCGATAGAATGGCCTTTGGGCTAGACGCGGCGATTTTGACAAGAGACTGTCAGCTTCTTGTAGAAATGCGTGCCAATGTGCACATTAAAGGCAAAACTGTCAGTAGGTTACCCACAGACAATTCAGTAATTAATTATGCCCATTGCGCAGTGCTTCCTCTGAGATAGACGATCAACGATTTAGTATTCTATCGTATCTGACAAAGTTCTAAATATGAAGGACGAGAATATTTTTAATTTTTATAATATCTCGGCACGTTAACGTTAGTACCCCTGGCGGTAAGCACAATCCAAACACAACTGCGACCACCGAGAGATCTAAATCCAACGGCGGTCCTCGTTGTTATGCCGGCTTTAGAAAATTTGATCGAAGAAGTAGAAAAACGTCCCGCTCTTAACGTAAATTTGTTACATTACATAATAGACTCGAAATGTATTCATAATTATAAATATCTGAGCGACTGAGTTGCGCTCGGTGTGTTAAAATAAACACATATCTAGAGGTAAACTTTACATGTAAAACAATGTCTAAATACAAAGTTACATCCAAATCGTATTACAAGAATTGCTCACTTAATATAGAAATAATTAAGCAATACCACATTTATAATCTTTAATACCTCACACGTAAATATTAAATTACAAATCACGCAACACGAATCTAATTACAACAAAAATCATCGAACCGTGAAACATTTTCCAATTAAAGATTGTTTGACTGCATAGAGTTCCAAATTACAATACAGTAAAAGATATTCAGTAACTCGGAACTACATATAATAGGAGAAACGGATTACCACATGCCATACAACTCGATAAGTTTTCGACAATGAAGAGGATTGTCATTAGAAGAAAATAGAAGTAACACGCGTGGATCTGGAAGCACTATAGACGCATAGAATAATACAAAATATTAATAAATTAACACAATAATGTAACTATTGATTTCTATTTGTTTAGTCCGTAAATAATATAACGGTATATGCGATTAAAAGCTATAAACATAATTATTACCGCAAAAAATTATGTAAAATGTATTACGTGTACAATAGAATTTACAAATTAGGAACAATAGCAAATACGGGTCAAAAAATATATTTATTAAAAGTCGTAATTTACATTTAATAAAGTTAACTAGTGCTGTAAAATAGACAAGCTCTACTTAGTGGTCATTAAAAAATGAGTAGGTACAATAATAAACTGGTGCCTTACTTACTTATAAGAGATAGTGAAATATTTAAAGTAATACAAATTACTATAATATGTGAACCAAATTAACTAAGTACCTGTACAGAATTATATTGCAGAAGATTTGTTTTAGGACAAAGGACAATGCACAATAGAATTAGCTGAGTTATAGGCTAGCAGGCACTCTCGAAAAAAGAGATAAGTATTTTAAGATAAGCTTAAACAATCTATACAAATAAATAAAATTGCAATTCGTAATTATTTTTTTCTTTTACACCTTCACCGTGGTTTGGGGTCGAGCGCTCAAGACACTTAGCCGACAACTCGTTCATAAAAACGAACCCTTAAACCCTATGTACGAAACCAAACTATACCCAGCACAAAATTACATCTGATCTATCACAACTGATCTATACAAATAAATAAAATAGAAGTGTCTGTTTGTAATTTCAAGACAAAAACTTTTTACTAAATGCATTTGAAAGTATGTACGATATTTATAACAAAAAAAACCATTTTTAAAATTTGTATCTGTCTGTCTGTTTGTTTGTTCCGGCTAAGCTCCGAAACGGTTGGACCGATTATGACAGAATTTTCAATGGCTAGCTGATGTATTAAGGAGTAACATTTATTTTAAAAAAGAATTAGTGTTCCACGTAAATAAATAAAAACAACTCATGGTGAATCAATTCAGGCGCTTAACCTACGCCGAGTAAACCTTATGAGATATATGAAATTAATGTACTACATAATTGTAGATATTAAAAAGTCTTATAAAAAGTCAGCGAGAGCATATTATGTCTATCTTGTAAAAACCACCCACAATAAGCACACAACCGGAAGCGGGGGTAGCACGATGCGCACGTGTACCCGATCGACGGCATTCTTTACTCCACGCGAGCGAAGTCGCGGGCACAGCTAGTTAAAAATAATAAAATTGAAGAAAATATCTCATAATAAGCCTATTAATATTGTTATACAGCAAAACAAAAGAAGCATGAATTGCAAACGCTTGCGAAACCGTTCATTCAGTCACGTACAATAACAACAGAATATCAAAATAATTCAATGAGCTTCATCAGCGGAGTATCAAAATCTAAATCGTATTCACGCCACGCCTCTGCCCATCCATTGTCGAGTACATAACATTCCATTGTGTGTTCGTGACCTTCTGAGCTGAGCAACAGTTGCACGAATTAATGGATACAGTGTGGGTGAATATTGTCGTGTTTATTTATAGGGAATTTGATCGTTTTAATTTAGCATATAGGTTCATTGTCAATATTGCATATACATATTTTATCAAGGTAAGATAATTTGTTCCCATGATTTCAAATTTGAGAGCCCTGGTCCAAGGAAATCATGGATTATAATAATATTTATTTTGAAATTGGTCCCATGGTTCGGATAGAACTGCATTTAGAAATAGATCAATAACCACTTCGCGTTTCAAATGAGATGATAGTCCCATCCGCGCGCAAGCTTATAAATTTTTTACTGTCAGCAATAAAATCAGAAAATTAAAAAAAAAATGCTTTATATTAAGTATCAACGTTGAATAAAACATTAGCTAAGGCAAGAGATTAAAATTTCTCAGGCAGCAAATCGACACTGCGGCGAATTGTGGCCAATCAATTGGTTATAAATATAGTAAATGTGCTAGGTACGAATTCTAAATTCGCAATAGTTTATTTCTCTTCGTTAAAGTTTTTTTTGGCAAAATAGAGGTTTTATGTTTAATTAATATTAATGCGTAGCCTGTTTATTTTATAAATGTTTGGCCGGCCATGTGGCTACACATGCTGTGCAGGATAATTTGCACATGATATTGTTTTTCCGATCGTACCTTTTTCACTGAAGTTGCATGCGATATGCGAAGCAAGATGGCGGGTTGACAATCCAATTATCTTACAATTTGAAACGAATAGTATAATCAATCTGCATTGCTAATTATGGCAGTAATAGCCACGTTTGTGAGAAGTCGCATTCCTCAAAACAGAAGATAATGCTGTAATTTCGTAATTTATTTTGTTTAACTGTGTATAAGTTCATAATCAAACACTAAGGGGCCATCCATAAATTACGTCACACGTTTAGGGGGAGGGAGGGGGTCGACGAAGTGTGACATTGTGTGACAAGTGGTGGGGAAGAGTCCCAAATTTTGTGACATCACATTTTTTCAAAATATAATATTTCATATCTAAGTACATTAGAACTTCTTTAAGTCGAAAACCTCCCAAACTCGAAAGAATGTGTTCCCTTCTATTCGAGCCTCAAAACCTCCGTTGCACTAAATCTCAAACCTCTAGTCAAAATAATCAGAGAAAAAATTAAATTGGACTTCTGTATCTCGAACATAGCAATGTTTTATTTAACAACTTTTACAACTCGATTATTTGAAACTTGTTACCTTTATAGTTCGAAGAAAAATAAGTTACCGACTTTAAGAATATTATCGACAATGTAAGTACACCATTGTTTCTTAGAAACTATTCTTAAAAACTATGCAAACCAGATTCTACTCTACATTTGAAACATAAAGATGGCACATTTTGTACTGCTACGATAAGAAACCTTGAATCGTTAGCTTCAATTTTGGCCCTGATCAAGTTTTCTTTTTATCCATGGATGACAAAGCACGCGTGCCATTGGGTATTACAGCAGCAAACGCTCAAGCACCAATATTAATGCACTTTGACTATCGTGTAAAATTACCGGATCATGATTTTGTAGTTGCTGAAATACATAAACGAATTCCCTCTGTTTATGCAGGTATTGTTATAAAGAGAGATGGTGAGGGGAAACCTGACGCTGTAACGTACTCTGGGCCTACATACGTAGCAATTCGTAGTGGAAAGCATTCTTCTTCTAATGCAGAAAGTCATGCCACAGACATACATCATCATCATCATCATCATTTCAGCCGCAGGACGTCCACTGCTGAACATAGGCCTCCCCCATAGATCTCCAGAGCGACCGATCTTGTGCGGCCTGCACCCAACGGCTCCCAGCGACCTTTATTATGTCGTCTTTCCATCTAGTGGGGGGCCGTCCTACGCTGCGCTTTCCGGTGCGTTGTCTCCACTCGAGAACCTTTCTGCCCCAGCGGCCGTCAGTTCTCCGAACTATGTGCCCCGCCCACTGCCACTTCAACTTGCTAATCCTTTTGGCTATGTCGGTTACCTTAGTTTGTCTACGGATCTCCTCATTTCTGATTCGATCTCGTAGAGAAACACCAAGCATAGCCCTCTCCATAGCTCGCTGAGCGACCTTGAGCTTTCTTATGAGGCCCACAGTGAGCAACCACGTCTCTGTGCCGTATGTCATCACTGGCAACACACACTGGTCAAAGACTTTCGTCTTGAGGCACTGAGGTATTTTGGACGAGAAGACGTCGCGCAGTTTCCCGAACGCTGCCCAGGCGAGTTGGATTCGTCGACTGACCTCTTTTTCAAAGTTGGACCTACCTAACTGGACTGTTTGTCCCAGGTAGACATATTCTTCAACAACTTCTAGACAAGAGTTCCCAACTGATACTGGGGTGGGCACCACATGGACATTCGACATGATTTTCGTCTTGTCCATGTTCATTTTAAGGCCCACCTGTTGAGAAACTTTGTCGAGGCCATCGAGCATTGTGCCAAGATCTTCCAGCGATTCTGCCATGACTACGATGTCGTCAGCAAATCGAAGGTGAGTGACGTACTCGCCATTGACATTGATGCCGAGTCCTTGCCATTCCAGGATCTTGGAAGGCGTCCTCTAGAGCGGCGGTAAACAGTTTCAGTAACGTGGGGCGGCAGCGTGGTGGTCCTGTTCTTCAAGAAAAGGTGATAAAACCTTATTGAAGAACTATCGGCCCATCTCGTTGCTGAGCCATGTTTATAAGCTGTTTTCGAGGGTCATCACGAATCGTCTCGAGCACAAGTTTGATGACTTCCAGACATACATAACCTTTCTGAAATACCTGCTTTCAAAAACTTTCTAAGAACTCGAGAAGGTTTTATAAAACCTGTATTTATTTTTACTTGCGATGGTGGTCCCGACGAAAATCCAAGATACGGGCGAGTTATAGTTTCAGCTTTACAATATTTTAAAGATTTCGACTTGGATGATATTTACATTGCCACAAATGCTTCAGGAAGAAGTGCTTTGAAGTGAAGGGTGGAACGGCGAATGGTGCCTCTTAGTCGTGAAATTACTGGTGTTATATTAAAGCATGACAATTTCGGTTCACATCTCGATTCCAGTAATCGAACTACTGACATGGTGTTAGAAAAACGAAACTTTGAGTGTGCAGGCATTGTTCTGGCTACTATTTGGAGCCAAATGATAATTGATGATTTTCCTGTGGTTGCCGAATTCATTGCGCCAACAGATACTAGTCTGGATGTCGAACAGGCTAAGGTATTGAAAAATGATGCGATTTGGTACGCACATCATGTACGTGAATCACAATATTTATTACAAATAGTAAAATGCGAGGATGTTCTATATTGTGGTGTGCGACGATCTAGCCTTTGGCGACTATTACGAGAGGGGTTTTTACCACCACCTGTTTTGATGAAACAGACGTGTAACGGGTATGTTACCATAGAAAAAGATGACTGTGAAAAAAAATTCGCTCCACTGTTACTTCAGCTATCTTTGGATCTCCGAGCTTCATCATATTTGAAGCAAGTTTCGTAAGATATCTATTGCCCCAGTGTCGAGGCATACTTATTTAAGCGATCGTGTGGCATCTGTGGTCTATATTTTGCATCATACAAGGCCACTAACCTACACAAGAAATCACATAAAACGCAAGAAGAAGTATTGCCCATCGCGAAAATTCGGCCTCAAAGAATTGCCTCAAATGTGACCAGCTGTGACAAGGACGGGGGAGGGGTCAAAATATCATGAAATTCGTGTGAACGTAATTTATGGATGGCCCCTAACAATAAAAATTTGATCGGGTTTTCGCAAATTTTAACATAAGATTCCTGAAATTCGTTGCGGTAATTTGCTTCGATCCTCTTAGTAGAAATTAAGCAATAACGATAATGCCAAAGGAAATTTGATAAAAATAATTTCAAGTTTTGTCACCGAATTGCAACACTTGTAACTAAGTAGTAGTTATATAACTTAGATTACAACTTGTATTATTGATACTCACAGCAAGGTTAAATAAATATTTTTAAATGTCAAAATTTCAAACATATCACATTATCTATTTGTCCTTTCAAATGTCCTCATTTCTCGGTTATTTGATCTGGAAACTAATCAGAAACGCCTCAATTCATACCTAGACGTGAATTTGATCATATTGACCTTCAATATTATTGACAAGTGTTATTATATCTACAGAAATTATTCATCCGCATAAATCCGATTGTTATTTATGATTAAAAACGTATATTTTATACCTCATATATTAGGTCCTTTTACATATACATATGGAATTAGAAAAAAGTAAAACGAAAAAAATATTATGACATTTAATCAATCGAAGTATGTACCATTATTATCTATGCACTTTTACCATTTTATAGGTAGTTAATTGAAACCATTACTGAAAAAATTGTGGGAGCAAGAATCAATAAAATCTTTGAAGGCGGTTTGGACAGCCTATTCAGAATAGAATTTTTTTCCTTGCAAGATATTTTCCAAATTCCGAAAAAAAACTTAAGCTGTTAAAGCAAAATCCGGCGAGTACGGTGGGTGTCGGAAACATTCCAACCGCAGTTCTTCTAATTTCGTGACCATCTGTCGTGAAAGGGTCTAGGTAACCGTGAAAGGTTGTCCTGAAGCAGCAGTGGGCTAGAAAGATTGACCCGTTTCCTTTGTTTAACGGTTTGATTTTTCACAATGGTTTGCAATTGTTGACAATACAGATCTACCGTTATCGTCTGGCCAGATCTTAGGAAGCTGTAGTGTATGACACCAGCACTGGTCCACCAAACACTCACCAGTATATTTTTCTGAGTCAACTTTCGCTTGGGACAGGATTTGGCCGGGTTTCCTGGGTTCAACCACTGTGATGAGAGTTTACGATTGTCTTAAAGGATCCATTTTTCGTCACAAATAAAAATACGATTCAAAATTCCCACGTTATTGTGACGGTTGAGTAATATAACGCAGCACTCAATACGTGATTGTTGGTGTGCTTCAGTAAATTCATGCGGTACCCATTTCTCGAGCTTTTCCACTTTCCAATTTCTTTCAAGTGATTTTTCTTTATCATTCATACCTAAGCCTGCCGCTAACTCTGACGTGGTTTGCGATGGATCCGGCTCCACGATCACTTTTAATTCTTCATTATCAACTAGGGTATTCGACCGCCCGCGAGGTTTTTTTTTTCGTAGGTGTCAATATTTCCATAACGAAAACAAAAAACGTACTGTCCTTTCTTTTACAGTAGCTTCCCATACTCATAACTATTCCTTCGAGCTGTTTCTGCAGCCCTGATGCCACGGTAGGACTTATTATTCGTAAATAACGCGATATTTTATTTTTCCATTTTGTGAAATAACGATGTCAAAGAAAAATGAAATGGAGCAAAAACAAAACTATACAATTAATTAAATTGAAGTGTCTTTTTGTAATGTCAAAATAATCGCTTTTTAATAAATGCATATGCATACGATAACTATAACAAAAAGCCCATTTTTAATTTTTTTGTCCATCTGTCTGTCTGTTTGTTCCGGGTAATCTCCGAAACGGTTGGATCGATTTTGACGGGACTTTCACTGATAGATAGCTGATGATATAGTGAGTAACTTAGGCTACTTTTATTTTAGGAAAAGAATTAGGGTTCCGCACAAATAAAAAAGCAGGTGATGGTGAATCAATTCGGGCGCTTAAATGGCTTATGCTGAGTAAACCATAAGAGATATAGCAAATTAATGTACTACATAATCATAGGTATTAAAAAGACCTACAAAAAAGTCCGGGAGAGTATACATCTACCTTCTAAGTAACACCCGCTATAAGCATTTTTGTCTTTAAAATAGTCGGGAGCGGGGGAGCAAGATTCGCGCGGGCATTCTGTAGTCCACGTGAGCGAAACCACGGGCCCAGCTAGTATCGTTTATAAAATTCGCTTGCGTGTCTTGTATAATACGAACAAATTAGACACAATCTTACAAAAAAAATAACTTTATTCCACATGTGTCCTCCACAAAGTGTTTCTAATTTTATTTATTGTATGTATACTAGAGTGTTTTATTGTAAGACATATAAGTACGACAGTACGACCTTGTAGTAAGCACAGTACAATCCAAAAACAACGGCGATCGCCGAGAGTTCGACGCGACGGTTGCTGTCATGCCGACCTGCAAGCTCTCTACGAATGGATACACACTTACTTATGGCAAAATAACTCAAAAGAAAGTCACTGTGACGGGTTTATGATAAGCATGATGGTCGCGACCAAGTCAGGTACAAATCCCTACCACTCAGGTAAACTAATACATCTATCTATACTATACTTATATCATATTATATAATATAATAAAGCGGAAAAGTTTTTGTTTGTTTAAACACGCTAATCTATGGAACTGCCAGTCTGATTTGAAAAATTCTTTTTGTATATGATAGCCAGACTCTCGAGGAATATTATAGGCTATTTAAGATCAGGCTACAACTCTCAGATAGCCTTAAATACTGATTTTTGTTACGATAGTCGGCAGTCGTTAATGATACGGAAATACAATGTTCTATAATAATATTGGACCTTAGTATATCTAAAAAAAGTCAGCGTTAGTATGTGCCTATCTCTTATACATAAGCCAACTTCATCATAAAGACAATTTTATGAAGGTTAATATGCTCTATTTGGACACATAGTTTTGGAGATATAAAAAATCAAAATAATTTGTACTTACGGGAAGAATAATTATAATAGACTACACGGGTGCGTTGGAGGTGTTTGTCAGATAAAATTAACAAAGATTAAACCGTGGGCCACAGCTAGTAAAATATATTTTACAATTAAATTTATTATCACATTAACTTTGCTGTCCAAGTAAAAGAACTAAATATAAACGTATCTCTATACCTACAAATAAAATTATCCTCAACAAACATGAAGAGCAGAGGTCATAAGTCAAAAGCCAGAATCCATTTAACAACTTTGTTGTAGGTAACAATAGAGTTGTTTTTATTGAAAACGCAAATAACTGAAACAAAAACAAAGCCCTCGTCGAAGCTGCCGCCATGTTTTATTTTTTACGATATGCCGACATTATAATACGCCGTATTTATTTAATACTAGCTGTGCCCGTGGCTTCGCTCACGTCGACTACAGAATGCCCGCGAGAATCTTGCCTCCCTGCTATTTTAAAGCCAAAAATGCTTATTATAAGTGTTCCTTAGAAGATAGACGTATACTCTCCGTGACTTTTTTGTATTTCTTTTTCTTGCCTACAATTATGTAGAACATTAATTTGCTATATCTCTTATGGTTTACTCTGTGTACCATTTATGCGCCCGAATTTATTTACCATGATGCATTTAGTAAAAAACTGTTATTTTAACATTACAAACAGACACTTCAATTTAATTAATTGTATGTATAGATATTATATTTATTTTAATGTATGAATGAATGAGTCGAGAACATTACGAGAAATATAATACGAACATTTCAAGTTGGATTTTCAATGATAATATATATGGTTCGAAACTTATGCCTCGTAAAAGTAATAACGAATAAACATAAACATCCAAATAATTTAAGTTATACGATTTAAATTAAAATAAATTATATTATGGTCGACCAAATGTCTTTGTGATCGACATATAAAATTGATTTTAAAAGGCCCTAAAGAGTAAAATTGCATAACTTTAAAAACTTTATTTTATTTCAGCTGATTTGAAATGTATTTCTGTACTTTTAAAATATTTTTAGCTTTGTTGTAAGTGTTGTTTCGCACTGTCGTTCTACACAGATCTATGGATGAAAGAATTTATAGACAATCTTTTAAAATAATATTTAAATAAAATTAAGTTGTCATATTCGATATTCAGATTATATCAATAACATTTAAAAAACCTAACTTCTAATCGATAATCTCTTTAGAGAATGAAAAAATAAAGGCAATCCGAATCGGTCTCGACTCGACGACGCGACGCGACGCATCAAGTCGACATTTAATCTAAATCACTATTGATTTATCTCGGGAAAGTAGAGATAATCGTTTTTAAATTATCGTTGCTTTCGAATAGTCCATTAGATGTTTTGATCAATTACTTTCGACTGTATGTTCACGAGACTTTTACTCCTTATAACATCAGCTATCTGCCAGTTAAAGTCCCGTCAATTGTATATATTTATTTATAGTGCCAACAACTTATTACAATCACCCAAGGGTGATAAAATAGATACTAGATAGAACCACGGAAGCATCTAAACATCGCCTCATTTTTTTTTATCATACAGTGTTTCAATCTTGGGTTTTATTGGCTACACACGTAAGTACTATTACTTCCAGCGTTTCAATTTATCCTCAGATATAGCAGCCTACCTGCGGCTAACTTCGGATAGAACTACAGTTCTGTTTGAGATCGATTAATTATAGGGTCATAGGATACAACGATTGGCTTAAAATAAGGTAGATAAAAAACCTTGGCCCGTACCCTCAAACCTACCTTTCGTACCTACGAAAGTTCATCAAACCGACCATTGCATCCGTATTTGAACAGTGTTAACCCATAAACCAATATCCGCTTCAATACATTTATTAATGTTAGTAAAAATTTCAACAACATCCTAATATGAAGAAAGCGACTAACGTGATTGCTAATGTTAAAACAGAGCGGTGGAATCGTTTTGTGGAGCTGATTTCCTTGTTTTCTTCAATGAGATCTATTATGTAAACACAAACGTAATATTCATGGTAGCGGTTAGCTTTACAACTTTGCACAACCTCCGGTTCTCATCTTTAGACTACACACAGTCGTTCGAAAACCAGGTCTCATAGAATTCGGAGATGAGAAAAAAATTCAAACTGTACTAAACGACATACAATTCGTTGTATCACCGAAGTTCCACTGTAGGAAATAGATAAAGATAATGAATTCTAATCGTTCATGAGTCATGAGAAAATAAGTTAAGGTGCATAAAAAAATGATTATATTACGGCCTATGACATTTTTAGAATAAACGTTGTTTGAATTGTCATTTAGAATCATTTTCAAACATTTTTTTTTAAATCGAAGTCTATGAAACTGATTTTTGAAAAACTGTGTGACACCTCACCGCACCACTTTGACAAACTTTGACGCAAATATACATGACTTATGTACATACACCACGATAAATAACAAATTTATTTCCTAATATCAATCATGTCTTCTGTTTTTCCTCATAATTTGTCTATTTATTTTTGTAGGTACACAACATTAAGTGCGTTATCTACAGGGTAAATTAAACATTGAAAAATCCCAGACACAAATAAATTACTCATTGAGACCAATTCAATAAGCCCAGAAACGATACCTCTGCTGTAATTGGTGAGGAATTGATTATCCTACAGATTCCAGATAATGTTGCAGCGTCAGGTCAAGGTTACCACCATGTTCTTGCAATATCATTGAAATAACAAGATATCAAATTTCGTATGTTGTATTATATGTTTGTATTGTGGAAGTTGTTCCAAATAGATTTTTTTTAATATATGCACGGCATATTGACGGTGCTGTCCCTGTTGGTTAGCCTAACAACCCTACTTACCCTGCTATCGCAATTTCCTCGTTCGTTGCTCAGCAGGGTGCACCACGTACAGGTGAGATTGGCTTGAGCGTCCCAGTTTTAAATATGTAATTTGACAGCCCTTTCACCCACCCAAACGGCAAACGGCTGGAGAGATTTTTTAGTCATAGCTAACAACAAGCTCGATCTAGAAATTTTCGAACAAAAATAAACTGAATCAAAATTGGTTCATCCGTTTGGAAGCTACGATGTCATTGCTACATTTATTACACCCCTCTGTTTGCATCGGTGGTTAATAAATATAAGTTAATAGAATGATTATAAAGAAAGATTAGAATAATTTTATTGCCGGTTCTTCGCGACAGGTAAACTCACGGAACCTGCGCGACCTCCTGAGCGTTTGCAAGCGTCTTTTTACTGCCTTTAATTCATACTGACTATATATTTACCTAACTATAAAACAGCTGTCGAAAAAAATGGTTCTGTTCCAATGCACAAACCAGTGGTATGTTAATCCTATGTACAATGTCTTCTGGATCCGATAATGACTCCATGTAAAAAGTAACTTGTTGAAATAAGGTGTACTTAAATATTAATTTAAAAAAAATCATTACTCCTACATATCATCAAATTAAAAGAAATAGTACGTTAATATAATACTGATATATTATAATCTAGACATTAACATAAACGGTCCTATTAATCAATGATCTTTTTACATAACTACAATCATAGAATGATAATAACCGACATTCCACGATAAAGTTGGTAACCGGCAATTTTTATTGCTTTGTATGATTGTAATCTCTATCTACTTTCCATTGTTATATCAGAACGGACATATCTTTTTACCAGACTACGAAAAAGGAGGGTTAAGTTTATTGAGCTTATCTAATGTATGTATGTCTATTTCTTTGACTAGCTCGGCCTTCTTGAAACGGCTTGATGAATTTTAGAATACGAGGTGTCGTTACATTCGTCTTAATTATGGGAGTGACATTGGCTATATAATATTTATTCAAGTGTTTTTGTTGCAATCGGGTTTTTTGTTTCCTTTTTTAATAATTTAGCTTCTTAAGCTAATTTTTATTTTTATTTATGGATTTTAAATGCCACAGACAATAATACAACCAAGTGTAAACACCCTTCGTAGTGGCACGCTTACGCTTGTCGTGTTCGCGTTCCCCGTCTAACAGTATAGCCAATTACAAAGTGTCGCATTCCGGGTTCAGCTGGTCTGTTCATCCAGTAATCAAGCGGGTGGTGAGGATCTGTATCCGACTGGGTTTCGGCCATCATGCACATGCAAGCTTGCAGGACTGCATGACAACAGTGACCGTCGATGAATTGCCGATCTCTCGGTGTTCACCGGTGTCTTTGGATTCTATTATGCTTACCATCAAGCACAATGTTGCCACTTTGCCGTGATATAATTAAAAAAAAAAAGGTTTTTTTACTGTATATATTTAAATCTTCAAATAAATACTACCGGATTGCATTCCAAGGATACGTCACTAATAAAACACTTCACGAATGTATCAAGTTGTTAATAATTTTAAAATCAATTACCACTTTAATAAACGGTTATGGTTAAAAGTCAAGGTCGAAACTATAGTAACAGTACGTAAATAAAACACAATGTTTGTTACGATAACCGGTTTATTTTGTAATAATAGATTCATCCCATGCAGAGATAAATGCGGTACATAATTCTCCACGCTTCCACACATCGTGAGGGTTCATCGCATATTTGTGAACGGTATACTTTTTTTTATTCATGTTTATAGTGAACAATGCAATAAAAACTGCAAACAATCCACATAAAATTAATTATAGCTACTTCTACAAACATGACTAAAATTGAAGCAGAAAAGAGCCACAGAAGGTTACTTTTTCACATAAAAGTAGGTAAAAATACACATTTTTTTTCTAGCTGTCACCCCGCTTACTCATTTTGTTGGGTTATATACTACATATTTTATGCGAAATTTCAATGGAATCGATCCGGCTTTATAATTATTACTGATAGACTAATATTCAAACACAACAATACACATTTATAAATATATAATATACTAGCGACCCGCACCAGCTTCGCACGGGTACAATTTACAAAGTGGTGTATTTTACCTTTAAAAAGCCTGATTTATAGTTTATCGCTTTAATATTGACAGTTCATAACTTTATAACTGCCTCATTGGCCTGGTTGTCCTAAACGCGACTGCTATGGTCGACGTTCCTAAATTCGACTTTCAGATTGAGTAAAGTGCTATTGTGTGTTTTCTATAAAATTCTCAGTGATATCTTCTCCGGTAAAAAATTACAATCTTAATCTACATTAAATGCCCAAGTAAATCTTTTGACGATTGACTACAAATAATTGATTTTTTTCTACTATACAAAAACTTAATGGTAATGTATTGTACATATAAACCTTCCGTAAAAAATCTCTAAATAGTGGTGAAAACCGCATTAAAATCTGTTGCGTAGTTTAAAATATCTAAGGGTACATAGGGACAGACAGTGGGAAACGACTTCATTTTATACTATGTATATAATATGGCCGTGCTCGATACTAATTTCGGCGTACTCATATCGCCATCTATCGATAAAATGTAGTACTTCAGAAATAATAAATGCACAATATATTAATTACATAACAAATAATATCTTAAAATATTATTAGACATATTATAATTTTATACAAATAAAATTTAATTAGTTTCAGATACTTTATTTTTATTTATTATTTAATTTGACTAGATAGCGCCATCAGTAATGTTTTCTTTATAAATAAGGAGCTTATGTATCTGTTTATTAGACATAGTTATGACTTTCTACTGAGGTAATATTATTAGTGTATCGATACTAGCTAGGGCCATTCTAGTTTCCAACTCGGTACAGAAATGTTAAATGTTCCGTTTGCAATCCAAAACATACTTTAATACCTACTCAACACTAGTAAAAATCATATCATAATAGTAGACCCTATTCTTATATGTCTGTACCTATGTAGGTACATAATAAATTTCATATAGGAAGTACACGACAGACAACCAAATAATGTAGTTACGTTCTGAAAAATATATATTTTCAGACGTACATTAACCTAGAATTCGGTAATATATCTATCAGCCTTGTAAAATAATATTGAACTTACGAGCTACGCAAGTCCGAGGACCTATTTCCATTTTATGTCCGACCCTGGCGAAACGAACATCGACGGCCGCCTCTCGCGAAAATGGAACGCAAATAACAAATATTTATTCGCGTTAGACGGGGAAAGATGAAATGAACACTTAGCGGATTCCCCTCTTTCTATTGTATATACAAATAATAGTTCGAAATATTAAAAACATTCGAAAAAGGAAAATATTAAGAGAGTAAAATTTAGAGCTTAGCGCGCATCATGTTACGGAAGTACGACATGATGTAACTAACCATTAATGTACAAACTTCAATGATTTTGTGGAGTTTTCATGTATATCTTCGATACCCTTTTAAACTAAACAAGAATCATCTAAATGCGTCTAAGTGACAATAATTTTTTCAATAATTTCACAATTTACATACTTTTGAGGATTCAGAGATTCATTTATTTCCTTACTTACCAAGTTTTTACCATTCTAAGAGCTTGTCTACCTATGATTTTGTATATAAATGAATGTATAAAAAACCCATAACTTAATATAAAGGAGAAAATATTTTTAATAAATTACAAAAAAAAAAATCTACTGGTTTTCATTTTCAAAATAAAATTTCATTTAAAAAAAAACTTTTAAATAATTTTAAAAATATACAATTCCTGTATAAATATTTAAAATTGCTACTTACGCGACGTCCGCACCCATGTTATCCATAAAACGGTTTTAGTACGTGTCGAACCGATGCAATACAAATTAATATTAAAAACACACATGACACTGAAAGCGAATTGTTTTTGAACACATCCACGTCTCACTGAAAAACACATGTTCAATTATCAATATATTCTCAACAATGTAACGCATGTATATTAATCATTGTCATGCCATGGCAGACTACAGTGTAAGTCTATGTTATTATTATGAAAATATCAATGAAAAACTCCAACACTAAACTAAGAAGCTTGGAGCAATGATAGCTCAGTAGTAGCGTGTACGGACCCCGCGTCGTCCGACGCGAGTTCGAATCCCTGCTATGAGCTTGAGCTTTCGATGACGTAAAACGGAGGTTTAGCATTTTTAAAATGCCCGCCTGGCTTTCTAGATATCAACCTCAAGTTTTCAACTTCACAATTACAATCTAAATCATGGACAGAAATTAAAAACCTTTAGAGAGCTTTTAAAGCCAATCATGCAGAAACTACAGAACCTAATTTGATGAGGTATGAATATAGTTTATCTTTATAGTCTGTAGTAATATATAGGATGGATGATAACTGATTTTAGTTGGGTATTCTCAAAAGGCTTCTGATTCATTGTGTTACGATTTGAATTTAAATTAAATTTTGCTATTGAACTACTGAACCGACTTTAATATTCGAATTGTATTGCATTATTTCAATTTGGGTAAAATGTCTGGTAGAGAGTAGATGGAATTTTCTCAGTATTCCATTGCTCTAAAAAATAGTGAGATCCGTTCATTTAAAAAAAACTGAAGGATATCGTCAAATGAAACTTCCTGCTGAACTGGTAAGAAAAAAGTTACAAAACTTAGAAAGAACCCTGTAGGCAGGTTAAATTCAGAACGTATACGTATGATAAAAAATCGATCAATCGAGAGTAGTGAAGACCGTGAAACAAGGCTGACTGCTAACTGTGAGAACCACGCCGAGTCTCAGGAATCCCAGACATTCACAAACCACGATACACGGTTAAATCGCCGATGTATGGTTCGTTTGGTTAACTTTTGTTTGTATTGTAAGAGTCTGAAGCAAACGAATAAGACTGTCACATGTAACAATATTTTCACGAAAATGATACTTATTTTCAAATAATTCTGTAATAAATTCAACGTACATAATATATCTAAATGTATTCAAACTCAAACATAAACCAAATGACCCGGAGCCAAGTGTTATGGCTCGTGTAATTTATACCGGTCGTGATTACGAATAGAAAATTGTAATTGGACGAAACATCACGAACGCACGTACATAGAAGTGTCGTAATAAAGAAACCTAGTGAAAAGTAGTTTTAAATAACATGACTAGAATTTTTTTTATTATAAAATTCCTTATCAATATTTTATTGTATTTACGTAAGTGTTCATGACCTTTCGTATTCGAGAGGAATTTTAAAACCACTTTTAAGGTCAAAGATTCCCCTCCATTTGTTAAGGAAAACCACTAACAAAAATCAATGATTTCTTATTTACAATTTTAATGTTTTTACTAAAAGACCCGACCGTTTTATTTTTTATTCTACAGACCATTTTCTTTTCACACCATGGAATGAGCCCCTTGCTACTTACAAGTTTCTATCATTCTTTTTGGAGCTATTTACCTTTACAAAATAATGGAGGATGTCTTTAAAAGTAATAACTTCAACGTCGACCTCTGTAGAATTTAAACAAAGAATTCATAAATATTTATAGATTCAAATTTCCGTAACATAACCAATTCAAACTCATTACCCATAAAAATGCTATAGTATATTATGTAGAATAAATTTAACTGCAACTTTTTCCCTTTTAAATGTTGAATTAACGTTTTTATTGTATTTTATTTTTATTTTTAAAGTTGAAAATAATTGTTAATATCGTTGAAATACATCCATGCCACCTTAATTAGCTGATTCTCTATATTAATTTAATTTTACAAGCGACGCTGTTAGGAAATAAAACAATACAAAAATGGATTGCAGAATGATTTACAGCGATTAATTTACGATGTCCAATTTCAAAATTATCTTACCTAACGTAAAAAATGTAATGTAAAATAATTATTAATTAGAGTAATATTATCATATTAAAATTTGAATAGATTATATTTATAGCCCTTATTATTCTGATATACTGACTGATATGACGACAAGTTGAAGTTTGGCTTTGTAAACCAGTTTTAATTAGTCTTAAAGTACTGCATTATTATAAAACCATTTTAAAACACTATTTTTAAACTTATTATAAAAATACTACGTTTTTTCAGTAAATTTAAAATATAAAAAAGCCATGGAAATTGTTGTTTTATAAAGTATCTTGTAATTTCCTCAGCAATATTTTAAGTGAAATCGTCAACCAAATCGAATCAAGATGATTTTATTCAGTCCACACGATTTTTTCACAATACAAAATCCGGTATCTCTGAATTAGCCAATGACATCACATATTCACATCCACAAATATACGCCATGTAATCCAAGTCATAAAGTGAATCTATAATCGATTCTGTTATTTTCATTATGTAGTGGACTGAATCGATTGTCGAGCAAAATTTTTATTTTCACAATTATTAGCTTAGATGAATTAAAATCGATGATATATAAAACTTTATTGGGAATATATGATAAAATGATCAATTTTTAGGGTTCCGTGCCTCAAAACGAAAAAAGGAACCATTATAGGATCACTTCGATGTCCGTCTTTCTGTTTATCAAAACACTTTTTCTCAGAAGCAAAATATCGAGTTGAAATTAATATCAAATACTCAGGTCTATAATCCCTTGGAGCTGTGAAAACCTCTAACTTCTAAATACGGTCTTTTATGCCGTATATTTTAAGACTCGCAAAGGGAATAAAAACCTATAGGGTACTTCCAGTTGACCTAGAATCATGTAATTTGGCAAGAAGCAATGTATATGCTTATAGTACAAGTAAAGGAAAAAATCCAAAAACCGTAAATTTGCAATTAAAGTACATCACAAAAAACAATGCGATATCAAATTTATTTGCAGTCGGTAAACTGAACACAGCATATTATATCGATGTATGGGAACAACAATTTTCCAACAGTAAAGTTAAATTTGTACCTCAATATAGTTTATCTTTTCGTTAGAATTGTTCCGTGTTTTCTTCAGTAATGTCACTAATTATTTTGGTGAATATGGCTGTACAAATACGGAACCCTCTGTGCGCGAGACTGACTCGCACTTGGCTGGTATTTTTATATGAATACATCTGTAGTTCTGTCTGTGTATATATTTTGTCAGATCACGATTATTACCTACTTTAATTTTTTATCTGTCTGTCTAGATTTCAATGAAAAATAGTGTGATCTATATATTAAAAACAAAAACTTTAAATTTACATATTTGATATTTTGTTTACATGGAAGTAAATATAATTTCGAAAATTAAAATTCATAAAATATGAGTTAAAATAAACTTTCCAAACGAAAATAATTACTGGGCAATAAATGCGTGCACGCTGCGGCCACAGGTAGTGTAATATTATATCAAAACTAGCTGGTGCCCGCGTCTTCGTCTGCGCAGGATTTGTACTTCGAGTAGTTTATTTTCTTCTCCAAGGTCCTAATCTATCTTTAATAAATTATCAATTTTTATTGTATTTATGGTCCACTATTTTGGCGATAATGGCTTACACATAAAAGATAGATATATGCTGTCACGGGAGTTTTTGTAGGAGTATTTAAGATAAACATGTCCATTACACATTATATACGTCTATCTCTAACGGTTTTTGCAGCGCACGCCAGAATAGCCAGCAGACGGCATAATTTTTTGCATTTACTTAATTGACACTTATTTTGTATAATATCTTTATATAGCGTATGTGTTATTCTGATGTATAAGCTATATTGTTGTAAAGTTTCATTAAAATGCATTTAATAGTTTTTTGCGTGAAAGAGACACAAACATTCGCGTTTATAATATTAGTAGGATTAGATAGGATAATTAACCTAAAATCGAGTAAAGACCACAAGTGGATTCTGGTACAACCTATCATAACGTCTAATAGGAGCTACAATCTTCTGATAATACAGAACGAAGGAAACGTAACGAACAAAACGTACACTCATAATAGGAAGATGACTTAGTACTTAATATAAATAATACTTTAGTACTATAAAATAAAACACTAATAAAATATTCATCGTATAAGTATGTCGCACACAAACAGGACTAGCTAATAATACTTACTATCAGTCAAGAAAAAAGGTTTTGCCATTAAAACAGCCGTAATAATAATAAGTACTAAATACAATTCAAAGGCGGAAATGTCAAAGGATTATAGCAATCTCCACTTTCCGCTTAAAACCATTTTTCAATGTCATTTTATGTGATCTTTGTCATAATATATAAATTATGCTCTCTCTAAATTTAAAATTCTTGAAATCCAATGACCTCTCAGACAAATAAACAAAATCATTATCATTAAATGAAATAATTATTATTACCTATGCCCGAATTGTCAATACCTTTTCCATTTTAAATACACATAAATTTCGCATACAAACGCACACACAACACACAAAATTATTTATTAAAGAATATTCTGCATACATTCATACATACACATGGTCTATCTTTATATGAAATCTATGGTTATTACTTCGTAATCGACACTTTGAAATTATATTCCATTGTTTTGTCAAGGTTTTCAATGCAGAGTACAAAAGAAAATCGCTATCCGCGTCTGTCTGTTTGTCCGCTTACTTCTTCAAAACCATGAACCAGATATTTATATGGTTTTCAATGCTATTTTCTTTTTTACGGAAGTTTTGTATATACTATACATTCTAATTAAGTTTTTGTATAGTAGAGAAAATCCAATGTTTTGTAATCAAGTCGTCAATAAATCGATTTTAAAGCGCTTACATGGCATACGCTGGCTAAACCTTAAGATATTCATTAAAATAATGTATAAAGAATTATAGTTCTTCAAAAAGCCTACAGCAAAGTTCGCGATGACATAATATGTCTATCTCCTAAGGCTGATCTCATAGTAACCATTTTTATTTTCAATATAATAATTTAAAATATTAGGTTATTTGCGAAGCTATTTTCTCCAATTAAGTATTAATATTTATCCAGATAAATACATTAGTTAACTTTGGGATTTAATGTAGATAAAAATGGTCCTTTACATATATAATTTCAATCACTCAACACGCAACAAAAGAAATCACTCGCAGGGAAACTGTTGGCCGGTACTCCGCACCTATGATGAATTGCTAGTCGTGATCTTAACGCACTTTTCGTAACTATGAGGTTATGAACTATCAATAATAAAGAGATAATCTCTAAATCATGCTTTTTTAAACATAAAATATACGACTTTGGAAATTGCACCCGTGCGAAGCTGGGGCGGGTCTCTAGTACAAAATAAATAAACACGTATGTATCTAGAAAACGTCGAACAAAAAATTCTGTACTATAATTAGAAACTTTTACTTCTACTCCTTATCGATGTGTATAGTTGTTTTTCCATCAGCATTCATGTGGTTTCCACAATCAAAGCTACATACGTCAGATGTCGATATGTTTTCAATATTGAAATCAAGTTATCATCAATGCTACATGACGTATTCGTTCAATAGGTTATTTAAAAGTCGACCGCTAGCCGATCGTCTATGACGTGAAACTCTAAAATTATATTTCTACTGTTCAACTGAAGCGTGCAATAATTTCTACAGTTCTCTTTCGTCTATTTACTCGTACATACAAACTTTATGCTTTTGTACTAAATCCTTGAAGCGATTCCACAGCGACATTAATTGTGATAGTTATTTTATATCAATAAAGTACCTTGATTTTAATAATGTAAACTTTTTTATTGGATGAACATTTATTTTTACATTATTACGGTATTATCCTTCCTCAATATGTTTATTTAAACGATATTTTAGCCAAATTACTCAACCTACGCGATGAATTCCTTTACATAGTCCTTTTTTACTGCAAACTTATTTCATACTAGAAAATTCTTATTCATCAGTTCATTTATCTTTTCTTATCAAAGTTATTTTTAATTAAGAGCTAAGTACATTGTTAGTCTCAACGCTACATAACCTCAGTTGCCTTTTTATTCTCTAGGTCGAGCGTGAAAGAATATTCCGTTCGATTAGCCATTATATCAAATGGAAGGTTGACTACTATCAACCGTCTGTAAAGGAACTTACTTTGTTTTTTTTTTTTTTTAATAAATAATATTAACATTATTTCTGTATAATTCAGAAAATTTTCAGTAGATTGTATAAATCTTGATATCTTTCCGATGATTTAAATTTACTCGTCGAAAATTTAGTAATGTTTATTTATACTTCTCTATTTGTATGAAAGAGGGAATTTCTAGTACTACTGATCCAACTCTGGAAATTATTACACTAGCAGGAAGCAACATTATATCGTAAGTACTTTGTTAAATTTTATATTTTAATATTTGTAATTAACGCATATCAATTCTCTCGGACGGCTCATAGTTAATTATTACAAATATCTTAAAAAGTAGCCCAAGAAATAGTATAACTGATGTTCAAGCAAAAGTTTTAAATTGTGTCCACCAAATTGATTGAAATAATTTATCTAGTATCTAGAAAAGAATTTTGTAGCTAATAGCTGTGTATTCATATTCAGTTTCTTTTTCAGAAATAATCAATCTTGTAGACAAAGACCGTTGTTATGATGTAATAAAACCTGCTAGTAGAAATCAATTGGCTCCAATTGATTATAAATTGACGCTCATTCATATAGTTTCGTGACCTTTGAACAGAAATTGTTCCGAACAAACTGTGCCCCAATTGATGTTGGCCGATAAATTATCTCACTGTGTCATTTTTTAACTTTTAAATCGTCACTTTCCTCTAGAATTATATACCATAATATAATGAAAATTTTTCTAGATCGCAATGAAAATACATAGACACGTAGACGTGTCGCGTTCTCAGCACAGTAATCAATGTGGTAGATATTTATACTGGTTCTGCCCAACATGCGCATGGTGATATACCCATCAGTGACTCTAATTTGGTTTGTCGATTTGCGAGTTCAGGCAATGCATATCTAGTCACTTATCAAGCTTTCATGCCAGCATTACCGTGGCAATCGGCGATGGTTGGCAGATTCCTCATGGTCGCTTTTGTTTTTGGATTGTACTGTGATTACCTTTAAGTACAGCGCCGAGACACTTTTCCGTGCTACTATTCGTAGTTTCTTTCTGTACACATGCCTCACAGTTAAGAATCATCCATATATTATTAATACGTGAAGCAAAAGCTTTCGGTACCTTTTTTAAGGTTATTTTTAAAGTTTATCACTAATATATTAAATTAAATTAATTAATACTGCGAATCCTAAACTGACAAGTGCCATTGAACTTAGAACCTCCAAAATATTGACATTGTCACTCAACGAAAAGTGACAGCAAGTGATGTAGATAATACTCATTGTTTATGAATACTGTAAATGTCAAACAGAAAATAGTCTATGATCAAAAAGTCGCAGGTCGAATTTCGAACTTAGGGCAATCGCTCTAGTATTTATAAATAGGTATTAAGTAAGCTGTATGTGTTACCTATTAAATGTTAACTTAGTATTCACTGATTTGAGTGTACAATAGTAAAACTTTGTCACAACAAATATAACATTAACATCATCTCCTTGAATGTACAAAGCTTTGAACTAAAGAAAGTGTTTTGATTATTTAAAGAAATTATAATCAATCTATCAAAGCGTCCATGTTAACAAGGTATAGGTATCGTTATTTTTAGAGAACCTAAAATTAAATTTAAATTACGTGCCACTGATATGCAGGAGTTTATGTATAGAATTTTAAAAATAAATCTTTTTTTAAAGTCCAACCGGTGCGTTGTTAGCCGGAACACCACAACAGCATAACAGTTTTTTGAAAGAACTGGAAGTGCTCTGTATCACAATTTATATATTCAATCCAACACAGACGCCGAGGAGCTAAATTAAATATTATACTACAAAAATTTTAACTGTTTAATTATATCAATTGTTATAATAATCATTTGGAATGGAAGGCAGTAATGTTGAATTCAAATTAAGTAATATAATATATGTTTAAAAATAATAAAATATTATTATGACACTTAATTTTCCTCAAATATATCTTCTTTCGAATGCCCATTAGTAATTATTAGAGAAATGAACGGACCCGGTTACATGATAAATAGTTCTGATAACTTGTGTTTGATAAATAAGGACCGACGTCACGTTATGAAAAGCTATTTTTATGTATGATGTCTCTAATTACAACATAATTATCAACTATTTTCCAAACATTACTATGATCACTATAATGAATTCTAAATTAGGTTTTTGTAAAAATACCGATAAAGCTTTATTGGAATGAAACCGTATTTAAATATGATGATGAACAAGTTCCAAATCAAATAAATGTATTTGCTAAGATTCAATCCGAAAAGTTCAAAAGTTCCTACGTTTGTAAACTAAATATTTCGATTTATTTTCCCAACCGCAGATTTTCAATGAAATTTACACATGATATATAAATTAGTTCATATATCGGAACACTTTATACACAACCATAGCTGATTCCTTCTTCTTCTCTATTTCTCTTTCTCTTTCTCGTCACACACACGCCGCACAACATGTTGACTGACAGCACCAACCTCTCGAAAAAATGGGTTGGTACCATCTGACAGTGAACACTACAACCGCGCGCGCTCATTGGTCTAACCAAAAAAATTGCGCGCGCTTCCCGTCTTCCTGTTACACACTTCCGTCTCTTTTCAAGACATCACTCCCACAGATTGCAGTAAAGCGAGAGAAAGATATTACACATGAAAACTTTTTTATTTCATTTAATTCGTTCCTGTGACAGAATAATATGGTAATAACTAAAGTATATCTGAACTATCTCCGTATAACATCTTATTAGCTTTTGTTTATTTACTTACGGGCTTCTTATTAATGTTTTTATTACCTACATACTTTCCTAACCGCATCATAGAATAAGCACTTTAGTACCTAATAACTTTTTTATTACGCATAATACACCTAAGCTGCAGACATACTCGGTTTCTTTACAGTATCTCAATAATAATCAAATAATCAGAATACTTCAAACATTCTTATAGCATTGGTATTTAAATGAACTTTTAATTAAGCCAAAGAAACATTTTCCAAGAGCAATAAAGATTTTATGATTAAAGCGACGCAGAATTTTACTGCTTTACCCAGTAGTAATTCCCTAACATTATAGAGTAATTTCAACTCCAACCACTCACTAACGTGATAAAGCCTATAAACTTTTTATGACCAATGGGATTGTCGATTTCACAGTGATGGCATAGCCACACTACTGACTACAATGACTTGCGCGCAAAATACATAATGTAACAACAGAGGCATGGATACACTATCCACGGTTGTTACAACATATCAGCTTTTTTTGCCTAATCTCATTTGAATCCGTTCAGCCGTTCAAGCGTAATTTGAAGAAAAAACGTTCAAACAAACATGCTTTCACATTTTATCACATTATACTCGTAATATCTAAATAAATATAAATGGTTTGGTACCCTCATAATGAGCGATTACTGCTACGAATTATATAAAAAATACACCTCATGCATCAAGGACACAAAATACCTATACTATATTATCAAATTATAAAAACCCATATATCATATTCCACAGCTAACTATAAAACATTTACTACTTATCTTGAAGGTTTCCTTAACTGCATTCTTGTGAATATAACGCCATTGAAACCATATTTACCTGTATATTATCTTCTTTATATACATATTTCAAAAAATCAATAAGCATAACAATTGTAACCTAATTCTTATTTACTGTATAATTAATATAAAACTGTTTTATGAAGAACGTTAACGACAACTTCAGAATGCAATAATTTGATTGACTATTAGTAAATACCAAATTTGAAGTGTAAGGGATGTCGAATAACATCTCTAGAACAGAGGAATTCCAGACAGCCTTCCCTGCGTGTGGTGCACCCTACTGAGAAACGAACGAGGAAATGGAGATGTCGGAGTGATAGGACTATACGGCCCGACTAGATCGCGACCACCATACATATCCAGTTTCTATTTACGCAGACCGCCATGAGAGCGGCGACTGATAAAGGATTGTTGATTTCATAATAGTTGCCACTGTTTCTTATCATTAGGTACAATTCAGTCACTTCGCCGTGCCATTATAAAACAAATAGCCGCACGGCCACAATTACATCTACGACAGAAGAAGTCGACAAAACTGTGAATTACACAATAATCCCTTGTGAATCTTCAGCTCTGCAAAGTCTTCCATTTCCCGAATAAATCGGCAACGGTGCTGATTTCTCTAAACACATGTCGTCCTCACGTTCCTTAAATAACTTAACCGATTTCTCATTTAACAATGTTATTAAAGAAAGTCTCGACTTCCGCGGTGTATTAAACAACTAGCGGTATGTAATTATTATTGTTAAAACTTTCACTGGACGAAACCATTTTCATCGAGATTCGAAAATCGCCACTATAAATAATGAATTCCAAGTGTGAAACAAATACGCGATCGACAGCCTTCTGTGTTGAACTTATGAAGAACCGGTATTTCTCAAGAGGTTGTATATTCTCCATTCTAGTGAACTCTTTATTGTATATCGAAAACACTAGCTATGTAGTAATTTGTACTGACTGATAATATCTCATTTTTAACTGACCTCAAAAAATAAGTAGGTTATCAATCCGAATGTATATTTTTATGGTGGTTCAACCATAATTTCTTTGTTTATGAACCGATTTGAATGATTCTCTTTTCGTCAGAAAGGGGATACCTCAAGATCAGAGTGGTCCCATTTTAATTTCATTTCGACTTCGAAGATACTCCAGGCAACTTCTCTTATTTTGGAAATTCAACCTACAAGGTGGTGAAAAAGGGGATGAAAGTTTGTATGAAAATCCGTCGTTTTTGATGATAGATCTATGAAAATTGGTTTTAGTAATTCCGTTACAAAGTTAAAATTCAAATTTGATAAGAGAGTGAAATATGAGGGAAAATTTTGTATAATACAAGTTACGACATCTATTAGCCAAAGGCGGTACCAACGAATATTTTCATAATAGAGATATAGACACTCACTAAGAACGGATTTTAAGCAAATCCTATCCAAAATTTTAACACAGGTGAAATTGTGTTGTGCCTTGGCGGAGCGCGGCGCGGTGCCCATCTAAAATTTAACATCTATTATTCTAAAATAAAATAAAAAATCGTTATTCTACATTTCCGTTTCCACATCTCATGAGCGGAAACGACATATAAATTTATCGTTAGGCAATAACTACTCTCTCACGCGACACCAATTTCATTGAATGATGTTTTGTAAGATTCACGACATATATGATGTATGTATCTAAATGCCGTTGCGTAACTTCCAGATAAAAGCAAAAACGTAAGATATTATATTGAAACTTTGTTTGATAAAAAATTGTTACATATAGGTATTACATAGTATAAAATTATGCGACACAGGAATTAAGTGTGTGAATCAGAATTATTACAAATGGTTTATGGATGGATAGTCATAAAAACGTATGATATCTGAGTCAGTACGTATTTAGTGCACGCTATACATACGTATATATTAGGTATGTACTTCATATTATGTCAATAGCTACGTTTAGAAGTAAGAACACTTTAATCACAATTGATATGGTCGAAATTAGTATAAAACTTTACGCTTCATTGTAATTTTAGTTTTTTACTTATTGTTAATGTTCACTTATTATAATATAACTAATGTCAACTTTTATGTCTGTGTGTTAGTATAATCTTCATTATTTTTATTTTTATTATTGATGTCTGTTGTAATTTCCATATGTCATCAACAACATAATAATTTTTTCCAAAAGACGTCACATTGAATCCACCGGCCCTACGCTGCTCGCTTCCAGCGAATTCATACATTTTCCATTTTATGTATGAATAAATTAATACATAAACGGGGACTAATTCTCAAATGCAATTTCAAAAACCCCATGCACTTACATGCGCTTAGCAACAGATTGAAAAGCCTATGTTAATAGTAATCCTATTTAAACATTTTTGAATCAAAATATTGCATTCATGTTTATGTCAACTAAGCTCGTCGAAAGATAACTGACTGAATTTTATCTTATATATTCAAAGAGAAATTGGAAACTTTCCGTGGTTTGTAGACAACAAACAATGACTTTCTTCATTTCTAACAGACGGAATATTTTATTTTGATTGTGTAATCACTTAAATGTAAATAAATTTAGAACACTGGATAACTAATTATCTTCCTATTATACGTAATTACTGTAATCAGTTAAGAGATCATAGACTAGACAGAGCTCTGCTGATTATGATTTCTAAGTCCCCGATAAATAGGTATATAACACAGATATTACAGTTAACAAGACATTTTTTAACCAAAAATAAACCCAATTTCAATGAGTTTGAAAAAATCCCTTGTGTATCTTCGAAGTTGAATGTCCAATGCCAATGAAATTAAAATGGGACCACCTTTCAGATATCCCCTATCCAACGATAAAAGAATAATCAAAATCGGTTCATAAACAAAGAAGTTACGGCTGAACACCCATAAAAAATAATACATTCGAATCGAGTAACTTACCACCGTCTTCTGTTGAAGTATGTTAAAAACAACTATATTTTAAGAAAGGCAAGGCACAGAGAAATCTATTTAGAGAATCCTCTCTAATTGGAACAGACAGGCCAGTGAAATACAAACACCCTACAGAAGATTGCAGTCAAATAACCTTGTATTGTACTTCTGCGGTGATTAGGGTTTCCAGAGTTCTTTGGTGAAGGCTGGTTCAAAATCGGCAATACGCTAGGCAGCAGGCTTGTTTGCTAACTTAGTTGTAAAAAAAAAACCTTCGACTAGAAAATGTCTCAACGTTAGACGATTAAGATTTGTTTAAGTAAAGCGGTGATATAATTCAACATTCCTCCGTCATTAACCAGTCGTGAGCAACGAATGACGCAAGCGAGTTATTCGGAACCGATAACTATAAAGAAAACGACAAACCATTGACATTTGCAATGAGTCCAAAGAACACTAATTGCAAACAATGCAATCGTATTACATACATTATAAATGCCAAGTATGTTTTTGTTTTATTTCTCATATCGAAGAGGTTATTTTAAGTGATGTGTGAGACATATTCAATCATTTATAGTATTGACATCAATACTAGAAAATGTCATAATTAACATTGTTACATTCATTCATTAGTCTCAACATTCCTATCCGTTGAACTTTTATCAGTAGTGCGGTCATGGCTCGGTAATGGTAATAAAAAATATAACAGTGTGTCTGTGTATGTACTCGGAAATATAGTAATATAAACGGGCTTAGTGATTGCAGTCGGGATCACTTTTTAATAGTAGCTCTGAAGCAACAACAAATAACAAATCAAAAATAAAGGGTTTGACTTCCCGAAACATGGCTTTATTTTAGCATTTTTAGCTCTCAATATAATTGTCAATACAACTTACTTATACAAAGAGCGGCTTAGAACTGCCTAACGACACGCAATTTTAACAATTTTACTTGCAATATAACCGCTTTCCAAATTTAAAACTAGATTTAATAATTAAATTTAGTGCGTCCAGCAGATTCATATAAATGATCGCTTATTTTCAATATGGCACATAATTATATTCAATATATTATGCTTGTACCTTATCATAAGTTCAAAATTTAGAATCATATAGGAAGTTAATAACGTATTATCACGCATTATGACGTCATTGAATAAAAACCCAGTTTCAATGAAAGGTCACGTTAAACAGCTGATGAGGAATTCAACGATTGTCATATGACAATACAAAGTGTCAACAAAGCGGTAAGGATTTCTTATTATTATTACTAATATCTAATTAAAAAAAAAAATATTTTCGACTTGAAAACTTTTACTACATTTGACAGGAATAATGTACAAATAATACGTTGTAAATAACTAACCATAATATTTACAATGCACAAAGCAATGCATCAGGCGGATGTGATCAACCCTTATGAAGTTATGAGGCATGAATTGGCAACAATGACCAGGGTCATTAAAGATCCTCACAAGACGGAAAATTTAACAGAAGCCAACTGTGCTTATCATACCAATGGATTTTTTGATACTCATGACTTCAATACTAAATGACAGTGCAAATTAAAATCCAAAAAACATTCAGCCCTCTTTATTGTGCCACACAACGTAAAACGACGTTAAAGATTTCTGATCGATGATTATTTTCTATGACTTTATAAGGAAGACAACAACAAATATGCTCTTAAGATTAAAATTTGTAAAGCAAAACATTGTTCATAAACCTTCTATTTAGACGATACCAAATAAGAAGTTATCTCAATAAACAGAGCCAAGTGATTGTATATAAAATAACATTATAAATTAAAATCGTAGCAGCTATTAAACTTATATTCCCAGCAAAAATTAAAAAGCTCTATGTCCCCACAGAGAACACATCTAAGTTGAACATATTAAATGATTTTTTTAGAGGTTACTGATCTATGACGTAAGAGAGCCTATTGAGCATAGAGAACATTCATGAAACTAGTTTTAGATATCTAATCATGATTAAAATTTCGGAAGCCATGATGATGAAGCAATTTAAACTGTATTCGATATTACGTTTAAGAATTTATTTTTAATAATATGGAATTTATAGAAATGGTATGGATCATAACGATCTTAGGAGCTGAGTTTAACGAGAACCATCGGGTTCTAATTATTATATTTATTTATGTGAATCGTAAAAATGACTAATTTGTTAAATACTAATCTATCAAACTTAAATAAATATTTCAGCAAGAACTCATCGAAAATTGACGTTCAGTGTAAAAGTTATTAAAAATCACGTCAGTTTTATAGCAAAAAATTTAAGAGGCTTTCTAATAACATAAATAATAATGATTTAAGAAAATTTTACCGTTTCCTAGGAGCTTTAGTCATGGTAGTTGAATGATTACAAGCAATGGAATATCTATATGATATATAGGTATATCTATATATATATATAGGTCGTTTATTAGCAAGTTAACATGTATGAACGATATATTTCCAGAAAAATGAATATTTATTTATTTATTTACACATTATGCGTTAAATACGCAATAGCGGACTTAATGCCTAAGGATTCTCTGCCAGTCAACCATTAGGTGATGCAGAGATAAATGTTGGTAGATGTAAAAGGTAAGGGTTTTTGAAATTATGTTTAATATTTAATATCACATATATAAATAAAATATCAACACCAAACATAATAATATAAGACATATAAAATACATATATACTACACATATACAATACATACACATAACAACATCATATATAAATATCAATACAATAAATAAAAATATAATTAGTCAACATTAAGTACTAAATACAGCATTAACCAGATAATTCTGCTAAATGACACTGGTAAAGCACGTACTTTAAAACTGAAACGATTAGATGACATCCTGATTTCATAAGGAAGGCATTCCATAGAGAATAGATTGATATAGAAAGATGAATGTACTAGACCGAAGTATGGACAGGACAGCAAGGAATAAGATTATTTGAAGAGCGAAGGTTAAGGTCATGATTAGAGTATAAAAACTGAAAATGTGGAGTTAAGTAAGAGGGAGTGTTGAGAAAATAGAATAGAATACAGATTTCAAGCCCGCAAACTCGACGCTGCTATGGGCAACCAATTAAGCTCTGAACGATGGCTCGATACATGGTCATACTTACGAAGATTAACAAATCGAATGCAATTGTTGAGTAATCTGTCAAGTTTGTTAAGAAGGTCAGCGTTCAGATCGTAAAAGCACACATACATAATCAATTAAAGGAATATTATAGATTGCATAGCATGGTTTTCGTTTTAACTGAGAAATTTTCAGGCGATAAAAAGACTTTAGAGTACGATACTTTCTGACTAACCTTGGAAATATGAGTTCTCCAATCCAATTTGGCATCAATGTGTAAACCAAGGTCCTTTACTTCCGTACTAAACGGTATGACAAGATCACTGAAAATAATCTGAATATTTATAATGGTGTTATAATGGATATTTATAATATTGAAATACTGTTACCAGTATTATCTATCCGTGACCTTTAACGGTCGCTTTCAATCTATCTGATGGAATAGTTAGTAAAGATAGACAAATAAAACCCTTTGCCCTGACTTTTTTTCGAATGACCCATCAATGGATAGTTTTTCATATCTACAAAATGTATATTCATATCCTATAGCTTGAATAGATATGAGGGAAGCCGATATCTATCTAAGTTAAAGATAGTACTTATTACAAATATGTATGTACTAATCGGGGATAGTAAACTGAGATAAGTTATTGAAAAGTGAATATATATTATTATAATTTAGAGATAACCCATATAACTATCGCTTGTAAGACTTAAATTGCAATGCGACGGACATATCCTTAATAATAAAATTCCCTAATAAAATTAAGACACAAAATACGATCAAAAGTTATTTTAATTTTACAACCGAAACCATCCCAGAAACAGGACACCTTTTTGCACGAAACACTTAACACATAATTAACATCTGTCATCCTGTCCTGTCCGTTCAGCATGCAACATACACCCATCGGCTGCGATGTTCCATAAAAAACCTGTACTTTATAACCACCTGTCTCAAAACGATTCATTATTTCCTCATGGTTTATTTGAGGTAATTGATAATGAAAGTTTGACCTTGATCTAAGAGGTTGGAACAAGATCTATATATTTAACTTAGTCTGCGTATTGTATAGGAATACTACTAATATAATATAGTACTTACTTATACCTTCCTCTAGATTCTAGAATAACTACATTAGAGAGCAACAAACTATACTCTTTCACTCAGTAACCACGAACGACTTAATGTGACATTTGATTCAATACCATTTCTTCTTGTTTTGTATTTCTATCTACTCAGACATCTCCTTTGTATCGTATATAAACTGATTAAAAACGAGTACCATTATATTACTTAATATAAACGTGCAGTTCACATGCGGTAGAGGTTAAAATATAAAAATATCAACTTAAAAATCACTTTTTTTTAATCCTAAATCAGCCGGACTCGAACTTTTAAGTACATACTCTATATACAAAAGTGCGTGCAAGTCTGGTCGTCACACTGCTACGCCAATTCAACGAAAATCATAGTATTGAAAATCAGGACTTTATTAACCGTGTATATTCTATCTCATTCTCTCGCAGGCTAAATTCTATAGAATCTATAGTATAAATGTTTGTGTTTATCTCTTTTGAGTGTCGTTTTTGGTTTCATTGAGTTTTCATTTTAAAAACATGTGCAAAATTCATTATAATCTATGTTTTAAATAGAACAATCTAAAACCAGCTTGTTCTCTCAATCCATTCAACTACAAACTAGATGTCGGACAAACGCACCGAGGACAGACGTAATTCACGTACACTGGACTTAATGTTTATTTTTAAGGCTTCTCTCTTAGTCGACCTCATCTTTAACGTCCCATTTCAATGCTGCTGTAGAAAGCGTTTGCACCGCATGAAACCAGTTAAAACCGCAATGGTTCGAATCCTTTGCGGTTTATCAGGCGCAAGGTCGGTGTTTATGGTGAGGGTTTCGCTCAGGTCGTAGCGCCTTTGAAACAGGTTTCCCCGGTCAAGTATAGGGTAGAACGTAGAATGGCCATTGTAAATGCGTTGCTACGTATGCGTTGAATTTCAACTTTATGTCTTATTGTTTTCGAACCGGATTTTAAAGGGCCTGTTTTGTTTATATTCTCCGTGTATCTTCACCCTTTCTTTCATTCTCCCTTGGTGGTATATATAGATTACAAAATACTTTAATATAAAAAAGGATATTTCAGCTTTTTTATTGTATCGAGAATGCTAGTTTAGTAGATTATTACAATTTCAAAATAGGGACTGAGTCACAAATGCAGTTGCCGGAAAAAACAAAATAGCTTCTGAAAATGATAAGATTATTTATGTAAAGATAGAATAGAATTTAATAACAGAAATCAAAACCTTTAAGAAAGAAATGAATCAAATACAGCACTTGATAATAATTGGTATATACTTATTCATGTAAGTGGCAAATTCGTATTTAATATTAGATAAGATAAAACTGATTTCATAATCCTTATGTATACTGACAATATAAATAATATATATACACATTGTTAGTTCAAAATAGTAAGTAAATAATGTGTTGAGCTTTTTTAGTTAGTTCATTTAGTTCATGTAATCTTATATACCAAGCGAGCCCCATTAACTCAAAATTTGTTGTGGGAGCGGTCAGTAAAAATTCACGTCAACTTTTTAATTTAACAAATAAATATATATTTTATTGTTTATATGCAGGTTATATTGATTACTAGCTGTGGAATACAGAATGAATACACGCGCGAATCATACTGCCTCCGCTTCCACCCATGGCGGTCACTCGCACGTTATTTCATAGACAAAAATGCTTATTGTGGGTGATCTTTAAAAGATAAACATTATGCTATAGCTAACTTTTTTGTAGCTCTTTTTAAGGACTACAATTATGTGGTACATTAATTTGATTTATATCTAATGGTTTACTCAGCGTAAGCCATTTAAGCGCCTCAAAAGCGTCTTTTTTCCTAATTGATTCACGATTATCGTCCCAATTTATTTCACATATTACTTTATCTTACAAAATATACACTATACCCATTAAATATTTATGGAATTCCCACATAAAATATCAGTATAGTATATAGTGGTATGATCTCAATTGTTTAAAAACCATAGGTAATTCTCACCAAGGTGTACAAATTATCAAAGATAACTCAAGTAATTAATTGACGTCGTCTAACCATTTCAATGTTTTCCAATAAGTTATTTTCATACCGTTATTGTATAAATTGATTTATGAGCAAACACTTTATAAATATGTATTACTATATTACAATGACGTCACTATCGCTGTAATTGGGTATGCCACGGCTCAGTGTGCAGTTGCGTCACGCACCAGCAACAGCTAAGCAGTTCAAAGACCCTTCATTAATCTCGGCGAGAGGAACTAGTATTTACCGCTACGATAAAATGCCATATAATCGACATTAAGGTAAAGATTCTGTATATAAAGACGTCCCGTTTTCGGCAAACAAAGGGGAGTTTTAAATAAATGAGATGCAACTGCCCGCGTTACCTAATTCAGAAATATCGCACAGCGATACCATCAATAAAATCGCACGACCGGTTTGTTTTCATTCCGATAATTAGAAATCAAGTGGGTTAGCGTTGATAAAATAACTACACGTAGTACGCATGCGCCGCACAACGTAAGTAAACAACTGACGTTCAACGAGTTGTTTTTTTTCGCTTCAATGTTTGTTCGGTAAACGTTACGTTTATGAGAGATTTGCGTTATCCATAGAATAGAAATAATTAACTTTTTTCATTTATTTACTATCATCATAATAATATACGTTAATTGAGGGATTGTCTTTATGTTGAATTATTGTTGCGTCATCTTTACGGTAGGTACGTTACTTGCAAATTAAAACTAGTTTGTTTTTCTTTTTCCCAGATACCAGACATCAAGTAATGAGTTATGTGAACATGGTTTTATATTAACCTGTTTGCAGGATTTAACGGTAAAATAAATGTATTAAGAGAAAGCGTAGAACATTTCCAACGGAGTGAAAGCAACCGAAGTCAGTGTGCAACCGGCGTCGCATCGTACGGACGGCATCCAATAACCTTAAATATGTCCCTTATCATCACTACTGCGGTCGTTTTAACCACAGCAGCTGCTGTTTATTGGTTCATGAACCGAAACAAGCCAGTGAAGCAGTTGCTTAGGGAACTAAGGTATACACTTGATATGCAGGGCGCCGGAGCCGGTGGACTGATCGACGACTGGATTAATTTTCGAAGGAACAAAGTAGTGTTGCCAGATGCAGCGGCTAAAATCGCTGTCATCACCGGCGGTGCCAAAGGTATTGGTACCGAAGTTATCCGTGGATTGTTGAAGGCAAACGTGCGCGTCGTCATGGGTATAAGGACACCGGAGCAAGCGAAAAAACTTTCAGTGTCAATGGATAATGGTAAAAATTTAGAAGCATTTCAACTTGATCTGAAATCTTTGAAGTCTGTCAAAACTTTCGCTGAGAATGTACTGCTAAAGTATTCTGAGATACATCTTTTAGTTAACAATGCTGGTATAATGTATGGTGATTATGAACTCACAGAAGATGGAATGGAAACTCAATTAGCTGTAAACCATTTGAGCCATTTTTACTTAACACATTTATTGTTGCCAGCATTAAAAAAAGGTGGAGCTACTAATGGACCTTCAAGATTTGTTAATGTGACTTCTTGCGCCCATTATCCAGGGAAGATTTACTTTGAGGATATGAATATGAAGGAAAATTATGACACTACAGCAGCATATGCGCAATCCAAATTAGCACAGGTAAATATTGAAATTTTCATAACTAATCAAAATAGTGCAGAATTTGAATATTATATTGCCAGCTTAAAAATAACTTTAAATGTAAAGCTATTTTATATAAGAATTTAATGCTTTGATAAAATGAATCATGAGAAGAAATCTTGTAATGATATCATTAGCTAGCAAAATTATAGCTTAGCTAATTAAACCCATGTAACCTATATGACTAGACTTTCTATAAAAATATTAATTTATTCTCAAATAATTATATCATTAAAATAAAGGTTGACTATGAGAATTATTGAAGTAAATATCTCCTTCACATTTGTATTAACATGTAAAATATATTAATCACATGATTTTTAATTTTTTGTATGTTTAACCTTCATAGTGAGACCATGTTTTCAGATAAAACATATTTTACTGCTAAAAGCTCATTTAGTAAGTGCTCCATAGATTTAAGTCATAGTCATAAGTCATATGTCTTAAATTGTTACAGTTGATGTGTGCTCGCTACATAAACAAGATACTAGAAGAATCCAACAGTCCAGTCAAAGGTTATGCAGTTCATCCTGGCATTGTTGACACAGACCTATTTGAAGGAACATTTTTCAGAAGAGTTTTCCCATGGGCCATGAAGGTTTTCTTCAAAACACCACAGAGGGGAGCTATTTCAATCCTTTTTGCTTGTTTTGATAGGGATATTGAGAAGAAGGGTGGTCTATACATAAGTAACTGTATCGAAGGTATAAGTAACAGGTTCTCTAAAAATGAAGAAAACCAAAAAAGATTGTTTGAAATATCATGTAATTTAATTGGTATTGATAAAGATAAATTTGGTGAAGCCTAATTAAAAATTTAGTCTGTATAATTAATTTTAGATGAAAACTTTGAAATTCCTTTATCAATATAATTATGGTAAAATTATTGTTAAATACTACTAGAATAATGTTTAAGTCATAAAATTGTATATGAACAAAAAAAGGCAAAAAACATACTTTTTTATATACTGAATATTTTATTAAAGATTAACAAATTATACATGTATACTCTAGTTTTATTTACCTTTATTTGTATGAATTAAATCTAGTACTATCTATCTACTATGTACAGGTAGTTGGATGTTTTCAGGAAAAAGGATAAGTATCATTGGTTAAGAACAAGAAAAAAAATGACAGAAAATAATTGTCCTTTAAAATAATAATAGAATGTGGTACAATATAAACCTATTACTATACTCAAATGGTTGTAGTAATAATTTATGCATATTAACTTACAAGAATGATATTTAAAATTCATGCTAGCACAAGCATGCATATTGTATGTAACTGTTACCTGTGATTTTCATAAATATATACTCTCTTGCATTTGTAAGTTATTTCCTAATTTGTAGTAGTTGATTATTTACTGGAAAATTATTTTATTCATCAAAGTTATCACTGCTAATAAAAAAATACTACTTTTTAAATAATCAAGTTTCGGATTTATTTTGCAAATCATATACCATGTAATTTACACATATTTAGTAGTAGATTAACTTAATAGCTCAAACCATTTTTCTCAAAGCCGGTGACTTTCAGAGGGGTGGTGGAACTCTACAGAAAAATACTAGGCATTAAGAAACTCCGGACAGTGCTAGCAGATTTAATAATGGCAAAAAAACATGAAATACCTACTTTATCTATACTTTACTTGCATTATTTATTCATACCCTGCCAATATTTTATTTTAGTGATTTAAGATGTACCACTGATAGTTCAATATTTTGTGAGATGCTAGTTTTTTAAATTAAAAAGTGGTTGAAATAATTTTGAGTACCTATGGCTTTGCATAAGCAAAATCTTCAATTCTCACTTTTCCTTATTTAATGCTATTTATATACATAACATAAATTATAAATAGTGCTGTCTCTAACCCTGTGAACATCTTGGGTACAAGCCATACCATTTACCCAGATTCTTATTGGAAGTAACAAATAAAAATCAGGTGGGTGCACTTTTTTTTGTTTAAATTTTCTCTATTATTATGCAAAACCTACAAGCCCTACACTTACTTTTGACCTAATGTGAATCTTCCTAGAGGCCTTATAGCTCCCTCCAGGCATCACACCCATGGCATCAAAATCCAAAAAATCGTTATTCAATTTAGGCCCTATGAGGGCACTTATGAATGTCTAAACACTACTGCCTGTTCGGAAAACATCCCAGTCATTGAGGAGAACTGGGAAGAAACTCAATCAGGTTTATATATTTTTTTCTTTACTTTGTTAGAAATGTCCCTGCCTACATATATATGTGCATAGTGGAGAAATATCTCTATTATTTTATACACTCACCTGCTAAAAAATCCAGAAAGCCCTTTCTTCTTTAATTTCGCTTGCTCTTTGTCTACAGAAGCGGTGTCAGCCGCCTCATCCTCTTTTGATGCACCAGAAGCAAGAGAACACTCGGACAAACTCGACACAGTACTAGAAAACGAACCACCATCCTTCCCCCTTTGGTGTCCACTCACACTTCCGCCCCACTGCAGAGTACTTTTAGGAGAATCACTTGTGTCACTTTTTTCACACGTTGATAACGAATAATTACCTTCATCACTAAAACTACTCTTTTTAGATAACTTATCGACATCGTCAGGTGTATTATCTACGGGCTTTACTATTTTCGGACTAACAAAATGTAATTGTTTGGTCATAGGATTGTACGCGAGTTGCATATTATCCAAAGCTTCACTGAGACGCATCCCGCCTTTTTGGCACGGAGTAGACATCGCGATTTCGAAATTCGAACACTTTCGCGTTCAGTAGTCACATTCATTTTTCATGACATCCTATATTATATAAACAGAAAGCCATTACTGACAATTCATAAAATTAATCACTATGTAATTAAATATCACTCCTAATAATTTTGTTTATAATGATTAAAAGCAAACAATTTTCCTAATGGTATAACGTCCGTTTTATTTAGAAGAAGAAAACTAAACTAAATGCGTACTTAATCATAAATTATATCCTTAATTATCACTAAATTAAAATAATCCGATAGTTAATTGAAGCATTATTAAAACAGCTTCATAAAGTTCACTGTTTTGTTTTTATATTTCGATTATAAACAGACATAAAATAAAACAAAACACGACACATCCATCGTTGATGACTTCCTATGAAATGAAAAATTAATAATTTTTACTTTAACTCTGACAAGTAGTGCTGTCAGACGACGAACTTGAAATTACTATGTTTTAGGCTCGAAAAAACAGAATTTATTGGAAAAAATTACCGTGTTTTTTTATCAGCACAACTTAAAAGACATTAAAAAGATTTTTGTATTTATTTATTTCCCTTACTAAGCACTAAATTATCAGACGTAGTTCGATTACACATTCTTAAAAAAAAACTTTGTCATACAATTTTAAGATCATTCTTGTTTATGGAAAATTTACTCATGAAATAAGATCAGAATTATACCATCGCCTGCACTTTATGATTTTTAGAATAGTACCATATTGTATATAATACTATCCAAAGAACTATAATCGGGGAATCTTCTAATTAGAACATAAATTAAAAAGCGCTTTCGTCCTTTGTTAATATATTATGAAATTAACGTGCATTTATGTCTCAATAGATGAATTTTTGGCTTGATTAAAACAGTGTTCTTCATACATTGTATTTTTACTAATACAGTGTACAGCTTATACGCTGTATTACATAAAATTACAGTACATATACTGTAATTACACTGCATTTGGTAACACTGATACCTAATGACAATCAATGACAATCTTGACATTTGTTTACTTTACTGTTTGGATCTGTGCTTCCTGCCTGCCACAGACTACTGAGAGGATATTATACGTAATTTTTATTTGTTTCTGCTTTATCTACATGTACATTTATACATATTACTGCTTTAAGTATGTACTCTTAGGGGATCTGTGGCGGCTAAGCTTACTTTTTATGAAGGGTAGAATTAAGAAGAACCATCTTAAATGGGAGATAATATGAAAAATTTTCCAGCTGTAAGCAGTAAATTACAATCCGGGAGTTGACAACTTTTGGAAAATAGTTTTAAACACTATGAATGTTTAAAAATATTTTTAATTGAAACAAAAAATATGTGAAAAAAAGGCAGCATTATAATCCCGTGATGTTATCATTCATTTTAATAACAGTGACGAGTGTGACAACCACAGAACATTTACATAATCTCTGACATTTACTACCAGGGCCGGAGCAAGACACTCACTGAGACTTATTCCCATAGATTTAGAATGTAGCGTAATGTTAGGTCTGTGATATTTCCTGAATGGTGATGTCACGTTTTCTAATCAGCATTTCAAGTCACGTGACTCGTTACTCACAGACAAAAAATATTAATTTTCCCTTTGGAAAAATAAATAATTAAACAATAACTTTTTCAAGATTTGTATTGTTTTAGGCTTTTTTTTTAAGACTAATATTACTCAATAATTTACTTTAATTTTTAAACATGCATTCAGTTATCGGATTCAAAAATATAGTGTAGAATGAAGCAATGATGTTATCTCGTGATTTTACACTTTTACTGTTGTAGTATTGTAAAATTTAAAAAAAAGTTGATCTCACGGGACTAGGTACTAGCAGATGTAAAACATCTTAGTGAATATTCAAATTTCTAATAAATAAAAATTAAAATAGTGTACAGCTCATACAGTGAAGCAAAGGAGTGTCTAGTATGCGCACGCAAAAGAGTTGAGAACGTCGCGACGACCGTCGCGGCGTAGAGGAGCTATGACGGTATTAGAGATCTTCATGCCATTTGCCGTAACGGCATACGGTTCGATTTTACTGCTGAGGCGCGCCAAAAGATGTTTCACGTCGGTAATTTTTAGCGCTATCTTGAAAATTTACGCACTTAGGTACTATTTCATTCATTACTTACTTCTTCTTCTTCCTAACTTGGCAACTAGTCCTTAAAGACCATTACTGCCATTATCAAGTGAATATAGTGGCCTATCTTATGCTGATCTCAGTATCCTAACAAGATGATGGCTCTCTTGTTAGATCCTTCTATGGAGTTTTTGTGGTATCCCAGAATGCATGCTCTTACTTTATATTTATAATCCACTTCTCTTAACCAAAATATATCACGCAAAACGCCACCAATATTACATAATATATGTTCAAGAACCTAAGTAAATGAATTAAAAATAAAAACCACAACATGTCACTTCAACATCCCGCCAAAAACTGTATTGCTTACTTACTTTTTCATACATAGAGACGTACTCCTCTCTATAATTACTTATTTATATCTGCTTCATACTTAACTTCCATGACTGTGTTGCTAGAATTTTTTTATTAGGAAAGTTACCTTTAATTTTGCATTTGTAGTCACCGGCTTACTGCAGCGTCTTATTTATAGATATCTGGTTATTGAATGTCCATTGAACTGTGCACACTATCGGACGTAACCATAGGCCGTCTTATAGATATCTGGATAATGAATGTCCATTGAACTGTGCACACTATCGGACGTAACCATAGGCCGTCCGATAAATATCTGTCGAGTGAATATTTTTGTCAGACCAATTTCCACGGACAGTGTTGCTAACCTAAATTTTAGAAAATTGATATAAATTGGTAGAGTATAAAATGAAAATTCGGTAGATCTCTCTACTCGTCCTAGCACTCTGCTTGAGTAGATTTCGAAGTTTAAAAATATGTAAATTAGAAGCTGCTCTAGAAGAACTTATACATCATTATACGAATTAGAACACTTTCCCGATCTTATAAATCCATACCTAGCTAACAGGCATTATATTCCTGAGGATACGATCAATATTACAATAGAATAAAATTATAAAATAAACAAAAATATGTTAAAAATTTATGTATGTATTTAACATGCTAAATAAGTTGAAATCATGCCAAATTTAGCATTAAATATACCAAAACGGCAACACTGGTACGCTCGGACGAGTCCGTAAATCGCGTTCGAAGCTACTGGCACACTTAAAGTCGCGGCTTACGGATGCGTGCGATAGTTTGTTTGCATTTTCAGCATCTTACCAAAAATTTTAATATAGTAATATAAAATAACAGTGACACAAATCGCTTCTTATACAAAGGCAAGCAATTAAATTGAAAACCACTCATTTTAAATAAAATTGGCAATAGAGGGCTAAAAAAGACGAATGCAATGGCAAGGAAACCATTTTCAGGTGGTAGCGATAATTTTAGTACTCATTGTCCTTCAAGAGGGCTGATTTTTGACTTTGCTTTTCTAGGGAATTGCATATTAATCGTTTAAAGTTAATCTAATGCACATTTTATAAAACACGTCGCAATGTATCATCATTTGGTTTAGGTTTAATATAAAAATTATTATAATATCGTAGGTAAGAAGAAAAAAACATCAAATTAATAAATAAAATAAAACTTTTCGATACCAAATGTAATATTCATTTAACATAAAAAATATAACAAACCATATCGATAATATATTAAAAAAATCGGTTGTCTGTAAAGTCGGTTTACTGACGATAATTGAACGTGACAAGAAAATTTTAATTTTATTTGTTTGATGGATATTTTGTATGGATATAGAGAAGGAGGTAAATAGAAATGACAATTGAATTGATCAAGTCACGTTTATTTGTACGCATAAATACAATTATGTCAAAGTAGGAGTGAGACAGATGTCGAACGTTGCCGAACGCGGAGGTCGATTGTGCCTCTTTATCGCTCGTTCCGCGCTCTCGCTTGCACTTCAAGCCTTAAATGGAACGCCGCATGAGTCATGTTTTTTCGTGCGTGCAGCCGGCTCCATCGAAATATAGGACGTTGTCACGTCAAAAAGAAACCTCATCTATGAGACAAAGTTTTGATTTTTGGTTCTAATAGTGCCACAGCTGTTGTCAAAATAGTCAAGGGCGATGTGGTAAATTTTGACGAGACCGAGTAAAATTATAACTCTATCGCTATCTCACGCCCGGTTACACGGTCTGTCTGTCTACGATAATGAAGCTTAGTAATTTCGATTACAATAAAAAACAGAAAATCATAATCAAAATAATTTATTCTGATGTGGTTTTGTTTAAAAAACATTTTAACGTTAAAATTAAGTAATTGGTTCCGAAATACATATTTAGCATGTATATCACGTATGTATACGCAATTTTAAAAAAGACTTAATTTATCACTGGTAAATAATATTTAAACATTAAATATGATTTTATCTAGTTCTAATAATTAAACAAGATAATATTAAAAGGGTTTTTGTAACCGTAAGACCAATATAAAGCAAAATATCAGTTATTTTGTAATTTCCCAACAATTTCCGAAAAGTTTGGTTGCCACTTTTGAAACTAGTCAACTCATCTTAGGTCCAATTAAATTTAATAATATATATTTAGGTACTATTTGGTGAAATAATTAGTCACAATGTGAAATAGTCGAATTAAAATAATAATAACAATTTGTTTCACTAAAGCCGTTCAGAAGTACAAATGAGCCGGATTAGACTTTATAATGATTAAAATTACTAATAATACAAAAATATATAATATATTAATACTATATAAATATTTACATATAATTCTTCTAACCTTTAGACAGGTCGACGGTGTCGTGTCGTTGTGTGGTTTAAGTTTGTTGCATGCAACATACAAAAATGCAAAATAACGTGATAGATATGAAGTAATATCGTATAAAATTAAAAATAATTTGTTTTCGCTCAATGATTGTTTTATTTTTTCAGAAAATCCGATGTAACTTCTTTAACACAATGTTTATTCTCGTTATACCTGACAAGCAATAACAAGGTTATGAAACGGTCAATCATAACTTAAGTAGACTATAAGCTGAAGTAAGTTTAAATTTTTTAATTTTTACTGTTTTTTAAATGACGTTATATTATGGAAGGCAAAGGTAAGGAATACCGAATTACACAGATTTTTAAATTAAGTAGTGTCTATAAAAGTGCATAATATTATAAGAGTTCCCAAAATAACCAATTGACGTTAAAATACCAAAAATAAGTGAGTACCAAAATGATGCTAATTTAGCAAATAAATATGACCTGAACTTTACAGTATATGACCAAAATTGTGCTAATGTAACAAAGTAAAATGTCCTGGTGTTAACAGGATATGAACAAAATAGCACTAATGTAACAAAACAATACGACATGTAGTTAATAGTATATGGTCAAAATGGCGCTAATGTAGGTATAATAATATGGCCTGCGGTTAACAGTAAATGACCAAAATAACGCTAATGTAGCAAGAGAATATGGCCTGCAGTTAACAGTACATGACCAAAATGGCGCCAATTTACCAAAAGAATATGACTTGCAATTAAATTGGCGCAAAAGGTAGCAAAAGAATAATATAGCTTGAAGTTAACAATATATTATGCCAATATCGCTATAACAATACCATATAAATTTCACTAGATTTCTCAAACACTTTCAATGTACAGAGTGAATACTCCTTGCCTTTAAATTCTAAAATATTTATATATAAAAATCTATATTTAGCAGTACCTAGTCATATAAAAATATTTTACCGCTCTTGTTAAAATATTAATAATAAATAATCGCGACTTCAAATCGATTGTTACAAAACATGAGACTCGGCTTTCAAGTTTCTTTCGCACTCTTTACGTGCATCCTACAATCACAGACAGAAGAACGTGCTTTTTACACGCTAAACAAATATTTTATTATAATTTTTATGAGCAAAATTCACTGCGCTCTCGATAATACTACACGTAAATAGATAACTTTTAGGCTTTCTAAAAGAAGTAATATCACTTTTCTTTAAACGTCACATTAACATTATAAAAATCTCAACTTTTTGGTATTCTCGTGGATACCGCTTCAGTGCTTCTTAATTCTGGGAAAAGTTCCACTATGCACAAGTCCAGTAAATTGTAGATTAACTGCGAAAAATAATATATAAACAAAATATACATCGTGTAGTAATAATAATAGTAGCCCGTAAAATATATGAACCACATGTATTGCCATACTTTATATAGTCTATGGTATTCTAGTTTTATCTATATAGAGTTAAGGGTATTACTATGCTATGGTTTTATCATATATGAAATATTGGTAATACACAAGTTGAATTGAATTATATTTTTATTTTTATAGAATAGTAACAGAATGGCGACTCCGTAGTTTCAGAAACAAAACTATAATTACGTATATTGTTAAAGCGCGAACACTTGCGACTGTCGTTCGCATAGCCATATAATATAAGCCTGGAACTTTCCTTAATAAAAGGTTCCCCTAAGGCAAAAATAAATATACAAATAGGATTAGTAGTTCTTGAGATAAGCGCATTCAAATATACAGATTAGATTATACTATAGATTTTTTAAATATATTTACAACCAAAGTGGCAAAGAAGCTTCCAGCTTGCCTGACGGTTGGCGGCATATGAAGGCTTGTAACTTCACAGGTGTCACTAGCGTGTTGGCGAGCTTGATTCCTTCTTTCACAAGAAGCTCTAAACCCTACTCATTGCATGAACACAACATTAGGTTATTTGGCTGCGATCTTCTGTAGGGTGGAGGGGAGGTACCACACCAGTCCGACAACCCAAAACCGAAAGAAATTTCCGAAGCAATAACTTGGTGCTCTACTTCTGTTTGAATCCATCCTTCCCCAATTATATACGTTTTCATCTATACAATTAATAAAATTGAAGTGTTTGCTTGTAATGTCAAAATAACAGCTTTTTACTAAATGCATATGAAAGTTTAAACGATACCTATAACAAAAAACCTATTTTTAATTTTCTTGCTGTCTGTCTGTTTGTTCCGGGTAATCTCCGAAACGGTTGGACCGATTTTGACAGGACTTTTACTGATAAATAGCTTAAGTTATAATGAGTATTTTAGGCTACTTTTGTGAAACAATTCGGGCACTTAAATGGATTACGCTGAGTAAACCATAGAAATATATCAAATTAATTTACTATATTATTGTAAATCATAAAAAACCTAGAAAAAATTCAGCGAGAGTATATGTCTATACTCTAAGGAACATCCACAATAAGCATTTTTGTCTATAAAATAAGCAGGTATAAGGTATAAGACCACCTATAATATTCACGCGTATGCCCGATCGACGGCATTCAATAGCTCCACGTGAGCGAAGCCGCGGGCACAGCTAGTCACACTATATAAATGAAAGAAATTTACCTGTTTGTTCAACTCGGGTTTTTGTATGATATCGAAGGCGCTATTAAGGGCCCGTGTCAACCCAGGACCAGTGACCACGCCAGCGTATTGCGGCACAGAGTTGAGAAGCTGCGAGCGAGCCAGGTCACGCTGCCTCATCGGATCCGACCTAGGCTGGGACACCTTCTTACCGAATAACAGACCTGGGGAAATTAAAAATACAAAAATTCGCATTCAGAAGTCACTGAATAGCCCCACTCGATTTTCTTCTTTTTGATTAACGCTAACGTGTATTTATCTTATCTTATTATCCAATTACTCTTGTAATCATCAAACATAACTCTAATAAGATGACCGGGAGTGAGGGAGGTTTTATGGTAACTTAAAATAATATCCCTAGTAAAATCTACTGAAACTATAATCACCCTGTGGTAGTGGTAGGCTTGGGTCAAGTGAGATTATGGCCATAATGATTTAAAAAAACTTCACTGGTGCACAATAACCAAACTATAACCAATGTCGCTCCCATTTATGTTGGCCTGCTCAAACATCACTTGTTTGAAGTACTCCATGTTGTAGGAAGAAGGGAATACTCTGGCCGGGAGACAGTTCCACAGCTTCACAGTAAGGTGCAAAATGCTTCGTTAGAAGAAAAGAAGTATCATCTATGTTTATGGACGTCGAGTTGCAGATTATAATCCCGTGTAAACCTGTAATTTGTATCATATATGTTACAACTGATAGACCTCAATGATACTGCAAAAAGGATTTATGTCACTATGAACTGATTTTACACGACATTTTATTTTTAAACAACAGAGTGTATGATATTCATGTCCTGGTAGTAATGTTAGTAGAATCTACATCAATGGTCCCCAAACTTTTTTTTTTCATATACCCCTTACCAATTTTTACACAAATGACAAATGAACATCATTTATCTCTAAAATCGGTATTGTTTGAATTATTGTCGAATTGAACAAGTCTGTACAAGTACAATCTATACATGTCTCAAAAAGTACCTATAAAAATAATTTAATATTTTAAATATTTATAATAATTTAATAAGGTCATCCCACCATCGATCCCGAATTTTCCCATGATTGATGCAAGTAATCATGAAATTCTCTGAATCTAGCTCCATATCTTTATAAAATTCCATAAATATTTATACTTATATTATGTTTACTGTAAAAAGTATTTTTTAAGTATAAAGGCACTATCATATTTTATAATTACAATTATAGAAAGAAAGACAAAGTTTTCGAAACGACTTTCTCAAGTGGAATTCAATGATTTGTCAACCCCCATTTGCAACTCGCGGACCCCCAAATTTTGTTTTCGATGACGCAGACCACTTGCAGTTCGAATTCGACCCCCAGGGAGACTTTAGGAACCTATGATCTATATATAATGTTATACAAATCAGTCCGGAATGTCGATCTAACAAATAACATCTTACACTGAATAATTGAAACTCAATCTTTTGACATAGAAAAAATTGCAGTATCACGAATGATATATCGTAACGTACCTTGTCCCAATCTGATGAGATGCGCAAGCCTTCTCTCGGAGAGCAAGTCAGCTAGGGTGGAATTGAGGTATCTATTGAAGAGGTCGTCGGCCATACCTCTTCCGTATCCGAGCACAATACCGCAGAGGGCGCAAAGCAACGCTCGCGCACGTATCACACGCGTCACTGGAACGATGTTAATAATTGGTGGACAGTAATCACAAAAAAAAAAATTTAGTTCCTGATATTATAATCATAATTCAATTTCAAAAATTGAGAAATAATATTGAATCCAACATGTTCGTCGGTTCTCCATGTCAAACGAAACTCTAAGAACAGTGCATGACGTCATTCGTGTGTAAGTGAACGTCACCCAATTGGGGTTGTTGGATTTTTATGAATGACAACATGGGCTCGCCCAGGTATGTGATGCGCCTATCGTCATCTGGCGAGCCGTGGAGAAGTCGTTCATTCGTTAAGATAACGGCATTGCTCGCGCGCTCAAACTATTATAAAAATTCATAAGTATTGTTAGTCTAATTATATATAATATAAAGATATAGTGTGTATCAAGTATTGCTCTTAAAAGCACTTTAATTTAACTCATATCATTTCTATGCCATTGTATTGACAATTATATGACGAGAGATGGAGAACAGTATGGTCAAAACATTCAGCTAGTTCATCAGGGAGATACTGTGGAGCGGGTGGCTTATTTACGTTAACAAGCCTAAGAAGCACCACCTTCAATATTTATTCATCATCCTGAACATCTTGAGGCATTCCAATATTTTGCTCTTCTTATTTGTTATGCTAGGCGGTTTATCCATTTGTAGTATGACGGTTTCTGCACTGTTTTAATTATGATTAACTAACTATGTATTTTATATATTTTAAGAAATTCACAATAATGATATTATGTTTATCGATTATGCCCAAATTGTCGACCACTGAGCCTCATCACTAGACTGGTATTTTTGCTAACAGATGTAGCCTTGAAGCGACGGCAACAATTGTTTTATTTTCTATCATTTCTTTTATTTATCGATATTTATTTTAATTATTATTGTTTTACTATCGTATTGTTATGATCTGAGTAAAATTAAAAAAAGTTCAGTATTCTTGGAGTCTCTGGACTCAGCTAGAATGTACTCGAAACTTCGAGTATGCATTCGTATGCATCATCCAACAAACAATAGACTAAAAATAAAAAAATCCCCTTCTAAGAATCTATGTAAAGTTCGAGATATTTCTAGTGATTTCGACCCACCTTTTTTGCAAGAGGACCATATATAGAGATCTGTCAGTACGATTGTAGTATAGTGAGGATTAACATAGTGAGTTTGTTTGATTTTTTTCCACTGATTACGGACAAATATTTACGCGAACTATAACAAAATTCGTTTTAATTATTTTTCATATAGAAAAAATCTCTCTAAACAAAATCCTATATCTGTACCGGATACTTCAGGGATAAATAGGTTCAATAAAATCACTTACACAGATACATGAAGCATTGAGTGAACCCCACTATGACAGTCTGATATCCCGTATCCCGTATCTCGATAGTGGGTTCGATGCCGAAGTTATTCTCGAATATCGAAGCATGAATGTTACGCGCATGATTCTGACGAATCGAGTGACGTAGTTCTTCCTCGACTTCCTCGTTCACTTCCTGAGCTTCCTCGACCTCACGGGCCGTGCCATGCTTTCTGCGGAGAAACAACTATGCCTTTATGAAACGTAAAATATCCAATTACACAGGGCAAAGCGGCGAAATGACAAAAGAGACAAATATAATTCTTTTCTCTCCTTTCCACAACAGAACAACACGAGCTGGGCTTCAGAGTCAGTTTTACAGTAACCTCGACACCGGTACGAATTAAAAGGTACTAAAAACTGTGGAACACTCTCCCGGCCAATGTGTTTCCTCCTTCTTAAGACATCAGGTCCTTTAAGTGTAACTTCAAGAGATATCTATACAGGCTAGTATGACAGTGGCAACCGCCGATGGATTTCTGATCTCTCGGCGGTCGCCGTTGTGTTTGGACTGTACTGTGCTTACCATCAGGGACAGTAGGTACCATCAATTTGTCGAAGTACTATAAAAAAACCAGTTTAAATACTCATTCGCCTGCTTATTTATTTTTCAATGACAATATTAAAGTTCCATATGAAAAAACTGTTAAAATTGAAAAATTATTAACATGGTAAATGGACACAGTTACCAGTGGCAAATACCGCACATCGAGCTAAAGAGGGAGATAATAATCGGCTACTTTCGGCTTCGTAGAGCGACATCTCTGTCACTGAGTACATTATGTAACGTTTTGTCTCTTTCGTTAATCGTGAACAGAGACGACGCTCTACGAAGTCAAAAGTACCCAATTATCTCCCTCTTAAGTTCAATGTGCACTATTTACGACAAGTAACTGTATTGAAGAGTGTAATAGCTTACTTGGCAATAATCAAAGCCTACCCCTAACACCCTCAAGTTTTCGTCATATACTATTCGGGGTGTTTTAAAAATAGGCAAACGGACAGTATCATAATTTTTTAAATTAAATTTAGATAAAATTATTAAATAAGATCGAATATGTTGCGCTGTTCTTCATGTCAAACGAAGCACCAAAAACAGCGCATGACGTCATTCGTATGTAAGTGAACGTTACCCAATTGGGTGTGTTGAGCTGACATCTGTTGTTTTCTTATAATTTCTGCTTTTATTTAGTACTGGCACTACGTATGAAATCATACGCTCTGGGGTATAGTTTGCGCGGATATTTGAAAATGTATACGTTTAAACGTTATTTTAGTACTTCTAATGCGTTATTTTTCGTAGTTTTATAAATGCATAATGATTAATAATTAATGCTTATTGAAGAATTGTCAGGTCGCTTACTATTTTCGAGAGTTGGGTACCTTTTCTAGATTTAACAAGTTACCATTACACGAACAAAAAAAAAACAAGCTCACTCACAATGCCTGATATCGTTCCATATCGGAACACACCAATAAATTCCTCAGGAAGTTCTCCAGGTGTTGACCCTTCTCTTTCCTCAGTTTGTGCGTGACTGACTGGTAGATGTTGACCAGGTCTGTGCTCGTCGCGTTCAGGGTCGACGCCTGCACGACCGTCGAGAAATCTCCGTCCTCCGTGAGAAATATTCGGAGAAGCTCGCTCGTCTGCAGCAAGCTCTTCTGTAGTAACCTCTGGACGAAATCTTCGTACTTGTAACGCAATATCTCTAGAGGACTGTTGTCTCTGGAATGATATGATAACATTTCAAAGGAAGTTTTTAGTGTGATGTTATAGGGCGACCCTCTTAATGGTTTGCGAGATGCGGGACAGCGGGTGTGAACGGATATACACCGTATTGAGAGATTACCCTATATCGCAAGATCATTATATAATATGCATGTTATTGCAACTATGTGCAACTACTTTTATGTTTCTGGTAAAAATGACAACCCTAAATTACGTGATGGGCCGCCATTTTGTAACAGACGTCAGGAATAGGGGCGAGTTATAACAGTTAAAATAAGATACTTGTTGGTCCTGTTCCTGTTCCAGAAAAATAAAAGTTCCAATAACCTGTTCCAAAATAACAGCCAAATACACTTGTAACCATAGATTAATACAACTCTTACTAATCGGCAACTCTAAATTTTATACACTATCAGCCTAACATATAACCTTATCAATTAATCCATCAATGAATTCATCAATCAATCACTAAATCAATCGATAAATGAATGATTTATAATAAACATCCTTACGCTAGAATACACAAAAGCAAGTTCCAAATTTAAACAGTAACACTCTGGAACAGGCACGTAAGAACAGCCTGTTCGTTTTAAAGGCAACAGTTCCACGCTGATACGTGTTATTTTAACCTGTTCCAATAAATACGCCTTACTTCTAGTCAGGAACGCATTCTTTCAGCAGGTAAACAGTAAACAGCTGATATATCCGTACAAAACGTGAATAGGCTAACAAGTTAACTGGCATCAAATTTATAAATGATTCGAAATTGGAATCTGGGTTGCCTAATTTATATGATGAATAAATAAGTCGATAGGCAACTAATTTTTGGTACACCTTGTGAATAAAAAAAAAATAGAACTTGCCTTACATACGTAAATTTTAAAATGGTCGCACTCTAAAGTATGTATTTTTTACCAGCTTATTACCACTGCGCCAAAATGCTGTCACTTATATAATTGCGTTGTACGTACCTCCTGGAAGGTAGGGGCAGATCAAGCAGCAGCCTGTCTCCATGGAACTCGTGCAGCTTGCTCCGAAGCAGATGAAAGTCATGTTCGCTCCGCTCAACACTCCAAAAAGAAGCTGCACCCGTTGGGTCCAACCGATGCACTGCTAGCGTGAAGACACGCACAGTGCCGCGACGGGGCGGCGCTTGCTGGTCGTACATTTTTTTTTTTAATATTAAGAAGTCAAAACAAACCAAATTATTAAAAAGGAAACAAAAACCCGACTGCAATAAAAAACTTTTTGACTATTTTTTTATTTTATTGCTTTTTATTTCATTTCCATATGTCGTACTTCAATATAAGCTAAAATCCATCAAGCTGTTTAGGCTAGAGAGCGTGCCAAAGAAATAGACATATATACGTTCAAAAAACATAAGCCTCCTTTTTCGCAGTCAGGTAATCTAGGGACACCCTTATCTATACAATTGTCTAAACGTGTCTGTTTGTTGTATCAAAATAACAGTTTTTTAATGAATGCATATAATAAATACACGGCGACCTTTGACACTCAGTATATAGACTCAGTATCAAACTACGTACGTCGTCAGTTCGTACGCCGTGTTTTTGACACTTGAGCCCGGACACTCCTATAAAAATAAAGGAATGAAATGTAACGGACAACTGTAAATTGTTTGAATGAACGAATGAACTAAAGACAGATAAAAAGTGTCATGGCAGATTGATAGTGATAGCTAAAGACCCTGCATGAAATTCTGTAAAGTAAACTGTAAATATCTCTTACCATAAGAAATAAAAGAAGTTCCAGCAAGGAAAAACAGTTTTCCTTAAACTAGACGCAACATAAACATTATGTAGTTTTCTACACAAAAAAAATGTCTTGTCGTGTAGACGCTATCGAAACAAAAGTATTTTAACCTTAAGGGTTATAAAATCGTCAAAAGTTTTGGAAGAATGGAATTTACTATAATAAAACTCACCAATCTTATTTCAACATTAGTCAGCACCACTTTGTAATTGCTGAGATCATTGCCCCTCAATGACTCTTCGGCCGCTATGCTGTCTAAGTATTTCAATATATCCATATTATCCTCAGCCTCGCCTTCAGACTCTTCCGTGTTAGTGAAACAGTCCAAAACTTGTCCGTCTATACTCTGGGGTTTTAGGGCTCCTTTTAGTTTATTCCCTAGTCTTATTGCTGTGTTTAGAAGTTTCTCTTGTGGCCTATAAACACATAATCGAATGTTGAAGCTATTATAACTCACTGACAGCGTGTACGGACACCGCTTCGAAGTGAATTCGAATCCCTACAATGACCCAGAGTTTTCGGTGAAGGGAAAAACATCGTGATGAAACCATAGCATGGTGGCATGACATTTCTAATGCCCATCTGGTTAACCATCACCCAATAGTTGAAAATCTGTCACGAATCACCAATAAGCCGGGACTCCCACTCTGTGCTATGTTCATAAAGTTACATTTTACAAGAACAATCTGTTTATTATTATTCATGGGCAGCAAATTAGTCTATTGTAAATACTTCTCATGTAAAATGGTGCTATGATTACATAAATAACATCCGATTGCGATATACAAAATGTGTGTATTGCTTTTTAGCACTATTCATTTGGCAGAACTCAGAGTAAACTAAATTAAAAAAGAAAGTTTTTAAATTGCACCTTTTGAATTTTTTTTTATTTGAATGGTTTATTAAAAGTTTCGATATAGCTTTTGTAATGATTTTGCTATCTGCTATAAATATAACATAATGCTTACTTTCTAGTCATATTCTTCTGGTAGCCGGTTGGTACTCTACTACCTACTATTAAATTGTAAAACTGAAACAAAATATATATGTTTAAATATAATTACAATTCTATAGAACCAAAAAAATAAGTTTATAATAAATGAAACTCACTTCTTCACTGTGCAAAAATCTAGGTAGCATTATTTTCTCTATGACGCTGTGCGATTGTCTCGCCGCTTGATACAAAGCCCGACTTGTTTGTAACCTGAAATTATTACATTATATTTACACGATTAGACACATTATTACACTATTTCACTATTCACTATATACACATCATTTACAGTTTACACTACCAGACACACTATTAGACATATTATTTACACTATTACACTCATGTACGGAAGTGAAATTTGGGTGTGGCAGAAAAAGCATGAAGGTAAAATAAATGCAGTAGAAATGAGAGCGTTAAGAGGTATGTTAGGAGTGAAATTGAGTGACAGGATAAGAAATAGTGTGATAAGAGAGCTTTGTGGTGTGAAAGAATATAGGCACACGGATTGAGAAAGGGATGCTTAGATGGTTTGGGCATGTTGAGAGGAAGAATGAAAGAAGAATGACTAAACAAATTTATGATGCGAGTATGAAAGGAATCGTTGGAAGAGGAAGGTCTAGACGACCATTTATCGATAAAATCGGAAACGTTCTGAAGAAAGGTAAGGTCAAGAGTACTCTAAACCGACGAGCATGCATGAAAAGATTAATGAATGCCGAAGAAGCGAAAGTGGTATGCCAGGATCGTAGCAGGGGGAAGGACGTGGTCTCTGCCTACCCCGTTGGGAAATAGGCGTGATTTATGTATGTATGTATTAGGCACATTATTTAAACTATTAGAGTGAATATTGATTCTCAACCAAATAAGAATAATTTGCGCAGTGGTAGTATGTATGTTTAAAACATACAATGAGCATGAGCTTTCGCTGAAGAAAAACATCATTATCAAATCATAGTATGGTGGTTGGGCATTTTCTAATGCTCGCCTAGCTATGTAGTTACCACCCTCATGTTGAAAACTTGTCGCCAAGCACCTATAGGTATGTTTCGGCAGCCCCTTTAGGCTTAGCGTGTTACTATCTTATGCCACATCGTTACTTAACATCAAGTGAAACTGTTGACAAAAACTAAACAAAAAAAAAAAACAGTGTTCAACATGAAAATTCATAATGTAATACAATAATTGTGGACCAAATCAATATCAAAATATATGAATACTAGCCGGTTATTTTAAAGACAAATATTCTAATAGTGGGTGGTAAAAGATAGACATTAAGCTGTCTCTGGTTTTTTTTGTACTTAGGTCTTTTTAAGATGTACAATTATACAGTACATTAATTTGATATATCTCCTAGGGTTTAATTAGCGTAAGCCATTTCAGTGCCCCAAAAGTGACTTTTTTACGAATTGATTCAGTTATTTACCGATTTACCGAAAAAAAACCAGGAAAATCGCATAATTGGTTCTCGCAAGAAAAAATATAAACAGACAGACAGAGACGTTGAGTTTTATATCATGTATAGTTTTTTACAGGTGATTTTTACAAGTCCCTGCTAAGTTTTTATTATGTTATAATTTTGGAATACTTCAAACATCAAGTAACATCAAATTAACTAAGCTTCTACAGCATAAAAAGGCATCATAGTAATACTATCTATAAATATTTGTATTAGTTGTTATTACAGGTTTTAAAGGATTTGCACAGAGGCTGACTTGAATATTGTCAATGTCAGACATTCGTGTAAGCCTTAATACACTAGTTTGCATTAAGTGAAATTTAGTTCAAGTTTAACTGGCATTATTGTTTATGTGTTTCGTAACTACTCACCTTTTAATACTGTCAGCGCTTTGTAGCAGTTCGTATAACTCATCAGCCAAAGCTGGGTCAAGCGGTACCCGGCTGAGGCTCTCTTCTGATATGTATAATGAGTACAAGTCCGATGCTTCTTTATGGAGAGTTGCCTTCTCCGCGTCACTCAGTTCCGGGTTCAATATTTTTATTTGGAATGATTCTGTTAATTGGGATTGAGTGAATTATTATTATTAAAATGGAATTTCTTTGGGTGTGCGATGATTGACAGTAAAATTCCAGGGTCCAAATTAGTTGCAACGTTCCTGACGCAAAAAGGATTGAAAATAGGTACTTAGCTAGTGAGAGAAAAGGAAAAAACTATGCTATAAACCGAGAGAGATAGAGCGCTATAGAATAAGACAAGATAATAGTCCGCATGGAATTGAATGGTCATTCATGGGATAAGTAGCGTGTTGTTCCATCATTGCATTTAATTTTTTCATTTCAGCTAGTTCACTTTGTTTCACTAGTGACGTGCTCTTTTTTGTGAGGTATCTTTTTGTCTATAATATAATAGGACACAAAGTTTATTACAGGCCTCTATAGACTCTTATGAGTGTTTCCTCGCTAGAGTGCATACTAAAACTTGACCCACAAAATAACGCCACTTGTCTTAAGGATCTCACACAATAAGCCGGCGGCACGGCCGCTAGGCATGTGCAGCGACATAAACGGCGGGCTAGACGCAAAAAAAATGAGCCGCAAGCGTCAATTCATTCTCGGTACCAGTTTTTGTACAGTATATTCATCTGAAATGATGCTCCACAACAAAAACCATCAGCCATGCCGCCGGCATAGGTGTCTCCTAGTGAAATTCAAGTTAGAATGTATGAGAGATTAACTGGAGATTTTTTGAGAGGTATGACATAGATAAGTTTATTTAGAGATTTTCTTCTACTTAGGACGGTCTGGCTGGCGGAATACCTCCACCCTACAAATGATCGCAGCTAAATAACCTTGTGTTGGATTCCTAGGCGTCCATAGGCTACGGTAGAGCCTTTACCATCAGGTTGGCCTTATATTTGTTTGCCACCTTATTTAGTATAAAAAACCACCTATAATAAAAATAAACAGCAATTTTCTTTGTCAAGTAAGTCAAGAAGATATATGTACATACATTTATCGTCTTCGTATACGTACGATTCGTATATATACATTACGTGATACGATATATTTACGTGCGCATACGCAATTTGGGTACATAAAAGAAAATTATATAAGGAAATAACTCACTAATATCTTTGTAAAACTGCAGTAGATGTATGTGATTTGTATTTTTCATGTACTGCATGAACGCGTAGAAATAGTCCTGATCGTTCATCACTAACTCCAAGTCGATCTTTAGTAGCTTGCATCTATCAGCGTACAATGAATCAGATTGACGGGCGAATGTCTCGAGGAATTCTACCTGGTGACAACATGTCTCTTTAATTTTATTTTTATAATTTATTATATTCGGTATATCATATATGCAATAGCTGATCTTAACCCTTACTTTCCTAAATACAAGACTATAATATAATTGACATTTCTACATTATATACTTAATAACGCTTTCCATATGAGCTGCTTTTGCAATATTCTAAATAACACTTGGGAAGACAGAGTCACAAACGAGAGGGTCTTAGAGATTGCACAGCTGACAAGTTTCATTGCGATGCTGAAACAGCCACGATTCCGCTGGCTGGGGCATGTGCATCGAATTGAGTCGTTCCGTTTGCCGCTTCGTATCATGGTAAGTGCCGTAGGAAATGCGAAAATAAGCGTGGATTGGCCGCTGCTACGGTTTAAAGACTGTGTTAAGCGTGACATGGTGTCCTTTAACATTAATCACGCAGGATGGGAGAAGCTCCTGAGGTTAGAGACGATTGGCGCAAGTGTAAAGGTATCGCAGATTACACATACATTCAATGTTTATCAGTCCTATTACGTAAGCAAACTGTCTAAAAATAGCACACTTCCTATTCTTTTAAACGACGACGTACAGTTCAAGGCTATTCCCATATTTTCGACCCCTCGTTTTATTTGGGTATATAAGGAGCCGTTTTCCGGACCAGGACAGACGGCTGAGTGTCTTTGGCGTTCGCTCCCAAGCCTGGTGAAGCTGTCAAATTCCGAATTGCTCCAGAGCCTTTAAGGCTAACACAAGTCTTTAAGGGTAACAGTACGAAAACAAGAGCCAAAACAGTTATGTTTTGAACAACCAAGTGAAAACAACAAGAGACACTGTAAGTACGACCACAGTGTAGTGAACATCTGAATAGTGAGTTTGTTCTACTTTTGTCTTAGAGTACGAATAAACCATTTCATAAAATCAAACTTTATTTTTGTTACCCACAGGTACAACAATAATTTTAGGAATATATCATGGTTTTGAATATACTATGTGAATTTATAAAATACCACAGTAATGTTATTCTTGCATATTGATATCGAACCTTGTAGTTAGGTGTAGTAGGCAGCTCAGCCATGGTTTCCTCTCCAGTCGCCAATATGATAAGTGTATTTAGTATATAAGGGTCTGCCAGTACATCGGTCAACGACAAAAGCACCCAACCAGCGAAAATTTCCCTGATTAGCACACGAAAGACTCTGAAAAGTATATTAATTATTTAAGACAATATTTATTTTTGTTATAGCATCTTTATAATATGGTGATGATAGAGATGATATACCTAATACCGGCAACTGGTTGCAACCAACAGCTTCATTAAAAATTGAATTCACTAAACTATTAACAGGCCAGTTTTGTTATACAGTATGTTTGATTTCCACACCCTAAATTTAATTCCAAAAATCTAATAAAAATGATAAGCATGGGACATCTAATATATATCTAATTATCTGTGATAGAAAAATATACAAAAGTCCAAGCCAATGATGACTGCGTTACAACGCGTGACATTTTGAGATAAGTCAGAGTTCGATAAATACTATTGGATCCTTGTTCTATTGACCTTGACCTTAAGGAACCATTACAAACAAGAGACTATAATGTTCTGGTACAATTTACAAGGACAAAATCATTCCAAAGAGCTTATTGGCGCGTTTAACCAGCATAGAGCTGGAGAAGCTCTGAGGCTCAGTAAGAATTAGCTACGAATCTTAGTGAGGGCACTCACTGGAGACTGTTGTCTAAATAAACATTTGTACAACATAGGTGTCCAGGGCACAAAAAGTGCGGATGAAACTCCAAAGCACCTCTTGTGTGATTGTGACCCACTAATACCTAAACGTAACCGGATTCTGGGAAAGCACATGCTGCTTCCAGAAGAGGTTCAGTTGCTCTCTACCAATAAAGTACTGCAGTGCATCAAAGCTATAGGACTTGATGGGGAGCTTTAGCAGTGTGGTGCGATCACAATAGATCTCATTGGTCGCAGTGATACAGAACTGCATAAGCCTGCACAGCCCCCGTTTAGAATAATAATAATAAATACTATTAGTTTGCGGTGCAGTATTTACGAACTAGTGTGACGATAACAAAGATTATTTGAGAAAAAATCTTGTATGTAGGTAATGTAAATCCCCTTCTTATTGACATTCTTTTTTTGACACACTACCATTTCATTCTAAACTAAGCATAGCTTGAATTATATGGTAACTAAACAGCTGATATACATATATAAATATTTAAGATTCAGACACACAACTGAACATTATGCTTATCACGTATCCGAACTCGCGACCTCTCGGTTCAATAATAGGATTTACTTACTACCATTGCGTCACGAGGTCATTACCATCGTCTTTCGGTAATACGAGCTGGGTAAGATACTTACGAATTCTTCAACTCTTGATTCCTGAGAAGGTACGGCATGAGCGCATTGGTGACGCAGCGCAGGTAGTCCAGCTCGGCGGAGCGGTTGGAGGCCGCGGGATGCGCGTGCAGTACAACCCTGCACTGTCTCTCTTGAACTGGGTCCTCGCACCACAACGAGTAATGCCGGAGAGCGCATGGTAACAGACGCTCCGTTAGGAACCTCGAGTAGTTTATCTACCAGACATACAAGTGTCACATCAACCATACCTTTTTATGAATCATCTTCGCCCTCCCAATACATTCTTCATAATTTAATGTATAATCGTAAAAACTTAAGCTAGATTTTGTCAAAGACCGGCACAGTTTCAATACTAGAAATAGATATAAATTAGTTGTACCATGTTCTAGACTTAGTAAGACTAATAAATTTTTTTTAGGTAATAGTGTTAGGTTCTTTAATAGGATCCTGAAGCACATTACTGATTTGCCGGACAATGAATTCAAGTACCATGTCAAGCAGGTTTTATTGTCAAAAGGTTATTTATTATAGGGTGGGTCATTATGTGAAAGACAGTAATGTCTGGAAGTGACTCCCACTCTGTGCTTCCATTAAATTATTAATAAGATTATTAACTATAAATATTATTTGTATAGTTTGATTTAAAAAAAGTTCAATTGAGTTTCTTGCTTGCATGCTTGAAGCTTGTTTCTGACTTCTGGATAACTGGGATGTTTTCCAAACTGCAGTAGTAGTGTTATGACGATCATGAGTGCTTTCTTGGGGCCTAAATTGAATAAACTATTTTATGATTTGATTTGATCCAATCTTAAAGATTTTATCCTGGCCAAAGTGGTTCAATTCATTTTTGGGGTGGGATATAATTTTGATTCCATGTCAGTTGGCAAGTTACCTAGTGCTTACGGTATTTGTAAATTTAAATATAAATATATTAATATTTTATATAAACAAAAACTTTAACTCACATGTGTCTAGCTTAATATGTAATCCAAAAATTAAAAAGCAAGACACCAATCCCGTGGCGTCAGCCGATTACTAGTGTTAGCGAGTAAATGGGCAAATTCAAATATGTCGGTGGTCTTTTTGAATTTATAGGCTATTTTGCAATTTGCATCAAGTAATTAACAATTAAGACTTCAGAATTTAATTTTTTTTAAACCAAAACTTTATTAAATATTAACTTGGTAAAACTATTCAATTTCATTGTTGCTTAGTAATAGAACAATAATATTGAGAAAAGCAAAATTAATTAAGTGATTCTAAGCCCTATATTTTATTCGCGAATATTCAAAATGTATTAAAATTAATCACCTACCAAATATTCAAACATCAATCATAAATCCGATAAATTTCATGTATGTATGGACCATACCTTTATGGCCCTTTGTAATAGGCATGATGACGCATATCGGAGCTGATGCCTCAACTCGTTTATGAAGAACGGTCGCAAAGTGATCTTGCTATACCATGTATTAATAAAATGATCCAAAATTGTATTGTAGAACTGGAAAAAAGTAATTAGAAAGCATATTTTTATTAGTATTAATATTTTTTTTAAATATAGTATAGCACTGCTGAGAAACTAGTTTTATTTTATTTTATTTTATTTTATTTTAATATTTTAAGAAAACTTACAGCTAAGTACTTATTTAAGTTACATGTATAAATTAATGAAGGCCATTTACAAGTTCTCACATATAATTATGTACTTATATATAAAAAAAAAAAAAAAAATAAAGTAGACGGAAGAACACAAAAATATTAACAAAAGAAATAAGAATTCAAAAGAGCTTTCAACTTCTGCACAGTTGTATTAAATATATCAATGTCTAAATCACTAACTAATTTATTCATACTGCTGCTTACTCGAATGAAATAGGAATTTTGTCTGTAGGTAGTTCTAACTATAGGACTATAAAGTATGTTAGGGTTTCTAAAAGATGCTGCCGGTACACGTAGGTTAATTTTGCTCAGTATCTCCGAACAGTCAACTAGGCCATTGAGAATACACAAAAGATATGATACATCAGCTATTTCTCTTCGTGTATACAGCGGGAGCATATGAAATTTTTTACAGCGCGATGTGTAATCTGGTACAATTATTTCAGATTTAAACTGTAGGAAACGAAGAAACCGCTTTTGTATTTTCTCAATGCGTGTGATATATATATTATAATTGGGGTTCCAGACTTGAGATGCGTATTCAAGATGGGTTCGAACAAAAGAACAATAAAGAATTTTAAAAGTTTTAACACATTTAAATTCATTGGATAATCGAAATACAAACCCTAATGCTTTAGAAGCTTTTTTGACAACATTATCAATATGCTTATCAAATATTAGTTTGGAGTCAAAAATAACACCTAAATCTCTAACAGCATTAACTCGTGATAATTTAGTATTTTTAAGAAAGTAATTGTGCAGAATCGGATTGAGTTTACGGGTATATGTTATAACTTGACATTTCGTGACATTTAAATCTAATTTATTGAGAATACAATAATTTTGAAACTTATCTAAATCATATTGAATACGAACTACATCGGAAACAGTTTTAACAGGACATATAATTTTTAATATAATAATAATTTTTCTTCACAATATCATACATAAAATTTCTAAATGTTAGAAAGATATAAAAAGATAATATTTTTATGCTTTAGATGCCATGTTTAGAAAACTAAAGAACCAACACAGATGTCCAGAGGCAAATTTCTTTATCCACCTATTTGAAGCTGGTGCAATTGCGAAGTGCCGTTAATGCATATTTACTAACTGCAAAGCTTAAAAGTAGGTATAGATTTCTTAGAATATTGTTACGATCTAATTAATCTGTATAAAAAATTCACAATTTTCGTAATTTAAAGAAATATCTGAAAAAATCATGAAATTACTACGAACATCGAGTATAAATTCATAGCTAAGAAAAGGCTTCGCGGAGTGCGCACATAGATTATTAATTATGTAAAACAAATACCATTGATAATACTTTAAATACTTGTAATCATGACTTAATGCCTTCCATTATATTTAAAATTTCACAATTTTATTAATTTTAAAGAGCATAGTTTAACTATCAGACTAAGTCATTAGCATAAGCTAATAACAATAATACTGTCTCTTTCTCATCACCTGACCTAGTGAGACAGCAACCAATCAATAAAAATAGAATAGAAAGTCTATGAGATAATAAAGGCCTTTAGATACCTGTTTAAGATATATATCTATAAATTAAAATAGTTTTGTTGCAAGCTCTTGTTACTAATACTAATGACATATAAAACATTTTCAATTTTCAACTCTATATTTAACTAAAACCAAAAATGAAATATTTGTTGATTTAGCATAAAATGTTTGATTCTATTTTAAAAATAAAATATGTTATACTGCATCAAAATCAAAATAATCTTTATTCAATTAAGGCCTTAAGAAGGCACTTATTAACGTCAAAACACTACTGCCGGTTCGGAAAACGTCTCAGACATTGAGAAGAACTGGTAAGAAACTCAATCAGGTTTATCTTTTTTTTGTCCAGCATAAAATGATGTCCAGAGTTTTGTGTGTATATGCTGGCTTTCATACCTGAGAACACAGTATTTGGGTGCACCTGGGTACTCCATACGACCTCATGTTAAGAAGACCACTACTAGAACTAGAAACTAGAAAATGAAATTGCTCCCTTTCCCCTTAGCTGAGCAAAGCAAGAGCAAGTAAGCTCACCATGCATTTGTAAAATAGAATAAGGATAATAAGGTCCATAAGAATGTTTAAAAAAAATTGTTTTCTCACACTTAAAGAAGAAGTGTAAATGTGACAGATGAGCTTGCATATTCTTGAAAAGATTTCTAATTCTGAATTCAATTGAAGAAGGCATACAAGATTGGTCACTAGCAATATTGAATTTGCTTCTGTATTTTGTTATTCTTGCTGCTGCTATTTTATTGTTTACTACTGCTAAAAAAATGTAAAAAGTACTCATGCCTCCCTTTATTCACACCTCTCTAGTGGGTTGCAGCCCCCACTTTGAAAACCAATGTTATTGTAGGAAAGCAAAGTCACAGCATAGTGTAAGCACAATACAATCCAAAAACTAGCACTGTATAATATGAAACATTATATATAAATTAGCTGGCCCAGCAGATTTTGTTCTGCCCTTGCCGCCACCTATTGGATCCTAACTTAGATATCAACTATCATGTCATGTATTATATAAATAAAGGGTGTCTCAGAATGATTTTCGTTTTTGAATTGACCAATACGCGCCAACCGCAGGTAGCACGGGGAGGGGAGTGGACTCGTCATCTTGACGGGCTTGTTAAGTTTAGTAGCCATGAATCATTTCACGGGATTACAGCGCGCGTTTTGCATGAGAGCGTTTTATAAAAACAACGATTCCTACACTGTTGTTCGTCGTCTCTACAGGACACATTTTAATTTAAAAAGCTTAAGTCATGTGCCAAGTGCCAATTTAATTAAGCATTGGGTGTACAAATTTGAAAAGACTGGGAATACAATGCCAGACAAATCGTCTGGGCGTAAAAGGACATCAAGAACGAACATGAACGTCGATCGCGTTCGAAAGTCTGTTATGGACGACCCACGACAGTCATTGAGATTGCGTGCAGAGCTTCTCTTAATTTGAACAAATCTACGGTTCATCGCATTATTTCGAAAGATTTACATTTTCACCCCTATAAAATTGTTATTGTTCAAGAAATGAAGCCTGATGATTCTGATAAACGAGTCGAATTCTGCAGGACAATGAAAAACCGTTTTATGAGTTTCAATAACATCTGGTTCTCTGACGAATCAAATTTTCACATCAACAGTCATGTGAATAGACAAAATCGCAGATACTGGGCTTCCGAGAATACGTTAGAACTGCATCAGAAGCCCTTGCACTCGCCAAAAGTTGTTGTTTGGGCTGCCATACAAAGTCAAGGAACTATCGGTCCTTATTTTTTTGAGGATGACCGAGGTTGAACTCAGACCGTTAATTCTGACTGATATTGACATATGATCCGGACTTTTTTGGCTACAGAAATGCAAAACCAGAAGGGCTACAACCGCAACACCTTTTTCCAGCAAGATGGAGCCACTTCTCATGTTACAAATAACTCATTAGCTGGTCTTCATGATTTATTCCCTGGAAGAGTGATAAGTCGCAGAGGAGACATCAATTGGCCACCGAGGAACCCTGATTTAACGCCTGCTGATTTCTTCCTATGGGGCTACGTAAAAAGCAAAGTTTACAATCCATTGCCACCCAACCTGAATGTTTTGAAGCAAAGAATCACTGAAGAAATCAACTCTATTCCAAGAGTTATTGAAAAAGTATAGTATAGTTATCCAGCAAGTTATTGAAAATTTTAGCTCCAGGTTAAATGAGTGTGAACAAATGAATGGTGCACATTTGCAAACGGTTGTTTTTCATATATAAACTTCAAGAATTGCTCTTTAAATTAACATTAAATAAAACAAGATTTAATTGATATTTTGTTTTTATATAACATCTAAAAACGAAAAACATTCTGAGACACCCTTTACAAGCTAAATCCATCAAGTAGTTCAGAAGTTACACAATCACTACATATGCACATAAGATTTTTAAATTTAATATGTAATAATAAAAACTTACATCTTCTATGGCCTGATCAAGTTGCTTATGTATTTGCAAGCCCATCCAGGGCTCTGCATTTGTGCTTGTATCATGTCTTGTGCAATCTTTGGACCCACATGCTAAACAACCCTGTAAGATGATATTTATTAATATCTTAAATTGCAAACAATAATATATTTCTCTAAGCAAACACTAAATAGACCAATTTACAATTAAGTTTGAAAATATGTAATATTATATTACCTTATTCATAGTAAGCACCTACAAACATTTACTACAATAATTTAAATGAAAATAAGAATTATGACAATAACTGTGTTTTACATTAATTTGATTACTGATTTGATGTAGTTTTACAATCTTGAAAGTTTACAAGAATGTGATAATTAAAAAATACAAAATTCACTTTGAATTAATTTATTTATGTAATTACTTTATTAATTTTCTAAAATAAACTATTATTTATTCATATTGGGCTTCCATTTACTTCAAATTTATGGCACTATAACAAAAATACTACAATTTATTTTATGATGTAAATATGTTTCTAATAATGCACAACATTTGTTATTCAGTTATTAATCATTAGAGCAACATCCTTAAGTATTAAGTGAACAAGTACACTCGACATAAATGAATTACAAGTAAGCTAACAAAGTAAACAAATAAACTCTGTCAACTTACTTTGGTCGGTTTCTTTTGTGCATCTTCTACGATATCACCAAAGAAATGACACTTTAATTTATCTATATAATTATATAAAATTGTTGAATTTAGGCCATAATAACAGGCCAGACACCCCAATAGATAGCTAAAAGCTATAGTAACAAAGTGAAATCTGAAAAATTTAAATTCGGGTTATTCATCAATTTTAACACATAAAAGGTAAAAATAATTTGTTAAAATTAAACAAACCTATAGAAATAAAGTACGCCTACTGAGGTACAAAGAATTCCGATGTAAATAATATAAATTTGATTATCAAATTTCTCTGTAAACTCCGTTTGACATCTTTCAGTCATGGTAGCGAATACTAAAATTAGTAAAGTTAAACATTTTGTGTTGCAAGATAAAATTTGGAAGTAATAGAAAATTAGTAATAGTAACAGTAGATTATTGAAAAAATAAGTACTTGTACATACTAAAATAAACAAATATTTGCAAACATTAATTACCCTGTCAATAACTTTAAGAAATTCAACTTTGAGATACACTTCGGATTTTCACCATTTCTAAGCTAGTCGGTAAAACCAGAGATAAAAGATATTTTTATTTATGCATAAAGACATGTATCCAGTGGTCTCAATGAATAAATAAATACTAGAGATGAAACGGATATTCGGTAACTATCCAGTTTCCGGATAGTGAAATTCAGAAAAATTCTCATTATTTTACACAAGTCAAATCATACCACAATGGGTTATGAACACCGTTTATTTGTATAATCACACGTGAAAAATGTTTCCTTAATTAATTAGTTTAGTTTATTTCCAATTTCTATAACCGCGCCAATATTTAAATCAAACTGATCGCGTCTTTGTAACGCGATAAAAGTCAGAATATCCGGCAGCCGGACGTGCGGCTGCATTGATTGACGGATATCCGGTATTCGGCCAAACCACTATCCGTTTCATCTCTAATAAATGCATTAAAAACTGTTGTTTGAAGTTTGAAGGTTGTTGTCATTTGATTTTTGAACGAATAAAAATGATAACCTATGATTTATTATAAAATTGGTTTTTATATTTGTGCGAAGTATCAATATTATTGATATAACTGGTAAGTTTTGTAGTTACGCACAACGTTCCCAAAAAAATATTTAACTGTATTCTGTAAGTAGCGTTTTATATATGAATGATACCTAATAGATACTAACATTGTTTATTGCCGTTAAATCTATAGTTTCAGAAGATATGGAAAACCAATGCTTCACAAAATATACTATTCGTTGCATAGATCTTTACTTATTTATGGAGGGTAAAGATAGTTTTGATTGAACCATAAACATAAAATTCAAACGTAATCCTACTTCAAGACTGAAAGCTTGTTTTGTAACATATCACGAGTTTATATAATGACCTTCCATTTACTTATATATATTTATACTAATAATCTTTTTTTTACTGAGTATGTCCTATATCCCTTCTATACAGTTCTTGATTTAGAACTTCACAGATCCATCTCTGAGCAAAAACTAGTTGTTAATCAGTTATATATTTAGTATATGTATAAATAGAAATATGTAATATAATATATAAATTTCAGATCAATATGACACTACAACAATGCTTCAATCAATGTGCAAAAAAATTAGTTATTCAAAATTGTATTCTAAAACATAATCTTAAACAAACGTATTGCGAGTTGCGTCACAAATACAGTAGCAGTGCACCTGGCAGGAAATTTACAGACAGACATGAATGGGTTATTGTTGAAAAAGATACAGGAACTGTTGGAATAAGTGAATATGCACAAGAGTCTCTAGGGGACATCGTATTTGCCCAGTTACCTGATCTGGGGATGAAAGTAAATGCTGGTGATGAATGCGGCGCCTTGGAAAGTGTTAAAGCAGCTAGTGAGATTTATTCTCCAGTGTCTGGTGAAGTTACAGAGAAAAACAAAGATGTTGAACAAAAGCCAGCGTTAATAAACACATCGTATTATGATAAAGGTTGGTTGTTTAAACTTAAATTAACAAAACCAGAGGAACTAAACGATCTGATGACAGAGGAGCAGTATGAAACGTTCCTGAAAACAGATATAGAAAAACATGAAGAATAGACAATTGTTATTTTTCATGTAGTACATAAATAACTATAGATGTTAATAAATTGTTGTTAATAATGTTTTGTTTATCTGAATTTTAACAATATAATTATACATTTGTAGGGCTGAAAAAGGCTGTTATTGCAAATTAAAAAAAAAAATTATAATGATAGTGTGACAGCTCAAAGCATCTTTTGTGTCAAGAGTCAAGACCATAATATAATTAACACAATTTTTAACAAAAAAGAAAAGTCCAATTCCATTAAAATGGGACCACCCTTGAAGTATCCTGTGTCTAACAAAAAAAGAATCATCTAAATCAGTTCATAAACAAAGTTATGTTTGAACATCCATAAAAAAAATAATAATTTGAAACATAACTTTGTAGTCTGTTAACAAACCCAGTAAAAATATATGTTTAGAACTTAATAGTTTTCATTACATCTCAGAAAGTGCAGATAATAATATATTTTAATTTTTTTCTGACCATAAAGACTATATATATATATATTACAGTATAAGTATATAATAATATTATCTACTATTAAATAAATAAAGAAAATTATTATTTTGTACAGTAAGGTTGCCCATTGACTAAAGTGGTTTGTGCAGTGGAGCAGAGCAGTGAATTTTCAACCAATAGAAATGCATGAAAATCTCGACATGCAACTAGCAAAATTAGCTAGAGATGCAATTCGGTCGAAATTTTGAAAACTCCACTTCAGTGGACAGGAACCTACGTGAGAACAATCATATTTTCAGTATTTAAATAGTACTCTGTGAATGATATGCTACAAAATTGCATTGGCGGCGTGGCGGTAAATGGAGAGCCCATCAAATAATTTCAACACGGGTGAAACTTTAGGGCGTAGGTGTATTAAATAAAATACAAAAAATGTGCGTTATCATTTTTATTACATAATAAGAAATGTGCATTCCTTAAACCTATACACAATGAATAGGTAAACGCGACTTACTACTTTGGTATTAATTATATTAAAATGTTGACACTTAGCGAGATCCATACATAAATTCTTTAGGTAACAATATAATGTAAAATTAATTTACGAAAAAAAAACTTTTAATATGTGAAATTTATATTACAAATTAAAATTTTTGGTTAACTAATAAGTGTCACAGCAATAATGCCACAAAACTAGTTACAAATTACTACTAACTAAATAATATACTGGTTAATTGTACTTAAAAATGTGTATTTAATACATAAATAACAATACTGCATAAATATCTTGGACAAAAACCGAATACTATTGGTTTAATATTACATAAATATTAAATATATACAATTCTTTGTATGGATTTGTATGTATATTTAAATTAATTTATCCGAAAATCTATGTCAGAGTTTGATTTAAAAAAAAAAGTACGCTCAACAAATTGGGCTGGCAACAGCTGGTATTTAATATTTTTCCCAAGTTATATCTCTATTTTTGCAATTATAGCAAAATATGTCTTAATTATATATTTTTAAACTGAGCGGTTATACACCTTATGACTAGAAAAACATAGAGGCTTTAAGAAATGGTATAATTTTTTAAAAAATATTACAGTATAATAATTCGAAATTTCACAAAGTTTTACTATTCCTTATAAAAAATTTCAACATCAATTACGTGTGCGCATAAACTTGTGCGCCCTTAATATAATAAAGGGTTCCTTCCTCCTTATACCTAATTTTATTATCCTGAGTATAATCATATCAATACCTTAAGTAATATAATTGGCAAACATTCACACTATTTCCCTGTGGATTATAAGTTTATTTATATATTTCATACAAATTAACTTTCATGTCTATTGAATACACATGGTATAAAGCAAAAAAAAAATGTAAAGTGTTCATTTCACAAAGTTAAGTAACGAAGATCACACAGGAGGTCTTATCTACAAGAAAATGTTTATAAAACACATGTAAAATAAAATAAAAATACGACGAATATAAAAAGTTATAAAGTTTCATTATAGAACAATATATTTTCGATATATTTGTATGAACATAATTTAAAGTAAACCTTTTGTACCATATTCCTCACGAAATTACGTACATCACTAGATTTAGGATTTAAACTGATCCATTTTTTTGAACATATTTTAAATTTTATGACTTGATTATTCATTTTTCAATATTCCTTATTTTCAATAGTAACTTCTAGTCATTAAAACTGGACTAACTTTCCCGTAACTTCGTCTGCGTGTTTTCGTACAAGTACTTCTCTCAGGTTACTTGGCCAAATGTCGTGTATGGATTAGAAGATATTGTGAATTAATCATAAATAAACACTTATTTAATCGACATATACTATTACTCTAAAGTCAAAAATTTATTTGGATTAACATACTTTTTTATTATTTGTAAATACCTATATTGTCCATTAAGAGCAGTGTGTAGGGAAGAGTACAGTTCATGGACAGATGCTATCTTTTTTATGTTATTTGCAAATATATCAAACTAGCTGACCTATCCGAATATTTCGCACATTATAAAAGCGTTTATTATTCCCACGGAGTAAATTGACAATTTCTAATGTCAAACTTGGAAAATAATGTTGCCACATTCATGTTGTGCTACCGTATATTTTACGATACAATTATTTGAATCGTAACATTTTAAATACTGAATTGAGGGTTTTTATTTATTTATTAATTGAAATTTTTGGTGATATTTTCAAATTACCCGATAATTTACTATTATCATTACGAAATTAAGGAAACTATAAAATGAATATAATATGGTGAACAAATTGCACAAAAGGGACTAAAAAAGAACGCCTTGGTTTATATACCTAAGAGAGATGCGAAATTGTCTCCCTTATTTGGGCACCCATATTATGGGTTCAATGTTTTTAGAAAAAACTTATCAATAGGTATTAGCTGCGAAGGGCGAAAATATGAAAAAGGGAAGGCGGAGCAAAATAAATCTTACCTAACAGAATATTAGCTCTTCACCACCGTAACCGATGTTTCTCTGGCAATTAAAGACCCACCTTCACCATATATATGAAAGCACTGCTATCTTCAAAACAGTTTCTTTCAAATGAGATAAAATATAACTTTGGAAAAGCCTTTTCATGTTGCTGTGAGACACATCCATGCTTGCTTGATTTATTACAAAACTTTAAAAATAAGCACACATGTATGATCCACTCACTGTCTACTTACTACACACCTTTCAAAATACAATCTCAAGCGTTGAAAATCAAAGATAGTAGTATGTACCTGTTAAAACAGTACTTTAAATAGAATTTTTAATTTGGAGATATTATACGATCGCCTTTTCTTGCTTCCTCTTGTAAAATAAGCCGGCGGCCAGCAAGTTATAGACGTCAAATTTATCTGGCCTGTCAGAGTTGTCATTATCTTGCGAATTCGTATTCGCTACTGGCCCAGATTAAATTGGTGGCTCCTTATTGGTCACCCGTAGAACGAGACAGACTGACTATGTTCGCTTCCTAGGGAAATGAAAGCGAAGGGATGCTAGGCGATAAGCCGAAATCTTGAGGGCTTACAATTTTGAATTGTATATTTCATAGATTTTACTATCTTTGACGTGTTTCTACTATAAATTTTTAGGCGTCAAATAAATTTCGAACATTTCGATTTGGCCTATATATGTCACGAAGTACTTACGTTTTAGGCCAATTTTCAAAGTGAAGCCGATGGAAATCGGTTTATATTGACTCTTCGCCACTGATAGGTATAATATCTCATACAGTTTTACGATTAGTAACGATTGGTGACATCACTATTAAAAAAAAAAAAAAAAAAACCAGCAATACAAGAAATGTAATTTTATTCCGCGGAAATCATGTTACTTATGATTGTCAATAAACTATTCGTGAATAACGAGTAACATAACCTCTAAAATGAAGTGTGAAACAATAATTTTAATTTAAAAAAAAAGAAGAGAAATACGCCGTTTTGTAAAAAAGGCAAATGCTGATCTCGCATACAGTAAAGCAAAGTGAAGTGAAGTAAAGTGAAAATGCAATCAAATTTCATATCAAATCATAAACTTGATTTTAAAGTACCATTTATCTATCCTTGGTTAGTAGACAACAAGGAATTAGTTTTCGATGTTATTTTAAAAGTCCATTTAACATTGAACGGTTTGTCCAAGGAGAGGTTAACGTTGATTATCAATACTTTTGTGTCACTTATATAAGTGAATTCGCAAGGTTTCATACAAGGCACATCATTTATACTGACAGCTTTGATTGACGACAGATTATAAACGTTTATAGTGTTTATCGAGGGTACTCCATAACCCCACCAATTGATTTTATTTCGTAATACTGTTGAATTGAGCATAAATTCGATATGACTGTATTTCTTTTCTTCGTAGCTATCTGTAATTGGATTTAATTTTTATTAAATTAATAACACACAAAGCTTTACTATGTTAATGATATTCATAAGATTTTAACTGTTATTTAGAAAGGTTTTAGATAATTAAAGAGAGGTAGAGAAATATCTTCGCGAATTTCTCTCTACTTTTGGGCAGCCCGCCCAACAGAAGATTGCAGCTACATATCCTAGGGTTGTGTTCTTGCGGTAAGTAGGGTTTCCAGAGCTCTTTGGGGAAGGGGAGTTGAAGGTCAGCAACGCGATAGGGATACCTATGGTATTAAAATGCGTCCATCAGCTACGGTTAACACTTACCATCAGTCAGGCCGTATGCTTGTTTGCCACCTTTGTTGCAACAATATAAACATATTAAGCATATAAGAGGCTGTACAAAAAGAGTTAATGTTGCCACATAAAGAAACATTAACACACTATTTAGTTCTGTTTGTACTATTTTTTCGAACCAAAGCAAAAACTTAAAATTGGCAGCCTCTTTCAATTTTAATTAAAATAATTCCATTATTTTTTTACATTTGGCACTCACTTAAAGAAATGGCCTATAATATGTTAATAAGTAAATCTATCGAAAAAAGCAGATAAGCCACTCTGGCTCTCGTGGCCTCAATTAAAAATATTAAACAAGGTGGATTTTTGAGATGGGGCAATAAAGGTAGGTACATAGGCTGCACTAAAAGTATCGGGAATGGAATATTTCCATTGTTCCTGTCATATTAAAATCTTTTTAATTGAAAATAAAATAATTCCATTATTTTTTTACATTTGGCACTCACTTAAAGAAATGGCCTATAATATGTTAATAAGTAAATCTATCGAAAAAATCAGATAAGCCACTCTGGCTTTCGTGGCTCAATTAAAAATATTAAACAAGGTGGATTTTTGAGATGGGGCAATAAAGGTAGGTACATAGGCTGCACTAAAAGTATCGGGAATGGAATATTTCCACTGTTCCCGTCATATTAAAATCTTTTTAATTGAAAACTCCTTGGTTTTAAAAATCGAATACAATTTATTTATTTAAAAAAAAAATCTCGGTCTTGTCACAAGGTTTTGTCAAACTTGTTTAGTCGTTGAGAAAATGGAATTGACTCGAGAAAATTCAATGATGATGATTTATTATGACTTTCGAAGTGGTTTAACACAAAAACAGTGTGTTGACCGGATGATTTCTGCATTTGGTGATGAAGCCTCATCCAAAACCACAATTTATCGCTGATTTGCTGAATTTCAACGTGGACGTGTCAAGCTCAGTGATGATCCTCGTCAAGGTCGTCCAAAAACTGCAGTCACCCAAGAAAACGTTGATGCTGTGCGTAAGCTGATTGAGGAAGATCGACATGTGACATACCGCGAAATTCAGGCAACTTTAGACATTGGCATGAGTCAAATACAAATAATCTTGCATGAACAATTAGGTGTAAAAAAGTTGTTTTCCCGATGGATACCGCATTCGCTCTGTGAAGAGCAAAAAGCGGCTCGCGTTACTTGGTGCGTAGAACTCTCGAAAGATTCCACGCAGGATCCTCAAAAGCTGTATACAACATCGTATCAGGTGACGAATCCTGGATATACGCGTACGAACCCGAAACAAAAAACAGTCACGAGTTTGGGTGTTCGAAAATGAGTTAAAGCCAATAAAAATTATTCGTTCACGGAGTGTTGCAAAAAAAAATGGTGGCCACGTTTGTCTCCAAAACCGGCAATGTTACGACTATTCCTCTTGAGGGACAAAGAACGGTTAATGCAAAATGGTATGCTAGCATATGTTTGCCACAGATCGTTTCTAAACTCCGTAAAGAGAACGGCAACCGCCGCATCATCCTCCATCACGACAATGCGAGTTCTGACACCGCGCACAGAACAAAAGAGTTTTTAGAGCAAGAAAACATAGAATTATTAGACCATCCGTAGTACAGCCCCAACCTAAGCCCTAATGATTTCTATACTTTCCCTAAAATAAAGAATAAATTGCGTGGACAGAGATTTTTATCACCTGAAGAAGCTGTGGACGCCTACAAAACGGCCATTTTGGAGACCCCAACTTCCGAATGGAATGGTTGCTTCAATGATTGGTTCCATCGTATGGAAAAATGTGTCAAATTTCGCGGAGAATACTTCAAAAAGCAATAAATACATTTTTAAATAGTAATGTTGTCACTTCCTTGATTCCCGAAATTTTCAGTGCCGCCCTCGTAGGTACCTTAACCATTGTAGCTACACAAAAACTGTCTGAGGAGACTGCCCTTATCTTTTTGAGACATTTTGACCGGTATTTACAGTTTTGTAAAAAAGTGTACAGTTATCAAGAAAATGGGCACTTTACACGAAATGAATGGCATTTTTTTTTGCGATTTCTGACATTTTTAGCACTGTAAGCTCAGTTGGTTCTATAGAGTTTATTAATGCTTATAAAACACAGGATCGATTGGCATAAAAAAAAGTTTTTATGTAAAGTGTCCATTTTCTTACTGACTGTACACTTTTTTACAAAACTGTAAATACCGGTCAAAACAGTAGTTCAATATGAACAATTTATTGTAGTTATTTTTAAATGTTAATGTAGCTAATTCATTAAACTGGTTATAATTTGAATAAAAAAACTCACTGAGACTGTCACCATCATCCCAATAAAGTTGCCCATAAGCGTTACCGTCCGTGTCTGGCACTATAAGCAGCTGCAGCGGGGAACTCCTCGTATTTGTGGTGGTCACCGGACCACGGGTAGGCGCTTCTTGTAATGGTATTATAGCTCCACCCTGCAATTATGTATATGTTCAATTCTTAACTAACTTATTCCATAAAGATCTTAGCAACAGACCTAAATAAATTTTACAACAAAGATTACGTTTATAAACATACCTTTTTACATTCAAAACATTAATTATTGCTTTTAATAGATATTTAAAAAAAAAACATAGATGAACAGACGTGTTATCCTATGATTAATGAACAAAAGGCATGGAAATTGTTTATGATAGCATAAAATTTATCAAAACTGGCAAATAAGATTATGATTACTCTACAAATTAATTCATCAGATAAGAAATTATATCATTCCCAATCAATGTTGAATGTACAAGCAGTTTCGTTGAAATATCATTGAGATCGACACCAGTTTTCAATAATTCTGTCCCTATTATTCCAACATTGGTCTCAACATATCTTTACCTTGACCCACAATGATTATTTTGAATATAAAAAAATATTTTATAATAACATCCTCACAACGCAAGACCGGTTATTGTGGCAAGCTTTTTGAAGGATAACTATGTCTAGCAATGCGTGTTTTTCAGCTGAACTAATGTGTGCCGGATAATTAATTCTTTAGAGTCATAACATACCATCACACCTGTATCCCTGAAGGGTTAGGCAGACGTGTATTAATGTACACCCACAGTGTCCCATGTAATAGGGGGTCAGCCTATTGCTATTAGTCAGGCACAAAGCCAAACTCCGAGCTGCTACTCAGAATTTCATAGAAAACCCCAATAACGCTTTGTTCAACCTGGGAATAGCAGCCCTAGCAGTCGCGCTTAAGATCACCAGGCTAATGAGTCTATGTGAGACTTCATTCAAATTATATATTTGTTCGGTTTACATTTATGTAGGATTGAAAGAATCATTATCCTATATTTACATTGATTTAGTACATCAATGAAAAAGCACTTAGGTCTTAAGATTACAGGGTAGGGTGCGTCCTCGAGTGGTCGGAAACACTGCCTGTGGCCATGTATGGCGCGTAGATAAACCTTTCCTTGTTATATTGCGTAAACAATATGTCGGCACAATTGTAATAATTTATTAATTTCATTGTACAGTTCAAAACTCACTTTCACAGCGACGGTTTCATTCTCGGACACTGAACGCCATTTACCGCTATCGATAAACGCACCATCGATAATATTGTACCAGCTCTGCGGGCCGGGGTAGTAACCTTGCGCCGTCGTAGCGCCTTGCTCTAATATCGGCGTCACGATAACGTACGGCCCTATCATGAATTGAGTATCGATGTCGTGTATCGACGCGGTGTGCGGACTCCTGGAAATAATAACAATACTGTATAGACCGTGGAATTATGAACTTGACTTATTACCAAAACAAATATCAAAATTTTATTTATTAAGGAAATAAAAATGTTATTGCGATTTTAAAATAACATATTTAGTTTTAGTTTCCCTAAAACATAGCAAAGTTTTAAAACGTGATAACACCGTCGCCAGCCCCGGCGCAGTGCAGCGGTACGTTTGATCGTATGACGGTATCCTGCGCCGAGCCGCCTGTATTGCCATGTAAGTTTCCGCATCTAACAAATTTTTTGTTACATTTTATTAGGGGTATTTTTTTAACTTATAATCTGAGATAGATAACATAAACAGAATATAATCTCGATACTTACTAACACCTTCATGGATCCGACGGGGTTAAATACATATTGTATTTTACATAATAATAATAATTTATTTTGGACACATAATGATGAAAAACATGTATCGACAAAATTTAAAATTGATAATTACAAAATGTTCTAAGTACTCAACTATAACCTAATACATGTTATTGGCCAGAAAATCCTTCCTATAATGATTTAAATAATAGACCAATGTTAGGTATATAAATGTATCGTTGGCCTCAGTACTAGTTACAAACTATCACAGATGCCAACACCCTGTTTGAATTTAAAAAGAAGAAGTCTGTGGCTCAATACAACACTAGAAGTAGATTACCCCACATCACTCGGCTCCCTGCGCTTTATAGGAGCGCAGCCACCGGCACTGTGTCACGGGCGAGCGTAGGATATCACGTGACATAAGATAGTGATGTCATCGTCGAGAAGAGTCAGTTGAGTCTTCTAATGTGCGGTGTTACCAAATATTAACTAAGCTCAATCAGGCATGTAATACAGGTGGAGGATGTGTTGTATAAGGTGTTGAATCAACTTTTATTTTAACTTATGATATCACGTGACATAAGATAGTGATGTCATCGTCGAGAAGAGTCAGTTGAGTCTTCTAATGTGCGGTGTTACCAAATATTAACTAAGCTCAATCAGGCATGTAATACAGGTGGAGGATGTGTTGTATAAGGTGTTGAATCAACTTTTATTTTAACTTATGATATCACGTGACATAAGATAGTGATGTCATCGTCGAGAAGAGTCAGTTGAGAGCATTCTAATGTGCGGTGTTACAAAAAAAACGCGCCATTATGGTCCCGTGACGTCATCATTCATTTTAAATGTCATTTTGTATCATAACAGTGACAAATGTTACAACTTTCGCAAGAGTCTAACGTTCATATATCCTGACTGGTGAAGTCACATTTTCTAATCGGCGTTTCAAATCACGTCACTCACAGGCAAAAATATTAATTTTCCGAATAAATAAACAATTACTTTTTCCAGATCTGTATTGTTTTTGGCTTTTTATCTATAGATTAAAATTAATCAATAATTTACTTTAATTTTTAAACATACAGTCAACTCGCGGATAATTGTGCTTACTGCGTTACTTACTCAAAGAATAAAGGACGGATGACGGTATCTCCGAAGACGTGAGCCCGCCAGAACAGCGTATAGTAGTACGGAAGGATCCTGTACCGCAGCCGAAGAGCACGACGGCTGGCTTCCACAACTGCGGACCCAAGCTCACTGGATCTTGTGGCTATACGTGATTTTTAACAAAATTCAAACTTTGTATAGACCGTTCAATTCACTTGTGCCCTATGAGAGCGTAAAGCGTGTATAGATACAGTGCCAACGTGTACGTGTACGTGTCAAGAGGTACACAAGAGAATTCTATTAGTTATTTTACTTATATTATGTCGAAAACTTTGATGTCTTATTTGTTCAAAATAAGAATAAATTAACATCTCAATTAAGCAAGTGCATGTTTATGGAACATATTATTTCGTATCACTACCAATATAAATACTAAATAAAGAACTTTTCATTAATTTCATTGTTTCCGTAACGTTCTGTTCAATTTTATGTAAAGTCATATATATTTTTCAATTCAACAAATATTTTCTATGGGATTTAGGATGATATGGTAGTAGACGAAGAATGTTTATACCATATTGCTGTATTTTTTTTTCTGTTACCCATTTTTGAATATCTATCTTTTTTAAATTAGAATTTTAATATTTTGCTAATTGCGATACGACACAATATAAAGCACAACTACTGGTTAGGTGAAACATTTTCTCCTTGACTAACCAGACGTTTTTATTACTGACTGTACCCGTAGAACAAAGCAATAAGGACACGCGTTGATCGAAAAACGACTGCCGCGTCATTGTCATACAAATAAAAATTTGCACGACGTAACAATTTACGTTCTATGGATATGTCACACACGCCTCCTTACGATGAACAAGGTATAAAAAAAACGTCTGTGTAAATGTATAATCTTATTAAATTAAATCATACCGTCGATGCGTCCGAATTGTGATTCCTCGAGAACGGATAGAAGGCGCCCAGTTGCATCCACCTCGTGCACAGTTCGGGCGTGGTGTTACCGTTGAACCCACAGATGTCAGCACCCATCATCGGCATACCGTATAAACTGAAGCTCAATAACTCTGTCATATAGAAAAGTAAACGCTTTCAATCTAAGAGTATTTCAATATCAAATATGAACAACATCGTAACAGAAGGGGCGAGTTTCCTACTCCATCCCTTAGTCTGTCACTGAACTACACAGGTATAAGACAAATAAGCTTGAAATTACTGTTACCTGGTACGGTCATCTTCATGTCGTGCCAATCGCTAGTGATGTCCCCACTCCAGTGCCCCGAGTAATGTCCCATGCCCACGAAACTCGATCGGGATATTATGAATGGGCGTTTCCCGCGAATTTCTTGCAAAGCACTGTTAAATATTATGTTGACTCAGTTAAAACATTAAAATTATTGCTATAATTTGATTAGCTACAAATTAGTTTTTTATTTAACGAGGCTTCAGTACATCCGGCATTCAATTCGGTTAGTACGATTGATACGATTATTATTCGATTCCTTGGTTTTATTATTTAGGTCTACTCTAGTTTTAAGTAATGCTGCATGTAGTAAGAAAAAAAAATCACAAAAACCCTTGTATAGAGGAAGTTATTTAAAATATTTTGTCTTGCAAAATGTTTTATAACGTTTACCTGTATAATCTGTTTTATAATGATAGTCGAAATGCATGTTTATAGGTTACGTCATAATTTGCATGACATAACAATTTACGTAATGTGGATATGTCATGCAAAACTTCTTAGGATGAACATGAACTTTTAACCTTGGTACCGAGATAAAAAAAGATTTTTATTTAAAACACCTACTAAATAGAGTATCATATCCTGTCAAAGTTATCGATTTACCAACGATGTTCAAAGTTCACGAGTAATTAATGTAAAATAACTCACAAGTTAGTGGCGATAGCTTCGGTGATGGAGTACAGGTTGTGCCAGTCGTAGTGAACTCCGGCGTGATGTCTCGCGTCCATGCAGAGCGTGTGAGCGCGTAAATACTTGTCACTTGTGTGAGGCATGTACGAGAGGCGTTCCGGCTCGCACTCGCCGTGGAGAGGACCGTCCACGAAGTTAGACGGCTCGTTCATGTCCTGCGAACGAGTGTTCCCGGGAATTTTTCCAAGTTTCCCATAACTTACAGGAGAGTTTATTGACATTGGCAGAACAGAGGTAAGGCAAAAAAAATAGGTTTTTTTTATCTGACTATACACACTACCATAAGGGCCCAAGAAGATTCGAGCCTCAGACGGCTTTTATACCAGGCTTGGAGAAAATTAACATTAGTTTACCGATTTTGTACTGATATACGTTTTTTTATAGTTTAAACTATCTGTGCCCACGGTTTCACTTATGTGGATGACAGAAGTACACGTAACGCCTATAAAAATCGAAGTTTTTTAAACTTTAATAATTTTTTATTGGATGAAGATATCATTATAATTATTTTTTTATAGGTGTGTAATGTAAATCAAACTACACCATTTGATCTCTTAGATACAATCGATTTATTTCCAAGTACCAACATCATAACAAGTAATCACAGACTATATCATATACAACATGTCCCTTCCCTATGAATAAAGGTTGAAAACAGTGATAACTTTTTATATAACCAGCTAGCACTTTATTGATACACAGAACAGTAACATGAGAATATAAATTTTATAGAAGTAAAGTGAAGTATTATATAGAATTTTTTAGACATGCGCCTACTTAAACAATATCGCTGTGATGAATAACGAGCAATTACAAGAAACAAAAATAAAAGAATTAATATCAAATAATATCTTTGACTCCCCAATACTTATTTTAAACTTGTTTTCTATAACTTATAATAATAAGTTATAGAAAATTAATAGTTAATTATACATGTATTTGTTTTTTTTTTTAACATTTGTATCGGTCGGGCGTACGAACCTGCCTACCGGAGCGTGTTCTGTAATAAACTTGAGATGGTATTGACTCAGGCACGATATTGACGGGCGGCAGAGTTGTCTGAGCGTTATTCTGACCGACGATATAAGATGTTATGGCGGCAGTATTTTGTTTATAATAATCGTTATCAAAATTAGTTTGATAGTCGAAGCGTCTATAATCGCAATTTGTGGCTTGTCGCGGTGTAATTAATGACGGTTGATTTTCGGTTCGGATTTGTTGTCTGTTGCGTCGATAACTCGAGCCGTTGGTCGTGCGCACCCAATATGACCTAGCTAGCTGGAGTTTCATTTAAGGCCTTTTTAAAGATAGTTTCAAGTGGTTTATGATCACTTTCTACAGTAACACATCCATGCCCATAGATATATTGGTGAAATTTTAAGCAGCCGAACACAATGGCTAACATCTCCTTTTCAATTTGAGCCCAGCGTGTTTCTGGCGAAGTAAGAGTCCGTGCCGCGAACGCGACGGGTCGACCGCCTTGTAACAAGCACGCCCCCAACCCTTGCGAACTAGCGTCTACTGACACGACCACTGATTCATTAGAGTTGTAAAAACGTAAGGTTGGAGCTTTCATAATACTCTTTTTTAATGAGTTAAAATATTGATAGTAGCCGTCATGCCACAGATATTCTGAACTCTTTTTTAATAAACATCGAAACGGTTCAGTCATGTCAGCATAATTTGGTATAAAACGTGACAAGTAATTTGTCATCCCTAAAAATTGCTCTAGTTCTTTTCTAGTGTTTGGAATCGACATGTTTTGTATAGCACTTACTCTGTCCGAATCAGGCCGCATACCATTCTCATCAAAAATGTGACCTAAGTATTTTATTTCCCTGGCTCTTACAATACATTTATTTTTATTAAACCGCACGCCGTTTTTTACTGCACGACTCAATACCGCTTCTAGTCTTTCATCATGTTCTTCTTTCGTTTTTCCAAATATCAGTAAATCATCGATGAATAATTCTACACCTTCCATGCTAAAAGTTTTGTACATTGCATTGTGAAAAACTTCTGATGCCGAACATGGCCCGAAAGGCATTCTTAAAAATCGAAATCGACCAAATGGTGTCGCGAATGTGCATAACTTCGAACTATAATCGTCTAAGACTACCATAAAGAAAGCCTTGCTCGCGTCTAGGTGTGAAAAGAACTTAGCTCCTGATAAGTTAGCGGTAACCTCTTCAAGTGTCGGTAACTGGAAGTGACTTCTTTTTATAGCTTTATTTAAAGGCTGTGGATCAATGCACAAACGTAGCTTACCGTCTGGTTTTTCAACTAAAACAATGCTAGATACCCAGTCGGTAGGTTCATCCACCCGTGTTATTATGTTTAATTTTTCTAAGCGATTCAATTCCTCCTGAAGTTTAGGTCTCAATTTAATAGGTATTTTTCGCGAACCACACACAACAGGAGGTATCGATTCATCTATAATTAGAGTGTGCGTACCCGGCAATCTACCTATTTCTTTCAAACACACACTTATATTTCTCTAATAAATCACAATGTTTTGTGTCAAGAATTTCATTAACACGAATTATTAATTTAAGCGCAGTACATGCATCTCGCGATAACAAATTATTACAATTTAAATCTAAAACGTATATTTTACTGATAAATACTTTATCTTTATGGCGAAGTTTTCCCCTAAAATGTCCTAAAACTGATAAAATATTTTTACTAAACTCGCGTAGTATACTTCCCGAGCGGTGCAACATACGTAAATCAAAGCCGGCCTCCTGGAAACTGCTTTCGGACATTACACTCGCGTCGGCACCACTGTCTAACTTGAATCTAACTTCTACACCATTTATTTTTATTTTTTCAAACCATCCTTTTGATACAGAATTTATTTCGATAAAATTCACAATTTCCCCGTTATCACTGCCCGATGAAAGTTCAATTTCAACAACAGTCTTACAGCACTTTGCAAAATGGTCTATTTTACTGCATCTATAACATTTTACATTATACGCCGGACATTTATTACGATCATGATTAAAATTACAATAACTACACATTCGCGAGTCTTCATATTATGCGCCGCGCGGCCCTCTCGAGACGTTGCCGCTCCATCGCCCTCGCTGCGCCCGCTCGTGCCGCCGTGGATTCGTAAGCAGCACCCGACTCGTCATGCCCGCGCTTACACGTTCAATCTCGGCAGGCACTACTAAATTGTTTGTAGCTGTGGATATGTTACTTCCTGATGCCGTCGGTTGCACTGTGCTCGCCTGTTGGCCTGCTATCTCTGCCGCTCGACACCACGAAGCAGCTTCTTCCAGCTTTAAATCACTTTTTCTTAGCATACTTTCCCTCAACTGTCCGTCCGTGATTCCCCTTATTAATTGAGTTAATATCAAACTTTCGCGAAGTTTTTCGAATTCACATGTTTTACTTCGAATTTTCAGTAATGCTAAGAACTTCTCGAAGTTTTCGGTATTTTGTACTGTTTCAAGGAATATATGTCTCTCAAAATTAATGTTCTTCTTGGGGATCGCACCTTTTTGAGAATTTATCGCTTAACGATGTATAACTGATTTCTTCTTCCGGTGTTAGGTCCAATTCTTCATAAATATCTCGTCCAACTTGCCCGATAACGTGCAAAAACAATGCACACTTCTCTCTATCCGAGGTGTTTTCTCTTCCACTCGCAATTAAATACCAATCAAAAGTTTTTTTCCAGTAACGATAATTGTCTGCGAGGTTACCATCCCCGCTCAATGGCGGCGGTTGTTGCAACGCCGAGAACATCGTTGTTTGGCTTGTTGTAGCACTTACGTTTGTTTTATTTGCACTATTCGGCATTATCACGGTATAATATCCTTCCTTCAATGAAAATTACTTTACAAACCCCACACCTGACACCATGTTGTGTTTGTATAATGTAAATCAAACTACACCATTTGATCTCTTAGACACAACCGATTTATTTCCAAGTACCAACATCATAACAAGTAATCACAGACTATATCATATACAACAATAGGGATCAAGTATCCAAGGAGCAAAACAAAAAACAATGATCGAAATCTATTCAGTAGTTTTTGCGTGATGCGCGCACAACGACAAACCGTAATCATTTTATTTACATACAAATAATCAAAACCATACCATGTCATACCGTGGTACATGAAATTCAATATCCAATCAGTATTTTACCAGTATAGTGCCGTGGTGGTTCCGGCTTAGAATTGACCCCTCCATCTCTATCCGTGGATGTCGTAAGAGGCGACTAAGGAAAAAAAAAGCTAGGGGATGGGCAGCAGCATCCCCCACTTAAACAACAAAAAGCAATATCTGCGCTCGCCAACCCGCATGCCCAGCGTGGCGAGTATGGGCAAATCCCCCATATGAAAACGACAAGAACGACCAGGCCCCCAGTCTCCGGCGGCCCCGCTATTCCTAGTTTCGGTAGCGGTTATGGTAACGGCGGGGCAGGGGGTGCTAAGAATCCCCGGAAGAGTTCTAGCTACAACAACTGGCCCTGGCAACATATAATAATCGCACTCTGAGGACTGACGAGAAGATTGTCGAGCTGGAAGAGAAATAGACAAGTTACACTGGGATCTTATAGGATTATCAGAAGTCCGAAGAGAGGGTGAGGACACGATAATCATGAAATCCGGTAACTTGTTCTATTACAGGGAGGGCGACCAACAGTCCCTAGGTGGTGTCGGGTTTATCGTCCGGAAGTCTCTCATTAACAACATCGTGACCATCGACAGTGTGTCGAGCAGGGTAGCGTACCTGATACTTAGAATATCCAAAAGATATTCGTTGAAGGTCATACAGGTTTACGCACCGACCTCGGACTACACCCTGATGATGAAGTGGAGGTTTTGTATGAGGACATTAGTAGGGCCATACATATCTCGAAAACCCACTTCACTGTTGTAATGGGAGACCTTAACGCAAAGCTGGGCAAAAGAGATGGTGAAGAGTTGGGAGTGGGGCAATTTGGTTATGGGCAACGGAACCCTAGGGCCAGAGGTTGGCCGCTTTTATGGAGAAAGAGGGACTCTTTATGATGAACTCTTTCTTCCAGAAGCCACCTCATAGGAAATGGACCTGGATGAGCCCCGATGGTTCCACGAAAAATGAGATAGACTTCATCATGACCACGAAGAGACAAATATTCAATGATGTCACTGTGATCCACAGAGTAAAAACCGGCAGTGATCACCGAATGGTTAGAGACACATTGAATATCAATCTAAAAATAGAAAGGTCTCGCCTGATGAAGTCTACGCTCCGACCCTCTAATGCTCAACTCCAAAACCCCGAGAGCTTTCAACTCGAATTGAAAAACCAATTCGATTGCCTAGATAGTTGCGTCTCCGTAGATGATATTAGTAATAGGCTGGTAGAAACTGTCCATGCGGTTGGGTCCAAGCTCTTTAAAACTCACCGTAGCAATAGGACTCAAAAGATATCAGATCAAACCCGAAAACTCATGGCGGATCGGAGTTGTATGGCGCTGCAGTCTTCCTATGACGCTAAGTCCTATAGGCAGCTCAATAGATCTATTCATAAATCCTTGCGACACAATGTCCGGTCTTACAATACCAAAGTATTAAAGAGACGATAGAGCGGAATAAAGGCTCCAAAGTGTTCGCAAGGAATGCATCTATTGGGCAGAGCCAGTTGACGAAGCTGAAAATGGATGATGGCAGCGTAGCGTCCACCAAGCCAGAGGTATTAAGGGAGATCGAAAGGTTCTATGGGCAGTTATATACTTCGTCAACTAAGCCTGTTACCAGCCCGGCTAAAGATCCGAGAGCCGGGCTGACCCGACACTATACCGAAGATATCCCCGACATCACCCTGTACGAGATTAGGATGGCCCTTAAGCAGCTTAAGAACAACAAGGCGCCGGGTGATGACGGAATTACATCAGAGCTTCTTAAAGCGGGTGGAACACCGGTACTTAAGGTCCTGCAGAAGCTCTTTAATTCCGTTATACTCGATGGTAAAACGCCGGAAACGTGGGGCGGCAGCGTAGTGGTCCTATTCTTCAAGAAAGGTGATAAAACCTTATTGAAGAACTATCGGCCCATCTCGTTGCTGAGCCATGTTTATAAGCTGTTTTCGAGGGTCATCACGAATCGTCTCGAGCACAAGTTTGATGACTTCCAGCCTCCCGAACAAGCCGGTTTCCGAAAAGGCTTTAGCACCGTAGACCACATCTATACACTGCGACAGATTATACAGAAGACTGAGGAGTATAATCTGCCTTTATGCTTAGCGTTCATGGACTACGAAAAAGCCTTTGATTCGGTCGAAACCTGGGCAGTGTTGCAGTCCCTCCAGCGGTGCCGTATTGACTATCGATATATCGAAGTGTTGAAGTGCTTGTACAACAACGCCACCATGACGGTCCGAGTACAGGAGCAGTGCACGAAGGCAATTCCTTTGAGAAGAGGCGTTAGACAGGGAGACGTAATATCTCTGAAACTGTTTACCGCCGTTCTAGAGGACACCTTCAAGCTCCTGGAATGGCAAGGACTCGGCATCAATGTCAATGGCGAGTACATCACTCACCTTCGATTTGCTGACGACATTGTAGTCATGGCAGAATCGCTGGAAGATCTTGGCACAATGCTCGATGGCCTCGACAAAGTTTCTCAACAGGTGGGCCTTAAAATGAACATGGACAAGACGAAAATCATGTCGAATATCCATGTGGTGCCCACCCCAGTATCAGTTGAGAACTCTTGTCTAGAAGTTGTTGAAGAATATGTCTACCTGGAACAAACAGTCCAGTTACGTAGGTCCAACTTTGAAAAAGAGGTCAGTCGACGAATCCAACTCGGCTGGGCAGCGTTCGGGAAACTGCGCGACGTCTTCTCGTCCAAAATACCTCAGTGCCTCAAGACGAAAGTCTTTGACCAGTGTGTGTTGCCAGTGATGACATACGGCACAGAGACGTGGTCGCTCACTGTGGGCCTCATAAGAAAGCTCAAGGTCGCACAGCGAGCTATGGAGAGGGCTATGCTTGGTGTTTCTCTACGAGATCGAATCAGAAATGAGGAGATCCGTAGACAAACTAAGGTAACCGACATAGCCAAAAGGATTAGCAAGTTGAAGTGGCAGTGGGCAGGGCACATAGTTCGGAGAACTGACGGCCGTTGGGACAGAAAGGTTCTCGAGTGGAGACCACGCACCGGAAAGCGCAGCGTAGGACGGCCCCCCACTACATGAAAAGACGACATAATAAAGGTCGCTGGGAGCCGTTGGGTGCAGGCCGCACAAGATCGGTCGCTCTGGAGATCTATGGGGGAGGCCTATGTTCAGCAGTGGACGTCCTGCGGCTGAAATGATGATGATGATGATGATTTTACCTCTATGCTATAAAATATACTTACAATCCACGCTCCGTCATAGGGTACAGTCTTGTGGAAGTTAGTCATCATCTCCACCCAATAAGCAGTCGAGTTTGGATGCGTGAAGTCAGGGAACACAGTCGAACCTGTATTCCATACCTGTGAACAACAATTAATAAACTAAATTTACTTTTACCGAAACTGATGATAATCCATGTTTGTTCTAATTCTTAGGCATCACAATAATTATAGCTGTCTAACGACAAGTCAATTTTTAACAAAAAAGAAAACCAGTTTCAATGAATTTGAAGAGTTCCTTTGTGTATCTCCGAAGTTGAAGGTCTAATGCCAATGAAATTAAAATGGGACCACCCTTGAGATAACCCCCCTATACATCAAAAAAAGAATCATTAAAATCGAATCATAAACAAAGAAGTAACGACTGAACATACAATAAAAAATATATATACACATAGATTCGAATTGAGTAGCCTTAGTTTTTTTTTATATCGATTAAAAAAATCATAATAACTTAGGCCAACTCCAAGACCCCGTTCAGATGTAACGCTCGATAGATAGAAAGTTGCGGTAGTTAATACCGGCTTTTTTGGGCAACGAAACGAAACTATCTATTGAACCCATTTAGCCATATCCAAAACTACTTATTTTAGTAGCTGGTTTCTCAGTTTTTTTAATTTTAAGCCTATTGTAGTAGCTGATTTGTCGGCATGAGTTTATTGTCGATATACTACATAATATAATAATTTTATAATATTATTTATAAGTTATTTTTCTTTTAGATTCTTATACACTTTCCAAGAATGGTGCTGCTGACTATAGCCGGTTTGATATAAATGATCGTTGATAATATAACCTTTGAGATTGTCACCGTCAAAACAATGAATATTATATCACTTGCTGTCACTTTTCATTGAGTGACGATGTCAATATTTTTTGGGGGGTCTTAGTTCAATGTCAATGGTCGGAGGTTAGGATTCGCAGTATTAATTTATTTTATTTAATATAATAGTAACAGATATTATAGATAAATTTTAGCTTTCTGCACTCCTTCTTCATATAAAGTTTAACCATGCCAAATCTTGCAGTCTTCCGTGCACGCAATACGCAAAAAGGGGTATAAAGTTTTTGCTTCACGTACTAATATAATGATTTGCAATGTACACCAAAATTAGTTACCAATAAAGTTTTAAATATCACTATTAAATAGTCCACAGTTACTTTCACAATTTAAAACTTATTAAAACATGAAATCAAGCATTTTAATGTACATTTCTACATTTCACATTTCTATTAAGAGATAAGAGTAAACGGTCTAATATCTAATGTGTGGGACGAGACAATAATGTTTTTTATCTTTCCTTTCGATAACCAACCGCGTACAACAAACTTCGACTCGATAGTGAAAATTGCGACGTTTTTATTTGTCGAGTTGGTGTTTAATGTTTGAGTAACGACATAACCCGTTACTAAGCAATGGATAGTTTCGCTACAATACAATAACACGCTTTCAATAATTATCTACGTTGGACAACGATCAAGTCTAATTAGAAAGTCTAAACGTGCATTGATCTGAGCCATACGTCACTAGAATCTTTTTTTTTTTACAGCTGTCATATTTTTCCGAAATGTTTATTCTATAACTAGCTGTGCCCGTGGCTTAGCTCACAGGGACTACAGAATGTCCGCGCGAATCTTGCTCTCCCACTCCCGGCTATTTTAAAGACAAAAATGCTTATTTCTTAATGAAGTCTTCTAAAGAAAGATTACTTAAAAATCAACTTTTAATTCGATCAACTTTCAAAAGTGGTAAAAGAGAAGAGAATTCTGGTATGTATGTATTTACGATTCATTCTCTAGATGACAAGCTATTGTGGGTGTTCCTTAGAAGATAGATATATACTCTCCCGGACTTTTTTGTAGGTCTTTTTAATGCCTACAATTATGTAGTACATTAATTTGCTATATGTCTTATGGTTTACTCAGCAAAGTCATTTTAGCGCTTGAATTGATTCACCATGACCAGTTTTTTTTATTTGTGCGGAACCCTAATTCTTTTTCTAATACAAAAGTAGCCTAAGGGACTCGCTATATCATCAGCTATCTATCAGTGAAAGTCCCGTGAAAATCGGTCCAACCGTTTCGTAGATTACTCGGAACAAACAGACAGACAGACAAAAATTTAAAAAATAGGCTTTTTGTTATAGGTATCTTATATACTTTCATATGTATTTAGCAAAAAACTTTTATTTTGACATTACAAATAGACACTTCAATTTTATTAATTGTATAGATAGAGATTCACGGCAAGATAATAGTAGATTACACAACAAAGATACAGAAAAAAGAGGGAATTTAATTCGAGGGTCTAAATTGGATCCCAAGAGCAGCGAGGGAATCCATCGAGGCGAATCCTGAGCGGAGGAGTTATGTTTTCTACTTTTTACCACTGATTGCGAGAACACTTCTTAGGCGGGCATTTCGATAATTGGAGGAGGAGAATTAAGAGTGAAATTTCAAGGACGCGTTAAGTTTAGGCACATTTCGTTACACGAGAGAGAAGAAAGATCGCGACCACCATACACATCGTATTAAATCCATCACTGACTTTCATTTTAAGAACTTTCACTTCAATCACGTGTACGGTGGTGTCGCACGCACAATTTTTTTGTATATAATTTTTATGATTTGTGCTTATTCCAAATGAAAAGTTTATTCACTAAGTGAGTAAAAGAGAGTTAATTCACTGTTTAACGATGAATAAAATGTCCTTTTTCAAGGGGCAATAGTAAAAAATTAGTTATACCATTTAAATATCGATGTTATTGTAGTCACAAATCCTTACCTTGCCAATAAAAGGTTGATTTGTCGAATTTTTAATGAATATATCCATTTCTATTCCTCGATCGTAAGGCGGGTATGTGCCGGGTTGTTCTGATGCGCTTATACCGGGATCTGGAAATGTTAAGAAAAAACCAATTGATTTCTATTTACTTGTATTGCTACATTTGATGAAACTTTGGTCAGTCAATGTGTGGACATCAGAGAAAGTTTCTGTATTAATACAGTCTATTTACAAAAGATGGCGTGCACGTCGTTTAATGTATCTTCATTGATTTCAAATTCATTATTTGTCGGCCATATTTTAAGTCCATTCTTACGATTTATGATAATTTAAGTATGGATTAAAATGGTAATATTTAATTTAAATAATCTACCTACAATAATAAAAGAAGTTAAATATTCACTCACCAATTATGATCACATAGTGCATCCCCTCGCTGTGCACTTTGTTCACGAACTGTGGTAGTCCGGCAAACTTCTCAGTGTCGTATGTGAAATCGTTCTGTTTATGCATATAATCTATATCGTTCCACTGAACGTCCTATAGTACAATGAAAATTTTTTTTTTTTAATATGTGTTATATAGGCGCACCCGTAATACAGCCGGCGTGCTCATATCGCCATCTCTCGATAAAATGTGGTAAAATTATTTTAAAATATTCTTGGATACTTCTAAGAATAACAATAAACATAACACATATATATCCCTAAAAGAGTTAGGCAGAGGTGTACTCATGTAAACTCACATGTCACCATGTATGTTTTAGGTCCCATGTAATAGGGGGTCAGCCTATTGGCATTAATCGGGCACAAAGTCAAACTCCTAGCTGCTACTGAGATCTTCATAGAAAAACCCAATAACATTTTGCTCAACCCGATTGATCTACAAGTTGTATCACTTTGAAGTCCCCGATAGGCTAATTAAAATAATTCGCGACTATCTAACAGATCGCACCTTTCGCTATAGAGTGGAAGGTGAATTGTCCACGCCCCGTCCAATACGCTCAGGCGTTCCCCAAGGTTCGATCCTGGCTCCTAGCCTATTTAACCTGTACGTCAGTGACCTACCTCGACTCCCGGAGGTCGAGGTAGGGCTATACGCTGACGATACAGTCTTATATGCCTCAGATAGGAATAGATCCCACCTCAGACACAAAGTCCAACGCTCCGTGACCACTCTCGGGAAGTGGTTTAACGAGTGGCGTATAGCCGTTAATCCCTCGAAGAGCGCCGCGATGCTCTTCGATGCGGATTCGTCACAGATACCGTGGAAGCTTAAACCTGTTAAGCTCTACGATAATCCGATTCCGTATGTAAGAGAGACCAAATATCTAGGGGTAACCCTAGATAGTAGGCTCTCTTTTAGACCCCACATCCGTAAGGTTAGGAACAGGGCCGCGTGGGTCCTGGGCCGGTTGCATCCTCTGTTGTGTTCGGTGAGTAAAATGTCCACGCGACATAAGCTCACGCTCTACAAGACGTGTATTCGACCAATTTTGACATACAGTTGCGCCGTGTTCGCACATATGTCCGAGTCGAGTTTCAAACGGTTACAATCGATACAGAATAGGTTCCTCTATCGTCTCACCGGGGCCCCGTGGTATGTTCGAAGCGTAGATCTCCATAGAGATATGGAGCTTCCTTCGATACATGCCTACGTTAAACAGCTCTCCCGTTCGTATTTCGACACCGCGTCGAACCACGCGAATCCGTTAATAAAAACAGCCGCCACTTATGTTCCGGCACCCACGGACATCCGGTGCAAACGCCGGCCGCGCAATATTTTTATTGATCCCGACGATCACATCGAAAATTCGAATAAATATTACACATCCGTCTCTCCAAACAGAGCGTGCCAGCGCCCACGTCCGCGTAACCACCGTTCTCTCCGCAGAGGGCGGGCGGTCAATTTCGCTCCAGCACACCCGTCACGTCCACCCTCTCTAGCGGTAACCCAAGCCTAGGTCCGTTCCTCGGTGTGAAACCCTTGGGTCAGGCAACCGCCCGCGCGATACAAGTGACACTGTACGTGCATCACTTAGCTACCTACATACAACACTACACACGTATGAACATACACACGTGCACACCACACAGGTACATAGGTTCTGTGAGGGACCTTTTTTTTTCTTTTTTTTACGCTAGTTAGTTAGCGCTAGTTAGTGTAGAAACATTCCGATTATTGAATACACATACGCACGGTTCCTTCCTTCCTCCCAGGAGGAAGGGAACGTGCCTATGTGTATCGAACGGCCCGTCTCTGCCACCTGTCCGGGGCTTCGAGAAGGTATTTTTGTATTTTCAAACTCGTGCCTTGTAAAGCAGACAAAGCTCTTCGGGCGTGAACAATCATCGCACCCTGTTCAGGATTCCGAGTCTCTGAGATGTGGCGAAGATGACTCGGAATCCAGTATAATCCATGGAGTTGAGGTAGGAAAACGGTATTGGTGCAGAACTCTTGAATATATTGCCACTCTGCTAAAAAATCTCTTGCATGAGCTATTACGATCAATTATATAGACATGCATTAATAAATACTTACAAAGGGAATGCCCGCATCTCTGTTGTTCTGCCAAACTTGTTTCGTTACGTTCAAGTTACCGTAATTAAATCTGGAGAGTGAAAATTATTACGGTTATATTTATACAATTAATAAAATTTGAAGTGTTTGTAATGTAATATGTCAATTATCACAAAAAAACTATTAAAAAATTGTCTGTCTGCCTTTTTGTTCTAGGTAATCTCCGAAACGGTTGGACCGATTTTGACGGGATTTTCACTGGCAGATAGCTGATGTTATAAAGAATGACTCAGGCTACTTTTATTTTAAAAAAAATGGGTCCAGGGCAAGTAAAAAATATCTAGTCATAGTAAATCATTTCGGGCGCTAAAATATCTTACGCTGAGTAAACCATAAGAGATATAGCAAATTAATATATTACATTATTCTAGATATTAAAAAGACCTAATATGTTTATCTTCTAAGGAACACTGACAATAAGCATTTTTGTTTTTAAAATAGCCAGAGGCGTGAGAGCAAGATTCGCACGAGTGCCCGATCGATGGCATTCTGTGGTCCATGTGAGCAAAGCGAGCACAGCTAGTTTAAAATAACTGTTAAGACCAGTGGAATACTAATCCCGATAACTTATTAGTAATATTATCAGCTTACGGTGAAAGAAAACATCTTGAAGAAACTAGATCGCATGAGAAATCTTATTATAGTATCATCACATAATGAGAAATTTAAGAAATATTTACACATTTTTCGGTTTTTAACACACTTAAAAAAAAGTAGGAAGTTCTCAATTCGATTGTACATTTTTTTTATGGATGATCAGGCATAACTTTTTTCTTTATGAACATACTTAGATGATTATTTTTTCCTTTAACAGACACCAGGGAACTCCTCAAAATCATTGAACTTGGATTTCTATTTTGTAAAAAAAAAATGTGCTGTCATGCATCTTATGCGGAACGTTTTTTTCAATATCCAAAGGAGATGTTTGGTTAATCTAATGACTTCCTACTCGACTATCCCATGACTTCATTTACAGGTTTTGTGGGGGAGAGGATAAAGAAATCGTTTGGCATACACTTACTTGCAAAGATGGAATCCGAGCGACCAATATGGTGGCATAAACGGCCTGCCGACTATTTCAGTATATTGTGCGACCACATCCTGAGGAGAGGGTCCGAGGAACACGAACAGGTTGAGAATACCACCTATAGCGCGATACGTTATACCGGGAGTCGGCTGCAGTACTACGTCTGAAAAAAAAAACTGCCTCGTTAGCCTTGTAGTCCTTAACGTAACTGTTATGATCGAGGTCCTTGGTTCGATTCCCAGGTCGAGCAAAGTGTTATCGGGTTTTTTAGCAGCTAGTAGTTTGGCTTTGTGGCCGATTAATGACAAAAGGCTGACCCCCTATTACATGGGATCTTAAAACATGCCCGGCGAACTGTGGGTGTACATTAGTACACCTCTGCCTAAACCTTCGGGAATACAGGTGTGATGGTATGTTATGTTATGTGTACCCGATAGAAAATCCCATAGGCAATTTCGATCAGAAATTTTAATTCCCTTAGGAGACGAAATTTCATAAATACTTTCATAGTGCTTATCTACCTTGCATAAGCACCTCATGAGGAAAATTGCATCCTTCTAATCTAGACCTCCACTGGTTAAAGTTATGCATTGTCCGTCTGTTCACTTATTAATACTCAGAGGGGCTAACTGACTTTTCTCTTTTTCTTAACTTCCTGATTGTATAGCACCACAAAATAATATGAAACAATCAAGGATCTAGAACAAGGGGTCATATTTTTATAATTTTTAATGTATTCGTTTTCTTGAGTTTTTTTTAAGGACCCTCATTAACCATACTATCCTTACTGTACATTATAATTATAAAAAAAAAACCGTTAAATATGCGATAAATATAGATGATATTTACATCATCCCTTAAAAAAAGTTTACGATTATTTTTTACAGCTGCTTTTTGTATATAAAAAAACTCGACGGAAATTATTTTGGTAAAAAAAAAACACTTTAATTTACATAGATAGGTATTATTTCCATTTTTTCCCACTGCTGCCGAAGACCCCAAGTAATGTATGTATACTATGCAAGTTACTTACATCAGATCCTGAACCAGTGCAGCTCAGGTTTGGACCTAGTGCGAATTTGAATTGATAAAAGTACCGAGTACCCCTAAAATTATAAATAGTATATACAAAAGTTATAGTACCATACCCATAGCGTTAGAATTGAGTAGTAGGGTTCCGTGACTCTTTCCATCATGCTCCACTGCCAAATAGAAAGGCTGGGACCCATACAGATTTACCTATAAACATTTTAATGTTATACGAATCCACTTTACGTACAAGTATTTAAAAAACCGATACCGTAAAAAAGTTAATCCCATCCCACGTGGCTTTTAGGCTCAAAGCCATTTTATTCTTTCGAAGAGGAAAAACGCTGGATCACATCGTAAATGACAAAGGTATGTGATAATTATCTTTTTTGTTAAATAATTTTTAGGCTTTTCGTACTGAAAGAACTTTGGACATTTTATGCTAAACTATATTTGGGCTTTTTGTGCTAAAGAAATGCTAATGAATATACTATATACCTAATGGCAATTACCACAAAAATAACATAAACCTTTATATATTCGATTTCAATTATATTTCAGCAGTTATTTTAAAATTTAGCAAAATTTAGCATATTTATTTATTTGAACACTTACATATTAAACACTAAAACAAGAAAAGAAAATAGACAGAGGACTTAGTGCTACTATAATTAAAAGTGTAGATTACATGATAAAGATAATATAACGAGTAACAAGAAACTGAACAGAAAGCAAATTCAAAACTTACACTACACTTAAACTACTGGGTCAACATTACTCTTCTAACTGAGCAAAATTTAAAACAAGTTGTCAAATAAACATTGTATTTTTTTAACGGCCCATACGCTTTTCTAACCAAGACACAAAATACATCTGTTAAAATCTATAATCATATAAATAAAAATACTGTTAGCATGTTGTGTTAAAATTAATTACATAACGCGATAATTATTACCAATCGAACTCAAATCCAGAATTTATAAACAAAAAATCCTAGAGTCTTATTCATTAAAATTATGATCCAATGAGTTAGCTATCTTGGTGATCAATTTCTACCACCAGTGAGTGGGATTTCTCATATTCTCCAATAGTGTTACTTACGCCTTCCACAGGAACTCTGTCACGGTTAAAAATGGCCATCGTACGCCAGTTCATATCGTTCATGAATCTGTCTCTCTTCTCGCCCAAACCGAAAAGGTGATCAGTCGGCAAAGTGGCTGATATCTGGAGCATCTTGTCGGATAATATTATACCACCGACATCTTTTGTATTGAAACTGGAACACGAAATAAAGTAAAACTATAATATATATAATTATAACTTAGTATATTAGGTAACGACAATATAAATGTATTTCACATTGGCTTATGGACCACTTAAGTCATTATACAAAACAATTACCGGAACCTCATTCAGTCAGTCAGTTATCTTTTTATTATATATATAAGAAGTATAGATATCAAGTAACTTACACAGTAATATTGTCAGAATTCCGTATCACTTTGAATCCTATATTAGACCCCTCTTCCACCAATACTCTGAATTTCATATTAGACAACTGCTTCGGAACTACACTTATTTCAGGGTACGGAGGCTCGAATCTCTTTCTCTCTGCATCATATAACTGTAAAATTTAAACATAACACTGATGTAGTAGGTACTTTTATTTGGGCACAGCAGCTTGATAGCTTTGTATACAACTGTACCATACTTAACTTGTTACTTAACTTACTTAACCGAATAGCATATCGCTTTTTTTTAGATATAATAAAGACCAATCTTATTGTAGAACATGTATTTACGTATCATTAACCATTACGTCAGCGCACGCTCATATAGCATGCGGAAGGGTTGCTACTTCAGACTTATTTAATAAAAATCATAATTTAATTAAGGCTAGCTGGGAGTTGTAGCCTAATGATAGCCTAAATTATTTCTCATGAGTCTGGCTATCACATACAAATATCATTTTTCGAATCCGACTGGTAGTTCGAGAGATTAGCGTGTTTAATAATAATGTTAACCGATATCACAGTTTAAGAATCATACAGATATTATCAAAAAAACATAAAGACTGACTGTTATACTCGAGGTCCTGGATTCGATTCCCAGGCCGAGCAAAGTGTAATTGGGTTTTTCTATGAAATTCTCAGTAGCAGCTCGGAGTTTAACTTGTGCCCAATTAATGGTAATGGCTCGCCCCCTATTACATGGGACCTAAAAAAATGCCCGGCGAACTGTGGAACGGTGTGTGTGTGTGTGTATGGGTGGTATTTGTGTGTATGTGTGGTGTTTGTGTGTATGTGTGGCGTGTGTGTGGTGTTTGTGAGTGTGTGTGTGATTGTTCAGTTTTGCAATCCTTTTCGAAAAGCTAAGTTTATTTAATAACTTTATTTTATAAACCGTTATTTTCCAGTGAATAATAATGCTTTATAGTAAGTCTGTTTAGTATAATTTAATAAGAATCATAATTGCGCAAAAACACTAAATAACGACATGTATCGTAGAAATCTATATAGAATAGATATTCTTACTTATTTAAACATAAAAATATATCTGTACATGATAAACGCAATTTATAGACCATACAAATGTTCATACATGTAAAAATGCATCCTGAATTTACCTTCAGACTATAAACTACAATCTTGCCAAATTTCATTAAATTCGGTCCAGTAGTTTTTGCGTGATTGGCGTTTAAACATACCGACAGACAGACAGAAAAAATTTCAAAAACTATAGAAATGTGTTCTATCCATGATTCTCATAACCCCCGTATTATTTTTCTCAAATATCTTCAATGTATATATTTTGACTCTTTACTCTTTTATAAGTATAGTATTAGATTAGTGTACATAGGTATAACTAGCGCGATGACGACCTTGAACCCAAATACTTCTGGAAATACATACCCACCGCAGAAACACAATACAAGGTTATTCGGCTGGGTTCTGTAGAGTGGAGGTATTCCACCTGTCGGACTACTCCGAGTAGAGAAACTACCACGCTTAATCGTTTACCTTCCGAACTACACTACACACAAACTACACAAGTCCAGACTTCGCATGCTAATTAATCATTTGACAAAATTACTATTAATTAATTTTTCCGAAATTTTGTTACTTCCGCCTAAAACACATTAACGATGGTTTCGTCTTTCTGCAAGAAAAAACGTTTGTTATTCATTTTTAAGATGAATCTGAAACGTATTTAACGTTTATTGTTAATCTGTTTCAGGCGGGAGTAGAAAAGAAATTTTGGATAAATTAATTACGAAGGATTTCCGCAAAGTAACACCTACATCAAACAAATAAAATTAGTATGTTAAGGATGATGAAAAATGGATGTTTTTGTACCATACGCATTCCTAAACCATTCGTCAGATTGAGATCGATTTTTAATGAATTATTGTGTGCTCGGGCGTGAAGATTTCTGTATTATTTATTATGAGCAGTATACAATAGATGGCGTGCAAGTCGTTTCATTTACAAGACAAAAGGAATGAAATCTCGGGCATATAGTTAGTAAGTTAGGATAAAAACAATACGAAAAAAAAGGAAACACTGTGGGATATAAGTTATAAGAACTATATTTGTTTAAATTAAAAGAAAAAGATACCTTAATCTGCACCACATCATCTGATAAATATTTAATGTCCATCTTGACAATATCAAAGTCATCCGGATAACCAGACGGGCGGGCTTTCTCGTAGTACCCAGTTATCGTGTGCTTATCCTCAGTCATGTTCAAAAACCGGAACGTGTCATATTGAGATGGATAATAGCAGTATGGAACACCCCTAGCCGTCGATTCCTTCCAGCAACAACCTAAAACATACATAATAACGCTTTAGTTTTTAAAGAACATATTATTTACCACTCAATGTAAAATGTATCAGTCGTCGAGACCGTATATCTGGATTTTTATCCGGTATGACTTTTCCATTTCAGTATAGTTTTTATAATATTTTGTACAAGAGAAGTTTATGTTGCTTAATAAACACTTGTGGAGCCTCAGGGCTCCACTAGAATCTAATGTATCTCGAGAGAAAAGTGAAAACTCTACATTCTTCACCCTAATTACAGCCATACCATCGGACACTAAATTTTAACTCATTTTGAAGGACTTTAAAAATAAACTAGTTGAGGAATTAAATGAGATAATAGATGAGGAAGGTAGAAATCGAGTACAGTGGCGAAAAGTGAAAAGGAGTAAGCAGACTGGGCGATTTCTCTGTCGGCTTACCTTTTAATCTGTGTGTATATAGTTATACAAACAATTAATAGAGAAAAGAACACAGCGGATCACGAAGTAACGAACAAACCTGGTGAAGCTGTAAAAGCCTTCTGAGGCTTCAGGACCCTTAAGGCTAACAGTGTAGTCAGATCGATAAAATAGATCGAGGTAATGGCGTAGCAAAGGTACTAGTGAGAAGGGTATCTGACACAACTTTTTTTAATCTAGGTGTTGAAGAAAGCCCCTGTGCCGAGCGTGTTTGGGAAGTGAAGAAACAGCTACACGAGTAATCTTGAAGTGCAAAGAGTTGGGTTGCAATACCGGGTTTAGCACCTTGATACACCAAGAACTCTTTAGCTCTCTTTAACAACATCAAGCGACTGGTAAACGCCCAGGAAGAATGGGGCTGAAAAGGAAGTCATCCACAATCACGGATCCATAATTTCGGAAACTAAGCCCTTGAAAATTGGTACCATCTAAGTTTATCTCAACTGACCTCGTTTAGCACAATTCTCTTTGTTGATGTCACCTTGAGGGTAGCAATCGAAACGCATATTTTCCTCCACCTTTGCACACATGTCCTGCATAACTTCAGCTGGGCGTTCACTGTAAACGCTTTTTTTGTTCAATTCAGTTTTCTTTCGACCATCCGTTACGTTACTTCTGTTTTTCGTACTCAGATTATTGTGATCATGATATCGATGTTCTGGGACCAACTGAAATTTTTATACAGTATTTATAAAATTAAACGTAAGTAATGAATTTCAATTTCATTTTCGTCTTAATGACGCTGTGAACTTGACTGATAAAGGATTAAGTATTGCCAATATTAGATTTTATGCACGTTTTCTAAATTTCTATTGTTAAATTATGAACTCTGTTACTTACTTTTTCATATGGCATAGGAGATAAAGGTTTCTTCACATTCTCAGGATGTGTTTTCTCCCATAGTTTCCTGGTAATGGAATAGGTTTTATTTAACTATTCCAATAGACCAATACACAATAATGCATAGGGAATTAAAGAATATTGAATTGTTCCAAAAATTCTCAGATGTAGCAGAGGCTCAGAGTGTATTCTGTGCTCCGATATCTAATGTCTATCTATATTAATGAATATATAGTTCCTTCAGAATATTTCATTATGATTTTAAATTTTCTTTGGATATCCATTATTATAATCCACTGATCACTAATATGAAATTTAAAAAATAGTCTGTTTAAATCAAACTCAAAAACGTTAGATCTATTTTTATAAAATTACACAGAAAGTACTAAATGAAACTCAAAAATGGTCAGATTTTTTACACAAAAAATGGAATTACCTACTTTCTGTGTAATGTTATAAAAATAGATCTAGCAGTTTTTGAATTTAATTTAGAATTGATAGAATACAAAAATTGTCCGTAGTACTTTTCAAAATAATAAAATATATTGAGTAAAAATAGGCAAAGCTTATTACGATCGTTATACTGTTGGACAGGTTCTAATGAAATCTGGCTTATTCAAGTGTTTTAGAACGGGACACCTTTTTTATCGCTCAGTGAAGATAGATATATATTTAATAACCATTTTAATTCTAGATTAAATAAATAAACTGCCTCGTTAGCCTAGTGCTCGTAAGCGCGACTGCTATGAGCGAGGACCTGGTTTCGAATCGCAGGTCGAGCAATGTGTTATTGGGTTTTTCCTATGAAATTCTCAGTAGCAGCTCGGAGTTTGGTTTTGTGCCCGATGAATGGCAATAGGCTCGCCCCCATTACATAGGACCTAAAAACATACTCGGCGAACTGTGGGTGTACAAATGTACACCTCTGCCTAAACCTTCGGGGAATATAGGCGTGATGGTATGTATGTTAAATAAATTTGCAAACTGTTGTATGGCCTCCTCCAGATTAGATGCTTGTGTAAATGTTTTTGTTATATAATAACTTGCTTTCAAAATACACGCTAGCCTAGTTTGTTGGCCATTATGTAAAATGTAACCGAAATATGAAGAGCAAATTAAGAATTATTTTGCATTTATAAAAATAAAGTGATCTTGATGTAAAATTGCGTCAGATCTTATGAAGAAGCTTGAAAAAATACATTTAAGTAGAAAGAAAACGAAGACTGATGTTAATCATTGATATTTGAAAAGTCGTTGACATTTTTAATTTAAAATAGTCTGTAGACACTTTGGAAAGTTGATGTAGAAGTCATAGACTCTTTATTTTCTAAACCAAACACAAAACTTATTGAAATAAATGAATACAGTGGATGTAAAATGTAATTCAAAGGAAATTAAATTAATGCAGATCGGTATAACAGCGGCGACCGTGGATGGATTACGATCTCTCAGTAGTCGCCGTTCTGTTAGGATTGTATAGACAGTTGAACATAACTGTGCGCGCGACCCTATGTTTGCGTAAAGCGTGTACAGATACAGTAACTATACCATTTCCATTTCTTTATTTTCTCGATGACAGCTCCTGTGAAAAATTTAACGAGCGTCTTTTTTACATTATGTATGCATTATTTTATAAAAATACATATGACGTTTACACACGTACAAGGTTATTACCAGTACAACTGATAGAGATGGAGCTATATCGATAAACGTAACACGATAACAGACTCGTTTTTTTTTACAAAATGTAAGAAACTAAACTACTGCCGGATACATTTGTACAAATTTATTAACTAATAACTATATTTCATTACAAGATGTTACACGTATTAATTCTTGATTGATAATGCCAACTTCTTCAGAATTTTCGAAGCTGTTGTTAAATAAGTAGGTATAGGTAGGTACTCGACAATGAAATAATTATAACGACAGGTAATCTTTATTTATTTATTTTAATCAAAATCTGATGAATCGTCATCGACATCGACATATGCGATCGATATTATTACTTATTTGGTCATAACACTACAACTATCAAATTAGAACTGTCATCGAGGAAATAAAGAAATGGAAATAGCATACGTGTGCATGTGAAGAGGTACAGTCAAGTAAACAAAAGAATTCTATTAGATATTTTACTTATATTATTATTACGAAATTTTTTACATCTTATTTATTCAAATTTAAAATAAATCAACAGCTCAATTAGGTTAATGTATGTTTATGGAGCATATTATTCTGTATCACTCCATTAGAAATACCAAATAATTTACTTTTTGTTAATTTCATTATTTCCATCACTTTCAGTTCAATTGTATATAAAGTAATTTTTTTTTTCTCCTGATGAAAAGTTCACTTTTAGTCCCTGTCACGCGGGAGAAAAGTACCCGATTCTCTCCCGGTGAGATGGCAACTGTGCGCATGCGCGTACTTTACTTTATCTCCCGGTAACCTAGCAACTGCGTGTTTATATATAAAATATTTAAACTTTTCATCCCGGAGGAGAAAAAAAATTGTTAAGGCACCTAGGGAGAAAAGTAGGACATCCCCACCCGCGATTGTCACCCTCGCCTTCGGCTCGGGTGACAACCATAAGCGCGAGCGTGAATGTCCTACTTTTCTCCCTCGGTGCGTAATATACTATTTAATACCCCAAATATTTTTTATAGGGGATAAGGATGATATGGTGGTAAATGAAGAATTTTTATATAATATTGCTAAGTATTTTTTCTGTTATAAACCATTATGAATATCTATTAGAATTTACCGTTTTAATATTTTATTATTGTGGTACTGGTTACTGGGCTACTGGTTAGCTGAAACATTTTCTTCGTAATGAATTTGACATTTTTATTACTGTCTGTACCCGTGGAACAAATCGTGATGAAAAAAACATGTGTTGATCGGAAGAAGACTGCTGCGTCAACACAGAACATAATACGAGAAGCGTGTCACTGTCATACAAATAAAGACTACATGTTTACTATCTCACGCACACATAAAGCCGCGAGCAAAAATGAGTTGAAGTCTCTATACAGTTATTGCTACTATATAAAATAAACTTACTTGTAATGTTCTTCCCCCCAAGCGCCGCCGATACTACCGCTGACCGCCCACCAGGTGCCAACGCAAAGAGCACATATCAACGCTATACCCAACATGCCTGAGCCCAACCCTGGCAGATGTTCCCAAATACGTAAGAATATACTGCGTTCATCAGAGAAGCGTTGGTATCTGACGAATTACAATAAAATATATTTAGTTAAACGAAAATTAATGTACCTTAAGAAACTTAACCAGAGTAATCAATTGTGGTTTTCAAACTGCAGTAACTGTGGTTTTCTAATTAGATTACAAATGAAGTGATTATTTTAACTTTTACGAGCTGTGATCTTCAGAATGTCGTAGATCGGGCACACGCGCGGTTATTATAAAGACAAAAATGCTTATAGCGGCTGATCCTTAGAAAAAAGACATATGCTTTCGTTAACTTTTTTGTACGTCTTTTTAAGATCTATAATTGTGTACTCTCTTATTGACCTTATAGTTTATTCTGCGTAAGCCATTTAAGCTCCCCCGAATCGTTGTTTTTCCTAGTTGTTTTTTTTGTTAAGAGCATATATAATTCTTTTTCTAAAATAAAAGTAGCCTAAATTACTCATAACATCAGCTATCTGCCAGTGAAAGTCCCGTCAAAATTAGTCCAAACGTTTCAGAGATTACCTGGAAGAAACAGACATAACAAAAAAACAACTATTAACATTTTTGTCTAAGTAACATATACTTTCATATGCATTTAGTAAAAAGCTGTTACTTTGACATTACAAACAGACACGTCAATTTTATTTATTTTTATAGATTCATTATAGCCCAGTCTGCTGGAACAAAATAATTGTATTAAATAGGATCTCTATTCCGTATGATGATATTAAAATTGTAAGAATAATAATAGTTGTGCTATTTAACAATCTATTATTAATTTTTTTATCAATAATGAAAACTCACATTATCATTTTCCAACTCACTAGTGAACTAAACAAGAAACTTTCTTCGAATAAAATTTTCAAAGAAATAATCAGTCCCTTGTTGACTTTCAATATATATAGCAAGAGATGTGATTTATTTTAACTTACATGTATTTGAAATGTAAAATACGTATTTTTGTTTTGAATTTGAAATACTTATTTCAAAAAACATTTTTTAGTTTATTTGAAACTAGCTGTGCCCCACGGTTTAACCTGTTGATGATTTTATCCGACAAACACCGCAACGCTAGTAGTGCACCTGTGTAGCCTATCATAACTGTTCTTCCCGAAAGTCCAAATTATTTCAATATGGCATTATCTCGTAAACTATGTGTCCAAATAAAATGATATAAAGCGCAAAATTTAACTTCATAAAATTGTCTTTATGATGAAGTAACTTTTGTTCGTAAGGATATTAATATGTCATGCCTAAAAATAATTTTCATAATAATTCACTTTTTAATTTTTAACAAATTTTTGTTAACTAAAAACCTTTGTTGTGGCTTATTTATAAGAGATAGGCATATGCTATCGCGGACTTTTTTTAGATATACTAAGGTACAATATTTTAGTAGGACATTATATTTACGTATCATTAATTCATTAACTATTATGCCACCGCGCACGTGCATAAAGCAGTTCGAGAACACTTCTGCCTCCAACTTACTTAACAAAAATCAATATTTAAGGCTAGCTGGGAGAGGTAGCCTAATGTTTGATAGCCTACACATCGTGAATCTGTTTATCATATACAAAAAGAGTTTTTCAAATCCCACTTGTAGTTTCAGAGAATAGCGTGTTTAAACAAACAAAGAAAATCTTTTCGGCTTTATTATATTCGTATAGAATATAGATACTTAAAATAGACATACAATAGCATTTTACAAATACAAAAAACTTTTATGAATTTTTTAATGTATTGACATTAGTAGGATGAGCAATAATAATAGGAAAGTCATATAGGAACAAGATAGTTTGTGGAGATTGAAAAAGATATGATCCATGGATCCCTCATCCAGAAAGTCTGTTGCCAAGCACATATAGATGTTACGGTAGCTGCACTTAAAAGCCAGTTCTCTCACTAGGCTTAGCAGTGTTACCATCATGGGCCACAATGTCACTTAAAATCAGGTGAGATTGTGGCCTTAATGCCAAGCCCTAAAAGAATAAAAAATAAATATATATAGAATAAATATACATTGTTTTCAATACTTCGATTCATAAAAATAGATAATTTCAACAATCAAAAATCTAAGCCTTAAATGTAGTTGTTTACCAAGCTCTGCTACTTTTGTACAACTGTTTTCCTTTGGTGGAATAATAATATACATAAGTGAACATGAAAGATGAAATGTTTTAACAATTACTAGTGTTAAAACCACTAAAATTAACGACATGTAAAAAAAATACTATCTAGAGGTATTTTAAAATTACAAATTTTGCATTTAAATATTTTTATTGAAAACCATTTGAAATAAAAAATAATGAAGTAAATTTTAATAAACTATTTTGCCCATCTCTGGAATGCAATGGTTTATGATCAGTTTTATTATTACAATAGTGGGTAATACATAAATTATTAATAATAATCATGACCCCAAACAAAAGATAATTTGTAAGACAAAGGAAGTCATTCATGACCCCTAGTTTGTTTGTATTGAACTTTGTAGGCATAAATTGAGAATAAACAGTTTTTGTTCTCATTTCCCACTTACATGATTCAATAATGACATTATTCACAATCATATAAAAAATACCTGAGTAGCAAAATTATGAGCAGTAATTACAGAAAGATTACAATAGTTTTATATCTCTATATTATGTTTAAAATATAAGCTTATGTCCTATAATTCTATATTCTAGAAATACTGCCTCAGATTCTAACAGTACCTACATTAATCAATATCAAATCAATTTTTATATCAAAAAATTATATGAATACACCATTGTTTCTGTTCAATTGAGGGGTTCAATGTGTTAAAAAAATAAGGGTCATGTAGGAAACATTCTCTCATTGAAATAACTTTTATTATGTGATAAAAATTAAATAATACTAGGTAATAGGAACTTATTAAAATAAATTAATAGTATCAGACTTTCATCAGATGATTTATTTTCTGGATTTGTAGGTGTGAATTCATTCAGAAGAGTTTATAAGCTATTGAAAAATAAAAAGAATACTTCATAAATCTTGATATGAAAAAAATTAGCCTGATGTAGCACTTTAATAAACATCAAAATATTATAATAAGTTGCAGTTTGCATTACTTAACTTCTTGGCTTAAGTGGGTCACAATACTAAAAAGGTTGAGAAACAATGATCTAACCATAGAACCACTAACCACTAGTCTCAAATCAAAGAATCTCAATGTCTTTATAAAAATATATTATAATTCGAAACAATGAAAAGAAGTCATTACAGTGTTGAATTATTTATTTGATCATTAATAAAAATGACAACAATTTAAAATACTCTATCATGATTTATACAGGTGAATTTTTCAAGTGGGGTAGATAGCCAAATCCGAAACTATGAGGAATAGTGAAAAATATCATTACAGGTTTAGAATTATGACAATCTCACCTGATCTTAAGTAACAATGGAGATCAAGATAGTAACATGCTAAACCTAGTGGATGACTGACTCTCAAGTGCAGCTGCCAGAACACACCTATTGGTAGTAGCTAGCCAGGCAGGTATTACAAAAACCCTACTACCATGTTTGGTTTCATCATGATGTTTTCCTTCACTTAAAACTCATGCTCATTGCAAGTATTCAAACTCATGTTGATTGACATGATGTCCGTACACACCACCAGTTAGCCAACATTAGTTCATTAATTATCCAATTGTGATGAAACTTTGGTGAGCTGTTGTGCATATGCTGGTTGACCTTTAGATTAGTTACAGCTGATTTTTATGGAGTAAGAGGGCAGGGGAGAAAGGGACTGTGATGGAGGAATATCCCCTGTGAATAAAAATGCACAGAAGTAGTTAGCATATGAGAAATTATGAGGTTATACCTATTAAACAAGTAAAATCATGATACTAACACTTGCAAGATGTGAATCCAGTGAGCAACCAAGATTAGCTAAAATATAAATCAAAATATCTAAGAAAAACAATAACACTAAGTAAACCAAATAAAGATCATAATGGTACCAGTAACAATACCAAAACCAGTAGGTACCCAAAAGAAAGTCACTGTGAAATTTTTGTATGGTGGTTGCGATACCAACCGACCGCTTCTAATCTATCCATGTTCGAAAACGAAACCTTGAAGTTATCCGATCTATCTATATATAAAAATGAATGTGGCTACAAACCACCAATGTTGGTCAGAGTCACTAAGCCAACATCTAACAACATTGGGTCTAACAATCGGTCTCACCCGCACCATTAGATATTTCAAATCAAAAATAAATAATTATAAATTAAATTTTATAAGAATTATATCTAATGATTTGTATAATAATCATAATATATTATGTCAAATAATAATATTAATGAAATATACGAAAACATAGATAATACCCAAAATATATTATACAAAAATGTCAATTACAACGTAAAAGCGGCCACCCACCTGTGTTCTCGTGATGAAGATTCCCCTTCATTCCTTGGTTTCAGAGTTATCCCGCCAAACAACGGCGTTCTACCACCCCTCGGATTATACTTCCCGAATGGAGCGAATGAGTTTGACGCAGAATTTTTAGAACCCCCAAGAGATGTTTCCGTCAGATAATTTTTAGAACAGGCCCCATTATCAAGAAATTTTGACATTTTATCACCTTCATATTGAAGTCGGTAATTAATGTTCTCGTTTAACGATAATAAATCAGTTTTAGAACTTGAAGGTTTGTCACAAAACTCTTCGAAGGAGACTATTTCGTAGTCATCGTCATTTTCGCCAGATTTTTCCGATTTATACGGTATTTTTGTCATTGTCGCGACGACGCGCTCTATTTATTAATCTACTTTTGGAGCCACAGACCAATATTTATTATTATAAACGTAATTATATGTCCTTTACTACAATCACTACTATCACTAGGTTTGAAATTAAGCGTTAGATTTTAAAAGACATAAACAGAATTAAGAAAAACAGTAGGCGATCGACATTCGACTAGGGATGCATATAAAACATCGATGTTTTCGAACATATATATAATATTCATAAAAATCGATATTATAAAATTTATTTTGAAACCATAACATTGACAATACATCGTTGTTTTTAGAACGATGTTTTTCCTATATAGACATAACGCGCCATCTTGCGCTTTATCTGTGATCTACACAGATTACCTGTCTCAATTACAAGTGTACATTTTTCTATTTAGTGTCTCGCTAACTCACTCAGCAATACAAACAAATGCGCGCCGAACGAAGCAGTCGGCCATTAGATTAGTCAGTTGCGATTCCGTCTTTTAGAGTTAATAAACTTCTAAGCACATTACCGATTTGCCGGATAACAAGATCAAGAATCATGTTAAGCTGGTTTTATTGTCGAAGGGGTATTGTAGGATGGCTGATTACGTGAATGATGGTGATGTCTGCATATGATTTCCTCTCTGTACATCTACTGAAAATGATAATAACTTTATATAAATATAAATTATAAAACCAATAAAAAAAGAAGATAATATGATGTTAATAAACCCGATCTAGTTTTTGTCGATTTTGTCCGGCGGTAGTGTTGTGACATTCATAAGTGCCTTTTTGGGGCCTAAATTGAATAAAAGATATTATGATTTTGAAATCGACGTTAAAAAAACATGTTTCATTTGCATCTCAGGAACAAGCGTGAAAACTTTATATAAATGGTGATAAAAAAACATCAACATATAGTTCTTAAACAATGATATTTTTAAAATGATGTTTCACTTTTGAAATAATCCATATCCTAAAATCAATGTTTTTTTATGAGCGATGTTACATCCCTACATTCGACACGTCCCGCAACTCGCTAAGAATTTTTACATTTGTTTTGTTTATTTTTCTGTCAAAGGTGTCAAAACTGTGAAATCGATTACTGAATAAATTGAGTTGACGAATGATATTTATTTTAATAAAAAAATGAATTCACCGTATTTTATATTAGCTATCTATAGTTAAAAATAGAATAATTAAATATTAAGTTTCAACAATATGTAACTAATACCAGTATTCTTCAATAGTTTGTGTTTCATAGTTTTCCTATGTTAAAGATATGATAAGTAATATTTAAAAAATCTAATAATTTTATGAGATTTACAATGTATATTATGATTTTTAATTTACAATATAAGTTTATAATTTTTAAAATACTTATAGTTTATAAGACTTATTATTTTATCACATAAATCCTAGTGATAAAATATTCTGTATTTATTTTGAAAATACCTACATTTTTAGCGAACGTTCAAACTAAGACGTCGCTCAATATTTATGATGAAAAAAAATAAGGGTAGTTATAAAATTTTTTTTCGTGACAATACATACTTAACAAAATATTTTATAAATGCGTGTACGACATGGTGGACTCTTTATATTTATAATATTCCTTTTAATTTGTGGCTAGTTTTTATAACATATTACTCAATATGAACTGGAAATGTGTACGGATTTTGTTAACGGCTACAGCGACAGTTGTCGTTACTTCACATGTTGCAAAGAAGATATACAATTATTTTTTTGATTCAAGAAAGTCGCTACCCGAAGCAGATGACGAGGAAAAATCTTGTGATCTCATAAATGTTAGAAATCGTGAAATAAACGACGTAATTCTATTCTCCGACGATGTTGTACGTCATACTATTAGGATATCACCGAACAAAGATATAACAATATGTGAAAGTAGAGAGCTCAATTGCTTCAAACTAATTAAATATATTAAATCAACACGAGAAACTCTTGATGTTTGTATGTATCTGATAACTAGTAGCGAAATAGCTGAACAAATTATAAGATTGGGACAAAGACACGTTATAGTGAGAATAGTTGTTGACAGCGATATGGCCTATACACCTCCATCACAAATAACAAAGTTAAAGGAATATAGTAAGTAGAGTAATATAAATGCGTTAAAAAAATGAATTGTGAACTAGATATTAATTTTTTTTAATACCAAAATTATTAATTTCTATTCTTTAAAATAATTTTAATGCCAAGAAATATAAGTTTGTGGGTTATTATTTGTTCATGTATCTTTATTAATATTTACCAACAGTAGCAATGATGTTTTATAAGTTTAATATATACGGCATTAACGCTTTTCACATGCAATCGTGAAAGATGGGCAATTGTCTTCAGTTCACAACTTTTATCCTTTTTTGACAACAGAGTTTCCATCTTCTACTGTGATTTCCTATCTCTTTCGTTTCAACATGCTGATATACTGTTTTGAAATTGCTTTTAGTGAGATTATATCGCATCTATCTATAAAACATTATTGAATAATATGTATTATTTTTATTAATTTTTAAGCATATGTGTATAAAATTTTCAGGTTTTATCAACGTACAGACAAACAGAAAATCTATTTTAATGCATCACAAATTCTGTATCATTGACGGACCAAAAGCTTTAAAGCGAAAGAATACTTTAAAAGAATATGCTGAAAAATTAAATGTACATACACAATTCAACAAAAATGTTAAACAGCTAAAAAACAAGCAAGTAAAAGGCTTCGTTATGTCAGGTTCACTAAATTGGTCAACCCAGGCAATGGTTTCGAATCATGAGAGTGTTATTGTAACGTCACATCCTAATATTGTTAGTAAATTTGAAAAGGAATTCGAAACTTTATGGGTGGAAAATGAACCGGTAAATATTTCTTATTGTTTTGTAAATAGTTTTCAATATTTTAGATGTTTTTTCTTCTTCCTAACTTGGTAACTAGTTTTCTTTTATGAAGACGATTTCAGTATCTTATCAAGATGATGGCTCCTTTGTTAGAACTTTCTAGGGAGTTTCGTATGATCCCAGAATGCATGCTTTCAATTTATATTTATAATCCACTTCACATAAGCACAAAAAACAAAATATATCGCCCAAAACGCTACCAGTATTACATAATATATGGTCAAACTCTAAGTAAATGAATTAAAAATAAACACCACAACATGTCACTTCAAGATCCCGTCAAAAACTCAGTTTAGGTCTTATCATTGGACAAACCGTCATTATAATTTGTGAATTGTTTTTTTTCCAGGCCATAATGTCCATGACTAATGAATAACCAATGTTAAAACTTTTATTTTAGGGTAAGTGTTAACTTAATATTTACAGACAAAATATTGTGACGTCAAAATTTTATGAAATAATTAACAAAATATTAAGCTCGTTTCGTTTGTTATAAACTTGGTGACACATCTATCTTTAACACAGTGTTTGATTAGGTGGTTAGTTACTTTTATTATCTTATTGAATATATATAAAGTAGAATAGATATGGAATAGAAATTTTCTAGTAATATACAAAATATGAGTTGCATAACATAAAAATATATCAGACTGTATAATCCACGGCAGTAAAGTAAAATAAATTGCTTATGAACGCCCTCTGTTATTTACAAAGTGTAACAAAGTTGTATGAATAAAGTTTAAACATCTGTCGCCGATGACATTAGGGTAACCATAGACAAGCCCATGTGCACTTCCTTCACAGACTAGTGCACTTCAATTTCGATCGATCATATGTTTTCTTTGTGTAGTTTTTTCAGCCGCTGTAATTCGAATTGGTTATATACTTCGCGTGTTTTATCGTCAATTATACCTTGATTAAAGGGTATTTTAGTAAATTCAGTGTAAATTAACGTTACTACAAGTCAAATTAATTTTCTGTGCTAAAAATTACGTAGTGCATAAAAAGTGCATTTCTGTGTGCACGTGCTTGCATTTTTCAGGCGAATATCAAAGTTTCAGTTTGAAAGTGTGTTGAAAAATTATTGAATACTATATAAAATATCCTCCCTTGCATTTTACCGTCCACGCAGTGACGGAAACTAGTAACATAATGCCTAAAAGTTTTAAATAAAATCTTAGGTTGGAATTAAAACTTTGGTTATATTTTCCTACGTGTTTTCATCAAGTATCTTGAATTGTGGATTATTGACACAATGGATGAAGTGTTAGTGGTATGTATTATTAATCTCGGTATATATATTTGCTGTATATTATCACAATAACATTACCATACATTCACAGAGGACATTCAATAAAGGTCATGTTTTTATTCATTTATAGTTTCTATGGAAGTTCAGTGATATTTTTATATTATAATACATTTAGAGATTTCTGTCAACTGTATAATATTTGATTAAATAACAGTATAATAATTTAAAAAACAGATTTCAGAAAAAGGAATTAAAATATAACCTAAATTAATTATTTAAATATCTTAATTTATGTACACAATTAATCATATGGTTGTTTTCTTAATATTTCTTTGTATTTCAATTAAGAGTAATATATATAAAATTAAGATTTTTTTTTACTAAAACATCTTAGTTTTAATAATGCAAAGGACACATGTGGTCACTTATTTGTTTAAATCAAAAACTAGCACAAGATTTGTTTTTTCATTTTGATAATATTGATAATAATAAAGTATTACTTTCTAGAATGATGATTTTATTCAAACATTTTATAAATTATGTTTAATAATAATTAGAGCTAGATGATAACTTTTGTATTTTTATAAATTTCTTGAAATCCATAAAGAAAGGTATAAATTCCATGAGCAGCATTTATTTTCTTTGGTACTGTAATTATTAGTTAATTTGATAATAAGAATTATATTTTTTAAATAATACACTGATTTTGTGTATTAATTTTTTTTTTTTTTTTTCAGATATGTGCTACAACCTATTTAGTGCTCCAGTATTGGATAAAAAGTGCCTTTAACCTATTTATAACTTGAAATTGTGTATAAAGACAATTTTTTTAAGTGTTTATAAGTGTGCGCATTGGATGCAGTGTTGTTTCACCAGATGGGGCTGTTTGGGTTTCTTGCTAAAACAGCGAGCTCTTAATAACGCTACTTGCCGCGAGATGACTCTGGTAAGAACTATTTTTACCGTCGTGTACACCGACATCTAGTAATAAGAAGTTGAAATTTTTTTGTCTGTCTATTGTATAATAGATGGCATACTACATGCTGTTTTTCAACAATAACTGCAGTTTTTAAAACAATATTATTAATAAGGTATTAGGTATTACCTACTCCGTTTTGTTCCTTAATAACGGCATGGAACAAATATCACACAATCTATATTTACCATTGTTATGTTTGTATGTTTTGGTCTTTTCCTTATTGATTTAAAATTGCGTAGGTATAATCAGTCTAAACTGCAGTTGTTTTTTTCGTGCCCTGTTCGGTCTTCCGGACATAGCGCGAGAAGTAGTAGATTTCTTTTAAATCGTATTCTTTATATATTCTATAGATTGCGTTTACTTTTAAAATTATGATATTCTTGGATACAAAGCTATATAAAATTAATTATGTATTTCAGTTTTGGGTACCAAATTATTCAACTATTGTTGTATGTTTTTTTTTTTTGCTATACTGACGGCTAGATGTCGCTATTTGTACCAAATACCTAAAGTTCGTTCATTTTATTTTTGTAAATTTTCTTATGTTCAAGTCTAGAATACTTAGGTGTAAGTCGGGACCTGGTTTTGTTATTTGGTGTATTCGTTATTCATTCAATTTACGCAATATAGTATGTTTGTAAATAATAAAAATAGCACGAAGCGTTCAATGGCGTATGTTCTCAAAACGCCCAATGATGGTTTTAATAAAGTTGTCAATATTAACACATCTTTATCACATTAAATAAATTAAAAATGTCTATGACGTTAAAGAAGGTATAAAAAGAAATCGAATTTTCAACTATAACTATTTAATTAACGTAAAAAATACACCTATTTAAAGTGGCAAATTTTATTACGACAATTAAATTAAAACTTCGAAAATACTATATATTAAATATATCAATTTATATTATCTCTTTACTGTATTTTCGTAAACGTTTTTAGTTCACTTTACGAACGTATTATAGAGCAAAGTTTACAGTAAAGGTAATAATATAATAGTCGCTGGGCAGTTCTACAAAGAAGACGGCAAAAATAGCAAATTTTCTTTTTTTTTTTCACCTTTTTTAAAATTAATGTAGTAGCAAACAGGCATGCTGTCCACATGATGTTAAGGGGTCACTCAAACCCATAGCTATTTAGAAAAAATATCAAAAAGAACCGTAATGGTGATTCTAGTCAAAATAGGTCAACTAAGTATGAATATTCTTTCTCTTGCGTATTTAGAATTTTGCTTTTTACCGCCTATGAATCTGATTTTTTTATGGAGTGGAGATTATGATTAAGTAGTTGTAAGGGGGAAAGCTTTGAAGGTAGCAACGATCTGCCGAATACTTCTGTAAATGACTAAAAGCGTCAAAGTCCTCTACCAACAACGGCAACATGTCTGAAATTATATCCCGCTAGGTGGCGCGGTTAGATATGGAGAGACCTATCAAATGAACGATGAGTGTTTTGTGAAAAGCGATTTTGAAAATATTACCGTAGATAGTTGAAAAATACGGCTGATGAATTGTAAAAGGGTTAAACACTGAACGCAGGAAGAGAAATTCAAAATGTTTCGGTAACAACACAAACAAAAAAGAAATCGCAACTTCAATGACTTTGAGGAATTCTTTGATGTATCTTCGAAAGTCGAAGGTCCAATGCCAATGAAATTAAAATGGGACCACTCTTGAGGTATCTCCTTTGTAACGAAAAAAAAAAAATCATTTAAATCGGTTAATAAACAAAGAAGTTATGGCTGAACATGCACAAAAAATTCATTCCAATTAGAACCTCCTTTTTTATGTCGGTTAAAAAGAAAGCACTTATCGAGATTTTTTTATCAAAACTTTTTGGTATTAAGTACTAAAACTGGCGTTATGTGATAAGGTAAATAATATAGCCATTATTGAGGCAAGTTTTCAACTTTAGATCGTTCGATAATGTGATCATACGTCACATTTTAATCTGTCAGGTTTCCGCAAAACGGACAATTCAATATGTCATTTTGATTAGGTCATGCTATATGACGTATTTAAATAAAACTTATTTACACTTTCATACCTTTTCAAAGAACTTTTATACCACATATATGAAAGAAACCAGTTCTTAGAAAACTTTATTTACGTGCTTATTAGATTGATCTTATTTTTAACATAATCCATCGATGAATATTACTGTCGTTTATAGACTAGTAAAAGAAAAAAATACATAAATAGAATATTTCGAACTCTACTTACATATTTAGAATAACATTTCGATCATTCAAACTTAATTTCGAACTATCTTTCGAATATATTACGTAAATCGTAAGACATGTTACTTACAGTAAAATCGTAAGTAGGCAACCCTGATCGAATTGTCGATTGTTACAAACCGTCGTTTATTAGCCACTTCCTTCGTAAGCGAGTTATATTCTGTTTGTGGACAAAACATCCGGTGTTGTTAACCCTTCTACGGCTTTGTTTGTAAATATATTTAAAAAAAAAAACATTTTAAATGTTAAGCGATACGTGAGTCATCGAAGCGTCGCGGGGGTTGAGGCAGGCAGGTGTCCTCAACAAATGCACTGACTTTTTAATGTTTTATTTTTCTTTAATTACATTTAAACGGCCAGGTTCATTATAGTGAAGAAAACACAATGTATTATAAAGAAATAACATACAATATTAATAAATAAGTACTAAGTTTTTTGACCACGGTAAACGCCAACAGCGGTACGAAACGGTCATGTTTGGTACTAAATATCAAGGTTCTGCTTACACCGTATAATGAGTATAGGGCTATGATAATTTAGTTAATCCTAGTTGTTACAGTTAATGACCCTCTTTGTAGATTGTTGTAATCCTTACCAATATTATAAATAGGAAAGATTTGATTTTTTGTTTGTAATGGATAAACTCAAAAAGTACTGGACCGATTTTAAAAATACTTTCACCAATATAAAGCTACAGTATTCAGCGAGTAACATAGGTTATATTATAATTAGAAAAATGAATTTATTCCTCATAAAAATAGCGATAGTTTTATACAAAGTGTAAAAGATTGCCTACACTGGTGCTTGGCCGATGTTTTTCGTATAAAATTCATACGGGTGAAACCGTAGGGCACAGTTAGTTTATATATATGACTTCAAAACGGTATACAACTTACTTTGAGTTGTATATTGATGTAACACAGGCGGTCTGATTAGATATTACTTTCATACAATTTAACATAACCGCGTTAATCTGAAATCTTATAGAACTAATGGGACACGAAACGAAACAATTTTGTGGTAATTCATGTTTAGAAGTCATATGATTATATTAATGAAGTTTTTGATTTGTTAAGTCGTGGTTTTAATTTTAATTCATAAGCTCACGTTATTAGGTCCTACATTGTTGTCTAATATTGGTGGCATTTTGTGTGATATAGTTTGCTCATATAACTGGAAGCATTAATATTAAGTTGCCACATCGTGAATTAGTTGGATCGCGACTTTTTAGCATGATCGGTAACAGACCAAGCCGAGGTTCGGGCAATTTGGCACCCTTGAGCCATAGCATATTAATAATAGTTATGTTGACTACAGTAATACTATACATAAACTTTGCTACAGTCGACAACTATTCACATACAAAATGATAACACTAAAATATGACAAAGTTGGAGAAAAAAAAAAAATTAAAATAACAGAAAGAACTAAGAAAATATGTGTGTATTTGTGTGCGTGTGAGTGTGTATCAATGATAGGTATTTGGTTTCCTAATAAGATATTTTATACAGGCTGTCTGGTACGTAACGAATATAATGCGGTAACTTGTATTTTAACATGGGAAATACCGATGCGTTCTTAACGAGAATCTCAATGGGCGCATTCAAATAAGTGTTGATTTCCAAGTAGCCTGTGTTGCTTCGTGACACCGTAGCGTCGGTTCAAGACTTGTCCATTCAAATTTCCATCGTTTTTAATTGCGTAACGTGTTGCCGGCTGCGGCTCGGCTCGGCGCGACGCGACGCGGCGCATACTTCGAACCGGTTTTGATAGGACTTGACTGGTAATTACAGTGTGTATGTCCAATTTTATTGTCGAATAACTTACTTATGGTCGTTTCGTTCAGAAAACAGAAATGTACATTTTTAACATACTATTTATGTCCCTTCAACTATGGTAACTCTTCCACATTTTTTCACTCTCTATGAAATAATCCAAAAACAAAACTTAATGTTTTAGTACCTATATAAACACTAGAGGATTTAAATTGCGACCCCCTGAAAATGCGGTGTCTATAAATTATCCGTTATAATCAAAGTATTGTTGAGTACATGAGACGGGTCTTGACTTTTAAACGTAATATCCTTATCTGTTAGTATTTTACATTGTAAGTTTTTTAGGGGCATATAGGCATAATTGTGTAAACACTCAAGAGGAATATAAATTGTCGTAATGGTATTCGATGTTGTACGAAACTACTAATGCAATTGAAAAGTATATAGTACAGGAAACACGAAAAAAAAATTACAGTTCAACATGAGTAAGAATATTAAACAATAGTACGCAATAATATTATCAATGGATAAAGTAATTTAACTTTTTTATTAATTATTTCGTTAATTAAACTTACGTTAACTTTTATCAAAATTTACTACTTACTGGCTGACTAACAAATCTCTAGATAAGTAATAGAAATAACACTTGTGATGTAGAAATTTTGGATAATGTCTAAATTATTTTTCATATTAAGTATGTTGGTCGCTGTTTGGTCTTATGGTCTAACCTTTAATACAATAGTTTTTCTAAAGAAAGCTAGACGATTGAATAATTACGTTTTTGAGTAGTAATAAAAAGTTTTGCGAACATAAACACTTGAAGGTGCATGCGTCGAGTAATACAATTTATGATAATCGTAAGCGGCGCGCTCTTTATCCTGATAATAAACTTTACTACCATCTAAATCAGTGTGATAATGGACTCTGTTCATCATTCGGTTGCATTATTATTCACAAATATCATATAATTTACGATCAATTTGGAAATGTGTTCCTTTTATGGCCTACTCGTAACGTGGGTCGTACAGAATGTATGTATGTATGTATGTGCAAGTAATATCTTTGGGATTTAGATAAATGTTTTGGAGGAAATTTATTAACATCCAGTTTGAGATATCTAATTTATTTATATTCCTTTCTACCAACTACTTCGTCCGCTTTTCTACTTTCAGCGATACTGTCACAAAAAAATTATAAATTTCTTATTCGAGATCGGTAACTTTTAAGGAATAGCTATCTATTACAAAATTTGGAAGGAAAATAACATAAATTTATTGATACATATAACGTATAGTGCGTCTATACTCATACGTAATATAATTGATTCTTTTGTATAATGATTTATGTTTATGTGCTTACAACCTTCCTGATTCTGTCGGAATTGCATCTTCGGGCGTTGCAGCTTGCAATTCTAACAATAGCGTCTACGTCACGGAAACAAAATGAGAAACGCTCCAAATTCTTATTGTCAGCATACGAATAATTGTATTTTACCTTCACGAGACGCCATCACCTGCATGGGTTGAGAAAGCAAAAAAAAAAAATGGATCCCCGATTCTACCGGTCTTCGTTACTATGTCTTATGTTTTCTGTATACCTGAGGGTTATTATTGTCTGTCTAACTACCCCTCAGACCGCTTTGTTTATGCAATGAAGCCTTTATTTCGATCGAGAAAAAGTTATTTCACGTTCGCATTATTGGGGCGGTTACGCCATTTTATCATTGGTTTCGAAAGACGTCTTCCCGCCAGGTGTGAGACGTCTGTTTTTTTTTTAAATTATAAGTGTTCATGGCAATAGTGTTCGATTCATGGCACAACTGGTGCAAGATTTGCATTAAGATGTTGAAAAGAAGGGGCTGGGTAAAAAAATTATGCATAGGTAGTAAGTAGGTATGTAATTATAAATTATTTTGTGTTAAGTAAGTCACGTGCTGCTGCAGTGTTTGGTTTTTTTTTCTTTCTGTAACAGTCCGCTTAATCTGTGCTACGTGACGTCGCTTAAGAATCGACTACATTGACTACTTAATCGATTTTGAACAGAATAAGATCTATTAAATCGTACGCGTCCAACGGTTAAGTTTTTTTTTGTCACCAAATTCGTTTAATCCGACAAATGTAGAATATACTTGTGTTTGATTTGAATAAATGTTGGAACTTTGAACATTATCTGTTTTATAAAAAATAAATAATTTACATATCTGTGATCGTTTTTGCTGACATGTGTCAATCTCATTGTTTTAGGCGATGTTGATAAGTCTGCCTTTTACCAATGAGGTTGTTGAAAAATACTGTCACGATCATTTAATTTTGGAAGTTGTATATGACCGATCTACTCTGATTTTTAATTAAATAACATAATTTGAGCAATTACAAAGAGCAACGTAGTTAAACTGAGCTATTAAAATTTTATTGAATTTTTTTTTATTGAAAATATTATTACTCTGCAGATTGGGGGGTAGGGAATGTTTCTATAAAATGAATGAATTTGTGACTGACTTATCGACTCACAGATAAAAGTATAAAAGCAAAAATTTTGAAATATCTCAAAAAAGAAAAAGATGAAGCAGGGAATAAAAAAATTGTATTTTATGTTACTAAAAAAAATAATTTTATTTAAGCCAATTTTTATATAAACTAATCTGGTGTAATATTAAATATTTTAATTTTTTTTTTTTTATATTTATCAGTAAATGAACATAGAACTAAGTAGTTGGTTATTTGAAGAAGCTCCCAACTGTGTGTGGAAATAAGATTCCCCTTTATAGACTTTACGTGTTTAGTATCTTCGGCTAAATCGTCACTTAACATCACATGAGATCGTGGTGGAAAGAAGCTTATATAACGATAAAAAAATGAGCGGGTAAAATCTTCGCATTGTTAATTAACAGAATACCGAGAATTTGATATCGTGTAAATTGAAGCGACGCTGGCTCAGAGGAGACCGCGTCTATCGATGAGAGTTCGAATCCCTGCAATAAGCCTGAGCTTTCTGTGAAGGAAAACATCCTGATGAAACCATAGCATGGTGGTAGGGCATTTTCTAATGCTCTCTCCTTGAAATCTGTCGCCAAGCACCTATAGGTGTATTCCGGCAGCTGCACTTCAGAACCAGTTCCCTCATTAGGCTTAGCATGTTACCATCTTAGGCCAAACCGTTGTTACTTAATGTTACGTGTGATTGTAGCCAAATGCTAAACCTATAAAGAATATAGAAAAAAAATTCAAAGCTGTCATGAGGACTGCCGATAGAAGTGAAAACTTAAAACTAAAACATTTTTCCTAAGCTTCAAATGATGGAATTAATAATAATAAAGGTAACTATTATTAATATTAATAATAGAATTAAGAAAATACAAATATAATTTGTAATAAGAAATACTAACTTTGTAAAATATAATTATGTAACATAAGAAAATATTTCTTGATAATCGTTAACACGTCACGTGACCATGTCGATGACGACTTACATGAATTTACTCCCTATACAAACCTTCCTATAGAAGATTTCACTTGAAAAAACCGTATAAAATGATTTTTTAAACTCCGCATACGAAATTATCTTGTTATATTTTAGTTGCCGGAAATAACTGTTATATCGTGGGAACGGTCGTTTATTATTGTATTATGTTTTAAAAAATGACGCATCAGTCAATCACACGTGATCGCAGAACAATAGTTCCCGCGCTTTGATGTTGAATGAACGAGTGAGTGAATGAAGTGTTGTGACGTGTTGTGATACGCAGCGGGCGGCTGATGACCGGTTTGTATCTCCGGTCGCGCGCCATTAAAACTGAGCAAAATAGTAATACGAATAGATTTTAAATTGAAACTTTTTGAATTTCATAAAGGTACGCTATGACCACAAAGCCGTACCCAGTGAATGTATAATTTATCGAGTGCGATGTATTTCTATTTTAGGATTAATTCGCTGTGTCCGCGGCTGTGCTTGGGTGGACTTTAGAATGTCGTCGATCAGGCACGCGCGTGAATCGTGCTACCCTCGTTCCCGGTTATTTTTAAGATAAATATGCTTACTATTGGTGATCCTTAGAAGATAAATATATGCCATCGCTGACTTTTCTGTAGGTGTTATTAAGGTCTAGAATTATGTACTACATTTTTTTTTTTTTTTTTTTTTTTTTTGAACTGACTACACTGTTATCCTGAGGGGCCCTATCGTCAAACAGAGCCGCTGCGGCTTTTACAGCTTCACCGGACTTGGGGGCGAGCGCTTAGGGCACTCAGCCGCGAAAGTTTCTGACGACCCGCACGAGGGTGCCAGAGTGGCCGAACCTCGGCTCGGGCGGTCGTCGTGAATGCGAAAAAGTCGCGATCTAACTAATTCCCTAATCCTAAGAGAATTCGAACTAACTAATATATACTCGCATGCACGTTCCCCTCCTCCTGGGAGGAAGGAGTGGACCATGCGTATGTGTATTTAATAATCGGAATGGTTTTTCTACACTAACTAGCGCATTAGTCTAACTAGCGCAAAAAAAAGAAAAAAAAAGGTCCCTTACAGAACCTATGTACCTGTGTGGTGTGCACGTGTGTGTGTTCATACGTGTGTAATGTTGTGTGTGGGTAACTAAGTGTTGCACGTATAGTGTCACTTTGTATCGCGCGGGCGGCTGCCTGACCCAAGGGTTTCACACCGAGGAACGGACCTAGGCTTGGGTTGCCGCTAGAGAGGGTGGACGTGACGGGTGTGCGGGAGCGAAGTTAACCGCCCGTCCTCTGCGGAGAGAACGGTGTTACGCGGGCGTGGGCGGTGGCACGCTCTGCTTGGAGAGACGGTGGCGTAGAACGCGTTAGCCGCTTCGGTTTGGTCGGGCGGGTCAGTGAATATATTACGCGGCCGGCGTTTTCTCCGGCAGGCGTTGGGGTCGGGAACATATGAAGCTGCCGCTTTTATTAGGGGATTCGCGTGGTTCGATGTAGTGTCGAAGTAGGAGCGAGAAAGGTGTTTGACATAGGCATGTATCGAAGGAAGGTCCATATCTCTATGGAGATCCTCCATACGAACATACCTAGGGGCGCCGGTAAGGCGGTGAAGAAACCTATTCTGGATGGCTTGTAAGCTTTTCCAATTATATCTTGACATATGTGCGAACACAACGCAGCTATATGTCATAATCGGTCGGATATACATCTTTTAGAGCGTAAGCTTGTGTCTCGTGGACATTTTGCTTGCAGCACATAACAGAGGATGCAATCGGGCGAGGTGTACTACATTAATTAAATTTGATATATTATGTCTTTTATGGTTTACTCAGCGTAAACCAGCGCTCCAAGATCGTCGTTTTTCCGTAGTGATTTTTATTTGTGCGGAACCCTAATAAGTTTTCTAAAATGAAAGTAGCTTACGTTATTTCCTTATAACATCAGCTATTCGCCAGTGAAAGTACCATCAAAATCGGTCCAACCGTTTCGGAGAAAACCTGGAAAAAACAAACAAACAAAATTGGTGTTTTCTTATAAGTACCGTATATACTTTCATATGCATTTAGTAAAAACAAACCGTTATTTTTACATTACTAACAGACACTTCAAAATTTTAATAATTGTATTATAGATTATTTAGAGCAAGATTATGTAAGATAAAGCACAGGGAAATTTATTTGCAGATTTCTCTTCTTTTAATTACCTGGGGCAGTTCGATTAATGAAAACCTCTATCCTATTAAAAGCTCGCGGAAAAATAACCTTGTGTTGTGTTCCTTTGGTCAGTTATAACATACCTTTCAAATTAAATGTACAAGTGTTTTCCCTTAAATTCATAGTCTTGATACAAAAGCAAAATAACCCCGAAAATTATAGTTACAAATGTCCTCGGACTACCGTGGCCGCTTACCATTTTACCGATCACCAGGTGGTCCGGACGCTTGTTTGCCAATTTAGTTGTACTTATTAGAAATAAATAAAAAATTAAAACTTTTCTTCAATTTTAAAAGTTACCTAACGAGTGAGAATAACATTAACACGTTTTAAATTTCGTATTGAAATATAATAATTTAAATAATATGCTATATTCATTTATGGAAGTAATGAATCTTTTTACATCGTTTCCCCTTTGGAATAAATTTTGTAATCAGTACAGTGCATTGCGATGCCCATTTCAATTTTTAATGAAGCATCGATGATATTAGCTAGTGTGGGCTTGTCAATAAATATTAATCTTTTTTTTATTGCACTAGCAACTCGGCTCAAGGCGCGTCCGTTATGTTATTAATTCTGGAATACTAAGCAATCGTTGTTTTTTGAATATTTTAGAGTATGCAGTACAAATGTGCAAGCGCATAACGTTACGTTTCATGAGATAGTCGTGGCTAATTTATACATAGCAAAAAGTTCACGATTGCGAATTATGAATATTTTGGATTATGTTTATTAATTTGTTGTATGCAATTAACCGCGTTCGATCATGTAGAATAATATGTTATGGTCGTAGAACAATCGTGTTGTTGGATCTAAAAATATATCGCATTTCTTTATTTTAGTAACTGATGTTCTTTAAATTTCAATAATGAGTTAATGTAAAACAAAGAAGATAAGTCCGATCGAGTTTTTTGCCGGTTCTTCTCGAAGATTGGCTACATATTTTACCGATAAAAAAATTATAATAATTTGAACAATCATTTTAAAAAAATGCAAGTTTTTATCCAAGTACGTATTTATTAAAATGTATTTAAAATTTGTTATTTAATATTGTCGGGTTACTTGATTTTCCGATGAACAATATTTTATAGTAATATTTTCTTTTATCATATATAAGCGTCATATTTCACCGTCATAGTTATCGTGAATAAAGTGGTTTTTTGAATAAATATGTTTAGAACGTTTAATGGATGATCCCGTATTTATTAACTGAATACAATTTTGTATCTATATTTAATATTGTTTTAAAATTGTCTGTAATTAATTGCTTTAGTAAGTAAGGAGCTAGTTACTCAGCTGAAACATAATCACTGTCGACTTAATAAAAACACACAAGTGTTTTTCAGCAGATTGAGTTCGCGTGCCGAGACCGACACCTCGGTCCGCGTCGCTTTTTGCAGCCGCTTGCGGGACATTACAGGAGCCGCCGCAGTTATTCGCGTGTCTTGCTTAAATAGGTGTTTCTTGTTATTTTACAGGCGCGGAATAAGCATATTATTTGAATTTTTCATTATACTTCTTTTGGCCCGTTTAATAAAGCATATCTGCACGCGCATCATATGACACTGAAGTTAACAATGTTATTTCATATAACTGACTTTTTTTTATTGTGTCATAATAATTTAACATTTTATAAATAAACATTATTTAAATCAAAAATCGTTCGACAAAAAAGTTACTAAAATGAATTTACTTACATTAGTAATATTATTATCAATATCTAGGCGACCGAGCTTTGCTTGGTATCTTTAAAAAAAAGAAAAGCTCCTATCTAGTTAAACTTTGTTTTATACATTATCTGAATACAAGATTTCATCCAAATCTTTGGAGCCATTTCTGAGAAACCAGTTGCATATATATTTATATACATATATACAAAAATTGTTCACTAAATAGTATTAGATTGATAGCTAACTTCATCGAGATATTAGCAGTTTTGTTGTAAAATGTTCTAAATCAAGTGTTTATAGATACACTAATAATGTATAACCCAGATAAAGTTTATAAACATTAATGTTACTGAACCTTACTGAAAAGTTATTATTTAATCATGGAAAAGCTTCTTCCATCTCTGCAGTTTTTTTTTAAATTTGAACGGGCCTTTTTGGTATTTAAATGTTACTGTTTAATTGGTTTAATCTCTCATTTCGATATTAAATATAATCTTTACTAGTTTCAATAATTTGTTATCTAATAAACGTAACAGATAAACGATATTTACATTCTAATAATAGCTGTGATAATTATTTGGCCAAAATTATCACAGATCGATAAAGACCATCCCCATACTGTAGTATAGTACTTATAAACATTACGACGTACTTTGATATCAAGCCACAATTACATTTGAAGTGTACTCAAAAGTTTTCATTGCTTAAAGCTAATAAAGGGAGGCAGAGCCCCTAATTCGCCCTTCATTACTTCTCTGTACGTGTATTAAATATTAATGGGGCATCGTTAGCGCACACGCGACTGCGTCTAGACGGGAAGCGATAAAGCCATTTTTATGGATTGAATGTAATCTGTTCCCCTCTTATTCTAGTTTTAAACCCTCATTGGTATGTCTGGATGGGACTATGTAGTGCCCATTTTACTCGATATAAACATATTGCATCTAAATTGTTTTTATAGAATTTACACTTTATGTGATGTTGTTTTTATACAAATAAAAGTAAGCTAAAACTATCAAATTATGCGGTATTTACTTACGGCGACATAGGTCAGGTAGCCATATTTATATGTTATTTGATGATTCCTATTATTATTAATACCAGCCTGTATATTGTCTCAGTGTTGGACAAAGACCTCTTCCTGAGGAAGCCACTGCCTTGTTCATCATGCTAGCCCAAGACATATTGGATGGAGATTTCAAACGCTGGGAAATCAACACATATATTTGTCCCACACGGTGGTGCCTACTACAAGAACATTTCCCAAGCATTCAAGTTTCCACAAGATGTTTTCATTCCCTATATTTACTCCAATTTTATTTGTATTTTTCCAGAAAATTTAATTTTAATTCCAGAAGACGCTGCAGCATCAGGTCAAGGTTTTCTAATATCATTCAAGTAACATAATGCCAAATCTCGACTCAATCAGACCCGCTGAAGATGCGCGCGCACGTCTATTTATCAATTATAAAAGAGCTGGTGACCTTGAAACGGCTAAATCGATTTTGATAAAACATACTGATATAACCACCGATAGAAAAACTGCTTTCAAATAAATAAAAAACCGCATCCAAATCGGTTCATCCGTTTAAGAGATACAGTGCCACAAACAGACACACAAATAATGGTCAAACATATAACGCCCCTTTTTTTAAACAAACTTTATTCAAATCACGTAGTGCCTTATTAAGGTACCTACTTTGAACGTAAAAGCCACTTTGAAATCATCTATCACAGTGAATATTGTAAAACTTATCGTCGACTACATCACGCTTATCAAAAATATAACAATTTTAAAATAGTATGATCGTATTTTTAATATTATTTAATACTATGCGCTGATGATTGATATGATCAACGATTAGGCGGAAAATGGACGGTTGACTTTCTCATTCTATAAAGATTTCCAATTATTGCAAATGTGTGTATTTAATAAATTTCTCTATAGAAGACGATGATTAATATATAATTAATTAAGTACTTATTTACCAAACTTGTACTAATGTAAACGGAAATAAATTTAAATTACCTATTATTTTAATGAATTAATAAATTAATTAAATGATCGGTTTGAGTTACTAATTCAATTAGTGACAGCCGTAATTGTCCATCCCTAGTCGTTCGGACAGGTCTACAACGCGTCTAAATTTGAAATAAGAATTCGTGAGAAATCGCTCGCGGCGCAACTTGGGAATTAAACGGAATTTGAATGAACGAACGAATAATAAAAAAAAACAACAATCTTTTTGCTCATTTGGTTTTATGAAAAAGATGCTCTGGTCTCTTTTTTTTTTTTTAAATTTTGTCAATCACTAAAGAGATGTACCGTTTGAACTAGCACGTTGATGATGATTGCAAAAACTATAAGGAAATGACATACACTAAAATAGCGACGAAGTTGTCTCAGTCTTTCATTTAATAAGCCGTAACCCGGTTCTGAAAAGATTTTGTTAATGTATGATTTTGTTTTTATTTTAATAGCGCTGGGACGTTGACTTAATAGTTCAAAGTCGCTAATATTTATTAATGTAAAACGAATCTTGGAGAATAAACGAGGGAAGAGAATATATTACAATTGAGCAATTGAATGACAGACAAAAGAAATCTATATAAATAAAAACGAAATGTCGTTCTATGGTAAGCGTCATTTGATTGATAATGGCTGGACAGATTTGGTTAATTCTTGTTTTTAAATGTTAGTAATAGTCCGAGTGAGGTTTTTGACGTGAGTAAATTTTTACAAGTTACCCGGAAAATTGGACAATTTTGGTAAAACTGAAAAAGTCCTTTTATATCTTCGATTTTTTATGAACTCAAGACCATAACTAACAATTTCAACATAGTTTTGCGAAATGATTATTTTGATTTGTTCGTTATGCTCCTGGAAAAATAATAGGGATAGGTATCGCTCTGGTCGAGTTAAATAGACTAATGGAAAGGACAGAGCAAAGTCTGCCGGGACAGCTAGTTTTACATATACATATGTATATGTATATAATACCACCAACACAAGTGGTCCGCGAGAGCTAAAATATGATCCGGAAAAGATTCTAACTTTTAGTTTTTATTTGTTATATCTTAACAGTTATGCTAAAGTTTAGTTTTATATTTGATAAGTACAGTTTAAGATAAAGAGCATTTTTTTTTTACCTAACCTAGCTAAAGAATTTTAACTCTATCAGTGTTCAAATAAAATTTATTTTATTTATTTTAGTATCTTGACATGTACCAAATCATTCAGCGATCTACCTGACAAAATCCGCGTATTGATCCAGTCGCCATGGGCAACGTTATTGTTATTTTTTTTATACTATCCAATTGCGGCATATACCTAAAAACACGTGCTGTCTTCGAGAAATTACGACTTTGGGGTCGCCCGTTTGATATAGTTTAGACATAAGACGGGTGTGTAGTTTTTGTACGGTGACAATGATTTTTGTCTGCTATGTATATTTATTGTTTTTTTTTTTTTGTTATTTTACATGGAAGTAAGGACTAGAACTTCCATATTATTTGAGAGTAGAAACATGAGCAAACCAATGCGTAAATGATATCTAATATTTTGTAAGTTCGTATGCCATGGAATTAAAACCCTAAATGTACCCATGGGCACATTTAGAGGAAACAAAAAAAAAGGTTTAATTTCTACTGTTGTAATTATCGTGCATACTGGCGACAAACATTAGTAAATACTAAAAGTTTCGGAATACCATTTTTTTTTTAATTTCATTTGTATGTACTGCAAAATTTTGTGCCAACTTTTGAATTTGAGCTTAAAAGGTTCTGTTTAAATTTTAGCTTTACTGTCTGCCGGATTTATCTTGTTAAGTATGAATTGTAAGTGTGTTTACATGTTTTTACTTCTTCACGCTCAAACGGCTGGACCAATTTTGATGAAATTTGGTATGGAGGTAGCTGACACCCTGGATTGGTTAACCACAGAGGCTACCCTTAGTGCTCGTCCACAGTGAATATGCGGTGATTAGGGCAGCGGCGGGTGCGGGTGATGGGGCTTGTGAGTGGTCACAGTGCGTGGCGAGCTGTTCTAGCGTTTAGACGTATTTCAGGTTTTGCAAACCGTGGATGAGGATTTGTTATTTTTACTAGACAGTTTAATACTCAAACGGGAAATGTAGAATAAAAGAGATGGTGTTCACAAAATTAATAAAAACAGTAATAAATGGTGAATTTTATACTTTGCACTTAAAATTAAAATTTGTACTTATAAATTTCATTGTTTATCGCCATTTGAAGCGCTTAGGCCAAGCGACAAGGCCGAAATGGTTTGTTACACTCGCCAACCGCGCATTGTGTCGCTCGCTACATAGGCCCGTAGTGTGGCAGCAACGGGCGGATAGGAACGTTTGAAAACAAAGCGCGCTATCTCGCTCAAGTCCGTCGCGCTAGGCTCCCGCCATAGTCATTACACTATGGACGCAAACGGCGGTTTCATATGTTTGATACTTCGCGACCGTCGTCGTAACCGCTCTAGGCCTGCACTGTGGACCACGCCTTAGGTTTTTTTGAAGGTGTCTTTTAAAATATTTGCGGGTCAAACCGTGGGGCACAGCTAGTATATAATAATTGTTCAATTTGGTAGGCAATTATAGATACATAATGTAGGATTAATTCATAGTAACAATTTATTGTTTGTCGTAATAATTTACGAGCAACATAACACAACTTTAAATTGTCCTTTTGTTTATATAACGCAATGTTAACTTGTATGTTCGTCCTTTTATTTAATTCATTCGGTTCCAGTATAATAGAAATAAAATAAAATAAACATAACAATATATTTGATGACCAAGCCAAATGATAGCTAGAAAACTAAAATAAGTTCTTTGTGTTAAAATTTTAAATATTTCTCCTAATGGTCAAATAAATAATAGAAAATTTACTTTTAGGATAGCGCGTTGCGGTTAACCGCAAAATTTCGTATTTATATAAATTTGTTGCGACAAAAAACCGCTAGTGCAACAAGCTCTTACCTCACTCTAAATCATGAATAAAAGTTTTGCGGTTAATAATATAATCGTGCACGGTTATCTGTAGTGATAAGTACACAGCTATTAAGTCTTTGGTCGGTAAGTAAAGATCATAAGCGTAGTTCAGTTATTTTTTTGAACGCGTCTGCCCCTTTTACGTGATACTAATTTTATGACGCGTGATCGTAACAATCTTTTGATATCGACGATTTCATCTGTTTTATGACGTAATAACAGTTTAATCAAAATTCCCGATCGTAACTTTAAATTTTTACGACGGCGCGCGTTCTCGTCTGTCCTATGTAAAATGAAGGGTGTAAAAGCATCGTTGTCCGCGGAACTAACGACGTTTGGTGGCATTAAACGTGAGCCGATGCGCCGGCTGCGGCAGATGGTACAGCTCCCTATTCAATTGGCCATCTTGGAACCGAACTGCCGGGTTTTTTTTCCCTGCCTCCAAAACCGATTGTGATCAGCGCCATTGTTATGTGCGTTGTGTTCCTTCGCTATTGTTGTACGTTATATTTCTAAGATCCAACGTTTTCTAAAGGGATTTACGATTATTTTTGCTGTTTCTGTGAATTTGTTAAGTCAGCTGCGGGAATGGTACGCCGTTTCTAGATTAGAGGTTCATTGCGATTCTGTTGTTAAGATTTGTAACTATTTACAAATGTTATAAGTCAGTAGTATTAAAAAGAGTTAAGAAATTAAGCGTCTCGCTGTTCTTTGTTTTTTTCAACCTTTGTTATCATTGTTTGAAGTTGAAATAAAACTTAGGCGATTTATACCATTCGAGTTAACTGTACCGTTGAGACTGTTAAACCTTGACCAATCTCGATAAGATTTAATATCTTTAGTAAAAACTCTTTCTAAAAAGTAAGTATCTACAAAATAATTTGCAATAGAAATAGTACCAGTGACAGAGAAGAGGGGTAGAAAAAGGTATGAATAGATTGTGCGAGGAAATGATATGCGTATAAAAGTATGAATATTGAGATGACACTTGGTAGAGGAGAGTGGAAGAGCATGCCATGTTGTATCGACCCTAGTTAGGTAGGAAAAGAATATTAGGATATTTATACTACACGATGTACCGCGACTTTTTACAATATTAAGTGCAGTATAATAAGGAATCATGAATGCGGGATCCGATCAAGGGCGAATTGTCGATCCGATCGCCTGCAACGCAACGATAGCATAATATAGCTTCAGTCACCGAGCGACGAGCACGGATAGTAGTTATGAGTAATGTTAGCCGTTCGTATAGTTAACCCTACTATTGAGCCAGAAGGCCGCGGGATAAATCCACGCACATAACTTTTTTTTTTAATAGCTTTTACTAGTATTCTAAATACCGATTATCTTATTATTTTTAACATTTATTTTATTGATATTTTTACAAATCATTTGCTACTAACAGATTTTCAAACAATAGGTTCCTAAAATCACATCATGTCAGGGCCATGATAGGCCGCAATGGCAGTGTGGTGTAATTGCGAGGCACGATCCTGCGACCAAGCCCCCCCCCCCCCCCCCCCCCCCAATCGGTTGTGGAAGATCGTGAAATCTAATATGGGCTTAAGAAGAAGATTGCAATATCTGTCACGTTAATAGTGTTACGATGATTTTTTAATATCAAATTATGGCATTAAAATAAATAAGAAATAACATTACCGCGTTTGGGTGCTTGTACTGAACAATAGTAAGTACCTACATATAATATATACTCCTTTAATATCTTTCTGTTTAATTTCTTAACCTCTTTATTTATAAAATCTGCATTTTAGGTATATTCAACGTCGGCAAATGAAATCCCTGGTGTTTAAGTGCACTGTAAAAAGTCGAAATTATTCCGTGATAAGAACGTGCCGCCCTTTGCAACTCTCAAGCATCTAACATAACCACTTGTTATGAAGTAGCCCACTTGTGCTTACCATAAAGTCGTACTTGTGACTTTACGAAGCGACGTTGCTTCCCCGGTTACTTTTATAAAAAGGACTCTTATGTAGTGAAGTTACTATCCCGGGTAAGTGGATTAGTCTCGGAATATTTACTATACTGGAATCGAGCATAGAAAAACTTAAAGGAGTTCATGATTATTTTTTACTTAACATTTACATGAGTAACAAAGTATAAATAAAGCTCCTTTAATGCGCGCGCGTCTTCTCTAAAGAACTGAAGGCCTAATCAAAACGCCTAGTCAATTAAGACGTATTCGCTATTTTAAGAGTGATGAAACCTGCGTAAGGTTCGATGGTATGAGCACCATGGTAACTGCTATTTCTGCCGCAAAGTGTATATTTTACCAGTGTTATTCATTTTACCACTACGACTTGTGTATCACAATTGTTCTCACTATTATTACAAATGCGAAAGTATCTCTTGTCTGTTGTTTACTTTTTCACGGCTAAACCTCTGAATCGATCGTAATGAAATTTGACTGAAAGGTAGGCTCGGGTCTAATGGTAGTCTGGTGAAATTAGTATGAAATTATTATTATTTGTGTTAACACTCCGTTGTACGTATCGTCGATTATTTTTTGTTTTCTTATGTTCCGTAAATTATAAACATCGATTGATATGAAATGTTTACTTCAAAAGAAGGGTGCAAAAATGTCAAACATGGGAAAATGATTCAACGAAGGTTTTCAGAAACATTTCTCCCGCCCCAATCCTAGTCCCATAGGGTTTTCTTTATGTGTTTAAACGTTTTGAAATGTATTGAACAAGCAGTTCACGTAGCAACGATAACGTGCCTTCACTTCGATATACGTGAGTTTTGTGACCCTTCATTGGCTCCAATTGAGTTCGTTTCGTCCTATTTGTACATTTACAAGAAGATTGACTCGGAACCGTTATACCCAAGACCCTTATGTATTTGTTATACATTGTTTACTTTATTGGATCCTTGATTGTTCTTAGTTGAGTTTTATTTTTTGCTGTGAGGTTTTAAAAGCGTTGGTCCGTGGATAAGTATAAAACTGTTTTTCACAATGAAAATAAATAGTTTTCTTAATCTAGTTAAATGTCCGAACTGAATAGTTTACTGAGACGAGGAGAAATAGTTAGTAATTTACTGCTGATTATTATAAATTCTAAATTTGTGTTTGGTTTTCCTTTATTTGTAATTATGTCACTTCTAAGGTTTGTTCCTTGAAATTTTGTCATAGATAGTGCTAATACGAATAGTTATTATTCTGATAAATTCTAAGATTCTTTTAAATTTTTCTTGAAATCGGATTCATGGTAACATTATGTCGCCAGAACTATTGCATATATCATTTCCTTTTAGAAATCATCGGTAATACACCCATTTCAATGTCGCCAGATGTCCATTACGTAACGAAATTAACGGATATTCTTTGGCTTCCATCGTATTCAGGTCACGTACAGGCTGTCGTAGCGCATCTAACTGTTTTAATCTCGGAGGAATGCTGGCTGCTCATAACGACATCACTCTTAGAGTTATGGACCAATAAATAGGAGGGATTTGAATGGAAGGCGACGAGACGGCGTCAATCCCTTGCTGGCTGGTGCCTTTTCCTGAAAGTTATTTCGATGAATGCGCTTTATTATGAACATAGTGACTCTTCGGCTTGTTTATACAGCTTTGTAATATATCCAGTTGGTTATTAAGCGAAATTGTTTAAAAATTTCATATTTGCAATTTGAAATCATCTATAAAGATACAGGGTAAAAAAAGCGTAAAAAATACCATTGGTACTCGTTTTGATTAATATCATTAAACTGATTCCAATTAAAACTATTTTTCTTTTATGGGTCGGTTACCAGATAATCGCTTTACAAATAAAATGTCGCTAAAATAAATATTTCTAGTCTGGCAAGTTGCGTCTTTGTTTTTAATACCCCTCAGATATTATTTTCTTAAGCAAATTCAAAGTTCAAATATCAGTAAAATCTAAGAATGCGCAAGTACCCATGTCCTTCTTCTTTTTCGTGTCTGATCAAGCTTAATTTTAAAAGAGAATATGTGATGCCGTAGTGATATGTTTGGCTAGGACCACCAGGATAACCAGGATAGACCGAACTTAGTGTAATAGCTTTATTCCTGTATCCCAAACAGAACTATAGCGGACTCTTAACGAGCATATTAGTATAGTTAATTTTATTAACATTTCATCATGAACTCTTGTTATTATAATGATTTTTATCGATCTCTAGAGTCAATAGTGTGAGATCATAAGTAACAATCTTTTGAAGGATGAAGAATAATTTTGCAGTGACAAGAGGAATAAAATTTTTAAATTGATATTATGGGGCGATTGCGTCCCCAGCCGGTCGGACTAACAGTGATAGACTATAAGTGTGTACGGCGTATCAGTGAAACTCTCGCCTGCCATTTATCGTTTATAGGTTTAGCGTTATAGCCACAATCTCGTCTGATGTTTATGTGACGATATGGCCCAAGATGGTATAAACACGCTAAGTCTTGTGGAAGATTGGATCTCAAGTGCAGCTGCTGGAATACACCTATTCGCGCTTGGTGACAGATTTTTAATTTGAGGACGGTAGCTAGCCAGACGGACATTAGATGAAGTGCTACCACCGTGCTATGGATTCATTAAGAAAGCTCAGGCTCATTGCAGGGATTCGAATTCATGTCGATCGACGCGATATTAATCCAATTTTGACTGTTGAAAACCGAAATCGCAACCTATTTCATCTTTAATGATTTTAAAAAAATACCCTTGGTTTACATTCACCAATGAATGTAGTTTATTTGATTTTGATGAGCAAATTAGGAAACCGGCTGTTTTTTGTAAATTAAAAGAGGTTTCACTTCAACTCTCAAAAGTGTCAAATTGCGTAATTACCAACAAAAACGACAAGTGACCTTTCCTTGTTACCACTAGGTGGGCGAGTACTCCACTGACTTGACATAAATAGATTTAAGGCTTTGATTACGCTTGCCTGAACATTCGCAGAATTCTGACAGGTGAATTACAACACACGGGTCGCAAAAGAGGCCTTACGACGTTTCTTATTATAGAATAATAAGAAATTATCTGTTTAAAATAATGTTTTTTTCCCGGCAAATTGTAATATTTCTATAATTGAATTTTTTGAGGTGATCTTAATCTGTTGTGTGGTGGTTTTAATTATTAACTGACTTCATAAAAGAAGAGGTTCAGAATTCGATTGTATATCTTTGAAGGGATAATTTCTTTAGACACTTTGTTAAAGTGAAAACTTCTTTAAGCATGTTGGGCACTTTTGTGATGAGGAAAAGCACTGAACTCGCGTGACCGTCACGCTCAGATACAGATGTGTGTGTGAGTGTGGACAGACGTTTTCACTGCTGACGTGTAGTCCTACGATCGACAGTTTTTTTTATGGATGTTCAGGCATAAGTTCTTTGTTTATGAACCGATTTAGATGATTCTTTTGTCGTTGGAAAGGGGATACCTTAAGAGTGCTCCCATTTTAATTTAATTGACATTGGGCTCTTGGCTACGAAGATAGATATCAGGGAATTCTTCAAAATCATTAAAATTGGTTTTCTTTTTTATTTACATTAGGTAATATTAGTGCCACTTTACGTAATGTAGTTGATTATTGTGCACAAGTGAAGTGAATTGCAAATAATAATAACTAGACCCGTGCATTTTCAGTGCTAGAAAAACTCCCTGGTTAGTTCTAATTCTAACAAGGAAGCCACCATCTTGTTAGCGCGTTGTTTGTTTCTTTAAGATAAGCATATTTTATCCACGTGAAATTGGCAGTATTGTGTACCTATAATCACAGGTGCTAACAAATAAAAAGAAGAAGAAATATTTGTATCAGTACAAAAAAAAATATAATTACAAACTTTCGCGAGCAGATTTTGTTAAAGATTTTATTACAGCATTATACGAAGGAACCCTTGACATCTTATATTAATGTGATGACGTGATTCTCCTACAATAAACATCCCCATAACTGTAGACTAAATGGTTTTTATTTTTATTGGCTAAATTCTGTTTCGAGCGGGACATTAATTGCTTGTTTTGTCATCTTTAACTACATTTTCATGTTTATTCCCAAATATCCCCTTATATTTGTCGCATTAAATACTATATCTACCATGATAAATCGTATTTTTGTTCTTTTCACTGCTTGTCCCCTTTTTCGCCTAAGGCTTGTATTTTGTCTGTCACGTAATAAACAATTTTGTCTGGACTCATGGTGAATATATCTAAGTTTGCAATCCAGGCATACAATATTAGTGCTTTTATTCTTTTTTTCAGTATTTTAGCTTTATTGCTGAAACGACTTAGCTTTCTTTAAAGTTAGCTCGCTGTAATGGGCTAAAGTAATTTCATAAACGACTTGTTTGTGTTTTATTTGAAATTTTTTCATTGAGTTGTACAAATTTACTTTTTTTTGCAAATTAAAATATGGGACACTGATCCTGATCATAATATATATCTTAATCCCACTTGAATAGATTTATCTTGATGTTTACGGTTTCTCTTGTAGCTTATGGTATGGCGGAGGGAAAAATTTAAATAGTTGCACCTTTTATTCCTTTGAGAATATCAATCACAATTAACATAAAATTAAAAATTTTGCTCGAATGCTTAATTATTTTATTATGTATGTAATTAAAGGTAATCTGTATGCTTGGCCAATTCATAGTGTTAACAAAAATAGACAGATTAGGTGTGTTGTGGAAACAATATTAAATAACTGACGACAATTATTATTCTCTTCAAGCAAGTTAATTGAAAGGACTAACAATGAAGCCATGAAACCAATCCGATGGATGTATTGATCGTGAACAAATCGTGGCCGATGGTGCTTATCTAATTCCGACGGCAAATATTAGTCGACCGCATTCCGGGAATGTGGACCGGCTGAAATTATACGTGCGGGGAGAATGCTGTACGGGACATAGGTGGATTTAAGTAGGGCTTTCACATAACTGGAAACTCTGAGTTTTATTTGAAGTTTATTGCTTTAGACATGGTATTATTTTTATGCATGTTACATGGTGGTAGTGTATTTTATAACCCTTAAGTTGAAAGGCTGTCGTTAAGTACATTGGTGTATTCCGGCAACTGCTCTTGACAGCCAGTCTTTCCGCATGTCTTAGCGTGTTGCCATCTTGTACCACATAATTACTTAATATTTGGTGAGATTGTGGCCAGACGCTAAGAACCTATAGAGAATAACAAAATTTGTATTTCAAAATGTTTTTCTGCACTTATTTTTATTTACCTATTTAGGAAGTCTAACTTGGAACATGCGTTTTCGCGGTGTCGGTATAATACTATTATCCCCACCTGATGGATCTAAAAATCCTCATTCCCTTTTTACTCTTTTAGTTTGTATGGTATACGACAGTCATTCATTTGGTTTGTCTGTCTATTCGGACGTTGAGCCGGGTGTTTTGTTTGTATTATTCCAGTGGTCCCAACATTATTTTGAGACTACCTGAACATATCTACATGTTAGAGATACTCAGGTAGTTAATTTTAGGGTCGAAACCAATAGAAGAACATTCTCGCAGGGCTGGCACGCAATAACTGTTTATAAGAATGCGTATAGCATTTATTGAGCGGTTTTGATTGTATTAGCGCCAATCGATTATAGAGCAGTACTCATATATTATTATTATTTTATATTGATTTAGTTTTGTTCGAAATGAAACGGTTGGTGCGCCACCATTTGTAGTAATATAGACATTCGCGTGTGTGCGTGCACAACAACTTGCCAAAGTTTCATCGCATTCGGATATATTTAAATGGTTAAGGTACGTATAAGAGCCCAGGAAAGATACATTTTTTAAATATACAGTGTAAACTCTTTATAACGAAACTCAAGGGACTGAGCATTTTTTGTCGTTATAGAGAGTTATCGTTATATGAGTGAACAAAAAAACCACCAAATTAACAAGAATTTTTAATATGTATGTCTTAGATAATAAATGCTTATAAATTATTGTTTAAATATATAGTTTGGTAACTTTGTCTGACGTTTTTTGCTATGTCAGTACTTGTTTTGTATTATTTTATGTATTCTATTCATATCTTCTTCTATCTAACTTTTTCGTCAACACTAATCGCTTTCCGTTTACTGGCCATGTTAACAGTTTCAAAGTAGGTTTACGACTGATAATACGATAGGTACCCAGTATGCTTGGTTGAAGACCATCACTTCCGAGAAAACAATGCGTCATACTGCACGTGTTCAAGGCAATTAAGGATAACAAAATCTAGACCGACCTCGGATGTTTCGGAGCTTCAAAGTCTTTTGTTACCTGATAATAAACAATAATACCGATAATAAATATTTACTGTCTAAAAATATGAACACATTTCTTCGTAATAGAGAATGGCGTATCGCTATAAAGAGTGTTTCAATATGTGGGTTTTAACGCAAACCAACCAAGTTGGCCTCACTTCAACGTTATAGGGAGTTTATCGTTATAAAGGATAACGTTATAAAGAGTTTACACTGTATTGTATATCTATAATGATAGTGTGGAGGACAATTTGTCTGTATATTATGGTCAAAAATATAAATAATTTTAAAAGTATGTACCTACTCAATTTAAAATTAGTTAATTAATTGTAATATTGAAAATACACTTGAAATAATTATGTTCACTACCCAATAGTTCAACCTGCTGCGACCTCCAGCTTTAATTGGTTCATTAATAAAATAATTATATGACATAAAAAGTATCGAGATTTTTACAATTATGAACGTTAGCTAAATGTAAATAATTAATAATTTAATACCTACTTTAAAAAAGAGTCAACTAGCCTATTCTTAAATGTATGGGTATTGGATGTAACGATACATAGTTTGCCAATACGATACCGTTACCGATAATCGTATTGAATAGTCGGAGACACCGGTACTACCAATATTGAAAGTTCAGTAATAAATAAAATATATATTTAAAGAACTAAACTGGCGGAGGGTAAAGTTTTTGCGCTGATTGTATGTGTCTATATTATGCACAAAACTAGCAATAATCTTTTTTTATTGATAAGTAAGTAGGTATTTTATATTTAATTTCAAAAGGGGTATTGATAAAAAAGTAAGCGCGACGTGCGGCGCTCCCGTCTGCGCCGAAAAGGCAACATTGTCGCTTTGCTCGCTTTTCAAATTGTAAAAGGGGCGATAGACGCGCGAGTAAGTACGCGTACTTATGGCTCGAAGTGCTTACTCGCCCGTGTGTCATCGTAAGTACGCGTACTTTAGTAAAAGTAAAATATGAGGACACAATTTCATACACGGCCATTTAATTCCAAACTAAGCAATGCTTGTAATATAGTAATTGAACAGCTGATATACATACATATATAGATATTTAACACCCAAACACACAACTGACATTTATGCTCATCACACAAAAGTCAGTCATGGGCGGGGGTCGAACCCGCGACCTTTTGGCTCAATAGTAGCGTTTACTACCACTGCGCCACGAGGCCTGTCAAACTTTAATACCGCCGAGTAAGTTCGTCAGCGATCCAACAGGTTTGAAATTTTGCTAGTGGGCTACCTTGGCTCGTACGCCTATCATCGCTGCGAGTCGCGAGCCACCAATTTGTTTCGACTGTCCGTGGGTGCGCAACGCTTGTGGTGTTTGACATTTGTGTAATTTTTGTAAATTTGGATTCAGAAAATTCATAATGTAGTTAAAATGAATAATTTCCCTACTTTTCTGTTTAAACTTTTATTTATATTGAAGGTTTGCGAAATAATCCTTATCTTTGACAAATTATAAATTAACATATTATACATATCGTTGACGAAGACAAGAATATGAAGTTTCAAGCGTATAATAAATAATTTATAGGAAATTATACGTAAGACAAAAAGAAGTGCTACTATTGATACTGTCAAGAAAATAATTTATTCGTTAAGGGCTGAATACCGTATAGAAAATATACTCTTTTAATTCTTCTTAAAATGTGATATGATGTAATTCCTAAATAACACGAAGCTTCCTCGATCGGCATCGAGATACACTGTGAGCAAGCTACACGAAAGTCTTTGACCAATGTGTGTTGCCAGTGATGACATACGGCACAGAAACGTGGTCGCTCACTGTGGGCCTCATAAGAAAGCTCAAGGTCGCTTAGCGAGCTATGGAGAGGGCTATGCTTGGTATTTCTCTACGAGATCGAATCAGAAATGAGGAGATCCGTAGACAAACTAAGGTCACCGACATAGCCAAAAGGATTAGACAGTTGAAGTGACAGTGGGCGGGGCACATAGTTCGGAGAACTGACGGCCGTTGGGGCAGAAAGGTTCTCGAGTGGAGACCACGCACCGGAAAGCGCAGCGTAGGACGGCCCCCCACTAGATGGAAAGACGACCTAATAAAGGTCGCTGGGAGCCGTTGGGTGCAGGCCGCACAAGATCGGTCGCTCTGGAGATCTATGGGGGAGGCCTATGTTCAGCAGTGGACGTCCTGCGGCTGAAATGATGATGATGATGATGAAGCTACACGTTTGTCAACGACGTCGAGCCTAGTACTTTGCGAACTTAAAAATCGCGTACTTTAAGTTCGTACGTCTATCACCCACTTTAGATATCTGTTGATAAATAATTTATAATCGGCGATCCCGATATATCGGCCATCCCTTCTAAATGTTTATATTACCGTCATCGAAAATATTTATGTATATACACCTACAGCTCATACGTAATGATGCTTTAATTATATTTACGTTTTTACGATCACGCTATAAGTATAGTTTCCCGTCAAAATAAACATGCGATGCAATCCATCCGTCTATTTGATAACTGCAGTTACGATGCAGTAAAACTTTGTACGCATACGACAAAGTTATCTGCAAAGTCGCAACCATCTAGCCGACGCTTTGGACTGCCAAGTTTGGCGTTACACGACTGCATAAATAACCTTGTGTCCTAGTACTTACGTAGATACAGGGTTGTCGTAAAATCCACCCTCCCCACGGTACATTATTAATGTTGCCGTTTGTTTTATTGTTGCATATTAAATTTGACATGGAAACGGTTTATTGATGCTCCCTTATGCCGGAGACCAATGTTTTTTTTTTGTCTAACTAGGTGACAAACAAGCGTACGGCGCCTGATAGTAAGTTGTTTAGCTTAGCTTATGGCTGCTTGTAACACCATATGTTTCATTAGCTCGTTGAGAACCTTGAACCCCTACTCCTAGGAGCTCTGGGAATCTTACTCACCACAAGAACACAACTTAAGGTTATTTAGCTGCGATTTATTGTAGGGTGGAGGTGCAGGTATTTTACCAGTCAGTTCCTTTCTCCTACTAGGCTTACCGTATTACCATATTCGGCCACATCGTCACTTAGCATCAAGTGAGATTGTGGCCATAACGCCAAACCCATATAAAATTGAAAAAATAATAGTTAAACTATTTTTATAGAACAAAGACGACACAAGGAGTAAGTAAACTGAATCACAGTTAGAAGCTGTTGTGCTTGAAAAATAAGGTAACCATTTCAGAGTTAACTTGGAAAAACTACTAACGTATATTGTAGAAATAATTAGCGCTAGTTTATGCTGCTATACTCGAGGTCCTGGGTTCGATTTCCAGGTGGAGCAAAGTGTTATTTGGGTATTTCTATGAAATTATTAATAGGAGCTCGGAATTTGACTCGCCCTCTATTTACTACATGCGACCTAGAAACATACCCTGCGAACAGTGGGTGTACCTCTGCCTTACCCTTCAGGGATACTGGCGTGATGGTATATTATGTTACGTTTCTGAGTTGCAATCACCACAGTCGTGAACTCCCTTGTCTGATTTCACAATCGAATGATTTGATATTTATCTCATAAAATTACTTATCCCCAGTGGTAATGCTCTAATAAAGTCGTCTCTGCATGATGCAGTTCCGTTCAGTACACTGTAATCACATATTATCTATATACAATTAATAAAATTGAAGTGTCTTTTTGTAATGTTAAAATAACAGTTTTTTACTAAATGCATATGAAAGTACAATACCTATAACAAAAAGCCCATTTTTTTTTTTGTCTGTCTGTTTGTTCCGGGTAATCTCCGAAACGGTTTGACCGATTTTGACGGAACTTTCACTGATAGATAGCTAATGATATAGGGAGTAACTTAGGTTACTTTTATTTTAGAATAAGAATTAGGGTTCCGCACAAATAAAAAAAACTGGTCATGGTGAATCAATTCGGGCGCTTAAATGGGTTATGCTGAGTAAACCGTAATAGATATAGCAAATTAATGTACTACATAACTATAGTCATTAAAAAGACCTACAAAAAATTCCGGGAAAATATACATCTATCTTCTAAGGAACAATCAAAATAAGGCATTTTTGTCTTTAAAAGGGCCGGGAGCGGGGTCAAGATTTGCGCGGGCTTTCAGTAGTCCACGTGAGCGAAGCCACGGGCACAGCTAGTGTGCAATAAAAATATTTTTCCGAACAGGTAATTCAACGAAATTTGCTTGGGCATCACTGTAGACTACGCCGTGCTTTTGTCTTTTGAAACAGGTTTTATAAATCATAGACCTTAACGGAAATCAAAAATATATTAAACTCGATGGTCTATGGAACTATAGTACATTATGGTACAAGTGTGTAATGTTGGTGTATCATACGACGTTTTTCAACACACTTGTGAAGAAAATAATAATAAAAAATCATTTTATTTAGTACATAAAAAGTTTATTTAGAGAAACAATTAGTAAATGTGCAGTTTTAGTAAAATTATGTAATTCGAGGCTTTTATGCGCTTATGTCATTGCTCGAATGAATATAATAATTTTCAATGATACCTACTCTATAACTCACTTGTGAATAATAGCAATGAAAAAGTCACAGTTTGATTACAGGTGTCATTATGTGCCTAATTGCGGTGATATTAGAGCCACTTTATGAGCAAGTGTGTTGAAAAATAATTTTATATTAAATTAGTATTGCTGCGCGTTTTACACGTGTTCGTTACGAGGTATTTATTTTTGTCTCGAAATTTTTTTTCATAATATATTATTCATAATTCATATAGAATATTAACTGAGGAATGACATGCTTCCTGTGTAAAAAAATGTTATCAAAATCGATTGAGATTTAAGTTAATAATTTTTTTTTTTGTAGGATTTCTAAAAGTTTTATTAACAATTCTTGTAGCCTATCAAAAATGATATGAAGTAGTGTGGTTTCCGTTTACAAAATTTCATAAGATTCGGTCGAGCTGGGACATACAAATAGACAGATAAAAAATTTATTGGAAATTAGAAAAAACCACTTACATATTCAGACAGAATGACATGTACAGATGAATTAACATAGATTTAGAAATCCTATACTGTAATGCAAATGCAAGTACATATATACTTATATTCGTGAAGCGGTTTGAATTGACAATTCGAACAATACCTACGTTCTTAAACGGGTGTAAATTTCTTTAAGGTATTATGTTTATCGGGTCGTTTTCACCGTCATTGAAGAGTTATTGGTTATTGTCAATAGGCAGCGCATTGTTGGTACGAGAGGTTGTACCGTTTCCGTATGTTATCTCCTTTCTGAAGGCAGTAAATTTTAAACGAATCGTCCCTTGATCCCTGATCGTGGGGGATACTATATTTTTTATTCATTCCTGATGCGTTAGCACCCCGGTATCTGATTTTTGCCAGATATATTATTTACATTATTGTTCTATAGCCCGTTTGTTTTGTTTTTTGATAAATAAGATATTTTAAGCAGGGTTGGCACGATTTAATCATTTTCATATGTAAATCACAATACAAATCTAATGATTTTTTCAGTAAAAATCAACGATTTAATCAAGTGTTTTTCTTTATTTATAACTTCGGATTTTCAAACTTGAAGTAATGTCTTAACAGTATCTAAATAAATCATATTATTTTACACTGTTGCTTTTTTTTTGTAATATATTTCCAAATACCACTCTTTTGCGAGGCATTTTTAATAATAATAAAACACGTATCATAGAATTGAAACGAATGAAATATCGTAATTGTATGGCGAGAGAAGTTTACAAAACACCACGCGGGAATTGCCCGTTTTGCTGAAACTAAACGGTGCGCTCGGTTTCATGAAGAATTCAATCAAACTAGGTTTTTTTTTAATTCTAAAAAGTCATGATTTATTGGATTATGTTGAAATATTGAGTTCGTCTACAAAAATCATTCTCTTTGAGATATTATATTTTAATTTTTTTAAATTTGTTTTGTTCTAAAAGTAAAAGATTTCTTTTTAAGTAACATTTGGTGAACACATTTTTACCCTTGAAAAAGGTTTTAATTTATTATTTCGGAGAAAGATAGTTTAAAGCACCCGAACTACGAGTCATAAAAACTAGGTAGAATTCGAGTATTGTATAGACTGCATAAACACCAAATGTTACACCATGTAAAAAGGACAACTGTAGAAATATAGTTGTAAGCAGTTAGTTCTCTCTGATCCTTGATGGTGTTACGACACACTTCCGAAAACTCTATTTCAATAAATAAAAATCTTCCAATGAATAACATCTTCAATCATTATAAAGAATACACTGTCACATATCCGTAATCCCAATAGATTATTTAATTTTTTCCAACTTTGATTTTAGGATTTTGAAACAATATTATATTATAATACACAATTTTGACACAAACATTACAAACTTGTACTCTGTTCCCTCTCTATTTTTTTTTTAGATCTGACTACACTGTTAGCCTTAGGGGCCCTGGAGCCGCTGCGGCTTTTACAGCTTCACCGAACTTGTCCCTCTCTCTTAAGGCAACTGTTGTTTATATTTAACTGAGATGTTGGCATATAATTTTTATAATGCTAATTTTTTTATTCCTTGTTCATAGTTGACGAGGAATTGCATGACACACCCACAGTACGTAAATTGTTACGTCGTGCAAATTATGACAAAACCTGAAACATGCATTTAGACTATCAGATAACATTATAAAAAAGTACGACACTGATAAACGTTATAAAAACATTTTGCGCGACAAAATCCTAAATAACTTCCTATATACAATGATTTCTGTGAATTTTCGTATTGTTTTTATTACTATGTGCAGCGTTAGTTTCTATGGTACATACTTACTTAAAATTAGAGTAGACCTAAATAATAAAAACAATGAAACGACAATTCATTGCATTAATCGTATGAATGAAAAATTAATCGAATACCTACCATTGTACATTTAAATTATTTTATTTTTTTAATTTCGAATAAAAATACATATTTACGTGATTCCTAAATTTTCACTGCACAGCAACACGCAACGAAGAATGTTGTTTGAAAGGATTAATCTAATTGTTTAGCGTTAGGCATTCAATACTGGATTACGATCTTAATTATTGTTGTTATAGTTTATTTTTGTTATTTTATTTACACAGCTTACACAAAATCAATTTTCAGTTTAAGTTATACCACATCTGAGAATAAATTACATATATAGTAAGTCTTCGTGCAGGAACAAGGAATAGCGATTATAAGTTTTATCAAGTACCGGGTCTCATTATTAATTTTTCGTCTAACAAACAAGTTATGGGTTGAGAGTTTTTGGCGTCCATGTTTTGTCATCTTCTTCATCATCTCGATCTTGTGTTTCTATTTTAATTTATAAATTTATGTTATTTTGCGCTATATTATGTAATTTTGTTATTGTGCACAAATGAACTGGATTATAAATAATTACTAGGTATTAGTGAATATAATGGTACTTCCGATGTGATTAGATTGATATAATATACCTGTGAGCACTATAATTGAGTTATTATAAGAAGACTTAGCTGATAATATATAATTTAATTGCAAGAACATTATAAAATAAATGTGTAATTGCTTGTCTCATGTAAAAGAACGTGACACGGAAAACCGAAAATAAAACAAAATAGGTATTCGATATTCTTAAAAATCATATTTTTTCTTTTTCCACGATGGCCGGCAAGCGTCATCCTCTGGCCTTCACGCGTTAACTCTAGGAGCGTGCAATTTAAGTTATCATGAAAACTCCCTGTGCAGTTTTATCAAGGAAGCCAGCCGCCCGCGCCACCTTGTTAATGTTGTTTGTGAATAATTACAAAAATATTGTTTGGGCATACAAATGCCATTAAATTAAGTTTGTCGTCGCTGTATGGATTGTCTATTTTATTTGCTTTACGAATAATCATATTTATAATAAATCCGTTTGACTCTGAGTTGGCAATGATAACGGAGCTATCGCGGATATTTTTGTATTGCCCGAATTTTACAATTCCTTGTTTATTTACTGTTAGAACTCTTACGAGAATTTCTAGGTCAACCAGGGCAAGAGGTATAACAGTATGTTAACTCCGATGCATTTAAAAATATCACATAATCAGTCCGAATAGGATACTGTTTATGTTTGATATTAATTATAATGTTTAGAATATTATGATTATCAGGGTTTCGTGGGCTTCGTTTCCGCAATTCGACGTATATATGCGTCTATTTTGTGTAATTTTGCCCGGTTTCAATCGTGCCAGCCAAATTCTTCCAGGAAGTCTACCAGTCTCCTGATATTTTTAAATACCTCTAGCAGAGTCCTTGGTATGCCAATGTGTTTAACGCAGTATTGGACCAACTTGTCGCACTCCAAGAGTACGTGTTTCTATCTCTTCTTTTCCCATGCATTTTTTGATTATAAGAATAAAGTTTATTTTTGCGAAAGGACTTAATATTAGGAATATCCATTTAACATTAAAATAAATGTAAATATTATTTGTATGCGACCATAGCCTGGATGGTAGCTAATAAGAAAAAAAAATTGAATATCCTATATGAAATTATATTGTACTTAACACAATTACAATACTAAAGTGTCATGGCGCGCATGTGCATTCATTCGTATTTAGTTTGTATTTTTACACCCTTTTATATTATACAAGTCAATATTGAAAAAAAAGCCAGTAATTTGTGAATCCCTTTAATATCTCTATATATAAATTATTTCTTAATTTTGTTTTTTGCTCTCACGTCACAATATCTCCGTTAATTCGTAACGAAAATTAATTATTCAAACATTATTTTAAAGCTTATGTTTCGTACTATTGATGAAAATATTGACAATTAGTTTAAAATCAATGTTTTTGTTTTAAAAAAAATATATTTTTTTATATTTCTTTTAGAAATTATATGAATCAACTAAAGTGTACAAAGCGCTATCTATTAACCATCTATTGAACTGTCAAAAGGGATGTTAGATTGTTTATATACAATAATTTGAGAAATAATCACACGGGTTAGCTAGTTAATATATAATACAATGGTGTTTTAAAAACTTATTTGAAAGTTGACTTGCTGTTTCTATTTTGCTAGTGGGTATCTCAGCTGTCGCTAAGGCGAATTTACTCAACCAGTAAACTATTCCGCGTTCTTCGATATTTTCTCAATAAAGATCGAGTTAATCGCTTGCGTACCATCCCACGTGCCGCGGCCGGCGCGTTAAGGCCAAGATTATCCGGAATTTTTATTGAATAATTTATTAGAACGGGCTTGTCCGTATGTTGTAGATGTTGTAAAATTTATAAAACAGCGCTCGTCCTCGTGTGGTGTTTCCTTCTTAATAATGTGGTGTTATATCGTTCAATTACCTTTGTTAAAAATTCTCGTTCGCTATTCATAATTGTATTGCTACTCTTACCTATTCTCTGATTTCTGAAAGTTTTATTTATTAAATATTTTTTATAGACTAATATAAATAGCTATCAGTTTCAGAATGACATATACCTAAGTACTACTGTATATTTTTTTATCAGAATGAGTCGAGAATTAATAAAAATGGATTTTTTTAGATGATTTATTTATTTAGCGTTCGGGAAACTGCGCGACGTCTTCTCGTCCAAAATACCTCAGTGCCTCAAGACGAAAGTCTTTAACCAGTGTGTGTTGCCAGTGATGACATACGGCACAGAGACGTTGTCGCTCACTGTGGGCCTCATAAGAAAGCTCAAGGTCGCTCAGCGAGCTATGCTTGGTGTTTCTCTACGAGATCGAATCAGAAATGAGGAGATCCGTAGACAAACTAAGGTAACCGACATAGCGAAAAGGATTAGCAAGTTGTAGTGGCAGTGGGCGGGGCACATAGTTCGGAGAACTGACGGCCGTTGGGGCAGAAAGGTTCTCGAGTGGAGACCACGCACCGGAGAGCGCAGCGTAGGACGGCCCCCCCCCCCCTAGATGGAAAGACGACATAATAAAGGTCGCTGGGAGCCGTTGGGTGCAGGCCGCACAAGATCGGTCGCTCTGGAGATCTATGGGGGAGGCCTATGTTCAGCAGTGGACGTCCTGCGGCTGAAATGATGATGATTGGAAAACGAAGCATATGTTTAAGTTTGTTTGATAACCATATCATCACACCTATATCACCGAACGGTTAGGAAGAGGTGTACTAATGTACACCCACAGTTCGCCGAGTATGTTTTTAGGTCCCATGTAATAGAGGGCGAGCCTATTGCCTTTAATCGGGCACAAAGCCAAACTCCGAGCTGCTACTGGGAATTTCATAGAAAAACCCAATAACACTTTGCTCGACCTGGCGATCGAATCTAGGAACCTTGAGCATAGCAGTCGCGCTTAGGGCAACTAGGCCAATAGCCACACTGAACTATACTTACTGCATAACAAGGACTTTTTTTGTTATTCGCTTATTGAAAATATCGGTATAATTAAATGTGATAAATAACACGTGATAATAATGAGATAATTGAAAAGCTCGAACGTTTTCGAAAATGGATACTCTTTTAAAGTTATAATCTAGATTATTTGAATCAAGACTGGGAGTGTCTTAGTGTACTGACATCCGCATTCCGTTAGCCGGCGGCGTTATTATACCAGTTTGTTCGAGTTAAAGGCCGGACATAGTCGGACTGTGCCCCTTAACCGGTGCGGCTTTATGTGCTATTGTGGCAGGATGTCGGGAATAACCGGCTGACTCAGAGCTAGAGCTAGTCACCGCGACGCGACGCCCACGGGGTTCTTGCATAGCGATGGGCGATTCCGAAATCTGAAATGATTGTAGAAAGTAGGAACAATAGTATTATCTTTTTGTGAAGTATTTAATTTTATTGTGCTGTATCTCGTCATTGTGAATCACAATTCGTGACGTTCCCTCAAGGCTTTCGTCTCATTCGCAATAATTTTTGATCAATAATCATGATGTACATTATAATTGTATATTTGGGTATTTTTTGACACCTGAGAAACAGCGTAAGCCATATTTGATGTAATTAAAGAAACAAAATCGGTAGTTGGTCGGCGTGACGTACATACGGTGCTAGCGGTCCAATCAAATGTGATTTTGTAAACGACTGCTTTCAAATAATTCTCATATAATATTTGGGCATCTCTCTTTTACCTCCCTCTTCCCATGGACTCTGGGGAAACCGTACTCACCACACGAACAGAATACTATATTATTTGGCTGCGATCTTCTATGGGGTGGAGGTTTTCCACCAGTCGGATTGTCCTAAGTAGAGAGCAATCTCAAAAAAAAATTCTTTAATTACCTCTCAATATGCCTTGCTATAGAGTATCGATCGCTATTCTCGTCATCTCATATCCGTAGTTTTCACTGCAGATTTGATAGCATATCCATTGCTTTATTATATTCGCTATTACTTTAACAACTGCCAGCAAGTTCGAGAGTGTCGTAAAACAATTTCGAATATACTGACGTAATTATAATTTTCGGTTTGGTCTAATTAGTTAACGGCTATTTAGTTTTCTTTTCATAATGGTTAAGGCTAGCATTATTGATGAACTTAGAAAAATGTAGGTAATAAACATTCACATCAAAATATTTATATTCATATAAAAGTATATTATATTTAGAATATAGGCTTTTATTAAAGAACTCAGCATATTTATTCATTATTTCTAAAATATATTGTTTTAGTGACAGTTTTATTTTAACAGGACCTCTAAGTGCAATGGTATTTTAATTTTTTAAAGTTTTAATAAATAAATAAAAAATGGTGTATACCTATGTACTCACATAAGAAGTAATATTTACTTATATGGTGTGACAAAACAAAAATAACCCCTAAATTTTATTATCGCGTTTGCCAATAACACGATAAAGTTATCATTATCGTTGTATAAATAAACATTATTTTATTTTCATTAAACAATAAATATAAAAATGTATTCACATTCAGTATCCTGATTGATGTCTAACTTGATCGTATAGCACAGAACACTTCTTTCTACCACATGATGCGAGCGCAATTTTACACTCTACTATCGCCAAAAGAACTATAACTCTAAAAATAAGTATATAGAATAAAAAATTTACAAACCTGCTTTTATCCTGGACGTTTTACTTTTCTGTAAATTTCCTGTAAGAACATTTGATAAACACCATTTTATGTGAAATTACGATATTTTTTGACATGGATACAATATGACATAAATCGAGTTACGAACGACGCGCAATTGTTCTAAATGTGACGTTTGGTTTATTTTTTTGTCGTCGTATCTATAAAAATTAATGGATCCACAAATTACTATTTTCAATGTCACACCTCGTAAATTTAGGTAGGTTGTGCCAAATACTATAAAGATTCGCTTCTTTTTTTTCCCAAGGTCTTTTAGATAAGTGGGAGTAGGTATATGGGTTAGTGGGAAATAACAAATCGGCACGATAACATTTTAGATACATGAAGTAAGCGATAAAATTTTACAAAAGATTAATGCCTTGGCAAGTGTTTGATAACCGTGTTTCTAGGCAGTATTTTGATGTAGGTAATTAATTATAGCTGAAGATCTTTATTTTGTTCTTGTTGTATTAAATATGTAGTTCATATAGCAAATTTAATCGTTCATGTTAATGCCATTATAGTAAAATATTATTTAGTTATAGATTAGTTTCTTGTTATTTAAATATTTAGGTAGAAAATTACATTTTATGAATATAACATTTCGTTCTGAATAAAAGTTATGATATGACCCTATAAGAAGTGAAAACTTCTTTAGCCACGATAAGTGATTTTTGGTAGGGGGAAAACATATGGGTTCGCGTGTACTTTGCTTCACCGATGACCTTGACATGCTCGTGATGTACTGCGCTTGCGTCAGACTAGCTAGTATAGCGGCCTGTGTACAGTGTCTACACATATACACCAATACATTGTATATACACGACGGTATCATATGCGTGATTGAATTTTTGCTTGGGAAAAACTTGTCGATTTCGCGTCACCGTCATGCTCTTAATATAATTGATTTAAAAATTCAAAATTGAATAAACATAACGGATCATCTGATGGTAAGTGTTTATTGCAGCAAATGAAGAGCCGTAAAAAAGAAAAAAAAATATACAAAATGTTTTTATTATCAAAAATTATCACATTATTAACATTTAAAAATTTAACTAGGTATTAAACTAGGCTATGCATGTATTATGGAGGTCTAGAATACGATTGGAATTGAAACCTAAAGTAGTTGGTGGCCCTTGTTGATTTATGAACAACACAAACAAAATGATATGAAATTTAGATTAAAAATAAAAATGTTAAAAATATTAAGAATGTGTGCGTAAGTGTGGGTGCGTTATGTTGACAAGGATTTTTGAAATTAGGTAATAAGTCGTTCGAATTATATTAATTTGAAATAATTTTTATCTAAAAAAAATATCTGTTTGAATATTTGTAAATCTGCAATGTGTAAGTCTGGAGGAAGTGCGTCGACGTATGAATCTGTCTCTGTCTGCGAGAATATCAGATTGTAAGCATTAAATCTCATCTATAAAAATAGTGCAACGTTCATACATTGTATGTAATATTACATAGTCGCGTGTGCCAAGACGATTTGTACGCTATGCGGGACCAGAAATACCTCTTGATTCATTACACTGCAATTATTGTGCAGTTATTATGACATTAGCCTTAGGATCTATCGAAAAGAATTAAAATAATTGAGATTTGAAATTACTGACGGGATTATTTTTTATTCATTCATTTTTTAACCCTATATAGTGTAATATAGGTGGCATTTTACGTAATGTAGCTTGGTTATGAGTTCTGAAATGTCACATAAACTCCATAGAAAGTTCTAACAGGAGGGCCGCCATTTTGTCAGATTACTGAAATCAAAACAAGAGACTGTAAAATTAAGTAATAACTCATTTGATTGTGGTAGTAATAATTATAATCAACAGTAGCGAAGATTGATCGCCAAGTAAGGAAAAATAAGAAGGAGAAGAAATGACATTTGAAACCCATTTTGTTTGAATATTAGATGAAGTAAAAAAGGACGTGATGTGTATGTTGGTAATTCAATTGGATAGCATCATTTCCTTTGGCAAGATCATAAAGAAGTTCAAAAATATTTCAAATATTGTTGAACTTCTTCAGCGTTGTTGACTTTGCAAATCTTTATTCAATTTATCTAAAGCCATCAATCATCATGACGCCAATTAGAAACTAGCTCTAGCCTTGTTCACAAAGATTCTTTTCAGGTTAGTGTTTCACAGCAATCTCACATGATGTTAAGTGGCGGTGTAACCGTGGTTGGTAATTCGCTACATCTAGAAATGGGCAGGTTTTTAAGTGCGGCTGCTGAATCGCTGACAAAAGAAAATTAAATTATCATAATGTGTGTAAATGGTTTTATCCCAATTATTGTTTTTCTCAAAAGATGAGACTAACTAAGATTCGAACTCCAGTCGATCTACGTGGCACCTAAGCGGCGAAAGAGCTATCATTCTTTCAATTTCAATCAATCGGACATACATTGTTTACAGATGTTATGTACTTTACTTTTTGACGTTTTATGTGCGTCCCTGTCTTTTATTTTGTACGTTCTTATAATGTTTTTGAGTCACCGGTTGGAGGAGATCCGCGTTTACATTCACTCACCTTTCATATAAATATTATACCATTCTTTCTGTGCACCTGCAAATATCATACGAGTTAGTTATGTAAACGATATCTTCTATAGGTACCAATATTATATGACTTATTTAATCATAAACACCATAAATGAACAAATATGTGAAATTGTATATCTACATTAGTATTGGGGGCTTACCGGAGAACCCGCATCTTAACTGATAAATATTCAAACAGCGATTTATCAGGACTACTGGTTAATTATTCTTCGTGGCTTAGTTTACTAACTTAGTGTTTTACAGGGCTTTGACTGTGTTGATGCCACTTCGATATAGTGTTGCAGTTGTTTCGTTACTATGCGACTAAATAGAAGTAAACAACATAAGACTCTCAAGTGTAGACACTGGTACAGAAAGATATGTGATTGGCAACAACAGATTTTTCACCTGTGGTAGCTTTAGTGACGCGATCATTAAAAAATCTAGATCTATACAATTAATTAATAAAAATGATGTGCCTTTTTGTAATGTCAAAATAACAGTTTTTTACTAAATGCATATGAAAATACTGCGCTACTTATAACAAAACACCAATTTTTTAATTTTTGTCTGTGTTTTTATTCCGAGTATTATATCTCCAAAACGGTTGGAACGACTTTGACGGATCTTTTATTTTAGAAAAAGTATAAGGGTAAATAAAAAAAACTGGCCATGGTGAATCAATTCGGAAGCTTAAATGGCTTATGCTGAGTAAATCATAAGAAATAAATCAAATTAATGTACTAAAAAATTTTAGATATTAAAATGGCCTACAAAAAGATCAGGTAGAGCATATGTCTACCTTCCAAGGATCGTTCACAATATGCATATAACCGGGAGCAGGAGTAGCACGGTTCGCGCATATGCCCGGATTGACGGCATTCTGTAGTCCATGCGAACGAAGTTACAGGCACAGCTAGTTAATAAAAAAAAATACAAGGGGAATACATACCTGATCACGTTTGCTGGGTGGTAGGACCATAACAATTGTCGCATACTCGATCGCGACCACCATACACTAGCTTATAGCACCTACAATATTGCCACGCTTAGACTTGTCACGTTCCGGGATCAGCCGGTCTATACCCATTAACCAAGGAAAGTGTAAGGGATCTGTAGTTGACTAATTAGCGACCATCATGTCGCTAAACCCCATTAGTGACTCTTTTTTGGTTTGTCGCGGTTTGGGATTAAACATTGTATATTATACAACTGACTGTAGTTGATAGTTTGTAGGTCGGTATGACAATGGTTTCCGTCGATGGATTGCCGATTTCTAGGTAGTCGTCATTATTTTTGATTATACTGCTTACCGTCATATAAAGTGCCGATAATTTGTCGTGCTACTATTTAAAAAAACATAATAGGAATTTTAATTAATTTTGTTATATATTTTAAACACAGTAGGGGGCAACCCATGCACAAATCAAAACGGCTATATTAAAACACAATTATTGGGCGTCCCCAACAACCTATCTACATCGTTGCGACTGTTTTCTTATAAGAAGTTCGTTTACTAAAATTATTTTTTGGAATAATATATCATGTAGAAGCTATGTCAGGTCTCGATATCGAGTAAGATAAACATCAGTTAAGTATTTTTTTAGTAGACGGTTTTAATTAAAATAAGTTTCAGTTAAAAATCTATTATGATTTTATTTTTAAATATTGGATAGTGCGTTGACAGGCGACGCCAAAAATAGTCGACGCTGCATGTAGTAGGCGTCCCGTGCGTAGGCTTGCAACGATTTATCGAAAAAGTGATAATATCGACAGAACATAACTATATCGATATGATAAACCTGATAATATGATGATGTCGATATCGGAAAATATTAATTATCGAAAGATATGTCTAAATTAAAAATAGTACATTAAAAATTAAATTTCAGTTACATTTAAATTATTCAAGGTTTTTACAAAATAGCCAATCATCCCTACATCTGTAACAGATGAACGTCTTTTATCAAAAGCCGAAACGACTTGCGCCATATGGGAGTAGGTTGCAGAGAAAAAGATCGGAATTTTGGGCTGGGTCTTGATCTGTCAAGTTGTGATTTTTATTTTTAATTACTAAACCTTATTATGTAATTTTGGCGGTATTTTGATGTAGTTTGGTAATTGTGCACAGTTCACGTCTATTATAAATAATAACTAGGACCATGCATTTTAAGTTGCCAAGAAAAGCTCCCTGAACTTTTTTAACAAGACAGCCGTCATGATTATAGAGCTATGTTTGAAGATTACAAGAATAATTAAAAAAGTATTTCTATTCTCATAACGTTGACAGAGTTATGGATAAACACAGTTGCCGTTAAATAAAAGGAAGAAGAAGAACAATAACTAAATTTTAAAATACTTGTTTTTTTTTCAAATTAATGTTATTGCATATGCGTTTTAGTTTATTAATTTGACAGTCGTTTTTGGTTTATATTAAATACTATAAATATCGATAATCGTTGATATATTTCGTATCCGTATTGTCATGGCTTTGATTTATTAAATCGATGTTTCTAAATATTTGCATCTCTACCCGTGCGTCCATTGCGTAGGTTGCGTCATGCACACAGTCGGCGCCGGCGCCGCATCGCGTCGCTCATCTCGGTCACTATGACACCGCATTGTCGGGACGCGGGGTGACGTGGCGCGACGCACACCTGCGCATGCGTCCCCTTACGTGCTCGATTTACGAACGTTTTCAATAACATTGAGTTCAGTATCCCATATTTGTACTATGTAATAACTGTCTTTCACTTAAAAGAGGCATCGGCTTTCCTTTTATCTATCCAAGCTGTAGATTATGGACATATGTAGATACGAAATGCTATCCATTAATAGGTTATTGCAACGAAAGTAATTATAAAAGGATAGATTTAGTAACTGAAATAAACGTTAAAGAGATTCCGTTTAGTTCGCAACGGTGACGTCCGCGTCCTCATATTAATATAACACGAGGCTAGGTTTAACTGTCTACCCGAAGGTTTGAAACGATAGCTGGATCTTGGAGCGAATACTACAATTTTAATAAGGAGAATAATCGTGCTAAATCATAGTATAGTGAATGGCGTTTTCTGAAGCTCGCATAGCTATTTAAAAATCTGTTGCCAAACACTTATCGGGGGGTGTGTGTGTGTGTGTGTGTATATGCAGTTGCGTTTTAGAGTTAGTTCAGTTTTAGCGAGGTACTTATCTTAGACCACACCATCATGCGTCATTTAATTAATATCATGTGAGGTTATGGTTAAACGCTAGTCTTGAAAATTCGATAAATAATTGATTAAACTTCGTATCACCGTTATTTGAGATTCCTAGTTACTGATTTCACTTATCGACATAGTTGTGTACCTATTGTTTATTTAATTGGAACTCGAAATAAAACAGGGTGTGGAAGTGTTTAGGAATACAGCTTTTCTGTGTTTTATAGTTCCTATAATATGGTAAGCATTCTAGCCTTTTCAACCCTATAATTACGCAACCTGCAACAGCAAAGTTATAGATAGTAAAAATCGCTAAATATCAGCTTCAAAATAATAAATTCAGATTGTTTTTTTTTTGTGTTATAATCACAATCTCCCCTTATCTTAAATGAAGACGTAACCCAAGATGGTAAAATCAAAAAAATAAAAATATATTTTATTAAATTTAGACTTATGAATGTCAAAACACTACCACCGGTTCGGAAAACATCCCAGGCATCGAGAAGAAACGACAAGAAACTCGATCGGGTTTATCAACATGTTATTATCTTTTTTTTTTAATGGTTACCAACTGGTTGGTAACAGGCTAAGCCCAGTGGAAGACTGACTCTCTCATGTGCAGCTACCAGAACACACCTATTGGAGCTTGGCGACAGATTTTCAACTTGAGGGGTGGTAGTTGTCAGGTTTGCATTTGAAAAAGCCGTATCACCATGCTATGGTTTCACGATGTTTTCCTTCACCGAAAGCACAAGCTTATTGCAGAAATTCGAACTCACGTCGATCGACGTGATGACCTTACGTGCTACCACTGAGCCATCATTGCTTCAATGTTTATACTATCAGCCATTATAAAACACCTTATTGGTATTGGTACTCTTTGACAAATTTACCATAGAGTATAATTTTAACCACTTCTGTTATCGTTCTTGCGATACAATTAGAGGGCGGGATTCGTAGAAATATACGTTGGAGGAAAATTGACGCTGTTTTGGCGCTTTCAGAACACTACAGAAAACTACTAACTGTGGTTTGTTTTATTAGACAGTAATATTAGATAATCAAACGCCATAATAAATTAACATAATTATGTTTATAGGGATGAGTTATGTATGTAATGGATTTTATTCTGTATCCCTATTAAGACGGGTCATTGAGTAGTAACTGATTCGGTAGCCTACTGGTCTTAAGCACGACTGCTATGCTCGAGTTCCTGAGTTCGATTCCCAGGTCGAGCAAAGTGGTTTTAGTTTTGTTTTCTATGAAAATCTCAGTACTTAGCAGCTTCGTGTTTAGCCTTGTGCCCGATTAATAACAACTGGGTGGGCCCCTATTACATGGGTACTAAACATGCCCGGCGAACTGTGGGTGTACTAGTACACTTCTGTCTAGTCTTTCGGCGAATACAGACGTGTTGGTATGTTATGTATTGAGTACTACAGTGTATCGTAAATATTACAAATATCTTTAAAACAATATTACACAATAATTACGTCAGTCATTCAATGAGTGCATTCGTATAGGTAATAGGTATTATATTATTATATCAGTGAACACGCTGTCCACACGTGGTATTCACGTATTTAAACGAACTTACAATGTCACCTCTTTTTAGGGTTGACAACCAACTGCCAACTGGTTGTATTGTAAATATTGTATTCGTTTTACCGTGTTACGAGTCTTAATATAATAATTAAAAACAAAACCTAATAAATCAATCTGCACTATTATAATTATAAATAGCTAAAGTTTATAAGAAGTAATCTCTGAAACTACTGATGCGATTCTGAAAATTCTTTCACTAATAAAAAGCTACATTATCCCTGAGTTATATGTAATTAAACCGAATGAAGTTACGGGCGACTACTAGTCTATACAGCTAGTAAAAATAGATAAACTTTGTGAGTATGTTTATAGAAGGTAATATCTGAAACTACTGATCCGATTCTGATAATTCTTTCAGTAATAAAAAGCTACACTATCCCCGAGTTATATATTGTAATTAAACCGAATGAAGTTACGGGCGACTACTAGTCTATACTACTAGTATGTATAAATATATAAACTTTGTGAGTATGTTTATAGGAGGTAATCTCTGAAACTACTGATCCGATTCTGAAAATTCTTTCACTAATAAAAAGCTACACTATCCCTGAGTTATATATTGTAATTAAACCGAATGAAGTTACGGGCGACTACTACTCTATACTGCTAGTATAAATAGGTAAACTTTGTAAGTATGTTTATAGGAGGTAATCTCTGAAACTACTGATCCAATTCTGAAAATTCTTTCACTAATAATAAGCTACACTATCCCCGAGTTATATATTGTAATTAAACCGAATGAAGTTACGGGCGACTACTAGTCTATACTACTAGTATAAATAGGTAAAGTTTGTGAGTATGGTTACAGGAAGTAATCTCTGAAACTACTGATCCGATCCTCAAAATTTGTTCACTAATAAAAAGCTACCCCACCTGTTATATTATTTATCTGGAAGATAATCTTATTTAATATCTACTTTATATTATTCATAAGTTCATTTGATTTACCTTATTATTGTTTTGGTGTACCTATTCTTTTATTTCCAGGATACCAATTAATGATAGGTTTATGTATTGATGCGTTTAAATAATTTATAACTTGATAATTTTGGTTTAATAACAGCTTTGTTAATATTTTAGGTTCGTATTGTTTACATTGCAATATTATGACAATCTCTGTCATTGATAATTCTTTGATAGTAATAGAGCATGCGCAATTAGGAGTTTCTCAGGTATAGATAAATATTCTATCCCGGTTCTAGTTTAGCAAAATAAATCTATGATTAGATTTATTTTTAATTTTTAAAATAAGAAAAGTTTAGTAAGATGAAATTTTGAATTCAAACGAAAACAAAAGAGAAAATTAGAACAGGGAGTATGACAGATTCTTCAGGATGGATCTGATCATGTTTTATTTGATTGTACGGCAGACCTTTGAATAGTAGTAACGTTTATATCATAATTATCCTGTGTTTTGATAAAAACCAAATTATTGTACAACAGACCTGGGAGTCGAAAAGATAGTTTATTTTATAACATATTTATATAGAAAAGTTATTTTAATTGTTATAATTTATAATTTTAATATTAATATGGGTGAAATACCCTTTGTCAAAACGACCAATACCTACTGAACATTGAAAGAACACTACCGGGAAAGTATCACCTGGATTTTGTATTTATAATACAAATAATAACTTTTCCTTTTACATATGAGGAAATCTCAATAGATAAGATATTTGGTGCTGCGTCGTCTGCTTGAGCAGTGTATCCTGATACGGCCTACACCGTGCTGACTTCTATTCTAGATCCTAGGCAAGGATCTCTACGCTGAGCTGTCGGAACAAGAAGAACGTCTCGGTTATGGACTTTTAAATTGTGTAATAATAATTTGTAAAACATATATTAACTGAAAATTGTAAGGTATGCTGGAAATTTATACATAACTATCCTAAATTAAATTATAATCATAACACACCTCATCCCTGAGTACTATATTTTTATTGTTATTAAATATTATATAGCAATTAAAATAAAGTTATAAAAGAAAAACCTAATAATTCTATATTTATGAAGCTGTCAATAAAAGCAATGATGGCTAAGTGGCAGCACTGCCAAGCTCTGCGATGAGCCTGAGCTTTTCGCTAAGGAAAACATCGTAATGCAACTATAGCATGATGGTAGGACATTTTCTATTGCCCGCCTGACTATTACCACTCTGATCTCTTTGTTATCAAGCACCTATAGGTGTATTCAGGAATCAGGCCTCGAGAGCCAGTCCCCCACTAGGCTTAACGTTTTACCACCTTGAGCCACATCAACTCATCACTTGAAATTGTGGTTAAACCCTAAAACTTCAAAATATAGGATAAAAAACCCAGAACTATTAGAATAGTTAGGTATTACAAATGTATCTTTTTTATTTCTTATATTTTTACTTACATGAAAATATTATATTTAGTGTAAAGTAAGTTGACAACCCTGCCTAACATAGCAGTTGGCTTCAGCGGCGAACGTTTCTATTTTTAAATGCATAGTGAAGTGTACAAATGAAATGCAGTATGTTTTTTTTCGCGACGTGATACCGCATACGACTTTCAACGTGACATTCTGGAAAATTGCTTATTTTTGTCACGGATCATTGGGAAAATTTCCGCTTCATCGATCAGACAGTTGTTGACGGGGTCCGTTGGGTGGTGGCTAGTTGTGTGAATCACGTTTGTTGAGAATTTATTTACAAAAATATTTTATGCCACAATGCGCGGGTGTTATGCTTGCTCTTTTTTATCGTTATAGGTTTAGCTTTACGGCCACAATATCACTTGATCTTAAATGACGACGTATCCTAAGATGGTAGCACGCTAAGCCTAGTATTGGAAGACTGGCTCTCAAGTGCAGCTATCGGAACACACTTATTGGTGCTTGGTGATTTATTATTACGATCCTTCTCTACGTTGCTTACATCTTAGCATTGGTCATGCTTAAAAATGTCCAACTGTGAAAAGTTTCAGGAATAACGGATCTATATTTAAGTGAATTAGGATAGTGGCGTTGCATTGGACTACCCCGGTATTTAGTTGAGCTTTACAATCTAAAACTATATTTTTACATAAGCGACCACCATAGATCAGGTATATCACTCGATAAAGTGGCGGAATGCAGGCTATACTTCCTAGACATTATGTCGGCGATATAGTATGTAGTGCATATTATTAATATTTATCGTGTTGCTGGATTGTGTGAATCCGGTAGGTAATAAAGCGGAATAGGTAACCGACTATGCCGCGTGGTGTGCATGTGGACGCATTCGATAAGCGCCATCTATAAATAAAAAGTAGTACTCGAGAAATAATAACTGAGTAATGTTTTAATTGCATAATAATTAATCGTAGAATATTTTTAGAGACTTTACAATTCTGTATGGCTAATATGAAATTAGTACCACGTAATTTCTTTATAAACTAGTTTCTGAATGTGAATTAATGGCGCCACCATCAGCAGTGTTTCCTTTAAAAATAAAAGAATAAAATTGTTTATTGGGATTATATGTCGAATTTGGTATAAAACTATTGAATTATTGTAACTTTGCTAAATTAATATGAATAAGTATTCTTTTTCATCACTTTAGTAGTTAGTTTCGTTCCACAGTTTTGTTGTAACAGTCGTATGAAAATAAAAAGTAAATAGACAAAGTACTTGTGTGTCGGTTAAAATGGACCCTAACGCGAAAACCCTGGCCTAGCTCCGACATGCACATGGCGATAAACTCGTCTCTCTGTGTCTCTCTTTTGGTTTTTCGCGTTTCAGGAACAGTCAGTATATATTCAGGTCTTGCAAGTCGGCATGAGCGACGACCGGCGATGGTATGTCCATCTCTCGGCGGTTTTTAGATTGTATTGTATAAAAAATGAAACTTTATAAGTCAAACCAAATTATAATTTCATCAGATATTCATTTGTCTTGCCAATATTTTCCCTAGTTTAATAAAGAGCGGGGCAAAGTCGTACCTAAATGAAATAGACGAGGGTCAAGAAAGCTATTAGACGGCGCTGCGGTGCCCTTTACAGATACGTAGGGGAGAGTAGACGCGTCTGTGGTGACCATGACTTGATGAGAATTTCGAGATTTATAAATAATGCCTTGTAACATCTTCACATACTACCTACGTATATCGTATTTCAATTTCAAAGTCAGACATTTCTTTTTAACCAATTTCAACAAAAGACGAAGACTCAACTCGAATGTATATATATTTTTTTTATGGACGTTCAGCTATTATTTCTTTGTTTAGGAACCGATTTGGATGATTATTTTTTTTTGTTGGATAGGGGATACCTCAAGGTTGGCACCACTTTTTAGTTTCATTAGCATTGGACTTTGAACTTCGTAGATACACCAGGGAACTCTTCAAAATCATTTAAGTTGTTTTTTTTTTTGGTTAAAAATTGTCTTGTGTTCGAAATGTTTCTTAAAAGAGAGTTTTCTTATCTATGATAAAAATTCATTAGGTCGTTTGCAGATCACCAGCTCTTTTCTAGTTGCTGAAGGAATGTGAAGAACTCTGTCTGATCTTTTGTGTTTAATTATCTTTCATCTTTAATGAAGTATATTTTATACTAGTTGGGTAAAATCCTAGCAACCGTACTTGTTCTAAAAGAAGAGTGTAGTCGCTGTTCAGTAGTCTAGGTTGCATTTATTTCTGTTCTAATGCCGTGTAATTGTGTACATTTATCAAATGATAAATTGAATTGGTAATTGGCCTCGGGGATGATATGATTCTCGAATGCCCCAGAAAGTTCATGGCGATGTGTATAAAACCATTATGAAACCTATCGTGATATATGGATTTGAGTGTTGGGAAATGAAAGACACGGATGGAAGAACACGTGGCGGAGATTCGAATGTGTATGAAACTGGAATGGATAAGGTTAATAATAAGCATATCAGAGAAAGTCATTAATTAGCTCCAGTAACGGACAAGTTGTTAGGTTAGTGTGCTATTTGAAAATATGACACTCGGTAGAGAAGAGGGGAAGAGGAAAATATTACTCTGCCAACCCTACTTTTTTGGAATACATTCTAAGCAAATATAAACGACAAAACAAAAAATGTTCCACGGAATTACGGAACGTAACTGAAGCGGGCTATTTGCTACTGTTGAAACTTTGTTTTGCTACTTTTAGATTAAGTTAGCGTGACTGTATAATATTTTACTTATGTAAAGATACTAGCTCGGCGTCGACACCTTCGCACACGAATTAAAATTATTGCCGAATAAATAAGACTTTTTTTTAAATGTATATGTACCTACTATGAATTTTTAAAACCTAGATGAGTGGACGAATATACTTAATGCTTTTATTATGCAACTAATGTATAAAAAAATTAATTATAACTCCGTTTTAATTAATTAAAAACATTAATTGGGAAAATTCATGTTATACAGGCAGTTAAATATGCAAATGATCATATAAATAATACATAAGTGAATTAGTTCTATTATTTTATACAATTTTTTTTGACATCAAACATGAAATAAAAACTTCGCTTTTTTTGATATACATATTATATATTTTTAATTATATAAGTATGAATGACCTCTCGTTTTAAAATAAAACGTGCAAAAACTCATTATTATAAATTGATCATTTAATTAATTTTATTCGGGCTATATTGTTAGGTGGTCGTTCGAATTTAAGCCGCTCGGACTCAAACAAGAACATATTATATAAGTAACTACTAATAAATATAAATTATCGAAGTTATTACAGTTTATAATTTTTCCGAGTACAATTTGCGTTTCTACCTTTGTTGTTACTTGTAATCGAAACAGGTGCGGAATATGATTGGATTTTCGAAGTTCGTATTGCGGTAATTGTTCGTTCTTAGTAGGTACCTACTTTTTTTTACAATACAGCTATTACTACACAAGGAATTGGCAGTGCTTAACTATGTCCCGCGGTCATACATGTCTCTTTCATACATATTATATGATAACAACTTATTGCCTACATATTGCCAGTTGGACGTTTATGGTCACTGCTAAGGGTTGTAGCGTAATGTTGGATAGCTTTATAACATTCCTCGATAGATAGGCTATTACATACAAAAATATTTTTTCAAATCTTACTGGAAGTCCTAGAGAATAGCGCGATCATTCACACAAACAAAAAAAAAATCCATTTTTTGAGCCTTATTATTAGTATTGATAAGGAATGAAGTTGCTAATTCTAAATTACAACTAACATAGTTTTACTGAGCACTAGAGGTGGTCTCAAGCAAAAACAAAACATGGGTATCACAATAGTAAGGGCGGAAGAAAACACGACCACTTGGCAGATGTAATATACTCGGCCTGGGCGAGTAATATGTTGTCGTCGCCAGTGAGGGGGAAAGGCAATGATGACCGATCCATATGGGCTAGCTTTATGACGTCTCGTAGATTCCACGCCCCTATAATAATATTAAGTAGAGTAAAATTGGTTTCTGTCTCACAGAACAGTGACAACATTGAAGTCTTTTAAGATTGTTGTGGTTTGATTCCATTGCTGGGTAAATAAGGTTATATTACTTAACTTTAGTTATATTGATTTATTCCCGTCAAATAGGATTTTTTTCCTCAAAAAATAAAACACATTGAAATAGTCATTATGTATATGAAACAGGAACATAGGACTCAGTTTATTCTATTAACACATTTTACAACTTAAATACTTTCCATACATTTCGTTTAGAGACTTGACGCACACGCTCCCAAACCACACTCACACTTTCACTGGCACTCCTACTCACATTAAGACACAGGAACACGTATACATCTCATAATAATATCATTTGTGTATTGTATTTAACCGCTGCATAATAAGAAAAATGTAATAATTGCTTCGTAAGTAGCGCACCACTTGATTACTAAACATAATAAATGTATTAAAATCATGTTAAATGTGCTGTGAATTGACTTGTGTGACAAATAAATAAATAAGTATAGCAGAATTTTAAAATATGTTACTATTTTAATTAAAATAATCAAATTCAAGAATTAGATAATAATAAACTGCTCAAGATATTGTTTGTTTTTTGAACGCGTTAGTTTCCGGAACTACTAGTCGGATTAGAAAAAAATATTTTTTCATTTTATAGCGTTACCTATTGAGTAAGATTATGGGCTATAATAGCTCTGCCCGCGGCTTCGTTCATGTAGACTACAGAATATGGAGAAGGAGTGCAGAAAGCTAAAATTTATGTTAATATCTGTTACTAATATATAAAATTAAATAAATTAATACTGCCAATCCTAATCTGACAAGTGCCATTAAACTTGGACCCCCCAAAATATTGACAGTGTCACTCAATGAAAAGTGACAGCAAGTGATATAATTTTCATTTTTTAGGTTCATACTGTAAATGTCAAACAAAAAATAGTCTGATTAAAAAGTCGCTGGTTGAATTTCGATCATTGGGCGACCGCTAGTTTTATTATTTGATTAGATAACTTTACGATACGACTGTAAGGTGTGGAACGGTAACCATGAACGTCAAGCAATCTGTCAACGCTGTAGGATGGAGAGTTGGTCGAATAAATTTAACACTCTACTATGTACGATGGCCGTTTTGACGTTCGTCCGCTCATCATGAAGTTTCGTACAAATTAATAACTACGTTTGAAGGAGCAAATTGCAGTTCTTTATTTTTAATAATGACGTGCAGTTAGTCATATTTATCGAATGTATAATTTTAAGACACAAAATTACTTTATTACATTGATTTCTAATATGGTAGCGCGAACAAATCATTTCAAGTTTTAGTAATAACAAAAACCAGCACCATTTGCTATCTCCGGCAAATTCGCGTCAATACTTAATGCAAAACAAAAAAGTTTCGTCGACTATACGATGCCTCGAAAAGAACAAACTGTGAGTGCACTGCGATTGTGATTTAGTTTTAACCTGACTTTGGATTTCGGATATTGGTATTGCAATACTGTTGATCCTTACTCATTAAGTTAGACTCTGTTACGTCTCTTTTGAATTTCAGATTTCGTCGATATGGCCGAACGTGGGTACATTTCACTTCACTACTGTAATGTATCGAAACGGCCATCATAGATAGTGTGCCGCTATTATAGTGAAACTGTGAGGCACAGCTAGTATATAATGAAATAGAGAACTTGAAATATATTTCATTGTGTAAAATTCACACAATAAATTAATGGTATGGAAAATACATTTTATCTTTTCGTATTACGAAATCTATTAGTATTTATACCTTACAAAAAATAAATTAATAATATATTGAACTTAATTTTGTTAAGTCTAGAGTATAATTTGCGATGCCATTTCATAATGACTTTTTAACCCTTCATGGTGACGTCCCAATAAATTGTTTTTCCACGTTGAAGCCGGCCGCTTTCAAATCTATTTGATACATCTTCCACCCTCCAAACTGTCATTACCAGCCGATCTCAGATACCCCGTTCCGATAAACGTACAACAAATTGGTTCATGTCATCAGTTGTAATCTCTCGGTTTATCATTGGGTTTGTTTATTATTATATTATGATAAATAAGCACGCTCCAAACCTGGCGATCCTTAAACGATTATTTTAGCAATTTTAATGATCTTATTCGTGTCTAATAATAATTATTCCAGCCAGTAAGTGGCACTAATGGGCAAAAGCTTCTTCCAGAGGGAAAGCACGTGCATAATCACCATGCCATCTCACGACGTATTGGCAATTTAGAATGCCGAGAAATCTACTTACTGTTCTGTGTTACACTACAAAAAAGCATACAAAGCAGTCATGAGGACTACCGCCAGAAGTAAAAACTTAAAACTATAAACAAACAGTTGCTATTTTTGGATATTATTATTTAGGTTATATTGTTACAAACACTCTGTTTATCGTTAACACGTCACGTAACCATGTCGATGACGACTTACATGAATTTATTCCCTATCCAAATCTCCTTAAAGAAGTTTTAACTTCAAAAATTCTCAAGTGCTCAGGTTTCCTCGCGATATTTTCTTTCACCGTTAGCCGATAGTGTTCTTAATTTAAAAGTGAAATCCGGAAAATGCCCGGGTTCGAATCTGTGGACGTCAAGTCGATATATTCTGCCGGTCATTTATTATTCGTTTAGTCGTATTAAGGTGGTTTTCCACGGTCCGTGGTAATGCGGATTCTTACGCTCGACCGACGAGCACGGAGACCCATTCACCGAACATTACGGCTACGGACTTGTCTGCGTTTCTACAGACGACATTCTTCCCATGGTGTGTCGGTGTGGACTGGTCCGCGTCTATCCGCAATATCATGGACCGTGGGTGGCAACCTTAAGATGTGAGCAACATCGTCCTCGTGGTGGAAAACCAAGTTATATTTTTGATGTAAAATATCTAATAGCGCGTTTAGTGCGTTTTACTCTCGGCAAAAGCGTAATGGTGGGACGTCGCTACGTGCTATTCGGCCAGCGTTGCATCTGCTCGTCTCTTTCTGATTTAGCGTTCCGCTCTCAACATTTATATTGAACGTTTCTATCTATATTACACAAACTCATTACTCTATGTGTTTGCGATAGTGTTTCAGCGAGGTATTTTATTCTAAACTTATATAAGAATAGCCATTCTTGAGTATCCTGGAGTTTAAGTGAATTTTACAGTAATTTAAACTAAATTGAAACCTATGCATAATACATCTTTAAAATATAGAGTGTAAACTCTATATAACGACACCTAAGGGACTGTGCGTTTTTTTGGGTTATAGAGAGTTGTCGTTAATTGGAGTGAAAACTAAATTGATATTGTTCTACTATTCTAGTATTAGCGGCTAAATCCAAAGCATTTTCCAACATCATTTATCTTTTCTCCCGCCTGTATTGAACGTGGTAATAAAACTTTTTCGTCAATACATAAAGATTTTCTATTACTCGCCATGTTAACAGTTTGTAAGCAACTAAGATTATGATAACGTATAACAACCTAACGATAGCCTAGTGGCCGAGGTAAACACGTGCAAGTTAATCACACAACAAACAAAAGAGAATTTCTTAGTATTATTGGTACGTTATTCGAGGTAAGCACGTGCTAGATAATAAAACAACAAACAAAAGAACCTATACAGCTCCAGTCCTTATTAATTTTCGAAATCTAGAAAGCTCTGCTTAATGCTTAATAAAACCGTATGGTTGTCGTTATTTAGAGTGAGCGTGATGCTATATATAGAGTGTATCGTTTTATATAAAATACGGTAAACCAACCAAAGTCAAGTAATTTCGACGTTTTAAGGAGTTTGTTGTTAAATCGAGTGTCGCTATATAGAGTTTACACTGTATTTATTTTGTAAATAATCATCAAAATTAAAATAACATTGATATATTATTTTATAAATAACTAAATATCTAAGTGTTTGTTATATAAATATGTATTCATATTTCATTATAAAAATATGATTGAATTTAGATTTTTCCCTTCTGACAGGCGTCTTCATAAGGCTCACATTTGTTTTTATAATGTGCTCAACGCTTGGCCTCTGATGGAAAGTGAAGACGAGGCTGAGAATGGTACGCGATCATTCAGCAAAAACTGATTCTCTCTTCTTTAGAAGATCACTATGTTATATGAATCAGGAAAAACAGGCGTGGGTAGTAAGTTCCATTCATATGCTGTTCGCATAATAAACGATGATGCATATTTGGGTATGAATTCGAAATATGTACATATTATAATTATGGATATAAACTCAATAATACGCCAGTAAGAATATCCATTGAACATTGACCCGTGGACGTCCAATGTTCGTTATTAGTTTAAACCATAACTGTGGCACTTAACACCGAATATAATTTCTTGGGTACAGTTTAATATCGTTTTATCTAAACGTCCCCGACCTCCCCGCGGGCTCACTGCGCTACGAAGTTTTGACCGACATTGGATCAATTTATGCGGGAGTGTGTATTTTATTTTAAATACGTTGTAAAAATATATATAAACTGTTTATTTTGTAAAGGGATGTGTTACTTCTGGTGTTGCAAGCTTTCATAGGCTGCGGTGACCGTTTACCATCAGGCGGACCGCATGCTTGATTGTCACCATCGTGGTATAAAAAAAAGTATTCTGGTTGTATTCAAATATTAGCTGCTGCATATTCAGATTTATGATAAATATCATCACTTTTGTCAAAATTTCCTAATGAATATGATTTTTTTTCTTTGACTATCGGAAAACACATATGTACATATTTTAATATATTAACGAGTATAAACTATCAAAATCATTCCATTATATCCCCAAAACCAAAATACATCTTATATAAAAGTGAGCAATTCTTGTATATATTTAATCGGTTTATCTGAAACGGCTTCAACGATCTTGATGAAATGTTGTATTTACATAATGTTTTACATTCCAAGTTTATCTACATAGGTGTTTTTTTTCTTAAGACACCGAGAACAGCTCGATCGCCCAGATGTTCTCTTATTAATAGGATAAAAGTTAAGCAGGTGTAATTACTTACTGACATCATCATTGACAGCCCTTAAATCATGGAAGTTCGCTATTTCGTATCTTTGCGGTATTGTGTGTCTGAATGTTTCCTACTTCCTACATACAATATGGAGTCCTTGAAGCAACGTGAAGTGACATCAGGCCGGAATGACAACCACGACTCACGATAGATTGTAGATCCACGATGGTTGTCTTTACTTTTGGAATGCACTGTTTTTACTATGAGCTATTAGTACTTTATCGTGCTCCGATAAAATAAAAATATAACAAGAGTCTTAACAGATTTTCAAATGGAGAGACCATAATGATAACTTAAAGTTAGCTAGCTAGAAAATATTAAATCGTATTGATCCGCGTTTGCATAACCCCGTCCATTTATGATATAGGTTTGCAACAAAGTGGCGGAGTCTTCAAGTTTCTGCTTTTAAACGTTAAAGTTTCATTAAAATTTGTGAAAGGTTTTCCACCCTTGCTCGTGATTACTGCGAGTTAGTGTGGTCTTCTTTACTCGAGTTTGACTGCTATAAGTGCTTCTGATTTCTTATGATTTAGATAACAAGGTTTTTTTACGATAAAAAAAAATCGTTATTAAGTATATATTACGAATGATTACTTAAAGCAATAATGGTTCAATTGTAACTATAGTATACAGACACCGCGACGATCGACGTGAGTTCGAATCCCTACAATGAGCCTGAGCTTTCGATGAAAGAAAACATCGTGATTAAACTATACCATGCTGGCAGGGCGTTTTCTAATGTCTATTTCTATTTATATTTCTAACACCAGATGAGATTGTGGTCAAAACACAAAACCTATACAGAATTTAAAAAAAAACATTGGTGGACAATGAATAATGGAACATCAAAAAGGATCTTGGACGTTTTGGAAACGTTCTCCTAGTAAGTTGTCTTCTGCGAAAACTTCTAATTAAATATTTCTCGGAGTTTGAATTCAACAATACGTCGCATTTTGACTTTAAAAAATTTTTTTCCCGCGTGCCATCCAACAACCTAATGAAGTTAGCCACCAATGAAGTTTTTTTCTAATTGTGGAAAAATAATTTATATTACACCTTAAATAAACATTATTTTAATCTAACAAGCGATCGCCCTAAGGTAGAAATTCGACGCGCGACTTTTTAGACTATTTCTGTATGACATTTGCAGTATTCATGAACCTAAAAGCTATGTTCACACTGTGCCTTTTTTCGGTCGTCACTGGCATGCGTCAAAGCGCACTTGACGCATGCCTATGAGGCATGCCTCGTTTTAGTTGAAAGCGTAGCGCATGCTGTGTTGCACGCGTTCCCGCGCTCGGTGGGTTTCGTTCTTTCAACACCTCAAGATGGCGAACAATGATAAGGAATTTACATTAAAGTTTATTGAAGATTATAGAAGTATCCCACGACTTCGGGATCAAAATAGTAAACTTTATACAAATAAAATTAATAGACAAGATGATCTACGAGTTTTGGCGACGAAATGTAGCATGAATATTGATGAAGTTAAAAAAAACTCTTCGGTCCTATTTTTCTTGCTTGGTCACTTTAAATAAATACATGAAAGACATGGAGTTGTCACCGGTGGCTAAAAATCTAAGAGTTATCGCTAACTTAATTTCTGCAGGTACACTGCTTCTCGCAAATGGGTTGACTGACTGCTTTGTGATTTTCGGTCCAACTAATTTCAAAAGTAGATCGAAATTTTTTTTTCTCCTCCGGGATAAAAAGTTCACTTTTAGTCCCTGTCACGCGGGAGAAAAGTACCCGATTCTCTCCCGGTGAGATGGCAAATGTGCGCATGCGCGTACTTTACTTTATCTCCCGGTAACCTAGCAACTGCTTGTTTATATATAAAATATATAGACTTTTATATAAACTTTTCATCCCGGAGGAGAAAAAAATTGTAAAGGCACCTAGGGAGAAAAGTAGGACATCCCCACCCGCGATTGTTACCCTCGCCTTCGGCTCGGGTGACAACCATACGCGCGGGCGTAAATGTCCTACTTTTCTCCCTCGGTGCGTAATATACTATTGGATATGCGTGTAAAGTTTTTAAAAATAATATCTTTATCATCTCTCAGTTCACGCATAATCACATTACTTTGTTTTTTCAAGTAGTTCCTCACCCACAATTTTTTTTTTAATTTATTTTTTGTTTCGTATAACCAAGTAAGCAGCACGTATTCCTTAAAGTAGTCACTCACACATTTTTAAAAGTTGACCGAAACTTGACTAACTTTTAAATTTACCGTATAACAAACCCGTCAGAAGAAGTATATATTTATAAAATATTTTGCTTTGTTTGGAAATGACTGTGCACTCATTCGGCGATTCGGTGTTAATTGTTGAGTTACAGCTAAGACCGGACTTACTGTTGACCTCTTGCAGATGTAATATATTGTTGGTCCCGCATCCGGTCGAGACTATGACGCGGTCGCTCTGAGTGCACTCGCTCTTTTGCTTGCTCATGTAAGTTCATCTTCAATCATCATGTTATGCTTTTGAGTCAACTCTTATACAAATTATGTTCGGCCGTTTTACTCTATTGAGTACGTGTTTTTATTTAACAGTTTTTTTTATAACAATGTATTTACTAAGCGTATGAATGTGATGAAATAAACAAAGTTATTACAAATACATATCTATTGAAAATGTTTCTGGAGTTTATTGGAGTTTGCTCCTTAAAAATCGATAGCGGATAGCCCGGAGTAAGAATTATATGGGGGAAAAAAATCAAGTGTTAGGTACTTAATAAAAAGAGATAGCAATGTTAGAAAAAAATTAATTTAAGTTTCAAGGAAGTATCCAGGTGGTTCGTCTTTCCGAGAAGTATTATTATATTGTTAAAGTCTGAGCACCTTACCACAACTTCCGCATCAAAATAGATTTGGCAAATATGATACGCAATCCTAGAATCTGCTTTTTTGTATACTTCACACGATAATGAATCCTCTATAGTCATAATAACCTTATTATTTTAAATACAATAGCTATAAAATTCTTTTAACTCGCCCATGTTTTCAGAGATTTTAATCAGTTTGGCTCTTAATTATTTAAACAACCGAATTTATATCTAACAAATTAGTCTCATAAATTCTTCGATTGCAGAACTATATTGTTACACCGTGGATATAAAAATGTGTCATGATAATCGTGGCATTATATCACGGATTCATAATTACGCGCAACCAAAGAAAGCACTCGCAGTGACCGGCACTAGGCAATAAAATCTAAATCATGTTTTTTTAAACATAAAATACACCCCTTTGTAAATAGCACCCGTACGACGCTGGGGTGGGTCGCTAGTTTATTCATAATTAAACTTGCCCATTGTGTGTATATCTTCCAAGACAATCGTTCTTAAAGAGGAAACTTCAATCGCGCGTCGGAGCTGATACGCTCCATTTTTTATTTTTCAAAATGAAGACGGGTTTCCTAGTAGGTAAATTTAAAACAAACCTTATCATTTAATTTTAGTTCATGTAAATTTAAAAAATGAATAGTGTCATATATACTAACTGTGCCCGCGGCTCCGCTCGCGTTAACAACAGAATAGATGCTTATGGAGATATGATGATTATTAAATCGTCATCATCACTGATCATTGAATTAACGAGCGAGTATCTAAGGGATAAAACATTTTTTTCAATCTAAATGTATCCAGCAGTTTTTGCTTGATGCACGCACAATAACAAGTCTCTATTGTTTTATTTATATGGAAAAATAACGTAATAAAACCTTAATCGTTCTACACAAAACTTAATTGTTATATAATGCAAAAAGTGAAACAGCAATAATTGGTTAAAAATACTTTAAGGGAAAACCATCGTTGATTACCACCATTAATTACAGTGTTGCCTATTGCAATGAACCAGGGAAAACCATAACACGCTTTCTTATCTGCCTTTAGGTATGTGACCGATAGGGTGTTCATGTAGGTTAAATTCTTTGTGTATTTTTAATATGTTCGTGTTAAGACGTCAGCATTTATAATTTGTGTATTTTGTTTATTTATGTCTCCGTCTTTTTTATAATTCACTATTGATCTAGACCTTCGTTTCATACTAGATTGGACTCCTCTAATCTATAATAGTTTATGTTAGGATTTTACCGTTATAATACGTTTGACCGTTTCCATGACTATACCTAGTGCGTTTTTAATTCCACGGAGTAGATTGACAATCAAAAATGTCAAACTTTAAAAGAATGTTGCCACATTTATTTTTCTAGTGTTGTGCTACTGTATATTTTGCGTTCCAATTACTTGAATCGTAAGACTATAAATACTGAATTCGGGGTTTTTGTGTATTAATTGGAATATTTTGTAGTATTCAACATACCCGATAATTTGCTATTATCATTATATAATTCAAGATACTATAAAATGTATAATGACGAATTAATTATAAATAAAAAAAAAACAAAAAACGCTTCGGTTGGCCTAAGACAGATGCAATTTTGTCTAACTTATTCGGCCTTCAGTTTTGGAGGGATCAATGTTTTTTCAGAAAAACTTCTAAATAAGAATAATATCTCGTACGGTTTTACGATTTGTTTGAGATGGTGGATATCACTATTTAAAAAATACAATTAACAAGCAACACATGAAATGTCATTTTACTCCGTGGGAATAAATAACGCACTTGTTTTGACTAAGACAGTATACTCACTCATAGACTGCATTCCGAGCACATGACCCTGAATAAATTTTGCTATCTGATGAAAAAACGTATTTCGCATAATTTTCAAAAATGCGATAAAGTTGACATACATCACGTATTGATATATTGTGTCCGGATCAAAACAGATACGGAATGTCTGTTAGGTCACCAAGCCCCCTTATTACGTATTTCGCAATTGCAAAGCGGTAGCAATGATCGCTAAATATTTGCTTAGAAATCGCAAATTCGTATTATGTAACACCTTTAACGTACCAAACACAATCTGATTTTGCCATTTCGAAGCAAATATTTAGTGATTTCTGCTATCGTTTTGCTATTGCGAAATACGTAATAAGGGGGCCGGTCTCAATATGTGGAATGTATGCAACCTGATTGCTATTTACTTTAAATAAAATGCGAGGAAACAACTAAGCCGACAACGACAAAGACAAAAAACCAATAATGAAAAAAATATACTAACTGTAGAATATTTTTGTAACAGGAATAAAGTGGTATTTTTTTGTAATAATTTTCAATATATTTAATAATTTTTTAGTTATCATATAAACGTTATCGGTAGGAGTTTCCCGTGAAGAACATTACGTTAGTTATGGTAACGCATAAAAAGTACGTCGTAAGGTTTATTTTTATTTTAACGTACGTTTTACTATGTTTTACTATCACTGGATTTATATCTGTTACGTATTTCAACATGCGCCTTACAGTTCATATGCGTACAGTAGTTTAACGAGAAAAGTAATTTTAATATATTGTTGTTATATAATATATATACTATACAACAAGCAATGGAACACCTAGAAGACTAAGATAAAAAAATGCGGTATTTCGCGAGACTGTTAAGGCTATACCAAGAATTAATACAATTTTGCTATTTTGGTTTAAATAACGAAGCTTGCAGTTTTGATTGTAGATTTGAAACTACTCTGTTTAGTTTTGTTATTTTAGCTAACTTAACAATCCAAAGTAAGTTTTGGCCTTGCTAGAAGAGTGCTTCGCCTTTTCTTTCTGTCAACTAATATGTGTCGTAGAAGTGATCGTCAGTATTGTAAATCATAGTCTGCGCTACTATAACATACTGTATATCGAATACCTATATTATGTTAATTGTATGAAACATAAATATGCTAAATAAAATTCAGTGCAATCAAGAAATTTTGTCAAATTGAGTTCCTGTTTCACATGTACTAGGCACAGCCTAGTATAATGAAGGTATCTATATATATATAAAGTATCAAGGACTTGCCCTACTACATCAGTTTACATAGCCGGCTCGTTGTCGGCAACAACGGTACTGTATGATTTACGTGATTTTAATTTAACGGTCGGTTCAAGTCTTAGACTTTCAAGTTCATAAGAATTGTAGAGGGGAGTGAAAATATAGCTTTAAGGTTTATACTAGCATATTCATATTGTTGGTGTCAAGGAATTTGTTCTTTTTAGGTTTTGTTGCGATATTTACATTCACGAAATGTTTGTAAAGCAGCATTAAGTACTTGTGCTGCCATGTTCCCAGCGTAAGGCTGTGTGGTTTGGCATCACGCACTGGCACACGAGCCTTCATAATTGTGATTGTCTTAGGACAGGATTGTAGTTAAGATTCAAGTTATTTAATTAAATAGTCATCCGGCCGCAACCGCAACGTCTAGTCGGTAGCTTGTACATCCGAATACTTAAAATAGAATCACTTATTTTTTATCTAATACCTTATTTTCTCAGGAATTTTTACGTTTCTCAACTGGAAATATGGACGTTCTTGTTGGATTGACTACCATTTTAACGATCGTCGATTGCAAATATGAGTATTTTTGTTACATTGAAAAAAATACAATTCCGAATCCACCATGAGATCTAACTTCCGTGGTTTTAATCGTGGATTGTTTACTATGTACTTTGAGATCCCGTAAAAAAAAATTTTAACCTGCCTTAGCTGATAAATCCTTTGCGATTCTAGTGAGACCATTAAATTGTGGAAGCAATATATATAAATTAGCATAAACTCATAAACGCATAATCTCTTTAATATACGCAATAAGTTTGTAACTTGCACTAACCTATAAGAGCCTTGACATGAAACATAAACGAAAATATATTTTAAACCTTATTTACTAAACGTTAAACCACATCGTGCTTTTTGTATTACCGCTGCGGCAATGGTACAGTAATAACACAAGTTTTGTAGACCAAGTACAAATCATTCATGAAATGTGTTGAGTTATTTGATTTACAGCTGGTTTGGTGTTTACACGAGTTTATTGCATCCAAGGTGTGTAACACTGGGATTTTGAAATATACAAAATGTGAAATCAAAATTACTGATCATTGTGACGAAAGATGATAAAACAATGAATTCATTTATTGACAAGTACTTGACTTTGGTTTAAAATTCATAGCCATAATATCTTCACAAAACGAAAAATGATAAAATATTAACTGAAATCGTGACAGAGAATGTCCCAAAATCTGCAAAGTGAATGTGACGTCGTGTGACCGCATTGAATAAATAAAGTCTTGATTTAAGCTCTCAACTTTGTTCAGTATTCACGGGGGACACATTTGCCAAATTGCTTCACAAAACATGTACGCGTTTCGCGGTCGCTATCTCTGCTAGACGAGCAGAAGTCTGGTTGGTTACCTTGTACTGCCTAATGATTATTGGTCTCGCAAATGGTACATTCGCAATCTATCAAATTCGATTTTGTAACTTGCATATCGATCCTTAATATCATGTTGGACTAGCTGTGCCCGTGGCTTCGCTCACGTGGACTACAGAATGCCCGCGCGAATTTGCTCCTCTGCTCCCGGCTATTTTACAGGTAAAAATGCTTATTGTGGGTGTTTCTTATAAGATAGACGTATACTCTCCCGGACTTTTTGTAGGTCTGTTTAATGCCTACAATGATGTAGTACATTAATTTGCTATATCTCTTATGGTTTACTCAGCATAAGCCATTTAAGCGCCCTAATTGATTTACCATGACCAGATTTTTTTATTTGTGCTTAACCCTAATTCTTTTTCTAAAATAAAAGTAGCCTATGTTACTCCCTATATAATCAACTATCTATCAGTGAAAGTCCCGTCAAAATCGGTTCAACCGTTTCGAAGATTACCCGTAACAAATATACAGACAGACAAAAAATTTTAAAATGGGCGTTTTGTTTTATGTATCGTATATACTTCCGTATATATGCATTTAGTAAATACTGTTATTTTGACATTACAAACAGACATTTCAGTTTTATTAATAATATTATGTCCTTACATATGAAATTGGCGTATTGTACGGGAGGAATATAAAGTCAATTGTTTTATGTAAAATATATTTCATTAATCAAAGTATGCACCGTTGTTATCTATGCACTTTTGTCATATCATAGGTAGTTCTAATGAACCCCCTAATGAAGTAGTAGTAGTTCTAATGAAGGGATTAATATCCCTTTACTAAAAAAACCATGGGGGCGAGAATCAATAAACTCTTTGAAGGCGGTTTGGACTGCTGCATCGAAGTTGAATTTTTTTCCTTGTAAGAAGTTGTCCAAATTCTGAAAAAAAATAGTAATCTGTTGGAGCAAGGTCCGGGGAGTACAGTGGATGTCACAGTGATCTTGCGTTGTCGTGAAGCAGCAGTGGCCTAGAGCGATTGACCAATCTCGGTTGCTTAGCAGCTAAACTATTCCTTCATGGTTTGCAGTTGCTGACAAAAGATATCTGCCGTAATCATTTGGCCAGATTTTAGAAAGCTGTAGTAAACGACACCGGCGCTAGTCCACCAAACACTCATAAAGTAACTTTTTCTGAGTCAATTTTCGTTTAGGGCAGGATTTAGCTGGATATCCAGGGTTCAGCCACTGCGACGAGCGCTTCCGATCATCGTACAGTATCCACTTTTCATCACAAGTAATGATTCGATTTAAAATCCCTTCATTATTGTGTCGGTTGGACAAAGTAACACAGCAGTCGAAGCGTGTTTGAAAGTTCGATTCACTCAATTCATGAGGTACCCATCGTTCAAGTTTTTTTACTTTATTATATTCTTTATTGCACAAAAAAAAAGTACAAATGGAGGACTTAATGCTAAAAAGCATTCTCTGCCAGTCTTCCAAGGAAGCAAGGGAAAGGTATATGCAAGGTGTGCATAATGTTAAGTAAAAAAAAGTTTATAACGATTATTAAGAAGTATTCAATTGCTCCAAGTAAAACCTACGTAGCGAATACTTGAAGGAATTTCGAGAGTTGTCCAGTTGGATATTGATAGGAAGCGAATTCCACAGTCGTGCTGCTGTAACGGCGAAGGATTGGTCGCGGAAATTAGTATGATGACTTGGTATACTGAGAATTAAAGAATCAGAAGACCTTAGCTGTCTATTATGCGTATCCGCGAGAGATTGAAAAAGTGTTTTTAAATATTTAGGGGATTTGGGATTATTAAGTACGGAGAAAAGAAGACAAAGTATTCTTATATTCCTACGTTGCCGAATAGGTAGCCATTTCAACCTGGCTCGGTATTCAGAAACATGATCAAACTTCCGAAGACGGAAGATGAAACGGATACAGTTATTGAGTAGACGATCAAATTTATTTAAGAGATCTTCTGAGAGGTCCAAGTAAGCAACGTCTGCATAATCCAGAAGTGGTAGAAATAAAGTATTCACTAGGGAAATCTTAGTATTAACAGGAAGAAAGTTTTTCAAACGCATGAGAGAATGAAGAGAAGCATAAAATTTTCTACTAACTTCCTTGACCTGGTCTGCCCAGCATAATTTAGTATCGAAGATGATACCAAGATTTTTCACCGTAGTTGAGTAAGGAATGGTACATTTATTGTATTGAAGAGGAGTCAATGAATTAAAGTCTATTTTAGCAAGCTGTTTTGAGCTACCAATTATAATGGATTGACACTTAGTTGGATTAACATAAATCCCGTAAGATTCAGACCAGGAAAGTAAACTTGAGAGGTCCTTGTTTAAATTATTGATTATAGAAGGAAGATTCTTTATTTCGCAATGCAGATACAATTGCAGGTCATCAGCATAGAGATGGTAGTGGGATTGTAAAATAGGCGTAAGTAAGTTTATAAAAATAGAAAAAAGTAACGGAGAAAGAATGCCGCCTTGGGGAACACCAGCTTCTAGAGCACACCAATCTGATTCGCCATCATAGACGCGAACAGCCTGGTGACGATCTCGGAGATAAGAAGAAAACCATTCCAGTGCTAAGGGTGAAAACTGAAGACAAGAAAGAGCGGCAATCAGAAGATCGTGGTCAACAGCATTAAATGCATTGCTAAAATCAATAAGGACCAATACTGTGACCATACCTTTTTCCATATTAGATCTAACATCTTCCGTTACTTTCCCGATTTGCTTCTAGTAGATTAATGCAGTTTTATCACTTACCCCGAATCTTGCAGCTATTTCTGAAGTGCTTTGTGATGGATCCGCTTCCACAATAGCCTTTAATTCTTCATTTTCCGCTTTGGTCTCTGGCCGTCCACGGGGTTGGTTCTGAAGGTCGAAATTTCCTGAACGAAAACGTTGAAACCAAAAACGTACCGTGCTTTCTTTTGCGACACCAGCGTCGTACACATCTTTATTCCTTCGAGCTGTTTCTGCAGCACTGGTGCCACGGTAGAACTCGTACTTGTAAATATACCGATATTTCATGTTTTCCATTGTGCGGTAATAAGCGACGCCAAAGAAAAAAATAGGAATAAAGTAATGAATGACTGTTTTCAAAACTCAAATGTACCAGCTAAATGAATTTAAATAAATTTGAATTTGGAATTCTTAACCAAAGAGCCGATATTTCAGATCAAAGTGGTCAGTACGACAAAACGCTAATTTCATATGTAAGGACCTAATATTATAGATGTGTAACTTAACCAAGTCAAATTTGTCGAGCAGGCTGTAGTTTTTTGGTTTTTAAGCTGCTGTCAATGAAATTATATTTGGTACTTTATGATGTGAAGAAGTGGTTTTCCTCACCTCACTTTAGATTAGGACTTATTAAGTTTTAGTGGTTGTTCGTTGCATGCAGAGGAGAGGTATTGAAAGTATTGAGTATTTAGAGTGCTGAATGATTAAATGCAGAGAACGATGCCAAAATTGGATGTAATAAAATAAATAGACGGCATTGGAAAATGTGGTAGAGGTTGTAGAGAATTCGATTGTAGAAGTTACCTGTTACCCTGTTCTATCTGACGCAGGAATACTCGCGTTATTAAGTTTTTGTCTGCATCATGCCAAATATGTGTTTTTGAGTAAACGTTTTTTTATCCATCTGGAGATTACGTCGTATAAAATATAATTATTATTATCTATACAATTAATAAAATTGAAGTGTCTGTTTGTAATGTCAAAATAACAGTTTTTTACTAAATGCATATGAAATTATATACGATACCAATAATAAAAATACAAATTTTTAAATTTTTGTCTGTCTGTCTGTCTGTGTGTTTGTTCCGAGTAATCTTCGAAACGGTTGGACCGATTTTGAGCGGACTTTCGCTGATAGATAGCTGATGATATAGGGAGTAACATAGGCTAGTTTTATTTTAGAAAAAGAATTAGGGTCCGCACATATAAATAAAAAACTTGTCATGGTGAATCAATTCGGGCGCTTAAATGGTTTATGCTGAGTAAACCATAAGAGATATAGCAAATTAATGTACTATACAATCATATTCATTAAAAACACCTACAAAAAAATTCCGGGAGAGTTTACATATCTTCTATGAAACACCCACAATAAGCATTTTTGGTTTTAAAATAGCCGGGAGTGGGGGAGCAAGATTCGCGCGGGCATTCTGTAGTCCACGTGAGCGAAGCCGCGGGCACAGCTAGTAATAAATAAAAAGGTTATTTGAAGCGGTTTAGTATTTTTAAATTGTTACAAATTAAGAAGTTTTCTATCGTGTTCCCACAAAGCTATACATTTAAAAAATTAGCACGCAATCGAAAGGTTTTCAGGAATGTTACGGGTCCAATTAACCCACAATAGTTGTTCGAAGCATAAAAATATGTATTAACCGCATTCTGTTGCGATTGTGGACGAGGAAAATTGACGACTTCCTTGTAAAGTGCGCGTTATAATACCGCTGTGAATAGTTTTATGCGAAAGTTGTTGTCTTACATTGTAGTTAGTTCGTTATTACCGAGTGGATATGTGAATTCTATCAAAACTATTATCATGTGCCATTTTTTTAACTAATTCTAATATACCATTATGCAGATGAACATTTTACAAGAATGTAACTTATTTATTATGGTAGGTCTATACAGAAAATCGGAGAAATGGTACTTAAAGGATTCTTAGTGGGAATAAAGAATTTTAAGGACATTTTTATGACTGTTTGAAGCTCTAAATTTGTATATTCAATTTCAACTTTAACAGCGCAATTGCGAACGTCAAATTTTTGTATTCATAGTCAGCCACACCCTGTCTCTTATGGTAACTGATATAGTATCTGTTATGGTAAAACTGTATATAAATGAAGCTTTTATGCCTCATTTAAGTTTCAAGTATTATCTATGGTGGCAGCACTTTACGCTAGGTTCATTTAGACATTATCTGTAGAAAAATTGTGTTTACTCACTGCTCGGACTTTACACATTTGACCGCCATTAAGCATATTAAAAGGATTACGGTTATTACATTAATATTGTAAAAATTATATTTGAAGCAATAGCTTTAAATGTTGTTTCTCTTTACAGGTTTGTAAACAACTGTATATTGTTAATATTACATAGAATTAAGCTGTGTGTAGAATTAAAAGTTATTTGTAATTTTTAGTAATTTAATAAATATCTCTTTACAGAGCAACAACCTAATTTATTGTTTCAATAAACAACATATTACAAAACAACATTAGTTATAGCTGTTGTAAACGATGGAAAAATTAAAATTTGAATTTATTGTGAAACCAAGTGAAGATCCGAAAACAAATATGATTCACATAACCTCAATTAGTAATGCCGATAAAAACGTGTTCATAATTCCGGAACATTTACAACCAATACGGCTACATACAGAGATAATGAAAACTCAAACTTTTCAAAAAGTAAAAGCCACTTTACAAAGAAGACATGAAAAAAGACAAGTATGGATTTCAATGGCATCTGAATTGCGTGATACTTATATGGATGAAGAAGGGAATATACAGTTCAAGGGATATCTACTAGAGATGACAACAACGACACAACACACGTCAAGTGTAACGTCAACGGAGACTCTTACAAGAATCCTGGAAAAATTTGCTGAACTGAAAAAGGAGTCTAAACAGCCTAATTTGAAACATTTATCTGAGAAGCTTGTATTAGAAAAATTCACAAAAAAAACATCAAGTGTACAACAGTGGATAAGTATCTTTGAAGATGAATGCTTGCGTCTAGGTATAGATGAAGATATTCAGAAAATACAAGTGTTTCGGTTATTTTTGGACGATTCGTGTCAAGATTGGTATAGTTCTATGCTTATAAAATACACAATAAACTCAGAATGGTGCATTTGGAAACATAAATTTTGTGAAACATATGTGAACAAAGGCTGGTCACCAGTAAGGTATGCTTTTTTATTTAAATACAGGCAGGGTTCTTTACTGGAATACGCTCTTAAAAAAGAGAGGCTTTTATTAGAGATAAACAAATTAATTGATAAACCTACTTTAATTGATTTGATTGTAACGGGGTTACCTAATTTCATTGCAGATGAAATTGACAGGAATAAATTAAAAGACACTGAGGATTTATTTAGTAGTATTAGAGGTTTAGAACATTTAATTAATAAGAAGATGGTAGATAAAAAAATAACAGATTCAGATAATAAACAAAAAGAAAAAACTTTAAAAGATAAGCCGTGCAGAATCTGTGAAAGAGAAAAGAAGGGAACTCGGTATCATTTAGAATCTGCATGTTGGTTCAGAAATAAAGATAGTGATCGCTCAAAAAAAGAACTAATAAGAAGTGTTAATAATTCAGAATTAGAAATGACTTTAAATGAAATAGATCCAAAAAACTAATAATTGCACCATTAATCAAAACCAAGCTAATTATAAATGATTCTATAGAAACGTTTGGGATATATGATTCAGGATCAAATATTAGTATTATTAATTCAAGATTGTTATCTATAAAAAGCAACCCAAACAATAACAATAATCAATCAGCAAATTTAAAAACGATTAATGGTGTTAAAAAGTCTATAGGAATAGTAAAATTAAAAATAAAGATTTTTGAAATAGAACAAAATGTTAATGTTTTTGTCATAGACGAACAAAATTTTGATTATGATTTTTTAATTGGATTGGATTGCATAAAATCATTTCAACTAATTCAAAATGAAAAGTTAGAAATTACACAAAAACAAAATAAAGAAATAAAACACTACAATACAAATATTCCTGGCTTTACAGGTAACAAAATTGAAAACAAAGACCATTCAGTTGATAAAAACTGTAAGGACACAACAATGAAGAATAAGTTATCTTTGAATGATAAGTATAGAGTAAACTTTAATGAACATATAGAGGTTACAAAGTTCAACATTTCGTTAGATCATTTAGACACTCAGCAACAATTAAAAATAGATGAATTAGTTGACAAATATAGGTCACTATTTGCAAGAGACAAATATGATGTAGGCACAGTGAAAGGCTATGAAGCACATATAGATTTATTAGTGGATACTTATTGTAGCAAGAGACCATACAGATGCAATTTTGAAGACAAAAAGGAAATAGAACAACAAGTTTCAAAATTGTTAAAACAAAAATTAATCGAGGAATCTTATAGCCCTTTTGCAGCTCCTGTAACATTAGCTTATAAAAAAGAAGAAGGAAGAAAATCTAGATTATGTATAGATTTTCGTGATTTAAATAAGATAGTGGTTCCTCAGTCACAACCATTTCCGCTTATAGAAGATTTGATGGTGAAAACAAGAAATTGTCGATTTTTCTCAACATTAGATATAAATTCCGCCTTTTGGTCTATACCTTTAAAGGTGGAAGATAGGAAGAAAACAGCATTTGTTACTCAAGAAAATCATTTTCAGTGGACATGCCTACCATTTGGTTTAAAAACTTCACCTGCAATTTTTCAAAGAATACTTAGCAGCATTATTAGAAAACACAAATTATCAGATTTTACAGTAAATTTTATTGACGACATTTTAGTATTTTCCAAGACATTCACTGAACATATTAAACACTTATCATTGTTATTGGAAGCAATTTTAAAGGAGGGTTTTAGATTGAAATTCTCTAAATGTAATTTTGCACAGGACTCTGTAAAATACTTAGGCCACATAATAAGAAATAATACAATTTCACCACTTAAGGATAATTTAATAGCCATAACAGATTTTCCTATCCCAAATACAAAAAAAAATATAGTTTTTAGGTAAAATAAATTTTTATGGGAAATATATACCAAATATATCAATAATATTAGATCCTCTACATAATTTGTTAAAAAAAGACCAAAAATTTATTTGGACTGAAAAATGTCAAGACTGTTTTGATACAATAAAAAAACTACTATGTTCAAAACCAATATTAGAAATCTTTGATCCGAATCTACCTATACATATTTATACAGATGCAAGTTTACAGGGTATAGGGGCTATTTTAAAACAGCCACAAGAAAATGGAGAAGAAAAACCATGTGCATATTTCTCTAGAAAATTAAATGACAGTCAAAAACGAAAAAAAGCTATCTATTTAGAATGTTTAGCTATTAAAGAGGCTTTAAAATATTGGCAACATTGGCTAATAGGAAAAAAATTTAAAGTATTTTCTGACCATAAACCGCTAGAAAAATTGAATGTTAAGGCAAGAACAGATGAGGAACTAGGAGACCTCACATATTATTTATCTCAATTTAATTTTGAAGTTATATATTCACCCGGGAAAGACAATTTAGAAGCAGACAGTTTAAGTAGAAACCCAGTACTGGAATCAGATGTAAACCAAGAAGAGGTATTGAAAATTTTAAATTTTATTAAACTAATAGACATCCAAAATGATCAAGAGAAAAATAAGGATATAAGACAGTATAAAAATAAACTAATATTAAGATATAAAATATATTTCAAAAAGATAGGAAAAAAAGAAAAAATTATACTTACTGAAGAATTTAGTAAAAAACTTATTAAATATGTACACTGTACATACTGCCATATTGGAGTAAAACAAACAGAAAATAAAATCAGACCATTCTATGCAGCAAAGAATTTAATACATAACATAAAAAAAATCTGTGATAACTGTGAAATATGTATAAAGAATAAATCTAGAACTAAGTTTAAATACGGATTGATGTCTCATCTAGGACCTGCTACTTACCCCTTTGAAATTGTTTCCATGGACACTATCGGTGGATTTGGTGGCTCTCGCTCTACAAAAACATATCTTCATCTTCTGGTAGACCATTTTACCAGATATGCCTATATAATGACATCAAAAACACAGAATGCAAATGACTTTATAAAACTCATTAAAAAAGTTATTCCAGAAAATAAAGTTGGAATGATCCTATCTGATCAATACCCGGGCATAAATTCGAAAGAGTTTAAAAGTTTTTTGGAGAAAGAGAACATACCTATTATTTTCACTGCAGTAAATGCACCTTTTTCAAACGGTTTAAATGAACGTTTAAATCAGACATTAGTAAACAAGATAAGATGTACAATTAATGAAAATAAAGATAAAACAGCTTGGACAACTATTGCACATAAATGTACCCAAAGATATAATGAAACTGAACATACTGTGACAGGATATTCTCCAACATATTTAATGGAAGGAAAAGTTATAGATATCTTACCAGACGAGTTAAGAGAACATAAAACACAAAAAGATTTATTACAAGATAGGAAAATAGCTTTAGAAAGGACTATAAATTCACACAATTATAATAAGCAAAGATTCGATAAAAATAGGAAAGAATACAAGCTAAAAGTAGGAGACTCTGTTTATGTAGAAAATAGTAACCGTTTAAATAGAAAAAAATTAGATGAATTAAAAATTGGACCATACAAAATTTTGGAAAAAATTTCTAACTCTATATATAAAGTTAGTACAGGACACAATAAGTTAGAATCAAACTTGTTTCACATTACAAAACTTATACCAGTACTTGATTAATTTTGTAAACTTGGAGGGTGGGAGATATAAATGAAGCTTTTATGCCTCATTTAAGTTTCAAGTATTATCTATGGTGGCAGCACTTTACGCTAGGTTCATTTAGACATTATCTGTAGAAAAATTGTGTTTACTCACTGCTCGGACTTTACACATTTGACCGCCATTAAGCATATTAAAAGGATTACGGTTATTACATTAATATTGTAAAAATTATATTTGAAGCAATAGCTTTAAATGTTGTTTCTCTTTACAGGTTTGTAAACAACTGTATATTGTTAATATTACATAGAATTAAGCTGTGTGTAGAATTAAAAGTTATTTGTAATTTTTAGTAATTTAATAAATATCTCTTTACAGAGCAACAACCTAATTTATTGTTTCAATAAACAACATATTACATGTATTTAAGAAACGGTTGCCTTTTATTTAGACTTCGATCATATTAGTATGTATTGTCATTTAACACAGTACTCATTGTGGCCAAAAAAAGAACTAGTCAACAGAAGACATAAGCATACGCTAGCGGCTAGCCTAATATGGCACTAGTTTATGGATTACTCAAAAGCTGGTCATATTGACTCGTTTTGGAGTATCGCATTATGAGACTCGGTAATTTATATTTAGTTACATAGAAGCCTACGCCATGGTATTTTAAGCTTGCATGAACACAGTGACTGTCGAGTTGACTGTTGAACTTTTGGCAATCGCTGCTGTTCTTATACCGTGTACATTACTTAGGTACCACCAGGAACGCTAAGTTCAGTTTAAAAAAGTTACAGAACTCGTACAAAAAAAGTGTACCTTTATTACGTTCAACAATAATTTTAAATTACAATAATAAAAAAACAATTATTATACGGTTTAGACCCACAAACGTTTAACTACTCGCTCATTATTCAAAATTGTCGTCATAAAAAAATATGTATATATAAGTTAACTGTAAACGACAATGGTGCGGCAGGTTCACACGGACCGTTTTGTTTGGTTACCACGCGTGGTGCGCCCGCGGCAAATTGCGGCACATTGTCAGAGCAGCATTAATCATTGTAAACGCCAGGAAAATAGTATAATGGTTGCTAAATCCACTACTTATCGGCTGTCGGCCGGCTCTTGCTCTAGCTGTATATGGTACAAGTTATAAGCGTTTCTTTTGTTTGTATTTTTTTTCTATGATATCTTATAAAGCTCAGGGATTGTTTGTTTTTTGTGCGCGCTAGTCTCTAAAACTGGAAAAATTATTTTTGCATTTAAGCTATATAACTTCACGCTACGACTCCAGGGAGTGAAGCAATAATCATGAAAGTCAATCAATCTGGATCAAAATAAGGAACGATTTTTCTATTATACGATATAAAAAGAGTGCTTTTGGCTAAAATCTGGCCTATATTATAGGTATTCGTTAAGTTGTATTATTTGTAATATAGTGCGCCTAATTATACATTCAATACATACATACATAAATCACACCTATTTCCCAACGGGGTAGACAGAGACCACGTCCTTCCACCTGCTACGATCCTGGCATACATCTTTCGCTTCTTCTACATTCATTAATCTTTTCATGCATGCTCGTCGGTTTAGAGTACTCTTGACCTGATGCTTTTTGATCTATGAACGTTTGTCTATGCCTTCCTCTTCCAACGTTTCCTTTTACATTCCAATTATAAATTTGTTTAAGTCATTCTTCTTTCATACATCCTTTCAACATGTCCAAACCATCTAAGCATCCCTTTCTCAATCCGTGTTACTATATCTTCTTTAATACAATAAGGTTTATATGTTCTTATTATATGTTGAGGAACTTTATATGACTTGGCCGTTGTTGCTATTAAACCAAGCTCAAGAAAACACAAGTACGTGTTGTACGAAATGTTTTAAGCTCATATAATTACACCAATGGCGTAACGAAAAAAAGGGATTTAACGAGTAAAAGATAGGCTAGATTTTAGAATAGCTTTAACAAAGAAACTCGATCTTGTTAGAGCTATGTTTGAAGATTATAAAAATACTCTATTCACGTAACGTTGGTAGGATTGTGAATGAATAAAGTTGCCATTAAAAATAAAGAAAAATATTTGAAATCACGTATCGTTTCTGCTTATGTATTGAGACAAACGACATCATTCTTTATTCTAGTTGCGCCCCTCGGAAGAGGACGAGTGACAAATGATGTACAATATTGGAAAAAAGCACCCGGCCATTGTCACCAGCGCGGCTCGTCGGCCATAGCCGAAAATCGCTGTTTGTTCTTTAATAGTATAATGGACGTGTTTTTACATAGATAGTAGCAGCAGCGGTTTCAGCGGAAGTTTTTTATGCATTTTTCGTAATTTTTATATCAAATAGTTTCAATAAAAAAGGTTCTATATTTGTGTTTGGATGTAACGTGCTTTTTCTGTTTTATTTTTACGAATACAATTTATTTTGTCGTGTAAATAACCTATTTGGTAATTTAAAAGACATATTATTTATTGTTACTGCTAATTAAAATACGGAAAGCTCTAGAAAAATGTGCAAAAATTTTCAATAAACAATTGCAAAAGTAAAAAAATTCAAGATTAAAAAAAATGGGCTCTAGATTTTTACAAATTACCAGAAAGCTATTAGTGCAGAAGTAAAAAGTAGATAAAGTAAAAAATAAATATAAGGGGAATTAATTGTCGTTGTCGTATGAAAAAAATGGGCGTTCTGCATTTATGAAATATTTGCTCTAACCGGGCAACCCACTGAACGTGATATTTGAAACTTTTGTATTGAAAAAGAGAAAACTTCAAGCAGAGGCACCACATTTAAAAGATGAGCTAAAGTGAAATAATTTTTTTATTTTTTTTAGATCTGACTACACTGTTAGCCTTAGGGGCCCTAAAGCCTCTGCGGCTTTTACAGCTTCACCGAACTTAGGGGCGAGCGCAGAGGGCACTCAGCTGCGAAAGTTATTAGGACGACTCGCACGAGGGTGCCAAAGTGGCCGGACCTCGGCTCGGGCGTTCGTCGCGTACGCAAATAAGTCGCGACATAATCGAATCCCTGCACCTACGATTCGAGCTAACTAAAATATACTCACAGGCACGTTCTCTTCCTCCTAGGAGGAAGGAAGGGAACATGCGTATGTGCATTTAGTAAACGGAAATGTTTTCTACACTAACTAGCGCAAAAAAAGAAAAAAAAGGTCCCTCACAGAACCTATGTACCTATGTGGTGTGCACGTGTGTGTGTTCATACGTGTGTAATGTTGTATGTAGGTAGCTAAGTGATGCACGTAAAAGTGTCACATGTATCGCGCGGGCGGTTGCCTGACCCAAGGACTTCACGCCGAGGAAACGGACCTAGGCTTGGGTTACTGCTGGAGAGGGTGGACGTGAAATAATTTTACACTAACAATAACTTATATATGCCCACATCTGTGCAATATAATGGAAGTCAAACTACGTTCCTACCTACTTGATTTTTCAAGAATGGGAATAACCACGTTACTAACGTTCTTTTGTTATTTATGAATGGCCTGTAATGAATTACTGACAAGTTCCCTTTGTGCATTTTAGACAATTTTTAGCGTTCTGTGAAACGGATTCTCCATGTAACTTACACTTTGTCCTGTTTTAAGCTGATTTATCGTTTTTCTAGTTAGTATCTGAGAAATGCTGTCTATGTGGTCGTCTACTTTGAGACATTATTTTTCCTAATTATTTAAAATATATATATATAATATAATGTATATTAGAACACTATTAGGGCATGCATCGTATATTTTTTCGTAAGTTAAGTACATGTTTAAGGATTTTTTAATAACTCTGTTCTGTTCTTTTATAATTGGACATGGGTATTAATATATATTTATGTCTCTTGAATTGTTACTACATTTACCAAAAAATTCAAGTTTCTCGTAGTTGAATTTGAAATGCCTATTAAAAAATATAAATATGATTATAAATATTTACGTTTATTTCTAAGAAAAGGAGTCAAATTTGCCCGGTTAGAAATCCTATATCAAAGAACATAACAAATTATTTTGTAAATGAATTGAAGGACGTACATTCCTGCAGCTATGATTAGAGGAACTGCTATGAACTTGGCACCCGTTAGATCGTAGCTGTTTTATCGGTGACAACGACTACCCCGAACGTTTTGTCTATTGAAGTGGGTCCTTTTTCAAATTTATATTTTTGTTGGGATATATTACTTACTACAGCAGTCCCTTTTCATAAATGTCTAGACAGAGTAGTATGTATGCTATTAGAACATATCACCCAGTTTATTTTCTCAGAATTCCATTGCAGTTTCTAAAATATGTACCGTTGAACGTCTATAAAGAAGCAAAATAGTTTGGTATGGTTTGGGCTAAATGACGATGTCTTTTTGATGTCAATCAGAAATTAATTGAAATTTGTTGAAGGATTCTAGTATTCAATTTGTTTTCTTTTCTACCTTAAAGATAATTATGTCGCTTAACACGTATAGAACACTAATGAGCCAATGGTATAAATAAATAGATCGATAATATACATATATCTAATATAAACACCCAGTGGATATTACTATCGTAAAATTGGAGTAAAAGAAAACACCACAGCGCTCAGCGGATGAAGTTGCGGACTAACATATCCAAAACATCTATCACAAATTATTTTAAGTAAATAAGTTATGTTTTATATTTAAAATATTAAAAATTTTGCCGTTTTCAAATTACTTTTAAGTGAGAGTAGGTATAACGCGTCTGCTAATAAAATGTCATTGTTCGGATGATTCTTTTTTCTTTGGAAAGGGGATGCCTTAAGGCTGATATCATTTTAATTTCATTGATATTATACCTTCAACTTTGAAGATACGCCAGGGAACTTCAAAATAATTGAAGTTGGTCTTCTTTCTTTTTTTTGTTAAAAATTGTCTTGTTGTTTGTTAAATTACGATGTTTCTCTAAATAACGAAGCGGCCTAGACACGATTAAATTATACTGTGTTAATGTTGTAAAGAAGTGTACAAACACTAGCGAAATTCCCGTCATTTTGTTTTGTGGCAACACTTTGGCTCCCCGTGGAATAGCAAATTATAAATCGCCCCTATATTGCGTGTGCTACTAGCCCTGTCCTGCGTCCGCCAATTTCTCGCTATGGGGGCGACTGAGTCATGTTTAATTAAGGTTCGCGGAATACAAAAGATTTTAATGATAAACAAAATTGACGTGTGGCTGATACACGTACGATTGCACGATGTTATCTCCCCTCGAGTGGCTTTATGTATCGATATCTACACGGGATGGACAAACGTACAGTACGTTACGTTAAATATTTTACATTATTATGCCAAATGGCGATAGTTCCCGACCATTCGGAACTATTTTGGTAAATTAAAAAAACCGGTAAAAAGTACGCTTTATTTTAAGATATACCTATGTAGCCATACCGTAAATGATATTTTTATTTTTACTAGCTGTCCCCGCGGCTTCGCTCACGTGGACTACAGAATGCCCGCGCGAATCATGCTCCCGGCTATTTTAGAGGCAAAAATCTATATTCCGGGTATTCCTTAGAAGACAGACGTAGACTCTCGCTGATTTTTTTGTAGGTCTTTTTAATATCTACAATTATTTAGTACATTAATTTTCTATATCTCTTATGGCTTACTCAGCGTAAGCCGTTTAAGCACCCGAATTGATTCACCATGACCAATTTTTTTTTATTTGTACGGAACCCTAATTCTTTTTCTAAAATAAAAGTAATCTAAGTTACTCCCTATAAAATCAGCTATTTATCATTAAAAGTCCCGTCAAAATCGGTCCAACCGTTTCGAAGATTACTCGGAACAAACAGACAGACAGACAGACAAAAATGTTTTTTTTTTGTTATAGGTATAGACACTTCAATTTTATTAATTTTATATATGTGTATGTACAGGGATAAATCTGGAAATTCTTTATCAAACTTTGTTTGTGGATTACTATTTTAAATGATTTGGTAGTTGGTTACCTACTCTGATTCTCAACTTATCACAACAACAACAGATACTAATCTTCCTTTTTAACCAACTTACCTAGGCGAGTCTGTCGAGGTGAGACGCATAGTTCACTTGAGAATTAGCCTACCCTTTCAAGGGGCCTAGCGAAGTTACCTTTCTACAACCGTTAACGCTAATAAAAACGAATACAAGACAATTTTTAACAAAAAAGAAAACCGACTTGAATGATTTTGAGAAATTCCCTGGAGTATCTTCGAAGTCTAAAGTCCAATGCCAATAAAATGGGACCACCCTTGAGGTACCCCCTGACCAACAAAAAATAATCATTCTAATCAGTTCATAAACAAAGAAGTTATGGCTGAACATCCAATTCCATACATTTTTATCCGACTTCAAAAAAAAGGAGGAGGTTCTCAATTCGAATGTAGATTTTTTTTTTTCGTTTTCTTTAAGCGTTAACGATTGTAGAAAGCTAACTTGGCTATAATGCGTCCAGCTGTCTTTTTATCGACAGATGTTACCGGTCCATTGCGTCTTCGGCTTACTAGCCTGATCTTTGCTGGTAGATGAATTAATTCCAACTTAAATCACGCAGAGTAATACAGTACATAGCTCTTTCGGTTTTATTTTCCAATTATTGTAATAGGCAAATTTGACCTTATTTATATGTAAGATTCAACTACTTAGTAGTTAACAAAACGACAATATTATGTTCAAATAGTCTAAATAAATAGAAAATACGTAGGATTTGAATATATGTATATTGAACTACGACGAGCTCAAGTAATACTTAATTGTTAATTAATTAAAAAAAATTGTTCTTCTCGAGTAGTATCCACTCTTGATTGCTTATTGGTGTTTTGCGATGTTCCACCAGCTGCACTTGAGACCCAGTCCCCTCCATGCTTAGCGTCTTAACATTTTAGGGCTTATCATTACATAACATCATTTATGATTTTGATCAACCGCCAACCTATATTGCAGTTCAAGAGCTTGTATATCGTATGTTATGTTATGTTATAATAATATGACGCTTTACAAGAAGAGGCGAAACTATTTTGTAGGCATGAGATAAGATTCAAAGAAATGATTCCCATTCGGTACGTCTTGAGTGTTCATTAATTACTCAGAATGTAATAAGTGTAATAATATTACATGCGGGTCGTCAGAACGTTGAAATGCATTTCAATTTAACCCAGTTATTAATTTAGAGATTATTTGTATTAAACAAAAATATACCCACGCTAGTCTAAATGTGTGAATACGGGACTATTTCGAAAACGGTCGGTCAATTATTATTAAGTCATTAAAACTTCAGGAACGTATGCCCTTAAATAGTACACCCGCATGTTGTGCACGCGACTTTATAACTAAGCTTCGGACCCCCAAAAACTTATTTTTTTCAATACAATTTAAATCTTTGTATAACTGCGTGTGGGCACGTTTCGGTCGGAATCAATGTTTTAATGTTGTACGAAGTAAATTAAACCTTCACGGTTTGGTTATAAGCGTTTTATGTTAGGAAAAAGATTGTTGACTGTCGGTTAAATATTTATTGCAAACATATTGCATTTAGATGCAGCTTTAAACTCTATAATTTATTAGTTTTTTTTGTTGATCGTCCATATATAAGTTAAATTAAGCTGCCAATATTAATATAATGTTGATTATTTATTGACTCTCCATTGGTGTTGCTTCGTGGCGTTCAATGGATGTTAGTTATAGCCTACTGAGGCATCAGCTACTTATATTACTAGTAACGCTAGTCTTCGATTGTCTATGTACTTGGCTTTTATGTTTATAGACTTTTAAATTATTTATAGAATTCTTATATTATCACAACATCGATATGCATTTACTTTCAACACTGCGTAGTATATATTTTTGTGTCCGACTCGACTGCGATCACCATAGACAAGGTTTATGTGTTTAGCATCCACCATAGTAGCACGCTTAGGTGTAGGTAACTATCTTGTTCTGGAATCAGCCGGTGTATATCCAATAATTAACTGTGTTTGTTCATTTTGTCAGAGAAATATCGCAACGCCAACGCACCCCCTTGTAGCATATCATAATTGTTCTTCCCGCAAGTACAAATTATTTTAATTTTTCATTATCTCCTATACCATGCGTTCAAATAACATATTATTATAAAGAGCAACATTTAACTTCATAAAATTGTCTTTATGGTGAAGTAACTTTTGTTCGTAAAGATTATGTTTATAAATCACTTTTTCATAATTAACAATTCTTTGTCACAAAAAATTTTTTTTTTTAGATTTGTCTACACTGTTAGCCTTAGGGGGGGGGGGCGGGGTTTAAGCCGCTGCGGCTTTTACGACTTCACCGGACTTGGGGTTGTCACAAAATAGCTTGTTGTGGCTTTTATATAGGAGATAGGCATATGCTATCGCTGTCTATTTTTTAGATATACTAAGGACCAATATTTTTGTAGAACATTGTATTTACGTATCATGTACCGTTACGCCAACGCACGCGGATAAAGCAGTTCGGGAGAGCTTCTGCCTCCGACTTACTTAATAAAAATCAATAATTAAGGCTAGCTGAGGCCTGAGAATTATAGGCTAACATATAAAAAAAATTCGAATCCGACTGGTAAGTTCCAGAGATAAGCGTGTTTAAACAAACAAACAAAAAAACTCTTCCGCTTTATTGTATTAATATAGACAAGCTGGGTGGTAGAGATGTGTATTCAACCGGGTTTGACCTTCATGCACATGGTGATAAACCCGACACAGTGACTCTCTTTTGGTTTGTCGCGTTTTGGGCTTAGCCATTGTGTATATATATATATAGTGTATACAGTGTCGACACTTTGCCGTGATATTATAAAACTTATATGTTTTAAGGTATGTATCTCGTTCAAAACATTTATAGCAAGATTTAATTTTTATGTCGCTATTAAACATGTATAATTCCGAAGGAAATTCACATCGTCGCGTCACCACGCCCGCGCCACGCCGCCCGCCGCGCCGCACCCCTCCGAAGCGTTTCGTGTTTCTGTGTAAACATGCCTATATTAAAAAAAAGGCTTTCGAACCGGAAACTAATGGGTCCTTGTGTCAACATAGTCCTTCTGCGAAACTGCAATTAGCTTCAACTTATCCAAAAACCTTTTGTGGTGTGATATTTATATTACAGAAAAAATTGGAAGGGCACACTTTGGAGCTGTTGAATTTTAGACTTAATAGTAATGTCAGAGACATTATACTTGTATGGTTAGCTTGTAACCACGTATCTCGACTAATAACAGTATTCCTTCCGTATCTGACATTATTATATGTCATTTGACAGGATTCGGCACAAAATGGGGGTATATTTTTAACAGAATTATTTGGCTGATAACCACGCCATATAAAGACTTTTCCCCTATTTCACTATATAGTAAACTTAATATAACTAAGGAGTGGATAAATTTCACACCGGTGAATGTATGAAAACGATAAAGAGGATAAATTTAAATGCAGGCAAAAAGCGATCTTTCGTATTCCTGTTGAATCTGCTTACAAGATGTTATCTCCAAGTGAAAGCTGATAGTTTAGACAGAAATTATGTTCCATTTTATATGTTATCTACATAGAGATAGTTGTATTACTTGGTCGTATCGAACATGTACGACGTAAGTAAATGTCGCGCATTTAGAACATTAAAACACTAAAGTTATATTAAATAAATCTTTATCGAGCACTTAACTAATATCAATATAGAAACCAGGTCCACGAATAAGTTTTCACAATATTTAGTAACTTTTAAATGGATAAAGTGTTCTTATCTCCTAATATTTTTTATATAATCTTGTCCTGATAATTTTGTTGTGTAAAGTTACTGTTGCGTCGACCATTCGGAGTGTTTGATTCTTACGATATCTATATTTTTTCAATCGAATACTAACAGATATTTTATCTGTCATGTGAATATCCGAGTTCATATAATATGCAAATAATAAAATTGAAGTGCCTGTTTATGAATGAAAAATACGGTTTATTTACTAAATGCAAATTTTTAACATTTTTGTCGTGTCTGTTTGTTCCGGCTAATCTTCGAAACGGTTGGACTGTTATTTTAACGGAACTTTCACTTATAGATAGCTGATGTTATAAGGAGTAACTTATTTTAGAAAAGGAGTTAGCAATGCCCAACACCATGCGCGCCCCACGCGCACTTTCCTCTTCAGTCGCGACGCTGCATACGAAATTCTACACGAAGACGCAGACACTGCAAGTAACAGTATAAATCATAACAAACAGACAGACACAAATTTTTAAAATTGTTCTTTGAAATTACATACTTAGTAATAAGCTAGTATTTTGGCAGTACAAACAGACATTTCAATTTTATTTTTTGTATAGTGCTTTTCTACATCCATATCATATTTTGCCAAACATTGTGTTTACAAGAAAATTGTGTTTATAATATTGCAAAAGTATTTAGAATTGCGTGAAATTCATTCGACCAAGCCGGTCATAATCATTGTGATATACCACTTTCGGTGGTCACCGTCGATTTCAGTCAAGTATGTGTATCACATCGCAAAAATTTCGTGCAAAATAATGGGTTAAGTAGAAAATTTGAGAATCGGGACACCTGAGACAAAACATTAAGAAGTCGTGACCTCCCAAAACTGTTATCTTCGCATGATAACATGTGGCGTTGACGACCGATATCAGAGCTATGTATGTAGGTCTAGATGTTGACGAATTTATTATATAACAGTTGTACGACCAATCAGGAAAATAGATGAATCTGGCCTAATTATATGCACTTGTGATTTAAAAGAACAGCCAATTGTTTCATAATGGAACTTTTATTATCAATATTATCATATATCTAACTACTATAACGCTATATCGCCGTTAATTCGTTAAATTAATGATTTAGACATCATTTTCATTTTTTCTTTGATTATCCACGAAAAATTAATGTTTACGAAAAAAAAAAAATTTTTTACAAACCCGGTTGCATGCCACTTTCTATCGCATGATAGCTTAAAAATTATCAGCGCGAACAAATGTAAAACATCATCGCAGAATTGCGGCATTCCCAATAATGCTCTAAAGGTGTTGATTTTATTGGACACGAAATGTGCTAATAGGTCTTAATTGAAGTTAATCTATAGGCTACTTGTGTAGAATCATTGGAAATTCATTAGATAAATAGACCTTAACTTCATTAATTGCATTGAGCAAATTTACAGGCTAATATATGTTACCTTACCGTAAGCACCCTGCGTTCTCTTGTAGTGTTATTATTATTATATATTTTCTCTCATTTATCCATTGTATTTTGTATCTCTATATATGATGATCATATTATACTTACTCATATTATAACTTCGCGTTAAGACAGTTTCGTTTTGCTTAATCAGTTGGTGTTCTTTTAATAAATAAAGCTTTTTTTTACATTTATTACGTACGGAAGCTACTTTAGAATATCTGGTACGGTAGGATTACAATACAATGAGAACCGCAATGTAAATCACTGCAAATATTTTTGGCAATGCGCCTTCTAACAGTTGCATCATAATGTTATTTAAATCAAACGGGCTGACATAAAAGGACGGACTGAAATATTATGTTTGTAATTTACAGTTTCATAGAAGGCTGATGTTATTGTTTTTTAATCGAATTCGAAATGTAAAAATTTAAAAGGTGTTGACTTCTATTTATTACAAGATTAAAAAAAAGAAAGATACAAATTACCTTTTCATTTAGACCATTCCAATGAGCTCAAACACGGTACTTCTGCTGTAAGTTAGTGAGGAGTGGGTATCCTGTAGATTCCAGATAATTGTGCAGCATCAGTTCAAGGTCCATGTTCTTGCAATATCATTGTACCAGGATACCAAATTTCGAATCGATCAGACAGAGTTTTTCAAATTTCTTCAGCAACTAGAAAAGAGCTGGTGATCTGCACACGGCTTAATGGATTTTTATCATGGATAAGAAAACTCTCTCTCAAGAAACGTTTCTAACACAATACAATTTTTAACAAAATCGAAAACCAACTTCAATGATTTTGAAGAGTTTCCTCGTATACCTTCGAAGTTGAAGGCCAATGAAATTAAAATGGGATCACCCTTGAGGTATCCCCTATCCAACGAAAAAGAATCATCCAAATCGATTCATAAACAAAGAGGTTATGGCTGAACATCCATACAAAAAAAACATTCGAATTGAGTAATCTCCCGTTATTGTTGAAGCCGGTTAAAAAGAAACTAAATCAAAATTTTTTCATCCGTTTAGAAGCAACAATGCCACAGATATACATATTATACTTATAATAAAATAAGCAATTCGGATATTCTTCGTGATAGCTTTGTTATAGTTTTCAAGGGATTACTTGAAATTACAAGGGATTATTTGAACTGTTACTTTGTTATTCAGTTTTTCAGCGCGAAATAAGTCTTCTAAAGGCAAAGTAAAAGTTCTTAAAGTAAAATTTATTGTTATTGCTATTGATTTCTGATTGCCCGGTATATATTTATTTATTATCATTATATTAATACGTGAAGCAAAGACTTTATACCCCTTTTTAAGCGTATTGCGTGCACGGAAGACTGTGAGATTTGGCATGGTTAAAGTTTATATGGAGAAGGAGTGCAGAAAGCTAAAATTTATCTATAATATCTGTTACTAATATTATATTCAATTAAATTAATTAATACTGCGAATCTTAACCCGACCAGTGCCATAGAACTTAGATCCCCCAAAATATTGACATTGTTACTCAATGAAAAGTGACAGCAAGTGATATAATATTCATTGTTTAGGTTCATACTGCAGATGTCAAACAGAAAATAGTCTATGATTAAAAAGTCGCTGGTCGAATTTCGATCATTGGGTGACCGCAAGTACTAATTATTATGTAACATTAACATGGGTGTATTGCCTGATTAAATAACTTATATTATTATTATATAACCCCATGTTCTCACTGAATTTATGTTGAAATTTTGAAGGAAGCTTCGAATTTGGGTAATACAAGACGACTTTTACACTCAAGTACAATGTAAAGTGTGTCCCAACGCGACATAAACGAGGAAAGGGAAAAGCCCTCCGGATGTTTTGTAAATACATATTTAAAATGAAAGCTCGCAAGAGGGAGTCACGTCTTACATAGTTACACCCTTTACGAAGGGTGCCGGAACATAAGTTTGGAATAAATGTAAGCAGATACAACATTTATCTAAATGAGAATTTAATTGCTTAGTTAGTTAAATACTGTTGGGATTATGGATATGTGACAGTGTTATTCTTTATAATGATTTTAGATTTTATTCATTGTAAGATTTTTATTTATTGAAATAGAGTTTTTGGAAGTGTGTCTTAACACCATCAAGGATCAGAGAGAACTAACTGCTTACATTTTTTTTTTTTTTTTTTTTAGAACTGACTACACTGTTAGCCTTAGGGGCCCTATCCAAAAACAGAGCCGCTGCGGCTTTTACAGCTTCACCGGACTTGATAACTGCTTACAACTATATTTCTACAGTTGTCCTTTTTACATCGTGTAACATTTGGTGTTTATGCAGTCTATACAATACTCAAATTGTACCAGTTTTTATGACTCGTAGTTCGAGTGCTTTAAACTATCCTTCTCCGAAATAATAAATTAAAACCTTTTCATCGGTAAAAATGTGTTCACCAAATGTTACTTAAAAGGAAATTTTGCTTTCAGAATAAAACAAATTTAAAACATTTAAAATATAATATCTCAAAGAGAATGATTTTTGTAGACGAACTCAATATTTCAACAAATACATCTTTAAAGATGATTGGATACTTTCTAATTTATGTCTGTTGGATTGTTTGTTTGTTTATTTTACAATGTGATCAAACAAACAAATTCATATAAATTTTATATTTATATATTTATTAATATTAGAAACGCCAACAAGATTTACATTCTGAAAAATAAGAAGATTACCGACAAAAAAAAAAGACTAAACAAATACAATCTTAATTATAGGAGTTCATGACATGATTAGACACAATGAGCAATTAAAATAATTCATTATTAAAGTGCACGAATGAATATGGAAATGTAATAAGAGAAAACAAATAAACATTAACAAATTAATCCACAAAAAAAAAATCAATATATCTAGATCTAGATCTGACTTTTTAGACTCAGCATTATAACGTGATACAATTCTATTCAACGGAAAGAAAAGCCCTAAGTTTGTTCGTTAATGATTAGTAGCGAATATATTAAAACGAGGAGTTCTGGGTAGTTTTAAAGGAACGGTCATATTAAGTCTACTCAGTAACTCTGGTGTACCCAAGATTCCGTTTATCAATTTGTACAATTATTGCTTATTTCGGTTCGTTTTAGATTTTGAAAATTTATTTTTAGATAAAAGTATTACAATCTAGAATACATTGCCATTAACTTACACAAAAATTGACTAAGTTTTCATATAGAGAGTGTTTTAACAAGTTTTCCAACTTCTGCTGTACCATTATTTCTCTATTTCCTACACAATAAAATTATCCTTACATGAAACTTAAACAATGACCTTAAAAAAAGATTAGGTATTTCATACATTTTTAAGGGCTATACTCCTCATCCTTGGCCAAAATATTGAGTATGGAAAATAGATGTTCCTAAGACATTTTCCCTGTTTCTCCTATGATTTCAGATTTCCTGAAACGGTTCCATTTGAAATAAAAACATTCTGTGTATCCAAAACTTAAGTAGCGGACAAAATAATGGACTTTGCGACACTATTAAATGACCATTCTGTCAGAGAGCCAACCCCAGTCTCAATCGCAACCAATAAACATTCCGTTTCCATTTCTAAATTACAAACGATATAAAATTTATTGGTAGTTACACTTATAGCACGGGGATCATAATTTTCTCGTTTTATCTTCGACTCAATCACGAAAATGGTGCCTACATACATAAAACGCAATTGAGAAGGAAGGACGTCCACAGACAACAGCGAACGGCAAGCAAATATACGGTTTTAAACATTGATTCCGTAGTATACATATACATATTTTCATAAGAAATACGTGATACGTAACAATATTGATTTTTATCTTCTTTTTCATTAGGTTTTCTTGCATATTTTATCGAAATAAAACGATTTTGTAAAAAAGGTTTGAGTACATACACCTATACCTACTACGTTTACATATTATATAAAATTGTACATTTCAAAGAAACATTTAAATATCTTGCTACATGAAATCGATTATTATATAAACTTAATATTTAAATATAAAATTAACTATCTTGCTTAGCAAATTTGAAAAACCTTACAAAGTAAAAAATAAGCAATTATGTACGTTACTATTTAAGTTTACCGTGAGCAGCAATGTGATGCGGGCTTTATAATTAATGCCTTCAAATAATTTACAATATGGCGGTACTTTATTGTACGGTGTTTATCGAAACATATTATGAATGACGCTTTCTAATGAGTACGAAATGTTGGCAAGTCTGTTTCTCTGAATAGGTTGTAAAATGTTTTGGAAAGTAGGAAACAAGTTACTACTTAGAAATGTATGAATTTTGTGAGGGCGATAGGACCAGCTATCCTCGGCATGCACTTGAGTGTTAAAACACTTAAATATAAATTAAAAATGTGTTATTTGTACGGGGAATTTTTTTATGTTTTAACAACATAGTTTGGGTTAATCCAGACGTCCTCGTGTCTTTGTGTTACCAATTACCTACAACGTGCAATTTTAAACAACACAAATCGAAAACGTGTTTTCTTTATTGAAATGTGAATGACATTATATACTTAATAGTAAATCTTGCGAAAATATTAGACTGTATGCCAGTGTTTAATAATTAAGTCTCTCATTAAAAAACATACATCAGTACGCACTGTTGCTACCCTAAAGTTTCAGCAGTAGATGAAAATATTAGGGATTTTTCTAAAAAAAAAAATACTATAGTTTAAGTAAGTCTAACAACTGAGTATTGTTTGATTTGCTTTTTAAACATCCACTTACAACGTTGACTTTTTGGAGAAGAAAATAAGTTAACTCGTTCAAGCCAATTTTGACTATTGGACATTTTAATGCGAGTTCGGAAAAATTACAGTACTCACCCGAAAGCTTGTAAAGTGCAGTTCAGGAACAGTGGCGATTGCTGAAAGACGAGGATCTATCGAAAGTCGCCAACGCACTACCGCGGAGAAAGCCTCTAGATAGGTAGTAAGCAAGTTAAACTTAGTACGGACTACGCGCGTAATTTAGTAGCTAAATACGTCAGAAGATCAAAAAATCCGTTGAGTAATTTAGTAGGTGGTTTAGTTCAGTCAATCACTGTCACTGTTCAGTGGTTGATCAACTAAACAAATCCGATGATGTCCTTTTATCCTAATACATTAACGGATGCGAAAACATATATGACACTATAGAAATATACTGATTCGTGAAAATATCGTTTTGCTGGTGATACCTTGCTGAGATCACCTTGCTGGTGATAACATTAAAAACTTAATTGAAATGTTTACAAAATGAGTGCTTATGAAATATAATTTCATTTCCTCTATTAATCCATTTTCGTATCCACAGCTTTTTTCTTTATCACACATATTTCTTCTTCCACCGCTTCTAAAATAGCTTATTTATTTTATTGGGTTGCAGCCTCTTTATCTCTTTTAACCTCTTACTTTCACGTACGACAAGAACGTGCGAAAAAAGGTCGGCCAGGCTCCACAGACTGTGGCTAAACCTTTTTATTTTTATCGTGGGGAAATTCTGAATTGGATCCGCCTCCCGAGCTAGGCCGCTCAAGGGAGGGGTATGTAGGACTCTTATCGACTAAAACCCCACGGTGTCCTTCTCGCACCTGTTAGCCGGGGAGCGGGAACTGCTTGCGCATGCCATCCGCTTGACCCGGCAGGTGTGACCCTACTTCGGGGCCCCGTCGCGGTTGGAGGCAATCGGCTCCTCCAACAAGCCCCGGAGGACCAGTGCGCCTCCTCCATCTTGGGCCTGCATTTATGCGGTGACGAACATGCCCAAGTCCGCCATCTGCAGACTCATTTATGGCGGCCGGAGATCATCACGCGGCCTCCGGCGCCTGGCTCGCTGACCGCGAGAGGGGAGCAAGGTGTTACGCTCCCTCTCCCTCTCCGCCTCCTCTTTCGCAAGTATGACTTGATCGCAAAACGAGGAGACGGAATTCCACCCGCTCTCGCTCTCGACCATAGACAGAACCACGGCCGGGAGCGAGAGATCGGTGCCGATTGACGCGAAAACGTCGCGTCGTGTCGAGTCCCATGCGGGACAGACGGCTAGTGTGTGCTGCGCGGTATCCTCAGCGCAGCCACAATGATGGATGATGGATGATGGGACTGGAAGGGCATTGTTCATTTATGAGCTTTTACCGCCCGGCAAAACTATCGATTCGGATCTCTACTACCAACAACTGATGAGATTAAAGGAAGCAGTTGAGAGAAAGCAGCCGGATTTGATCAACAGGAAGAGTGTGGTCTTTCATCACGATAACGCTAGACCACATACATAATTCCACTCAGCAAAAATGAAGAGAGTTTGGCTGGGAGGTGTTAGTGCATCCACCATATAGCCCTGACCTTGAACCTTCAGATTTTTACCTGTTTCGGACTCTTCAGAATTCTTTAGGTTCTGTAAGGTTAACATCAAGAGAAGACTGCCAAAACTATTTGTCGCATTTTTTTGATCAGAAGTCCCAAAGTTTCTGCAGCAACGGGATCATCTTTCTACCTACAAAATGGCAAATATATACTGTAAATAAATTTTGAAAAAAAAAATGTCTTGAGTTTTCATATAAAAATGCGAAGAAACTTTTACCCAACCTATCTTTTTTTAGGCAGTAGCGAGTATTTTAGTCACTTAATTACTTGCCACACAATCTAGTCCGAACTAGGCTTTAGGGTCCGAGTTTTCGGTAGAGTCGAGTGTTCCGCATATTTTGTCATTTTGATTTAGCGAATATTTTATATAAATTAAAGGATGTAACACTAATAAAGTTGGTGTAAACAAAACGCGAAATTCGCAATTTGTATGCGTAAGGAGTGATTTCGCTGCCGGTTTGTGTTGCATTCATAGAGATATATATATATATATTTGCGTTGTATCCGCTCTGAGACGAGCGAGCTCGCTTTATGGATTCTCGTCTCCTCTTTAATTACAATAACGAATGGTTTGTTTTTAATTTTATAAGGAATAGTTAGATAGACAAGGGATAGATAATTTTTTTATCGCTATAGGTTTTAACGTTGTTGCCACAATCTGAACTGATCTTAAGTGACGATGTGACCCAAGATGATTATTTACGCTAAGCCTAGTTGAAGACTATTTCTCAATTGCAGCTGACAGAACACACGTATTGGTGTTTGGCGACAGATTTTCAACTTGAGGGTGGTAGCTAGCTAGGCGGGCATTAAAAAAGCCCTACCACCATACTGTGGTTTCATCACGATGTTTCCTTCATCTAAAGCTCATGCTCATTGAAGGGATTCGAACTCACGTTAATCGACGCGAAGTCCTTACACGCTACCAACTGAGTCATCACTGCTTGAAATACTAAAAACTGTTATTAAAATTTGTTATCATTTTGATTACCTTTCCTAAAAATTAATCTTAAAACCCGCACAATAAGTCCTATGGTTGAGGCCAACTACATCTTACCAGTTTGGTTTTATTTTAATCTGTTTCTCATGCAATGGAAAAGTAGTTAGTTTTATATTGTGATCACATTTTTAACCGACTACTACAATAGATAGAAGGTTACTCAATTCGAAAGTATTTTTTTATTTATGGATGTTCAGCCGTAACTTCTTTGTTTATGAACCGATTTGGATCTTTTAATTTCATTGGCATTGGACCTTCAACTTCAAAGGAATTGTTATATTCTATTCAGTAGTTGAACCATTTACTGCACTGAACCCGATGACATTTACAACAACAACCGGCTTGTAAGTAAGTACCACATAGAAGGTTCTCTTAGTAACGTTTTAGGATAGGTACGTAAGTAGACATTCACACATACTGCTGGTAAAACAAAAACTATACAATTTCTGATAATATCAGTTTCTTGTAACCGTGTGAACATTTTAGATGAATACGTAAATGCACTCAACTAAAACTAACTATTAGCTAAACTATTAGCATCATATCCGTTTCTGAATAAACCGACCGTGTTATATATGCGTTAAACAGTTTTAATCTTTTTAAATGAATTGAAACGTGGACAAGTAACGGTGCAGAAGGGACATTTGGTTCTATCGCGAATTAAATAGTTCGTATTTTGTATTAAAGTAAGAGGCTAAATGTAAGATCGCAGTAATGCTTTTTGAAATGCTATTTTACGTAATTTTGATGTTTTTGACTCTCGATGAATCAAGAGTGTTCATTAGGTACTCACAAATAAGTATGGGCACACACAATATAATTATGTACTTCCCATTATGTATTCGTGGTGCCACTGAAGCTTGAAGGTTCATTCACGACAACACATCTCGTGGGGACAATACTTTAGAATTCTTCTGTAAAAATACTTGTGAATACGTGAATCCTAAAAGTTGTGTGTCCTGTTAAGGGGTTATCAGACCGATATTATGTATTGTGGATAAAAAGTTAATCCATATTTTATTGATGTTCTTATGAATAAACGGCTACAAATATTATGAAAAGATAACCAGCATGTTTTATTACAGCTTTAAAACTAAATTCAAGGATATCTAATATTTACATATTTACGAATGAGTTGTTAGGTATTGCGTGCACCTTCTGAGTTCTACCTCGCTTGTTGGTAGACTGTTGTCGGCCAGATCGCGCAACCAAGGGCGACAGGCAATGTGACTTCTATTCGCCTTTGGCCGGGAGAGGAAAACATACTATTATGTACGACATGAGTGCGGCTCCGATGTGGATATGGGATACAACTTGTTAATTAAAACGTTTCGTTTGTAAGGAAGGCTTGTGTTTTAAATACATTATCGCAGCCTCATGTATAACAAGCAAATCTCGCTTGTATAATTTTAACTCATTGGGTGTATCGGTTATTTCCATATTATTATTATTTATAATTGGCACTGTACCAGATGGTAAGCTTAGTATAATCCAAAGTTAATGGCGACCACTGAGTGATAAACAATCCATTGTCAGTCGCTGCTGTCATGCCAGTTTGCGTAAATAATGCCTCTTGACGTTTTGCTTGAAGAAGCTGATGTCATATGGAAGAGTTCATTGGTGATTGATATTGTAAAGTTTTTTGTTTGAGTCTACGTGGTAGCTAACGTCATAGACCTAGTCCGGGCATAAGTTCTGTTACAAATGAAAATGATTTTTTTTTAAATGAAATAATTTAATATTATTAAAATTTATATCTACATATTTACTAGTCTCACCAAAAAAACAAAAAAAAAAATTATTCGAAATGGCCACCTTTGGCTTTTATAAAGGCCTTTAATCTGTTTGGCCACGAATTTATGGATTTACGCACTATTTCCAAGGGAAATTTCGCCACTTCTTGCTCCAAAGATTTTTTAGGAGACTCAATGTCGCCATGTCCTTTAGAGCAGGCCATGCCCTCTAAAACTGACCATAATTTGAAGTCTAAAGGGTTGAGGTCTGGGCTAGATGAGGGCCAGTCTTCAGCTCTTATAAAGTCCGGATCGTTGGTCTTAAGCCAGGCTTGGGTAATTCGTGCCTTGTGACCAGGTATAGAGTCCTGCTGGAAAGTCCACGGTATATTTTTAAAAAGTGTATTGCTGAGAGGTTTCACAACATGATCCAAGACAGTATCTTGATACACTTTGGCTGAAGTTTTCACTTCTTTTTCACAAATATGTATGTAGTTTTGTGACTCCTTGATAAGACACGCCCCACCAAACCATCACTGACGCAGGATGATGACCAAGTTGTACCTTTCCGACCACTTGAGCAGCTTCTTTAGAACTGTGTGCGTACACTTTATCATTTTGCTTAATGTAGTGTTCTTCAATCGTGAAATTTTTTTCATCGGTAAAGAGGATATTTCTGTGCCTTGCACCTGCGTATCGCGACAGAAGGAGTTTTGATCGATCCACTCTCTTTATTTGTATTTGTTGTCTTTGTTTATTTTTATATGCATTTAGTAAAAAGCTGTTATTTTGAAATTACGAACAGACATTCAAATTTTATTAATTGTATAGATTGTATGGAAGATTAAAATGACATACGGTAATGATCATTCGAAACTTGACACCGTATCGACAAATCACGAATCGAAATTACTTTTTTTATATAAATTAAATCAACACTATTAAGTAATTAATGTTAATTCAGTTCGTATGTAAATTTTTATTGAATATCTCCTGATTAATCTTATTCGCTCTGGCACCAATAAATAGTATTCCTATGCAAAGAAGATCGATAGTGAACATCCACGTACCATTGATAGAATTCCACAATAAATATATTCGTGCCTGTAACGAAACCGGTCATACGTTTGATTAAATATACATGAACTTGACATTGGTGTTGTTGTTTAATGTGTAGAACCGTCTGTCTGTGTGACGTAACCGTGACTCGCGCGGTGCGGCGCGGCACGGCGCTGCGCGGCTCGTTCCCAAGTCGGGTCTCACGGGCCGGTGCATATCGTTAACCTTTCGGCACACTATACAGAGCCGTAGCTAGTACGCTCAATGAGGAAGTCTTTCGGAAATTAAAACTACTAATATTAGAGCGGCCACATATTGCCGAATTCCGTTTCGGAATTTCGATTCGAAATATCGAATCGGGATTCCGTACATATTTCACACACATACGTTTATTTCCGTTCGGAATAACAAGGCTCAGTTGAGAGACGACGACCATTGACGGAATTTCGAATCGGAGAAAACTACGAACGGAAAACTACCGTATGTTTGTGATAAGTTCATAGATTTGTATGGATTTATTGCGATCGAAATCCCGATTCGATATTTCGAATCGAAATTCCGAAACGGAATTCCGACTGTATGTGGTGGCCACTCTTATACTCCTTTTTACATTTTCATCGAACTATGACCAGTGGGTCATAGTGAAATAAATATGTCAGTTACATTGCGAGATGGTGAAATCAAATTTATGTGGTTACTAGCTTTGCCCCGCGATTTCACCCGCATATAAATTATAAAAAATCACTGATTGATGATTTATAATACTTCAATAAAGACAATTTTTATATCGGGCGGCCAGATGATCTCATCGCGGCATCGCACGGCTCGTTCGCGCAGCTAACTACTATAGACATAGACCCGAGCCGAGTGTTGAATTACTTTGATTTTGTATTCTCTCTCAAACTATACGCCCAAATAAAATTCTGTAAAAGACGAAGTTTATCTTCATTAATTTTGAATTCATTGAATTGCATCTTAATGCTATATAGCCTATACTAATCTGTGTGAGTCTGGCTATCATAATATAAAAAAAGAATTTTTCGAATCCGACTGGTAGTTCCAGAGATTAGCGTGTTTATTAAACAAACAAAAAAGCTTTTCCGCTTTATTATATTATAAGGTTTATAAGTATAGATTTGCTTAGGTTTTAAAGTGAGTTCAACCTTTTTTGAATAAAATCGGATTGAGTTTTGAAACATGTGTCAAAATAAAATGTAATTTAAATCAAAAGCTAACTAAGTTAGTTAGTATCGTCAACAGAGCTGCGGTTAGCTTCAGACTTGAGCAACTTCGAAGCAAATCACCGCCAAAATATCTTTCTACTCCTTTTTAACCCTGTTAGGGGATGAATTTCAATAAAATACGAGACACGTCTTTCATCAATTCTGTTAAAAAAGGTTTATGCAAAATTTGAAGTAGATGGGCCAAGGAATCACGTTGTCCCATACAAACTTTGCTCCCCTTTTTCACCCCCTTAGGGCTAGAATTTCGGAAAATCCTTTCTTATCGGATGCCTGCGTTATACAAAGAACACGTTTTATTTCTCTACGATCAGCGGTTTAGGCTGTGCGTTGATCCGTCAGTCATTCAGGACAAAGCATTTTATATATATAGATTAGAGATGAATATATCTGAGGTCACGTGAAAATAGCATTAGATAGTGAAGTTGATGAGGTATTACTCATTGTTCACTATTGGTCAGCGTTTTATAGGTTGGTATTTATGAGGAGGGATGAAAGTCATATAACGAAAAAAATGTTAAGTATAAAGTTAGACTGATATAGGCGTAGAAGAAGACCGAAAAAGGTATAAGGCAGGTAGGACTGCTTATAGAGGAGAATGGATAAGGAAAACATCATGAGCCGACCCTATTTAGATGAGATCAGAAGAAGGACGAATATTCTTTATTGAAACGATGGTGATTTATTGTCGGCATGCTCAGATCCTGATTTGAAGGACGTGGGTTTCAATACCAGTACACTAAGCCTGAGTTTTCAACGAAGCGAAACTTATTGATGCTACCACAGTATAATTGTAAGGCAGAGTTCACTGCTTCTCCGGCTATTGCTATAAAAATTACATTCACAGATATGTCTCGACAGCTGCACGGGAAATCCCATGTCTATTTTTGTATTGTCACACTATCACCAACAAAAAACATTGTACCCGCCAAAAGGTGAAGCCTGAATATAAGGTAGATATAATCACGTCTGTCATGAGCCAACAGAAGCGTGACACTTCAAAATTAATTTTGTACATTTTTTAACCAAAAACAAAAGACGGGAGGTTACTCAATTCGGATGTATATATTTTTTTAAATTTACGTCCAGCCATAACTTCTTTGTTTATGAATCGATTTGGATGATTATTTTTTGTTGGATAGGGGATACCTCAAGGGTGGACGACCACCTTTTAATTTCATTAGCATTGGACTTTGAACTTCGAAGTTACAGAAGGGAACTCTTCAAAACCATTAAAGTTGGTTTTCTTTTTGTTAAAAATTGTCTTGTTTCCATGTAAGTTTCATATGTTTACATTTTATAGTTTTCTAAATTGTGTAATGATAGGTAATGTAGTAATTATCGGGTATATTGAATAACATATAATTAATTAATATATAAAGAACTTCAATTCAGTATTAAAATACTTACGGTTCAAATAATTAATACTTACGTAAAATAGATAGTATCACAACATTAGAAAAAATTGAATGTGGCAACGTTATTTTCGTGTTTGACATTAATGATTGTCAGTTACCTCAGTGGGATTAAAAAACGGACTATAGTGAACGTTTTATCTGCAGTAATATGTCTATTTATGTGCTTTGAATAAGTAACGAGTATCAAATACGCACATTATTGGTGACGCGCGTGTCCTCGGTGCGGCGCGGTGCGGCGGTCGTTTGGGGGCTCTTGCGAGGAAATCTTCATGTGGTTACGTATTGTTTCGACATTTTCCTACAATATACAATTCACATAGTAAATCTATTAGATGATGACGTAATTGAAAATGATATTGTGAGTACTTGTATGTACATTTTCATAAACTTTAAATTAGCGTGTATTTGATCATTTTCTGAATTAAAAAAAACATAGATTCACTTCTACCACGTGTGAGTTGCACACATAATTTTTTTTTCTATAAATATATCCCACTATCTTTCCTCTGTCTCTATAAGCTTTTTTCCTAATTCTGTGCAATATTACTATATTAGTACAACCGGTTTACAATGGAAGGCGCGCGAGTCGTTTCGTTTCGAAGAAAAGGAGGACGAAGTGGTAGCCAAAGGCTTTTGTATATTATAAATATGATAATATGAATGTTTGAATGTTTGTCTTTCAACCACGCTCAACCGGCTGAATGCTTTCTAATGAAATTTAGCATAGAAGTCGATTGTGTGTGAAATAAAACATATGAATATATTTTTCGACCTTTGAAGCGGCCAGAATGGGATATACGGATATTTATATGAGACTATATAGTCTCTTAAATAAATAATGTCTGGGCGACCGAGCAGTGCTCGGTGTCTTATAAACAAAAAAGAAAAACATCTATCTAGGTAAACTTATTGGAATGTAAAAAATTATCTAAATGCAAAGTTTCATCGAAATCGTTGGGGCCGTTTATATATATATATAAGAAATCTCACTTAATATAATAAGATAAAAAAATATAATAATTTTAAAAATTGAAGTAAAGTAATACATAATAATTATATCGGATGTAATAGCATATCATATTGTCGTCACTTGGGGACAAAATGGGTACACTGTACCTGGTGGTTAAAATTACAATCCAAGGACAGTCGGGTACAGATATCTATCACCCTACTTGATTACTTCTAAGGGTGCCACGCCACTATGGCGGGGCTTACAACAAACTGTTGTGTGGTAGTGTCGATCTAGTCGGACAGAATTGTCTCGTACGCCCTACCACCTAGCAACATTAAATACCTACTTTTAATTTATTAATTTATTAAGTTATTCTAATACGTAATGGTTTCTTTATCAATGTAGTAGGTATCGCATAAATAATATAGAAACATGACGTAGGTACACCATTTACAATTTATTACATACGAAGTTCCACCGATAACTCATATTAATATGATTAACTTGGGATTTGGGAATAAATGTTTGGACGGCCAATAACGTTATGCCTTTAATATAATGTTTATATTTATTACCCGCTGATGGAATTGGTTATAATAAAAAGTTGTTGGTTTGTTTCTTTATTTACATAACTGTTTATTCGATTGAAAATTGTTGTATACGTATATTCGTTTCTAAATGTGGAATAACATGATTATTTTAGTATAAATTATTTTCGTTTAGTAAAATAGTCGTCGTAGATTTCATTGTGATCACTATGTATCTACTTGTATATAGTAAAAAGGTTTCTAGGAGTTGACTCTCCGGACTTACTCATCTGATTCTAAAAATTCTTTCACTAATAGGAAGCTAAGAATTTCTAAGTGCTATAGGTTACATTTTGTTGTTATTAAATTAATATTGCGATTTACACTTACGAAGTCGCGGGTGGTTGCTAGCATTTTCATATAGATGCTTTGATCGAGTTTTTTTTTTTATAGTAACACGGCAAATAGACGGTACTATCTCTGATGGTAAGCACAGTAGAATCCAAATGGAACGGCGACCCCCGAGAGATCGCGATCATACTGCGACACGCAAAAGCGAGTTATTACGAAGGATTTTTCACTACATGCATAGTGGTCGCGAACCAGATGCAGACTGCAGATGAGGTTGTCTTGAACGTCTTAGTTCTAACCATAATTTGGCAACATCCCTTACACTGCAAACCGTCCAATAAAAACAACAAAAAACGACTAATTTAAAGCTAAAATGTGATTTAAATTGATTAAAATAATTACAATTTTCTTAAAACAGTAGGTAATTACGGTATTAAGACATCGCATCACACTAGTGCGCTAGTGCGACGCTGACCACGATCTGTGGAACAGATTGATATTAGTCACCAAAGATAATAATGCGAATAAATCAAATTAAACTGATGTTTATTTATACGTTGTCATATACAAGTAAAATAAAAAATCAGTAAAATTAATTTTAAGTATTATGTTTGATGGCTAACTTGCATCATGTGGTTGGCGCACAGGATAAATTTTTTTGAGTAAATATGTAAATAGATATAACTCCTTAAGAGCGCACTTATGTATCTACGTAGTGACTTAGTAATAATTGATTTCAACAGTATCATAAAATCATAATATTAACAAATGGTTATTCCGCCGCGTTTAACTTCGTAACAAGTTCGAACCGCTCCTGTCGCTCCCACAGCAGTCTGAGCGTGACGATGCACTGCACGAGAGGTAACATTGTTGTGCAGTAAGCGACTATCGCGCATTTAATCGCGGTGCATCGACCGGCATAAAACGTAACGGTATGGGTGCGTCTAGGATTGTCTATCTGGGTGGTTCGTATAGTACTACCGCCACAAAATAGGTAATATACAGAAAGACCGCTTCCACTGGTTTTAATATAACATGCCATACCACCACGCCTGTTTCCCTGAAGGGTTAGGCGGACGTGTACTAATATACAGTCACCGTTCACCGGATTTGTTTTTAGGTCCCATGTTATAGGGGGTATTGTAATTAATCGGGCACAACGCCAATCTCCGAAATGTTACTAAGAATTTCTTAGAAAAACCCAATAATACTTTGCTCGACCTGGGAATCTAACCCAGGACCTCGAGCATGGCAGTCGCGCTTAGTACCACTAGGGTAATGAGGCTTTGATAAGATCTATGTACGACAATAATCCTGGAGTTAATATTATCCACAACGATCGTAATATGATCGTTTTTGTTTGTTTATGTTGAAGTTGCCACATAAATTAATCTCTGTCTGTCTGTTTGTAGTTCCGGATTTTACTCAAAAACATCTTGATCAATTCTAAAGATTTTTTTTTTTTTCGGGATACTTATGTTTTTGGTCTATTTACAGGGTATGAGAATTTAATACAATAGTATTGATTTTAGAAATAGTATTTTTTTAAATTATTTCTAATAAAATAAATTCTTGACCGATTTTGATGAAATTTTGTACATGGGAAGTATGATATGTAATTTCTCAATTAATAGACTATAAGAATTGTCAATAATATAAGTTAAAATACAATTACGGAATATGAACAATTACTGCGTGGTACAAATGCGTGCCGAGCCGCGGGTACACCGCTAGTCAGGTTATAATCAGATCGTACGTTGCTGGGTGGGTAGTACACGAGAATTGTGTCCGACCTGGTCCAACATCGTAGTAGCACGCTTAGGCCGGGTCGTGTTCCAGGATCAGCTAGTATAACCAGTAATCAGGCGAGCTGGTAGAAATCTGTACACGACTGGGGGAAAAAAAACAACCACAACACGGTGGTATGCAATTGTACTGTTAGTCCAATTTATTCCGAGTTTGTTAGTAAAAGTCACGTCCACTCGTGAGCTAGCGAAATGACACATTTGTTCGTAAAGCACCTTCTGTACTTGTTTTTACTGTGACGGTGAGATAATTAGCGTGAAGATAATGAACGTATAAATTTTACGTTTATTATATTGTAGAGAGTATATTTGAAGCGATGACGATCCAGTGATAGCTTCGACGGATGAAGGGTTTAATTAGGGTTGCCGTGTCTAGAACTCAAAAGTTACGGGTCACAGACTGTCAGATAATTCAAATGCGGGGCTGTAAAAACAGCGACTCTGGCCTTCCTTCTTCTCTAGAAATATTTGGAAGTCTTACAACAAAACCTGAATTTTACACATTATACTTGAGTATTTGCGTTGCGTGCGAGGTTATTCAGCTACCACATCGTCACATAACATCAAACGAGAATGTAGACACACGCAATAAAAAAAAGACATTATACTATCGTTGTTGAAACATTTAAGTGAATTATTACTCTTTTTTAACATCGATAGATTCTTTTGCAAATAAATATACATATATAAAAGAAACCTGAATTGTGTGTATATGATTATTACCTTTAGAACAACGTGATTTATATTCACGAAAAATTTCCACAGAACGTTGGAGGTTTTTTGCCGTTGGTTGTGTTTTAGGATGAATAGCAAATATTTGTCTATGAAAGTATAATGTATTAGATCTCCATTGTGGCTTGTTGAGTTGTTTTTCGTCAGAGCGATTTGATGTTATTCACGGTGATGGAACACTGACCACCAAGTACGAAATTAGTCTATTGAATCATCTTTCGTTGACGTTAGTAAAATATTGTCCAAACGAATTGTTCCTTACGCTTAATCGACTTTGAGAATTAAGATGGCTATCTGTTTTCAGACAGACAGTCCTATGATACGACCTGGTTTTCAGATCTCTTACCATAATTAGACCACAGTCCCTTTTAATAGCATTCATTGTAAATCTATTTATCTATACTACTGTTATAAAGAGGTACAGTTTATGAAAATCTTTGTGGGAAGTAATCATCGAATCAGTAAAATAATATTTTTTTAACGTTGTAGCTTCAATCTCACCTGATAGTAAGTGACGATGTAGCTCATAATGGTAGAACGCTAGCCTAGAGGAAGACTAGCTCTCATGTGCAGCTACCGGAATACGCCTATTGGTGTTTGGCGACAGATTTTCAACTTGAGGGTGGTAGCTTGCCGGGTAGGCAATAGAAAAAGCCTTTCCACCGTGTTATGGTTCTATCACGATGTATTGCTTCACCGAAAGCACAGGTTCATTGCAGGGATTCGAACTCACGACGATCGTACACACTACCGCTACCACTAAGCCATTTTTACTAGCTTCGATATCCTTGAGTGATATATATAGGGTATTATTTATTGATATATTTTTTTTTTATAATAGTTCTGCAAATTGACGGAATCTTCCCTAATGGTAAGCCCAGTATAATCCAAACACAACGGCGACCACCAAAACATCCGCAATACAATTGGCACTCACCGCTTTCATGCAGGCATGTATAGATATCTCTTCACGGACCACCACCACACCTAGGATATTGAGGCTATCACGCATTGCGAGCGAGACGTTCTGAAGAGTAAGAAGGAGGAAAACGGGGATTTTCCTTTGTGAGCGCTGGAAAGTTTTACAAGGGCAGTAGAACTCTAAAGAAATTTAGAGGGTATTAAGGCTTAGGTAAGTTTGCTAGTAGATTAAAAATAGCGAGATATCATGTTTTTTATATGAATTTCCGTAATTCTACGAAATTAGAACCTTTCAAACATTTTTGAAAACCATTGCATCAAACTACTTCTAAAGGTATAAACCTGTCAATTGTCAATATATACTTGAGTTAATTTTGGTGCATTCAGAACACGTCTTAGCAATTTTCTCATGCTAATTCAAGTCGCTCGAGTTTGCCAAAACGATTTTGTCTAGTTTTTGGGAGAAACTGACAGGTCATTCAACTTACTGTAGTGGCGCCCTTTGTGGGAATTAGATTATTGTACTTAGGTAATTGATTCTCCCTGCCAACGCATAATCACGTTCAGTGTGATCAGCTATGCGTTTTTATAACATTTTGCATTCAAAATTTGTTTTGACAATAAACACTAGCGGCCTTACTCGACTTTAATCGACGTTTGAATTTAGACAGATTTTTATAAGTAAAGTAAATATATTATAAAAATATATGCCTAAAATTCAATCTATTCTTTTGTATAATTGATTGACAATTAAATTGTAACAGTGTTTTGAAATGAAAAGTTAAAGAGAGGTTTTTAGACAATAGCGTTAAATTTTCAAAGCATGCATGCTTTTGCTAGGTGTTTATTTACATATGATGAATAAGCAGTCATAGTGACTTGCGTCGTGTCGCTTCTTTTCAGGAATAGATCAGGTATACATTTATCTATCTGGATGATGACGTGTGTTTGTAGTGTGGCTTAACGACTGGGACCTTCCGTTAATCATTATCTCTCGGTGGTCTTCGCTGTTTTTGGGGTTATATTTTACTTACCTTAGTTACGTACCTATATGTCTATATTTTAAAAGATTTATGTACTTATGTACGCACATTATTATACTTCTACAACAAAACAAAAGATAACTGGAAAATTTTGAACAACAATAACATGAAGTTACTCATAAATGACAGTAATGTAAATTAGTCTTATTTATTTATTTTAATCTTTATTGTACATCGTTAGTTATAGATCCAATGGAACATTTAAATTATACGATTAGTACAAAGGGCGGCCTTACTGCCGAAAGCAATCTCTTCCAAGCAACCTTTGGATGGACATTTTTCAGAGTGAAAATCAAGGGTGTAATTAGTACAACATAATAATAACAATTAAATACGCCATAAAATTTTACACAAATCATAAAATACTTGGATTCTATTGTTAAATTAATATATGACATATAGACTACATTATTGTTATTTATAAATATAATACGAGCAATATGTAATATAATTAAATATACATAATATTGAAGTGACAAATAGTAACCTTACTTATTTACTTTTCTTGATTTCTTTTTGAGATTATGTAAAATAGTATAATTAATTATAGACAAATAAAATATTTATTTACACTATTATCATTGATGTGTAATTTCATCAAGTCGTATTTCCGTCACATAATGCGTTTACCCTCAACTAAACACAATAATAAATTATTATATTATTTATGATTCTTTTGATAATCTTTGAATCGAAGGCGAACGACCGCATTGGGCAAAAATCGCGCCGCAAGAAACCCCGCATTGCAGTAAAGTGGGCGGCGCGGCGCAGCGTGGCTCTGACTGCGGCGCGGCTTGCTGCAAACCTCTTGTTTATAGAGCATTCAACATTCCACTCGCCGCCCATTAATAAAATTATTTCACGATATTATATCCATACTAATATTAAATGGTGGTAGGCCTTTTTCTAATGCCCGTCTGGCTAGCTACCACGTTACCACCCTCAAGTTGAAAATCTGTCGCCAAACACCAATAGATGTGCTCCAGGCAGCTGCACCTTAGAGCCAGTCTTCCACTAGGACTAGCCTGTTACCATCTTGGGCCACATCATAACTAAAAATCAGGTGAGATTGTGTCCACAACGCTAAAATCGATCTAAAGATTATCTTTTGAACGCGCTAATCCCCGGAGCTATACTAGTCATATTTGAAAAATTCATTCTGGATCTATGAATTATTTATTGAGGAAGTTTAGAGGCTATATAACTTCACGCTATGAGCGTAAGGAGCGAAGCAGGTATCATAAACGTCAAATAATTTGGCAAGTTGTAGTAGACAAGTACGGGAACTGAGAACAATTATTGTAAAGGCTAGACTACGTGACGAGTGCGTTGATGTCGGCGCGCGCTGGAGAGTGGTTCGTATAAATTTAACACGGGCGAAACCGCGGGGCTCAGCTAGTTAGTAATACGCGTTATCCTCGAACGCGATGACTTTTGCACTTGGTCACTTATTAATAAGTTCTTGTCCCAGTGTGGACTGTATTGTTTAACGTAATGTGTCCTATTTTGTTAATAATTTGTTTGTGTAGGAAGTAATCTTATCTAAACCATTCTAAATATTATTTAACTAAAACCTATAAATCTAAAAAAAAAAAACCACAAAACAAATAACTAAAACTAAAAATGGCTTTTGTACGGGTTACCGCACACTTGAATGTCATTTTTTGCACCATAAACAAAATTTATCCGCATTTTAATTGAACCGTGTATCATTCAGTCGCAATGAAGCACTCACCAGAACGGTTGTTTTTTGAAATCAGTTATTCAATCGTTTTGATCCAGTGCACGGTTTGTCAAAATCGGGACCCTACGCCAGAATTTCATTGAATTTTTACTTTACTGCAAACGTTCCTGCACTTTTACGACTAACATTTTTTTATTTTATTATTAGTATACTGTTTTTTTTTCATATTCTCCTTTAGTAGCGAGAGAAAATGACAATGTATGTAATTGGCAACAGACAAAGTAGTGAGAGTTCGCCTAGTAACCCCTTGAAGATAATAATACTGCGTATCAGAGACGGTCTACGTAAGTCTGGGTACACGCACGATAAGGGACAACACTGCTAGAAAAATCCGACCTCGGTCATCGAAATCACGACGTATAGGTACAAGAGATTGTACCATTATCGGTCGTAACTACGCGAATTTTATCAGAATTGCGAAACTTGTCGACTTGAAATATCTGTGTTTTGATAAATGTATGACTTACAATAGAATACGTGTCGAATGCGGATAAAAAAGCTACGGACTTGAGTAAAATTTGTTATGTATTATTTTTGTTAACATCTCATACTCTGAAGCCAGTGTCATCACGTCATCAGCATATCATTTATTTGCCATTAGCTGGGTGACAAGTATGTCTGACTGGATCGCGAACTCCATACATCAGGTGGTACACCCGATCAGCCGGTGTCGATCCAGTAATTAAGCGGGTGCATCGCCTGAGTCGCGAGTACCATGCACATGGTGGTAACACGTTACAGAGACTGTTCTTTGGTTTGTCGGATTTCGGGATCAGTCGGTGACATTACTATATCTTTCTGCCGTGAGATTAGCAAGGCGGCATGGACGATGGTTCCCTATCTCTCGTTGGTCGCCGCTGTACCGTACGTACCCGTACCGTACGCTGTATTGTACTTTGCTTACCATCATCAGGCACAGTGTCTTCATTTTGATGTGCTACTATAATCAAGTCTTGAATCCTTCTGGGGATGCTTTCCACGATATTATTAATAACGTTTTGATGAATACGTTTCCACTCTTCTGTAATGACTTTTTAGCTCGTTGATGTTTTGTGGAGCTGGTTGCACTGATCTTACCCATCTTTTTAGAACATTCTAGATATACACAATCGGACTAAGGTCAGGACTTCGAGCTGGCCAATCTAAACGGTAATCTATCATTGTCGTCCGTAAAAATGGAATATTCCTGAAGAGCAGTCAATGCGGGCTGTGCATGTGAAATTAGGACTTATGTTATGCGATATGTTGTTGTTGTTGTTGTTGGTATGTGTATCCTCTCCACACAAAGATATTCTAGTTTCATCAGTAAACAATCTTTGTCCCAGTCCTCAGAGTCCATTAAGTACAGTTTCAAGGAAACTGAAGTCCAGCAACACGATGCTCAGGAAGTAATTTAGGGCCCCGGGCCGGGCGGTAACTGCTGATATTGGCAGCCAAAAGCCTCCTCCTGACCGTCCAAAAGCTAACTTTTACTCTGTTTACTTCTTCCTTTAAGTCCACACTTAACACCTTACGATTTCGCAAAGCCTGACTCACCAAAAAGCGGTTATCCCCTTGGTTCTGTGCATCGTTTTCTTCCCGCATCTGGTCTTCTTTTGACCGAACCGGTTTGTTTATACCGTTGCCAAATCCTCTGGATAGTTGAATGACTCACATTTAGCCGCTGAGACACATAAGCTTGCGAACAACTTTCTTCAAGTAGGGCTATAATTTTACCGGCCCTTAAGCTTTACCAGTTACATCAGAAATTGGTATTTAATGGAACGATTAAATTGTTTAATTTGCAGAGAATATCTAAAAAGTTTTAAAAGTTTATTAATCAGCAAAAAATAGTTTCAGCAATTCGCGCCATTAGTAAAGCAATTTTACAATAATCATTATTTTTATTTTCTTAATTCAAAAAATTAATTTTGGAATGTAAGGAATCATGCCAGGATACTACAAATAAATGCTAATACATCGTCAAATTAATAAAACCTCTTGTGATATTCTTTGAGGTAAGAGAAAAAGATCAAGGGCCTTTTTTTGCAAAAGGTGTATTTTTTAAATGTATTTTCAACCATAACTTATTTGTTTATGAACCGATTTAATTTTTTTTTTTTCATTGGCCAAGTCGAAGATACTCGAAACTCCACAAAATCGTTGAAGTTAGTTTTCTTTTTGTTAAAAATTGTATTGTATATAATTAAGCAAATGAAAATAATTGTGTGTTAAAAATAGTCATGTATTGAATTAATTTTAGGATCTTGATGAAATAAGCTGGCAGCTTTCATTTTAAAAGTCGTTGCCCTGAGTTATGGCTTACAAAACGTACTTATGGCTTATTATGTAAATATTTTTTTGTTCATTTCCTAAAGAGTAATTAGTGCCGCCACTTCTTAGCCACTATTATGGAACAATGTTGAATGAAAAGATTTATAAAATAAATATTTTTTAATTACTCATTATATAAAATGATTGAATTAGCATCTAATTAAGTTTTTAACGCACAAAACTTGCGCACGAATATTCGTTCTGACTTGCGTACAGGAATTAACCCATTTTTTTATTTCAACTCATAATATAAAACAATATAAACCTTATTGCTAAGAACTTAGTGACAGCATTAAAAAAAAACTTGTAAGATGTGTCGCAAGGTTCACAGTTGCACTACATTTTTATGTTTGCTCATCACTCGAGCTTTGATTTCATTATTACGTACCTACACCAATTTAAGAAGAACTCTAACAGCGATCAAAGATTCGTTAATTTCACTTAAATTTGTGGATCATGACTATCTGGTGTTCAAATACGTGGTAAATTCTCATACATCCGTCAAGCTAGCGTTGTACTGTGTGAACTCGTACTATCGAGATAACGTATCGCTTACTGGACGAATTTGAATTCGGAATAGCTAGATTATTTTATTTAAAAGAATATTAGCTTTTCCATGAGGCCAGTGATATCAGAGTAGGAGGTGTACGAAACGGCTACCATGTCATACAAGTGGTTATAAATATCATAAAGGTGTGAAACAAACATGTACCTCGCCTTAAACACGGTAATTAGATGTAGAAATGAACAGTCTGCCGGTAATAAACATCATTAAAAAGTATATCCGGTCAAGTCTGTGGAAAATTCTGATCTGTCCATCAAGTCCGTGTGAATGTCTGCAGCACAGATAGCTTATCGGTCGATTACCGAATGGATATAAACATTAAATTAAACACGATTTAATAACATATTTAAGCGTTTTGTTTTTGCTACATTAACACCATTATGTGATACGAGGAAGTGAATTTTTGTCATTTAAATAATTTGGGTTATTTTAATTACGACTTACGGTTAATATATTCAACATGTATTTTTTTTAACTTTCACTGATCAGCAAATCACTCAACGTTGTCTTTAAAAAAAAAATGGTATGTCCGGATTAACTCAAAAACGGCTTAACCCATTTCAATGAAATTTTGTGCATAGAATGAACAGATAGAAATAAATAGAAAAATATTATTATATTTTTAGTATTATGAGAAGAAATTCTTTGTAATTCTTTATTTTCGGATTAATCCCTTCAATTATTTATGTACGTCAAAATATCTTCTCTTTGTGTTACTTTTGAAGACTGTAGGCCCCTGGGAAAGTATCTATATGTTTTGATAAAATCGGTCAGTGAGCAGGATTTTAGTAAGAAATTCCGTATCAATTTACTGTGTTATCCTAGATACTTGAATTTATAGTAGTATGAGGCCAAAGGCCATATTATTCGATATTATTAATAACATCATTTTCACACATAGACATTCATACAGACGGACAACAAAATTAAGCCATAAGGATTCCGTTTTTTCATTATCAGGTAAAGAAACCCTAGAAGCAGTTATTTAAAAACACTAGGTACCATTTTTTGTTTTGTTTAATCAGTAAAAATGCTGACTGTTTATAGTTAGAAAACATATTTTGCGATGGAACCTAGTAAAAGAATGATGACTAGTAAATTTGTAAATTATATTTGATGTTTAAGTAACATGTTATCGTAAATAAATTATAAACTCGTTGTTGCCCTGTTGCTATCGGCCAATTTCTTCTATGTATTCGATCGGTGGTCCACTTTTTGATAAAATTACGAACTGGGTGATTAGACACGGTGTAGAATTAACGATGCCTAAAATATATGTATTTTGGGATATCGCTAGGAGTTTTTGTGTCTACAAAAGGCATTGTTTTTTAAAATTGATATTTACATCAATTGTACGGTGAAATAACACTTGATATTCTAAGTAAACGAGTTTAATTTTTTTTCTTCTAGGTACAACTTTAACCCTATAACCCTTTGGGCTACGTCAGCCACCGCTATTATTTAAAGTAGGTAACTTACAATCAAGTGTTAAGTAGTTACTGTTTTCGGTTTTGACAACAGCATGGGATGTGTCCTGGTTTCATATATTAAGACCCTGGCACCTTACAAGACTTTTCCCTCTGTTTTCTTCCGGACACATTCCATCAATACGTGATGCATATCTTCAACATTATGATTAAGGATTTAAAAAAAAGAAACAATCTATTAAACTGTATGTATTAGGCCTGTTAATCACTTGAAATAAATATCCGATGATTACGCAATTGATGATTAAAGTGCCTTATTCTTGTTTCAGATGTATCGATTTCAGCCGATAAGCGATTTTGATAATGTGAGTAAATTATATTTATATAAAACACTTATTGTTTCTTCTTCTTGATAATGGCCTTATTTAGGTTTGAAATGTCAACGGACGTACGAAAACATATTCCTGATTGTTGTTTTGTACATTCGTATTAATATCTATCTTAAATGTTGACAGCCTCTGAGACTTGATAACAAATTATGTGGTTAAAAAAATTTGTATTTTTATATTTAAAAATAATAGCGATAGCCCTAAGGTCGAAATTCAATCAGCGACTTTTTGATCATAGACTATTTACTGTTTGACATTTGCAGTATTCATGAACCTAAACATATGAGTATTATCTATATCACTTGCTGTCACTTTGTTTTGAGTGACAATGTCAATATTTTGGGGGGGTCTAAGTTCAACGGTACTGGTCGGCTTAGGATCCGCAGTATTAATTTATTTTATTTAATATATACTAGCGGTGTGCCTTCGGCTCCGCACGCGTTTCTGACTAAGCTGTAATTCAATAATTAAAAATAAAGGTATTTCAATATACCTTTATTTTTACTCATATTGTTGACAATCCATATGCCGTATCAATTGAGGAGTGGCATGTATTTCCCGTATACAAATTGCATCAAAATCGGTTGAAAACTATTAATCTAATGTACAATTTCTAATGTATTATTAACAATTCTTATATGATGTATGTTTCCCGTCTACAATATTTAATCAGAATCGGTTGAGAATTGATGAAAATTAAACCTTTTTATTTCTAGAAGTAATATTGACAATTCTTATAGCCCATTAATTATGTAAATAGTTAGACTTCCCGTATATACAATTTCATCATAATCGGTTAAGAATTAATGAAATTTTAAATATTTGAAAATTCATTATTTTACGCTTCTCAAATTTGTTATTGAAAATTCTCATTACTTATCAACCATGGAATAACTTATACTTTCCGTTTACATAGTTCAAATAGCGAAAAAAATTTTTTTACGTTATCTAAAAGTAATATTGAAATTTCTCATACCCTATCAACTGACCGATGATATAAGCAACCCATGTACAAAATTTCATAAGAATCGGTCAAGCCGTTTTTGAGTTAATCCGGACATACAAACAAAACAGACTGACGGACAAAAAAAATTAATGGCATATTCGTGATCAATATCGTTCATATAATATGCGTATCGGGAAATTTTGGAAAAATATTAAAATTACAGACATGACTACAGATTTATTAATATAGATAGTTATATTTATATAATACCAAAAAAATACCAAAAGAAATCATAGTTGGGTTTATCACTGTGTGTATCTACAGACAGACAGACAGACAGAGTTACTTTCGCATTTATAATATTAGTATAGATTAGTAACAGATATTATAGATAAATTTAAGCTTTCTGCACCTCTTCTCCATATAAACTTTAACCATGCCAAATCTCACAGTTTTCCGTGCACGCAATACGCTTAAAAAGAGTTAGAAAGCTTTTGCTTCACGTATTAATATATAGATGATTTAGATTGAATGTATAATCTGTGAAGCCAGTGTATTGACAATTACTGAAAGGTTTTTACAAGCATTTACAGGATGGTATAAAATATCAACTGTAGATTTCTATCTGGCTAGACATTCTATCACGGCTATCCTTTGATGTGTCTGCACTTTCTATCAGCATGTGTCTTATCAAGTCATATACGTCTTACTTCTCTCTTTCATTATACTAAGGTTTCGGAACAACATCTTGTTTCGATTACCTTTGGTTTTTATCGAGTACGTTGCGTAACTAATTTTAATTCATCAAAGTTATTTTTAGAAATCCTAGAGCGTCTGTAACTCTTTTTGTCTCGCTCTGACACGTGACCAAACAACATTTTTTTTAAAAGACACTTCCACTATCACTTGTCTATAATTACCATCTTTATAGTCGTTAGTGATCGTGAAACTCGTAAACGTCAACCTTGACCAATTGAGGACATAATTTTTCATTTTAGAATAGCATAGGTGGTGCTGCAATCGTTATTTACAGATTATATGTTTATTGACCAAAATGACTCGTATCGACTATATAATAAGTTGGTTTAGTGCCAGAGAACAAAATCACAAAATCTGGACCCTATATGAGTCAAGAGGGGGCAAAACAAAGTTTCCCAGGATAGTTATTTTTTCTAAAAAAAAATGACCACTCGTCTTGAACATCCCAATACTCGCCTGCAGAGTGTTCTTTTTCGCTGTAGCATGTATTGTTAGATGACACTGAGCGCATATAAATATCGCGGGCAGAACAGCGAGCGACATATTGAAATAATAGAAAAAAAATTAAAACCTATTCTCATCTTGATGATTACTTTCCTCGACAGTTATGTACGTATATTGATATCGCCGAGCCCTTCGGCTGTGCCCTCGATCATGCCACAATAGCGCGGGCGAGGGGACAAGGGGCGGTTCGATGCAAACGGCTTCAGTTCGTAGACTACGCTGATTTATCACCAGCGTGAACTTTATATGTATAAATATAATTTATATTGAAGAAAAAAGTTATATATCTATTTAATATACTTCATAATTTATACCAGCGATCACCCAATGGTCGACATTCAACCAGCTACTTTTTGATCATAGACTATTTATTTTCTGCTTGACATTGGCAGTGTGAACCTAAACAATGAATATTATATCATTTGCAGTGACAATGTCAATATTTTGGGGTTCCAAGTTTAATGGCACTGGTCAGGTTAGGATTCTTTCTACGATTAGGCAGGTTCGCCGCATGCACCGGCAATTTTACTGATGCCTGCTGGTGACGTCAGTCATTATACAATTAATACACTTTACGTCGGCCAATCCAATTGATGTAGTTATAAACGCTGTGAATGTCTGTCTAATGTTCAATTATGGATATTTTTGTACGTAAAGGCTCTAATTACCATTGAACCTTACAACAACCTAATCAATAACTGTCTTTGGAACAATGGCAAGGTGTATATGTATAGACAGATAATTAGGAATGTCATACATTGGTTGATTTAGAGAATGATTTATTTATTAAAGTAATAATTTGTGTAGGTAAAGTTTGCATCCCTTGTTTGATTAGGAAGTTTATACATTATTTATAGCACAACAAAAGCTTATTGCTCGAAGCTCGGCCAAGTTTCAAGAATGTGACGCGTCATTGCCTACTCACTCTTTTATTCAAACGTTTCCATTGCCTCACTTGTACAGACATTGGATAAACGAGTAATTTCTAATATTTATTGGCACGGTATTATCATCTCGTAATTTGGTAAGCAAAATCAGGATAATAGAACTAACTAAATGTGAATTTTCAACAGGTAGCTTACCTCAGGCCTTCGCCGTTCGCTCACGCGGCCCGCTCGCTACGTTCGCTCGGCTCGAACGGTATGATCGCAGTACGAACCTAATCTAACCAATCCAGTCCGCAACCAACAAGACATGGATAATCTGAAATTTTTTGTGTCCGTTCACAATCTATCGACAGTTTACTATATTAATAGATAGAGATATATCAATTATTCGGTGATATTTTATATAATATTGAACATCTATCTATTTAAGTAAATTGATCGAGTTTAGCCATTGTGCGCGCACCACGCAAATAATACTGGATAGATTTTGATCATTGCTTTTTGTTTTAGTACTTAGATACTTGGATCTTACATAAAAAAGTGTCACAATATCTTCATTCAATAAAAAGTTATTAAGGTTTAAAAAAACTACGATTTTTATACCTAAGCACTACGCGTTCAGCGATGTCTTTGCTTGCCGTGGAGAAGTGAGGCTTATAATAATATTAGTATAATTTTTATCGCGAACGAAATAAAAATAAAAATCATCTATCTAAATCAATAAATAGATAGTAACCCACACGGATATTCATATAAAGAAATTTTAGAACACCGCTTAAAATAATACCCACGTAACCCTAATTAAATCAATCCTAAATTTATTTTAAGTAAACGTTTTCCCCTTCACAATGTGACGTTGACGTATGTGAATGGAAACTCGAGCTGCACGTCGCCGTGGGGTGAATAAATTCCATACATCTTTGGCTAACGTACAGTTAACGGTTTTCTAAGTATTATTGCCGGTTTTTGTTATGAAAATGATGGTTATTAGCAATTTTCTATTTGTTGCGTTGTTGTAGGGTACATTTATGTTGTGTCACTGACGTCACAGTATTGTATGTTTTAGGAAATTTTCAATTGTATTATCAATCTGAACGTTCCTATACTATTTCTATCTCTTTATTTTCTCGATGACAGTTCTAATTTGATAGTTATAGTATTGTGACCAAATAAGTAATGATATCGATCTGAATGAATATCGATATGAAATAAGTAGTGACGATTCATCAGATTTTGATTAAAATAAATAAATAAAGATTACCTGTCGTTATAATTATTTCGTTTCATTGTCGAGTGCCTACCTATACCTACTTATTTTACAACAGCTTCGAAAATTTTGAAGAAGTTGGCATTATCAATCAAGTATTAATACGTGTAACATCTTGTAATGAAATATAATATTAGTTAATACATTTGTACAAAAGTATCCGGCAGTAGTTTAGTTTCTTACATTTTGTAAAAAAATATCGGGTCTGTTATCGTGTAACATTTATCGATATAGATCCATCCCTATTAGTTTCTCCGACTCTGGTATAACCTTGTACGTGTGTAAAAGTCATATTTTTATAAAATAATGCATACATAATGTAAAAAGACACTCGTTCAAGTTTTCACAGGAGCTGTCATCGAGAAAATAAAGAAATGCAAATGATATAAACCAGTAAATTTCGCCTGTGAAGAAGGGATCAGTTAAAATAAAAAATATTTGATTTATTTCTTAATTAATTATTTCTTTTATACCGCCTCATAATTTGGTTCCAGGGGAAGGCGTGTATGCCAATTTTACGTACATTTTTGTGACGTCCGGAATCTTTTTTTTTACTGACTATACTGTTGGCCATAGAGCCTCAGACGGTTTTAACAGCTTCACCGGGTTTGTTAAAGCCCGTTGTTAAAAATCTAAATGATTGGTCGATCTTGATCTTATCAACGGCGTAATTTCACTACACTAGGTGTATAGTTAGAGATATACCTCTCGAAAAGAAACAGCTAAACTCTTATATTTTCTTAGTAATTTATTTTATTATGAAGAGAAGGAAATGAAGACGTCCAGTCTATCAACTTTTCCTCATTACTTAGATAGATTTTTGTTGTTGTAGAAAGAGAAAGAAAATATTGCTTGTTTCACAACATAAAAGTAAAATATACTCAGTAAATAAATTATCAATAATAATAAAAAACCAAAAAAGGAACAAGTAAAATGAAAAATTAAAGGTTTCGTATTGTTATTGTTTAATAATTTTTTATGTGTATGTCATACACGTATGCGTGTAAATAAAAAAATTGACTATAGCCTATCCATAAAAGAATATACAAATGAATGTTCAACATAAAAATAACACTACCAAGGGGCCTCATTAATAAATAATATAAAACGACTCCACTTTAATAATCAGCTTCGAACCCGTGACCTCTGCAATGGCAAATTAACGATTCAATTATTCAATGTACAATCATTAACATGTTTTAATGCGTCCTTCTTGTAGTTTTATAGAGGAAAAACAATCGCCGGCGCCCGACATACGAAAAAATTCATTAGCATTGAAAAATGGATAAAGTAATAAATGTACTGGAAGCGCTCTGCTAACAAGTACATTCATTTATTTGTATTTCTCTTATATGGATACTGAAACCGTTGACCGGCGAAATTCTTTATGGTAATGATATTGATTCCTTATATATGTAGAGACATCTACATAGCGATACATAGCGACATCTATCGAGCCACATAAGACGCATCCTACTATCCTACATTGCGCTATAGAAATTAACTCAATCGTTGAGTATATATACAAGAACCCAACTACAACCGTTGGGCAGCTGCCCGCCAGACATAACACCTGTCTGGTCGGAGGATCCTCCCTTTGCAATAGTTCTTCTACATATATATACATATCTATATATTTGTTAAAACAGCTCAGCATATTTATTCCTGATTGTAATCAAAGAACAGTAATGTGAGACGATAAACGAACGTCCTAAGATGGTAAGACCGTAAATTATATGGGGCAGAAGCATATAGGTAGCTAAACATACATTGGCTGGTCCAAAGACGCAGCATACCGAAACGAATCGTTGAGAACGGTGGCTATTCTCTTAAATTAAACTTACTATTGTCATTAAAATCGAGGAATTGTTTCGTACGTTCAATAATGCCTTAGAAAAATGTTGATAATTCCACGGAAGACACTGTCGATAGACTATTTTAACGCCGTCTCCGAAAATCAAAATTAGACGCCGCTTCATGCTTTCAATTCTTGCTTAAATTATTTTATGTGAAAACACCATCGATATATCTCGACGATAAGTTCGTAGAATGAGAACGAAATCAGAGAACATTACTCATGCAAATTGCGGCCAATGAGTCCCAATTTTCTCGTTTGTTGTTTATAGGATAAGTAAAATAGGTCGGATGTCTGACATATTATTTGAAATTTCCACCAGTCCTTGTGTTTTCTTCGAAATGGTCATAAGTTTATCGCGAAATGCTGCCAAAAGAAAATTGGAACTGTTTAAAAGGCCGACATTCTCGAGGCACCCAGACCTCAGTAGGGTACAAATACTCGACTAGATCGCGCCCGCTGCACACACATGGTGGAAAACACGTCACAGCAAATCGTTTTGGCCCGACACCTTTCGGAATCAACCAGTGTATATCTAACCCGTCTAGTGGTTTCGCCATAGTAAGTTTATAGGCCGTGACAATAACACACGATATAGACTGTCTATTATACTAATATCCCGTTTCAGATTTTGGCAAGCATTATGTGAAAAGATATATAAGATAAGATATGTAAGTAAGTACAAAGAAGAATAGTCATTAATTTCGTAGATTGTTGTATATATAGCTTACTTTTGGGATATAGGAAGTGTAAAAAAGGAAATTTGGATTAACTACTTGTAAAATTTTCCCTTTCGCTAAGTCTGGTACTCACGTTTATTGGCTTTGTACTTTCCGTCTTTTCTTCCCAAGTTGGCACGAGGGTCAAGCGAATCGCTGGTTGCGGCTCTTTGTCACAAAATTTGAAATGACCCCCTAAGATTCGAAAACATTAAGCTTATCATGAGCTCTTTCCATTGTAACAAGAAAAAAAATCGGTTGTCTGTAAAGTCGGTTTACAGACTATAGTTGAACGTGACAACGTCATAAGAAAATACTGATGGAATGGTATCATTTTACAAAAGAAAATTTAAATTTTATTTATAGTTTTGTCAATTATAGCATAACCTACAATCGCTGCACTAGTGGACCGATGCTATTTATTTTAATGATGAAAGCACGAATATTCGACAATATATCATTGAACATATATTTAATATCGAAAGAATCATTACCTTTATCGCCGCAATTATCGTTGCTATAAACAATTGAAACCACATTCACTTTTCACTGCACTTCATACTAGACGAAAACATGCAAATGTATTATTGTATAGCAGCTGTCCACGCGGACGCATCGCTCACTCAAGTAGGAGAGAGACAGATGTCGAACGCGGAGGCCGATTGTGCATCTTTGTCGCTCGTTCCGCGCTTTCGCTTGCATTTCAAGCCTTAAATGGAACGCCTCAGAGCGAGGTAACGCCGCATGAGTCATGTTTTTTCGTGCGTGCAGCCGGCTCCATCGAATTATAAGACGTTGTCACGTCAAAAAAACAGTACGTATGTTAAATTATGAAGTCTAGACCGACTTGATGAACGGCTCTGATACAGGTTAGTATTGTGCTGTGTTTAAAGGACGTAAACCTTCCTTCAAGTCCTCTCGAGCAATACGACTGATGTCGGGGTCAACCAATAAACTTATAAGTAAAGGGTAATTTCACGCGACTAAGGCGTTCGATTTAAACTCAGTTTGAGTACAGACGGTTAATTAAAAGGCTCACATTTGTGATATTGTTTGAGTATGGTTTGTGAGGTTACGTTATAAACTAGAAGTAACAAATTAAAATGTTTTTTACTTGTTTGATAACCCCTGTAGTCTGTCCTGGTAAAGTGTTTGATTAAAACCGTAAAGTCGTTGAGATTGAGCTTTTTGCGGGTGTCAACTAAACTAATATTAATTGACTTGCGTGCCTTACAATGTTATATACTGACGCTAACTGAAAGGTAATTAACGAGGATCAATGAAATTTAGCCGAGTGGCACAGAAAACTTTAAAAATGGCAACATATTTTTTTATCGCACAGTACATACACACAATACGTTGCTGTGAATTATAAAAACAGGCGGAGCTATTCCCGCAACAATAGACACGCGAGAATGTTTACGATGCGACGTCGAGGTTTTTACTACAGTCCGGCCCGCTGTGTGTATAAACATTATGTATGTATAAATAAGTAAATATTGCAACGAACATGCGGTCACTAAGGGGCCGTCGTGGTATATTGGTCCGTTACTATCTAAACTATTGCCTAGCTCTAGCTCTAACTTTTTGCCCGCGACTTCGTTCTTGTTGTCTTTGAAATGAAACACCTCGCGCGCCGTCTATTGCAAGCTGGTTGAACTAATACAAAACCTTCCTGGGTGTGCACCAGGGTTCACAACTGAACGATAATTGCATGTTCTCGTAAAATAGCAAAATATCGATTTATACGAAAATACGATTAACATTCCAAGAATTATTTCGTACCGAACAATACAATGTCAGCCACCTTCCGTACCTTGGTTCTCAGAAGCCAATATGGATAGAACTTCTGTTGTTACGGCATTTAGGTTCAGGTCTGGATACATTCCATCAAGAAAATTTGGATATCTCATGAAAATTATTGACTCACCATTTTGCAATTAGTGTGGTAAGATGGATGATTTCCATCATTTCTTGATGGAGTGTCCGAGTAATCATAATTATATAGGATAGCCCTAAACGATAAATATAAAATTAATATATGTGATGTGGGTGTATATCACAGTGTTCTGACAGGACCGACATCGGATGCTTTCAGAATGTTGTGTGGTTCTTTTAAGTTCTTGTGTTAATGAGTTAAGTCTTCTTCCTGCGAAATTTGTATAGTGTTATTGATGATATGTATTTTTTGTAGGTTACAGTTCTTGTTTGTATATGTAGTAGGTATAAGTTATAATAGGACTGGCATATGCCATATTTAGGGACAAAAGTCCCTAAATAAATTTGAAGATTATAAATAATAGATTAACATTCCAAGATTTCAATAAATATGTCCTCTTGAGCAGAAATCGGTAAAGTACGATAGTTTTGGTCAAATATACGGAAAAACGATAATTTCGACGTCGTTGGTAGGATAACTACCGCACATTAGGTTGTGAACCCTGGTGCGCACAGAATACTAAAGTTTCATTGTAATCCAATGAATGGTATAGGACCGCATATGCGACGAACAAAATAGAAAGAAACATTCAGTTTTGTATCAATATAATATAGACTAGTAATCGTCTGAGACTTCGCGTTAATTGCAATATACATAGTATTTAATAAGAATTTGAAATATTCTAAAACACTCAGGATTAATGTAGTTCCTGTCAATGAAAGACCGAAAGTGTATTTAGTTTTAGGTAAGTACCTAGTTCCAGGGATTACCTTCCACAAACATACATACTTTAACCTCTTTTTCTTAAAAAACCATATTTTCATGATGGGTAAACTGTGCGTTAGCTCTAATGGTGCCCTAAAAATATTATCAGATAAACCAAATTACATTTTTTAAATAGACGTTTTATACTCTCACTAAAAGCAATTTGAAAACGGCACAAATATTTTTATCAGCGTGTTGTAACGATAAAAGTTACATATCGCTCACACCGGTATCACTCGGAAGTGAACTGAGGGCAATTGCCGCTCATTCACGATGCCATGTAAATTTAAAATTAATCGGTTTTTGCACAGGCATTTGTATGAACATTGTAAAACTTACAGTCCTAAGGTAAAGAGGGAAAATATAGACGTCGTCTTATAACAGTACAAACTAACCCTAAATAACATTGATGGGGAAATTTGACTTTTATATGTGACTTTTTATGGTTTGATTTGAATAGAAAATTTTAATTTCGTTTCGGAAACTAGTTTTAGTAATTCTAACAATTATTACTGCGATTTAAATTAATTTAACATTACCTTTCAAGAGTTTATAATTTAAGGGCTGATGTTAACTAACCAAACTAATAAGTTAACAGGGAGCGAAGTTAGTACTAGTAGCTCTACCCTTGTACCCTGTGCCTAAAATAGTGTAACACCTACATCCACGAGTACTAACGCAATTTTAATTAAGCGGCCTGGTTCACATAATGGATTTTAGCATTATGAGCATGATTATTATTTCTGTGTGTTTAATATACATATATATTTATGTACATAGTAACTACTTGATTAACGTAACAGCCAATTATGTTTTGAAATTGAAGAGCGAAGAAGATTTGAGAATATCTAAAAAAAGGAATTTATCACTAGTCCTAGAGAGAGCCTGAATATTGTTTTGAAACTACAGTACGGGGGTAGGGCGTTTACTAATAATGTACTATAGGTATGTTCAGCTCTAGGTAAGTAAAACGCTAAACCAATAAAAAATAATAAGAGAGGTAGAGCATAGGCACATTTCTTCGGAGATTTCTCTCTAGTTGGAGCACCCTAAAGAATATCGCAGCCAAATAAAATAACGTTGTGTTGTGTTTCTGCGGTGAGTACGCTTTACAAAGCTCCTTGAGGAATGCGGGTTGAAGGTCGGGAACGCGCTAGTGATGCTTATGATGTTACAAGCGTCCATTAGGCTACGGTAATCCTTTACTATCAGGCAGGTTGTATTCTTGTTTGCCATCATAGCTGTATATATAAATTTTTTTTTACAAAAACCAAGGTAGTGGCGATTACGGTTGCAATAATAAAACGTAGAGTATCTCATACCTTTGGTTTGTATCCGGTTATTATTTTATGAAGTATAAGTTCTGTTGTTGCATACTCGAGCAAAGTGCTGCCTCGTGTTATCATTTCTGTATCTCCCATCAGGAACTAAGTGTTGTCCAATCAAGTGTTGTTTGAGTACTCTTTTGTCTTCACTATCGGATCGACGACCGTTATTAGTAACAGTTGTTATGAAGACTTTAGTGACTTGCTTTGCTAAGTGCTTTACGCACTGGCTGTTATATTGCTAAGTATGGTTTTGTGCACCAATATACATAGTTTTAGCTGACCCTTAACAGATACGGTGGCTCAGAGCGGCATCAATTGATGTCAATTCAGAATTTACGGTGAACTCGCAATTTCGGTGTATGAGAACGTGATGTAAATATAGGAGCCTCATCAGTTTCACACGACTAATCTGTCTGTACTACCTATACACCTATAATAAAGCGTAAAAGTGTTTTTGTTTGTTTAAACACGCTAATCTCTGGAGTTACCACTCTGATTCGAAAAATTATTTTTGTATATTATAGCCAGATTCACGAGAAATAGTATAGGCTATTTAAAGTTAGGCTACAACTCTCATCTAGCCTTAAATATGGATTTTTGTTAAGTAAACTTGAAGTGGAAATGTTCCCGAACTGCTTTATCCGCGTGCGCTGTTGTAATGATTAATGATTCGTAAATTCAATTTACTACAAAAATATTGTTCATTATTATATTTGAAAAAAAGATTCTGGGATAGCATATGCCTATCTCATACATAATCCACAATAAGGTATATTGCGAAGTTTTTTTGTTGAACATTAAAAATTGATTTATGAGCATTATTTTTAGACATGTCATATTAATCCTTACAAAATAAGTTGGTTATAGGCAAGACTAAGCTTCTTAGTATCACTGCCATTCTGAAAAAGAAGCAGCTACGATGCCTGGGGCAAGTGCATAGAATGAAGTGAACTCGTTTGCGGAATGCAAATTTATTCGGAGAGGTTGCAGATGCAAAGGGGTCAGTTGGGCGACACATGCTCCGTTTTAAAGTTTGTGGCAAGCGTGATATGATTGCGTTTCACATCCTAACCAGCCAATGGGAGGAGCTGGCCGAGGATCGTGTTACGTGGCATCACTTGATTCATGAAAGTCAATCAAAGCACGACGACGCTTGGTTTCAGCTTTTAACGGACGAGGCGTCACTAGCGGGCCTTAAACTACCGTCTAACTGGAGATTCATACATTTATCGTAAATGTGGCCAAGAAATCCTGTCTTGTGTCGGTCTGTTTAGTCATGAATGCATTTCTGCCGCGGTGCTACTTAAATGATCTATCAAACATGAAAAGGCCTATAAAAACTATACAGTCTATGTAATAATATATGATATCACTCGTAACCTAATCCTTGTACACAAATCTGTATTCTGCGGTTTAATCTAAACTTCGTAACAACACAATATTGACATTTACGACAAAAAGTATTATTAAGGTATCAGAAGTGGGATTTGAACCCACACCTTCATAGAATTCTCGCCTGACTCCGTCTGAGTTAGTAACCATCTTCTAGTTTAAAATCTGCTCCATATCTCTTGATTGATGTGTTCCAGTAGATGACCCTGAAAGGCAGTCCCTTTTGCTTAACTCAAAATCTTGTATTTGCTTAAATACTACCAAATATTAATACATATATGAATTTTGATGTTTATCCGTACTATTGTAATAGTAGGTGTATTAAATTTAACCGTTGAATAAAACCGGAACCGGAGCGTACGCTCATGTAATTTTACAGATGAAATGTTCTATTAAATGCTAGTTTAAGGTTCATTTAATAGGGCATTTAAAATGTTGATAAGAAAGATAGTAAGTAGTAATTTATAGCCAAGTTCGGAACAAGTATAAAATACAATATGTTAATAATAATATGATGACTGAATATTTTGTTCATATAATTACACTAGTTTTAGCCCGGGACTTCGTACCCGTTGTTTTCACAATGAATCGACTTCCACGCAATCTGTTATAAACTAGTATAATTTCTCCATACAAATATTGAACCCCCTTAATCCCTGTAGCGGTTGAATTTTAAAACGATCCGTTCTTAGCGGATGTCTAAGTCATAAGCTAATCACAGATAGCTATATCTGCGTGCCATAATTTCAGCCCAATACTTTCTGTGGTTTGAGCTATAATTGAACGTGAATACTTTACTGCACTTTTAGTTTGTACACTGGTGAGCTTAATGCTATAAAGCGATGTGTTGATAGATCAATCAGTTAGTCTTTTATATATACTAGCGATCATCCTAAATCGAAATTCGACCAGCGACTTTTAAATTATAGACGATTTTCTGTTTGACATTTGCAGTATTCATGAACCTAAACAATGAGTATTATCTACATCACTTGCTGTCACTTTTCGTTCGATGTCAATGTCAATATTTTGGGGGGTCTAAGTTCAATGGCACCGGTCGTGTTAGGATTCGCAGTATTAATTTATTTTATTTTATATATTAGTAACAGATATTATAGATAAATTTTAGCTTTCTGCACTCCTCCATATAAACTTTAACATGCCAAACCTCAAAGTCTTCCGTACACGCAATACGCTTAAAAAGGGGTAGAAAGCGATTGCTTCACGTATTAATATATAAATATATTTAACAGTTTCCTTAAATACTTTGAAATAACTAAGGTAAATGACTAGTAGTTTTGTGCGATATATGTGTTTTTGTAGATTTTCAGTACCCGTAGTTATGTAGGACAAAATGTAAAAAAAAATCAATGTATTATACTGCTTTGGCGTAACAAAAAAAAACTCAACATGATGAAGTTACCCCCTCAATGATAATAATGTGAATTCACTTTACTGACTTTTATTTTTAACCCCCGACGACATAAAAAAGGGAGTTATAAGTTTGTGGTGAAAGGGATGCTTATATGATTTGGGCATGTTGAGAGGATGAATGAAAGAAGAATGACTCAACAAATTTATAATGCGAATGTGAAAGGAAACATTGCAAGAGGAAGGACTAGACGAACGTTCCTCGATTAAATCGGGGTCGTTCTGAAGAAAGATCAGGTCAAGAGTACTATAAACCGACGAGCATGCATGAAAAGAGTGTCGATTGTTGAAGAATCGAAAGATGTATGCCAGGATCGTAGCAGGTGGAAGGACGAGGTCTCTGCCTACCCCATTGGGACATAGTCATGATTTATGTATGTATGTATAAGTTGGACCTGTATCTCTGTGGCATCGTAACTCTTAAACGGGTGAACCGATTTGGATGTGGTTTTTATTTTATTTGAAAGCAGGTTATCTAGCAGTGGTTCTAAGATATGTTTTATTAAAGTGATTCCGCCGTAGCAAGGTCATCAGCTCTGTTGTTGTTGGCGATAGTGATCTTAGACGCATAATGGGTATTTACTTTGCTTTCAAACATATTATATGTTACCTAAAATTTGAAACGCCCATGTATTGAACTCATTTTCCAACTCATATAAGTAGTAGGTAAGTATACTTATTGTAAACTGGCTGTGCCCGCGGCTGCGATCGCCTGACATTCAGAATGCCGGAATGCCGTCCATCGGGCACACGCGTCAATCGTATTAACCCCTTTCCCGGTTATTATTATTTTTTTAACTGACTTTATTGTTAGCCTGAGGGGCCCTATCCAAAAACAGAGCCGCTGATGGCTTTTGCAGCTTTACCGGGCTTGGGGGCGAGCACTTAAGGCACTCAGCCGCGGAAGCGTGGGCAAAAAGCGCGCAAGGGTGCCAAAGTGGCCGGACCACGGCTTGGGCTGTTGCCACGTTTGCAAAGAAGTCGCGATCTGAATAATTCCCTATCCGTAAGATTCGAGCTAAACTAACATATAAATATACATGTCCCTGCCTTCTGGGAGGAAGGAAGGAACATGTGTATATGTATGTAGTGATCTGAAATAATGTCTACACTAACTAGCGTAAAAAAGAAAAAAGATCACTTACAGAGCCTATGTACCCGTGTGGTCTCCGTTATTTCAAAGACCAAAATACTCACTGTGGGTGTTCCGAAGATAGACATATACTCTCTCTGACTTTTTTAGGACTTTTTAATGTTTACAAATATGTAGTACATTAATTTGATATATCTCTTATGGTTTACACAGCGTAAGACATTTAAGCGCCCGCATTGATTCACCGTGGCCTGTTTTTTTATTTATTTGCACGAAACCCGAATTCTTTTTCTAAAATAAAATAGCCCAAGTTACTCCTTATGACATCAGCTATCTGGCAGAGAAAGTTCTGTCAAAATCGGTCCAATCGCTTCGGAGATTACCCGGAGCAAACAGACAGACAGACAATAATTTTTAAAATGGGTTTTATGTTATAGTGTCATACATAGTTTCATATGCATTTAGTAATAAGCTGTTATTTTGACGTTACAAATAGTCATACATAGATTTCAGTATTTCAATAAAATATCCTTTAATAAATACAAAACACCAATTCTAATTTAAATTTCCTGAAGGACAAATAAATTATTATAATTGAAAATGAATGTGCTGGTGCTCACAACTGACGTAATTGGAGTTGTGGCCTGTAATGAAAGGCGTCATTTTACACAGAAACAAGGCACCCGAATTATTATACAAAATTACTACCCGTAGTGCACTTTTCATACTTATAATTATGTGTAGGTAAGGTCTACTTGTACGCGGGTCGTCTATTCTCGAATTACGTTTACCAATCTCACTCTTATTTGATAAGAAACAAAAGCTACACAAGTATCGTAATTATGAGGCCGCTAATGCACTTTTTTTCGTCGAAAGATTAATTTGGAAACAAAATTACTTCATGTATTCGATATTTATATAAATAATGAAAAATGAACTTTATTTCTTTTTAAATAAGAATTCAGTTTATGTTTGACTGGTGCATATCGGTTGTCGTTTACGCAAAGGGTCAATTACCTAGGGCACGTGCACGGCTCATAAAACATAAATATGTTTGAATTATATATGTGTACGTGTACACTTAAAACAAATGAATGATCGTAATAATCCGACTTCTGGACTGATTATTATCAGGACGGCTATGTGTCTAAATTTACTTATGCATAAAAGCTTCAGTGGTAGAGAGGCAATCTCTGAGTGCAACATTTTATTTTTCTTACAATTAGTTTTATTTAGACTAGAAACCGCCCGTGACTTCGTTCATGTTAATCTTCTTCTTACTCTTATCCCACCTAAGTTGCATTGCTAAGTGGCACAACATGTTTTGCCCTACCCATCTCTATCAACAATTTTTGTTTGGATTGACTATACTTTTAGCCTTAGATGCCCTAGAACTAGAGCCGCTGACGGATTTTACACCTTCACCGGGGCTTGGGGGCGAATGCTTAAGGCACTCAGCTGCAAAAGCTTGGACAACATGTGCGCAAGGGTGACAAAGTGGCCGAACCTCGTTTGGGGCTGTTGCGTTGCCTCGATTGCAATAAAGTCGTGATCTGACTAATTCCCTATCCGTAGAAAATTCGAGCTAAACTAACACATACATATAGTATACATGTCCCTGCCTCCTGGGAGGAAGGAAGGAAGGAACATGTTTATATGTACATATTTAGTATTTTGTGAACATGTTCTGAACTAACGGTCCCTTACAGAACCCATGTACCTGTATGGTGTGCACGTATGTATGAACATATTGTGTGTAATTATGTCAGTGAGTAGCTAGTGATTGCTCTATCTACAATCATCACAGTATTCATACCTTATATTAGAGATGAAACGGATATGCGGTAACTATCCTTTATACGGCCTATCCGGCCGGATTCCGAATAGTAAAATTCAAAAAATTCTCTATTTTACACAAGGAAAATCATACCACAATAGGTTATGGACACCGTTTATTTTTATAATCAAACGTCAAAAGTTTTATTTAATTATTTTAGTACTCAAAATTAACAAGTGGCAAATTATGGTGAATGAATATCAAATTTTCCGCATTTGTTAGTAAGAAGCAATTCCGCGTGGCTTCGTATACCAGATCAGCTTCTGGAAATAGTCTTTCGCTGTAAACGCTACTGCCAGGTGCTGAAAGATTAATTCTAGCAAACCTTGTCAACTGCGGGTATCGATTCAAATTAACTGAGAATGTAATAAACAAACGAACTGAGAAACAAACAAACTCATACGTGCGACGACACTCGAATGCCCCCGAGTAGTCCTGATCTCCGCTCACGTCCGATAACACCCGAACGCGCCAATATTGAAATCAAACTGATCGCGTCATGTAAGGCGATAAAGGGCCAAATATCCGGTAGCCGGTATCCGGCCAAACCACTATCCGTTTCATCTCTACCTTATATACCTACGCATGTAATTTCTAAGTCCTCACATAATCCATACATAACTCCTTCCGTCTTCCTCTATCCGTCTACCTTCATACTTAACATTCGTCGTCCTTTTTTTCTTCTTAACTAACTTGGCAACTGGTCCTCTTTATTGAAGATCATTAGTGACGTTATTGAGTGATTATAGAGTTTCTATGATGAAAACTTTCTAGGGAGTTTTTGTGGCATCTCAGAGTTCATGGCCCATTTATTATTTCCAATCCACTTCATTTGTGCACAATAACCAAACTATATTTTGCAAAATACCAGATAATTTTATACAATAGAAGGTAAAACAAAAAAAAAAAAATTAAACTAAATACTTTTTGGGATCTCTATTCTTCGCTCACGTTAATAAATAACAAAAACTTAATAAAAAATATATTATATATGTATTAATAAATCAGAAAAGCAATGAATTCATTAAGAAACATCTGTCTTTGATTGGTGACCTGATTACATAAAAAAATGTTACATAACAATTTATATTAAATTATAGATAAGTAATAGATATACTTACTGTATTTAAAGATAAATTAATTAACTTCATCGAATCTTGACATTACCTACTAGATGGAACCACCAATCTGGTGAATAATTTATTTTATTGTTTAAAAGTTAAACTAGAAAAATAATATTGTGAAAATATTTAAAGTGTTCCATTAACCATTTTCTATTTTGCAAACAACGTAGACACTATATTCAATACAGCGAGATTCAATTGAAAGCCAGCAAGCAATAGCATGTCTTTTTTACATAACACTATACTTACTGTACACGTTCATAATTATTTTAAATTAATATTTTATCTACATCTTGAAATGTGCGAAGAGGAGGAAAAAATCCAAAAGATGAATGAAAAACAAAAAAATAACACTCATTTATAACACAAAAATTATAAACATAAAAACATTGTAATTGATCAATTATTTTACCACAAACTAAAAATCTGCACCTGCCTTACCACACTAAAGTAATTTAAAGCCGAAGATGTTTCCGTAAAGGTAGATGTCGACAAAAAACTACATAGAGCCAGCCACCAACGTGTATCATCCATAGGGATATCAACAGATGTTTAAGGGCTCTTTACTCGCAGAGGGAGGGACAGAGGGCAGATCTAATTTACGATGACGATTAACTCGGTCACCTGTCCGTTTGGTATAAAATATGAGGCAGATGAAGTTCTGAATGTCGCCGCGTTCAAACTATAAAGATTACGGTAGGAAGTGGGATTTAAAGGGTTTGCCTCTTTAATTTAAAGGTTTTAAAGATTCAGTAAAGCTTGTTTTCTTTTACTAATTCAACTATGTATGTCAAAAGCCAAAGAATAGATATGACGGTAAACAATATGTAATAATTTGATTGGAATATTTTCCGATTGTACTATATTTTTGATTTATTTGAATACATTTCATTTTATTACATAATTCTCTTATCATCATTATCAAAATACATGATACAATTATATTAGAAATTTAAAAAATCTCGATCAAAAACCTTATTTATCGACGAAGAAAAGGTACAGAATAAGTGTCTCTAACTACCAAACCAGCCTCTCTACTAACAAAGCCTTTAATGTAAAAAAAAAAACTCTAATTTGGACGACTTCATGAAAACGCCCATGCTATTCGAATGTAATTATAGTATGATGAATTTACAAGAAATTACAATCTAATATTCGTTGATATATATATATTGATTGAATCAATTTAAGCAAAAAACTTTCAAGTGATTCATACTTAGATCGATCACAAACGATAAACATGCAATAAATTAATGTAATGGGGATATGAAAGCAGGTGATGGCAACGCAAACACATTGGTCAGAGAAACAATAATCGACCTTCGGTACCACCTGTCTTGGCACCTTGAGGCGAAACTAATTAAAGAAAGCTTATAAACGACGCTTGTGACACAAGTGCTTTTGAAAAGACAGTAGTAAGTAACAGTGATTGAAATTGTGCCCATAGATTTCGATTCATAAATTTGATTTTCCATAAAAGATTTTATCACAATGGGTACGTCTTTTGTTCTCGTATGGTTAGTAGAATGGTCTTCTCGGTAGTTCGTTTTGTTATTGTTTACTTTTAAGGGCACCGTTGAAATCGACAAATGGCGAAACTGTGTCCATGTTTTGTTTCGTATGGTTATTTTGGAGCTGCCTGTGGCTTTCGTGGTAAGACCTATTTTAAATCGAGCATAACTCAATGTATTGTCTATTGAATATTTCGTCGTTATGATGTGTTTTTAAGGTTATTATTGTTTCTAAATAAATAAATGAATGAAATCACACAGGAAAAGGATGTTCCTTAAACCCTAAAGTAACTATTGTTTCTTTTTCTGTCTTATATTATATCATTTTTAAATCTCAAACCGATTAGATGTCTCGTATCCTACAAAATACGCGGTAAATTTTTTTCAATCACAAAAAAAACCTTGACTGGTTTTAGTAGGCGCCAAAAAGCCGGCGTTCTCAGAACGGGCATCAATGAAAAAAGCCATAAACTAAAGTTTTACCTCGCCGACAAACGGTTTCACGTGCCGATGCACCAAAATTGTTGGCTTTTCAACGATAACACAAAATAAAGGCAGTTTTTTTTTGTTCCCAACGCTTTATTTGTTTCATTAAGATCGGTTCCAAAGATTTTTACAGAAATAAAAACTCTTGTATGATGGTTTAGACGTCATTCTTAATGTTACTCATTGGCACATTATAATCATAGCTGATGGGAATGACAAATAAATTGTATTTTATTAATGTGAAATATGCTCCAATCAAACGCATTCCCTTTTTAATACATTTATAGGAATGATATTTATAATAATTGATTTACATGGGCACAGTTTTTTTTATATATTCAAACATTGTAAAGAATGCAGTGCACTTGTATTTACTAGACTCCTGGACCTGAATTAGAACTGTTTGAACTTATTAGTTTAATTCTAGTTTTATGTTAGTATGAAACGAAAAAAGTTTATTGGCCTTTTAATTTGATTATATTTATTAAGTATTAATATTTCGTCACTTGAAAAGTAATTACATGTAATAATTTGATAAGTTACATTGTGGTCGTTTAACTTATTTTAAATGACGTGCCTATTGTCAATGACATTTTATATGTAGACGCGTCATTCGCCAACATCATTATACTTAAAAAACAGCGTAATTAAACTATACGTACAAACTATAAATAATGCTTCTAGTTATATAGTACCCAAAAAAGGGAAAGTATATGAAAAACGTTATATGTTAGTTTTGTTGTTAGAATAAAATAAATATATATTTTGAGTTGTAATGATGTGTAATGCAATAGCGACACTGTATAAATACGTGTCTAAGAGAATGTCAGGCAAATTACCTGACTTTAATATTGCCAAAATAGAGCGCAGGTAACGCATCTACACTTATAAAAACATCTTAGCCTATTGTCATGTCTTATTTCTATCGTAGCAGGGCGACGTGACTGCATTGCACCTTATAGTTAGTGAGCACATTGCAATACTATAATGCTGGCGACACCCCTGGGATCTACAATCCATCTTCAGGCGTCGCTGTCATTCCGGCCTGCCTAAATGTCCTTTTTTCACGTTATGCTTAAAAGATCCCATGTAAGCTGCTGGCCGGTAGGTTCTGCCCAGAAGACGGATCCGCAGTGTCACAGTAGGTACGGCGAAGATAAGTCTTTGGAAGTTTGATTGTTCGTGTCGTAAAGCTGTGACTCTGGAGCCCAGCCTGTGTGGTTCTGTTATGAAAGAGAGAACAGGGAAGTAGGTTGAACTGCTCTTTAGAACACTTGCCATGATATTAATGGTAGAAAACGCTTGCTCCTTGCTAGGCAATGCTCCTACGCAGCTGAATCGGCTCGGTAAACTTAGTAACAATTAATAATAATAAATAGTAATGTCATTTTCATATCCATAGATTTATATTCATAAAACATAGGATCTATGTTAATATCTGTATTGTGTAGAGTATTGATCTCCATGATTAGAAAAATCAAAATCAAAAATATTTTATTCAATTTAGACCCCAAGGAGGCACTTATGAACCTCAAAAGACTTCTACCAGTTCAGAAAACAGCGCAGTTTATTTTTTTCCAATTGTACAAATAATATTTACAGTTAATAATCATATTTTAGTAGCTTAGTGCATGCACAGAGACAAACACACCCAAAAATCACTATCATTCACATAATTATCCACCATATAATAAAGTTTTGGCAGTAAAATCTGCTTGACATGGTCCTTGAACCCATTGTCTGGCATATCAGTAATGTGCTTCGGGATCTTATTACAGAACCTAACACTTATTACTTAAAAAAAAATCATTAGTCTTACTAAGTCTAAAATTTGGTACGACTAATTCGTGTCTATTTCTGGTATTAAAACTGTGCTGGTCTTTGACAAAATCGACAATCAACATAAAATTATATATATTAACATTACTACAATAACAGGCTTATCCTGTTAAATATAATATTTTTTTAAATATTTGGAACACTTTTACATAATAAGAAACCTATTTCATTATTCCAGTCCCAATCCCCAGTGTATATTTGATTACACGTAAAATTAAAGGATACTGCCATTAAAAATTGCGTGCCTTTTTTTTCGTACTCGGCGGTGGTACAATAACGTGAATAGCCACCCCCGGGCTAAACCACCCTTTTAACTATAGAATTACTTCTCGGAATTTTCGTTGCCATGTTCCGACATTGAGGATCGTTTCGATATTTTATTTAGGTTTACAATTTTTTTTATCTTTTTCCGAGTAAATGTTTCTAATATTTTTGCTTTAAAATATTGTTTTGGAAATATTTTGTTCCCTATGTAATTAAAATAACTGTATATAATCGTATAACATTTAAGAAATAACAATTTAGAATTTATGATGAGACACATGATAAAATTTATATTTTAAAAAGGTTGACATAAGTATTTCTCCCTTTAGGCGTAACAGTTACTTAACAAGGTATCATTTATTTTCTTTTTTTTCTTTCTTTAAGCATCTTATTACCTTTATCGATTGTCACTGGGAAATTGGTTTGTAGGTTCGAGTAGTTATGTCCAATCATGCCTTAATAAAGTAATGGGAATCTCACTCAATCTCACAAGGTACGTTTTTTGTGCGAACCCGAAAAACATATTTTTTTATACCGTAGCCATTGACGCTTTTAATGCCTTAGGTATCAACTAACGTGTTGCTGACCTAGAACTTCCCTACCGTAGGAACTAAACAAGGATATTTAGCTGCGATCTTCTGTAGTGTGGAGGTATTTCACTGGTCGGGCTCCGTCCCAAGTAGGGTGGTACTCTTAAATGCAATTCGCTTATTATGTCAGTCTCATCGTAACATAAATAAAGTTTATTAATGATAAAATATTTAATCATAAGATGCAATTGATTTGAATAGACTATTCGCTCCATCAGTGGATGAATCACATAATATGTTTTATTTTAAAATACCAACAACATCTAGTCTGTTCAAACTAAAGGTACCTACTCAACCCGGGCATACTCCATCAAAAGTTCCATTTTTTCTTTTGTTATAATTACTAAGAAGTGTAAATAAATATACTTTAAATATGATTTTTTTTTTTATATATAAAGCTCGAAAGTAACTGAAAATGCACCAAAAGTTGCAATTTTGCATTCTTAGTTCATGAATATTATTGCTAGTTCCATTTATAAACGATGTCATTAAGCATAGTCTTTGTGACTACTTGTGCTACTCTAGTGGCTTGTTGCTATGACGACGTTTGAATTCCGAGACAATTCAGCCGAATTGACAGAGCCATTACAGAGGTCGGCCATTCACCGTCTGCTCGTGTAGTTCACTATAAGTCGGATTGCATTCATTAACTACATTAAGGCATTTAGTCTCAGATTATCTTCGAGATATATAGACGTCTCAGTTGGTATTTATATGACCCACAGATGTCGTACTCAGGACGGAATTTTCAAAGGACACTGTTGTTAATTATTGGGATTATTCGTGAATCCGTGTGGATAATTTTATTTTACATTTTACTGGCTGTGTCCCACGGTTTCAGCCGTGTTAAGTTTATTCGTCGAACTCTCCACCGTGACGCTAATGCATGTTGCCTTGTTCTTGCTTGTTAGATTGTTTGATGCTCATGGTTACTGCTCCGCTTCTTATGGCTTTAGCATGAAGTTATATAGTCGGTCTTACTCAAAGAATAGGATATGAAATTCTAAAATATTTTTTCTATTCCCAATGGTAATTCCAGAGATTAGTGGGTTCAAATAAATAAACAATCTCTTGAACTTAATGATATTGGTAGAGTAAAATTAATTATACAGCTTTTGTGGTGATTTTAGGACAGTAATTTAAGATTTAATTAATTACTACCATGCACACTGTATTTGAAAACTCGTAACACACTCATACTACCACTAGGTATAGGTTTACGAAAAGGTAGATGGAGAAGGTAGACAAGCGTAGGTGGTTGGGTGATGAGAGATACATAACTCGAAGAATAGTCTAAGAAGTTTTGTTAAGAGGCTTTGACTCAAAATTGGTACATGGATAAAAAGAGAACAAATAATAATGGTACTTAATGGTAACTAGTCTCTGTATTTAAAAAGTATGTCTATGTGCGTGCGCGTATACGAACGATTCAGCTATGTCCGTGACTTATGGTTTTTGCGATAGTTTCTTGGAAGTGAATGATCTGCTTTTAAGTTATCTGTGGCATCTAGTAAGTGCCCCCTTAAAGGTGCGCTGGCTGCCGGTGTACCGGCATCTATTACTGTTTCAGAGTAGGGTGACACAAGTCCAGATATATCAGACTATTTAGTGGCAACAGTTGTCACACCGTTATGTACTTTAAGATTTCAATATTTTATTTAAGGGACATTTAAAACAACTATTAATAAAGTTAAAGCATAGTTGATCGTAGTAGTTATTTATGTATTTAATGACGTATCTATTATTATAATTGACAAACATACTTAACTACCATTTATTTTTATAAAAGTCATTTCATAAATAATTTTACAAAGTTATATCAATTATATTAAATAAAGTATTTTAACAGTTAAATTCGATCTGTAATATTTCTTGCGACAATAAAAAATGGTTAAAGTAACTGCAAATACCTTTTACAAATTAAATTTACTGTCAGTTAAAGGCCTCATTAAGTGTCCTTCAGTTTGTTATCGGGGTAAATACAGCTAAAATTTTAAGGTCACAATTTGCCACGGAAGTGTTTAAATTTCGTGTGTTCATGTCGATTGAGAATTTTCAAGACTGATAACCTTGGTATTACCCTTTGTTATAATAATATAATTAACTAGCTGTGCCCGTGGCTTCGCTCACGTGGACTACAGAATGCCCGCGCGAATCTTGCTCCCCGCTCCCGGTTATTTTAAAGACATAATTGCTTATTGTGGGTGTTCCTTAGAAGATAGATATATACTCTGCCGGACTTTTTTGTAGGTTTTTTTAATGCCTATGATTATGTAGTACATTAATTTGCTATATCTCTTATGGTTTACTCGGCATAAGCCATTTAAGCGCCTGAACTGATTCACCATGACCAGTTTTTTTATTTGTGCGGAACCATAATTCTTTTTCTAATATAAAGGTAGCCTAAGTTACTCACTAACTGCTGTTTTCAATAACGTATCTGAGTTTACTATCCCCGATTAGTACATACTTGTAATAAGTACTATCTTTAACTTAAGACAGATATCGGCTTCTCTCTTATCTATTCAAGCTATAGGATATGGATATTTAATATGTAGATACGAAAAACTATCTATTGATAAGTTATTGAAAAAAAAGTAAGGACAAAAGGTTATATTTGTCTATCTTTAGTAACTGAAACAATGGATAAATAGGTTATTGAAAACGGTCGTATATCATCAGCTATCTATCAGTGAAAGTCCCGTCAAAATCAGTCCAACCGTTTCGGAGATTACCCGGAACAAACATAGAAACAGACAGACAGACAAAAAATTTAAAAATGGGCTGCTTGTTATAGGTTTCGTATATACTTTCATATGAATTTAGTAAAAAACTGTTATTTTAACATTACAAACAGACACTTCAATTTTATTAATTGTATATAGATGTATTGTTTATATAAGGAATAATTATTAAAAGCTGTTGTTATTTCTATAAAATTTATTCATCATTTGAACATAACTTATTTATCCTCGGTTGTTCATATCTTTTTAAACAGTTTCAAAATTATGCTTCATTTATGGTTTCACTCCAAATTATTATTTTTTCTGTTCCCAAGTTTGAAGAGCTTGAACTTGCATTGTTTTGGGACAAACTGAAGTTGTTCGCAATTTGTCAACTTTTCTAACTCCATTTTCCCTTTAAAAAATCTTGGAAATCAATATCATTTTTTTTTAAACATATTTGCAAATATTTTAGTAATAAATGTTACTCGTATTACGTTTCTATTATTACTATTTATCGTAATAAATTACTGCAATGCTATTTAAAATCAATCGTATGTTTTATTTAAACAAGGATTTACTAAGGCAATAATCGATAAATTATCATTTTGTATCACAGACCATATTTTTTCTTATTTGATTTTGGCAATAAATTCATGAAAAACAAGTTATTTTGAAATTTTGGTTTATACTTTTGATATTTTTTGCTTTCTTCATGGGGAGGTGATAGTACAAGATTAAATTGCGAATGCCTATTGTTCGCAGTTGTGGGTTCGTAGGCGTTGGTATATATAATGAAGCTGGTAAAAATGAAGTCAAGCTCATTTTTAATAACTGTCTGCATATTAAACGGTTCTGAAGCGAACAGAATTTGACACCATGAGAGGCGGTATTGCCAATACAAAATAATTAATTGTTATCCTAGTATTCACAGATTCTATACGCATATAATTCCTGACTTAATCCATCCATGCTTTCTTCTGTATTCCTCTACTTCTATGTCCGTCTACTTTCATACTTAAAATTCTTCTAATTATATGACATTCATCATTCCTAATGACATGCCTATAACACGCAAACCTATTAAGATTTATTTAAGAGGTAATTTTAACCAAGCGTAGAAATTTCCATTTGTTTATGAGTGCCCCTTTTATTTATTTGTTTTATATTTTAAATTTCTTTTTATTTATTTATTTGTTTTTTTTTTTTTTAATAAATATTATGTCATGAATAGTGAGTTTTTATTGTTATTTGTTATTATGTTTTATTTTATTTTGTTTGATTATTGTTGGCGCGCCGTGACTTGCCTCGAGGTTCCAGCTGAGCATCAGCACTAAGTGCCCTGTGGCACTTCACATATGCTGAGCTGGACGCCGTAGCTGGGTTATTACTTTTTAATGTTATGTTTTTTTTTTGTGTATGTTAATATTACTCAATTTATGTTCAACGTGTTTTGTTCTGAGGAATAAATGTTTTTCTTTCTTTCTTTCTAAATTAAATTAAATTAATGAAGTTGATCTTTCGGTGTGAATAGTTGCCAGCACAGTTTAGGAGCGGCCGTTCCTCCGTAGTTTTCTATCCCCGGGACATGTCTAAATCGGGCCGGGTCGTTGTCGGTCTAATTCCGTGCGGTCCACGCGCCTCGCATTGTCGACTTCCTATTGCGTAACGGGAAGACAATTGGTTACGTCATGGCACTTAGGTGAATGCACTTTTACTTATTAGGTTGTGACGGTTTATTCGCCGCACACTTTTATGGGAGATCCTGTGATCATCTATGCTACTATGCTAATATAAAGTGAGAACAACGTATACGTACGAGCAAGGGTGTGTACAGTGGAGAGCTTGCTGTTTATTACATTCTTCTTATTTATGTTCATTGTTCTAATCTGAGTGAATCATCTTTATGAAGGCATTTTACATAACGATGATTGACATGTCGATGACTGTTCAAGAGTGTCATCAATTGCCAACGAAATCGTGTCGAGGTTGTGTGTCATGTTTGCTTTACTTCATTAGTATTAGTGTTGGTATGCAATCTACACGCTATTTTCTATTGCGACATTCCAGTCTTGGATCTAAGAGGAAGGGGGGAAGAAGTTGGTCAAACCAAGCAAATTCATATGTTTGAGAGAAAAACTTGCGCCTAGCATTCTGGGGCGATTGTTTATTTGACTTTCGATAGCATCCTCAGTAGATTTCAGAACGCTTGTGTTTTGTCATTGATGTCTCTGCTAGGGTAACTCACTTCGCATCTAGAAATCTTAAATGAAGATGCCTCAACTGTTGTATAGTAGGTAACGCATTTGTACCGGACTGATTGTTAACTAGGATCACTATCAAGGAAGTATTGGGTGGAACCGTCTGAGAGATGCGATCAATTCCCCATGCACCCTAAGGCGTCACCTTCACGAACGAGTTTATCGCGGCGATATTATAGTCCTGCCGCTTCATTCTATAACTACTTCTTGAACGTGTCTCCACACGGCGAAATTATCGTGGCGATGCGACGAGTAAAACGCCAAGGACTCGTTGTGCGCCCGCCGCGAGACGCGACCTACTCGCAGCGCATTCGCTACACAAGGATGGGACACTTGACAATCCTTCGCGACTCGCGACGAGTCATTGCGGTCTCGCAGCGATCCGTCACGAGTTGTGACGATATGCAAGAGGAAGAATAGTCGTCTTGTGGAGATAAACCGACGATAGCAGGACGGACTCGCGGCAATACACTCACTCGTGGAGGCGGTGACTAATAAAGAAGGCACAGCCCGGCCGTGCTTCAAAAACCCTCGCTCTCTGTGCATGCTTCCAAGTTTCCTGGATGTTGTTGAGGTAACATTTCCAATATGCAACATATATCAATTCCTAGGATAATAAGACTGTCAGGTTTTATGAAGTGAGTGAGTTTTTTACAAGAGTAAATACATACCTAAGTTTTCTTGGAATTGAACTCAGTTAATTTGCCTCCATGTAGACGGTTGAGATCAGTGCCAAGACCTAGCCGCATCTCGAACCTCGGTATTAAACTAACAACAAGTGGGCTAACTGCAATAACACACGAACACGTCTTTCGATCAACTCCAATCTTTACAGATTACAATGGGTGTAAGATCTTACACTCATTGCCACTATGTCAGTAGTCAGTGTAAGTCGGCAGCGTTAGTACCGCTGCTGTGTTACAGGCCGGTTGGCAACATCTCCTAGAGCGTTCCAAGTCAGCTCCTAGTATTATCAACCTGGTCTAGACTTGTCTCAGAACTATGGTTAATATAATAATAATAAAAACAACCATTTTATCGATCTTGGATAAGAATTTCAAAAATTCTGTGCTATTTAACACTATCATTACTCGTTCGGTTACATCACAGAACGTTACGATAAAATTAAGCCCACATTTGAAGACGGGTGTCATTAAATCGATAAACAAAGGATCGGTGAAATCGCATCGGAAAGTCAGTACCGCATGTACCGAGCACGACTTATTTAGAAAGCTTGTATGAAAGCAGTATTAGTCATGTTCATTCAGATGGTGATATTGATAATATCATATCTGGTACGTGGGTGTGTTTATTTGATCATGGTGACAGTTCTTTTGGCGGTTCTGATTTAAAGATTAGATTGGGATGCGATTGAATTGTTATGGATGTATTGCTTCCTGTTGACTCACTCATCGAGAATATTTGATTTGTTAGATCTTTTTGCATATGCTTCCTTTTAACACTGAGAGGCTGCAGGCCACAGTCCATTATGAATTTTGATATTTTTGATAACAAATGGTGGCATACTCGGACACCACGTCGAAAGACAAAGGCTAGAAGATTCTTACAATAAACTTTAGCCTCGCAGTGAAAGAATACACCCTGGTGTCTATCGTTACGTTTCAGCAGCTGTATTTAAGAGTCAATGTTATTACTACGCTTATCATTTTCTACCTCATCATCAACTAACCTCAGGTGGGATTATAGGCATAAGGGTTATGTAGAATAAAACAAGTCAACTGCAATTTTATTTGGATTTTGGACTTGAACCAGTAAACTAGATGTTTTCTTTTCTTATCTGTCTTCCACAAAATAATGTCGCTTGTTGGGTTGAGGAACCACAACTACACGGTAACTTCCATTTTGATGATAATAATAAAATATTTCAGAAACCTATAAACCCTAAAATCATCTCCTAAAATGATATTCCTCATCATGTTAGTCTCATGTGATATCCTTAATTTTCACAGGAGATTGTTTTTAAATACTCTGAAATATGCAGTCCGGCATGTACTAATGGATCGTTGAGTGAAATGACTTACTACCCCTGATATTCATTCTGAAATACATCCATCTAAAGGATGACTGGAAATGATTGCTGAGACAGCAATAAGGCCGCCATGTGTACTTATCATAAAATTTTAATGTTCATTTGGATCTGTAATTAACGGTGTAAAGTTTAAATAAATAAATAAAATCTCGTTACCATCATGCATGGGGGGATGTCGACGAACTGTTATAAAAATACACCTTCACTGATCTTGTGAAATCGCTTCCTTATAAATCTACAAATCTTGTAATAGTAGAATTATTCAATTAACAGCACATTATACATAAAGTAGTCAAAGAAGTAACACTTAATCAATTAAGATATCACTTTGCGAAGTACTAATGAAACTTTGACATGAAAACCTAATTTATTTCATGTATTAGATTGAAATATTCTAAACAGTGGATAAAGCGATTAATCTATATACTATAAATATGAATTAATATAAGTTATTGTGCCTTTCCGTGTGTTAATTGCGGATGCTAGCCATTTCACTCAATAGATCAGGTGTTCTCCTGATTGAATTGACATTAATAAAAACATTTATTTTTTTAATTCATTATAGCAATATCTCTAACGGGTCTAATTGATACACATGGACTAAAACTTATAAGTTTACTAGCTTTACCCTAAGGTTTTACCCGTGTTAATGGATTAGACCAATTTTCCGCCACACCGCCACCACTTATCACTATCCTTATTTGCTTACAGCATGCCAGTTTGCTTAACGTTTATGATCTTCCTGCTCTGTCCCTTAGGGTCGTAGCGTAAACTTATATAATCTATGGTTTTCTTCAATAAATAGGCTATAAAAAAAAATCATATCTGACGCCAGAGATCAGTGCGTTCAAATAAACAAAATATTTCTTGAGCCTTCTGATCTCGGAAAACGACAAAGCAAAAGAAAATCATAGATGGGTATTATATTTTTAGGATAAAAGTGGTTAAGTTATGATTTTACCAGGATAAAAAATATCCTATGTGTTATTCCAGGTCATAGACTATCTGTGTGACAAATTTTATCTAAACCCGTTCAGCCGTTTTTGCGTGATTGAGTAACAAACATCGAAACATACACACTTTCACATTTATTATATTAGTAGGATAGATGTTTAGCACGACTAGAAATAGCGATATAAACTTAACTAGAAATTTTGCTCTACGGTGTAGTTGTCAGAAACGTAACCTAACGACATATAGGTACACTAATCACTAATACCCACGATACTGGTTTGTTCTTATTATACCACAAATTCTGTCTTGGGCTGAATTGAGAGAATTCCAATTGATTTGAATGCCATCAGCGTGTTTACACTGTGGTCGATAATAACCCTTCATCTGCTGGTATTACAATGTAACTAATGTATGTTTATTCGCCGAGCAGGGCATGTTTATAATTGCATATGAGTATAAAAAGCTCCGAGCGATGTTTGGCACGTGCATGCGAGGAGTGCTTACTGACCGTGAAGAAGCTAGCGTTTCCCGGGTCGATAGCCTTTTCATTTTAATTGGATGACTTTTTTTTTCATAGTAATATTATGTCAATTGTTCACGTGTAGGCGTCGACATGATTAGTACTCTATTTGCAATTTTTTTAAATCTATAATGAGCTTACATTAATACCCAATCGCATGTGACGGGTGAATAATCCTTATAAAAAAGGTATACATATATTTAGCAACTTGTGAAGTTCAATATTTCTTACAGTCAGCAAAGGTATTCGTAGATGAAAGAAGAAAATCACGTATTGATGTATTTTTAAGTGATCGTTTTACTATAAATTGTCGCTAAGCACCTCCATATTGTTCTGGAAGGTGCATCTCTTTCTTGAACTAGCGATTTAATAATTTTGACAGGAGTGTTTGTAATCCTACTGTAGATTATGAAGTTATGACACTTTTTTATGAGGTTTGAGGATTTTCATACCGATTTTACCTTCAAGATCAATAAATAACCTCACGAATACGTATTCAGATTTTGAAAACAATTTAAGTATATGGAACTGTGCACTCTTATGTTTATTGAATATCTACGTTTCGTAAGAAAATGTTTGTAAGCCATAACCATTAATTTTTTAGTCCAACATTTAATTGTTTTTTCTCGGATAAGAAATAATATATTTTCCCCTAAATCCCTATATCTCCTAAGCCGATATTTTTATTGACGAATAAAAGTTTTCGTGCCAAGCGCTGATTGTTATACCAAAATTGTGTTTACATTAAAAATAATAATTACATTTCTATAATATTATATTGTAGTTTAAATGGTATAAAATATTTGCAATAGCTTAGCTTAGGCAAAATACTAGTAATAGAAATTTCATAGAGTAGAAATGTCTCCGTCGCACTATCGCGTGCTGCATCATGTTGATAAGTGCACGCGCCGATGAGCGTCAAGTAGTTAATACGTGCCCTTTCAATTCTTTCTTCATTAACGCTCAGACGAGTTTTTCTTGTATAGCGCTCGCGTCGGTGTTTTTTCGCGTCCTGTACCATATATTGTAAATAAACGCCATGGGTGTACTGTGAAGCATTTTGTTAATATATTTAATTACTACTAATTAACATCTAGCTGGCTACTTTGGCCGCTATCGTATTTACGTAACGATTCGGAAGAAGAAGGTTGATACGCTAAGCCTATCAAGATTTAATTTAATTTCAGTTTTCACTGCCGGAACGCATCTAGACGTTTGGTGAAAAATTTTCAGCTTGTGAGTGATAACCCATCAATTATGGCCGTTAGAAAATGCTCTATTATGCTGTAGTTACTTCAGGTTCATTAAAACATTCTAATGCATATTCAGATGTATCCAACGAGCTATTATCGGCGTTCATTACTTTACGTTAAACTTGTGAATTTTTTGTCTATAATTCAGAGTGTCAACGTATTGAGTAAACTCAATCGAGTATATTTCTGATTTTCAATTTTTTCAATGTTTTTTGAAGACTTTGATTTCTGATTGTTTTCTGTTTAATAATAGTTAGGTACCTCGTTTACAATCTATTGCTTATGAAATATTATAACCGTATAGACGTTGGTGGATGTTACTAATTGTTGAGTGACAACTAAGAACATTCAGTAAAAAAAAAAAAATAGGTCAAGAAATCGATGTTGACAACGTCTGTAACCACAGTAAAGCTATTGAGATATAGTTGACAACAATGCAGTTTCATTATATATTTTATTACTCATTTATATTATTAACAGTTCCTGAATAACTTAGTAAATATTTTATTAATTAAACGAGGTCAACGTTAAATAAATATAGTGTTCTATTCGTCGAATATTTTCACTACAATGAAAACTGCTTTTGCTTTTAGCGATCTCATTTTACAAAGAAGAACACTGTGTGGAAAAATTTTAAATGAAGAAACACAAATCAAAACAATGAAAAAGAAATAAAAATAAAATAAAAATAATGGTACAAATGAAACAATTTCACGGTAGAACATCCGAGGCATGTTTAATCAGATGTCGTAGTTTCATGTTTTCGTAGTTTGTATTATTTTGAAATTATTCTATAAATTTTATTAGTTTCAGATATTTTTAGTATTATAACACATTTATTGTAACGAATTGTTAAATTCACCACGGTTTCTCGTCTTATATAATATTTTTATATCGGTTTCGGTTCGTTAGTAATTTAGCCCCCTTTAAAGACTTGTTAATAACATAGCTAATGCTATGTAACGTTTCCTGCTATAAGTGTAACGTTTCCTGAGTTGAAACTTTTTGAACAAAACAAAGCTGTTAATATATAAATTGACTAACTGACCCGCGCAACTTTGTCTGCGTCACATAAGAGAGAGAGGGTTAGAGAGAGTTGGACGTAGGCAGAAACAAATAACAATTGTCGTAGGCGCCTACAATACAATTTATAGGTGCCGTCTGCATCCACATCATTCCGCTAAAATGCACGCGCAGTACTTGATTATTATTTTGCTACGGAGTTATTTTAAAACTGTGATATCTCCTAAGATATTCATAGAAATCAAATGATGTAAAGGGCAATTTTGTCTAAAATTAAATACTTCTGATGAAAAACGTATTTATTTCGATAAGGATTAATACCATATTTATAATAATACCTTCGCAAATAATGCATTATTTTAGAAAAAATTTTATTACCATAAAAAATGTTATATTGTGTCAACCTTAAAAGATATACATATTATGCTATCGCGGATTTTTTTTTAGAACTTTTTAAGAGAAACGATTACATCATACATAATTGTTGCGTAACTTTAACCATTTACGCAGCGCACGCAATAGAAACTTTAAATAGGAAAAAAATGTTCCCCGTTTTTTCAACATTTTTCATTGATGCTCCGCTCCTATTGGTCATAGCGTGAAGTTATATAGCCTATAGCCCTTCTCGATAAATGGGCTATCGAACACTAAAATAATTTCTCCATTCCAACCAGTACTTCCTGAGATTAGCGTGTTCAACCAAAAAAAAAAAAACAAACTCTTCAGCTTTATAATATTATTTGTATAGATTAACTGTGCTACATAATTTCCCCCTTGTTAAATGTATTCCAACGCACACTACGGTGTAATTATCCTATTTGTTCTCACTCCTGTACTTTCCTACAGTTTGTCAGATTGCATGACGCATTCTTGTTACTGTTGTACTGGTTAGGGTCGTAGTATGAAGTTATAAAACCTATAACATTCCTTAATATACGTATAAGATAAAAAAAAAGGTTTTTTGACATCTATCTAGGTATTTCCAGAGATTATAGCACGTTCAAGCAAACAAACAAAAAAAAAAACGACTTTTCAAGTTTCACAATATTCGTATCTATACTAATTACTTTCTGTCATGGTTTCCATAGGCTCTTTTTGTTAAGACAATATTTATTTGCAAGTAGGATTTGCTTGACCGGTCATGACCTTTAATTGTAAATTGGACAATATGCATTTTACATGATTCAATATTTTACATATTATATTTTCTCTATGTTTTAATTAATAAAAAATTCGCCTAAGAATTTCTTTTTTACATAGTACTAATCGACCGTGTGGGCGCGTGGTACCTTCGCAGAAATTGTATCTCCGAGTCTAATTTTGGTCTGTTTATAGATATGAAATTAGTATTACAAATTCATGTAGAATTATTCGCTACAAATACGGTATTGAGGTGGAATTGTGTCTATATTTCCGGTTTTCGAGGAGGCCGGGTTCCCGGGTTATCTTTACGTTCTATTTCACTAGTTGATATTTTAACTGTTTGTTATCTTTGAACGTTTTCCTTCTGAGTACGTTAAGTGGCGCAACATTTTGTTGCATATCACTTTGTAACTTAAATAAAGGCATTATTTCTCGTACTAGCTTTTGACCTCCGATTTGGCTGTTTTTGTATTGTTATACATAATAATTTTTTTTTTTAAATATGCGTTCAATATATATATATATTTATAAATAATGCTTTTAATATTAATTTATAATGGTTTCTGCAGGCAGTTACACTCATAATTGGAGGTGCAAATTTTTAAACAGTATTTGTGTGAACACTTCAAACTGATATATTTTTTAATCATTATAATTTATAGCGTTGTGGTCACAATGTCACCTTATCTTAAGTGACGATGTGGCCCAAGATGGTAGCACGCTAAGCCTAGTAGAAGACTAGTTCTCAAAGGTAGCTACCGGAACACACCTATTGGTGTTTGGCGACACATTTTGAACTAGAGGTTGCAATTTGATATAGATTTGCATTTTACTTGTATTCGAAAATACATTGTTTTTGCAGGGTGGTAGGATAGGTACTACAATTGTATCCGAGTGGATCGCAACCACCATACATCACGTGTAAAACCCACCATAGTATCACCTAAGGCTTGTCGCGTTCCGGGATCAGCCATGGTATATCCAGCATGTGGCATGGACTACCGATCTCTCTTTAGTTTTAGACTGTACTGGGCTTACTATCAGGCAGACAGGTTTTTTTTATATTACAAAGGTAGCAAACAAATATACTGTCCGCTACCGTAGCCTTTGTTATCAAAAGCCTGTTGCTGACCTTGAACTCCTCTACTCCAAGGAGTTCTGGAAACCCTACTCACAGTAGGAACACCAACACAAGGTTATTTGCCAGTCGGGCAGCCTCAAGTAGAGAGAAATCTTAAAATACATTTTTCTGCGCTGTACCTACCTCTGTAAGGCTACTAGGAATTTAGAATACATTGTTTTTTTATCATAAAATATTATCACTTCCCGCAAGTTCAACAATTTTTAGTTCTCCGTAACCGGGCGCAGTGGGTCAATGTAAAAGGACACTTTTAGATAATGCGGTTAAATGTAAATACGCGGCGGGCGGTCGTCGGCCGGCTTTTCGGCTTGACCGACACATCCGGTCTTCGGCAGGAGGTCCTCTTACTAGAGATATTGTTTTAATAGATGATAATAAACGATTGCTAAGGATCGTTTTCCTACATAATATAGATGTACACGTTTTTAGTATATAGATATAATTATGGTACACAAATCCGGTATTTTGAGTTGTGACGCAAATCGGTGACCACGCGCTTCTTAATCAGAATTTTTTTTTTTATGTTATAACTTCTATAGGCCCGTTGTGCATTATTATTTATTATAGTACGACAAAGTGACGGATGAACCTAATGGTAAGTATGTTATCCAACAGTACTGGCGAATAGTGGTGGGCGGTCATTAATGATTTACATTATCGAAACATTTACATATTACTTATCTTAAGACATTCAATACCTCAGTGCCTCAAGACGAAAGTCTTTGACCAGTGTGTGTTGCCAGTGATGACATACGGCACAGAGTCGTGGTCGCTCACTATGGGCCTCATAAGAAAGCTCAAGGTCGCTCAGCGAGCTATGGAGAGGGCTATGCTTGGTGTTTCTCTACGAGATCGAATCAGAAATGAGGAGATCCGTAGACAAACTAAGGTAACCGACATAGCCAAAAGGATTAGCAAGTTGAAGTGGCAGTGGGCGGGGCACATAGTTCGGAGAACTGATGGCCGTTGGGGCAGAAAGGTTCTCGAGTGGAGACCACGCACCGGAAAGCGCAGCGTAGGACGGCCCCCCACTAGATGGAAAGACGACATAATAAAGGTCGCTGGGAGCCGTTGGGTGCAGGCCGCACAAGATCGGTCGCTCTGGAGATCTATGGGGGAGGCCTATGTTCAGCAGTGGACGTCCTGCGGCTGAAATGATGTGATGATATGAATCGATGCAAAATAGAGCCTTCTCAGTGGGAGGTAAAAGCAGTACAGCGCAGTGAATGGAGGAATATTGTTCAGCAACAGGCAAACGCTTTTCAAACTGAAAACCTGGAGAAAAGTCTGCGATAGCATATGTCTATCTCCTAAGGTTGACTCACAGTAACAGTTTTTATCTTCAACATAATAATGAAAAACATTACGTTATTTGCGAAGCTATTTTCTCTAATTTAGTATTAACCTTTATCCAGATAAATTTGTTAGTTAACTTGGGCATTTAATGTAGATTAAAATTGTCCTTTACAGTTTTCCATTTAAATCAATCCAAAGAAATCCCTCTCAGCAAAACGGTCGCGTTCAATTGGCCGTCATTCCGAACCTATGTTGAGTTGCGCGTCGCGTCCCGAGCTAAGCGCTCTTTTTGTAACTATGAAGTTACATAACGTACCATCACACCTGTATTTCCTGCAGGGGTAGGCAATGTTGTACATCGACAGTTCGCCGGGTATATTTTAGGTTGCTAGTTATTAATATACTTATTAATATTATTATCACTTCTATATACATATAAGTAAATCCAGTACATGCATATACACGCGTTCAGTATAAGATACGGAAATATAATATTGCGCGAAGGGGCAACTTCACTGCTTGTTAAAACTCGATTTTGCTCCAATATCTAATTTACGTACTGCGTGCTATATGTACATGAAAACCGATTCCTAAGAAATAAATTCCAAAAACCATTAACCTGAATTCGAAAATGAAAACGAATACTTTGTAAAAACATCTAGATACAGATGAACAATGAAATAATTAACACATAATAAGTGTATGATGATATTTCTCGTTTGTAGTTCGAATGCTTCGAACAATGGATAGGAGGTCGTTCTTATCGGCGTTTTAGTTATTGGAATCGAGTTTGTCGACTTCCGACTTAAACGCTTTACTATTACGTCAGGGAAGTCCGTTTCCGCTCGCGTTAGGGACGTACGAATGTTACGTAATTATTTATAGAATATCGATAAGCTAAGGGTTATCGACAACGGTGCTCGATGAACTTCGTTCTTGTAAATTGTTGCTACATTTGATAAGGATGACCGATTATATGAAATACTTATGTATGTTGATTTTTTCCGGCAATAAATAAACAAACAATTCTTGGATTGATAAACAATGGAAAATATATATAATTTAATTTTTTATAAAATATGAATAATACAAAGTAAATCCATAATCAAAAATAAGAAATTATTATCTTGATTTAAAATTATTATAATCAAATATGTATGTAAATAAATGTAGCTTTTATGTATACTTTTCAAACTTATAATAGAAAATAAACTCGTACTCGGTTGCGTACGCGTGAACTTTGAAATTTTGGTTTATTTGTAAAGAAGCACATTACTTAGTGTTCATTCTTTACTAATATTATTAATTTCACATTTAAATTACATGCTTTTTGTTACGTATTTCTAAATGTGTAAAAACAATGTGAATAACGTAAAAATAGCGTTAATTAGTTCTTTTGATTATCCTTTGGCTTCCAACGTCAGGAAAATATACGTAAAATTTGCATATACAAGATTCTTCCCTAACAAAGATCAGAAATGCCCTTACCGCGCTGATTATAAAACTCGTTTAAAGCACTTTAACCTTATATCGCTGCAAAATAGACGTAAGATCTTCGACCTTATTCTTTTATATAAGCTTGTTATCGGAGTTATTGTAGTCCCTGATTTATTACAAGAATTAAATCTAAATGTTCCTAGGGATATACCAAGATTTCATATTCAAAGAACCTTTTAAAGACATTTCAGAACTAATATCTGGTTCTCCTTCGAACCGCCTTAAGGAAATAGCGATGTTAATAATAATAATCTTGATATTGACGTCTTTAATTGCTCAAAATTATATGAATTATTCACTATTTCATTTGATTTTTAGCGATCTTGATATTTGTAATTTGTTTTTGTTGGCGTTGTGCTGCGGCATAGTGTAATAAGATGTGTATATCTGTAAAGATACTTCACACAGTCCTTAACTTGTGATGTATTTGTCATTGTATATTTTGTGAATGTGTCGTTGATGTGAAAATAAATAAATAAATATATGCCATCCTTGGAAGCAAAGTTAAAAAGGATTATTGTTTTGAACACAGCCTACATGTTTTTGATTTCCATGCTAAACATAGCGCCTTGTTTGACTTGTTTGAACATCAACGTCATTAATTGTTCTTTATGTTATGTAACATAACATAATGTACCAAAACTTGTTTAGAGAACACATTATCTAAGCATATAAAAAGAAATCGGATAAGTGGTGTTCGAATGATACGCGCATTAACGGGAAGACCAAGAGCAGTTGCGTTTTATTATATGTAACAATAAAAAGGTTAGTCACTGTTGGAAATAAATAAAAAAAAATACTCAATAGTCATAAGGACTGCCGACAGAAGTGAAAACTCAATTTTGAATTTTTTAATGTATTATATTCTGAATTTCTGTAGAGCATTTTAATCATCTAAAAAGTCAAACACGCATATGATTCAGTCGAGTACATATTACAATGTATGTATATGCGTATACATGTCCACAGGCCGCTATACTACGTACGCAAGCACAATACGTCACGAGCATGTCGAGGTCATCAGTGATGCCGAGATCAAGCGAACCCATAAGTTATTCCCCTACCAAAAATCGGTCAACGCGACTAAAAAAGTTTCACTTCAAAAAACTGAAATATATTCCGTCGAATAAATAACGTATCAACTTGTGCAAAACAATAAATTGAATGTCGATAAATAATGATGAACACATAACTATTCGACACTATATCATTTGCACATAACATTTTAATTTCGTAAGTACATACAGTTCGTATTAGGTTCAACATAAAGGTCAATATTGAATACAAAGCAGTCATTGCGTACGTTTAGTGTACTTTAATAAGTGGTTTATGGTGCGTGCGACATATGTGGGCAGATTGTTTTGACAAGCGGTCAAGGGCACGCCGGCGTCCGTCGATTTGAAGGTCAATTTTTCGACCGCGAGTCGTTAAGTGTTCGGCTGATCCTTACAGTTTCGACATTATGTCACTGAGTACCTTTCGACTTGGTGCTTGTAAGTTGTAATATTTTAAATGCGGAGGGAGGGTAGCATTTGCCCTCGAGCTCGACTTGATCGCAATTACGATACATATAGTGAATTATTAGTGACTACGATAGTGAGTATCCTTATATCAATATATTTGCTTTTAGCTATGTATGGCTAGCCGGTTCGTTCGGTTCGGTTAGTTCGGTGTTTTGTTGTAGGTAGGGGAGGTAATGTAAGTATCACAGCAAAAGTCTTCAATGTAGGCTTTGCGGTGACTGTATTGTACTTACCATCAGTAGAACTATTCGAACTATTATAGTAGAAGTATTTAATCGAGCCAATCTATAACAAGACAATTTTTAACAACAAGAAAATTACTTGCTTTTCGTTTTTATGGATGTTCAGCCATATAACAACTTCTTTGTATATGAACAGATTTGGATAATTCTTCTTTTGTGTGATAGGGGATAGCTCAAGGGTGGTCCCGTTTTAATTTTGTTGGCATTTGACCTTCAACTTCGAAAATACACAAGGGTACTCTTCAAAACCATTGAAGTTTGTTTTCTTATTTGTTAAAAATTGTCATGTATTTCTTATTTTTTTCTATAGTAGCAGAGCAAACTGTACTGTGCTACGGAATCAGGTGGTGAACACAACACGCCATCAACGATTGTGTTTGTCATACCGTCCTTGAAGCCTCTCGATATCTGGATATCTACTAGTTGATTCAGAAACGCGACAAGCTATAAGAGAATCACGGTGTATCACCAAGCACAGGGTGGTCGCGATACCTACTCTACCACCTCAATATCCAAAATTATGTTATTTATTTATTGACAAAAAATATATTATTAAGGTTTATAAAAAAAAGTGCAATGAAATTATAGCGACTGGTGATAAAAAGTCGATACGATTTAAGAATAAGCCATTTATACGTAAAACAAATTTGATTAAACAGTTTTACGTTTTTCGACCCCATGTTAGATTGCTATCCATAGGGTGTGATGATACTTTTATAGTGTTTATTTTCTTCGACTGTCTAGACAATGGTTGTTTAATTTTAAAATTCAAATTTCAAGTAAAAAATAATATATTATTTTTATTACTTAACTGTCGAGTTAGTTTATTTATTTAAGTTTATTCCAGTGCGCTCATTTATTTACATTATGGTTGTTTAAGGTATGTGAAAATATAACCAATGGTTCTATAAACTAATGAATACGGGGTTTGTCATTGTCTCGTAACCACTATGTTCTCTTATCCCCCACAAAATAAGATCTTTCAATCTAGACTTTTTCTTAGCCATATTTTAGCAGGAACGTATGTATGGCTATGATCACTGGCGATAGAACGTCATCATTTGACTGTTTCGACTTGCCATGCACTTCCGTTATGTTAGCTTTACATTCATTTTCAGATTTAATAACAAAAACAACACAATAGCACCAATGAGATCATTATTAATACGCGAGAAGAAAACTTCGGACACTTTTTTAAATGTATTGCATGCACGGAAGTCTGTGAGATTTGGCATGGTTCAAGTTTATATGGAGAAGGAGTGCAGAAAGCTAAAATTTCATATCTCTACACCTTTTTACTTATAACTAGCGATCGCCTTAAGGTCGAAGTTCGACCAGCGACTTTTTGATCATAGACTATTTTCGGTTTGACATTTACAGTATTCATAAATAATGAGTATTATCTACATCACTTACTGTCACTTTTCGTTGAGTGACAATGTCAATATTTTGGGGGTTCTAAGTTCTATGGCACTGGTCGTTTTAGGATTCGTAGTATTAATTTATTTAGTGTTAGATATTATAGTTAAAATTTTAGCTTTCTGCACTCCTTCTCCGTATAAACTTGAACCATTCCAAATCTCACAGTATTCCGTGCAAGCAATACGGTTAAAAAGATACCGCAAGCTTTTGCTTCATGTATTTTAATATACATAGATATCATTAAATGACACGATGTTACTATGATGATGCAAAGGTGCAAAGGTATTTTGAGTTATCACGCTGTGGAAATGGCAATTTTGTTGCTACAATATCCACGCAGTATGATGGTAATCATTTGAAACGCGATGCGACTGATATGTGTTTACCGTCCTTCCCAGTCGGCGCACGAACCCGATGCAGAGATCTTATCGATATGGAGGTGGGTATCCCTGTCATCTGATAATGTACTTTCGTGTCCAAGTAAGGGTGTCGAACGAACACCTTTCTTACATGTACACCCTCTTATTTATTCAGTAAAATAACGGTAACGAGTCAGACGGTAGTTTATTTTAACCTAAGAACAACGGCGATCGTTGAGAGATTAGGTACTGTCGACAGTCATCGTCGTTATGCCACCTGATTAGTATATAATATAATGCGATCTATTTAATTTATTATATTGCAAAAACAAACTGTTTTTGTTTGAGTAAATGAAACTTATTGTCAATCTCATTTTTCCTCGTGACACACCTTGTGACGCAGTAGTAGTAACTACTATTGAGCTGAGAGGTCGCGGGTTCGATCCCTGTTCATTATTGGTAGTTGCGTGTATATCAGTTATTATTTACCATAATAAAAGCTTTGCTTATATTTGGGTTAAATGGCCGTGTGTGAAATTGTGTCCCCATATTTATTTACCACTGAAATTATACAGTGCTTTAGCGGAAAGAATACCATACTGTTTTTCATGCTTTATGTTTTTCATCTTCCACAAGCGTCTCAAGATTGATAACCCACAGTTAAATTAGATAGACTTAAATTATATATTAAAATTCTTTAATAACACAAGTGAAGATCCTGATCACTATCTAGGATTATAGTATCTATGTACCGAGACTAATCCATCAAACGTAAATACGACGAGAATATCTTGTTATGTTTAGGCTTTGCTATAACCAGCATCCGGGCCCATCATCAGATCAGCTCTATATATTATAATACTATTGTATTATCATCGAACTTACATAAGTATTGTGCAAACGGTCAAGTGGAAGTAATAATAAAATTATTTGCAAAATTGGCCCCGTACATACTAACATAGCGAGTTAAATGAAAGCTTATAATAATACTATAATAGATAATTTTACAAACAAAAAATAAAACCAAACAAAAATAAAACCATCTTCAATGATTTGAGAAGTTCCCTGGTGTATATTTGAAGTCGAAGATTCAATGCCAATTAATTTAAAATGGGACTACACTTGAAGAACCCCACTTCTCAACGTAAAAAGAATCATCCTAAATCGGTTCTTATATAAAGAAGTTATGGCTGAACATCCATAAAAAAATATACATTCGAATTGAGAACATCCTCCTTTTTTGAAATCGGTTAAAAACAAAAGCAGTCAAATAGTATTGAAGTGACTAAGCCATCAAATGATGTTATTCGTTTACAAACAACACTTCCAGGTTCGATTGCCCTTGACACTGAAAATATATAGTGTAAAGTCGATTCAATACAGATTATAAATACTCTTTTAATGGCACTACGGCGATCGGTGCGAGTTCAAGGTAGTTCGTCCCTTGACTGCGTAATTGTATAATAGTAACAATACAATAAGTACAATAGTAACAGGTTTTACATTTGTTTCTTGGAGGTAAGGTTACGGGCAAGTTAGGGAGATGAGTGTTTTGGTCTTCTTTGCAATCGCAGGCAACAGTCCAAGCCGAGGTCCGGCCACTTTGGCACCCTTGCACGCATTTTGCCCACGCTTTCGCGGCTGAGTTCCTTAAGCGCTTGCCCTCAAGCCCGGTAAAGCTGTAAAAGCCATCAGCGGCTCTGTTTTTGGATAGGGCTCCTCAGGCTAACAGTAAGGTCAGAAAAAAAAAGAAGTGGTTTGGATGTTGTGGTTAACTATCCTTGTTTTTATACAATTAATGCAATAGTAGTTATTAAAAAAGGCTATTATATAATGATAGTGTTTAAACATAAAACTCCTTCGTTAAGTTCTTGCTACCCTTTTCTCTATTAATAGATATTGAAAAATCTACTGAAAAGTAAAACAAGTTTTAATGTTATTGTGTTACTTGCCTACTTAAATTGACTCTTAATAACAAGAAATTTTTAATCGAAGGTCCAATGGCAATGAAATTAAAATGGGACCACCCTTAATATACAAATAAGGACATACCCTATGAAACAAAAAAAAAAAAAAAACATCCAAATCGGTTCATAAACAAAGAAGTTATGGCTGAACATCCATTTTAAAAAGTAATAGACTAACCTCCGTCTTTTTTTAATTCGGTAAAAAAAAAGATTAATTTAATTTTAGTTAAAATAAAATAATGTATATTCTTAAACCTATTAGGTAGGCACCTATATGAATTGTGTTATTTAAAGTCATACTATATAAAGTCATACTTTCTTTAAATTCGATGTGAATCGTCCTTTCTACATGTTCCCATGTACACGTTTGTGCTCAAGTCTGTGCAATTAAGAGAGCGTGGTAAATTCATTAAATTAAACTAATTTGAGAATATGTATCGAGCATTATAGAGTAAGATCCCAGAGCGATTAGACACAACTTGTTTATAAATATATGAAATGAAACCTTGCGTTCTGAGTAGTGTTTCATGTACTTAGAACGCTTGCGGACGAGTGGTTATGTGAGACTCCTACTCACTAAAACTCCACGGTGTACCATCCGCCGCCATACTAGGGCGACGTGGGAACTGCGGTGGCATACAGCCGCGTCGCCCTGGCGGCCGGCCCGGCTAAACCGGGCCCCGGCCTAAGTAGGAGACAGCTCAGTACACCTTAGCCGTCTCCTCCGTCCGCCGAACCTGTGCAATGAAGAAGCGGGCCCCCCGACCCGTCTCCTCTGGTTCGGCTAGGGTGGCGTGAGTTGGCGGATAAACCGCCTCCTCCTGCTACCTGTTCGTCTTTGGCGGAGAGGGCCGCTTAAGGGATCCCCCTTCTGCGGCCTCCTTCTGCAAGATGACGTCCTCACAGAAGGAGGCCATCGCCGTCCATGCCCTCTCGCTGCCGAGCATGGCTTTCACCACACTTGGCAGCGAGAGGTCGTCTCCAACAGCTACGGCCAGAGTGCGGCGCTGTTCCTCCCACGCACTACACTCAGAGAGAGTGTGCTGCGCCGTGTCCTCTACAGCAGCGCACTCATGGCATGTAGTGTTGGGCTCCCTCCTGGCTATCTTGTGCAGGTACCATCCCAAAACAACCGTGTCTGGACAGTACCTGCACAAGTCCAACCTGAACATGCCATTGAACTTAGACCTCCCAAAATATTGATATTGTCACTCAACGAAAAGTGACACCTAGTGATGTAGATAATACTCATTGTTTAGGTTCATGAATACTGCAAATGTCAAACAGAAAATAGTCTATGATCAAAAAGTCGCTGGTCGAATATCGACCTTAGGGCGATCACTAGTTTATATAGATTTACAATAATTTGTTTGCTGTTTTATTTGCAGTAATGCAATATTTATGGCTAATGACAATTTAAGTTATTAATATTATTGTATGTATTACTAATTAAAGTCGACTACAACATAACGTATGTTAAAAGTAATTATTACATTAAATTTATATAACTTAAACTTACTTAGTTAAAAGATCAATAATAAACATAATTATTATTATATGTATATAAATATGTACATAATAATGTGATACCTATTTGTGAAGTAGGTTAAGAATGGATATAATTTATTGGTTTTGTTATGGAACTTTTTCGATTCAGAAATATATTCTAGTAAAAAAACAAAAAGTACTATATCTTGTTCATTCATATGTATTTATTAGGATGAACGAAGAAGCAGGCGAAATGGTTTACGTAAATGTCGAGAAATGATTTCTATGTAAACATTTCTTACTGTGTGTCGTTTTTTAACCAGACGATTTATAACAAAATTATGTAATACGTGGGCGTATATCTCATAGTTATTTATACGAAAACCTCATTCGAAGTCTGGAATTTGTCACTAATAAGCAATTGACTGGAAGTCGTGATAAACAAAATCCTAATGTATGTATTATCAAATATATGTAGGTATGTATATCTATTCTATACATAGTGTAAAATGAAGTCGCTTCCAGCTGTCTGTCCCTATGTACGCTTAGATCTTTTAAACTACGCAACGGATTTTAATGCGGTTTTCACTTAAATTTACAGATTTTTTTTACGGAAAGTGTATATTATGTTTTGGTATAGTAGAGAAAATTCAATTATTTGTAATTAAGTCGTCATAAAATGATTTTCGAGCGCTTACATGGCTTACCCTGGCTAAACCTTATGAGATACATCAAAAAAGTGCTATAAATAATTGTAGTTTTTCAAAAAGCCTAGAGAAGAGTCCGCGATGGCATATATTTATTTCCTAAGGTTGGCTCACAGTAACCATTTTTATCTTCAACATAATAATTAAAATATTACGTTTTTGCGAAGCTATTTTCCCCAATTCAGTATTTATCTTTATCCAGATAAGTTCGTTAGTTAACTTGGGCAATTTAATTTAGATTGAGATTGTCCTTTACAGTTTTCCATTTAAATGAATACCGGAGAAGATATCACTAATTTAAAATTATTCACGACCAAAGAAATCCGACTCGAGCTAAGCGCACTTTTCTTAGCTATGAAGTTACATCACATACAATCAGGCCTGTGTTCCTAGAAGGGTTAATCAAAGGTATATATATACACCTACAGTTCGTGAGGTATGTTTTTGGTCACATGTTGTAGGGTGCGAGCCCATTTTCATTAATTGGACACAAAGCGAAACTTCGAGCTGCTATTGAGAATATCATAGCAAAACCCAATAACACCTTGCTCGACCTGGCAATCGAACCTAGGACCTCGAGCATAGCAGTCGCGTTTAGGCCAGCTGGGCTAATGAGGCAGTTATGAACTTCTATCAATATTAAAGCGATAAGCTCTAAATCAGGCTTTTTAAACATAAAATACATCACTTTGTAAATTGAACCCGTGCGAAGTTAGGGCGGGTCGCTAGTTTTTAATAAACGTTTAGGGCTTTCGTCTAGTTTTAAAAACACAGCCTTTTGGGTAATTAAATAATTCTTACTTTTTTAATTTATTTTAGAAATCCAGTAAAGCTGTTTCACTCTTTGATTAGGATCTAAAAGTGACTTCCGTGTACTGTGCCGGGCTTAACCGGTCCGGAAGGTGGATAAGCGCTCCTGGATTGTAATACGCTTATGAATATTTATTATTTATAGGAAAAAGGGCGTTTCGATGTCTATGCACGATATGACTAATGGGGGCTTCTTTGAAACTCCCATATTAAAATTCATGATACAGTACTGTGCTACTTTGATATATAATTATAGTACATTTGATTGGCTCCGTGGTTGCGTGTACGGACACGGCTTCGATCGACGTGAATTCGAATCCCTGCAATGAGCCTGAGCTTTCGAAGAAGCAAAACATCGTGATAAAACCATAACATTGTGATAAATGATAAATATGAGGACACAATTTCACACACGGCCATTTAATTCCAAACTAAGAAAACTTCGTGATATGGTAACTAAACAGCTGACATACATACATATATATAGATATTTAACACCCAGTTACACACAACTGACATTTATGCTCATCACACAAAGTCAGTCATGGGCGGGAATCGAACCCGCGACCTCTCGGCTCAATAATAGCGTTTACTACCACTGCGCAACGAGGCCTGTCTGGCTAGCTAACATTTTTAAATTCAAAATCTGTCGCCAAACATCTATGGTGTGTTCTGCCAACCGCTCTTGAGAACCAGTTCCTCCCCATTAGACTTAGCATGCTATAATCTTGGGCCATATCGTCACTTAACATGAGGTAAGATTGTGGACATAACGCTAAAACTTATCTGTATTAGTATTATAAAGCTGAAGAGTTTGTTTGTTTGGTTGAACACGCTAATCTCAGGAACTACTGGTTGTAATGGAAAAAAAAGTTTCACTGTTGTATAGGCTATTTAACGAGGAAGGCTATAGGCGATATAACATCACGCTGTGATAAATAGGAGCGGAGCATCGATGATAAATGTTGGAAAAACGGGCAAATTTTATTTCTTTTCAGAGTTTCCATTCATCCAAGAGCGCGCATCACGCAAAAACTGCTGGTTGGTGCTGCTTTTTTTTTTTTGTTTTACACCTTATTAAAAAATTACTATATCTGCATTCAATTAAAATTTATTAAAGTTTTATTTTTTCTGTGGCACATAACCTCCTATGACTGTATTCACACGCTCATGAAATGTGAAAAATCGCGAATACGTCTTTAATGAATTACTGTTAATAACTGATCGTCAACGTGTGAACTAGCCCTTAAGTGTTGATTGAAATTTGTATTGTAAGAAAGATTAAAAACAAAATTAGTTCGCTGACAATGCAACAAAGAGCGTCGAGTAACTGTCGCGCCGGCTTCGTAAAAGAACACAGTCGCGTGAAAGATAAATAAACGATCACCACGAGAGGGCGCCACGATCGGCACGAGGTGAGAACAAGCAGGCAGACAAACATATTACTTATTTATTTTATACGATAGTAGCGTCTCGGGTGGGTATAGCGCGGCGGCCATCTTGCCGCACAGACGCATAGATTAAAAAGAAAGTAAATGAAAACATCGTCGCCAAGTCCGGTGAAGCTGTAAAAGCCGCAGCGGCTCTGTTTTAGGATAGAGCCCCTAAGGCTAACAGTGTAGTCAGTTCTAAAAAAAAAAAAAAAAACACGGACGAAAACGTTCGAATCGTGTAGAATGTAGATGATTCATCATGTTTTACTGGAATACCTGTTCTCGTTGGCGCTCAAAGAAAACATAATACAAATCTTTCTGTGATTGGATCGTTGGGAAAACATCAACGTCAAGTGTCGGAATCCTATTCAATTTATCGTAACGGATTATGTTTCGCTGGGAAATATTCTATGGTATCTCATTAGTTTTAATACAACATCGTGATATTAAAAGTATGTCAATATATTTGAATCAAGTTATAACTTCAAAATAACGTGCAAATTTATCCTCAATATTGCTAGTCGTTTTGTGTGTGACAAGTTTTTAATTAGATTCATGTTTCAGTATAGTGCTCTAAAAACGTTGAAGCTTGAATTAACTTGGACACTGTGGTATTAGGTCAAATCTTTGGAGAAATATAAATTCTGTATCTGTAGTAGATCTAAGTAGAACACTCGTTTAGTTGTAGAGTTGAGTAATGAAGATGTCAATGCGGGAACTGACTTTTATAGATTTTTACGCTATTATCGTATATTCTAGTAAGTTCGTTCTACTGAGAAAGGTTCTCGGTTCATTTAATGCTTATCAGTGGAAATATAGTTTTAAACTGTGTGAACTAAATTACGATTAAAAAATGCCTCGCTTAAGGTACTCAGCTGCGAAAGCGTGGGCAACAAGCAAGCAAGGATGCCAAAGTGGCCGGACCTCGGCTCGGGCTGTTGCCGCGATTGCAAAGAAATCGCGATCTGTCTAATTACCTATCCATAAAATTCGAGCTAAACTAACATACACATATATACATGTCCCTGCCTCCAGGGTAGAAATATGTGTATATGTATTTAGTGATCTGAAATATGGTATCTACACTAAATAGCGTAAAAAATAAAAAAAAGGTTTCTTACAGAACCTATGTACGTATGTGGTGTGCACGTATGTATGACGTATGTATCGCGCGGGTTTCGTTATTTCTGGTCATACGATTAATATTTGCTATGAAGTATTTCAAATTTTACTTTCACTTTGGTGAAATATATTAACTTATAGTTTAAAAGGTATCATCATACAGTTACTTCTAATTTACATCGTCGATTTTGAATCTGAGCATTTCCACTAATCGCTTGTCGAGTAAAATAAAGTTACTATTTATCTATTACAACGCGGTATCTTAACTGAGATCGGCAGTGATAGATAAGTGAAGAGTATTAGAGTTTCGAATATATTTAAGACATAATTTTTTTTTTAAATATGATGCGAGGTCATTGGCAACGCCCAACGCACTGCATACTCCATTGTGATTCTGCGCTGCCCAGCCATCAATCTTTATATCTCGAGGACTAGTTATTTAGTTATGCAAACGCGCAAAAAGCCTAAGTGTAACGACCGACTATACGCCCTTGAACTTGTTGAAAACACGTGCCAGCATACTGACGGACGGACATTAATATTCAAAGCGTAAACTACTAGAAACGAGAGGAAACGCCTTACCGGGTACAGCGCTCGCTGCGGAATGCATTATTATTAGTCCTGGTAGTGTCAGGCTACCGACTGTCATCCATCATTTCGGACAAACAAATAAATTTGTAGCTGGTGGGTGCAACTTAATTATTCCTCCTTGTCAGACCAATATCAAACGACCTCTGTACGATCTAACTTGAACTTCGATTTTGCAAAGGACTACTTGAAGCCAGTTCTTTGTAGCTGGTGCGTGCAACTTAATGATTCCATCTTCTCAGACCAATATCGAACGACCTCTGTACGATCTAACTTGAACTTCGATTTTGCAAAGGACGAATTGTAAGCCAGTTCTTTGTAGCTGGTACGTGCAACTTAATGATTGCACCTTGTTAGAACAATATCGAACGACCTCTGTACGATCTAACTTGAACTTCGATTTTGCAAAGGACGAATTGTAAGCCAGTTCTTTGTAGCTGGTACGTGCAACTTAATGATTGCACCTTGTTAGAACAATATCGAACGACCTCTGTACGATCTAACTTGAACTTCGATTTTGCAAAGGACGAATTGTAAGCCAGTTCTTTGTAGCTGGTACGTGCAACTTAATGATTGCACCTTGTTAGAACAATATCGAACGACCTCTGTACGATCTAACTTGAACTTCGATTTTGCAAAGGACGAATTTTAAGCCAGTTCTTTGTAGCTGGTACGTGCAACTTAATGATTGCACCTTGTTAAAACAATATCGAACGACCTCTGTACGATCTAACTTGAACTTCGATTTTGCAAAGGACGAATTGTAAGCCAGTTCTTTGTAGCTGGTACGTGCAACTTAATGATTGCACCTTGTTAGAACAATATCGAACGACCTCTGTACGATCTAACTTGAACTTCGATTTTGCAAAGGACGAATTTTAAGCCAGTTCTTTGTAGCTGGTACGTGCAACTTAATGATTGCACCTTGTTAGAACAATATCGAACGACCTCTGTACGATCTAACTTGAACTTCGATTTTGCAAAGGACGAATTTTAAGCCAGTTCTTTGTAGCTGGTACGTGCAACTTAATGATTGCACCTTGTTAGAACAATATCGAACGACCTCTGTACGATCTAACTTGAACTTCGATTTTGCAAAGGACGACTTATAAGCCAGCTCTTTGTAGGTGGTACGTGCAACTTAATGATTGAACCTTGTTAGAACAATATCGAACGACCTCTGTACGATCTAACTTGAACTTCGATTTTGCAAAGGACGAATTTTAAGCCAGTTCTTTGTAGCTGGTACGTGCGACTTAATGATTGCACCTTGTTAGAACAATATCGAACGACCTCTGTACGATCTAACTTGAACTTCGATTTTGCAAAGGACGACTTATAAGCCAGCTCTTTGTAGCTGGTACGTGCAACTTAATGATTGAACCTTGTTAGAACAATATCGAACGACCTCTGTACGATCTAACTTGAACTTCGATTTTGCAAAGGACGACTTGTAAGCCAGTTCTTTGTAGCTGGTACGTGCAACTTAATGATTGCACCTTGTTAGAACAATATCGAACGACCTCTGTACGATCTAACTTGAAATTCGATTTTGCAAAGGACGAATTGTAAGCCAGTTCTTTGTAGCTGGTACGTGCAACTTAATGATTGCACCTTGTTAGAACAATATCGAACGACCTCTGTACGATCTAACTTGAACTTCGATTTTGCAAAGGACGAATTGTAAGCCAGTTCTTTGTAGCTGGTACGTGCAACTTAATGATTGCACCTTGTTAGAACAATATCGAACGACCTCTGTACGATCTAACTTGAACTTCGATTTTGCAAAGGACGACTTATAAGCCAGCTCTTTGCTTTTTTTATTTACAACTTATTTAGTTACTTTTCAGTTGTTGGGGATTATCTGTAATATCTAATGTTAAGATTTCATGGTACAATTTTTACATGTACTCGTATTAAGCATCAAAAAACATCCTACCACCCTACTACTAGCTACCACCCTCAAGTTGAAAACCTGTCGCCAAACACCTATAGATGTGTTCCAACAGCTGCACTGCAGCCTTCCGCTAAGCTTAGCGTGCTACCATTTTAGGCCACAACGCTAAACCTATAACGATAAAAAAATATGATCAGTTCCTCGGTGTGCAGTCCGTAGATTTTCTGTATCAAATTTCAGTACGTTTATAAATTACGATCATCAGCCAGAGCAATCAATCGTTTGCAAAGACATATAAATTTTGATTTTGAGAACCATTCTAGAATATGAATTCGTATTCGGTTCTAATCGCAATTCTAAATGGGTTAATATGATTTGAATTAGTTATAGATAGTTCACAAGATTTTTTATATTAAATTAGACTAGCAAGAGCCCGTATCAGTGAAATAATTATAAGAAACGAATCTGTAGTTTCGGATATTACTCCCTACAAACATATTTATAAATTTTACTTCTTTATAATAGTAATATATATTAAAATAAGTTATTTTACTACAGAAGATATCTTGATAGCTACTAATGGGTTGACAATTTTTTAAAGATCATTCAAGAAAATAGCTTTTAGAAAAGGTAAATTGAAAGCCAAAACGTTATTAAAACAAAGCCGAATCATAATAAAACACTATTTATATCTCCTTATAAGCACAGTAAACAAAAATATGGGCTTCCTGCGTTGCACAGAGTTCAGAGCCCAAGGGACTGTGTAAACTGCTGAGTTGACATTGCACATACCATCGGATGTGAAAGGATTCCAAGTTTACTGTAGAGGAGCTTATTTACATGTATCGGGAATCAATATCTCAGAGTATTTATTACACATTAGCAAAGACTAAAAGATCTTTGTAAAATTTGAATTGTTCGGCTTTGTTAAATTTAGAAGTATAAAAATAAAATAATTTTCCATTTTTTCCACTCCAGTGAAGCTTTAAAGGCCGTTCTGGCTTTATGCTTATATTCTTACGAAAAAATCTATAAATATTAAAGTGATGATCACTTTTTGTAGCTCGTGCGTGATCCTCTAGTAACAGGTCAACGTACGTTTCTTCTATACATGCTCTAGCGTTACTACTTATATCTAGCTTAATTCTTAAATATGTAGCCTTGTAGCCTCGCTTCTTTTCTTCGATAAATTTGTGGAAACCGGAGGGTTAACAGAAATTTTTGGTCCACAGAAATATTTTTAATGTTCGAGGTTACATTAAAAATGTTTACTTAGAACAAATTCTGATAGTGTATTACTACAACACGACAGAAATCGCAAGCGGAAGATAATTAGTTTAAATACTTATACGACCCGAACTAATACATTTTAAAAAAGAAGAATTTCACCGCAGTAGCATAATATACGATTCATTTAGTCTGCATTATATCTTTAAAACTCAAGGTCTAAGGTGTTTAAAAAAATGATTCATATCTTTTTTCCGATTATGGTAAGCACAAAGATTTTTATAATTGTAAAAACTATAATATGTACAAAATTTTATAAAGCTTATGTTTGAAAGCACTCATCTCAGGAACTACCAGTCCGATTTGTAAAGTTTTTGATGCATTAGTTAGTTGATCCGTTTACTGAGGAAGATTCTAGGCTATATAACTTCCGGCTAAGAACCTAAGCAGCGGAGCAGTAATCGTAAACGTGACAAAATCTGACAAGATATAGAATACAAGCAAATACAGTGATTAATCAAGATGGTAACGCAGCACTGGTGAAATCACAGGGCACAGCTAGTCAGGGATGAATAATAAAATTAAAATACATATGAATTTTTGAAAGAATTTAATTTGGAGATATGAAACATCTATTTAAACCTTCAGCAGATTTAATCGTTTTAGAAATAAAAAAGAATTAAGAGTGAAGTCGGTTGAAAATGGTAGTGCCTTATAAATACGTAAAAATAAAAGATTCATATCAACCGAAAGAAATAAAACCCGGTGCCTGTGAAGCGTCCGGCCTTGAACTGTTGTAGATCTTACATATTTGGCAAGACGTCGAAACCAATAAAACGGAGCTCAAGAAAATCTATCGCTTTTTATAGCTGCACTCATAAAAACTAGCTTGATTCGGTGTTGTGGATACAAAAACGATCGTATATATCGCTTGTAAGATGCCCTAATTCTTCTTTTACTTTGTCTCCTTTTTGAAATACTTTGTTATTGGCTTTTATTATTTTATTATAGTCGATCTTTGTGGGTTGTATATAAACGCTGACAGAGTTATCGGATCAAATGTCGTTTTGGGTTATGTTTTGGTTTTAGGTCGGTAATAAACTTGTTCCGCACCTTCCGGAAGTTCATTTTTATGTCACTAAGCCGTTTTACTTTCGTAAACAATTAAACGCTTATATTAAGATTTTAATTATAACACTTATGTATTAAGACATAACGAGTTTATTTATTATAACATTGACATTAGTAAATAATATTAGTTTACTTAACATAGCTAATAATAAGAGTGCAAAATCTTTCTTTATATCACATCAATTTGTGTTACGCGGATGTATATAGTCGCGAAATGAATGATGAGGCCATCATTTGTTTACAACGTTAGTGTTAGTCTACGAATCAGTTACATACTTGCCAATTACGTACCTTTCAAACGTAGAGACAAGTCGTGAACTTGACTTGACAAAGGAAAATTCAAATAATCTTCTTAAAACGTCACAAGTCGGTGAACTCTCGCGTCTGTACCTGCTCTTACGCATTACGCTAAGTATTATTTCTGGCAATGAACTTAACGTTCACGGTCAACTGTCGAAACATTATATTATATATTTAGATTGGGCACATGCGTACGTCCATTAGCGTTTATTTTCATACAGCAACAAATTATCTTATCATTCATTTAGTTACTAAGAGTAAGGTGTGCAATAATGTTCCAAAGTCCGTTTTTGGTATTGGTTGGTTGGTTTTAGTACGTGTAAATATTTTTTACATCAGAATCTTACAGTTGGAGAGCGTGCTTGCAAAAATATCAATTTATGCCATTAGTGTTATAGCAATAATCACTAACGGATTATGTCATTTATCATAATATCATGTTTTCTATTGCTATGAATATAGGAGAGAAAAGTTTGTCGATTTTAATGGTGATGCTTGTTATGGCAATTGGCTGGAGAGAGAGTGACTTTATTGTACTTTTATTTATAATTAGCAACCGCTCGAGACTTCGTTCGCGTTAATATATACTAACGTTATAATCCCAAATTTTTTACGGCAAGAAAATACATCGCTGAACTCTTAGTTCTTATAAAAATCGTAATTTCTTAACGTTTGTAATAACGTTTTATTAAATGAAAATATCGTGATATATTTTATTTAGATAAAGAACCAATTATATAAGGAGTAAACAAAAAAAAAAAAAAAAAATTGATCAAAATCTATCTAATAGTTTTTGCGTGATGCGCGCTCAAGGCAAACCTCGTGTCATTATATTTGTATAGATAGATTCAAAAGATTTAATTAATACTGAAACATAGTATTAATAAATTTGTCCGAATATATACCACATATAAGTATGCAAGAAACCTGTGCGATTTAGTGTTAAAGTCTGAACAAACAAAGCTGACTTATTCTACGTGCCTAATTGTCTTAACAATTCGATGACTAATAAGGATACATACAGTGTGGTGTTTGTAGGCGTCTGAATCAACCTCAATCGGAATCCTAAACGATCGCAAGGTTGCCACGAGACCTACGCTTTCATTAACATTTTATGTTCCTCACGAATAATTCTCTAAATTTAGTTAATGGGAGATCATCGTTGGACTTTTATGGCTTTTTCTGTAATATCGTGTGTGTGGCGTCACTTCCTTTTTATTTGTGGGAAGGGCCTTGAGCCTGTTCTATTTATAACTGTTGTAATAGTAAAGCTAATAAGTAATAACTATTCTCTGTATTTCCGGCGATATTTTTATCAACGTTATTGTAATATTAGAGTAGAATAGATTATGTCTGACCAGATTAATTGATATGTTGTATGGATTTCATCTCATCTATTTATACTATTAATAAAATTGAAGTGTCTGTTTGTAATGGCAAAATAACAGCTTTTTACTAAATGCATATGAAAGTATATAACGACACCTATAACAAAACACCCATTTTAAAAAAAATTGTCTGTCTGTTTGTTTGTTCGGGTAATCTCCGAAACGGTTGGACCGATTTTGACGAGACTTTCACTGGCAAATAGATTAAGTTATAATCATTATTTTAGGTTACTCTTTTATTTTAGACAAAGGACTAGGGTTTCGTGCAAATAAAAAAAAAACAAGAGATATAGCAAATGAATGTACTAAACAATTGTAAACATTAAAAAGACCTACAAAAAAGTCTGGGAGAGTATACGTCTATCTTCTAAGGAACACCCACAATAAGCATTTTTGTCTTTAAAATAGCCGGGAGCGTGGGAGCAAGATTCGCGCGGGCATTCTGTAGTCCACGTGAGCGAAGCCACGGGCACAGCTAGTAAGAAATAAATACATTTTGAATTGGGATGAAACGTATTTTTTATATTCTTCTTCAGACTATTAATTTCCGAAACATAATATATAAATTTACAGGACTATAAATTCAAAAGAATTTAACTCGCATTAAATAATGTCCTCTTTGTAAAGACATGTTTAATTTTTTTTAAGTTCTGTTTGCTCTAAGTTAGTAAACGAAGCAACCGTCTGTTTTGTTTAGGAAATGAGACAAAATTTAATAACCCGGATTTGGTAAGATCACTATGAAATGTTTTCTATCAAAATAAGTCACAGGAACAAATTTGCAAACTCCTCTTTCTGTGTTATACGAAAGTCATTTGATTACTGAAAGCCTTTATATCAGTTTTATAGTAATTTGAGCATATAGTCATGTCAACAATAAACAAGCAAAGTCAAGAATACTGGTTTTACAAATGTGCTTCTTTGTAAATTCCACAAATTTTTACATTACATTAGGACTAATAGGTACTAAAACATACTGGAATTTACGTAGATTTAAATCGTTTGTTTCGTTTTAAATAAATAAATGTTGTATGAAAATAATTTTAGATTGTGATTCATATTGTAGATAAAATTCACGAATTCATCAAAGCATTAGTTATGTATATGAAATCCCATAGCGCGCGTAGAGCTATTTCATTCATTAGTCAAATGACTCATAACTGCCTACATCTGGTGTTTCGGTGGCCATTCTTGGAAGTGAGGACTGGCATCCGCCGGTATTGTGTTAGTTTGTATCGATTTGACTCAGGGTTCATAGGTCAGAGTTTAATTTTAAAGTTATGTTTTCAACGTTTTACCTGTGATTTGGTAGTTTTATTTCAATTCACAATTCATCATAATGGTAGTGGTCGTACTGGCCAGCAAATACCAAGACTTTGAGATCTCCACTAGGTATTGTATCCATATATGCGACGCACCGCATTCAGTTATTATGAACTATTTACTAATACTTAATCGGCTTACACGACATTCTGTATATTCCAAGTCCATGTACACTTCTATACGGCTAACACGTGTTTGATTTAATTATTTTAATTTGTCCATAATAGATTTTTACAACAAACCAAGCGCGTATTTCCTAACAGGTTTCTTGTTAAAATTATTTATTAGGATGAGGATATTTTACTTATAATTAAGTTTAACAATAGAATTTACAAACCGGTAAATTTAGAAATCCTACTAATATAATAAATGTGAAAGTGTGTATATTTGGATGTTTGTTACTCAATCACTCTAAAACGGCTGAACAGAACTCAATGAAATATGGCACACAGATAGTCTATGACCTGGAATAACACATAGGGTACTTTTTATCCTGGTAAAAGTCATAGTTTAACCAGTGTTATCCTACAAATATAATAAATGGAAAGTTTCTATGTTTGTTACATAACATACCATCACGCCTGAATTCCCCGAAGGGTTAGGCAGAAGTGTACTTAATGTACACCCATAGTTCGCCGAGTATGTTTTTTAGATCCCATGTAATAGGGGGCGAGCCTATTACCATTAATCGGGCACGAAAACAAACTCCGAGCTGCTACTGAGAATTTCATAGGAAAAACCCAATAACACTTTGCTCGACCTGAGATTCGAACCCAGGATCTCGCACATAGCAGTCGCGCTTACGACCACTTGGCTAACGAGGCAAATTCAATCACGCAAAACGGCGATTTTTTTTTGTTTGTGTGTTCCGAGATCAGTCTTTGTATATCCAATAATACGCAGACGAAGTCGCGGGTACCAGCTAGTAACAAATAATCTGTTATAACCCTAGGTGCTGTGGTTCGGCTTTTACCCAAACATCCAACGATTTGGACCACTGTATGTCTTTTTTACATTGTGATAATACCTACATGAGAATAAAAGTAATTGTGTCCCAGTCTAAACGCTAACATAGTCACTGTAACATGGGTCGCTCGTAAATGATAGGCTGCGGAAACGGGGGTCACTGGTTCAAATCGATTTAGAGAAAGAATGTGGGTCAACAACCTTTGTGACAGTCACTAGTGAAATTAAATTAGAAGGCATCGCCCCTATCATATCGAGTGGATGGTATTGTCTTAAGCAATACATCTACAAGCAGTAGATTTGTGAATGAATATCGATTGATTAAGATTTATATACATAATTCATAATTGTCTTCTTGTTATATGAATTGAATTTATCTTACGGATTAAAATTGATAAATTTTATTCATGTACTATAAGATTTATAGTGTTGATAAAAAGCAATTTTATTTTGTTTACTATTGTAGGACCGATTTAGTACATTTGACTCTAATAAGTAAGTATATAAACTTAATTCAATGCAATATATTCAGAAACGTCCACACACTTTTTTACACGGGTTCCAATATAACTTTTACCTTGTTCTTTGAACTATTATTTTCCTATTAATCGAGTTGATACATCTTTATTGTTTTAAAATGATTTCTATAAATTGATAACAGACGTACAAGTTTCGACTGGAGAAGCATAAACGCCACGTCTCTTTATTCCCATTACTATATCTGCGAGAGGTATATCAACGTCGATCTCTTTTGATTCAGCTATTGAAAAGGATGATGTTTTATTTGTATTGAATTGTATTGAAATGCATGTATAATAAAAACTGCGATAGACGAATAGTAAATCGCACAAGATTTAGCACATAGCAGTATACTTACTAATTTTCATTTCGTTTATCCTGATAAAGTGCACGATTAATAATCCCTAATACAACATAGGTATTGATATTGTCTAGACTGAGCGGTGACGCATTGCCTGACGATTCTGTAGTAGGTGAGTTGCGTGAGTCAACCTTTTCAATTACGCGATGACCATTTAGGTAATCATGTGTGTTGTTGTTGTTGAAATATATAGATTATATTACTGTTTGATGCAGATTACTTACACTTGCCGTACGTTGACGGGTTTTTATTAATGACTGTTGCTCACTGGCGAGTGCTGTTATAAGATTTCCTACAAGTTGCTTGTCAATGAATCTATAATACAATTTTAGTATTAATTATTTTGTTAGAATACTTCACCTATGCTTTATTATTTGAGATAAAATAATGTTTTTCAAATTTTAATAGCTACTCGTTTATTCGTATGCTGGATACTAATAAATTAAACCATGATAATGACGTAAAATAGAATACAGTATGTAATGAGTGTTGTTTACGATTTTTACTGATGTTATTTGTCGAATCGATGTCTTAAATGACGAGATTTATAGCAAGCAGTGTATTCAAAAATTCCCGGTAGTCTAACTCCGCAATTTTTTCTAATCTTTTGCGAAATCATAAAACACCTATAGAGAGACATATTCAGTCACTGCTTACATAGGAATAACTCCAAACCTCTCGTTTTCTTAATACGTTATCTTTACTAATATTATAAAGCTGAAGAGTTTGTTTTGTTGAACACGCTAATCTCAGGAACTACTGGTCCCTACTGCCTATGACCCACTCTCTCTAACCCTTTTTCTCTGTCTTGTCTGTCTGTCTGTTCGGTACAAATTTTCCAATTGCTTTTAGGCTAACTAACTGACGACATAAGAATTAAAAGTATAAGCAAAACTCAGAATTGGCCGTTTCTGTGTCTTTTCGCTAAATTTTGCAATCGATTCTAAACTATCTTGTCACATGTCTCATCAAGATGTTTAAAACCGATAGCAGAATTTCACACATATGCCTATAATGCAATCGATAATTAGTAAGGACTGTAGGGAGTCGTCTTTGAGAAAATTCACACATCCTTTTCTCTGTAATAAAATTGTTAGCAACTTGTGTGAGGTATTCATTCATCAATTATTATTTATTGCATACTACCCACGTTTATCGTTATTTTATATTTAAATTATTTTATGCATTCTTTCTTATCTGTCTTAAAAATATTATAGATATATTAAAACACATTTTTCTTTAAATAATTATTTTATTATATATTATAAAACTTGTTGTGTTATGTAGAATGAAATTTGTTTCGTGGAATATTTTATTCTAATATTAAACTAGACGCTTTCATGGTTCTCCCATGTTACTCATACATCATATAATTCTTCTATTTGTGAATGCAAATTTTTAGTTGAATTGTTTTTATTATATATACACTGTGTGCGCTTCGATTTAAAAGCGTACGGGGAAAAATTAGCATACATTATTTTTTTATTAGTCGGGGAGTACAAATTAAATATGTATGTTTTGGCATTTCTTATATATATTATCACGGTTCTTATTTGAGTAGAGTCACATTTATGGACACGCTAATAATACAAGCACACTTATATGTATGTATGTATGTGTTATGTATTAGTATTAAAGTACGTTGATCTCTTCACGGTTTTTGTTACTTTTTGCACTACTCCAGTTTATCGACACTGAATTCTCTTATAGCCATCCGTCTATTCTAAATGTTTTAAAGCTGATTATATAACGATAGACAGTTTTATATCTAGCCTAGACTGAATATTAATTTATCTGAACATTACTTTTATAGTATCGGTTAACCGGTTAAAATGTTTTAAAGACGTATTTTCTAAATAAAATCTATTGTGCCAGATTTCTTAGTATCCTCTAATTTTTGTATTAAATGATACACATATTTATGCCAGTGCTGAGTTATAGGAAATAATTTTCATTACGTGATCGGCCACTTTTGAGCATAGGCCTCTCATTTAGTACGCCACTAATCCCTGCCCTGAGCTATTCTCATCCAGGTCTGACCCGCGATTTCAACAATATCATCAACCGAACGAGCTGGTAAGGGGTCAAGTGCCTCGTTTACCCGTTCACCAACAATCCGTCAACTTTTTAATCCACATGTCTTCAGTCTATCTGGCAATATGTCCTGCGCAATTCTATTTCCGTTTTTACGATAGTCTTTCCAGCGTCATGGACCTTATTGCAAGTCGGATCTCGATATTTCCGACTCGATCTTGTAGTTTGATATCCAGGATCTCTGTGCTACTAGTATTTTGTGCACATCATCAAATTCGAGTTTCCATGTTTCAGTACCTTATTTTGGTGGGCTGGACACATTGAGAGGTCTTTAAGCATTATGGTACATCCTGGGTGAATAAAATATAAATACTTCGCTCTTTTTACTATTGTACCTTATAGCCTTATATAATTGTTTACAATACACATGGGAACAAAATAATTGAGAGGGTGCAGTCCTGTGTTTATTATTTATGAATTCATTTTAAATATTTCGATTACAATCAAACAATTTATTCATTTCTCACGCCCATATCGATATAATCCGCACGTTTATACTCTTCACACTGCCGTTAAAAGGATTAGTGCCATCTCTTTCTAGTTTCCACGCCTTGAAAAGAGATTATTTTTAATGATGTTCCTTGATAGACATAACATTGGTTATGAATCGGTTGTATTAAGAAATACTTTGTTAGAGTTCACGGTGTATTAGATTATTCTGAGATCGTCGAAGGATATTATTTTATTGTATTCAAAACCAATTGAATGTTATTAAGAAAGCATTCTTTAAAAATATTATATATGTCGTCTTGGACGAAGCCAGAGCTAGTAGAAGTTTCAGTTTGGGAGTCAGTTGTTCGAAGATCACAGAATTACAACATTAATAGACTTCTTTTTGATCTTAATGGTTTTAATTATGTTCATTGTATATCTTTGGATTAGCAATTTCTCAAGATTCTGTTCAAACATGAGGTATATATTATTACAATAGGTATAGCTTATTATTTATAATAAAAGTTTTATCTCCACTTTTCTCATAATAATTTATCACATAATAGATTTTCCACACTGCAATATTTCCGAATATAAGAATTACTGTAAAACGAAATCGCTTATTATAATCAACATTTTTCTTTACAAATAAAACCTGACATATTTTTCCTGTTTGCTGAATATTTCATTTCCGTGAAATTTGTCTTTATTTGTCATCTCAAAAGACTTTTTTTTCACAAAGCGACGTGACGATATCGTCAAAGCTTTATATTCATTCATCGGTATAACGGGACCGGCGACGATGGTTTTGTGTTACGTTTTCAGCGGCAGCTTTGGCGGGCTTGTCGCTTCTCTACAGGTCTTTCCGTTATTATTTGCTCGAGAATGTAGCTTTCGTATTCGATTTTTTGGTCAGCCTTCTATCGTTTAATTGTTTCGTCTTATCGTTATTGTAAACAAGGATAATTCTAACAAATACCATCTATAACGGAATTCTCACTTTGATTCATAAAATTGTGTATATGTTCGTTTATTATTTTACTTTGTTATCCATCGAAGTCAACTGGCCACTGGAATATCAGTGATGATGGCTGTGGTAAATATTTGAATGTCCTTAGCTTTTAACCGAACATGTTGTTGATAGATTTTTCCCTATGGTCAACAATGAGTCAATATACCATACCAAATTCGATAATCTTTATAAAACTATTAGATATAAATTTATAAGTTTTCTATCTCTGTTTCTGTGCAAATATATTATGATCCTTTATCTGAAAGAAAATAAGCAGGAAATCTATGTATCTATATGTTTAAAGGAATTTTCTTGGAAATTTGACCTTTAAACTATGAATGCAATTAAATTATTTTTCAAATGTAACGCAAAACTAAACCTACTACTATCCTAAAAATCTATGACAAAGGATTCTGTGAATAAACTATTGGAACCGACATAAAATCTGTAAAGTTTATTTCTCTATTAGTTAAAGAAAAAAATTCCGTACAATGTACATTAATTATATAATATTGATAACTCCGTCTTTTCGAAATTAAACTCAATTATACCGTAACGTTTACCAGGGTCACCGGCCATTGTTGCACCTGTGATGAAATATTATGTTCCCTGGAGAAGTCCTTGCCATGCTGACTAATTCTAATATAAAAAAGTGAAATAGTATACCTACGCTTTCAACAAAAAACCTGATTTTTACTGTGTCGTAGGGTTCCGTTTTTGTGCCAGTCACAATATCAAAACCATTTTAATTTATGTCTCATATCAGAAAATAGGTAAATCATGTAAATGTGATAATTTGTCATCAAGCTAAACTTAACAAACAAACTCTTTTTTTATAGGATTATCGTGTTTCTTTCCTAGAGTATGTTTTTCATTTGTATCCAGTGAGATTCTAGTCAAACACGAGCTTACAGTTAAAAAAATACCAGTAGTGAAAAGTTCACTTCTTAGGGGGGACAGTACTTTGTATAAAAAAATTGTATAATTTAACTGTCTAAGGTCTGCTTTAGTAAATATTTATATTTACTTGTACCTTAATGATTGTGATTCTCTTAAAAATACCAGTCCTTGTACTAGATCATAAGTAAGTTTGTTGATTATTATAATATAACTAGCAACCCGCCCCGGCTTCGCACGGGTAGCAAAGTAATACATATTAATATAACTCTAATGGTTTACGCGGCGCACGCTAGTAAAGCTTCCAGTCGGCACAATTTTTCCGACATTTTCAACATTTATCGTCATATTTCAACCAATTTACAAAAAATCTTATGAATTGTACACTTAAACCTTCGTGATAAATCACTCTGTCCGATAATGAAAACAGTATGAAAATCCATTCGGTAGTTTTTGAGTTTATAGCATTAAGACAGACAGACGCAGGGGACTTTGTTTTATAATATAGTATGATATGATATCTATTTCTTGTTTTACTCTTATTCCACCTAGGTAGTGTCACTATCAATTGTTATTTCAGTATTCCCTCCTATAATGCAAAAATCTCTTTCACACAATCCACACATACCTTCTTCAGTCTTTCTCTACTTCTATATTCGTCCACCTTCATACTTAACATTTTTTCCCTCATTCATCGCTCCTTATGAAGTACCCATAGTACGTAAATCTATTATTGCCTAACTTTTCTATCGCTGGTGATACCTTCAAACTTTTTACATATATAAAACTCAATGGAAAATTAATTTATCGATATATGGAATTGTTATCCATACTACTTATTTCTTTTGGGAGTTTGCAGAGACGACCTGTGCCCAACATATGGATGCAAAAGGATGAAAGTAAAATGTTAGTAAATTTAAAGCTATATTTTGTACGGAACCCAGTTATTTGATTTATAGTCACTGGAGAAGTTAGTTTTTTTAATAATCCCAAACCCCTTTTTTGTCCCACTTCTATTTCTAGGATACCGTTATACTCTTTTTTTGTCTACTCTCGTCATCACACTTCCCTGAGCAGGTTCCAAATAAATTAAAAAGTTTTATAGAGAAACTCTGTTTTTGGTTGTGCGGTGAACTGGAAGGTGCAGGTTTACGCGGCGCGGCGCGACGTACTACTGCTAGGCCGGATGACGGGTTTTTTATTTGTAGGTAATGACAATTTACGTGATGTTGCGGTAGCTCGTAGCTCGCCTCGGTTCATGTCATTCATGATCCGGTGTCATCGCAGCTTTGGTAACCGTTGCCAGCCGTGGCAACCCCATGTTGCTTCTCGGGTTTCAATTTAGTTAGAATGATTTGACTAAATTGTACGCTTCCGTTGTAAGCTTCATAAACGAGATCTTTAAGTTAAGGAGACTGACCTCATGTATTATCCATTTGATTTTTAAGGAAAGCATCGGAAACGCTTGTGCTTACTGAAAAATAATTCTACTTTATTGTTATTTTTAACAGTCTTCAACAGAAGACGGGCTACTCAATTCGAATGTTTTTTTATGAATATTCAGTCATAACTTCTTTGTTTATAAACTGATTTGATGATTATTTTTTTGTTGGGTAGGGGATACTTCAAAGGTGGTCCCATTTTAACTTCATTGGCATTGGACCTTCGACTTAAGGTACCAACTGTCATAATACAGGATATATTATAATACTAGTTTGGTAGTTGGTTGTAATATACTTTCTTTTTATGATAAATAAACTTTTTTTAACTTACTAATTTCTTTTGACTAATTTATATTTAAAATTTATTGAACGTGAAGGACACTTGTGAGAAATATATATATCAGCATTTGAATTCGCCAACACAACACGTTATGGGTTTGTCTGATGTTAGGTATACATATAGACGCTGTAGCTTCCTTTATAAAGATACCACAGCATAAAACATCTAGGGACTAGTCTCCGGATGGCTACAAGCTAGCAAAAGATTTAAACACTTAAATTACCGGGTTCTTTTCTTTTGTGTCACATGGATACATTTTTCTGGGGATTACTTTCAGATCAGCCTGACGATTAAAATGTGCTTTTTTTGAACAAGGCATGTTAATTTAGGTATTTATATTGTAATTTGGAATTCTAAGAACTTAAATAAAACTTGTCTCCGTTCAGTCTGGTAAGCTTTCGTCATAGTTTGAATTATTATCCAGTAAAGGCGTAGGAGAGCATTATGGATTTTTGTTTTCTAGCATTTTGATGCAAAATCGGCTGGAATTATCTTTTCTAGGTTGGTGTTTAACAATAGTTTTATCTGATGTTACCTACGTGGCAGTCTGATAGAAGATGTTTACACACAAAATCTAGCAATGGCAGGTGCTTAACTACATATTATCAACTTGAGATAGGTCTAAACTAGCCAGGGAAAGAGCATTATAAAATAATGTGCAATGTTATCATCACATTTGCTTTCTTTTTTCACATAGAGCTTGAGTTTCTTATAGGATTCTTATCCACGTCGATTGACGCAGTGTTTCCCAACTGAAAGCCATATTCACTTTCAATAAAATTCAATTTAAAGAATCAAACTTCAGTACAGATTAATAGGTGAACGGCGCAAACAATATTGTTGCAGAACCAAAGATAAAATTATAAATCATTACCGAGCCAGATCATACTGCGTGCAAGGAATCGGCGTATTAAGATATCTTAGAGAACCTATACTTTTCCCCAATACAAAAGAAATATTAAAAAGGTTATTACTTTATGTTACACAAAGCTTAGTACCGTAATATGCATATTGCATCGGATCGCAAAAATATACAATTATAAAAAGTAAAGTATGTTTGTCTAGTTATCCTTTTAATTCTGTAGGTTATTTCGGAGGGGTTTAGGTATTTAGTGGATTCTCATATTATTAAGTTATCGTGCCATTTGGATGGTTACGCGAGTTTTGTCCAGTCAAAGCAGGGCGTGAGAAATGCGGGTAGGAGTTATAAACATATAGTGTTTTGACTTTCTTTGCATTTAAAATTAAGTTAACATAAAAGTTCATTCTCGGTCACTCACAAATATAAGCTGCATGAGTCACTGTTTAGCTTGATTCAAATGAAATCCCCCAAATGTTAAAGTTTCAGGAATTAGGTGACGCGGCACCAATTCGTTTATAATAAATAATATAGTGTGAGGAAACTGATTCAACGTTCATCGTGTATTTCATTTAACTTAATAATATTTCCTATATTTATTTATTTTTGCAATTAGTGTAAGCACATGTTTTATTATTTTTATTGTCTTCAAAAGTTTTGGGATTGATCTAAAGATAATGTCACGTCGGTGTATAGGTGCTTGTCTAATTTAGTATTGATATAGATCCGTGACAGATGATGATTCGGTTGCCACGTAGAAAGGAAAATAAAGTATAGCGATCTAAGGAGAATTAACTAAAAAGGAATACATTTTTAAATTCTGAATTTCGGGAATTTTTGTATTCGAAATGTGTTCGAAATAATTTAAATAGAGAGTTCGATTGTGTTCAAAAATGATATAAAGGGTTGAAGACGGTAAATAAAATCACCTATATTTGGAAATCGAAGGCAACAAGAAGAAAGTTATGTGAAAATTAAGTAGAGGAATTTCTGCCAATGCGTTCAAGTGAAGTAGACTCTGTTTGTGTGTCCGAGTGAAAACGGGTTCAGTGTATATCCGTCCGTAGATTATACAAGAGTTGATAATAAAATCCACTTCGGTAACTTTGGTATATCACAGTAGGTCTGATATCACTCATACTGAAGAGACTCGATAAAGTTTCTTCGTATGACCCAAAAAGATAAAACAGAAAAAAAGGAAAAATGAAAGCCTTAATTCTCTTGACGACAGAGATTCGAGCATTTAGTCATTTTCCCGTTCACGAGTTGTTTTTCATAGACTAAATTGGATAATACGTCACATTCTATGTTTCCTCTGTATACGAGAGAAACTGCATACTAAAGCTAGTGTAGAGAATTGTTATTACTGATTGTTCTTTGCAACTAAACGACCAAACCAAGTTGCTCACCGGAGTATCACGATTGCGGTCTGACTGTTGTCTTATTCGTTTATGCCAATTAGTGTGTGCTCAGGTAGAAGTCGCGGGTGCGAGAACGGTTCGGGGGCTCGAACTAGTTTTATGTTCATACTCCTTAGCTGGATGCTATCTGGACACGAATTCGCACAGCTCGGAGTAATGCGTTATCGCATGAAAGGGCGGTTGCGACATCCTATTTAGTTGCGACTTTTATCGCAATCACTATGTTAACTGTGCATGAAAAAAGTGAGTTAAATTGTAGATAATTTTATTTCAATAATATTTGGTAACTACTTGCAGTTATAGGATATGTATATTTTATATACAGACAAGCTGTGCTCCATCGTTCCTCCAGTGTTAATTCGGTTAAACATAGTAAATAAAAAAAAAAAATCATATCTGACAGATAGTTCAAAGAGATTGGCGCGTTCAAATATCGTCGCTATTGAAACAATACCCTGCATAACGCTTATGACAACTATCTTGCTTATTCAAAGATAAATCATTGTTTTGGGCGTCTAGATACTAACACTGATGTAATTTAATAGAAAGTACACAATTCAAAAGTCAAATTTATTTGAAGCAGTAGAAAAGTGCCATATCATAAGTAGATGTATATATACTCAAACGCATGCGGTGGGTTCAACCCAGAATACATTTGTATAATAAAGGAGTGTTCGCTGTTTAGTAATAAATCAGTTGGTCGCATGACCGGTTGTCTCATTGCGTTTAATACATCAGAGACCAATTCATTAGTGTGTTCTCGAAAAGTAATGAATACATCATCGTTAGTGGAACAGTCGCGCCCGCCTCTCAATGTGAAGAATCACGCGACGTTAACAATCTACGGGATATATAGAACTTGGAGCCGGTGGGTGCCCAATCACCACGATCGTTGTAAGTGTAAAATAATAAGCTGCCGGGCGTACTCTCATTATTTCATTCCTATTGTGTTCCTGTGGTTGCAAGCAGAATTTAGTTTCGAAATACACTTTTTTTACTTTATAAGTTTAGACCTTTAGCTTACTTACGCCACGAAACCATAGTGGCGAAAACGCTATAGTTACATCGTAACATGTCCTTTGTACGACATGCGAAACAGAAGCGAAACTGCCTGATCTCAACTATGAATCTCTTTCCCATGCAAACTAGATGATGTCTATGTGACGCCAGTCACATCTCCGCTTTCGGTTTGTCACGTTGTTATGGGCTTCGCTAAAAAATTGTCGCAGTTTATAGTTTTTAGTAGCGAAACTAGAATTAATTCGTTAAAATGTATGGCAATTTCACTGGAAAGCACCAATTTTCTGCGAGTTAATTCTACAATATGTGTAAAAACGATATTTTTCTTTAACTGTTAATACACAAATGTTCTCGCGTGATGTGCCGTTGCCGTTACTCGATTCGCGACCTAGTGTAGTGATATTTCGCTAAACAGAACGTTTGCCGAAGGGTGGCCATTAGAGAAAATTCTAACACAATGCTATGGTCATATCACGATGTTTTCCTTCACCAAAAGCTCAGGCTTATTGCAGGACTCAAACCTACGCCGATAAGTGCGGAGTCCGAACATGCTACAATCACTGGTGGCATAATTGACTGTAACGAGAAAAAAATTATTGGAAGGAAACAAAGAATTTATGTTATTTGTAGATTGTAGGCAATTTTTAAAGTTTATTGTTACCTGAAAAATTACAGCATTACATCATTTACATCATACCAAATAGTAGAATTTCAAATGAATATTGACCCATAGAATTCTTGTTCGTAGATCGAACGTGAGACTTAAAGTGGGAGTTCTGAAGAATGCTCAATTCCTCTGCGAATTACCTCTTACCTCTGTAAATCGGCCAATTATGAACCGACTTAACTCAGCAAATTAGCAAAAAAAAAAGAAACCTTGGTAATTTTAGTAGAACACCTTGACGCTGGCGTAAATGTATACTTTTTCCCAATAATATATTCCCTTAACCTAAATAATAGTTTTTTGTTCGCGCTTTGCAATGCGGTATGTGACCGTACGCACCCATGACGACGGGTTAACCAGTTTTGTTAGTTTCCATGTGAAGACAAGGCCACAGGAGCGGTATGTGCTCCGACCGGATCCGACGATTCTAGTTGCTCTAAAATTCTTAGGGTTAAAACTTGCACTATGGACATTTAATTTGGTCACGATTTCTTTTAAAGTCCTAGATTAAGGTAGGTTAAATATCTCCACGCTCTGATCAGCTATCTGGTATATTTATATTTATAGATTTATGGAGTCAGTAGGATATGGCTGGCGGGTTCGTGTACCCGTGGCATGCTGAGACAAGGTCGCAATGCGGCATCTGCCCAGACCGGATTCGACGGCTGCATGAGTCCCTGTACGTCGGGTTCACATGCAGTTACTGTGTTTCTTTACATAATTTAACAGTACATGTATCGATCTGTACATTTCCACAATTAAATTTAAAAAGTACTTATTTACTTCATCTTCAATCTTCAGTTAGAAAATGACATGGGCCAATAATCTACACCGAGCTAATACTACAAAAGTTTGATATTATAGTTCTTTTGTCGCGATTAATAGAGGGTAAAATTGAAAACTGCGCGCGCATCACGTGACGGAAGTGAGACATGATGAAGTTGTCATCAATGATAATAACGTGTATTTTTGTTTTACTGACTTTTATTGTATTTCAATGTGTAAAAATAATTTGAAATGTTTTTAGTCCAATTATAATAATATTAATCTATACACCTTTACATTACTTTTATGCAATTAAAAATGTTCATGTGTGCAGTTCACACTCGGTGGAAGTGATGAAACCTTTGGAAAACATAAAAATGTTCACATAAGCGATACACGTGAACAATACACGTTAATATACATATTCCCCAACAATAATATAATCAGTAATATACGCAGGCGCGCACACACACGTACAAAGAGGAGACTGAGATAAAAGGAAACACTGTGTAATGTATTCTATCTCATTCTGTCGCAGATATGTGTGTGTACGATTTATAGATCTAGTGTTTGTTTCTTTTTAGCATCGTTTTTTCGTTTCATGGAGTTTCAAATTACAACGATGTTTAAGAAGTTTTCACTCTAAAAAAGTATATCTATTAAAATATATCGCTTATTATATGTATATAGTCTTCAGTAGTACATGTTTTAGGATCACCCGTGCACAAGGATTACGTTACTTACCTTCAGGTACAGCAACTAGTAACTATGAAGATATTAACCAGTTTACGATTTACGCAATAGAATTTATTACATTTGTTCTTCTTTAAAATCGTCGCTTCCAGTCGTTTATCGAAGAAGATATTAATGTAGAACTCATAAAACTCGGTAATTTTTTTACAACCGTTCTTGAAGTCGAACATGGAATAGTTTATCCGGCAAAATTCGAGATTAATTTAGTTAGGTGAAACTACACTTGTTCTGATCAAACATCAACGTCGACCTTTCTGTATAAATCAATAGTAAAAATATTCCAGGGCGTCGTAAATTCTGCGCCATATAACCCGGGCGTTACGCGTCAGGAGCTAGGGTTCGAACGCTCAATGACTAGTATCGACAAGATATGAAATTTTAATAACAGTATTAGTTATATGATCTAATAATAATACCGTCAATTAATCTACTAAATCAAAATCTATTTTTCAAGTGCAATTACGACCTATATTATTCAATACTTTAAAGATTTTTTACTTTCATTAATAATGTGTTCTGGTCAAAATTTATTATAAACTTATAACTTTAAAATTGAATTATTTTATACGTGAATACTTCTGGAAAATATATACTATTTTGTATATTGCAATTATATAGGAATTTATATAAAAATAAAATAATTTGGATCAGTTCCGTATCCATTTCACTTCATTTCACTAAATATTTAAAATTTATTACAGTATTTCATATAGATACATTCTTTTTTACCTAAACATAACTTAATGCAATTTATATACTAGACAAATTTCCCAATGAGAAAAAATGACTCCAGACTATATAAACTATAATCATTCAAAATTTTATCAAATCAGGTCCAGTAGTTTTTGCGTGATTGGCGTACAAATGCACAACAGACAGACAAAAATTTCAAAAACTGTCGAACTGTCCGTGATTCTAAACCCCTCGTAGTATTTGTTTTCAAATATCTTTGATGTACAGTTCTCGACTGTTTATTCTTTTATTATAAGTATAGTTTTCTTGTTTTTTAGAACTGACCATACTGTTAGCCTTAGGGGCCCTGGAGCCTCTGACAGCTTTTAAAGCTTCACCGGATTTGAGTTTTCTTGTTAAGCTCTTTGCCTAGATATACATACAGTAAGCTTAATCGAGGTCACAGTAACATGAAATTAATCCACAACTTGAGCTGGTAAGCGGTTACAGTTTATCACGAGATTCTAGAAAACGATACGCTTTATCGATACAGAATATAAAGACACCGTACAGGACCCTAGCGACTGGTTCGTGCGAACGAGGTCAGTGGGGGCCACGCGGCCACGGCTCCATCTCGGTCTGCAGATCGCATTGCAGGGGTGATTGCTCCGGCGGCACATTCACTGCGACTTAATGCAAATATTCCTTGTCTCTTTCTTTTTATAACGGATTGGTATGAATATAATTTATTTTACATCTTCGCTTTAACATTAAACGGTTTGAGTACATGTCTTCGTCTTTTTCATTTATAGGTGAGTGTTTGGGATAAACTTAAACGAAAGAGGAATTAAAATCAAAATAAATGAATTTTTCTTAACCCCTTGTATCTCAGTGAAAGTCAAGTAAAATAATAATATTATACATATATTAGATATTAGAAAATATTCGACACTGTTATATTCTGACCTAAACTGATTTTGGCAGCAATCCAAGCTTAGATTTAAAGCTAGTACTGCCTAAACAGAAATAATAACACCCAAAATAAATATTGATTTGTGCAAAGTTTCTGCCGAACTATCACTCATTTCTATTCAAAACGAACTGCAGAAAACTAATTCAAGTGATGCGGTTCACAACATGCATTCTTAGTATACATGAATACGTTCGTAAAATGTATTATTATTTGCTTACCTATACATTTCTCGTCCTCACAGTAGGAAGGGTGCATTCACAGGTAAACTAGTTCGAAAGCGCCATTGTGACGACAGAAAGGTGCGATTTTCACCGGAGAATGTCACCGTCGCGTCGCGTTTGCATTGAAGTCCATAAATTTGGAGTTTGCCTGCACAGACGCCACCGCAGGTGGCTGAGCCACCTCGATGCCGACTCTAACCAATTGATAATCCATTCAACTTGCGACCTGTCCATCCCTTATTAATCTCGCGTTCTATGGATGGACCCCAATTCCGCATCTAAAATGAGGTTTATTCGTTGAGAATATGATAGAGTTTAGATCGTCTCGCTACTTAGGCCGGATGGGAAGATGAGATGCTGTAGTTTGGCCGCACAATACAGAGCAATAATAATCGCAGCCGCCGGTAATTGCGAGTACATCCGTCGCACAAGATGCCTGCGTGCGCTGTCCGTGTGAAAGTTCGAAAGGGCCACTCGTTCTCCGAGTTGTGTTATCAGAACCAGTTTGAAGCATTTTAGAAATATCTGCTTTCATCGACGGCCGATAGATAGCCAAGGTAACTCTTGTTCCGAGAGTTTTATTGATATTAAATTGCCGAGAACTTTCCTTGTGCGCTGAAAATGGGGCCCGGATGATTTCACGCCTAATAAGGGGTAACACAAAAAAGTCAGCGAAACATCTATGGGACCATATATGGTGGGTGACATTTGACAGGTCGATTAATGCAATTGTTGATGTGTTTTTTGTTGTACAACCAGAAGACCGTCGTGTGGTCAATGCGTATTTTTTATGTGCGTGCTAAGACACACCGCGTTAAATAAATATTCGTCTTATGACGACGTAGTGTTATCGTTGATTCCTTTGACTGGAATAATTCCGAAAGGTGTTGCGCAAGCCCAGGTAGAAAACGGGTAAGTAAAAAAAAAACTTCTAATGTATCTCGATGACATTCATTTCCGATGGTTAGAGCTCAGGGAACGAATTGTATCGCTGTTTGATTTTGTAATATTATCAAAAGAAAGAAATGCGTTATTGTCGTGGGCGTGGGAATCGGGGATAACATTGATAAAACCGGATTTCCTTTCATCTCTTATAGCTATATTATTATAATGTTATTACATTTGATAAAACGCTCTTTTATTATGAAATATATTTTAAAAATCACGTAATGATATCAGTGGTATATTCGTGTTAGTGGTATTATGTCACGCATATATTCATTGGAGCTGTATGGTGGTTTGTATATTTATTAATAGGTGCGGTGTAGTACGGGATCTTTTACGTTCGCCTGGCTAACTACCACCCATAAGCTGTCTATAGCTATCAAGTAAGTAGGTTAGTATACGTGTGTCCCGGCAAATGCATTTGAGAGCAAGTCTTTCTCTAGACTTGCGTGATATCATCTTCGGTCAAATACTCACGTGAGATTGTGGTAAAACAATAAACCTATAAAGTATAAGAAAAAGTTGATAAGTTATACCTTTCCTTGAAATTAATATATGAGTTGAAAAATGACATATTTATTATTTAACAATTTACCAGTAACTATTTACCAATGATTTTTATGTACCTGATATTTACTGCGGCCATAAATAATGGAGTATTATTGATGAGTACGTTTTCGCCTTTATATAAGTTCTTATACATAATATACAGTTTAGGAATTTTAAATACCATAAAGGCGTTAGACACATGACAACACGGAAGTCGGAAAAAATTTAATAACAGACCAACTCATTTAAAAATTATAAAATTTTATAGGTACATATAATACACCGAAAATGTCCTATATTTCTGGTGCATGACTTCGGACCTAATTTGCTATTCTTAATAGAGTATCTTTTACATATATTACTTACTCCTGTTTGTATTTTACAAAATTATTACGATAATAACATATAAATAAAAACAGTACCTAATGGATTGTTAATAAACACGTAAAACGTTCACATGAGTCAACGCGTGGCCCGTCAGCGCTCGCGTCTCAAACAAAACCCAAACATCATTTGCTCAATCATGGGCGTGCACCGCGTTGATTCGGTACTTTAGTGAGCATCGCGCATTGAACTCGTAAAAAAAGTAATAAGCGTTCATAAAACTATAAAAAAAACTATTAAGTACCTATATATTTATCATTATATCTGTTCATCTGACGGTCGAACATGAAAGATTCAATCACGAACAGAGCTGCTTCCGAGAAAACGCTCAGAGGGTTTTTTTTGTATTCGCTTAACTTCAATAGTTTTGGGGCCCCACGGGACGTGCGGCGGAACCGTGGTAATTGACTTGTGACTTGGACGTGCGTGAGATGTGCCTGTATAATTTTGATTTTATTTTGTTACTGGCTGTAACCTCGCGTTAAATTTGGATTGTACATGCCTGTTTATAGCCTATATAACTTTTTCGATAAATTTTCTTCTTATATATAAAAATCATAACATAACATACCATCACGCCTGTATTCCCCGAAGGGTTAGGCAGAGGTGTACACCCACAGTTCGCCGAGTATGTTTTTAAGTCCCATGTAATAGGTGGCGAGCCTATTGCCATTAATCGGGCACAAAACCAAACTCCGAGCTGCTACTGAGAATTTAATAGGTAAAAACCCAATAACACTTTGCTCGACCTGGGATTCGAACCCAGGAACTCGCTCATAGCAGTCGCGCTTACGACCACTAGGCTAACGAGGCAGTTATATAAAAATCGATGTTTATATTTATGTTCCCTATGGGCCCCGACCAGCTGGAGCAATTTTGATAAGATTTTCAGAAAGTTTCTGTGAAGTTTGTTAGCGGTGGGATCAATTCTATCTACGTATGGACTCCAAAATGGCCAGCAACGCGTGACCGGATTTGCTAGTAGACTATAAAATACAAACGACTCGTAGTTCTAGCGATTAGCGCATTAAAACACATATATAAAAACAATCTGTTGAGCTTTCTTATTAGTATTGAAAAAACCAATAGTGTTTTAATACGACTACGGTTGTTGTGAGTTTTCCTGTGAATCACGAAATCTATTTGGGTTGACTCGGTGGAGATTTCTTTTTATTTTTCGTCGCACGTAGACAATTATGCATGACGGTGACAGATTATATCACTGCTTGCAAATCAATTCGGTATCTCGTTGGCACACAGAATTGTAGACTAAAATATGTAATAATTTTATTGTACCGTGTGTACTCTCTCAATTTATAAATTTCAAATTTTTTTTGCCTAAATTTTAGTCTACTAGATTTCCCGAAATTCCCGGTAAAAGTTTGTCTGCCTTCTCCGGTAGTTAATAATTCGACCACAGAGCTCTCAATCAGGTTCAGATTTAGTGATTTTCTTTTTTGCCACTAAACCAGTATGTATATTTTGACTATGAAGAATTTTTGACCGTAAATTTAGAATTTGTTAATAGCGATTACATTACCAACTATCGGATCCTACCACACCTATGATGAACCATCGTCTTGACAGACCAAATAACAAATATTATATTAATTTATTCTAATTTTGCGGCTACCGCTTGAAAACAGATTAACGGTTGTTTCGTCTTTCTGCAACAAAAACGTTTGTTATTAATTGTTGGAACGAATATATGGTGTGAATATAACTTTAATCGGTTCAGTCGTTGAGAAGTTACACGATCACTAACAGACGCATACAATATTTTTATATAGGTATAAGATATTTTATTTCTAAAATTCTAAATTTACCTTGCTCTAACAAGATAGTGGCTGGTTTCCTTGTTAAAACTGTGAAGTTTTTGTAGCAACTTATAATGCATGTTTCTAATTTATGTATATAAAATTGAATTCAATTGAGCACAATAATTAAACTTTATCACCAATATTACATAATACAGGGCCAAATAAGGCAAGTGTATGGAATAATATTTTATATATTTAGATAATAAATAATTAGACTAAATATTTAATGGCAATATTTTATTTTTGCTACGGAACTCCAAAACGATTAAGCATAATGCTGACTTTTCACATTTTTTCTTGGCCTCCAATCACTCGGGAGTCGTGAGATGCGTTTTTTACGCCAGACCCGTTAGTGACCCCGCACCTTACACTCGTAAGACAAAAATCAACACTATCAAATATTTCGTCTTACATCAACGTTTCACTACTTTACATTGCTGATCTAATTCATTCATCCGCAGCCCTGTATATCGAAATTGTGTGATGTGTTATTCCGACATGTTGTTTATAATACCGATGTATTTTTATGAATGTATAAAGTGCTAAGTGGGAACGGTTTTTTTTAGTTTCGAAGAGAAATGAGATTTATTGCATTTTTTCCAAAGACCACCTCGCGCTCTTCTTTGATGACTGGGGGATGCAAAGAGCCCACATGTGCGACTAATGAATGGGGACGTGCTTTTAAAAATGTCCTTAATGTTTTACTTTTCGTGGGAATATTCTGTTTGTCTCTCATCATACAGAAAATGTTATGTGGATATATAGTGAACTAGTGGTCAAAATTCGATCGAAATTCATTTAATTTTAAGTTTGAATGTTATTGAGCTTCTTTTGTGAAATACCTTTATAATCATTGCTATAATTTTTTTTAATTTTGTTGTGTTACGGTCAATCTGTCATTAATTTTTTGTTGGCAACATTGAAAAAAATTTGGCGATAATCTTTATTCTGTGCGACTTTTTTTTTCAAATTTCCTGTTTAGTCTCTGATCACGAATATGACATTAACTAAAAAAAAAAACGGAGAAAAAGGGGAAGCTTATGTCGTTCCTCATTGATAAACTCTATAGGAGTTGTCAATAGTATGATAAATAAAATTACGCGGTGAAATTATGTACTGCATAAAAAACGCGATCCGAGCCACGGGGCACCACTAGTTATTCATAAAAATATATAAAGTATTTTAGTTTTACATGCATACGATATGAATGAGAATAATGAAAGGAAATCCAAGAATGTTGGTCGTTATGAGCTGAAGTGTTAACTTTCGTTTGGATACACTTAAATCGAATTTTTACGAGAAACTTCTTATTTAACAAGGTCCATTATATTGCGTTCCGATAAAGTTTTTATGTATTTTTGTTTACGATGTAAAAATTTCAGTGATGTTTATGTTAACTACTAAATTCGGGCATATAATACTTATGTACCAAGAAGTACTTACTTAATTTGATTTCAAAAAAGTAGCTTGTGATACTTTGGTAAAACTTAATAATATGCTGATTTTCACATTCTAAACGAGATATAATACTGGATTATATTCATAATAAACTAGCTGTGCCCGCGGTTCGGCACGCGTTATCTACAGAATTATTGTTTATGAAGATATCGTGACGTGTTTTAGATAAGGAACACTTATATAAGGAGTAAAACAAAAAAGTGATCAAAATCTGTCCAGTAGTTTCTGCATGATGCGCACACAACGGCAAACAGCAGATTTAAAACTGTGTGTTGCATGTAACAAACAATACACGTAAAAATATTATGTACTTTTACCCTTTGAATGCCGCTGTGTGGTTTGGTTAAACGTATATCTTATGTTTTATTGAAGTAGAACTTTCAGAAAACATATAAATCCTAAATCAGCGGGACTCGAGCTATCGACTATTCGTACTGTACATACAACAGTGCGTATAAATCTGGCCGTCACACAGCTAGGTCAATTTGGACTTGCATTAAACGTGTATAATACTATCTCACTCTCTCGCAGGCTAAATCCTATAGATGTATTATTTGTCTCTTCAGTGTCGTTTTTTCGTTTCATCGCGTTTCAAATCGCAACGGTACTAGATTAGTTACCACTTTAAAAACGATTTTTTTATAGTTGAAAATAAACAAACCTCATTATACAGAGAACTTACGAGAGAAGGATCAACATAATTGAAAAGAGCACTTCGCTGAAGTGGCAGTGGTCTGGTCACTTACGCTGAAGAACAGATAGCCGATGGGTTAGATGGATTCTGGAGTGGAGACCACGTTTGGGCAATAGAAGGTGCAAGATAGAGCGACGATCTGAGCAGGGGTAGCTGGAATCGACTGGGTTCGAAAGAAAAAAAAAGATCGGTTACAGTGGTGATCCTTGTTCCCACAATTATCTTAATTGGTATATGCCCGGCAATGGACTGAACTTACAATTACACGACTTAACTAATTTCACACAAATCTCCACTTAATGTAACACCAAGCCTACCGTTCTTGAAAGCAACATCATTGTATATAAGAAATGGTTTATTAAATCCTTCGTCATAATCCGATATTTATTAATCGATTAACAATGTTTGTCATAATTATAAACACTTATGTATGCGAGTGAAATAACTCAGTCATGATCTAATGGTGTTCTAATCAGAGTGTGAACAATCTCGCTATTGTTTCTTATTTAAGATTTTTTGCAAACAACTGCTGGCAGAAAGCGTCACTTTCAGGTTGGAAAGAATGCATTTTACAGTTTACCACATGGAACTAATATATTTGTATATATATGTTTTATGCTTGGAGGTTTATCTGCAAACATAATTGGGTCGTGAATGTTTCAAATTATAAGGAGGAAGTAGGAGTACAAGGGTTTTCGCACTTATCCACATAGGATTAGTATAAAACTTTAAATGGATTAAAAGTCATATCAGAATACACTTAACCATGTAATAATGTGGATGAAGAAGTCAGGAGCCTTGTATATTATGTTACATACATTTCGGAAGAGTTTATAATAAACATAAATGAAAATCATACCTCTCCTATAGTTAATAAAATATCGTTTAGTTTTATAGAAATTACAAGGAAGATCATAAAGGTGCCGTAAAGTTGTAAGTTCTGTATAACTTATACAGCGTGATTTTAATTTGTAAAGGAATTCTTTGTAAACGAGGCCAGGTGAAACTTGAAAGCGTATTAAAAATACGGGTATTATATGACATCAAGAAAATATATATCATTATTAAATTAATTTTCATTCAATTCTTTTATACTTCGAAAATTGTCTTTGAAACATTAAGGGCAGCGGATCAAACCGACAGAATTTTAATGTTTGCGCCGTAATAGATATTTTAGTAAATATTGTCGGCAGACAATGGCACAACCTGAAACGGTGATGAAAATAGATCGAACCGCCCCAGATTTCAACCAGTAATCACTAAGTTGCGCAACCAACTCTAGTCGACGCTGCGTAGTACTTATCTTGGACACCGATTTATAACAATCTGTCATCGTATCATATCCGTGACAGGTTAATGTGGTGCTTACTTTTATCATATTTGCAAATAAATTAGCAGTGGTATGATATGGGTAGTATATGGCATTAATGTTCCACTGTATGGAAACTTCATATCAACTGTTAGGAGGCTCACTTAGCCGCGTCACTTTATGGGATCAGCTAATGTGTAAGTCCAGTTATCTGGTAGGTACCTACCCTTATCCACGATGTGTTCAGGTCCATATATTGCTAACTCGGCGGTCGCCGTTATTGAACTGTACAACATCAGTACATTAAAGATAGTATATTTAGGTACTGAATAATCATTTTGCTGAAGTTACGTTAAAAACTAACTACCGGACTAATTCTTATTGGTTATTTTGTGTTGTGTTTTTAAAATAAATTCTACTACTGCTCGTCATCTGTCACATCTCGTTAATTACTAACTTCCTTACGCAACTTCTATCAGTCTTGTTATGTAACGAGAATGTCGGTTCAATAAAGTATTTTATAGAATTATATATGGCAACCCCAGCACTAGACATATTCTGTTTTCCCATGGACGCCGCACGAACTGTAAGTGCATTAAGTAAATTGCCTTCATATAGTCTTCATTAATAAAGCAGTGATTTGGCCATACGCTAATTTTATTAACAAAGTCCTAACAAGTCTCCAAAATGCCAACTAACTACATAGTGTTTTCTTCAGTTTTTTTACACCGCTGACTGCTTTCTGTCTGAGGCTTGTTTCTTCCACGAAGTGCACCAATGTGCAGTATATAATACGGACTCCATTGCAAGTCTTAAAATCACATAATCAAACAATCGTTATGTTATTTTTAAAAAAGACTCCACGAGTACAAAATTGACCACCGGTTATAATAGTTCAGAAATAAACGTCTTTCAATTCAAAATGCAGTTTTTTATATTATGTATTTTTTTAAATTTTAATATGATTGCAACACTCTGTATAAATGAAACAACAATGTATAACAAACAAAGCGCTTGAGAAATTTACGTCTTGTCGTAGTCTCGTCTATAAATACATAAACTATCGAGTAAAACTGAAGCTCAAAATCGATACCGACTTCACGACTGTCTGTGACTGCGGAACTATTAACAGAACTGGGTACAACTATTATTAAGGCGCGGTGTGCTGAATCACTGATGCCAGATTTATTTACTAAGGTAACGATTTTGTTATATTATAGTCCGAGGCTATTTGAATAAATAACCTCGAGATTTGTTAACGGTCTTGTCGAACAGTTGCTCGACTCCAGATCTTCGCGTTCGGCACACGATAGCTCTCTCTATGTCTCTTTAAATTAAGAGGTTTAAATAAATTTGAATATGGACATGAAATGAAGACTGGCTAGATGGAAAACTGCTTTCCAAATAGAGAGTCAGCTTGGTGTTCCAAAAGGGAGTCAATAAATGGTTACGTATGTTTAGCAGAAAGTAGATTAGACTAAATAATAGGTCTTTTAAATTTTGTGGTTATTCAGTTTCGATTCCTGACCTAAGCAAATTTCAAATTTCTAAAATCAGTATAAAAATGACGACTAGTGTATCCGCTCTTCACTTTTAGTTTTTGTGTCGATCGTGAATAAGTAAGTAGTACATCTATTGCCATTACCAGAAAACTAGGGACTGTTTGACTCACGACTACCGATTTTATATTCTGATAATTTTCATTTAAGACACTTTAGAATTTGTATGCTAGTTTTATTCCGTTCTAGGAAATCATGAGGCCCTTGTCCACCCAGACTTTAGTAATCTAAATAAGGTAAAATTTAGTAACTCTCAACAATTACAGTACATCAAATTGATGTACTTCTTTCTGAATGACAAATGTTTCACGTGCAAGAAAGCTTACAAGAAGCAAAGCGATTTTTTTTTCTTTATATTAATTTAACCTTTTGACCTTCTCGACTTGACCTTTAATTCACTGAACCCATATGTATGTACTTCATAAAATAATGGTAAAAACGTTGTAGGAAATGACGTATTTAACCAGTATTAAATTTCCGTATCGTGCTTTCCCATTCCAGTTTTTTGGAGTAAAATCAATTATCGCGTTTTATTTTCCCGTCCTTAATTGTAAATTTACACATAACCTATAAATAAATGCTGTCTGCCTTCGTAGACTCATTGCCATCCGCCATGCAAACGGCCCCTATAATTATAGTAGCGTGCAAAATTCAACCTTATTTCATTGGAAAAATGTGCATTTTGCTTCGGTCTTAGTTAATTGCAATTCATTTTGCATCGATAAGTACCCGTCACGCTGCCTTCAGCTCTAACGCTTATCGCATTGAGTAGGTTTTCCATTGGGATTATTTATTTTCGATATAATGCAAAGTTAGGTCGGAAAATGAAGCTCCGTTTATAGTACTAGTAATAGTACTATCGTAGTATTGCCTGTATGTGTGTGTGTTGCGTTGGGAAATGGCAGAGTTTTGTTGTGCTTGTGTGTGTTAGAGGTATGCAGACGATTTCCATTGCGGTGCATTTGGATGTTAGCGTGTATGCGTGCGTACCGCGGTTACGGCCGCTTGAATGGAGTATTTTCATGTAGCGTCGTCTGAGGTCGGGGCGCGGTCATATTGATTTTTTTATCCATTACGCCACGTTTTAGTTTCGCGTTGGATGTCACCACAAGGATGGAGCGAGGCGGCGCGGCGCGGCGCGGTTGTTGCAACTTTGCTGTCAGTTTGTCGGGAAAGCGGTTCCGATCGCTGTCTCGGCATGGTTGTCACGAGTTAACATGTATTTTAATGTCACTTTTTAATTTATGTAGTTTTACACGTTCATCACTTCATTCCTATTGATAATGGAACACTTTTTTAAAACATTGGTTTTAATGTTGATACTAGCCACCATAATGGTATAATATGCTAGCGGTGGCGAACCTACGGGTCTCATGTTCAAATTGTATTTCCAGTTTAAAACGAAAATTGCAAAAATGATTAAAGCGACCCTATTGTTAAATATTACATCAATTGAAATGACAATAATATTCACTAGACAAATAACAAAAATCTCATTGATGATTTTTTTTTATAATAGCTCGGCACGCTTACGGTACTGTCCCTGATGGTAAGCACAACACAATCCAAACACAATGCAACGGTGACCACCGAGAGATCGACAGTCCATCGCGAGTTTAAATCACTGTCGACTTTTATGTTGTAAAATTTGGATTTTGGATGCAGTTTTGCACTCAGCTGCTTAATTTAATTATAATTTAGTTTTTACTGTTTCATTCTTACTAAAAATGAATTGTAATATTTGATATGCGCGTATAAAAATGTGCGCTACCGCACATACAAATATTGGATTATAGTTTTGTTTGTTTTTACGTCAGTAAATAATTTTTATTTATCAAAAATGTTTTTTTTTTCTGGTAACAAATTATTACAATTTGTCAATATATCTATTTCAGGTACTGATGCAATCGATATGATTTAACAGACCACTTGCAGCAATGGGTAAGGATTATTTTATTAAATATTAATAAATCATGGTTTAATTGATTAGGAAAACATTTTTGTTCTGAATGCACAGCAGTTAGATTAGGTGTAAAAGTTTGAAAAAAACAATTATGCTTTGGCTTTTGACCTACATAATTTCTTCGGTTATCGCTAAAAAGTATATTACAAATTAACCGCAGGAGTACTTTTAGACGCCTAAAGTCCGGCAAGTTCGGTCGCGACCCGGCGGGCTTGCCGCAAAAACCGGCATAGTGTGTAGGACCTTTAATAGTAGAGACTGATTTAAACACGACGTTCATACACATATCTACATTTATATGTCTAGATTGTTTAGTACTATCTAGGAACCAGTATATCGACTAGTTTAAAAAAATGTAAAAATGGCGCTTTTTAGGACAACTACGCACGGGTACAATTTACAAAGTTGGCGTATTTTTTTTTTTTTAAATGCCTGAATATATTGGTAGTTCATAGCTACATAACTACCTCTTTAGCCTAATGGGATTAAGAAAAGCGACTGCTATGCTCCAGGTCTTAGGTTCGATTCTCAGGTACAGAGCAAAGTGTTATTTAATTTTTTTCAGTTCACTCAATCTCAAATCTTGGTAGCAGCTCGGATTTTGGCTTTGTACCCGATTAATGACAATAGGCTCGACTCGTATTACATGGGAGAGCGACAGCGCGCTTAATTTTGAATTTGTGATATATTCTACAGTATTTATTGTAATGGAAAACTGTAAAGGACAATTTTAATCTATATTATGCCCAAGTTAAATAACAAACTTATCTAAATAAAGATTAATACTGAGTTGGAGAAAATAGCTTCGCAAATAATGTAAATATTTTTAATTATTATATTGAAGATAAAAATGTTTACTGTTAGTCAACCTTAGAAAGATAGACATATTATGCCATTGCGGACATTTCTCTAGGTTTTTTGAAGGACTAAAATTCTTTAGAACATTATTTTGATTTATCTCTTTAGGTTTATCCAACGTAAGCCATGTAATCTCCCGAAAATAATTTTTTGACGACTTGATTACAAATAATTGAATTGTCTCTACGATACAAATTTAAATTGGAATGTATTGTTTAAATAAACCTTCCGTAAAAAAATCTGTAAATGGTAGTGAAAACCGTATTAAAATCGTTTCGTACTTTAAAGAGATCTAAATGTACATAAAAACAGACAGATTTATACTTTATACTATGTATACATTACTAGGTTATTTAATTGTCAGTAAATTTATAGCATTACAATGTATGCTAATGACTACACATATAATGACTTTCAAAAATGTAACTTCGTCTAATAATAGCTGGGTATCTTATTATCGTATCGTATCGTATCTTATTTCACAGTTTAAGAAAAAAAGTTGATACCCTGGATCCACATTTTCCAGGAAGACTACCTACCGTCCCCGCTTTGTCTCGTCTTCCCTCACCTTGTCTCGGTCTCCTCCCCTTCGTTGTCGGGTTTTTGGCCTGAGTCAAAGAACGCCAGGCAATAGGCGAGTGTAGATTAGGAATGAGGATCAGTTTAAAATGACAGGTATTTTTAAGTATCAGCTTATAACTGTTATCTGTAAAGTGAGAAAGCAGTTCCTACGTACCCGTTCCGCAGATTGGAATGGGCTCCTCTTTATTCAAGTTCTTTTTTTATTTAGAGAGTGAGAGAGAGAGAGAGAGAAATACAATAAAATATGTATCATTATAAGTTACTGGAAGCGTTCATTCTCTGGAACGGGAAATGGTGTCTTATTTTATCTGTTATAGCTCACCCCTACTACCCTTATATAGTGTGGAAGCTGGATGGTTAGCGCTATCTCCAAACAGAGCGTGCCAGCGCCCACGCCCGCGTAACCACCGCTCTCTCCGCAGAGGGCGGGCGGTCAACTTCGCTCCCGCACACCCGTCACGTCCACCCTCTCTAGCGGTAACCCAAGCCTAGGTCCGTTCCTCGGAGTGAAACCCTTGGGTCAGGCAACCGCCCGCGCGATACAAGTGACACTGTACGTGTATCACTTAGCTACCTACATACAACACTACACACGTATGAACATACACACGTGCACACCACACAGGTACATAGGTTCTGTGAGGGACCTTTTTTTTTTTCTTTTTTTACGCTAGTTAGTTAGCGCTAGTTAGTGTAGAAACATTCCGATTACTGAATACACATACGCACGGTTCCTTCCTTCCTCCCAGGAGGAAGGGAACGTGCCTATGTGTATAAACCCCCAAGTCCGGTGAAGCTGTAAAAGCCGCAGCGGCTTTAGGGCCCCTAAGGCTAACAGTGTAGTCAGTTCTAAAAAAAAAAAAAAAAAAAAAAAAAAAAAAAAAAAAAAAAAAAAAAAAAAATGGTTAGCGCTATTGCATCGCTTCCACTCGCCGCGGCTTATGCGAGAGCCTCCTCGAAGTGTGCAGTCGCCCTTATACTACTTACAACTCTATAAAAGACCAATGAACTCGGATCGCATGAAGTTTTACAGCGCGCTAACCTGAGAAGGTCAATTTGGAATAGACCGACTTTAGCATTAACATAAATTTAGTAGCACTTTACATCTTTATTACATCATTTCAATAAAAAAAAACGTCATCTGGACTTATAGATAAGAAAATGATTAATGAATAAAAACCTTCAGACACAATTATCTTAATGATGGCCTATAAATCTTTCTAATACTTTTAATTCGTCGAATGGGATTTCGCACACGTGACCGTTCGGTGTCGATAAGGGCCGCCCTTCGCTATACCGAGGTTGTTAAACTTATCGATAGATAAATTACGATAATTGGGGCCGCACGGTAGCATCGTTTTTGAATTGCGCGTTGATATTATATAATATTATAACGTCTTTATAGGATACTATTCACAAAATTTATTAAGAGACATACAACATTTCAATAAATATAAATCTATATAAACAAAATCTTCCTTATGTTTGCGGGACGCGGGGCACCGGGTGTGTATGAATATACACGGTATTAAATGAAGCCCTATATCTTGAGATAAATTAGCATATGTTATCGCAAGTGTGATGGATATCTAATGATAAATAAAATACTTTAATATAAATTATATTGTTGTCTTGTTTGAACTATGTACATTACATACCGTACATTATTGTATTGTCTTTTACATAAATATAGTTTCTATATTATATTCGTAATATATTACTTTTAGACTTTTATTATGAAGTAACGTATCCGTTTCCTGTGTTTACAATTTCTAGGCATTTTTTTACAACAGGATATTTAACAGCAACAGTTTTAACCCTTAGTGTTTAATATTAATTTCAAATTAAAGTGATCTTATAAGGACTAAGGACACGCTAGTAGCCTCTACAATAACCTTAATATCAGCATATACAACAATATAATTAATACTTATTTATCCTTAAATAGAACATTACAATACAATACACAATAAGAATACACCTTATTTAGGCGCTAATTCCGTCTTTCTTCTTTTTTTGAAATATTTCGCTACAATATGAAGCATTACTTTTGATTTACCACTAAACTATAGGCAGCGTCCGTATTTCCATCTTGGTAAAATTATCTCATGTGTAGCAAGCAGTCATAAAGACAAAATCGCGCAAGCTCTAACGTCAAACGTGTAATGCTGCTGCGCGGCGGCCGGCCGGCAACATACTAACTCATTCGCCGGTTTTGTTTCCCCCCTCCCCACCCGCAACACTCAAACATTATGGAGGGTCGCGCTTACAGCGGTCCGGCTATAGTATAGAATAAATAAATATACAATACATAAAACCTTATAGATAAATCGACAAACAATAAAAACCATACATGTTTACATTATGTAAAGTAAATTTTTAAGGCGGATTTTCCGTAAATAAATTAGTTTTCATATTGGTCTATTTGAAATTGATGAGTTATCCAACGTACGGAAGATTACTTTAAGAAGCCTATACTATTATAATCTGTTATAACAACCTAGTTATACCGTCTTTTGTGGACTGCTGGAATCGTGCGTTCGATTGAATATAGGGTCGAATAAATTAGCTGTTTCAGTAATCTACTTAGGTTTTAGCTAATAACTTTTGAATGCTACATCATTCTTAAAAAAAACTATTTAGACTAATATCATGTATTGCGGCCTGCAGGATTGAGCTAAGTATCCTTTTTTGGGTGAAAATATAGGGACTTAATAATTTGCGAGTAAACTGTAAGTGTTTCCAAGAAAAATGGAAATAAACTACAGCGTTTTTGGACACAATGCATTTGAAATTAACTTTACCTCTACAGTTGAATTAGCAATGAAAATATTCTTTGTATTTTTTACAGTAATGTAGAACAACTTCGCATAATATAGTACGGTACTGATATAATAATATATTATCGAAAATTACTAATCGAACTGCGGCCCTCAAGGTTCTTTGTGAAAACTTTTTACACCCAACAAGGTCGCGTATATAGAACATCAAATTTTACTATTATAACCTGATATTTTGAAAATGTAAGAAATCCATTGCCCACCCATGGGATATAAAGCGCTGAAAAAATAATTCGATATCGTTGTTCTATTTAACATTCGGTCGGTCAACCCACACGTTTATTTTAACGTCTCGCTTCATAAAACTGCTGACACATGGGTGTTGTTTCAAACTGTTTTCATCGTTCGTTATCCCGTAATTATCTACTCACGTTGTTATTTATGGCTTTGACCCGCATTCTATGTAATAAGAATACACAAAAAAATTGTTTACGAAACTACCGAGTGATATAAAAAGATGAACACTTACACTGGTATCGTCGGTTGAAAAACTCCCAAACATTTAAATGAAACCGTCTGAGCGTTGTTATGGCAATACGTTATCTGGTTACGACGTTTGTTCGGCCTCAGAGCTTAGTAACTGAAAATACTGATTACTCTATCGAATGTCTTGACTGATATATCTAATTTTATAAGAAAATTTTTACGAGCTCGTTCATTCCACATACGAAGCTATCAACACATCAGAGATATGAAAACGAGTGTTCGATTACCTGTCGGTCATGAACGGATGGCGGTCATCATACAAATGTGCGAACTACAGATTAAAGGAAAAAATCGTAAACATAGTTTCTTGTCAGCTTTTCTTTATGGTTGGGATGATTGTTGTAAAGTTCATTTGTGTCTTCATAGGGTCTATATTGAAAATAAGTATTTTTGATTCTGAATGGTGAGCACATGCGTCTTAATGTGTTTCAAGACTATTAACGGCAATGACTCGCTAATTGTGGTATGGTATTTGGAAGTATTGGATGCTCTCGCTCTCTTAGCTTTCTGTGATAAATGTCGAGGGGTTCTAACCGCTCGGTTGTTGATGCTGTTATCGCAATAAAATGTTTTATCGTTAGGTGCAGGGTAGTCATTTCTCCGAGAAAAATTAGAAAAAAAAACTGAGAAGACACGATAAGTGAATCCAAAAAATTACTCGTAAAAGGATCTAATCTAAAAGATTGGTACAGGTAGTTCATTTTTCTATAGTAGTTAGGTACTTGGGATCGTATGTAGAAGGAAACTGATCGATTAGTTTTCTATGAAAAGTTCTGTTAATCAGTATTGTACAGGTGGACCAGAAAGATTTGCGAATTTAAAAAAATAATAATAAAAGACTAAATACAATACACATACACATCTTTATTTCAATTAAAATAAATATCTGGGAAATTTATTTCTTAAAAATTACATCATTCAGGTGTGCACCACCACCCGCTGCAAACATTCCTTGAATCTGAACCTCAAATTGGTAAAAACTCGCTGACATATTGCGTGAGGAATAGCTGCCATTTCTTCTTGGATATGGCGTTAGATCAGGACTTCTAGGCGGCCATGCAATGTCACCTCGCCGCGATATCAGTTTCCCAACAAACATCTCGTTTACGGCCTCCAACGAAGCATTAGATATAAGGCATGTCGCACCATCTTGTTGAAACCACGTCGCACGATTATATGCTTCAAATTTTTGCAGTTGTGGAAAGAAAAATCCCTTAACATGGCTATTTATCGGTCGAAATTTACAGTGACAGATTGCCAATGTTGATTTTCAAAGAAATATGGTCATATAATTCCGTGTACTGATATGGCCGCCAAAACGGTTACTTTCGGCGAATGCACGTGGGTTCTCTGTAGCCCAGTAATGGCAGTTCTGTTCATTGACATGCCCATTTAAGTGAAAATGGGCTTCGTCGGAGAACAGTATATTGTTGAAACTCTGAAGCGTTCCAACATTGTTTCAACAAACGCTCGTCGTAAAATTGGATCATTTGGCAGTAATTTCTGTATAAGTTGAATTTTATACTGGTGCAAATTCAAATCTTTCAACAAAATGTGACGCAAAGGTGTTCTGGACACCACAAGTTCATCTGATCGCTTGCGAGTTGATAGACCAGGATTACGTTGAACTGAAGCTCTAACTTGTTCAATTGTGCTTTCCGTTCTTGTTGACCTTGGGCTTCCCACAGGCTTCTGTTTGAGAGTCGAACCAGTAGCTTCGAACTTTCTGACGCACGATCGAATCACACTTTCCTTCGGACACTGATTAACGTCATGTGATCCAAACTCACGCCGAAATAAACGTCGAACGAAGAGCACGAATCGCCATTTTTATAATAATGTTTAACGCAGAATGCACGCTGCGCTCCGGTAAAGCGATGTTCACGACTAAATTTCCGAGAACCGAGCTTCTCATCCCCACCACCCGCGCAGCCCCCGATCATAAGGTTCAAACGCAAGATTGTTTTTAAACTCGTACGCCTTTCTGGCCCAGCCTGTAGCTTGATTTTCCAAGTCTTGCGGTACGATGCTCCGTATTTTTTGGATAGTATACTGTTTTTAGGTGGCTTCTCAAGTGCACTCCAGCTGTAGATTATAATCTTTCGTTTAACCGCTTGTTTGTTTTATCATGTGCCTTTCCACGGAGTGATCCACCTGATTCAAATGGAACTGGAAATATCAGAGTCAATACGACAACACTCTTACGCTTTTTTTGTTTCTATCTCTCGCTCTTCCTTAGACATTTCAAATTTCCAAACATAGAAACTTCCGCACCATGAGAATTGTTTCGAAAAAGCCGTCCAGTTTCTCGTTACGATTATTGGGCGTAAAAATATCTAAGGATGAAATCAATTTTCATTTCAAATGTGCTATTTCGTACACTCTTCAAATTGATAAATGCAAAATGTTTTTTTAAGGCATACTATCCTTAATTTCTTGATTTTTTATCTGTTAAAACTAGGGTTGCAACTTTTTTTGCGAGAAAAAATAGTATTATGTATTTGTCAAAAAACTGCAAATAATATAATACTTTTGCGAAATTTTGGAAAAATAAAGTACACATTTATTTTTCATCATGAATCATTATTTGCAGAAAAAAGGTAGTGCAATGTTTTCAGGGTTTGACCTGAACAGATTTAAATGTATGGGGTTTCGTTAGAATCCTTACATCGTCGCGAATAACACTAACTGTCAACTTTCTTCTAAATTCAATATAGCGTCAGTATGGCTTCATTTTCAAATATGAAAATAAAATCTTGAATTATTACATTTCAACAAGGGTATCAAACTTCTGGTCTTGTTAAGCAAATTCCAATACCATAGGTATCACTAGGTGATTGCCGATCTGGAACTCTCTTACCCCAAGGAGCTCCGGAAACCTTACTCACCACAGGAAACGACACATGGTTATTTGGCTGCGATCTTCTTTGGATGAATGTATTCCACCAGTCGGATTGCCCCAAGTAGACAGTAATCTCCAATGAAATTTCTCTATGTCATACATCTCAAAATATATTTGTTTTTGTATCTGTGATATTGCGTTTTTCGATTCAAACACCTGTTATTTGCTTATTTTTGAAACAATTTCATTCACCATAATTATTTCTGAATAAAAATTGTTGACATTCATGTTTAATATTATACTAAATTTAAAGAATACAATATGCTCGCATTTTATTTAAATTTAATTTTCACGTTTAAATTCAGAAATTGGCATTAGCCAATTAGTTTGTTTCAAATGAAACCATTACCACCAAATAACATCAGGTTCTAATTAACTTGAAAGTTCTGGAGACTTATCTTTATTTTATTAAGTTTTCTGTTTGTATTATTTCCAAAAAAGTGATCGGTTTTGCACTGTTGTAATTCGGTCTTTAATTTATTTTTTTGTAATATTGCAGATATCTAAAATGGTGATGTTATTTCCTCCTGCAAACTCATAGTTTTGTTGAATTTATGCAAAATATGACAAAAAAAAATGAAAATAAATTTCAATGATAATTAGCCCTTCTATTTCATTTAACAAAAAATGTGATAGTTGAATTAGCAATGAAAATATAGTATTTTTCGTACTATATTATTTTTGTATAATATATAGTACAATTAACTAAAATATAGTACGATACTATATAGTATAGTAGGGGGGGCAACCCTAGTTAATACACATATCATTTAATCTCCTTTTCCAAAACAATAAATATACTTGTACGAATTGTCCTATACCTACTGTAATAGTCAGGTACCTACTGATATTCTTATGAACTGTCCTTCATATACTGTGTTAATGATGTGGTTCGTTTTTTGTTACTAAGCTTGCTGTTCTTTCTCAACTACGCTACTAGCGAAGTAAGCATTGTATATATTATTGTTTATTTTATCCATCTGTTCCGGCATACTTGAATCGCGTTATGTTTATTTTTTAATCTGACAATAAATCTACACCATTTTAGAATGTTTCCTATATTATGTTACGTGTTTAGATCACGTACGTAATGACGTTTGCACCAAATAGTAGTCTCGAAATTCGTGACGTGGCCTTAAATTTAAAATTAAGTTTTTGTATCTATACCATATCTATATAATACGTGAAGCAAAAGCTTTCGGTGCCTTTTTAAGCGTATTGCGTGCACGGAAGACAGAGATTTGGAATGGTTAAAATTTATGTAAAGAAGTAGTGCAGAAAGCTAAAATATATCTATAATATCTGTTACTAATATGTTAAATAAAATAAATTAATACTGTGAATCCTAACCGGACCAGTGCCATTGAACTGAGACCCCCCAAAATATTGACATTGTCACTCAACTAAAAGTGCCAGCAAGTGATGTAGATAATACCTATTGTTTATGAATACTGTAAATGTTAAACAGAAAATAGTCAATGTCGCTGGTCGAATTTCAACCTTAGGGCGATCGCTAGTATCAATAAACACTTAGTAATCCTAAAATCGCCTAATGTCGTTAAAGGCAATTTTCTTTAAGTTGATGATGTCACACTTGTCAAGATGAGTACACATAAGGGCCAGGATCTCGATAGCACTAAGCAGATTTATTGTCACGTAACCTTGCGGCGACTACGAAGCAAAACCTCGACTTTAAAATGGGAACGATAATAATATGTCCTTTACGGACCGCAGCTGTGTTAACACGATGTGACGTACATATGTTTGCATTTCTTTCAAATGTATTTTCTTCGTCGCCGAGCACATGGTAACAAACTATGTTAAAATACAACAATAGTTAATTTCGCCGGCGCGGCGCGGGCGCCCCGACATCAGTTGACCCAAGTGTTAGTGGGGACTATTATATGGCATTCTTACGTCACGATACCTACGTTTAGCGCGGTAACCATAGTGTAGTTTCGATCTTTCTTTGACTGCGGTAGTACGAACTCGCTTTTGATATTTTACTTCTTATGTAAGGTGATCCCATCTTTGCAAGCAAGTTTTCAATATCTTATCTTAGTCGTACCGTGAAACTGTGGAACCATCTCTCGGCCAGTGTGTTCCCTACTTTTTATGACATCGAGTCCTTCAAGCGCAAACTTGAAGAGATATTTATGCAGGCCAGCAAGACACGACCGTTGATGGGTTGCCGATCTCTTCCTGGTCACCGTTGTCACTTTATCATGCTAAGTGGAAAGCGGTCTTACTCCTTCAAGATGCTCGCAAATCCCATCCCGTACGTTGTCCTGTTCACACGTACAGTTGGGTTCAATTATTTCCTATCTTAATGAAACTAATTTCTCTAACAAGTCCTTATCATGTGTGAATTGTATCGGGCCATTGTGGAGACTGTATAAACTATTTTTAGAGTAGAAAACCCAAGATGGGAACATGGTTAACTGTTTCACCTCGCAGCAACTTCAGAGTGGTCGGTGACGAGGATGGAGAGGCAGGAGGCCCAGTGGATACATTGCCTCGGTTGTTGGAAGTGAAATGAAGCTAGAGTGGCCGTGTCGGAGAATCGTTTCGCTACATATGACCTAGAGTTTGTACTATTGACTTACGCTAAAACAACAGGTGTGCTCTTGAGACTACAAACTCATATAAGCAGGCAATGATGGGCTTGAAGAACAGTTCTGCTCGAGCCGTCGGATTGTGAAAACCTCCGTAAATTTTTGATCTTGGGATGGCCGGCGTTTGCCTACTATATCACGATCTGCGAGAGGGTCATTCTTTCTCGAGCTGCTGGACCAGGAGGAAGTCCGAATCAGTTACCAGTTTGATCAGACTGGCGAAGCTCGGGTTAGCTATAGACGCCACTGTTGGTAACCCTAAATAAAACATTTTCACTTAAATCGTTGGCCCTTCACATCGCCTAGTCGCCCGTGAATTATATATTCGTAATCGACATGAACGTATAAGACTATATTAATGAGAATATACGTATATGTAAATGTATTTAAAAGAGTAGAAAAATTATAGTAAGCAAGTATTCATGTGTAATTGGCACCATCTTTATTGAAATTACGCATTATGGGTCATAAAGTGTACAGTGGGTTTTTATTGTTAGTTTACCTTGTTTAAAATATGTTTTAGATACTTTTATCAACGATACAATAAAGATTTCTTGTTTCATTATAAAAAATAGTAAACGTCCTTTAAATTGTTTTCATAACATAACATAACACACCGTCACGCCTGTATCCCCGAAGGGTTAGGCAGAGATGTACCAATGTACAAGCATAAACCCAAACTCCAAGCTACTACTGAGAACTTCATAGAAAATCCCAATAGCACGGTGCTCGACCTGAGAATTGAACCTAAGACCTGGAGCATAGCAGTCGCATATAGGACCACTAGGCTAATGAGGCAGTTATAAAGTTATGAACTGTTAATATTAAAGCGATAAACTGTAATTTCCGTACTGTTGCGACGATCGACCCACTGAGAACAACGCGTGTAAACTGTACTGTATTTTTTACATGAAGTGTTGTTGTCACTTTGTACAGCTGTTCTGTTACTACGGTGGACGTATGAACTGCTGGTACGTTAATGCCTAACGTATTTGTCTGTATGTATGTCATGGGGTCAATTTTGTATTGTATAACAAGACAATGTGTTATAAAAAAAGGATTCTTTACTATCTGAACAGTAATTAAATTTCAGATTTTTTTTAAATACTAAATGAAAGTGCTTTGTAGTGGGTTCTTACAAATAAGGTTATGTAGGTTGTGGAATTAGTAAGCTGAGTAATTAATTTTCAATCGCAATCCCATCGAAACCATAAAATTAAAAAAAATACTAAGCCATTATAATTTATGGTTTCGATGGGATCTCATTTCTTTCTGTAGGTCATCCTCCTTTTTTTATCGGGTAATATCTTGTCCAATCAGCTACCGATTTCCCCTTCTTTTATAAGCTAAACGCTAACATAAACTCAGAATTTGAAGTTTGTAATACTGCTAGAAGTAGCTTAGAATGTGGATAATCGGATTTTGATACACAGTGACAATTTTAAAGATCTTTGACTAGCGGTAATGCGTAAACTATAAGATATAATTATTAGGTATATTGGCAATATTGCTAGTTTTTTTAGTATGTCCTTTTGTTCTCTAAAAGTTAAAATTTTTGCTTTACATACAACGAATTTACAGGGGGATCATAAGTGCCGTAAGTCGCTTCGAGAAAAGGTGATACATACGGCCGTGCTTTGTGCTCGACTTGGTGCGCTTCACTTGGCTTGGTGGGTTAATTGAACTGATTTTCTTTGATTATACACAGGTCATAAAATCAAAGCTGATCTCAATAATGAACGTACAAAGTTTTTCATAAATTACCTAAACTGAAATTTATATTATCTTATCATCGTTCAGATAATATTATTTACAAAAAGTATTTAATTAGTTCTGAAGATGATTTGCACATTAATAACTAGTTGATATACTGTAAATTTCTTAATTGTGTAAGTATTTTTTAGAACATTCTTCTGACTTCATTGTCATGAGCTCGTCCGTAAATACGAAAGTATGTTTATCCTCCGTATTTAAGAATTCGTTTCTTGATACGAATTAGAAATTATATGAATGATTTAATTGTTTTGATTACAAGTTTGTATTTCAATGAAAACGGGAAATCTGTACTTAAGACATGATCTAATTGGTCCTTTTATACGTTTTCCTTGCTTATAGACTTATCTGTAATTTACTTTATTTAGGTTATGATTAATAAATCATTAGATACATAAAAATATTGTACGTTGGACATAAGAAAACAATCCGTCCGATGGCTGTTAAATCGTTACAAGTACGTCATAAACTTGTATATGATAATAATATCAGTGCCAAGCATATCAATATACTTATATACTTAATATAAAATGAACAGTATATCGTTAACGAGTAATACGTGTTGAAACAACTCAATTAAAAGGGTTTAAATATTGATAAACCAGTTTAGTTCTGTTCGTGTAACTATAGCGAGTTAATCTTTGCTAATCGTATCTCACCTATAAATGTAATTCCCCTTTTCTATAAGTTTTAAATTTGCCATTAATGAAAATCTTTTAGCACAATTAAGTTCGTCCCAGTTTCTGCTTCAAACAAAATATACAAATTCATGTTAATAAATCGTTATAAATTGTTCATCAACTCCGAAATTCCATTTGTCCAAAATTTCTTAAACCAGATATTCTCAGTGGCACTTCTTTCCATACATAGTTAACTAATTATTGTAAATAGGTACTGTAGTTATATTTACTGAAAGGGTACTCTGAAAGGTGGATGGAATCTGTACAAACTATGCAAGTACTATACCGCCACACCTATTTCTGCCGCATAGCAGCAGCGTCCGCGCAGTTGTATTCTGGTTCGAAGGGTATGGTTGGCAACACATACCGGCACACGACGGACTCCAGCTCAGTCTCCGGGAGTAGCAATCTATTAATTACTGGCCACAGTTAGAACTTCACTCTTCCTGAGGTTGAATATAAATAGCTATAACTATTTACTTGGTACTTAATAACATTTAAATGTGCAGTACCTATAACTACTGAGCGTGCTTAAAAAATGTAGGGAACGTTAACAGCATCAAGGTAAAGTCTTTAAATATTTAATTAGTAGATACCTACATGCGCAGATGTACAATATTTTACGAGTAAGATGATTGAATGTTCTTCCGTTTGAAGTTTTGATAAACAATCCCTCTAAGAATGGATTATTCATACTAATTACTGTTGTTCATAAAATTATGTAAAACTCTTCGCATTAAGATCATATGAGCGATAAATGAATTCCCAGGCTGGTATGGATGACGGAATCAGAAATAATAAAAAAAATAATTCAATGGAGCTACACCATGAAGATAATATCAAACACGCGGGAGCTTTAGAAATGTTTACTAAACCGCCATTACGTATCGAGGGCAGACAAGAAATATCAAAACCGAAATGAATGGAAGTCGTAATCAAGAAAAAGGGATATTCTTGGCAAGACTTTTTGTTCCCAAACCAGCAGAAAGAAACTCTGCCATTGTAGCGACTATTAGACTTTGTGGGGTCTATTAAGAATGGACGCGTACCAAATTAGATAGATCTCTAAATTTATTGTACGATACTGTGTAGCTGGGTCACGTTAATTTGGAGGTAATGTAGGATTAAGAAATGGGGTAAATAGTCAAGATTACCGCCGGGCGTGGGTTGAATCGAGGCCATGACGAAACTCTGATTGATAACGTTTCACTATATGTATTCTGATAACCGCGCGTTGTTGCTACGCGCGAAGAAAATATTCACCTACATTTTGTTCTTTGTTTTAATTCGATTAATTGAAATCTTTTTTTTTAATATTAAATTTACTTTGACACAAGAGACATTATCTTATTATTTAATCTTCTCAAAACTAATACAATAATACTTGATTAATGAATTAGTGACTTAACAAAAATCTAACGTCATTTAAAAATAACTATGTATATAATTTAACTCAAGAATTATCATTTGAAATTTTACTTTTAAATAGTTGCAACTTGTGATGTTGTATTTAAATTAAACCATTATTGTTATACTGCAGAATCGAGCATTCTCTCTTACTGTTAGACCCGCATTTATCGATCCGAAAGTTATCTAAAACGCTGAATCATTCGCCACATATTAATCTTTTTAGTCGCCCTTCACTACCCTATCCCGATTTATTGTCTGATTCGTCATACGACAACGCAGCCAATTTGGGTATAGAAGTGCGCTTCTCAGTTTCGCAGAAGTTTTGTTCCGAATCTACAACAATGAACACAGCATTATTAAATTTAATAGTCTTTGACTACTTGTCACAGGATTCAGGTTTTTCAAGTGTTAGGGTATCGACATGACTGAGCCATTTTTGCATTATTACATTACTTTACTTTAATACGATAAGAACTTAGGTGTTATTCAAAATCACAGCGTATCTATTATATTTTAGAGTATACTTTACTTTTACAGTATTCATTTACGATATTTTTTATTTCAATATTATTACTATATCATTTTAGTTTTCAATACTGTAATTATTAGCTTTCTTTGATTTCCATATAAAACCGTAATTTATTTTATATCGTTCTTTTTACGCCTGTCGACCAGGCCATACTGAATGACTGTTACCTTACCTTGGTTACAATTTTATAACTTAAATAATCATGACATTTTTAATATACTATTAAGAAAGATTTTGTTTTCCTTTAATAAACAATAAATTAGATGAAAATTTTTGTTACAGATTCAATGCGACACTTCTGATGCAGAATTATTTTGTAAATTATTAGCTGGATAAAAGTTATCTTGGTCTTGGTTATTAGTTTAAGTTACTTCTTTAAGTTACAATGACATAATCTGTAGACAATCCTTAAGACAGCTGGGATGTAATGAAATCTATAGTAAACACATATCATCGGACTTATTTGTATAAAATATTTTTTTCACTTTCACTTAGTGTTTTACTATTTTTAAACGTGATAGTGTTTAGCTGTGATTTCGTTTATTCTTTTGTTATATCGATTTGTAACGCAGAGAAGTCCCAATGTTGATAAAAAATATAATAATGTACCATCAATATTGGTAAGATCTCGAAGGAAATCGAAAAAATGCGCGTTTAGTTTATAAGTTTCCATGACTGTAAAACACTGTGATCTTGATTTACGTTTTTTCGATTTCTTTCGCGTATCTCACATGTTCACGCATTTCTTTTTTTGGGTCACGATATAATTGTATATTTTATTTATGTTTTCAATACAATTGACTAACAAAAACTAAACAATTCTAACGCATGACTATTTTTATTTTACATATCAACTCGCGAGTGTGCATGACTTTATGGAAGTAGTTTTACGGTTTATATTTAGATAAGCTACTGTACTGACATGTTTAGATTTTACCGTGCGTGATTATTATTTAATTTATATTGATTATATCAAAATGTTTACTTCAACAATTTGTAGCAAAGCAAATTGTGAGATCAATTATTAAGTCGTACGCCTTGCTTCATAAAACTTGTTTTTAGGTTTCTTTTGAATCATTACATACTTAAAACGAGTTTTAGTTATTGCATGGCAACAACTGGGTAATTGCATTCTAGTTTTTTTGTAAGATGAAAAATTTGATCATGCAATTTAATTAATTATATTTAATAAATATTTTTGTCCTATATCATTTGATTTTAATTCAATAAACGTTTCGGCATGATTTGTAGTTTCATTATTATCTCGTAATGTACCCACAATAGTTTTGTGTGCCTTATAGTCATCGAATAGTTCGCCTGAAGGTCGGACGGAAAGTCATTTTTCAATTAATTCAATGTCATAAGGTCGTCGTGACCTCTGCTCCGAACTAAGAACTATGCACAATAAAACTGTTAGTCATTCAAAATTATACCTTATTGTTTATGTATTAATTATTAATTTTCTTTTTTTCTCTCGTGGAGACACAAATATAAATAATATTACGTAAAATTTGTACAACTGGTACTGTTACGTCTCGTGAAGTTTTCCTTAAGGTAAGTCAATGAGGCCAGGTTAAAGAAAGGTCATAATTGCAAGCGCAGATATTCTGATGCAAATTTATTTTACGAATTCTAGTTTTATATTTCGCATTTATTTTCCATTTAAATAGGCCACACTTTGTGTGTCAGTGGCTCACAGCTGATTAACTCGGTGTTTATGTTACAATGAAACAAATTCTCTTGGAAAATAAACGTTTTGCAGTCTGAATAATTTATAACAAATTGTATATAAGAAATAATTGGATGAATTATTTCAAGAATTTGTTCGGAAATTAATCAACTACACAGTAGAGATATCTAAATCAACTTTGTGACTATAATTAATTGGTTAATTGACAATATCTTTTGAAATTTAAAGATATGTATTCGACGATGTGCGATGCATGACGAACTTTGCTTTTTTTAAGTTACGGACACCAACTGTAATCCACCACTTGGTTTTTCTACGTTACAAATTTAACGTAGGACCGTAAGTATGTTTAATTTATGAGGTATTCAGTCATGAAAACCATAGTTAAATAAAACGTTCTAGTTTCCGTCATGGTAGTTATGAGTCGACGTGTTAATTGGACGTGTTTGTTTAGAGAATTTATGCAATATAATAATGCGTAAAGTTATTATATCACCGAAAATTGTATTTTAATGTTTAAATAGATTTGAATAATTCAAACATTTTAACGAAGCGTGTTCGTATCGTCCGGTGAATATGATTAATTCCTCGGTGTTAATCTGCCAGTTCGTCGGCGGCTTATCACTGATGATCTAGCTGCGGTCGGTGACCGGAATCTTTGAACGTGTCAAGATATACGTTTGTAGATTTTTAGGTGCTATGACCATTGCAGATGAGTAATTAATGTTGAAACGGCAAAAATGGAGTTCTTTGGTTTATATGTCAATGTTCCTATGGTTTCTTTTTTGTATTGGTTGAAATTGTTTAATCGTATTGCATAACATAAAATAGTCAACTTGGCTTTTAGCTTTCAACCGACTCGCTTTATTTTGTAATTTTGGTAGCAGTTTCTGTGGTATGGTTTGGTTATTATGCACAAATCAACAGAAGACGAAATAATAAACAAGGAGTATAAATTAAGAGTTCCCTGAAAATCTCGTAATAGAAAATTTGGAAGGTCACCTCTTTTCCATTGTACGACTTGACTAATTTAAATAAATTTACACGGTAACTTTGAACAGGTAATTAACTACAAGACAAAATAACATTTCATTTAATTTTAATGTCATACTACTCTTATGAAAACAAAATATTGAAAAGGCTAACGCAATCTGAAACAAGAGAAGAAAAACGAAGATAACTATTGTTTAAATCAGTTGTTTTAATTAGAGCTTTTACTACTTTTGCTATGAAACGATATTAAATTAAATCGTACGACTCTTAGACAACGAAGAAGACTCTTAGTGTGAGTCTCGGGCAGCTATTATTGTACCATCTTCAGGATGGACAATCCAGTATAATTTAAGTTGTAATATATCATATCTGTTATAACCTTTAATGTGATTTTGTAGAGTAGTAAGTAGACTAGATGAAGTATAGAAAGTTTAGTACAAAGGCGGAACCGAGCTTCATGAAGGCAACTTGTTTTTTATATTGGAAATAATAAACTGGCATGATTCACCTGATTTTAGTAATGAGCCAAAAATCATTGCAATCTTGAGGACTGTGTTAGAGCTTTTCGAAAGTCGTTGCGTATGGTCAATCACAGCTACGCATGCAGAGAATCAGCAATAGCTTCGCTGCTAATAAGCAGAACAAGGCAAGACGGTAGTTCTTTCTCTCTAGTTTACCTTGTAACTTACATAAGTATGTGTATTTACCAAAATAAAGCATTCTCGTTACTCCATTAATTTTTTTTTACATAGACAGGAAAAAAGGATCTACTAAATCATTCCTGTTTTTCCGTAATCTTTTTTTATAATTTCTTACCTTCAGCCAAACCGTCCACCTGCTGTTAAGGAGTCCCTGCAACTTATAGCATCAACCAACCAACAAGGACCACATTCCTGAGACTCGACAATACTTGCTACTATTCGGGACTCAGCTAGAAAGCCTAGTTGTGAACCTACCAGTGCGTGTTGTCGATCGCGTTTTTCGAATCCTAACTCAGCAGCGCGAGCACTGTTGCTTTGCTGTTATAACAGGTGTGCCGGTAGAGTTTCCGTAGTAGAACCTTGCTCTGTACAGGTGCTTCCAACTCAGTGACAACGACCAATGACAACTGCAGCGGTTAATAGAGGGTAATGATACCTCAGGTACGAAATCGTTTTTTTTACTAATCATTGAATAAGTTAAAAGTGTGTTGGCGATTCCAGAACGAAGCCCATGCAAGCTAATAATGTCCAATGATATTTTTTTCATTAAAACAAGTCCTTTTCTCTTAATTATTGTTTTATGGGCATACCACAGTTGAATAAATAATTCAAGGTTATTCGCAATAAAGGGTAGATATATCATCAGGTAGTCCTGTGCTGAATATGGGACTGAAGTAACTCGTACTAGAATAATTTTTCCCAAACTCCGTAATGTAAGAATTTCGAAATTGATGATGCAGTCCTAAAAGCTACTTAAGGCTGATGCGCTTATTTTGCGATTGCTAGGCTATCAGCGTACAATTTATTTATATTTCTTTTTAATAAAACTTTTCTCGATAAAGAACTCTTATATCCCAGAAACGAGAAGTAAAACTACTGGAATATTGATCACTTAAATATGTTGCAAGTTATACAATTTTGGTGTACATTGAAGTTTTTTGTCGGTTATCATAAAAATCATTAAGTATTTCTTACGTAATGTACGAAATCAAACAAAAAATAGCCGATTGTCATTGATTTGACAGTTAGCTTGACATTCTACACGCGCCCACGACGTACCTACATACGTCTGTAATGTGTATCTTCGAAAGTCCACTGCGATGAATAAAAGTTGTCGCGCAAGTGACTTTTGTGTTTACGAAATTTGGCGACTTAATTGGGTTGATGTCAGTTCGAGAGCGTAAAGGCGGTTTGATAACGACAATGCTACACTAATGGACTTTTAAGATAATAATGTAAAAATGTAATAGATATATGTATTTAGTGACCTGATAATCTTTGTTTAACTATCTAGTACAAAAAAAATAGATCCCTTACAAAACCTATGTACCCGTGAGGTGTGCACGAGTATGGAGTGCAGTATAATGGTGTCTGTTGGTTGCTAGTGAATGCAAGTGCAGTGTCACTTGTATCGCGCGAGCGGTTGCTTGGCTCAAGGGCTCCACACCGAGGGAACGGACCTAGGGTTGAGTTGCCGCAGGAGAGGATGGACGTGGCGGGTAGATTGCGTTTGGTATATGAAAAATCATTATAAAAAGAATTATAAAATTGTAAACTTCTTTAGAACCGTTGTTATTTAAAACGCAATGAAACGAAATAGCACTACTAAAAAGAGACAAACACATATGTCTATAGGATTTAACCTGCGAGAGAATAAGATAGAAATAAATTAGCTTGTATACACTTAATACAAAAAGTAAATTTTCCGAACGCGCATGAATTGAAAAATTACTGAACCAATTTTAATGGAGTTTAATTAATATATTAATGTTCCCAAGGAAGAATTTGGACTACATAAACATATCATTACGCTTTTATATGGGGGCTAAGCAGTAACAGCACCGTGGCAGACAAGAGTATGGTGCAGTTAGTGAGCTATATTCTATTTTTGCACCTTAATTGTATTTACAGCTGTTTTATTCATTATAGATTTACCGTTTGGCCACAGTTTCTTTCGATGTCAAGTAAAGATGTGGCTCAAAATGGTAATACACTAAGCCTAGTGGATTAACAGGCTTTCAAGTGAAGCTGAAAGAACAGACCATGTGCGTGGCGACAGATTTTCAACTTTAGGGTGGTAGCTAGCCAAGTGGGCATTAGAAAAGCCCCACAGCATTCTAGGGTTTGATCGCGATGTTTCCTTCACCGAAAGCTCAGGCTCATTGCAGGGATTCGAACTCACGTCGATCGACTCGGAGTCTGTACACGCTTTATTCAGTTTAGGCCCTAAGAAGGCATTTGGTGAATATAAAAACACTAACAACGGTTCGGAAAACATTCCAATTATTGAGAGGAGCCGATAAGAAACTCGATTTGGTTTATTGAATAATTTTATTAAAGTATATAGGCTGGATTTTGAGATGAATCAGTAAGGTTAGGTACCTTAACCGTTGCAGCTACAGGAAAACTTTTTGAGCACTGCGGAGACGGTCCTTAGTTTTTTTGAGACATTTTGACCTGTATTTATAGTTTATTTTTTGTGGGTACAGTGGGCTAGAAAAGAGGCAATTAAGACAAAAACTTTTTTTCATGCCAATCAATCCTGTTTCTTATAGGAAAGGATCAATAATCTCTATGGGACCAACTGAGGTTAGAGTATCTATTAAAAATTTCAGAAATCGCAAAAACCCTGTCCTTACATTTCGTAGAAAATCATCGCGGCTTCGATAACCTTTTGCAAGAAAAGATTCTCCAACTTTTTTTATCCTTAAATAAACTTTTTTATATTATGGATATTATGTGCGCTACAAAGAAAACTTAAGAAAAATAAAGAAATGACAATTTACAATTATTTACACCTATTATAATTTTTCGTGGATGTACAGAGAGTCACTCTCAAGAAAACAGTACTATCATACACCTAATGATACCTAAACGTACATTAGATCCTATAAAACCCTTTCGAGAATAAAACTCGCTCCATGATTCTTGAACATGTTGATCGGCTAATTCCTAAATTACGTATGCAGTTCTTAACTATAATATAAATCTAAAATGGCACATTCTTGAAACAGCAATTGTGATTACAACAAACGTGAGCTATAAAGATTTCAATCGTATAGCGTCCATATGTTTGACACACTTTACGTTACGTTTACAGTAAAGTATGCGATTCAGATTCAAGAACAACATTCGAGACTTGTAAAATAAGTCCGTGTACGTCAGTAAGAGCGATATTGAATCGAGTTTTATCGACGATTGGGAGCTACTACTATATTTGGAACTATGACCAATTACGTTTTCGACACTCCATGGTTTTTTTTTATCGGTTTTTATACCATTAAAATTAACAACGGTATTGAATGATTAACTTACGTCAACCAAATCTCATTCATCGACAGGGAAAACCTCTTTCCAATGTACTATTGCCGTCAGGGCATAGTCGCTAACATCGAGCAGCGGTTACTTCATATCATACCAGCTGGATGCGACATTTGCCCTAAGGAGGGCAAGGAATCGATTATTATCAGCCAAGGATATGGGACTAAGCAAGGATCGCAGGCTCTAACAATTCACGAAGCCTACAAGTTGACCTTCAAGCCGGAACAGTCCTTCGCCTTTAACACGCCTTTTACTATGACTTGTGGTTAAAATAGCTGTTTTATTTTACTGCATAACATTAAAACAATAAATATTAAGTACATATGTTTCTCTGTCATCATTATCATAATCACCGTCATAATGATATCAGCCGAAAGCTTTCCGCAACTTGTACCAAGTCGTCGGACCACCTTGTTGCGGATCTGCCCATGCTTTGTCTTCAGGTACGCGACCACCACTCGAGAACTCATCGGCCATCCGTTCTACGACATACCTTGCCCGCCCACTACCACTTAAGTCTCGCTATTCTTGGTTTAGGCTATTCTTAGTTTGTTTCTTACGCGGATCTCATTTCTGATTCGATCACGTAATAAAACGGATCATAGCCCTTTCCATTGTTTATGAGTTCCTCTGTCACTCTTGGAAACTATTACCTTAGTGTATAATGAATTATCTTAGTAAAGTTGTCTTCTAAAAGTTGCTGAAATAAATTGCGCAGCTCCTACATGCTCCATTTTCGATAAATCAACCTTTACACAAAACCCGTCTGAATAATATTCTAGAATGGCAACTAACATATTCACACATATGAAAGTGAAAGTTAAATACATTAAAAAGTGGTTGGACTTGCACAAGCAATTATTGCTATTGCAACATACTTATATGTAACCGGCTCACTATTAGTATAAGATTAGGTATTGCGATGAATAAAGAAGAGAATTTTTATCTGACTGCAAAAAAGAGACTATATATGCGACATGTATGTATGTAATAATATTACAACTATAATATAATAACAAGATAATCTATTAGAGCTTCCAAAGAAATATAGAAAAGTAAACCCGATCGATTTTCTTACCGGTTCTTCTCGATGACTGCGATATTTTCCGACCGGCAGTAGTATTTAACCATTCGTAAGTGCCTTCTTAGGGTCTAAATTGAATAAAGATTTTTTTTAAATTTTTATGTTAATTTAATTTTTGTATGTTTGTTCACGTATTTCTCCGAAACTATTAATCTGATTTTGATTTTTTTTTTATTCGCTTAGGTTTACTTCAACTTTGGTAACAGTGCAATTTTCATAAATAACTGTTCAGTAGTTTTCAAGATATGGACTTATTACATAGCTTGCCTAGCTAGGCATTGTATAGAATGCCAAATGCTAATTATGCAAAGTATGAAAACACATCTCCAATTCGTTTCGAATATCATGTGGGAGTTTTTGGCGAGATTTCAAAGTGTTACATGATGGTTTTAGTTTTAAATTCATAAACTTATATTGTTTGGATTTATAATAAATATGCAATTTTGGCAACGTTTTATGTGATATACTTTAGTTTTTATACCAAAATATCAACTGATAGATAGTCCTTCTCGGAGTAGCGCTTATGAAATAGTGGCACTGGCTAGTACATGTTCGTAAGTCCAACATTTTTTTTAATCTGGAGACTTCCGTCATGGGAACACAATCGCTCGGGGAGTGATTACTTATGTGAGCCTCCTACTCACTAAAACTCCACGGTGTACCATTTGCCGACGTAATGGTGTGACACGGGTCCGCTAGTAGCATTCTACCGCATCGCCCCGGCGGCCGGTCTGGCCATATTCCGGGCCCAGTCGCTAATAGAAGACAGTTCAGTATAACTCTGTCCCCCCGTCCGCCGAATTACTGCAATGGAAAGACGGGCTCTCCGACTCGTCGTCCCTGATTCGGTTAGGGCGGTGGAAGGAGGCAAGCAAAACGTCCCCTTCTGCCGCCCGTTCTTCTGCGTTGGAGAGAGATATTTAGGGATATTAAATTTTGAATCGAATAGTTCAGAAATTATAATTTATTTGAAAAACTTATGAATAATTCGTAAGTTCGAACTATTAGAGTAAATGCCATAGTAAGTAGTCAATAGTATGAACTTAAAGTAATTAATACGGTTCCAAAAATCATACCGACTCGAATTCCCGCTCGAGTAACATTGACAACCGGTCACTGTAACACGCCGACATATTTGTATTCTGGAAGCTTCTGGCATCTTCATTAATAGTAATAAATTATTTGGAAATAATGAAGGCAAAGTAGCATGAAAAATAATAGCCACGGACACCTACGTCAAGGTCACAATAAATAAATAATTGCCTATATAAATAAGTAATGATCGTGTTACGAATATTTACTATTAATTGTATTAATTAGTAGGAACTTGTATTTTCGGGTAATTGGGGTTTATCGTGCGGAAACCACGGGAATATTATATAATTAATCTTTACCTATTTAATTAGGTAAAAAATTTGCAGTCGCTTAAAACAATTGTGTTAAGTTCTTAATATAATATCGCTAGCTACAGTTAACATCTTTACCTGGTAAACAAAACCATGAAAAATAACTGGTCAGGGCTTAAAAGGAAATGTGGCGACGTTTACTCCATACAAAATTCCGCTATATTATCTCTGGATAATGGCATCAGAGCAAATATTTTTAAACCGTATGATGTATATCTACAATTTCCATGTCCCTATGTTCTGATTTTTTCCATACATTAATTATTATTTTAAGAACTAAGAGCTTTCTAATATTACCATGTTTTCTGCCACTATCGTCGGATAATAGTGACGGTGTATAAATAAATATCGTTGTGATAAAATTAATTTAAACACTATAAAAATCTCAATAAAATAAATTTACAAATTATTATCATTGATGGCTAGTAACTACACCGTGTCCCACTTCCGTCACATGATGCGCGTGTTAGAATATTGATTCATAAAGCCTATTTTTTATTTCAAATATACTCAATTATTAATTTATTATTTTGATATGTATTCCTAACGTACATCGTAGATTTGTATAAATTGAATTCGACATTGAAAGTTTATTCGACTACTGCCATATCATGAATTGCTTTATATTGTATCAATCTAATAATAACTTTTAATTTCTAACACGCACACGACTTTCAATTCTGTTCTCTACTATACGCACCAAAAGTAGTAAAACTTCAAAAAATAATTATAATAAGAATTTGCAAAAGGAAACAGAAATACGAAATTATGCTTCCATCTATTTGGCATAGATATAATCAGTCCGAACTGCAGTTGTCTCTCTCACCTTGTATTCGCTCATTTGGGTACAGCGCGACAGCAATAGATTTCTGGTAAAACGTATACTTCAAAAGTCTTGCCAACCGCGTTTCCTCTTAACCTCCATGCTATTCCGTGATGTATTGGTGACTTCAACGCCGTGAAGTCCACAGTTCTGTTTTGGCCCCTATATGGTGAATGTACGTCAAAATTACTAAAATGTTATTGTTATCTCACGATGTTTTCTTCCACATCGATACAGGTAGTAATCAAATTCAAATAAGTAAATTATTATTAATTTATTTTCACACGAACACAGTATACCTACACACACTGCTTATTCACACTTCATTGTCGTTAAATACACACTATAAAATTCTTCAAAGATAACACTATGAACTTGATCACAGTAAACTCGATATATTGCTTCCAGTTGGCGCTTCTTATTGTCTCCGATTAGAACTGAACTGCTTTTGGATTTTTTTCGATCTGACTATACTGTTAGTCATAAGGGTCCTGAAGCCTCGGACGGCTGTAGGTACAGTTTCATCAGGCTTGGCTGCCTGCGGCCGATATGCGGTCTGTTTATATACCCGTTTAAAAGAAAGTTCGAGAAAAGCGTGATAGGCTTGTTTATCCAATATCAATCGTTTATTTAGCTTGTTTGTTTTGTTTTACTTAATTAATTTATTACACTGTTTGTTGTTGTCTATTTCTCCCGGTTCGAGAGTATTTGTAAAATAACAAAACATAGACACCTTAAAATGTGCGTTTGCCTTGAGACACGTGACTGTAATCTCTAATCTTCTTGGTACTAGTATTGTTTTTGCAAACAACAATGCGCGCTTTTTGGTGCTGGTCGTTACAATATACTTTTGCCATTAGCTAGAACACGCGACAACCTTCTCTAGAAACTGATATCTTGAAAAGCAATTCGTGAGGAGCGGCATGGATTGAACGGACCAGAAGAATTTCAATGAATCGGTCCGAATGACCTTAGTCTTTTAACGATTAGACAGCCTTGAGACCAGTCTCAGTGTTGAAAGTCTAGATGTCGGACTTCGCAGAAATATCTACCTAAGCTTATAAATCAGGTTTTGTCCCCGATAAGGAGGTCGAATGTATTTTATACGTACAGCTATAAGTTTAACGTAGTAAATTCCTTTGCAGACCCTTATTGAGGTACTGACCACGGCTAGCGTCAGGCAAACCTATTTGACGGACGAATTGTAAGGTGATTTGGCTTATAAATTTTCTTTAAAGTCGAATTTTGAATTAGAGATTTTTTTACTTTAATATATTTTCTCACATATTTATACTGGGTGTTCCTATCAAGTGTGATTTAGGCCAAACCTCCGTCAGTACATTATTTAAAAAACGCCAGTACTACAAGACTATTATACGAGTGTCCAAAGATATTAAAAATGCGCCTGAACTGCTAAAACTAATCAGTACATGCCATGTTGCGGACCAAGAGACGAAGAACGCAATTTTACTGTCTAAAGCATACGACCGTTGCGATTTTAAGTATGTCTACAACAAAATATCTAAACAAGCAATCATATTAAAATATATAACTTTTAGTCACAAGCAGTATGGCATAGTGAAGGGCATCGTAACTAAATATTCAATATAAAAACCCTCGTAAGAAAAACATAACATCAAGAACGAGCTGTGTAAAGGGCAGGTATAAATACATTTGTTAAAGGTTTTATAGAGATAATTTCCATGGTCCCTACTACATATACTATGGTCCTTTTTTTAGATCCAATTCCAACGAAATTATTTCAAATGACACGTTAATATGAAAAATTAAACCCTTTATAAAAGTCTTTTCAGTCTTTTAAGTATTATTTCAGAATGTATTGAAATTCCAAACCTCATGATCCAAGAAAGCATAAATTTTGGTTGAAATTTTACGTAACTGTTGGGTGTGATAAGAATTTGCAGTTTAAGAAATAAGTAATAATAAAGTAAGTACATAATGAACCGTTTACTTTTAGTTTGGGATATAAAAGGCAAAGTAAACGTTACATGCACATAACATAATTTATGGCATATAGAACGCAATCGAATAAAGCCTAGGCCCAGAGAGAGAATCGAAATATGATTTACTGAGATCCCGTGCGCCCTGCCCTCTGTGTTGAGGATATAGGTCTAGGTTAAATACGTCACGACGACCTATATATGTAATTCAATAATTTGGAATAAAATATAATTATAATGAAGCGCAAACCGATGAATTGCCATGACCGTGGAACGCTACAATGCATTCCGGGTTCAATGACTCCACTGGCAGTCGCCCTAAATGCAGCAAGTGTGACATTTCCAACTGTCATTGAGAAATTCGTATTTACGTTTTCTTTTGCTGGTCGGACGGTGCCGCGGTACGGGAATTGCTACGTCATGGTATCGAATTCGAAATGAATATCGAATAACTGCTAATGGAATACAAGTATTTTTGTAATAATCAATGTTTTAAGCAGGCATAATGAAAAATATGTTTATATTTTTTTTAAATAAAATTTGCTACATGTTGTTTTTCTTGTGTGTAACAACTTCAGTATCCTCTTAAGTTTTTTTTAATGTAATGTAATGAACAAACAATCATGCAAGAGTCTCGAGTTACATCTCAAACAGGATTAAGCCAGACCGGGTCATCCATTATACTAGTGCCTATAGCTATCACGCTCTATTCTAGAAATAGTTGTGCTTCCGCAGTTGAAATCTGCGCATAAAAAAAGCAGTCATGAGGACTGCTGATAGAAGTGAAAACTTAAATTAAATAAACATTTTTCCTAAACTTCAAATGATAGAATTAATAATAACAGAAGTAACTATTATTAATATAAATAATAGAATTAAGAAAATACAAAAATAATAAGGAATACTAACTTTGTAAAATATAACTGTGTAACAAGAAAATATTTCTTGATAATCGTTAACACGTCACGAGACATTGTCGATGACGACTTACATGAATTTACTGCCTATCCAAACCTTCTAAAAGAAGTTTTCACTTAAAAAATAATAGAAAATGTATTTTTAGGAATTCGATCAATTGTCTCTCTAATATTACACATTGTATTAATTGAATAATTTCTGAGAGAAAGCACAGGCGCAGGAGATTGGAAGACAGGATACCTACATATCTCGCAAGGTGTTCCAGAGTTTCAATTCTAAAGTGTTATTTCCTAGCTACTTCGCCAACTAGTGATAAACTAGTGCACGTCATCTGCGAGAATACTTAAATTAAGATGTTAGTTTTAAATACAGCATATAGTTTTACTAATTGAATTCAAATTAGTATGTTTGTGAATTGTGTAAAAATCATTACTACATGCAGTAAAGCCGAACATTGCGCCTATATCGTATCGAATATCATAAAGTACCAAACCATAACAAAATCGTTTTATTTTATCAATCTATTTAGTAAAAAAAAATTAAGTCTGGCTGAGAGACACAGCACATCTTAAGCCGATGGGAATACAGGCGTTTATAATATAACGTAGCCAAGCCAAGATAGTATTTTTGAAAAAGAATTCTTCCGTGGAGTTAAAAATAGAACAATTTCCGAGATATTGGTTGGTACGTAATATATTTAGTCAATTTCCTAACTAGTTGTTATGGAACTCATACCTTTAAAAATATGTAAGAAACAAAATTCTAACGTAATTTTCATTAAAGAATCCCGATGTAATAACAGAAATATTTCACAGAAAATATTCCCAATCTTTTTCCGATAATAAGAAAACCTCAATCTATCCTATTTCTCCGAAATCTGTGGTAAAGGGAAAAGGCTGACAATAAACAGCTCTCGGGAAAAACCTAGGAATATATTTGTATCTTATTTGCATAGTAGGTACCTACGTTATTTTCGTTCTTTGTAATGAAATTATAAGTGTCACTGTATGTAAATTTTCTTTTTTTTAAACGCAACAAAAGATTATTCCATCTTTGAGCAGATTAGACTCCACCATAATCTCATTTGATGATAAGTGACGATGTAGTCGAAGAAGATTAACGATTAGAAAGATGACTGACATCCTTATACAGCTGCCGGAACTCTGCCGGCTACTTCGTGACAGATTTCCTTCTTGAGAGTGGTAGCTAACCAGATAAGTACTTTTTATTATTATTTATTAGTTTAACGTTTACTCACAATCACACCTGATCAAATGACGATATCGCCCAAGAGGGTAAACACGCCAAGCCCAGTGGGAGGGTTGGCTCTCAAATGCTGCTGTCGGAATACACCTATATAGTTGGATTGCGATAGATTTTCAACTTGAGTGTGGTAGCTAGCCAGGCGGGCATTAGAAAAAGCCCTACCACCATGCTATGGTTTCATCACGATGCTTACCTTCAATGAAAGCTCAGGCTCATGCAGGGATTCAATACCAAGTCACTTAGCCTGGTATCTGAGCCCTCTAACACGGAGCCAACATCAGAGTCCGTAGCATTGTGACATATATGGAAGCTTGTTCTGTTGCAATTTCTCTGTACTACAGTTTTCACTTCCTCCAAGGACCCGTTTCCCGAGTTTTTTTTTCTAATAAAACTAAGGTGGCAAAGTAAAGCGTGCTGGCCCGACTAATGGTAACAGCAGAGTTATGAGTAAAGCGTTGCCGACCTTAAATATCCCCCTTCCCCAAGAAGGTTTAGAAACCCTACTCACCGAAGGAACATAATACAAGGTTATTATTTCACTGCAATCTTCTTTATGTTAGATATATTTCACCAGTCGGGCAGCCTGCCCCCAAGTAAAGAGAAATTAATAAAGATATACTCTCTACCCTACCTCTTTCAATTTCAATATTTGAAATCAAAAAATATAAAATCCTCACTAATTATTACGATGTGCCCAGCCTTAAAGATATGTTTAAGTCAAATGAAAATAAACACCTACGAGGTCATCCCTTGAAACTTTGGGAATTCCCAGCAAAAAGAAACCCAATGAAGCAGTTCTTGCCTAACAGAGTGGTCACAGCATGGAACAAACTTCCAGAAAAAGTTGTGATGGCTCCTACCATAACCTCCTTTAAAAGCAGATTGGACAAGGAAGATATCTCCAAGCTATTTGATACGCACGCATCAGCAAATTAGCTGCTAGTGTGTCTTACCAAATATAATAATAATAATAATAATAATAATAATAATAATCTCTAAATTTGAAAAAATTCGGTACTTATAGTAAAGGAAAAGTTAATTATTTAGGAACATGCTTATGAATGAAATCGTCTAGCGGTTGATAATTCATTGGAAATTTGATTCAGACTGATCGATCATGTATTGAGTCATGCAAACCGGATCGCGAGTACAGCCCACTTGTACACAGAGGTCTAAGAACTGAATATGGTAAGCATTATACTTCTTACATTCACATATACGAACACAAAAGAAATATTTTTGGGTATTTGCAAAAATAGAGATAAGTGAAGCGCCACATACCTATTAATTTGAATTGTAATCTAATTACAACTGTAGAAATATGTATTGTTAACTCAAAATAATATAGCAAATGCATAATTTTTATACCGGTACACAAAGCTGATATGTAGATAGATTGCATAAAATAACTTTAAAATAGTTTAGTATCAATATATTTAACTTATTGCTACGCAGAAAGAGAAAAAAACGTTGAGGTGTCGGTGGACAATCGGTAGTAACGAAGTTCCTTTTGCTTTATATTATATGATGACCAGACTTGTACGGACTGTTATATGTACAGTACGAGCTGTACGAGTGATTGATAGTTCGAGTCTTGCTGATTTAGTATGTTTATATATAAAGTTTTTAAAGTTTTTTGTTTATAAACTTATTAAATTAAAAATGTAATGTAATTTTTATATTAAATCTCTCATTAATTATAGATGGACGAATGGTTTTAGAGCTCCATACCTACATAGCATTTATTGATTCAGAAAAGGCGTTTGTTAATGTGAACTGGACAAAAAATATGGACATTTTGACCAACAAGAGCTGAGCTCTTTAATTAATAATAATGATGATGAAATATATGTATGGTTTTTTTTTGTGTCCGTCAGGTTGAATATTTTTTCAGCTTAGTTCCCAACCTGCGATAACTAACTTTGTTATGATTAAAACTACAACACAAAAAGTAAGTTAATAGTTTGATTAAAATTTTAATAAACACATCCAGTATATGATATTATCTATGTGTCTTTGCATGTGGAATATTCGGTTAATCGTGCGGAACCATCGCATGTTCTAATTGCCCGCAGATCGATGTATGGACGAAACAATGAAGCTACATTTGTGTCCGCGGTCCATTGTTGAAAAAATATTCATTTAAGTAGGTATAGTTTCACCGGCTTTAATGGTCAGTAGGTTATTATTATTTGACGATTTGTTTTTGATTATTTGAGTATTAATGACGTTATTGTATTATGGACTTGCGACCCAGGTGCAGGTTTAGGGGGCCCCCTTAACATGCATATCAGTGCTTACCTTGACTGCTCGCGATACCCTCCCTGCCAAGCCTGATTTGGTAGGAGCCTGTTAATGCTGCATATAATCTTTTTAGATATGTCTGGTAGTTCCAGAGATTACCCTCCACGTATCCACGAACAAACTTCGTATTCTCTTTCTTTTTATTTTTACTAGCTGTGCCCCACGGTTTCACCTGTGTTCATTTTTTTAGTAAGATTTGAGTAAACCCGTTCTTAGTGCGCGTCTACACTGCGAAAGAAGTAATTATACCGAATTTCAAGTCAAAGTCTCGTGATGAATGGTATTTCGCTTGTATATATACAATCTATATATATTATATTATATATATTATTTGATTATATATATATATCAATATGATCTATAGATCATAATATTATATTATTATTGATCCTTTTTCAGTTGTTATTATTATTAAATACTATGTATTCTTGTCAGCTAGAACATCAATAATCATCTACAATATTGATGCGTCATTTGGTACGAACTCAATGCCATGTATGAACTCAATGAATATCATAAACTATGTTTTTTTCTTATATTTGGCATGGGACCAAAGCTAAAAAGAACGAAAGGAATCATTTATTTGACGAACACAATAAACTACAATGGGCTGAAAGTAAGTAAGTTTGCTGTATGGAACCAACTAAAGCTCAGCTCAGGTTACTCTGCTTTGCTGCGTATTTTGAAGCGCTTTATTTAAGTGTTAAGTGAAGATATTGTCCAAGTTGGTAACACGCTAAGCCAAGTGGAAGGACTGGCTCTCAAATGCAGCTACCAGAGTGTTCTGGCACAGAATTTTAACTTGAGGATGGTAGCTAGCTAGCTAGCTAGACGGGCTTTAGAAAACGCCCAGCAACTATTCTATGGTTTCATCACGATATTTCCTTCACCGAAAGCTCAGCACGCACAGCTTATGGCACGGATTCGAACTCACGTCGCAATGCAACGTGTCCGCAACCATAACTCATCATTGCTTCCTTGTCTTGCACTCTTCCCTTCACCTTCATTGTGAATACATAAACATATTTCAATAGAATCTAATTTATAAACAAAGAAGAAGAAAGTTGATGGAATTGGTCAAGCCGTTTTGGACGTTTTTAAAGGGAACAGGGTTTGTTCTTAGAGTCATCGCGATGTAAGAAGTTGGTAAAGATGTTTGATACTATGGCCAGAACATTTACTTATCAGACTTTCTCTTTCGATATCGAACTATTTTATTATAAAAATATTACATATTATTAAAAAATCTATGTTTTGACATGTTGAATGCCGCGACTGAAGAAATAAGTACAAGAAGTAGGACTTTCATTGAAAGTTGATTTACAGTGTTCTTACTTTTTAGCAAATATAGTATTTACTAATTGAAATGATTTTATGAGGGGCGATAGATGTAACCGGTGATCGAGTGACTTGTGTTTCAAATCAAAATAAGACGTATACATCAGGATCATGTACTGAGAGGCGATCGCCCACAGTCCATTGTCAGCGTGCCCAGAATACATCACTTTCCATGACAACCGACCAGAGAGTGGGCATCATAGGTTCATCGCACACTGAGATTACAAAAATTACATTTTATAAAAATTTAATTATAATAAATATAGTCAGTTATTTTTATTCATAAACTAGCTGTTTTCGCGACTCCGCTAGCGTGAACTGCAGAATGCCTTCGGTCGAGCGCACGCGCGAATCGCACTACCCCCCGCTCTAATCCATGGCGGTCACCCGCCGGTTATTTTAAATACAAAAACGCTTGTTGTGGGTAATCCTTAGAAGATAGACATATGTTATCGATAATTTTTTTGTGGGTCTTTTTAAGATTTACAATTATGTAGTTCATTATTTTGATATATCTCTTATGGTTTACTCAGCGTAAGCCACTTAAGCGCTACAAAGGCGTCTTTTTCCAGAATTAATTCACTATTATCGCCACTACTTATTTCATATGATACTTTAAGTAAAAAATATATCCTGTAACCTGCCCAGAAAACACAGCTATGAATTAAAATAAAAACCATGTAAATCGGATGTAGTTCTCGCGTGAAAAGAACATAAACGGACGGACAGACAGAGAGACATTAAGTTTATAATATGTATAAAGAATATAGAAGATGTAAATAGGCTATAGCTATAATAAGTTTTTTTATGTGTTATATCATATACTCTGATATAGTATCTGTTATTTAGAAGTTATAAGCTTACTATAGCACCAGAGACATGGAATTTCATGGGTGGTGTGGGTATATCAAGAAGTTATCAAAGTATATAACTAAAATAGTATTAAGTATTCACTTTCGGCTTCTGTCTTCCCGGTCACCTATAACTTAGGAGTCTTGAAGCAAATATGCATAGGGTATCTGGTAGGTAAGCGTGATCCATCGTCGGCCATACCCATAAAAAGGATGGATATAGGAGTAGAGGAAGACCAAAGAAGGAATGGATTGTGTGAGGAACGATATGGGTATAAAAGTTGTGAATACTGAGATGACACTTGGTAGAGAAAAATGGAATAGGAAAACATATTGTAACGACCCTACTTAGGTGGGATAAGGGCAAGGGGTTGAAAGTACAATAAACTTACTAAATTTCGTATTTAAGAAAATTTATTTATTCAATTCCATGTTTAAAGTTGTTTCGTACGACTTTCTTATGACAATTCTTTACTCATCTAAATATATGTAAAAAAAGGAAACCAGTAAAATTGGCGTAGGCATCCGCTAAGAATAGATTTTTGAAAATTCAACGTCTAAAGGGGTGTAACGGGGTTTCAAAATTTGTATGGAGAAATCATTTATGAATAATACTTTTCAAACTTGGCGCGAGCGAAACCGCGGGCAAATCGCTAGTTTATATATAATCATGATACATTGTAGCCAGACCTTTGTCTAATTATGATAATATAAAGGCTAATAAGAATGAATACAATAGACGCTCAGTGTGAAATGAGCCCGGTGCGTAGGTGCGCCCGCGCTGCAAAATGGTGAAATGCGAACGAATCCAGCACTGAAACAGCTAATGTGCTTTTGATCAGTGGGCGTCGCGGTTTTAACATATTCCTGATTGACGCCCGTTCACACTATTTACTTTATTTCGGGGGCAACGACATCTCTTTGGCACATATTGTTGGAAACTTCCACGTGATAAGAAAAGACACCAATAAAAAGAAAAGTTTCTCAAGCCGCGTTCTCGTCTTCTTTGACGTCGGATACTTAATGATCGACGACGGTTTTTGATGACCGCCGTTATTCATAGTTTTTTTTTATCTATGCGCACTTTACCAAATATGTAAGGATAACAAAAAAGAAAAAAAACTCGAGCTAATTTCCCTATATATTAAGTATTATTAAATAACAAACACAACAAAGGAATGGTAATAGAATTATATTTAATAAAAATAGGTTTTTCTTTATAAACTTATGGAAATGAATATCATAAAAATATTCACAAATTATAAACTTCTTCAGCACATTCAATTTGCAATTTTATTAACCATACCTTCGTTACCTGTAACGTAGTATAGAAAAAGTGTCGGTCTAATCGGAGACTCTTTCCCGTGTAGTTCCCATCCGTCAAAGTTGAGAAAAGGAACATCGTTCCAAAAAAAAAATTAAATATGCAGCGTTTTAAATATAAAGAAACAAACGAAGCAAGACTCCTGAAAATCTGTGGATCACGACAAAGATCAAAGTGTACTCATACAAAGAGCTCAGTTTGCATTATGTGCTCGTAGATAATAAATAAAGAATCAGGGAGTACCGTGTTTGATAGCATCCACGTAATAACAAAGAAAATTATAAGTAAACTCGAATACAAATTGAAGCACATAAACCAAATTTAAATTAAAATTGTACGTACGTTATGTTTTAACTTTTCTGCTTAAATTTAGTAGAGAAAACTTTTTGATGAACACAGCGGACTAATTCGCTACTTTCTAAAACAAGCATCCTCGAATTCAGGTATCAATTTTAGAATATTAGGTATATCGGAAATAAATTTATATACTATCTATCCTAAGTCCATTGTTTAATTAAGTAATAGTATTTTATTAACATATTTTTTATTTAAAAAAAAACTCGGAATTTCACACACATTCATAAACAGATTGTATATGACTGTCATATGCGAATACTGTTCAAAGTGACACTAAACATGTATACTGAATTATTGTGACTATTGTATGTGCCTTATGATAGTTTGCTTCCGATATATAGAAATATAGATGACAGTTATGAGCTATTGACTACTTTGAACACTGCAAACCCTTAAAATATTTAGTTTTCTACGGTTTTTATTTCTAAATAAAATAGATGAGAACCTAAAATATATCTATACAATCATTTTAATTGAAGTGTCTTTTTGTAATGGTAAGTAACATTTTTTTACTAAATGCAGATGAAGAAAGTACTTATAACAAAAAAGCAATGTTTAAATTTTTTGTCTGTCTGTCTTTCTGCTTATTTCGGGTAATCTTCGAATATTGATGCTGATTCTGATGTTATAAAGAGTAAATTAAGATTCCGCGTGAGTAAATAAAAACTGTGGTTAACCAATTCAGACGCTTAAATGGCTTACGCTGAGTAAACCATAAGAGATATATCAAATTAATGTACTATATAATTGTAGATCTTGAAAAGACCTACAAAAAAGTTAGCGAAAGCATACGTCTATCTTGTAGGGATCACCCACAATAAGAAATTTTATCTTTAAAATAACCGGGAGAGGGTGCTGTACGCTTCGCGCGTGTGCTCGATCGACGGCGTTTTGTAGAACACACGAGTTCATTAATAATTTATATGAATGGTTCACGACAATTTGCTAATAATAAATGTAAAAAAGGAGAATTTCGAATTGCGGAAGCCTAAAAGTTAATCTAAATATATATCTTTAAACAGAAATGACTTTCTAATAATCACAAATATAAATACGAGAAATTTATTTAGATTACCTTTTCTCCATATATATTTTAAGGGATAATTTTGAAAACATTTTAATATATAAAAAAAAATTGTAGAATACACATAGGTTTCCTTTTTAGGATTTTGACGTACAGGAAATATAAAAGTAATATATAATTAGAAAACGTTATTAAAAGTTATTTTTAATTGCTACAATACTACTTACTACAATAATTTGCTCTTCAAATGTTCATGTTAAGATCACACTGGCTGGTAAAACGGAAATTATTTTATAATTTCTCTCCTCTGGTGAAATATCGTGCCACTAAAAAGATAAACATAGCATGATTTTGAACCGCCACCTTTTTGCTGAATCCAATGTAGATATTTATAACGTAACAATAAACGTTAACAAAAGAGGTCCATTGCTCTCGATGGATGTGTTCAAATACCAGACGATTCATCATTATCAAGAAATGAACCACAAAAAAATTCAAGTTTATCAAAGGATTATGAGTTCTTGGTTCCGTATATACATCATTTTAGGAAGTATTGATTAGTCAAATAGACTATTAACTAAAATAAACGAGTTAATCGATTCAAAACGAAATTTTTAAATTAGTAAACTGCTTCGTTAGCTTGGTGGTGGTAAGCGCGACTGCTATGATAGAGGTCCTGGGTTCGATTCTCAGGTTGAGCAAAATTTTATTGGGGTTTTCTATAAAAATTCTCAGTAGCAGCTTGGAGTTTGGCTTTGTGCCCGATTAATGGCAATGGCTCGCCCCCTATTACGTGGGACCTAAAAAACATACTCGGCGAACTGTGGGTGTACATTAGTACATCTCTGCCTAATCCTTCAGGGATATAGGCGTGATGGTATGTTAAACCAGAAAACGGCTCATTAAGTTCTACATCTGCAACATAGCTTTGTATGGCTGTGAAACATGGATGACGAATCAAAGAGATAGAGAAAGATTAGCTGCGTTTGAGATGTGATGTTGGAGGAGGATGGAAAACATCAGTTGGACAGAAAGGATTACAAATGAGGAAGTGTTAAGAACGGTTAACGAGGAAAGACAATTGTTGAGAAACATAGATAACAGAAGAGAAAATATGATTGGATACTTGCTACGGTACAACAAATTCTTTAAGACAATCGTGAAAGAAAAAATTAAAAGAAAGCGGGGAAGGGGAAGATTTGGACGAAGCTTTTTCCAGCAAGTGAATGGTAAAGTAGAAGACGTGTCAAGTTAGGAAGGAGAAGAAGAATGTATACAATTGCGAGTCAGGTGCTTTTGAGTAATTTGTGTGTATTTAAGTAAGCATGTAAGAAGTTATATTTATTTAGCGTAAATAAAAAAAATTGTGTGTCTCGGGACGCCCGACAGAAGTGATAACTTAAACTAATTAAAAAGAAAAAAAAAACCAAACGAAAGAGAGAAAGGGAAAAAGGATTCGAACCCAGGACTTCGGCCATAGCAGTCACGCTTACGACCGCTAGTCTACGAGCGTGTTGTGAGGATCGACTGTAACTATGCTACTATTACAGCCGTTTTCAATAACATATCTCAGTTTAATATCCCCGATTAGCACATATTTGTTATAAGTACTATCTTAAACTTAAAACAGATATTGGCTTCTCTCTTATCTATTCAAGATATAGGATATGGATATATATTATGTAGATACGAAAAACTATCCATTGATAGGTTATAGGTTATAATTGTCTATCTTTAGTAACTGAAACGACGGATAGATAGGATATTAAAAATGGCCGTTAATGGTGCCGTAACGCGTTACGTTACGAAGCGGTTTACCCTCCCGTAAGAAGTTCACTTCAATTTTTCCAAAACTTTTATCCCGCGTACCATCAACATTATGAAGTTACCTACCTATCCATAATAATAATGATACTGTCTCACTCATCTAGGTGGCTCAGAATCTTGAAATTTCAGGAAATAAAGGAACAAAACTAAAAACATCAAAAAAAGTACATCAATTGATTTTAAAGGAAATAAATACTCTTAATGAATATCAACTACAGAGGCGTTTCCGCCCGCATACCAATAGAATGTGTAGATTTATAAATAATAAATTTACGTCAATATTTACATTAACTTGTTATTTAGAAATCCCATATCAAAGAAAGTAACAAGTTCTTTTGTAAATGAATTGAAGAACGTACAATCCTATAGTTATAATTATAGGAACTCCTAAGGAACTTGACTCTCGTTAGACCTCAGCTCTTTTAACTGTGACAATGACTACCCTGAAAGTTGTTTTTACCGAATTTGGTCCCTTTGTCAAATTCATGTTTTGAAGGGATTTATTTAACTTAAAAAAAAGGAATAATAAGAAATAAAAATACAACGTTAACTTCTTCACACATGTACATAATACGCGCTCAGCTCCTAGTTTTTATCCACTACTAAACGCATCAAAAGAAGTATAACTTCAAAATACTATATTGTAAAACGTTTTTTATAAGTATCGACGGAACCCTGACAAAAAAATCGCAACAGTGTGGGAGCGAAGTTCTTTGAACTATACATTGACAAAACCATTTAAAATTATCTCTCATTAACTTTATTGCTTGAAGTTAGAGTCGGCATTCGCGCGGCAGACACCTGTACGACTCAACCTGGATTCGGTACATCGCGAATTTACTTTCCACGTGTATAAACTCTTGAAATGTAGTTTCTAGGCCAAGATTTTTTTATAGTTTGTCAAAACTGATGTTTTGTGGAATGACATACCCGTCTTGTATTTATTTTTTTTTTGTTTTGTGTAAAACAGTTCGGTCGATTGATTATGAACACAGTTAAGTATTCTAAGTAATCAATTTAAATTAGGTCTAACGTACATATTATTTCTCAAAGGTGTTTCTTCATACATCATATCTCCTTTAATTCTTCATCAAAATGAAAGATTCAAACATCATTTTAATGCTCATGTTCTCTGCTATTGATGAAATAATATAGAACTAAAGAAAATATGAAAAAACTTTTAATAAGGAACGTCATCGCTTGATTTTAACACAAATATATTCATAACACCGTTTATTAAAAATTCTTTTCGATTGTTGACAGATGTCAGTTAAAGTGAAATTGTTGTTTTAATTGTTAGTTTTGAAATATTGGCAAGGGTCAGCTAGTCAAAGTTAACTCTGTTAATGTTTGATCATTTCGTCGGTTGCTAAATATATTCATGGACAACATAGTATTACAGTACAAGAATTCGTCAAAGACCCAAAATTCGTACAATTTTGATCTACAACATTATCGTCTACTAGCTGTTCCTCACGGTTTTAACCTTGTTAATTTTATACCACAAACATCGCCAAACATTTTTATAAGGATTAAATAAAAAAAAATCATTAAAATAATATAGCCTATGGTACTCGCTGATACTGAAGCTTGATATTAGTGAAAGAATTTTTAAAATTGATCCAGTAGTTTATGAGCTTATCCATTACAAATAAAAAATCAAAATTTTCTTCTTTATAACATTGGCATATATAATTTGTACAGGCGATGGTTCAATGATAGAGCTTCAAAACCTACAACGGCACATAAATTACAACGTGTATGTAGCGATGGCATAATATTTACATATACGTATATATATAATAATGATTTTATTTTTATTTACATGTTTATGGAGTATCGATATTTTAGTGATCGTGGAAGTTCTGAATGACGTAACCAATTGAACTCATATTCAAATAATTTATTTGTTTTATCGAGACGATGCTTCATAGCTATGTTAGGATCCGATAAATAGCGCTGTGGTCGCGCCATTAACTACCGATAAGGGCAGAACAACAATTAATAAAATAAAAAAAAATACAATAAATTTTTCAACAATAATGTAGTTACGCTATCTACTTGTAAATTAAAAAAAAAAACAGACTTATGTTTTTCAATCAATATCATAATAGTGGATATTCCATTTAGAATATTATCTACTCGTATAATACACGAAAAGGCTTAATAAGATATCAGATGTCGCCCACAGGCACTTTCACTAGTAACGTGAGTAATACTAACGTCACACCTTCTATGTACGTACGTGTTTTATAGACGATCCGTGATTTTAAAACGATACGAACTTTTTTTGCTTTAATTTATTTTGTAACATTTTTTAAAGTCTCAAGATTATTACAAGTCATTTCTAGTAATTAATTATTTATGATTCAACGAAATCTTGCCTGAATGTATACGAACATTATAAAGCTCATGTTTTCACAAGGTTTTATTTCATTTGCTTAGTTAGTATGGATCAAATCTCGCTACTGAATTTAGCTGAAATTTTGCATACTCGCTTAGGTTGGATGTTAATATATGTTTAGGTAATTGACGTCACAAAACAGAAAAAAATAATTGATTTAAAAGGCTCTTTAAAAACAAACTTCCATTCAATATTTCAGTTGTATTGAAATTAAAACAATATTTTTATGCAAGGGCTGAGTTGAATATTATTTATTTATATAGGTCAATAACTGTTATATAAAATATATATATATATTAATACGTGAAGCAAAAGCTTTCTATCCCTTTTTAAGCGTATTGCGTGCACGGAAGAGTGTGAGATTTGGCAGGGTTAAAGTTTATATGGAGAAGGAGTGCAGAAAGCTAAAATTTACAAATATATTAAATTAAATTAATTAATACTGCGAATCCTAACCTGACCAGTGCCATTAAACTTAGACCCCCTAAATAATGGCATTGTCACTCAACGAAAAGTGATTTAGATAATACTCATTTTTTAGGTTTATGTATACTGCAAATGTCAAACAGAAAATAGCCTATGATCAAAATGTCGCTGGTCGAGTTTCGACCTTAGGGCGATCGCAAGTAATTTTAAAAGCTTGTAAAAGGGGAGTTTAAACTAAATAAATTTCTTGCGTGTTTAGTACATAGTAAAATTGAATGACATGATGAAGTTAGCCGTCAATTTTAATCATATAAAAATAATGTTTATTTATACACCGTTTAATTATTTTTGTTTTGTTACACCAAAGAAATTAAAATTCTTACGACCGTACATAAGTTTAATAATAATCTTCTTCTTTAACTTAAGAACTCGGTTCTTGACGATGAATCGGTTGCCACTGTTCCCTATCCTCTGCCTTTCTTTTGACTTCTAGTTAAAATACAACTCCCACTTTATCCTTCACTTATTGGAAGAATTTTTTTCTAGGTTTTCCTCTTTCTTCTCCTTCAATTTTTCCTTCCAAAATTGTTTTAAAGAACTCGTCGTGCCGTATCAAGTGTCCTGTTCAGCATATAACATTAATTATTGGTGAATGCTAACGGTTTCGACGCTATCATAAATCTGATCGGACTGCAGAGTGGCCTATACGGCAGGTAGCAAAAAGCGCTCTGTATCATACCGCGTGATCGTGTACGGGTGTGGTATGAGAGAATGACTTCGGTTAATGGTGTTTCATTAAAATTAGCGGCCACGATATGAAAGTGGACGAGCCAAGTCGCAAGCGGGATCCGGCCTACCGTATACCGCATACGCTAAATTGCCGTGAGTTTAATTGCTTTCCAAATATATTTTTGAAGTTCTTTACAGGTTTAGCGTTAACAAACAATAACATAGACCCGATTACAACCCAGAATAGATTTCTCTGGAGAGGACAGACTAAGAGAGCCTACCCCCAAATTAAAGTTAGATAAGGCCAGAAGAAGAAATAGGTTTAGCGTTTGGTAATAATCTTACCAGGTGTTGAGTGATGTGGCCTAAGATACTAACAAACTAAACCCAGTGGGGTCTGGCTCTCAAGTGGAGCTTCTAAATTCAAAATTTAAAGTTTGAAAGACCTCTAGAAGTACCACAGAATTTTGATGATCGGTGAGTATGTTAGTGACAAAATTAAAGAAGCTTGACTAACGATAATTCGTATTCTATAAGGTATAATTATTCGGTATATTGGCAATATAGCCAGTTATAGTATGTCATCTTGATGTCAAAAAATTCAAACTTCTTGCTTTATACACAAAGAAATTACAGGGGGGTCAAAAGTGCCGTAAGTCACTTCGAGAAAAGGATGGTACGGCCGTGCCTTGCGCTCGACTTGGCGGGATCACTACCGTGCCCCCAAATTACTGGTACATCGTGACTTCTAAAATGGATAAGGTTAAGTAGAAATTTTATGAAAATTTCAATAAAAGGTTTTCTATCTATAGACTATGAGTTTAAATGCTTTTATGATTATTACGCTTAAACTTTAATAGTGGGTTTGATATATATATACATTGTCTGGTGCGATTCATCATGTCTGTATCTAGTCGTTTCTAATTATTGTACGTGAGTTGAAAGATTTGCGTTGGTAATTACACAGGCGACAGGCATTAAAAATACCACGATAAATTACCTTCAATAAGTTAGATATTAAGTACTTAAAGTTGTTATATAAAATTTGTTTGGTAATAAAAACACGCACATTATATTAGTGAATGCGACATACACTGTTCAGTTGACGACGCCTGCGCACCTACCACGCATATCCGTACATACAAGTCACACCGCCGAAATACCTGCCCCGGTTATTGAACCCGGGACAGGGGCCGAGCTCGCGGAAAAACTGGTACCTCCCTATTATGAAGAGACATTAACTTTGATGTTGCGAAATTTCTGTACGGGATAATTTACCTTTTTAGAGTCCTTGGTAAGCCAATTGAGACTGTAGTACTGTTTTATAAAATAGACTGAATATAAGGAGTCACCATATTATGTTGTAAAGCATATATTTAATATATATAGAATGGCAACTCGAAAGAGAAAAAGCATAACAGTACACGCTTGTGTTAGAACGAGATAAAATTACGAGACCATTTTTGTATGTAGTAGCGGCCTACATAAATTTTTAATAAAACAATTCGCAATAATTTTTGCAGTCTTAGGGTGACTTGCGTAACATGTTTAAATATGATAAAAGTAAGACTAAACACATTTGAAGTGTTTGAACAAAATTAACATCTTACACAAAGAAAAGTTAGTCGCTAAATATGTTTAGCAGACTGGCAAAGTTAAACAGCCAAAAATGGGTATTTAGCGCCGCTAAACACATTTAAGTGACTTCTTATGAAATTTAAACACATAAATTATGTATAAAAAAATTGTACTTAATGTAAAGCCGTCGCATCGAATACACTATTTTCGTTTTATTTATTTGACTTTGACAAACAGCAAACAATGACCAACTGCGCACGTTTCATTCAATGTTTAAGTTAAATTAAATAAAAGATCGCGCTTTTCGGTTTATGAAACTTGTCAAGACCAATGATATTATATTGGTCAAAACGTGAAACGGAACGCAGACACTGCTTTATCGACTCGTCATTTTTAACGTAGTATACGTTTATTTATGTTTACCTGTAGCTACTTTAGCCGTAACTCGTATAACTAACAAATCAACAAAATAATACGCATACTAGTGAATTCCATTTTTTTTTTTTTTTTTTTTTAGAACTGGCTGCGGCTTTTACATCTTCACCGGACGGACTTGGGGGCCAAGACCAAAATTCCGTTTTTGTAGCGCTCGTAGCAGTATTTCTAACCTATCATGACCACAGCGGCTGTAGATAGATCGTGAACAATGTTAATAACAAAATATAACGAATAATAATAACGAAAAATATATTAAAACAGATTTACGACCGATTTATACGATGATTGACAGGGAATATTGGGTAACGCTGTTAAAACGGGTCACTCGGTCGAATCTTTCTATCTCATAGCAAACGTTGTTAGTCCGCTCGGATTATATATTACCACGTAATGTTCTTACGTACGTGTAGAATCCTATGACGTAATGCTTCTGAAACCGTAAACATTTTCTAAAAGTAACGTTGTCGTCTGTCGTCTGATGGTAAAATAAAAGATCGTGAAGACACTTGAAACCTTCTAATCGTTCTCATTAACTAAGCTCTTGCTGAAAAGGAGTTAGGCCTTTGCCAACAAGTGAGATGTTTATAAGTAGGTAATATTATATAAATTGTAATCAAATTACAATTTTTTACTAAATGCATATGAATATTATATACGGTATCATAACAAAAAACAACGTTTTTTTTAACTATTGGCTGTCTGTTTGTTCTGGGTAATGTCCGAAACGGTTGGACTGATTTTGACGGGACTATCTCCGACAGATAGCTGATGTTATAAGGAGTAACTTAGACTATTATTATTTTAACAAAATGATTAGTATTTCGCGCAAATAAAATAAATTAATATGAATCAAGTATTAGTATTAGATTAGTAAAAATTGGGGCGCTCAAATGGATTACGCTGAGTAAACCATAAGAGATATGTCAAATTAATGTACTACATTATTGTAGATTTTACAAAGACCTACAAAATGTCGGCGAGAGCATATGTCTATCTTTTAAGGATCACCCACAATTAGCATTTATGACTTTAAAATAACACGGAGCGGGGGTAGCACGATTCACACGTGTGACCGATCGACGGTATTTTGTAAACCACGTGATCACAGCCGCGGGCGAAGCAAGTCTTATTCATAAAAATATTGTTTGCTTCTGTCTAGCACACATTCCTATTAACAAGGAATAACCTGTTCATAGTTCGTGGGTGGATGCGCCTTCTGGCGGATTCGCGATAGTGGCGACTTAGGAGAAAATCACAAAACGGAATTTTCCCAAATACGTCACTGAGAATACATATAAAATTCATATGACAATGACACCAATACCCCACGATTCTTTTGAATATCTGTTTGTGTAAGTGCAAAATTAGATAAATCAGATTCATAGTGATACAATTTTGTAAAATATTTTGGGTGCTATGTGACTAAAATTCTAAGGTGAAGAGACAGAATGAAACAAGAGTGTTCCCACGAAATTAAGCGATAAAAACTAGTGAGGTTTATTTAGAAACTTATTATTATGAATAAGTATATATATATATATATACGAATCCAACTCGGTTGGGCAGCGTTCGGGAAACTGTGCGACGTCTTCTCGTCCAAAATACCTCAGTGCCTCAAGACGAAAGTCTTTGACCAATGTGTGTTGCCAGTGATGACATATGGCACAGAGACGTGGTCGCTCACTGTGGACCTCATAAGAAACCTCAAGGTCGCTCAGCGAGCTATGGAGAGGGCTATGCTTGGTATTTCTCTACGAGATCGAATCAGAAATGAGGAGATCCGTAGACAAACTAAGGTCACCGACATAGCCAAAAGGATTAGCAAGTTGAAGTGGCAGTGGGCGGGGCACATAGTTCGGAGAACTGACGGCCGTTGGGGCAGAAAGTTTCTCGAGTGGAGACCACGCACCGGAAAGCGCAGCGTAGGACGGCCCCCACTAGATGGAAAGACGACCTAATAAAGGTCGCTGAGAGCCGTTGGGTGCAGGCCGCACAAGATCGGTCGCTCTGGAGATCTATGGGGGAGGCCTATGTTCAGCAGTGGACGTCCTGCGGCTGAAATAATGATGATGATTAAGTAATTGTTTATGTAAATAATGTATACACAATAAGAAAAAAGTAGAACAAACTCACTATTCAGAAGTTCAATACACTGTGGTCGTACTTACAGTCTCTTGATTACACTACTCTATGGTCCTCTTGCAGAATTCTTCCTTTTATCGCTTATTGTTTTGACGTGGTTGTTCAAAATGATTCTCCGTTTTTCGAACTGACTATATTGTTGGTCAGGATGCCTTGACAGCTTCATCGGGCTTGTGAGCGAGCGCCGAAGGTACTCAGCCGATTAGATATCCTTCATCGGAACAGTGCTCGTTTAAATACCTAAGTACACGTAGGCTCGAAATTACTAAAATGTCCTTAAAGAAATGTCCTTACACTGTTTAAAAGAAGGGGGAATGTGTGCTACTTTTAGACATTATTTATTTGTTTACGTGATAGGACTGATAAGCTTTGAATGTTTGTGTGAACTGCGATGCCTTTTGTTCTAGATTCTAGACTTTTCCAGATATTTCGAGAATAAATTCACATCGTAACAACATCAAACAAAGATTTTTTATTGCTAAAGAAAGTTTACTTTTATCATGTATACTGAATTTCATGCTGTTCTAATTTAGGAATTAGTTCTTCGATAACAAAAAAACAGGTGTGACCATAAACTAATCATGATCCATCATCGATCACGGCATCATACTAATATCACAACTAAAGCCACTAATTGGCTGGATATTAAACATCAGTTGATATGGCACCGTGGCGCAATAACCAGGTTTCACAATCTACGTGGTGGTCGCGATGCAGTCGAATAAGAATACCACTAGAATTTAGATAAAGCAATCCAAATCATAGTACATTGAATTATATAGTTTAATTAAGGTACTGATTTGTTGATTGCCATACATAAGAGAGAACAGCAGCTTCATTTGAAGCGTAAAATATTGATGAGTACGTACCAATGAAAGCTTCAGCATTTATTTACCTATCTTGTAGTGGAACATTTATAGTTGTAATAAGCATAAGACGATTTTTGAGTCTGAATATTTTTGCTGCATTAGCACGGACACGATATACCTAACATACTACGAAAAATATAAAACTTTTAATACAAGTTTTTATTCAAAGATCAGAATTATAAAACAATCCTATTAACTACTATAGATATCGTTTGCTTTGGTAAAATTAAAATCTAGTAAAAATGCAGATATTTTTTTATACAACTAAAGTCTCAAATAAGTACTCGGCCCGCCTGATGGTATGCGGTTACCGTAGCTTATAGATGCTTGTAATGCCATGGGCAGGACGTTGCCGACCTTGAACCCCCTACTCAAAAGAGCCCTACAAACCCTACTCACCGCAGGAATAAAACACAAGGTTATTTGTTGCGATCTTCTGTAGGGTGGAGGTATTTCACCAGCCGAACTGCCCCAAGTGGAGAAAAATCTCCAAAATCTTCGCCCTATCCTTCTTTGACTACATTAAATGAAAAAAAATTGTAATTTACTTGTAATCGGTACAAAGTGAACACTCTGTTGTCCGCTAATATCTAATCTGTGTTGACACGTTATATAGCGGCCACCCACGGACCGAGTTAAAGAACTCTCCGAGATAATATTACGCGAAGCCGCAAGATGTGATCTCACTCGCGCCAGGATTCGATTCTATTTGCGTACCGGCCAGTGCCAGGAGTTTTTGCGGCACATCGTAAATGTCAGATTATACCGAAACTAATGAATCATTTGCGTAGTTTCACCTCTATAAGTACTAGGTATGTGTCCCACGGTTTCACTTGTATTAAATTTATTGTACCAACTCTCCACCGCGCCGATACCTACGAACCCGTGTAGCCTTATCAAAATAAAATAATAATAAAAATAGATTATTACTGGCCATAGTATTTGCAAACAATTTGAATCAAAATACAGTTTAATATGGGTTTTAGTAGACAATAATTAAACATTTATACTGGCATGCAATACTATTTAAAAATCTAAAAATACATCCAGTGATAAATTCAGTAAATTACAATAACATGAATATTTGAATTAACGAATAATTAAAAATTAAATTAAATCATGTTCAATATTTAAAAGCAATCCTTCTCGCTTAACATAAAACGGAAAGCTTTAAATTTTTAATGCAATTGAATAATAATGTGTATTGGACTAATATTTAAAATCCTTAATTTCGTTCATCTCTCTAAAATATATAGTTATTTATAAGTACTATGAAAAGTGTAGAACAAAATTGGAAATATTCACACAGTATATATATAGTAGTGTATATGCTGAACAGTTTTGTTTTCCTGATTGCGTTCCCTTTTCAATTTTCAATCTTTATTTAATTTAGGCACTTATGAACGTCAAAACACTACTACCGGTTCGTAAAACATTACAGTCATCGAGAAGAACTAGTAAGAAACTCGATCAGGTCGAAGAAATCAATATTGATGTCGTTGTTCTTACCTCCCGTAGTTGTTTACAGCTTCCCAAATTACTTGACGTGTCGTGTGTCGTTATGCAGATCATAAACTGTGTCTTAAATTTCATAGAAATCAGCTTAGCCGTTTTTCCGTGGTTGAACAACAAACATCCAAATATACAAACTTTCCTATTTATAATAATAATAATAATAGTAAGATAACATTCGTCAATAAATAAGGCTTTATAAAATGCGAAAAGAATTTAGCAAAGCTGTCTGGTATTTCTAGAAATTAGCACTTTGAAACATACAACAATCTCATGAGATTTGTAATATTACGGGATAGAAAGCTATTGTTATATAACTGCGATCGATATAATTTTAGATTATTTTTATTAAATCGCCTCCCACAAGTGTTTTTCCCAGAGTAACGGTAATTTTGTCTCGTGTAACAGTCCCAGCAAGACTAAAAGTTTTTAAGTACAATAGGTTCCACAATAAATTTTGAAAGCACATTACCGATTTGCTGCAAATAAGTGTAGGGTAGGGATCATGTCAAGCAGGTTTTATTGTCATAATGTCATTAGTATAGGGTGGATCATTATGTGAATCATAATGATGTCTGGAAGTGACTCTCTCTATTTGTGCGTCCACTAAAATCATATAATTATTAATTGTAAACATTGCTAAACTCAAACAAATAAACTCAAATTCAAATAACTAACTAAAACTCAAAATAAATAACTCAAACTCGGAAAACAAATTGATAAACTCGATCGAGTTTCTTGTGAACTTTTCTCGATGACTTGGACGTTTTTCGAACCGGTAGTAGTAGTGTTTTGTTAATAAAGTAGTGTAATTGTGAAGCATTTACTGAGAAATTACTAAACAGTATCTGCCTGTTTGAATAGGCTAATGTCGAGAACAGTCAACTATACAGACAATTATTATGCACTATGTTTATACTATTGCACTAAACACGCTATACCGTACACTAGTACTGATTCAGTGGACATGGTAACATTATAAATAATCAAGTCTTAAAGTGAACTACATACTATAGTAATATTGCTATTTTATGCAGATAAAATCAACCATGATATTCGTTTTAAAACACACCTGCGAATTCCATAATTAAATAGTTTTGACTAGCTGTGGCCGTGGCTTCGCTCACATGAACTACAGAATGCCCGCGCGAATCTTGCTCCCCCGATCCCGGCTGTCTTAAAGACAAAAATGATTATTGTGGGTGTTCCTTAGAAGATAGACGTATACTATCCCGGAGTTTTTTGTAGGTCTTTTTAATGTCTACAATTGTTTAGTACATTAATTTGATATATCTCTTATGGTTTACTCAGCGTAAGCCATTTGAGTGCCCGAATTGATTCACATTGACCAGTTTTTTTATTTGTGCGGAACCCTAATTCTTTTTGTAACTTTTTCAAATTGCTTGTAGTGGGAGAATAACGTGTGTATTTATTAAACGTTTGTAGATAGCTGAGGTTATATGGAGTAACTTAGGCTACTTTTATATATAAAAAAAATTAGGGAACCGCGCAAAAAAAAAACATGTTCATGGTGAATCAATTCGGACGCTTAAATGGCTTCCGCTGAGTAGACCTTAAGAGAAATTAATATACCTACTACATAAATGTAGACATGTGTTTAACTTGTAAGTAACACCCATAATTAGGATTTTTTAACGTGGAGCTGAGGAGCAAGATTCGCGCGTGTGCCCGTACGATGGCTTTCTGTAGTCCACATGAGCGAAGCCGCGGGCACAGCTAATCTAGTAATAATAAATTAATATAGTTGAACATGACTTTGATTTGTGATTTTTTACGCAAATGTATTATGTAAATTCTAATATTTATATTCTAAGCCTCAAATTGTAACGGTGAAACGGAATTTAAAATCACTTCCATTAAAATACGTTGTAAATTTTTATTACTTCACATTCACCAACACTTATAAATTCGGTGGATTATTATTGTATGCAGTAAGGACCTAATTTCATGACGGTTTTTATGAAATCCGCCATTTTGCATACTGGGTAATTCATAAAAGTATGCATCACAAAATTATCACTGTCTCTCTCCCTCTCGGTGAATAGGAAAAGGATGGAAATATTGAATAAAGTAAGTTTTTTTTAAAACTGTTTCGGATGGAGGCTATGGAATGCGATATTGTCGGTGAATAAAAAATAAGATGCCCGTATCGAGAGTTGATCGGATCGTATCGTTCTGTGAACCGAACGCTCGCCTAATTATAATTGTGAACTGATGCCGTTGCCATGGTAACCGTTTGCTTTGACTCCATTGATTTTTCGCTCATTAAAATTTCATTGCATGCCATTTATACGTACTGTAATTATATTTTTTTAAACTTAAAAGTATTTAGATTTTTGAAATCATAGATACTTTTTTTAGATCTACACGTGCATCAAGTGACAGCAGTGGGACATGATGAAGTTAGCCATAAAAAATAATAATGTGAATAATTTTACTGACTTCTTATTGTCTAAAAATAATATAACGGTGTATATATGAAGGTTATTTGAATCATATGAAATAAAGAAATTATTTAAATTATTGTCATTAATGGCTATGTAATTTCATCTCGTTGTAGGCAAGCGAGATACAATTTTCGGAGTTATTTTTGTTTTGTTACGTCAAAAAATAGCTTTTTTACGTATGTACAGAAATAATAAGTGCATACAATAAAAATTTAGTTGTTATATATTTATACTAATGAACTGTTCTTTTAATATTTTTCCAAAATTTCCTGATAAGCCTTTATATTGACGATGTAAATACTGCTTGACCGTTTCTTATGAAATTTTGTACACGGGATGCTTATGCCGTTGGTCAATTGATTCAAGTACAATTTCAATATTAGTTTTAAAAATCTTAAAAAAATAATAATTTCAAAAAAATATTTTTGTTATTTGTACCCCTATTATGATAAAATTTAGTACACGGGAAGTTTAAGTCATTATATCATTGATGGGTTATGAGAATTTTCAATTACACTTTTAAATATCGTAGAAAAATGAAAGCCCAAAAATTTAAAATTGTATTAATTGTTGACTGATTTTGATGAAATTTTGTACACGGGAAGTAAAAGTAATTAACACTATTGATAGCCTATAATAATTGTCAATATTACTTCTAGAAATTGTAAAAAAAAAATGTTCAAAAAAATGTAATTTCCATCAATTCTCAATACAATTCGTGCAGTCCACACGCGTTGGAAGTGAGACATTCAGAAAGCATAAAAATATCTTTAAAATAAAATAAAAAATATCCTAAATCAGCTGTACTCGAACTATCGACCACTCGTACTGTACATAGAACATGAAGTTTGGTTGTCACACCGCTAGGCCAATTCGACGACACTCATTGTGTTGTCCCTTCATCAAACGTCCAGGGATTGAGGGATATAAGTGCAGTGGAAGACTTCGTCATCTGAACACTCGATGGAGTTTGGTATGACACACAAATAGCCTGCAGTTTTCGCAGAGCCAACAAATTTACAACTTAAAATAACTGACCACTGTTGGCGTCAATGCTGACGGGTGATGCTCCACAAGTCACCAGTTATCAGTCAAAGCAAAAGGTGGGAAATAAGCCTAGTCATCAGTTGGTCAAGTTGTCAATCCTCACCGCTTCTTACAACAATTCTTCTAGTGGCGAGATTACATGATGTTTATGATTTATCACAATTTGATAAACGGCCGCAACAAAATGAAAAAGAGCGCAACAGAGTTCAAATAAACAATCAGAAGAGATTCTATAACAAAATTATCACGATAGTTTCTCGAACAATCACAAAACAGAGCGCGGCGCGAAGTTACATAGAGCGAGAAAAACATAGACAACTTGCGCTGTCAGACCCCGGTTCCGAACACTCATAGTCGGGAAAATCAGGACTTGCATTAACCATGTTTAATATATGTCAATCTCATACTCTCGCTGGCTAAATCCTATAAATGTATGTGTTTGTCTCTTTTTAGTGTCGCTTTTTCGTTTCATCACTTTTCAAATCACAAAGGTACTAAAGTAACAAGTTTTTACTTGAAAAAAATATTACAAGTAAATTTTTAACGAAAAAGAAAACTAACTTCAATGATTTTGAAGAGTTCCCTTGTTTATCTTCGAAGTTGAAGGTCCAATCCCAATGAAATTAAAATGTGACCATCCTTGAGGTATCCCTTATCAGAAAAAAAAAGAAATGTTCAGATCGGTTCATAAACAAAGAAGTTACGGCTAAACATCCATTAAAAAAAAATTGAATTGAGTACACAATCTCAGTCTTTTTGAATGGTTTAAAAAATACACTAGTATTGGCTATCAGAGTAGCGTTCGAGTACAGGTGTATAATTTTCTGAACATAGTATTATCCGTTATCAAAACCGCATTGTGCCGTTTGAACCCATGTCGTATGTATTATTAGGTGCGATCGGTTCAAAATAAAAATTTTTGGTCGTCAAATTATGTTGTGGTTCAAAGATATGTTACGATTTTATGGTTTAACATCTGGTATTAAATGAGTTTTTAATATTCAGAGGTGATGAACCGTATAAAAAGCTCTCAAGTTTTGATGCTGCAGTGTAATGAAGCGCGGTGGTTCAAAAACGTTTTGCAGTCTCTATCTAAAGTGCTAGAGTTAAGTATACCAATCACTTTATTTGATGACCAAATGTAATTGTGTAGTCCAAAGTTAGCCTTTCTACATTTTAAATGATTCTAATAAAGTAAAAAAAAAAATTCTTAGTTTAGTTAGAAACGTTATAATTTCGTTAGTAAGCGAAAAAGGGACAAGAGAATTACTTAATTTGTAATAATTAGCCAATCATGTCTACTTATCACTTCATCGTAGTCATGTGTGATTGGCTGCAATGATGACATTCAACTTTGGCAACACTCATAATTCGTGATGAAGTTTTTGGCGTGTTCTATATCTATCATGTGGTAGTTTTTATTTCAATTCATATATGTGATATTTGACCTTATATTAGATAATATTGGTGTCGTTTCTCGTTATGTAGTTTGATAATTCTGCTAATGTGAAAGCGAATTAATAATAACTAGAAACATGCATTTTGAGTTGCCACAAATACTCTCCGGACAATTAACAAGAGAGCCACCATCTTGTTTAATTAACATGAGAAAAATATTCTATGCACGTGAAACTAGTAGAATTAGAATAATAAGAAGAATAATTCGCGATGAATTAGAATTTTTAACAGAGTTAGACTACTTTGAAATTACTTTACTGTAAAAATACAATCATTCAACCACTTTCAAGCTCAGAAAAAAGTGATTATTACTTCACAGTTTATGAACTTGGGAGACATACCAACGGCACGGTTCACAGAAGTGTACGGGTTAATTTAAAATATTTTTTGGTTTAGTATTTAATATAATCTATGTTTGTTTGTATTTTACGAATCTGTGGTCTTGAGATCCAGGATTCTGAATAAAATTACGACGGAGTTTTTGGCGGGATTTTGAAGTGACATGTTGTGGTTGTTATTTTTAATTCATTTACTTAGGTTTTTGACCCTATGTTATGTAATATTGGTGGCGTTTTGCGTGATATAGTTTGGTTTTGTGCATAAGTGAGGTGGATTATAAATATAAGCTGAAAGCATTCATTCCGAGATCCCACAAAAAATCCCTAGAACGTTCTAACAAGGGAGCCACCATCTTGTTAGGATACTGAGTCGTCATAACACTTGACAATATAATTCACTCGACAATGGCAGTAATGGTCTTCATTAAAGAGGACCGGTTGCCAAGTTAGGAAGAGGAAGAAGAAGAAGAAAATTACGACGGAACATTGACAACGCTGATATAGGATGTTATTAGTGGGATCTTGTTTTGTGTGATATAATAAGTGAAGTGGATTATAAATATAAGCTGAAAGAATTCATTCTGAGATCCCACAAAAACTTCCTAGAATGTTCTAACAAGGGAGCCACCATCTTGTTAGGATACTGAATCGTCATAACACATGACACTATATTTCACTCGATAATGGCAGTAATGGTCTTCACTAAAGAGGACTAAGTTAGGAAGAAAAAAATTACGATGGTCGTAATTTCAATTCCTTGTAGGATATCTAGATTCGTAGTTGGTCTGCTCCGGTCATGACTTGGCAAATTGGATAACACGAAATAAGTGAATAAAAAAAATCAAAATGTTCTATATTAAAATCACATTGGGTTAGTAATTGAACGTTACTGGTGTTGTATTTATGTTTATATTATATAGGTCTACCATTGAGATCGGTCAGAATGAAGAACTCTGAAACTATCCCTTAAAATTTCAGAAAAATATGGAACCATAAAGGACCATAATGATTTTAAAGATAAGAATAACTACATAAATATATGTTCAAAAATCTTATAGATGAGTCGGGAATCAAACTTAATCGTTTAAAAAAAGGTATGTTATTTTAATAAGAAAATTGATAGAGGAGCTTCTAAGGATAAATGTTACTACGAAACCCTGTGTATCTTTATATGAAAGAACTTCTATGTTTAATTCATTTATTTTGTTCTTGAGTTTTGTATTTTCAAGTGGTACGTTTGAGTTAAAATGGTATCTATGGCTAATGTCTGACCTTCAAAGGTGACGTAGCTGGTTTCATAAATTTTATCTTTAACGTAAACCCACAAGAAAAAATCTAGTGGAGTTAAATCCGGTGACCTCGTTTGTACCAATCCATATTTGTTGGGAGTTATCATTTAAGAAGTCTATATCATGTGATATTCTCATGACTGCAATTTTTATTTCTGGGTGTTGAATCTTAATTTGGAATAAAGTGGCCATGTCTGAGATTGTTCCTTAAATTTGTGTAGCGTGAAGTTATTTAACCTGGAACGTCCGTTTCTTCAAAGCAAACTTGTAGTTCTTGCAATTAGCGCTTTCAAATACATATATAAAATTGAATCCAGTTTTACGATATTAATATAGTTTATATCCCATCCATTTAGCCCACCTTTAGCCACTGCTGAGTTAAAGGCTTCTTCGGGATCATGCAAATCTTCATGATTTTGCGCGGCTCTCATCCAGATTTTACCCGCCACCCTTACTATGTCGTGGGACGATTGAGTTGTCTGCTTCGCAGTCGTTTTCCATTTCTGAGCTGCCACTCCAAAATTCCTTTGGTCATCGTCCGCCTTCTTGTCTTGCAAAGTGCTACGCCCACCTCCACTTTAGCCTCGTAACTCGATTATATATTAGAACACTATATGTATGTCATTTGTAATGTGCATACGCAAGATAAGAGTATCATTTATATTATTCTCAATGTAAGAATAAAACTAATAGCAGTATTGTAATAAAACTGAGAAAAAAATTGTTTTGCTGTCTGCATATCGGCTGTACTGCTCGAATGAATTGAGCAGTCAAGCAAAGCGATATCGTATCGATACACAGGAAGTAGATAAACTTTGAACAATAAATTATTAACGATTAACATTTTTTATGTACATAAGGGGTAAACTTTCGTGTTTTATATCAATCCCCTTTTCCAACGTGTTAGGCAGAGAACACGTTGTTTCACTTGCTACGATCCTGGTATACAAATTTCGCTTCTTCAACAATCATCAATCTCTTCATGCATATCAATCTTTTACCCACTTCTTCGCTCTACTAAAACACCACGTGGACTGAAAACCATAGCTACGCTGTTGCATCCATCTCAACAAGAATTCTGCAGTCATTTATCCATGCCACAATAAAAGACTTTTTACAAAATATTCACGTTTTCCACAACCAATTTTTTAAAAATTTGAATGCGTTTTGCAGTTTTATAATCATTAAAGTTTTATATTCAAATAGGTTTTACTATTTAAATAGGAACAATTACTTTTAAACAAGAACAAAAACAATTATATTAAGACCACCAGGTGCGTAAAGTTTCATTGACACACTTATGTAACGTGTGTGTTCATTTCGTATCTTTTGGTAGAAGTTCGTGACTTTGCGTTTATGTTGACGTACATTGGGCATGTTTATTTAATTTGCGATATTGTTTCACCACACATACATATTTTACTTTCTTTCTAACGCAAGTGCTAATGTTTTGATTCACGAACTTCGGTAATGTCACAGTTAAGTTAAGAAATATTTTAAATTTGTGAAATTTTCCCAGTCTTCCTTTTATTTCGTAATAAGGGCAGGCACTTATGAGTCTTCTCATACTCAGTAAAGATTGGTCTAAATTGATGCTCGGTAATGATATTGTCAAGGCTGCTACATTAATTAATGTAAATACAAAAATATATAATAATTTTCAATTCGCTAAATAATAATATTTAAAAAAAAACGAACGACCGAAAAATAATATAGCCATATGAAGAATAAATTTCGATAATGGCTATCACAAAATTAATATGAAAAAATAAGAACAAAAAGAAAAATCAAATGTATAAATTATTATTATAACTGTATATTGCAAGTTGCAAGTCTGTTTCATATATTCGCAGCAACATAACATATAAATATGCTAATATATAGATTGTGTTTATTTATACAGTTTCGTCTTTACGGTCGATCGGTGGACTGGCTGCAAAGACCTCTCATAAAACCAATCCTAAATCACAACGCTGCCGGTTACTGCATCTTTAATGTGAACACGCGATAGTAAAAGAAATAATGAGGAAGTGCATTTGATGATAATACTGTATTTGTTCGGTTTACGAGTCTTCTGTTATGTGTAAACTATGGAGATTGCATTAATAGCTATACAAAATTATGTTAAGTGAAATACAGAAAGTATTTGCTGTTTCATAACAATATCATACATTCCTTTTCTACAATCCATCATGCCGGCTTACTGTGTACTGATGAGTGATTTTCGTAAAAGTTGGTTGTGGTTTGTGTAAAGGTTTAATAGTTAGCAAAATGTAATAGATGCTATAATAAATAAATTTATTTAGTACAGTCAGGTATTCTAAATCGTGTCAAACATTTGCGCTACGGTTTTTCCATACAAATTATTAGGCAAAATTACGAAATTTCCGGACAACATAGAAACCCGAGTGAACTTTCAGTCAAATTTCTGCAAATGATGACAAATGATGCATACGCAGGTGCATGAAACCATAGATATATAGCTAGTCTAAGTAAATATTACTGTTACAGTACAGTAAAAACTTCTACACAATACAGTAGTTTAATCGATTCTAGAATTTTATGGTGATTGAAAGGCAGTATAAATTTCTAAACAGGCCAATATAAATAAACGGTTGACCGTATTTAAGTGATTGTAAACACAACTTTCACTTAAATTAATCAATACTTGTCTCAAATTGACCAAGCCAGGATACGGACCGAAAACTTTCAGTATCAACTCTAAATGAATGGTTCAAGGTGCATTTTAGATTAGGCATTGTATCGAGATGGAATGCAATCAGTCCGTGAAAGGCGATGCCGATGGGATCACAATCAATATTTTAAAGAATCTAGATAGCCCGTTAGTATTTCTAAGAACCGGTGTTCGTCAGGAATCCATTTCGTCTGCAACCGGAAACGTGTTTCGTGACGGGCCGAATCGTTTGTCGGCTCATTGTGCAGATAGATTGGTTGCGATAGTCGTCGCAATAGATGTTACTTTTTTATCATAAACTATCGACCTCTAGCAGTCACTTTGCTAGATTTAGGTATACCATGGTTTCGACGATCACTATTCCATTTTTCTATTAGACGTTATCATTATAAATAACTATAAATCTGATTAATACTTATAGTTTTAGCTTGTAGAAAGGCTGGCGTTTCGCCACAGCCACTGTAAGGTAATACCGTAAGTTAAAATGATAGATAGCTAGTTATGTGAACACTTGAAAATGCTGTGTCACCATTGCCAACCAATTTTGTTAAAGCCATTTCAATTCTTGCTTTGTGCGATTTTGTTAGAGGTTTTATAAAACAGTTTTCTACATACTTGGCCAAAGAAACGTATTGAACAAAATACTGTGAAGTGTATGCATATTATATTTGTGTATACTGCATTATCACACCGGTTTTGAAATGTGAACACTGACGATGATAATTGTCCGTAAGTTAAAACTCAATAGTTCATTTACGGAATACAATATGTTCAGAGTATATCTATGTGGTAATATGCGAATAGAGGATATATTTACCATATTTAAATTACGGATATAGTTCACAAAAAAAGTTAGTCTGGCCGGCAATAGACCCGTCATATCTACCAGCGAAACAACTTTTATGGGATTAGACGAGTTGTCAAGAGAAAATTGCGTCACAGTAATCGCAGCGTAGTCATTGGTGAGGCGGAATGATAATTTGTGCAGTGTAACTGGAAATTAATAATAAAGAACGCAATGTCGTGCAATACAAAATGCAAAAAGAGGATGTAATACAAAAATAATATGAGTGGGATGTAGAAATTGATTACAAAAAGTATTACCGAAATCAAACTGACGGTATTTATCAAACTAAGGTTTCATTATATTTTTAAAGAGACTATTAATACAATTCAGGTGGACGTTCATCGTAACCACATGGAATGGCCTTTTAAGTATAAGATGCATAAGCAGATCATTTACACGCTGGCAAGACGACATAAAAAAGATAGCGGGACCACATTGGTTTCAAACTGCAAAAAATAGAGAACAGATGGAAATCTTTGGAGAAGGCGTTTAACTAAAAGGGGTTCATGCAAGAAAAAAAAAAGAATGAATAATAACATATAGGACACTAATTATAATTTTGAATTAACAAAAATTCGTAAAATTAATCTAATCAACTATAACATTAAGAATGTAGGAATCTAAGTAAAACTAATTAAAGTAATTAAATTACAAATTCAATTATCCTTAATTTATGTATCGCATTTTGAATTATTTAATGTAATGTATATAAAAATGTAACTTAATTAGCATGAAATAAAAGGCTTTTTTTATTTATTACAATTGGCCAAGTTTAGAAAGTGTAAAGAAGAAAAATGATTCTGTAATACTGTTCCAATCGGAGTGAGTTACTTGATTTTCACGGCAGGTAATGTAATGCATTCGGCCCGCCAAAGAGCTTTTCGAGTTGGCCTTTTTCTGCAAAAAGTATCAACTTTTTTCCTCGTACCACGCCCTTACTGCTTCGCGCGTTCATTGTAATATATAATTATAGGTGTGTATATACAAACCACTGATGTATTACTTTGATTAAATATGACTTAATATAGTGACCGCAGGCCTTTCACCAAGCCAGGCATGTTTAAATCTTATTATATATAATAAGTGAGCAATTCGTAATTGGTTTCTCGGAAACGACTTCAACGATTTGGATGAAACTGTGCATTTAGATAATGTTTTACATTCCAAGTTTACCTAGATAGGTTTTTTTCTTTTTTGTTTAAGACACCGAGCATAGCTTGGTCGCCCAGATATTTATTTATTAAACAAGTTACACTTCTTCTCTAATACAGAGTCACGCAGAACTTGTTAATTTACATAAAGTTAATATTTCGATTAAAATGTAAAAACGAATCAAATCACCTAAAAAAGAAAATGTATATTCTTGTAACTATTACACTCGGTTAAAGTAAAACTTATACAATTTGAACACTATATATTTTAGACAATTACGTATTGTCCGTAAGGTGACGATACGTTACACAAATATAGTTCTTTCCGTTACAAAATAAGCTTCACTTCAAAAAAAAAAAAAAAAAAATGAAAAGAAAAGTGTAACCTTTACACGCGGTCGAAGTCAAACTGCTTTGAATTTGAACACCATAATAGATTTTAGACCGTTACGGATCATCCGTAATGTAACGTGTAACGTAACGGAAATCTTCCTTTACCGTGGCAAAATAGGTTTAACTTAAAAAATTGTTCAAAATCAGGCGCGATATTGCGTGAAGTTAAGAGATACACGAATAGCAATACGTTTGCTGTTTTTCCTCTATGGTGCTTTGTGACGATATCATTTATAAATTTAATAAAGTAAATAATAATATTTCGTGTGAAAAGTTCTGTTGTACTTCATTACGGTGTAAGAGGCACACAAAAACACTATCGGCTGTGATGTGGACTCATTAAGCGATAATGTAAACGAAATCCCGTCACCGTCGTCGCCGCCTTCCCGGAATCAGCAAGTTTCGTTGACACAGTATACATTAAAGCAGTATAATAATCATTATATTAATACGTGAAGCAAAAGCTTTCGGTACCTTTTTAAGTGTATTGCGTGCACGGAAGACTGTGAGATATGGCATGGTTAAAGTTCATATGGGGAAGGAGTCCAGAAAGCTAAAATTTATCTATAATGTCTTTTACTAATATATTAAATTAAATTAAACTTAGACCCCTCAAAATATTGCCATTGTCACTCAATGAAAAGTGACAGCAAGTGATATAATATTCATTGTTTAAGTTCATACTGCAAATGCCAAACAGAAAATAGTCTAGGATTAAAAGGTTGTTTGTCGAATTTCGATCATTGGACGACCGCTAGTTATGTCTTCCTATATTAAGTGAGCAATTCTTATATATGTAATTGGTTTCTCGGAAACGTCTCCAACGATTTCGATGAAACTTTGCATTTAAACAATGTTTTACATTCCAACTTTATCTAGATAGGTGTTTTTCTGTTTTATTTATAAACCACCAAACTCAGCTCGGTCGCCCAGATATTAATATAAATACCAGACTGTAAGAGTTGCACTGGAGGGCAAACTCCTCTTCCAGCGGTAAAGGCACAGGCTTGATCACCTCGCCGTTCCACGAAGTATTGCCGATTTCAAACGCCGAAAAATCAAGAGTTTTGTATTTTTCAACAAGAACATTTCTCAAAGTTTTAAGTTTTCACACGATGTTTTCATTCACATGTCGGTTGCCAGTCGGTAAGGCAGAATTCTGACAAATTGCTAAAGTTTTAAGTATTAACATAACTTTCAACTAAATCTGAAATAGTATGGGACCGACTGAAAACCAGCGCTTTGGCAATTTACCGTAACATGCATACATATACGTATACCATTTAGCGATGGTGTAATATTGTAATAACTAATATATTAAATTTTGTTTTAGATTTGTTTTTACATCCAATAAATGTAAAATTTATCTTTTTGTAAATAATGTAAAAATATTGACAAATAAAATAAGCAAGCGTAATCATTAGTTTTTGTTACTGACGAGTTGTAGAAAAGATAATGTATTTAAGAAGCTATGTAACTCAAAGTATTTATTGGATATTTTTTGAAATGGAACATCTTTGAGCACAGTAACAAAAATGTTGTGTGACGGTACCTAACTTACTTACGTAACTTACGCAATAGCCTAAAATGTATAGACTTGAAAAAAAGTTTCACTTCAATCTCGGGTAAAGGGTATATGTGCATTTAAAAAAGTCTTGTACCTTTCCAGAATATAACCATTTTTACATTACTTCCTTACTCATAACATTTTTTTATATTTTTTATTACTTGCCTTTCTTCTTTCCTTTAATACCGACTTGTGATTTTTGTTCATATCGCAAATTCACGAATTGGATCCTCGCCAAAGGAGCTTCTGCGAAGTCGGACTCGGAATTTCCTATGAAGTATTGGAAAAGTCGAGATAACAAAGTACCTATAACATAAGTAATAAAATCTATAAGTAATCTTGAAATATTAACAGAATTGACGTACTGTAGACGCGTATACAGTAAAAGAACCGGTCGTACAAACTAAATTTATAACCCGACGAAATTAAATCAACTTATAACGCGTGTTTGTGACCAATACGTTTCCCCGGTGAACAAATTGACAAGTTTATCCTGTTAAATCGCGGTGAACCTGTGAAAGCATATCAGTGATATACGACGAGAGCTTTTTGATTTATTCGAGCTATAAACACGGGTACAGCTTTTTGGAGTTCCGCGCTAAGAAGATATCAATGTTTGATCTTGAGTAATATTTCGTATGGGTTTCAATTTGTTATGAAGATAAATTTATTTAATTTAAAATTGAATTGAATGTTGTAAAGATAATAATTACTGCCCTTTATTTGTCTTTGATTTTATTATCCCGACGCGATGTGACGCGTCAATTACTTATTCCTAGCATTCGACAACACCCTGACATATTTAACCGATAAATGAAAAACGATTAATATTATCATTATCATTATGACATTCGACAATGGAAGTAACACTAGAGTGATTATTTGCAAAAGGGGAACATATCCAAAAACCAGTTTTATCATAGAGTGCTCGCAATTATCTATATATACAACAAAAAAGTTATCTATATTTCTAGCTATACAAATAATAAAATTTAAGTGTCTGCTCGTAATGCCAAAATAACAAAATTAAATTATAAATAATCATCCTTACTAATATTATAAATGCGAAATATAATATTATAAAAACGGCTGAATGGATTTGAATAAAATTTGGCAAACTGATAACTTATAACCCGGATTAAGACATAGGATACTTTTTATCCTGGTGAAGGCCCAATTCTAAAGGCCAAGTAGATGAAGTCACGGACACTGCTAGTGGTAAATAAAACTGAAGAATATACTTATTATAATTATTTTTTTCTGTACGGAATTCAAACAAAAAATTCTCTCTTGACCCCATTTTAACGATCTCCATCATTGAAAATTGCGCTGATCCAATTAATAATAATAATAATAATGGAGCGGCCAAAAACAACGTTGCGACTTGCAATTTTGGACCCGAAATCAGCGCAAATTCCACCGCCCGCAGCCTCAGCGGGTCAACGCTCTGCGGACTGGTTCCGAATTATTTGCCCAAAAACGCCCTTCAACGAAAAACCGAGGGTTGACGTGCACACCGCATATTTGGTGCTTTCGTATTTTAGTAAACTTATATAAAAGTCCAAAAAATACAAATAGCACATTCGAAGATAAGGTTTTATTATGGAAAGTTAGCTTAGCTTAACTAGTTAGAAGAAAGCATGGAAATAAACAGATTTATAACTTGAAAAGTGAATATTTTCCACAACAAGGTTTAAAGATAGTGCGAAATCAAAACAATATCCGATGTTATTGTCAAACCTTGAAGCAATTATGGTTCAGTGATGATAGCGTGTACAGACACCGCGTCGATCGTAAGCGTTCGAATCCCTGCAATGAGTCTGAGCTTTCGGTGAAGGAAAAACATCGTCATGAAGTCATAGCAGGGGGTAGGGCTTTTTCTAATGCCCGTCTAGCTACCACATTGAAAATCTATCACCAAACACCTATATAGGTGTGTTCCGGCAGCTGCACTTCAGAGCCACTCTCTGACTAAGCTTAGCGTCACTTAACATCACGTGAGATAGTGGTCGTAACTCTAAATCTATATAACGATAAAAAAAAAACTAACCATGTCTAGCTAACTGTGCAGTGGATTGTTTAGATTAGGTTGAAACTGATCATAACGCATGAACGCGCCGCGGCAAATTTATATTTTACAAGTATTACAATCATGATTTTGCTTATTTCTTTCACGTGTTCCCTTCATCCTATGATAAATAATTGGTACTTTATACGAGGCGTTAAGAGTCATTCCAGCAAGTCGATATGACATCGGCAATTGTTAGAGATAAAACGGATAGTGGTTTGGCCGGATATTCGGCAAGCTAAGAAGCCGGAGCGCCGGATATCCGACTACCGGATATTCGGCCCTTTATCGCGTTACACGGCGCGATCAGTTTGATTTGAATATTGGCGCGGTGAACGAGATCGGAAATAAACTAAACTAATTAATAAAACAAATATTTTTGACGTGCGATTATAAATATAAACGGTGTACATAACCTATTGTGGTATGATTTACTGAATTACTATCCGGTATCCGACCGGATAGTGAAAATAAGGCCGGATAGGCCGGATACTGGATAGTTACTGGATATCCGTTTCATCTCTAGTAATTATCATTAAGTGTTTATAAAGACATTTTTAAGATCTAGTATAAAAAAATTAATAGACTTTTGTTCATGCCCTTATCCCACTCTGGGTGGGGTCAGCACAGCGCGTCTTCTTCTTCCATTCCAGCCTATCATTCACACATTCATCTAACTATTTTTAGGGCGCACTCTTACATTACCACTCACTAAAATTAATAGACAACTTCCAAATTTTAAATTAATCGGCTACAATTATTCAGTGACATAGGTGTATTATAAAAAAGTCTTTGAAAAAACATTTCGTTATCTGATTGTTCTTAAGTTCTTTATAAATACCAACAAATTATCGATAATAATCACCAACAGTTAGTTACCTTCACGGAGCGCCTATTGCAAGCCACCCATGCTGTTGTCTCTGTATAATTAAAAGAGTTTGTATCGAACCGGATGTAAATTATAATTTAAACACAATTCAACCGTAAAACGTCTTGATATCGACAAAATGTGCCGTACGGTGACGACAATGCTATCAGATATTTTGTAATTACAGTAAATCTACTGTAACTTCAAGTCATTCACTGTACACTGTGTTAGTAAAAATACAAGGTATGGAGAATATTATATTTTTATCTAGCTGAAAATAAATCTACTGATATAAAAATGAACGTTACTTTTATTTTATATTTTAGCACATGACGAAAACACTAAAATTTTCGTTCAGAATAGAAGATTCCTCGATCATAGTTCCTTGGTTTATATTATTTTAAAGTATTATAGTAAAATATCGTAGTGTGCACGTCGTAGTATTATATAAATTCGTTATTAATGCGTGAATTTTTTATCAACTATAATAAAATGATGTTACAATTTTGTGATTAGGATTTTTTTTTAATGAGGATGTAATCGAACTAAGTGACAACGATAATTTAGTGCTTAATAAGAGAAAATAATAAATACAAATTTAATAACTTAAATGTATTTTAGTATCACTGTTTTTTGCCGTAAACACTAGATTTTTGAACCAAAAATCCCCTGTACTTTTACCTTCGTCACCTGGCAGCACTGTGTAACGCGACAATTATAATAAAGGACCTGTTTGAATGTGTTGTTTTTTTTTTTTAATTCGTTTATTAAATTTTAGATTTTTAAAGACTTTAAGGATCATTATTTTTATTGTAAGCTACTTATTATTTTTATGAAGACATAATATTATAATTAAAAATTTGTTAAGTAATTTTAAACAAATGCATATAAATAAAGCTATTTTTTAATCTTGAAAATTTGTCTTATTAGTATGTTATTAATAATAATTAACAAAATATTATAATAAAGTAAAAATTCTGATGTCATAAGCTAGCGGTGTTCCGCGGCAACGCACACGTTTATTACGCAGTAATTATTTTGTGTTACTAATGACAAATCTTAAAACTTATCGATTGACGAATGACATAAGCTTCCCGTCTACAAATGGTCACCAAAAAAGTTTAAAAACTAAAATATTTTAAATAAAAGTAAACTCTATAAAAAATCTTTACAATTTCTAAATGTATAAATTTCATTGAAACCTGTCAAACCCTTTTTGAGTTAAATCCGAAAATACAAAAAAATATAATGATATATTCATTATTCATATTGATGATATATTCATGAACTGAGTTCTTAGTAAAGGATATCTATATGGAAATTGGAAAAAGAATACAGAAAGAACTACAGATTTATTAATATAGATATGGATTATGTACAATAAAGTGAAGTTGAAAAGTACAAAAGACACAAATCGAGTAGCTAGACTCCACAGCTATTTGTTGATTACAGTGAAACTTATCACAGCGTGTAAATTGCGGCCGCAAACCGCAGGGGCCCGTGGGAACGACCGGTATTGCCCCCGTGAGCCCTCGTCTAGTATCACTTGCAGACGGCCGCGGCACACGCTTCTTCCTTGTTTTGTTTCATATTATTTAGTATTCCATTGGTAATAAATCATTTACTATAAGTATTATACATAATAAATAATTTATAAAAAAATGCAGTTTACCGAAATTAATTTAAAATATATAAAAGTAAATTGATAAAAAACTTTTTAAAACAAACTTTTATTCAATATTTTGATAATCCTAAAACCTTGTAACGCACTAGAAATGTATTAAGTTTAAATTCACCTTTCTACCTATTTTATTTGCGTGTTTATATAAACAGTTATACATATAATACATGTGTGTACATATATTATGTACACACATTTCTTATTACCTATTATAATCTAACGTAATGTAAAGTGAAGATACTTCTGAAGCTCGTAAAATATTAAGCAAAATTAGTAACTTTCAGATTTAGCTGCTACATTTTCCATTTAAAGATGGCCACTAAAATAATATTTCAAATTGCTCTTACACCACACAGATTTACACTAAATTATTTAGAATAATTTTCACTGTATTTATATTGTTCTAATTTTTATTTTGTATTTTGTGTATATAAAACAAGCAAAATTATTAAAAAGGAAACAAAAAACCAGACCGCAACAAAAGCACTACATACTTTCTTTTTCAATTTTTGCTTTTTATCTGATTTTCAGACCTCATACTGAAATATTATATAGCCTATGTATGTCACTTCCACAATTAAGACGAATCTAACGACACCTCGTGTGCTAAAATCCATCAAGCCGTTTAGTTTACAGAGCGTGCCAAAGACATAGACTTACGCTCGAAAAACATAGCTTTTCGCAGTCGCGTATTAAGTGTTTTCTGTCTTCCTATTCTGCATTTTATGGTCCTCCGAGGTAAGTGACTAAAAACGATGGCTATATGAGAGCCAGTTATCCCAATATTATAGGCTCAGCGTTTTATAATCTTTGATCTCATAGTCAATTAACACCAGGTGGCCAAACACCTAAACCTATGACGAATAAATGTATCAAGTGTAAATTATCTCATTATAAAGTAATACGACAAAAATACTACAATCAAATTAACCAAAATATAAACAATAATTTTACTTCGGTGTTTTTCTTTCTTTGCGGTAACGAAAAGGCTGTAATTTACAAATATCGGCCGATGTAAAATAAACAAGTTTTTAAAGGGTTCGGATGATGAAAAAAAAATATGGACCACAAAATTTCACCTGTCTCAGCCATGTCGGATGCGAGGTAATGATCGAGACAGGGTTGCGCTGCGTGCGAGAGCTTAATAATGTGCTAGATTTTTGAGGTTGATTTTTAAGATTTTTGATGTACCTACACGTAGTACTTGATACATCAATAGCTGAAACGACTCTTCGCGCCTCATTTCAAAGACCCAATATCATAAAAAGGAGAGAACACGTTGACTGAGAAGATCATTTCACATCCGTATGGAAAGGCAAAACTAAGAACTTCTTCGTTCACACAATGATGAGCGTGAAAGGGATACTCGATATAAAATGTATTTTGCTAAGTTCTTATTTGGTGTTGTAAAATCGCACCAACCAGACTACTTATATAAGAAGCTTGAATGGATGGGTAAACAGCGGGATTTAAGAACTCGTACTTTTCTATGCCGTTTAAATGTTCCCGGTCATAGAACGTCTGCATTTCGTGGCAGCTTTCAATTCAAAATGCCACGTCCCTTTTCACCTTCAATTCCAAGTTTAAAGCTTATCTTCATCTGGAGCAAATGCGTTAGCCTGATATTTATTTCTTTATTATTTTATGTTATATCAGCTACAATTATTATTACTATTATTTTTACTTTAAATATTTATTATTATTAACATATACTTTATATATTTAATTTATACTATTAAATGTAGAACACTTCATACATAGTATTTATTTATTTTAAACACAGCGCAAGACATAACTCTCTGGGCATTGAGTGAAAATCAGCGCTCGAGGACTTAACCTCTTCAGCATATATTATGACTCGAGGCCCATTTGCTACACACACATGTATTCCATTAGTTATTAAGTTTTTTTTTTCTTTCTACTATATTTTAATTTGTTTTATTTTGTAGTTGTCTTTTGTTTTGTGTGTGTAACAAATAAATGTCTTTTCTTTCTTCTTTCTTTTTAAACCGCATTTTTTTTTCTTTTATCTACTGGCTTCCAAATAAGACATTCCTACACCTATAATTAAATGAATTACTATAGAACTTGGTACCCGTTAGATCTCAGCTCTTTTATCGGTGACAACTACTACCTCGAACGTAGAAACCGAACTTGAATCCTTTTTCACATTAATGTTTTTGTTGGAATTGGTGGAACTCACGTTTCGATCCTTTCCGATCGACGCGTTGTCCGTACACGCTACTACTGAGCCATAGTTGCTTCTTTGGTACAAACATTCTACAGTTTCATCATGTTTTGATTTATCGAAAGCTCTGGGTAAGTTAATAGCTTGAACTGAAGTCTATTGGTGCGTCGTCCAAACCTGAAAATGCTAAATTTAATTAATTTAATAAAAGTTTCATAAATAACGTAAATAAAATAAAATCCTTTATACTCATTAAGGGTAAACCCTAAGAGCGCAAACGCAAATCTCTATATCTGCGAAACTTGTTATTGATGAGATGCTGTTACCAAAATTGGTAGAAAAAGAGGGGGAGGACCTCACACTCCGATATTGGACTCCTTTCTGGATATTGATATTACCGAAAAAGCTACACAAAAGTACAATAAACAATACAATACATTTGTAAGTAATGACAAACTTTTTGTACCCTATAGACCTGGAATACAAGTAAATAAAAAATATAATCTTTTGACTATTTTTTAACTCCGAGATTTCTGCAAAAAGTTCTTGATTGGAAAGTAATTTAATATTCAGCGGTCGTTTAGTTTCGTTCCGAATTTTACCGTTATCCTAATTACACCTGTAAAGTTAATTGTCAGATTTTCGAGTTAAAAATCTGTTTCCCACATTACTCTGCGTGCCCGGGGGACAGCCTCATTTGATCTGGAGCGGCGCGTTGGCGGCCATTTTTTTTTTTTTTTCGCAGTTCATACGAGTTTCGGCAGTCAGTTACCGCTCGTATCAACCACCGTTCATAGAATTATGTATAAAATGAAGTGGCTTATCGTTAGTATTGCATTAATCGCGTTGTTGCATTAATTAAATTATTATTCTTATTTTAATAATTTTATTATATTTTATTTAAAGGACAAGGTTACTCAATTCGGATGTTTTTTTTTAATGGATATTCAGCCATACCTTCTTTGTTTATGAATCGATTTAGATGATTATTTTTTCGATGGAAAGGGAATACCATAAGGGTAGTCCCTTTTTAATTTCATTGTCGTCAGACCTTCGAATTCGAAGATAGACCACGAAGCTCCTCGAAATCATTGCAGTTAGTTTTCTCTTTTGTTAAAAATTGTCTTGTTTGTTTGTTTACTACTCTTTGTGAAAATCTTTTTCTTAATAACAAAAACATCGAAATCAAATACAGTTTACTCAGTTTAGGGCCTGAGCAGGAACCTGTCAAAGATAAAACATTACCTTGAGTTGGGAAAACATCATTGCTATCAAAAATAATATACGAGTGTATTATAAGTACTAGCAATTGCTTATGAGACTTCGAACCCTTTAAAGGCAATGAAAGATGTATATACACCTGCTAGGTTTTATAGTGGGAAAGTGAAAGAATTTTTAAAATTCGATCATTACTTTCAGAATTTAACTCCTCTATAAACATATTAATAAATTTCAAATTTATATAATAATAGTGAACATAATATCTGCGATGAAAAGACAAATTGTCTAACGGGCATTAATTTGCCAAACATTACACGTTGGTCAATTAACCTTTCCACTATCGGTATAACTTTAACGTAATGTTTATGTCTATTCATATTTTTAAATACAATAATCGTTTTCTTTTCTATTTTAACCTTTTCATGTTTGCTTTATATGCCAGTTCTAGTGAGCGCATAAACTTTGTACCTCGGTCGGCATTATACACTTCGCAATTTTGTGCACAGCGTAATTGCAGAGAGCGTTTTCGACTGAAATGTTTATGTTAAGTAGTTAAAATGTTTTCTTAAAATAATGAGTACTTTATCGTAATTGGTCCAAAATAAGGGAAATCGGTTGATTTTCACCTCGTGTCGGGTCGGGTCGGTGAATGATGTGCGAGTATCATTCTCTTATTTGGCGTGTTTATTTACTTTAATTGTTAACGGTTTTTAAACATTTTTGACAGAACAAGCATATTTTTATATTAGCACAGTAAAGTAACTGCAGAGTGATTGATTTACAATCGAAAAACAACGGTGAACGTCAAGAGATGGGTAATCCATCGACGGTTGCATAATATCATGCCGGCCTAATCCCGATACGGTGTAATCCAAAAGAGAGTCCCTGTGACTCACTATCACCTTGTTCATGGAGGTCACAACCTAGTCGGGGACAGATCTCTACCGCCCCGCTTGATTATTGGATATACAGGATGGAAAAACGAATGGGACATGGAGAAAAACCATATTAAATATTGAAGTTATCAAATTATACTCAAAGGATTTTTTTTTTTAATTTTTTGAAATAATAATAATTGCATTTACAGATATTCTAAAACAAGCTAACCTATACCGGGAATCGAACGAACTAAAAAATGCAAAAAGCTGACATTAACTATGTTATTGCACTAATCGATAGGGTCTATGATAAGGATAAAATCTCTCGAATAAACATTGTATCTTACAAATAAAGGAGACCATGAAATTTAACTATTTAACTCTAAAATTACCTACCATCCTTACAAAATGTAAAAAATATTTTTTATTTTCTTAAAATTCTACGATGAAAGTAGGTACCCACATAAAAGAAAATATAATGTATGAAATATCTGTTAAAAGTTATAAACTAAATAATTTCTACCTAAAGTAACTGACAAGATTATTGTTACCTTTTGAACGTATATTTTTTACAAGAGATATTATTACAAAAAATTTAAGATTAAATTTAGAGACCTTTTTTGACTATCTATATTTGGGCAGTAATTTTAAAAATGGAACGAATATCTCGATAATCTCATATAATTTTTTAATTTTTTTGCTGTTCATAATTATTCATTTTAGAAAAAATTGGATAATTTGGAAGCTTCATGAAGTGAACACTTCTATAGGAAGGTCTGGATAGGGAGTATATTCATGTAAGTCGTCATCGACATGGTCACGTGACGTGTTAACGATAAACGGTGTCTTTGTAGCAATATGACCTAAAAATTAAACAATTCATTTGGATATCCAAAAATAGCAGCTGTTTGTTTATAGCTTTATGTTTTCACTTCTGTCGGCAGTCGTCATGACTGCTTTTTTTTGTTGGTTCGATTCCCGGTATATTTATTTATTTATTTATTTGGTACATATTGCTTCACAGCACATTTAACACAAAATATACATTTGTTATGTTTTGCAATCATTGGCATGTGGTGCCAATTACGAAACAATTATTATTAAATTTTGTTTGTTATGCAGCGGTTAAATATTTATATACATAAAAAATATCATTATGAGGTATTATGTGTTTCTATATCTCAATGTGAGTGGGAGTGTGAATCTGCGTGTAGTGTGCGTGTGCGTGTGCGTGAGAGTGTTAGGTGTATTAATATATGTAATTTTTTTTTAGTAAATCTGTAAATGCAGTTATTATTATTTCAAATAATAAAAGAACGTTTTCTATGAGTAATATTTGAAATTTTCAATATTTACTATACTTTTTCTCCATGTCCCGTTCGTTTTTTTCACGCTGCATACCGGTTTTACACGTATTTTAATAGTATGAAGCTAAAATTCATATTTAAGCGAATTAAGGCTCGGAGGTAACACCGACCGGGAGAAGATTCCACAGCCTCACGGTACGACAAAGATAAGTCATAGAAAACTTTGTATTTTTTTTTTTTTTTTTTTTTTAGAACTGACTACACTGTTAGCCTTAGGGGCCCTGAAGCCGCTGCGGCTTTTACAGCTTCACCGGACTTGGGGGCGAGCGCAGAGGGCACTCAGCCGCGAAAGTTTTGTGGACGACTCGCACGAGGGTGCCAAAGTGGCCGGACCTCGGCTCGGGCGGTCGTCGCGTTCGCAAATAGGTCGCGATCTATTCGAATCCCTACACCTACGATTCGAGCTAACTAAATATACACATAGGCACGTTCCCTTTCTCCTGGGAGGAAGGAAGGAACCGTGCGTATGTGTATTCAATAATCGGAATGTTTCTACACTAACTAGCGCTAACTAACTAGCGTAAAAAAAGAAAAAAAAAAAGGTCCCTCACAGAACCTATGTACCTGTGTGGTGTGCACGTGTGTATGTTCATACGTGTGTAGTGTTGTATGTAGGTAGCTAAGTGATCCACGTACAGTGTCACTTGTATCGCGCGGGCGGTTGCCTGACCCAAGGGTTTCACACCGAGGAACGGACCTAGGCTTGGGTTACCGCTAGAGAGGGTGGACGTGACGGGTGTGCTGGAGCGAAATTGACCGCCCGCCCTCTGCGGAGAGAACGGTGGTTACGCGGGCGTGGGCGCTGGCACGCTCTGTTTGGAGAGACGGATGTGTAATATTTATTCGAATTTTCGATGTGATCGTCGGGATCAATAAAAATATTGCGCGGCCGGCGTTTGCACCGGATGTCCGTGGGTGCCGGAACATAAGTGGCGGCTGTTTTTATTAACGGATTCGCGTGGTTCGACGCGGTGTCGAAATACGAACGGGAGAGCTGTTTAACGTAGGCATGTATCGAAGGAAGCTCCATATCTCTATGGAGATCTACGCTTCGAACATACCACGGGGCCCCGGTGAGACGATAGAGGAACCTATTCTGTGTCGATTGTAACCGTTTGAAACTCGACTCGGACATATGTGCGAACACGGCGCAACTGTATGTCAAAATTGGTCGAATACACGTCTTGTAGAGCGTGAGCTTATGTCGCGTGGACATTTTACTCACCGAACACAACAGAGGATGCAACCGGCCCAGGACCCACGCGGCCCTGTTCCTAACCTTACGGATGTGGGGTCTAAAAGAGAGCCTACTATCTAGGGTTACCCCTAGATATTTGGTCTCTCTTACATACGGAATCGGATTGTCGTAGAGCTTAACAGGTTTAAGCTTCCACGGTATCTGTGACGAATCCGCATCGAAGAGCATCGCGGCGCTCTTCGAGGGATTAACGGCTATACGCCACTCGTTAAACCACTTCCCGAGAGTGGTCACGGAGCGTTGGACTTTGTGTCTGAGGTGGGATCTATTCCTATCTGAGGCATATAAGACTGTATCGTCAGCGTATAGCCCTACCTCGACCTCCGGGAGTCGAGGTAGGTCACTGACGTACAGGTTAAATAGGCTAAGAGCCAGGATCGAACCTTGGGGAACGCCTGAGCGTATTGGACGGGGCGTGGACAATTCACCTTCCACTCTATAGCGAAAGGTGCGATCTGTTAGATACTTTGTATTTTGTGCCGAGAAGGAGGTTATCGTAAAACTGTGACTCCGAAGCCCAACGGGGTGGGGTTGATTCTGTTGTGGAAGGGAGAGGAGGGTATTAGACTGAAAAGCTCTTGAACAGACTGGATAGCAACAATTGTTTATGTGAATGACCTCTCATAGTGGCACGGACAGCTCATCACTATTTCAACAACATATCTTTTTTGTGTCAGAATTTCCACGCTCTCCCACACATAAGTGTAATAAAAGAGGCCCAACTTCTGCGAAATTTTAAGAAAGTCATTCGTTTCACTTTAATTATTCGCTAGCACATTATCTTTTTAAAGGCGAAAATATTTTAATTCGTGCGTCCTTGTGAGCGATCGCCGCCGATTGTATTTGCTTCTGTGGCGATTTCACAATTTTAATCATTACTAAATTTCAATACAAACATTATTAATTATTTACTAGCTGTGCCACACGGTTCTACTCGCGTTTAATAAAAAAAAAAGAAGTGAAATTACTGATCGGCTCCCTATACCGCGCGCAAACGTGATCTTCGTTCTCGTATGACTTACTTTCTGACTTACACTTTGTACTGTAAATACTCCGCTTCCAAGGGTCGTAGCGCGATGATAAATAGCTTATAATCTTTTTCAATAAAAAGATGATAAAATTAAAAAATATTTTTTTATTTCTACTTGGTATTTTCCGAGATTAGCGCATTCAAACAAACACTCTCTTGAGCTTCATAATATTAAATGTTATAATATAAACCTGTTTGCAAAAAAATCGGGCGCTTTAGAGTATTTCTCTACTTCTATGAATATTACAAGAAAGAGGTTTTATTAATTTGACGATGTATTGGCATTTATTTGTAATATCCTGGCATGATTCCTTACGTTCTAAATTTAAATGTTTAAATTAATAGAAGAAAAATAATGATTATTGAAAAATTGCTTTACTAATGGTGCGAATTGCTGAAACTGTTTTTTGCTGCTTAATAAAATTTTATAACTATTTGGATACTTTCTGCAAGTTAAACAATTGAATCTTTAATTTTACATTAAAAAGCCCGCATTTGCTGCTCTTGAGGAAGATTCCATTTTTATGGTCGACAATGCTCGCCCTCACGGTTCTAGCGTGCGTGTAAGAAGTTGGGATCCGTCATTTAGATAGGCCAGCTCGAAGTACTGACTTAATATCATGGAAAGCATGCTCAGCAGGATTCAAGCCTTGTTTTTGGCAAGATGAGGTCACACACATTATTAGGTTTCTACATCAGTAATTTTGTTTAATTAAAAAATCTTCTTGTCTTATTTTAAACGATTATATGTATACAGACTACGTCAAACAATTAAATTCGATTTAATTAACTGAAATCAACCTTAGAACGTAAATTTCCTTTGGTGCCCGTTTTTTTGCAAAGTAATGTTCTTAGTTAATATTTTACTTGCAGTAACTACGAACTTAATACTTACTTGACTTTAAGGCAATGACCTAAAATCTATTTGTATTTAAAGTTAACATTAATAAAATTACCCGTAAATCCCATCAGTGATGGAAAGTATTGTGTATTAGCTGTGCCCGCGACTCCGCTCGCGTGTAGTACAGAATGCCGTCAGTCGAGGGCACGCGTGAATCCTGCTGCCATCGTTCCCACCCACGGCGGTCGCCTACCGGTCATTTTAAAAACAAAATTTTTATTGTGAGTGATCCTTAGAAGGTAGACCTTTTTTGTACGTCTTTTTAAATATATTATTTCGTATGTTACTTTATCTAATAAAATATATTCTATAACCTGGCCAGATAATATAGCTATGAATTAAAAAAAAAAAAACATGTATATCTGATAAGCGGTTTTCGCGTGAAAAGAACATAAACGGACAAACAGACTGAGAGACGTTGAGTTTTATGATGGAATGGATGGGGGGATGGATTAAGCTATTGTGGTAGAGAATTTGTTAGTGTTAATATTTTTGAGAATAAATCCAACTGTCAAGCGCCTAACGAATTATTGTATTACGCCAGCTGCACTTGAAATCAAATCACCGTTCTAGCGTATTACCAACTTCGATTAAGTCGTCTGTTAACATTATGGGAAATTACTTTCAAACTTTACCCTATATTTAAATTTAAAAACTAAGACCCGAGTGGGGAGAACATCGAACTCTGTAAAGTACGATCTATGTTTTTGAAATGTACTGTTTAAGTCTTTCCATTTGATACTTAATACTGGACATTACACATTAAACATGTAATGTGGAGGGTCAGATCGTTTGTTGGCGTGGCGACGCTTTGGCTCCAACGTTGGCGGTGTGGAGCCGAGTTCGTTTTTTTTAATAAACAGACTAGATCATTTCAGAGTTGCATATTAAAACATGGATAAATTAAAAGTGGATGGTAGGGGTCGCGACCACCATACACATAGTAATAAAATAAAATATTCACAATGACTTTATTTTGGTTTATCCTGTTTCGGGATCACCCGGGAGATTTTTTTAAGTTCACTAAGATATTTCAAATCTACCGGGTGTCTCGTGACGGCCAACTTTTTTAAAATACAGGTCTTTATGTCCTCTAGAGTGCGCCATATTGAATTCAGTGTGACGTCACATAGCCTATAAACAGCGGACGATCAATACTCTTCTAACGATACCTCATTCATCAGATGAACATAACCTGATGAAATCAAAACCTCCTTCTTGGCTTCACCGTTGGCGGATAAAAAAATATTTTTCATACCCTCAGCAGTAAAGGTAAGCGTTTATGTGTGCAGTGTTCCGAGAATAGCGAACTTTGCTACTAATGCTAAATACTTCCTTTAAATTGAGTCACAAATGCTAATGAAAAAATGCATATTAAAATTGAACAATATATAAAAATAAATGTTTCTTAGTTCGTCTCCTATGCGTCCCTAAACAATTTATCCAAATGCGATGAAATTTTGGTGAGTTGTTGTGCGCACACCCGTGCAGGTTTCTGGATTAATACAAACCGTTTAAAACCAGATGGAGTGCGAGTCGTTTCATTATCAAAATAGCGCGAACTTAATCGTGAGGAAAAACTAATAAATATTATATTATAATATAATCACGCTTCGACCAAACAATGATGATACATTGGCAGAAATTTCCCCCCAGCTGTTCATAGTATATTACCGTATACAGTTACAAGTATTGCTAAGAAAAACCGGCATTATAGCACCGGTCATTGGAGTAGTTACCGTAATGATAAGAGCGATATGAATAGCTAATAATTTTTAAGTAAATATTCTAATTGGCATATTTATTATGTATTAAAATATTTCACAATTTATCTTACTAAATTATTCTAATACGTAAAATTATGTGAAAATAACCACTTCGTTCCTAACGAGTTGCTCTTTATAGTGTTAATTACCGGAAAACGTTTTATTTAAAAAGATGAAAAGATTTTTTTTTAACCTAAAATCTAGTATCTCTGGCGGCTTTTACAGCTTCACCGTGGCTTGGTAAGAAAGTCGTAATCGAGTTGGAGTCACGTCAAGGTTTCGCAATTTGCTATATATATACAGATAATTAACAAGTCTACTAACTGTTACTTTTAAAATAATCTAATGAGATTGTAAACTGTTGATAGATTTTAGTTATTTATATTATATTAGGATTTTTTATGAAATTCTCAGTAGCAGCTCGGAGTTTGGTTTCGTGCCCGATTAATGGCGGACTGTGGATGTACATTAGTACATCTCTGCCTAACCCTTCGGGGAATGCAGGCGTGATGGTATGTATAACACTAAAGCCGTAACCGAAGCAACGCGTTCAGTTTGTCTGAGTCTGGCGAAAAATGTACGACGGGCTCGTGGCGCAGTGGTAGTAATACAAATACATTTGCTTTTAAACCCTTCCCCCCATATCTCATGAAACTGGATACCCTACTCACCGTAGAAATACAACACAAGTTTATTTGGCTGCGATCTCCTGTAGGGTGGAGGAAAGAAGAATTTTCTCTGAAAAATAAATTTCTTTATAAACAACATCTTTTTAGGTTGTGAACTGAGGCTAAAATTTACAATGTAACGTTTACATTTGATTAGGTTTTATAAATTAACGAATTAGGTTCGGTTGAAACTGTGATCATAAAACATTAGCCGTTGAAAATTGTAATCCTAGTATACATGATTTTGCTTATTTAATAGACATAACCGGAACAAATCAAAATTGTTATTTTCCTTTTACAATCTCACTAGGTATTTTATAAACTAAAACCTTTCGTACAATTTAAGGAACCCGATAAAAATACACTATGGCAACAACGGAATGTAACAGAGTACAGGAACACATCATATATTAAAACACCTCATTAATTTTGTGGTGAACTTAACTTGTGATTTTCGACTGGAAATTTTTAATTAGACATCTTAATTTATTTTCATGGTGTAAAAATTTAAGTGTTGAAACGTACTACAGTTAATGCATTTCCTACGGTATGAATTTAAGGGCTTTGTACCGCTACATAACCTTTACGTCACAGTACGTAATTGTTCTCAGTCAGAATGTAAAAATTTTAAACATTATTTCATACACGTTTGTTTTAACGGTGCTTATATAATTACGTGTCGATCACCGAGTTTATTAAGACGTCATACTGTAACTTTAACGGTTTTCATCTGTTGTTTTTCCGAAAGAATGTTCACAATTGATTATAAGTATTAAGTGTAAAAAACAAAAAATTGAATCATTCTTTATCGTTTATATGACCTGATTTAGGCCCAAAATGGTAGCACGCTAAGATTACTGGGGTACTACTACTAATACTAGGTCTCAAGTGTCGCTAATGTCTGGCTAATCTCCGAAGCGGATGGATCAATTTTGACGGGATTTTCCCTGGCAGTTAGCTGATGTTACAAGGAGTAACTTAGGGTACTTTTATATTAGAAAAAGAATTAGGATTTCGGGCAAATAAAAAAATATTTTTGTAGTCCACGCAAATGCAGTCGCGGGCACAATAAGTATTTCAATATAAATACTAAAATGTCAATTCTGGCACAGTCGTTGACCGTTTCCAGCGAAACGAATCAAATTTCACATAATTAAGTATCATGTTCAATTTTTATTTGATGACAATAAAACTTTATTGATTATGCATCGAATGTATTCTTTTATGATTTAGTAATTGTTTTGATTGGATCTAGTGTATTTTGCATTTTAATATTTTAAATTATTCAGTATTTTAAAATATATTGTCTATTTTTATAGAATCTTTTATGTTCAAACATTAAAACTGGTATTCAAAGTTTCCGGACAAGGATAATAAAACAAGACAATTTTAAACAAAAAAAGAAAACCAACTTCCAATGACTTTGAGTAGTTAGTTATATAATGTACCTTCGAAAACAAAAAGAATCAATCAAATCGGTTCTTAAACATAGAAGTTATTGCTGAACATCCGTAAAAAAAGGGTAAAGAAAGGTAGGGCACAGAGAAATTTCTCTCTACCCTACAGAAGATCGCAACGAAATAACTTAGTGTTACTGCGGTGAGTACGGTTTCCAGAGCGCTTTGGGATATGAGGGTTAATGGTCAGCAACACGCTAGTGATATCTATGGCTACACAGGCTACGGAAGACGCTTGCTATCGGGTCACTTTGTTTGCCACCTTTGTAGTATAAAAAGAACACCAGAAACTCAGCCATTTATCTGTAATATTATGACAATATTGATGATGGTATTGCTTCTCATTCTTGTGGAGGATGCCCTTAAGCTGCTCTTCTCATGTGGAAGAAGTCTCCCGCAGACGTTTATCTAGCTCATCCCAGAGGAGTTTGATCGAATTAAGATCTTGGGATTGGAGGGGTTTAACCATAAGCTTAAACTGTGGTGATGTTATCGCGTGTCTACTTAGAACTGAATGGTACCCTTTTTTTATTGAGGTCACCAACGCTCTTCAACTTTTGAGGTTTGACTATTAGTCTTATACCGTCTGCCGTGTTTTTGATTTTGTGGCGTTACATCGCACACTATACGGCTTGTCTATCTTGTTGAAAACCGTTCGTTTTTACTTATTTATAGTAAGTTTTGGTTTGCGATTATTTTATTTTATTTATTTTAATGGAAACTTCAACAACATTACATATTAAATAGTACTAGCGTTCGCTCAATGATCGAAATTCGACCAATGACTTTTTAATCATAGACTATTTTCTGTTTGACATTTGCAGTATGAACCTAAACAATGAATATTATATCACTTGCTGTCACTTTTCATTGAGTGACAATGTCAATATTTCGGGGGTCTCTAAGTTCAAAAGCACTGGTCGGGTTAGGATTCGTAGTTTCATTTATTTTATTTATTATATTAGTAACAGATATTATAGATAAATTTTAGCTTCCTGCACTCCTTCTCCATATAAACTTTAACCATGCTCTCACAGTTTTTCGTGCACGCAATACGCTTAAAAAGGCGTACAAAGTTTTTGCTTCACGTATTAAAATAATGATGATTACTATAATTATAGATAAATATTATACCCGATGCTAATGTTACTTATAGGAGTGTACAGCTTTTCTCATAGCTCCGTACATGGAATAATATATATATATAAATACAAAGCAAAATTAAATTGAAATTAGAATAGCAGTAATAATAACTAACAACAGAAACAAGACAAAATAACTGGAAGAAAAAGAAAACATGTTAATATCCTAATATTCTAAAATTAATATTAATAAAATTATCTTTGGACTACACTTAAATAGAATATTCGCATGAGAGCAACAAAAAGAAAAAAAGAAAATAATGATTAATTTAAAACAATGATAAATTTTAAAACAAGTCTATGATTCAACTGAGTCAAAGTGATTCGACATCCCATATACCTCATAAAGGACATAACAATTTATGAAATATATCAATAGCATTATTGTGTTTGCATGTTCATTGCGATTGAGATATTGTTTATAATAATCCATGCCCATCTCATGTGAAACCCTAATCAGTCTACACAATTTTAATAATCTCAATATCAGTATATTCTTAAGTTTCAGTCATTCATTCGTTCGCCTTCGCTAAACGGACCAGACGTTCACAAAATTTCAACAAAATCCATTCGACGTGACTGTCACCAGGTAAGTATGCAGGCAACATAAGAAATCCAAACTTTATACTAATGGCATTCATAAATTTTCCGCTGTTAGAACAGTAATAAAGTCAGGAATCAAAATCGCTTAAGGCTTTTCGCCGCTCTCTATATATCCACATGTACGGTGTACACGTTCGAAACTAGTCACCGTATTAAATTTTATTGATTTTATTGGTTTTGTTTTGCTCAAGAGATTAGAAGCAAATACTAGCTTTAACGTATTATTTGGACTTATTAACTGTAATGAGAAAACCAATAATGAATTTTTATTGCGACTTTAAAATAGACAAGAAGGATGTAAATTTGCGTCGTTCTAAAATTCTCCGCATGGTTAGACAATATGGAACCAATGATTTTAGGTACCGTAATGCACGATTTTCATGGAACACTCGTTAATATTGGTGAAATCGTTCTTTTTGTCTAAAAAATCTGCGTACACGTGTCCGTATCATTAGCACATCGCATGTCATTAACACGTCTCGTATATCAAGAGATTCTGGGTTAGCATTCTTTGTACTTTTATATTTTGTTTCTAATTTAGTACGAACATTTTTTGCTTGCTTTGTCACACACGTGATGTTAGTTTTCCGCCGGAATAACAGATATTGTAACATTAAGCGCTAAAAAGTTTATTATTACGGGTATAGCCGAATGTATGTTTTCATAACCTAACTGAAGAAGAAACTGAGGATACTGATACTGAGGATCGTGATTGTGTATCCCGTCATTTTCTGTGATCACACTAATCTTAGAGACTCCAATATAAGCTTCTCTGAAGGCTCCATTCATAAAGTCCGATCCATCGGACTAATGCTGTACAATATTATCATTTGGTACAGGATTATGAGGTCTCTAAACTGTGCATGCATGGCATATCTAACCTCAGGAACTTTTCGATGGACAAATATTTTAAATAGATTTAGTCATACACTTATAAATTCAGTATAATATGTATCGTGTTTTTTTTTTAAGGATCGTATTTTCCACATTTTGAAACGCTTTTGGAACTGCGGGAATAAAGTTATTCTTAATCTATACTTATAATAAAAAGAGTAAAGAGTCGAAATCTATACATTGAAGATTTTTGAGAAAAAAATAATACGGGGCTTTTTTAAATAATAGACAGAACACATTTTGATAGTTATTCAAATGTTTGTCTGTTATTCTGTCTGTCGGTATATTTGAACGGAAATCACGCAAAACCTACTGTACCGACTTTAATGAAATTTTGTATAATTGTAGTTTATAGTCTGAAGGTACATTTAGGATATATTTTTACACGTTTAGGTAATGTACATATAAAAAAAATAATGAATGTGTATATAATTTTGAATTATATTTAAAATATTTCGTAAAAGACAACAAATTGATCCGAATTCTTTTATCTTTACATAATTGGAAACGTGTTTTTTCAATTTTCTATGAGTATTCTTAGATGGCCCTGTACAGCTTGGTTTAAATTATCATGAAAGTGGGTTGATATTTCTTGTCACATTTAAGTATATTTTCTGTAAGCACTTATATTAATAATTTAAAGCTGGGCTTTTATTATTATTTTTAAATATTTTAAAATGCAATCATAAAATTAAAAATTAATATTTTTAAAATAATTAAATATAAATCTATTCGATCAAAATTTTCTACTATAGATATCGTTGTTTGGTGTTTGCTCTATCAAGATTTTTATTAAATTACACTAAACAGACATACTATAAAGCATTATTATTAACTGGGTATTAATGGAATATAAAAATAAAGTTATTAAATAAAATTAGTTTTTCTTAAAGGACAGTTAACATATAAAATGATTTTAGTAGGGTATTCTCAAAACTTATACCGGTTAAAAACCGTAAGGTGAGATTGAGGTGAGGGGAGGTTTTTATTTAGTTGCTGTTGTTGTTGTTAAGTCGCGGGCACAACAAGTGTCCAAAAACTGCTTTTTTTTATTTAAATTTTGTATTCGGTGATTTATAAATGTTGATAGTCAATAATATATCTCCCAAAAATCAGTTAAGTTTTCCCAAGATCTCATTAAATTATGCTTACCCTTAATTCTTTGTTACTAACGAATTCATGTGTGTGCGTACCTTTTTTGTTTTATGACCGTATATGAGTATTAAAATGGTAGTTATTGATTGTAGTGTATCGAGAAACTGGTTGTGTATGACGTCACCGTTTCCTAGAAACAGACCGCGCGGTGCCAATTGGCAAACCCGTTGAATACATTGACCACTTTCTACCATGTTACCGAGTCACGCACGAGAGCGGCACGTCGTAAACGGTTTTATTCAAACGCTGGAGCATAAGTGACCTCTCCACTTATCAGGTTACTGATGTTTAAAATTGTTTCCCATTCAACTACTGTTATAATAAGGACAAGTGGAAGTCGTTTCAAAAACGTGTTTTTTTTTTGTACACTCCGTTGAAATACCTACGAGTCGAAATTAGAAGTTGGAAGTCTATCAATACTCTCCCTATCGGCATGTTGATCCGTAATTAGACAGCAGAGCTTTAGAGCTAAACGCTTTTCCATGTTAAGCACGTTACTATCCCAATTAAATTTGGCAGAAGTATAAGATAAAATCTGTACATTTTATGTCTAGAGATTTTTGAAGATTGCAGCCAAAACACCCAGTGTTGTGTTCCTGCGGTATGTAGGGGTTCAAAGTTAGCTACGTGTTAGGCTAGTGGTCAGCAAACTTATCAGCCAAAGAGCCAAATATGAACATTACAACAATTAAAAAAAAATTGGGAGCCAAATCTGCTTCTTTAGTGAACTTGTATTACACTAAATAAGTAGTACACAAAATAAAACTAAATTCCATAATTAATAAATGTTTATTAATGCGAACAATGTGCTTGCATCTCCTTGGAAAGTTTGAGTAAGTTAGGTTTGTATGTTGGTTTTAAATTTTAGGCATGACTCCAAGTTTTCATCAATAAGACGACTTCTCAGTTTACTCTTGATAATGTTCATGTTGGAAAAAGATTGTTCGCATATATATGTAGAACCGAAAGGGGAAAGAACAGCAAACGCGAGCATTTTCAGCTGATCGTAAGAGTCAGGAATACTATTCCAAGCGTTGAAAATGATCATGTCTCTTCCTTCTCCAGGTAATTCAAAGCAGACCACTTGTGTTTTGAACTAAGATCACATTTTTTCTTCTCCAATATTTCCAATTCAACACAAAGACGTTCGAATTTAGAGGGCCATATCTCTTTGTTTTTTAAATCCAGTAATTCTATTTCAAAGCTACCAATGTGAATTTCAAAAGGAGAAAATTTCAACTCGGTTATCGTAGCATTAAGACGATTTTTGAATGTTGAAATATGGTGAATGTTTGGAGTTGATTTGTGACAACATACGATTGTTTTTTGCAAGCAAATATAAAGTTTGATTCGTAAAATAATGAGTAGAACTTGTTCTAAAATCTAAGGTTTCAACCACACTTTTTTTGTAACTGATTATAGTGTTTTCAAGTTTTTTTTTTTTAAATGAAAATATTATTGCGCCTTCTGTGAATATTTGTGCTAGAGCCGCACTAAGGAACCGAAGAGCCGCACTTTGCCGACCATTGTGTTAGGCCATAAGCTTGTTTGCCACCATAGTCGTATATTAAAAAAAAACTGCACTGTACTTGCCATCCGACGTACGATAAATTTACAAAGATAAGAAAAACAAAGAAGAATATTAGGATACTTCTTAACCTGATTAATGAGGATGTTTCCGATGACCAGCGAAAGCATTTTTACGTGGATAGAATCACTGGCATCACCTAATGCTGGTATATACCTAACGTTAAAGATATTGAAATTAGGCCATATCGTGGTCTCTATCTGGAAATTGTTGATTTTACATAAAAAATAGAGTTTACGCAATTTGATGATCTGCAAGCTACGATTAACGAAATGTAGAATATTTGCTTCTAAATCTGTTGACGCAGCACCTAAAACCCGAAATATGTAGACGTGATAATTTTCAATTAAACAAAAATCTGGGTAAAGTTAGGTACATTGCACTTTATTTTTGTGTTGCCAGAATGGGAGGAACTTATTACGAATTTTATTGTTTTTTCAAGTCATATTCTTTATGATTATTTTATTTTGTATATTTAAGCATTTTGGTGGTAACTTCATAAACCTTTTTTTAGCTTTGGTAGCGTTTTATATAATTTAGTTCGGTTAATATTCAAATGCGAAATTAATTCATAATAAAGCAGAGAACGTGAATTTCGCGTTGCCTCAAATTCTCCATAACAACTTTTTTAGGGTAACCAGCAAATTCTTAACTTAGTCTTAATAGTTGCTTTCACCATGGTGAACACACATAAAACTCACACACATACTCTGAACACTCTGTAACATATCCATCCAAGGGTTGCCTGGAAGAGATTACTTTCAGCAATAAGGCCGCCCTTTGCACTTATCATATAATTTTAATGTTCGATTGTATATGTAACTAATGGTGTATAATAAAGATTAATAAATAAATAAAATAAATGTATGGTTTTAATTACTTATACAATGAAAGTGATAAAATTCATAAAAAAATATGCCTATAACTAATTTAGTTCGAATTGTTTTTTAATATAATATTGACACTGGCTAATGATTTTGATGACTCTGAATTAGGAAAACTATATAATTTTATTTTTTTAAATATAGTATTTGTTAATAATACCTAAAGACGTGCGTGATATGTACATTTTTACAAACTTTAATTTACCTTGCTTAGGTAGTATAGGTTAAATCTTGCAACTGAATTTTAAAACAGTTGTCCCCAACCGATTGAGCTGAAATTTTGATACACGTTTAGTTTGGATGACAATGCATTGTTACCTAAGTGTTCTAATTCTAAATCTATTATGGCGGACTCCTAAAGATGGCTAACCATTTTTTACGCACTTCCATGATATGGGTAACAATTGAAAAGGTTTACTGGGAAAGATACGAAAAAATTACTTTTAAAAAACAACGTTTTATTCATTATACAAACAATTTTAAAAGCTTGCAGTGCAAATAAAAAAGTGAGAAATGGGAATTCAAAATAAATTAATTTATAGCGCGTTACAAGGCTTTAAAATTATTGAATTAGTAGCTGTGCCCCGCGGTAATTTCAAAGACACCTTTAAAAAATCTTATAAGTAGCCTATGTGTTAAACCAGGTGTCAGTCAAGTCCTGAAGCTGTAAAAGCCGCAGCCGCTTTGAGCGGTTAACAGTGTTCAGTTCTAAACAGTGTCCAAAATTGGTCCAGCCGTTTGAGCGGGAATAAGTAACATACATATAACCACAACCACAAAATTTCGCCTTTATAATATTATATTATTATACATAATAATTCTATAGGTATTATATTATAGTAAGATTGAATAAAAGCTTCTTTTTAAAAGTTATTTAAAAAAAAATAGTAATAGATTCCATAAATGGAGTAATACATAATAAACGTAGGTATTTTGTACTTTGTGGTTTACCTTGTGTGTAATTATTCTTGTAACAGGAAACATCCTACTTTAAACAAGTGTTTGATCGAACAAGTTTGTATTTTACGCTGAAACCTGCGTAATTAATTATATTAAACAAATAAATATAATATAGTGTTACGAAAAAAGAACAATTAATGTTTCAGTGTTGTCACAATGTACTAACTAATTATTTTTTCTTACGGTGGCTACGTAACATATAGTAATAAACAATTGATATTACTCCTTAAGGTTAAATTATTTTATTTACTGTTTAAAACAATGTTTTCAAACTAGATAAAAAATTATATACCCACTACGATAGGTACTAGGCTTTTAAACTGTCTGTAGATCTACACTGTAATATAACATAGATTTATTTCAGATTTATATATGGATCAAAGGCACAAAGTTATATACAGCGTGGTGATATCATGACGAGAAAATATTGATAAATAAAAATCGTAGCTTGACATTTTTTACTAGAGTAAATTTTCCAAAGTACTGCCTCGTTAGCCTAGTGGTCGTAAGCGCGACTGTTATGAGCGAGGTCCTGGGTTCGAATCCCAGGTCGAGCAAGGTGTTATTGGGTTTTTCCTATGAAATTCTCAGTAGCTGCTTGGAGTTTTTTTTCACACCCGATTAATGGCAATAGGCTCGCCCCCTATTACATGGGATCCAAAAACATACTCAGCGAACTGGGGGTGTACATTAGTACACCTCTGACTAACCCTTTGGGGAATATAGGCGTAATGGTATGTTATTAAACGATTATTTATAAAACCACATTTTAAACGTTGAAAAGTTTCGAAACATCGAATATTTTGATATTATATAGGCATATATTGGGTTCCCAAAACTGAGTTAGATGGAACATTCATGCAATATGCAGGCATAGTTTGTATAATTTACTAAACTGTGCCCCACGGTTTCACCCGTGTTAAAATTATTCAACCAATTCTCCAGCGCCGCGCGCGCCACCAATGCACTCTTGTAAGCTACACAGCTTTCTAGTATACTGCTTCGCTATTTAGTGTCATAGCCTGAATCGTGTAGCCTTTATATACCCTTCCTATACCTTCCCCAATAAATAGATTACAAAATGAAAAAAAAAAATCTGTTTTTTTTAAACAGTGATAGATTTAGCGTTATGGCCACAATCTCACCTGATCTGAAGTGACGATGTGGCCCAAGATAGTACACGCTAAGCCTAGAGGCAGACTGGCTCTCAAGTGCAGCTGCCGGAACACACCTATTAATGTTTGGCGACAGCTTTCCAACTTGAGGGTGGTAGCTAGCCGGACGGGTATTTGAAAAACATAATGACTAGCGCGTTCGAACAATCAAACAAAAACCAATCTCTTGAGATGTACATTATTACTAGCTGTGCCCGCGGCTGCGCTCGCGTGAACTACAGAATGTCGTTTTATGGGTACACGCGTGAATCGTGCTACTCCCGCTCCCGGTTAATTTAGAGATAAAAACGCTTTTTGTGGGTGATTCTTAGAAGATAGATCTCAAAAGTCAGCGATTTTTTTAGGCCTTTTTAATCTATATATTAATACGTGAAACAAAAGCTTTCTACCCCTTTTTAAGCGTATTGCGTGCACGGAAGACTTTGAGATTTGGCATGGTCAAAGTTTATATGGAGAAAGAGTGCAGAAAGCTAAAGTTTGTCTATAATATCTATTACTAATTAAAAAAAAAAAAAATACTGCGGATCCTAATGACCAGTGAACTTTTAGACCCTCCAAAATATTGACATTGACACTCAACGAAAAGTGACACCTAGTGATGTAGATAATACTCATTGTTTAGGTTCATGAATACTGCAAATGTCAAACAGAAAATAGTCTATGATCAAGAAGTCGCTCGTCGAATATCGACCTTAGGGCGATCGCTAGTATCTTTAATTATGCATAAACCATTTAAGTGCCCGAATTGATTCACTACGACCAGTTTTTTTATTTGCGCGGAAACCTAATATTTTTTCTAAAATAGAAATAGCCTAAGTTACTCCTTATAACATCAGCTATCTGTCAGTGAAAGTCCCGTTAAAATCAGTCCAACTGTCTCGGAGATTACCCGGAACAAACAGACAAATATTTTCAAAATTTGTACTATTATTTGTATACTTTCATACGAATTTAGTAAAAAAAGTGTTATTTGACATTATAAGATAGATACTTCAATTTTATTTAATTGTATAGATAATATAAATTAACATTATAGACAATATAAAATTAATAGAACGATAATAAGAAGCATCAAAATCATAGTATAATATTACTATAGGAGAGCTATCTTAAAAGGCAGTATAAAATAAAGGTATATCGTCACATAAACATTTTCACGCCTGGATTACATATTATTATTAAAGGTTTTCAAACAAATTTATTCGCAAATAACTTCGCTATCTAATCTCATGATTCATTGAACTTAACATGGCAACACCGGGCTTATTTTGTAACTCAGCGTTGGTAATGTAAACACAATGGTGGACTCTGATCGTAACACAACACTGCGCCAATGACACACCGTATATACATAGTTACCAACAACTTTCCAATACAGAGGAAAACCGCAAATTCAAACTGTTAAATGTCGATTGAGCAAATACAAGGAACTGTTTTATTTTAGATTGTACGTATACGGCGATAACGAGTATTTTGTTTCGATGTATCGAGTATGTTCTGCCTGTATATATTAACTAGGGTCTATTGCCATGGTGTCAACCTATGATTGTCCTCACTGTATAAAACTGTACATTGTGTCACATATTTAATTGACAGAGTTTAAAAAAAAAACATAAAAAGCTATGTCAAAACAAATTTTAACAACAAAGAAAACCAACATCAATGATTTTGAATAGTTCCCTGGTGTATCTTCGAAGTTAAAAATCCAAAGCTAATGAAATTAAAATGGATCCACTCTTCAGGTATCTCCCTTTCCGACGAAGAAAGAATCATCCAAATCTGTTCAAAAACCAAGAAGTTATGGCTGAACATCCATGCATCCAAAAATGCATTCGAATTGATTACCCTCAGTAGTTTTTTTAAGTAGGTTAAAAATAGAAATGGATTGTGTCAGGAATGATGTGTGTAAAATTAAAGCTGTTTTTGCTAAGTTGACAAATTAGAGAGAAGAGTTTTTTTAGCGTTATAACCACATTATCACTTGATCTCAAGCGATGATGTAGCCCAAGATGTACGCTAAGCCTAGTGGAAGGCTGGCTCTCAAGTGCAGCTGGCGGAATACACCTTTAGGTGCTTGGTGACAGAGTTTCAACTTGAGGGTGGTACCCAGCCAAGCGAGCATTAGAAAATGCCCTAACACAACACTATGCTATAGTTTCATCACGATGTTTTCCTTCACCGAAAGCTTAGGCTGGTTGCAGGGATTCGAACTCACGTCGATCGACGCAGAGTCCTTACACGCTAGCACTGAGCTATCATTGCCATAAATTCGTTGGTGCATGGTTGGTGGGCATCGTGTCCATCGATTTACAGTTAAACCCTTGCTCAATTAGAATTCGAATATAGATATGGTTGGATGGAGAACTAATTCACTAATGTCCACATAATAACTTACTTTATAGCAGGGACGTAACGATACCTATATATCGCGAGTCAACTATTTATCAACCGATATCTAACAATTTGAAAAGTGCGTGAAGCGATGTGATTAGCGGTTTTTTTTTCGAACTGATTATACTGTTAGTCTGGAGCCATTACAGGCCTTGACAGCTTCACCGGGCTTGGAGACATTGTCGTCTTTACTAAGAGTTATATCACTTCGCGCCTATTTAATTTTTATATGACATTCTTTTTAAAAACACTCTTTTTGAAATTAAATATCAAATACTTGCTTATCATTAAAAAAGGTTTTCGCTATTTATGCACATAATAAGAGACACATATAATCACCCAAAAAACTTTACCCGCCGTCAGTCGGGTAAAAATATGAAGGAGGTCTAGGGCTGCCAACCCTACTATTTAATATAGTACCCCACTACATTAGACGTCCGACTACTATAATAATATATATATATATATATATATATTTATAGTTTGCGAAACTAGTATATGTTTTTTTTGGATAAAAAATAAGCAACATTATTTATTTCAAAATGTTTAAGCGTAAAATGGAACCCAGGCCTTAGCTTTTATCTCTTTCTGAAATGAGACTTGGTATGTCATTGTCAATTTTATTATTAAATTTGTCATTATCTTCGTTATCTGTTTATCACTATCTATCAAACTGTGGAAAAATATTCCTTTAGAGAATAAAATATTGATTTAAAACCTACTATATTTTTTCACTATATATATTTGAAATAAAAACATTTGGTAACTCTAGAGGTTACAAACTTCATTACTTATTTTATTATTACTAAACTTTCGATATCGATATCACCGATTATTCACTGCAATAGTCGGTATCGTACTGGCAGATATATCGATACATCCCTACTTTATAAGAAACTTGACCGCAATTTTGAGATTTCCAACCGCAATATCTGACTTATTAGAACGCAATTTGTAGTCAGCGAACTATAAATTGTTAACGAGAGACGTTGACAAACTACACTTAAATCGCAACCTCCCGACCGGAACTTGTCATTTCCCTTTCGATACTAAACAATGTAAATAAAATTTACTGCGTTACACCCGCCATTGTGGCATGCTTAGGTGAGCCGCTTTCCGAGATCACCGGTAATGATTAGATTTTATCTTTTTTGTATTATCACGTTTCGAGATAAGACAGTGTATATCCAGCTGCCGATAGCAGGGATGGTAGACGTCCCAGGTTTCAGGGTCTTGTACCATATACCAGGTAAACATTATTTTGGTACGAAATATTACTAATTTTTCAGTATCGATCAGGGCGCCTGTAGGTTCGTTCACCAAGGAGCTAAAAAAATGTCGGGCGGTTGACGTTACTAAGCCCCTGGTATTTGCTATTTGCTTGAGGGTTCCAGCTTCTTTTTAAATACCATCTTCTAGCGACATCTGTACCATTATTATTGGGACAATATCCACCTTCCTTGGCCGAAAGGCTTCCAGGCCAGCATGACAGCAACGATCGCCAAAATATTACCAATTTGTCGGCGGTCACCGTTGTTTCTGGATTGTACTATGCTTACCATCAAGTATAATGGCGTCACTTTACGGTACTACTGTAAAACAATATTATTTTTCTATAAGTTCCAATATTATTAAGCACAAGAAACTGTTTTATTTGTTTGTTTCCTTGAATGCGGCAATCTCTGGAACTACCAGTCAGATTTCAAAAATATTTTTTGCATTTCATAGCCTATTTATTAAGGAAGATTCATAGGCTAGGTTGTATAACCACGCAATGACCACAAGAAGCGAAGCAGTAACCATAAACGTAAAGTAATTAGTGTGACATCACTCATTCGAAGACTCTGTGGCACGTGACGTCATATGATAGCTCGCGATACGGTGCGGCGCGGCGGTGCGGCAGCGATGCTCCTATAAAACTCGGGGAGCTGGGTAATGCGGTGAATTTTACTTCTGGTGTTGTATTTTGCCGTTATGCTGCCAGATTATCACTTATTACTTGTAAATTTCAAATGAATAGTTTGCTTAATATTTCTATATAATGAATTGACCAAGAACATAGTTCCACAGTCGTTATACTAGAAAGTTCTAGGCAAGTACGGCAAGTGAGAACAACGATATAGTGCATTGGAGGCGACGCAGTGGAGAGTTGGTGGAACAAATTTAAAACGGGTGAAACCTTGTGACACAGCTAGTTAATTTTATATAAACAACATAAAATTCAATAAAAATAATATCGGGATAATACATACCCACACCATTACTCCTGTATACCCGAAGGGTTAGGCAGAGGTGTACTAATGTACACCCACAGTTCGACGGGTATGTTTTTAGGTCCCATATAAAAGGGGGCGAGTCTGTTGCTACTGAAAATTTCATAGAAACCCCAATAACACTTTACTCGGCCTGTGAATCGAACCCAACTCGATATATACATTTAATAAATACGTCGAAAACGTCTTGTAACGGTCTGGACCTCCGGCAGTGTCTAGAGGATAGTGATAATAAATAAATTTTATACATCGTGATAAGAAAGTGATGTGAAAGTAGGTACGGACGTTCGGTGATACACACACATTAACATATTTACAAGATCATGGAACTGGTTCGTATAGCAAGCATTAGATACTGTTGTGTTTGTTATTTATTAAGGTTTTAGTATGTCGTGTACTGGATGGACATTGGTTGGTCACGATTACAGTTGATGTCAAGACAAGCGGACTGCCTCTTCGTAATACAAAGATAAATGAATTTGTTTTATCGTTATAGGTTTAGCGTCGTAGCCACAACCTCACCTTGTCATAAAGTGGAGCTAAGCCTAGTGGAAGATTGGCTCTTATGTGCAGTAGCCGGAACACAGGTATTGGTGTTTGGCGACAGATTTTCAATTTGAGAGTGGGGACTAGCCAGGCGGGTTTTAGAAAAATCCCTACCACCATGCTATGGTTTCATCACGATGTTTTCCTTCACCGGGCGCTCAGACTCATTGCAGGGTTTCGAACTCACGTCGACCGACGCGAAGTCCGTTCACGGTACCAACTGAGCCATCAGTGCTTCAAATTGCTGATTAACTACATCAGGCATTTTGGTGTAAAATTATACCCAGCAACTAGCTCATATAAAGACCTTTAACCCTATAACTGTACTTTCTGGGTAGTTACTACATAATTGTTTTTCTTTGTTTCTTTTTTCTTATCTAAAATCAATTACCTAATGTAAATAATGCAGTTGCAGGGTTAAGTAGACAATAATTTTTTATGGTCTTTATATGAGCTAGCTATTGGAAATAATTCTGGGTCTGGATACAAAACTTATTTTAGACCAACGATGTATGGAAATTGCCTGATGTCCTTTTCAATTTTCAAATTAGCGCAAAGGGCGACTTGAGAATAACTTGGATCTTTTTAGGATGGAAATAACGTGCAATAAAATCTATAGTCACTTATTTTCTCTTTATTTTCATATAATTCAATAATAATAATCATTCACTATTAATTATTAGTTTATAAATAAAAGTTAGTAAAATCATACTATTATTATATTATTGTCATTAATGATTAACAAACATCTCATGTAGCACTTTCGTTTTAAGGATAATTTTATAAAAAAATTGCTTGTAACCTTTAAGCAGGATTATGTTGAAAATTTTTAGATTTCTTTTTTTATTATGCCTTTCAACTTATGTAGGCAATTTCGCCAAAATCATTTTTTTTATTATTATTGTTAGTTCATTGCCGTCGTATGCGAGTTATTTTCTCTATAGTGAAGATAGTATGATCACGTTTGTTTTGCAAAATTAACAATTTTCCGTGACTTTAAAATTTAACTACATATATGACCTCAATTTATGTTTATTTTTAAAAATCTAATTGTTGCACTGCCGCGGCCGCTTCCACGGGTGATAATAAAAAGCCGTCTAGCCGTTTAAACGCGATGGAATGACAAACATATATTCTATATTAGTTAAATTATATTACCTATGTTGACAAATTTGTTTAATATGGTCAAAAAAAAAATTAACGACGTGGTTAGCAATTTGCAGTGCATTCAAAAAGTTGTTTAGAAACTTGTTTCGTTTTTTAATATTTAAAAAAATGACTAAAATAATTGCATTCGCCAGAAGAAAGCAATTACTTTAATTAATAAAACACCATTTATTTATTTTGAGTGTATTTTTATTGTATTCAGCATAAGTACGTAACCTACTTTAATTCATCGATGTATTTCTGTTCGTCATGTCATCAAAATAAACAAGTGAAAACGGCCCCTAATAACATTTTTCGGTGTCATTGATCGACAAATCTGCCAAAGCTATCCATCATTATTAGACAAATTTAACCATAAGTCTAATTTAGCAAACTCTCTACATCCGTTATTCTATATTGAAATGTACAAAATTTCATCACAGTTTAAAATGAGAGGAGCCAATGACTCGTCTAGTCTCACATGACAGTTCAATGACTTGGAAATGTAGAAAAAAATTTGGCATATGTCGCACGGTACGATTTTACGTCCCTTTAATGTATTAGGGTACTGTGGTAATAATATTATTTTCAATAAAAAAAAGTTCTAAGGGGCGTCGTATTACATCTTTGCGACACCCGAGCCAACCCCACCTGCTCGTGGTGCACCCTGCTGATTTACGAACTAGGATATGACGATAGCGGGGTGGTAGGGCTGTTTTAGCCGACCGGATCGCGTCCATCACTCAATGACAATAGTGGCTCGCTTTTGCGTGTTTCGTTTCGGGATCAGCCTGTGCATATCCAGTTAAATATATTCAGGCCGGCATGACAGCGATGACCGTCGGTGGATTACGATCTCTCGGTGGTCGCCGTTGTGTCTGGGTCGTACTGTGCTTACCACCCAGAGACAGTACCTTCAATATGTTGTTCAAAAAAAATTCATTAGGGTCGGCACAACATGTTTTCCTTTTCTCCATATTTTTTTTCTACATATCATTACTGACACAATCTATTCATATTTTCTTCGGTTTTCCTCTACTCCTATATCCGTCCACCTTCTTACTTAATACTCTTTTTAAGGCTTTTTTTACACTGTCAAGTCAAAACAAAAACATAGCAGAACGTACATTATAATATAACGGAATAATAATTGATAAATACTATGCCAATAGACTCTAGTTAATATATACTGACTGAGCATACTCGAGTCACCGAAAAAACTCCCTAGCTCTGGAAGAGTCAACATCGATTTGAGGATGCCTCGTTGAGGAGCGGAACACGTGTAATCGATTGTGATCGTTTCACGTCTCATTTGCAACATATATTTTTTGAAATCATATTTATTTCATTTTTCAATTACAATTATTATTTTTAACTCTTTTATCATTTACTCGTTAGAGGTCTAAAAATAATAACATTTGTTTGTTGCAGAAAGACGTAACAACTACTTATCAATTCCAACCGAAAGTATAATTAAACTTTTGAATATATTAGATGATTTTCTGCAAAGTAACGCCTCCGTCAAAGGAGCAAAACAAAACAATAGGAGAAATAGCTAAATAACGAATAAAGAAACTTAGGAGTCACAACATAGTCTAAAAGATATCAATTATTTTTAAAAATATCAGTGATTTACTCTAAAGTGAATAATTATTGTTTCAGACGAAAGATGTCCTTTGCTGGACATGGGTCTTTCGAAAAGATCGCCACACGTCACCGGTCTTTTGACGCACACATCCGGCAGATTCCTGCAACCTTCACCGGGCTGTCGAACCACCTTGTGGCGAGTTAACCAAGCCGCGCTAAATAAGTACCCTGAAATTAGGTAAAATGTTTTGAAATGGATTATGACTGAGTGGGCCTTGTACCAGTTAATATTAAATAAAAACACATACCGTAATAGGTACCATAATAGGTAATAGGTAAACCGTAATAAATAAACAATCGCAAAAGGTAAATTGACAATTTAAAGAACCCCCGACACGAGTAACTTATAATTGAGACCATTCCAATGAACCCTAACCCGATATCTCTGCTGTAAGATGGAGAGAAGTTAGGTATCCTGCAAATTCCAGATAATGTTGCAGCATCAGGACTAGGTTGCCATGTTCTTCTATTATCTGCTCATATTAAAATGGAAAAAAAATTGGAATTCGAGGATTAGCACTTAAACTATTTAAGGATTATTTGGAAAACAGAAACCAAAGGGTTAAAATAGAAGACTACACTAGTAGTCATGATATTTATAACTAATGGTGTGCCTCAGGGTAGTGTGCTTGGCCCAACTTAATTTTGATATACATCAATAATATTTGTAAACTTAAATTAGGTAATTGTAGAATATTTACATTCGCTGACGATACAGCATTATTATTCTATGGGAAAACTTGGGACGAAGCTAAAGTGCACGCTGAAAGAGGTTTACAAATAGTTGTACAATTACTGAATCAGAATTTGTTATCATTGAATATAACAAAAACAAAATATATATTTTTCACTAATACGAAGAGAACACTCCCTACTGTAACATTAGTATTAAAGTATATACTTGTTAAAATAAACTCAGCAAATATGTAGCTGTAATTATCTAGATAGAGTAAAAACAATAAAGTACCTAGGTGTCTTGTTAGATGAAATCTTAACTTGGCACCCTCACATTAATCTAACTACCGATAGAATAAGAAAGTTAATACATATATTTAGGAAATTACGACATGTGGTAGATCATGACTTATTGAAAATGTTATACTTTGCATTATCGCAGTCTGTACTATCTTATTGTGTTACGTTATCGGGTGGAGCAAAAAAAGACCCATCTAATTAAACTGGAAAGAGCCCAACGAATATTACTAAAAGTAATGGCATTCAAACCGTTCCGATTCCCTACAATTAATTTATACACTGAATGGGATGTCTTATCTGTCAGAAAACTATTTATTAAATGTGTCATAAATGAACAGCACCATAAAGTTCCTTATAGACCTGATTTATTAACAAGTAGACGGAAAAATACGGTTTGTGCTACGGTCTGTTTGTGCAATACAAAACATTTTTTGTAAATAAATTTCAGTGCTATCTTGGCCCTTACCTATACAATATTGTAAATAAAATTCATGACATATATTCTCTTAATAATCATAAATGTAATGGAGTAGTAATATCCTGGCTAAAAACACAGAACTATGAAGATATGGAAAACTTGTTTGTAATCATAAAATAAAGTAAAGTAATAGAATTGTCATGGTTGTTCAAAATACTGTATTTCACATATAACAAATATATATATTTTTTATACATAAACAAGAAACGCAACCTCATGTCTACATTTGTGTGTGTACCATTTTTTGAGTTAAGATCATAATATTGTAGTGTTACTTGCTACATTATGAATGTAATGTAGGATATAAAGGAACAAAAAAAATTTACAAAGTATTTTGTATTTTCTCTTTTAAAATTATAGATTTGTGATAATGTTAATAAGATAGTAATATATTACGTAGATATATAGATGTGTAGATATATTGTAGATTTAGTAATATATTACGGGAAGAGACTAGCGTTTGAGATACAGGCTCGGCCTAGTTCAAGCGCTAGGTTTCATTAATTAAGAACAAAACTATTGTATTTCCTAGAAATAAGCCTCATATTTTTGTATATTATTAATTATTATGGTGAAATAAAGTTATTATTATTATTATTATCCCTTATAGTAAAGTGAGCAATTTTGGTATATATATATATATATATGTATGCGATTGGTTTCTCGGAAACGACTCCAACGATTTCGATGAAACTTTGCATTTAGATAATGTTTTACATTCCAAGTTTACCTAGATAGTTGTTTTTTTTTTTGTCTATAAGACACCGAGCACAGCTCGGTCGCCCAGATATTTATCATTGAAGTAACAGAATATAAAATTTCGATTCTACCAGACGTATTGAATATGCTCACATGCAACTACAAAAAGGATAATAATTTACAAACAGCAGAAATGATTTTCTTGAATCAGAGCTAATAACAGTCTCGATCAATACACCAAATTTGGTTCAGCCGTTTGGAAGCTACCATGCCACAGACTGATAGACGGATGCACAGATAAAGTTGCGTCGGGGATTAAAATCACGGTAAATATGAAACAATATTATACAGTTTCTATTTTACCAGTAAGTACAGTTTTATTTCGAAAGAACAAAAGTAATGCAACTTCGGATGATTGACTAAAGTTAATTATGTATGGAACCATAATATTGCTAGACAACACTCACTTAACTGTTTCTATTTTAAATCTCGAACTTCACAATTTGGCTCTGGCGAAGTAAACGATAAACGAAAATTCTTAAGAGATTTATTGGTGACGATTCTGGTATATGAATGGAGTCTGGTCACATTATATAACATGAAAAAAGTAATATGTGTCATGGCAAATAGTGATATAACTCTTGTTTGCTGGTGGCTCGCGACCACCATGCACTAAGTATAGTACCTCCAATAGTGGCACGCTTAGGTGCGTAATGATCCTGGGTCAGTTGATGTAAATCAAGCGAGGTGCTAGGGTCGCATTCAGTATCCGTCAGGCTTGCAGTCGATGAATTATCGATTCCTCGAGGGTCACCATTCTTTTTGATTTATACAGTGCGTCCTAATAGGTAAAGTGTCGTCACTTTACTGTGCTACTATTAAAAAGGGCGTAAGTGTGCTGGTTTGATTCCCGCACAAGATATACACAATTTCTCCGCCATACCGGGCTACAAAATCAACGGTAGTTGAATGTACATTAGTTAACCGTCAAAATGAGACGTGGAAGCGAGTTATTGTACAAGATTTTAAGACGTGTTTCCAATATGAGACTCAATCGGGTACTTGTAATTACCATCATGCTATATTGACTATAGCGGTAAGACTATTAAAAGTTTTATAGGTTTGATAAGATTCCCAAGTTCGTTACCGATCTGCCAGTTAATGAGTTCAAGAATCATTTTATGTAGGTTTTACTGTTAAAAGGATATAGGATGGACCATTATGTGAATGATAGTGATGTCTGGAGGACTCCCTCTCTATACATTCACCATTTACTACTCTGTCAAAAAAGTGTCGGGAAAAGATCATTAATACACAAAATGTGAATTATTCTTCCAAATTCTTTTATCGTCTTCAAAGTATGCTCCGATACACTTACGCCAGCGAATAATCCAATCATCAAAACATTTTGTAAACGCTTTTTCCGGAATTGAGTTTAGTTCTCGTCGTGAATTCTCCTTTATGTTATCTACCGAAGTAAAACGGGTGCCACAAAGTGGTAATTTGAATTTAGGAAAAAGAATGAAGTCGGCTGGAGCCATATCTGGTGAATAAGGTGGACGGTTGCTCGATGGTATTTGTTGAGATTTTGATCAAAAATTCGTTCATAATGATGGACTTGTGCGAGGGCGCACTATCGTAGTGCAAAATCCAAGAGTTTTCTTTCCACAAATCTGGCTTTTTCGTCGAATTTGCTCTCTTAAACGCCTCATAACGCTCAAATAATATACTATTGTTTACCGTTTGACCTTCCGGTAACAATTCCGAGTGCGCAACACCGCGATAGTTAAAGAAAACAGTCAACATGACTTTGAATTTTGATCGACTTTGGCGTGGTTTTTTCGGTTTCGGTTCAGTTGGAAGGTTTCACCCCGAAGCTTGTTGACTAGTTTGCATGTCAAACTCGTAAATCTACGTCTCATCATCAATGTTGTCGTTTCATGAATGTTGGGTCGGAATTAACTCGTTCTACCATGTCCTCTGAGACTCTTATGCGATTGAGTTTTTGGAGAAAATTCAGGTCTTTTAGGACTAGCCTCATAGCCTATAGGACATAGGATAGCCTTTAGGACAACATGTTTCATACCCAAGTGATTATTTAAAATTATACAGTTCGACTCGTGAGACACAGAAAGTTCAGCGGCTATCTCTCTCAATCATGAATGAGGATTTTCAGTCACTATTTCCTTCACTTTTACGATGTTAATTTCAGTTGAAGACGTTGATGGCCTACCAGGGCATGGCAAATCTTCCAGCATATCTCGACCGCTTTAGAACGCTATGTAGCACTCATAAGCACGTGTTTTTGATAAAGTCGATTCACCGTAAGCCTTCTGTAACATTTTCAGTATCTCCGCACACGAAATTTAATTGGCGATACAAAATTTAAAACAAACTCTTTGTTCGATGTTTTTGTCCATTATGAAATTCGCAATATACACTATATATGATCTAGGTAAAAACAGCACTGTATTTAATCTAAATAACAGATACAACTCAAACTCCGCACCAAAATGAAAAATAAATAGTGCCAATCTAACAACAACAAAAAAATGAAATTTGGTACCATAAACAAATCATCCATTGCCGATACTTTTTTGACAGAATGTATAATTATTAATTGTAAAGAATAACATATTGATAAAACTGATCCAGTTTCTTGTCGGCTGTTCTCGACGACAGAGATGTTCTCCAAACCGGTAGGTTACATGTACATAGGTGTCTTTAAGGTAAGTATTTCGCAATTACGACGTCGTTCTTTATAACATAACTGGCAAACCCGGCCACGCGCTGTGATGCCGTTTTGGAGTCCATAGGGAACATTCATCCGATCACTACCAAACTTTACAGGAGCACCTATTCAATGAAGATTAGCCAGCCGTTTTGGAGTCCATAGGGAACATACATACAAACATCGGTTTTATATATAAGCAGAAGAAGATATACGATACACTGTAAACTCAATAATTTTTAACTTCATTACCGGATTTGATGCTTTAATGCTGTTTTTGCAAGTGAAATAGAATAAGAATGTGCCTCAGACGAGTGTGCATTTATCACCAATAGATACTTTTGCTCTTATTTACAAGGACTCGGTGAGATATAGCATCCTGTCGAAGTCGCCTGAGCGTCAGCAGAAACGGCTTAAATAATACTAAGTTTAATAATTATGATTTTTTAGCTATCGTACACTCACAACCTTGTCTCGGTGGTTTAGTTGTATTTTATATCAGAAAAACAGAACCAATGACTTAAATATAAAAGCAGATGGTTTCGACTTTTTTTTTGTAAGCTATTTGTTCAATGTTAAAAGGATCGTTTTTAATACATACTTTAGATAAGTGAGAATTTACTTATTTGTGTTGTAATTAAGATTTATTGAGTTATATTTCTTTTGTCGAGTTTATTACAGAGTAAATTGAAAATTCCGCGTGCATCGTGTAACGGAAGTGGGACACAATGAAGTTAGCCGTCAATGATAATAATGTTAATTAATGTTACTGAATTTTCAATTCATTTATTTTTTAATTTAATTTTGTATAGATATACATTACTTTAATTTCGTTTTAATATGATTATACAATATTGCTTATTTTATACAGTTAAATTATTTTAAACAATTAAGAAGAATAAGTCAGTAAATGATTTTATGTTATTATCGTTGATGCTTAACTTCATCGTGTTGTTCGAACGCGAGATAACTTTTTTTAGTTATTTTGGTTTTGTTACTCCAAAAATAAGTTTACGTGTGTAAATAATTACATCTTTGTTTTTAAATATAATTACAATAAACATTTTCAATATATTTTAAACGTTGGCTAAGACGTTAATTAAAGCTGATGCAAAGTGATCGTGACGTTGATGACATTAGCTAAATCGGAAGTATTTTGTCCACGTCACGCCTTTAAAATGTAATGTATATTACATATTACAAAACACAACGTCTCTCTGACTGTTTGTCGGTTTACGTTGTTTACCACTTATCCGGTTTACATGGGGTTTACTTTAATTCATCATAGCTATGTTACCTGGACAGTTTATAGGATATATTATATTTTGTTATATATAGTAACGTACGAAATAAGCAGGTAACAATAATGGTTAATTCGAAAAGGCGCTTTTGGGGACGTTTAATTGGCCTATGTTGGTAAATTAATGTACTACGTAATTGCAGATTTTAAAAAGACAGACAAAAAAGGATCACTCATAATAAGCGTTTTTGTCTTTAAAATAACCAAGCGGACAACCGCCGTGACGTGAGCGAGGGCAGAATGATTCGCTCGTGCGCTCGACCGAATGCCTTCCCGAATCTACGCGAGCGGAGCCACGGGCACAGCTAGTTCGTTTATAAAACAAAAACAACGGAATGACCTGATATTTATGCGAATCTATCTGCTTTTATAATCATTATTCTGCTGTCGCTACACGTGTCGATGTGTGGGAAAATTGCGCGAGCGCCATCGTTAATTTAGCGCTAGTATGCACATATGCTCGTGAAATTTTGTTTTCTTTTCCATTGAACATTTGCACGTTATATAACATTCGCATCCGGTGTATACTCACCATATTTATGTCGAATAATAATATAGTTTCCTTATTTTTATATCCCGATATCTGATCGGCAACTACGAAAAACAAATTAAATAAAAAATTCGATTATTCGATTAAATTTTAAAATCAACACGGCAACTATAGCATTAGGCCCTGTTTAGATGAACGCGCGTTTTAAAAACGTGTCAAGACGCGGTAACGCGCTTTACCGCTGCGCTTAGAAAAAAATATCTCCAGATACAGGTAACCGAAAGGACTTTCTTGGGTATTGGCGCTTGTCATTTGGAACACTTTCGGAATTCTATAGCGCGTTAAAGCGCGTCGCATCTGGATGGGGACTTATTTCGGCCGTAAGACAAAATTGGTGAAAAGGGTGGTGGGTTTTTTAACAAAACGGATATTTATAAAAATCTAAAAATTACTACCAACATACTTTCTTTTTTATACTTTATGAGCAATGATGGCTCAGTGTGGTGGTCGAGTGGTTTAGACCGGCGGAATATCGACTTGATGTCCAAGGTGATGATCGATGACCAAAGAATTTTTTGGAATCCGCGTAAATTTACTAATTAAAATTGGTAACACTATCGTTTGACGGAGAAGGGAAATATCGTGCGGAACCTGAACGCTTGAAAAATGTTCTTGTAGTACCGCTGTATATAGAAAAATTAGGATTGTTGATTTCTCGGTGTTTATAATCGCCAATACGTCAGGTTAGAGAGGTTATTAAACCCCTGTCTTGTCTTTGCTCTGGAGTGGGCACAAGCAGGCTGCTATTATATGGCTCAGAGTAGCGCGTACAGTCAGCGCGTCGGCCGATATCAGTTTGGATCCCTGCAATAATCCTGAACTTTTGGTGAAAGTTTGATGAAATCACAGCATGGTGGTAGGGTATTTTCTAAAACCCGCCTGACTAACTACCACCCTCGAATTAAAAATCTGTCACCAAGCAACCTACAAGTGTGGCTTAACGTGTCGTTGTAGATTGTGGCCAGTCAGTAGACGTAAGAATTTCAAAAAATCTTAAGATATCAAATGATTTAAATAAATATAAAAGAACGCGTAATATCGGACCTAAAACAAATTAGGCGTATTAACATAATGATAAGTTAATTATTTCCTGAATCACGACCTCGCCAACAAAGTTGTGATAACACGTTATCGACTGTAGACGTGTACACATCTTTAAAAACGATCCTTTCCCGTTTAACGCATACACGGTAAGAGAGACCTTTCAAATCTATACTAATATTATAAAGCTGAAGAGTTTGTTTGTTTGGTTGGTTGAACGCGCTAATCTCAAGAACAACTGGTTCAAATAGAAAAAATGTTTTAGTGTTGGATATCCCATTTATCGAGGAAGGATATAGGCAATATAAGGTCACGCTACGATCAATAGGAGCGGAACATCAATGAAAAATGTTGCAAAAACGGGAGAAATTTATTCGTTTTGAGAGCTTCCACTGCGAGCGCTGCGTGAGTGGTTAAAATTACGCAACAACCGTGACGAAATTGTTTCTCTTAAAAAGTTCTAAATAAAAGTCCGCGACAGCATATGACTATATTTTAAGCTTTACTCATTAAAACCTCTTTTATGGTAATAAAATTTGTTCAAAGATAATGCATTATTTGCGAAGGTGTTTTTATATACATGGTATTAATCCTTATCGGAATAAATACGTTCCTTATCACAAATATTTCATTTTGAACAAAATTGCCCTTTACAGTAATTGATTTAAATGAATATCTTACGAGATATCACAGTTTTAAAATAACTCTGCAGCAAATAATGATCAAGTATCGCGAGCGCATTTCTATTATGCAGAATACTGTAGGAGGCGGCCGGTACCTATAATACAGTATCTACGACCCACTCTCTAACCATTTCTCTCTCTCTCTCTCTCTCTCTCTCTTATATGGCGCAGACAAAGTTGCGCGGGTCAGCTATTTATAATATTATCATTCTAGTTGAATGCTGCTATTAGAGTGATGTAAAGTTAAATAACAACAAAATAAATTACGTTTCACTGTGAAAAAAGAAAAAATATATTTTTGTGTAAGGACGACTATATTATTTAATTTATTCAAAATAGACTATGTTCATAACAACAAAAAACTTATGTACGCACGTAAAAGGTTATACGTCTTCTTTGTCGTAACAAAATAAAAATAGCTTCAAAAACTTTATAACCCAAGCCAAACAATATGATACGGTTGTATGGTTAGTCAGTGTGACTTTTACTGAATTTTTTTACTGTGTAGAAATATAACTCTGTAGAATCACATTATTATCATTGCTGGCTGACTTCAATATGGCGTACTTTCGTCACATGATGGGCGCGCAGCTATCAATTATACCGTCTAATAAACGCGCCAAAAAATTATAACTTTAAAAATAACTGTGAACTTTAAGATTTTTTTTTTATTGAAAAATAAAAAAGGAAATCTCTAAATTCTGTTTCAATTGAAATGTCTAATATCAATAGAAGTTCAAATTATTTAATGAGCAAATTTTTAACTCGTCAGGTCTTTGTTCTCCTTCTTTCTAACTTGGCAATTTAACCTCTGTATTGAAGACTATTATTACCATTATCAAGTGAATATTGAGTGTCCTGTCCTAGGATGATTTCAGTATTCTAACAAGATGGTGGCTCCCTAGTTAGAACTTTCTAGGGAGTTTTTGTGGCATCTTGGAATTGATGGTCCATGTTATTATTTCCAATCCACTTCAATTGTGCACAATAATCAAGATTTTTTATGAAAAATGCCACCAGTACCACATAATATAGGGCCAAACAACACAAATTTATGAATAATAAGCTGCGCCTCACGGATTCGCCCGTGTTAATTTTGTACGACAAACATCGCCAACGCACCCGTGTAGGTAATGTTTTATACTTTGTGTAAAACTATCGACATTTTTATCAGGAATAAATTATTTTTTCCAATTATAATATAGCCCAATGATACTGTAGCTTTATATAGGTGAAAGAATTTTTAAAATCGGTCCAGTAGTTGTTGAGTTTATCCATTCCAAACTTAAAAAAAAAAAAAAAAACAAAAAAATGTAATCTATCCTTTTTATATAGTATTGGTATTGTATGGAAAACAAAAACCACGACATGACAATTTGAGATCACGCCAAAAACTTCAGAACGATATTATTTGAATAATAATTTTGACGTTTTGACGGATAATGTATAGAAAACCTGTCAAAAATTAGAAATGATACCTCAAATAAAATTATTTATAGATCGAAAAAACAGGCTTATATTTAATTATTTGATGTAATATTAAATGGTCGCTTGTATATAATTTCTTTGTCTTATAACTGCCTCGTTAGTCTAGTGGTCGTAAGCGCGACTGTTATGAGCGAGGTCCTGGATTCGAATCCCAGGTCGAACAAAGTGTTATTGGGTTTTTCCTGTGAAATTCTCAGTAGCAGCTCGGAGTTTGGTTTGGGACCTAAAAACATACTCGGCGAACTGTGGGTGTACATTAAATACACCTCTGTCTAACCCTTCGGGGAATACAGGCGTGATGGTATGTTATCCTATAATATCTGGTATAATAAATCTTTGGACACAAAGATTATATTTAAAAAAAACAGTTGTTCGTGTTGACTTAGATATTTGTTTTAATTTTATTAGGACATTTAACATCGCTCATTGTGATATGATTAGACAAATAGATTAAAATATTAATAGAAAAACTAAAACCCGCGACAACGGAACTATAATATTGTACTATATTTATACTTATAAACTCAGAATTTTCTCCTTTTTCATTGCTCATTAGACATCCCACTCGATACGACAACAAAAAAAATAAAAGACTTACTTTTTTGGATGTAGGATCCGACTTATTGATTTTGTTCGTATAAAATGCCTATGCCACTCGGACCGGACCGTGATAAGTGATAGGGAATCAATTGACACCTCATTCATTAAAATGAAATGCCTGCTTTATGGGCTTCGGTGGAACATACTTAAATACAAACGTACATTGACTGCTAAAAACATAACCCTTCCTTTTTGGCTTTGAAGTTGTCAAATAAAAACAGCAATGGCCGATGTTTCGTGGACGGATAAAACAAAATCGTGACAAAAACTAATCAAAATATCTCCCTTCTTTAATTTTCGCTTTCTCACGTGAATTTATAATCCTCAATTAGTATATTTACTAAACTTTGTCCTGTTCATATATTATTATGTATTACTTCGAGTTTGCACACTATTAAATTAAATTTATATTTTATCTCGCGTGTGATAAGATTGAAAGTCCAATGTAGTAAATTGTATCGTGTTATCTTATCATTAAATGTGATTAACCCACTTTGCGCTTATATACATAAAACATTTGTGTTTAGAAATGTTTGTTTTTTGAGGAATCACTCAAAGTACAGTAAACCATGCCGAGATTCATTTTCCCTATGTAAATCAGGTTGTACTGAAGTTGCACAATCATTTTGAAATTAATACAATTGATTAGTGATTGTTTGTAGCTGATATAAAAAGTAATGATAAGTTACGTCATACCTATTCTGTACTACTGACTTCTTAACAAACGAGAAAAAATTAAAAAGCGAAAAATTTTATCATGCCAATTTATAAATAGCAAATTAATTATATAAAAGAAAGTAACAAATTGTTTTTTTTTATGAATTGAAAAACGTATATTCCTACAGCTTTAATTAAAGGAACTGCTATTGAAGGTGGCACCGGTCCGTTACATCGCTCTTTTATCGGTGACAAAAACTACCCCGAACGTCGTTTCTACTGAATTTGACCCCTTTATACCCGATTTCAAAAAAGGAGAATAATTATTTTGTGGATGTTGTTCAAGCCTGCATAACTTCTTTTTTTATGAACCGATTTTGATCATTCTTTTTTCGTTTTAAAGGTTTCAAAGGGTTCAAATGTGGTTCATTTTAATGTAATCGGCATTGGACCTTTGGACCTTCGACTTCAAAAATACACCAGGAAATTCCTCAAAATCATTAAGGTTGGTTTTTTTTTTCTTAAAAACTGTTCACATTTGATTTTGTTGTGATTCCTATTTATGTATGTTAATCTGATACGCTAGCTAGATCTTTACCCTTGGGACTTTGTGGAGCAGCCAGTCTGGCCCTTAGGCTACAAAGTTTGGAGACCCTTGTTCTAAGCTATAGAACCATGGCTAGTGGCTACTATGCTACGCGAGTGGGTTCTCACCACGTTGTCACCTCTTGGTGCTTGTAACTTGTGGCGGACCGTCCCCCCTCCCCTCTTTACGCCGCCACTGGTGCAGAGACTTTTGTCCAGGCCGCCATGACATCGTCGACTGATGATCGATTGTAAATCTCACGGTAGTCGCTAATGTTATTGGATTGCACTATGCTCACAATCAGTTATATTTAAATAAAAAACTACCTATTTTGAATATCTCATAGAATCTCTATTAGAATCTCTCTCTGTAACAAGAAACGAATACATTATTCTTTCAAAAAATATTACCTTAATATAACTGTGGAAAAGGTTATTTTCATTAATATCCTCACATTAAAATCTTGGCAGGGAAATTAAGCTTCGCTGTATACGCATTGCGTAAGATCCGCCAGTTAACTGATATTGCTACTGCTAAGCTGGTCTACTTCGCTTACTTCCACAGTTTAATGTCCTATGGTATTTTACTGTGGGGTTCAGCAGCTGAGGTAGAAACCATATTTGTATTACAAAAACGGGCAGTTCGAGCAATTTATGATATGGGACCACGCGAATCATTGAGGACTAAATTTCAAGAATTTGGTATCTTAACTTTGCCTTCCCAATACATCTTGGAAAATATAATGTATGTTTAGAAAAATGAAGATAATTTTGAACTTGTTACTAACACGCACAATTTCAATACTAGAAATAAATGTAAAATAGTTTCACCCGGTTTCTGAAAGGTTGATCAAACTATCGTTCAACTGACATAGCTGTCAACTTAACATCGTTGTCAAATTAGTTCGAGTTTCTGAAACGTTGATTAGTGTTAAATTTACTAATCTATGATCATTTTGATTTGACATTGATATTATTTTTTTATTATGGTCACATTGCGGATACCGTTCAACTTTACATTCAATAGCTCATTCGTAACTGTTAAATCTGTTGTTAAACGAACAGCTGTTTATGAGTTGTGCGTCCAGACGAGTACTATTACCGCTTTTATTACACGCTAGGAGTATTACATACCTACTATTCTTTGTTTATATTATTGCGATTTTACTACAAAAATTATAAAAGGAGTTCACGGGGAAAAAATTTCACCGAAAAAGAAAAGTGTAAGCTTTTGGAACTAATTCAAAGGTAAGTTCCTACATATGGAATAACTGTACAAAGGTTTGACGGCTTGATAATTGAAAATATTTGTTTTGTTTATGTAGATACAGTATATTGTGCGTTTACATTACAATAGACTTTGTTTGCAGGTACAAAGATGTTATAGAAAATAAGAGCACTAATGCAGTTTTTACAACAACAAAAAAAACGAAACTTGGGAGGTCATTGCGTTAGAGTTTAATAGTATAGCTTAAGTGCCAAGAACTATGAAACAGTTAAATAGTTTCACTGCTAGAAATGCTCAAGCTGGCAACCGTGAGAGACATGATCATTTTATAACAAAATTTTAGTTTTAAATCAACTTAAATCAATAGTTAACTCGTCAAGGAGCACTGATTACTTGACAACGCGTTTGACAGTACATTAATCTATGATCATGACTTAACTAGCTTTCGAGAAACCCAAAATGGCGTTTGACAAGCGATTTTAGTCTAAATTTTGACATATCTGTCAACTGAACTGTTGATCAAATTAAAGTAGTTAACCATGCTTTTAGCAACTCAATATACACTTAACAAGAGATTTGACAGTTGATTAGTTAATTTTTGTGATGATCAACCTTTCGGAAACCGGGCGTTAGTAAAACAAATAAAAGTTTTTTAGGTAATTGTGTTAGGTTCTATAATAAACTTCCTAAGCATATTACTGATTTGCCGGATAATAAGTTCAAGAATCATGTTAAGCAGGTTTTATAGTCGAAGAGGTATTATAGGGTGGCTGATTACGTGTATGATGGTGATCTCTGGATGTGATTCCCTCTCTGTACATCTACTGGAAATGATAATAACTGTATATAATTAAATACTGTAAAACTAGTTTAAAAAAAAGAAGATAATGAGATAAACCCGATCGAGTTTCTTGTCGGTTCTTCTCGATGGCTGGGATGTTTACCGAACCGGTGGTAAAGTTTTGACATTCAAAAGTGCCTTATTAGGGCCTAAATTGAATAAAAGATAGTATTTTGATTTAGATTTTGAATATCGAGTCAGTAAACTGATGAAAGAAATCAACTGCTTTCGGAGAATGTATAGTTAATATTATAGTATCAGATAAACTTGGCATGCATGGAGTTTTATAAATAATATATTTTATATATAAATGGGCAGAAATAATTACTTAAAGTAGTCTTCAGCAAATAAGATCAAGCTATGCCTAAAAGTACATATATTTAGACATTCAACATTTCAGTAAATATTAGTTTTATTAAAAGAAAAACTATTGTGGAAATATTGAAAAGTAAAGGAAATACTGTATTATCTGTAGATCACAATGGAATGATCGATGTCTTATGACGACAGTTATTAATACCAAGAAGTAATAAATATAATTTAAGTGGGAATTATGGAAAGGATTAAGAAAACGGAATGCGTCGTTATCTGAAGGTAGGTTGGCGCCTAACAGCGCCGCGCGCCTTGCGCCTTGGCGCCGAACAGCTCCTTATCATGATTTCCTAGATACGTGCGCGGACGTATGTCTATATTCTTTACAGTAAAAAATTATTTACTATAATTCTTTTTGGTCTTATACTTATTTTGTTGCGTTTAGTAGATGGTTAAATATAGAGCTGCGCGCACATCATGTGGAGGAAGTGAGGATTTTATGAAGCTAGCCATCCGTTATTATAACCTGAATTTTATTCATTTTACTCAATTTTAATTAATGTGTTTTAAATTATTTTTACACAGTTATAAAAAATAAAAGTCACATTATTTATTATATTTCATGGTTAATTTTATCATGTTTATGACACATAGGATCCAATTTCAGGAGTGTTATTTTAATTTTTTTGTTCTTCTTAGAAGATCTCCATACGTGTGTACCTTACTACATATATTTGTATATTAAAAAAAAATATAAAGCCCTGGCTTCCACATTCGCACGAATAGGCGAAGTTCGCCTAATGAACCCAAAAGTATGGGATGACATTCGCAAATAAATATGCAGTTTTGTTGACAATATTCACCTTTTCGAAATTGTGTCAGTTTTTTAACACCCATCAAAGCATGAACCTGGCACCTGTCTCCCCTACATTCATGCATTATTGAACAATTATAGAGAGGAAGGGCATATGGTTTTGTAAATGAATATGCGAATAAACCTCACATATGCGCAGACACACATGCTTAAAAACTTTTGTAGGACAGTGTAGGAACATTTTTACACATGTAAAGGCCCGGGGGTAAAGACTTGTTTGAATGTTTTTGCAGGGTGATAGGCAATTTTTTAATTTTCACATTATGAACAGTGTAGTACAGTAGTGAAAATGCGAAAGAACTAAAAATTACGGTACAGAAAGTATAAGTAAGGATAAAAAGTGAAGTTGAGGTAGAAGAATAGGACCCTGTCTCCAATTGTAGCTGAGGAAACACATCGATAAATGACCGGCGAAATATTGTAGCTACATGTAGACTGCCATGCCAGACTGACAAGTTATAGAAAATCATTATAATTTTATTACGATTTTGAAGTAAAAATTTCTTTAGGACCGTTGTGATTTGAAACTCGATGGAACGAAAAAGCGACACTAAAAAGAGATAAAATATATATCTATAGGATTTAGCCTACGAGAGAATGACATACAATACGTTATACAGTGTTTCTTACTATCTCGGTCACCTCTTTATGGCTCAGTGATAGCGTGTTCGAACAGTGCATCGATCGACCTGGGTTTGTATCCTTGCAATGAGCCTGAGCGTTTGATGTAGGAAAACATTGTGATGAAACCATAGCATGATGGTGGGGTTTTTTCTGCTCACCTGGCTAACTAACACCCTAAAGTTGAAAATCTGTCGTCAAGCACCAATAGGTGTGTTCCGGCAGCTGCACTTGAGAGCCAGTCTTCCACTAAGCTTCTACATAGTCACTTAAGGTTAAGTGAGATTGTGGCCATAACGCTACAATTATTACGTTATAATATTATTACGGTGGTATATCGCTTTATGTATACGAAGTTGTTCTACTGCGGAATTATGTCAGCGATGTGAAAACTGTGATTGCTTATCGCACAAGCTGCGATAATACCAACGGGTTCAACTTACAAAAAGAACGCCGTTCATACACAATATAAAACGATTGGAATATTGCAAAGTGTGATATCCAATAACTGTAATCACAAGGAGACTATGTATAATAAAAAAGAAAACCATCTTCAATGATTTGAAGAGTTCCCTCGTGTATCTTCGAAGTTGAAGGTTCAATACCAATGAAATTAGAATGGGGACTACCCTTGAGGTATCCCCTATCCAATAAAAAAAGAATCATCCAAATCGGTGCATAAAAATGGACGATATGGCTGAACATCCATAAGATATATTTTTATGTACACTCGAATTGAGTAACTTCCATCATTTTTTTAAGTCGGTTAATAGAATACAACTATGCGCTAAGCAAATATAGACAATTGTTTTTTAATGTACCTGTTTATGTACGCATGCAAGGTTTTGGTGTAGCGAAACAAAAATAATTCCAAAAAAATTATCGCGCGTGAGAAAAACACAATGAGTTAACCCATCAATTTTACACAATAAAAAAAAAAACAGAAAAATTAATTCACATTATTATCATTCATATTCATCATGTTGCACTTTCGTCAAATGAAATTTTATTTAAATAAATCTTGAATTCAGTTTCACAACCTTAATATGTCTACTAACCGATCCATTTATACTTGATTTTGTTTTTTTTTTTTTAAATAAAATTATAATACATACGAGGTGCGTTGTCACTTTTCGACTTGTACCAACTTCGTGCCAAAACGTCCAAATGACCTTTAAGATATGCGAGCGTAACAAGTGACTCTTCACAAAGTCATCGGCTACCATGGCAACCCACGAGATCTTTTATTGCGAGCGCAGCGTGTCTTTACGTACATTGTCGATTTCGCGTTCGTCGGATTTTGCTATCGTTGAAAATGACTGAGATCGGTACAACGAATCTGCATAAAGATTTGCTCAAAACGCGAAAAGAGTTGTATGATGCAGGAGCCCTTTAAAATTGCTTGTATGGACAAAACTCAAATAAAATAGTGGTACAAGCTATTTAAAAATGGTCGCAAATGTGTTTAGGCGAGCGGCACTGGCTTCTCCACCATGATAACGTGTCAGCGCATTTATCGAACATCGTGCAGTATTTTTAAGTGAAATAATATTAAACAACTCCTTCAGTGTCCGTACAGTCCCGACATAGCACCCTGCGACTTTTGACTTTTCACAAAATTAAAAATTCCGCTCAAAGGATACCGGTTTAACGACAGAGAGACGGTTGAGACGAATGTGACGCGTGCACTCATGGCCATTCCGAAAACCGATTACCAGAATTATATCAGGATGTGGAAGCACCGATGAGAGCGTCTTATTCAGTCGAAGGGGGACTATTTCGAAGGATGCCATGAGCCGGATGATGAAAAATAATGCCAATGCGAAGGTACAGGTACAGGTCGGATACTTTTGGGACACAGGTGTATATCGTTAATTAATTAGTTGCAATTGACAAATATTGTCTCGAAAGAGTTTAAAAAAATGTATCACCAAATATTCATTTGAATAATGATGCCAATAGAAAATCTTGAACCTGTTAAAAAAATTTAAATGGTTCTTCTGAAAAACATGGCTAGATGAGTTGCGATGTTATTAATGGGCATATGGAAACTGTAGGGTTCGAAATCATATGTTTTGTGTATATTTACGCTTGTCCAGTTTTTCATAAATCTCTGTTAGTACTAGGTGTTTGGATATTTTGAAAAACGAGACAAGATGAAAAAATTCTCGTCTTTCCCTCTGTGGATGATCACCAGAATCTTCCTGATCGATCTAATATTTACCATCAGATAAAGGAAATTTGAATATTACTAAAGTTATCTATGCTTATATTATAAAGCATTTAAGATTGTTATAAGCAATTAAGAGATTCTCTGGAATCTCTGGAACTATCAGTCAGATTTCAAAAAATCTTCTTATATTGAGGACGGTTGTAAGCTATATAAACTCACATGACGTCTCTAAGGAGTAGAGTAGTAATCGTGAGTGTCAACTGTCAAGTAATCTGGTAAGCTATAGGTAAATTCGGGAAGACAACGATAGGCTTCACGGGTTCATATTGCAGCGGCGCGGTGGAGAGTTGCTCGAATAAACTTTACACGAGTAATACCGTGACTATTATTTATAACTATAATTGGACAGTGACCCCAAGTGAATCTTGAGCTCCTATCTCTCTCTCTCTGCTCTGGACCATCTGCTGGCACTCATCCGCTTGGAGTTTTCGCAACTACGCAAAACAATATCGGACCTGTACCTGAGATTGTTGACGGCCTTCGTCGAGTAATTTGGCCCAAACACATATTAAGATAAAGAAACATTATTTTGGTCGCTCAATATATTCCCAGTTTCCCAATATGACCGATATATTCACTGAAAATGGTAATAACTGTAAACCAATTAAATACTGTAAAAAAAATCAATTAAAAAGATTGGTAGTTGACAGATCCGATCGAGTTTCTTGCCGGCTCTTACAGATGACTGGGATGTTTCCGAACCGGTAATAGTGTTTTGACATTCACAAGTGTCTTCTTGGGGCTTAAATTTGAGAAAATATTTTTGTTTTTTTTTTTAACATAGCGATGGCGTGCTTTGTAATACAATTAATAAAGTTGAAGTGTCTGTTTGTAATGTCAAAATAACAGCTCTTTAATGAATGCATATGAAAGTATATACGATACCTATAATAAAAAATATTTTTTAACATTATTGTCTGTCTGTTTGTTCCGGGTAATCTCCGAAACGGCTGAAGGGACTTCCACTGGCAGATAGCTGATGTTACAAGGAGTAATTAGGTTACTTTTATTTTAGAAAAAGAAATAGGTTTCCGCGCAGATAAAAAAGCTGGTCATTGTGAATCAATTCAGACGCTTAAACGGCTTATGCCGACTAAAACATTATAGACATATCAAATGAATGTACTACATAGTTATAGATCTTAAAAAGAAGTACAAAAAAGTCACCGAGAGCATAATATGTCTACCTTCTAAGGATCACCGACAATAAGCATTTTTGTCTTTAAAATAACCGGGAGTGGGAGTAACAAGATTCGTGCGTGTACTAGATCGACAGCATTCTGTCGACCACGCGAGCGAAACCACGCGCACATCAATTATTATACAAGTAAAATAAATAAGAAATCCAGTCTGTAAGTGTCTCGCCCCACTGATGGGCAATGAGGGGCTCTTCCGACAGAAGGCACGGGCTCTAAGTGTATATTATGTATAAATATCAGAATAATATAATGTAATATTTACGTTTATATAAGTTAGTTACAAAATCACGTTCCTAAGCGAATGAATATTGCAAATAGCTGATCGAGCTATATACCTTGGAATTTGCTTTTGAAAATTTTTAAAAACTTCGTTTTTCTGATCAGCAATTTCTAATGCAATCCGAGTATTGTTGCTGCATAGTTCTCATTTCATGGACATTTAGCTCATATTATCTATATATTAATACGTGAAACAAAAGATTTCGGTACCTTTTTAAGCGTATTGTGTGCACGGAAGACTGTGAGATTTGGCATGGTTAAAGTTTATATGGAGAAGGAGTACAGAAAGCTAAAATTTATCTATAATATCTGTTACTAATATATTAAATTAAATAAATTAATACTGCGAATCCTAACAAGACCAGTACCATTGAACTTATACCCCTCAAAATATTGACATTGTCAGTCAACGAGAAGTGACAGTTATGATCAAAAAGTCGCTGGTCGAATTTCGACCTTAAGGCGATCGCTAGTTATTAGAATTATTTACTTAACTATCTGATATTTGTAATAGATAATTGAGAAATTGTTCAATGCTCTATAATTGGTATTGATATTTCGTTAATTTGATTACTGGTATAACCCAATCGAAAAAGGTATTTCCATTATAAGCTAGATAAAGGTCATATCTTGATGTTAATTTAAGTATTTTACCGATTAGTTATTGTTTTTCCAACAATATTCACATCCAAACCATCACCATTAGTGATTCATTTTCTCAACATCTAAATACATTATCATCTCTGTCATCGTTTTCTCGAATCACTTGGCGATGAAGCAAAATTTTTATGATAATGTAATGTATAATGCTTATCTATTCAAGGGTTGTCAACAAAGGTAAATTTGTAAAAAAAAAAATTCATGTTTCGTGCGTTACTTATGTTTTTTTGAAGTGAAAACTTCTTTAGCATTGTTGTGATTTGAAAGTCGATGAAACGAAACGAAAAACATTTTGTTACGATTGAATTTGTTAGTTAGCCACTGTGATATTTAAATGAATTCTTATTACTCACTAAAAGGCACGAAACAAAAACTTTTTAGATAACACTCATGACATTCTGTTACTGATTGATATTGTGTTAGGATACCATGGATATTCTAAATGTGCATTAAATGAAAATGATATTGTGAATAATGATTGTGAGTATTTGTATGCACATTTTCATAAACTTTAAATAAGTGTGTATTTGATCATTTTCTGAATTAAAAAAAAAACATATATGTGAAGGTTTCACTTCTACCACGTGTGAATTGCACACATCATTTTTTTTTTATAATAGCTCGACACATTGACCATGTTGTCCCTGATAGTAAGCACAGTACAATCTAAACACAATTGCGACCACCGAGAGATCTAAATCCATTGGCGGACGCCGCTATCATGATGGCCTGCATGAATATCTCTTTACATTACGCTTAAAGGACCCGATGTCGTAAGTTGGAGGGAACACACTGGCCGGGAGAAAGTTTGAACGATTTCATAGAAATGTAGGTATATGTCAATTTGAGCATTAGGTAACGTAAGCTATATATTTAGGTACATTTATTTATAGATCCGCGTACACCGTATCTACCGACTTTCTTGGAAAATTGATAATAACTTATTTTCGCGGATATATTTACGAACAAATGTAGGTGAAAATAGTAATTACGTATATACTCCATTATTACACATGATATTTTGTTTATGCCAAAATATGATAACAGATAATTTGTAGATATATGTAGTAGGTAAATGGTTTAAATAGATCAAATAAAGTAACATGGTTCTTCAAATTTCATTATGTTTATGTTAACTTTGATTCAGTTAGGCAATTTTGAGATTTTGTTTTATTATATCCTTATATTAATAGAAACTGTTAGCTTTATAGCCGAATCCGATGTTTTGGTGTGTCATACAGAAGCAATAATTAGTGAGGTACTAGTCTCCTCCACTTCCTTGTCATCATTAAACACAGGTTGAAAATTTCGTGATAATGCATCTATACGACGCGTTGTGTTCTTTCTTAGTTCCTACCGTGTTATTTGCGCGACACGTCAGTGTAAAAACGGTAAGGGTCAACAGATAGTAAGTAATGTCTCAACAATCATTGTTGTTTTTGGTTTATAATGGTACCAGCCGTTTTGCCCTAGAAGTATAAAACAGCTATAGCCCTTTATGAGTGTGATCTGCTTGTTATATTAAACTTCACACTGATGCACATTGCAAAGTTATTGGTTCGATTTTAATATGGTACGATTAACTTTAATGCATAGAAGATTCCACAACTTCACAGTATGGCAAAAGTCGTATAACTTCCTTAAATCTCAGGCTCCACAGCCTCCGCTATTCTGTCAACGTATTGCTATGGACTGAAAGAAAATGATCAGGTTCAATTGATGACGTTCAGCTGAACATAGCAGACAAAATTTTAGTATTTAATTGTAAACTTTTCGTACAAAATATTGATTGCTTCAAAATTGCAATTTCTGTTGTTTTTCGACTGAAATATGCCGATTTCGATATTCAAATCTATATACATAGCATAAAATGAAGTCGCTTCCAGCTGTCTGTCCCATATGTACGCTTAGTTCCTTTAAGCTACGCAACGGATTTTAATGCGAATTTCACTATAATTTAAAATTTTTAGGAGAGGTTTATATATACAAACATTCCAATGAAGTTTTTGTATAGTAGAGAAAATTAAATTATTTGTAAGCAATGGCATATGTCTATCTCCTAAGGTTGACTCACAGTAACCATTTTTAACTTCAACATAGTAATTAAATATATTAGGTTATTTGCGAAACTATTGTCTCCAATTCAATATTAATATATATACAGATAAGTTCGTTGGTTAACTTGGGAATTTTACGTAGATTAAAATTGTCCTTAACAGTTTTCCATTTAAATAAATACCATAGAAGATATCTCGAATTCAAAATTACACATTATCTAAGAATTCCCTCTCAGCAAAACGAGCGCGATCGGTTGGCCGGCACTCTGCACCCATGATGAATTGCGTCTCGCGAGCTTTGCCCACTTTTCGTAACTATGAAGTTATATAGCATACACCTGTATTCCCTGAAGGGTTAGGCAGAGGTGTACACCTACAGTTCGCCGGGTATATTTTAGGTCCCATGTAATAGGGGGCGATCCTATAACCATTAATCGGACACAAAGCCAAATTCCGAGCTGCTAATGAGAATATCATAGAAAAATGTAATAACACTTTACTCGACCTGCGAATGGAACCTAGGCATCTTTATCAACCTCCTTTAAAATCCTTGTTTGGTCCTATATTATGTAATTTTGGTAGCATTTTACGTGACGCCATTCAGTTATTGTTCACAAGTGAAGTGGATAATTACTTGTCTTGACTGACTGACTAATTTAATAACGGATAGCGCAAAATACTGGGGCAAAGATCGTAAAAATTTGCATGCTGATTTCTTTTATACAGTAGATGAGCATATTGTGAAAGTTGTGAAAAAGAGTATGCAAGATAGTATGAGCATTCATCGTTTCTGAAAATAGAGCTATGTGTTTCATTTTTTTTTTTTTCATACCTAAGAGTTTAAAAGATGGGCTGAAAGTTTGTATAATACAAGTAACGACATCTATTAGCAAAAAATATATTTTGGGACATAACTTAACTGTGACGAGAACGAAGCCGCAGGCAAAGCACTAGTAAATAATAGCTAAGAACATGTAATACAAAAATTCTCTGGACAGTTTTAACAAGGGAGCGATCCGCCATTTTGTTAGAGTTATGATTAAAGATTACAAAATTAATTACAAAATAATTATATTTACTCAACGTTGGCAGAATTGTGGATATATAAAGTTACGATTAAATAAAAAGAAGAACAAGATGACATGCTGCAATAAATAAGTGCAATTTGGAGAGCCGAGAGCAAGGCACGGCCGTACCATACTTTTCTCGAAGCGACTTACGGCTTTTTTGACTCCCTGTAACTTTGTTGTGTATACATTTTTAGAGATCAAGAGTACATACTGTAATTGGCTATATTGCCAATATACCTAATAATTATACCTTACAGTTTACGAATTATCGTTAGTCAAAATTCTTTAATTTTGTCACTGACAAATTCATCGACCATGAAATTCTATGGTACTTCTAGCAGTCTTACAAACTTTAAATTTTGGTTAGCGTTTAGCCTGTAAAGGAAGACAAAAATGAAAAATCTCGAATTTTCCAATTATAATTAGGTACTTGGCAATTGAACGACACCATAATGATAAAAGAATAATCTACTATTTCGATTACCAAAGTAAATCTAAACAGTGCACCTAAGAATAAAGTATTTTAATTAGTAGAATATGTTGCCGTTCAATCGTCAAGTCATTAGAATTATTATACAAATATAGGTGTCTAGTACTGATACGGTCACTATAAACGTTGTTAGGTAACTAATTAGAAAACAATTAATAACAAAGTTGTTGAATAGGTGCTTCCATAGACAATACCTAACTAAAATAACTGATTTGGTTTTACATGATATCTCGCAACATCTTGTAGTGAAGGAACATTTTACATTTATGGTTTTGATGGGATAAACTAATTTATATGTGTAAACTATATTTTATTTAACATAACAATATTTATAACAAATATATGAATTACGTGAATGTTATTAAGTACAGCTCTCTATCTATTGTAATATCTTTGAAATTAGAAAACAAATTATTAATACGTGATGACTTATTAAAATAATTACGGCTAATGTAATAAATAGCGTGGTGACATGTTTTATCAACTAATATGGTTATAATCAAACAGCTGATTTAAACATTCTAGGCTTGGCGTTATCTCTATGATAACAATATGAATTTGTCATTTAGATAGCGCTGTTCTGTCAATCGTGACTCTTTGGAATAATATGATGTTACAATATTTGTTCATAAATTTATTCGTGGTAGCCGGAGCCCTTTGGAGCACGAATTACTTATTGGCTTATCTCGAACATTTTGTTGTTCGATCTTAGTGATGTCTATTATCCGAACAATAACGTTATTAAGGTATTTTCCTTATGCTTATTTTTTTTAAGAACTGTCTATACTGTTAGCCATATGGACCCAAGAAAACTCGAGCCTCGGACGGCTTTTACAGCTTCACCGGGCTTGAAATCTTATGCCTATGATATATTTTGTTCCAATAAAGTCTTTAGTAAAAATTTACCTCTCTGCTTACATCGTAAGGTATTATTGTAAAATATTACTAAAACCAAATCAAAAATATTTTATTCAAGTAGGTCCTTTGAAGGCACTTATGAATGTTAACACGGTTCGAAAAACAACCTAGTTATATTAAAACTGGCAAGCAACTGAAGATCAAGTTTATCTTTTTTTTCCACTATAGAAATTATATTTACAGTTAATAATCATAAACATAATTGAATGAATGCGCAGAGAGGGAGTCACTTCCAGACATCACTATAATTCACGTAATGATCCACCCTATAATAACCATTTGACAATAAAAAACCTACTTCACATGATCCTTGAACTCATTGTCTGGTAAATCTGTTATGTGCTTCGGGATCTTATAAAACCTAACACTATTATCTAAAAAACTTTAATTGATCTTACTAAAACATGATATGACTAATCTATTTCTAGTATTAAAACTATGTCGGTCTTTGACTAAATCTATCTTGTCAAAGTTTTTACGAATATACATTAAATTATCAAGGATATGTTGGGAAGGCAAAGTTAAGATATTAAATTCCTGGAACTTGCTCTCTAAACATGAAACTTACTTAACATGATTCTTGAACTTAGTATCCGACAAATCGGTAATGTATGTAATTGTAAGTTTTTTTTAGCATCTAACACGTTTACCTAAAATAACTTTTATATGACTCACTAAATCTAAACTGTGCCTGTCGTTTACAACTTCAAAATTATTTGTTTTTAGGTACATAGGTATATTAAATTGTCCAAGATTTATTAGGAGAGGAATTCTTGAAACTCGTTCCTCGGTGATTAGAAGGACATCACCTGCTAAATATATCCGAAAACATCACGCATCGCTTCGCATTACGCCCTCGACATTTCGAATCTATAAAAAGGCTTGTTGTATATCACATTAATATACGACCTAAACTTAGTAATTTTATAGTTTATATCGTAAAAGAAGCGTTTTCCTGGAACGGTTTTGGCAAACGCATCGGCCGACTCGTTACTCCGCCATCGTTCGCGACCGTATGTGATATTTTTAATTCATGAATCAAAAACGTAGGCTGAATGCGACTCCCGCCGTCACAAAGCGTCGGCGTACGTAAAATAAAAAGAAGGAAAATATGGCCGTTTCCGGAGGCTAAACAAATTTTTGCAAATAGAACGTGAGGAGAATTACATTTTTTTGTAATTTATTATAATTTACGATGTGAAATCAGCACGGATGGCGTTGAATTCGGTGACGTGTAAAATTATGTGTTTCATACGTGTGCCCATATTATATTGGATGTTAATGAATCTGGTCATTGAGAGTCATTGTATGGGACGTCTATCACCTTTAAACGCCGACCCATGTTCGTGGGTAAATAAATGTTGAGTACCTACTGCGATTGAAAATTTATGGAAATCTTTTGGCGCGTTTCGTAGCGGGTAAAATATTGTGTAATAATCTATACAATTAATAAAATTGAAGTGTCTACGTGTAATGTCAAAATAACAGCTTTTTACTAAATGCATATGAAAGTTTATACAATACATATTTAAAAAAAAAACAATTTTTTAAATTTTTGTTTGTCTGACTTCCGGGTAATCTCCGAAACGGTTGCACCGATTTTGACGGGACTTAGAATTACACACAAATAAATAAAAAACTAGTCATGGTTAATCAATTCGGGCGCTTAAATGGCTTACACTGAGTAAACCATAAGAGATATAGCAAATTAATGTACCACATAATTGTAGGCATTAAAAAAAAATACGGGTTACACTTTAGGGGGCCGACAGAAGTGAAAACTTATTTTGGCGCGTTAGACATTTTTTTTTTATGAATTGTATTTTATTAATTATTAGAAACTTTAAAATACATTTAATATTCTTTTATGAAAGACGCGATCGCGGTCTGCTATATGTACATGCATATATGAACATACTATAGCTGCGTCTCGTAACGGTGTCGCAAGTCCAGAGATTTTATCTCATCTATAAATATGCGTACCGCGCTAAATGAACTTTTCACTTCAAAAAAACCTACAAAAAGTCAGGGAAAATATACGTTTATCTTTTAAGGAACACCCACAATAAATATCTTTGTCATAAAAATAGCCGAGAGCGGGGGATTCTGAAGTCCACATAAGCGAAGCGACCGAATTTGGACTAATGGTAACTGATCTGTGGTCCGTTTGTATGTCCGTTTAATGAAAGTTCGAGAAGTTCCCACTGCCAGATTGTTATGTTTACCTAATTTCATTACTTTGTTTGTGTAACTTTATTTAATTAATTTATTACACAACTATTGGCCTGCCCATTGTTCGCACTTTGTAAAAATGTAATAAATTGTTCAAAACAAACAACGCAAAAACGAATGGCGGCTCTTGAAACTTCCAAGTACCTGCTTTGTTTTTTTTTAAATTGTCATGTTGTTAAAAGGGTGTAAAATACACATTGTGTGTGTAATGTATGTATGTCACACACGATGTTTATTCACTACCTACTAAATATAATCTCAAAAATAATAATAATAGTTTTTTAATGGCTCGGTCTCGTTAGTTGGTTGTAGGTATGTATACAGTCAATATTTTCCTTCCTCAAGCAATCGATGTACATATAAATGGGTGATTCACAACTTTTTAACGGTTAAAACTTATAATTTTTGCACATGTAATTTTTATTGAGACTGTAACGGTTAAGCTTTGGTAAGTGATTTTTTTATTCTTTATGGGTTTAGCGTTGTGACCACAATCTTCCAGAAGTTAAGCGACGATGCGGCCTAGTTGGAGAATTGGCGCTTTATAAATAGACGCGTTGTACTCTAACTAAAAGCAATTTGGAAACGGCACAAATTTTGTTATCAGCTTGTTTAAATAAAGGAGATAGGAAATTACAGCGTAAGGACGAAGCTCTGTTGTCAAAAAAGGATAAAAGTTTCTTCTCGCTCACGCCGGTATCAAGATTCTACCATTAAGAGCCTACCATTCACGATATCATGTAAAAAGCGTCAATGCCGTATCTGCTTATAAAATATCATTGAGTGTTAATCTATATATTAATACGACAAGAGGAAACTTCGTACTCCTTTTTTAGCATATGGTACGCATGGAGGACTTTTACATTTGGTATGGTTAATATTTATATAAGAAACGGGTGTAGAAAGCTACATTAAATATAATTAAGTAATACTGCGGATACTACAACCGATCCGTGCTGTTGAACTTAACCCTCCCAAAACTGCAAATGTCAAACAGATAAAGTTTGTGATCAAGAAGTCGCTGGTAAACTTTATACCCCTTTTTAAGCGTATTGCGTGCACGGAAGACTGTGAAATTGGGCATTGTTAAAGTTTATATGGAGAAGAGTGCAGAAAACTAATATTTATCTATAATATCTGTTACTAATATATTAAATAAAATAAATTAATACTGCGAATCCTAAGCCGACCAGTGCCATTGAACTTAGACCCCCCCAAAATATTGACATTGTCACTCAACGAAAAGTGACAGCAAGTGATGTAGATAATATACTCATTGTTTAGGTTAATGAGTACTGCAAATGTGTAACAGAAAATAGTCTATGATTAAAAAGTCGCTGGTCGAATTTCGAGCTTAGAGCTATCGCAAATCTCTATTATTATAGGAGATAGTGGGACACTATAATTATATCGTAATAATAATTTAAGGGTGGTTATGCTTGTCCAAGTGTCGAATGAGGGAGCACCACCGTCACAACCATTTCTGGTTAACGGTGGTCTAAGTTTTAATTTAAAAAAAAAAAAAATAAAAAAAATATATATTTCGTAGTTATAATATTAGTCTTAGTATTCCTCACTTAGTTTTTAGTACGCAGCTGCATACTCAATGTAACTGTATTTCCTTTGTAGTTTTTAACGCAAACAAACAAAATAAAAGTTCCAAATTAAAAAAAGGTGTGGACCAAGAGTCCACAGGGAATGATATTTATAAAAAAAAAAAAACCGTTCTGGTTCAAAGCATCAGTGTTCGCAAGTCTACAATCCTTTGCCTCCCTTACGTCACAAAAATTAACGTAAAATTGGCGTTTAAGCAGAGTTATTAAGACTGGTCTCAGGACTACCGTCCTTTTAAAGTTGGTTGTAATAGCTATAGGCTGCAGCAACCACTTTATATCAGGTGGACTGCTTGCCTGTTTGCTATTAGGTACCACTAGCGCGTTGCTGATCTTGAACCCCAAAGAACCTCTGGGAAAGGGCTACTCACCACAGAAACACAACATCTTGATTTTGCTGCGTTCTTCTGTAGGGTGGAGGTATTCTATCAGCCGGGACTGTCCCACGTGGAAAGAAATATCCAAAAAATAATTCTCAGGGCCCTAACACTTCTAAGTTACAAATTTCAAGCTATTTTCAAAATTTTATGATAAAATTGGACACTCTAAAGGGCAAAATTCATCTAAATAAACTTACAAGTTACATAAATACATACATAATATAAAAACAGATACTTTGACTTAATTCTTAAAATCAGATATATGGTTATTGGTTTAGTCAGCGTTAGTAACCGTGCAAAAGAATAAACTGGCAGAAGAGTTATTTCAATATAGTGATATGTATTATCAACATATCTTAACAAATTATTACTGGAACAGAGAACATATCTACTATGAATGAAAAAAAAAACCACGCAAATCGGATGAATGGTTCTCGAGTTATAAGCACACTAATGGACATACAGATAGACAGAGAGACGTTACTTTTTTTTGTAATACGTAAGGATGTTAGCTGGTCATTGCACCTGGGAGTTGCGCTCAACGTTCAGAACACGTGCGGGATACTGAATGAGAGGAAATCCGCCAATCTCCCGACGATGAATATTCGATATACTCCATTGTTACAATCCATCGTTTTACGATATTTTACGCTATATCGTATATTTACAATCTTTAAGCGCTTGTGAAATGTTTAGCCGGTCGTGTACCTCGCTGCATGCTATTGAGGTAAACGAATATATTAGCGGTGTTTATTGGTGTTTAATTCTTTGTACAAATTTTAATATCTTTGGTTTTGGTTTCAAATGAAATTGAAACTGTTTTTGTTTTATTGTTAATTTGACTTGACCCTAATTACACTTAATGGAAAGTCTCGGTGTTGTTTGTTTGTTCACAAAACATTCATTTATTCTTCGTTTGAATAACCTCATATTGTAGATTACCGGAAAAAGATACGCGAGCTAAATATAATGTTTATTATGACATATTGACTCTAAAGTGCATGAATATTGAAAGTTCGTCCTAGCTAGATCTCTCGACAATTTTACTACGGACTTTAGTCGACCTTGTAAATATTTGATACCCCGAACGAAAAGGCTTAGACAAGTTAAACGGTGTGACAAAGCTTATAATCTTTTATACCACGTCTCTTACAAGAATATTTTTAACTCGAATTAATGGCATTTTAAACCAACCTATACATGAATCTATAACTATATTATTATACTATTAAAAAAATAATAAATCAAAATTATATATTAATAAACAAAAAAACGCAGCAAATAGTTATAAAATAAAAATGTTGAACTCTATTCCAGGAGACTGAATTGTGTGTTTTCGTAGGGTAACAAGTATCATTAGGTGCAGATAAGTATTTTATAGACATATACTATCGCGGCCAGCGCACGCAATGGAAACTCTCAAAAGGAATAAATTTCCCCCGTTTTTGCAATATTTTTCCGCTCCGCTCCTATTGGTCGTAGCTTAGCTAAAGCTATAGCTTAGCTATAGCTTTCCTCGATAAATGGGCTATCCAACAATAAATATTTTTCCATTCAAACCAGTAGTTTCTGAGATTAGCGCGTTCAACCAACCAACAAACTCTTCAGCTTTATAGTATTAGTATAGATTATATCAAAAAATTTCGGCAAACTATCAATTATTTTCATTAACAGAGATGTTTTTGCAAATATTGTTGATCTTCGACGTTGTTGAGATCATGTAATTTATTCTTCTTCTTCTTTCCATATCCCACGCTAAGTAGGGTCGGCACAAAACATGTTTTCCTCTTGCAACCCGCGTGTACGTTGATGACGCACATCAGCGCTAACCTTGACTATTCATGGTACCTTCCTGTCTAGCCAAATTTGATAGGAAACAGAGTAGCTTTAGATACTCGCTTTAAAATAGAATTTACTGCGGTTCTCGACAGGCTTTTAATAAGTTATAAAGAAATTTCGCGGGTATACCTCTCGCTCCCACTTCTACAGCATGTGAATTAACCATATAAGTAGCCGTTTTTGGTTAGATAATTTGTTAGGTCGTAACCTTCATTCATTTTTATTTTGCGGTTTTTAGGTATGTTAGTTTCCCACGGTAAAGTAAGCCATTATTATCATTTCATTTATGCAATGGAAATGATTGCAAAATAAGATTAATTTTTAAATCACATAAAATGAATTGTTTTCTGGTCGACAAAAGGAGCTTTGACCCTACGTTTATTAAATTCATTAGTATCTCACACTGCTGCAGCGTTTCTGAGCCGATGCAAATATCACAAACATAATTTTTTTTTAGATTTCATTTATGGTGTGCATTATGATGAGAAAATACAGCGAAGTTTTCTGTGAAAAAATCTTTGTGGACAATTCACACGAATGCCGAGAGAATTACTCGATCTTTTTCGTTTTTTTGAAAATGGTTTTGCGTCGAAACCGTTACTTGATTTCATTATTGTTTCTGTGAAATTTAAATCTGGATACCGTAAACTTAACGAATCACTTGATATGATATGATTTGTAATTAGATAGTAGTTTGTACTAAGACTTATTGAATTAACATTGTGTATAAAATTTCGACAGTTTTGTGTTATGTCAATGTGTCTTGATTATGGCTTATTCTACAGTACGTCGAACATTTGCCAACTAAATTCTATAACGTGTATTTGTTGCACTTGACATTGGCGATATTGCCTACATAGGCAGATAGCTAAAATTAAGAGAGAAAAAAGAGTTTTTAAATTTGTATATATGAATGACCTTTTTTTTTTGCTATTAAACATTAAAGCAGAAATATTATAAGGATTAGTACATAACAAGATTTATTTGAAAATGAGAGCGATATTTGCAAGAAAAACAAAAAAACAAATGGCGACGTCTTTGTACATTTTATAGCGAGTGTGAATACGAATGAATAATATATTTAAAAACTGGTTTCCTTTTATTAATCTTCCTCATACAGTTTGTTGACTTTACAACAACATAACAATTATAAGTACAATACATGTGGCTGAAAATTGTAAAAAATACTACACGAGTTCTAAGAAATCTAATATGAAATTTTATTAGATGCTGGTTGTGCTTAAGAGCTAGAAGGATGGCTTTTTGAGCATTTGTTAAAATAAAATGAGGCGTAAGTACTTACTTTCTTATAAATAACCACATTTGTTTTATTATAATTACCGTTGAAAAAAATGTCACTAATATTGAATGGTAAATAAAAAATATTTATTTTTCATTACTTTTTAACCCATACAATTATACCGTATTGGATTCGGTATGAAATTTAAATGTTTTTAAAATAAAGTTCCACAAGGCTATCATAAAAATATGACACCAGCGTCAATGCAATATCATATTGCATATTTTGTCATTTAAAATTTGCATATGTTTTAGCTTTTATTTTTTTAACCAACTTTACTCAATTCGAATGTATATTTTTGTATGCATGTTCAGCCATAACTTCATTGTTTATGAACCGATTTGGATGATTCTTTTTTGGTTGGTTAAAGAATACCTCAAGAGTAGTCACATTTTAATTTCATTGGCATTGGACCTTCAACTTCAAAGATACACCAGGAAACTTCAAAATTATTAAAGTTGGTTTTCTTTTTTGTTAAAAATTATCCTGTCCTAATTCTTTTAAATAAAAAATATATTTAAAAAGAAATTATTTAGTACGAGAATTTGAACATAGTATTTTAAAAAATCATAACTTTAAAACTACTAGACTTAGGATAATAATTTTTAGTACTTCTGTTAGATAATGTGCCCCTCTATAACTGCCATATAATTGGCTCTTTTCTGACGGGACAGCTATATGTTATACACAATTTCTTAAATTCCAACAATACAATATAAATAATATTTGTACTACTAAAATATCTGGTTTATTTTCTCTTTTTGTTAAAACTAGTGGTCGCCCAATGATCGAAATTCGACCAGCGACTTTTTAATCATAGACTATTTCCTGTTTGACATTTGCAGTATGAACCTAAACAATGAATATTATTATCACTTGCTGTTACTTTTCATTGTCAATATTTTAGGGGATCTAAGCTCAATGGCACTGGTCGGGTTAGGATTCGCAGTATTAATTTATTTTATTTAATATATTAGTAACAGATGTTATAGATCAATATTAGCTTCCTGCACTCCTTCTCCATATAAATTTTAACCATGCCAAAACTCAGTCTTCCGTGCACGCAATACGCTTAAAAAGGGGTATAAAGTTTTTGCTTCACGTAATAATATAATGATAATTAAAAACAGTATAATTAAATCTTATCGGAACTATTTCTAAATGAATATTTAGATAATTATTTAATATATTTCTGAGTATTTTTATTCTTGGTAATATTGACAGCGATTGGTACTTGATGTGTTATATGCCGTATTATGAAATATGCATTTCGCATAATATGCTCTTACTAACATGGAGTATCCAGTCTGATTTGTCCACAGTTCAGACGATAGTACAAATATGTACAATGAGACCAATTACAAAATACTCGTAGTGAACTTGCAACGAGCGTAAAGTGGTTGTTAAGTAAATAAAATTACATGAATTTATGTAATATCGGTTGTCAGTTTCGTAATATCATCATTCCTTATATTGTCCTTGACTGGATATAAATGTGATTGTCGTTTACATGCACGTGTCATGTCATATGCATTTCGTTGTTAATGAACGTACCGTTCACATGCTTGGGAGTAAGGCTTAAACTTTTTATTGTACCTATTGTATCTCTTAATTTATGACTTTCCATGGCAAACTTCAATATACATACTTTATATTTATTTGCATAATAATATTATTGAAAGTAGTATTTCACTTTGGAGTGTGTTTTGGTACTAGGTTTAGGTAGATAAACTAAAGATTCTATACAACATTTTTATTATACATATTTATAAAATGAGAAAATAAGTAATAATAATATAAATACAAAAGATATTTCACCTGCCTCTTGTTTTTAGCACTTCATAGTGAATTCACTTTACCATTTTTTAGGGTTACATACCTCAAAAGAAAAAAGGAACCCTTATATGATCACTTCGTTGTCCGTCTGTCTGTCTATCTGTCATTCTGTCAAAACCCTTTTTCTCAGGAGTGCGTGGAGGTAATACTTAGGTCTGCAATCCCTTGGAGCTGTAAAAAAAACTTATAAGTCAACGCAATCAGAAGATACGGCTGTTTGTTTTGTTTATGTATATATTTTAACAATTGCAAAGGGAATAAAAACCTATAAGATACTTCCAACTCACTTAGAATCATTAAATTTGGCAAGAAGCAAGGTCTTATAGAACAAGTAAAGGGAAAAATCGGAAAACCGTAAATTTATGATTTATTACAACAAAAAAAAAAAATAGCGATTACAAACTTATTTACAGTTGGTAAACTAACCGTGGCATGTAGAGATCTATGGAAAAACAGTTTTCCAACGCCAAAGTTAAGTTTGTCCTTGAATATATAATTTATCTTTTCGTTAGAATTAATCGTTGCTTTCTTCAGTAATGTTACCTAATTATTTTGGTGAATGTGGCTGTACAATTACGGAACTTAACCTATATTATTATCCATAAGGAGGGTCTAAGGTTAGAAGGATTTGACGGCTTCACCGGGCACTTTACCTGATTGTAATTCTAATTCAATCCACAAAAAACGGTGATCACCGAGAGATCTAGAATCCAATGACAGGTGCTTCACGACGCTTCCACAGCCTTCCGGCATACCAAAGTTTATATGTATGTAGGGGAAAATAAAACCTAACGTCATACTTTCCTACAGGATTTATTTTGATTTTTGTTCTATGTTTTTTTTTCAATGGTTAAAAGATGAGATACAACTTCATGTAAAATTCCTTATCGTAAAGAAATATGTAAACTTTCATTATTTGTTCCAATGTTTATATTGAATTTTTTTACCGTATTAAAGAGATATGAAAAGGATTTTAGTAACAATAAAATTAATATCTCATGTAACTTACCACAATGCCTGAAGATCAAGGCTTTTAACCAATGTTTCGAAAGCTAGACGCTCACAAAAGGCAATATGCATAAACTAAAAGTTGCTGAAAGAGCCATGGAATGGGCCAGATTGGGTATCTCTCTCGTGGATCCTGTACCAAATTTAGAAATTCGGAGAAGAACAAAGGTTCAAAATATTGGCAAGCGAGTTACGAAGCTATAGTCAAGGCGGGCGGCCTCGCAGCAAGACGAGAAGATGGACGACTGCGAGGAAGACTGCCAGCTCGATGGTCAGACGACATAGCGATATAGCGAGGGTGAAGGGTAAACTCTAGATGAGAGCCATGCAAGATCAAGAGGATTGGCATAAGCAAGAACAGGCAATATTTCAGCAGTGGGTGAATGTAGGCTGAATGTATTGATGGATAGGTAATCTTTATTTACGCGTTTAAATTAAATAGAATTCACTTAAAAATAAGCATCGCGTGTGTCCTTGTTTTTGCTAATTTTACTTGAATATACATCATTTAATATTTAAAATACAATAACATATTTTGTTTAAACTAATATATTTGATTATATATTCAGAACCGATTTATTACATGTTTATTGTATTGTATGTTCGGCTAATAATAAATAAATATTTATTAATAATAAATTATTACCAATCGATATTTAAATGAATAATATAAAAAACTCGTATTACCATTTATTAAATTATCACATGTCTTAAATTAAAATATATTTTTCGATTTCATAGCAACTTTAAAAAGTTTTATTACCGTATCATGAGAAAGTCTAACTTGAGACTTTATATAAAGGAAGTTGCATAATAAATGACTTTCAAAATGCTCAGAAATTTCAAATATAGGGTTCAAATACAAAAATTAATATAATTTCGATAGTGTTTATTTAAGTATGCCGTGCATTCAAATGAAAAACATTATGTCATGAAAAATTGCAATCATAGTTATTGCACAAGAATTCAAATTAACCTATAAAACGACACCGCCTATACGATACTTTCCTTCTCAGCAATATTATTTGATAGCAAAAATTATCGCAAAACAATTGACATTTATATCACAGTTGCGTAATTATATTATTATAATATTCTTGTATGATTTCAAATTCTTTTCTCTATATGGTATCACAAATTTAATACAGATCTGTGAATACACCTAATATTCTTGGCAAATACATAAATCAACTGTACTGATAATAATTGCTAGTTTATAGTTTAGCTTTTAGGGGATTGCGTATGGTGGCCACAAGTCCCTATTTTAAAACGGCCGACCACTTTTTCACATTATCTGCCACTTTATTCCTAATAAAAGCAAAACATGTTCTGTTTCCGCCAAAAATACAATTGTAATAAGTACTTTTAATTACTAAAAACGAAACAAAATTAAAGAAAACATTTTTGCAACTGCATACTTATTTGGTAATCGGTCCTGACATTTACTTTAAATTACATATATCACTGTAACTGTAACTTCGCACGGGCATTATCTTTCGTCATCCGGTTCATGGCATCTATCGAAGTAGTCCCCCTTCGCCTGAACAAGACGGTCACATCGGTGCTTCCACATCCTGATGCAGTTCTGGTAATAGGATTTCCGAATGGCCATGAGTGCACGCGTTGTATTCGTTTCAACCGTCTCTCTGTCGTTAAACCGGTGTCTTTTGAGAGGCATTTTTAATTTTGGGATCGGCCAAAAGTCGCTAGGGCCTATGCCAGGACTGTACGGAGGCTGACGGAGTTGTTTATATTGTGTTTCGCTAAAAACTGTTACACGAGGTTTGATGAATGCGTTGGCGTGTTATCATGGGGGAGAAGCCAGTCGCCGCTCGCCCAAACACTTGTGCGACCGTTTTTAAATCGCTTGGACGACTCTTTTATTTCAGTTTTGCGCATATAAGTATCTTCAAAGGCCTCGTGCATCATTTCGATGGTCTCTACATAATTCTTTTCGAGTTTGGGGCAAAACTTTATGCAAATTCGTTGGTCCGATCTCTGTCATTTTCAACGATAGCAAAATCCTGACAATATACGTAATGACACATCGCGCTCGAAATAACAAATCTCGTCGGTAGCCATGGTAGCCGATGACTTTGTGAAAAATCACTTGTTAAGCTAATACTTCATAAATGTCATTCGGACGTATTGGCTCGAAGTTACGGGTACAGGTCGATACTTTTGGGACACACCTCGTATAATACATTTACTTTACTTCAAATAATTTTAATTAATATTTGTTAACAAAATTAATAAATATTAGTCCGAAGGTGGACGATGAACGCATTTAGGAGTAGAGAAAGATCGAAGAAGATACGGAAGGATTGTGCCAGGAATTATATGCGTATAAAAGTTGTGAATACTGAGATGATAACTGACATGGGAAGCGGAAGAGGAAAAAATGTGTTGTCAACCCTACTTAGTTGAGATAAGGGTAAGAAGAAGAATATTATCATTAAATAGATTTAAAAAAAAAAACATGTGTGTAGTTGGTTCATACGCGCCAAAAGTGAAACCTTCAGAAAACAAAAATATCTTAAAAAATCTATTTTTAAAAATCCTAAATCGGCGGAACTCGAACTATTGACTATTATCCATTCGTACTGTACATACAACACTGCGTACAAGTCTGGTCGTCTGACACCGCTAGGCCAGTCCAACGACAATTATAATTATTAAAATCAGAGACTCACATTAATCTTGTAAAATGTAAACGTATTCTAGCTCATTCTTTTGTAGGCTAACAATTCTATAAATGTATGTTTGTTTCTTTTTAGTGTCGCTTTTTCGTTTCGTCGCGTTACAAATTTCAACGGTACTAAAGAAAATTTCACATCAAAAAATAATATAAATAGTTTGTCATAGTAGTAAGTCATAAAATATAAAAACAATGTAGTCATAATTCGAAAACTAAAAATAATCCTGTTTTGTCTCACTTAGCTATCTTTAAGAAGAAAACATGTTTCCTTATACTGAGTCGAAAATTTACTTTTTAATTGATGGCGCGTACAATACCTCTATAATAACGGTGACCACCAAGAGATAAAAATCTATCGATGATAGATACTGTCAACCCGTCTGACAAAACAACAAACGATAACAATAATAAAAAATAATTTGATTTAAATAAATGAAATGCAAATTGCTACATTTTTTTAAATAACAAATTTTGATTCGACATTACAACATTGTTTATGTTTGTAATTCTTTTCGGGCAGGTTGATCAACCAATAACGATACTTGTAAGTATTGTGCGAGGATGCCCGCTGGACCAATTGAATTAAATATCAGCACCTATGCCACTTTTATGTAGAATTTTTGCCACTTATAAAGGGTGGTCTTATTTCAGATTTGTTTTGTTAAGGTACAGTTGGAGCGGTGAATTTCGCTCAAAAAGCTTAGAAATGGCGACATAATTTTACTGGGTTGTAGGACACGATAATTGTATCCGACTATATTGCGTACACCAGAGGTTCGCAGACTTTTTTGTCTCGTATACCACTTGCAATTTTTTTGAGTTTTGCACTAACCCACCTGACCCCCTTCTCACCTAATCATAATATTGTTTTTTTTTTAATTGATCAATTTCAAAAGTATTTTTGACAGCTGACGTAGTACTACTAATTTTGAAACATTCTTCATTCATTCATTCATCACGTTTGGTATTAAATGTGTTTTAATAATTTGTAATTTTTTTATTTGTAGATAGATGATTTTTAAAGACATTATAATCTATACTAATATTATAAAGCTAAAGAGTTTGTTTGGCAATTTTTTTGAGTTTTGCACTAACCCACCTGACCCCCTTCTCACCTAATCCTAATATTGTTTTTTTTTAATTGATCAATTTCAAAAGTATTTTTGACAGCTGATGTAGTACTGCTCATTTTGAAACATTCTTCATTCATTCATTCATCACGTTTGGTATTAAATGTGTATTAATAATTTGTAATTTTTTTATTTGTAGATAGATGATTTTTAAAGACATTATAATCTATACTAATATTATAAAGCTAAAAAGTTTGTTTGTTTGTTTGGTTGAACACGCTAATCTCAGGATCGACTGTTCGGATGGAAAATATGTTTCAGTCTTGGATAGCTCATTTATCGAGTAAGGCTATAGCTATATCAGTAGGAGCGGAGCATTAATGAAAAATGTTGGAAAAACTGACAAATCTTATTTCTTTTGAGAACTTCCATTGCGTTCGCTGCGTAAATGGTTAAACTTACGCAACAACCATGTGTTTTGGAATTGTCTCTTAAAAAGTTTTAAAAAAAGTTCGCCATAGCATATGGCTATCTTTTAAGGTTTACTTAATATAGCTTTTTTATTGTAATAAAATTTGTTCTAAAATAATTAATTATTTCCGAAGCTGTTTTTAATATACATGGTATTAATCTTTATCGAAATAAATACGTTATTCATCACAAGTATTTAATTTTAAACACAATTGCCCATTACAGTAATTGATTTAAATGAATATCTTAGGAGATATCACAGTTTAAAATAACTCGGCAGCAAAATAATGATCAAATACCGCGAGCGCACTTTTATTAGGCAGAATAACGTGGGAGGCGGACGGCACCCAATAATACAGTATCTACGACCCTCTCTCTCTTTCTTTTTCTCTCTTACATGATGCAGACGAAGTTATGTTAAGTTATGTTAAGTTTATTATAACGAAGTATTATATATATGCAAATAAAAGTAAGGATTTGTTTACACGAGATCCACTATCGTTAACCTCCATTTACATCTCATGGACACCCAAGTTTTTTTCACTGACATGAACCCCTTGCAGGTTGTCGTTGACTACTGTGGACCGATATATACTACTTTGGGAATCGATTAATCTTGTCGTGTTCTGAGATCAGTAGATGTATATATATCCAGCAATCGAGAACTTGACAGGCCGACATGATAATCAAAGATTGGTGAGTGCGGATATATCGATGGTCGCCATTGTTTTAAGATAGTACTTTGCTTACGAACAGTCATAGTGCCGCTATTTTGCTTGCTAATAAAAAGAAATGGATTGTAAGTGAAAATGTGTAACAATCCTCAAAATAGTACTTTTAAAATTATATCTTAAATCTTCATGTGTGATCGGACATTACTATATATGCCGATGGTGTCGAAAAGTTCTCGAACAGCGTCTGCGGGGTTGAATACACAACGTGGACAGACCAACCGACCGACAGACAGGCGTGAAGATGGACCGACGACCCGGTGAAAGTTGCAGGAATCCTCTAGGTCTAGATATAAACAGCGTAGGACTGGTCGTTGTAGCGATCACTAGACAAGATCTATGTTCAGCACTGAATGATATTGATGATGATAACAAAAACATCTAATCTTTTTTTATAATACGAAGGTGTCAAACAAGAATACCGCTCGCCTGGTAGTAAGCGGGTACCGTAGGCTTGTAACACCACAGGTATCACTAGCGTGTTGCTGACATTCAACTCCTCCACTCCAAGGAGCTCTAGAAACCCTACTCACTGCAGAAACACAACACAGTGTGATTAGGCTTCGATCTTCTGTATGGCGGAGGTATTACACCAGTAGGGCTGCCCTAAGTAGATAGAAATCTCCAAAGAAAATTCTCTGTGCCCTTACTCTCTAAAACTAAAGTCTTTCATATAATGTTCTGTCCTACTTGAATTTAAAATAACTTGGGTTTGTTGAATAATTTGTTCATGTTTAAGTCTATTTCTAGCTTATTATGAAATACCATTAATCAAATGGAAGTGATGAACAATCAGGGTAATTAGGATTTTCCTAATGCTTCGTTTGGCTATCTACCATCGTCAGTATGGTAGTTTAGCAGAACTTTAACAACATCCTCGCTCAATATAACGTAATCGTTTTTGTGTCTATAAAAAGTGACTTCCCCTTAAGCAACGATACTAATTGGATGATACTCTGTATTGATTTTTATATCTCTTATCGATATGAATATGTTAAAATTTGGTCGAATTCTTTTTGCCACATCATAAACATGGCTATTTTTCCTAATGGGGTTCAAATTTTGCATTAAAAAGTTCACGGAGCTGTTTTTTTTTATCGCGTTTAAAATGTTATCATGGTGTTGTATCGCGTAAATGTGAGGTGGTAGGTAGGTAGCACTTTGTTTACATTTAATAAATATTTATGTGCATATTAAGTAAGTTAGAGAAGGGAAACATTTTGAGTGTGAAATGTGTTGATCTCAATGTCATCAAATTGTTATGTTATTAGTTAACGAGTTTTGTTCTAAACTTTATTATGTTTTAAATTGTGTTCTATTTAATTATGTTTTATGTTATGTTCCAAATTATTTTTTTATTTAATTAATATATTATAAGTAATAATTATATTAATACGTGAGAAGAAAACTTCGGACACCTTTTTAAGTGTATTGCGTGCACGGAAGTCTGTGAGATTTGGCATGGTTAAAGTTTATATGGGGAAGGAGTGCAGAAAGCTAAAATTTATTTATAATGTCTGTTATTAATATATTGAATAAAATAAATTAATACTGCGAATCCTAACCCGATCAGTGCCATTGAACTTAGACTCTCCAAAATATTGACAATGTCACTCAATGAAAAGTGACAGCTAGTGATATAATATTCATTGTTTAGGTTCATACTACAAATGTCAAACAGAAAATAGTCAATGATTAAAAAGTCGCTGGTCGAATTTTGATCATTGGGCGACCGCTAGTTATATTTAATGTTTGAGTTGAATGAATTTTATTTAAACTAGTTAATTCGTTACGGATAAATCCCCGCTATGTTTGAACAATGCTTAACCAACTCTCAAGTATCTATGATTTTTAATATACGGAATGTTACTGTCCGTATGCATTTAATTAAACCGTAATTAAACTATAGGGTGTTTTCTAATGCCTGCACAGCTAGAGCTACTACCGTCAAGTTGAAAATTTGTCACCAAGCACCCTATAAGTGTATTCCGGTATCTGCACTCGAAAGTCAGTCATTCGGGATTTAGCGTGTTACTATTTCGATCCACATCGTCACTTAACATCAGATAAGAATATTATTGCACATGTAAAGTAAGAAAATTAAATGTAGTCAAAAAATATTAATGGTTCTAAAACTGTTTGGGTAAATTGCACTTCTCAAATACAGATGTAAACCAACCTTAAGTTAGTATTATGTGTAAATAAAAAATACAATAGTTTTAAAAAGATTCCCATGATGTATACTCCCACGGCCTCGCTGCCGCGCCGCGCGGCTTGGAGTTTATGTTGGTGACATATTGGCTTATTGACCAATTTCAGTCAAACGTTTGAATGACGTGCACTCGGTACTAGGGCCTTGACCGGTTTATCCATTCTTTTAAATCAATTGTGTTTATTGCTGTTTTAGTAGCTAGATGACAGGTTTCACCGAGTAACACTATATTATATGCTGAATAATGTAACGCTTCAAAATGTTTTATTGATCTTCTGTTTGTTTCCCTAGGGCGAAATAAATTCAATTTTAAAGTTGGGTATATCTGTACAAGGTTCGTCAGCGAAAGCATCACACGATTCCCTTTTCTAGGATAAATCTATTTTACTCACATACTTCTTGATATAAAGGAGACCTTGCTACACACTGAGATATAAAAATGTTCAGAGAAAACGAGATACTACTAGCAATAACCTATATTTTATATGTAACTAGCGCATTGTCGACGGCTTCGCTCGCGTCGTTGTTATGTCCTATCTTTTTTACTTTCGAACTGAAATTGCTCAATACCAATTTTCATAGATCTATCTTCAAAAATGTCGGATTTTCATTTAAACTTTCACCCCCTTTTTCATCACTTTATCCCTAAAGAATCCTTCCTTAGTGCTCACTTACAATGTAAAAGAAACCCTCATAAAAATAGTTACGGTCCCAGCGTCAGTAGTTTTGGCTGTGTGTTTTATATCAGTTAATCAGTCAGTTATCCTTATATATATGTACATATCTTAAAGAAATGCATCTAGGTCAAGAGGAGTAGAATTCCAGAGTAACAGTGACGCCCAAGAATGGGTAATCTATACATCTCGTAATCAGATACGATTGCTCCACTAAGACTGTATGCCTTAAGAGCCACAAGGCATCGGAAAATAGATATCCAATTTGATTTAAATTGATTATACAATTTATCTTCAAATGCCGAAAGGGATAAGGACATTTCTCTCGAGCGATTTTGCGATGATTTTAAAGCGATCGTAGCTCCGTGTTAATACGCCCGATAACCGTGGGTTTGAATACTATGAGCATAATGTAGGAAAACATTAAGATCAATTTACAGCATGGTAGAACATTTTGTAAGACCCTCAAGTTAAATCTGTTAGTTGAGTTGTTGATGTAGGAAAATATTAAGATCAATTTACAGCATAGTAGAACATTTTGTAAGACCCTCAAGTTAAATCTGTTAGCTGAGCTATCGATATAGGAAAACATTAAGATCAATTTACAGCATGGTAGAACATTTTGTTAGACCCTCAAGTTAAATCTGTTAGCTGAGCTGTCGATGTAGGAAAATATTAAGATCAATTTACAGCATAGTAGAACATTTTGTAAGACCCTCAAGTTAAATCTGTTAGCTGAGCTATTGATGTAGGAATACATTAAGATCAATTTACAGCTTGGTAGAACATTTTTTAATACCCTCAAGTTAAATCTGTTAGCGGAGCTGTTGATGTAGGAAAACAGTAAGATCAATTTACAGCATGGTAGAACATTTTGTAAGACCCTCAAGTTAAATCTGTTAGCTGAGCTATTGATGTAGGAATACATTAAGATCAATTTACAGCTTGGTAGAACATTTTTTAATACCCTCAAGTTAAATCTGTTAGCGGAGCTGTTGATGTAGGAAAACAGTAAGATCAATTTACAGCATAGTAGAACATTTTGTAAGACCCTCAAGTTAAATCTGTTAGCTGAGCTATTGATGTAGGAATACATTAAGATCAATTTACAGCTTGGTAGAACATTTTTTAATACCCTCAAGTTAAATCTGTTAGCGGAGCTGTTGATGTAGGAAAACAGTAAGATCAATTTACAGCATGGTAGAACATTTTGTAAGACCCTCAAGTTAAATCTGTTAGCTGAGTTGTTGATGTAGGAAAACATTAAGATTATTATTTACAGCATGGTAGAACATTTTGTAATACCCTCAAGTTAAATCTGTTAGCTGAGCTGTTAATGTAGGAAAACATTCAGATCAAATTATAGCATGGCAGAACATTTTGTAAGACCCCAAGTTAAATCTGTCAGTGAATTCCAGTAGACATTTGTGAGCCAGCCCACATTCTAAACTCAGCATGATAACATCATCGAATACATCGTCACATAATTCAACTGACATTGTGGTCTACAGAAACATAAAAAAGTGGAACCAGAATTACATATTGCATGAGAAACTTCATAAACCGATTTAATTGGAGTAAATTTTTAATAGAAACGGGCGATCTAAATTTTTCACTCGCGATAATGATCTACGGTGAATGTCACCTGCGATAGCGTTTATGTTACATGGCGACTCATTAACACGGCTCGTATCTATCAAGGAAGTTGGAATTAAGCAATCGGATGCCCTTTTATTGTGTTTAATGCGTCGTGCGAGGTATCATTCAAGCCATACAGAAATTAGGGCTGACGGTTTTGTTGTTTTAGATTTTATTATGTAATTTGATGGTTTTGTAAGTCTACCTAAGTTTAGTACAGTATGTGTAGTACGATTCGGTTTTAAACGTTTCGAAGTCATTTACCTAGTGATTTTTAGAATGATAGATGACCTTGTGATGTCCTTAGACTTTATTTTACTTACCATCAGTCCAACTGAAGTTATGTAACTGAATTTAGATTGCAAAAATAAAAAAAATTAAATTGCAAATCGGAACCATAATATAACATTGCTTCAGTATTAAGTAACTTCACTAAATATTCCGACTATATAGTCGCATGCGATTTGCCCTTAATTGTTCAAACAATAGTACGTGTAAGTTTCACGAAACGGTTCAAATGTTCAATGTAACGTACATCTTTGCAATCCATTGCGTAATAATAATAGACCCGCTGAACAAACGACAAATATAACTATTATTTATACAATTATGTAAATAATTGTGTAATATATTATTTATTATCAACATTGTAAAGTGTATGACTCTTTGTAAGACAGACTATAAACTTTCCATTCAAATGAACGCTTGAATTAAAAGTGGTGTTTAGTGTAAATAACCCATATTCAACCTGTCTTATATTGTTGAAAAATTACACTTTTTTTTATTTGTGAGTATAGATAAAGTTAACGTGTCTTATAGATGCTTAGCACAACTTAAAGTATTATAGTTTTGAGGGAACTCCATGAAATAAGAATTTCTGTATTTCGAATATAGGAAGTAAAAACACCCAGAAATGTACATTAATTATTAGGCATCATCCTTATATCGGCTTGCAAATGTTATGGAAAAAGTTTCTAATTCGATATAAACCGGCATCCGGTGGTTAGGACCGTTTCAGAATATCCGTGTCTCTATGGACCTTGTACACCACGAGTCAGTTGTGATGGCGACTTTGGGCAACAGTGCCCAACTCTACCACGGTTCTCGACATTTAAAATAAATAATAAATATATATGGGGACACATTACAATTTTATTTCAAACCAAGTAGAACTTGTACTTATTATGGTAAACTAAACAAAATATACAAATAATAAACAACTGATATACTATACATATATATTAAACACTCAGACATAACTGACAATAATGCTCATTACAAAAAAAAGCTCAGCAACAGCAAGATTTTTTTTTTATTTAATATGATCGGGAGCGGAGGTACCTATCATAATTCGCACGTGTTCCCAATCGAAGGTATTCTGTAGTCCACGCGAGCGCAGCCGCTGGAATAATTCGTAATATATAAAAATAAACGATAAGTACTATAATTATATAATCGTGTTTGATATGACGTTCGGATGACTATGATACTCGAGGTCGTGGAGGCCATAGCCGAAGGTTACCATCACTACTATGGAGGCTACAAACGTTTACATAAAACATTAACACACAGCGCTACTTTAGGGTCGCCGGATGAATTAACAAGTCGCATTTCTAAAATGATATTCAATAGACGAGATAAACATTCAGTGTCTACAAATTTGTACATAGTTCTTTAAAACAGTAATTATCATTACAATCAAAATTATATATATATATTATTTGATTGTTATTCTTCAAACCATTTATGTAAGTCGAAAATACTGTAGCTTCATAAAATACGACTAATGCCGGGAACAATCTGTACCAAAAATATGTCTAAATATTCATGGGGGTAAAATATATATATAATTTGCTGGGTTGTGGGACACGATGACTTGTGCTGTATAAAGCGCAAGCACGACCTTACAAGTATTATGGGCCAGTCTACCAGCTTTCTCCTTTAACTCTGTACAAAGGCGTGCCATTCGCATTGTCAACGATCCTTTTTTTCTTTATTTAAGGGGCCTTTACTGTTGGTGTATGCGGTATGCCAGCCCCATTGGAACATATCCAAATCCAATTTAAAAAAAGAATTCTACAGTAAATAAATTACCAACTAAATAAAAAAATACTACATACTTTATACCAGCCGAACTAGAAGTGGAAAATACCTACGTCTAAAGAACATAACCCTAAACTTAAAATTAAACGACTTCTGCCTATTTAATACCTAACATATCCCACCCACAAGTGTTGAACATCTTCTATTTTCCCACACACTTCACAGTTAGGTGAATTAACTTTTTTCATGCGGTCTAGACACCTTACAATTTCGCAGAGACTACGGGTCTCTTTGTGTGTTCTACCGCATGTATAATGGAGAATGCTCTGAGGAACTTTTCGGTATTGTACCCTCATGACGGTTTGCTGGCTGCTCATCCTCACACTTCAAAACCTAACCGAAACGCGTCAACACCAAGGTTCTCTAGAACCTTCCCATCACGTACACTATAGTTGTGGAATGGATTACCCAGCACGGTTTCCCCCCCAGGGCTATGAGATTGGGCTCTTCAAAAAGGGATTGAAATACGGTCTCCAAGGTAGGCAACATAGCTGTAATACCCCGTTGTTCCAGTTGGTCCTAGGCGACGGTATTTATTTACTATCAGGTCGACTGTCTGCCTGTTTGCGTTATTTGGCATTAAAAAAAACAACGACAATTGTGTTCGACTGTATCGCGACTTATTTTACATACACAAGGTAATACTTGCCATAGTGGCACGTTTAAGTTTGCCGCGTTCCGGGTTCAGCCGGTGTATATCCAGTAATCAAAGGCTGGCATGACAGCGGTAACCATCAATTAATTATGATCTCTCTGTGGTTGCCGTTGTGTTACAATTTTACTGTGCTTACCTTCAGAGCGTTATAATTGTCTTATCTAAATATAAAAAACAAAATATTTGATAAATATTATAAATAAATGTCTGGGTGTTAAATTATCTATATGTATATTAGCTGTATATACAAGTATTACAAGTTTTGTTTAGTTTGGAATCAAATAGCCGTGTGCGTAATTTGATGATTTTCTGGTGTATCATTGAAGTTGATGGTCCAATGCCAATAAAAAAAAATGGGACCACCCTTTAGGTATTTATCCCCTTCCCACACGTACCAAGCGTGAATATCTTGTCAAGTGGGCTGGCATGAGATTTTAAAATTATTCATAATTTGGCATCTGGGACGCCTGATTTATATACTGAATATGTAAGTCGATAGGCTTACTTATTTTTAATACACCGCGCTTGACATTTTTTTAAATTACGACTTACCATACAAATGGAAACTTTAAAATGGCCGCTCAGAAAAGTTCACATTTCGTCAACGTATTCACTTGGTACGGATATATAGCCTTTAAAACCTATTCTAACCGTCTGTATAGTAGAAGGACTTTGTTAATTCTAAGCTCCCATAAACTGATCGACAATTGAAACGATTTCTCAAATAAGGGCAAGTAGCGAGTACAACTCGCTCCGTGAGTGTTCGTTCCTCACTATTATATTAAATTTATATCAATATCATTTGCATATAATCATTAAATTCTTCAAACGTCACGGACGCACGACGGCGCGTGTTCAAGTGAAAAACTTTTATTTTGCGGTAAATGGAACTTTGTCACGTATTAATTCTAGGAATTAGGAATTTGGATTTTCATAAAGTATGCTAAAAGACCTGCATTCGTGCCAAATTTCAAGACTTGAAGAATAAGAATTTGGTCTCCAGGAGGTGGGTACATTTAGGTTTAACCAAAAGGGTTATAGGTTTTCATAATCGGACAATGAGTGGGATTTATAATATGAAAGGCTATATCTCTTTATTCATTTACCTAGATTTTTTTTTGTACTAGAACTAGTATTCGATATTAATTTCAACTTTAAACCTTTGTTTTAGACTTTGATAGACTTTCGTTTTTCATTTAAGGTACCTACGGAACCCTAAAAATTCTTTGTTTAAAGACCTAATTAAATTATTTATTGGATAATATCAATGTGTATGTTAAGCTAGTTGTTTTACTTGGCCATAACTTTACCGATAATTGCAATGATCATAAATTTTTTAATGTACAAGCTAATCTAGTCCTTTAGTGTCTCTATTATGTTAGTTACAAATGCTTTAGTTGAAATATAAATTTGTGTACAAATATTATCACTTCTGTATTTCTTCTACTGGGAGCCCTACAGAAGATCGCAGCTAAATAGCCATACGTTAGTGTTCCTGCGGTGAGTGGGTCTCCATAGCTCTTCGGGGAAGGTGGGTTCAAGGTCGGCAGCACGCTAGTTATATCTATGGTGTTGTAAGCCTCCATAATTATGCTACGGTAGCCACTTACCATCGAGCGGGCCGTACGCTTGTTTACCATCTTAGTTTTAAAAAACTGTGCTTCAGGGTAAGCACAGTACAGTCCAAAAACACAGAAAACATTTTAAGAGAAAGTTAGTTCAATAAAAATAAATATTAAAAACAGAACCAAACCCAACTTCCTATATGTATCGGGAATTGAACCCATTGTTCGAGTATGAGATGCGGTCTTGAATGGTGATGCGAACATGAATCGGGCCGTTATCGTATTTAATTAGATGTAGTATAAGTTTATAGGGTTGGCAAGCATCAAAGTTTTTCAGGATTTGGTATTGCTATCGTTGTTTTTAATGCTTAAGGCACTCAGCCGCAAAAGCGTGGGCAACATGCGCGCAAGGGTGCCAAAGTGGCCGGACCTCGGCTTGGGCTGTTGCCGCTATTGCAACTTAGTCGCGATCTGACTAAGCATCCATACATAGGCAAAAGACATTCCTCCAAAGATCGCCACAATGTTTGGCCCAATGTTTCTCGCATCCGGTGGTTTACCAGGTCGTCGGTCCACCTTTTGGCGGTCTACCCACGCTGCGTCTTCTGGTACGTGTCGCCACTCGAGAACTCTTTGGCCCCATCGACTATCCTTTCTACGTGCCCGGTCCACTGTCATTTAATTCTAGCTGTTCTTAGGGCTATGTCGCTGTTATTGGTTCTTCTGTTATTCTTATTTCTGATACGAGCACGCAGAGAAACTCTGAGCATAGCCTTAAGACTAACAGTATAGTAAGAAAGAAAAAAAAACAAGACGGCCCTCACTCACCCGCTAGATTCGGAGGAGTCAACATTGATCAGAGATGCCTCGTTGAGGGGCGAAACATGTGTTATCAATTGTGGTCGTTTTACGTCTCATCTGCAACGTATATTTGACTTTTTTTTTACACTTTTAACATTTATTCCTTACATGTATAAATTGGGTCTACTGGCTCGACCGCATCTCTTTTATCGTTCCAGTTACTAAAATTTCACTTTTTTTTCTTCTTTTCTTCAATTAGTTTCAAATTCATCTTAACAACTAATAACAAACGATTTTTTGTTGCACAAAGACGAAAAAACTGTTAATCTGTTTCAGCCGGAAGTAGCAAAGAAATTTCGGATAAATTAAGTTTCAAAAAAGAATTAGACTCCATCACTAGATCTTTACTATAAAAAGTAAACAATTATTCCTTATTAAAAAAGTGACTGCGTAACATGTGACGCTTGGAAGCAAGCAACTTCATAGAGTTGACTTTTTGTTACAACTTGCACAGGGATCGTAAAAATTCTGTCTTATCATTTTTTAACCTTGACGCAAACAGCCTCTCTGTTAACTTTCAAATGGCTGAACCCACTTTGACTTTTTTTTTGTTTGGAAGGTGATATGAACGAGATTGTCCTTAGCTATGTTTCAAGAAATTCTGTTGAGCCAGTAGAAAGTTATCAGCTCGTTCCCTTGCTGAATGGATGTGAGCATCTTCCATAGGTCTGATCGAGTTGAAATTTGGCATTTTATTACTTCAATGATATTAGAAATAGAAGGATATGGTAATCTTTACCTGATGCTGCAGCATTATCTGGAATATACAAGATACCTAACTCCTTACCAATTTACAGCAAAGATATCGTATTTGGACTCATTCGAATGATCCCACAGAATTAGTTATTTGCGTCGGCGGCTTTTTAAATTTAAAATTCACCTTGTCCATGTTTATGGATTTAATAGCCTTAAGAATTATAACTTCAAAAAATATATTTGGTCGGCTTAAATTATTCTTGAATTCTGTACCTTTTGAAATTAATTATATTATCAAAATACGTAAAAATACTGTAAATAAACCTTATCGCGTATTAAACAAATTCAAATCATACTACTTGCGCTTGCTACGTAACCCAATTGGCGGCCTTAGACTAAAACAATATAGAATATCAATTTATGTTTAAACCATCTGTCATTGATAACAAACTGTAACAATAGTTCTTTTGTAAAACGGCTTATCTAATCGCTTGTCTAGTCTTATAAATAATAAATAAACCTAGAAACTTATCTGTATTTTAGTGGGAGCGCTTGTGTTTTTAAACAGTGTTATTACGACTACCGATGTTAAGCAAATAAGATATGTGTACCTATTTTAGACGGGATTGTCTTCTAGATGACTTTCTATATCTTTATCATCGTTGTCCGAATCTTTTATGATGAAAAGCCTTTTTAATATGTATATTAGTAAAAAAAATATCATTCAATAAAAGTGCTGCTTTATACCTATATTTATTTCTGTTAGTTCTGTCGAAAAAAAACTAACACCAAACTCCAAAAATTTTATTTAACAACATGATTAAGTTAACCATCAATGATAATAATGTGATTACTGATTTAAAAATAAATTAAATAACGGTGTATTATAAATGAACAGCATTATAATTTATGATTAAGATAATGCTTATTTATGCACCATTTAATTTATTCTTGGATATTAAAAAAAATCATTAAAAAGGAGACAAAAACCCGACAGCAACAAAAATCACTTGACTAATAAATATTTTTTCTAAATCAGCTTTTTATTTGATTCCCAAACGTCATACTTAAATATTATATAGCCTATACCACGTCTACAATTAACACAAAACTAACGACACCTCGTTTGCTAAAATCCATCAAGTCATTTAACCTACAGAGCGTACCAAAGAAATAGACAATACATACATACATACGTCCGAAAAACATAACCGTCCTTTTTCGCAGTCGCGTAAAACCTTAATTCACATTATCACCACTGATAGCTAAATTTACCATTTCGCACTTCCGTCTAATGATGCACACGCACCTCTCTATTTTACCTTCTACTAAACGTGCCAATAATAAATTCAAATAGATTTATTTTAATAGTAACCCATTTATTTGACAACCCTGGCAGTAAAACGCCATTTAAAAATGGCGCTAGCGTTCGTCTGGACTGCGTCTGCGCAGAGCGTATTCCAACCGCATCCCGCCTTTCCGCCGGCGCGAGGCGTGCAGTGTCAACAAACTCCTATACGAAAGAATGCAAGTCGACGGTGCATTACATACACTCTGTCACGGAATAGGATGTACCCGTGTATGGCAGTTCCTTTATGACGTCATTCTAATTCAACAAACTATGTAATTCTCATATCATTCATGAATTCATTAGTTCTCGTAATGTTTAAACTGTTAAAATGTTAAGGTTACATTCTTGATCGGTATAACAGCCAGTATAACAAAAAAAAACAACTTCATTTATTTTGAAGAGTTCCCTGGTGTATCTATATTCAACGTAAAAAATTAAAGTATCAATATAAAACTGTGAAAACGTGGATACGAATGTTACTATGAGCCTGATTTTTCACCAAGCACCTATGGGTGTGGGCACTTCCGGCAACTACACAAGAGCAGTCCCTCTAGGCTTAGCGAGCCATTAATTATTAGTGTCATTAGTAGGCCTCATTGTCATTGAACATGAGGTCAAATTGTTGCCAAACGCTAAACCCATAAAAGATTGAAAATATTAGAAAATTTATTCAAAAGTCTTTGAGTTAAATAATTTCAGCCTATATCTAAAAAGCTTGTGATTTATTTGTTTAATTTTGCATGAATATGTGAATTCATGTTAATGCACGCTAAATAATGTATTTAGCTCTATTAATGCTATCAGAATTAAATAGAATGACTTTACCACTTTTTTAAACATTACTCAACAATCTATCCGCCGATAACCGTGTCACCTACATTATAATAAAATTTATGAGATATATGTAATTCTGCTGTTTTAAATATTTACTTATATACACGATCAATATCATCGGGCGTTGATGTTCGCCACCTGGGCAAATCGTATCTTGACGCTAAGTAAATCATTAATGCTTTTGTTCAACGCCTGTGTTACGTATCATTGAATTTTAATTGTATTGTAATGTAGTTGAATTATATAATAATACTTAATATAAAACATGGCCCCAACCGTCTGCCTGCCACAAGAAATATAGTATTATTCCTAAACTAACACATCTAAATTACTCGATCTTTAAAAAAAAAAATTATAATGCCGTTTATCCCTGCCTAAATGGCAATACTATTCCCATACATTTAATGCGGGGTTTTAGTACTATTTGAAACTATTTTTCATCCCTTTAGATGAAAAAAAATGATATCACTTACAGTCGAAAATATCAACTTGGTAAATAACAGTCAACCTACCGTTTTCATACCAACAAAAAAAAAGCTTTTGGCTGGTGAACAACTACCTTAAACCTCAACCTAATACCTAAACATAGCGTAATAATAATTTTCTTAATAAATCAAACAGATGTATTAGATAAAATCGGTCTTACGAGGATACGAAGTTACAATAATAACCCGCAAGGGTAATAAGAAACTTTCATACCAAAACTCATGTATAAAAGAAAAATATAATTTATCACGTGTGCCTCCACAAGAAAATGTTCACAACATGAAGAAATCTGTTACAAAGTAAGTATTTCACAGCCTAATTTTAGTAAACAAAGACCAAATTATTTCTTCTTAAACAAGTGTTCACTTCTCTTCTTGACCTTTTCTAATCTCTCGAAACATGAAAATGAAAATATCTTTACACTAACCTAACTTGATGAGATAATTCAGATCAATATTCAAAATAAACTTTAGCCCAAAAGTTTGAAATATTAAGAAACTTAAAAATAAGTACAGGTTTCTAATTCTAAGCATTATCATAATGCTAAAATAAACTATAATACAATCTTGTGATGTTGAGAAAAACACCATCAACATGTAAAATGCCTTGACTTCAAGACCCTGATTGTTTCTAAATTCCTATGGAAAATGGCACGTCACGAACAATTATGACTTATGTCAAAACAACTATGATAAGCGTTCACGCTGAGCAACTAATTGGTTTATAACGTTCGAAATTCCCTGTTCTTCTATTTTGTAACGGCTATGTACTATTGGAAGTAGTAATTTGATTAAATGATCTGAAATAACTAAATGAACTTTCACTTCATATTATTAAAATCCTGTATCTATTGACAAGTTAAGTCTTCTATTCCTCATTCCCAATGGATGGATTGGATTAAGTCCCAATGGCAATTTTTTTTACAACTGACGATCTCGTTATCAGACTCTCTTTAATTTTGTACAAAACCACATGTCATAATTATGATAGTCCAATAGAACATGTAACATTACACTTTTTTTTTCTAACCCTGACATTATTATAGCCAGATTTACAGTTTCAAATACATTTACAATTTAATGGTTAATTAAAGGTAAACAAGCATATAAATGGCATTTGTAATCAACATAAGTAACTTCTGTACACAGTGTAAATCGATTGGGTTGTAATAAAATCTTTTAGCAGTTTGGATTTGTTGGACTTTACATAAAGATTCTGCATAAAATACTGAACTCTATTCCAGTTTCAAAAGAGCGTTAAACTTCAAAATGAATAGATGCAAATCAGTAAGTTCCCGATACGTTATAACTATTATAAAAACATTAATAACATTACTGATCAAGTAAGGTATATAGCTGACAGTGATATAACATGATGAGTGATTACATTAATAAAACATTAGAAGAAACTTTTAATTAATACATGCTTGAAGTGAAGACATATGAATGAATCTCACACGCCATTCAAGAAATTTTTGCAGGACTCTGAAAACGGTGATAACATTACTGATCACATAAGCTAAGTAGCTGAAAGTGATATAATTTAATGATTACATTAATAAAACAACAGACACTTCATTAAAACTAACTTGACATGAAGATATCCTAATGAATCTTACACGTCATTCAATAAATATGTGCAGTACTCTGGGAACGGTGATGACATTACTGATCACGTAAGCTATATAGCTGAACGTGATATAACTTAATGATTACATTAATAAAACAATAGGAAAGCGCACTTAATTAATGGAAGTGAATTATTGAGCTTGCGGAGATCTGATAATATTTCAACAGGGTAACGCGAACGTCTCGCTGTACGGTGTGGCATTTCAAAAGCTCGTTTAAAATTCAATGCGCTTCCAAGTAAGCTACTATTTTAAATTAATGAAGATTCTATAAAATACCATGAACTATATTCCCGTATATGTAATTTTAGTGTGGTGTATCTATACTTATGATCTTAATTAGGGGCCGGTCACGGTGTATTAATACGATTAATGTCGGCTTCCTACTTTCTGGACTGTTTCTTGGCTCGTTGGGTTTCCGACGCTGGCGCCGAGTCGTCATAAGGGTCCTTCCACGCTGCAGCTTAAATACTTGCTGTTAAAGTTACAAACTTTTTAAAAGATTTTGCACTGTACATGTCGGTGCATGTAGGTCAGAGAATAGAATATGACTTTCATAAAATTTGTATGAGGGTTCAATTTCTTTTAATATTTTTTTAAATATAAAATAGCATATTTACGGTACAAACTTCTTAAAAAAAAATTCAAATTTAAAATTAAAAAAATTTAGTTACTTTCCAGATAGAAAGAGGTAATGGTTTCAATACTCATGTACGGAAGTGAAAGCTGGGTGTGGCAGAAAAAGCATGAAAGTAAAATAAATGCAGTAGAAATTCATTAGAATTTGAGTAACAGAATAAGTAATAGTGTGATAAGAGACCTTTGTAGTGTGAACAAAGATATAGTCACACGGTTTGTGAAAAGGGGTGCTTAGTTGGTATGGGGATGTAGAGTGGATGAATGAAATAAGAATGACTAAACAAATTTATAAGGTGAGTGTAAATTGGAATGTTGGAAGAGGAAGACCTAGCCGAACGTTCCTCGACAAAATCGGGTTAATTCAGAAAAAAGGTCAGGTCAAGAGTACTCTAAACTGACGAGCATGTATGAAAAGATTGATGCATCAACATGCGATCTTAGCAAATGGAAGGACGTGGGCTCTGCTTTTGCGTTTGGTAAAGAAGTCTGATTTATGTATGTATGTACTTTGCAGATGTAGGAATATGTTTAGATGCAAAGTTCTACACTATATATTATGCAATATATATAATAGTAGTATATATATCGACCGTTGTTTTGACATTCAGAAACAAATTAAGCCTTTTTCATGATAAAATGATATTTTATCGGAGCGGTAAATACGATGTTCTTATTTCATCGAGTTTATTTATTAATCGGTAACCAGATTGTTTTTTTTTTTTTAATACAGTATAATGAAGACCCATTTTACTGTTACTATTAAGCATAATATGTAAAGCCTTAAATTTCACCTTAACGCTAATTAAGGCTTCCATTTTTGTTGACGCAGCTGATATTTAATGTTCCAATATTGTAATATATAATTTGTCACACAATAAGCAGTAATTTACTTGTACCTTTAAAGGTTATAATACTTCATGTAAGATATAGAAGAATATAAAACATAAAAAGTGTAATTATTACAAAGAAAAAATATGAGAGACCAAGACGTTATATCAATAAAACAATCAAACACTCGGGTCATATTAATTTGCGAATAAAGTTAAGAGTAAATTAAAGACTATTTACATTTATTTATGCGCACAAAACTGGGAATACAGAAACTCGATGTGTAGGTAATGGTTATGCGCGCTCGGTACACGTCGCACACACATACAAGCAGACTGTATATTTAAATAGTCACACACATAACGACACACGTTCAAATGATTGAATAAATTAGAAATAAACACCATTAGACTGAAGATAAACTGGAAGAGTATAAGTTGAAGTTAGCTAAGAGGAAATGCAGACGCCACTTAGTCCATAAAACGTATTCCTGTTTTATTCTTGGATAACTACACAAGAGCAAATCTATATATCTACCACTGTCATATTTATATGATTTAATTTTTTCCTTAAAATGTAAAGTAAGTGTTTCTTACATTATTATTCTTGAAAAAAATATTCAAATTGATCTAGTTTTGGAGGAGGAACATGGAAAACGAGATTATTATTTTATATAGATATAATACAGTTGCAGTTATCTCTCTCATGCACTATTCTGTCAGTCAGGAAAAGTGAGAGAGCAATATATTTCTGTTAAAATGTATTCATCAAATCTCTTGCCGACTTCGTTTTCTTTTAATCGCAAGAGCATGAAGAAAGACGCTGTCATTCGTTAGATACACACAGAAACGTATCTGCCATCGGTAGTTCATTGTATGTACCTATTATACAGTATGCATTAACTATACTAACTACAGACAATGCGTTAATTTCTTCTAACCCTTATCCCACTTAAATAAGGTCGACATAACACGGTTTCCTCTCGCATTATCCTCTGTCTTTTCTATTCACACCTTTTGTACACATATCATTCCCTACACAATTCGTCTATAGCTATTTGGCCTTCCTCTACTGCTATATCCGTCCACCTTCATATGTAGCATTCTTCTAGTAATGTGACTTTCATCTCGCTACCGTCGAAGGAGAATTAAGTAGATAAATACACGTTTTTCGAAATAGACTTTATTTACTTTGTAATAAAATCTACAGTACGATGCGTGTTTGGCTTTACTTATGCTCTGATATCTTACTCGTAGTTCGTCTTATATTCTATTGTTTTCATATACTATATTCATAAAAAATTAAGCAGGCATCTAAATTTCTAAACGTCAGAAATGGAAATCTAGATAACTTCTTTTTGATGTTTTCACTTAAATGAAAATAGAAGTCTCAGTAACAGACTCAAAAGATAAACATTGTATCAGACATAACAGTGAACATAGATGTAATATATATTAAATCTATGTTAGTGAAAAACATATAAAACACCGATAACACCGACAATAAAATATTACTGGCGTTTTTTGTTGATACATCACTAATTCAGCGTTTTCTCACAAATCTCATTTTGTTACATGTCTGATTCTCCCTCTACGAAGAATCCTCCTCAAGAGATATCCATACAACGCTAACCTATATTCCTTCAAGTTCTCTGTAACTGGTGCTATTTTCAGTCTTCTTCTGATATATTTTTTGTCACCCGGCACTTAGATTACAACAGGTTTTATAGTGGTTTCATACAATTTTGCCTTAAGTTTTAGCGGCATTCGCGGATCACATGTAATCCTCGAGTCATGTCGCCGTTTTCGCCGACAATGCGTTGACGACTACGATATTAATAAGACATTGAACATTAACTTTCATTCAGTGTTATTCCGGAACTACACTTTATTTACATTGTGTTTGGCTTTTCGTGAGTACAATACGGAACTTTAATAAAAACTATTACGAGTAATATCTGGGCGACCGAGCTGTGCTCAGTGTCTTATAAACAAAAAAAGAAAATCATCTATCTAGGTAAACTTGGAATGTAAAACATTATCTAAATGCAGTTTCATCGAAATCGTTGGAGCCATTTCCGGGAAACCAATTACATGTATATTATATATACAAGAATTTCTCACTTAATATTAATAATAAGTTTTATTTTATCGAATGTAAAATGGCATTATCTTAACATTATTAAAATTAAATTATTATCCTTAGAGTAATGATTAATCTATATTAATCTACGAACTAACTAATTATATTAATCGAATCAATCTCGTTCATCCCCCACGTCAAATATCACCCGATGGATAAACGTGACTTTAAAAATTAACTGCCAGCGCCATGGTATAGATAGACTATAATAGCACATGTGAACAAACGAAGTGCAAAGCTTTTTTCTAATTCACTCTTCTATACATTTATATTGTGTGGCAAATTTCAAAAGCCCCTGATGATATCATGATGAGTGTTCTGAAGAGCTGGTAAATTTAATTCCCTTACTCTCCTTGCCACAACAGAATCACTCGCACTGCGCTTCAGAGTCACAGTCTTACGGTAACCTGCATCTCCGCACGAACTAAATAGTTTTTTATGTGTTAACTTTTTCGTTTTAACTATGTTTGATCATCGGGTCCTTCGAGCGTAACGTGAAGAGATATTTATACAGGTCACTGATGGATTTAGATCTCTCGGTGGTCGCCATTGTGTTAGGATTGTAGGTACTGTGCTTAACATCAGGGACAGTACAGTCAAAGTGCCGAGTTATTACAAAAGAAAAACCTCGACTATAATTAAGTAGGTAACTTACTGTAGAAAATATTAACGTTATAGATAAACAATAAAAGAAGCGCTTACCTGTATTTTCATAGTGTCAATAAAGAACGTATAAGTATTGCATTGTTACATCTCTCGTGTGTGATCGAACCTTAATAGTACAGTCTGCGCAAGCGCACGCGATGTGGCAACGTTCGAACATAAAGAATCGCCCTTTGGAACACAATACATATTTGAAATTTATTTTCACGCGAGCAACATACGAAAGCTTTTACGTTTAATATAGTAAACTTGTTTATCTCCACGGCTATGGATTTAGCATGAGATGGGTCAACATCCTGAATATAATAGTTAACGATTTTTAAAACAAATTTAACCTGTAGGAACCACTGTTATAAAGGGGTAAATGTAATCTTTGGAATTACTAATCCGATACTAAATATTCCGCACAGTGTAGTAAACGTTTGTTTGCTTTAAAGCAATGGTAGCGTGGATGGACATCACGTTGATCGACGTGAGTTCGAATCCCTGCAATGAGCCTGAGCTGCGGTGACGGAAAAAATTGTGATGAAACCATAGCATAGTGGTCGGGCAATTTCTAATGCCCTTCTGGCTAACTCTGCATCTTCATCATTCTGTATGGCTTCTGTTATCTTCATGTTGAAAATCTGTCGCCAATAACCTATAGGTGTGTATAGGTGGTCGCGATCCCAACCAACCGCTTTTAATCTATCTATGAAACCTTGAATTGATTCAGTCTGTCTATTAAATGAAACGAACTCTGCTTCACACCGCCAACGTTGGGACAAAAGCGTCGCCACGACAACAAGCGGTCTCACCCGCCGCATTTGATGTTTTAAATCAATGAAATTTAAAATACATGTACAAAGTCCCAGGGTGTTGTTAGTTAACATATATTAAGACAAGTTTTAAAAGTCGGTTTCCTTTAGGCTTAAACTTTTTGGTTTTAAACACAACAGGTGGAAGCTTACAACCATCACATAGGCATCACATAGATTTATAAGCTTTTGAAGAACAAACGACATAAAGCGTAGTCCTTTGGCTATCGCACCCAGACAATAATTAGGGTCAATAGTACATATACTAAGTCATTAGTAATCACATCGACACAGTTCCCCGACATATATTAAATAGTATCATAATTAATATGACGATTTGGTGGGGGAAGCGGCTCCTTGTAACACAAGCGCAGTAGAATTTAAAAAGAAAACAACACACCTCACTCAATCTCTCTCATTTAAAACGATGTTTTCGTTTTCTCTAAATATCTTTAACTTTCCACAAGACATTATTCATTTTGACAAAAATATATAACCCTCATACAAAGGTATCTTTATTATGAAACAATTAGCGTGCCGTCTGCCCTATTTTCATATACTAGGAAACATTTAACGAGCGCTTTCACAATACTTAACAGACAAAACAATGGCAAAATTTATTTTTAGAAAGACTCTAGAAAAAAAACTTCGACAACTTCGCTTGAGTAAATGTACATTGCTGCTTTTGTACTGGGAAAACTATTATAGAAAAAAAAAAAATAATGTTTTTTTAAATAACATTTATCCAGAATTTTTATATTATATCTCTCTGTAACAATTATATCACATTCAATTGTGTCCAGTTCTAATACTTGGTATAATAACACGGTTAAGCGTTGCTGAGTTTTGGAATCTACCGTTGATATCTAATCGTCGTTCGGGATTCACTAAAGAAAATATTCCAGTAAAATGGTATATTAACTTTGCTCTCCCAATACATCCTTGATAGCTTAATGTATATTCTGAAAAACTTAATCATGCTACATTTTGTCAAAGATCAGCACAATGTTAATACTATAAATAGAGATAAATTAGTCGTACCGTGTTTTAGACTTAGTAAGACTAATAAAAGTTCTTTAGGTTATAGTGTTAGGTTTTATAACAAGATTCCGAAGCATATTACTGATTTTCTGGACAACAAGTTCAAGGACCATGCCAAGCAGGTTTGACTGTCAAAATGGTGGACCATTATGTGAATGATAGTGATGTCTGGAAGTGACTCCCTCTCTGTGCATCTACTAAATTATTATTATTGTACGTATTATATTAACACTTGTACAGTTGGAAAAAAATCGATCAAGTTTCTTACTGGTTTTTCTCGATGACTGGGATATTTTCCGAACCGGCAGTAATGTTTGACGTTCATACGTGCCTTCTTAGGGCCTAAATTGAATAAAGATTATTTTGATTTTGGTCAAGCGGGGTCGTAGGAATCTGTTTCCGGCTGGTCTGGTAACAGTGACACTCTATGGATTGTCGCGTACCGGGATCTGAGAGGCTTGCAGGCGAGTATGACAGAGACAATCGGCGATGTATTGCTGATCTCTTGGTGGTCACCGTTGTTTTTGAATTGCTTACTTACCATCAGGCACAGTGTCGTCACCGTGCCTTACTACTAAAAGAAAAACAAAGGTAAACTTCCATTATTTTAAATGTATGATACTTATCAGTAAGGACCAATACATTTTACTGATGTCATCTTATTTAATTCGTTTTGTAAGTTGAATAGACCGCAGCATGAATAGACCTGCCACAAGGTGGACCGACGATCTGGTGAAGGTTACAAGAAGCAGCTAGATAGTGATTGTTGGGGAAGGCCTATCTATTTTCAAAATTGGACGTCCTTTAGCTGATATGATAGTGTGTAACTATCAACGGGCATACATAGATTATTTTAGTACCACTCATTTTTATAAATTCCGTTGTTTTAACAAACACCAATGGTCTTCAAACTATCCGTTAGTTTAGATATCTTGGTAGGAGGTACCGAAGACACTATGTCCCAGTTGGCACGGTGTCCCCCCGCCCACGGCTGTTGCGAGGGAATCAAAGAAATTTTGTATTTGTCGCCAACTGAAATATATTGGATATTTAAATGTGTTTGACGTGTACGAATGCAGGAACTGCAAACTATTTAAAAAAAAGCTCTCTTCAACAATATAAATGCTCGCGCTGGAACTCTCTCGCTCTTATTTTTAAAATGTAATAATACGATGTATTTTTTTAATATACATATAGCTACAGGAGTTAGCTTATTTATTTTCTACAAGCTTTTTCTCTTGGCTTTGCGTGTTTTTCACAATAAAATTAAAATAAAAAAATACTTAATTCAATTTAAGCCCCACGAATGCACTAACTTATGAACATGTAAACATCGTAATGAAACCATAGTGATAGGGTTAACCACACCTGTGTTCCAGCAACAACACTTGAGAGCCAGTTTCCCCGCTAGGCTTATGGTGTAAAGATCGTCACTTAATATCAGTCGATATTGTGGCTATATAGCTAAACTTATAAAAAATTTAAAAAACTCTTCTTTTAAATTTTATATTTTCAACTATACAAATACTATTTACCGTTAATATTCATATTAATAATTTTGTGGATGCACAGAGATGGAGTCACCTCTAGACATCACTGTCATTCACATGTCCGCCCTATAATAACTTGCTTCACATGGTTCTTGAGTACAGTGCTTCGGGAACTTATTATAGAACCTAGAAGTATGTATTTTTCTAGGTCCCAAGCTAAATCTATGTCAAATTACATTTCGATGGGTTCAAAGGCTTAGTAGCAAAAAGACTGTTATAGAATGGAAAGGATGGAATTCGAATTATTTTCCCCTTTTCTGCTCCCCCGGAACAAAATCCTGCTCACACCCTTGGCTATTGGTTAATGCTGAGATTTAAAGATCAATCAATTTCAACAATATCAGAGAAAAACCCCTTTGCGACAAATTATATGTGTACTGTCTAATCACTTATTTATAGATAAATGTTATTATTTAATGAGAAAAAAATATAAGTCGATTAACATAAATTGTCATAATTATGAATTATATAAATTTATCTTTGGAATTTACAGAAACACGTGTAGGTAAAGAAATATATAATCCGTTTCCTATTTTATTTTTATATGCATCTCTAATACAATAATTACTTTTTTATCGGATTTATATAATCTATCAACACGCGCCTGTTCATCGAATTTACTTTGTTTCTGTAGTTGGCTGCTACTATTCGTTTTTTTAATTGTCTCATTAGTTAGTAGGACATAACAATTGTTTCAGACTGGATCGCTACGACCGTTAATATTGGTAAAACATCGGATTATTGGACAATCGTTAGTAATCGATTGTTTATGAAAAAACAAATGATAGTTTTTAAAACGCGTATATTAATTTCACTTGTAACCATTACAACCAAGAGGCTACAAAGTTCTGGTATAATTAACCAGGATAAACCCATTCCAAACAGCTTATCGAGGCATTTAACCAGCGTAGTGCTCTGATGCTCATCAGAAATCAACTATGAATTTTGGTGAGGGCACTCACTGGACACTGTCCTTTGAAGAAGCAGATGTACAACATCGGTGTCCGGGGCACAACAGATTGGAGATTTTGCGAAAGTGCGGACGAAACGCTAAAGCACCTCTTGTGTGAGAATGTGACCCACTAAAACCTAAACGTAACCGGATTTTAGATAAGCACGTGATGCTCCCGGAAGAGGTTCAGTTGTTCTCCGCCAAAAAACCCTGCAGTATACCAAGACTATAGGACTGGATGGGAAGCTTTAGCAGCTTGGGGCGATTATAATAGATCTTATTCAGTGGTACAGGACTGCATAGCTGTCCTAAAAAAAATGTAATCAAATATTAGAATTCTATTTTAACCTACTTCTAACTGTCGTATCGAAATGAAACTTTGTATGTATATGTAGTTCCGATGACAAAATTATAATTTGGTATCTTGGAGCTAATCTTATGATGGAGTCAGGAGGTGGATAATGGAGCTCTTCAGTGGCTACTAGCAACCCCTCCGAGTTTAGGCTCATATAATACGTAATAGAATGTTTTTTTTTTTTTTTAATATATATTTTTATAGTTACTAGCGGTCGCCTAATGATCGAAATTCGACCAGATACTTTTTAATCATAGACTATTTTCTGTTTGACATTTGCAGTATGAACCTAAACAATGAATATTATATCACTTGCTGTTACTTGTCATTGAGTGACAATGTCAAAATTTTCGGGGGTCAAAGTTCAATGGCACCGGTCAGTTTAGGATTCGCAGTAATAATTTATTTAATTTAATATATTAGTAATAGATATTATAGATAAATTTTAGCTTTCTGCACTCCCTCTCCGTATAAACTTTAACCATGCAAAATCTCACAGTCTTCCGTGCACGCAATACGCTTAAAAAGGGGTAGAAAGTTTTTGCTTCACGTATTAATACATTTGTCAATCCGTCGTTGTCGAAGAGGACAGAGAACAAAAAGGTCATCGCCGTAGTTCCGATATTGTTGCTCCGTTGTTTTCGTCTTATTCATTCAACCTATTGCCGATCTATACTATCATACTTAATCTACCATATTTACATACTCCATTACTTAATTAACGGAAGTATTTAAAATAAGGCAAACAAAACAACACACTTAAAATGGTTTTTATCGTCAAAGGATGCCTTATATCACCGTGTTTGGATTACATATATTACAATAATTAATTAATATTTTAAATACCTTTGAACATTCTTCACCATACTTAATTATTCAGTCTTGCTTCTTTTAACAGAAAAAAATAACGTACATTGAATTTCTTATTTATGTATACATTAAAACAAATATTTTCAACGAAATACCCGTTAGTTACGCTGAAGTTTGCAGCAAGGTGCAAGGTGCATAAGTCCTGAACGTCCCTTCGCATTTCAAATGCCTCTAAATTGTAAACAACCCCTAAAACGGTTATATTTTATCCTCTAAAAGGGTTATCAAATATTTTATATTCCTTTTGGAACACCATTTTTAAACGAAAATCATACAAATATTTCTCCTTTATACAACAATAGCTGTACCCGCGGCATCGCCCGGATGAACCATAAAAATGTTTTACTGGAATAAAAAAGATTCTATAAATTTCCTATTCCTATTTCTGTGCCAAATTTCATCCAATGTTTTTTAGTAGTTTTTTGATTGAGTAACAAACTCACTTTCGCATTTATAATATTGATTAGAATTGTATTATATTGATTATACCATAAATTGTTCAAAATATTTGTATCTGTTGAAAGGTACGAGTAGTTTATTTTTAATTAGCTGTGCCTGCGATTTCGTCTGCGTGGAATTTCCTATGCGGCGATGGCGGCGAAAGGAAGCGTGCGCGTGAGGCGCGTAGGCGCGTAGGCGCGGGCGGTAATGGACACCACTACTTTAGTCTATTTTATTTACGCGGAACCCTATTTTTTTTCTTTGTAGGATTAAAGTAACATAAACTACTTCTTATAACATCCGCTATCTGCCAGTGAAACTCCCGTCAAAATCGGTCTAATGGTTTCGGAGATTAGTCGGAACCAACAGACAGACAAAAAGTTTAAAAAATGTTTTATTCTTGTTATACGTACCGTATGTACTTTCATATGCGTTTAGTAAAAACTGTTATTTTGACATTCATTAGTAATATAAATTGTATAAACAATGAAAAAAAACAATTTTTAAACTTTTGTCTTTTTGTCTGTTTGTTACAGGTAATCTCCGAAACGGTTCGATCGATTTTAAGGAGACTCTCACTAGCAGATAGCTAAATATTTTAAGGTGTAATTAAGACTACTTTTAGTTTAAGAAAAGAATTAAGTCCACGCAAATAAAAAAAACTGGTCATGGTGAATCAATTTGAGCGCATAAATGACTAACGTTGCGCAAACCATCAGAGCTATATCAAATTAATGTACTACATAATTGTAGATGACAAAAATACCTACAAAAAAGTCAGCGAGAGCATGTATCTTCTAAGGATCACCCACAATAAGCGTTTTTAATTCAAATAAACGTGAGCAGGGGGGTAACACGACTCGCGCGGTTGCCCATTAATAGATTAATAGTCCTGTAGGTCGGTATTGTCTCGATGGATCTCTTCCATATTCTTCACGGAGCCATAGAGCTCTGAGGAGCACACTTAGTGTAGGTATCGCCGCTTTAAACAATACTGCATTTCATTAGAATTCTCACTCTAATATCATTTGAGCAGACGGACAATATGGCTTCATTATACATTAATTTGTAACGTTGACAAATCCTTGATTAATTTGCGTTCCATTTACAATACGTCAAGATAATGTGATTTATTATCTAGATTTGAAAGCGGAAAATACTGTATTAGGATTAAGAAAATACTTTAAATTAAATACTAGATGTACGCCACGGTTTTACCCGTGTTAAATTTATTCGAATAACTAACTACCGCACCAACGCACGCTTTAGTCAGTCTATCGGGTGTTTTCACTTCATTATGATTGTCGTCAGGATCGTAGCATAAAGATCAAAGACTGGTAGGGCACGGAGTAATCTCTTTATAGATTTCTCTCTGCTTGGGACATCCCGTCTGGTGGAATAGCTCCACCCTACAAAAGATCGCCGTTAAATAACCTTGTGTTGTTTTTCTGCGTTAAGGTTTCCAGACCTCCTTGTAAAAGGGACTTTGTGGTTGGTAACGCGGATAAGTGATTACTATGGTGTTACAAACGTCCAAAAGCTACGGTGGCCGATTACCATCAGGCGAGCCGTATGATTGATTGCCACTTTAGTTGTATAATAAAAGTTATATAATGCCTATAACCTTCCTCAATAAATAGGCTAGGTATATCATATAATGTACACAGTATAAAAAATGTATTTTCCTTTGTCTACTTCACAACAAATCATCAACTTTATTTTATCAAATTTAACCCAATTACTTATAAATTACAAGTAATATTTTATAAGATAGCATATCGAATAAAATATCCGAATTGGGCCGACTTATCGTTTATACATAGATAAAATTGATATATACACCCACCCACACACGTGAAAATTTCAGTGATATCTAATTTTTAATCATTAATTATCACGAAACATAACGTGGTCGTCAAGGGAATTTTATAATTATACTACATTACTCACAATTATGTAAAATTAATTAAAAATCAATTTCTCTTTGTAATAATTCCGAACGAGAAACAACTGTGACTGTTTGTGAATCTACTATAGTCACAAACTAAGAAGTGGCCGAGGTTAGGTTAGTTTAGTACCACCTACCTTATACTTTTTCGTGATTTTATAGCTTTTCTGTTATAAAACTTAAAAAAAGTAATTGAACAACAATAGGAAATGTTTGTCGAGTGAAAAGTTGTCCGAGTGGGCAAATTTAAAAATTAATAAATTTCGGTGTTATCTTTAAACTTTACGTTTTCACTACCGTGGCGCCACCCTAATTTGACGCTTTTTGACAGACACTTTCATATATAGAGACAGTACTCCTGGTCTCTACCCTTCATATCACAAATGAACAAATATACTTACAGACGTCACAGTGCTCTTCTCGTCCCCGGAGCAAAAAACCTCTTCTCGAGGGAAGGAATGGAAATAATAACTAAGCCAGGCCAAAACGTATTGGCAATTGGGTTCCTTTACAAAAAACGACAAAATATATCATGCCTATAATGTTAGTCACTGTGTATTTATTCATTGGAAAGAGTAAACAAAATGGATTTACCACAAGTTACTACTTTGTAATCTATTGACAATTTGATTTCACGTGAATTCATACGACTTATCAGCGCTGTGTAGCGCCGTACGCGAGTTTACCCGAAAAATTGCCTTTCAACTATGAATTTACTTTTACCTTATAACTTATAACTATGGATTGGTGGCTTAAAAAATCCATACTTTAAAACAATGAAAGCTCACTGATTGGAATCCCTGCAACGAGCCTGAGCTTTCGATGAAGGAAAACCTCGTGATGAAACCATAGCTTGGTGTTAGGGTATTTTCTACTGTCCGTTAGGCTAGCTACCACCCTCAAATTGAACATCTGTCTCCAAGCACCTGTAGGTGTGTCACGGCAGCTGTAGTTTATAAACAGTCTCCCACTTGACCAGACGCTAAACCTATAATGAAAAAAAATGTACTCGACCTGCGGTCCGTCAAGTCTTTGTAAAAGATCCAGACATACCTATATATGCCCGACGTGCCAATGTATCCAATAATTATTAAAATTAAAAACTATAGCAAAAATTCACTCCTATTCTTGAAAATTTTAATTTTAAATTATTTATATCAATGAATGTTGTAGTCAGATTGTACCTACTTGTAGTATTTTTTCCTTTCTGATAGGGATACTATATAAAGAACACTGATCACGAATATGCTCTTAAAAATATATTTGTCTGTCTGTTTGTATGTCAATTTAATTCAGAAACGGCTTCACCGATTCTTATTAAATTTTGTAGACGGGAAACTTGGTTCATTGGTCAATTGATAGGTTATTAGAATTTTCAATAATACTTTTACAAATAGTTAAAAAAATTAAAAATTCTCAACAGATTTTGATTACATTTTGTACACGTGAAGTATAAATTATTCAATAACGGATGTGCTATACCTAACAAATCACAATATCACTTTAGAAATCGCAAAAAAAAAAAAAAAAAAAATTACATTTACATCAGTTCTCAACTGGTTCTGATCTATTTTTTAGACAGGACGCTTACGTCATTCCATAATTATTGATAGGCTATAAGAATCGTCAATAATATAAGTAATAAATATAAAGTTACGGGACTAAATAATTACTGCGTAGTAACAAACGCGTGCGGAGCCGCGTGCACACCGCTAGTTAACTATATCATTTTGTTAATTCAGTAGAGCTATTAGGCTTCACGGTTTGCTTGAACTCACTCTGGTTAGTTAATATCGAGTAATACAAAAGCAATTTTAAATTTCATACATGTTGTGAACCAGAACTGGTAATTACAATATATCACAATTGAACCAAATACATACTTTCGGTATTCACAGAATATAAAAAATAAATATACATGGTAAATAATTATAAAGCGGAGGAATGTTTTTTTAAAATATTTTTATATTAGATAAGCTCTTTCAATATTTATATAAACCGGAAACCGAAGGTGTGGCTGACGTAAACTTAGCTAACTGCTCTACCGTAGTTCAAATAATATGTAACCACTAATAGGTACTTACTCGACAGATAAGATTCTTGATAATGGTAATAATATACCTTATTAACCGTCATGGTTACCATTCATATGCAATAGCGATGGGCAATGACACTATAAGTGATCGTAAAACTGTAATACTATATCATATATATTATATAGGGAATTTAGGCTATCAAATATTAGGCTACAACTGTAAAGTAGCCGTAAGTAAAATAATGATTTTTGTTAATTAAGTCTCAAGTGGAAGTGTTCCCGAACTGCTTTATCACCGTGCGCTGGCGTAATGGTAAAAGATACGTAAATACAATGTTCCACTAAACAATTGATGCTTAGTATATTTAAAAAAAAATCCGAAATAGTATATGATTATTTCTTAAACATAAGCCACAATAACGTATTTTGCGATTTTTTTTTTGATGAAGATTAAAAATTGATTTGTGAGCATTATTTTTACGCATGGCATGTTAATCCTCACGAACAAAAGTTACTTCATCATAAAGATAATTTTATGAAGTTAAATTTTGTCCTATAAAGTAAGTTATTTGGACACAATATGATTTAGGAAATAATGAAAAATTGAAATAATTTGAACTTGCGAGAAGGATAACTATAATGACCAGGCTACAAGGGTGTGGTTCAACGTTTTTTTTTGAATAAACTTTATTCTAATCAATAACCTCATCATGTTTCTGGCATGCAGAATAAAATTGAGTCAAAGTACATCCAATTTCTTTTTAATATTATATTTTTTTCGTGCCAGTTCCAACATTACTTATGTTTACTTATTAATAATAAGTAGGTAATAAGTGTAACTAAAATAAACTTATAAATGAGGGTAAATCAAGTTCCCAGGAAGAAGACTTCATTAATAAAAAGGAGAACTTAATAGAACTACAGAACGTTCTGGAAGCATCTGGTATCGGGTCTACGAGAATGTTGCGATACACACATCTCAGACAAAAATTTTATACCTATTATCAAATATTCTATGTACAATTAATAAAATTGAAGTGTCCGTTTGTGATGTCAAAATAACAGCTTATAACTAAATGCATAATATGAAAGTATATATATAATATATATATATATATATATATATATATTTATACGTTATAGTTTTTATCTGTCTGTTTGTTTGTTCCGGGTAATCTCCGAAACGGTTGGACCGATTTTGACGGTGCTTTCGCTGACAGATAGCTCATGTTATAAGGAGTAACTTAGGCTACCATTATTGTAGAAAAAGAATTATGGTTCCGCACAAAATAAAAATAAAAACGGTTCAAATTTCTCGGGACTTCTCCCTCCTCCGCGTGATATTGGGTGAGTTTCAGCTCAACCCCCTATTGTACATCTTAAAAATACCTATAATCAATTCAGCGAGAGCATATGTCTATCATCTAAGGATCACCTACAATAAGCATACAACCGGGAGCAGTAGAAGCACGATTCGCTCGTATGCCCGATCGACGACATTCTGTAGTCTATGAGAACGAAGTCGCGGGCACAGCTAATGATACATAAAATAAACGAACCTGTTGAATGGGTTCTTGTACAAGGTGTCCAGAAAGGGTATCGGGTATTTGTAAGTTCAATGAAACAAAAATTATTTGTATGCAATAAAAAAGTTTATCGTTTATTATTAGCATATGAATTGGAGAATTATTTGGAAAAGATGATGTTATCCAAATGATGACCGTTACGTTGCTGGCACTCTTCTAAACGGAAACGAAGATTGGCGATAACACGTTGACACATAGCTATCGATATTGCTGCCATTTCTGACCTGATGTTTTGCTTTAACTGGGTTAGATTCGTCGGATTGTTTTGATAAACCTTACTTTTAAGGTATCCCCATGCAAAATAGTCAAGCGGGCTAAGGTCGGGGCTTCTGGGAGGCCAGTTGATGTTACCCCTTCGCGAAATGACTTTATTAGGGAATAATTCGTTAACAACTTCCATTGAGTTATTTGAGGTATGACAAGTGGCCCCATCTTGCTGGAACCATGTTCTTGAGTTGAAACCTGCAAACTCCTGCAACTCTGGGACCAAAAAATTTCGCAACATATCGCAATAACGGTCACTATTCACATTAATTGCTCGGCCTCGTTGATCTTCATCAAAATAAGGACCAATTATGCCTTTAGCAGACATAGCGGCCCAAACAACGACCTTTGGGCTATGCAGGGGTCGTTCATGCTTTCGTCTCGGATTCTCCACTGCCCAGTACCGACAATTCTGCTTATTAACATGACCATTCAGGTGAAAATTTGCTTCGTCACTGAACAGTATTGTTGTTAAATCGCTGCAGCATTTCGTTCGCAAAATTCAGTCGATTAGCATAGTCCGTATCCTTCAATTCTTGAACCAATTGAATTTTATAGGCTTTTAGATGTAAGTCTTTCTTTAAAATCGAATGTAAAGACGATTTTTTGATGTTCAACGCTTGGCTTCGCTTTCGGATGGATAAAGACGGATTTTGACGAACCGACGCCTCAACTTCTTCAATTGTTTCTTCATCGCGAACTGAACGAGGACGACCAGAGTTTTGAATTTTAACTGTCGCACCTGTATTCTCGAACATCCTGATCCATTTCCTAATGCTATCGTCACTTGGCGCGTGGCGTGTACGATATTCCGCACGATAGAGACGTTGAGCAGTCACTATTGAATCACCATTACGATAATACGCTCGTACGCAAAATGCGCGATGCGTCCCCGAGTACTGTTCCATCGTGACTAAAACTCCACAAAATGGCGGACGCCACGAACCCCTCCCCGCACCCTTTAGACGCCCCGTTTCGAATATGGCGCGAAAACAAATACCCGATACCCTTTCTGGACACCTTGTAGCTTTAAAAGTTTAGGAACCGCTGCTCTTGAACACTTGCTCATCTTGCTCCTTCGCTCCCGGCTATTTTAAAGACAAAAAATGAATGTACATTATTGTAAAAAAAGCGTGGGGTGCATAGTGTCAATAATTATAAACATTTTATTGACAGATAATGAGTAGAAGAATCATCACTTCGATAATATAATATCTAAAAAGCGCTTTGAATACACCCCACGCTTTTTTTTACAATAATGTACATTCATTTTTTTTTTACAGTGTACTTAATCAAATTTATTAAATTTTATTTTCTGTTTTTTAGTTGGATTTATTATGAAAGCGTGTTTTTTTTTAGTTTTTTAAAGTATTATTTATTTTTCATTTTTTAGTTAAATTTTTTAAACTATAAATTATTTAGTTCGATTTGCTAACTATCAACCGCCCTTAATATGTACAAATGTGTTCCGATTGTATCTTGGCTAAGAACACATATTCAAAGATTTCTATGATGCCAATATAAACAGCGAGACACATAGAGGTGCAACCTTCTTTACATATACAGTCAGTCACATTAATGCTTGAGTATGGAATTTTCAATCCGTAATCACTCTACAAAACTCTGTGACTGATTGTAGATTTTATGCTTTATCTCCTAATCGAATCATTTCATTCAATGCTTCACTGTTACATGGAGTTCTTCCTGTTAATTTTGAGCAATCAAGTTCTTCAATTCGTATACCGTCCAAGGATCTTCCACGACTAAGTGCCACATAAGCTTGTCCAGCAGCAAACAATCGCGGACCCAAATAAATGACTGCATGATCAACTGTACAACCTTGCATGCCCGAAAGAGTATGTGTGGAACTGCACCCATGCGTAGTTCGCGCACTAGCTCTATCTCTCTTACTCGCATGCAAAGAATGCGGAAAGAAATTAATTAATCCTGGCGAATCTAATTAGGATAATCGGATGCTTTGATCGGATTATTGCATTGTCATCGACTTTTGACAGGTGTGCAAAGTTTGAATTAAATCTGATCATTCAAAGTAGGACAAAATCGAGCTCAAAGGGGTCGGTTACATACATACATACATACAGGTGAAGCTAATAAAAGCGTGTTAAAAAGCCTATAGTGGGTGATCCTTAGAAGATAGATATATACTCTCCCGGTGTTTTTTGTAGATATTTTTAATACATATAATCACATAGTACATTAATCTTCTATATCTCTTGTGGTTTACGTAGCATAAGTCATTTAAGCGCCCGAATTGATTCACCATGACCAGTTTTTTTTATTTGTACGGAACCCTAATTCTTTTTCTAAAATAAAAAAGTAGCCTAAGTTTTCTCTATGTCATCAGCTATCTATCAGCGAAAGTCCCGTCCAAATCGGTCCAACCGTTTCGAAGAATACCCAGAACAAACAGACAGACAGACAAAAATTTTAAAAATGGGTGTTTTGTTATTGGTATCTTATATACTTTCATATGGATTTAGTAAAAAGCTGATTTTTTGACATTACAAACAGACACACCAATTTTATTAATTGTATAGATAAAATAGTATCTGCGAACTATATATTTATATGTGTCAAGTTCAGTGTAACGAGATGACGTAATTGCCTCATGTTCGGTATCCGGTCGAGGCGGTGTTGATAAGGGCGGAAGCTGTTCAAGGTCAATTAAGAGTCTCGGTTAAACTTCGAGTTCAAGGTCAATGTAAACATCTGCTTATAAAGTTGCCTGGCTTGTTAGTGTTAGTTACATGCATGATTCAATTCTAAAATTAGTTAAAAAAATTAAAAATAGCTATCCTAAAAAGTAAAAATGTTTTTTAAATATCGAATTTTTTGGATTCCACAACAATATAATATACATCAGCCAGTCTCAACTTTACACGGGACAACCAGTTCAACGATGAAGGAAGAGATGGCCACAGTGAGTTGTAGCCAATAGACAAACTAAGTCGCGGAATCCGTTTTTGTGAATCGCAAAGCTTCTCTTTGGTGTGTAGAATCTAATGCGGTGGGTCAGATCAATTATTGGACTCAGTGTTGGTGGATGTTGGGGTGGCGACGCTTTGGCCAACGTTGTCGAATTAACGATAATAATTTCTTTTAGAAACTGTTTTTTTTAACAATATCTAAAAGTAATATTAAAATTTATTATAACTTATCAATTGACCAATAACATAAGCATCCCGTGTACAAAATTTCACAAGAATCGGTCAAGCCGTGCCAAAAATCCGGAAATATAAACAGACAGACAGACAAAAAAAATTTTTCAATGGCATATACGTATATGCCAGTACCGTTCATATGGTATGCCAATCGGAAAATTTTGGAAAATATTAACTGTACAGACAGAACGACAGATTTATTAATATATACGTAGAATACTAAAATATTGACATGTCAAACGATACATTTTTTCTACTGTAAAACTACTAAGACAATTTTATGTTATCGTGGGAACAAACGCAAGGTGTATTTTGCTACATATAAAAGGGTTGGCCAGTGACACGTTGCTTGTTATACTAACGCCGTGATGCAATGTCGACATTTTTTAGGGTGCTCCCTTTTTATATGTTCATGTAAAGTTTCTTCAGGTAATAAATTAAAACTATAATCGTTTTATATCATCTACAGATAAAACTTTAAGAATTAATTTAATAATGCTGAATTTAACTTAATTCTTTTCTAAGTAACATATATTTTTACTTTATTATTGTAGATAAACGAACACGAATCTTCTGTAATACTAATAAACAACATTGTATAACAATTTATATGTAATTTAAAGATAAGTTTCGTTATTAGTTATACTAAAATAAGACTCACTTAGTTATATATAGTACATAGCTGCATTTCTAAGTGCATCTTTTTTCATGACAATTTTAATGTTTAATATTATAAAATCACCCACTTAAAAAGGTGTAGACTAAGAGTCCCCAGATTTGTTTTAGAAAAAAAAAAAAATACGTAGAAAATTTATTTTAAACAATAGAGGTGACAGCAAAACTTAAAGACATAAGAGAGGTAGGGATTAAGAAATATCTTTGGAGATTTATCTCTGCTTGGGGCAATTCTACTGGTGGAATACTTCACAATTAAATAACCTTGGGTTGTATTTCTGTGGTGAGTAGGATTTCCAGAGCTCCTTGGGTCGAAAGCCCCAAAAATCCTCAGAGTTCCAACCACAGGCTATGGTAGCCGTTTAATCCGCGTGATACAAGTGACACTGCACGTGCATCACTTAGCTACCCACATACAACATACACACACCACACAGGTACATATTAGGTTCTGTAAGGGACCTTTTTTCTTTTTTTTTGCTAGCTAGTGTAGAAATACTTTCAGATCGCTAAATACGTAATACACATATGTTCTCTTCCTTTCTCCCAGGAGGCAGGGAATATGTATATATGTTATGTTAGTTTAGCTAGAATTTTTCGAATAGGGAATCAGTCAGATCGCGACTTAGTTGCAATCGCGGCAACAGCCCAAGCCGAGTTCCGGCCACTTACTTTGGCACCCTTGCGCGCTTGTTGCCCACGCTTTCGCGGCTGAGTTCCATAAGCGCTCGCCCCCAAGCCCGGTAAAGCTGTAAAAGACATCAGCGGCTCTGTTTTTGGATAGAGACCCTAAGGCTAATAGTAAGGCCAGTTCGAAAAAAAAAACAAAGGTAGACGTTTACCATCAGGCGAGCCTTATGCTTGTTTGCTGCCTTAGTTGTATCAAAAAAAGAAAAATGTATTTTTAAGTTTTTTTTTGCTTGCCTGCCTTCTCTTAATCAAGAAAATTAATTTTGAGTTTCAAGCAGAATAAACTAACAAGAAATTAAAAAAAAATGCGGGCGGCGTTAATTTCGTAAACGTAGTCGTCTGTTTTGTTTCTGGATAATGAAACAAGACAAGACCATTCGTAATCTATATCTAAAATTCTCATTTATAAAAATTATAAGAACTAGGAGCCTCCTAAAATTACTAAAAATACCCAGTTATACCGCCGTTAATATACATCCCATCAAACAAATAAGACGAATATAAAAATTTAAATTAACGTCTGTAGACATAGCCAAGATTGTTTCTTTTATTATTCTTGCAAAAAATATTAAAATCCGTCCAGTTTTGGAGGAGGAAACATGGGAATACGGTATTACGATTTTGTTTATTTTGCATAAGCTTATTGAATAATTAGTCCGAGCTGGAGTTGTCTCTCTCGCATTCTATTCGGTCGTTCGGGGATAGCGCGACAGCAATATATTTGTGTTAAAACGTATTCTTCACATGTCTTGCCGACTGCGATTCCTCTTAAGGGCACTAAGAAATATTTTCCCTGAGGCGTTTGGTTATATGGTTTATTGTTGTAAACAATGTTTTATGTGAGACAGTTAACATAAGAACCCTACTTGCAGGGTATTACTAAAAACCCAATTTTTTTACCCACACCCTGCTATGAAAGCGTAAAGTTAAATAATTATTCATCACCCCATTTCACGATTGTTAAGTAAAAAAAAGGATTATCGATACTTTCTAACGGGTAACGAGCATAATCTCTTCCTGTTGTGACAAATAGATAGTTACCGCCCCGTGAGCGAGACGCGCGTGATTTCCCTAAGTTATTCACTAGGGTTGACTCCGTTTGGATTATTATATTATTAATTTTAGATATACAACTTCTTAACACTTTACAAGCTGTAGTAACCACTTAATATCAGATGAACTGTATGCCTCATTGCTACTTCATACCATACAAAAGTTTTTTAAGCTACAAATACTTCTCTAGCGCATTGAAAAAAATTGTTAGTGAATTTTTACGATGCACCCGTATATTTTAACAAGAATTTTACTGTGAGTTTTAAATTTACTATGAAGTTGATTTTTTACTCTACAAAGGTGGCAAACAAGTAAACGGCCCACCTGATGGTAAGCAGCTACTGTTGCCAATGGACGCTTGTAATACCATAGGTGTCACTAGCGCTTTACCGACCTTGAGCCCCCTACCCTAAGGAGCTCTGGAAACCGACTAACCGCACGAACACAACACAGGGTTATTTAGCCGCGAACTTCTATATTCTATCAGTCGGGCTGCCCCAAATAGCGAAAAATCTCCAATATCCAAAGAAATATCTCTGTACCCTACTTCTCCTGCCGCTTGCTTGCTTGTTAAGCCTCTTCATTTATTGTGGTGAAATAGTCATACTTCATATTATCTAGCGCATTCAAAGAAGTATAAATTTCTAACACTCGAACAAAAGAAGTACTCGCATTAATTATTTTTTTTTTAGAAATATAGTAGATTCCTCGGTTACAGTCTAATATTTTCTCTATCAATGTACCTATGATATATTTCTATAACTCTTCCCGTTTCTTCAGTTTTATTTCTTAACAATATGTTTTTCTGTACATTTATATTTTTAATTCAAATAAATCCATAGTAATAATTAAAGTAGTGCGGTTACAATTACTTTATTATTATCCTGTATTTGACACTGAAAACCGTTTCACTTGTCAAACTATACTATTTCCATTTCTTTATTTTCTCGATGACAGTTCTAATTTGATAGTTGTAGTGTTGTTACCAAATAAGTAATGATATCGATCTGAATGAATATCGATATGAAATAAGTAGTGACGAATCATCAGATTTTGATTAAAATAAATAAATAAAGATTACCTACCTACTTATTTTACAACACCTTCGAAATTTTTTAAGAAGTTGGCATTATCAATCAAAAATTAATATGTGTCACATCTTGTAATGAAATATAATATTAGTTAATAAATTTGTACGAAAGTGTCCGGCAGTAGTTTAGTATCTTACATTTTGTAAAAAAATATCGGGTCTGTTATCGTCTTACGTTTATCGATATAGCTCCATTCCTATCAGTTTCTCCGACACAGGTATAACCTTGTACGTGTGTAAACGTCATATTTTTATAAAATAATGCATACATAATGTAAAAAAGACGCTCGTTCAAGTTTTCACAGGAACTGTCATCGAGAAAATAAAGAAATGGAAATGGTATAATACGTATGCAACTGTTATAATACTTTTTAAGTAAGAAAATAAAAGTCAACTGTTGTAGTAAAACGTGTCGGAACAACCCTAACAATTGTGAATACTGGATTGAAAAGAGTGTTCAATTTTCGAGCATTATAAAAGCATTGTTATAATTTTTACCACCTTATTTGTATGCGCTTAGAATACATAATCGTGTGATATTTTTACACTGAATAGAATATATAAAATTGCCCGTAAGTCTTTTTTTTTCGAACAGCCGTTACTTGGCAGTATGTATTCTATACTTCCTGCTTATATAGTTAAGGAGGAACATAGGTTGTACACATGAAATAAATATGCATGAATGAGAAATTAATAAAGGGTTGTTCAAAGGGTTAGTTAATGTGACGAGAAGGATTTTTTTTTTTAATTTAATAAGTTAAGAAATCATTTTGCTAAGTATTCCTACTCTTATGATAATTTATTGTAATTATTTCTAAATTTGTAAATCATACTTACACCTAACTTATAGTTAGTTTAGGTACTGGAATACAGAAAATACTTGTAATTTTATGTAGTTAATACATTTTTATTATTGTTTTATTAAAAGGGTAAGTACAAAATAACTAGATACTTTTAAATTAAGCAAAATATATATTATATCTTACGCTTCATAAGTACATATATACAGGTAACGCCATCTTTCGACAATACTTGAGAAATGGAAAGGATCCTCGTTCTCCGAATCTGTTTTAATACATTTTTTAACTCAAATATTTTTATTGATCTGTGTGTAAAAGGATCGCTCAATATAATTATCAATAAATCGCAAGAATAAACCAATGACAAATAACTTTAAAAGCATTGTTTATGGTTTGATAAATAAGAAAGTAATTAATTCATTACATATAAATATATTAAGTTTTTGAGGCGATTTTGAACTGTCATTTAGTGGTTTTTATTTTAATTCAGAAACTTTTGTCGTTTGGCAAGCAATGTACATGATGTACTTTGGTTATTGTACTTTGTTGAATTCCCCCTGCACTCCGGACAAGGAAAACTTAAAAAGCATCTGAAAAGTTAAGAGAGTTACCATCTTTTTAGGGATATGTTTGAATATTATAAGAATAAGTACAAAATTGATGTTGGCAGAACTGATGACGAACACAGATGCATGACGGATGAATACAACTTACACCCATAATATAAAATGATTTAAATTTATACACTACCGTATTAATGGTAAATAATAATAAGAGCTTTTATATGCGACAAGGGCCGCGAACTCGCAGAAATTTTATTTGTACGTGAACCCAACGCGCGGTTTGTCGGGGTCACTGAACTCTGTGGCGGGGAAACTGGGGTGTGTTTGTTGGATTACCTATTTGTTCCCAACCTAGCATATGCTGGTTTGAACGACAAAACAACAAAACATTTATTCACGACCCCTATTTTTACGCTCTGAATCAGTTTAGACCTTAGATCACATCGAAAAATTGTCTTCAATGTAATATGTAATATTTTCGGGCCTTAAAATATAATTTACATTACATACACGTCATAATTATTAATATTGAATTCTAAAATTACAACCTATAAATTGGACAGTTACTCTAAATATAAAACTTCATCAAAATCACTCCAGCCATTTTGAACTCCATATGGAACATACATACAAACATCGATTTTTATATGTAAGAGAAGAAGATATTGTTATAGAATAACTATAGACCAATATATAATATAAATATACGATAAAAAATACTATTTATATATTTGACTTCAATTATTTTTTAAATCAATTTCAGTAATACAAAAAGGAAAAAATATATAATAATATATACCTACAATGAATAAAGCTACTTTCTTTTCTTCACAGAACTTAAAAATATAAATAAATTTAAAAACATACTTAAAAATAAATAGCCATAAACCACGGAATTAAATAAGTTTTTTTTTTTAAATCTCTTAAGTAGGTAATTGTTTTTTTTTAATAGATAATGATCTACTAACTCTCTGGCAAAAATGTACCTTTGTATTCGTAAATTAGATAATTAAAATTAATAGATTTATAAAAAGTGCCGACAAAAATCTTACAAGTAATTATTACTACTACCTACTCCGAATTCTCGTTAAGCGAAATAAAACTTAACGAAACCATTAACTCATTTTTTCTTTCATTAAATCGCTTCTATTTAATTACAATAAATAAAGTACGATGTAAAATCATTAGAACCGCTCAGGTATTCCCTCATACCATAAGTCAACTTGAGGAATGTTGACCTGATTCGCTTCCATCCGTACTAAAAACCGAACGACACACAATCAACCTCCGAGAGGGCCGACGGCCGAGTGACTGTCGCTAGCGCCTAGCACTACCGGCTACGGTACGGAGTATAGTTATACCAAACTATACTGTATCGAATAGGTACTATGGGTAGAGTGGTCACTAGCTAGTACCTACTAGCCTGGCTAGCTACTTTGCTCCGTCTACTTGCCGCACGCACACAACTACAATATTACCAACACATCCTTTAATGCTGCGCTGATTTCCTTCAGTTCGTACTTCGTATAGTTCGTACTACACCTCCCCCCTCATACCTCGGGGACGCTAACCGGGACGCCTTAAATCTTTAATTTACAATTTTAGGACAGAAAAATATGTATATAGTTTTGGAAATACATAGAGAGTAATGAGTGGAATATAATCGTGTGAACAGAATCCGTATTTTCAGTGTATTTCTTGAATGACATGGAATTAGCCGGAACGTTGAGTGGAAGGGGCAGGGGGGTAATGGCGCGGGTGACGCGCGGTCGCGGAGGCGCGAGCCGCAGCCGACGACTACGCGGGTCGTGCCGAATAGACGCGATATTCCGTAGTCGTGTCCACGGCGTCAACCAAATTGCACGCGCGGCTCCTATTCGCACCGGCCGGCTCCCGAATAATGTTTCAGTGTTTGACAAACTCAATCGGAGGTCTCGGAAGAAGTACCGTATTTAATAATTTACACTGTATAACCGATCGCATATTCTCAGTGAGTGTTACGCAGTGTGTACGAAAAAAACTTTGTCGAAGATTCTGAAGAATTTTGTGTAAAATTGTGTAAATTCACCGGCCGCGGTCGGATTGCGTTTTGCACAAAACTTTTTTGGTGAGTCCACGGTTTTTATAGTTAATTAGTGACAGTTTTAGATAATGTTTCATCAACATAATTTATATATTTTATATATAAAAACGGGACATCACAAATTCTGTATCGTGAATGGCGGGGCGTTGCCGGCTAAGTAGGAGCAATGGTGTAATGGCTTTTTCTGCGAAATTCCAGCGCCCAAATTCCTTACTTTATTATTATCCAAAGATTTGTATTTGCCGCCTTTTTTATAAAGTAAAGTAAGAATAAACGATATTATTATATTGTCGGGTAGGACCGAATTAATATTAAATTTTTCAACATTTACATTTATTACATTATGACCAATGAAAAATTTCCGTAATTTAATTTTTTTATCGATATTCTTTTTAATGCGCGTAAATCAAGCAATGACATTCATTACATTAAAGTTGTGAAAGAAACTCGTAAGTTCAAGAAATTATTTTATCAAGTTGTGCAATAATTTAAATAATGATATATCCAAAATAATTATATTCTTTATTATTCAATAATATTTTTGTAAATAGATTTGATATGAAGATAATCCAGTCATATTTTCACCACCAATATTATAATTGTGCAATGTTTTAAAACTTTTACAATGATTTGTGTATTTTGCTTAACAATAATACGTTAAATTCTACAACTTTTAAGTAAATGGTTATTATATTACAATACTTCCAAAGAAATGTAAAATAAATGTGATGGGATTATAATTAACGTAATGAACTTAAATATTAAAGAAAGATATTTACAGTATTAGACTATTTTTTATATATTTAAAATACTTTTTAGTAGTTATTAATTATTTACTTGAAAGGACATTATGTCTAATTTATTACAAATTTTAATTATGATATCACTGTATCAGTAATGATTGAAAATGGTTTCTAATAATTTATGTAATTAGAGTAACTAATTACACGATGTATTATTGTACATTAAATATCGTTACTATAATTAGAACATTAATTTGGATTAATATCTTAGTCGTAATATTTTACCAAATTAATATTAAAAATTAAGACACATCTTTGAGTATAAAAATATCATATTAAATAGATTTATTTGTTTATTCTCAATTAAATTATATGTAAAGATGCCTCACTAGGAAAATAACTTCATAAAATACAATTGATAAATATAATAATTATTATTATACCTATATATATATATTAATTAGGTACCTATGGTATGCGTTTAATTGTACACAAATGTATAGAATAGCTGGAAAATTATTCGTTCAATTGCTTTATTAGTAAACAGTCGTTTCGCGCCATTACACGATTGTAAACAAAAACAGTTTTACGGAAATCCTTACTTGACGATGAAAGTGCAAAACTACGCGGCTCTAGTGATGCCCCTTTCTGATATAAAAATGTTTAATATCACGGGACGTCGACAATGACTAATTGTTAACTAAAAATGGGATAGGGTCCAAGGCTAATGTACTCTTTAAAAGAGTTGAATTTCGCATCCAGACTTCAGTCTTCTTTTGAGTTTCGAGGTGAACACTTCCTACTCACGAACAGTCAGTTTGTCCATTCGGTTCATTTGTTTGTAAATAATAATAGGAGTCAACACCCTTTGTGTATATAACTCTATATTTTTGTTTTAAAACAATTTTAATTTGTACTTTGTGATCGCGTCACTGTGAAGAATAACAGTTCTGGACATTGAGAATAAATTTGTTAAAGAAACTAAATTTAGGTAGTGCCTTCATTATTAAAACATATTTTTAAATATTGGGTTTTCTTTTTTTTATATTATGAATTTAGGGTGGCTTGAACCATATAAAAAATTAAAATCATATTTAAATGGTTAAACCAAATATAAGACTGACAGACTAACAAATGTATGCATTTCGACACAACTTAACTGATTTAAGCGAAAATTGAATTTTACTTTTTTTGGTGAAAGTCGCCCTTAGAATAATTTTATGATACAATTTCTGTAAAAAAAAATACAACTTCGTATCAATCTGGAATTCTTAACAATTTTAATGTTATTTAAGTTTTATGAACTTTGACTTAAGAATATTCTCTATTGTTGCAGACGGTGTGCGTTGAACCCATCGCGCGCATCGTCCCTGTGATAAGAGGGCCCTGTGATATCGACGAGTACGTCTTAGCTTTAAATCTAGTTTGTAGTTATTATAGAATTATAATAATAAAAATGTCGCCGCCGTTAGACACTCAATTACTTCATTTTGATATATGGGAATCCTTGGACGAGGATTCTATGAGGTTGACGCAAACGTCCGAGTTCTGGAACCAAGTGCAATATGAAGCGGAACGACTAGATCTCGTACCGCCAGCCAGTTACTCAGACTCGCTTCAGGATAGCGACGAAGACTGGAGAATAAATGAGACCCCCGAAGATCCGCACAAAGATAATATTGTACACCATGACTGTATGTGGGCAGGCTCATGTGGAGACTCTGTACACCCTAATAACACATTTGTACCATCTGAGTATATACCGACCACTCCAGGACAAAGCTTACTAAGGAGAGATATATCGCCGTCCCGACCTGACACTCCGCCGTCGTTGGATGGCGATGAACCGCCACAATTTCGCCACGCTGTCGACGTTGCCGGCACAGCTCTTCGACTCCTCAGAGACTCGGCTGCTGTGGCAGCTGACCACTCTTACACATTAGCGAGACAACACTTTGACTACCTCGGCGTGCAAACTCCATCGGATTCCGGTGAATCAGGTCAGTGACCTCAAATAATTTGAAATACTTTTAATTTTTTAACACAATATAATCTCAGTTTTGAAATTTATCGATATACAATAAGGATAGTTATTATAGATATACGATATGATCATTTCAATGTATTATACGTATATTATAATTCTGAAGCGACATAGTGCTTATTTGAAATTCAAATAGATCTTGTTAGGGCCTCTTTGGCTTATTGGAAATCCGCTGATATGATAACCGACGCTGATCGGTTGTTTTAATATCATTTTATTTCCTTTTTTTGTTATCTAAAGCATATTCGTGTGATCGCAAACATACCTACATATTTATGATTATTCTTATTAACTACGACAGAGGGCTGCGGAAGGCCGATATCGTACTGAACCGGATCTTATTTCAAAGCGGTAAACTATTTGTCAGGACCAGACGAAACAAAATACAGGTCTATCTTGGGCGGGAATCGAATTTATAATCTTTAAACAGGTTATTAGATGATGTTTGTAATTATCAGCCCATCAAATATCTCATTACCATAGTAACGGGAAGTATTATAGGACGCAGGCGCTGTAGTGGGAACGCGGGAAACTGCGCATATCGACCGTCATCCCGCGTCCCCCGCTACGTCTAGACGCACTTGCGATTCCTCTTCCGGAGCCTTCGCGTAGTGCGACCTTGAACGCCTCCACCTTAATGTCAGGTTGCGCAACGATTGACTCGGACACACGGAACTGACACACTTAATTAGAATCCATATTAAAGTCTCGTGAACCGCACGATTTGCCCCGATGTTCGGGTCGTGTAGCCCAGGAGGAGGGCAATAAGGACATAAGTGCGTCGACCGAAACGTCCCATCCTTGATGCATATACTCTGATTGCAAACTGTCATTTCCCGTCGCCCGGGGCAGGGTTAATATCCTTATGTACCCATTAAAATGATGAATGCCGCGTATCCAGTTCTTCAAAACCAGATTGAGATAAGTGAATTAGCGTGATCACTTTTAATTTAGCGTTTGATCGGATTAGAAATCGACATTACGGATGTCAATATGATTATTGCCGAACGTTTCATTCTAATACCAATGTTTTTGTTATTGATCTTATGATAATATGAACTAGATATGACATGTCAATAATAATAAAAATTACTGTCAGTATCTGTTTAATTACATAGCATTTTTACTGTTGTCGGATACCTCAAACTGTATATGTATTTTACATTTCGATACTTCTTAATATTACGGTTATCGATTCTAAATATTACAAATACGGGAAACACGGAGAATAATAATAACTAGCGAACGCCCTAAGCTCGACGACCAGCGACTTTTTGATCATGGACTATTTTCTGTTTGATATTTACAGTATCCATAAACAATGAGTATTCTCTACATCACTTGCTGCCACTTTTCGTCGAGTGACAATGTCAATGTCAAGTTCAATGGATTGATTCGCTGTATTAATTTATTTTATTTAATATATTAGTAACACATATTATAGATAAATTTTAGCTTTCTGCACTCCTCCATATAAACTTTAACCATGTCAAATCTCAGTCTTCCGTGCACGCAATACACTTAAAAAGGTACCGAAAGCTTTTGCTTCACGTATTAATATATATATATATATATATATATATATAACAATAATACGAATGACCTCAGTCATCGTACATATTTAGCGTGTAACTACAATGTTATTATACTGTTATACCTAGAAGCAATTGAGTTATCGCCGATAGCAGTGAGTAAGGTCGCGATGGGCATGTGTTCAATCTGTTTATAAATAGTACAGTACAACCTGTTGCGCAACAGCTTGCTAAAATTAATTTCCGTAAGTTTTAGTTAACATTTAAAATATAGGAATGCTGTTATTACAATAACGTAAACAGAGCTTAGCGTTGGCTCGCAGCCGACGAGACGTGCCGAGGCAGTCTCGACTAGTCCGTTATTCTTGTAAGACTGCAGTGGATTGAAATGGAATCTCATTGATTGTGAAGCTCGCTCGGCTCGTCAGACCGGTTTGGAACTCTACTCGTTCGATTGACAATTTGATAGACGGTTTCTCAATAATCGTGTTCCGAGATCAGTCCGTGAACAATGTTGGTAGTTTGAATGAGCTTTTCCTTTTAATTAGCATTAAGACATTTCACTTCAAAATACTTTTTGGTGAGTTTAATGATTTGAAATCCGTTGCGTCGCATCACTATTATTTTAGCGGCGACTCGACACATGGCGCTCGCTAGCTTAGTACACTGCACTTCACGCCACACATACATGTGGGCCGCCCGAGTTGATTGCGTTATGCGGTCGGTCGTAGTTCTTGTGACATTTTCGCGCCAATTTAATCTGAGACAACGCCGCGTCGCGTCGTGCTTTCGTAATTATTAATTTTGTACGTACATTGTTAACTTTATTTATCGACGCGTTTAAGTTGAAACTAAAAATATAAATTGTATAATATTTCTGAAACGAAGTTCCTTATTTATTTGTAATTTTCATATAACATATTTATTATTAGTTTGTCGGATCACGGAGATAACCGGTGATAACCGAGTTTAAATAAGTGTTTTTGACCTGACGCCATAATTATCTTGGCATATTACATGATTTATGAAGTTTAAACAAATCGTAAGTAGGGCACTGGTTTACCTGCGAATTGTGATTTCCTTTAGGGGCAATTTAGGGCATAAAGATCCGGTTTGTTCGGTTGTCCTAAACATTTTAGTATCAATCAATGAGCCAAGGCTGCGGACTAGTTTTACAGCGAATGTTTCCATTGAGATATTTTTTTATTATTCGTCAAACATTCTGGAAATTATGGCGTCTATGAGTTTTTATGATCTATCTATACAATTAATAAAATTAAAGTGTTTTTTTGTATTGTCAAAATGTCAACTTTTTACTAAATGCATATAAAAGTATACACGATAATTATAACAAAACAACATTTTTTTTAATTATCTGTCTGTCTGTTTGTTTGTTCTGGCTAATCTTGGAAACAGTTGGACCGATTTTAACGGGACTTTCGCTAACATATAACTGATGTTATAAGGAATAACTTACGCTATTTTTATTTTATAAAAATAATTAAGGTTTCGCACAATTAAAAGAACTGGTCGATATATCAAATTAATGAAGGACATAAATGTAGATCTTAAAAAGACCTACCTAAGGATCACCCACAATAAGTATCATTCCGGGACCGGGGAACACGATTCGCGCACTTGCCCGTTCGACGACATTCTGTAGACCACGCGAGCGCAGCCACGGGCACAACTAGTCACTTATAAATGTATTTATATGGTTTATGTTGATTTCAATTTTCCCATTCGTCTTTTAAATATCCCGTTCGTCAAACGCGTGATAAGAAATTAAGTTCCAATAATAAGTTTATTTAAAAAAAAAAAAAAAATTGACAAAGTGCGAAAGTGTCGGGTGCTTATATATTTTCAGTCTTATTTCCTTTGTGTTTTTAATAAAGGAAGATCTAGTAGAAAAAAAAAACTAAAAACGTTGTATTGTATTGGGAATCTACTAAATCTCATAACAGCGATTTTGCTTCTTAGAATTTATATTCTTTATTATTTGTAATGAATATAAGAAGATTAAGACAGAAGAAAATACGTTGAACTATACAAGCTCTTATTATCTATTTAGTAAATACTAAATTATAATAACTTTATACGGGATTAACGAAAAAAGTAAATCTTTTAAACAGTAAATGTCATTCTTTATACGTTTCGCGTAATTTTTCTATTGTATTGTAATTTTGTAGGTATTCGTCATTGTTTGGGAATATAATACATAATACAAGTTATATTACTTTTTTAAAACGTTAAAACCACTAGATACACGTCCTATAAGCCTAACTTCGTACTATCTTCCTTAGAAATAAAAAACCAATGTGGCAGTTAAAGATTCCGCCAAAAACTCTGTACCATATACTGTTCGACAAGTGTTATCACATACAGAGCTTACTGATCGCAACGTGAAAAAGATCTATGTGCATATAGATAATAAGAACATGTACCAGAGTTTTAAAAAAATGCTTTATACGACGCACGGGTTCATGACGTCATCAACAAATAAACAAACAAACATGACGAAACAATATACATGGCAACAATAACTACGATTCCACATAATTAATTCGTTTACCCAGTTTTGAATTATTTATTTCACCAGGCAACAGACCTATTAAATAATCATATTTTTGTATCAGTTTTCTTCCATTATTATCTTAAACATTTTACCTTTAACAGTACCTTATATTTTTGCAGCGATTAAAACGCTTACTTGTCTTTTGTTCTAATAATTCGCTTATAATCCTAGCTGAACAATGTTTTATTGATTGCTTTTTTGTTATTGAAAACTTCTTTGTGTAAATTTCATGTTAAAACTAAAATCTGGGCGACCTAGCTACGCTAGGTGTTTAAAGAAATTAGAAAAACACCTTTCTTGATAAACTTAGAATATAAAACAATATCTGAATACGAAATTTCATCCAAATCGTTGGAGCCGTTTCAAAGAAACCGGTTACATATACACATATGTACAAGAATTGCTAACATAATGGTATTGTATAGATACACGGATGACTGACCTTTACCTTATTAAAACTAGCTGTGCAGCACGGTTTCACCTGTGTTAATTTTATCCGATAAACGGTGCCGTCAGTGCTCTCATCAAACACTTCCCGCAAGTACAAATAATTTCAATTTTCCATTATCTCCTAAACCATGAATCCAAATAACACACTATACAAAGTATAAAATTGTCTTTATGATAAAGTAGCTTTTGTTCGTAAGGATTAATATAAAAATAATGCTCATAAATCAATTTTAACTTCAAACAAATATTCCTTATTGTAGCTTAAATAGTCATACACTATCGCGGAGTTTTGTAAATATATTAAGTAGGTACCAATTGTTTTGTAGAACATTTTATTTACGTATCATTAACCATTACGTCAGCTCACCCGTGGATACAGCAGTTCGGGAGGGCTTCCACTTCCGACTTATTTATTACAAATCAATGTTACTATTCCTCGTGAATCTGACTATCATATAAAAAATAATAATTACGTAACCGACTGGTACTTCAAGAGATAATGAAGTTTACCGGAGTACAATTCAAGCTGCTGCCTCCCCATATTATTATCATTATGGTGCATCATGAATGTACTGTATATTTTATTACATACGTCTCGTTCTCTTTTGTTTTTTTATATTCCACTAAGATAGACCGAGATAGATAAACGATAGAGAGTTCTGTTCCATTCTTCCCGTTTACCCCGGTTGGGATATGTAGGATAGATGCTATCAAAAGTCTACGCAATTATTATTATCGTATTTAAGACAAGTATAAATCGTCGACATAGATTATTTATGTAACGTATTAGTAACAAGCTATGTGACCTGAATTTTGTGATAGTTGGTATTAGGGGCCTAAGTCTAACCTAGCCTTGCGCCGCGCCGCGCTACGCCACGCCGCGGCCGGTTGCCCACCTGGCCCACATTCATCTGATTTCGATAAATGATACTCAAATAAATTCTTACCTACTGTTTCCCTTTTCTAGTTAATATTAAGGCGCCGCCGCTAATAAACCAGTGTAGCTTATTGTTCTTACTTGCCTACAGCTTGCCAGATTTCTTGACGTTCATGTTTACTGGTCTGCTCCTTACCGTGGTAGCGTGAAGTTATATAGCCTATAACCAACTCCAAAAAATAGTCTGTATAATGCAAGAAGAATTTTTCAAATCCGACCGGTAGTTCCAAAGATTAGCGCATTCAAACAAATAAACTTTTCATCTTTATCTCAGAAGGTAATGTAGAAAATAGGTAAAAATTCAAATTGTCTGAGAAATAAAAAAATTTTACGCGTAATCAAGTAGGTACTTGAACGGGACAAAAAATTTCAGTACAAAATTGTGACAAACAAAAAAGAAATCAACTTCAATGTTTACTGTTCCTATGTCAATCAATCAACTTCAAGTTTCCTGGTGCATCTTCGAAGCCGAAAGTCCAATGCCATTGAAATAAAAATGGGACCATCCTTGAGGTACCCCATTTACAACGAAAAAAGTATAAAATATATACAGGCTGGAAGAAAACGAACGGGACATGTAGGAAAAGTATGTTAGATATTGAAGTTATCAAATTGTACTCATTTCGACCAACTTCTCAGTTAAATTGTAATAAAAATGTATGAAAATAATAATTTTAAGTTATATCTTCTTTAGATATAAGTTTACTTTCATGTTAGTTCGATATGTACGAATAGTTTAATTTCATGGTCTCTTGTAATTGTAAGATGTTTGTTGAAGAGATTTTATCCTTATCATAGACACATAGACTGTATCGATTGGTGTAATAACATAGTACATGTCTGTCTTTTTGCATTTTTAGTTGGGTCGATCCCGGTTTGGGTAAGCTTTTTTAAAAAAAATTTGTATACACTTATTATAATTATTAAAAAAAAAAAAAAAAGAAACTAATGAAACTCTTGTAAAAAATATAAGTTGAAATTGAAACATTAAACGATAAATCAATCAAAATCGTAAGAGTTGTATTATTGAATACGTAGGTAGGTAGGTAGGTAATTCATTTTTATCGTAAACTTTAGCGATATGTAATTTCACCCATCGGCATGCAGTGTAGTGGAAACGACCTTGATCGTTATCGATACAAAATATGCACTTAAATATTTAAACAATCACTATGAAGCGTAAATGTGAACACATAACGCGTTTCTACGATTCTGTGTAGCGTTCGCCATCGTGGCCTCCGTGTGACCTTCGTATTATCAATCGCGATAACAATACTACTATTACAACGTGACACCCTAACATAAATTTGTATTGTCTTATCACAAGAATAAAAAACCTAAAGCCACAATGACGAAAGATAAACGGCATCGCAACAAGATAATTAATAAATTACCCGATCCGCTGTTAATATGAACGATAAAGATATTTTTTTATTCGAGCAACGAATATTTTCCATTCATTAAAAATTGCCTCGTTAAAATTTTTATGTCATTTGGTAGCAGGTTTCTTGATATTTCGCCGCGCCGATATAGGCTAGGCGTGGCGCGTTGTGATCGCTAAACTCGAATGACACACCGATGTAAGCGTATTTTCCCATCGTGAATAAATACTTAATTAAGTAAATACTATCATAAATGTATTATCTATACAATTAATAAAATTGAACTGTCTGATTGTACTGTCAAAATAACAGCTTTTTACTATATCCATACGGATACATATATAACAAATGACTAATTTTTAAAACTTTTGTCAGCCTGTTTGTTCCGGATAATCTCCAAAACTGTTTATTGGAATATCATTGGCAGATAGATAGCTGATGTTATAAAGACTAACGGCTACTTTTATTTAAAAAAAGATTAGTGTTCCGCACAAACAAAAAAACTGGTCATGGAGCATCAATTCGGGCGCTTAAATGGCTAACACTGAGTAAACCATAAGGGATATAGCAAATTAATGTACCAAACAATTGTAGACATTAAAAAGATTTACAGAAAAGTCAGTGAGAGACTATTTTCTAAGGAATACCTACGATAACTATTTTTGTCTTTAAAATAGCCGGAAGCGAGGAAGCAAGATTCGCGCGTGTGCCCGATCGATAGTATTCCGTAGTCCACGTGAGCGAAGCCGCGGTTACAGCTAGTTTGTAATAAATGAAAACTTTCAATTTATATGATAATTTCTATTAAAGCTACAGGTAATGGAAAAGAAAATAGGAAGTGTAAAAATATTTCAATTTAATTATATTAATTATCACTCATTTGACCAAAAAAGGACAATGGTATCAATGGAACAGGGCAATAAGTAAGTACGTCTTGTCTAAAATCCTTTTAAATATGTAAATAATTGAAAAATGAAACTTTGTGAAATAAAGTATTTTCACGTATTGTATTATTTACATAAAAAGTTAAGTCTAATTGTCCGAAATAACGTATAATAATACGTTAGTATAAATTTCGGGTGGCAACCATTACATTTATTTATTTTTTATCTATTCGAATAATAGAGGACGTAGAGAGGTGCGGCTATGGATACTTCCAAACGTGTTATCGATATTCTAATTTCGGATTAGTTACAATTGTCATCACTACAGAGTTATCGCTTGTAGCGTTCCATTTTCGCATAATCTCAATGGAATGTGAGTGCGTTACATAGTCGTTTGACTCCTATTAAAGTTTTGCGTCATTGCGTCACACATTTTAACAAGTATTATGCGCGTCCGTGAACTTCCGTGCGAACCCCAGTCCAAGGTCGATGAGCGACATGGCGCTGTCGATGTACCACGCGATAAATTACCAATGTCTATTTTAGCGGATGGATTTCGAGTGGGTATATCAGTAGGCCAGATGACCGACTTTTCGCGGTTGCGTAACACTACAGAAATAAACCGGCCTGTTCGTACTTAGGCGCCTCTTTTGACGCTCCCCAACAAGTAATTTTTTTTTTTGGGGCGCCGATATTTGTTGTCGATTACTTTGCAACTTAATTAATTAAACGAAACCGATAATTGTATATGTAATTAATATTAATTTCTATTGTTTTTTAAAGTGATCTTTAACTTATCCATTAAAAAATGTACGACTCAAGATAAGGGAATCGTGTCCTTCGACTGATGATTATATCTAAATATTGTATGGAATTGGATTTCAAGGTTTACGATAAATGTATTGTTACAATAATCGTTTTATCGTGTCGGCTAAATCCCCAAGTATAATTGAATGTAGGACGGATGATGTACTCGGTGCTTTATTATTTTTATGGTGATTATCAAGCGTGCTGTATAAGATGGCGTGCGGCGCGTTCGCGTCACGATAATTTTTAATTATCATACTGAAATGCCAGTGAACTTGGCCTCGAAGCCATGGCCAGCGAAGCGTGCGCTCGGCCCCCGCTCACCAGGTCACACTTAACGACACCATTGTGGCTATTGCATTCCATATTCGATTGTCTAGGATTTGTTTATTTTTTTTACATCTTATCAGACCAGCAAACATTTTAATGTATTATCAGCATTTTTTTAATCCTTCGCTTACAACGAGTTTATAATAAATTTCTAACTATGTAAACTATCTATATGTGATAAGGACATTAGAAAAAGTTTATTTTATACATTTGATTTATTATTACATATTTGTATTATACCATGATAGTTATTATATATAAAATTTATTGTAAAAAAGTTACCACAGTAAAATATTACATTATTGGGAACTTAGTTTTCTTGTGGCAACTCTGTCTGTTATTGTAACGTTTACAGCAAGTTCGCAAAGCAAGACTAAACAGAAGACTTCTAGAGGTGGGCAATTATGAATGATTTACATAATCGAGTTATTTCGATGATAAGTGGTCATTCATATTCGAGCCCTTTAAGTATACTCAGAGGTGGGCGATTATGAATGATGACTGAATTGTGAGTAGAGTGGGAAGCTAAAATAAAAAGGTGGCGTAGCCGTAAACAAAGTTATTTATAAGAACATAATGTATTACCAAGAAGCTAAAAAATGTCGTTCGGTCGTAATAATGACTAAATCTATCAAATTAGTAATTACTAATATTAGTAACCTAGCATTAGTAATCATTAATGGTAATTCGATTATGTATTATCACTCATCATCGAAATATCTACTAATATTAGTAATTACTAATGGCTATAATCGAGATATCTTCATAATCGAATGAAAGACTTCCCCTATTTGACAATTCGACATGTTAGAGCGAAAATATTATTCGTGAATAAAAATTTCATTTGAACAAAGTTTAAATTGACTTTAGGGTTTGTCGTGAGAAATGTGTTACACAACACTTTAATAGAGATCAGAAAATTTCTTTACAAAGATTGAGTAATTACTGGATCTCAAGATTTCGGTAACATATATGATTTTCGATATCATAATGTCGGCTAAGTTACGATAAATAGGAACGAGGAGCTATGACTCATTGTTTTCTCACGATGAAGCTAAGCTCTACTCAGAAATGTGACTAAGCTCGTCTAGACTGTATACGTACGTAGCCATTAAGATGTACACAAAAATCTTTACAAACCGTAATAAAAAAGTTTTTATCGATTCAAAGTCGGACGATCTCGGAAAAGTTATCGAACAGCTTCGTAATCAAAGAACGGTCGGAGAGAGCTGACAATTTTTTTATCCACCCGCCTATCGGATGCCGGCTCGGGCGAACAATAAAAAGCGGATTATCTGTGCTATCCTTTAAAATTGGAACGGCGGCGGATCTGAGAATCGCGTTTCGAGCGATGGAGATATAATAGATATGCACTAGACCGGATCACGACGGCGGCGTTGCGTTGTCGGCGCACCGCGACAATACGACCGGGGTATCACTTACACGCAGACCTGAAACAAATACCCTCATGTGACCGTTAATCGCGTTGGCGCCACATCGCGCCGCGTCCCTTGGGAAATTGACTACACACGGACGTACCAATATCAGGATTTTGTTTGACTTTCTTGTCAATCCTTAAACTAGCTGTGCCCAACGGTTTCACCCGAATTAAAATTGTTTGACAAAATTCTCGACCGCGCCGCGGTCTATGGTGCATTGTAGCTTCTTGCCTATCGTTGTTCTCACTTCCCGTACTTGTCAGATTGCTTTACATTAATTATTACTGCTCCACTCCTTGGTATGGTAGCGTGAAGTTATATAGTTTATAACCTTATTCAATAAATAGGCTATAAAATGTGAATTTTCTTTTCTGATTTAATTGGTAATTCCAGATATTAGCGCACTCAAAAAAACAATATCTTTAGTTTTGTATATTAAGTACATAATATTTAAAAAAACTACGAAGTTGAACAACATTAGTGTGTTAAAGTTAAATGGAATGTTTTAGTTTTTATCTTTGAATTTCATAAATATCAAATATTTACCAAGAATATTTGCGAAATCACAAAAGTCCTTGATAACGGATTCTGGCGCCAATCTTTTACATAAATGAACGCGGCGCGGTGCGGCCGTAGCGCTATGTAGCACTGTAGCGCCTGACTTATGTTTGATGTTGGTATGTTAGTGGCCCACGCCTAGATTTAGACGTAAGCGAGGCGCGAGGCGTGTTTGACGACAGGCGCCGATACTCGAATTAGATAGACGCGTAATCGCGATAGGCGACTGCGTAACTATGCGGAAATATAGTGAAAAGATCGCGTTGGCGTATAAATGTATCGTCGTCGGCTTCGATAAATGTATTCGACGCGCAATAATTTCTGTAAAAAAAAAACTGCGTAGTTACGAAATTTGCGCGGCCCTGACTCGACACATCCAGGATTACTTATATTCAACAATAATTGTCAACGATTACATTTATACTTTTTTAAAGAGTGAAAGTAAATTTATTAATACCAATTTCGTGTGCGTTTTTGTTATGTAAGAGAGCTAAAAAGGGAATTGGTTGTCAAACGTCATTAATTTTTTAATATGGAGTATGGAGTAATTTTTTAGTATGTGAAGATGAGGCCAGCGATAGATCGCGCGTACCTATTAAATGCATATTCAATAATAGTTAGATAAAAAATAAATACAAGGAAAATCTTAGAAATAATTAATTAAAATGTTGTCTTAAAAGTCATCGAACTGCGCTATTTTTCAATAAAAAATACTTAACAAAACTTTTTGAGCATTGGGGTATATGAATAGTGGACGTCCTTGACAAACGAACTCGATATGTAGATGCAGGCTCAAATCAACCTGTGTGTAGAGTGATACATGGCATATATATATTTCTTAATGTATCCGAATAGCTAAGTTACAATTCTTCGAATGTCGCGGACGTGTTGCCCCTCCACATCCACCCTTAGAAGCAATGCGATCGTGAAACTGACCCGTCGCGTACATACCTCATTCATAGAACTCAACAATGCACTCTCTCGGTAGCCGTATCGCGTTGCATTGGTATATCGAAATTGGGCCGCGTTTCCGCACCTATAATATAATCGTGCAACAATAAAAACATGCGATAATAGAGTTCAACGACATCCTGCTCATTTGGGAGCCCTACGCCATTGTGGCTCTGGTTCTAGAAAAAGCAGGTAAAATATAGTAGAGAGATGTCCCGTGTTGAAGCAGTCATATTTGGCGCTATGCAACTCCGTACGTCTCTCACAGTTGTTCAACATGATAGATGTACCGATGAATCGGTGTTGCCCGGTTATCGTGCAGCTCTCGCGTGACAGTTAATTTTGAATCGACGTTCTGTGTTATAGTCCGTTGAGACCGGAAAGCGTGTCCGTCGTTTGATAATCCCGACTCCATTGAGTGCGGACGCTGCGGCAGCGTGCCGCGCATGCGCTCGTGTTTTGGCGCGAATGGCGCGCCGTGACGTCAGGCGTCTGGATCGATGTCGGCAGACGCTGCGGTAGTACAACGGGGTCGATGTCCTCCCCCCCACCTTACGGCGGCCGGCATGCCCCGACCCCCCGCGTCCCGCACACCTGACTACCTGCAGTCACATCTCCCTAGGTCTACTAACCCCCGCAACGTACAGATGCCGCGCTATTACAAACGACGCCCGCCTTTTATGGTGATAGGCGCCTAATGAAACTATGTTAGGAACGAAGCCGCAGATGCGGGTCAATGATAATAGCAATACTCTCCAGAATTTTACTAATTGGCATTATGATTAAACTGAGTTATCCTTTGTTGCAGAGGAGGAAATCGACGTGGTATCCGTGGGAACGACGCAGCAGCCATTCGTTTCGTCAAACGTGCGCCCTGAATCCCTACCGCGCACACCCTCGTCACAAGACCGCCACCACCTACAACGGGCAGTCGAGATGGTGATGAGCCCGCAACGGCCGGTGGCCAGGAAGCGGTTAGTACCACCAGCGAGCATAGTGTCCGCGAGCGGGTCCCGGCGGAGAGCTCGAGGTCCCGGCCGACGTGGCCGTCGCTCTAACACCGACACCGACTCGGAAGCAGAGTCCCCCGAGATCGAGCGCCGTTCCATCCACAACGACATGGAACGACAGCGGCGTATCGGTCTCAAGAACCTCTTCGACGAGCTGAAGAAGCAAATACCGGCGACGAGAGACAAGGAGCGAGCCCCCAAAGTGGTGATACTTCGCGAGGCCGCCGCGCTCTGTCGCAAACTCAGCGTGGAGGACATCGAAAGAGAGAAATTAAGGAAAAAACACAACCAACTGTTGACGAGGATTGAAAAAGCTTCGTACGACGCTCGCTGCGCGTTATCGCTCGTACTGAACGTCGTTAACTACTTGACAGGTGAAAAATACGTTCCGAGTTGTGTTCTCGGATGCCGGATCCACGATTCTGTCTTTTATAGAATCCTCCTTAGTGGACTGGTAACTTTTTGTATTAGGTCGTTTACGGACACTAGTGGGCGTTCGCGTTGTCTACGGGCCCAGTGAGGTGATACAGACGCTGAGGTCCGCTGCGGGTGTCCACAACGCCGGAAACTTTGTGGATTAAAGATCGCGAGTCCCTATAAGTCGAGGAGTTAATTATTATGAATTAAAACTACAGATTTTACGGCTTACTCTGGCACTGTGACGTCACCGCCTCACCGCGCCGTGACTACTTATCGCAGTTTATTTTGCTCAAACGTAAAATATTAAACAGTGCCAAAGCGAGCCATAAAAATGTCGTTATAGATAAATATCGTAGGTCTTCAGTAAATAATCTTATTATTACAGACTGCTTCGTGAACTAGTAGACTGGTTTAATATACCTCTAGAATGTTTTTTGAATTATTATATAGTTGAATGACATAGTGCATTACAGATTTACTCCGTGTTGACACATTCATAGTAATTATGACTTAATTGTTAGTAAAAGTACCTATTTGTTTCGAAACGGTAAAATGAAGATTTTTTACTGGACCTCCCAATGGTAGCGTTAAGTATTAATGTATTTTAGCTAAACAACGATGTGGAACGGGTTTGTAATGCAGGTGCCTAGCATGCATGCATGAGCTGCATACTGTAGGGCACTGCCGGGCGCGATGTCTGATAACTATGAAGTATAAAGGCACTTTTAGGAGAATGGCCACTGAATATGTTTTCGGCCCGGTTCGTAGGTTATCTACTTTTTGATCCTCTAGTTGGAGGGTCAGTGATACAAAAACTATATAGGTTTAACTGATATTATTCGTAAGTTTAAAGTGCATTTTAGGTTAGGATTCGCTTACGAGTTTCTTTTGTAACGTTTTGTTATTTTGTACATTTTTAACACTTTTTAATGTTTTTTTTTTTTAAATAATATATATATTTTACATACTCGCGCGATTTAATTGTACGTTTTATATTATATAAATACATATATATTTTTAGTTCGATAATTTTTTAATTGTTCAATAAATTGGACCAGTTTTTAGAGGGTCGATTAATTTTATTACTAGATACATTTTATACATTGCACTTTCGGCTTATCTTAACATAATTTATGTAATTAATTAATGTTTATGTAATTTTGTATCATGTAAATTCACCTAACATTTGGCGTCATAGTATTGTGATTTTAGCGCGATCAATACATGTCGTCAGTTTTTTCAAATATTCATTGCATATTTAGCGTTGTAATGTCACTTAGTGTATACAGTTTTATAATTTGTTTAACTTTTAATAACGTGGTCGAAATATATAGGTAAAATATAAATTAACAAAAACAAATCTATAGATCAGTTGACGTACAATAAAGAGTATATAACCCACAGTATAATCTCAGTAAAGTGTCTGATAAAATTCAATATAGACTGTGTATTTTGATAACAACATCAAAATCTAATAATTTTATCAAAACGGTTCGTATATTGAACTGACAAAACAAGTAACCAAGAAATAGTTCCTTATAGTACCTACTAATAGTAAATTTTGCATTTCTTTATTGTATATTTTATTATTTCAGTAAGTTAGTTATGTATTCGTGTTAGACAAAAGGATAGATAGGTACATAATTTGTGGCTTGCAGTTATAACCAAAATTTTGTGTTAAAAATAATATCAAGAAATAACGCTTTTAAAATAAAAGCAATTTTTATTTATGTTTTAAGTGAAGGTTTTATTATCTGTAAAGTTAAATTTTTTGGTCTTTTTAATTCCAAGCCACAAAGCTATGTATGATCTGTGCAGAAAAAAAAAAATAAAAAACTGCCCACGTTGTCTATGGCTCATTTGGAAAGCTGATTGAATATTCAACATGGCGCTTTAAATGTTTTTATTTTTCTTGCTAGACATGAAATAGAAGTTGATGTTTTATCAAGCACATGGTCAGCAGTAGTTTACGTTCGAAGGCTTTAAATTGTGTGCGGAATGTGCCTTGCAATGTACATAATATGTATATTATACATTACATAGATAATTAGGTTTATACTCGAATTAGTTCCAAGAAATATTTTTTGTGAGGAAAATTATGTAGTGTAGCGTTGTTCTAAGTAGTTTTACTTGAAGTGTTTTATAGTTAAAATGTTAAAGATTTGCAGTTTATCTTCCACTAGACATAAATATGTATATAATAAATAAGTAATAGAGTATAGTTGTATGTCGTCAATATTTCTTTTATAAAGCGAATTTTTTTTTCAAGTAATTGTTTAGTTTTCTTAATTAACCGGAGAGTTACGAATTCTCGAATGTTGTACCTGCATTTAATTTGTTTTTTATTTTTTTGTTAACATATCTTGACATTTAATAAAGATTTACTTATCCAAAAAAGGAATCGGCTAAGTATGTCCGTGATATTAACCAGTCTAAAATAGTTTTCACGTAACAAAAAGTCAGTAGTTAATGGTTTTTTAATCGTAAGGAATGACAGCTTTATAAATCGTAGACAGAACGAAATAATGATAAAATTGTTAATAAATTTAAAACTGCACATAATATAAATGTGACAAGGCACATTTCCACCACCGCCAAAATGGAGAAAATAATATGCAAAAATTAAGGTTTTTATACATATATAAATTTGATTTGTAATTATTATTATTTAAATAAAATAAGTCATGTTGTAGTATAATTTTATTACTTGTATTTTGTATAGTATCCGTTTTGCGTGACCCGCTAGCCGTTGTCGGATAAATGAAACAAATTTGTTGGGCGTGATTTTTTTTTTTTTAATTCGATTGGTCTGAATACATTGCGGAACGACTCCGACATAGGTGCGTGCGCGCCGCTACAGAGAATGCAGGGCGCAATATAGATTCCGCCTAACATTAAAATTGTCCTCTGCAATCTTTGAAGGGGCGTTTTTATTTCTATATGGACATGTGTACTTACCACGTCACAGGCATTTGGATACTATTTTAACGAGTTGCAAAGTTTTGGTTTTTGTTCCTTAATTACGTGTATAAAAAATCTTAAGGTATTTCATACAATATAAATAAATGCTAACGTTGAATACGGAGAGAGCTCGGGAATCTTTGGCTAATTAATTGTGATTTTTATACTGTACGGTGTTATTTGGGGGTGTATTTTAAATTGATATGTAAAGATACTGTGATTATATACCTGTGTGGTAATTCGGAATGGTTTCCTAAGCTCTATTTGGTTCAACTAAAAACATGTAATTTGATTTTTAATTCATTACAACCTGCTTCCTTAAACCCTTCATCCTGTTAAAGTAAAACAATATCTAATTCAAAATTAATCTGATGCAGTATCAAAATACATAAATAATACTTACTTACACCAATCTAAAAACACACAAATAGGTACTGGTAAAAGTGCCGGCTTCCTCTACTAACACAATCGTAGCATACAATTTGACATGGAGCATATTAATAAATAGATATTCAAAACTAATCCACTGGCCAGACGCGAGTGGAAGGGAACATAATGACTTGGTGCACAAGGAGCTAGGCATTTTCGCTTGAACCATGGAATAGTAACGCTGTTAGATAGTTTGACATATGTCATTTCACAGAATTTGACCCTTATTAGCAACACTATCAAACGGTATTACAGTGTGTTTTTTTTACAAAATCCGCGGGTTCGATTCCTGGTTACTAATAATTATTGACTATTTAAAATTCAATGATGCAGTTTTAGTTTTCATGAAAATCGGACCCGACACTCCTTTTACTATTTTTCGCTATTCCGTCTAGTTCTGATTTGGCCATCCACGCCCACTTAATAGTAATTAATAGTACTTATTAAAAATTTACAAAGTATAAATAATCAAGTTTAGAGCTATTGTCGCTTATTAAAATAAAATATAAGGCGTGGCGCGGCGACGGCGCAGAATAGATTTTTCTACTTGGGGCAAAGATAAAGTATGGTTCCCGAATGCACGTTCAAAATTAAATTTAAAAAAATGGCAAAATATAGGTGCGCTCGATAAATAATTTAATATTAGTAAATAAATAAAAAATAAGATCACAGCTGCTGCCGATGTGGAAAAATATATATACAATATAGCTTGTTAAATAGTTTGTTATATTTTCTCCTTAATTACACTAAATTAGTTTAATAATTAACGTTGAAGCACAGCGGAGACCAATCTTAATCTAACGTTATCACATATTTCCTGACCAGCCAATATAATAAAGTAAAATTAGTGTAAGTACAAAACTATAGGTAAATTTACGTAAAAAAATCGGTTGTCTGTAAAGTCGGTTTACTGACGATAGTTGAACGTGACAACGTCATAAGAAAATACTGATGGAATGGTATCATTTTTCAAAAGAAAATTTTAATTTTATTTGTTTGATAGATATTTTGTATGGATATAGAGAAGGAGGTAAATGGAAATGACAATTGAATTAATCAAGTTACATTTATTTGTACGCATATATACAATTAGGTTTTTTTTTTTTACAATGTACGTTTTTACAGGTATGAATGTGCTTTGAGCAATTGTTTTACTACTTTTATTTAGAACTTTTAAACATGTGTGATATTTAACTTCTTACAATTTGTGTTATTATGTTGAGAATAGGACGATGATAGGAAAAGCAGGAAATGAAAGGGCCAAATGCGGAGACTGATTGTGCCTCTTTGTCACTCGTTCCGCGCTCTCGCTTGCACTTCAAGCCTTAAATGGAATGCCTCAGAGCGAGGTAACGTCTTCTCTTCGGTAATCCGATCCCCTGGGAAAAGGCGACCAAATATCTAGGTGTAACCCTAGACAGTAGACTCTCCTTTATACGCCACATCAATCTGGTTAGGAAAAGGGCCTCCTGGACCCTCGCCCGACTGCATCCTCTGTTATGTGCTGCAAGCAAAATGTCCACGAGACACAAGCTTACGCTCTACAAGATGTGTATCCGTCCGATCATGACATATAGCTGCGTTGCGTTCGCACATATGCCAAGTTATAACTGGGAACGCTTACAAGCTATCCAGAACAAATTTCTTCACCGCCTTACCGGTGCCCCCTGGTTTGTTCGTATGGAGGATCTCCATAGAGATATGGACCTTCCCTCGATACATGCATATGCCAAACACCTTTCTCGCTCGTATTTCGACACCGCGTCGAACCACGCGAACCCCTTAATAAAAGCGGCAGCTTCCTATGTTCCCGACCCCAACGCCTGCCGGAGAAAACGCCGGCCGCGTAATATATTCACTGACCCGCCCGACCAAACCGAAAAAGCTAACGCGTTCTACGCCGACACCGTCTCTCCAAACAGAGCGTGCCACCGCCCACGCCCGCGTAACCACCGTTCTCTCCGCAGAGGACGGGCGGTCAACTTCGCTCCCGCACACCCGTCACGTCCACCCTCTCTAGCGGCAACCCAAGCCTAGGTCCGTTCCTCGGTGTGAAGCCCTTGGGTCAGGCAGCCGCCCGCGCGATACAAAGTGACACTATACGTGCAACACTTAGTTACCCACACACAACATTACACACGTATGAACACACACACGTGCACACCACACAGGTACATAGGTTCTGTAAGGGACCTTTTTTTTCTTTTTTGCGCTAGTTAGACTATTGCGCTAGTTAGTGTAGAAAAACCATTCCGATTATTAAATACACATACGCATGGTCCACTCCTTCCTCCCAGGAGGAGGGGAACGTGCATATGAGTATATATTAGTTAGCTCGAATTCTCCTAAGATTAGGGAATTAGTTAGATCGCGACTTTTTCGCATTCGCGACGACCGCCCGAGCCGAGGTTCGGCCACTCTGGCACCCTTGTGCGGGTCGTCACAAACTTTCGCGGCTGAGTGCCCTAAGCGCTCGCCCCCAAGTCCGGTGAAGCTGTAAAAGCCGCAGCGGCTCTGTTTGACGATAGGGCCCCTAAGGCTAACAGTGTAGTCAGTTCTAAAAAAAAAAAAAAAAAAAAAAAAAAAAAAAAAAAAAAAAAAAGCGAGGTAACGCCGCATGAGTCATGTTTTTTCGTGCGTGCAGCTGGCTCCATCGAATTATAAGACGTTGTCACGTCAAAAATTTGGCATAATATCATATTCCTTTGTTTTGATTTTGAAAAATTCTTGGATTGGGACAAAAATGAATGCTACTTTATTATTAGGATATTATGATGTCAAAAGCGCTTTTTACTTTCATTCAAAGAAGAAGATTTTCCGATTATACTTCTTTAGATTTATAAGTAATAAGTAAGTATTATTTTATGAAATGGCTTTGAGGTATTAAGTACATATTACCTCAATGTGAAGTGATAGTGTACACTCGATAGTATAATTGTAATGTTATCAAAGCGAGATTATCGTTTCAACTGAAATTCTGCCAAAATGTTGTAATTTAGGAGTTTTAAAAAAAGGGGGTGTTCGAGTAAATAACTGTATTCGAACTAAGCGATATTGATAAATTAGGGCTTAGTAAGGCAAAGAAGAATAAATACAAATCTAACTATTTAAACTTCTTTTAGTATGAAATGAAAAAAAACATAGTATTTTTTTGTAATAAACGTAGAATTTTTGCTGTAAACACAGTATTTTCAAGTCCACAGCGCTGTATTTCAATTTCGTCATCTGACAACACTAGCACAGTTTTAAATTCGAAATGTCAAATTTCTAAACAATAGTGAAGTTCGTGCGATCAGCCGGTGATATGGCTCTGCGTTCAGTGCTTTCTTCTCGGATGCCTTTGGTGATAATTTTAGGTGCAACAGGAACAGGAAAAACTAAATTAAGTGTACAATTGGCTCAGAAGTTTGCTACTGAGATAGTCAGCGCTGATTCTATGCAGGTATTTATAGAACAATAATTTTATAACCTCAACCTGCAGTCAAATTTGGGTTCTTATTAAATTTTTATTTAATAGACACCTTTTATTTTGTCGAATTTCAATATTTACATTCCTTTTTATATAGCTGATAACTTTTAACGGTATATTTATTAGAAGTTACTTTAAAAAATATAAACAATAGGTGTAACCTAAAACATGCAGATTTTATTTTTTATTAATTTATTATTATATTGTGTAATAACCCAAATAAATAAATGTCCTGTGACAAACCATTCCACTACAGTATGTACATACATGTTTGAAATAATGTGGGAAGAACTTGTGTTTAATTAATTATTTATATACAAGAATTTGATAAATCAATTTTTCTAAAATAAGGATTTGTATCATTGTGCACATTAGTCAAAAGTATCTGTCGCAGGATTTAATGAACATGGTGGTAGTCCCTATTGTTAAAAATAAGACTAGTGATATTTGTGATAAAAGTACCTATATGAAACACCGGATATTGGTGGTTGTACAATGATGTAAAGACATAATAAAACAACTAACCATTAGCGTAATATATTTTAATTTAATTCATTTTCTTTCAATATTAATTACCATTTACTAATTAGTTTACTCCGAATGGGCCCTTGTTGTCTTATAAATAAATAATATCTGGGCAACCAAGCTGTGCTCGGTGTCTTATAAACAAAAAAGAAAAACACCTATGTAGGTTTACTTGGAATGTAAAACATTATCTAAATGCAAATAATCATCAAAATCGTTGGAGCCGTTTCCAAGAAATCAATTACATATTTAAGTATACAAGAATTGCTCACTTAATATTAATGGTGGTTGTACAATGATGTAAAGACATAATAAAACAACTAACCATTAGCGTAATATATTTTAATTTAATTCATTTTCTTTCAATATTAATTACCATTTACTAATTAGTTTACTAGGAATGGGCCCTTGTTGTCTTATAAATAAATAATATCTGGGCAACCAAGCTGTGCTCGGTGTCTTATAAACAAAAAAGAAAAACACCTATGTAGGTTTACTTGGAATGTAAAACATTATCTAAATGCAAATAATCATCAAAATCGTTGGAGCCGTTTCCAAGAAATCAATTACATATTTAAGTATACAAGAATTGCTCACTTAATATTAATGGTGGTTGTACAATGATGTAAAGACATAATAAAACAACTAACCATTAGCGTAATATATTTTAATTTAATTCATTTTCTTTCAATATTAATTACCATTTACTAATTAGTTTACTAGGAATGGGCCCTTGTTGTCTTATAAATAAATAATATCTGGGCAACCAAGCTGTGCTCGGTGTCTTATAAACAAAAAAGAAAAACACCTATGTAGGTTTACTTGGAATGTAAAACATTATCTAAATGCAAATAATCATCAAAATCGTTGGAGCCGTTTCCAAGAAATCAATTACATATTTAAGTATACAAGAATTGCTCACTTAATGTTAATGGTGGTTGTACAATGATGTAAAGACATAATAAAACAACTAACCATTAGCGTAATATATTTTAATTTAATTCATTTTCTTTCAATATTAATTACCATTTACTAATTAGTTTACTAGGAATGGGCCCTTGTTGTCTTATAAATAAATAATATCTGGGCAACCAAGCTGTGCTCGGTGTCTTATAAACAAAAAAGAAAAACACCTATGTAGGTTTACTTGGAATGTAAAACATTATCTAAATGCAAATAATCATCAAAATCGTTGGAGCCGTTTCCAAGAAATCAATTACATATTTAAGTATACAAGAATTGCTCACTTAATATTAATGGTGGTTGTACAATGATGTAAAGACATAATAAAACAACTAACCATTAGCGTAATATATTTTAATTTAATTCATTTTCTTTCAATATTAATTACCATTTACTAATTAGTTTACTAGGAATGGGCCCTTGTTGTCTTATAAATAAATAATATCTGGGCAACCAAGCTGTGCTCGGTGTCTTATAAACAAAAAAGAAAAACACCTATGTAGGTTTACTTGGAATGTAAAACATTATCTAAATGCAAATAATCATCAAAATCGTTGGAGCCGTTTCCAAGAAATCAATTACATATTTAAGTATACAAGAATTGCTCACTTAATATTAATGGTGGTTGTACAATGATGTAAAGACATCATAGAACAACTATAAATTTGTGTACTTAATATATTTTAATTTAATTGTTTTTGTTTACACCTTAAACAGTGTATTTTCAGCATCAGCAATCAGTTTGACTTCCAGCTTGTTTAAATTTTTAGTATCTTATAAATTTTTAAATAATAAATATTTAAAAAATAAAATAGTAAAATAAATGAAATAACTATGAAAACAAGTAAATAATCATGAATAATATAATTTTTTTTACAATTTTTGATTTTCATAGTTTGTGGTTGGTGTGATTGTCTGTTTGTTAATGATATTTAACTTAGCTTATCCATGGGTATAACTGACCCATATGTGAAATAAAATATTTAAGTTGCATAGCTTATGGTTTAAATGTCTTGAGGCTAAAAAAAAATAGCACAATATTCATTTTTTTTTGCGATTTTTTAAATGAAAACTTCTATGGTTTGGCTTGGGAGTAAATTTATGTAAGTTTTCATCGACATGGTCACGTGCAGTGTTAAGATTATCAAAAAAAAAATATTATGGTACACAATTGTATTTCACAAAGTTAGTATTTCTTATTTCAAATTACATTTGTATTTTCTTAATTCTTTTATTAATATTAATAATAGTTACTTTTATTATTATTATTATTAATTCTATCATTTGAAGTTTAGGAAAAATCTTTATATTTTAAGTTTTCATTTCTGTCGGCTACTCATGACTACGAATTTTTTTTCTTGAAAATTCTATGTACTATAATATATAATCAATTTTATTTTTGTGGATTAAGGAATATAATTATTTATGAGTTTATGAGGAACTTTACTTTAACTGCCACGTTAGCCTAGTGGTCGTAAACGCGACTGCTATGAGCGAGTTTCTAGGTTCGAATCCAGGTCGAGCAAAGTGTTATTGGGTTTTTCCTATGAAATTCTCAGTAGCAGCTCGGAGTTTGGTTTCGTGCCCGATTAATGGCAATAGGCTCGCCCCCTATTACATGGGACCTAAAACATACTCGGCGAACTTTGGTTGTACATTAGTAGACGTCTGCCTAACCCTTCGGGGAATACAGGCGTAATGGTACGTTTACTGTATTATTTTCAAATTTTTTGGGTTTTTTAAAACTAGGTTTGATTTCCTGATTGAAAAAATGTTTAGATTTTACTTTTTATGCTTTATTACTTGCAAAAAAGGAACAGTTTTCCATTCCAGTAAAATTTTATTCCATGTTAGTATTATTTTTTTTTAGATCTGACTACACTTTTAGTCTTAGGGGCCCTAAAGCCGCTGCGGCTTTTACAGCTTCACCGGACCCATGTTTAGTAGATAATTTTAGCTTTATATAGTATTTATCCAATCTTGAACTTTTGTTTGAACGGGCTAATCTCTGGAACTACTAGTCAGATTTGACCCTAAGGGGCAGAGCAGTGACCATGATCGTGAAGCAGTCTGGAAAGCTGTAGGCAAATACTGGAAGTGAGAAAAACGATAGGTTACACGGCAAGTCGAGCGCGGTGGGTGCACTGGTGACGGCGTTCTGGAGTGTTGGTTGAATGAATTCAATTTCAACAGCTAAATATTGATAGTACTTTCGTATTTGCCTGTGTTATAAAATAGCAAAATGATCATTCATAATTTATTGTATTTTATGTTAATTTATACCTACTAGCGATCGACCTAAGGTCGAAATTTGACCAGCGACTTTTTGGTCATAGATTATTTTCTGTTTGATATTTACAGTATTCATAAACAATGAGTATTATCTACATCACTTGCTGTCACTTTTCGTTGAGTGACTATGTCAATATTTTGGGGGGGGGTCTAAATTCAATGGCACTGGTCGGTTTAGGATTCCCAGTATTAATTACCCCTACCCCAAAGAGGTCTGGAAACCCTACTTACAGCACAACACAAGGGTATTTGGCTGCAATTTTCTGTAGAATGGACACCAGACAAACGGACTACACCAAGTAGAGAGAACTCTCCAAATAAATTCCTCTGTTTTCTCTACCTACCTACCTATTCTACTTCTCTTGGAATATAAAAAAAAAATTTGTATAATTTAAGAGATTATAAAGCGTAGAAAATAATAAGTTCATCAATCAATAAAGTATATATAATCTATCATCTATCAAAGTACTTGGATTCAAATAGTAACAACCCACAAGCGTAAGAATTATGTTAGAGTGAACACTAACCGCGCCTATGAATGTACAACGACCATACATCGTTCCGTTCATGATTTAAAAAATAATAATAACATGAGCTGCCATCATGAATCATTTCATTTGCGGCCACTATCCTCATGTTTCAAACTAATGGTACGTTTTTAATTGAGAAAAGTCTTTGTGTACAGGTGTTTTAGTTAGTACTAAGCAAAATTCCTATGTGAACACATTTCGTTTGTTGTTGTTAAGTTCTCGTACAGTCTGATGTTTATCTCCTTTAAATAAATGCAAATCATAATTACTGAAGTTGCGAACCAATTGTGAAAGTTTATTTCGAATCTGTTATTGTTGATACTTGTTTTACTATCGTATTAAAATCTTTATCTATTTTGACATATCTTGGTTCACATTATTACAACTTCTTGTGTAAAATTTTATATCTAAGTTAGAAAGTTTATTTTTATTACTTCTAATCATTCCTCGAGACGCGTAATACTAGTTAATAATACTGTCATTCGTGTCTAACTTAGAAAAAGAAATCATACTTCACATAATTTACGTTTAAACATAAATCTGTGTAAGTAGTATTTAAGATACAATCGCGAACGAACATCTTTTTCTGTGAATTCGCACAATAAAGGTCGAGATGAATCTAGAATAAGATATATTCCCATGGTTAAAAACATGTGCATAACAATGTGTACAAGCTTGCATGTAATATGGAAAGCAGCGGTGCAAGTGTGTTCCCTTGTGGGACCCAAATTTTGTTCGAGTTTGCGTACTCGTGTTTGTAGCAGACATCGTGAGATGACAAACAGCCTTCAGACAGGTCGCTGTCGCTATAGTATATTTTAAAGTAGTAGATGAATAAATAAATAAAGCTTTTGTCGCGCAGTAAATATTGTTTGCATTGCTAAAGGCCTTGTTAGAATCTTTTTGTCAATTTTTTTACGCATTTCCTATGGAAGCATTGGTTCAACGACAAAGCTATTAGATAACAGTTACAAATGTTAAATATCGATTCAAACAGTTTGTGATAAAGTATTATGTCATTGTATTATAGTATCTACCTATTATGCTGATTTACAACTATGTCTATTATGTCTGTGTCTGTATCTATTATTTTTGTTATCTCCCTAGTTTTTATAATACCTTTCCTACCTACCTATTTTATAATAAAATGTTGTACGTTATTTCAGGTAACTGTAATCTGTACTTTATAAGAACATTTAAGTACGTAAAAATACCTTATTTTACGTAGTATGATTTTTGTATGATTCATTTTATTTAAATCATTAAAAATTATAAAATTAGATCCTAAAAGTTCAGTGACTGAACGTATTTATGGGGTTTTTTATTTCGAGCCGGTGTGCCGCAGTGGCAGATTTGAAGAATTGACAAGTGCCTTTAAAATTTTAGTTATTTAAAAATGCAGTTTTATTATTATGAAATCGTATTTAATATTTATTCATATACATTAGAAAATACAACAAAGACAAAACCTACTTAATCTGCGTTTCTACACTTTCTTTCCTCTAAATTTGTCCATGAGTGTATATTTAGATACAATTCCTAACTTTATCCACCAAGGTCAAATAAAAGGTAGCAATATATATACTTATCTTATATATACATCAGTGTATTTTTTGGTTGGAAATTAATTTTTTAAATGCTTTTTATAATATTTAGCATGAAACATAATATTATAATATATGACTTACAATTTGCGGATGTGATACATACAATTATGCACATTATATAACAATATCTGGACGACGGAGATTAGCTCAGTGTCTTACAAAAAAAAAAAAAAAACATCCAAATCGCTGGAGCGGTTTCCGAGAAACCAATTACATATACACAAATCAGTTACTTTCTTAATAGTATTAGATTACGTTGGTACTCTTTTCACTAATCAAATATTGTGTAACCTGAAAGAAATCTGTATAAAATTTAAAGTTGTTAATTTGAGTTCATCGTTTCTAATTGTCTTACGACAGAGGATAACTAAAATGTAATTGAAACACAAAGTAATTAAGCTATTACGGAATTCAACAAAGTTCACAATTTCAACAGTTAATTAATATCTACTACTGGTTGTAAAACAATAATTGGTGATTCTACTGACACAGACAGACGATAATACATTGGTCACTTATGCTCACGAGAACAATAAGGATGTGTTTATTCAGAGTAAAAACGCTCAATATAATATATATACCACTGAAGGTGTCAATTGGAACTTCAATTGTAAATTTGGGCAGAGTGGGAAAGTTTGTATTGATCCGTTTTGTTTTACACATTATTCTGCATTTGGTCATGAGTACAATACTCTTCGTGAGATAATGTTTAGACAAGTTACGATGTGGCTTTACCATAATTTACGCCTAGGCACAAAATTGTCACATTAGCGTCGGCATGTTATTTTTGTGTAACCACCGTAGTAAACTTCTAGTGGACTATTTTCTGTTTAAAAAATGATAAAAAGTTTTGTAAATTTAATAAATAATCATATTAACTTATTTGCCGTTCGTCTGTGCCAGGGAAAAAATACCGACGTTAAATTGGGAAAGCAGTATATAGTCATATAAGAGATTTAACAAATAAAATATATTAGCCTTTTATTTCTTGCAATTATATAATAATTAAATTACATGCATAAATCAAGTTGAAGTTAATAATTTAGTAATAAAGAAATATGGATACTTACGTAATGTTTTCGAAAGTAGATTAATAATAAATAATAAATGAGTAAATATTAATCACTAACACAACCACTTTGTGGAACCAGCTGTCGCCTCAGATCTTTCCGAGCCGTTATGACCTGGTGACCTTCAAGAAGAGAGCTTAATCTTCCCTAAACGGCCGGCAACGCATCTGCGAGTCCTCTGGTGTTGCGGATGTTTGTTGGAGACGGTGATCACTTTCTATCATGTACGCCACCTGCCCGTTTGCCTACCCTTTTTATCATAAAAAAAAGTATTATCTAATCTCTAAAATTTAAAAAGAATAAGAACCTCCAGACTGTTCCAGCGGTCTCTATCTTTAGCTTCTAACAACCATTTAATCCCTACTAGTTTTTTTAATGTCGTCTTCCTATCGTGATTTAGGTCTCCCTCCCTTTCTAGTACCTATTGGCACAGAACATAATGTTAATCGGCTTGTCCATCGATCATCAGTAATTCTGACAACATGTCTTGCCCACCGCCACTTTAGTTTTAATGAATAGCTAAGGGCATCAGTTACTTTAGTTTGGTTTCTAATCACGATATGGAACTTTTAAATATTTCTTTTTTTATGACAATTTACATACAACAACAACAAATTATGACAAACGGATTAATGCTTAGTTAGTTAAAACATTTAGATTAAGATTAAAATATATGATTTTATAAGCCCTTGTAGAAGTTTAAAGTGTCTATCATAGAAAAGTATTTTTTACCTTTAGACATAATAACTATCAATACAAAAAAATAAATAATGTAAAAGCATATTTGTTTGAATGTGTGTCTTTCAATCACGCTGAAACGGCTGGACGTATTCTAATTAAATTTGGCGTAAGATTCGATTATATAAATAGGTTAAAGGATACATACTTTTTATCAATTATCATTAAAGTTTAAATTACGGTAACAGTGTTATGAGTTAGTATAAAATAAATATGTGAACACCTCTTTGTTGTTAATTATAACCATTCACGCGTCTATTTCGCGTTATCAATAGGAAACCGCTGCGATTATGCTTAAAGTTATATCATGTATATTATCATTATGATAATTATTATCCTAAATATGTATTGGACGTGCAAAATATGTATTTATTTCCAAATTTTGTAAAGCTTAATCGGTGTATTTTAAACTTTTTCGCATTTTGTTTCTTTCCTGCCACTATGGCAGTGAAAGGAACGAATTCTTTGAGAGGCTAATTATTTAAATTGAATAAAATTTACAGTCCTATAATATAATTAACATGTAAATACAGTACTGAATTAGAAGTTCGTTGAGAGGCGTGTTGCTAAAAATATTTATTAATTCCTTCAGGAACAAAATGTATTCGAGATCGTTCACTAAATGTTTTAACTGATTGTTTCTAATTTAAATGAATTGACATTAAAATTACCTTTACGACTGCGAACAAGGTTGCTTCCGCTTATTGATATTTTCATTAATCTTGTCTTGCTATCGTAAACTCCTGGGAAATTTTTGATCCAATAAGCATACTACATTCAATAAGATATTGGTACTTTTTTAGTAATGACAAAATTATTTTGTAAATTAAGGTCTTGCTCACGTTATATTCTGTGTCAGCTTCTTTTTTATTTTTTTAAATTTATTTCTTCGATGGGAGATAAGGAGCTGGACAACAAATATTTGCAAACTGCTAATATTATTATAGAACCCGGAAATCAGTCGCGACAAGAATAGAAATACAAATGTTATTTGCTTAACAGTCGTTATATTATTTCGCAGCAAACGAATTTGCAAGTTTACTGAACAGGTTTGTAGCCGGAAAACGAATAATCGCAGAATGTGTCTGTGTTTTTTTTTTGAGTCGACCGATTGGCACAGTTTTTCAAATGATCCTTCAAATGTTTCACAGTTCCTCGAATTTGGAGGAGCCTTTAAAATGTTTGGTATTACAATAAATATTTACTTTCTTCTATGATAGGGGTTGTTCTCTTGATCAATCTGATAATTACGATTCAGTTGAACGCTACTACTTTTCATAATGAGTATTTACTAAATAAAAATGTATTCAGTTCTCTTACAATCTCCGTGTATAGTGTAATTATTTCGACTCCATTGGTATATCCATGTTGTTGTCTATCTCTTTGTTGCCTATTTGTTCCCAACTTCATAAAATTAATGCTGCACAGAAAGGCATTTTTCGTAGAACCTAACTGATTTAATAATGACTTTTGACATTACTATGAGCTCATTTCAATAATAAAAAAATAACATTATTTAAACAGAAACCTTTGAAATATTTTTATTTTTTATCTGTTTTTTTATGATTGATATAAGTTAATAATAAATGAGGTTTAAACTGATAAATGTAATCCATATATTCATTTAGTATTTAACAACATAATACATGCGATTACAAGATAACGCGCTTCTGCTACCGGGTTGTCATTACGATTATCCTTTGTCAACACAAGTTCTATGATTATATCATTAATCGGAACAACTCCTGTAATTTAAGAAAAATATTTATTACATAAGTTTTAGTTGATATAATAAAGTACGCTAACAACGTTATTTATTTTCTGTTTAATTGAAACATTGCGTAGAAATTTTAAATAAAGTAATTAAATAAGTAAATTTAATAAGTTAATTTTTTTTCATAGTACATCTTATCCATATAAGTACTACAAAAATACAGTAGTATATATTAATATAACAGGGGTCTTAATATTACAAATAATAGTAGTTTTAGCCAAAGCTATCTTCTTTGTCCTCGTTTTTTTTCGTTGCACGCTTTCTTAATCAAAAGGCGTTGAGGCGCCATTTACTTCTCTTTGTAAGTACAAGATCTTTATTGGACATGCCGAGACGTATCATGTTTTCTTTCTTTAATTTGTCATCCATGTGGTCTGCGGCCTGCCTCGACAAGAGGACTCTCTCCTGTAATACCTGTAACCATGGAAAGGCACTTCCTCACTTAAAGGTCAATGAGTCTTCGCATTGTGTATCCGTACCATCTTATAGTCCCTGGACTCGGAATAAGCTTTTTAGTAAGTCAAGCTATACATATAATAATTATAAAGAAACATCTGCGAATTTTACGTATACAAGGTAAATTTCGGCAAGTCTGGTCGGGCGCTGGCCGTGTTTGCATTCCGCGAGTTCGACGTCTCGGCCAAGGTCAGACGTGCGAGTTCCCCGCAAACCCTGCGGTGCCTCCGCAGCTCCGTCGCGTCGTGTGGCCCCACCACCTCGAGATGACCGCTGGTAATCGTCCTTAGCTTATCTCTTTCTTGGTTTCCACTGCTCAATCATGCTACATGTATATATGATAGAATTTTCTTTTATTACTGATTTATTTATGTTATAAGTATGTACTGTGTGTTGAATGTATTATTTATATCAAAATAATTAATGAATATATAATCACGATAAAAATAAACGATATTATCGTTACAATAAACTAGCTGTGCCCCACGATTTCACCTGTGTTAAAATTATTCGACTATCTTTCCGTGTGGCCTCTATTGTTCTTATGTGTTGAGAGTCCTAGCGTGTATAGCCTTCGTTAATAAATAGGCTACAAAATTCAAGAAGAATTTTACAAATCTCACTAATAGTTTCAGAGATTAGCACGATCAAATAAACAATCTCTTGGGATTTATAATATTAGTTTAGGTGGAATAAAAGTGGTAACTCGAAAAAAAGTGCTAGTTCTATGAAATACTGACCACCCAGGGGTTGTTCTATACAGTAGTCAATAACTTTATCGAAATCTTTTGTATAAAGAAGAACATAGATCTACCACCTCTCATAGTGATCAGTCAAACGGTATTGGAGTTTATCAATCTCATATAAACACATCAACATCAATTTTTACATATCGACTCTGCGCTATAAAAGGCTAAGTCCAAATTACATACTTTTGGCAAGTTGGCATTTTTTTGCTCAAGTTTATACAATATATTATTTTCTTTTTTCATTGTAGGGTAATTTTAAAATCACAGAACGAAAGAGTGTGAAAAACTAAGTATGAGTGCATAAAAAGTCAATTTGCCTAAAATGGTCTTTACGCCCCTTGTAGCGTAAAGAGTCGATAAAATACAGATAACTGAAGAGTGTTAAAACCTGTTGCAAGAAATGATTGTGTAGACACCACAGCCATACCTATTTCCTATTACCACAGCAACATCTAATGCCCTCCTCTCCTTTCTTTAATAGAACCACACACGCTGGGCTTCAGAGCTACAGTTTTACGGGTAACCTCCATCTGGGCACGAACTAAAAAGTTCTCTATGTCTTATATTTGCCGTACCATTAACCTGTGAAACTGTCTCCCTTGCAGTTTTTCTCTCCTTTCTACAACACGGAGTTCTTCAAACATAACGTGAAGAGAGTTAAGAGGGAGAATATCGAACATTATAACGCTCTAAATATGGATCCTATTGATATATTTAACTTGAAACTAAGTCGATTCCGATATGTAATTCAAGGATACTGAACTTTATTTTAATATATTCTTTATAATGTAATTCTCCATGCAATTGACAATGTATTTCTTGTTTTTTTACGTTTGGGAAATAATTACAACTGATGTGTACTAATAAACTGGATTATAAGCTAGTTTAAAACATGTAAAATTTTGAGATTTATTCTTATTTTGTTTATAATCTGTTATATGTGCCTATATAAATAAATAAATTAGAATCGATAGACCATATTAATTGTCAATAATATGTGTAAAAATAAAATTACGGTATGAAAATAATTACTGCGTAACAAAGGCTTCCGGAGCTACGGGCTCACCACTATTTCTAATTTATATTTCGGTTACAAGTATTTTTATGTAAATGTACAAACTTACTATTATGATTGACTCTTAGGTAAATGTAGGAAACTAACCGAGCAATCTTTCAAATATAGGAAACTAACCAAGCAATCTTTCAAATATAGAAAACTAACCAAGCGATCTTTCAGATATAGAAAACTAACCAAGCGATCTTTCAAATATAGGAAACTAACCAAGCAACCTTTTAAATATTTTATTAAATGGGACGTAATACTTATTTATGCAGGGTGGCATGACGGTGACGACCGCCTGTGACTCGCTGATGGATTGCCGTTCTTGCGGTGGTCGCGGTGGGTTTTGGATTATACTGTGCTTGTCATAAGCGTCTTAACACAGTGACGTCACTTTGTCGAGCTACTTAAAAAAATGGGATAGTTGAAGATTTGAATTTCGAACATAATGGATATACATATATAAACTCCGCACTTTCAATTTAAATACATGCGCAAATAACTCTTCCAAACATATACGCGCAAAAACTCTGCCATACATATACCAGGATGACGGATTATTACCCGACAGCGAAAAAGGAGGGTTATGTTTTTCGAGCTTATGTATGTATGTGTATTTCTTTGCCACGCTCTGTAGCCTAAACACATTTTGATGGATTTTAGAATACGAGGTATCTTTAGACTCGTCTTAATTGTGGCAGTGTCTTAAAAAAATTAGTCTTGTTTTTTTTTGTTGCAGTGGGTTTTTTGTTCCTTTTCTAATAATTTAGCTTGTTTCCGTTAAATGTACCAGGGTAACATAACTTGAAAGAATTTTTGTGAAGAATACAATACGTTTTATATCAAACATTCTTTGAAATCAAATATCCTAACATGAAGGTTACGTAAGCAACAGAATATAAAACCTACTTCGCTTTGATATGTGAACGTTAATGTTATTCTATGAATAACACATATTTCAAAAGATATATTTGGGAAGTATGTAAACACACGTGACCATAATCCTATCAAGGTCAACCTTCAGAGGCCTCGGCGATCGTTAATGGTCGGTAATGATTCAGGAAACGAACAAATCGTTGGCAAAATATATTACTTATACGAAAAACCTTATATTATTGTGAACTTGGGATGTGCTAATCGCATATTTAACATAATTATTTACTCACTAAGAGATTTATGTGTGTTTGTTCAACATTCAATCAAATTTAGTAGTATCAAAAACACAGATAGACTCTGAAGAGAAAATGTGTGCGCCGCACCGTTTAGTCGATAAAAACGTTTTTTTTTTTATTTTATCTCTGGATAACAGCATTAGAGCAAATATTTATATCTGTTAGTACCACTGCTATGGTCTTATATTTAGATTTTTTCAATAATTTCTAATAATTGTTGTAGGAACTAGGAAGCTCCTAAAATTAATAAAAATACCTAGTTATTATACCGCTGTTATCAGACATCAAACAAACAAAATTGACGAATGTGAAAGAAAAATATATCCTTACATAACCATAATCAAAGTCCACCTTATATGTATTAGGGCAAAAAAAATCATTCAGTCAGTTTTAGAAGAGGAATCAGAGGAATAAGAAATTATAATTTCGTAGATTTCTGTTATAACGTGGTGTTCAAATATCACCTACAGTGATTTCTCTTAAAGCATATCCTTAGAAAAGTGATGTGGCTGTTAAAAATATGCATTTAGATTGCACCGTTTGATATTAAAATACAATAAATTTATGAATATAAAATAAAATGGACCTTTTTAATAAGATTTATGCAACCTGTTTAAAATAAAATTAATTTCAAGTTAATCTCATTTTTAGATATACTATGGTTTTATGATTAAACTACTTCACTATTTAAATTTAACATACAGCATTAAGTTCTGTTATGTTGGACGAAGACAAAATTAAATTAAAAAAGAGTTACGTACTTATTATGTACGTACGTAAGAAGTTATAGTTCTTTGGCGTAACAATACAAAAATAATTCAAAGAATTAAAATTTGGACATGCTAATAACTAATAAATAATGCTAATAAATATTGATGGCTCACTTCATTGGCTGTTCACATTGTCAATAATGCAGACGTTACCAAATACATCGAGCCGCTGCAGCTGCGCAGGAACATCGCCTCGCTGTGCATGTTCTACCGTCTGCATCATGGTGTGTTCGGAAGAGCTGTTCTATCTAATACCTTCCTCTCTCTTCCACAACATAACCACACGCGCTGGGCTTCGGAGTCACGGTTTTACGGTAACCTCCATCTCAGCACGTACTAAAAAGTTATCTATGACTTATCTTTGTCGTACCGTGAGACTGTGGAACCTTCTCGCTGTAAATGTGTTCCCTCTTTCTGACGACATTGGGTCCTTTAAGCGTAATGTGAAAAGATATTTATGCAGGCCGACATGACAGCGGCGACCGCCGATGGATTTAGGTCTCTCGGTGGTCGCCGTAGTGTTTGGATTGCGGTGTGCTTACCCTCAGGGACAGTACCGTCAACCTTCAAACCAAAGAAAAAAAAAACGTACTTCCTCCACATGATGTGCGCGCAACTATTCATCTTACTCTGTACTAAACGCGAAAAAAGATGTGTATAACTTCAATAGCTGACACTGCAACTTTGTCTGCGGCATATAAGAGACGGAGATAGAGGGTTAGAGAGAGTGGGTCGTAGGCACCTATAATACAATTGTAAAGCAGCTGAAACTTTCTATATTTTGCTGCGGAGTTATTTTAAAATCGTGATATCTCCTAAGATATTCATTGAAATCAATTAATAGTAAGGCAATTTTGTTTAAAATTAAATACTTGTGATGAATAACGTATTTATTTCGATAAAGATTAATACCATGTTTATAAAAAAACCTTCACAAATAATGAGTTATTTTAGAACAAATTTTATTACTATAAAAAAGGTTATATTGAGTCATTCTTAAAAGATAGACATATGCTATCGCGGACTTTTTTTAGAATTTTTTGAGAAAAACAATTACGTCACACATGATTTTTGCGTAACTTTAACCATTTACGCAGCGAATGAAATGGAAGCTCTCAAAAGGAATAAACTTTCCCCGTTTTAGCAACATTTTTCATTGATGCTCCGCTCCTATTGGTCGTAGCGTGATGTTATATAGCCTTCCTAGAAAAATGGACTATCCGACACTAAAATAATTATTCCATTCGAACCAGTACTTTCTGAGATTAGCGCGTTCAACCAAACAAACAAACAAAGAACCTTATCAGCTTTATAATATTAGTATAGATTTAAAAAATATACGCGTCTACGTTTAAGATGTAATCAGCAAAATCGTTTGCTAAATAATATTCCTACTTTTGCGAAAAGTCTAGATGTTTCTCATATGAAATGACGCATCCACGTGCCCTGTGGAACTGTGGACGCATAAATATTGACATGTTTTTGTTGTGCAATGTGTATTAATTTTATTGCATTGTGACATTTTGCAATACAAGTCCACGAGTAATAGTTTATTGCATAGTGTTATAATTTTACTTAAGAATTTGATAATGTTTATAAACCGCGATTTGCGATGACTTTTTTTTTTATAACTAAGGTGGCAAACAGCTTACGGCTCGCCTGATTGTAAGCGATTGCCGACCTTGAAACTTCGTTTTCCAAGGAGGAGGGGTTTGAAGCAATGATGGCTTAGTTAGTAGAGTGTACGGACTACGCGTCAATCGACGTGAGTTCGAATCCCTGCAATGAGCCTGTGTTTTCAGTGAAGGAATACATCGTGATGAAACTATAGCATGGTGATAGATAAGGGCTACCACCGTAAGGTGAAAATCTGTGGTCAAACACCAATAGGTGTGTGGGGGCGATTATTACCACCTCCACATTAAAAGGAAGGTTCCTACGACCAGGCGGGTGTTGTGTCTGGTGGGCTACTACCCAACGGTTGTTGTAGGGTTCTTGTATATATGTACAATTGTTGGGTTAATTTTAATATCGCGATGTAGGATGCGTCGTATGTGGCGAGATACATATCGCTACAGGTGTGCTCCGGCAGCTGCACTTGAGAGTTATTCTTCCACTAGGCTTAGCGTACTACCATCTTGGGCCACATCGTCACTTAAGATCAGTTGAGATTGTGGCCACAACGTTAAATCTATAACGATAAAAAAAGCTCTGGGGAACGCTACTCACCGCAAGAACACAAAACAAGGTTATTTGACTACGATCTTCTGTACGGTGGAGGCATTTCATCAGTTGGGCTGCTTTAAGTAGAGATAAATCTCCCAAAGATTTTTTTTTCACCAGTGGTGGTTGTGTTTTTGTAAATGAAGTTATTGTCCTAAAAAATTTTAAAGTTATTTCCGTATGATGATAATATTTGAAAAGCTTTTTTTTCGAACTGACTATTATACTTTTAGTCTTAAGCGCCCTGGAGCCATTAGAGGCTTTGACAGCTTCACCGGACTAGGGGCAGAGCGCGGAAGGCACTCAACAGCGAAAAAGAGTCAGAAAGCTCAAGGATGCCAAAGTGGCCGAACCTCAGCTTGGGCTGTTGCCATACATGCAAATTATTCGCAATCTGGGTAATTCCGTATCTGTCTGTAAAATTCGATCTCACTAACTACACATATATACATGTTTCTGCCTTCTGCGAGGAAGGAAGAATCATGCATACATGTATTTAGTAATCAATTACGTTTTATAAATAGACGCGTTATACTCTCACTAAAAGCAATTTGAAACCGTTACAAATTTTGCTATCACCATATTGAAAGAAAAGAGATAGGAAATTACAGCGTAAGGCGGAAACTCTGTTGTCAAAAAAGGATAAAAGTTTTTTCTCGCTCATGGCGGTATCAAGTCGCAATTCGGTCTAAGTCTAACTTAGAAGTGATGTAAATTAGTACTTAGTAGATAGGCAACCATAACAGTCACTTTAAGCGAAGTGCTTCGCTCGCTTATTATAGAAGAAGTGTAATATAGTTTTTATCGCTTTATGATTCTTCTACGATCTATGTTAACCAAAATTCTTTCTTCTGATTGAAATTAAGCTGTCTAACAGGAACATTTTAGATAGAAATGAATGTGGATCTTTCTTTGTTATGTGTATGTAGCCTACACTGTAAGAGCATGCATATTCCTTTCTTTCTAATCTACCCTACCTCGGTCACACTTAGCGCCATCTATATACATAATACTAAAATTTGCGCGCGACGAGTGACAGTTAAAATAAGGAGAAAACCGCGTCGCCGTAAGGAGTGCAACGACTTATCGTGAACCCTTCGAAAAGTTACCAAAATTAAAAAAAAAAACAGGAACAATAATTGAGCTCGGACTTCAAAAGCGCTTGGTTTCCATAGTACGATCAATAGTGCGTGATGCGCAGTACCTAGAAGCCACTTAAAACCAACATCAGTGAAACCGAGGTGAGCGGCGTATATACCTATCTTACCAAATTCTTTTCCCGCATGATGGGGTCTAAATAATACATAAACCTTTCATCCAACTGCCGTAAAACTTGAGTCAGTTCTTGTGCGTACGTTCGTCAATATTTGTTGAAATCATAGAGGTTTACCGTTGTGGACGCATTACGGAATCTATCATTTTGATAATTTTTTTATTTTATTTTACCCCTTACATACTAGGTTCTTATCTAAAAAAAGTTTTAGGAAAGTACGATTTTTATAAGCGCTACGCGTTTATCGATATGGTTTCTTGCTGTGGTGTTAGTATAACAAACACCGCAGGCGAAGTCGCGGGTATCAGCTAGTTTTGAATACAATGGGAATGAAGTGGCCGGCAAAAGTCAGTGATTTATAAAAATAATTCGTATAAATAATAAATATATCAGTTTATTTTTTCCACTTGTACAGAAATAACGTCAGCCATATTGTAACAAAATTGCATAATTACGCTTATACATGTAAAATTGTTTTAATATAAATTGTACGTTACGATACGACTTTACGACAATAATATAGGTAGCTACTAACGTACTATATGTCAGTAAAAATCCCGCCAAAATCGGTCCAACCGTTTCGGAGATTAGCCGTAACAAATAGACAGACAGACAATTTTTTTTTTAATTTTTGTTATGAATGCCTTACTTATATACTTATAAAATGCATTTAGTAAAAAGCTGACATTACGAACGGACACTTCAATTTTCCTTATTTGTGTACATTTAGGACAATCCTGCTTATACGGAACATTTAGTATTCGCAGATATTATCTACGGCTTTATAACAGCCTTATTTGAAATATGTTTTTTGCTCATTTTCCTGTAATTTTGCAAGGGCACCTCTAAACGAGTTTTATGATTATGCAAATTCAATATGACAGTTGATTTTCCGCGAGGTTTTCGCGGTACCGTACCGAGAAATCTTGCCCATTTACGATATCTTGACGCAGCTCGCTGTATGACATCATGTTCTAAAACGCCCATACATTGATCGCGTCTAGATGTGAATGATTCATTTGACACATTGCCGAGTCGGTGCACTGCTCCCAACAATTGTTAAAAAAAAATTAACAGCTGTTCTGTCTATAAACTACCCGGTAATTTGTTGTGATTAATCACATTATGATCGTAGATATGAAAATAAGCGGTCGCGTTGTAAAAGCATGTTGTTTTTTCTTATACTATAGTATATGGAAAGAAAAGAAAGAAAGATAAAACGTTTATTGTTGGCACAAACAAGAGAAAGTAGAAGCACAAGAAAGTAGACAAAGAACTTGTAATACCTAATAAAAAACTCGAGAGGTGTCGTAGGATGGTGGGAATAAGTTTCTTTTCCTGTAAATATAATATGGTGACCAGACTTGTACGGACTGTTGTATAAATGTATACAGTACGAGTGGTCGATGATTTGGTTATGTTTAGGATAATTTATAATTTGTTTATATTTTAACTGCCTTATTAGCCTAGTGGTTCTAAGCGCGACTGCTATGCTTCAGGTCCTGCGTTCGATTCGCAGGTCGAGCAAAGTGTTATTGGGTTTTTCTATGAAACTTTCAGTAGCAGCTTGGAGTTTGGCTTTGTGCCCGATTAATGGCAATAGGATCGCCCCCTATTACATAGGAACTAAAAAAAACATACCCGACGAACTGTAGGGTGTACATTAGTACACCTCTGGCAAACCCTTCTGGGATACAGGCGTGATGTTTATATTTTATAATAATAATTAATTAAAAAAAAAATCATAACATGAGAAACAAAAACTAAAAATAAGTTTATATAATTAATATTGATAATATAAAAGCATAATATGTCTTTTAAGGATTTTCCACTATAAGTATTTTTGTCTTTAAATTCTGTGGTCCACCCGAGTGCAGCCGCGGGCACAGATAGTTAATAAAAATAATGTCTATCTGTAAATACCCTACTACTCTACAAAGGTTTCTTCTGAGGGAAGTCCCGGGCTTAGGCTGCCTGTCCACTAAAGCGGACCTGTGCAAATTTTGACCAATAGAATAGCATGTCTAGATTTGTATGCATTTTTATTAATCAATGATTTTCCTGCTCCGCTTCAGTACGTCATGGGTTTTACTAAGCCCGCCTAGCTAGCTACCACCCTCAAGTTGAAAAGCTGTCGCCAAGCTTCAATAGGTATGTTCCTGCAGCTGCACTTGAGAGCCAGTCATCCACTAGGCTTAGCGTAATATCATCTTGGGCCACATCGTCACTTAAGATCAGGTGAGATTGTGGCAACAACGCTAAACGTACAGACGATTAAAATAAACCTTAAACGACATTCATTTTGAACGATTTCAACGAGCGTTAAATCTGTCGAATTTTCTAACTAAATTTTCTCGTTACCGTCAGTTCATTCCCACTCCACTACAATATCACGTGATTCCGACTAAACAAGTAATTGTTGTGTTTGGTATTGGATTCCAGGAACACGAATATTGTACAGTTATCATAATGACCTATCACCTATTTATTTCTCAGATCGTAGCAGTAAAAATATTTTTGATATCTTGCCAAGTATGCGCTCATAGCAGCTATATATTATAAGTACTTAAAATTACAATTAAAAAATTTAAAACTAAGTTTAACACGTTTTGGATTCATAATATTTCTGAACGATGTATGGCATTTTTTTTAAATAGGCAGAATATCCTTTTTTTATAGCTACCGTCGCCTGTGGACAACTGCAACACTCGGGACCTTACAGCCATGTTGCTGACCTTGGAGGCCTTATTTCAATCCCTTTTTGAAGAGCCCCATGTCATAGCCCTGGGAGAAAACTGTGCTGGGTAACCCATTCCACAAGTCTAGAGTACTGTCATCTTACTGTTGTCGCGTTTCGGCTATTTTAGGTTGAGCAGGAGCCAGCCAACGGCGGAAAGTGCATGTTTGGAACGGTGCTGAGGACACCATACTGAAAAGTTCCTCAGAGCATTCTTTATTATATATTGTATTGTTAAATATTACTGATGAATAACACACAGCTTAAACCGGTTGGCCTAAGAGCATGAAATTTTTACAGCAGTTCTATATATAACGCTGGTCAACCTTAAGTATGGATCTTTGAAAATCCATCCCTTAAGAGGTTTAAAATATTTAACCCTACTGTTGTCGATAGGACATTCAAACGACGCAGGTACTGTTATATAATTTTGGTAGATGTGTTATAATGTTGGCAAAACTGGAAATATTAGTAATAATTCATGAATGGCGAATGCCATTATGTATTTAACTTTGTTTTTATTAATTAATACTTTTTAAATAATTGATCTTGATACCCCGCCATATAGTGGCTCGAAATTAGTTGTTCTCAAAATAAAATTAATGAATGTCGGTAGGTGAACTTTTTGTCAGTTAGACATTCAAAATAATAATTTGACAGTTCCTGATCAGAGGTTCAATTCCTTTGGCTGTAATCTTAGTAATAGCCAGGCACTCTTGAAAGGCAGTTCATACGAATCTCGCTTGCATACTGAAAGTAAACAAATATTACGACTATATTTGTGTTTTGTCATTCTACTACTGTCAATTTGCCAAGAGTGGGCTTCTGTGATTTGTGCCAGAACTTTCTTGTGGGACCGAGTGCAACCGCAACATTTCCTTTGTTAGACCGTTACTATTCTATTATTACTCAAGTGAAATTAGGTCTTACTCCTTTGTTTATTTGGTATTGATCTGACAAATGTACGTTAATACTAGGTTGTTGTAAAATAACATAAAGATTTGATTCCGAATTCATATTATTTAAAGAAACATTACTTTTAGTTAAATAGTTTAGATGTTCATTCTGTTTGGTAAATGTAAACTGAGTTAGTTCGTAAAATACATTCTGCTAGTGATAATGCACTTATGCCAGATGTGGTTGAGACTACCATACATAATATGCGAACCTAATAGTCATTTGCTTCGACTTCTCAAGTTACTAGACTGTCGCTAAGAGATGTGATCGCCGTTTTTTTGGAGTGTTGTTTATCGTCAAATACATTGTACTAATTTTCCAGAACTAGTAGAACAAAAGCTTCAAGTGGAGTTTACGGTTATGGAAATAAAGTGAGATTGTTCGTAAAATAAACTTGTGAATTGTTATTTACCATCCTAGAAATGAAATAACGGTCTCCGTCCTGAATAGATGGTCCAGTGGTTAGCTCGGATAGGGGCGCCTGTATCAATCAGCCGACTAAGGTAGACTGATAATGATAAGACCATAACTTACTTAGCCCACGCTAACCTTGAACTAAGTTAATCAGTATAATTATCTGCAATAAATTTAACGTAATACGATAAAATTAACATAAACATATCCTTTCCAAATTACAACGGTTAGCAGTAGTGAATAAAAACTTTTAGAAGTGTTTGTTTCTAAAATTAGTACATAATAGCATTTGAATGGCGGCGGGTCACTATTTTGACTATGGGTCACAGTCCGCCAAGAGACATCATCTAACAAATTAATTCCTTTTTAACTGACTCCGAAAAAAGGAGGAGGTTATTTCAAATTAGATAATAAAGAGCGAATTGTGAAGGTCATGATCTACTATCAGTTCGAAATGTTTCATTGTTAAAAGAATTCCCTGCATTGTATTTTGCATTAAATGTTTAATTAAATGTTTATATAACAACAATTTGATAAAATCTATATGTGAGAACTATACTCGTATCTTACAACTATATAAAAACTTAATTAATAACAGCTCCAAAGGATATGGTACGGTTTATTTACGTTCTTCTAAATCTGTTTTAATTGAAGATTATGTACGTTGAAATATGACAATAAGATTCTTAAATGAATCTAGAAAAAGATCAGTCGCTATAGGCCAAATTGCAGTAAAAGGTAGACGCGGGTGAACGTCTCGTGCTAATTATAAGATCACACGTGGACAGGGCCGATGAGACAGGTTGTTAACACCATGGTCTCGAACGCCGGACTGATCTATTTTAGACATTTTAGCTACCAATCGCAATTTCATAACGGGACCTTGGGAATTGGGGCCGTCTGCGTTTTACATCAATGACGATCACACGATTTTTAGACTTGTTCCGCTTCAAGAAAATGAATCTCATTGTTTTTAATTAATTGTCCCTAAACAGTTATGTATGCTAATCATTAATAATAAGTAAACATATTTGTGATGATTGTTTCACTGAGTGTAAGTTATTAAAAAATACGATTATTTTTAATTCAAAATGTAAGTAATATATTTAAAAACATGAATGAACATGGTATAATAACAATATCAAGTAAGTATTCTTCACTATCATTTATTAAATAAATATTCTTATATCCTGAATAATCTCATATAACCCTAGCGTCTAGTCTACACATGTTATGTTCATTTGATGAAATAATTAGTATTTTGATGTTGGTTACATTTAGCGAAATGACACGTGGAATGTATATGTTTTTGGGTTTACTTATGTATTAAACTACGAACAAGGTATATACTTCACTTAAATTAAAGAATACAAAGTGTATTGGCAATTTGAAACACCGATAAATCTAGAGTTTTATATTTTTCCACATTTTCATGTGGACAGAATATTTAAGGTTTTCCAGAGCTCCTTGGGGTTGATACCGCGCTAGTCATACAAGTGTTCATAGGCTACTGGAGTCGCTTATCATAAAGCGGGCCGTATGCTTGTTTGCCACCTTTTTAGTATAAAAATATTGCACCCATCTACCTGAAAAATAGTCAATTCAAAGGTATTAAAGAATTGTTTTTCTGATAAATACGACAAAGCATATAACTAAGATGTTTGTAATAAAGTGTTAATTATAAGATAGGTATTAGAAGATTTAGCTTCCGACGCGACATGTCTCGTAGGTAGTTTAGTCATGTTTGTTAAAACTAGAAAGGAATGTTAGTGACGACATTGTGCTAAACAAATTTCCCTGAGAGGTGATTGACTTACGAGTTTTTAACAAACTGAAGATTTCATTGACGCTACTTATCACGCTATTAGGAATTTTCATTGGAGTTTGGTGTTGTTTTTCAATCGATGTTTTTGTTCATCCCTTTAATAAGAATTTTTTTTAGTCCATATAATATCGAAGCTCGAAGTTTTTTTAGCCCATTGGTTCGTCATTTCACTGGTGTAGCAAATAAAACGCCGCGTAAGTTTTAATAACGTGAAGCATTGAATGAAACAGATTTTAAACGAATTAAAAAAAAGGAGGTTCTTAATTCGAATGTATACTATGTTTTTATGGATATTGAGCCATAACTTCTTTGTCTATGAACCGATTTAGATGACTCTTTTTTTTTGTTTGAAAGAGGCTACCTCAAGCGTGGTCCCATTTTAATTTCATTGGCATTGGATCTTCGATTTCGAAGATACATCTTATAACTCCTCAAAAATCAGTGAAGATGGTTTTCTATTTTTTTGTTAAAAAATTTCTGTGACACTGCACTTTAAACTTTACATCCCGCCCTTAAGCCTAAAAATCTTCATGAACTTCAAGCAATGATAGTTCAGTAGTATTGTTTACGGACATCGCGTAGATGGATGTGAGTTCGAATCCCTCGAATGAGCCAGAGCTTTCGATGTAGGAAAATATCGTGATGAAACCATAGCATCATGGTAAAGTCTTTCTTATGCTCACCTGGCTAGCAACCACCCTCAAGTCGAAAATCTGTTGCCAAGCACCAATAGGTGTGTTACGGCAAATTCACATGAGAATCAGTCTTCCACTAAGCTTATCGTATTACCATCTTGGCCACGTCATCACTTAAGATCAGTTTAATTGTTTTTTTAGTAGACGAACGACGTGATATTGGCCGGATGGTAAAGTGCTCGAAAACCGCACTAACTGACCTGGGTTCGAATCCTATAGCACATCGTCCACTTAACATCAGCGCCATTTAATAAGTTTGGCCACACCCTGAAGTAGTTCTGGAGTGAATTATACTTCCGTATCAGTGAATTAGGCCGAAAGAAAAGTTTATCACTATATCTGTGCCTGGGGTGAATATGTTAAATCGACAAATAATTTTTTTTTTGTTGACGCACGTGATGTTTTTCGTGGTACAATAATTTGATAACTCGAGAAAAAAGTCACAAGTTTTACAGAAAAATTGTGTTTTTTTCTAAAATTTTTTTATTACAAACACTAATTCGTTTAAGGTTAACATTAACTTTACAGGACCGTGTTACGAGTATCCGCTCCATGTATGCAAACGATATTAGTGAGTATCTTACAACATATATAAAATAACTAAAATGATTATTTGTACACATTGTTATAAGTAACAAAAGAAATAAAAGATTTTGGTATATAAAAGTAACCCGTCAAATTTGTAATCATTAATATAGTTTTTTTTTTATAAATGGCAAATGCTATGCAGCGTTATAACAATTTTAACTATACATTATTTAAAAAAATGTTTCATCACTAATAAACCAAACTTAATTATGAGCAATTTTGCTTCATTTTTAACGATTTCACATTTCATCGACCACGGTTGGTTTAAGTATGATATTTATTTCTTAATCGACTTCAATAAAGGTACATTTACGTACGCACGTAAAAGTTACTTTTCTTAATAACAATTTTTAACAATAAAAGAAAACCAAATATAAAATGATTTTTGAGGACATTTCTGGCGTATCGTCGATGTTCAAGATAATAAAAAAAAGACATTCGATTTGAGAACCCCTCCTTTTTTGAAGTCAGTTAATAATAAAAGTAAGTACCCGAAATTGATATTAAATTTATACCAAATATATATATAATATTTATTGTATATAATCTATATATTAAAGAGGAAAGATTTGTTTTTTTGTTTGTTTTTTTTTTGTTTCTAATAGTTAAACTCAAAAACGACTGGACCGATTTAAAAAATTCTTTCACCAATAAAAAGTTACAGTATCAGCGAGTAACAAAGGCTATGTTATAATTTGAAAAAATAATTTTTCCTCATAAAAATGTCGATAGTTTTACACAAAGTATAATAAATTACCTACACGGGTGCGTTGGTGATGTTTGTCGTATAAAATTAACACGGATGACACCGTGGGTACACTACATATTGCTTCATTGGGCCTTACTCGTAGTTAGAAAATGTTGTCAGACAAAAATAAGTACAGCTTTAGTTCGAATGAATACCTCCATTTCATAGTTTTAATCCAGAGATAGCGTAGGTTCTTAATTGGGTACGAAAACCTAATCACTATCAACTTTGCTCATAAACCGACAACAGTTCTTTTACAAAGATCGTTGTTTTGTTCTTGACATTCGCCCGCGTTTTCCTGTAACAATGCAAACTGAAAAAGCTTTTAAATGTGTTGTAATATTCTGGAAAAATAAAACGTAGAATCATTTTAATGTAATCACAATCGATTTAAAATTGTTCATTACAATTGTTTTGTATTCCGTAGTGATACGCAACACGTATGATTTACATAGTGTCCTCAAGGTATCTTTTAAGTAACAATGGATGTGTACTTTAAGAACTATTCATTTTAAGGCCAGTATTAGAGGATTATCATAATTACTTGTTCTCCGACCTTACAAGGCGTTCGAATGAATTCGATGGCGGTTTTAATGCGCCTAGTTTTAATCGCGATCCATGTTTAGTTTGAATTATTTATTTATCGTTGTTAATAATCTAATTATAAGGACAGGGAAAGTGGACATTGTCGATGCAAATTACAGTGAACATGGTGAATGCCTACTTTCCTTCGTATATAGTTTGATATTACAGAGCTTTAGGCTGCCTCTGTTAGACTATATTCTGTAGGACTGGACAAATTATCGCAGATTCCACTTCTGTTCTAAGCAGAATGCGTGTCACTAACTTGATTATCTAATTTTATTGTTATCATTTAAAAACTTAAAAACAAACACCGAAATCGTAAAAGCGACATAATTATTAATTCGTATTGTCATCGACGCGGAAGGCAGAATATTTTACCAAATGTTCTAAAAAGGCGATGGAAAAATTCCAACGAATAACTGAATTCATCAAAAGCAAGACATTAAACAAGTTAACAAAAGAAAATTGAGTCGTAAACGGATACCTCGCTTAAAGGGAGGGCACAGAGAAACAAATATTTAAAGAACTTGAAAAATTGATCCAACTGAGGTCACTTACATTAACCTTCTTACCACCGTTAAAGGTGACATTATCTCAAGTGTACTGTGATCGGAAGTAAAAAATGTGTTCGATAACTTATCATAAGCCATTAGCAAACATACTGAAGATATATGATTACATTCAAACGTAAAATTGGCGTTGAATAAGTGAGAATTAGTTTATTTCGGATTGTGGGCGCAAAAATAATGATCTTGGAATATAGCTGCATGGGGCAGCATGACTAGTGAATTACCTTACAGGAGATCGCAGCCAATTAATAACTTCATATTCAAGGGTGGTTCAATTTGGGCAACGCGCTTGTGATAATTCTGATGATACAAGTGTTCATAGGCTTCGGTAACCTTTTACCATCAGACGGGTATACGCTTGTTTGCTAGCTTAATTGTATATATAAATAAATCTCATTGAGGTACCCAGTATCTCTTTTGCCATCTCTATTAATGTCACCCAGGTGGCCTCAAATATATTTAATTTTTCTACTATCACATTAATAGTTTCTATGAATGTAATATGAACAAATATATTGTTCTTTAACTTCGTTTTTTATTTTATTTATGTTTACACTTTATAATTACTTAATATCGAGTTGATAAATAGACCATTCTATAAATTACCCAATCATAGCACGAATGAATGACCACCAGTAATGACTGCTCTACACCGCACGTTTCTTACTTTAATTGAATATTTTTAATTTAATTTAATTGGATAGAATGAATGTTTGTTGTTTGTATAATATAAATAAATTGAAATATGTTTGGTAAAAAAACGTGGTGGTGAAATGGTTAAGAGCAGTGCAATGTATTCGATATGCATAGGTTTTAGCCATGGCAGGCAAATAGCAACGATTTTTTAAAATTTGCTTACTTTGCTTTTGTATGTAATTTGATTTAAGTAATAAAATTATCGACTGACGGTGAAGCCAAACACTGTGAGGAAATCAGAAAGTCTTGAGAAGTTGATAGAGGGATACATTTCTTAGCGGTTGAAATCACCAATACGTCTTGAGATTTCGCGACGATTAAGCATGTGCGAGCTCTTTGCCTTTTCACTTAAAGATGCCTACGATCGTACATTTTGTTTTCTGATAATATTAATTTGTCTACTTTTCCGTTCGAGACGCTGTCAATAGATTAATGAAAGAAAACGAAAAATCATATTTGAAACTCGTGTTAAACCTCCAGGTTCAAATCAAACAGTGTTGATGATCCCAATTAGTTCGTGCCTTAAACGCCAGAGGCCTTTGCTCACTACGCAAGTCTCGCACAGTTCAGGTGATTTTTTTTCATCGTCCGACGGCAGGTCCCGCGTCCGTCGCCAGGCGGAATATTTCGCGTTTGTCTGTGCGCGTGACATCATGAGCCACTGACCCAGCGAGGCCGCCGAATCTATTACATTATAGTGTTAAATATTGCGTCTGTCGGTATATCGAGGCATTGATCTTGGTATTTTCTAGATTTTTTCTATCGTCTATATCAGTTTGTATGAATGTTTGCGTATTGTTGCGGGTCACACGTTTAATGTTATTGGAAAACAGGATTTACATAATGCAAGCAAAAACCTTATATACCATAATATAGTTTTGAAACGTTTTGAATTATACAGTTTACCCATTTAGCGAGTTCATTCATTTTACGGTTTGTTTATGTTAGTTAATAAATGGCTTAGCTGTAGCCGCTCCCTTTTTTCCTCTCGAATTTTAGTTATATCCCTACGTTTGTTCTGAATTTAAACTTTCTACAGTGCAAGTAATATCGGTTCTAGATTAACACCAAGTAATGCCGTTAATGACTTTCTAAAGTTCAGCTGATCAAATGCTATGTCTGCGGCTTCGAGATTGACGGCTGTTCGAAAGAGTTTGTCAAGATTTGATGAGAGTTAATAAAGGAGATCATAATGAGAAATTATGGAAGCTCATGAAATGTTCATTTCGCTAACACGATCTTTAAATAAAAAGGATTTAAAACATATACTTTATACAATTTAATTATGTTTGTTTTGATATTTTTATATTAAAAAAAAACTAATTCTAATAAATATATGTTTGAAAATCCAGCCTTCGAACAAAGCAGCCAACCGTTTTATTGTTTTTGTTCTTTATTGTGGTAATAATTATCCTTGGAAGTTCGGCATCCGAGACTTTCAACATATTGGATTTATTGACGATACGAGTTTTTAGAGCTCTAAGATTGCATATAAACAATTTCCCTTACGGTATGCATCTCTCGGATTTTATACCTTTCTTTAGTATCTAACTGTAAAAAGTTATTTAGTATCATTTAGTTTACCGTAATCTTATTTGTCAGTGTTGTTACGACTGTTAAAAAAGAAACCTCAAGAATTTCAGTGTTTTGTATCTGATGATAATTGTGAAAGAAATGCATTATTCAATCTATAGATTCGGTCGTGGCTCTCTTGGAGGTGAATCGAAAAGGTTCCACTTCTTTTATTGGACAATATGTTTATACAAAAGAGTTTGGACTTGAATTTTGTGTACAAAATGATTTTGATTTACAAGTAATTACCTATGTTGACGACTTCTGTTATGCGTATTGCGACTATGATTAACGTAGACCTATTAATGGCATGCATCGTTTATTTGTGATTTAATGGACTTTTGTAGAAATAAAAATGTTTTCTTTCATTTGTTTCTTTCCTTCATACTTCGATAAAACCAACGATATTTGCAGTTGATTTGTCTAGATTAACTTTTTGAATAACTAATTATAATAACAAAGTTCAATGAATTATCTTCTCTCTGTAGGAACTAAGCAGGCATAAATATAAGGTTTTAACTAAAAAAAGACATTTGGAAGCGATTGGTGTGGCTTAGACACTGTGGTACATTAGATATACCTCTAGTTAGTAAGTATATGTGTTATATGTATAATGTAGCATATAAATTCAAATGCAATTTACATCACTATAAAATGACACAAAATAAATATTATATGAAATACGAGTAACTTTTACATAACATTCAATTATTGATAATTAATTTAGGAAAATTTACATTAACATCTATTGCTGTAATTTATTGTTCAGCGATATTTCGAACTGACCAATCACGATGAGACATTGAACGCTAAATTATTGTAACTTTTGCAAATAAAATTATACGTATGTATACTCAACTGTTTAGGTACTTCGTAGTTGTGAATAAGGCCGCTAATACAATTCTCTATGCCATATGTCTATTCTGTACCATAGAGCACAAAACAATTTCTTTCGAAACAGGTCCCTATTTTTAACCCCGGACGTAACAAAAACGGGTGTTATAAGTTTGACCATATCTGTCTGTGACACCGTAGCACTTATAGGGGTGAACCGATTTGAATGCGGTTTGTTTTATTTGAAAGCAGGTTTTCTAGCGGAGGTTTGATGTTTTATGAAAATCGGTCCAACTGTTTCAAGGTCATCAGCTCTTTTGTAATTGATAAATAGATGTGAGCATCTTCAAATTAGTCTGATTGAGTCGAGATTTGGCATTCTGTTACTTGAATGATATTAGTAAAACCTTAACCTGATGCTGCAGCGTCATCTGGAATATGTAGGATACCTAACTGCTCACCAACTTACAGCAGAGCTATCTTGTTTGGGCTCCTTGGAATGGTTTCAATAAATAGGTTACGTGTGTCGGAGAACTATTAAATTGTGAATTTACCTTGAAGTTAGTATTGTATAAAAGCGTTCCAAGATTAAGTTTTCTGTTTGAACCGCCGACCTACCAACACGGTATCGTTACTCGCTTCCTCGCCGCTTAATTGTAAGCTGTAAAATCTATTTTAAAATATATTTATAGAAACTAGTTAATTTATTCTATTAGCCTCAGTCACAAGCTGATTTCCTTATTTCAATGGCCGACTTGTGCCTTTTTATTTGTGCGCGTTGTTTTTGCGACAACAAAGGTATAGGGCGACGACATTCTAAGGTCACTAGAATTTCGACGTAGTACCTAAACGATCGTGTTAGCACGTGTGTTCATACGTCTTCGTTTCTTTTGTCTACTTTATTTGATTGACCGTAATTTATTCATATCACTGGAAGTTGTTGAATAAGCTGTTGTGTAGGTAGAACAGAACCAATCATTTTTCCGACGCAATTTTCGCCTGTACCTTTTTTTTTTAACGTGAGTTGAAATGCATTTATGCGTCCACTAAAGACCCGGGCAGACGAAAGGGTATGAAAGATTTGCAAGGTGACATAAAATAGCAAGAATACTCACTAAAAACTCCCCAAGGTGTTCTTAACCGCACATCATGGCCAAGGATCGGGAGAGCATACGCAATATTTATCCTCAACTGCAAGCGCCATCATAATAATATTATTACTCCAATTACGTATTTTGCAATAGTAAAGCAATAGTAGAAACCGTTAAATATTGTCTTCAAAATAGCAAATATGTATTATGCACCATGCCATAATGTACCAAAAGTAATCGGAACTTGACATTTTGAAGCTGATAGGTAGTGGTTTCTGCTATCGCTCTGCTCTTGTTAAATGTTTAATTAGGGGGTCGTTTGTGTGCTGAGTATAGGCAAGGCTTGTCGTCATGGTGCACGCAAAACCGTGGTGGTTAAATGGTCAGGACCCATGGTATATCGAAGTGATGTACAGTGGACCAAGATTCCGAATGTAGTTTTTTTTTTTATTTGCATACATTTTATCATTACATTTGATTATAATTATACCTTTAAAACATTTTGAAGACAGCTGTCCACTAGAGACACGTTAACGATGTTCTGTCATACATTATCCACAGAACTATTGCGTATAAATTCGTCAATAAGTCATGCGCTCGAAATGGAAATGGAGAAATGCTTTGGCTGAATATTTTATATATAGACGAATAAACTTTATTCCAGCAACGAATTTATTGGTGAGTCCTTAAAGATCTTCCGTTACTGATATTAAAATAATTCCGCCCCCCTATTACGTATTTTGCAACAGCAAAGCGATAGCAGAAATCGCTCAACATTTGCGTAAAAATCGCGTATTCGTATTATGTAACACCTATAATGTATCAAACACAATGTGATTTTGCCGTTTCGAAGCAAATATTTAGAGATTTCTGCTAGCGCTTTGCTATTGCGAAATACGTTATAAGTGATCCGGTTTATATATATGATCAAATGGTTTATTAAACTAGCAGAGTCTCATGTCACCCGTGTTTAATTTATTCTAACTTCTCTCAACTGTACCGCACTCTTTAAGACAGGTAGACCGTAGTAAAATTTTTTGGAAATTTATCTCTACTATCTCCCTTACAAAAGATCGCAACTAAATGACCTTGTGTTGTGTTCCTGCGATGACAGGGATTTCAGAGCTCCTTGGGGGTAGGAGGGTTCACGTTCAGCAACGCACTAGTTAGTACTTATTGTATTACAAGCGTCCATAGAGTACGGTAGCCGCTTACCTTCAGGCGGATCTTATGCATGTACAATCGATGTTCTCACTTACCGTACTTGCTTACAGCTTATCAGGTTTCTTGACATTCATGGTTATTGTTACGCTACTTAAGGTCGTGGCGTAAAGTTACATACCTTTCACAATGAGTATGTTATAAAAAGAAAAAATAATTTTTCAAATCTGCCTGGTAGTTCCAGAGATTAGTGCGTTGAAACAAACTCAAGAGCTTGCTTTATAATATTAGGTAGAGATATAATATATCTGCAAACTAAGAAAGATAGATGTGATAAGATGAACTCGCTGACCTTCCAACAATACGGGTCAGGATTAAAAAATATTATTAAGTATGGTTGAACAATCTGTATTATTCATGAAAAGAAGTTCAAAACGGAGCGGATACGGTCAACAGTGTAGGTGTGACCACGTGGTGTTGTAGTTATGTTTGTGTGTGAGTTGAAAGTGAAATTGTTTGAATCCACGAACCGGCATGGCATTGTCATAGCTGGGCCGTGACACGCCGGCCTTGGGGCGTCGGGGTCGCGCCCGCATGGGCTTTTGTAAACAAAACCCATTACCACCATACCATGTGTTCGATATTTTGGTGCTTTAGTGTGTTTTTTTTTTCATAAACATTATTAAAGACACTGTAACGACCGACTTCTATGCTTAACTGGGCAAATTAGTAAGAACAAACGTTATAGTTGCGAGCTTTGTGTTAGCGAATATTTTGCAATTTGACAACGATAAGTAATATAGGTATGTATGTATGTATATATTATAGGGTATACCGTAGTCGACTAAGATTATGGCAGTGAAGTAAGTACATAGGTTATGGACCATTTTTTAGGGTTCCGTATCTCAAAAGGAAAAAAGGAACCCTTATAGGATAATTTCGTTGTCCGATTGTCTGTCTGTTAAAATATTTTTCCAGGAATGCGTGGAGGTATCAAGTTGAAATTAATTTCAGATACTTGGTTCTGCGATCCTTTGGAGCTGTGATAAAATCGAGCTTCTAAACCAACACAACCAAAAAATACGACCGTTTATACCGTATATTTTAACACTCGCAAAAGGCTTCCAGTTGATCTAAAATCATGAATTTCGGCAAGAGGCATGTATTTATAGCATAAGTTAATTTATAAGTTAACTTATTTGCAGTTGGTAAACTGACCGCGGCATATATCTATGTATGGGGACAACAGTTTTTCAACGGCAAACTTAAGTTTGTCCCTCAATATAGTTTGTCTTTTCGTTAGAATTGTACGGTGCTTTCTTCAGTAATGTAATGAGTAATGTAAAGTAATGAAGGCACTAAATCAAAAAATTACTGCGCACAGTGATCTCTTTTTAACCGAGCCATTTGTTTTTTTGTTTGTTCAATAGAATGCACAGGATCATTCATAAGCTGCCTTGGGTGTATGAAATGTTAATTGACTAAAATAATTGGAATTGAAAGACCACGACAATGGGTTTGGTCAATTTGTTGTGTGTGACTCGACACTTACTGTGTTCGACTAGACCGCGACCACCCTACACCAGATGTACCACTTGCCTTAGTGGCAAGCGCATCCCGTTCCGAGATCATTCAGTAATCAAGCGATCGGAATTGGTTTTTTTACCACGAAGTAGGCAAACAAGTTGGTAAGCGGTTATCGTAGCCTATGGCCGCTTGCTAAACTATAGGTGGTATCACTAACGTGTTGCTGACCTTAAATCCTTATCACAAGGAGCTCTGGACACCCTACTCACCGCAGGAACATAACAGAACATAACAGGATCTTCTGTAGGGTCGAGGTATTCCAGCAGTCGGGCTGCCCCATGTAGAGAGAAATCTCTAAAGACAATTTCTCTGTGCCCTACCTATCCACGTCGGGACGTAATAAAACCGTCAAAGTGACTCCCTTTTGATTTGTTGGGTTTCGACATTACCCCCCCCACTGCTGGGCAAAGACCTATGCACGAGAGAAGGCACGGGCTTAATCACCACGCCAGCCAGTGACATATTGGCGATTTAAAAAAACTGAGAAATCCATAGTTCTATGTTTTTCCCACAAAGTGCTACTACAAAAATATTTCTCGAAGCGTTCAGTTTTCTTCTATCATCTGATAGTGTTACCAATTGAAATGAGTAAATATACGGGGTATCCAGGAAAAAATCCAAAACTACTCGTACACTCCGATCATAGTACAAGCAGAAATGAAGTGGCCGTGTGCCATATTGTTCCGTCGTATTATTTTAAGGAAAAACAACATAATTATGTTTATATTAAATCGTCCTATTAATGATAACTAATAAACCTTTTAGAACTTAACGGCAAAATAAAAATAAATGTATTTCCTTATTATTTTTATTGAATTTGTTAATTAATTATTTTTCTGTCATAATATACTTAACGAAAAAGAATATTCAAGTACATATATATGATTGTGAGGTCAAATAGTGATTTATTTCTTTAAACTTAAAAAAAACAGCAAGGTAAAATGTCACAATAGTAAATAAGTAATTATATAGTTTAAAATTGGAGTGACATGCTTTTTTATTAGCTTCATACGTACGTATGTATGTAACGGAAACTTTGAACATGATTTTGACCCCTACCCTTCAAAACGTCGGATTAACTCGAAATTTTGCATACTGATCAAGGACCGATGACAATTCAATATTTCAAACAATTAGACCCGTTATCCTTACTAGGATAATCAGGATTAGCGAATATCCAACTACAAATGAAAAATAAATAATAGTTGAAAAAAAAACTTAAAAAACACGCTTTTATAGAAAATACAACAAAAAAATACAAAGTCAATTTAAATAGATTTGAATTAAGAATACAGTAAAAAATTTAAGAAAAAAAAGGATTATTATATAATATGGTTAGTCGTATAAGAAATTTCAATATTACTTTTAGAAATTGAAAAAAATATTTACCAAAAAAAAATTTTTTTGTTAATTATTGACCGATTTTGGTGAAATTTTGTACACGGGAAGTATAAGTCATTTCATTAATGATGGGCTACGAAAATTTACAGTTTTACTTATAGAAATCGTAAAAATAAATCAAAAAATTAAATTTCATCTATTCTCAAGCGATTCTGATCAACATTTTGTAGACGGGAAGCATACATCATAGCATAATTGAGAGACTTTATTCGTATTTAAATCGTACAATAGGATAATAATTTTCAACTTATTCTGATGAAACTTGTACACGGGAAATACAATGCCATTCCTCAATTGATGCGATATAAATGAATTGTCGACAATATGAGTAAAAATAAAATTAGCGGATGTAATTAAGTTCTACGTAGTAACAAACGCGTGTTGGAGCTGCGTAGCCGTGGTCACCACTAGTAATATAATAAAGCTTAAGAGATTGTATTGTTTGTGTGTTTGAACCCGCTAATCTCGGGATTTACCGGTCAGATTTGAAAAATTGTTTTTCGATTTTATAGCCTATTTATTGAGGAAGGTTATAGGCTATATAACTTCACGCTACGATACTAAAGAGCAAAGAAGTAATAATGAAAGTCAATCAATCTGGCAAGCTGGGGCATGGGTGCGTTAGCGGCGACGGAATTGAGAGTTGGTCAAATAAAGTAACACGGGTGAAACCGTGGGACACTGCTATTGAAAGACTTCGAAATGTTCTATTTTTGTTTACTATTCGAAGTTAGGATAAAATTATTTCATTGTTCTTATATTAGGTCCTTACATATGAAATTTGCGTTTTGTCCTAAGAATGTCGATAAGAATTCCAAATTCAAATTTATAAAATTCATTTAGCTGGTACATTTGAGTTTTGAAAACAGTCATTCATTTGTTTTTTCCTCATTATTTTTTTCTTTGGCGTCGCTTATTACCGCACAATGGAAAACATGAAATATTGATATATTTACGAGTGCGAGTTCTACCGTGGCACCAGTGCTGCAGAGAGAGCTCGAAAGATTAATGATGTGTACGGCGCTGGTGTCGCAAAAGAAAGCACGGTAAGTTTTTGGTTTCAACGTTTTCGTTCTGGAAATTTCGACCTTCAGAACCAACCCCGTGGACGGCCGGAGACCAAAGTGGAAAATGAAGTATGAAAGGTTATTGTGGAAGCGGATCCATCACAAAGCACTTCAGAGATAGCTGCAGGCTTCGGGGTAAGTGATAAAACTGTATTAATCCACTTGAAGCAAATCGGGAAAGTAAAAAAACTTGACCGATGGGTGGTACCTCATGAATTGAGTGAATCGAACATGCAAACACGCGTCGACTGCTGTGTTACTTTGCTCAACCGACACAATAATGAAGGGATTTTAAATCGAATCATTACGTCTGTTGAAAAGTGGATACTGTACGATAATCGGAAGCGCTCGTCGCAGTGGCTGAACCCTGGAGACCCAGCCAAATCCTGCCCAAAACGAAAATTGACTCAGAAAAAGTTACTTGTGAGTGTTTGGTGGACTAGCGCCGGTGTCGTTCACTACAGCTTTCTAAAATCTGGCCAAACGATTACGGCAGATATCTATTGTCAGCAACTGCAAACCATGAAGTTTTACAAAAAAAAAAATTACTTTATATTCCTCCCGTATATAACGCCAATTTCATATGTAAGGACTTAATATTATTAAGGAAATATTTATCCTTTACTGTCTTTTGCCCGTGAATACAGAACGTTCCCGAGTACATATTTTTCGATATTGTTACATTCTCTGTAGACCTTTATCGTTGCCGTGTTTTATATGTATGGACCCAGATTAAACGTGAGTATTAAAGTATAGTTTTTTTAGACACACGACCAAACCCTTTGGGATTTTAACTGGTTATATAGTTCTGTTTTTGTTTTAGGTAGATAATTAGCGGCCTACATTTTTATTTAATTAGTGCCAGTTGAGTGACGGCCAGTCACACCGCTACGTAAATAAACAAAAAAAAACTTTTTAAATTCGGATATTATGTGCGGTTAATAAGTTGGTGCGTAGTTATCTAATGTTTAAGAGTGAAATTACAACTTTCAAACAAACATGAATAAAACGGATCCTAATTTATGTAAGTTTGATTAAACCACACTAAATTTATAAACAGGTAACAAGGGAACCAGCATCTTAAATAATAGCCCAATGATCAAACAATTCCTCAAGCATTTAATTAACTAACGACATAATATTGATTATTTTATCTATAGAAATAAAAATGAAAGGTTGTTTGTTGGTACATCACTTGAGAACCGCTGGACCGATTTGGCTAATTATTTTATTCAATGTTAGTAATCATTTCAAATAATCATTTTAAATTAAAGCTGGAAAAGTTACCTGAAAATATTAAAGTACTCAAGACACGATATGAACGGTGGTTGTGCATAATTCTTGATTTGTTTCGTTCGCTATGGCCCTGATTATATTTTCAGGAAAATAAATTTGGGATACGGGCACGCTGTGATCTAGTTATTTGCTATTAGAAATGGCGGAACAACGTTGGCCGGGTCTGCTGGTTAAAAAATAAATGGATGAAATAAGATATCTTTCTACGAAATAAAATTGTCTGTAGAAATGTCGACAATGTTTACCGATAGTTTTGGTTATGAAAATTACAATATACAGATAAATAATTCAAAAGATGTAGTTGGAGATAAAAAAAAAACAACACTGAAGCTTATTCAAGAGGCCCTTATGGTCACTAAACCAGAAATATAAAAATGCTGGCCGGAAACATCGTCGTCGCGCGTCGCGCCGCTGCGGTATAGTGTGAACCGGCTTAGCATTTTCGGCACACCCTGTTGCTTAGCGTATAATCGTATGACGTCAAGGCCTAGGTTAAGGCAACGACCCACCAAGGCCAAAACGTCGGTTTACAAGCATTCGCTAGTTTTATTAGACGCGGTATGACGCGGATTGTTAGGGATCCGTAGGAGCGAGCGCCCCTAAAGTCCATTGTTTTTAATATGACCGTTTTAATGGTTGTTTTTGCTTTTAAATATATTCATACTGCATCTATAGACCGGTGTTCAATTCGAGCATTGATGGACTTTTTTATCAGTCCATCCATTATTGAACTGAAAACTTCTATTGAAAGGTTTGGATATGGCGTAAATTCATGTAAGTCGTCATCGACATGGTCACGTGACGTATTAACGATTATCAAAAAAAAAAAATTCTTATGTTACACAATTATATTTTACATAGTTAGTATTACTTATTTCAAATTATATTTGTATTTTCTTAATTATATTATTAATATTAATAATAGTTAATTATTTTATTATTATTATTAATTCCATCATTTGAACTTTAGGAAAAATGTTTGTAGTTTTACTTCTGTCGGCAGTCCTCATGACTGCTTTGAATTTTATTTTTTAATTTTTTTTAGTATTGACTGCATTGTGCCTAATGTTAGGCACAACCATCCAGAATCTACGGCGACCACTGAGAGATTGGTAACCCATCGCCGCGCCGGTCGTTGTTGTCTATCATGCCGTCCTGTAACGCGACAAACCAATAGAGAGTCACTGTTACTGGTTTATCATCATGTACTCAATTGATTGGGCACAATTGTCTTAGCTGGTCTATTTCGTGTTCCGTTCACAACTACTGTTAACTACACCGTGTCTTATGACCTTGTGCTGAAATTCATTTATTTCACTTCACTTCGGCTGTATTTGGACTGTATACAGAGCTAATAGTCTGCTTGACAATCATTTTTATCAAAATAAAAATAACTAAAAACATTTTACCCTGTGTCCAATAATATTACAAAGTTTGTTATTAATAAAAGTAATGTAAATTAATTTAATTGATTTTTTTTTTATTTCATAGTGTAGAAATTATATTGCGCGTGTTGCCACATGTGGCAGCAGGACACGTTGCTGGACCATTTATATTATTACTTTTTTTATGTATTTTTGTTTTTTGTGTGTTAATCTATAAATTAATACGTGAATCAGAAGATTTCTATACCTTTTTAAGTGCATTGCGTGCACGGAAAGCTGTGAGATTTGGCATGGTTAAAGTTTATATTACTAATATATTAAATGAAATTAATTAATACTGGTAATCCTAACACGACCAGTGCCATTGAACTTAGACCCCCCAAAATATTGACATTGTCACTCAACGAAAAGTGACAGCATGTGGTGTAGATAACACTCATTGTTTAGGTTCATGAATACTGCAAATATCAAAAAGAAAATAGTCTATGATCAAAAAGTCGCTGGTCGAGTTTCAACCTTAGGGCGATCGCTATATAGTATTATTAAATTCATGTGCACAGTTTCCCCAATTGACTTATGTTTTTTAATTAGTCTACATTATGTAATAGCGTGTTTTGTTCTTAAGAATATTTGTATTCTTTATTTCTTTCTTTTCTCTGAATTTTACACACTACTGAAAGCCGTAAACATAAACACTTCAGAAAAAGAAGTAACATGATCCTACGGAACATATCATTAACAAAGTCATGTTCGTACTTGGCCGATTTTTATTTTTCGATTGTAAGGTTCAGGTGGCCGCAGACGATGCGCCCGTTTCTAAACGAGTACTATTATCTTTATGGTTTACTTTTTTTGATAGTAAATATTATTATATTCTTACATAGTCATCAGATCGTCCGCCGCGCCGGTACGAGCGCTTAAGGATAACTTAACCACGACTTTGGATGCCGTGTAAGTGAAGTTGATATTTCATTGAATGAACAATGCCATATTCATTGGAATGCAAATAAATCGAGTATCAATTATGATAATAAACTGTAAACTTTCTGCTTTATTTGATTCATTTTTTTCGTTCCATAGTTTGTTCGGTAGGGAGACTGGCCTTGCACTTTAGTCGATAGGTTCGACGCATCCAATACCAAAATATACATACAGTTGTAAATTATAACTATTTAAGAAATAGATATTTACAAATGCGTTTGCGAAATGCAGACGTTTCAGTGGTGATATGGTTATTTACCGCACGCATTTAATAGAGATGTTTCAAAGAGCCCTATGGTACATGTACATGTAACATGCTCATCTGTTAGCTTTGTATTTATTTAAAAATAGCTTCTGCCCGCGACTTTTCGAAGAAAAATCTAAAATCTTTGAAAGAGCATTATATTGATAATGAAATACAAAATAAATTTTCGCTTATTAATAATTATCAATAGGTAAATAATAATATGTTTAAAAGTTTAATTTTTATTTTTGTAATAAAACTAACTATGTATATTAAGTTCCTTAAAACTTCCTTTAAAACTTTTCATTTTTTTTAAATTAAAATGTAAGTACTTTGTACATATATTAGTTTCCTGCCTAAGGTAAGGTAAATAATAATGATAAATTTGTAATTATATAAAAATTAAAAATAATAAAATCAACAGACAGAACACGAACTAACTTCACAGTTAACTACTTAATCTAACTGTTTTGAATATCGGTCTTTTAATAAGATATACATAAAAAAAACTATGACAATCTTCAAAGTATAAAGTTATAGTTAGTTAGTATAAAGCTTCATTAGCTTTAAATCTATTGGATGAGATTAATAAATCGAGATATAAATGAAAAATCGTAAATAGTGTCTTTAATTATTAATATTGGATATTACAATGTCATTAATAAAATCTTCTGATAATTTATAATTGGGTTTTTATCCTAAAGGCTAAAGAGCTACAAAGTTTCTAAAAAATAACTTTTAACTCTTTGGCTCCCGACACCACAAAAATGAAAGTATTAAAAAGCTATTAAAACAGTTCAAACTTCATTGTTTTTGAGGGTACCTTCATTGTCATTAAAGTTTTATATCAACTAGCGATCGCCCTAAGCTCGAAATTCGACCTGGGACTTTTTGATCATAGACTATTTTCTGTTTGGTATTTGTTTGGGGGGTCTAATTTCAATGGCACTTGTCGTTTTAGGATTCACAGTATTAATTAATTTAATTTAGTATATTAGTAACAGATATTATAGATAAATTTTAGGTTTTTGCACTCCTTCTCCATATAAACTTTAACCATGCTAAATCTCACAGTCTTCCGTGCACGCAATACGCTTAAAATGGTACCGAATGCTTTTGCTTCACGTATTAATATATAGATTTACATAGTTACCAGTTTAATAAAAAAACTGACATTTGCATTGAACTTCTTGTTATTTGTGTATAGTAAGACGAGATTTCTCGACACTTTTTTTCTCGTCCCGAGTAAGGTCAGGTTTCCCGTTTTGAGAAGTCTCGATCAGAAACCCACTGGGGTACATACTTATAGGTTCTTGGCAGCAGATTTTTAACTTGATGGCGGTGGATAGTCAGGCTGACATTAGAAGGAGCCTTACCACAATATAATGCTTCATCATGATATTTTTCTTCACCACACATCACTGAACTATCACCGCATTTCATACGTGTGATTTTTTTTTTGTTATATACCAGATAATCGAGTTATAGATTTGGTCTTTATTATTATCTAACTAGAGACTTGATTTGAATAAAGGATTGATTACTTTTACGTTGACTTTCTTTAATCATAATAAAATAGGAACTAGGACAGCGATAAAAGCTGATAAGTAATTCCATTATAAATTACATTAATAATCATTAAAAATTAATAATACTAACAACATAATCGTGACCCAAATCTGGGATATTTCTTTTTAATATGAGTGCCATAAATAAAAATACTCTTGGAATATGAGTGTGGAAACATAATCTCAAAAAAAAAAAACTGTCCGTAAGGTGTAATATCGACCGGGAATAAAATACTACGTACGGGAAAAGCCTTCTAAGTCAACTCCCGTACCAACCACGATGGTGGCAAACAAGTATGTGATCCGTCTGATAGCGAGCGGTTACCACAACCTATGGACGCTTGTGAAACCAGAAGCATCAAATGCGCTTTTGACTACTTTTTTGAAGAACTTCATATTTTAGTTCTCTAGGAATACTTAAATAAGGAGCTAATTGCACATCCGGAGCGTTCGCGGGAACGAACTCCTCTGAAACCGGACTGTCCGCGATCATTAAGATTCCAAACTGTGAGGATGAACTTCCTGCTGATGGCGAAGGTTGTACTGGTGGGAGGTAGCCGTTGACGTCATACCAAACAATTCCCATTGTAGAAACGGTACAACACTCTCAAGGAGGAGAAGTCACTTCTGTTAGACTTAAAAAAATATTCTTAACTGATTTGTGCGTTTATTACAAAGTACCTACAAAGTCATTTTCGTCTCGTATTTTTATTTATATACTAATATTTTATTATGTCAAAAAATATTTATGAAAATACATATCCATAGCCTATCAATTGGGAAATAACATAAACTAATATTGTAAATGCGAAAGTAACTTTGTTTGCTACTTAGTCACGCAGAAATGAATTTAGATAAAATTTGGTACCAAATTTTATCTAAATCTGTTTTTTCGTGATCAATTAATAATAATGCTTTATTTCCAAAATACTTAACCGTATTAAGATTACATAAGTTGATTTAAGACTACATAAAATAACGCTCTACTCAATATTCTGGTATTAACCAGGGTGTCATAACAATTGTAGATTTCCACACTGGACTCAAAGACTTGTCTTGTGGATATCTCTATCAGAGAGGTTTGACTACACGATTATCAGCAAAATCAAATTTATTTATTTATTAGGACCGCCATGGTCAGTGTATTAAAATGCAATGACATTTAAAAAAAAACAATTAGAAAAATAAAATACACTTGGCCTTTTAAGACAATCACAACATGCACTGTGTAAACAAAAATATATGAAGAGAATAAATAAATAATCAATTTATTTAAAAAGAACAGTTAACAACAGGATTGAACAATTTTAAAGTCCGGACAGACAAAATTACTTGCAATAACTAGTTTATTATAAAAGACACTAATCACAAATATAACCTGACCTTAATCAGGGCTATAAGCTATCTGTGTGCCAAATTTCATCCAAATCCATTTAGCTGTTTCACTTGGTTTCGTAACAAACAAACTTACTTTACAATATTAGTTAGGACGTCTAATCAGGGACTTTGGGGGAAAATTACACTATAAAGAGAACTACAGAGATCTATATGTATGTATACTGTAATATAATAAAGCGGAAAAGTTTTGTTTGTTTGTTTAATTACGGTCATCTCTGGAACTACCATTAAGATTCGAAAAGTTCTTTTTGTATAATATGATAGCCTGGCTCTATCTCTATATGCCTGACTCTTATACATAAGCCACAATAAGGTATTATGTGACAAAAATTTATTAAAAATTAAAAAGTGTTTTATGAGCTTTATGTTTAGTTAAAGCATATTAATTCATACGAACAAAAGTTACTTCATCATAAAGAAAATTTTATGAAGTAAATGTTTTTTTCTTTATAGCATGTTATTTGGACAGTTAGTTTAGGAGATAAAAACAATTAAAATAATTTGTACTTGCGGGAAAACCAATTATGATAGACTGGCTACACGGGAGCGTTGGCCGCGCAGTGTTTGTCGGATAAAGTTAACATGGGTGAAACTGTGGGGAACAGCTAAATATAATTAATAAATAATTAAATGAAATATATGAATATAGATTAAAATTTAACGATAAATTACCAACAACATTTTTGTGGGTTTGAATTAAACGCTTCTAGCGTCAAAAGAAGCTTGAAACCTTCACACTTAGTGGAACCCGATGAAATACTCTTATAATGTTTTCATCATGGCCCACTCACTGAGGGCCGAGCCGCCTTGGGCGCCATATTGAATTACCGTGAAATGGAGTGTGAGTAACACGATTACGTTGGATAAATAAACGTACCTTGTACCTTACAGGTTCACTTACGTGTTGAATTTCCTATGAAAATTAAACTTTTATGGTATATCGGTGCTATTTTCGGGGTGTGATTTTAATTTTACCTTTGGGGGAATTCAAGTATTACGTAAGCAAACTTTTAATGAATTTGGACCGCCCACTTTCCCTGTATAATAAAATTAAAACCAACCGACCGACCGACCGACCTTGTTTGTTATTGAGAAAAACTATAGGCTATATACTTAACTGTACAACCCTAGGGAACGGAATAATAACTAAAAACGTCAAATAATCTGGCAGGCTGTGAGCCGTGAAACACAGCTAGTAAAATATAAAAGTTAATATAATAAATTAAGTTTTATTCTAATATTGACTAATATCAAAAGTAAATTAATTATAGCCTGTGCCGTACTAAACGTGTGATAAAAATGCGTGAAGGTTTTAACCTAAACTCTAATTGAAAACTAACTTTAAAATCTAGGCGTCAACGAATGATTTCGAACTGTATACTATAGCAGATTATTTACCAATTGGAATTAGAGGCTAAAACGTGATAGTTTAGGTTCTTTTTTGTATGGGAATCTGAGGTAATATAACGCTTGCGAACTTCTGCTATGTAAGGTATTTTAATAATGTGTAAAACAGAGGGGAACTGTACAAAACATGTGTATGTTAGACGTATCTTGCGTTTTTGTCGCGAATGTTGTAGAAATCATTTTGTGCTCGGATGTTTAGGAGTCTTGTAGACAGACACTACCCCTTTTCCAATGGCACTGAATCGAAACTATACGTATATTGAGTATTTTAGTGTTATTAGTTGGGCAAATTAATTTTGCTTACAAAAACATCTTTTGATTACCGGAGTAATTACGGATCAAATAGGCGCACGTTAGGTTTTCCTAACAACTTTCAGTTTAAATTTTATGGTTAAAGTTTAATGAGCTACCTCACATTTGTGAAGATGATGATTAATAAGATTTTTTTGTTCGTCCTATTTCCGACTACTAAGGTTTTCTAAGTCTAACGTTTATTGTCTATTTACTTTAACCTGAAATAATTTGTGAGGTATTTCTTAATACGTACGTATCTGGATAGTATCTATTGCTAAGTAGCGGGTTCCAAAACCTTTACTAGATTTATGTATTTGTTGCGTCATCTCTGATTGATGTGAAATCAAATGCTAACTTAAGAAAAGGTATTCTGCATTTCTTTACATAGTTAAAAGGTATGATAATAAATAGTTCCAATGACAGAGAAGTCGAGGAGTAATAGTTTATGGTGGTATGATCAAGAAAGTTATATGACTAGAAGAATATTCAGTATGAAGGTAGACGCATACAAGAGTAGAGGCAGAATTAAGAAGGTATAGATAAATTGTGTGTGTTATGATATAAGTTAAAAGGTGTAAGTACTGAGGTGAAATAATAGAGGAGAGTGAAAGAGGAAAACATATTTTGCCGAGCCTACTTGGATGGTATATAGTTTCGTATCCATATTTAAATTTTACGAAAAATATCAAGATATTGAAGTTCGCAAGCACTTAAACCTCTTAACGACGACAAATGAAAAGTGTGTTTACTATCGGCCATCCGAAGGGTATCACATAACCTCACGATTACTATTTGTAGTACGCTATTTGTATTCGATTAGATATCTTAGGTGACTAATCAAACAACTGGTCAATCGGAACCGAAGGAAAAACCGATCGTCGTTGGCGATCTCGAAAACAAATTCTATCTTACGTTCCCGATTCTAAGAAACTGCTTCGTCCATTCTGCGATGGTCACGCGTACGAGCTGGCGGTTTTAGACTGTACGACATATATTGGTTTACGATTTGTCGTGGCGTATCCAATCAACATTTCTATTTATTGGCAGACTTTCGCTTGCTTTTAACTTTTACTTTTCGCTTGCTGAGATGTGACCATGTATCAGATTTTGGAATCCCACGATCTTAGGATTAATTCTTTAATTAAAAATTCATATGGTTTAGTTGTGAAGGCTAATATAGATATATAATTTCTTATTCGAAACATTTAATTTTATTTAACACTGTCAAAAATACTAAACTTCATTTTAGTTATGATAATTAAGAACGCACATCGAGGAAACAAAGTGTGCAGAATATGAAAGAATACAGTGCTAATTATTAGTAAATAGAAGAATATCTAAAATACAGTGTATCAGAATGATTTGTTTATTTATCATTTTATTTAGGAACTTGTAATTTTAACTTTAAGATAGTTTATGGTACGCGAATAAAATACATCTTTATATATTATATGCATCAGATTTTGCATTTTATTTACACTAATTTTCTTTTCGTATAGTATTGAACATGTTTAAAGGTTTACATAATTACATAGTTGCTTTTAAGAGAACGATGAAATTTAATGTTTGCTTATTAAATAACTCGTATAATAATATATCGGTACTGTTTTCAAAGAGACTCAGTAGGCGAAATATCGTTATTGGAAATGTGATGGTTTTATAAGAAATTTAGCTACATATTGTTATACAAATAAGTTGATCAGCTCTATGCTGAGTTGTAAATTTTAACTTAAAGCACAACAATATATTAAACTAGAGGGTCTGACAGACGTTGTTCTACTCTTTCCGGTCTTTAATAAATCGACCACATTGCCACTTATCGGATCTTAGTACAACTATGAACCATCGAGGCATCGTCTCATCTAAACGAATATATTGTGTCAATTTGGCCTCATACGGTCAAGTTGTTCAAAAGTTATACGAAGACTAAAACGGGCGCACCATGACTCAACAGTCTCGTTTTATGTAACTTGTATATCGGTATAACCTCTGATAACTAATTAAGTTTTAAATAAAACTATATTGTTAGTGATTTGTTTCCTTTCACCGTTCGAACCGATACGATCATCCGCGAAACCATTTGAGTATTAGTTCTAACTCCGCAGGCATTTATAATCGAGCTAGATTCATTTGCGATAGTCAGGTGAACGATCTATTTGAGTTGAAGGCCAACAATCGTTTGGTCAGTTTTTTTTATTATTATATTATTAGTACTTACTTATTACTTATACGTGTGCTCGCAAGGGTATCGACCTGGCATATAAAAACTATACATGACATACACAATCGAATTCGGATATTCGTCGAGATATCGATATTAAAGTATTTATTTATCCATTGATGGGATTAGCGGTTCTTGATACGTGGGCTGTTCCAAAAATCGTTAGTGAATTTGAAGTAAATTAGTTAGTTAGAATAGGAATGAAGTTTATTTATAGCTCTTTAAAATGGGGAATATTTTAAAGCCCCAATGCCTTATCGTATGTAAAAAATGTATGTTGCGGGTGGTCGAAAAATACCGCCGATATTCTTCGACTGCCCATTCTGTAGTGTTAAATTTTCGTCCACAAAGAATTTTTTTTATCGTGGGAAATAATAAAAAAATCGCAGGAGATAGCTTAGGTGGGATAAGGGTTTGTGACTTCTGCTCCTAGGAGAGTGCCTGGGCCCAAGCCCAAGCGAAGGCGGTGGCGGGTGGGCTGACGTATAGTGAGGCTCTTGTTAGGGTACGGGGCCAAGTCACTTTGTCGGATATGGGCATTGAGAAATTATCTTTACGCCATACTGCCGCTGGTAATAGAATTATCGAGATCCCTTGTGCTCAGGGAGTAGAGCAGGCGGATCAATTGGCCCTAAAGCTGAGTGAGATTATGGCGGATGTGGCTACGGTGGCGAGGCCTATTAAAAGAGCAGACGTCAGAATCATTGGACTGGAGGAGCGACAATGGAGCAATTCACTTGTCACTCCCAGTCGCCGCTGCCAGGACATTGGTGCAGTTAGGGCGTCTCCTTGTTGGCTGGAGTATGGCACGCGTCCGTCTCCTGCAGGGGGGCCTTTGAAATGTTTCAGGTGTCTGGACGTGGGCCATAGCCGGCCTACATGCCCTTCGGCAGTTGATAGGGGAGGCCTTTGCTTCCGTTGTGGGTAGCCTGGCCACAAGGCGCAAGAGTGCACAGCTGCAAAGCTTCACTGTGCCTTGTGTGCCGACGCCGGAAGGCAGGCGAAACATTTCATGGGAGGTGCGAAATGTAGGCCACCCGTCCAAAAGACGGGGAGAGCGCCTGCAGCGCCAAGACCCCCTTAGGGGTTGAGCGTAGATGATGGACAGTAGGTGGGGGTGCTTAACCGCCTCTTTCCTCTGCCCTTGCTTGACCAAGGGGAGACGGGTCGGGGGGCCCGTCTTCCCATTGCACTGGTTCAGCTGTCTGGGAGACAGTCGGGGTTGTACCAGACGATTGGCCCCGATTGGGGCCAGCCGCCGGGGCGACGCGGAAGATTGCAACCGCATACTCGCGGCGTCCCGCTATGGCGGCCGATGGTACACCGTGGAGTTTTAGTGAGTAGGAGTCTCACATAACCACTCGTCCCCCCGGGCGGGTGTGTTCCCATGACGGGTTTCTCCACGTAAAAAAAATAAAAAAGTGGGATAAGGGTAAAAAAAAATAAAAGAGGAAAAGTAGTATAAAATATGCAAGGTTCAACTGTGTGACAGCCACCGCCACATCTATTTCTACCACATAGCAGTATTGCTCGCGCTGCTTTGTGTTCCAGTGCGAAGGGTGTGGTTGGTAACACACTGGCACACGAAACGTTCCAACTCAGGAACGTCCTCAGGAATAATAATAACCTATTATGATTTTTTTTATTATAAGCCGACAAAGTGATGGCACTATAGAACCCCAACAAAAAAATCTGTAGGTAGCAATACAATTAAATCTTGTTTCTCATCATCTCTTTACATTTCCTACACAATATTTATATTTTCTAGTAGTAATTATCGATTTGCCGGAAATATAGTTCAAGAATCATAAAAAGCAATTAATTGTCGAAAGGGTATTTTTGTCTGGATCGTTACGTGAACGATAGTAATGTCTGGAAGTTAATTCCTCTCTGTACATCTATTAATAATAGGTTGTGTTTTGACATTCATAAGTAGAGCATAAAAAATTGATAGTAGATATATTTGAATTGATTTGATAGTAATTTTACTGCCTCCAATAGACTGTTCCCAAGTGCACGGCTCGAATATAGCCTTGAATGCATTTACTTAAACTTTATTCTATTGAGAAGTCGTCATAATAAACGCATTAATAAAATGAGTATGCTAATTATATAGTTTTTTAGCTCATTAATTTGCAGTTAATAGTTATTTACAGTTAGTATATGATAAGTTTTGTGTTGCTAAGCCTCGAAATCGTTGGGCGTGGTTGAGAAACCGGTGGATATATCTATTATAATTATATATATAATAATATGCAAATATACTGTTATTAATGAAATGTGTTTAAAATACTTTATTTATAGTCTTTAGTTTCCAACTGCTTAGGGGTTAGCAGTAAGGGGAAGAAAGTCGTGATCTTATTTGAGTCATGTGCTAGAAGTATCTTTCTTTCCACGATACTATGTTATTGAAGCCCAGTAATTGATGAAAGAATTTCAGCAGTGATATCTTTTCTCTTTCCAGTGTTGTCATCTTCAGTCCCTGTCATTTTAGTGATAATCAAAATCGGTCCCTCAGTCCTCATTACTTAATTTAATTTTCAGCTTCATTCTATCAATCCTAGGTATTCTACGAAGTGTTTGATATTGTACAATTTATTTTACTTCAAGGCCTCTTCAGAAGGAAGTGGTTCAAGATGCTAAACATCTTGCAACAGATTTGGTTTCTCCTTAAGTGTGTGGTTGTAACGGTAATCTCCCATCTTCAAAGAGCAGTTAGTGCTCTAGCAAGGAACGTCAAAATTTCCATCTGACACGTTCATATTGGGTTGAGAATTATGTCAGATTAGCGTTCTACCCTTTACTGTTTTGCCTGAAGCTTCCAGCGAAAACCGGTATCTAAAAGGTAACTGACACTAACTGATTCGGAAACCATTAAAGCCTACTATAGCCATTACTTAATTTTTTGTTTAGCTTAATAATAATAATAGTTTATTATTTATTTATGCAAATTTAGTAATCTACATCTTATTTTTATATTTAGGAAAAAACATTTTTTTTTCGAAACAGCGCACGTATAATGGCTCCTGATCAGGGATCCCTGTATCTTAGCAGCTTGTATCCCCAAAATAGACTTGTTCATATCTTTTGTTTTCACTTTTAATAAGATCAGAAAAGAATAAAATAAAAATAAAATACTTTGTTAAAATATTTAAAAAAAGAAACAACCGGTGCCTTGCTATGACATTAGTGTCTGAGATATTTATTGGACACTCTACAATGAATGTAATATAATTTTCTCCAATATTTCACTGTGTACCACCAGTATATGACGTATTGCAGTTTGACACTCTTATTTTATTAATTTCTGACAGATTGCGAGAATTTCTTACTTCAACCTTTCTTTTGTAGTGTTGTTCATTTTTTGTTCATTAAAGTATCGAATCCTTACAATGCTATAAAGGTTAACTCCAAGTTTACAGTTCTTTGTCGCAGTGAATTTCGATCAGTGCGGAATTTCACCGTCCCCTTACAGGAAACCCCCTAAACGGAATTGAATATAAATTAGGTACATCGAAATTGCCCGTTGAATATCAATACGAAGTGCTCACATTTCGTTTTCTGTTTTGACGGTTTTTATTGCACTAAAAGATGTTCTGTATGCTTGCATATTCGTATTTTATTATTATGCAAACAGTTCGCGTGCATTAGGATTTCATTTTTCAAATCTCACTCTATATGTGCCTCCGTGATAAAATAGAAAAATGTTTAAGTACAAGTGTTTTTAATATACAGAGTTCGAACACAGTCTCACCAATTATTATTTTTAGATCTGACCTTACTTTTAGCCTTAGGGGCCCTATCCATAAACAGAGCCACTGATGGCTTTTACAGCTTCACCGGGCTTGGGGGCGAGCGCTTAAGGCACTCAGCCCCGAAAGCGTGGACAACATACGCGCAAGGGTGCCAAAGTGGCCAGACCTCGGCTTGGGCTGTTGCTGCGATTGCAACTAAGTCGCGATCTGACTAATTCCCTATCAGTAAAATTCGAGCTAAACTAACATTATACATATATACATGTTCCCCGCCTCCTGGGAGGAAGGGAGGGAACATGTGTATGTGTATTTAGTGATCTGAAAAGTATTTCTACACTATCTAGCGTAAAAAAGAAAAAAAAAGATTCCTTAGTGCGGGCAGTCTCACCTAATTCTATAATGATGTAGATGGTAGGTTCCAAACGCTGATGTTTGAAAAGAAGCTCGGATGTGCGACGGTGGTAACTAGTTAAAAAGACACTGAAATATCCTACTGTAAATGCCTGCTCAATATTATTGTTTTAAGATTTTTAAATTTAAATTCATCACAGATACTTTCATAAAATATATTGAGTGATACTCATCATCATCATCATCATTTCAGCCGCAGGACGTCCACTGCTGAACATAGGCCTCCCCCATAGATCTCCAGAGCAACCGATCTTGTGCGGCCATAGAAAAAATAAAAAATACACGACAATTTTTAATAAAAAAAAAACAACTTTAATGATTTTGAACAGTTGCCAATGAGATTAATTTCATAAGATTCGGTCAATTTGCTTTTGAGGTAAATCCGGACATACAAACAGGCAAACAGAAAAAAAATTTCGTGCTCAGTATCGTTCATATAGCAAATTTACGGAAAATTTGAAAAAAAAAATACAGGTTTATTAATATAAAGTAGCATATAAAGTATAAAAAAGTAATAGTAGAAAAACAGGAATACGATACAGTTGTAAAGAATAACTATTTTTCTAGCAACATAGAACTTATCTTACTTATCTGCTAAATGTATTTATTTATTATTACTTAACTTAAGTTATAATAAAATAATGTTATCGTCATCAATTTTAACCTGAGCCATACTTTGTTTTAAAAGTGGATTCAATATGTAAGCTCTTTCTAAATTATTATTTGTTATCGTAATTTTTATCAAGTCAAATGATTTCAACCGTGAAATTTTTCTAAATAATAAAAACATGCAAGTACACTCGCGTTTAAAATACGTTATTATTTGGAGACGATATACATATATAGAAAATTTAGTAGGTGGAAATGAACTTTTTTATATTGATTCAGGAAAAATTACTACAATTTAGAGGAACAGTACGACCCCCTAATTATGAATTTTCCCATTATGCTTGGTACATTATGACCGGTAGGTAAATAATACGAATTTATGCGATTTCGAAGCAGATATTTAGCAATTTCTGCTATCACTTTGCTTTTGCGAAATACGTTATTAGGAGGCCGGTTTCATCATTACAGATATGATATGGCTCTTTTAATTACCTCGTGAGAATGTGCTCACGTATATGAAAGAATATCCTTAACCCATTTTATATATTACTAAAATGCCAAGTTTCATTAATGTCTTTTTAGTGCTTTATCATGTAAAGTGAAAAGTTATTGTTTTGGTTATTTGGTTAATGAGATTATAATTTATATTTTCATTAATTACTACAATTAATTATCATTCTTATATTTAGTAATTGTACTTAATTAAATGTAATCTAAATTATTGTTGATGATTGTTTGTTTGAACGCACTAATCTCTGGAACTACTAGTCAAATTAAAAAAAAGTTTATATTATAGCCTAGTTATCGAGGAAGGTTATGGGCTATTTAACTTCACGCGACGACCCTAAGGAGCGAAACAGTAACCATTAACGTCAAGCAATCTAATTAGCTGTAGGCAAGTACGGGAAGTGAGAACAACTATAAGTTACGCGCGTTGACAGCGCGCGGCTTTGTGGAAAGTTGGTAGAATAAATATAGTACACGGGTGAATCCGTGGGGCATAGCCAGTAATTAATAAATGGACAAAAATTTAAATATTTTTAGTAAATTAAATATATTTAAACGCAGTTCTACGTGACTGTACCTTCGCTCCCTTACTCTGCCGTATCGACAGAACGCGACGTAAGAAATTTCATTTCAGTTGTAACTCGAATGTATTTTCTTTTTGTACACAATTGAAAAGTTCCTTGCGTGTGTCCGACTCCGACCCACGGCTTATGGTCGCGGTGGGTCGTGAATTAAATATAATTAGTACAAGCGGCGTTCGTGATTAGTGAACTGACGTATTTGGCCAGAACCTTATTAGATGCTTAAGGTTTGGTTTCACTGTTACGTTAGTTTTGTGTTTATTATAATTTAACATTATTTTCTATTGCTTTTTTATATGGGCACCTTAACCTTTGCTTAAGCTACCGGAAAAAATTCTGTAAGGACTGCACGTAACTTTTTGGGACATTTTTAGCTGTATTTAGAGTATTTTAAATAGTGTGGTCAGCAAGAAAATGGGCAATTTACACAAAAACTTTTTTTCATGCCAATCGATACTGGTCAAAAAACTGTAAAGAACCAACTGGGGTTGTATATGTATAATAAAAATGACAGAAATTGCAAAAACTTTTCCCATACATTTTGTAGGAAATGTTGACTCTTACTACCCCATCTTTAAAATTTACCTGTATATGGATAGAAAAAATTATTCGCAAATAAATAATATGTAATTTTTTATCATTATTTCAAATTTCAAAGAATATGGTTTTTTTTTTGAATATTTCGAAATTTTGAAAACATGATCACAACTAACTATTTACGAAGCTAAATTAGCAGGTTGTTTATGAATGAAAAGAAACGTAAATGACAAAAAAGATATACCAATACGATCTGTATACAATCCGGATGTATTTGAAAGTAGATCGAAGTGTCGTCTAGTATAGACGGCGATCAAGACTTAGTACATGCAGATTAAATTGAGAAAGTAATAAGTTAATAACTATAAGTAAAGAAAATATAGAACTACGTAACAACGCGAGGTTCGCTTTAATGTTACTTTGTTCTAAACTTGTAACATTATCTATACAATTAATAAAATTGAAGTGTCTGTTTGTAATCTCAAAATAACAGTTTTTTTATTAAATGCATATGAAAGTATATACGACACCTATAACAAAAAGTTTATTTTTAAAATTTTTGTCTGTCAGTTTGTCTGTTTGTCTGTTTGTTCCGGGTAACCTCCGAAACGGTTGGACCGATTTTGACTGGACTTTCACTGGTAGATAGCTGATGATATAGGGAGTAACTTAGGCTACTTATATTTCAGAAAAATAATTAGGGTTCCCGACAAATAAAAAAAACTGGTCATAGTGAATCAATTCGGGCGCTTAAATGGCTTATGCTGAGATTTATAAGAGATATAGCAAATGAATGTATGACATAATTATAGGTATTAAAAATACCTACAAAAAAGTTCGGGAGAGTATATATCTATCTTCTAAGGAACACTCACAATAAGCATTTTGTCTTTAAAATAGCCGGGAGCGGGGGAGCATGATTCGCGTGGGCATTCTGTAGTTCACGTTAGCGAAGCCACGGTCACAGCTACTTTCTTTAATAAAATTTATTTCAATAAAATATAAAATAAATACGTTGTTAAATTTTGTATATTGTAAAATTATAATTACGGTTGAAGGATTAATGTATATGACAAACTTTGAAAGTTAATTAAATTCCACTTTCCAACGTCAATAATGTAAAATGAAAGTTTATAATTTATGTAATGCTCTTTAATTAATGAATAAAATTCACTAGATTCAATGTTCACTAAAGATCAAAGGTGCCAAATCTTTAGATTACCCTTGGGCATGTTTCAATAACCATGAGATTTTAAATGAATTGGTCAATAATGACTATGCATGATGTAATAGGTCGGGGAAAAAGTTTCTTAGCTTCTTTATATGAAAACACAAGACATTTATTCAAAGTTTGTTTACATTTATTTACAGTATATGTGTGCCGTTTGTTCGATAACTTTCTGGCATTTTGTAGGTAGAGATATGAGACCTGTTGCTGTAGAAACTTTGGGACTTCTGATGAGAAAAACGCAAAAAATAGTTTTGGCACTCTCTTGATGTTAACCTTACAGAATCTAAAGAATTCTGAAGCGACCGAAACAGGTGAAAATCTGAAGGTGCAAGGCCAGGGCTATATGGTGGATGCACTAACATCTCCCAGCCAAACTGTTTTAATTTTTGCTGAGTGGCTAAAGATGTGTGAGGTCTAGCGTTATCGTGATGAAAGACCACACCCTTCCTGTTGATCAATTCCGGCCGGTTTCTCTCAACTGCTTCCTTTAATCTCATCAGTTGTTGGCAGTAGAGATCCGAATCGATGGTTTTACCGAGCGGTAAAAGCTCCTAATCAACAATGCCCTTCCAGTCCCACCATACACACAGCATCACCTTATTTCAAGTTAGCCCAGGTTTAGCCACAGTCTGTGAAGCCTGGCCGACCTTAGACCACGACCTTTTTCGCACGTTCTTGTCGTACGTGATCCACATTTCATCGACAGTTATCAATCTCTTCAAAAACGGCTCGCTTTCATTACGTCTCAATAATGAATCGCAAATGAGTACACGGTTCATTAGGTTTCTTTCAGAGAGCTCGTGTGGCACCCAAATATCGAGCTTTTTGTTATAGCCAGCTTTCTTAAAATGGGTTAAAACTGTTTTATGGTCAATTTCCAGTTCTTCGGCTACATCGTAACAAGTGATATGTCGATCTTGCTCCATTTTATCAAAAATGACGTTCATTTTATTCGTAACAGGGCGACCACAGCAAGCTGCATCTTTTACATCAAAATTTCCGGACTGAAAAAGTTTGAACCAACTTTTGTGCTACTCTTACTAACACTGCATTAGGTCCATAAAAATCACAATTTTTTTTCGTTGCTTGAGTTGCATTTTTGCCTTTTTTGTAATTATATTTTAAGATGTATCGAATTTCTGCATTAGATTCACTACTTTTTAAAGAAAGAAAAACAAATGAAAAATAGCGGGAAACAACTTTTTTTCTTTTTTCTTTTTAATGTTACCAAAACCAGCCAGATACAAATAGTACAGCCAAAGAAATTTATATAACAAGTTTATACCTACGTTATGCGAAAATACTTTTTCCCCGAGCTAATAATATATTGAATAAAATTTAGATACATGGTAGTGTGTCAGCCAAGTTCGAAACAAAAACGGGGTTATATCGACCATTGTATATATTTACACGAACCTTTTTAAGCTACTTTTGACACCTCCATACGTTAAAAACTATTCGACCTTATACACTTGAATTATTTTATGTTTAATTAAGCTCCCTTGGAAATCTATAATACCAAATTTCACTAATAAACCCATTATACTTCTATAAAGATCTGAAAATTAACACTTTCATCACTGACAAATACCTAGACCACTTACTTCTAAGTGACTCAGAAACTTGAAATTTGGCATTAAGGTAGATAGATCATTAAGCATATAGAAATGATACAAATAAAAAGAAATTTTTAACAAATTTAAACGAAATAATTTTCATCTAACGAAATAAAACGGCATTTTCATCTGCTTACCAATAGATGGTGTTGTATCGAACTAGACATGCTAGCGTTGTTTTCCCGATTTATATGGGCATTAGAATATCGACGCTTTAATAACAATTTCATCAAAAAATACAATTATTGATTTTAAACGAAACAATACTTACAATGAGCATCAACTACTATGGAGTTTCTATCCACAATCATCTTGCTTTAAAAAACCTAAAAATACAAAACTGGAAACTAATTTTTCATTTATTTAACTTTGCCTTGGGAAATTTTAGATTTTTATCCGAGAGTCACGTGATTGGAAAGGCATAAGAAATAGTAACTTTAAAATTATATAAGTAGGTGCTGAAGAAATTTATTTAATAGGTTATGACTGAAATTCTACTAAATTCAACTTTGCACATAATATTTAACCTTAGTTTTATTTATTGAATGATGACTTAAATCGCGGTCACATCTACATGAAGTCGCACTTTTGTGGCATATTTCTTATTTAAATTTAAAAATGTTATATTAAAGGATAAGTTCACGGGTATTCATTTTAACATATAAAGTGCTTAAAACAACTTTTCACAGCTTGTCTCTGCTCACGGCATAAAGTATGGCTCTCGGATTATACGATGTCGCAGGACTTGTGCGCAGCACCCATTGAACAGTCACCAGCCGGATGCGACGATTTCACATCGAAGCTGATCGTTGAATATCAACAAATATTGCTTAAATGTCCAAATTACATGATTTCAATTAATGTATTGATCTTGAAATATTCCAATTCTATTCGATTTTAATATAACTAACTAATTTATATTTTAATTATTTATTTATTAATTGATATTTTATTCGCATTTATATCTATATAGACAATATTATTAATTCAAATTTTGATAATATTTTTTTAAAGTTTGAATCGATTTGAATACTAGTGTGGTTTTGGGTGTTAATTTTCAAGGAATTAGTTGTTTATTTTATTAATTTATAATTTAACTGATTCTAATTTTAGTTACAGTTTATTTATATCATTTGACTTGATTTTTAAATAATTATTACTTTAGTTACTGTAATTTATTCGCTTTATTAATTAGCAATCAAATCGACAGTCGTTTGTATTGGAAAACTAGTGTGTTTTTTTAAAATATTCGTAAACGATTGTTCTCGAACAAACACGGTGAGAAATAAAAATGAATGTGTAGTATATGGTAGAACTATTCGATTTGTAATTTCGAAGATTCGTCGATAACGCGAACGTAAAAAATGTATGACCAGATAGGAAATGTCCAAGGTTCGATTACGATTAATTTGATTTCGATAAATTATTTATTGTGAAAACAGTTTAAGGACGCGAGTCGGCGTATTTTAGTTATAAAATTAATTTATTGTTCTTATAAGATAGGATACAGCATTTAGCTTGAGAACGATCTCTCTTTAATAATTCTGATGCAAAAATTACAGATTACAACTTAAATTGATCTGTTAATCAAAATATAAAGAATTAGCGACCCGCCTCATCTTCGCACGGGTGCAATTTACAAAGTGGACTTACTTTGGAGTGGAGGGACTCTATGTTTAAAAAAGCATGATTTAGAGTTTATAGCTTTACTGTTGATAGTCCATAACTTTATAGTTACTACGAAAAGTGCGCAAATCAACATATGTGCGAAGTGCCGGTCAACCGTTTTGCTGCGAGTGATTTCTTTGGTAGCGCGTAATTTTGGATCCGTGAAATCTTGTACGGTATTCATTTAAATATCTGCGCTCGCCAACCCGCATGCCCAGCGTGGCGAGTATGGGCAAATCCCCCCTATGAAAACGACAAGAACGACCAGGCCCCCAGTCCCCGGCGGCCCCGCTATTCCTGGTTTCGGTAGCGGCTATGGTAACGGTGGGGCAGGGGGTGCTAAGAATCCCCGGAAGAGTTCCAGCTACCGACCCCACGACAACTGGCCCTGGCAACATATAATAATCGCACTTTGAGGACTGACGAGAAGATTGTCGAGCTGGAAGAGGAAATAGACATGTTACGCTGGGATCTTATAGGATTATCAGAAGTCCGAAGAGAGGGCGAGGACACGATAATCATGAAATCCGGTAACTTGTTCTATTACAGGGAGGGCGACCAACAGTCCCTAGGTGGTATCGGGTTTATCGTCCGGAAGTCTCTCATTAACAACATCGTGACCATGGACAGTGTGTCGAGCAGGGTAGCGTACCTGATGCTCAGAATATCCAAAAGATATTCGTTGAAGGTCATACAGGTTTACGCTCCGACCTCGGCACACCCTGATGATTAAGTGGAGGTTTTGTATTAGGGGCCAGAGGTTGGCCGATTTTATGGAGAAAGAGGGACTCTTTATCATGAACTCTTTCTTCCAGAAGCCACCTCATAGGAAATGGACCTGGATGAGCCCCGATGGTTCCACGAAAAATGAGATAGACTTCATCATGACCACGAAGAGATAAATATTCAATGATGTCACTGTGATCCACACAGTGAAAACCGGCAGTGATCACCGAATGGTTAGAGGCACATTGAATATCAATCTAAAAATAGAAAGATCTCGCCTGATGAAGTCTACGCTTCGACCCTCTAATGCTCAACTCCAAAACCCCGAGAGCTTTCAACTCGAATTGAAAAACCAATTCGATTGCCTAGATAGTTGCGTCTCCGTAGATGATATTAGTAATAGGCTGGTAGAAACTGTCCATGCGGTTGGGTCCAAGCTCTTTAAAACTCACCGTAGCAATAGGACTCAAAAGATATCAGATCAAACCCGAAAACTCATGGCGGATCGGAGTTGTATGGCGCTGCAGTCTTCCGATGACGCTAAATCCTATAGGCAGCTCAATAGATCTATTCATAAATCCTTGCAACACAATGTCCGGTCTTACAATACCAAAAAGTATTAAAGAGACGATAGAGCGGAATAAAGGCTCCAAAGTGTTCGCAAGGAATGCATCTATTGGGCAGAGCCAGTTGACGAAGCTGAAAATGGATGATGGCAGCGTAGCGTCCACCAAGCCAGAGGTATTAAGGGAGATCGAAAGGTTCTATGGACAGTTATATACCTCGTCAACTAAGCCTGTTACCAGCCCGGCTAAAGGTCCGAAAGCCGGGCTGACCCGACACTATACCGAAGATATCCCCGACATCACCCTGTACGAGATTAGGATGGCCCTTAAGCAGCTTAAGAATAACAAGGCGCCGGGTGATGACGGAATTATATCAGAACTTCTTAAAGCGGGTGGAATACCGGTACTTAAGGTCCTGCAGAAGCTCTTTAATACCGTTATACTCGAGGGTAAACGCCGGAAACGTGGGGCGGCAGCGTGGTGGTCCTGTTCTTCAAGAAAGGTGATAAAACCTTATTGAAGAACTATCGGCCCATCTCGATGCTGAGCCATGTCTATAAGCTGTTTTCGAGGGTTATCACGAATCGTCTCGAGCACAAGTTTGATGACTTCCAGCCTCCCGAACAAGCCGGTTTCCGAAAAGGCTTTAGCACCGTAGACCACATCTATACGCTGCGGCAGATTATACAGAAGACTGAGGAGTATAATCTGCCTTTATGCTTAGCGTTCGTGGACTACGAAAAAGCCTTTAATTCGGTCGAAACCTGGGCAGTGTTGCAGTCTCTCCAGCGGTGCCGTATTGACTATCAATATATCGAAGTGTTGAAGTGCTTGTACAACAACGCCACCATGTTGGTCCGAGTACAGGAGCAGTGCACGAAGGCAATTCCTTTGAGAAAAGGCGTTAGACAGGGAGACGTAATATCTCCGAAACTGTTTACCACCGCTGTAAGGACGCCTTCAAGCTCCTGGAATGGCAAGGACTCGGCATCAATGTCAATGGCGAGTACATCACTCACCTTCGATTTGCTGACGACATCGTAGTCATGGCAGAATCACTGGAAGATCTTGGCACAATGCTCGATGGCCTCGACAAAGTTTCTCAACAGGTGGGCCTTAAAATGAACATGGACAAGACGAAAATCATGTCGAATGTCCATGTGGTGCCAACCCCAGTATCAGTTGGGAACTCTTGTCTAGAAGTTGTTGAAGAATATGTCTACCTGGGACAAACAGTCCAGTTAGGTAGGTCCAACTTTGAAAAAGAAGTCAGTCGACGAATCCAACTTGGCTGGGCAGCGTTCGGGAAACTGCGCGACGTCTTCTCGTCCAAAATACCTCAGTGCCTCAAGACGAAAGTCTTTGACCAGTGTGTGTTTCCAGTGATGACATACGGCACAGAGACGTGGTCGCTCACTTTGGGCCTCATAAGAAAGCTCAAGGTCGCTCAGCGAGCTATGGAGAGGGCTATGCATGGTGTTTCTCTACGAGATCGAATCAGAAATGAGGAGATCCGTAGACAAACTAAGGTAACCGACATAGCCAAAACGATTAGCAAGTTGAAGTGGCAGTGGGCGGGGCACATAGTTCGGAGAACTGACGGCCGTTGGGGCAGAAAGGTTCTCGAGTGGAGACCACGCACCGGAAAGCGCAGCGTAGGACGGCCCTCCACTAGATGGAAAGACGACATAATAAAGGTCGCTGGGAGCCGTTGGGTGCAGGCCGCACAAGATCGGTCGCTCTGGAGATCTATGGGGGAGGCCTATGTTCAGCAGTGGACGTCCTGCGGCTGAAATGATGATGATGATGATGATTCATTTAAATGATATAATGTAAAGGACAGTTGTAATGTAAATCAAATGCCCAAATTAGCTATCTAGATAAAGATTAATACCGGATTGGAGAAAATTGCTTCGCAATAAAACATAAATTTTAATTTTAAAAACATTTTATGTTGACGATAAATATGGTTACTGTAAGTCAATCTTAGGAGATAGATATGTATAAGCCATCGCGGACTTTTCTTTACACTTTTTGAAGATCTATAATTTTTTAGAACATTATTTTTATTTTATTTTTATTATTTTATTCAGGTAAAGCCAGCGTAAACCATGTGAGCGCCCAAAAAACTATTTATTGATGACTTGATTACAAATCATTGGATTTTCTCCACTATACAAAAACTGAATCGGAATGTATTGTTTATACAAACAATCTCTAAATGATAGTGAAACCCGTTTAAATATCCTTTGCGTGGTTGAGAAGTAAGCGGACAAATAGGCAGACGCGGATAGCGACTTTCTTTTATACAATGTATCGAATGATAAAAAAGGAAATTGGAAACGAATTACGTAAAATTACCCAGTGAATGCTTATAGCATTTTTTCTTCTTCACTTGCCGTCGAAAAATCATGTGCCGCCAGTATCAGTTTTAAATTTCAGGGTTTTTTTAGTTTCAAGGCATAATGTCGGAACTGCCTAATGGTGAGCACAGTACAATCCAAACAATGGAGACCACCGAAGATCAAGAATCCATCACCAATCATCAATGTGATGTTAGCCTATGTAAATAGCAACTGGATATGCACCGGCTGATCCAGAAATACGACGTGCATTATTAAATAACTATGACGGGTGGACGTGGTCTCGAAACAAGCAAAAATAATTTGAGTTCGAATTGAAATAATTTTTATCGTCTGTTACGCTCAAACAGTTGTGTGCGTATATTATTTTTTTATATACAACTATAATGGCAAACAAGCGTACGGGCCTTACGATGGCAAGCAATATTAAACTAGGTCTAGTTACATTTTAGTAAAGTTCTAGCTATGTTATTTAAATTTTCGGCCCGGGCGCTAGTACGTTGTTTTTAAAAATGAAATGTTTGTTAAATAAAAATGAATCTCATAGCGGGGATCGCTACTAACATTGTGGTGCGCGACACGAAAAGCGGAAATGGCTTTGATATTAGCATAACTTATGTAAACCGTGGCCACTGAAATCAAAAGTTGTATCCAGATTCCGACCAGTATCATTTTAATGTATAGATTTTTCGTCTAAATCGCTGTTAAATATTTCGAAATGTTTTTGTTTTCTATTCTATATGATTATATATCTATATATTAATACGTGAAGCAAAAGCTTTCGGTACCATTTTAAGCGTATTGCGTGCACGGAAGACTGAGATTTGGCATGTTTAAAGTTTATATAGAGGAGTGTAGAAAGCTAAAATTTATCTTTAATATCTGTTACTAATATATTAAATAAAATAAATGAATACTGCGAATCCTTACCCGACCAGTGCTATTGAACTTAGACCCCCAAAACAAACGTTAAACAGGAAATAGTCTATGATCAAAAAGTGCAGGTCGAATTTCTAGCTTAGGGGTATGTGTATTGTGGTCGCAATCCCTACCACTCCGCTATATTACAGCATATGCACCGGCTGATTTCGGAACACGACAAACCAAAAGAAAATCATAGACGGGCTTATTACTGTTTGAATGGTATTGACATTACATTATTAACCGTCAACACATTAACCGTCCCAATAAAACTTCAAAAATAATTAAAATCATACCTTATTGTACCGGCCTGCGGGAAGGTTTTTAAAAAAAATGTGAAACTCCTTTTATTTTTTTCTTACCAAAAGCATAAACAGGAATGGGTTCTTCATACAAACTTTCACTCGAGTTTTATTTCCACTACATGTGGAATAACACAATGAAATAATTTACTTGTAGCAAAACAGTATAATCTCTAATCACACCTTTTATACGCATATCATTTTTCACACAATCCATCTCATACCTTCTTCTGTCTTCCTCTACACCTGTATCCATCCACCTTCATACTTAACATTCTTTTAGTTATATAACTTTCATCCCTCCTGATGACATGCCCATACCATGCTAGCCTATAAGAAGCAGCATCTAGAAGCGATCTACAAGAGTATCTACTGCAACCGAGTGTATAGAAGAGTATTGTGGTGTTCTACAATTGACTACTTGACTCATATCAAATTTGGTACAATAAATTAATATTTTTGTAGTATTTGCCTTAAGTAAGTAATATTTATCGATTTCAGATATTAAAAGTGTAAGATGACTACTACATATTTTCAATATAACGTTTTTCTTTTTCTTTTAATATTGAAAACTCTGTCGGCCATGTTGTGGCTAAGAATATTTCATGTCAGGCCTTATACGAGTAAAATTCGCTTTGTAGTTTGTGCTCTGACATTGACATCTATACTACAATTAATAAAATTGAAGAGTCTATTTGTAATGTCAAAATAACAGTTTTTTACTAAAGTATATACGATACCTATAACAAGAAGCCTATTTTTCAAATTTTTGTCAGTCGTGTCTGTCTGTCTGTCTGTTTATTCCGGATAATCCTCGAAACGGTAGGACCGAATTTGACGGAACTTTCACTGATAGATAGCTGATGATATATGGAGTAACTTAGGCTACTTTTATTTTAGGAAAAGAATTAGGGTTCCGCACAAATAAAAAAAAACACTGGTCATGGTGAATCAAATCGGGCGCTTAAATGGCTTATGCTGAGTAAACCATAAGAGATATAGCAAATTAATGTACTACATAATCATAGGCATTAAAAAGACCTACAAAAAAGTTCGGGAGAGTATAAATCTTTCTTCTAAGCAACACCCACAATAAGCATTTGTGTCTTTTAAATAGCCGGGAGCGGGGGCAAGATTCGCGTGGGCATTTTGTAGTCTACGTGAGCGAAGCCACGGGCACAGCTAGTGATTAATAATTTAAGAGTTTCTTTAAAAAGGAGTCAATTTCGCTCATCGTAACACATGACATTTTTATTACCCTCCTCTCCTTTCCACAACAGATCCACTGATCTCTCGGTGGTCATAGCTCAACTATGTATTCGGATTATACTTTGCTTACTTTCAGGAACAGTATCTATCGTCTTCTTGCTGAGCTACTATTTAAAAAAAGTGTAAATTTGTGCAAGAATACGAATTATATGAAACCATCTTCGCGAGTTAATTTTTATTTTTACTAAACTTAGACATCTCTAATGATGACATCTCTGCTTATGCATTGGTAGTAATTCTATGCTATTTAGATTTTGTACTGTGGTTTTTGAGACAGTACGCTACTTTGATTTCTGACCTACCAGCTACCAAAGGCTATCTTTCCATAAGCGTCTTTTCCGAAGAGTTGCGCTTTGCGAAGAGACTTTCTAAAGCAGTAAATAAAAAACATGATTATTCACCTTCGCCAGCCGTACACATGACCGCATAAGCAAAACAAAAAAAAAATCGCAAGATTTAAACTCGGCCTTAATTAATTTGCCCACACGTGTCACCTGTCATCTTGTTAAGGTATGGACCCATGACATTGATCCATTAGCTTTGCTCATAGAGTTCAACAACCGGCAAATACTACGATGTATTTTTTATAAGATCAGGCCTATTCTAATACGGTAGTCTTATCGAAAGATAAATACGAAAAACAGATAAGGTCGTTTAGTTGATTGCCTTCGTAATAACTTATTGGGACTGAAAATTTAAAGTTTCTGATATTATAAAAGTGGTTAATCTGTTAAAGCCGTGGGATTGCTGGCTGATTAGGGATTAGCGATATTAGAAAAACGTCGATGTCAATTTCGATAAGTAAACATTGATGTCCGATAAATATCGAAATAAAAACATCGATGCTTTGTTGCTACATTCTATCTTAATACGTGGCCTTTTTTCAGAAAAATTTACATTGAGTTGTACCACTAGTTTCAGTGATTACCTTCTACTAACAAACAAACTCTAGCCTCTTTATGATAATAGTACGGATAAAGCATATAAAATTGATTATAAGGCTGCGTATCCACTAGAGATGTGCGAGATAGCTAAGCGATGCGCGAAAAAAAATTCTTCAATATGATTCATTCATTTTTCTAGACTCGCTTAGCACAGCAGTGGCGGAAAAGTGTTAGTGGAGCTAGGATATATACAAACAAAAAAGCGAGAGATATCAGCGAGGAATGTGTGTGCTAAACGGTGTAGGAAACTAGAGCTACTGGACCGATAGGTATGCCTTTTCACAGCTTCGTTACGCATCCTTGTACCACCTAGCTACCTCGCACATCTCTTGTGGATACGCAGCCTAACAGTAAATAGTATATATAGATTTTGCACGTCATTTCGAGAAATTAATCACGACACGGCTCTGTTTGCTGGCGCGTTATTGAAACTATCGTAAAAAAATTTCAGCGAAGTACTGGTTAAGTACTACGTAGATAACACAGAAAATAATTATACGTATAGTCACTAATCTATCATAATGTTTTATACAATTACAGCTAACAGTGCCAAGATATTTCGACCGCAGACGTTGACCGTCTCGTATGGATTTACGCGTGACGATATAAACGTGTAAACGTGTGTAAAAAAAGTATTAGTTGCTCCGGTGGTCCCTTGTGGTATCTGGTGGACTCATAATTGCATAATAAAAGTATGAACGTCCGTGTAAGCAGTCGCGGGCGCAGCGTCCACTGCGTCTTTATTACACAAATTAATACTGCTGTGACCATAATAAAACTATTATGTGGGATAGTCTTGAGACAGCGCGAATAAGCGTGATTGTATCTAAGGAAATTAATGGTGTTGACTGAAAATTCTAACAATTAAATAATGTTACGAGGACCGACTTCCCCTACCAACACGTCGTATTAAATATGATATTTTTTAGTGGTGCCTACGGTACTATTTAGTTACTATTATTTACGTGTTTAGTATTCGTACTATTGATTTTACTATTGCCATTGGTTAGCCATAAGTGAGTTCTGCATCCCGGTAGCACTAAAGTGGCGCGCCTTGTTATATGACTGGTCTCCTGCCCTACTAAAATTTTATCTTAATTGCCTTCCAAATAACCCTCCCAGACCAGAGTAACTTAGTAAGATAGTTAGTAGAAACCTCTGAAAAATCTTACTATACTTGTGGTGAGGCAATAGGTACAGCTAGGCACATATTAATAAGATGCAAGATGCTCCTTAATAGGAGTCACTACTCGCGTCGTCATGATAGAGTACTTCAAATCGTACCTGAAGCAATAACTCTTTCAGTAGCTATATCTCAAAAAGGATTGGCCGCTAACAAGAGACAAATTAACTTTATAAAAGAAGGCTCAACAGTAAATGCTAAAAGTAAGCCCTTCTCAATCCTAGGTTCTGCATCTTATTGGACTATTTTAGTGAACACATATGTAAAGCATTATAAAATCCCAGAGGATGTGGGTGTTTCGTCATCTAGACCAGACATATTTCTTTATTCTCGAGAAATTAAGTGTATAGATAGTACTTGTAGAGCTTACTGTACCCTGGGAAACTAATATACCTAAAGACCACGCAATAAAAATGAATAAATATTACGATATATGTAATGAGCTAACCAAAAACGGCTATGCGGTTAACTTATATGTGGTAGAAGTGGGTCCGAGAGGTACTCCAGCGAAATCTCTCTATAACTTGCTAAAAGACCACGAGCTGTCGAGAACTGCAGTATGTTCTATTTTAGAATGGGTATCTAAAGCAGCATTAACAGGCTCTTACAAAATCTGGCTTGGCAGGGAGGGTATTGTGAGTAGTTAAGGTGAGCGCTGATGCGCATCATAAGGGAGCCCCTTAAACCTACACCTGGGTCGCAAGTTCCGGGGGCTTCTCGTGTTTCCCTCTCTCCGCCACACGATGGACCCGGTACCCGCACGGTGAATCCATGGAATGCTAAGATATTTGTCTCGTCTCGTACTATTGACTGGCCGCGATAGCAACAAGTGTGCTCTGGGACCGAACGCATTTTACAAGTAGGTTATGACCGCTCGCAGGCATTCTTGCTTGAGCAGTTGCATAGTGCAGACCTCAGTAAATAAAACGGCTACAATAAACATTGTCCCTGAGTGATACACAGTAACAGGAATAAAATGAAACAGTAACTTGTTTCAATTAAACCATTTTGGACAACGTCATTTAAGATCAAGTTAGAAAGTGGTCTCAGACCTATAAAGTTTAAAAAAATACCCAAGTCCAGTAAGGTATTAAAGGTGTTGCTGATGAGATTTAGTTAGGGAATTTTAATTTATTTATATTGATCGCGTGAGCTTTGCATGGGTTGGGCAGAAGCCAAATCGAGTGAACATGACATAGGCATACAATGATTTTGCTATGTCATTGTAATTAGTAAATGTAAAACAAATTAGTTTTGTTTCCTACGTTATATGTTGGTATTACGTGTTCGTTCACTTATTTGCAATAGGTATTTGGAATATTTACACTTGTTTCTACAGAAAAACAGTAGCATTATTCAGAAGTAAAAGGAAATCATTACAATTCTTTGGATGAATTTGTATGTATGTTTGATCAATGTTAACTTAACAGATTTTATTGTCACTTATTTTTAAATGTTCCTTATGAGTCCAGAAGTGCTATATAAGGTTTTGATTACTCACGGCTGGTCGAATTCTAATGTAATTTCTTGTAAAAGTTGATACTTTTATTGATTATTTCTGAAGTTTAATATACTCCAGCGAAACGAGCCAGCTTGTAATAAAAACATATTTCTGTGATATATTCCATATTCTGTTTGAAGCAACGGTGGCTCAATGATAGCGTGTACGGACATTGTCAGTTCGAATCCCTGCAATGAACCTGAGCTTTCGGTGAAGGAAAACACAGCGATGAAACCATAGCTTGGTGATAGGGTATTTACTAAGCCCCGCCTGGCTTACTACCACTCTAAAGTTGAAAATCTGTCGCCAAGCACCAATTTGTGTGTTCCGGCAGCTGCACTTGAGAACCAGTCCTATAATAGGCTTAGTGTGCTACCATCTTGAGGCACATCGTCACTTAACATCAGGTGATATTTTCGATAAATGCTAAAATCTGTAAAGAATTTAAAAATATCCTTGTATGTGAATCTGATAATGTGGTAACAGTGATAAGCTTACGACGTGGTGCGGTCAACGGCTACGGGCCTTGGCATTGCCGCGTTCCCCACCTTTATAGATAGGATAAATACGTAGATGTGACACTTTTTTATTAGTTCCTTATCGCTGTATGGGAGCTAAACTGGAATAAGCGTCCGACCAGACGCACACAAACATATACATGGAATGGACCTAGCATTGTTATGTCCAGATTTGTCGATACTTCGATTTGTACGAGTGGTCGATAGTTGTTCGAGTCACGTTTATTTGTGATTTTTTATATAAACTTCATTTTTTTTTATAAAGTTATGAAAATAATCATTTTATTATTAATTATTGTTATAGAAATATAAACAAATTAGAAAACTTAATTTGCACATTCATATTTTGCATTTTTAATCATGTCTAAGATCTCTTTATTTAGACCTCGATGTTAGAACACAGCAAATTGTAACATAAATGGTCTTCCGAAGCAAGCGGGCTTATTTGTTTAACACTTAACATTTATTCCGTATAGATGTTAATATCGGTTGGGTCTACGGATTCGGACCGAATCTCTTTTATCGTTTCAGTTACTAACATTTAAATTTAATTTTTCTCCTTTGTACAATTAGTTTCAGATTTAACATTTTCAGATTTATCTTATTAATTAATAAAAAAAATTTTTTTCTTGCAGGAAGACGAAACAACTGTTAATCTGTTGAGGCGGAAGTAGCAAAGAAATTTCGGATAAATTAATTACGATGGATTTCCGCAAAGTAACGCCTACTTCAATGAAATAAAAAAAAATATGATTGATTACAATAAAACTTATGTTTATATTTTCAAGATTCCTTAGTAATGTTAGTAAAATATCAATTCAATATCAACTAATAGATTGTTGAAATAAAACTATCGATGGTTGCCTTTTTTTAGCTCGTCAAGTTTACTACCTTCGGAACAAGCGATGATTTTTTTTTTTGCTGTCAGCGCTCGACTGGCTGACATATTTATATTCCGTACTAAGGTATAATCGATTGGAATTCGATTCATAAATAATATTTTTATTCGAAAACAACCAATTAAGTACTATTGCATATACAAAAAACCGATGTTTTTTTTTAAATTGTAGCATGGCAAATTAGCGGTACTGTCCATGATGGGAAAAACAGTACCATCCTAACACAACCGCGACTACCGAGAGAGCGTAATCCATCGACCGTCGCCGTTGTGTTGCCGGCCTGCATTAATTTAACTGGATATGCATAGACTGATCTCGAAACGCAAAAGATGGGTTAAACAGCCCTACCACATCGCTATCGCTATTTCCTCGTTCGTTGCTCAGCAGGGTGTACCACCTGCATGTGATATTTCACCAATACTATTCCTTAGAATCTAAAATAATATTACCTATCTGTATTATCAGTTTTACTCTTTGCCAACAACAACGCCGCGTCAACCTGTCAATAGGCGATTGAAATTGGGCAATTATTGTATGGGAAATATGTTATTATGATAGTTTTATTGCCGTGGGATAGTCCGCGCTATGTTTGTTTTATAGTGGTCATGCCTCAAGGTGTGAACGTCTGCGTTAGAGTAAATTGATTGATGGTTGCTTGTGCCTTGGTAAAAATGGCTTAGTGTTTTTATAGGGAAATAAATTGGATATCTGTAGGTACATATCATACCGATGGTTGCAGTATTTGTATGCAAGTGTAGGTACATTGTATTAGACTATCATACGCCTGCGACTTCTTTCGATTTAATTACAGTATAAAAATTACTAGCAATAAAATATAGTGTATGTCACCCAGGAATTTTCTAAAATGGTGTCAGTAGTTTCGGAGATAACCTCCTACAAACACAAACTTTAGGGTAAAGTTACCTCTAGTCTTTAGTTTTACCTCTTTGTAATAGTGTTAGATATTTTTGTAGTAATGAATATTGAAACCGTAAGTACTAATAACCCGCAATATTGATACGGCGTGATAGCAACAGGCTTTCTCTATGACGGCACACATTATATAAACCAGCTACAACAGGCCTAAAGATCTTCTGTAAGGGACCTTTTTTTTATGCTAGTTAGTGTAGAAATACTTTCAGATCACTAAATACTCATACACGACTGTATATGTTAGTTAGCTCGAATTACGGATAGGGCATTAGTTAGATCGCGACTTATTTGCAATCGCGGCAACCGCCCAAGCCGAGGTCCGGCCACTTTGGCACCCTTGAGCGAGTTGTGTTTACTTGAGAGTGCCTTAAGCGCTCGCACACCAGGCACGGTGAAGCTGTAAAAGCCATCTGAGGCTCCAGGGCCCCTATGGCTAACAGTATAGTCAATCAGAAAAAAAAGGTCTAAATATCATTCTCACTTGACTATCGGGCCATAACTTATAATACGTGACTGGAAGTCTGTTATACGTAGTCAAACAGTATAAGGTTAACATCAGAAGTGGGATAAAAGTCGACGGTCTTGCTCGCTCATGGCTGATCAGGAGTGGTCGAGCTCTGAAAGGCCACATACGCTGGTTTGTATTGGCGATACAGCTTGTCGTAAATGTAAGCTGATGACTGCTCAGGCAGCCCGTCAAGCAGGACATACTGGCGACTGCCCCAGGTCACGCTGAAAAGCGCGAATCGGCTATAGATCAATAAAGATTGATGCCGGTTGCGGGATTTGTGGCTACATTACCATATTGACCATGATTATTATCTATTACTATAGAATTATATAAAATTAGTTAAAAACAAATTTGATTAAAAGTTTTACTGCGTTCTATTTCTGTCCGAAAAAAGATCTAAGTTATTCCAAACACGAGTTGATTAACTTTAAAAAAAACGCAATAATTTTTTTCGCACTGCGATTGCTAATGTTACAGAAATGCGATAAGAATTTCGTGCGTTCAAAAGCTCGTAGTTTGTTAGCTGTAATTTTTCCTTTTTAATTTATTTTACGTCCTGTATGTTATTAACTTAATTATTATGTATTATGTTAACGTCACGATGATTGACAGTATGAGATTGATTTTAATAATAAATTCGTTGATTTGAATGAATAAATACATTATGATGAAGATTGCCTTTGTGATCGTAAACCTTGGATTGATTGCTAAATCGTGATGATGCAGTAATCGGCAGTGGTCGTTGCTGTCCACGCATTATTTGTGTAAAACAGCTAGTATTATCATAAAATAACATTTACTGTTAAGTCACAGTGAATTAGGAATTAAAACTTGGAAAATTCATTATCAATTTCATAATCCACGAGTTGACAGTATGTTCAAAAAGTTATTCTAAACAATTAATAAAATTAAAGTGTCTGTTTGTAATGTCATAATAACTGCTTTTTACATATGAAAGTACTTATATGTATATACGAAACCAAAAAAACCCATTTTTAAACTTTTTGTTTGTCTGTCTCTTTGTTCCGGGTAATCTCCGAAACGGTTCAAGAACCCCTTGAGACCGATTTTAAACATTCTTTCACTAATATAAAGCTATAGTATTAGCGAGTAACAACTATAATTTGGAAAAATTATGTATTCCTTATAAGAATTATTTCTGTATTAATTTTCAACTAATTTTAATGAAATTTTGTACACTAGAAATACATTCCATTCCAATAAGAATTGTCAATGGTATGAGTTAAAATAAAGTTAAAGGAAGAAAATAATTACCCTATAATGAACTCGTGCGGAGACGCCGGGCAATGCTAATCTGTACATATATAATTACGTGTTCTGACTGACTACCTGAGTTATTAATCAATACAGAGTCTAAACTACTGGGACTAAGACCGTGAAAAAATGTTTTTTTTTTCTTGTTTCTATTTACCCCTAACACATATCAGAGTCTTTATTATTTTCCCAGCTCCTCCGTCTTTACAGTGCATTTTTGCCTTAATGCTAACGAAAGCTACTCTTTTCATTCCTTTTTAATCTACTCTTATCTACCTACAATTCTTATCCCAAATTGATTCTTTATTTTTTATAAATATGATCTACGTTTCTTTATTCTAATTATGTATTACATTTTTTTTTTATTTACCTTCTTCTTTAATTCGAAAATTAAATATTTTCTTCACTTATGTAATATATAAAGTTTTGTCAATATTATCTTATTTAAACTCCAAATCTCGATTTATGTCAGTTTATTTATTGATGAAAAAAAGTCTTACAGTGAAAATTTGCACGCGGATTCCTTTTACACTGTAGGTGGAAGGATTTTTAAAAAGGGGGATAAAAGTGTCTATATCCGATAATCCGTTATTTTTGAAGTTACACATCTATGAAAATTGCTATTTTGCAATTCCGTTCAAAAGTAATAAAGACGTGTTTCATCGTTTTTTCAAATTCAATAGCCAAGGGTGTAAAAGATGAGGTGAAAGTTTGTATAATAATACAAGTAACGGCATCTACGACCACCATCCACTTGGAGATGCATTCGACCTAGAACACTATTAGATTACCAAAAGATTAGTCGATAAGTTTGAAAACAAAAATTCAAGCCAAATTAAAAATATAGATACTTAGGCGATACTTTTTAAACAAAAAAAAAACGTAGTTTATCTTAAGTAGGTAGTAATTTCTTAACTATAAAATCTTGTTACGATTTAAGATTTAGAGTTAAGTGTATAATTTTTTTTTTTTTTTTTTTTTAATTTATTTGAAACTAGCTTGTATCTGCGACTTCGTCTGCGTATTACTTATTGGATATACACAGACTGATGTCGGAACACGACAAACCAAAAATAAATCATAGATGGGTCTGTCACTATATGTGTTGTGGTCGCGATCCCTACCACCCCGCTATATTACAGCATATGCACCGGCTGATTTCGGAACACGGCAAACCAAAAGAAAATCTCATATGGGTTTATCGCTATGTTAAACTGTATTTTATTTTATTTAAAATTACGGTGTTATCCTCATTAGTTGTCAAAGTATATACATTAAATCTTATCTAGAAAGTAAACTTTAATACGTCTGTAACATGGAACGTAGGTATTCAAGTGAAAACAATAATAAAAATTAATACATAGTTCACAATCGAACATGAACTATCTACAATCATAAATTCATAAGCAGTACTTTATGCTATGACTTTTATCGGGATAAAAAGTAGACATTAGGGGCCATCCATAAATTACGTCACACGTTTAGGAAGAGGGAGGGGGTCGACGAAATGTGACATTGTGTGACAAGGGCGGGGAGGGGTCCCAAATTTTGTGTAATCCCATTTTTTCTAAATGTAATATTTTATATCTAAGTACATTACAACTTCTCTATGTCGAAAATGATTTGCCTGTGGTTGCCGAATTCATTGCGCTAACAGATACTAGACTGGATATCGAAAAATTGGAATTGCAAAATATGTGACTTCACACTAGGTGGGGTTGGGAGGGAGGGGGGGCGGGGGTCTGTCTCACAAATGTGACCAGCTGTGACAAGGACGGGGGAGGGGTCAAAAACTCATGAAATTCGTGTGACGTAATTTATGGATGGCGCCAAAGTAACAGTTTGTGAGATTATTATTTTTTATAAGTCTTATATGAAACCACAACGAATAATTCTATATTTCTGTCACTGGCCGGTTGTTCCCACGTCTTGCTCGCTTTGCTCGCACGGCTCGTGCATTAAGATCACAGTTCAAGCATAAACTAACCACATATATATATATATATATTTATAACATTCGTGAAGCTATGCCTTCTACCGGGATAAAAAGTATCCTCTGTATTAATCCAAGTCATAGACGATATGTGCGCCATTTCATCCAAATCCGTTCACCCGTTTTTGGGTGATTGAGTAACAAACATACAAACTTTCACATTTATTGTATTAGTAGTATAAACGGATAATTTATTTATTTTATTAGCCAAAGAACCATCGAATGCTTTCAACATAATGGGGCATTTCAACACGGTTGAAACCGTGGGGCAAAGCTATTATGTAAATATAATTCAAAAGGTATAGACATAAAACATAATTTATGAAACCGTCCACGTACTAAATTTGTCTTGTCGACAGTCGAAATAATTTTTTTTGTACGAAACTCCGCGAGACCTGAAGTAGTCAGTGTGCATGAATAGAAAAAACTAAATCTAAAATCTATAAATATTTTTGAATGGTCATAACATAATGGTGATTAATAATTCAACGGTCATTGAACTAGATCACTGTGACATATATATTTATTTGCCTTATATTGTAATTTGCAAAACTTTATTTATATCGTAGGTAGTCGTCAACTTTTATCAAACTGTTAATTATCTTTTTTCGGTTGTATAATTTTTTTTTTGTTATACAAGTTGTTATTTTAAGATAAGAAATATTAAGATAAGGATATACATAAACAGTAGTTGACTATTATGGTATAACAGATCCGGCATATTGCACAATGTAGATAATTTCATAATTAGAACTGTCTTTTACATTACATCTGTCGTGATAAGCCGATTCGTAACAAATTTTCACATTTAAACAATGATTATTAAATAGACGCGTTATACTCTCACTAAAAGCAATTTAAAAACGGTACAAATTTTGTTATCAGCGTGTTCAAACAAAAGAGATAGGAAATGACAGTGTAAGGGGGAAACTCTGTTGTCAAAAAAGGATAAAAGTTTCTTCTCGCTCACGCCGGCATCAAGTCGAAAGTGAACTGAAGGCAAATTGCATGTAAAGAGCTTCAATGCCGTATCTAGTTAAAAATATAATTGACTTTAAAGTGTTACGTAGACAAAAGAATACTTGAAAATGTCCTATTAGACATCTGAGCGAGTTGCCATTCGAGAAAGTCGTGTGATTAATTATTATTGCCCACTTTTAAAGTCCGACTGCAGAAGCATGACTGCCACACGCGCATGACAAAATGTGGAGTTATTACCGGCATTGCTCGCACTAAAGTAATTCTGTTAAAGAGTAAGCAAGCTAGTTATACAAAAATACTTCATACTATGTATGATGTACAATAATTAAAATAATATTATTAAGTAATAGGCGAAATACCTAGATAGGTATTTTGTTCAAAGTTCAAATCGTGATCATAACTTTTTTTTTTCATTGATTACTGTATCAGAGCATATATTTTTTTTTGATTACAGCGTTAAAAATGTTTAAGATATTATTTGACCTTTACAAGAAACGCGGGAGGCGTTTAGTCCATACAACCGTATTCCTTTGTTTATCCCTGGATAATGCCACTGGAGCAAAATTTTTTATACCACTTAATCAATATCCACCACTGTCATGTTCCTATATTTTGCTTTTTCCATAAATTAACTATCATAGAAGCTAGAAATATTCTAAAACTATTTAAATTACCTATTTATACAGCTGTTTTTAAACATTCAGCAAATAAATTTAATGGTTATAAAAACATTTAGCCATAACCGAAGGCCTTCATATATATTTTTATCAGTTTTCAAATAGGGAATAAGGGAATACGAACTTATGATTCCATCTATTTTACATAGGTGAAATCAGTCCGAACTTCAGTTGACTCTCTCGCGGTCTTTTCGTTCATTCGGGCATAGCGCGACAACATTACATTTCTGTTAAAATATGTAATACCTATTTACTTTGTTGTCATTTTTTCAGTATCAAAACTGTGCGATCAAATAAATACTGAATTCACTACATCTTTTTAATTATGAATAATTAGCTACCGCCCGCAGAGAGAAATGAATACCGGGGTAAAATTATTCCATGTAAAATCCTTTCTGCCGTTTTTGCGTGATTAAGTAACAACCACCCAAACATACAAAGTTTTACATTAATAATATTGAATAGCCAAGATACATACATATATAATATACATATAAAATAAAAGTTTTTACAAATGTGCCTAGATATATCAGCGATGTGATGGCAACGCAACCTACAATGGAATTCAGGTGTAGCGTGAACGTTCGCCTCGGCCGGGGTCGGCGATCAGCTTTTTATCTCGATCACGCATATAAATTAATTTTCAATGATGTAGCCGGTACAAAAAATGTCTTTACACCGACCCAGTGGTCGGTGGTCAATCAGAGATATGAATACAAAAAACAAAACGTCAAGCACTGACCGCGTAGAAATACCAGTGTTCTTGATATAATATTATGGTTTTTACAAGTTTTTATTTATCTTGCCTGGTTATAAAAAAATAAATTAAATAAAAATACCCTTTATTTACTACTAAAATTAACTTACACAATAGATTTGCCTACGTTAAAACATCAGTGACTGAAAATGTCTATCCATCTTTTACTTGATCTCCTTTTTCTTCTGTTTTCGTCCCTTGGTACTCATTCTGTTAAACGTTTTGCCCACCTATTATTATTCATCCTACAGATGCTTGTTCCTGCCTTTTTAGTATAGGTCAAATCTTGCAACTGATTTTTTATCCTCAACCGGTTGAGCTAAAAAAAATATTTCATACAAGTTTAGTTTGGATGACAATGCATTGTCATGCAAGTGACGTCATTCTAAATTCAATTTGGTTGACTTCCAAAGATGACGGACCAGTTATTTTTTATGCACCCCCATGATATGGGTATCAAATAAATGGATTTGCTGAGAAGCATAGGAAAAAGTATTAATGTAAAAACACTTTTTCGAAATAAGCTTTTTTTTTCAATTTTTCAGTTGTACTAAAATGAAAATAATAATTTTATACAAGGGCTGTGCTGAATGTTATTTATATATAGGGGAATTATCCTTCAAATTTAAATTTGGTCCACAAACACTTATTTATGTGTTTTACGGCAGCTAAATTTGAGATACAGTCCTCATTTTATGTTATTTTTTTTATTTCTTAAATCCTGCGGATACGCCTCGTTTATGTAAGCGATAGAAGGGTTCCCTTGTTAAAAATGCCCATGGACTTTTAAATACCATACAAATATCCAAACTGTATCACGCAAAATACCATCAATATGGCCAAATCACAGACGATTATGAATTTAAAAAATAGAAATCATCACAGTACTTGTCAAGGTCTAGCCATAAATACCGCAAATCACTTTCTGGGATCAGTATTGCCAGCTTAGGCTATATCATCAATGAACATCAAGTTCACTTCAAACACTAATTACGTTTAAAAAAATTAAATCCACCTGCCAGCAACATGATGAAATTAACAATGTGAATTAAAATCAAATTCAATCATTAAAAAAAAGGTAGGTAGTAAAATGAATTCGTCATATTGTACTTCCTTCACATGATGCGCGCGCACTTCTCAATTTTACCCTCTACTAAACTAAAGAATTATAATTTAAAAGATTACAAATAAAATGTTACGATAGGTAAACAATTATGGTTTTATACCCGTCTATATATGTATGGACTCCTGATTATTACAACAATGTATGCAAAATCGTTGCCAACCGGATCTACTATCGTTACACGTCGATAACATGGTACACAGGTCATGTCAAAATTCAGAGCGTGTTTACATTATAACTAAATTAATCACATATTTAGCGTGTTGCTGTATCGGACAGTTCTCGAAAACGGCTTGCGATTTCCACTACAAGGTTAATTGCTAAACGAAGAACGTATGGCGCAGAACTGACCTATATTATCTGTTATATTCTATCCAGTTGACCGATTCGACTGCCAGTACGGTAATGTTTGTCAAAATACTAATTTTATTATTAACGTAAAAAATGTTCATATCGTGGTGACCTTCATAGTACTAAAAGGATTTAATAATTGATTAAAATATCTATCACATATTGACCTCTACAATTTTTTAAAAGTAAATCATTTTTTGTTGCTTTTGTTAATACGGCATTATTTCTTACATACTGGTCACAATGATTCATATATTAAACACACTCTTATATTTTACGATATCAATAAATATATGTGTTATAGTTTCATGTAATTATATTAGAATTTAAAAATATATGGTCTTAAAACATCGCTTATCTTTAGCTATGTTTTCTTCTAACAATATGGATTAGACAAAGATATTATTACAAAAAATAGTTTAGAAAATTGAAATGTATTATTACTAATTATCATCGTATGAAAGTTCAGAGAATTTGGATGTTCGTTAAACTTAACTGTAATATTTAAAATATTTAATTAGCGTTTAAAAATTGATCCGGTTTTGTAGATTTACTTTTTGAATTTCAACTCTATCGAAACTGCTTAGAAATATAATAAAATTTTAAATTTCTATATATTTCTCTGACATCGTGTATTACTCTGTAACATCGGACATGACGTCTCATTGGTCATTGTTCTAGCCGAGATATGTATCTCATTGTGATCGGAGACCGTTATGTTTTACACGTGGTATCTTACGGTAGAAAAAGTGAACTCTCGTAAGTAGTTGCGCCGGTAGAGAGATATCTGAGTTAATTATTACCAGCTAAGTAGTTTCTACAGCACTCAATAACTTCTCGGTGTCCGGGTCACAATCGTTGCTTTTAATCAAGTTCAATTTGATAACGAGCTAAACAAATACAAAGTTAAACAATTTATTGTTATCGTTTAAATACTATTTATTACCCGTCTACGAAATACAAGGGATATATTATGTTTTTAGAGCTTAAGTATGTCTATTTCTTTGCCACGCTCTGTAGCCTAAAACGGCTTGATGGATTTTAGTATGTAGGTGTCGTTAGATTCGTCTTAATTGTTAGAGTGGCATAGATTATATTATATTTAAGTACGACGTCTGTGAATGAAATAAAAAGCAAATATAGAAAAATATATTCTTCTATTTAGTTTTTTTCTGTTTGTTGTTGTTGTTGCAGTTGCGCCTTTTTAATAATTTCAAAAATGTTTGCTGTGTTGTTATGAAACAGGTATATATATTTTCATTTTCGTGTTCATTCTGATTTCTTTTTCCTATTTTTTTAAAAATCAAGTCCGTCTTTTTATCAAAGTAGATACTTATATTTAATTTATATATTTTAATATACTTCTTCTTTTTAAATGTAACCTAAGTACCACCATATAACCTGCTCTCGTCAACTTTTCTCTAATATGTCGTGCCATTTCCCGGCTCACGTGTTCTTTCCTTCTTACGACACCGGCATGCATGTACCTGACAGTACCTTAAATTTTCCGAGCTTCTATTAAAAAACAACGAAGTCGGGTAATTGAATCCAAGTCCGGTGAAGCTGTAAAAGCCGCAGCGGCTTCAGGGCCCCTAAGGCTAACAGTGTAGTCAGATCTAAAAAATAAAAAATAAAAGGATAATTGAAAACTTAAAATAATTAGTGGTAATTGTGGTAAAAGGATTTGGATTCATTTGACCTATTTTGATAAATCCAGATATTTACACTGAAATTTATTTGTTACGCAAAACATTCGATCTGAACGTAAACAATAGAACGCGGCCTTGCTTCAGAGTTTCCGTTTCGTACGGTTCTATTTTGTACATCTTCCGAACTAAATCGGTCAAGCTCGGATCTCGACGGAGAAGTTAATTGCTTTTTAGTGTTCCGGTTCAGATAATGTATCGGTTACAAATCGCGTTTCGCTATTTCGTTTATCTAGTCTTCAATAGGGATGAGCTCTGTTTCAGAAGTATGTCGATATTTAATTATTTAAAAGGTCTCCTCGTGATTTAATTTTGATGTTTTGTAACGTCGATGTTAAGATGTAAAAATTATTTTATTCAATAGGAAAATATCTAAATGCATATTAATAAAAGAGGCTTGAGCATAAATAATCATGTTAGACAAAGATAGTCTATTAATGCCAATAAGATTAGAAGTGCGCTCCATACTTTAATACGATTGGTCCGTATGACTGTTGTCATTGTCAACCACTTAGTTACTTACACACCAACCACGAACCCACCGTTGGTTAACTTTACTTCCTCACACTCGCCCCGCTTCATTTCTAGATCTGCGATCCTCCGAAAAGGAGCGCACGAACCCGCTACTTGTGCAATACTGTGACTCTCCCTACCATTCACTAGTTCTCTGAGTTATCTTTTATTCTTGTTTTTTGGAGTGAAAACTTCTTTAGTACCTTTGTGATTTGAAATGCAATGAAACGAAAAAGCGACACTAAAAACTAAAATGAGACAAATACATATATCTATAAGTTTTTGCCTGCGAGAAAATGAGATAGAATACGTTATACAGTGTTTTCTATTATCTCGGTCTCTTTTTTGTACGTGTTTTAGTATGTATGTGCGCACCTTCGTATTACGAAGCCTTGGGAAAAGGCCTCATAGCCAGCATGGTGTATTTTTATGTTTTTTGAAGTTTTCACTTCGACCGCGCGTGAACTGCACCATGATTTTTATTTATTTTGAAGTAGTTAGTTAACTATTGTCAGATAAAGTAAATACATAAAAGTATGAATATTCTTAATCAATTAGTTAGATCGAATTGACTCACATACACGGCAACAACCCAAGCCGAGATTCGGCCACTATGACACCCTTATGCTTGTCACCATTGCGGTTGAGTGCTTTCTGTGTTCGCCACAAACATGTGTATTCAGTTGAATACATATATGTATCGCAATTAAGTCTTACACAAAAAAAAAGCATCGATATGACGAAATATTGTAATATATCATCCCTAATCGCTGTTGCATGTCGCTAGCGGGAACTTGATCCTTTTGGCGTTAAGCTTTATCTCAGGTACTTGTGTACGGTTCTCTTCACTACACTCATGTGACGAATGGGTATCATCACGTGCCTATATGAATGGGGTGAATATTAACTGTTCTGTTTTTAAGAAATTTCCTTAAATTAAACTATCATAAATAGGCCTTCTAATATATAATATTATGCATATACAGAAGTCCTACCTAACTAATGTGAATTCATTAATAGTCATCTTTTTAAATAGAACAGGAAAGTAACTTAACTACACCTCATAGTAAGCATAGTACATACATATATACCAACACGCCTGTATTCCCGAAGGGTTAGGCTGAGGTGTACTAATATACACCCTAGGGTGCTTTTTTTTACAATTTTTTTTTTCACTCCCATCTCGAAATTTTGTGGGAAATACCTAAAAAAAATACCTCAAAATTTGAGCCCTTAATATTAATATTAAGTGCTCATCCAAGGCATGCAAAGAATTCCCGCTTAAAATACACGCAAACTTGAATTTTTTTTCTTTAAAATTCTACGATTCAGAGAAATTTTATGGTATAGTCTAGGACATTATTAGGTTTTCTTTAGAATTAAATGCTCTACAAAAGTGCTCATTTCGGTGAAGTCGTAACTCACACCGGCGAGGTCATACGGGTCACCCAAACCCAATTTTTCCATGAAATTCTTGTTTTTTTGCCCCTATCTCCTTAATGACAAGAGCTATAAAAAATATATATAAAACAAACTTGTAGGAAATTTAATTTCCTACAAAAAAGTTTCAGAGAACCAAATTGCTAACATCGATATTTATTGAGATATTGGGATCTTAAGTTGAGGAACTCTGAACTGTAGAATTTTAAAGAAAAAAAAATTAATTTTGCGTGTATTTTAAGCGGGAAATCTTTGCATGCCTTGGATGAGCACTTAATATTAATATTAAGGGCTCAAATTTTGAGGGAATTTTGTTTTTAGGTATTTCCCACAAATTTCGAGATGGGAGTGAAAAAAAAATAGTCGTAAAAAAAGCACCCTAATACACCCACAGTTCGCCGTGTATGTTTTTAGGTCCCATATAATATGGGACGAGTCTATTGTCATTAATCGGGCACAAAGCCAAACTCCGAGCTGCTACTGAGAATTTCATAGAAAATCCCAATAACACTGCTCGACCTGGGAATCGAACCCAGGACCTCGATCATAGCAGTCGCGCTTACGACCACTAGGGTAATGGGGCAGTTAGGTTGTTGAGGTACTACAAATACATAAACATTGTCGACCATTGAGAGATTAACAATCCATTGCCAGACGCCACTGTCATGCATAAATATAAATTAGATATGCTTCGGCTGATACATAAACGCGACATTCATAACTGCGACGAGCTTCTTCACCATACGCATAGTGGTTGCGATCCAGTCAGGCTGTACAGACATACCCTACCACCTCACCATTTCCTAATTCGTTAATCAGCAGGGTGCATCGCGTGCTTATGAGGTTGGTTCGGCTGTCTGAAGTGTTAAGATATATAAAAGTTGCAATAAGAGTGAGTAACTAAATTTTATATCTGTATTTTTATGATCTGGGAAGACGGAAATTCTTCTCTATACTGCTAATATATTATGACGTTTATATTATTAATATATTACTTTCTTTATGTACTGATAATTAATTTGTAATAATATTATGGGCATTAATTTAAATACTAACATTTTGCTATTATTATTATTTATACTATTTGATTTCAACTTTTCTTTCGATTAATAAAATTGTGATACCATGTGACGAGCCGAGCCGAGCTGCCGGTTGCGCATATTGACTGTTTATGAATGTGGGACAGACTGAAAACCAGCGCTGTGTGGTGTCCGCGTCACATAGCATCAGCTGAGTTTGTTATATTGCCAAGTTGTGTACGTTAATCATATTCATTTGTAACTTGTTTTTGGCAATAAATGATTATTATTATTATAAAGAGATAGAATTTGTATATTTGTAGGAAACTACAATTTCGATGCTACTTAAACCATCTGAGAAAAAAGCATAGGTATATTATTAGGAAACTACAAATCTAATTCTAAAACTATTTTTAAGAGTGGAGAACAGAGTAGTGTCTGGAAATTTCTCCCTACTGGTGAATTACATCCACCCTGCTGAAGATCCCATCCAAATAACCTTGTGCTGTGTTAATGTGTGTGTGTGCATTGAGTAAGGTTTCCAGAACTTCCAACGCACTTGTGATACCTCTGGTGTTACAAGAGTCAATAAGCTACATTAACGCTTCCATCAGGTGGGCTATACGCTTGTTTGCCACGTAAGTTGTATTAAAAAAGGTTTACGTTAACGAAATCGTGGGCTGGCTGTCAGTTATGAATAAAACATAAGTAATTTCATTGTGGCGCCTTCCGTGAATGTTTCTAGAAACATTTGGCATGAATCATCGCAACAATCAACCGTGGATTACATCTGTCGAAACAGATGTGATATTCAGTACCTAATAATGTTCTGGGAGTACCTACGATTCGTGTAATTGGGTATTTCCGTTTTTTATTTTGTTATCTAACCATTTTAACTACATCGCGTTAATACAGAACACATCGGGTCATCAATATCAACATATCAAAACGTTTGCAATTAAGGAATGCTTTTAACCCCTGACGCAAATTAAATACAGTTTTTGCAACAGTTACTTTAGTTTTTATTTTTTCAAAGGATTCTTGATCGAGAGTGTTCTTAGCTGTGATTTAAAAAAAAATGTTTTAGCCGTTTGCCGATTATCACCAGTTTTTTTCTAGTTGAGGGGAAGTGAACATGTTCAACAGGTCTGATCGACTAAAATTTGGTATCCTGTTACTTCAATGTCATTGCAAGAACATTGTAGCCTTGATTTGATGCTGCAGCATCATGTGGAATCTGCCAGGCAACAGGCCTGTTGACATACTTACAGCAAAGGTATTGTGTTTGGGCTGATTGCAATAACCGCAATAAACAGGTTATTTGTGTCGGGAGTTTTTAAAATTGTACATTTACCTTGTATGCTATAAAAAATTGAGACCTTACATATTCTAGGAAAAAACGATATTACTTTGAAGACATAACAAGATATTTTTTAACAAAAAAAGAAAACCAATTTCATTGGTTTTGAAGATTTCCCCTATGTATCTTCGAAATTGAAGGTCCAGTGCCAATAAAATGGAATCACCCTTGAGGTATCCCCTATCCAACAAAAAAAGAATCATCCAAATCGGTTCATAAACAAAGAAGTTATGGCTGAACATCTATAAAAAAAATGTACATTCGAATTAAGTAACATCCGGTCTTTTGTTGAAGTCGGTTAAATCTCACATTTATTGAAAAAATGCAGACAGCATTTAATCTATACAAAACTATTCATCTATTTAACCCTAGAAAATGACTGATACTTTATACTGAGAGAATGACAAATATTTGTATGCTATAATACAATTTGTATCTGTCTCTGCCATCTTCGTACGTTTTAAAATTTTTCATAAATTAATTATTATAAGAACGAAGAGACTAATAATCGCCGATTTCAGACAAACAGCAAAAAAATTGAAGAATATTAAAAAAAAAAAACAATATAAAGCCAAATATTAAAATCAGTCACGTTTTGGGTAAGGAGAGAGAAGGATATTATATTTCGAGTTGCAGTTTGTCTTTCTCGCATTTCATTTGGTTGTGCGGGCACAACGCGATAGTAATAGTATATTGCTGATAAAACTTATTCTTCAAATGTCTTCCCGAACCCATATCCACTTGCCATAAAATGCTGCCCTGAACTTTTGCTTCTGCTGCTTCAGCTGAGAAGTCCATATTTTCACACTACTCGCTGTGCTCTTACGGTCCTACTCGAGGTTTTAATCGACCAACTTTTAAATATTTATTATTTTCCTTGAAGTTCGAGTTATCGGGATTAGTTGATTAAAACGTAAGTTCTGAATGCATATAATATCCGGATTCCCCGACACGCGACGAGACTGGCGCGTCCTGTAGGTATTTGTGTCACACACGTAACGTGACACATCTAGTGAATATCAACGAATACTTATGTATGTATAGATTCAAAGTATTCAAATAGACAAGCTATTTGGAAATTAAACTCTGTCACTATTAATCATCTTCTTTTTGTTAACTGACTTCAAAAAATGACGGAGGTCATTCAATTCGAACGTACAGCCAAGTTCAGTCATAACTTCTTTGTGTATGAACTGATTTGGATGATTCTTATTTTGTATGATATGGGATACCTCAAGGGTGGTCTTCAACTTCTAAGTTACACCAGGGAACTCTTCACAGTCATTGAAGTTAGTTTTCTTTTTTTGTTAAAAATTGTATTGTTTGATGGCAACTGCGTTCAACTATAATTCTGTCGACGTCACATGAAAACTGTCCAGGAAGCTTTTGTGGCAACTTAAAATGTATGTTTCTAGTTATCATAAACTCAACGTGTCTGTGGCCTATTTATGTTATTTTCACGCAAAAACCACCTATCCGATTTAAATGGTTCCTAATTTAATTCAAAACTTCCTTACCTGACCAGGCTATAGAGTATATTTTGTAAGATAAAGTAACATAGGAAATAAGCAGCGACGACAATGTTGAATTAATTCGGAAAAAGTTGCATTTGGGGCACATAAATGGTTACACTGAGGAAATATAACAAATTAATATATGACATAATTCTTAATAAGATAAGAGACTAAAAAGGCCTACAAAAAAGTCTCCGATAGCGTATGTCTATCTTCTAAAGATCACATATAGTAAACATTTTTGTCTTTAAAATAACCGGCGGGCGACTTTCATTTTAGTTGGAGCGGAGGCAGCAATATTCGCGAATGTGCTGGACCGACAGTATTCTGCAGTCCACGCGAGCGGAGCCGCGCAAATAGCTAGTTCTTTATAAACCACTTCATTGTGTACAATAAGCAAACTACGTCAGGGAAAATTACATAACTGTTGCTTTCATATAAAACTTTATGTAGTAATTGTTAAAACTAATCAATATCAATATCGAAATGATAAATTATTATAATCTCTGTACACAAAATTTCAGTAAAATCATTTGTGAATACAAAAAATTAAATAATAATTAAATATAACATATTTTAACGACTTCTTAGAGTATTATTTACAATTCTCGCAGCCTACAAATTAAAGAAAGACATACATATTATTGGGCATACAAAATTTCATTAAAAACGGTCTAACTATTTTTTAAAGTAAATTCAAACTTATTAGCATACCACAAAATTATTAATATCATCAGGGATGTACTGAAGCCATGTTATAATAAAAATTATGATCGGTGAACTTTATAGATTACTATCAAATAATTTAAAAAAAACTTACATGTATTTACAGACAGAACTACAGATTTACTAAAGAATCGTTAAACTGCTTGCTAAATTTTATATTATAAAAGCTAAATATATTAAAATAATTTTCTTGACATTGGCAGACGGTATTTTCTTTACTGTGTCTTGGGTTAATATAAATTATTAAATGGAAGTACTTACTTCATTATTTTCTTAAAAATTATACGGGATTCAATGATATTTAAGTAATATAAAAAAAATAGTAAATTAAAAATCATATTTGTATAAAGCAGGTTTTTTGACTCATTGACTCATGACTTCATTAATAGCTTATTTAAAGAAATACATCCAATATTAAATGATACACTGTCGAGCGTACATAATTTAGGTATTTGTTTATTGAAATAACAAAACGCGTCCCAGTGAATGAATCATACGGATTATGACTGGATCGTTGATATCTCATTCATAAAATTTTTACTCGCGAGGGTATGTATGTACGGTGTAGTACCTACGCGTGCGGAGTGTCTTTAACCGCATGTGCGGCGCACGGGTCGGACGTCGCTTCTGTATGTCATTTTATCATTAGCGAGTTCCCGTGTTTTCTTTCAGTACTTTTTTTAATTAACCGATTTCAAGAAAAGAAGGACGTTCTCAATATTCGTTTTTTTTTTAATTATTATTTTTATAAACTTTTTTGTTTATTAAACGATTTAGGTGATTATTTCTTTATTAGAAAGGCAATATCTCTAGGCTGGTCCCATTTTAATTTCATTGGCACTGGACCTTCGATTTCGAATATACACCAGGGAACTCCTTAAAATCATTAAAGTTGTTTTTTTTTTTGTTATAAGTGTCTTGTTTTTTATATGTTTTGGTGACAATATAACATGAAAGTTATTGTGGCGGAAGATGGTAATACACTAAGCCTAGTGGAAGACTGAGTCTCAAGTGCAGCTGCCTGAACACACCTATTGGTGTGGCGAGAGATTTTCAACTTAAGGGTCGTAGCCAGGCGGTCATTAGAAAATCTCTACCACCATACTATAGTTTCATCACGATGTTTTCCTTCATCGAAACCTCGGGTTTATTGCAGGAATTCGAATTCACGTCTATCGACGCGTTGTCCGCAGACGCTACTGCAGAGTACCGTGGAAATAAGATTTAATTTTACTACCGATGGAAAATACGATTTTTGTATCTTTTTTTCTACGTAAATTTCATCCTCGGTACAGACACTTTCAGGAATAGGATACGTGATTGCTTTTGTTATTAGTGTTTCGTCATCATCATGTATTGTTAAATAATTATAATACAGACTGTATAAACAAAAGTAATATCTGTTTGTTTGTTTACATCGGGTAAATTCTACAAATTCAATTAAGGTTTTTTGAACGACATTCCGCCCCCTAATTACGTATTTTGCAAAAGCAGGGCGATAGCAGAAAAATGACTAAACGTCGCCGTACGCCGGCTGTAATGTACAAAACATAATCTGAAATCTGTAAACAGGTTGATTTAATAACCAACTATGTTAATCGATCAATTGGTTACAACACCCAAACACGGGCATGTCGATTCCCGGCCACCAACAGAGTGGGATGTGGCGCTTTGCTTACATTAAAATTTAACTATAGTCAACAGTTGCAAACAAAACCGGTAATTACAAACTTTTTATTGTCTAAAGGTTTACTTACGGTTTAAATGGGCAGTACAAACATCACGTACGGGGGGACTTTTTTATAGATTCCTCATTATCAAGTACTACGCGTCGGATCGAAGCTGGCATTGCAGGCATTCTGAGGGGCTCATTTTAAATTTGAAAACGAAAATAGACGACTATGAAGCGATGATAAATCCGCGGTGGCGTGTTCGGACGCCATGTCGATCAACGGTAAGCTCAAAACCTACAATAAGTCTAAACTTATGTAGCATGGTGGTAGGGCATTTTCTTTTGCCCAACTGGTTACCTACCATTATCACGTTGAAAGTCTATAGCCAAGCATATATACGTGTGTTCCGGCAGTTGCAGAATTGGCGTGCCACCATCTTGGGCCAAACAATTTACTTAACATCAGGTGAAAGGCTAAAGAATAATTTTTTTTTGCGTATACTCGTTCTTTGATTTAACAAAATAAAAACTCCAAAAATGGTATCCCTTGTGCCAACAACATGATGAAGTTAGCTGTCAATGACAATGTGTTTGTTTGGCGGGTTCTTACGCTGTCATGGTTTTTGTTTTTTATTCACAATTATATGTTGTTGACTCTATCTATATTGTGTAATACAGTTGGCATTTTGTACATTGATAGATAAGTGGATTGGAAATAATAACGTTGACCGTGAATTCTGAGATGACACAAAAATTCCTTAGAAAGTTCTAAAAAGGGAGCCGCAATTTTGTTAAAATACTGTTGGCAGTAAGGTCCTTCATTAAAGAGGACTACCTGCCAAGTTAGGAATAAAAGAATCACATTATCTTAAAGCGATTTCAGAATGTAGTTTATTGTAAAATAAGTTATGAAATGCAACGAGCTAGTAAGTACTACTTTTTCGCGTTACTTAGAAATAAGTAAACCAACTTGTGGAGTCGGTTAGAATGATGATTATAGAATGTTATATTGCAGGACATAAGTATCGAAATTTGCTATTATTATAGTTTTCAAAGTGCAATTTTTTGGTTATAATACAACGTTCTTTGGGATAGGTTTAACTTTTTATGAGTCTAGGCAAGTGAGATATGTGTGTAATGATCAAAAAATGCTACACACCTAAGCCAGCCACTATGACGAATTTTTTAAAAGAATTACTATCCCCAGACTAGCACAAGTGTCTACCTCTACCACACCACTGATTCTATTTCAGGGCACTTTGTAAGCCAAGGAAAACAGCGTAATAAAAGCATAGAACAATAATAGGATTTTTTTTAATGGCATCCTGACTACCTATTACCCTTCAAGTTCTACCCCTCTAGGTACTGGTAGCTATACTTGAGACCTAACTCCCCTAAGGCTTAGCGTGTCCTTCGGCCACATAACATCAGGTGAGATTGTGTAATTACTTTTAAACACTAACTAAACAAAAGTATTTATAATACAAGCAAGCTGACAAAAATATATATCTATTATATAAAATAATTTGATCGTGTTTGACGATCGATCATATGAACATTATAAACTTATGGCATCGAAAATAAGAAATAAATGCTATTGTCGGTTAATCGATATTTCAACCTAATTTAACTAGATTCAGTATAGCGTGGGCCTGGGCCTGCCAGGTCTTCCGTATTCACATGGATTATCTAGATATTTATACGATCCGTAATCTGAAACCTGGTAAGATGAGATTGTACATATATGTACAATTGTACATATATTCTTGGCTAAAACATTGCATAGCACAAGTGAAATAAATTTATTTTAATACTGCCTTAAATATATTCTCATTATTTTTGCAGTGTGATCTAATGAGTAATGTTTATATCTATTGACGCTGGAGCAATATGAATTTATTACAATGATTTAATATTAACAATTATTCAATTATGAATTAATGTTGATGTAATTTCCCACGCTAATTTATGGCTTCTGCCTATGTAAGCAATTTTGCCATGTCAAGTGCAGAATAAAATTGTAGTTAATATTTTAGTATAACATAGTGTGTGTTAATCTATAAGTACTTATAATATAAGAGTAAAGAGTCGAAATCTGTACATTGAAGATATTTGAGCAAAAATACTACGGAGGGGTCGGAATACTATACTATACTATCGGAATGTTTAACTCTATAGTATAAAGCGTACACTGGAAATAACGGTTTATAGAAATAAAGTTCTTAAATCAACTTAGCTTTTCGTAAATGATTGAAAACCCAAACATTTTTGTATGTCTTTATTCCCCATATTCCCCGAAGGGTTAGGCAGAGGTCTACTAATGTCCATCCACAGTTCGCCGGGTATATTTTAGATTCCATTTAATAGTGGGCTAACCTATTGCCATTAATAAGACACAAAGCCAAACTCCGAGCTGCAACTGAGAATTTAATTGAAGAACTCAATAACACTTTGCTCGACCTGGGAATCGAACCCAGGACCTCGCGCATATCAGTCAGTTTTTATGTCTTTTAGATGATATCTGTATGATTGTTACACTGTGATATCGGTTGACATTTAAAATGATTTTAGTTGGGCATTATCAAAGCTTATACGGCTCAAATACCGTAGGGTGAGTTTGAGGTGAGGTGAGGTTTTAATTTAGTTGCTGTTTTTCATTCATGAAATATACCACGTGGACGAAGCTTTAACTTTTCTTCAGTGCATTTCTAGCTAAAGGAAATTGAGATTGACTGTATCGTGTCTTATTTTAAATTACGATGAACTTTATGTCTGACTCTCTATATGATGAATATTAGTCTAATTGTGTATAATTATCGTCAGTATAATTACAACATTTAATTGCAATAATAATAATAAGCCACAAGAATAATTACAGATTTTATGTATGGGAGGAGTAAAAAGCGTAAAATTTTCCTGTAGGTTTTTGCATTAATTTACCTGGCAGCACTAAGTGGGCTTCGGTCTACGTAGGTAGCTGGTTACGGCACGACGTGAGCAGTACATCCGTTCTTATTTTGTTGCATTGCTACATACAACAGCTGCGTGGGACGAGGCGACACGTTTGAAAACGCCCCTTTCTTCATAATTTTCAGCCAGTACTGATTAAATGTATAGTTGCTTTTTTTCTTGTAGGTTTTTTTTCTTGTTTCAAATACAAACTACACTGACGGGCAAATAAACTGCACAAAGTACAAGACGACTTTCAAATTAAATATAATACTTTAACCAAAGTATGCAAACTTTTCATATAAATTTAAATTCATGTTGGTTCGTTAACTTTAAAACAGCGTAGTATCATATCCTTAAGTTGAAGCGTGTTTATTAGAAACGACCATTCAATTATTCTAAAAAAATTAAAAATGGAACAACAATTTGTCTAATTGAAAAGTTAGTTTTAAGAATTGAAATAAGGTTTAAAAGCACAGGTTTTTTCTTTTAATCAGGTGTTTTACCTCCATGTACACATATTACTGAATGTAATCAGTTCCTCATAGGCCTGATTAGGGTTAATAAAAGTTCTTGGGAAATATTGTCCCATTCTTGTGAAATTGCTATTCTTAACGCTGCTACTATCGGGGGCATATGATTTCTCGCAAATGTCCCGAGCTTGCTCAATGGGATTAAGGTCCGGGCTGCATGCTGGCCCATTCATGGTACGTATCCCGACCTCTTTGCAATATAGTCGAACTTGTGCAGCGACGTGTGGTCGGGGATTATCTTGGCATTAGAACCAATTTTTCGCATATGAATCCCATGTAAGGTACCACGGAGCTTCTAAAATCTTTCTTATATTGCGATGTGCCGTCAAACCCCCGCTATTACCGTTTTGAAGAACCATGTCGATGATCACATGTTTCGATCGCCCGTTCATCAATATATCACCCCGGACCACACAAGAACCACCTCCACAAGGAACACGCTCCTCAATACAACTTTGAGCATATCTCTGACTCTTTTGACTCTTTTGCGACCATCTGCACCATATACACATGACCTACACTCATCGGTGAATAATACGGAGGCCCATTGCTTTTCAGACCAATTTAGATGTTCAAGCGAAAATTTTAAGCAGGCTTGTATGTCAGCTGCAGACAGCTTTGGACCATTTGCTGGTCTAAGAAGGGTGATAGACCCTTTCTTTAGCCTCCTTTTTATTATTAGTGCACTCACGTTTCCTCCACAGACTTCATTCAGCTCAGTTTTGATGTTAACTTATGCGAGGAAACGATTTCGCTAGGAAGTTGATACAATAAATCGATCATCACGACGGGTGGTTACCCGATTCTGCTGGTTTTTTTTTGTAAGAACCTATCTTTACAAAACTTCTGTATACACTACAAACCGTAGATTGGTTTAAATTTACATTTTTAGCAATCGTTAGCTGATCTAAGCCTTGCCGCACCAATACTACAATTTGTACGGGTTTCTCGGACGAAGTATCCATATTATTGTACCAAAACTCTTGGTGAGTTAAAAAGACTACCTAATATTTTTTTTCGTAACAATAATTCAACTAATAAATGAAAAAAAAAAACAATAACAATCAATTGAAAATTTTACCCTAATGACACAAATCTGGTAAAACGAGTTTTTTTTTTCTTCTGTTATAATAATTTATTTTTCTGCAGTTCTATTTTTAAATATATATTTTTTAATGATTAATGGCCAGACTTTACCTTTTCATATAAGTAAATCTAAAAAGTGTGAATACTTATTAAATATATTCATTTGAATGTGATCCTGAAATTTGATGCAGTTTATGTGTCCGTCAGTATATTTACCAATATTTATCCCATAGATAGAAGATTCTAGACGAATATACAGTTGGCAGGATAGTTTTAATTGGCTTTTTTATCAGACTACGGCAAAGCAAAAAGGAAGAGTTATGTTTTCAGCAGTCTGTTTGTAATTTTTTTATCGTTATAAGTTTATAGTTGTGGCCACAATCTTACCTGGTTTTAAATGACGAGGTTGGCCCAAGATGGTAGCACGCTAAACCTAGTGGAAGACTGACCCTCCAGTGCAGCTCTGTTGTCTACTGTTTCTGATTTTCTTCTTGTCTTTGTTATCGAATCGATAGTATGTCAAAAGCAAAAAGAGAAAATTTTTAGTTCATAAATATTAATATAATAGTACAATAATTTTACAAATAAAATATACCAAGCGACAGAAAAACAATTTAATGCTATTTCTCATTTCCGTAGTTGGGATACAGTTTTGTAATGTGTTTTTTAATTTTTATATTAACGTTTATAGATTATAAGGTTCGGCCCAAAATGATGACATGTTAAGCCTAGTGGAGGTTCGAGCTCTCAAGTGCAGCTGCCAGAAAATGCTCTTGACGACTGACTCAACTTGAGACTGGTAAATAACCAGACATGCATTAGATTTTTCAGGATTTCGAACCCACGTCGATTGACGCAGTGTCCGTACACGCTACCACTAAACTATTATTGCTTCAGGTGATGTTGCGTTTAAACCTTAACCTATAGTAACACCATAATGCTTAACCATTCAAGCCATCCCAATAACTCCCGTGACCCCTTATAAGGTTAAGTGTGAACATGCTATGGAGACACAAATAATAGGCGTATGTGTATGTGTAAGACGTTATCGTATTTGTACGGGACTTTGACACATACACGCATTTGTATAACGACCAGAATTATTATGCTCCTTAAATAAATCGTTGCGGATTTTCCCGGTATTTACTCAACGTTGTCGTGTATGTAAATTAGATTGCGTTTATCGTGAATCCGGGCAGGTATCCCCTCCTCCCGCACTTCACCTCACCCCTCGCTGGTACTCTACCGTCGCTGCGCCGCGCCGCCGTCGTCGATAATGTCACGACGGTAATTAAACGAAACAACTTCTCATTCACGGATACAATATGAAATGTCAAAATACGTTTCCCTAGATCGGTATGCGGTAATTGTCTCGAAAGATTATGAGTCAAAATTCTAGATAGATACGAAATCTGCACTTAAACGAACGTCAAAAATAATTTACAGTCAGTTGGAAAAATTGAAAACTTTTTTTTGGAACATTTAAAAATCTACTGTTTTGTATTCACCAGTCTACTGGTTGGTGCGACATGATAGTTGGATTCAACTAGATTGCGAGCACCATACGCTAGGTGTAGCTTCCGCCATTGTAGCTTGAAGCACGCTTATAAAAAAAAAACACCAATAGGTGTGTTCCGGCAGCTAGACTTGAGAGCCAGTCTTCCACTAGGCTTAATGTGCTACCATCTTGCGCTATATAGTAACTTAAGATCAGGTGAGATTGTGGCTACAACGCTAAAACCTGTATCGATAAAAAAAATTGCGAAGAGGCTTGCAGACCGACATGACAGAGGACGTCGACCGTCGATGGATTGAAAACCGCCATTATGAAAAAAAAAAAAAACTTTAAACGGATTGAATTTAATGACAGTTGTTTATTTTTGTACTATTTTCTTTATACCCAACTGCGAAAAAGGAGAGTTAGGTTTTTCGAGCGTATGTATGTATGTATGTCTATTTCTTTGGCACGCTCTGTAGCATAAGGCTTGATGGATTTTAGCACATGAGGTGTCGTTAGATTCGTCTTAATTGTGGGAGTGACATTGGCTATATCGAATACTATTAAGTGAGCATTGCTTTCTCGGAGACGGCTCTTATGATTTGGATGACATTTTGTATTTAGATAATGTTTTGCATTCCAAGTTTACCTAGATAGGTATTTTATTAAAGATACCGGTCAAAGCTCGGTCGCCCAGATATTAATATTTAAGTACGATAGTTGAGAATCAAATAAAAAGCAAAAATATTATTTTTTTATAAAACAAGCTTTTACGTATAAATTATCGAACTAAAATGTAAATAATAATTCTTTATGAATAAAGTTCCAGGAGAAGGGTGTCTTTGGTCACTTATCAGAGGCGCAGGCAGTACCTACGTACCTACATAGTAGTAATACCTAGTGTTTAGTTCGATAATATATACATAAAAGATTACTTTTTTTTAAATTACGTAAAAAAAAAAATTGTATCAGAATTTGTTTAGTGATCTTTATGTAGCAGGGAGATGATAATAACGTAGATTTAATAATATCCCTAAGCTAGTTTGAGCAAATCCTTCAATTGTTTTAGTGAATAGATGACAAGACAATTATTATTATTTTTTGTATTATTTAAATTACATTATTAATAAAATGATATTTTATGTATTATAATACTCCTTCAATATTATTAGTATCTAAAGGCAAACTGAACCTAACCCAGCCACATCTTCTTTGATTTGATAGATTTGATTAAACTAGCGGTCGCCCAATGATCAATCTCCAAACAGCGACTTTTTAATCATAGATTATTTTCTGTTTGTCATTTGCAGTATGAACCTAAACAATGAACATTATATCACTTGCTGTCACTTTTCATTGAGTGACAATGTCAATATTTTGGGGGATCTAAGTTCTATGGCACTGGTCGGGTTAGGATTCGCAGTATTCATTTATTTAATTTATTATATTAGTAACGGATTTTATAGATAAACTTTAGCTTTCTGCACTCCTTCTCCATATAAAGTTTAACCACGCCAAATGTCATGGACTTCCGTGCACGCAATACATTTAAAAAGGTGTCCGAAGTTTTCTTCTCACGTATTAATATAATGATTTCCGTTTTTATCATCTCCATGCGACATATATACTTTATAGCTTAACTTATCCATAAATTATTTCTCAATGGTATGTTTTTTGTAGTAACGCCATATCTACTATTAATGATTCGAACATCATTTTAAACGTATGCCCCACGCTATTGACAATACTTAGATAATTAGTTAAAATCTAACATGCAGGTGCGCTATCTATTAACAAACTGATAAACAAACATGAAAACCGTTAGATTGCTTACGTTATATCATATCAGACCATTATCATCATGTGTAATGAAAGATAATCATGAAAAGAAAACTAATGAGCCCAAATTTGACAGTCCTACCATTTGCAATTAAGGAGTTTCAGTCACTACATCTGGACTCCATCATCAGATCACCTCCATGGTATCATAAAAATTGCATTTCCATGGAACTTACATACATTTACTAAATTTCATCTTAATCAAATACCAGGAACTAAATGAAAAATGGTCTGCAAATTTTGAACTTTGGTGTTACTTGCTGTCTATACGAATGAAGAAAGTTAAATAAAAGCTTCTAAAATGTTTTTTTGTCGTAAAGTGTTTATGCTGCAGTCGGGTTTTTTATTTCCTTTTTAATAATTTTGCTTATTAACATATAATATTAAATTCACAAGTACCTACATGAGTAAAGTACAGAATTAACTACCCTCGTTAAACATAAATACGTCGGTGTTTGACGTCATACTGATAACTATATCTGTAACAATATTACAAAGAGGTAAAGTTTGTACATTTGCAGGAAGTACCTAATCTCCGAGCTACTGATTCGATTCATAAAATTCTTTCTTAAATAAGAAAACAGATGAATATCTCAAATTGTTGCTTATAATGCCTAAAGCGTACGTATAAGTTTTAGGAAAGGATATTCAAAAAATAAAAAGTACAAAATACCGAAGTTAAGTTAAATTCGAATTACCTCCGGTTTTAATAACTGCCAGGAAGAACATTTCTGAATTTACAACTAGTCTTTATAGAAAAAAAAAAGAATTATGTAGATTTATTGAGGACATATAGATGTGCAGTTACAATCCAAATATGAACAAAATCGAATCTGACATTATTTTCGCTGTCCGCTTCACGTAAAATAATTGTTGAGTATATTTTTATCCCCCGACGCAAAAAGTGGGCTGTTTGAGTTTAATATGTGTATCTGTGTGTCTGTTTATGTCATCGTGGCTCGCAAACGACTTAATCGATTTCGATGTAGGTTTTTGTTTGAAAAGTTATTAATTCGAGAGTGTTCTTAGCTATTATTCCAGCATATCTGTTCAGCCATTTGAAGGTTATCATCTCATTTCTAGTTTATAAATGTATGTGAGCATCTTCCGCGGGTCTGATTGAGTCGAAACTTGGTATTCTGTTACCTCCATTATAAGAACATGGCAGACTCATTGGAATGGGTTCAATGAAAAGGTTACTTATGTCGGAGGTTCCTTAAATTTTTAATTTACCTTGTGAGTTGTATGTATAATACAATATCCATAGATTAAATATTTATAATATACAATGAATAAAAATATAATATCCATCTATGGTATAAATTAATAATTGAATAGATAAATGTATTTTATAATAACATGTCATAGTTGAGTTAAATTGTTTTAATATCGACCATATTAAGGTCATAACCGATCATCCGGTATGGTTTCTAGTTTTTCTAGAAAAACATTAAATATTTTAACGTTGGCCTGGCATTCGATGTCCAACGTCTTTTGTATCCGACCGCTACGCACATATTGGCCTTCTTTATGTGTCTTTACGTACGATCCACGTCCCTATTTTGCCCTATTATTGTATAAATGCCATCTTTTTGATTTAGAATTTTCTTTACCGTGAGGTAATATAGATGTAAATGTATACATATCATACTATAGTTGTCAAGTATAAGTTAAGTACCTATTAGTGGTTAAAAAGTAAATTGTAAATAGAAAGAGGTTTAGCGGGAGGGTTCCTTTTCTGTTTTCCGCTGCATATCAAAGCTACGTATGGACCAGCTGATAAAAGCATTATTAAAAAAAAAAAAAATTAAAGTTTCCGTTTATCAAGTTATTTTATTATATAGTGTTATAGTTATTGTTGTTGCTAACAGGTGCAACAGCAACAGAAAAAATATTCAATAGATCACGCCAAAAAAAAATTGTTGCATATAGTATATTAACAAACGTCCCGTTTTTTACTCTTATGAAAATTGATTTCGCATTAGAAACACAAGTCTCGTTCAATTTCGTTCCTAATGAAGATTTTAAAGTGACTCATGAACGTTAGGCGCCTAACATTTTCCCGCGCGAAGCCATAATAATATGCAAAATTTTAATTTGCATTCGTCAAAACAAATAAATAACCGGCAAACAATCCTTATATCAACATGCATAAGGGCTTAAATTATATAAATACCTACTTATCGTAATAGTAAATTACATTTGTAATCTTAAAAATAGAATGCAACGGTGCGTTCCAAGAATCGGTTGCGTTCGTTTTCCTCGACGAAGGAATGTGCTTTGACGTCATCCGCGAACGCACCTCGATAATGCAGCTAATTTAAATGTTACTCGTTCAACTGTACGAAAAGCCGTTAAAGTTGATCATTCATACTTTGCTACATTATGAATGACTTAATAAATTGAAATCTATGTACAAGTTTATTGATAGTCACCACAGGACCGTTTGTTAAATTACTCTATTCAATGTTAATGGGATTTCTTGCTTTCCACCGTGGGAACTTAATGTGGCTAGACAAAAACTTTTTAAATTTTTGTTTTGTATTTTTAACCGACTTCAAAAAAAGACGGAGGTTATGAATTCGAACATTTTTTTTATGGATGTTGTGCCAAAACTTCTTTGTTTATGAACCTATTTGGATTTTTATTTTTTTGTTGGAAAGGGGATACCTCAAGGGTAATCCCATTTTATTTTCATTGGCATTAGACCTTCAACTTTGAAGATACACCAGGGAACTCTTGAAAATCAATGAACTTGGTTTTTTTGTTTGTTAAACATTGTCTTGTACTTTAAAAGCTCCTTATTCGCGTTTTCACTATTCGTTGATTAAAATAATGCTACACAATTCCTATATTCGCGACTAAAGATTTCTTTATTCGCGGATCTAATGGGTACATCGGTACATACACATTGATAAAAAGGATTCCAATATGTAAGGTATCCAACCGAATATCCTTTCTAAAGGCGTCGTAAAAAGTAAAATAGACCTTAGTACAGTACAGTCTAAAGTATGTTATTAAATAATATCGGCGTTGTATTGGTTCCGCCTTTGACACAAGCCGTCTTCACCGCGGTCAGCGTTTTTGAGAATGTAAACAAACAAAATGAAATCATACTTATTACTCAATTCATAAAGTATACATTTTTTAAATGCGGCCACATAGAAGTTTCGTCCTTTAGTAAGAGCCGCTTTGCGTGTTTTATTGTTCCATCTTTCCATTATTTACAAAAATTTCATTTAAATTTATTTTTTTATATACATACTTGTTTTTTTTTCCACCTAGGAACGTATCCCCTATAATCCCATATAAATTATCATTCCATATTCACGGCATATTTACGGAACATATACCCCGCGAATAAAGAGCTTTTACTGTGTAAAATATGTACATTTAATTCTAAAATATAATTTAATCCTACTACAAGGTATAATAAGGTGTGAATCACAACTCATAGGTGTAGATTATTTAGAAGATATATTACTGTGGGTTGATAAATAGAAACCCACAGAGATCTGTTTAGAAACCTAACTTGAAACTTATTACGAACGTCATGTGAGTCGATCAGTAGTCGAACTAAACATTATAACCAGTTGTCGATAGAAAGTTTACGGGACGGACACACCATATGTCAAATAAGAACATATACCTAGTATGACAATACAATACCTACTTATCCATACTAATATTATAAATGCGAAATTAACTCTGTGTCTGTTAACCACTAAACCAATTTCAATTAATTTTGCTCTAGGTATTGAGACAGATTGGACCTTGGAGAAGGATATAGGCTACCTAAAGTTGCGAAAATAATACTTGTAGAGTTAAAATAGGGGATGAAAGTTTGTAGGAATCATTTCTCAAATTAGGGATATGAAAATTCATATTTATGCGTTTATCCATCAAGGGATGATATCAATTACTTTTCATTTTTATGTGTACACTAAACCGTTGGTAGATTTTCGATATTTGTCGGAGAGATAGCTTGCATCATATTTACTTAAGTAAAAGTACCCGAGACAAGTTTAGCTCCCTGCTTAAATGTTTATACTCTATGCAGACGAAGTCGCTGGTACCAGCTAGTACGTATTTTATATTATAAAATTATAAAGCACAAAAGATTTGTTGATTTGTTTGTTTAAACGCGCTAATCTCCAGACCTACCACTGGGATTAAAAATGTTTTTTTTTGGATTTTATAGCCCATTTATTAAGGATAGTTATAGGTTGTATAGCTTCACGCTACGACTTTAAGAGGCAGATTAGTAACCGTGAACGTCAATCAATCTGGCAAACAATAACAAAGAACGGGAAGTGAGAACAACGATAGTCTACACAGGACAGTAGGTCTTATCCATTTAACACAGATGAAACCGTGGTCCACAGCTAGTATATACTCATTAATCAACATAGATAAATAACTACATTTAGAATTAAAACTACGGTTTACGCGAGCGAAGCCGCTGGATGAAAGCTAGTATTAAAATAAAAGTTTACAGGAACTGTTAGAGAAAAAACAAAGCTCGAATGACTAGTCGAAGGTATGCGTTTACCGTAGTACCGTGGTTTCCGCATAACTTTACGAAACCACCTTAGCGGCATTCCTGGTGCTAGCCCGATGCGTCGCTTTATCAGGAACGATGCGTGTTTTAATTTACTGTCTTAATAAATCTAAAGATAATATATTTATTACTTGTTCTATTGGACAATTTAATTACCCAATTAACAATATCAGAGGTTGGCTGTAATAACATCTTTTGGATATGCCTGTCTGTATGTTTTCCGTAAAACCAACCCAATAGATATCCATTGGATTTTTATTTCGTCGTCGTCTAATCTTGAAAATTATATAAGTAGTCTATATTTTATTGCGCTTTTCCATAGAGTGTGTAACTAAAAATGACTAATAAAAAAAGTTAAAATTTCCTGTTTTGTATTGCATTTTTACTCCGCCGGCTGAACTGCTGTCCAGTACTCAGATTTTAAAACAATAACTTATGTCTTCTTACATAAAGTTACATAGCATGACCTAAAACCTTTCTATAACATAATAGTATAATATATTTATAGTTGTAAGCGCATTAACAGACAGACGAATAGACCGAGAGACGTTGGAGAATATAAGGAAAATGTGCAAACAATATTTTTATTAAAGACTATGTGCAATACAGTGTGTAATTTTAACGGTTCTACTAGATACTTGTTCGAGTTTTGTTTGTTTGAACGCGCTAATCTCAGGAACTACCAGTCCGATTAGAAAAATTCTTTTTGTATTTTATAACCCATTTATTGAGGAAGGTTTACAGGCTATATACCTTATATATAACTTTTCGCTAAGACCCTAAGGAGCGGAGCAGTAACCATGAATCAAGAAATCTGGAAAGCTGTAGACAAATACAGAAAGTGAGAACAACGATTTAGGTTCACGGGTGCGTTGGCGGCTGCGCGGTGGAAAGTTGGTCGTATAGATTTAACACGGGTAAAACCGTGAGGAAAACCTAGTTTTGTATATACTAAAGAGTATACAAGTAACAATTTAATACGTTTACTTAGTAATCCAGTTAGTAATACACTTAGTTACCATGGCAGTCAACAAAAAAAAGGAGTGTACGGGGTGTCGACTTACATCTTCAGCGCAGAGACGCCCAAGTCAACCTCACCGAGACGTGGTGCACCCTGCTGAGAACGAACGAGGAAATTTCGATAGCGGGGTGGTAGGGCCGTTTTGCTCGACTGGGTCGCGACCACCATACGCAAATTAATGCAGTCCGGCATGATAGCGGTGACCGTCGCTGGATTACGATCTCTCGATGGTCGCCGTTGTGTTTGGATTGTACTGTACTTATCATCATAGACAGTACAGTCAATATGCCTTGATACTATAAACAATACATTGTAGGTAATGGAAGCCGAAATTATACTGCATTTTCGCTTTCTACAGCGTAAAAAAGTTATGTAGGTATTAACCCTATTAACAGAAAAATAAACAAAACTGTAATTAAAAATTTTGCAAACTTGATTTCTTTTGGGTTGATTAAGCGTGTTTAATATATATTTTTTATGCATCGCAGTCGTATTACCAGTTCGCTTGGCATTCCAAAAATTCGAACGTGTTTTTTTGTCGCTGACTTGAGCAGCATACTTAATTTACTCAATAGGTGCAACTGTTCATTGAACCGTATGCATTATGCGTTGTTTTCTTTTAATTTCGACTGATTCATCGGTTTTATTTACTCTAGAAAAGAGTGCCTTGGTAGGTTATTAAAAAACTATCTACTTTGTTTTAATATACATATATGAATTTATATATATTTCAGATTTTCTGTCGTTAACTTTTGAAATATTGTTTGTATCAATACTGACATAATATTACTAGGTAACCTAGAAAATCTTTAATTGACAACATTCGTCGCGTCGTGACGTAGTAAGCCGATGTTGCGGTTTAAATTTCAGCAAATGACCAACATTTCTTTATTTATCTGTTTATAAAGAGAAAAAGTTTGTGTGTTATGACTTATGAGATAGTCTCTGAAAGTACTAATACGATTCTAAAATTCACTGACAAAAAGCTATATTAACCCCGAATGTTATAGGCTATTTTTAGGGTTCCGTACCTCAAAAGGAAAAAGGAACCCTTATAGGATCATTTTGTTGTCCGTCTGTCTGTATAGACCCTTTTTCTCAGGAACGCGTGGAGATATTAAGTTGAAATTAATATCAAATACTCAGGTTTGCAATTTTTGGAGTTGTGAAAAAATCAAACTTCTATGCCGTACAGTTTATAGGGTACTTCCAGTTGATATAGAAGCCGACGAGCATGCATGAAAAGATTGATGAATGTTGAAGCGAAAGATGTATGCCAGGATCGTAGCAAGTGGAAGGTCGTGGTCTCTGCCTACCCCGTTGGATGCGTGATATTTGTATGTTATAATATAAACGTATATTAGATGTACATTGGATGATACATTGATTACATTAGATGTAAAATTATTTGTTAACAGATCTGAATGTTATCTGACGTTACACAAGTCATAGAACATTATATATTTTTTATGGTTAAAAGAATATAAATAACAGGTTTTGGCCAGTGTCACATATTATTCATGTTACGACAACATTTTACTTTTGAAGAAGGTTTATCTATACCAAGAGGAAAGATTTGATTTTTTATTTGTAATGGATAAACTCAAAAAGTGCTGGACCGATTTTAAAAATTCTTTCACCAATATAAAGCTACAGTATCAGCGAGTAACATAGGCTATATTATAATTTCATAAATTAATTTATTCTTCATAAAAATGTCGAGAGCTATACAGTATCAGCGAACATAGGCTATATTATAATTTCAAAAATTAATTTATTCCTCATGAAAATGTCGAGAGCTTTACAGTATCAGCGAGTAACATAGGCTATAAAATAATTTCAAAAATTCATTTACTCCTCATGAAAATGTCGAGAGTTTTATAGTATCAGCGAGTAACATAGGCTATAAAATAATTTCAAAAATTAATTTATTCCTCATGAAAATGTCGAGAGCTTTACAGTATCAGCGAACATAGGCTATATTATAATTTCATAAATTAATTTATTCTTCATAAAAATGTCGAGAGCTATACAGTATCAGCGAACATAGGCTATATTATAATTTCAAAAATTAATTTATTCCTCATGAAAATGTCGAGAGCTTTACAGTATCAGCGAGTAACATAGGCTATATTATAATTTCATAAATTAATTTATTCTTCATAAAAATGTCGAGAGCTATACAGTATCAGCGAACATAGGCTATATTATAATTTCAAAAATTAATTTATTCTTCATAAAAATGTCGAGAGCTATACAGTATCAGCGAACATAGGCTATATTATAATTTCAAAAATTAATTTATTCCTCATGAAAATGTCGAGAGCTTTACAGTATCAGCGAGTAACATAGGCTATAAAATAATTTCAAAAATTCATTTACTCCTCATGAAAATGTCGAGAGTTTTATAGTATCAGCGAGTAACATAGGCTATAAAATAATTTCAAAAATTAATTTATTCCTCATGAAAATGTCGAGAGCTTTACAGTATCAGCGAACATAGGCTATATTATAATTTCAAAAATTAATTTATTCCTCATGAAAATGTCGAGAGCTTTACAGTATCAGCGAGTAACATAGGCTATAAAATAATTTCAAAAATTCATTTACTCCTCATGAAAATGTCGAGAGTTTTATAGTATCAGCGAGTAACATAGGCTATAAAATAATTTCAAAAATTAATTTATTCCTCATGAAAATGTCGAGAGCTTTACAGTATCAGCGAACATAGGCTATATTATAATTTCATAAATTAATTTATTCCTCATAAAAATGTCGAGAGCTTTACAGTATCAGCGAACATAGGCTATATTATAATTTCAAAAATTAATTTATTCTTCATAAAAATGTCGAGAGCTATACAGTATCAGCGAACATAGGCTATATTATAATTTCAAAAATGAATTTATTCTTCATAAAAATGTCGAGAGCTTTACAAAAAGTACAAAAAATTGCCTACACGGATGCATTGGCAATGTTTGTCGTATAAAATTAACACGGGTGAAACCGTGGGGTACAGTTAGTTTTTTTTAATAAAATATCTCTAATCGAATGGATTTCAACTATTCAAAGTTGTTAAGCGGCTTCATATATTGTGTTCCTTTTTACGACGCAATATACATGTATTTTAATTGAGGATAACCATGTTATGACTTGGTTATGTACCTTTATGAAGTTGAATTGTTGTTTCCACTTTTCGTCGACTAGTACCGATGGGGTTGCTTGATGACCGGTTGTACAATTAAATGCTGTCAGTTCATATTGACTAGTCATTTTATAAATTGGATCACAGGCCTTAAATTAATATCTAAAGTTATAGACGCGGTTCATGCCCACATTGTCAAATATTTGTAGAATTAATCGCGTCAATGCGAAAGTTTGTTGTAGTTCCTTGATATAAAATTATCAATCACGAAATATATGTCCAATTGCGTTGGAAAATATTGCAAATCTTTTATTAATTACTCATATATGCTTCATAAGATGGACGTGAAAATATCTTCTGGATCCGAGATACGCAAAATATGTTCCGTGTGGAATTTTATAATAATATGAAAAAGAAAATAATATGAGGTTTTCTGCCCTTTTTTACCTTTTGATAAACAAATAAAACTATTTTACTAATTTATTTAACCCTTATGGAGGATGAATTTTCAATCCTTTTTTAGTACCTACTCACTTGATTTATATATGGAACTGTGCAAAATTTCCTGTTTCTATACCAACCGGTTTAAGAAGTGCGTTCTCCTTCAGCAAGCCTTAAGAATTTTTAGCATATCTTGTTAATTTTTTTATTTTTATTGATTAATTATTCACATGGTCATTTGCCAATGCACCAATATGTTGATTTTTTTAAATATAATAAAGGTTTAGTTTCATTGACCTTTAATAGTTACCACAGCATTTACTAATTCTATTCTTAAAAAACTGTATATAATTTAATTTCTTCGGGCTTATTCTCGGTCCTATCGGTGTGTATTTTTAATAACATGCTGCATGAAATAGATTGGAGTGGAACGTTTTTTAGATTTTTTTAAATACTAGCTTGCCAAAGTGACTGTAAAGCAACTGATAGTATGTATGGTACAGTCCAGAAACAACGGCGACCGTCGGTAACACAAATGTCAGGCAGTCATCGATGTCACAGTGGCCTGTTGAAATGCCTATTCACGCCTCGGTTGAAGGACCCAATGTCATAGGAAGGAGACGTTGGCTGGGAGACCATTCCACATCCACGCAAAAAGAAAAACCTGATCTAGTTTCTTGCCGGTTCTTCTCGATGACTGGGCTGTTTTCCGAACCGGTAGTAGTGTTTTGACATTCATAAGTGTCTTCTTAGGACATAAATTGAATAAAGAATATTTTGATTTTGCACGGTACGGCAAATGTAAGAATTTGCGATTTTTTTTGTGTATGCTGTTATGAGCGCTGGTTCTATAGTGGAATAGCAGATGGTGGGACAAGGGCAAACAATTCGTCATTTCAGATTCGAGTGACACGAAATTTTACTTGTACGTACCGTTGTATGTATAGTACGAGTAGTTCGAGACCCGCTTAATTAAGATTTTTTGTATAAGCTTGCTTTATAAACAAAAGCTTAAAAAAATTTAAATACAGTTATTATCATTCCTTCATTGTTTGTTATTTAATAATATATAATACTAACGACCCGCCCCAGCTTCGTACGAATTTACAAAGTGGTGTCATTTAAGTTTCAAAAATCATTTTTCTTTGCAGTTTATCCCTTAGTTACGAAAAGTGCGATTAGCTTCTTTTATAATATGTATTCGTTCTTACCGGGTGACTCGCGTCACCTCTCTAGTTATTATGCAAAGATCACGATATTTTATAAGTAGATACAACATTGATGATCTTTAAATATCATCGTAAATGGTGGGCAATTGTCCTCAGTTCACTTTAAACTTAATACCGGCATTAGTTAGAAGAAACTGTTATAATTTTTTCACAACAGAGTATCCGCCTTACGCTGTGTTTTCCTATCTATTTTGTTTCAAAACGCTGATAATAAAATTTGTAACGTTTTCAAATTGCATATTGTGAGAGTATAAGGCGCCTATATATAAAACTTAATTGGTAAAGATTGTAGGTGTGGTTGCTCTGTATTATTTAACTTCTTTGGACTTATTATCGCTCCAGTCGTTGCGTCGTGTTTTCCTAAAGTTTTACCCACGTGATACGGTGCGTACGCGATACAGGCAGGAAGGTTGCGGTCTCCATATCGTGTTTATGTTTCCGCCATACCTAATACTAGTCCCGCTGTGATAATAAAAAAACTTCTCATTAATTAAACAAATTGGCTAGTTTTTTTGTACGTCACATTCGTATTGCAATAACAAGCCATGGTATGGGGTTACCTATCATTTAACATAATGGTCTCTACACTGTACTTTTTATTGTTACCAAATATATGGATATTATATTTATGTTCTATTTATTTCGTTATTATCGTGTTTTGTATTATTATTTTAGTTTAGGCCGTTTTAATTGGTAGATATGTTGCGTACGTAAAATCTTTTTATTGTAGCTGTTTTGTGTTTGTTTACATTATTTGGGTTTAATTGATGGGTGAGGGTTTTACGGCGTAAATTATTGTTTATATGTTTATATTTTATTACCCGACTGCGAAAAAGGAGGGTTATGTTTTTTGAGCGTATGTATGTACCTATGTCTATTTCTTGCATAGGAGGTGTCGTTAGGTTCGTCTTAATTGTGAAAGTGACATAGGCTATATCATAATTAACGACGCCTGGAAATCAAATAAAAAGCAAAAATAATTTTTTTTTTTTGTGTTTTTGTGTTGCAGTCGTGTTTTTTGTTTCCTTTTTTATAATTTAGGTTGTTTAAATACATTAAATACGAGAAGCCGTTTGTGTAGTCGCAGCACTGATGACAATGCCGAAGATAGATTTAGAAAATTTGGACTAATTTCTTTTGTATAGTAGAAACAATATACAATGAGGCTCGAAGTTGGATTTTTGAAATCTATATACTATAATATAATGAAGCTGAAGATATTGATTGTTTGTTTGAACATCCTAATCTCTGGAACTACCAACCACACTCTTATATATCTGATATCTATCTATACCAACATTATAAAGAGGAAAGATTTGATTTTTTTTTTTTTTTTGTAATGGATAAACTCAAAAACGACTGGACTGATTTTAAAAATTCTTTCACGAATTTAAAGCTACAGTTCACTCCGATATCAAACAGTATCAACGAGTAACATAGGCTATATTATAATTTGAAAAAATAATTTATTCCTCATAAAAATATCGATAATTTTACACAAAGTATAAAAAATTGCCTACACGGGTGCGTTGACGATGTTTATTTGTTAAGTATGCCATACAATCAAAGCGCAATCAGATTAGAAAAATTGTTTTTGCATTCTTAGTAGGTATATTTATTAAGGAAGGTTACAGGCTTTATTTATAACTTCACCCCACTACTCTAAGAAGCGGAACAGTAACCATTATCGTCAAACAATCTGAGAAACTGTAAGCAAATACTGGTAGTGAGAAAACCGATAGGATACAGTGGTGCGTTAGCGGCGCGGCGTGTTCGAGTTAAACGGGCGAAATCATGGTACATAGCTAGTATATTTATAAGTTACGAAATTAAGGTTGCATTTAAAAATGCATTGTATAAAAAATAACTGCATTTCGAAGTGTTTTAAAATGACTCAACTAAAGTAAGGTACCTACCATTACTCAAGTATGATTCTCGAATAACACACCGATAAGCGAATTCCAAACTATTGTACAATAGCTGTTTGGCAAAATATAAATGTACTATTACACATATAATATTACCTGATTCTTACATTTTTTTAATGGAAATTTTATCTATATTCACGTTATACACGTGTCAGAGTAGGTAGAAGGTAGGAAATCGTTATATTTCTGTGCGTTCTTTGGTAAATCTGGTGCGCTTATGTTAATAAACCTGTATTTTTTAATGATTTAATTTAATATTTTTTTACTGACAAGTTCTTAGTCAGCACTTTTTTACAAACAAAACAAACTTAATATTTTCTATATTTAAAATATAAAACAACTTATTAACTCATACTTAATTAAGTTAATACTATTTTGGTAAATTACTTAAACTGCGTAATATGACGGTAACTACAGTTAAAAACTGACGGTGACCATTGAGAAGTGCATATGTACTGAAAGCCAGTTTCAGCATAACGCAGTCTATATATTAATAACCCGGTAAAATTTTCTAAATTTTTGTTAGAAATTGGGTGATTTCGTAAATCAATAGTGACTCAGTGCTGCCGCACTGCAATTCTCCATCAAATCCTGCAATGGGCCATAACTTTATTAACCACTAGCTGTGCCTCTCGGTTTCACCCGTGGTAATTTTATACGACAAACATCGCCGACGCACCCGTTTAGGCAATTTTTTATACTTTGTGTAAAATTATCAACAGTTTTATCACGAATAAATTAATTTTTCAAATTATAATATAGCTATAGAAAATTGTTCTGTTAGGGTTTTTTGTTTGTCTTGATGATAACAATACATGACATTTGAACTTTTGTAAAATACACGCGAACAATTCGTTTTCCTTGACAGTACGTAGTATTTAATTATGCTCAGAACAAAGAAACGTTACGATTCTCGTTTGTTTCCATAAGGAACACACGAGTCCTCTGCACGCTACATTAATTTATGTTTGTGGTGTTAATGTTAATTACTAATGAAATCCTTGAGTAACTTATGTAAATAAAAGAAGAAGAATACACGTACGCAAACTTCTCAGAATAATTCATAAATTATTATTTAGCTCGATAGTCTTCCTTAGCGATATTTGTTTTGTTAGATTTACTTTGTACGCTTTGTGTTCGTGACTTTGAACATTTGAGTTCAGAGCAAGTAGAAATTGTTAACGATTGATTTTCAACCGTCTCTCTTCTGCCGGAAAAGAAGCAAATAAATCATTCTTGGAACGTTGTGTTCGTTTTATAATAAAATCCCTATTACTGTGATCTGTCCTAAGGGGTATTAATGTAATTTCAAATCACATGTTTTGCTTAATAAGACATTAATAGTTGGAGTCCCCGCGGCTCCGCACGCGTTTGTTAAAATACTAATAATAAATAAATACAAATACAAATAATTGATCTCTATTGAATATTATTTCATGGCACTGATTAAGTTGTTTTATTTATTGATTATGATATGATGAAAACAAAAATAAATTAATACTAGTAAACCAAAATTGCTACTGGGATTCTTGCCATTTCTTCTTGGTGGAGCGATTCTCCGAACTTTTATGTTGTTACAAGAGTTTATAGTTACGGTAGCTGCCTACCATCTGGCGGGCCGTGAGTTTGTTTCCCACCTTAGTTGTATAAAAAAATGCTATATAACAATTCATCGATGATTGTTGGAAAGTTCCTAAGTAATGTTTCCTACAGGATTCTTCTATCTTCTTAGAATTAGAATTAGAGTTTTTTTAATAAGGTTTTGTGTTACAGTTACACTGTTATTATAATATTGACCCAAATTTATAATAGGTTAAAGAAATATATTTAAAAAAAATCAAATTATGTGCTTACTCCAAAAAATCAAGCATGAAGATATACAATTTCTAAGAATTATATAGTTTCGAAAATTGGTACGCTACTCGTTTCAAGATGGCGGCGCTCAGTGCGTCTGGAGGTCAGAAATACTGATACCCGTACATACTCATTGTTTCTTTTTATTCAGTACCCTGACCTACGTCTGTTAGGGCTACATGGTGTTTAACGTACTTTAACAAGTATACCATGGTCAATTATTACAAATACATAAAGAGGTCACATTATTTTACATATTATATTCGCTTCCTATCAACATCCAACTAGCCAACTCTCGGGATTCCTTCAAGTATCCGCTACGTAGGTTAAAATTGCCGTTCTGCAGTACTGGCCATTTCAAATCAAAATAATTTTTGTTTGGCTAAGAATTCTAATTTCAAATTAATTTTATTTTAAAAACATGGAATTCTTTTTCCAAAAGTAGTCATTTGTTTATTGATTAGTGTTACATTTTCATCGCATTTCAATCTTTTTTGTCATCATGGATACGTTAAAAATTCGAGTAATTATGGAATATGAGTACCGTCGTGGCAGCAACGCGGCACAAGCGGCACGCAACATCAACGACGTTTACGGAGCTAACACTACAAACAACGCACCACCTTTTATTGGTTTGCTCGCTTCCGTTCTGGGAATTTCGACCTGAAAAATGAACCTCGCGGTCGTCCGAAGACTTTGGTCGACAATGACGAATTAAAGGCGATTGTGGAAGCTGATGATACACAATCTACGGCTGAATTAGCAGCAACTTTCGACGTTAGCGTCAAAACAATATTGGTCCATTTGCGTCAAATTAGCAAGGTAAAAAAGGTTAACAAATGGGTGCCCCACGAACTCAATGATCGCCAGCGCGAAGTACGCGTCGAGACGTGCCTTGCACTGCTCAACAGACAAACAAATGAAGGAATTTTGAACCACATTGTTACCTGCGATGAAAAATGGATTATGTTTGATAACAGCAAGCGCTCAGCAAGTTGGTTGGATCCTGGATCAGCACCTAAACAATGCTCTAAACGAAAACTTACCCCTAGAAAAGTGATGGTCACTGTTTGGTGGTCTAGCGCCGGTGTGATTCATCACAGCTTCTTACCAAACAGGGTGAGCATTACTGCAGATATGTACTGTGAAGAACTGAACACAATGATGGAGAAGCTGGCACATCTCCAACCAGCATTGGTCAATCGCTCGTCTCCGCTGCTCCTGCACGACAACGCGTGACCTCATACTGCACAGCTGACGGTATCCAAGTTGCAAGAACTAGGGTTGGAAGTTCTTCGTCATCCGCCCTACTCACCAGACCTTGCGTCTACAGACTACTACTTTTTCCAGAATTTGGATAACTCCTTGGCGGGAAAAAAATTCAATACCCGAGTGGCAGTACAAAATGCCTTTGAAGCATTTGTTGCCACCCGTCCAGCTGATTTCTTTAAGAAGGGGATCAATAAACTCCCACTGCGCTGGCAAAGATGCATTGATTACATGGGTGATTACTTTGATTAATACAAATAAAAAATACATGAAAAAATTTGTTTACATTTTTTCATACAAAACGGCAATTTCATAGGTAAAGACCTAATATACAATATATATTTCTATGGATGGTCAGCCATAACTTATTTGTTTAAGAACTGATTTATATGATTCTTTTGTTTGTTAGAAAGGGGATATCTAAAAGGTGGTCCCATTTTAATTTCATTGGACCTTCAACTTTGAAGATACACCAGGGAACTCTTCAAAATTATTAAAGTTGGTTTTCTTTTTCGTTAAATATTGTCTTGTTTATACTATCAGGCAAAGTGAATTACTGTGTCATGTGTCGATCACCGCTAGATTAAAGAACATTCAATACCGGCCTAAATAAACGTCTTCTAAACTTTACTCCTGAATGGCTAATGTAACGATATCGAAGTTAAAGCAAAACATAAATTCTAGGCTATATCGTGATAACTGTGCAATTTACAAGGGCAAAGTATCGATTAAGAAGTCCGTAGTAAATCTTTGCACGATAACAAAACCGCGTGCACGCTGCGGGATATTACTTTGTTTATCTAGAGAACTCTAGAGCGTGGCATTAGCGGCGTGGGAGAGCTCATTCATGTTTCGCCTGATGACATCACCCACGCATTATCAGATGCGATTGGTATTCTACGATCACTCTATACAGCCGTTTATAATAAGTATATTACATACTTTATTGCACAAAAAAGTACAAATGGAGGACTTAAAGCTAAAAAGCATTCTCTAACAGTCTTCCACAGGAGCAAGAAAAAAAGGTATATATATATATGCAAGGTGTGCACAATATTTAGTTAAAAAAAGAAAAAAATTTTAGCCAATATTCAATTGCTCCAAATAAAACCAACGTAGCGATTACTTGAAGGAATCCCGAGAGTTGGTCTGTAAGGTTCGAAGTCTGTATGAATTTAAGATTTTACAGGATTCGTGGCGCGGTTGTAGTAAGCTTTTTCAAAAATTACCCGATAGGCACACTATATGAACGACACTGATCACGAATATGTCATTAAATTTTTTTTGTCTGACTGTCCGTTTGCATGTTCGTATTAACTCAAAAACGGCTTGACTGATTCTTATAAAATTTTGTACACGAGAAGTATATGTAATTATATAATTGATGGAATATTAATTCATTCATTATTCATATTAATTAATTCATTATTTCACAGGAGAAGCAGTGATACATTTTCGGTATTTCGGCAATGTGTTCACATCAATATCTGCTGTTAAACTTACTTGATATATAATTAGTAAGTCACTTCCAAGCACTGTATTTCGTAGAGGCGGAACTAAAGAAACTTAGCTCATAACATATAACATAATAAAAAAATGCAAATTAGGGCTTGATAGGAAAAAGAAACAATATTTCAAAGTTTGGTTAATCATCGATCGCCCTATAAGTACCGGAATTGCGTAAGCCGTACTGCTTGCTCGTAGGCGTATTAACTCGCATACAACGTACTAATACTACAAACATCGGCCAATTTAAAAGTCCGTTCGTTCGCATCGATGTCGATATATAAATATTGATAAATTTAGTAAAACGAAAACAAACTCGCCACTTTAATATAAATTAACGTAGCGAGTTTGTTTTCTTTTTACTGAATTTATCGGGTCTAGGAAGTAAAGAAGGACATGGAATTGTAATACAAAAACCAGCAGATATGTGAATATTTTACAAGGTAATGCATATTTACAAATAATAAAAATAAATTTAAGTGTCTGTTTGTAATGCCAAAATAAATTTAAGCTTTAAGCTTTTTACTCAATGTGTATGAAATCATATACGGTTTTTTAATAAATTATTTAATTTACATTTTTTTTTTTAATATTTCATCGGCCAGTCTGTTTTTTTTCGGTTTATCTCCGAAACGGTTGGACCGATTTTAATAGGACGTTCAATAGCAGATATGTGATTTTATAATGAGTAACTTAGGCTACTTTTATTTGCCGACCGTATTTCCTCTTAAGCTTTCAGTGAAGAAAAACATCGTGATGAAGCCAGAGGTCAGGTATTGTCATTCGTCTGGCTAGCTACCACCCTCAATTTAGATAGATATCTTTCACCAATAGTTGTTTTTTGAAAACAATGCATAATATTGTTACGCCACCGTATATGAAAGTTGCCGTCAAAGAATTTATTCACGCACACACATTTACACACACAAAAACTATAAAATATTCAAACATACACTCTTCGATACTTTTCACAAGTCCTTCATAGTTGCAGTAGAAGTTACTCCTCTTAACTACACTTAAGTGATTGCACCCGGCTGTCGCTTTTAGTATTCCCTTCAATATCCAAACTATAACTATATATCCAATGCGAATATGATTCGCTTATATACCTATATGCCGTATAAAAGAGGGGTGGAAGTTTCGGGAATTATTTCTAAGAATTCGAGAATTCTTTAATTGATTAGTTGCGAAGTATTGAACGATACGTAAAGCGACAGTGAGCCCCCGATATTTCTAAGAATTTGTATGATATAGGGTTTACTAATTTTAGTAATTTATATATTTTTCTTTACTATTCAAATGTAATGCGTTAGTCTAGTGGTCGTAATCACAACTGCTATGATCGAGGTCCTGGGTTCGAATCCCAGGTCGAGCAAAGTGTTGTTGGGTTTTTCCTATGAAATTCTCAGTAGCAGCTCGGAGTTTGGCTTCGTGTCCGATTAATGGCAATAGGCTCGACCTCTATTACATGGGATCTAAAAACATACTCGGCGTACTGTGGGTGCACATTAGTACACCTCTGCCTAACCCTTAGGGGAATATAGGCGTGATGGTATGTTATGTTATAAACAATATGAAAATGGATTTGTTCATAGTTTTCATAGGAATAATAATTGTAAAGCTTGTAACGTAACAGTATCGCGTCACTGGCACGTTGTCGAATTCGTATCTTTCATTGATAACTCCTACGTAATGTATTAAACATATCCAGCTTTTAGGACCGATAGGGTACTTGTGTCCGATTATATTATCATAACCACAATACACATAGCAAAAACCCTTCTCAGTGACCCACTCCCGCGCGACATGTTTCAGAAGTTTATTTATTTATTTGAACACTTAGCAAACACTAAAACAAGTATAGAAAAATAGACAGAGGACATTGCTCAGTGCTACTATAAAACATGATAAATAGAATGTAACGAGTAACAAGAAAAAGCAGATTCAAAGGTAACAAAAAAATAAATTCAAACATAACTATATAAATATATTATGAAATGCAATATTAAGTAGTATAGATATTGGCATTTTGTTGTTCTGTGCACGCGAAGTGGATTATAAACAAGACAATTTTTAACAAAAAATAAAACCAACTTCAATGATGTTGAAGAGTTCCCTTGTGTATCTTAGAATTTGAAAGTCCAATGTCAATGAAATTAAAATGGGACAACCCTTGAGGTTATCAAACAAAAAAAAAAAGAATCATTCAAATCGGTTTATAAGCAAAATTCTTAAATGCCATTTTAATTTCATTGGCATTGGACCTTCAACTTCGAAAATACACCAGGGAGCATTTCAAAATTATTGAAGTTGGTTCTATCTTTGTCAAAAATTGCCTCGTTTGAAATCGGTTAAATAAAAAAGTGAAAAATTCATTCCAATTTGTCACAGAAAATCATGGACAGTTTTATAACAAAGGAGCCGCTATTTTGCTAGAGACGTTTTTGATTATTATAAAAATTGTACAAAGTTAAGCTTAAAAGGCGTGTATCCAATAGCCTTAACAATAAAAAAGGTGATTGTATTTATGGTAGTAGTATTTTAATTAATTAATAGTTACTGTTAATATCACTATGTAATCAACATTATCGCGAATTGATTATTGAACGTTTCTTGACATTTCTTTGACATTCGATAAAATGGAACGAGGTGTCTGTCGTATTATTAACATTACTTTGTGGCTAGAGATATCGACGTTGAACTGCTATGATTGTCGATGGTCATATGAAAAAAAGTGTCAGAAAGTTTCATTTGACTTAAAAAGACTTGGATACAAATTATTGAATAATAAATATGGGGATAAATATGGGAAATCTACTTAAATAAATTATAGAGGTTTGTTGTTGTGCACGCCTCACACATAAACTACTGGATAGATTTTGATCGAATTTTTTGTAAGTGATAATCTTTAAGTACCTACTTGTTCCTTGTCTAAAAAAAGTGTTACGATATCTTCATCCTACTCCTACTTAATATAATAAATGTGAAAGTTTGTATGTTTGTTACTCAATCATGCAAAAACGGCTGAACGGTTTCGGATGAAATTTATCACACAGATAGTCTATAACCTGGATTAACACATAGGATACATTTTGTTCCGGTTAATGTTATAGCTTGACCACTGTTATCAATCCATATCTAAGCCTAAGCCTAAACCTAAAATTATTCCGTTGTGGTAAAATTGGTTAGATTGTAGGAACTCTTTTCATAGGGCATAAGCCAAGCAAACGAAGCTATCGGGTCGTGGCAGCTGCCGGCGAGTGCTAGAAACAAATAATTATCCGTTGTAAATTCATATACAACTCTTAGACAGACATAATAACAAAGTTATAAAAAATTGATTATTTTTTAACTATTTGTGTCCGCGTTTTTTCTTCACATGGAGATGATTACCCCTTACCCTCCCCATGCTTTCACATCATCAAATTCAGTGGCATGTTATGAAAAGCCCAATTTCTTTTAGTTTTTAAGTGATTATTGTATTGTTTACGTCAACTAAACCTAAACTTAAGCCTATGCCTAAGACTAACCCCAATCACATTCCAAAACCTAAAGCTATACCCAAACCCAAACCTAAACCCATACCTAAATCCAAATCTAAATGTAAACCTAAACCCAAACCTAAACCTAAACTGAAACCCAAATCTCAACCCATACCTAAACCCAAATCTAAACCTATATAAGACACGTAAACGGGTTTGTTGATTTATTGATATTGATATACCTATTGTAAGTATTATACAGTTTTGCTACGAGTGAATTCTTTCATTGTGTTATCCCACATATGGTGACTTGTTATGAGCACGCAAGTTTCTGACTTTTTGACAAACTCCCAAACTAATTGTAATCAATGTGGGTAAAGAAATATATTGGACCATCGAGAAGGACATAGTCTACCTTATGTAAACTTGAAGGGGTGAAATAAGGGATGAGTGTTTTTATGAAAAGCCCATATTGTCTCAAATTAAGGAGGTGATAATTCATATTTCTGCTTTTGGTAAGAAAAAAAGGGGTTTCCAGTTTTTAAAAAAATCCTCGCAAGCCGGTACAATAAGGATGGTTTCAATTTTTTTTTTAAGTTTTATTGGGACGGTTAATATGTATGATTAATATTAGTATATAATTACAATACCATACACACAATGATAAACCCATCTATGAATTTCTTTTGGTTTATCGTGTTCCTAGATAAGTCGGTGTATATGCTACTGCTATTACTACATAGCAGGTTGGAAGGGATCGCGTCCACCGTACACATAGTGACAAACCCATCTTGATTTTCTTTTGGTTTGTCGTGTTCTGATATCAGTATGTGTATATCGAATAATTTGAAGTCGCGGGTACCAGCTAGTATACAATAATTCTGTATTTAACGTATGGGAAGCTGCGAATACAGCTATTGTAAAAACATAATTTTTTTAATGTCGTTTTTATATTCTGATAACATGAATATTTCTTCAAATCAATTTTTTCACATCCTATTACTAGGCACAAGTGGTATCTTAGTATTTAGAATAGAACAGAAATAGATACAGATTTTATTCTTACAATGTATAAAAATTTATTCTCGCCATTAAGTAGCTTCTTGCAGATAAAAAAAATTGTCTTATGAATAAAATGTTTGCTGTTAACAAGTTACTTAATGTATTGTGGAGTCACCTTTTTAACATATTTCCTTAGCCCTCGTTTAGGTTTAGCGAAACGTTTGATCAATCGGTCGTCGACTTTATTATCTAAAACAAATTTATCCACATCAACCGGCGGTGACAACTATCTTGATCAATGCGTTCTTTGAACTATTTCAAGCTACGGACATTTTGAAACGAGGAAAAATGTCGTTATGAAGCGGTTACATCACTCTGTTTGTACATTAATATTTTGATTTCGTTCTTTTTTAACCGATATAAAAAAGGCGGAGGTTCTCAATTCGAATGTAATTATTTTTTATGGATATTCAGTTATTACTTTTTTGTTTATGATTTAGATGATTTTTTTTTGTTGGAAAGGGGGGTACCTCAAGGATCATATCTTAAAATCTCTCTACGACATACATGCTTTTACAGCATTGCTTATCCGCACTTGTTTTATTTTATATATATTAAATAATAGTTATTATTACCAAAATTTTCAATATTGAAATTCGAACAAATAAAACACGAATTAAATGTATAACATAAACTGAAACTATAATATTTTTGTTTAATAATATTATATTTATTCAATGCAATATTTTATTCCTTTGTACCAAGACAAATCAATATGTTGTTTTCTTTCTTAATTAAAAGATACGAATGTGAAATAACTTATATAAAATAACTTTATTTGAACTATGTTCATTAAATATATTATAACTGGTTAAAATGTCCAGTATAGTAAAAGAATAATAAACATTATGTTTGGTTTGAAATGTCGATAAAATATCGTATTTATGTTTTATAAAGGTCACGTCACTAGTTCCACATTATCTTTATAATAACAAATTTAAAGTTTTTTCGAACAGGACATTATTCTTGTTCACTTCTGAATATTAAATGGTATTAAGCTAGTTTTATATTTTTTATACAACTAAAGTGGCAACCAGGCATATGGCCAGCCAGATGGTAAGCGACTATCGTAGCCTATTGGCGCGTGTAATACCTACCATGGGTTGACTAGTGCACCTTGAACACCGCTACTCTAAGCTCTATGTTCTTGAAACCCTACTTGCCGAAGGAACACGGTACAAGGGTATTTAGCGGTGATCTTCTGTATAGTGGAGGTATTCCACCAGTCGAATTGCCCAAAGTAGACAGACATCTCCGAAGATATTGTTGGAAAATCGCGTTTAAAGTTTTACAAGTACGACGCTGACTATATTTACGCGCTACAGGAATGTAAATAATTATAAAGGATTTTCAAACCCTTTTATATTATATTTAAAACTAGCTTTGCCCAGTGCTGCGCTTGGGCACCCTCTCCTCTCATGCTCTCGCTTACTTTTTTGTAAGTCTTTTTATGATCTATAATTATGTAGTACATTAATTTGATCTATCTCTTATGGTTTACTCAGCGTAAGCCATTTAAACGCCCCAAAATAGCTGTTTTTCCGAATCGATTTTTATTAGCGCGGAATCGTAATATTTTTTCTAAAATAGAAGTTGCCTAAGTTACACCTTATAGCATCAGCTATGTGCCAGTGAAAGTTCTGTAAAAATCGGTCTAACCATTTCGGAGATTACCCCGAACAAATAGAGAGACAGACAAAAAAATTTTAAAAAATGTTTTTTTTTTTTGTATAAGTGCCGTATATACTTTCATATGCATTTAGTAAAAAGCTGTTATTTTTACATTACTAATAGACATTTAAATTTTATTTATTTGTATAAATGATTCGAAGTTATGTACTCATACTTGCATTTGTCGCAAGCGGACGCCTCCCGCCGCATAGACCGTGGAAACAGGAAGAAGGAAAATTCCCGGATATAGTGCGCCCGTGGTATTAGTTATTTTATATAGTTCACATTGTGCGGTTTTATACGTGGCCGATAAGAGGCCGGCCTTGCTGATTTCCCTTATCTGTAATTTTTTGAGAGAATTCGGCTCAATACTAGTTTTAAATATCGTTGCGTGGGGTACAGTAAACAAGCTGTCGCGTTTTAATCCATAAAATTATAAATGTGATTTTTCTCAATGTGTGTATGCCATAGGCAGATACAGATGCTCAGGATAAACTTATAACAGTCATCTGTCTGCAGCGACAGTTTAAAAGGGAATTCAATATATGAAGACTGACACCACATATTAATTTTTATTAAATACTAACTTGGGCTCGGCAGACGTTGCTCTACTCAGTCTATTCTAAAAGCCATCTATCCGAATATTTCTTTTAGGATCTAACGAACAAAACGAAAATAAATTACGCATTTCTATCCTTTTAATCGTGATTATGGTATTGAGTGGCACAGCGGTAGTATATATAAATGAGCCGAGAGGTCGCGGGTTCAATCTCCGCCCACGACTGACTATTGTGTGATGATCATGATGATCAGTTGTGTATCTGGGTTTTAAGTACATCAGCTGTTTAGTTACCATGACACAAGCTTCGCTTAGTTTGAAATTAAATGGCCGTATGTGTAATTATGTCCCCATATTTATTATTGTTAATAATCCGTTGAGGTTTTCTCGAATTTCAACATTTTTCAGTATACTTTTCTACAAGTTCTTTCTACAAAAACCTAATTCTGTCTATTACGAAAATTGTAAAATAGAAAATAGCCAAATCGGTCCAGCCGTTCTCAAGTGATGCCCTCTTACCAACGAACAGAATTTCATTTTTATTTATATACATTTAGTATTTAAGTATGATGTGTATTATTTGGTGCGATATATGGTTTGTGAAACCGGAAAGGGCAGAATAACGTCTGCTATATCTATATTAATTTTATGACATTTTTTTTTGTTTTTTTCTTTGAACGCGCAGATAAATAAAATCTTTTTGCGTTTTATATCCTACTTATATAACTTCATGTTACGACCTTAGGGAACCGGCAGGAAACATGAACGTCAAGTAATCTAACAAGCTATAAGCAAGTACTGGACGTGATAATAACGATAGGCCGCGGATAACGGATTGAACTGTGGGGTACTGTTATTAAATAAATAAATGTCTATCGAGAAAAATTGCTGCAAAATCGCTGTCGTTTACAACTTGAAGCACTTAACGGTGCTCATAGCAACAATAAAAATGATTGCTAATAATATCCAGGGACTGTATTGGTGAACATATTATTATTAGTGTAATTTGACGTGAACAATTTTCGGTCTGTCTGCACTGTTTGCAAACCGGTTGGAGTGATGCATGGACACGTACCAATTACAGTTCACTGGTACAATAACACAAATTTTAGTGGTTCTTTTTGACAGCGTGATCGCCTGTTTTTACCCGACTACGAAGAGGAGGGTTATGTTGTATGTCTATCTATTTCTTTTGCACGCTCTGAAGCCTAGACGACTTGATAGATTTTAGCATACGAGGTGTCATTAGATTCGTCTTAATTGTGTGAGTGACATAGGCTATATAATATTTAATTACGACGTTTGGGACTCAAATAAAAAGCAAAAATAGAAATTTTATGATATAGTTACAGTAGGCTTTTTTTTGGTTTCCTTTTAATAAATTAGCTTGTTTTATTATTTTTTATAATTTGCGTAACAATAATTGTTGCATCAGCTCATGATATATAAATATTCTTACTTATTGAAGTGATAAGTCCTACCGTTGGGATTTGAAATGCGATGAAACGAAAAAGCGACGCTACGTGTTTTAGACCAATAAAAGTTTTTTAGGTCATAGTGTCAGGTTCTATAGGTAATAAGATCCCGAAGCACATTACTGATTTGCCGGACAACGAGTTCAAGGACCATTTCAAGCTGGTTTTACTGTGAAAAGATTATTATAAAAGGGATCATCATGTGAATGATAGTGATGTCTGGAAGTAGCTCACTCTGTGTGCATCCACTAAATTATTATTATTGTGTTATATTTATACTATTGTACAGTTGGAAAAAAAAACCCGATCGAGTTTCTTACCGGTTCTTCTCGATGACTGGGATGTTTTCCGATCCGGTAGTAATGTTTTGACGTTCATGAGTGCCTTCTTAGGGCCTAAATTGAATAAATAATATTTTAATTTGATTTATAGGATTTAACCTGCGCGAGAATGAGATAGAATACATTATACAGTGTTTCCTATTATCTTGGGCTCCTCTTTGCACATGTGTGTATACCTTGCTTGAGTGTGCGCCTACGTTAGAACGTAGGCGTACGAAGCCTCGGGAAAAGGCGTCATAGCCAGCGCGATGTATTGTTCACGTGTATCGTTTATATGACTATTTTTATGTTTTCTGAAGGTATTATTACTACTACCGCGTGTGAATTGCACACATATTTTTAAAAATTACGATTCATAAGTAAACGGAGCTTTCTTATTTTAGTAATCCTAAGTACTTACTAATATTATAAATGCGAAAGTGTGTTTAGATGTTTGTATGTAACTCAATCACGCAAAAACGTATAAACAGGTTTGGATGAAATTTGGCACACAGATAGCTTATAATCCGAATTGAGGCAAGGTACTTTTTATCCCGGTAAATTTTACTTAATCCTGAAGTCTATGCAGACGAAGTCGCGGGCAAAAGCTAGTGAATTTATAAATCATATAAAGCGTTATTTAAAAGAGAGGGTATTTCAATGTAACACATAAAATAGGCTTCTTACAAGGTTTTATTTAACTTTTAGTATGGGTCAAATCTTGCACCTGAATTTTAGAACAGTTTTTCCTTCAACCGATAGAGCTGAAATTTTGCATACACGTTTAGTTTGGATGGCAATACATGGTTAGTTAAGTGACGTCATTCTAAATCCAATCTGCCGGACTCCCAAAGATGGCGGACCCGTTATTTTTTAAGCAAACCCATGGAAGGTTATTGGCTTTTTGAAAAAATCTAGGCTGTCTTGAAAGTTTCCGTTCTTTTTGACTTTTAACACTAGGCAGCGGGATGTACACTGACTCTTCCTGAAAAGTGACGTGATAAAAAGAGAGACTGACGCCTTTTTATTGTATGTATGCGTTCACATACAACAAATCAATTATAAAATGTTAAAAAATAGATATAATTTTAATATAAATATGCAAGAATTACTTAGTAAAATAGTATTGGATTATATTTTATTTTTTTCCACTCAGATGTATTCGATTAAATGAGCGATATCTTTATCAAACATAATTGTTGACATTTACACAAACTGTCAAAATTAGGTCGTGTCACGACCCGATTATAATATAATATGTAACCATGGTTTCATGTTAATAAACTACCTACCTAGATAAAACTATCGGCCGAATAACACGCAGTTAAATTAATGAAATTATTTTTGTAACATTTAACATGAACTAGTGAAACGGATAGTGGTTTAGCCGGATACCGGATACCCAATATTCGGCAAGCTACGAAGCCGGAGCGCCGGGTATCCGGCTACCGGATATTCGGCTTTTTCTCGCGATACATGACGCGATCAGTTTGATTTGAATATTGGTGCGGTGAACGAGATCGAAAATAAACTGAACTAATTATTAAAATAAACATTTTTGACATGCGATTATAAAAATAAACGGTGTCCATAACCTATTGTGGTATGAATTGCCTTGTGTAAATTACTGAGAATTTTTTGAATTTTACTCTCCGGAATCCGGCCCGATACTGAATAACTATCCGGTGTCTAGCAGGATAGTGAAAAAAGGCCGGATACAGGATAGTTACCGGATATCCGTTTCATCTCTAATAAATACCTTTGACGCTTAAAATAAAGACAAGCTTTAAGAGTCATAGATCGTGTGAAAGTTTCAACTGTAGAAGCATCACCCCTATTTACTACCTTAACCTATTTCTGCCGCAAAGCAACAGTGCTTGCGTTCCAACTCAGGAATATTATGACTGGGTTCAGGACTGCAGAATTTTGAGTTTGTCACCATATAGAATCAGTTCGACAGTTCATGCCTATTTCGTATTTTATATAATCATAAAATTAGTGTTATCGGAAAACTTTTAGTTAACCAATGCGTTATGTGTTAGTTTACTGTGCCAGTGTACAGAGCTGATTTTAGGCTTACAAGCCGATATAACAGCTGCGACCGTCGATGGATTGCCTCTTTCGATGGTCGCTGTTATTTCTGGATCATACTGTACCTACCATCAGGTACGGTGCCGTCATATTACAGTGTTACTATATAAAAAAACTAAACTCCGATTGGTTCAGTAGGTTTTATGAAAAATGATTGATTTTATACAGCGACCACCGAGGAGTCACTATTTGTTTGTGGATTATAATGTTCTTACTATCAAAGTACGATACTGTCAACGATTGATTCAGTACTTTGTAGTGAAAATGTATGATTTTATTCAGCGACCACCGAGAGAGGTCGCTGTTGATTTTGGATTGTTTTGTGCTGGTTTATTGGCGTCATTTAGCCGTACTATAATAAAACAATAGTAAACCTAAAATGCAAAATATTTATTCTCGTTAACGGAAGGCGTTTGACTACAATCTCATCTGATTGTAAATATACCGTATTTAGTAGAAGATTACCAACACGTTGGGCCTAGAGCGCGGACTGATTTTACGAATATAGCTACCGGAACTCAACGGCTAGAACTTTTGTCTATTCCAAGGTTTTAAAGAATGTTAAATCCGTTTTTTTATTGTTAATTAATTAAGTGAGCTATGAGTGAGCTAAATTAAAGTATATTTAAGTATATATTTTTATAGTATTTCACAAATACACGGTGTTTATAAAATGATACAAGGTTTCCAACCTAAAAGAGCGGATTTAATATTCATTTACCTCGATTGTAGAGGCCAAAATAAAATGGATGCTCTCGAGGAACTACCAATATAAATTAAACTATAACAAGATACACTCGTTTCAAAATTAGGGATCAACTGAAAGTGGTTAAACCGGACCAATTAACACAGAAACCCGGTTTTATAAACAAAATGTTACCGGTCGTGTTTCAAGGGTGTTTGTTTATTAATATGAACTCGCTGTCGCCTTGTAGACGAACACGTCTGTCTTCTTCCGCTATAGGTCTAGGAGTTGATACCTTAGTTAATACATAGTTTAATTTGAGTACTTGAGGTTAAACAAAGTTAGCATAATTGTTACAACTGTGCAGCTTGTGACTTCACTGTCCTTGAGGGTACAGTACAGTCCAAAACCAATTGCAACCGCTGACAGATCAACAATCCATCGCCGGTTGGTCGCTATCATATCGGACTGCAAGCCCATCACACTTGTGATTTGTAATACGCAGCGAGTCGGCACTCAGAAACAGTATTGATTGTACTAGACTTATTAACTGAGGTCTTCACGATCCAATAGCTCAAGCGAGAATGACTATAAGCCGGTCCTTGCCTGCTTATAAAGTGCGGGTCAATAGTACGAATACTAAGTTATTAGTATGGATTCCATAGTCACATTGACACGATTCTTTAACATATATTAAATAGTAACTTATTTCATATGACGTATGATGTAACCTCCCTTTTTAACCTGTAACCTTTTAATCACTTAAAGCTACTGAATATATTTTAAACAAATTTTTTTAATTTATTCCTTAGATACTCACTTAGTCTTTGTCTAAATAATTTCACGATATATTCATTCCATAAAAAAGCTATTAATGTTTTAATTAAGACACTATGATTTTTATAAGCACTACGCGACCAGCGATATGTATTCTTACCGCGGAGAAGTTAGGATTATAATATTAGTATAGATCAACTCGAACAAAAACTTGCTTGAAGGCGGTTGCTAGTAGATTTACAAGAATATTTGAAATTTAACAAAAAACATTGCAACTCTCGTGTAGCTATCTATTTCTTTTATTGATTTTGATAATACATACTATAATAAAACAGCAACTATGTATTTTATTTTGTGATATCTACAAGCATATAGTTTACAAAATATTGGACATTTTAACAAACAAAATAATAATTCTTTGATAAATTTCGTTCCGAGATGACTTTGATCTTGTGACTGGAAGAACAGGAAGGGTTCGCGAGCAGTGACCAATGCCGCACCGCGCATGATAACCCCTGGTGTCAAAATAATTATAATTTTTCGTGTATTTACTTGGTTCATTTGCGCAAACGATAACGTGACTTGTAATGCTCCGTTATTGAGACTTATTATTTAGATACATTTTTTTTATCTCTCTTATCTTTGCCTGTAAGCGATAATATGCAATATAAATAATGATTTAATTTATTATACAGTTACCGGGTTGGCATTGTCTCCGCTTGGATCGCGGCCACCATATACTATGTGTAACACCCGCTATAGTAACACGTTTAGGTTAGTCGCGTTCTGGGATCAGCAGGTATATATCCAGGTATCAAGCGGTAAGGTAGGTTATCTGCACCCAACTGTGTCGCGACCACCATGGTAATTCTGTTATGATATGTTGCATTTCGGGATCGGCCATTGTATTTCCAGCTGCAGAGAGGCTTGCAGGCCAGTATGCATGCAGAGACCGGCAATAAATTCCAAATCTTTCGGTGGCCGCCGTCGTTTTTAGATATTAATTAGGTACCGTACTTCCCACAAGATAAAGTACTGCCACTTTGGTGCGGTACTTATAAAAACAATTGAATTCCAGAATTAATAAAAAAAAGTTTAATGATTGGTTTCCGCTGATGCTTCAACTAGATACTGCGCTATCTACAAACTAAGATTGTTGCGAATATCAGCATCAGCATCCGTATTAATCGATGCTGATATTGTATGCTGATGTTCAAGTCGCAACACGGTCAAAGGACTACCTCCTTTACAACACAACCTTATGACCAGTTTTGACCAATCATAGATTCTCTGACCTTTGATTTTTGTATTTAATTATAAAACAAACCATACCGTGAAAATCGAGAGTTTGAAAGTCTATTTACATCTTGCTAAAAAATTGACTATAAATGCACAATTAAAAAAAAAATTGTAAAGCAGAAAAGCTTACTGTGTAAAAAAAACCACTTGGTTGATGGAAAATTAATGGATATAAGAGAGACATACTGATAATTATAATAAATATATAGATATTTTGGTTTTCTTAAAATAACAATGGTTGTTTTTCGTAAATCCTATAATCTGTATGAATACTATACGGCGCGGGTTGGAGTTTTTTGGCGGGATCTCAAACTGTTATGTAGTGGTTTTTGTTTTTTAAGTGACATCAAAAAGGAAGGACTTTATCAATTGGAATGGATTTTTTTATGGATCTTCAGCCATAGCTTCTTTGTTAGTGAACCGAGTTGGATGATTCTTTTTTGGTTGGAAAGGGGGTACCTGAAGGGTGGTCCTCTTTTAATTTAATTGGCATTGGACCTTCGAATTCGGTGATATACCACACAACTTCTCAAAATCATTGAAGTTAGTTTTCTTTTTTGTTAACACGAATCTTGTCCCACATCCAGTAGTACTACAAGTACATTTCTTCAGATTTCTCACGACGCTTTCCTTTACCTTCAGCCGACAGTGTTACCAATTTCGTTGAAAACTTCGTGAAACTTCGTTGGTACATGCCGAGGTTCGAACCTGCGAACATCGAATCGATATTCCGCCGGTCTAAACCACTCAACCACCAAAACTGTATTTTACGCACGTACGTGTTTATTACGCACTAATTACTGGCGTCACATAATTTTTATTGTCAATTCATATTGCCTAACAATTGACGAATTGCACACTTACCTTGAAAAAGGTTTTATCAAAATTGTTAGATGATAAAAAAGATCCCTACTCTCCCTTTCTAATAGTATTATGGATGATTAATATGGCCTATAAATTGACTGACTACAAAATGTTATAAAAATCGACCATCTCGTTTTTGAGTTGAAGCCAGACAAATAGACAGACAATTTTTTTAAAGTTATATTCGTCATCAGTGACTTTTATAATAGATATCTATTACAAAATTCAGAAACAACCTTTTACATTTAATGTTTTATACAGGCAGAAATACAGATTTATTAATATCGCTGTAGATTATCGAACTTGCCGTTTCGTTGACGCCATACAACGATATGAACTACGCCTAAGATTATAAATATTCATACCAGCATGTCTAAAGAATTATTCAGGTGGTTTTCATATGCCCTCTGTGGCGTTCCTTTTACATACGTTTTACACGTTTCGGTCCCATTTGCATAATCAGCACATCGACTTATTACATCTTCGGTAACGATAGATTTACATGTTGTTTACTTTAAACGTTCACGTGGAAATACGTCGGCGACATAAACCAGGTCAGATCTTCATTTAGAAATGTCTATTATTTGAGGTCGCGCGTTCTTGTTGCTAAGCAGAAAAACGGCAAATTTCCGACGTGTATTTTTTTTTCAAAGTAGAACAATGATACTATAAATTGCAATACTATCACTTATTGGAAACCAACACATTCTATTGGAAATTACGAAATGTTTTGTTATACTTATTTATTATAAACTGTCGATCTCGAAGCCACTGAATTAGTATATAGTCGTCTACACGTGTTATAAAATTCCTATTCAGTCAAGATTTCAATTGATGATGACTCAACAACAGTGTAGCACGCGTAAGAATTTTCTAATGAACGTCAGCATTCAGTAAAAACATCGCTTGATGACTGCTGTACGGTGATAGGGCACTCTTTAGTACTCATCTAATATATTGCTTCAGCTTTATTTCTAGGCTTAAATGGTTATCTTCACCTCGACTACATGCGCTACTACGCTTCGCTTGAGGGATAGACTTGTCAAAAAACAGTTGAATATTGCCCACAATATATAAAAAAAAAATATTGAAAGTCTTGTCTAGACCCTTTCTGCGTTTTACTAAACACACACTACTTATAAACTGGAATATAGGAATTTCAGTAAATAAATATTTCACAAAGGGAAAAGATCTAGGTCTTTGTGATGCTTCTACGGTCCAAATAAGCGTCAGTCTTACCATCTTCTAAATGTACAGTCTTATACGAAGGATTTCATTCTATTGCTGTACATCGTTACAGATGGAATTATTCTAATTTATTTAGTTCTAAGGCAAGTAACTAAGCTATTCGTCTTCTCTATCTTCTATCTTCTTATTAGCATCATGGAAACTTCTTTGGACATTTATCTCTCTTGGGACAGCATGACTGGTGGAATACCTCCACCGTAATAGTATAAAAAAAATACCGAACACATAATAATAACTAAAATTGACTGTAAAAAGAAATAAAAAGAACTTATCAATGAAACTAATGGTAGATAAATACTAAAAAGTATATATGTAATACCTTGCGATGATGCTCTTGGTGGACAAAAAACATAGCAATATATAGAAAAATACCATCCTCAAGTTGAAAACCTGGCGCCAAGCAACTATAGTTGTATTCCGGCTCTGCATTTGAGAACCAGTCTATTTAGTCTTAGCGTGTTTCCATTTTCTTCCACATCGTCACTTTAGTCAATAAAATATATGTAAATAGGTTTTTAACAGATTCAAGATTTTAAAGTCACAAGTCTCTAGTGAATAGGTACCTTCTAGGCAAGCGTGTTTTATCGTAGACCACATTATTCCTTACGATTAGGCGAGGTAGTGGTCAAAAGTAAGTATATCCAAAGTAAAAACAAACTCCAAAAAAAAGGAGGTTGTCAACTCGAATGTATATTTTTTATGGATAAGGTACTCAGGCATAAAAAGTAATTGTTTTTGAACCGATTTAGATGATTATTTTTTTCGTTTTAAAGCGTGGTTTTTCTTTCATTAACAATGGGCCTTCGGCTTCGAAGATACACCAGGGAACTCCACAAATAATTGATATATTCGTTTTAAATTGTCTTGTTAAATGTAATACGTGATTGATGATTGTTTTAGATATACAAAGGTTTGGATGTGGTGACGGCCAAAGCTAGTCGACAGGAGAGAGAGATGGTTCCACATCATCTCCTGGATATCTTGGAACCATATCAGATGTTCACCGTCGTGGATTTCAGGAATCGAGCGTTGAAAATTGTATCCTTTTTTATCACAACCCAAATAAGACGTTTTATCTGTAGGATTACATTTTTTTAAATATTTAATAATAATAATATTTAAACACGGCAATAAGATTAGTAGTATTTGTAGAACAATATTTTATTTAATCTATAGTTCTGTCTGTACGTTTATTTTTGACAATTCTTGTAGTCTATAAATTTTAATGTTATACTTCCCGTGTACAATATTTCATAAAAATCGGTCAAGCCGCTTTTGTTTTAACTCCGGACGTACAAAAAAATAGACAAAAAATTGTTAAGGTCATATTCGTGATACATTTATAAAAGTGGCTCTTGGGAAATTTGAAAAAAATAAATTATATACAGACTGAACTACAAAATTTGTTAATATAGATTCTGACATCTTACATTCGCGATATTGGATGCCAACGGACGGTATAATATTATGTTCTTCATATAATGATAATCATTTCGCTTGAAGTTTCACCGCGTTGTTGCTATCATGCCTTTATATATGGAACCGCCGAATAACAAGTTACATATAAGGTCCCTAGGCAACCCATTTTATTGATACTGGCGCCCCCTCATCAAAGTGTTTGCTCAGCTCGTTACGAAATGACTTCAACATTCGCACGACGTGTCACAATTATAATGGAATGGAATTAAAGGAGTATTGTATTTTGAGTACGCTTTTATGTAATTATGAAAATTTCCTTGTATACGAATATTTAAACAAATGTCTGCTTAATGTTTGCTTTGTGTATGCAAATTTTTCCATACTCAGTGAGTATACGAGTAGGCTAGGTCTTGGAAGTTACTGGTCTATAATAACATAGTTGAGACACTCATTCTACAAGACGTCATAACAAATTCGCTAAAAATAAGACACTATAATCAGAACTATTATTGGGACTACTATTAACGGAAATTACTTGAAATTGCTACAGAGAGAAATATGACATTATGGAGAATTACCCTCATGTTGCACTGGCTTAACTGCCAATAGTTGCATAATATATTTTATTTGTCTATCTATTATATATGTAGAGATAGAAATATAGATAAAATGAAAAGTGAATGCAATACCAGTCAGTGCACTACGTTGGTCTGCGTTAACATGTACTTTAACGAATATAAGAAGCAAAAGAAAGCGCTTGTTTCAGAGTATAATGAAATAAAAGTCATTGTACATTTAATTTTCCTATTATAAAATTTAAACCTTAGACTAGTCTTCCTCTTATTTTAATGGCAACGTGTGTATAAATCTAATCAAACCTCACAATCTAAATGATTACTATCCTCATTTCATGTTTGTCGCTTTGTAGTTTTCATAGTGTTACATACATGCTGCAATCATCTTATCCCTTAATGAAATACTCTAGCACCCTACTAAGAATTAGCTATTCCTTAGTTATTCGAGTTCGATATTGTTAATGTATATTACTTATATTACTACCTATTTCTTATTAGTAATAATTATAATGTTTATTTCCAAATACAAGTATCTATCCTAGACTTCCAAAAGTTGACTTAAATTTTCTATTTCATGGCATCCTTGTTATAAATACTTCTTTTTACTTTATTTCATCATATATATCCGAATTATCATACGTGTATCTAAAAATTGTATTATTATAATATACCATCCGAATATTCTTAACTTAAGTCACAGATCGATGATCTTATAAATCATGGCAAAATGCCCATTATAGTCGGCGGCACAATATACTACATAGAATCTATTGTTTATAAAATTCTGGTCGAAGATATGGATGACGATCAAGTACTTTTATGGGATAAAAGTAGACGAAAGAGGGATTTTGTTGGATATGTAACGGCAGATGTTAGTTCAGCTTTGAGACATGATGATAATCAATTGGATATAAATCCTACAACATCAGATGTGAAAGAAAAAGACAATACAAAAGAATTTACCAAAGAAAAGCTCAAAGAAGATGTTGATAATGAAAATAAATTTACAAACGAAGATATTCATGCCAAATTAAAGGCGATAGATCCAGTTATGGCAGGAAGGTTACATCCAAATAACAGGCGTAAAGTTTTAAGGTAAGAATTTTTCTCGTCTACCATTTATTTAAACTTCAGAATACCATAATTACAAAATTACTTCTAGATATTAATATAACAACTAATCAGTATGCAAAATGTTTATATTTCAAACCATTTTTACGATTAACTTTACTAGTTTATTAATCGATGACGCGTATAGGTAGGTCAACGAGGCTATCGTCAATAATGGTTAAAAACGATGGAGGTTATAAAACGGCTAGATATAAGTATGTTTTCGCAATAGTAAGGAAATTTCTATAATTTTACTGAATAATTGTATTCTACGTTACCAATTGAATTACAAGCGTTATTCATTACTTTATTGCACAAACAGTTTCCTATTTGGTAAGATAAATATTTCTGTCGACCAAATCGACCTTTGATATCTCCTGCAGCTTATCTGGTTTAGTGATAGTTTAATGGTGATTCTGAGAATTGTTGTTTCTTATACATAATTTGTATGAGTATTATTTAATTGTTCATTTTGTTTGTGTTTATCTTAAAGACCAATGAATTCTTAAAATGTCATAGGAAAAAATTTTGTTCGCCTTAAACACTAAAAATTATTTTTTCTATGTCCAATTTAGATTGTTTGTTAAGAATATAATATTTGTAGGTAAAAAATTTTTTGTTAAGTTTTTAAGATAGTGTTACAAGACCCAGCCTCCTCTACCAACGCCCTATTGGCTGGGTGCGATAGCTACGGGTGTGCTTTGTGACCGCACGCACTTTATAAGCAGGAAACATCTAGCTTGGGAGGATTCTCGCTTCAGACGTAAGAGGGTGACATTCTTGCTCGAGCTATCGGATCAAGAAGACCTCAGTTAATAAGTCGACTACAATTAGGCATGGAAATTACTGTTATTTAAAAAAAATGTCACCACTGTGAAATTATATTTTTTATCACTGTTATTTCACCTGCGATAAATGAATTCCATACGTTCAACTAAAGCAATGACTTTTTTTGTTAACATTTGTTTGTTATAATTTGTTATTAATTGAAATTAATTCATATAATCACGCTATATGAAACCAAAAAAAAATCATTGTTTTTGTTGCACATATGGGATTGAAGTGAACAACATACTTTATCACATATAGCAGTTATTTTGGATTCAAAATAGCAGGTGGCAAATTATTTTTGTTTTCATATGAAAAATATCAGTGATGCATTATAATTTCCATGCCTAACTACAATAAACAATGCCCCTAAGAGACGACTCGCTGCCCGTCTCAACTACACTACTACGACGCATATAATATATTACAATAGGTTTTATCTGAAAATCTTCATTCGGCCTATTTAGTTGTTAGTAAATTATTTTTTGTTTTTCCCCAATATTGCTCTGATTTATTGGTGTTAAATATCGGCTTCGGATACCAATAAGTAATGAGGATATAAAGTAAATTAATGTTTTTTTACTGTAGTAAATTTCTTCATAAAGATGTTTCATTACTTTACTCTACTTAGCACAAACTACATTGTAAATTAATTTAGAATCTTTGTTCTAGACATCGGTTTAAAACCGTAGAGATCACGGCATGTGTCAATTGCTATTATTATAAATGACTACCAATGATTGTTTCAACTTCGGCTGATTGTCTTACGCTTGTTACCAAGTTCGTTGAATCTGTGAAATCCCTACAGTTGAACGACGCTAGTCAGTTCGAAATCTTATTTATACGAGCTCATAAAATATTTCATCATATAACTCTTTTTTGGGCGTCCAATTCGGATTATTGGTAATCAAACTAAATTGTTGCATAATATCGTAACTAATACTGCGAAATAAAATTCCCAAATACGAAACACTTCCCCTTAGCAACACTGTCAATTTGCTCACGTTGTTAACATAAACATAAAAATTGGAGGCCGAATGGCATGATGACATAAAATTTGCGAACCAACCAGCTTGACCTCCCCGTCTAACGCTATCCTATATAAAAAACGGGAAGTATTCCGATGGCGGCAGGTCTTGTTAAAGCAGCAGTCTACTTCCGCGGGTCTACGACCGCTGTCGAGGATTTTATAAATGGTTCTGAGTTTGCGCGACGAGTGACCTTGGCTTTACAACTCTGATGTAGATTGACCATCGTTCTGTGCCTTTACTTTGCGGACTGGGTCAACTATTTCCTTGTATGTAGGTCGTTAAATTTTTATTATCATTATTTCTTCCAAACTACAAACAATGTAAACTACAAACTAAATGTAATAACTATTTTCTACATTCAAATTTTACTATTATTGTGAATAAAAAGACGTTCACAATATTTAATGTGTGCTAAATTAATAGCGCTTGTTTTATTCTTGTTTCTTACAAAGTTACAGTAGTTCGTAGTAACAATGTGGTTTCTTAATAACGTTCTTGACTGTAGTTTGCTTGGTGATTCGCTGCTTGCTGTTGTTGTAGTGTTTCTCGAACTGATCGATAGTACTGCCTTTTTTTTTTTTTTTTTTTTTTTTTTAGAACTGACTACACTGTTAGCCTTAGGGGCCCTAAAGCCTCTGCGGCTTTTACAGCTTCACCGGACTTGGAGGCGAGCGCAGAGGGCACTCAGCCGCGAAAGTTTTGTGGACGACTCGCACGAGGGTGCCAAAGTGGCCGGACCTCGGCTCGGGCGGTCGTCGCGTTCGCAAATAGGTCGCGTTCTATTCGAATCCCTACACCTACGATTCGAGCTAACTAAATATACACATAGGCACGTTCCCTTCCTCCTGGGAGGAAGGAAGGAACCGTGCGTATGTGTATTCAGTAATCGGAATGTTTCTACACTAACTAGCGCTAACTAACTAGCGTAAAAAATAAGAAAAAAAGGTCCCTCACAGAACCTATGTACCTGTGTGGTGTGCACGTGTGTATGTTCATACGTGTGTAGTGTTGTATGTAGGTAGCTAAGTGATGCACGTACAGTGTCACTTGTATCGCGCGGGGGGTTGCCTGACCCAAGGGTTTCACACGAGGAACGGACCTAGGCTTGGGTTACCGCTAGAGAGGGTGGACGTGACGGGTGTGCTGGAGCGAAATTGACCGCCCGCCCTCTGCGGAGAGAACGGTGGTTACGCGGGCGTGGGCGCTGGCACGCTCTGTTTGGAGAGACGGATGTGTAATATTTATTCGAATTTTCGATGTGATCGTCGGGATCAATAAAAATATTGCGCGGCCGGCGTTTGCACCGGATGTCCGTGGGTGCCGGAACATAAGTGGCGGCTGTTTTTATTAACGGATTAGCGTGGTTCGACGCGGTGTCGAAATACGAACGGGAGAGCTGTTTAACGTAGGCATGTATCGAAGGAAGCTCCATATCTCTATGGAGATCTACGCTTCGAACATACCACGGGGCCCGGTGAGACGATAGAGGAACCTATTCTGTATCGATTGTAACCGTAATTGAAACTCGACTCGGACATTATGTGCAGAACACGGCGCTAACTGTATGTCAAAATTTGGTCGAATACACGTCTTGTAGAGCGTGAGCTTATGTCGCGTGGACAATTGTTACTCACCTCGAACACAACAGTTAGGATGCAACCGTGCCCAGAATAGACTCACAAAACGTGGCCTCTTGTTCCTAACCTTACGGATGTGGGGTCTAAAAGAGAGCCTACTATCTAGGGTTACCCTAGATACTCTTGGTCTCTCTTACATACGGAAATCGGATTATCAGTAGAGCTTAACAGGTTTAAGCTTCCACGGTATCTGTGACAATAGTCCAATGCATGAAGGAAGGAGCTATTCTAGGAATTAACAAACTCAAAAAAAAGGAGGTTGTCAACTCGAATGTATATTTTTTATGGATAAGGTACTCAGGCATAAAAAAGTAATTGTTTATGAACCGATTTAGATGATTATTTTTTTCGTTTTAAAGCGTGGTTTTTCTTTCATTAACAATGGGCCTTCGTCTTCGAAGATACACCAGGGAACTCCACAAATAATTGATATATTCGTTTTAAATTGTCTTGTTAAATGTAATACGTGATTGATGATTGTTTTAGATATACAAAGGTTTGGATGTGGTGACGGCCAAAGCTAGTCGACAGGAGAGAGAGATGGTTCCACATCATCTCCTGGATATCTTGGAACCATATCAGATGTTCACCGTCGTGGATTTCAGGAATCGAGCGTTGAAAATTGTATCCTTTTTTATCACAACCCAAATAAGACGTTTTATCTGTAGGATTAAATTTTTTTTAATATTTAATAATAATAATATTTAAACACGGCAATAAGATTAGTAGTATTTGTAGAACAATATTTTATTTAATCTATAGTTCTGTCTGTACGTTTATTTTTGACAATTCTTGTAGTCTATAAATTTTAATGTTATACTTCCCGTGTACAATATTTCATAAAAATCGGTCAAGCCGCTTTTGTTTTAACTCCGGACGTACAAAAAAATAGACAAAAAATTGTTAAGGTCATATTCGTGATACATTTACAAAAGTGGCTCTTGGGAAATTTGAAAAAAATAAATTATATACAGACTGAACTACAAAATTTGTTAATATAGATTCTGACATCTTACATTCGCGATATTGGATGCCAACGGACGGTATAATATTATGTTCTTCATATAATGATAATCATTTCGCTTGAAGTTTCACCGCGTTGTTGCTATCTTGCCTTTATATATGGAACCGCCGAATAACAAGTTACATATAAGGTCCCTAGGCAACCCATTTTATTGATACTGGCGCCCCCTCATCAAAGTGTTTGCTCAGCTCGTTACGAAATGACTTCAACATTCGCACGACGTGTCACAATTATAATGGAATGGAATTAAAGGAGTATTGTATTTTGAGTACGCTTTTATGTAATTATGAAAATTTCCTTGTATACGAATATTTAAACAAATGTCTGCTTAATGTTTGCTTTGTGTATGCAAATTTTTCCATACTCAGTGAGTATACGAGTAGGCTAGGTCTTGGAAGTTACTGGTCTATAATAACATAGTTGAGACACTCATTCTACAAGACGTCATAACAAATTCGCTAAAAATAAGACACTATAATCAGAACTATTATTGGGACTACTAATAACGGAAATTACTTGAAATTGCTACAGAGAGAAATATGACATTATGGAGAATTACCCTCATGTTGCACTGGCTTAACTGCCAATAGTTGCATAATATATTTTATTTGTCTATCTATTATATATATAGAGATAGAAATATAGATAAAATGAAAAGTGAATGCAATACCAGTCAGTGCACTACGTTGGTCTGCGTTAACATGTACTTTAACGAATATAAGAAGCAAAAGAAAGCGCTTGTTTCAGAGTATAATGAAATAAAAGTCATTGTACATTTAATTTTCCTATTATAAAATTTAAACCTTAGACTAGTCTTCCTCTTATTTTAATGGCAACGTGTGTATAAATCTAATCAAACCTCACAATCTAAATGATTACTATCCTCATTTCATGTTTGTCGCTTTGTAGTTTTCATAGTGTTACACATACTGCTGGAAACCTTTCCCGATAAATACTTTACCCACTAAAATTAGCTTTCTTATTGTAGATCTATATAATGTATTCTTATAGAGTCTATGGGGATATATGGAATTACTTTTCAAAGACTTGATATCCTAGACTTTTTTTTCGCGTGAATTTCTGGATCCTTGGCTAATAAATTTTTCACCATGATATAGCGATATAAACTAGTCTAAATTCGATCCTTAAATACTGATTTTTTTAAGTTAAGGATGAAATCGAGACTCTTTAACGGCTGGCAGTAAGGTGCGGATATATCATATTTCAAAAATATCCATTCGTACAAAAAGGCTTTGGTAGATACTTTTGGATAAGTACCAAAAAGTTTTGTTAGATTTTGTCGGCATTAAAAGCTTGATTACTGACTTATAAGGATATAAACCTAGACTAATTAAAAAAAAGAAACAAATATTTAAAGTAAGTCAAGAAGTTAAAAATTGAAATAATTTACTACGGAATTACTAATTAAGGTAACGTCCAGATGGCGAAGGGTTTCTATAACAGGGAGTTTGAAGTAAGCATGGGTCCGCTACTTTCTAAACAAAACCTTACGTGAAGATACAAGTATTAATTAATAGAACATATCGAGTTTAAAATTCAACCATTTGTTTACATCACTCAATATTCAGAATCTAATCCGTAAGGCCTAACGTGCTATTATATGTTTTACAGATGGAAGTATAAGTTTATAATTGCTTTTCAATTGGAAAGTAGAATTTACTAAAAGCTATAATTTACTGATTAAGGTGATTATACTCGTGCAAACAATTATTTTAAGATAATAATTTTTGAAAATCGACTGTAAATCCTACAGTTATCTGAAAGTGACGTAATGGATTTAGAATTATGTTTGCAACAAATTTGTCTGATTATAACTTTCTGTGTTAACAAAAATTAAAATATGAATTAAAATCCAGTAAAATACGATCCCTTAAAATATTTTGGCGAGACTAATGCATGTTGGCAAGATAGAAAACTTGCGAAAAAGTGGTCGTTAAGTTTAGTTTACAAAGAACCTCCTTTACCTCCCTAAGCTGCGACGTCATTAAAGCCAGGTTGTTACCCACACGAACGCCGCGCAAGCGGGAAGTTCTAGATTTAGTAAATTTTCATACTATCGTTTCAAGAGTCTCCTAGAATAGCCTTACTAGGATTTAATTGTAAAGTTATAAAGACAAATAAACTTTTGTACGCATACTGGGACGGAGGCTGTCGCGGGGAGCTTATCCAGCTCCCGCACGCATCCATCGATACCCTCGACCCGGTCGGTATTTGCATACCTTCGGAAGCCTACTTCAAAGAATGGAGTCTTAAATCGATGCTATCATGGACGGCCAATACCCCTGAGCGGGTAAAAAGTTCTCATATTAGGCGTAAGTCATTAGGCCAAAGCAAGCATATTGGGTACTGGAGTAGTTCTATATGGGCTTAACCGTCATGAGCGAGTAATCGGTTTCGTAGGAAAGTCGGCGCAAGTCCGGTTTTTCAAAGCAAAAAGCCACGAAAGGATACGAAGGATTGATCCAATTACGCCGTTCAGCTATCCGAAGTTACCAATCAGGGTAAAGTATAGGAGATTTATCTCTCTACCTTTATTTAACGATCTATCAAATTGAAGGACTTCTAGATATTAATATAATGTTTTATCTTAATAGTAACCTTTAGACCGAGAGGGTAGATTAACTGTTACTAGTATGATGACCGAGGGTCGGAGCGAGCTGTCGTCAATATGTTAAAACCGAAGGTTATAACGTATGATGTATATCCAATAGTAAGGAAATTTCTTAATTGGTAAGATTGTGCTACTTACACAAATTACAACGTTTCTACTTTATTCAAAACATTTCGATTTCAATAAAATTGTCACAAAGGATACCCCTTATACGTTCCAGGACAGTTACTGTAGTCAGACTGGGCTTATACATATGCGAATAATGAGTATTATATGTGGTTGTGTCATTACAAACAAGGACTTATGCCTATTGGAAAAATTTTTTACCAAGCTAAAATAATCTTAATAATGAGATTGCCGCCAGGTGGTAAATTTAAAATTTTGTTAATTTTTCAATTTAGTGTTTCTCCGCTTTACGCGAACCTGCCTAGAGGATCTATGTGGGTTAAGTTATGTCCGACGAATTAAACGCAGGAAACGCTAGCTTGGGGGATATGATAGAGTATAAGGGACATTTTACTTGGCAAAAGACCTATTATAACCGACTAAAATTAGTATGAAATTACGTTATTAAAAAAACACCTGAAATCCATCTTTCAATGTTGTTCTATTGATGAATATACGTTACTAAAGGAGATATTTTTGTTAACTTTTTACTAAATTGATTATTCAAAGCATTCAATAGACGCGGAATAAACATAACATAATGTTGTTGGATTTGCGTGGGATTCATGAACTTTATAATCACGATTGCAGTTATTTTGCAAAATAGGGTGGCACATATTTTTGGTTTTGAACAAGCAGGTGATTAATTTCCATCCTTAGATTAGCATTGACCTAAGGAGAGGCTCCCGTGCCTAACTCTGATACGAGCATATTACACGGTTTCAAAACTCGATTGCTATTACCGTTTGTAATTATTTTTTGTATTCGAAGTATTGTCTTTATGCTCGTAATCGGCTTGGATAATAATATGTGTTACCACCGAATGAGATTTTTTACGGAGTAAGTCTTATGAGTTTTCATGCTTCTAGTAGTAATAAATGTAATTTTAATTTTGTTTAGCCGCATCGTTTAATACGAAGATTTTACCTGGTAATGGTAATTGAAAACACAATATTGTTTAATTCGCTATATTCACGTTGTTACCATTGTAACTTGCAAATTACAGTTGAAACTCGACAGTCGAATACATTAATGAGCAGAATGACATTAACCTTTTTTGGGCGTCCAATTCGGATTATTGGTAATCAAACTAAATTGTTGCATAATATCGTAACTAATACTGCGAAATAAAATTCCCAAATACGAAACGATCGTTTGTAATAAATGAGAGTGCCGCCCCCGCGGCCGGCCCGGTCATTTCTTACAATATTGTAGTTCGCGATTTTAGGATCACGTTTACTACGCTTTAAGACGTCTCCTGCACTAAAAGAACATCTTTGGATTTTAAAAAGTTTGAAGTACGTCGAATAGGTGTTAAAAAACAAGTCTTAACGCTTTCGGTTAATTAGCCTTGAAAGGCCTATTTTTATACTCCCGCATGACGTCATACTGGGAGGTTCGGGAACGCGTAAGGTAGAACAAGCGCTCAAATGGTGAAGATCATAATGCGGAATCGTGATGGGGAAAGTTATTGGAAATAATTTGACACAGTGTTATGTCGGGGATGATCAGGCGCGGGAATATCCATAGCCATTTAAAAGGATGATTTGTGGGGGCACATTGTTCTCTTGAAACTTGGATTGTTCACACGGGTGGAAAGGCCGAGAGCGGTTGTGCGGGACTGGCGCTGAAATTCCCTACGCCTTAGGAGTGCGTTATATGGTAGGCGGGGGGGTGCCATGGGCCTGTCCTTTGACTAGCAGTGTGATAAGCCTGGGCTAACCTAAATTCCAGGCCCCTCCCGTCTCATAACACTACTAGGGGACCGAGTATTGCGATCATCTATGGGAGTCTCTTGCTTTAACGTTGGTAAGTGACATTATGTGCACTCCATCTCTGATGATTGGATCTCGGCTTGGATCTATTAATGGGGGCCCACTTTAATGGATGGCTGTTACCGTATATTATCTTTCCATAGTGGCATGTCAACCTAGCCAAAATATTGTTTATTTTGATAGTCATAGTGGTTAACGAGATATTACTACATTTAGATAAATATAAACATGGTCAAATCATTAATTCGGAAGAATTCACGATTGAACCATTCAAAGTTATCGTAAACAATTGAGAATTCAGCAGAAAATTTAATTTGTAGAGCTCAAAACTTCATCAATAAATATGTTGCTCTTCGACTTTGGTAGTCAGTTTATTTCGATCTATTAAAACCAGCAGTACCTTGCCCATAGATTTATTGCTGAGCAAGATTTTTTCCTCCTGTGTCACGTGACTGGAATGGAGGGCGAAGCCCATTGATAGTGTAGTTTACCAAATGCCCCGTTACGCTATCAGATTAGCGCCTATAGTCCGAGCTAGCGGTCAGTAAAATTCGGATCAATTCCGGGATGGATGAAATCCGGGCCAATACAATGTCAAGTTGCATATGTTTCTTTTAACGCAACTGTAGATGAGATCCTGGACTACATACGCTGGCCAACTCCTGTATGGTCATAATTATACATATCCATTCCAAATTTACGAATGCAAGAATAAACATTAAACTAATAAATTTTACATTTAAATTACACTATTTATAAAATTGTCTATTTAATGTTCTAAAAAAAACGCTTCTTTATTATTTTTTTTCTAAGTCATATTAAATATTCCTACTTTTATGAAAATTATTGATTTTCCATATTAGATAACGCTATTTGCCCCTCTGGCGGTATGGCACTAACTATCTGTTCGAAGACCTCGCCTAATTCCTACTTGCTACCAGCAGTGTTAATAATCCTTTAATACAACGTACATGATATGGCCAACGAATTTCGCATTTCGAAGCGAGTACGTTTAATATGGAGTCGACTGTATACCTGCAAGATTTCATACAAAAAAAATTCAGTTTACTTATAACAGCGAAATTTAGGGAATGGACCCCATAATCACATAAAATACAAATTACATACTTTTGTACTTGTAATTATTCTAACGTATGTTAATAACTTATCCTAACTGTACATCCGGTGTACTTCCCGGATGGGATAACTTTGCTCCTTGAGCGAGGAGCACACCTCCGACGGGTCGAGCTCCACCGGAATGCGGCGGATGACCACTCGGAGGACGCGCTCCTCCGCGAGCGAATACGTATAAAATTGCAGACCTTTCTGCCGGAGGAGGGTGGTTAGTTTACGGTGAGTTTCCGAAGAACTCACCGAAATAGAAATCCCGTTGACTATGTTTCTAGCCTTGTGGTAGTCGAGTTTGAGTCTGCGCATCTCATTGCAGACTCCCATCCAGGCTGCCTTGTCCCGGATTATGATTGGAGGTGGGGCACGCTCTTTTTTCCCGCCGGCGGGCGCGGGGAGCTGGGAGGACGCGGGGGCGGCGGCGCCCCTGACTACTGCCTTAGCTATTACCTTAGGCGCCGGTTGAGCAGTCGGACTGCTACGCGCCGTTCGCTTACGCGACGCCACGACGGTGAAGCCGTCATTCTCGGTATCCATCTCCGGAGATGGATCCGGATTCGCGGGCGAGATAGTACTGCCGCCCTCTCCGCTATATTTATCCTCGCCCTTTGCCTCGCAACCGGTAGTGCGATGGATTCCGTGCGGGGCGTCGCTCAGCCAATGAGCGCGCACGCCCTGTGTGCGCGCTCTCGGCAGTACCATGAGTCACCATGCCAGATGTTCCGAGTCTGGCATGGTTCATCCTTACAACTAGTGAAATTTATACATTTAAACTTACAACTAGCTATATTCTTATTCTAATCGTTTTAAAATACACATATTCACACATATTCAGTTCATATTATTATATCTATTTCTAACACGTATTTATAAACCTTATTCCTAACACGTATTATGTCATTTATTTGTTCATTCTATACTATTAGACTATCGTTATTCGCTCGCCCCGCTCGCTGTCCGCAACAACTATATTACATGTTTCTGAAAGACCTGAGCTACAGAAATTCCCTTTGTGGTGGTATAAGTATAAGAATTTGAAAAATAAAATCCTATATTATACAAACGAACGATACGACTATGGACAAACGATATAATTTTTTTTTTAAACAGAACTTCTGCTGTTTATTTAATATAACAAGTTACGATTATTTAATTTAGTAAGCTTGTTGTTCATACAAAAAAAATATCCGTCGAAACGACAAATTTACGGTCACAGTACGATAATAACGAATGGGCCCCCCGATAACCACGAAAATAGTTATCACGTGTTTACTATACATTCGGCAAGCTTGTTTAATATATTCATACACACATAATATGTATATGTTATATATTTACGAATTATCATAATAGACTCATAGGGATGCTTTACGACGTCAATCGGCAAGACCTTGACCCTACAAAGCCTTGCTTGTATCCTCTGCGTATTTATTCTTTGTTAATAATGTTCTCGGCATAGCAACAGCGCCTTGGGAAATATTTAATGAAATATTCTTTTGTGTTTTATGCTTCGTAGTTTGGTATTATTGTGAGAGAAATTCAGTTTTCTTTGTTCTGATATTTATTACAGTAGTTTCTACAGATAAACGGACTTTGTAACTGAGTGATAATATCCATAAGAGATTGGATGATCTGAAGACTAAGACCAACTGTGGTCATTACCTTACAGTTAGTTTGGTGGAGTTGTGACGTATTCGAAATGCGACCAACCCATACTTACTTTCGTTAACAAAATTGGGTACATCCAAAAATAAAAATAAAAATGTATTCAATTCAGGCCCTAAGAAAGCACATATGTACGTCAAAGTACATTTTATAGAACAAGCTACGTACTTAAATATTATATGTATAGCCTATGTCACTCCCACAATTAAGGCGAATCTAATAACACCCTGTACGCTTAAATCCATCAAGTTGTTTAGGCTACAGCGCGTGCCAAAGAAATAAGACTTACATCGAAAAACATAACCCTTCTTTTTTGCAAACGCTGCAGATCGTGCTAAAGGAATAGAAATATATACATACGTTTGAAAAGCATAACCCTCCTTTTTCACAGTCGGAAAAAAAAACCGGTTTCAATGACTTTAAAGAGTTCCGTGGTGTATCTTCGAAGTCAAAGGTCCAATGCCAATGAATTTAAAATGGGAGCAATCTTGACGTACGAAAAAAAAAACTAAAAAAGAATGATCTAGATCTATATTTTTATACTTATTAATATTTTATTATAATAAAGTGGAAAAGTTTTGTTTGTTTGTTTAAACACGCTAAGCTCTGAACCTACTATTTAAATTCGAAAAATCCTTTTTGTATACGATAACCAGTTTCACGAGGAATAGAATATACCAGGGATGGGTAACGTACGGCCGGCCGTGGCAACGTCTCTTCTAAAGTGGGAGTGCCGTCGGAAATGTATTGTGACAACCTTGTCCACACATCAAATAGATTAAAAAAAAAAACAATTAGAAGCTTTCTATGTGTCACACAAACCTACCACAGCAGGGCCTTCAGAACAAAAGTTTTAAGTAGGAAATAAGTTTGTAACTTTACTATTAATAATTAAATTTGAAAGAATTCAAAATATTTTATCTACTGGCCCCTCATAAAATTTCTTTAATTTTTTTGGCCCCCAATGAACAAAGTTTTCCACCCCTGGTATAGGCTAGCTATCTAACATTGGGCTACAACTCTCAGCTAGCCTTAAATACTGATTTTTGTTAAGTTAGTCGGAAGTGGAAGCCCTCCCGAACTGCTTTATCTGCGTGCGCTGGCGTAATGGTTAATGATACGTAAATACAATATTGTACAAAAATATTGGCCCTTAGTATATCTAAAAAAGGCTTTGGTAGCATATGCCTATCTCTTATACATAAGCCACAATAAGCTATTTTACGAAATTTTTTTGTTGACGATTAAAAATTGATTTATGAACATTATGTTTAAACATGGCATATTAATCCTTACGAACAAAAGTTACTTCATCATAAAGACAATTTTTTGAAGTTTAAATCGTTTAGGACATAATGAAAAATTGAAATAATTTGTACTTGCGGGAAGTGAGAACTGTAATTATCATAGGTTCTACACGGGTGCATTGGCGACGTAGTGTTTATAGGATAAAATGAGCACGAGTGAAACCGTGGCGCACAGCTAGTCGGTTCATAAACAAAAACTTATAGCTGAACATCCCTAACAATATATCGATAAAGATTGATAAGAAAATTATACGAGTTTTAAAAATATGTATCCATTTGTTTACACATCATCCAATATCTACAGAACCTAGATTTTTTTGAATGCTCTTATATTTTATTTTAGTCCGTTTTTATTTCAGTTATTTAAGACATTTTGAGATATTTGATTTTTGCTCGCTTTTTATTTGGCATTAAGTAAGCAACGTTTACCATCGAGAGCTCAGTAAATTTGACGTAGTTATGGTAGCTTGCAATAACTCGGCGGGCGGAATGTCGTAAATTATTTCAAAATTATATTAGAAAGGTTTTTTAAAGTAGATTGGTCAGAAAAATTTACAGTGTCGAAGAAGACCGAATTCGAATTCAAATTGATTCTATTACATTCATGGCAACAAAACATTGACACTGGCAAACGTTTCTACGGTGTCAATCAAACAACAAAATTATAAATTATAGATAAAATCTACCAGTAAGCGGATACACACCTCTTTAAGTATTTTCGCAAGGACGGCAGACTACTAAATCGCTAAGTATGGCCAGTTCGACAATCTTGCCGAACATGTGGGCTCGTTCAACAAGGTCTATGTTACAAGAAACGATAAACCTCTTTGACCTTTTGCCTAAAACTGCGAAGTTCTTTAAATGCCAAGGCTGCGTACGTCACAACCGACACCTTCGAACGGCTGTGACGACTTAACGCTGGTGGAAAGCTTTAAGATTTATGTAAATTTTTCAAGTACAGTTTGTTTCTCCGATTGGTTCACTGACGGAATTAGCCTTACGAAGGATATTAAGTGTTGCGGTAAAGGTTATTTAAAGGAATAAATAAACCATTTTGTACGCATAAATAAGGGGTATAGTATACAAAAGTATATTAAATAAAAAATAAATATATACCCCTTGAGAATATTTGAACCGGAAACTAAAAATCATTAAACAGTATGAAAAAAAAATTGGTCTAACCTAGAAACACATTAAGGCAAAATCATTCATGTCCAGTTGCCAATTGTCAACTGTTTATTTGATTTAAAGTACATAGATTTATTAAAAGTAGATCATTTTGATATTGTCGGTTAACTAAAACATCTGAAATTTTACTTAGCTTTATACATACGTATTTGGATGTAAACATGTACCTAATGTTAGTGGAATTTTTCTGCTTGAATATTTTCTATCGTTTGTAGTAAGTGTGTAGATAGTGAGATTACTGTCCTTGACAATTTAATGTAACACATTATAACCTGAATATTTTGACAAGCAAGATTTTGTCGTATAAATCAGTCGTTCCGTATTTTACATTTACTAAGGCCAATAAAAGATTTTTAGTAAATATTATTTTAATAAGATTCCGAAGCTCATTAGCAACCAGTTCAATGACAACGTCAAGCAGGTTTTACTATCAAAAGGTTTGTTATACGGTGGATCATTATGTATATGATAGTAATGTCTGGAAGTGACTCCCTATCTGTGCATTTACTAAATTAATATTGTTTCTTGCCGACTCTTCTCGATGACTGGGATGTTTTCCGAACCGGTAGTAGTCTTTTGACGTTTATAAGTGCCTTCTTAGAGCCTAAATCGAATAAAGTATTTTTTGATTTTGATAACGCTAGCCATTTAAGTGAGTTAAGTCGAAGATTTTACATAACATTTATGGATTAAATATAGAACAGTGTTCAAACTAGTATAATATTTCGTATAAGAATTCGAACGATTGAAACACTATTCTAAACGTTAGCAATAACAAGTTGAGTAAATTTAGCAAAAAAATATATTAACATTACATTAAATGAACTCACTTCGCATTAATTCGCACCGATAATGTATTGTCGCTGCGACGTCACTATGCGTGTCAGTATTTATTTTCGATCGTTCTTATTTAAAGGGAATTCCAGCACCATGCGTACTCGGATTTGATTTTCTACAAGTGATGGTCTGTTTCTTTTTTATATTCACCTTTTTTACTTATCTGTGATATCCACAAACCCAGTTTAAGTTAGGTGGTAGTGTTATAGAAATTGATAGCACGTTACACGTAGAAAGGATTATGCCTTTATCTAGGTCTCTAGTTTAGCTGTCAAATAAAATTTAAGTGAAATATCTAGCGAGTGGTTAGTAGAAATTGCCTCACCACCATTCTAAAGAGTTGTACCATGATGTCTTTCTATATTGAAGGTTCAAGCTACGTATGATAGTAATCCACGGATAACTAAATAACTATTTCTCAAACATGCATGGAAATATTGTCAATATTATCGAAAAAAGAACACGCGAATTATTGAATTTACGGACATGCCAAGAATAATAAAAGAGATCCAATCAAAGAGTATTTAATATCCCCAGCACGCCGTTTCATACAACATTGCTGGAGCGTTGTAATGTTCCAAAATCAAGAAACGCTTCTGTAATGGATTTTATTTTCTTTGTCCGTAAATTCAATACTTCGTCTGTTCTTTTTATGAAAATAATGACAATATTTCCATGCATGTTTGAAAAAAGCACTATATATGCCTCGGCGGAAATGGCATTTGCTTGTCTCGTATTAGCGAAGTCCTCGCCTACAGCTGGGCCTACAAACTCATACTCGACCTGCAATTGCCTATTTCACGGCCTTTGCAATAATGTACTATAATTTTTTTACACTACCTTGGCATAATTACTGCGCAATACTTGATAGAGAGTACGGTGATAAATTTCGTGGCAGTCGCAGCTGTCATACCGGTCTGCAAAAATACCTCTACACGCTTCTTTTGAAGTATTCGACATTGTAAGAGCGAAGGAATATGCTAGGCGGGAAGCGATTCCACATCTTCACAATAAGGAAAACAAAAAAAGTAGCAAACTTTTTTGTTCTTGCCGAGATGGATGTTAATGTGTAGTTGTGGCTTCGAATATCAGCCCACGTTTATATAGTGGTAGTTCATTAAATACTTCAACCCCTTGAATAACACGCCGTGATCATATAGAAATACCAACTAAGCAACAGAAAGGAAGAATCGCATAACCATAAAACCTAATCTAGCTAATGTCAATAAGTTAGCGTCCCCTACTAGCGATGAAGTTTTCGTAGTTGCCATAGCGAGTGATGTTTGCTGAGACAATAATCTTACGCGTGTCTCTCGAGTCCTTGGCCGATATTTTTCATATTCTCACATACTATGTGAAGTGATAATTATGTTATATAAATGCAGAACATATGAGGATTATACGCGTGATTTGTTTAATACGTGACTTACGTGTCGATTTTGGCTTTATCGATATTGAATTTCCACGTTTTGAATATATCACGTAAAGATGAAAGGTTTTATATAAAACGGATTTTTTTGGTTTATCGCAAACTTCATGTCGCTAATGTATGTGCGGTAAAAACGATTGAAAATCTTCTTCTTCCACTGTGCCTCATTACTTATATATTTAGGGGTCGGCTCTCGTAGACTTATTAAAATGCGTATTTGTTTCATTTCTGGGTATAAAACCATCGTCGTCATGCTACTCCTAACTTTTCCCAACCTGGTTGTCAATGGTTTACCTTGATGTCTTTTAGGGTCTATTATGTCCTTAACGAATCTTGTCATATTGTCTACATCACGACGCCATAATATGACCATATCAGCGAATACGATTTTCGGCAATTTCGCCAAAAAATAATTGAACATTATGTTTTCTTTTAAAAAACTCGATAGAAAAGAACAAAGTAAATATATTTAATATATTGCTGTATCGCATAACTCCCGGGATAAAAACAGAGGGGTGTTTTAAGTTTAACATGTGTATCTGTTTGTGGCATCGTAGCTTCCAAGAGGATTAACCGATTTGATTATTTTTTGTTTGAAATGTAACTACATCGCGATTGTTATTATTGTTATTCAAGGAAATCTGCTCTATTCTTGTTATTAAGTAAAGGATTAAACAGCTCAAAAGAATCGAATTCGTCTAGAAAAATCAACATACACGCAATGTTATATTTATTATCTCTTCTTTGTTTCAATGCCATATAGAACAATTCATCTAAATATATCTATCTATATCTATGGATCTATCTTCATAAATGACGGATTTTCATACAAACTTTCATCCCCTTGTTCACTATCTAGGGGGAAGAATTTCCAAAAATACTTACTTAGTGCTCATCTACAGTGTAAGAAGAGGTATGCAAATTTTCACAGACCTTGCCCCAGTAGTTCTGATTCTTCTCGATGGCCAGGTCACAAATACGTCACCGTGAAAGTAACTATAATTTAAAGCACATCCCGAAAAGTGTAAACACAAGCCACTATATTTCGCTATGTGTGTGGTATCTCCAACACACTCCCGAAATTTTTTCAAAAAACTAATTATAAAATTTGGAACATGATCTACGTTGGTTGGTATGACACACGAGTCAAATGTAAGGCAAATAAGTGGAAAACGATGCAAGCCCTACAATAAGGATATTTGTTGAATTGCCAAATATTACGCGTCGAGGGTTATTCTGAACATATTGATAATTTTTTTATATACTAAAATATTTAATTCAGAGATCAGTGAAATGTCATTGTTTATTGGAAAGAAAATGATGTAGCATTGGAAAATTATATACATTGAACAATGGTCAAGACTGGTGGTATATTGATCTGATTGCCGTTCGGCATTAATCAGTGAAACATGCACATATTTATGCACAAAACTTTAACGGATATCAAAAAAGGAGGAATTTTCTCTATTCGATTGCTTTTTTTATAACATCTTTTTCAACTTTAACAGCTTTTGCTATAACATCTTTGTTTATGAATCGATTTAGATGTTTTTTTTTTTTTGTTTCAAAGGGAGAAGGGTGGTGCAATTTAAATTTCATTGGCATTGGGCCTAGGACTTCGAAGGTACACCAGGTAACACCTCAGATTCAATGAAGTTCGTTTTCTTTTTTGTTAAAAATGTTATGTAATCCTATACGCTTGAAAAATGTTCTCCCAGAAAACAATGCGGTAGTAAAATACAGAACTATCGATTTCTCTGCCTTCAACTTCACATGTCTTGGGCGTTTGCGTTATGATTTTTTTTACCATTCCTCAAAAATTGACCTTTGTTCAGTATTACTAACTGGTATTACTCTACTGGACATTAACTTGGATATGGTATTTTTATAAAATCTTAAGTACTGATAATAAAAAATTTGTGAAGCTAGTGGAAACAAAACAAATAAAACAGAATCATTCTATTATTTATTTAAAAGGAACTTCACAGCGCATTCGTAGCCATTTCAAAACAATAGAAAATTATTTTCAAGGTGCCAATTTAAAAGTAATACATATTACATCGATAGAACGTGTGTCAGAATATATTTGATAAATAATGTTGTGTACGTTCTAACCTATGTACTTTTGTATGTATGGTATGATTGTGTATAAAAAGGTTTTTAAGAAGCTATATTATCGGACGCATGAGAATGACGCTTCGAAGCGACGTAAAAAAATTTAGTATATTGACTGACTTATTTTTTTTTTCTGAGATATTGTTAATAAAGTGACGTCAACGTTGAATGTCAATGAAGTCATGTTTTAGGGATAAAACTCTGCGTATAATTTTGATATTGTTTCATATGACTTTTTTTTTATCAAGAAAGTAGCAAATAATCACCGCAAATGGTTACGTGGTCGCACTCAGCCAATTGTATACTCAGACAGGTTTGCAGTTATATTTTCGGTTAATTATATTCGGAATTATTAGTAAACTATTGTATTCTGACATTTCTGACAAATGTCAGTGAGATGTCTGCGGACTTTGATTCGTATTTAATTTGTTAATATCTAGGCGACCGAGCAATGCTCGGTGTCTTAAAGAAAAAACACCTATCTAAGTATACTTGGAATGTAAAACATTATCTAAATATGTACAGAGTTTCATCCAAATCGTTCAAGCCATTTACGAGAGACCAATTACATATATATATATATATTAGGGACCCTGAAGCCGATGCGGCTTTTACAGCTTCACCGAACTTGTATAACTTCTTACGTGGGTGGGTACATAAATACACACAATTTTTCTTTAGTGCTTTGTCTAGATATCCAAATTTACTTATTTCATTAGGTATAATACCATTTCAATTTCTTTATTTTCTCGAAGACAGCTCCTGTGAAAACATGAACGAGCGTCTTTTTTACATTATGTATATTTTATAAAAATATTACGTTTACACAGTACAAGGTTATACCAGAGTCGGAGAAACTGATAGGGATGGAGATAAACGTGATAATAGACCCGATATTTTTTTACAAAATGTAAGAAACTAAACTACTGCTGGATACTTTTGTACAAATTTATTAACTAATATTATATTTCATTACAAGATGTTACACGTATTAATTCTTGATTGATAACGCCAACTTTTTCAAAATTTTCGAAGCTGTTGTAAAATAAGTAGGTATAGGTAGGTACTCGACAATGAAACGACATAATTATAACGACAGGTAATCTTTATTTATTTATTTTAATCAAAATCTGATGAGTCGTCACTGTCGTAAATATGTGCGATCGATATCATTACTTATTTGGTCACAACAATACAACTATCAAATTAGAATTGTCATCGAGAAAATAATGAAATGGAAATAGTCTATGGTACATAATCGTACGTCAAATTACTGCGAAAATAACACAAGAGTAGAGATCTACGTAATTTTTTGAGAACGCAAAGATTTCTATAATCGGATTAAGTTACAGGAGAAGAAGACGATCGCCCCAAAATAACCTTGTTTTCTTGTGTTCAGAGCTCCTTGGGGTAGGGGGATTCAAGGCCTCTCCCTACCACAACAGAATCACACACGCTGCGCTTTGGAATCACCGTTATATGGTAACCTCCATCTCGGTACGAACTACATAGTTCTCTATGACTTATCTTCGTAGTACCGTGAAGCTGTGGAAACTTCTCTCGGCCGGTGTGTTCCCTCCTTCTTACGACATGGGGTCTTATAAGCGTAACGTGAAGAGATATTTATGCAGGCTGGCATGACAGGGGCGACCGCCGATACATTTAGATCTCTCGGTGGTCACCGTCCGGCAATGTGCCGAGCTATTATAAACAAAAAGATCGGCAACACGCTAGTGATATGGTATTACAAACGTCCATAGGCTGCAGTAGCCGCTTACCATCATGCGGACCGCATGCTTATTTGCCACCTTAGTTGAATATAAAAAAGTTATAACTTCATTAACTTCAGACATCCTCCCGTGTGACTCATCTGAATTTGAGATTTTTTTTATTACTTTAATATACTTGTTCCCAGCAATAAAAATAAATATAAATAAACACAAATAACGACTTGCATGTGTCAACGTGATAAAAAGTAAATGTTCTTGATACTTGATGATGGCATACCCGTCGGAATTATAATTGATACTTAAATCGCAATTATTTTAATGGCAGTTACGCTCTAATTGCTCTACAACAGGACTTTTGTAGGTACTACTAAACGGTCAACGTCGTAAGGTATCATTTCTGTATCTTAGAGAAAACAAAACGTAATTACCTACTATTCTAATAAAAATAAATACAAAAAATCATGTACAATAATAAATAAGTAATTATTAATATATATTTTTAGTATAATTTTTCAGTGATTAATAAGTACTTAATTCATTTTGAAGTCTTAAAATAAATAGCACTAGTCACAGAGAAGTTGAGGGGTTATATATAGGGTAGCGTGATACGGGCATGTCATGAGGAGGGATGAAAGTTATATAACTAAAATATTGTTAAGTATGAAGGTAGATGGATACAGGAGTAGAGGAAGACAGAAGAAGGTATCGATGGATTGTGTGAAGAATGATATTCGTATAAAAAGTGTGAATACTGAGATGATATTTTATAGAGTGGAGTTGAAAAAGAAAACACGTTGTGCCGTTAAGTAGGATAAGGGGTAAGAAGAAGTAGAAGTGCAATTTATTATTCAACGCACTTTACGTAAACAGTGTCATAACATGCAGGTTGTCTTGGGTGTAACCTCCTAAATAAAACCCGAGGACCTAACGACCCAGGGCGTAATGGCTTTTGCAATTGATGCAATTTTTTTACAATCCAATTGGCTGTATGCGTCTTTGCGCCTTTTACGTTTCTGAACGCAACATATTTGTGTTATTTAAGGAACACTAGCCCGCCAACTACCTACATTAAAAAACCCCGCTCTTCGCAAATTTTGTAATTGTTAAGTTGACTAGTATTGTGAAGTAATATTAATTTTTTTGACATTATTTTTTTTATTATTTACTCGCAGTGTGATGAAAAATATTGTATATTACATGGGTTGTACTTAAATTCGAACATCGACTCATTAAAACGCCTCAGTCTTCGACTTCGGACTCTAATACTCTCGTTCGTAAAACCTTATTTACCACCCTCAAGACACAATGTACTATTTGAGGGCTCTTGGATGAAATTACATTATTGATTTTAAATATTTACCTTTTTTATAGTAGTTAGCAGTAGTAGTAGCGACCACTGAAGCTACATGTTACAGCTGGCGACACACCACATTTAATTCCATTCGTCCCACAGCAACTCCTTCGAATAACGAAACAAAAAATATCTGAAATAAAAAAAACTGCATTAAACAAAACATTAGGAATTGTAAATAAGTAGGTAAAACTATTGTCAGTGTGTGATGCGTTGGCGTGTGGGGTGCGTACGCGCCGCGTCGCGTCTATCGCCGCCATCATGATGACGTCATATCCATTCATTGACCCGCTCATTCATTAAACGAGCCTCTCTACACTTAAAAACAAAATTAAACCATATTATTGGAATTATAGGGGCTATGTTTCTTCGTACGGACGTGGATGCGTTATTAAATGCTTTTTTTGTTAAAGTCATAAAACATACTTGTTCCAAGAACAGGAACTGTCGTTAAACTGGATGGGACTGTGTTCATTGATTTAATCGATAGCGAACTTTATCTACTTATTAGCACGTGTCGGAATCTGTTGGAATTCCTTAAGATGTATATTAATAAATCAGTAGTTCTGTCTGTACATGTAATTTTTTTACTCAATTTCTCGATAAACTTTTATCGTAAAAGACTCGGATTTTAAAATTAAATTTGTCTTTCTGATTGTATTTTCAGATATAATAAATAAATCAAATACTGCTTACTTTTATGTTTTTTTACACGAGAAGTTTTAAAAAAAATTGTCCGTCTGTTTGGATGTCCCGATATAACTCATAAACTGGTTATTTTTACGTTTTTTATTTTATTTTATAATTTTTAGAAAGGCTTACAGTCTAATATAGCAGTAAAAAAAGAATGAATAAATAATAAAATAACTAATTAAAAGCCACACGGGACACGGGAATTACATAAAATTTTCAATTGACAGACTTTAGTAATTTGGACGGTCGTAAGCCATTTTCTATTGCCATTCTGCCTAGCTGCCATCCTCAAGTTGAAAATCTGACCCCGAGCATCTGTAGGTCTGTTTCGGCAGCAGCACTTGAGAGCCATTTCCTCCCTCTAAGCTTAGTGTTGTAGCTAGCATCTTGGGCTACATCGTCACTAGGTGAGATTTTTTCTCATAAAACCTTTTTAATTTTATTTACTGAACCTATTCTAAAAATTATTTCACTAATAGGAAGCAAAATTATCCCTGAGTGTTTTTTTTACAGTAGCACGGCAAATTGACGGCACTGTCCCTGATAGTAAGCACAGCACAATCCCAGACACAACGGCGACCACCGAGAGATCGTAATCCATCGACGCTCATCGCTGTCATGCCGGCCTGCATTAATTTAACTGGATATGTACAGGCTGATCCCGAAACGCTACACGCAAAAGTGAGTCACTATGACGGACTTTTCACCAAATGCGTGCTGGTGGTCGCGAACCAGTCGAACAAAACAAAACTACCCACCCCGCTATCGGCATTTCCTCGTCGTTACTCAGCAGGGTGAACCACGTGCTGGTGAGGTTGAAGAATATAGGACGTAAATAAAGTTATTATTTTACTGGTTATGGCCAAAACCAACCACGGGCGGTTGCTAATCATTAGTAAAAGGAAAAACGCCAAGGTATAAGGGCCGATCGACGTCATTGTCCTCAAGTTTCTGTAAGGGACCTTTTTCTTTTTTTGCGTTTGTTAGTGTAGAAAAACCTTTCCGATCACTAAATACACATACGCATGTTTCCTTCCTTCCTCCCAGGAGGAGGGGAACATGCATATGAGTATATGTTAGTAAGCTCGAATTTGTAGGAGTAGGGAAATTACTTAGATCGCGACCTATTTGCCTATTCGGATGCACGGTTACCGCCCGAGCCGAGGTTCGGCCACTCTGGCACCCTCGTGCGAGTCGTCCAAAACTTTCGCGGCTGAGTGCCCTCTGCGCTCCCTCCCAAGTCCGGTGAAGCTGTAAAAGCCGCAGCGGCTTCAGGGCCCCTTAGGCTAACAGTATAGTCTATTCTAAAAAAATAATTCATTATCCTCATGCGGGCATGCAATCCCACGGTAAGAGCTATATGAACAAGCTTAATCCTTTCCCTTCCATATTCAAATCTCCCGCTAATGAGCCGCGGACAGCGCCACGCGCGACCGCACAACACAAGCCTCACTCGCGCCTCTAGCGTGAGACATCATTCAGCGACTTGATGGCGGTAACAATCTACCGAACAACAAATGGCTCGCGAGTGCTCGGTCAATTCAATGTAGAAGTACAAAAATAACAATATTAAGTGAAAAAAAGTGAGTGCTCATTTAATGACGGTGCATGAATCAATTCCGTAAGTCCAAAATTCATACCAAACACCAATTTATCCTACCTTAAAGCTGTAACACTATAAAAAAGCTGGGTATACACTAGCTGATTTATCCACGCCCGCGTAACCACCGTTCACTCCGAGAGAGGTGAGTCAATTTCGGCCCGAAAGTCAAAGTTTACTCTCTAGCGGCAACTCAAGCCTAGGTCCGTTTCTCGAGGAAACCCTAGTCAGGCAGCCGTCCGTGTGATACAAGTGTCACTGTACGTGCATCACTTAGCTACCCACTTATAAACATGTACATACATACGTGCACACCTCATAGGTACATAGGTTCTGTAAGGGACCTTTTTTTCTTTCTTTTTTTTACGCTAGTTAGTTTAGAAATACTTTCCAATAACTAAATACACATACACATGTTTCCTTCCTTCTTCCCAGGAGACGGGGAACATGTCTATATGTAAACTATGTTAGTTAGCTCGAATTGTAGGAGTAGGGAATTAATTAGATCGCGGCTTATTTTCATTCGCGCAACTGCCCAAGCCGAGATCCGGCCACTTTGGCACCCTTGCGCAAGTTGTCCTTACTTTCGCGGGTGAGTGCCTTAAGCGCTCGCCTCCAAGCCCGGTGAAGCTGTAAAAGCCGTCAGAGGCTCCAGGGCCCCTAACAGAATAAATCAGTCAATCATTCAGAAATAACTAGCTGATTTAGAAAGAAGACACCAGATGCCGTGCCGCTGTCGATATGAGTTACGCGGTGATGTGTGTGTGCTCTATGTATTTCGCATTTCAGTCGGTCACGTGAATACGTGGATAGATTTGTGAACAATGCTTCGCCAGATGCCGCTGTCATGCCGGCCGCGGCCAGCGGAAATAGATATTGGATATACACCGGCTGATATCGAAACGTCACGCGCGTAAACTTATCACTATGGCCAGGCTTATCATAATAATAAAGCTAAATAGTGATAAAATATAGCGATAAGTTATATTTTTAGTTAGGTATGTGTTTAGTTACAGTGTATACTATTCCTCATGAATCTGGTTATGATATACAAGCAGAATTTTCGAATATGCGCCTGGTTGTTCCGGAGATCAGCGCGTTTAAACAAACAAACAAACAAAAATATGGAATGTAGGGATGTAAGGTACTAACTACTTCACAGGTCCAAATTCTATACCTCTATGTTTTCAAACTAGATGTTGTACCTAATAAAGAATACTAGTTCCTCGGTGTTAGATGTGAGCTATATTAGATAAATTAGGAAACCGGTTCCAAAGAAATAACATTTCCAGTAACCTATTCCAAAATAATAGCCTGTTATAATATGATGCTATATCTCTTTCTATAAATATTATTGAACTTTTAAGAGCTTGTTCCAAGTAATATTTATGTGTATCTCTTTCTTACAAAGTAAATATACATAAGCTTGAATAAAGAAGATCATGTACTAAACTGAAACAGTTTACTACTGTTTCACTCACTTATATATGTGAAACAGATACGTAGTATTTAGTAACAGCTTTTTCAGTTTCTAGATAACAGTTATAAGCTGTTTGTTGTAAATACCTGTACCTTTAAACTGTTCCGATAAATACGGCTCACTCCTAATCGGTATAGAAAAACATAGTGACGAAAGCACAGCTCGATGTTAGAGCATTATGTTCATTACTAAGAACTAGGGATGTAACCATATATAAATTTTGCCGATACACTTCCGATTATTGTAGTTAATAATTATATATATGTATATATATAATAAGAATAATAAAAATGAATAATGAAGTATGTAAGCTCCTACACATTTAAGTACAGGTTTTTCGGGAGATAATTTTTTTTAATGATAAATAGGTATTAACAAAAAACGGGCTCAAAAGGAGTATTACTGAAAGTAATGGTTAATCAAAATTAATAATAAATAAGCGCTAAATATCGCAACGCTCAATAAAGACTGTAATGTCGCTGTTAGCACGACGCGCGGCGCTCCCGCTTCCTATGAAAGCCAAACATCGTCGCTTCGTGAGCTTTTCAGATTGTTAAATCGGTTCGGTTGATAAATAATTGGCGATTCCGATATATCGTATCGGTATTGTTACATCACTACTAACAACTAACTTCTCTAATGAATAGATTCCATCCGTAAAAACATGCACCGTGAGAACAACACTTTTATAATATGATCTAAGGTTTTAATTAACATGTCTTCTAGGAACATGCACCGGCGATATGCCGACGTACACTAGTATTTGTATTTTATCATCCGCAATAATAATAAAACCAATCGTTTCGACATCTGGAGGTATCGAGTGTATCTCATTCGAGATATCCTTTTATGAATTTACAAATGATTAATCATAGAGGATATTTTATATAATTCTTGTGTTATCACAATCAAATATTATTTCTTTATGACTTTTTATAAATACAACTTACACGACCTTTTAATGCTATAAATTAATTTTCGAAAATAGGTATTTTTATTCGAGTAACTCACAAACGCGCCGCCTCGCCGCTAATGAACCCGTGTAGCCTACCGTTGATTTTTCGTACTTGCCCACAACTTACCAGATTACATGACATTCATGGTTACTCCTCTGCTTCTAAGTGTCGTAGCGTGAAGTTATATAGCTTATAACCACCCTCAATAAATGGGCTACAAAATGAGAAATAAACATTCAAGTATGACTGGATATTTCCAGAGATTAGCGCGTTCAAACAAACTATCAAAAACAACTCTTTTTCATCTATATTAATGAAATGTAGTTAAATGTAAAATGTAAATGTTAAATGTATAAAGGGCACTGATCACGAATATGCCCTTAAAATTTCTTTGTCTGTTTTTTTTTATGTCTGGATTTTACTCAAAAATGGCTTGACAATATTCTTATGAAGCAATATATTTAGGCATAGTAAAACAATAGTAGTAAAACATTTTGATAAAATTTTGCACACGGGACGTAGGTATAATATTAATTAATTCCTCGATTGATCGTGAATTGTCAATAATATGAATAAAAATAAAAATTACGGGATGTAAATAACTACTGCGTAGTAACAAACGCGTGCGGAGCCGCGGGCACACCGCTAGTAATATTAAAAGTACAGATTACTTAAAGTTCATAACAGTCATTATGTATCTTTACGGTATACTTGCTAAGGAGCTTAAAAGGGAATAAATAGGTACTTAAATAGCAAATAACTTTGAAAACCATGCGTAACTTAATATCCTTTCGTACTGTTCTTTTTAACACTGTGGTTTGGCTGAGTGACAGAACGTGACAGGTAATAGTGAATACAGAATTAAATTATTAGTATACTCAGTTTGTGTGGTTCCGGAACCGTACTTAAATAGAACGTAGTAATTATTGCGAACGTTCTATCTAGTGGACAGTACATTAATATCATTGGTATTTCGTGATGGTATTAGTTTGAATATTGTTTTACCTCTGCGCACCTCGTAAAGCTTGAAAGGTTCTAAGAAATGTGCGCAAGTTAACATAAAGTAGGTTACTTAGTTTTGAGGAAAATACTTAATGTTTGTCATGAACAATTTCAAATATGATTTGAAAAAAAAATATCTGGTCGACCAAAATTTCGCTCGGTTTTTTATAAAATCTTAAGATTTTCCATTTACATATTTGAAATTAAATCGAAGAGAACAGATATAACAATATTAAAACTATCTATTTATAAAAATGAAATGCTAAACGGTTAATTAAATGTTAAAATTAAACTCGAGAATGGCTTAAGCGATTAATGCAATTTTTTATTTTGAAATGTTCGTAATAGTCCGAATTACATTTTTATAAAAAGAAAAATTGGAAGTACTTTTTTCTATCGGACTTTTGTATGAACTCAAGACCATAATAGCTTACGATTGGATGGATATGAATAATTATTTTTTAGTTTGTTTTCCTTCACCATCAACCGATAGTGTTACTAATTTTAATTAGTAAATATACGTGAATTCTGAAAAATTTGTTAATATATTAAGGGTTCACACCTGCGACCATTGAATCGATATTCCTCCGGTATAAACACTCGGCCACCACGACTTTCCTACGACGTTCTTACATAATCACTAAACTAACAGGATACTAAATATTGAATCGGTGACACCTGTGGAAATTGTTCACATCCCTTCATCAAGTAGAAAAGAGCTGATGATCTGCAAATGGCTGAACAGATTTTGGTGAATAATAGCTACGAACACTCTCGATTAAAAACCTTTCAAACAATAACAACTGACAAATTTAAATTGGTATTACCGTTTGGGAACTACGATGCCGTATAATTATTCCCTCTGGTCGCGTCGAGGGCTAAAAAAAGAAAGTCAGTTTTGAAAGTAAAACATTATCTACTCGCAAAATTTTATCCAAATCGTTAAGTAAAGCGTAATATACGTTTGATGCGTGTATTTTAATTACGGTGTACATTTCTTTTTATAAGCTTTTGTTTAACTTTCAATGTTTGTATGTTCGTTTGTTTGATTAGGTCAAATCTTGAAAGCTGAATTAAAATCACTACCTTTTATCCAACGGAGTTGAACTTTTACGTGCTGGTTGAGTTCTGATGATGTTGTATATTATTTTGATAATATAGTAGTTGCATCCACTCCTATTTAAGTAATATCGCTTATCAAATAAACTTATTATTTCACCGTCTATCTAAACACAGCGTGCCAGCGCCCACGCCCGCGGAACTACCGTTCTCTCTTCAGAGGATGGGTGGTCAACTTCGGTCCCGCACACCCGCCACGTACACCCTCTCTAGCGGCAACCCAAGCCTAGGTCTGTTCCTCGGTGTGAAGCCCTTGGATCAGGCAGCCGCCCGCGCGATACAAGTGACACTTTACGTGCAACACTTAGCTACCCACATACAATCATCACATACATATATTAACATACATGCACACCTCACAGGTACATGGGTTCTGTAAGGAACCTTTTTTTAGTTCTTTTTTTGCGCTAGTTAGTGTAGAAAACCCTTTCCGATCACTAAATACACATACGCATGTTTCCTTCCTTCCTCTCAGAAGGAGGGGAACATACATATGGGTATATGTTAGTTAGCTCGAATTCGTAGGAGTAGGGAATTAGCCAGATCTCGACCTATTCGCATGCGCGACCACCGCCCGAACCGAGGTTCGGCCACTCTGGTCCAAAACTTCCCCCTACGCTCCCTCCCCCGTTTGGTGAAGCTGTAAAAGCCGCAGCGGCTTCAGGGCCCCTAAGGTTAACAGTATAGCCAGATAAATTTAAAAAACCTACGGGCTGTTTCACTTGTCCCTACGTTCGCATACATATCAGTGGCGACGTGGATGGGATGATGATAACGCATTTTTATGGTAAACAAGACCTGAATCGTTATCCAGAATTGGCTCCAGACAAAAGAACTCCTTAACGGTCAGCAGCACAGACATAAAATTTTGTTTGCGCATTTAATTATGATAGCCCGTTTTAACAATAAAAGTTTGTTTTAAAAAATCATTTTTTTTTCAATCCGTAATCGGTCACTGTTCTCATGCTGGCCTGCAAGCCTCCCGGCAGCTGGATATGCACTGTCAGATCCCGAAACGCGACAAGCCTAAGCGTGATACTATGGTGGGTGTTACTTGCGTGTGGTGGCCACGATCCATTCTGCAAAAACCTGTGAAACTTTTTTGGTGAAACTTCCGTCACCCATCGTTAGTCACTGTCGCCTTGCTATTTTAATTATGTTAATTTCTGTAATGTAACGCCTACACCGGAATAAAGTAACCTTCTTCAAAACGATATAGTATGCTTAAAAATATTTTAAAAGGTTTATAATTAAATTAGTTTTATCTTAATGTCCCATTATAATGGCTAATGAAATCATTACGAAAACGTTCCGCGACATTAAAATATTTCAATCCTCATTATCAAAACAAAAAAATATGTTAGGCTTGTGACTGAAATCTATTTACTAAAGGTTCCATACCTCAATTTATATTAACTGACATCACTCGATATCCCAGTTAAGCAGTTTCAATGCAGAACAACAACTCTTGCAAACCGTTTTCGTTTCCTTGAAATTCCCTTCTTTTAGGCAGTTTTACTCCTCACTCTGTGACCCTCAGCGATTCTGATGTGTGCCTTACTATGAAGCGTTTCTAGATTAACGCTGAGCTGAGCTGAGCTGAGCCGCGTGACGGTGTCGCGCAATAAGTGGCTTTATTAACATTGGGCTAGTTAGGTACTGTTTGTGTTTATACATCGCACTCCAAGCAATACCAAATTAAAACGATCGCGACTAGTTGGCTCCGATTAACTACGCGCCTGCGCCGACGCAACGGTCAGTGTTACAAGAAAACCAGCCGTAACACCTCAGGACTATAAGTCGTACAAGTTTGTGCTCGATCGTCCTACGTTTTAGACGTTGGCGGGGACGAGGAAGCACGCCACTACACTACACTACGGTAAACAGTATATTATCTCGGCAGTGTTCTTGAAATAATTACCTGCAATCGCTCGCTATATAAATACGTACTAGGACTGCCCTTTGGTTATATTTCTTGGTTTACTTACTTACATATTGGATAATGATATATTAAATTGTCATGATTATCATTTCACCAAAATATATTACTGCACATTTTGTAAGTTTTTATAAAAAAGCGAGTATGAGTTAGGAAGAAGAGAATGTACATTATTTAATAAAAATATAAATTTTGGTTTGTTTACTAAATCAAAAACAATATAAAATTCTAGAAATTAGGTAATATAATATTTCGTCATCAATACATAATACATAAGAAAGTCGCTATTCGCGTCTGTCTGTTTGTCCTTTTACTTCTTCTAAACCACGCAAAGGATATTTATACGGTTTTCACTATCATTTAGAGATTTTTTTACAGAAGGTTTGTACAATCAAGTTTTATAATAGTAGAGAAATACAATGTTTAGTAAACAAGTCCTTAGTAAATCGGTTTTGGGCACATACATGGCTTACGCTGGATAATCCTTAAAAGATACTTAAGAATAATGTACTAATTAATTGTAGTTCTTAAAAAGCCTACAGAAAACTTCGTCATGATATGTCTATCTCCTAAGATTAACTCACAGTAACCATTTAATCTTCAACATAATAATTACAAATTGTTTTTTTTTTTAACTATTTTGTACAAATCGGTATTAATTCTTATCCAGATAAATATGTTTCTTAACTTGGATATTTAATGTAGATTAAAAATATTATTTAACATTATATAATTTAAATATATACCGTAGAAGATATCACGAATTCAAGATTACGCGCATCCAAAGAAATCACTGGCAGCGAAACCGTTGACCGGCACCTATGTATGAATTGAGCTTCGCGAGCTAAGCACACTTTTCGTAACTAAAGTTATGAAGAATCAGTACTAAACTTTAAATCACGCTTTCTTAATATATTATTAAACAGAGTCACCCTGCCGCGTTTGTTTGTCGGAATTCGATAAACACAAAAACGACCGAACGGATTTTCACACGGTTTTCATCAATGAGCGGAGTGATTCATGAGGAAGATTTTAGGTGTATAATTCATTACGGTTTGTATAAATACGAACTTGTACGTCTATAGTTCAACGTAATTTTTTTTGTATATGAAATTAACAAGATAAAAAATAAAAAATAATAATAACTATAACTCGATTATGGACAAAATATATATAATTAAAGGAAAACGCTGAAATATACTATAAGTTACATTTGTTTTTCTGTCGCTTGGTATATTTTATTTATATTTAATATTGTAAATATATTTAAATATAAACTCTGAATACGCTGCTCTTTTGTTAGACATCCCATTCGATACGATAGTAAAATGTTTTTTTCTGAATTCTCTACTTTTATAAATGTAAAATCCGTCATATCAATTTCGTTCGTATGAAATTTAGCCTAGTATGTCACCCAGGCCATAATAAGAAAGCGATTGACAGCTCATTCATAAAAATCAGATCAGTAGTTTAGGTGCTACAGTGGAACATACCTAAGTACAAACATAGGTACATGGATTGCAACCCTTCCTTTGGTCTTTGCCGTAGTCGGGTAAATTAGATCGCTAATTCAGTTCGAACGAATTTGAGTTCAGAATGATTCCAAAATTACATTTCTTAGGGCAGTATATGAATTTCATTTTTATATCACTAAAAGCGGTAAACAAGTATACGGCCTGCCTGATGGTAAGCGGCTACCGTAGCCTATGGACGCTTGTAATATAAGGTATCACAAGCGTATTGCCGACCTTGAACCCCCCTAATCCAAGGAGCTTTTGAAACTCGTTCTCATCGCAGGAACACAAGGTAATTCCACCAGTCCAACTGCCCCAACTAGAGAAAAATCATCAATTCCTCTGTTATGTAATCATAACTGGTATTTATAATTTAAATTTGGGCACTAATCTGCATCGGTGTCCGTTGTGAACATCGTATGAATCTATCGCTTACTGTGATGGGATTCGAACCAATAGCAGAGCGTTGTGAAGCGCTCATACGTTCCCGTCCAATCACAACGCCTTCAATCAAAGTGATTACGGGAAATAATTACAAAAGAAACAAACAATTACATTATAATGAACGATCAGATAACGTGCGATTCATAAGTGGCGAATACCAAGTGCATCAGGCAAACCTGCGTGCGTTACCTACTCCGGCAGCTCATCAGACCTGATCATCTAGGATGTTTCCATCTGCTGGACGAATGAGCGTACGTGGCTAAAGGTAAGAATTCCTGTCATAGGGGTGACCAATGGGCGTGATGCTCCACGCACACCTCTGTACCCTACCTGTCTTTGAACCTTTGAATGCAGAACCCTAAATAAATTGTTAATATTCCATTACTGTACCAGAAATTGAACTCATTTATAATTTACTTAGATAACTATGTAAATATTTCCAAAAAAATATGGAGAGTTAGAAAGTCACGGAATATGAGATTCCAACAAAAACAAGCGGTAAATAACGGGCCAAGTCTCGATTGAGATGATTTGTATATAAAATGTAATGAGATCTCATAAGCAGCCAAGTCTAGGAGATGGATAAAAAAAAAGAAAAAAAATTGGCTAAAATCTGGCCTATCCTTTAGTCGTTTAATTCCATTCATTCTAATTTATTGTGCCTAATTATATGAACTTAAACTAATAGATACTCCAGGCCTTCTATTTGTATCTGTCATCAGGAAACGCTCATCAGATTATTAAATAATATATACTCAGGCTGCATTTCGATAGCTCTTTTAGTTTGCCGGGGCTCTTAGGGTTCCGCATCAGATACTTCAGACCTACGATTTGTATGAGCCATCAGAAAACGCTCATCAAATTATTAAATAATTTTTACTAAGGCGGTATTTCGATATCGATAATAGTTTGGCTGGGCTCTTGGGATTCACGTCAGGGTCAGATCTTCGAAAATCCAAGTGTTTATAGTTTTCCCTTTATGTGGGTATTAAAACCCTATCTCTGTGCCAAATTTCAGCTCTCTAAGTATTGATAAGTATTGAGGAAGAACTAGTTCTATTTTGATGATCATTAGTCTGTAAGTGTTGAATTTTCGTAACTTTACACCTCTACAACTTCTAAACGGTTGAAGCTATAAACTTGAAAAAACTTAACATAAGAGTTCCATAAGCATTCTTAGTAACCTTAGTAAACATAATTTCAGCCTTCTACAATAACCCAGTGCTGCTAGACAGAGGCGTGAAAATACGCCGAAATGCACTTAGTAAAGATGGTAACGGCCTTGCCTTGCGCTCGACTTGGCGAGGGCAATACTGTGTCCCCAGATTTCTGATCTGGATGTAGATATAAGGATTACTTGAGAGCATTTCATTTTTATATACGAACTAGCCAAGTCAGACCTTAGACTATAGTATATTATCCTAAGTTATAAGAAGAAATGATATTTTAATTTATTATAAAATATTTTATGTTGTTATATTTTAGCTAGGACTTGACTTGACACGCTACAGCGTGTCTAGATTGGAATATTGGCCTATTCGCTGCTATTTTTCATACAACAACAACAACATCGTGATGAAACAATAGCATGGTGTTAGGTAAGGCTTTTATCTAATGCCCGCCTGGCTATCTACCACCCTTAAGTTGAAAATCTGTCGCCAAGCACCAATAAAAGTGCGCACTTGAGAGCCAGTCTTCGACTACGCTTAGTGTGCTATCATTTTGGGCCACATCGTCACTTAAAATCAGTTGAGATTATGACCATAACGCTAAACTTATAACGATAAATAAATAAATAATAACAGGTTATTAAGATTAACAAGTTAATATAGTATTCAGTACATCGAGGCTATAAAGAAGCTGATCGTTCGTATGAACACAATACATAACTTATTTCCCGCCATGTGAGCGCCGAGCTCGGGATCCGCGATCATCATTCATTCATAATAGCGTGTTTGTAAATGACGCCCTTCAAACTTGTCACTACGCGCCGTCCGCGCAGCGCCGCGCCCCGCCATATGTGCCCTTGGCTTATAATTTTTTATTACAGTTGATATTAACTTAGTGGGTAAAGATTGTTTTGTAGCGCGCGTATTAGTAAGTAGTTATAATCTATATATAATATGTGATTTATGATTGTATTTGTATTATGAAATGATGTGTATGTTATATGAAATATGTGTTTGTCATGTATATATTATAGTATGGTATGTAGTATAATAAATATGTAATGTGTATGTTATTATGAGTATAATATGGTAACTGTTATAAAAGGTCCCCACGACACAGGCCCCACGACACAGGCATGCCTAGTTTGGGGACCGTTGTTAGAATATTAGAATGGTACAATGTAATTTTTAGTTATTTATATAAATTTCATTTCAGTTTTGAACTGTTAAGAAAAGATAATGGATTTATATAGCTTGGTTTTTCTACTGTTAAGATTGAAATTAGTGTTCCCGCTTTTAAATTACTCTTTCGTATTATAACATAACATGACGCCGGTATTCTCGAAGGGTTAGACAGAGGTGTACTAATTAATCTACACACCGCGTATGTTTTTTAGGTCCCATGTAATAGGGTGTGAGCCTATTGCCATTAATCGGGCACAAAGCCAAACTCCGAGCTGCTGCTGAGAATTTCATAGAAAACCCCAATAACACATTGCTCGACCTGGGAATCGAACCCAGTACCTCGAAAAACAAGGTACATTTGCATAAACGAGGCACTTACTCTGGAATTTATAGTCGACGGGTGAACAGTCCCCCAAAATCCACCATTCAATATTCGTATATCGGTTGAATGTTGAATAGCTTTTTTTGTCTTTCATAAACAATCACTGAAGATGCCCCTAACTGAATGGATTTTCACACAATATTGTCAATGAAAAAGCATGTTATTTATGAAAATTATCTATTGCTCTCATTTTGGCGGTACATTGAAAGATTGCATTACAAAATTTGTGCGTGATTTCAAACTTTCATGCGAGTTTTGTAAATAGAGTTTTTAACAAAAAGAGGCATAATATGTGTAGAAAGGGTTTCCTTCGTGAATCTGTATTGACGGTGAAATTCCATATTGCTGTAGAATTCCATAGGGTTAAGTCAATGATATTATAAATTTTACTTAAATTTAAATTGAAAATAATGTTTGGACACTGATGTAACTCGCATTTCGCGCATAACTTCATCGCTCACTAGATTACTTTTAAGACTTAAGTCACTTTCTATTTATATTTAAAAACCACATAAACTGACACATAAAAATAAGATGCAAATTCCGAGCAAGGGGACTGTTTCGTTGACGAAATACGGTCAATCAGCATCCAGCCCTTAACATTTGTCAAATTAGAGATTACGTTTGTTTATGAAATGCTTATATGTTGAATGCGCCGCATAGCGCCTGAATCGTCACGTATAGGATCCCCCCCCCCCCCCCATCCTGATTATGAATCCCAATGTATGACGTGTTTTCCTCATATGCATGGTGATTACGACCCAGAAGGGCTATACAACCCTTCTACCGTGGACCCCTGGTGTCGCAATTTGCTCGCTCGTTACTCAGCAGGCTGTACGTACCACGTGCCGGTTGAGATTGATATAGATAATAAATAACAGCAGCCAGTGAAGGAAAATATTGCCTTGTTAACTACAGCCCCATCCCTAAATATCTATTGGGGCGTTCATTAACTTTAGAGAATTAGCAAAACCCATATTTCTCTTACTATTAGGTAAGATATCGAGAAAAATAAATAGCTATCTTTTTACCCGACTGAGACAAGCTAAATTATTAAAAAGGAAACAAACAACCCATTTGCAACAAAACTGTTGACTAAAAAATTTTATGTTATATAGCCTATATATTTCCCACAATCAAGACGAATTCATCAAGTCGTTTATGCTACAGAGCGTGCCAAATAAACAGATAGGGCATGTGATGAAGCTTTATAGCACGGTGGTAAGCTATTTTATAATTATTTTCCACAATACGCTTGAAAAAAAAAGGTTATTACGTTAAAGCCGTGGTATATGTTGGTTCTTTTGCGTCACTGTCCGTATCTGCTCTGTGGACACACGCCTCGTCTGGGCCGTGTTAAGTTTTTTGACAATGGCCCGTAAGCCGCGTACCTATAGTTTTTTATGTTTCCGCCGGTGTTCGTGAGGGTTTTTTTAGTGTATTCTGGTACTGCTCAGATTCGCTGGCTCGTGACGCCTTTCTGGAATTACTTGATATGATATGATTTTTTTATTTATGAAAAGTAAACAGGAACATAGTCCGCCTGTCGTAAAATGATCATTATGCTCTACAGCTGTTTTTAACTAACTCAAAAAGAATAATAGAATTTGAATATGTAGAATACGTACGATGTTTTAAAATCACAATACACACTTCTGAGTTAAGAGCTTATTTCACCGTCCAATCTATCGTAACCCGATTTCCGGGGGGGGGTTATGGCCGCAGGATCGAGCGTCGCTATTGGCTTCGATTCCGCGGCCAAAAAAACCCCTGCCCGCCCCCTGGAAATCGGGTGCGATAAATTGAACGTTGAAATTAGCTCTTTAAGGTTTCACAATTGTTTTCCCATTCGATGGCTGTACTTTAAAGACAATAATTTTAACGTACAAGAGATTCGTTTTTTTTATAGATCTGGCTATACTGTTAGTCATGTATCCCTGGAGCCTCGGGCGGTTTTTACAGCTTCACTGTGGCTTGGAGACTTGGTAGCCATGATTCTCTGCATTATACAACAGGCGAGGTTTTAGAGATCGAGTAGTTAGAGGAAAGCTTTTTTTTTTTTGTTTGTTTGAACTCGCTAAACTCAGGAACTGCTATTCTGATTAAAAAAAATATTTTTATGTTAGATAGCCCGTTTATCGAGGAAGGTTTTAGGCTATATAATATCACAATACTACTCTATGGAACTGAGCATTAGCTATCAACGAGAACCAGTTTGGTTCTAAAAAATCATAAAAATCTACGCATCATATTTAACACGGATGAAACCGCGGGGTACGTCTAGTAATATTATGCGTATAAATTATGAAACATACATTTCACAAATACTTATAGAATTAAAATATTTTAATTTCTCATTACAAAAATATATTTGTAAGCGTGTGAACGAACAGACCATGTTGGTACATGGTAGATAATTTAGATACACGTGTATGTATAAGCATAACATATAATTGGGTCGGATGGTCCAAGGACACGGTCCTTAACCAGTTATTAACGAGAAATCTAAATATATATATTTGATAGCGAACGTTTTATTAATTTATTATACAATTATTCTAATGAATTTGATAGACTTCGTTATTCGTCCCCGTGATGACTGAACAAAATATTATCTCGATCGGTAACATAATTCATAGTAAAGGATTCTCCAATAAGAACACGGTATGTTAAACAAAAGCATATTGATTCTTTACAATTATATTATTTGTTTATGAGGTTCCTAATTAACTGCTCATTAGCTTTTGATTCCATAAAAATAAATGTAGATTAAGCTAAGTTTTTCTCATCTTCTGCATCTGAATACATTTGTGACTGTTCGACAACTATCTATTCATTAGGTAGCTTAATATATTATATTCTGTCTTTACTACTGAACATCATAAGTCGTACGTAGTATAAATATAATTTAATTGTTTACTTATAATAGTTACATGTAAAAATATATATTAAGATTAATATGCGTGGGTACCAAACAAATTTAACTGAAGCATTTTTCAATTTTACATAAATAAAACCTTTGATAATTTTCGTTGGTCTGTCAGTCGGATATATCGAGTGTCTACTGTCTGTTTTTGTCTGACCAGACGTCAAACAACTATCGAATAAATAAACGCTCCATTTTGGTTAGTTAAGTAAAGCCTACTTTAACTAAAGCTTATTGTATGATGGTGTGTGTTGTGAACGTTATGGAACAGATAAAAGTATCTCAGAAACCGGGCATTAATTAATTGTTAATAATATGTGTATAAATAAAATTACCGGGTGACAATAATTACTGCGTTAAACATGTGCGGAGCCGCGGGCACACCGCTAGTTTTCTTATGAATGTATTTTATTGCTTTTATTTTTTTATTTTTTTATTATTTTTTTATATTTTATAACGATTACTTTATCAGATAGAAACCAATATTTATTAGATATAGTAATCTCGAGTTGAATGCAGTCGGGGCCTGAGGTAAAGAGTGGGAGCATTTCCCCCGCCGCGCCGTCCGCGCGCCTCGCCTCGCGCACGCTTACTGTAAAGAAAGAAAGAAAAAACATTTATTTGACACTAAAAAATATGGACATAATTAACACAACACATTAAATAAGAGATTGCAATAAAAATATTACTAATTAAATTTATACATACAAAAGCCGTCCTTAAGATCAAAAAGACCTCAGCTCAGCATATGCTATAGCGCTGGTTTTCAGCCGGCCCAAACCACATACTAAAAGCCTCAGATTAGACCAAACCATGATGTAGTGATGTGAGTGCTGACTTTGACAATTATTATCGTACGATTACTGATCGCATTAATACTTATGTTGTGGCCTACATAGTGTTATTTCTTGTTTTAAAAAAAAAAAGGCTAAAGTCCTTTAGCTTCTATTACAAAAAACATTTTTTTTATTAATCGCTATTTACGGGAAAATAAAGATAAGTGAATTAAATGATTATTAAATTTCAAAGAGTTTTTCAGTTTGATTAGTCTGTTTGATAAATTATTACCTTGTTTTTTATTGTGTTATGCAAGATGTTAATGTTAAATTATTTAAAACAACATTTAAATTTATCGAAATCCTCATTATCGACAGAAATAATTCTAATTAGGTCAGAGCACTAATGAATTCCTTAACTCTGCATTCAACTTGCGCGCTTACTGTACGTTGTCGTGTCATTTGTCACACGTACGAGTTAGCATTGTGACGTCGCGACGCGAGCACCGCTATACTAGTCCCCTATTGTTTGAACTTACAATGTTTCAGCTAGTCGGCAATTAGCGGGTGGGGCGCTGTTCTCACGCAATTCGATATTCCTGCTGTGTCCAGCGACCGGTAGCGAGAATGTAACGACGGCAAAATAAATACAAAAAATACGAACACATTATTAGAACGACTAATTAAATAAGAATATACACAACTATACTTTAACAAACTATAATTAAATACTTAAAACTATAATAAACAACATACGAAGGTAGGTCAATGACCCAAAATTAGTTTTAACTTGTAAAATATTCGTTCCTGTATTGCTTGCAGAGTATCTTTTTAACTGCACATAGATTAATAGCTCATTAAGATAAATGACCATGTGTTCTAAGATGTTAGGACGCTTAAAAGAAACTGGTTATCAGATGCAGCAGTTGAAAAATACCCAAAAGTCTTTCCCAATTCGATAAAATTGTACCAAGAACTTGAAACTTGCTAATAATATATACGATTTTTTGTTATTCAGCAGTTTTAACGTACTTTCTCGAACTAATGGACATGTAAACAAAATTTCGCTGATTTTATCGTTTGTTTATTATTTTTTTAATTACACTTCTTTTAACATGTTTATTGGAGGGTAAAATTGAATCTGCGCGCGCATCGTGTGACGGAAGTGCAACGTCATGAAGTTAATGATAATAATGTAAATGCATTTTACTGACTTTTTTAGTTGTAAAAAAATAGTTTAAAGTTATTTATATATACATTACTTTAATTCGATTAAAAAGAATAAATGTCAGTAAATGAACTTACATTACCGATATTTATTAATGGCTAGCTTTATCATCTTGTTGGGAAGCGGGATAAAATTTTTGGAATTATTTTTGTTATGTAACACCAAAAAATTATAACGTCTGACTTTTGTGCTTAAGTACAGACAATTATTTTACCTTAAACTTCGTGATTATGTCGTACTTACTGGAATTCGAAAGCTCGCGTTGCTGACTGTACACGGTACATTTAGCTCAGTCGCGTTCGACGTCGAATATTTCTCTCATTATGCTTTCTAAGTATGCACCACGCACGGCCCTGATCCATTTCACGGTGTTTGTTTGTAAAACATAGTGATCTAAACGTAACATATTATATGAGGCCCGTTAGATGTTTTATGAACCGAATGGTATTGGGTCAAGATAAACTTTGTTTAAAATTTTATTTGCGAACTAGTATCGCTGATATACTGTATTTATTACATAAATTATTTTTTGTTTATGTTTGTTTTTATAATACCCTTTTTAACTAGCTTAACTTGCCACTTAGTCGACAGTCAGTCCGTGAGTCAGTCAATCAATCAATCAATCACCTCTTTACCTATTGCATATTCAAATACAATGAGTAAACTCCAGTTTTGCGTCGGAGCTGACATACATACACATATACACATATACATAGTATATCGGCAAAGTGACGGCATTGTACCAGATGGTAGTACAATCCAAAAACAATGGCGACCGTCGAGAGATCAGCATTTCGTTGCCGATCGTCGTTGTCATACCGATATGCAAGCTCTCCAGCAGCCTAATATGTACTGGCAGATCCCGAAACGCGACAAACCGAAAGAGAATTTCGATGAAAGTTTTATCACTATGTGTGTGGTGGTCGTGATCCCTACCACCCTTCTTAATTACTAAATGTACACTGGATGACATCGGAACGAAAAATTCATCAGCATACCTCTATAGCGAGTCGGAAATACTTTTCTTTTTATTCGAATTGCCTATACTGTTAGTCTTAAGGGCCCTGGAGCCATTAAAGACTTTGACAGCTTCACCGTGACATGGGGGCACTCAGCCGCGAAAGCGTGACAACAAGCTCGAGGGTGCCGAAAGTGGCCGAACCTCGGCTTTGGCTGTTGCCGTACATACAAATAAGTCGCGGCCTAAAACTTAACCTTAACCGATCAAACGTAACTTTAGAATAAATGAAGATTATTCGTTGATTAATTGAGATAGATGTAAGGTATTACTCAAATTTAATAGCAGCGGTTCGGTAATTTTGTTTTTGTGTATTTACCGGTGCGGACGGGCGCGGGCTACCGCAAAAAAAATTACAAGGGGTCAAATATGTACGGTGAAGAATCATCATTCAAAAATATGTTAGCAGCACATTTCTATCTTAAGTCGTTGAGTTTAAGGTTTATATTAGTCTGTTAATTTGGCCATTTAAAGTTATTTTGATCGCTGATTGATTAACGATACTCCGTTAGAGCCTGACAGATTACTGACGTGATGTTTTGGCACTACTTAAAAAATGTACCTACTTTCTATTTGTGTAATGATGTCATCCACTTAAAGATATATAGGTTCAATAATATCAGTTATTAAAAGGTTGCTGTCACGGGCTGGCCGTATTGCGAATGATATAGACGTTACTAAGAATCTAGAATCGCTTCAGTTAAAAAGGGGCATTGTCTCATTGAACGTGTTTTCATGGTGAGTGTTATAAAAAGTTGTTTGACCTTATTCCATTATCTCCCTTTCAGTAACTATGTGGGCTGGTCTACGGAGCCACAGTTACACGATAGTGTCCACTTCGGTAGCAAAAAGTTTACAAATCTTTACCTTTATTGTACTGTGAAGATATGGAACCGTTTCAACGTGTTCCCTCCTTGTTTGGATCCTATAAACGAGGTTTAAAGAGGCCTTTCTGCAGGCCGACTTGATGGCGTCGACTGCTGATGAAATTTATCACTGGCAGCCACCGTTATTTCTGTTCTATATCATACATTCCATCGGATAGCTTGTAGTCATATGGTCACTAGAACGTATTTTATATTGGGGTATTTCCGTTTCATGACTAGAACTACCAGTTATTAGCAAACTTATCTAGGCATTATGAACGTGAGCATTTATATACATGAGCGAAATAAACGGAACGTAATTTACTCCCCTTGTCGCTTAATTGCTAAGTAGTGTTATGCAGACAGACCACAACAAATCGACTCTGTTCCTCGTTATCAGCTATTTTCTCAGTATTATTTATTTGTTTCTTTATTTATTATTTATTTCCTGATTTGTCTACGACAAGACAAGATAAAGTAGAAATATTATATTTGTTAGTCGTTGTAGAATTTGTTTAAAATATATTTCAATAATAATTATGTTACTATCTAGCAACCGCCCTTCCGCGACTAGCCCGACTTCGTTCGCCTTCATATGTACTAATATTATAATTCTAACGTCTCCGCGGTAAGAATACATATCGCTGAACAAGTGGTGCATATAAAAATCGTAGTTTCTTAAAAGTTTAATAACTTTTTATTGAATCGAGACATCATAATATTTTTTTTTTAAATAAAGACATTTATGGAGGAGTAAAACAAAACAAAAATTTATCAAAATCTATCCACTAGATATTCCGTGATGCGTGCTAAACGGTAAACCTCTATCATTTTATTTAAATAGAAGACTAGCAAACACGGCCACGCGTTCCTGTGCCGTTTAGGAGTCCATGGGGAAGATTTACAGGATCACCCACTGGACTGATATGAAGATTGTCTGAAATTTCTAATAAAATTGCCCCAGCTGTTCGGAGCCCATAGAGAACGTACGTAGAAACATCGATTTTGATATATAAGAAGAAAAAGCAGAAAATAGATGCTAACTGGTACGTTAAATATGCACTTATCATTGTAAATAAAATAATCGGATTGGACAGTCATAAATCTGTGGAGGAAGAACCTAATTCTTATCGTGGTTCCTATCGAATATTTTTATACCTCAGTTTCACGTCATAGATGATCAATTCGACATCAACATGTGGGCTTTTTTTGACTGACTATACTGTTAGCCTTAGGGGCCCTGAAACCTCTGACGGCTTTACAGCTTCACCGTGACTTGGGGGCGAGCACTTAAAACACTCAGCCGCGAATAACCTGTGGGCTATTTGAGGATTTTATATATACTAGCGGTCGCCCAATGGTAGAGATTCGACCAGCTATATTTTACTACATATTATCTGTTTTACATTTGCGGTATGAACGTAAACAATGAATACTATTACTGTCACTTTTCACTGAGTGTCAATGTCAATGTTTTGGAAGGTCTAAGTTCAACGACACTGCTCAGTGTAGTATTCGCAGTATTATTAAATTTAATTTAATATAATATATCATATCTATCATATAGTAAGTATATAAATTTTAGCCTTCTCCATTTCTTCTCCATATAAACTTGAGCCATGCCAAATCTCGAGAGACCTGTCCGCGGAATATGCTTAAAGAGGAGTCCAAAGTTTTCTTGTCCCGTATTAATATATAGTTAACTACCAGCTGTGCCCTATGTTAAATTTATTTAACCATATCCACACGTGCGGCTCTCAAAGTTCCCATGTAACCTATCGTTGTCTAAACCTTCATCAATAAATTGGTTATGCACGAAAATTTTAAACAAACAAGAATACCAACTTCAATTTTTTTGAGAGTATCTTCTAAGTTGAAAGTCCAATGACAATGAAATTCAAAAGACTTCAATCTTGAGGTATCCCCTGTCGAAAAAACAAAGTTTCATCCAAATCGGTTCATAAACAAAGAAGTTACGGCTGAATATCCATATCCGTAAAGTTGAAGTGGGTTAAAAATGCAAATATAATCTTTCCAATTTGACTGGTAACTCCAGAACTTAGCGCGTTCAAACAAACTCTTGGTCTTTATAATATTAGTGTATATTTTTATAACCAGAATCAATCATTTTGTTGGGTACCAGAAATAAAATAAACATATCGTTGACTTATAATGAATCTATTTGGTATTTATTAAGAACAGTGTTATTTGAATCTTTTTGTCTCATACAAAATAACTTAGTGAGCGAATCATTATTATCAAAATACAGCTTCAATTTCTTCATTATGGTAAGTATTTGATATCGTAGAGTAAATTGTAGCTTTAGTTAATTTGAATTATGTGAAAATGTATGCAACTCTCAGTCTTAAAGCTCGCACAATCCAGACACAACGGCGACCACCGTGAGATCGTAATCCGTCGACGATCGCCGCTGTCATGTTGGCCTGCATAAATATATCTGCACGTTACGCTTGAAATTCCCGATGTCATAAGGAGAGAACACACAATTAGGTAACGTAATTTTTTTTTAAAATTAGTATTTTGATCTAAAAGCTGGGAGCAATACGGTTGTAGATGCTACTTTTCTCTGTCTTCACTAAACATTTTTCTTCCTTGCACAATTAATCCTTTAATCAACGACACCAAGAAAATAGCTTCAAAAGATTTGACTTGTCATTCTTTCAGACGCTGTGAGATACATATGATCTATGATCTTATTTTCATGGTTTATTAAAACTGAATATAAAAATTCTACGTCGTTTGAAACCGAAATAGTCATACATATAATAAAATACAAATGTTTTAATCTTCAATAGTATAAAACTCTAGCAGTGGTTTGTGGAAAGTTTTCAATGTACATTAAAATGTACCCTATTAACCTAGTTCTATGAATAGTTTCGTCTAATTACGTTTTTGAATCATTTTCATAAGTGATATAAGTATTTTTTGCATTTTTATTGCATACTAGCGGTGTGCCCGCGGCTCCGCACGCTTTTGATATTATATATTTACTCATATTATTTACAATTTATATAGTTTAGTAATTGCGGAATGACATGTATTTCCAGTGTACAATTTTCATCAAAATCGGCTAATAATTATAACTTTTATACGATTTTTGAAAAAAATATTGTTAATTGTTATAGTCTATATGAATTATGGAATAATTTATACTTGACGTGTATAAAATTTAATCATAATCGGTTAAGAATTAACGAGTTCTAATTTTTTTATTAGAAATTCCTTTTTTTCGAACTCTGAAAGTATTATTGAAAATCCTTATAACCTATCAATTGAGCAATGACATAAGCTCGTGTACAAAATTTCATATGAATCGGTCAAGCTGTTTTAGAGTTAAATCCGGACATACAAACAGGCAGACAGGCAAAAACATTTTTAAGGGCATATTGATGATCATTCTCCTATAAATAGTATGTCTATCGGGAAATTTCGAAAAAATATTACATGTACAGACATAACTAAAAATTTATTAATATAGATGGGTTTTATTGTATCATAAAAGATATATTTACGAAATTTTTAATAAAACTTAGTGGAAATGTAAGGTAATAAATTACTTTATAGTGTCATTTGTCAGTGAATTGGTACTCGAATTATGCGCTCTAGTTCTAAATCAGACAAAATAATTTTATTACACCGTTCTATCTGATACGCTTTTGACAAGAACAGATTCTACTTAAAAATATAATAACACAAAAAAAATTGTAATTTGCAACCATACAATATAATAATGATGATAGAACACAATCATTTTAATATTTCAGATGTAAAATATTTTAAGTAATACAAGACAATCTTTAACAAAAGAGGAAACCAGTTTCAATGGTTTTCAGGAGTTCCCTGGTGTTTCTTCAAAGTCGAAGGTCCAGTGCCGATGAAATTAAAACAGGGCCATCCTTGAGGTATCCCGTTTCCAATGAAAAAAGAATCATCTAAATCGGTTCATAAACAAAGAATTTATGCCTGAACAACTATAAATGTATAATTGTATATATACAATCGAATTGAAAACCTTCTCCTTTTTAAGTCATTTAAAAAAAACTAAAAATTCATTTAATATTAAAGACAAATTATAATTATTTATATCTAAGACATTTTTTTTAAATTTCATTATCGTTTTTATATATTTTTAAAATAGGTTACCTTGACGCGTCTTATGTGTAGGTATATATGTATATATATGCATACCTTTAAAGCTCTTGCCTTGATGTGATATGCTTGATATAACAAGTAATGATTTTCTTGTAAGATTAAATTATAGAGAAGAACTTTTAAATAAGAATGATGTCAATTGAGATGACATTAAAGTATGAAAGAGAGAGAGAGAGAGAGACTAAACCTTATTTTTATTTTGTAGTAATTCTCAATCGCTTTTGACAAAATTTCGTAGACAGGTTGTATACTTGATTAGGCTATAACAATCTTCAATAATATTTCCAGAAACAAGTAAAAAAGGAAAATTGTTTAATGCTCAACCAATGATAATGAAAATTCCACACGGAAAGTACACATTTCATTTCTGTCATATTATATGAATGAACTGTCAATAATATGAGCAAAAATGAATTTACGGGATGAAAATAATTATTGCGTAGTAACAATCGCGTGCAGAGCCGCGGGCACAGCTATTACTACTATAAAATTAAACGACATTTGTTATAATATAATAATAAATAATAGTTTCTTATACTCTATAAGAGTCTCAAAAGGTTATAATTTAATTAAAAAAAAGTAACAAAAACAACTATCAACTGAAGGCCCCGGCGAGATTCGAACTCGCGATCTCCTGTTTACTAGACAGGCGCTTTAACCAACTAAGCCACGGCGCCACTTGCAAGCGAGCGCGAAATCACACGTATGGCTCAGCTTCATTGGACTTATATGATATCCTACTAATGTTATCAATATGAATCACCTGCATAAATATAATTCTTACTCTGTCTTGCCGATAATAAATAATTACGGGTGAAAAGGTAAACGATATTTAGAATGAAGAATTACGTAATAAAAATAATGCATGTACACTGAGTGAGGAACTTGTTTTTTTTTTTGTAAGTAATTTATGAACTTTAGAGTTAGGTAGTAAAAAATTTCAATTGGCAACTTCAATACTATCGTACGGTATTTTGCTAAAGCATAACTAGATGTACCCGCTCTTACAGAGAAAACAATTCCCCACTTGATAATGACAGCACTAAAATAAATAACTTTTAACTTAAATAACAACAATTTAATAAACAAATAACTTAAATAACAAAAGAAGACAGCAATTATAACAACAAGCTGTGTTTCAGCAAGGACAAATGTTCAGTTTGTGCTTTTTATCACACTAGTAAACGCCGGTGACTTCGTTCTCGATAATTATAATACTAAATTATCATAATTAATAATACGTGAGAAGAAAACTTCCGACACCTTTTTAAGCGTATTGCGTGCACGGAAGTCTGTGGATTTGGCATGGTTAACGTTTATATGGAGAAGGAGTGCACACAGCTGAAACTTATGTATAATATATGTTATTAATATATTAAATAAAATAAATTAAGACTGCGAATCCTAAACCGACCAGTGCCATTGAACTTAGACCCCCCAAAATGTCACTCAATGAAAAGTGACAGCAAGTGATATAATATTCATTGTTTAGGTTCATACTGCAAATATCAAACAGAAAATAGTTTATGATTCAAAAGTCGTTGGTAAAATTTCGATAATTGGGCGACCGCTAGTAATACTAAATTTAATAACAATAAATATAGTATGGTACTCAGGGACACTACTTGGTATTGTCACACAGGGTATTGTCGAATTGTGGTCAATATATTGTTGTATGTGTTAATTTTCAATATAGACTTTAGTACTCGTCAGTGTTATCGAATTTGTGCAGTACTGAAGACACATAGCTAGATGAACCGCAAGTATGTGCCAAATTTATAGCATATTTATTTGTATAGCTGATCACAATATAGTTAATATAGTTTAGTACAAAAATTAGCACCCCCGCAAATACAGTCCACTCAATTTAGTATTTAATGCGCTGCGCTTTCAACGGCGCAAGCATAATAATTGGTATTTTTAATGTACCTTTGTATACATGATAATTATTTTATAATCATATGTTTTAGTGATTAATTACAATAATTACTGACGGCACTGATCCGATGGTAAGCACAGTACCATAGAAATATCGATAATCCATCGACGGTCGTCGTCGCTAGTATGCCTGCGAGTTTCTCGGCAGCTGGATGTGCACTGGTTAATCGCAAAATGAGACAAAACAAAAGATTGTCACTGTGACGAGTTTATCACAATGTTCATAGTCAATAACGTTTTATAAACAAACGCGTTATACTTTGAATCACTTTGAATACGGTATATCAGCATGTTGAAACAAAAGAGATAGGAAATCACAGCTTAAGGCAGAAACTCGGCTGTCAAAAAAGGATAAAAGTTGTGAATTGAAGGCCCACCCTCAACGAATGCAAGTAAAGAGCGTCAATACCATATCTACTAAAATATCATTGGTGGTAGTAGGTATTTTGTATTCAAAGTGGCGTCTAACAAGATGGTGGCTCCCATGTTAAAACGATCTAGGGAGTTTTTGTAATATTTCAAAATGCACGCTTTCAGTTTCTATTTATTTACCATCCACATCACTTAACCACAATAATCAAACTATATCACGTAAAGCACCCACCAATATTACATATTATAGGGTCAAAAACCTAAGGCAATAAATTAGAAATATGTACTCCAAGCGCCCAATTTGATTCTTGGTATCCACCGGTTTAGACCGGAATACGACACGACAAACCGATTATTACCTTAATCGGTTTTTAAGCAATTACTTTAGAAAATAACCGGGTTTAAAATTTTTTTTTGGTTTTAATTCCATTCATTAATTATAAATCTAAAAAATTAAAAATGAAGTCAACTTATGAAATTGCTTTGTTTTTATTATGAAGTCATCAAAGAGCTGAATAGCTAAGATCAAATATCCAAATGCAAGACCGAATATTTTGTACCGTACTTTTTTTTTTTTTTTTTTTGTTAACGCGGAGTAGAAAACCCGTCATGGGTACACACTCGGATGGGGGGACGAGTGGTTATGTGAGACTCCTACTCACTAAAAAACTCCGCGGTGTACCATCCGCCGCCATACTGGGGCGACGTGGGCACGGCGTTAGCATTCAGCCACGCCGCCCCGGCGGCCGGCCCGGCCAACCGGGCCCCGGCCTAATTAGGAGACAGCTATGATACACGATAGCCGTCTCCTCCGCCTGCCGAACCAGTGCAATGAGGAGAACGGGCCCCCCCCGTCCCGTCTCCTCTGGTTCGGCTAGGGTGGCGGGAGTTGACGGTTAAACCGCCTCCTCCGGCCACCCCCTCGTCTTTGGCGGAGAGGGCCGCTCAGGGGATCCCCCTCGCGAACCCTCTCCGCAGCCTCCTTCTGCAAGATGACCTCCTCGCAGAAGGAGGCCATCTCCGTCCATGTGGTCTCGCTGCCGACCATGGCTTTAACCACGCTCGGCAGCGAGAGATCTCCTCCAACAGCTACGGCCAGAGTGCGGCGCTGCTCCACCCACGCAGCACACTCAGACAGAGTGTGCTGCGCCGTGTCTTCTGCAGCCCCGCACTCGTGGCACGTAGTGTTCGGCTCCCTCCGTGCTATCTTGTGCAGGTACCACCCGAAACAACCATGTCCGGATAGTACCTGCACAAGCCTAAAGCTCAGGGAGCCACGCTCCCTGGCACACCACTCCCGGAGGACCGGACGGACGGCGTCTATAGTATAACGCCCATAGCGCGCGTCCGCCAGGTCCTCCTCCCACCTCTTGAATACCACTTCCCGGGCCTCCCGCTGGACCCGCTCCACCTCAGTGGGAGCCGGAGGCTCCCCTAACCCTCTTCTCGCCGCCGTGAATTCATACACGGCGGCGAGCACCTCCGCCTCCAGCTCCCACGGCGGGGAGCCGGCAAGAACCATGGCCGCCCCCGCGGACACCGACCGGTACCCGCGGATGACCCTTAGCGCCACGACACGCTGCGTAGCACGCAACACGCGACCGTACTGACTGAACCAATCGTAACCCGCTTAAGCCCTGATTTATTTCATTCGTTCAGTGTCGAACGACACAAACCTTGTTTGAAACCGATATTATGTTGACAATATCTATTTTACCGGTACTTAAAATACCAACAAAAAAAACAACAAACAAAAACACAACAAAAAAATCGGCTTTCTTTAGGCTTTCTTCGAACCGGTTCACATCTGTAATCTTGCGCTACCTACTCGAGCACAATTGTCGTATGCTACCATATGATTGCCAACCCTACTATATAATATAGTATCTTACTATATTAGGCGTCCAACTACTATATTTCTAAAAAAGAAATATTTATTAGGCGGTACTACTATATTTTATTGGATAAGGAAATTTGGCAACATGATTTATTCGAAAATGTTTATCCGTGAATTAGAACACAGACAATTCTTTCTGAACGAGACTTGGTATGTCGAGTTTCGGCGGGATCTTGAAATGACATGCTGTGGTTTTTATTTTTAATTCATTTACGTATGTTGTTGACCCTATATTATGTAATATTGGTGGCGTTTTGCGTGATATAGTTTGGCTTTTGTGCATAAGTGAAGTAGATTATAAGTATACATTTTGTTAGACGCCACGTTGAATAAAATACCTACTACTACGAACGCTTGAAAACATTGACGCTGGCAAGTGCTTTTGCGGTGCCAAAACAAAGAGAAAAAATAGAAAAAGAAGATGAAGACATGGTATGTCATTGTCAATATGATTATTTTAGCAAATACTTTCAGGTAAAAGCCTCAAAACTACTATATATTTTTGTGTAAAAAAAGTTGGCAACTTTATCTACCACTCGGCAACTGATGTAGAAAGATTACCTACCTATTAACCTACACATCACCCACAAACGTATGTAACACAACTTATATAATCGAGTACTTCTGGTTAACTAGTGAAAATCAGCGCTGGGAGGCTCACCTCCTTCAGCATTTTTGCTGACTCGATGCCCATTTGTTATATACTTACACACATCTTAAATTCACATTCTTGGTATAACTGTTAAATGTTTTGGTTTCTTTTTTATTTATTTTTAGTTGTTCTCCTTTTATGTACAACTTGTGTGTATGTGTGACAAATAAATGTATTTTTTTCTTTCTTTCAATAATAAACGCAAAAAATAGTTTTGGCAGTCCTCTCTTGATGTTAACCTTACAGAACCTAAAGAATTCTGAAGAGACCGAAAGAAGTGAAAATCTGAAGGTGCAAGGTCAGGGCTATATAGTGGATGCACTAACACCTCCTAGCCAAACTCTCTTAATTTTGCTGAGTTTCTAAAGATGTGTGTGGTCTAGCGTTATCGTGATGAAAGACCACACCCTTCCTGTTGATCAATTCCGGCAGCTTTCTCTCAACTGCTTTCTTTAATCTCACCAGTTGTTGGCAGTAGATATCCGAATCGAAGGTTTTGCCGGGTGGTAAAAGCTTATAATGAACAATGCCCGTCCAGTCCCACCATATACAAAGCATCACCTTATTTCGAGTTAGCCCAGGGTTACTTAAAGTCTGTGAAGCCTGGCCAACCTTAGACCCCTTTTTCTCACGTTCTTGTCATACGTGATCCACTTTTCGTCGCCAGTTATCAATCTCTTCAAAAAGGCTCAGTTTCATTCGTCTCAATAATGAACCGCAAATGAGTACACGGTTCATTAGGTTTCTTTCAGTGAGCTTGTGTGGCACCCAAATATCGAGCTTTTTGGTATAGCCAGCTTACTTCGAATGGGTTTTGTGGTCAATTTCCAGTTCTTCAGCTACATCGTAACTACGGATATGTCGATCTTGCGCAACTTTTAAAAATATGGATCCTGTTTATTCGTAACAGGGCGACCAGAGCGAGATGCATCTTTAACATCAAAATTTCCGGACTGAAAACGTTTGAACCAACTTTGTGCTACTCTTACTGACACTGCATTATGTCCATAAACATCACAAATTTTTTTCGCTGCTCGAGTTGCATTTTTGCCTTTTTTGTAATAATATTTTAAAATGTATCGAATTTCTTCATTAGATTTACTCATTTTTACAGAAAGAAAAACAAATGAAAAATAGCAGGAAACAATTTTTTTTTTTAACATGATTGGATAAGTTTTAACATGGGTTTTGAATGGGGAATAAACGATACTTGAGACTTAGAGAAATGTTAATAAAGCAAAAAGTTGGAACTCGTTATCCGAGAGGAATAATGCGGGCTAAAAAAAACCTTCCTAAGAGTTATTAAACGCGTATATTTTTATCGTACAGCCGAAGCATTACTTAAAGTTCGAATAGGTTATCCATTTTATTTATCTCTATAATTAGAGATGAAGTAGGTAATAAGGTATTGTCTATAACGTTATCGGGAATCCAGCATTGTGTGCCAAACAATAGGTTACCTTTGGCATTAATAATGCTGTGCTGAGACTAAGCCGCGACCTTCTTGATGGGTTTTTGCTACTAATTAGATTTCGCTGTGTCTTACAAACCTAAAAAGCATCATTACACACTTATTTCACATCACTACGCGTGTACTTTATGTCTAAACTATTTCGAGAACGATACACCACTAGAATAAATAGAAAACTCAAATGCTCGAAAAAAAACGAAAACAAAAATAAACCTAAAGCTAAAAATCCCACGTACAACTTTTTTGATATTTAGTTTGCACTAAAACATAGTGGTAAGAGATCTGGAGTTGAAAATCTGTTGCCAAGCACCTATAGGTGTGTTCCGATAGATGCATATGAGAGCCAATTCCCCCACCAGGCTTAGTGTGTTACCAATTGCATAAGATTATATGATCATACTTATACAGAATTAAAAAAAAAAAGTGCGAATGTCGTGGAACACTCAGTTGGAACGAACGTGCTAATCTCTGGAAGTACAAGGCGGATTTAAATATTCCTTTTTGTATTTTGTAGTCTGTGTATTGAGTAACCTTATAGGCTATATACCTTCACGCTACGACACCAAGGAGTGAAGCAATAATAATGAACGTCAAGCAACCTGACAAGTACAGGAAGTGAGGGTAATTAAGGGTAGCCTCTCACGGTCCGTGAAATCGCGGAAGGACGCGAGGCGGACCAGCCCACACAGACGCATCATGTTCATTGCGGTGGCTACATGTGCTCGTCAGCTGTGCGTGAGAATCCGCAATATCACGAACTGTGGGATGCCTCCTTTAGAGAATTGTTTGAATAGATTTAACACGGCTGAAAACTTAGGCCACAGTAGTAGGTAATAAATGAAACCATTCACTGTATAAATATAATGAGATTCCTAAATTGTTTAAAAATATGACTCCATTTGTATATGTGCATTCTATTCTTATCGTCTAGTAATTACCTACGTACTCTAAGAACTTAATTTGTTTTTAAGTTCTTTATACGTTTAGCGTGTAAGCAATATAAAGACGCAGGCTAAGTATCAAAGAAAAAACGTAACGTGTTTACACTTTTATTCCGTGTAACATACTGTTCTCAACAAATTTTTTTCTGACTGACTACGCTGTTAGCCATATGGACCCTGAAGCCTCAGACGGTTTTTGCAGCTTCAAAGTTATTTGGGCGCGAGCGCTTAAGGCACTCAGCCGTGAAAGTAGAGACAACTTGCTCAAGGGTGTCAAAGCGGCCGGACCTCGCTTGGGCAGCTGCCGCGATTGCAATTAAGTCGCGATTTAGCTAATTCCCTACTCCTACAATTCGAGCTAACTAACGTATACATATATATATGTTCCCTGCCCCCTGGGAGGAAGGAGGGAAACATATGTATATGTATTTAGTGATATCAAGAGTTGTCAAGATGATTCAACCAATGCTTTATATTACAATTTCTGTTTAGGAAAAACTATGCATAGATGGCGCACCAAAACAATTTCCGCTACAATATAATTCAAACCGGATACGCCAACTGATAACGGAAATCGTTAATATTTAATATATTCTGTATAAAGCCAACAAGCGTTTAGCCAAAATTTCACCCGATGTTAAGTGACATACCATACCATCACGCCTGTATTCCCCGAAGGGTTAGGCAGAGTTATACATTTGTACACCCACATTTCGCCGAGTACGTTTTAGGTCCCATGTAATAGGTGGCGAGCCTATTGCCATTAATCGGGCACGAAACCAAACTCCGAGCTGCTACTGAGAATTTTATAGGAAAACCTCAATAACACTTTGCTCGACCTGGGATTCGAACCCAGGACTTCGCTCATAGCAGTCGCGATTACGGCCACTAGGCTAACGAGGCAAAGGCGAGGTTAAGTGACGATGTGGCCAAAGATGGTAACACGCGAAACCCAATGAGGGAACTACGTCTCAAGTGCATTAGTGAAATGCTCTACCACCATGCTATGGTTTTATCACGATGATTTCCTTCATCGAAAGCTTAGGCTCATTGAAGGAATTCGGTGTGATCACTATAATCTGTACTTCAAACTGAAACAAAAAAATAATTGCCAAGTGCGTGTCGGGCCACGCACAGTGTAGAGTTCCGTAGTTGCCCGTACCATATGCAGACTTAGAGAGAGGGCTATAAGTAACTTTCAATGGAAATTGTACGAAATTACTTCTCCGAGTACATTTTATAACTTGATTGACTATTACTAGTTAATTTGTAAAGTCTACTTATCTGTGATAGTTTTTCATCTAATTTTATTATTTATACTACTACCATGAATTTTTCCACATATCTAAAAAGAACCATTTAGCTGGCAAGGACGGACATTGACGTACTTTTTTGACGAGATTAATATGTACCTATAACCATACCAAATTACAGCTTTTTTGTACTAACAATCTCTGAGCTAAACCACGGACAGCCAGACGGACTTGTTGACTTCGGAACTCTAAAACCGCTTCACTTTTTCCTCGCTACAACGATATTCACTCTCTTAAAAGCACAAGTCCAGACTTTTGAATTGTTATTAAATACTTTGTTTTAAAGTGAAAACTTCTATAGGAAGGTCTGGATAGGGAGTAAATTCATGTAAGTAGTCATCGACATGGTCATGTGACTTGTTAACGATAAACGGAGTCTTTGAAGCAATATAACCTAAATAATAATAATATTAATTAAACAATTAATTTGGATATCCAAAAATAATAACTGTTTATAGTTTTAAGTTTTCACTTCTGTCGGCAGTCTTCATGACTGCTTTGTCTTTTTTCATTAATTTTTTTTTTAATTCCAACCGACTCCTGGCAAGGTGCGGCGTGAACTTACTCGTGTATTAAATCATTTAATTAATTAACATAGCAAGAAAGCCGAGTTCATCCAATTAGATCCGTTCCGCGGAGGAAATCATCGTTCATAAAGATAATATATAATGTTTACAGAGGCATTATTAATTTTAATGGAATTACTTAATTTTAATTAAACAAATATAACTCTTTTTCTGCGGTTGAAGGTAAATAGTTGTTTTTTAATTAAATATGTTTAAATAAGTAATGAGTTAGTCGGGATGATATACTGACTTGTTGAACGGTCGTTACCGTCCGTATGGATCTAGACAACTTTTGTTAATATGTTAATTTTTATGGCGGTTAATTTAACAAATTAAATTATTAAAAAGGAAACAAAAAACTAGACTGCAACAAAAACATAGACAAAATCATTATTTTTTTGCTTTTTTTTTATTTCTACACCTCGTACTTAAATATTATATAGCCTATGTAACTCCCACAATTATGACGTATCTAACGACACCGTTTTGGCTACAGAGCGGGGCAAAGAAATAGACAGACTTACTTCGTGATTATCTTCGGATGAATATCAAAATTTTAGATATACCTATTATTCGCAAACATTAACTTTTTTCTAGTTAAACTCAACATGTTAATTATTCCTACACGCATAATTTTCGTGGCTAGCACCCTATTAGGAAAAAGGCACAGTGTTAAAGCAATCATGCGGAACTGGCGCGGCGCGGCGGAGCTGTGGCTTCTGCGTGGCGGAGGCGTTCGAAAGAATTCCGGTTCAGCGTAAATAATAAGCATTTTTACCTTTAAAATAACCGGCAGGCGACCACCATTGGTGGAAGCAGGTTCGCCACAATACCGACGGCATTCTGTAGACTACGCAAGCGGAGCCGCAGGCACTTACATACATACCATCACGCCTGTATTCCCCGAAGGGCTAGGCAGAGGTGTACAAATGTATACCCATAGTTCGCCGAGTATGTTTAGGTCTCATGTAATAGGGGACGAACCTATTGTCATTAATAGGGCACAAAGCTAAATTCCGAGTTGCTTCTGAGAATTTCATAGAAAAAACCCAATAATACTTTTCTCGACTTGGGAATCGAACCCAGGACCTCGAGCATAGCAGTATGCTATGCGCGCGCACGGCTAGTATTAATTTAGATAATAAGAGAATCATGTCAATGTGATTATGGATTTCGTACTAATTACTTAGTATTCGTACTATTGACTGGAAGCGATATTAAATGGCGCGCTCTGTGACCGCACGCACTTTATAAGCAGGCGACGAGCTGCTTGAAGACATTCTCGCTTGAGCCGTGGGATAGTGAAGACCTCACTTATTAAGACGAATACATTATACACTGTGACATATTGCCATCTCGTTACACATCTCGCTGCCTATTACACTAGATTAGATATTCTGAACAATAGACTATCGACTATAAATACCGACAGAAGATCGCAGCCTAATAACCTCATCCTTAGTTCTTGCGATGAGTAGATGGTTTCCAGAGCTCCTCGGTTAAGGGGGGGGGGGGGGGGCTTAAGGTCGACGACACGCTAGTAATATTTTGGTGTTACAATCGTCCATAGGCTACGATGACCGCTTACAATCAAGCGAGACGTACGCTTGCTTATTACTTTAGTCCTATAAAAAGAAATGTTAAAACGAAAGAATTACCTTTTCTATACTAATATTATAAAGAGGAAAAATTTGATATTTGGTTGGTTTTTGTTTTTTTTAATTTGTAATGGATAAACTCAAAAGCTACGGGACCGATTTTAAAAATTCATTCACTACTATAAAACTACAGTATCAGCGAGTAACGTAGGATATATTATATATTGAACAATTAATTTATTCCTCATAAAAATGTCGATAGTTTTACACAAAGTATAAAAAATTGCGTACACGGATGCGTTGGCGATGTTTGTCGTATAAAATTAACACGGGTGAATCCGCGGAGCACAGCTAGTATTTAATAAACATGAAAAGATTTTGTAACTAACGAATATTATCGTATACTTACGTCATTTAAAATACGCGTATGCGAAATAAGAACGTGGTCAAATACTTACGAGAATTCCACGTTGTGTCTAAGCTCTGATAACATTTATCAATTTAGCTAATATAATCATACTAGTTGTGAGCCACGTTTTTACCCGTATTAAATTCATCCTACCGACTCTCCACTGCGTCGCCAGCGTACCTGTATTCTTCCCGTACATGCCTTCAACTTGCCACATTTCTTCACGCTCATTGTTATTGGTTCGCTCCTTAGGTATGTAGCATTATGTTAGATAGCTTATAACCATCCTCAATAAAAACGCTATTAAATCCAATAAATATTTTTCAAAACTGAGCTGTACTTCCAGAGACTAGCGCGTTCAAACAAACAGACAAAACAAAAAAGGATACGAAGTTTACGTACTTGTTGCTAACACATACTTTGCGCAGGCATTTAAAAGTAATTTTTGTTTTAGATAAAATACTGATAGATAGTTTAGGTAAGATATTAAACATATTAATTATTTACCTAAATCTATGAATTGTCAGTGGCCTCTGTTATTATTATCATCATATTATCATATAGTTTTGCTTAATGAATCAAGAATATACTTGCCGCACGCGTTTGTTACGCGGTAATTATTTTCATCCAGTAATTTTATTTTTACTCATATTATTGACAATTCATAATTATAGTCTATCAATCGAAAAATTACATATATAAATTTCCCGTGTACAAAATTTCATAAAAATTAGAGAATTAGGAAAAAAATAATTATAAACGGTTCGTGAATTATTTGCACGACTTTAAACAATGTAACGTTAGACTTCATATTTCATGAATTCTCCATTTTGGTATTAAACTTTCACAATATTTATATTTGGACTAGCTGCGTCCGCGGTTGTGCTCGCATGGACTACAGAATGTCGTCGATTTGACACAGCGCGACTCGTGCTACTACTGCTCCCTATAATTTTAAAGACAAAAATTCTGATTATTGAGATAAGATCTACAATTATGTTAGTGTGTTAAATAAAATAAAATCCAATGTTCAATGCCAATGAAATTAAAATGGAACTCCCTTGAAAATGTCCTCTTTCCAACAAAAAAATAATTTTATAAATGACGGAGTTCTGAGATAACAAACATTTCAAAAATTATCGAATTGATAACTCTTCCTTTTTGAAGACAGTTAAAAAGAACCTTTCGTAGAACAGAACCCGACAGAAAAAGAGGGGTGTTATAAGTTTAACGTTAGTATCTGTTAGTCTATCTATGGCATTGTAGCTCACGAATGGCTGAACCGATTTTAACGTAGTTTTTTTTTTAAAGTAGACTTAATCGAGAGTGTTCTTAGTTATAATTCAAGGAAATCTGTTCAGCCGTTTGAATATTATCAGCTCTTTTATAGTTGATAAATAGATGTGAGCATATTCAACAAATCTGATTGAATCGAGATTCGGTATTCTATTAAATCAATTATATTATAAAAACCATGACCTGATGCTGCAGCGTCATCTGGAATCCGTAGGATACCTAACTCCTCACTAACTTACAGCAGAGATATACTATTTGGGCTTCTTATAATGGCTCAATGAAAAGGTTACTTGTGTTTGGGGGCTTATTAAATTTTCAATTTACCTTGTTATATAATTTTACTTATTTTACAGTGCGAAGATTTTGATTTGTCACCAAGAAACAGTTCCTTATGATCAAAGAAATTTATTAGGTATCCGTAGCTTAAAAGTTAAGGTACCGTTATTTTAAAGCTTCAAAAAAAGCTACATTGGTACTCCAAAAACGTGAGGTATTTTTTTTTATTCGAGTTTGAGAGTGCCGTGTACTTTTACACAACTAGGTAGGAGGTAATAGATTCTAAAGGGATTATCAATAAAATTTATTCCATTTTAACCCTAATAAGGTACTTGCTACCTTGCCAAATATTGTGCGAAAGTAAAGTGAGAAAACTTTTAATTTGGTTGTCAAAACGTATTTGCACGTGAGAACTTTGATTTTCAAACTTTATTGAGGCGCTGTTGAAAGCGTGACACGCCATTATAAAAGTTATAACGCCGTTTCACACACCCCTTTTCCGGCGTCTACTTAACGTCAATAGTGACGTGACTTAAATATCGATAAAAATATTATTTTACATTTTTGGAACAAAGTTTCCTCGTCGCGGGATGGGAGCTAAACAAGAAAGAGTGTCCGACCCGACCGACATTGAAAAGACACCAACACATACATACATATATAGGACTTTTGAGACTATGATCGTCGTGGAATTGACTTATCTGTGTTATGACCAGATTTCTATACACTATTGAATTCAACAGTTAGAATGTACTGATTAACTTTATAATTTGTTTATATTTTTATTATAACTAGTGGTCGCCCAATGCTCGATATTCGACAAGCGACCTTTTAATCATGGACTATTTTCTGTTTGACATCTGCAGTATGAACCTAAACAATGAATATTAGATTACTAGCTGTCACTTTTCATTGAGTGACAATGTCAATATTTTGAGGGTCTAAGTTCAATGGCACTGATCGTGTTAGGATTCGCAGTATTAACTTATTTTATTTAATATATTAGTAACAGATATTATAGATAAATTTTAGCTTTCTGCACTCCTTCTCCATATAAACTTTATCCATGCCAAATCAATACAGTCTTCCGTGCACGCAAAACACTTAAAAGGGGGTACAAAGTTTTTGCTTCACGTATTAATGTAATGATAATTGATAATAACTTTTCATACCTTTTCTTAATAAAAAAAATAATTTTTAATACATATATAAATAATAATAAAGCCCTAAATCAATGGGACTCGAACCATCGACCACTCGTACCGTACATACAGCAGTCCGTACAAGTCTAGTCGTCACATAACTAGACTAATTCGACGCCAATCATAGGCGCGAAAATCAGCATTTTCATTAACCGTGTATATACAATCTTATTTTATCGCAAGCCAAATCATATATGTAGATGTATATGTGTTTATCAATTTTTATTTTCGGTCGACTCGGACACTTTTTCACATGTAACTCCCATCCAGTAATCCCATTGTCAAATAATATATAGCGAAAGCATATATACTGTTTTCGCAAAAGATTGACACTATAACGGCAACCGCGAAACAGGTGATCTAGTATTATTCATCATTCACGTAATCTCGGTCGAAACAATCGGAATGGTTTTAGATTATCTCGAATCGACTGACTCGATTTAAAGTGACAAGCCGTGCGAGTATACCAATAAATAGATTGCAATGAATTACTAGTAAATCGTATTTTCATGCGACTCGACTAAATTCGACAATCGATTACGATAGGAAACCGCCTTGAACTAAAGATCAAAATTTGATATTTACTTTTTTACCACATCTCTAAATATATTAACAAATTTTTGTTATGTACCCATAAGAATTATGAATGTAATATTGAACCTATTTGTATCTTTGCCGTGTGTATGTATATTAATAAAAAAAAAAAAAAGTTTAAAAACAATCCTGGTGAATAGAAAATAGATATTAAAGAAGGGCAAAATACTCTTTTACGGGTTCGCCCTTGGTATATGATATACAACGAGTTTTGAGTGTGTAATTAATGAGGTAAATTGAATTCATAATGGTTACTTTGAAAATAGCATGTAAGTATTGTTTTTATGTTATACAAAATTTTAATCTACAATGAATGTAAAAAAACATGACCAGAAAATGTCATTTACTCCGTGTGATAACAAAGATCAACATCATGAAGAAATACACGAATTTATGCTGTAACTGGCGACCCGCCCCAGCTTCGCAGGGGTACAATTTACAAAGTGGTGTATTTTATGTTTACAAAAGCCTGATGTAGTGTTTATCGAACCCTTTGGATCCCATACATAACAGAAATGTACGTGAAATTGGCATATATGCCCTCCGCGGGAGCAGTGGTATTATATTGATAGTTCATAACTGCCTTATTAGCATAGTGGTCCTCTAAACGCGACTGCTATGCTCGAGGTTCTAGGTTCGATTCCCAGGTTGCGCAAAGTGTTATTGTGGGGTTTTGTATGAAATTCTCAGTAGCATCTCGGAATTTGGCTTTGTGCCCGATTAATGGCAATAGGCTCACCCACTATTACATGAGACCTAAAACATACCCGGCGAACTGTGGATGTACATTAGTATACCTCTGCCTAACCATTTGGGAATACGGGCGTGTTAGTATGTTGTGTAACTTCATATTAATTTCTTCACTAGTAGATAGCTGATGTTATAAGGTGTAACTTAGGCCATTTTATTTTAGAAATGAATAAGATTTTTTGTGTTTAAAATAACCGGGAGCGGGCCTAGCACGATTCGCACGTATGTCTGATTGCCGGCATTCTGTAATCAACGTGACTACAGCCGTGGGCACAGCTAGTGTAATGTAAAAATAATAAACTAGTAATAATAACATTCCTGTCCAATTTGTCCTACTAATATGTATAATAAATGTGAAAGTGTGTATGTTTGGATGTTTGTTACTCAATCACGCAAAAACGGCTAAACGGATTTGAATGAAATTTTGCAGACAGATAGTTAATGACCAGAAATAACACATAGGGTACTTTTTATCCCAGTAAAAGTCATAGTTTAACCAGTGTTATCCTTCAAATAAAATAAATGGAAAGTTTGTTTGTTACATAATCACACAAAAACGGCTGAACGGATTTGAATGAAATTTAGCACACAGATAGTCTATAACCTGGATTAACACGTAGGGTACTTCTATCTCTGTAAATGTAATAGTTGAATAGTATTATCCTACAAATATAATACTCTTTTATGATATTTTTGCTTTGTTGTGTTTAAATCAGCTGGTGCAAATGCAGTAATATAGTGAAGTGGTATGGATCGCGCCCACCATACACTTAGTGGCAAACCCATTTAAGATTTTCTTTAGTTTGTCGTGTTCCGAGATCAATACAGATATATCCAATAATACGCAGACGTAATACGCAGAGGGTAGATATATACTCTCACTGACTTTTTGTAGATTTTCTTATGTTCTACAATTCTGTGCTATATTAATTTTATTTATCTCTTATGGTTAACTCAATTAACCCGAATTGATTAACCATGAAAAGATTTTTTTTTTAAACACAGAATCTAATCCTTTTCTAAAATAAAGTAAGTAAGTAAACAAGTACTCCCTATAATATCAGTTATCTAGCAGTGAAAGTGCCATCAAAATTGGTACAACCGTTTCGGAGATTACCCGGAACAAGCAGACGGACAGACAAAATTTTTAAAAATGGGTTTTTTGTTATATGTATTGTATATACTTTCATATTCATTTAGTAAAAAGCTGTTATTTTGACATTTTAAACAGTCACTTCAATTTTATTAATTGTATAGATAAGCTGAGTAAATCATTTTTTATTCGACTGTTATGCTGGTTGGGCGCTTCATGTGGAATGTCCCTGGTGTCAGATTTTCAACTTGAGAGTGGTAGCTAGCCAGGCGGATATTGGAAAATACCCTATCAACATTCTATGGTTTCATAGCGATGTTTACTTTCATCAAAAGCTAAGGCCCACTATAGGGATTCGAACATACATGTAAGGTTACTCAAAAACATTTCTTTGAAAAAACGTGACTACCTTCCGTTTTGCAGAATGAATGTGGGTGGTATACAAATATGTTAGCAAGTAACACATAAGCGTCCAGAGATTGTGATTTATAATAATTACTCGCAGTGTTATCCTAGTTATTTACCATTATACATATAATTCATAATTAATAATTTAGTTAATCATCATATAAATTGATATTGTAAACTTATTACTACATAATCTGACTTACGATTAATTTGGTATAAAGCGGGTAGGACAATGATTAATTTTATATAAAGCGGGTAGGACTGCGATTATTTTGATATAAGTTTTAACATACATAATCGAACTGAAAAGAAGTGGATTTTTTGCAATCTAAAAGCAGAGATTTAGGATTTTTCGTAAAAGCGAAGTCATGTAATAAACTTCAATTAAACTATTTTTGAAGTAGGATTAATATTAAAAAAGGGTTGTGTTTATTATTAGCTTTTAAAGTTATTAGTTTACTTATTTTTTTGATTATGAATTTTAACGATATTGTACGATTTTAAAAACAAAAATGTATTCGATTTTATAAACCATTTTTCAACTAATGACGTTCTTGGCCCAGAAATACACTTTCTCAAGCTCATACAGAAATGTCCATTGTCCTTTACAGTGCATCGTAGTTCTACGGAGTGGGCCAGAAAGATTTGCGAATTTTAATAAATAATAAAAAATAACTAAATACAATACACATACACATCTTTATTTCAATTAATATAGACATCTGGGAAATTTATTTCTTAATTATTACATCATTCAGGTGTGCACCATCCCGCTGCAAACATTCCTCGAATCGGAACCTCAAATTGGTAAAAACTCGCTGAAATATTCCGCGAGGAATAGCTGCCACTTCTTCTCGGATATTTATCTTCAACTGGTTAATCGTGGCTGGGTTATTGGAGTAGACTCTACTTTTCAGGTATCCCCGTATGAAAAAGTCCGGTGGCGTTAGATCCGGACGTCTAGGCGGCCATGCAATGTCACCTCGGCACGATATCAGTTTCCCAGCAAACATCTCGTTTACGGCCGCCAACGAAGCATTAGATGTATGGCATGTCGCACCATCTTGTTAAAAGCACGTCGCACGATTATAGGCTTCAAATTGTTGCAGTTGCAGAAAAAAAAAAATTCCTTAACATAACATGTATCGATGGGAATTTACAGTGACAGATTGCCTTTGTTGATTTTCAAAGAAATAGGGTCCGATAATTCCGTGTGCTGATATGGCCGCCCAAACGGTTACTTTCGGCGAATGCAGAGGCTTTTGATGTTTTGCACGTGGGTTCTCTGCAGCCCAGTAACGGCAATTCCGTTTATTGACATGCCCCTAACTTGTTCAATTGTGTCTTCCGTTCTTGTTGACATTGGGCGTCCCGCAGACTTCTGTTTGAGAGTCAAACCAGTAGCTTCAAACTTTCTCACCCACGATCGAATCACACTTTCCTTCGGACACTGATTTACGTCATGTAATCCAAACTCACGCCGAAATCACGCACCAATCATGGCACGAATCGCCATCTTTATAATAATGTTTAACGCAGAATGCACGCTGCGCTCCGGTGAACCGGTCCATCGCGACTAAATTTCCGAGAACCGAGCTTATCATCCCCACCACCCGCGCAGCCCCCGCTTATAAGGTTCAACCGCAAGAGTATTTTTAAAATCGTACGCCTTTCTGGCCCATCCTGTATATTAAAACCTCGTAGACCACGGGAGAAGTTTACTTTATTATCTACTAGAGGCATTCCAGAAATTTAATATCTTAACATTGCCCTCCCAATACATTCTCGATAATTTAATTATGTATATTCGTAAAAACTTTCACGAGCTAGATTTTGTCAAAGACCAAGCACAGTTTTAATACTTGAAATAGATATAAATTAGTCGTAACGTGTTTTAATTATTTACCAGATAAGAAGTTCAAGGACCATGTCAAGCCGGTTTTACTGTCAAAAGTAACCTTTTAAAGTGTGGATTTTTATTTGAATGATAGTGATGACTGGAAGTGACTCCCTCTCTGTGCGTTCACGAAATTATATGGTTATTATTACATATTATATTATATTAATACCTAATATTGTATAGATCAGTCAGAGGTCACGGTTGAATAAGACGCGTAGTTAAGCGGCCGCTACCTTTGAACTATAAATATGAAACGACTAGATTAGAAATCATCAAGGTGGCCAGACACCTATACATATCGAAATAGAATTCTTTTAAAATTTCAACACATTCACGTGGTATACATATATATGTATACGAACACATGAACGTGTTGCTAAGCGAATGTATAACATCTGTCATAATATTGACTAACATGCTACAGCAATTGAGTTGGCAATATGTTGTTGCTAACACAACTGTTGCCTGCTATTGACTTAAATAATAAATATTAATGAACAATTTAAGGACGTTTTTACTTTAATGCAAAGAATGTGGATACTATAGACAGATGTAATTTTTTGCTCTGTATTAATTAGTAGTAAAAATTGCTTAGTCCAATTCATAAAGATAATAGGCAATCAAAGTACAAACTACAAGACAATTTTTTTACAAAAAAGAAAAACAAATTCAATGGTTTTGAAGATTTTACTGATGTATCTTCGAAGTCGAAGGTCCAATGCCAGTAAAATTAAAATGGGACAACTCTTGAGGTATCTCCTATCAAACAAAAAAAGAATCATCCAAATCGGTTTATAAACAAAGAAATTATGACTGTACATCGATTTAAAAAAATATATACATTCGAATTGAGTAACTTCCGTCTTTTTTTTTAAATCGGTTAAAAACATCGATGTAATTTTTATTTATATATATAAAATATATACCATACAAAATAACTGATAAACTTTTGAACTACTGAACGCGCGCATCATTAATCACTAATTAAAATTAAATCACTAGCCCCCCTGCGGGGCCCGCCCGAAGGGCAATGTTTTGCAATTTGAAGTAAGAATTAAATAACTGGCCGCGCATGATGCTCGTCTGCTCGTAACTCGTTACTCGCACACTCATATACACTCGTATATAATAGAAAAAGAGAGAGAGAGAAAGAGGCATTTTTTCCTTACGTGACAATGTCTACAAACCAATTCTTACTGCAAGCCGTGTTTAATAATTTGATTAAAAAACATTTAATTCGTCCTTTCCCCTAGTAAATTTCGCCATTTTTACTCGGCCTTCGTACGCCGGAATGCTTTGAAATGACTACTGAAAAGGCGCGGGCGCACGACCTAATAACGCGGCGCACATCGTATATGCGCGGCGTCAGGTATCTGAAAGAGACTACTGTAGTAAATTTCCATTATAATCATTTGTCGGTTGCGTACAGCGTCACGTCGCGCCGGACGCTGCCTACAGCGTTTGTGATAGACCACCTCCTAAAGCAACTTCGTTCTGATAATTTTAAGAGCTCGATTAAGACTCAAAAAGGCTATATATTAGGTACACCGGCAAACGCGAAAATATTGACAAATTCCGCCAAAAAAATAAGGATTACTCTGTCTATAAGCTGTACGCACACTATCGAGAGGAGAAAGAAGGTAGGTCGAAACAATGTGCGCCAATGAACCAAAATGTATGTTTAGTGATAATATGTTATAAAATACAATAATAATAAATCGTACGACGCCATTACTGAAACCGGAACGCTAGCCGTCGCGACAGTATTGAAATCACGGCGATAATCGTCGGTGGTTTTCCATTCATATTCGATAACTCATTACTGCCGATGGACCCGCCTGCCTTAAAATTATTTTAAAAAGTTTGTTAAATAGTTGTCATTTCTTTAACTTACCCGCGCAACTTCGTCTGCGTCACATAACAGAGATAGAGAGAGGGTTAAAGAGAGTGGGTCGTAGGCACCTATAACACAATTCTAAAGGTGCTCAAATTTTCTTTGTTTTATCTATGAACCATTTGAGAACCATTCGTCCTCCCCTCCCCACATGACCTGACATATCATGACATATCTTTCTGCATGATAAAAATTTGCGGACTTTCTTTTAGATCTTTTAATGAGAAACAACTCGGTTACACATGATTGTTGCGTAACTTTAACCATTTACACAGCGCATGCAATGGAAGCTCTCAAAAGGAATTAATTATCCCGTTTTTGCAACATTTTTCATTGATGTTCCGCTGCTATAGTTCGTAGCGTGATGTTATATAGCCTTCCTTGTTAAACGGACTATCCAACACTAAAATACTTTTTCCATTCCAACCTTTACAACATTATTTCCTGAGATTAACCCTTTCAACCAAACAAACAAACAAACTCTTCAGCTTTATAATATTAGTATAGATTTTCCAGATATACACACCTAGTGACATACATATTTGTGAGTAGTTATGCATATAGATGTTGTAACAAAATATACGTAATCCGCGAATAGTTTTATCGTGGGCGCCCGCGCCGCGCCGTGCCGTTCACAATTTTTATCGATGGACTTCTCACGTCACTAGTTCAAGGACAGACGCGAATTTTATAGCCGCCAGTTCACGTTTCAATTGATAATATTTTAACATAATTTAACATTGTGTAATAATTAAATGGAATTATCGTGTAGATTTTGACTATTAATTTTATTTAACTATTAATATTATTAAATAAAACAGTAAAATCAAAAAACTCGGTTCCATTTAGGCCATACGAAGGCACTTATGAACATTAAACCACTACCACCGGTTCGGAAAACAACCCATCCATCGAGAAGAACCGACAAGAAACTCGACCGGGTTTATCTGTTTTTTCAACTGTACATTAGTATTAATAACATTAATTACTAGTACTATTATTAGTATTACATTATGTAATAATAACCATATAATTTAGTGAACGCACAGAGAGAGAGTCACTTCCAGACATCACTATCATTCAAATAATGATCCACTATATAATAACCTTTTGACAGTAAAACCCGCTTGACATAGTCCTTGAACTCAGTGTCTGGTAAATCACTAAAACACGTTACGACTAATTTATATCTATTTCTAGTATTAAAACTGTGCTTGGTCTTTGACAAAATGTAGCTCGTCAAAGTTTTTACGAATATACATAGTTAAATTATCGAGAATGTATTGGGAGGGCAAAGTTAAGATATTAAATTTCTGGAATGCCTCTAGTAGATATATAAAGCAAACTAATCCCGTGGTCTACGAAGTTATTAATGTAGAACTACGATGTACTGTAAAGGACAATGGACATTTATGTATGAACTTGAGAAAGTGTTAAATTTAAGTAAGTAATTTGAAGCAACGATGAGCTCATTGGCAGCGTGCGCGGACACCACGTCGATTATGTGTATTCGAATCCCTATTATGAGTCTAATATTTTGATGAAAGTAAACATCACGATGAAACCATAGAATGTTGATAGGGTATTTTCCAATATCCGCCTGGCTAGCTACCACTTTCAAGTTGAAAATTTGACACCAGGGACATTCCACATGAAGCGCCCAACCAGCATAACAGTCGAATAAAAAATGATTTACACAACTTATAATGAAATAAAAGCATATTTAACGTTTCCAAACCTCTAAATAGCCGTGTAATAGTGTGTAACTCAACTATTTAGCATTTTCCACTAAAGGGTGCTATAAACAAGTGGAATAAACGCTTACAGCACTGTGTTATAGCACTTTCATTCTATCTTTTGATAGACGTTGAGTTAACGTAATAGTTCTATATCAGCTATGAAATAGCTAATTCGCTGAATTAGGCGTTATTATTTTTCCATTACTGGGCACTCTGTTTTGTTTCTACAAATGTCGAGTAAAAGCAATCTATTTACTATTAGGCATCTTCATTGGTCTTACTGCGTGCTTATATCACAACTCGATGTGCTTGAGAATGCTATTATAGGAATTTAATTTTATTCAGTGCTGCTAATCGACTTTTACTCACCTTAAATTGCTCTAACGGATATCTGAAAAACTTTTACAGCACAACTCGTCCATTTTGTTAATAATTATGTTCTATTAGTTCTTGGGTTTTGATGAAAAAATCTTAAAAGAAATGGTTTTCGTAGAATATTTAAGAAAACGTTTCAGAAGATGAGTAATTACGGAACTTCATTGTGCCCAATTTACTATCATTCTGTGAGTCAAGCGCGAGCTGTATTAGGTATATTTTGAGTGGTTCCGTAGGTTCAAGTTTTCCCAATAACGATGACCATAGACGAAATTTTGAATCTGAATCAAGAACAATTCAAGCAAATATAAGTGGTAGGTAGTGAATCAGTAAACGTCTCTAATTAATAAGTGATCTAAATTCAAATAACGACTGAACTGCGATCAGTTCAGACATAACAGTGACAGTAGTTCTGGTAACGACATCGATTACGATGACAATTTTTAGTTTGATTTAAAAGAGTGACCCAAGTAAGTTTATGATTCACATAGAGATTTGGCAACTGTATAACTAAATAAAAAAATATCATACGTCTATCCTAAAGACCCTCAAATATGTTTAAAGACTGATACAAAAATTAATAAAGGGATCTAATGATACCGATATGACTATCGGTCTGCCGATTATTTATTTATCAAACTATATCTAACATTTTAAAAATCGCGAGAGAGCCGCACGTGGTACTAGCGGCGACCTTGCCGTTATTACTAAGCGTTGTATTATATCGCGCTTACATATTATTATTAATTTCGATTTTATATCTTCCTTTATTAATACTCCTTTTGAGATTAAATATCAAATACCTACTTTACTATCGCCAGTTTTAAGCATATGACACAGACTATGTGACCCAAAAACGTTACCCTTCGCCAGTCGGTTTAATGGGATATTTCATTTTTTTATTTATTTATTACTAAACTTTCGATATCGGTGTCGGAATATTCACTACAATATTCGGTATCGGTATCATATCGGCAAATATATATATATCGTAACCACCCTTCGTTTAAAACAAACTCTGGAACGCGGAAATTTAGTGTGGCATAAATTATCTATGCAAAAAAAATTGATGGACTTTAAGTATAAAAAAGTTTCAACCATTAGTTCTGGCCAACATTATTGTTATAATTTTATAAATATGATATATGAGAGTTTTTATTATACCCACACGCATTTAATGAACCCTAAAATGTATGTGTTATAGCGACATGATGTGCTATAAATGTAAAATCGAATTAAAATCTTATAAATTAGATGTTAATAGAACTAGCTCATTTCTTTAAAAACTTTTTATATTTAACAAATATTTATTATATACATTTTAAGGAATTATATGAAAAAAGTAAAGTTATTCTAGCATTTCGTTCTTTATTATTTACAACAGGTATGTATTTTAAAAATTTTGTAGATGGTGTAGGTATATGATTTAATTATAATAACTAACTTATTCAATACTAGCTGTGCCCGTGACTTCGTTCACGTGGACTACAGAATACCAAATGGAAAATCTTGCTCCCCCGCTCCCGGCTATTTTAAAGAGAAAAATGCTATTTTGGGTGTTCCTTAGAAGATAAACGTATACTCTCCTTTACTTTTTTGTAGGTCTTTTTGTCCGTATGTATGGTCTTAAGCCATTTAAGCACCCGAATTGATTCACCATGACCATTTTTTTTATTTGTGGGGGACCCTATTTCTTTAAATAAAAGTAGTTTAAGTTACTCCTTATAACATCAGCTATATATTGGTGAAAGACCCATCAAAATCGGTCCAACCGTTTCGGAGATTACTCGGAATAAACAGACTGACCGACAAAAATTTAAATATTGTTTTTTTTTTGTTATGGGTATCTTATATATATATACTTTCGTAATATACATTTAGTAAAAAACTGTTATTTTGACATTACAAATAGACACTTTAATTTTATTAATTGTATAGATTAACAATAGGTAGGTGTTTTTATTTTCGACGTTTTGTCCTGACAGTTAATAAAGCTCTTACAGCATATTATTAGGCGAATTTAAGCAATCCATTCACCGGTACACAACTAAAGAGCTGAGTAGAAGTAATTCGGCTGCTTTGACAGAAGAAACTTGCTGGTAATTTTTATAGACCAAATTAATCGTATCAATGCATATTTTTTGCTATTACGGCAATGGTTTACTTCTTTATTCAGCACTTACTCCACTTTTACAGCACTTAAGTCTAAATAAATTGTGCCCATTTCGCGTTGAGTAAACGTTAATAATAATCTTACTCGAGTATTATTACCACTTTAATAGCATTCATTAGCAAAAATAAGAAGGTGCTTTTGGCGTTTATAGCAAATATTTTTACTGGTCGGGCGGACAGGTAAAAATGTTGATGCAACCGATTTTAGTTTGGTTATGTTATACTATACCATATATATATTGAAAATACATGCTTCAAATATTGAAAATTTTTTGGAATTTTTAGATAGTGTGAAAATTTTTTCTTTTAAGAAAATTGTATTTTAAGTTTTGAAACTTGAATTTAAAAAACTTTATACTTTTCAATTTTTTCATGTTATTTTTGTAAATATAATAATAAATTAAAGAATATATAATCCTTGCTAATTTTCATATTGGGCGTAGAAGTTGATATTAGGAACAACACCAGTTACAGTGGCGAAGCGCGGTGTTCGGCGTTAACACGAGGTTACAGAATCGTTCAATCAATTGTATTGATTACCTTATTTTGATGTACTTAAAAATACGACAAGACAATATAATTAGATTAATGATAATTTATAGGTTTATTTAAAAAAAAATACAATTGTATAAAGTTCACAGTTATTCGTGCGTTTAATACCTTCAGTATTCGGAATGAAGTCATGATAGTTTTGTGCTTGGTATTGTCATTGAAGAGTCAAATCTTTCTAGAAAAAATATGTTTACATCAATACTCTTTCCGCGCATAATAAATATTAGTTTGAGTCATTAATGTTCTAGCCCATGCGTACAACCGCTCGGGTGACGTGTGGTTTTCATTATCGTCGATTGTATCATCAACATAACATCAGTGCCTCAATCTATTAACTATTATACTGGGAAGATGAATTTGATGAAAACAGATATAGATCGAAGACAAGTATGACATAACCAAAAATTACTTAAATCGGTAACATCAACATTTTTTAACTGTCAGTTTCACATGGAATGCCCCACAAAACACCTATGGGTGTGTTCCAGTTGCACTTAAGAAAAAGTTTCCTCACAAGGCTTAGCGTATCATCATCTTGGGCTATTAGCTAAACCTAAAAAAAGCTTTAACGGTATTTGTAGTTCTTCTAGGTGTTCCATTGTTCGTGCGGTACATTTCTTGTGGTGTTGTAAGAATCTGACGTCATATCCTTTGCAACATCAAACAAGCGCTTTTCGCTTTGAGTATTCGTTAACTTATAAAAGACAATAAAACTTTCCTATACGTGTCACGGCAACACAATTCATTGTTCGTCATTCACAGTTCCGAAAGCAGGTACAGATCCAGTGAGGGTCGGGGTACGTTTTAAACACCAATGGTTTTTTTTTCGATCTAACTGTACTGTTAGTCTCAAAGGCCTTGAAGCCTCAAGCCTTTACAGCTTCACCGGGCTTGGGGGCAAGCGCTGAAAGCACTCAGCCGCGGAAGCAGGGCAATAAGCTCAAGGGTGCCAAAGTAGTAGAACTTCGGCTGGGATTGTTGCCTGAGTTGCAATTAAGTCGCGAGCTGACTAATTCCCTATCCGTTGTAAAATTCGATCTTACTAACTATAAATGTGTACATATGTCTGCCTTCTGAGAGGAAGTAAGAAACATGTGTATATGTATTTAGTAATCTGGCAATTTGATCTAAACCTAACAAGCCGAAAAAATAAAAAAGGTCCTTTACAGAACCTATTTACCTGAGTGAAAACACCCAAGCCATTCACATCTATTTAAAATACGTTATAATGTGATTTTCTGAAATCAAGTCTTTCTTAGGATTATAATAATCAACATTCCTACAGCTACTTATAAAAAATGGAATTAACAAGACCATTTCCGTAACATATCGAATTATGAAAAATCCTTTTTTATAGTTTTTCGCCGCAGTAAACGCTTTTTTACGCTTTGAAAATTTGACTCTTCGAGAAATTAAGGCTGAATTTTTTTTATAATGTTTTATATTTCGTCAAATCAACATTTTCACACCAATAACTGACTTATAATAATAAGATGATTAATAATATGTTTAATTTGATTTAAAAACACAATAAACTTGTTTTGAAATATCTTTTTTTGCGTAAACTAAAATGTGATACTTTTTCCAAATAGAGAAAGTATTCCTAATAGATCGTAAAATTTTATGTTTATGATACTTCATTTGTATTAGGTATTTTTGACTTTAATATGAATTTCGTAATAGTCTAAAATGTTAGTAGTTACTATCTACTTAATGAGTGTTTTAGCAAACATAAATAAAATATTGCCTAAAATCAGAAAATTTGACTTTATGTCTAATATGCCGAACATCTTGCTACTAAATTCTATAACGTGTATTTGTCACACTTGACATTGGCAAAAAGGCCTACAAATGCAGAAAACCAAATTAAAAAAAGAGTTAGTAAAGTTTTGGCTGGTAGGTAGGATATGAAAATTGTGTCTGATTGGATCTCGTCCACCATACACTAGGTGTAATTTTACTAACAATTTCCGGATAATTAATCTAATTGATAAGAAGCTTATTAAAAAATATTAAATGATATAGAATGAGTGGCCTATCGAGACTAAGGCAACGAAACTTATGACATAACTGACAATAGTTTGCCGCATTTCGGAATCAGTCCGTGTATATGCAGCTACTGACAGGCTTGTACGCCAATCACAATGATGACCGGCGCGGCGCGACGGTGAATTGCTGATCTGTCCGTGGTCGCTCGCCGTTCTTATTATGATGTATTACATTGCACTGTGCTTCAGATACAGTGACGTCACAAAGCTGTGCTATCCTATCATACTTCCTACTATAGTATATTAATTTATACCAATATTATAAAGAGGAAAGATTTGATTTTTGTTTGTAATGGATAAACTCAAAAACTACTGGACCGATTTTAAAAATTATTTCACCAATGCAAAGCTACAGTATCAGCGAGTAACATAGGCTTTATTATAATTTGTTCAATTAATTTATTACTCATAAAAATGTCGATAGTTTTATAAAGGCAAAAGATTTTTAGTGTGTTTGTTCGTAACCGGGGTCTGATAGCGCAGTTGTCTATGTTTTTCTCGCTCTGTGTAATTTCGCGCTTGATAGCTGTCAGCTGTCACTTACCTGTACTCCTTTCTTGCTCTCGACCCGCGCGCCGTTTGGATGGTTTGAGAGGTTATGTTTTTGTTTGGAATGCGATATAAATTGCACTTTGCGCTTCTTGCTTGCCCGACTTTGCGCCGTGTGCCGTTTTGTGATTGTTCGAGAAACTATCGTGATAATTTTATCATAGAATCTCTTCTGATTATTTATTGTAACTCTGTTGGGCCCTTTTTCATTTTGTTGCGGCTGTTTATCAAATTTTTATAAATCATAAACTTGTAATCTCGCCACGAGAAGAATTGTTGTGAGAAGCGGTGAGGACTGGCAACTTGACCAACTGATGACTACTCTTATTTCCCACCGTTTCCTTTGACTGATACAGCTGACTTGTGAAGCTTCTCCCGTCAGCATAGACGCCAACAGTGCTGAGTTATTTTGAGTTGTAAATTTGTTGGCCCTGCGAAACCTGCAGGCTATTTGTGTGTCATACCAAACTCCATCGAGTGTTCAGATGACGAAGTCTTCCACTGCATTCAATATTAATCCCTGGACGCTTGATGGAGGGACAACACAGTTTATATGTTTGTTACTTCTTCACGCTCAAACGGCTGAACCGGTATGGAAGTACCCTGGATACCCTGGATTAACACATAGGCTACTTTTAAGGTTCTTTTTTTTAAGGTGTCTTTTCAATTATACGCGGGTGAAACAGCGGGGCTCAGCTAGTTATATATAAACGCCAATCCACGAAATCTTGCTATCGTCATGCCGATATATTTTGACAATGTTTTATTACAAGTATTTTTAATTTACTTTATATATTTTAACTCCCCTGAAAGAGTACCTGAGTTCGTGCCCGTCTCACGTTCTTATAACTATGTAAAGGCCGCTGAATCGACCTCCATATCATCGGTTTTGCAAATGGAACCTCTTTAGAATATATTATCTTCAATAATTTATGTCAATTTTGAACCAATGTAAAAAAAAACTATATATAGCTAGGTGATGTGTTAGTCGTTGGTTTGTGCGTTGTAACATTTATCACATATATTATTTGGCAAAGGTGTTTTCTCCTGGCAACGCCATATCCCCGTTAATTCTTTACGAAAATTAATGATTCAACTATAATTTTAAGTTTATATTCCCCGCTATTGAAGAAACAAATAGTTTAAAATTAATGCTTTCGTTAGAAAAGAACCATTAAAAAAAATCTTATTGGTAATGCCATCTGTTGACGCTAATGAAAATATATTGAAGGCGTCATATATTAACAAAATCAAAATAATCTTTATTTAATTTAGGCCCTAAGAAGGCCCTTATGAACGTCAAAACACTACTGCACTACTGCCGGTTCCTAAAAGTCTTTTTAACTAACATGACATATTGTAAATATCTATGTAGTGCTTATTTAATATATATATATAAGATAAATTTCTAACAGAAATAAAATCATTCCAGATCCAAAAAATTAGAGTAGTTTGGAGACAGTCATTGTGTAAAGTAAAAGCGTATTATGGATTATTTTTTTGCAAGGTGATTGTTTGAAACAAAAGGCTTTGGAAGTTTCTTTAAATTCTATCAAATATTCATGTAATTAATATTACATTAAAATTACAACTGTAATACAATTTTCTCTTTGTAAATATTGGAGTAGTACCAAGGAACTAGAATATCTATTTCAAACAATGCGTCTAATAATAGCGCGTGCAATTAGATAAGTTTGGAAATATTTCATTATTCAGCTCTTCAAATTGTTTACATGGAGCATAAAGTGCGTTACAAATCATAAATAACTTCTTAATTATAAATATAATGATTTGAAATTCAATCATATTTTTGTAGCAATCTATGCTAATATTTAAAAAAGTTTCAATGCTTATAAGAGGTATCTTTGATAATTTATTCACTTTAATGAAAGCTACATTTATAGGCTAAGTTTTATTACTATTTAGTTTTGTATAGTAATCGACGCGTACGAAGTTGCAGACGGCTGTTAATATATTTTAATTCCATTAAATAGTATTTCATTTCGGCAATAATGCAATTTAAATACATCGTCGTTTTACCTAATAGTCATCTGGTCTGAATTTGTTAGGATGGTCTTCTTTTTGTTTTTTTTTTTTTTTTTAAAGCAACTGTATTCATCCACGTTTTTGCCAACGTCATGTGAATATAATACTTTTCTAATTATTTTTGTAATCTTCAAACATAGCTCTAATAAGATGGCGGCTCCCTTCTTAAAACTGTCTAGGGAGTTTTTGTGGCAACTTAAAATGCATGTTCCTAGTTATTATTTATAATCTACTTCACTTCTGCACAATGAGCGAACTACATCACGTAAAATGCCACCAAAAATAAATAACATACAGCCAAATAATATAAGTTTATTAATTAAAATAAAATCGACCTCATGAAAGTTAAAACTGCCGCCAAAAACTCTTGTTGAATGAACAATATTTACTCGGTGGCAGCCGCACGCTTTGATAGGCGCAATAAAAAAAATATGCCTATGCAATCTTGGAATGACAAGATATAAAAAAAAATCAAATAGATCATAAGTTAAATCATTCAAGATATATACAAACCCATACAAACAATTTGATATTTGATTAACGCAGGCATTACATTTTGGAAATTCATCGTAAATGATTTATCCTAACTTTGCTACTTCCGCAAATTTAGGTTTAGTTATTTAAATAATTTTACATATTAGGTATCTTGTATACTTGACATTGGCATAATTGCCTATATTGGCAGAAAGCCAAAAAGAAATGGCTAGTATGGATAAAGGTTATAAATAAAACCAAATAATATAGTTAGTCAAATAAAGAAACGAATGTAACAATAAACTACCGTTCTTGTATGTAAAATAGATTAAAGGCAATTGTGTAGGAATACGACTCCCGATTACTAATGTGTTGGGAAATAAATCAATGATACAGGAAGGCGTTAAGCGGCTCAAGGTTACCCGAATATTCCACAGGGCAAACAAGGGTCTGATTGTCGAGTGACGACCCGCTGTTTATTTACTCTATTATTAACAAATTACGTACTGATAATAAATAGACTTTAAATAACAAAATTTTTCTCTCTTTCACACTTTAACTCCTAGGTCGGTTTTATAATTTCCAAATTATAATAATCAATTTTTGAAACGTTTAAAACAATTAAAACGTTATTTATGATAACAAAATTAAATTATATTTTTTTTATTAATAATCTGCGGTTCTGTATGCACATGTAGTTTTTTTTTACAAATTTCCTGATAGACGTAAAGGATACTGGACGTAAACATGCCAATAAAAAAGCTGTCTGTTTCTATGTTCGAAAACGGCTCGACTGTTAAATTTTGTACACGGGATACTTATGTCATTGCTCAAATAATAGACTTTTTTTTAATGTACATACCTCCTTTTAGAAATCTTAAAAAAAAAAAACATTCAAAAAGTTTATTTGTTTTTAATTTTTACCTGATTTTCATAACATTTCTTGTGGAGTTTTTGGCGGGATCTTGAAGTGTGACATGTTGTGGTTTTTATTTTTAATTCTTTTATTTGTGTTTTGACCCTACCCTATATTATGTTAATATTGGTTGCGTTTTGTGTGATATACAAGGTGTCCAGAAAGGGTATCGGGTATTTGTAAGTTCAATGAAACAAAAATTATTTGTATGCAATAAAAAAGTTTATTGTTTATTATTAGCATATGAATTGGAGAATTATTTGGAAAAGATGATGTTATCCAAATGATGACCGTTACGTTGCTGGCACTCTTCTAAACGGAAACGAAGATTGGCGATAACACGTTGACACATAGCTATCGATATTGCTGCCATTTCTGACCTGATGTTTTGCTTTAACTGGGTTAGATTCGTCGGATTGTTTTGATAAACCTTACTTTTAAGGTATCCCCATGCAAAATAGTCAAGCGGGCTAAGGTCGGGGCTTCTGGGAGGTCAGTTGATGTTACCCCTTCGCGAAATGACTTTATTAGGGAATAATTCGTTAACAACTTCCATTGAGGCATTTGAGGTATGGCAAGTGGCCCCATCTTGCTGGAACCACGTTCTTGAGTTGAAACCTGCAAACTCCTGCAACTCTGGGACCAAAAAATTTCGCAACATATCGCAATAACGGTCACTATTCACATTAATTGCTCGGCCTCGTTGATCTTCATGAAAATAAGGACCAATTATGCCTTTAGCAGACATAGCGGCCCAAACAACGACCTTTGGGCTATGCAGGGGTCGTTCATGCTTTCGTCTCGGATTCTCCACTGCCCAGTACCGACAATTCTGCTTATTAACATGACCATTCAGGTGAAAATTTGCTTCGTCACTGAACAGTATGTTGTTAAAGTTGTTAAATCGCTGCAGCATTTCGTTCGCAAAATTCAGTCGATTAGCATAGTCCGTATCCTTCAATTCTTGAACCAATTGAATTTTATAGGCTTTTAGATGTAAGTCTTTCTTTAAAATCGAATGTAAAGACGATTTTTTGATGTTCAACGCTTGGCTTCGCTTTCGGATGGATAAAGACGGATTTTGACGAACCGACGCCTCAACTTCTTCAATTGTTTCTTCATCGCGAACTGAACGAGGACGACCAGAGTTTTGAATTTTAACTGTCGCACTTGTATTCTCGAACATCCTGATCCATTTCCTAATGCTATCGTCACTTGGCGCGTGGCGTGTACGATATTCCGCACGATAGAGACGTTGAGCAGTCACTATTGAATCACCATTACGATAATACGCTCGTACGCAAAATGCGCGATGCGTCCCCGAGTACTGTTCCATCGTGACTAAAACACCACAAAATGGCGGACGCCACGAACCCCTCCCCGCACCCTTTAGACGCTCCGTTTCGAATATGGCGCGAAAACAAATACCCGATACCCTTTCTGGACACCTTGTAGTTTGGTTTTACTGCATAAGTGAAGTGGATTATGAATATAAACTAAGAGTATGCATTCTGGGATCCCGCAAAAACTCCATAGAAGGTTCTAGCAAGAGAGCCACCATCTTGTTAGGATACTGAAATCGTCACAAGACAGGACACTTTATTTACTTAATAATAGCAGTAATGGTCTGCATTAAAGAGGGCCAGTTGCCAAGTTAGAAAAAGAAAATTTTTTTGTACGGGAAGTGTCTGTCAATCCAAAATTCATAGACTATAACAATTGTCAATATTATGAGTAGGAATAAAATTTTGAGAAAATAATAATTTCTGATTAATAAACGCGAGCGGAGCCGCGGGACACCGCTAGTATTGTATAATTATATTTATGCAAAATCAAGAAATATATAATTAATTAATAAACGGTACATTAATGTTAATTTGAAACCTGCGTTAAAATGTATTTATTCGAATTAATAAATATATAAAGGCGTTTATTACGCAGTATAAATTTATGTCTCGTAAATGTATTTTTTTATCTAATAATGTAAATGAGCTATTCTTGTATATATATAATATGTAATTAATTGATTTTCCAGAAATGGCTCCGACGTTTTGGGTGAAACTTTTTATTTAGATAATGTTTTACATTCCAAGTTTAACTATAAAGGTGTTTTGTTTTGTAAGACACCGAACGCAAATAATAAAATTTTATTACTTTTGAAAGTATTATTATTTCTTCCCCCTTATTACGTATTTGGCAATAGCAAAGCGATAACAGAAATCGCTAAATATTTGCTTCAAAATGGCAAAGTCAGATTGTGGTTGGTACATTATAGATTTTACATAATACGAATTTGCGATTTCCAAGTAAATATTCAGTGATTTCTGCTATCGTTTTGCTATTGCGAAATACGTAATAAGGGGGCGGAATGACATATACCTCCACGGTATAATAGCTGATTGGTCCACATAGGCCGTGTAACCTACCACTCCTACCGGAATTATAAATTGTGTGATTTTCTACAGAAAAAAAAAACTAAAATTATGTACCACATTAATTTGATATACCTCTTATGGTTTAATCAGCATAAGCCATTTAAATGCCAGAATTGATTCACCATGACCTGTTTTTTTTATTTGCCCAGAACCCTAATTATATTTCTAAAATAGAAGTAGCCTAAGTTACTCCTTATAACATCAGCTATCTGCCAGAGAACGTCCCGTCAAAATCGGTCCAACCGTTTCGGAGATTACCCGAAATAAACAAACAGACAGACAAAAAATTTAAAACTGTATTTTTGTTATAGGCATCTTATATAGTTTCATATGCATTTAATAAAAAGCTGTTAATTTTAAACAGACACTTCAATTTTATTAATACTTCGGCTCCCGCAGATTACATTTAAGCCAATTTCGTACATTTTTGTTATGAAAAGGAGCTAATGGGGTTTGTATAGATTTTTAAAAAGACAAACGTAATACGTTTTTATATTTTTTAATTCAATATATACGTTGCAAAAGGTTATCAAAGCCACGATGATTTCCTTCGAAATGTATGAGAAAAGTTTGCGATTTCTAACATTTTTAGAACTTTAACCTTGGTTGATCCCTGCGAGTTTATTGAGCCTTTTAAAAAAGGATCGATTGGTTGTAAATGACTAATTTTCTTCCTGACTGTGCATTAAAAAGAAAGTAAGTTAAGGATAGTTTTCTCAGAAAGTTGTTTTGTATTTACAACGGTAAAAATATCTACCCTACACCCTTGCTGCTCCATCTCAAAATCCACCTTATAATTGGCTGATATTAAGCAACATTATGCGGACTCCAACCAGCTACTCAGCATTGAAACAAAAAAGGAATCGATCATGCGCAAAAGCACATTCAGTGTGACCATTATGAAGAGCCTTGTCTTGGAAATAGCGTTGGGTCGTGATCTTACTCGAAATTTTTATTTTGTTCAGTATATTGATTTCCAATTTGAAACATTACATTTATAACTAGACCAAATATTTTATTTAAAAAATCGTAGAAATATCAATAAGCGAGGGCGTGACGAACGGAGGCTGTATCTCTCATAGATTAACGAATTGTATTTTGTACTTTTCATTTATATGTCTACGTTTAATTCTGAAGTGTATTTATTACAAATAGCACAAACACAGTGTCGTTTGCAGCACTTATTATTTATAACTCTGTGTATAATTATCAGTTTTTAGAGTTAATTTCTTAAGAATCGGTTACAACAACCCGATCGTGGAAATTAGATAGGGAGAAAAATCGAGAGGTAACAAAAAGTGAAATCTCTGTTACCTCTTCCAGCAACATATTCGCGTTTCTTATACTGAACTTACTTGTATACGGAAGTAATAATCCTAAATCCTAACTTATAATATTATAAATTCGAAAGTGAGTTTGTTTGTTTGTTTGTTACGCAATCACGTAAAAACGGCTAAACGTGTCTGGATCAAATTTGGCACACAGATAGCTTATAAAAACAATAAAATTTAAAACATGTTTTGTTGTCCCGCGAGTGATGCCCCAGGCACAATTTTTATATTAACTCTGCATATTGTATATATTCCATATTCTTATTATTTTATATGTTATTAAAGAGTGAATGCCAATCACGCGCAGGAGCTCGCCTGAGAGACACCATTTTTTTATTATATTATTAATAACCACGAAATTCTATGATCCAACGACGTACAATAATAACACATCTATCAGCACTACACAAATTATTTATAAAAAAAGCATTAAAATGATAATAAAACATATAACTCACGGAGTCACGTCAAATGTTTTCGCTTAACACTTCCCGGTGAGACAGACTATATTATGGGCCATTATGATATACATAGACCAACGAGGTCATTGTTTTTATATATATATATGTATATATTTATGTGAGTATATTTACATATATTATCTCGATAATATCTGGGCGACCGAGCTGTGCTCGATGTCTTATAAACAAAAAAAGAAAAACCAGTATCTAGGTAAACTTGGAATGTAAAACATTATCTAAATACAAAGTTTTATCGAAATCGTTGGATCCGTTTCCGAGAAACCAATTACATATATATATATATATATATATATATATACAAGAATTGCTCACTTAATATAATAAGATATTATTAATCGAAGGTGTTCATCAACTCCATATTTCTATTAATTCTTCATCAAACATCATTTTAAACCGTATGCTCCGCACTATTGACAAAAATATATTTAAAAAAAGTTTCGTTTAAAAAAAAAGGTTTATCAACATCATTCACCTTGTGTTGTGTTCCTGGGGTGAGTTAGATTTCCAGATCTCCTTGAGCTAGGACGTTCAAGGTCGGCAACGCGCCAGTGATACCTATGGTTTTTTTTTTTTTAGAACTGACCTAACTGTTAGCCTTAGGGGCCCTATCCAAAAACAGAGCCGCTGATGTCTTTTACAGCTTTACCGGGCTTGGGGGCGAACGCTTAAGTACTCAGCCGCGAAAGCGTGGGATACATACGCGCAAGTGTGCCAAAGTGGCCGGACCTCGGCTTGGACTGTTGCCGCTATTGCAACTTAGTCGCGATCTGACTAATTCCCTATCAGTAAAATTCGAGCTAAACTAACATTATACATATATACATGTTCCCCGCCTCCTGGGAGAGGCGGTCCAGTAATAGGCGTTTTTTTCCTCGATTCTGTCAACGGGATCGGTGAAGATGTTACGCGACCGACGCTGTAAGCGGGTGGCGTTTGGGGCTGTATCGTAGCTCGCGTGGACTACAGAACACCGTCGATCGGGCACACGTGCAAATCGTGCTAATACCGCTCCCGGTTATTTTAAAGACAAAAATGTTTATTGTGGGTCAACTTTTTTGTAGGTCTTTTTAAAATCTACAAATATGTAGGTACATTAATTTGGAATATACACACATCAAAAAAGTCTAAGCAACATGCTTGATATTACAAATTTTTCCATTTACATTAATGAATTTCTAAATATTTACTCAAACAAAGTGCGTAGGTAAGTAAACTTTTTTGTTATTGATGACAGACATACTGGCTGGTTGTACAAAAAAAATTTGAGAATGTTTTATTTTTTCATAAAATTCAAATGACTGCGAATTTGTTTGAATTTAAGTGCGTTTTAATTGCTACGTTTAGACTTCATTTTATAATTTTACCGACCATTTAAATAAAGTTAGCGACAAAATTGAATTGTTAGATATTCTTTACGTCATGAAGCGACGTCATTTGATGGCAGATGAAATGTAAAGAGCTGTAGGGATGTTGCAAGCGGGAAGTAATCAATCTCAGGTATCTCGACATTTTGGCATTCATAGAAGTGTTATTTGTCGTCTTTGGCAGCGCTACAATAATGCAGGAGAACCCGCTGAACAGCATCCAGGCCGTAAAAGGAGTACAACCACTCGGCAAGACCGGTACATACAACTGACTGCAAGACGCCAGCCGATGTTAACCGCTCGAGAGATAAGTTTGAGGCTACAAATTTCAAGTGGTGTTGATGTAAGTCCTCAAACTGTGCGAAATCGACTGCATGAGTACGGCCTACGAGCTCGACGCCCAATCAGGTGCCCACCGATACGTCACGGGAATCGCGCTCGTCGATATGAATGGTGTAGAGAACGCATAACATGGACCCAAGAACAATGGGATAAAATTATGTTTTCCGATGAGTCGCGATTCGGGTTTAAGCCTGATACAAGAAGGGTGCGAGTGTATCGTCGGCCCGGAAATACTGAAAGGCTCAGGTGCGTTCAGAAAGTTTATCCATACAGCAGCTCAACAGTTATGTTATGGGCGGGTATTATGAAGAACAGGCGACCTGAGCTCGTTTTTGTAAATGGAAACATGAATGCTGAAAATTATATTGAGGATATTCTCAGACCTTATGTCTACCCATTTGCACAAACCTTTGGCTCCGATTTTAGGTTAATGCATGACAATGCGCGTTCACATACAGCTCGGCGAACCAGTGAATACTTTGCAACGGAGAACATCCGGGTATTGCCCTGGCCCGCACAATCGCCAGATCTCAACCCTATCGAGCACACATGGGACATGCTCCAGAGACGTGTTTTGAAGGACTTGGACGGAGCGACAACAACCCAACAGCTGAAGGATTTGCTACAATTCCATTGGGAGCGAATACCACAAGATGACATAAACAGTCTCATTAATTCAATGAATAATCGTTGCCGACAAGTTCTGAATAGCAGCGGAGCCCATACTTTATATTAAATTGTTCTATTCTTTCACAGTAAATACATTTTCTTTAGAAATTTCATTTTGTAAGAAAAAAGTTTAGTTTCTTATGTATCTTATTTTCTACAGTATATTCTAATATTGTTCATTTCTGTTATTAAATGAACTTATAAAGACAATAGCTGTTATTTTTACATCATAGAACCCTAAAGATATTATTTTAAAAATAAAATACAACGTTATAATGTGAACACCCAATCCTAAAATTTAAATTAGTACCTACATGTTGCTTAGACTTTTTGATGAGTGTATGTATGTTATACTTTACTCAGCGAATTTGATTCATCAATAACAGTTTTCTTTTATTTTTGCTCGAAACCCTAATAATTGTTTTTCTAAAATAAAACTAGCCTATCTTACTCTTTACAACATCAGCTACCTGTCAGTGAAAGTCCTATCAAAATCGGTCCAACCGTTTCGTATATTACCCGGAACAAACAGACGAACAAAAATTTTAAAAATACTTTTTTTGTTATAAGTTCCTTTAACACTTTCATATGGATTTAGTAAAAAGCTGTTATTTTGACATTACAAATAGACACTTCAATTTTATTAATTGTATAGATTTAGCAGTCTATCAATCAGCAGAAATAAAACTGATTCACGCGCAAGCTCTCGACGCTCTCCCGAGAGCTCTCTTCAGAGGCATGAAGGAGACCGTGTCTGGAAAAACTTAGCACCACCACCAGGCTATGTAGAACCCGAAGATGAGTTACCATCCGGAAATAAACTGACCATTAAACCGACTTCGAACTCAAGTGAGCCTTTGGGGCCACAGCAAGTACAATATGTTTAAATAGGGCTTAACAGCAAATCGAAGCCGTATACGACTGCGGTGACACCCAAACCGTGCCATAGCTCCTATCGGGCCCTCTGTATTCTTATTCCAACACATTCGCTGACCTATCGGAAGCTTCTTAAAAACTCAGAAGTTGACAACTTCAGAGTTTAAGTTTATTAAAAAATTGAAGATATTGTATTGTGCTTTTGTTCGTATTCACTTAGAATACGCTTATCAAGTGTGGAACCCTAACTTTAACGTATATATATCGTGTATAGAATGCATCTAGAAACGTTTCCTTCAATACATACAAAATTTAGAATATTTTTTTATTTACCCAATTATATAGAGCGATGTAAACATTTCCATTTTCTTCTACTCTATGAACGACGTAAAATAGCTGATGTATCTTATTTAAGTATCATAGCCAATGGAATAGAAGACTGTCCAGAACTCCTTTCGAAAATTGAGCTGTGTGTACCTACAATTATAACATTAAGAAAATCCAAACTGTTATATGTACCATTCATTTGTAAGGACAACATAATATAGACAAAATTCATTTTTAATTCGGGCGTGCAAACAATTAATTCTTTACATGATAATGTTGATATATTTCATTCAAATGTCTTCCCTAAGGCGCAGTTAATGGCTTTTGTTAATTTTTGTGTTTCTCTTCGTGGCTGACTGTCTTTCTTTTTTGTTTAAATTTATCTTTACTATTTGTGATAACTTATAATTAATTGGCCTTCTATTTCGATTATATTTTTACTGCTCTATCTATTAGCTGTAAGTTTTGCTAAAAATGTAAAATAAATAAGCTAAGTCTCATGTCTAGCTCTTAAATGCAATTGCCGGAAAACACCTCCAGGTGCTTGGCGATAGATATTCAACTTGTGGGTGGTACCTTTTTTTATACTACAAAGCTGATGGTAAGCGGCTACCTTAACTTATGGACGCTTGTAATACCATAGGTATCACTAGACCCTACACCTAAGGAGTTCTGGAAACCCAACTCACAATACAAATACAACACGACGTTAGCCGCGATCTTCTGTATGGAGGTGGAATTTTATCAGTATGGTTGCCTATGTACAGAGAAATATCCAAAGAAATTTCTTTTCCCACACGTAGCTGGCCAGGATCTACCAGCATGCTATCTATAGTTTCATCACGATATTTCCTTCACCGAAAGCTCAAAAGGTTAAAAATATTTTATTACTTATAAGAATACACTCGTATATGATATACATTATTTTGTCTCATACCTGTAAATAAATCGTAGATCAGCCCAGTTCTGTAGTACTCTATCCATAAAATATGTTAAATACAAATATATATTTTTTAAATATATACGTTCCTCATATATATTCATAGTTGTATTTACTAGTTATCATATAATTAGTAACATACCAACGGCTTACTGTAATTGGAAGTTTCGTCGGGAAACCTGAACGATTAAGATATAGAGTGCCCTTCTGTTGGGCAAATAAATAACGATAAATATATTGGTGTACAAAATAAAATATACGCCGTGGAATTTGTATGGTGATTAAGCTCGTCATGTGTATTGTATAGTAAATGAGTCTTAGAATATTTTCAAAATAATACTAACTGTGGCTCACGGCTTCATCCCTGGTAAATTTATTTAGGGAACTTTCTACCGCGCTGCCGCCAACTCGTCCGTGTAACCAACCCTTGTTCTCACTTCCCGTCAAATAATCTTGCCAGATTGCTTGGCGCTAATGGTTTTTGGCTTTTGGGCCGTAGTGTGAAGATATATAGCTTATAGCCTTCCTCAATAAATAGGCTAAAATATGCAAAAGTATTTTTTTCAAATCTGACAGGCAGTTCCAGAGATTAGTGCATTGAAACAAATAAACTCTTGAGCTATTTAATATTAAATAAATAAATAAATATGGGGACACAATTTCTCATACGGCCATTTAATTCCGAACTAAGCAAAGCTTATGTTCTGGTAAATAAACAGCTGATATACCTAGATATTACATAATATAACATCCAAACACACAACTGACAAATATGCTCTTCAAAGTCATGAGCGATTATCGAACCCGCGACCTCTCCGCTCAATAGTAAGGCTTTACTACCACCGCGCCACGAGGCCTGTCGAATGTTAAATTAATATTATGAGTTAAATTTTTAATAGGTTAGCAACACTTTCCCAAAACATTTCTCTAACGGTAACGATCTAAAAACATAAGACGGAAAGAAAATAAACAAAACAACAATAGATCACGGAGTGTTCACTATTAAAAGTAAGAATCCCCCAGACTCGTGACCAATACTTCCCTCTGCCTCTTTAAACCATGAGTACGCCACTGTACTATCATCCAGTGATAACTGTTAAAAAAGATAGGGTCGGATAATAAATGAGTCATAAAGAAACAAAAACAGTGATGTCCAACTTTTTCCATTAAGGATTTTAATTATTTAAGTTACTCTTATATTTTTCATGAATACGAGGAATTAATTCAAATACTGTATTATCGTTCATCTTTGTTTGTAACTTAATATAATTAGTAACGTACGTAGTACGGTGAATTCGTTACGATTAACATTTATTAATCCAAATAATTTAATTGCAGAGTGTAACAAATGGTTTAATTACTATTAAACTAATTGTAATTCATTTTATAGTCAATTAACAAGTCGATTGAAAAATTAATTGATTACGCCCAACACTGGTTGATACGACGGCCAAGTCTATCACCGCACGCACTCGTTGGTCAAATCAAATAGCGCTCGCTTCCCCGGCTTCCTGTTACACACTTCCGTAACTTTTCACGAAATCACTCCCACAGATAGCGAGAAAGCGAGAAAGCGAGAGTAAAAATATTAGACATTAATAATAAATGGAAATTTATAATAGTATGTACAAATCGTTACAAGTTTATTGTATCGTCGCCAGCCAGGTTTGCCACGATTAAGGTCTCGATTTTAAACTTAATAAAGCCTTAATAATTATATTAGTTGAAAGGTTTCAATCATATTTATTCTGTGTTTTAAGGCTGAAACCTGAAGTTAATCTCTCATCGACAAATAAACAAAGATAGCAAAGTCACTACACTACTTAGTTTGCGATGATAATAGGCTTAAAAAAACAACAGGTTAAAAAATATCAACCTTTTCCCAATTTTGTTACTAACACGTTTGTTACTGCGTATTAGTTATTTACATCCCGTAATTTGTTAATAATTGAGATCTTTTAACTTGGACCTAATTATAGATAGTTACGAAATTTGATCATTATCGGTTCAGTGGTTTCGGCGTTTATATCGAACATACATTGTGATACAAGATTTTTATATATATAAGATAATATGAATTGAATATGGAGATACAATTCCACACACGGTCGTTTAATTTCATACTAAGCAAAGCTTGTGTTATAGTAACTTATTTAATATATATTATTAATACGTGAAGCAAAAGCTTTCGGTATATCTTTTTAAGCGTATTGCGTGCTCGTAAGACTGTGAGATTTGATATAGTTGAAGTATATATTGAGAAGTAGTGCAGAAAGTTAAAATGTATCTATAATATCTATTACTAATATATAAAATTAAATCAACTAATACAGCGAATCCTAACCGGACCAGAGCCATTGAACTTAGACCCCCCAAAATATTGACATTGTCACTCAACGAAAAGTGACAGCAAGTGATGTAGATAATACTCATTGTCTATGAATACTGTGAACGTTAAACAGAAAATAGTCTATGATCTAAAAGTCGCTGGTCGAATTTCGAACTTAGGGTGATCGCTAGTATTATTTAATGCACATAAAGTATAATTGGAACACTTAATACTAAAAAGCATTATCTACCAGTCTTCGAGGGGAGCAAGAGAAAGGTATATTCAAGGTGTGCATTTAGTAAAAAAAAAAGTCTATCCAATATCCAATTGCTCCAAGTAAAACCCTACGTAGCGAATATTTTAAGGAATCCCGAGTGTTGGCTAGTTGGATGTTGTTAGGAAGCGAATTCCACAGTCGACTTGCTGTTATGGCGAAATATCGGTCGCGGAAATTAAGATGATGACATACACGTACACATATTATAGATTTTATATAGATAGTTATCACCCAGACACACAACTGACGATAATTATGCCCATCGCTAAAAAGTAAGTCATGTGCGGGGATCAAACCCGCAAACTCTCGGATCAATAGTAGAGTTTATTAACACTGCGCCGCGAAGCTTGACCTGTCTAGGAAATGTTATCAAAGTCAGTTTGATAATTTAGTCGCGAAGGTGTTACAAACAAACTCCCTTTCACGTTTACAATATTAGTATAGCAACTAAGAAAATCTCAACGTCGAACACGAAAGTTCTCCTAGATACAAATCTATTTTTCTCAACACAAGAATCTAGGCTAATGATGAGAAATATAAAGAATGCTTTGAAAAATATTCGAAGTGTTCATCTAAGAGCAGTCGCGTTTGAAAATATGAAAGGACAATTAAAATCGCAAATAATATATAACGGTTATAAAACTATGACAGAGTTGGATGTAGAGAAACAATAAAAAAAATTATAATATTAAAACAAGTGGTAATTTATATAGTGAATCACTACAAATACTAACAAAAAGAATGTTCTCCTATTGACCCAAATATAAAACGTTCGTAGTCACAAGGCTAAGAGGGCGTTGCAGTCGACGTTTGATATTGGTTTATTAGAAATAAGTCTGATTGAATTGGTCTGGTATAGAATTAAATGGAAAACAAAATTTCGGTCTGTCCGAAACGATGTCTTTATGTGGATTATTTATTTCAAAAAAGTTTTTTTTTGCTTTAATAGGTACGTAAAGGTAGGACTGAGTGAGAGGAGTCTTACACTCAGCAGTTGGTAAATGACTAGGGCTTGCAATGTTTAAAAATAACCTTCTATCTTTTTCTCCTTTTATGTAGTTAATATTAGTCATCAGTTTCAAATCGAATGGCCGCGGCCCGAGTATAAATCATTTCTATATTATTTTAAAAGTGGCCTGAGATATCTTTTACAAAAATCTTTTAATTTTTCCTGTAATATATTGTTACATTACTATTACTCATTTCCTATATGTTCCGATGACCATTTTTTTCAAACTCATCACAAAGAGGTGATGGTGAGATGCGTTATGTTATAAAATTCAGGGCAAAGGATTCATCTCATAGGTTTAAATTTGAAGATAATGTAGTAAATCACGTCGGATCTCAAGAATAGTGGCTGTCATTAAAACCAAAACAATGGATTTGGTGATACAACTTAAAAAATGCCGTTGTTTCCAGCGCCGGAATTGAAATTTTTAACGATGAACAAAATAAATTTACTACCGTATCAAATGTAAGATTAACAAAAAAGAAAACAAAGGTCAATGATTTTGGAGAATTCCCTTGTGTATCTTCGAAGTTAAAGGTCCAATGTCCAAAAGAATCATCCAAATCGGTTCATAAACAAAGAAGTTATGGTCGATGGCCCTATACGGGGCTCCAGAATGGGCGGACAGCCTGACGGCCCGTCATCTCATGTTCCTGCGTAAACCGCAGAGAGCGATGGCCGTCAGAGCTGTCCGAGGGTACCGTACGGTCTCGTTCGAAGCAGCCTCCCTATTGGCTGGATCTTCTCCATGTGATCTCGAAGCGAGAACCCTCGCGCTGCTGTTTAGATGGCGCGAGAAGGCGCTGAGACGGGGTGAGAGACCAACGCCGCGAGAGATCGCGGCGTACAGGTCAGAGCTTCTCCAAAATCCCATGTTGGAAGTGTGGGACTTGCTACTTAGCCACCCTAGTTTTGCGTGGCGACCGTGGAAGCTATCAGGCCAATTCTGGCTAGATAGCTCCGGAGGCGGCATAGCACCCTCGCCTTCCGGCTGACGCAGGTACTCTCGGGACATGGCTGTTTCGGGAGTTACCTGTGTCGCATATGCCGGGAGATCGCTCCTGGGTGCCATCATTGTGGCTGCGCAGAAGATACTGCGCAGCACACACTAGCCGTCTGTCCCGCATGGGACTCGCTGCGCCGCGACGATGTCGCGACAATCGGCACCGATCTCTCGCTCCCGGCCGTGGTTCTGTCTATGGTCGAGAGCGAGAACGGGTGGAACTCCGTCTCCTCGTTTTGCGAGCAAGTCATGCTTGCGAAAGAGGAGGCGGGGAGGGAGCGGGAGCGTAACACCTTGCTCCCCTTCTGCGGTCAACGAGCCAGGCGCCGGAGACCGCGTGATGATCTCCGGCCGCCTTAAATGGGTCTGCAGGTGGCGGACCTGGGCATGTGCGTCACCGCGTAAATGTAGGCCCGAGATGGAAGAGGCGCACTGGTGTTTGTGCGCTCTCCGAGGCTCGTTGGAGGTGCAGATTGCCTCCTACCGCGACGGGGCCCCGTGATAGGGCCACACCTGCCGGGTCGAGCGGATGATATGTGCAAGCAGTTCCCGCTCCCCGGCCATCGGGTGCGAGAAGAACACCGTGGGGTTTTAGTCGGTAAGAGTCCGACATACCCCTCCCTTGAGCGGCCCGGCTCGGGAGGCGGTTCCAATGCAGGATTTCCCCACGCTAAAAAAAAAACCTCCCATCTTTTGTTGAAGTCGGTTAAAACGAAAAATTATTTTATTTCAAACTGTTTTAAACCTTGTTTAAAATACGTGTTTAAAAACAATTTTTTTAATCATGACAACCCTGAAAGGTAGTCTAAATAGTTGTGTGGAGGATAAAATAAATAATATTTAAAATATCATTAAAAAAATAACGCAAATTAATTTTCAGGGCCAACAACCTCGTGAATTGGAGACATAAAGTTAAATACATATTTTTCATAATATCAAAACTATTGCAGGTTTTTATCATAAATTATGAATTTAAAATAGAACAGTAGCATATAAATATATATAATTGAGGAAGACGAGTGAAAATTTATCGGCAATTTGGCGAGACTTGCCTTAGCAATATCATCACGTAATAGTGAAAACGAATTCTGATATAAATGTAGGAAGTCATCCCAAGGTTACCCTTGGGACGTGACGCAGAACGCCTGAATTTAGAATTTGATGACAACGTTTTTATCTATTCTTTACTTATATTTTTATTTTATTAATATAAGTTACCTAACAACTTATATTTTAATCTCTTAATGCGTCATTTAAATTTGAAGTTACTTTTTTATGCAATTTTATAGGTATTCAGATGGCGAGCTCTACCAGCAAATGGGCTTCGCCGCATCAACGCGCGTTCATCTAAACAGGACTTTACTCTCGGTTTTACACGACGTATTTGCGATTTTGAACCGCCGAGAAATTAATAGTTTTTTTTTTTGTATTTTTCCCACATACAGTGTTCTTGTAGTTCAAGAACATTTTTCTTTTATCGATATAGGTTATACGTTGTGGTCACAATCTCACCCGACCTTTAGTGACGATGTGGCCCAAGATGGTACAACCTTCAACCACAACTACAAACACATAACCAACCGCATACAACCTTCATACTATGGTTTCATCATGATGTTTTCCATCACCAAAAGCTCAGGCTCATTGCAGGGATTCGAACTCACGTCGATCGATGCGGAGTCCGTACACGCTACCAACTAAGCCATCATTGCTTCCAAGCGTTCAGGCTTATCCCTGTGTCTTCCTTCACCGTCAGCCGATACTTTTACCAATTTCAATGAGAAAAACTACGCGGGTTGCGAAAAATTCGTTGGTACTTACCGGGGTTCGAATTTGTGGACATCGAATTAATAATCCGAGACAGATTACACTTTACCAAACATTTCAACTCGGGGTGGTTTTCTAGTAAAGCAAAGCCTCAATGTTGCACCACATAATGTGCTTTAAAATGATAACAGTGTGACCATGTATAACAAATTATCTTGTTTATAACATATGCCTATATTCAATTCATGACTAATATACATTCACATATCGGCCAATCAGAAATTACCAATATACGGATAATTAGAATTAAACCAAATAATGTGGAAAATATTAACTATAGAATGTAATAAAATTTAATTGCGCGTGCAATGTATGATGTAACGCATCACAGAATTCGAAGGCTTTCTAACGAAACCAGGATACAAACTTTGCGACTCTCTGAATTAAAGAGACAGCGCGCGGTACATTGCTCCAACCATCACTACCAAATTTGTTCATTTTCAATTAAAGTCAGTAAAATGAATTTACAAATTATTATCATTGATGGTCAACTTTATCATATCGCACTTCCATCACATGATGCGCGCGCACCTCTCAATTTTACCCAACACTATACTCGCCAAAACAAGTATAATGTCAAAAATTGGTGATACCAATTACTGTGGTATTTTGGTACGGTGTTTTCTAGTATTCTCTGCGTTAGCAACAATTCGACAAATGTGATTGGATGACAGTCTTTTTAGGGTTAACGTATTAACGTCCGATCAGTACCGTCCGACTTGGCTGTATGAACACTGGAGCGGAGCGGAGCTGTGCAAATTTCGACCAATAGAATTGTATAAGTATCTATGTTCCGCTCCGCTCAGCTTCAGTTGCCATGGATTTGTGGAGTTGATTAAAAATTTAGATATTTCAAAAGTCAAGCGTAGAAGCGGAGAGGGAAAGCGGTGTGGACAAACGGAGCCCGTAATTTTTCGGATACAACTAAATTGCCCGCCCGCCCGTGCCGCACCGCCCCGCTGCCTCTTTGAAGGACCTGTTGTCCGCATTACTCTCTCGCACCGCTCCGCTTCAATGGACAAATACAATCCGCAACACAGTACCGCAGTACTCTCTCGCTCCGCTCCAATGAACTTGCAGCCATAGTAAGAGCAATTTCTTTTTAAAGTAATTGTGTTAGACTCTATGAGGAGATCTCTAAGCACATTAATGATTTGCTGGACAAGAAGTTCAAAAATCATATCAAGCCGGTTTTACTTTCAAAAGGTTACTATAGTGTGGATCATTACGTAAATGATAGTAACGTGTGGAATCATTTAACCCTCTACATCTACTAAATATATTTATTAATTGCAAATAATAATTACTCAGTAAAAGAAAAATTGTATTGATAAGCCCTATCGAGTTTCTTGTCGGTTCTTCTTTATGTCTGGGAAGTTTTCCAAACTGATGGTAGTGTTTTGACTGTCATGAATGCTTTTTTAGGGCCTAATCTAAAAAAAGTACTTTTCATTCAGATTATGACCATCAAAATCAAAAAATTCTGTATTCAATTTAGGCCCTAATCTCTGAACTCCACTGAAGACCAGACCAGCTGATTACAGTGAACTGAAAGATATAAAAATAAACTTTGAAAACGATAAACGTGAATATGGAGAATATAAAATACGTTGTAACGAGAAAACACGAATAAAATTGAATAGTTTCAAGAAACATGTCGGAAGTAATGCGTTCGATACTGTAATGTTGTAAAACAAGCCAGATCAAACGGTGCGAGTGGGCGGGCCGACTGCCGACGCGCCGCGCCGCGTCGCTCTATTCCACTATCTGTGCGAAAAGAAAACTCCTGAAATAACAGATAATCATAATACATGTAACACGCTATATACAGGTTTTAGTGATGAATATACCATTTGCTATATATTAACACGTGAAAAGAAAACTTTGGACTCCCTTTTAAGCAAATTGCGCTCACGGAGTGACCACCTGGTGCTCCACCTTACACAAGAACGCAACCAAATGATCACAATCTTCTACGGTAAGTAGTAAGTAAGTACGGTAAGAACGATTTCCAGAGCTCTTCGGGGTAGGAAAGTTAAAGGTCCGCACCGCGATAGTGATACTTTGCAGACGGGGCTTACGCTTCTTTGCCACTTTAGATGTATAAAATACCTTGGAATGATCTCGTAAAGTGCGGGACGTTTGTCTACTTCTTCGATCAAGTTGAATAAAATATCCAGTTGCCGAGAAGCTTGGCAGTCCGACATGACAGCAACGACCGGCGATGGGTTGCAGATCTCTCGGTGGTCACCTTTATTTTTTGATGTTACTATAGTTACTATCCGGCACAATGACGTCATTTAGCTTTGCTACTATAAAAAAAGAAGAACTGTCTGTACAGTTTAGCCTTTAATGCTCGCATTGCTTTTAAAAGTAGCCGACAGTCTGCAGATATAATTTCCTGCGGTTACCCGTCGAGAACAAAGTGTAATGTTCGACGCTTCATACATTTTCACACCAACGTACAATAAGCGAACAAAAGATTTATAATTTACGCACGCATTAAAAAGAATCCAAGTATCATATTTTATATTGTAAATTTGAAAGTCTGTATGTTTGTTACTCAATAGCGCAAAAACGGCTAAACGAATTCTGATCAAATTTGGCACACAGATAGTTTCATCCCTGGATTAAGGCATAGGATACTTTGTATCCCAGTCAATTATATATTTTTTCATTTCTCTGTGGATCTAATTTTCAAGTCTACGCAAACGAAGTCTTCTAAATTATTCACAAAAGTATTCTATAATTAAAACTTTCGTATTGACGGCCATATACAGTTATAACACAGCGTCGGTGACGCAGAAAAGTGGGCGTATACCGCGTAGCTGCGTATGATACGCATTACCATATTGATGTACTAGGAAGTTGTTAAGAGACGACAATTTTAAGTAAGCGGCAGATAAATTTATGTTAATAATTTTATTAAAGAAACTAATAAGGTGTTTTTTTTTTATTTTGTTATTTAAATTAGTTGTATTGTTTATAGTAGCTACACACATTGAGAGTGAGTAAAGTACAATCCAAACACAACGGCGGCGACCACCAAGAGATTCTTGACGCTTAAAGGACCGACCGCGGCCCTCGTAATAAGTATTTCGCAATAGCAAAGCGATAGCAGAAATCACTGAATATTTGCTTAGAAATCGCTAATTCGTATTATGTAACAACTTTAATGTGCCAAGCACAATCTGATTTTGCCATTACGAAGTAAATATTTAGCTATTTCTGCTATTGCTTTACCATTGCGAAATACATAATAAGGGGGCCGATATCATATGAAGGAAAGGAACGGGAAAAACGCGACATGTTCATGATTTGAAACGCTGAGAATTTTAGAGTACATTTTTTTTCACTACATTGAAAGACTTATGAACAATTATTGCGACCAGATGATGGAAGTAAATGAAATATCTGAGAAAATAGCATTTATTTCTATATGTATATATTGCAATATTACAATCAAAATGTCGAAATAATATCCATATAAAAAGAACAACGAAGATGACTCACTACAAAAATCATAAAAATTCCATAAAGCATAAAGGAACATAACCATGGCGCTCGGGCCCAGTAATATTCCATAAATATAACTATCTGCTAGTAATTCGTGGTATTTTAAATTCTACTCACACGGTACGCAATATCTCTATCGGGTGTAGCGGCGGTTTTCCCGTCCCGTCTGCTTTGCGGATCCCTAATCCTCGCTTCGCTGCCGCGCCGCGCCGTGAAGATATCTGTGAGGTGCGGCCACGAGAAACTCGATTTCATAATATACATAACTTCTAAAACTGAGAACACTAAGAAAATAATATAAATTTTTATTTTTTTTTATTTATTTATTTTATTTATTAAAACTTAAATTTACAACTTAAATTTTAACAATGGCCCCAAACTAGGCATGCCTGTGTCTTGGGAACCTTACATACGAGTTACCATATTATACTTACTCATAATAACATCTGAAATCATTACATTACACATTACTTATTCATTATACTACATATTATACCGTTATATAGTATGCAATACAGACACACATTTTATACTACATAAACATAATTATATACAACATACATATTATCATAAATAAAATAACACACAATATAAATGCAACAGCCAAAACCATCATGGAAAATTACTTACAGTTTTAGTAATCAGAGAAGAAGTAAAATGTAAAATTATTTTTGAATTGTAAGTACATCCTCAGTTGTGTTATATGTCAGGGTACTTAGCCAGCCAATAATTTTCCTTCTTGCTTCGTAAAGCAAACAGTCTCCAATTGAACATAGCTTCTGTACTTTATTGTAAATATAGGGGCCAATGAACGGGCCAAACCTTTGCGCAAAGGCCGTGCCCACCAAGGGAGCTCTCACACGGAATACACCACGTCCTGACATTTCACTGTATTCCGGTAAGACGGCTACCTTTCTATGTTCTCTAAGAGCAACTTGCAGTATAAACAATTGTCTCACACTAAGAAATCGGCTTTCTTTGTACAACTCTGTGGTTGGGTATCCATAAGGCTTCCGCAGCATGACTTTGATTACTGAGCGCTGGGCTCTTTCGACTACTATCATATTAGTTTTAGCAGCACTGCCCCAACTTGTGATGCAGTATAAAATCAAAGATTGACAAAGAGCAAAGTATATGGTTTTTAGGGTGGCAAGGCATGCTACAGAGCATAATTGCCTCATAACACCCACCACTCTTCTCAACCGCCGAGCCAGTACTTCTATATGATTCTTGAATGAAAGACGCTGGTCTATTTGAACACCTAGGTACTTTATAAGTGTATTTCTGCTTAATTTGTCACAATCACAAAAATCATTAAGTCTAGCACATGTGTGTATTCTGATGTCAGGTAGTGTAGGTGGTGCTGAAGCGAATGTCTTATGAAAATTTATGTAAGTTGTTTTTTTTGTATTAAGTGTAAGAAGATTACGCTGCAACCAGAAATATATCCTAGTCATGCCAATTTCTGTATACCTCTGAACTTCATTCCAAGATGTACCGTGAAAGATTATCGCAGTATCATCTGCGTAACAAAATATCTCAGCATTCATGATTTGGAGCTCATGGATGTCATTTAAATAAATAATAAATAATGTTGGTCCAAGTACACTACCCTGTGGCACCCCAAACGAAACACTCTGTAAGTCACTTGTAAGTTGTCCAATTTTAATACACTGCCTTCGTCCAGTAAGGTATGTTGCGAACCATTGCAAAGGGATGCCTCTTATTCCCATACACTCAAGTTTTCTTATCAATATAGGAATAGACACAGTATCAAAGGCCTTTGCCAGATCAAGAAATACACCGTTACAACACAGTCTCTTGTCTAGCTTCTTCGCTACAGTTGATGTTAGCAATAACACCGCGTCCTCCGTTGATTTACCCCGTCGAAAACCGAACTGTCTGTCAGATATTAATTTAAATTTTTCGATATATTGTATTAGTTGATAATTCACTATTTTTTCAAGTAATTTTGAAAATATCCCAAGCAAAGAAATCGGACGATAGTTATCGGGTACATCTTTAGCTCCACCCTTATGTATAGGACAAACAGCCGCTATCTTCCATGTTTCAGGAAATACACCCATAGCCAGACTGATATTAAAGATTATGGTGAGTGGTTGAATAATAGCATTTCGTATAGATTTAACTAAACTGTTAGTGTACCCATCTATCCCTGGTGCTTTACCATTTTGTAGGTTAATAATCAGTTTCTCTACTTCTACGTTAATATGGGGAAAGTGTTTCATACACGATCATTTAATTCCAAACTAAGTATAGATTATATAATTGTTAAGGTTGCCATACGTACAGGTTTTCCCGGATTTGTCTTAGTTTGAAAATCGTCTGGGGAGCGTCCAGACAGGATTTTAAAAAGAGTCCAGGTTAATCCCGGACACTTTCCTCCAGGGAAAATCGGATAAATTGATTAGTAAACAAATTAAAAAAAAAAATCTAGGTTAACTTATTAGATGGCTTATAATTTATTGTTTACTTTATGATTTCAATGTAGCACTAGCTGTGCCCGTGGCTTTGTTCGCGTGAACTACAGAATGCCGTCGGAATTGTGGTGACCCCCTTCCACCCACGGCGGTCAACCGCCGATTATTTTAAAGATACAAATGTTTATTATTGTATTAGCGCGGAACCCTAATTATTTTTCTAAAATAAAAGTAGTCCTTATAAAATCAAATATCTGCCACTGAAAGTGTTGTCAAAATCGGTCCAAAAGTTTCGGAAATTAGCCTGAACAAACAGACAGACAATTTTTTTGATGTGACAACGTCTTATAATTCTATGGAACCGGTTGCACGCACGAAAAAACATGACTCTTGCGGCGTTACCTCGGTCTGAGGCGTTCCATTTAAGGCTTGAAGTGCAAGCGAGAGCGCGGAACGAGCTACAAAGAGGCACAATCGACCTCCGCGTTCGGCAGCGTTCGACATCTGTCTCTCTCTTACTTGAGTGAGCTATGCGTCCGCGTGGACAGCTGCTGTATATACGTACGTAATACATTTACGTTTTCGTTAAGTATGAAGTGCAGTGAATATGGTGTCTATTGTTTAGAGCAACGTTAATTGCGGCGATAAAGGTAATGGATTCTTTCGATATTAAATATATGTTCAGTGATATGTTGTCGAATATTCGTGCTTTCACCATTAAAATAAATAGCATCGGTCCGCTAGTGCAGCGATTGTAGGTTATGCTATAATTGACAAAACTATAAATAAAATTAAAATTTTCTTTTGAAAAATGATACCATTCCATCAGTATTTTCTTATGAAGTTGACACGTTCAACTATCGTCAGTAAACCGACTTTACAGACAACCGATTTTTTTTAATTAGTTTTTTTTGTTTTATGTACAGTATATTATGCTATTATTATTATGCATGCTTTCATATGCATTTAGTAAAAAACTGGTATTTTGACATTACAAACAGACACTTCAATTTAATTTATTTTTATAAATGTATAGACTTATGTTTATATTTGGCCTACATAGACTATTTTTATTAAACTGAGATTAAAGATTTATTGGTTACTTTTCTTACTAAATTAAACATTGCAAAATAAATCAAGAACAAGCTATTTAAATGAATAAAAAAGTTAATAAAGATGATTGTTTTTTGTTTAAAACAGTTATTAAGTATTCCGGGGGAAAACTCTATTTTTGAGAGCTTTTAATGCCATCCTAGTTAGCTACAACCCTCAAGTTGAAAAACTATCACTAAACAACAGCAAAAACATTTGACAGAAATGTTTTTTTTCTCTTATATTTTTGCTTTTAATTTCATTCCCAGACGTCGTAAATAAATTAACGATAACTCGTATGCTGAAATCCATCAAGCCGTCTAGGATGCAGGGTGTGCCAAAGAATTAGACATACATTATATAATATATTATATAAAGCGCTCGAAAAACATAACACCCTTTTTTTGCAGTCGGCTAAAAAAAAAATATAGCAAACGACTAAACCGCTTGTATAACGGCCGAACCGGGACGAGGAATCGATTCGGTCATAAATCGGCAGCCCTTGACGACACGCCGTGAATAATATTATAACTCGTGTTTATTGCGGATTAGGGCGGAACGCCAAGCAATGGGACATTGGTACGGGATTTTTTTTATAACGTATTTACACCGCGCTGGATTCGAAATAGCACTATGGCGTAAACTATGTAGACAGAAATGTATTATAGGTATTTTAATTTGAATATTTATTTTATGCTAATTTATATTTGTTTGGTTGAAGCGATGCAAAAAGTCATTCGAAGACTGTAAAACATATTAGCTTTCAACACACACACGGGCACCCTTCTTTTTATTTAATAGCAATTATATTTATCCTTAATTCTGCCGAGGTCACGTTAATGTAATATTTGTCTAAATAATCTTGTAATCTTCAAACATAGCTCTAATAAGATGGCGGCTCCCTTAAAACTGTCTAGGGAGTTTTTGTGACAACTTAAAATGAATGTTCCTAGTTATTATTTATTATCCACTTCACTTGTGTACAATAATCAAACTACATCACGTAAAATGCCACCAAAATACATAATATATGGCCAAATAACATAAGCTTAAGATTAAAAATTAAAAAAAAACCATATGACAAATCAAGATCTTAAAACTTCTAATACAATGAAGTTTGTATACGCACTGAAGTATACGTGAAGTGTAAAGGGCTTTTGAAAAGCCTTGAAGAACAGAAAGCGAACCGAACGTGTAACGAGGTGTTTTTAATTTGTGCGAGTCTTTAAACGCCACGCCATGTGTTCGGTTCGCTGTCTGTTTGACATTAATTAGCTTAAAGGATCAAGGGTAATGATTCTCATACTACTAAACACGTTTGCAAGATTGCGTACGCTTCCTGTGTTTGAGCCATGTAAATCGAACTTGTCAAATAACCCACCAAACGCCATAGGAGGTTTGTTACGGGTAAGAAGTGTTAATTTCGTTTGTGTGAACTTTTTTAATGACGTCGGTAAAGGAAAAAGGCAGGCTTATAAATTCATCTAGCTTGGTTCTCATATCACCCTTAAGTTGAAAAGCCGATTGTCCCAGTAATTACACTTGAGAACTGGGATTTACAGGGTTAGTGTGCTACCGTTTTTAACAAAAGGGAACCTTTATCTAAATTTTAGTATTAAAGTAGTTTATTCACAAGACCAGTAGCATACTGGCCTAATTGAAAAAAAATGATTCTTAGGAGACAAAATCAATAACTCTAAAATATTTATTACTTATTTAGCGCGCGACTTCGCCCACGAGGCATATTTCGTGTATCAAAAACAGCAACTAAATAAAAATCTCCCCTCAATTTACGATATTTGACCGTTAGAAGCTTTGAAAATACTCAACTAAAATCATTTTAATTGTTAACGGGCCTTTACGAAGAGTTAATTTTTATAAACCGTTAATATTCAGTGAATAATAATGCTTAACAGTATAACTATTTAGTGTAATTTATTAAAAATCTTGAGAGCGCAAACAACAAAAAACGACATCTATAGTACAATTTAGATCGAATAGATATTTTTTATTATTTTACACATATAAAATTGTGTTAAAATCTATTTAAAAATAATAATAAAGCCTCAACCTTAAATTATTCATATAAATGCTTCCACAAAATATGTGTGACAATAAATATCAAATCAATTTCATGGTTATTTTTTAACCAAGCTGTTCAGCGCCATCTATGAATACTCCTGGAAAATAGAATACATAAGTTTCCATTTAGTGCCTTATTTGTACAAATTATGTAAAAATAAAATAATTTGGATTAATTTGGTATCTCTTCACTAAATATTTTTAATATATTACTGAGTTATATATAACACACATTATTTTTTATGTACATAACCTTAACGCAATTATATCCATACGTGCAAAAATGTAACGTCCTAAATGTACCTTCAGACTATAAACTACAATCATATCAAACTTAATTAAATTCGCTACGGTAGTTTTTGCGTGACTGGAATTCAAACATGCCGACAGACAGACAAAAATTTCAAAAACTATCGAAATGATTGTGTTCTGTCCATGATTCTTTCCGTATAATTTTTTCTCAAATATCTTCAATGTAAATATTTCGACCCCTTACATTTTTATTTTATGTATAAACTAAAAACTCGATAGAATACAGTAAAAGCTATTTATTTGCGGGGTATATATTCCGTAACTATGCCGCGAATACAGACACCGTTAATATAGAATGGTAATTTATATGGGATTATACGGGGATACGTTCCTAGGTGAAAAAATGAAAAAGAAGTAAGTATATAAAAACATGAATTTAATTGAAGTTTTTGACCATATTGATTAATTATTATCTTCAGGTTCTTAGCAATGGTTTAAAGAATTTTTGTAACTTTTCAAAGGCTCCTTCAATTCAGACTGATATTCAGCAGTGGCATTAGCAATTTGCCTCTTAAAAATACAATAAAACTTGCAAAGCGGCTCTTACTAAAGGACGAAACGTCTATTGTGGCCGCATTAAAAAAACATACTTTATTGATTGAGTAATAAGGTTCATTTCATCCTGTTTACATTCGTAAAAACGCCGACCGCGGTGAAGGCCCTTGTGTCAAAGGCGGAACAAATACAGCGGCGATATCATTTAACAACATACTTTAGGCGTAGTTGTAATGAGGTCTATTTTACTTTTTTATTAGTCAATTTGACGACGCCTTTAGAAAGGATATTCGGTTGGATACCTACATATTGGAATCCTGTTTATCAATGTGTATGTACCGATGTACCCATTAGATTCGCGAATAAAGAAATCTTTTGCCGCGAATATAGAAATTGGGTCGCATTTTTTAAATCCGCGAATAGTGAAAACGCGAATGTAGAAAGCGCGAATAAGGAGCTTTTACTGTATTTAAAAAAAAGGCATGGTAAAGAAATCTTTGTGTCAGATTAAGTGTTAAATTAGTGTACCTATAAAAACTATCATGGATCAGCCCTAGTCTCCTTTAATTCTTTACCTAAAAAACGTACTGGCGTTGACAGTTACTTCTAATTTACGCCAAGTAAACTTCCCAGGTGATGGATTGCAATTCTATAATATTTATATATAAACTGTATTATGCTAAACGTGTAAAAAGGTATTGCATTTTATCCGAATAATATTACTCGTCTGAGTTATGGGTTGTATGAAAAAAGAGAAGTTCAAACATTAAACTCGCATACGAAGATTGTGGCTAGACGGTCAGCGAACCTTCCTCATCTGCTTACGTCGAGACAGATCACGGGTACCACGCTCTTTGTTGTCTGATCTAGTAGAGGTAGCGTCCCTGCGATATTCTCTGATGTTAGTACCCCTTCAGGGTCATAAGAAGTAACCTCGAAGTTGTACTTTAAATTTACTATAGATATTAATAGTATAACTACTTATTGCTTTTATTAATTAATATCAACGGCTACTATATTTTCTCTATCTCAGAAATTCGAAAGCCGTATGCTAAATGTAAGTTTCGAACCCATGTTTTTTGACACTTTACCGAGCGCTATATGAACCTTCAACGCTTTAAAATCAATGTTGCAATAACATTGACAGGCCTCGTGGCTCAGTTGTAGTAAACCCTACTATTGAGCCGAGAGGTCGCGGGTTCGATCCCCGCCCATGACTGACTTTTGTGGGATGAGCATAATTGTCAGTTGTGTGTCTGGGTGTTAAGTATATGTTAGTTAGTTCGAATTCTCGCAGGATTAGGAAATTAGTTAGATCGCGACCTTTTCGCAATCGCGACGACCGCCCGAGCCGAGGTTCGGCCACTCTGGCACCCTCGTGCGGGTCGTCACAAACTTTCGCGAGTGAGTGCCCTAAGCGCTCGCCCCCAAGTCCGGTGAAGCTGTAAAAGCCGCAGCGGCTCTGTTTTAGGATAGGGCCCTAAGGCTAACAGTGTAGTCAGTTCAAAAAAAAAAAAAAAACTGGGTGTTAAATATCTATACATATATGTATATCAGCTGTTTAGTTACCATAATACAAGCATTGCATAGTTTGGAATTAAATGGCCGTGTGTGAAATTGTGTCCTCATATTTATTTATGTTACATAATTTAGATCAGTGTGTTTTTTATCTTTGTAATATCTAAAATTGATGATAACTACCTTATAGTAAGCACAGTACAGTTCAAAATCAGTGGCGGCCATCGAGAGATAAACAGTCTAACGCTGTCATGCCTGCCTGCCTAAATAGAAACTGGATATGTATCGACTGATTCCGAAACGTAACGTGCATTTATAAGCGAATCACTTTATCGCGCTTTTCACCATATGCATCTATAGACTATGCAGCGTAATGGTTGCTGTCAGCCTTACCATTCCGATGTTTCCTCGTTCGTTACCCATCAGTGTGAACTAAATGCAGGTGAGGTTGAGTTGGGTGTCACCAAGTCTCAAGATGTTATTTGACACTCGCTAGTGACAATAGCTGCACTGCACCAATGGCCGCAGCTGTAAGTACTCATTCAATACAATCCAAGACAACGGTATCCACCAAACACAATCCACAGTAGCCATGGACTTTAATCATAGGAGTTTGCCGGCAATGCGCACTAATTGGTCCAGATACTCAATCCAGTAATTTACAACATGTGACCTTGATAATCACTGAAGAACAAATTTGCCCTCCCAGTGCATCCTTAACAATTTAATGTATGTTCGCAAAAAATAGACAAGAGCTATTTTTTTAAATAACAGGCATATTTTTAATACTAGAAAAAAAAAACAGAAATTAGTCATTCCGTGTTTAAATTTTAGTAATACCAATAAAAGTTTTTAGGTTGATATGTTCTATAATATAATCACTAAGCACATTACCGATTTATCAGAAAATAGGTTCAAGGAACATAATATCAAGCATTACGTAAATGATAGTGATGTCTGAAAAATGACTAAGTGTTTCTTTAACATTCATTAAAATCTTATCTTATCATTTTATCTCGATAAATCAAGCGTATAGTACTTGTAGAGCTTGCTGTACTGTGAGAAACTAATATACCTAAAGACCACGCAATAAATATGAATAAATATTACGATATATGTAACGAGTTAACCAAGAACGGCTATACGGTTAATTTATATGCGGTGGAAGTGGGAGCGAGAGGTATTCCAGCGAAATCTCTCTATAACTTGCTAAAAGACCTCGGCCTGTCGAGAACTGCAGTAAGTTCTATTTTAGAACGGGTATCTAAAACAGCAGTAAAAGGCTCTTACCAAATCTGGCGTGGCAGGGAGGGTATTGCGGACAGTCAATGTGAGCGCTGATGTGCATCATAAGGGGGCCTCTTAAACCTACACCTGGGTCGCAACTACCGGGGGCTGGTCGTATTCCCTCTATCTGCCACACGATGAACCCGGCACCCGCATGGTCAATCCTTGGAATGCTAAAATGTTTGTCTCATTAACTGTAAATATTATTTACACAATTAAAAAAAAACAATTGATAATCCTGATCTAGTTTCTTTTGGACTCTACACAATGACTGGTATATTTCCTGAACCGGTAGTAGTGTTTTAAAGTTATTAGGCTCATTCTCAGGCACTAAATTGAATAATGTATTTTGATTTGATCGGTTGATATTCGAGCCAGCAAAGTCAACTACAGATTTATTTACTACTATGTGTCTGGATCCTGTGGTAAACAAATAGGATACCCACCTGCAACTTGATGTAAATTAAATTTTCAGTGAATTGAAGCCATTTTCCTCCGGGGAGACGCGACGCGTCAGTTCGAATGGTAAACGAATCGACGGGTGAAAGACGCCTCCCCGTCTGCGCCCTAGTCCTGACGCCCGCGTCCTTTGCCCTTCGCTATAGATTATTAACAAATTAACAGAGTCGACAGATTTTTAAAAGATTTCAGCGATTTCATCTGTGTTATATTTATTTGGCCCACTCTCCACACAACTAGATTTTAAGTTAAATCCATTCAAACATAGATACATACAAATTCATACTAAGTATTTTAGTTTTTGAATATTGGTATAGATATATACGTAATGAAATATAATATTTGATTTGTTTTATAAATATAACTAGTATGTTAGTGAGTAGTCAGTTATATCATTGAGATAAAATTAGTTAATAATATGAAATAAATGTTTTAAAGAATACTATTTTAGTACACCTAAATAACGTAAAATTACTATTAGTATTGGATACCATCCAAATCGCCGTCGGAAGAAAAAGTACCAAGAAGGCTGGTATAGCAATGTTTATACGTTGACCGAGGTATTGGCCGGCCTCCTGCGAGATGTGCCGACTAGTCGACTTGCGAGTTGTTTAAAGAGGCTGCATGCATTGGGTCCCCATGGGTTTCGACTCCAAAGGGTGCAAATATGTAGCCGTAGGGGCTGTAACTATGTACCTATGCGTAAATTGATTTAAAAACTGTTTTATTTAGTAGACAAAATCTGATATGTATATCTTTACATAAATAATGAAAATAAATGTATTGCAGATATATATACATGTATTTTATATTAATACGTGAAGCAAAAGGTTTCTACCCTTTTTTAAGCGTATTGCGTGCACGGAAGACTGTGAGATTTGGCATGGTTACAGTTATATGGAGAAGGAGTGCAGAAAGCTAAAATTTATCTATAATATCTGTTACTAATTTAATAAATTAATACTGCGAATCCTTAACCGACCAAATCCATTACAAACTTAGACCCCCTAAAATATTGGCATTGTCACTAAACAAAAAGTGACAGCAAGTGATGTAGATAATACTCATTGTTTAGGTTCATCAATACTGCAAATGTCAAACAGAAAATAGTCTATGATCAAAAAGTCGCTGGTCGAATATCGACCTTAGGGCGATCGCCAGTATAGTTAGTTCTAAGTAGGCATAATAAATTATTGAGTAATATTAAAATTATGCTTTTACCGTTCTCAAGTCGCGACAATAACCATTCTGGGTTTAATGTTTGTCACCTCATTCGATAACATCGCCAATTTACATGAGGTCGGATTACGGTAAGAAAGTGAAATACAGACATCATTTCGATTTTTACCTGGGATAGTACATTATGACTAGTGATCGCCCGGTGGTCGTAATCCGACAGTAATTAATTAAATTTAAAGACTGAACGTTAACCAGGTTCTTTTGCCAAAGATTATACGAACACTGAAATCACACAACATTCACAGCCCGAAGCTAATCCAGTCTATTCTGTGCGACTTTTGAACATAAATTACAATATTATCAGCTTAACATTTGCAATATATGTGTAAAAAATTAAAATTATATCACTTGCCGTCACTTACGCTGCAAACGATAAAAAAACCATGCGTTTAAAAATGTATCGGTTTCTTTCTTAATGAAAGACATGACATAGTCAATCGTCGCTTAGAAATACCTAGTCTGCCAGAAATATTTGCGGCGTTACGAAGGTCCGCCTCTGACACATTATTTAAAACGGATTATCACATCTGTGTTAAAATACTCTTTGACGTGTCGGTGACGTCCCGGCCGCGGTCGGTACACGCGCACCGAGCTACCCCGGCGCCCTTTCGTCCTACCAGCAGGATAAACCGCGTCTGAGAAATGTCTGCGGCCATATTTATTACTAACCAAACATCATTCTTCTTCAGAAACCGTTCTGTTAAGGTACTTCCATTTAAATTCCTAAGATTTCACTGGTGTTTTCTTAAGGACTAATTATCTGAAAGTTTGTATTGTAAACCGTACTGAATACCCGTAGAATTTTTTCGAATCCCTGGAATTTAAATTTTGTATCAATATTTATTTTGTGTCTAATATATTTTTGTACTCTGATAATTGAACCTTGTTCACTTTATGAATGAAGTGAAGTGGAACAGTAGCAACGAATTCGGATCGCGCATAGATGGACGTGGGTTCGAGTGCTATAATTTCAGCTTAAAAAGTGTCTGTTTGTAATGTCAAAATAACAGCATTTTACTAAATGCATATGAAAGTATATGTGATACCTTCAACAAAAAACCATTTTTAAAATTTTTGTCCGTCTGTCTATTTGTTCCGAATAATCTTCGAAACGGTTGGACCGATTTTGACGGTATTTTCACTGCTAGATAGCTGATGTTATAAGAAGTAACATAGGCTACTTTTAGTTTATATAAAAAATAGGGTTCCGCGCAAATTAAAAAACTGGTCACGGTGAATCAATTCGGGCATTTAAATGACTTACGCTGAGTAAACCATAAGAGTTATAGCAAATTAATGTACTACATATTATAAACTTTAAAAAGACCTAGAAAAAAGTTCGGGAGAGTTTACATCTATCTTCTAAGGAACACCCACAATAAGCATTTTTGTCTTCTAAATAACCGGGAGCAGGGGAGCAAGATTCGCGCGGGCATTCTGTAGTCCACGTGAGCGAAGCTACGGGCATAGCTAGTTTCCTTAATAAATCTATACTAATATATTAAAGTGGATTTTTTTTTGTTTGTTTGTTTAAACACGCTAATCTCTGGAACTACCAGTCGGATTCGAAAATCTGATCTGATAGTCAGACTCACGAGGAATAGTATAGGCTATCTTATCTAACATTAGGCTACAACTCTCAGCTAGACTTAAATATTGTTTTTTGATAAGTACGTCGGAAGCGAAGCCTTTCCGAACTGCTTTAACTGCATGCACTGGCGTAATGGTTAATGATACGTAATTAAAATGTTCTACAAAAATATTGGCCCTTAGTATATCTAAAAAAAACTTCTTCAGAATTATTATAGACAATTTTATGAAGTTAAATTTTGCCTTTTATAGCATGTTATTTGGGCATATAGGTAATGAGATAAAGAAAAATTAAAATCATTTGTATTGGGGGAAGTGAGAACAATTTTATTATACCATTTCCATTTCTTTATTTTCTCGATGACAGCTCCTGTGAAAACTTGAACGAGCGTCTTTTTTACATTATTTATGCATTCTTTTATAAAAATATGACGTTTACACACGTATAAGGTTAACCAGAGTCGGAGAAACCGATAGGGATGGAGCTCTATCGATAAACGTAACACGATAACAGACCCGATATCTTTTTACAAAATGTAAGAAACTAAACTACTGCCGGATACTTTTGTACAAATTAATTAATTAATATTATATTTCATTACAAGATGTTACACGTATTAATTCTTGATTGATAATGCCAACTTCTTCAACATTTTCGAAGCTGTTGTAAAATAAGTAGGTATAGGTAGGTACTCGACAATGAAACGACATAATTATAACGACAGGTAATCTTTATTTATTTATTTTAATCAAAATCTGATGAATCGTCACTGTCGTAATGGTACTAAGTATATGCAATCGATATCATTACTTATTTGGTCACAACACTACAACTATAAAATTAGAACTGTCATCGATAAAATAAAGAAATAGAAATAGTATATGATGGGCTACACTGGTACGTTGGCGGCGCGGTGTTTATCGAATAAAATTAACACGGGTGTAACCGTAGTGCACAGCTCGTATACTATAAAATCCAAAAGAATGCTATGATATGAATGATAAGAGGCATATCTGACTGGTATTTTCAGAGAAAAAAAATCTTTTGAGCTTTATAATATTAGTGTAGTTTCAACAAAACCATATCGCTCCACATTCGTCTTACGCAATGGTTTCGTTTTTTCCACGAGACGAAATTAACAAAAAGAAAACATTTTTTTGTAAACTTTCGCCGATGATGTACGGGCGGTCTCAATACATCCGCGTTTGTCTTGTTCATAATATTTGTTATATCTATATTTAAAAACGTTTACTGCGTGTCCGTAAGACAACTATTTGGGTCGTGTGTTGCCGTTTCGTGTTAGTCTACACCGAGCTGATGTGTTTTGCAGTGGAAATGGCTTTTTTGAAATAGACATTATTGTTGGGATATGTATTTGTAATTAAATTAAGTATGATAAAGTCTTCTAACAACGGCAACTTTCGGTGACACAGATTTCATTGGCATTCGTCGATTTCATGCAGGCTTAGAACCCAATACCATAGGATGGAGAGAACAAGTTGGCTGAGAGATCAATCTACAACCGCACGGTACGGCTAAGGTAAAGATTTGTGAACTTCTTTGTTTATACCGTGATGGGCGCTGCGCCTGCCTACGTAGACCAGATCGCGTGGTTCTATGATGTTTAAGTTTATATAACTTTACCTACCTACTAGAGTGATTAAGCGTGAAGGTACATTGTTACACTATCAACACAGTCAAGGTTCAATAATCACGAGACGATGAAAAAAATAATCCGTGAGAAACGAATTTGATACGAACCGATAAGTGTAATTAATAGCGATCAAACTGTGATAGGTGAGCCGTATGTCAGAATTGTTTCATGTCCGCCGACATTGTTATGCATGAGATGTGTTATATTACTAGCTTTTGTCCGCGTTACCTGCTGTGTACTTGGTCCTATATCTAACCTTTTTTTAATTACGCTACCCACAGATATTTAAGAGTGGTGGGGTACAGAGAAATTTGTTATTTATATATCTTTAGGGAAACATAGAGATAACAACGCACACCGTATTACATTAAACATTTATAGCACATTCTCCAAAATTGTGGCGAAATTTGTAGTTGTAAAACAAAATGTTATTTTGCAATTTTATATTTAATAATTATATTTACGTAATGGTGGACTACCCTACTTTTCGGAATGTAGAAGGCACTGCTGATGGCCTGATTTTCAGGAAGATATTTCCTATTCGGTAATGTTAACTAACAGTCATGGTTATGTGAAATGATGAGATAGTAGATATGGTAATGTGATTTTACGGTCGGGTCTACGTTCTTAAAACGTAGAAACAGGACCAAAATACTCTATGACTAAACTCTTAAACTCATGGAGGAGAGGCGTGAAATGATTCTGTAAGCTCAATAGGCGCATCTCCAAGTTATTGAAAGGTGACGTACTCCAGTTAAATAGCGATCCTATCTAATCCTATCGAAGATAATAGAGCGAAACAGTGTTAGCAAAAAATCTGTTTATTGGTCAAAGCCAGCTAACAAAGCTGAAAACCGACGACAGCATGATCTTAGGACCCAAACCTGAACTTTTGACAGAGATCTATGGACGTCAACGTAGAATCCCGTTACGAATCTAGCTAAAGATTCAGGATCTAGATTAACCCGTGTAAGACGAGGCACTATACCGGAGTTCGTGCGAGATTAGTATAACCCTTAAAGAGTTTAAAAACATCGAAGCTACCGGCGATGACAGAATCACAGCCAAACTTCTGAAGGTAAACCAGTACTTAGGGCTTTTCGGACCCTGTTTATTCCATAAAGGAAAAATGCTGCAAGCATGTATCACAAGTATGAAAGTGCTTTTCTTAAAAAAGGCGATAACGCCCTGCTCAAATATTATAAGGTCATTTCTGAGCCATGTTTACAAGAAGGTGTCAAGAGTTATTACGAACGGTCTCGTGTATAGGTTTGATGATTTCCAACCTCCCAAACAAGCCAGTTTCCGAAAAGACTTCAAGTACCGTAGACCAACAACACACGCTACGGCAAGCTATACAGGAGACCGAGAGTGCCTTTTTGCTTAGCTTTAGTGGACTATAAAAAAACCTTCGATTCGGTCGAAACTTTGTATGAAAACGCTAATATGTCAGCCTGACTGTGAGACCAGACTTTCAAAGTCCTATCATTTTGCAGTAAGGAGTCACACAAGGAGGCGATATTTCTCAAAAAGTATTTACAGTAGCACTGGAAGATGTTTTCAAGGTTCTGGAAAGGGAAGGGTTATGCATCAATATAAACGGCGAGTAAATCACTCACCTACGATTTGATTTCAGTGTAATGTTTGAACGTAGAATGTAACGTTTGAATTCTCCGAACGGGTTGGTCATAACATGAACATGGTCAAACGAAGGTCATGCCGAAAGTTCAACTTTCGTACAGTTGTTATTGACTATGGTTATCTGGGACAACTGTTCTGTTAGATACGTCCAACTTCGAAACAGAGGTTAATCGTCGAATCTAACTTGTCTGGGCAGCTTTCGGGAAGCTACATAAAGTCTTTTCGTCCAAGATGGGATATCTTGTTTCAAGATCTTTGACCTGTATGTGTTGCCAGTCGTGATATATGATACTGGAAGTCCCCGATATAGTCCTCAGAATCGCTAGACATAAGTGGCAGTAGGCGAAGCACGTTGCTTGTAGAACGGATGATTGATGGGCCGAAGAGTTCTGAGGTAGGGATCAAGTATCAAAACATGCAGCGTGGGGAGACTCGCTACAAGGTGTACCCATCCTTGAATGTGAGTAGCGCAGGATCGGTCGTTGTGATGACTCTTGGAGGACCTATAATATGTCCACAGTGAACGTCTTTCGACTGAATGGGCGGATGGAATATTTGATTAAACAATTAGATAATGTACTTTTGTCTTTTTTACTATTAAAAATAAGGTAACCATAGTGCATAAGATGGGTTTTATTGATATATGCAAGCAATGTTCACATTACCATAATCATCCTTACATCACCGTATGCACAAATTAGTAATGGTAATGATAAATACGCTAATTTGAACCATGGTTGTGTGATTTTTGTTATTTTATAATTATAACTGAATTATAAAACAAGTTTTATAATATTTAAGTTGTTTTTATAACAGTAAATCATTGCTAAAATAAAAAAAAAAAACAAGATTGCACATTTCTGTACAGAGTAATTAATGTCCAATGAATGTGAACGATTCTCTGACAATGTATGTTTTTTTAATACTATTAACTGTCATATCTTTTAGAATCATCAACTAAGATGAAGTCTGCACGAGCTGTTTATTGATAGTGGTTGCGCCCGTTGAACATAGTAGCGCCGTCAAAACTCTCATGTACTCTTGCGAGATTTTACAGGTGTGTTTGTTCATGATCACGTGAATGTGAGGAAAGTGCTGTGACAATTTGGGACGACTTGTAAAATATTCATGGACACAGTGGTATTTTCATATACTTAGTCTTATTTTAATGGTAAACTATCTAAGATATTACTATATAAAAATGAATACTAAAACCACTCCTCATTTTGACAATAATCAAGCAAATTACTACTCACCCATGCAATGTGGCACGACATGGTTATGTGAATTGGCGGTTTGTCATTTTCTTTCAGGTATTTAAAGTGCATATTTTTTAGTTTTTTTTTTTCTGTGCCAAAAGTAGAAGACTTCCAACTCTATATTTGAAAAAAAAAAAAATTAGTATCGTAGGTTACATTTACATACGTTCTCCATATATAATAATTTATTTACTAAATATAAATGTACCTTATCTATGAAAAGGACAAAGGAAGAGAAATATAAAATCATAATATCTGTTAATAGTTAAGTTAAACTATTATACTAATATATGAGGACACAATTTCACACACGGTCATTTAATTCCAAACTAAGCAAAGCTTGTAATATGGTACCTAAACAGCTGACATATGTGTAGATATTTAACACTCAGATACACACAAATAACATTTATGCTTATCACACAAAGTCAGTCATGGGCGGAGATCGAACCCGCGACCTAGTAGCGAATAGTAGCGTTTACTACCACTGCGCCACGAGGCTACTATTAATTACATCTATTTTTTTATGAGAATTATTGAATATGTCAGTGTTATTGAAGTGTAAATTATTCAATTTACGTGTTCTATAAAAAGGTGTTTCATAAGTGTTAACAGCATAATTCGTTTTGCATAAAGGCACATCAAATAAATATTGTTTTCTGGCATTGGACAGCCCGACTTGTGGAATACCCTCCACCCTTCAGAGGATCGCAGCCAAAGAACCTTGTTGTGTTCTTGCGGTGAGTAGAGTTTCCAGAGCTCCTTGAAGTAGCGAGGTTCAAGGTCGGCAGCGCGCTAATGCACGATCAAAAACCAGCATCCATGGGCTACTATAACCGCTTACCACCAGGAGGGCAGTATGCTTGTTTGCCACCTATGTAGTATAAAAAAAGTAATTTTTGAAGAAAAAAATTATACCCGATTTTAGAAAAAGAAGTGAACGATGCAAATGCATTTCTGATCTATTAGATCTATCTGATAGAATGTTACTTAAACCGAAGTGAGTTCTTGACATGTATAAGCTTTTTTCTTATGTATGGTAATCCGCAATATCAGGTCCTTCTTCTACTCAGTCGTTTCACTCTTTACATAGTGGTCGTTATAGTGAAGTGTAATCGGGGGCCATTGACATTTGCTTCACGATATCTCTCCATCCGTTTCGATCGCCCCTTAATCTAAATCACTCATGCAATGAACCGCCCAGAGTAAACTTCATTTGATCGGCCCACCGCATGGATGCACTTGCGCGGATTCTTGTATCCTCTTCTTTGCTCTGCAAGAACAAGTGCTTGAAAGAACCGTGGCTTCGTTGCGTCACATTTCCGAAGAAGTTAAGCTACTTGTACTACTTGAGTTAGACACTGCTTATGCTGTATGTGTTGCAGCCGCGTAATTTAAAACCATTACCAATCAAAGTCGGTAGTTTGAATTTAATTATTTTTCATCGCTAAAATTATGATATCCAGTGGGGGTACTTTTTGTTTCAATTTTTCGTTGTCAGCACCGGCTCTCGCGACACTCTCGTGGGAACACCGTCGCATCCGCACGGTGCAAAACTCGTAAGCCTCGGACATTTCCTCATTAACCTCGTGCTCCAGAACTGTGAAATATCAAGCCAGTGTGTGTATGTACAGTGGGTGCGTGAAGATTCAGGACCTTTGAATATAAATATCTGAACCACGTCGGCGCCGTTCAGCTATTACAAGAGAACCCAGTAACGGTGAGTTGGCATGACATTGTGAATATACTTCCTTCGCTGGATATTTTTATCGTAATTTTGTTATTCGTTTCGTCTCGCAGGTTGATTCTATATTTGCGTGGGATCAACTAGTATGTCTTGTTTGTTGTTTTATAATGAAGTGTACATCAACTAAATTGTAGTTCTTAATATCCATCCTCACGTTGTAATTTAGGATTGTTAGTCGAGTGACTCCCGTCACCTGACTAAAAATTCTTATATCTAAATTTTGTTGCATGAAAAATGAGAAGAGCTGTAACACCATGAAAATCCTCCAATAAAGATTAGGTTCGAGTTTTCGGCTAATCTGGAGTACTTATGAGTATTGCATCTAGCAAAAGAAAAAGGTTTACACCCTTATGGTGATTGATCAACAAATATAATAAATGTTAGGTTACTAGAACTGGAATGGATAAGATTAGAATGAGTATATCAGAGGAAGTATGAAAATATCACTAGTGACATAGAAGTTGAGGGGTTATTATTACCCAGGTTAACATGCTAAGGGTGGTACGAGGAAGAACAAAAGTCATATAACTCGAAGAAACTTAAGTATGTATGCTGATATAGACGTAGAGGAAGCTCGAGGAAGGTATGGATGGATTGTGTGAAGAATTATATGCGTACAGATGTCAGTTGATAGAGAAGAGTGGAAGAGGAAAACATGTTATGCCGACCTTACTTAGCGCGAGAAGCTCAAATACTCGATATTTAAAGCTTTTTAAAATATCTTATATTTTATTTGTATACAATTTAGGAACCACTCATATATTGTTACTGGTTAGTAACTTTCTATTTAAATGAAAAAAATCGTAACAACTAACGTAGGATGCAAGAACAATAGTTAATACACTCGGGTAAATTAAAATCGCAGAGCGTTAAGCGCAGAGCTAAATCATAAAAATGCAGTATAATGCAGCGCGAGTCGCAAGTGAAAGGCAACGTTCGCATGCGACAATGTTGATAATTAGCTAATGTTTATGCAAATGTATCGTGCATGGGGGTTCCTCGAATACGCCACCATCATTCCGGGCGTGGGACACAATGAGCACAATTACACAATAATTAATTATGTAATTTGTATCTCATTGACATAAACCCTTCTAGGATTAGGTGAAAAGCATTCATTCGTTTATCTATCCTACTAATATAATAAATGTGAAAGTGTGTATGTTTGGATGTTTAAATGTTTGTTACTCAATCACGCAAAAATGGCGATTTTTTCGGATTGTGTATATCCAACAATACGCAGACGAAGTCGCGGGTACCAACTAGTTTATTATAAAATATGCATACATAAAATGTGTATTTTGCTAGGTAAGGTATCTTAAATGTACTAAAGTATCTCAAATGTACTAAGACCACTTATAAAGTACCTTTCTGAACGACATGATAGTATCACGATATTTCCCTTTACCGAAAGTCCAAGCTTATTTTAACATTTGATCCCGCGTTCTTGAAAGTGATTTTTAAACGTATTACCACGGAACTAGCATACCTTTCAAATTAAATTTACAAGTGTTTTCCCTTAAATTCATATTCTTGTTACAAAAGCAAAATAACCCCGAAAAATGTTAACTAATAAAAAACTAACGAGCAGGTCACATCAAACAAACGTTGATGCTATCCTTTTAATGCATCATCCAGTGAAATGAGTCTAGCTTGAGCTCAAAAATAAGTCTGTTGTCAGGCCCGGTGTGTCCCGGAATAAACCGGGCACGCATTCCTCGCGCGTCTCGACGGTTGGACCGCTTTATTTGATCGGCTTTCTATATTTAGAATGCCATAGTCATCACAGCCTTTACTGCATTGTGAAGCATGTTTTATAGAACATGTTTCTGATCTTTAATAACGAGATAATGTATGAGAAACAAGGTACGTTCGACAGCAAGACCTCCATACAGATATGGAACTTTCCTAGGTCGAATCGTACATCAAATAACTCTCGAGATCATATTTCGACGCCGCGTCGAATCACGCGAATCCGTTGATCTAAGCCGCCGCGACTTACTACACCCCAAAACCGAAAGTACCCCGCGAACAACGCCGGCCGCGTAATATCTTTACCGATCCCGTTGATAAGATCGAGGAAATAAACAAATACTACTCCACCGTCTCTCCAAACAGAGCATGCTCGCGCTCACGCCCGCGAAACCACCGTTTTCTCCGCAAGGGACGAGCGGCTAATTTCGGTCCCGCACACCCACCGCCGCGACCTCTCTCTCTCGCGGCCACTCAAGCCTAGGTCCATTCCTCGGTGTGAAGCCCTTGAGTCTGGCAGCCGCCCGCACGATAAAGGTGACACTGCACTTGCAATCACTTAGCTACCTACCCACACACAATATGTTCGTAGATACGTAGGTTCTGTAAGAAACTTTTTTATTACGCTAGATAGTGTAGACTATCCAGGAGGCGAGGTCATGTATATATGTATATGTTAATTTATCTCGAATTTTCCGGATAGGGAATTAGTTGGATCGCGACTTCCATGCAATCGCGGCAACAGACCAAGTCGAGGTCCGGCCACTTTGGCACCCTTGCGCGTTTGTTGCCCACACTTTCGCGGCTGAGTGCCTCAAGCGCTCGCCCCCAAGCCCGGTAAAGAGTAAAAGCCATCATCGGCTCCATTTTTAGATAGGGCCCTTCAGGCTAACAGTGACACATCTAATGCGGCGGGTCAGACCGTTTGTTGGATCCAATGTTGGCCGTTGTTAGCGGATTACTTTCTTTTTTCTTTGTACTGGTACTAGTACAGTCAGTCAGTCACACACACACACACACACACACACACTTATTTAATACTTATTAAGATGTTTCACATCTGCCGGGCGCGGGCGTCCCGTGAACGGTAACTTTCTTATGTTTCATTTTTATTACACAAAATATTAATGAAAGTGTATCGTGATGAACTAACTGTCTTCTGCAAACAACAGTAAAAAACCCACATAAAATTATTCAAACAGCTACAATTTAAAAACGATACGGGTTTATAAAGTGGAGGAAGTAATTCACGGCGCACGATAAATGTTACATTTCTTTGAAAAGGTACGTGTCCTAAAATGAAAATAATATATTCGGCGGTTGTGCTCCGATAGTTGAACCTTCAGATACCCTCTGTACTTTATTATATTACTTCCACTTTACCGTGCTAATATTTAAAAAAAAATATCTGTCTCCAGTATCTTATTTTTTTTAAACGCTTTTATTATTAGCTTCCTACGTATGTTATCATTAGTATGTATGTAACGGAAGCTTTGAACATGATTTTGACTCCCTTGGAAACGTCGGATTAACCCGTAATTTGGCATACTTACCAAGGACCGATAACAATTCAATATTTCAAACACTTATACCCGTTATCCTTACTAGGATAATCTGGATTATAGCGACTATCTCATCCAAGGAAGTCAGCTTGCGCCCAAATTACTCAATTCACGGATAAGTTACTTAAGAATAGTGTAAATAAGAAAAAAATTTTATTTTATTGTTAAAAAGCGTGGAGTGATTTTTAAGATAAATGAGAAAAATGACAATCCTTCTACTCATATCTGTCAATAAAATTTCAAATTTATTTTCTATTTTTAGTTGGGTTTTCTATAAAAGCGTGTTAATTTCGTTTTTTTAATTTAAATTGTATGTATATAGTGGGCGAGACGGCACTTTGGAAAAGCGTTTATTTTAGTCGACTTATTAACCAATGTCTTCACTATCCCACAGCTCAAGCGGGAATGTCTTAAATACTATTTTTTTCTTTTTTTAGATCTGACTACACTGTTATCCTTAGGGGCCCTTAAGCCGATGCGGCTTTTACAGCTTCACCGAACTTGGATATTGGTGTCTTAAAGCCGGTCGTTGCCTGCTTATAAAGAGCTCGCGGTCACAGAGCACACCTGTTGCTATCGTGCCTAGCCAATAGTGCGGGCCAATAGTAAAGGCAATAGTACAAATAGTAAGTCAATAGTGCGGATTCTATAATCACATCAATACGGTTCTTCGATATACTATATGAATTTATATCTTATTTAATATAACGTGTTATTAGCGGAAGACGATGATTGTAACAATAGTTCATCTTAATAAGTTATAATATGCAAGCTTAAAGTATCATTATATGGTGGAAAATCCGTCATAGTGAATCGCTTATGCGCTTCGCTTTTCGGGATCGGCCAGTGGTCTCACGATGGTCGCCACTGTTTCTGAATCGTACTATGCTAACCATCAAAAACAGTACCGTTACCATGCTGCGGCCGTGCTATTATTAAAATCATGAATACTAATGACGTAAAATTTTCCCCATATCGTAGTATCTATTAGCGGTAAGGAACCATAAATCTATAGCAGAAAGATGACCGAAGATAAAACAAACATAATCTTTATTGATTTACTCGTTAGAAATATTACATTATGTTCGACTCCTTCGGCCACTGCGGGCAATTAGATTGTTCACTTTGATAATTATCTGTCGGCCCCCGTATACAGTTTTTAAATAATTTTATTACTAGTTTTTATAGTTTTGTATGTCGTTGTAATGCCGGACACGGAATTCGGTGAGTCTGTTTTCGTTATTATTTATTAACCATTTTTTACAATATACACATACATATTATAAGCTTAATTATAAACCGAATTAAATAATTATTAAAAAGGAAACAAAAAACCGCACTGGAACAGAAAAACATGACTAAATAACGTATTTTTCTGTTTTCAATTTTAATGAAGAATTATGTAACGAGGTCATGTATGCTAAAATCCATCAAGACACTAGACCGACAGAGCGTGCCAAAAAAATAGAAATGTGGGCACGCTATAAAAATTTAAATGAAGTTAAAGTATTGTCAAAAAAATACACTTTCATATTATATTTGAATATAAAAATAAAATAAATTTAATAGTAGTTCGTAATAAAATAATATGAAAAAAGCAACTTAGTATTTAAAATGCTTCACGACTCAACACCTATTACTACAATTAATTATTATAAGAATCTGTAAAATATGTGTATAATTCAGCTTCCTTGTAAAATAAGTTTTTAAATATATTTCAACTTCAAATACAATGTAATTTATTTTTATATATTCTAATACATATAAATTATATTTTCTAATTCATACCGTAAAATAAAATAAAGTAAATAATAGTTATTTCCGTAATACACTATTCACGGCCGGCAGTGTATAGACCCGCGCAGTTCAACGACCTGCACCGAAACTTTGTACTATTCAAATTGAATAATTCAGAGGTCCGACATTGTAGAGATTAATATCTAACTACGTTGTAAAGTTTTCAATTAGTGCCCTCAACGGCTTTCAAACGTTTGTTTGTGTGAGATGTGAAAACTTATGCAGCTTTCATAAAATACACACAGTTCTTGTCTTTTTGTATCGCTTTTAAAGTCAAAGTCACAAGTCTGGCTAATTTGCTGGAAAGGTAAAAAATCCATGAATAGGTAGTCATTGTCATGTATACACGGTACTTATATAAAAAATATAATTTTTAAATATTTTTGTCTGTTTGTTCCGGGTAATCCCCGAAACGGTTGGACGTAACTTAGGCTACTTTTATTTTAGAAAAGGAATTAGGGTTTCGCACAAATAAAAAAAAACTGGTCATGGTGAATCAATTCGGGCGCTTAAATGCCTTACGCTGAGTAATCCATAGGAGATATAGCAAATTAATGTACTACATAATTGTAGGCCTTAAAAATACCTACAAAAAATCTGGGACATCTATCTTCTAAGGAACACCCAAAGTAAGCATTTTTGTCTTTATATGCCTGGGGCAAGGGAGCGAGGTTCGCGCGGGCATTTTGTAGTCCACGTGAGCGAAGCCACGGGCACAGCTAGTTTCTTAATAAAACTTGTAAAGATTGTACTTAAAAAGATGGAATTACAATTTTTCATTTATTTCTAGTATTGAAATTACGCTTGTCGTTAAAAGTTTCCTCGTTTCTAAGTTCTTCGTAACTTATAATAGGTACTAACTTTTCAAGGATGTATTCAGATGGCAAAGTTAAGATACTAAACTCTTGGATCGCGTACGCAACAAAATATTTGTAGTTGTTTAAAATTGTCCACTTTAGGAAATACATTTCCAAGATTTATTATCCACCTTTAGGTACACGCATTTCTCGTTATGAAACCCTGAGATCAGAGAGTAGATAACTTTCGAAAAATCGTTTTAAACACTTTAGATGTTGAAAATAATATACGTGAATTAGTATTTATTCGTTTACTAATATTTAAAAGTTATATAAAAAATTAAAATAATTAAAAAATATACCATAAAAACGCGACATTATGGTCACATGACCACGTGTGATGGCATCGTTCAATAAACAAAAGTAAGGTAGTGCAAGTGTATTGTTTTAGATGTTTTCTCCCTGGCATGCAGGGTTGGAATTTGGATAGGTATGTTGCCGGCCACTCACCTCGGTCGTACTGATGTTTTTTTTTTTTTTTTTTTTTTTTTTTTTTTTTTTTTTTTTTTTTTTTTTTTTTTTTAGAACTGACTACACTGTTAGCCTTAGGGGCCCTAAAGCCGCTGCGGCTTTTACAGCTTCACCGGACTTGGGGGCGAGCGCAGAGGGCACTCAGCCGCGAAAGTTTTGTGGACGACTCGCACGAGGGTGCCAAAGTGGCCGGACCTCGGCTCGGGCGGTCGTCGCGTTCGCAAATAGGTCGCGATCTATTCGACTCCCTACACCTACGATTCGAGCTAACTAAATATACACATAGGCACGTTCCCTTCCTCCTGGGAGGAAGGAAGGAACCGTGCGTATGTGTATTCAATAATCGGAATGTTTCTACACTAACTAGCGCTAACTAACTAGCGTAAAAAAAGAAAAAAAAAAGGTCCCTCACAGAACCTATGTACCTGTGTGGTGTGCACGTGTGTATGTTCATACGTGTGTAGTGTTGTATGTAGGTAGCTAAGTGATGCACGTACAGTGTCACTTGTATCGCGCGGGCGGTTGCCTGACCCAAGGGTTTCACACCGAGGAACGGACCTAGGCTTGGGTTACCGCTAGAGAGGGTGGACGTGACGGGTGTGCTGGAGCGAAATTGACCGCCCGCCCTCTGCGGAGATCGTACTGATGTTGATTTTCGTGGCTTTTATGCACTGCACATAACGCACTGTTGAAGCACTATGGACCCCCGGGGTTTGTGAAGTCCGTGCTTAACTATTATTTGATTTATTCTTATAATTTGCGACGTAGACGCAATATTTTTATGCGCTCTGTTAGGCGACACGTTTTTGTCTTTGTTTGTACATGGCGCTAATTGTGGCCGAGGTAGGAAAAGTTATGAAGGAATATGCATGCTCTAACACAAGTATTATGTGCAAAGTTTATTTTACTAAAACTTAAATTATGAAATTTCTTCAGCACGTATACAAATTTAAAGCGACATTTCCACACTTCGTAATAATTGAGTAACTTGTCACAAGACAACCTAATAACACTCTATTTATTGAACGATAACGTGCGTGAGGTTTCTGATTCACGTCACCAATCCCGTGACTCGCATATAAAAAAAATACATGGACAAAATTACTTTTCCAACTTTTTATCAATAGAACAACATTATAAAATAATGATCTTTAATTTTGTTACTTTACTATCAACTTGCGGCTTTTCGTTTATACGTGTACAGTAATCGAACCACTGCTATTCTTGGTGCATTTTGTGATGCTAAATGGAGAAAATCAAACAAATTCTGTCCAAAAATTTAAATTCCGCGACACGGTATCGAACTCGGGGATTACGTTGTTTGAGACCGATCTTCTATCAGTTGCTTTAATAATCCGTTAAGTTTCGGAATAGATTAATATCTCTATGCAGCTTTTAAAGAATAGTAAGTGAGGCAAATCAACCTGTAAGACTACTTGTGGTCGTGGCCATCTGTCGTATGACGGCATATGGTGTTTTTACGGCCCTTCGATTTGTTTATATATACATCTCGCTCGTTCCTATGCTTAAACATATCTCCGTTTCGCTCTCTCCCAGTTTTCCTTCAAGGAACGGGGGTAATTGAAATTGAACACTACATGCGGGTTAAGTGAAAGGCCTTTTATCATAGATTAATAACGCAGATAAGACTTTACGTTACTTTTATTGTGTTGTTGGTTCCTGTTAGCTATTGCTTGAGTTTTATAGACTATAGAATTCTTGCGCGAAGTCGTTTTCTTCTTAGTCACATTATCTCAAAGAACCATTTTGTTTTTGTTTTATGACATTTTTATCTGTTCACGGACAACTTAATTTTTTCTGATAAATAGGATGTCTTATAACTGAACGAGTATACAAAGTTCTTTGTATGGATATATATTAATGTTTGAAATTATTTTACTTAAAATCTGTTTGTTGAAACTTTTTTTTAATTTTCAATATGATTCCTGAAGTGCTATATATATATACGATATGATATAACTAATTTATGAAAGCGGACGGGTACCATCTAGTTGTTCGTAAACTACTAAGCTAAAATTTAGCTAGGCGGTGCGCGAGGAAAAAATGATCTAATAGTATTACATAATTTTCCTAGCTTCGCTTAGTGCAATTCTGGTGGAAAAAGGCTTGTTAAGCTAGGTGTAAAAGCAAGGGACGCTAGCAAGGAATGTGTGTGAGGTACGCGAGCGAGGAATGTGAGCGAGAGATGCCTCCGCTTGCATCTCAGTCAAAGACGAGATAATTTGTAATAAAAAAAAAACCAACTTGCAATTATTTTGAGAAGTTCCCTGGTATATCTTCGAAGTCAAAGGAAGGAAAAGATAAAAATGAGTCCACCGTTGAGGTATCCCCTCTCCAATGAAAAAAGAATCATCTAATTCGAATCACAAATCAAGAAGTTATGGCTGAACATCCATTTAAAAAATAACACTCAATTTGCGCACCTCCTCCTTTTTTTGACGTCGGTTACTAAGAGTCCGCTACGCGTCCTCGCACTGCTCAGCTACACACTGTTTCATAGCTTCGTTACGCATCCTCGTACCGCGTGAGCTCCTCGCACAGCTTTGGTGAAAACCATCACACCGTTTCACAGCACCACTACAAATCCTCGCATCGCCTAGCTACCTAACACATCTCTTGTGGATACGCAGCCTAAACACCGATCGACGTTTCGACCTCTGTCAGATTTAACTACATAGTTTTTACATATAGGTTTCTGTAGGCCGACGAAGAAAACTTAGGTCTTCATCTCTCCGGGGTAATTTACCATCAGTTAAAGTACAGCGATTTCACCGATTTCGTTTATATAAGAGATCCCTGAAACCGCTAAATAAACTTAAGCCGTAGGTACATTTTAACTTTAAATATTGTTAAGGTAATGTAATATATATTTTACTAGCTATGATATTGATTTACGTCTCATAATTTTATTTTTACTCATATTTTATGATTATTTGAAGATTATATCGATAATATTTATAGCTTATCAATTTCAGAATGACACATAATTAATGCCTCTGTACAAAACTTTATTAAAGCCGATTAAGAATCATTATATTAATACGTGAGAAGAAAACTTTGGACACCTTGTTCAGTGTATTGCATCCACGGAAGTCTGTGAGATTTGGCATGGTTAAAGTTTATATGGAGAAAGAGTGCAGAAAGCTAAAATTCATCTATAATATCTGTTACTAAATTATATTACATATACATAATTATATTATGTTATATTAAATAAAATAAATTAATACTGAGAATCCCTAACCCGACCAGTGGCATTGAACTTAGACCCCCCAAAATATAGACATTGCCACTCAATGAAAAATGTCAGCAAGTGATATAATATTCATTGTTTAGGTTCATATTGCAAATATCAAACAGAAAATAGTCTATGATCAAAAAGTCGCTGGTCGCTGATATTAATGATCTAATGTTTAAAATTATTATTTTACAATATTTAAAAGTACTTGTATCATTGATAATTTTTATGGACTATCAGTTGAAGAATTACATACACTTTCCATTTACAAAATTTCATTAAAATCGTTCAAGCGTTTTTGAATTAAATTTCAACGAACAAACGGGCACACAGACACAGACAAAAAAATTTTAAAGGTCATATTCGAGATCAGTGGGAATTTTCCACATTTTTGTGCTTTAAAATTTTTCTTTGTCTGTATGTCCGGATGTAACTGAAAACGGCTTGATCCATAATTATGAAATTTTGTACATGGGAAGCTTATGTCATTGGTTAATTGATAGGATATTTTCAATAATACTTTTAGAAATCGTAAAAAATACATTCGTTTCTGTTTATAACTGTACACAGGAAGTTCATGTCATTCCTCAATTGATAGGCTATGTAATATGAACTGTCAATAATATGAGTAAAAATAAAATTACGGGATGAAAATTATTACAGCGTAACAAACGCGTGTGAAGCCGCACGCACTAATGCTAGGATATACAGTCGAAAATTCGGTCAGAAAGAAAACTGGATTATGTATCCTTTGGTATGCAATAATTAACCTAATTACGAATATTGTATAAGACTTTGAATATTGTAACCGTCATTCGTGAGACGATAATCACGTAGGTATAAATATAATAAAAGTTACCTACTTATTGGTATTCTTTGGTATTTTTTCGCGATCGGGAACAATGACCTATTACATATACTAAGGATACACCTCAGTTGTGCATTAAACCGGCACTTAAACGTCAAGTTTAAATAAATAACAAATTATTATCCATAAGATTTACTATTCGCGGCTACCATTAAAGAGTCTGTAAAATATTAATAATTAAATAATTTTTCCATTTAAATTTAAATTTATGGTTTATTACTCTGAATTTATTTAATTAAGCAACTACGTGTGGCCCGCGGTTTCAACCGTGTTCAATTAATTCGATCAACTATACAGCGCCGCCGCTAACATTATCATTATCATTTCCCGTATTTACGTACAGCTCACCAGATTGCTTGACGTTCATGGTTTCTGCTCCGTTACTTAATATCTTAGCGTGATGTTATATAGCCTATAAACTTTCTTAATAAACAGTTTATAAAACGCAAAAAGAATTTTTCAAATCTGTTTGGTAGTTCCATAGATTAGCGCGTTCAAACAAACAAACAAACAATCTCTTGAGCTACCTAATATTAGAAGTGTAGATAACGAAAATATTAATTGTAGACGCGCTTGATTGTGAAAATGTTTTACAAATTAAATCAAAAATTTTAATTTGTATTAATTAATAAATGAGATCTTTCTGTACATGTAATTTCTTACCAAATTTCCCGAATATGCTATTAACATTTTTTTGTCTGTCTGTCAAACGGCTTCTACGATTCTTATAACATTTTGTACACAGAAAGCTTATTTAATTGGTCCATTGATAGGATATAAGAATTTTCAAAATTACTTTTAGAAGTGGTCAAAAAATAAAAATCGTTCTCAAACTATTTGGATGAAATTTTGTAGACAGGAGGAAGCCTTAAGTCATTCCTTATTTGATAGGCTATTTCATAAGAATTGTCAATAATACTTTTAAGAGTCAAATAAACAAGACAATTGTTACAAAAAAGAAAATCAACTTCAATGATTTTGAAGAGTTCCCTGGTGTATCTTCAAAGTTGAGGGTCCAATGCTAATGAAATTAAATCGAGACAACTCTTGAGGTATCCCCTATCGAACAAAAAAGAAACATCAAAACCGGTTCATGTTCAAAGAAGTTATGGCGGAACATCCAGAAAAAAATACATTCAAAATGAGTCCGTCTCTTGTTAAAATCGGTATAAATATATTTATATTAGACAGACAATTTTTTTAACGACGTACTCGTTATCACTGTCCATTATAATAGACGTCTATCAAGTCCGGGAAAAAAAACTTAATAAGTGTCGTGGGGACAACCTGTAGGTACAGTTCCTTTCTCTGTATATTATGTATTATTAAATAACAAGCACAATGAAAGAATGATAATAAAATTGGATTTATTAATTGTCAATTAATGATTAAGTTTATAATTTGTTTATATTTATATAATGGTAAAACAAAACTTAAAAAAAAGTTTATATAAAAAATCCTAAATTAATGAGACTCGAACTATCATCAACCACTCGTACTGTACATACAGTGCGTACAAGTTTGGCCATTACACAGCTAAGCCAATTCGAACACGGTCATAGTTTGGAAAATTCAATACATGTAAGTATATGTTCGTCTCTTTTTAGTTTCGGTCGGGTCTGACACTTCTTCCCGTGTAGGTCTCGTCCGCCAAACGCCCTATAAGGGACTTCGTCCTAAAAAACATATATTAACAGATTGAAGTACAAATTTATTAATATTAGCGATCTAGCATTTCAAAGTTTAATATTTCGCAAACGAATCCCTGAATCGAAAAATGGTTTTTACACACCCACAGTATTTTTGAAAAATCTATCCAACGGCACTCCATACTATGGGATAGATTACAAAAAGAAATCATTCCAACTTTACCTGTAGGGGAGGTACCCTAAACCAATTCGTGGGCCTGATTAATATACTATTACCAAATTACAGCTTTCTAGTACTAAGAATTTCTAAGCTAAGCCGCAGACAGACAGACGGACATAATGAGACTATAAGGGTTCCTTGTTGACTTCGGAACCCTAAAGAGGAAAAAAATCTTTTGATCGTTACAGTATAATTACACGCCAATCGTAAAATGCCTCTATACGAGCTCCATCGATGTGGCAATATCGGCGGAATTTACATGTTATTTTTACACCTCTACAGACAGACGGACAGGGTAATTTTACGGTAATCAACCATTATTATTTACCGGTTATAATGCGGGCACGCGTAGAACATTGTACGGAAATCGGGAAAAATTACATTCGGTAAAATCTATACTGGATATTTGAGAACTTGGTTATAGAAATATACGTTGTTTTTTAAAAGTATATATTGTTATAGGGACTGCCTTCCTCTACCTACATGTCGTATTGCATAATATACCATTTGTTAAATGGCTTAATTAAAACTTGTCAATTTAGATAGATATCAGTGAAAGTTACAAATTGCTTTGTAAATTTATTGAGGGACGTTAATACCTACAGCAATAATGAATGGATGAATAGAACTTGGCATCCGCTAGACCTCAGCTCTTTTACCGGTGATCTACCGAACTTCGTTCTCTTCTAATTAACATTTCTGTTTTTCTTGGAATATCATTACTTTTTGAAAAGCTGCACACCGCCATCTATGGGTAAGCGAGTGGAAACGTCCTTGTAGTTTAAGCTCATTGCATTAAAACTAGGCACAACGCCATCTGTTGGTGGGCAGATAAAAACGCTGTTCATAAGTTTTATTTTGCTGAAAATTTTGGTTTTTTTATCGTCCTGGTGATCGGCTTTGTACCTGCGGAATGTCGATTCGATGTCCACATGCACGAGAGCCCTAGCAAGCGTCAACAAATTTTTCGGAATTCGCGTACATTTCCTAATTTTAATTGGTAACACTAATGGCTGACGGTGAAATAAAACAACGCGAGGAAACTTGAATACATGAGAAATGTTCTTGTATGTGGGAAATATATAGAACTGTTGATTTTTCGATGTTTGAAATCGCCAATACGTGGGCTGGAGTAGAGATTAAGCCCGTAATTTCTCACAGGCCTTTGCTCAGAAGTGGGACATTTATAGTCTGCTGTTATTATTCTTATTATAAGCACCTACTTCCGGCAACTGATCATAGAACCAGTATCGCTTGTGTTTTTACCCGACTGCGAAAAAGGGAGGGTTTTTATTTTTGTGTATGTCTATTCCTTTGGTCCACTCTGTAACCTAAACTGCTTGATGGATTATAGCATACGGGTGTCGCTAGATTCGTGTTAATTGTGAAAGTGACATAGGCTTTTAAATATTGAAGTACGATGTCTGGGAATCAAATAAAAAGCAAAAAACCGAAAAATAGATTTTTTATTCAAGTGTTTTTGTTGCAGTCGGGTTTTTTGTTTCCTTTTTAGCATGTCTACTCCGTTTACATTATCCGTGAGTATTACTCGAACATATGAATCAGCAAGCTCTTACGTCGAAACCACCAGACCGAGGCGAGTTTACATAATTTTTACCACAAGTCCAGTCTAAATGAGTACAATGTTTTATTCATAACAATCGTAAAGCAGAAAATAATTCAGAACTTGCTTTAAATCCATGCTAATATTATAAAGCTCAATTTATTGTTTGTTTGTTTGAACGCGCTCATTAAGGAAGGATATAGGCTATAAAACTTTACGCTACGACAGTAAGTAGCGGAACACCTACCATGAATGACAAAAAATCTGCACGTAAATACGATAAATGATAGGTAGGCTATTGGCAACTAAATTGTATAACTTGTCTTTGGTTCACTTGACATTGGCAAAATTGGCAGAAAGCCAAAATTAAAAAAGAAAAGAAAAAAAGATAGGTAGAGGCTACACAGGTATGTTGACCGCGGTGCGTTGGAGAGTTGTTGGAACATATTTGTTTGAGCCAATTATTTCAATTCGTTCATTTTCTTGATTATATATATGGTCATATATATGGTTATATATATGGTATGGTTATTTATATGAAATCGGACACACCGACATCTTCTGATCTGTGCCCTTTCTAATGCCAATTGGCTGAGGACGCTGTAGCGTCATACGACGTCACCGTTGGAGGGAAACCGCCTCCACCCCTTACCAACATTATTGAGATCGGATCACTCGAGTGCGTGTGACGACAATATATCACATCGAAATACGCTGACTGATTGTCTCGCGGTTGAACAACCGCGCCGCTCCTTGTGTGCGTTTTTGTTTAATATAATATACGATTCGTTAACGTGGTGAAGAACATTTATTGAGGTGGAATACGCTTGTGTGCAGCGTTGGGATTGCAGTCGTATATAAGCTCCAGGTTGAATTGGGAGAGGAAGCAATTTCGAAAGTTCAAGGTTGGTGGATGGTGTTCCTTCCCATATATTCAATTGGATGTAACAATTGAAATAGTTGTCTGTCGTCCATTGTTCACTGAGCTATTTTATGGAAGGCCGCACCAGACTAGGAGGCAGGCAACTTAATTTAAAACCGCCGCTCCATGTGGTATGTGAAGGAAGAATAGGGAAGACCGCAAAATTTACTGCTCGCAAACACAATATTTAACACAAGTGAAACCGTGGTGCACGCCTAGTTGCACAATAAACACTAATTGAATCAACATTAAACATGTTGTTTTATTGGTTAATCTCGTTGGTCGGTTGGTTGGTTAAGTGATGTTCTGTTAATAAGTACGATAAAGGGCGAACTTGTAACTACATTGCTCGCAAGTGTGACGGATAAGTGACGTAAGATGCGCGGTACATTCACAAAACTGTGTCGAACGATTTGTGTAATTTGAAAATAGTTTTTTTTAAGCGTTAAAGGTTTAGCGTTATGGCAACAATCTCACCTGATCTTAAGTAACGATGTGGCCCAAGATGGTAGTACGTTCAAGTGCAGCCGCCGTGTTTAAAAATAAGTAATAAACGAAGAAGTAAATAGTTATGCAGTCTGTACCCTCTCTTATTACGTCTTGTTAATTGGTACATACGTTAGAAATGCTGATGTTACGTTTTTAACCCATATTATGTCTGCAAACTACTGATAGACACCTGGTGTTTTGACTGAATGTATTGCGACATATTTCTCATTATTTCATAGTAAACAGCCCCACTTTGTGTTTATAGAATAAGAGTTTATAAAAGAGACATTTGTAACAAATAAAAGCATTCTTAATAAAGCTTCTTGAGAATCAGTCTTGTCTTAGACTTTTTAAAAACCCTCGGCAGTGCTCCCGAAATTTAACTGGCGCAGTCGGTAGGATACTCAATCAACAATAAAAGTCTGTGTTCGAGTCTTACAAATCGGTCTCATGTGCAGATTTTGAGTATCTACGAACCAATAAATAAGTTAACGTCGGGTTCCACATCTATTTCCGAGAGATCCTGTCCTAAAAGCGAAAGCAGCTATACGGCAAGACATGGGAACGAGCAGACTGTAAGTGACCATTTTTACAATCCTTGTCTCGTCCTTGTTATTTTCTGTGGTTGTATTTTTCGTTGGACATTGTTATAATTTTCAAACAAAAATCGTTGAAAATTATTTAACAAATTTTTATAATTTTCAAACAAACATCGTTGAAAATTATTTTTCATAATTTTCGAATAAAAATCGTCGAAAGTTATTTGACTTCATAGATTATAAGATATTGAGAAATATTAATAATAAATATTAATTTTGAGAATTTTAATTTGATAATTTTAATTTCGATAATTTTAATTTTGAGAATTTTGATTTTGATAATTTTGTTATAAGATTTATTTTGTGAATTTTATTTTGAAAATATTATTTTGTGAATTTTAATTTTGTGAATTTTACTTTGTGTGTGTTTAATTAAATAAATACAATTCAAAATGCAACGCAACAATGAATCAACAATTCAATTAGTATCAAAAGAACTTTTAAGTTTAATTCCCAAGTACGATGGTGATCAAAATACTTTAAATTTATTTATTAAAAAAAGTGAATATATAATCAGAAATTTTAGCGGATCAAACAATGTTGTTCAAACTACATATGTGTTTCATGCTATAACTAGTAGATTATGTGGTAAAGCCGCTGCTCTACTAAGTGAAAGAGAAGACATAACAACTTGGGAACAATTAAGAGCTGTTTTGATTCAACATTTTGGTGATCCTAGATCGGAAGAGTGTGTGGCAATTGAGTTGGAAAATTTAAAAATTAAAGTTGGTGAAACATATACGCAATTTTGTAACAGGATACAACAAACACGCTGCACCCTCTTCTCCAAGGTCAATTTATTAACTGATGAAGGCCTCAAAGCCGCTAAAATGATTATCTATAATAATATGTGCTTGAATGTATTTTTATATAATTTACCAGAGGATTTAATTCGAATTGTGCGACTTAAAGGTTGTACCGTTTTAGAAAACGCACTAAGTGTTGTCATGGAGGAGGTCAATTTTCAATATCAGTACAATTCTAAAAATAAAAATAAATCTAATATTAAACCAGTTCAACAATTTTTCACGCCTACTTTAACAAATAATTTTAATAATAATTTCAAACCTCAACCTGCATTTGTGCCAAATACATTTAATTCCGGACAACAAAATTTTAAATTCGGAATTCCATACCAAACACAAAATAATTTTAAACCGTATAATAATAATTTTAAATTCGGTATTCCAAATCAAAATGTACAATTCAGACCTAACCTAAACCAACAAGGATATAAACCAAATTTTGGAAATAATAATTTTAAATTCGGTATTCCTAATCAACAAGGGTTCAAACCACAATTTAACAATACACAAAACCGACCTAATTTCAACATGCCAAATCAACAATTTAAATTTGGTATACCACCACAAAATCAACCTCAACGTAATCCACCTCAATTTCAGGCAAGCGATGTGTCAATGCGCACAGCTCGTCCTATTAGACAAAATATGATAGAGTCTTTAGAAATGAACGACCCTGAAATTGAATACCAAGACTATCAACCTGATTATACAGAATATGAAAATCATTATTTCATTGACGATAATCAACAAACTGCTTATGACGATTATCATGAAAACATAGAACCTGTTGAAACTGAAGAAGCTGAAAATGAATGCGTAAATTTTCCTATAAAAGCCTCCAAGAGCGACCCCCAGAAATAGTACACTTAAATTATGACGGCATAAATAAACTACCGCATATTTATATTCCTGAAATTGATGCTCGTTTAATGATTGATACCGGAAGTACCAGAAGTTTTATTAGTCCCGCTAAAGCTGATGAATATTTTTCAGATTATAAATATATTGATCCTTTTGAAGTTATTAGTACACATGGACGTAGCCTACATGACGAAGTTATAGATATACCTTTATTGGAAAGTTTTAAAAGTCCGATGAATCATAAATTTTATATATATAATGTAGATGGAAGATATGACGGATTAATAGGTTCTAACTTATTAAAAATATTGAACGCGACTATAGACATGAAAAATTTAATTTTACGGACACAAAATACAGAAATTCCAATAATTTATAGTCCCCCGTGGGAAATAACGCTAGAACCACGCACTGAAACCCGTGTTAAGGTGCCTACAAATTTAATTAATGGTGAAGCAATAATTAATTTTAAAAATTTTGGAAATGAAGTACGTATGCCTAGCGCTATAGTTACTTGCAAAGATTCATTTGCAACAACAGTCATGCAGAATGCTTCGCAAGATAGTGTGACTTTAACTTTTAACGAACCATTGAATATAACCAGCCTTAATAATAATACTTGCAAAATAAATTTATCAACCGGGCAACAATTAAATGATTTTGAGATTGATGAATTACTTACACAAAATTTATCGAAACTCCGATTAGATCATGCTAATCAAGAAGAACGAGAAGCAATAGAAAAACTTTGTTTTGAATACAGGGATATATTCTATTGTGATAAACTGCCTCTTACATTTTCTAATCAAGTAAAACATCGAATCCGGACTAAAAATGAAGATCCAATTTTCATACGGCAATACCGACTTCCACCATCGCAAAACGATGAAATACAGAAACAAGTTGAAAAATTACTAAAAGATAATGTTATACAAGAATCGTTTTCACCATGGAGTGCACCCGTACACCTAGTTCCAAAAAAGATGGACGCCTCCGGTGAACAGAAATTTAGAATGGTTGTAGACTATCGACGTATAAATGATATTACTACTGATGATAAGTATCCTTTACCAAATATTAATGATTTATTCGACAAGTTAGGGAAATCTACTTACTTCAGTACATTGGATTTAGCAAGTGGGTACCACCAAATTGAAGTTGATGAACAAGATAGACCCAAAACTGCATTCACTACACCAATGGGACATTTTGAATTTACACGGATGCCATTTGGACTTAAAACAGCACCTGCAACATTTCAACGCGCAATGGATAACGTGTTACGTGGGTTGCAAGGTATACATTGCTTAGTATATTTAGATGACATCATCATTTATTCTAGTAGTATACAAGAACATGTAGAGAAGCTAAGAAAGGTGTTCGATCGTCTCAAACAAACCAATCTTAAAGTAACTCTCGATAAATGTGAGTTTTTTAAAAAAGATGTACTCTACTTAGGACACAAAATTACGAAGCATGGTTTACAACCAAATGATGATAAAATCAGGGCAGTACTTGCCTTCCCACTCCCCAGAACATCCACTGAAATTAAAAGTTTTCTTGGCCTGATAGGCTACTACCGAAAATTCATAAAGGATTTTTCAAAAATTACACAACCCCTTACATCGTGTTTGAAAAAGAAAAATAAAATTGAAATTAATGAATCATATGTTCAAGCTTTTCAAAAATGTAAAGAGCTACTTGTGAATGCTCCTATATTACAGTTTCCTGATTTTTCTAAACCCTTCATTTTAACAACAGACGCGTCAAACTACGCTTTAGGCGCTGTCCTTTCACAAGGATCAGTTGGAAATGAAAAACCTATCGCATATGCAAGTCGTACTCTTAATGATGCAGAAACACGTTACAGTACAATAGAAAAGGAACTGTTAGCCATCGTTTGGGCAGTAAAACACTTCCGTCCTTACCTGTATGGACGCAAATTCACAATATTTACTGACCACAGACCTTTAGCATGGTTAAATTCACTGAAAGAACCTAATAGTAAACTTACTAGATGGAAATTGAGACTAGCTGAGTTCGATTTTGACATAATATACAAGAACGGTAAACAAAATAGTAATGCTGATGCTCTATCACGAATTAAATTAAATATATTAAAGGACGATATGTCCTTACGAGTAAACGTGAGTGACACTGAACGATCTGAGAGTCCAATACTAATTTCAGACTCATCAGAAACGTTAACTATTCCTTCAGATTCCGATAAGACTTTAACTCACCCAATTCGTTCTCCTTCATCCAGTACTATTACTGCCTGTTCATTACCGGAAACCATACATTCTGCTGAAGATATTGATACGAATGGTATTCCCATTATTGAAGAAGCCATCGATACAAAACCTAATCAAATCCTTATTTTTACTTGGAACAGAAACCAATTATCAATAAAAGACTTATCACATGAAAAACAAAAAATTTTGGAAGTACATTTACCTGTAAACAACACTAACCTTGTTAAGAAATTTCTTTTAGAATATATAAAACCTAAAATTAAATATTTCTTTTACTTTGAGAGCGAAATTCACCGTAAACAATTTACAAATGCCGTGATAAAACTATTTAAAAAAGATACCGTCAAAATATATGAATGTACTAAAAGAGTTATATACTTAGGTGATGAAAAAGAGCAACGTGCCACTATACTTGCTTATCATCAAGGTAAAACAAGTCACCGTGGAATCAAAGAAACTCTTATGAAATTAAAGCGTAATTATTTTTGGACAAATATGGATATAACAGTCGCTTCTGTAATCAATTCTTGTGAAACTTGTAAAACTCTAAAATATGATCGCAAACCTTTAAAACCAGAATTAATGTTAACGCAAACTCAAACAAAACCTTTTGCTGAAATATTTATAGATATATTCTCTATAGAAGGAAGCTACTTCCTTACCATAATAGATGCTTTCAGTAAACTAGGTCAGGCTTTTGAAATATCCAATCGCTCTACACCTGAAGTAGTTCGTGCCTTAATTAAATTTTTCTCATTTTATGGCGTACCAAATAAGATCAGTGCTGATTCTGGTACTGAATTCAACAATACACTTTTAAAAGAAACATTACAATTTTATAAAATAGAATTACACATAAGCACTCCACATAATCCTAATTCTATGGGTTTAATTGAAAGATTCCATTCAACTATTTTAGAAATATATCGTATCGCTAAATATGAACATAAAATAACTGACGCGGCTAACGTTATGACTTATGCAATTATGTCATACAATCAAACCATTCACTCAACGACTGGTCTTACACCATTTGAAGTAGTTTTTGGACACACTGATTCTAATAGTACTTTTGAAGTAAACTTTAACAAACAATATACGCAACAATTAGTAAACGATCATATGAAACGAACGAAATATCTTTATAAATATTTAACAGACAAAGTAATTGAAAATAAAGAAAAGATTAAAACAAAACGTGGTGGTGAAACATCATTTGATATTCAAGAAGAGGACACTATATTTGTAAAAGGTGTTAATACAAGGCGAAGTAAAGATAAACCGCGTTATCAAAAAGCACAAGTATATGGTAAAATTGACAGAAATATCTGTCCTGTAAAAATGAAAACTCGAAAAACAAACGTGCCTATTAAGGATATAAAACGACCTTCGCAGGTACCTCCTCGGGCTCCTGGCTCTGATCATCAGGATTCACGCCCTTCAACTTCACAGAATCGATAAAAATCCCGGTATAGTCCTTGTGAAACAAGGTCAAGCTAGTGTAAGTTATGATAAGTGGACAATAATTAAGATTTTAGATTTAAGTCTGATACGTGAGGATTTAGAATTCAATATAAAAAGATATACTAAATTTAATCAATATTTAAAAACACATTTTGATAATGAAACATCTAATGTTCAACTTTTTAATGTAAAGCTTCAAACGAATTATGTAATGAATATTAGTATTCAAAAATTAGAACAGTTATCTCCATCAACTAGAATTAAACGTGGACTTCTCAATCCTCTTGGATCTATTATTAAGCTTATAACTGGTAACTTAGATCATAATGATGCTTTAAGATATGAAAATATGATTGATTCTCTAACGACACGCCAAAATACACTCATTAAAAAGGTAACCTTAATATCAGATATTTCTGAATCAATGATAAAGATAACAAATTTCACGAAGGACAATTTCATTCGAATAGATAAAGAGTTACGAGAAATAAAAAAATTAATAAATCAAACTAATATTGATATAACTACCCATAATTTTATTAATGTTTATACTTTATTTTTCCATAATTTTCAACTACTCTACATTCGGTTGAATGAAATTGAAACTTCTCTGGCATTCAGTAAATTAAAAATATTACACCAATCTCTTATAAACTCAAATGAATTATTAGAATTGTTAAAAAAGATAGAGAAATTCTACAAACTTGTGTATCCAGTAAGTTATGACAATTTAGTTAAAATAGAGCAATGTATAGAGCTTAAAGCTTATACAAAAGGAAGTCAAATAACATTCATTTTAGATATACCAATAATTAGAGATGAAATTTATACATACTACAGAGCAATTCCAATACCTATGACCAATCCTTCTAATCATACCACCATCATTATTCCTAAATTTCCTTACCTATTAGTAAAAGGGTCTAAATTTGTCTCGCTCACTTTACCTTGTAATGAACTTCACGACGAAATGTTCCTGTGTCACGAGGATGATTCTCGAACAACTTCAGAAGACACTTGCATAACAGCATTAATTCAATTTTCTTCGAATACGAGTTCTTGTCATCCAGTACCAGTTGAAATCAAGACCATTAAGATACAACCAATTGGAAAAGAGAGATGGATTCTTCATAGTAACGCTGAGAATATATTATCAAAAATTTGTAACGACGAAATAACGAAAGAAAATATAGAAGGGACATACTTCCTCGTCCTAGATGACCATTGCGATGTTAAAATTGGTGAAATTACGCTAAAAGCTCACCATATTACTACGAGTAATTTGAAGATGTCAAAATTACCGATTATTAATCTTCCCGAAATAACAATTACTGAGCAACAATTGCAACGTGAACCCATCAATTTGGATAACAGTGAATTAATAAATCTTCAACATTTAAATAATCTTTTAAAAATCAGTGAAAGTGAACTAAAAACATCAAGTGAAAGAATTATTAATGTAAAAAGTGTTAGTGCCGGAACTTTATTGTTATATGTGATTATATTTCTATTAATTCTTGTATTCTTAGTATATAAGCTCAGTTTTTGTAAAAATTATTGCTATCGAAATAATCATAGTGATAATCATCCCTCTGATAATTTCGAACTTGAGGGGGGAGGAGTTATGCAGTCTGTACCCTCTCTTATTACGTCTTGTTAATTGGTACATACGTTAGAAATGCTGATGTTACGTTTTTAACCCATATTATGTCTGCAAACTACTGATAGACACCTGGTGTTTTGACTGAATGTATTGCGACATATTTCTCATTATTTCATAGTAAACAGCCCCACTTTGTGTTTATAGAATAAGAGTTTATAAAAGAGACATTTGTAACAAATAAAAGCATTCTTAATAAAGCTTCTTGAGAATCAGTCTTGTCTTAGACTTTTTAAAAACCCTCGGCAGTGCTCCCGAAATTTAACTAAATTAAAAATAAAATAAGACAACAACAACAAAAACAGTTCACTGACGACGACTCATCAATACGAAAAGAGCCTTGACCTCTTCGCTGATAGGGCTTGACAGCAAACCATGAAACGTGACAATGTCATGAGGGTTCAAATTGATAGTCCTCATCAGTGTCCGTCTATCCGCCTGCAATTGAGCACATTCTGTTAGTTCATGATGTACGTCTTCCACATATTTCACAGTTTGGTGTAGGAAACTTTTAAATTAAGTATTTAAATTTATTAAATGGCATGTGTCCGGATCTTATTCTAAATGCAGTAACAATAATCTTTCTACTATAATTATTCTTTGGTAAACCACGGGTGACGACAAGGCTGATTTTGGATTGACTTGAACCAAATTCCTTTTATTTTGCATCTCTCGTCGAATAAAGATTTCCAAATATTAAAATATTTATATTTATGTTTATTAATTAATTCTGAGTAATTTGGATCTATATTAACTACTCTACCAAATATTATGCCTAATTTAGCTAATTTAACAGCCTCTTCGTTGCCCCTTTGACCAATATGTGACGGAACCCATTGTAACCTCAGCTCAATTCAACTATTGTGAAAGTTCAAAATTTGTTGCAGTATGGTATATACTATCGATACACCTCTGTGACCTGAGGCGCATCGAGCAATATGCTGCAAGGCACTTTTACTGTCAGAACATATAACTGTCTGTTTATATTGCATAATATCTGCGTGTTTCAGCGCCTCCAAGATCCCAACCCGCTCCACCGACATTATACAGATATTGCTTTGGATTTTTATGCTGTTGCTATATCTTACATTAACGCTTTTAACTGGATCGTAAAATGCTACACCTCTACCTTTATCATTTTATATATGAAATTCCACACACTGTATTTTTTTTTTCAACTTTTGTTCAATAGCAAACTTCAAAATAACGGTTTCGTGTAGTCTTTTCTTACTTTGTCTAATACTGTCTAAATGACTTGAAATTATATTGTTCACATTTATAAAGCAAACCCAGATTTTCAGGGAGAATATTTCTAATTGTGAAGTGGAAGCCATAGCTTCGTTCTGCATTTTATTATAAGTATCTGCAAGTACCGGTAGTTTTTTGTTTTGCCAATATCTTAGGTAAAGAAGAGAGTGAAGTTCAGATAATAAGGAAGTCGTAACATTATGTGATAAGGCACTAGACTTTAGTTTATATTTAAATGCTAAGAACTGCCTCCTCACTTCTAAAGGGAGTATACACATCGCACTTCATCATCTCATCATCTTTCATTTCTTTATTTTCATCTTTTTTTGTTACAAAATTGTCTTGGTATATTAGCACAGCATTGTGACAGAACTGTGCCTGATGGTAAGCAGAGTACAATCCAAAAACAACTTCGACCACCTAGAGATCAGCAATCCATCACCAGTATCTGCTGTCATGCCGACCTGACTGATCCCGGTTTACAACTCACAGAAGCGAATCCCTATGACAGGTTTTTCACCATACTGTCGAACTGTACAGGCTTACAGCCCTACCACCCCGGAACTATAGTCCGACCGCTGTAACTGCGACATGCGTTTATAATATTGGAATAATAATATATATTAACAATATAATTGACTCCGAACGCGTCCGAACGTAAATGCAACGTCGTTAATTCCATCCTGATAAAATAATCTCATGTGTAGCTGTCATAAAACCGCGAAATCCCTCACGTCAAACGTCTGTTGTTGCCGACAGCCGCCAACAATTCTTCTTCTTATTGTTTTAGCGCCGCAAAAGCACTTGCCAGTGTCAATGTTTTCAAGCCTTCGTAGTAGTAGGTATTTCATATAAAGTGGCGTTTAACAGGATGGTGGCTCTCTTGTTAGAACGATCTAGGGAGTTTTCGTGAGATCTCAGAATGCATGCCTTTTGTTTTACATTTATAATCCTCTTAACTTAGGCACAACAACCAAACTATATCACGCAAAATGCAACCAATATTACACAATATAGGGTCAAAAATCCTAAGTTAATAAATTAAAAATAAAAACCACAACATGTCACTTCAAATCCCGTCAGAAACTCCCGGCAATAGTTTATAGACTAGCTTAACTCGGTTTTGTTCCCCTCACGCAACCCTTATACCATAAGGAGAGTAGCGCTTACGGCGATCAACCTATAGCACTAAGCGAAAACTTATTGGGTCAAATATGGTAATAATCTTTGACATACCGGGGGATTAAAAATAAACAAACATATTCTGTAGTTTTATATTTTCCTTCTTAATAACGTTAATACGAGAAGGGATGTCAAATATCCTCACTGCGCTTTTTTTCAAGTTCATAGATAGAGTAATAACTGAAATTGAAAAAAGTGAACAAGTTTAAATTATTTTGTGTAGAGATTATTTTCCAGATAAAATTGTAGAAAGATTTGGATAATAGTCGAAATTATTTAGAACAATTTTAACGTCGTCAAGACCCACTGGTCGCTTTGAGATGATAGGTAATAATAGAAATGTGTGGTAGCCACCTGGAGCCATGTCACATGCTGTGCCTGTGCGAGGCACATGTGTACCGAGCTTCCGCTTAATAAAACAGTTCCATTGTTGCTTACGGCACGATAATCGCATAGCTATCGGATCGATTTTTATTTCTAAACTGTTATCACTGGAACATAAATAATGTAACATGTGGCTAAAATTAAAATTTAAGAAAAATGTTATAATCAAAATGTTATGTAATGGTTAAATTTACATTAAAAATATTAAATAAATTAGTATGTTTAAAACTATTTTTATTGTTTATCTTAAGACATTCGAATGTTGTTTCATATTATTAAAATTTGTGAAGCCTAGTCATATATCAACCTTAGTCATTAGCTTAGCCAAAGCCAAGCCAGCAAAACGATTTATAGCGAAGACACACAAATGACTCGCCGATTGTGACGTCACGACTAACTTATCGTATCACCGCTTGTATTAATTTGTGTAAAAATAAAACATTAAATAGGCAAGAAATTTATTTGTGTGGTCATTCTTTATGCATATATATTTTGTCATTTTGTTCAAAGATCTTTTAAAGTACATGTTCTTCCAGACCAATAAAGTGTTTGGTTATTTATAAAATTCAAATTATGTTCTATTTCAAATGTATCAATAATTTAAAGCTTTTATTTTACTTGCATAATATGTAAATCTTCCAGTTTTGTTTCAATTAATAGTGACTAGACATTGTAAATAGACAGTTCCTTCTACAATAAAAATGGGCATTGCAGTACTGTAGACGACACCTGACATAAAGCGGAGTTAATAGGTACTTGAATCCTATAACTTTTTTCATTGTTTATCGTGAGATTGAAACATTTGACTAATATTAAATATTTTTTTAATAAAGTGTAATGGAAACACATAATGATTTCTTTGTCAAATCTCTCATTATAACTAAACGTGGCCACACGGACGGTACTAATGTTCACTTAATTATCATTCATTACTATACTTTGAATTGGTCTTCTTTTTATTATTTAGTTACTGGGCAAACTTTACATTGCGCTTCCGATAATAGATTTTGCGAATAATTAGGACTTGTTTTTTTTTGCGTCTGTTAGTAGTTCATGCCCGACTTTATTGTTTAATTATGTTAAATATTTGTTAGATATACCAGTTGCTAAGTGCTGCCACAGAATAGATAGGTACAGAAAGCCCAGGTCCATATAACGAGCTATACACATACACCGGTACGCGTACGTACGAGAATCTCGGATCAAGTCAGTCGAATGCTAGTCGCGAGTGTCTGCTCTCACCCGATATATGTAATTTTATTGTTTTGTTTGTGATAGTAGGTTCTGAATTGACAATGAACAAACGGTGTTATCGAAATTTATGTGTATTTGCTTTGTATAAATACTACATTAAACCGAAATGAATTCACGTTTTTTAACCAATGTTCTTGAGTAACCAATTAATGGGTATTCATTAGAAATAAATAGGCTTAGAATTCATTTATAATTAAATTTTTTAATGAGATTACTAAATGTTAATTTTCATAGAATATTGTAAATGCCAGCCCCAGTACTACACAATTGAGCGTAGGTAGAGCAGGGCTGCTGTCAGTCCGAGCTTCCTCAGATTGAAAAGCGTCCGGACAGTTTCCGCACGGGGTTTTTAAAAAGTGCCCGAGTAAACCCCCACCTTTGTTTTCAGGGAATATTGGATAAATTGATTAGAAAAAAAAAACATTTTCTATTTATTTAACTATAACTTGTTGATTATGTTATGATTTAAATTTTTTGTAGATACAGTAAGGTTAATAATAATATATATGAATTTTCGGGTAGTTTGCAAGTAAACATGTTAATTAATTATTAAATAATACGTACATTATTGAAATATATAAGATGTTCAATTGATAACATTAGTCGTCGATCAATCATTGTCAATCATTGTAAGTTTTAAAATAATATATTAGAATTACCGGGTAGTTTGCAAGTAAGTAAACATATAAACTAGTAATGAAATAATGCGCACATTATTAAAATATATTAGATTTATTATAAACTACGTATATCAATATATTAGTTTTACAATTGATGGTTTATGAGTTAGTCGTCAACCATATATCAATACGCGTTAATAAAACATAAAATTGAGGATAAAAAGTGATGCGGATGGAAAGACAGGAACTTTCATTAAAGCGAGGGTTATAGTAAGAGTGTGAAAAGATACTTAGGGCAAAAGTAATGTGATTATAAAATGGTAATAATTTATCAAAAATAGAGGAATACCGTAAAACTGAACCTGAGTTTCGTTGCTTCTAATCTGAACCCCTATAATACATAGACAATTTTTATATTGAAATAAATTTATGGCAAAAAGAGGAGATTAATTAATCACTCTTATATTTATGTAAATTAAGTCAAAAAGTTTCAAAAAGTTTTTTTTTTTTTTTTGTTTCAACCAATTTATGAATATCGGGGAAACCCCATTTTGTCTGAGTTGACAATTTAGACAATGGCAGCCCTGCCCTATGCCTAAATTTAAGGTGGTCCGGAGTCCTCTTTCTGTACGTATCTATTTTGTTATGCTATTTTCGGTATATTGTGATTTCTTGGTGGATATCGTTCATAGCGTTGATACTCTCCCAGCTGGATTCATAAATGCATGTCGCACTGTGATCTATATTTTCTAAATCCGTATCACCTTTTGCTTAAATTCGGAGTATTCAAAGGTATTTTTTAACCGACTTCAACAAAAGATTGCAAAAATTTGAGCTGTCGTCGATCGACGCGACCTCCGTATACGTTTTCGCAGAGCCATCGTTACTTCCTTGCAATCACGCTTGCTGCTTTCTGCGACCATTAGGCACAGATTCTCCACTTTTTCGTGCTACTATAAAAATGCAGATAATCTTGTCAATAACATAAAACATGCCATCATCCCTGCCTTTACATTTTATAGTTGCTCTGTGTAATGGCTTGAAGGAAATAAAATAGAACTATTATACTATGCACCGATGAACTCGTTTATTTGGCTGTGATCTTCTGTAGGGTAGATGTATTTCACCTGTCGAACTGTCCCAAGTAAACAGAAATCTCCAGACATTTCTCTGTGCTCTGTTTTAAATCTAGTTTAAGCTAGATTATTTTTTTACCCAAGTAAAAGTAATTTCATACGAACTATTGTGATGGAAGCCACAGCAAAACGGTAGAACCACTAAAAGTTTAATTGCACTGTTCGAGTTAAGATTCGCAGTATTAATTTATTTAAATTAATATATTAGTAACCGATATTATCCGAAATTTTACCCCTAAGGAGGTGAAATAGGATGCCAAAGTTTGTATCGGACAACGAGATTCCTTGGTCCAATCTACTTCAAATTTTACATAAACCTTTTTAAACAGAATTGATTTAAGACGTGTTTCGTTTTTTATTGAAATTCTTCCCCTAACTGGGTTAAAAAGGGTTAGAAATTTATTTTGGCGGTAATTTGCTTCGAAGTTCATATCAATACTCTTTAGTGCTTTTGATTTAAATTACATTTTATTTTGACACATGTTTGAAAAATCAATCCGATTTTATTCAAAAAAGGTTGAACTCACTTAAAAACATAAGTAAATACTCTTTAAAATTGGAATGTCTCGAAAGTCACCGTACTATATTAGTACCTCATATAAAGGTTTCTAAGCTTAAAGAGGTTATACACTTTTAGGACACGGCCGTATATGGACGTAGAGTTGGAAATTTGAAATGGTAAGGACTAGAACATTTTGGTTATAAATTATACGAATCATTACATATTTTAAAAAAAAGTAAAATCTATAGTAACATAATAAAAAAGCGAAAAAGTTTTTTGTTTGTTTATTTGTTAAATAAGCTAATCTCTGGAACTATCAGTCGGATTCTAAATATTATTTTTTTATATGATAGCCAGACTCGCGAGGAATAGTATAGGTTATATAAAATTAGGCTACAGTTTCTAGCTAGCCTTAAATATTGATTTTTGTTACGTTAGTCGGAAGTCGAAGCTTTCGCAAACTGCTTTAGCCGCATGCGCTGGCTTAATGATTGATGATACGTCAATACAATGTTCTACAAAAATATTGGCCATTAGTATATATAAAAAAGTCAGCGATAACATATATCTACTATCTCTTAGACATGAGCCACAATAAGGTATTATGCAATAATTTTTTTTGTCGAAGATTAAAAATTAAGAGCATTATTTATAAGCATGGCATATTAATCCTTACGAACAAAAGTTACTTCATCATAAAGACAATTTATAATGAAGATAAACTTCATCTTTTACAGCATGTTATTTTAATGCCTGGTTTGAGAGTTAATACAAAATTAAAATAATTCAACACTAGGAACGAGCCGTGCGATGCCGCGATGAGACCATCTGGCCGCCCGATAAAAATATTGTCTTTATTGAAGTATTATAAATCATCAATCAGTGTTTTCTTCTAAATTTTATGCGGGTGAAACCGCGGGGCAAAGCTAGTAATGATATATAAGATGTGGAATCGCCTCCCGGCCAGCGTTAAGTCCGGTGAAGCTGTAAAAGCCATCAGCGGTTCTGAAAAAAATCCCGGCCAGCGTGTCCCTGCTACGATATCGAGTATTGCAAGCGGAGCGTGAACAGACATTTCTGACGACCGCCAATTGGAGTTTATCACTGACGATCACTTCGATCTGTCTATACTGTTAGCCGTAAGGACGTTGAAGCCTCAGACGGCTTTTACAGCTTCACCGGACTTGTTTCTTTTTTTCGATCTGACTAATTGTTTCTGGACTGCACTGTACTGTCTACTAGGATACTAGGGTTTACTCTTTAAGAACGATTGTCTTGAAATATATACAATACGAAAAGTTCAATAAATTTTATTCTAGCTGTGCCCTGCGGATTCAACCGCGTTAAATTAGTATTGTACATGCCTGTTTTTACATATTATAATAACTACACATCGCCAGGTTAGTTCACTTTATGGTCTATGTTTTGTATATTAAAAAAAAAGTCCGCGATAGCATATGCTTTTCTCTTATACATAAGCCACAATAAGGTATTTTATGACAAACATTTGTTGAAAATTAAGAAGTGATATATGAACTTTATTTTTAGGCATCGCATACTAATCAAACAATGTTTTGAGATATATTATTACTATACATGCGTTCAATATATGCGCTAATATGTTACAGGGAGGGGCAACATAATGACATCATTTTTTTTGACACTCGATTTTGCTCCCCATCTAATTTACGTACCGCGATCTATATATGAAAATTGATTTTTAAGCAATAAACTTAAAAAAAAAGAAATGTTTATATATGCGTATAGATTATATGATACGTTGTAATAACTGTGATGCAATACTTTCTTACAGAATCGCGCCACGTACAAAAGAACGCCTATTTGGATGCGTGAAACCATGGAATTTTTTAATTTCTACGGTAAATTACACGGTTGTAACTCTTCAATTGCATTTATTATAGTGCCATCGAGAGGGTCATGTTACACCATGAATAATTATTATTTTTTAATTAATGTTCTTATGTGCTACTACCATATACCTGTGGCGTTACCCGTCAATCATAAATCTTCTTCTTTCTTCTCGTCCCTTCCTTTACACGAGGTCGGTTTTCTTAATCAAGAGGCGCCATTTGCTTCTCTGCAATATATCTTCCTTTGACAGGCCTAGACGCTTCATGTCTTTCTGACTCTTCCTCTCTTTCCTGTAGCCATGGAAAGGCACTTCCTCATAACGTGGACCATGCGATGCATTACGTGTCCATACCATCTTAAACTGGACTCGGAAAGTTTTGGTAGTAACCAATTTACATTTCAATCATATTGGCAAAAAAAACATGTAGTAGATTTTTTTTTATTGCTTGCTAAAAAACCGTAGCTAAATGAGTTACGATTTTATTCCTAATGGAAAACGATGTTGTCATTCTGATATAATTGAGATACAATGAAGATTTTTAGTTGTAGCTTGGCAAAATGCCTACATAGTTAATATTTTAAGTAAATATTAGTTTAAAATTAATGGTCTCTTTAAAAAAATGCATTAGTTAAAAGCGTATTTTCAACAAATCGCATTCCTAATCTATACTAATATAATACAGCGGAAAAGTTATTTACGTTAATCTCTGGAACTATTAGTCGGATTCGAAAAATTATGTTTTCATATGATAGCCAGACTCAGAAGGAATAGTATAGGCTATGTAAGATTAGGCTAAAATTCCCAGCTAGACTTAAATATTGATTTTTGTTACGTAAGTCAGAAGTGGATGCCCTTGCGAAATACTTTATTCGAATGCGCTAGCTTAACTGTTAATTATAAGTAAATACAATATTTTACAAAAATATTGGCCATTAGTATATCTAAAAAAAGTTAGCGATAGCATATGCCTATCTCTTATACATAAGCCACAATAAGGTATTTAAAGACAAAGATTTGTTGAAAATTAAAAAATGATTTGTGAGCATTATTTTTAGACTAGGCATACTGATTCTTACGAACGAAAGTTACATCATCATAAAGACAATTTAGTATGTTATTTGGACACATAGATAATGAAAAATTAAAATAATTTGTACTTGCGGGTAGAACAATTATGATAGACTACACGGCTACGTTGGCGGTACGGCCGGTATTTATCGGTTAAAATTAACACGGTTGAAACCTCCGAGTCGAGTTTCAAACGGTTACAATCGATACAGAATAGGTTCCTCTATCGTCTCACCGGGGCCCCGTGGTATGTTCGAAGCGTAGATCTCCATAGAGATATGGAGCTTCCTTCGATACATGCCTACGTTAAACAGCTCTCCCGTTCGTATTTCGACACCGCGTCGAACCACGCGAATCCGTTAATAAAAACAGCCGCCACTTATGTTCCGGCACCCACGGACATCCGGTGCAAACGCCGGCCGCGCAATATTTTTATTGATCCCGACGATCACATCGAAAATTCGAATAAATATTACACATCCGTCTCTCCAAACAGAGCGTGCCAGCGCCCACGCCCGCGTAACCACCGTTCTCTCCGCAGAGGGCGGGCGGTCAATTTCGCTCCAGCACACCCGTCACGTCCACCCTCTCTAGCGGTAACCCAAGCCTAGGTCCGTTCCTCGGTGTGAAACCCTTGGGTCAGGCAACCGCCCGCGCGATACAAGTGACACTGTACGTGCATCACTTAGCTACCTACATACAACACTACACACGTATGAACATACACACGTGCACACCACACAGGTACATAGGTTCTGTGAGGGACCTTTTTTTTCTTTTTTTACGCTAGTTAGTTAGCGCTAGTTAGTGTAGAAACATTCCGATTATTGAATACACATACGCACGGTTCCTTCCTTCCTCCCAGGAGGAAGGGAACGTGCCTATGTGTATATTTAGTTAGCTCGAATCGTAGGTGTAGGGATTCGAATAGATCGCGACCTATTTGCGAACGCGACGACCGCCCGAGCCGAGGTCCGGCCACTTTGGCACCCTCGTGCGAGTCGTCCACAAAACTTTCGCGGCTGAGTGCCCTCTGCGCTCGCCCCCAAGTCCGGTGAAGCTGTAAAAGCCGCAGCGGCTTTAGGGCCCCTAAGGCTAACAGTGTAGTCAGTTAAAAAAAAAAAAAAAAAAAAAAAAAAAAACGGTTGAAACCGTGGGCCACAGCTAGTAAAAATATATTGAACTTACATGTAGGTGCCCCCATCTATTAACTTCAGTTTAACTAACATGATAGCTGTTAGATTGTTTATATTCGGAATCACCCTGTTCGAGAAATCAGAACGGGTGTAGTGTGGCCTGTACGGCTTAATGCTGCAGTCGCATTGGGTGACTGTGTATTTTGCGTTCCCACTACAAAGTATAAGGCCGCAAACTGGACGACATCGGGTGGCGACTTGATAAAATACATAGGTTTTTATGAAGTTGTTCTTGATAACTTAAGCGAGCGGCGGAACACGAGCGTCGCGATCCAGTCGAGCGGTAAATGTGCGTTAGAATAGTCATAATGACGTCCTGATTCTTACATACACCTATGTTTTGGGTAATAAAGTTCTTCTTCTTCTTTTTGTTTTGGCACCGCAAAAGCACTTGTCAGCGTCAATTTTTTGAAGCCTTCTTAGTAGTAGGTATTTTATTCAAAGTGACGTCTAACAAGCCACCATGGCTTTCTTGTTAGACCGATCTAGGGAGTTTTTGTGGGATCCCATAATGCATGCTTTTAGTTTATACTTAGAATCCGCTTTACTTATGGACAAAAACCAAACTAAATCACGCAAAACGCCACCAATATTACATAATACAGGGTCAAAAACCTAAGTAAATGAATTAAAATAAAAACCACAACTGTTACTGCAAATGTTACTTCAAGATCCCGCCAAAACTCCAGTAATAAAGTTAAGAGATGTCATTGGAGGAAATCATTTCAACAATTTATTATGGTAGAAAATAAAAAACGAATAGAACAAAGAAATTATCTGGATTTCGTCTTTGGTATTTGTAATTTCATTGAAACTTGCCTTTTTAACTGGCTTCAAAAAAAGAAGGAGGTTCTTAATTCGAATTTTTTTATGGATGTTCAGCCATAACTTCTTTGTTGAAGAACCGGTTTTGATGATTATTTTTTCATTGGAAAGGTTGGTCTCATTTTAATGTCATTGGCATTAAACCTTCGACTTCAAAGATACACCAGGGAACTCGTCAAAATAATTCAAGTTGGTTTTCTTTTTTGTGTAAAATTTGTCTTGTTGCTTACTACTTTGTTTGTAGTATGGGTTTAAGTATTCTTTTGACCACAATTCAAAACACACTAAGAATAAAAGAAACTACTACTATAAAAATGGTTCTCGTCGCAATATCGACATCGCGCACACTGTCGCCGCCCGCGCCGCTTTCCCCACCGCGTCCGCGTCTTCGCTCGCTGTCGTCCAGTTCGCGGCCTAAAAGCTGCACGCGGCTTGGCATCGCGTCGCGTTGGACCAGTCCTTTCACTTAGTACTTATGGATCTTAATTATTGAGCATTTACATTCACTGCCACAAACGAAACCCACATTCGATGTAACTGCATTTAAACATTTATTTATATAGATTCATTTCTGTGTCTGTTTGTCTGCATATAAGTTGTTTAATATATATTTATTATACTGCTTACTGCCTCATTAGACTAGTGGTTTTAAGTGCGACTGCCATGCTCGAATTCCTGGGTTCAATTCCCAGGTCGAGCAAAGTGTTGTTAGGTTTTCCTATGAAATTCTCAGTAGCAGCTCGGAGTGTTGCGTTGTGGCCGATTAATGGCAATAGGCTCTACCCCTATTACATTGTACCTAAAAACATACCCTGTGAACTGTGTGTGTACATTAGTACACTTCTGCCTAACCCTTCGGGAATACAGGCGTTATAGGTTGTTAGGTAATTATAAAAAGGATGTGTCTTACAACTGACTACACTGTTTGCCTGAAGGGCCTAAAACTAGAGCCGTTGATGGCTTTTACAGCTTTACCATGGCTTGGGGACGAGCGCTTAAGGCACTCAGCCCCGAAAGCCTGGACAACATGCGCACAAGGGTGCCAAAGAAGTCGCGATCTGATTCCCTATCCATAAAAATTCGAGCTAAAGTAACGCATACATATATGCAGGTCCCTACCTCCTGGAAGGAAGGGAGGGTTGTGTGTATATGAATTTAGTGATCTGCAAACTTGGTCGAAACTATCGAAAAAAAGAAAAAATAGTCCCTTACAGTACCTATGTACCTGTGTGTTGTGTAATGTTGTATGTGGGTAGCTAGTGATTGCAAGTGCAGTGTCACCTGTATCGCGCGAGCGGCAACGAGACTCGAGGGTTTCGCACCGAAGGAACAGACCTTGGCTTGAGTCGCCGTAAGAGAGGGAGGACATGAAGGGTGTGCGGGAGCGAAGTTAGCTGCTAGTACTTGTTTTTTTCGCGGCCCACCGTAAAGAGTTACCGTAGTTTATGGGTGCTTGTTATACCAGAGTTATCACTAGCGCGTTCCCGAAGAAGCTCTAGTTGCCCCACGCACCGCAAAAATACAACGCAAGAATATTTTATGTATAGGTTATGTTCTGTAGGGTGGAAATATTTCACCAGTCAGGCTGTTCCAAGTAGAGAGAAATTTCTAAAGAGCTTTATCTGTTCCCCTATCTCTCTCTCTCTCTCTTTCGATAAACATATGATTTTATGTGTGATCTTGTTTATCAAACTTATTTCTGGACAACATATCAGTAGAACATATTATTTTAAGGCAAATATATTCCTTCAAAGATTAATTCATAGAAGAATGGATACTCCAGAATGCTTTTAAATAATTAAAAATTGACTGGTATTTGGTGTGGGCAAAATATCACGAAACAAATAAAACCAAGGCGTGCGCGCGCATTCCAGCGCGTACGACGAGCCGCGGGTGAGCGCGCCGTGCTCGTGCTACAACGTATAGGAGTTGAGCTCAACCGACACGAATTTTACCCCAGTATTACTAAGAACAGTATGTAACTTTTTCAAATCAAACCCACTTTTCAATTGAGCGCTAGTTTTCCCCACTAGGCTTAGCGTGTCACCATCTTAACTAACCTGGTAACTCTTAATTGGGTGGCATTGTGGCCATAACCCAGAACGCTTATAACCTACGAAGAATTAAATCAAGCTAAATTATTAAAAATGAAATTTAAAAACCCGAGTGCAATAAAATATTTGACTAAAAGAAAAATTACTATTTTTGATTTTTATTTGATTCCCAGGCGTCGTACTTAAATATTATATAGCCTATATCACTCCCACAATTAAGACGAATCTAACGAAACTTCTTATGCTAAAGCTCATCAAGCCGTTTGCCTAAACGGTGCCAAAGAAATAGACATACATACATACGCTCGAAAAACATAACTCTCTTTTTTCGCAGTTGGTGTAATAAATGCGTATGTTTATATGCAAGTAAGAACATAAACTTCTTTGGTATAACAAAACAAAAATAACTCCAAATATTATTATCCCGCTTGACAACAATAGCAGCCAGCAATAAATAACAATCATTTGAATTCATTTTACTGACTTTTTTATTTTGTTAAACATTATCATATCGCACTTCCGTTTTAATTTATACTAAACGCGCCAAAATACATATTTTTTTTTTAAAAAAAATTGCTTTGTTAATTCATCACTTGTTGGACGTAGGTGTTTTTCGAAGTACCAACAACTGTTGGAGTAGGTAGACAAGTTTTTCTCGGTGTAAACCACTTTGCAAGCATTGAAGCTAATACGAAGCGACTAATTACGGATTGCTGCTAAAAGCAACTGAATGCGTTTAGCAGAGGATTGAATGTAACAGTGAGTCTCTCAAGAGATTTCTATATCTTACTATTAATCTTTTGACTACCCTTCTCCTTTTTTAATGAAAAGAATCATTCACGTTAACTATATTAACATATAAACGGTTAATTTTTTGGGTCTCCAAGGTGATTAGGTCTAAATACTTAGTTCTTGCAAGTATCAAACTTCTAATGTTTTAGTTTTATAATTTTAAGTAGTAAACAGGCCTCTGCAAATAACCTGAACAAAATCCTGGCTACATCCTTGAACAACACGCGAGGTGTTGGTAGCGAATTCCTTCGGCGTGGAACAAAGTGCGAACACTGTTGCTTTGTACCAGAAATAGATGGGCTGTATAGAACTGCTATAAAGTGGTCGAATCCAGCAAAAGTTTTAGTAGCCTTAAAGGTTGTTGCGATTAGACGAAGTTAATTTACTGTTTCTCCCTACGTAACGTAGCTTAGTTACTAATGTCAGTACTTAACAACAACGACGTTATGTATTGACGCTAATGGTTACTGAATTTAATGAGATTATAAAAATAAGTGAAATATGTTGACCAAATTTGCATAAATGACACAAAATACAGTTGAATAAAGTCGTTGACACTCGGGAACTTGTTTTAAAATAAAACCTAATCCGTATTAGTAACTTAGTTCAGATTAATCTTCGTCTGCTAAAATTATGTGTTTTGTGCTTTATTTTCTAGCTCGATTCCCATGTCGGCTTGTTAGGAATCATACTTATTATCCTTTTATCAGTTACATGTTTAATAATTGGAATAAAATAATATACCAGTCTGAAGCATCGCACTGCTGCGTAAAGGCCTCTTGCAAAGGGAAGGTACAAGACTTAATCACCACGCCAACTCACGACGTATTGGCAAATTTCAAATACTGAAAAATCTACAATTTAACATTTTTCGGACACACGGTTTTACTACAAGTGTTACGGTTCCCTTACGATATTTTTCTAAATTATCAGACGATAGTGTCACCAATTTGAAAAAGAAAATCAATTTTAATCGTTTTCAGGGGTTCCCTGGTGTATTTTCTAAGTCAAGGGTCCAATGCCAATGAAATTAAAATGGGACTTCGGCGCGTACCTTTGAGGTATCTTCTTTGTAACGAAAAATTATTATCTAAATCAGGTTATAAAGAAAAAAATAATCCTGAACAATCCATAAAATATATACATATACAATCGAATTGAGAGACTGCTCCTTTTTTTGGAGTCGGTTAAAGATGCTTATCATCGAAGACATACTTGAAAGGCATAAAGTTTAATTGCGCTGTGGATAAAAAATATTACGAAGTTTATGGATTGCGTGCGTATATTTATACTGAACTGTACAAAGGCTTGACGGAATACTTTTTTTAATTAACATTCTTCATAACTGTTACTGTTTTGCACCATTTCGATGGATTTAATATCAAAGTGTCTTTCAAAATTTACGCAAATAATTTTCTATTTCCTAATAAATTACACATATTTAGTTATTAAGCGGATAAGATACTTCGCAGGTAGCAATTATATCAATTTCATTTTTTTTTTATCCAAAGAAACGAATCGCCATTGCGCTTCCGCGGCGCGGCGGCGGCGTTGTCTGAAGCTACTAATTACCAGTTATTCAATGAAAATCGTAAAGGACATCACTTTGACTTGTATCCACTGTCTTGCTCGGTAAACAATGTAGCATGATAATGTCTTTATCCGAAAGCGAATGAAGTCACCAGCGAAGTCGGCAATGTCGGCATTAACGAGCCGTTTCCTGTTATAATGGACGGCGACATGTTCATTGTATACGATATCGTACGAACTTATTGAGGGCATAAGGGATTACTAATTAATGTGGGAAGTGTAAGGCAATGAACTTTTAGTGGGAGTTGTTGTGCGTGGGCCTATCACTTAGACAATATCGCTCATTTAATTGTTCTGATTTAAATGTGTATCGTAGTCGGTATTGTGTCTATTGTTTTATTCGGCATTATAACTGATGAACGAAGACCCTTCGTATCCCTTGATTTAAGTTGTGACAATTCAACACTTTACTAATTTATGTGTAGTATATGAATGCAAAGAGACTGTTTATAAAACATTAATAAATTAAACCGAAAAAATGTATGCCATATAAACGGGTCAGTTAGAAAAGTACTCAGTCATCATGGATGACGTCATTTTTAAAATTTACCATTAGGTTCAAATATAATTACATATTAACTGTAGAGATGTGAACGGTCCGACGATCCAAGTCAGAATGTTCGTATATTAGCTATCGGCTGCCATTCAAGACGTTCTGTCAATAGTGCGGGACAATAGTACGAACATTAGGTCAGTAGTACGGCTTAATTTGTTTTTCACTAATGGTTTATACTTATGTTAAATGATCTAGGTTACATATCATTACGCTTTTCTATAGGGATTAAGCAGTAATAAAAAATAACAAATAAAGAAGAAAGAACATTAAAAGCTTTTCATATATACATAGTCACGGACAACGGCCAGTATTTTATTAAGATCTATAATGAAAGTTAAAAAAATGTGTGTGTGTGTGTGTGTGTCAGATCCAACGCACGACTGGAGTTTACTCCTTAAGTACGACTGTCTATGAACAGATATGCAATAGGAAAAGGATGACTGATTAATTGATTGATTGACTGACTGACTGACGTACTGACGTACTGACAAACTGACTGACTGAGTGATTAATAATAAATCTAAAAACAAGATGATGTTTGTATACAAATCGCAACACTTTTGTTAACGCTAAACGCAACGCTTTTGTTAACGCTTTTATAAATTTCAATCCTCATAAAATTTTCATATCAGGATATTTATACATATAAATCGATTGTTAAGGAGTAAACTCCAATAAATACTTTATTCAAATTAATGCAATAAACTTATCAACGTTAAAACAGTGCCACGGATACACCAGCCAAGTTGCATTTCTACAATTGTTAACGTTAACCCAAAACGAAAAATTATACCTATGGAATTGGTGTATCAAATCAATTGGTCAGATACGTCAACTTCATTAATTTTTTTTTTTCATTTCTATTAGGGTTAACGATTGTAGAAAGGTCAAAGCCTAGGTCTTCAGGTTCGGAAAACATCCCAGACATCGAAAGAGCCGGCAAGAAACTCAATCGCGTAATATCTTTTTTTTAACTGTGTAAATAAAGTTTATAATTAATAGTATTTATATTATGTAATATATAGGATAATCTTATTAATAAACCATAGTCAATGCCTTTAAAGAGGCCTCGATAGTTCGCGCGCTTCTTGTTTTTGTACCTACAATTCGTTTTATCAACGGTTTGGTGGGTGCTCGTAAATGATTGCGAATACACGTGACTAGGGTTGGCAACCCTACTATATAATATAGTATCCTACTAAATTAAGCGTCTGACTACTGTATTTCTAACAAAATATATAGTAAGCGAAACTACTATTTTTTTTATAGGTTAAAAATTTAGCCAACATTATTTATCCAAAATGTTCAAGTGTAGAACGAAACGCAGACCGCAGCCTTTACTCTTTATGAACGAGATTTGGTATTTCATTGCCAATTTGATTATTTGTCATTATCATAATTATATGTCTAAAAATATTCCTTTAAATTTATTTATTTTTTATTTGAAACCTACTATATTTTTTTTTTTTTTGTATTTTGTCATCTATATTAATTCAGGTAATAATCTCGAAAATACTATATTTACTGTAAAAAAAGTCGGCAACCCTACCCGTGACTTTCTGCTAATGGAATCCTCGAGTTAATTGTCCGTCATTCGTGCCGTAAGTACTTTAATTCCGGACTTTATGGTAACATGGTTTTATTGGCGAGTTTACGTGTCGTGTCGGCTTTCGGTTTTATGAAAAGAGAGAACACCTATGTGAACATTTTGAGGATCTAGTATGATGTACATTTTTTTTAAATGAAGGTACTTATCGCGATATGGTAGTTAAACTGAAAAAAGTGTAGAACCGACCGACAGTGAAAATCAAACTTAAAGGGATTTTATAAACAAAACTTTATAAATAGAGACTAAAAAAGTCATAAAATTTAACGACATATTATAATAAGAATTAACCTCATTGTATTGTCGTTAAAATAAAATGGTTTAACTTTATATAATAAGGCTATATTGTATAGATTGGAATTTCCAGAGTAAAATATAGTCCAGATATTAGCCAAAACCAGACGTTTTTCTAAATATCCTACTCCTAGACTTTGTTGTTTATGAGATTTCACTACTTTTTATAAACAAATCATCTCAATCGAGGATTGGTGCGTTTTCTACGTGTTTTTGTTGGGATCGGATCAGAACTGTCTTCGGCATGGAATTTGATCTTGAATTAGTCTTTTACCACTATCAAAGCAGCGTGAAATGAGTGAACACGTGTTATTCTTACAACAGTTCGGATCCTATGCCAAGGTTCTATTTTAACGTCCCAGATAAAGTGACTCGACTTAACCATTTAATTCAACTTCCATTTGCTTCATCAAATAACAGACAAAACACTTTTATAGTAAGGCCCAGTAAACGTTTCAATGATTTTTCTAAGGATCATAACCTTGATCCTTTTAAATTAAGTGTGATTTCAGCTAGTAGGTGCTTCAGTCTTGATGAGTGAAATCGTGATGACTTATCATTTTTGCTCACAGGTTTATTATATTGTTTATATATGATTATTTTAGCTGTTAGTCATCCATATAAATAATACGTACATTAAAAACCATCCTACACTTATTTCTATTAATTAATAATACAGGTTTCCTTAAACACTTTTCACGTAGGTTTTACTATTTATTTTAATCAACATAGTTAGATACTTGTTGCTCCTCGATGTGCTAACCAAAAAACACCAAATGAAACCACCGACCGAGACTAAAGTTTAACCTAACATTTTGCCGGCTTTTTTCCCGCCATGATGTAACTAAAGTCGATGCCCTCCACACTTGTTACTTTTTTACATTATTTGACAAAAATTATACTATAAGGAAATGGTTGGAATTTCGCATAGATGTAGACTACTATTGACCAATCAATCGTAGTATTGGCTAATATTATTAACCTGACAACCGTACTATTGACTTATAGTATCTACTATAGACCGGACACCATTTTAAAGTAATGTCAGTTGCAATGATTTCATAACTTTAATTTGGTAAATCGATTATTAAAAGTTGTAGGAACGCTACAGAAATGTACATTAATTTAAACTATTGTCAATAGATTACCATACACTTTTAAATTATATTTAAAATAATTCGCATTTTCTATACTTACACTGGAAAATATTTATGTTTAAAAAATCAGCGATTTAAATTAATTGTTCATATACCTATTAGTACTAATTATATTATTAAAAAACATATAGAAAATGTGTGACTTTCAAATGTAATTCAGTTTATTAATTTTTAAAAGCGGTTTTAAGATTATGTTGTTTATTTTTTTTTTAAATCATTTGATATATTTAGGGTTAATTATATTTAAAGTAAGTCTTTATAAAATAATTACCCTGATAATACAAGCGGCATTTTTATTTATTACAATCCTCCTATCTAGCTTGATTTACTCAGAATGCAGCGCCTGTTGGACTGTACATATTCTTTTGACGTATTTAAATTCTTTCAGTATATTAATGATAATTTTTCGGGTTCATAAATATAGTATTTTTAATATAATCAATACTATTGGTACAAATATACCGCAAGAATTATGGAACCCGGGCAAAGCGGTACTGCAGTCTCCATTCTCCACCCAGAACTGGTGACTTAATTAAGGTAGTAGAAAGAACTTAGAACAGACGCTTCTAATATCTTTTGTGTAGAAAAAGGCTGAAGAAGAGACAGAACAAACTCTTTAATAATTATTTACAAAACAGTTGAAAATCAAGTTGTCATAATTAGATGAAAGTAATCAATCTCAAATCACTATAGTCTAGCATCAATTTACCACAAAGCAAGATTCTCCCGGAGAGGCTTATCGGAAAATCTCGTATAAAAATAAAATCTCTGAAGTGTCGCAACCGCACGGATTGAAAGTTTCAAACTGTACACAAGAGAGATAAGTGTTGGTTTTGTTGAAAATTCAATCCGTATCGTTCTTTTGAAAGAGGGGGATTTGGAGGATTTTAGCTTTTGCACCCACTTCTTCAGAAATATCGATTTTTAATAAACTGTTATAAATACCACGCTTTACAACCTTTTTAACCAACTTCAAAAAAGGAGGAGGTTCTCAATTCGAATATATAAACATAAATATTTTGCAGTGTAAGTATAGAAAATGCGAATTATTTTAAATATAATTTAAAAGTGTATGGTAATCTATTTATACACACACACACACACACACACACAAACACACGCGCGGCCGCGCGCGCGAATATTGTACTCTACCTCTGCTCCCAGTTCTATTAAAGGTAAAAATGTTTATTGCGAGTCATTTTTAGAAGATAGACATATATAATACTCTTATTGATTTTTTTAGGTCTTTCTAAGATCTACAATATGCAGTACACTACTTTAATATATAATTTATGGTTTACTCAGCGTAAGCCATTTAAGCGCCCGAATTGAATCCCCACTACCATTTTATTTTATTTGCGCGGAACCATAATTATTTTTCTAAAATAAAAGTTAACTAAATTACTCCTTATAACATCAGCTATATATCTGCTAGTGAAACTTCCGTCAAAATCGATTCACCCGTTTCGGAGATTACCCGAAATAAACAGACAGACTAAAACATAAAAATTTTAATGAGTATTTTGCTATGAGTGCCGTATATACTTTCATCTGCATTTAGTAAACAGCTATTATTTTGGCATTACAAACAGACACTTCCAATTTTATTAATTGTATAGATAAATGTGATAAATGTTCAGGCATAACTTCTTTGTTTATAAACTGATTTAGATGACTCTTTCTTCATTGGAAAAGGGATACCTCAAAGGTGGACCCGCTTTAAATTATTTGGCATTGGACCATTGACTTCGAAAATATACACCTTTTTGTTAAAAATTGTCTCTTTAAATTCAAATTACCTTACTCAAATTCGACGCCAGCTCTTGGTATATTTTAAGTAAGTTTGAAATGAGTTGAAGTTGATCAGATGGATTATCAAAAAGAACAATGAATGTTGACATAATGTGCTCAAGAAGGCACGAATTGTTGCCTGTAACAAAGGTTATAGGGAATAATAACATAGACATAGTTTTTTACATTACAAAGCGTAATCAATAGGATAAGTAATGGTAAAAGCTTTGAAAATTTAGTGTTGCCAACTTGTAACGTACTGATCGACATATTATCTTGGCAACAGATTGAAATCTTATTGCAAAGGTTACCATTATAGAATAATCTCGAACACTAGTTTTACTGGTTTTTGAAAGAACGTGATATTACTCCTTAGAAATGCTTAATGTGACCATAAGAGACGTTAAAGTAAATGAGACTCATCTTAAAACACGTTTTTACTACACACCACAAAATATTTGAGATAAGGAACGTAAAGCTGTAAAACTTGCGGCGCTCTTTTTCTCGCCCCCCGTGCACTCTCTCACCTAAAGTACTATCTCTTCAAATCACATGCACTACGATGGACCATCTCAGAGTCTCTTTTATGAGTTTTTAAGTGGCCATTATATGACGATAGAACGCCGAACTTGATGTCTTTATGTCGAGTCTACCGTTTCGTGCACGGAAGTTTCTATGCTGCCTTTAAGCGAATTGGTGTTATTATAAATCTAATGACTTTCCCGGCGAGTTCTTGAAATATGGGGTTCTCTGTGACTTAAAACTAGACATTTGTGCTCGCTTCATTTTGTTATAAACAGTGGATACGTATTATTACCATAATTATGTCAAAAACTTTATGATATTTTACATAAATCTACTCTAATGTTATTAGAATTTGAACACCCTAGGTACCTTTTTCACAACTATATTTTGTACTGCTACATTTTTAATTTATATACTTTGTACTTTTCTTAAGAGTACCAAAATAAATTTATATATGTATAAGTATGTTCTAATAGTTTATGTTTTTGTCTTAAATTGTCTAAGATTCCGTGACAAAATTTCATATTTATTAAAGAAAATCAAAAATGATTAATAAAGCATCATTAGTTGTATATGTATTTTCAGCTTTCTTCGAGTAAGAAGCGTGATTTTGTGCGGTCTAGTTTCATAAATATTTTAAATGAAACGAGTATTATTATAAGCCAGAATGATAGGATTTTTGACTCCCACAATTTATATGATATTTGATTTTTTCTGAACTTTGTTTAGGTTTTTGATCGTATCCTTTTTTTTAAATGACCTCTAAAATTATAACTACGTCATGTGGCTTGGTAATTACTTGCGTTTAGAATCGCAGTACAAACTAGCTTACAAATTTTTATTGAGGCGAACTAACAAAAGGAGTTACTTTTAAAATGCCACAATAACATTCGAGTAAATCGGCTCTATAACAAACGCGTTACGAAAATCTTAAAACTTTTGCAACATTTTAAGGGATGTACATTATAAACACTCATTTCGCTTCACCGTCACGAAATTATCAAGCGACCCAATAGTCATCAAGTGGACATTATTATATTATTTATATTGCATTAAAGACGTGAGAATGTTTCTTAAACGTTGACGATTCGTAAGGAACAATCGGTCGTTAGTGTGCGCGCGGATTGTCAAAAACATAATAATACAGGTGTTAAGTTTGTTATTGACCCGAATTTCGTATTAATGCGTCATTTTGCAGTTTTCTTGCTAAAAGTTTCAGTTGTACACATTTAAAGCAAGCCAGCTACGTGTGCTGCTAGAGTTACGAACTTAATCACCCACTACAATTACAGAAACAAAATAAATTCTCAAACTGTCGGATTTCCTCATGGTGTTTTTGTTTTCCTTTTTCGTCAACTTACATGCATCTTGCTTTGCTCTACCTCGTTTACTACTAATGTTAATTTAACTAGCATCGCTATAGTTCTGAAAGTTAAAACTAGTGTTGAGGACAGATGCGTATACATCGCCTTACAGTATGTAATATACGAAATGTAATTTTGATATATTGCGAGTCTAAGTTGTAATCTTAGTATTTTTCTTGTATAACCAGTCAATGTACTTATTTCGTGTTTCTATGATAAATTATTTAGAATATATTGTAAACGACGTCTTGTTATTTTATACTTTTATTTTGTAGTTATATGAATTATAAATGGTTTTCTCTTATAACGTGTGTCTATGTGCTATAAGCAACGTGCTTAGGAAATGTATATGGTTTAAAATCTCTTAGTAATTAAAGTTACGTGTTTCTTGAAGTTAGGGTAAGGATTACCTGGCTTATATTGTGTTTTTATGACTATTTACTCGTTTGGAACTGAGTTTCATGTAGTGAAAGTAATTACGTATTATATACTGACATGTTGTGTACAATAAATAATGTGTGTGTTCGTGTTTTTATTTGTACGGCAAGTATTCCCTAATGAGAAAACTATTTCAAGTCTTCTGAAGTAAATGGTCATATGTGAACTGTCTTGTGTAAATTGTACTATGTGAATTATTGTATATAAAACTTGCATAATGTAATAATAATTATTATTACTGATCAATTTATAAACCTGTGATTGGTTAATTATAATCCTAAGCATATAACTGCTAATTTATAAGTACATAAATCATTTAAATTCCGTACCAAATTGTTCGACGGCACGGCTCGAAAATTCACTTCACATCCCGCTATTGTGCGGGATTCCGGTGGCTGCTTGGAAGGAAAATAAATACAATCCATAATAATCAGGTGGTGTTTTTTGGACTAACCCCAAAAAATAGAGTTACTTAATATAAGCCAAAATATTAAATCGATAAGCCATGGATCTTCAACATTCATCCACCAAAACTTTAAATTATTGTAAAAATCCTGAGACTTCTCAATCAACTCGATTCAGTTTTTATTTATTTCCAGGTCAATAGAAGTCTGGTTGAAGAGTGGTCGTCGTCACAGCGAGATCTTAGCTGAGCAGAAACTTAGCGAGGGTCATCTTAGAAAACCTGAGTCGACGATCATTTTTTGGTTAAAATGTGAACAGGTAAATAATGTTTGTCTTAATTTAAATTACATTTTTTTAATGAAGTTCCCTAACGCTACTTGCGGAGTGTGTGTGTACATGTGAGTGTGTAAGTGCAAACCATTGCACTTCGGGCGGTGGTAGTCTTGCGAAATAGGCGCGTTGTTCAGTAATTGAATGGTTTAGACTTAGTGATACTAATAAAAGTTTTTTAGGTTATAGTGTTAGGTTCTATAATAAGATCCCGTAGCACATTAGTTCATGTCAAGAAGGTTTTACTGGCAAAAGATTATTACAATGCGGGTCATTATATTAATGATAGTGGTGTCTGGAAGTTACTCCCTCTCTGTGCATCCACTAACTAATGCACTTAGAATACATTATATTAGACATTTTTGTATTATATTAATACTATTAAACAAAAGATAAACCCGATCGAGTTTCTTACCGGTTGTTCTCGATGGCTAGGATGTTTTACGAACCGGTAGTAGTGTTTTGATATTCATAAGTGCCCTCTTAGAGCCTAAATTGAATAAAGACTTTCTTGTTTTTTTTTTTTTTATATTTTAATTTTATCAATACAATCACACAAATCCGCCTCCGTTTAATACCAAACTGAGCATAACTTTTACATAACTATAGTAATTAAACGGCTAATATATGAATCACAGAATTGACAATTGTGCTAGTCAAATAAAATTCAATCACGCTTTGCATGGTGGTAGGGCATTCCCAAATGGCCGCTTTTTTTATAATAATACAAAGGTGGCAAAAAAGCTTACGACCCCTTCTGATGGTAAGCAGGTACCATACCCTATGGACGCTTGTAATACCATAGGTATCACTAGCGCGTTCTGACCTTGAAGTCCCCTACACCAAGGAGATCTGGGAACTGTAGGAACACGACATAAGGTTATTTGACTGCGATGTGCTGTACGGTGGAGGTGTTCCACCAATCAGGCTGCCACAAGTAGAGTGAAATCTCGAGAGAAATTTATCTCAGTCCTACCTCTCTTACCTAACACCCTCAGGTTGAAAATCTGTCGCCAAGCACCTGTAGGTGTATTCCGGCAGCCGCATTTAAGAGCCAATAGGGCTTAGCGTGACTATTAATATTCTAGCGATCGCCCTATTGTCGAAATTCGACCAACGACTTTTTTATCATAGACTATTTTCTGTTTGACATTTGCAGTATGAATCTAAACAATGAATATTATATATTACTTTTCACTGAGTGACAATGTAAATATTTTGGGTGGTCTAAGTTCAATGGCACTGGTCCGGTTAGGATTCGCAGTATTAATTAATTTATTTTATTATATTAGTAACAGATATTATAGATAAATTTTAGCTTTCAGCACTCCTTCTCCTTATAAACTTTAACCCTGCCAAATCTCACAGTCTTCCGTGCAATCCATATGCTTAAAAAGGGGTAGAAAGCTTTTACTTCACGTGTTAATACATAGATCAGACGAGATTCGGCCCAAACGCTAACTAAACATAATATTATAAAGAATTTAAAAAAACTATAACATACACAGTAGAATGTTGTCGTAAACAATGCAACATTAATTATTAAAATACAAAGTTGCATTTACCAAACTAAAGTTGAACACGGACTGAGCATATGCCCGAGTCACATAAAAACACGATGTTTTCTACTGCGCAGATGCGCTGAACAACACCTGCCAATCTCGGCGGGGGCAGGTGTAGACTAATGTTTACGTTTTTTTTTTACTCTCGCACACAAACACACGCATAGATACGCGTGCATAAACACATATAACGTATATACTAAACGATGGGCTCCGAGAACGCTATTTCGGCTTTAATAAATTTGTAGTTTTGTCTATACATTTAATTTATTTTCCGAGTTTCGTCGATAGACGTGTGTTCGAATCCCTGCAATAAGCCTCAGCTTTCGGTGAAGGAAAACATCTTGATGAAACCATAGCATGGTGGTAGGTAGGGCTTTTTCTAATGTCCGCCTGGTTATAGCTAGCTACCACCCTCAAGTTGTAAATTATCGCCAAGGACCAATAGGTGTGTTTCGGCGGCTGCACTTGGTAGCCAGTCTTCCAATAGGCTTATTGTGTATCGTATGTCGTTAAGATCAAGAGCGATTGTGGCCACAACGACAAAAAATACTGAATACATAAACACGAATATGACATTAAAAAGATTTTTATCTGTCTGTCTGTTTGTATGTCCGGATTTAAATCAAAAACGGTATGAATGATTTTTATGAAATTTTGTACACGGGATGCTAAGTCATTCTCACCTAAGAAATCTTAAAAAAAAACCTTTTTCGTGATAATTCTACACGCGAAGAACTTACATGCCATACCTCAATTAAAAACCTATAAAAATTTAAATAAAATTAAAATAAAATTTCTTGAAGTAAATGATTACTGCTAGTGTATTAAAAGTTTTTTTTTTGTTTTAGTTTTGTCTTATGAAAACTGTTTTGTTGTGAACTCTTTTAACTTATTAACTTATTTATAATTTACAATCCCACTAGAAAATTGTAAACGGGTCGACATTCGTTCCGGCTACATTGTAAACGCCGCGCCACCAACAGCCACTTTAAATTCGAAGAAAAACGTAGATCTGACAAATAAATATGCTCACCTGACCTTATAGAAGATATATTGTTTTAATTGCACCCAATTACCCTATCACGCGAATGTCGGCCGGTAGTATATACTACGTCGTGTTACGTAATTATTGAACATGTGAAGAACAGTCCGAAGAAACCAGCACACTTCATTAAACTCGTGACGTAATCAACGTGATTAGTAATTTAAAAAAAATATCGGTAATTTTTATCGATGCAAATTTATTTCTTTTAACGTGTCTTTAAAAAGTTTCTTCTTTAATTTAAGAGGTTAGTTCTTGTCGGTGGTCCTGTTGCCACTGTTGCCTATCCTCTACTTCGCTTTTGACCTCTTCATATGACACAACTTCTAGTTTATCCTTAACTTGTTGGGAAAAACTTCGTCTAGGTGATCCTCTTCCTCGCTTTACTCGTATGTTAAGGTATAGGTGTATGTGACCTACGTGAGACGTATGTGTCGTAGTACATGGATCATATACTGTATGTAATAAGAACCTAATGTGTAGTAACACTTAATAAAGTTACTATCAAGTAAATACATGCCTAATTCCCACGCACCACCAACATAAAACAGTTTAATTGTAATAAGTATATATATTTGGATTCAAAATTTGTTCGTTAACAAAAACCGATTTTCGGGAGTTCGGTATTTTTATCGATTAATTATATATTATTATTATTTTTATCGAACCAAAATCGGCTATGCGGTTAACTTGTATGCGGTGGAAATGGGAGCGAAAGGTATTCCAGCGAAATCTCTCTATAACTTGCTAAAAGACCTCGGCCTGTCGAGAACTGCAGTAAGTTATATTTTAGAACGGGTATTTTATTTTAAAGCAGCATTAACAGGCTATTAACCAAATCTGGCTTGGCAGGGAGGATATCGCGGGAAGTCAAGGTGAGCGCTGATGTGCATCATAAGGGGGTGGGTGGCCAAGCTTTGGATCTGGAATGATTGCACATTTATAATATGTTCAGTACTTGTGATAATTACATAATAACATTATTAAGTATCGAAAACGAATCTGTATATTCATAAACAAGATTTTATATTTTTTTCATTCTTTCATTAAACTTCGTTTATACACCTTTTGAAGTGAAACGGATGCTTGATATCTTTGAACTTAACAATTTTGTATCCTTGTGTGATCATATTAAATGGCATGTGACATATGTACATTTATGTAAAAATTTGTTTTTATTTTAAACAGATGTTCTTTCTAGTATGTAATATTTAGACACGATTGGTATTGGACAGGTGAGCTGCACTAAAAATGGACTTTGAGCATTTTATCTTTGAGATGATCGGTATTCGTGTATGTCAGAGGTTCCCAAAGCTATTTCATCACTCCTCCCTACAGCCTAAAATCAAAATAAACCAAGCCCCCTCCTCCCACCCCCGTGCTGCAGTAGCAAGCGATAGTATATGTAGGCTCGCCACGCAGATGTAAAATACAATAGAATAATAAAGTCCAAAAATTAAAAGATAAAAGCCCACCCCTCTTGAGAGGCGCCCCCGACTTTGAAAATATAGATACATTTTTTTTCTTATTTAATGTCAATTAAAGAATTTATTCTAATGTCACGTAGTATTTTTATTATCTTCAGAGTACAAACAAAGATTTATCAAGGCGGTGGATCTCTTGTTGAACTTGTCCAGGGATGTTTTTGTGGTAACATAAAATTCTTCTTGTTATTATTTGTAATTCACTTTACTTTTGCACAATAACCCACCTATATCACGTAAAATGTCACCAATAGTACAGTAAGTATAACTCGCGACAAACTTTGTGGCCGATTTGAAATCGCGCATTATAAAGCCGAATAAATAATACTTAGAACGCCATAATAATGTGTTATCTTGCTTTTAGATAAATCATTAACTATTATAATTGTTACTAGACGTACCCTAACGGTTTACCCCGTGTTAAAATTTTGGATGGGAACCCCCGTACTCTTTAGGGGTACGATTTTTATAAATCTGTTCATAGCGGATGTCTACTACGTAATCACTATTTGTCTGCCAAATTCCAGCCCAATCCGACCAGTGGGTTGAGCTCTGTGTTGATAGATCAGTCAGTCAGTCAAAGGTTTCCTTTTATATATACTATTTAGATTAAATATTATATAATATTTATACAAACTAACGCGCCTATATTCACAGCGACCATAACGTTTGGCGAAGAGTGTATATGATGAATTACAATAAACTACAAAATGTGTATAAAAAAATGTATGAGGACACAATTTCACACACGGCCATTTCATTCCAAACCAAACAAAGCTTGTAATATGGTAACTAAACAGCTGATATACATACATATATAGATATTTAACACCCAGACACACACAACTAACATTTATGCTCAGCACACAAATTTAGTCATGGGCGGGGATCGAACCCGCGATCTCTCGGCTCAATAGTAGCGCTTACTACCACTGCGCCACGAGGTTATGTTAACAATAACTTCTCTACCTTGATGTTATGAATAGAAATATCGAAAGTCTATGTTTCCACATATTTTGTTGGTTATAAAAATCAAAATAATGCAACCCGTTGCAAGGAATAATATAAAAATGTAAAAACCTGAGTGGGAGCGAGAGCCGCACACATATTTCACTTTCTTGCTTTTTACCACCAAAACATTAATGTTTTCTAACTTCGTTAGTTTTTGAAATGAAAACTATTAGAGGCGCCTTAGGTTATTGTTGACATGTAACAGTATATATGTAGCTACTATGTATATATGTATATGTTAGTTTAGCTCGAATCCTACGGATAGGGAATCAGTCAGATAGCGACTTCTTTGCAATCGCGGCATCAGCTCAAGCCGAGGTCCGGCCACTTTGGCACCCTTGCGCGCTTGTTGCCCACGCTTTCGCGGCTGAGTGCCTTCAGCGCTCGCCCCCAAGCCCGGTAAAGCTGTAAAAGCCATCAGCGGGTCTGTTTTTGGATAGAGCCTCTCAGGCTAACAAGTTAGGTCAATTTAAAAAAATAATCTATACATATAAAATGCTTTGTCCTGAATGACTGGCTGACGGATCAACGCACAGCGTAAACCGCTGATCGTACAGACCTGAAACTTGATGGGTGTGTTTTTTGATATGACGTAGGCATCCAATAAGAAAGGATTTTCCGAAATTCAACCCCTAAGGGGGTGAAAGAGGGTGGCAGAGTGGAACAACTTGATTCTTTGGTCCAATCTACTTCAAATTTTGCATAAACCTTTCGTATTTTATATTTTGGCGGTGATTTGCTTCGAAGTTGATATCAATAGTCCTTAGTGCTTTTGATTTAAATTACATTTTATTTTGACACATGTTTGAAAACTCAATCCGATTTTATTAAAAAAGGTTGAACTCACTTAGAAACATAAGCAAATACTCTTTAAAATTGGAATGTCTCGAAAGTAACTGTAATATATATATAAATATACATATTACTAAGTAGCTAAAAGTATGACGTGTCGAACTGATTGTTAAATTATACATTACCTTTTTACTTGGAAGTTCCAAAGTTTGTACTCTTGCAAGCGGGCAATGTAAGATTATAAATTAAAGTACTCATTGTATCTATGAACCCGAGTTTTCGGTAAAGGAAAACATCGTGATGAATCTATAGCATGGTGGTAGGTAGGGCATTTTCTAATACTCGCCTCTCTAGCTACCACCCTCAAGTAGAATTTATCTCATCCTGCATCTGTGTCTCGGCTGCTGCACTTGATAGCCAGTTTCGCTACTAGCTTAGCATGTCACTATCTTGGGCCACACCGGCATTTAAAATTAGGTGGGATTGTGGCCATGACGTAGTATTGATAAAACATCGACTATATTATAAAAGCTATCGATTAATCGATTGATTATCAATTGTTCCTTACTACTGAATGTAATATCTAGCAGAACCAATGTCGATAGCTAAAAAAAGAAAAAGGTCATTCGCGCAAAAATATATACTTTCCTTTAAAAATGCTATCAATTGTGCATTCGACTATCGATTAATCAAAATAGTTTAATGAACACTACGGTAATGCTAAAATCAATGGAGAGTTAAAAAAAAATTGTTGCAGCTAGCCAGTAACAGCCCGCTTGCGCCCGTCTTACAATTACTATAACATTTTCACTGACATGCGTATTGTATAAATCCGAATGTCAATATTATAATTTATTTTATATTATATATTTTGAAAATTTAGAATTATATTTTGATGTATTTAATTCATTTGTAACAATACTGCTTTACCACGTCAATCACATAATTTCAGGCATAACAAATTTATTTGATTTAATATGTCATTGTCTAATATTTATATTAATTAATTAGCGTGTTGATTTTAAAACTAAAAATAGAAAACAAGGAATAAAAACGTACCATGGGATGGAAAGGTGAAATCCGAAGAGGCGCTCAGTTATCCGAAGCCTAAATCGATTTCAGGGCCGTCTCATTAATTTGACGTAATAAATTGTCGGTAGAAAAAAAGCAAATTCGAAAGGCTTGTAAAATAACCCCCTCTGTACAGTACGTGAGGTTAGAGATTTTCGAAAGACCGTCTCGAGTGACAAATTATTTAATAGAAAAAATCGGACAAGTAGCGAGTAGAACTCGCACTCTGAGGGTTCCGAACTGATTGCGTTACTTACCGTACATTATTGTACAGGTTTTTACATAAATACTGTTTATATGTTAACTTTGCACTACTTAATGTACCTCGGTTTGTCCGTCTATCAGTCTGTTCATGTCATGTTAATACTTTTGTTCCCTAACATAACAGAAATGTACGTGAAATTGGCGATTTCGCCATCCAAGGGAGCTGAGCGGTTAGCGTTAGTCTAGATTTTTTTTTTACCGCAGCATGATGCGTTAGTATATGATATTAATTTCAACTTTATACATCAAATTGTTTTATAGAAAAAGTGTCTTCACACACACGGACGTCTGTCGTCTGGACGTCAGCGACACTGACGGACATTAGAGTGACCCTATAAGGGTTCAGTTCTTTTTTCATTAGGAGTTACGGAACTCTGAAAAGTTTGAAGTGCTCACTGCTTAGACGATACTTTTTTAACATTTTTTTCTTAAATCAATCAGTTCCATTGCTAAATACATTAATGTGGCGCTGGCCACAAAAAGGGAGAGCTTCGGGAGTCGGTTGACATCGCCAACGCCTTTATTCAACAGTCTGCTGCATGGTCTATTCGCGAGGCGTTCCAGTTTTTAGGAGTGCCCTCGTACCTGCGGCAGCTGTTAGAGGACTCCCTCCAGGATAGGGAGGCCGTCTTCGTGGACGGACAAGGTGTTGTGGCACGGCGCCACGTCGGGTGTGGGGTTCCACAGGGGTCGGTGTTGGGACAGCTCCTGTGGAACATGGGCTACGACTGGGTGCTCTGCGTAGCACTCTCTGCGGGGATCCGGCTAATTTGCTACGCGGATAATGATCTCCTTCTGCGAACACGTTATAGAGGGGAGACGGATCGGGGGGAATTTGGCCCTTCCGATTGCTCAGGTTCGAAAGATGGAGGAGACAGTTAGGGTGTACTGAGCTGTCTCCTATTTAGGCCGTGCTCGATATTTGCTAGACCGGCCGCCGCGCCGGAGCGACGCAGTAGTATACTACCTGCAGGTCCCACGTCGCCCCAACATAGCGGCGGATTTTACACCGTAAAGTTTTAGCGAGTAGGAGTCTCACATAACCACCAATTACGGATTGCACTCCGGGAGTGCCGAAAGAAGTGAAAACTTATTTTGACGCGTTAGACATTTTTTAGATGGGTACTAGGGTTATTAGGTTATTGGGTTATAAATTGCATTTTATTTATGAATCGTATTTTATTAATTATTAGAAACTTTAAAATACATTTTATATTATTTTATGAAAGACGCGTTCGCAGTCTGCTGTATTTACATGCATATAGCTGCGTCTCGTAACGGTGTCGCGAGTCCATAGATTTTATCTCATATACAAATATGCGTACGGCGCTAAAAGAAGTTTTCACTTCAAAAAAAAGTTTAACTAATAATATTGAAGAAGTTTTGGGTATCTAAGCGTTTTGATATATTTTAGTGATTCGATTCTGGACCTATCTTAATAATTAGAACATTAAACGTTTATTTATTTGACGATAGTTAATTATACCGTAGTTTTATTATGGTTGAACCCTATCACAGGCTTGGTTTGTGTTTTTTCCAATATACAAGGGCATATTTCTTGATTCTAATATTACAAAATGTATTATAAAGAAAATAAATCTATTTATAAATTATGCTTATAACTTCATTATTAAAGAACTCGTGCTGATCGAATTCTTAAACTCGGTGGAATCTCGATCACATGACCCTTGGTTCGAGCGTCACCGTATAAAATTCGGCCACGTTTACAAATTTAGATTATTGGATTATTGCTGGCCGGCATGATAGCGGTGACCGTCGATGGATTATGATCTCTTACCACCAGGGACAGTACAGTCAATTTGCCGTGCTACTATACAAAATGTGGCACTGTCAACTATCGGTGAAAGAAAATCGTGCTGGGAAACCTGAACACTTGTGGAAGATAAGTGACGGGGCAGATGGAGGAAAACATCCTACCTCTTATTATTTAATTTTGATCCGTTCGACAACGAAATTGGGCTATTTCAATCTTTCCGGAACAAGCTATAGTTGAGTTATCATCGGTTCAAAAATTTCGAACATAAAGGTGATTTTCCATTCTTCTCCTCGCCCGTAGTTTATAAAGAATTAAAACTGTATAAAATAAGTATTTAAAACTTCAACAAAATCAGCAAGTTTTGTGGTATGCAAGGGGTCACGCGAACGGCGCGTGTGGCGTTCGTTGCACACCTGTTGCGCTTGCGCACCCTAACGCTATACACAGGTTGTATGCTTAATTATATACAAATAAATGTTTTATAATAAAGGATTATATTAAAAAAACACGGTTAATATGTCATCCGGGATTGTTCATAAATGTAACTAAAAAAACATGTGTTCTTATGTACGCGCCGATTAAGAAGTTATTCTTTGACTTAAGGAAACCAAAATAACAACAAAAATTTTAACCTAATGGTAAAATTGTGAATTTATATTACTGACTTTTATTTTGTTCATTGTGTAGGAATATCTTAACGGTGTATAAATAAACTTTATTTGAATCGATTGAAGTAATTAAAAATCGAATAAAACTATTTTCATCTAATGGAACCGTAAAATAACTTCACATAGTTATTGCATTAACGCACTAATTTTGGTTCGTTTAGTAGACGATAACATTGAGAGGTGCGCATGCATCATGTAACGGAAGTGCGACTTGATCAAGTTAGCCATCAATGATAATAATGTGAACTTATTTTACGGTTTTATTAAGTGAAAATAGCTTTATGAAAACTTTATAGTCTTCTATCGTTTTAACAATTCTGACATCGCAATGAATCTTTTAATAATTTTTACATTATTGGGCAAGTCAGACAACAATATAGTAATGTATAGAAAGTTCTTTCGAAGTTTTCCTCATAGATTTTACCAACAAAAGCATACATATTATAATTAACTAGCTGAACCCGCGCAACTTTGCCTGCGTCACATAAGGAAGCTTTTAAAAAGAATAAAATTTCCACGTTTTTGCAACATTTTACATTGATGCTTCGCTCCTATTGGTCGTAGCGTGATGTTATATAATCTATCGCCTTCCTTGGTAAATGGGCTATCCAACACTAAAATAATTTACCATTCGAACCCATAGTTTCTGAGATTAGCGCGATCAACCAAACAAACAAACTCTTCAGCTTTAGCTTTTTCATAGATTTAAACAATACTACTCCCGAAAAAAAAATTACAACCATTCATCTTAATTAGATACTCTTTAGGGGTTTAATTTCAAAGTAAAATACTTACTTTCCAGTACAATCCAACTTAACAAAATAGATTTTGAAGAAAAAAAACTATAACATCATGTTTAAAGTTCTGTAGGAAGCTGCTTTGTTGGCAGAAATAAAAGATCATGACAGGTGCATTTCTATTCATGACAAAAAGATGAATTTAAAGGTTGAAACGCCATTGTATTTTTCTATTACGGAACAGACATAAAATTTATCACGATGACTATATGAATCTTTTATGTCTTTAGACAGCAATTACGTAGGTAATTTTATCTAAATTGATAACAAAGGTAAAAAGGTAAACATCTTACTTCAGTTAAAGTAAATTTGAAAAGGTAATATTTTGAAGTTTGCTAATCCTATTCTCGGTAAGCAATAGAATTGTTGTCTTTGCCGCGTAACCTTGGACAAATATTAGACGGATATCACATTTTATTTATAAGAAAAGCATGATTAGAAATATTATCACATAGTAAAAAAAAGTCAAATGAGGTACTTATATGGTGTTTACACGAGTAGATAAATATTTTCCTTATGTAAAAATGACCCTATCCGACAAAGAACTGGGAAAGTTTCTGTGTATCGAATAAACTGACTGTTTATCTGGTGATTAAGTTAACAATATTGTTACATGAGTTATTTTATAACATCCCCTATGTGCACTTACAAGCGGTTGACCACCTGCCGTTTTTCTTTTTATTTATTTCTTTCTTGTTACCCCATTCTTAACCCGAGTTGTTGAGTATAATAACCCAATACATATTACGGTAGGTCGCTTGACATCAGTATATTAACCTTTAGTCTCGTTTTTTTTTGCATCCGGACACATTGTTCGACTTCTTGGAATGTTGGAGCGACTATATTTACAATTTTAGGAGTTTACTTTTCGACTTACGAATGTTTGATAAGATTATCGGGGCTTAATTTTATAGCGTCTTAATTTTATTTTAGAGTTTATATAATGAAATAACTAACACATTAGTGCAATAGGATATATATTTGTTTCAGAAAAAATATTTCTGAATGCCTTTGAATGGTTCTTGGGTTCAAGAATTTGATATAATATTTTATTCAAAATATAATTTTAAATGGTAGCAGTTTTAAGAACTCAGTGGTTCCGTAATAAGAATTGTGTAAATTTAAGTTACTTTATAAATATCTATTTTTTTTTTTCAGAAAGTTTTATTTAATTCACAGAATGTGAACGTTTACTTTGTAAAAATAATTAATTTAGAATTGAGAATAATAATTTTACTATCGGATGATCTTAAAGTATAGATGATATATAAATTATCCTAAATTTCTTAGATAAGTTAAACAATTAATAATAATTATTCTAATTTATTTTTTGTAATTATTATTATTTATATTTGTTTATGATTAATATGTCTTGGTATATATAAAACCATTCATAGCATCTAATTCGTCTAGTTCAAGTAAATTTTGTAATTAAAAGATTTTTATAGTTTTATTTAAAACTTTGCATATATTTTTTCCTTTATTGAGTGCAACTAACCTATTATATTTATGTTATGAAAGCCTTACATATTATGTTCAAACGTGGGTAATTTTATAATAATTTAATAATATATACTTATAGTCATAACATATTGCAGAATATAAATATTGTTTAAACTTTTACTTTCTTAAATTCCTTATACGATTTTGCCAACGTTGATGTACCACTACTGTTTCTGAGTAGGTTCCTAATTTCGTAATTAAAAAGTTCCTTAAGATTCAATCGAGCCGTCAACCTTTTTAACATATTATCAAACGAGGTATCGATTAAAAATGATTTAACGTTGATTTCAACGCCTCTCAATCATTGCACGTCAGAATTGTCGATACTACGGTATCAAAGCGGATATCCAAACACCGACAACGTTTTATTACCAGATACCCATTTGGGATTATGGAGTAGGGGCTCACTTAAACCACTAGGCAAGTGTGGGAGGTGAAGCTGAAACGGACGACGACAAAAATTATATTTTCACAAAATCCCCTTGTCATTCAGGAACAGCGTTTATCATATTATCTGAGGTCTTCAATGTTTTCATTAACCCACAACTCAAGTGAGAATGTCTTTAATCTGGTCGTTGGCTGCTTATAAAGTGCATGCTGTCACATATAACACCAGTCGCTATCGTGCTCAGCCAATTCACAAGCTTACGCTATACAAGACGTGTATCTGCCCGATCATGACATATAGTTGGCCCGCGTTCGCACTTATGTCAAAAACTAATTTCAAACGGTTACAAACTATTCAGAATAGGTTTATCTACCGTCTTACCGGTGCCCCTCCATACATACGAACGCAAGATCTCATATGGATCTTCCGTCGATTCACTCTTACGTAAGATTCCTGTCGCGATTTTACTTCGATACCGCATCGAATAACGCCAACCCGTTAATTAAAGCAGCCGTTACTTATTTCCCTACTCCTACCGCCTCACGGAGAAATAGCCGACAATATACCGCTTCACGGAAAAAACGCTGACCGCGAAACATTTTTACCGCCCCTGACGATAAGGTCGAAAAAGCTAACGCGTACTACTCTACCATCGTCTCTCCAAAGAGAGCGTGCCACCGCCCACGCCCGCGTAACCACCGTTCTCTCCGCAGAGGACGGGCGGTCAACTTCGCTCCTGCACACCCGCCACGTTCGCCCTCTCTAGCGGCAACCCAAGCCTAGGTCCGTTCCTCGGTGTGAAGCCCTTGGGTCTTGCAGCCGCCCGCGCGATACAAGTGATGATACTACACGTGTAACACTTAGCTACCCACACACAAACATCACACATATATGTTACATTCGTGCACACCTCACAGGTACATAGGTTCTGTAAGGGACTTTTTTTCTTTTTTTGAGCTAGTTAGTGTAGAAAAACTTTCCGATTACTAAATACACATACGCATGTTTCCTTCCTTCCTCCCAGGAGGAAGGGAACATGCATATGGATATATATTAGTTAGCTCCAATTTACGAATAGGGAATTAGTCAGATCGCGACAACCGCCCAAGCCGAGGTCCGGCAACTTTGGCACCCTTGTGCGCAAGTTGTCTAAAACTTTCGCGGTTGACTGCCCTAAGCGCTCGCCCCCAAGTCCGGTGAAGCTGTAAAAGCCATCAGAGGCTCCAGGGCCCCTAAGGCTAACAGTATAGTCAGTTCTAAAAAAAAAGGTCAGCCAATAGACAACTTTCCAAAAAGCGTTAATTATTTAATCATCATAGATTTATAAAGCTGGGAAATAATATAATTTCACATAAATAACGCATTATAAGTACTTGAAATAACATCTAAACATATATATTTTTAATACTAAAGAAGACGTAACGCATACGTAGGATTAGTACTAAATAATAAACATAGAATATTATAAGGAAACAACAGATGGCAGCTCAACGTACAGATTAAGTAAAGTTCCCTTACACACGTATGACGTCATGCACTATTATTGGTTTTTCGTTTGACTTAAAGAATGGTACAAATATTCGAATTTAAATTAAGAAATCATTTAAAAATGTAAATCAATATTATTTCACAAAAAAAATTATTGAACAATGATTATAATAATAGGAAGACTATTTTCAACTACATTATTTTTTGTGATTACAATCCGATTACCTATCGTGCAGGTTAGTAAAGTCAATAATACGAATACTAAGTCATTAGTACGGTTTCCATAATCACATACAAAACATTCTCCGATTTATATTAAATATCATCTTAATTAATATGACTTGTTGGTAGGAGAAGCCGGTACTTGTAAAACAAGTGCCACCAGAAATAGCTTAGTGTATATTCACTACTTTTTTCCACGGTGGCGACATAAAGAACTCATTTTTTTAATATTATGATATTAAGTAGTCCTGGTATTATGTGTAGTCCTGCAGCGTATAACTATTTATGACCAACTTTAGAAAGATTGGAGTAGTAAGGCCAGCCATTGATTAGTTGGTAATGCTATCTATTCCTGAGAACTAAGTTGGAACGCCTGCTGTGCTAAGTGATGAGCGGAACACTCTTAAAATAATACTGGATTAATTGTACGCCTTATTCAACATATCTGGAGCATACGTACTCATACAAAAATATGACCAGTTTTAGCAAGTGTAAAGGGATTTTCACGATATGGTTATAACCGCAACTGGTTGGTCTTGGTATTTGCGATCATGCTGGAGATCAATATGGCTTAATTTTTGAAGTTTTAGCTCTTTTAGCACTTTTTGTAGAGGGGAAAATTAAAAGCAGCACTCGCATCGGGTGACGGAAGTGCAACATGAATGTAAATTCATTTAACTGACTTATTTTAATCGTATAAATGGTTTAAAATAATGCTTATTTGTACAACATTAAATTATGCTTACACAAAAAGTAATTAAAATAAATTTACAATTATTATAATAATTGACTGCTAACTTTATCTTGTTGGCACGCGAGATAAAATGTGATTTGCAATGAAACAAAAGTTAAACTTCTTTCGTGAATTGCGTTCATAAATACACACTTTTTACATAAAAATGTAACTAACTCTACGTATCTAATTATTTATCTCAATGAATTCACGAATATTCAAGTTTTAATAAACCGAATGTTATATATTCCAATTAAACCTACTTATACTAATTTATGTTAATTAATTGTAAATTAAATAATTACAAACAAAAAGATATGAATACTTGGCCTTCGAATAATGTACTGAATACGACCCTGGTGCGCTGTCATTCTAACAGACTCCCACGAGCCAGGCCCCGACAGGTTGGTCAGAGAAGTTCGTAGACCCGTACTACAATAACAAAAAGCGTCCGCCGTTTGTAAACACCTGTAGAAAAAAGTTCAGCTCAAGCGATTGCTCAATTTTGGCGGAACTGAATGACTCGTAAGTTGATCGAGTTCAAGTATATTCATGAATCGTAATGCTCTTTATATATCATGAATTAGAAGTAACACGCTACTATGTCAGTTCGAATATAATTGCGTAAACCATTATATATCATTATATAACCACCATATATGGTTTAATATCAGAGCATTCTTATAAAAAATTAAAGACAACTAGATATATAGGTAAACTTTGTATATAAAACATTATCTAAATAGAAAATTTCATTCAAATCGTTGAAATCGTTTCCGAGATACCAATCCGGGAACAGACAACTTTTGGAAAAATATTAATAATAAACAACTTTTCATTATTAGATCCTAAAAGTGATTTAAAAATATTATTTTATTTATATAAAAAAATATGTCACAAGTCAATGACATATGTCAATTTTATATGTCAAAACCGTCAAAGATGACAATTAGGTAACAAGTGAACTGACAAATGTGACAACTCCCTAAACTCACGCAAGAGTCTAAACGTTCATATATCCCGAATGGTGACGTTACGTTTTCTTACAGGCGTTTGAAATCACTTACAGACAAAAATTATTAATTTTCCTAATTGAAAATTAAATAAATAAACAATTTATTTTTCCCAGATTTGTATTGTTTTACGCTTTTTATCTTTATACCAATATTACTCAATAACTTACTGTAATTTTTAAACATTTAGTCAACACGCGAATTACATAAATATATATATATATATATATATATATATATATATATATATATATATATATATATATAAGAATTGCTCACTTGATAGTTTTAGATTGGTCATGTGTTTCCCTTATCTCTCTTTAGCAAGTCGTGATCAGCACGTCGCGTCTGCCAGTCTCAATATTTAATTAAAAAACAACTCGTAGTTCAATTCGATAAAAGAAGAAAAAAAACTCATATTTCATATCACGATAATATTTTACTAAATTCATTCCAATAAACTGGCTTTTTTTCTATATCTTTACACAAAGATTATTTCGAATAACAACTTCTAAAAATAGATAAAACACACTATTTAATTAAGTAACACTTGACGTAATTAAAAAATATATAAATTACAGAGGTAGGTTAACTTTTTGTTATTTTTCCGTGTTAAATATTAATATGATTCTAATATTACCCATGTTAATGGAACTCATGAACCGTTGACCATAATGCATAAGCTTAAGTTTTTATGATAAAAAAGAGCGAGCGAATACCGATCTCTTTTTGCAACTCGTTCGATCCCAACGCCTTTTAGTTTTGGTGCGAACGCGTGATGTCTAAGCTATGTTTTTTTTTTTTTTTTTTTAATCGATAACAAAAACCAACCTGTGCCACGCATCAATGATAGCTATTTAATAGCATCACGAGATAAAAAGCTTCCTAAAAAAGCTTATAATATGTAGATCGCTTCGAAACACCATTGTTATAATCTTTATGTTTATTATCCGTGTGTTGATTTTTTAGTTATAACTTATTATTATATTAGTTTGAAAATAATAATTAACAAATATTTACATATTAACTATTGTACAGAGTTTTACTTAAATAATTATTTATATCACCTAGTAATAAATAGGTACTCTCGGTATTTTATTTCAACGGAGTTAACTAATTAATAATATAGAATGAAGCTGTCTTCTAACTATTAAAATATTTAACATTTTATGTTCTCGTAATAGATTTATCTTATTTTAATCATAGAAACGTATAATTAGTTATACAAAAAAAATATGTTAGTGGGACAAAGAAAGATTTAAATAAACACGATTACGAGTGCAAAAACATTTTCATACAAAAAAAAACAATCTCATATTTATTTTAAAACCACACAGAAACTTGAATGAATTTATTCGATCATTTATCTTTTGCTGAATCACATAGTAAATTAAGTTTTTTTTTACCAACGATTACATAAAACTCGACGAGACACGCGCACAATTGATTTCGTATATGCGAATCGATTTCAAATCGATTACCATATCTTTAAAATTGCGTGACCGATTATGCTAAATTCAATAAGTTATAATTATTATTTAAAGCAATAATTTTATTCTTCTGTGAGCAACTGATTCTTTTTTTCAAACCTTGGGTTTCTTTTAAAGACTTTTCAAAGTGATCAATCTATTTTATAATAGTAATTGCTTTATTAAAAATTTATAGGAAAATTTTGAGGTAACTAAGAGGGAACTAGAGATGTTAAATATTATGAACTAGTTGTCGTTGTTCTGCCCTTTCCAATAAACAATACCTCTACCATTGGCGCTATCTATCCTAATATTTTTTTCTGAAAAAATTTCCCGGTTCATATAAGGAATAAAACAAAAAAGAACTGCGCATATTCATCGTACGAAACGTGAGTTAAATAATCTCGAGTTCGTAAAGAATCCAATGAAATAAAGCAATTTAAGTTATTCCACAATTTTCCAATTTCCCGGTCAACTTTTCTTTCCGTAAAAAATTTTTTCTTATCATTATTTTAACAAAACCATTAACCAAATCGGTCCAGCCGTTCTCAAACGATGCGCTTACTACCAACGAACAGCATTTCGTTTATATTTATATAGATTTCCTATATAGCTATATCACCAAAAAATAGTCATTAATACATACAAAATACAATACGGTAACGCAAGTTCCCGCTAAAAACTATAGTCCAAGGTTACCGAAACCCTGGCCCGCCAGCGAACATGAATTGAAAATTATGGCTCGCCTCTAAAATTAAATGGTCAGCCTTCTACAGTCGAAAGTAATAAATCACACATTTTAAAATGTTTATTGTATACGTTTGTATTTTTACAATCATTACATCAGATATTTACAATCAAATATATGTCTAGACATGTTTTTTTTTTATACCCAATGACAAATAGAATAAAATTCCCGCTCATTACAAGATTTTTTGTTGTTACTCTGTCACCGATAACATTTTACCGAAGCGCTTATCAAATTTAATAAACTGTCACAAGATTAACGTAAAACCATAATGTTTAGAAGTGTCCAAATTGAATAGGCGGGTCTATTGAGACAATTAGCGAGTTTCGACGTCGCGTAGTAAGTCAAGGGCGGTCACCGAGCGGCAGCTGGCTTCCTACTGAATTTTAATACCCGCCCGAATCAGAAACTACGTCGCTATACTAGTTTTACGACCGCGCTCGAGGTCACTCGAACAAACGACGCGACGGTAACTATGCGGAGTTTCTCAAATAAAAAGGAAGAAAATATAGAAAAAAAAAACTTATTTTGGGGTAAAACTTCATAAAAGTATATCGGTTGTGTGGCGCGACAATATTTTGGCGCGTTTTAAGATTAGAACGTAGATAATATTGTTGCTTAGGTAATTTTGGTTACGTGTATTTGTAGCTGGAAATGACTTGTATAACAAAGAGATATCAGTCTGTTGCCGAAATCTATGCTTCCGATATTAGAGAAATTCTTTACAAGATCGCAGCCAAATAAACATGTGGTGTATTCCTGAGGTAAGTAGGGTTTCAAGGGCTCCTTGGCGAAGGGGGGTTTATGTCAGCAACGCTCTCGTAGTACCCATGGTATTACAAGCGTCCATATAGGCTACGTTAGCCGCTTACCATAAGGCGGGTCGAATGCTTGTTTGCCACCTTAGTTTTATAAAAATATTATCTGATCGGAGTGTGTAAACGCGCACTTTCCCGTCACATTCAGTGTATTTTAAAAACATTGTATTCACTTCTATTGTCCCCTCTTTTACAACTCAGCTTATTGCTAGGTATAGTCTGTTGTAGACAATATTATAACAATGTAAATTTCCCGCTGTCTAGACGAAATTGTTTCTAAGTTGAACTGAAATTTATTTCAGAACAATTATTTCTTATTATATACATATAATATAGTACACGTATTGAAGTTAATGAGGCATATTGTTATCGGTCATTCAGACATACATATGCTACGTCTGTCTGTATTAGTTTCATTTATGTTTTTCATTAACACGAGGTATCAAAAATTATTAAAAAAAATTCACTATCCACAGGTTTTATTATTATACAGCTCGAGAGATTGTTTTTTGTTTGTTTGAACGCGCTAATCTCTGGAACTACCAGTTAGATTTTAAAAAATCTTTTTGCAATTTATGGCCTATTTATTGTGACAGGTTATATATATATATATATATATAACAGGCTATATAGCTTCACGCTATGACCATAATGGGCCGAAGTAAGCTGTAGGCAAGTACGGGACGTGAGAACAACTATAGGCTACACGGGTGCGTTTGCGACGCGACGACGTTGAGTTGGTCGAATAAACTTAACAAGGGTGAAACCGTGAAGCACAACTAGTATTATTTAGAAAACATCACCAAGTATAGTTTCGGATATATTCCATAACTAGCCCCACGGTTTTACCCGTATTAATTTTATCCGACAAACACAGCGTCGCCAACGCACCGTGAAATCTATCTTAATTGTTCTTCCCGTAAGTTTAAATTATTTTAATTTTTCATTATCTCCTAAACTATTTGTTCAAATAGCATACTCTAGAGAGCAAAATTAACTTCATAAAATTGTCTTTACGATAAAGTACCCTTTGTTTGTAAGGATTAATACGCAATGTCTCAAAATAATGCTTATAAATCACTTTTTAATTTTCAACAAATCTTTGTCACAAAATGCCTTATTGTGGCTTATGTATAGAAGATAAGCATATGCTATTGCTGACTTTTTTTAGACATATATAGCGACATCGATATAGCGACATCTATCTCGCCACAACCGAACTAAACTGACGCATCCTACATCGCGATATTAAAATTAACTCAACAATAACAAATACATATATACAAGAACCCGGCAACAACCGTTGGGCAGCTGCCCGCCGGACATAACACCCGTCTGGTCGGTGGATCCTCCCTTTTCTATGGCGGATGAGGAACTTTACACTCTGTTCCTCGCTTCCGATTAAGTGGATCACGTCGGGGTCACCACTTTAGCAGATAACCAGTTTAGCGGAGTAACTATTTGGGAGGGAGGATCCTCCAACCATACGGGTGTTATGCCTGGCGGGCAGCTGCCCAACGGTTGATGTCGGGTTCTTGTATATGTGTATTTGTTATTGTTGAGTTAATTTTAATATCGCGATTTGGGATAATTCGTATGTGGCGAGATAGATGTCGCTATATCGATGTCGCTACACATACTAAAGACCAATATTATTGTTGAAGATTGTATTTTCGTATCATTAACGATTACGCCAGCGCACGCGGATAAAGCAGTTCGGGAGGGCCTCGACTTCTGACTTACGTAACAAAAATTAGTACTTAAGGCTATCTGAGAGTTGTAGCCTAATCTTAGATAACCTATACTATTCCTCGAGAGTTTGGCTCTTATATACAAAAATAATTTTTATAATCCGACTGGTAGGTTCAGAGATCGCCGTGTTTAAACAAACGAACAAAAAATATTTTCCGTTTTATTATATTAGTATTTATGTAGATATTAGGTATATTTACCTATGAAATTGCCGTTTTGTATGAATAAATTTAAACGAATTTTTTTCATGTATTTTTTATTTGTATTAATCGAAGTAATCACCCATGCAATCAATGCATCTTTGCCAGCGCAATGGCAGTTTATTGATGCCCTTCTTAAAGAAATCAGCTGGACGGGAGGCAACAAATTCTTCAAAGGCATTTTGTACTGCCTCTCGAGTATTGAATTTTTTTCCCGCCAAGGATTTATCCAAATTCTGGAAAAAGTAGTAGTCTGTAGGCGCAAGGTCTGGTGAGTAGGGCGGATGACGGAGAACTTCCAACCCCAGTTCTTGCAACTTGGAGACCGTCTGTTGTGCAGTATGAGGTCGCGCGTTGTCGTGCAGGAGCAGCGGAGACGAGCGATTGACCAATGCTGGTTGGAGATGTGCCAGCTTCTGCATCATTGTGTTCAGTACTTCACAGTACACATCTGCAGTAATGCTCACCAATGCTTCACAATGGAGAAGCTGTGATGAATCACACCGGCGCTAGACCACCAAACAGTGACCATAACTTTTCTAGGGGTAAGTTTTCGTTTAGGGCATTGTTTAGGCGCTGAACCAGGATCCAACATACTTGCTGAGCGCTTGCGGTTATCAAACAGAATCCATTTTTCATCGCAGGTAACAATGCGGTTCAAAGTTCCTTCATTTGTGTGTCTGTTGAGCAGTGCAAGGCACGTCTCGACGCGTACTTCGCGCTGGCGGTCATTGAGTACGTGGGGCAACCACTTGTCAAGCTTTTTTACCTTGCTAATTTGACGCAAATGGACCAATATTGTTTTGACGCTAACGTCGAAAGCTGCTGCTAATTCAGCCGTAGATTGTGTATCATCAGCTTCCACAATCGCCTTTAATTCGTCATTGTCGACCAAAGTCTTCGGACGACCGCGAGGTTCATTTTTCAGGTCGAAATTCCCAGAACGGAAGCGAGCAAACCAATAACAGGTGGTGCATTGGTTTGTAGTGTTAACTCCGTAAACGTCGTTGATGTTGCGTGCCGCTTGTGCCGCGTTGCTGCCACGATGGTACTCATATTCCATAATTACTCGAATTTTTAACGTATCCATGATGACAAAAAATATTGATATGCGATGAAAATGTAACACTAATCAATAAACAAATGACTACTTTTGGAAAAAGAATTCCATGTTTTTAAAATAAAATTAATTTGAAATTAGAATTCTTAGCCAAACAAAAATTATTTTGATTTGAAATTGCCAGTACTGCGGAACGGCAATTAAAGACCTAATAGGTAAAGACCTATTATATGTCAAACGAAACATAAATTGTTTTCCTTTTTATTATATTAGTATTTATGTAGATATATGTCAAACGAAACAAAAAATATTTTCCGTTTTATTATATTATTATTTATGTATATATATGTCAAACGACCTCCCTTCGTGTCAAATTTCGGGACTATGTCGAAAATACGTCCTCTCTGAAGTACTCTATACTTTTTGATAATCGATCAGCCGTGAGTGGTGATGTTAGTTTAAAGGATCGTATCTCTTTATTGTGTTAAACTAGAAAGAAATAGACATAGACCTTGTTTCTAGATACTAATTTAATGTTTATACCTCAAGCTGTTTTCGAGAAAATCTTGACAGACGACTCAGCCAGACCAGTCGTATAACAAAGTCATGCTTCATTAGTTCCGTTTTTTTTTTCCATTAAAGGAACAGGACTCAAAAAGGTCGACCGCAAGACCATTGTTAATAATATATTTTCTATTGATTCTACGGTGAATCTATAGTACCTATGTAGGTATTTTATCATATCTCATTCATACTTTATATTTATATAAATCGATGTCAATATTATTCAGTTCTCGGAAAACCGTGATTTTGGATCGATTCAGACGGCAAACTACATTGCGATATAAAATGTTAGATTTCGGTTTTCAAATATTTTGGTAGGCCTGCTATTTAATTTTACCATCAAATTAAATTGAAACGTCTCTGAACCGGATAAAAATCTCTTCCCGAGGCAAGGTAGAAATCGATTCAGACGACACTGCGATTTAGAATTCGGTTTTTAAGTATTTTTGAAGGTCTACTAAGAAGTTTTACCACCTGAAACTTCTTACAACCGGGTAAAGGTCACTTTCTGAGGCAAAGTGTGACAGGTTAAATACATGCCTCACGCCTCTCTACCAACGGGGTAGGCAGAGATCACGTCCTCCCACTTGCTACGATCCTGGCATACATCTTTCGCTTCTTCAACACTCACCAATCTATTCACGCATGCTCGTCGGTTTATAGTACTCTTGTCCTGATCTTTCTTCAGAACGTCCACGATTTGATCGAGGAATGGCTAGATATCTATAATTATTAATACATATTAATAAATTTTTGTATTTAAATTTTATAACATTTTAAGTTTCATATATTTTTGTGTTTGCTCATGTTTGTTTTATTTTTAAATGTAATTTCCTATTGCTCTACCAACAATAATAATGTTATCCACTTTACCGCTGGTTAGCTGGTAGAAAATGCTGTAAAGCATTAAGCTCGCCAGTGTTCAAACTATAAGACCAAAAAAGTATTAATTCATTCATTTATTAATAATTAATTAATTATACTTCGTTACGTTACTCGGGGAGCTTCGAAGTTACCTCGGGGTTTTTTTCTTTACTATTGTCATTGGTAATTAAATACAAGTTTGTAAATTCTAAATAATAAATGAGGACACAAAGCTTGTATTATGGTAACTAAACAGCTGATATACATATATATATAGATATTTAACACCCAGACACACATCTGGCAATTATGTTCATCACACAAAAGTGAGTCATGGGTGGGGATTGAACCAGCGGCCTCGCGGCTCAATATTACGGTTTACTACCACTGCGACATGAGACCTCTCAAATAATTCGAATAATTCTTTGGTACATACTACGACCAAAACTTAGTACCTAGTGTGAAAACTCGTACATTCACAATGACAAAACGGAATTCGTGGACTCGTGGTAAACCTCCTGACAGCTAGTTCAAGGTGAGACAGTACGTAGCGAATGAACTTTGAAAACACCCATTTTATATGAATTTATTTCAATATTTAAGTCAATTTATAAGCCGTGACCGACCGGGGAAATGAATCGGTGACTAAAGGTAAAAAAACGCTTCAAAGTCGGCGCGTGCGCAAAAACGATGCACCGCATGACTATTTTATAATTTGTTTCTTTTTTTTATTGTTATGTACACTTGGATTTGGTAAATTTCGGATAGTATATTATTGTAGTTGTAGAATTAGCAGTTGAATTGATATTTACCTCTTCACGAATCTCTTTAAAACAAAGCTGCATTTGCTTTATATTATGAATATTATTAGCCGAGTGAATGTGACCTGATAAAACTTACGTAGATTGTATTTTATAGTATTTATGTATGTATACATTTGAGTAGCGGTGGGTGATTTTGAGATATACTAATATAATCATTCGATTATGAAGATATCTCAATAATGGCCATTAGTAATTAAGTACTAATATTAGTAGAAATTTCGATGATGAATAATCATTCATAATCGAAGTACGATTAGTAATTTCTAATGCTAGGTTACTAGTACAGACTAGTACTATAGAATTAGTAATTACTAGCTGGTACCCGCAACTTCGTCTGCGTATTGAGTTACAAACATCCAAACATACACACTTTCACATTTATTATATTAGTAAGATTACCACCGAACGACCTTTTTTTAGCTTCCCACTAAACATTTTTAATAAGTACATATCTCAATTCAGTCATCATTCATAATCGCCCACCTCTACATCTAAGTATGGAACTAGGTAGTCATTCTGCTAAGGGGTCATACCGATAAAACGTAGTCCGTTCCTTCAACTAGCCAAATTTTTAATTATTTGTTGATTAATTGAGAGGTGATTATTTGAGTACTTTCTATATCGATTAATTTCACACACGGCCGAACTAAGCAAAGCTTGTATTATGGTAACTAAACAACTGATATAACCCATACATAAAACTGACGATTATGCTCATTACACAAATATCAGTCATATGCGGACATCGAACCCGCGAACTCTTGGCTCAATAATAGAGTTTCCTACCACTGCACCACGAGGCCTGTCAATGAGTCTTTGTATTATGAATTGTACGATGGAATGAATAATCATCATCAATATTAATCTATATCTACTACTATCTGTCCCCTATGTTACGCTTAGATCCTATAAACTACGCAACGGATTTTAATGCGGTTTTCCCCATCATTTAGAGATTTTTACGGAAGGTTTGTATATAAAATACATTCCAATAGAGTTTTTGTATAGTACAGAAAATTCAATCAAAATAAAAATAATCTTTATTCAATTTAGGTCCTAAGAAGGCACTTAAGAACGTCAAAACATTTCTGCCAGTTCGGAAAACATCCAAGTTATCGAGAAGAACTGGCAAGAAGCTCGATCGATATTTTTTTTCAACTGTAAAAGTGTTAATATATTAGATACAATAATAATATTTTAGTGGAAGAACAGAGAGGGAGTCACTTCCAGACATCACTTTCATTCACATAATGATCCACCCTATAATAACCTTTTGACAGTAGCTTGTTGTCCGGCAAATCTAATTATAGAACCTAACATTATGAACCTAAAAAACTTTTATTAGTCTTATTAAGTCTAAAACCATAGATGTAGTTACTATACTACATCTATATCTAAAACACGGTATGACGGGTTTATCTCTATTTTTAGTATTAACATTGAGCAAAATCTAGGTTGACTAAGTTTTTGCGAATAAACATTAAGCTATCAAATACAGGGTTATTGGTAATTCGCCGTGTTCTCGTTAGGAGGTGATAGAGGTGACTGTTAGCGATAATTTTAATCCCCATATGCGTTAAGCTAAAGTGAACCATTTTTGAGTTATTATGTTTTTTAGCTTTTTTTCAAAGTAAGTCAAAAATGCTACATCAAAAATTGATTTAAAAAAAGTATAAATTTAAATCTCATCTTTTCTTCTGATTTATTAGACTATTAAATACTTGTTATTTATCAATATTACAACAACAATTATTGGTCCAAATTAAAAAATGCGAGATGAAAAACGATATTATTACAGTATTTTATTGAGATTTTTTTCCACTTAATTGCCATTAAAAAAAAAATGTTATGAAACTTAACTTGCAGATTATTTTAAAAACAACCGTTTTTTAGCTCTCCAACAAAGCAAAACAACTAGGAACTTATTTCAAAGAAATTTAAAAAAAATTGATCACAAAGGAAGCGGACGGAAATTCGTATTCGAACTGAACTGAAGGTCGTTCTTTAAAATTTCCATAAAATTAATTGAAAACAATAACCCAATGTAAATAAAACAAAAAAAAAACTAATTTAAAATTAAATTTAGACCCATTAGCAGTATGTTTGTCCACGCAATTCTCCGCAATTTACTTCAAATTACGGAATAGTGCAAGTTTCATCAAAATCGGTTCAGTAGTTTTAACTAATACGAGTAACATCATGGCTTATTGATACGAGATATGGGTGTAGTGTCAAAGGCAAAACATCTCAAAATCTAGTTCATGTAAGAAAAAAAAATAACGATATAAAAAACAAACAAAAAAAATTAAATCGACTTCAAAATGAATTAACTCAGAAATTATATTTTTTGAGGTCGGTGCCAGCAAAGCTGTCCAATATAAAACTTAATAAAAATAGAAACGATTTAGGTGTATTATGTATATCTAAAAATTTAAATAAATTAAATATAAAAATTTATGTAAAAAATTGTAGGACCTTGATTTGTTTCGTACATACTTTTGATTTAGTTTTGTTGGTTATTTAATGTAACAATTAAAAAAAACATAATTTTGAGTAAACTTTTTTGAAGTCGATTTAAATTTTTTAAATAACAGCTTTAATTTTAAAGAAATAAAAGCTTTGATAAATTTCGGTGGTCTGTCAGTCGGATATAATATCGAGTGTCTACTGTCTATTTTCGTCTGACCAGACAGACGTCAAACAACTATCGAATAGATAAACGCTCAGTTTTGGTTAGTTAAGTTAAACCAAGTTTATCGTATGGTCGATGGCCCGACACTTTGCATTCCTGCGAAAACCGCAGAGAGCGATGGCCGTCAGAGCTGTCCGAGGGTACCGTACGGTCTCATTTGAGCAGCCTCCCTATTGGCCGGATCCCCACCATGGGATTTAGAAGCGAGAGCCTTCGTGCTGCTATTCAGGTGGTGCGAAGAGGTGCTGAGGCGGAGCGAAAGACCAACGCCGCGAGAAATCGCGGCGTGTAGGTCAGAGCTCCACCAAATACCCATGATGGAAGCGTGGCACTTGCAACTTAGCCATCCCAGCTCAGGCGTGGCGACCGTAGAAGCCATCAGACCAGTTCTGGATAGATGGCTTCGGGGGTGGCATGGCACCCTCACCTTCCGGCTGACGCAGGTACTTTCGGGAGTTACCTGTGTCGCATAGACCGGGAGATCGATCCTGGGTGCCATCATTGTGGCTGCGCTGGGGAAACCGCGCAGCACACACTAGCCGTCTGTCCCGCATAGGACTCGCCGCGTCGCGACTATGTCGCGACAATCGCCACCGATCTCTCACTTCCGGCCGTGTTTCTGTTTATGGTCGAGAGCGAGAGCGGGTGGAACTCCGTCTCCTCGTTTTGCGAGCAAGTCATGCTTGCGAAAGGGAGGCGGAGAGGGAGAGGGAGCGTAACACCTTGCTCCCCTCTCGCTGTCAACGAGCTAGGCGCCGGAGGCCACGTGATGATCTCCGGCTGCCTTAAATGGGTCTGCAGGTGGCGGATTTGGGCATGTCCGTCACCGCGTAAATGCAGACCCGAGATGGGAAGGCGCACTGGTGTTCGTGCGCCCCCGAGGCTCGTTGGAGGTGCCGATTACCTCCGACCGTGACGGGCCCCGGGGTAGGGCCACACCTGCCGGGACGAACGGATGGCAGGGCATACGCTAGCAGTTCCCGCTTCCCGGCCTATAGGTGCGAGAAGGACACCGTGGGGTTTTAGTCGATAAGAGTCCTACATACCCCTCCCTTGAGCGGCCCGGCTCGGGAGGCGGATCCAATTTAGGATTTCCCCACGATAAATAAAAAAAAAGAATATTTATCGTATGATGGTGATTGAACCGATAGTGCTATCTATGGTTTAGTTAAAAGTACCTCAGAAACAGGGCATAAGACGTTATTAATTAAGTTAACTAAATTAATTCTTAATTATTTTTAATTTATGTATATTTCATTTAGTATTAACGTTTAACGTTAAAAAGAAGAATGTACTATGTTTAATAAAATAAATATTATGTATGTTTTATTGATGCAAAAAAATATCATGCAACCTCCGTTTGGTTCTTCTTGAATTTATATTTGGAAATATTATAATTTATTTACATAATTATACGATATTGTGTGTTGTTTTACAAAGAATAATTATTTTACTTAGAGACATCATAATTTTAAATTATATTTTTACAGAATGTTGGTATTATTGGTTACCCCGCTTCCACCCACGGTGGAGGCCCGCCGGTTATTTTAAAGATAAAGATGCTTTTTTTATTTTTTTGCGCGGTACCTTAATTATTCTTCTAAAATAACAGTGGCCTAAGTTACTCCATATAAAACCACCAGTTAAAATTCTGTCAAAAACGGTCCGTCCAACCGTTTCGGAGATTACCCGAAACAGACATACATATAGACAAAAAATATTTAAATTGTTTTTTGGTTATAATTACCGTACTTATATACTTTCATATGTATTTAGTAAAAAGCTGTTATTTTGGCATTACAAACAGGCACTTTCAATTTTATTAATTATATAGATGAGATATGGTATTTCGTAATCGGTAGTTCACTTGTTGCAAAAGTGATTAATGTAGGTCGGTTCGCATTTTTGGATACATTATCCAGCTGTTGCAAGAGGACTAGAATAAATCTAAGATTTATCTAAGATAAATGTTCCCTGTTTAGACCGCTTAAGTTGTAGGCTAAATTTATTTAAAAAAGATACATTGTATATTATTTTTAATAACACCTTTCTTAAGAAACGCAAAGCTTACGTTAGCACGTCGCCGCGCTGTATCAAAATATGAAAGACACCTGTAAAAATGTCCCATTGCTTGGCATAGACCTATTCCCGATGGGTGGCTTAGGTTTAATCTCCACTCCGACTTACGACGTTTTGGCGATTTCAAACGCCCTGAAATCAACAGTTCTGTGTTTTTCTCACAAACCATAGTACTACAAGGACACCTCCCAAGCGTTTAGGGTTCTTCATGTTGTCTTCTTTTATCATCAGCCAATAGCTTTAGGTATTAATTTAAATAAGTAAATGTGCACGAATTCCGAAAGATTGTCATTGCCCTGATAAAGGTCAACGCGTGTAGATGTTTAATTGTTTATTTTACAAAAATCAACAACGTTTGCATCCAATCCATATATATCAATCAGTCTTTACATTTAGAAATTCATAAAAACAAATGTTTATATTCTTTGTCGAAATAAAACGGCACAGTGAAAGTGTTTTTGTCGTTCAGTGTGTACAGTAACACTGCAACAATGAACTTTAATTTCTTCGTGAGAATCATGAAAACGCAGAATTTTTCTTAATAAATATTCACAAAAAAAATACACTCATCTAATGATTTTTGTTTACAATACCATTGCATTTTATATTTTCTGTATGCTCTATAATGATGACGTTTGTGTAACGGTCTATAAATAAATCCTTAATTTAAGCAGTATGAGTGATAAGCTTTACAACTTTTTTTAATACGTACATTTAGATAATAATAATAAATGAATAAAACGTAAAGTATAATACAAATAACAATATTAAGTAGGAACATGACTAGGCTCTTTCTAAGACAACGATATCTTCGTAATGGCCTCGCCGCGTGTGTCTTGTCTTTTCTCGCCATTTCTGCGCGTGTGTCCGCCTTCGGTGATTAGGTTGCGAAAGTCACCATAGGGTTTTTATAACATAACATAACATACCATCACACCTGTATTCCCCGAAGGGTTAGGCAGAGGTGTACTAATGTACACCCACAGTTCGCCGAATATGTTTTTAGGTCCCATGTAATAGGGGGCGAGCCTATTGCTATTAAATGGGCACGAAACCAAACTCCGACCCGCTATTAAGAATTTCATAAAAACCCAATAACATTTTGCTCGACCTGGGATTCGAACCCAGGACCTCGCACATAGCAGTCGCACTTACGACCACTAGGCTAACGAGGCACTAAATGAACACTGATACAGCTGGAAAATAGTTCTGCGACGACAACTACATATCGTTGTGTTGGGAATTATTTTAGTCCCCGATGTATTACAAGAATTAAATCTAAATGCTCCTAGGAAGATACCAAGATTTTCTATTCAAAGAACCTTTTCTGAAACACATTTACTATCTAATCATTAGCTATTTCTTTTGATTTGTAGCGATCTTCATATTTGAAATTTGTATTTGTATTTGTATTTGTTGGTGTTGTACTGCGGCATAGTGTAATAAGATGTGTATATCTGTAAAGATACTTCACACAGTCCTAAACTTGTGATGTATTTGTTATTGTAATATTCTGTGAATGTGTCATTAATGTTATAATAAATAAATAAATAATTACTTGATGTAAGAAAATAATCGCTTGAACACTGCCAGTATTCTTATCACAGTTTTGAGGCCACGAAAATTTTTCGGACGCCCGACTGACTAACCTTGAGCTTCGTTCGACTATAGTGCACAAGTTGAATGTTCTCGTTAAAAGCGTTTTTAACGTAGTTAATTGTTCTATTTGTATGCGCTGGAGGTAGTTTTCGGTGCAGTTCATTGCACTGGCGGCAGCTCGGGCCGTAAACGGTCGGTTTCGGCACTACATACCGATTCTGTTAGTCACTCACGCCTACTGGACCTGGCGAATTATATACCGTTCATATAAGAAGGAATTTTTTCAATGTTGGATGTGTCGTATTTATTTTTATTCTTATTGGCTATTCGTCAATATCAGTAAATTTTTACTGATAAATACGTTATTAAAATATATAATATTTCTTTAATTTCTTAAAGTATAAAACAAAAGTTATATTTTATTTTATAAATATCTATCTATGTGAATACTTATTTTTTATTCACTTATATTTAAAAATAACAAAATGGTTAAATTTAGATTTTTTATATCTGCCAGACGTCCATTGATGCCTCATATTTTTATTACCTGATTAATGCCCATTTTCTGAGGTACTTTTAACTTTATCTGTTCCATAGCGTTATCGGTTCAATAACTCATAAATTGCGTTTCTGAACATCATCATACAATAAACTTCAGTTAAACTCAGTTTAAATTAACAGACCAAAATGGTGCGTTTATCTATTTGATAGTTATTTGACGTCTGGTCAAACAAAAACAGACAGTATCACACCCGATATATCCAACTGACAGACCAACAAATATAATCGAAGTTTTTATTTCTGTAATATTAAAAAGGTTTCAGTTAAATTTCTTTGGTACGCATATTAATTTTAATATATTTTACTTCTAAATATTGTAAGCACAGAATTATATTATATTTATACTACATCCTATTTATTTTGTTCAGTAGTAAAACAGAATATATACATTTACTGTGAGTTTCGTAAAGGTTCCATCTAGTGACAGCTTATTGAACTACTTAATGAATAGATAGTTATAGAACAGTCACAAATGTATTCAGAAATATATGGTGAGATAAACTTAGTTTTAGCTATAGTTATCTTTATGGAATTAATAGCTAATAAGCAGTTAATTAGGGACCTCAGAAACCGGGCATAAGTGAGAGCTTTTCATTTACCAAAAAAAGTGAGATTCAAAATATTAATATCTGAAAGTTCTTTTATGGGTTTAGGCCCTAATAAGGTACATATGAATGTCAATACACTGCTACCGGTTCGTAAAATATCTTAATCATCAAAAAAAAACCGGCAAGAAACTATCGGGTTTATCATTTTCATCAATTTTTTCACCTGTTATTTACAGTTAATGATCATATTAATTCATTAAATTGATGTACATAGTAGGAGTCATTTCCAGATCACTTCATTCACACAATAAACCTTTTGACAGTAAAACCGGGTTGACATTGTCTTAAACTTATTTTGTCTGGCAAATGGGTAATGTACTTAAAGATCTTGTTCTAAAAATGTTTGAAAATCCTACTGAGCCTAAAACGGAATGACAAATTTGTGTTTACCTCTAGTATTAAAAGTATGTTGTTCGTTTAAAAAATCCAGCTTTTCCAAGTTTTTGCGGACATATATTAAATCAAGGATATATTGGGAGCGTAAAGTTAGATATTTAATTCCTGGCACTTGTTTTTTAGTGATTCACGAGTTTTCATGTTGTAGATTGCTCGAATGCTTTTTTAATGTAAATATGCTATCTACCTCAGCTCCTAAACACCCCAACAAAATATCTTCTTTCATATCGTAATTCCGTCAATCAAAACATTTATTAAAATCGAATTAAATAAACTAAGTACGGTGAACGCGTCCACTATGTTTCATACATCCATGCACCGAATTCAAGGTACCAGTTACGACCAAATTTGGTCACAGGCCGTACTGGATGCAGGCCAGTCTATTATCATATTATATCTTAAGTACATTTATCCCTCAGTTTCGTTGGTATAAGCTTTCCAGTTAATCTTGAGGCCATTATAATTTGACCCCAGGTTTTTAATACAATTGATAAGTCTTAGGGAGTAAGTGTTTACATAAACATTTTGAGAAGATTTATTTGCTCGAACTATACAATTTACAAATATTTGTAACACATATTGAAGTACCATAATCTATACTATTTATTATTATAAAGCTGAAGAGTTTGTTTGAACGCGCTAATCTCAGGAACTACTTATTCGAAAGGAAAAATTATTTTAGTGTTGGACAGCGCATTTATCTAAGAAGGTTATAGGCTATTTAACATCACGCTACGACCAATAGGAGCGGAGCATCGATGAAAAATATTGCAAGAACGGTGAAAATTTATTCCTTTTGAGAGCTTCCATTGCGTGCGCTACGTAAGTGGTTAAAGTTATGCAACAATGATGTGTGATGGAATTGTTTCTATGAAAACGTTCTAAAAAAACCGCTATAACATAAAACCATCTTTTAAGGTTGACTCAATATAACCTTTTTATGGTAATAAAATTTGTTCTAAAAATGATTCATTATTTGCGAAGGTGTTTTTATAAACATGGTATTAATCCTTATCGAAATAAATACGTTATTCATCACAAGTATTTAATTTTGAACAAAATTGCCTTTACATCAATTGATTTCAATGCATATCTTTAGGAGATATCACAGTTTTAAAATAACTCCGCAGAAAAATAATAATCAAGTACCGTGCGTGCATTTTAGCAGAATGAAGGCAGGTAAAAAAAACCTATAAATTGTATTGTAGGTGCCTACGACAATTGTTATTTGTCTCTGCCTACATCCCACTCTCTCTAACCCTCTCTGTCTGTCATGTGACACAGATGAAGTTGCGCGGGTCAGCTAATATATAATAAGATTTTTATTCACTGTTATCGATGAATTTATTGCTCATTTTCGAGGGGCAATAGTAAAAAAAATATTTAACAGTCTATAAAATATGTTTTAATAAATTATTATTAAATTCAAACGGTAAATTTATTATTCTTACACAATTAAAACAAAAATTTCTACTAAACGCCCTATAATAATTAAAATAAAAAAATACATATTCCGAGATGAAAATGTACATATTCCTATGTAAAACCTATTTATTATATTTTCGTTGGTATTTCGAGCGAAATTCGAATCGGTAACCTTTGACGAATCGCACAACGCAATAAGTTACGACCTACGTATATTGCATCATATTATTAACAAATGAACATATCCCTACACATTATTATTGATAATAATATTTAGCACGTTGCATAAACCAGAAAGTTGGTCGCTACCATGAACAATCGATTAATTCTCGCTTCAATTACGACGTCACTTCCTCAATGTTATCGTGTAAGTGTAGCATCGACGTTCGAGTAAAAGTTTTATTGAAATTCAAAGGTGTTATGAAAGATGTCATTGGGCTTCCGCATGTCGTGTTTTACAGATATAAGAAGCTATGTTTGCTCTGTGGATGTGCAACTACGTCGAAGAACTAAAGTTCGATTCAGACAATGTTTTTTTATAATAGCACTGGTAAGTTATGCTAATTGCTAGGTAGAATACAAATATAAACAATGGTGGCCACTGAGATATCGATATTCTATCGACAGTTACTTATTTATTTATTTGAACACTTACATAATAAACGTAAAACAAGTAAAGAAAAATAGACAAAGAACATTTCTTAGTGCTACTATAATTAAAAGTGTAGACTACATGATAAATAGTATATAGCGAGGAACAAGAAACAGAAGAGAGATCAAATTAAAGTTAATAAACAACTTAAATTCTAATAAATCGTAAACTACTGGATCAAAATTATTCTTCTAAGTGAGCAAAATATTTTTTTATTGCCGGAACGTCGTCATTTAAAATGTTGTTATTGAACGATTGCTATGCCATCATGAAAGCCTCTCAGTAGCTTTCAGTAAACAAAAGAATGTCCTATGACGGGTTTATCACCATGCGCGTGGTAGTCGCGACCCGTTCAGGTACAAATCGCTACAACCCCACTTGATTACTGCATATACAACTAAAGTAGGACATATACCAGCGACCTAACAGCGTTAAAGAACGATTGTACTCTAACCTTTCGTTAAAATAGAACAAAAATTTGAAACTAAAGCATGGCAGGCCAAGCCTTTCAAATCTCCTTCCAAACACCACAGCCGTACTCCAGAAACTGTTCTCTTTTAATCAAAGAATATAACATAGAAAGTATATGACTTGATTACAGTCAAAATCTAACCTATAAAAAATTGGTAAAGTCATTAAAATGAATAAGAATATCGAACACCAGTAATTTGAGCATTGCTAATCTCAAGCATTTGCGGTATATAGTACTTACTAAATCTGGTTTAAACTCTTCTTATTTGTGTCTGTGAAGTGGTAAATAATACACCATCGTAAAATTATGATCGGTTAACAAATAAATAAATACATAAGAAGACCCTATAGATAACTTTATTTCATTAACGATTTGTAAACTGTATAAAGTTAAACATAACATAACATACCATCACACCTGTATTCCCCGAAGGGTTATACAGAGGTGTACTAATGTACACCCACAGTTCGCCGAGTATGTTTTTAAGTCCCATGTAACAGGGGGCGAGCCTATTGCCATTAATCGGGCACGAAACCAAACTCCGAGCTGCTACTGAGAATTTCATAGGAAAAACCCAATAACACTTTGCTCGACCTGGGATTCGAACCCAGGACCTCGCTCATAGCAGTCGCACTTACGACCACTAGGCTAACGAGGCAGTTAAAGTTAAAAACTACACACAAAATGACTTTAAATCTATATACACTACCAAGGCCATATTGAATTATCATCAACGTATTTGCATGAGATAATATGTATTTAATGACATCCCACTAGCCCTTATCAATGGACTTAATGTAAGTGAGCCATTTGATTTTATTACACGAACAACAAAACGATAATTAAGTTGAAAACGAGTTTCGTAAACCATAAAGTTGTCTATCGCCACGACCGTGAGTCTCGAACGAGTTTGTAATCGAAATTGTAACATTGGTAACTGTCGTTGTTTAAGAGCTATAAATGCTCACGCTTACGTAACATTATTATGTAATATTATAAAGCTTAAGACATTGTTTGTTTGAACGCGCAAATCTTTGGAAGTATCAATAAGATTTTAAATTTTTATTGTGCGTTTTATAGCCTATATATTGACGAAGATTATAGGCTATGTAACTTCATGGTACAGCCTTAAGGAGCGGAGCAGTGAGCATGAACGTCAAGCGTCTGGTAAGCTGTAGGCAAGTACTGGAACTGAGAACAATGAAAGGCTACACGGGTGCGTTGGCAGCGCTTGTTTGAGAGTTAGAACGGGTGAAACCTTGGGGCATATCTAGTAAGTTATATAAGTACCCATAATCACCCCCAAATAGGTAATTGTAGTGATTTAGGTCCCACACTGTTTTGTATACTTACTTGTCAAAATGACTGCACAAAACCTGATAGAAAATTCGGTACAATTCAGGGTTACAATGTTGCTTCTTCACACGTCGTTTCAAGGACCCAGTATCGTAGCAGACAAATAATAGGCTGGCCGCAAGGCGATTTCACATCTTTACAGTACGGCAAACATAAGAATGTGCTTTCTTTGTTCTTATCATGATGGGTTGTGCCGTGCTGTACGAAACCTGAAATATCTAATAACATTTTTTATGGGTGTCTACACCGAAGCGAATACTAGCACTATACTGTAGAAAAACTGAGAAATCGCGACATTATTATTCCTGCTCAACTACTACTACAATACGTACGATGGTTTAATGGTGCTTTTTATTGCTTACTTCTTTCAATATTAGGGCAGTCAGACTGCTGAAATGCCTGCACACTACAGAAGATCGCAGCCAAACAACTTTGAGTTGTGTTCCCGCGTTATGTAAGGTTTCTAAAGCTCCTTGGGGAAGGAAGGTTGAAGTTTGGTAATGCGCTGTGATTCCTCTGGTGTTACAATAGTCCATAGCCTACGGCAACCGCTTCCCATCAGCCCGGCTGTACGCTTGTTGCCACATAAGTTGTATAGGAAAGTAGTTGTAGGAGCTTACAGTATTTTATAATCCTACCAGCGTTATTCCCGTAACTTCGGTCGCATTATAAATACATATGTCCCATTTTTTTTTACTTTCTACGTGAATTTCTAAATAGCAATTATCATAGATTTATCTTTAAAAAATGGCGGATTTTCGTACAAAATTTCATCCCCTTTTTCACAACCTTGTAGGTTGATTTTCCGAAAATATCTCCTTAGTGCTCATCTACACTGTAAAAGGAATCCGCATGCAAATTATCACGGTTTTATGTAATAGTTTGGACTGTGCGTTGATATATCAGTCAGTCAGTCAGTTACCCTTTTACAACTTTTAAAATCAAAGCACGTCTGCTAATTTTGGATTTTACAAGGTAGTCACTACATGACCTAAGGAATAACTTTATATTTTTATAAACAAATAACTTTTGTACTAATAAGCTTGAATGTCATAAAAGTGAAATGAGGGCGCTAAGAAGATATCCGGCTGGAGCCGAAATAACAATTCATCTACAATTTTATCGGTGTTGTTCAAGATTCATCTAATCTAATCAGTGTATACAAATGGGAAAGTTTCGATAGAACCATATTACACAAAGACACCCTAACTGCTGAACGGGCTTCAGCGATCGATATTTGTGAGATAATATTCTGCTATGTTTATTTTAACTCTCGAGGCAAACAGAGAGGTGTTATAAGTTTGACGTGTGTATCATCTACCTGTGGCATCGTAGTTCCCAAACGTTTAAACAGATTTTGGGCTAGTTTTTTTTTTTGTTGTTTTAAAGATGACTTTATCGAGCGTATTACGATTCAAGAAAATCGGTTTAGCCGTTTGAAGATTATCAACTCTTTTCGGTTTGATGAATGGATGTGAGAACGGCTTCCAGATGTCTGATTAAGTCGATGTTTGGTATTCTGTTACGTCAATGTTATTGGAAGAATATGGCAACCTTGCCCTGCTGCTGTAGAAGCATCTGGAATCTGCAGGATACCTAACTCCTCACCACCTTATAGCAGATATATAGTGTTTGGACTCATTGTAATAGTCTTAATGAATAAATTAGGAATTTTTAAATTTTCAAATTACCTTGTTATTATGTGTTTTTAGAACGATTAGGTTATTTATATAAAGTACATTTTAGCTTAAAATATGGGTTTTTATGCGTTTTATAAAAGAATGAGCATAAAGTCGGGTCTTTCTATATTATGGCTTCGTAATTAGTTTAGTGTTTAAAATGAATTTCATCGTCCGAAAGTGTGAGAGCCGCTGATATAGGCTATCGATTTTCTGTATTTAATATTGTTTATTAGAACAACAGCAACTGTTGGTTAGGCTCTTAGTCCGCGTATTTATTTCCAAATAGAATTGTACTTACCATACAAATGAAATCAGTTATTTATTTATTTAGGTCAGTTATTTATTTATAAGTATTTATTATGATCTAAACAATTTGTACAGCTCCATATTTTTGTTAAATTTGAACCTAATTACAGAAAATAACGCGGAATTGTTTTTTGTTTAAACGAGCTAATCACTGGAACTACCATTCGGATTCTAAATATTATTTTTGTATATGATAGCCAGTTTTACGTGGAATAGGCTATGTAACATTAGGCTACAACTCTCAGCTAGCCTTAAATATTGATTTTTGTTAAGTGAGTCATAAATGGGAAGCCCTTCCGAACTGCTTTATTCGCGTTCGCTGGCGTAATGATTAATAATACGTAAATACAATGTTCATTAAAAATATTTGTATTTAGTATACCAAAAAAAATCCGTGATAGCATAAACCTATTTCTTATACATAAGATAAATAAGGTATTTTGCGATCTTTTTTTTGTTGAAGATTAAAAATTGATCTATGAGCATTTTTTTTAGGCATGGTATATTAATAATCCTTAGGAACAAAAGTTACTTCTCATAAAGCACGTTCTTGGGAAACATAGATAATGAAAATTAAAATAATTTGTTCGTGTGGGAAGGAAGTGAGCAATACATTTCCGTATTTGCCTATAGCTTTCCAGATACCTTGACGTTCATACTTATTTCTCCTCTACTTAGCTTAACAACGTGAAGTTTTATAACCTATAATCTTCCTCAATAAATAAGCTATAAAACGTAAAAAGATTTTTCCAAATGTGTTTGATAATTCCAGAGCTTAGCGCGTTCAAACAAACAAACACACAAAGAATCTCTTAAACGTTATACTATCAAAATATACACATATACATAAATAGTATAGACATACAGACGTAGAGTGTAATATCTATATTTGAAGGCTATATAACGTAAATGAAAATGAGTATATCTCTTTGACTACATGATAATGTAGGTGTCACTACACTTGCTAGCCAGTGAAAGGAAGTCCCTTGTTTCCACTTGAATGAAACACTATCTAATGTATGTTCACAATCGGTTGCCTATTAAACTTCCTTTAGAGCTAATTGGAAACCTACACGCAGTTCAATGTAACGTGAACACCCCCACATAACGAAAAATCTAATACTGTATCGTGTATTACAGATAAAAAACTTGAACTTATTTCGAGTTGGAATTAGTAGATTAAGCTTTTGACTAAAATCACATATGTTAAGTGATGATGTGATTGGCAGCAATGATAGAAACATACCAGGTTTATCGGTCTTGTACCATGTACCAGGTAAAGATTATCCTGGTACACAATAATACCAACTTTTCATTATCGATCAAGGCCCCTGTTGCTTAGTTCACCGAGGAGCTAATAAAAATGGTTTCCAGGCGAATGACGTAATAAGGCCCTCGACGTTTGCAAAATTTTGGGGCACGGCTTAAAAAATAGGTCTTCCAGTGTGGTCGGATACTAAGCCCCTAAGTATTTGCTATTTTCTTGGGGATACCAGCTTTTTTTTCAAATACCAACTTTTAGCGACATTTGTATCAGTACTTATTATTGGATCACTATTTATCATTCCTGGTGATTGGAGATTGGTAATACGTCAAAACTAGTAAGGGAATAAAAATCATCAAACGTCAAAACATTACCATCATTTCGGAAAACATCGCAGTCATCGAGAAGGCCAGATAAAAAACTCGATCGGATTTTTCTTTCTTTTTTTTTTTTGGCTCTCATATGTATGCTGTGACATATCGATAAATCCTACACCAAAATTTATTCTGTAATTATATCAAATCGCGGTGTAACAGAGGGGGGCGGGTCAAATAACATCTTAAGTCCTTAGACACCCAAGTTAACCTCACCTGCAGTTGGTGCACCCTATTGAGTAATGAACGAGGAAATGACAATAGTGGGGCGAGGTAGGGCTGTAAAGGTCCGACTGGGTCGCGACCTCCAAGAACACGGTGACAAGTCGAACATAGTGGTTCCCTTATGAGCATCGCCTTTTGGTATCCGACAATGCACATCCATTTTTAACTAACTTAAAAAAAAACGGAAATTAATCAATTTCAATGTTTTATTTTTGTTTTTTAAGGATGTTCAGTTATAACTTCTTTGCTTATGAACCTATTAGGAAGAATATTTTTTTTGCTGGATAGTTGATACTTCAAGGGTGTTCCCGTTCTAGTTTCATTGACATCGGAGTTTTGACTTCGAAGATACATCAGGAAACTCTTTAAAATCACTGAAGTGGGTTTTCTTGTTTTTTAAAAATTGTCTTGTTATTTACACAAGCTGACATGAGAAGGACGACTGGTGGTGAATTTTTGATCGCTTCGTGATTGCCACTGTTATGGATTGTACTTTGCTTACTATACTACTGCCAGTGCTTACTATCAGCTACAGTTCTGTAGTTGCCCATCACAATATGCAGTCTTAGAAGGGGGTTGTAAGTGATTTTCATTGGAATTAATACGAAATTGCTTCTCCAAGTACTTTGCATAAATTGGTCGACTATTCTCATTTACTTGCAAAACCTACTTAGTTGTGATAGTTGGTCTTTTAACTTTGTTATATACATAATATAATACTGCCGTGAATTTTTACACATGTCCAAAAACAATCATTTAGTTGGCAGGGGGGACACTTGACTCTGATAAAAATTACCACTTTAAACCTTAATATTTCGCAAACAGATCCCTGAAACGAAAAATGGGTTCCAAAAATATTTTTGGAATAACCTATCCAACAATATCCCACACCATGGAATAGACGAGAAAAAAAACACATCCCCATTTTAAGTGTAAGAGAGGCACCCTAAAAAGTTGTTTTTCAAGATTTTATTTTACTACTTAGGTCAACTTGATTGGTTTGTTTACCCATACTTAATTATAGCTTTCTTGTACTAAGAATCTCTGAGCTAAGCTGCGGGCAGACAGGCGAACATGGCGAAACTATAAGGGTTCCTTGTTGACTTCGGAACTGTAATTACGACATTTGCCTTCACCGAAAGTTTCATTTTAATATTTACAGAGATCCTTACTGTGTTAGTATTATCTAGACAGGAAATTTTGTAAGCGACTCAAAACAGATGTAAAGAAAAAGATTGTATACCAATGTATCGTATAGTACCATATTTGTGACATCAGATACCAAACTCGGTCCAACAGCCAGACGAACAATCGGTGCCAATCGTTTATAGAAGTTAAAAGTCAACAAGAAGTCGCATCCGTTGAAATGCGAAATACCCACAGCGAGCTAGTCATACTATCGGCCCAATTGTATGAATCACGTGTACGTTATGTCATACGTTCGCACAAGTACTGTCGCCGACGGAACTGTTTTAAATTGATGTGAATTTTAAGCGTCGCGCCGCGCCGCGCTGTGACGTTCGACGCTACGAGACTTATCACTGACTTGTTGGCCACGCACACTACGGTCTCTATCGCGGAGGTCTACCTGTACATGTGTACCTGCGCAGGTAGACCGAAGCGTGTATTGGTTAAACCTGTACGTATATAATATATGCTCATCCACGATACGACGAACGGCCGACCTGCGCAGGCACGCCTGGATAGCTAAACCTCTCCGGTTGTTCGGTGGCTGGCATATGAAGAAATGTGGACGACGTTCAGTCCATACAAACGTAAACCTTTATTTATCATGATTAATGGTACTAGGACAAATTATTTTATACTATACAATATACATATATTTACCACAGATGTTCCTATGTTTATAAATCTATATATATATATAGGAGCTCTTCTATAGATAGATTGACTCATCACGATATCTCTGGAACTATAAGACCTAGAGACTTGAAATTTGGCAGGAATATTACTTTTATCATGTAGAGATCAGCTAAGAGCGGATTTTAAGAAATTCCTCCCCCAAAGGGGTTTGCGGGGGAGATAACAATGAAAAATTCCCGTTTTTAAAATATAGCTCCTATCGACTCCAAATTTGGTAGAAATCTTTTGTAAGAGATGTAGAAATAATTTAAGAACGAATTTTACGATATCCCATCCTACAGGGTGTTGCGAGGGTGGGTATTAACAATGAAAATTTTTAATTTTCAAGCTATAGCTCCTATCGACTCCAAATTTGGTAGGAGTCTTCTTTAAGTGATGTAAAAATGATCTAAGAGCAAATTTTATAACAACCTACTCATAATATGGATTACGGGGGTGGGTGTTAACAATTAAGATTTTTAATATCCGAGCTATAGCTTCTACAGACCCTAAATTTGAAAAAAAATTTTTTATCCACCCACCTCCTCCCACACATCTACCTCAGAATTCCTACGCATTTAACATGTCGCGATATATTTATCTATAGTACATATATATACGAGTATACATCTATCTTTTAAGGAACACTCACAATAAGCATTTTTGTCTTTAAAATATCCTTCATTATTCAAATAGCGGGCATTCTGTAGTCCACGTGAGTGAAGCCGCGGGCACAGCTAGTATTTCAATAAAATAATACAACAAAATCAATAAAATATACGTAGATTGTAGAACATCGTTTTCTTCAGTAACATAGTAAAATTATTATTTCAATTTTGTTGACGACTGTACATTATTGGGTTCAATGGGCTCAACAGCGTAGCATTCGATTCGCGTTTAAATGAGAATAAAACGACATACAGTAAGTAGAATGTACTGTCATCTTCACACTTATTTCTGTTCAAAAGTTCAAGTAGAGACCGCGACTTTCTGGTAAATTTTCACACGTCAATGTGAGAAACGCAACAGATCCATTGCCATTCTAAAAGGACAACGTGACTTTAAACCAGAATATATGTTTATAGTGGCCCATTATCACTAGACATGGTCCAGTACACTACTCACTGTATCCACTGTGGCATCGCATACGTCGATCGCATCCGAGGTTTAAGTTTTTTAATCACCAAGTTTCATGAAGAAGTTAGTATTAGTCCTTAGATCCAATTTTTATTTGGTTTTTGAATTGCTTTGCGTAATGTCGAACAATTAAAAACTAAGATGCATTCTATATAATGCAGAGGATTCTTCAAAAGTGGAGTCTAATAATTAATCCATGCTTATATATTTATAAAGCTCAATATTTATTTATTAATCTTTATAGTAGTAGCATAAATTATTTGTTTAATACAACACGGCAAATAAACGCGAAAAACAAGTGCGATCACCAAGTATCGGCAGTCCATCGCCGGTCTTCATGCCGGGATGCAAGCCTCGGCAGCAGGATATGATTTGGCTGATCTCTAAACACAACAAATTAAATAGAGTCACTATGACGTGCTCATCGCCATGTATATGATGGCTATTGTGACCCAGTCGAGTAAAGATTCCTACAATCCTGCTGATGTCGGAACGCTAAGGCGTCACTATGGCGGATGATATACCTGGTGTATGGTGGTTGTGTTCGAACTGGATAATTTTTATTGCACAGTTTTATATGTACGTCACGTTTATTCTAATGGATATCATTTGTGATAGAAGTTATGACATAATGATTTGTAGAACAATACATTTATACTAACCTTCATTTTCCTAGCAGAACAGAAGCCTGATAAAGCTTCCTGGAAGAAATTGCTTTCAGCACTGAGGCCATCCTTTGTACCGACTACAAAGTTTTAAATATACAACTAGGCCCTATAATAATGGTGTACAATAGTACCTACACAAGTATAATCTATTAAAAAAAAAATTGAATGCGCAGACAACGCGGGCAAAACTGCGCGGAGTAATTAGTGTAGTAAAATCGCCCTAGCATTAGATCATAAATACATGAGTTTCGTAATGCTCCGTATAAAATATTATGTTGCAACCGACGAGCTTGTGTTTTTAATGTCAACCAGTCGTAAATTTTTCCCAACTGACTCTTGAATAAGCAATCTGTTAAGTTGTAATATACATTAACTAAATAATATTAACAGTGTTGATATTTATTTTTGTTACTGTGTATTTATGATCTGTAATCCTGGTAATAAATATTTTTCCGTTCGCATATCAATTTTAATTAAATACCTTTAATTCTAGTATTAATAGTAGGTCCTTCCTTACATATGAAATTGGCGTTTTATATAGAAAAAGTAAACGAAAAAAATATTATAAAATTAGACATTTAATCAATCGAAGTATCTACCATTATTATCTATGCACTTTCGCCATTTTATAGTTAGTTCATTGATTCCTTTGATGAAAAAATTGTGGGAGGGAGAATCAATAAAATCTTTGAAGGCGGTTTGGACAGCCTCATTGGAATTGAATTTTTTGCCTTGCAAATATATTGTGGGTGTCCTGAGACATTCCAACCACAGTTCCTCTAATTTAGCGACCATCTGTCGTGAATTATGGGGTCTAGCGTTGTACTGACCTGAAATATTAACTAGTCTCGGTTGTTTAACGGTTAGCTTTTCCATAATAGTTTGCAATTGTTGCCAATAGCTGAAGGATATAAATAGGAAGCTGTAGTGTATGATACCAGCACTGGTCTACCAAAAACTCACCAGTACCTTTTTCTGAGTCAATTTTCGCTTGGGACAGGATTTGGCCGGTTCTCCTGGGTTCAACCACTGTGTTGAGAGTTTACGATTGTCTTAAAGGATCCATTTTTCGTCACAAGTTAAAATACTATTCAAAATTTCCTCGTTATTGTGACGGTTGAGTAATGTAACGCAGCACTCAATGCGTGATTGTTGGTGTGCTTCAGTCAATTCATGGGGTACCCATACAAAAAACGTACCGTGCTTTGTTTTACAGTGGCTTCATCACTTCATTATTAATCCTTCGAGCTATTTCTGCAGCGCTGTGATGCCACGATGGAAACTCTCATATACGTAAATAATGCAAAATTTTAAGTTTTCCATTTATACTTCTTCAAAGTGATCAAAATTATTTTTAATTTACAAGAAAATAATTTATTGACATAAAATAATTAAAAAATTCCATTTTTAATTTATTCTTTAATGTCACTGAGAAATAACATAACTTAGAAATAGCACGAATGTGACTATCCTCATGACAATGAAACAAGAGGTTCCCAGGCCCGGTGAAGCTGTAAAAGCCATCTGAGGCTTCAGGACCCTTGTGGCTAACAGTATAGGCAGATCATAAAAGTAACAGCATAGGACTGCCGGCAGAAGTGAAAACTCAATTGTAAATTTTTAAATCAATAATTATAATCTGAATTATAGCAGAGGATGTCGGTGACGCGAAATCACAAGATTTTACCCATCCAAAAAGTCAAACACACATATGATACAGTCGAGTATATACAATGGATTAGTATGTATATGCGTATACAAGTACACAGGCCGCTATACTACGCGTCGCTAGTCTGACGCAAGCACAATACATCACGAACACGTCGAGGTCATCGGTGACGCGAAGGCCACGCGAAACCATAACTTTTTCCTCTACCAAAATCGCTGAACGCGGCTAAAGATGTTTTCACTTAAAAAAATAAGATATTTAGCAAGCAACTTCTACAGCTTTTGCAAATCAAATTTTTACGTCATTGCCGTTAAATGCTAACAATTTTTTTTATCGTAATACAGGATTTTTACGTCTCTGTACCTGTTGGTAACTATAGTGCAATCCAAGAACATCAGCGATCACGAAGGCATCTAGAATCTATCGCCAATTATCCCTGTCATGCCGGCCTGCTCAAATGTTTCTTCACATGATCTTTGAAGGACTCCATGATGTAGAAAGGAGGGAACACACCGGCCGGGAGCCAGTTCCACAGCTTCACAGTACAGCAAAGACATGACGAAGAAAACTTTTTGTTCATGAGGTTACCGTAAAGGTATATACTTTATACTTTAAAGCTACCTACATAATATAGACAAAAAGTTCATTAAAAAAATGTTTACAATTCACACGCAGTAGAAGTGACTCCATCAGAAAACATAAAAATATCTTCTTTAAAATTTATTTTAAAATCCGAAATCAGCGAACAGCGCGTACAAGTATGGTCGTCGCATCGCTAGGCCAAATCGACGACTATCATAATTATGAAAATCAGGACTTCTTTTTGTCACTTTCTAGTGTCGGTTTTTCATTTCATCGCGTTTCAAATCACAACGGTACTAAAGAAGTTTACACATCAAAAACATTACATCAACAACAATTTCATTACCGCCATAAATTCAAAAACAGTTTCGCCATGAAAGTTGTATTACAAACTAAAATCCCATATGATATTCAATAAGTGTAGTATATAATAAATAATATAATGACGGTTATGTGTCTATGTAATCAAAGCTGCAGGTCATGTAGCCTCGGTCACGATTATGAAACCTAGGCGCCATGTTATTACACCTCAATTGCCTAGATAATCAGAACACATGCTTCAATGTAAAGATATTAATCTAATTACACCGGTTCTTAGTACGTACGGCTTTAGTACGTTATATTTCCAGTTTTATTTTATATTATTGTCTGTGAACGCATCTGTCAACATGAATAATAAAACAACAAAGGTGACTGCGTAAATTCTCGAAAACTATTAAGGTTGATGCGTACGTAACAAGGAATTGGACAATGTCTGTTGGTGTAAACGTCTGTGAAACAATTTTTTTTACTTATAAACCCAAGTTACATCGCCTTCTTTGTCAGTTGTTACCGAGTAAAAGGCTACGTATCCACAAGAGATGTGTGAGGTAGTTAGGTGGTACGAAGATGTGTATCGGTGCTATGAAATGGTGTGATGGTTTCACCAAAGCTGTACTCCTCATCAATCGACTTGAGTTCTAATGCTCGCCTGAGTAGCTACCACCCTTAAGTTGAAAATATGTCGTCAAACACCAATAGATGTGTTCCGTGTATGATGTGTATGGCATCTACACTTGATCTACAATAAAGAGGACTAGTTGTCAAGTTAAGAAAGTTTTCATCTATCTAACTCTTCTTTATCAAACCAGGTTTTGTACATAAAGGAAATCCTTAATCCTTAAACTTAGACAACGGTAAGGTCGAAGGCCGGTCGGTAAATTAATTAATTATTCCTTAAAATAAAATACGAAAACGCTTTAAAAAAGGTAATGTTTATGTAAAAAAATAAACAGTAATCAATCTTGCATCATGTTTGATTCGCCAGGTTATCCTTGACCAGTCTGTTGTGAATATTCAATGTGTCCACAAGTATCAGCTAGAGTGATTCATTGATTAGCATTTGGTAGGTATCGAAGTGAACTTATTTTTGGTCCTTCGACATAATTAATTGATTATTAGGTGCGCCAATTTATATGGATGCTACAAACGTTTTAATTACAAAAATATTTCCTGCAGCGATGAGAGGAGGCTTGTAAGGTTATATGTATATGGTCGTTTGGCAAACCCGTCTTATGTTACTGTATACTAAAATAGCATCGACTAACATTAGCTTAAATCTGGGCTTGTCTTTCAAATTAAAGTCTTATTACGGGATTTTTATATTATATGAAAATAATAGACAAAACTAAGCTTTGTTTTAGTGTTAATATAAATAATGGTTTTTTTTTTTTTTTTAAAGGATTGTTTCTGAATATGGGTCATAAATAATTGTTTTATTAAGAGGATTAAACCTGCATGATTTTACCAAAGCGTCTAATCAAATATCGCTGCCGTAGAGATGCAAACAGAGTAACAATACTATGCCTCTTTTAGATTACCCTCTGATGTCTCGTTCGTTTCGAAAACACTCTAAAAAACAAAGCATGCACCTGCACCTAAATTTCAAAACGTTTTAAAAACGGATAATAATGGTAACTTGTTTTTAGACTTTTTCACATAAATTCAAAAGAAAAACATTATTGATATATAACTTACTGTCGCTTTTGTTTAAAAATAATAACAAAATAAGCGTTTTCTCGAAAGTCTGATTTACTCTGGTATCTAATTCTCCTTCTAGGGCCACTGCCACACTATATATAATAATATATATCTACTAATAACTACCTCATACTAAATAATTAAAAACAATGAACCTAAATAATATTTACCCAAAACTCGGTAACTGACCTAAATCTAAATAATTCAAATATATTACAATATAAAATGTCGATAATTGAATATGTATCCAATAGTTTTAGAATCAGAAACTAATTTAACTGCAGGCAGACATTTAAAATTTTGCTCGACACTACTGCCGATTGCAGATTGCCTTAATTGGCAATTGGGATTTGGTTTGAAAGGCATATGTTAAATAAAATTCCGCCCATATTTGAATCATAATGAAGTCATTTGGTAATGCTGAATCATAGAAAAAGGAAATTGCAATTCACTGAAAGTTCGACCGCCTCCATGGTCAAATCGCGTTAAATGATTGATATATTTTATTACCACTACTTTATGTCCTAGTAAATCTAAACAAATTATAGCATTGTTTAGTTATCCTATGTCTTATACCTGAGACGCACCGATATTCAAGTCTCGATAAAAAAAGAAAAACAGGCTCAGAAAATCGGAGAAGTATATCCCAGTACGGAAACAATTCGTAGTAGAAGTGTTTACGAGTGATTTTTATCTAAGTTTTTTGTTTTATAGTAGAAAAGTGATAGGCAGTGAATGATCCATGCGGATCCACTGCGGTGGATGATCTACTTTACGTCGGGTATTTAATGTACGATTCCGTCGAACCCTATAATCCATTCAAACTCTTTCGATAAACTACTTTGGTTCACTTGTGAAACGTTACTGCGACTTCCGTGATTTTAGTGTGACCTTGATCTCTAGAGAACAGAAGTAGTTATTTTATAAGGATTAAAATTGTACAAAGGACATTTGATTTTACTGACGATAATGTTGCTTATTATATGACGCCGTTGTATCACGCAGTCACCGATTTTATTAGATTGACGATGTAATCGCTTTTAAAAACCCTGTCCCGATTCTCCCTGGACGCTTTTCAAGCTTGGACAACACCTGCGACGATATGGCCCAATATGATGATGACGTTATGCCTAGTGGGGGTACTGGGTCTCGAGTGCATCTGCCGGAACACACCTATAGGCGCTTGACGACAGATTTTCAACGTGAGGGGTGTAGCTAGCGAGACGAATTATTAGAAATTGACAATCACGATGTTTCCTACACCGAAAGCTCAGGCTCATTGCAGGGATTCGAGCTCACGTCAATGGACGCGGAGTTCGTATACGCTACCATCTAAGCCATTATTACTTATATTTTTTCCACATTTTTTTTTTTTTAATTTATTAAAAAATACATAAACATTTTTTGACATGCCCCGAAAAACCAGAACTGGTTTATGCCGAGACAGTGAATCAACTCGTTCTTTAACATAGTCTGTAGTTATACACAAATAATCTACACATACGATAATAAAATAAATTGTAGGTATTTTGATAAAATTATAGCCACCGACTCAAAGTAAGCTAAAGATTTTATCTACTTCGCTTGTAAACCGGTTTAAAAATTACGGCGTCGAACTATAGTAGTACTACAAGAAGAGTTCTCAAGCGACTAAGTTTCCTCACGATATTTTCCTTTATCGACAGCCGATAATGTTAAAATTCCTTGGTACATGCCGGGATTCGAACCGATATTCCCCCGGTAGAAACCACTCGACCACCATGATATTGCATTAATAGATAATACTTATTTCAGTATTTACATCATATTTATATAAATTTTACCAGGCTTCGTGGTGTATTGAAACCCTGCTATGGAGCCGAGAGGTCGCGGTTTTGATCCCCGCCCATGACAGATTTTTGTGTAATTGTCAGTTATGTTATGGATGTTAATCTATAAATGTGTGTTTTCGGACAAACATCTCAAGGTGCACCGGGTGTTTTTTGGACAGAAACATCGACAACATGAAGTTGCTCCCGCAGAAACTTCACTCAACGCGCACGGCCGTTTACAGTTGTAATCGAAATTAAATTATTGTATTAGCTGAAATGAAAATATTATAAATTTTCGTTGTTCTTGCGAAAATCGGTAGCGTGCCATTGCACCCGCCGCTACGATGTATATTTATCAGCTGTTTTAACATAATACAAGCTTTGCATATACATAGTTAGACAAGTTCGTGCCGAGCGGCTGTAGGTAATTATTTCTAGAACACTGCCGAGACAACATACTGTTTACTTTAGTGTACTGTGTATTGTAGTTACGTAATGACGTGCTACCTCATCCCTGCTTACGTCTGTCGTCACAGGACGATCGCGCACGAACTTTTCGAACTATAGTTTGGAATTAAATGACAGTTTGTGAATTTCTAAAAAAATATATATTATAATTGTAAAGCAATCAATTTCATTCATAAATATAGTTGATACCGAGACCTACTCATTTAATGACTCAATACTAGAATATCCAATTCTATAATCGAACTAAAATTATCATAGTTCACTAACTGGCACAAGGATGCAGTAAGCTTTATCATTACCAACTTAATTTTGCCATCGGTGAAACGGAGTTATCATGATTTTCTAGAACAATAACGTGGGAATTTCTAACCGCCGACGGCAAAGTTATATTTGTATACACCAGAATGCAACGGTAATGCGTATTGTGCAGGATTGACACACGCTCGACCTAAATGACATAACCATGACCGTTGTTGATATAGTATAGAATGTAGTACACTACAATCAATGAGATATGGTCACATTGACTTTTTCAAGTGAAAACTTCTAAAGTTTCGTTATGATTAGAAACTCGATGAAACAAAAAAATTACAGTAAAAAAGCGATATACACTGTACAGGAATTAGCCTGCGAGAGAACGAAATAGAATACATTATATGTTTACAACTAATTACTGCAATCATGTGTCGGCGTGAATACGTTAATACAAATCTGCAGTATTCTACACTGCCGCGGCCGTGTATTGTGTTATTATATGTAGTTGGTCCTTATACAAGCAATCTTACATCAATGTCAATCTCATGATACTGGGAACACAATGCCCCACACAGAGAATGAATACCATTTGTTGGAAGAATACCATGAATAGCATTAATGGTGTATTATCTTCTATATTATTATAGTATATATATAACACCTATCTTTTATAAGTACGGAATATCGGCCGGGATTTTGAAATTAGTATATATTTTTTAATACCGGGAAATACTTTTCGATATTAGTTATTACAAATATCTTACTTAATCTGTTGCAAACGAATTGAAGGAGTTTCATTCGCAAGATAGACCAAACTGATTTTATTAACCAATATTCAAAATCGAAAACAGAATAATCTTTCTTCAATTTAGGCCCTCAGAATGCACATATGAACGTCAAAACACTACTGCTGGTTCGGAAAATATCCCAGACATCGAGACGGACCGGCAAGAAACTCGATCGGGTTTATTTTTTTCTCAACTGTACAAATGTTAATAATACAACCGGTACAATAATAATAACTTATTGGATGCACAGAGAGGGAGTCACTTCCAGACATCTCTATCATTCAAATAATGATGCACCATATAAAAATCTTTTGACAGTAAAATCCTCTTGACATAGTCCTCGAACTTGTTGTCCGATAAATCAGTAATTTATTGGCGTTGGACCTTGGACTTCGGAGATACACCAGAAAACTCTTCAAAATCATTGAAGTTTGTTTTCTTTTCTTTTTTAAATTGTCTTCTTAATGTGGTTTTTTCGTTTCACCGTGTTTCAAATCACTCTACGACTCAAAAGAAGTTTTTGCTTCAATAATTAAAAAAGACGACTGAAAAATTTGAGTACTCCTCACCCGATAGAGCGTCCTTTTTAAATATATTTTTTGTGAACAATAATAGCTTTAAATATATATACTAACTGTGCACCACGATATCACCGGAAAATTGTAACATACTTTACAACCTATTATCATACCTAGCCAATATACATGAAAAATGTCATAAAAATCGGTCCAATCGTTTCGGAGGAATGCGACCAGAAACACCGTGACACGAGATTTTTGTATACTTATAAGATATATATGATAATTCAGCCTGTACTCACAATAACGGTGTTATATACCTCGGACAAAATGTTTTGTAATCCTATTCACATCACCTTTATGATAGTGTTTTTCTAACATTGACCGCAAGTACAAGCCGTACAACTTCTGACCGCAAATAAAAAAGTTCTCGCGTCTGCACAATGACATGCATATCAAAGATGGGTTCATAACATAACAATTACTGAACCCTGAAAAGAACTTTTTTAAATAAATATAAGTATATTAATCAAATGGTTTCAATTGTGTACATATAAACTTATTGCAACTAAATTGTTTATTTAAAGCAACGTACATATAGCTTCTTTTTCTTCTTCTTATTTTTGTTTTGGCACCGCAAAAGCACTTGCCAGCGTCAACGTATTATGTGTATAAGTAGTAGGTATTTTATTCAAAGTAGCGTTGAACAAGATGGTGGCTCTCTTGTTAGAACACCGTAGTGAGTTTTTGTTGGACCCCAGAATGCATGCTTTCAGTTTATACTTATAATCCACTTTATGCACAAAAACCAAACTTTATTACGCAAAACGCCACCAATATTACATAATATAGGGTCAAAAACGTAAGTAAATGAATTAATAATAAAAGCCACATGACACTTCAAGATAACGCCAGCTAAAGCTAAATATTACAAATATGTATATGTGCAGAGTTTTAATAGTTTTCAAACGATTGTTAATAGATGGCGCCTCCTACATATTAGTTAAATATATTTCTATTAGGAATAATATCAATTTTAAATTATTTGTTGTTGTATTTTTTTAATTATTTGTATTAATATTATATTTCGTATTAATATTGATGAAGAACTAATAAGGGTGATAATAATATGGTGATGCCACAAAAAATGCGAACGACGTGAGTTCGAATCCCTCCAATGAGCCTGAGCGTTCGGTTATGGAAACCTTCGTGATGAAACCATAGCATGCTTCTAATACCCACCTGGCTAGCTACCACCCTCAAGTTGAAAATCTGTTCCGGCTGCTGCACTTGAGAGCCAGTCTTCCACTAGGCTCAACGTGAGCCACATCGTCACTTAAGATCGGTTGAATTTTTGGCCACAAGGCTAAAACGCCTTTAGGAAATTAATAACATCCTTGGTTAATAATTTTGGTTTTTCTTTTCAGAGCGTCCACGACGAGCGTTTGAACGCTCGCGTAGACTCGATGCTAGAGGAAGGGCTCATAAACGAGCTGTTGGAATTCCACGCGAGACACAACAAACAGAGGATACAAGACGGCAAGTCAGTATAGAAATTATCAAACTATGTGTATTGTTTTTTTTTTCTTTTTAACCGACTTCGAAAAAAGACGGCAGTTACTCAATTCCAATGTATTTTTGATGTGAAACATCTATAGGCGAGGGGTAAACCTGATTGTTGGCGTGGCGATAAAGGCCGTGGCGACGCATCGCCACACTATATGATGGAATATATTATGTATACTATGAATTATGAATTATGAAATAATTACTGCAACCCCACTGACCCCTCATAATACCCCCCACAGGGGAATTGTCGTGACACCCTCTGGGACCCCTTCGATGTTTCACATCTGCAAGGCGTCCCGTGACGATTTTTTTTGTTCTGTCATAACTTCTTTGTTTATCAACCGATTTGGATGATTCTTTTTATGTCTTATAGGGGATACCGTAAGGTTGGTCCCATTTTAATTTCATTGGCATTGGATCTTCAACTTCGGAGATACACAAGGATACTCTTCAAAATCATTGGAAGTTGGTTTTTTTTTTGTTAAAATATAGTCTTGTTGCATAACTTGATGATATGACCTTCAACTGATGGTAAAATATAAAGTAAGGATAACGACCACTGCTATGAGATGGCATGGCATCCCTGAAAGTGATAGGATCAAGATAATCACACTATAGTGTGTTTTTATAGTAGCGCGGCAAGGTTAAGGCACTGTGTCTGATAAGTACAGTACAATCCAATCCAAAAACAATCACTGGTTCATTCACTATGTATATCAACTGGGTATACACCGATAAACACCGGATATACACCCGATAGTCACTGGATATACACCGGCTAATGATGTATAAAGAGCCAGTTTGTTATAAGTACCCCATCATCCTATCTGAGCCACTTCCCTGTAACTTCTTTTGCATGTAAATTAAAAATTTCCTTAAATTTGATTCTTGTTATTGAAAAATTTTATATTCTGGCAACCATCCCAGTAAGCGTTTAGTAGTATAATGACATCAAATTGATGTCGCAAATTGGAGTTCGCAACTTTTGGAAAATGGTTTTAACCATTTTATATGTTAAAAATAATACCTAGGAATTTTTTTTTCATTAATACACAACAAAAAATACAAAATACACCAGAAAAATGCTGCATTATGGTCCCGTGACGTCATCATTTATTTTATATGTTGTTTTGTATTATAACAGTGACAGGTTTCATAACTCACGCAAGAGTCTTCTTCTTCCTAACTTAGCAGTTGCTAAATTAGTCGTCTTTAATGAAGACCATTACTGCCATTATCAATTGAATATAGTGTCCTGTGTTATGACGACTTCAGTAGCCTAGCAAGATGGTGGCTCTCTTGTTACAACTTTCTAGAGAGTTTTTGTGTGATCTCAGAATTAATTCTTTCAGCTTATATTCATAATCCACTTCACTTATGCTCAAAAACCAAACTATATCACGCAAAACGCCACTAATATTACATAATATAGTGTCAAAAACCTAAGTAAATTAATTAATAATAATAACAACAACATATCACTTGAAGGTCCCGCCAAAAACTCCACGCAAGAGTCTTACGTTCATATTTCCTGAATAGTGAGGTCAAGTTTTCTAATCAGCGTTTCAAATCACGTGACTCCCAGACAAAAAATATTAACTCTTCAAAGGAAAATTAAATAAATAAACAATTACTTTTACCACATTTGTATTGTTTTAGGCATTTTATCTATAGACCAATAATACTCAATAATGTACTTTAATTTTTAAACATACAGTTGACTCGCGGAATTTATATCAAATTGACACCAATAGAAGGGAAGAAAACATTTGCAACCAAATCTTATATTAAATGAATAGATGAGTATAATCATAGATTAATGATCGGTTTCCGCGTTGTTGTAGCGCTAACTTCAACCAATTATTAATCTATGTGTATATTGTCAAAAATTTATAAAAATTTAGAAATTTGTATTATATTTTTGTTTTATTTTTGATTACAATTTTTATTACATAAAAGCTTAATTTTTTAATTTCCAAAACTGAAAATTAAATTGAAAACTTACGAAACTTTAAAAACGATGGAAATGTTTTTTTATGTAGAGTAAACGTGCGAGTTAAATTCAGTCGAGGCCTGAGGTGAGGAGCGCGAGTATCTCCCCCGCTGTCCGCATGCCTAGTCTCACGCATATTTATTGTAGTGATATGAGTGCTTTCTTTGCCCTATCTTTTTTTTTTGGGTATTGTGATTCCTACTCTCTAAAACTCCACGGTGTACCATCGGCCGCCATAGTCGGGCGAAATGGGATCGCGGTTGCATTCGCCGACCGCCCCCCGACCCATCTTTCCTTAGTTCAGTGCCTTCGTGTCGGCACTTAAAACAGCGCATGGGTTTACGTCCCAAAAGGTGCATTCGTTCCGCACTCCAACCGACATAAAGGTGTCTTGCTTTAATTAAATTCTTGGCGGTGGCGGCGACGGGCACAGATAGGTGAATAGCACCCAACCCTCCTTTGGGTGCGAGAATTTCACCAACTCTTATTTGGGCTGGTTACTTCTGCAGCAACAACATCGTCTCTGGAATCTGAGTCGTCCAGACCAACGATGCGGACGTTCACCATCTTGGTGGGTCTGTTAATTATAGCAACGTCCGCTAACGGCGCCTGTAGAACCTTCGCCAGCTTGTCAGCGTGCTCTGCACCTTGGTCCGTTCCCTCGGTGTGGAGCCCTTGCGTCTAGCAGCTGCTCGCACGATACAAGTTACACTGCACTTGCAATCACTAGCTACCAATAGAAACCTTTACACTGTACCCCAGACAGGTACATAGGTTCTGTAAGGGACCTTTTTTCTTTTTTTAGTTAGATGGATTAAACAAAAATTTATAGATCACTAAATCAAAATCAAAAATCATGTTTCCTTCCTTCCTCCCAGGAGGGAGGAACATGTGTATATGTATAAATAGTTAGCTCGAAATCTGGACATAGGTAATAATAAGCCAGATCGCGACTTTTTCGCATGATTGGCAACAGCCTAAGCCGAGATCCGGCCACTTTGGCATCCTTGGACATGTTGTCACGTTTTCGTGGCTGAGTGCCTTAAGTGATCGCCCCCCAAGCCAGGCCGAGGCTCCAGGACCTTTATGGCTAACAGTATATAGTCAGTACGTTTACTAATCGCGTTAATGCTAAATTGTGACTCTGTGTTTTTTTTGTTTTTAATCATGACTGATCCGAGTCCATCAAACTCTGTTAAAAAAAATGTTATTATTCATCGCCACGCACGGGGAATAAAGAAAAATTAATGTGATGATTAAATTTCAAAGATTTATTATTTCAGTATCATATCTCTTTGTGAAATCACTGATAAAAAATATGTGATAAATTATTACGTTGTTTTTTTCACTAAGTTAGCCAAGATGTATATATTTTTTTTTTAAATAACATTGATATATATTGCCATCCTCATTATATCGACAGCACTAATTCGAGTTAGGTCACACCACTATCGAATTCCTTCGCTCTGCATTCATCTCGCGCGTTTACTATACATGTGTGAGTTAAAAACAAAAGAATAAAAACTGCCGAAAAAACTTCATTGATAAGTTTTTGTACAATTTTTTTTATTTTGTGTACAACCGGAGTGCCATTGGATTCGATTCATTTCAGACAGTAAACCGTCTCGGTGAGACTACGTCGTCGCTGCAAGATCGATACTTAATTTACGGGAAACAAAGGGTATTCGATTCACATAAATTTTGCGTGAAATTAAATCGTATTGAGGAAACGCTTCGCTCGGGCCGGCCGTGCCGTCGACGATTTGAAACATTTATAAAAAAGGAAACTCGACGACTCCAGGTGGTTATGGTTCTGTCGATAGAAACTTTTAAATTATCGTGTAACTCTTTTATGGGAATTAATGACTTCTCAAACTAAATAAAGCTCGAACACCGAAATAATTTCTATATAAATACAATTCTCTGTTTTGTATTTTTTTGTCTGACCTCTTTGCAATTCATATGCCAGAATTTATATCGTATATTATTTGTTTATTATAAAATGAAAACATATATATTAAAAATATCATAGCAATGATTATGTACTATTTTTATATTTAATTAATTTGACTACATATTTAACTTTAGGACCAAAAGAATATAATTTTTTGGTAGTATTTAAAGAATAAGTTATAGATAAGACATGTGTTTATTTGGTGAAATGATCTCAATAAATACAAGGGATAATTACAGTCAGTGTTTCCTTACTTTACTATAATAGTAATCATAAACGGAATCGAATAAAAAAATATGTTCTCTAGAAAAACAAAATGACCGAAGAACGGGCAACGGCCGCGCGAGTGGCATCTGCTTTTGGCCTGCGGTTATCTATGTAATGGTCTCGTGTTACACGCGTACTCCACTCTATTTCACCATAGATTTATTATCTTTGGTACTTTATTAATAATTGTAGTTAATATTATTTTGACCTTACCTTTCTTCAGAACTTCTCCGATTTGATCGATAAATGTTCGTCTAGGCCTTCCTCTTCCAACGATTCCTTTGATACTCGCATCATAAATTTGTTTAGTCATTCTTCTTTCATTTATCCTCTCAACATGCCCAAACCATCTAAGCATCCCTTTCTCAATTCGTATGACTATATCTTCTTTCACACCACAAAGCTCTCTTATTACACTATTTCTTATCCTGTCACTCAATTTTACTCTAAACCGACGAGCATGCATGAAAAGATTAATGAATGTCGAAGAAGCGAACGAGGTATGCCAGGATCGTAGCAGGTGAAAGAACGTGGTCTCTGCCTACCCGTTGGGATATAGGCGTGATTTATGTATGTATGTATGTAATATTATTTTCTAACCTTATCTGATATGTGTCGTTTTTCTTGTTCTTTTCCTAACTTGGCAACCGGCCCTCTTTAATGAAGACCATTACTGCCATTATCGAGTGAATTATAGTGTCATGTGTTATGACGATTCAGTATCCTAACAAGATGGTGGCTCCCTTGTTAGAACTTTCTAGGAACATTTTGAGGGACTTCAGAATGAATGCTTTCAGCTTATATTTATAATCATCATCACTTATGCACAAAAACAAAACTATATCAAGCAAAACGCCACCAATATTACATAATATAGGGTCAAAAATCTACGTTAATGAATTAAAAATAAAAACCACAATATGTCACTTTAAAATCTCGCCAAAAACTCATGTGTCGTCTATATTAAAGAAATAAAACAATGGTTGATATTATCCTTGTTAATTTTTGTATATTATCTGTATTTGAACTTTTAATCTGTTCCTATCTTAATCTGTCATGTGGTGGTTTTTATTGTAATCCATAAACATGTGTCGTTTGGCTGTTTATGTATTATGTAATATTGATGGCGTTTTACGTGATGTAATTTTGTTATTGTTCACAAGGGCAATGGATTAACTATCGTCTATAAAAATAAAATAATAGAGGTTTGCCGTTGTGCGCTAATCACGCAAAAACTAGGTAGGTAATGCATAGGTTTTGATCTTTTTATTTTGTTTTACGCTTTAGATACTTGGTCCTTAACTAAAAAAATATCATGATATCTTCATAAACAATAATTATGAAGTCCACGCGTGGTAGTTTCTAAATTAAAAATGAGGAAAAATTGGTTTGGAAATTTTGAAATACATATTTCCTTACGGATTTGTACATTGAAAAAAATACTGTAAGTTTGATTTTATTTTTAAAAAGAACAGGTAATGCTCATTATAAATCGCTACTTTTATATTTTATTGTAAACTAGCTCACGTGGACCACAGAATGCCCGCGCGAATCTTGCTCTCCCACTCCCGGCTATTTTAAAGACAAAAATGCATATTGTGGTTGTTCCTTAAAAGATAGATATATATTATTGCTGACTTTTTTGTAGTTCTTTTTAATTTCTACAATTATTTAGTACATTAATTTGCTATATCTTCTATGGTTTACTCAACGTAAGCCATTTAAGCGCCCTAATTGATTCATCATGACCACTTTTATTTGTTAATGCGGAACCCTAATTCTTTTTCTAAAAAAGAGTTTAGCCTAAGCTACTCCCTATAAAATCTGCTATCTACCAGTGAAAGTCCCGCCAAAATCTGTCCAACCGTTTCGAAGATTACCCGGAACAAATAGACAGAAAGACAGACAAAAACTTTATGTATGGGTTTTTTGTTATAGGTATAGTATATACTTTCATATGCATTTAGTAAAAAGCTGTTATTTGGACATTACAAACAGACACTTCAATTTTATTAATTGTATATACATATTTGTTAAATTTGAAAAACTAATTCCAATAATTCCGAATTTCAATTTCGACTATTCTTCAGAAGCTCATAGTTTGGCAAATAATCGTCACGGAAAAAAATTATTTGTCATTTTATTTATTATTTGTCATTCATACCTACTAAAAATACAATCAGGCCAAACATGAACGAATTTCACGTGAAATGCGCCATTGTTAACATTGATTGCTAATTTCACCACGTTGGCACGCGGGATTAAGTTTTTTGAGTTAATTTTTATTTTGTTATCTTAGAGAATTACCTTCTTAATTCTTACGTACGTACACATAAGTACAAACAGCTTTTTTATTACTGTCTATTCATACAAATAAATAAATAGATAGCTATTCTTCTTTGGTTTCAATAAATATACTTTATACTTCTGCATAAAAATAAAGTTTGCGAAAATATTTAATATTTAATTTTTATTGTGATGCGTAAAACAGATCCAAAGAAAATCCACTAATGAATAAAATTCAATTCGGAGGAGAGAGATAAAAAAAACTTGATTATCCTCAGTTCCTGGCATTTCTGCTTTCACTGGGAGAAGTCTCGTCAGTAGTGATTGTGAAGTGACCAGAAGAATAGATAAAAAGACAGAACAACAGAACAGAAGACAAGAAATTTAATAAAACACAAGTTTTTTATGTACCTATTTAAATCTAAACTTCATTTGTACAACTAGTCACACAAAAGTCAGTCATGTGCGGGAATCGAACCCTCTCGGCTCAGTAGTAAAGTTTACTTCCACTACGCCACGAGTCCTGTCAAAATTTAAACGAATATGATATACGTTCTGATATATAGGTATTGTCTATACACGCAATATCCATTCGATGTCCGCAGGTTCTGAACCCTTGCATATTATGTACCTACCAAAGAATTTTTCATAATTCACGTACTTTTACTAATTGATTAATATTAGTGGGAGTATCAGCTGACGGTAAAGGAAAAAATCGTTGGTTTGTGGAATATGGTTGAGAAATATTCTTGTAGTACCACTGTATGTGGAAAAAATAGGATTGTTGATTTCTCGGTGTTTGAAACCGCTTACGTCGTGAGCCTGTACCTTCCCTGGAGAAGAGGTCTTTGCCCAGCAGTGGGATATTTACAGACTGATGTTATTATTTATTTATTATATTATCTACTAGCTGTGCCTGCGGCTGCGCTCGCGTATACTACAGACTTTCGTCCATCGGGCACACGTGCGAATCGTGCTACCTCGGCTCCCGGTTATTTTAAAAATAGCAATACTGAATGTGCGTGATCCTTAAAAGATAGAAATAATGTTCGCACTTCCTTTTTAGGATCTACAATTGTCTTTTACATTAATATGATATATCTCTTATGGTTTAATCAGCGTAAGCCATTTAAGCGCTCCAGATCGACGTTTTTCCGAATTGATTTTTATTTTCGCGGAACCCTCGTTATTTTTCTAAAATAAAAGTAGCCTAAATTTAAATAAATGAATTTATAGTTAGTAAATTTTAGTTCAATTTGAAAAACTTGATTTTTACAATCGGTTCCCTAAATACGTATTTCTGAATTTATGAAATTGCCATTTTGAAGCAGAAATTTAACCATTTTTGTTATCGCTTTGCTCTTGGTAAATAAATAATTAGAGAGCAGAACGAATTAACAAAAAAACCGTAATTTTGACCTTGTAACTTTAATAGACTCGATGCAAGTTCTTATTATGTTGTAGGAATTTTAAAACTTTAGCTTACATAATACATAATGATCGTAACGTAAAAAAATGCGTGTAACTTATCTCGTATTCGAAACAACAGGTATCCATGGATACGGAAACTTGGGGGGTTTAAGTTAGCTACCTACTTAGTATGCAAACAGCACCTGGGAGGGGTCAACATCCCTCCTTAATTATTATTTACACCCTCTTCGAGTTCGCGACTTGAATGAATAATGGTTTTGGGACACTTTTATCTTTTTAGCTATTCCCTTTTTTTATGGTACGCTCTGATACGTGGTCACCGTTCCGTCAGGTCCAGGGAGTGGCCATCTGTTCTCCAAACGTAACCACGCCAAACGTACAATATAAAGAAGAACAATAATGAATAATGTTTAATTCATGAATAATAATATGATTAATATAATGTAAAAATAATATAATATTAATAATTCATTGTTACTAAATTATGGTTAATTAATGAGTGATTATTTTTCATTAATGGGTAATTATTTATTAATAATGGATAAATAATTAATAATGGTTTCGTAACATTTTTTTATCTTTTCAACTGTTCCTTTTTTATGGTACGTTCTGATAAGTGGTCACCGTTCCGTCAGGTCCAGGAGGCCAAACGTACGCATGCCAACTGTGGAATATAAAATCATCATGAGCTGTCGGTGAAGAAAAAATCCCGATGAGCCATAACATGGCCATTGGCCATGTTCTAATGCCCATATGGCTAACTACCATCCTCGAGTTAAAAATCTATCGCCTAGCACTTATAGGTGTGTTCCGGCGGCTGCACTTGAGAGCCAGTTCTGTAGTCCACGAGAACGAAGTCGCGGGCACAGCTAAGTGTGTACTCATGAACGCACGTAAGAAGTTATACCTGTGTTGCGGAACAAAAAAGAAACTCCAAAAATGTGCGCGTGATCGACAAGATAATCAAGTTGGCCATTAATGATAATAATATTAATAAGCAGCTGTGCCCGCGACTTCGTTCGCGTGGACTACAGAATGCCGTCGATTGAGTATACGCGCGAATCGTGCTTATCCCGCTCCCGGTTATATTCATATTGTGGGTGATCTTTAGAAGATAGACATATGCACTTGGTGATTTTTTTGTAGATATTTTTCATATCTAAAATTAAGTAGTACATTAATTTTATATATATTTTATGGTTTACTCAGCGTAAACCATTTAAGCGTCCGAATTGATTCACCATGAACGGTTTTTTTTTATTTGTGCGGAACCCTAATTCTTTTTCTAAAATATAAGTGGCCTAAGTTACTCCTTATAACATCAGCTATCTGCTAGTGAAAGTCCCGTCAAAATCGGTCCAACCGTTTCGGAAATTACCCGGAGAAAGACAGACAAACATTTTAAAAATTGGTGTTTTGTTATATGTATCGTACTTTCATATGCATTTAGTAAAAAACTGTTATTTTGATATTACAAATAGACACTTCAATTTAATTAATTTTATAGATGTAAATTGATTGAAATTGAAAAAAAATTGTTAAATGAATTTGTGCGCAGTTTTTCAATGTTACCCTCTCTACTAAAGGCGACAAGGAGTATGACTTCAAAAAATCGCCAATGTTAAGGTGGGCTTCTCACGGTCCGTGGTATTACGGATTATTCACGCACGGCCGACAACCACGGACAGCCACGCAACGAACATTAAAGCTACGGACTTATCTGCGCTAACACAGACGTCACCCTTTCCATGGTGCATCGGTGTGGTCTGGTCCGCGTCCGTCAGCAATATCACGGACCGTGGGAGGCCACCTTGAGAGGTAACATCTAATTGTAAACATGGGTAGCAATGTTTCCTAACATCGAGCTATTCATTTCGATATATATCGGATATCGATGTTTGATATCGATATCGATCGATGATCTTTGTAGATATCGATGTCAACTTCGATGTTTTTCTAATATCGTATTTCCCTGCCATAGGTATCGTTGAAATCCCGCCACCGTGTCTTGCGTGTGTCGTGCGAATTAATTTGCCTATCGGTTTAAAAATAATCATTAAATTAAAGTAAATTAAATAAATTGACCAAGTATCAAGATTAAAAGTGGCAGCGCAAGCGCTGCCCGGTAGCGACTACCGACCGACCGCAGAATACGTAGCTATTCCAATGTCACCGAAACAATGAGTTAAAATCAAACGCACATCTAGATAGCATATAAAACTTATCTCTCTGTATAACGAAACCGAATTGGCTTTGTTTTCTACTAAGTCTTATACACAAAAAAATTCCTTAGTGAGCTAGAACCATGGGCAACGATCTAGAGAGACAGATGCTGGTTTTGAGCAGGGTTGAACATTGACGCGGTTTACAATAACACTGACTTACTAAAAGGAAATTATAAATTAGTTATTTAACAACATCTTGGATTGTACATATAACAACAGCTTGTATGGTGTTAGTACACCATACTACAGATACAGATACTACCGTTACTTTTCAGTGCTACCTTAAATAAAAGTCTATATCTGTGGTTAAAGTAAATCGGGTATAAATTTACTGTACCACATCTAGAAACATTATCAACATCAATAAGGTTTCTGTCATTCACAACAAACTCGAAACAAATTGTTTGGGACGTTCTCACTTCTAGACGGCGAACGTTCCGTTGCTTTTTGTATTTTGTATTTAAGTGAGTTTGTGCTGAAAATTAAACTTCCAGAGATGATTAATGATTCGTTAAACTACGTTGTAGTAGAGAGTTTTCTAATCGTCGTTTGGTTAGTTATATACAACACTCTGGTGTTTCACCAAAACACCCGTCGATGTATTCTAAAGCTAATATCGTAAATTATTTAATTGGGATTGTTCATTTTTTTAATCAGGTCTATATCAAAAACCATTTCGAGGAATTGCATTCTACGTTTATCTATACAATTAATAAATTGAAGTGTATTTAATTGTAAAAATAACAACTTTTTACTAAATGCATATGAAAGTTTATACAATACCTATAACAAATAAAATAACCCGTTTTTTTATTTTATTTTGTGTATTGTTTATTCCGGGTAATCTCCGAAACAGCTGGACCAATTTTGACGGGACTTTCACTGGTAGATAGCTGATTTTATAGGGAGTAACTTAGGTTACTTTTATTTTAGAAAAAGAATTAGGGTTTCGCACAAAATAAAAAACTGCTAATGATGAATCAATTCGGACGCTTAAATGGCTTACGCTGAGTAAACCATAGCGATATAACAAATTAGTGTAGTAAATAATTGTAGACATTAAAAAGACCTACAAAAAAGTCAGCAAGAATATATATCTATCTTTTAAGGAACACCCACAATATGCATTTTTTGTCTTTAAAATAGCCGGGAGCAGGGAAACAAGATTCGCGCGGGCATTCTGCAGTACATGTAAGCGAAGCCGCGGGCACAGCTAGTTCTATAATATAATAGAATAAAATGAAATTTTATTGAATGATTAAAGATATTTTTGAAGAAGACTATAAATGCTCTTTGTTTCGTTGGTATAACACGCAGCCGTATGGCCACAAGAACAGAGTATGACAATCGACAGGTAACATTAAAAGTTTTTTTTTTTTAAGAAAAATCTCAAGACATTCTATATTATGACGGTGATAACGTCATCACTAAAATAATGTCTGCCGTTTTCAAAAACATAAAAACAGCATGAAATAAGCCATAAAATAATAAAATATTCAAATTAGTATCTCAAAATTCTTCACGGTAAACAATATAAAAATTAAAAAGAATGTGTAAAAAAATTGAACAATGCCCATTTAAGCTCTGAGAAGGCACTTACGAACGTTAATACACTAATCGGCTCAGAAAACATCCAAGTAATTTATTTATTTATTAAAACGGATAACTAGTGACCGATAGACTATTCATTTATAATTAAGAAATAAGACAATTTTTCAGTGCATTAGCACTGGGTCAAAGCGTCTAATAGCTCCAGAGCCCCTAAGGTAACAGTGTAGTCAGATCGAAAAAAAAAAAACTTTTGGATAAACAACAACAAAGGACAGAGCACCTTGATATTGTATTTATTTATCCATTTGCATCATGTATGTACATTTGTTCTTGTACGATAAGGTATCCGAATCCATGGACCCTGAATAGGGTACGGCAAATTATTACATTTGTTTCTCAAACATACATTTTATACATTTTTATTTATCCAACTTGCTATTATTTATTTATTTATACATAAAAATTGTTTCTTATAATATATTATAAAATCTTAGGTTTTCTGTTACTACGTCGTTTGTGATCTCACTGAATATTATAATCGTTTTTTCTTTCCCGACTGCGAAAAAGGAGGGTTATGGTTTTTTTTTTTTTTTTAATTAATAGCTCGGAACATTACGGTACTGTCTCTGATGGTAAACACAGCACAATCGAAGCACAACGGCGACCACCGACAGATCTAAATCCATCGGCGTTCGCCACAGTCATACCGGGCTACGTAAATGTATCTTCACGTTAAGCTTTTAGGATCCGACATCGTAAGAAGGAAAGAACACATTGGCCGGGAGAAGGTTCCACAACTTCACGGTACGACAAAGATAATCATGGAGAACTTTGTCAACAATGTCTATTTCTCTGGCACTCTCTATAGCCTCATATAGAATTACTCAGTGGAATGTAACGAAATACCATTGCACAAACATATTTTTGTAAATTCTGTAATTAACAATACCAATATGTTTGTGCAAAGGCATTTTGTTACATGCCACTGAGTAATTCTTTCAAAAACGTTAGTCCGTGGAGAATTTTGGTACACAATGAAACGCTTAATAATATAGTACACTTTTTAAAAAATCCGCCCCTAAACGGGCTGATGTATTTTAGCATACGAGTTGTCGTTAGATTCGTATTAATTGTGGGAGTGGCATGGGCTATATAATATTGAAATACGATGAAGAAGGAGTAAAATAAGTACTCGAAAAAAGCCGACCAAAAACTCGATCGATTTTATTAATTTTTATTTACTGTGAAAATGTTTACAGTTATTAATGAAATTCTTTTTAGTGGTCCTATTGATGAAACTTGAGAATTACTTCAAATTCTAGGCCTCGGTGTGATCATCACCGACCACACTGTGGTCAAACACTCGGCCCGTCATAACACAATAAAAACAAAATTCGAGTGAAGAACCGTTCCGCTTCTCATCCGTGAAAGACGTAAAACATGTATCATTTAGTTACGTGTAATTACAAATACAAAATAGGATTTACAGCCGTCTTTATTTATTACACGGATATAATAATGTATCGAGGTGAACGTACACAATACAACGGAACAAATAAGTAAGTTCTTTAGATGCGTCTAGACGTCTAAATAATTATAATAGTGCAGGCAAAAACAAGTTAATTAAGCTGATACTTAGGTACATATTGTTACAAGGACTAAATTCCGCTACCAACACGACATATTAAATAAAATACTATTTAATGTAAGTCGCATAATCGTGTCGATGTGATTTAATGAATTCGTACTAGATACTTAGTATTTACTATTGACCCGCACTATTGACAAGCCGCGATAACAGGCGGGCTCGGTGACTGCACGCACTTTATAAGCAGGTAACGACCGGCTTGAAGATATTTTTCGCGGTTGAGTGCCTTCTGCGCTCGCCCCTAAGTTCGGTGAAGCTGTAAAAGTCTCAGCGGCTTCAGGGCCTCTAAGGCTCAGTATATTGATAAATCGACTACAATAAACATTGTTCCTGAGCGTGGTCTCGCTGCGTATTAAAATATAAAATATCTATACTACAATTTTTTGCTAGGTGGGTAGGTCAATTCTGTCCGAATGAATCGCCTGTTATAATGGCTCGGTTATTAGGCGTGTCGCAGTCCAAATAAGCCAGGGTATATCCAATAATTGAGCGGGATGATAGATTATGTGTACCCGACGATTTTAATTTAATTTTAATTATGTGTATGTATACACTGTTTGAAGCAATTATGAATCCGCGTCGATCGACGTGAGTTCGAATCCTTGCAATTAGCCTGAGCTTTCGGTGAAGGAAACATCGTGATGAAACCATAGCATTGTGGATAAGGCTTTTTCTAATGCCCGCCTAGGTAGCTACCACCTTCACGTTGAAAATTTGTCGCCAAACACCTATAGGTGTGTTCCGGCAGCTGAACTTGAGAGCAGTCTTCCACTAGGCTTAGCGTGCTATCTTGTGCCACATCGTCAATTAAGGTCAGATGAGAACCTTTAAGAAATTTTAAAACAAATACAAAATGATATAAACAGATAAAGAAAGTGAGCCAGTCATGAAGAGAAACCAAAAAATCTAATTACTGGAAAGTTCTCTGTATAAACTGTGTCTTAAAGAAGACTATGATAGGTGCCTATGTTTCATTATTCTTTCGTCTTTCATCTTCGTCGAGGAACTGACTTCTTCTGTCTGAGTCTTCTGACTTTCGTCTTTTTTATTTTAAATCTCGGCATTGATCTTGGGTATGGAAACCAACTCAGTGGTATCCGCTGATATCATTTGGTATTCGTCGGTGATCAACCAGTTTGGGGGAAAAAACTGAAAATAGCAGTACTTTCAGTAGAATTAGCAGCACATTAAACTTAGAACTAGGGGACTTTTCATGAAATACGTCACGAAAATTTTACCTTTTTAGACTATTTCCCATATATGGCAAAACTAAATATGGAAAAAATATTACAATTTCGATATTTCGAAAAATATGCAAAAAATTTAATGAGCTGCGAACGTCACGTTTCCTTAAACACCCTCCCCCTGTACCTCTTGTACCACAGTAAGCGACACCCCACATAAGTGCGAACGTATTTTATGAACGGCCCCTAGCAATACAGTAGAATTAGCAGTAAATACATTTCAATAACGTAGTTGTTTATCTTCCAGACCGGCTGATTACACGAAGGGCATTTTCCAAACGCTCGGCTTCAAAGAATTTCACGACTACCTAGTGTTATCGGAGGAGGAACGGCAGAGTGATTCTGGGAAGGCGTTGCTCGCGCTAAGCATCGATAACATGAAAATGGCGACCAGACGATACGCGAGACGTCAGAACAAGATGGTCAAGGGGAGATTCTTGGAACATCCCAATCGTGAAGTATGATAAATATTTCATTGTAAAATATAATGAAATATATAATATGGACTGGCCTTGCCCGACGGTTTCACTAGTATTACATTTATTAGACTAACTCCAACGCCGACGCACCCTTGTATCGTATCGTTTGCTGTTACTTCCTTACCAGATTACTTGACGATCATAATTACTTCTCCGCTTCATACTTAGGTTTATAACGTGATTTTATATAGTCCTATAACCTTCCTCAATAAATGGGCTATAAAAGGCAAAGAAATTATTACTAATCTAACTGAAATTAGCACGTTCAAACAAACAAAAAATTCTATTCAACATTCTAAAAATAAGTTGCAGTGGTCGATTATGGGTACCAGTGTAAATTGATATCCAATGTCCTTTTTGCAAAGTCACTTATATTTATTAATTTACAAAATCTAATTCAAAATATTCTTTATTCAATTTAGGCCCTAAGAAGACACTTATGAATGTCAAAACAAAAAAAAACATCCCAGTCTTCGAGAAGAACCGGCAACGGACTCGAGCGGGTTTATCTTTTTTTTTATTTAAGACAATAATGTCTAATATAATACAATAATAATAACGATATAATTTAGTGAATGCACAAAGAGGGAGTCACTGCCAGACATCACTATCATTCACATAATGATCCTTTAATAACAGTAATTTTTCTACTTGAAAACCTGCTTGACATGGTCTTTGAACTTATTGTCTGGTAAATCAGTAATGTGCTAATTTTAATTTAATTAGTGACATCAACGGCTAACTGTGAAGGAAAACATCGCGAGAAGATCTACACATTCAAGCAGTGCTGTAGCTTAGGCATCGGTGGCAGGCACCAGATGCGGCAAATGGGTAGAAAAGTTAAAATATATGTGTGGGAGTGTTCAACTATGACGTAAGTAGGCTTGGGGGATTCAGTTTTTTCTTACTTTTACTGACAAAAATGAGCGGTGAGAACGTTTATAAAACTTACGTAAACTGAAAATTTATAAATTAATGTATATGTTACAAAGTAGTATTTACAACTTAAAATTATTAATACTATTTTGTAACCGACTTCTAAAAAAATGAGGAGATTCTCAGTTCCATTGTATATTTTTTATGTATGTTCAGTGACAAATATGAATCGATTTCGATGATTGTTTTTTCGTTAGGAAAGGAGGAATACCTTCAAGGTTTTGGTCCCATTTTAATTTCATTGGCATTGGACCTTCGATTTCGAAGGTAAAATAAATGAAGGAGGTTGTTTTTTCATTAAAAATTGTGTTGTGGATATTATTGTGTACCGAATTTATTTTCATATTTCTTACTTAGTTCCGAGAATAGACTTAACTCTACATAAAATCACAGTGTTTTCTATCATATTCTAATTTTTATATTTAATCAAAGAAATCTTAACTCTTATTATTTAGGTGGTGGGGGAGGTCATCATTTTCTTATTTTTACGCTTACATAGAGCTAAAATCATTAAAAGTTTGCTTACGTAATACATACGACCCCTGTTGACCTTCCAGATGACGCGTGGACGAGTAGACCTTTTTTGTGGTTTCTCTACATTTACTCGCTCTTTTTATAGAGCACAAAAAACGTAGGACCTCCTAGGATTGCAAACATTTGCTACATTGTGATGTTATGTGTAATTTAAAATTTCACAGTCGGGTGGCTTTCGGGACCGAACCACTGCAGTTAAGAAATGTGATTTAGTACGTCAGGGAAACAAAAACTTTATTAATTAATGTATATTATCGCTAATACGCGTCTTGGTATAGTAACTACATACCAAAAGTAAAGAATAATTTGAAAAAATGACAAGGTGCTAGAAGAAACCCCTCTATACGTTTACCTATTTACATACAAGTTAGACAGTCTCAAATTTAGAATACATTTGATCGATTGAAATCTATTTCCACACATCGACGATTTGTATGTATATGTTATAGGAAATCATGCATTGCCGAGGCATTCTATAGAATGCCAAATAAGAATCCGGCAAAGTACGAAATAGATCTCCGATTTGTTTCGATTATCACGTGAGAGTTTTTGGCGGGTTCTCAGAGTGTCATGTGTGCGTTTGTGTATGTTTTCAGGGTACCTTCTCACTCGGGAGAACAAGAGGGTTATATGAGACTTCTGCATAAATTAAAACCACACACACGGTGTACTATCAGTCGCCATATGTGGGGTGGGGTGACACGGGATCGTGTTAGAACCGTTTTTTTTAATTCCCGTTAGAACCTAACTTAGACTGTTTTTTTATCTTACCAAACCTCTTTTCTTTTTTTGTTTTACTTTACTTAACCTAACTTTAAAACTTTCATAACTAGATTAAAAAAAAAAAAACACTTTTATTTTTTCACAATTAATTTTGTATTTTTGAGGTATGCACGTCATTAATAACATTTCTTAGGCATTATATAGAATGCCAAATGAGAAACTGGCAAAGTATTAGACCGTGGTTAGGTTAGGTTAGACTTGCGAACAATCGAGCGCCACGGTCTCATGACTCTGAGAACAACTATTCAGAGACTGAGTCGGACAAGCACGATCACCGTATCAGGACCTTTTTTCATATTTTGCCTAAATACCATTTACAAAACTATATCACATAAAATGCCGAAAAAATTACATATTGTATTGTACGGCCAAATAACATAAATTTATGAATTTAAAACAAAAACCATCACATGACACTTTTGAAATCCCGCCAAAAACTCCCACGTGATATTCTGCCGGCTACTCTTAGGCATTCTATAGAATGCCGGTATTTCATACATTTCATTTAACAACATATACAATTTATACTATAATATAATAAAGCGGAAGAGTTTTGTTTGTTTAATAAACACACTCATTTTTGGACCTACCAGTCGGATTAGAAAAGCCAGACACAGGAATAGTATAGGCTATCTAACATTAGGCTACAACTCTCAGCTAGCCTTAAATATTGATTTTTGTTACGTAAGTCGAACTGCTTTATTCGCGTGCGCTGGAATAACCGTTAGATATACGGAAATACAACGTTCTACAAAAATATTGATAAGGATATTGAATTTTGATATATATCTCAAAAAAGTTCCGCGATAGCATATGATTATCTCTTAAACATAAGCCACAATTAGGTATTTTGTGACAAAGATTCGTTGTGAAATTAAAAAGTGATTTATGAGCATTATTTTTAGGTATGACATATTAATACTTACGTATAAAAGAAACTTCATCATAAAGTTTTAATTTTATGAAGATAAATTTTGCTCTTTATAGCGTGTTGTTTGGACACATAGTTTAGGAGATAATGAAAAAATTAAAATAATTTGTACTTGCGGAAAGAACAATAATTATGATATAATCTACACAGGTGCGTTGGCGGCGCGGTGTTTATCGGATAAAATTAAAACAGGTGAAACCGTGGGGCACAGCTAGTACTATAGATGGACTGGCAGACGTAGTTCTACCCTTTCCGGTAGTTAATGGCTAGACACAGCGCCACCTATCGGACCTTAATGTATAAATTATCGTCTCGATAAAACAATTATATTGTTATATTATACGAGTTCAATCGGTCGAGTTCTTTAAAAGTTAAAGAATCACTAACAAACGCACATAGGGATTTAGTATAAAAGATGATTATAATTATTATGAATTTAGTACTGAATATAAAAAAGGAGTAAGATCTAAAATAAATTTTAATAATTCAACGTCCTCCATATACAGTCTGTCGATAGATTGAAAGAAAGATACCGGCAGGATTGCGTGTTATTATTTTACTGCGTGTATAAAACATGTTACATTTTATGTTCATTTATATAACAATAAAACTGAACATTTCAATGGGTACATAACGGAACACTTTTATGGTTAAATCATAAGTGTATGTTTTTGAAATGCTTATTAAATACGTACAGCATTATTAAAACTTACTTTTTTAAGTTAAGTAAATAAATGTTTTCAATATTTAATTAATTTAATACGTCTGATACTTTTTACATACTAAACTTCACTAGCTGTGTAAATTTGTAATAGTGACATCTAGTAACGAGTAGCGTAACAAACAACACGTGTTCTTCAAACTTTTGGCATTTATAGATCAAACTTTTGGCATTCAAAGATGGCGCTTTAATTTTAATTTCACTTTTGTTATTTCAGGTACCACCAATTTATGAATTAGATACCACTGATTTGACTACATGGGACGAGAACGTCAAAAACAAGGCGATTCATGTATTACAAAGTTTTATTAATGAAACTTCTTGTAATTATGAACCAATTAGGTCTTGTATAGATGAACAAAAAAAGGAAATTGATAGAAATTCATACAATTACTGTGATGTCTGTGAAAGAGTTATTATTGGAGATAATGTTTATAGAATACATATGAATTCTTACAAACACAAGAAAGTTCTCAAAAAGAAGAAAAGAATTCTAGAAAAGGAGAAATTGGAATTACCAAAAACAATTTAGTACTTATTTAATTTTGGTCAATATAATAAAAAAATTGTAATAATTACTATATTTTATATTTATCAACTACACTGTGTGATAACTTATAATTTGAATAAAACAATCATTCAAACTAAAACAATTTTATTCATTAAAACTAACCTCAGCTATTTACAAAAAAATAATATATAAATTATTCTGTGTCCTCTACAGAAACATTTTCAGATTTTATTTTATTTTTTGGTGCTCTATAATCATAATTTTCAAGTGTTGGATATTTTTTTATTATTTCACTGTAAGCCATACATAAACGACCAAACTCTGAAATGGCTATTTGAAATGGACGAGTCACAGGATCTAGATCAGCCATATTATACATTTTTAAAGCCATCTCTTCCCTAACATCTTCAGGAAATAAAGTTTCAGCTCCCCTAATAGAGTACTTTCTTCTCATGGAAAATATTTGACGGACAACTTTCTCAACTAACTTAAAAGGTAATTTAATTATCGGTTGTCTCATCGGGGTCAATGTAATTACTCCAACGTCAACATCCGGTTTAGGTAAAAAAGCGGCACCAGGTATATCAAATTTATATTTAACATTGCACCAATTTTGACACATCACAGATAATCTACATCTTTGTTTATTCAGTATTGGAGCAACCATTCTCTCAGCAACTTCCTTTTGAAATGTCAACGTCATTCTTGTACGTCCAAATGCCCATGGTCCTTCTTGCCTTGACATCTTCTCTAACCATCTAATAATAAGTATTGTTGATACACTAAATGGCAAATTACCAATCAAGTTGATCGGAGGTGGTGAGTCATTCCAATCTCTTTTGGAATCATTTGGTATATAGATACCTACATCTGTCTTTAAAATATCTCCTGTAATAATGTCAACATCAATTTTATTTCGGCAGGCATCTGCTAAGAGCTCTAAAGATGGAATAAAACGGGGATCTTTTTCGATTAAAATTATTTTTCTCGGAGCTTGATGTATGATTGATCTAGTAATTCCACCCGGACCTGGCCCTATTTCGCATACGGTGTGATTCTCTATGTGACCCGCGGCACGTACTATTTTATCAATTAGTCGAGGTTCCATGAGGAAATTCTGCGATAATTCTTTAAGAGCACGCAACTTGTACAATCTGATGACATCTTTAATACTAGGCAGAGGTGGTAATCTTATTTGCAAAAGTTTCTTGGCTGTTGCCATTGCTCACTACTGCTGAACCTTCGCCGGTTCCTCAAAGTCGTCGAGGAATGTCTCTTGCTTCACAGCAAAGATAGAATACAAGTAAACTCCGAGTACTCCGGCACCTATTGTGAAACCAGTTATGCGGTTTCTTCTGGAGATATTTTGCAACTTTTGTACACGTTCGCGATTCTTCTCTTCAATTAATCTCATGTAAGCGATTTCTGCCTCTTTCAGCGCTGGTGCTTGTTTCGTACCGCTGATTTTCGGTTTGTAATCCGAGTCACCCATAACGAGAATCAAGTTAAGATAAATATAACCTCAAATCGTCCAACCCAACACCAATTAAATAATGTTTTTGAACGAATTGAACGAATGAAAAATAAAATAAATTTTCAAGCAAGGGTATATGTACCAGAGATAAATATATGCTCACAGTCCAGAGACAAAATATAACACAAACTAGAAATGAGGCGTATATATCGGAACAGGTAAAAATAACAGGTATTTACTTTGGAACTGTTATCTAATATCGGAACATGCTGTTACTAAATATTACGCTGTTCCACATATTAGTGAGGCGTATTTTTCGGAACATTTAAAAAAAACATGTGTTTCTGAGTAACAGCTCGTAACTTTGACCTCTAAAACGAACAAGCTATTACTGTTTCAGTTTGGAAGAATGAGTTAATGATTGATGGATTTATTGAAGGATTGACTGTTTGATGTATTAATGGATTGGTTAATGGATTGAGTAATGGATTGAGTAATGATTGCTTGATGGATTGATAGGAGGATCGATTGATTGAGTTATACATTATTTTATTATGCGTCAGGCCAATAGTGCATAGGATTTCGAGTTTTCGATCTATATACTCAACTATGGTTACAAGTGTTACTATTACATATTATATCCTTACTAAAGCGTAACATACTTTTATTTTGGAACAGGTTACTGGAACTGTTATTTCTCTGGAACGGGAACAGGTAAAACAGGTATCTTATTTCACCTGTTATAGCTCAGTCCTAACACAAACACAACTCTATTTGAAAGAAGAGAACCAATGAGCTTTTTTGTATATCCTTTGCTTTTTTTCTTCTTTTTTTCCAGTTTTTCCAATGTATTGAAGCCTTCTTAGTCTTTTCTAATTTTCAAAGTAAATTCAAACAAGATGGTGACTCCCTTGCTAGAGCTATCTGTGGGACTTTTCTGGCAACTCACAATTTATGTTTCCAGTTTCTATTTATAATCCACTTCATATGCATATTATAGTATGGTATGGTATTTGGTTATTATGCGTATTATGCACAATAACCAAACTATTTCACGCAAAACGCCACCAATATTACATAATCTCTCTCTTTGTGTGTGTGTGTGTGTAACCTATTTAATAATGTTGCCAATAAAAGTTTCAATTTTTATTACATATTTTGTATTTTAGTTTAAATAATTTGTCTAATCAAAGCACCCGCTCATTTTAGCAAAATCCCTAAGGTAAAAACCTCAGTATCGCATCATTGCCTAAGGCAATAATATAATAGGATAATATTATCGTTTAAGGCCTCATTCTTTAAAAAATATTGCAGGACAAGGCTGTGTTGGTAGCATAAGTGTTACTGACAGTATGTTCGCTCGTTGTTTGGACATCTGTTGGTCAGCATAGTCATTAATGTCACTTCAGTGCATTGGCACCATTAGTTCCGATTTTAACCTCGCGCCAAAATAGCCTTGTCTGACCAATGACTATGTTTCAATTGGCCGCTATGAAATCGCCGTTTTAGCAATCAACCACATTTAAACCCGTAACTGATATTGGAAAAATGAAGTACCTACCTAGTAATTGAAGCAAAAAAAAAACATTTTTTCGCTTACTGGCGCATTTTTAAAGCGCTGGCAGCCCGTTTTTGCGTAGACCAGTTGGCAGCACTGATGCCGTTTGTCGTGTTGCATAGGCCTAATAGTCTGTGGCATAGGCGACGCGGTGAAGTTCGCTCGTGTGTCGGTAGAGTTGTAACTTAAACGCGTAATTTAAATATTTTGTTTTGGAAAATATGCCATTTATTTCAAAAGACTGGCGGTCACCTGGCGAAGAGTGGGTGAAAACTCAAGAAGGATGGGAAAAGAAGAAAGTATTAGAATGTACCGCGCAAAGGTGAGCGTTATTGCAAAATAAACAGCAATCCTTTGTTCGCATTAGTCCAACGCTACGGGCCATTTACTGATTTAATATATTTAACAAATATCACGCCACATAAAAAGCTTGTTTTGTTAGATTGTTTGAATGCTTTCGTATGTTTTTGCAGATATGCCGCTGTTACTAATTTTAATAATTCCGAGGATATTCAACATAAATGGCAAGTATTGTTTGTTGTTGTTATAGATACTACAGATAAACTAAAATCAGCTGTTCTGTTGCGTTTTATTGATTTTTTGTGTGCAGAGCTTGTAGCTGACATAAGAACGTCATAGTGTGTACGATAGAGTATTTATGCACTTATTTTAATCATAGAAAGTAGGTGTATTTAAACAGTTTTCTTATTTTAACTTACATAAATGTTGAAGTAGACATGTTCTTAAGTGGAAGTACGTTGTTATAACTTGGGTATTATTGTGATTATTTTCCTCCTTCAAATATTGTATTTAACTCTATTCTTGTACTCAAAATTAAAAAGCACAACTTCCGCATGTCGTACCTATTTAGAACTTGCATTTTTCAAGGGCTTTAATATCTGTATTAATAAATCTGTAGTACTGTCTATATAATTAAATGTTTTTTTCCTAATTTCCCGATAGGCATAACAAATGAACGACACCGAAAACGAACACGAATATTCCTTTTTGTTTTGTCTGTCTGCCTGTTTGTATGTCCGGATTTAACTCAAAATAGGCTTGACCGATCCTTATGAAATTCGTATACCCTTCAATATTAATTTTAGAAAAGATGGAAAAAATTTTTTTGTTAAATTTTCATCGATTTTAATGAAATGTACACGGGAAGTATAAGTAGTTCCATGAATGATGTGCTATGAGTATTTTTAGTCACTTTTAGGAATTGCAAAAAAAGTTCGTTTAAATTTCATTATAAAATTTCTTAACCGATTTTGTATACGGGAAGCATAAGTAATTAGTAAATAAGCTATAACTTTTGTCAAAAATATATTTAAAATTGTTAAAAAAACATGTTCTAATTTGTATTAATTCTCAACCGCTTTTGACAAAATTTCGTAGATGGGATGCATAGGTAATCTCATAGGTACGTGATTTCATATTTGATAGACATAAGAATCGACAACAATTATTTCACAACATAGAACAATTCTTGTTTTGTATATCAGAAATATATTAAAAAAAAATCCAATTTAGTTAATATTCTCAACCAATTTTGATGAAAATTGCTCACGGGATGTACATGTCATTCCTCATATGATAGGCTATATTAATTATAAATAATATATGTAAAAATAGAATTATGGGATGAAAATAATTACAGCGTAATAACAAAAGCCTGCGGAGCCGCGGGTACACCGCTAGTTACATAATAAATAAATAGACTATGTGGTTATATTATTTTTACTGTTAACACCTAGTAATAGTTTACGTAGGCAAAACGAATATATATTGATAATTGTTGTAAAGAAAAGCATAGAAAAAATCGGTTGTCTGTAAAGTCGGTTTATTGACGATTGTTGAACGTGACAACGTCATAAGAAAATACTGATGGAATGGTATCATTTTTCAAAAGAAAATTTTAATTTTATTTGTTTGATAAATATTTTGTATGGATATAGAGAAGGAGGTAAATGGAAATGACAATTGAATTGATCAAGTTACATTTATTTGTACGCATAAATTCAATTATGTCATTTTTTTTTGTTTTACAATGTATATAGTTTTTACAAGTATGAATGTGCTTTGAGCAATTGTTTTACAACTTTTAAACATGTGTGATATTTAACTTCTTACAATTTGTGTTATTCTGTTGAGAATAGGAAGATGATAGGAAAAGTAAGAAATGAAAGGGCCGAACGCGGAGGACGATTGTGCCTCTTTGTCGCTCGTTCCGCGCTCTCGCTTGCACTTCAAGTCTTAAATGGAACGCCTCAGAGCGAGGTAACGCCGCATGAGTCATGTTTTTTCGTGCGTGCTGCCGGCTCCATCGAATTATAAGACGTTGTCACGTCAAAACCGTATGTAAAGTAAAATTTGTTATTATGTTACTCTGAAACTTGTGACAACTTTAGTTCGAAACTTAATCAAGTCATATATCAATCAATTTTATTACTTTTTACAACAGCTGCCCTCAGGTAAAGCGTTAGGTGTAGTCGCTCTAGATGCCAGGTACCAAGGGATGCCAAATGCGAAAAACAATTTCGAGCAAAAAAATATAATTTATTGCCTTATATTTATAGTGTTGCCATAAATATTGTTACAAGGAAAATACTCTTTTTTCTGATGCATAAATCATTTATTACTGTAATGTGTGTTAGTTTATACATTTATAATAACAATAAAAATATATGAAGTTCATTCAAAATGATCGCCATTGGCTTTAATGCAGTTCTTTAAACGTTGAGGCCAGTTATCAATGGAAACACGCACTTTCTCCATGGGGAAATTCTTCACTGCCAATCTTATGGATTGTTTTAGGGACTTCAAATTATCATGGCGTTTAGAGCATGCCATACTCTCTATAACTGATGACCATAAATCATAATCCAGCGGATTACGTTCGGGACTAGATGACGGCCAGTCTTCAGCTCTGATGAAGTCCGAAACGTTCGTTTCCAACCACGCTTGAGTATATTGAGCTTTATGACCCGGTGCTGAGTCTTGCTGAAAGGACCATTCTTGGTTATGGAACATGGTGTTGTTAAGAGGCTTGACCACCTTCTCAAGAATCGTATCTTGATACACTTGTGCCGATTTTTTGATACCTTTTTCGCAAAACTATGGCTCAGTCACTCCTTGATAGCTAACACCCCACTAAACCATCACTGAAGTCGGATAATGTCCACGTTGTACCTACTCTGCTGACTAATTGACTAACTTATTAGATATTGATTTTAGCTACTTTGGATCACATCGTAAGTTTTGTTAAACTATAAAACTAGTCACGAACAGTGTAATAAATAAAACAACTAAAAACGAAACCGTTCCCCTTATTAACGTTTTGCGCAAGAGCAAAGCGATACCAGAAATCGCTAAATATTGGCTTCAAAATGGCAAATTCATATTATGTACGAGCCATAATGTAGTAAACATAATTAATTTTGCGATTTGCTTTTGCGAAATACGATATTAGGAGGCGGGCATAGAGTAGAAAACCATTAATAATATACAATTATAATAACATTATATTTATAATTCAATATTCGTATTCGCGAATATATTTCAGAAATCATGAATACTTTTGAAACAACTACTAAAACACATATAAATTATTTATGTAGCTGTATTATTTATAAATTTAATTTTATTGTTCGAAAATAAATTCTATTTTTGTTTAGTTAAGTTTAAAGTGTGGAATTGTAACAAATAACAGTTCAGGTACTTATGTATTTTTAGTCTAATTAATTGTCCCGTCACTAAAGATAATTAGTGACGGGACTAAACCCTGCAAAAATCAAATTGAATTTATTTTGCCCCTCAAACATCATGCAATGTTTTGAATTTAACAACATACGTTACATTTTTAATGCACAAAATATAAATACAAACGGGATAAAAGTCTAGGGTTGGACCGAAGTACTAAAGGCAGAAGTTTGGTCGAAATTTGCTTCAATTTTGGTGATAAGAATGTGTCAAAAATATTTATGCTGTTCTTGTTATTTTTCTTGCGCTACTCTCGCCCATTTCTCCTCGATCCGTTACTTCCTCAGACCCCAACATACTCGAGTTAATGGTGATACCAGGTGATAATGGTCGCACTGGATCTACTTTTGCATTATTGAACCCTCTCATAAGTAACATAAAAAGATTTCATGCAGTTAAAATATCTGATTTACACGTTGGAGTCAAGTTGTAATACTTATCGGGCTTCGACTTCGTGCGATGTTGTATTTACACCTAGTTCTTGTCAACCAAAAACTTTAGCAACAACATTTTTGGCCTTACAGCCACCGTATATTACTTACATATTGTGTTTTTCTGCAAGTGGAAACTCGATGATCTATATTGTGTGCAAATTCATAGAGCTTTAACAGAGATAATAGCGTTGGATAGCCAACCGTCTTCAATTTTGTAAGACAATGCATTTAGTTTATTGATGTCTCTAGCGAAGCCCTAATAACCAAGTATTTAGTCTAGTATCTTTACCTCAAATTTTCGAAAAATTCAAAACATTGAATCGGAAAGTGCTTTCAAATGACTATAGTGAAGACTTTTCTCTATATCATCGTCATTTAATTAGTTATTGTAGTAAAATATTTTTTTATTCAATCACGAGATTTGTCCTGGTAATTATCAGAAAACCTGTGAACTTTAGTAATCACTTTGTTTCTTCTACATTACACACAATTGTGCCTTTTTTGAACTTCGTCAGCATTAGCTGTAAGTATTTACTGAAGTCGACAGAACTTCGGTTCAACTTAACAAAACTGAACCGAACATCGGCCCATCGTAAGATAAAACCCATAAGTATATAAACCGGGATTTCTATGTACATACGGCATGTGTAATGCATGATTACTAATATCAGAAGTACTCTGAATCACTAGCTGACGTGTTGATTATTTAACGACTTACCTTTAGTATGGGAAAACTCTAAAAAACCCAAAAGCAGAGTATTTCTGAAGTGCAATTTCCCGCATAGCTTGCGCAAATGCACAAACCACAAAATTTTGTTTTGATTATCTTTTTTATTTCTTACTAGCTGAGTCCCACGTTCATGAGTATTGTTCCACTGTTTAGAGTCGTAGCGTGACCTCCCCTCCTTCGCCAAGGAGCTCTGGATATCTTACACACCGCAGGAACAGAACAATAGGTCATCTGATTGCGATTTTCTGTAGAGTGGAGGTGTTCCACCAATCAGGCTGCCCCGAGTAAAGAGATATTTTCTAAACAATTTCGCTGTGCTTTAGTATCTCTTAGATGGTATAAATTAATGAAAAAATCAGTTAAGCACCATTTATTAGTATCATTAAACACATAACTTAAACACTCAATGAAGACTAATCATTAATTAATTTAAGCTTAATTTTTTTTCCTAAGTTATAAAAGATAGAATTTTATAAATAACTAGCGGTCAATGATAGAAATTCGATCAGCGACTTTTTAATCATAGACTATTCCGTTTGACATTTAATTCAATTAAATTCCGTCTAAGTTCAATGGCACTGGTCAGGTTAGGATTCACAGTATTAATTTATTTTATTTAATATATTAGTAACATATATTATACATACATTTTAGCTTTCTGCACTCCTTTTTCATATAAACTTTAACCATGCCAAATCTCACAGTCTTCCGTGCACGCGATACGCTTAAAAGGGGGTAGAAAGTTTTTGTTTCACGTATTAAATATATAGATGATACAGTTATGACATTCATAATGAGAGCCGATATATTAACGTTAAATTTTACAAAGAACTTCAAAGATATATCACACACGTTTTCTGTTGTTTATTCTAAGGTATTTTAAATAACAACTCCTATCGACATAATTTTTCTCCACTGTGGGAAATCCATAAAGGTGACAACGACGAATCCGTTGCGGTTAGTAAACAATTTGTTGTCGTATCTAGGTCAGGCTGAAACAGACAGGTCACCGCAATTGTATCATTATTCCAATGACAAAACATTGTAAAGTATTATGTATTCATTAGCATAATCTAATTTATTTCTACTTCTACACTATTACTTCTATACTATTATTACTAGCGCTTTGACAGCGGCTTCGGTCGCGTCATAGTTATTTCCCATTATTCTCATTCTAAATGAATTGATAAAAACCAATTTTCATAGATCTATCTTCAAAAATTAGGGATTTTCATACAAAATTTCATCCCCTTTTTCACCATCTTAGGTGTCGTATTTACAAACATCTTACCTTAATGCTTACCTATAGTGATAAAGGAACCCGCATATTATTTTTTATGCTCTTAGCCATAGTAGTTTAGGCTTTGCGTTGATATATCACTGAGTTATATTTTTATATGTATAATATATAAAGATGTAAAGTTTGTATGTTTGTTTGTAGGAGGTACTCCACGGAACTACTGAAGCTATTCTAAACATTTTTTCACTGATAGAAAGCTATGTTCTCCCTGAGTAACATTCTTATAACACTTTATATTGTAATTAACGCGAAAGTAATTACGTGTAGTTGTTATGCCTATTTAATAAAGCATGTTTGTTTAAATGTTTGTCCTTTAATCACGCTTCCGGTGTACAGAATGTCATAAAAATCGGTCAAGCCGTTCTTGAGTTAATCAAAGCATACAACAAACAGACAAAAAACCATATCATATTCGTGATCAGTAGTAGTGTCCTTTTAATAGATGTCTCGCTGGTAATTTGAAAAAAATACGTTACTACTAAGACTTGGAACGCACCAGTTGAGCTATGTTTAATCACTAGGCTATGTCAGTCGAGTATTTGAAAGCTAGATAATAGAGCATTTTCTTGCTGTAATCAAACTCTAAGCGATATCATTACTATGAAGTTTCTACATAATACATTCGTTATGGTTTTCTATTTTGGCATCACTTATTATATTTCTAGTTTTTCTTCCGTACTTAGAAAAGGACCCCCCTCCCCAAAGTAAAATATTTTGTATGTGGACCACAAAAATTAAAACAATAAAAACCAGCTAAATTTCAGTCGCCATTACGCTAAGGATCCTGAACGAAACAAAAGAAAATAAATTTTTTTTTGGTAAATAAATAACAAATGTGGTGGAATGGAACCATTACATCGGCGCTGAAGTTTAACTCCAACTTGGCTGATTTTTTTATTTATTTGTTTAAGCTATAAATGCCCGATTGTCGCGCGGTCACTAAAATTGTAGAACGAAATTAGAAGCAACGTAAGTTGTAACTGATTCTGTCGCCTGACTTGGTAAATCTTTCACCAGGATAATTGACATTTTCAGCATGAGAAGACGCCATATGTCAAAAATGGCCAACAGGACTAGTTTTATTTCCGACACCCTTTGTAACCTGTTTGGGAACAGATGTGTCTTCAGCTCCCTTTTGTAATTCCGAATCATTTTCCGTTTATGTAACTTAATATTTAAATTAGTTGCCATTAGCAATCGGTCGCTAGGCGAAAGATCATGTTTACTTATCTCTTTTCTCTGGGGCTTTCTTTGTTCGTTCTCCATGAATAATTTTTGCAATTTTGCAACATATATGTTCTTGCTTTCATAGTAATTTTTATTGGATGATAGAAATGTATTAGACCCACTCAGTTAAACAAGCATGGAAGTAAGTCTACCAGATTGGTCAAGGATGTACGTGGCCATTAGGCATTAGGGCATGATAGGATACTCTTGGGCGGTGTAAGGAACTCTTCTGGCGTAGTTAGTTGAGAGACTGTTCCTACCGTACGTGAGGCTAAGGCTTAAATTACTGTAGATTTCATAAACTTTTCATTAACGTTTTAAGTTTACTTACACTAATATTCATAACTAGTTATACCCAGCGAGCAAGTATCAAAATCTATTTAGTAGTTTTTGCGTGATGCGCGTACAATGGAAAACCTTAATCATTTTATTGGTAAATATAGATTATGCCTAAATATTATAATACTCATACATATTTGATAGCGAATCTACACAAAACCTTGGAATACTTTTGCTATTCTTGAATTTACGGTGGAATCTATCTCGAATTAGGTCAGGGGTCGAATCGAAAAAGTGTTTCAATTTTGCAGGTACGGTCTCATGGAACGGTAAACATAGTTAGTCACGGGTGAACGAACTCTTGTATGAGACGAAAAAAGCATAACGTTTATTTACTTAGCTCAATGCGTCATCAGATTTCAACGATGCGATATCTTAATACATATACTCAAGACTCTCATTATTTCGGTAGCATTTCGAAAAGTAAGGGCTGCCTTACTTTACCTTACTAAAGTGCGAAAATAGCTGATTCTACTGCCGCAACGACAAAAAAAATTTGAAGTTTCGCACATCTTTTTTTTAGAGAAGTAAGGCACACAGAAGCTTCTCTCTACTTAAACTAGTACCACAGGCGAAATACCTCCACCCTACAGCCAAATAACCTTGTGTTGTGTTTCTGCGGTTAGTAGGATTTCCAGACCTCCTTGGGTAATAGAGGTACAAGTTCGGCAACGCGCTGGAGACACCTCTGATGCGTCATAGGCTACAGTATTGCACTCTTTGCTCGCCTATAATTGGAGTACTATATATACAAATATGTGTATTGTGTACTCTATTGGCGCGCCAAATTAATAAAACTTGCATAAAATCCACAAGTATGCAAAAAGTCGGGACTTTTTGATTTTTTTCTTCTATGTACATGTAGAAACGCTGTTCTACATATAAATTTGTATGTAAATGTAACGGCCTTGGGCTAAATCAAATCAAATTAGACGAAATAACAGTGACTAAACATAAAGATCAAGTTAAATAAACGAAATGGACCGCGCCCAAAACCTTTCAATTTTGTATTAGATCAGACGCACCCATTAGAAAGGGTAAATAATCCAAGGTATGATCATGATAATCCAGGCATCGGGCATGTTAGCTGCCGTTACGCCGGTAGGCTAATTCGACAACGATCATAGTCGTGAAAACCAGGACTTGCATTATCCGTGTATAATGTATTCTATCCCTTATTGTCGCATTTTCCTTTCATATCGTTTCAAATCACAACGGTACTAATGCAGACAAACGTTACAATAAACACTTCCCTGTTCTGAAAATAAACTACAATATTCTAAAGTGCACTTTCACTAACCATCCGACGACATTTAAATATAATATTATTGTATTTTGTACCCAATCCGCGCGGCTTACGGTTCATTACAGTTCCAACTGATTACAGGAGAGTACAACCTAGAAAATTAATATTGTCGTTAGTTTAATAGATTTTATGAGGGCGGACCACTTCTGTATTTAGCATCGTTACAGTTGTCAAACGCGACAGGCATTTCCGTTCGTGGTTATGTACTATTATGATTGTTTTTCAGAGAGTTTCTGATCGAAAATTTACTTTCAAAAAGCTTACGTTCCAAATAGTTGACAAAAAGTTAATGTTTTCATTAAAATAAAAATATATTTTCGTTTCTAATTAAAGGAGTCAACATTTTTAATGTGAAACTTTTTGCGCGCATGAGGGTAATTTTTTACGGATGCAACGCGTCACGAAAATGTGAAACGTTTTGAGAGAGAGAGAGCGAGAGAGCGATTGAGAGAGAGTGAGAAAGGGCGAACGTAGCATGAAGCACGTAGCCATGGAGACAATGTGTAAACAATGAGTTAAATTTATAAATAAACATTTTGTGATAAATTTGTAAATCGTCCTAATATAGTAAGCAGTTGTTCAGAGTAAGTAATATATTTGTTATCTTTTTGTTAATATACAATTTTTTTATGTTAATTCGTTTGAAGGTTAGGAAGTTTTAATATTTTCAAATAACATGTGGCATTTTAATTTGCCACTCGTCATTTAATAATTTTATATACCTAATAATTTAATGGCAATTAAATTCATTGAATTCCTATCATATCTTCCCTTTTCCCTCCCTCTAAGTCTCGGAAATCTAAAGCTTTAGAGATTAGTATAAATATAAACGAGATTAGAAAATTAGTTTGCCAATGAAGTTTCACTTCTGACCTGTGTACTTTGTACGCACGCACTTTTTTTTAATCGTAATTTATCTTTACCTGTTTTTAATAATATATAATTAATAATACAAGAATGCGTTCAAACATGAAGCTGCCTTCAAAATAAAATGAAAACCTTATTACGTTTTAATCCTATGTGTAATAAATCACTAAGATAATAATACTGATTTATTTCAAAGAAAATATGAATAATTGATGAGTGAATCTATCTCAGCGCTAACTGTGTATCGACCACATCCGATTAAACCACAAAATAGATAACTACAGAAAGTTTAATTTGAGAAACATTTCATTTCCTCGTTCATACAGATGCTCTACGAACAATCAAGAAGTCGGACCAGGGGATCTCGTAACTTAATGCTTTTTGAATAAAATCGAACGTTTCTTCATAAATCTACTAGCAGCGCTAACAATAGAAACACGAAGGGTGGAATCATAATTGATGTTACAGCAAAGGACAAATTTTCGACTGTAATTAAAAAAAATTCAACACAAAAAACACTTTATTAGTCCCTGTCCAGAAAAAGCGATTTCGCTGCGACTACTTAAGCGCACGTTCGCGCGTAAATCGCCTTGTCGACGCGATGTTTGGAGCTCAAGAACCTCGCCGAACGCAACGCACGGTGTGAATTCGCACCGAAATCGCTCCTGGACAGGGTCATATTTTTGTAGCCGCGAATAAAGGAATTTCCGGCTGAGAATACGGAAAGTAGTCACACATTATTTTAATCCGATAATTTGACTGTACATCATTATTTTAAATGAGTGAATATACGCTCGTGTTATGTTTATTGTGTATTTATACGTTTAAATAAAAACCGTAGCGTTACTATCGAGTGTAGGTTGTTAAGGATGGCTGGAGCAGAGCGGACATTCTGTACATTATATGTACTATGGTTTAACCATGACCCACTTCGTCTTTAGCGTACTCGTACAGTTCTATATATACCTACTTATAGAAACCTGCATTTCTTTTTTCACATTACTCTCGTATCTTTTTGTGCAACCGAAAGCGTCCCATTACTTTTACTGGGAGGTAGAACACGACAATTGCGTCCGACTGAATCATGACCATGGTACACTGGCGTAAGTTGTAACACACGACATAGTGACACGCTTAAGAGCTCTCTTTTGATTTGTCGCATTTCGAAATTAACTAGTGTATATCCAAGTTCCAAGTGCCAAAGGCTTTCAGGCTGACATTACTGCGACGATCGGCAAAGGATTGCATTTGCTTTTGGATTGCTTACTTGATAGTTGTTTTTTTAAAGAAGAGTTGCACTCAAAGAGTAGCTACTTTGCCTATAATTGAAAACACTAAAACTCTCCTTTTAAATTACGATTAAAAAATTTGACTCCTTCAATTACAATTAAATTAAAACTTGCCAAGTTAAAAATCTTATATCAAAGAAAGTAATAAATTGTTTTGTAAATGAAATGAGGAACGTACATTCCTACAGCTATAATTAAAGGGACTTCTATGGAACTTGGCACCCGTTCGATCTCAGTTCTTGGTGACAACGACAACCCCGAACGTCGTTTCTACCGAACTTGGCCCCCCTTTTCACATTTATGTTTCAAAAGACCTAATAAACAAATTATGCAATACCTTTTTTTGTACATAATTGGATTTAAATTCAGCAGTAACTGTTGTATTAGATACGTCCAAATGCAATTTTGTATTATCTTTGATTACGATCTGCAGAACTTGAGAACTACTGTTTTGCAAGAGCTAGCTGTTAAATTTAACGTAACCGGCCGGATTACAACGGATTAAGTAATACAGTCGTAAAGTCTACTCTTTCATAGCCTTTTTAATATAAAATTGTGTTTTTGACCTTTTATTATTTTTGTATAATACTAATATTCCTAGGCAAAATCTAATTTAGTTAGAAAAAAGTTCGATTTACTGAAGATAAGGTGTCCATACAACATTCAACCAATGTGTTTAGTTCTAATGACATACGGAGCAGAGATATGGTCCTAAACGAACCGCACATCAAAAGCAGGTAACTTACTGATGGGTGGAAATCGTTGTTTGAATGAAGATATCGTGATAGTTTTTTGTAAAAGTTCAAGTATAATAAGTGTAAAACAATAAAAAAATTGATCAAAATCTATTCAGTAGTTTCGTCTCGTCGTTTTCGATGTTTTAAGAATGTCTGACGGTATCTAAATATTAAAGAATATTATTATACAAAAATATATCATAAGATTCATAATTAAGAAAACTTTATTTTAACAAACTATTATCCAGAACCGAAGTGTTTATGTATCCGAAATATGTTTATAGGCACTTTACACTTTTAATGACTAACGTTAGTGACTAGAAAACTATTTCAAAAAAATTTAAAAATTTGAATAAGTACAGTGTAAAAAAAATGAATGTAAATTATTGTAAAAAAAGCGTGGGGTGTATTCAAAGCGCTTTTTAAGATATTATATTATCGAAGTGATGATTCTTCTACTCATTATCTGTCAATAAAATGTTTATAATTATTGACACTATGCACCCCACGCTTTTTTTACAATAATGTACATTCATTTTTTTTTACACTGTACTTAATCAAATTTATTAAATTTTATTTTCTGTTTTTTAGTTGGATTTTTTATGAAAGCGTGTTTTTTTTGTTTTTTTAAACTATTATTTATTTTTCATTTTTTAGTTAAATTTTTTAAACTATAAATTATTTAGTTCGATTTGCTAACTATCAACCGCCCTTAATATGTACAAATGTGTTCCGATTGTATCTTGGCTAAGAACACATATTCAAAGATTTCTATGATGCCAATATAAACAGCGAGACACATAGAGGTGCAACCTTATTTACATATACAGTCAGTCACATTAATGCTTGAGTATGGAATTTTCAATCCGTAATCACTCTACAAAATATTATAATCATAGGAGCGAATCTGTTGGCGGCACTGAGAATGAGGATGAGTGTGAATTTTCACTCTGTGACTGATTGTAGATTTTATGGTTTATCTCCTAATCGAATCATTTCATTCAATGCTTCACTGTTACATGGAGTTCTTCCTGTTAATTTTGAGCAATCAAGTTCTTCAATTCGTATACCGTCCAAGGATCTTCCACGACTAAGTGCCACATAAGCTTGTCCAGCAGCAAACAATAGCGGACCCAAATAAATGACTGCATGATCAACTGTACAACCTTGCATGCCCGAAAGAGTAAGTGTGGAACTGCACCCATGCGTAGTTCGCGCACTAGCTCTATCTCTCTTACTCGCATGCAAAGAATGCGGAAAGAAATTAATTAATCCTGGCGAATCTAATTAGGATAATCGGATGCTTTGATCGGATTATTGCATTGTCATCGACTTTTGACAGGTGTGCAAAGTTTGAATTAAATCTGATCATTCAAAGTAGGACAAAATCGAGCTCAAAGGGGTCGGTTACATACATACATACATACAGGTGAAGCTAATAAAAGCGTGTTAAAAAGAGGGAATTCAAAGTATGTTCGTATTCAGTATAAAATGACACGACAGTACATGGGAAACAAACATTTTGAAATTCTAAAACGGGATTTAAACTGTTTATAAGTGTTGTTAGCAGATATAAAAGAGGGATGTTACGATGCTCGTCCGTGTATCCTTGGCAGAGAGCCAGGGTGCCTTTGCCTTGTTCGTTGGCCAGCGAAACTCTTTCGCTGTCTATGGTTAGTGTTCTAATTTTAAATTTGGAACTAGGAAGTTTTTCCGCTGAATTTCGCTTTGCTGTGATTTTGTTTCAAAATTACTGTCACTAAAGGTGATAAATTTCTTTATAAAAATCAAATATCTTTCATAGATTTTTTTTACATTAAAATGTATTAATGTATCGCAATGCAGTTTTAATTGACTGGAACAGCTGTTTTGAACGAAAATATATCATAGATTGAGAGTGTGCTAAATCGCGTAAAATAACCAATCAGATGCCAAAAATATTTGTTTTTCCCGGACTGCGTAATAGGAGGATTATGGTTTTCGAGCGTACTATGTATGTATGTATATTTCTTTGGCATACTCTGTATGTAGCCTGAACGGCTTTATGGATTTTATCATACGAGGTGTCGTTAGATTCGTCTTAGTTGTGCGAGTGACATGGGCTATATAATACTTAAGTACGACATCTGGGAATCAAATAAAAATAAAAAATAAAAATTATTTGTCAAGTGTTTTTGTTGTTGCAGTCATTTTGTTTCCTTTTTAATAATTTTTAGACTGTTGCCTAATTAGGTAGTTGTGGAATTTTAGTTGTCAGCTTTTCAGTTATTAAACTGTTGTAAAACTATTATCAGTACTACTTAATCTAAAACTTTTAAGTGAGCAGTTTTTGTATTTTTGTCCCTTGTAAAAACAGCTCCAAAGATTTGGATATACTGTCGTATTAAGATACATTGTTCTGATCCAAGTTTACCACTGAAATAACTTTGTTGAAGACACGGGTCGCACAAATATTTGTCGTTAAAAGAAACTTAAAAAATATGTCGAAGAGAGTGACAACAGAATAGACTATCAGAGACTCCAGGATTTTCCTTGATATCTTCATTACGGAATTACAAATCTTGTGGGCGTAATCAGGGTTAAGTGCAAGCACTATGTACACGGTCCGACAACCCATGTAAGAATGATGTATGTCTGTTTATTTGGGGTTGCCCCCGGTGGCCTCCAACCTCCCCTAAATAGCCACCCCAAGCCTCGCATGTCTAATGTTATCGCTGTCCGTAAGTGACCTGGTAACTAATCTTGATCATCCTCATAATCTGATAAGCTCCAGCCAGAATGATCTTCTCTTCGGGTTCCGACTTAGTGGGTTGCCTCGAACAATCTTGATGCAATATTAATGATATTCACGTTGCGATGGCTCCAGCAAGAATCATTCTTCAAGCCCATCGTTGTCTGTTTATATAGCTCGTAGGCCCTAAAGCACGGTTACTGTTGCTAGAGCGCTGCATCTCTACATTCTTTTCAGTTATTTTATTTTCCACGTATTTTTGAGTACTGCAGAAAACTATTATCTCGTTGCTATGACACATGTTTTCTTCTTTTAAATAATCCCATAGACACGATTCTCTGACAAATAAATAAAAGAAGAAATATTTTGAAGTGAAAACTTCTTTAGTACGTTCAAATTTGAAACGCAATGAAACGAAAAAGCCACACTAAAAAGAAACAAACACATACATCCATAGTTCTATAGGATTTAGCCTGTGACTTGTGAGAAAAGGACATAGATTACAAATTCAGTCACGGATGGAGGGGGGGGGGGGGGGAGGTCCGGTTGGCAGTTTCAGGGGGCGCCAAAATCTATGGTAATATAATAAAGCGTATTTTTTTAATTGTTTGTTTGTTTTTTTAAACGATTTAGAGCATATTTGCGAATTGAGCAATTCATACGGTCTAAAAGTTAATCCAACCAAAACTCAAGTCATTATTATTTGGAGTCCCAGATTGCAAAAGTTGACTACAAACAAATTCCTCCTGTCATATTTAATGGTACTATAATTCCTATAAGTGACAAAGTAAAAAACTTAGGGATCTATATGGATAAAAAATAGTCTTGGGGTCCTCAGTTACAAGAAGTCAGCCGGAAAATGTATGCATCTGCTGGATCACTGAGAAGATTGCGTAACTTTCTCCCCACTGCCACAAAAATTACTCTTGCTCAATCTCTCCTTCTTCCAATCCTTGACTATGCTGATACCAGCTATCTAGATCTGACAAAAGCACAACTTGATAAACTTGAGCAACATAATTTTGGCATACGGTTCGTTTATGGGTTACGCAAATTTGACCATGTATCTGAATTCAGTACTAAACTCAAATGGCTACCAATAAGGTTACGCAGGGTTTTACTTTATAATATTCTGTTTAATCCGATAACCCCTCTTTATCTTAAAAAACGGTTTAAATATCTTCGTGATTTACATACATGTAATTTGAGATCGTCTGAAGACCTAACTTTAGAAATACCTAAACATACGACTAGTTTTCTTGACAAGTCTTTTTCAATCCAGGCAGCTCGGTTAAGGAATGCATTACCCTTACCAATAACACGTGCGCAATCACTTAATATATTTAAAAACTTATTTAAGGATCGCTATTTATCGCTTTCATCAGTTCTGTTGGTGCTTGTTTGTATGTGTGTATGTGTTTGTATGTATGTGTGTGTATGTATATATAATTTTATACTATGTATATAGATTTGTAGCTTTTTATTTTTATTATTAATGTTATTGTATATATATATATATATATATATGTTCTTGTATTTGTATGTGTACGATATTAACTAGTCTTTCTTTATATTTTAACTATCCCGTTCTTTCTTTCTTCCAATCCTTTGTAAGGTTGCCTGGAAGAAATTGCTTTAAGCAATAAGGCCGCCTGTTGTTTCTGTTCTGTTATTTTTTCTACTTTTTATTTTTATTGCAGTGTATGTTTTGAAACAATAAAGTATTTCCTATTTTATTTTCTCTCTAATCTCTGTAATTACCAGTCGGATTAGAAAAATTATTTTTTTATAAAATAGCCAGACTCTTGAAGTATAAGTATATGCTATTTTTGTTGCGCAAGTTAGATTTTGCTCTTTAGAGTATGAGTAAGCGTAGTAAGAGTATGCCATTTGGACACATAGTTTAGGAGATAATGAAAAATTAAAATAATTTGTACTTTCGGGAAGAACAATTTTGATAGACTACATGGCCTGGGTGTGTTAGCGGCGCCGTGTTTTTTGGGATAAAATTAACACAGGTGAAACCGTGGGGTACAGCTAGTCATAATATAATAAGGCCATTACGATATTACTCATAGCGATGAGGTAATAGATTGTCTAGAAAGACAATCGTACATAAGAAGTAAACTCCAGTTGTGTGTGTCACCACATAAACTTTTTTTTTACAATTTATATCAAACTCTGGAGAGAGGTGGCGCCACTATGTGGTTTTTGCCTCGATTTGAAAAAATCATAAATCCGGGGATAAAATCATGTTTTGTGAATGAATCACTTAACCGCGTGTGAACTGCAGGTTTTTTTAACGGAAGACATTAAATTTAATGTAACAACACTGTTAGAAAATATCTGATTCTGAAACCTCGGCTACAGTGGTCATGCAATATGCGCTGCGTTACATTTAACGATGTATTACCAAATAAACCTTGAACAAGGCATGTTAAAAATGTCTGAACTAATTTCGTTTGAATATTCTGCTGCTCCACATACATTTGCGCGGTTTTGCTACCACTGTTTACAGGAAGTAGTACAATTTAAATAAATACATAACGGGGCGTTCAAGTGTTACTTAACGCAATTTTTGAGCCTGTACACGCGCCGTGACATTTTTCTGTCGACAAGGAACAGTCGGTATCGGTGGTAAGGCATGACAATTGTGACCGACTGGAGTCCAATCATCATACACCTAAATCCCTTATTACGTATTTCACAATTGCAAAGCGATAGCAGAAATCGCTAAATATTTGCGTCATAATGGCAAAATCAGATTGTGTTTGATACATTAAAGGTGTTTTGTGTAATTACCGCTTCGTTAGTTACGTCATTTTATTTCCCTTTACAATCTGTTTCTTTCTTTTCATGTATAAAATTTGTGGTTAACGTGTTGTGCCTCGAATTAATCAATATTATCTTTCTTTTTTTTTATTTAAATAACAACAAATCATATTGATCATGACCATGCATCATACATAACCTTTTGACACGTGCAGCGGATACTGCAAGTTCAACTTTTATTAATACAACCTTGCCGAGACGCCTGTTTATGCACTCAACTCTAATGCAATGTAATCACAATAAATATTGTCTACTTAGTTTTCAATTGACATGCAACATTTTTTCTCTTCGCTTTGTTAATAAACCTGCGATATGCGTTTTCTTACGCCTGTAACACGCACTTTCTTACGTCTGTATCTTGCACTTTCTTACGCCTGCAACTAGCGCGTTCTTGCGCCTGTAACTTGCGCTTTCTTCGTCAAATGTCAACGTTTCACAAAATAAATATGAACTAGGTAAATTACCAAAACTCAAGTCATTATTATTTGGAGTCCCAGATTGCAAAAGTTGACTACAAACAAATTCCTCCTTTCATATTTAATGGTACTATAATTCCTATAAGTGACAAAGTAAAAAACTTAGGGATCTATATAGATAAAAAATAGTCTTGGGGTCTTCAGTTACAAGAAGTCAGCCGGAAAATGTATGCATCTGCTGGATCACTGAGAAGATTGCGTAACTTTCTCCCCACTGCCACAAAAATTACTCTTGCTCAATCTCTCCTTCTTCCAATCCTTGACTATGCTGATACCAGCTATCTAGATCTGACAAAAGCACAACTTGATAAACTTGAGCAACATAATTTTGGCATACGGTTCGTTTATGGATTACGCAAATTTGACCATGTATCTAAATTCAGTACTAAACTCAAATGGCTACCAATAAGGTTACGCAGGGATACACTTATCTTGATTTTACTTTATAATATTCTGTTTAATCCGATAACCCCTCTTTATCTTAAAAAACGGTTTAAATATCTTCGTGATTTACATACATGTAATTTGAGATCGTCTGAAGACCTAACTTTAGAAATACTTAAACATACGACTAGTTTTCTTGACAAGTCTTTTTCAATCCAGGCAGCTCGGTTAAGGAATGCAATACCCTTACCAATAACACGTGCGCAATCACTTAATATATTTGAAAACTTATTTAAGGATCGCTATTTATCGCTTTCATCAGTTCTGTTGGTGCTTGTTTGTATGTGTGTATGTGTTTGTATATATGTGTGTGTATGTATATATAATTTATACTATGTATATAGATTTGTAGCTTTTTATTTTTATTATTAATGTTAATATATATATATATTTGTTCTTGTATTTGTATGTGTACGATATTAACTAGTCTTTCTTTATATTTTAACCATCCCGTTCTTTCTTTCTTCCAATCCTTTGTAAGGTTGCCTGGAATAAATTGATTTAAGCAATAAGGCCGCCTGTTGTTTCTGTTCTGTTATTTTTTCTACTTTTTATTTTTATTGTACAGTGTATGTTTTGAAACAATAAAGTATTTCCTATTTTATTTTCTCTCTAATCTCTGAAATTACCAGTCGGATTAGAATTTTTTTTTTTTTATAAAATAGCCAGACTCTTGAAGAATAGTATATGCTATTTTTGTTGCGCAAGTTAGATTTTGCTCTTTAGAGTATGAGTAAGCGTAGTAAGAATATGCCATTTGGACACATAGTTTAGGAGATAATGAAAAATTAAAATAATTTATACTTTCGGGAAGAACAATTATGATAGACTACATGGCCTGGGTGCGTTAGTGGCGCAGTGTTTTTTGGGATAAAATTAACATGGGTGAAACCGTGGGGTACAGCTAGTCATAATATAATAAGACCATTACGATATTACTCATAGCGATGAGGTAATAGATTGTCAAGAAAAACAATCGTACATAAGAAGTAAACTCCAGTTGTGTGTGTCACCACACAAACTTTTTTTTTACAATTTATATCAAACTCTGGAGAGAGGTGGCGCCACTATGTGGTTTTTGCCTCGATTCGAAAAAATCATAAATCCTGGGAAAAAATCATGTTTTGTGAATGAATCACTTAACCGCGTGTGAACTGCAGGTTTTTTTAGCGGAAGACATTAAATTTAATGTAACAACACTGTTAGAAAATATCTGATTCTGAAACCTCGGCTACAGTGGTCATGCAATATGCGCTGCGCTACATTTAACGATGTATTACCAAATAAACCTTGAACAAGGCATGTTAAAAATGTCTGAACTAATTTCGTTTGAATATTCTGCTGCTCCACATACATTTGCGCGGTTTTGCTACCACTGTTTACAGGAAGTAGTACAATTTAAATAAATACATAACGGGGCGTTCAAGTGTTACTTAACGCAATTTTTGAGCCTGTACACGCGCCGTGACATTTTTCTGTCGACAAGGAACAGTCGGTATCGGTGGTAAGGCATGACAATTGTGACCGACTGGAGTCCAATCATCATACACCTAAATCCCTTATTACGTATTTCGCAATTGCAAAGCGATAGCAGAAATCGCTAAATATTTGCGTCGTAATGGCAAAATCAGATTGTGTTTGATACATTAAAGGTGTTTTGTGTAATTACCGCTTCGTTAGTTACGTCATTTTATTTCCCTTTACAATGTTTCTTTCTTTTCATGTATAAAATTTGTGGTTAACGTGTTGTGCCTCGAATTAATCAATATTATCTTTCTTTTTTTGTATTTAAATAACAACAAATCATATTGATCATGACCATGCATCATACATAACCTTTTGACACGTGCAGCGGATACTGCAAGTTCAACTTTTATTAATACAACCTTGCCGAGACGCCTGTTTATGCACTCAACTCTAATGCAATGTAATCACAATAAATATTGTCTACTTAGTTTTCAATTGACATGCAACATTTTTTCTCTTCGCTTTGTTAATAAACCTGCGATATGCGTTTTCTTACGCCTGTAACACGCACTTTCTTACGTCTGTATCTTGCACTTTCTTACGCCTGCAACTAGCGCGTTCTTACGCCTGTAACTTGCACTTTCTTCGTCAAATGTCAACGTTTCACAAAATAAATATGAACTAGGTAAATTTGTTAAATATATAAAATATTTCGTTTAGCAAAATAGAAAATAAAACGGAAAATATTCTAAAGGTAAATAAATATCTATTTATTAATAATCACCACATCATGACCTTGGCGTATCTGTCCATGTTGTTGGGGTAGGTATTAGGTAGAACCAACGGAGTGCAACTTCTCTCTAGTAACCTTGTAAACTTATTTCCGCTCCTTTCATAAATAATAGGTATGAAGCAGTTTTTATTTTTCCTTTGAAGAGTATTGTATTTATCTGTACAGGTCGACTCCGGTTTCTACTTTCACGTATTTACCCATTGCATGACATTTTTGGGGGGAGTAGGATACGATTATCGTGTCCGAGTGGATCGCGACCACCATGCATACCTATGCATAAGTCCGTCATAGTGACACCGTCAATTTGGCGTGCTACTGTAAAAAAAAATTGGAAGTTAAATTCGTTAACTGTAAGGTGGCTTAATAAAAGTTTGTCGATTTTGAGTGCTAGTTACTCTGTTATAAGGTAGAAAATGTCCCAACGATCTCTCAGAAGAACGTATCAGCATTTATAATACAATTGTTTTTAACGAATCAAGAAACAGACATTTTTCACGTAAAAGCCCATGATGAAAATCACACGTAGCGACAATGATTTGTTAAAAATAGGCTAAAACATTTTCGTCTCATCTAGTAATTATTTATACCATTTTTACCTTAGCTGCTAAAAGTTAACAACACTGTTATCGTTGATTAATTAGCTCGCCATTATTTTGTTCATCATTTTCTTAAATAACCGATTACCGGTCAGCCCTACAGGAGGGACGCGATAAGCGCGCTTCTGTTTCGCGGTTCTAATTTTAATTCGTTCCCATTTGGCATGAAATTCGTTGCAGCCAGTGTTCCATATAATTAATGACTCAAATATTAATATTTCCTTGTACCTATAATTAATTTTATTCATCATTATCGTATAAATAATTAATTTGTTGCAGTCCTTCTTCGATATTTCGTCTACATTGGAAAAAAGTTGCAATTCCGGCGGCTCTTAGAAATTAATTTTTAATTTATTATCTTAGTACCTGCTGTTCGCCCGCTTCGATGACCGATAAAACGATGTCTTATGATAATCGACTTCTACACCAAATTTCATAAGAATCCGTCCTGTCGTTTAAGGGTCAATCAACTATTTATCCCACACTTTCCTGTTCCCGAGATTTTATTATAAATATGTACAAATCATACAAAAATAATATCACAATTGTATCTATGATTATTAGGCACAAGGGGGTCCTTGATTAGGCTCTTCACAATCTTTTGTTTCTATGAAATTGTATGGTAATTCAGTATACAAAATATTCTTGTCCGAAGACTGCATTAACTTGTGAACTTTAATTACAAATAAACCTTTACTTATCACTTGCGCTTCATTTTTATTATAGAACTAGATCACATTATACGTATAGTTTATCGTGTGTAATACAAAAAAGCAAAACACTTTTACAACAAAAAAAAACTAATTTGTATCCCTTGCAAAATGCGTATACTGAGTTACCTTCAGGAATTTTGACAGAAAACACATAGATGAGTTTTTTCACTGTAAGTAGCTTCCACTCTGTATGCCTTCAATCATTAAAAAAAAATTATATAAAAAGTTATCTAACCTCTGCTAAGTGTAGGTATATTAGTTGATTGTCCCTTAAGCGTGATTAAAAGCAAACATTAAACATTCACCCGCGACTAATGTAAAACTTTCTAAGACAATACGAATAAAATACAATGTTTAACAAAAAAGAAAACAGACTTCAATGATTTTGAGGAGTTCCTTGGTGTATCTCCGAAGTCGAAGGTCCAATCCAATACCAATGTTAATTTCCACCCACCATTTAGGTATCCCCTTTCCAACGAAAAAAATAATTATCTAAATCGGTTCATAGACAAAGAAGTTATGGCTGAACATTCTTAAAAAAAAATACACATTCGAATTGAGGACCCCTCCCCCTTTTCCTGAAATCGGTTAAAAAGTAGCTTATATCACTGAGGGATAGTATATAGCTTCCTTAAATAATAATTAATGAAAGATTTTTTAGAATAAAATAAATAGTTCCAGAGAACATATTCACAAACTCTATTTCATTATTATAATACCTAGTATAAGACAGGTAAGTATTAGATTTACACGTCACCTAGAGAAATGTTGCCATGCAGAACTTTCTTAACCATTAAACTAAACACTAAAATAATGTAAGCCTGTTATTATTTGTTATATTAATGTGAAACGCCTGTTCACTTTCACACGTTGCGCTTGAGTGAAATAATTAAAACTAATAACAAAAACTGGAAGTAATTGTCACAAAATGGAATTAAAACATTTTACGGTTTTTGTTATACTAATAAGCGTATCATTCGAGCGTTTCCTTATTAGATCTAGTGGAGAAGGGAAGAAGGATCTACTGAAAAGTAATGATCAATTAATAAAGAACCAATGTAACAGTATAAATAATTCCATCCTTAGCTTCGAGGAAGGTAAACGTGACATTTAACCTTGCTTCCCTACTGTGTGGTCTTTGGTATTGGTGATTGATAATTCGTATACATTGTACAGTCATAAGAAAATCTTGCTAAGATAAAATCATTAATACCTACTGATTCCTTTGCCAAAGTGTAAGAAAAGACATTTATGTCATTTACACTAAATTCATACAAAAGACAACAGTTTAGATCCGTGATTTTAAATAAACATTGCTGAAAATTATGTTTTCAACGTCAACGACCTATAACGCGTCTATTGCATTAGCTATTTACATCAACCAATATAACATGATCTATGTATATCGCATTATGTTTACACGAAATCTATTAAAATAAAAGGAGCGCAAGTGGCTACCTAAACTGGTCGTCGATCGCACGAAGCAGCGTGGAGCTAATGCAAGATGACTCAGTTTTGCAATAAAACAGCTTCTTGTATTTTATTGTGGAATATAAAATTATGCATGTTAAGTAACTTTGACGGCATATTATTGTTGATTTAATTAAATACGTTACGTATTGTTTCTTATATCATATTATTGATTTTAACAAAATACTAGCATCCGCCCGCGAATTCGTCCGTGTCAATTACAATCTAAAATTTTATAAGAATGAAAATAGCCTATATCACTCAAGGATAATGTATATGTTTCTATCAGTAAAAAGATTTTTAAAATCGGACAAGTGGTTCCAAAGATTACTTCATAAAAAAAATAATTCTAAGTAATATTATAAATGCGAAAGAGAGTTTGTTTGTTTTGTTATGATATGAAATCTCTGGAATCGTCTAGATTAGAATATACTCGAAACATCTGGTATGTTATCATATCATAGGTTTGAGGAAGCATTACATTTATTCACACATAGAAAACCTTATCGCTCGGATTGCGTAAACAAGCAATTAATGGACCAAAAATAAAATGTTCTCTTTCTTTTAAAAACGATAACGTATGATATTTACAACTTGTTTACAAATTCAAGTACCTTCTAGTGATTTCGTGATCGTATTATTAGAGTACTTATTTATACGAGCTGCATCCCAAGTCACGACAGTTTTGTTTTTAAAAGCGAAATAAAAACAACAAGTTTTAAACAAATAGACTTTACAAGAGGACCATAGAGGGAGAAACTTTAAGTACGACAAGACCATTCAAAGAGTGATTTGTGAGATTGTTTGGATTGTGGTTTTTAAGTACGAATTAATTGTTTACGTGAATTATAACGGCATTTTACTACCCACGAGTGTAACAATTTGCTACTCAATGACGCAAGAACAACTAAATGGATTTGGATGAAATTTCCCAACTCGGTTATAGGATACTTTTTGTGCTGGTAAAAACAATTTTTTTTCTTTACGCGGGCGGAGTCGCTGGCACTGCTATTATGATATAGATTAAAAATTTATAAATCATCTAATAAGAAACTAGATCAACATACTATACATATACATATACTAATTTATTAAAACTGTTACGTTCATCAAAATTTTACTACAAGAGATTTCATTTCGAAATGCAAAGGCCACTAGAAGTTATTTCGTAAAAAAAACATATTATAATATAGTCCAGTCAATTTTGCACTTTGCACCGTTCAATGCCATAATATTTTTTTTGGCTAATTTACAGTTTTACTTACAATTTAGAGTTACATAACATAACATACCATCACGGCTGTATTCCCCGAAGAGTTGGGCAGAGGTGTACTAATGTACACCCACAGTTCGCCGAGTTTGTTTTTAGGTCCCATGTAATAGGGGGCGAGCGTATTGCCATTAATCGGGCACGATATCAAACTCCGAACTGCCACTGAGAATTTCATAGAAAAAACCCAGTAACACTTTGCTCGACCTGGGATTCGAGCCCAGGACCTCGATCATAGCAGTCGCGCTTACGACTACTAGGCTAACGAAGCAGTAAGAAATTTTCTTACAGTCTATTATTAATTAAAGTAAAATCAAATAATGCATATAAAGGTTACGTTAATTATTCTATCATTCCATCAGGAATTACAAGTAAGTATACGAAAAAGATCGCGAACAAAAAGTTTTCACAAGTCACAACCGTTATTTCAAAATACACGTTATACGTAGATACGTCACTAAAAATCTTAGTTACAACTTATGATATCTTAAAATGTTACATAAAGATAGATTAATCACTGTAAGAAACGATAACGGATAGAAAGAAATTCAAACAATTTTCTATGTTCATAACCGACACAGTACCGTCACGATAATACTTCTATCTATTGTTATTTTGATTTCTTATATATAATTTTGTCTAATCATTACATAGTTTGGTTCTTACTTAATATTTCGTATTTGAAAGCTGCAGTATCACCCTACTTATAGTTTGTTGCACGACTACTATTTACTATCACATCATCTTCCTTCTCTATAGAACCATGTGGGGTAGTACAGAAATCAAAAGTGTATGCGTCCATCTCGGCAAGATAAAAAAAATTCAAATTATTATCCTTTGTCTTACTTTGAAGATGTGGAATCTATCCTTTCTACCAATCATCGGGTCTTTCAAACAAGCCATGAGGAGGCATTTCTGCATGCACGCATAAATGAGAACGACGAGTGTCGATGGAATTTATCACCGACGGTTGCTGTCGTTGTTTCTGGACTTTACTCGACTTTCCAGCACACACTTTGCAGCTGTTTGATCATTTTAAAAAATACCTGTACCTGAAGTAAAAAGTTGAGAAATGTAGTTACATGGTGTATATTGGTTCAAAAGTGCAAATCCCTTTAAACTAATTAATATCATAAACTTAAAAAAAAATTGACTAACCAGAAACCTGTAAACAATAATGGCAGGCACCTTCCTACTCGTCCAAATAACAAAAAAATACGAACACAATTTTTATTTACACTGAGCATTTACTCAATGTTTTTCGAGCTTTGAAACAAGCTAATTACTACTGGCTTTCTATTAGATTAAGTGCCGCAAACTTAGAACGCACACCCAATTTATCCAATGGGTAATGCTATTAGGTTTCATTAAGACCACCATTTGCTTCTAATTCGATAAGTCCCTTTCGCTATCCTTAGGAAAATCAACCATTAATATGCTATCCTTTGTGCAGACAATCGCTGACTGTTTTCTTTGTGATTTTGTGATACCTATTGTTTGGATGCCGATGTTCTAATATTTATAAATTTCGCGCAGTTTTGCTCTTCCGCTCGAAAAATCGAGATTTGAGTCGCCGGACAGCGAATACAGGTCAAGCTTAACAAAGCAAATGACCTATTTCGCTCGACCAATAATCACGGAGTTTTTCCTTAGTTATTTCAATCAGCATAGTAAATAAGTTAAATACATATAAATACTTTTATGTTTATCGTTACTTATCTATTAACATTAAACAAAAAGTAGAACAGAACATCACATATTTATTTGTTACTTTATCACTGTTTCTGATTAAATTTATAAAAATGTTTCTTTTGGATTTATAAAATAACTTGCTGCGCTTACGTGTATTACGAAATGCCGTCGATAAGGCACGCGCGTGAATCTTACTACCCTCGCTCCCGGTTATTTTAAAGATAAAAATACTTATTGTTGATGATGTCTGACTAACTTTTTTGTAGGTATTTTTAAGATCTACAATTAATTGTTACAATATATTTGATTGATATTTGGTTTACTCAGCGTAAGCCATTCAAACGACCCAAAATCGTCGTATTGATTGATTTTCATTTGCGCGGAACCCTAATTATTTTTCTTGAATAAAACTAGCCTAAGTTAATCCTTAAAAACTTAACCTTAACCGTAAAAGCTGATCAATAGAAACGCCTAACGTTATACATGGCTAATTTTAACAAAGCGAAAAAATTTCTGATATTAACTCTGAAACTTGTATTCTATTCTTAGGACACAAGAAGGCGAAGATGGTGACAAGAATCCAAATGACTTAGTAGCCAGGATACCGCCACATTGTCACATCACAATCAAATGTACCAGAGAGGTATGATATTAAATTGCTTTCCTATCAATTACGTTTTATAAATAGACGCGTTATACTCTCACTAAAAGCAGAGCATATTAAAACAAAAGGGATAGGAAAGCACAGTGAAAGGCAGAGACTCTGTTGTCAAAAAAGGATAAAAGTTGTGAACTGAAGGCAAATGCCCACCTTTACGATTGCATGTAAAGAGAGTCAATGCCGTATTTGCTTAAAAATTATTATCGTTTCCTTTAATACACGTGTACTGTAAACAATACGTGTTCAGTGGCATTTCCATAAATGGAATTTCCATAAATTTTTCCGCAGTAATTTTTGCTACAATATCTATATTCAAAAATTCACTATGCATATCGTTGTAAGCTAAAATCGGAGGTCACATTTAATTCCAACCCGCAGAAAATCTAAAAACTTCAAGGTCATATGAAGACAGACTTTATAAAGTAAATTAATGTAACTAAAACGATGATTTTTTTAAAACCAGATTGCTGGCTTCAATGGCCTTTCTGAGGCTGTACGCAGACTGGACTTTTCCTCAGCCGTCCGCGACGTCCGAAGATTTAACTATATTTGTGCTCTTCTGGAGCTGCTCTTACGAGGACAGAGGCTGACACACCTTCCTGGCGCAGCACAGAAATTGTTGTTGTCTATGTTGGAGCAGTTAGCTGACCAGGGTAAGAATCTTTGGTTTCAACGGAAAACGACTTTGATAAAGTAGTTATTGACTTGAAAAAAGGCGCCGGAAACATTAAAGAAGTGGGGGTGGTTTTCTGTACCTTTATTCTTACATAAAACAAGACACTAGCGGCAAATGCGTCAATTATGGCTTGCCAAAATCAAGAAAGAAAGTAGTTATTGGGTTTGATTTAAGCGAGCTCAATTTTAATGAAATTTTATTACTAGAAGACTGTTAAAAAGTGAAGGTGAGCGATTATATGAGTAGAGGAAGACAGAAGAAGGTATAGACTGTAAAGACACTAGCGGCAAATGCGTCAATTATGGCTTGCCAAAATCAAGAAAGAAAGTAGTTATTGGGTTTGATTTAAGCGAGCTCAATTTTAATGAAATGTTATTACTAGAAGACTGTTAAAAAGTGAAGGTGAGCGATTATATGAGTAGAGGAAGACAGAAGAAGGTATAGACTGTAGAGTTATACATGGATTGTGGAATTATAGGAATTATAAGCGTTTATAAGGTGTGAATGTTGAGATGACATTTCATAGAGAAGAGTGAACAATGAATACATTTTGTGCCAACTTTACTTAAATGAGACAATAGCAAAAAGAACAATTTTAATAGAATAGTAGTAATTGTAAATAGAAATAACTTAAAAAGTGCGAGATTAGTAGGTATATTACTATTATAAAAATATTATCTAATTCTACTATAAGTTTACGTTGATTTTCAACGACGTTATTAAAAAATCATGTTTATCGTACTGTGTACAAAAATCTCAGTTTAATTGTATAAATATAATTCAAACTACCTACTCATAAATTAACTACCTACGTGTAGTTTTGTGAACATCATATAAAGGCACGAGAACCAATGTGGCCTATCTACTTTTTTCTATAAATTTACCTATAATCATATCTAAAAATGTGCTTTTACAAAACCACAAGGCCTAAAGTTATTTACGTAACACTAACATGGATAGCAGATTAAATTTAATAACTTTAGGCTGTTATAGATTTGTAAAAGTACATTTCTAGATTATGAATATGTTAATAAGTCAACTGATCGAAAAAAGCAGATAAGCCACCCTCAATTGACAAGTTAAGTTTAGTTTCTTGTTAGTTCTGCTCTACGATCACTTTTTCATACTACTAAGGTGGCAAACAAGTACGGTATGCCGGATGGTAAACGGCTACCGTAGCCTACGAACGCTTGCAAAACCATTGGTACCATAAACGCGTTACCTACCTTGAAACCAGGCTTCCCGAAGGAGCTCCGGAAACCCTACTCACAGTAGGAACATATCATAAGGTTATTTGGCTACGATCGTCTATAGGTTGGGATAGTCTCGAATAAAGAGAAATTTTTATAGAAATTTCTCTGTGCCTTACCTCTCTGACAGAATAGCATAACATGTAGTTTCTGAACACAGTGGCAACATCGCAACAAAACTTGAACTCTCTTCGAGCGCTGCTGGTAGCTTTAACAACATTGCGAGAAGCGGAACGGCGTGCGTGCTGGGGTCGACCTCTTGGGTCGCGTGCACTTTGGGGTCACCATGACCACGCCATAGCGAGGATCAATCGCATCGCCGACGCTATACGCATACAGGAGGTACGTCGTGTATCTAATTTCTCATATTTGTTAAAGAACTAATGACGAGTTTATCAGTTGTATCCAAACGAAGTATTAAATAATGCTCAACACAATAACATTGATTAGAGTAATAATGCAAGTCTGTTTCTTCTTTTCTTGTAAAATTAATAATATTACTAATATCATAAGTATTTACAGATTTCGATAAAATCTAATTAAAAAAAAAAAACAATACAAAACTATTGTCGAAATTAAAACCCAAACATTATATGGTCCTTCGAGGCAGTTTACGAAAAAATGTTATTATTTTCTGCATTTAATTAAATTCAATCATAATAAAACATAAACGTAACTACCACAATATTATGATTTATTACCACCGAATGTAGCAATAATATTTTTTATTTTATTTATTTTAGCCTGGACCTGAAGTAGTTCCCAAACTACACGACCTACCTGAAGAGTGTATAAGAGAAATCTTATTGAGGGTATCGGATCACAGAGATTTGGATGTAAGTATTTTTCATTAGTGTAATATTTTAGTCTGTGAATCATAATAGGTAATGGATCGTCTGGAAGGTTTAACGAGAGGTTTTGAATCACAGGCAGCGTCGTCAGCGTGGAACGTTATGGCGACCGTTTGTTCCGAGCAGCGCATCTGGCGTGAACTGGTAGACTTCCATTTCACACAACAACAAGTGGATACCGCCCTCACGAAGGTCAAAGATGACGGAGATATGAAGGACGTCGACTGGAAGAACATATTTCATCAACTTAGAAAGTAAGAATTTGTTTTATTGTGTTTTAATAATTTGCAATTAGATGCAATACCTACATCAAAAGATATAAATAAATCTAAACGTGTATTGAAATAGGCAACCGGACATTAGTTATTAAAAAAAATTAATGTAGTTAAAAATAATCTACCTAATATTATAATTATTAATCAATCAATTTTTTTGAAATTAGATCGAATATTTTGTGCTGTTCTTCATGTGGAAGCGTGTTTAAGCGAACGTTACCCAATTTGTGCGTTGTTGTTGTTTCCATATAATTTTCTGCGTTTATTTAGTACTGACTCGACGTATGGAGTAACGCGTTTGCGGTATAGTTAGCGTGGCAATTTAAAAATGTACGCGTTTTGACGTTATTTCAAGTAAGTACTTATACAATGCGTTATTTATGTGAAATTATATTTTTCCCAGCTTTATAAATCCATAATAGTAATAATTAACGATTTTTCAATATTGGGACCAACAGCTTTTGACTTATTAGTTACTTCTGTGCTCCAAAAATTCACCCGTGTTAAATTTATTTGACCAACTCTCCAACGCGCTGTTCTATCGTGTAGGATATTCGTTGTTCTCACTTCCCGTGTTTGCCTCCAACTTGTTTGACGTTCATGGTTACCGTTCATTCATTCATTTCATGGATCCGCTCTATAGAGTAACTAACAAACGGTTGCTTATTTTTTTACCCGACTGCGAAAATGGCCATTTTAATAATTTTACTTGTTTTAATAACAATATTTTTTTCTTAGAATATACGGTCTACGTGAAGATGCACAGTACGCGGAAACTCTGTCGCTATGTAGACATTGCAAGTGTCTGTTCTGGCGATCTCTCGGACACCCTTGTATTGCTGATCAGGTATGTTTACATAATATTTCTCAAAGGTTTTTTTTCACGCAATACTATTACTCCCATAATTCAAACATCATTTTAAAGCTTATTTTCCATTATTGTCTTAAATTGAAGTCTTCGTTAAAAATAGGAATTTTTCATGAGGAAAGCTCTTGATAGCATTCTTAAAGAAAATATATTTAAGTATCATGTAGAAAGCGCCATCTATTAACGATCTGTTTAACTAACATGATATCTATGAGATTGTTTACATTCCACAATGTGCGAAATATTCACATTGGTTAGCTGGTGATTGTTTATGATTTTATAATGTGTATGTATGTATTGCATGATTATTTTACTTACAGTTCGCGCGCTGAGAGAATGCGTTCCTGACATTTGTCCCAACAGAAGACGAATGTTTTTGAGACACAAATTGGCGGCCCATCACGCCATTTGGAGTTGCCAGTTTTACCCGAAATATAAAAGTATTTTAGCTATTCATATTTAGGGTTGCCTACTTTTTTTACAAGAAATAAAGTATATTAATGTCGGAAAAGTAAAATGAACAATTTTTTTAAAGTTTTCAATACCTTATTTCTGCTTTTTATTTCTTTAACTGTACAGACGTCAGGAACGCATTTTTTCAGCAGCTGATATGTATCATTTTTGTTTACGTTGTGACAAAACTAAAACTTCAAATGATTTATTTATTTATTTTATTTAAAATCTATGATGTTATAGTGTCCAGAATATCGCGAACGCCTGAGGGAAGCGGGAGGCCCTCTGCCACCGTCACCAGTTCCGCCCGCAGCTTTCCTCAAGTTCTTCTCACTTTGAACGAACCAAATAACTGTGGAGGCTAGAAAAAGCGAAATGGAGAGTACTAGATTTTCGACTGTCAAAACAATAACTATTTCCTTTGGATACCCATACTGACAGTAGGTAGCGGTATTCAAGAATAACCGACTTATATAGAAAATAATTTACATAAATGATTTACTTATGTATTGCAATATATATAAACTGACAAAATAACTAGGTAACCTATATTTGACAACATCAAATATGTATACTAAATTCTTAGTTTTCAATTTAAAAATAATAACTTTGATCATATAGAAATATAGAGTAGCTGAATGACATCAGGGTACAATGTTAAAAAAATTGACATCAGAAAATCATAAATGACTGAAACAGAAGGATCTCAGGCAGAAAGGCCTAATAACACTATGTGTTTGTTTACAAAGCTATTGTTAAATGTGAATTAACAAAAATTACTAAAAACTTGTTGTGAACTTGTGACACTGTGTTCCATTTTTAAATATGTATTCACTTGGTAATTATTTTTTTAAGAATATATTACCAATATGAAAAAAAATCTTTTACCTTTTAAATAATTCACTTAGTTCTAGGGACAGTTATACCTTAAATAATAAATTGTAGCATTTGTGGCTTCTAAAACCAGTGTATCAATGAGAGAAATAAATATTCAGTGTAAATATTTTTGTTGAGGATTTGCACTGCACTAATGCTTGTTAATAAAAAAGAATGTGATATTTTCTAAATTTTGACAGATTAAATGTATTTAAAACTATTTATTATAAATATGTATTTGAATGTTGTTAAGCTATACTGATGAAGTTAAATATACAGAAGGTAAAATTACTGCAAACTTTTACTTTTTATTTCATTATTATATTTGTAATACAAGTAATTTACTTACAATAAAAACAAACAAATTACATTATGTATTTAATGTACAAAATAAAACACCCCATTTCAAGGTATCCTCGACATTTAAAGAAATAAATTATGCCATTTATTTTCATAAATGATAATGTATTTAAGAAATTGAAATATAGTATATTTCTGCAGCTCATATTTTGTAGCTATTTTGATATATAAAAAACTATATTATGACAATTTTATTACATTTTTATTTGAAACAACTTATGACTATTTTTATGTAAAATATCCATGTAAGTAAAGTAAAATAGTACCCAAAAAAATTAAAACACTTTTCATTTTATTTTTCTTGGCCTAAATAATTTTGTCATAAACAAAACACATTAATTAATATGTAAATAATTTTACAATTATTTACACCAAATGAGGCAAATAAATTTCCAGTGAAAATATATTCTGAGGGTATAATATTACAGTGTGTATTTAATTATGTAGGTGATAATAGAAATGTAAACATGATCCTCTATGGTAACAGTTTTTATTATTTTACCCAAAAGCTTGTTTTAAACCTATAATATAGATTAATCTTTTTTGTTTAAAATATGTAATAACTAACAAAAACAAATATTAAATATTGTAGTTGAGTAGTTGTTAATATTGTGATATATTATGAAAAATTATATAATACTATTAATATAAATAAGAATTTGACAGTCCTAAGATGCTAACCTAGAAATAAGACTGTCAAAGAATTTTGAAAGTAACTAAAGTGTTAATTTAATATAAAATTTTGCCATACAAATATACCAGGACAAAATAACAGAACATGGTGTGGTGAAATCTTTATGTAGTTGGTTATGACATAATGCAGCTTACCTAATTATTATGTAATTTCTAATTAATCTGTGATGTTTTTTTGTTTGTCCAATAAATTGTTTTTCTTGCTTGTGTTCTCTCTGTTATGTGGTACCATATTATATTTCAAAATAAAGATATTTTGATTAAGTTTTTTTTTAATAAACATTTACTTAAACTCTTCCAATAATTCACCAATTAGAATTTAGTGCTAGAGACAGTAAAATATTGTTGGCATGTGCCTTAATCTATATTTGCCTATAATATAGTCATTAATATCTAAGCGAACTTATTATACAATAAAAATGAAACAAATTTACTCAATTGATCTGAGATATTTCATTGAAAGAAATTTTTTGATCTGGCAATAATTTAGACATAAATTTAGATGCCAATACAAAATTGTAGTTAAAATCAAATGAATATATTTTCTTGATATTATAATTTTGACTTTATACTGTTATAATGGTAAACATCTGTGTGACAAAACTTTGCTCGAAATCTTAAAAAAGGGAAGAAAACCACCTATCTAAATATCCTTTGAATGCAAAACATTATGTAAATAGAAAATTTCATGCGAATTATTGGAGCCATTTTCGAGAAACCAATTACACATGTATAAACAAGAATTGCTCACTTAATAGTATCAGTTAAATGGAATTAAGTGTGGTGTGCTTATTATTTGGTCACATTTTGCATAAACCAATCGTTGAATGTTTTACCCCTTGTAACTTATGGACAATCACATACTACTGTATGAATGAAACAAATTATTTATTCCGCACAATAAGATTAAAGAAAAACAACTAACACATTTGATCTAAGTTATTTTTCACACTGTATTGAACATAATATGTAGTCATATTTATAAACTTTGAGGTCATAGTCATGAGAGTTCATTCTTTACTTTTTCACAATGTTTCACTAAATCTTTTAATTTATACACTAAATCTTGCAACTGCTGACTTCCACATGTAAATGTTACGTTGTTGCCTTGGTCAGTTTTTAAAACAACAGTATACAATAAATTGTCAGATCCGATTCCGGGTGTATTCGTTAAAACTTCAAGTTTCCATTCAACATCTACGATTTTGGGTAAGATACCAAATTCAAAACTTTTATTTGCATCCATAATAATGATTTTAAAAATTTGGAAATCAAAAGTGAGCAATCTTGCAATATTCAAATAGTTACATTTGGCTTTACTGAAGAGTTCGGTTATATATTATACTTCTCCTATACAAAAGTGTACTCTGTGATAACTGATGTGTACACAAAGCAGTCCTACTGATTTACTTCTGATAAAATGATAAATAAACAAATTTTATTATTTAGGTTTTTGTACAACCTCGACTTTGTGACAAGTGACAACTGACGAACTGACATTAGACAACAGACATGGGTAACATTGCACTAACTCAATTTACTGCGCCGGGTGTGTTACACTTGTTCCAAATGTGTTGAAGCACAGTGCTAATAGTGCTGTTCAGAGCAGTTAGCGAGATTTGGGATAGCGTCACGCTTTGCCACTCGTACCGGTTAGTTTACTCATTTCATTTCTTTAAATCGCTTGCCTCACGTACCAATTTGCTGCGCCGCGTCGCCGCGCTGCGCCATGGCGCAAATTTGAGTTAACTCAATGTGCCGGCGCAGTAAGCTGCGCTTGAGATATATATTTGGTGCTATAGATGGGTAACACTGTGCTACGCCGCGTAATTGCAACAACTCAGTTTACTGCGCTGGGTGTGATAACACACTTATTACATATGTGTTGGCACGTAGCGCAATTCAGAGCAGCGAGTCGACTACGACACAGCGCCGCAGCCCGCTGCTCAGCAGACTTTTTCATTACCCTAACTCGCTTGCCCTCGCGTACCATTTTGCTGCGCTATGGCGCAAATTTAAGTGAACTCAATCCGCTGGCGCAGATGGCTGCCTTTAAGTTATTGAGTTGGTGCATGGAATTTTGCTGAGGTGTCCATGTCTATTTGGAGCAAGATATTTTGCTGGGTTAACCATTTAGCTGACATTGATTATGACATATTATTATTACATTTCACTTAGTGAAAACCAGGCTCTGTCAACTCGCCTATATATTTTAACACGAAAAGCTCGCGCATCTATTTCACTCAACATGGGAAAAATCCATAAGCGTACCCGCTACGTTTCTCTTTCACACAAAGAAATACTCACGCAAAGGCATACTCATTGATATTCTTCCGCCATATTGGTCTGTGGCCGCCATTTTCATTGGAATTGTCAAAATTGACAAAACAAATTGAACCGCCATTGTTCGTTGTTCATAATTAACATTAATAAACATTTTATATTTGTTAATTTGTGGAATTGTTAATTTGCTCGAGATGGAGTAAAAACATTTGTTTTAAAGAATATTATCAAGGAGGTAGTATTTGCAATTTTTGAAGCTGGATTCATAGTTAGAGCCACAGTTAGTGATCAAAGCTCTGCCAATGTTGCAGCTAATAATATCGGACTCAACTAGAGAACTTGTACGCAGTGAAGGCTACAATGATAATAATGTTTCCTATAACATTAATAGTAACCGGCTATATCACATCTATGATGTACCTCATTTACTAAAATGTTTTCGCAATAATTTTTAGAAGAAAGATCTTCTCATCGGTAATCGGCGTGCTAAGTGGGAGTACATTGAAATTCTGTATAAAGTAGATGGAAATGGTGGACGAGCAAGAAGCACTAAACTCACCGACAAACATGTTAAACCTACATCATATGATAAAATGAAGGTAAGTAAAATTCTCACTGACCCATCTCAAAAATCAACCTGTATAGGCGTGAAATCATTTATATACACTATGTACCTATGTAAGTAAAATTATTAAAATCCCAGTCGCATGTGAAGTTTATAAAATGACCACTTTGCTTGACAAAAGTGATGTATGATTGCCCATACTAAAGAGATCTCAACATATTTTAGTCATTTTCATCTCCAATACTACTGAATATATATTTACTAGCTGGTACCCGCGACTTCGTCTTTATATTATGGATACTAGCTTTGCCCTGCATTATTTTTTTATTTTATAAATAAAATTACTTTATTGTATATTTTCAGGTCAAACTAGCTGCTCAAGTATTCAGCAGACAAGTGGCTACATCGCTTGAAGTTTATATGAAGTCCCTGCTTTTTCTACAGGAGCATGAATATTCTATTCTGAATGTGGATATTGATAATGATCTTTTCACAGTAGAAATACTTTTATTTATAAATGATTTGTTTGATAGTTTAAATCGTTTTGGTCACTCTGGTTATAAATTGCAACATGCTCTATCTTTAAATTCTGAACACATAGATTTCTGGAATAATGCTGTGAAGAAACTAAATTCAATGCGGTTTGATTCTTCCGTTGAAAGGGAAAGCAAGCCTTTGTCACTGAAGCATTTTATGCATAATATTAAAACTATGAAACATCTGTGGTCTGATTTACGCTCTATTGAGGGTGTAAAATTTTTAAGTCTCCGACAACTAAACCAATATCCATTAGAAAAATTTTTTGGTCTAATAAGAGCACATGGTAATTTCAATACCAACCCAGATTGCACTCACTTTGTCTCGGCTTATAAAACTTTATTAATTAATAACATCACTACTGGTAAGTCATTATTTACAAATTGTGCTAATGATGATGACAAAATGTTAGGTACCTTTCAAAATTTAGTAAACCAATAAAAATATGGATCATACATTGATAATTTTCAAACTGACGACACTGAATTCATAGAGAATTTTATTCCCCCTGAGAATGTTCATTGGAACAAAAAATTGATACTACATTGTACAATTGTGAGATGCACAAAGAAACTTTTCTCAAAGCTTTTTGGTTATTTGTTATTTATTAGAATGCAAGTAAAACAATGGTGGCATTAATTTTAACAGACGAATGCATAATATTGATTCCAGATCTAAAGATGTAGAAATGGAAAGTTTAATCCATACTAAAGCTACAAAAGGATTTAGTTACAGATCAGTTAGAAGGCGTAGTACTACATAATCATATTTAACTGTATAGGTACTACTTATTATTATCATAGTTTCTGCAACTAAAATTGTCTTTATTTTAATTCCTCTATTAACTATTATTATGTATAGATATATTATTACTGGATCTAGATACCTATATCTACTATGCCTTTGCAAAATATATCACTGCAATTACTAACTGAATTCCTTCAGTATGCCTCATAGTTAATTCTAACGAATATGCAAATTTTGTTTACATTGTTTTTAAAATATAGTACTACTACTAGTTGTAATATATTATTAATAATTCATTGTTATTATTAGGTAATGTTCTTAGTTATCTAATGTACATAATATAACATTGATTGATTAAATCAGAATCAATTATAAAATAAAATTTAAAAGATGCATGAATATACTCACATGTATTGTTATGATTTTTAAGGTAAATAATAATTATGTAATTCTAGTATGTAATCATGTCATAATCTAGTATATTTTCTTTGTTTCTAATTACTTAATTAGGCATTATGTGTAATATTTACTAATTATTCATACAAATATTTTATGAAGCATGCAAATTTGTCTGGTGTATTTTTTAACAACATTCATGATTCATATTAAGAAAATTATTTTATAAGTATACTTTTAATAACTTTTGTTTTATGTTAATATTTTGTAATGTTTTTATTCTTATGATCTTAATTAATTAATTGTAATATAAATTTGTTTTCCCTGTCTGTAATAATATTGAGAAATACGTTGTGAGCGATTGATTTTTATATTGATGATTAATTCTGTTATTTCTGTAGTTTTTGTCTACATTCATGAGTCATATTAAGAAACTTATTTTATATACTTTTAATAACTATTGTTTTATGGTAATATTTTAATTCTTATGATCATTTAATTGTAATAATGTTCCATTTTGTATTTCCTTTTTTCTGGTTTCACTTTTAGTTCCATGCGCTCCGTCTTTCTTTTATTGAAGGGCAACTGTTCGTACTGTTATTACACATTTCAGCCAAAGTCAATGTTAAACAATAAGTATTTACCCAAATGTAATTATCTATCTTGCAATATTCAAACATAGCTTCAACAAGATCGAGGCTCCATTTTTAAAATTTTACAGGGAGTTTTATGTGAACTTAAAATGCATGTTCCCAGTTAGGTATTTATAATCCACTTGTGCAAAATAACCAAACTACATCACGTAAAATGTCGCCAAAATTACACAATATAGAGCCAACATAAGGTATGAATTAAAATAAAAACCACCACAACACTTCAAGATCCTGCCGAAATTCCTAGGTCTGAGGTTTTAAAACAATGCACCGGTCCTAAGCCCGTGAAGTATGAAGGGAAAGTTTTATAGCATGTTAATATTTGTAAATCCCAATAAGAATAAATATTATGTAATCCTTACGTTTCTTTTATTTTAGATTCAGTTTGATAAATCTGGTAAAATGGTTGCCGTCGCAAAAATATCGATAAAAACCGGTAATTTGTTTAGTAAAATACCGATTGACACGAAAATACATCACTAGTTTACTTATTTACCGTAAAGTACCGATTTAAATGTATGATGCATCACTAACGTAATTTGACAAGTACCATTTATACAAATATAATGAGGGAAAGAGAGAGGTAGCGGACGGCTCATTAGGCCACTTCAAGAGTAAATGCGATGGAGATATCAATCATGAATGAAATGTATAAATTGGTATCTATAGAAAGTTGTGTATGTGTATCGTCTGTGAATATGTGTAAATCACCTCGCTAACGAAACAAAACGATTGTTCTAAGATGGTCGTCTATCCTCTGGTTAATGGTCTATGGTGAAAACTAGGTAATAGGTATGTACCTAGTTGCCAGGAAATCGGTAATCAACATGATCGATAATTTTAACTTTCTAATGATTCACTTAATTTAGGTACCTACCTACACAAACTTCGCGATTGGTCCATACTAATAATTTAAGCAGTTCACTACTTATCCAACGTATTATAACTAAGTTATAATGATATAATTAGAATTACTTTTTCGGTAAATAACAATCAAAATAGAAATATTCTAATATTTTAAATAATTACCACACACTATATTCTAATTTCAATTAATAGTTAAACATTGGTTTTTTTTTCCATGTAATATGACGCCTTTTCTATTAATCGGGATAAGCCAAACTGGCCTACTATATTTTAGAAAAACCAATTTAAAATTTTCACCCGGAAAAAAGAATGGTTTAACATATAAATTTGAATTTAAAATAAACAAATATACCAAAATTAATACAAAATTAAAAATTTAAAATAAAAAATTCAGATACATATCAAAATTTAAACTTTATTTAAATTTAATAAAAAAAGGGTTTAACCTTTAAATTTTTAAAGATTAAATATTTTTAAGAAAACTTTTAGCGCCTTAATTTTTCCAATGGATTTAATTCAATTTTTTGGGGTCTTTCTTATTAGTTTTCCTTTTAATTTTTTGGTGAGGCAAACCCCGTATGTTGCCAGCCCGGAGCATCTTCTAAAATTTAATCCGTTGTTGGAAGGTAAGCCACACTCCTTTCTATGGCCCCGATTAAATTTGCCGGAAGGGCGTTGCCACCGAACGAAGAATAATAAATTTGAAAAAAAGCGGCAGGTTTCTTATTATAGTTTCGGGAATTTTTACAATTCAATCTTAATCAAATTGGATTAATTCAGTTACCTTACAAATTAAATTTATTAAATTTATGTGGTTATTTCGATGTCGCGTTAAATTTCAAATATTATATTTTTAAATTTTAATTTTAAGTAAAAGTTTAAAATTTAATTTTTTTTTACAAACCTCGTAATTATTCCCCAAAAAAAGTAATTAAAAAATTTAAACAGGTGGTTTTTAATATTTTTCTTTAAATAAGAATTTAAGTGGACTATTTTCAGGTATTCGAAAATTTCTTGAAGGGTTTTGAGGAGCCCTGGTTTCCATTTAAATAAAACCACCCTCTCGAAAGGGTTTTGGGGATTTTTTTAATTCACCCACAATTCTCGATTTTTGTAAATCCATTAATATTTCTTTTCATTAATGGGCCACAAACCAAATTTGCTGCACAGGTCTAATGGAAAAACCCTTTTAAACGCCTATTTTTTTCAAGACCTCAGTAAGGCTGGGATTTAGGTTTTAATCCAAGGCATTTTGATTGTTAAAACCATTGGTATTTTGGCAACCTATTGTATTTTCCCTCTTGGGCTTTCCAAAGCTTTGCAAGGCTTTACCAATCCCTTCCCAAGTCTCCTTTTTTAGCCCTGGGGAATAAAACGGGTACCAACGGTTTTTAAGAAAGATTCAAAGAATTTAAAAGTATTTGTCAAGATGAAATCGATTTTTATCTTAATAAGTAATTTGTAGGTAAAGAGTTATTGTTTATGAGAAATTATTTACAATGGTTTTCACAAAATATTTTTCGTTTTAATTAAATTTTTTGGAAAAAATATTGGAAAGTGGGTTAAAATTTAAATTTTAATAAAATAGATTTTAATATTTTACATATAATTTAGAAAAATAAAAAAATTACAATTATTTTTAAGAATATTTAAACGGGAAAATTGTCCAATTTTGAAAAATTCAAATAAAAAATTTTTTTTAATTAAGAATAGAGTTTTTATCCAAGTTTAAAATTTTAACAAAATTAATTTCCCTCAAAATAAATTTGTTGTTTAATTAGGAAATTTACTTAAATTTTAATTAATTTTAATTATTTTATTCAAAACTTTTTTTATATAACATGTGTACATAGGATATATAATGAGAGAAATATAAAGAGTTTAACAGGGCAACCAAAGCGAAAAGTAAAGTTAAAACACGAAATAAATACGAAATAAAACGGGGCTCTCTTTACGGTCATTGCTCGAACCACTTAAGCTCGAAGAAGGGCCGTATTGGGCACGGTGTAATTCAACGAGTCTACAAGTACAAGCAACGAGTAACTACAAGAAGAAAGCTTTGGTCGTCCTGCGAACAATCAACAAGATATCGACTTTCATTGAAGACCCGGCACCTCAAGCGGTCGTGCATTATTGCACCCCCCGGACCCCCTCACCACTAACATCACGCCGCCCACTGGCATCCGTACGGTATCTACGAGACGGGCATCCGGCGCAACAAAACGCCCGACCAAACCGGGGAAACGTCACACCCCCCCCCCCCCCTCCCTCACGCAGAGGGGAAGTGACGCGTACCCAACAGTTGGTCCTTCGAGCCGGATCCTCGATACCGATACGGGATGCCAGTCACCAGGAGCCAGAGGGGCTCTCCGAGGGAGCAGCCGCTTGAGGTTGCACCACAAGAGAGCAGCACAGAGACCACAGAAGTTACTTCGTACGAGACCACCGTCACCGGCACGACGCGGGAAACAGCTTCAAGGGAAGACCAGGATGCACCAACGGTTAAGAAGAACCGTCCTGCATCCATCAGGTCTTCAAGAAGACGGAAGGAGCTAGAAGCCCGCGCCGAGCTGGCCGATAAGGAGCTGCGAGAGGCACAAGCAGCCACGACAGCTGCCAGGCTACGACTGGAACTCATCCAAGTGGACAACGAGGAAGAAGACTCAGTTATTGAAGAGCCAATAGACCGGGTGGACCAAGTCAGGGACTGGGTCCAGAAGGCTGCAGAGGGCGTCTCCAAGGAGGGACACGAGGGGGAGGCACCCAAGGAGGGGTGTATACGGACCCCCCCACCTTCCGCACGCGAACCCGATACTAAGGCCGATATGGAGAAGAGTCATCAGAGCCTTGCAAGAGTCCTCACTGAAGCATTGAGGGGAGTCCAGATCCAGAGCCAGGCGCCGCAGCCAGACTACGTGCACCAACTACCACTGTTCGATGGTGACACAAGAGAATGGATGGCCTTCAAAGCTGTATACGAAGACACCGCTCCGCTCTTCTCTGCCACACAGAACATGGCAAGATTAAGAAGAGCATTGAAGGGAGAAGCAAGAGAGGGAGTTCGCAGTCAACTGTACTCCGAGAGCACACCGGAGGAAGTGATGGAAGCCCTGAAGCGGAGTTATGGAAGAGCGGATGCACTGGTTCTGGCAGAACTGGACAGGATAAAGAAACTGCCACCGATCAGTGACAACGCCTATGACGTATGCTTGCTAGCAGGCAACGTCAACAACACCGTGGCGGCAATACGAGGACTGCGAAAACCACAATACCTGCAATCTCCAGAGATACTGAGGAGCATCGTCGACAAGATGACAGCAATATTGAAGTACCGCTGGTACGACTACGTAGCGGACAAGGCCGAAGGGGATCCTGACCTCAACATGATGGCGGTATTCCTGAACAGGATGGCGGATCGCTGTGGACCACACGCGATACCAGACACCACAACAAGGAGGCAGATGCCGAAGAGACAAGCTGCGCACACTACAACCGAACATATAGACCAAGAGAGGCCAAATAGAGAAAAGCGGGGGCTTGAAAGAGAAGGAAGAGACAAAGCAGCACGCCCACATTGCCACGAGGGACATTACCTGCGGGAATGTCCAAAGTTCCGTCAAGCACCTGTAAAGAAACGATGGAGTATCGCGAAGGAATCGCGACTATGCTACAAGTGCCTGAGCGGAAGGCATAGGAAAGAGACCTGCCGTCAACCTTCATGTACAACCTGCAAACGATGGCATCACAACTTGCTTCATGAGGACAAAGAAGAGTCCAAGCAAGAAGATGGAAAAGAAGTAGCCAACAACGTGAGGCTACCAGTGAACTGCACCAGGTCTTCAAGAGCCTACTTGAAGATGCTTCCCGTCGAGATCTATGGACCAGCAGGAGCAGCTGAAGTCCTGGCACTGCTGGATGAGGGGTCAACAGTTACACTCCTGGACTCGACGGTGGCGGAACAGGTCGGCCTCAAAGGACCTAAGGAGACGCTTCATTTGGAGACTGTGGGTGGAAAATCCATGGTAAGCAAGGATTCAATGAAGCTCAACATGCAGATAAGGGGACTACATCAGTCCAAGAAGCGAACAATCACCGGGGTGCGCACCATTGATGCCATGCACCTGACTCCTCAAAGACTGGAGAGGAGCACCATAGAGAACTGCGCACACCTAAGGAAGCTGGTGAATCAACTGCACCATGAAGAGGGTTCTCCCAAGTTGTTAATAGGGCAAGACAATTGGGAACTCATCATCTCAAGAGGAACGCGCAAAGGAAAGAAGAACCAACCAGTAGCATCCTTCACACAACTTGGATGGGTGCTGCATGGGTTCGATGGAGGCGCGTCAAAACCAGTCAACTTCACCACGTGCGCACACGTATCAGCACGTGAAGAAGCATTGGAGAAGTTGATGAAGGACCATTTCGCGGTAGAATCATTGGGGGTTCTACCTAAGAGACCAAGCACAGACCAGGACCAGAGAGCAATGGACATATTGGAGAGAACCTGTCAACGCTTGGAAGATGGACGCTTCGAAGTCGGGCTTCTGTGGAAAAACGATGTTGAGGAGTTGCCAGACAACTTCAAAGCCGCAGAAGTAAGACTGAAAGGGATCATGAAGAAGCTACAGAAAGATCCAGAACTGAAGATCGAATACGAGAACCAAATGGAGAACCTATTGAAGAGTGGATACGCTGAAGAAGCCGAAGGAGAATCCACTTCAAGGAGGAAGTGGTACTTGCCACATTTCGCTGTCACGCATCCCACCAAGAAGAAGAAACGCCTGGTATTCGACGCTGCTGCCAAATCAGGAGGGAAGAGTCTGAACGACCTGCTCTTACCCGGCCCGGACCTGCTGCAGTCACTCTTTGGTGTCCTGCTGCGCTTCCGCCAGAAACCGATCGCAGTGGTAGCGGACATCAAAGAGATGTTTCTTCAGATACGAATACGAGAAGAGGACCGTGACAGCTTAAGGTTCTTATGGAAGGGGGATCAAGCAGAAGGACCCATCAAGGAATACAGAATGACATCAGTCATATTTGGGGCCGCCTGCTCTCCTAGTGCTGCAATCTTCGTGAAGAACAAGAATGCCGCCGAATATCAAGATCAGTTCCCGGAAGCTGCTAGCGCAATAGAACATAATCATTATATGGACGACTACTTACAGAGTTTCGACACAGAAGAGGAGGCAATCAAAGTAGCCAGTGATGTGGACACCATCCACCGGAAAGCCAAGTTCGAATTGAGAGGATGGGCGTCCAACAATCACTCCGTGTTAAGAAGCCTCACCAAAGAGACCGGGCAGCAAGAGATCAGTATCGGACCAAGTGAAGAAAAGACCCTGGGCTTGCTATGGTGCACGGGAGATGATGAACTGGGTTTCAGAACGTGCCTTCGCAAACTCAAAGAGGACGTCGCGATAAGAAGAGGACCTACCAAGAGAGAAGTAACGAGTGCGGTCATGGCCACCTTCGATCCTATGGGAGTGGCGTCACCGGTCCTCATACAAGGGAAGGTACTCATACAGAACATATGGAGAAGCGGCGTCGATTGGGATGAAGAAATCACTCCGAAAGATCAAGAAGCCTGGAAAGAATACCTCACCAGCGTACAGATCCTGGAAGGTCTACGTATCCCGAGATGCTTCACGGACTCGAGCACGCGTACATCGACGCCAGCGAGACAGCCTACGCTTGCGCAGTATACTACAGAGCGAGCAAAGGACAAGGAGGCTATCAAGTCGCACTACTAGCAGCCAAGGCAAGAGTGACTCCCCTCAAGCCAGTATCCATCCCGCGGCTAGAGTTGCAAGCTGTGCTATTAGGCACTCGGATGACACGAGCGGTGGAAGAAGAACTGGATCTGAAGATTAAGAGACGAGTCTACTGGACTGATTCAAGCACAGTCCTTTCGTGGATAAGATCAGATCCAAGGACGTTCAAACCGTTCGTGGCACATCGACTCGCGGAAATAGAGGACCTCTCAAAACCTCAAGAGTGGCGTTGGGTACCGACCAGTCAGAACCCAGCGGACGACGCAACAAGAGGGGTGCCGCGAGACTTCGGACAGAACCACCGTTGGTTTAAGGGACCCGCGTTCCTGAGCCAAGAAGAGACCAGTTGGCCTGAACCTCGTTCATTCAAGTCGAAACCAACGGGAGAAGAGAAAGAGAAGCACACTGTTGCCACCGCAAGGATCTCAAAGGATCAGCCGCCTACACCAGAACCTGAACGATTCTCGAGCTGGACGAGGCTATGGAGAGCGACGGCAAGGGTGCTTCAATTTATTGACCTGTGTCGCAAGCGAAAGGAGCACACTCTTGTTTCCCGTAAGATGGAAAAGAAGGACCCGACTTGGAGAAGAGCAAAGAAAAGGAAGCTCAAGAACGTGACGAAGGCAGCAACACCAAAAGAAGCAAAGAAGTTCCTTCTTCTGGATAAGGCTCACTTGGAAAAAGCGGAGAAACTGTTGCTGATGAGAAGTCAAGAGGAGAGTTTCGGGAAACCTACGGCATCAAGAGACTCCGATGGACACAACAAATTGAAGAAGCTTGACATCATCAAGGAAGATGGACTGTTACGAGTCAAAGGAAGGATCGACGCGGCTACGTTTATGGAAAGAGCATATCGACGACCCGTAGTCTTGGATGGCAAGAACAAAATCACGAGGTTGCTCATACGACATTACCACGTAGCGTTCAACCACGGGAACCATGCGACCGTGATGAACGAGATAAGACAACGCTACTGGGTTTTGGGGCTGCGATCGACAGTACGGACGGTGGCATACCAGTGTCAATGGTGCAAAGTATACCGAAGCGCACCATCTAGACCACCCACCGGAAACTTACCAAAGGAGCGGTTACGATTCGGCGAGCCGCCATTCACCTGCACCGCTGTGGACTACTTTGGGCCAATGACGATCGCGATAGGACGGCGCCACGAGAAAAGATGGGGAGCGCTGTTTACGTGTCTCACCACGAGGGCAGTGCACATAGAGTTGGCGGCGTCTCTATCAACGGATTCAATGATACTGGCACTTCGACGCATGGTTGCTAGGCGAGGAACACCTAGCACAATATACAGCGATAACGGAACCAACTTCGTCGGAGCCAGTAAAGAGCTAGAAGAAGCAGTCAGAGGCTTGCAGAAGGAAGATCTCACCACCGCAGCAGAGAAGATGGGCATCCGGTGGAAATTCATACCACCTGGGGCTCCAAATATGGGAGGTGCGTGGGAACGCCTAGTCCGTTCCATCAAAACGGCACTAGCGGCGACATTAAAGGAAAGGTGTCCGCAAGAAGAGACCTTACACACTCTTCTTTTGGAAGCGGAGCACATGGTAAACGCAAGACCGCTCGTCACCACGGAGGAAAATGAAGGTGAAGAGGCCCTGACTCCCAATCACTTCCTTATTGGGAGGTCCTGCGGGTCTCCACGGATTGGAACCTTCACAGATGAAGACCTCATCGGGCGACGGACCTGGAAGGTGGCGCAGCGCATGGCCGACCATTTCTGGAGCAGGTGGCTGAAAGAATACCTACCCACCCTGCTTACCAGGAAGGTCGATGGACGAAACACAAAGGACCTGCAGTGTGGAGACACTGTCCTAGTAATTGACTCCACACTGCCACGAAACACATGGCCCCGGGGCGTCATTACTCAAACGCACCCTGGACCAGATGGCCGCATCCGAGTGATAGAGGTGCGCACCGCCGGCGGAACATTGAAGAGGCCGAGCTCCAAAGTAGTGCTGCTGGTTCCTGCAACGAGCTACGAGCAACAGAACGACGGATCCAGGCAGACTACGACAGCGTCGCCATGACAGGAGATTGGTGCTGCGCACGAGGGGGAGGATGTTGGCGACAGAACAGTTGTTTTTCGTGTCTTAGGTTAGGGTATTTTGTGTTATTATTATATTGACGTGTTATATATTATGTGTTACAATAAAATAGATTAATATTGACAATATTATAGAAAAATGTAAGCGAATACGCTACATTACAAGTTGCATGTTATATATTAAGATGTATATAAACGATTATGTATTGTGTGTCACATATTGTGAAAATATAACTAATATAGAATAGATTAACATATAGAGTAAGCCAATAGAGTAAGTATATCAAATGTTATAGAGATTTTACGAGCGGAAAATAGTGATGTCGCCCGTAAATTACATTGTTTTTGGCTTATGTACGGAATGTATACGTAATGTATATTATAAGTGAATATGTAATAGATAGGTTATTCAAAGAGGAACATTTTGATATATAACATGTGTACATAGGATATATAATGAGAGAAATATAAAGAGTTTAACAGGGCAACCAAAGCGAAAAGTAAAGTTAAAACACGAAATAAACACGAAATAAAACGGGGCTCTCTTTACGGTCATTGCTCGAACCACTTAAGCTCGAAGAAGGGCCGTATTGGGCACGGTGTAATTCAACGAGTCTACAAGTACAAGCAACGAGTAACTACAAGAAGAAAGCTTTGGTCGTCCTGCGAACAATCAACAAGATATCGACTTTCATTGAAGACCCGGCACCTCAAGCGGTCGTGCATTATTGCACCCCCCGGACCCCCTCACCACTAACATCACGCCGCCCACTGGCATCCGTACGGTATCTACGAGACGGGCATCCGGCGCAACAAAACGCCCGTCCAAACCGGGGAAACGTCACCCCCCCCCCTCCCTCACGCAGAGGGGAAGTGACGCGTACCCAACAGTCCTCAAAAAATAAAGTATAAAATTCAAAAATAATTTTACAAATCTGACTCTATGATTAGCTTAAACGCGTAAACTATACCGCAAAACGCGTGACGTCACACGTGGTGTCAGTACTAAATAAACGCAGAAAATTATAAGGAAACAACAAATGTCAGCTCAATGCACCAATTGGGTAACGTTGGCTTACACACGAATGACGTCATGCGCTGTTATTCATGTTTCGTTTGACATGAAGAACTGCACAAAAGTTTCGATCATATTTAACAAAATGAATGATATCAGTACCATGATATGCTTGCTGTTGAGATGGTAGGCGGGCAGTACGCTGTCACGTTGTACTAGCGAGTGTAGATACCGCATTCCTTGTGCAACGTCATGCGCTAACCGGAGCGCGGCCGCTGCGTCCACCACGACCCTTCCACCGGCGCCGCCGTGCAACAATGCGTGTAAGGAACCCCACGACATATACTGCGATATCACCACGAGCGACGGAGGCGACACGCAACAACCCACCTGCCAACAACACGACAACTCTCTCACTCAAAATTTTTAAGTGTAAAACTTCTTTGAGTACCTTTATTATTTGAAAGAAAGAAAGTTAATACATGTATTTGTTACACACACATAACAGTAAAATAAGCTTAATCTTCTTATTTTTCTTGTATACTTGTTATATCAATATTCTATATATTCTTGTATACTATAAATGTATATTGTAATTAGTTTCTTGAAAATGGCTCCAACGATTTGGATGAAATTTTATATTCACAAAATATTTTACATTCGAAGTTCAGTTAGATAGGTGTTTTCTTTTTTTTATGTAAGACACCCAGCACATCTCGTTTGCCCAGATATATTAAAAAAAAAAAACAACGAAACAAAAAACAGTAAAATTCAAAACTAAACATTTCATATTGTTAGTTGTTTATGGTTATGGCTATAACTAACTTTATGGTACACAACAGTTTGGAAAAAAACTTAACGATTTTGAATCCAAGCATCCCAAATACTCTCAAAAATGTAAGAGTGCTTTCCTGGACATTAATAATTACTGGGACCTAGAGAAGAAGAGTATTCGGTATAGATTAATATGGTGAAACTCACCACAGGCAGTATGTTTGGATGAGAGAATATTCGTAGCTTAGGGAACTCTTCGTTGAAGTCACGCTGTACCCGCGGCGTGCATTCGCGTATCGCCAGAATCTTGGCCACGATGTCGTTCTTCTGCCACCTGCCGCGCCATGTTTCACCTGCAATTATAAATATAATTAACGCTTTCAAGTTAATAATATATGTTTGTTTTCAGAGTGAACAGCTGATTTTATCAGATCATATGAATGAAATCATAATCAAATCATAGCGATGACATAAATACATAAGGAACAAAAAACGTGTACAGTTGGTTGCTTCAGGAGCGACATTTCTATAAATTAAAATAAGTAAAATACTATTTAAAAATCAATTCATAAAGAAGACAGCTTAAGTTTTAAAACTAGCAATAAGTCATTGAATTACTGTTTGCGCGCCTATTTCGCGAGACCATCCCGGGGGGCCCCGACCAAACTGCAATATTTTGCAGTGGTGATATCACTATTTTAAAAACACAATAAACATGCAACACATGAAATATCAATTCACTCCGTGGAAATAAAAAACGCACTATAATTACCTGATGGTGTTACAGCAATCCGTGTGTGTAGCGCCAACTCGTTAATATTGATGCCCTTGTGGCGGGAGAGCGTTGCGTCGCGACTACGCGTTTTCAGACCCAACCACGACTGGTCTTTAAACTGAATCTTCTTGAGGTCTTGTCCTTGTTGTGTCGCTAACTCATGCAGTCTATGAATATTTTTGAATCATTAACTCAATCAAAAACTTTAGTCAGAAATACGAAAGACCGCTATAGTTGAAAGTTGAGAATTATTAACAAAATAAAGAAAACCCAACTTCAGTGATTTTGAAGTTTCCTGTTGCTTTCAAAGTCGAAGGTTCAATTCCAGTGAAACTAAAATGGGACTAGCCTTGAGGTAGCCTCTTTCCATCAAAAAAAGAATCATCTAAATCGGTTCATAAAAAAAGAAGTTATGGTTGAAAATCTATAAAAAAAATATTGATACACTGTGTTCGGGCTAATAAATTGGTTGGGGGTATGCAAAATTATTTTTGTTCTTAAATTACCCCCAACAATAAAAACCGGCGATGACTGGTCACTTGCTCGTGGGACTCAGACGGATACCGGTGCGGCATCTAACACTTGTAATTGTTTCGGCGGTATAGTGCATCAAAAGGTGTTGCGCATATTTCGGCTTGGAGATTGACTTAATATCATCGGCGGCAACATCGGCGGAAAGGTAAGTGAGCCTTCATCCCGGTTATAGTATATCATATTCGGCAGTTATTTTGTGTGATATCTACTTCCAACCAGTTTAAAAATATACAGTCCACTTGATCTACAGAGGTAGAATGTCGCACCCAGTGTGTGAGTGGTGGTTGCCACCACACACTGGAATTGAGAACCTCCTCCTTTTTTTGAAGTCAGTTAATAAAATTCCATGTCAATGATTTTTTGATATTTTACCATTCAATGATTGTATGAGTTTAAATGAAATGTATATTATGAGCATGAACCCCTTTCATTACCATTTCTTGTCACATTATATGTGAGTAAGATAAATATTCACTGTTACTTGATGACATTCATAGTACGAAACTACAATTCCAATAAATAATTGAATCCGCTGATTAAAGCATATTTCTTTGAATAAAATATACTAATTAAGACATCTTTTCACATTCTTTATCACAATATAAGACTAGAAAGACATTTAAGACCCCCAGTACCTTTATGACGAAATCAGAATCCAGCGATAAACAATACTACACTATAATGCTTGTAACATTTCCATTTCATTTTTACTGCCTGATCAACAGGTAAACACAACTGTTTGTTCCGTTTTTCGTTTTCAAAAAAGTCCAACACTTTTAACAGGAGGTTTCTCTCTCCACTATGTAAAGCTTTACCCTTCATTATAACAATAAACTTAACACAAAAAATAACAATAAAATATAGCAGTAACTCTAAAACTATTAACGAAATAGTATCAAATAAGATTATAAAATCGGAGCGCGTCGTCGTTGCGTGACGTAAGCCAGTACGAGACTAAGATGTTTAAAAAAATGGCGTTGCCTACAGTACAACACGAGAGCTTGAGAGGAAGTTACAGGGGTAGCGGGTGGACGGTTGCATTCCAGGCGAGTCTCAACTTATCGCGCACGGGTAGTAGATATACTTCTCGACTTTACACACTTCTGTGTGGCAGTTCTCCATCACATATTATTTTACTAAGTATTAGCACTGACCGCGGCTCCGATCCGGTGGATTACAGTATGCCGTCGGTATCGCGGTGACCCCACTTCTTCACTTTTTTAAAGATAAAAATGCTTATAATTTTATTTGTGTGAAACCCTAATTCTTTATCTAAAATAAGAGTAGCCTAATTTACTCCTTATAAACATCAGCTATCTGCCAGTGAAAGTCCCGTCAAAATCGGTCCAACCTTTTTGAAGATTAGCCGAAACAAACAGATAGCCAGACTAAAATTTTAAAAATTGAGTTACTTTGACATTACAAAAGTTTATTTATTTATTTATATCTCTTTTAACTTTGCCTTTTTTATCTCAAAATTCGTGTTGCCAGAGTAAATATTTGTTTTTTATTTGTTTGGTATTATGATATTTATGGAGAATTTTGAGTTTAAATTTATTTTATATTGTGTGCAACAACCAGCTCCTTAACACCCTAATTTAGAAATAAAAAAAATTACCGCTGCACAAGCTGTCCTCTGGTCTTGTCCAATGGTGTGTCACCATCTTTATTAGCGAGGGATATAAGAGCACCCGCTAACACGAGATCCTCGGCGATAGCACTGTAGCCCCAGAAGCAAGCGTAATGTAATGGTGAATTACCATGCTCGTTCGTAAAATTCACATCAACTCTATTTTGCAGTAACTGGAACATTGAATCAAACTTTGTTGTTAAACAAAATGTGAAATAAATCCTCTTTTTTGATATTAATTGTTCTTTCTGTACATAAGACTAGGTATACCCCAAGGTTTAGCTCCTGTTAAGGTTTCACCCATGTTAAAATTCAACCAACCGCAATGATCAGGAACAATTTAATGTAAAAAAATTGTTAAATATTACTTTATTTATATATTCGATACAAGGGTTAATTATACCATAATATAAGACAAGCTAGATTATTTAAAAAGGAAACAAACATCCTGACTGCAACAAAAATATGACAAAAAAAAAGATTTTTCTTTTTTTGCCTTTTATGTGACTCCCAGACATCGAACTTAAATATTATATAGCCTATAATCACTCCCACAATTAAGAAGAATCTAACGACACCTCGTATGTTAAAACACATCAAGCCATTTAGGCTACAGAGTGTGCCAAAGAAATAGACATAACTACATACATACATACTCTCAAAAAACATAACCCGTCTATTTAGCAGTAGGGTAAAAATCTACTTGAAACTGACAATTTTAAAATGATCAAATTTTTCAATGAAAAATTAATTCAAGGCTTGTTTTAAGTGTAAAAGATAGTCATACTGTTTACTGTATATCTATCAGCATAGTTAACATATAAACATAGAACAACAAAAAACTGATGGAATTCATTCATTTGTGGTCACAGCATACAAGAATCAGGTAAAAATTTGCAGTCTTTTCAAAAAAGAAAACATATCTTAGGTACTATTCAGTATAAGTTTTTTTTTTAAATGTCCATAAATTCTACTATAAGCCATTTCAAGGTTATCTATTAATTAGTGAACACCTATATAATGATAGAACATGTGGTACTTTAACTTTTCTCATTAGGTGCAAAGTATGTATAAATATCTCTGTAGACTTTATACTTGAAATATAATTTACCTGATTTTTTTATAGAATAGGACTATTGGAATTTTGATTTAAAAAGTCTCTAATTTCAGACCTAATAAAATCCAAAGTTTATAAAGTTAATACAGATATTAGTTTATACTATTGAAGGGGAAGGAGACAATTGGCAACACCTAAACTTGAAATGTAAAAAATAGCTGTTAACTTACCAATTGTACAATAGGTCTGTGACCATGAGCAGCAGCCAGATGTAATGGTGTGTCATCACCCATGTTAGTAACATTGATGCGAGCCCCTCGTCTAATGAGCATCTCTACAATCTTGAGGTGGCCCTCCTTGCACGCCCAGTGCAGTGGACTGAATCCATGGTCGTCACTAAAATTTGCAGAATGATGTCTATATAAATGAGGACATATGAGGATGAGGATATAAAATTGTGTATCACAAAAACACCAATAGATAGATTTGAATATTTTTTTGTTTTACACCTTAGTTACTTGGTCCTAATTTAAAAAAAGAACTGTAAAGTTTGTAGAAACTATGATTTTTATACAGAATTATGCTTTCTTGGGTCATCCACACAAGTGAAAATACAATCACAGCTAGTACCAATTTAAAAAAATGTTTATAATCCCAACAGTGTTTCTTGCCCCCTCTTCTCAATGACTGGAATGTTTATCAAAGTAGTGGTAGTGTGTTTAACATACATGTGTCGTCTCCTTAGGGCCTAAATTGAATAGAATATTATTGATTTTGATGTTTGATAACTTGATTAAAGTTTTCCATCTGTAAGTAAATTTTTGGCTCAACTTCAGATCTGAAGGCTAATCAAAGATTTCTACAATTTTTTTTTTTAAATCAATTTCTTATTGGTCTTCTTTGTTATAAAGTTGGGTTTAACTTTAGATTAAATGCTGCTGAATTAGATGATGTGAAAAGGTGGGGGAGTGTCTGTCTAGAACTTTTGTATAATTTTCAATGGATAATTATTAATTTCTGGCATAATAATCAGGGTTTAAACGTAACCTAACCAATTTTGCCACCAAAACAGAAAAACGAAAATATCTCACTCAAATCATTAAAGTAGGTCATATTTATCGTAAACAATACAATAATCATTAAAAACCTAATAAAAAATTTACAATCTCCAATAATGTTCAAAAATGATCTTTATAGCAACTACTTAGAAATTAAATTTACAAAAAAAAAAATTCCTTCTCAAAAAGTATTAATTTTCTCAGTGTGAAATTTTATATTTAGCATCATTATAAATGTTCTAACTGTAATCAAAATTTGAAGTATCAACTTGATGGCATGTAATTTAAAGCTGAACCTGAAGTTTTTTTATTTTAAAGTTCCATATTTTTTTTATTTTAATTCTGTTCTCTGTAACACAAATCAGAGTGAGTAATGGTATATCAATTTTATTTATTTATTTAGCTTCCTATTTATTCCGTTTTGTTATACCTACTATTCATTTATATTCACTTTTGATTCACAGTACATTTAACACTTTTATTATATAATTTAAATTTTGTGCTGTTTTAATACTTTTTTAATAACATTAATTATTATGCTGTTGGTTGTATAGAATAAGTATCTATAAATAATCAAAAGTAACATACATATATATATTTAGTTTATAAAATCAAGAGGTTTTCAAAATGTATTTCCTGTAAAAAAAAAAAACTGAAACTTGTAACATCTACATTATGGTTTAGGTTTTCCTTACTATGATAGTACCTATATACTGCATGCGTCTGATCTCATAATTGGTACTATTATTATTTTAGCCTACGCTGACGCATAGTATATAAGCAATGAAAATACCAAGGTGGGTGTGACATCAATACAGTTTACGGAACATCTGTTCTTTCTTTGGAGTTTTTAGTGTAAGAAATATGAAGAAAACTTCTCAAACTTACCCCTGATTCATGTCATGCTCGGTATCATCCAACCAAACCCTTATTTGAAGGGCATTTCCTTCCCTACACCACTGAAATATATCTTCCATGTTTTACGCAAAATATACCTATTTTAAATAGTTCTAACAACACACTGCGTTCGTTAATAAATTTACAAGTTTTTGAACACAAAACAATCGACCAATTTATAGAAAGATTTATTCAAAAAACAAACAAAAAGTGTTTTTCTTTTCTACACCCATGTAGCAGTTGACAGTTTCGCAATCACCGAAAATAATGTCTACACCAACTAAATTAGATAACCACTTTTCAAGTCTTTTTTCTCGTTCTTTCTAAGTAATACAATTCTAAGCGTTATCACTTTCATTGCTATCATAATAACTATTAAATTCAGCACTATAACACCAGTGTTGCTACATGTGCAAACAAAATATAACTACACTCTTCTTCTTCTTCCTAACTTGGCAACCGGTCCTCTTTAGTGAAGACTATTACTGCCATTATCGAGTGAATTATAGTGTCATGTGTTAAGACGATTCAGTATCCTAGCAAGATGGTGGCTCCCTTGTTAGTACTTTCTAGGAAGATTTTGAGTAATCTCAGAATGAATGCTTTCAGCTTATATTTATAATCCACTTCACTTAAGCTCAAAAGCCAAACTATATCACGTAAACGCCACCAATTTTACATAATATAGGGTCAAAGACCTAGGTTATTGAATTAAAAGTAAAAACCACAACATGTCACTTCAAGATCCTGCCAAAATCCTCAACTATACTTTACAGTATTTTCTTTTCAGTATGCGATTATTCTATAGATGTTAGTATTTATAATTTATACATAGATTTGCTGTACGACAGAGAAAGAGCATAATATAGAGAGCGAGATAGAGACACAGCATGAATTATTAAAATCTAGTGGTCCGTTGTACCATTTGTCGATCGTGACTAAAAGAAATATCGCATGTTTTGATAAAATGAAAATGAAATTTGTCTAAAAAAAATTGATTGTGTGGTTTTATGAAACCACGGTAAAAGTGAAACTTTTTTCACATTATAGACATTTAACTAAAAATTCACAAATGAGTAATAGTATATACACTATACGGTCAGTTGTTGCGAACTATAGGCGCCGCCTCCCTACTCCGCGGCCGACCGTCACGCGACATGCAACAAAGACCAAAAATTTTGAGACGATCTAATAAAAGTTTCACTTTAAAAATGAAAATCGAGCAAACTATTATACAAACAACCAACTTTTTCAAAAATAAAAAAGTTAAATTAAGATGTTAACACATAGTGTTTTTAAATAAAATTGCATTTTCACATATATAAAGGAGTTTTTGGCGGGATAATAAAGTGACTTGTTGTGGGTTTTATTTTTAATTCATTATCTTGAGGTTTTTTGACTCTAATATTTAAGTAATATTGGTGGCATTAGGCGTAATACAGTTTGGTTGTTGTGCATAAGTGAAGTGGATTAGAAATATGAAGTGGAAAGCATGGATGTGACAAAAACTTCCTAGATAGTTCTGACATGAGAGCCACCATCTTGTCAGAAGACCCCACTTTGTTTATAGGAAAATTTTAAGATGTAAAAATATTGACACTGGCAAATGCTTTTTGCGGCGCCAAATCACGAAGAATATAAACAAAAACCTTTCGAGGGACCAATAATGTTTAGATGACCCTGAAATTGAGTTTTTGGCGGGATCTTGAAGTGACATGTTGTGGTTTTTATTTTTATTTCATTAACTTAGGTTGTTAACCCTATATTATGTAATGTTGGTGGCGTTTTGCGTGATATAGTTTGGTTTTTGTGCCTAGTGAAGTGGATTATAAATATAAGCTGAAAGCTTTCATTCTGAGATCCCACAAAATCTTCCTAAAAAGTTCTAACAAGGGAGCCACCATCTTGTTAGGATACTGAATCGTCATAATCATAACACATGACACAATAATTCACTTGATAATGGCAGTAATGGTCTTCATTAAAGAGGACCGGTTGCCAAGTTAGGAAGAAGAAGAAGACCCTGAAATTAGCATATATTAGAGGTGATAAATTAGGCTGATATTAATTAATAATAATTATTAATAAAATTGCAGTGTCTGTTTGTAAAGTCAAAACTACAGTTCTTTACTAAATACATATGAAAGTATGTACGATAATTATAACAAAAAGCCTATTTTAAATTTTTTTGTCTTTCTGTCTGTTTGTCCCGAGTAATCTCCGACACGGTTGAACAGATTTTGACGGGAATTTCACTGATAGATAGCTGATGATATAGGGACTAACTTAGGCTACTTTCATTTTACAAAAATAATTAGGGTTCCACACAAATAAAAATACTGGTCATGGTGAACCAATTCGGGCGCTTAAATGGCTTATGCTGAGTGAACTACATAATTATAGGCATTAAAAAGACCTACAAAAAAGTCCGGGCGAGTATACATGTATCTTCTAAGGAACACCCACAATAAGCATTTGTCTTTAAAATAACCGGGAGCGGGGGAGCAAAATTCGCGCTGGCATTCTGTAGTACGATAACCTAGCAACCAGCGGTCGTTTCTATACGAAGTTTCAAATCATGTAGTTATCTCTCTTACTCGTAAAACGCGCGCCCCTATAACGGACAAAGAGAGGTACTGTGCGGTGACTCGCCGCACAGATCGTTAATCGCGTGACTATTATTTGGTAACCTATTATTCTGTATTCGTTTATCATAATTAGTTCATGGCGCGTATTATAATGCCTGTACCTATTACGAAAATATCCATTACACCTCTATCACTTAATGACATAATGCACCTAAGATATAGCCTATAGCCCATAAAAATATTAATCGGTTTAAGGATATCGAGAACAGAAATGGCGCTAGAGTAAATTGAAGCCTATGAAAATGTTTGGCGCCAAAATATATGTACAAAATTTTGTCATTCAACTGTTAACTTTATTTGAGGAATATTTTTTTAATTTTGACAGATTTCCGTACATTAAGTCAAAATTATTGCTCAAATAAAGTTATCTAATGATTGAAAATATGGCCTTTAACCTACATATATATATATATAATATAAGAAGCCCATTTAAATGATTTTTTCGCTAGTTTTTCTAATTTGGCAATTTTAGCGCCCTTGCTACCTATAGCGATCACACCTCTGGCTCTACCCCAGGGCCTCCTACATTATGTATAAAACTATTTATCTTTTATTATAATATCGATTATATTTTGGGGGAAGGATAAAAAAACTCTTTCTTCACTTAAAAATTATTCACAGCCTGTAGAGAGCTGTTATGGCTAAGTGCAATGCTCAAAACAGTTCTCAAATACTTATAAGTACTTTATTAGTTTAAAAAAAAATATAAGTTATTAACACTATTTTTTGGCGAAAGTGATCTTCATTGCATGTGTAGGGGTTATCTTGAAGCTCTGTAATGCTTCCTTTGCTGCAGCTGATTGCATTTCGTTTCCGAATTCAACAAACGCAATATCGTGTCTGTTGGGCACAAGACGAACTTCTTTGAAACCAGGAAATCTGAAATATAATAGGAGTATTGTATAATAATCATCTATTACTCTAATCTTCTTAAAAACCAGCTTTTAGAATAAAAGAAACTATATTATGTTTACCAGTCATCCTAGCAAACACTGCTCTGTTCGTTTCAGTAATTTATAACCTAACCACAGTGCTACCTATCAAATTGTTATATATTTATGAACCACTGTCTCAATAATACAAATATATTATGTGAATATGAGCTCATTTGGACACATCATTCAAAAGTTACACTATCACTAAGAGACAAACAAGATTTTCATAAAGATAGTGTGACTAATATTGTACAGATAGTGTATGGACCACCTGATGGTAGGTAGTTACTGAAGCCTACAGATGTAACACCAGAGGTATCACTAGCATGTTACAAACCTTTAGTCCTCTTCCCCAAAGAGCATTGGAAACCCTACTCATCACAGAAACATAACACAAGTTATTTCACCAGTCGGGCTCCCCCAAGTAGAGAGAAATTTCCAAAGAGATTTCCCCAAGGACATTTGGAAACCTTACTCACTGCAGGAACACATCACAAAATTATTTGGCTGCGATCTTCTGTAGGGTATACAACCGGTTGATGCTGCATCAAGTAGAGAAAAATTTCTAAAGAGATCATAGTAATCATAGACTTACTGGTTGAAAAGCATAGACAACATCATTTCTGAAGTTTCATCAGGTAGGTTTGTAAGGAAGAGAATTTGATTAGGCGGTTGTTCTATATTTATGTTATTCAGTACACCAGGGGCGCCTGTGCTATGCACTGCACCAGGTCTACCAACATCCTTGCCCTTCTTCTTCTTGCCATCATCAGCACCTTTAGGCATCTTAGGGCGTTTCGGCCTCTCTTGGAATGTGCCCTTTACTTTTGCAATGACATCACTATCTGTTTTTGAGTACTGGATTCTCTGAAGAGTTTTAAATTCAACAAAACATGAGATAGATTGATATTTTTTCAGTTATACAATATTACATTCAATATTTACTTCAATTTGGGTGTTAGGAACACATGTACAAGAATAAAATCATATAGAATCACTAAATTAGACCATTAAAAAATTCATAAACAAGAATATTTGATGCTGTAGTAAGATGTATCATGGCTCACAGACAATGCTAACAAGATTTATACTTTATTTCTATAGAAGTTTATATTTTCTAAAAAATGTACACTTATAATTACCATTGGTTTATCATAAAATGGAAATCCCTGCATACTCCTCAATGCAACTGTGGCACTTGAGATCTCCTTGAATATGACAAAAGCCTGTCCCCTCATCTTCAGTGTTTTTAGTGCAACAATATCTAATATTTGACCAAATTGTGAGAATATTGCATATAACGATTTCTTCAACTCATCTTTCTTTATTTTCTCATTTAGATTATTTATGTATATCGTGTGGTTTGGACGAATATCCATTGCTGTAACAGAAAAGTTACTATTGTTATTTTATATTTCTCTTAAAATCATCAAAAAATTAATTAATGATATTGATCATTTTTTACTTAAATTACTTATAATTCATATCATAAGCGTATAAACATTAGACTTTATTTACCCAGAGGTTAAAACAAGCTTACATTGACGTCTTATGTATTATTGCTTAAATATTACTTTGTATTACAAATCATGAAATGACTATGAAAAATATATTTTCAATACGCAAGTAAAATGATCTAATAATGTAACATGTTTGGAATGGAATATAATATAATATAAATATACTTACTCATAGTTTATTCCAATTTAGATAAAACTATTTTTTTAGACTATGTTCCACAGTTTTTATGAGGTTAATAAATAGATGTAATTAACAAGGATTTCTACTTTGTTAAGTAGTGTAATCTAAGTAACGAGAAATGTAAAAAATTATAGCACGACGCTAAAATTATAACCTAAAAACCACAAAATCCAAACATCTAAAACACAGGTGCAGTGTTGCCAGTAACCGATAGCGCAAAGTTACATAGCACTGCTCAAAAAGTAACATTTTCATCACAAAAGTAACGCATTCTCATTATTGTCGAAGAAACCTAATTGTATCCTTATTTATATAACAAGTTAGTATTTACCTGCACTTTTTTAAATAGCAAGATACTTAACGACAATAACGGAATTATTAATGTCAATAACTCTGTCTACACTTTTTTATTGATATACTTTTATTTACCCCTCAGCTCAGTCAAACAAGACCAAAATTAACTATGGTAGACAAAGTTTACAAACTACAAACAAAAGCACAGACAAACTTGCTGCTTGCAGTGACAGTGCATGGTTCGGGTTTTACTATGTAAACGTCGCTTGCCTTTTCCTTCTTTCATGAGTGCAGGAATAAGTGAGCGAGCTGTAAGACTAGATACAATTATACGAAAATACGGAGGCCACCTCGAAAATGTACTGAAATATACCGAGTTAAATAATAAAGATATTGTTTTTCGTAAAACCGAAGCCACGAAGGAAATTTCGGTATTTGTTCCCACTTTACTAAATAACGTTGCTGAAAAAACTAGACAGTGTGTCTGTACGGATGCACCAAGCCGAATAAAAACATTGAAAAAAGGCTTCTGTTTAGGTGTCTGTATTACGAAAAAAATTTAACTACTAAATTTTGGAAAATTTTGTGGTATTATAAGTCACCAAAAAATCATCATATGTACACAAATTATAGTACTTGATTTGATACTAAAGGAATTCATATATAAAAGTAAATAGCTGTTTATAAATACAACTTAAAATCCAGACTCCCGTTTAATAATAGATTTTATTTATTGTATAATTTAATTCTTCTACAAGGGCGGCTGCCTATCATGTACTGTCTGTAACTTACTCATCTATAAATGAAACACTTATAGAATATGTTCGTGAATGTCCCGTTAAAGTTTTCAGTACCTATATTTTAAAATTGGCTGCGTTCCGTTTTACCTAATTTTTTGGTTGGTATTTTTTCTTCATATTATTATAACTATTCCACCACAAAAAGTAACGCAAACGTAACATTTTTAGTTGTGTAACGCATGAGTAACGCGACAGTGTCAAAAGTAACGCAAAATGTCACAAAAGTATTGCTCTGGCAACGCTGCACGGATGACAGCAAACTAATCTAGACATGGGTAACACTATGTAGAGATGTAAAAAAATAACTATTATACAATAAAAATCGATCATGTTCAATATATTTTTTAAAACAAAACCAAACAAATATTGAAAAATTGATTTTTTTTCACTGTCGATTTTTCGTTGATGGCTCTAACATGATTTTTTTGTGACAGTAGATATTCAATCAACCTTCCTTTTCCTAACTTGGCAACTAGCCTCCTTTTTTGAAAACCATTACTGTAATTATCAAGTGAATACAGAAAGTCCTGTCTTAGACCAATTTCAGTATCCCAACAAGATGGTGGCTCTTATTGGAACTTTCATTGGATTTTTTGTGGCCCCTCAAAATGTATGCATCCAATTTATACTTATAATCCACTTCACTTATGAAAAATAATCAAGCTCTATCAAGCAAAACGTCACCAATATTGCATATTATAGGGTCAAAAATCTAAGTTATTGAAATAAAAATAAATACTACAACATGTCCCTTCAAGATCTAGCCAAAAACTCCAATCGCTCTTATGTATCTCCCATAAATATCGTTATTTATCATGAAATAATTAGTTTTTCTTTGTATTATTAATTGTGTTCAAAAGTATAATAATTAATAATACAAGTAATGGAATGCACGTTATGCACCGCCCGTCCTACGGAACTATTTACGCAGTATATAACAATTATAATACAAAACAAAACGAAATGTATCAGATTTGCTTTACCCAATGTGACAATGTCCAAAGTGTTGAGAGCATTATTAAGATAGAATAGAACTTAGTAGGCTTGGTTAATAACACTGTATTCTTATGCATCACACTAGATGCAAAATTACGATGGGATCCTCACATTAAAACCTCGGCAGGGAAATTAAGTTAACTGATATTGTTACTGTTAGGCTGGTCTAATTCGCTTACTTGCACAGTTTAATGTCCTACGGTATTTTCCTGTGGGATTTAGCAGCTGAGGTAGATACCATATTTATATTACAAAAACGGGCAGTTCGAGCAATTTATGATATGGGACCACGTGAATTATTGAGAAATATGTTTCAGGAAATTATTATCTTAATTTTGTCTTCCCAATACATCTTGGAAAATAAAATGAAGATAATTTTGAATTTGTAACTAAAAGCAAAATATCAATACTAGAAATAAATATAAAATAGTCATTCCATCTTTTACATTTAGCAAGACAAATAAAAGTTTTTTTAGGTAATTGTGTTAGGTTCTATAATATACTTCCTAAGCACAATATAAATTTGCTGGATGCTGGATATGATTCCCTTTCTGTACATCTACCGAAAATTTAATGTATTAACTGTAGATGATTTAATACTGTAAAAACGAATTGAAAAACAAATGGAATGTTGATAAGCTCCATCGAGTTTCTTGCCGGTGCTTCTCGATGACTTGGATGTTTTTCGAACCGGTGGTAGTGTTTTGACATTCATAAATGCCTTCTAAGGGCCTAAATAGATTAAAATTTATTTTTATTTTTATTCGTTGATTTTTAAAAAGTTTACAGAATATTCCTACATAGAAAATTAAATTCCAATGCCAACAGGTGGTAAAATAGTATTAAAATATTTTTTTCTTTTTTGTACCTTAATATTAATTATTATTAGGTCCTTACATAATTATGAAATTGGCGTTTTGTTCAACTGGTCATTTTGATCTCAAATATCTGGTGTCTGTTTAGAAATTCCAAATTCAAATTTATTCCAAATTTAGGTTTGTGTATTTATGTTTCGAATTTAGTGATTCATTTGTTTTCGCATCATTTTATTTTTCCTTGACGTTTTTTTTCTACAAAATAGTAAATTTAAAATATCGCCCTATTTACGAATATAAGTTTCATTGTGGCGTAGCATCAGCGCTGCAGAATCAGCTCGAAGGATTAATGATGTGTATGGGAAAGCTACTTTAAAAGAAAACACGGTACCTTTTTATGTTCCAACGTTTTTGTACTGGAAATTTTGACCTACGGAACAAACCCCGTGGACGGCCGGAAACCCTAGTTGAAAATGAAGAATCAAAGGTGATTGCTGAAGCGGATCATTCGCAAACCACATCAGAGTTAGTGGCAGGCATCGGTGTGACTGATAAAAAAAATCACTTGAACAAACAGGAAAAGTGAAAAAGTTCGAGAAATGGGTACTGCAGGAATTGATTGAAGCACGTCAACAAACACCTATTGAGTTCTGCATTACATTACTCAACCGTCACAATAACGAGTGAATTTTGAATCGTATTGATAATTGTGACGAAAAATGGATCCTTTACGACAATCGGAAACGCTCATCACAGTGGTTGAACCCAGGAGAACCGGCCAAATCCTGTCCCAAGCCAAAGTCGTCTCAGAAAAACATACTGGTTCGTGTTTGGTGGACCAGTGCTGGTGTCATACAATACAGTTTCGTAAGATGTGTCCAGACGATAACGGCAGATTTGTATATCAACAATTGCAAACCATGATGGAAAAACTAGTCGTTGAACAACCGAGACTGGTCAATATCTCAAACCCGCTGCTGCTTCAGAACAACGCTAGACCCCATACTTTACGACCGACAGTAGCTAAATTAGAGGAACTGTAGTTGGAATGTTTCTGAAACCCACCATATGTCCCGAACATTGCTCCAACAGATTACCACTTTATTCGGAATTTGGACAATTTCTTGCAAGGAAAACAAATTCAATTCCGATGAGGCTGTCCAAACTGCCTTCAAAGATTTTATTGATTCTTGCTCCCACAATTATTTCAGCAATGGAATCAAATAACTACCTTTAAAATGGCGAAAGTGCATAGATAATAATGGTACATACTTCGATTGAATTTGTATTTTCATGATTTTTTTTTTTCATTTTATTTTAGCATATAAAACGCTAATGTCATATGTAAGGACCCAATATATACGCATGACAAAATTTGGTACCTACAACAATCGGCATTCTCCGATATTATACTATTTCCATTTCTTTATTTTCTCGTTGACAGTTCTAATTTGATAGTAATTACTAAAACTAAGTTCTAATATTTTAGATAATTGATTTTATTACATTTTAAACAAAGTAATTTTTAAAAATTGGTTTTTATTTAGAATTTACATCTCTAACATCAGAGATAAATAACAATTTCTAACACTTTGATAACATTAGTCTATTATCTATGATGCTCTCGGTAAAGAGTAGTCTGTTGTAGTCTGTTGTATAAACCGTAATAGATGTTCTGTGTATCGTCATTTGTCTATTTTCTATAAACAAAAGTTCTCTGTGGTGATTTTCGCGCGCTTGACGTTTCCGGCTTCTTGCGCCCACTCATTTCTTATAAAATTAATATTGTGAATTTACTTCACAAATTAATATTGCATTGGAGTGTACCTAAAAAAGAAAAAACAAATATCTATTACATTACAAAACTGATTTTTGTTTAATACAATTTATGATCATAATATGTTTGAATTCGAATCTATAACTCCTGACAAATGGTTAGCAGAAGAAAAAAAATGTATTGAGAAACTATTGAAATTACCCAATTGGTATCAGGTAATTATAATGATTAGCTGAAATTAATTTGAAATAAATTTATTTTTTCATTTGACCTCTGGGTCATCTTATACTTTTTTATTTTTGTTATTACCTATTGATTTTATTGTTTTCGGTTTCCTCCTATATTTAAAAAAAATTAAAATATGACTATACAGTATTATAATGTAAATTTACCAAACAAAAGTATAATTGTTGTTTAAAAACTCAAATTCCAATACTTTTTAATGTTTTTGTAACTTTATAAATATTATGTTTATTATACTATTTCCATTTCTTAATTTTCTCGATGACAGTTCTAATTTGATAGTTCTTCTTCTTCTTCTTCCTAACTGGGCAACCGGTCCTCTTTAATGAAGACCATTACTGCTATTATCAAGTGTATTATAGTGTCATGTGATTTGACGAGGATGAGTTAGTATCCTAACAAGATGGTGGCTCTTTTGTTAGAATTTTCTAGGAAGATTTTGAGGGATCTCAGAATGAATGCTTTCAGCTTATATTTATAATCCACTTCACTTATGCACAAAAACCAAACTAAATCACGCAAAACGCCAACAATATTACATAATATAGGGTCAAAAACCTAAGTTTATTGAATTAAAAATAAAAACCACAACATGTCACTTCAAGATCCTGCCAAAAACTTCCAATTTGATAGTTGTAGTGTTGTGACCAAGTAAGTAATTATATCGATCACATATATTTATTATATTTTGAACAAACAGATTTTGATTAAAATAAATAAATAAAGATTACCTGTCTTTATAATTATTTTGATTCATTGTCGAGTACCTACCTATACCTAATTATTTTACAACAGCTTCGAAAATTTTGAAGAAGTTGGCATTATCAATCAAGAATTAATATGTGTAACATCTTTTAATGATATATAATATTAGTTAATAAATTTGTACAAAAGTATCCAGCAGTAGTTTAGTTTCTTGCATTTTAAAAAAAAATATTGGGTCTGTTATCGTGTTATGTTTATTGATATAGCTCCATCCCTATCAGTTTCTCTAACTCTGGTATATCCTTGTACATGTGTAAACGTCATATTTTTATAAAATAATGCATACATAATGTAAAAAAGGCGCTCCTTCAAGTTTTCACAGGAGCTGTCATCGAGAAAATAAAGAAATGGAAATGGTATATGTAGGTATAGATATAATGAAATTTTTTCATTACATATTCTTTCTGTATTTATCATATATTGCTATTATATTATATTATAATTTATCAACCTGCTTATGGTGAGCATTGGATCATAATACCAAATGATGTTAAGTGAAGATGTGGGAAATAGTGGTAAAAAGATAATATATTTCTATGTTCCACTAGCTAACAGATTCTTCAGTAAATTTTAATAATTATTATTTTACACTAATTAAATATTATGACTTAACAAGATTTCAATTATCTTTTTTCTATTTTTTAATTTTGGCTTTGTGCCTATGTAGGCAATTTTGCCAATGTCAAGTGTGACAAATTGTTGACCCTTCTTGTTTCCTTTTTAATGTTTGCTTATAAATAAAATAAAAAAAATTGCATTTGCAGGACCATTTACACATAGAAGTGAATCTATATCAATATAAAGAGGAAAGATTTGATGTTTTGGTTGTAAACGGATAAATTCAAAAACTAATGGACCAATTTTAAAAATTCTTTCAAAAACTACAGTATCATCGAGTAACATTGGCTATGTTATAATTTGAAAAATGAATTTATTCCTTATAAAAATGTTGATAGTTTTACAGAAAGTATAAAAAATTGCCTACACTGGTGCGATGGTGATGTTTGTCACACAAAATTAACACGGGTTTAACCATGGGGCACAGTTAGTCTTTTTATAAAGGGAACACAGATAGCCCAAACTGTGTATTAGATAGAGTGCTCTCTTTCTCCTCTCTATGTTATATCTTTCTTCTTTCTTGTGTAAAGAGATGTGCCTAAATTTGAAGCATTCTTGAAATTTAACATGTTATTCATGTCCAATTACCGAATCGCAGCCTAAAAAATTTAGCTTAAATTTTTTTTTTCAGATACCATTAATAAACTGTAATGCATCACACAACCTTGCTGATGGGTCACTGGTAAGGTTCAGAGGTATGATCCAGGACATGCACAATCCAGAGTTTTATTTTGAAAAGTTTGAAGTTTACAACACAGCCACAAATGAGATTAAAACCAAAAGTGGAAAGTATAGGGACACTGCAAATATTCTTGTGAGTTTTATTTATTGTTTTACACAAAATAAAAGTAGGTATTTAAAATTTACACATATCACTTTTTTTATTATTTTTAAGTTGCCATATATTTATAGACCATCCTTATATGGAAATTTAACTTGGTGCTTACTTTTACTAAAGACACTCAATTATTCCTTAAATTTATCTTCAAAAATTACTTCAATGTGGCTGCAGTTGTATGTGTGTACTTAAATCTATAATTAATAATGAGACATACCTTTGTTTATTTTAAAATAATGTCAGGTGGGGTATGGCATAGAGTAATTGTCTTTCGAGATTTCTCTCTACTTGGTGCAGTGTGACTGGTGAAATATGTCCGCCCTAGAGAAGATTGCAGCCAAATAACTTTGTGGTTTGTTCCTGCGGTGAGTAGGGCTTCCAAAGCTCCTTGGGATAGGGAAGTTCAAGATTCAAGTGTCCATAGGCTGTAGTGTAGCTTACCATCAGGCAGGCTGTATGCTTGTTTGCCCCCTTAGTTTTAAAAAAGGTGGGTTACCTGTGAATTAAATATATTTAAACTTTCGTCTCATACTTCCAAGTCAAAGGTGAGTTGCATACTTGTCTGAAAATAATAAGGAAATTTCAAGAAAATAATGTATGAATTATACACTAGACCAAGGAATTGCATAAAAAAATGCTTTTAGAGTCTTAGAACCTATGTCTAATGTGGCCCGGATAATTTATAAATATGTCTCATTGATTCCTAAATTTAAATAAGTTTTACAATTTTAACTAATAAATTAACTTCTCCTATGAGGCTGGCATAGTCATCAGGGATGTACTGAAGCCTCGTTAAAATAAACGATTAAAAAAAAATGCTTCACATACTTTTATTAAATATTTATATCAACAGGAGAATGAGAAAGTAAACTACACAGAAAATTTAAAAAGTTCACAACGTCAAACAATGTTTGTAGTTTCAATACCAGCAGTTAATAACTGGGTGCAGCAAATGGAAGATGAATTAAATCATTTGAATCATTTAGAAGAGCAACCAAACACTTCTAGGAGACTGTGTCAGGAAAATTTGAAGTTAAAGAGGAGTCATGATGAGGCTGAAGAAGATTTAGAAGCTATGGAAGTGGCAGATAGTGGTGAAGCAGCTAATAAAGAACCAAAAATCATGCAAAATGACAATGACTCAGTGAACATTGTGTCTAGAGAACATCTATTAAATTTCCCATTGCCTGATGTTCCAAGTAAATCTTGTATAATCAAGGTAAAATATACCAAATGCGATTTTCTATATCTTATACGTTTAATAAAATTGAAGTGTCTATTTCTAATGTCAAAATAACAGCTTTTGAGTAAATGCATATAAAGGTATATACAACACCTATAACAGAAAAACCATTATTTAAATTTTTTGTCTGTGTTGACTGTTCAGGGTAATCACCGAAACGGTTCACCTAATTTTGACGGGACTTTCATTAGCAGACAGTTGAAGTTATAAGGAGTAAGTTAAGCTACTTTTATTTTAGAAAAAGTACTAGGGTTCTGCACAAAAAAAAACTGGTCATGGAAAATCAATTCGGGCGCGTAAATGGCTTACAGTGAGTAAACCTTAAGAAATATTTTAAATTAATATACTACATAATTGTAGACATTAAAAAGACCTACAAAAAAGTATCTACTAAGGAACACCCACAATAAGCCTTTAAAATAACCGGAAGCGGGAGTAGCACGATTTGCGCATGTGCCCCATCAATATGATTCAATAAATTAAAATGAAACTTAATCAGACTTAAGTTCCTTTGACAAGCAGGTCTCTATAGAGATCAGTATTCATCTTATTAAATTAAAATTACCAGATATGGTTTAAAATGGTTATATTTTAGGTACGTCTTATTTGTATGCAAAACTCAAATCAATAAAAAAATATTAAAAAAAATTAAATAACGATGTTTCGTCTTAAGCCGAGTCGGAACAAACGCAAACATCATCAGGAAAAACAGGATGGCTGACAAAATGTTTTCTTGTTATACAATGTTTTTATTACAATTCTGAAATGTTTGTTAATCCCGGGACTTGTCGAAATTCAATTCCGATATTTTTGACGTCCTGCGGCTGAAATGATGATGATGATGATGACTCCTTATAATATCAATTATCTACCAGTGCAAGCCCCGTCAAAATCGGTCCAATCGTTTCGGAAATTACTCGGAACAAACAGACAGACATAAAAAATAAAATTACTTTTTCCATATCAGTACCATATATGGTTTTATATGCACTAAGTAAAGCTGTCATTTTGACATTACAAACAGAACCTTTGATTTTATTTATTTGTATAGATGAGTTTTTTTTATTCATCCAAATTAGAGTATCTAAAGACAAGACTCATATCTAAACTTCATTCATAAGGAAAATAATGAGATTGAAGAAGAAGCCAATGTAGTTAGTAGGTAGTAGACGTGGGCTGGTAATATCTAGACGTTTTAAGAAAAGGCGCCGGCGGCCATTAATTTTGAAAGAAAAAGAAAAAAGAGCGGCGCAGCGTCCATGTCTGGTCATGGACTCTCGCAAGGAACGTTATTACTAAACAATAAAATAGGTAATATTCAAAAATCATTAGTTAGTTAAATTACCATGCAAAATAACTGATTAATCATTCAATTACTATCCGCACGCCTATGTCGCGAGAGCACCTGAGGGCCCCGCCAAAAGTGCAATGTTTTGCTCTTGTTACTGCCTTAGGAAGGTATATATACAACTGGCCGCGCATGATGCTCGTCTGCTCGAATCTCAACACCCGCACGCTCACACACATTCTTATATAATAGAAAAAGACATGGAGAGAGAGAGAAAGTCGCATAAATGAGGTATAACGAGTTTCCTTACATGACAATCTCTGCAAGTCAACTCTTACCGCAAGCCACGTTAAGAAGCATTGTTCCAAAAAAAATGACAAAATGGATAGTTAAGTGAGTAGAAAGTGGTTAACCAGAAGTAAGTACAATGTGGTTACAAATCGTTCTCAAGTGTGGTCATGTGGACAGGTGCTTGATACAGGCCTCCCATTTAAGAATGATCCCTAAAGAGACAAACTTTATTAACCAGTTATAGAGCAACTGGTTAACATAATTGTAGTATTTGAATCCAGCTTTCAAAGTGTCATCTCAATTTACCTACTTAACCATCCTCATTTCAATAGTTTTTAGCCTATTCTAATGATTAAAAAAATGATTTTTTGTCATTATAGGTTTAGTGATGTGGCAACAATGTAACCTGATTTTAAGTAACGATGTGGCCCAAGATGGTATCATGCTAAGCCTAGTGGAAGACTGGCTCTCAAGTGCATCTCCCGGAAAAAACCTATTGGTTCTTGGCAACAGATTTTCAACTTGAGGGTTGTAGCTAGCCAGGCGATCATTAGAAAAAGCCCTACCACCATACTATGGTTTCATCTCGATGTTTTCCTTCACCGAAAGCTCATACTCATTGTGAGGATTCGAACTCACGTCTATCGACGCGGAGTCCATGCACGCTACCAACTGAGCCATCGTTGAATCTTGATAAATAATATTTTTTTTCAGATTTATGATGATGCAGAAAACCTTAAACTTAATGATATGATTGAAGTTGTTGGATTTCTTTCTGTTGATCCAGCACTCTCTGGAGAGTTTCGACCTGAGGTTGACTCTTTATTAGACCCTGAAATAGAATCGAATGTAGAAACTATAACACACAATCCACCTCCAAGTTTAATTCCAAGAGTTCATGCAGTGCATGTGAAGAAACTAGAACATTGCAATCCTTTAGTCAAAGGACCCATTGACCAAGGTTAGTCGTTTATATTATACTAGCTGTACTCGAAGCTTTGCTCGCGTGGACAATAGAAGAACGCGTAATACTTAAAAAAATCGTAGTTTCTTAAAACTTTAATAACTCTTTATTAGATAAAGATATCGTCATTATTTTTTTTTATGTATAAAAATGCAAGTATCTCAGGGCTATACTACACGGGCGGTTCTCCGGCGGGAATCCGCTCGAGAAAGCTGCCGCAGACCATCAAACTGTACGGAATGAGGTTTATCGCTGTCTTTTGTTCATTACTCAACATGGTATAGTATGGTATTAATAGAATTATGAAAAAAAAGTCCAATGTTTTCGTGAAATTTACCTGACACGAGTCACGTATGACGAGCGCCCTCTCACAAGCTCCCGCGTTGAATGCTGCAATAGCGGAAAACCTACGTCGCGTCGTGTAGTTTGAGAGAGCGGTTATCAGCGGCGGTTTGACGCTGTATACGGCGGTCAATTTTCTCTTGCCTGTGAACCGCAACGAGTAACTTTGCTGTGTAGTATGTAGCATACAACTTTCATATCATATTGTATTAAGTGCGCTTTATTATCCAGATAAGAGGTATTGCCACCGCTAGGTTAATCTATTTCGCTTACTTCCATAGCTTAATGTCTTATTACGGTATTTTGCTGTGGGGTTCAGCAGCTGAGGTATATACCATATTTATATTAAAAAAGCGGGCAGTTCGAGTAGTGTACAATATGAAACCCCGCGAATCACTAATGACAAGTTTCAGGAATTTAGGATTTTAACTTTGCTCTCCCAATGCGGTCATTATGTGAATGATAGTGTGTCTGGAAGTGACTCCCTCTTTGTACATCCACTAAATTATTATTATTGTACCTAATATATTAACACTTGTACAGTTGCAAAAAAAAACCGATCGAGTTTGTTACCGATTCTTCTCGATGACTGGGATGTTTTCCGAACCGGCAGTAGTGTTTTGACGTTCATAAGTGCCTTCTTAGGGCCTAAATTGAATAAAGATTTTTTTATATTGATTTGGTTTTTGATTCCCGCGGCGTGGCGGGAGAACCGCCCGTATAGTATGGCCTTAAGGTGTAGGTGTAAAACAAAAAAAAAAATGATCAAAATCTATACAGTAGTCGTTGCGTGATGCGCGCACTACGGCAAACCACAATCATTTTATTTTTCTAAATTTTTTTGGTTTTGCTTGCTTTTTAGGCAAATTCTTTGTTTGGTAAATATGCTGGATGCTAAAATAACAATTTTATCTGGATAAAGATAAATATTGAATTGGAGAAAGTAGCTTCGCAAAAAACGCATTATTTTTAATTATTATGTTGAAGATAAAAATGGTTACTGTCAGTCAACCTTAGGAGATAGACTTATGCCATCGCGGACTTTTCTTTAGCCTTTTTGAAAACTACAAGTCTTTAGAACATTATTTTTATGTATCTCATAAGGTTTAGCCAGCGTTAGCCACGTAATCGCCCGAAAATAATTTTTTGACGATTTGATTACAAGTAATTGAATTTTCTCTACTATACAAAAACTTAATTAGAATCTATTGTATATTGTACCTTCCGTAAAAAAATCTCTAAATGATAGTGAAAACCGCATTAAAATCCGTTGCGTAGTTTAATAAACCTAAGCGAACATAGGGACAGACAGTGAGAAGCGACTTTATACTATGTATGTATATAGATAGATATGTATAGAATATATATATAGAAAGTGTACTGTCAATTGTCATATAATATGTACGAGGAGAAAATTTCAGAAAATATCAACACTGCGGTACATAATTAATGTGAATAATCAACCTTAACTCCTAGTCAATATATTTGCTGAGAATCTCTTCAATTGCAATCAATTGGTCACTTCGTCAATTACAGACTTCAGTTGATTTGTTTACATCCTCCTTATGTATTTGTAATTATTTTTGTATAAGCTTGGGGTATAAAATATCAAAATTAAAATATAGTGATAGGCTTTGTTGGCGTGTGAATAATATTTGCAAAATTTCAGATGCTGTATTGAATGAAACAATCTTGGCCAGAGAACACCTTTTGAAAGCATTGAAAGAACTCTTATTAGGTGATGAACTGGCTGCCGAATACTTAATATGCCACCTAATTGCTTGTGTGTAAGTTTCATTATTGATTTCATTAAAGTCCTAAGCCAAATATCTATATTAATTTTATAGTTCTGTCTGTAAATACATATGAGTTTCTCTACAAATTTTGTGCTACATAGCTGTTTTATACAACACTCATCTCAAATTTCATGTTTTAATTTTTTGTATGTTGGGAATTGTATTTAATTCAAATGTGTCTTGACTGATTTTTATGAATTTTAGTAGATGGGATTATATCAGTCCATGGCAACTGATAGACTAATACACCAAAAATTTAGCAATTAAATTCTATAACGTGTATTTGTCACACTTGACATTGGCAAAATTGACTACATGGGCAGAAAGCCAAAATAAAAAAAAATTATTGAAGAATTTACAAAAAAAAAATATTATAAAAGAAAATGCAATAAATAAATTTTTCTTAATTCTTAATCAATTTTGTTAAATTTTTTTGTACAATACGCATGAAGTATATGTCATTGCATCGTTGACAGGCTCAACAATTATTAATACTAGAATAAAAATGAAATGCCGAGTCGAAAATATAAATTACTGCGTAGCATACGCCTGAAATATATAATTGGATGTTGATTTTACGATTATCGATTCTTTTTTAGATCTAAATATAATCGATAATACGAACACGATTTAAATCAATTGAGGGCTTTGTAATATATGTAAAAATGAAAAATAAACTATAACAACAATTGAGGTCGCAATCCGGAACACTTAAATATTGATTGCCTGACGCCAAAAAAAACAAGATTAATTCTTCCAGTCTATATTTTTCGTTGCGTGTTTCTGCATAAAAAAATGTGACAAATGCCTTTTTTAAGTTACGTCGTAATTTGCACGACCTAACCATTTACGTTCTAGGGACACTTCATGAAGGACTTGTTGTGATGAACAAAGTATAATAAAATATATTTGGTTCCGTATAGATATCTACGACAAGACACACTGGCTTTGGGGCAATTTTGTTTGAACCTGTCCAACTTGCCAACGCAAAAGTATCCTGATTACCCGAAGCAGCTGTATGACATCATCAAACAGTTTGTCACGAAGAGTTACTACCTCCCGCTCACCATCGACAATATGAATACCCTCACTCTTCTGCCTAAGTAAGATTTTTTTTTAATTCTTGTTCGTGTGTTTTGTCTCTTATAAGTGGCGTAAGGAGTGGTTTATGTAGTGTACCTTTTAAAAAATTCTCTATAGGCATTTGACCACAATTTCCACTTTTTCCACAATTTTTTAGCCACTGGCTCTCAAGGTCAAATATCGGAACTCATTTCGACAGACTTCGCAGCGTTAACACTGCGTTTAGAAAATAATCTATCTAGACGCCCCCTTTATATGGTAACGCAAGTTATCGTTAAGTTATAATTATTTTTTATTTAGACTAACTCTGCCCGCGATTGCTTTCGCGTTGACTACAGGATACCATCGATCGTGCACCCCGTGCTACCCCCCGCTCCCAGTTACTTTAAAGACAAAATTCTAATCGATCGTGATCCTTAGAAAATTATCTCCCTGATATTTTTGTAGTTATTTTTAAGATCTACAATAATGACGTAAATTAATTTGATATAGCTCTTAGGGTTTACTCAGCGTAAGCCATTTAAGCGCCTGAATTGATTCACCATTACAAGTTTATTTTATTTGCGTAGAATCCTAATTCGTTTTCTAAAATAAGAGTAGCCTAAGCTACTCCTATCTGCCATTGAAAATCCCGTCAAATTCGGTCGAACCGTTTCGGAAATTAGTCTGAACACAGACAATTATTTTAATTATTATTTTTTTTTTCTATAAGTACCGTATATACTTCATATGCGTTTAGTAAAAAGCTGTTATTTTGACATTACAAAAGGACACTTCAATTAAACTTATTTATATAATAGATATACACTTAGATAATTTACAACAAGGGTGTGCAAATTCGATCGTTTCTAGTTGTTACGCACGCCTGACTGGTTCACAGTGAAGCTGTTAATATTTCAGGAAAGATTACGACTGTAACCGCCTCACGAGCGGAGTTTTACAGCTGAGCAAAGACACCCATCTCATACTAGACGAGACAAAGATGGAGCAAGGTCGCTTAGACGCAACCGGACTCGGCAACATAGCGGCTCTCGGCAACATGATCACGACGCAGAAAGTTGAATACGATTTCAAATATTATAAAATGGAATTCGATTCTGATATATCTGTGCTGATTTTATCCGAAGGGAAATCTTTGTTACCGGTATGTATCGAAACAAGCTAAATTTTACAAAGCAATTAAGATAAAGTAAAGTTAAATTAGCAATAAAGTTGTTAGGCAGAAAGAACTCAACCCACAATTTGGTTAAAAATTAATTATTGATACCAAGAGGGTCTTATAGGTAAGATCTTTCATTTAGCAAAAAGATCTGCGAAAAAGACAAGGGAAGTTTACATTTAGTGGCATAGGAACACCATATCACCCCACCACACATATCGCTAGGATAAGATTTTAAATTATTATGAGGATCTAATCTGCTTGAATCATTTGTGATAAATTATTTTTTACTGAAACAGGTCCATTAAAAAAAAAAGCTAAATAGAATCAAACCTTTTGGATTGTTTTAGATATATTTCCTTCTAACGAAAAAAGCAAAATATAAATAATACACGTTTTGAACTATAAACGTCAATAACTCGAAAGTGACTTTATGTGGGTCGAGTCCTTTCTGCTTAACTACGTCCAATTATTACAAAAGAAAACAAAAAAAAAAAAACCGACTGCAACAAAATATGTTTTTATATTTTTGCTATTTATTTTCATTCCCAGACGTCGTACTTATTAAATATTATATAGCCTATCTCACTCCCACAATTAAGACGAATCCAACGACACCTCGTATGATAAAATACATCGAGCCGTTTAGGCTACATAGAGTCTTTAACACAATGTTGCAATTGTAGCTGTCCGTCAAATTGTTATATTGGAGTCAATTTATTAGGTAGCCTTTCAGGTTTTTGTTATTTCTCGGTGCGATAACTTTGATTGCGCGGACAAATAAACAAAGAAATATTTATTTTTACATACATATTTTTCTCGTGACAAATGAAATCAGCTTAGAATTAATAAAACTTTTTTACAATTTCTAGAAGTGTCATTGATAATTCTTATAGCATATCAATTGAAGAATGATCTTTCGGTCTACAAAATTTCATAAAAATTTGTAAAGCCGATTTTGAGTTAAATCCTGACATACAGACATACATTTTTTTTAATGGCATATTCGTAATCGGTGTCCTTTATAATAGATATCTATCGGGACATTTGGAAAACAAATTACACGTACAGACAGGACTAAACATTTATTAATATAGAACATATTTAAAAAATAAAAATGATTGGTTCTTTGTTTTAGATCCATAATAAGTTTAATAGTGGCCAGTAAATTAGTTTCTTTTATGCAATAGAATGTTGCAAAAATCATTTTAGTCAACTATAAGGTCATTCAACCTAATTAGTTTTATTTGTACCTTACAGAGCGACTATCACGTCCCATTAAGACCGGAAGAGTCATCCTTGCAAATTTTCGATGCTATCGTCGAGGCTGCGACCTACTACTTAAAGGAGGATATTATGAATATCATTAGAACTTTTCTGACCTGCCTTAAGCTCGTCAAATATACTATTAGTGATAATTTACAAGTTAGTATAAAATTGATTTCGTATAATTATATATAGGAGTTAAAGATATGTATAAGTCAAATGAAAATAAACACCTATGAGGCCATCCCTTGAAACTTTGGGAATTCCCAGCAAAAAGAAGCCCAATGAAGCATTTCTTGCCTAACAGAGTGGTCACAGCATGGAACAAACTTCCAGAAAAAGTTGTGATGGCTCCTACCATAACCTCCTTTAAGAGCAGATTGGACAAAGAAGATATCTCCAAGCTATTTGATACGTACGCATCAGCTAATTAGCTGCTAGTGTGTCTTTTAAGTTGTTACACATCTGCCAGGCGTCCTGTGACTGCCGAATAGTTTTTTATTACTATTAAAAGTCCTCATGTCCTTTAATGTTCCCCCACTTATTTAAATAATTGTACATATATATATATATATATATATATATATAGTCCAGTCACATTTTCTAATATTCATTGCTCACTATTATATAATTTTTAGTCATACTTAATTCATAGTCGTTAAACCCTTGTTACTATCTTATTTCCTCCGAACAGACGGCCATTTAATTCCAAACTAAGCAAAGCTTGTAATGTGGTAACTAAACAGCCGATAAACATACATATATAGATATTTAACACCCAGACACACACAACTGACATTTATGCTCATCACACAAAGTCAGTCATGGGCGGGGATCGAACCCGTGACTTCTCGGCTCAATAGTAGCGTTTACTACCACTGCGCCACGAGGCCTGTTTTGTTACTCAGATCAGTATTTTACAATTATGTAATAATACATACTCACTTTTTATTTATATTTATTTATTTTGTATCTGTGTATGATGTAAGAATGTGCAGTGTAAACGTAAGAATGTAAACTGTCCCAATTGAGCGTAGTGTAATTATTGTAGTAGGTACGTCTGATAATAGTAGGTCCAGTAAGTCCATCCTATTCCTATTTGCCACTATCGTTTCGTCCCACTATTTATTTCTCCTTGCGATCTCCATAAAGCTGAACAGGTAGTAATGCTGTTAATGAGCTGAAGTTTTAGGCGAAGGAAAACGTCGGGATGAAACTATAGTATTGTGGTAAAGCATTCTTTAAAGCCCACCTGGTTAGCTACCATCCATGAGTTCAAAATCTGTTTCCAAGCACCTAGAAGCATGTCCCGGCAGTTTCACTAGAGAGCCAGTCCCTCTAAGCTTAGCATGTTACCCTCTTAAGCCATATCATTCTTAACATTAATGGAGATTGTGTTCTAGCTATATACAATATGTATTTAAAACCCCGTCGGATCCGTGAAGGTGTTATTAGGTATCGAGATTATATTCTGTTTATGTTATCTATCTCAGATAATCAGTTAAAAAAATTAACCATAATAAAATGTCAAAAAAATTAGTTAAATGAGGAAACTTACATGGCAATAAAGGCGGCGCGCGCGGCGCAGGATACCGCCATACGATCAAACGTACCGCTGGTGCTGGAGACGGTGTTATCACGTTTTAAAAATTAGCTTAATTTTAGGGAAACTAAATATGTTAATTTTAAATCGCAATAATATTTTTATTTCCATAATAAATAAAATTTTGATATTTTTTTTGGTAATGTCATTGGGGTACCTATATACCCTTTTCGCATTCGACGGGGTTTTTAATACATATTGTACACCTGTCAATAAACAACTTTCGGTCTTTACTGATGATATTATGACATAAAACTATTTTCTGACAATTTATTGAACCGTATGATGACGCAATGAAACATGTTTGAAATCATACAAAGAAGTTTGACATATTACAATAAATTTTGTAGGTTTAGTTAACGTGTTGTGCCGTCTTTTTGTTTGTTTATAAATAGCCCAGACTGGATACCTTTATTTCTTTAATATACAGGACATAGTTTATGATAAATCTCTATTCTATCTATTTACATGACATTTGCGAAATTGTGTACACACACACATTGCCACTGTAAGAGGAAGACAATAATATCAGTGGGATCTTGAAGTGACGTGTTTTGGTTTTATTTTTAATTCATTAACTTAGGTTATTTGACCCTATATTGTGTAATATTGGTGGCATTTTGCGTGATATAGTTTGTTTGTTGTGCACAAGTCAAGTGGATTATAAATATAACTTAGAAAAGATGCATTTTAGGATGTCACACAAACACAAACTCCCTATAGTTCTGACAAGGGAGCCACCATCTTCTCAGAGGACCCCACTTTCTTTATTGGAAAATTGTACGAAGGTCTAAAACATTGACACTGGCAAGTGCTTTTTGCGGCACCAAAACAAGACGATGAACAATATAATTATGCAAAGAATACAAAAATTATTAAAATTAAAATTATAAATTAGAATTACATTTTTATTAATTTACCATTATTTCAAATTGTGTTACTATAGATATTAATGCTGTTATAAAATATTAGAATATTTTGAAGTCAAAGATGTCTATAATTATCAATAAAAATTGTGTAAGTATAAAATTTTGCTATTTTACAGTTTGTAGAGGAAGACTTCATTGAGATGAGAAGTAAAGCAGACAGTGAAAATCCAATAACTGCCGATGATTTACATAGACTGTTAGTGCTAGCTCGATTGGTCAGTCTGTCCCGAGGGCAAAATACATTGAACAAAGAATGTTGGGATATCACAAAGATAATGGAGAAAGAAAGGCTACATAGAATTAAAAATAAGGTTGCTTCTACTCTCTAAAAAATAAATCATTTTGTATTTTTATTGGAGTTTTATTATTTATCGTTATAATATTTTCTATTTTGTAATAACTAAGTTATTATTAGATTTAATATAGGTAACACTGTCTCTGGTAACACCATTCTACAAATTCGAATGGGCAGTTTGGAATTAATCAGAATGAATGATTTTAAGACATTAAAAAAATATGTGTTAGAAAAAACAGGTGAAAGTAGTCTGATTTCCATGGGTTTCGTAAGAGCTCCGACAGCCATAATTTAAACAATTTTACCAATACTATGCTTATTGAATAATGATAAATAGAAAAACTTCTGCCACGAAAACCACATAAAAAGCACGCGTAGAAACTTTTACAATTATCTTATTTTTGTGAAACTTATTTGACTGTTACCCATACGTATAATGTTGATTTCGAAACAACAGTCACGACTGTTGTGTAAAAATCAATGACTAGTCGAACAAGTTCGTGCGCAACCGTCCCATGGAGACGTGAGAGACGTTGGCGGGGACGAGGTAGCACGACATTACTTCACTACAGTACACTAAAGAAGTACGTTGTCTCGGTAGTGTTCTTGAAATAATTACTTTAAAGCCGCTCGGTAAATAAACACGCTCTAGGGATGCCCTTTTACCGTATTTCTTTGGTTACCTACTTACGTATTTAATAATGCTATATTAAAATGTCGTTATCTTTTCACCAAAATATGTTATGTAGGTACCAGAAATTTGGTAAGTTTTAATTTAAATTATTTTTACTTGGGTTTTATTTCTAGTTTCAAAAGTGATTGTCAAATAGTAAGAAGGCAATGTAATTTTTTTTTTAATAGAAATATAATTTCTTACTTAAAGCTCACTAAATCAAAATATCTAGGAAGTAAGTAATATAATATTTGGTCATCTATACAATTAATAAAATTGAAGTGTTTGTTTGTAATGTCAAAATAACAGTTGTTTACTTTTCACTAAATGCATATGAAAGTATATACGATACCTATAACAAAAAGCCCATTTTTTAAATTTTCGTCTGTCTGTTTGTTCCGGGTAATCTCCGAAACGCTTGGACCGATTTTGACGGGACTTTCACTGATAGATAGCTTATGTTATAGGAAGGCACGTAGTCTACTTTTATTTTAGAAAAAGAATTAGGGTTTCGCACAAATAAAAAAAGTGGTTATGGTGAATCAATTCGGGTGCTTAAATGGCTTATGCTGAGTAAACGATAAGAGATATAGCAAATTAATGTACTACATAATCATAGGCATTAGAAAGACCTACAAAAAAGTCCGGGAGAGTATACATCTATCTTCTAAGGAACACACACAATAAGCATTTTTGTTTTTAAAATAGCCGGGAGCGGGAGAGCAAGATTCGCGCGGGCATTCTGTGGTCCACGTTAGTGAAGCCACGGGCACAGCTAGTTAGTTATAAATTACGTAATCGCGACTATTGTGTACTGAAGTTTACCTAGATTTCGTTTCGGCCGGTTGTGTGAAGACGTGATACTGTTTACTTCACTGTACTGTGACTTGCACGCCTACGACTCATTACTCGCCCTCGCCCCGTTGTCGTCTATTGTACCTTGTCCCGCCGCCGCGCCGCACCGACGCTGCGACGTCTGTCGGAAAGTCGAAAACATAGGACAGCCGCGCACGAAATTGTACAACTATAGTCGTTGTTATTATTTCGGCCTATATATCAACAAAAAAAAAAAAAAAAAACAAACTTAGAAGTTATGTGCTGAAATGGAGAAATATGATTGTAACTTTCTTATAATTTTGTATTAGTAATTTAATGGAGTCGATTATTATTTGTGAATCTATAAATGAGATAAAAATATTTCAATCATACGGTATAATTCATACCGATTTGCTAGATAGTCATCTATTACTTAAATAATATGATTTTGATACATAATTTTTTCGCGGGATCTTGTGGTTTTTGTTTTTAATTCATTTACTTAGGTTTTGGACCCTATATTATGTAATATTGGTGGCGTTTTGCGTGATATAGTTTGGTTTTTGTGCATAGGTGAAGTGAATTACAAATATAAACAAAGAGCATAAATTCCTGGATCCCACAAAAAACTCGCTTATAGGTAGTTCTAACAAGGGAGCCACCACTTTGTTAGGATAATGAAATCGTCATAAGACAGGCATTATATTCACTTGATGATCGTAGTAATGATCTTCATTAAAAAAGACTAGTTGCCAAATTAGGAAGAATATTAAAATAATAATATTTAGCTTTAATGATAAATGGCAGCCCATTTCGAAACGAAATGTCAGATGTTTTACGTCTGTTGCAAAGAGTAAAATAACTAATAGGGGTCTATTGTTGTCACACTTGTCACAGTGACGTGTCCATGTTATAGTGTACTGTATTGAATTATTGATCAGAGAAAAAGAAAATATTTCTAATTAATGTAAGAATATTATTTTAAATCATGTCTATTAAGAGTAAATTATTGGATAGTGCAAATAAAAGCAAAGGGAGTGAATCAACATGGAGAAAAGCATTTATATCAGACACAGATTGGCCAGACAAGGTTAGCTTGAATCGCGTGACTTTTATGTTTTTTTTTTAAATGAAAACTTAATTTACCTATTGATTATTCAATTTGTAACGTTTTAGGAAGAGTTTCTGGATGTAATATACTGGATGCGGCAAGCCATAGGTATTATTTTGGGACTGTGCTGGGGACTGTTGCCATTGAAAGGATTTTTGGGGCTTTTACTGTGAGTTCTTTTTTTATAAATTATTTACGAAACATATCTAATTCATTAAACCCTCCTTAAACTATTCACGAAAGTTCTTTATAATAATAATTCACAAAGTCAAATCACTCATTGTTGTTTAAGTTTGGCTTAATATTGAGAATTTTAAAATACACAGACCTACCACAGTTAAAAGCAAATGTTTTATTATGTAATAATATATTTTAGATTTGTTGTTGTAAATGCAGCAGTGATATATTTTTATGTGAACAATTTTCAAAATATTGATGAGGAAGAATATGGAGGTATGTGGGAAATAACGAAAGAAGGGTTCATGACTTCTTTTGCTGGATTCTTGGTAAGTTAATATATCATGCATACATATTTATGAATAATAAAAAAGTAATAAGTACTTCAAAAATGTTGAGTAACACTTTTGAAGTATTTGCTCTTTATGTTGTAACTTCTGATTTGTGCAATTTACTGTAAATAACTTCATTTTCTTTTCCCTGTTATATGATTATTTGTAATAGGTAAAATACTAAGTCTTACCTGTCCCAAATCAAACTGTCTTGAGAAAGTTAATTAGTTAATGATTGCATTAAAAAATACTACTAAACTTAATATATTTTTATGTATTTATATTTACCTTTAGCAAATTTTTTTTCTACACAATTAAAATATAATACAGTACATAATTTACAATCACAATGTTAATAATATAAATTAATATGGAATATAATCTATCTCATACTATTATATAAATACCAAACATCACTTGCATTTCTTTGTGTACCTATACAAAAATAACTCCAATTTAAGATTGATACAGTTTCATTTCTTCAGTGATTGTATCTTTTAATGTTTTATTTTCTAAATATGATCCCTGTGTGATGGAAAATATTGGCAAAAACCCTTCCAAACTGCATTCTTTATAGGAGTATTGTAAACTATGAAATAAATTTGAGCCTGTTTAAAATACCTACCTAGGTATCTGCACCAGTATTTGAGACTATTAAGAAAGTTTTAAAATTTATTTATTTTATTATTTCAGGTGACATGGATAATTATGTACACAGGACTCCACAGTCATACATTATGAGATGAAAAATTAGTTTACAAAAAAAATTAAGACATCCAATATGTTTCCTGTTAAAGTAAACAAACAAAATACCACATAGTTATATTCTATGTGAGTGCTAGTATATTAAAATTATACCAGTGTGTCCAGCCCTCTATGGGCAGTCAGTCTCCTTTACAACTTTACTGACTAGGCAGTATTTTCACCAGGGGTTGAGCTATTTATATTTAAAAAATGACGTGTCAACACAAAGGTTTCATAATTAGGTTTGCTTTGTTTGAAAATAATTATTGTTATTTTGTATAGTATTGTTATTGTGTTTTTGCTATGTGACCTAAAATGATGACACATTAAGGCTAATGGGAGAACTGCGTTTCAAGTGTAGCTGTTGGAACACACCTAGAGGTGCTTAGCAACAAATTTTCAACTTGAGGGTGGCTACTAACCATGTGGTATTAGAAAATACTTTACCACCATACTATCATACATGCTACCATTGAGATATCACTGACACATCATTGCTTCATTATCATTGATGGTTAAAATGCATGATAAGTGAACAGCGTTTAATTTTACCCCCTACTAAATACAACAAAATAAATATAACTTAAAAGTAGTTTTAAAAAAATGCAGTAACTTAGTGAATGTGACTGAAATTGATTAAGGGACATCAATGAAACAAATATACTGATTTTTTTTTTATTATTGTAATTAATTGTTTCTATTAAAAATTAACTCATTTCTAATTACCAGTTCTCACAAATTAGAATAATTTAGTTAATACTCAAATCAAAGCATGCTATTCCTTTAAAAGTGTTTTGTGTATGAATTTGCTGATAATGCTTGTGTAGTTTAAAATCATTATTAAATATGGAATTTTTGAATGTTGCATTTTAAAGCCTGACTCTACATTATAAAATAACTATTAAATGATGTTTACATTCATGTGTGGCACACTGGTGATTTTTATTTGCTCTCAGAGTAGAGAAATAAATAATTGATACCAAAATGCTAGATTAACCATTGGCAAAATAATTGAAAATGTGTCTGCATTTGCATGACTAAACATTGACTTACCACTAATATGGGACCACAATATGGAACACTATTTAAAGTATCCTTATGTCATAGTTGTTTCTTAAATTGCAACCTAATGATGCCTCAGCCTAATCGCAATGGAATGTTTAACCAATTCAATATTGACAATAATTTATTCAGTCCATTGCAATGCCATACTCTGTGTGTGACATTGCTAGGTAGTTTTAATGTGTTTTTGTTATTGGATAAATGGATACCATATTATAATCTTTCACATATAGTTTTATATTTATTCTGGAGCTTTTGGATTGAAGGAATGATTAAAGATAAGACATTTTGTTTTATTTGCTAATGGTAGCAAGATTGTACTCAAGTATGTAAATGAGTTCATTAAAGTGCGTTTTTATTCCCACGGAGTAAAATGACATGTCATGTGTTGCTAGTTTAACTAATCGTAAAACAAGTTTGACAAGTTATTCTGAAAGAATTTGAACCCTCCCAAAAGTCAAAGCTGAATAAGGAAGACAAAACCGCTTGTCTTGTGGTACAATCGAAGCCATCTTTTTCTTAAGATTTATAACATTTTATAGTTTCCATAATTTTGTAATAATAATAGCAAACTATCGGGTACGTTGATTACCATAAAATATTTTAATCAATAGATAAAACACCTCAATTCAGTATTAAAAATCTCACGATTCTAATAATTGTAACATAAAATATACGGTAGCACAACACTATAAAAATAATTAAACAACATTATTTTCCAGTTGACATTAGTGATTGTCAATTTTCTCTGTGGCATTAAAAAACATACTATAGATATTTGTAAATATTACATACACTTTACAGAATCGTATTAAATGGTGTGAAGATGTGTATTGTTCAGTTTGTTCTTTCATGTGAAATCGTAAAGTATTTTTCCAAATGTGAAGTAGGTAACTAATGAACAAGGTTTTTTTGCTTACAAATACTAGTTATAATATGCATGGAATTATTTATTTATAAGATAAACCTTTTTTGTTAAGTTTTATTAAAACAGTTCTTAGAAACAATTTGGTATAAAAAAATTGTTTATCATTCTATTTCGTCAGATGTAAAAATTACTTTCATTTTTTTTTTGTTACGTGGTTCTAAAATTCAGAGAAAATAATATAGAGTAATAAAAAGTTGTTAGGGTTACACTGTAGACATGGGTAACCCAACAAAATTCCTTGCGCCAACTCAATAACTCAAGCGCAGCTTTACTGCGCCGGCGCATTTAGTTAACTCAAATTTAGGCCAAGCAAAATGGTATGCGAGGCAAGCGAGTATGAGAAATTAATTTGTCAGTTGACCGGTGAAGCAGCGTTGCGCGGCTCTATGCCATAGCCAACTCGCTACGCTAAAGTAAATAACTGTGTTAACACAACCGGCGCAGTGAACTGAGTTGGCGCAATTGCGCGTTGTAGCGCAATGTTACCCATGGCTAGGTTACAGTGATTGGCAAACATCTTGAGCAAAAAAATTTGTAGGTGAAAAAATTTGCACACAGAGGTAGTTTTCGTGCAAAATATCATCTAATTTTGTTTCTATACTTCTAGGAATAATTTCGTTAAACAATAACAAGATAAAAAAAAACCAATTTCAACGATTTTGTGGAGTTCCCTGCTGTATCTTCGAAGTTGAAGCTCCAATGAAATTGAAATGGGACTACCGTTGGGGTATCTCCTTTCGAACGAAAAAATAATCAACTACTTAGATAATATAGCTACATATCAGTTCAAGAATTTATGTAATCGGTTCAGATGTATCAATCATCTGTTCTCAAAATGTTTGCCAATATTTGAAGTTAATGCATTTTATCTAAAAATTGAAGGAACACATAAGTACATTTATAATTTTTAAGTGTTGTTATTTATTATGTTATATGAAATATGACCAGAATGTGTTTGAAGTGGAATTCTTATATATGAAACAAAACAATATAAATAGTTGCTACAATAACGTTTTTATTATTTGAGTTTTGGGTTTTAAACAATTTAAAGTTATTACTTAAAGCTAGTTATATACATGTAAGCTATTGGCGTATATAGATAGAAGTAGAGTACAGGTGGGTCGTGTCTCAGGATTTTGGGTTACTAACCAAAATTGTGCTTCGGCTACTTAACCCATTGCCTTTTTTCAGAGGCCATGTCCAGAGGCGGATTAAGCAAGGATGGGAGTATATAGTAAAAAAATATTGCCTACATAGTATCAGGACTTGGTACGGCTCCCTATTGGAAAATAGCCCTAGATACGCTAATAATCTAGAGTATAATCTATAGTTTTCCCCAATGAACATTAACAACAACCAATATTAGAAGATAACATAAGCCACTGTCGATAACTACAGCTCTTTTTCTCTTATTTGTAACTAGAGAGAGCACTGGAAGAAACTGAGAGACTAAACTCTTGCAAGTTATAATAATATAAGAAAGTAGCAGCTGATCTCTTTCTGTCTGAACAGTTGTGGAAGGTTTCAAATTATCAAAATTGGTTTTTAACTATATAGCAATCATATTACTTATTATATTTATTCTCTTAATATAATTTTAAAAAATTATACGTCAATATAACATTATTATTGAAAGTACAGTTTTTTTACTGTGCATAATATTCATGGGCGTAGTTAAGTGGAGGAGCAAACAAAACTCATTGCCCGCTCTAGAAAAAGCGACAGTATTGAAGGAAATTACCGTTTTTTTGCTTATCATCTTGAGAATTTTTTTTTGGGTTATAGTGACCGATAAGCCGATTGACTGATTAAGAAAATTCGCTAAGCCAATGATAATATTATGGTATAACAGTAACTATAATAAAACAATAAAAGTGTATATTATAATCTGTAACTTTCCTGAATTACGTTTTTAAACACCTCTCACAGTTTCAGAATGGACTTTCCGCCTAGTAGATATATTTACATACTTTTAAAAAAGATTACTAAGTTACAGTTCGTTTCTTTATTGCTACAGAGTAAAATGACATTTCATGTCTTGCTAGTTTATAGTGTTTTTAAAATAGAAGAATCACTAAACGGAACTAACAATAAAACCGTACGAGTTAATATGCCTATTTATAAGTTTTTCTAAAAAAGCATTGAACCCTCTGGATGAGATAAAATCGCGTCTCTCGTGAGTTAACCGAAGTAAATTACCGGGTATATTGAATAACACGAAATATTTCAAATAATAAATAAAATCTAAAAATACAGTATATATTTAAAATCTTACGATGAAAATAATTGTAATGTAAAATAAACAGTACGTAACACTAGAAAAATAAATGTGGTAACATTATTTCCAAGTTTGACATTAGTGATTGTCAATTTACTCTGTGAGATTAAAAAACGCAGTATAGTAAATGACCATATCTAGGACATTCAAACTCTGCTTCATTACATGAAAACATTACTTAATAAATATGGTACTTCGTATTTAGTTGACAAAGCAGAAATTTTAACGGAAACATTTAATCATCTCTCCAGGCTATCTCAACCTGATCTGTTCTGTACCGTTGTGTGATAGTGGCCTCATTAAAGGGCATCCTGACACCGGCCCCATGCGCAAGCGCACCCGCGTGGGCGATCATAACACCATTATCGATGCAGAAACGCTCGTCGGTGGCGAAAACCTTTGCTCCACGTTCGGCGCACATTATTCCCATCATTTCTTGGAGACGCTCGTTGCAGCCAACTCCGCCGACTATCAGAACCTACGCCATTTTACGATCAATGTAATAAATCCTACTTCTATATATTTAAATAATTAAGCAATTATGGCTCAGTGGTCCGTGTACGGACATCACGTCGATCGATGTGAGTTCGAATTCCTGCAATGAACTTGAGCTTTTCGGTGAAGGAATACATCATGATGATTCCATAGCCAGGTAGGGCATTTTGAGTTCAGGTTTGGTTTAGGAATTAGGAGCTATAAGTACGAGAAACCCTGCCTCTGCCGAGAACCCTGTTTTTAATATTCGCTTGGCCAGCTAGAATTTTTGTATAAATGACTTAGCGTTTAAAGTACGTTAAAGATACACATGTGTAAGCTCAGAAAGTAGACCATGTTGATTTAACAAAGAAAATTTCTCAATAAGCACAAATTGTTAATCACCTCATTGGAATCACAATGGGCCATAGCTCTCTCTGTTATTTCGACGAGCATGGCGAAAACTGTCTCCTGCAAAGAATAACAAAGATCTTCGACGGTGCACTGACGTAGCAGCGATTCAACGCTGTTGGATAAATGCGTTAGAATACCAGAAAAACTCACATCCATACCTGAAACACCAATTATAATATAACAATGCATGAGACAGCAATTTTTGAAGCAGTTAGGGCTTAGTGGTTGCTGTCTACGTAACTAACTGCATTGAATTACTTTCTATCAAATATTACAATGAGACTGACTTTGGTGAAGGTAAATATTGTGTTGAAACAATAGTGCACTGAAATGCCATTTTAAACCGGCTTCAAAATAAGGAGATTTTCAATTCGAATGAAAATTTTTTTTTGCTTGTTCAGCCATTACTTCTCTGTTTATGAACCGATTTAGATGCATCTTCGACTTCGAAGATACGGGAATTCCACAAAATTGTTTTGTCTTGTGGTCATCTACAGTTACAACCTTAAAGTTGTGTTCCTTTCATTTACTGTAAAACTTTTTAAATACGTAGTTGAAACAAAAAGTATGATAGGAGTATTTCTTTATATATCTTAAAGAGAACCTATTACTCAACTCATAGCTGAGCATTTTACATGATTGCTCAAAATATATTGTACACAATATTTTTATTTCTCTAAAATAAAAATAGCTATTGTATATTTCATAGTCCAACCAAAATAAATGATGCCAGGGAAGCGCTGCCGCATTGTGAATTCCAAATTCTTTAAAGCTTTTACACATTTGAACATATTATGTCTTACAAGAGAAATCGGAGGAATCTTAACAGGACAAGCCGATGTTATAAGGAGTAACTTAGGTATATTAATTTTAGAAAAAGAATTAGGGTTCCGCACAAATAAAAAAAATCTGGTCATGGTGAATCAATTCGGGCGCTTAAATGGCTTATACTGAGTAAATAATAAGAAATATATTAAATTAATGTACTACATAATTATAAACATTAAAAAGACCCACAAAAAATCAACGAGATTGTATGTCAATCTTCTAAAGAAACAACGACAATAGCAGGAAGCGGGGAGCAAGATTCCCGCGTGTGCCTGATCGATGGCATTCTGTAGTTCACGTGAGCGAAGCCGCGGGCATAGCTAGTATTTCAATAAAATCCTTTTAACCTAGGTGATGCAGAAAGTTCCCAGTGCAGAGCATGCATGTGTAAAGGAGAAACACTGACATGTCAAACACCTTGGCAAACTAGAGACTCTTCCAGAGGTTTTTAAGAACATTGACGACTGTTTGGCTTCCTGGATGAATTGGGCTGCCAGATTGGCACTTGCCAGGACTAAAGCTGACTATCATCGCGCAAAATAAGCGCATATGAACGTTGTTTACCGGAACCTAAGGCGTGTAACCCTGATGGATCAGATAAAGTAGAAAATATAACATCATCATCCATAATTACCTTTCACAGAATATGGTAGTGGGTGGTAATACCTCCCCTTCTTAGCTGCTTGCTCAATATTGTATCCTGGACTTGGGGCATTTGACATTTTGAGAACTCGAGCAAATCTGTAAAATTTTAATTAGTTTCGGAAAATCGTGATTTCTGCATTATCGAGCATTAAGATAACGCTTAAGAAATTTTAATATAGTAGGTACTAATATCAAAATATTATGTGAAAGAAATTGAATTTTTTCCATATTTTTAAATCTAGTATGCTTTCTCCCAGAATTAATTGTGATTAAAATAATTATGTGCAATATCACACTAGTGTTTGCTTGTTTGAGTCTTGAGCCAATAACTAACGTGAATTTGTATGAATCCCTATCAAGCTGATAGTGAAGCAACATTAGCAAAATACACAATAGCAAATTTCTTTGTAATTGAAAAAAAGTTTTGTGTACTACTTATTCTTTGGTGTAACATACCAAAATAACTCCAAAAATTTTATTTCACTTGCCAACAATATGATGAAGTTAAACATCAATGATAATAATTTTGAAGCCATGATAGCTCAAATAGTGGCATGTACAGACATATGAGTTCGAATCCCAGCAATGAGCCTGAGCTTTCTGTGAATGAAAACATCGTGATGAAACTATAGCATGATGGTAGGGCTTTCTCTAACGCCCGCCTAGCTAGCTACCAACTTCAAGTTGAAAATCTGTCGCCAAGCACCAATAGGTGTGTTCCGGCAGCTGCACCTGAGAATCAGAGTTCCCAATAGGCTTAGTGTGTCACCATCTTGGGCCACATTGCAACTTTTTTTTTCTTCTTCCTAAGTTGGCAACTAGTCCTCTTTAATGAAAACAATTACTGCCATTATCAAGTGAATAAAGTGTCCTGTCTTATGACGATTTCAGTATCCTAACAAGATTGTGGCTCCCTTATTAGAACTTCCTAGGGAGTTCACTTAAGCACAAAAACCAAATTATATCACGCAAAACGCCACCAATATTATGTAATATAGGGTCAATAATCTAAGTAAATTAATTAAAAATAAAAACTACAACATGCCACTTCAAGATCCCACCAAAAACTCATATTGTAACTTAAGATCAGGTGAGATTATGGCCACAATGCTAAACCTATAACGATAAAAAAATATGTAAAAATGAAGTAAGGTCAAATCACATTTGTCAATGAATAATGGGTTGTAAGTAATTACAATGATACCTTGCCTCAGAAAGTGGCTTATGTTCAGCAACATTTAAAGGCTGATGTTTTGTTGGTACGTTATTGATCCCTTGGACCAGTAGTAAAAGTATCACATGATAATTCTTACAAAGAAAATCATTGTGCAGTGTTAGATATTAACCTATAAAGAAATATCTCATAATTATTATTGTAGAAAGGTAGGGCACAGAGAATTTTTTATGGAGACTTCTCTCTACTTGGACCAGTCTGACTGGTGGAATATCTCCACCCTACAGAAGGTTGCATCCAAATAAACTTGTATCGTTTTCATGTGGTGAGTAGGGTTTTCAGAGCTAATTTTAATGTAGTGCGGTTGAACGTCGGCAACATTAGTGATATCTATGTGATTAGTGTATTTATTGCAAGCGTCCATAGGTATGTCACCTGCACTGCATAAAAAAAATTGTATACGAAGATGTAAGTACCTGTCTAAACAATTACCCACAGCCATGTCTATTGTTTCTCCAAAGATCCTATATCTTTTTCTAGAATAAGCAATGATTTGTGTATTACCACCACTTACATATAATACAATTGGATTTTGTGCTTTTGTTATCAATCTGCCCATTTCAATATCTGTACCATTTTGTTGAAGGAAAATGCTGTATGGATAATATATAATAACAAAGTAATTGACTTAGTGATTTTTAACTGACATTAAAAAAAGACTTAGGTTATTATTTCGAATGTGTTTTTTTAATGGATGTTTAGTCATAAGAAACGATTTTTTGGTATTAATTTAAATGATATAATGCAAAACACAGTTTCAATCTACAGTAAATGCCCAAGTTACCTACTACTAGAGTAAAGATGAAGATAAAAATGATTATTGTGACTCAACCTTAGGAGATAGACATATGCGATCGCGGACTTTTCTCTAGACTTTTTTAAGAACTATAATTTCTTAGTACATTATTTTAATGTAAAGTTTAGTCAGCGTAAGCCATGTAAGCGCCCGAAAATCGATTTATTGACTTCATTAGAAAACGTCGGATTTTCTCTAATCTAGAAAAACTTAATTGGAATATATGATATACGCAAACCTTCTGTAAAAATTCTCCAAATGACAGTGAATCTGAAAAATATCTGTTGCGTGGTTTAGAAGAAAAAGCGGACAAACAGACAGACGCAAATAGTGACTCTTTTACACCATGTATTGATGAATAGTTAAAAATAAAAAAGGATGATTTTTAAAAGCCACATTTAGCCATTTCATTGTTACTTATAAGTGTTCAAGTTTCTATTATTCAAACAAATTCTATATTATTATTTTATAGAATAACTAGCTGTGCCCATGGCTTTGCTCACGTGGACTACAGAATGCCCGCTAAAATCTTGATTCCCTACTCCCGGCTATTTTAAAGACAAAAATGCTTATTGTGGGTGTTCCTTAGAAAATTTACATATTCTCTAGCTGTCCTTTTTGTAGGTCTTCTTAATACCTATAAGTATGTAGTACATTAATTTGCTATATCTCTTACGATTTAGTCAGCATAAGCCATTTAAGCGCCCAAATTGATTCACCATGACCAGTTTTTTTTAATTTGTGCAGAACCCTAATTCTTTTTTCAAAATAAAAGTAGCCTAAGTTAGTCCCTATAACATCAGCTACCTATCAGGGAAAGTCCTGTCAAAATCGGTCTGTTTCGGAGATTAACCGGAACAAACAGAAAGAGGCAAAAAATTTAAAAATTGTTTTCTTATAGGTATTATATATACTTTCATATGCATTTAGTAAAAAGCTGTTATTTTAACATTACAAACACACTAAAATTTTATTAATTGTATAGATGTTCTTTTCTCTTGATTAATTAAATAATCAATCTCATTTCATAAAAAAAAAATATATATATATTAGAAAAAAGGATACGACCAATGCAATGGTTTACACCTAAAATTGGCTTATTCCACAATTTTGCACAAGTTCTGGCAACAATTGCGCAAACATTCAGAGGTGCTCCCATGCCAGGTCCTTTAGTGTAGCATACAACATCAATATCTTCCGGGTTCAATCCAGACTCTTTAAAAGCTTCTTGCAATACGTCATGGATATTTTTCTGGTGGTGTTCAGCAGTTTCCCTAGGTAAAAAGCCTAAAAATATTTTTTTATAGGTAATATATGATTCAACAAAAATATTATATAAGTGTCACAATCAGTACAGAAGTTTGTAAAATACAACTTTTTAACATTTCAATAATAGCAATCATGTCCAAATTCAATACAATACAATATAACTACAAAGGGAATAAAACAGCCTATATCACTTAGGCATACCATAACTTACTATTATAAGCGAATGAATTTACAGAATCACATCAGTAGTTCCAGAAATTAATTCCTACAAATATATTCACATAACTTATGTATGTACCCGATTAATGGCAATAGGCTCGCACCTATTACATGGGATCTAAAAACATACACGGCAAACTGTGGGTGTTTATAATATTAGTAAAAATTTATTTTTAATTTTTATAATATACAGGGTATTAGTAGACCGCTCCCGAAAATGAAGACAGACGATAGTACTAATGACACCTTTGATGATGGGATGGAAAAAAAATTGATCCTGATAAAAAAAAAATCATATTATTTAAACTTTTTATTAGCATTATTTACGCTCCATCGTGTTAGTACAGCTAAATGAAACGATAATTTCATAAAAAATACATTACTTTACTAAAAAAAAAAACCTGCAATGAAACACAAAATCAAAAACAGCTGATGCTCGGATCAACGAACGCCCGGGCGCAGCGTCAATCTTGCGCTGCACGCAACTAACAATCAAATAAATACTTATTTACAACATTTGTCTAAATAACTAACTTATCTACTTTGCCACTGTGCTAGTCTTTACCTAGCCACTTTCTTTCGAATTCACCGGTTGAATAAGCTAAGTACCGGGTTCGATTCCCCGCTTATGAAAAAAATACTTGAATGAAATTTAAAAAAGGATAGATTCATGCTTTTTAATCCGTCGTGTAATTATGTTTATTACTCTGATGTATTCAGTTATGTACGATCTACTCAGATCAGTTCAAAAATAAGTTATTAGCTTACCGATCTAAATCCTCCGTGGCCTTATGAGATGCGGCTCAAATTGTGCCCCATTCATTTCGAGGCAGATTTGAGCTCGGCGTTGCGTCTCCTTATGCAGTCGGGGCATCATCGTGGGGTCTTCGACACAGTCCGCTCGTAGTTTGTCAAAAACATTCACGATCCTTTGGCGCATTTCGTTAGCACTATCACACTCACGATTAAAAACCCTTTCTTTCACATACCCCCACAGAAAGAAGTCTAACGGGGTCAGATCGGGTGACCGAGGTGGCCAAGCGTGTGGTCCTAGTCTGCCGATCCAGCGATCATCAAACAGCTCGGTGAGGCGCTCACGGACGAACCACATGTGGAGGTGCACCATCATGCTGAAACCATGTGCGGCGATATTCAGTCAATGATAGGTCGTCTAAAATGTCCACTATTTGTTCATTTATAATGTTTAAATATCGCTGTCTGTCAAGTCGCTGTGGCAGAAATACTGGCCCTAGTATGCGATCCTTAAATAAACCTGCCCATACATTAACCGACCATCGGGTTTGGTGCCCGGTTTGTAGAACTGCGTGTGGGTTCATCTCGGAATACACATGTGTATTTCTTCGGTTCCACTACCCGTTTCTGGTAAATGTTGACTCGTCCGTCCAGATGACGTGTTCAATGAAATCAGAGACACGTTGTTGCTGGTATAATAACCAACGGCAGAAAACTCGCCGGCGGTCGTGATCGCCGGGTACCAAAGCTTGCACTTTGTGCACTTTGTATGACCGCATTCGGTTACGCTTTAACACCTTATGAACTGTCCAGTACGACACACTTGTTCCATTCCGACACCTTAACAATTTAGCAATACTTCGTGTACCTAAGTTCGGATACCGGCGAACGACATCTAAAATGCGCTCCTCGGCCTGAACTGCCACTTTACTTCCACCTCCTGCCGCTACTGTAGCAATGGGTCGATTTTCCAATACTCGCTGAAATGCTGCTGTTATCAGACGAGAGTCAGCCGGATGTCGAGCTGTCGGGAATCTCTCTCGGTAAATTCGCAATGCACGCGAAGCATTCCCGCGAGCTTCTCCAAGGCACATTATTCATTAACATGCTACCGTATTCACGAACACTATAAACGTATGCGTTAGGCATTATTAAAACAGAACAAATAATAAAAACAACACAAACTTAACAAGATACACAAAATGTAACAATAAAATATTAACAAGAATTTAAATATCAATACGATTGAACGAATATCTGTCGCCCACGCACGCGCACATGAAATGAAAGTCAAAGTGTAACTGTCTCAAGAACTAAAAATACTAAACTTAATAATCAACCCCGCCAAAAGAAATAAAGCGCCGCAAGCCGCCTCCTTGCAGTAGCCCCTCGTTAGCGTCGAAAGCGGCACTTTGATCTTTTCCGCATATGGATAAACCGTTATACCTACATTCACGACTATTATTTCATAAGTTTAGTTATCCCTACTGACTAGTCTTCATATGGAATTTAGAAGTTATAATTCAATTTTTTTTAATACATTTATACAATCAATTGTACCCTGACGTAACAAGAAGCTCGCTACTACAAAAATGATATTAGAATATTAAATTAACCTAATTGGATTATCACGTACACAATTAAAAAATTTACAATTTTGTACAAGAAATTAAAAATGAAATGGTACAGAATAATGTAATAGTTGAAGAAACTATTTGCAATTATGATCGACAATTAATTATCTCATAAGACCACGGAAGCTTTAGATCGGTAAGCTGTTTCATACCTACATTTTTTATAAATAACTTAGTACTGAACTGATATGAATAGGTACATAACTGAATACATCAGAATAATAAACATTCTTACACGATGGATTAAAAAACATGGCTCAATGCTTGTTAAAATTTTATTTAAGTATTTTTTTCATTCGCGGGGAATCGAACCCGTTACTTTTTTAATTCAACCGGAGAATTCGAATGAAAGTGGCCAGGTAGACACTAGCACAGTGGCAAAGTAGATAAGTTAGGTATTTAGACAATATTGTAAATAAGTATTTGTGCGATCACCAGCTGCGGGCCGCGCGAGAATGGCACCGCGCCGCGCTCGCGCTGGACTGGCGCCGCGACGCGCCGCGCCTGCACGTTATTTGACCCGAGCAATCAGCTGTATTTAATTTGGTGTTCATTGCTGGTTTTTATTTTAGTAAAGTATTGTGTTTTTTTGTAAAATTCTCGTTTCATTAAGTTGTACTAACATGATGGAGCGTAAATAATGCTAATAAAAAGTTTAAATAATATGATTTTTTTTAAAATCAGGATCAATTTTTTTTCCGTCCCATCATCAAAGGTGTCATTAGTACTATCGTCTGTCTTCATTTTCGGGAGCGGTCTACTAATACCCTGTATAGTATGCTTTTATAAAAATATTTTTTGGTAAACCTCGCTAGTTAATCTTGCATTAGTCTGATTGGATAATCATGTTAGATTTTGAATAATTTGGCAGAATAACAGGTGTAAGGGGTTGAAATTCTATCAACTTTCTAATTATAATGCTACCCTCCTCATTACAAATTTCCACAGCTTTAGATAAAATTACTGATAATAATTCTAAGCTAAATCTGAAGTGTCTACCTACATTTAACTGTACACTGTTTGTTTTTCTTGACAAGATACTTTTTACACATAGGAGATCTTCAATTAACAATGACAAAATAGCTAATTACCTATACTGAACTGATTTTGTATAATATTAGAGGGAAGCTTAACAAAATTGTATACAAACCTATATCATTGATCAAATTTTTTAGAATTTGTTGTTTTTTATTACATTATATTAGAATACAATATATTAACTATTTTGGCTATTATTAATTTAAATTATTTGGACTGTTATTTGTGATTGATTCTAGCAACCTGTATTATTTTTTTATTGCCATATTTAGTGGAAACTGATTTTGTTTTTTTTTTTTTTTTGTAATTAGTAATATGAAAATGTAACTGTTTGTTTCCCTTGTAATAAATAAATGTACACTAAATTTCTATAACAAAAAATTACTTTGAATATTTAATTCGGCCAGAAGTGTTACCTTTCTATGAGAATGGTACTAGAAGGTAGGGAACTGTCTCCACCACTCTCCCAGTTCCTTCTCCTACCACTCTGTGTATAAAAACGATTGAATGTCGAAATTTCTAATTCGACCTTGGAATTTTGTCATTTTTGAACACCAATAACTGACCAGGTAGTTAGTTACCTTGAAATGGAAGTAATGTCCGAGGGCTAAGAGCAATTCGTCCCCCTGTTTCTATTTGCGTGCCAAACGATTCTAAATTTTAATACCTATTATTTATAACCTAAGACATTCTTCATAAGAAAACATGTCCATTAATTGAGAGGTTACTAATTGTATACATCTGAAAGGTATTGTTAATAAACTCCTACAACTGTGAGTAGCTGGAGTGATTAGCTATTGAGTTATATGCAGTAAATTTTGACTAATAAATGAAATTATTAAAATCACCTAACCTTGTCCGGGCGGAGTGATGTAAGTTCTCCTGCAGTTAGCAAGTATTTCTCCATCTTTAACGATGCCAATACCAAGTTTATTAGCGCTCCCTTCGAAACCAATGGCCACTACCATTTTATTTAAGTTTTATACGGAAAACAAATATTCTATACTCTTGTTTACAACAATATATTTTTATTTTATATTAGGGATGTGAAAAAAAATCGATTGAACATCAGTTATTTTTAATTAAAAACGATTATTTTTGAACAATTTAGTTATTTTACATCTCTATGAATAATACTATAAATGTAATTATCCGAATATAGCCATCAGTAATTACAAATATTAGTAGTTCGATTATGAAAGATAATTAATAATCGAATTACGAATAATGATCATTCGTAGTGGAGTCTTTGATGTATTACCCAGAGGTGGACGAGAATGGAAAATTTAAAAAAAGGTCAAGCAATCGTAAAGAAAGTTTTTTACAACATCTGAATGAAATATTTATGAATTTTTAATGAATTATCACTGTATTTGAAATATCTCAATTACGCAAATCATTCATAATCACCTAACTCTAAATATTTATTTATTTATTCAAATTAGGGAAGATTTTATATATACAGGGTATTAGTAGACCGCTCCCGAAAATGAAGACAGACGATAGTACTAATGACACCTTGATGATGGGACGGAAAAAAAATTGACCCTGATTAAAAAAAAAATCATATTATTTAAACTTTTTATTAGCATTATTTACGCTCCATCATGTTAGTACAACTTAATGAAACGAGAATTTTACAAAAAAATACAATACTTTACTAAAAAAAAAACCAGCAATGAACACCAAATTTACAGCTGATTGCTCGGGTCAAATAACGCGCAGGCGCGGTGCGTCGCGGCCCCAGTCCAGCGCGAGCGCGGCGCGGTGCCATTCTCGCGCGGCCCGCAGCTGGCGATCGCACAAATACTTATTTACAATATTGTCTAAATATCTAACTTATCTACTTTGCCACTGTGCTAGTGTCTACCTGGCCACTTTCATTCGAATTCTCCGGTTGAATTAAAAAAGTAACGGGTTCGATACCCCGCGAATGAAAAAAAAACAAATAAAATTTTAACAAGCACTGAGCCATGTTTTTTAATCCATCGTGTAAGAATGTTTATTATTCTGATGTATTCAGTTATGTACCTATTCATATCAGTTCAGTACTAAGTTATTTATAAAAAATGTAGGTATGAAACAGCTTACCGATCTAAAGCTTCCGTGGTCTTATGAGATGCGGCTCAAATTGTGCCCCATTCATTTCGAGGCAGATTTGGGCTCGGCGTTGCGTATCCTCATGCAGGCATCATCGTGGAGTCCTCGACCCAGTCCGCACGTAGTTTGTCGAAAACATCCACGGTCCTTTGGTGCATTTCGTTGGCACTAACACACTTACAATTAAAAGCACATTCTCTCACATAACCCCTACAGAAAGAAGACTAACGGGGTCAGATCGGGTGACAGAGGTGGCCAAGAGTATGGTCCTAGTCTGCCGATTCAGCGATCATCAAATAGCTCAGTGAAGCGCTCACGGACGAATCTAAGGATGTGGGGGTGCACCATCATGCTGAAACCATTTTTGGCGATATTCAGCTAATGATAAATCGTCTAAAATGTCCTCCGACTGTTCATTTATGAGGTTTAAATATCGCTGTCCGTCAAGTTGCTGTGGCAGAATCATTGGTTCTAGTATGCGATCCTTAAATAAACCTGCCCATACGTTAACCGAACATCGGGTTTGGTGCCTGGTTTGTAGAACAGCGTGCGGGTTCACCTCGGAATAAACGTGTGTATTTCTTCGGTTCCACAGCCCTTTTCCTGTAAATGTCTACTCGTCCGTCCAGATCACGTGTTCAATGAAACCAGGCACACGTTGTTGCGGGTCTTATCCAATGATAAAAAACTCGCCAGTGATCGTTCTCACCGGATATCAAGCTTGCACTTTGTGCACTTTTTATGGGCACATTTGTTTACGCTTTAACACCTTGGAAACTGTCCAGTATAACACACTTGTTACATCTCGAAGCCTTAACAATTTAGCAATACCTCGTTTAACTAAGTTCGGATTTCAGCGAACGACATCAAAAATGCTCTCCTCGAACTGAATAGCCACTTGACTTCCACCTCCTGTCGCTACTGGGGCAGTGGGCCGATTTTCCAACACTCGCTGAATAGCTGCTGTTATCAGGCGAGAGTCAGTCGGATGTCCAGCTGTCGGGAATCTCTCTCGGTAAATTCGTAATGCACGCGAAGCATTTCCGCGAGCTTCTCCAAGGCACATTATTCATTAACATGCTACCGTATTCACGAACACTATAAACGTATGCGTTAGGCATTATTAAAACAAAACTCTCATAAAATCAACACAATCTTAAAAAGAAACAAAAAACGTAACAATAAAATAATGACAAGAACTTAGTTTACAATACGATTGAACGAATATCTGTCGCCCACGCACGCGCACATGAAATGAAAGTCAAAGTGTAACTGTCTCAAGAACTAAAAATACTAAACTTAATAATCAACCCCGCCAAAAGAAATAAAGCGCCACGGGCCGCCTCCTTGCAGTAGCCCCTCGTTAGCGTCGAAAGCGGCACTTTGATCTTTTCCGCAGATCGATAAACCGTTATACCTACATTCACGACTATTATTTCATAAGTTTAGTTATCCCTACTGACTAGTCTTCATATGGCAATTTAGAAGTTATAATACATTTTTTTTATACATTTATACAATCAATTGTACCCTGACGTAACAAGAAGCTCGCTACTACAAAAATGATATTAGAATATTAAATTAACCTAATTGGATTATCACGTACACAATTAAAAAATTTACAATTTTGTACAAGAAATTAAAAATGAAATGGTACAGAATAATGTAATAGTTGAAGAAACTATTTGCAATTATGATCGACAATTAATTAATCTATCAGAATGAATTTAAAATAGAATTCTTGTACTTTATGTTAACAGACTTTCTGTTTTTAGTCCGGCCAATACTTTAATTTGAAAACAGGTAGGTACGTCACATCTATCGAAAATTACGGCCGGCAGCTGGCGATTGCACAAGTACTTATTTACAACATTTGTCTAAATACCTACTTTGCCACTATGCTAGTCTCTACCTAGCCGCTTTCAATCCGATCAAAGTACCGGGTTCGATATCCCACTAATTAAAAAAATACTTCAATTAAATTTTAGCAAGGGTAGAGTCAAGATTTTTAATCCATCGTCTATGTTTAGTAGTATTCTGATGTATTCAGTTATGTATCAGATCAGTTCAGTACTGATTTGGGCCAGGCGTTGAGATAGCTAAGTGCCGGGTTCGATTCTCCTCCAAAGTACGCAATGACGAAGTTGGAATGTCAATTCTAAAGGAACCTTGTGACGTAGAATCTGCACATACTAAATTAATTATTGTCACTACTGTGTTTTGTTTTGTAAGATTCAGAAATACACACCGTAAAATTTTTCTCATTTTTTCCATCTAACTCTGTACAAAACAATGCATTATGAAATATTACAGCACTACACTTTAGGTTTTTCGTACTTTCACTCATTTTAGTCGTTCATTTTACACACACACCGGCGGTGACACCGCGTCACCGCGCTCTCCCCGTGCCAGCGCGCCAACACAGCACTGGCACGCGGCCGCGGCCGCGGCCTGCTGGTGTAGGTACTAAATTTGCAAGCGACATAAAAGAATTAGAGGCGGCGCCACCGTTCACGATAAAACTTGCAAGTAATTTTTGTAAGTACCTACCTGTTTTCAAATTAAAGTATTGGCCGGACTAAAAACGGAAGTGTGTTAACATAAAGTATAAGAATTCTATTTTAAATTCATTCTGATAGATTAATTGACTATCGTAATTGCAATTAATTTCAACTATTAAATTATTCTGCACCATTTCATTTTTATTTTCTTGTATAAAATCAAAGATAAAAAGATTAAATAGTTTTAATAAATAACAGCTAAGCTTATAAAATAAAAGTTGGGAATGTCTAACGCTTTATCGATCTGTGGAAATGTACAAAGTGCCGTCAACGGCGGCCGCGGCTCACCGCCAAAGGAGCGGTTTGTTTTGGCGGGATTGATTATTAAATTTAGTATTTTTAGTTTTTGAGACAGTTTCATTTAGACTTTCATGCGCGCATGAGCGACAGATATTCGTTCAATCGTATTGATATTTAAATTCTTGTTAATATTTTATTGTTACATTTTGTGTATCTTGTTAAGTTTGTGTTGTTTTTATTATTGTTCTGTTTTAATAATGCCTAACGCGTACGTTTATAGTGCTCGTGAATACGGTAACATGTTAATGTGCCTTGGAGAAGCTCGCGGGAATGCTTCGCGTGCATTGCGAATTTACCGAGAGAGATTCCCGACAGTTCGACATCCGGCTGACTCTCGTCTGATAACAGCAGCATTTCAGCGAGTATTGGAAAATCGACCCATTGCTACAGTAGCGGCAGGAGGTTGTAGTCAAGTGGCAGTTCAGGCCGAGGAGCGCATTTTAGATGTCGTTCGCCGGTATCCGAACTTAGGTACACGAAGTATTGCTAAATTGTTAAGGTGTCGGAATGGAACAAGTGTGTCGTACTGGACAGTTCATAAGGTGTTAAAGCGTAACCGAATGCGGTCATACAAAGTGCACAAAGTGCAAGCTTTGGTACCCGGCGATCACGACCGCCGGCGAGTTTTCTGCTGTTGGTTATTATACCAGCAACAACGTGTCCCTGATTTCATTGAACACGTCATCTGGACGGACGAGTCAACATTTACCAGAAACGGGTAGTGGAACCGAAGAAATACACATGTGTATTCCGAGGTGAACCCACACGCAGTTCTACAAACCGGGCACCAAACCCGATGGTCGGTTAATGTATGGGCAGGTTTATTTAAGGATCGCATACTAGGGCCAGTATTTCTGCCACAGCGACTTGACAGACAGCGATATTTAAACATTATAAATGAACAAATAGTGGACATTTTAGACGACCTATCATTGACTGAATATCGCCGCACATGGTTTCAGCATGATGGTGCACCTCCACATGTGGCAAGGTTCGTCTGTGAGCGCCTCACCGAGCTGTTTGATGATCGCTGAATCGGCAGACTAGGACCATACTCTTGGCCACCTCTGTCACCCGATCTGACCCCGTTAGACTTCTTTCTGTAGGGGTATGTGAAAGAAAGGGTTTTTAATCGTGAGTGTGATAGTGCTAACGAAATGCGCCAAAGGATCGTGAATGTTTTCGACAAACTACGTGCGGACTGTGTCGAAGACCCCACGATGATGCCCCGACTGCATAAGGAGACGCAACGCCGAGCTCAAATCTGCCTCGAAATGAATGGGGCACAATTTGAGCCGCATCTCATAAGGCCACGGAGGATTTAGATCAGTAAGCTGTTTCATACCAATTTTTTTTTTATAACTTATTTTTGAACTGATCTGAGTAGATCGTACATAACTGAATACATCAGAGTAATAAACATAATTACACGACGGATTAAAAAGCATGAATCTATCCTTTTTAAAATTTCATTCAAGTATTTTTTTCATAAGCGGGGAATCGAACCCGGTACTTAGCTTATTCAACCGGTGAATTCGAAAGAAAGTGGCTAGGTAAAGACTAGCACAGTGGCAAAGTAGATAAGTTAGTTATTTAGACAAATGTTGTAAATAAGTATTTATTTGATTGTTAGTTGCGTGCAGCGCAAGATTGACGCTGCGCCCGGGCGTTCGTTGATCCGAGCATCAGCTGTTTTTGATTTTGTTTCATTGCAGGTTTTTTTTTTAGTAAAGTAATGTATTTTTTATGAAATTATCGTTTCATTTAGCTGTACTAACACGATGGAGCGTAAATAATGCTAATAAAAAGTTTAAATAATATGATTTTTTTTTTATCAGGATCAATTTTTTTTCCATCCCATCATCAAAGGTGTCATTAGTACTATCGTCTGTCTTCATTTTCGGGAGCGGTCTACTAATACCCTGTATATTCGTCGATGTTAAATGTTAAGGTTGCAAACATCAATGTTAGGATTTTAAGTTTTCAAAACATCAAACATTGTTTTCATAGAGTTCGAGGATCCGATGTGGCCAGTGTCCGATACCGAATAGTTACCAAGGACTGCTCAAAAAGTAAAGAATTCTCATAATTGTCGATAAAACGCAATTTTATCGTTATTAATGTGTCAAATGAGTACTTACATCCACTTCTTACATAACTTGATATTGAACAACAATAAAACTATTAATGTCGCAGTACCTATCTATCATCTAGTTTTATTAACACTCAGTTCAGTCAAACAAGATCAAAATTAACAATAGTAGACAAGGTTTACAAACACACAGACAAACTTGCAGCTTGCAGTGACAATGCATGGTTTGGGTTTAGCAATGTAAACGTCACTTATTACCTACACTTTCCTTTATCGTGAATGCGGGAAAAGAGAACGAGCTGTAATAACAGATAAAATTTTACGAAAATACAGAGGCCAATTCGAAAAAATACTGAAATATAGGTACCAACTTATGAAATAAAAATACCGTTTTTCATAATCCGGTATTTGATCCCACTTTTCTAAATAACGTTGCTGAAAACTTATTAAACTGCATTGTGTCTAGACAGACGGATGCATCAAGTGGAATAAAAACAAAGAAAAAACTCCTATATTTAGTTACTTAAATTACCACAAAAAGTTTCCTACTCATTTCTGGGAAATTTCCGAAATGTCAAAAGAACCTCAGGATCAGGAATTAAGTTGAGTAGGTACTTATATAAAAAAACATCATATAGTTACAAACAATATTACTTGATTTGATACTAAACTGGTTCATACACAAAAGTAAGTAGTATATCATACAACTAAAAACTTAAAATCCAGGCGCTGTTTACTATAATACATTATTTATTGTATTGTATAGTTTAATCATGTGTTGCTATAACTTAATCATCTATAAATAATGAAAGAATATGTTCGAGAAAGTCCCGCCAAACTATTCAGTATATTTTAAACATGGCGGCGCGGCGCACAATGGACGGAAATCGGAGTCTCCCTTTCATAGGACTATAGAAAAATCAAATGTGTTATTTGATACTTTTAAGTATACAGTTTGTCAAAACGGTCATATCAAGCTTTATTTTTACCTTAATATGGACTTGTAAATTTCAAATGTACGAAAATGGACATTCTTTTCTTCATAACTTTTTTCTGTTTTAAGTTGTAAAGCTGAAACTTATACGTATCATTACAGGAGTGGTAACAAAGCCTTAAGAACTTTGACCTAGACCCCGGGCGTCTCCGTTCAAAAGATATGAATTAATGAAAAATACATAATTAGACACCATATTCTTTGAAATTCAAACGAATTCTGAATTGTATATTTAAAAGTTCATGAAAACGATACGGTAGGGTAAATCAGGGGTAAACATAATTTCATATCATCCTTTGTTTTATCGATAGCTGTAGCATTACGGTCGAAAATAAATATACAGATTGATAATTTCCCCTCAATACAATGTCGTCTAAATATGAAATTTTCATCAACAAATGTCTTTTGAACGGGGACGCCCGGGGTAAAGGTCAAAGTTCCTAAGGCTTCGTCACTACCCTGGTAACGATACCTATAGGTTTTAGCTTTACAACTCAAAGCACAAAAAAGTTATGAAGAAAAGAAAGTCCATTTTCATACATTTGAAATTTACAAGTCCATATTATATGGTGTACAAGGTAAAAATAAAGCTTGAAATTGCGAAATAATTCAATGATATAACCGTTTTCACAAAACTGTATGCTTAAAATGATCAAATAATACATTTCATTTTTCTAAAATCCTATGAAAGGGAGGCTCCTATTTCCGTCCACTGTGCGGCGATCCGTTTTACTTAATTTTTTGGATAGTATTTTATTTGGAAATTATTATATTCCACTACAAAAAGTAACGTTTGAGTTGTGTAACACATGAGTAACGCGACAGGGCCAAAAGTAACGCTATGGCAACGCTGGATGTGTCACCCATAAAAAATAGCTCGTTCACTTGGATACTATCAAAACATCGAACATTGATGTTTGCAAATTTGTGTGCCATAAAGTAGGTTCCAATGTGGCACCCAAAAAAATAACGTTATAATTTTGCTTAATTTGGCAATAAATGTCCTCTGATTTTTTTCCTAAACTATACCTAGAATAACCAGATACGGATTTCAGTATATTCTTTTGAAAATAACACATTATGTACCTAATATAACCCATAAACTATGGTAGAGGTATCTTCTTCAATGAACTAAAGTTAGCGCTTTCGACATGTAATAATATATAGCAGATAACGTTCATTTTTGTCTAAATAGATGAATTTTTAGCTAGATAAATATGTACTGAAACAGTGAATGACATAAAATTACAGTACACAACATACTATCACGCCTGTATTCCCCGAAGGGTTAGGCAGAGGCATACTAATGTACACCCACAATTCGCCGAGTATGTTTTTAGGTTCCATGTAATAGAGGGCGAGCCAATTGCCATTAATCGGACGCGAAACTAAACTCCGAGCTGCTACTAAGAATTTCATAGGAAAAACCCAATAACACTTTACTCGACCTGGGATTCGAACCCAGACTTCGCTTATAGCAGTCGCGCTAACGACCACAAGGCTAACGAGGCAGTTAGGCAGTTAGTTTAGTTATACAGTACATTTACCGTAATTACAGAGCATCTGGGAACACTGTTCCACAGTGTATTAAGTTTACTGGATACGACTCTTTTAAGGCTTATTTACAAAAACTATTACGGACATCAAACATACTGAAATAGAATAGAAAGGTTTCAAATGGGAATCGAAGAGTCCAGTTGTATCTAAATATACAAAAAGATTTTTCCTTTTATACGCCGCAGTTTCATTTTGTACTCCAAACTTGATAGGATTAATCGGGAATCCAGGGCCTTCGTAAATGGGTACTTCAATGACTGTCGACAGGCATTTTATTTATTCTTTTAGTGTTAAAGTAATCAAATTTATATGCAGACTGTTTGCAGAATTATGTAATAAATGAGTTCACTATATAAGCTAGTTAATCATTAAACAGTAGCAAAATTTTCAAAGTAACAACTGAAAATGTTTAGCTTAATATTAAATCAGACAAATGTTTGGCACTACAAATCAAGCTGCAACGTTTTTTTCTTAATTCACTTCATCAACAAAATCTGCTAGCATATCTTCTACTGTCAAAGATTCTTCTTTGTCTACAGTTTTGATTGATATATCAATACATTTATCTATTTCTACTTGATCATTTTCAACATTCTTTTTCATTTGTTCAACAATACCATTTTCTAAAGACACGCTTTCCGTTTTTTCACTTTCATTATCTTTTTCAGCTGGTTGTTCAATACTTCCAACATTTTTACTATTTTCACCTTGTGAATCTTTCATGTCTTGGCCACAAGTAATTTGAATGTCATCAGTATCATTAGTGCTGGGAAGATTCTCATCATCTGTTTTCTCTAAAATAGTAACTTTGTCTCTACCGGTATTAGGATAATCATATACTACTTCCATTGAGAGTGGTTCTTCTTCGTCCTCCAGGGTATCAGTTGACGCATTCAGTGGTATTTGAGTTTTGGCTTCATATATACTTTCTTTATCTTGGACTTTGTCATCATGAATTTGTTCAACAATGAGACAGTTTTCTTCAATTACCACTTTACTTATATCCTCAACACTTTTGTCTTTGTCAATTTCAATATTTTCTTCATTGTCTACCCGATCATTTAAGGAATCATTTTCATTTTCCATCTGTATACTTTCTTCTTGTAATTCTTCTACATTACTCATGGTTTTATCCTGAGTTGTAAAGTCTGCTTCTGTTCCTGTATCCATATTTCCTTTCCTATCTTCAATTATTACTTCTACTTCTTCAACAATAACAGCTTCTCCTTCAGAATCATCGCTAATTTCAACGGAACTTATTGAATCACTACTCAAGCTTATTCTGTCATCAATACTATTTTCGATACGTGGTCTTTTATTTGAAGGCTCGTCTGGTATACTAATTACATCTTCCTTATCTTCATTTAAATCCTTTGTCAATAGCCTGCGTAAAATTTTTTTGTTTAAATGAGAATATTATTACCATTACACATTGATAAATATTTAATATGAAATTATCTTTATATAGGTTTTTTTAATTAAATTACATGCCTAGAGTTAAAGCTTCTTCAAACAGAATATTATGGAAAAGTCTTGTATACCTTTCTGCGCCCAACAATGACTCCAGCACTGCACGATTCCTCTCAGACATAATCTTCCTTTTAGACTCTGCTTTATTCTTTGTCTCGGGGCGTACGTCCATGGCAAATGTCAACGATGGTGGCGAGCAGTGTAAATGTAATCTTATGTCTAAGAGTGCATTGGAACATAATTTTTGAATCTGTAACAATATGAAATAAATCTAAATGAAAATCGAAAATTGTTCGGAATGATTTTCCTATAGTCGTATAAGTTCATGCGCGACCGTCCTATTTTGGTCAGACGTTGGCGGGGGCGAGGAACTACAGACGATAAAAATGACAGGCCACATGGATCATGAAACGCTTGCCTATTATTTGACTAATAACTAGTGACCTATCATTCTGTATTCATATAACATAATATATTGCTTGCGGCTCGTATTATAACACCTGTACCTGTACCTATCTATACAATTAATAAAATTGAAGTGTCATACGAAGTTTATAAAATACCTATAACAAAAAGCCCATTTTTGAAATGTTTGTCTGTCTGTCGGTTTGTTCCGGGTAATCTCCGAAACGGTTGGACCGATTTTGACGCGACATTCACTGATAGATACCTGATGATATAGGGCGTAACTTAGGTTAATTTTATTTTGGAAAATTAATTAGGGTTCCGCACAAATAAAAAAACAAACTGGTCGTGGTGAATCAAATCGGGCGCTTAAATGGCTTATGCTGAGTAAACCATAAGAGATATAGCAAATTAATGTTTTATATAATAACAGGCATTAAAAAGACCTACAAAAAATCCGCGAGAGTATACATGTATCTTCTAAGGAACTTCTAAGGGAGCGGGGGAGCAAGATTCACGCGGGCATTCTGTAGTCCACGTGAGCGAAGCCACGGGCACAGCTAGTTACAAATATATTCGGTACACCTCTACTGGCAAACCCGGTCCAAACTTACTTTGATTTTTAATATACATATTAGATACTAGCTGTGCTCCACGGTTAAGCCCGTGTTAATTTTATACAATAAACACCGCAACGCTAACGGATTTGTGTAGTCTATCATAACTATTGTTCTTGTCGCAAGTACAAAATTATTTAAATTTTTTATTATCTCCTAAAACTGTGTCAAAATATCATACTATACTGATCAAAACTTAACTTTATAAATTTTCTTCATGACGAAGAAACTATTATTCGTGAGAAATAATATGCCATGCCTAAAAATAATGTTCATAAATCACTTTTTAATTTTTAACAATAGTTTGTTACAAAATAGCTTTTTGTATAGGAGATAGTCATATACTATCGCGATCTTTTTTTATATAAGGGACCAGTATTTTTGTAGCAAATTGTATTTACGTATCATTAACCATTACTACAGCGCAAGCGGATAAAGCAGCTTCCACCTCCGACTTAACAAAAATCAATATTTAAGGATTGCTAAGAGTTGCAGCCTAATGTTAGATAGCCTTATACTATTCGTCGTGAGTATGGCTATCAAATATAAAAATAATTTTTAGAAACCGACTGGGGTAGTTCCAGAGATTAGCGTGATTAAACAAACAAAAAAAAACTCTCCCGCTTTAACACACACAAATATACACGTGGTCTACCTCAAACTTCCTGGTTCTAAACACAAAGAAGTCCAGTTTTATGGTAATTGGCTATAAACGTAACATGCTAAAATTAAATAGTTCACATCTTAACACTATAGTTAACAATGAGCCCGTGCAGCGTGTTCATGATGCCAGAAACCTTGGACAAATTTTTGACAGTTCATTGGGTTCGAAAAACATATTAATAACTGTGTATGAAACTGTTTCTATCGGCTTAAGATACTGTACAAAATTAGACCATATTTAAGTGAGGACCTCAGACTACAGTTATGTGATTCTATTGTCCTTTCCAAGCTAAATTACTGTGATGTTGTTTACGGCCCCTATCTTCTAATTCTACACAGAATTTAATTCAGCGTGTGCGTTTTTGTTATAAGGTCCCACCACGTTCGCACATCACACCATTTAGAAATAAATCCAAGTTGTTAAATATGGAAGCGAGGAGGAAGCTACATTTGACTAGCATGCTCTTTGATATAATGTCAACTAAAACTCCAAGTTACCTATATAATAAATTTATGTAGCCCCACCATGAACATAGATACTGATCGTACGTAATTGCTATACCACGTCATAAAACTGTAGCTTTTCGTGGTTCTTTTAGATATGTAGCCACTAAGTGCTGGAACAACATACCACCCTATTCGAAATATTACGCCGACGTTTTGTTTCAGCTTCAAAACTAAATTTAAAAAATATTTGTTACTATTGCAAGAATGAATTTACTATAGAATTCATTTATGTTGGCTCAGTAGGTAAATATTTTTTTCTCAAGTGGTGGGCAGTCTATCTCAATGTGTATGGGATATGACTATATTGATTTGATGATAATGATGATGAATATGAATGGTTATATGATTATAGTGTATATATAATTATATATGCAGTATACACTTGGGAGATGTATACATCAATACAATGTATATACATAGTATGAAGTTACAATTATTTTGTTTAATAATTAAAATTGTTTTTATGTTAGTTCGTCCGTGAGGTTTTACATGTCTACAGGCTCTGTCAGAATATCAGCGCTGTAGTGCTTGCGCTTGTAGGCCTGCAGCATTATGCTGAGACAGGGATCTATTCGACACCTTGCAACACTACATTTATTGTGTCAATTTGTTTACTTTTTTTATATTTAAAGATTTGTGTGTGTTGTGTGTTTTTGTTGTCGAATTAGATAGTATAGAAATACACCGACTGATCTCGGAACACTACATACCAAAAGAAAATTATACATGGGTTTATTATTATATGTAGATATGGTGGTCGCGATCCCTACCACCCCGCTATATTATTGCATATACACCGACTGATCTCTGAACACGATGAACCAAAAGAAACTCATAATTGGGTTTATCGCCATTTGTATGGTGGTCGCGATCCCTACCACCCCTCTATATAATCGCATAAACACTGACTGGTCTCTAAACAGGATAAACCTATAGAAAATCATAGATGGATTTATCACTATGTAAATCATCCCTTATTGTACCACCTTGCGATTAATTTTTCAAAAACGCGAAACCCTTTTATTTCTTCCTAAAATCATAAATATCAATTTTCATATTCCTAAATTGAGATATAGTGGGTTCTTCATACAATATTTCATCCCCTATTTGACCCCTTCATGTTTTATCTTTGCGCCATTATGTACTCTATATCCGTCTCAAAGGTCTAATATATCTCTATTCATCAAAATTGATTTGATGGGGTTTTCGTACAATCCTTCATCCCCTATTTCACCCATTAAAGTTTTATTTTCACCACATAAGGTAACCAAAGTCTTTCTCCAAAGTCCAATATGTCGCTATACCAAAATTCATCAAAATTAGGTTCTTCATACGAACTTCCACCCCCCCATTTCACCCCTTCCAATTTTATTTCAAAAAGTAGGTAGCCTATATCCTTTCTCAACCGAAATTCTTTCAGCGGTTTAGGTGTGAAAATGTAGCAGATGGGACAGACAGAATTATTTTCACATTTATAATATTAGTAGGTATGGATTATTCAATTCATTATGCAGTCATTTTCTATGGTGTTATTTACCAATTAAAATACTAACAGTAACTTGTTACCCAACAGCAAAATAACGACAACAGGTTATAATAATAAATTTTTGAAATGAATTTTCTTTCCCTATATACCTGTAATAAATTCTCTCTCTTTATACCTTTCTATGTTTCTCTATAATAACTTAATATCTGATAATTTAGTAAGGTAAAAATGACAAAAGATCGATTGATGTGGTGTCCTTTTAATTTTCTATTTTAGAGATTTTTATATTGTTAATACGAATGCGGAAGTGAATGGAAAAAAGATTGATTTTATCGATCTTTTAGACATCGATTTTTTTGTGAATCGATTCATAAGAGTTCAGTTCGAATCGATCATTTTCGAAATGAATTGCCATCCCTAGTAGCGGCGCAGCTATATTGAACTGACATATATCCAGCCTATGCTGACCCCCTTTTAATATGATTTATCACATAGATCTGAGGTCAACTTATATTGAAATATACAAATTTTTGAAACTCTCAATTTTTTAACTTTATTAAAGGTTTCAATCATCATCGTTTTACAAACCATAATACACAGATAACTAAAATTTCAGTCAATTCAACTGAAGAGCTATTTCATAGCATTTTTATCGAACAAATGTTCGACGTGATTTTTTAAATTGATATAACTTTTTTATTTATGAACTTATTGAAGTAAAACAAACACTAAATGTAACCTTACCACAATATATTAGTGAAAACAGTTTCCAAATCGATTAAGTCGTTTCTGAGATTAGCGCGCACAAACGTTGGCAAACAGACAAACAGACGAAAATTCTAACAATCATTGTTTTGGGTTCTGCTGCGTTGTTAAAGGCCCCCATAATAGTTTTTCTCATATAGCTTCTATGTACAGACATCGATCATTTACGTTTTTATTATATGCATAGATTATACTACTTTTCTTTTTAATTTTTGTATTTACCTTTCCTTGGTGAGTGTTAACCAATCCGCTGTAGAGATGCAGGCAGTATTGAGTAGGAGGTGGCACATTCGGCGGAACAGCTTTACGTGCAGACTCCAGGCATCGCAGCAGCCATAGCCCTCGCTCTGAACTGTACATGGACAGCGAGCAGCACTCACGGACTAAGTGTTCCTGGAATGTCTGTTAAGGCATTTTATAGGCAAGGATTAGGCTTAAAAGAGACATAAATAAAATTTCAAAATAAACAAAGTTGAGAGAAAGATTTTTTTATTACCTTATGTGTTACAGGTTTAAGGAAAATACCGCAAACTGACAAAAACGTTTCGGTGCATTCCAATGCTGCGATTGCAGTATCATCAGATATTCCTTCAGACCTAAAAACAAATTAAGTTACTAATAATAATGGAACTCAATACATTAAACAAGAACCAAGATAATGCCTGTTTAGACACTATATAAAAGAAAGATCTATCAATGATATAATATGAATGTTTATTGCTTCTGCAAGACAAGAGGCACCTATAAAAGTGCCCAACTTGTATCAGATTTCAAAATTATATAAAATCAACATCAGCTTTGCCTAATTTATATGACAAGTCCGGTCAAGCTGTAAAAGCCGTCAGAGGCTCCAGGGCTCCTAAGGCTAACAGTATAGTCAGTTCAAAAAAAGGCCTAATTTTTATATTATTATATTGGAGTAAATCAATAGGCTTACTTATTTTTGGTACACTGCATTTGTAAATTGTTTAAACTAGGACATATACACACATGTAAACTTTAAAATGGCCACCCTGCATTTTCGACTTGTCAACGTATTCACGCTTGGTACGGATATACAGAAGTCCAAAAATCGATATAAATTCCACAAAAAAATTATATTTTCACAGATATATCCGGGGTTTTGATGTGAGGCTAGGGTAAAATCGATAGTATGTACATCACTAGTAATTACAATATTATTATTCTACATGTGAGCTGTGCAGGCTTATGCAGTCCTGTATCACTGCGACCAATGAGGTCTATTCTGATCGCCTGACACTACTAAAGCTCCCCATCTAGTCCTACATCCTGATATTCTGCAGGACTTTTTTGTAAGAAAGCAACTGAACCTCTTCCAGAAGCAGCAAGTGCTTGTACAGATTCCGGTTGCGTTTAGATTAGAGATGAAATGGATATCCGGCACCTTTACGTTATCCGGCCTATCTGGCCAATTTTGACTTTCCAGCCGGATACCGAATTTGAAAAAAGAACAATTATTTCTCATTAACGCAAGATAAAATATGCCCAATAGCTTATGTTATATTATTCAAATTACGGGATCTATTTTGCTTTATAATATATATGCATGCAATCAACCACAGTAAAGCCCCGACTTGAATGTGGACTATAACTGTATTGCCTTATATTGTTATTGTATTATAATTAGATATTTCTCCATTGTACTTAAGTATTTAAAATTTAATTCCGACTGACTTAAATCTACTAAAAAAGTAGAAAAGTACTAAAAGTGGTCATACTGTAATTTATGGTAGCCGCCCACAAGCTAAAAAACTCGAACGCGCCCGAATCTTTCCAATCTCGTTCACTCAAATCAAACTCGTTACAACATGAAACGCGAGAAAGAGCCGAATATCCGGCATCAAAGCTTCCCGAATATCCGGTGTCCGGCCAAAATACTATCCGTTTCATCTCTAGTTTAGCTTTTGGTGGCTTACATTCACAAAAGAAGCGATTTGGGTTTTCGGCCGCACTGTTGTCAGAATATGTAATCTCTTGTGCCCCGGACACCAACATTGTACATAATTGATGAGTATAGTAACGACTTTATCGTCAGATTTTTTTTAAACGCTACTATCCCACTCATTTTCCTGGACTACTTGTTACTTACGTAGATATTTTATTATTTTCTCCGGGCATGTGCGACGCTATCGCACTCTCTTGTAGCATCGTATTCGCTAGTTTCCTTTTTGCTTTCTTACTTAATTTTTTCATCGGCTGAGTACTCATCTAAAAGAATAACAGGGAAATTATTGACTGCTATAAATTAAATTTTAAAATACGCTATTGGTTCAGAACATTTGTATTGTTACGACCTGTTACAACCCGATTGGGAAGAGACAGAATCCTGTTCCAGAAATATCTCGAAACACCTGCATAATTCTCAGTAATTCGAAATAATGTTCGCGTCGTAAAACAACCGCGGCTCATGTTTGTGTAAACATCACAGTTTACACACGCATGTATAGGGCTTGTCGCCTCGATTACGTCATCGAGTAGGCATAGCAACTAAACGTCGAGAAAGATAGCGATGATTCACGATTTTTCTACGATCGTTTAGTGTAAAATGGCTCAGGCGCGGCGCCGGAGTAGTTCAGTTTGGAATTACAAAGCGATAACATCGAACGATAAAATAAGCGAAACCACAGTGAAATAAATAATAGTGTTGTGAGTTCGTGTATTTTGCTACTGAGTGGAGTTCGAATAAAACTTCTTCACGTCAATCATCGGCATTTTTATTACCCACGGGCGTAACAGTATAAATTACTAGCTGTGCCCGTTGCTTCACTCGCGTGAACGACACAAGAACGCGTAATGCTTATAAAAATCGTAGTTTCTTAAAACTTTAACTTTTTATTGAATGAAGAAAACGTGATAATTTTTCTTTTGATAAGCACTAAATATCTGAGGACTAAAACAATTTAAAAAAAGTCATCAAAATCTATCCAGTAGTTGTTTATATGTGATGCGCGAAAACTGGTAAATCTCAATAATTTTAAACCGACTTTAAAAAAAAAGGAGATTATTCAATTCGAATGTATATTTTCCACTAAAACATCCATTAAAAAAATACATTCGAATTGATAACCTCCTTTATTTTTTGAAGTCCGTTTTAAAAATGGGGCCAAGGTAGGTAGAAACAACATTCGGGGTAATCGTTGTCACCCATAAAAGAGCTGAGATCTAACGGGTGCCAAGTTCCATTGCACTTTTGTTAATTACAGGTGTAGAAATGTACGTTTTCCAATTCATTTACAAAAAATTAGTTACCTTCATTGATACAAAATTTCTTACTTGGCAAGTTTTAATTGTCAATTTGAATTGGAAAACTCCGGCTACAGAATTATTGTTAGCAACTCTATAATAGCGTACTTCCAAAAGGATATGACGAAATTATATTATTTTAGAAATTCAGTTTTTTTCAATTATCTTTAAGCTATTGATTTTAATTTAATAACTTACCGTGAGCTGAACAACTTTTTTAGGCGGAATAATGTCATCTAAAATGTTCGTAGTCAGTTCATCCTCCCACAGCCGACCTCTGCCTTCATGCGACGGTCGGTGGACATTCAGAACCCGCAACCATTTGGTCAGACTATTGTACGCGGCGCAACGGACTTTTCTATATAAAAAATACAAACTTATCTCTTTATATTGAATTAAAAACCCAAGCATAAATAGTATAATCAAATTAAATACAACTTTAAGACATTCAGCATAATGACTATCAGTGTTGCCATATTATTTTTCCTAAACTTACGACATGGAAAAGGAAAACTCGAAAAATACATTACTTACACTTCATTTTTTCCGTAAATAAAACAACTTATTTCATTATTTTAATACAGTCCTACATTTTCATCATAACTCTGAAAGGTTTTTCGAAATAATTCAGTAACACCAGAAATTACTGGGAGTTTTATGTGATGGTTCTGGGATCAGTGAATCAGTTTATTCAAAATAAAAATATGTACTTATTTCCTTTAATAAGCATCTCTTTTTCTCTTATTTTCTTCTCACAATAGAAAAACAGAATAAATTATTAATACATTATTGAAACACCTGAATCACTAAATTTGTCATTTAAATAGATTTAAATAGAATATACTCCGAAAGTTATTCAAGAAAATAATTATTATACTATAAACTTAAATTCCCACCTTGACTCTTCACAGGGATTTTCAGAAGTCCATCTCAAGGTTTGCATTACGAGTCTGAAGACTAACTGTGAAAATGGTATCAGGTTTGGACCTAGACTGAGACAAAAAAAAAAGAAGATTAGTTTCGAACTATACTTGATTCATCCAAAGAAGGCTTGCATGTCACATGTCAAAGCACAACTTCTATGCTCAAGGTCGTGGGTTCGATTCCCAGGTCAAGCAAAATGTTATTGGGTTTTTCTATGAAATTCTCAGTAGCAGCTCAGAGCTTGGCTTTGTGCCCGATTAATGGCAATAGGCTCGCTCCCTATTACATGGGACCTAAGAATCTTTATAATCATTGCATAATACATAACTTTAAGTATGACAAATCTAACACTAATATGCTCAAAAAGGGGTACAAAATTTTCTCTACACATATTAATATACTTAGATAAATTAACTCAACATGTTAATAACACATGTGTCTAAAACAATGTACAAGATATGTTAGCACTCACCAAGCAACCAGAGCATCTAGAGTCCTTAGAGCTTCAATTTTCACAGTGGCAACACTGTGGATTATCTCTTTATCTATGGTCCCAGTTACACTTAAAATTTGAACAATTACTTCTAATATTATTTGCGGCCGTATTGGTTTTGCTACTGGATATATTTCTCTATAAAAATTAAATTAAAATATTTTATTGTAAGTTTTTTTTTTCATTTATAAATTTAGTAGCATTTCACTATTCACACCTCACTCTAGGTCTATAGGTGCTTATCAACAGACTTACAACTTTTGGGTGGCAAGATGGGTATTGAAAAATGCCCCCTACCACAATGCTATTGTTTTAACATGACATTTTTCTTGAAACAGGTAAAATATTTTTTATAGTGACGCGGTAACCTGATAACATTGTGCCTATAATAAGTAAAGTAAAATCAAAATGCAATGATGACCATCTAGAGATTGGCAATCAATCTATCACCGATCATCGCTGTTATGCTGGCCAGCAAGCCTCTCGGCAGCTACATAGCTGATCCCAGAATGTGACACATCTAAGAGTTCTACTATAGCATGTGTTACTCCTGGTGTATGGTGGTTGTGATCCAGTCGGACACAACTATTGAGCCCTACCAGTAGTGGTTCAACTCAATGCTTAAAAATATAGTGGAAGGCAGTTATACTATTTCATTTACAAACAAAATTATTAAAAAGAATACAAAAAATCTGAGTGTAACAAGAACGCTATATTAAATTTTTTTTTTATAATTTTTGCTTTTATTTGATTCCCAGAAGTGGAACTGAATTTGATGACACCTCCTATATTAAAATCCATCAAGCCATTTATTTAAACTACATAGATTTTTACTTGGCAAAGAAATAGACATACAAATATGCTAGAAATAAATACCCTTCTTTTTCAGTCAGGTACAAGTTACAGGTTTAAACAGTGTTATTATCCGCAACTTGACGTCCATATGCGCCTCTTTTGCATGATACTGGCCGTCCTTAATTGTGCCAACCTTGCAGTCAAGTAATAATATAAATCTACAATCATTTTTCAATACAATTATACTTACACAAGCATTGCCTGGAGAAAGATAAAGATATTTCTTAATTTGATTGTTTGAATTTCCGTTTTACAATGACCTTGTTTTCCTGTTTTTGTTCTTTTATGTATTCGCACCAGTGCTTTTGATAATGGTGTCTTTCCTAAAATATGGAAGTCTGTTTTCTGTGGAAATATTTGAATATAAGAATTAAAAACAAACATTCTTCTACTCAGTATATGTCTACAATATGGTGATTGTATGTGGGTGGCACTAGTTATGTCAAAAATATAGTCTGTAGGGATGTCAGTGTAACTTTAATGCTAAAATTCAAATTATGCAAGCTTGCCAAGTATTATGCAAATGCAATAATACATAATAATAGGTTTAACTGTTATTGGAGGTGACTATACCTCAAAAAGTCTAATGACAAATAAAAGCAAAATTGAGTTTCAAGGTTTTGCCTGCCAGAAAGGAGTATTGGTATTGACTTACAAAACCTAAAAATCAAGATGACGACACATGCATAGTAAAAATTAAGTCTTACCAGCTTAGCTTCATTATTTTCATATATATTTACTGATCCTGTGAATGTATCATTGATGAGTGAATATGCTGCATGGCATAAGATATTCATCTGTTCACGCCAACATGCCTGAGGCGTGGTTGCTTTATCTTGAAATGGTTTGACCTAAAAGGTAAAAATCATGTTTATTTACAATATAACCAAACCAACTAGACGAATGAGTGGAATTCTTTTCAATACAAAAATACATAAAAACTGATTACCAAAACTTAAATTATTTATAGTTGTAGAAAATTACATTAAATAAACATATTAATTTGATAGATAAAATATAGACACATTTTGATTTGTCCCAAGTCATCTACTTGGTTTGGTCACACTAGCGTAAACTGTGTCATTGTTGGGCAAAGATGTCTATTTTTATGTTTTGGTCCAGTTGAGTATAAGTTCCCTAGTTAAACTATTACTAATGCTATTAATTACTCATGCAAGTGGATTGGTCCAGTTTTATTTAATATCTCATACACCAAAATGATTTAAAAGTCCATTCTTAACTTATTATTACCTGCTGTAAAGCAAGTGCACACTTAGCAGCTGGAATAACATGGTAGAGTTTGCTTGAATCCAAAAAATTTGTTAAATATATTTCAATTGCTGAACGATGTGATGTACAAAATTTGGGAAAACTGAAAAAATACAATCATCTAAATTACTGGCATCATTAGCCACTACCTACAGAGCATATAATATATTATAATATGGATTATTTTATTTATTTTGATGAATATTATAGTGCAATAGTTATACCAGGATATTATAGATTACAATATGTAAAATAGCCCACTTTGTCCAGTACCAGTTTAATGTGAGTGTCCTACTACATTGCAGTACTATATAAATAAAAATAAAGGGTTTCTTTGTACCCTATGAATTTCTAAATAATTTATACAAATGCATTTCAAACTTTGGTATAAAGTCTCCTGTGAAGGTTACTGTATAAATTCAACAAATGGTGTGTAAGTTGATTTATTTTCAAGGTAAGTGGATTGAAGTCCCAGTAAAAACTAATATAATACAAAATAGCAGCATTTCAACTTTTCCCAAAATAATAAGTAAATAAAAGGCTCAGCTTTAGAATCAATACCATCGATTTCAGACTTCAATTTTTTTTTACAGTTAATCACTTTATAATAGGCCTAAATATAAAATGTCACACTGCTGAAATAAATAGTTTTTGAGAAATAGAATTTTTAAATTCGCATTTATTGTAAATCCGACAATACTAATGTCAATTCCAAACAGCTGTCATAAAGTTCACTTTTGAAAGAGGGGGAATAATTTTCGTAGATAATTTTTTTTCTATACATTTCTTAGTTTTTGAATGGTTTACGTCAAATATGACCTACGTTAACATTCGTATTATAGTTTTTATTAGATTATGTATGTATTATAGATATTAGCACTGCATAATAATTATATACTATATACACAACACAGTTATTAAACTAAAGGGCTGTTAAAGTGCAAAAATAAATACTTCACGAATCAAGACATACTCGCTGAAAACAGTAAATTTTTTATTGAATATTTGAGCATGGTTTTATAGGTTATGTTACCGGTTTATCACGTTTTCTAAAGTTTTCAACCATATAATGCATTCTGTTTCTGTGCAGTTTGATAAATTATGAAAGAAAGACGATAAAACTTCTTTCACAGCATCGCTGTCGTTGGGGTCCACATCACGAATTCTATCTAATAATGTTTTACCTGAAAATTTATCGTTATTTTGAAACACATTTTCTTTATAAAAAATAATTTTAACTAGTTAAATTAATTTTCTAATTACATTAGCACTTACTCATGATTAGAAATCTTATAGTTTAAGACTTCTACTATACTCAGATTAGGAGTTATTTAAAAAACGTAAAATAAACAACTACTCCACGAGTTTAGACTGAATGAAAAAGAGAAAAACCATTGACAATTGACATTTTAAATGTCAAAATCATTATTCAGTGATGAAAGATTTGCTAGGTTATATAAAAAAAAAATACAGTGTTTTGAACGCGGACCTTTATTAAAAAACTGCATTAACTCAAAAATCATGATTTTTGGGAAAACGCAAATAAAGTTTTGCAAGAGCGGCGCCGGCAACATTTTAATGAATATTAACAAATGTGAGCATGCCATAGAAATTAAATAAATGTAATGAAATATCAATATATTACTCTTTCAAATGATTTCAAGAAATAGTTCACATTATTTATAACTAGCTGTGCCAGTGGCTTCGCTCACGTGGACTACAGAATGTCTGGGTGAATCTTGCACCCCGCTCCCGACTATTTTAAAGACAAAAATGCTTATTGTGGATGTTCCTTAGAAGATAAACGTAGACTCTCCTTAACTTTTTGTAGGTCTTTTTAATGCCTACAATTAAATGGTACATTAATTTGCTATAATATCTCTTATGGTTTACTCAGCGTACGCTATTTAAGTGCCCGTAATGATTCAAAATGACCAGTTTTTTTTATTTGTGCGGAACCCTAATAATTTTTTCTGAAATAAAAGTACCCTAAGTTACTCCCTATAAGATTAGCTATCTACTGGTGAAAGTCTCGTCGAAATTGGTCCAACCGTTTCGGAGATTAAAAGAACAAACAGAAAGGCTGACAGATAAAAAAATTTCAAATGGGTTTTTTGTTATAGGTATCGTATAAACTTTCATATGCATTTAATAAAAAACTGTTATTTTGATATTACAAACAGACACTTCAATTTTATTAATTGTATAGATTAGGTTTAAAAAAACCTTTAGCGACTTAAATCTTAATAATTATAATTAATGCAAGTGCATTTAAATTTTTTGCATTGTAATGCTTCACGACTAGCGGTGGGCGATTAGGAGACATATTTATTAATGCAATCATTCGGTTATGAAGATAACTCGAAATATTTTGATTATAGCCAGTAGTAATTACTAATATTAGTAGTTCAATGATGAGTGATCATTAGTAATTACTAATATTAGTACCTAGTTCGAAGATGAGCGATCATTCATGATCAAAGTACCATTAGTAATTGGTAATGGTAGGTTAGTAATTTCATAAAATGAGTAATTATTACATCCGAACGACTTTTTTTTTGTTGATGTGAAACATGTATAGGCGAGGGGTAAACCTGATTGTTGGTGTGGCGATACAGGACGTGGCGACGCATCGCCACGCTATATGTTCTTTAATTTTTAGCGTTGAATGTTTCATTCTTTTATTCACTAAGATGTTTCACATCTATCGGGCGTTCGGTGACGGCAAATTTATTGTTGTAGGTAATACGAATGTGCGGCCTTTTCTTTTTTGGCTTTCCACTGTCGCCGTTTGATCGAAGTACCCAGGTTACTAAACGACCGAAGGACCTTTTTTTGCACTCGGCATGCGCTGCCATAATTTTTAGTGGTACGTAAATACAATGTTGTACAAAAAGATTGGGCCTTAGCATATCTAAAAAACAGTCAGCGATAGCATATGCCTATCTCTTATATATGAGCCACAATAAGCCATTTTATGACATACAATTGTTAAAAATAAAAATAAAAAATTATTTTCATTAATTTAGACATGACAAATAAAGACAATTTTATGAAGTTAAATTTTTCTTTTTATAGCATGTTATTTGTTATACATATTTTAGCGGATAATGAAAAATTAAAATAATTTGTATTTATGGGAAGAACAATTGTGATAGGTTACACACACCTGTGTATCATAATTGGCGCTTACGTTGCGGTGTTAGTCGTATAAAATTAATACGGTTGAAACCTTGGAGCACAGCTAGAAATTATTATACACTGCGTAAATAAAATGTAACTGATTATTTAATTATAAATAGGTAACGATATTTATGGATGATATTTAAGGGCGATTGAAGTTTTTGGTGTGATCTTGAAGTGACATTTTGTGGCTGACCCATACAATTTCGTCCTCGTCATATACGAGAGAGAGAGAGAGAGAGTGGGTTAGAAAGAGTGGATCGTAGGTACCTATAATACAATTCTAAAGGAGCTGAAACTATCTTTAATTTGCTGCGGAGTTAATTTAAAACTGTGATTCTCATAAGATATTTATTGAAATCAAATTATGTCCAGGACAATTTTGTTCAATATTAAATAATTGTGATGAATATTGTATTCATTTCAATAAGGATTAATACCACGTTTTAAAAACATCTTCGCAAATAATGCATTATTTTAGAACAAATTTTATTACCATATGCTATCACAGAGTTTTTTTTATTTTTAAGAGAAACAATTCTGTCACATATGGTTGTTCCGTAACTTTAACAATTTACGCAGCGCATGTAATGGAAGCTCTCGAAAGCAATAAATTTTCCCCGTTTCTTCAACATTTTTCATTGATGCTCCGCTCCTATCTGTCGTAGTGAGATGTTATATAGCCTATAGACTTCTTCGATCAATGGAATATCCAACAAAAACTATCTTTTTCCATTCGAACAAGTAGTTCCTGAGATTAGCGCGTTCAACCAAACAAAGAGACAAAGAAACTCTTCAGCTTTATAATATTAGAATAGATTCATTAACTTAGGTTTTAGACACTATATTTTATAATACTAATAGAGTTCTGTGTGATATAGCTCGGTTATTATGTTTATGTGAAGTAGATTATAAATATAAAATGGAAGTATACATTTTGATGTGCCACAAAAACCCACCACCACAAGCCATCATCTTGTTGGGATACTGAATTCGTTCTAAAACAGGACACTATAGTCACTTGTTAATGGCAGTAATGGTTTTCAATAAAGAGGACTAGTTTGCAAGTTAGTAAGAAGAAGGGTGATTGAATACCTACTTTCACAAAAAAAAAAATGGGATCTATCAACAAAAAATTGACAGTGAAAAAAAAATAGATATTTCAATAATCGATATTTTTGAAATAAGAAATATATTTTTATAAAAAATTATTGAATATTGATTTTAAAAAATAATTATTTATCACATCCCTAGTGTAAACATAAACACTAGTATATAAAATTTTAATTATTTACTGTATTCAGTATTGTGTCAAGATGGTTACATTGGATGATAAGCTTTTAGGTGAGAAAATTCACAACTACTGCAGTAGTAGCGAGGATGAGGGATCTGAAGATGAAAGCCGAAGTGGTGATGAGGAAAGAGACTTACCAAAAGCTGAAGTACCAACTGAGGAACCACCTGTTAATAATTGGACGGGGTCTGCAAGCAACACAGGCCCTAAAGGGGTTATAGAAGACTGGCGACGTTTTAAGCAACTGGAAGCCGAGAATCGCGCTGAAATGGCAAAAGAACGCATCGCATTAGCGAAGAAGTTAACTTTGTCTGTAAAAACCGACCATGAGGAGACACAGGATAAAAACGATGAGGAGATTGAAGATGAGTTAAATGAATTGGTCGACGAAGAATTTCTTATGGAGTACCAAAAGCGAAGAATGCAAGAATTAATGTCCCAATTGAAAAAGACCCCCAAATTCGGTAAAGTTTTTACTTTAAACAGCAAAGAGGAATTCCTTGATGCAATTGACAAAGAGGATCAAAAGATTACTGTAATTATTCATATTTACAACAACACTACTGCGGCTTGTGAAACCATGAGTGGCTGTTTAAAGGTGTTGGCAACTGAGTATCCTGTGATAAAATTTTGTCAAATATCAACAGATATTACAGGCATGAGTAGACATTTCCGTATAGAGGGTGTACCTGCTCTACTTGTTTACAAAGCTGGTCAGATTATAGGCAATTTTGTCCAGTTAGCATCAGAGTTAGGTAATGATTTTTTTGCTGCAGATATTGAGAGATTTCTCATAGAGTATGGAATGTTGCCTGAAAAATAATTATTTTTAATTACAATCTATCAAATATGATCATTCAATATTATCAGTATTGTATAAGCTGGACCTTTAAGATTTTTTCATTATTGGCCCTGATTACATTTTTAAGTGATTAACTAAATAATAAGTCAGTTTTAAGTAGGTGAGCCTTTACATGAGTTTAACTACATTATAACTTTTGTACTCTTTAGTTAACTCATATTGGATGAACAAGAAATATTTCCAACTTATTTAATTCACTAAATTGTTACCATACTCACAAAATAAGTGGAAATCTATTTGGAGCATTTGAATATTGGCTAGATTTTTAGATTTTTTTCTTTAATTTTTTACTATATATTATGCACACCTTGCATATACCTTTCTCTTGCTTCACTGGACAACTGGTAGAGAATGCTTTTTAACATTAAGTCCTCTAGTTGTACTTTTTTGTGCAATAAAGAATATATTTAAATCTAAGCCTATTAGGGAATGTGCACAGTGTGGGAAGGGAGGTCACTAAATGAAAAATTTGAGTCAATCTTATTCTACTTAAAGCATACTAGTTATGTTAAGTGTGTATGACTGAGGCTACATTCAATATTGTTTTAATTATAAAATAAATTTCCCGGAGCACAGGTGGACCAGAGTATTAGTAGCTACAGCTATCTTCTGAGTATGCTACTCAAAAAGACTCATCAAAGACATTCACTGATTAGAGACATGATTAATTCACCGATATTGAATTTCAATAAAACTACATTTTTTTAAATAATTGCCTATTGGTATTCATATATGAAATATCAAGTTGACGGGGTCCCGGGCACATCTAGAAGATAATATAAAACAGACCAATCTCTATGCACAAATACCTCACTTTGAAAGTAAAATGTTTTAATTTTGTATTCCCTATACAGTAAATAGCTAATTTACGTGTACAACAATGCCTTTACGCACACTAGGCTAAAAATGTTGTGCAACAAAAATGTCATCAAATCAACATATTTTATCCCTGCTACCTCTATTACCTACCACAATTGAGTTTTCGGACAGAAAATTGTTGGGCGTCTCATCAAAATGAAGCTACTCACGAAAAATTAGCTTGATAGTAATCAAGTGCAAAAATGTACCCTGGATCCTGGACTAAGGTCATAAGGTTTGAAGAAAATAATATGGTAAACAAGTGTATTCAAATAACTTTAGGTCAGAATTTGATTTATTGTAATAAATAAGAATCTTTGTATACATATAGTTGTTTTCAAAATAAGTGCATGGTTATGGAGAAATTGATTGATTCTGGGTGTGTCTAACTAGTTTTAATCATATAATATATAGTTTTTCTGTTATTATGTATTTATTATTATGATAATATTTATGTAAGAGATGTGAACTATGTATGTATTTGTTTTTGTTAGTTAAGATCACTAGGTACATACAATGAATAATGACATCAATAAAAACAATGATTCTCATATATTGGTCTTAATATTTTTATGATTAAGTATATTTTGAATGAAACATGTTAAATACTTTCAAAGTTTCTATAATGAATTCCTGTTTTTTTAGTATAGGTACTCTTACAAAATCAATAATTGTTAATCATATCTTTGGGCGACTTGTAACAAAAAAATTAAATTCAGTTTTAGCTTAAATTCTTTTTTTAAATAGTTTTATGACAAATTGATTGTACTGTCCCTGATGGTAAGCACAGTACAATCCCAACAACGGCGGGGCGGCCACCGTGAGATCGTAGATCGTAATTCATCGACGGTCGCCGCTGTCATGCGGGCCTGTATTAATTTAACTGGATATGCATAGGCTGATCCCGAAATGAGACTCGCAATAGCGAGTCACTATCGGACTTTCACAATTCAGTAGACTTAAGTAACACTGCGCTACGCCGCGCCAGATTACTGCGCTGGATGTATTAAAACACACTTATTCCAAATGTGTTGGCGCACAGCGCACTTCAGTTTCAGTGCAGCAAGACGGGAGCGGCACAGCGCCATGGCGCAAATTTGTGTTGACTCAATGCGCTGGCGCAGTAAACTGCGCTTGAGTTATTGAGCTAGCGCAAGAAATTTTGCTGAGTTACTCATGTTTACAATTCAGTTAATTATGTCAAAATGTGTGCAACTGTTAATCTTAAATCTGATATATCGATTTTGTTCAAGTCGCCCTGTATCTCAATGTTTATTATAATAATAATTTCATGCCGAAAAAATCAAATAATACTGAAACGAATTTTATGTCTATTTTTGTTTAAATAAAGTCGTTCGTTTTTGTAAGGACAAAATTTTGTAGTTATCCTTTTTGCTTTAAAATCTAATTTAATTATTTATGTGTAGAGATGATTAAGATATGTTAGCAACAAACAATTACTAACTAATCATGCAATATAAATTTTAATCTGGTTAAGATATAATTATCCTGTTTACATGCTAATAATTATGACCACCTGGTTAGTAATAGGTAAGTATAGGTCGTTTTTGTATAAAAAAAACTGATCTTACCTAAGACTTATTTATTATAGAAGCGCCAACAACAGCGCGCATATTGTACTTGACCCATTTTTACAATTCATTCTAAGTAGGTACCTAGTACAGTTATGCGAACCTATTAAAGGCGCCCATTACATTAATAAAATAAAATGACGCAAATGTAATTTAAAAATAAAATAAAATAAAGTTAAGTACATAAAAGTAAGTTATTACAACGTATGAAAAACTATTAATAATAAAAAATAATAATTTATATTGTAATATTTATCATATTAATAATTACATTTAATTAAGACTTGCGAAAAGTTTTTCTATTTAATTACGAACTTTTTAAATCGTAAATGTTTCTTAAAAAATATTGAATTAACCTTAATGCAGTATTCATTTAATATAGAATGAATTCTGAGAGAGGTTCAAGGCTGGCTATCATTACGCTTTCCCCTAAGGGCTGTGTAGTCAAGAGAGGTAGGACAGAAAAAATTTATTTACAGATTTCTCTCTACTTCGGACAGTCCGACTGGTGGAATCCCTCCACCCTACAGTACATTGCAACCAGTTAGTTAGATTACTTAATCTTGTATTGTTCCTGCGGTGAGCAATGTTTACAGAGCCCTTTGGGGAAGGGGGCTTCAGGAAGAATACTAGGGCACTTTGCAGGTAGTATAAAAAAAGTAATCACGTAATTACAATTAGGTTTTTGAATTATTAGTTTTTTGTGATAAATGGAAAGATCATATACCTAAGTATAAGTTTTAATCAAAACTAATTTTTTTCGCAATAATTTTTAGCGGAAGTGAGGAACAAAGAGTAAAGTTCCTCATCCGCCATGAAAAGAGAGGATCCTCCGGCCAGACGGTTGTAGTCGGGTTCTTGTATATATACTCGACGATTGAGTTAATTTCTATAGCGCAATGTAGGATAGTAGAAGTGCGTCTATGTGGCTCGATAGATGTCGCTATGTGTCGCTACGTAGTTGCGTCGATGCGTCAGTTGTGGCGAGAGATGTCGCTACAAGTCCATAGTCAAAGTTGTTCTATATTGATCAAGTATTTACCTCTGGACCCTTCTTCTTCCTAACTTGGCAACCGGTCCTCTTTAATGAACACCATTACTGTCATTATCGAGTGAATTATAGTGTCATGTGTTATGACGATTTAGTATCCTAACAAGATGGTGGCTGCCATGTTAGAACTTTCTAAGAAGATTTTGTGGGATCTCAGAATGAATGCTTTCAGCTTATATTTATAATCCACTTCACTTATGCACAAAAGCCAAACTATATCACGCAAAACGCCAACAATATTACATTATAGGGTCAAAACATAAGTTAATGAATTAAAAATAAAAACCACAACATGTCACTTCAAGATCCCGCCGAAAACTCACCTCTGGACCCAATAAGATAACTGTACTAACATATCTACTCAGTAACAGACTAAGACCGCCTGAAATCCCAAGGCGGCGAAATTAAATAAACCCTCTGGCACTGTTGCCAGATGACCGTCTGACTTTCCTCCGAACCGACTTTTTTTAGTATTACCTCTAGTGCTGACAATAAAAAATTCAAATAAAATAGGGATGTTACCCGACTGCAAAAAGGAAGCTTTTTGGATTTGATTTAACATGGTCTGTGATCTTGAGGAGCTTCTAAATCTCAAGGGAACTTCTAGAGATTCTGAAGCTCCCAGCCCCAGAACTATAATCTATTCAACAGAAAAGTTTTAGTATCAGAAAAGTCACAACATAATATGAGATTGGATGGAGATAATGAACTAAAGAAGCGTTTACAAAGCAGTAAAATACCAGTGTACATGCGTTACTTGCACTGCATTGTGTTTTTTTATACAGTAAGTACAGGTAAGCGCTTGGACTCGATCTCACCCGATGGTAAGTAAAGATGCCACTAAATGCCTATTCACTCATGAAAACTCAATTTATAGGTGTACGGGAAGACAGACGCCGGGAGTGAATTCCACTCCTTTGCCGTTCGCATAAAGAACGACGAAGCGGACCGCTTCGAGCAAATCTGGCAAACTTCCACCACATAGGGTGGAAATCCTCACGGTTTCTAGTTGCCCTGAGGAGGAACAGCTTTGACGGAATTAAATCATGCAATTCCTGTTGTTTGTATGTTTCTCTTTATAACCTACGCAGACGTGGGTCAGTTTTCGGGGTACTTTTTTGTCCGTTAAAATAGATAGTTTAGAACTAAATCACATAACGCACACGACGGACAAAAGTACCGCGTAGAAAACAGTGTTGTTTAATACTATCTATTTTTGAACGGAGAAAATACCTTTACCCTACGACTCCGCGTGTTTCTCGGACCTCGAGAGTTTCACATATTTATCATATTGCATATAAAAACCAGAAATAATATTACTCCGTTCTTCTTCCTATCTTGGCAACCAGTCCTGCTTATTGAAGACTGTAGCGACATCTCTCGCCACAACTGACGCATCAATGCATTCGACACAACTACGTAGCGACACAGCGACATCTATCGAGCCACATAGGACGTACCCTACTATCCTACATTGCGCTATAGAAATTAACTCTATCGTTGAGTATATATACAAGAACCCGACTACTACAGTCGGGGCAGCTGCCCGCCAGGCATAGCACCCGTCTGGCCGGAGGATCCTCCCTCTTCTATGGCGGATGAGGAACTTTACTCTCTGTTCCTCACTTCCGCTAAAGTGGTGACCCCGACGTGATACGTCAGCACAACCTTTTTCACAAAGCTACGTCATCATCACTACTTCCTCACGCTTTCGAGCAGCGAGTCAATACAGCCAGCCAGCATCCACGGCTACTACGGGTATCCTGACTATACGCATGCAGCGGACGCGCATTCCTGGCGAGCCCCACAGCCTTCTCAGCGACCTTGGCACAGCACACTGCACTTCGGTCGGTCAGCAAGCAGCAGAAAACGCACTTCTCTCCTGGTCGACGCAGCAGCCAATCACCGCAGACAGTTCCGACTCACCGTGAACTATGCGGCATCTAGTTCCGACTCACTGGAACACTCCATTGGCCCGGCAAGCATCACAAATGGACGACTAAACCTGCTATCGACCTCCGGTCTCGGAGGGGAGTGATGTAGCGACATCTCTCGGCACAACTGACGCATCAATGCATCGACACAACTACGTAGCGACATCTATCGAGCCACATAGGACGCACCCTACTATCCTACATTGCGCTATAGAAATTAACTCTATCGTTGAGTATATATACAAGAACCCGACTACAACAGTCGGGGCAGCTGCCCGCCAGACATAGCACCCGTCTGGCCGGAGGATCCTCCCTCTTCTATGGCGGATGAGGAACTTTACTCTTTGTTCCTCACTTCCGCTAAAAAGACCATTACTGCAATTACTGAGTGAATATAGAGTATCTTAATTGGAATTTTCCGGGGAGATTTTGTGGCATCTCAAAATTAATGGTCCATGTTATTGTTTTCAATCTAATAACCACACCTTGTACACAATAACCAGTCTTCATTATGCAAAATGCCGCCTTTTGCACAAATTTATGAATAAAGAACAAAAACCACTACATGACAGTTTGAGATACCGCCAAAAACTTTATTACTCTCTGGTAAGGTAAACCATGTAAACGCGTCTTTACATTTTTTGGCAATAAACGTCCACTGACCTCGAAATTCACTTTATGTTCCTTTTTCTTGCAAAAGAGAGAACGCTATACTAATTTTGTTATTTGAGTAGAATAGGGTTTGGGGTGGCCCCCCCTAACTACACCACTGAACATACTAACGCATATATACGTATCTCAAATAAGACTTGTAGAAGACTAAGGGGGTATGAAATATTCTTTTCTGCTTCTCATTTAAGCGCTCTACACACCAAACCCGCCGACACACGTTGGCGGCTTCACATCGTTGCAAATCGGAAAACATTGTCGGCGACTGTCGAGTGCGGAAACACATCGAATGTCACCGGGTAGCCCAGCCCGTGTGAGTACAAACCGCCGACATAATTCTAAAACATAATGTAGCCGACACTATGTTGGCGGGTTTTGTGTGTAGAGCGCTTTAGCTCACAGGCCACAAACATATTATAGCAAAATACAAAGGCACTGTGATATCTTCTGTAAATTACTGAACCATTATTTTAAAATTTAAACTGAACATTTAATAAATCGACAATCTTGTTTGTCATTAAAAGTTATCAATATGGCAGTCAATAAGTTATCGATATACATTTCATACCTATTATATTTTTCCAATACGACATATTAAGACAACAAATAACAATTATTATAATCGTCATTATTTTCATTAACAACGGTGACAAAAGTATTTGCAAATTACGTTAGTAATTAGTAATTACGCAATAGGTACACAACTTTAGTAAAATAAATAAAAATACAGTGATTAAAAATTGTTCATTTCTTTATTATTATAATTGTTCTTATTGACACAGTATTACATATTATACTTACAAATAATTATTTAGAATATAATTCTTGTTGAAAACACGTGAGTTCATTAGCATCATTAGAAAGTGATTTTTTTATGTTGTATCAATGTATCCTTTTTATAGGTTCAGTACACCAAACATTTGGCAACTAAATTCTATAACGTGTATTTGTCACACTTGACAGTGGCAAAATTGTCTACACAGGCATTAAGACCAAATAAATAAAAAGAGTGATCTCGTTAATCGATATAATGGTAATACCAAAAATACCAATGATATTTATCTGATATGATTAATGTTACCATTTACCTAAATATAACACTATTCTTTAAGACGTCCAAAACTAATGATCTCACTTGCGAACAATACATAACATACATAGATTATCCAATATGCGAATAATCGGAAAGGCAATATTATAATTCAATAATAATTATTTAAAAAAAAAATAGAATCCACAATATATTTTACAAATTAATACACAAAAGGCAGTTCAATATTATTATAGTCTTTTACTTTTTATATTCGTAACACAATTAAAAACGTATTATATTTTAGTTTACTTTTTTTATCTGGATTTGAATAAACTTTTGAATGTGTCCATTCAAATTCACGTTTGTTTTTTTAGATAGAAATGTTCCTTCTTATATTAGTGTTGTTACATCTCTCATTATGCTGATAAATGCAGTATTTGTTTCACGTTTGTTATATATTTAAAAAATACCGGTGTTATCTCAAACATTAGTTTGTCAATAGCCATTCATTTTTAACTGTTTACTGCTTTAACAATTCTATGAATTCTTCATTTCAGTACCCAGGACTGGTGTAGTCAGACACTATATTGTCTACAGGAATAAAATTTAAGAGATTATACAAACAAGTCTATCCGGTTTCTATCTTAGCATTCCTTATCACCCATAATATAATGACATAAAATAGATAGGTACAGAAAGCCAACTTCATTTAACAAGTGATAACATTCACGCAAAAATACGTACGTACGAGGATATCGGATATACTAAGTTCTGTCTGTGACTTCGTCTACATGGACTTCAGGATTGGTTCTTTACCGCGATAAACTAAGCCAGGGGGCGTTCAAGTATTACGTAAAACGTTAAAAGGGCGGGAGGGGTTTCGAACAATGCGTTACGTAACATTGTTTTTTTTTTTTTAATTTCAATAAAAATTAAGCAATAAAAATTTCCCAAGATCGCAATCGTTTACGTTTTACGAGGAATCCCTCGATAGTATTGTACGTCATTTTTATTTTGTTGTCCCAAGTTTGTAACTCTTTTCGTTTATTTTACGGGGAATCCCTCGACTGTATTGGTAGTCAATTTTATTAAAGCGAGTTCATACAATGTAATGTCCTCAAAACAGGGAGATTTGCATGATCAGTTATTCTTGGCCTATAACAGCTCTCATGCTGACTTGGGTGTTACGTAACGTTTAAGGAGGGGGAGTGGGGTACAATTTTTTTTTACGGCGCGTTACATAGGGGGGAGGGAGGTTCAAAACCTTCAATAATTGCGTTACGTAATACTGGATAGCCTCCCTATCTGTGTACCAAAGTTCATCCAAATCAGTTTCTTCAGTTTTGGGTTATTGAGAAACAAACACCCAAACTTTCACATTAATTATATTAGTAGAAATCCCTTTGACAAATATCGAAAATATTACAACGGTTTAGTATAGCTTGGATACAAAGATAAAAAAGTAATTGAAATCATCCCCTACTACACCGTCTTGAGGGATGATTTTTCAAAAACACGGAACACTATTTCATACCAAAGCATAAATATGAATTTTCATATTCTTAATTTGGAAAATGTTGTGTTGTCAATACAAACATTCATGCCCCATATCACCCCTTCAAGTTTGTTTTTCAAGATAATACTTAGCTTATGTCCTTCTCCAAGATTCAATCTATCTGGTGGAAAAACCAATCTGCGTGCTGGTCATCCTCCAGATCTCCTACTTTCCCGAGGGGTATGATACGAACACTGAACCACCAAGAAAGAATTATCCGAATTCACTTACCGAACAATTCCTCCTTGTTGTACAGCTTCCCGGGTATCCCAAAACTGAGGGTTAGCGTGTAGCGTGAATTTTGGCCACAGACACAGCGTTTAAAAACAAAGCGAAGCGTTGATAAAAATGCGAGGTGCGTGTGCGCTTAACTGTCACTCGAAGCCAACTAGTTTTTTATTCAAGTGCGCGTCCGTTACCCCGCGGGTTGCCAAACGCCAAAAAACAATTACTCGGCAAGAGTGACCTGACACTCTCGCCTAGCAATCCAATGCCCAACCATAACCCCCCGACCTTAGGAGAGAAGCATCTCCTAAGTACAAGGATATGGAGAGGAAGCAAGCGAAAAATAAAAAGGAATGCGGACATGTATGCGGATGCGGAAACAAAAATATTACTTAAGCTAAAACTATTAAAAGTAAATAAAGAAAAGGAAAGGAAATTCGATATGGACTATTGAGTAGGTAAGGGACAAACCTGTACAACCGGTCGCACATAAAGTCCACCGCGAGTACGCACAGTTACCACTCGGACTATACCGTCAGGACCCGGATGGCAAGTTTCAATAACCCCTAATGGCCATTTTAAAGGCGGAGCGTTATCCGATTTAAGGATAACAACAGTACCCACAGTGGGATTTGCAGTATGCGTATTCCATTTTTGCCTACTTTGGAGTGTCGACAAGTATTCATTTCTCCAACGCTTCCAATATGATTTTATGAGTTTATCTAATAAGTATTTACGTTTTAATAGCGATTGCGGTTGCGAAGAAGTTTCAACTAAACGGAAAGAATTAAGCGGTTCATAATTAAGGAAATGTGCGGGAGTTAGAGATGTAGGCTTGGCCGGATCCGAACTCAAAACAGAGAGCGGACGTGAATTAAAAACACATTCTACCTGCGTAAGTAGAGTAGTAAACTTTTCATACGTAAGAAGCGTTTCACCAACAACGCGTCTCAAATGGGATTTTATGCTGCGTATGTTAGTTTCCCAAGCACCACCAAAATGAGGAGCATTGGGAGCGATCGTTTTCCAGGTAATACCGTGCTCTACAGTCTCATTCAAAAATGCGTCTGAAAAAGTTTGCGATTTAATGAAATTATGTAAGTCGTTATAATGAGCTTTTGCACCTACAAAATTAGTACCATTATCAGAAAATAATTCTAAACAATTTCCCCTACGCGATATAAACCTTTTGAAGGCTTTTATAAAAGCGTCAGTACTTAAATCAACTGCGTATTCAATATGTACTGCTCTTGTAACCAAACAAGTAAATAAACAAATATATGCCTTTTCCTGGCGCGCACCGAGATATCTATTTATTAATATAGAAATTAGGCCTGCATAATCGATCCCTGTTTTCAGGAAAGGCTTAGCTTCATTAACGCGAAATGATGGCAGAGCGGACATATGTGGATATGTAGGTTTGGGCGAAACCTTAAAACAAGCGTTACAAGCTTGAAAGAGTTTTCTAACTACTGTTCTGCCAGAGACAATCCAATAGTTTAAGCGTAATAGCGAGAGTAAGCTACTGTTCTGTAATCTGCCGCCAACCCTAATTAAGCCAATCACTATCTAAAAAGGGCGACAGAGGTCTTAATGATTTTGAAAGCGGATGATTATCCTTTAACAAACTAATATCTGTGGCAAAATAAGCTTGCTGAACGCTACGCAATAGGTATAACTCAGCTACTTTTAAGTGGTTTACCGTCACCGAATTAGTTCGCGGAATTTTTCTCATAAAGATCAAAACATAAACCACCACTCGTAATAGTTTTGACCACGAGGATAGTCGAGATGCGATTGTACAAAGAAAAGGCGGCTCATGTATTGTCGTAACTAATGCGTTAATTTGTTTGTGTTCGTACTGTTTATCTGATGGAAATACTGGATCTTCAAGCAAAAATCGATATAAAATGCGCAAGAACTTACGATAATTATGATGTACAATTATTTGTAAATACATTTGTTTGATATCTGCGCTTATAGCGATAGGGAATAAGCGAAATTGAACTAGAATTGCCATCAAATCATTTTGTAAGTTCGGTCCCGTATGCAATGAGTCGTTCAAAGACAACCCAGAAGTTGTCTTGGCACTTGCATCTAGGACTATTCGTAATTTCGTACTAATTTTATCATTGCGTGAAATTGCGTGGTGAGGAATAACATATTGCATCTCACTGGGGTTGTAATTACCTACGAGTGTAATATATTTATTATGTATGTACTCTCTAATAATTTCGTCATATTGCGATCTAAAATTACTGTCGAGCTTAAACTTGCGATCTAAATGCGTATATCTCTTAGATGCCGTTTTAAAAGAATCACCTAACTGCGAAGGATCTTTATTAAAAAGTAAAATGGTAGTAAAACGTCCGGTATTATCGCGAGAAATATTTTCAGAATACAATAATTCACATTGTTTATCCGCGGGTGATAAATATTTTTTATTCGGGACATCTTCGTCATTGAGAAATCGAATCATTAGATCTTCCATAGAAGTATGATCACTACAAAAATAAGAGTATGCATCACATTGATGAGCGGTAGCGTTAGCGGAAGCGGTTTGTAAAACTCGTGCGGAACCTACTATAATATAACCGAATTCAGACTCCAAAGCGTCAGGATTGCCGTTTGAACCTAAAATTTTGTTTCCTTTCAATATGCGTGCGAAAACTTCGGAACCAATCAACATATCTATTGGACCTTTCGTATGAAACGATTGGTCTGCGAGCGGTAAATTAAACAGATAATTAAGCGATGTACAACATAAGTTAGCTTGCGGTAAATCTCCAGTAATTTTATTAATAACTAAGCATTGTAAATTCAAGCGGAAATCGTTAAGTCGCGAAAACAGTGACATTAGTCGCGCTCTGTATCGGCTGAGGGTTATCACCAATACCGTTTACGTGTATAGTATCGGTAGAGTGAAATATATTTAAACAGAGTTTTTTACAACACTGTTTAGTGATAAAATGTCTCTGCGAACCCATGTCAATAAGGACTCTAATCGGGTGTAATATACCGTTTCTGTCTTTAATTAATATTACAGCGGAACCTAATAAAATAATGTTGTTTTTATGATGCGTGGATGTGGAATTCATATGGCTACAGTGATACAGTCTTGTCTTCGGTGATTTTACATTTTTCATTATTATTCTGATCACCCGAAGTCATTGACCTTGAACCCCCCCGACCATACCGACTGAATTTCTATCTGTAAAATGTAACAAAGTATGATGTCTCTTGTTACCATTACACAGTTTACAAGTAGACACCGATTGACAAAATTGACTGGTATGAAACAAACTTAAACAATTTATACAACCATTAATATTTTTTATATGTTTAAATCTTTCAAACGGTGAAAGAATTTTAAATTTCGCGCAGTAGTATAATTGCTCGTGGTCAGTCGCTTTACAAAACGAACAATGTTTATTACGACGCGCGGTGACGTCATTAGCGATGAATGCACGCGGCCGCTGCACATGCTGCGCTCTCTGAACCAGCGCCGCGAACGGCGCTCGCCTCCCCGCAGAGAGCGTCTCGGTACTTATTACCGACACTAACGGTGATTTTGTTGCAGGGCGTTGTACGTTGTAATACTTTGAATTGTTCCCTTAAAAATGTTATAAAGTCATCGTAATTTGGATACGATTGCTTGCGAATGGTGTTCTCAAATTGTTTCGCGGTATCGACATCTAATTTGCGTAAACCCAAATGAACAAAAATTAAATCTAATAAGTTGTCGATTTTTAATTGTTTTAAAGCGGCTACGGACGTAGAATATTCGTCAATAAACGAGTCTAACTGAGTTGGCGTTACGTTTTGAAGTGATTTTAAGTTGAGTACCTTTTCGATGTACGTAGTAGCGATGGCGCGATTGTCGGTGTATTTTGTGACTAATGCGTTGTAAATTAAATGATAATTTTCTGCGATCGGACACAAACTTAACCAAATAGATTCGGATTTACCCTTCAATTTTGTTATTAAATATCTAACGCGCAGTGAGTCATTTAAACTCGGATTATTGTGTACCATTGAATTGTAACATTCGATGAACATAGGAAACTTTTCATATTCACCGTAAAATTCAGGTATTGACAATTTTTCTAATCGAAAGTTTGAACATTCACCAGTATTTTGGTTTGTATTCTGATCGACATTTTTATGAGTAGCGAAGCGTGGTAAAGCGTTTTGTATTTCACAGTAATAATCTTCAAATGCCCAAATACCCTCATAATTTGGTAGGTACTTAGGATTATTTTTTAAGTTAAGTCTGTTAATGTTATCAACTATTTTATGATATTCATCGCACATAAAATCAATATTCCTTGCTTTGCTAACAAAGTAAGGAATTTGGGGATCTTCCTGACTGTTAGGTATCAATTCAAAAATCGTTTTAATGCGTAAAAAGTAAGATTGTTTTTTACTCTCGAGTAAGGATATTTCAGAAAGGATGCTTGCTGAGCCTTCAGCTATATCTACTTCCTGTCTGGGCATTTTCAAAATGAAATATAACTAAATTTAAAAGAAAATAAATGCGAAACGGCGCGTAAAGAACAATAAGTGGGTGGGTGAGTATAGAAAAATGTGCGTGTGGTTTTTAGGTTTTGGGTTGTAAAGTAGGGAAACTAAGGGACAATCTAGGAACGAAGGACCATAAAAAGATGGTGGAAAAACCAATCTGCGTGCTGGTCGTCCTCCAGATCTCCTACTTTCCCGGGGGGTATGATACGAACACTGAACCACCAAGAAAGAATTATCAGAATTCACTTACCGAACAATTCCTCCTTGTTGTACAGCTTCCCGGGTATCCCAAAACTGAGGGTTAGCGTGTAGCGTAAATTTTGGCCACAGACACAGCGTTTAAAAACAAAGCGAAGCGTTGATAAAAATGCGAGGTGCGTGTGCGCTTAACTGTCACTCGAAGCCAACTAGTTTTTATTCAAGTGCGCGTCCGTTACCCCGCGGGTTGCCAAACACCAAAAAACAATTACTCGGCAAGAGTGACCTGACACTCTCGCCTAGCAATCCAATGCCCAACCACTATCTCTATATCAAAATTAATCCAAATTGTTGCAGCGGTTTACGCATGAAAAAGTGACAAATAGACATACAGAGTTATTTCGCATTTACACGTCAGTGCAGCTTTCGAAAACATAACTATGTAACTTTTTTATAATTTATTACACAGTCTAGTATGGAAATATATGTAATAGATAATTGTAATCTTTATAAGCTGTACTGACAATTTCGTTAAGTGTGATGTAGCATAGTAAATTCAAGAACTCGCAAGATTACTTAGATAACTCAAATACACCGCGACAGCGTTGCGCCGTTTAACTGACTCATCCATTTCTTTCACTCGTTGAGCCGGCTGAGCTATCGCGGAGTCAAAGTGCGCTGCCTGCCCTAAAAGACAGCTGCCGCAGGGTGCGGGTTGTGCACATTTAGCGACTCACCTGACGTGTACCACTTTGCTGCACCATGGCGCTTATTTGGATTAGCTCAATGAGCCGGCGCAGTAAGCTCCACCTGAGTTATTAACTTGACACAAGGAGTTTTGCCGAGTTACCCATGTCTACTATAGATGCCTGCCTTGGCGCTACTGTATCGGACGTAGGTAATAACTAAATCCAAGATCAGCCAGAGCCGTCTTTCTTTTTGTTGTTCCTATCTATTTTGTGGTATTGACTATAACAACATTTTAGTTGCGACATTATGATCTCAAAGATTAAACTGGATATACAATAATTTAATGTTAACACAGTTCAACAACTTCGTCAGTCATTTCCACACGCCTACGTTTTGGTTTCACTGCCGGCTCGTCGTCATCTTCTTCTATAATCTCCATCTCACTATCACTGTCTTCGTGAGACCTCGAAGGGCCAGGTTTCGGTTCGTCTGCACCGTTGGACCCGTTGGTTGAATTCTCCGGTTCTTTAGGACCAAGCGCTAGTGAGCTTGCGTCTGTTACCAATTGCCACAATTTCTCCTCATCCTGTTGTTGAAGCCTTACTCTGACTTCATAGTTTTGTAAGAAATCGTCGACGATTAAGGCGCAACCGTCGTTTAAACCGATCTGTTCTAACGTTTTGTCGTTATTGTGGTCTGTTTCCCCTGGCTCTGATGATAGAACAACTAGGCCTTTGCCTTCAACTACAGCATCTGGTGCTTGCATGTTAAGTCCTTCTTTGAAAGCAGTGTTGAGATCTTTAAGTGTTAATAGCTTCATGTTGCAGGCTAAAGCAACTTCTGGTTTTGGTGCGCAGACATAGCATTTGGGGTTTGGTGGGATAAATTCTGAGAATAATTACAAACCAAGAATATACTATTACAATAATTTAGTTAGTAAGGATTTAGACTGTTTTTTAAGCTAAAAAATCATCGAAACGTACCATGACCAAAATGATGTACATACGGAACACAATAACAATAAACAAACAAATAAAGAAATATATTTCATTATTTACGTACTGTTGTGAGCTCAGCACTAAGTCATGTGATAGATTAAATTTATTTATTTTTCATAAAAATTGCAGTGACCATTGACACAATTGTCAACAGATATAAAATGTATACAAAAAAAGGTATTTAAGAACCTTCATTCTTGATGACGACATACAATTAAAAATTATTCAAAATTGTCAGATGAGTTAGTTAATTTATGTAGTGAAAATATGCTTACCTATTTCTGATATACCGAGCTTGTGAATTTTTCTTAAATAGTGCTTAGTAATAAAATGTGAACTTTACAATGCCCACGCTATGTACGAAAATATACTATAAGATAACAGATTCAGTACTTACTTTTCTCAGACATACAGAGCTGCCCGCGATGGTTTACTTTCGCTCGTAGGTACACACTTGTGCTGTTTTCTATATCACCCTTGAGTATCGTCTGCGCACGCAAAACTGCTAGTCCGGCCACTATCGCATTTGCTGTTGCTATAGCCGGTATAATGTTACCCGCCATTGCTGTTGAAATATAAAAAAAACATCTATTTTGAAACGAAAACGTGTAACGAATAAATTAATGAGAGAGAGAGAGAGAGACATGTCATCAGAGTCATCAGACTAAAAAATGTAAGTAGAAATTAGGCAAAAATTATACAAAATATAAATAAACCTATTATTATAATTCATAAAATCTATACTAATGTTACTCTTAAAAAGTTCTAAAAAAAGTCCACCACAGCATAATCTTTTAAGGTTTACTCAATGTAACCTTTTTATGGTAATAATTTTTGTTCTAAAATAATGAATTGATTAGGAAGATGTTTTTATATACATGGTATTAATTCTTATCGAAATAAATATAGTATTCATCACAAGTATTTAATTTTGGACAAAATTGCCCTTTACAGTAATTGATTTAAATGAATATCTTAGGAGATATCACAGTTTTAAAGTAACTTGGCAGCAAAATAATAATCAAGTATAGCGAACGCATTTTTATTATTCAGAATAATGTGGGAGGCGGGGGGTACCCATAATAAATTTCCTACGACCCACTCTCTCTAATCCTTTCTCTCTCTCTCTCTCTCTTACATGACACAAACGAAATTGCGCGGGTCAGCTAGTAATGGTTATATAAGCCAATTTCAGTACTTAACATTTAGTGCACATGTGAGAACTTTTGAAGATCACTGGTTAAATCCAATGATTTACACAAACTCTTTAAATATTGACAGTGATAAGGCTAAGTCTTTCATAGGCAATACTAGTCAATTAACCAGACCACTGTATGGTTAAATAAGTATTAAGTGCTTCTATTGAATATTCATATAATAAATGATTAAACTTACATTTGATTTCAAAACGTGATTTGAGAGGTATGTTGAAGATATGCGCGCGTATGTTTGCACACGAGGTCACAAAGTCCATTGAGTTTTTCTCATCTTTATCCCAAACGAGATGGTCACCGTCAGGGCGTGCTTTGAGATCCGTTTGTAGTGCCTTGCAACTTGCAGCAAATACCTGTGAACAAGCTAAATTATTAAAAAGGGAACATAAAACCCGACTGCAACAAGAACACTTGATAATTTTTATTTTTGGTTTTCATTTGTTGAAATAACTGGTTGGTGGTTGGTTTTGATTTTTTAAGTGTTCAAGTGTAATTTTTTTTAGGGTCATGGCCACAATTTCACCTGATCTTAAGTGACAATGTGGCTCAAGATAGTAGAACACTAAACCTAGTGGGAGGACTGACTCTCAAGTGCTTCTGCCGAAACATACCTATAGGTACTTATTAACAGATTTTCAACTTGAGAGTGGTAGCTAACAGGGCTGGTATTAAAAATACCCTACCACACATCAAGCTATGGTTTTATCACAATGATTTCTATGACCGAAAGCTCAAGCTCATTGCAGGGATATAAACTCACATTTATTGAAATGGTGTTTGTGTATGATATGACTGAGCCCTCATTGTTTCATATTATTTAAGCATAACATTAAAATAAAATGTAAATACTATAATATGTTAAAATTATATATTTACTGAAACTGAATGAAGTGTCAAGTTTTAACTATAAGAAATACTGAAATAAATAGTCCAGAAAATTTACCTGAGCACATTCATGTATGGCCCAAACACGTTGGTCAGGCAACCCCGAATGTTGAGCAGGAGGGTCATCTTTCCCAGGCAGATTATCCCAAGACATGGGTGTTGGAGGCCTGCGTTTCTTCCATAAGTTCTCCATTGATAACAAATAACGGATATCATCACCGAAAAGCTTCGTAAATAACTTCTCTGGATCATAATTAGTGTCTGCCGCCCATGCTCGTGTGCTCTTTCTCTCAACATTCCCTTCAGATGATAGAGCCGATTGACCGGCGTCTCCTGCTGCCTCTGGATCTGCCGTGTCAGGGCTTACATCTTGATCAGGATCCTCTTCACCAAATAGTTGGTTGAAGAGATGTTTCGCCCACACAATACAATGAATGGGTTCAGAGGGAGTATTACGTATTGTACAACCAGGGAACGTTTTCTGCGGTGCCTTAGGTTCACACTCATAGCACTGGGTTAAGTCTTTCTTTATGAGTTCCACCTGGGAAGAAATTACAAATTAAGTAATTATATAAGACCTATATTAGACCACTTCTTGAACATGCTTATATTATCTGGGATCCCTACTTCAAAAAAGACATTAAGCTCATTGAAAATGTACAGAGAAGGGCTACTAAGATGGTGTATGCAATGCGTAACTTACCCTATGAACAGCGCCTCATAAACCTTGGCCTTACCACACTAGAACACCGTAGACAAAGGGGCAGGTTAATCGAAACTTATAAAATCCTCACTAATTATTACGATGTGCCCAGCCTTAAAGATATGTTTAAGTCAAATGAAAATAAACACCTACGAGGTCATCCCTTGAAACTTTGGGAATTCCCAGCAAAAAGAAACCCAATGAAGCAGTTCTTGCCTAACAGAGTGGTCACAGCATGGAACAAACTTCCAGAAAAAGTTGTGATGGCTCCTACCATAACCTCCTTTAAGAGCAGATTGGACAAGGAAGATATCTCCAAGCTATTTGATACGCACGCATCAGCTAATTAGCTGCTAGTGTGTCTTACCAAATATAATAATAATAATAATAGATCCTATAAGCAACATCAAATAACATTTAAGATGTTAGCCTTTGTAAGCACTATAGTTATGGTTCCATTCTAATTTTTGGAGTAACTAAAGTCAGAAATATTTCATAACTTACTTTTTAATGGCATAATTATTAGTACAATTGTGTGTGGTCATAGACCTCATAGAGACAATATGCGCCTCCCTGAGGGATCACAGTTAATAAGAATTCAATTCATAAATATAGCATTTGAATACCAAAACTGTGTTACATCTTACAACCTTATATGAAGTTACATAATGATGAACAAAACATCAGGACCTAATGCTTATTATTATCATTCCAGTATCCTCTCGATGGCACTTCCTTAAAGTTTAGGTAAATATTCTATACACATTGATCTATGCTCATCAGACTTACTGTGCTCTATTAATAACAGGTTTTTCAATAAGTTGTAAATTTGCCCATATTGTTGCCTAGGTTTTTTGCTTATACATATCTATATCTATGTAATCTATATAACAATGGTGACTACCATGAAATCTCCAATCCATTGCAGTTGTCACTATCTTATGGGCCAAGGTAATTCACTGGTAAGATGTCAAGGTGATATTATTTGACTATAGATCAACATGTCCACTGTCTACTAATTTAAACATCACTTTTATAACTACCTGTCCAGAGTACCCAGCAGTGCCTGTCTCCATGAGAGGCACATTAGCAGCCAGGCACATCCTGTTCACATGGTTACGTGCCACACGATTATCTAGTGCATTCATAACTATGTTAAACTGTTTGAAGTAACTGACACTGTATTCATTGCTGAAAATAATGAAATATATGATTACCAAAAAGTAAAAAAAGACTGTGTTTTGCATTAACATTAAACACAATTATTATAAGTCTGTGCATTCTGTACAAGAAATCATTAGTCTATTGATCCTAAGTGCGGCAGCTATGCTCGAGGTCGAGGGTTCGATTCCCAGCTCAAGAAAAGTGTTATTTGGTTTTTCTATGAAATTTTCAGTAGCAGCTTGAAATTTGGCTTTGTGCCCGAATAAAGACAGTAAGCTCTATTTCATGGGATGTAAAACTATTCCCGGTGTACTGTTATATATTAGGACACTCTTTAAGTAACTCTTCAGGGAATACAGGTGTGATGGTATGTAAATGTATAATGGTGTAAAAATAGTAACATTATATTTTATACTAAATTCTGCCAGCGGCTTTGTCTGCATTTACTTCAGGATTCAATGTTTACTATGATTAAAAATATCCTATGTATTAATACAAGTTATAAACTATGTGCGTGCCAAATCTGTTCAGCCATTTTTGGGTGATTGTTTAAAAAATGTACAAACTTTCACATTTATAAGACAAGGTAAAACTAATATAAAGTTTTTTAGTACTACAACTTCAGATAGTAATTACAGTATAGTCAACAAACAATGGCACCTATCAGCCTATCAGTGCCTATAACATCCATGCCAACAGGTAGTTAAATATCCTCAGAATACAGAAAAAACCAGAAACCGCGAACGCACATAAAACTGAAGATACAAAAACCACTCTTAAATAGAGTGGTTTGACGTTGTTCCGATTAGTCACTCCTTTGTAAGTAGCGCGTCGTGACGTTTAGTACAAGTGCCAATTTTAATTTTAAAATGTCGTCTTGAGTTGTTCCTACATATAAAAATGATGCAGGGATTATAAAAAAACAGGATGGGAACACATTTCATCTGTAAGTAGCGCATTCTAAAGTATATTTATTTAATTGTTTAATTTATTTTACATTTAGAAAATGACGCGTCCATTTTTTAAGTGTTGCCATTTTATTTTCATCGAAAATTTTACCCATTTATTTTTTTTAATACTCATGTAGAATACTTACTATTTTTGTGTATATAGAACCTTTGTAATTTTAGTTTCCCTGCTGATGAAAATAGAAAATCGGACTGGATGAAAGTCATACAAAGAGCACGGCTAGATGAGTTTTGGAAACCATCAAGCCGGAGCGTACTTTGCTCAATTCACTTTGAAGCGCAATATTTTTATGATACAAAAGGTGGTTTGAAAAGACTGAAGAAAGTAGCTAATCTAACTAAGGTAGATATAGTCATAATAATTACTGTTTGCGCCTCTTTATCGTATTGTGAATCGATGTTATAATGTCCCATCCCTTAAATCCGCCCCCCACCCCGCTCCGTCTATTTTCCTACCGTTGGCTTGTACCTGTCGTCGTACGCGCCAGTGTCTTCGTTGATTTAGTTGATTTAGTATCGCTCCGACAAAATCGTGCCGTTGAGCCTGACCATGTGCACATATCAAAACCCTTGTAATTTGGAAGAAAGGATCCATCTTCGGGCAGTTTGTGAATCAAAATCGTGAGTACCTTTTTTCCTATCCTACCTATATTTGTTCCCCATTATCGCATCGGTTCACATATGAGTTTCACTTAGCATTCGTAGGTACATTAAAATCTTTAATCTTTAATTTTGATAAATCCATACAGTCCACTCATTATCGCGCAAACACTATAATTATTGGTACTTCGCACCGGATTAGACCATGTTTGATGGTTTGAAAAGATCGATATAGTTTGGTTACCGTTTGTAAAATTTTCGTTCATATGATTTCGAGTTATCCGCTATTTGGTTGGTGGGTAACAGATACGTAATTAATTGTATTTTCTAGTTGTTATCTAGTGTCGTATCGTTTCATTTCGTATAACTAGGAAATATCACATATTACGTTCTCCAGCGCTCATATTTCGATTGTAGGTAGGTAGATTAATAATCGTCGTTCGTTTGTTTGCTATGTGTACGGGCCGAGTGGTTCAATAGGAAGACTCAATTTATATTATTTCCATATAATAATTATCGTTTGTGTGTATTATTTCGTAAGTTAGCAGGTCTGTATATACGTATTGTGTCATAGAACCGGTTTGTAATAAGTAAATACTTACCTTAATTTTTTTGGTATACCTACATAATTCACAATATCGGTTGAACAAAAATTACAACTTTTACATGCTAAAAAGGAAAGATTATTCGCTCGTGTTCAAACTATTTCTAGCCATGGGGCTAAAATTGAATTTGATTCATTTAAAGAATTGTTTTTAAATGAAATTGAGACGGTAGATAGTTTGCGTTTAGATTTCGAAAAAGTTCTCGATGAAATTAACATCTTGGAATTGAAAGAAAACCCGAAATACGTAATTAACAATCAGCAACTTTCATCGTTCGAAGACATGTATGGCCAAATCAAGCGTGTTAGTAGGCAATTGGCGCCAGCAGCCACATATGTACATAGCACTAGTAATAGGACAGGGTTGCCACCTATCGAATTACCAGAGTTCAATGGGGACTTAAAGTCATGGCCCTTATTTTACACTAGTTTTAACAACACAGTACACCTTAATTTATCGTTATCGTCAGCTGAGAAGTTATATTACTTACTAGGAAAATTGACTGGTAAAGCACAGGCCGTTTTTGCCGGCATTACGCCGAGTGCCGATAACTATCAGCTCATTTACCAATCGCTCGTAAATAAGTACGAAGACAAACGTATGCTAGCCTCGTCGTACTTAGACCAAATATTCGATTTAAAACCTGTAAGTTTGGCCACAGCCGATAATTTAGAATTATTTTTGGACAAACTTTCTTCATCATTTGCTGCGCTTAAAAATCTGGATATAAAGGACCTAACCGATTACATTTTTCTTTACATGGCCTTAAAAAAGTTAGATCCAGACACTATTCGTGCGTTTGAGTTAGATAATCGCACGCAAGCGATTCCGTAGTTCGACAATTTGGTCACATTTGTACGTGACAACATTAAAATATTATATAGGACGCAACCTGACAATCGTAAGTTGTCGAACAAATCGAACGCAACTATTAATAAGAGTAAACCTACACATGTTTATGTGAATACTTCATCGTCGTCGTCCCAACATAGAGATAAATGTTCACTGTGTAACTCGCATCATGATCATTTGTATAGTTGTCCCGAATTTCAAAAATTGTCACCGGTTGAACGTTTTCGGTTCATAAAATCAAAAAATCTTTGTTTAAATTGTTTCAATAAAAATCATCATTCTACCGATTGCAAGTCAAAATATAGTTGTCATAAATGTAATAAGAGACACCATTCTATGTTGCATTTTGAACCTACAACCTCCGATAAAAATGAAGTAGGATCGAATCAGCCTAGGCGCGCGGTTGAGAATCATCATAGTCAAGTAAATAATCAGAGTGGGAACTCAACCTCTCCACATACCGAGATAACATTGTGTAATTTATCTAGTAGTGAATCGAACTCGAGAAAACATAATTCGTCAGTTTGTGGAATGCGAGCGAGTGCCGCGACCACGACCGCGACCGTGTCCGCGACCGCGACCACGACAACGACATCGACCGTGTTGTTGGGTACCGCTATCGTTGTCGTTATTGATAATCATGGGAGGAACCATAATGTTCGGATTTTGTTAGACAGTGCTTCCCAGAGTAATTTTCTAACTCGTGCTTGTTATCAACGTTTGGGCTTGAATGATTTTACTAAATTAAATAGTTTTACCGTAAAGGGAATTGGGGGTTCAACTAAAATTATACAAGGATCGACTAATTTAAAAGTCTATTCTCGTTTTGATCGTAATATTGACTTCAATATAGAGACACTGATTGTCGATAAAATAACGGAATGTTTACCTACCACCGCGGTGGACAATTCGGTTATGTTGAATTTCAAAACATTGCCACTGGCTGACAATACTTTCGATGTGCCAGGTGAAGTTGAGATGCTTATCGGAGCATCATTATTCCCGCACCTTTTATTATCTCGCAAGGTGTATGGTTACCCTACTCATATCGCACCTGTTGCTTTGGAAACCGTCTTGGGTTATGTTGTTGTCGGTTCCGTGCCCGCTCGTTTGGATTATAGGAGTTCGTCAATTTCGTGTTGCTGTGTCGACGATCCTTTGGAATCTGCGGTACGCAGGTTCTGGGAACTAGAGGAAGTCAACATGCCGCCGTCAATCAGTTCGGATGACGAGGACTGCGAAAATTTGTATTCACGAACTACTACGCGCGACAAGGACGGTCGATATGTTGTCGCGCTGCCATTTAAAGGTGATGTGTTCTCATTGGGAGACTCGCGTCGAGTGGCGGAAAGACGCTTCTTATGCTTAGAGCGTAAGATGCTAGCTTCGCCTGACTTAAAACTCGCCTACGATGCAGTAATTCGAGAATATCTGGAAAAGGGTTATTTATCGCTCGCGTCTCAAGAAACGGACGCTACTCGAGATTTACCTAGCTATATCATACCTCATCATGGAGTCATTAGGGAGGAAAAAGTTACAACTAAATTACGCATTGTACTCGACGCTAGCGCTAAAACTAGTTCATCGGTTTCCCTTAATGATATTCTATATAGAGGTCAAAATCATCAAAGGGATTTATTCGACGTTATCATTAATTTTCGTCTTTTCGCAATCGCTCTTTCGGCCGATATTCGGCAAATGTTTTTGTGCATGGGAATTCGCGAAAGCGATCGTCGATTCCAACGCATACTGTATCGTTTTTCGTCGGACGAACCGCTTAAAACTTATGAATTTAATCGTGTTTGTTTCGGACTGAAGTCGAGTCCCTTCCATGCTCTTAGAACTATTAAACAACTTGTCGAAGATGAGGGTGAAGCATATCCTACTGCGAAAAATATTATTAACACTGGACTTTACATGGATGACCTGGCTTATTCAGTCCATAACGAAGCTGACGCCGTAGCTACCACGGCAGAAGTGATCGCGCTCATGAAGTCTGGCCAGTTTGATATTGTAAAGTGGAATAGTAACTCGCAGGCAGTGATCGATTCAATTCCCCCGTCGCATCGTTTGTCATCAGTTTTGGAATTCAACGAGTCAGACCGGCATACAATTTTAGGTCTATGTTGGTCTCCCACCACAGATTTGTTTGGTCTCAGTATAAACAAGCCCGGCGAGATTTGTACTAAACGAGGCATTTTATCGTGTGTTGCTAGAATTTGGGATCTAATGGGCTTCGTAGCACCTGTTGTATTATATGCTAAACTTCTGATCAAATATTTATGGCTGTGTAATTGTAATTGGGACGATCCGCCCCCTCCTCGCATCGTTGAACTATTGACTCATTTTAAAGAGGAGCTTCCCTTGCTTTCGCGAGTAAAAATACCTCGTCACGTGGGCATTACACCGGATGCCGTCGTGACTATTATTGGATTCGCCGATGCGAGTGAGAAGGCTTACGGGGGAGTCGTATATTTTCATGTTTGTGTCGACGGAAGCAATTCCATATTCTTGGTAAGCGCAAAGTCAAAGGTTTCGCCTCGCAAAGTTGTATCGCTCGCTAGATTGGAACTTTGTGCTTGTCTAGTACTGGCTAAACTCATTCGTAAAATAGTTAACACCTGTGGTAGTCGTTGTAACATGAATAATATTTACGCCTTTTCAGATTCGACTGTGTCACTTTGTTGGGTTCATTCGTCGCCCCACCGTTGGGACACATTCGTGTCCAACCAAGTGGCTAAGATACAGTCGGATTTGTCATCGGATAAGTTTTATCACGTATCGGGGGTCGATAACCCAGCTGATTGTTTGTCGCGCGGTCTTACACCTGCACAACTGCTTAATCACCCGCTGTGGTTCAGTGGTCCGTCCTGGGTTAAATCGAATCCAGATCAGTGGCCAGTTTCGAAGTTTATTCCTTCCACGGTAGCTGATCCACCCGAAGAGAAGAAGCACACCTTTCACGTTTCGTCGTCTATTGAACCGATTTTAATATCGTTAGCTAGTCGTATGTCGTCTTGGTCGAAATACTTGCGTTGCGTAGTTTATATATGTCGTTTTTTGAAATTATTACCTCGAAGGGACTACGTAGCCGCATCTGATCTTGATTACGCTGAGTTGATGGTATTGCGTCAACTTCAGACTTCGTGCTTCGCCACTGAAATTGCAAACTTACAGGTAGGTAGACCCTGTAGTCGTAAATTTCAGTGTCTAAAGCCATTTTTGGATTATGGATTGATCAGGGTAGGTGGTCGTCTGTCAAACGCGGAATTAGATTACAATCACAAACATCCTATCGTTCTACCGCGTACAGGTCATATATTAAATCTTTTGATTGACTATCATCATAAAATTAATTGTCATGCTGGCCCTGACTTATTAACGTCGATTTTGCGCCAAAACTATTGGATATTTTCTGCACGCAATATAATTCGTAGTAGAGTACATAAATGTGTTCCATGCTTTCGTTTACGGCTTAAGCCAATCTACCCTGAGATGGCAGATCATCGTTCGTGCCGTGTCGTTCAAGTCGTGAAACCTTTCATTCATACTGGCACCGACTACGCGGGACCTTTCAAGGTCACAATATCACGAGGTCGCGGTATTAGGTCTGTGAAGGCGTACGTTTGCTTGTTCGTTTGTATGACCACTAGGGCCGTACATATTGAGTTGTCTGGCGATTTAAGCACCTCGAGTTTTTTGTCAGCTTTTAAGCGTTTTATATCCCGCCGCGGTCCTATAGGTCGCGTATATTCAGATAACGGAACTAACTATATTGGAGCTAAACGTTCGCTTTCCGAATTGCATTCGTTTTTGCGCTCTAAATATTTCAATACAGAGTTCGCCCAAGTATTAGCTGAAAACCGTATAACGTGGGTATTAAATACTCCAGCTGCTAGTCATTTCGGAGGCAACTGGGAGGCTAATATAAAAAGTTTGAAAACTCATTTGTATCGCGTTATCGGTGAACAAATTCTATCGTTCGAAGAACTGTCTACAGTTCTCATTCAAATCGAAGCCGTGATGAATTCTCGACCCTTATGCCGCACCCTGTCGAGTGACCCATCTGAACCCCTCGCCCTTACTCCAGCACATTTTTTGAATACCACGCCTTTAAAGTATTTTCCTTCTAAGGAAATTACGGAGGATAGGCTACATCTTCTGTCGCGAATAGATCTTTTAGATAAACTAGTACAGTCGTTTTGGAAGCGTTGGAGAATGGAATATTTACACACTCTGCAGTCGAGACAGAAGTGGAATACCCCTAGCGAACCGGTTGCTGTGGGCACAGTGGTGATTCTTGTTAATGACAATGCACCTCCTCTGCATTGGCCGATGGGCATTGTTGAGGAGGTATTTCCTGGCTCAAATGGAGTCACGCGTATTGTGAGAGTTAGGACAGCCACAGGTTCATATCTGCGGCCTGTTATACGCCTCTGTCCCTTGCCAAACCAATAGTGGCGTAATAGTAGTTTAGATTTATTATAGTACATTTTAAGTTTAGTATTTAGTATCATTTTGTTATAAAGTTAACTTTGTTTCGTTTCGGTTTGAATTTTTTCCTTTAGTTTAGTTTCGTTTGTTTAGAAGGAACGGGTTCCTTCTAGCTGGGGGGAATGTTTGCGCCTCTTTATCGTATTGTGAATCGATGTTATAATGTCCCATCCCTTAAATCCGCCCCCCACCCCGCTCCGTCTATTTTCCTACCGTTGGCTTGTACCTGTCGTCGTACGCGCCAGTGTCTTCGTTGATTTAGCATAAAACGAATCGTATCGCTCCGACAAAATCGTGCCGTTGAGCCTGACCATGTGCACATATCAAAACCCTTGTAATTTGGAAGAAAGGATCCATCTTCGGGCAGTTTGTGAATCAAAATCGTGAGTACCTTTTTTCCTATCCTACCTATATTTGTTCCCCATTATCGCATCGGTTCACATATGAGTTTCACTTAGCATTCGTAGGTACATTAAAATCTTTAATCTTTAATTTTGATAAATCCATACAGTCCACTCATTATCGCGCAAACAATTACTATATTAATATTGTATCCCTCCTGGTGAAAATGTTTGTCATATATTTTGAAGTAAGGTTTTGGTCCACATATATATATATATATATATATATGCTCAGGCCTGTAATCCCCGAAGGAGTATGCAAAGGTATAACAAGAATGCCCACTTTTCGTCGAGCTTATCCGTCCCTCATCGTGTTAAGGGGCGAGCCTAAACCGGGCGCAAATTTCAGATTCCGGGCTAATGAAACTTTGGTGAATTAAATATATGAATAATCTAATACTAACGTTCTATTTCAGTATTTGGCCTTGACATCAGAATTTTCCGAGTTACACATAGAAACGTCTAAACCTTCGACATCGGACAATGTGCGTACCCACCTATGATAATAATGTTTAATTTTTTTTAAATAATATTGAAAGGCAAACAAGGCACTTAATCGATATACTTAGTTACAAGTAAACTAATGTAGTAAATAAACACTAGTAGTAACAGTAATAAATGTAAAATAAACTAAGTAAGGCCCATGGACATTTGCAAGTTCAGGCACAATGTGCTATTACTAATGCGTTTCCATCCGTGAGGACTGAAATGTCATGCCTTGTACGGCAGAAATATTCTGTATTTAATTAAAGTTTTTGTTAATCTATTACATGATACAACAACATACAACTTAAGGCTTTTCATTTCAGGTTACACAACCACAATCTCCTGCGTGATCGACCTCAGAGATCGGTGATGTCAATATTTCTGATTTGGAATCTGTGTTTGATACGCCGAGAAAGGTCAAACTTAAATCTCAATTACGACGAAAACAATTATTTTGTGAACAACATGTTCGACAAATGAAAACATTACAACAAAAATACAACAGACTTGCCAAGAAGTACGAATCTTTAAAAAGTATATTAAAAAAATTAACAAGCAATCCATGTAAATAAATATTTTTTAATAAATATATTTTCTTTAGTGTTATAAGACTACCCCAAAAAGTGGGAAACCGCTCCCGAGCTAGCAACATTATGCGTATGGGATGTGGGGCAGGTGCGGGACGTACATATTGTTTTTGGACACAGTGCAGCGTATGTAATTATTCTTGAACGCGGCTTCTGGTTTGTTCTGTATTCTGAGTAAATATCATTGGAATATTACTATATAATAATAACTCAATCTATTTGAAAGTTCTTTTGGGCATACAAAAAATTTCATCAAATACAGTTGATATATATTATTGTACCGTGTCCCTAATCAAGTAGCAATTAGACTTCATTCAGTGTACATACTGTGAAACTCTGGATACATTTCTGTTAGTGTATCCCTTAATTACAGTGATAAGAGGTTATCAAAAACAAATAAAAAAAGTATTAACAAGATGGCAAGACACTATCTTCTTTCTACGGAATCTGTCCCATCTGTCTTTTGTTTTTTTGGACCACATCATATATAAAGTGTCGAGCGACCGTTTTGCTGAACTGCGATAAAAATCAATACAGTCACTTGTTATTACTCACCTAATGACGCTGTCGTGATGTGCAACTATAGTTACATTAGGGTTGAAACTAAGAGCACTGTCCTTTGCCACCTGTGCTTTGGATTTTCCAACATGCTCTTTGTGAAACAGAAATTGACGATTCAAATTGCTTACGTCGATGGTGTCAAGGTCAATCTGTAATAGTAAATTTAAGTTATTTTAAAGGGTAAGTTACATTGATTCATAAACAGTAATAGTTTACATACGATTTCAATATAAGGGAAGCCGGTAAGCACAAGGTTTTTGAGTATTTCACAACCTATACCGCCGGCACCTACAACAAGAATCTTGGAATTTGCGATCGCCTCTGTTAATTTCTCATCAAAAACTCCAGCGACCCGCGCGACCATATTTTTTGTTGTTAATAAACAACGTAATCTAAAACAAAAACGAAAATAAAATTATTTTAAAACAATTACAACACAACATACACGCAACGCGATTCATTGAACTGTCAAATTTGGCGTCAGTTCCTTGTGCATTCTAAAACTTACGTACTACTTAAGTATTTGATATAAAATTTTGTTCACAATAATTTATTTAAACATAAATTTATAACTTTATGTAATAAAAATTAGCTTTTATTTAAATATATATGTGGCAGATATATTAATAATAACAATAAAATTTCCAATATTGTAATTATGTTTTCGAACGCAAGCTGTTACGTTTAGTTATTGCATTATAATAGTGCACTATTGATTCATCGTATTTGTTTTTGATGGTTTTTGATTATTTAGAACGGTCTAACAACAATAACCGGTAGGTTCTTTAATTAGCAATATTTAAAGAACATATACCGTAATTTTTGTAAAAACGGCACTGCTACACTTTTTCCCTTTAATTTAATTATTTGCTATGTATAATATAAAGTCATGAAGTTTAATGGATTTTAAATAATCGAAGAAGACTATTATCTATGTTTAATCAACCTAAATAGGATACTACTCGCGACTCGGGAGGACAGAATTGGAATATTCCCTATGCCAGTGTCTCTACTAGGAAGCAAAGCAGCAGCCCTCGCGTTATTGTTTTCCTGTCCAATGCCTGTATGGTTGGGTAGGAGCACTGGCCTCATAATAATAATACTCCTAGCAAGACCACGCAACCGTTGCAGCTGCTTTGCAACAAAGTCAAGGATGCCATAAATGGCTAGGCTCTCGTCGCGTCTAGTCGCAAAGAGAAAAATTAACGAATACATTATTTTTGACAAATACTTATCTAATCAGTGTTAGATGTAGCTTGCGCTTTAACACACTCTGTTTCTTCTGCATATCAATGGTACGTTACCTTTAGGCCATACTTATTGCTATGCAGAAGATTGCACTATTCATGGGTGTTATTACATCAAGCCTTCATATGGTCAGAGAGAAACAGAAATGAGACGGGAGGAATTTGTCATTGAACTTAAACAATTCTTGCACCGCATATTTACATGGGGAGCAAGTAACCTAGTTGAGTTCAAAGCCTAAAAAACCCATGTGTTCGCCTTTTGTTCAAAAAGATCCCCGTTTCTCCTTCCTGACTCTTCAGAACGTCTCGCTATCAATGCATGATAGCCTCAATATTCTAGTTGTGAATATTCGCAGCGGCCTCAACTCCAGGGATTACATCGGGAGTGTCGCCTCCAGTACATCTCGGAGACTTGGAATCCTTAACAGGATGAGGCGGTTTTTCACGCCCAGTAAACTGTATCTTACTTTACAAGGCACAAAAGTTCGGCCGTGTATGGAATACTGTTCGCATCTCTGGGATGGATGCGCAAAATTGCTCCTCGATGCTTTGGACAGGTTGCAGAGACGGGATGTTCGCATTGTTAATGAAGCAGACGTTACCAAATACATCGAACCGCATCAGCTGCGCAGGAACATCGCCTCGCTCGTTCTAACGTCTCTATCATAGCGAGTGTTCTGTTCAATCTAATTGCCTCCCACTCATTTCCATAAAAGAACCACACACGCTACGGCACAAACTAAACAGATCAATGTCTTATTTTTGTCGTACCTTGGAGCTGTGGAACCATCTCCCGGCCAATGCCTTCCTTCTTACGACATCGGGTCCTTCAATCGCAACGTAAAGAGTTATTTATGCAGGTCGGCATGAACTCCGTGCAATTCATATTCACTCCATATTGTGGTAAGTCAATAGCACTCGGCAAACTTCACAGTCTAAGTTGAAAGGCGATTTCTTTCGTCATTCCACTGGTTCTATTGTGGCCAGTTATCTATACAATTAATAAAATTGAAGAGTCTGTTTGTAATGTCAAAATAACAGTTTTTTACTAAATGCGTATGAAAGTATATACGATACCTATAACAAAATACCCATTTTTAAAATTCTTGTCTGTCTGGCTGTTTGTTTCGGGTAATCTCTGAAACGGTTGGACCGATATTGATGGGACTTTCATTGGTAGATAGCTGAATTTATAGGGAGTAACTTAGGCTACTTTTTATTTAGCCATTAGAGATATAGGAAATTAATATACTAAACAATTGTAGACTTTAAAAGGACCTAAAAGAAAGTCTGGGAAAGTATACGTCTATCTTCTAAGGAACACCCACAATAAGTATTTTTGTCTTTAAAATAGCCGAGAGCAGTGGAGCAAGATTTGCGCGGACGTTCTGTAGTTCACGTGAGCGAAGCCACCGGCACAGCTATTTCAAAATAAATATCAGCACAATACAAACACATAGAATTTGCTTTCGGGATGTTTTGTGTGAAAGCACATGTCTGCTGCACAGTTTTTGGCCATCCACTTATCAGAGCGAACTTATTCCATCAATTTTTATTATTAAAAGAAACCGTTGCACAAAATATCTACAATGTTTTACTTCTTCCACAACGTGACTAAGCAGTTTAGCGCAAGTTTTTGAATATTCAGAATTAGCAAACATAAGTAACTACTAACTTTGTATGGTATAAAAACTGTTCAGGTTATAATATACAGGTGGGCCAGAAAGGCGTACGAGTTTAAAAACACTCTTGCGTTTGAACCTTATGAGCGGGGGCTACGCGGGTGGTGGGGATGAGAAGCTCAGTTCTCGGAAATTTAGTCGCGATGGATTGCTTCACCGGAGCGCAGCGTGCATTCTGCGTTAAACATTATTATAAAAATGGCGATTCGTGCTCTATTGTTCGACGTTTATTTCGGCGTGAGTTTGGATTACATGACGTAAATCAGTGTCCGAAGGAAAGTGTGATTCGACCGTGGGTCAGAAAGTTCGATGCTACTGGTTCGACTCTCAAACAGAAGTCTGCGGGACCCCCAAGGTCAACAAGAACTGAAGACACAATTGAACAAGTTAGAGCTTCACTTCAACGTAATCCTGGTCTATCGACTCGCAAGCGATCAGCTGAACTTGTGGTGTCCAGAACATCTTTGCGTCACATTTTGTTGAAAGATTTGAATTTGCACCCGTATAAAATGTAACTTGTGCAGAAATTACTGCCAAATGACCCAATTTTACGACTAGCTTTTGTTGAAACAATGTTGGAACGCTTTCAGAGTTTCAACAATATTCTGTTCTCCGACGAAGCCCATTTTCACTTAAATGGGCATGTCAATAAACAGAATTGCCGATACTGGGCTGCAGAGAACCCACGTGAGAACATGAAAAGCCTCTGCATTCGCCGAAAGTAACCGTTTGGGCGGCCATATCAGCACGCGGAATTATCGGACCATATTTCTTTGAAAATCATCAAAGGCAATCTGTCACTGTAAATTCCGACCAATACATAGCCATGTTAAGGGTTTCGTTGGCGGCCGTAAACGAGATGTTTGCTGGGAAATTGATATCGCGCCGAGGTGACATTGCATGGCCGTCTAGAAGTCCGGATCTAACGCCACCGGACTTTTTCGTGTGGGGATACGTGAAAAATAGAGTCTACTCCAATAACCCAGCCACGATTAACCAGTCGAAGATAAATATCCGAGAAGAAATGGCAGCTATTCCTTGCGCAATGTGTCAGCGAGGTTTTATCAATTTGAGGTTCAAATTCGAGGAATGTTTGCAGCGGGATGGTGCACACCTGAATGATGTAATTTTTAAGAAATAAATTTTCCAGATTTTTATTTTATTTGAAATAAAAATGTGTATGTGTATTGTATTTAGTGTTTTTTTTTTTTAATTCGCAAATTGCTTGCGCCGTTGGAAGCGCAGCGCATTTAATACTACTAATTGAGTGGACTGTATTTGCGGGGATTGTGATCAGCTATATGGATATAGGTTAGGAATTTGGCACATACCTCGTGGTGGGTTCCGGTTTCACCTGGCTAGCCGGCTAGGTGGTCGTCTTCGACGTACTGCCCAAATTCTTCTCCGTCATAACACTGACGAGCACTAAGTCAATGTATCAACAACCGAGCGAAAATCAACTTTATTCGACGAGGCGCGGCGACGAACTCGCGACTTATCGTACCGTTTGCATGTGCCAAGGAAGGGTAAGGAAGGGTAAGCGGAGATAGAAAAGTTGCGAACCGATCACAATATCGCACAATATTTAAAACTATATAAAAGCGGCGTAACCACAAATCTTTCTGGCCCATCCTGTAGATGTATCGTAAATTAATTTGCTACTTCTGTTAATAATTAAAAAAAAAGTAATGGTTTAGCACAGGGGCGAGCAACCTTTTTGATCAAAGGGCCAATTTAAATGTAATTTTTTTTGGCGGGCCGCACATAGATTAACTCTTATTAATAATTTACGTAACTTTATTTATAATAAATATTGGAATAAAAAAAATACAATAAAAAAAATGTAAAGATTTCATGTACATCAGACGCATCGCGTCCGTTTGCATGTTTGAACAAGTCACCGACAAGTGTGTATCTCTTCACAAAAAAATCGCGCAGACGTTGCGCGTTTGTATTGCATGTTTAAAAACATCGTCGACAAGTATTCGCCATAAAAAAAAAATCGGTTTAGTATGTACTACAATTTTGTTATAATTCATTTAATAACAATATATTGAAGAAAGAAAGTCGATAAAATAAATTTAATTTTAGATATGCATGGCGGATCAGTTGTGGCCCGCGGGTCGCGGCTTGCTCTCCCCTGGCTTTACCATAATCTGACATATATAAAAATATTTAATGGTACATTAACATTTGCTTGCCAAACAAGCATACGGCCCGCAAGACGGTAAACGGCTACCGTAGACTATAAACGCTTGTAATACCATAGGTATCACTAGCGAGTTGCCGACCGTGAACCCTCTACCCCAAGGAGCTCTGGAGACCCTGCTCATCGCAGGAACATAACACTAGGTTATTCAGCCGCGATCTTCTATAGAGTGGAGGTATTCCACCAGTCGGGCTGCCCCTCAAGTAGAGAAAAAATCTCGAAAGAAATTTCTAAAACTTTGTTGGTAGTTGTTTTTTTTAAATCTGTTTTATGCGAACTCCGTTGTTGTGTGTTTATTTGAAGAAATCTGATTTCCCTGCGGTAAATGGCATTCAATAATGTATCAAAAATTTGTGGGCAAATTAACAAAGATATTTAATGTTTGGATGCCATTTACTTTTATTTTACGAAGTCTTTGGTAGTGGGTAGAGGAAAATACAATTTGTAGCGGCATGGCCCACAATGGGGTATTTAAGATATCCGAAACCTGTCCTTAGTCTACACTGAAACGATAAACAATATTCCCCGAATATTCACCTTTTGTATTTATGTCAGAAATCAATATATGTACAAAACAATGTGTACAAACAAAAATTGAAGTGTCTGTTTGTAATGTCAAAATGTCAGGTTTTACTAAATGCATATTTGAAAGTTTATAAAATTTGTTTAACAAAAAAAAATCATCTTTAAATTTTTTTGTGTTTGTCTGTTTGTTCTGGGTAATCTCCGAAACGGTTGGACCGATTTAAACGGGACTTTCACTTGCCGATAACTTATGTTATAGGGAGTAACATATGCTACTTTTATTTTAGAAAAATAATTAGGGTTCCGAGCAAGAAAGAATAATCGGGTAATGGTTATTTATTACAATAAGCTTTTTGTCTTTAAAATAATCGGGAGCGGGGGTAGCAGGCTTTAATATGTAACTTAACTATGTTTTTCATTTAAATAACTTTATTAGAGTTTAGCACTCTGCTTTGTAATAGTGTGGGGTCGCGGACAAAAACTAGTTTGCCCTTCTGCATTTTAAGATCCTCGCCAATCACCTCCTATGTGAAAGCTATAACTACGCTCGTGGGTAGCAGAGATTTTAGTTTCTATTAATATTTGTGATGTTTTTTTTTTTAAATTGCATATTTGTCCCATCGACTTCTTTATTGAGAGGTGATTTTTAATATAAAAAACAATGAAAATTTTCAATAAATTAATTTTCCAACCGCACACAAAAATTATCCCTATAGCTCCGCAGGCTTCCTGATTAAATTAATATAGTTATGTAACAGATCTATATGTAAAATATGAAGATTATATAAATGGGAGTTGAGTACAATTTGTACATGCTCTAACAATACCATTAGAATCGAAAATGGTAAGACATCCTTATCGTTCAATGTCGCATGTTAATTGGACGAGGGAAATCGAGCGCAATCCCTGAATTCTGCACAGCTATCGGTTCGGAAAATAGCATAGGATTACGTTTCGTATCTAGAACATGAGGACATAATAGTGATGCGATAAGTTTCGATATTAGTTAAATCGAGTTGGTTAAAATAAAAATAAAACTTTATATTAAATTATCCGTGCTCCATAGTTTCTTCTTCTTTTTCTCTTTTGTAATCATTTAAGAGCTCGGCTCTTGTCGGTGATGCTGTTTGCCACTGACTTTCTTTTGATCTCTTTATCTTTTACTAATTGGAAAAATCTTCGTCTAGGTTTTCCTCTTCCCCACTTTCCTTAAATTTTTCCTTCCAAAATTGTTTTAAAGAACTTGTCGCGCCGTATTAATGTCTTAAGTGTCCAAATGGACTCTTCCTGCGCTTCTGTTATCTATGCTTCCCAACAACTGTCTCTCCTCGTCAACCATTGTTATCATTTTTTCATTAGTAATCGTTTATCTCCAACTGATGTTCATCATTCTCCTCTAACACCACTCACAAACGCCGGCAACCTTTCTTTGTCGCTTTGGGTCCTAATTTTTCACAGTTTCATCCATGTTAAATTTATTCCATCAACCCTTCACCACAATGCTGTCAACGCAGCCGTCTAGCCTATCATTATTCTCTTATCCCGTATTTACCTACTGCTGCTATATTGCTTAACATTAATGGTTACTTCTCCGCTCCTTAGGTTGCAGCGTGAAGTTATATAGTCTATAACCTTCTTCATTAAATAGGCTGTAAAAGGCAAAAACAGTTTTTTGAATCTGATTGAGAATTCCAAAGATTGGGCGTTCAAACAAACAAGTTCTTGAGCTTTATAATATTAGTATAGATAACAGATACATATTATCAAGAAAGGTTTATCATAAGAAAACTATGCTGTAAAAACGGACCAACTCTCGATTGAAATGGTTTGTCTATAAAAAGTAGTGAAATCTCATAAACACCCAAGTGTAATTTTGGCTAAAATCTGGCCTATCTTTTGAAGGTTAAAATCTATTCTTTAGAATCTACTGTGCCTAATTATATGAGCCTATAACATTTTAATTAATGACAAGATAATAAGGTTAACATATTCTTGTTACTTGTTGTGGAATTTTCTAAGACTTGGCCGTTGTTGCTATAAGCTCAAGTTCAAGAAAACAGAAGTACGAAATAGTAACAATGACTCCTACAATATTTTCAATGGCATATGTAAAAAACTTACATCGATATGTTCTTTATGAATCGGAGTAACTGATTTTTAAATAATATTTTACATATTAAACTTTTAATAACATCGTCCGTGAGGGGTGTCCTCCGACCGCACACGTTTCTGTTCTGATTTATTATTATAGGCTTACATTAATTTCAAATTCATTTGAAGCAATGATGTCCAAATGGTAGCCTGTACGGACATTATGTTGACTGACGCAAGTTCGAATTTCTGCAATGATCTTTGCTGCTTTCGGTATAGGAAAACATTGTGATGAAGTCATAAAGTGGTGGTAAAGAATTCCCTAATGGCTGTCTGGTTAGGTACCATCCTCAAGCTGAAAATCTGTCGCCAAGCAAGCTACAAGCAACAATTAAGAGCACTGAACATTACGTGAGATTGTGGCCGGAATATTTATGAAGAAATTCTAACCTGAACCTGAACAAGTTTACTACTAAGTATACTTTAGTGTTGACATTCTTTTCATATTATGCGTAATATTTTAATAATTTTTACAGATAAGCAAAAAAAAACAAAAATAACATTTATTCATAGTTACTCAAATATCACAGGTAATATTACTTTGCCAAACTGTATCGCAGTTTGTTGGCAGACGTTACTCCGTTTTCTTAATTATTTATTTAGTGTTGCATTTTATTTTTACATTATTCCCAAACTAAGATTTATACGAAAATCTTCACAATGACAAATAGTTTTTTTTAAAGCTCTCCTTGTAAAGCGGTTACATTCTTTTTTACACGGTATGTTGTTAAAAATAGTTGGAATTAAATATCTTCTAAATCTTTGTCCGTAATAATTGTTATCGTCGGCACTTGAAATCGTTTAATGTTTCTATTGTCCCTCTGAGGCCTTACGTGTACAGATTTGAATTTAAATTCATCACTGCAAAAATGTTCAAGTGCTGTTAATAGGACTGCTTTTTGATGTATTGGAAACATCCTACACTCCAGAAATAACTCTTCATATTTCATTTTTTTTGGGTTGTTGCCTAATAAAAGTTTCATAAATCTTATAATATATATAATTATTATATTAATAAGATTATATATATTACATAAAATGATGTGTGGAGTGATGTAAAATATAGGTCGTACTGTATTCACTGGATCATCTCATTTTACGTATAACTCGGTTTGTATCTGTCGACACATCACTATGTCATAGGCTGCGCGCGGTCTGGCTAAAAGCGTAATCTGATTGTCGTAGAAGCGACGTTAAAATTGCTGTTTATCGGAATGTTGCGAATGGACGCAGCCATTTATCACCGGCGGGATTCTATTTCGAAAATCATTTGTTTAGATTGTGGGTAGAAAATCATGTCTGGGTAAAGCCTCCATTATCCCATTTCAAATGAATTTTGCTTTGTTTGGAATGTTTAGCATTTGATCTAACTAAAATTAACTTTCCACTAATGCATAAAGGAAGTACTTCACAATAATCGTCGTTAAAGAGTACTAGAACCTAAGTGACTGCGGTAGCACCAACTACCAAATCTATTTCTGCAGCAAAGCAGCAGTACTTGCTATGCTGTGTTCTGATTCGAAATATTGGGTAGGATCTGGCATACAAAACTTCTTAATTTTATCCAAATTAGCAACCTATTAATCAGGGCTGAGACGAAAGTATCTTACACTCCGGTACAAAATACAATTTGCCAGCCTTATTGCCTGTAGTTAGTTTAGGAGAGGTACACCACTGAGTATTTTAAATTAATACTCCTGGTGATAAGTACAGTATACAAATATAAAACAACAGCGACTACCGAGAGATCGTAATTCGTTGTGGGTCTTCGCCGCGTCATGCTTGCCTGCATTATGCATTAAATTAACTCTATATGCACAGGTTGATCCCTAAACGCGACACGCAAAACTGAGTCACTATGATGGACTTTTTACCACTTGCATGGTGGTCGCGAGCCAGACAGGAAAACAACCCTAAGTATCTACTTATTTAATCGTAATAGCCCGAATACACGCAGCGACTTTGATCGCCGACGAATCGCTGGCGACTTTAAGTCTTTTGTGTCCACATGACAGCGATCGATCAATATTCATTTGGTTGGAGACCTGTCCGTGCTGATAATAAAATCTTGCCTGTTCTCGGTTCTGTGCTCCTTGCTATAACAGATATTTGCACAAATGGAAGGAAGAAAATAGATGATGCTAGATGAAGAAATGGATACTTTAAAAAACAAAATATTCTGATGAATGTTATATATTAATAAAGATGTAGGAATATTTTCTATAGCCATTCCTGATTGAAAACATTTTTGTATTTTATTTTATAATACTCCCGGTAACATTTGGATCCATCTTGTATTTTTCGACTAAAATCTCATAACTTTGTCTCTTGATACCTCTGTTTGAGTAATATTTACCTTTTAACCACAAAGTAGGTAAACCTCTATACATTTTTATGAATTCTGTCACAAAATTATGTGAATATTTTCTTAGGTTCGCGGCGCGGCGTACGCCTCCACTACGTCCATACAGTAGCGTTGTTGCTGGCTATTAGTGACTTTTCAGATTTGCAGCGATGCAATCGCCGCAACACTAGCGATATTAAATCGCTGCTAATATTCACGTCCACACACCAACTTTAACATCGACAGCGAGTCGCCATCGACCAAAGTCGCTGCCGTGTATACCAAACTTTAAATTATGCTATTTCCTCGATGCATACAAATAATCGCATGCTTACTCTCTTTAAAATAATGCTTTACCCTCGATCCTGCTACTAATGACTGGCCTCAGTTAGAATTCCAGTATTCCTGAGGTTGGTTATAGTTATATATAGTTTCAGCGACTACTTAATTCGAGTTGACAGATTACCTGTTTGCTATTTAATAACATAAAAAAATATATCAGCATCTTGATACAAATTTTAAACGGGTTCATGTTTTGACGGATTTTTATTGTATACAAAGTACCTATATAAATTTTTCATAAAATAAAAAAATAAAAAAAATTGACAAACGGTTCTAGTCAAAATGATTTGATCTTTAGTTTTATTTTCAAAATTTAAATCAACCATGTTATTGAACTACGTACCTTACTTCGTTTTATAATGCCTCCAAAGAAAGGTAAGGGTAAAGAGAAACAGCCACCACCGGCTGCCGCGAAGCAGATCGGCCCACCGCCGAAACCGAAACGGCCACCGCCACCCCCAGCATGTTTCACAAACGAAGATCTTGTAAGGTTTAAAGAAATGTTCAAGGCTCATGACGAAGAAAATATCGATAAGGTAAATTCGGATTCAGTTTTTATTCTTATTGTAGCACACCAAAGTGATGGTAGTTGTGTTTGATGATAAATGCAGTACAAAATTAAACAGTGGCAACCGCTGAGAAATCAACAATCTAACAGACTGGTGGTCACCGCTGTCACGCTGTCAAATAGATACTGGTTGTGCACGGGTTGATCCTGAAACGCAACGTGCATAAGCGAATCATTATCACGTGCATTTTATCATATGGATGATGGTACAGCTCTACCAACTCGCAAATAGTTGTTTCAATCTCTTTCATTTAGTTATTAAAAACGGTAAGTACGCGACTCTTCCTCAGACTATTGTTACATTCCCTTCCCCATCACGTTTTCCTATTTACGTTTTGTCTATAAGTTCTCAGGTCTATAAAAATATTTTGTGCTGTTCCACAATAAAAGTGATCAAAAAAGCTATTTATTCCAACAGTTATTATGTAGAGTGCAGTTGTAAGTTCTGTCTTAGAATATACTTAATATGGGGATCTTATATGACTGTTCGATTAGCTTATAAATAAAATAAATTTAAAAGTATTAACGCCATCAATTTTTACCCACTAGGTACCATTAGAAGCGATTCCACTCATGCTCCGAAAGTTAGGGTTCAATCCAAAAGGTGCAGAAATACGACAACTGTTTATACAATTCCTTGAAGATGACCTCGTAGACACAGTCGAATATCATGAGTGGTTGTTCATGATTGAAGCAAAAATGAGTTGGGGTGATGATTTTGAACATGCTGTGACTAAAGCATTCGCAGCTTTAGGTCACGACGATGAAGAAACAGGTTTCTGCGATTTTCAATTATTAAGAGATGAACTATTTACTTGGGGAGAACCATTATCGGAAATTGAATTTATGGATTGGATTAAAGTCGCTACAAAAGATAAAACTTACAATGTAGAAGACGGTAGGATATGTTATACGAAATTTGTGGAGAATATGAATAATAAAGATGAGAAGTATATCAAGGAGCCAGTAAACTTCTTTAAATTAGATCAGAAGACGTTAGCTGCGATGGCAATGCAGAAGGCTCAAGAAGAGCGAGAAGAACAAGAGAGAAAAGATGCTGAAAAGAAAGCTAGGGAAGAAGCGAGACGGCTGAAGATGATTGCTGATGGTCTACTTCCACCTGACTGATCTGCTATAAAATACTGTTCAGTAAAGTTTCGAACATTTATTAAAAGTGTTTAGTGAAGATAGCTAAATTTAAAGTGCTGTTGATCTGAGATTTGTGTTGTATAAAAATAATTCAAATAATTCAAGATTACTATGTTCACTACAGATTTAATAAATCCTATGTTTTCATTAAAAACAACCAGAAAGACACTATAATGAAATGCATATTAATGATTTCCTCCCATTTATATACAATACTAGCTGTGCCCGTGACTGCGCTCGCGTGGAACACAGAATGCCGCGAATAGTACTACCCCCGCCCCCGGTTATTTTAAAGACAAAAATGATTATTGTGGGTCATCTTAAGAACAAGACATAATAATATGCTCTTGTTGACTTTTTTGTAGGTTTTTTAAGATGTATGATGGTTATGTACTACATTAATTTGATATGTGTCTAATAATTTACTCAGCATAACCCACTTAATCACCACAAAATCCTCTTTTTCAGAATTCATTTTTATTAGCGCGGACACCTACTTCTTTTTTTAAAATGAAAGGAGCCTAAGTTACTCCTTATAACATCAGCTATATCTGCCAGTGCAAATCCCGTCAAAATCGGTCAAACCCTTTCTGAGATTACCCGGAACAAACAGACAGACTGACAATATTTTTTTGTTATAAGTATCTTGTATACTTTCTTATGTATTTAGTGAAAAGCTGTTATTTTGACATTAAAAACAGACACGTCTTCACTTCAACACTTCACATAGTGCAAAAGAGTTTTTTCTTTTTGTGTGTTTAAATACGTTAATCTCTGGAAATACCCGTCGGATTGAAAAAATCTTTTTGTATACGATAGATAAATTCATGTGGAATACTATCCGCTATCTATAATTAAGATAAACCTCTCAGCTAGCCTTAAATATTAGTTTTTGGTTAGTAAGTCGGAAGACAAAGCGCTCCCGAACTGCTTTTATTGTAATGGTTAGTAACACGTAAATACAATGTTCTACAACTTTGTTCTGTTCTGTTCTATAACTCACTTCCGCATTTATAATATTAGTTAAAGATTAATAATATAGATTACGTACACTATAGAGAGGTAACTAAGTATTTACATCGAAGCCTAAAAGCGTCTCAGTTGTCATACATATTCATATTATAGCATTTAGTAGTTCGCAAGCAGAGTATCTGCATAATTTTTCCTACAAAAGTTAATGGTTTGCAAGAAATGGGTGAAATGTTTACGCATGAAATTTAATTTACGTTTAAATAAAATATGGAATTAACGTCGAAGTCGTAAAATTAGTTCGTGCTTGTGCCCAGTACGAAATGATAATTTATTTAATATACATTAAATTATTTTTACGTTGAATATTTTAAGTAATTTCTAACAATTATTTACTTTATTTTTCCGTATTCAAGTTTATTTATTTATTATATGACCCGACTACAGCAAACCTAAAGAAAGTGTTGTGTTTTTAGTAGCCTATATATGTTTGTGGTTACGTATGTTCCACCGTAGCACCTAAACTTCTGATCCGATTGTAGGGCCGATGATACCTCAAATGGCTCAAATTGATCCTCTGTTATATTAACAATACCTCAGCTTACTTTTTGTAATAAATATATGTTAAAGATGAGGATTAATGCTACGTACTTACTATGTTCGGCGAAAACATGATTGCTTAGAATTTTAACGTTTAACGTCAATGTTTCGCAGCCATACCGGTATCATCATCATAATGGACTGCTTTTTTCAATCCACTGCAGGGCTTAAGTTTCCACTTTTATATTCATGAGACAAGTCAGTCTAGTGCAGAGATTGAATCCGCAACCTCTCGCCTCAATAGTAAGGCTTACTACCACTGCGTCACGAGGCTTGTTTTGTTGTAATCTCATATTATTTATTGTCTTGAAACGCTTGTGATGAAATTACAACAAATATGTTTACGATCTTTATGACGGATAATAAAAGAACAAAGATTTAAAAAATAATGTCTATTTCTAATACGTGTTTGTTTCTACCAAGTTAGTAATTAACTGTAGCAAGAGATATATAAGCTTCATTTAGTTTTATATGCTGTAAAGAAGGTGTTATAACGGTTGCAATAAATTGCCATTAGAGCGAAACGTGTCCCACAAGAAACTACATCAGTTTGTTATTGTTAACGAAAATAGGGGGAAGTGGTACAAAGCTATTCCCTAAGGGAAAACGCATATTAAAAAGTACCTAGACTACGAATTTCGTGAAATTGGTAAATTTTCTGGTTATCTAGTCTATCGGCCTATAATTTATTAAGCTTAGAATATAATTATATTATAATAATAGAGTATTTTTCTATTATACATTTTTCTACAGGCCTAGTGAAGGACTCCTGGGATCATTTTCCATCGCTGTTAAAATCAGTCAAAATTTAAAAACCAAAACTGTCAATAAATGTGGTTATTTATTTTAGCTAAAACAAAACCATTAATCACAACAAGTGCTAGTAAAATGCGGTGCCTACTCATGAAAGGATGGTTTTACTCAAAATACCAAATTCTAGAAAACTTGAAAGCCTACTGTCCTGGTATCAGTTACATTCTTAGTTATATTGTTGAATTATTTAGGAAAATAATAAACTAGTGATGCAGAACATGATTTTAAATGAAATAATTCTCTGGCATTGCTGTAGTTGGCGAAATGAAAGGGGATCGTTCTACCTTGACGGATCGTTTTATACCACTTTCCCTAAGTTATATGTAATGGGTTTAGATTATCATTGAAAAGGTTTCTTTGCGAACATCAAAAGAACCAAGAAGATCAAAAGCATGACACCAGTGCTATTTAAAATAAGTGCAACCTAATCTGAAGTCTTTTATATTTCTTAATGTTTTGTTTCCTGTAAAATAATTTAAAACTTACTTGTCTTGTGTGTGCTCCTGGGGTTCTCGTTTTGGTTGTTTAAGCACCAGCCCTTTTTGTTACGAGAATATTTGACTTTTTTGTTGTTTCTTTGTTTTTCTTTAAGTTGCTTTTGTTTGTTTTTGTGTATCTATTGAAGTTTTTATAATAATACATACTTCTGTTTTATACGTATAAGTCTCACGTTTTTACATTTTTATTTTTTACTTTTACGACTATTTAAGTTAGTATGTAAGTCATGTGACGCCACCGGACGGCTCCAACGGAAGACCAGCGCTGGTTGTTACAACCAGCATTATGCTGAGCTGGGGCCGTTTTGTCGCAACTGGCATTTGATGCTCGATATGTAATAGGTTGTTGTAAATATTTTTGAAAACTTTCTACGGTATCAAATGTCTTTGTAACAAATAAATATTTTTCTTTCTTTCTTTAATTTTAGTTTTTTTTTTAAATGATGCTATAAAAATAGCAGTTCACTATCTTATCGTCGTTTTGTGTGAAACATGTACACATAAAAATGACAAACAAAAAAAAAACAAACTTGACAGATTACTCAACAATTGCATTCGATTTGTTTTTAATCTTCGTAAGTATGATCATGTATCGAGCCATCGTTCAGAGCTTAATTGGTTGCCCATACGCCAGCGTCGGAGTTTGCGGGTTCTGACAACTCTGTATTCTATTCTATTTTCTCCCAACTCTCCCTCTTACTTAACTCCACATTTTCAGTTTTTATACTCTAATCATGACCTTAACCTTCGCTCTTCTAATAATCTTATTCTTTGCTGTCCTGTCCATACTTCCGGTCTAGTACATTCATCTTTCTATATCCAATCTATTCTCCTATGGAATGCGCTTCCTTATGAGATCAGGATGTCATCTAATCGTTTCAGTTTTAAAGTCAAGGTACGTCGGCTTTACCAGTGTCATTTAGCAGAATTATCTGGTTAATGCTGTATTTAGTACTTAATGTTGACTAATTGAGGGGTATAGATGCAAAAGCGCTTCTATCCCATTTGAAGCTAAATTATTTTTTTTAATAGTGGCAACCCTCCTCTACGTCTCTTTGGTTTCATTAAATAATATACATGCAAAATAGCTTGTATCCCTTAAAAAATTACGTGAGAATTATGAAATTAGGTACAAAACCGCCTCTATTAAAACTTAAATTACAAAACCGCTACTATCACTGCTCGACCAATCACAGCACAGTATTTTGTATAGGAGTGTAATGGCGTCCGGCTGTTGTGTTGCAGTGCCGTGTGGTTTTATTTTCCTGTTTTTAATTTTAAAAGTGATCAAAAATGGAAATCTATATAGCCCCAGTGCAAGGGAATAAGACTCGGAAAAGGATTCGCAATGAAAATCAGTGGAAGCGCAACATAAAAAAGCGTGAAAGGTAAGTTTCGCATGGTTCTAGTTTGGTCGTGCTTATGCAATACGTGTAACAGATCCAGTCCCAAGAACAAATTAGTAAATTACCATAAACAAAAAGTTATTCTTTTTTAACTTATGTACAATTTTCACTTAAGTTCATTTTTCAAATTTGGTAGGTAACTTAACTGAAATAAATTGTTTCAGGTATTCTGCAAAGAAACCACCAAATATAGATGATATTACAAGTTGTATACATAATAAATCTGAAAAATTAAAATGCAATACTTTAAATCCTCAAGATATTAGAAAATTTCATCAAGGATTTTATGCCAAGCCGAATAAAACTTTCCAAGATCATTTTATTTTGAAATTCATGAAAGTTCATACACCAAAACGTCGAAGACGTAAAGTGGGAAACCGGGCGGAGTCAAAAATGTATACAAAGTTTTATGTCCGTACATACATTAAACCATATAAATTAATAAGAGTTTGTCAGCGAACCTTTTCAAAGATTCTTGGTGTTGGTATTCATAGACTTCGTAATATATCCAAAACTTCTTATTATACGGCAATATCCCAAACGAAAATCGAGGCGGCGATAGGGTTTCAAGAAAGAATACCGCAAAAAAAGAAAATGTAAAGCAATTTATTCAGTTGTTTAAGTGTATTGAGTCTCACTATTGCAGATCAGCTACATCAGAAAGAAAATATGTATCGTCCGATTTAAACATTCGTAAAATGTGGAGAATGTATCAAGATAAACAAGAGGATGAAAATCTCAAAGTTCATCATTATTTCTTTAGAAACATTTTTAATACAAATTTTAACATTGGATTTAAAACGCCAAGACTAGATATTTGCTCCAAATGTACAGAGTTATCGGATAAAATAAAAAGAACACAAAATGAAGAAAAAGTCCAGTTGATGGCCTCATTGCGGATTCACAAATTGAAAGCTAAATGTTTCTATAACTTTTTGCGGGAATATGATGAAAACACGTTCGCCATAGCATTTGATTGCCAAAAAAATCAAGTTTTGCCGAAAGTTGCTGACCAAGCTGCATATTATTCAAGACAACTGTACATTTACAATTTCACAATTACAATCGGCACTAGTACGAATAAATTCCCAAAGGAAAATGTTCGTATATATACATGGACTGAAAATGTCCATTCTAAATCTTCAAACGAGATTGCATCAGCCGTTTTCAATTTACTTTCACAGACTGATTTTACTGATAAAAAGAAGGTGCGAATGTTGGCAGACGGGTGCGGCTCTCAAAACAAAAACACTACAATGATTGCTATGGTAGCTTACTGGCTAACAAACTGTGCTCCAAGAAATGTCAAGATCGTTGAACTCATATTTCCTATTCCCGGACATTCATTTATACCAGCTGATCGTATTTTTGGACATATCGAAAAAGATATCAAAAATAAAGAAACCATTATAGATCCATCCGAATATAGAGATATTTATAACCAGCATTATGCTGAGCTGGGGCCGTTTTGTCGCAACTGGCATTTGATGCTCGATATGTAATAGGTTGTTGTAAATATTTTTTTAAAACTTTCTACGTTATCAAATGTGTTTGTAATAGTATAGGATCCCGATATAAAACGACCTTCACCGAGATGTTTATTTCATGAAACGTATTTTATATTTAATTTAATATGTCAATAAATATATTGCTTAAGGGTTGCCTAAAAAATTTTAGTCCAGGGTATTTTTAATTAATAGATAAAAAAAATTTTTTTTGAAACATCCCACCTGTGTGATTATTAAATAAACTATATACCAATCGAAAGTATGAAGCCCATAGAATATGCAAACGTTAGGTTGCCTATTTTTTTCCGGTCACAACTATCGGGTAGCCAGGTATAAACAGGTAAATCTATACTAGCATTTTGCAAAGGTCTGCTTATTGAATTGAACTTAAATAAAATTAAAGATTATTTAATTATGAACACGGTGATATAGGGTTGCCTGCGAAAAATCAGTACCTAATTCCGGTTGTCGAATTTAAAAAAATAAAATATCGCTGCGAGTGATTCGTGTGCGACTGAGAGGTCCCAACCAACCATCCCATGCGATAGAAGAGACACAGCATAGCAGCTGTTTACGGTCCGTCCATTTAAAGAAAGAGAGTGCGCATGCTATTTGTGCTTGAAAATGAAAAGGATAGCGATAGACGCGTATATGCTGCGCATCATTTTGGAATAGATTGTTGCTATAGATACGTGCTACTATTTATTGTTTTTTGTGTGATTCGGATGACGAAATAATTGATTTTAATGGAGAAACTTTTAAAAATTGTATATTAAAGTTAGCTTTTCGTTAAAAAAAAAAACTTTAAATACAAATTTGTTGAGCTATCCAGTTCGTCACTCCAATTTTTAGGTTATCATACCACGTGCTACAAAAAAGTGACCGTTTTAAATAAAAAATATAACGAAGAATTTCTTCAATTCAGTGCTGAATACACAGTAAGTACAGTGTAAACTCTTTATAACGTTATCCTTTATAACGATAAACTCTCTATTACGTTGAAGTGAGCCCAACTTGGTTGGTTTGCGTTAAAACCCACATATTGAAACACTCTTTATACGATACGCAATTCTCTATTACGAAGAAATGTGTAGGAAGACGATTCCACCACATATCTAGATATGAATAGAATACATAAAATAATACAAAACAAGTACTGGCATAGCAAAAAACGTCAGACAAAGTTATCAGACTATATGTGTAAACAATAATTTATAAGCATTTATTATCTAAGACATACATATTAAAAATTCTTGTTAATTTGGTTGTTTTTTTGTTCACTCCATATAACGATAACTCTCTATAACGACAAAAAATGCTCAGTCCCTTGAGTTTCGTTATAAAGAGTTTACACTGTATATAATAATTGAATCTTTAAAATTATCTAAGCTAATATATCTTCTATATTTTTGTCATGTTGAAACAATTGTTAGTAAAATTCACTTATGGTTTTGTTAATTTTCGACACACATAATTTTTTTGTAATTTACTTAAAAAACGGTTATTTATAAATTAAACAAGAAAATGTTCTGATTTCCTTTTTTTTTGTAACAATTAAATGAGGATGTTTTCAATCAACTATTCTTTTCAAGAAGTTTATAAAATTTATATATCAAACATTTTCATTTAATCGCAAAAATTGTTTTTTTAATTTTTTACAATAAACAGATTTTTTTTTAATTGTTGTTTTTTATTTTGTCTTCTAATAATAAAGATAACATTTGCAATATTAGTAATATATATATGTATTACTATAACCTTCTTCTTCACTAAAGATGTGTATATACTTTAGTGTCACATAAAAAATAACACATTTAAATAATTAATTGATTGAAAAATAAAAAATTAAATGACTATTTCTGTATTTTAATAATAAAATACTCCAAAATTATGCACAGCATATACGCGTCTATCGCTATCCTTTTCATTTTCAAGCACAAATAGCATGCGCACTCTCTTTTTTAAAATGGACGGACCGTAAACAGCTGCTATGCTGTGTCCTCTTCTATCGCATGGAATGGTTGGTTGGGACCTCTCAGTCGCACACATTCACTCGCAGCGATATTTTATTTTTTAAAATTCGACAACCGGAATTAGGGACTGATTTTTCGCAGGCAACCCTATATCACCGTGTTCATAATTAAATAATCTTTAATTTTATTTAAGTTCAATTCATTATGCAGACCGTTGCAAAATGCTAGTATAGATTTACCTGTTTATACCTGGCTACCCGATAGTTGTGACCGGAAAAAAATAGGCAACCTAACGTTTGCATATTCTATGGGCATATCTATGGCATACTTTCGATTGGTATAGAGTTTATTTAACTTTCTTTCTTTCTTTCTTTAATTTTTTTTTTTTTTAAATGATGCTATAAAAATAGCAGTTCACTATCTTATCGTCGTTTTGTGTGAAACATGTACACATAAAAAAAATAATTAAAAACCAACCTTTTAAAAATGTTTTAGTTGTAATAAAATGAAAATAATAATTTTATGCAAGGTGCTGAATGTTATTTAAGCAACTAAATAAAATAAAATAGATCGATCGAGATCCTGTATTACCTGTTTATGTAGGCACCATGTTAGGATAACTGTTTTTTTTTTAAATAATTTAAATTAATTATAGTACGAATAAATGAAATTGCATAATTTGTAAATTGAAATTATTAACATGAATTATGAATTTTTAAGATCAGTCTATCAAGTGACAAGTGATATCTAGTAGCAGGATTGACAGTTATGCATGCGTATCCTGTCACGCCTTGTTATACTGAAATAATGTTTTGTTTCACACAAACTTTGGCTCTCTGTTATGAACGTGTATGTAACGTGCATTTCTCGTTTGCAAGAGCATTAACTTTGGAACTTCCAAGTAAAAAGGTAATGTATAATTTAAAAATCAATTCAACATGTCCTACTTATAGCTGTACGCACACTCGCGAATGTTTTGTATAAGTATTTAGTACAGCCAGTTTAATAATAGGTGACGTGCGAGTCGTTTCGTTTCCAAGGGAACGGGAACTACGTCGCGGTTAAAAGCCTGTTCTTAATAAAAAAATTGAAATAAAATTTAAATATTATTTATTATATCTACATATAATTTAAAGTTTCTGATGTTTAGTAGTTAAAAAAATAAATTTCAACTTGTATTTGTGTGATATTAAATATTTACCGAGTTAGCCGCGGAACCGGTTGGCTTGTTTCCAATTCAAGTGCACCAACACGAATACTTAAATAACAAAGTAGAGAATAGTATTGGATAACTGTGGACAGTGCTGGAGGAAAATTGATACGATATAATTGTATTATTACGATCTAAGTAAAAAAAATAAAAAAATCTCGAAATATCTGGAAACGTCTAGAATGTACTCTAAACGTGGAGTGTTTAGTCGTAGGTACGAAAAGATGTTGCATTACTCACACATTCAAAGCTTTATCGCTCTGATTGCGTAATCCAACAAACAATGGACTTTATAGTGATTTGACCCTCCTTTTATTTTGGTATATAATCGAGACGTGCTCCGAGCCAGGACAGCCAAGCGCAGTGGAACTGTAAACGCCTTCTGAAACTTCAGTGTTTTTACGGCTAACAGTGTAGTCAGATCGAAAAAAAGAGCCAAGACTGTTCTGTTTTTGACAGCAAAGTCGAAACAACAAGTGATAAAAGAAACAAATCTACAAGAGGACCATAGAGAGAGATACTGTAAGTACGACCATAGTATAGTGAATATAAATTTTTTTTCAACGAATTATTTACGTAAAATCTAACGGTATATAGCTACCCACGGATATAACAGTATGTTGGAATTTGAAAAACCTAGGTTTTTTAGCTTGAAGTTTTGTGAAAGTCGTTAAACTCGATTTATTAGGTGGGATAGATAACAATACATTATTGCTTGAAGACGAAGATGCTGTTATTGGCTAAGTAATTATATATTACATTATCAGATTAATTTTCACAGTAACTTAACTGTATTGTTGGAACGAAGTTCCATAAAACAGCTTGCGATAGGAACGTTCTGTCCTCTCTATGGGATGTTCTCTCTCTTTCTCTCTCTCTATTATATGTGAGTGTATGTGTGCGTGCGAGTATCGAGATTTGAGTAGACGAGCATTTTACGCCGCTGTCTGTATATAACATTTCCTGAGACGGCCACCAAATTGCAAAACATTGCACTTCGGGGGGTCCTTTCAGCGTGGTCTCGTGAAATAGGCGCGCGTTCAGTAATAATGGTTTATCAGTTATTGATACATAATATATAAAACTAACGTCGACGTTGCCTTTATGAATTGGACTAACTGATTTTTAAATAATATGATATTTTTTAGTAAGAAATAAGTAGGCAATGTTATAAAAGATTTCGCCGAATCGTTCGAACTCTCGAGTCTTCTTCAAGTATTCACTACGTAGGTTTTACTTGGAGCAGTTGAATATCGGCTAGTTTTTTAAAACTAAATATTATGCACACCTTATATATAGATTTCTCTTGCTCCTCTGGAAGACTAGTAGAGAATACTTTTTAGCCTTAGGTTATCCTATTGTACTTTTTATGTGCAATAAAGAATATAATAATACTGAGTGTAGCGAGATCTCTAGCCACAACTAACGCATCAACGCAACGACGCAATTACGTAGCGACACATAGCGACATCTATCGAGCCACATAAGACGCATCCTACTATCCTACATTGCGCTATAGAAATTGAGTATAGACAAGAACCCGACTACAACCGTCGGGGTAGCTGCCCGCCAGACATAGCACCCGTCTGGCCGGAGGATCCTCTCTTTTCTATGGCGTATGAGGAACTTTACTCGCTGTTCCTCAAACCTCCGCTAAACTGGTAACCCCGACGTGATACGTCAGCACAACCTTCTTCATAAAGCTACGTCATCATCACTTCCTCAAGCTTTCGAGCACAATACAGCCAGCCAGCATCCACGGCTACTACGGGTATCCTGACCATACGCATGCAGTGGACGCGCATTACTGGTCAGCCCCACAGTCTTCTCAGCGACCTTGGCACAGCACACTGCACTTCGGCTGGTCAGCAAGCAGCAGAAGACGCACTTCTCTCCTGGTCGACGCAGCAGCCAATCACCGCAGACAGTTCCGACTCACCGTGAACTATGCGACATCATCCCGACTCACTGGGGCAATCACGGCGAACAGTTTCGACTCACCGTGAACTATGCGACATCTAGTTCCGACTCACTGGAACATTCCACTGGCCCGGCAAGCATAACAAAGATGTATGAACGACTCAACCTGCTATCGACCTCCGGTCTCGGAGGGGAGTGATGTAGCGACATCTCTCGCCACAACTGACACATCAACGCATCGACGCAACTATGTAGCGACACATAGCGACATCTATAGAGCCACATAAGACTCATCCTACTATCCTACATTGCGCTATAGAAATTAACTCAATCGTTGAGTATATATACAAGAACCCGACTACAACCGTAGGGGCAGCTGCCCACCAGACATAGCACCCGTCTGGCCGGAGGATCCTCCCTTTCTATGGCGGATGAGGAACTTTACTCTCCGTTCCTCACCTCCGATAAACTGAGTTTTGCCAATAATTATGTAATTAATACGATTTATATTATCTTCACTGTACTTGGAAGGTATGTCGAGTCACGTGTCACGTGTGGCGTGCTGCACAAATTATGTGTGGTTCAAGCAAACGGAAGCCAAATTCGCCAGCGGAAAACTTATACTACATATTTGGCATGGAGCGGAAGCTCGATAACCGTTGTACACGTTCTATTTAACATTTAGTATAGTACTGATTATTTTGTTTTATTTATGTCTTTAACCCGCGACTCCATTCCTATTGAAATGCTTTTTATGGATCCCTGTAAATTTTTTAAAAGTGAATCTTTTATACAGCGATTCGGTAATTGAACTAGAACTGAGAGTGAAATATAAAGAACGCGTCACGCTTAGGCACTTTCCGTTACATGAGAGAGAAGAAAGATATAATGTAGAGATAGAAGAAAGAGAGCTAGCTGTATACTTTATATCTAATACATAATTTAGACTATCCACGTCTCCCTTTTTAAAAGTTTCATTTATTTTACGTGAATGTTGAACTGCGATGCTATACGTGCATTTTTTAATATTTTACACAAATTTTTTTTTTATTGTGCACAAGTGAAGTGGATTATAAATAATAATTAGGAATATACATTTTAAGTTGTCACAAAAACTCCTTGAAGTAGAAGAGACTTATGTCACTAACCTTCATGCAACTACCTACTAGGAGTAAGGTATAAGATAAGAAACCCGTCCCAGATGTTCCTGTTCCAGAGAAATAACACATTCAGTTCCAAAATAGCAGTCCGTTAAATAGTTGCTATCTACTATAATTGAGAAGGGAAAGAGCTTGTTCCTTGTCATATATGTTTGTATCTCTTTGTAACAGTTCTAGAAAAGTTTATTGGAGAAAAAATCAGGATAGGTGGCGCTGTTGTCGATTTATTGACTGAAAAGGCAAAATAACGCCTGGGAGTCTACCTAGTCTAAAACACTTTTTAAACAATATATCTATACAATTAATAAAATTGAAGTGTCTGTTTGTAATGTCAATATAACAGTTTTTTACTAAATGCATATGAAAGTATATACGATACATAATACAAAAAGGCCATTTTTAAAATTTTTGTCTGTCTGTCTGTTTGTTCCTGGTAATCTCCGAAACTGTTGGACCGATTTTGACAGGACTTTCATTGGTAGATAGCTGAAAGAGAGTAACTTAGGCTACTTTTATTTTAGAAAAAGAATTAGGGTTCCACACAAATAAAAAAAACTGGTCATGGTGAATAAATTCGGGTGCTTAAATGGCTTATGCTGAGTAAACCATAAGAGATATAGCAAACTAATGTACTACATAATAATAGGAATTAAAAAGACCTACAAAAAACTCCGGGAGAGTATACATCTATCTTCTAAGGAATACCCGCAATAAGCATTTTTGTCTTTAAAACAGCAGGGAGCGGGGGAGCAAGATTCGCGCGGAAATTTTGTAGTCCATGTGAGCGAAGCCACGGGAGCAGCTAGTATTTAATAAAATTGAAGTGTCTGTTTATTAAATTTAAAATAATAGCTTTTTAATAAATGCATATGAAAGTAAATATATACGATAACTATAACAAAACACCCATATTTAAAACTTTTGTCTGTCTGTCTGTTTGTTTCGGGTAATCTCTGGAACGGTTGGACCGATTTTGACGGGACTTTCACTGGTAAATAGCCGAACTTATAGGGAGTAACTAAGGCTACTTTTATTTTATAAAAAGAATTAGGGTTCAGCACAAATAAAAAAAATGGTCAAGGTGAATCGATTCGGGCGCTTAAATAGCTCACGCTTTGTAAACCATAAGAGATATAAGCAAATTATTGTACTAAACAATTGTAAACATTAAAAAGACCTCCAAAAAGTTTGAGAGAGTATATGTCTATCTCCTAAGGAACACCCACAATAAGCTTTTTTGTCTTTAAATTAGCCGGGAGCGGGGAGCAAGATTCGCGCGGGCATTCTGTAGTCCACGTGAGCGAAACCACGGGCACAGCTAGTTAAACAATACAATACTAACTTATTTACGTACGTACGTACTTTTTTAAACAATAAAATAATGAACTGTACCTATTCATAATTAAATATGAATATTGCAATTACTGTTGCTATTGTGTAATGTTGCTATTACTGTCAATGTAACAGTTGCTTTAATCAGAACCGCTCCATCTTCACTAAGCGTTCAGAAGCAGGTGTTACAGATTTGTTCTAGTGATTGATCGCGCTCTCAAGTATGTGTAAATGCGAATCATTAGTATGAAAAATTAAGTGAACAGTACGTCGACTATAATAAAGTGTGCTAAGTCTAAAGAATAAAGCTTAACACGCGATGCGCATTTCAATTATATTCCACGGTCTGAGAATAACAAACAACAAATTTGAATATAATTTTTTCGAGAATTTTTATTTTCTGTTTACCTTAGTCTTTTATTTATATTGAAATAAAAATACAATGACTTATCAAGTTAATATATTATTTTAACAATTTATTACTATTTTGGCAAGGTAATTTTTTCGTAGTGTGACGTATACACATTCTCATATTATGTCTTAGAATGTAGATTAAGATTAAATTTTTTTTGGTGAGAAATCAGAATACTTACATAACAGAATACACACTTATCAATCCGGCGCGGCGTATCAATCCTGCGGTTGAGATTTCCTTATACACTCTCTTGTCAGCTCCGTAACGTCACCAGAAGCGAGTTGCCAACGCGCGCGCCGGTCTCGAGTGGACCGCGAGTGTTTAACACAAGGACGACGCGTCTCTGGAGCGTTGATTTAAAAAAAATTATTACAACATTTTACAGATATGCGATGGAAAATATTCATAATCATTTATTTAAACAATCATTTATTATAAACAATGCAATACATCAAGTATGGCTGAACCCTGTCATCTGAACTAGGTATAACTTGTGTCTCAGGTCACAGTGTCTTCCCCAATATACAATTACATGATTTCTTACTCTCAAACTACGAATTAAATAACAAAATAAAATAACAAATGAGGCAAACTTCTAGACGACTATTGGACTATTGTCAAATATTGGATGACAATTTCTAGGTTATTAGAATGTAGAACATTATTTACTTTCTGGAGTAAATTTATTCATATTTTAAGAATAATTTACCTTACCTTAGAGCTTGAAACGGATCTTAGAACTTACGGAAGTATAAAAATTACATTTAAACAGGTAAACTGTGTTAGGACATTGTCAACGAATTCACGCCTATTTGAGATCTTACTTATATTATGGAATTAACTCTAGTTTAGCTCTTAAGATCGTCAGGTTTTGACTACTTTTGTACTAGTACGGAAAGCCCTGGCAAAGATTTTTAGCTTATCAATTAAAATATTGTCACTTTATGGCTTCGTTTGATAAAATATTGTACTGCAATACCGTTTACTACTTACACTGTCCTAGATTTAGGCAGTTCAACAACCAACCACAGAGGCAGATGTTGCAAATTAATAAAGTGTACAGATTTGTATTCGTGAACATAGTATTTAGCTATTCACAGTATAAATACTGGACTGTCTCCATTCGTAAGGATATCGACTATCCAGGTATAACAATTGAACAATTGTTGAACAATATTATTATGAAATTTGTCATTTATTTAATCTCGTCTCTGTTAAATAACTTAAGTGACGTAGGTACGAATCTTATAATGACTGTGAGTTTTCAATGAAGTAAATGTCATACTGAAAATCATAATAGGGTATTTTCGACTGGCTAGTTAAAAATTTGTCGCATAGGAATATTGTCTTATTATATTGAATCATATTGTAACTTAACCATAGCTTTATAGATTACTATCATAATAAATAACACCATTTATTTTTTTCAAATTCGAGCGTGTAGTGTTTCTTGACACATGAAATCTAGTTTGTGAACTATTGTGGTGAATTGATGATGTGAATTCCACATAGACTACAATCTGTCCTTTTGTCACAGAACAAGAGAGTTTGACGAACATCGGAATCCTTTTGGGTGTGGTCTCACTTCTTAATACTTAACATTTTTTTATCATCATTATATTAATACGTGAAGCAAAAATGTTGTACCCCTTTTCAAGTGTATTGCGTGCACGGAAGTCTGTGAGATTTGGCATGGTTAAAGTTTATATGGAGAAGGAGTGCAGAAAGCTAAAATTTATCTATAATATCTGTTACTAATATATTAAATGAAATAAATTAATACTGCGAATCCTAACGGGACCAGTGCCATTGAATTTAGATCCCCCAAAATATTGACATTGTCACTCAAAGAAAAGTGACAGCAAGTGATGTAGATTTAGTCATTGTTTAGGTTAGGTTCATGAATACTGCAAACATCAAACAAAAAATAGTCTATGATCAAAAAGTCGCTGGTTGAATGTCGACCTTAGGGCGACCACTGGGTTAATTAAATTAATTAAATACTGCCTCATTAGCCTAGTTAGTGGTCGTAAGCGCGAATTCTATGATCGAAGTCTTGGATTCGATTTCCAATTGGAGCAAAGTGTTATTGGATATTTCTATGAAATTTTCAGTTGCAGCTTGCAGTTTGACTTTGTGCCCGATTAATGACAATAGGCTCGCCCCCTATTACATGGGACCTAAAAACATACACGGCGAACCGTGGGTGTATAGTACAATTAGAAAAAATCAATTAAACAGTTTTATAGTACACTAGTTGCCAGTGATTTAGTTCGTTTGGTCATCAAAATGAAAACACTCTCGTGTTCTACCTACTTATTTTTTCCCCTTTAGGAGGAGGGAAGAAACATGCGTTATATATATGTGTTTAGTAATCTGTCAATGTGGTCTACATTAGCCAAAAAAGGAAGAAAGGCCCCCTACTGAACGTATGTATTTGTGTGGTGTACACGTATATGATGGTGCAGTGTAATGATGTCTGTTTGGTAGCCAGTAATTGTAAATTCGGTGTCACTGTATCGCGCGAGAGACTGCTTGGCTCAAGAGCTCCATGCCTGAGAAAAGGCCGTAGGTCTGAGTTGCCGCAGGACAGGGGGAACGTGGCGAACCTATTATTTCAGATAACAATGGTTGTATTTGCTTAGAAACCTTACTGGCGTTCACACGACATTTTTTTATCACGACAGAAGTTTTTTTATACCACGACGGTGGCAAAGGAGCGTACGGTCCGCCTGATGGTAAGCGGTCACCGCAGCCTATGGAAGCATCACATGCGCGTTTTTTTATAGTTCTTCTATCGGCCCTTATGCAAATCAGGGTCTTTATTATCATATATTTATCGTCTTAATTACTATGTTAGTTTCCTAATCTACTTCATAATTTCTCCTTCTCTTTTGTTTTGTCACTATAATCATCCTACATTACAAACCTCAAATGATTGGTCTTATTGGTATTCTATTGTATCTTTATATTAAGCTCAATTTTCGTAATTAATTAATAATCTCCATTTATTATACTGTATTTACTTATTGGTATTTATTTTATAATATATCAATTATTTGTTCTATTTATTTTAAATTAAGCCTTTATTACGTTCTTAATAGTTTTAACTATTTAATAGTATCTCTTGTTTTTGTCTCGTCCTCTCACTTTAGCTATTTCTACTATTTCCAAATTCTTTAATTATATAATTCGTTTACTCAATTCTTGATTTGTTGCCTATTTATAATTTTACACGCTAGTTTTGTTATATTTTACATAAAATCCAGTATAGCCTGACGTATCTTCTCCTCGGCGAGGAATGTATGTAATTTATCCCTTTTGAGTTTGATACCAATCCGTAGCTTAAAGGCAAACCTTGGACGATCTATTAAAAGGCGAAAGATTGTCTCAGCGGTTTCCGGATTGCGCGCACACGTGGGCCTTGATTTTAAACCTGTGCAGATACGCAGCGAATCCCTCGTGGCCTGTTAGAGCCTGAACGTGGGCAGGTGACAGTCGGGACTACCTTACTACCCGGTGGGCGTTATCCACCTTTTGGAAGAATACCTGCATTATCCCCCGTGACGTTGACGACCCTTTGAAGACTTCATCCTGATTCTTCATCCACAACTTCATTTCTGGTTGGATCACGCAGAGGAACTCGCATAGCCCTATCCACTGCCACTTGAGTGATCTTGAGCATTCTTATGAGATCCATAGTAGGTGACCATGTATGCCATCACTGGCATATGTTAAATTTAATAAAATACGAAAATCGGTTCAATATTAAGAATTTAAACATCTACCAAAGTCTCTTGTATTTACTATTCGTTATTAAATTACTTGGCATTTTAATTAAAAAAATATATTCACACGTCCTGTACCGCTCACAGTGGCGCTGTAAGCAACTAATAGAACAACTAATTTCACGGCCTAAAATCAAACTGAGTCGTAGAATTGTTTCTAACGAAGCTTCTTTGTGTAGTATTGGTGTAGGTAGTTGAATAGCGATTTGTTATTACATAATACATACTTACTCACCTACGTAAGAAAATTTGTTATTTCTGTTTACTTCTATTAATTGATGCTTGTGTTGTAATATATATATACCTAGGGTCATTTTTTAAATAGCCAGTAACTTTTTTGAGAAATAACTTTGAAATTATTATTGAAATAAAGTTATTTGTTGACAGAAAAATCAATCCTTACTTGAGCTTGAAGCAAACTTGAAGCAATGATCGTTCAGTTGGTAGCGTTCACGGACTCCGCTTCGATCGACGTGAGTTCGAATCCCTGCAATCAGTCTGAGCTTCCTGTGATGGAAAACATCATGATGAAACCATAGCATGGTGGTACGGCTTTTTCACCCGGTACTAATAAGTGAAGTCATTGTCACGTCATAAGTTAAGTCAAAAATACTTTAAGGAGAATAACTTCCTCAAAATAAAAAAGATAAAGTAGAAGAATGGTATGAATGGTAAGAGTGGTATGAATGGTAAGAATGGTAAGAATGGTATGAATAGGTACGCACCTATACATATATAGTTAAAATAAGACATTTCTATTTTATCTTATAAAATGCATTTTTATTTATTTATGAAATAGCCGTGCCCCACGTTTTCACCCATGTTAAATTTATTCGACTAACTCTCCACCACGCCTCCTCCTATGCACCCGTGTAGTCTAACGTAGTTCTCACTTACCTTACTTGCTTACACCTTTCCGGATTCCTTGTCGTACATGGTTACTTAGTTTTTTTTATCGTTATAGGTTTTAGCTTCATGACCATAATCACACCTGGTCTTAAGTGATGAGGTGTCTCAAGAGTAGCACGCTAAGCCTAGTGGAAGACTGGTTTTGAAGTGCAGTTGCCGGAACACACCTTGTTATGATATATAGTTATTTTAAATTAGTATATAAGAGAATTATAGAGCCATATGGAATGAATTAAAATAAAATGTAATATAAATATAATTCCAGGACATTTACACGAAATAATTAAATTTATATACTATAATAACAATTTTGATATTCCTTTACTATTAAAAAAATTAATACTACATTTATAAATACCGTAGTTAAATGAAACAGAAAATATAGTCTTCAAAAGTAAACAAACAATGTATTATAATTAAATAAGATAAAATTATATGAAACATTCTATATTAAACTAAAAGGATCGTATTATAAATGATATCTGAACGGACGAATACATTAACTTAACCGATGCCCTGGAAATTAAACAATAAACAATTACATAATATACACGAAAATAATACAGGAAATACTAGGTAAATAAGAATATTAAGATAAATAGAAGCGGACCACATATACCTAATATAACAAACAACCTATTGATGCTTTGCGACAGATTTTAGACTTTAGAAAAAGCCATATCACCATGCTATGGTTTCATCATGATGTTTTCATTCACCGAAAGCTCAGGTATATTGCAGGGATTCGAACTCACGTAGACCGACACGCTACCAACTGAGCCAATCATACCTATACTTTTTCTCAATAAATAGATTATAAAATGGAGAGAAAAAAATATCAAAGCTTACTGTTAGTTACAGAGATTTGCATATAGGAGCCAAAAAAAAAAATATCTTAAGTTTTACAATAATAACAGAGATATTATAATATCAATTAAAATAATACATAATGAAATTCGAAAAAATATTTATTTACATTGTGCGAAAAATCGTAAAAATTTAAGAATATAATATGAAGATCTGACTGGAGCGCGGTAATACCGGAAATATCCGGTAACGTCCTCCGGTCAAGGCAAATTGGATCTAATGAGATGAACAGATTACAGACAAAGCCTTCACGACGCGACGTCTCGTAACCTATAATATCGGCCTAGCAGTCAACCTTAACCCCACATTTGCCGGACGATTTAGGATAACTTTAGCGACGTCGCGTCGATAGCGATTGTTCGTGGTAAGGTTGATAAAATACACACATCAAAAAAGTCTAAGCAACATGCGTGATATTACAAATTCTTCCATTTATATTAATTAATTTCTAAATATTTACTCAAACAAAGTGCGTAGGTAAGTAAACTTTTTTGTTATTGATGACATACTGGCTGGTTGTAAAAAAAAAAATTGATTATGTTTTGTTTTTTCATAAAATTCAAATGACTGCGAATTTGTTTGAATTTAAGTGCGTTTTAATTGCTACGTTTAGTCTTGATTTTATAATTTTACCAACCATTTAAATAAAGTTAGCGACAAAATTGAATTGTTAGATATTCTTTACGTCATGAAGCGACGTCATTTGATGGCAGATGAAATGCAAAGAGCTGTAGGGATGTTGCAAGCGGGAAGTAATCAATAACAGGTATCTCGACATTTTGGCATTCATAGAAGTGTTATTTGTCGTCTTTGGCAGCACTACAATAATACAGGAGAACCCGCTGAACAGCATCCAGGCCGTAAAAGGAGTACAACCACTCGGCAAGACCGGTACATACAACTGACTGCAAGACGCCAGCCGATGTTAACCCGCTCGAGAGATAAGTTTGAGGTTACAAATTTTAAGTGGTGTTGATGTAAGTCCTCAAACTGTGCGAAATCGACTGCATGAGTACGGCCTACGAGCTCGACGCCCAATCAGGTGCCCACCGATATGTCACGGGAATCGCGCTCGTCGATATGAATGGTGTAGAAAACGCATAACATGGACCCAGGAACAATGGGATAAAATTATGTTTTCCGATGAGTCGCGATTCGGGTTTAAGCCTGATACAAGAAGGGTGCGAGTGTATTGTCGGCCCGGAAATACTGAAAGGCTCAGGTGCGTTCAGGAAGTTCATCCATACAGCGGCTCAACAGTTATGTTATGAGCGGGTATTATGAAGAACAGGCGAACTGAGCTCGTTTTTGTAAATGGAAACATGAATGCTGAAAATTACATTGAGGATATTCTCAGACCTTATGTCTACCCATTTGCACAAACCTTTGGCTCCGATTTTAGGTTAATGCATGACAATGCGCGTTCACATACAGCTCGGCGAACCAGTGAATACTTTACAACGGAGAACATCCGGGTATTGCCCTGGCCTGCACAATCGCCAGATCTCAACCCCATCGAGCACGCATGGGACATGCTCCAGAGACGTGTTTTGAAGGACTTGGACGGAGCGACAACAACCCAACAGCTGAAGGATTTGCTACAATTCCATTGGGAGCGAATACCGCAAGATGACATAAACAGTCTCATTAATTCAATGAATAATCGTTGCCGACAAGTTCTGAATAGCAGAGGAGCCCATACTTTATATTAAATTGTTCTATTCATTCACAATAAATACATTTTCTTTAGAAATTTCATTTTGTAAAAAAAAGTTTAGTTCCTTATGTATCTTAGTTTCTACAGTATATTCTAATATTGTTCATTTCTGTTATTAAAAGAACTTATAAAGACAACAGCTGTTATTTTTACATCATAGAACCCTAAAGATATTATTTTAAAAACAACGTTATAATGTGAAGAACCATCCTAAAATTTGAATTAGTACATGTTGCTTAGACTTTTTTGATGAGTGTACTTTAGGAAACGGTTATTACCAACTATATCTCTGGTATGATAATTTTTTTTTTAACCGAATCCATATTATATTACTAAGATTTTGGCTGTTTTTTTGACTTAACAGTTTTTTTTAATGTAGCACGGCTAAGTAGCGGTGCTGTGCCTGGTGGTAAGTACAATACAAAGCAACAGGGACCATCGAGATATCGACAATCTGTCGACGGTCACCGCTGTCATACGGGTCTACAAATAAGGTTGCCAACTTTTTTCATATCAAATATAGTATTTTCAAAGCTATTATACCTGAAAAAATATAGTAAGGGCAAAACACAAAAAAAGTAGGTATCAAATGAATATTTTATTAAAAAATATATTATGCTAGATAGACAGTTAATGAATATAATGTCAAGTAATAAATATGACAATGACATACCATGTCTCGTTCAGAAAGAGATAAAAGGTGCAGCCTGCGTTCCGTTTTAAGCTTAAACATTTTGGAATAAATAATGTTGCCTAATTTTTTTATGCGATAAAATATGGTAGTTACGTCTACTTTTTTTTAGGAACATAGTAGTCGGACTTCTAATATAGTAGGATACTATATTATGTAGTAGGGTTGGCAACCCTATCTATAATTCTCTCGGCAGTTGGATATAGACCGGTTAATCCCAAAGCGCGACAAACCATAAGATTGTCACTGCGACAGCTAAATTACCATGTTCACCCAGTCGAACACAAATATCCCTATCACCTCGCTTGATCACTGGCTATTTACCGGCTGATCCCAGAAAGCTACAAGCCTAAACGTGCCACTATAGCGAGTGTTACATCTGATTTATAAGAAGTTCCGTATAAGGGAAAATATCTGGGCGATCGAGCTGCGATCATAATCTTACAAATAAAAAAGAAACAGCTATTTAAGTAAAGTTGGAATGTAAAACAAAAGTTTCATCCAAATAGTTGGAGAAGTTTCTGACAAACCAATTACATATAAAAAAGAATTGCTCACTTAACGGCCGTTTTCAATAATTTTTCTAACCACTGTTTTTGCTACTGAAGATAGAAAGATTCCGTTGGTAAGCTTTTGTATGAACTGGCTATCCGAAGATACTTTATTGGAATGCAAAAGCATACCAAAATATATATCTTTCTATCGTCAGTAACAAAAACAGTGGTTAGATAGACGATAAAAAACGACCTATAATAGTATTAGATTAGCTATGCCTGTTAACTGAAAAAAATATACCATTGGAATTTCAGTAATTTTTGCGTTTTATATCAACGGATAGATATTTGTTTTTAAAAAGCTATTGAGTAAAAGTTTAAAATATATAAACACAATGATATAAGCACTAAAATAAATGTAATAGTCACTTACAAATGAAAAAGAAATAATTACGCAAAATGAATATTAGGATTAAAAATTTTGAATAGGTACTATTTTAAAATAAAATATAACATTATTTTATAAGTCTGTATAAATAATTGCTTTTCCTCGTAAATGTATATTTAAAATAACTCACAATATTCACTCAATTAAATAGCACTTTTTAAAATGTATGAGTTCATCCATTCAAATGCGTTCAATGCATTCAATGCATTGGAAAACAAAAAAGGTACAGTGAACGGTAAATGGTTTGGTTTAAATTTTTTCCCTCACAATAACTCGTCCGTGAAAACCAATCAGTGCATTCTGTGAAACACTAAATTGATTGCAAGTTCTAAACACTTTAAAAGATTTGATTTTGATTTGTTTGAGATGCAGTCTAGTTATAAAATAAATATAGAAGTTCATAATTATATTGAGAAATTCCAAAAGATTTGTACAAACCCAGTTTTTAATTACGTATACTATTTCGATGGTCGCTGTATAACATCTTTACTAACGATATATAAATTCTACTTTCAATTACCCAGTATAAATCGCAAGTAACTACTCTCAAAGGAAACTGTTATTACTTGTACCTGAGTGGAATGTTGTATCTATGAACGAAATTAAATTCCACCGTGGCGCATCTCAAATACGGGAGATTAAAATCTGTTTGCGGAATTTACTAGGTTGTCTATATTATTAGATATGGACATTCGTTTGTAAATATGCGACTGATCAGGGTACCCAATTTGAGTCTAACTTATTTCGAAGATTCCTCAGTATTTATGCCACTACGTGACGAAGGAAAACTGCATACCACCCACAGATAAGTGGCACTAGAACCCTAAAGATATTATTTTAAAAACAACGTTATAATGTGAAGAACCATCCTAAAATTTGAATTAGTACATGTTGCTTAGACTTTTTTGATGAGTGTACTTTAGGAAACGGTTATTACCAACTATATCTCTGGTATGATAATTTTTTTTTTAACCGAATTCATATTATATTACTAAGATTTTGGCTGTTTTTTTTTGACTTAACAGTTTTTTTAATGTAGCACGGCTAAGTAGCGGTGCTGTGCCTGGTGGTAAGTACAATACAAAGCAACGGTGACCACCGAGAGATCGACAATCTGTCGACGGTCACCGCTGTCATACGGGTCTACAAATAAGGTTGCCAACTTTTTTCATATCAAATATAGTATTTTCAAAGCTATTATACAAGGTGTCCAGAAAGGGTATCGGGTATTTGTTTTCGCGCCATATTCGAAACGGGGCGTCTAAAGGGTGCGGGGAGGGGTTCGTGGCGTCCGCCATTTTGTGGAGTTTTAGTCACGATGGAACAGTACTCGGGGACGCATCGCGCATTTTGCGTACGAGCGTATTATCGTAATGGTGATTCAATAGTGTCTGTCAACGTCTCTATCGTGCGGAATATCGTACACGCCACGCGCCAAGTGACGATAGCATTAGGAAATGGATCAGGATGTTCGAGAATACAGGTGCGACGTTAAAATTCAAAACTCTGGTCGTCCTCGTTCAGTTCGCGATGAAGAAACAATTGAAGAAGTTGAGGCGTCGGTTCGTCAAAAACCGTCTTTATCCATCCGAAAGCGAAGCCAAGCGTTGAACATCAAAAAATCGTCTTTACATTCGATTTTAAAGAAAGACTTACATCTAAAAGCCTATAAAATTCAATTGGTTCAAGAATTGAAGGATACGGACTATGCTAATCGACTGAATTTTGCGAACGAAATGCTGCAGCGATTTAACAACTTTAACAACATACTGTTCAGTGACGAAGCAAATTTTCACCTGAATGGTCATGTTAATAAGCAGAATTGTCGGTACTGGGCAGTGGAGAATCCGAGACGAAAGCATGAACGACCCCTGCATAGCCCAAAGGTCGTTGTTTGGGCCGCTATGTCTGCTAAAGGCATAATTGGTCCTTATTTTCATGAAGATCAACGAGGCCGAGCAATTAATGTGAATAGTGACCGTTATTGCGATATGTTGCGAAATTTTTTGGTCCCAGAGTTGCAGGAGTTTGCAGGTTTCAACTCAAGAACGTGGTTCCAGCAAGATGGGGCCACTTGCCATACCTCAAATGACTCAATGGAAGTTGTTAACGAATTATTCCCTAATAAAGTCATTTCGCGAAGGGGTAACATCAACTGGCCTCCCAGAAGCCCCGACCTTAGCCCGCTTGACTATTTTGCATGGGGATACCTTAAAAGTAAGGTTTATCAAAACAATCCGACGAATCTAACCCAGTTAAAGCAAAACATGAGGTCAGAAATGGCAGCAATATCGATAGCTATGTGTCAACGTGTTATCGCCAATCTTCGTTTCCGTTTAGAAGAGTTCCAGCAACGTAACGGTCATCATTTGGATAACATCATCTTTTCCAAATAATTCTCCAATTCATATGCTATTAATAAACAATAAACTTTTTTATTGCATACAAATAATTTTTGTTTCATTGAACTTACAAATACCCGATACCCTTTCTGGACACCTTGTACCTGAAAAAATATAGTAAGGGCAAAACACAAAAAAAAGTAGGTATCAAATAAATATTTTATTAAAAAATAAATTATGCTAGATAGACAGTTAATGAATATAATGTCAAGTAATAAATATGACAATGACATACCATGTCTCGTTCAGAAAGAGATAAAAGGTGCAGCCTACGTTCCGTTTTAAGCTTAAACATTTTGGAATAAATAATGTTGCCTAATTTTTTAATGCGATAAAATATGGTAGTTACGTCTACTTTTTTTAGGAACATAGTAGTCGGACTTCTAATATAGTAGGATACTATATTATATAGTAGGGTTGGCAACCCTATCTATAATTCTCTCGGCAGTTGGATATAGACCGGTTAATCCCAAAGCGCGACAAACCATAAGATTGTCACTGCGACAGCTAAATTACCATGTTCACCCAGTCGAACACAAATATCCCTATCACCCCGCTTGATCACTGGCTATTTACCAGCTGATCCCAGAAAGCTACAAGCCTAAACGTGCCACTATAGCGAGTGTTACATCTGGTTTATAAGAAGTTCCGTATAAGGGAAAATATCTGGGCGATCGAGCTGCGATCATAATCTTACAAATAAAAAAGAAACAGCTATTTAAGTAAAGTTGGAATGTAAAACAAAAGTTTCATCCAAATAGTTGGAGAAGTTTCTGACAAACCAATTACATATAAAAAAGAATTGCTCACTTAACGGCCGTTTTCAATAATTTTTCTAACCACTGTTTTTGCTACTGAAGATAGAAAGTTTCCGTTGGTAAGCTTTTGTATGAACTGGCTATCCGAAGATACTTTATTGGAATGCAAAAGCATACCAAAATATATATCTTTCTATCGTCAGTAACAAAAACAGTGGTTAGATAGACGATAAAAAACGACCTATAATAGTATTAGATTAGCTATGCCTGTTAACTGAAAAAAATATACCATTGGAATTTCAGTAATTTTTGCGTTTTATATCAACGGATAGATATTTGTTTTTAAAAAGCTATTGAGTAAAAGTTTAAAATATATAAACACAATGATATAAGCACTAAAATAAATGTAATAGTCACTTACAAATGAAAAAGAAATAATTACGCAAAATGAATATTAGGATTAAAAATTTTGAATAGGTACTATTTTAAAATAAAATATAACATTATTTTATAAGTCTGTATAAATAATTGCTTTTCCTCGTAAATGTATATTTAAAATAACTCACAATATTCACTCAATTAAATAGCACTTTTTAAAATGTATGAGTTCATCCATTCAAATGCGTTCAATGCATTCAATGCATTGGAAAACAAAAAAGGTACAGTGAACGGTAAATGGTTTGGTTTAAATTTTTTCCCTCACAATAACTCGTCCGTGAAAACCAATCAGTGCATTCTGTGAAACACTAAATTGATTGCAAGTTCTAAACACTTTAAAAGATTTGATTTTGATTTGTTTGAGATGCAGTCTAGTTATAAAATAAATATAGAAGTTCATAATTATATTGAGAAATTCCAAAAGATTTGTACAAACCCAGTTTTTAATTACGTATACTATTTCGATGGTCGCTGTATAACATCTTTACTAACGATATATAAATTCTACTTTCAATTACCCAGTATAAATCGCAAGTAACTACTCTCAAAGGAAACTGTTATTACTTGTACCTGAGTGGAATGTTGTATCTATGAACGAAATTAAATTCCACCGTGGCGCATCTCAAATACGGGAGATTAAAATCTGTTTGCGGAATTTACTAGGTTGTCTATATTATTAGATATGGACATTCGTTTGTAAATATGCGACTGATCAGGGTACCCAATTTGAGTCTAACTTATTTCGAAGATTCCTCAGTATTTATGCCACTACGTGACGAAGGAAAACTGCATACCACCCACAGATAAGTGGCACTCAAGACCTCCCTAATGTGTTACGACGAATTCTGGTTCACTGTTTTGATTTGAAACTTGGTGAAACGAAAAAACGACAATAAAAAGAGACAAACGTAGGCATTTAAAATATTTAGCCTGTAAGAGAATGAGACATAATAGATAACATTATTTAGTGTTACCTATTATCTCGGTCACTTTTATGTACGTGTGTTAGTTATTACAGGTGTTTACGCTTAAGTAGGTGTTGCGAAGCCTTGGAGAAAGGCGACATAAACCAGCGTGGTGTACGCTTCTAACGCATGTGAATTGCACACATGCTTTTTTTTACTAAAATAAAAAAAAAAAACCTCCATTTACGGATTACTTTTGGTCATCTAAGCTATAGACTTTCTATAGACTTTATATTTATGTGTATATTTTTGAACTTATTTAGTTTCAAGGCTCTCTGATAGGTAGTTTTTTTTTTATACTAAGTTTTCATGTCTGGGAGATATAATTATGTTAAATTGGGAATCAAATATGTATCACTAAAACGCGGGGGGCCAAATAATTTTGCCATTTCATTTTACCCGAATATTTCTTTTCACGAAAAGTTTTAAGATAATCCGCTGCTAAAAAATACATTAAGAGACATTATAAATTCAATGGAAAATGTTTACGGGTGGCTTAACTTGAGTTACATAGCAAAGAGACATTGAAAACCACAAGTAATATTTGTGTTTACATTCACTTAGATTTAACTTTTAGCTATACTTTTAGCCAAAAGGGCATTGAAACCTCAGACCGCTATTATAGCTTCACTGGGCTTGGATTTAGATAGCTTTTTTAATTAAAGCAAGGTACAGCAGCAAGAAATTTACTCTACATTATTAAAATTGACTTAGGGCGCGTGTTTGTGAGATGTGATAATTTCATTATGCCAAAATTTGTAACCAAAGAAAAAAAAAGGTAATATAACAAAACAATAACGAACAACTAAGTATGTAATACGTACGGCTAATGCATTGTTAACATTATGTGTATAAATAAAGGTATGGTACTGCATGTAAATTTTTTTGCAATTATCTTGACAGACATCTATTATAAAGGAATCTGATTACGAATATGACATAAAGTCATATACACTAGAAGAGTTTAAAACTATGAAGGCGGATAGAGATAGGAGTAGAGTAAGACCGAAGAACGTATGGATGCATTGTGTAGGAATTATATGCTTAGAAAACGTGCAAGTACCGAGATGACAATAATTGATGGAAGAGGGAGGAATATCAAAACAAGTTGTGTCGACCTTACTTAGGTGTGATAAGGACAAGAAGAAGAAGATACAGTTTCATTATTTTAGACAATAAAAAAAAACGAACAGTTTGATATATATTCTCCGTTTCTCCGCAATTGGGGTAGCAGGAGGGCGTGTAAATAGCCGTTCTAAGCGGTAAAAGTAAGTATAAAATACCTTAAAATATATTGCGGTAAACTAAAAAAGATATTAACTAGACTAGAAATAGAAACTAAATACAAATAGGCGAGCGGGCGGGCGAATGATCGCATGAAAGCAGCAATAAAATGGCAATAAGTTAGAAGAAAGTGCACTTACCTGTAGACCTTGCTAGTGACAGCGTTGGCGATGACAGCGCGAGGGCGGCGGGGGGTGACGTAGATCATGCAGTTTAACATGACGTAATGTGCCGCCATCTAGGCGGCTAGCGGTAAAACTTTATCGAGCGAAACATGGAACCACGCTTTGGAAACTCGCGGTAATTAGTTACTAACAAACTCCCCAGGTGGCGCAATCCCAATAACTCACTACGCATAACATTACTACTCCCGCGCGCAACCAGCAATAGATAGCGTTATATTTTCTAGAAGGGTGGCAGATGTTGGTGCTGTAAAATTTCAGCCCCAGCGGCCACTTTAATTACTCTGGTATGGTAACAACTTCTATAAAACGCAATATAAAATCTGTTTAAAACATAAAAGTATATTACAAAGGTCAAGTCTGAATTACGACAATGTCCCAACGTAAATTGAAAATTGTCGTTTCAGTTGAAGCGAAATTAATTTTAAACATTCGCATTTATTGTTTGAAAATATAAACATTTGAGAATACGCTTATTATTAGAATTTCAAGTGAGTACTTACTTTATAAAAAGTGCTTTATTTACTTCTCCCTAATTGTTGCTTGTTTTTATTCGGGCTAACGATTGGATGAAACCTCATTCTTATATAACAGGGTATAGGATAATGAGTTCTTTGTACAATAAACACAAATTGATATTATTTCATTGTCATTATTTGTAAAATAAAAATGTAAAAAAAAATCGATGCAAATTTTCAACAGAATTCGAATGTAATTGTATGAATGTTGATAGTAAAATATTCAGAAGCAATCAGCCCAGGCCTCCGGTGGCTGCCTCATTGAAATGCAGACTATAAAAATATTATCTTTTTAAAATATCATGCATAGTACAGTGTACTCGATTGGTTTATGGTAATAATATGAATCTGATGAATTTGGTAGTTTAAAAACAAATAAAAATTTACAGTAGCTTTCTAGGTATTTAGTATGTTTTTGTGATTTATGAACTGGCAATATTACAATTACTGTTGTAGTTGTAAAAAAATTTAACACTGCCTCTTTGCCTTAAGAATATAGTTGACACTAATGTAAAAAAAATAATTATAAGCTTCTATTTTAAATACAATTAATTTAATTTAATAGTCCACAAATTGTTCAACACACCAAAAGACATCGATAGGTGATAAGGACCTAAGGTAGTGTGTCTTACGGCCGTTTTCAATAACCTATCTATCTGTTGTTTCAATTACTAAATCTATCCTTTTGTACCTACTTACTCTCGTTTGAATAACCTATTTATGGATAGTATTTCGTATCTACGTATATTCATATCCTATAGCTTATGCAGATAAGAGGGTAGCCAAAACCTCTTTTATGTAAAAAATATAGTTATTACTTAGTACAAATATGTTACTAATCGGGGATAGTGTTATTGAAAAAGGTCGTTAGTCTGATATAATCTGTGCTAACTGCTAGGTTGCAACGTAGAAGCACCAACTACTATTACTAATTTTCTAACGTAAGCACTCCCTGGAAAGTTCTAACAAGGGGTTACCATTTTCTTAGAGTATGTGTAAATCATCACAGGCCAAATAATTACAGGCAAAACCAACAATTTCGTCGTTTTGTCTTTTTACGGTAAATCTCCAGATGCCAAATCGAGCGCAAGCATATTGTGACAAACACTAATTTTGCTATAGGCAATATTTGCTATTTTGGCAGTAGGCTCGCCCCCTATTGCATGGGACCTAAAAACATACTCGGCGAATTGTGGGTGTACAATTAGTACACCTCTGCCTAACCCTATGTAAAGAACTTTGTACCCCTTCTTAAGAAAATTGCGCGGACAGAAGTTTGTGAGATTTGGCATGGTTAAAGTTTATAGAGGAGTGCAGAAAGCTAAAATTTATGTATAATATCTGTTACTAATTTACTATATTAAATAAATTAATACTGCGAATCCTAACCCGAACAGTGCCATTGAACTTAGACCCCCCAAAATATTGACATTGTAACTCATTGAAAAGAGAGAGCAAGTGATATAATATTCATTGTTTCGATTCATACCGCAAATGTCAAACAGGAAATAGTCTATGATTAAAAAGACGCTGGTTGAATTTCGATCACTGGGCGACCGCTAGTATATTTAACGTACAAGGGCCAAAATGTTGTTCGAAAACCTCTCCTGGCAAATTATGACAATATTGCACTTAGCACCTTGCATCTTATATACATAGGACCCATCGTAAGTATTTAGTTCCCATGGTTTACGAAAAGATATTAAAAATCGTAGCTTAGAAATTAGGTTATAGGTAATACGAATCAGCAAAAGATTTTTCCTGCTTTGGGCATTGTAAGTTGTATTTACAATGTCAAATTAAAAAGTGATCTAATTAAGAATCTTTATTAGGGGGAGTAGTATAGTTTGCTTCAAGTGTTATTGTCCACGTATTGTATGCAGTACACTTATTTAGCTTATATAATTAGTACCATTTACTTGATTAACATGATTGATGAGTATAACGTAGACACCTTGTTAGCTCAATTACTCAAGTGTATTAAAACAAATATGTAATATGTTAAACGTAACCTTCTATATTTATTACTTAGACAAATTAGTTCTCGTTGCTCATTTATTAATACAATAATTGTTGCTCTAGGAAAAGGTTATTATTTACATACATTTACAGAATACCATCGATCGGGCACACGCGCGAATCGTGCTACCCCAAAAATGCTTATTGTAGGTGATTATTGGAAGATAGACATATCTTAAGGTTTCGTTGACTTTTTTGTAGGTCTTTTTAATATCTACAATTATGTAGTACATTAATTTGATATTTTTAGATTTGAATACATTGCTAGCCATAAGGGCCCAAGATAATTCGAGCATCAGGTGGTTTTACAGCTTCACCGAGCCTTGATATGTCGCTTAAGGTTTACTCAGCGTAAGCCATTTAAGCGTCCAAATCATAGATTTAATATGTATTTACATCTATGGCCCGAATTGATTCACCATGACCAGTTTAAAAAAAAAAAACATTTTAAGATATATTATTTCATTATAAGTTCAGCGTCGAAGGTTCAATGCCAATAAAATTTAAATGAGATCGCCTTTTATCCTCCTTTGATCCCCTTTCCAAGAAAAAAGAATCATCCAAATCGGTTCGTAAACAAAGAAGTTATGGCTGAAAATCCATAAAAAATAAATATACATTCGAATTAAGTAACCACCGTCTTTTTTTGAATTCGGTTAAAAAGACTCAAAATTATTTGCGCCGGTTTCTAATGCGACGTCACGAATATCTCGTCGTGTTGCTACTCAAATTATGTCAGGGTTATTGCTTCAAACATATCGTTAGTTCATTTACAGATACAATAATTATGTTTGATAGACTTCTTAATACTGAATTTATTGTGATCAGTAAATTTACCTCTATTTCAAGGGTAGTTTATCATATTATGGTCGTTTCAAAGTACCTTTAAACGTTTTAAATTTAGTACCTACTAAATTTTCTCATCGTTGTTACGCAAAACCTCCAGGGATTTGAACTAGGTATACTAGCTAATATTTGTTTCTACGACATTTATTTGTCAATCGTATCAAATCACAGGAGATAGCGTAATTGTTGATGTAGTCAAATTATTATTTTCATTGAAAATGAGAGGAACAATAGAAATAAAAATATGTTAAAATTCAAACCTACGTTGATTTGTATAATGACTGGTCTCTAAAGAGGAGTTTTCATCAAAATCCGGGTGATGTTTTATACTGTTTCTACAAGTCAACTCCTACTGCAAGACGGGATAGGGAATCTTCGTTCAAAAAAGGTTTTACACATCTTATACTACTCCACTCACGAAATATTTAGGTTCAACCCGCATGGATTGAATACTTTTTGTTGGAGTAAGCAAATCGTATTCAGTTTGAATTCGTTCCTATAATTTGTGGATTCTGTAATAGCGGGAATATTCGTTATATAATCGTATGCCCTTGGAAATTAAATTTACATATTTGAATATTTTAGTAATGTAAACAACTATCATCTACCAGCGGCTTTGCTTATTTTGTTGAAATTATTACAAAGTAATTCTATAGAGAATTTAGATTTCCATATTTTCAGAAGTGGAGCCGATTCAAGAGACATCGGTTTATACAAGGTGTCCAGAAAGGGTATCGGGTATTTGTTTTCGCGCCATATTCGAAACGGGGCGTCTAAAGGGTGCGGGGAGGGGTTCGTGGCGTCCGCCATTTTGTGGAGTTTTAGTCACGATGGAACAGTACTAGGGATGGCGATTCTTTCCAAAAAAGATCGATTTTTAAATCGATTCGAACGTAACCTGATAAATCGATTCATAAAAAAATCGAGGTCTAAAAAATCGATTTCTAAAAAAATCGTTTTTTTTTTCAAATTTGTATTTACAATGTAAATATAAATCCATTTTATGAAAAACAAGAATGATACCATAATAAACAATCTCTGGGATCTCTTATCAGTAAAATCAGGAATTTATTAGTTCAGGGAATTCGATAATTACAATTATTTTTATTACTATATCAAAATATCAGATCGGATATAAAAGAAGACATTTATTTTCTAAATGTATTTGTTACATTAAAAAGTTAAGAGAGTAGATAACAATAGCTTATAGTTCCCAATGCTTCATAACTAAGCTTTTTAAAAACAACAATTTGTCAAGTCTAATGGGATCCAAGCGGTTCCGCTCATCACTTGCGATGTTGCCGGCAATCGAAAAAAGGCGCTCACAGGGAACAGATGATCCTACGATACTCATATACATCACGGCTATTGAGTCAACATGGTCGATATCTTATATGTAATGTTAATAAAATAAAAACTACTGGATTAAAATTTAAAATTTTTAAATAATTGGATTTTTGGTAGGTAAGTCTAGCAAATATACTCATAGCCTATTTAGTTTAGATTTAAAAAATAATGAAAGACCAAATTGTTTATATTATTTATTAATCAGTTAGTGCAATTCATAAAGAACACATGGATATTAAGTTTTATATATAGGTACTATACAAAATTACTGATAAAATATTAAATTACTGAATTCTCGCGAACTTTTCCGTTTCCCGGGACTACCCCCGCCATAGGCCTTGTATTTTTTTTTTACCAAAGCAGAAAAAATCGAAAGTCGATTTTCAAGGGTAAAATATCGATTCACAGAATCGATTTAGTACGACATATCGATTTGAAAAATCGATTTATTTGGTCCGAAAAATCGATTCTTAGATTAATCGATTTGAGATCGCCATCCCTAAACAGTACTCGGGGACGCATCGCGCATTTTGCGTACGAGCGTATTATCGTAATGGTGATTCAATAGTGACTGCTCAACGTCTCTATCGTGCGGAATATCGTACACGCCACGCGCCAAGTGACGATAGCATTAGGAAATGGATCAGGATGTTCGAGAATACAGGTGCGACAGTTAAAATTCAAAACTCTGGTCGTCCTCGTTCAGTTCGCGATGAAGAAACAATTGAAGAAGTTGAGGCGTCGGTTCGTCAAAATCCGTCTTTATCCATCCGAAAGCGAAGCCAAGCGTTGAACATCAAAAAATCGTCTTTACATTCGATTTTAAAGAAAGACTTACATCTAAAAGCCTATAAAATTCAAGTGGTTCAAGAATTGAAGGATACGGACTATGCTAATCAACTGAATTTTGCGAACGAAATGCTGCAGCGATTTAACAACTTTAACAACATACTGCTCAGTGACGAAGCAAATTTTCACATGAATGGTCATGTTAATAAGCAGAATTGTCGGTACTGGGCAGTGGAGAATCCGAGACGAAAGCATGAACGACCCCTGCATAGCCCAAAGGTCGTTGTTTGGGCCGCTATGTCTGCTAAAGGCATAATTGGTCCTTATTTTCATAAAGATCAACGAGGCCGAGCATTTAATGTGAATAGTGACCGTTATTGCGATATGTTGCGAAATTTTTTGGTCCCAGAGTTGCAGGAGTTTGCAGGTTTCAACTCAAGAACGTGGTTCCAGCAAGATGGGGCCACTTGCCATACCTCAAATGACTCAATGGAAGTTGTTAACGAATTATTCCCTAATAAAGTAATTTCGCGAAGGGGTAACATCAACTGGCCTCCCAGAAGCCCCGACCTTAGCCCGCTTGACTATTTTGCATGGGGATACCTTAAAAGTAAGGTTTATCAAAACAATCCGACGAATCTAACCCAGTTAAAGCAAAACATCAGGTCAGAAATGGCAGCAATATCGATAGCTATGTGTCAACGTGTTATCGCCAATCTTCGTTTCCGTTTAGAAGAGTGCCAGCAACGTAACGGTCGTCATTTGGATAACATCATCTTTTCCTAATAATTCTCCAATTCATATGCTAATAATAAACAATAAACTTTTTTATTGCATACAAATAATTTTTGTTTCATTGAACTTACAAATACCCGATACCCTTTCTGGACACCTTGTATAAGGGGTTTTTATGAGGGTTGTTTTTCATTTAGGCTTTACTTTGTGAGATTTGGTAACATGTGGTGGGACACCCCGCGCTCTCTTGTGAGATTTGTCTATGGTTTTTAAATAATTAAATTCAAATGATATGTTCATGTATTTTGCTTCGTACCACTAAGCGGTAATGCTAATATATTGTATGGGAATTCTGAGCATATATACAATATTTTGTACAAAATGTTATTTGTATTTAAAAAAAGTATATTCTTGAAATTATACAGTTAACGTCAAAATTTTCTTCCATCTTTCAATGAAATTTGGAGATGTTTTGCTGGTGAAGCGTACAGGTACATTAGAAATAGATACTATGACGAAGTAATAGATAAAACTAAACAGTTTTGTAATTTCGGTGGCCTAAATTAATTTTTCCAAAGGTGGCTCGATGACAATCAGCATCTTAAGAAAGCTCATCATTGCTGTCAGTCTATCTGAAGTAGACTTGGAGTTTGGATAACGGTCCCCGTTTTCCCGTTTTGAAAACGAGTTTTCATCTCATATATATGTATGTAGCAAGATCAATCTTGATATATATAAAATGAGTATTAATAATTGGATATTCTTAACTACCCTACTGCATAGACTGAGTGAAAGGGTATATAAGGTGAAGTACACAAGGAGTGTGAGTTCCGTCCGATTATGACATATAGCTGCGCTGCATTCGCACATATGTCAAAATTCAACATGCACATATTCCAAGTCCTCCAATCCCGATTTCTACATAAAATCAATAAAGCCCCCTGGTTCGTTCGACAGGTAGACTTTCATAGAGATATGGAACTCCCCTCGATCGAATATTAAATGAAATAACTCTCACGATCTTACTTCAACACCGCGTCGAATCACGCGAATCCGTTGATCAAAGCCGCCGTGACTTACGATACAGTCACAAACGCCACCCGCTTACAGCGCCGACCGCGTAACTCCTTCACCGACCCCGATGACGAAATCGAGGAAAAATCGTGTATTAAACAATCGTCTCTCTAAATAGAGCGTGTTCACATCCACCACCGCCATCCACCGCCCCTCTCCCGCGGCAACTCAAGCCTAGGTCCGTTCCTCTGTGTGAAACCCTTGAGTCTGGCAGCCGCCCGCGGGATACAGGTGACACTGTACTTGCATTCACTTAGCTACCCACGCAGATCCACCTGGGAGGAAGGAACATGTATATATGTATGCGATAGTTATAGCTCGATTCTATGGATAGGGATTTAGTCAGATCGCAACTTTTTTGCAATCTCGGCAACAGCTCAAGCCGAGTTCCAGCTACTTTGGCACCCTTGCGCGGTTGTTGCCCACGCTTTCGAAGCTGAGTGCATTAAGCGCTCGCCCCTAAGCCCGGTAAAACTGTAAAAGCGATCAGCGGCTCTGTTTTTTGATAGGGCTCCTAAGGCTAACAGTAAGGACAGATCGAAAAAAAAAAGGAGCGTGAGTATTCTCGCTGGGATCGTCGGACCGTTCATATCACATAGTCACTCATACATAGTTGGTCAGTCGTAGTTCGTGAATAAAACTGTATTAGTATTTAATCAGAACATTATCATCTAAGAATACTTATAAATAATTATACTTCTGTGTAAGAGATTCATACTATAATATAATGATTAAAATCTGTTACAGGAAAATTCATCGCGGTCGATCATTTATTCTAAAGCCGCGGGTGTGAGGTCGCTTAACTACATACTTGTTTCAAACATTTGTCGAAGCTTAGAAAAGTTTAAAAGGTCCTACAAAGTTTAACAACCCGTGTCCTATCAAAAATTACGGTCGCAAACATTGTCTTTGTACAACATAAAATAATAAAGTTTATTGTGTACCGTATTTTATAGATTAATTGTTCAATAAAAGCGTGTGTAGGTCACTTGTATCTATATAAATTAGGTTAACTTAGATCAGACATAGAGGGGCACTATGTCTGGAACCTCCTCGTGGTGTGCCCCGGGCAACGGCGGCCGCTTCCCGGCCGACGGCTAATACCAGACCGACGGCGTTCCTTCCCTGTACCCCTCTGCTCATCAGAGGAGACAGGGGATGGGGCAAGAGTGGACCTGCTTCGGCTCGTCCACTACGGACGGACTCGTCGTTGACAGCGGAGGAGGAAGAAAACCTCTTTAAAAAATCGCTGACGGCGGTGGAGTAAACCACCTTAAAAAACCTTGGACGGACTGTGGTGGAGTAAACCACCCTTTAAAAAAATCACGGACGGACGGTGGAAGACAACCACCTTAAAAAATTACTGGACGGAGGTGGAGAAAACCACCAGTATAAAAAATCAAGGACGGACAGTGGAAGGAAACCACTTAAAAAAATAACCGGACGTTGAGGATGAGCACCTCGTTAAAAAATCAAAGACGGACTTGACAAGGACGGACGGGAGCTTAATGACGGCAGAGGAGGAAACCTCTATAAAAAACCAACGACGGACTGGTGGGGGAGGGGGTGCGTTCATTCGCCTCCTTCTCTTGCCGTTACAGGACGGCAGACGAGAAAACCTCGGTAAAAAATCATGGCCGGGCTAGCGGGGTGGGGGTGCGTTCATTCGCCCCTTACCCCCGCCATATGCCAAACATTATGGCAGAGACAGAGGAGAAAACCTCTATAAAAACCCAACGACGGGTGGGTGGCGGACAGGTGGTGGTTCATCCGCCTCCTTCTCCTGCCAGGCCGAACCAAGGGGAGATGGGTCGGGGGGCCTGTCTTCCCATTGCACTGGTTTGGCGGACGGGGAGACAGTTCGTCACCGGGCTGTCTCCGTCAGCGGGCGGCCCCTCCGGGCCTTGCCGCCGGGGCAGCGCGGCTGAATGCCAGCGCAGTGCCCGCGTCGCCCCAGTATGGCGGCGGACGGTGCACCGTGGAGTTTTTTAGTGAGTAGGAGTCTTACATACCACTCGTTCCCCCGGGCGAGTGTGTACCCATGACGGGTTTTCCCTCCACGTTAACAAAAAAAAAAAAAAAAAAGGTTTAGCCACAGAATGTGAAGCCTGGCCGACCTTAGACCACGACCTTTTTTCACACGTTCTTATCGTAAGTGATTTGGTTGTCATAGCCAGTTATCATCTCTTCAAAAATGGCTCGGTTTCATTACGTCTCAATAATTGATTGCAAATGAGTACACGGTTCATTAGATTTCTTTCAGTGAGCTCGTGTGGCACCCAAATATCAAGCTTTTTGGCATAGACAGTTGTCTTCAAATGGGTTAAAACTGTTTTGTGGCCAATTTCCAGTTATTTAGCTATAACGTAACTACTGTTAAGCTGATCTTGCTCCACTTTTTCAAAAATGGCGTTCAATTTATTCGTAACGGGGCGACCAGAGCGAGGTGCATCTTTAACATCAAAATTTGCGGACTGAAATCGTTTGAACCAACTTTGTGCCACTCATACTGACACTGCATTAGGCCCATAAATATCATAAACTTTTTTCGCTGCTTGAGTTGCTTTTTTGCCTTTTTTGTAATAATATTTTAAAATGTACCGAATTTCTCCATTACATTCACTCATTTTTACAGAAGGAAAAAGAAATGAAAAATAGCGGGAAACAACTTTTTTCTTTTATATTTTTTCTTTTTAATGTTACCAAAACCAGCCAGATACAAATAATATAGCCAAAGAAATTTTATAACAAGTTTATACCTACGTTATGCGAAAACACTTTTTCCCCTACCTAATATTCATTTATTTTGAATAACAATCAAGTGGTGCCAGTTACGAAGAAATTTTTATTACATTTTGTTTGTTAAACACCGATGTTTTCAGTATACATAATACGTTTAACTTTTACCCGGAAATCGGTAATTTGATTAGGTTCTTGAACGCATCCTCTTAAATATTTTTGGAGGTTAATTGTTGTTAAATCTTAACCCCCTTAATTTAATGCATCGTTCACCTTAATTGGGGCATTCAAGTAATTGCTTGATCGCACCCTTATGCCGCCTTAGCTTTACGAGACTAGTGACTATTGTGTACGTAATATTTCTTTTTTTGTATATTTTATTTTAATTTTGACAGATACCGTGGCGATGGAATAAATCCGACTAATCCATGTAATATTTCTCGTTCTACTAATGCCTAAATTAGTTACATAATGTGTTTATTCAACTTTTATTGAAATATTTAGTGTCTAATTAATAAATGACTGGTCGTCGAATCGAATAATTCGAACGATTTAAAGTATTCCTCATTTAATTATTTTCAATTATATCAATATTTATTTATTATTTGAAACTCGTTAAATTATTTGAGTAGATTAAATGATTCTACTATAAGTATTATAATAGTTATGATTGTGTCACACACCCCTATAGTCGTAGAAGTTCGTGCCACGCGCAACCGTCCTATGTTTCCGAGAGACGTTGGCGGGACGAGGTACAACAGACGATAACAGGGGGCGGGTAATGTAGCAGGGAAGGGAAGCGTGTGTAAATGCGTGACGCAGGCGCGCAAGTAACAGTACACTAAAGTAAACAGTATCACGTCTACATACAAACGGCCGAAACGAAATCTAGGTAAACTTCAATAGTCACGAGTACGCAAATTTTATCTAATGACGAAATATTATATTACCTACTTCCTACAGATTAAAATTGTTATTTGATTGAACTTTAAGCAAAAATCCTTTTTTTTTAATGTACATTCCCTTCTTACTAACTCACAATCGCTTTTGAAAGTAGAAATAAAACCCAGTTAAAAATAATTATATAAAAACTTACAAAATTAGCAGTAATATTATATATTTTAGTCAAAAGATAATCATGACAATTTCATTATTCAATACGTAAGTAGGTTACCATCCAAGAAACACAGCCAGAGGCCAGTCCTAGTGCGTGTTTATCTTTCGAGCAGCTGCAGATAATTATTTAAAGAACACTGCTGATATAACATACTGTTTACTTTGTATTATGTAGTGTAGTGGTGTGCAACCTCGTCCCAGCCGACGTATAAAACATAGGACGTTTGCGCACGAACCTGCTTTCAAGTCCGGTGAAGCTGTAAAAGCCGCAGCGGCTTTAGGGCCCCTAAGACTAACAGTGTAGTCAGATCTAAAAAAAAAAAAAAAAGCACGAACCTGCACAACTATAGTGTCTTAGTTTTTAGGTGACCTTAGTATATACATAGGCAACGTTTAGTTTGGAATCAAATGGCCACGTGTAACATTGCTCACTATATAGTGTATAATTTTAATACAGGGAAAATCCTCACAAGTCAATATAAATTAAATTACTTTCTGTTTTTTTTTTCTTCGCATATCACATAAGGTATATACAAAAGATTGTGATAATGTATCAATAAATTTTTGTTTAAAATTAATTAAGTTTTGTATTATGTAGGGAACAATTGCTTGATGAAAATTTAGATGTTTAATAATGCAGATGAGCTCTAAGGTATTAATAAATAGAAACATAACTTGAATTGTAATAAAGATAATTTTAAAATTTACTTAAAATTACTTTTCAAAATAAATGATTATGAATTAAAAAATAAAAGAGAAATTTCATATCAAAGTGTTCACGAGAAATACATTTTTAAAAATACGTTAGTCTGAAACTAAGATGGTAACAAAAACGGTCAACAAATTAACTAGGTAATTCGGATTCCAAACCGAAGAAATGATAAAAATTAATTACGCGAAAGCTTAAACCAGTAAATTATTAAAGTAAAATTCATACTGAAGCATTTATTCGAGATAAAAGATTTCAATAATTCTTTGTGAAAATTTAATTGAAAAAAAATCATTTTCGTATTGACACAGTGAAACAAATTATAGAAAGTAGAGTAGCAAGTCGGGTTAAACACGCGTCGAATACGAATACCATATCGTGACGTTTCTTTTTACCCGATTGTAAAAAAGGAGGGATATGTTTATCGAGCGTATGTACTTTAATATGTTTATGTCTATTTCTTTGGCACGCCCTGTAGCCGCAACAGCTTGATGGATTAGAGCATACGAGGTGTCGTTAGATTTATCTTAATTGTACGTGTGGCATAGGCTATATAATATTAAAGTACGACGTCTGGAAATCAAATAAAAAGTAAAATTAGTGTTTTTTAAAGTCTAGTGTTTTTATTTGCAGTCGGTCTTTTTATTTCCTTTTTAATAATTTATTAACATGTTTCGTTTGGTAACTTGACAGAAGAAGACCGATAACGTTAGTCTTGTTTAAAATTTTAATTTTAATAGTGGTAAGATGTTGCAATTTTATATTTAACTTGGCTGTGCCTGCGGCTGCGCTCGCGTAGACTACAGAATGCCGTCGATCGAGCATATGCACAAATTCTGCTACCCTCACTCCCGGTTATTTTAAAGATAAAAATGCTTATTATGGGTGATCTTTAGAATATAAACATATACTCTTGCTGATTTTTTGTAGGCCTTTTTAAGATCTAAAATTATGTAATCAGTTATGGTCCCAGTTTTATTGTCTCTTGGGTTAAATAACCGGCAAAATTCTTCGATGGCCTCTTCAAATATGTTAAACAAAAAAAATACTATACGTACAGACATGACTAGAGATTTATTAATAAAGACATTTCAATTTTCAAAAAAGTACTTCTTGTATTCATTTTTGTAATCCTGAATGAAGTTATTCGTCTTCCTTGTGTTTAGAACCACTACATATTCTGACATTTTACACTTGCTTAGAAAATGTCATTTAGTATGAATCAAGAGATTTGGTAAAGTGCTAATCAACCAATATAAAAAATTGAACCTTGAACGATTATTTATATTATCGCGAGTTTCAAAATTCATTTTATTTTTACTTCTATTAACTAGCTCACTCGGTAGACGTAGTTCTTCCTTTCCGGGAAATAATGGTTCGAACACAGCGCCACCTATCGTATCATAACGACAATAACAACAACAACATATATATCATAACAAATATATCATAGTGAATATGAGCTTAATCGGTCATGTTGTTGAGAAGTTATACGATGACTCTGTCAGTGATCAACTGATCACACGCCCACAAGATTTCTATACACCTATAAAAGAAAATAACAAAAAAAAATTATTTCCAACATAATGTATTTTAATTTATACACAAACATTAAAGAATACAGTTGCGGTTTTCTTCAGCGGAGCCGGCAAAATAAAGCTCATTTCTGGAAATTGGTTTCAATTACAATTAAATTATTAAACCTTATCTATACAATTAATAAAATTGAAGACTCTGTTTGTAATTTTAAAATAACAGCTTTTTACTAAATGCATATGAAAGTATGTATATACGATACCGATAACAAAACACCCATTTTTAAAACTTTTATCTGTCTGTCTATCTGTCTATTTGTTCCGGGTAATCTCCGAAACGGTTAGACCGATTTTGACGGGACTTTCACTGATAGGTAGCTAGCTGATTTCATAGGAAGTAACATCTTAGGCTATTTTATTTTAGAAAAACAATTAGGGTTTCGCATAAATAAAAAAAAACCTGCTGATGGTGAATCAATTCTGGCGCTTAAATAGCTTACGCTAAGTAAAGCATAAGAGATATAGCAAATTAATATACTAAAGAATTGTAGAATTTAAAAATACCTATAAAAAGGTCAGAGAGAGCATATTTCTATCTTTTAAGGAACACACACAATAAGCAATTTTGTCTTTAAAATAGCCGGGAGCGAAGAGCAAGATTCGCGAGGGCATTCTGTAGTCCACATGAGCGAAACTGCGGGTACAGCTAGTTTCAACATAAATTTGAGAAGCTCTACAGCAAAATAAGCTTCAGCGTTAATATCATGCTGATTTATAGGTGGATAGGTATTATATATTGATTAATTTTTACACTCTCCATGATGCTTTTTAATCATATCTGAAGCCTTTTCTGCGATCATCATTACCGCTGCATTGATATTACCGCTCACAACCTTGGGCATTACACTGGAATCTACTATTCTAAGTCCTTTTACACCCCTGACAAATAACTCTTCGTCTACTACTCCCTTACCTTTAGGTCCCATCGCACAAGTTCCAGCGTAGTCCCACATACTAGATCCCACATTTAATACATGACATTTCCAATATTCATGACTACCAAAGTTTAGGTGTTTACATTGTTCAATATTATAGTTCACAATTTTAGATCGTAAACTTTTAAAATATGTTGTATTTACGATTTTCAAATAATCTTCCATATATAGAGCGTGTTGTTCTAAATCCTTTTTATTGGAAAAATATCCGGTACGAATAACAGGTGGCAGTTCAGGATCGTTTTTCTTCAGCCTGACGCTGCCCCGTGATTCCGGGTGTAGTAACGACACCACAGTAAAAAATGTCTCTCCATATAAACTAGCTTTAGTTGAAGCCTTACATACTTCGTCATTTAGATCAAAACCTATTATACACAATAACGTACCTATCAATGAACCTGCTGGGAAAGGGAGTGAATATGTAATATAATCACCGCATTTCTGTGATCTGTCCAAGGCAGCACGGCCGACAATGACTGGATTAGGAAATTTGTCCAAGTTTGTAAAAAAGTCAATATTATCGACCAACGAACTCATACCACTCTTTAAAGTCAATTTAACAGGTACTAATACGTGATCTTGTAAGTTTTCACCGACGTTTGGAGAATTTACTATCACTTTAATTTTCATTTCATTTAAATGTTTTTCAGGTCCGACACCAGATAACATCAACAGTTGTGGGCTGTTAATAGCACCGGCAGATAATATAATTTCTTTCCTAGCTTTCAAAGTCATTAGTTTTTTATCAGTGGTTTTTACTTCAACCGCATAGCTTTTTTATTTTCATCAACAATAATTTTTGTCGCCAATGTATTGATTAGAAGATAAAAGTTGCTTCGACCTTTAATAGGTCTGAGATAAGTAACAGCGGTACTCTGGCGAATTATATTATCTGTAGTAAATTGGGCCATAGAATAACCAATTTGTTTTTTACCATTTACGTCTAATATTGTTTCAAAACCCATTTCTTGAAAAGCCTCAAAATAGTTTTTTGTTCTCCTCTTCCATACTGCTCTGTTGATTATGACGGGACCTTTCGTGGAGTGAAGGTTTGCCAAATCATTTTTTATGATATCAACATCTTCCAAGCGTTCAGTCTTTTTAAAATACTTAAGGACTGATCTCCAATTCCAACCTTTATTACCTGCTTTCGCCCAGTTATTGTAATCTTCTTCGCATCCCCTTACGTGGGACATGTAATTTACACTGCTAGATCCCCCAAGCATTTTTCCTCTGGCTATGTGAATTGTTTTTGTTTTATGAGCTTGACTAGAGTAACTGTCATTAAAGGAATTGTATCCCCAGTCAAATTTTCTTTCATCTAATAGTGCAAATAGCGCTGGAACCTGAAAATATTAACTATACCTTACTTAACTATATTACCTTCTTAATTAATGAGTTTTTACTTATTATAGTTAGATTATGTAAAGATAAAATTATTAATATAGCCAAAATTTTTATGATTACCACAGCGGTGCAACTATCGGGTCCAGATTTTAACTTCTTTGGCACTAACTCGACATATGTTGTGAGTATGACCCATCTTGATTCATAAATATATAATTTATTAGTAACAACTACAACGCTAAATTTTGGATTCTAGTATAGCTACGGACCGTCGTTTCGACAAAACAAATAATTACTATAAAAATGTTCTACATCGGACAGAAGTTACATGATCACGAAAAATTATACTCACGATTAAATACATAAATATGAAATAAGCATGCCTTTTATAAGTTATAAAATTATTATAATAAATAATCTTACATTCGCAGTAACAGGTGGAGCACCACCAGCTTCGATAAGAAGAACGGTGCAGTTACAATGTTCCGTCAGTCTATTAGCAACAATAGAACCAGCTGTTCCACCACCCACTATGATATAGTCAAAAGTTTCACCATCTGGAAAGAAAATTATTGGAATTTTAAAATAACTGTTGTAGGGAGGCTTTAGATTGTGTGAAGTGTTCTATGTTATTGCCCAAGGCATGGTAAGCGGCTACCATAGGCTACGGACGCTGGCGCGTTGCCAACGCTTCTCTAAAGGGCTCTGAAAGCCCTACTCAAGGAAGTAATACAACACCAGCTTAACTTGGCTGCGATATTCTGTATATTACACCGATCGGACTGCCCCAAGTATTCCTTTGATTACAACGTCATCTGATGGCTAGTGTTAATTCGGTCAAAGAAATGGAATCGGTTGAAGCAATGATGGCGTCGATCGACATGAGTTCGAATCACTATAACGAGCCTGAACTTTCAGTAAAGGACAATATCGTGATAAAACCATAGCATGTGAGTAGGGCCTTTTCTACTGCACACTCGTCTTGCATTCAAACAAAGAAAGCAAAGCCTTTCTAGGATTGGAGCCGATCGACGGGGAATCTGATATTACTGTCACTAATTTACCCCTTTTGGCTGTTATTGATAATGATGTAGTCACATTATATTCTTACAAAGTGTATGTTCATATATTAATAATAGAAAGAAGCTCGCGCAACTTTTTATTAAAAGTACATGAAAGAATTGGGAGCTCGTTACTGAATACAATATTTCGTTAGCCCATTCAAGAATTTCGAAAATAGTAAAGAAGACTACGTATATTTACCGTAAACGTAAGGTGGTTTTCTGTAATCTAAAGTATTGTCATTAATCAAAACTAGTAGACCAAAAAGATATCGAAGCAAGTCCAGGAGTGTTGGTAGAATTTTTACTTGAATTGAAGCCAAAATAGCATAAAACATTCTGAAATAGAAATTGTTTATAAATATCATTTATATTTCAAAACGAATAATACAGTCTTGTGGCCGGTCATAATTTTAGTTGATTAAAGTATTAATATAGAAGTAAAGTTTTCAAAGAGTTATAGGTGTTATAAGTCGAACAAGTTCGTGTGCGACCGTCCCATGTGAGAGAATTTGGCGGGGACAAGATAGCACGACATTACGTCACTACAGTACACTAAAGTAAACAGTATGTTGTCTCGGCAGTGTTCTTGAAATAATTACCTAAAGCCGCTCGGTAGAGAAACACGCACTAAGGCTGCCCTCTGACTGTATTGCTTGGGTTGCCTACTAACATATTTCATAATGCTGTATTAAAATGTCATTATTATCCTTTTACTGAAATCTATTATCTACTAAAAAAAATTCAGTTTTAATTTAAATTATTTCTACTTGGGTTTTGTTTCTACTTTGAAAAGTGATTGTAAGGTAGTAAGAGGGGAATGCACAATTTTTATTATAAAAATATATATTTTTTACTTGAAGTTTAATAAATCAAAACAATTTTAAACTTCTCGTTTCGGCCGTTTCTATGTAGACGTAATACTGTTTTCAATGTACACTGACTTGCGTTTCTACGTCACGCAATTGCCCGCGCATTCCTTCCCCGCTACATTACTGGCCTCCGTTGTCGTCTATTGCACCTCGCCCCCGCCAACGTCTGCGGAAACATAAGACGGTTGCGTACCAAAATATAATAGAAACTTAAAGAATTAAATACACACATTATATGGAAATATTTGTAACAGGTTCCTCAAAATTATAACTAGTCACGTTACCATTATGATAACGGAAATTCTTCTTCTTATCATTATCCAACATAAATAGGGTAGGCACATTATATTTTCCTCTTCCTCTGTCGTCAGTCAACTCCTTATACGCAATATATAATTTCTTACACAATCCATCAATACTTTCTTCGGTTTTCACCTAATCCTATATCCATCATACTTAACATCCTGCTAGTTATATGACTTTCATCCCTCCTCATGACATGCCCATACCACGCTACTCTATAACCTCTCAGTTTCTCTGTGACTGGTATAATTTTGTTGATCTTATTCATTTTAGTTACACCACACATCCATCTTAACATTCGCATCTCTGCCATAAGTAATTTTCTTTCATCTGTATCATTCGTTGCCCAGCACTCAATTCCATACATAAAAACTGGTCTTGTGTTGATTTTATACAATTTTCCTAAGTTTCAGGGACTAAATGCATATTATTATCTCGATCAACTAAATAATCTAAACATTTTTTTAACTCCCGCTACCTTCAGCAGTAGGTATTAGAATATTTTAGTACATTATGGTACAAGTGTGTAATGTTGGTGATTACCGCTGAGGCGCCATTGAGACCCGAGCCGTTAGGTGAGGGTCTTAAGAGAGCCGAGGACGGTAATCACCATTACACACGTGTATCATACGACGTTTTCAACACACTTGTGAAGAAACTGATAATAAAAAATCATTTTATTTAGTACATAAAAAGTTTATTTAAAGAAACAATTAGTAAATGTGCAGTTAGTAAAATTATAATTAACTGTTTTTGATGGCATGGCGGTTTTATCAGATAGATTATTTATTGAAATACTTTCATGTTCTATTATTATTTGACAAAAGTTATATTTGAGTGAAAGTTTCATTTATTAAACGCGTACAAGTTGAAATTATCTATTTAAATACGAAGTTGTATGAAATGAGCAAGCAATAGGTACATTAATTTATTTGTTCTATTGATCATTATCTTTTTTGTATCGAAACTTTTTTAAGAACAAAGCAACTCGACCAATAAAATAATAAAAAAACTCTATAACTCACTTGTGAATAATAGCAATGAAAAAGTCACAGTTTGATTGCGGGTGTCATTATGTGCCTAATTGCGGTGATATTAGAGCCACTTTATGAGCAAGTGTGTTGAAAAAATAATTACAATATATTATTTGTATCACCTTCCAAAACCTTTAACTACAAGCACTAAAGTAAAATTAAACATCATCGTGTGATAGTATTTATATTTTACTTTCATATGTAAACTAGCTGTACCCGCGGCTTCCCACGTTCATTACGTAGTAATTTGTTCGTTGTGTATTTTTAGTTTTTCTCAGATTTTATGTTTTCTAAAACTATTATTGACAATTCTTATATCCTAAATTGAACAATGAGATGTACTTATTTTCCGTGTACGAAATATCATCAAAATCTGTTAATAATTAATAAAACATTAATTTTGCTTTTTTACTAATTTCTAAAGGTATTATTGACTATTATTATAGTATTAGCTGTGCCCCACGGATTCATACATATTAATTTTATCCTACAAACACCGCGCCTCCAAAGCACTCGTGTGGCCTTATCGTAAATGTTCTTCCGGCATGTACAAATTATTTTAATTTTTTATTATCTCTCAATCTATGGGTCAAAATAATAACGTTCTATAATAGTAAAATTTAACTTCATAAAATTATCTTTATTGCCATGCCTAAAAATAATGGTCATAAATCACTTTTTAATTTTCAACAAATTATTGTAATAAAATACCTTATTATGGCTTATGTACAAGAGATAGGCATATGCTATGGCAGTCTTTTATTAGATGTACTAAATACTAATATTTTTGTGGAACATTATATTTATGTATCATTAATACGTCAGCGCACGCGGATACAGCAGTTCGGGAGCGCTTTGTCTTCCGACTTCCATAACAAAAATCAATATTTAAGACTAGCCTAATGTTAGATAGCGTATGCTATTCCTCGTGAGTCTAGCTGTCATATACAAAAATAATTTTTCGATTCTGATTAGTAGTTCCACCTTTTTAAACATGAAAACATAAAAATTCTTGCGTTTTATTATATTAATAGTATATTATAATTTAACAAAATATAGATAATAAATAATTAATTATATGGATATCAATTGGAGAATGATACATACACCCTTCTCGTGTACAAAATTTTATAATAAAACGGTCCAGTCGATTTAGAGTCAAATCTAGATATACAAACAGACTTCATTAAAAAAAAAAGTCATATTCATGATTTTCATGAAAATCATATGTACTAACGGAACTACAGAATTATTAATTTATAGATATATAAAATAGCAGGAAGTCGTATTTCGATAATATCGGCTAAATTCATTTTTACTTTATATTCCACGTAAATTACATAGTTATCTCTCAATTTAATGACTTACAGTAGTTGAAAACGCTATCAATGACGTCAGTAAGTGCATTAAAATAACAATTAGTTCATGAAATATATTATAATTTACATTATCGTACATATTGTCGATTGTATTAATTATTTTAATGACTTCTTCAGGTCAACGACCGAATGTTATCTATATGTTAATATGTGAAGAAACAGATTAAACATATTGCGTGCACGGAAGATTGTGAGATTTGGCATGGTTAAAGTTTATATGGAGAAGTAGTGCAGATAGCTAAAATTTATGTATAATATCTGTTACTAGTATATAAAATAAAATAAATTAATACTGCGAATCCTAATCCGACCAGTGCCATTGAACTGAGACCCCCCAAAATATTGTCATTGTCTCTCAATGAAAAGTGACAGCAAGTGATATAATATTCATTGTTTAGGTTCATACTGCAAATGTCAAACAGAAAATAGTCTATGATTAAAAAGTCGCTGGTCGAATTTCGATCATTGGGCGACCGCTAGTTAATGTAATTTGGCCATGGGCGAAGCCAGCTTTTTAGCTTGGGGTTTGGGGGGGGGGTGGGGGGCAGCGGACAAAACACCTATAGAATAAATCCTAAAACCCGTGAGTGAATGAGATAGATACATTAAATATACTAAACTTGGCAGTATGACTCTACAGCACCTGTTTGTAAGTATGGTACGGTACAAACAGAACGACGATCGTCAGTGACAGTTTCCATTGATACTTGTCGCCATCATATCGGCTTGCTGAAATACCCTTTCAAGCTAAGTGACTATGTGGCCCAAGATGGTTGTTTACGCTAATTATTATATAATAGGCCGTGGTAGGAAGCGCAATCCTCTTTCCCCTCTCCCACCGGCCATTTTTCTATTACCAAGATCGATCCCCACCCTTTTCGCGGACTGGTGCAATATCAGTCGTAACAAAAACGTATTAAGTGGTGGTTATTAAGTTATTACCTATTCAAGCAGAACATTGTTGTCGAAAGTGAGAGTGAAGCTGTCCAGACGCCCCCTGAAACTCAGCACGCGACCTGCACCAGACGTGAGTACCCATTTATTCACTCCTTCCCTCGCCTTGTGCCACGTGCATTTTTAAATACCAAGTTCCTTTGAACTGGCGCCTACAATGGTAATACGTTAAGCTTAGTGGGGAATTGCTCTTATGTGCAGCTGCCGGAACACACTTTTAGGTACCTGCGACAGATTTTCAACTTGAGGATGGTAGCTAGCCAGGTGAGCATTACAAAAAGCCCTAACACCATGCTATGGTTTCATCACGACGTTTTCCTTCTCCGTAAGCTTAGGCTCATTGCAGGGATTCGAACTGACGACGATCGACACGGTGTCCACCACTGAGCCATCATTGGTTATCATTGACTACGATATTTTACTATTTGTTCTTTCTTCGCTTAATATGTCAATAAGCAATTTAAGGTTTTCTTCGCTTAATATGTCATAATAAGCCATTTAAGGTTTTCTTCGCTTAATATGTCATAGTAAGCCATTTAAAGTTTTCTACATACCTAAGAGGAAAGGCTGTCGACAGCGTATAAAAAAAACACCTTTACTTTTAATGCAGATACGTAGTGTTGATGGTATCAACTTTAAGCTGGTGGTTTTTTCGAAGGACCAATGTGGATTACACCTCCTGATTTGAGTGCAACCCAAGCCAGCGAAAGGTCTGCAATTAACAACTTAAGTCCATCCACCATTCTTCTGGAACGTCCAACTTCCCGTTAGTGGTCTGTGTGACGTTTGTGGCACGATTACGAATTGTCCCAATCATCATAGTATAGTTAGCACACATGGCGAAAAGCCTTCTCCTTTCTGCTGTTATCGGTCGAAAACTCACGAGTGTAACGATTTCAAAATAACTGTTACGACCGTTCCTCCGGGTTTTGCAGTAGTGATGTGTCGGACCGAAACTCTCTGGCATAACTGACAGACACAAATCTTGCCCAACTGGGATTTAAACTAAGCACCGACCACGTAGAAATACGTAGAAAACATCAAAATAATTTTAACGTGAACGAAGTTGCGGGAACTAGGTAACATATAAATAAATACATTTCTGGTTCTTACCCTCTTGGGTGTGGTATATAGCGTACGTATAGGTATATATCGGTAAATATATAGTGTATTTGGGGTATGAATATTATTATGAAAATAATAAAGGTAAAAGGAGTTTCGGGTCGACGAAACTATGGCAAAGTATATTATATCATAATCAGAATTTGATTGTAAGAAACCCGAGGCGATTCAATAATAAAGGGTCTGACGAAAGTACCTAACTGATGGACGTAAAAATAGAAGGAGTAACAATAAAAAAATTGCCAAGTGCGTGTCGAACTACGCGTAGTATAGGATTCCTTTATTGGATTCATATTTCATACATTACCTAGGCATTCTATAGAAAGCCAAATGAGAAACCGGCAAATTATGGAATACATCTCCAATTTGTTTCGAATAGCACGTGAGAGTTCTTGGCGGGATCTAAAAGGATTATGTGTTGGTTTTTGGAGTACCCTCTCGCTTGAGCAAGAGGGTTCTATGAGACTCCCGCTAACTAAAATAACACGGTGTACTATCAGTCGCCACAGACGGAGCGACACGGGATCGCGTTAGAACCTAACGTAACATCTTTCTTTTACTAACCTAAATTTTAATGGCATCCTTATTATTTGTCATAATAACTTTTGTATTTTTGAGATATGCACGTAATTTTCACTTTACCTAGACATTCTATAGAATGCCAGCATTTCATACATTACCTGTAACATATATACCACTACTATGATTGTTAAGCGGTGCTACTACCATGATTTTTTCACATATTCAAAAACAACTTTACACTCGACTCTAACAAAAATTAGCACTTAAATTAGCATTTCGCAAACGGATCCCTGAATCGAAAAATGATTTTTCACACACCCGCAATATTTTTACACAACCTATCCAATGACACCCCACATGATGGGATAGACGAGAAAAATAATTCATTCCCACTTTACCTGTAGGGGTGATAAACCCTAGACATTTTTTTTTCAAGATTTTATTTTATCATTTTGTCGGCGAGATTAATATGTACTACTATATTGGTACCAAATTATAGCTTTCTAGTATTAAGAATCTTTAAGATAAGTCGCGGACCGACATGGACATAGCTTAAATACAAGGGACCTTGTTGACTTCGGAACCCTAAAAACGAACGGGGTTAATAAAATCATGTTTATTTTTCATCGTAATGAAAACAAATGGGTATTGCGTTATCATCTATTATTTGCTAACAATGTATTCTTATTTCTGTTCTTAATTTATTTTGACAAAAATTATAATAAAACTAGCCGTATCCTATGGTTTCATCCGTTTAAAATTTATTCGACGAACTCTCCCAACGCACCTGTGTTGTCTATTCTTTTTCTTAGTTCCCGTACTCGCCTACAGTTTGCCTAATTGCTTGAAGTCCATAGCTATTGGTTAATTGCTTATTAGTATAGATTGGGTGAAGTGATATAGCGCAGTGTTGGCCAGCGCAAACAACTCGTTAGGGGGCGTTCAAGTATTACGTGACGCAATTTATGAAAATTTTAAAATGTAACGCACCGTAACATTCTTCGGTACCCCTCTCCCCCTCCTTAAACGTTTTGTAACACCCAAGTCAACAAGTCAGCATGAAGAACAAGAACAACTGATGATGCGAATCTCCTTTTTTTGAGGACAATACACAGTATGAACTCATTTTAACAAAACTGACTACCAATACAGTCGAGGGATTCCCCGTAAAACAAACGAGAAGTGTTGCCAACTTGGGACAACGAAATAAAAATGACGTACAATACAATCGAGGAATCCCCCGTAAAACAGAAACGAAAAGGGAAATTTAATTTGCCTACTTTTTATTTAAATTAAAAAATAAAATGTTACGTAACGCGTTATTCGAATCCCCCTCCCGCCCTTGTAAACGCATCTTAACGTTTTACGTAGTACTTGAACGCCCTCTTAACGTGGTTAGAATTGATGTTTAGAGAAGAGAGACAACACTTTTTTACAGTGTGAAGTGAAGAAGGAAACCGACATGCAATTCACATACCATTAAATGTTAACGGCGTATAGCTATTTATAAGCAATCTCAGAAAAACTAGTTCTCAACTCCTCAACTACTGAGGACTGAGTTGGAACAGCTCGTGTGCCGGTGTGTGTTGTCAAACGCTCCCTCCGTACCGAAAAAAAAAAACCCGTAGGTACACTGGTACTTTGTGATAGAATTAGATGTGACCTTTTTGGTTTCGCAGTCGAATTTTAAACCATTTTATACGCAACTATAGTATATTAGCTGGGCATATTTTCTCTAATACTCACCTGTCTAGATACAAACTTCAAATAAATCAAAACGTAACCGTTAACTTGATTATTCCAAGAGTAAAATAAACGAGTTAATTTCAGACACGAATAAACCTGTCACGGCAAATTCCGCACTCATGTATGCTTTATTTTTACGACAGCGGCAAATCAAAGGGGATCGAAATGTACAACTGGAAAATACCGGTGAAGGTTTAAACCTCTTCATTATTTAAGTTTTTTATTTGTCTGTTAAAGTAGTGGTTTCTGAGAACGAAGACTGAATTAACACTTTTTACATGCTCGTGCAGTAATGATTTTCAAGTTAATCTTTGATACAAGGTAAATTGAAAACTTTAAATCCCCGACACAAGTAACCTACCTATTCGTTGAGCCATTCCAATGCACCCAAACGTTACATCGTTGGTAAGGAGTTAGGTTTCCTGCAGAATCGAGATGATACTGCAGCATCAGGTCAAGATTTTCGTATTCTTCAAATATCATTGAAGTAATAGAATACCAAATTCCGACTCGATCAGACTGATAATCTTCAAACGGCTGAATAGATATTCCTAAATCATAGCTAAGAATATTCTCGAACAAGTGGCCTTTCACACAACAAAAAAAATTGATCAAAATCGGTTCAGCCGTCTGGGAGCTACGCTGCCACAGACATACACACAGGTACAAAGATGCATATACATGACGGAGGAAGAACTTCTCCATCGTTATTATTACTCATTGTCTATGTTTATAACTATAACCGTGGGCGTCGGTGGGTAGTTGGATAAAAAAAACTCGTATCACAAATTGATATTAATTATTTAAACGATTAGATTACAGACAGTATGTAGGTAGACACGTATAATTAATAGCTGGCGTTCCGAATCTGACTCGATGTCAACATATATTTACACTAGCTGTGCCCCAAAGTTTCACCCGTGTTAATTTTATAAGACAAACATCACAACGCCAACGCACCCGTGTAGCCTATCATAATTGTTCTTCCGCAAGTATATATTATTTAAATTTTGATGTGACACATCTTTAAGCGAGTGGTAAACCTGATTGTTGGAATGGCGATAAAGGCCGTGGCGATGCCTCGCCACGCTTTATGATGGAATATATGAACAGAAGCATATTTTCAGAACACTCTTAAATCCTAGCGGTCGTAAGCGTGACTAATGTTTTCCAAAAAGTCCCTTAAGTTTAAATCCTCACCTCGAAACAAATTGTATTTTTTTATGTGCTATGAATTATAAAATTATGGATATACAATTATGGAAATAACTAAGTTGTCGCGATTTAAAATAATTTTTTAATTTTTGTATAATAAAAATGAATATTTATGGAATAATAACTCATTATTTTATGGATCAAATTTGTAATGCTTTATCTTTTCATTATGCCCTACCTGATTCCTGTCGTAATCTGTTCTTGGATGCCTATAACTTATACAAAATAATTTCTATGTTTCATATCTGCCAGGCGTTCTGTGACGGATTTTCTTTTTTTTATTATCTCCTAAACTATGTGTCCAAATAGCATACCCTGAAGAGCTAAATTTAACTTCATAAAAATGTCTTTATGATGAAGTAACTTTTGTTTGTAAGGATCTATATGCCATATCTAAAAATTATGCTTATAAATAACTTAATTTTTAACAATAAAATTGTCTATCACAAAATATTTCATTGTGGCATATGTATAAGAGATACGCATATGTTATTACGTTTTTTTTGTAGATATAGTAAACCCTAATATTTTTGTAAAACATTGTATTTACGTATCATTCACCATTACGCCAGAGCACGAGGATAAAGAAGCTCGAGAGGGCTTCCATTTCCGATGTACTTAATAAAAATCAACATTTAAGGCTAGCTGACAGTTATAGTGTAATGTTATATAGCTTATAAAATTTCTCGTGAGTCTGACTATCATATAAAGAAAGAATTTTTCGAATCCGACTGGTAGTTCCAGAGATTAGCTTGTTTAAACAAACAAACAAACAAAAAAACTTTTACACTTTATTCTATTAAGTATAGATATGAAACTGTAGGACACTTATTGGTCAAATATTTTTTATAAATAAAACTGTATAAGACATTAGTAACTGTCTCATTAGCATAGTGGTCCTAAGTGCGACTGCAATGCCCGAGGTCCTGGGTTCGCTTCCAGGTCGCTTGCAGCAGCTTGGAATTTGGCTTTGTGCCCAATTGATGTGAATAGACTCGCCTTCTATTACATGAATCTAAAAACATACCCGGCGGGGATACAGGCTTAATGGTATGTTATGTATGTTGTATGCAGTTCAGTTCCGCCTAGTGCGGTTTTACCTTTAGCCTCTGAAGAAACATATCTCTTAGTATGTAGGCTTATTTATATATATATATCATTTAAGTTACTTTACGTCTTTTATGTAAGTAGACGTTTTCATTTGTATAAAATGTTTATAAAAGTAATGATTTCACCGCGGGAGTTGAACACACATCCGGAGAAGGGAAATAGAAAAATTTTACTCGTCGTTTATATCTCTCTACGCTTTACGATTTGGATTTCGTATACTTATTTATTTGTTGAAATAAAACGTTATATTTCAAATTATCGATAAAAACGATCAAATATGTAAGTGAAAGTAAAAAAAAAAACATTAACTGTAGCATAATTATGTTTATAGTAAACTAGCTGTGCCTGTGGCTTTGCTCACGTGGACTACAGAATGCCCGCGCGAATTTTACTCCCCCGCTCCCGGCTATTTTAAAGACAAAAATGCATGTTGTGGGTGTTCCTTAGAAGATATACATATACTCTCCCAGAATTTTTGTAGGTCTTTTTAATGCCTATAATTTTGTGGTACATTAATTTGTTATATCTCTTATGGTTTACTCAGCATAAGCCATGTAATCGCCCAAAATGATTCATCATGTCCAGTTTTTTTTATTTGTGCGGAACCCTAATTATTTTTCTTAAATAAAAGTAGCCTAAGTTACTCCCTATATCATCAACTATCTATCAGTGAAAGTCCCGTCAAAATCGGTCCAACCGTATAGGAGATTACTCGGACCAAACAGACAGACAGACTAAAATTTAAAAAATGGGCTTTTTGTAATAGGTATCGTATTTACTTTCATATGCATTTAGTAAAAAACTGTTATTTTGACATGACAAACAGACACTTCAATTTTATTAAATGTATAGATAGATAATATATAATTACAATTTTTTATACTTACAATATTTTTTTGTAATTGCAAGAGGAACATTTCTCTCAATCTGAGACTAGTAATTCACATGAGTGGTATTATTTAATATTAATTAATTAATAATAATAATATTATTGCATTAATACAATTTTTGGTTAAATCAAGTGTTCCATATTCGGCTATAGGTTAACAAATCTTGAATATATGTAATTTGTTTGTCCTATGAATTTTATTTACATGTAAGTAGTAATTATCTACCTAATATGATAATAAATTAATATGCAACAATGAGATAACCAATTAATAAAAGATATTATGCAATAATTCAGCTTGTCTTTATGACGTTAACACATCGACACTTCGTTTGTCCAAAATCGACTTTAAATGCTGTCTTACTTACTTTCACGGGCTCTATCGATCTGTATATTTCAAATTTTGATATATCATTAAAAATGTCTTTTACTAATCAGATTCTTCTTCTTCTTCTTCTTCCTAACTTGGCAACCAGTCCTCTTTAATGAAGACCATTACTGCCATTATCGAGTGAATTATATTGTCAAGTGTTATGACGGTTCAGTATCCTAACAAGATGGTGGCTCCCTTGTTAGAACTTTCTAGGGAATTTTTGTGTGATCTCGGAATGAATGCTTTCAGCTTATATTTATAATCCACTTCACTTATGCACAAAAACCAAACTATATCACGCAAAACGCCACAAATATTACATAATATAGGGTCAAGAACCTAAGTAAATGAATTAAAAATAACAACCACAACATGCCACTTCAAGATCCCGCCAAAAACTCCACTAATCAGATTATTTGGCAACCAAGTTCAGATTTTCTTTTATTTGTTGTCGTACTTGACATTCTACTCTTTGGTCAATTGTCGTAAATGAAGTCTTTGTTTGAACATTGCTTAAACAACTTTTTTTTTGGATGAAAATAGCTATAAAAAGAAAAAAAACAATAAACGTTTTTATTCTCACATAATCGGTTTTTTTTGCGTTTTCCCTAAAGTCGTGTTTTGGCTTTTACTACATTTGAGACTCGAAGGGTCGACCTAGTCTCGACCCTGAGAGTGTCACGGGAAATTTTACATGATTTTTGATACCATGGAGAATTATTTCTTTAAAAAGTTTGAGAAACATTACAGAGTGTTAATAATAATAATAATAATACACCAGCAATTTGCTCTTAAATATGGGCTTGTAAGTTTTAGGGTTACTATAAATACGCACCAACACCAGTTCTCGATAACGGTCATGTTGTACTTTACTGGCATCGGTCTATAATCCCAGACAGGACTATTGTAAACAATAAACCTGACATCGTGCTGTTGGATAGGTCCGTGTGTCGGGCAATTCTTGTTGATATTACTATACCCCATGATGAGAACCTCGTGAAAGCTGAGAAAGCTAAACTTTCAAAGTACTTGGACTTGGCTCACGAGGTTAACGCCATGTGGGATGTGGACTCAACAATAATTGTCCCGATAGTCGTATCAGTGAATGATCTAATAGCCAAGAGTTTCGACAACCATCTTAGGAAGCTCTTGCTTTGCTGTTGGATTAAGGTAAAGACACAGAAGGCAGTTCTTTTGGACATGAGGCGAATTGTGAGGAAGTTCCTCTCTCTGGAGCCCTAGCCACCGGTAGCTTGGGCCTTCGCCCTGCTATTGGCGATGAACTGTTGTTTTATATTTTTTATTTTAATATTGTAATTTATAAAGATATAATTATAATAAATTTAATAAATATGTAAATAATTATATAAACGAAATAATAACTATATATTTCAGTTATAAAATTCACAATTTTATTTTATATTTTATAGAGATTTCAACTAAAAATTAAATTAACTTTTAAATTCTTAATAATTCACGTTGGCGTTTGTATTAGAGCGTGAACATCACGGATACCAGTTGAAAGAAAATTTCGCAAAGATTTAATAATACAAGCTCAAAAGCCTTTGTCGTATAAATTGGATCAAAACGGGCGCATAACAGGTTACCAGAAGGTTAATAATGCCCATTTCGTAACGTCCGAAAAGACATCTAATGCATATTATAAGGTGGTATAATATGAAAGGCCGGTTTAACACAAGCTGTTTTTATAAAAACAGCTTTTGCTTGTTTAACACGAATATGCTTAATTATTTATTTGACATATAGTAGAAGTAAAGCCTTCAATAACATAAAAATATTCACATAAAGGATACACGTGTACTAATACACCATACTGGATATGACGTCTTTTCGCTTCGTAATACGCAAGCGCACGCGCACTCACACGTACAAAGAGGAAACACTGTATAATGTATTTTCTATCTCATTTTCTCGCAGGCTAAATCTTATAGAAGTATGTTTTAGTGTCGCTTTTTCGTTTCAACGCGTTTCAAATAATAGTGCTACTAAAGAAGTTTTCACTTATCCTAACGTAACACGTTACGGCGCCACTCTGTCTGGCTTCCCTTCTCTACTCAGTGTTCTAATGTAACTAAGGATAAAATATATTTTAAAACCAATAAAAGATTTTATTAATTAATAACCTTTCCTCACATTACCATATTAATAAACATAAAGTTTAAGTAATAACCTATGCTTTTCTGAAGTTAAACAATTTCAATATTCATTATTTCAACTTAGATTAGTTTAAGTTATCACTTCTGACGCGCACGTTTTTTTTTCTTTTTTACATCCTCGTTTACGTAAAACGTAAATACGTCCTTAATTTTTTTAATTATATGAGTCTCGTTCACAATCAGGCCTCGATTTATTGTTGATATTTTTTAAAATTCAATTTAAATCTTTATAATTTTTATAAGTGTTCATTCAATCAAGTTTCTAAAGTATTGATTGTTGTTGAATGTACCATTTGCAATTTTGCAAAAAATACAAAAATTAGCAGACGATCTTCGCTCTCGAAGACTTTTTGAATGAATGAATGAACACTTTATGTACCGGCGAGTTTAATGCCAGAAAGCATTTTCTTCCAGCTAATTAGCGATATTGCAGGACAATAAAAAATAATTGTGATAGTATTTAAGTAAATCTATTTAGTACGCAAAATAATTGTTGACAAAATAGCTGTTTATAATATAATACACTTTGGGACGGAATGTAAATAACATCTCAATGTACAGGGAGCTTAGAAGTAGGAAAGTTTCACAAAGCTTCACTGAACGGTCTCGACAAACCGTTCGGCAACCATCAAAGCGTCCCAAGAACCTTCGGAACTCTGCTTAGAGGTCTAAATTAATTTCGTAATTTCTATTAAATTGACGAGTTTATCGTTTATATTGTGTTTGTTATGCGCCATTTCTCTTTATTGATCAATATTAATTTTTAAGTAGACAATATTAGTATTATTGGGATGCTAATTACAAACGTTTAGTATAGTAAGTAGAAACACATTTTATTCCCACGCTATTTAAAAAAAACGACATAATATAAAATAGGTGTTTGGCGAAAAATAGAAAAAGAAACGGTTAGAATATAAACTGAAAGAGATAGATGAGCGAGACAGAATAAGATACTATATGTATGTATAGTATATAGTAGTAGTATGGTGAGTAGGGTTTCTAGAGCTCCTTGGAGTAGGGGGCTCCAAAAATATAACCACGCAAAGTCAAGCAAACAAAGACGAATTAAAAATTGTTTATATATTAAGCAGCTATTTTACAGCCTATAATAATATTTTTATTATTTACGTTTACATATTACAAAAAAAAAAAACAATAATAAAACAACTCAACATATTAATGTTAGGTTGCTTACATCGTATAATATATTATAATAGAATTAAAAGAAGCTCTAACAAATATTTAATACGATGACATTGGCACTTTGGAAGAGGCTTTCACCTGAGAAGGGGTTCTTGATAAAAAATGAAATATATGTATAAATTTATTTTGTAAATATGTTATATCAGGAAATAAAAGGCTTTTTTATTTATTTATTACAAACTCACATGAGGTGAACAGATGATCTGGTGAAGGTTGTGGGAGCCCGCTAGATATGGGCAACGTAGGACCAGTAAATGTGGCTTTGGGGCATGGCATATGTCCAATAGCGGTTGAATGGATGGATGAATTTCGTAATGTTTTAATGAAAATAAAGAAAATATACACTTCGTCACTTTCATCACGATTGTTGAGTAGCACGCGCTCTTTTTTAATTTTTTTAGGATTTAGCTTAACCAAAATCCCACCTGTAAGGTGGTTAAGCCTATTTAACTGGCCCTCAAGTGTAGCTGACGGAACAGACCTATATAAAAATATGCTATGAATTCATAACGATGCTTACCTTCAACGAAAGGTCAGGTTTATTGTAAGGATTGGAACCCACCTCCGAAGATGCGGTGTTTATTTGCTTATTGTTTCTAATTTCAAATAAACTCTAAGTTCTGCTTTTAAGTTAGCTGATGTCGACCTTTGAATAATTAATACCTTTACACGAAAATGTAACATTTTCATGTTTCCAAATGTTACACCTTTAGCGTCACTAAACTAAGCTCCGTTTGTAACTTCGACAGTATTAAAACCACGGATTAAATAATTATCTCGTGACCCAACTTTACTGTTAACTTGTCAATTTACCTGAATATATTTTACATACTAGTATTAGTAAATTGATTCACCTGGCTTTTAGGTTACTTTGAGATTATAATTACAGAACAATCCGGTATGGACTTTGGGGAGAATTGATGGTTTTAATGCCATCATCTAAAAGTGGAATGTCTTAATCCTTGGCAGAATTCGTGCCAGCTTCAACAGTCTGTATCTTGAGCACGCCGTGTGGTTGGTGGAATTGTCACTGGAGAGGATTTCATCCATTTATGGATAGCGTGAGGTTTCAGCTTGAGAATTTAGATTACTTATTAGATTACTAACATAAATTTTTCTTACTAATATTACTACTGTATGGAATAAAGGTTTATTATTATTAATGATCGAAAGCTTAGTAACAGCTGGTGGAGCGATATTTTTCGGTGGTTTCCGTTTGCTATTTGTATTTGTATTTTACTTGTATTTGCTAACAGATGGAAATTAGCAATTGTATGAGTTTTTATTAAAGACAAAATTAATATTAAATTTCTGGGTAAAATTGGCCTTTACAGTAACTTTACTTGAGTTGTCTACAGCAAACACTTTTGAATCGTCACAATTAGGGAACATCAGTTTGAAGATTATAGTAACTTTTCGGAAAATATTATTTTAAAATATTACAAGCGAAAATCATTTAGTAAAGGCGAAAACATTATGGAATATATCCCCGCATTGACCACTATATAATTACGATCATGTATCGCGGGAGACTTACCAGATATGAATTATCTTCTACATTTTGGTTTTACGACGTGAGTGTATCAAGTGAATGCTTCAATACAGGTCAATATAAAATAATGTTTTATACATAGACACGTGCATAAATACATATATGTATTGAATTATCTACAATTTTTTTTGTTTATTTGTAGTTTATAAATTTATTTTAAAAAACGGAATTTCTTAAAACTCTGCTTTAAGATTGTCAAAATCCGCAGAATTTGATTGTTGAGAAAGAAGTTGATTGTTCGATAATGTAATGTCTAACGAAAACTTCGTCTACTTTGTTTGTTTGTTGGAACTAATCTCCAGAACTAGTGATTCGATTCTTACTCCATCCTTAAGTGACAATGCCTTCATTTTATATTTATTAAATGTTGCATTATAATTAACAAAATCGAAATTGTGCTCGGTTGCTATTTACATAAAAACTTATTCTAACAATGCAAGTCAAATAATACCTATTATTAAAAAAAAAAACAATTCATAAATACAAATATACTAGCCATACAGACAAACATATTACAATTTATATAACTAGAATATTATAACTACGTGGAAGTGAAAATAGATCGAACTCCGTGTTAAGGTAATAATTAACTATTAATTTAATAATGAGGTGATTACAAAAACAATTTAACGTTCGAAAGCTCGGGTTAGTGTGAGTCGTGTTCGTAAATTAATTTCGCACCTGTGTTACCTGTCCTGATTTTGATATAGTGTTGTACTGTATCGCGGGATAATGTGCATTTATTTTTCTTATTTTTATAGTAGGGCGGCAAATTGACGGTACCGTCCCTGCTGGTAAGAGAAGTACAATCCTAACACAACGGCGACCACCGAGAGATCGTAATCCATCAATGGTCACCACTCTCATGCGCCTGCATTAATTTAACTGGATATTTACAGGTTGATTCCAAAACGCGACGCGCAAAAGTCAATGACAATATTGGACTTTTCACCACATACATGGTGGTGTCGGGCAAAATAACTTAACACACCACTGTCGTCATTCCTTCGTTTGTTGCTCAGCCGGGCATACCACGTGCAGATGAGGTTGATTTTGTACCATAATAATAATACCAACTTGTAACATACAACAAGCCGTTGTTGAGCAATATGGCTTCTTTATCTTCCTTCAATTAGTGTTGCGATGTTTGTTCACATCGATACTCAGTATATTAATCCACCAGTATTTAATATTTAAGTGCTGGGTAAATGCCTCTTCTTGATATAATGAAGTTACGGACTTAACCACTATGCCAGCCTACATACAGTATACTGGTGGTGTCATACTCTGAGAAATCTAGAGTTCTAAATTTTTCTGTATGGTTATCCTACAAGAAAATTCTCGACATTTTCCTTCTTCGTCAGCCGATGGTGTTACAAAATCAAATTTTACCGAGGTCGATAATCTGCCAGTCTTATGCTGACTGTCCACTGAAAAGAAGCGAAGCGTAGCTGTACAAATTTATACCAATAGAATTGCATCACTAGATTTTTATACAATTCTATTGGTAGAAATTCGCACAGCTCCGATCTGCTTCTTTTCAGTGGACAGTCGGCTTAAACCACCACTGCGACTGCCTCTAGTTATAAGCTTTTAGATCTTGTCGAAAGATCTTTTATTAATAAGAGTAATGTAATTACTATGTCATCGTAACTTTAATTACAATAAGCTAAGCAAATATAGAAAAAAATATTTGAGTTTTACAACTAAACGAAACGAATACTCTTTCATACAGACATGGGCCTGGTTAAAAATGAGATGGAGAAATATGAAAACGGTGTAAATGAATAGCTATTGCATTATCAAACAGTCACTGAAAAAAAGCGGATATTTTGCAATGTAAAAGCAGAGATTTAGGATGTTGCGTAAAAACGAAATCATGTAGTAAACTTCAATTAAACTATTTTTGAAGTAGGATTAATATTAAAAAAGTGTTATTTTTATTATCTTTTAAGGTTATTAGTTTACTTTTTTTGTTGATTGTAAATTTTAATGATATTTCACGATTTAAAAAACAAAAATATATTTGTTTCGTAACCATAACTGGTATTGAATCTGTCGCTTAATGTGATGGAATTCAACCAATAGCAGAGCGTTGTGAAGCGCTCATACGTTCCCGTCCAATCACAACGTCTTGGTGGCGCCGTTGTAAATGGCGTCTGAGTGAGAAAGTGTCGAGCTTCGCCGGCGCATGCAACTGCGTGCGATTCGAGGGGATTACGGGAAATATATAATTACAAAATACAAACAATCAGACGTCGTGCGCTTCTTGAGTTACCATTACAAAGTGCAACGGGCAAACCTGCGTGCGTTACGTACTCCAGCTCATCACACCACATCCAGGACGTTCCCATCGGCTGGAGGAACGAGCGTACGTGGCTAAAGGAAGAATTCCTGTCATAGGGGCGACAGATTCTTAAGCGCTAACAGCCTTCAAATCAAATCCGGTGGCTGTTTCCCAATGTGCGTGGTGGTCCGCGCACAATATTCAATTTTGTAAACCATATTTCCGCTATTGACATTCTGTGCCCAGAAATATCCGTTTCCTTTCTACGACACATAGATCTATTTTACGACAATTTAACAAACCTCCGATACAAGTAACCTATTCATTAAGATCATACCAATGAGCCCAAATACCTACGATATCTCTTCTAGAAGTTGATGAGGAGTTAGGTATCCTACGCATTCCAGATGACGCTGCAGGATCAGATTAAGGTTTCTCTGATATCATTGAAGTAACAGAATACCAAATCTCGACTCAATCAGACCTGTGAAAGATGCTCACATGTATTTATCATCTATAAAAGAGTTGATAATCTTCAAACGACTGAACAGATTTTCTTGAATCGTTGCTAAGAACAATCTCGATCCGATCAAGTCACCTTTCAAACAAAAAAAGAAACTAGATCAAAATCGGTTCAGCCGTTTCTAAGCTACGATACCACAGACAGACACACAGATATACGGATACACTAAACTTATAAGACCCCTCTTTTTGTGTCGGGGTTTAAAAATCCAGGAATATTGAGTATAAGATAGCTTTAAAAGTAGGTATCATTCAAATTACATTTCATTTAAAAACATCATAAACACTTTTTTTAACGGCTTTTCTCAAAACCATAACGCATTTATAGCGTTTATTGATATCAAAATCATTTGATTTTAGTTTTAACTGACTTCAAAAAAGGAGGAGTGTTCTCAATTCGATTGTATATTTTTTTATGGATGTTCAGCAATAACTTCATTGTTTATAAACCGATTTAGATGATTAAATTTTGTTGGAAAGGGAATACTACCTCAAGGGTGATCCTATTTTAATATCATTGGCGAAGATACGGCAGGGAATTCCTCAAAATAATTGAAGTTGTTACAAAAAATTTTTGTTGAGTAGACACATTTATTCGCCATAGTCAAGCGATCTGGAATCCCGGAATCTCATACAATTTTATCAATACCTATTAAACAGGGTAACTTTCTTACGTGTGCTTACATAATTAATCCCGTAATCTCTCCACGTCCTGAATAAAGTGCGCATTTGTTTTACTTTGTTAATTTTTGGACGAATTTATATAAACACCTACACTTTTTGGGATGATGAGATGTTTGGTTTAGTTAATTTTAATTTAGTATAAACCGACGAGGATCTATTATTTTGAATGTATTATAAATAAATTATGGTATTAATTAAAATTTAAGTTTATTAAGATTTTTGAAATATATATGAAGCAGGTGTATACCGGATGGTTATAAGTGCGAAGGAGTGGGAAAAGCATGGATTATTTAAGCAGGACTCGGTTGAAACCACCTCTCATACATGGTAAAAAACCTCTAGAGGTAGTTCAATTGACTTGCGTATCAGTGTCAGTCATTGTATCGGCCGTTTTCAATAAACTATCTAACCACTGTTTTTATTACTGATGATTGAAAGATATATATTCTGGTAAGCTTTAGCATTTCAATAACGTATCTTCGGATAGCTAGTTCATACAAAAGCTTATCGACAGACATATCTTTCTACCTTTCGTAGCAAAAACAGTGGTTAGATAGATTATTGAAAACGGCCGTAAATCTATCTGGTGGTTTTTGTCGTGATAGGTTATGGGGCCTCATTCCGACATTGACAGTTGTAAATTCTCATCTATCGGGTGTCGTTACTATAAGGACGTTTTCAATAACTTATCTCAGAACACTATCCTCGATTAGTAAATATTTGTATTAAGTTATAACGATCTTTAACTTAAAAGAGGTATCGGCTTCCTTCTTATCTACCCAAGCTATAGGGTATGGACGTATATGTAGATACGAAACATTATCCCTTAATAGGTTATTGAAACGAAAGTAAGTACAAAAAGATAGTTTTAGTAACTGAAACAACAGATAGATAGGTTATTGAAAACGGCCGCTATTGAGTGCTTTACCGACGATCACATGAAATACACTTTTACTTCCTTACTCACAATACTATCATTACGTTAAGGGATGATAACACGCTTAACCTGGAGGAACTGGATGTTGAGTTAGCTGTTGGCACTACTATATAGATGAGCATTAGAAAATATCCTATCACCACGCTATGGTTTCATCACGATGTTTTCTTTTATGAAGAGCTCAGGCTCGTTGCAGGGATTCGAACTACCGTTGATCGTCGCTATGACACACTACTATTGAGCTATTGTTGCTTGTAGCTTAAAGTTGGTACACATATAGTGAAAAGTGACGGAATCTATACAAGGTTCGCCTGCGGTATCACCACCATCGCATCTATTTTTGCACACATTGGCACTCGTGGCATTCTAACCCAGTCCTCAAGAGTTGACTGGCTTCAGATGATACTGTGGCCCTTTTTGGTGTTGGATATAAATAGCTTAATGCTATATATTCCTCCTAGCCGGATTCCTACGTCCTCAGTGACATTAATCTGCTACGCATAATCAGCGTGGTTTACTGCTTAGTAGTTCAGCCCCCTACTATGAGCACGTGGATGGTTGACATAGCCCAGTTTAGTCTTAAGTGATCTACCATTAACGTAGGTATAGGAAATGGTCATCGCTGGTCACGCTTTAACGATATCACGCTTATCACCAAGCACGAGTTTTTGTTGCGTTTTAAAATTAGACACCTTTTGATGTATCTGTAAGGCATCTCTGTTCCTTTCTCTCTACCGCTTTTATTTTTCATAGAGAAGTTACAATGTTGCAACGATTTCTTAAGATCATGACTTTTTATGGTAGTACGGAGAAGTGACGAAACTGTGTCTAACGGTAAGTGCAGTATAATCCAAAAACAGTTGGGATAATTGAGCGAACGACAATCGATCGCCATTCGCGAATAGAAATTGGATATGCAACGCCTGATCCCAAAACGCAACTCTTATATGCGTTCACTGTGACGGGCTCTTCACCATGGTATGGTGGTCGCGGTCTACATCTACCGCCCCTGTTTAATATCATAAAAAATCGAACACGAGTAACTTAGTTCAATTTTCAGTCATAAATGGTTATTTAATTTTGACGTTTACTGTTAACCAGTAGGTACCTATTTCACTATACGAGTTAGCTTCACCATGAGACAACTATTCGAAACAAAACACGAGGTTTTTTATCTCGTTCTCCGAACTCCATAAATACAAGTTGAGAGATATTTTATATTGATGATATTGTTGTGTATTAGTCGTTTAAAATAACTCTCAAGTTCAAAACGCAAAAATTAAAGTATTAAGAAGTTTTACTTTATTAAAAAATGTAGGCAATTATGTTTTAGAATGTGACTCTCTCAACATAATTTTTGATTTACCTATTCTCAATCTATGTACTTAATGACTAATAATATTAAAGTCCTTCTCTGCAAAGCGGCAAGGGTTCACAACCGGGACACTCTGCAGGTCTAAAAGCGAAGCAGTTCTCCTCGTTGAGACACTGATGATCGGCACACACGTCCAACGACGAGTAACACGTTCTGTATGCTGTGAACCAGTAATTTATATATTAATACGTGAAGAGAAAGCTTCTGACCCCTTTTTAAGCATATTGCCTGCTCGGAGGACTGTGAGATTTGGCATGGTTAAATTTTATATCGAGAAGGAGTGTATAAAGCTAAAATTTATATATAATATCTGTTACTAATATATTAAATAAAATAAATTAATACTGCGAATCCTAACCCGACCAGTGCCGTGAACTTAGAACCCCCAAAATATTGACATTGTCACCCAATGAAAAGTGACAGCAACTTATGTAATATTCATTGTTTAGTTCATACTGCAAATGTTAAACAGAAAATAGTCTATGATTAAAAAATCGCTGGTCATATTTCGATCATTGGGCGACCGCTAATTCTAATTAAATATCTCATTAAAATATGTTTTTCTTCACCGAAAGCTTACGCTCATTGTAGGACACTATGTTCTGAATTCGTTCCTACTGAATTGATAAAAGAGAGTTTATAAGCTTGCGGTCCGTCTGATGGTAAGCGATTACCGCAGTCTATGGACATTTGCAACACATGAAGCACCACATTAACATTACTGACCCTTTGCAAAAACCTGTTCACTCCCCTTTAGAAGAACCCCATATTTTAGTTCCATGGGAAAATCTTAGCAGAGAGCTCATTCCACATGATGGAATCCTCTAAAAACGGACTATTTGCAAATATTTAGTTTCCAAGGTGTAAGAATTTATAAGGTCTTTAGCGCCATACAAAACAACTGAACTGTTTTTGGTGCAATATGGCACAGAGATGATATAAACGTACTGTCAATGCATTCGCCGTCAAAGCAGCAGCCTCCACAGCACTGCTCATGGTCTGAACACTGAAAAATAGATTTAAAATTGGATAGAATTAGAATTAGACAGAAAAATGATTTTAAATAAATAACTTAAAAATTTATCTGAAACATCACTTCAAAGTTTTGTTAAGCAATTAAATTTTATAACAATTTATTTAAACAAATTAGATGATATTTATGTTATTTTGAAAAAAACAATTTTGTAAATTTATTTTTGACTCACAAATACTTATGTAGTTTAGGTTCTTGTAAAAGGTCTAACAAGATGTTGGTACTGTTAGTAAAAAAATCACAGATCCTGAATTTCAGGGTTTAATCATATCATTTTCGTGTAACATTTAGGTAATTATGTACAGATTTATCTTGTGAGTTGCGTTAGAAAGATTCATTAATTCTAGCATTGCCTACTTTTTTATGTGTATATGTTTTAGAAGTTATATTTGCTCTAGGAGAATAAACGTTTAGAAAAATAAAAAATTATAAAATACAAAGTTGTTTATGTTGTGTATCTAAATGCACGTAATAACTGTTATAATATGAACAGTTATGAACCCAGTATAGTCATAGTTATCGATTAGCATACTTTGATAATATTCTTTCATACGTCTACTATCAGCGCCTCTAAATACGGAGTAGTTAAAATTGTCAGTTCAATAATGAAACGCTTCATTGAAGATTATATTTTAAAACTCCGCATAAACTTGCTGAATTAGAGTTACATTTACGAATAATCTGATGACCTAAGAACTGTCTACACTTTGCGCTTGTATTTCTTTGTTAAACGAGATTGTGCTAATAAGCCGCACCGCGTCGCGTTGTAGCGTTTTCAGGGCACTACCAATTTCATGTAATACGAAAGTAGGTAGCGCATAATAAACTAATAATTCGGCAAGTAAATACTCCCCATTATGTAATTTTATATTATTAAATATCTATACAAAATTATTTATATTTTATTATTTGGTAACACTAGCTTTCACGAGTATTTTTTTTTACACTAGCTGGTACCCGCGACTTAGTCTGCGTATTATTGGATATTCACAGACTGATCTCGGAACACGACAAACCAAAAATATCGCAGTTTTTGCGTGTTTGAGTAACAGACATAGAAAAAATTATTATATTTGTAGGTTAACACAGGTTAAACTATACCGCAGAGGGCGGGCGGTCAATTTCGCTCCAGCACACCCGTCACGTCCACCCTCTCTAGCGGTAACCCAAGCCTAGGTCCGTTCCTCGGTGTGAAACCCTTGGGTCAGGCAACCGCCCGCGCGATACAAGTGACACTGTACGTGCATCACTTAGCTACCTACATACAACACTACACACGTATGAACATACACACGTGCACACCACACAGGTACATAGGTTCTGTGAGGGACCTTTTTTTTTTCTTTTTTACGCTAGTTAGTTAGCGCTAGTTAGTGTAGAAACATTCCGATTACTGAATACACATACGCACGGTTCCTTCCTTCCTCCCAGGAGAAAGGGAACGTGCCTATGTGTATAAGCTCGAATCGTAGGTGTAGGGATTCGAATAGATCGCGACCTATTTGCGAACGCGACGACCGCCCGAGCCGAGGTCCGGCCACTTTGGCACCCTCGTGCGAGTCGTCCACAAAACTTTCGCGGCTGAGTGCCCTCTGCGCTCGCCCCCAAGTCCGGTGAAGCTGTAAAAGCCGCAGCGGCTTTAGGGCCCCTAAGGCTAACAGTGTAGTCAGTTCAAAAAAAAAAAAAAAAAAAAAATTAAACTATAAACTATGATTTCTACCGGGATAAAAAGTACCCTATGTGTATTCCAGCTCATATATACCGATTCGTCTCTCCAAATAGAGCGTGACAGCGCCCACGCCCGCGTAACCACCGTTCTCTCCGCAGAGGACGGGCGGTCAAATTCGCTCCCGCAGACACTCCATACGTTCACCCTCTTTAGCGGGTGACCCAAGCCTAGGTCCGTTCCTCGGTATGAAACCCTTGGGTCAGGCATCCGCCCGCGCGATACAAGTGACACTATACGTGCAGCACTTAGTTACCCACATACAACATTACACACGTATGAACAAACACACGTGCACATCACACAGGTACATAGGTTCTGTGAGGGACCTTTTTTTTTTTCCTTTTTACGCTAGTTAGTTAGCGCTAGTTAGTGTAGGAAACATTTCTGATTACTGAATACACATACGCATGGTTCCTTCCTTCCTCCCAGGAGGAAGGGAACGTGCCTATGTGTATAATTGAGTTAGCTCGAATCGTAGGTGTAGGGATTCAGTTAGTTCGCGACTTATTTGCGTACGCGACGACCGCCCGAGCCGAGGTCCGGCCACTCTGGCGCCCTCGTGCGAGTCGTCCTTATAACTTTCGTGGCTGAGTGCTCTCCGCGCTCGCCCCCCAAGTCCGGTGAAGCTGTAAAAGCCGCAGCGGCTTTAGGGCCCCTAAGGCTAACAGTGTAGTCAGTTCTAAAAAAAAAAAAAAAAAAAAAAAAATATTCCAACTCATAGACTATCTGTGTGCCAAATTTCATTGAGATCTGTTCAGCCATTTTAGCGTGACTGACTTTCATTTCACTTTTATTATATTCGTAGGATTAATAAGAAAACTTACAGCTAATAGAAACAATAGTAAAAATATACGAAATATAATCGATTCCAATTACTCAAAGAAGACACACTTGTTCTAAATAAGTCAACACTATCATTAAATTAATTAAATTGTTTACATGCCCGGATTTGTAATTAATATAATAATAATAACGATCATAATATTACGATATTCACCATAAATTACAAAAACCACAAAGTTACATCAGAAAGTATTGGCATAAAAAAGTTACGTGTTCTTGATTTCACACGAAGATGCTCACTACCGCCCACACTGGCAAACCTATATCTCAGGTAGCAATGACAGTGGTTTATATGTTTTCCTTAGGTACATATAAAATTTTAGTCTAACATACAACTTGAATTCCCTAGCAAAGTTGCCTTTTTACAATCATTAACACTAATAAAAAACAAAAAATGTATGGACATCTATAATTTATATATGTATAGTAATATAATAAAGCAGAAAGGTTTTTTGTTTATTTGTTAGTTTAAACACGCTAATCTCTGGAACTATCAGTCGAATTGGAAAAATTATTTTTATATAAGATAGCCAGACTTTCAGACTCTCAGATATACTTTAAGTATTGATTTTTGTTACGTAAGTCGGAAGTCGAGGCCCTCCCGAACTTCTTTAACCGCGTGCGGTGGCGTAATCGTTAATGGTACGGAAATACAATATTCTACAATAATATTAATCCTTAGTATAACTTTAAAAAATCAGTGATAGAATATATCTATCTCTCATACATAAGCCACAATAAAGTATTTTGTGACAAAGATTTGTTGAAAATGATAAAATGATTTATAAGCATTATTTTTAGACATGCCATATTAAACCTTACAAACAAAGGTTACTTCATGATAAAAAAAATTATGAAATTAAATTTTGCTCTTTAGAGTATGCTGTTTGGATCCATAGTTTAGGAGACCATGAAAAATTTAAATCATTTGCACTTGCGAGAAGAACAATAATTATGATAGACAACACTGGTATGCTGGCGGCGCGGTGTTTGTCGGATAAAATTAACACGAGAGAAACCGTGGGGCACAGCTAGTATCTGCTATATCAATTCAATTTATATTTTTGTCTTCTGATAGTGTATTATGATTATAATTTAATTTTGGATAGTTATGTATAAATTTCCAGCATACCTTACAATTTTCAGTTAATATATGTTTTACAAATTATTATTACACAATTTAAAAGTCCATAACCGAGACGTTCTTCTTGTTCCGACAGCTCAGCGTAGAGATCCTTGCCTAGGATCTAGAATAGAAGTCAGCACGGTGTAGGCCGTATCAGGATACACTGCTCAAGCAGACAACGCAGCACCAAATATCTTATCTATTGAGATTTCCTCATATGTAAAAGGAAAAGTTATTATTTGTATTATAAATACAAAATCCAGGTGATACTTTCCCGGTAGTGTTCTTTCAATGTTCAGTAGGTATTTGTCGTTTTGACAAAGGGTATTTCACCCATATTAATATTAAAATTATAAATATGTTGTACAATAATTTGGTTTTTATCAAAACACATGATAATTATGATATAAACGTTACTTCGATTCAAAGGTCTGCAGTCCAATCATAAAACGTGATCAGATCCATCCTGAAGAATCTGTCATACTCTCTCTTCTAATTTTCTCTTTTGTTTTCGTTTGAATTCAAAATTTCATCTTACTAGACTTTTCTTATTTTAAAAATTCAAAATAAATCTAATCATAGATTTATTTTGCTAAACTAGAACCTGGATAGAATATTTGTCTATACCTGAGAAACTCCTAATTGCGCATGCTCTATTACTATCAAAGAACTATCAATGACAGAGATTGTCATAATATTGCAATGTAAACAATACGAACCTAAAATATTAACAAAGCTGTTATTAAACCAAAATTATCAAGTTATAAAATATCTAAACGCATCAATACATAAACCTATCATTAATTGGTATCCTGGAAATAAAAGAATAGGTACACCAAAACAATAATAAGGTAAATCAAATGAACTTATGATGAATAATATAAAGTAGATATTAAATAAGATTATCTTCCAGATAAATAATATAACAAGTGTTAATGACTGCAGAAAGGCAACTTGGCTAGGGCCTCTGGACACTCTACAATTTGATTGGATATATTACTGAAATAAATTATATCGGCTATTTTACGTTGTTCATATTGTGACAGTGGTATATTTTGATCAATCAAATATATTATGGCGTCAATGAAGGACGTTTGGTCATACAAATTATTTATTTAAGTAATGAGTGGATGGCGTTCTGAATATTTCATGAACGACTGTTTATTATGCTGGTAATGATATACATTATTTGTCTTGTCAGAAACAACATTTATAATGAATTTGAAAAAAAAAACCATCACTTCGATAGTCTAAAATAAACATAAAATGAATACCCATTTGCCGCCAACTTTGCAGTCCTGCGCGTAGGCAATAACAATTAAACACAGATAATAAACGAACACTTTGATTATAAACATATTTAAAAAATATATATTTTATTATATTATATTTAATATATTACAATTGTAAATGGCAAATAATGAAAAATATTAATGGAAGAGTACGTGTCCACGCGCGTACGATATGAGCAGACACAGTCGCCTCGACAATAGTGACCGACATAGCGATGCTACAAGCGCTCTTCAATTACGTATTGCGTTCAACAATAAAATTTACAGAATCTTGTTTACTTCGGATGGCACGTAACAGAAAAAATAGCTGGTTGGTGCAAAATAATACTATAAGTATTACTGTTTATATGATAGACAAAAAAAAAAAACGCGTTACATGCACGTACACCGTCAACATTTAAATTTTATTTTTGAAGTGAAAACTTCTTTAGTAGCGCTGTGATTTGAAACGCGATGAAACGAAAACGAGACAAACACACATCCATAGGATTTAACGTGCTCGAGAATGAGATAGAATACATTATACAGTGTTTCCTATTATCTCGGTCTCCACTAATGTGTGCGCCTGCGTATACTATTACGAAGCCTTGGTAAAAGGCGTCATAGCTAGTCTATCGTTTACGTGAATATTTTTGTTTTCTGCAGGTTTCTACCGCTTATGAACTACTACACATGTTTTTTATAAGTATATCAATAGTAAAATTTATTACATTTATATTATTTATAGTTAAAATAAATTAAAATAAAAACTACAAGTAGTGGATTGTATGCAACTTGGTGCCAGAAGGAAACGTACTGTATTACGTACCAAAAGTTAGCCGTATTTCCTTGTTGTATAGCGATGCTTATTCGCTGAATAATATAATCAATATAGGTATTACTTAAAACACAATTAAAGTAAGATCTCCGTTCAGTTTTATTTTAAACCAAGTATTATGTTATTTCCATTTTGATGATATTTGATATATTACACCAAAGTTTTCAGATTAATTTGTATAGATGTCAGTAAAAAGTAAGTAAAAATTGTTTTAACTAATAACATTAAGTGAGCAATATTTGATTTGATTTTTCCAACATTGATTGATTTATCCGAAACAACTCTAAATATGGAAAAAAGACTTATACTTATAAATCTTGTGTATCTAACGATATGGATGAAATTCTATATTTATAATATTTACTTTACAAATGTAACTACCTACATAGATAGGTGTTTTTTAATTGAAAAACATCCAGCGATGCTCGGTCGTCAAGATATATTAAGAAAATAAAAGAAAACATTCTGACACAAAGTAATTGGATAGCAGTGAAAGATTATAATAACAACTATGCTGATAAATATAGCTAATTTTAATACATCATTCGAATAATATATATATTTAAGTAATATAATATATATGTATATAGTAATATAACTCTAATTTTAATGATAGCTGTTCCAATAATTGTAAAATAACAATTAGGCGTCTAATATAGCCTGTAATTAAATTAAATGGATTACTGGAAACTTAATGACAAAGCGACGCTTCTAAATTATGCATTATTATCATTACTGATATGATTGAAATATTAACTACAATATAAGCTTACATCATTAATGTAGTATTCATAGTGAATATTATTTTAATGAATAATTATTATATTTTTTGTTAAAATATCTACGTTTCTTTTTGTGCATTTCACGGTTTGACGTCAATCTCATCATGGGCATAGTTATAGCCTTTACGTAGATAAATATATAATATAAATTAAAATCGTCCTAAAATTTATAAAGGTAAACTAGTTTTTGCTCGTGACTTCAAACATAAAAAGCGGGCTTTAAATGCTAACAAAAACAATCAAAAAGAAATTGTAGTTTATTTGAATAGAAAATGTATCATATGAATACAAAAGCTCTATATTGGAGAATATTTATGAAGGGATCGTTCATGCATTTCATTCTTTATGTTGGTTTAGGTCCAACCTATAATATATATAATATTACTGCCAAATATAATACAACGAAGACTACCGACATCAGCTACCAAATTATTTATATAGGTTTAGACTTTCAATTTGAGCTTGTTGACTTAAGCGCTCGCTCCCAAGTCCGGTTAAACTCAAAAAGCCTTCTGAGGCTTCAGGACCCTTACGGTTAACAGTGTAGTATCGATTTACATCGTTAAAGCTGAGACGCCCAAGTCAATCTCACATACACGTGGTCCCCGCTAACGAATGAAGGGCCGTTTAGCTCCACTGGGTCGCGACCACCATACATGTGGTGAAACGTCCGTCATAGTGATTCGCTTTTACGTGTAGTGTTTTGGGATCAGCCTGTGCATATGGAGTTAAATTAATGCAGGTCAGCATATCACCGGCGACCTTCGAAGGATTACGATCTCTCGGTAGTCGCCGTTGTGTTAGAATTATACTGTGCTTACTCAGGGACTGTAACATCAATTAGCCGTACAATAAAAAAATTGCGTAACTAGACTATTAGACAATACAAGCTATTTACAATTTAGTTAGTTGGTCTCAGCTTGAATGCAATCGTTGATGGTAGGAAATTTTCTAATGCCCGCTGGCACCTGAGAGGCAGTTTCTTCAATAGGCTTAGCGTGCCACTATTTTGAGCCAAATGGTCAATTAATACCAGGTGCGATTCTGCCCATAAAGCTAAATCCATAAACGATAAAAAGTTTGTGTCAAGGGCAGTCAATATTTTTAGGTTTATTCGAATAATGAAGATTGATCCCGGTCTCTCGGTGGTTTTTGGATTATATTGTTCTTTCCATTAGTAATTTGACCTATATAAGAATAATAAAATAATAAGAAGTCTATTTCAAAAGGTGCCTATTTCCATTGAAGTAGAATTTTATTGTATTTGTCTTAATAAATGCTATAAACATACGTAATTAAACGACAGGTGATGTTGAAATATTTTACCACATTATAATGATCCTTCAGTAACTATTGACAAGGTTTTTTTATTGACAAATTTAGTTTGTTTCAAAGAGAGGCGAGGCTCTTGGTAAACTGGCATTACGTTGCGGATGACCAACTCTTTAAAAATTGTGGGTGATTTACTTTCCTGTAATAAATTGTCACTGACAACAGTGAAAGTTGATAATGAAGTTGTATTTTGATCGAGTCATATTTATTGTCTCCACGGTCTAGCGGCCATTGTTTGACGGAAACAGATGCCGTGGATTCAATTTTTTATAAGATTGGATAAACTTGTAAACTACTTCTAATTTAAAAATCTAGCTACTCGCAAGTCTTTAAAAAATTGGTCATCAGCGAATAAGAAATGAGCTCGTACAGTGTAAGTTTTTGAGTATCATCATTATATTTTTACGTGAAGCAAAAGCTTTCGGTACTTTTTTAAGAGTATTGCGTCCACGGAAGGCTGTGAGTTTTGACATGGTTAAAGTTTATATGGAAAAGGAGTGCAGAAAGCTACAATTTATCTATAATATGTATCTGTTACTAATATATTAAATTAATAAATTAATACTGCGAATCTTAATTCGACCAATGCCATTGAACTTAGATCCCCCAAAATATTGACATTGTCGCTCAATGAAAAGTGACAGCAAGTGATATAATATGCATTGTTTAGGTTCATACTACAAATGTCAAACAGAAAATAGTCTATGATTAAAAAGTCGCTGGTCGAATTTCGATTATTGGGCGACCGCTAGTAAGAATAAATTTGTACGCGATGACTATTATCAGTTGAAGCAATGATAGCTTTGTGAAAGCGTGTTAGAATCCCTGCAATGAGTGCGAGTTTTCGGTGAAGAAAAGTATTGGTTAGCTACCTGTAAAGCTAAAATCTGCCACAAACACTATACGTATGTACCGGAGTTGCAATGATTAAGTTTGTAAAGTATAACCTGCTTGACATGGTCATTGATTTCATTTAAGAACTTTATACCTTAGAAATATGAACCAATGCCAAGTGTTATTTATTTGTAGCGACATCTATCCTAGCCATAACTGACGCATCCTACATAGATACATCTATCGAGCCACATACAACGCATCCTATATCGCGATATTGAAATTAACCCAACAATTGAGTATATATACAAGAACCCGACAACAACCTAGACTGGCCATTCCGATCACTAAATACACATATGCATGTTTCCCTTCTTCCTCCCAGGAGGAGGGGAACATGCATATGAGTACATGTTATGTAGCTCGAATTCGTAGGAGTAGGGAATTAGCCAGATCGCGACCTATTTGCATGCGTGACGACCGCCTGAGCCGAGGTTCGGCCACTCTGGCACCCTCGTGCGAGTCGTCCAAAACTTAAAAGCCGCAGCGGGCCTGTTTTTGGATAGGACCCCTAAGGCTAACAGTGTAGTCAGTTCGAAAAAAAAAACAACCCAGACATAACACCCGTCTGGTTGGAAGATCCTCCCTTTTCTATGGCGGATGAGGAAATTTACACTCTGTTCCTCACTTCCGCTAAAGAAGTTATGTCTGACCCTTCGTCTTTTCTGAAGTCGGTCAATAACTAGCTAAGCAAAATTTAAATTTCCAGTACACAAATGCTTAGAACTAGGGAATGTATATCTGGAGTATCTATGTATTTCTTTTTTTTTAAATCAAATTATTGCTAGGATTAATAATTTATTTTTCCACTTTAACATTTATACACCTCTTGAACGACGTGAAACGAAAATAAACGAACAAATTACAACGAAATTCATCACTTTTATCTCTCCGTCCATCGCGTGATTTATGTGACGCTAACAAAATAATCCGCAAATGTCCGCTCATTTCCATATTATTATATGATACTAGCTGTGCCCGCGGTTTCGATCACATGGACTACAGCATGCCATCGATCGGGCATATGCTTGAATCTTGCTCCTCCGGTTATTTTAAAGATAAAAATGATTATAGTGGGTATTACTTAGAAGATAGACATATACTGTCCGTGACTTTTTAATAGGTCCTTTTAACATCTGCAAATATATTGTACATTAATTTGATATATCTCTTATGGTTTACTCAGCGTAAGCCATTTAACCACCCAAATTGATTCACCATAACCAGTTTTATATTTATTTTCGCGGAACCCTAATTCTTTTTCTAAAATAAACGTAGCCTAAGTTACTATTTATAACATCAGCTATCTACCAGTGAAAGTCCCGTCAAAATCGGTTTAACTGTTTCGGAGATTACCCGGAACAAACAGACAGACAAAAATAAAACGGATTTTTTGTTATAGTTGTAAATGCTTTCATATACAATTAGTAAAAAGCTGTTATTTTGACTTTAAAAACAGACACTTCAATTTTATTAATTGTATATAGATGTCAGGGACAGCAAAGTTTGGGTAAAATAGTTGATTGACCCAAATATGATCTCATTTTCATGAATTCGTTCAGAACTTATAGAATAACTAACAGAAGCAACACAATATTTTCATTCTCACAATGCGACTAAAGAATAACCTCGAAAATAATAATAAATGATAATGAATAAAATTAGTTTTAGTTGTGGAATTTAATCGCTGTGTAAAATCAGAATTCATTATATTATTCAAGTATGATCGCTTTAAATGACGAACTATATTATTAAACACAATAAGGTTTTTGTACAACAAACAAAGGCCGTATGGCTTTATTCGTTTTTAGAATTTTCGAACTCTGTAGATATGGTCTCATTCAGACGATTCCCTGAAGTAAGGGTTTGCTGTATTCCAGATTATTGTCCGGGTTTATTATTATACTAAGGGTTTATTGTTGAAGTTATTCCGTTGAATTAAATTCAATTAAGTGAGAGGTTTATTGAAACCTACTCATGATGTAATAAAGATAGCTCTGAATATAAAACGATACGTGGAAAAAATACGACTAATATTTTTCTTTATTGTGGAACCCTTGTATTTAATGTTAAACTGGCATAATAATTGAAAGCAGAATGTGTTTAAAAAAATCGATAATATTAAATCATAATAGAGTGTAGGGAGTTTTTGCGGGATTTTGAGCTGCCATATTAAGGTTTTTATTTTAGGTTCTTTGTCAAATTAAGTCAAATTGGTGGCATTTTACGTTATATAGTTTAGTTATTGCGGATACGTGAAGTGGGTTATAAATATAAACTGGAAATATGCATTTTGAGATGTCACATAAACTCTATAATAGTACTAACCAGGGAGCCAACATCTTGTTGGACCCACTTTGAATATTAGAAAATACTACGAAGGGTTTTAAATAAGTTGACACTGGCAAATGGTTTTTGCGGTGCCAAATAAAGAAGAAAAAGAAGAATAGAGTGCAGAGTCGTATGTAATCCATTATATATGCCAGTATAATGAAATAGAAGAGTAGCGCACACGGGTTTTAGGCGTTGTCTCTCCTCTGCTACACTTGATATTAAATGTAAGGTACACACGAAAGTTCTATGTAAGACATACATATAAAGTGATAGCGAGATGTACAGTCAAGTCAGTCAGTACAAAGTCTGTATAAAACGGAACGAAACGCACGTTTCAAGATAGGGCCCATTTGATTGGAGAATAGCACTTGCCAACCGTTTTTGGTGCCCCTTTCGCCCCCCAATCCCTTCCTATTCCAACCGCCTCTTCTATCGCGCGTGCATCGGCTCGAACATCGTTGCCGAAATAAAATTAAGAAAATCCAAATAAACTGTGAATCTGGTGGAATCCAAGTGTACTGACCCTGACCTCACCAAAACTGGTGAGTGATTGTGATATATCCAACACGAGATAAAAGGAAAGCAAGTCATACATGATAGAACATTTTATGCATCATAATGGAATATCATAATACCTATGTCATAACCTAGTGTCTTCCAATATAGCGATAAATATAGGTAGCGCAAAGAAAATGTCTTTGGAGATTTCTCTGTGCTTGTGACAGCCAGACCAGTGGAGTACTTCCACTCTACACAAGATTGCAGCTAAATAAACTTGTGTTGTGGAGTTTCTTGCAGGTAATTTCGTACTAATGATTACAAGCCTCCTTAGGCAGCATTAGCCATTTACTATCAGGCTGTATGCTTGTTTGCCGCCTTACTTCTATAAAAAAAACAGCTGTAACACTTTTAATTAGCCTTGTTCCTCGTCAAATTTAATCACATATTTATTTGCATTTGAGCTGTATGTTGAATTATGACTCGTAAAATATAAGATATAGAAGTGTGATTTAAAAAATATATACAAGGGAGACGGTTAATTTTACCCTTAAGAAAGGCTCTACCTTCAAAATCTATTTGTTGATATAAATCGGTATATACTGTAAAAACGTTAGACCGTAACAAATAAATGGTTTTACTAAGGCACCGGATATACGACGTCGTCCTTTTTTACATAAAAGGCGAGTTAGGTAATGGATTTCGCAAACCTAACTGCTGTACAATCGTGACAAGAGAACGCGGTTGCAAGGGCGGAGAAGATGTTTTGGGGTAGTTTTTGTCAGCGCCATTGACAGCGTTTCACGAAAAATAAACTGCACTTTAAAACTCAAAAATGTACTTGTAAGTGATATTGTTAGTATAGACAAGAACCTATATACTCTCAATTGCATTTTTTTAAATTTATCTTATTATATTAAGTGAGCAATTCTTGTACATATACATACCATATATATAGTATGAATTAAAACCCCGTCGGATCCCTGAAGATGTTATTAGGTATCGAGATTATATGCTGTTTATGTTATCTATCTCATATTATAAGTAAAAAAAAATACCCCGAATAAAATGTAAAAAAAATTAGTTATATAAGGAAACTTAAATAACAATACAGGCGGCGCGGCGCAGGGTATCGCCATATTATTATAATCGAAGGTACCGCTGCACCGCGCCGGGGCTGGCGGCGGTGTTATCACGTTTTAAAAATTTGCTAAATTTTAGGGAAACTAGTACTAAATATGTTAATTTTAAATCTCAATAACATTTCCATTTTCATAATAAAAGGTTGACGTAATATAACCTTTTTTATGGTAATAAAATTTGCTCTAAGATAATGCATTATTTGTGAAGGTGTTTTTTATAAACATGGTATTAGTCCTTATCGAAATAAATACGTTATTCATCACAAGTATTTAATTTTGGACAAAATTGGACTTTACATAATGTGATTTCAATGAATATCTTAGGAGTTCTCACAGTTTTAAAATAACTCCGCAGCAAAATAATAATCAAGTACCGCGTGTGCATGTTAGCGCAATGGTGTGGCAGGCGGGCGACACCTATAATTGTATTGTAGGTGCCTACGACAATTGTTATTTGTCTTTGCCTACGTCCCACTCTCTATAACCATCTCTCTCTATTGTGACGTAGTCGAATTTGCGCCGGTCAGCTAGTTAATAATAAAATATTTATGATCATAAGTTTATTAAAAAAAAGTACAATCGCTAGGTACATCAGTGTGTCCGAACACATATATTTTACGTGCATGATTTAGTAATATTTATTATACCTACATAAGTATATTGTCTTATATCCACATGATTTAACAAATTATACGAGTTATGTTTACTTTTAAAAATTACCCCATTTTTTTTAATAGTGGCTCTACAAAATAATGGCACCGTAGCTATCTAATAGAAACCCGCACTAAGGTGCACTCAGTGAGCAGTCCAGAAACAACGGTGAGTGCAGGTAACAAACTTCATCGCAGTCGACCCCGTCATGCTGGCCTGCAGAAATGTCTCTTCACGCCTTTTTTGAAGGACCCAATATCGTAGAAGCAACACGTTGGCAAGGAAGCGCATCTTCAAAGTACGGCAAACATAAGAATTTGGAAACTTATTTGTTCTTCCCTCGTACATCCCGATGTATACTACAGTTTAACTATGGCTTCGGATACGCGCGGTTCTGTATTAGATAGGATATGATGTGATTTATAGAGATAATAGACGAGTGTATCTTATAACTTGTGTGCATTAACTAAATTATTAATATGATTATTCACTCTAAAAAAAAAGAATAGGTCGACCCGATCGAGTTTCTTGCGGGTTTTTTTCCATGACTGGTATATTTTCCGCACTTGAATAAAGTATTTTTTTATTTCGATACATCCTTATTATTTTGCATATAACTGACCGAAGATGTTTTTGCGTTATAACAACGGGCTAACATTAAACAAATTGTCATCCCATTTTTTATAGAATTTATTTTCTGGTGCGGTATTCATAAATTTTAATAATAATAAAATTATCTCTTAAGAAGAAACGAAAATACAAATACAGCATGCAAAAAAGAAAGACAAAGTGTTGCGTAAAAAATTACAGCAATTCAATGTTCTCTGAACATCTACTTGAACATCTAATTATTAAAAAGTAACTACTTTAAGTGTGTGCAAGATGTGTGTGTGTGTGTGCGTGAGTAAATATGAATAGGAGGATGATTGTAAGTTAGAAAGATGGAAAAATGTATAATAAGCGATGCTCCAATAAAACACTTTTTATAATTTTTCCGAATTTGTAGGTGGTAGGTTATTTTGCTCAACTACGTTGCGACCCCCATGCATGTGGTGAAAAGTCCGTCATAGTGACTCGGTTTTCGGGATCAGTCTGTGCATATCCAGTTAAATCAATGCAGGCTGGCATGACAGCGGTGGCCGTCGGTGGTTTACGATCTCTCGGTATTCGCCGTTGTGTTAGGATTGTACTATGCATAATATCAGGGACAGCACCATTAATTTAAAAAAATCGAGAAAAAACCCCCCTTAATTAGTTGTACGGTTATATTATATAACTTTTTTTTAAATATATAAAAAGAAATAACAATTTGTTTAAAGTTAAAAGAATCTGCTTGCTCCCTCAAAAATATTTATGCCACCTGCATCCAAAATGAAAAAGTTGTTTCAAAAAAAAAAAAATCTTATTAATACGTATACTTTTTTGTGGAGAACCAAATCATATGTTACGAGTATTACATACTACCTACCTACTTCTTCAGGGATGTCGAATCTCCATACAGAGTTTTACACCCAATTAAGTGTTGATGATTCGAAAACGTTATTGGCCAAATAAGTCGTCTAACCAAGCCACATTTCTAAATAAAACAAGAACTATTATAATATAGTGGACGTCACTGGTATAATGGTCAGTTTACGAGTTTCAACGAGAAAAGGTTAATTCATAGAGATCAGGAGATAAACTGGGTCAGAATGTAACCACCGCATACATAGTGTAGGTGGGCTTGTAGGAAAACTTCATTACACTATGGAATTATACTGCGAAATAAATTAGAAAGGTCCATTTAATTACTTTACCTCAATGCTGTACCTGGGGCATTGTATTAGAGAATAACTAAGTGGCATGTCGTGTCAGTACCGTGATATGTTAACGTGGGAATACAGAAGCTATTAGTTTGTGATATATTAATCGTGTACTATTGCAATATTATATGTTAAAAAGATATAGTTTGTCTTTTGACTAAGAAGTTCAGAAGAAGGAGAGCTCCAGAAGAATTCAGCTGAGATGGGCATCATTAAATAAGCTTTTTTATCGTTATAGGTTTTAGCGTTATTACCACAATCTCACCTGACCTTAAGTGACGATGTGGCCCGTGATGGTAACACGCTAAGCCAAGTGGAAGACTGGCTGTCAAGTGTTGGTGCCGGAACACACATACAGGTGCTCGGAGGCAAATTTTCAATTTGTGGGTATTAGAAAAAGCCCTACCACCATACTATGGTTCCGTCATTATGTTTCCTTCACCGTAAGCTCAGGCTCATTGCAGGGATTCGAACCAACGTTGATCGACGCCATGTCCGTACCACTGAGCTATTATTGCTTCAAGTTAGGTGATAAACTCCGATCCGTTGTCCACAATGCCTGAAGATCCGTCTGTACAATCAATGTGTCCTGCCCACTATGGGATATGGTTCCGAGACATGGACGTTCACATCTGAGGCTATATGGTAAATACAAGTAGAAACAGAGAGCCACGGAGTGCGCTAACAATATCGATATCCGACGTCGCATTAAGATTCGCGACGTTAGAGAAACTATCATGATACTAAAATGATATTGGGCAGGATATGTTCCCAGGCAGAGTGACGGCAGGTGGACTAAATCGTTGACGGATTGGTGGTCACGTATGGGTAAACGAGGAGTCGGACAGCTCGTTGATGGACGATATTGTTAAAACCGTGGGTCAAAGATGGATGAGATGAAATCAGGATCCGGATGACTGGCGTACAAGAAGAGAGAGGCCTATGTTCAGTGGTGGATGATTAGGCTTAAAGTTAAGAATAATAATAAAATTGCTATATCATAATTAAACGTATGGTGGTACGTCTCAATTCATATATAAGTTAAAAGTCGGCAAGTGATATATGGCTTTTAGAACGTTTAAGTATTACGTAAGCAAGCTTTCAATAATTTTGGAAACGCCCCGTGAATTAAGATAATTGTGAACTTCGCCCTTCCACCAAATGTAGAGGTAAAAAAAAAAGATTAAGTGGAGTTTATTTGTTTTAAACTGTCGGGAATACGCCGAATTGCAGAAAGATGAAAATAAACTTGGTACATGTACTATAGCAAGATATTTTTTTACAAAAAAAAATGACTTCAATGATTTTGGGGAGTTCCCTGTATCTTGGAAGTCCAAGTCCAATGCCAATAAAATTAAAATGTGACCGCCCTTGAGGTATCCCCTTTCCAACGAAAACAGAATCATTTAAATCGGTTCATAAACAAAGAAATTATGCCTGAACGCCAAAAAAAATATATACATTCCAATATTTCTTTCTTTAATTCGGTTAATAAAATTGCTATTATTAATTTAAATTACAAATATTGTTTTGAAAACTTATTCCATTATTTTTTCTTTCGTAATATTTATAATATTCCCTCCGATATAAAAATATAATTACTTTAATACGTTAATATAATTACGTTCAATCGGATTCACTGTAATGAAGAAAATAACAAAACATAAAAACTTCATTAAACTTGCGGTGGATTTTCAATGTCGAATTTTTCCACTTCGATGTTCATTAATGTATTTAGTTTGAAATAAAATATATTTCATTGCTTTTCTGTCCATCTATATCACAACTATTTTATAATAGTTACGAATTATTTCTCATCAAGAGTTGAACAGAATATTAATTAGCTTATGGAATATTTTTGCTCAACTGCCCTGGGAGGAGAGTAATGTTCTTCAGCTGTATGTAGTTATTATATATAATTCGTTAGCAAGCTATACTGTGGCTAAAATGGCTTCATAGACTTTAACATTCCATCCATCCATACCACCTCGATGTCCCAGCGTTCCACAACAGTGCGTTTCTTAAGTTACTGTGGCGACATCTACATAGCGACACATAGCGACATCTATCGAGCCACATAAGACGGATCCTACTATCCTAAATTGCGCTATAGAAATTAACTCAATCGTTGAGTATATATACAAGAACCCAACTACAACCGTTGGGCAGCTGCCCGCCAGACATAACACCCGTCTGGTCGGAGAATCCTCCCTTTGCAATAGTTCTTCTACACTGGTGACCCCGAGCATGAACGTCAGCGCAACCTTCTTCGCAAAAAGCTACGTCCTCGTGACGTCATCATCACTTCCTCAAGCATTCGAGCAGCGAGTCATACAGCCAGCCAGCATCCACGGCTACTACGGGGTATCCTGACCACCAGCATGCAGCGGACGCGCGCATTCTTGGTCATCACCCACAGCCTTCTCAGCGACCTTGGCACAGCACACTGCACTTCGGCCGGTCAGCAAGCAGAGACGCTCTTCTCTCCTGGTCGACGCAGCAGCCAGCGACTACGCAGCACTGCAACACTCCGACTCACTGGAGCATTCTTGCAGCATCACCCCGACTTACTGGGGGCATCACCCTGACTCACTGGGGCATCACCGCAGACAGTTCCGACTCACCGTGAACTATGCGGCACCTGGTTCCGACTCACTGGAACATTCCACTGGCCCGGCAAGCATCACAAGATGTATGGACGACTCAACCTGCTATCGACCTCCGGTCTCGGAGGGGAGTGATGTGGTGACATCTACATAGCGACACATAGCGACATCTATCGAGCCACATAAGACGCATTACTATCCTAAATTGCGCTATAGAAATTAACTCAATCGTTGAGTATATATATAAGAACCCGACTACAACCGTTGGGCAGCTGCCCGCCAGACATAACACCCCTCTGGTCGGAGGATCCTCCCTTTGCAATAGTTCTTCTACATTACTTTCCGCCTCGCACAACCACTCTGTAGAACCAGCTGTCGCCTGGGGTCTTTCCGAGCCGTATGACCTGGTGACTTTCAAGAAGAGAGCTTATTCTTATTCTTCCTTAAAAGCTCTCTGGTGTTGCGAATGTTTGTGGGCGGCGGTGATCATTTTCCATCAGGTGCGCGACCTGCCCGTTTGCCCCCTTTTTATCATAAAAAAAACATATTTTATTAACCGACCTCAAAAAAGAAGGAGGTATTCAATTCGAATGTTTTTATTTTTTTTTATTCAGCCATACCTTCTTTGTTTATGAATCGATTTTGATGATTCTTTTTTCGTTGGAAAGAGGGATACCTCAAGTGGTATTATTTAAATATCACTTCTGCAAAACAAAAAGAAAGAGGCAATATTTTTTAATTATTTTATTTTAAATATACATAATTCAGGTTGTTCTCAATGTGTTGTGGTTGAGAGATTCCAGACTCCTAGGATCATCTTCTTTAATATAAGGAAGGGCCTCAGCTCTTGTTGATGGAGCAGTTGCCACTGCTCTCTATCCTGTGCTCTTCTTTTCACCTCTTGATACGACGCGACTCCCACTTTGTCCTTCACTTATTGGAAAAAGCTTCGTCTAGATATTCCTCATCCTCGCCTTTCTTCAATTCTTACTTATAAGATTGTTTTAAATAACTTATCGTGCCGTACTAAGTGCCCATTCGTCTAATTCCTACCATGACATTTAAAGACCGTTGAAGAAACACAACTGATTGAATAATTGTGAGGATAAATGAAGTTACCTAGAGATGTTTATAACGGGTTTATAAAACAACAAAAGCTACTAGGAACTTTGGTTTTTACGTGATCGAACTTGTTAAGTTTTAACTCAATATAGATCAAACTATTTCCTAACTTATTTAGTGAAGTTTTCGCAGCCCCTTTTGCAAATTTCGTTGTCAATGTCTGATGTAAGTTATACTTTGTTATTATTGAAGTAATAAGGATAAAGTTATTGGATTTTGAAAAAAATTAACACGCTATTAATCCTAACTTAATATTATAAATGCGACAGTAAGTTTGTTTGTTACTCAATCATGAAAAAATGGGTAAAGGCAAATAAATAGCTTATAACCGGGATTAAAACATAGGATACTTTTTATCCCAGTAAAGACCCAATTCTGAAGTTCACGCAGACGAAGTCGCGGGCAGAAGCTAGTTTATTAAATAAAGTATGAAATCATCTGATGTTAAGTAGTCACATCCTCCTGAATGGAATGGGAGAGCAAAAATAGTTAGAAGTAGATGTGACAAGTAAGGGTGTCGCAATCGAAATTTAGAGTAGTAATTCTGTAACTCTTAAAAAAATTTGCAAGCTTGGATCAATGATGGCTCAGGGGTACCTTGTATGAATACCGCGTCAATCGACGTAAGTTCGAATCCCTGCAATAAGCCTGAGCTTTCGGTGAAGGAAACATCGTGATGAAATCATAGCATTTTGGTTGGGCTTTTTATAATTCCCGCCTGGTATAATTCTAAAGTTGAAAATCTATCGCCAAGCACATATAGGTGTATTCAGACAGTTGCACTTCGAGGTCCAGTTCCTCCACTATGCTTAGCTTAAAAAATATATATGTAGTTGCACATTTTTTGTAGAAAAAATGGCTGATGGATACAAAGAGATTATGAGTGGTAACCTCGTACCAGAAGGTGAAGCTTGGGCAGTCCCACTACAAGATGGACCGACGAGCTGGTGAAGGTTACGGGAAGTTACGTCAGCTCGCTCTTTGTGGGGATCTTTAAGGAAGGCTTATGTACTACAGTGAATGTCTTGCGGCTGAGATGATGATGATATATTTTAAATTAAAGTAACCATTTACAAGTATTAACTATCCGTATTAAATATTATGGATTAAAAGCAAAGGCATTAATGATTAAAAAATAATAACAGATTAGAAGAAAATAATATCTAGAAATCTGTTTACTTGCTATTCTTTTCATGAAAATAAAATTTTGTTAATTATATACAATGATGTGCTCGCGGCTCCGCATGCGTTTGTTACTACACAGTAATTATTTAAATCCCATAATTTATCAATAATTGCGATAAAAATCCTATATTTTAAGTTGGTCCATATTACAGATAGTTCGAAGTTTATCCCGAACATACATCGTGACACGAGATTTTTATATATAAACAAGATAGGTACCCAATCGGACTACTACATCTGATAACATCCTTTGAAAATCTTATACCATAACCACTAGAGATTTCGAATCATATTGACATGTGATTGATACCGTGATCATTGCCGAATATAGAACGGTGCCGCCCTACTCAATTCCCAATGTAGACAGATACGAACTGAGAAAGCCTTTGTGTAACACAATTTTTTTAATACTTTGGGATATTTTTTAATTAAATTGGACGAGACTATAAAAAATATAAACCTTCACAAATCTTCAAGACTTTGATAGTTATATTAAAGTCACTCAAATGTTTTTTGTCGTTTGTGACGTCAAGACGTTGTGATACAGTTCATATTACGCCGGAGAGGAAACTTTAAATAAGCCACGAGTTCATTAGTGTCGTGATTATTGTTGTATAAACTTATTTTGACATTATATTCTCTCAGTTCTCTAATCTCTCATCTGTCAATTATTAAAGTTTATATTTTATATAATACATATTGTGGATTACTTTTAAAGGCATATAATCCGGGAGTTGACAACTTTTGAAACTTTAGAACTATGAATAATTTATTTCCCTTAATACAGCATAAAAAGTGATTTATAAATATTTTTGAATCTAAATAAATAGTAAGACACAAAAACGATGCATTATGGTCCCGTGGCGTCATCATTCATTTTATATGTCATTTTGTATGATAACAGTCACAAGTTTGACAACTAACGCAAGAGTCTAACCTTCATATTTCTTGAATGTTAACGTCACGTTTTTTAATCAGCGTTTCAAATCACGTGATTCAGAAACAAAAAATATCAAATTTTCAATTTGTAAAATTAAATAAATAAACAATTACTTTTGCCATATTTGTATTGTTTTAGGGTTTTTATCTATAGACTAATATTTCTCAATAATTTACTTTAATTTTTAAACCTACAGTCATCTTGCGGATTTTACATGTGCCTCAGTGTTTAATTAATTAATTTAGTACGTTTTATATAGCAGTTATAAGTATAGTTATTGAGACCATAATCATAATATGTAAAGACAACATTTTTAACCAAATAATTTAATATTTTTTTGTATTCCATTAATAATTCCAATCCCATCCTGTATTATTCCAATATGTGTCAGTGATCAGCACATGATCAAAAAGGGCAGTGTACTATTCGGTCAGTATTGGATTTGAATTTTGGACCCATGGGATATATGAATTCATTGTGACAGTAGCGAATGGACACTACAAAGTATTATAGGTTTAATAATACTAGCGGTCGCCTAATGATCGAAATTCGACCAGAGACTTTTTAATCATAGACTATTTTCTGTTTGACATTTGCTGCATGAACCTAAACAATGAATGTTATATCACTTGCTGTCCCTTTACATTGAGTGACAATGTCAATATTTTGGGGGCTCTAACTTCAATGGCACTGGTCGATTTAGGATACACAGTATTTTTTTATTTAAATTTAATATATTAGTAACAGATATTATAGAAAAATTTTAGCTTTCTGCACTCCTTCTCCATATAAACTTTAACTATGCCAAATGTCACAGTCTTCCGTGCACGCAATACGCTTAAAAAAGGGTAGAACACTTTCGGTTCACGTATTAATATATAGATTATATGTGCTTAATTACGTGTTTGATCTTTCAAGCCAGCGATTTTGAAACTACTTCTGGTGTTAGAAGTCTATACGAATATGTACAAACTGCAGACGTTTTCCAAACTGTGTGAAGAATAATACAAATGAGTGCTATATCTTTTTCTATCGACTTTAGTGCCTGAACTTCAATCACATTTGATTTAAAGTTCTTCTTTTTCTTTCTAATTTGGCAACCGGTCCTCTTTAATGAAGACCATTACTGCCATTATCGAGTGAATTATAGTGTCATATGCTATGACGATTCAGTATCCTAACAAGTTGGTGGCTCCCTTGTTAGAGCTTTCTAGGAAGTTTTTGTGGGATCTCAGAATGAATGCTTTCAGCTTATATTTATAATCAACTTCACTTATGCACAAAAACCAAACTATATCACGCAAAACGCCACCAATATTACTTATTATAGGGTCAAAAACCTAAGTTAATGAATTAAAAATAAAAACCACAACATGTCACTACAAGATCTTGCCAAAAAATTCTGATTTAAAGTTACTGGAACATTGTAATGTAAAGACCACAGATAAAGCAAGCGGTGGTCGCCATAAAAATTTATTTGCGCTTTATTTATTTTTTAATATAAAGCGGACATAGATGTTTTTTTTCTTATTGTATTAGTTTGTATACTTTATATATACAATACAATACAATACAATACAAGTATTATTTTCATATTTATTTCTTTACACAATGCATGTTATTATTGCCTGTAGGTATTCCACCGGTCAGACTGCCCAAGTAGCCAGATACCTTCTCTGTTGATAAAAGTAAAGCGTCTCCCATAATATGCACTACAATTTATATAATGTTCGGGATTATAGGGCATATTATGGAGATATTTCACTTTTTTAATGAAAGATATGTATACATTTGATTTTATTATGCAAAAAATATGCAATTTATAAAGATGGAGTTACACCACTGAACGACACATATCAAACAATATCATTTATGCTTCAAATAAATAGAGGCTTACTATCCTATAGGGATGGGCAAGTGAAAAAATATATCGATATTTTAAATAGTATATCAATAATTACCGCAAGAAAAATATCGTTTAATCGATATATCGTCATTTGCTCAGAAGTTTACTTATAGTAAACTTAAAAAAAAAAATCTTCGAACAATTTTTTAAACTCTTTTACACACTTTTAAAAGCACTCCGGATTGAATGATTAAGCTCGCCAACCGCACCACCCGCGACCCGAAGTTGCTGTCACATTTACAGTATAGATACACAATTAATTTATCTTGCATTTTATAAAGAAAGTGGCGATTAAAAAAAAAAAATGATACGCGAGTAGATTGCAAGGATTACCTAATCTATATATTAATACGTGAAGCAAAAGCTTTTGGTACCTTTTTAAACGTATTGTGTGCACGGAAGAGTGTAAGATTTGGCATGGTTAAATTTGAGGAGGAATTGAAGGAGTGCAAAAAGCTAAAATTAAATATATAAAATAAAATAAATTAATACTGCGAATCCTAACACGACCTGTGACATTGAACTTAGACCCCCCAAAATATTGAAATTGTCACTCAATGAAACTTGACAGCAAGTGATGTAGATTATACGCATTGTTTATGAATACTGTAAATGTCAAATAGAAAATAATCTATGATCAAAAAGTAGCTGGTCAAATTTCGACCTTAGGGCGATCGCTAGTAACTTTAAATACGAAATCAAAGTTGCAATTTTCCTTAAAAATATATCGAAATTGGTATGAATTCGATTTTCTAAAATAAAAAAAAATAAATAAAAAAATTAGTTAAATATATCGACAATTTAATCGATGTATAAAAAACCCCGTCGATTCCGAAATGGGTATATAGGTACCCCATTGAAATTACCAAAAAAAATTATCAAATTTTATTTATTATCAAAATAAAAATGTTATTGGGATTTAAAATTAACATGTTTAGTTTTATTTAGTTACCCTAAAATTTAGCAAATTTTTAATTATTTTTTTAGAACTGACTACACTGTTAGCCTTAGGGGCCCTATCCCAAAACAGAGCCGCTGCGGCTTTTACAGCTTCACCGGACTTGGGGGCGAGCGCTTAGGGCACTCAGCCGCGAACAACCCTGCCATGATGCAGCGCTACGTTTGATCGTATGGCGGTACCCTTTGCCGCGCCACCTGTATTGCCATGTAAGTTTCCTCACTTATCTAATTTTTTTTACATTTTATTAGAGGTAATTTTTTACCTATAATCTGAGATAGATAACAACAGAATATAATCTCGATACCTGATAACACCTCCACGGATTCAACGGGGGTTTTAATATATATTGTATATATCGATAATTTTATGACCATCTCATCCCTATCGTAGCTAGTATTCACTCGAAGGCTTATGAAAGCTCACATCCGACAACATACGTCATGCAACTTTGTTCTGACACGGTTAGCTACACTTTACATCGTTCACATATGATCTTTAAATGGATCTGTAGTAAAGTTTTTTTTTTTTATGCTCTCCACTGTATGATGATTATAGTTTTTTATACAACTAAAGTAGAAAACAATCGTATGACACAAGTGATGATAAGCGGATACCGTAGCCTGTGGACGCTTGTAACACCAGAGGTATCACTTGAAAATAAGTATAATATGGGTATGAGTTGAAAATCTGTCGCCAAACACCAAGAGGTGTGTTCTGGCAGCTCCACTTGTGAACCAGTCTTCCAGTAGGCTTAGCGTGTTACCATCTTAGGGGGCGTTTAAGTATTACGTAACGCAATTTTTGAAGATTTTTGGAAACTTTGGTCTCTTGAGTAACGGTTGTATATCTTGATTTATAACTTAGAAACGGCTTGACCAATTTTAATTAAATTTTGTAAACTAGAAGTATGTACTTATATAATATAGGATATAGTGCAATTAGAAATGGTAAAAAAAATCAAATGTAAATTGTAAAAAATATATATATGTATTGTCAACCATTTTAATGATTTTTATTTATTCAGAAAGTCCATTGAGAATTTGATCGACTGTAAAAATTATTAATAATACTTTCAGAAGTCATAAAATATGAGTAAAAATTAAATTACGACACGAAAATAATTAATTCACAATAAACGAGTTCGGAACCGCGGGCATAACTAGTTGTTTTATATGCATAAATATTAATATTATTTACTGAAATTTAATCTCATTAACATTTAGTACTATATAAGTATATAAGTAAATACATTAGGAATAATTTATATAAAATCTATCTCAGTAAAATTGAACCGGTACATTGTTTGAGTTTAGTGTACTGAAAACGGAACTGAACTAAATTGCTACATTTAATAGTTTAACGGTTTTATTGTGATTGGAAACAGAGAATCGAGTAGAAGAGAAATTTCAAAGTACAATCGAGTCATGCTCTTATATACTACAAAAACCGATCGGCAACTTTCGTATCGGCTAATATTGGACTGGCTCAATAAAATCTAGAAAACTGTGGGGTCGCCGACAACTACTAAATCGAAAAAGTTTCGAGTAATCAACTTCGTAATTAATTATTATGTTGACCCCACTTTAAAACACAATTTCAGAGTTTGCAAGTGGCCAAAGAATTTGTAAGTTACGAAGTTGAAAAGTTAATTATCTTTTTCGCGTCGAGCACGGCGTCACCTGATGGTTTGTGATAAATTAACTAAATTTTTCTTTTTTTTTGTGATAAGATTTTGAAATTTTTTGTAATTTTTAAAAAATATTATACGTGTAAGCGCTATAGTGTCACAGTGACTAAACAGTTACGAAAAAATAAAAAGAAAAAAAACATTTTATACTGTAAAAAAATCTAAATTATTTACGTTTACGAGACGACGCGACGCCGACGTGACTATCACGTTTTTATGTGCGCGCTCCACCGTACATATCCATAGGACTCTGAATAAGGGTGACAAAATAGTCATAGTGACAAAAGTCACACGTGCGCGCTATCACTAAAGTGTTTTTGTCGTAAATGCACAAGATTGTTGGTAAACAATTTGGATTTTATTACAGTATGAAATATTTTTTGAAGTGAAAACGTCTTTTAGCTCAGTACGCATATTTTTAGATGAGATAAAATCTCTGGACTCGCGACACCGTGACGAGACGCAGCTATAGTGTGTGCATATAGCAGACCGCGAACGCGTTTTCATAAAAGAATATTAAATGTATTGTAACGCTTCTAATAATTAATAAAATACAATTCATAAATAAAAAGCAATTCATAACCCTATAACTAAGTTTTCACTTCTGTCGGCACTCCCGGAGTGCAACCCGTAATTTTATTTTTTTGAGAAATAGATATAAATTCTTCTGAAATTTAACGGACTGTATGTTACTTAGGCTATACTTTTATGGGTATAAGACTTGAAGGATTCAAGTCAACCTCACCTGACCGTGTTGAACCCTGGTGAGTGACGAACGAAGAAACGGCAATAGCGGGATGGTACTCACTTATGCGCGTGACGTTTTGGGAAAGCGGCGACTGGTGATAAACCCATCATAGTGATTCACTTATGCGCGTGACGTTTTGGGAACAGCAGGTGCATATCCAGTTTCTATTTACGCCGGCCGATACGAGAGCGGCGACTGGTGATAAACCCATCATAGTGATTCACTTATGCGCGTGACGTTTTGAGGAACAGCAGGTGCATATCCAGTTTCTATTTACGCCGGCCGATACGAGAGCGGCGACTGGTGATAAACCCATCATAGTGATTCACTTATGCGCGTGACGTTTTGGGAACAGCAGGTGCATATCCAGTTTCTATTTACGCCGGCCGATACGAGAGCGGCGACTGGTGATAAACCCATCATAGTGATTCACTTATGCGCGTGACGTTTTGGGAACAGCAGGTGCATATCCAGTTTCTATTTACGCCGGCCGATACGAGAGCGGCGACTGGTGATAAACCCATCATAGTGATTCACTTATGCGCGTGACGTTTTGGGAACAGCAGGTGCATATCCAGTTTCTATTTACGCCGGCCGATACGAGAGCGGCGACTGGTGATAAACCCATCATAGTGATTCACTTATGCGCGTGACGTTTTGGGAACAGCAGGTGCATATCCAGTTTCTATTTACGCCGGCCGATACGAGAGCGGCGACTGGTGATAAACCCATCATAGTGATTCACTTATGCGCGTGACGTTTTGGGAACAGCAGGTGCATATCCAGTTTCTATTTACGCCGGCCGATACGAGAGCGGCGACTGGTGATAAACCCATCATAGTGATTCACTTATGCGCGTGACGTTTTGGGAACAGCAGGTGCATATCCAGTTTCTATTTACGCCGGCCGATACGAGAGCGGCGACTGGTGATAAACCCATCATAGTGATTCACTTATGCGCGTGACGTTTTGGGAACAGCAGGTGCATATCCAGTTTCTATTTACGCCGGCCGATACGAGAGCGGCGACTGGTGATAAACCCATCATAGTGATTCACTTATGCGCGTGACGTTTTGGGAACAGCAGGTGCATAATATATCCAGTTTCTAATTACGCCGGCCAGTATGAGAGCGGCGACTGGTGATAAATTATTCATCTCTCGGTGACTACCACTGTTTTTGAATTGTTAGCATAGCTTACCATTAGTAACAGATGTGTCACTTCATCGTTTTACTATTTTAAAAAATATATGATCAAAAAAAAAAAAAAATAGAGGCAGTCATATGGACTGCCAACAGAAGTGAAATCTCAATTTAGAATTTTTTAATCAACCATTATATTCTGAATTATTGCAGAGCATGTCGGTGATGCGAAATCACAAGATTTTACCCATCCAAAAGTCAAACACGCATATGATACAGTCGAGTATATACAATGTATTAGTGTTTATATGCGTATACATGTACACAGACCCGTTTACTACGCGTCGCGAGTCCGACGCAGGCGCAATACATCACGAGCATGTCGAGGTCATCGGTGACGCGAAGGTCACGCGAACAAATAAGTTTTTTCCGTACTAAAAATCGCTCAACGCTGCTAAAGAAGTTTTCACTTCAATAAAATATCCCAAATATTGAATTTCTTGTCGCATATACAGACACACGTACAAGGAAATAACATAAATAAGAAAATCCCAACACTACAGAATAATTTGCTCATAATTTTAGACTACGACTGGAGTTATGTCAGGGCTCTCGTAGCAAAAGGCAGATTTATAGCCACTATGCAAATAAGCCAGATAATTGAACGATGTCCAATTTCTCGTAGATACTATACAAGGTAAAAGGTTGACTGATATTTATACATTATGTTATTATGTACTACGTATTTATATTGTAAATTTCGTATATAATAATAATCAAAGTAGAAATTGTTGTATTTAGAAATAACTTTAAACTGTAAGACCGAGTTTAAATACTTTTATTAAGGGTTTATATGAAGTGCGGATTGCTCTCCACTACTCGTAATGTCTTAAATATTACAAAGGACTAATATTAAAAATGTGGAGAATGAAAGTAAGTAACTTTTGTTCATTAGATGTGTCGAGTATTACGTAAATGAGTAAAGTATTTTGGTTTGCAAACACTTATCATTTACCTATTATAGAATAGCAGTCATCCGCGACTTCTTTCGCGTTAATCTAATACTAATACAAGGTGTCCAGAAAGGGTATCGGGTATTTGTAAGTTCAATGAAACAAAAATTATTTGTATGCAATAAAAAAGTTTATTGTTTATTATTAGCATATGAATTGGAGAATTATTTGGAAAAGATGATGTTATCCAAATGATGACCGTTACGTTGCTGGCACTCTTCTAAACGGAAACGAAGATTGGCGATAACACGTTGACACCTAGCTATCGATATTGCTGCCATTTCTGACCTGATGTTTTGCTTTAACTGGGTTAGATTCGTCGGATTGTTTTGATAAACTTTACTTTTAAGGTATCCCCATGCAAAATAGTCAAGCGGGCTAAGGTTGGGGCTTCTGGAGGCCAGTTGATGTTACCCTTCGCGAAATGACTTTATTAGGGAATAATTCGTTAACAACTTCCATTGAGTCATTTGAGGTATGGCAAGTGGCCCATCTTGCTGGAACCACGTTCTTGAGTTGAAACCTGCAAACTCCTGCAACTCTGGGACCAAAAAATTTCGCAATATATCGCAATAACGGTCACTATTCACATTAATTGCTCGGCCTCGTTGATCTTCATGAAAATAAGGACCAATTATGCCTTTAGCAGACATAGCGGCCCAAACAACGACCTTTGGGCTATGCAGGGGTCGTTCATGCTTTCGTCTCGGATTCTCCACTGCCCAGTACCGACAATTCTGCTTATTAACATGACCATTCAGGTGAAAATTTGCTTCGTCACTGAACAGTATGTTGTTAAAGTTGTTAAATCGCTGCAGCATTTCGTTCGCAAAATTCAGTCGATTAGCATAGTCCGTATCCTTCAATTCTTGAACCAACTGAATTTTATAGGCTTTTAGATGTAGGTCTTTCTTTAAAATCGAATGTAAAGACGATTTTTTGATGTTCAACGCTTGGCTTCGCTTTCGGATGGATAAAGACGGATTTTGACGAACCGACGCCTCAACTTCTTCAAATGTTTCTTCATCGCGAACTGAACGAGGACGACCAGAGTTTTGAATTTTAACTGTCGCACCTGTATTCTCGAACATCCTGATCCATTTCCTAATGCTATCGTCACTTGGTGCGTGGCGTGTACGATATTCCGCACGATAGAGACGTTGAGCAGTCACTATTGAATCACCATTACGATAATACGCTCGTACGCAAAATGCGCGATGCGTCCCGAGTACTGTTCCATCGTGACTTAAACTCCACAAAATGGCGGACGCCACGAACCCTCCCCGCACCCTTTAGACGCCCCGGTTCGAATATGGCGCGAAAACAAATACCCGATACCCTTTCTGGACACTTGTATTATAATCCTTACCGCACCTCACCTCAAGAACTCGTAGTCCTTATAAAAATCATAGTGAATTTTAATAACGTATTAATCGACTTTAAAAATAGGAGGCGGTCCTCAATTCACATGTGTATATTTTTTTATGGATGTTCAAGCATAACTTCTTTGTTTATGAACAGATTTAGATGATTATTTTTCGATGGAAAAGGGATACCTCAAGAGTGGCCCCATTTTAATTTCATTAGCGTTGGACCGTCGATTTCGTAGATACACCAGAGAATTCCTCAAAATCATTGAGGTTGGTTTTTTTTGTTATAAATTGTTTGTTAAAGCTATATGTACTACTTTAGGCGTATTATGAAAAAAATATGACAGCGAATGTTTACGACACGCAAGCGCATTGTAAAACAAAGGCTAGGCTATACTATGAAGTTTCACAAAACCAGCTTTAATCTTTTATTGTTACAAGAATTGTATATTTTTCATGTTGACGCAACCGCGTACAAATTGTTTTTTACTAAATGTCAAAAACACGCGGGTGAGAGAAAAATAAACACTAGAAATAAAATTTGTGTGCGGCCAGTCACTTGAACGTGCAACTTGGACACCTTATAAAATTAACAATTTACATGCCATTGTAAATGATGGGCGATTGCCCTCAGTTCACTTTCGACTTGACACCGGCGTGAGCGAGAAGAAACTTTTATCCTTTTTTGACAACAGAGTTTCCATCTTACGCTATGATTTCCTATCTCTTTTATTTCCACATGCTGATAACAAAATTTGTAACGTTTTCAAATCGCTTTTAGTGAGAGTATAACGCGTCTATTTATAAAACGTTATTGGCGACGTCATATTTTTTTATAAATTCATACTCGATGTTTGTAATGAATTCTAGATTTTTCCAAATATTTGGATTTCAAGTGTTCGAAAATACATTTTTTATACATATCGTAAAAATAATAAAGCTAGTGTAATTAAGTACAAATCTAATTATTATTTCTTATAAATACTGTTACAGCAAAAATATATTGTATCGCTTAGTAAATCTCTAATAGAATAACATGCCCTCAAATATTTCAAACTCGTTAAAACGCCGTTCTTTTGTCCGAGGGTAAACTTTTAATTACACCTGTTTCGGAATATGTAATTATGTTTTAGTAATTAAATTGCAATTTTTGATGAACGACCTTTGTTAAGATTTGTAACATGGTGAACGAAACGAGTGAAATGGCTTCTAAACTCGAATTCAGAAATTATTCTGTGCTACTTTTTTTTAGTGACGTTGTTACGTTATCAAAGTATCTTTGATCCCCAAAATGTTTGATTTCTTTGGGTAGTCCGACTGGTGGGATAGGTACCTCTAACCTTGTGTTCAGTTCGTGCTGTGAGTAGGGTTTCCAGAGATCCTTGGGGCCGGTAGGGTTCAAATCCATACGCTACGGTAGCCGCTTACCATCATTTAGATCGTATGCTTGTTTACCACCTTAGTTATATAAAGAAACTTGCTGTGTTAGCATTTTAAGCCATAGGATCACTTAATACCAGATGAGATTGTGTCTTAAACATAATATAAAAATGTATATTAACTTTACATATGCAATCAGAAATTTGGTTGAATAGTTATAGGCTTTGCTTAGATAGGAATCAAATACCAGTTATTTATGAGGATGCCTATATTATCATTATATTTATAAGTGAAGCAAAAACTTTATACCCGATTTTAAGCGTATTGCGTGCACGGAAGACTGTGAGATTTAGCATGGTTAAAGTTTATATGGAGAAGGAGTGCAAAAAGTTAAAATTTATCTATAATATCTGTTACTAATATATTAAATTAAATTAATTAATACTGCGAATCCAAACCCGACCAGTGCCATTGAACTTAGAGCCTCCAAAATATTGACATTGTCAATCAATGAAAAGTGTCAGCTAGTGATATAATGTTCATTGTTTAGGTTCATACTGCAAATGTTAAACAGAAAATAGTCTAGGATTAAAAAGTCGCTGGTGGAATTTCGATCATTGGGCGACCGCTAGTTACTCTAAATACCTCAATTTGTAATGTAATCATACGTTTACATAAAACCTTTACGTATCGTTCCGCAAGCTTGCTATGCAATAAAAAGGATTCTTTGGAAAACCCCTTTCATTTCCTCGTAAATTTTATTCGCTAGTAAAACTGCTCGCCAATTTTTTTTCACTGACTAAGCATGTACACGTTGGGTACGCTTTGGTCTTGTGAAAATACAACATAGAGTTTGCAAATTCGTTTGAGGTCGTTTTTACTGTGAATGAGAATACTTCAAAGAAAAATCTCAGTACAGTAATAATATTTTTGAACTGAGTGGTTCTGATTTGGAGACTCTTTTACCACTGTATGACGGTTGTAGCATTGAAATAGGTTCTTAAAGGTGCTTCCATAGTGGGAGTAATTTAAAGAAATTAATGAAATCAATATACAGGGATGAGTTTTGATATCGCAACTTCATATCTATTATCTACATAAAAATATTAATTACACCACTCGACAGCTACAGAATCAAAGAATTCGTTTGGTCGTTCGTTGAGGTTATTTCGTCGTCGTTACATAATTTTCATTTTGTATAAATTATGAATTTGAGAACCTACAATGCTTTTTTTAGGTTCAGTTGACAGGTTTTGTCAAGTTTTTGCAGGATGGTGGAAACGGCCCGTGATCCAATCTTCACTTCAGCATGAATTTTTCGATGTTTAAATTGTCTATTCTCCTGCAATACCCACTTTACCTTGATGACATTTTCATGAGTTACTGCAGTTGTAGGTCGACCGGATCTGGGGTAATCGTAAAGGTTCTTTCGACATCGCTTAAATTCATAAAACCCATAAGTAGGTAACTGTTGCTAACGCAGGAGCAGACTCGACAAATTCGCTCGCTAAATTTTCGTGTGATTCCTGGAAGGGTACCCTCGTTTATAATTATAAAAAATCATAACACGAAAAGCTTCCCGTGAGACGTCGATTGTTGCTAACAAAAGAAAAGTGACGTAAATCTTAATTTTTTTTTAAACTACACATAGGTGGTGATTGTCACCAAAGTGATTTGTACTAAAATGCTATCAAATCAAAATAATTTCGAGATTGTGTTATTCTGTGGTTAACAATTTTCGGAACAACTTAGGAATTGTTCATATATTTTCTTTTATTGAATAAAGATTTTGTATGGCAGATAATACGTAGATCTTTCAGCAATATACTTTTAAAAAGAACTCCATTATGTGTAATATATAATGTACTAACTTAAAGAGTTCGACCGCTTACAATCAGGCAGACAAGCAAGTTTGTTCATCATTCTATTAAATAAATGGCATTAACAAAACATAGTAATAATGCGCCAGCGAATGCTAGGTAGCATTTTCTTGTAATAGATTAACAAGTCAGATCCGAAATTTTGTTTTCTAGTAATCATCTGGTTGCGAATTGTTTTATTTTCAGTCGTGATCTCCATTAAAGTATAAAGCGTGGAAGTGTATAAATTAACTGAATGATTTTAATAAAATTTAATCTATAGTCGTCAGTATAATAAATTACGTACACTTGTAAAATTTAATAGTCTTCAAAGAGTTTCTTATCATACGCATTGACAATCATTGATCGATGCTTACATGCCTTATATAAAATAAGTTCGTAACAAATATCCGATTGTTTTAATACCGAAATGGAATGGTAGTATACGATCTCTCGTGAGTTGAAAGGTTTTATAAAATTATGATTAACAGTGTTCTCGACTATTCCTCTAATTTTGTGATTTGTTAGAAAATTGTTTTTCAGCTTGAAAATTGAGTAAAGTGTGTTTTAAAAGATTGTTCAAAACCGCTGTACCTTGAAATTGAGTAATGGTACATACAGTGAAAAAATATCTAATAGTGACTCGCACCGGTGTCTCCTATTTCAGGGTAAACCAGCGTAAGTCAACAAGGAACCGAGGCATTGAAGCGTATTTATCACAGTATTGATTGTTATGGGTGTGCGAATTGAATAATTCGAATAGTCCAGATATTTTTGAATGTAATACTATTCGCATACCAATTTATTTATCATAATAAATATACAATGATAATACTTCCTTCATTGCCAATGGCCGTCGAAAATCTTTAAATCATTTTTAATTAATATAACTAGTGATTAAGTGTGTATTTGACCCTTGAATCTTGAATGCTCCAACTAATTATGAGTTGACCGCATCAAATTCGTAAGTTGTTATTTTGTTTGTTCAGTAGAACATTTTGTGCTTGAAAATCGATAATTTAAGGTCGAGGTTTGGCTAATATTAGAAAGCTCAAGAGTTTCTTTTTTTGTTTATTTCAACGCTTAAATCCCTGGCACTACCAGCCGGAATTGAAAAATATAGGCTGTTTATTGAGGTACATTATCTAATAACAACCTAAAGTTCTTAGGAGTTTACACTCCACTATATAATTGTTACCAATTACCATACAAAGAGTAGGTCGATAAGTACGCCAAGCGAGAGCAAATGCGGGTCGAGGGTGTGAACCGAGCATTACCGACAATGTCCGAACTGTTAATGCCTAAACTAAAATACTGTACTACCCGTTCGCGATAAGTTGAGATTCGCCTGGAATGCAACCCTCCGCCCGCTGCCCCTGTAACTTCCCCTGAAGCTCACTGTTGTACTGTAGGTAACGCCATTTTTTTAACATCTCTCGTACTGGTTTACTTCACTCAACGACGACGCGCTCCGATTTTATAATCTTATTTGATACTGTTTCGTTAGTAGTTATTAGAGTTATTGCTATATTTTATTGTTATTTTTTGTGTTAATTTTATTGTTATAATGAAGGGTAAAACTTTACATAGTGGAGAGAGAAATCTCGTGTTACAAGTGTTGGACTTTTTTGAAAACGAAAAACGAACACACAGTTTTGTTTACCTGTTGATCAGACAGTAAAAAGAACCTGTATGGCAACGGGAGTTCCGAGTACAATACTCGCTACATTAAAAAAAAACAACAGAGACGAAGTCGCGGGTAGAAACTTGTTGTGATATTTTTTTGTGCATAGTACAACCATGCGTCTGTGGTGTACGGGTAGTATATGCTGGAGTACTTTAAGTTATTTATCAGAAATTATAATCTTTTATCAGAAATATCATATAGACAGATTTTTGTAACAGTGTGCGGATTACATAAATAGATAATAATTTTTTACAATGACATATTATGTAAGCGAAATACCACTCATCACTAAATTTAGCATAGTTACTCCTTTCGCGATGTAGATGCCCACTAAAACGGATTTTACTCAAATCCCGTAAAAAAAATTACACCGCTAAAACCGTGGTTCAAATCTACATACATAAACAGATAATGTCAGAGTGACATATCAACGCACATCCCAAACTACAGACTGGGGTAGGACCGTGAAAATTTGCGTCCAGGTTCTATTTACAGTGTGAGTAATAAGGAAGGATTTTCGGACATTCAACCACCACGGTGGGGAAAAAGTGGATGAAATTTTGTATGAAAATCCGTAATTTTTGAAGATAGATGTATGAAAATTGGTATATAGCAATCCAGTTACAAAGTAAAACAGATGGGACATAATTATATCGCGAGCGAAGCCGCTGGAAGAACGCTATTAATAGTATAAAAATCTAACGTACGTCTAAACAAAATCATAATTACTATAATAATTTATTTTGTAAGCCGACATGTTTATTCGCTTTGTTTTAATGTTGAATATTGTATAAAGCTTTTAAACAACGCTATAAAACCCTCGTTTACTTCTCTATGAATGCTCAGGAGAGCTTTTTCGGTGAAACGGTGATTCGTCATTGTCTTTTCTAAGATATCTAACACTTAAAGTGACGTAAAATCGAGAATTTGCTTTCTGCAGTAATATCAGTGTGGATTTAACCTTCGATGACCCTCCACCTGATTGTAATCGTGTCCTAATTTGACAGTATTATTTATTAGGTTGTTTTAATTATGATTATGGAGCACAACTGATAGTGAACAATCAAGTTTGACAAGTAATCTATACGGATATTTAAAAAAAAATTGCATAAGTAGGTACTTATGCAGATAATAATATATTAAACAATTTTCTGCCTTGTTCCAATATTCCCTATTTGCATTCAGCCCTGCTGATACATTTCCTCCACTCTTGGCAATTTTCTGCCATATCTGGTGTTAAGTAAATCGTAAGCAAATCATTATGCATGGTTCGGATCTGGGTACTACCGGCGACCTATGCAACTTTTATCTTAGTATATGCTTTATTTTAACTTGTTTATAAAAGGTTTATAGGCTGGCATTGTATGGGTATGCCATGAGGAGGGATGAATGTCATATAACTTGAAAAATGTTAAGTATGAAGGTGGATAGATACTTATAGGATTACTCCTATAGAGGAAATAGAGGAAGACCGAAGAAGGTAGGATTGGATTGTGTGTAGAATTATGCGTATAAAAGGTGTGAATACGGAGATGATATTTGATAGAGTAGAGTGGAGGAAGAAAACATGTTGTACCGACCCTACTTAAGTAGGATAAGAAGAAAATTTAATCTTGTGGTGTCTTATGGTCTTTTCTTCCACGCATCACGTATCCAGTCCAACGTAAAGCGGCTTTCTCGCATATTTTTTTGTATTTCAATGACTTTAAATATTCGTGGGATATACTTGTTTTGGACTTTAGGGCAAATTTGGCGAGGCCAGCTGCCCGCCGTAAAATTTTCATTTCCGTGACATATATTTTTTGTTCAAAGTATTCCTTATCTTCCAGCACTTAGAACCATTACAGCATTCTTATAAGGGTTTGGTTATTCTCGTTTAGCATCTACAGAGGATCGCAGCCGAATAACCTTGTGTTGTGTTTCTGCGGTGAGAAGGGTTTCTCAGCTCTTTGTGGTAGGGGAGTTTAGGATCGGCAACGCACTAGTAATTCCTATGGTATTACAAGGGTTCATAGGCTACCCTAGTCGCTTATCATCAGGCGAGCCACATGCTTGTTTACCACTTCAGTGGTATAAAAAAAATACAAGGTGCCTTTTTCTATCAAAGGTAATTGTGTATCACAGGGGACACCAGAGCGCGATCTCCATTTGAACCAGCCCCTCTTGCTTCTACTTCCAATTCAAATGTCTAGGTATGTAAATTTATAGTTTTTTTTTTAATAAATATTTATTTCTCTTTTTTTGTTTTACGAAACAGGATATATACATTTGATAAGTTAGATAATGACAGATCATAATATACATGATGCTCGATTATTTGTGATAACAAATTACCTTATACGAAATTACACGTATTCACTGATCTAAATAATGTGAAAAGTATCGTCTTTCATCAGGTTTACGTAAAAGAGTTGTTCGAAAATTTCATACGTCACGTCACATGTCAAACGGAGCTCGACGTGACTGACACGACATGGTGATTAAAATGTAACTTTATATCGAAACGGTAGTAAAGCTTGTAAACACTGATATCAGACATGTAGAGGTTTTATTTCATTGATAGGCGGTAGCGGTTTATTAAGAAACTAGCTGTGCTTCACGGTTTCACTCGTGTTAATTTTAACCGACAAACACCGCGCCGCTAACCCACCCGTGTAGCTTATAGTACTATATCGTAGAACGGAGCCGAGTGTTAAATTATTGGATTAGCTAGTTTCTCATCGGGATGCAAAAGAGAAAAAATAAAAAAAGATTTATTGACAAATTCTAATATATGCAGTATTAGGCTCTGTCCAGATGTGACGCGCGTTAACACGCGTTTTGATAACGCGCGCTTAGACTTTCTATATATTTATACCAAAACTCGTTAATGCTGCGCTTAGAAAACAATGTATCTAGACGCCCCTATGATGTGACTCGCTGTCATGTGAGCGGGCGTATATTGTTTTTAAGCGCCGCGCTTTTATATGCATTAATGTATCAAGTTCGGTTAAGATGTAAAAGCCGCAGCGGCTTCAGGGCCCCTAAGGCTAACAGTATAGTCTGTTCAAAAAAAAAAGCGTTCTGTACGCCCGACTCTCAACTCGTACGCTTATTGCGAGCGTTAACACGAGCGGAGGTTCTAGAGTTACTTTGGTTACATCCAGTTCACGCGTGAACTTCCAGCGAGTGCATGTATGTAAATGGAGCAACAAAATTTTGACACAGAAATGTTTATAAGTAGATTAAATAAAAAAATACCGGTCATATTGAATATGGACTTTTCTGCATATGGAAAAAAAAATTAAAAAACAAAGAACTTGGGAAGAACTTGTTTTAATATTTTCAGATAAAGATAACTCCGAAAAGGGGATTTGTCATGCTTTCTCATGCTGACTAAAAGTTGGATACAAAGTTACAAACATAGATACTACTTTACATTCTATCGTAAAGACATGGATGTATTAAGTAGAGTACTTACTCTCCTTTCGTTTTCATCTTTTCCAACGACGGTAAGCTAACGACAACTCAACCTATTCGCCCAACTTCATATTAAATACTGCCTGAGTCCATCCTTAAATGCTAATAATACATTAAACACTTCTTTTAAACGCAAAGTACACGCATTTGCGTACGACATGATTTGCTGCAAAATTGCTCTTTCTGGATAAGGCCTAGACGTAGTTTGATCTTATTTTAAAATGTTGAAAGAATTTTTTAAGTAATTCTTTTTGTCGTTTTACATGATTAGACTTTTAACACTCCCATAGTCTTCGGTAACAGGGGATTTCTTTCATCAGCCCATTAGTTCAATATTGTTCGGGTTCATAAATTGGTTTGAAGTATGCATTTTTTTTATTACCCCTAAAATTAAAAATCGGAGATGACCGGTCACTTGCGCGTGGGACTCGGACGTATACCGGCGCGGCAGCTAACATATGACGACACGTTTTTAAAGTTTCTGCAGTTACGGTACCTGCTATATGTAAAGGGGGTGTGCATATTTTCGGTTAGGCGTTTGGAGAGAGTGCATTTGGAGCATGAAACCTTCGATAAACATCATCGCCGAAAACCTGGGCGGCAAAAGGTAAGTGACCCACTTTATCTGCAAAAGTAGCTTATCACACTAGGTGTGAGAGTGGTAGTTCCCACCCTAAATATTAATTTAATTAATATTCCTACAGTGGCGTTTTGGCCAGGTATCCTAAACAAAATTCGAATTCACCAGTCGAACATTTGACAGTTTTTCTCAAGATTTTTGGTTTAACTTAATAAGCGAAATTACATCAGCTCTACTATAATATTTTTACCTTTCCACTCTTTAGAGCCAATTTTGTTCCCAAAATTTTTATTGTTAAAGCACCGGTTGTTGAAAATAAACACATCATTTTCCTTCTTTCAAAGCTCTGCTAAGTAGTTTAGCGCAAGTTTTTGAAATACTGGGACCGCGCAGAAAATCGAAACGTAATAGTACTTTATCGGGACGTCGGGATAGATGGTGTTATGACAGTGACAGTCCCTAATCCCTAAGACTAATCAGATACTATATAATTAGAAATAATATATTAAGTTTATGTTGGTTGGAATGAAACATTTGATATCCAGACCCTGTTAGACAAAGTTTCGATGTATATTACTTTTTATTAAATAGCTGTAATATCATATAATACTCTACTGATATATACAAACCTGGTATCAAACTAAATACATACCCATGAATATGAAAAAAACATAAATTTATAAAGAAAATCGGACACAATGTATTTAATTCTAAACCTAAATTTCAAAATATTAATAATAATTGTAGTAAAACTTCATTAGGCGCGACTAGGGAGTAACTCAGATTTTTTTTTCTGATGGAAGTAACGCTTACTATATAGTCTGTGTAGTTTCCGCTATTCAAAAATAATAATTCGGATTGGTCGTAAGTATATGTCATATACTCCACCAAAGAATATATACTACTCTCTACCGAGAGTACTCCACGCTTCTTGACTTATACGCCAGCTAGTGGCAAATATCATAATCAATTAGGATTATTTATTTCAAATATTTTCAAACGGATCAATTGTGAATAGCAAAGTGATTAAAAATTCAACAGTTTAAAAAAAATGATTTTAAATTGCAGTTTTTTCAAACTCTCTAAATATACTTGTTTATTGATTACTTTTGTAATAAATAAATTATTAATAAATTTTCTGACGATTGTGACATTCTATAATATTAAACAACAAGGTTATATTGACATGTGCTGATCTAACCTTCAATTTTGTACTCTCAATTATGCTATTTAACAAATTAAAATATTTATAAAATGTGAAAGTGGTATTAATGAATTTTAAATGGAATATAAAACGAAATACATAGTGGATATTAAATGAAATGGCGGAGTCCCAGGAACATTTTACTCTTTCATCAATAAATAATAATTAAAAAAAAATCAAGTACCTGATAATAAAAGTTGACCTGTAAAAAACCTAAGTGTTCATTTTTCTACAAGTACCCATTTCGAATAAATAATATTAATATAACATTTGAATAATATTTGTAAAGCATATGAATAATAAATATAATTAAATTATAATATGATATTTATTAATTAAGTTAAAATATAATCATTTCAGTGATATATGCCGTCAACGCCAAGGAAGTTTTACTTTAATCGCGCGTAAAGGTTACACGCACACACTTTTTTTAAATTATACTTATTGGAATTATTAAAATATGGTTAAAAAAAATAGATTAATTATTAATACAATATAAGGTTCATTCGACACAAATGAATCAAATAAAATAATTTTACGCGCCTTATATTTTACAATAGCATTCAAACTGGTGTTTTTTAAATTACTTGAATTTTAAAGTACCATAATTTTATATTATTGTTTTACTACAATTAATAGCAGTAATTATGTTGTGCAAAAATAGAAATCGCTTAATATTCATCACTAAAGTTACGTAAAATGGCGATAAGGAGTGGTGACCGGCTATATTTGTGCTTCACTAATTGAAGCTGGCAGCGAGTGAGCAAACATTCGCCGACACAACAACAGCCTGTACAATATGTCAGGCTTACTTTGGTCACGTTCCCGCGCCTCTCCCTGTAATTTTAGTAATTGAAGGTTAATATATTAAGGTTTCATGATTATGAACTAACCTAACTAGTATATTTTTATAGGTTTTGCATAGCTCGCAATTCTTCTGTTACTATATTAAATTCTGATCACAATAAAAAAATATATTTATACCTTTTTAAGGCACTTATGCTTGTTAACACACTACCAGCGGTTCGGATAACATCCCAGGCATCGATATGAGTCAGCAAGATACTCGATCGGGGTTATCAATATATTTCTTACTGTTGGGTTTTCATAAATGGCAACGCGGGCTCACCCGGGTATTCAACGCACCTAGCACCATCTAGAGAGTCGTTGAGAAGCCGTTGCGACAACTGAATCGCTCGCGCACGCAAATATTCTAAAACACTAAAAAATCTATTATAAAATTGTGCCGTGTGTGGAAAACCCCATTTCTGGAACGAAGCCACGTCCCGGGACACAAGACCCAACTTGCGGCAACCCTAGGTGAATGGAATCGTGCACATATCATAATACTTTCATATTTTCAAATTTAAAACAACTATCGAATCACACATTTTGGTCTAATTCGAGCAGGATTACCCAGTTACAATATCAATACAACTAAATATCTAATTATTTACATGTATTTATTGGTATAATTTCCGTATTAATTATATTTATTAGGAAAGATAGAAAATGCGGATATATTGGAGAAGTTGGGTATGTGTGTTCCGGACAGATACGTATGGAGGCGTCCTGGCCGCAACTGCTGTCGATACCGTGTGCGCGCACCAATTTACTGATGGAGGCACCGTTGACGCGCACGCTTCGCATTCTCAACCTCATATCTATGGAAGCAGACCTATTCTGCTGTGCTCTGAGTGAATTCATCAGGATAGCATTAGCTATCATAGGTTACAAAAGTCAACACTATTTTAGTCTATGTTTGGCTTCACTATTGCATTGGGGAAACCTGTAAAAATAGTTTAAAGCTATGGAAATAAATAAATAAATTTAAGCGTTTTAGTCAACGTATTTGTCGGTAGGTAGTTTCAAGTATAACTTGGCGTAAAAAATAACATTTATTTCTATAAGTACATAAGTTACAATACTCTGAAACTAGTTTAGATCATATTTTTATTCATAATAACTCCTAATCCAACGTAAAACTAAATTCTTAACATCATATTTAAGTTTGTCATTTTCAAACTTAATTTACGTAAAGTCGTCGGACAGCAGCCGACCGCCATTGCTATTTTTATTTTGTGGTGTAATTAACTATTTGTATTATTTATAAAGCCTCCGAAACCTGATGTCAGATCCGATGAGGAGTTTGACAAGTTGGTACAACCACATATTATAAGGAAAGAAATGTGTTTTATGAGATTACAAACTTTATATGATATTTCCAAAAATGTTTGTGACAAACCTGAGTAGCTAGGCGAATTTAATGCTCGTTTTCATGATTTGTCCGAATGGTGAAAATGTTCACACAAAGCATTGGTGACATCACGCTGATTATTTTTTTTTTTTTTTTTAGAACTGACTACACTGTTAGCCTTAAGGGTCCTAAAGCCGCTGCGGATTTTACAGCTTCACCCGACTTCGGAGCGAGCGCTTAGGGCACTCAGCCGCAAAAGTTATTAGGACGACTCGCACGAGGGTGCCAAAGTGGCCGGACCTCGGTTCGGGCGGTCGTCGCGTACGCAAATAAGTCGCGAACTAACTGAATCCCTACACCTACGATTCGAGGTAACTAAATTATACTCATAGGCACGTTCCCTTCCTCCTGGGAGGAAGGAAGGAAACATGCGTATGTGTATTTAGTGAACGGAAATTTTTTCTACACTAACTAGCGCAAAAAAAGAAAAAAAAAGTCCCTTACAGAACCTATGTACCTATGTGATGTGCACGTGTGTGTGTTCATACGTGTGTAATGTTGTATGTAGGTAACTAAGTGATGCACGTATAGTGTCACTTGTATCGCGCGGGCGGTTGCCTGACCCAAGGGCTTCACGCCGAGGAAACGGACCTAGGCTTGGGTCACCCGCTGAAGAGGGTGAACGTATGGAGTGTGCGGGAGCGAATTTGACAGCCCGTCCTCTGTGGAGAGAACGGTGGCTACGCGGGCGTGGGCGCTGTCACGCTCTGTTTGGTGAGATGAATCGAAAGAGTTTTTGTGTATCTACGGTTGATAAAAATTTTCGCGGCCGGCGTTTATGCCGGGTAGTCGTTGGTTTCGCTGTCGAGATGGTGCAACATCTCAACAAGGCGGGGTCATGCTGATTAAAAATAAATTATTATTATGTACCCGGGTACTCAACGCACCTAGCGCCATTTAAAGAGTCGTTTAGAAGCCGTTTCGACAAATGAATCGCTCGCGCACGCAAATATTCTAAAACACTAAAAAACTATTATAAAATTGGGCCGTATGTGGAAAAACCCATTTCTGGAGCGAAGCCACGTCCCGGGTCACGAGACCCAACTTGCGGCAACCCAAGGTGAGTGGAATCGTGCACATACCATAATACTTTCATATTTTGAAATTTAAAACAACTATCGAATCACACACAGTATATTCTTTATTATGATTTTTAGTATATGTACAGTGAGGGAATAATCTTTTCATTTATTTGAAGTTTTATGTACCTATGATTAAATAAATAAATAAATAGGGGTCACAAGTTCACACACTGTCATTTTATTCCAAACTAAGCATGGTTTGTATTATGGTACTCAATAGCTGATATACCTATAGATATACAATAAAAGTAAGGGAATTGAACCCACGACCCTCAATAATAGGGGTTACTACCACTGTGACACGGGGCATGTCAAAATTACAAAGTTTGATTTATTTTTTATAAATATAAACATTTTGTTCTATACTACGAAATATGTCGTTAACATCATGAAATTATTTGACTGTTTTACCTCTTCAGATATGGTCTAGCATTCAACATGCCTAAGTAAGAATAAAGAACTTACGGGTTATACTCCAACTAAGGTCAAGTATGTTTATCGTTGATCACCACTGGTTATTAAACTATACGAGAAACTTTACGCTGACAACACATTGGCAGAGTAACGTTCTTTTATGAATACACAACTAGAACCTTGACACAACTAGAAGTCTTAGGGGCCATGGAGCTTTGACAGCTTTTCCAGCTTCACCGTTCCAGCGTCACTCAGTTTACTGCGCTTTATAGGAGCACTGGCGCCGTACTACGAGCGATCGACACCGTGGCGTCCTATTCGAGGAGAGACGGTTGAATCTTCTAATGTATGGTATTACAATATAGTATGTTTAAGCATAAAATAATAAAGGTTGGTGTTGTTGATGTTTTTACATGTTATTTTTTTTAAGTGAAAACTTATTTAGTATCGTTGTGATTTGAAAGTCGATGAAAAGAAAAAGCGACAATAAAAAGAGACAGACACATAAATTCATAAGATTTAACGTGGGAGAAAATGAGTTAAGATCTCCCGGGAAAATTTTAGACAATGGTAAAATGGTACAAAAGAAGTTTGTTGCCACACAATATGAATTTTATCAACTCAACAAAAAGGCACGAAACAAAACTTTTTAGACAACACTTATAACATTCTTTTACTGATTGATATTGTGTTAGGTTTCTTTAGTCGTAGAAATGAAATTATTTCGGTTAGCAGCCTCTGTAGGTACAAACTGTATGGGAATAATTTTGAATGATCAATGATGAGAAATTACCCCATTTCCAGTTCGTGCAGAAGTAACAATAGAGGGCGCTAAAGTGAGAACTGTAATAAAATAAAATTGTTGATTTTGCAAATTACGTTACCAAAGTAGAAGTTTGTATTTTGTCACAAAAACTGCCTAGAGGGCGCTAAAATAAAAATATGCAAGTTGCAAATTCCAACACTAAAAAAGTAGGTACGAACATTGAAAAGTACGAATTTTGAGATGTCAAACAAACTCCCTAGATAGTCCTGACAAGAGAGCGAAAAATCTTGTCAGAAGATCCCACTTTGTTTAGTTATTAGTTGGGAAAAGGCATCACAACAACCGTGGTGTTTTGTAAACGTGTACGTATTATACGTTTGTATTTTTTTCAGATGATATTCCCATGAATATTTCAAATGTGTAAGGTGATGCCTTAATTGAAAATGACATCGTGAATAATGATTGTGAGTACTTGTATGTACATTTTCATAAACTTTAAATTAGTGAGTATTTGATCATTTTCTGAATTAAAAAAACATAGATGTGAAGATTTAACTTCTACCACGTGTGAATTGCACACATGATTTTTTTTATTGTTACGATCAAAAGCTCTGTGCTACAACGTTGTACATACTTTTTACTTTATCCATAACTAAATTTTAACCCGACTACGAAAAAGGAGGGTTATGTTTTCGAGAGTATGTATATATGTCCTATTTCTTTGGCACGCTCTGTTGCCTAAACGCTTAATGGATTTTAGCATACGAGGTGTCGTTAGATGTGTCTTAATTGTGGGAGTGACATAGGCTATATAATGTCATAAGTACTGATGTCTGGGAATCAAATAAAAGGCAAAAATAGAAAAATATTTTTTTGTTGTGTTTTTGTTGCAGTCGGGGTTTTTGTTTATTATTAATAATCCAGCTTATTACCCAATTATTTACTTTTATTTCGTTTTTCTCCCGTTCTTAGTCTATGTGGTTATGAAAAGTCTTCTTTTGGCTTCCTCTCTTATTCCATGTTAGGTATCTACTCTGTTTATTAATATTCTGTAATATGACGAATGTGTTGTCTTACAATGTTTTTTCTTCAAAGTTTATGCATGTATGAAATTTTGGGATGCATAGTGGCATCTTTCACCAAGCGCCCAGAGGTGTATTCCGGCAGCTGCACTTGAGAGCCAGTCCCACTACTAAGCTTAGCGTGTTATCATCTCAGGTCAAATCGTCACTTAATATCAGGTGAAATTGTGGCCAAAACACTAAGGGCCGATTTTTCAAACAATTGATTACTTTATTTGAGGAATCATTTTTAATATTTGACAGATTTCCCATAAATTATCTAACCATCGAAAATCGGCCCTTCATCTATACTCTCCAACCCACTATACTCTTTTCCTTTGACACCTATTTGTAGATATAACGATAGAACTACAAGTGACTGATATATAACATCACGGTGAAAAAGTCACTGCGATTTGCCTACCAAAAGTATCACTGTGACTTGTCACGAGGGAATAACGTTCCAAAATCACTTAGGGTGTTCCGTTCCGTCGTTCCAAAGTTCAAATAGCTATCTCCGTTCTACGTCACTCACATTCTTTTCTATGGATTTTGAACTTCTTTGTTTATGAACCAATTTAGACGATTCTTTTTTTGTTGGATAGCGGATACCTCAAGGTCGGTCCCATTTTAATTTTATTGTCATTGAATCTTGAGCTTCGAAGATACAAAAGAGAACTCTTCAAAACTATTGAAATTGATTTTCTTTTTGTTAAAAAATGCCAACGTTTTTTTTGTTCCTTATGACGACACATAACGGCATTGTACCGTCGCGTTGCCTTGCCCGCAAGTTATATAACTTGAGCGCGAGTGAGAGGGAGTGAGTTTGGAACTTCATCTCTTGGCAATCTCACTGTTCTTAAACTTTACTTTGATTACCATCAGTTGACGTGCTAGTCCGGTTAAAATAGACATTTCAAATAACAAAAATTCCGACAGAGCTAAATTTTGGTAGATACCTTGGGTACACCAGTAGAAATAAAGTGCCAAAAGTCCCCATTGATCCCATGGGTGCTAAAAAAGTTATTCAAGGTCAAAGTCAAAATGTTCTGTTTTTTTTTTTAATTCACCTTGTAAACGGTAAATTTTACCGAAAATATAGACCAGACAAAAATTGTAGGTCATAAAATTATCCACAAAAATGTTCCTTATACTTTTTTTCCTAAAAATCACCATTCCTAAGATATCGGTATTCTAAAAGTTATATAGCATATAATTATACATATAAGTTATATGCACTACCTATGAGGTAGTATATTTGGCGCTTTTTTTTAACGTGGTTTTTCCGGTAGACCTTTTCCACGATCTGTTATAATGGAGTTTTATGGGAAAATACTGTATTTACTGCATAATGATTAGTGATATTGATATAGTAGTGATTATTTTAAACCGTCAAGTTCTAATTTATGTTAGTATTTGAATCTGATTCACACTCTTCAAATTCAACTTCAACAGTCATGTCTTCTTCGATTTCTTCTTCTTCCTCTTCTTCTTGCTGGATGTCCATAAATTGTTCAACTGAAGATGAATCAGCTATCTCTTCATCTATATCACACGAATCTTCGTTTATAGGATTCAATTGAACATTTAGTACACGCTGGTGAACATGAGAACTCTACCCTACACTACTCTACTCTTCTACATCCACATTTAACACTACAATCATTTTTAGAATTGCAAAAAATAGTGTTGAGGTGTTTTTCCGGAGCAAGTGGGAGGGGGTGGGAGTTTGAATCGGTTCCAAAATATTGTCTGTTAATTTCCAGCCCCAGTCTTCGGGGTTTAATTGATTGCCAGGCCATGCCTGAACTTCATATAATGCTCGATACAAGTGTTGATAAGCAGAGGTCGATGTTGGAGGAAGACAAGATAGTTGTACTTGTTTTTTTTCTTGTATTTTTTGCAAAAGTTAAGTATGTATCTATAAGACTAAATCATTTATAAGACGTAAATTCGACCCCACATGGAGTATTGTTCTCATCTCTGGGCGGGAGCAAATACCAGCTTCTTCCTTTTCACCGCATTCAGCATAGGGCGGCTCGAGTTATTGACCATAAAGCTCTTTCCGATCGGCTTGATCCATTGGCTCTGCGTAGAGATGTTGGTTCACTGTGTATTTTATACCACATTTATTATGGGGAGTGTTCCGAGGAATTATCTGGATTGATCCCGGCTGCTGTATATCACCATTGGACATCGCGTCAGAATTGTAAATTCCATCCACACCACCTCGATGTCCAGCGTTCCACAACAGTGCGTTTCTTAAGGTACTTTCTGCCTCGCACAACCACTGTGTGGAACCAGTTGTAGCCTGAGGTCTTTCTGAGCCGTTATGACCTGGTGTCCTTCAAGAAGATAGCTTATTATTCTCTAAAAGACCGGCAACGCATCTGCGAGTCCTCTGGTGTTTCGGATGATTGTGGGCGGCGGTGATCACTTTCCATCAGGTACGCCACCTGCCCGTTGGCCCCCTTTAGCGTAACCCAAATGCGTAAGCAAATACAAATACGCAAAAAAGCAAATACTTTAGCGTAATCTATTTAACCCTTCATTTTCAAATAATTTTAATACTGATGTTTTACCCCTTCTGAATATTGCTGATGTCGTATCGCATGTAAAAATAAAATATGGTTTTAGCATTTTGGATAAGCAGATAAACTTTTTGAAGAGTATATCTATGTTTGCTGTTCAGCCTTTCTACGTTTTAGAAAGTGAATATTTTTATCAATTGGAGTCCCTGCAGTAAGCAGTACTAACAAATCAACATCTTTTGATTTTTAACCTTGAATAACTTTTTTAGCACCCATGGGATCAATGGGGACTTTTGGCACTTTATTTCTACTAGTGTACCCAAGGTCTCTACAAAAATTTAGCACTGTCGGAATTTTTGTTATTTGACCACTATTTTTATGTCTAATTTGACTGGACTATGCAGTCACTTCATGAACTTTGAAACAAAAAAATAAATCTGGAATCATCTCCATATCTACAAACACTTATTTCTATAGCTCTTCCACTTAGATACACCATTGAAATGATATTAAAAAGGGCCCCATCTAACGGTCAGGTAATTTGCATAGTATAATTGCCATTGCAGATTTTGTTTGAAGAGCTGAGAAGCCGACTTCTCAATTTCGCACCGTATTAAAACGATTATCAAGTATTTAAACGGATATTGAATTTATGTAAATCCTATTTCGTCAAAGTAGAGCCGTGATTAATACCGTTGTTAACTTGGCTGTGTCGGTAAAGGCTTTGCTCGATATTGGCATTTTCCTTTGAAATTTTATACAGAGTTTATTGATTTAATAAACAAAAAAAACTGTGAATTTTTTTTGGCTGGAATTGTGGCACAACGCCATTTTTGACGCGCATAATTCTTCTATTTCTCTTTTGCCACTTAGTCGTTGCTTCCTATATACGTGAACTAAATACATAGGAAATTACTAGCTATGCCTGCGACTTCTTCTGATTGGAATTTCATGTGCAGCGACGGCGATGAAGGGGATCGTGCGCGTGAGTCGCGAGCGATACAGGACAATTATTCTACTTTAGTTTATTTTATTTGCGCGAAAATCGAATTATTTTTCTAAAATCAAATTATTTTTCTAAAATCAAATTATTTTTCTAAAATAGAAGTGGCTAAGTTACTCCTTATAAAATTTGCTATCTGCCAGTGAAAGTTCCATCAACATCGTTCCAATCGTTTCTGAGAGTAGCCGGAACAAACAGACAGGCAGACAGACAACAAAAAATAAGTACCGTATATACTTTCATATGCATTTAGTAAACACTTATTATGTGTTTTCGCGAACTTTGTATGCATTGCTTAGGTACCATGAAAGAAGAGAAGGCCCTCTAAATGACGCGAACACAAAATGAACGATTATTATATTAAGCCTATACTTTACTCATGTCCTTTTGCACAAATTAAGCACGTGGGTAAAATTACTATCAGAAATAGCGTTAAAATCTTCAGATCCAACAAAAAAGGACACTACCGCGTTCAGTTATGATGCAAAGAGTTAATAATCATAAAACCAGTCGTTCATAATTGTATTCGTACTAACAACTTTAGTTGATATGATATGGATTTCGTCGAAGGACAAACTATTTAATTTACAGCTCTAATTTTAGCCTTCAGTCTACCCCAAACCAGCAAAAGTTCTGTATCTAATAATAAAAATCAACTTACCATTATTGTCGAATGTCCATCTTCCCGTCAGTGATCATGGTGAACGACGTTGCAAGATTTGAAGGATCCACTAGCACTCCTAAGTTAGATCTCACTGTAGCGTCGAGCTTATTGAGTTTTGCAAGATGGCAGTTTAACAAGAGGAGTGTGTCTTATCGCAATTATCCGTTACCACTGATCGTTCCGTCAATTCAGTGGCAGATTTACGCGGTTATTTACAATCTCTAGGAGAAGTAATTACTTTGAACAGTATTATTTAACATACAATACAAATAATAATAATTAAAAGCAAAAGAACAAATTGTAAATGTACTATAATTATTCACATACAATATATTTAGTATAATTACTTTATCCAGGGTTCAGGGTAAGATTTTACGACAGAGACATTTTACGAGTCTCTCCTCGAATAGGACACCACGATGTCGATCGCTCGTAGTACGGCGCCAGTGCTCCTATAAAGCGCAGTAAGCTAAGTGATGGGAGGCCAAACTGTCAGAAGCTCCAGGGCCCCTAAGACTTTTAGTTATGTATTCATTAAGGAACGTTACTCTGCCAATGTGTTGTCATCATAAAGTATCTCATATAATTAATTAAAAAATCATAAATCTCCTGTCTTTCCAATATATCGCTCATCCAAAACTACAATGACGTAATTACAAAAAAGCCGGAATTGACATTTTGGTGTCATAAGTTCCTGTTACAAAAACTATCTATAGAAAAAATATCACAATTGTTCTTACAATAGTTTATGATAGAGGGAGTGAATGTCGTTAGGAAATTGGCTTAAATTCGCTAAATATTCATCAATTCAAAACTTTTAAATGTTTCTACTAAAAAATTACATAAATGTAATTACGTCGTTTTTCTATTGGATGATGCGACATATTTATTTCCATTGGTACGGGACTCTGTGATATGTGTGAGGTATCTGTGAACTTATGGATATCCATTCATATTTCATATTCACTTTATCTTGTAGAGTAGCGCTTCACATTACATTGATCAAATTTAAATGTTAGAAAAATCCCGAAAATCCATTTTTCAAAATGTTTTAGATCATAAATGTTCAGGCAACTTTATACCTGAAAATTTTGTATACATATAAAAAAAGGTATCAGTTTCATACGCAGTCAAACGGAAAGCTGAGTTGACGCTTTCACAGAACATAGAAGCCTATCATGTTGAAAAGGTTGTATACATATCACTTCTATCACATTACATAAGGTATATTTTTGTGTATTTCTCTGGTAAAAATAACTTTATTACTTAGGCTACAAATTTTTAACTCCACATCTGTATAAGATATGACGAAATTTTGTTAGTATTTCTGTTTTTCATAAGGTTGATTATTAGCTTACGCGACTTCCGATAATAGTGAATATAAAAGGCATGAAGGCGAGTATTTAAAATGTTTAATCTACTTTTTAACCAATTAACCGGACCAGAGTATTATGAAGAAAGTTTTTTTTAAAGTAGCTCGGTTAATTGAGTTACTGTCCCTGATGGTAAGAACAGTAAAATCCAAATACAACGGCGACCACCGAAAGATCATGTCATACCGACCTACGTAAATATCTCTTCACGTTACGCTTGAAGGACCCGAATTCCTCAGTATAATATAATATAAATCTAATAATATAAATTTATGGTTTATTTAATAGAATCTTAAGGACTATGCTTTGCCTACCTTCTATGCATATTTGTAGGAAGTAATTATTATTATGTAACAGTAGGTTAATTTATGTAGATTACTGATCTCTATATTAGATCAGTCCGCTGTAAGCCAATTCAATAAACGGAAGTGTCGGTATTCTTCTTCCATTTCATATCACACACAACACGCACAGCTAAAAATCTCTTTTTTTCAAACATGCATGGAAATATTGTCATTATTTTCGAAAAAAGAACACGCGAAGTATTGAATTTATGGGCATGCCAAGAATGATAAAAGAGATCCAATCAAAGAGTATTTAATCCCGGCACGCCGTTTTATACAACATTGCTGGAGCGTTTTAATGTTCCAAATTCAAAAAACGCTCCTGCAATGGATTTGATTTTCTTTGTCCGTAAATTCGACACTTCGCGTTTCTTTTTTTAGAAAAGCCCTATATATGCCTCGGTGGAAATGGCAATTACCTGTCTCGTATTAATGAACTCATACTCGACCTGCAATTGCCTATTTCACGTCCTTTGCAATAATGTACTATTAATGCGCATAATGCCATAAAAAAATATTTGTTTGTCTCTCTGTTTGTAGGCAAGTCCGGATTTCACTCAAAAACGGCTTGACCGCTTTTTATAAATATTTTATATGCGATGCTTGTGCTATAAGAATGTATAAGAATGCTCCTAGAAATCGTAAAAAAGTTAATCTTTATCAATTCTTGATCAATTTTGATTAAATGTACCGAAGTATATGTATATGTTTTAAAAGTTTATGTCATTCCAATTACAAAATGTATGCAATTGTCAATCTTAAATCTTGACAAACGATCTAAATATAGGTTCAAGCCGCCCTTAAGCCCACTACTTCGAAAATAAAAGATCGAACTATGATTTTAAAAACAAAACAAAACTATCGCTTGAATTCTGACAGGGAACCTACATAATATTATCTTTTACGGTAATGTTAAAGGTCTTAAAACTAAAGTACGGTATTATAGTTAAGGCACGACACCGGAATACTAAAATCCAAACACTTGCAGTAAGCGTTTTACCTTTGAAAATTATAGCGTTAGTATATATAGTTACCTAATATTTCCTGAGATAGCTTTTAGATTTTTTTTTATTCTATAAGTAGGTACAAGCGTTAAATAAAACGATGCAATTCAGCTATAATATGGCACACGTATAAGCTTACTGTTATATTAAATTTTACAATAGTTTTTTTGGCCATTTTATTATATTCGTTAATATTTTTTTATTCGTTATAGGTTTTGCGTTTGGCCACAATCTCACCGGATGGTTAAAGACGATGTGGTCCCAGATGGCAAAAGGCTAAGTTTAGTGGGAGAACTGGTTATCGGACAACACATACACAAACGGTAGAATATGCAAAAGGAGGCAAGGGAGGAACATTCCACATTCGTGTTGTTTGTTGGTTAAGAGTGCCGTTGTGTCTTCGCAGTTCAAGTTAGTACAGAACGTCCTTAGTTAGGTACACCTAGTCTTGGATTATGATAAACCTACCAATATATCAATCACTATACATTTCCCGTTCGATTTTGAAGAATTTTCCGGTGTATCTTCGAAATCCAAGGTCCAATGCAAATGAGATTAAAATGGAACCCACATGAAAATATACCCTTTCCAACAAAAAAAAAAAAAAAAAATCGGTTTATAAATGACAGAGATATGTGGTAACAAACATTAAAAAAAACAAACGAATTGATAACCTCCTCCTTTTTTTGATGTCGGTTAAAAATGAAAAGACTTGCACGCCACCTGCAGTGAAATTTATAAAACGTACCTTCACGGATACAGTGCACACAACGTTTCACTAAAGCCTAATCTATACTAATGTAATAAAGCGGAAAAGTTTTTGTGTTTGTTTGTTTCTTTGTTTAAACACGCTAATCTCTAGAAATAAGATTCGGAATCGAAAAAATATTTTTTTATGGGAATGCCAGACTGACGAGTTATAGTATAAGGCTATGTAACATCAGGCTACAACTCTCAGCTAGTGTAAAGTATTGATTTTTGTTACGTAAGTCGGAAGTTGAAGCTCTCGCGAACTGCTTAACCCTCGTGCGCTGGCGTAATAGTTCATGATATGTACATAAAATGTTCTACGAAAATATTGGTTCCTTATATATCTACAAAAAGTCCGTGATAGCATATGACTATCTCTTATACATAAGCCACGATGAACTATTTTGTGTTAAAAAATTCTTAAAAATTTAAAAGTGATTTATGAACGTTATTTTTAGGCATGATGGCATATTAATCTTTACGAAAAAAAGTTTCTTCATCATAAAGTCAATATTATGAAGTAAAATTTTGAATTTTACAGCATGATATTTGGACGCATAGTTTAAGAGATAATGGAAAATTAAAAATAATTCAAAACCTGGCTCGGGTTTATGTCGAAAACGAGCCGTGGTATGCCATCTGGCCGTCAGAAAAAAATGTTGTCTATACTGAAGTATTATAAATCATCAATCAGTGATATTTTTTAAATTATATACGAGTGAAACTCCGGGTCACAGCTAGTATAAGATAAAACATCATTTCGTTCATAAAGCTTTCCTTAACTGCTGAGCAGTTGTTGATGCTTATGTTCAAGAAGCCTGAGTTACAGACGATGAGGTGAAACTTTATCTTGCTCTTGTCTCATGTTGAACATTAGGGCTTTATTCTGTAGATTATCGCTTATCGTAACCGAGGCGTGTCGAGAGAATGACAAATCGTCCGTCGCGACACCTATAACGTTGTAGAATTATTTGGGGAGCACTTGAAGTAGGTACACATTACTTCTACCTTAAGGTAATGTAAATCATGTTAATGTCGAATAGGCAAGAACAGTTTACGTGATTTTTATTGCCACTGAATCAAATGGTAAACGTTATCTTATATATAAAAATCTAGGGACACTGTGTTTGTGGTCGCAATACTTCGAAACGGCTGGACCAATTTTTATGAAAATTTTTATGTATATTTAGTAGGTATGAGAAAAAGTCGTAAAGTATATTTCATACAGCTAGGTGATTAGGGTGTTTTCGGGTTTAAGGGTTTTTTATATTCTTTGAGAATTTTTTTTTTATATTTTCTTGATTTGGCTTTAATAAGTATCTATAACCCCAAACTTTCCCCATCCCACTTTTCCATTTTTTAACCGCTATTTTTGTATAAAAAAAAATTTTCTTTGATGCGTCAGATTCCTACCGAAGAAAATTCCCCAAAAAAATTTTCTAGGCGAGAACAAAACTTTTTATTATTAACTGTATATTTAACTTTGTAAAAATTATATAATTAATTAAAATAATTAGCTTTATAAACAAAAAAAATTTTTCAACACAATATAATTTTATTTAAAAAAAAATCAATTTGCTTGTTATTTAACAATACATAATACATATATAGCGAAAGGAACTTCGTTTCTACCGGCTGCTCTACGTGACCTCTGGTTTTTTTGTAATATAGATTACAAAACTATAACTATAGATTTTACTGGCCGTTATTTTCGCACGAAAAAAGATACGAGTTACCGAGTGCCAAGTCGCGCCTATAGAAGTTATCCTACAAAAACAAATTTTCATTTCTAATAGAACAATTGAAAAGAATTGAGTTATAGTTATTACGTCGAAATAAGTTCAGCTCGGGAAGTTGTCGAGTTCAACTATTTTATGGGGACATAAATGCGGTCTATAAACTTTTATATCTCATTTCAAAGAGTGATTTGTGGCCACTCTAATTGTCATAAGTTTCGATTCTCATCTTCTTAAAACCATAAAAATATTTTGCAGAAATAAACCTTTTCTTTATTAATATAATAATTAATATTTTGTCGAGGAAAGAATATCTAGGAACAGAGATGTATTGAAAGTAAAACGACATCACTGTAGCTGATAGTATACACAGTATGATCTAAAAGCAACGGTGACTACCGAGGGATTAAACATTTATTGACAGTCCTCGCAGTAATATCGATCGACCTGCAAGACTTCCCGCAACTGGATATATAGTCGCTGATCCTCAAACGCTACAAGCCAAAAGAAAGCCGCTGTGGCGGTGTACAGTCAAGTCTGTATAAAACGGAACAATACGTACACGTTCTAATATGAATCGATTTGATTGGAGAAGTGCGGTGTGTGATTCGATATCTCAGTTTTAAAATTTGAAATATGTATAATATTATGACATGTGCACGGTTTCGCTCAGCATGGGTTGTCGCGATTCGGATCTTGTATCCCGGGATGTGACTTCGCTCTAGAGATGGTTTCAAACACACACGGCACAGTTTTATAATAGTTTTTGTATACAACAATTTGCGTGCGCGAAATATTCAGTTGCCGTAATTGGCTCGCTAAATGGAGCTAGGTGCGTTGCATACTCAGGTGAGCCCGTTTTGCCATTAATTAAAACCCAACACGCGGTTACCAACCATTCTCGTGCCCCTTTCACTCCCCAAACTCCTACCCACTCCAACTGGTTCTCTTCTCGCGCGCCCACCGACACGAACACCGTTGTCGATATAAAATCAACAAAATAACACAAACCTGTAAATCTGGTGAAATCCAAGGATTCTGACTTTTACCTCATCAAAACTGGCGAGTGTTTGTTATATATCCAACTGACGGGATTATCACCATATTGTACATTGTGGTCGCGATTCAGTCGGGAACAGATCGTCAACACCCCGTTTGAGTAGGTACTGGATGCGGATGATCCCGGAACGCAACGCCTATGCGTGCCACTATGGCGAGTGTTAATATCTGAAGTATAGTGGTCGCGATTCAGTCGGGTACAGATTGTCAACAGCCCGCTTGAGTAGGTACTGGATGCGGATGATCCCGGAACGCAACGCCTAAACTTGCCACTATGGTGGTCGGATTCAATCGGATACAATTATCATGTCCTATCACCCGGCGAAATCGGTGAATTGTAAAAATTTTACAAAATTCCCAATATTCATTCCTTATTTAGATACATAAGTCGAAAAAGCAAATAAATCTCCACCTTAAATACATAAGACTTGTGTGAATTGGCAAGGGGATGAATTTTTTATGGCGCCTAATGCAACCAGATTCGGTACAGGTTTTCTCAAGCACAAAAACAAGGTTGAAGGGGAACATTTTCGAGCGACAGGATTCCTTTACAATGAAATCTAAATGATGGTTTGAATAGAAAGAGAGAAGTAATTTGCGGAATTAAGATAAAATCAGATAAATAAATAGTTGAGTTTAGGTTTAGAATACGTATGATACTTTTGTCATCTAGAGTTAAAAAAAAAAACGAAATTTTAAGTTCTTAAAAATAAATATGGGGTAAACTGAGAATTTCATTGCTTCTGAGCTTTATAGGTTCCACGCTTGGAATAATTATTGGACTACTAATCATTAATTTAAGGTTCTACACAATGTTTGTAAATAATAAAATTATACTGTATTAGACAAAGAAAATTACATATAACAAAAATAACGCCTTAATGACACTTAATAAGTACCTCAATAACAACTTGAGCCATTTGACTACGGTTACGTCATTACCAACTCATTATCGTCTTTCATCTTTTCTTGTATCTGAGATACGATACCCGTCGCACGATATACGAGTTTTTATTGGTTGTAAAAGTAAAATTATACACGAATAAAATTCGATCAAGATAAGACATAAGATTCCCTATTCGCTTGATAATCATGAATTTCTAACACGTAGATCGGGTAGTGATAAAATATTTTGGCGTGAATTGAACTGTTAGAGAAAACGACGCTCTAGGGTCGACGCAAGCTTGGTATTGCCCGGGGGACGTATTACTGAAAAAATGTTATTTTATATTAGAAATAAATGTCTTTTAAATTTTATATCTAGGAACGTTACTGATATAATATGAATTACATTTTTTTTAAATATATTATTAATAAACCTGTTAGTCAGACAGACATTTTTTTTTTTCATTTTTCCCGATAGAAATCATTTTATAGAACACTGATCACGAATATGCCCTTAAATTTTTTTGTCTGTCTGTTTTTATGGCCAGATTTAACTAACAAACAGCTTGACCGATTCTTATGAAATTTTGTACATAGAAATCTTATGTTATCGATCAATAGACCGGCTATAAGAATTTTGGACAGAAATTTTAGTAATCTTAAAAAAAAAATTGTTTTATTATTTCTTAACCACTTTTGATTAAATTTTGTACACGGGTGTATACGTCATTTCGTAATATGTGTAATAAACGCATGCAGAGCCGTGGGTGCACCGCTAGTGTACATATAAATCATTGCAATTTAGTCGGCCAGTGTTGTTTAAATGAATCGCGAACCTGTTGCACATAGTGAGTAAATTTTGAAAGGGCTTACTTTGATGCATTTTCTTATTAGTATATTATACTTAGCTACCTAACAGCTTTTACTGTTTTCTAGAAAACTATCTCGATAGTAAACGTCAAAGGATTTTCAACTTTTAATCGTTCTGACTGTACTCGATCATCAGATGCATTTCTTCTAAGCCATTTTGATCTATTTTGTAAACTGTTTACATCTGTTTACATTTATTTTTATTTGTCTGTTCTGCTAAGGTTTTCTCTTCAAACAATCTGATATTGAGGAATGATACGAATAAAGATAAATATAAATAAGGCCCAACCTTGCCGTGGTTAAAAGAGCAGCATAGGAGCTGGAAGATAAGCTACTAGGGACGGGAAAATAAATTAAAAATAATGTGTAAGATTCAATATTTCTTTGGAGAAACAAAAACAAATAAATTTAGTTAACGCGCGTGCTAACAACATGATCAACGTATAAATAAACATTTTTTATTAATATTACATTATTTTTAGAAATAAAATAATAGTCAATAAAATGAATTCACATTATCATTGATGGCTACTTCCAATATGTCACACTTCCGTCACAAGATGCACGAACAATTCTCAATTTTACGTATTCTACTAAACGCACCCAAATAAGTATAACTTCAAGAATAAAGGAAATCTCGGCACGTTAAAATCGGTTAATAAACAAAGAAGTTATGGTTGGGCATCCATAAAAAAATATACATTCGAATTGAGTAACGTTCGTCTTTTTTTGGAGTCAGATAAAAATTTATTAACGACCTTTTTATTTATACTTGCGATCGCCCTAAAGTCGACATTCGACCAGCGACTTTTTGATCATAGACTATTTTCTGTTTGACATTTACTTACAGTCTTCTTATACAATCTACATCACTTGCTGTCACTTTTCGTTGAGTGAAGTGTCAATATTTTGAAGGATCTAAGTTCAATAGCACCGGTCGTGTTAGGATTTGCAGTATTAATTTATTTTATTTAATATAATAGTAACAGATATTATAGATAAATTTTAGCTTTCTTCCCTCCTTCTCCATATAAAATTTAACTATGTTAAATCTCACAGTTTTCCGTGCACGCAATACGCTTAAAAAGAAGTAGAAAGCCTTTGCTTCACGTATTAATATAATATATGGATTACATGTGTGATATATGGTCTTATTCATGTAACGTATATAGAAGGTATTATATTATTTTAAAGGAAATAAGTTTGTAATTCATCGAGGAAATACAGAATTTTTTAATTAAAATTAGTGATATCTATAACCTGTAGTGGTGGTGGTAAATTTTTTCTTGCAATCGGGCGGCGAATACCTTACGCATGTCCCTGCCTAGAAAGAGGTCTGACTCTTAAGTCCTTCTGCTTGAATACATCTATAAACACTAAGCTTTCGACTCTACATTTCAATTGAAGTAGTGATCACTAGAAAATGCTCTGTCACCATGCAAATAAATGCCCCATCGATTAGATCGCTGGTTAAGTATAACAGGTAAATACTAGCTATTGTTTTATCTTTTTTTTTTGCACTTATTGCTACACTGAATCTGTGATTAAACATTTGTGTATTATTATTGTAGTATAGTTGTTATGTAACTTTATAATTTATTATTTACTAGCTGTGCTCGTGGCTTCGCTCACGTGGACTACAAAATGCCCACGCTAAACTTTCTCCTCCGCTCCCGGCTATTTTAAAGACAAAAATGCTTATTGTGGGTGTTCCTTAGAAGATAGACGTATACTCACACTAATTTTTTTGTAGGTCTTTTTAATGTCTATAATTGCTTAGTACATTAATTTGCTATATATCTTATGGTTTACTCAGCATGAAGGCGCTGGTATACAATGAAGGGAAAAGAAATATGTACCTTGTCGCTCCACGTCTCCCGTTTCATAGGTCGCAACTTCTTTTGATTTATATATCCTCACTGGTACTCGAGTTCTGGTTTTTCCAATAAGCACTAATTTTATAGGTAGTTCAGCGCAGGCGCGGGCGCGGGTTAATTTTTAAACACTTTTAGCGGAGCGTTTTTGAAAGAGTATTGCGTGCACTGTCACTTGTACTTGTTAAGAGCGAGTCTATAACGTGACCACTCGGCGATGCGTTTTTAAAGCGACTGGGGTGGGAACTACGTAGGAAATAATGAGTGAATGAATATATGTATGAATGCGTGATTGAATAATATAAATAAATATACACCGTATACTCAGCATAAGCCATTTAATCCCCGAATTGATTCACCATGACCAGTTTTTTTTATTTGTGCGTAACCCTAATTCTTTTTCTAAAATAAAAGTAGCCTAAGTCACTCCCTATATAATCAGCTATCTACCGAGTGAAAGTCCCTTCAAAATCGGCCCAACCGTTTCGGAGATTACCCAGAACAAACAGACAGACAGACAATGATTTTAAAAATGGGCTTTTTGTTTATAGGTATCGTAAATAATTTCTTATGCATTTAGTAAAAAACTGTTATTTTGACATTACAAACAGACACTTCAATTTTATTAATTGTATAGAAGATGTATTATTAGTGTCTGCTATTTCTATGTACCTGTATTTGATTGTAAAACTTGTATGTTTGTGATATATGTATTTGCCGCCACGAAATTTATTTCCATTTATATTTATCTATTTTTAAAGTTGTCTGCTAGAAATCGCTCTAAGGTGATAATGCCGCTTAACGGTACACATACATATAATGTAAATAGTTACATAATATTTATGTTTTTTTTTTCGTGTACAATAAAGTATAGTGTACATGTATTGTATTTTAATAATTTATTCAAAATTTATTTGCCATTTTCGCCTGAATTAGATTAACAGCTGTATTTTGGATAAATTATTTAAAATGGATTTCCACAAAGTAACGCCTTCGTTAACCATGAAAGTCATGTGTTGAGTATCATCAACATCAGTTCACTAAAATTATAAATATTGTTAGTTTGACATCCGTAAAAGGTTAGTTAAACTTGCTTTTGGTTTAACATTCAAGCAACAATCACCCGCCAACACACATTTACACACACACATACACACACACACACACACACACACACACGCATGCACGCACATACACATAAATACACGTATACACTCTACAACTCTAAATATTGTTAGTTTAATTGAAAAATGTAAAAAATTGTTGTATTTTTAGTTGTATTTACATTGTATTATGGAACGCAGACCCCACTGTTGTATTGCCTGGAAGTGGGACACAGTTTTCACTAATGTGGCTAATATCGTACATTTTTGTAATTTGTGAGATGATTTATGGCTCCAATAAATTATTATTATTATTATTAACATGGTTATGGCTTGGTCATAACTTGTTGAATATTACATACTGTTATGTTGGTGTTAAATAAAACTGATAACTAGAATGAATAGTAGATATTATGTATTAGTATTTTTAACAATTATATTTATACAAACTGATGAGAATCCCAGAGTATTCAAGAAATACGTTACTACTTTTTCATAGAACAAAAACAACAGACTCTCGTTAGTTGTCAAAGTATTGTCTGTTGTTCACTCTCTGAGGATGGCATCGAGAGCGTCCTTCTTAATGTGTTACATTACATATTTTTGTAACAATACATACCATCACGCCTGTATTCCCCGAAGAGTTAGTTAGAGGTGTACATTTGTACACCCACAGTTCGCCGAGTATATTTTTAGGTCCCATGTAATAGGGGGCGAGCCTATTGCCATTAATCGGGCACGAAACCAAACTCCGAACTGCCACTGAGAATTTCATAGGAAAAACCCAGTAACACTTTGCTCGACCTGGCCTCGCTCACAGCAGTCGCACTTACGACCACTAGGCTAACGAAGCAGAAGCAGATTCATGAATGCATCAAAAACACCGAACTTATACGGTGAATAAATAAAATAAATTCGTATTACGGAATATGACGCATGACGTCATGAGGAAAAATTTTTACCTTTACAAGCCCTGATTGAATAGTTGCGTGAAACAATGGAACATTGTAATGAACTGCACCGAGCTTTGTGTTTGTTCAAAAGGCCTGGTTCAAGCGAGTTAACCGCGATTGAATGGATCACGTTTTTGAGTAGATTTTATAGGTCAGAGGCATATAGTTATTGCTATCGCTTATGAGAGTGTAATTACCCATAAAGAAGAACACAACACATACCACGCACTTGTCGTCATAACTCTAGAATTGAAATTGTGAGATATTACAGTAAAGTAACACTGTAATTAATGAAAAAAAGTTATAACTTTGAAGTCATTAATACTAATAATTTCAGAATGAAGGTGTTTCGTAATAATATTGATTTTTTAAAGGAATACATTTTCTTATTTACTATCACAGATAATATAGAATTCTTCTTCTTTTTAACAAAAACAAAAATATATTAAATAAAATTAAAATGCACATTTGTAGAATATAGACGTAAGTTTTATAGGGCCGTATCAATTTTATCGAAAATATGAGTGAAAGCTGGAAATCAAAGAAAAAGTACAAAGTGATACTTTTGTACCCGATCTCCCCTACATTAATTTGATATATCTGTTATGGTTTATTCAGCGTAAGGCGTAAGCCATTTAAGAGCCGCCAAATCTTTTTCCGAATTGATTTTTATTTACGCGGAACTGTAATTATTTTTCTCAAACAAAAGTCGCCTAGTTACTCCTTATAACATCAGCTATCTGTCAGTGAAAGTTCCGTCAAAATCTATCCAACAGGTTTGGAGATTATAAGGAACAAACATACAGACAGACAGACAGAAATTTTTAAAATTGTTTTTTTTTTTTACAAGTACATACCTGATATACTTTCATGTACATATGTGCTTTTAGTAAAAAGATGTTATTTTGACTCTAAACAGACATTTCAGTTTTAGTTATTTATATAGATAGCTTCTGTTGTATTGCAATTCAAGTGAAATGATACATGGTGTTAGTACTTATCTGAAACATTGGAACGTTATCAACACGGATGTCGGAATATGCATTACCTTGATAAAAACCGTTGATGCGGAGAGCCTCTGTATATTTTACTGGTTTAATCAATTTCGATATTGAGGACCGGTTCTTGTGAATGTGTAATGTATTTTTGTTGTTTTCCAGTAAACGATGATATATTTAATCTGGTTTGTTTAGTGCATATACGGCACTCAACATTGTCTCTCGGATTTTGGAGTGCATAGGTGTGTAAATAAGCGTTGCCTTGGTAACGTACTCAAAGCTCTGAAGTGTCGACAATAGTTTTAACGGTCTCAGTATGGGAGACATTAGTCTGCATATATATATATGTATATATTGTTAGACGAGTATTTTAGGGTAAAAATTCTGTCACATATTAAAAGTATTGACTTAAGTACGGAATAAGGAGATTTTGGCGGGGTCTTAGTAAGTCATGCAGTGATATTTGTTTATTCATAAGTTTGCGTTATTTGATCTTCTCTTGAGTCATATTCCGTAGCTTAATAGGTGTCATGTTGCTTGCATGTTGTAGCTTAGTTACTGAGCACAAGTGAAGTCAATTGGAAATATTATAATGGAACACGAATTCTGAGAAGTCACAAAATCTGAAGTGTTCTTCAGATGCGACCAAGTACCTGAAGACGTAGTTTGGGCAGACCCACCATAAGGTGGACCGACGACCTTGGACCTAAGTCTGCTATTTCACATTTAAGAATCTACCATTGTCATTATATCGACACTCTACTGATATTATATTGACATTATAAAAAATTTGGTATTCTGCTAAAATTTCATTAGTGTCTCGATAGAATTTCTATAGCGTTGTAATAGTGTGCCAGTGGGATGGCAATAGATACTTACATCGCGTCGTTGGCGTTGCCTATCAAAATTTACCATGGATTCATTGTTGCTAATCGAAACTATCATTAGTTTACAATACTTGTTAGTGCTATTTTTCTTGTTAAATCTCGAGATACCATTGAGACACCAATGTAGAACATAATACCAAATGAGTCAGTGGTTTTCCGATAGAATGTTAAACAAATAGGAGAATACCGAATGGCGACCAAATGTCTATTGAGATACTATCGACACACTATTGAAACTATTTTGTTAGCATACTTGGGCCCCTGGACTGTGTTGTGGACTGACAGTATGGAATAACTGGGGCGTTAATATTATCATAACATAGATAGCACTTCTTGTGTTGTATATGTATATACGTGTATGTAACATTTTATATTTAGACAAGCATTTGTTTCTTGGTACTCATTTTTTGGTTTATTCGTTTCTACTAATACAGAATTCATTGTCCGAAATTATGGTTTTAAATCAACGACGGTTATTGTCACTATCTCTTTATATTATTTTTAAAATGTGTGACAATTCCATACATATCTCCCTTAAATCTTCATCAAAATTCAAACAAATATTATTTTAAATTGTTACGCTACTGACGAAAATAGACAGTTTAAAATTAATGTTTTCGTTCAAAATTATTAAACATTTTTATCATTAGAATGTTACCTTTTGTCATGTAGGAGTCGACATCTATTAATGATCTGCTTAACTCACATGAATACTGCTGTCGCCTTTGGGTCGGATCAGCCAAATATCAGTGAGCGCCGAGCTCGCCGACTTGTTGGCGATGAAACATTGATAACGGCTAAAGTGCTCAGACTAGAGCATCGACACAATGTAGCTTGCCTCTCAGTGTTTTACAGGTTACACTTTGGAGAGTATGCACCATAGGATAACTAGACGCTTTTTTTTTTCTCACAGACTATACTGTTAGCCTTAGGGGCCCTATTCAAAACAAAGTCGCTGATGGCTTTTACAGCTTCAACGAACTTGGGGGCGAGCGCTTAGGGCACTCAGCCGCGATACTAGTTACCGTGACAACTTTATGTTTTGGAAATTCCCCCGATTCGTACGAAGCGGTCCGCTTCGTCGTTCATTATGCGAACGGCAAAAGAGTGGAATTCTCTCCCGTCGTCTGTTTTCCCGTCCACCTATTACTTGGCAGTCTTCAAGCGAAATCTGCATTTAATGGGTAAGTGCGATACATGGTCGGCTTCATCTTTAATTACCTTCAGTTAAGATAGTGGCCTAGCGCATACCTGTACTACATTAGAACAAATGACATCTTTTAGACTGTTTACATTCTTTAATGTACAAAATATTCGCATGGGTCTGCTAGTCTAGACATCTTAGCGAATAGCCTTGAAAAATATAAATCTATTTGTCTTTGTAAGTAGAATATATTCATAATTTAATCTGTTGTGGTTTCACTTGTTTGAAGTTAAATTTGTAAATGTTTATTTGTATTCTATTTATTACATTTCCAAATTCATTCCTGTTCTTTTTAAATTAATTATTTTAACTGCTCATCATGTATAATCATGTCTCATAAACTCCTATAATTGAGATTGCATTTGTTAAGTCTTTTTTGTTGGTAATCATATAATTTGTCAGAATGTAAATCTTGTTGGTGTTTTTATAATAAATAAATAAATGTATCCTGTATAATTAAAAAAAGACTACACGCTAATGTCTGAGCTGTTAAGATGTTTCAAAAGCTCTAAGAAATACTTTACTCATTCATGTGTTATTGGGAAGATGTCAAAACAAATTCACAACGATATAAGAACACGTAAAACCTTTTCCCAAGATCGAAATTATATTATGAATCCTGATATCATTTGAATTTCAATTTTTTTATTATCTACAAATATGATATTATTATATATGTTTGTAATACGTATATCATCTATCTTAATACATTTGCTTCAGTAGCTTTAATTTTAAACTATAAAGAATTATTATTGTTCAAATAACACTCTGCAAACAATTTTAAATCTAAATTGCAATAATGTCTAAGGGTTAGTTTTCAGTATGCACAGTAATTCGTTAATAATTTCACAAGTTTACAATTGTCGCCATTACTAACACTAAATTAATTCTATTGATTGGTAAGCCTTAGATATATATTTTGATGTCCTGTATGGTATTTTCCTTAGCTATAATATTATATTTGGGCGAACGAGCTTTGCTCGGTCTCTAAAGGCAGAAAAAAATGAAGCACCTATCTAGGTATAAAATATATATTCATGTAGGATGTATGATAAAATTACCTTTACTTTTAAAAGTTAAAATATCTATGGAGTATTTGTTGCTTATTAAAGAGTGAAATACGATTTAAAAGAGATAACGTTATGAACTAGCCAAGGGTGTGAGTGAAAGAGATGATAATATGAAGGAAAGAAGTAGGAAGTCGGAACAGGGACGACAGGGGATGTGTAACGACGAGAGCGGTGTTAAGACGAGTTTTTTGATAAACTTTTGTATCTAAGATTATTGCTGTGATTATAGTAAACTGCTATAAAACCTATAAAGAATATTTCATGTCACACGTGACCCCACATACATATTATATACAAGAATTTTTCACTTAATAGTATTAGATTGCATTTCATAGATATTAACTTATAGTACAATATTGGTGATTGTTTTATCGTTATAAGTTTAGCTTTGTGGCCACAATCTCACCTGATCTTAAGTGACGATGTGGCCCAAGATGGTAGTATGCTAAGCCTAGTGGAAGACTGGCTCTCAAATGCCGTGGTTTCAGATTGTTGTTTTGTTTACTATAATATGGATAGCTATAATATTGTTTTAGGTTAGATCTGAAGAATAAAATCTCCTTGAAGTAGGATGTATCACGTACACTGTATTAAGGCAGATGTTTGTCGTCGTAGGTCCGTGGGAAGTCTCGCAAAATCCCACTCAGGGCCGTCAGTGATTTTGATAAATGTATATAAAAATATTATAGTGATTTATAAGTGGGTTTGAATAATTATTTTTTAAATTAAAATCGATTAACAAATGGATATGTTATTTAACTAGAAAAGTGTAAAGTCGTAAAGATAAGAAATGGTGTGACGAGTGTTTTTTTATGTACAACAAAGGTGGCAAACATGCATACGGCCCGCTTGATGGTATGTGGCTACCGTAGCCTTTGGACGCTTGTGATACAATAGATACCACTAGCGTGTTGCCGACCATGAACCCCCTACCTCAAAGAGCTGTGGAAACCGTAATCACCGCAGGAACACAACACAATTTGATTTAGCTGCGATCTTCTGTATGGTGGAGGTATTCCATCAGACTGGTTGGCCTGAGTGGAGAGAAATCTCCAAAGAAATTGATTAATTATTATTGAAATTACAATCTCTCTTAAAAGTTTAGTGTTCATTTGCTTTAATACACACTCAAATTAACAACATAGAGATGCATAAATTGTGCAGTGCCTTTTATAGAATACTAGCTGTGCCCGCGACTTCGTACACGTGGTTTCGTGAATAAAAACCTCACCTCATCTTAATCTTATGGTATTTAACCAGTTTAAGCTTTGATAATACCCAACCAAAATCATTTGAAATGTTAACCGGTATCACAATTTAGCAACCTTTTTTAGAATTGACTACATTGTTAGCCTGAGAGGCCCTAAATAAATTGAGCCGCTGATGGCTTTTACAGCTTTACTGAGCTTGTTTTAAAAATCACACCGATATTATCTAAAAGGCATAAAGACTGACTGCTACCCTCGAAGTCCTGGGTTCGGTTCCCAGGTCGAGCAAAGTGTTATTGGGTTTTTCCATGAAATTCTCACTAGTAGTTCGGAGTTCGGCTTTGTACCCGATTAATGATAATAGGCTAGCCTCCTATTATATAGGACCTAAAAACATATCCGGCGAACTGTGGATGTACATTAGTACACCTCTGCCTAATCCCTTCTAGGAATACAGGTGTTATGGTATATTATATACATAAAGATATACAACAATATTCAGTTTTGCAATCCTTTATGAAAAGCTAAGTTTATACTTACTAATAACTTCATTTTTATTAACCGAATAACGTTTTATAGTAAGTCTGTTTAGTGTAATCCAGTAAAAATCATAATTGCGCAAAAACAAACAACATCATTATCGTGGAAATCTGGATAGAATGGATATTCTTAATTATTGAAACATATTTTTGAAAATAACATTAAAATATATTTAAAAATAATAATAAAAGTTCATCCTTTAATTATTAATTAACGTGATCACAGAAAATATACTCAAGTGTGACAATAAAATAAATATCAAACCAATTTCATGATAATTTAAATCAAGCCGTACAGCGCTATCTATGAATACTGATGGAAAATAAAAATACCTACGTTTCCATTTATTGATTTTACTGAAAATTATGTAAAAATAAAATAATATAGTATCTTTTCACTTTATTTCAGTAAATATTTTACATATATTAGAGTTACATACACATAAATTCCTTTTTATATGTACATAACCTAAACGTAATTTATAGACCATAAAAATGTCTTAATGTGTAATACATCCTAAATGTATCTTCAAACTATAACTTACAATATTACCAAATTTCATTAATTAAGTTTCATTAGTTAAGATTTTCGCGTGATCGGTGACCACACCGCCAGACAGACAGACCAAAATTTCAAAAACTATTGAAATATGTGTTCTGTCCGTGATTCTAAACCCCTTGCATTATTTTTTCTCAAATGTCTTCAATGTACAAATTTTGACTTTTTACTCGTTAACTATAAGTATAGATTAAAAATATTTCATTTAGTAGCCAAATTACATAGCATATCAGGCTGTCATTAAATTGAAATGCTTAGATTTTGACGCGTGTTTGTATTTATGTGTAAAATATTAAACCATTTTCAAAATATACTTTTTCTATCATCTGGTTTTTTAAAACCATTAATTTAGGAGTCATCATTTAGAATACATTTTTATTATTAGTTTAAAATTATCGAGAACGTTGATTCAATTTTTTTTTTTTTTTATAAATTCATATTTATTAAAGTGGTCTATTCATTTATAATGTAAATATTTACATTCTATTGGTTATCGATAAATTGTGTAAATATATCTCTCACTTCTGATGTTTTCATGCCATAGTATAATGGTTTACAAATAAATTGACAAGATCGCACAGTTTTACCATTCCTCGAGTGTCTCTTTATAACATGTCATGGGTAAAGATACCCATGTCCCCTATACTGACTGTTTTATAAATAGAAGCACTGCGTAAGGGGTTGTCGGATACTATATCAGAAATCCAAGCCATCGTGTAAACTTCAAACAAGGAAATTGACATACCAGGGTAGCAGGGTGCTTGTGATCGATTAGATCGCGATAACAAAACACATACGTAAAACTACATCGTACTAATCAGCCTAGAGGACGAGTTATTTAGAATTTTTAAATATGAATTTCTGAGATCACGTTTCTATAGAATTTCTTATCTTACAAGTAGTTAGTTACAAATATTCATATAGCTAATTCTTAATAACTTCAGAAGATTCGTCACCGGCAATCCAATAGCAATTAGAAGCGTGTGACATCAAATAATATTTCTATTAGTGTCTAATTAATTTCAAATCGGGATCATCCAAAATCCAGAAAGTTCGAAAGTTCTACAGAGATTGATCGTGATGCTGAAGTAGTAATTAGAACTCTGAAGATTGAAAATGATAGTTTAAATGTAATTTACTTCAGAAAAATCCAATTCTGTCCATAAATTCTTCACTATCAATAGGTAAGTAAACTTCAAATTTTGCGTCATGAAGGTGTTTAACCTAGTTAAAACTACATTGAGAGGTGAGTACTTTAGTGACTAAAATACTCGATACTAACAAAAAGGTCTTTCGCACTGCGATCACTTATTGGTGGTGTACAAGTTAAAGGTATTTTGTAGGATGAACAGGCTACAACAATGCAATAAATGCATCCCGCCAAAATCTCCCAAACAGTTATCTCTGTGTCCTACCTCTCTAAAGAGATTACCTGCTACAAACATTACCACTTTATGATAGTAGTATAGGACTACTTTCGAATTAAGTAACCTCATGTCTTTAGTTGAATTCGGTTAATAGGTAAATTATAATAGATGTTATTTTTAACTATAGATTAGCGTAAGTATATTATACTAACAATGAACTAAATCTTAGCATATAACTGAACCCAGAACCATTACTGGGAATATTTTAACGTCTACCAAAAAAAAGTTGACTGTCACAGGACGCCCTATAGATGTGAAACATTTTAGTGAATAATGGAAAGAAAGAAAGAAAGAAGGAAGGAAAGAAAGAAAGGAAGAAAGATTTAACACTAAAAATTAAAGAACATATAGCGTAGTGATACGTCGCCACGGCCTATATTTCCACACCAACAATCAGGTTTACCCTAGCCAATTCATAGTATATATATTCCATTATATAACGTTGCGATGCGTCGCCACGGCCTGTATCGCCACGCCAACAATCAGGTTTACCCTCGCCTATAGATGTTTCACATTAAAAAGGACGATAAATTAGATACTATCTTATTTCGAAAGTTATCTCTATATAGATGCGTACAAAGTATGTAATATCAGTAATGAAAGCGAAGGCTGCGTGAGAATTGCGCATGAAGTTAACCGATTACAGACATTTGTTCGCAAACTGCTCCGTTTGTAACAACGCGGTCTATGTGTTTGGTCCTCTAATGAGCATACTTAAGGATTTCTTTAATTCAATATCTAATTGTAATAACGGATTACGAAAGCAATTATGGTATTTTTTAGTTATATAAAGAGGCAAAATTAATTTATTTCAGTGACAATAAAAATGTTAAATTTACATTTGAAATTGTGCTGAAAGATAGTTTATAGATTTTGAATTTACTTGTAAAAAAGACCATTTTTTTTTAAATAACTTTATGGCATTTATGCCAATTTTACATACATTTTGTGTGACGTTGCGTGCCAAAGGGTTAAGGGTAATATCAAATACTGTATCTTCATATAAAAGTGTCGTCTTTATACTGCTCCTTAACTTACATATAAAAATCTTGTGTGCGTCTGTTTGTGATTCTATTATAATTTCTGAACGAATTGAACTACTGAGATCATATTTATATATATTTGATTTATTCAAACGATGGCTTTATAGATTACGTTAGGATCCGATAGGTGACTCTGTGTTCGAGCCCTTAACTACCGGAAACTACAAAACAACGTCTGCTGGCCGAACTAGTTCACCATAAAGTTAGTATTTAAGAGTTTTGTGCAAATAAAAATATTACCTAATTTTTTTCACTGCGTAGCAATTGTAAATTGACTGCTATAATTTCTACCTTGTTTTATATTATTTACTGACTTCAAAAAGAGACGGAGTTTATCAATTCGAATGTATATTACATAGGTATAAAATTTATTTACGTTCAGCCATAAATTCTTTGTTTATGAACCGCTTTAGATGATTCTTTTTTTTTGTTGGAAAGGGGATACCTCATGGGTGGTCTCATTTAAATTTCATTGGCATTTGTTTAACTTGATAGGATTTCATATTATTAAAGTTTTTTTTTTTGTTTAAAGCTGATGGATTCACAGGATACATACTGGTAAACGGGAAGATGTCGGTTATTTGGTCAGGTATGTATTCTTTAGAGATTTTTCTCTACTTGGGGCAGCTCGACTGGTGGAATACCTTCACCTTACGGAAGATTGCAGGTTCTTGGGGTAACGGGGTTCTAGGTCGGCAACGCGCTGGTGATACCTGTGGTATTTTACAAGTGTACATAGGTTACGATAGTCGCTTACCACCAGACGGGCCGTATGCTTGCTTGCCACCTTTGTAGTATAAAAAACAATTAAAATTATTTTTTCCTTATTAAAGATTTTATATTAAAAAACTGTAATAATACAATTTGTAATTTTTCCCAAGAAAAACTCTTAACCATGGTATTTTTGGTAAATATAACTGAATAAATACTTTTATTTCATACACTCGTTTGTCGTCTAAAAATTGTAAGAGATGGGTCTTTGACTTTTTATGTACGGTTAAGTAAGATATAAGAGTATTCGTTCCCCGAGGGAATACGTCTAAAGTTATACGAATTTACTTGCCCGTGTTCAAAAACTTTTGCTTTTTCGTCTAAGTAATGTAACTCTGGGCTGTGCAGTATTCCGCAGACAAAATTTGATTCCTATAATAGTTCTACTGAAAAAAATGATGAACTGCAAACAAAAGCCTTGTATTACTTGACCAAACAAAGTAGACGACTGACAAATGTCGACTGTAATACAGTTTATACTATTACTGTCGTCAACATAATAAAATTATTTGTGTTAATTAATCTGTTAAATAAATAAATATTATATTCTGTTTTATTCTTAATGTGACGTCACTCGTTTCATTTAAGTATTAAAAAAAAAACAAATGTATCTTTTTTATATTTTCATTTTACTTAATTTTAGGTAAATATCACTAATTAGGGCATATAGAGAGGATGAATGAAATAAGAATGATTAGACAGATTTATAAGACGAGCGTGAATCGGAAAGTTAGAAGAGGAGACCTAGACGAAAGTACCAAGATCAAATCAGGGACGTTTGAAGAAAGGACAGTTAAAGAGTACTCTAAACCGACGAGCATGTATGAAAAGATTGATGAATGTTGAAGAAGCGAAAGATGTACGTACGAGCTTCGTAACAAATGGAAGGACGTGGTCACTGCCTACCCCGTTGGGTAAGAGGTGTGATTTATGTATGTATGTCTGGAAGATTCGGATATTGAAAAGAGTTATACTCGTTCATGTAGTTGGTTTAGTCATGTTATATACTCGAAAGCTTTTTCATTCTGTATGAAAAGTAAGCTTTTTAATTCTGTAGTGAATCTATTAAATGTTTTATTAAAAAAAAGCGATGTAGCTATCCTTGAAATCTCTTTAATTCTTTGGTACACTTTATTAAAGACGACAATAGCACGTTATACAATAATCACTTTTATTACATTAAAATGCTATATTAAGACAAAAATAGTGATTAGCATTTCATTGATATACGATTTCTTTATATTAAATATTATCATTTTATCTTAGAGGAGTTCTTTACAGTTTATATAATGTAATATATACCCAATTTAAAACTAAATTATTTATAAAAAGTACTTTCGTCAACGGGCTCAAAGTTCTTTGGAGAACTACAAAATTGACGTAAGCACTTTTTGTCAGAACTACTGTATTTTAAATTTATTTGTATACACCTTCGAAATTACATTACAATTTTTATTACATTTTTACAATTTTCCTTAACACGTATATAATATAACTCTATTTACTGAATAAAAACATCCATTATGTTTATTTTTTACTTATCTAGGAAATACATTCAAATCAGCCACTTAATTATTTACATTCGATGTGAGATGTAATATTTGAATATAATGATTATTTTAAATTTATTTACAATTTATAATACATTTAATTATTTAAAAATTGTCACATTAGATATTAGGTAGAATTGAGTTTGATATCACAATGCTTAAATGACTAAAAGCAATGGGATCTTGTTATGAATGTAAATATTAACTAAATCGAAGAGAAATACTCGTATAATTAGATCAGAATTTAAAGAAATAGCATAATAAGGCAGTTAAAACTAACTGCAATTGATTAAGGGTTCTATAAATGTTCGTTTTGCCTGCAAGTGTGGAAATTAAGAAGATTAAGAATTAAGGAGAAGAAAAAGAAGATTTAAGTTCTTATTAATTTTAAGTTTAGCTATGTATATGTTATAGGCAATGTATAGAATCATCATTATTTCAGCCGCAGGACGTCCACTGCTGAACATAGGCCTCCCCCATAGATCTCCAGAGCGACCGATCTTGTGCGGCCTGCACCAAACGGCTCCCAGCGACCTTTATTAGGTCGTCTTTCCATCTAGTGGGGGGCCGTCCTACGTTGCGCTTTCCGGTGCGTGGTCTCCACTCGAGAACCTTTCTACATCAACGGCCGTCAGTTCTCCGAACTATGTGCCCCGCCCACTGCCACTTCAACTTGCTAATCCTTTTGGCTATGTCGGTGAACTTAGTTTGTCTACGGATCTCCTCATTTCTGATTCGATCTCGTAGAGACACACCAAGCATAGCCCTCTCCATAGCTCGCTAAGCGACCTTGAGCTTTCTTATGAGGTCCACAGTGAGCGACCTCGTCTCTGTGCCGTATGTCATCACTGGCATACACATTGGTCAAAGACTTTCGTCTTGAGGCACTGAAGTATTTTGGACGAGAAGACGTTGCGCAGTTTCTCGAACGCTGCCCAACCGAGTTGGATTCGTCGACTGACCTCTTTTTCAAAGTTGGACCTACCTAACTGGACTGTTTGTCCCAGGTAGACATATTTGTCAACAACTTCTAAACAAGAGTTACCAACTGATACTGGGGTGGGCACTACATGGACATTCGATATGATTTTCGTCTTGTCCATGTTCATTTTAAGGCACACCTGTTGAGAAACTTTGTCGAGGCCATCGAACATTGTGCCAAGATCTTCCAGCGATTCTGCCATGACTACGATGTCGTTAGCAAATCGAAGGTGAGTGATGTACTCGCCATTGACATTGATGCCGAGTCCTTGCCATTCCAGGAGCTTGAAGGCGTCCTCTAGGGCGGCGGTAAACAGTTTCGGAGATATTACGTCTCCCTGTCTAACGCCTCTCCTCAAAGGAATTGCCTTCGTGCACTGCTTCTGTACTCGGACCGACATGGTGGCGTTGTTGTACAAGCACTTCAACACATCGATATATCGATAGTCAATACGGCACCGCTGGAGAGACCGCAACACTGCCCAGGTTTCGACCGAATCAAAGGCTTTTTCGTAGTCCACGAACGCTAAGCATAAAGGCAGATTATACTCCTCAGTCTTCTGTATAATCTGCCGAAGCGTATAGATGTGGTCTACGGTGCTAAAGCCTTTTCGGAAACCGGCTTGTTCGGGAGGCTGGAAGTCATCAAACCTGCGTTCGAGACGATTCGTGATGACCCTCGAAAACAGCTTATAAACATGGCTCAGCAACAAGATGGGCCGATAGTTCTTCAATAAGGTTTTATCATCTTTCTTGAAGAACAGGACCACCACGCTGCCGCCCCACGTTTCTGGCGTTTTGCCCTCGAGTATAACGGAATTAAAGAGCTTCTGCAGGACCTTAAGTACCGGTGTTCCACCCGCTTTCAGAAGCTCTGATGTAAATTCCGTCATCACCCGGCGCCTTGTTGTTTTTAAGCTGCTTAAGGGCCATCCTAATCTCGTACAGGCTGATGTCGGGGATATCTTCGGTATAGTGTCGGGTCAGCCCGGCTCTCGGATCTTTAGCCGGGCTGGTAACAGGCTTAGTTGACGAGGTATATAACTGCCCATAGAACCTTTCGATCTTCCTTAATACCTCTGGCTTGGTGGACGCTACTATGTCATCATCCATTTTCAGCTTTGTCAACTGGCTCTGCCCAATAGATGCATTCCTTGCGAACACTTTGGAGCCTTTATTCCGCTCTATCGTCTCTTTAATACTTTTGGTATTGTAAGACCGGACATCGTGTCGCAAGGATTTATGAATCGATCTATTGAGCTGCCTATAGAACATAGCGTCATCGGAAGACTGCAGCGCCATACCACGCTGATCCGCCATGAGTTTTCGGGTTTGATCTGATATCTGTTGAGGCCTATTGCTACGGTGAGTTTTAAAGAACTTGGACCCAACCGCATGGACAGTTTCTACTAGCCTATTACTAATATAATCTACGGAGACGCAACTATCTAGGCAATCGAATTGGTTTTTCAATTCGAGTTGAAAGCTCTCGGGGTTTTGGAGTTGAGCATTAGAGGGTCGGAGCGTAGACTTCATCAGGCGAGACCTTTCTATTTTTAGATTGATATTCAATGTGCCTCTAACCATTCGGTGATCATTGCCGGTTTTCACCCTGTGGATCACAGTGACATCATTGAATATTTGTCTCTTCGTGGTCATGATGAAGTCTATCTCATTTTTTGTGGAACCATCGGGGCTCATCCAGGTCCATTTCCTATGAGATGGCTTCTGGAAGAAAGAGTTCATCATAAAGAGTCCCTCTTTCTCCATAAAATCGGCCAACCTCTGGTCCCTAGGGTTCCGTTGCCCATAACCAAATTGCTCCACTCCCAACTCATCACCATCTCTTTTGCCTAGCCTTGCGTTAAAGTCTCCCATTACAACAGTGATGTAGGTTTTCGAGGTATGTATGGCCCTACTAATGTCCTCATACAAAACGTCAACTTCATCATCAAGGTGTGCCGAGGTCGGTGCGTAAACCTGTATGACCTTCAACGAATATCTTTTGGATATTCTGAGTATCAGGTACGCTACCCAGCTCGACACACTGTCGATGGTCACGATGTTGTTAATGAGAGACTTCCGGACGATAAACCCGACACCACCTAGGGACTGGTGGTCGCCCTCCCTATAATAGAACAAGTTACCGGACTTCATGATTATCGTGTCCTCACCCTCTCTTCGGACTTCTGATAATCCTATAAGATCCCAGTGTAACTTGTCTATTTCCTCTTCTAGATCGACAATCTTGTCGTCAGTCCTCAAAGTTTGATTATTATATGTTGCCAGGGCCAGTTGTCGTGGGGGTCAGTAGCTGGAACTCTTCCGGGGATTCTTAGAACCCCCTGCCCTGCCGTTACCATAGCCGCTAATGAAACTAGGAATAGCGGGGCCGCCGGGGACTGGGGTCCTGGTATAGGATACGGTATATGAAATGCCAAATGAGAGACCGACAAATAATGAAATACATCATGAAGAGGGTTATATTGAACTCATAAGCACACTAAAATAACTAATAAAACTAATTAATAACTAGATAAAAAAATTAATTACACTCTTATTGTTTTTTCAGAATGACTTTTGTATTTCTGAAATATGCAAACCGGTAAAGTATGAGACTGTAGGTAGCGCTCGCCGCACATCAACAAATCCAACATAACCTAACCTAGAATCGTCGGTATTTTGTGAGGTATTTTGCATTCCTCAAAAACACAAAAGTTATTCTAAAAAAATAATATGAATTCCATTATTACAAAGTATATAATAGTTCTGTTTATTTCATACAGTGCCTATAAAATATACATTAAGTTTAGTTTACGATTAGAATGACATGTTGTTTTGGACCAGAGTTCAAAATTTTAAAAAAGCTTGTATAAAATAATATGTTTTTAATTTAGATTTAATTATAAAATTTATTAAATTAAAAACAGTAAACAGGGTCAAGTATACCTACTAACATAATAAAAAAAAAATCTTATAAAAATGTTATATTATACTTAAATCCAATTAGGTAACGTGAACCTCGTGATTCAAAATTTTATTTTATGCAATGGTAAATAATTTGTGGACGATATTGATATTTCATGAAAATAAATTATATAGATAGTTTTATCTTGACTTCGATGTGTAGTAGAAAGGAAGTCGGACGATGAAATACACACCTGGAAAAAAAAAAACAATATTAGTACAGTAATTAAAAGTTTATATTAAATTGTTAAAATTTATTATTGGACGGTTCAACGGCGAACGAGAATTAACAAGTTTGAAATTATTCAGACTTAAATCGCTTTATTTATCGAGACGTCTTAAAATGTAAAATATTAATTTCAATGAGATTTAATAACGTTATTTATGTTTTGAAATCATTGTGAGTTGCTTACAATTAACTATTTGCTATGTTTAAAATTATGAAATTAATTTTTGAATTTTCTAACCACAAAGTTTATGTTCTTGCATTTTTTTTTTGTAAACTTGTAAACACTTAAATATTTAAGCAATTATTTCATGATACTTTTGAACTAATTAAAAGTTTATTAATATCTAATTAATGATTTTTAAATTGATTTATACTACTTTTTGTAGAATTACACGCCGTATATCTAAAAAGCATACGTTGTGATGTTTTCACGAATCGTTTCACGGACTTTGGTTGTATGTGACAAGTTCGTTGTGACTGAATTAGATGTAAAATGAATTTATGACACTCACAATCGAACTTATCACAAACGACCGAAATCCGAAATCCTTGGGACGGCTCGTGCCACTGTCCCAACATGAATGGCCCCTTTTACTAATGAAGATAATACTAATTAATTATTTCTCGACCTAGGGTCGCCATTAAAAAATAAATACAATTCTTCATGAATCATGAAACTGGAAAAAAGACTAATTGTCGCCATGTAGGCGGTTGATGTAAAACTTTGTTGAACTCTAAAATAAAGCAGTAACGGGACGCGTTTGTTATTAAACTTTTAGTGGGTCGTGACTCGAAACAAGTTGGAAAACGTTGTTCTTTCAGAAAATCTATATAGATACGTGATAATACTAATACAGTTATTTTTGCAAAAGTTGTGTATATAATGCCTATCGCCCCACAATCGTGAATCATATATTCAATAGATAAGATTCATATCGATTGCCAGCACATAAAGTACCGTGTTCGATGGCCATGTATCATCCTATATCAACATCGTTAAGTATTCGGTATGTTTACGGCCAATGAAAATGATGTAGTGGTCTAAATTCGCTTGTACGAGGGTACGGATTGAGTTAACCAAAATGGGGGCTTCTTGCTATTTGTTGAGACTATTTTTTTAAAAACTCCACACATAACATTCACATCTAGTGAGTTGCTATGAGAGCATAGCTATGCTTAGAATTTCTCCGCGTGATTGGATCAGAAATGGGGAGATTCGTAGAACAACCAAAGTCACCGACATATAATAGTAAGACTTAAGTGGCAGTGGGTAGGGCACGTAATCCGTAGAATGGATGACCAATGGGGCCAAAGAGTTCTTGAGCGGCGGCCATGTACCAGAAGACACTGCGTGGGCAGACCGACAACCTGGTGAAGGTTGTGGGCAGCACAGAACCGGTTGTTGGGGCATCTTTGGGAATGACTAGCAATGGAACCTTTTTCGGCTGAAATTATGATGATCAATGATAATTATAATAGATTATTATCTACCTGTCCTTCATAATTTTGAGGTGTAAGGGAGATCATGTTTAAGACCTGAGACACCCAAACGTTACCTGTATGTGGTACACCTCGCTGAACAATGCACGAGGAAATTACGATAGCTGAGTGGATAGTATACCCCGGTTGTATCGCGACCACCGTGTATGTAAAAACCTCGTCATAGTGATTAACTTAACCGCATTGCGTTTCGGGATCAGCCGATACATATCCAGTTCCTATTTACGTAGGCCCGATCGTTGGTCTCTTGATGGTTTTTGAACTGAACTGTTCTTATCATTAGGCAAGACTTTGTCACTTTTCTGTACAATATAAAAAAAAAAATGTTCCTAAGGGATAAGCAGGATGGAGCATCACTTTTTATTATTATTTTGAAGATACTTCAAGCTAACGAGATAATCTTTTATTTATATAATATAATAGACGTATTTTAAGATTTTATTAGGATTTAAAATTACAGGCGGCAAAACGTAAAATTCAGATTCGTTCTTACAAAATTTGTATTTTTTTTATAACCATTCATTATTAGTTTACATAATAGTTATAGTTAGAAAATAGTAAATAATAATAGAAATGATGTTTTATTTTAAAATTTGTATCGTTTTAAAAGCTGATTATTTGCTAAGCACAAATATACAACAAATATATAGAAAAACTTCTGTGAAAAGTATAGGTATTAAAATAAACAAATTTTAAAACAAAAAAATAAAAAATGTATGGTTAAGTGAAAGAAAATAATGAATTAACACCCACTCACGACATTTTGATTTCGTGCCTGTTTTAAAACTAAATAAGCTCATTTCTTATGTTTATGAATGTAGAAATAATAGTTTTATATTTAAGTCGTATGATGATAGTCTATAACCGTAGAAAACGATCGTTTTTTTTTAAGAAACTGAAACGTAATAGAAAATGTGACGGAATATCCTTTGATCATAAATTTCTGAGTTGCTATATTTAAATTTTTTATTAGCCTTGGAAGTCTAGTTTGTGAGGAAACGGGCGGATATATAATTATTCAAAGGTACGTTATATTGCACTATTTGCGAAGTTAAAAAAAGCATATAACACGTTTGGGATATTTTAAAATTAACCTAACCTTGTGTTTTATGTTAAAATATTTGTAGGAGTTATTCTATATAAATAGATTTGTATACTGTCACTCAATAATTTTACGAACCGTTAATAAAACAATCTAGTGAAATTGCAGAGGCAGATTGTCAACGGAAAATAAATATTTTGAATGTTTGAAGTTATGTCAATTAAAAAAGGAAAATCATGATACTAGGACTTTTTAAACAACTGCACCTAATTTGCTTATGCTCATTTCGCTCACTCGGCTCGTGCGTTATTATCACAGTTCCGACCTAACCTAATCAATCTTGTTCAAAAACACACGTTTACCACTTGCCTCTTGCCACTTGCTTAAACTTCAAACGCGTGGATCAAATAGAAAAGCCGAACATCGGTTCGAGTCATCATGTTTGCGAGTTTGCTAGTGTGTTTTGGATAAGCATGCATAACGGATCTCGACCTTGTGTCGATTAAAACATTGGTTTAACCTATTTTCATTATAAAAAGAAGCAAAATTATGAGAGGAAAAATGATAAGATTGGAAAAATTCAATAACGAAGATATTTATTAACTCACAGAAATCGTACCAGTTTTTTTCTCAGTTATTTATCGATTATTTATTTCAAGCAAGCGATAGTTGTATGACACGCACAAACGTGTGGACACATCATATCGCAAGTGCTTGCCCCGTAAGCTTCTTTGATTTGTGCGTCAAATACCGACTTAACACGGATCGGCAGGCGTAAGTAGTCGTTAAATTATTCATTTTAATGCCCCATGAAAATGTACGGGCAGTATATAAGCTAATGACTAATATCAAACTTGAAAACATTTAAACGAATCGTAAGATTTTAAGTACTAAAATTAGAGTTTTGAAATATTTTGTGTTATTCATCGTAATTCAGAAAACTATAAAATTTATATATCGCGAACAAATATAAAAAAAAATTACTCAAAGAAAAACACTTCGCGGTTGGCTCCCGAGAAACGCGATATTGTCTTCGTTATTTAGCCTTCACGTTTGGAGGGTTCAATGAGTTTTCAGTAAAACTTATCAATAAGTATATTAACTCGTACGGTTTTACGGTTAGTTGCGATGGGTGACATCACTATTTTAAAAACACAATAAACTTGTCAACAAAATCAATGATAAATGTTACAAAAACGGGGAAAATTTATTCCTTTTGAAAGTTTCCATTGCGTGCGCTGCGTAAATGGTAAAGTTACGCAACAATGATTGAATGACAACAATGAACGGAATTGTTTCTCTTGAAAAATTCTAAAAAAAGTCTGTAATAGCATATGTTTATCTTTCAAGGTTGACGCAATATAACCTTCTTATGGTAATAAAATTTGTTCTACAATAATGCATTATTTGCGAAGGTGTTTTTATAAACATGGTGTTAACCCTTATCAAAATAAATACGTTATTCATCACAAATATTTAATTTTGGATAAAATTGCCCTTTACATAATTTTATTTCAATGAATATCTTACGAGATATCACAGTTTTAAAATAACACCGTAGCAAAATAATAATCAAATACTGCGTGTGCATTTTAGCGGAATGATGTGGCAGGCGGCATCTATAAATTGTATTGTAGGTGCCTACGACCTACGTCCCACTCTCTCAAACCTACTTACTCTCTCTTATTGACGCAGACGAAGTTGTGCGGGTCAGCAAGTAGATGTATAAAATTCTGAAGTGTCAGGTACACTGCTAATACGTATCCAAATATGTTAAGAAAATATCTACAGCTGTCTCTTCTTCCATAGCAAGTATTGATAAACTACCGGTTGGAGTGCTCCCGAAAGAGAGAGTTAAATTAATTATGGTAAGTTAGTACAACTTTTTTTATGTAACATTAGTTTTTCTTTTCCAAATTCCTAACTACGTTCATGACTTGCAAAATTCCTTTCTTTCTTGCCTTCTAAAATTACTAAAATTAACCAGTCATACCACTGTTATTGAACTGTAATGTATTAAATTGAGCATTCGGAACAATCAATTTAGTCCATTTAGGTGTGGTACTGAAACTAGACAGAACTATATTTAACGACAGTTATTGACTAAGTGAAAGTGGTTATAAACTTGGATAATCGTTTTTTTACGTTTTTTTACTAACTAAGAATTATTAGTAGCTACCAGCGGTCTATACTCTGTTATATTATTTATCTGGAAGATAATCTTATTTAATATCTACTTTATATTATTCATCATAAGTTCATTTGGTTTACCTTATTATTGTTTTGGTGTACCTATTCTTTTATTTCCAGGATACCAATTATTGATAGGTTTATGTATTGATGCGTTTAGATAATTTATAACTTGATAATTTTGGTTTAATAACAGCTTTGTTAATATTTTAGGTTCGTATTGTTTACATTGCAATATTATGACAATCTCTGTCATTGATAATTCTTTGATTGTAATAGAGCATGCGCAATTAGGAATTTCTCAGGTATAGACAAATATTCTATCCAGGTTCTAGTTTAGCAAAATAAATCTATGATTAGATTTATTTTTAATTTTTAAAATAAGAAAAGTCTAGTAAGATGAAATTTTGAATTCAAACGAAAACAAAAGAGAAAATTAGAACAGAGAGTATGCCAGATTCTTCAGGATGGATCTGATCATGTTTTATTGATTGTACGGCAGACCTTTGAATCGTAGTAACGTTTATATAATATTTATCAAATGTTTTAATAGAAACCAAATTATTGTACAACAGACCTGGGAGTCGAAAAGATAGTTTATTTTATAACATATTTATAATTTTAATATTAATATGGGTGAAATACCCTTTGTCAAAACGACAAATACTTACTGAACATTGAAAGAACACTACCGGGAAAGTATCAACTGGATTTTGTATTTATAATACAAATAATAACTTTTCCTTTTACATATGAGGAAATCTCAATAGATAAGATATTTGGTGCTGCGTCGTCTGCTTGAGCAGTGTATCCTGATACGGCCTACACCGTGCTGACTTCTATTCTAGATCCTAGGCAAGGATCTCTACGCTGAGCTGTCGGAGCAAGAAGAACGTCTCGGTTACGGACATTAAATTGTGTAATAATAATTTGTAAAACATATATTAACTGAAAATTGTAAGGTATGCTGGAAATTTATACATAACTATCCTAAATTAAATTATAATCATAACAACTCACAAGCGACAAACAACCAAATTAAACATGTAAACAAAATGGGACGAGACGTCATTTCTATTCGGCGAATGGTTTTCTGGTGCCCATATTTATTTCGTTATAACCGATTGATGCTAGGAAAGAAAACCATACAACAATATAAGAAAGCCGGCTGTATGTAAAACAGGGTCAATAAATAAAATCGAAGTGGTTCTGCAATCGTAAATAACATTATTGTCGGTGGTAAAATGAGTTCTTTATTATTCACCATGAGATTTAGTCCGCGTTATTGCGTACCAGTTTCTTGTTACGGATCGTGTTATATTTTAAGTGACTTATATTGGCTTTGTAAATTTATGTTGTAACAATACTAATCTATTCCACCGTACCGTTTATTCCCTCTTGCTAAATACTTTAACGCCATTTTGATGGGTTTTTGTAATGTAACATGCTGCGTACAGCTGGACACTTTTTCAAGTTGTCCCCTTAAGGCATATAAGATGAATCCTTCATATATTGGAGTGTAGAGCTGTCAGATGTTAATACAAATTAAAAAGTTGGCTATCACGGGACGCCCAGCAAATGAGAAACATCATAATGAATATTTCAAAAAACGCCGGGTGATCCCGAATCGTGACAAACAAAAGAAAATCACTGTGAAGACGTTTATTATATTGCTATGTGTATGGTGGTCGCAATCCCTACCAACCGCAAATGATTGGTCTGTCTATTAAAAAAATCGACCTCGGTACCACACCTCCAACGTTTGGACACAAAGCGTCACCACGCCAACAATCGGTCTGACCCCCGCATTGTCTATTGCTGGTCTATTGAATCGATATTAAAACATGAATCGAATTATATTTTATTTTTATTAAGTATATAGAAATAATAGTTTTGATTGTTTTAATTGTCCGGTAATTAGCGTTGTTCTATTTTTTATTGTCTGAACTTATTTAAATTTATCGATTGTCGCCTTATGCCTTAATATACCTAGTTTTTAAAAAACATTCGAATTATGAATTATGTTGATATTTAATGTAATGAGCTACAAAAATTAAACCAATTTTACAAACCATACTTTAACTCAAACCCAGAAATAACCGTCTCTTTTTTTATTTATTTAATAAATTACACAATAAAATTAACTTTAGAACCAACGTAAGAAAATCAGAGTAAAGGTTATGTATGATTTTAAATTTATTAACTCAAATGGCTTTCCACTTTCAACGAAAAAGGTACAAACGAACCCGTATCTAAACTTTTGATCTGAATGCCAGTCGAAACCTTGATGTTATTAAAAGCGGAAGCTGTAGGCAGCGGAAAGTACCAACGCCTGAATTTATCATGATAGACATATAAATAAATGGAGGTGTCAGAAAATAAAAAATAGTTCACGCATAAATAAATTGATTGTAAATATTTATGTAGTTGTAAGTAAACTCTTTCTCATATTAACGCGTGCTTTCTGATATTTTTAGAGGTTACTCTATTCATTGTATTGAAAAAAGAAAACAAAACGTAAGAATCCTTTAAAAGTGTATCATTTGCAGTAATTGTTCTTTCGACTCGAGACTTACGTCAGGTTTTAGAACAATCAATATTTTGTACAATTAGAAGGTTAATATAAATATATTCCTTACATAATTTATTATTTATTTATTTATTTACTTAGGTCGCCAACAGAATCAACATCAACAGATCATCTTTAAAAAAATTATGCACCCTTGACTCCAGGGCGTCACAAAAATGTACTTACTACCCGTGCGCAATAAGTTGAGACCTGGAGGCGGTGACTCCACAGACGCATGGTTGTACTGTGCACAAAAAATATCACAACAAGTTTCCACCCGCGACTTTATCTCTGCTATTTTTTTTAATGTAGCGAGTTGCCATACAGGTTCTTTTTAGTCACGATGGAACAGTACTCGGGAACGCATCGCGCATTTTGCGTACGAGCGTATTATCGTAATGGTGATTCAATAGTGTCTGTCAACGTCTCTATCGTGCGGAATATCGTACACGCCACGCGCCAGGTGACGATAGCATTAGGAAATGGATCAGGATATTCGAGAATATAGGTGCGACGTTAAAATTCAAAACTCTGGTCGTCCTCGTTCAGTTCGCGATGAAGAAACAATTGAAGAAGTTGAGGCGTCGGTTCGTCAAAAACCGTCTTTATCCATCCGAAAGCGAAGCCAAGCGTTGAACATCAAAAAATCGTCTTTACATTCGACTTTAAAGAAAGACTTACATCTAAAAGCCTATAAAATTCAATTGGTTCAAGAATTGAAGGATACGGACTATGCTAATCGACTGAATTTTGCGAACGAAATGCTGCAGCGATTTAACAACTTTAACAACATACTGTTCAGTGACGAAGCAAATTTTCTGATTTTCACATGTTAATAAGCAGAATTGTCGGTACTGGGCAGTGGAGAATCCAAGACGAAAGCATGAACGACCCCTGCATAGCCCAAAGGTCGTTGTTTGGGCCGCTATGTCTGCTAAAGGCATAATTGGTCCTTATTTTCATGAAGATCAACGAGGCCGAGCAATTAATGTGAATAGTGACCGTTATTGCGATATGTTGCGAAATTTTTTGGTCCCAGAGTTGCAGGAGTTTGTAGGTTTCAACTCAAGAACGTGGTTCCAGCAAGATGCGGCCACTTGCCATACCTCAAATGACTCAATGGAAGTTGTTAACGAATTATTCCCTAATAAAGTCATTTCGCGAAGGGGTAACATCAACCGGCTTCCCAGAAGCCCCGACCTTAGCCCGCTTGACTATTTTGCATGGGGATACCTTAAAAGTAAGGTTTATCAAAACAATCCGACGAATCTAACCCAGTTAAAGCAAAACATCAGGTCAGAAATGGCAGCAATATCGATAGCTATGTGTCAACGTGTTATCGCCAATCTTCGTTTTCGTTTAGAAGAGTGCCAGCAACGTAACGGTCATCATTTGGATAACATCATCTTTTCCAAATAATTCTCCAATTCATACGCTAATAATAAACAATAAAGTTTTTTATTGCATACAAATAATTTTTGTTTCATTGAACTTACAAATACCCGATACCCTTTCTGGACACCTTGTACTATGTATAGAAGATGAGTGGTAGCTAATCAGATGATTAAAACACTTGCTATCAATTTTCAGTCACTTCACCGGAAATTTTCAGTCATTTTAAATTTCTAACTCAAGAACTAAGACTTATTTTCAATCAATCTATCAGTGAATCATGAATGTTTTTAACTTTAGAAGAAACTAGCGGTGTTCCTGCGACTCCGCTAGCATTTGTTACACAATAATTATTATAATCCCTTAATTTTATTTTGACTAATATTATTGACAATTCTTATAGCCCACCAATCATGGAATGACTTTTATATCCCATGTACAAAATTCTATCAACAACATTAGCTTAGTCTTATTATTAATTTCTACGATTTCTAAAAGTAATATTGACAATATTTGTTATAGCCTACCAATACAATTATAAAATGACCTACGCTTCCCGTCTACAAAATTTCATTCAAATCTGTAATGAATTAATAATTTTTTTTTAAAGATTTTTAAAGGTGCTGTTGAAATTTATTATGGTCTATCAAGTAAGAAAGGACGTCTTAGCTTCCCGTCAACAAAATTTCATCCAAATTGGTTGAGAAAGAATAAAAATTTAATTTCCAATTATTATTTTTTACGATTTTTAAAAGTAAGTAGACCATCAATCATGGAATAATTTATAATTCCCGTATATAAAAGTTAATTAAAATCGGTTGATAATTAATGAAAATATTTTTATTGTTTTCTAAAAGTAATATTCGAATTTCTTATAGCCTATCAATTGACCAATGACATATTATATTAATGACGTATAAAAAATTTCATGAGATTCGATTAAGCCGTTTTTGAGTTCAATCCGGACATTTAAACAAACAGATAGATTTTAATGACATACTCGTGATCAATCCCTATGGGGGAAATTGAAAAAAAAAAAATACATGTACAGACAGAACTAAAAATTTATTAATGTAAATATTGTTACTTACCATTAAATTTACAATGCTGATACAAAAGGCTCCTTATCTGATGTGATTAAAGATTTATCTACAAACATATACATATTTACACAATCTTCGTTAGGACTCTGATTATTCTCTGGTTTCTCGTCAGGACTAATATTACTTGCTCCATCTTCTTCGTAATTTTTAAGCTTTTCGTTAAATTCTATTTTATATCTAACTGAAGGCATTTTGTTAACAGTCGATGTTAAAAGTGACTCCTGAACAGTGTCATTACCATTACAGGTTTTTTCTGATTTATACATTCCTGTCCTTTCTGACTGGTTTAATTTTCTATTAGATTTCTTCGTAACTAAAGCACCTAAGCATGGCAATATTTGTTTGAACTCCTTTCTGAAGTTTTCGTTCAACCAGGCATAGAGGAATGGATTGTAACACGTCGAAGACATAGCTATGAAGTGGGCAACGAAAAATAACACCATATAATACCTCCAGTCTTCAGCTAAAGAGTAAAAATCACTACTTATATTAGTTAAATTTAACGGTAACCACGAAAGTCCAAATATGGCTACCATTGCTATTAACATTCTATTTGTTCTCTTTTTTCTTTCTCTCTCTGCGTCTTCTTTTTTACTGTTTTTACTTCCGGGCCTTGACTTTAAACGGTTATTAAGTTTTATACTAACGCAAGTGTAACAAAAAGCCATCACAATAAAGGGAACTACGAATTGCATGATAGTCGTAACAGCACCGAATGCCTTCCTTATTTGATCTGAAGGCCACTTTTCAGCGCAGTAGATATCTTGTAGGGCCATGTAGTAGCCATATGGGAAAGTAACGGACAATGCAAATATCCAAATGAAAATAATAAGTCCAATACAAGTCTTAATTTTCATACGCGGTTTGAAAGGATAGATGATGACAAAGAATCTATCTATAGCGATTGAAGTTAACGTGAGAGTGGAAATATAGACGCTACAACCTTGAGCGTACGGCATGATATGGCAGAGTAAGCTACCGAAGACCCATCTGCCTAGGAAAGTGTAAAGTGGTGTAAATGGTACAGCAAACACACATAACAATATGTCCGATAATGCGAGGTTCGTGATGAATAGGTTAGTAACGGTTTGCATGGCACGGTTCCTTATTACTGCGTAGCATACTAAAGCGTTACCGAATATGCCTACGATAAAAATAATGGTGTATGCAACACAGAAAGCGGCTTGAACTGCTTTACTCTCAATCGGATCGATGATGGTATAGTTCCCATCATTTTCGTATACATCGTTGAGTCTGTTGAGTGTGTTGTTATATATAGTTTGGCTAGTATTCCATGATTCGCTCGGCATAGTTCTGTGGTATTTTTAACTTGGCATCATAAACCTTTTAGGTTTATCATCACCATATTTAATTTGTTCCTTTATCTGTTGATTTCTACTTATTTGTAATATAGTACGTCTCATAATGTAAACAATGAAGACTTGCTGGGTTATTTCTTATCCTGTTGATTGAAGACTAGTTTCCTAGTTCAGATTTCATGTTTCAATATGAACTTCTTGAGGTTGACGTTGAAATCTGAAATAAAAGAAAACAATATTGAGACAATTGTATAATGAAAATAATATAGTTTTTAATTTCTCTGTATAAAGATTCTCTATGTACAAATATCTTCTATGAACAGATTTCGACTCTTTACTATTTTAATATAAGTATACATTTTTCGAATTCGCCTCGTATATTGAATAATTATACAATAATTTGGTATAATAAGTTATTATAGCAAAATTTCATTGAATGCTAATGGATAAATGGACCATGTTATGCAAGTTTCTCGTAAGCGAATTAAAGACCTTATGATGTAAACACGTCGCCTTTGATTCAGGTAAAGTATTTAATACATTTTTTATTAATTCGTATGATAATATTACCTAACATACTTTAAATAAATGAGCTGAGAATCAATATTGCGAACGTATTTTAGTTTTTTTTAATAAAAAAATAAAATATGGACGAACATAATGTTGATTTAGGGTAACAATAAAGATGACAGTAGATCATTTAGGTATACAATGTTTTGCATGTCATAGAATATATCTATCTTTAATATCAATGTAATTGTTGAGATTGTTAATAGATGGCGCCTTGAATATATTTCCATTGCATCACCAAATGGTTTTTTAATTATTATTTTTTCAATTAAAAATATTAATTTGTGGGTAGTTGTGTTTTGAAGTCAATAATTGATTTAGCGTCTTGAAGATGACTCTTGAAGGACCAGATGTCATATTATTTAGGAGTTAAGAAAATAATATTTGCTATATTTATTAAAGCATATTTCGTAACAATGAGTGAAAATGTCTAAATATATTTTATTCTGTGATATTGTAGAAACAGTCTCGACTAAAATAACCAGTGCTATGAAAAAACAAAGTAATCTATTTACGACGTAATATAATAATTTAGTATCGAAAGAAATTTCTAGACGTTCATGAAATGTCTAAAAATTTTTCAACAAATCTCGAGAGACTAAATAAAATAAATGTTTTCTTTTTTAAAAGAAAAGTTTATATACTTATATAATTGAATTGAAATGTACTGTTTTGCCAGCAGATAAGATGGATTTATTTTTGTATGGCAGAGTGCCAGATAATTATGACTTTTATTGATAGTAATAAAAATATGGTTAGCTTCAAACGAATTTCGTGTCTGTCTGTCCGTGCGTATTCCTGGTAATATTGAAGAGAAAAACGTGAAACCATGAATACTGGATAATATCTCTTATGCTTTTTATAGGTTTAGCATTATGACTACAATCTTAGCTGATGTTAAGTGACGACGTTGCCCAAGACATGCTAAAACTAGTAAAGGAATTAACCCTCAAGTGCAGCTGCTAGAACATACCTATAGTTGTTTGGCGGCAGATTTTCATATTAAGAAAACAAATTAAGGGCCAAAAATTTTTTTTGAGATTAGTGACAGCAAATAAACCTATATACTTAACTGGCTGCGCACCACGGTTTCACCCGTGTTAGATATGATTTCTCCATACAAATCTTGAATCCCCCGTTAAACCAATTTAGCGGTTGAATTTTCAAAAGTCCGTTCTTTACGGTGGCCTACCTCATAATAACTGTGTGATAAATGTCAGCCCAACCCGTTCAGTGGTTTGAGCTATAGTATATAGATCAGTTAGTCAGTCAGTCAGTAATGTTTTCATTTTATATTTTGATTTTGGTTAAGTTTTATATTCGACAGTTATGTTAATATTTTTTTATTTATCACAATAAAAACAATATTTTTGAAATAAAAATTTTCGAGCCTTCATTATAAAAAAAATATGGGAAAACCGTTGAAGTTTTTTTAATGAAATATTCAGGAATGATTGTGCAAAATTTATTATTCTATTATCATATTATTATTTAACTGATTAAAGATGGATACATTACAGATATCCATGCAAATGAGATTTCCAAATTTCATACTCTGTTTTTAATGGTTTGCAAAAAGCAAAGAGTAACAAACGATTGTGTTTTACAGATGCGTAACTACAATGTTCTCGGTTCATTCTTAAAATATTTCCTCGTACATTAACAAAGACAAGCAATTAATATGCGGTAAGGATTCTCGTAGAGAAAATGTGTACTCCCACAGAATGCGTGGTTACTCCCGTCTGTAAATTATTTCTCAAACGAGGCGAAAAGTTATCATTATGAACATTTTGTTAAACTGAATTTACAAACATACTTATTATAAAAGTAGTTATATCGTTTTTTTTTTCTTTCCACCGCGGCTCTACGCCGCCAATGCATCTATGTTGTTGCCTATCGCTATTCTCTCTTCCTGTACTTGCCTAAAGATTTCCAGTTTGCTTGACTTTTTTGTTCCTGCTCCCTTAGGATCGTAGCGTGAAATTATATAGCCTATAGGTTTTTTCAATAAATAGGCTATAAAATATAAAAAAAGGACTTTTCAAAGAAACTCGTCTTTTTTCATTTAATTTTTTAATTTCGCGCGTTATGCCTAGGTAATCGCGCGTCCGGGACCTCCTCCCTCAATTAATTTCGGTGGATGATTTTAGAGAAAGAAATGAAAGGCTACGTAAGCTGCAGCATAACCTCATTTAACTATGTTAAATTTAACATCTTTTAAAACTGGACATCACTGTTGACGACGCGAAACTGTTTGACGAGCACGAAGTCCTAAAATAATATTATACAAGTTAAGACGACAGTAGTCTGAAAGTTAAATTACTCATTGATCCAGTTTCCTTAATAGTGGAAGTGTTATAGGTGCCATCATAGAATTAGTAAAAATCTGTCAGTTTATGTTTTCTATTTTGACACACAATGCTAATGCAGAACGTATATCTTCTTACTTTAACACTTACTGGCACAAATATTGAAATAAATTGTTAATTGAGTCTGTTTAAGACGTTATTGATTACACATGAAACTTTCAAAATTATGTTTTGTCAAGACTTTTATACATTAAGATTTCAAAAAAATTGTCTTCTCTGAAAACTACGAATCTTAATTTGTTGATTATTATTATTGTTACTAGATGTATGTAGGTACATTTGCACTTTGTTGATTCATTAAATAAGATATAAACTGATGGTTTTTTTTTCAATAGGGCGTTTTACCTTAGACAAGTATTTTTCTGAAACAACACACTATAGAGTGAAATATCAAACGGACAGGGTCCCGGGCACAACTAGTATATAATATAAAACCTTTTAACCACTTTTAAGGTGAAATGTTTTAACTTGGTATCTCCTGTACGGCTAACAAAAACAGCTCACGCGAGTGTACAAAAATACCTTTAAGCACACTAGACTGGCGAAGCCGTGCCACAAAAATGACATCGGTCTCAAGGTGACACGGTATCTAGATGTTTATGTAATCAAAGACCCTAGCCACGAGCAGTACTACTCGCACTGTTGTGTTCCAGCTCGAAGGGTGATTGGCAATACGCACTGGGATACGAGACGTACCAACTCAGTCCTCAGGAGTAGTAACCTATTTATATCCTGGTCCTTTTAGGGTTGGTTATAATATAAACAACTACAGCTTGCAGGTATGTTTGCTACTTCATAATATAAAAAAAATATACATTATATAAAAAATCCTTACACTTTCGTTAAATGAGTACATATATCGTTATTGAGTATATATAAGTACATACATTGCTTGCGTAATTAGCCTCGACTGCTATGCTCGAGGTTCTTGGTTCGATTCCCAGGTCGAGCAAAGTGTTATTGGGTTATTCTATGAAATTCTCAGTAGCATTACGGAGATTGTCCTTGTACTCGATTAATGGTAATAGGCTCGCCTTTTATTACATGGGACCTAAGAACATCCGGTGAAATGTGGGTGTGTGTACATTAGTACGCCTCTGCCTAACCCTTCTGGGATACAGGCGTGATAGTATGGTAAGTTATTATATCGTTATTATTAAGTCACTTAAAAAATAAACCGCAAGAAGTAGGGGGCCACGTTCACGACTAAAATTATACTATTCCATCACATTTAGCTTCCTAGTACTGAGATTAGGTTTTTTTTATAGTCGTAAAGTGAGGAATTCGCTTTGTTATCCACCGTGGGAGCATAAACATGATACATAATAATCTATTTGTCTAAGGTCAAGTTGTTAATAATTCAACATTTGGGAGTTATTTTGTGAAACCATTATGTATTATGTCGTGGTTTTTTATTTAAATTCATACACTTACGTTATATGATTGCATATTATGTGAAATTGTTGGCATTTTGTGTGGTGTGGTTTCGTTAATATACGTAAAGTAGATCATAAATAGTAGCTAGAAATATGGTATTTGAGTCTTACATGCTATTGGAGTCCTGGAGGAACGTAGGAAAAATCAATATTATTTTAGGTCATAAAATAATCTTTATTCAATTTAGGTCCTAAGAATATGAACGTCAAAACATTACTGCCGGTTTCCGTCCGATAATGACATATAGCTGCGTTGCGTTCGCACATATGTCAAGATATAACTGGAAACGATTATAAGCCATCTAGAATAGGTTTCTTCACCGCCTTACCGGGGCCCCTCAGTATGTTCGTATGAAAGATCTCCATAGAGATATGGACCTTCCTTCGATACATGCCTACGCCAAACACCTTTCTCGCTCCTACTTCGACACCGCGTCGAATCACGTGAATCCATTAATCAAAGCGGCAGCTACCTATGTACCGGTCCCCAATGCCTGCCGGCGTAAACGCCGGTCGCGTAACATCTTCACTGACCCGCTCGACCAAATCGAAACAGCAAACGCGTTTTATTCCACCGTTTATCCAAACAGAGCGCGCCAACGCCCACGCCTGCGTAACCACCGTTCTCTCCGCAGAGGACGGGCGGTCAACTTCGCTCCCGCACACCCGTCACGTCTACCCTCTCTAGCGGCAACCCAAGCCTAGGTCCGTTCCTCGGTGTGAAACCCTTGGGTCAGGCAGCCGTCCGCGCGATACAAGTGACACTAAACGTGCAACACTTAGCTACCCACATACAACATTACACACGTATGAACATACACACGTGCACACCACACAGGTACATGGGTTCTGTAAGGGACCTTTTTTTTTTCTTTTTTTGCGCTAGTTAGTCTCATAAGCTAGTTAGTGTAGAAAAACCATTCCGATCACTAAATACACATACGCATGTTTCCCTCCTTCCTCCCAGGAGGAGGGGAACATGCATATGAGTATATGTTATGTAGCTCAAATTCGTAGGAGTAGGGAATTAGCCAGATCGCGACCTATTCGCATGCGTGGCGACCGCCCGAGCCGAGGTTCGGCCACTCTGGCACCCTCGTGCGAGTCGTCCAAAACTTTCGCGGCTTAGTGCCCTAAGCGCTGGCCCCCAAGTTCGTCCCCCAAGTGGTCAGTTCGAAAAAAAAAAAAAAATACTGCCGTTTCGGAAAACGTCCTGGACATCGAGAAGAGCCAGTAAGAAACTCTAACAGGTACAATAATAATAATTTGGTGGATGCACAGTGAGAGAGTCACTTCAAGACATAACTATCATTCACTTATTAATGATCCATCCTATAATAACCTTTTGACAGTAAAACCCGCTTGACATGGTCCTTGAACTTGTTGTCGTGTTCCATCGTAGACTATATCGTCACTTACATCAGGCGAGGTAGTGGTCAAACGGAGGCCTATTTATAGTAAAAAAAGTTGCCACAAAAACTCCTTGCATCCTTAATAACAATAAGAAAAATAATTGCACGATATTAGCTACATTCGTTGAACTATATCGTAGTCAATAGTGCCCACCTCCAGGCTAACTAATAGAAGGATCGCGTTCCACAGAGGAAAATATAAACCAAAAAAAAGCAAACGTTAATACATTGTCGAGATAAATAAAGTTAAAAAGTAAGTTCATGTTTGTGTGTGTGGTATATATGTGCGTGTTTAAAAAAGGGAATAAAAGAATCTATTATTTTGATTGATTGATCTAGAATTTCAGATGAGAAAAAGTAAAATTAGGTATATCATCAAAAAAGTATTATGTAGAAATTTTATTAGGAAGGCGTCGTAGTTATCGCGTCTAAAGTTTGTTTTAGTGAGTGGTTAACGATAATACGGTAATAAAATTAGCGATAATATTACGATAATGGATTAAGCAACCGATAAATGGCTGCATCACTGTCAAATACGTCATCGCGATCACATTAACAACGGCTATCGGTTAGTAGACATATTTCGAGAAGTGTCATAAAACATCGCAAATTGAGGTTTTAGATTTATCTCATGAAATTTAATGTTAAATAATAGCCTGTGACGTTCAAATCGCATGGATGTAATTTACTGATAATGAAATATTTGTGTTTAAAAAAAATCTGTTAAGAGAAATAAAATTCTGTGTAACGTTACTTATATGGGTGTTAAACACAGATAAGAAATACCAGCTTGTGCACTGTACAGGTAAAACTAAGGATCTTCTCCGACGAGGCTACATGAGTCTTGAGTTTTGAATCGCGTTTGATACGCATATTCTACTAGTTTTTCTAGAGTAGCCGCTATTAATTTCGCTATGTTCCCTACACGCCGCGACGCATCAACTACGCGTTTGAATATAGTTAGATACACACTACTAATTATTGTGCTGGTCCCGCCCTACGCAAGTATTGATACGTGTTGGATTAAAATGGCACTTGAACAAAATGTAAACATAAGATGTGTACTGTATTTTATATTTTATTTTGTTTTATTTTATTGCTTTGTATTTTTTTATTCTTTATAAATGTAGGCACTGTCTCAAGATGGTGACAGATTTTCGATTTAAAGATGGTCGCTAGCTAGGCTGTGGTATCTGATGGTAGGTAAAGTATAATTTAAAAACCAATGGCAACCACCGATAGTTCAACAATGTATGGCCGGTAACCGCTATTATGCCGGCCTGCAAGTCCTCGGCAGATGAATTTACATTGGTTGATTCTGTCACGCGACAAACCAAATGAGATTCACTGTGAAGGGTTTATTACTATGTGCGCGGTAGTCCAACCCAGTCGGATACAGATCCTTTGCTCCTCGCTTGTTTACTGGATACCACCACCACCACCAGCAGCTGTTCCCTAAACGGGACACACCTAAGCGTGCGACTACGGCGGATGTTACTCCTGGTGTATGGTGATCGCGATCTAATCGAACACAATTGTCGTGTTCTAGGTCCTCCTACCATTAAGCAACTATGTACTACTATAATATAGAGGTAAATTTCGTATTTTGTACGAGGTAAAATTTGAAACAACTAATCTCATCCTAAAAATTCTACAATCTACAATATTCCTGAGTGGTTTAAGCTCTTTTATATAATTATAAAATTTTTATATTGTAATTAACACTAAAAAACCGCGGGAGGTAGTTAGTAACATAAAGCTGCAAAGTATCTCATGTTTGAACGCACTAATATTTGGAACAATATATTTTTGCTTAAATAGGCCGTTGATTAAGGAAGGTCCTTAGGTTATAGATATACTTAAAATGGACCTAAAGTGAAGCAGAAATTTACCGTACATAAAATTGCGACGCAAGGTTACTCTTATTACAACATTAATATTTATCTATTAAATTGGTTTTTCCTATGAGGCTAACATAGTTATCAGGGCTGTACTGAGACTTTGTTAAAATAAAAGCAAAAAAAAAAAACATAATGTAATATACCATCGCTATCTGAATCCCCGCAAGGTTAGGCAGAGGTGTACAATGTATGTTTTTAGGTCCCATGTAATAAATAGAGGGCGAGCCTTTTGCCGTTAATTGGGCACAAAGGCAAACTTTCAGCTGCTACTGAGAATTTCATAGAAAAACCCAATAACACTTTGCTCGACCTGTTAATTGAACCCAGGAACGAGTGAATAGGTACCTTCTAAGCAAGCGTGTTCCATCGTAGACCATATCGTCACTTACATCAGGCGAGGTAGTGGTTTTTTTTTTTTTTTTTTTTTTTTTTTTTTTTTTTTTTTTTTTTTTTTTTTTTTTTTTTTTTTAGAACTGACTACACTGTTAGTCTTAGGGGCCCTAAAGCCGCTGCGGCTTTTACAGCTTCACCGGACTTGGGGGCGAGCGCAGAGGGCACTCAGCCGCGAAAGTTTCGTGGACGACTCGCACGAGGGTGCCAAAGTGGCCGGACCTCGGCTCGGGCGGTCGTCGCGTTCGCAATTAGGTCGCGATCTAATCGAATCCCTACACCTACGATTCGAGCTAACTAAATTATACACATAGGCACGTTCCCTTCCTCCTGGGAGGAAGGAAGGAACCGTGCGTATGTGTATTCAGTAATCGGAATGTTTCTACACTAACTAGCGCTAACTAACTAGCGTAAAAAAAGAAAAAAAAGGTCCCTCACAGAACCTATGTACCTGTGTGGTGTGCACGTGTGTATGTTCATACGTGTGTAGTGTTGTATGTAGGTAGCTAAGTGATGCACGTACAGTGTCACTTGTATCGCGCGGGCGGTTGCCTGACCCAAGGGTTTCACACCGAGGAACGGACCTAGGCTTGGGTTACCGCTAGAGAGGGTGGACGTGACGGGTGTGCTGGAGCGAAATTGACCGCCCGCCCTCTGCGGAGAGAACGGTGGTTACGCGGGCGTGGGCGCTGGCACGCTCTGTTTGGAGAGACGGATGTGTAATATTTATTCGAATTTTCGATGTGATCGTCGGGATCAATAAAAATATTGCGCGGCCGGCGTTTGCACCGGATGTCCGTGGGTGCCGGAACATAAGTGGCGGCTGTTTTTATCAACGGGCGAGGTAGTGGTCAAACGGAGGCCTATTTATAGTAAAAAAAGTTGCCACTAAAACTCCTTGGATCCTTAATAACAATAAGAAAAATAAATGCACGGTATTAGCTACATTCGTTAAACTATATCGTAGTCAATAGTGCCCACCTCCAGGCTAATAGAAGGATCGCGTTCCACAGAGGAAAATATAAACCAAAAAAAAGCAAACGTTAATACATTGTCGAGATAAATAAAGTTAAAAAGTAAGTTCATGTTTGTGTGTGTGGTATATATGTGCGTGTTTAAAAAAGGGAATAAAAGAATCTATTATTTTGATTGATTGATCTAGAATTTCAGATGAGAAAAAGTAAAATTAGGTATATCATCAAAAAAGTATTATGTAGAAATTTTATTAGGCAGACGTCGTAGTTATCGCGTCTAAAGTTTGTTTTAGTGAGTGGTTAACGATAATACGGTAATAAAATTAGCGATAATATTACGATAATGGATTAAGCAACCGATAAATGGCTGCATCACTGTCAAATACGTCAACGCGATCACATTAACAACGGCTATCGGTTAGTAGACATATTTCGAGAAGTGTCATAAAACATCGCAAATTGAGGTTTTAGATTTATCTCATGAAATTTAATGTTAAATAATAGCCTGTGACGTTCAAATCGCATGGATGTAATTTACTGATAATGAAATATTTGTGTTTAAAAAAAATCTGTTATGAGAAATAAAATTCTGTATAACGTTACTTATATGGGTGTTAAACACAGATAAGAAATACCAGCTTGTGCACTGTACAGGTAAAACTAAGGATCTTCTCCGACGAGGCTACATGAGTCTTGAGTTTTGAGTCGCGTTTGATACGCATATTCTACTAGTTTTTCTAGAGTAGCCGCTATTAATTTCGCTATGTTCCCTACACGCCGCGACGCATCAACTACGCGTTTGAATATAGTTAGATACACACTACTAATTATTGTGCTGGTCCCGCCCTACGCAAGTATTGATACGTGTTGGATTAAAATGGCACTTGAACAAAATGTAAACATAAGATGTGTACTGTATTTTATATTTTATTTTGTTTTATTTTATTGCTTTGTATTTTTTTATTCTTTATAAATGTAGGCAATATGTGTCTCAAGATGGTGACAGATTTTCGATTTAAAGATGGTCGCTAGCTAGGCTGTGGTATCTGATGGTAGGTAAAGTATAATTTAAAAACCAATGGCAACCACCGATAGTTCAACAATGTATGGCCGGTAACCGCTATTATGCCGGCCTGCAAGTCCTCGGCAGCTGAATTTACATTGGTTGATTCTGACACGCGACAAACCAAATGAGATTCACTGTGAAGGGTTTATTACTATGTGCGCGGTAGTCCAACCCAGTCGGATACAGATCCTTTGCTCCTCGCTTGTTTACTGGATACCACCACCACCACCAGCAGCTGTTCCCTAAACGGGACACACCTAAGCGTGTGACTACGGCGGATGCTACTCCTGGTGTATGGTGATCGCGATCTAATCGAACACAATTGTCGTGTTCTAGGTCCTCCTACCATTAAGCAACTATGTACTACTATAATAAAGAGGTAAATTTCGTTTTTTGTAGGAGGTATACTTTGAAACAACTAATATCATCCTAAAAATTCTACAAGTTACAATATTCCTGAGTGTTTTAAGCTCTTTTGTATAATTATAAAATTTTATATTGTAATTAACGCTAACAAAATCGCGGGAGGTAGTTAGTAACATAAAGCTGCAAAGTATCTCATGTTTGAACGCACTAATATTTCGAACAATATATTTTTGCTTAAATAGGCCGTTGGTTGAGGAAGGTCCTTAGATTATAGATATACCTAAATTGGACCTAAAGTGGAGCAGAAATTTACCGTACATAAAATTGCGACGCAAGGTTACTCTTATTACAACATTAATATTTTATTAAAGTAATATTTAAATGAATTATTGGAAGCTCTCATGTATGATGTTACAGTAGTCAACTATTTCGGTCTCTCTTGTTTGTGATTAATATGTCGGTAGGAAGACTTATCAACGGTTTTAAAATACGTCGCGCTCGTGTTCAGTGTTCGGTGAGTTACTCGTAGAAACCAGAGCAAACTGTTCTAAAATTACGTTTACTAATTTATAATACAGGTATCAAATTACGTTAAATCTTTGCCTATGAGTAAATTTACCTCCTTTGTTATATATTATTTGACTTCTTAATAATATACGGTATACATCAACATTTTTGAGTGCATCATTTGTTAGTTTTTGAAGTAAAACTTCTTAGGCAGCGACTGGATATTTGGATAATTTCAAGGACGCGTCTTTTTCAGGCACATTTCGTAACACGAGATAGAAGAAAAATATAACTTAGAGAGAAGGAGAAAGAGAGCTATGTTTTGTATATCCATAGATGTAGTATTAACATCTATGGCATCACCGATGTTTAATGTCAATCTCTCAGCATTTAGGCATATACTGGGTAATCCTGAAACACAAAAAATGAACTGATAGTACCGATTTTATCACTATGTGAATGGTGTTTGCAATCCAGTCGGCTACAGAGCCCTACCACCTCGATTGATTACTGGATATATACAGGCCTGGAGTATTGTGGTTGTGGTCCAGATGGACATAATTGTCTAGTTCTGCCACTCAGCAGTTTTTTATATTAGCTCTGCAAATGGACAGTTGTATCCCTGTAGCACGGAAAAATCCAAACAACGGCGACTACCGAGAGATCGAAGACCTTCGGCGGTCGCGGCTGTCATGCCGGCCTAAATAAATATCTCTTTACGTTGTGCTTGAAAGACCCGATGTTGTAAGAAGGGGACACATTGGGCGGGAAATGGTTCCACAGTTTCACGGTACGACAAAGATAAGTCATAGAGACCTTTTTAGTTCGTTCCGAGAAGGAGGTTACCATAAAACTGTGACTCCGAAGCTCAGAGCTTGTGGTTCTGTTGTAGGAGTGAGAGGAGCGAATTAGATTAAACATTTCTTCAGAACAATCGCCATGATACAGAAAGCAGAATATGCTCAGTAAGGCCATATTCCTGCGTAGCTAAAACGACTCGATGTATTTTTGATAACGTCTCTGCATCATTAACGCTGCGGAGAGCCCCACTCTGCAACCTGTCCAGAGTATCGAGGAGGTATTTTGCGGATCCATCCCAGAGATGCGGACAGCATTCCTTACGCTGGCGCACTTGTGTCTTCCAAAGAAGACACAATTGACAGAACGTGAAAAACTATCACACAGGATTCCGAGTCTCCTACCTAGATCTAGTGGAGATGACGAACCCGATGTTTAGGTACTATTTCTTTAACTGACTTCAAAAAGACGGAGGCTACTCAATTCGAATGTATATTTTTTATGAATGTTCAGCCATAACTATTTTTTTGTGAACTGATTTGAATGATTCTTTTTTTTTTTTTTTTGGATAGGGGATAGCAAAAAGAGTAGTCGCATTGTAATTTCATTGGCATTGTACCTGCAACTTCTAAGATACACCAGGGAACTATTCAAAATCATTTAAGTTGGTTTTCTTTTTTGTTATAAATTGTCTTGTCTATTTATCTTTACACAATTTACCTTTATTGCTAAAGCAATAAGCAAAGCTAAAGAAGAATAAGGGCATAAATTATTAATGTCATAAGTTCTTATAGCTATAACATATTCTATATTTATATATGTATAATATTATAAAGCCCAATAGATTGTTTGTTTAAATGCGCAAATTTTCTGAAATTACGAGACAGATTTGATAAATTCTTTTTTGTATTGTGTAGCCATTTTATTGAGGAAGGTTACTTCACTTTAATACATTAAGTTGCGGAGTAGTAACATAAACGCCATGTAACGTGCCAAGCTATAAGAAAGTAAGGTAAATAGGAACAACGATAGGCTACACGGGTGCATCATTAGGAGACGAAAATAATTACTTCGTAATAAACGCACGTTGAACCACGGAGACAGCTAGATTTTAATAAAATTATTACTTACTACAATACTAATTATAATTATTTTGACATCCTTGAACCCCGCTTATCCTAGGAGCTCCGGAAACCCTACTTAACGCAGGATTGCAAAAAATGTTACTTGGCTGAAATCTTCCACCAGTCGGGTTGCCCGAAATAGAGAAAAACCTACAAACAAATTTCCCTGTACCGTACCTCTGTTGTTTCCCTTTACTCTACTTCTATTTAAGTGCATATTTCATGTAGAGGCAATTAGTATCAGGCTTCAAGCATAATTGCCTTGACCGGTGCATTGAACAGCAAGCCTCATTTAACCTACAAGCTATTAAATCAACAGCGACCCAATCTATCAATGTCTGCCGCTATCGACAAGATTTACTATGTACGGTATTATACGTGTCATTAGATCTATCCTTCACTTTAAACCTCAATAACCGCCGTTTTCAATAATCTATCTAACCACTGTTTTTGTTACTGACGATAATAAGATAATGTTGATAACATTTGCATTTCAATAAAATATCTTTGGATAGCTATTTAATACAAAAACTTACCAAAAGATTATATCTTTCTATCGTCAGTAATAAAAACATTGGTTAGATAGACTATTGAGTTTATGCGTCGGAAAATGTAGTTCAAAGATTGGAATAATATGCGTAAACAGCGAGTAGAACTCGCACCCTGAGGGTTCCATACTGTTATATATTTTACATAAATATTGTTTGTACTAGTTGACCCGAAAAAATATTCGCACTTTTTGTACACTATGGAATGTAAATAATTTAACGTCTCTCATGTTAGTTCAATACGTTGTTAATACATGGCGCCTTGAACATATTTTCATATTTCCGGAGCGGTAAGTCCAAATTTCTTTCCAAATTTCACTCTAATTAGGGCAGTCCGACTGATGAAATACAGAAGATCGCAATCAAATAAACCTGTGTTGTGTTCTGGCGGTAAGTAGGCTTTCGAGAGCTTGGGGAAGGGGGGTTCAAGGCGGGCAACGCGTTAATAATACCTATGGTATTACGAGCGTCCATAGAGTACCGTAACCGCTTACCATCAGGCTAGCCGTATGCTTGTTTGCCACTTCAGCTGTATAAAAAACCATCATCAGATGGCATCCCTAATGAAAAAGTTGTTTAATCACTTTTCTTAATGAAAACATTAATTTTAATCGATTTGTTTTTTCAATAGCGGGTACATAAGCTTTCAAATTGTGTTTGTATAATTTTTGTTCAATAATTAACGGAGATATAGCGTTATTAGGAAAAAAACTACTTTGAAAAATATATCCTTTTTAACCGCCTTCAAAAAAGGATGTAAATTCGACACATATGTATGTTATATTATTGAAACTACATATGATGATCTATTAGGGCTTCCAAGCAAATATAGAATTTTTGTAGGTATATGCATGTATGTTTGTATATTTTTCCACGCTTTTAACTAAACTATTAATCGGAGTTTGCATATTTATTTTCTATTAGCTTACATTTACTTCAACTTATATGGAACAGTGTAAGTATTCGCTACGTAGGTTTTACTTGGAGCAATTCAATATTGGCTAGATTTTTCTTTTTTTACTTTACTAAATATTATGCATACCTTGCATATATCTTTCTCTTGCTCCCCTGGAAGACTGGTAGAGAATGCTTTTTAGCATTAAGTCCTCCACTTGTACTTTTGTTGTGCAATAAAGGATATACATCATCAAAATCGGTTCAGTAGTTTTTAAGATATTGACTACCAAGTGTAACGGCTTACGGAGCTGCGTGCGCAGGGAATACAGAATATCGGTATTGTGGTGACCTCGCTTCCATCCACGTTGCCCGCCCGCCGATTATTTCAGGTATATATAAAGGTGAGTTTTAATTTTTTTCCGCGGAACCCCGTCATTTTTTAAAATAATAATAAACTAAGTTACTCCATATACCATCAGCTATCTGTCTTTTTTTTTTTAAGTGAAAACTTCTTTTAGCGCGGTACGCATATTTTTAGATGAGATAAAACCTCTGGACTCGCGACACCGTTACGAGACGCAGCTATAGTGTGTGCATATAGTGTGCATAAAGTTTCTAATAACTAATAAAATACAATTCATAAATAAAATGCAATTCATAACCCAATAACTAAGTTTTCACTTCTGGAGCACTCCCGGAGTGCAACTCGTAATTATTATTTTTTAGATCTGACTATACTATTAGCCTTAGATGCCCTGAAGCCTGCTGCGGCTTTTACAGCTTCACCGAACTTGTCAGCTATATGTCAATGAAAAGCCCATTAAAATCGGTCCAACCGTTTCGGAGATTACCCGGAACAAACATACAGACAGACAGACATATTAAAAATTGTTTTTTTACAAGTTCCTTATATACTTCCATATTCATTTAGTAAAAAGCTGTTACAGTTTTATTAATTATATAGATAATATGTAATAACAAAATAAATCTGTTAATAATGTTTATTCCAAGTATAACCAAAATCGGTTGGTAATGTTGTTTGATACATGAACAAATAGAGTTTCTATTTTCTATTTTGCGACAGATGCATGCAATTTTGCAGCGAAGCGCTCACCCTAATAGAAAAATGTAACAGACAATAGCGTGTACAAAAGAGGAATATTTGTTATTTATATTCCATGCATGATGCGTATTTGCTCTAAGAAATATATTCAACTAAAATAGGATTTTACTCTGAAAATGTGTGTGTTCAGGAGTTTAATTTCAGTGAAGAAACTGATATAAAATGCCCTAACAAAGTAAAACTATCAATTTTAATACTGAAGACATCTTTAATAATAAATTACGTCAAAAGAGAAAATATCTTTAAAACATAAACTGTTTAACTTTATTATTGCCCATAAAAAAGACACAAACGGTTTTAAGTTAAACGAGTTAAGATTCGTTTTCGATGGAAAATATTTTTTTTGGACTGACGTAGACAATAACCCACTATCAGTTTTAAATGAGATTTCTATATAACACGGAAGTTATTATAAACAGGACTTTTGAAATGAAAACTTCTTCAGCATCGTTGTGATTTGAAAGTCGATGAAACGAAAATGCGAATGCGACAATAAAAAGAGGGCAATAGTAAAATGGTACAAAAGAGGTTTGTTGCCACGTAATAATGAATTTTATTACCTCACCAAAAAGGCACGAAACAAAATCTTTTTAGACAACACTTATGACATTCTGTTACTGATTGATATTGTGTTAGGTTATCATGGATATTTCAAATGTGCATTAATTGAAAATGATATTGTGAATAATGATTGTGAGTACTTGTATGTACATTTTCATAAACTTTAAATTAGTGTGTATTTGATCATGTTCTGAATTAAAAAAAAACATACATGTGAAGGTTCACTTCTACCACGTGTTAATTACACACATTTTTTTTAAATTGTTAGTTTGTGGATTCAAAATGTTGCTAAGATTAAACACTTATAATTATTATAATTAGGCAATAAGTATAATGGTAATGATACATTTGAGGACCTTTACAACTTCACCAGGCTTTGTAGTTATCGCAGTAAGTACTCAGTCGAGATGGAAATAAGCACAAGAATGCGCGAAGTGACCGAAACTCGGCTTGGGTTATTTCCGTGCATACAACTTCGTGAATGGAATCTCACTTATCCGTCCAATTTAACTAACTAAAAATTAAAACATTCTTTAAAAATAGAGGTACTCTTCCAAGTTATCTGACAATTGTTTTAATAAGTCTAATTTTTTTTAAATATTATCTCGGCACATTGACCGTACTATCTCTGATGGTAAGAACAGCACAATCCAAATATAACGGCGAACACCGAGAAATCTAATACCATCTGCGGTCACCGCTGTCATGTCCGCATAAGACGTATCGTGAAGAAAGAGGAAAATCGTGTCGATCAGATTATGGAATCCGTACTATTGACTTTACTATTGACCCATGATAGGCTAGGCGCGATAGCAACAGGTGTGCTCTATGACCACACGCACTTTATAAGCAGGCAACAACCGATTTGAAGTCATTCTCGTTCGAGTTACTGGATCGTGAAGACCTCAGTTTTAATAAGTCGACTACAATAAACAATGTTTCCGAATGCCTTCTCGCTGTATATTACACCAAGGCATAAGTCACCGCCGAGAGTGCAGGGGTGGAGTAGACGCGGCGACTGTGACAGTCCGTGAATGACAGAATATATTTTCCTAGTTTAGGGTTAACGTAGAGTCGTGTAGGGTACAGGTTAATTGCTTTTAACGTTTAGTCACTCAGAGTTATTTCTATCTTTAGCTTCTTCGAGAATAGACACTGATCTAATGCTTGCTAAGGCAGAGTTACTTATATTAAACTAATTGGTCACAGAGACGCTGTCTTGCCCTTTTCTTCTAGTAGTCAATAACTCGACCATAGTGCCCATCTATCCCGTACAAATATAGTATAAAACAGTCTTCAATTATTTTTTTTTGTTAAAATTAAGGTACCAAACAAGCACAGCGGCCCGCTTTATGGAAAGCGGCCACCGTAGCCTATTACTAGCTCAGTGCTGATCTTGAAACTCCTTACCCCAAAGAGATCTGGCATACCTAATTACAGCAGGACCACAACACTAAATTATTTGGGTGCGTATAGAGAAGTAGAGAGAAGAGAAAGAGAAAGTATAGAAACAAGATAGAGAAAGAAATTACTCTATCCCTACCTTTCTTCGAACCACCCTTCCCCAAAGAAGCTCTGCAAAAACCTTCCCACTGTAATACACCACAAATTATTTCACCAGTCAGAATGCCCCAACCACTGTATAATTGTTTGAAATAATTATTTTTGAATATTTAGGCTATTGCCAATACTAGAATGAGCACTAAGATTTGTCAAAATCCATTGCGTTCAGAGATCTGATGGAGGCGTCTCATTAAATATGTATTCGACAGCTCCTACTGACAATCTAAGTAATGGATCAGTTAGTAACATAATTTGGCACTTCAATCCTTTGATTTATTTATTACGTAGAACAGCTTCGGTGGGACAGCGGGCAGCGGTTCGACGTGGTCTGTCGTGTAAAATCAGTTTCTCATTTCACTACGATCAGGTTATGATTAAATAACGATTAATCAAAGTTTGTTTTATAAAAATGTATCTTGTGCAAATACTATATAGCAGCGCCCGTAACGAAATGTGTAAGAACTAAAATAAGCAAAAAGTACCTAATATATTCCTTCCTGTTTTTATTTTAATGGCTACATGCAGACACAATTTTTCCAATGTCACGTAGATGGAATTTTCGTCACTTCAAAGTTTAAACTGACGCTATAAAAAGATGGTGGCTCCCTCATTAGAACTGTCAGGCAATTTCAATTGTGCACGATAATCAAACTATGACACACAATCACCACCAATATTAAATAATCAAATGTCAAACAACAATTGAAATAATAACATGGTAATTTTTAACAAAAAAGAAAACAAACTTCAGTGATTTTGAGAAGTTTTTGGTGTATCTTCGAAGTTGAAGGTCCAATGCCAATAAAATTAATATAAGACCACCATTGCGCGAAAAAAAATCATACAAACCTTTTTTTCAAGTAGGTTAAAAACCTCAAGTCAAATAAAGATACCGGTAATAGAAACATAAAAATAGCAAAAATAAAGGTACATACATCTACCCTACGGAATAATCTTGGACAATATTGGAACTTAATACTACTAAAAATCGTCTTTTAAAATAATTATGTAGTATAGTGGTTTCAAGCGTATTTTGTTTTTCATAAAGAAATATTTTTTCGTTAAAAGTATTAAGATTTTCTCATTTAAATCTTTCATTTGCAAGTCTTTCTCACATTGAATATAATTTCCTAATATAATTTTTTTAATTGCCGTCCATTTGATAGTATAACTAATGATATAACATTTTTATTCACGATTTCAATGATGAGTAAATTCAAATGAAAACAGTTTCAGTTTGAACGACATTTTAAAACATGTTTTTCTTCCTCTGCTTCGTAATAGAACTTTGCTAATGAATCTCGTCTTCTTATGAAATCACTATAAATACATATTCTTTAATTTTATATAGCCCTGTCTATATTCAGCAGTGTGTTATAAACGAATTTATTTCTGTTACGCTCAGAGTTCACTGACCTATTCATTTTATGATAGCTGTCTTTTGTGCATTTACTGAGTTTATATTTTTATCAACGTATTCATCTAATTTAGGCTATCTTGCATATTTGTTGGAAAACAACATCTTTCTTTTCTTTCTTTTTTAGTAAAAATATTGACAAAAATACTTACGTACGTACATATGTAGAACGTACTCTGTTCATAGACTGTTTATTTATATCTCATTATATTTTCACAGAAAATTTAAAAATTTAAATCATTAGAATATACTTCCAAAATACCAGTAATTTATTATTGATATATAACGATAGATTGTATTTATATGTTGAATAAATATTTATATTTATATTGGTTCCAACATTCATGTACAGAAGTGAAAGTTGGGTGTGGCAGAAAAATCATGAAAGTAAAATAAATGCAGTAGAAATGAGAGCGCTAAGAGGTATGTTAGGAGTGAAATTGAGTGACAGGATAAGAAATAGTGTGATAAGAGAGCATTGTGGTGTGAAAGAAGATATAGTCACACGGATTGAGAAAGAGATGCTTAGATGGTTTGGGCATGTTGAGAGGATGAATGAAAGAAGAATGACTAAACAAAATTATGATGCGAGTATGAAAGGAATAGTTAAAGAGAAAGGCCTAGACGAACAATTATCGATCAAATTGGAGACGTTCTGAAGAAAGGTAAGGTCAAGAGTACTGTAAACCGACGAGCATGCATGAAATGATTACTGAATGTCGAAGAAGCGAAAGAAGTATGCCAGGATCGTAGCAGGCGGAAAGACGAGGTCTCTGCCTACCCCGTTGGGAAATATGCGTGATTTATGTATGTATGTATGTAGAATGCAGTTTGAGAAATAAATTTTGTGTTGTGTGCATGTAATACATTTGTTATTTGAACGTTTTCTTTTGTATTACTTTTCAAATTAACTCTATAGAAACCGACTTGAGAAAATGATTCCCACTTACGTGGAAAATATCAATATAATTGAAAAAGTTAATATTAATATATAGTGCACCTGTATGTAATAGAATTTTGAACGTAAAAGTAATTTTGAACTTTGTCTAAGTGGTTAATAAAATTGTATGCGATAGCATACATAAAATACCATCACGCCTGTAATCCTCGAAGGGTTAGGCAGAGGTGTACTAATGTACACCCACAGTTCGCCGAGTATGTTTAGGTCCCATGTAATAGGGGGCGAGCCTATTGCCATTAATCGGGCGCAAAGCCAAATTCCGAGCTGCTACTGAGAATTCCATAGAATAACCCAATAATACTTTGCTCAACCTTTGTATATCATCACAATCAATAATCCAAATTGTGTTATATTTTTATATTCATTATGACAAACAAGAAATATGAACAAAGAATTTCATAACATATAGATGTTAATAATAACCGCCTGAATAATATTCGCTTAATTATGAATCTCCAGCGTTAATTAACTATCATTGTGATACATGTCAGAGACGTTCCATTACTTCTTTTTATTATAAACGTAATAATTTTTTATTAACGTGGCGAATTCCTCATGCGAATTACGATCAATTACCGTTAGGTATCGTTGTCGCTTTTTGACATTGTGATTGTGGGAGACAGAAATATTAATTATCTTCTTTTGTTATATTATATTTTGCTTACAAATATCATGTATTTGATTAAGTTTCATTTTATATGAAACCAAAACCAACATTGAACAATAAAACATCAATTTAATTAAAGTTTGTTATATATTCTCGTATGTATTATCGATAATAATGAACGAAAGAAAATAATACATATATGATATTTTAATACTATTATTAAGTTAAACGTTTATAATGATTTTTTAATGTTAACACTTAACACTTAACACTTACACACTTAACACTTTATTTAGTTTAGACCCTAAGAAGGCACTTATGAACGTCAAGACACTACTACGAGTTTGGAAAATATCCCAGTCACTGAGAAGAACTGGTCGATCGGGTTTATCTTTTTTTTTCAACTGTACAAATAATATTTACCGTAAACAGTCATATTAATAATTTTGTGAATACTTAGGGAGGGAGTCACTTGCAGACGTCACTATCATTCACATAATGATTCATCCTATAATAACCTTTTGACAGTAGAAGCAAATTAGTAATGTGATTCGGGATCTTATTATGAATCTAACACCATTACCTAAAAACTTGTATTGGTCTTACTAAGTGTAAAACAGATGGCAATAGAGATGGCTATGCTTAGTAATACAGAATTGACTAAATCCGCAAACGCTCTATGAATTTCTAAACTTAATTGCCAGTAGGCGGGGCATGTAACTCTTGGAAAGAGTGACTGATGGGGCCAAAGAGTTCTCGAGTGACGACCGCGGGCCGGAAGATGCCGCGTGGATAACCATATAAAGGTTTGTAGGAAGTCGCTGGATGTAGGTAGCACAAGACCAGTCGTTGTGGCTATCTTTGGGGGAAGCCTATTTACAGAATTGGACGTCTTTCGGCTGAAGATTATGTACGAGCACATAGACACTATGAAAGATAACTCATTGCAAAAATGCGGATTTAATTATTTAAAACATTTAATTATTAATGGGTTGTAGGGCACGAGAATCCGCGAGTTGACTGAATGTCTGTTTTCATTTTCCATTTGGAAAATTTATATTTTTTGTCTGTGAGTAATGTGATTTGAAACACCAGTTAGAAAATGTGATAATCACCATTCGGCATTCAGGAAATATATAGTTCGGTGAGTTGTCACATTTGCCAGTTCACTTGTTACCTGATTGTTACGCTTTGACATATAAAGTTAATGATGACGTCACGGGTCAAATATTCCGCGTTTTTGTGGCGTATATTTTATTTGAATAAAAATATATTTATAACATTTTTAAGGTGTACTTATGGTATTTTTTTGTTCATACGTATTATTTTGAACATATAAATCGTTTAAAACAATTTTTCAAAAGTTGTCTACTCCCGGATTGTGATACAAGGTGTAACACCTACCATTGTGATAAGCTTAGCATGTCGCGTTCCGGGATCATACAGTCGGTGTTTATACTATTATGAAACGGGGTGACCGCGATCTATCCCCTTGAAATTGGTGATAAACACGTCACAGTGAATCTCTTTTGGTTTGTTACGATTGGGTATTAGCTAGTGTCAGCCAGCTGCGGAAAGGCTTGCAAGTAGTAATGGCTGCGACAACCGTCGATGAATTGTCGATCTCTGTTGATGTCCCTCGATGATGGTCATCGTTGTTTTTGGATTATCTCGGGATTGGCGATTGGATACCATCAAATGCGGTACAGTCACTTTGGCGTGGTACTGTTAAAACACAATACATTCAATTACTTATTCGTTTACTAGAGACGACATTGTGACTTTTCTATTTGGACTAATATAAAAGAAGTAAACTAGGCATCGAAACCGTCTACTGCCTGATCAGTCAGCGTACAGTTCTATTTGCAGCCAACGAGTAGTTTTAATTCCCTGTAGTCGTTATAACTGCATGTCGACTGCAGACACACTGCGCTCGGTTGGCGGTTTCGATGCAGTTGTGTCAAACGCAACTGTCAAGTCAACTGACTTGCAGTCCGAATGTAGATCGTCTGTAATGACCCTAAGATTGATAGATGATACGTTAAGAATGTTAATTGAAATAACATTTCTATTGCGTTACTAGTTGCTTTAATTTAATTAGTTGCTTTAGTTACTTCAATGATATTATGGTTTCTGGTTAATAGATTTTTCAGTATTTTGTACACTCTCCAACGAAAACTAAAGTCGTAAAGGTAAGCAGTAAAGTATGAGGTGACAATAAGAACGACTATAAACAAAATAATAACCAGTGATAATATACCGGAGAATTGAAAGCGTGACCAATGGACGGTGTTTGAGTACTCATAAACTTTTCCCATTTTTACACAGTCTTAATGCCCATAATAAATCGCCGTTAAATCTTGTATACTGCAATGGATGTTTCACCGTCATCGTCTTCAGAATTATTTTCTTATTTGAATTATAATTTATTATTTTAGGAAGTCTTTGTTTCCTTTTACACGACTTGAAAAAAAGATGAAGGCTACTCTTAATTAGAATGTTTTTATATGGATGTTCAGCCATAGCTTCTTTGTTTATAAACAGATTTGTATGATTATTTTTGACGTGACAACGTCTTATAAATTGGTTTGCCGGGTGACACTTCAAGAAACTGCGTTACGCTCCGCTCACGTTATGCGCTCACAATGAGAGCGAGTGAGAGGCACGCGTCCCTTCCACTCGGGCATGGTTAGCCCGCCTAAGAGCGAGAGAGACAGACATAAAGTCGTTGTCACGTAAAACTTTCGCCCGTATACCGACTTTACAGGCAACCAATTTTTTTGTTTAAAAGGATACCTCAAAGGTGTTCCCATTTTAATTTCATTAACATGGAATCTTGAACTTCCAAGATACACTAGAAAACTCCTTATAATCATTGAAGACAGTTTTCTTTTTTTTTTTAATATTGTCTTGTCTTATTTAATGGCAACGTGTGTATGTATACCAATTATGCTAATGTCGCATGAATATTCTATTCTTATGTCTATAATTTGTAAAATGTAGCTCGGGTTGTGTGATAGCTATCAGTATGATTACACTAGGGATGTGCTAGAGTAAAGATTATACATTCAGAATAATGATATTATGTTTATCGATTATGCCCAAATAGTCGACCACTGTGCCTCGTCATTAGACTAGTATTTTTGCTAACAGATGTAGCCTTGAAGCGACGGCAACAATGAATTTATTCTCTAAAATTTATTTTATTTATTGATGTTTATTTTAATATTTACTATCATATTGTTACGATCTGAGTTAAAATAGATTAGTATTCTCAGTGTTACGTAGCCACCGTAAGAGAAAATAATTAGTTAGTATATTGTGACAACACTGAAACAAGAACAATTAAAAGAAAAAAAAATGAAGACATTCATGTCCGGCGGCGGCTTGACGAGCTCCGACCTACTCCTTATAAAAAATATATTACTCTAATCAGTTGTGTGGTGAAAATCTCTTGTAGACATCTATGCGATTGTGACAATAGAAACCCTGTGGATTAATTCTCGTACCGAGGTTCCTAGTCGGATCCGACACCTCACCAAGCGGTGGAACGCGCCTCAACGACACCAACGTGGGGCCATCATCGCCAAGGGCAGGTACGTCCCCACATATTCCTCGATACACTCGTAATATCGAGTATTTATTCTAATCGCAAAACAATAGACTAAAAATAAAACATTTCCTCTTCTAAGCAATTACGAACAGTTCGAGATATTTCTAGTGATTTCGACACTCCGTTTTTTGCAAGAGGTCCATACTATAGTCTTTATATAGAGAGATCAGTAAGTACTACTGAAGTATAGTGAGGATCAGTATAGTGAGTTTGTTTTTTGTTTTCACTGAGTACGAATAAATATTTACACTAACTATAACAGCATTTTTTACACATGGACGTAACAGTATTATATTAATGCACTAGATGTTTCTGCAACTCTCCTTTATAGTATTTTTTCTCAAATATATTTAGTGTAAAAATTTCGACTTTACTATTTTATTACAAGTATAGCTTATAAATATTATAAATATATGTCATTTTAAAATGATTCTAGCAAATATACTTATTACGTCTTAGTTTGAATCAGTCGGTAATATAAATGATGTGTATTATTAGATAACGTATATTATCACAGTCATCATCGAGATCATTGTCATAAACTTTATGATATTTTATGACTTAATTAATAATTATTATGACCATGATATAATACACCATGTAGATAGCGATGTCCATTTCTGTTTCATAAATATTGTCTAGGCTAATTTTAATTGTTAACAATAGCACATTATTGCAAAGGCCGTGAAATAGGCAATTGCACGGTCGAGAATGAGTTTGAAAGCCGAACCGTAGGCGAGGACTTCTCTAATACGAGACAGGCAATTGCCATTTCCGCCGAGGCATATAATTATAGTGCTTTTCTCAACCATGCATGGAAATATTGTCATTATTTTCGAAAAAAGAACACGCGAAGTATCAAATTTACGGACAAAGAAAATCAAATCAATTGCAGGAGCGTTTTTTGAACTTGGAACATTACAACGCTCCCGCAATGTTATATGAAACGGCGTGCTGGGGTTATTAAATACTCTTTGATTGGATCTCTTTTATCATTCTTGGCATGCCCGTAAATTCAATACTTCGCGTGTTTTTTTTTTTTCGAAAATAATGACAACATTTCCATGCATGTTTAGAAAAAGTATTTTTTTCATAGTCGCATGACAATTTGACGACACTGTGCCTGATATTAAGCAGAGTACAATCCAAAATCAACGACTACCACCGTAAAATCAGCAATCAACAGCTGGTCGTCGCTGTCATTCTAGCCTGCAAGTATGCCTCCAGATGGATATACACTGGCTGATCCCGAATCGCGATAAAGCAAAAGAGACTCACTGTAAAGTGTTTATTTCTATGTGGTGGTCGCGATCAAGTCGGATACAATTGTCGTGCATCTCACCCGTGGCCCATGATGGTGACACGCTAAACTGGCTCTCAAGTTTGGCTGCCTACCCTGTAATTCCCTACCACCATGCTATGGTTTCATCGCGATGTTTTCCTTTACTGAAAGCTCAGGCGTATCAGTTTTGGACAAATATGTATTTAGTTGGTTATTATGAAAAATAATCCAAGCTCGGTGAAGCTATAAAAGCCGTCTGAGGCTTCAGGGCCCTTATGGATAACAGAATGTTTAGATCGGCAAAAAAAGAAAAATAATTATAATTATCTACATTATTGTATTAAATATTTTAAGCAGTAAAACGTGTTAAATAAATTACTTATTGGAGCTTCATAATTTTATAATATGTTCAATTATTAGTACCTTAGTGATGTCCATAAATGATAGCTACGATTATAGTTCGTTTACAGTCAATATTACTACTATTGTGTCTTCAAATGTCGCGTTAAATTCAAATAATAAGCTTCAAGAGGTTTATATTTTTTGTGGGCATAATTTTGGTCATATTTTTTTTTGGAAATTGGCCATTTCGCCATCCAACGAACCTGAGAGGTTAAATTTTTTAAGTTTGAACTTTATTGAGATTCTTTTGGTATAATACCAACATTGTAATCACATAAAATTCATAGCTCAAAACTCATTCGATGAATCTGTCAGTAATTATTTGTGGGCAATATTTTAAAATTCTTGAAACCAAATCTCTCACTCCTCCGTGAGAGTAATATACTTAAAAACGAGTTCGAAGTTTTCTTTCCACATATTATTATCTATATGTTTTTTTAAAAATCGTTCAGCGTCTTTTACACACTCCGCTGATCAGCAACAGGCATTCACACGCTAGTGTCCTTCAAATTTATATCCTTTTGTTCAGTTTTATTAAAGCTAAGACTCCGGGCTATGCCCTGTACGCGGACGCGATACAGACTTCACATTGATACGAATAAATTGTTTGTACAATTGATTCTACTTCGAGAAGTTTATTACGCAGTGCTACGGATGATATTGAAAATAATTCAGCCATTTCGTCTATAAATTGTTATTAGAATGAAGTTTCATTTTGAGATATTTATTTATTTATTACTAACATTATACAGAAGTAAAAATTTTTATCTATAGAAAGGTGTTAATAATAAAGCTCAAAAGATCGTTTTTGATTGTTTTTCTGTGTGTATACAATTATGTTTAAAAAATTTAATGAAGAATAACAAAGAACAAAATGTTCAAAAGACACATCACAAAGTTTAAGCTATATATACGTCTGTCTAATTGATCTTGTCTGCGAAAAACATGTTTGCAAGTTGAAAAGACTTTCCAACAAAAACAATCAAACGTCTCCAAAGAAAAAAACGTTTCATTGAATAATAATTTTATTTTCCCGAAAAGCAGTCGAGATTTGTTTTATTTCCTTCACTTGGAAAACAAAATTAGCATCGTGATATTATTAGAAAATTTCTTTGTTAAAACAAAAAAAGCTCGCGCCTTGAGCCGCGGGCATTGTCATTATAATTAATTTTGGAAGTTAATTTAACTATTTAATAAGATATTTTTAATGTACCTTGATTTTGAGATAGATTCCCTGCTTCGTTCATTAAAATTTTGGCAAAATTACTTTCGGAGTAAGTCATGGAAGTAGGTACAAATGGGCGATTAATGTGAGAGAAATGGAACTTAATTTAACGGATTAGATAAGATATTTTTAATGTACCTATGAATTTAAATGAGAAAGAAAATGCCTGCTTCGTTCATTAAAATTTTGGCAAAATTACTTTCGGAGTAAGTCATGGAAGTAGGTACAAATGGGCGATTAATGTGAGAGAAATGAACGTAAGACGGATATATTTTACATCTTATTACTATAAATTTAGACGGGTGTCAGTAATATACGGCGAAAATGCAGCACTTCCATATTTAAAATGAAAATACGGAACTCATTCAGTGACTCCCCTTTTCTCGAAAAAGGATATAAGTATTTTACATCTTATTATTTTTTAGACGCGTAGTCAATCATAGCCAATGACGTATTTTTATGCAAGTAACGTGATTTAGCTGTCACAGAAGAGAATACTTTGTTTTATAGATATAACAGTGAGAAGTACATTGTAATGACAACATATAAAGTTCATTAGCACTTCACTCTAAGCTGACGGTCGAACTGCGTTGACATAACGTAATATGACTAACGACTCGTCTCTGTAACTAATTGGTAGCAATGATCTCCATTTGTTTCAAGATAAGGGTCTATTATGAAGACATAAATTCCAGTTATTATTTTTATTATGGGCAATAGATTAAATGGCGTGCGAAATGTTTTAATAACACATGCTTAACGAGTGGAACTGGATACAATAGGAACGGTAAATGCGTATATTTTCTATGTATGCAAAGTTTGACGGTTTGATCGTTTATCACACAATTTATAAGCTAGAGGGGATGCAAACCCTATAGAAATCTTCTAGGTACTTGCTTATGGTTTAGAAGATGTTGACAGAAGGTGACAGGAGGTGGTAGGAACCTACTTACCTAGGTCGCGATCACCATGCACATAGTTGTAATCCCGTTGATGTGACTCTCTTTTGGTTTATCGCATTCCAGGATCAGCCAGTGAATATCCAGTTACCGACAGGTTTGCAGGCATATCAGGAGCGACTAGTAAAGAATTACCGATCATTCTGTGGTTACCGTTGTTTTTGGACTGTAAAGTCGTAAAGGCACAGTTGTGTCACTTTTTTTTTTAATTAGGACAGCCTGTGGCTATAAGTATTAAATAGTGTAATTTTAGTTCTTTGAATTTTAAAAGATTTATAGTTCCTTATTACAAATCCCAACATTCTTGAAGCTTTGGATACCATAGCGTCAGTGTAAGAAATAAAGGTTAATTATATGTGGAAGTACACTCCCAAGTCCCTTATGTGATATAATTCTTTAAGGTTAATGCTATAAATGTTATAGCTAGATTGTATTATCCGATGGTTTCTGGTAAACTTCATATGATAACATTTTGTAACATTTAACACCACCGTATTCCTTTTGCACCACTCCAATAATGCTTCAATGTCACATTGCAAATTTTTACAATCTTCGCTCCTACTAGCAACTTTAACTAGCTTTAAGTCCTATGCAAATAAAAAAGCTTTACTATGCTCCAAACAGTTCACTATGTCGTTAAGCAAGATGATGAAAAGCCATGGTTCTAAGTGGGTTTCTTGAGGAACACCCGACTCTATTTTATATCTGCCAGAACTGAAGCCTTTAACAACTACAAATTGAATCTTGAACTTTGTCTTACTACTATAAAAAGAAGCTTAGAACGAGGATAGTATATCTATAATACACATTACATTAGAAAATGATTTTCCAGTAAATAGGTTATCTTGTTATAAATATTATAATGTAATGTCAGCTTGCAACTGTGTGCTGGGCAAAAGCCTCTTCACGAGAGAAGGAAAGACCTTAATTACCACGCAAACATACGACGCATTGGCGAGTTTAAATGCTCACAAGTCTGTACTTCTATACTTTTTTACTACAAAAATATTTCTCAAGGTTTCCTTACAATATTCTCCATCAATGTGAATCGAGGGTCTTATTCATTAAAAAGGCCAACAACATTTTTCGAGTATTTTTTGCGAGCAAACTGTGAACGCCAATTCGCCTGCTAAGCGTGGAGGTTCAAACCCGCCACAAAGTGGACCAATACCTTGATGTAGGTTGCAGAAATCCACTGGATACAATCTTTGGTGGAGAACAATGCTCAACATTGGACATCTTTTAGCTGAATTAAAGGAAGGGTGATGTAAATGCACGCGAATTTTGAAGAATTTGTTGGCACATGCCGGGGCTCGCACCTGCGCTCAACGAATTAATATTTTACTGGTCTTATTTTCTTTCAGCTAAACCTTTAACTATTTGCTTTCTGACATATCTATTGAATGCATGATCCTTTAATGACCATTTTTACTTTAACGAAATTTAGAAACTTTTTTTTGTTTCCGCCCGACATATTTCTTGCATTGTGATATAGTTTACTTCATACATAGGATGCATAAAGGGGGAAACACAATAATAACCGGTTTATTAAATACCAACATAACATAACAACTCTAACATGATGTAATATCTTCGTCCTGGCTTAAAAAAATTTTGGTAGATTGTATTTTTTCATTCTTCCCAAATTCAAAAAGTACTATATCACCTTCTCTTGTGCCTCATTTCCCGTGCCTTTTGGGGTCGGCCCTGCTAGTTTTAATGTCTGTTCTTGGGGTAGGGGTGTTATTTCCGGATGTAATCTCAAAGTAGTTATTACTTTTCCAATCCAAGGAATTGGAACTCGACCTTTTTCAGGGTCTTTTGTGTCTACAGCAGCTCATGCCTAATAGCCTTCTCTTCGCGATGCATATACCATGACCATACCAGTGCATACGGTTTTTGTCAATTTTAACATAGATTTTTGTAATTTTAAATGTTTCTCGAATATGCTCATTTCTGGATTTAACTTTATCCATTATATCAACGAATCATAAAACCTGTGACAATTTTAATACATTTAAATTCTATAAATTTTATTTTTATTACTGGATTTATGTTTACTTTGGATAACGAAAACTCATCAACGTGACAAATAAATATAATTATTCAGTTCATATAATAATTTATTCGTATTGACACAGAAAAAAAAACAGTGAGTGGAATCGTCCACACAAAATTTCCATTTGGTGACGCGGTTAAAGTATTTTTTATCGTAGCGGTGCAAAATCTAAAGCATACATAATCTACACTCGAGATAAAGTTAATACCGTACCCATCGCAGAAAGATATGATGTTTGTACCGAAAAATTTTAATAGCAAAGTATATATTAGTTATTTAAAAATGCCCCTGAGGTGTTTAATCACATCGTTGTTTATTGCTCACACTTGACCTGAATTTTAAATTAATTTAGCTTCTGCCAGTTGGTACACATATAATGCTACAATATGCAATGTTATTATTTAAGTGATGTTCTTGAGTGGTAATAGGTTAGCTTGGTTTTAACATGTCATGAGGAGAGACAAAAGTCAGGAATTGTAAGTGTGAAGGTGAACGGGTATAAAAGTAGAAGAAGACCGAAGAAGATTTGGATGGATTGCACTAGGAATGATATGTGTGAATAACAGATATGACAGTTGACAGAGCAAAGTAGTAGAGAAAAATAAGTTGTGCCGACCTTACTTAAGGGTAAGAGAAGATTAAAGTAATGTTCTTATTTTGTATTGTACATAAGTTAGCACGTTCAGGTAAATAAGCCGCTAAAGTGCGGGCTCAGGTATTCTTATTTTATGGCACAGACACATTTCCTCATAAAAACACTAAAAAATTACAAGTTCTGATAATGATCCTTATTTTCTTATATTAGGATACAATTCAGCATACACCTGAATACGTGTGTTGAAAGCAGATAATTCATTAAACGAGCAAGTGAAACGTGGATTCTTGGACAAAACGGAAGCTTTACAAGAAAATGCAAGCTTACCTAAATCAAACTAGACATTTCATCACTTTTTATTTAATGTGTTCGTCCATAATTCTACCCACGTCACGTGAATAGACTATTTGTCCATTTATATTATTCTTGTAATCTTCAAACAGAGCTCCAACAAGGTGGCGATTCCCTTATTTTACTATCTCGGAGGTTTTTGGGGCAACTTAAAGAGCATGTTCCTTGCACTTGTGTACAATAACCAAATTATATCACAAAAACCACCACATGACTGACAAGCTCTCGCCAAAAATTGCCATTGCTCAATACAATAATATAATATATACATATACATTCAACTCATCATACCATACACATACATACATATCATACCCATTCAACTGTACCGGCCACTCCCATTTGATTACTGAATATATATCGACCACCATGAAAATTGTGATAAACACGTTAGAGTGATTCTCTTTTGGTTTGTCGCATTTCGAAGTTGGTCAGGATATATCCAGCTACCGGGAGGCTTTTTTAAATTTATTTATTTTACTGCAGACTCTTAGTCCGTACGCTTTACAAAGATTGATAATTATAATATTAAATATATTTAAAATATAACACAATTTACTAATTTATACTAAGTGATTTCCCGACAGATGTTTTTATTGAGTTAGTCTGCATCTTCAGCTACGAAGGGCTATGGTTGTTTCATGTTCAAGTCACGGCTCTTAATAGCCATCTTCATATTGTAATTTAGGCTGGCTAACTCAGTCACTCCCGTCATCCGCTTTAGAAATTGGTCACCTTACTTTTTTGGATTGTAGTGTGATTATTAGACTGATGTCACTTCGCCCTGCTACAATATTTAAAAAAAAAACTTTATCCTCGAGTGAAGTAGGCATCTTGTATTCTTTCCTACAACATGGAGTCCTTCAAACATAACATGAAGAGATATTTAAGCAGGCCGGCATGACAGCCACGACTGATGATGGATTGTAGATCCCACGGTGTTCGCCGATATTATTGGATTGAACTGTGCTCATCATAATTTACGGTGCTACGATAAAATAAAATTGAGTCGGGGTTCACATGCGGTAGAAGTGAAACTTCTATATATCTCTTCCTCTCCCTCTCTTTGTATATATTTCGAGTACATTAAGAATAGACGAAGTATATGTAAACTATATAGAAACTCATTATATCTCAGTCTCTTACAGCCTAAAACCTATAAATACATTTATAGCTATCTCTTTTTCGTTTCATAAAATCCAATTCACACCGTCCCAAAAGATGTTTCACTTCAAAAGGATAGTTTTATTCTTATTATATATACTGTAACGAACGCGAAAAAAGCCGCGAGCGATTGCTAGTGTGATACATATTTTTAAATTATAAGGACAATGTTAGTTTTCGAAATTTTATGTTGTGTAGTAAATGTACTTTATACTGTTATCTCAAAGATAAGTTTTTATAATATTAATCGCTTAATGCTTTTATTGTCCATCGATATGTCGATATTGGAACTTAATCCGTTTTTAATTGCATAATGCATCATATCAGCGTAGTTCTGTTGACATATGTTATGATACTAAACGGCTTGTAGACATATCACGCTATTTGTATGTTTTACGAGTATATATTAGGTATCAATAAAAATTATAATTGGATTATATTAATGTTGGTATGGATTTCTTCGCAAATCAAGGACGGTGCTGCTTATTATAAATTAGAATCGATCAAGTAATCTTTCCAAAACAGTTTCCAATTGTTTCATTGTCTTTATATCATGTGTCCAGTACCTACTAAACCAGTCCAACCAATTAAAAACTTTATTTAATAACATATCAATCAAGGAATACCATAATATAATATCCGTGAATAAAATAAATTTCAATTTTTAAAACTATTATTGATAATACTTGTGGCTAATTATAGAATGACGTATGCTTATAATACATGTATAGACAGAAATATAAAGGCATTAATAATATACAATAGATAAATAAACAAACAACATTCCTAATGTTTATGGATACCTACTTACCTATAATATCAAACAAGAATACGCAGCAAATGAAGAATGGATTAACATAATAAGGCGTAGCTCTGATAGAATGCTCTGGAAGATTAATTAGGTACCTACCTTGTTTACTAAAGACTTGAAAGTACAAGTAGTATGTATTCAGAGTTTGAGAACGTGGGTTAAATTTATATATTTTGTTTTAAACAAAACAGATACTTCCTTTTTCATCTTAAAACTCGTCTCATAATAGTATTTATTGAGTAAACGGCAGGATTTTATTTAACAATAATACATCCTACAAAATTAATATTATAAATGTGAAAGTTTGTATGTTTGGGTGTTTGTTACTCAGTCACGCAAAAATGGCTGAACGGGTTTGTATGAAATTTGTCAAACAGATAGTTTAGAATATGGTGTAACATATTATGATACGTTTTATCCTGGATAATTATATATTTTTCATTTCTCTCTGGACCCAATTCTGAAGTCCACACAGACGAAGTCGCGGGCAGAAGCTACTTCACCATAATTATGAGGTCCACAACGAAGTGGTCCCCATTTTTGTTTATGAAAATAAACTTTTATATAATAAATGGTTGTTATTCTGAAAACTTTTGGATCTAAATATACAATGTAAGACAGAATCCACCGAGAATTTGTTTTGTTATATTAAATTTAGCATTTTCGATACATATTTACTTGTTTGTTCTCTGAATGTCAGTCGCATTAGGTTCTGGAAAGTATTTAGTATCAAAGTGAAAAGAAAATTTTAAATGGTTAATAATACATTTTTTGTAATTAGTAATTACATACCAACTTTATCGATTAACATTTTTTTTTTGCGAAGGATCAGGGCCATCCTATTAAAGTCTGATTACGGACCTGTATATGAAATATAGTCGAGATGAGTAATCGTTTTAGTCACCGAGTGTTTTTGAGGACAGTAAATCTATCTGATTTAAAATGGATTTGATATCAATGAATGAAATTTACCTAGATTTAGTCTGTACATTAAAATATTCAGCGAATACAAATTTCACTTAAAACAAGGGCCGCTTTGAAAGATTTGTGGACATAATATTTAAAGCGGGACTCATTTATTAATCAATACTAGCGTTCGCCCTAAGGTCGAAATTCGACTAGCGACTTTTAGATCGCAGACTATTTTCTGTTTGACATTTACAGTGTTCATAAACAATGAGTATTACCTACATCACTTGCTGTCGCTTTTCGCAGATGCCATACCTCTACCTATTGTAAACATTATTTAATCAGTAAAAAAAGATAAACCCGATTGAATTTCTTGCCGGTTCTTCTCGATGACTGGGATGTTTTCCGAACTGGCAGTAGTACTTTCATAAGAGCCTTTTTAGCACAATAATTAAATAATAGTACATTATTGCAAAGGTCGTGAAATAGGCAATTGCAGGTCGAGTATGAGTTTGAAGGCCGAGCCGTAGACGAGGACTTCACTAATACGGGACAGCAATTGCCATTTCCGCCGAGGCATATATAGTGCTTTTCTCAAACATGCATGGAAATATTGTCATTATTTTCGAAAAAAGAACACGCGAAGTATCTAATTTGCGGACAAAGAAATTCAAATCCATTGCAGGAGCGTTTTTTGAATTTGGAACATTACAACGCTCCAGCGATGTTGGATGAAACGGCGTGATGGGGTTATTAAATACTCTTTTATCATTCTTGGCATTTCCGTAAATTTAATACTTCGAGTGTTCTTTTTCCGAAAATAATGACAATATTTCCGTGCGTGTTTGAGAAAAGTATTTTTGGCATTTTTACCCAGTACTCGGCTATCTATTATTGAGTTAACGAGATTGGAGAATAATTTATTTATTGAAAGATATCATATAACCAACAATAATAACACGAGAATACAGTTTGTTCCCTATTTATGAATGACATTGATTTTTATTATGTCTCAGGACGAAGTGATAATAATATGGCTTCAAGTGTTATTTATCCAAGTAATGGCTGCGTTTGTCATGCGATACGTCTCTCTTATCTCCATTACTTTTATCACTCGGATGATTTATATCTATTACTAGTTATGCTTCATGGTTTCACCCGTGATAAATTTATTTAACAAACTCTCCACCGCGCCGTCAAAGCTGCCGTGAAGCCTTCGTTGTTTTCACATCCCGTTCTTAGCTACAGCTTGCTTGGCGTTCATGTTTACTGTTAAACATACTGTTGTTTAATGTTATAGCGTGAAATTAATATCCTATATAACCTTCCTCAACAGATAGGTTATAAAATACAAAAAATAAGCTCTCAAACCTGACTGGAAGTCCTGTAGTATAATAAATTTCGAATGTAATTTGTTTATGAGAAGTAAGGTATGTTAGTTTATGCATAGTGGAGCTTTTTGACCATACACCATTCATCAAATTTGTTTGCCGGATGTATGATAGCGTCGATATAACTGGGATATTTTAACTTTAAACGGCACGTAGTTCTTGTAATAAATAATTTATGTAATCAGTCAAAACATAGTAACATAACACATGTAGTATAATATATAGTGCGTGTGCACCATTACCCAGAACTAGAAAAACTTAATAAATTCTTTTAATTGAAATAAAAAAAAAAATTACTCAAAATTATGAAATCATATTTTTTAATTTTGATTTCGTTTTGTTCATTAATTTTGTGTAGGTATATATAAAAATATGATTTCATAATTTTGAGTAAATTTTTTTTAAAGTTGATTAATTTTATTAAACTAGGTACTTTTTTATTTCATAATTATTACTTTTCTTGCATGCACTGGAATTTGCCCAAGGTTTCAGCAATCATCATCAATGTCATCAAGTAATAAATAAACCGGGCCGTTATACGTATTAGTCCATATCATGAAAACTACTGTACCGATTTTGATGAAACTGGCACTGTTCCCTAATTTGAAGTAAATATAAGCCAATAAAACAAGAACGGTCACAATCCGATTAATATTTTTGGAGAAATGCGTGGACAACCATTCACACACACCTACATACACCTGTACAATTTTGTATATTTGTTTGGAAGCCCCAACAGATCATAATATATGTTGCAGTTCGAATAATATTACATACATACGTGTCGAATTGATAAACTCCTTTTTTTGAAGTCGGTTATATAGAGGAATATATTTGTTTAGAGTATTGAAACTAAACGCCATCCGCATTTCTTCTTAAGCATTTGCGGGTAGAAGACTGATTAATAATTCATTAAATAAGATATTAACTTAGTGGTACTTAATTAAGTAAAATAGATTGCAATTAAATAATCGTCAAAAAAAAACATATATAGATAAAGTTACAATTATTATAAAGTTTAATTGAAATCGTTGCAGCCGTTTATAATATATGCTGGATATCTTATACTATTAAGTGTAAATTTATATGTAATTGGTTTCTTGAAAACGACTCCATTGATTTATATGAAATTTTGTATTTAGATAATGTTTTAAATTCCAAGTTTAGTTTCCTAGGTGCACTTTTACTATAATTATTATGAGAATTGTTACCTTCATTAAATTGAGTTACTTCAGTCAAAGTAATTTTTTTGTGTTTCTGCCCGCGTAATTTATTTCACACCTTAACAGTGTCTATGTACGTACTTATCACGTGTTATGATGATTCGAAAAGCACATCTTAGAAATGTATATTTTTTCATAGATAATATAAAAAAATAAAATGTATAAATAGAGAAATACAAATAAATAAAATTGAAGTGTCTGTTTGTGATGCTAAAATAACAGCTTTTTATGAAATGCATATGCCAATATATACGACGTTTTTATAATCAAAGTATATACGGGACTTATCTGTCTGTCTGTCTTTCTGTTTGTTTCAGGTAATCTCCGATTTGTTTGAATCGATTCTGACGAGAGTTTCATTGGCAGATATCTGATGTTATAGGGAGGAACTTATGCTACTTTTATTACAGAAAATAAAATTAGGATTCCGAGCAAATGAAATAAACTAAAGTAGGCGTTATCAGTACAGCGCGCCCCACGAGCACGTTTCCCTTTACGCACAGCTAGGGTACATAATAAACTTTTTTGTGAGAGTAATATTTATCTATACAAATAAATAAATAAAAAGAGAAAATAACATTATAATAATCTTCAATCAAAAAATTATCCTAACTAGCGATCGCCCTAAAGTCGAAATTCGACCAGCGACTTTTTGATCATAGATTATTTTCTATTTGACATTTACAGTATTCATAAACAATGAGTATTATCTACATCACTTGCTGTCACTTTTCATTGAGTGACAATGTCAATATCTTGGGGGGCTAAGTTCAATGGCAATGGTCGGGATAGGATTCGCAGTATTAATTTATTTAATTTAATATATTAGTAACAGATATTATAGATAAATTTTAGCTTTTTGAACTCCTTCTCCATATAAACTTTAACCATGCCAAATCTCACAGTCTTCCGTGGATGTAATACGCTTAAAAAGTTATCGAAAGCTTTTGCTTTTTTTATAGATATCATGAAATTATTTAATGAAATTTTTGACCATAGAGTTGACACTACAAATAATTGCCAAATATATTGTCTACTTCTCAGCATGTATAATGTACTCTATGTCTCTACTCCATTCCTACACTTTGATAAGACTTAAAAGAAACAGCTTTATTCTGCAAAATAGGTTGTTCGCTCTTAAATTAGATTTTATTTTAAAGGGATTTTCAATTTAATTCTGTCTAGTATGAAGGACTTATTGTATTCTTGTAAAGTCTTAAGTCATTTAATTTAGAACATCGAAAAACTATTTAGGACGACACTATAAATTACTTTTGAGTTAAATATACTTTCACTATCATTTCAAAACTGGTTACCGGCTAAAGTTATAATTTTTGGGGTAATATTTAATTAGTTTAACTCAATTGACGGTACTGTCTCTGATGGTAAGCTCAGTACAATCCTAACACAACGGTGACCACCGAGAGATCGTAATCCATCGACGGTCGCCACTGTCATACAGGCCTGAATTAATTTAACTGGACATGCACAGGCTGCTCCTGAAACGCGACACGCGAAAGCGAGTCACTATGACGGACTTTTCTCCACATGCATGGTAGTCGAGACCAAGTCGGGCAAAACAGCTTTACCACCCTCCCAACCGTTCACTATGTCCTCGTTCGTTGGTTGTTTTAATATTTCTAAGGGACTATTATTTTTTTTTTTTTATCGGAAGACTCATAAAGGGATTTTTCCATATATCTTCAGAAATCGGGTAATATATATATATAATCTATTGGGTATATAGGTAGATGGTGTTAAATACAATTCTCGTGTAATCTTTGTGCCTGCTTATTATGAAACACTATATTATCACGATTACTAAAATGTACAAATAAAAAAAGGATGCGTGTATCTCTATGTACGTGTTCGCGTTAGGGTGGCTAAACACGATATGGTATAGGTACCTGCACAGATCGATCGTTCACCGCCTCGTACCGTATATAGTACGGTTGGAGGGTACGCACATAGTTATGCATGAATTCACCATACGGTGTTAGCCAAAAAAAAAAATTTACAATTTTGCTCCGTTCGCCTACGTAGGTTTAAAATACTGCACAGGTCTATTCCAACACAAGCTTCGGTATACCTGTGTACCGTACGGTAGATCGTGGCATGTGCCTTTAGAAATTATACACACATAACGTCGAGTGTGCCTATCTCACCGTAATAAAAAAAGATGATTACAAGCAACTTCTTTGTATAGACTTTTAGTTACAGTGTGCGCGCGCATCCCATAAATTCAATTATATCACGCTTGAAATAACTCAAAATATTTACATAATTTTTTTTAACACTATTCGTATAACATGTTATGTTTGTTTTAATGTTAGAAATACATTAAATTTATGCATAGTATAAAGTAAAGTCGCTTCCCGCTCTCTGTCCCTATAGATTGGCTATTGGCTCCATTCTGCGGCCAAAATCGGGTACGGTAGATCATGCCGTGAAATAACCCCTTATGTACGCTTGGGTCTTTTAAACTACACAACGGAAATTAATGCGATTTTCACTATCGTTTAGAGAGTTCATTACAGAAGGTATATATTATGGGTTTGTAAGAATGTATTACAATACATTCCAATGAAATTGTTGTATAGAAGGGAAAATTCAATCATTTGTAATCTAGTCGTCAAAAAATGTTTTTGGACGTTTACATGGCTAACGCTGATTAAACCTTATGAGATACATAAAAGTAATGTTCTAAAGAATTGTAATTCTTTAAAAAACTTCTGAGGCGGGTCGCTAGTAATAATATATAGTGTACTAACATAAATATATATTCAAAAACTTTAGCATCTTAACAGTGAAGTGAATTTTATCAAAAGCCTACACTTATTTACCTAAATAAACTGTTATTGTCTTTAACTCTCATTATTCATACAGAAGTCACTGTAATATGTTAATGTGTGCTCTCGTTATTATATTTCATTGCGTATTTGTATAATAATGAACCGTAGAATTTTCATGCCAACAATAAAATTAGGGAAATTGCTTTCGCGTCGTTACAATAATCTTTTACCGTTGAATAAATTTATTAACTTTCTGTAAGTAAGCTGTTGCTTTATAAATAATTTTTATTTATTTGAACATTAAAACGTAAAAACTTCTATTTTGTTCAAAAATATCTTGTTTATATAAAACTAGCTGCAATCGCGGCTCTGCTCGCTATATACATAATACAAACTTACCATACCTACATAAGGATAGTCGTGTTGCAATTTACTCCGATCTTTTAACTTCTGTACTGCAGTACAAAGTCTTCTTTCTTCTTTTTTTCCGTAACTTAGCAAAAAGTCCTCTTTAATGAAGACCTTGATATGACGATTTCAGTATTCTAACAAGATGGTGGCTCCTTTGATAGAACTTTCTGGGGAGTTTTTGTGGCATCCCAGAATTCATGGACCATATTATTATTTCCAGTTCACTTGTGCACAATTATAACCAAGCTTTATTATGCAATATTCCACCCGTATAACACTATATAGGGTCAAACAAAACAAAATATATAATAATTAAAAACCGCTACATGACAGTTTGAGATCCCGCACAAAATTGCAGTAAATAGTCATTAATTAGCTGTATACTACTAATAAACATCATCTGTATTCATTAATACAACTTTCAGGACAAGTGACCATATATGTGTGTACTTAGTAAATTTTATCTTAATAAAGCAGTAATTTTTATCTATGTTATTATTGTGCCGCAATTATTGTACAAGAAATAATTTAAATATACCTACGCATATACGCAGTACATTTAATGTTACTATTATTTCAATAAGTACCTAATAATTTCGCAATAAAATGATAAGTCCCCGTAACTGTACAGTTGTTCATACTAGGCGTCAGGTCGAGATTTGGCAGCGGAACCGGTATTTTTCAACTATATTTCCTGCTGTTAAATTCGTACTTACACCAAGCGTAACACGGAACGCAGCCGACCGCGGTTGCCGAGCGCCGCAAGTCCTGTCGCAAGTCGCATAAATAACGCTTTTTCCTTACGTGATTATTTCTACAAGTTAACTTTAGGCGGGTCATAAAAAAGTTACGAGAGTGAGTTTTTACGATGCGCGAACACACTGTAACATAATCTACATTGCCTGTGAGTAAGCTACTTGTTTTATTTTTTCAAATGTCCATCTAGAAATAGATTATAAATGTTGAAATCAATTATGATGAATGGGGCCCTTTGGCTGACTATACTGTAATACAGAATTGTAAGCTAGATGTTAATATAATATTTTTAGATTTCTAAATTAAAATTTTGAAGTTATTGAAATTGACTGGCCTCGTGGTGCAGTGAAAGTAAATTTTGCAATTGAGCCAAGAGTTCACGGGTTCGATTCCCGCATATGGCTGATATACAAGTGATAAATATAATTGTCAGTTGTATGTCTGGGTGTTAAATATCTATATGTATACGCATGTGTATCAGCTTTTTAGTAACCATAGTACAAGCTTTGTTTAGTTTGGAATTTAATGGCAGTGTATGAGAAAAAACATTGTGCTACCGCCTCGATATTCCCGCTATTGGTCTAATTCGGCGGACTTGTCGCAAAAAAACAACCCACCGCGCCACGTCAGCAACTGTCACAACTGAAATATCACTGGCGATTTACTGCCGACTTCTGCGACATGCTGGCGGCATTTACCCATGCGGAAAAATCCACAGGCCGAGCCGCTGGCATAGCGTGTAGTAGCCTATAGGCGCATTGAGGAAAAATGATGACAATGAATTTTTACGATATGCGAACACATCTACACTATGAAGATGTTTGCAAAACATCTTACTTTTAACCCCTGACGCAAAAGGAGGTAAAGAGGGGTGTTATAAGTTTCTTGTGTGGCTGAACCGATTTTGTTCTAGTTTTTTTTTGTTTGAAAGGTGACTTAATCGAGTGTTCTTAGCTAAGGTTCAAAAAAATCGGTTCAGCCGTTTGAAGATTATCAGCTATTTTCTAGTTGAAACTAGAACAGACTCAACAGATCTGCTTGAGTAGGGATTTGGTATTGCGTTACTTCAATGACATTAGAAAAACATTAACCTGATGCTGCAGCGTCATCTGGAATCTGCAGGATACCTAACTCCTCACCAACCTATAGCAGAGATATTGTGTTTGGGCTCATTGGAATAGCCTCAATAAATAGGTTACGTGTGTCGGGGGTTTAACAAATTTTCAATTTATCTTGTATTGTGTCAAAGATAGTCAGTCACACACGATGTTAATGCACACATGTACATAGTACAAGCATTTTAGGTTTTTTAAATATTATCTTCGGATCAATCTCTACTATCACATTAACAGAGGTATTTTATTACCTTTAATTCATGAAACGGTATTTATTCTTTAAAGCGAGAAAAGCTAACATTAGAGCAATTTTTTTTTTACCGAGTAGGTACATAAAATGGAAGTGGAAACTGAAAAGATTTCAAAACAAACAAATAAATTTGACGATAACTATGAATCGCAATTGAGTGAGTGAATGAGCGACGAACTGCCGCCACTTGACTCTCTAACCGACCAATCAGATTGAAATAAATGTTACTGTGTGACGTAAGATCATACATTTTAAACATTTACATACACTTATCAAAATTGACTACGTTTAGGACTTTAGATAAGTTATACAAGCATTATTTAATAATATTCACGCAATGCAAATTGTAGACGGTAGCATACCATTTTTTTTACACTTTGATAAAGGCCATTTTTTTGTTATGAAGTTACTTATTACGATGTGAGAGCTAAACTGAAAAAGTGACTGATCTGAACGACACTAAATAAAACAAACACAAACATATGTTGCCAGTTGAGAAGAATGTATGTTATGATGGCATATATCCTAACATGTAATAAAACGGCTTTTATATATTATACAACAGGTATATTCTTTATAGATTTAGTATTTGACCCAAGAAGGTAACATAATAAGCATAGTGGAGGACTAGCTCTCAAATGCTTTGCGACAGAATTACAACTTGAGGGTGGTAGCTAGCCAGGTGGGCATTAGAAAAAACCCTACTAACATTTCATCATGTTTTGGTTTCATCGTGATGGTTTCCTTCACCGAAAGCTCAGGCTCATTGCAGGGATTCGAATTCACGTCGATCGTCGCGATGTTCGTACAAGCTACCACTGAGCCATCATTGCTTTATTTATTTGTTTTGTTCTATAGATCTAGTTAGATAAGATAATACATACAAACGTAAAACTTGGTGTGATTGTAAAGCAAGCTAACAAAAAGAACAAATACATCACATTTTTTTTTTACAAAAATCAAAACGAACTTCAATGATTTTACAGAGTTCTCTAGTGTATCTTCGAAATTGAGGTATCCCATTTCCAATGAAAAAGGAATCATTCAAATCGGTTCATAAACAAAGAAGTTATGGCTGATACTTTCGAATTGATAACCTGTCTTTTTTTGAAATCGTTTAAAAGAACCGATCAAACGTGAGTCGAACTTACGTTAGGGACATCGAAGACAACGAAAGAAACACAATTATTTATAGTAATACATGAAGCAATAAGTATATATTATTATACCAGCAGATCTGTACGAATATTTTGTATATTATACAATGTAAACAATCTGACATGCTAGATAATCCGATGTTAATAAATAGCGCCTTGGATATATTTTCTCATTAGCATCAACAGACGGCAATACTAATGAAAAATCGTTGAGTTACTAATGTACTATGTACTACGTACTAGAGCAGCTCTTACGAACAATAATTGTGGTCCACTTGATATCGCGGGGTACGGGGCACGCACACATTATTACATTAAACTTACTGATGAAATGTCACTTCTTGACTTTTACTTGTATTTCTCTAGTTGTTTAAACAGTATCTCAATGCACATGAATGGCTATTATTTAAGAAGTAAAAGTATTCAAACGTGTATGCGCAACAAGTGCCCGGCACAGACTAACTGAGTGCGAGTGTATGCACTCGAAAGCGTGTTTGTAATAGTCTGGTTGAATTGTCGTTTTTATAATAGCTCGGCACATTGGCGGTACTACCCTGATGGTAAGCAAAGCACAATGCAAAAATAACGGTGACCACCGAGAGATGTGAATCTATCCATCTAATCTAATCCGTCTTACTTACTTTATTTCTTACTTGGGTGAACGGAACCCTTTATGCACGTGTCCTAGTCAGATTTGTTTGATTTTTTATACTATTGCATTAGCATGCTAAGGTGTACGATAATTATTCACATAAACTCAATATATCCATAAAAAGTATTCGACGTGTATCTTTGTAGAGTAAAAAATTTAATACAATGATTCTATACAGATAAAGATTCATACACACTGGATACATTCAAGTGAAGTTAATAAAATGTTAAAAAGTCGTGTTAGTACAGTGGATTCGATCAGCGAAATATCGATTCGATGTCCGCAGGTTCGAGTCATGGCATGTATCGCCGTTTTTTTTAATTTGCGTAATTTACTTATAAAAAATTAGTAACACTATCGGATAATGGTGAAAGAAAACATCGCGAAGAAATCTGAACGCTTGAGTATTTCCTGTAGTAGCACTGTATTCAATACAAAATACTTTACAATACAATATACTTTATTGCACACCATACAAAATACATACATATATAACTATTTAAATTATTCGTGTACAGTTAGGCGGCCTTATCGCTTAGCGCGATTTCTTCCAGGCAATCTAAAAATAAATAAATAGAAATGGAAATAAATTTCGTGGCGGCAAACACATACATCACTAATATACAAATTTTACAATCAAATAGGACATGGAAATAGCACACATATATACTAGATAAACAATAAATTATAAAGTTTGCACACAACAAAAATACTACAATAATAATAAAATTAATAACAAGACACACACAAATATTTTATCACGGTATTAGTAAGGTAATAACTGCCAAAAGAAAAGAGTGAAAAAACCAGTTTGTATCATAACAGAGAGAGGTAATGACGACGTAGTAGTCTTTTAAAGTAGACTGTATGTATCTGGGGAAAAATATAGAACTGTGGAGTTTCTCGGTGTCCAATATCGTGAATACTTTGCTGAGGTTGGTCGGTTATTAATTAAGCCTATGCCTTTCTTCGGAAAGAAACTTTAGCTATGTTGCGGGACACTTATTCTTCATTGCACAAAAGTGCTAAAAAGCATTCTCTGCCAATCTTCCAGGGGAGCAAGAGAAAGGTATATGCAAGGGTCGTGCTGCTTTAACGGCTAATGATCGGTCCACGAAAATTAGTATGATTGTATTAAAAATTGGCATTAAAAGAAATAGTATGATATTATTATTTTGTTTTCTATTTATCGTCCTCAACAAAGTCATATATGCTGTTGTCCTAACGACCGGCACTTCGACTTTATTTTGTATGTTGACATAAATAATCATCAATACATATTCATAAATTTCACAGTCAAATAATAATAATACCACTCATAAACATATAATACAATAGAGCAAATCTTGCATGACGTCAGACGTGTGATCCACGTGACGTATAGCCGAAAAAAAATGACGCTATAAATCGAAATTTAGAAGATAGGTTTTTTCCATGGAAAAAAGAAGTTCCTTCTTTTTCTGTGACGTATTAACGTAGTAAGGTGTTATTTATTAGACTAAGTTTTTGCACATAGATAAGCAAGGGTGGTTAGAAAGAGATAGAAAATTTGTATGGTAGTTTTTTTTAGTTGTTTAATAGACTAGCGGTGCCCCGCGACTCCGCATGCTTTTATACGCAGTCATTATTTTCGTGTAGTAATTTTATTTGTACTTATATTAATAAAAAAATTTATAGCCCATCAATTATTGATGAATTGTCATTACTGTGTGTACTTCTTGTTTACAAAATTTCATCAAATTCGGTTGAAATTAATACAAATTTAATTATTTTTTGCATTTTATTCTCACCATTTGTATCAGCATTACAGACAATTCTTAAAGCCAGTCAATTATGGAATGAAGTACATATGCTTTTCTTGTACAGAATTTGATAAAAATTGGTCAAACCGTTTTAGAGTTAAATAATAACATATAAACACAGATAATATTTAATATTTTATTGATCGTGATAGTTTGCTTTATAATAGAAGCTTATGAGGAAATTTGGAAAATAATACTACATTTACAGACAGAATTATAGATTTATCAATACAAGGTACATACATGACATTTGGCACCTATTGTACCTAATGGTATTGAATCGATAAGTTTCAAAAACGTGTAATGTTTTTCTATATTAATATTTTTAATTCACCGCAGTAACATAAATTTAAAATGAAGCCTTTGGATACAAGTTAGTTGATTAATATTTCTAAATTGAATATTGGTTTGTCGGTACCTATAAGCTCCAATTGGAGCAGTTTCTATTGAGTCCGTACACACCCAGTAATTATCGGGTCAATAACAGGTCTCACTTATTATTACTGTGGTATTTGATAACAGCCTAGTGCTTTTAAATTAAATAAAAAAAATTACAAGCTTTTAAAATTATTGAAATATTGAATAAAAGCTTGTTTACAAAAAGAATAAAAAATTATAGTATATTTTTTACAATTTCTTATACAATCTAACAAACGTTAAATAAATTTTCTATCTGTAAATTCCTTTCAGTAACTATTTTCCTTTTCTTCATATTTAAAAAGTTTTACCCCTCGTTTTGATACGATAATATTATTTTCTGTGTCGTCGGCGACACGCACTATAGTAAGGAATGAACCCAAATCTCCTAAACGGAAGTCCATCTATTCAGAATTATTGTAAGGTTGTTAGGTATTCGTCCCCGAAGGGATTGTGATTGTTTGATAGTGAATAATCCTTTACAATGACACGTTATGTCATGTCGAGTTTTATAGCTTTGTCATAATATATGCAAGCAGGTTTAGCGATGGTATGTGTTAATATTCTCTTTGTTGTAGTACTGAAAATTGACAGTCCTGCCCTTAATGTCCACAGTGCAATTCAAACACATTAATTAAACAATAAATTCCTGAATGTACACTCAGGTCATTTATCAAATACTTTTTATTATATACGTGACGTCACTTTAATCCTATTGAATTATGTTGAGTTGAATCCTATAACAACAGCGACTGTTGAAAGATAAATCCATCATTGCACCGGTCGTCGATGTTATGTAAGCCGACTAGCCTCTCGGCAGCTGGGCATGCACTCACTGATCCCGAAACGTGACAAATTAAAAACAATTGCTGTATATACACCGGGCAGATCTTGGAAGCCGATAAGCCTAAGCACGCCATAGTATACCTGGTGTATAGTGGTAGAATATAATTGCCGTTTTCTACCACTTCTACACTACAATGTAACAAAACAAATACAAACATTGTGTGTTTGATAAAACACGTAACGTTATACTAATTACATAAATAAACAGAAGCAAAACCATTAAGCAGTATTCATAAAATATTGTTATTGTATATTCCACCTATATTATATATAATCATTTCAGCCGAAAGACGTTCATTGCTGGTTATAGGCTTCCCCCAAAGATCGCTACAAAAACCGGGTCCTGTGCTTCCTGCAACCTTTATCAGGTTGTCGGACTATTTTGTGGTGGGTCTCCCCACGTTGCGTCTTCCGATCCTGTGCTGCCACTCGGAAACTCTCTGGCCCCTTCGGTTATTCGTTCTACGAGCTACGTGGCTTCCCCATAATCACTTAAATCTAGCTATTTCTTATACTATACAATATACATAATTAGCAATTACCCGAGACTTCTGTCACGTTGATCTATTATAATATTTCTTAAAGATTGTTTTCTTGGCAACGCTTTATCTCCGTTAATGATTGATCTACATTAATGATTGAAGAGTCATTTTAAAGCTTACGTACTCTGATATTGACGAAATATAAATAAATAGTTTAAAATTAATGATTTATTTAAAAAAAATGATTATAAAACTTTTAATTGGGAACAGCATCTGTTCATGATAATCGTAAAATATATTGCAGGCGCTATCTATTTACAATCTGTTTATGTAATATGACAGCTGTTATTTAAATTGATTATATTATAATATAATGTGCGAAATATTCAGTCAGTCAGCTAGTTACTTGTCTATACCAAAATTATAAAGAGGAAAGTTTTTTTTTTTTTTTGTTTCTAATGGATAAAATCAAAAACTACAGGACAGATTTTAAAACAATTTCACCACTATAAAGCTACAGTATCATCAAGTAACATAGGCTACATTATAATTTAACTTCTCATAAAAATGTCGATAGTTTTACTTACACAAAGTATAAAAAATTGCCTACACGGACGCGTTGGCGATGTTTGTCGTATAAGGTTAACACGGATGAAACCATGGGTCACAGCTAGTATATTATACACATATGAAAACAATAATGAAACTCCAATTTAAAAGAAAATATAAAATAACTAAAATTATATTACAAAATAAATGTCTAAATTTATCTTTAAGATAATAATTATTTAATTATGATCCGGACGATTGATCTTCGCCAAAGAATACAACTATCTAGGTAAATTTTGAAAGTAAAACATTATCTAAGTACAAAATTTCATCCCAATTAATAGCGCCGTTTCCGATAAATCAATCCCTGTATATTGTACTAGCGGTGTGCCCGTGGCTCCGCACGCGTTTGTTACTTGCTAAGCAGTAGTTATTTACATCCCCTAATTTTATTTTTATTCATATTGTTGACAATTCTTATGCCGTATTAATTAAGGAGTGACATGTATTTCCCATGGTACAATTTTCATCAAAATCGGATAAAAATTATTATTCTATTTTACGATTTCTAATGATGTATGACTTCCCAGTCTACAAAATTTGATCAGAATCGGTCGAGCCGTTTTTGAGTTAAATCCGGACAGACAAGCAGACAGACAGACAATTATTTTTTATGACATATTCGTGATCAGTATCGTTCGTATAATGTGCCTATCGGGAAATTTAGGAAAAATATTAAAAGTACAGACAAGTCTACAGATTTATTGATATAGATATAATATACATATTTACAAGAATTTGTTACATAATACAATATACATAACATATTATTATAATGTGTTCTCGATAAAATTATTATGTTTGTAGCCAGTCAGCGTTTTCTATGGCAGCATAAAATAAATAAAAAATATTAGGAGGTAAAAACTTTAGTTTCTTTCACGGGATAATTTAGATTGTCAAGGCCAGATTAATTTGTTTACAACCTTTTTCTTTCTCATGTTTCACACAATTATTTGTAACTTTTTTTTTATAATGGCTTTCTATCTATGTAGGCAATTTGGCCAACGTCAATATATGGTTTATTAGATAGAAAACAGAGTTATCTTTCTTCTATCAGTTGCACATTGACGAAAGTAGGGAATTTAATTCCAATAAAGTTTAAATATTTTTTTAAACAAGCTTACCTACGGCCCGACCTATGGTAAGTGGTTACTGTAGCTTATGGACGCTTAAAATCACACTTCTAACACTGGAGGTATGTATATCTTACGTGATGCCGATGCCTTTCCGGTAATTTTATGTCATAAATATCTTATATAATTATGTATAGATAACTTTATTAAACTAAGATGAAAAACACATGAGTCATTGTTATATTGTAGAAATTACTCTTTGATTTTATTGATAAATCCGACATCTAAAATATGATTCATGAAGAAATACATAAGAAGATTGATAAAGCATTACAAAATCTGATAAACTCGGACGTTGCATTAGTTCTGATTAAGATTTAGATATTTTTCATAGATAAGATTAAGATATATGATTGATATATATATATATATATGCAGACAGTATCTTATGTTGTGAAGAGATTGTAAAAAAGGTTACGTTTATATAGTTTTTTATAACAAAATTAAGATAACATTTTTTTTATTATGTTTAATTAATTTTTCTTTTTTTTATTTCTCTTTCGTGGAACAGTATTTTTTTCTTTTACAGTTTTTTTTCCATTATATTCATAACGTAAATAACATTTATTTGGAACATTAATTACTACACAGTGAATAATTAATGATAGTAATTATGAAATAAAAATTAAAAAGATTAAAACTTACCTCGAATATGATTTAAAAGAGAAAATAGTTCACATAAACCTTTTTGAATGTTTAAAATGTTCCACGTTTAATCACAAAAACAAAGAAAAACTTTCATAAGTTTTAAAATGCGAATAGAATGAAAACAAATTTCCTTCGAGATTCGCGCTCGTGTGTCTGAGCTCGGCTACGCGTGCTCGTGCTTACGCAACCGTGTTCCAACTCCAACTGAAGAATCTGAGTTGACGTCCATTGATATTATGTACTTTTATGTATATAGTATCACTACATTTTTATACACGATGAAGAATATTGGGAAGTTTACGATCTATATCGGATTCGTGTTGAAATCTATGCCATTTGATAGGCGCGTGTAACTTCTTTATTACGCGCAGTTAAGGTTTGTCCGGCCGCTGCCGTTTCAAATTTAATGTATTAGATATTGGTAAATTAGACTTATTTTGATTATCAGAATCTACTTCTTCTTTTTATCTGACTTCAAAAGAAGGAGCTCTCTACCATTTACTCCACCATTTACTCTACCATTTCGTTCCCCGAATCTCGCAGGGATTAACTTCAAGGTAATAACTTCTTTTTAAACTTGACTCTATTGAAACCGTTAGTTATAGTTACAAAAGTATCAAAGTAAACACATTGTTACCTAGACGTTGCAATAACGCTCAGTGCAATAAAAAATACACCGTTGTTCTCTGTGATGCTAATAGATTTATAAAAACATTGCTCGAACGCCATAAGCCAGCGGTTCTCAAACTGAAGCTTTAATCCTTAGAGAAAACAGCCGCGTTAACCGACGATCTGTGGCTTGTTAAAGACGTCACGTCGTTCAATTTAACAATACAAACTCATTTCTCGGGTTTTAAACCGATGTTCTCTTTGAGAGTTGAAAGCGACACAATAGAGACAATTGTATTAAAATAACCAATGATATTTTCTATTATGTATATAAGGCATTGACTCTCTTTTATCCTTTTTTGTCAACAGAGTTTGCGCCTTACGCTGTGATTCCCTATCTCTTTTATTTCAACATGCTGATAACAAAATTTGTAAAGTTTTCAAATTGCTTTTAGTGAGAGTATAACGCGTCTATAAATACATTATTGGAAATAACCGATATTTATTCTGTAAATAATTATGTTGATTTGACATAATTTATATTTATGTTATTTATTTATTTTTACAGTGGCATTACAAAGTGTAGGCACTGTACCTGTTAAGCAAAACAACGACGACCACTGAGATGTATTCAATCCATGATAGCTATCATGCCGGCCTGCAAGCTTCTTGGCATCTGGATTTATACCGACTGATCCCGAAACGCGACAAATCAAAAATATTGTGACGGGGTTTTAACCGTGTGCATGGTGGTCGCAACCCAATGGGGTTACAGATACCCCGCATATTTACTGTAGACTGTAGAATCTATATGAATAAATCTGTAGTTCTGTCTGTACAATTTTTTTTTCAAATTTCCCGATAGTGTCACTATATGAACGATAGCGAATACGCCATAAAAAAAAATTGTCTGTATGTCACGATCGAACTCAAAAACGACTGACCGATCCTTATGAATTTTTTTATACAGGATGCTTATATTATTGGTTATGTGCTTGGTTATCGTAAAAAAAAATATTACAAAAAAAAAATTTTTTTTATTTATTCTTGACCGATTGTGATGAAATTTTGTACACGAGAAGTATGTCATTCCATGAATATTAGGTTATAAGAATTGTCGATAATAATTTAGAAATCGTAAAAAAAAGAACTTAAAAAATTAAATATTCATCAATTTCTCAACCGATTCTGATCAAATTTTATAGACAGGAAGAATATACGTCATTCCATAATTTATAGGCTATATGGATCATCAAAAATATATTTAATCGTAAATTAAAAGTAAAATTTTATACAAGGGAAATATAATATGTTATTTCTCAATTGATAGACTATAATATGAACTGTCAATAATGCGAGTAAAAATAAAATTACGTATGTAAATAATAACTAGTGCGTATTACAAACGCATGCGGAGCCGCGGGCACACCACTAGTTATCTATTAACACGTGAGGGTTGTAGCGTGACCAATAATTAATCTATGACGTGAGGAGAAAACTTTGGACACCTTTTTAAGTGTATTGCGTGTACGGAAGACTGAATTTGGCATGGTTAATGTTTTTATTGATATGGAGCGCAGAACACTAATATTTATATATAATATGTGTTACTAATACATTAAAATGTTATAAAATAATTCCGCGTATACTACCTAAACTAGTGCCATTGAATTTAGACCCCCTAAAATATTTATACTGTCATTCAATGAAAAGTGACAGTAAATGATATAGTATTCGTTGTTTAGGTGCGTACTGTAAATGTCAAAGATAAAATAGTCTATGATCAAAAAGTTACTGGTCGATCGTCGACCATTGGGCGACCACTAGTTAAGTTAAATGGATTATTACTTGACACCAACCGGCTACGAAATTTTAACACAAAGGAGCTCTTATCATTTTTTACGGTTACGAATGAAGTAAAATTGTTAAAATAGATTACTCTGTGAATAAATAATGAATGAATTAGGAGCTCCTGTGTACAAACTATTTAGTCATATAAGCTTTACTAAACAAACAGTTGCAAAGGAATTACGATTTGAATAAGTAAAAGGTGTTTGTGGACATAGTGTGCCGTAGCTTTATGTCCTTTTACATATAATATGAAGTATTTGACATTGTTAATTATACCAGAGAACTAAGCAATAATATAATTGAAGAATATTATACTTGTATTTATGAAGTATAATATATATTTGTTTCCTTGATTATTATTATTACTATAAAAACGATATATCATTTAAAATTTTAAACCAACCATTTTGGAAAGGCTTAGCGAATCAAAATGTTGAAGTCTGTTAAAGCAACATTGTAAAGTGACGTCACTGTTCGTAATGGTAAGCACAGTCCAATCCTAACGGCGGCGATCGAGAGATCGACAACTGAATATTCACTGACTGATCCCGTAATGCGACAAACTCACTATGAAGGGTTTAATCAGTATGTGTATGGTCTTGACCCAGTTGGGTCTAAATGAATATCACCCTTATAAATTTAGTACCTACTTATAATAAATGAAAAAAATGTTTCAGAAACACTCACTTTCTGAAGCTTGACTTTTCCTACTTTTTCCTCTGACGGGATTATTTTATCTTTCTAGACACGGCTCTCAAGCGAACGTTCTGAATTGATTATGTTCAGTACATACGTACCTTCGGCGTGAAGCAGAAATTTCTAGAAAATATTGTGCAACGCAATATTAAGTGGTACTTGGCTACGATACATTAGTTTAGGTTACGGTAAAACATGTCTTAATGACATTTTAAGTGACCGATGTCTTTACTTTGTATGACGTTTTTGGGGCTAGTAAGCTGAAGCACAAGAGGTTATGCTGGCCTTTTATTTTAGAGGTTGTGGTGTGTGCCAATACAAAGACATTATTTATTTTCTTAACATTCACTCACTCCTTTTCTACGGTTCAGGACAGGTCGCCCTGACTCTAGCTAAGCGTCTGTTAACAATAAGCAATAAGAATCTATATTAATAAGTCTGTAGCTCTGACTGTATTTTATGCAATTTATTTCATGAACCTGATTTTTTTTTGTCTCACAGTCTGTTTGCATGTCCAAGCTTAACTCAAAAACAGCTTGAACGATTTTAAATAAAAATTGTGCACGAGAACCTTCTTTCGTTGCTCAATTGAATGGGCTATAATAATAGCCAATAAAAAGTAAATAGAAAATTCAAATTTTATTCATCCTCTAGCGATGTTGATAACATTTTATAGACAGATAGTACACGTTATTCCATAATTGATAAGCTATGAGAATTGTCAATATTATTTTTGGAAATACTAAAAATAATATTCAAAGACAATTAAAATTTCATTAATAATTCTCAACCGGTTTTGATGAAGTTTTGTAGACGAGAAGTATACGGTATTTCATAATTTATAGGATATATTAATTTTCAATAATACTAGTAGGAATAAGATTACATGATGAAATAAAAGTGAGAGGAGTCGCGGGGAACCGCTGGTGTGCAATCGAAGTATTCAATTTGTTGTTAAATATTGAACAAATTTTTCTAACCGAAACATGTATGTTTCTTTTTTTATGGTTACCTATACGGTGAAAATGGCATTATGTATTGTAAACAAACAGTATATTTAATAATTCGAGTAGGAATAAGATTACATGATGAAATAAAAGTGAGCGGAGTCGCGGGGAACCGCTGCTGTGTAAACGAAGTTTTCAATTTGTCGTTAAATATTGAACATTATTGAACAAATTTTTCTAACCGAAACATGTATGTTTCTTCTTCTTTGGTTACTTATGCGGTGAAAATGGCGCTATCTATTACAAACAAACAGTATATTTACCTTTTTCCGTCAAGGATACCAGTTTGACGAGCCTTTCAGAGTAAGTCAAGTACATTAAAGGTCCTATCAAGTTCAATGTTTTAATAACCTTAAGCACACAATGGACAATGCAAGTCTCGCCTCAAACAAAATATTAATTAAAGCCCAACGAATGTAAAAGATAACGTATTTTCATAGACTTATCACGATTACGTTGTATGCAAACATTGTTAATAGTTTATTGCACTGACGTATATTTAAGTGAAAAATAGTGCAATATATCTATCAGACTCTCGTAAATAACGCTTAAGGTTTACATATTGCTGCTGTGAAAAAAGATAAATAGTTCAGCTGTTAGAAAGAAGGTAACTTTCGCATACACTATGTCATGCAACCCTCTTTATTTCAGTTACATGAAATCTATACAATTAATAAAACTGAAGTGTCTGTTTGTGATCTCAAAATAATAGGTTTTTACTAAATGCAGATAAAAGTTTATACGGTGTTTATAAGATTTTTTTAATTTTTGTCTGTTTGTTCTGGGTAATCTCCGAAACGGTTTGACCGATTTGGACGGGACTTTCACTAGCAGATAGCTGCTGTTATAAGGAATAATTTGGGTTACTTTTATTTTATTAATATAATTAGGTACTGCACAAAAAAAAAAATCGGAAGAACGACGATTTTGGGGCGCTTAAATAGTTTACGCTGAGTAAATCTAAGTGCCTAAAATTAATATAATATCTAATACTAATATATTAAATAAAATAAATTAATACTGCGAATTCTAACATGACCTGTGCCATTGAACTTAGACCCCCCAAAATATTGACCTTGTCACTCAACGAAAAAGGACAGTAAGTGATGTATATAATACTCATTGTTTATGAATACTGTAAATGTCAAACAGAAAATAGTCTATGATCCAAAAGTCAAAAGTCGAGTTTAGGGTGATCGCTAGTTCTTAATAAATAGGCTTTAAAAATGCTAAAAGAATTTTCCAAATTTGACAGGTACCTCCAGAGTTTAGCTCGTTCAAACATATTATCGTCCTGCCGCTTCCTTCTGAATCAACTCTATTAACGTGTTTCCACACGGCAATACTATCGCGGCGATGTAACACAAAACGTGACACGGTCTTGCTCCATTAAGCCCCGCCCAGCCGCGTGACACTCGTTGAAACTTGAATTCCACTCTTACCTGTCACCGAACTGAGCGCTTTTAAACAAAACAACTGTATAACAAGTTGTCGCGGACACGCGGCAATCCGTTGCGTCTTGCGGCGAGTCGTTGTGGTCACGCGGCGATCCTTCACTACTCGCGACGATATAAAGGCCAATGAATAATTGTCTTGTGGAGATCACTTGACGATATCAGGGCGGACTCATGGCGAAAGATTCATTCGTGGAGATGGCGCCTAACACTTCAAATCTATGTTAATGATCGTTTGTTCAAAATCTTTAATCTCCAAAAAATCTTCATCGATTCCTTTGACATTTTAACACAAGGTTTCGTTCGAAACGAAAACAAATTCGATAAAAAAAAAAGTGGTAACATGTACTTTTGTAGCACGTTAGCAGTTATTCTTCCTTGTCGTGATTAAAATTAATCAATTATTAACTGAAATTAAATAATGAAAGGATTGAAAAAAGGATTTACTTCAACATTAAAAATAATGTCGAGTATGACTGTCTGCAATAAATTAGAGTAGATATCTATGTATGAGTAGGTATGTTCAGTAGAACTAATCTTACTAGTAGTATCCTGCAAACTGCACTGGTAAATAACATAGAGTGTCGTTAAGCGAACAACGACTGTTACCATTTCAACTATCATTTATATCAGACTGACCATATCCAGCAGCACTATTCTTATTAGTTGTATCAGAAATGTCTACCGCAAGCTGTACTGGTGAATAACATCGAGTGTGATTTCTAATACTTACCACACTATTTCTCTTGATCACAGTTAAACGAGAGGTTAAATGAGTAACGACTGATACCATCTCAACTATCATTTATAATAGACTGGCCATAGCCAGCACCACCATTCTTATTACTAATATTCGAAATATCTACCGCAACTTTAGTGGTGAATAACTGAATATCATCGAGTGTGACTTCTATTACGTTTTTACTTCACGATCTATCTTTATCACAATAAAGCAATACGTTTAGCAAGCAACACATCTTAGTATCTTATCCACCAGAGGGTGCATCACTGCTGTCACTGGGGGCTTTCCCAAGCTTCCCGAACGCCTCCCACACTCCGGAGGCCGCCACCCTCACATCTAGTGCGCCCTCTCAGCCCATGGGAGACTCTCAGGCCCCATACCAAAAAAAACCGCAGCCCCTTATGGATCTGGCCCCCAAACCTCAGCCTTTAAATCTGGCCCCTAGACCCCGCCTGCTAAATTGCACTTAATACGTTGTCCTGCTCCTACGTGAGCACGGTATAAAGGAAGTCAGTGCCTTTGACCAATACTTCGAAGAATGCGGAGGCCTTAAATTCGTCAGGCTCTTTTTCAGGATAGTAGAGACCTTAATGCATCTTGACAACGCTGTCTCCAACCCAAGGCCTCTCAATGGATAAGTTAAGACCAAAAGAACTCAACGTATTCTTTAATGCTAGGAACTTAGCTCCTCGACGTGATCTCGTAGCTAACTTCCTTGTAGAACGTCAGTGTTTCTCGTACAAGAAACACTTCTAAAACCTACTAGGTGCAACTCTGGGGTCGCTAACTATAAAATTGTTACAAATGACCGTGTCACCCAAGGCGGCGGCACTGTCATTTACTAGAAGCGTTCACTATACTGTATGCCAATGGACCCTCCCGAACTTACCAATATGGAAGTTTCTATATGTAGAATAGGTATGACTGATCATCCGTCAATCATAATCGTATCCGCGTACTTACCGCTATTAAAAAGTCTCCTTGGTACCGATCTGGAGGCTCTTTTTTCACTCGGTTCCTCCATTATCATAGCGACCTCAACAGTGGTCACACTAGCTTTAACAGTTCCAGTGACTCCCGTAACGAGAGGATACTCGATCTGTTATGTGATGACATGAACTTTGACGTCATATCTCCCTCCGAACCTACCCACTTTCAAGATAACTGTCACCCGACAGTACTTGATGTGGCCCTACCGAAAGGTATCGAGTTTCGGTTGCAACTTATAGACGTCGTACACGAACTCGACTCCGATCACCACCTGGTCATCCTCCGTCTAGGACATTCATCCGACCATAGTCCTCCCTCCGTCCAGGTGGTACTACGCAAAACTCAAACATCTACTTGCGGACAGGCCGTCCTCGGTCAGCTTGGACAGGGTCCCTGACGTACAGCAGTCGGTCGCAGACGCCGGCATAGCGATCAATTCCTTCGTCGACCACCTCCAGGTCGGCATCAGAGAGGCCTCGAGAGAGGTCAAAGTGGTTAACGACAGCTGCTTCAACGAGAGTTGCATTACAACGAGAGTTTAAAGCTCGTATAATAGAATATAGAGGTCACGCTTAGAACAACCTCGTAGAGGGTCTCAGACCGCCCTATCTCACATACTGGAAGTTAGTCAGAACGTTAAAAATAGAATACTCCTCCCAGTTGCCACCCCTCAAAAGAGGACCGGCCCTCCCTCTCACGTTCGAAAGCGATAACAATGCGGACTGTTTCGCCGCAAGCTTGGAGAGCCAGTGCTCCCCAAACTGCGACAACATAGACGCCGCACATGTCAACTAAATCGAATCCTCAGCACAGGAACTCATTTCGGTCCCCCCCACGGATACTCTAATCTGGTCACGTCTGACGAAATCTGTTCAACCATCATGGGCCTTATTATGCTCAAAAAATCTCCCGGTCCTTACGGGATCAGGAATGAAGAACTCAAACTTCTTCCCGATCACCTCATAGCACTCATGGTTTGCATATTCAATATAAACATCAACCACTGCCATTTCCCAGCCGCCTGGAAAACGGCCATAGTCATAGGGATACATAAACCCGGCAAACAAGCATCGCTTCCCTATAGCTATCGCCCAATTAGTCTCTTGAATACCTTAAGTAAAATCTATGAGCGTCTCCTTCTGAACCGTCTCAAGAGCATGATAGACGACAAAAATCTATACCCACCGGAACAGTTTGGGTTCCGCGCTCGACACTCTGGTACGCACCAAGTGCAACGCCCCAAGTAGCACATAGTATCTAATTTCGCGAAAGATAAACCATATCGTACACTTGCGGTCTTCTTCGACGTCGTGAAGGCCTTCGATAAGATCTGGCACGCCGCACTGTTGTACAAGCTACACCACTTACAAGTCCCAGATATATTAGTTCATATCATCCGCGACTACCTCACTGACCGCACCTTCCGCTACTGAGTGGAAGGTGTACTTTCCACTCCCCGCCCCGTACGCTCGGGCGTCCCGCAAGGCTCCATTCTGGAGCCTTGCCTTTTCAACCTGTACGTCAGTGACCTACTCCGTCCCTCCGAGGTCGAAGTAGGTCAATACGCTGCCGATATAGTCATTTACGCTTCTAATAGGCATAGACTTCATCTCAGACACACCGTCCAACGTGCAGTTACCACTCTCGGTAAAAGGTATCGTAAAGGGCGCATAGCCATCAACCTCTCCAAGAGCGCCGCGATTATCTTCAACCCTAGGAAAAAAGAGATCCCCAAGGGTATCAAACCTCTCAAACTATTTAAAGACAAGATCCCCTAGGCCACTGAGACTAAATATCTCGGTGTGACCCTCGATAAGAAGCTCACCTTCGACTCTCATGTCCATACACACACACATATGAACATATATACGTGCACACCACATAGGTACATAGGTTCTGTAAGAAACGTTTTTTTTTCTTCTTTTAAGCTAGATAGTGTAGAAATACTTTTCAGATCACTAAATACACGTACACATGTTTCCTCCCTTCCTCCCAGGAGGCGGGGAACATGTATATATGTATATGTTAGTTTAGCTGGAGTTTTACTGATAGGGAATTAGTCAGATCGCGACGTAGTTGCAATCGCGGCAACAGCCCAAGCCGAGGTCCGGCCACTTTGGCACCCTTGCACGCATGTTGCCCACGCTTTCGAGGCTGAGTGCCTTAAGCGCTCCCCCCCAAGCCCGGTAAAGGTGTAAAAGCCATCAGCGGCTCTGTATTTGGTTAGGGCTCCCAACGCTAACAGTGAGTTCATGTCAAAAAAAAAATGTATATAAAATAAAAACATCATAGTATACACTTTTCTTATAATGTCTATTCACACTCATTATTTCATAATAGGCCTTAAGAAGTTTAACTTAAAAAAGAAGGTGTGTTATCTATGGTAAAGAGTTGTGCTAGGAGCACTTTTGTTTGGGGCACGAGTCAGGAACCTCCGCGTGGTGTGTCCCGGGCAACGTCGGCCGCTTCACGGTCGGCGGCGAATACCTGTCAGGGTTTTTTTTTTTTTTTTTTTTTTTTTTTTTTTTTTTTTTTTTTTTTTTTTTTTTCTCTGGGGTTTCCTCCGTCGTTACATCCCTCTGATTAGCAGAGGGAGTGACTTGACGGGGCGATGGTGGGCCCGGCGTGCACTTACCCTGCCGTCGGGCAGGCGAGTGGGGCGACTCACTGCCTCCGTCATTCTCGTAATCCCATCGACACGGTCATGTCTCGCGGCTTCGATGGGACCGAGGGTCTCGGCTTCACCGCCCGGACCGCGAGGAAGAAAACCTCTATAAAAAATCACCCCAATCCCAAGCGGCGGCGCACCGCGAGGGGATGCGTGGCTGGGGGGAGTCCAGTCACGAGTGCGACCCCCGTCAGAGAACCGGCCGACTTTCTGACGGGTTACACTAGGCTTACCCAGGCACAGGGGGCACTGCCTGGGTGGACCTACACTTCCCCCATTTTCGTGGGAATAAAAATGAGTGATCCATCCAACCAAAAAATTTTAACTCTTAGGTTTAAGGAAGGTAGTAGTAGCGCCAGAAATGGTGCAGCGTTGAGTGACGAGGGAAGTGCAGGGTGTCAAAAGCGGACAAGAGATCCGCTGGACTTAGATACCGATCCGGTTGTGGCACCGAAGGTTACGACGGCCCAGAGGGGCAAACCGATGGCGTCCGGGAGTGATTCCGAGGTGTCTGGAAGGGTGGGGAAACGCCCGTTGGGGTCGCCCATGACGGGTTTGGAAGCGGAGCGAGATGGAGTACAGGCTCCAAAGCGCGGAACCGCAAGAAGGGGGTCGGTTCGCGGATTGGGGCGCTCCAAAAGCGTGGAGCGCTCAATTTGGGCCAAAAAGGGTGTGATGAGCTCCTTTTTAATGGATAAAAGTGGCGCTGGTGCCACTGAGGATGATGAGGTGGTATTCGTGGGGGATGAGAGTGATGCGGAGGGGTCCTGCAGCACTGATGTGCTTGACGCTGGGTCACTGAGGACCTGAGTTTGTCGCATTTCAGGCAACTTAAAAGGGACTTGCATTAAGTCCCTCAAGGAGGCAGCCAACTCATTGAAGGAGGTGGTGGAGGTTCTGCTCCTGCGCACCTCCAATGAAGAGACGGCCCGCTTGGGCCGCGAGGCTAAAGTCCTTCGCCAGCAGGTGAAGGACTTAAAGGAGGAAGTGCTTGCGTGGCGCAGGGAAGCAAGCGAGAGGAGGATCATGCCTCCTCCTCCACCGCCGCCACCGCGGCCGGTCCAAGCAGAAGCGCCCCCCATGGGGTGGGAGAAAGTGCTGGAGGAAACGGTGGGCAGATTGGAGCTGTCCATCTGCACCACTGTCGGAAGCGTGATTGATGCGCGCTTCGACAGCTTGGAGGTCGATGGGCGGCTCCTGCCCAAAAAGGTGATGCGCCCGCCTCTAGCGGGTGATAATAGGCCTGAGCCGGCTAGGAAAGAGGGGCCTGCCGCTGGACCTGGACCTGCTCGACGTACGGGTACCAGTGCGGGGGGACTGGTGCGAAGAGGCCCCGGTCCGTGTCTCGGGCTAGGTCGGAGGGAGTGGCTGCGCCGTCAGCACCCGTAGCCCCACTCGGCGTGGAGTGGGCTGCTCTACCGGGGGCGCCTAACTCACAGGTGGCTTCCCAGGCTCCTTCTGGAGGAGGGGGGGAGGCATGGACAGAAGTGGTTCGGAGGCGCAGAAAAAAGACGAAGGCACAAACCGTGCCTGCAGCTCCCGCGCCTAAAAAGGTGGCTGGGCCGAAGATGCCCTCCGTGCCACGCTCGGCTGCAGTTGTTATAACACTGCAGCTTGAGGCTGTGGCCAGGGGTGTTACGTACGCGGCAGCGGTACTGAAGGCGCGGGAGCATGTTAAGCTGGGGGAGCTTGGAATCAGCGACCCGAAGCTCCGCACGACGGCCACGGGGGCCAAGATTATAGAAATTAATGGCCCCGATGGTGAATTGAAGGCGGACGGCCTGGTGACACAGCTACGAGCTGCATTGGCCGGTGTAGCTGTGGTTACCAGGCCAATAAAACGGGCGGAGCTTCGGGTCGTTGGAATCGACGACTCGGTCGATGCAAATGAGTTGAGGGCGGCAATAGTTGGTGTGACCGGATGTGAGCCGGCCATGATTAAGGTCGGTTCCATCCGGTAAAACTGGGGAGGGGGAGCGGCGTTTGTGTCGCTTCCAGCCGCTGAGGCGAAGAAGTTGGCCGATACAGGGCGTCTCCTGGTCGGCTGGAGTGTGGCCCGAATATGCCCATTGCCGGAAAAGCTGCTGCGGTGCTTCAGATGCATGGGCTTGGGCCACACTCGCCCACTCTGTGAGGCGATGGCCGACAGGAGCGCCCTATGTTATAGGTGTGGGGGGTCTGGCCATGCGGCGGCAGAATGTGCATCGGTAAAGATGCACTGTGATGTATGTGCCGCCGCTGGCAAACCAGCGGACCATTACATGGGAGGGGCGAGCTGCAGGCCCCCCGCAACCAAAAGGAGGCCTCCCGGTATTGGTACGGGTAGACCCGGGTTGGAGGTGATTGGATCAGCCCGTTAATGGACCGGAGCTGCATCAATTACCTCCAGGGTAATTTGAACCACTCCGCCACTGCACAAGACCTATTTGTGCAATCAGTGGCGGAGTGGAGCATTAATGTCGCAGTGGCTGCGGAGCCGTACAGTGTCCCCGCCCAACCTTATTGGGCGGGTGACATTGAAGGCTCCGTAGCTATTTATAGTACAGGGTTCCCCCTCACCATTAAGGAGAGGGGGTCTGGGTTCGTGGCGGCCGCCTGGGGAGGGTATGGAGTAGTAGGCGTTTACTTCTCCCCAAACCGGCCCCTGAGGGAGTTCGAGTCGTTTCTCGACTCCCTGGGGCCGGTGGTTAGGCGGCTGTCGCCACTCCCCATAGTCCTACTTGGCGACCTTAACGCCAAGTCGCGGGCATGGGGAGGGGTGGCCACGGACCCAAGAGGGACAGCGGTGGAGGAGTGGGCAGTCCAGGCTGGGCTGTCCCTCCTCAACCGAGGGGCGGTGCACACGTGCGTGCGACAGAACGGAGGGTCCGTGGTGGACGTCTCCTTCGCCACCCCGTCTGTCGCACGACGTGTGCAGGATTGGAGAGTGCTGGAGGAGGTGGAGACCCTGTCAGACCACCGGTATATCCGGTTTGGGGTCTCCACCTCCTCAGAGGTGCCGGCGCGCCGGGCTCCGGGTGGGGCTAACTTCCCCCGATGGGTGGTGAGCCGCCTCAATCGGCAGCTTGCTGAAGAGGCGGCCATCGTCCAGAGCTGGCGTGCGCCGGCTCCCAGTGAGGAAGATATCGACGCGATCGCGGGCCGTTTCCGTAAGGCCCTTACGGCGGTCTGCGACGCGTCGATGCCGCAGAGCAAAAACCGCCCGCAAGGCAGGCGGGCGGTGTATTGGTGGACCCCGGAGATTGCCGATCTCCGGGTGGCCCGCTCCGCGGCGCGGCGGCAGCTTCAGCGCTGCCGCCGGCGGCAAACTCGTATAGAGGGGGAGGAGGCCCGGCTGCTTGACCACTACAGGGAAGCTAGGAAGTCCCTGCAGGTGGCCATCAGCCGGGCAAAGGATGAGCAGTGGGAGGAGCTCCTCAGGACCCTGGACAGGGACCCGTGGGGGCGCCCGTACCGGGTAGCCCGGAAGAAGTTCCGGGGGCAGGCGCCCCCTTTAACGGAGTCCCTGGACTCAGAGGTCCTAGCGAGGGTCGTGGCCACATTGATGCCCGACCCTCCGGAGCTCCTCCCGCCTCCCATGTTAGATGAGAGCGCTGTTGTGGAGGAGCTGTTACCACCCCACCCCGTCACTGAGGAGGAGATGGGGTCGGTGGTGGAGCGCCTCCGCAACAAGTGGAGGGCGCCAGGCCCGGACGGAGTTCCGGGCCGGGTGTTAGGTGTGGCGCTGAACCACATGGGCGTAGAGCTTCGGGAGCTGTTCAACCGATGTTTGTCGGTTGGACGGTTCCCGAAGCTCTGGAAGATGGGGCGACTCTGCCTTCTGGGGAAGGAGGGTCGCCCCCCGGACTGCCCGTCCTCGTACCGGCCCCTGGTGCTACTGGACGACACGGGGAAGATGCTGGAGCGTATTCTGGCATCTCGTGTCATCCATCACATGGCGGAAGTTGGGCCGGTACTTTCGGACCGGCAGTTCGGATTCTGGAGAGGGCGTTCGACGCTGGACGCCCTCTCCACCCTGAAGGCGTGGTCTGCGGAGGCGACTGCGGGTGGAGGTAGGTTGTTGGCGGTGTCGATAGACATCGCCAACGCCTTCAACAGTCTGCCGCATGGTGTTATACGGGAGGCGCTCCGGTTTTTCGGAGTGCCCTCGTACCTGCGGCGGCTGTTGGGGGACTACCTCCAAGGGAGGGAGGTCGCCTTCGTAGACGGGAGAGGCAGTGTGGTTCGGCGGCACGTGGGGTGCGGTGTTCCACAGGGGTCGGTGTTGGGGCCGCTCCTGTGGAACATGGGCTACGACTGGGTGCTCCGTGTAGCACTCCCTTCGGGGATTCGCGTGCTGTGCTACGCGGACGACACTCTAGTCGTGGCCCAGGGGGGGACGTTTGAAGAGGTGGTGCGCCTGGCCATAGAGGGCACTGCCCTCGTGGTCGGGCGCATAAAGGCGTTGGGCCTCAGGGTGGCGGCCGAGAAGACCGAGGCCCTGCTCTTTCATGGGCCTCGGTGTGGGCCGCCTCCTGGGGCCCACATATATGTGGAGGGCGTTAGGGTCCGGGTTGGGGCCCAGATGAAATATCTGGGCCTCAACCTGGACGGTCGTTGGCGGTTCGAGTCCCACTTTAAGGGACTCGAACCGCGGATAGTGGGAACGGCGGCGGCTCTCGGCCGGCTTCTCCCGAATTCGGGGGGGCCGGGCGCGAGCTGTCGCCGTTTGTTCGCGGGAGTTGTCAAGAGCATGGCCGTCTACGGGGCACCGATCTGGGCGGATGCCCTCAGCGCCACGAACAGACGCGTACTGCGTGCTACACAGCGTGTCGTGGCGCTGAGAGTAATCCGCGGGTACCGGTCGGTGTCCGCGGGGGCGGCCGTGGTTCTTGCCGGCTCCCCGCCGTGGGAGCTGGAGGCGGAGGTGCTCGCCGCCGTGTATGAATTCACGGCGGCGAGGAGAGAGATAGGAGAGCCTTCAGCTCCCACCGAGGTAGAACGGGTCCGACGGGAGACCCGGGAAGTGGTCTTCAGGAGGTGGGAGGAGGACCTGGCGGACGCGCGCTATGGACGATATACCATAGACGCCGTCCACCCGGTCCTCCGGGAGTGGTGCGCCAGGGAGCGGGGCTCCCTGACGTTTAGACTTGTGCAGGTGCTATCCGGACATGGTTGTTTCGGATGGTACCTGCACAAGATAGCACGGAGGGAGCCAAACACTACGTGCCACGAGTGCGGGGCTGCAGAGGACATGGCGCAGCACACTCTGTCTGAGTGTGCTGCGTGGGTGGAGCAGCGCCGCACTCTGGCCGTAGCTGTTGGAGGAGGAGACCTCTCGCTGCCGAGCGTGGTTAAAGCCATGGTCGGCAGCGAGACGGCATGGACGGAAATGGCCTCCTTCTGTGAGGAGGTCATCTCGCAGAAGGAGGCTGCGGAGAGGGTACGCGAGGGGGATCCCTTGAGCGGCCCTCTCCGCCAACGACGAGGGGGTGGCCGGAGGAGGCGGTTTAACCGTGACTTCCCGCCACCCTAGCCGAACCAGAGGAGACGGGTTGGGGGGGGGGGGGGGCCGTTCTCCTCATTGCACTGGTTCGGCAGGTGGAGGAGACAGCTATCGTGTACATAGCTGTCTCCTAATTAGGCCGGGGCCCGGATAGCCGGGCCGGCCTCCGGGGCGGCGCAGCAGAATGCCAGCGCAGTGCCCGCGTCGCCCCATTATGGGGCGGCTGTACACCGCGGAGTTTTTTAGTGAGTAGGAGTCTCACATAACCACTCGACCCCCAATTCGGGTGTGTACCCATGACGGGTTTTCCACTCCGCGTTAACAAAAAAAAAAAAAAAAAAAAAAGGAGCACTTTTGTTTAATTTTGTATAATAAAACAATGAACGTAGTATTGCGTAAAGTAAGTGTAACATGTAAAAAAGTTACTTAACGTGCATTCCAGTTAATCCGTTTATAAATTTTCCTGCATTTTCAATTATTTCAGTAGGTATGTTTTACATCATGATATGAGTCCATTATTGTATCTACTAATTATTCATTTCATTTTACATGATATATAATTGTAAAAAATATAGTTTGGAACAATGCAAGTAGATCATAATTAAGTAACTTTATTTACCAAGTGTTAATCACTTTTAATACTTGACTAATCTTTCGGTAACTAATACAATATTACGTCACTTTAGTTCCAAGGTTCAAGAGCTATAAAATCTGGGTTATCTAGATGCCTACGATTATAAACTAAAAATGGTAATAGCATTTTTTTTTTCGGTCAGTCATTTTTATATTGAATATAATACAATAAGACAAAAAAAACCATCTCTTAAGCTTAACAACTATAAAAATACATCTATCATAAGACACAGAACACGAAATTTAATTTGAAAATAAACCAAGATTAAAATAACATTGCAATTTGTGCTTAGTAGTAAAGTCTGTAATGAAGATCAAACGAAATGTGTCAAGAACATCACAAATTTTCCACCTGTTTATTAAACTAGTAATATATTTTATTAGATTAGAAATACCGAGGTTATTTAGGACGTGCTCAATTTTATGATAGTTAGAATTAAAAAGTCTAGCTTGCGGTTCGAGTGCACCGGATCTCATATCCGATCAAAAGCAGACGTTGTTATAAAAAGGTTTAAATTTGTACTTTAACTTAGATTTTTAATTACTTTGTCTCTGAGAAAAAGCACAAAATAGTTAGATACAGAAAGCCAGTTCCATATCGCGAGTGACAACAACGCATGCGCGCATAAACACGTACGCATGATGATCTCGAATCAAGTCGGTCGAACGCCAAGCGCGAGTGTCCGCGGTTTATCCATAAACTACGTAATTATTATTTTGTATGTGACACTTAGATCTGGATTGGTAATCAATGAGCGATTTTATTAAAACTGTGTATGTAATTTTATAAATAATACATAAATCGAAATAAATTCACGTTTTTGAACTAATTTTTAAATGTTTATTTATTAGAAAAAAATGCTCTTATATAACTTATAATAAACTTGCTGGCTCGGCAGACTTTGTTTTTTCCTTTAAATATAGTATATGAATATGAGCTCAACTAGTCAAGTTGTTTAGAAGTTACACGATCACTAAGAGACGTATTCAAAACTGTATATTTATATAAGATTTTTGATATTCTGAAATAGAGATTTTTATAGAAATATGTAATTGCCAGCTATAATGCTAGAGTCAAGAGTAGATAACTAAATTCACGGTCGGCCAGAGCCTACCTTCTGTACCTATCTATTTTGTGTTTAAGAGTTGACTGATATCCATTACTTAAAAATCAAAAATTACTTTCATAAATATATTTTTACCCGATCTGCGAAAAATAAAGGTTATGTTTTTCGAGCGTATATAAGTATGTATGTATGTTTATTTCTTTGGCACACTCTGTAGCCTAAACGAGTTGATGGATTTTAGCATACGAGGTATCTTTAGATTCGTCTTAAATGAGGGAGTGACATAGGCTATGTAATATTTAAGTACGAAGTCTGGGAATCAAAAAAAAAAAAAGCAAAAATAGAAAAATATTATTACAGTCTCAAAATCTGTTATAACGACATCGATGGGACTGCTCATATTCAGTCGTAAAAACCGATAGTCGTGACAACCGGTGATGTTTAATGTGTATCGTGCAAGTACAAACAAATCGATAGGGAATTATTGGAAAAATATATTTATTCAACTATGTACATTTTGTTTATTACACATAAGTACAATGCATATTATTTTTCTGTGAGCATAAAAACTGTAATTTTGGTCTGTTTGGAACACTTCTATTGTGCATAGATATTTTGTAATTCACGTTGGATTTTAATAAACGTATCGTCATAATTGCTGTGGATATGGAACTGTTCATTAAAAAGAACAATCTTTCATAATACATTAACAGCATTGATACCATCATTCAAAGTTGGTACAGTAAATTGTTCTTCAGAGTCTTCCTGTTCGTCATCTTCCTCTTGAACATCTCGTACAATATCATCTTCCGTAGATCGTGCGCAAATTGCAATAGAGTTATATACATCAATGAACTCTGCTGCTTCAGTAGTAGATAAAGCAGGTCGTATATTTTGGGCTAATTGAGCAAGAGAAATATTGTCCTCTCCATCATCATCAGTCACATCATCTGAGGTCATTGTTAAGAGGTCTTTAAAACCAGCATGTTTAAAGCAGTTAGCTATAGTGTTTTGTGAAACGTTTTTCCATGCTTCTAATATCATCAAGATGGCATCAAGAACCGTAAAGCCTTTTTGGTCGCTACTGTCAAGGTTTTGTATTAACTTAAACACTTGCAGTCTTCTATAGTGAGATTTTAAACACCTTATTACACCTCGGTCCATTGGTTGCAATACAGATGTAACATTTGGTGGTAAGAACACAAGTTTAATGCATTTTAGATTAGTAACAGCCGGATGAGCAGGACAGTTATCAACCAAAAATAGAACGTTCTGTTTGTTTCCTTTCAATTCAGCGTCCCAGTTTCTTAACCATCTCTCAAAAATGTCCGATGTCATCCATGACTTCACATTGTTTTCATACGTTACCGGCAGTGAGTGTATGTTTTTAAAGCATCTTGGTTTCTTAGATTTGCCAATAACTAAAAGCTTTCTTTTACAGGATCCTGTCATATTTGCTGCAACCATGATCGTTAATCTTGTCTTAGACATTTTTCCTCCCGAACAATTCTCACCTTTGAACTTTAAAGCCTTGTCTGGTTTCATATTGTAAAAAAGTCCAGTTTCGTCTGCGTTAAAATTTTCATCTGGTCCGTAGCCTTCGAATAATGTCTTGACTCTACTGCATGCACGTGTTTTGTTTCAAGATTAGAAAAGACCCTACACTAAACTAAATCCTATTGTTTTCTTTCCTGATTTTAATAGCCATTGAAGACAAATGTGGATACCTATTCAAATTGTTTACAATACAGCTTAGCTGGTCGTTCTAACAGATCTAATTCTCCGAAATATTAGTTAAATGTGGTCGTTTTATGAGGTATGTCGTTATTAGCAATGTAGTTTATAGCAATGTTTTTAATAAGGCGGTCATATAGCATTCAGCCGGGACCTTTGTTCTAGGTTATTATAACCGGCATGTTGTTCTAAACGATGTCGCAGTAAACAGTTTTGACTGTAACGGTTGTTTTGTTGCAGTCGGGTTTTTTGTTTTCTCTTTAATATTTTAGCTTGTTTGCAAAGTAGTGTAGTTATGCTTTTTATTTATATGTTTAACATAATGTAGTTTTATAAATTATTCCTACAGTTCCCATAACAAGTATTATGTATAAATTTGTGATTGTTTTTTAATATATCAATAAATCCATTTTATGGGTTATTCTACAGTACACCGAACATTTGGCAACTAAATTCTATAACGTGTATTTGTCACACATTGCCTACGTACTCATGATGCCAAAATTAAAAAAATATGCATTTTTTGTCAAACCCAACATTGTTTGACATTTGACAACTGACAGTTGACACTGATAATGTATAATACTACGGCGTTTTTTAATGTTCGGGTAACCAGGTAAAGTGATGACGTCATGAAGGCCAAACAAAGAGCATAGAGATCTTCTTCAAACATATATATATTCATTAAATAGTTTTGTTCTAATATATTATAAAATTAACGTAGAATGCAATTCCTCGAAATGGTTTTTGATTTAGACATGATTTAAAAAAATAAACAATCCGAAATCTGTTTATTTTTTTGTATATACGCTTATGAAATAAATAATCATTTGGGGGAGGGATGAGACTTCATTTGTAATTTTTAATTTATTAGGTATATCCCGTATATTATATATAGGTCTGTAAGTTTGTGATTAAGTTTGTAAGAGGTAATCTCTGGGTAAAAGTTTTTTGTTTATTTTACTTATAGAAAGCTGTGTTCAGGCTATATCCATCAGTTTATACAACCTTTATGAAGTAAACAAAATAAATAAATAATAAATACTTCACAATGGCAGCTGTCGAGCCATAATAAGTACCTGCATTGTATTCGTGCTCTTGTTTTTTTCTTTTTTATTATAAGGTCGTAACTAGGTAATATTTTGAACAATGAGATATATTCAGTTAATTTTTTTTTCGGCATTTACCTGATTTACCTGGATCATATGACTCTACGTTTTGTTCCATGTCAGTAGAGATCTGTGGTGCTATCAGCCTGTATTAGCCAACGTATAATAAATCGTGACATATACTTAATTAAATCTATGGTTGAAACATATATATGTATGTTTTAAAAATTATCATTATGAAAGTCTTACGTTTTTTCCTTTATAAAGGACGATTTATAGTTGAAAATTTACAACGTATTAGGAAAGTTACACACGTGCCGCTTGTCACACGCGTGACGTAGTTTCTCTTCCACTGTTACAGGCTATGTTTTATAGTGATTAAGATTTATTTAATACGTGACTATGATATCATTTTACATTATATATTTGTAGCGACAGGATAGAACAAAATGTACTGTTAGCACTGACCACCGGCACGGCACAATTTGTAATGTTTAACTAGTGTTGTCCAGCCGGCCGAAAGCACACTCGCATGTAATCAGATTATATAACTTTTCGTGCAACAATATACTCAGTGAAATATTTCATATTTCATTTCATATTTCATGAAACCCTTTAAGTAACGTTCGCTTAAATATATCATATACGATTAAGTGATCTTTACATTAAGGTTGTGCAGGGGCTGGAGTCTGTTACAGTCCTGCTGGTTTCTCATTAGACAGTTTGTACCGTTGGCATTCAACACAGGTTTTGAGATGCTCTGTCACGTATCGTCGCATACCAGAAAAGTAGAATAGTGAGTAATACGATGCATGTGCAAGTGCAGTTGCCATGACCTGCTGTAGCTGTGTCGTGACATTCAAACATCACCGGTTTTCGACGGTTCTCGGGAACGACAAGTCGTGGTTCTTCGGTCTCCGCGTCAGTGTACCGGTACAGTACTCCTTTGCACATATGATATCCTCTATCTGTCCACCTACTTCTGTCTAATTCATCCTTATCTTCCAGACCCTTGATGATATTTGACACTTCAGGATCAGCTAATTGGTCGTCACGAAGAGGAGCTGCTTTCCAGCGCTGCGTATCGACCAACACCGTGCAAATACCGCACAGATCGCCAGATTCCTCCTCACATCCATGGCGACTGAGCGAATCAGCGATGACGTTTGCCTTACCTGGTGTATAATCCAACTGCAAATGAAAAGACTGAGATTTCATTGTCCACCGGATCAACCTACCAGCAGGAGACTTCAAAGTAAGCAACCTTTTTAATGGCTGGTGATCACTATTTACACGCACAAATGTGTCCATCGATGTAGCCTCGGAACTTCTCAACAGCACATACGACCGCTAAAGCTTCGCGCTCGGTCGTTGAGTAGTTACGTTCTACCCCTGGAGTAAAGCAGCCCCTAATGCTTAGTTGCTGGCGTCAGTCCTCAGACCGGATGGTCGACTATAATCTGGTTGGACAAGGATCGGTGGGGAGGTAACTAACCTTCTGAGTTCGTTGAAAGCGGTGACCTGAGTTTCTTGTCATTGCCAGGACTGATCTTTTCGAGTAAGCATAATCAACGGTTGAGCAATTTTAGAGAAGTTAGGCACAAACTTACGGAACCAGGAACAACTTTGTATGAAGGACTTCATATGCTTCACATTTGTTGGTTCCTTCATATCTATGATAACACTAATCTTGTCTGGATCGGGCGAGACTCCCTTTGGAGTAATCACATGACCTAAATACTTAACGCTCTCTCTGCTGAACACGCACTTCACGCGGTTTGCACGGAGGTTGAAATCACACATACGATCGAAAACCGCTCGCAGATCCTGCAAATGCCGAACGAAATTTTCAGAAATTACTATTAAATCATCTATATACCCTAGCACAGTTACGACCTTAAAGCTGAACCCTGAGCGAAATCGATCGATCAATCGCTGGAAGGTGGCGGGAGTATTACACAGACTGAAGGGCATACATACGCTTGAATCTGTAAACACCAAAAGGAGAAACGAAGGCTGTTTTGTCCTGGTCTTCCTGTCGGACGCTCACCTGCTAGTACCCTGAATGGAGATCAATTGTACTCATATAGCAGCTCTTACCAGTGTACTGAAGCAAATTAACTATTACAGGCAGTGGGTACGAGTCACTCCTTAGTTACTGCATTCAATTTACGATAATCTACGCAAAATCTGTAAGTGCCATCTTTCTTGTGGACCAGCACCGCTGGAGCCGCCCACGGTGACTCACATTCCTCAATAATCCCACTGTCTGTACATGACACTTTTTTCCTTTTCCTGATGGATAAAAAACATTGATCATGGGTATGACGTTAATTTTTTGTCCTTCTGTACTTTTGTATATCCGGATGTAAGTGAAAAACGGCTTGACCGATTTTTATAACATTTTGTATACGAGATTTGGAAAATAAGCTCCATCGAATGGTTTTATCGTTAGTTACAGTAGCCTGGTTTTCATGTAATACCAATAGATGGCGTTACAACTCAAAGATAATTATTTCAATCAATATTATAGTGATAATAAATGAAACATAATTAAGAAATACAATTTAAACACACTTAAAAATTACAGTTAATATTATTTTTATTAAATTTATAGTTTATATTTTATGTTTACTTATAACTATACCAAATTTTGTCTGTGTTAAACAATTAAAAAATATCTGCCTTCCCTATGGCAGACTGTGTGCAGGTCAGACGTGTTTCATTTTCTTCATCATTTTTAATTATCAGCGACCTATTAAATTAAATATTTTGCCATAAAGTCATAGTTCCCAAACATTTGGTCCTTCGAACCGAAATTTTGTGCACGAGAAGTATCTATACATCATTTCGTAATTAATAGGCTATAATAATTGTCAATAATGTAATTAAAAATAAAACTAGGCGAAAGGGAATATTCATATTACATCAGGCACGGATCTGGCTTGGTGCTGCGGTGTAGCATGAATTACTTTACACAAAAGTATACTAATAGTTTGACCGTAACATGAATGTAACCGTAACGTATGTAATATGAATCTTCCAAAAATCATCACTGCGCAATAAACGCTTGTTTAGCCATGGTGCGCCGCTAGTGTTTGCTTAAATTATGAATTAAAAATATACATTCGAATTGAAAACCTCTTTCTTTTTTTAATCGACTTCAAAAATGACGGAGGTTATTCAATTCGAATGTATTTTTTTTTATGGATGTTCAGACACAACTTCTTCGTTTATGAACCGATTTGGACGATTCTTTATTTGTTGGAGAGGGATACCTCAAGGGTAGTTTCATTTTAATTCCATTGGCATTGCCATTGGCAAGTTGGGTTTCTTTTTTGTTAAAAATTGTCTTGTTTTAGATGTATCTTTCAAATTGACAAAATTAATGCGTTTTCGTCTTTAGAATATTGTCTGATACGAGTATGTAATCAGCTCATTCAGTGACGTCTCTCATACTCATATCTAAAAGCACGTAATAGCAGTCTAGATAAAGCGTTTCAGCCTGAATACATTTACTTTAGAGTTCAGATACTAAAGGTGTCTCAGATATGGCTGGAGTTATTATTATTATAACATTGACTATTCTTGAGACTTTAAATAGGTAACAGATATGATATTTTAACGCCTTTTCAATTTTAATATCATTGGGTAACAGATAATTATGTGTGGCGTGCTGGATAAACATATGTGCAAATTGAAATGACAAGATGACTGTGTAAACAGCTTTTGAAAAATATTTAAATAAAAATCATAATAAAGAAATACTTTATTTAATTTATACACTTATGAACGTGAAAACAAGCCTACCGGTTCGGAAAACATACCAGTTATCGAGAAGAAAATCGTTTTTTGACGTGACAACGTCTTATAATTCGATGGAGCCGGCTGCACGGACAAAAAAACATGACTCATGTGGAGTTCCCTCGCTCTGAGGCGTTCCATTTAAGGCTTGAAGTACAAGTGAGAGCGCGGAACGAGCGATAAAGAGGCACAATCGGCCTCCGCGTTACCCGTCACGTCCACCCTCTCTAGCGGCAACCCAAGCCTAGGTCCGTTCCTCGGTGTGAAGCCCTTGGGTCAGGCAGCCGCCCGCGCGATACAAAGTGACACTATACGTGCAACACTTAGTTACCCACACACAACATTACACACGTATGAACACACACACGTGCACACCACACAGGTACATAGGTTCTGTAAGGGACCTTTTTTTTTCTTTTTTTGCGCTAGTTAGACTATTGCGCTAGTTAGTGTAGAAAAACCATTCCGATTATTAAATACACATACGCATGGTCCACTCCTTCCTCCCAGGAGGAGGGGAACGTGCATATGAGTATATATTAGTTAGCTCGAATTTTCATAAGATTAGGGAATTAGCTAGATCGCGACTTTTTCGCATTCGCGACGACCGCCCGAGCCGAGGTTCGGCCACTCTGGCACCCTCGTGCGGGTCGTCACAAACTTTCGCGGCTGAGTGCCCTAAGCGCTCGCCCCCAAGTCCGGTGAAGCTGTAAAAGCCGCAGCGGCTCTGTTTGACGATAGGGCCCCTAAGGCTAACAGTGTAGTCAGTTCTAAAAAAAAAAAAAAAAAAAAAAAAAAAAAAAAAAAAAAAAAAAAAAAAAAAAAAAAAAAAGCCTCCGCGTTCGGCAGCGTTCGACATCTGTCTCTCTCCTACTTGAGTGAGCGATGCGTCCGCGTGGACAGCTGCTATACAATAATACATTTACATGTTTTCGTCAAGTATGAAGTGCAGTGAAAAGTGAATGTGGTGTCAATTGTTTATAGCAACGATAATTGCGGCGATAAAGGTAATAATGATTCTTTCGATATTAAATATATGTTCAGTGATAAATCGTCGAATAATCGTGCTTTCATCACTAAAATAAATAGCATCGGTCCGCTAGTACAGCAATTGTAGGTTATGCTATAATTGACAAAACTATAAATAAAATTACATTTTTCTTTTGAAAAATGATACCATTACATCAGTATTTTCGGATGACGTTGTCACGTTCAACTATCGTCAGTAAACCTACTTTACAGACAACCGATTTTTTACTCAGTTCAATATAAGGAGGACGTTTTCAAATCGAATGTATATTTTTTTATGGATGTTCAGGCATAACTTCTTTGTTTATGGACCGATTTAGATGCTTCTTTTTTTATTAGACAAGAGATTTTTATTGTGCAAAGAGGAATCATTTCCAGACATCACTATCTTTTACGCAATGGCCCACCCTATTTAGACTGTGAAACGTGTTTGACTTTTTCCTTGAACTTATTGTATTGTAAATCGTTAATCTGCTTTTTGTGCTTTTTATTGTAAAGCCTAACATTATTACCTAAGAAACTTTTTGTTAATTTCATACTGAGGTTTAATGTACTTATATATGTTTGTGTGCATATATATGTGTACCTATATTATAGGTATTTTCTTTACATGAACGTTCTGCTAATGTACCTTCGTACATGGAATGTATTTCTACTGCATTCATTAATAAGTAATATGTATATACAACAGTTAAATGTAGAAGAAATACGAATTGCTTTATGTTTCTTAGTATATAAAAAACTGACTGTGCCCCACGATTTCATTGTTCTAACTTTCCATACTTGTCTACAGCTTTCTATATTAATTGACGTTAATGGTTACTGCCTCAATCCTTAAGGCAGTACCGTGAAGTTATATAGCCTATAATCGTACTCAATAAAAAGCCTATAAAATAAATACCGATTTTTTTATATCTGACTAGAGGTTCAGGAGATTAACGCGTTCAAACAAACAAATAATCTCGTTGGGCTTTGCAATATAACTACACGAAACTGCGTTTCATAAGCCTCTCATAATGAATTTACTTAAACAACAACGCCTTGGCCTTAACAGCTTATAATAATTTGTAACAACGTTAATGTTAACCCCTAGCGAATAATCAAACTTTACCTGTCTTAAATTAGTTTCTCTATAATCTCTATGCAATTTTGGTACTAAGCGGATTATTAGAAACACAATATTACATTATGTTATAATTGGATTAATCATCTCAGTATTCCTAACAAGAAAACAAACTAGAAATTCAAAGGAATGTTTTTTTCAACTTTTTTTTACTTCTTTAACTTCTTTAGCTCCATTGTTATTTATTGATGAAATGAATAAGTGACAGTAAAAAGAGTCAAACACATACATCTATAGGATTTAGCATGCGAAAGAATGAGATAGAATACATTATACAGTGTTTCTCATCATCATGTGTTGGTACGTGTGTGTGCGTGCGCCTTAGTGTAGAAATACTCTCAAATCACTAAATACACATACACATGTTTCCTTCGTTCCTCCCAGGAGGCGGGGAACATGTATATCTGTATATGTTAGTTAGCTCGAATTACGGATAGGGAATTAACTAGATCGCGACTTATTTGCAATCGCGGCAACCGCCCAAGCCGAGGTCCGGCCACTTTGGCACCCTTGAGCGAGTTATCTTACTTTCGCGGCTGAGTGCCTAAGCGCTCGCGCCCAAGTCACGGTGAAGCTGTAAAAGCCGTCTGAAGCCCTAGGGCCCTTATGGCTAACAGCCTTGTGTTGTTCCCGTGAATCGTTTATGTGGTAATTTTTATGTTATACACTTTTACAGCGTGTAAACTGTACAAATGTTTTTTTTTCTTAGCACGGCAGCCTGACGGTATTATGTCTGATGATAAGCAAGATACAATTCAAAACAATGACGACCAACGACAGATCCTGTTTCACTCATGTTACAATTGTTAGAGCACTCACCAAAACTTCTTCCGCAAACGCACCCGTGTAACCAATCGTTGTTTTCATTTCCCGTATTTGCCTAAGCTCTGCTCCGTCATAGCGTTATGGAACCTACATCAATAATCCATACTAATATTATAAATGCGAAAGTAACTCTGTGGTAGGGATCGTGACCACCATACACATAGTGATAAATCCATCTATGATTTTCTTTTGGGTTGTCGTGTTCCGAAATCAGTCGTTTTATACGCTGTAAAATTATATAGGGATCGCGGCCACCATACACTTCTTTGCAATTGCGGCAACAGCCCAAGCCGAGGTCCGGCCACTTTGGCACCCTTGCGCGCATTTTGCCCACGCTTTCGCGCTGAGTGCCTTAACCGCTCGCACCCAAGCCCGGTAAAGCTGTAAAAGTCATAAGCGGTTCTTTTTTTGGATAGGGCCCCTCAGGCTAACAGTAAGGTCAGATAGAACAAAAACCCACCGTACACATAGTGATAAACCCATCTATGATTTCCTTTTGGTCTATTGCGTTCCGAGATCAGTCGCAGTCGCGGGTACCAGCTAGTTAGGCTATAAAATAACAATTTTTTTTTATCTGACTGCTTGATTGAAAATATTTGAGCGTTCCATCAAAGAAAAAAGAAATCCCTTGAGTTTTATGAGTATATACTAAGTTACATATAATTGTATGTATTATATACGATGGAAATAAACTGTTACGTCTTCACCGAGCAACATAATTGTGTTCGAATCATAGCGCCAAGTTTTAATTAACAAGATCGAAATGTGATTTAACAGAACTGTGTCACATAACACTTAAAACCTCGAATGTACGATAGTAAATTGCTACATAGTTTAATCAATATCTGAAAGAAATAATTACAAAGACGAATGATTTTGTTGCAGATAAAAGTAAACATTGAAACAAAAAGTTTTTGAGTTTTCAGAATATTCTTTAAGTATATCCTAGATTTCACGAAAACTTCATATTATGTTGATGCAATATATAAAAATACACAATCTAACCTAGCATTGTTTACATAACTTACATAGTTATAATTTTCGTTATAAATATTTTCTTAAATAATAACTTTGTTATCACATATTTGTTTCCATTATCCATGCTGCTTCTATTTTATATTTCATCTTTCGGTTATAATGATGATGGTGAATGATGATTTTGTATTTTATGAATTTAGTTAGCATCTATGATAAGTTCGGATATTTTAATTACATTTTAGATAATTAGAAAAGTGGTCAACATACATATTATGCGAACTTCCTTTATTATAATTAGATTTTGATTAATTAGACGTGTATTGTGGCCAACGTACACAAATGCGAACTTCCCATCTATACAATTAATAAAATTGAGGTGTCTGTTTGTAATGTTAAAATAACAGTCTTTTACTAATTGCATATTAAAGTATATACGATACAAATAACAAAAAGCCCATTTTTAAAATTTCTGTCTGTCTGTCTGTCTGTTTGTTTGTTCCGGGTAATCTCCGAAACGGTTGGGCCAATTTTGACGGTACTTTCACTGATAGATAGCTGATGATATATGGAGTAACTTAGGCTACTTTTATTTTAGAAAAAGATTTAGGGTTCCGCACAAATAAAATAAAAATCTAGTGATGGTGAATCAATTCAGGCGCTTAAATGGCTATTGCTGAGTAAACCATAAGAGAGATAGCAAATTAATGTACTACATAATCATAGGTTTTAAAAAGACCTACAAAAAAACCGGGAGAGTATAATCTTCTAAGGAACACCCACAATAAGCATTTTTATCTTTAAAATAGCCGGGAGCGGGGGAACCAGATTCGCGCGGACATACTGTAGTCTACGTGAGCGTAGCCACGGGAACAGCTAGTATTATTATAAGATTTTGATTAATTAGAAAAGTGACCACAGTACATATATGCGAACTTCCCATATTATAATTTTATTTTGAATATTTAAATAATGGTCAATGTATATTCAAAATGTGCTTACTGTCTGTGCTGTTTTTACAAAATGTAATAATACCTATAGATGTGATTTGAAATTAATTGTATAGAACTAATGGAACAGTTGAAAATAGTAGGTATTATAGAAACTTTGTATCTCGTATCAAAATGTATACAATACAATTGATTTTATCTGGCTTTTATTTCATTTAATCAGCATTTAATCATTCCAGCGACCTCCTTACATAATTTCAGTGTTACTTTTACAAAGCGAAAACCACTTGTTGAAACATAATCATATTTATTTAGTTTGTCAACCTTTTCACGCTTAATAATACAAATTGCAGATCATAGATGGCGCAAAACATAATAATTTTATACGATTTACATTTTTCCGAGTAAACTTTTCATTTCATTTCCCTAGAAAACCTGAAATTTCGACTATAGAAAACGAGTATATAATTTTCAATAATAAATTGGAGTCGGTTCTTTTAGTTTGTTGGTAAAATTTGAATTTAGTAACTAAAAATAAACGTTTTAGCATAAATCTGATTTCGTTATACATGGTACTCGAAGGTAATTTTTAGGTATATTTTATCTCAAATATAATCTTTTGTACACAACTTTTGATTTTTGGTTTTTGAGTTTCAATTTATTTCACAAATGCACGTCAGGGGACATTACTTTAGTACCTATTCCTGGAAATGGAACATTATCAGAGTAGATGGATCCTAATATGTTAAATCCGAGGTACAAACAGATTTTGATAAATACGAGTTTAAATGAGACTTTCTACAAAATGACTTCAGGAAATTTGTTAATAAAGGTATAGGTTACAACAAAGTAACAATAAGATGCTCACGGGGAATAATAACTAAAGAAATGAAGTCTAGGAAACCTTTGCAGCTTTTCCATTTCTCGGTAAACTAGTGCGAATACTTTTCCTTGACTATAAAAGAGGTTTATTTGTTCTTATTTTTATATATCTAGTAGCCGATATATTGATGGGACTGTACCGTATGGTAAGCATATTACTATCTAAAAAGAACGGCTACCATCGACAGATCGGCAATCTATCGTCGGTCGTCGCTGTCATGCGTGCCTGCATATATTCCTCTGCATCAACTGGATATTCACTGCCTGATCCCGAAACGCAACTATCGAAAGAGAATCACTAAAACACAGTCGAATATAAATCCCTACTACGCCGTTTGAATGATCGCGCCAGGACGCGACGCACGTAAGTATGATTTTATGATGGACGCTACGCTAGACAATAATTGTTTTTTTTTTTTTTTTTTTTTTGAGAACTGACTACACTGTTAGCCTTAGGGGCCCTATCGTCAAACAGAGCCGCTGCGGCTTTTACAGCTTCACCGGACTTGAGGGCGAGCGCTTAGGGCACTCAGCCGCGAAAGTTTGTGACGACCCGCACGAGGGTGCCAGAGTGGCCGAACCTCGGCTCGGGCGGTCGTCGCGATCTAACTAATTCCCTAATCTTAGGAGAATTCAAGCTAACTAATATATACTCATATGCACGTTCCCCTCCTCCTGGGAGGAAGGAGTGGACCATGCGTATGTGTATTTGTTAATCGGAATGGTTTTTCTACACTAACTAGCGCATTAGTCTAACTAGCGCACACAATAATTGTCTTGTATTTTTGAAGTTATACTTCTTTAGGCGCGTTATGAAAAAATGATGAGAGTGAAATTTTAAGATGCGCGCGCATCTGTGACACAAAATTAACAGTATGAAGTTGTCTGCTTAACCGCTCATTAAGTCTCGAAAAAAAAGCTACCAACAAAATAGAAATTGAACCTCGATATTAGTCGCGCATGTTGGTACGCTCGTTACCTCTGATCACTGTTTTCATATTTATAATATTTATTAACATGTTTCTAGTTTATACATTCCCAACACGTGTTTTAGTTTCATACAAGTGCGAATTATATATCTGCTAATAAATTATATTCAGTAGTGATTTAAATTGAATATTTTGATTGATATTACTTACTATTTGTGAATATTAGTGAAAAAAATTGTGCTTGTATACTTTTTCAAGTGCTCCAATATAATTGAGGTTAACTATCCGTATGTATTATTTATTGATATAAATTAAAATACTTTTATTTCATATAATTAACACTAAATATTATTAAATTATTAATGTTAAATACTTATTATTGGTTATTTAATATTTACAAAATAAAGAAATAAATTTAATAAAACATTTAATAAAAAGTTTGATAAAAATTAAAATTGAACATCAAATTATAATATTAATTTTTAATATTTGCTATTAAATTGAATAAATAATAAATATTTATAAAAATAACTAAATAAATTTAATGAATTTTTTTTGATAAAAATGAAAAGTGAATATTAAATTAAGAAATCAATAAAAATATTTAAAAATGACCAACCTTAAATTCAATTTTTGAATTTATTATTAAATTTATTTTTAAAATATTAAATAATGAATAATAAACATTTAAAATTAAGAATCTTATAATATTTAGTACATCTGTTCTACTTTTCAAGATGGGTAAAACAAATGCGGAACACTGTAAAAACTATTACAATGGAAAAAAAGCTGCCAAAGAAGCTGAAAAAATTCGACAAGGCTTTTCCGTAGAAAAACCAATAAAAAAAACAGGAGCAGAACGTACTCGTGCTTATAGGCTGCGAAAAATAATGCTTTCACAAGCAAACGAATCATCCGTGACTGACATTTCATCTATCCCGTCAACTATCATATTTTAGTTATCATAAGTCACTGATAACTGAAGTTCCGATTCAGACATTACCGGAAGATACTATGGAAGTGGACATCATTTAATTAAAAATACAATTCGAATAATAAGACAAATTATGTTAGACTTAATGTAAGAAAATAAATATTTATTTATTTAATTTTTCAAATTTAAAATGAACTTTGTTGATTATCCTTTTCCAATCCTTCTATTATTTTATTGTAATTAATTATTTGCATGCAATTAAAAACTATTTTTTAATGATGCCAAAGAAGTATAACTTCTCACGCGCGTACATAAGTTTTATTTGATCTGTATTTTTAGTCTTGTTGGTAGCTCATTTCGTAGTGTCATTTTTAGTATCTTGTGGTATCTTAATGCTCTATTACTTTAAAAATATTATAAATTTAGTTCTATATTTAAAAAATATTAACCGTTCTTCGAAAATAATGTGTTTAATTTTATTTTGTTACATGACCTCACTTTTATGAAAGATTATAAAACTTTATTCTCAGATTTCAATGATTCGCAGAATTTTCGGTTATTGATTGATAATGTATTAGTTTTGTTAATAATTGACACCATTTTGTCTTTATATTTCTCTTTATACTCAGGCCGAAGATTGTATGAAAGAGTATCTGTCTCCTTTACGGATTCAAGGAACCGACTTTAGGAATCGCGGCTCTACTAAATTTCCGTACCTACCTGAACTCACGTAGAAGTACACTTGAAGATCATACTCGATTAATTGCCTTCATATTAACGAGCGTAGGAAGTAAGTAAATAGTTTGTAAGAAAGGTCTTCTATGCAAAGAACTTATTAAGTAGGTATATATTATTTCTCAAAGGTATTTTATCCCGGCAACGTTCCGTTAATTCTTCTTCAAAATTAATAATACAAGCATCGTATTAAAGCTTCTGTTCCCCGCTGTTGGCGAAACATGGACGAGAATAGATTAAAGTTAAGGTTTTCGTTAAAAATATGATTTCATTAGAATGCAATCTGTTGATGCTGAAAAAAAAAAATTAATGCGTCATCTATTAATAATCTGTTTCATGAATATAACATAGATTATCTACAATCTATGCCATCATCATGCCTGTATCCCTGAAGTGTTAGGCAGTGGTGTACCAATGTACACCCACAGTTCACCGGTTATGTTTAGGTCTCATGTAATGGAGGACTAGCCTATTGCCATTAATCGGGCACAAAGCCAAATTCCGGGCTGCCACTGAGAATTTCATAGAAAAATCCTATAACACTTTGCTCGACCTGGGAATGGAACCCAGGAACTCGAGCATAGCAGTCGCGCTTACGACCACTAAGTGATGTACTAATGAGTTAATGACATGACTAAATGAACTAAGTTACTCTTAATACTTATATTATATTAATAATGATTTAATATAAGTATTTAGAATTAATCACTCCTTCTATATATAAATTTTAACTATGCCAAATTACACACTTCTCCGTGCGTTCAATATGCTTAAAAAGGAGTCCGAAGTTTTCTCCTCAATGAAAGAGATAACTTTAAATTGGAAATGTAGCGAGTAGAACTCCCATCCTGTGGATTCCATACTACTATTTTGTTTTACATATATATGTTTGCATATTATTCTTACAATCTCCAACGGCAAACGTAAACCTATAAAGTAGGTATATAAAAAAGATAGAACTCCCATCCTGTGGATTCCATACTACTATTTTGTTTTACATAAATATTGTTTGCATATTATTCTTACAATCTCCAACGGCAAACGTAAACCTATAAAGTAGGTATATAAAAAAGAAAAGTGTCTGTTATATGTGTAATAATTATTAATAAAAAAACTTTTTAAAAACAAGCTTCGTATGTCGACGCACAACTAACCAACCATACATTGTCAATGCATGCAAAATTTCAGATCAATCGGTTGGAGATAACAGTTCTAAAATTCAGTTGCAAGATTTGAGCCCATACCAAAATTGGTAGTTATAAATAAAAGCATGTAAAAAGGAAAGTACCTGTTATCACCATATTAATACGTGTGAAGAAAACTTTGGACACCTTTTTAAATGTATTGAGTGCACGGAAGTCTGGGAGATGGTTAAAGTTAAAGTTTATATGGAGAAGGAGTTCAGAAAGCTAAAATTTATCTATAATATTTCTTACTAATATATTAAATAAACTAAATTAATACTGCGAATCCTACCCTGACCAGTGCCATTGCCAAAATATTGACATTGTTACTCAATGAAAAGTGACAGCAAGTGATATAATATTCATTGTTTAGGTTCATACTGCAAATGTCAAACAGAAAATAGTCTATGATTAAAAAGTCGCTGGTCGAATTTCGATCATTGGGCGACCGCTAGTCTGTATAAAAATGCATATTATGTATGTACAGGTTGTTTTTTTTTAATACTTTTATTTAAATATGACGCAGTTTGCCCACTTGCATCCAACTTGTGTGCGGTAGACGTCTGTCAGACCAAGTGATACTAAAATACGCTGAAGTCTAAAGCTGACATGTGCGGAGGATTATGTGTTTACGTCATTTGTACTTTTATTTGCATGCTCCTGTTAATGACAATGTGTTAATATCATTTAGTTAAGTTTTTATCGAAGACGTTCAATGAATAGAGCGACTGTAAATATTATTTTAATCTAATGTTTTTCACGTGAATCTAGTTGAACTGGAATTTATTGTCTGTATGTAAATAATAATAAAAACGATGAAAAAATAAAATAGCCAAAAAAAAACTTTATTCTATTTAGACCCTAATAAGTCATCTATGAATGAACGTCAAAACATTCCAGTCATCGAGGAGGATCAGCAAGAAATTCGATCGGGATTCAGGATTCGGGATTGGGCTTTCAATATTGTTATTTACAATGTTAATAGTATGGAATTTGTAATTTCCTTTCTGGTTTACATATTTGAATCAAGAAATGATGTCAAACTTTCGTCTTGACGAGCAGTTGTTTATTGTGTTTCATCATTCAATCTTGTTGGTCTTCATTATTATAAACATATTTGTATGGGTTTTTTATTTCAGTATTCGTTTTTTAATACCGCGGAATGCACGCGTTAATTACGCAGAAGCTACTATCGTCTCATAGTTTTTTTTACTCATACTATTGACAATTCGCAGAGCTTATCAATTCCGTGTACAAAATTGTTCAAGGCATTTTTGAGTTAAATCCAGATATACAAATAGAAAAGACAGGTACAAAACAGACAATTATGTTACATTCGTGTCCTTGTATCCCATTTTTAATAGTTATGTATCAAAAAAAAAAAAAAAAAATAACAGATGTATAGACAGGACTATATTTTTATTAACATAGATAAGTTTATACCTATATAATACCTTTATAGGTACCTTAAGTATACACTTTGAAAGCGGGGCGTAGTCTTACTATTATTATCACATTTATCACTCTGTGTTTAATTAATTAAGGTGCGCACCGTAAACTAGACATAGTAAACTACTAGACGTGAATATTGTTTTTGTGTAGTTTAGTGCAAAAATTTAAATATTGCTTGATATATATTTTATTCGATTTTCCTGTTGATGTTTAAGAAACTGTGTCAAGCTTTTGTGTTTTGTCACATGCTGTATAAGTGTGTACATAAATCGCAGAGCTCTCTACTAAACGTAAAATTTTCGGTTATCAGATAGGATATATAGGTTAGGTTAGGTAGGTATATACAACAGCGGATACCGCACGGTTTCTGCAGGGGCGGTCTGCGTGCTAGCCGGCTCTTCACCTCGGGGGCTGGTAGTAGGCGAGGTGTTGTGACGATAGGCGGAGGCCTTGGTGGATGCGCGCTATGTGTGTCTAATCATAACCGCATTGCACTGTCTGGCAGATGGGGAAACAGCTAGGGTTGTACCGGACTGTATCCTATTAACGCCGGAACACCGAATTTAGACAGGCCGGCCGCCGAGGCGACTGTATAATGCCTGCGCAGTCCCACGTCGACCCTTACGGCGCGGCGGTGGATAGTATACCGTGGAGTTTTAGCCAGTAGTAGTCTCACATAACCGTAATCTATCAAGTCCATATTAGGAATCTCCGAATGTGTCATTAATATTTATGTCAAGTGTGGCCATGCATGGTGCTTTGGACGTGGTGTATATATAGTGAACTAGACGGTTTAACTAGTAAATGCGTAAGGTAATTGTCGATTATTTACGGGTCACAGCAGAGACAAACAACGTGACGTGAATTCTGACGCTGTTTGCACTTCACGCGTTTGTCGAGCTTGCACTAACCGAATTTGCATATAAACGCTCTTTGCTGCATCGCTTGTTTTCAGCACTATATATAATGCACGGTTTATTTTTAAAATTACTTTATTGTGCTTTCATAAATGACCTTTAACATTGTGACGCAAATAAAATGCTTAATAATCTATGTATGTTAATAAATCTTCTGTCTTTACATGTATTTATCCACCCCTTTATTTTGTGATAAATATCAAATATAAAAGTAATTGATCAGGAATATGATATTTAAAAATGTTATCAGGGTTGAACTCACAAATGGCTTATTATAAATTTTGTATACGGGAAGTAGGTAATTGGCATGTCATTCCACGATTGAAAATGTATAAATAAAAACATTAGAAGTGTCGCGGGCCGTGGCTGAGTGCCCTAAGCACAAGCCCCCAAGTTCGTTGAAGCTGTAAAAGTCATCAGCGGCTCTGTTTTTGGATAGGGCTCCTAAGGCTAACAGTATAGTCAGTCAGAAAAATAAAGAAAAGTGTCGCGGGACACCCGCTAGTAACGAAGTTCCTTTTGCTGTGTACTATTTGATAACCAGACTTGTACGTAATGTTGTAAGTACAGTACGAGTGGTCGATGGTTCAAGTTCCGTTGATTTGGAATTTTTATAAAAACAATTTTTTCGTTTTTGTTTATAAATTTATTATAAAATAGTGAAAATAAAGAATAATTTAAAAAGTATATATAAAAAATATTTTTATAAGTCAACATGACTTTGAGTTCTGAAAGACTTTCGCGTGGTTTTTTCGGTTTCGGTTCACTTGGAAGGCGCCACTCCGAAGCTTGTTAACTAGTTTGTATGTCAAACTCGTAAGCCCACGTCTCGTCACCAGTAACAATGCTTTGACCGCTTTGTACCACTCATAAATGAAAAACAATTACGCCAATCTAACAACAACAAAATAATTGAATTTGCAAACATAAACAAATCTTCAATTCCCGATACTTTTTGGTAGAGTGTACAGTATGTTTCTTTTAGTGTCGGTCGGGTCTGACACTTTTTAGTTTAGCTCCCATCCCGTGATAAGTAACTTTGTTTACACTAAGATGTGTCAATAATTATTTTATAAATCATTAGAAAAATATTTATTTACTTAAAAGTATTTAGAAAGCATCGCCTTAGAAGATAAAATAAACACTTGACACGTTCGATAATTTTTTCGTTTGAATCTCGCAACAAAATATCCAATTATTCTTCATTCCTATAAAAGATTGTAAAAAAAAAATCTTATTATGTCTTTAATTTTAATAGATTTAAATAGAATTGACTTTAGTCACTAAGAGTCATTACGTAAAGATGTAGATGTTGTGAATTGTGTTTTCTTTTGAAATATTTAGGTGAAGTCGCCCATATTTCACTTTGTGATTCCAATCTTGTTTGAGTACCAGCTTAATAAATTTAATGTCGAAGCGAATCGGTATAATTGTACCTTTTTCTTTTAATTATATTAATGATAAATATACATTTCGTGCATAAAAAAATTAATTAAATATGTATTTTTAAAATATAGGTATAAAACCTCGACATAGGATTAGCATTTATATATTATGTAGATCCAAAATTTTCAGTGGGGAGCTAATATTGAAAATTTACTATTTAACCAGCTCCATACCTACATTAAACCGAGCTAAAGAAACAAATAAAACGACGGTCACATAAAATTAATAAATATCTTTTGACTTTATCCATCATCCCCCCTTCATAACAGAACCACGTGGACTACGGAGTCATAACTACACGGACGTGGAATAGACTCCTAGACAACATGTTACCTACTTCTTAAAATATTGGACCATTCAAATTAGGTGTGAAGAGACAGTTCAGCAGTCCGGCATAAGACGGATAACTGCCTATGTAATCTGCTCCACCAACGGTCGCCGTTGTTTGTGAACGGTAGCTTTATTTACAGCCGGTATTTTGCCGAGCTAGTATAAAACATATAAGAGTGGTAGGACCTGAGTAACATTTATACAGTGTGTATTAAAAACCGCGTCGGATCCGTGGGGGTGTTACCAGGTATCGACATTATATTCTGTTTATATTATCTATCTCAGATTATAAGTAAAAAAATACCCCTCATAAAATGTAAAAAAAAATTAGGTAAATAAGGAAACTTACATTGCAATAGAAGCGGCGCGGCGCAGGGTACCGCCGTACGACCAAACGTACCACTGCGCCGTGCAAGTGCTGGCGACAGTGTTATCACGTTTTAAAATTTTGCTAAATTTTAGGGAAACTATAACTAAATATGTTAATTTTAAATCGCAATAACATTTTTATTTCCATAATAAATACAATTTTGTTACTTTTTTTTTGGTAATTTCATTGGGGTACCTTATACCCTTTTCGGATTCGACGGGGTTTTTAATAAATATTGTATATGTTTCTGGCACATAGCAGTAATGCTTGCGCTACAATGTTCCGGTCTGAAGGGTGTGTTTGGCAATACGTACCGGCATACGAAGTGCTCCACATAAATCCTCAGGAGTGACACCTTTTTGACTAACCTCATGTAGGACCACGGTCCGTTTGGGGGCTGGTTATAGATAGTGGCCAGTTAAAGCGGTTTAAAGAGTATAATTGACAATGCGTACTGACATACGAAGCGCTCGACTTCAATTCTCTGGAGTAACACCGTCTTGACTGAACTTATTTAGGACCACGGTCCTGTTGGGGACTGGTTATAGATAGTAGCCATTCAAGACGGTCTGAAGAGTGTGGTTGGAATACGCGGCATACGTCACGTATAAATAATTGTAAAGGATCGTGGTGTAACAAGACAATTTTTAACAAACATGTAAAATTATTAAAAAGATAACAAAAACCGACTGCAACTAAAATGCTCGCAAAAAAAATATATTTTTCTATTTTTGCTTTTTATTCGATTCCCAGACGTCGTACTTAAAGATTATATAGCCTATATTACTCCCACGTTTAAAACGAAGAGAACGACACCTCGTATGCTAAAATCCATCAAGCTATTTAGACTACAGAGCATACCAAAAAAATAGACATACATACATACGCTTGATAAATATAACCCCCCTTTTTCGCAGTCGGGTAAAAAGAAAACAAACTTTAATGTTTTTGAAAGAGTTCCGTGATGTATCTTCAATGTTGAAGGTCCAATGCCAATGAAATTTAAATGGGGCTACCCTTGAGGTATCCACTTTCCAATGAAAAAAGAATCATCCAAATCAGTTCATAAACAAAGAAGTTACGCCTTAACATCCAAAAAATAAACATTCTAAGTATTTAATAACCTCTTATGGAGATTATATTATTTATGGAACCCGACTAGAAAGAGTAGATATCGCTGGAGTGATACAATACATAAAGATCTGTCCGATCTTCAAGACGCTGAGTGTAGGAAAGTTGTACTTGGCGGACTTAATTTCGTCTCAGACGCCATGGCGCACTTTGAGTTGTTGAGCCAGCCAGCGGAGTAAGTAAGTAAGTAATACTTGGCTCCAAATAGGTCCAAATATTGTGATAGATACTAATATTGAAAACACACGGACGAGTCTGAGTAAAAGTCAGTGTAAATCATGGTGCTGAGATGATTTGTAAATAAATAATTTCAAAGTAAAAAAATATTTCAATAACATTTTTACAACTCATGTCAGCACCATTATTTACACTGACTCTTTTATTATAATTGAATTATACTCAAACGTTTAATTTACTGTCAAATTAAGGTTTCATTAATAAACTGAGAATTAATTTTCTATGAACATGTGATTTTATGTTTAAACGTAAAAAGCTCGTAGTATAATGAAATACGTGTAACGGTCTTTTATACAATAAATTACTTTGTAATGAAAGGTTTCATTTTATTACATTTTAAGACAGTCTAATGAAGGATAAAATTAAATATAAATATACATACCTACATAATTTTAAAATATTAATCAAAATAATACAGATATAACTGTAGTAAATTAACAGATTCATCTATTCACTTACATGTAATTTGATTATATTGAAATTAGTGATGTAGGCGTAATAACCTTAAATAATAATTTGATCTGCCGATGGAAGATAGTTGATTTATACGTTTGAAAAGGTAGAATAATCCCCGAATTAATATATTATTTTAGTGAATTAGCAATTTCAATATCATGTTAGTATTTATGATAAAATAGATTTATGCCATCTTAAATACAAGATGTATATTAATCTTGCACTATATTAAAATTTTAGTTAAATTTTATAAAAAAGTAACCTAAGCACTTAGGCCAAGAGACATTTGAGCAGGTCGGCATGACAGGGTTGAGTGGCGATGGTTTGTAGATCCCTCGGTGGTCACCGTTTTTACTATGTTTACATTTATAGTGCCGTTATTTACAATACTGTTTTAACCAAAGTAGTTGTTGACGTTCATTTCATTGTTTTTTGATATACATATATATTACTGTTAAAGCAAAATATAAATAAAGAAAGTCAGTCGTACTGGGTAAAAAGAAAAGACCAAACTCTCAGGTTATAATTGTAGATTCAATTCTAGGTAATCTGGTAATAGTCAGGAGTCTCTTTCTCAATTTACAAGATACGTTTGACAAAAATAAAAATATAACGCAGTTTAGATTTGAAGTTGAGAAAACGAGAATTCCAAAGAAACAGACATAGAGAAATATTCTATTTTGCTATTTTATGTACATTCTTAAATTATATATTTCTCTTAAAAATGTAATTTAATATGTAACAAAAACTACAACTTATTTCACTTCAAACTTAATTTATTTGTAATATTCGATATTCAAAATCACTTGTCTCCCTTTTTTCCATTATTAATTGAAATAAACTGGTCCATTCAAACCATTAATTTAATTTTAAAGTGTTAATTACATTTGTTTTCTGTTATTTATATTAGTATTAATTTAAATTATTATTTTTTATTATTAATAATGTTTCATACATTGTAAATAACATAGTTGTACTTCACTTAATTTTATTTATTTATTTTTAAGAATTAATTGGAAAAATGGGTCAATTTTAATATGCACGCTGTTGGCACTTCTTTAATAAACAAACAGGACTTGTAACGTCGAACAGCCATCATACACCAGGTTTTAACACCCGCCGTTTTGGCACATTTGGGCTTGTCACGTTCCGGGATCAGCCGATGCCCATCCAATTATTAAGCAGGGTGGTAAGGATCTGTAACCGAATGGATTGGGACTACCATACACGTGTTTGTAAACCATTCTCAGTCATTCTCTTTTGGTTTGTCGCGTTTGGGAATCACCCAGTAACGAGAGGCTTACAGACTCGCACGACAGTAACGACCGGCTATGAATTGCGATTTCTCGGTGGTCGCCGTTGTGTTTGGTTTGTTCTGTGTTTTCCAACAGGCAGAATACCGTCACTATACCATAATACTATGAACAAGTCTAATACTTCTCTATGACATAATACAATAATTGCTTACCAAATAATGAAACTATTCTTCACTGTTACACGTGATAATACTTCAGGTTTCGGTCCAATTGATTGACCAAATGTTATTACATCACTTAAGAAGGCCTTTAGACTAGACCCATTACTCAATTTGTTCAAGTAAAAGCGTCCAGAATGTTTGAAGTACTAAACTTGAACTCACTCAAAGCTTATTACTGTACACACACTAATGAAAGTCGTTAACATATCGTACCTTCAAAAGTTAAAGGACTGAAGTCTCACTGTAGTTTTTACCAAAATGTTGTATTTATGTCGACCGATTTAAAACTGTCACCGTAAGACTGTTTTTTTTAAATTATAAAATGGGGGCAAACGGGCAGTTGGCGCACCTGATGGAAAATGATCACCGCCGTCCACTAATAGCCGCAACAACACACCAGGGGGCTCGCAGATGCGTTGCCGGCCTTTAACGGGTTCACACGGAATTGTACTGTACATTTTTTGTTACATTCGATTTTAAACGCACAAAAAGCCGGCTGATCATTTTATTTCCTTGACAAGTCCGTTGAGTATTCGTTAAACGTATTTAGCTGTGTACGATTTTTTGTAGTACATAGGACGTGTAATCAGATCTATGTACAATACATGCGCCACTACACACATAAACTGCTATCAAACCGTGCAGTACAGTACCGTGTGAACCCAATTTTAAAAAGAATATAATCAAAATGGTTATGCGTTTTAGGTCATTTTCTTTATTGTAGGGTGTGCAAATGAAATTAGACATTGCCTGACTGGGTTTTGAACCTTTCACAACCAAGAGTTGCACTAAACACTGAACATAATGAGTATTAATAAATAAAATGATTATAACTAAATATGTCCATAAATTCCCCCCTACCACTAGTATAAAACCCACCCATAAGTGTGGCGGTGGCCGGTAGTCGAACTTGGCACAGTTTCACTCTTACCATTACTTACATATACTTTCTTAATGATTAAATCTACGTAGTATCTTCTCAATGCATCTAAAAATAACCTGGACATCAAAAATTCAACTTTTATTGGCTCATGTTGCCCACTTTGAGAATCGATTGCTGGACAGTTTATACGATTGTGGATTACGTGAGATGAATAATTTGTGTATTTGTTATATGAATAATATAAAAGGAAAATAGCGTTTGTTTGTTTGAACGCGCTAACCTCTGGAACTACCAGTCAGATTTCAAAAATTCTTTTGTATTTTATAGCCTATTTTTTGAGGAAGGTTATAGGCTATACAAATGTATTCTACTCCTATAAGGACCGGAATAGTAACCTTGAACATAAAGAGATCTGGAAAGTTATATGCTAATACGGGAAATGAAACGAATTCGACATATCGGTGAAGAATATTTGGTCGCAAGGCAAAGCCAGTAAATAGTAATACCAGAGCGTAATTATTCCAGTGTTGAGTAAAAGCCTCTTTCCAAAGGAAGGCATAAGCTTAAATTTTAGGTTAGCCAGTGTCATATTGGCGACTTAAAACACCTAGAAATCTATTCTATATTTTCCGGATGTGTTACTAATTAAATTCCAATTACTAAATCTACGCAATTACGTAAATACTCACTTGGAAGAAACGCATTGGGACAAACATAGAAATAAATTAAGCAAAAATCATTTTTATTTCTGACGAGGTTGAATAACTGTTAGTAATACGTTTTATATAATACGTAAATAGTTGATAACATAAACTATGTAGCTCATTTCCTAACCCAATGACTAGATTTTATTGCTTTTTTTTATTCATAAATATATTTAATGAAAAATGGATAAGAATTACTATAACAAAGGTCAGTAACTCACCAATTCCTAGTATGTGAATTATATGACAGTGCAAGCATGTGGATATTTTGCAAAAACACCAAAAGTGTACTACTGCTTAAATTGATAAATCTATATACATATAATAAAAACGTAACTGATCGATGTCTGTACATAGAAGATATATGAGAAAAACTATTATTGGGGGTCTCTATAAACGCAGGAGAACCCAAAACAATGATTGTTAGAATTTTTGTCTGTTTGCCAACTTTTGTGCGCGCAAATCTCAGAAACGGCATAACCAATTTGGAAACGGTTTTCACTAATATATTCTGGTAAGGTTCACTTAACATTTAGTGTTTGTTTTACTTCAATAAGTTCATAAATAAAAAAGTTATATCGATTTAAAAAATCACGTCGAATATTTTTTTGATGAAAATGCTATAAAATAGCTCTTCAGTTGAATTGACTGAAATTTTAGCTATCTGTATATTATGGTTTGTAAAACGATGATGATCGAAACCTTTCATAAATTTAAAAAATGAAGAGTTTAATAAAATGAAATTTCCAATATAAGTTGACCTCAGATCTATGTGTTAAATCATATTAAAAGGGGGTCTGCATAGGCTGGATATTGTCAGTTGAATATAGCTGCGCCGCTGCTAGGGTTGGCAATTCATTTCGAAAAAGATTGATTCGAATCGAACACTTATGAATCGATTCCCAAAAAATCGATGTCTAAAAGATCGATCTCTCAAAAATTGATCTTTTTTCGATTCACTTTCGCATTTGTATTAACAATATAAAAATCCCTAAAATAGAAAATTAAAAGGGAACCACAACAGTCGATCTTTTGTTATTTTTACCTTACTAAAGTATCACGTATTATAGAGAAACATAGAAAGGTATAGAGAGAGAGAATTTATTACAGGTATATAGTGAAAGAGAATTCATTTCAAAAATTAATTATTATAAACTGTTTTCGTTAATTTGTTGTTGGGTAATAATTTACTGTTAGTATTTTAATTGGTAAATGACACTATAGAAAATAACTGCATAATGAATTGAATAATCCATACCTACTAATATTATAAATGCGAAAGTAATTCTTTCAGTCCCGTCTGTTGCATTTTCAAGCCTAGACCGCTGAACCAATTTTGAATAACTTTGGTTGAGAAAGGTCATTGGCTACTTTTGGAAATAAAATTAGAAGGGTGAAAGTTCGTATGAAGAACCCGTTAAACCAATTTTTATGAATAGAGATATATTGGACCTTGGAGACGGACATAGGGTACCTTATGGCGCAAAGATAAAACATGAAGGGGTCAAATAGGGGATGAAAGATTGTATGAAGATCCCACTATTTCTCAATTTAGGGATATGAAAATTCATATTTATGATTTTAGGAAGAAATAAAGGGGTTTCGCGTTTTTGAAAAATGAATCGGCAGGGTGGTACAATAAGGGATGATTTACAATACCATACGCATAGAGTGATAAATCCATCTATGATTTTCTATTGCTTTGTCGTGTTTAGAGATCAGTCTGTGTTTATGCAATAATATAGAGTGGTGGTAGGTATCGCGACCACCATATCTACATCTATCTATACATATAGTAAAAACGTAACTGATGGATGTCTGTACGTAGAAGATATATGAGAAAAACTATTATTGGGGGTCTCTATCAAAGCAGGAGAACCCAAAACAATGATTGTTAGAATTTTTGTGTTTGTCTGTTTGCCAACGTTTGTGCGCGCTAATCTCAGAAACGGCTTAACTGATTTGTAAACGGTTTCAACTAATATATTTTGCCAAGGTTGACTTAACATTTAGTGTGGTTTTACTTCAATGAGTTCATAAATAAAAAAGTTATATCAATTTTTAAAAATCAAGTCGAACATTTGTTCGATAAAAATGCTATGAAATAGCTCTTCAGTTGTATTGGCTGAAAATTTGAAACTGGTTTGTAAAATGATGATTATTGAAAGTTTACATAAAGTTAAAAAATGTACAGTTTCAGAGAATTTTGAACTTTCCAATATGAGTTGACCACACATCTATATAATAAATCATATTAATAAGTGGTCACCCTAGGTTGGATATAATCACGCAAGTAAGTCGAGTGCCGCATCGCTGCTAGGCAATTCATTCCGAAAAAGATCGATTCGAATCTAACTCTGATGTATCGATTCACAATAAATCAAGGTCTAAAAGGTCGATCTCTCCAAAAAATTGACCGTCTTTTATTCACTTTTCAGATTTGTGTTAACAATATAAAAAAATCCCTATTATAGAAAACAAAAAGGACACCACAACAATCGATCTTTTGCTATTTTTACCATGCTAAAGTATCAGTTATAGAGAAACAAAGAAACGTATAGGAGAGAGAGGGAGAATTAATTTCAAAAATTTATTATTATAAACTGTTGTCGTTATTCTGCTATTGGGTAATTTACTGACACCATAGAGAACGACAGCGTAATTAAATGAATAATCCATACTAATATTATAAATGCGAAAGTAACTCTGTCTGTCCTGTCTGTTGCATTTCACGCCCTGAAATAGACGATGAAGGTTTGTACGAAGAACGCATCAAACCAAATTTCATGAATTTTGATATAGAGATATATTGGACCTTAAAGAAAGACATTGGCTTACCTTATGTCGTGAAAATAAAACTTTAAGAGGTGAAATAGGGGATGAAAGATTGTATGAAGAACTTACTATTTCTAAATTTAGGGATATGAAAATTCATATTTATGCTTTTAGGAAGAAATAACAGTGTTTCGTGTTTTAAAAAATAAGGGTGACTTACAATACACATAGACTGCACCCCTTGATACTAAGAAAAATGTTCCTGAGACATAAGCTTACATTATACAAGACATATGTCCGTCCTATCATGACATATAAGCTGCGCTACATTCGCTCATACGTCAAAGATCAACATTAATAAATTCCAAATCCTCTAAACCCGATTCTTACGCGATCGTACTTCGACACTGCTTTGAATTACGTGAATCTGTTAGTGAAAGCTGCCGCGACTTAAACCCCAAAACCGAACATCCCCCGCGAACAACTCTGGCCGCGAATATCTTCACCGACCCCGTTTATAAGATCGAGGAAATAAACAAATACTACTCCACCGTCTCTCCAAACAAAGCGTGCTCGTACCCACGCCCGCGAAACCACCGTTCCCTCCGCAGGGGATGGGCGGCTAATTTTGCTCCCGCAAACCCGTCACGTCCTCCCTCTCTTACGTCAACTCAAGCCTAGGTCCGTTCCCTCGGTGTAGAACCCTTGAGTCATGCAGCCGCTCACGCGATACTGGTGACACTGCACTTGCAATCACGTAGCTACCCACACACATAATTACACACAATATGTACATACGTAACGTGCACACCACATAAGTACATAGATCCTGTAAGGGACCTTTTTTTCTTCTTTTTTTACGATAGTTACTTTCGATCATGTTTCCAGGATACTAAATACATATACACATGTTCATTCCTTTCTCCTAGAGACAGGAAAATGTTATATGTATGTGTTAGTTTAGCTCAAATTTTCTATAAATAGGTAATTAGTCAGTTCGCGACCTTTTCACAATCGCGGTAACAGCCCAAGCCGACGTCCGGCCACTTTGGCACCTTTGTGCGTATGTTGCTCACGCTTTCGCGGCTGAATGCCTTAAGCGTTCGCCTCCAAGCCTGGTGAAGCTGTCAAAGCCATCAGTGGCTCTATTTCTTTAGGGCCACTTAGGCTAACAGTATAGTCACTGAGAAAGAAAAAAAACAACTATAATTTTCTTTTGATTTATCGTATTCAGAGATTAGTCAGTGTATATACAGTAATATAGCGGGGTGGTAGGGATCGTGACCATCATACACATAGTGTTAAACACATGTATGATTTTCTTTTGGTTTGTCGTGTTCCGAGGTCAGTCCGAGTATATCTATACCATTAATAATTTAGTATAGCAGACAAGTTTTTTTATTTGTTTGTTTAAACATGGTAATCTCTGGACAACGGGTAGCAGTCGGATTCGAAAAATTCTTTTTGTATATGATAGCGAGATTCACGAAGAATAGTATAGGTTATCTGGAACTAAGCTAAACCTCTCAGCTAGCCTTAAATATTGATTTTTGTTTAAGTAAGTCGAAGTGAAAGTGTTCCCGAACTGCTTTATCCGCATGCGCTGGCGTAATGGTTAGTGATACGTAAATATAATATTCTACAAAAATATTGTTCTTTAGTATATCTAACAAAAGTCTCCGGTAACATATCCCTATTTCTTAATAGCATAAGCCACAATAAGGTATTTTGCGTGTTTTTATGTTGAAGATTAAAAATTATTTTGAGCTTTATTTTTAGGCTTATTATATTAATCCTTACGAACCAAAGTTATTTCATCATAAAGACAATTAAAAATTTTCGTTTTATAGTATGTAATTAGGACACATAGTTTAGGAGAAAATGAAACATTAAAATACATAATTTGTACTTGCGAGAAGTGATAACAATTATGATTACACGGGTCCGTCGCGTTGGCGGCGCGGTATTTGTTGGATAAAAACTCGGGTGAAACCGAGGGGCACAGCTAGTTAATAAATATGTTTTTAGATAGCTTTATTTTGTTTTAATTTTTTTGTATATCTTATATTTAGTGCATGTTAAATTTGCCTTAAATCAGTTTATACAGTAAACATATTTTCATGAATTTTATGTTAGTAATAGAAATATCGTAGATAGAAATTTTTTGAAACCTAGAACAATGTTGTCAAAGTAGTTAATTTATGCAAGACTTGGTAGTAGAGTGGAATTTAATGTTACGAAATGATTTGATGGTGCACTATTGGTTGCAGAATCTAAGAAATAATATGCAAATGAGTGATTTTGAATGAGTGAAGTTTAGTTATCGACGTGTGTTCAAATCCCTGCAATGAGCCTAAGCTTTCGGTGAAGAAAAACATCTTTACAAATTCATGGCATGGTGGTAGGCCTTCCTCTAATGGCCGCCTGGCTAGTTACTAACCTCGAGTTGAAAATCTGTCGCCAAATACCTGTCAGTGTGTTTCGGCAGCATTTGAAAGCCAGTCTTCCACTAGGCTCAGCGTGTTACCACCTGCGGGCATCAACCTCACATAAGATCAGTGGCCATAATGCTCAATCTATGTATGATAATTAAAAAAAAAAAACTTTGGGCCATCATCCCTTCAAGAAATGACTTCTTAAGTTCTGGTCTTAGCGTTTGAAATATCTAATACGTTGTGCTGGCATAATAATTAAGCCTTTGATTTCCTTGGCAGAAAGATCTAGTAGAGAGGTACGGCACAGATAAATGAATCACTTTAGAGATTTCTTTGTGTTGACGGTGGAAGCGCTGCATTCACAACTGTTTCTGCTGCAAACCAACAGTAAAACGAAACACAACATTAAAAACAAAACACCGACGCACGAGGCATTCCAACTACGTCCTTTTGAACTTGGTTATACATAGCTGTAGCCTGCAGTGACTACTTAACATTTTTTTTTTCATTATAAAGCACTCGTATCCCCTAACACATAATATTACAGTCCTTGTTAGTTCTACATCCATTATATATTCCTCCACTTTTCTCTACTTACTATTATATATTTATTGCTTACTTCATTTTTATTTCATTTATTTATTTTTTTCCACAAAATTCATTTCATTATCCAGTTCAGTATTCTTATAATTTTAGGACAATTCACATTAGTTGAACTGCATCTCTCTTTGCTACTTCATAGCATAAAAAAGCCTATACTCTTTATTATGATTATTGTTCTATCTTGTGAGTTTTGACTTTAATGGATCGTTTGGGCCTTTATTTGTTCACAGCCTAAATTGAGTAAACTTTACTGGGTATAAAGTTCTAAACACATTACCGTTAATAAATCACACGTGGATTATTAAAGTAGGCATAATGCTTCATAAAGGAAAGTGGCACTAAAGATGGATTAGGGCCTAAATTAGCGGATTAAGTTTACTGTGCAATAACCGGCTCATATAGCAGCTACGGGAGGTCCGCTTTACCGACCCCTTATAATGTTAATCCGACAGCGTATAGTGTGCCCTTATTGCATGGTTCTATGACATATTAAGTTTTTATATATTTATAGAGTTACTTAGAGAGCTTAATTGATGCTTTTGATTTTCATATAAAGGCTTGGAAAATCTAAGGAAACGCAAGCATACGGCCCGCCTAATGGTAAGCGGCTACCATAATATCTATAAGCATCACTAACGCGTTGCCGAATTTGAACCCTCCTAACCCAAGGAGCTCTGGAAACCTTACTCACCACAGAAACACAATACAAGGTTTTTCGGCTGTGATATTCAGTACGGTAGAAGTATTCTACCAGTCGGACTGCCCAAGTAGAGAGAACTCTCCAAAGATTTCTCTGTGCCAGGTAAGGCTCTATGAACCCCCCTTTCCCCAAGGATCTCCGGAAACCCTACTCAACACAGGAGCACAACAATAGGTAAATTGTTGCTAAATGTTCTCCCTGGCCTAGAGGCCCGGGTAACCCGTTGAAACTCCTTCGTGCTGGGGATTGGGGTTTGCAATTATCCCCCATAAACGAGGAATTCCTAGTAAGCGCGAGTCATAAGCTCGCGTTGATTACATCCCTGCCCTTTGTATACACCGCCCGTCGCTAGGATAATGCTCTTTCTAAATATTTTTTTAAAACTTTAGAAATGACCCAAATAAGGTTTTTGGAGAAAATAAAATTTGAAAAGTTACCTAAAAATAGGAATGGGATCACTGATGTTTACTTGTTCTATTACATTTTTTATGAATTCATAATCTTGACGCACGTTTCGAACGATGGATATATGCGTAATTCTTATTTAGTTTTTTTCTTGATAACCCTTATCAAGAAAAAAAATCGAGATGGGTGTCGCTGCAGTCGAATTATTGACCATTGAAAAGGACATAACAACGCCTCCGGGGCCAGCTGGTTTCGAAATAATTATTATTGGGTGACTGTTAAAAGGAAACTACTTCCTTGAAAAATTTACTAAATTAACCGTGAGCTCGACCAGCTCTTTTGACTTTTAGTTTAGTTTAAATTATATCAACTATAATGTAATACTATAGCAGTGAAATGAATTCATTTTATCACTGATATTTAGCAGGTGATAAATGAAAACATTATTTTAAGATTATTGTGCACAGTGTGGTTGTATAACACTTTATTTTCCATACCATATGGAAATTAATATCTAGTGTTACAAAAGTCATTATGGGAAAATTTACTTTTCAATAGCAGTATACAAATTCATTCACTGTTTTCATTTATGACAATTATTGTTTTATTACATTTAAAAAATAACAGTGATATAAGTACATTATTAAGTATCGTAGTCTAAATTGTAGTTTTCAGCGAGATCTTGATCTGTCATGTGGTGGTTTTTATTTTAATTCACAAACATTGATGGCACATTACGTTATATAACATATCGTCACTCCTGTATTATATATTGTTTATGCGTTGTAGTATATTCCCATGTCTCATGTAACAGGGGGCGAGCCTATTGCCATTAATCGGATACAAAGCCAAACTCCGAGTTGCCACTTAGAACTTCAACTACAATAGCACTTTGCTTGACCTGGGAATTGAACCTCGAGCATAGCAGTCGCGCTTACAAGCACTAGACTAATGGTTATGCATAATTATTTAAGTGAATTATCTTCTATACAATTAATAAAATTGAAGTGTCTGTTTGTAATTTCAAAATAACAGTTTTTTTACTAAATACATATGAAAGTATATACAATACCTATAACAAAAAGTCTATTTTTAATTTTTTGTCTGTCTGTCTCGTCTGTTTGTTCTGGGTAATCTCTGAAACGGTTGGACCGATTTTGACAGGACTTTCACTAATAGATAGCTGATGATATAGGGAGTAACTTAGGCTACTTTTAATTTAGAAAAAGAACTAGGGTTCCGCACAAATAAAAAAAAACTGGTCATGGTGAATCAATTTGGGCGCTTAAATGGCTTATGCTGAGTAAACCATAAGAGATATAGCAAATTAATCTACTACATAATAGTAGGCATTAAAAAGACCTACAAAAAAGTCCGGGAAAGTATATATCTATCTTCTAAGGAACACCCACAATAATCATTTTTGTCTTTAAAGTAGCCGGGAGCGGGTGAGCAAGATTCGCGCAAGCATTCTGTAGTCCACGTGAGCGAAGCCACGAGAACAGCTACTAAATAATACCTAACATGCATTTTGGGTCGCCTTAAACTCTCTGGAGAATTCTAACAAAGGAACCACCATATTGTTACAGCATCATTTCATCCGTGAAGATTAGAACAAATATTCTATGCAGGTGATATTAGCAGAATTATGCTGCAATTAAAATAGAAAAAATAAGAAGACACATTATCTTTATTATAACTAAAATGATAGTGGTTTAAAAACTATTGGATACCATTTTGATCAATTTTTTTTTTGGTTCACTACCTTGATATTTGGTCTTTAAATAATAAATATATATCACGATATCTTCATAAACGATAATTCTATAGAAAATGTGTGCGGAGCCGCGGGCATAGCTAGTAAAAATCTTATTTGTATCTGTTAGTGATTCTATAACTGCTGAACAATTTGACCGATTGAGTTCATATTATTAATTTATTGTACTTTTTTTTATCGATATGGTGGTTGATAGCTATTTTAGGATCCGATAGGTGGAGCTATTGTCTAGCCATTAACTACCGGACTACTATCATATAAAAGTAGTAGAGAAAAAAAAAAAACTATATGTGCTATATTTCATCTGCCTACAATAGTTATTTTGAGTAGCCTATTGTATTTTTTAAGGTTTTACATTATTTCGTGATAATTATTTTTTTAACTAAGGGCCAAGTATCTAAGAAGTAAAACAAAAAAAAATTATCAAAATCTATTCAGTAGTTTTTTCAATCATTTTATCTAAGTAGAAGATATACATTGAGAGATCCTGAAACGCGATAAAGCAGAATAAAATCAGTGACAGGTTTAGCACTATGTGTATGGTATTTTAATTATATGCCCATATGAATCCAATACATTAACCGTTCCAATAAAACTTAAAAATAAGTAAAATCATCCCTTGAGGGGCGATTTTTCAAAAACACGAAACACTCTTATTTCTTACCAAAATCATACACAAATTTAATTTTTAGAAATGATGAGTTCCTCATTCAAACTTTCATCCCTTCAAGTATTATTTTCGCAACAAAATGTAGTTTAGGCCCAATCTATCTTTTCAACAAAATTCATTAAAATTGGTTCAGCGGTATAGGCGTGAAAACGTAACAAACAGACAGAGTTACTTTCGGATTTATAATATTAAAATGGATTAACATATTGTGGTAAATTATTTTTCATTGTTTATGAGAAATAGCAGTGAAGCATGAAATATTTTGTGTTTAATAGAAAGAGATCGTGCCATTTAAGCATAAAAATATATTATTACTTATAGATAAGCATACCTTAAGTGATTACTGTAATAAAATAAGGTCGTCGATTTTCCTTGGAACTTGAATCCAAGTATGATCGTTTATTTCTCAATGTTGACATCGAAGTCTTACAAAAGCCCAGTAAACAAACAATTTATTCAATATAATGAGAACGGGAATGAATTGAAAACACAATATTTCGATACGATAAATAAACAATTATATTTACATATTATCGAAGAAGTCGTTTACCGACTTTTAATATACGATAACCAAATTTTTGAACTGTAATAAAATATATAAATGATTTATTTAATAACTCAACACAAAGCCTTTAGGCACACCTCCACGAGCGATAGTTACGGTCACGTGGCAAAACCATTGCGTTCACGAGGCGATCCGTCATGAGTCAGAGACGATTGGTAAGCAGGGGGAAGAATAATCGTCTCGTGAACATAACCCGACGATTCCAGGACGGACACGTGGCGATACACTCGCTCGTAGAAGTGACGTCTTACGAATGTCACACTACAGTATATTAGATTTATGCACACAACTATTGTATACACAAAGTTACGGCAAGCAAAATGCGGAAATTTGTGTCCTACAAATAAACCGAACTTCCGCTAAGCATTTGCACAATTTCACGATTTATGACGAAACAAGCTTTGATTGGTTAATCACCGAAATCCAGCTTTAAAAGTTTTTTTTTTCGGTCTGACCTAACTGTTAGCCTGAGGAGCGCTATCCAAAAACAGAGTCGCTGATGGCTTTTATAGTTTTACCGGGCTTAGGGGCGAGTTTAGTGATCTGAAATAAGGCCTACACTAACTAGCATAAAAAAGCAAAAAAAGGTTCCCTACAGAACCTATGTACCTATGTGGTGTGCAAGTCAATGTAAAATCTACATTATCTATACCAATATTATAAAAAGGAAAGATTTGATTTTTTATTTGTAATGGATAAACTCAAAAACTACATGACCAATTTTAAAAATTCTTTCACCAATATAAAGCTATACAGTATCAGCGAGTAACATAGGCTATAATATAATTTGAAAGATTAATTTATTCCTCATAAAAATGTTGATAGTTTTACACAAAATATAAAAAATAGCCTACAGAGGTAGGTTGGCGATGTTTGCCGTATTAAATTAACACACGGGTAATACCGTGGGGCATAGCTAGTATTATGTAAACAAAAAACAGATTGAATCGGATAAACCTACCAGTTCATTCAATTAGCACAAACGAAATCATTAGCTACAAAATGACATAGTTATGCAGATTATATGAATTGATTCAGATACAAAATAAATGAATATAATCTCATTATTTACAGTTGGTTTAGTGTATTAAAATAAGATTATAATAAATTAACTAACCCTCACAACTTCGTCTGCGTCACATAACGGAGACAGGGTTAGAGAGAGTGAAACGTAGGCAGAAACAAAAAAAATTGCCGTAGGCACCTACAATACAATTTACAGGTGCCGCCCGTCTGCCACCCCATTCCGCTAAAATGCACACGCGGTACTTGATTATTATTTTGCTGCGGAGTTATTTTAAAAATGTGAAGGTAAAGGGGTTTTTGTGGTTGTAAAGGGTAATTTTGTCAAAAATAAATACTTGTAATGAATAATGTATTTATTTCAATAAGGGTTAGTACCATGTTCATAAAAACACCTTCGTAAATAATGCATTATTAGAGAAAAAAGTTTATTACCTTAAAAAAAGTGATAGTATAAGATAGATATATACTATCGCGGACTTTTTTTTAGACCTTTTTAAAAGAAATAAATCTGTGCCACACCATTATTGCGTAATTTTAACCATTTACGCAGTGCACGCAATGGAAACTTTTAACAGGAATAAATATTCCCGTTTTTGCAACATTTTTCATTGATGCTCCGGTTCTATTGGTCGTAGCATAATATTATATAGCTTATAGCCTTCCTCAATAAATGGGCTAGCCAAGACTAAAATAATTTTGCCATTTCAACTAGTACTTCCTGAGATTAGCGCGTTCAACCAAACAAACAAACTCTTCAGCTTTATAATATTAGTTTCGATAGGGGGACGCGGGCGTTTAGAGGACTGTATTTTTTGATAGAATCACGTTATCTTACGTTTTGATGTAAAATATGGTGGAATCCCTCGTGCACTTCGATGACTCTAATAATAAGGCAAAACCACTCACCTTGAACTCCGGTTTCTTCTTATATTTGGAGGATGTCTTGCGCAGGTCCAATCACATAAAAATGTTCTTATTAGTTTTAGGCTGCAGACACCAAAAGCTTATAACATATTTATATCTCATTAGTAGAGATGGTAGCGGGGCGGCGCGGCATACACGGCGGTGCAAGACGTATTAACACTGCATCCCCGCATGGCGCGGGGTGAGGGGTCGAAGGCAATGAGCGATGCCTTATAACGCAGAAAAGAGTTTGCCACCGTCATTTACGGGAGGGTTGTACCCGATTATGAGGTCATCGAGTATACGTTTAGGCGCAAACATGAGATGTAGGGCAGTCAAGTCCTGAAAGTAACAAAAATAAATATGCACTCTTTATGGAGTTTACCCTTTATGAATCAATTTTGATTAGGATCCCGGGTGTGGAAATTTTATGAATGAAATTTATAAAAGTATTAACAAAAAGCGTTACGTTTTCTGCGCAGCGTACTAGGCAACGGGGGACGAGTGGTTATGTGAAATTCCTACTCACTAAAACTCCATGGTGTACCATCGGCCGCCATAGTGGGGCGACGCGGGACCTGCATGTAGCATACTACCGCGTCGCCCCAGCGGCCGGCCCAGCAATACCGGACCCCGGCCTAAATAGGAGACAGCTCAGTACACCCTAGCTGTCTCCTCCGTCCGCCGAACCTGTGCAATGGGAAGACGGGACCCCGACCCGTCTCCTTGGTTCAGCTAGGGTGGCGGGAGTTGGTGAATGAATCGCGTCCTCCGGCCACCCGTTCGTCTTTGGCGGAGAGGGCCGCCCAGGGGATCCCTCTCGGGTATCCTCTCTGCGATCTCCTGCGAGATAGCGTTCTCGCCGAAGGAGACCTTTATCGTCCATATCCTCACTGCCGAGCATGGCTTTCACCACACTCAGGAGCGAGAGGTCCCCTCCAACCACTGCAGCCAGAGTGCGGTGCCCTCCCATGCAGCACACTTAGGGAGAGTATGCTGCGCCGTATCTTCCAAACAGAAGAACGTAACCTAACCTAAGTATTAGATTAGTACCTGTGGAATTACAAGTATTCATAGGTTGCGGTAGGTTTACTTGTTTTACTTTGTTTGTTTGTTAAACTTGTTTGCCACTTTTGTTGTATGTAAAAAAACAGTGGTCACTGTCAGTAAATCATCATTTGTTGATAGTCACAATTCTTTTCGAGTTCACTTATTATCAGGAAATAGTGTCTCTTTCTAGTCTACATAAAAATAGCGTTCGTAAGTTATTATCACTTTGTTTATCGTACGTAACATTACGAGCTTGTTGACATATATTGTATGAAAGTATGGCGGATTTGTACTCGTGGTGCTTGATTTCGAGATGTCTATATTATTTGTTTATTTTCCTTGGTTTTTATGTTGGTATTTATTGGACAATGTATGGGTGTTGTTGGCGAGATCTCCATCTTCTGTCATATGATGGTTTTTTTTTAATTCATAAACTGACATTATTTGACCCAATATTATGGAACATTGGGTTATTTTGCGTGTTATAGATTTTTTATTGTGCACAAGTGAAGTGCATTATAAATAACTAGTAATCCACCCCAGCTTCGCACGGACAGCAGAGCAGATATGACTATATTTTGATTATTATTTTGCCTATATTATATGCATATACCTAGTCTTCTTTTAATGGTAATCTATCTAAGAATTTACTTTATAAAAATGAATAATATAGCACTTGTCATTTTGACAACAATCAAGCAAATTACTACTAATCCATGCAGTGTGACACAACATGGCTATATGAATTGGGGGGCTGGCATTTTTTTCCAGCATTTCAAGTACACTTTTTTAATTTTTTTTCAGTGCCGAAAGTAAAAGACTTCTATCTAAAAAAAATCAGTATCGTAGGTTGTATTTTACATACCTTCGCCTCAATGTAACATGCTTTCGCCACAATTTTGGAGAATGAGCCTATTCCTACAATTTATGATTTTCTATCTTATAAGCACTAGTAAACTGTATAATATACTGTCTGTTATGAGACCAACTGTTCTGTACAAGTAAACTAAAAGAAAACTGTCAACGAGCATGTAATTGTGGTAACTACATCTGAAATCCAACCCCGTTACTAGATTTAATGTTTTACCAGCTCAGCCACATAATATGAGGTGAAACTGTGTATTCAGGTGCTATTTTATAATATAAATAGAAAAATTCAATGGCGTCAGTAATTTCGGCTGTGTGTTCATATATTGGTTAGACGGAACTTATCCTTTTATATTCATGTGATAACTAATTATCAATTATATCAAGGAATAATGTCTTGTTGAGGAGTGTCTAGATATATTATTTCTCAAACTTTTTTTGTGGCTATTCCATATCTCCCTTAGTTCTTCGTCAAAATTAACGACTCAAACATCATTTTAAAGCTATGTTCCCAGCTACAAAATTAATGTTTCATTTAAAAAAAAAAATATTTTTCATTAGGAATGCCATCGCATTGAGACCATCAATTAGGTATTGAGTGACTACTTCGAATAAGCATCGATTCGGTAAGATGGTGGTGAGCAAAGAAATTGTAGGCGCTTCAGAACAATGTTTATTGTGGTAAAAACCATACATGCGTCCTATCTGCGCGTTATAATAAATACCTTCTCTACAATTATCAGTAGCGCCAACATGATCTAATAATATTTTAAAACAAAACATATTATAAGTAGGTAACTAATATTATAAATGCGAAAGTAACTCTGACTGTTTGTCGGTCTGTTACGTTTTCACGCTTGGACCGCTGAACCAATTTTGATGAATTTTGGTATAGAGAAAGATTAAACCTTGGGGAAGGACATAGGATACTTTTTGTAGCGAAAATAAAATTTTAAGGGTAGAAAATAGGGGATGAAAATTTCTATGAACAAAATATGGGAACACCAAATGCGCATGCGCGATAATGGTAGAATGACATCGGCTGCCATACCAACCAGTTTGTTGATTGTCAATCTGGTTTGTTGATTTATTGACATTGTTATACTTAAAAAGAAAAATATTTTATTTCTAATAATTACCTATTAAATAATAATCCAGTATTCTTTTTAAGATTGGCTACAGTTTTTTTAAATTGTTTGACTACGCAGTACGACATAATTACTGGTTTATTTTATGATAGAAATATGACGTGCGCTGTCAATCGCAACTCGCGAGTGTTTATATATTCTAAGCGATATACCTATTGTAAATTATCTGGATAATATAGTTTTGCTACAAGTCAATTATTTCATTGTGTTATTCCACATATGGTGAAAAAAAAAAACTTGGATGAAAGTTTGTATGAAGAACCCGTCATGTCTCAAATTAGCGATATTCATATTTATGCTTTTGATAAGAAAGAAATAAAAAGAAATATTTGATGAAATTGATACATGGGAAATACACGCCATTCCTCAACTGATACGGTATATGAATTGTCAACAATATGGGTAAAATTAAAGTTACGGGATGTAAATAACTACTGAGTAACTATAAACAAGTGCATAGCCGAGCGCACACCGCTAGTGATCTATACATATAATAAAAACGTAACTGATCGATGTCTGTACATAGAAGATCTATGAGAAAAACTATTATTGGGGGTCTCTATAAACGCAGGAGAACCCAAAACAATGATTGTTAGAATTTTTGTCTGTTTGTCTGTTTACCAACTTTTGTGCGCGCTAATCTCAGAAACGGCATAACCGATTTGAAAACGGTTTTCACTAATATATTCTGGTAAGGTTCACTTAAAATTTAGTGTTTGTTTTACTTCAATAAGTTCATAAATAAAAAAGTTATATCGATTTAAAAAATCACGTCGAATATTTTTTTGATGAAAATGCTATAAAATAGCTCTTCAGTTGAATTGACTGAAATTTTAGCTATCTGTATATTATGGTTTGTAAAACGATGATGATCGAAACCTTTCATAAATTTAAAAAATGAAGAGTTTAATAAAATGAAATTTCCAATATAAGTTGACCTCAGATCTATGTGTTAAATCATATTAAAAGGGGGTCTGCATAGGCTGGATATTGTCAGTTGAATATAGCTGCGCCGCTGCTAGGGTTGGCAATTCATTTCGAAAAAGATTGATTCGAATCGAACTCTTATGAATCGATTCCCAAAAAATCGATATCTAAAAGATCGATCTCTCAAAAATTGATCTTTTTTCGATTCACTTTCGCATTTGTATTAACAATATAAAAATCCCTAAAATAGAAAATTAAAAGGGAACCACAACAGTCGATCTTTTGTAATTTTTACCTTACTAAAGTATCACGTATTATAGAGAAACATAGAAAGGTATAGAGAGAGAGAATTTATTACAGGTATATAGTGAAAGAGAATTCATTTCAAAAATTAATTATTATAAACTGTTTTCGTTAATTTGTTGTTGGGTAATAATTTACTGTTAGTATTTTAATTGGTAAATGACACTATAGAAAATAACTGCATAATGAATTGAATAATCCATACCTACTAATATTATAAATGCGAAAGTATTTCTTTCAGTCCCGTCTGTTGCATTTTCAAGCCTAGACCGCTGAACCAATTTTGAATAACTTTGGTTGAGAAAGGTCATTGGCTACTTTTGGAAATAAAATTAGAAGGGGTGAAAGTTCGTATGAAGAACCCGTTAAACCAATTTTTATGAATAGAGATATATTGGACCTTGGAGACGGACATAGGGTACCTTATGGCGCAAAGATAAAACATGAAGGGGTCAAATAGGGGATGAAAGATTGTATGAAGATCCCACTATTTCTCAATTTAGGGATATAAAAATTCATATTTATGATTTTAGGAAGAAATAAAGGGGTTTCGCGTTTTTTAAAAATGAATCGGCAGGGTGGTACAATAAGGGATGATTTACAATACCATACGCATAGAGTGATAAATCCATCTATGATTTTCTATTGCTTTGTCGTGTTTAGAGATCAGTCTGTGTTTATGCAATAATATAGAGTGGTGGTAGGTATCGCGACCACCATACAAATAGCGATAAACCCAACTATGAGTTTCTTTTGGTTCATCGTGTTCAGAGATCAGTCGGTGTATATGCAATAATATAGTGGGGTGGTAGGGATCGCGACCACCATATCTACATCTATCTATACATATAGTAAAAACGTAACTGATGGATGTCTGTACATAGAAGATATATGAGAAAAACTATTATTGGGGGTCTCTATCAAAGCAGGAAAACCCAAAACAATGATTGTTAGAATTTTTGTGTTTGTCTGTTTGCCAACGTTTGTGCGCGCTAATCTCAGAAACGGCTTAACTGATTTGTAAACGGTTTCAACTAATATATTTTGCCAAGGTTGACTTAACATTTAGTGTGGTTTTACTTCAATGAGTTCATAAATAAAAAAGTTATATCAATTTTAAAAATCAAGTCGAACATTTGTTCGATAAAAATGCTATGAAATAGCTCTTCAGTTGTATTGGCTGAAAATTTGAAACTGGTTTGTAAAATGATGATTATTGAAAGTTTACATAAAGTTAAAAAATGTACAGTTTCAGAGAATTTTGAACTTTCCAATATGAGTTGACCACACATCTATATAATAAATCATATTAATAAGTGGTCACCCTAGGTTGGATATAATCACTCAAGCAAGTCGAGTGCCGCATCGCTGCTAGGCAATTCATTCCGAAAAAGATCGATTCGAATCTAACTCTGATGTATCGATTCACAATAAATCGAGGTCTAAAAGGTCGATCTCTCCAAAAAATTGACCGTCTTTTATTCACTTTTCAGATTTGTGTTAACAATATAAAAAAATCCCTATTATAGAAAACAAAAAGGACACCACAACAATCGATCTTTTGCTATTTTTACCATGCTAAAGTATCAGTTATAGAGAAACAAAGAAACGTATAGGAGAGAGAGGGAGAATTAATTTCAAAAATTTATTATTATAAACTGTTGTCGTTATTCTGCTATTGGGTAATTTACTGACACCATAGAGAACGACAGCGTAATTAAATGAATAATCCATACTAATATTATAAATGCGAAAGTAACTCTGTCTGTCCTGTCTGTTGCATTTCACGCCCTGAAATAGACGATGAAGGTTTGTACGAAGAACGCATCAAACCAAATTTCATGAATTTTGATATAGAGATATATTGGACCTTAAAGAAAGACATTGGCTTACCTTATGTCGTGAAAATAAAACTTTAAGAGGTGAAATAGGGGATGAAAGATTGTATGAAGAACTTACTATTTCTAAATTTAGGGATATGAAAATTCATATTTATGCTTTTAGGAAGAAATAACAGTGTTTCGTGTTTTAAAAAATAAGGGTGATTTACAATACACATAGACTGCACCCCTTGATACTAAGAAAAATGTTCCTGAGACATAAGCTTACATTATACAAGACATATGTCCGTCCTATCATGACATACAAGCTGCGCTACATTCGCTCATACGTCAAAGATCAACATTAATAAATTCCAAATCCTCTAAACCCGATTCTTACGCGATCGTACTTCGACACTGCTTTGAATTACGTGAATCTGTTAGTGAAAGCTGCCGCGACTTAAACCCCAAAACCGAACATCCCCCGCGAACAACTCTGGCCGCGAATATCTTCACCGACCCCGTTTATAAGATCGAGGAAATAAACAAATACTACTCCACCGTCTCTCCAAACAAAGCGTGCTCGTACCCACGCCCGCGAAACCACCGTTCCCTCCGCAGGGGATGGGCGGCTAATTTCGCTCCCGCAAACCCGTCACGTCCTCCCTCTCTTACGTCAACTCAAGCCTAGGTCCGTTCCCTCGGTGTAGAACCCTTGAGTCATGCAGCCGCTCACGCGATACTGGTGACACTGCACTTGCAATCACGTAGCTACCCACACACATAATTACACACAATATGTACATACATACGTGCACACCACATAAGTACATAGATCCTGTAAGGGACCTTTTTTCTTCTTTTTTTACGATAGTTACTTTCGATCATGTTTCCAGGATACTAAATACATATACACATGTTCATTCCTTTCGCCTAGAGACAGGAAAATGTTATATGTATGTGTTAGTTTAGCTCAAATTTTCTATAAATAGGTAATTTGTCAGTTCGCGACCTTTTCACAATCGCGGTAACAGCCCAAGCCGACGTCCGGCCACTTTGGCACCTTTGTGCGTATGTTGCTCACGCTTTCGCGACTGAATGCCTTAAGCGTTCGCCTCCAAGCCTGGTGAAGCTGTCAAAGCCATCAGTGGCTCTATTTCTTTAGGGCCACTTAGGCTAACAGTATAGTCACTGAGAAAGAAAAAAAACAACTATAATTTTCTTTTGATTTATCGTATTCAGAGATTAGTCAGTGTATATACAGTAATATAGCGGGGTGGTAGGGATCGTGACCATCATACACATAGTGTTAAACACATGTATGATTTTCTTTTGGTTTGTCGTGTTCCGAGGTCAGTCCGTGTATATCTATACCATTAATAATTTAGTATAGCAGACAAGTTTTTTTATTTGTTTGTTTAAACATGGTAATCTCTGGACAACGGGTAGCAGTCGGATTCGAAAAATTATTTTTGTATATGATAGCGAGATTCACGAAGAATAGTATAGGTTATCTGGAACTAAGCTAAACCTCTCAGCTAGCCTTAAATATTGATTTTTGTTTAAGTAAGTCGAAGTGAAAGTGTTCCCGAACTGCTTTATCCGCATGCGCTGGCGTAATGGTTAGTGATACGTAAATATAATATTCTACAAAAATATTGTTCTTTAGTATATCTAACAAAAGTCTCCGGTAACATATGCCTATTTCTTAATAGCATAAGCCACAATAAGGTATTTTGCGTGTTTTTATGTTGAAGATTAAAAATTATTTTGAGCTTTATTTTTAGGCTTATTATATTAATCCTTACGAACCAAAGTTATTTCATCATAAAGACAATTAAAAATTTTCGTTTTATAGTATGTAATTAGGACACATAGTTTAGGAGAAAATGAAACATTAAAATACATAATTTGTACTTGCGAGAAGTGATAACAATTATGATTACACGGGTCCGTCGCGTTGGCGGCGCGGTATTTGTTGGATAAAAACTCGGGTGAAACCGAGGGGCACAGCTAGTTTAATAATATAATACAATGGTTTACAATATAAATATCAAAGGGCTATTTACGTGCTATAGATGATTAAAACGAATAGGTAGGTAGGTACATGTTGGATTTAATGTTTTGTTCAGGATTCATATTAGGTCATTGAATTTACGCCGTGTCCTCGATTTATTCTTCATTTCTGCTTTAATATTATATGATTTTCTACTTCAGCAATATATTCTTTAATTGTGTTACAATTTTATCAGAAATCTACAACAGTACAGCGACAGAGAGAGAGAGTAACTACATATATATTTTTATCATAGAATTATATTATTAATATATATTAATAAATTTGTAGTCATGTCTGCATGAACATGTATTTTTCTTTCTAAATTTTCCGATAGACTTACTACATAAAGGACACTTCATTGTTACCAGTCTGTCTATCTTTTTATATGTCTGGATTTAACTTAAAAACAGCTTGACCAAGTCTTATGAAATTTTGTACACGGGAAGTATAAGTTATTCCGTAATTCATAGGATATAGGCAATACATTTAGACATCGTAAAAAAAATAGCAGTAAATATTATGTACATGGGAAGTATAATATTATGTCATTTTTCAGTTGATTGACTATTTGAATTGTCAATAATATAGGTAAAAACAAAACTGCGGGATGTAAATTATAATGTGTGCGTAAAAAACGCGTACGGAGTTAGTAATAATATAAAACATGAAATATGAATATCTTCATCTAGCAATAAAATCATTAATTATAATCTATTAGATATATATCTTGGCGCTCGTAGAGCAAGTTGGTTCTTTATGTTATTTAATATGACGTGCTGGTAGAGGAAGCCGGCTCTCGTAACATACTTTTACGGTACGAAATTACGTGTCATATACAATACATAAAGGAAAAAGTTCTTGAAACATATGTGTGTACGATGTAACCTTTAGAAAGATTTCCTCTCTATCCACCTACGCTCGAATGTTAATAATTATTACAAACTGGATTTACAACTTGTTTGTTTGCCCAGACTCCCATACCCTTGATATTTCTCTCCGTTCTAGTCAAGATATTATGTTAACATTTTTTACCAAAAGGGACAGCTTGGCCACCATAATCTAGTAGTATATGTGCATATCGAGAAAACAGTTGCGAAATTTAGCGACCGTAAATAGAGAAATATAGGTAAAAACCTATCCTACAAAAACTTTTTTATACAATAAGAGTGGCAAGCAAGCTTACGGCCCGCATAATAGTAAGTGCCCATAGGTATCCCTAGCGCGTTGCGAACATTGAACCCCTGGCTTCCCCAAGGAATTTTGGAACCCCTACTCACTCAAAAACACACCGCAACGTTTTTTAGCTGCGATCTTCTGTGGGGTAGAGTTTATTGAAAGGTTGAACCTAGTAGAGAGAAATCTCCAAATTAATTTCTCTGTACCTTTACCTATCTTGAGATTTTCTTTATTATTCCACAATTTTATCTGATACTAGCTGTGCCCCACGGTTTCAACCGTGTTAATTTTATCCGACAAACACCACGCCGCCAACGCACCCATGTAGTCTATCATAATTGTTCTTCCCGCAAAAATAAATTATATTAATTTTTCATTATGTCCTAAACTATTTGTCCAAATAACATACTATAAAAAGCAAAATTTAACTTCATAAATTCTTTGTATGATGCAGTAACTGTTGTTCGTAAAGATTAATACGCCATGTCTAAAAATAATGCTTATAAATAAATTTTTCATTTTCAACAAATCTTTGTCACAAAATACCTTATTGTGGCTTATGTATAAGAGATAGGCAGATGCTATTGCTGTTTTTTTTTTTAATATATAGAAGGTACTATATTACTGTAGATCATTGCATTTCCGTATCATTAACGATTACGCCAGCGCACGTGGTTAAATCAGTTCGGGAGGGCCTCGACTTCCGACTTGCGTATCAAAAATCAATATTCAAGGCTATCTGAGACTTGTAGCCTAATTTTAAATAGCCTATACTATTCCTTGAGAATTTTTCCAATACGACTGGTAGTTCCAGGGATTAGCGTGTTTAAACAAACGAACAAAAAAGTTTTCGCTTTATTATATTTTATCTGATATTATCTAACTGTCGATGTGGCCCAAGATGGTAACACGCTAAGCTTAGTACTTAGCCAGAGAAAGGGATTTTGTTTCAACTTAAAGTTCATGCTTCTATTACTTATTAAAGTGAAACTTTTATTAGATCGTCTCAAACTTTTTGGTCCGTGTGTTGCATGTCGCGTGATGGTCGGCCGCTGAGTAGGGATGAAGTGAAAGGCGCTCGCCAGAGCAGCCAAGGCCAATATGGCGGCGCCTATAGTTCGCCAAGTGTAAAATTAAGATTGATAAAGCGATTTTTATACGCCTAATGGAATATTATTCCAGAAATTTTTAGTTAAATGTCTATAATGTGAAAAAAAGTTTCACTTTTACCGTGGTTTCATAAAACCACACAATCTTTTTTTTCATTCACAACACTTGTGCAAAATTACCAAACTGTATTACATAAAATGCCACCAATATCATTGAGTGCATATTTTCAAAATAAGAGATGTTACTAATAATACCTACGTATCGTAGCATTCGTAGCAGATGGCGAGGACTAATATTCAGTCTCAACAGAGCAGTCGTACGGCGCGTACTGTTCTCGACATGATCCTAAACTAGACGATATTGTGAAACTTGCTAGTCTCTCGTACATTAATATTAATTGAAAAAAAAAAAACTAGGAAGTAAATAGATTTATAAAAAAAATATTTTAGTATATTTTGTGATAAGACTTTTGGAAATTCGTATTAGTGAGACAATTTGTTTTATGTTACTTATTTATCTGCAGAGACATAACATTAATTATTATTTTTAACAATGTTATAATCGGAGGGGATTTTTAAGACGTTAATTATTGTATAAATTCTTGTGCTGGGCAATTTTCTAAGAAGTTTTCTCAGGCTTAAAGGTATGTTTTTTAATAATATTTTGATTATTATATTCCATTATATTTGTTAGTATATTATAAAATATAATTCCATTCTTTAAATTACAAATAACTTCATCTGATTATTTATATTAAAAAAAAAACAACATTTATAAATGTACTATATTACAATAATTAAATAAACATAAAATTATTTTTTTCATAAAGTTACTAAGTATCTACTATAGAAAAAATTATCTGTTAATATTTTCAACTTATGCATAACATAAAAAAAATATTTTAGTCATAAATATATGTACATAAATGTTACTGTCGCATATATATTCTTATTAGTATTATAATTATTCTTTAAATAAATAATTATGTATAACTTATAATACTTTTATTAATTTAAGCATTCAATAAAATAATTGTATGCTCAGACATTTTAAAATGAATGAATAGATTATGTATGTTTTTAAATGAACTATGGACTAATTCGTTACGAGTTAGGGTGTTTCTTCAGTCGTACCTAGTATAATAATAATAATTTATTAGTGGCCATAGTGACCATAATATTTGCAAACAGTTTTAATCAAAATACAGTTTAATATGGGTTTTAGTAGACAATACTTAAGCATTTATACTGGCATGCAATGTTATTTATAAATCACAAAATACGTACAGAGATAAATTCAGTAAATTACAATAAAATGAATATTAAAACTAACAAATAATTAAAAATTAAATAAAATCATATTCACAATTAAAAAACAATCATTCTCGTTTAACATAAAACGGAAAGCTTTAAATTTTTAATACAATTGTATAATAATTTTTAAATAATAATGTGTATTGGATTTATATCTAAAATTCTTTATTACATTCATCTCTCTAAAATATATTAGCATACAGTTTTAAATGAAAACGTAATCGTAAATAGTATAAAACTGGCCAAGTTTAAAAAGAGCAAATCGGGTCTTGAAACACATCGACTTAAAATCAATCAATTTTTATCATCTTAAAATGGTGTAGTTACAGCGGAGGCCGAGTGCACAAGCTCTATGTAAGGTCACTGCAGGGCTCTTGTTCAAGTACACGTAGGAGTAAGAGGAAAGATTCTATCTTACATTCCATTATTTTATGGCAGACATGCCATATCTTTCACAATACCTAACACTATAAAATGCCAGTGGACGTCAGAGGCTCAATAAAAAAGTAAAAATATAAACTACAAACTTAAAGACTACTACGTCAACACAACTTTATATATATATATATATATATATATATATATATATATATAAAACTTGCAAAGAACTATTAACGGAACATTTAACTTAATACCCATACATATATAATATTACAAAGAGCAGCGCGTTGAATAAAACCTCAGGCCATGGCATGCTAAGACAAACCCAGAGGTTTAATACGATGCCTTTAACTAAAGTTTGTAAAGTAATTGTTTAGTATCTCGGCAATGCTACTAATATTTTTATCACACTGCCTATCGGCCCCTATATGGGACTTTTAGGTTAAAATGGATAGCATGATATCCTTTTCAATGACAAAACTCTTGGATCTGCCTACTTTCATGGTGATTGGTCAAATGCTGTTGGAGTTTATTAGTCTCATAAATATATTTCTAATTTTTAATATATAATATTAAGTATAATTCTTTTTTAATCATGTTAATTTCAAAGTAAATTGAAGTTATTTCGATAACTAAAATAACCACTGAAGACATCAGACTGTACATTGAATAATCACCATTTAGGTATAATTACAAAAAGATTATAATTCGGGTGATATTGAAGAAGCTAGGTTATACGTATAATTATTATATCCTTTTTTTCTATCTGTTCTCTATCTATAACTCTCTATCTAACTTTTTCTTGGCATCTAAAATGGCATTTTTACGTAACACTCTTTCCATTACTTTCTTACATAACCGTAGTCTTTACTTGATGAGACAGAAAATGATGAAAATTTGAAAATTATAATACTCTATGTTCTTGCGTATCTTATTTAGGTATTTACTTTATAGAAAATCGTATTTTTTCATTTTCTCTGAAAACCTGTGCTTTTAATGTTCTTTTTGTTAGCAGATATTTTAATAAACTATATTTTATTTACAACCGTTTCAGATGATATATACGATCTCTTGGTACTCGCCGTTGTTTTTCAATTTACTCTATTTAAGGTAGATTTTTTTTATATAGATCAACAACTCTAAAAAGAATCTATCACATAAACATACCATCACGCCTGTACCTTCGAAGAGTTAGGCAGAGGTGTAAAAATGTACACCCACAGTTCGCCGGGTATGTTATTAGGTCCCATGTAATAGGAAGCAAGTCTATAGTCATTAATCGGGAACAAAGGCAAACTCCGAGCTGCTACAGAGAATTTCATAGAAAAACCTAATGACACCCAAGAGAATCTATCGGCCTACTTAAATCGTGACAAAAACAAATTACGCTTATTTTTGCAAAATCTAAAGTTTTAAAATGTATTTTGTAGATGTGTTTACATGTACTGTAACTGGATATAATTCGTATATCATAGAATACCATCAAAATAATACTCACACTAGTGTAATTAGTTTTTGGTTTTGTCTTATTTAACCTATTGCCGATCTTATACTAAGTATACTAAAGCAATGGTACTTAATAACAGGGGCAGTATAGTCACTCAGCCGGTTTATTATGAAAATAAAAACAGTGGCGGTCACCGAGAGATTTAGAGCGGCCACATACAGACGGAATTCTTTTTCGGAATTTCGATTCGAAATATCGAATCGGGATTTCGAACGCAGTAAATCCATACAAATCTATGGACCTATCACACACATACAGTTGTTTTCCGTTCGTAGTTTTCTCCGATTCGAAATTCCTCATGGTAGCCTGTGCGTCCGGAACCTCGCACAGAAAAAAAACTGTTTCGAATGCATCTCTTACAAAGATTTTGTACGAGTCGCATTACACATTCGTTAATTCCTTATGGAATATAACATTATATAATGTAAAATTATATAATTAATTTATTAAAATGTCTGAACTCAATGGTCGTCGTCTTTCAACTGAGCCTTGTTATTCTGGAATTTTTTATTCTATTCCGAAACGGAATTCCGACTGTATATGGCCGCTCTAATACAATCGCCACTGTCATGTCGGTTTCCGTAAAAAGAAACTAGGTATGCGCCGGATGACCCCAAAACGCAACGAACATAAGCGAATTACTACGACAGACTTTTTATTAAATACGGTTATCACGAACCAGTCGGCTGTACGGCCCTACCCTATTATCATAATTTCCCCGTTCGCAACTCATTAGCCTAGTGGTCGTAAGCGCGACTGCTATGATCGAGGTCCTGGGTTCGATTCCAAGGTCGAGCAAAGTGTTATTGGTTTTTTTAATGAAATTCTCAGTAGCAGCTCGGAGTTTGGGTTTGTGCCAGATTAATGGCAATAGGCTCGCCTCCTATTACATGGGACCTCAAAAACATACACGGCGAACTGTGGGTGTACATTAGTACACCTCTGCCTAACCCTTCGAGGATACAGGCGTGATGGTATGTATGTATGCAACTCATCAGGGTGCACCAAGGAGCTGGCTTTGCACTAAGATTGGCTTGGATACCTCAGCTCTCAAGATGTATTTCGACACGTATAAATTTCTTTGGAGTTTTCTCTGTAATAGAGGCAGTCCGACTGTTGGAATAACTCCACCCTACTGAAGATTGCAGTCAAATATTTTAGTGTTGTGTTTCTGTAGTGAGTAGGGTTTTCAGATCTCTTTGGGGTAGGGGGGTTCAAGGTCGGCAATACGTCAGTGATACCTTGGGTATTACAAATGTCCATAGACTACGGTAACCGCTTACCATCAGGTAGATCGTATGCTTGTTTGCCACCTTTGTTGTAGTAAAAAAAATTCAACAACTTAGTTTGATATAAATGGTTGACCCCGAAACGCATAGCGACATAGCGAGTTACTGTAGCGTGTTTTCAACCATATAATACAGTTGTCGAGATGTAGTCCGGTTTAAGTGCCCTACTATGCCAAAAACCGTTTATCATTAACAGATAAACAAATGTATATAACAACATGTCGGATTGAAACAACCGTATAAAGTCTATCGATTAATCCCACGCGTTGTCATTTTTTGTTATCAATATATCTGATACGAAAATATCCATGTCATTTGACTACCACTTCCTAGATTCATTTCGAAACATTTTGTTTATTTTATGTTTCTGTAATAATAAATCCGAACAAAAACATAAATGTGAAAAGAGTGTCAAGTTCGGTAGAAACGACGTTGAAAGTTTTTTTAAAGTTTTTTTTTCCTTTGATTATGCGTAATGGTCTACCTTGAGGTCAAATTTCAAGTTTCTGAGTCACATAGAAGTGGTCTAAATTTTTAATAATTAAGTCAGTCAGTGATAAAAAATGCTACTTTTCACACCCTAATAACATAAGAACTATAGAAGGTTTATTTGTAAAATTTGGGATTCAAAGTGTTTTCAAAAGAGGTATATTAGACGTATAAAATTTATAGGTAGAATAATTTTTGACTTTTGAAGGAGTCGAAAGTAGTTTAAAATGGCGCGTGTAAATAAATATACACAATGCCCTTTGAAAACTCAGCGGTTGAAAGGTTCCGGCCATAGGAATTTCGTTACAAAGTCCGCATGTTTGAGCTGTGAAATTTACCTATTCAATGGTTGAGATGATATTATTAGCTGTTCAATTAGTATAGGAACTCGTATCTTTTCGAGGAGTGTCCGTATAATCTGCACCTAAACTCTAAATATACCCTTTTTTAAAGAAAGTTTCATATATCACGCATTAAAAGCACGTATAAATTATAAAATATATTAATATTGAATACCATCTATTTATATAGGTATCAGATAACTGAAAATAAAATGCCGCGTGTATAAAAAAGGTTCACTTGAAAATGGCACAACTGATTTAGCTGACTTTTCTGTTGATGTGTTCGTAATTGTCAGAACAAGATTTTTATGACATTACTGGAAAAATCCACCGGAAAAGTCAGAAATTCGGGTGGTATAAATATTATACAAATGTATGAAAATCTAAATAAAAGATGTGATGTTCAGTTTAACAGTTTTTTTGTTTCAATTCACACAAATTCAAGAATTCGGTTGGATGAATCCCTTCTCAGCGAACTGACTGATAAAAAGACGGAGGTTACTCAATTCTAATGTATATTAGAATATTATAATTATGGATAATAATTATAATAATAATTTATGGATGTTCAGCGGTAACTTCTTTATTTATAAACCAATTTAGATGATTCTTCTTTCATTATAAAGGTGCTCCTATTTTAATTTCATTGGCATTGAACGTCCAACCTCGAAGAAGTTGGTTTTCTTTTAGTTGAAAATTGTCTTGTCGTTATTAGTAAATTGTACAGGTGCGAACCCGGGTCGGGTCGCTAGTATAATATACATAATATCAACGGTGAAAAAGATCATTGTCTAATGAATAAACTTTACACGTTAGCCATTTGGCCTTTCCAATGTTGATATTAATATAATGTCATATCTTTGCAGTATCGAGTATCGTGAAGCGTCTTTCCTACAATATCGAATCCTTGAAATATTACGTGGAGAGACATTTAAACAGGTGGTAATGACACTAGCGACTGGCGATGGGTTGTAGATGTCTCAGTGTTCGTCATTGTTTACCATCAGATACAGTGCCGTCTCTTTATCGTGCTACTATATAAAATACTAGCTGACCCGCGTAACTTCGTCTGCGTCACATAAGAGAGAGAGAGAGGGTTAGAGAGAGTGAGTAGTAGACACCTATAATACAATTCTAAAGGAGTTGTAACTTTATTTTGCTTCGGAGTTATTTTAAAACGGTAAGTTATTTAGTTAAATCAATTGATAGTAAGGGCAATTTTGATCAAATTTAAGTGTTGAATAGCGTATTTATTTCGATAATGATTAATACTTACCATGTTTATAAAAATACCTTCGCAAATAATGTTTTATTTTAAAACAAAGTTTCTTACTTTAAAAAGGTACCTTAAAAGTTTAACCTTTAAAGATAGACATATAATGCTATCGTTAGCTTTTTTTAACTTTACCCAGTTACGCAGCGCACGCAATAGAAGGTCTAAAAAGGAATAAATTCTCCCTTTTTGCAACATTTTTCGTTGATGCTCTTCTCCTATTGGTCGTAGCGTAATGTTATATAGCGTATATCCTTCCTAGATGAATGGGCTATCCAACACTAAAATTACTTTTTCATTCGAACCAGTGGCTACTGAGATTGGCGCGTTGAACCAAACAAACAAACAAACTCTTCAGCTTTATAATATTAGTATTGATATAATTATATATGCATAATGAAAATTGCATTGAATATTCAATTAAAAAATATTACCTAAAACGATCCGATATTTTATAAATTACAAAAAATTTAATATTATATATTTAAATTATCATTATATTCAGAGATGTCTCGATGTCCCCAAGTAATATATTCAGTTCTTGTTCAAACACAACTAAGTCGCTGTCGAATTATTACTGGCCTTCATTACATTGAAATATTTGTTCAGCTGCTAAAGCTTAGTCGAGGAAGAAATTAATTTTTATTCCATTATATATTGTCAACGTAAACACAGTTATTATTCATGAAGAACTAAACCAAACTAAACAACGGTGACATCGACCAGGACGTGAAGAATGGGATAAATGCTGGGTGGTGAAAATGGCGACAGGTCTCGGGTATAATATGTGATCCTCGAATGCCACTGAAGTTAAGGGAAAAGTGTACAAAACTGATAAGACCTGTCTTGACGTATGGATCTGAGTGCTGGGCAACGAAATAACTGGATGAAAGAAGATTATAAGTGGCAGAGGTGCGAATGTTAAGATGGATGCGTGGAGTAACTAGAATGGATAATACCAGGAATGATTTTATTAGAGGAAGTCTTAAAATAGCACCAGTCACAGAGAAGTTGAGGGGTTATAAGATAGCATGGTATGGGCATGTGATGAGGAGGGATGAAAGTTATGTAACTAAAAGATTGTTAAGTATGAAGGTGGATGGATACAGGAGTAGTCGAAGACCGAAGAAGGTATGGATGGATTGTGTGAAGAAGATATGCGTATAAAAGGTGTGAATACTGAGATGATATTTGATAGAGTAGAGTGGAGGAAGAAAACATGTTGTGCCGACCCTACTTAAGTAGGATAAGGGGTGAGAAGATGATGATGAAGATTTAAACACTTTTAGATGGATGTAGTAGGTACATTTGATCAGTGTGTCTTCATCACAATCCCGCCGATATCACGTAGTTTCTCGAGTGGTAGTAACAGGTGTAACATCCGCCATAGTGGTACGCTCAGTTATGTCGCGTTCCGATACCTGCCGGTTTATATTCCTACTATCGTATCTGTACATAGTATAGAAGAAAGACGCCATCCGCTTGTCTGTTTGTCTGGTTATTTCATCTAAACAATGCAACGGAATTTTATACAGTTTTCACTATCATTTAGATATTTTTTTTACGAAAGGTTCGTTCGTATATACAATACATTCCAATTAAGTTTTTATATAGTATAAGATATCTATTGTTTTTGATGAAATCGTCAATAAATCAATTTTTGGGTGCTTACGCTGGCTTAATCTCAAGAAATACATCAAAATAATGTACTAAAGGACAGTAGTTCTTCAAAAAGCCTACAAAAATATCCTCGATAGCATATGCTTATCTACTATAGTTGACTCACAGTAACCATTTTTATTTTCAAAGTGACAATTTAAAATGTTATTTGCGAAGCTATTTTCCTCAATTCAGTATTAATCTTTATCCAGATAAATATGTTAGTTTGGCATTCAATGTAGATTAAATATCTCCTTGACATTATATCATTTAAATAAATACCGCGGAAGATATCACGGATTCAAAATTACGCGCAACTGAAGAAATCACTCTCAGCGAAACGGTTGGCCGGCACCCGCACCGCGGCTAACTTATAGGCTATGAATTGCACATTGCACGTCACAAGCTAAAGTTACTTTCCGTGACTATTAACTTATAAACTATCAATACTGAAGCGATAAACTGTAAATCATGCTTTTAAACATAAAATACACCACTTTGTAAATTGCACTCTTGCGAAGCTGGGGCGGGGCGGGTTGCTACTATTGTACATGTGAAAGTTTGTATGTTTGGACGATTATTACTCAATTACGCAAAAACGGCTGAATTGATTTGGATAAATTTTGGCCCACAGATATTTTTTAACGACTGCTATCAATTTATGTTATTTTAAATTAATTAGTGTTATGTAAGTCTTATTGTTATTGAAGTCGCGGGAACAGCTAGAGTAGTAATAAAGCGAAGTGATAAGGAAGTATCCGACTGGGTTGCGAGCACTATGCACGTCGTGATAAACTCGTCACAGTTACTATATTTTAGTTTGTCGCTTTTCGGGATCAGTTAGTGTATTTCCAGCTACGAAGAGACATGCAAGTGGCACCGGTGTTAGATTGCCGATCTCTCTACAGTCGCCGTTGTTTCTGAACTATACGATGATCACCATCCCGCATAGTACCGTCAATATTCCGGCTACTATATAAAAACCAAAACAGTTATATAATTTTCTTTTTCAAGAAAAACTATTCCCACTAGTCTACCGAGATCAAAAGCTGCAAAGGTTTCCTAAAACCGGACAGAACTAATTTCTTCGGTTATTATTTCCCGTGAGCATTTAGACTTTGTTAACCAATTTTCTGATATAATTTTACAGAAACTCGTATTTATACTCTAACAAAACCCACATTCTTATGTCTACATTACATTTATTGTTGTTGAACGGATATATTTTTAGATTTTTTTTTTTTTTTTGAACTGACTACACTGTTAGCCTTAGGGGCCCTATCGCGAAGTTCAAACGCTGTATGGATTTTATATCAATTGTAACCTGGAGTTATTAGGACCCCTCTACTCTGACAAATATTATAGGTGAACTGTAATATAGTAATGTCAACTACCCTGTATTTATCGAGTGTATTTAAAACAAAATTCAGGCATAGTGCAGCCACTTTTTTAATAAAGTAGCAAGATTTGTTAATGATCTTTGATTGCACGTTAAACGTATTAACGTGTAAAAATAATTGACTCAGATTTATTTAAGTAAAATGAGTCCAGTCCAAATTGTATACAAAAATACCCTAATTTAGTAAGTAAATAAGTATACATACACTTTGAATATAATGTAAGTGTTATATATTATATAATACTATGAATATTTATTTATTTAAAGTTTAATTTTGTGAATTTTGATTTTCCAAAAAAATACTATGAGGTACCAAAATTAAGAGATCCATAATATAAATATTCATTCCTTCATTGGACGAAACTTGTTCTATACGTTTATCTAGACATAAATTTTTTTGTATAAAAAACTTTTTTAAATAATCAAAAACTTATTATGTTTAAATTCCCCTTTCTCTTTTTTAATTTGCGCTACAAGCTTTTAAAATCATTGAATAATGAAGAACCTTGTTTTTGAAAGGTGTTTTTTATATCTTTTTTCATATTCTTTTCAGCAAACCCTTTCATTTGGTACCATATCATGGGGGTGCATAAAAACAAGTGTTCCGTCATCTTTGGAAGTTCGCCATATTGGACTTTTAGCTAATTACGCATAACATAGCCTGTTAAAAGTAGGTATGTATACGCAAAATTTCAGTTGAATCGGTTAGGTATATAATATAATAAGTAGCAAAATTTGGCCTAGATACTAACAAAGTAAGCTAAATAAAAGCTTGTAATAACTAAAATTTGCGTTAGATTTATATTCATTTCATACCGTACCGTTATTAATATGCTTTGCTTTGTTATAATATATTTTAAAATACGACTGGCCTCAGGTATTAATTTGAATAAATCCGATTTGCTACGGAAGACATTTATATAATAATTTCAAAACTAAAATGGAAGTTGCCCCTGTGAATATTTTTTCAATAAAGAACATTTGTAGAAAGTTATTGTACTTGGACTTCATGTTTTAGGAAATAAAAACTCTATGGCGTTTCTCTATAACATCTTTAAGTTTGGATATTCTGTTAATATAGTGTAGTATTATTATAATATAAAATAGATAAGTACGTATTATAATAAAATACCAAACAACATCACTAAAGTACCTTGTAATGAATTAAAAATATTTTGAGTGTACTCCGTATTGCAATATTAAATAATCTACTTCAAAATTGAGGAGGTTCTCAAGGCGTTTTTTTTAATTTATGTTCATACGTAACTTCTTTGTTTATGGACCGATTTGGATGATTCATTTTTTGTTGGGTAGGGGATACCTAAACATTGTTATTGGACCTTCAACTTCGACGATACACAAGGGAACTCTACAAAAAATCATTGAAGTTGGTTTTCTTTTTTGTTAAAACTTGTCTTGTTGATTATAAATTATTAGGTTTTATGATATTGTTATCTATTTCATTTAAATTGATCGTTTTTTAATTAGACATATCTTATAAAATTATCGTTGTAATATGACGAATAAAGAATTATGAATGTCATTATATTAATACGTGAAGCAAAAATTTTCTACCCCTTTTTAAGCGTATTGCGTGCACGAAATACTGTGAGCTTTGGCATGGTTAAAGTTTATATGGAGAAGGAGTGCGGAAAGTTAAAATGTATCTATAATATCTGTTACTAATAATAGTAATAATAATAATAATAGCCTTTTATTTTCTGAAACTTATACTAGTACATATTTTTAATTCAAAAAACTTCATCGACAACCGCTTCAGCTTGTCCTAAGACATAGGCCTCTTCCAGTCACTGCCACAGGTTCCTTTGTTTAACAGCCCTCATCCACGTTCCTCCTGCTATCTTTTTTAAATCGTCTGCCCATCTAATTTGCGGTCTTCCTTTTTTTTCTCATCCCATCTCTTGGATACCACTGTACAATATCTTTTGTCCATTTTACTAAGCTTTGTCGGAGCATATGTCCTGTCCAACGCCATTTTTGTTGTTTTATTATTTGTGATATTTTAACTGTTTTTGATATTTTTTTGATGGTAATTCTTATCTTATCTTTCAATTTTATGTTTAATATTTTTCTTTCTATATTGTTTTGGCATGCTTCTATTTTTTTATAATTTTTTTGTATTAATGCCCATAAGTCATTATAGGTATAATACACGTATTAAATACTTTAAACTTATTTTTTTGTTGGTATTTCTTCTGCTTTCATAATTTCTTTAAGTGACCAGAATTTTTTCCAAGAGTTATTTATTCTTCTTTCAATTTCTTTATTTGTTTGATCTAATGGTGAAATAATTTGACCTAAATATACACATTCTTCGACGAACTCCATTACATTGTCATTTAATTTTATTTCTAGTGATAACTCATTTTGAGAACTGTTTGTCATGATCTTTGTTTTAGTTGTATTCATAGTGAGTCCGACTTTTTTGCTTTGAGTGTCTAATTCTTGTAACATTACTTGTAAGGTTCCAGGATTATCTGTTAAAAGAATGACATCATCTGCGAACCTTAAATGATTTAGACGTCTACCATTTATATTTAAGCCATATTCATTCCAGTTTAATTGTCTCATGACGTTTTCGAGCACTGCTGAAAAGATCTTTGGTGACAAGGGATCACCTTGTCGAACTCCTCTTTTTATATCAACTTCTTCTCCTGTTTTCTCTAGTTGTATTTTTTCTTTATTAATGGTGGAGAAATGCTTACGGAAACCCGCTTGCTCTGGAGGTTGATTTTCTTCAAGTATCTTTGTTATACGTCCAAGCACTAATTTGGAAAATATTTTATAGGTATTGGTCATTAAACTAATGGGTTGATAATTATTAATTTGATTTTTTTCACCTTTTTATGTAAGTGAACTATAGTAGATTTTGTCCATTGGTCTGGTATTTGTTCTGTTTTTAAGATTTCACTGAATGGTTTGTAATCGGATTTAAAATAGTAGTCAGAGTTCCCTTCAGTAGCTCATTAGTAATATTATCTTCACCAGGTGTTTTATTATCTTTTTGAGTTAAGATAGCCTGTTCTACTTCACTCTTTAAGAATTCTGGTATAACATCAGTTTCGTTGTTAATTCCTAAGTTAACTTTATGATTGTAGTTGTTTTCCTGGTCAATATAAAGATCTTGATAAAATTTCGTAGCAATTTTCACTATTTGTGTGCGATTTATAATACTTTGTAGTTTTATATTTTATATTGTTGGTATCCACGTTAGCTTTTTGAATACCTCCTGTTTAACCGCTTGTTTTTTGTTTGTTATTATAAAATCTCTCTCATCTTTTTGTCCTTGTGGAGACATCCATGTCTATTTTCTAGTAAATCGTCTTTTAAATAATGTATTCATTATATATAAATGATTTTCGATTACAAATTCAATCAATCTCTCGCCATAATTTATTTTTTATTTTTCCCGTACTATACACCCCGACTTTATCATTTGAAACATTTTTTTGAGGACCTAATGTGCTATTAAAGTCACCCATCAGTAACAAATTCTTATGTGTTCTTTCTAATGTCATTTCTAATTTAATATAAAACCTTTCTTTCTCTTCATCTTGAGCTACATCTGTTGGGGCGTATGCTTGCACTATTGACCATGGTTCTTTATAGCCTGGTATTTTTATATTTAATAGCGCAATTCTTTCTGATATTCCAACAAATTCCTCAATATTATTTCTCAATTCCTTTCTTACCATAAAACCTACTCCATATATACCCTTTGTTTCTCCTTTATAATAAAAGATTTATTGTCCCATATCAATAATCTCTTCACCTATCCTTCTTATTTCACTAATTCCTATAATATGCCAATTAATTTTTTCCAATGCGTATTCTAAGTTTACTAAATGTTCCTCCGTTCTAAGCGTCCTGACATTGTAAGTCAAAATGTAAATATAATTTTTCTTATTTTTTTTATATGTTCATTTTTGTGGTTAACATTTTCTTTTTCTTTTTCTTCTTCTTCTTTGGTGTAGCTTACTGGAAGGTTATGGTCACTCACCCCATGAGGACCGACCAGCTTGGGGTTATCTCTTGATTCTCTAATTTTATCTCTGAAATAGTGTTGTAATTTCTTCCGGTTGCCGATGTTTAATTCCTATTTGTTTTTCGTTGTTTTTGTTGGCTGTGCCAATGAAAAGGAGTTACTCCATTCTTTCATATAATCAAATGCATTAGTTCTAGACATAGATGTCGTTTACTGTTTCCGTAGTTGTACGTTGTCCGGTGAAAAGGGCGACTCCCGTTTTCTTTTTTCTTTATTAGGGCTTTCTTTAATTATTAGTTTATCATACTTGATGATTGCAAAGTTACCTTTAGCTCTTTCTTCTAAAACTTTTTGTTGGAGAATTTTTCTCTTATTGAGCACTTCCTTAGGAAAATCATCTGCAATGTATACATTTTTAAACTTTTTCTTATTTTCCATTATTTATTCCTTTTTCCACCCATTTACAAGAGATAGAAGAACAGGTCTGGACTTTTCATCTTCTTCATTTCTTTTCCCTAAGCGATAAATCGTGTTTACATTGTTTTCACTCAATGATATATCTAATTCATTTGTTATTTTATCAGTGATTGTTTTAAATAATTCTATATGTTTACGCTAATTATATATAATAGGCCGTGGTATGAGGCACAATCCTCTTTCCCCTCTCCCTCCGGCCGTTTTCCTTACCACCGATCCCCACCCCTTGCACGGACTGGTGCAAGTCTGTCTGCGTCAACGGTACGAAGCAGGAGTGTTGCACTGCGCATGTGCGCTCGAACAAACGAACGGACATAAATAAACAAGTGAAATTAATTTGTGCCAAATATTCTTCGATTGCTTCAATTTATTGCCCCTGAAAATATATTAATGGATTGTGCTCAATATAAGTTTGTAATATTGTACAACGAATTTGCGTCGAGAGTGAAGCTGACCGGACGCCCCTGAAATTAAGCACGTGACCTGCACCAGACGTGAGTACCAATTTATTCACTCCTTCCCTCGCCTTGTGCCACGTGCATTTTAAATATAAAGTTCCTCTGAGCTAGCGCCTACATCCTTAGTTTTTGGTCACTTCGTAACGGATATTTTATAGTAAAGATACACTTCGTTACACTCTAATAGTGTCGAAGTTAATAATATATAGATTAAAATAGCGGCGGCCGTCCGGCATACCCTCATAATGACTAGAGCGCAGTCCGCTTCCGATAAGGAACTACGGAGGCTACATAGCAAATTATCAGTTTATTTTGAGCATGTTCAGACTATATATGATACTATGAAGTCGCTTGATCATAGTAAACCGGACAATGTTCAATGTTTTCTAGCAAGTAGCTTCACAATAGATTCCATACATGAACAATATGTACAAACATTGGAGGCATACTGTAGCTGTGAGGCGACATCGGCAAGTACGACCGATGCCCCGTCATATAAATCTTTAATAGCATTCGAACAATTATATACACAAATTAAATATAAAATTGCCCAATTAACTAAAGAACAAAGTTCAACAAACAATACCAACATTAGTAGGAACGTTCGATTGCCTAAGTTGGAGTTGAGTTCTTTTTCGGGTGAATTTGATTTATGGCCAATTTTTTATGAGACTTTTCGTACGGTTATCCACGAAAACCCAGAACTAACTGATGGCGAAAAAATACAATATCTAGTAGGTCGGTTAAGTGGCAATGCACTTAATATTTGCCAAGGTATAGTACCTTCGGCCGAAAATTACCATGTTATATGGAATAGTTTGTTAAATAAATATAATGACAATCGTTTATTAGCCTCTTCGTACTTAGATAAGTTGATGAATCTACCCTCAGTTAATTCCGATTCGCCTGAGAATTTAGAAGATTTTATTGATAAATTCTCATCGATTATTTCTGCGTTGCGTCAATTAAATATAGGAAGTTTAGAGGATTTCTTATTTATACATATTGGCTGCAAAAAGATTAATCTGGAAGCAGTCAAAGCATTTGAAATGCCATTAAATCGTCAGTAAGGTTCCATGGGTCACGTTCTAATAGTAATAATAACGTCAAAACTTTTGTAAATATTAATAATGATAACCAGGGTCACTTTAAATGTGTTTGTTGTGGCAAACCGGACCACACTAAATTGGTCTGTTGTCCCCAACTCCTGTCAATGTCACCTCATAATCGTTTTTCGTTTGTTAAACGTAATAAATTATGCGTTAATTGTTTTAGTGATAAACATTCGCTGCTTAATTGCAATTCAATAAGTAGGTGTAATACGTGTTCTCGTAGTCACCATAGCTTATTACATTTTAGTGATAATACTTCCTCATTAAATAGGAACTTATCTACTCGGCGCAGTAACGGTACTGATGCATTAAATCGGATACCCTCGAGTAGTCAGGTTAATTTATGTAACGACGGCAACTCGTCCTTGAATGACCGAGCTAGCTCTGTCGCACGCCGTGAAGACACACTAACGGGCGGACAGAATAGCACCGATAATTCACGTGCTATTTCTTTATGTGCGGTAGGCATTAAATGCGACGCTGCCAGCTCAGCTGACGCTAAGCCTAGTAGTACGTCTGTCTTGTTAGCGACCGCGCAATGTCATGTCATAGATAGTACGGGTAATGTTTCCTTAGTTCGCGCCATTATTGACAGCGCTTCACAACGTGACTTTATTACAACTGAATGTTGTAAACGTCTTAATTTAAATATTTTTGCGACGACAAATACATGCGTATCGGGTGTTGGTGACGTCACAAATCCGATTGACGGAATTACCTGCTTAACCCTTAGATCGCGTCATAATAATATTGAATTTACTATTCAACCACTAGTAGTTAGTCGAATTACTGATGTTTTACCGGTTACACTGATTGATATGTCGCACTTAGACTATTTGAAAAATATACCTTTCGCCGACAGTGAGTTTTATACACCCGCCGCGGTCGATATTATATTAGGATCGGACCTTTTCGCGCGTATTTTACGGCCGAACACAATATCGCGGAATCCGGGCGAACCTGTAGCAATTGAAACGCTGTTGGGATATATTGTTGTAGGTCAGGCACCGGTAGTGAATCCCGCATGCAATATTGTTCGCGCGTATTATACTGCTGCCGAATCGCTTAATGATAAGGTAAATAAATTCTTCGAGTTGGAGGAAATCCCGGCGACGGTAAGTGCGCTTACGTCCAACGAAATCGAATGCGAGGAATTATATATAAACACGGTTCGTCGTGACGATAAGGGACGTTTCGTGGTTTCATTACCGTTCAAAAAAGATGCGTTTTGTTTAGGTGACTCGATGCGTTCCGCCGAACGTAGATACTTATCATTGGAGCGTAAGTTACTGGCTGATCCAGCTTTAAAGTTAGAATACGACAATGTATTTAAGGAATATTTAATAAAAGATTATTTGAGGCCTGTTGCAAACTTTAATGAACCGTACTATGTAATACCACATCACGGCGTAGTGCGTACGGATAAGAAGTCTACTCGTTTGCGCGTAGTTTTGGATGCAAGTAATAAAACGACAAAAAATATCTCTTTAAATGACATTCTTCATACGGGACCGAATATTCAAAATGACTTATTTCGTATTTTATTACGGTTTCGATTATTGCCTGTAGCTATAAGTGCTGATATACGTCAAATGTATCTGCGCATTTTAATGAATAAAGAAGACTGGCGTTTTCAAAGACTTTTGTATCGATTTGATCCCAAAAACCAAATTCAAGTTTTTGAAATGACCCGAGTTCCGTTCGGCCTTTGTTGCAGTCCTTTTTTAGCGGTGCGAACAATTCGCCAATTGGCTAAAGACGAAAAGGTTAATTTTCCGATTGCCGCTCGCGTTGCAGAGAGAGATATATATATGGACGATCTTGCCACGAGTTGCTTATCAGTAGAAGACGGTGTTGCACTATCCGACCAGCTGATCCGGTTGTTTGCAGCAGGGGGATTCGAACTCGTCAAGTTCTCAAGTAATTCGCCTGAAGTAATGGCAAGTATTCCGGTTAACCATCGCGTTTCCGAGGCTGTGGAATTTAGTCCTGCAGATCAATTAAAAATATTGGGGCTGTATTGGCTGCCAGCCGAAGATGTGTTTACGTTTAGTGTTACCCATGAACCGCGCCAGTGTACGAAGCGTAATATTCTATCCGTTATCGCTCGGTTATGGGATTTATTAGGATTTATTGCGCCAGTTACACTGTTGGCTAAATTAATTGTCAAATCTCTTTGGAACGAACACATCGATTGGGATGCTACTCCTCCAGAACATATTGTTAAGCTGTGGCATAACTTTGAGTCCGAGTTGCCCTTATTGCAAAATATTAAATTGCCTCGTCATGTCGGTGTTAACAATGAATGCGTAATTTCAGCGCTTGGATTCGGAGATGCATCGGAGCTTGCTTATGGCGGAATGGTTTACATTCACGTATACTTCCATAAGCTTAATCATACGGTGATGAACTTAGTGTGCGCTAAATCACGTGTTGCGCCTTTGAAAACTGTCGTTACGCTTGCTCGACTTGAACTTTGTGCTAATTTAATTCTAGCTAAGCTACTACGTACAGTGATTGATACTTATAAATTTCCGATAAGTTCTGTTTACGCGTTTACCGATAGTAAAGTAGCCCTTGCGTGGATTCGTTCCACACCAAGTCGCTGGCAGACGTTTGTGGCAAATAGAGTGTCTCAAATTCAAGAAAATCTTGATTCGAGCCGCTTCTTTCATATAGCAGGCAAGGATAATCCTTCGGATTGCCTCAGCAGAGGACTAACTCCTGCGCAATTAATTGTGCATCCAGTATGGTTTAATGGACCGAGGTTTGCTTATCAACCTCGTTCTTTATGGCCACTTAATAGTGGTGATAATATTACAGGAGAAATGCCTGAAATTAAAACTAAGGTGTTGAAGGCAACTGTTTCATCGTCACCGGCACTCCCACCTTTATATGAACTCGCCAATAGAGTCTCCTCATGGAATAAGTTGCTCAGAATAGTAATTTATGTCCTTAGATTTGTTAAGAGGATACCGAAACAATTAAATGTGTCCCATTTTCAATATGCGGAACTTCAAATAATTAGGAATCTTCAAAGCGTATATTTCGTTGATGAAATTGCCAAAGTAAAATCGGGGAAAAAATTGTCACCTGCGTTTCTTAAGCTTAATGCATTCGTTGACAACGAAGGTTTATTGCGCGTAGGCGGTCGTTTGACTAATGCCTCAATAGGATTTGACAGACAACACCCCATATTATTACCTCGCCGCGATCATATAGTCAATCTCATCATTGACTATTATCATCGCAAACATTTACACACCGGGCCACAACTTCTGATGTCTCTCTTGCGACAAAAATATTGGATTATGTCGGCTCGGAACATAGTACGTGATCGAATACGAAAATGCAACGTTTGTTTTAAAACACGACCGTCTAATCAGTTTCCCATAATGGCAAGCCTTCCTGCATGCCGGGTTACCGAGGCCAAGGCCTTCTGTCACACTGGCGTCGATTACGCTGGGCCTTTGGCTATCACTTTACGCCGCGGTCGAGGTATACGCAGTATTAAATCGTACATATGTCTTTTTGTATGCCTTGTTACAAAAGCAATACACTTAGAATTGTCCTCAGATCTTAGTACAGAGGCATTCATAAATGCATTTAAGCGATTTCTGGCTCGTCGTGGCCCTGTAAGTGTACTATACTCCGATAGAGGTACGAACTTTATCGGCGCTAAAACGTACTTAGACAGTGTTTATCGATTACTCGAATCAGAACAATATCGCGATAAATTTGCAAATGAATTACGCGAAAATCGTATTGAGTTTCGTTTTAATCCCGCTGCGGCTCCTCATTTCGGAGGATTATGGGAAAGTAACGTTCGTAGTGTTAAAAATCATTTGTTTAAGGTGGTGGGAAATCAGATTCTGACGTATGAGGAGATGTTGACAGTGCTTACTCAAATAGAAGCCCTACTTAATTCACGTCCTCTTTCAGTACTGAGTAGTGACCCAGCAGAACCTCTAGCGTTAACGCCAGCGCATTTTCTTGTCATGACTCCTCTTAAGTCACTTCCCGCGGAAGATTTATCTGACAACCATGTCAGTCTTATACACCGAAAGCGAGTAGTCGACCACCTCGTCCAGTCTTTTTGGAAGAGATGGAAGATCGAATATCTCCATACTCTTCAAGTACGTAATAAATGGACGAAGTCTAATACTTCCATCCAAACCGGCACCGTTGTTCTGCTGGAGTCAGATAACAGTGCGCCGCTTAATTGGCCCATTGGAGTAGTCGAACGCACCTTTCCGGGTAAGGATAAAGTCGTGAGGGTCGTGGATGTCCGTACAAAGAGCGGGCTCTATCGCAGGCCATCTGTAAAACTATACCCACTACCAACTCAATAGTTTTAGAATAATTTAATATACAATATAATATAATATACAGTCCACACTTTAAATTAAATATAATAAACCTTTGTAAATAGTTTAAAATAGGTTCCTTGCCTTCTGGGGTAATCAGATGTAAGGTATTGAAGGACTTTAGTCCTGTCAAGCTGGGGGGATATGTTTACGCTAATTATATATAATAGGCCGTGGTATGAGGCACAATCCTCTTTCCCCTCTCCCTCCGGCCGTTTTCCTTACCACCGATCCCCACCCCTTGCACGGACTGGTGCAAGTCTGTCTGCGTCAACGGTACGAAGCAGGAGTGTTGCACTGCGCATGTGCGCTCGAACAAACGAACGGACATAAATAAACAAGTGAAATTAATTTGTGCCAAATATTCTTCGATTGCTTCAATTTATTGCCCCTGAAAATATATTAATGGATTGTGCTCAATATAAGTTTGTAATATTGTACAACGAATTTGCGTCGAGAGTGAAGCTGACCGGACGCCCCTGAAATTAAGCACGTGACCTGCACCAGACGTGAGTACCAATTTATTCACTCCTTCCCTCGCCTTGTGCCACGTGCATTTTAAATATAAAGTTCCTCTGAGCTAGCGCCTACACTATATTTGTTTTTTCTTCTTCTTTTAATCCATAAATAATAATATTATTCAATCTCTTGGCTCTTTCTAAATGATTAATTTTCTCCTTTAAATTTTCGTTTTCTAATTTTATAATTCTATTTTTCTCTGATAGTTTATTCAATTTTTCATCAATATTTTCCATTATCTCAGTTGTTTGATGTCTCATTTCTATTTTAATCTTTTCGAAAAAGGCTTGAAATTGTTCTTCCATATTTAAAAAAAAAAGTATATTAGTGTGTAACGGAATGTTTATTTTCAGCGCCCACAGACTAGTGGATATTGTGCATAGATAATATTTCAGCGCCTGATGAATTATTTAGCAATACTGACTTACTGAGTGATTTCACAGTTTGGCAGGGATGACTATTATCTATGTTGTTTATGGTTCTTACAATTATTTTCCCTTTATTTTCGATATTTACGAGTTACTTTCCACGTTTATTCACTTTTTATACATTTAAACGGCACTATTTGCATTTCTCTTTGAAACTAAATTAGTTTGTGAGTATTTAAAGAACTTTTATTATTGTTTTGAGTTCAATTTTTTGAGGAGCAATTTGAGTACGTGTTTACGATATGAAAGCACCCTCAAAATATCTGTTACTATTATATTAAATGAAATAAATTAATACTGCGAATCCTAACCCGACAAGTGGCATTAAACTTAGACCCCCCAAAATATTAACATTGTCACTCAATGAAAAGTGACAGCAAGTGATATAATATTCATTCTTCTTCTTCTATTTTCAATCTTGGCAACCCAGTCAGTCAACTTTAGAGACTAATACTGCCATTTTCAAGTTATTCGACTTCGATACTTTAGGCGGATGGAGGGAATAGGCGGGTAAATGAAGAAGTGGCTTTAAATAAATACAATTAAAAATAATATTAGAAACCTACAATGACAATTTATGATGATTAAGAAATTTTACTAATGATTTAATATATATATTATTATTGAGAGATAGGATAGATGACAGGTCGCAAGGAAGAATAAATATCCTTATAATTACACAAAATATCATACAGTGGTAAAGAGTTATAAAGAGAACAGTTGAAGAGAATATGCATAATGTTACCCTCTTCCAGACCACACTCACAGATAGATGTATCTCTAATTCTTAATTTGTTCAGGTGGACTGGCGAAGAACAGTGGCCAAACCTTAGCCTCGAAATAATACTTGTAATTTTCTTACTAAATCTCCATTTGGAGAACCATGGTTTTAGAGCAATTGAAGATTGAAATCTTTTATAAAATTTACCTTTGCTTGAATGACCCCAGTGCATATTCCACCTTTCAACCAAGTCTTGACGAGGTAGAAAATAAAGTAAATCCTGGCTATATAAAGAATTATCAGGAGCACCTTGAAAAGCTGCCAATTTAGCCAAACCATCAGCATTTTCATTACCATGGATACCTGAATGACCAGGAATCCATATTAAGGAAACTTGTAAACCTAGTTGCACACAGTATTTCAGTTTGTTTTTAATTACAAGAGAAATCGGTGACTAATTATTTTTTAAAAGGATTATGTAAACAACTTAAAGAGTCCGTAAAGATCACAGCCCTGGCAATTTTTTCCGTTATGATATAGCTGATACATTCCAAAATAGCTAAGCATTCCCCAGAAAAGTTAGATATTAGAGAAGAGTATTTAAAAAGTTTAAAATATCCAGACGAAATTTGATAAAAAGCAACACCTACTCCTTGTTTATTATTTTGAATGGTTGAAATATTTCCAAAATAATCTGAAAAATTTCCTTAAGTGGTTCAACAGATTTAGATGAATCAGTAAAAAAAACCTTCCGCATTAGGAGCGTTCTTTTTAATAAAATTCAAAAGTTTGGAATCAGTATTTGACATATTTTTTCCTATACCTATGGATAATCTTACATCAGGTTGGAAAATAAGCACACTGTAATGAAAAAGAAGAGAGGATTACATGGAAAATTTGTTATTGTACATTCCTGTTTATGTAAATTCCTGAGACTATGAATTAAATGCGGCAGAGGCCTTCGATGCCAGTAGTTATTATTTTTAACAATAAGGCTATCAAAATAAGTTATTTTTTATGAAGAGGATGGTCCAAAAGTTGAAAGGATTTGTATAGATACCGATCTGATAAAAACTGTCTTCTTATGTGCAGGGGTGGATCTGCGCATTCTATTCGCAGAGCATCAATGGGAGTGCTTTTAATAGCCCCAATGACAATACGCAGGCTCTTAGATTGAATACGGTTCATGTATTGTTTTAAATGTTTTCTCCCTAGCATGCGGGGTAGGAATTTGGATAGGTATTTTGCCGGCCACTCACTCACGCACTGTTGAAGCACTATGGAACCCCGGGGTTTGTGAAGTCCGAGCTTTTTTTTTTTTTTTTTTTTTTTTTTTTTTTTTTTTTTTTTTTTTTTTTTTTTTTTTTTTTTTTTTTTTTAGAACTGACTACACTGTTAGCCTTAGGGGCCCTATCGTCAAACGGAGCCGCTGCGGCTTTTACAGCTTCACCGGACTTGGGGGCGAGCGCTTAGGGCACTCAGCCGCGAAAGTTTGTGACGACCCGCACGAGGGTGCCAGAGTGGCCGAACCTCGGCTCGGGCGGTCGTCGCGAATGCGAAAACGTCGCGATCTAACTAATTCCCTAATCTTATGAGAATTCGAGCTAACTAATATATACTCATATGCCCGTTCCCCTCCTCCTGGGAGGAAGGAGTGGACCATGCGTATGTGTATTTGTTAATCGGAATGGAGCAAGTCCGAGCTTAACTATTATTTGATTTATTCTTTTAATTTGCGACGGAGACGCAATAGTTTTATGCGCTCTGTTAGGCGACACGTTTTGTCTTGTCTGTTTTTTCAACTGTCACTCGTCGCACGTGAGTTTTTGGTTTTGCTTGTAGATGGCGCTAATAGTGGCCGAGTTAGGAAAAGTTATGAAGGAATATATGCATGCTCTAACAGTTAAGTTTATGAATTACAGATATTAACAGGACAAAGAGTGAAAGAACCATAGTCTGAAAGACTTCTTATCATTGCATTATATATTAACTTTAAAAAAAAAGGATGTGCACCCCACAAAACTCCAGAAAGTGCTCTCATCATATTAATGTTTCTTTCACACTTAGCAACTATGTAATTAACATGCGGAATGCCTGTACATTTGCTATCAAATATTCTACCAAGGAAAATAATTTCGTTACTTAACGGTAAGCTCGCCTGATTTAAAGAAACACTTATATGAGGATTAGTTTTTATTCGAGAAAAAACGACTACTTTGCTTTTAGAAACAGAAAAGGAAAGACGATGATTAGGCATCCAATGCGGTAATCTATCCAATGACTGCTCTACAATATTAGCAGCCAAACCTATAGAACTGTTCGAGGAATAAATTAGTAAAACATCAGCATACTGAAGAACAGAACACTGAGGGAAAACTTTAGAATCTAGATCATTTGTATAAACATGATACAATATAGGACTAAGAACATACCCCTGCGGTACAACTTTCCAAAGTACTCGGCTGTGATTGTTCATTCCCAGAGTCCTCAAGATAATAGTTCTACCACTAAAATATTAAAAATGAAATCTATAAAATTTGAAGGAATATTAAGGTTCTGCAGCTTGTTTTTTAGTACTATCAAGTCAACATTATCATAAGCAGCTTCAATATCAAGAAATGCAGTCCTGGTTAAGGCAATTTGAATACCTGTCGAAAAAATTGATTGACTATCAGAAACACTACGTCCCTTCCTAAACCCAAACTGAGAAGAACTTAAAAGATTGTGGTGCTCTAAAAACCATTCTAACCTGTTTTTGATTAGATGTTCTGTCAATTTAGAGAGAACCGATGACAAAGCCACAGGCCAGAAAGAATTCGCATCAAATGGATCTTTATTAGGTTTAAAATAGGAATTAATATTTGTTGTTTCCACGAGTTTGGAATGCGACCAGATTCAACAATAATATTTATTAAATTCAAAATAAATGATAAAGTTAAAGGTTTTGCTATAACCACAAAATAATACGGAATACCATCAATCCCAGGTGACGTATCAGAAACACGGTTCAAGACTAATTTAAATTCCTGTAATGAAAAAGGAGCATCTAAGGACTCCAAGGTGTTACTATAATCAGAAATGTTACCCATGAACCGCGCCAGTGTACGAAGCGTAATATTCTATCCGTTATCGCTCGGTTATGGGATTTATTAGGATTTATTGCGCCAGTTACACTGTTGGCTAAATTAATTGTCAAATCTCTTTGGAACGAACACATCGATTGGGATGCTACTCCTCCAGAACATATTGTTAAGCTGTGGCATAACTTTGAGTCCGAGTTGCCCTTATTGCAAAATATTAAATTGCCTCGTCATGTCGGTGTTAACAATGAATGCGTAATTTCAGCGCTTGGATTCGGAGATGCATCGGAGCTTGCTTATGGCGGAATGGTTTACATTCACGTATACTTCCATAAGCTTAATCATACGGTGATGAACTTAGTGTGCGCTAAATCACGTGTTGCGCCTTTGAAAACTGTCGTTACGCTTGCTCGACTTGAACTTTGTGCTAATTTAATTCTAGCTAAGCTACTACGTACAGTGATTGATACTTATAAATTTCCGATAAGTTCTGTTTACGCGTTTACCGATAGTAAAGTAGCCCTTGCGTGGATTCGTTCCACACCAAGTCGCTGGCAGACGTTTGTGGCAAATAGAGTGTCTCAAATTCAAGAAAATCTTGATTCGAGCCGCTTCTTTCATATAGCAGGCAAGGATAATCCTTCGGATTGCCTCAGCAGAGGACTAACTCCTGCGCAATTAATTGTGCATCCAGTATGGTTTAATGGACCGAGGTTTGCTTATCAACCTCGTTCTTTATGGCCACTTAATAGTGGTGATAATATTACAGGAGAAATGCCTGAAATTAAAACTAAGGTGTTGAAGGCAACTGTTTCATCGTCACCGGCACTCCCACCTTTATATGAACTCGCCAATAGAGTCTCCTCATGGAATAAGTTGCTCAGAATAGTAATTTATGTCCTTAGATTTGTTAAGAGGATACCGAAACAATTAAATGTGTCCCATTTTCAATATGCGGAACTTCAAATAATTAGGAATCTTCAAAGCGTATATTTCGTTGATGAAATTGCCAAAGTAAAATCGGGGAAAAAATTGTCACCTGCGTTTCTTAAGCTTAATGCATTCGTTGACAACGAAGGTTTATTGCGCGTAGGCGGTCGTTTGACTAATGCCTCAATAGGATTTGACAGACAACACCCCATATTATTACCTCGCCGCGATCATATAGTCAATCTCATCATTGACTATTATCATCGCAAACATTTACACACCGGGCCACAACTTCTGATGTCTCTCTTGCGACAAAAATATTGGATTATGTCGGCTCGGAACATAGTACGTGATCGAATACGAAAATGCAACGTTTGTTTTAAAACACGACCGTCTAATCAGTTTCCCATAATGGCAAGCCTTCCTGCATGCCGGGTTACCGAGGCCAAGGCCTTCTGTCACACTGGCGTCGATTACGCTGGGCCTTTGGCTATCACTTTACGCCGCGGTCGAGGTATACGCAGTATTAAATCGTACATATGTCTTTTTGTATGCCTTGTTACAAAAGCAATACACTTAGAATTGTCCTCAGATCTTAGTACAGAGGCATTCATAAATGCATTTAAGCGATTTCTGGCTCGTCGTGGCCCTGTAAGTGTACTATACTCCGATAGAGGTACGAACTTTATCGGCGCTAAAACGTACTTAGACAGTGTTTATCGATTACTCGAATCAGAACAATATCGCGATAAATTTGCAAATGAATTACGCGAAAATCGTATTGAGTTTCGTTTTAATCCCGCTGCGGCTCCTCATTTCGGAGGATTATGGGAAAGTAACGTTCGTAGTGTTAAAAATCATTTGTTTAAGGTGGTGGGAAATCAGATTCTGACGTATGAGGAGATGTTGACAGTGCTTACTCAAATAGAAGCCCTACTTAATTCACGTCCTCTTTCAGTACTGAGTAGTGACCCAGCAGAACCTCTAGCGTTAACGCCAGCGCATTTTCTTGTCATGACTCCTCTTAAGTCACTTCCCGCGGAAGATTTATCTGACAACCATGTCAGTCTTATACACCGAAAGCGAGTAGTCGACCACCTCGTCCAGTCTTTTTGGAAGAGATGGAAGATCGAATATCTCCATACTCTTCAAGTACGTAATAAATGGACGAAGTCTAATACTTCCATCCAAACCGGCACCGTTGTTCTGCTGGAGTCAGATAACAGTGCGCCGCTTAATTGGCCCATTGGAGTAGTCGAACGCACCTTTCCGGGTAAGGATAAAGTCGTGAGGGTCGTGGATGTCCGTACAAAGAGCGGGCTCTATCGCAGGCCATCTGTAAAACTATACCCACTACCAACTCAATAGTTTTAGAATAATTTAATATACAATATAATATAATATACAGTCCACACTTTAAATTAAATATAATAAACCTTTGTAAATAGTTTAAAATAGGTTCCTTGCCTTCTGGGGTAATCAGATGTAAGGTATTGAAGGACTTTAGTCCTGTCAAGCTGGGGGGATATGTTTACGCTAATTATATATAATAGGCCGTGGTATGAGGCACAATCCTCTTTCCCCTCTCCCTCCGGCCGTTTTCCTTACCACCGATCCCCACCCCTTGCACGGACTGGTGCAAGTCTGTCTGCGTCAACGGTACGAAGCAGGAGTGTTGCACTGCGCATGTGCGCTCGAACAAACGAACGGACATAAATAAACAAGTGAAATTAATTTGTGCCAAATATTCTTCGATTGCTTCAATTTATTGCCCCTGAAAATATATTAATGGATTGTGCTCAATATAAGTTTGTAATATTGTACAACGAATTTGCGTCGAGAGTGAAGCTGACCGGACGCCCCTGAAATTAAGCACGTGACCTGCACCAGACGTGAGTACCAATTTATTCACTCCTTCCCTCGCCTTGTGCCACGTGCATTTTAAATATAAAGTTCCTCTGAGCTAGCGCCTACACTATATTTGTTTTTTCTTCTTCTTTTAATCCATAAATAATAATATTATTCAATCTCTTGGCTCTTTCTAAATGATTAATTTTCTCCTTTAAATTTTCGTTTTCTAATTTTATAATTCTATTTTTCTCTGATAGTTTATTCAATTTTTCATCAATATTTTCCATTATCTCAGTTGTTTGATGTCTCATTTCTATTTTAATCTTTTCGAAAAAGGCTTGAAATTGTTCTTCCATATTTAAAAAAAAAAGTATATTAGTGTGTAACGGAATGTTTATTTTCAGCGCCCACAGACTAGTGGATATTGTGCATAGATAATATTTCAGCGCCTGATGAATTATTTAGCAATACTGACTTACTGAGTGATTTCACAGTTTGGCAGGGATGACTATTATCTATGTTGTTTATGGTTCTTACAATTATTTTCCCTTTATTTTCGATATTTACGAGTTACTTTCCACGTTTATTCACTTTTTATACATTTAAACGGCACTATTTGCATTTCTCTTTGAAACTAAATTAGTTTGTGAGTATTTAAAGAACTTTTATTATTGTTTTGAGTTCAATTTTTTGAGGAGCAATTTGAGTACGTGTTTACGATATGAAAGCACCCTCAAAATATCTGTTACTATTATATTAAATGAAATAAATTAATACTGCGAATCCTAACCCGACAAGTGGCATTAAACTTAGACCCCCCAAAATATTAACATTGTCACTCAATGAAAAGTGACAGCAAGTGATATAATATTCATTCTTCTTCTTCTATTTTCAATCTTGGCAACCCAGTCAGTCAACTTTAGAGACTAATACTGCCATTTTCAAGTTATTCGACTTCGATACTTTAGGCGGATGGAGGGAATAGGCGGGTAAATGAAGAAGTGGCTTTAAATAAATACAATTAAAAATAATATTAGAAACCTACAATGACAATTTATGATGATTAAGAAATTTTACTAATGATTTAATATATATATTATTATTGAGAGATAGGATAGATGACAGGTCGCAAGGAAGAATAAATATCCTTATAATTACACAAAATATCATACAGTGGTAAAGAGTTATAAAGAGAACAGTTGAAGAGAATATGCATAATGTTACCCTCTTCCAGACCACACTCACAGATAGATGTATCTCTAATTCTTAATTTGTTCAGGTGGACTGGCGAAGAACAGTGGCCAAACCTTAGCCTCGAAATAATACTTGTAATTTTCTTACTAAATCTCCATTTGGAGAACCATGGTTTTAGAGCAATTGAAGATTGAAATCTTTTATAAAATTTACCTTTGCTTGAATGACCCCAGTGCATATTCCACCTTTCAACCAAGTCTTGACGAGGTAGAAAATAAAGTAAATCCTGGCTATATAAAGAATTATCAGGAGCACCTTGAAAAGCTGCCAATTTAGCCAAACCATCAGCATTTTCATTACCATGGATACCTGAATGACCAGGAATCCATATTAAGGAAACTTGTAAACCTAGTTGCACACAGTATTTCAGTTTGTTTTTAATTACAAGAGAAATCGGTGACTAATTATTTTTTAAAAGGATTATGTAAACAACTTAAAGAGTCCGTAAAGATCACAGCCCTGGCAATTTTTTCCGTTATGATATAGCTGATACATTCCAAAATAGCTAAGCATTCCCCAGAAAAGTTAGATATTAGAGAAGAGTATTTAAAAAGTTTAAAATATCCAGACGAAATTTGATAAAAAGCAACACCTACTCCTTGTTTATTATTTTGAATGGTTGAAATATTTCCAAAATAATCTGAAAAATTTCCTTAAGTGGTTCAACAGATTTAGATGAATCAGTAAAAAAAACCTTCCGCATTAGGAGCGTTCTTTTTAATAAAATTCAAAAGTTTGGAATCAGTATTTGACATATTTTTTCCTATACCTATGGATAATCTTACATCAGGTTGGAAAATAAGCACACTGTAATGAAAAAGAAGAGAGGATTACATGGAAAATTTGTTATTGTACATTCCTGTTTATGTAAATTCCTGAGACTATGAATTAAATGCGGCAGAGGCCTTCGATGCCAGTAGTTATTATTTTTAACAATAAGGCTATCAAAATAAGTTATTTTTTATGAAGAGGATGGTCCAAAAGTTGAAAGGATTTGTATAGATACCGATCTGATAAAAACTGTCTTCTTATGTGCAGGGGTGGATCTGCGCATTCTATTCGCAGAGCATCAATGGGAGTGCTTTTAATAGCCCCAATGACAATACGCAGGCTCTTAGATTGAATACGGTTCATGTATTGTTTTAAATGTTTTCTCCCTAGCATGCGGGGTAGGAATTTGGATAGGTATTTTGCCGGCCACTCACCTCGGGCATGCTGATGTTGATTTTCGTGGCTTCTATGCACTGCACATCACGCACTGTTGAAGCACCATGGAACCCCGGGGTTTGTGAAGTCCGAGCTTAACTATTATTTGATTTATTCTTTTAATTTGCGACGGAGACGCAATAGTTTTATGCGCTCTGTTAGGCGACACGTTTTGTCTTGTCTGTTTTTTCAACTGTCACTCGTCGCACGTGAGTTTTTGGTTTTGCTTGTAGATGGCGCTAATAGTGGCCGAGTTAGGAAAAGTTATGAAGGAATATATGCATGCTCTAACAGTTAAGTTTATGAATTACAGATATTAACAGGACAAAGAGTGAAAGAACCATAGTCTGAAAGACTTCTTATCATTGCATTATATATTAACTTTAAAAAAAAAGGATGTGCACCCCACAAAACTCCAGAAAGTGCTCTCATCATATTAATGTTTCTTTCACACTTAGCAACTATGTAATTAACATGCGGAATGCCTGTACATTTGCTATCAAATATTCTACCAAGGAAAATAATTTCGTTACTTAACGGTAAGCTCGCCTGATTTAAAGAAACACTTATATGAGGATTAGTTTTTATTCGAGAAAAAACGACTACTTTGCTTTTAGAAACAGAAAAGGAAAGACGATGATTAGGCATCCAATGCGGTAATCTATCCAATGACTGCTCTACAATATTAGCAGCCAAACCTATAGAACTGTTCGAGGAATAAATTAGTAAAACATCAGCATACTGAAGAACAGAACACTGAGGGAAAACTTTAGAATCTAGATCATTTGTATAAACATGATACAATATAGGACTAAGAACATACCCCTGCGGTACAACTTTCCAAAGTACTCGGCTGTGATTGTTCATTCCCAGAGTCCTCAAGATAATAGTTCTACCACTAAAATATTAAAAATGAAATCTATAAAATTTGAAGGAATATTAAGGTTCTGCAGCTTGTTTTTTAGTACTATCAAGTCAACATTATCATAAGCAGCTTCAATATCAAGAAATGCAGTCCTGGTTAAGGCAATTTGAATACCTGTCGAAAAAATTGATTGACTATCAGAAACACTACGTCCCTTCCTAAACCCAAACTGAGAAGAACTTAAAAGATTGTGGTGCTCTAAAAACCATTCTAACCTGTTTTTGATTAGATGTTCTGTCAATTTAGAGAGAACCGATGACAAAGCCACAGGCCAGAAAGAATTCGCATCAAATGGATCTTTATTAGGTTTAAAATAGGAATTAATATTTGTTGTTTCCACGAGTTTGGAATGCGACCAGATTCAACAATAATATTTATTAAATTCAAAATAAATGATAAAGTTAAAGGTTTTGCTATAACCACAAAATAATACGGAATACCATCAATCCCAGGTGACGTATCAGAAACACGGTTCAAGACTAATTTAAATTCCTGTAATGAAAAAGGAGCATCTAAGGACTCCAAGGTGTTACTATAATCAGAAATGTAATTATAAGGCATTTTATCTAAATTAGGAACATAACTTGGGGCCAGTTTATTTAAAAAGGGTTCAACCCACTCAAGCGAGAAGGAAGAACAATTATGATTAGTTTTTGTGGAAGATCTATAACGACGTATATTTCTCCATACTATAGAGGGAGAAGTTTCAGGCGACAGTGACAAACAAAAACGTTGCCAACCATCTCGCTTCTTCTTTTTTAAAAGCCTTTTAGTTGCCGCTAAAGTATTTTTGTATTGAAGAAAAGAATTTAAATCAAGCACCAAGTCACAACTTTTTTCAGAAATATTTCGTCTATGAATAGCCTGAGTACATTCCTTGTCCCACCAAGGTGAAGACTGAATATTTCTACTGGCAACATTTTTACAATGAAAGCATTCATCAGCCGCTAACTTCAAACTAGTAATAAGGTTATCATATGATTGTTCTATGTTATTCAAACAAACTTCAGGTTGTGATGTAATTTTATTATCCAGAACTGAACTAAATAACTCCCAGTTACAGTTTGTTAGATTATACTTCAGTAACGGTGGTACAGGAGTTAGGCGGGAAACTGATGTACGCTTCGAAATGATGATTGGAAAGTGATCACTACCATATGATAACTCATGACACCTCCACATTAAACAGGAAGAGAGGGACGAAGAACAAAGAGAAATGTCTAAAAAACTCAAAGATTGACCCGGAATACCACGACGAGTCACTGAGCCATCATTTAAGACATATAAGTTCAAATCATCTATTATACCAGCAAGTTCAATTCCTAACCTATCATTGTTAGGAGCGCCCCACAGGGAATGATGAGCGTTAAAGTCACCTTAAATAATAACTGGAGAAGGGATAGAATCAATAATACACTTAAGTACAGGAATCACTGAAGTATCTTTATGGGGAATATAAAGAGAGAGAAATGAAATATTATCTATTATAGCTGCAACTGCATTTAATTTCCCCTTATTAAAAAAAGGCAGTGATAAAGATTTGAAACAAAACATTTTTTTAATAAGAAGGGCTGAGCCCCCAAATCCATCCTCTCTGTCATCTCTCAAAATAAAATAGCCTGGTACTTTAAATATGGTACCTGGTTTCAACCAAGTCTCGCATAAAGCTAAAATAGGTGGTTTAAATCTATTAATCAAGTAATATAAATCAGTCCGTTTTGATATTACACTTCTACAGTTCCACTGAAGAATGTAATCCATGTTTGAAGGAATTAAAAAGTGTGGCTGATATATTTTGAATCAAGTTGATTGCAACGTGGTCAGGTAAACAAGAATTAGAAATAATATTCATCAAGGACATAATCAAGGCATTTATATCTACATTTTCTTCATTGGTATCTTTATTGTTATTCAAGGCACAACCATTATTTGAAGTAGGAATTTCATAATTTTTAATCAAGTCCTTATGTGCTTTAATATCATAGCCCTCAGCTAAAGGAGCATGTGTTTTTGGTTTCAATAAAAATGTTTTTTTATATGAAAAAGTGTTTCTTTTTGAATCATCTACCTGTGTGAGTATTAATGGTTTATCCCTATTAGGGTTGGAGGTTAAAACCTCAGCAAATGATTTTTTTGCAGGAGAGAATTTTTTGTCAGCCTCTTGGTAAGAGACTGAATGATTAGACATATAATGTTTTATGTCTTTTTGACGCACAAACTCTGAACAAGTTTTATCTATGGCTTTGTGAAGTCCAGAACAATTAATACATCTGTAGTCCCCATCTACATCACATGATGAACCATCATGATTCTCACCACATTTAAAGCAACGAGGTTTGCTTCTACACTGAATCCGTGTGTGCCCAAAACGGCAGCAATTAAAACATTGTATTACTGGGTAAATATATTGTTCCACTGGCAGAGATGAGTAAAAACAAAATAACCGAGAAGGAAGAGCTTGTCCATCAAAAGTTATCACTACTGTTTGTGTAGGGATCCAAGTAGACCCTCTGGGCTACTGGCCTTCCTACTAAGCCTACGGGAACGTATGATTGATCCAAATCCATCAGGAATTCTTAAATTATTAACAATGTCATTATGCGACCACTCAATTGGAATCTCACGAATTATTCCTAATTTACATATATTATATGTTGGAATTGAAGTTTTGTAATTATTACTACCTAATATGGAATTGCTTAAAAATTTATTGGCAGCTATTGACGACTTAAATGATACTGACAGACGATTTCTACCAATTTTTTTTATTCCGTCTTCTAAAACATCTGTCATTTGATTTTTTTGTAAAAAGTAGCCAAATTTTAGTGGATGCAAAGTTGTACCTGCTTTTGGATCCTCTGTTACTAATTCCACTGTGACAATATAAGGACCGGGGTCTGAGTCTTTATATAATTGTCTGTTAACATTATTTGAAAATTTCTCATCTGAAGTATTACTGTCAGTATTATGAGAACTTAGAGCGCTCCCTACCTCGGAAGACTTGGTGGAAACAGGAAGATTTGTTAAAGAAGTCTTTGTAATTAATGGCTTCTTATTAAACCGAACAGATTTATCTTTTATTGGTTTAAAAGTCTGAGTCAATTTCCGTCTATACTTTTTCATATCCTCAGCAGATACTAAGTTCAACATTTTAGGATCAGAAGAAATATATTTATCTGCATCTAATAGTGTTAACAAAGGGTGTTTGTCAGGAGGAGGGTCAGGCTCAGGATCCAGATCCATGATTAATATGAAATAAAAAACTTACCACTGAATGTTCTCGAAGTTACACAAAATTAACTAAACTACACAGGATTACAGATATAAAAGTTGAAAAGAAAGACAAACTATAAGAATAAACAATAACAATGAAAATATAACGCCACAATTAATTAAAATCAAAAAATGTCGACCGCCAAATTTGAAGATTCCCCGCGCTCAACCGTTATGGGTGTTATCACAGACCTAAGTCTAATATTCATTGTTTGGTTCATAATGCAAATATCAAACAGAAAAATATAGTCTATGATTAAAAAGTCGCTGGTCGAATTTCGATCAATCGACGACCAAACTGATATGAATCAGTTTACGGGGATATGGTATTCGAGTACAATGCAATCAGATAACATTCTATTTTTAGATAAAACCATGCTGATGATAGTTGTGTATCAAATGTAGCTTTAGAATGAATGAAAAATACTTTGAATTTCATCACTTTTATATTTTAATTATGAAGAGCGCAAGTTACACCTTATCATGCTAGTTTGAGAGAGAGAGTTGCCACATGTAAAAATATAAATCTAGAATCAAATTGTTGCCAGTAAATAAATAATGTACCAATTTTACACAAATTATATTTTTATGTTTTTTACGAACAACAATACATAGCGAAAGTTGTGAACAAAATAAAATCAAACATTATGGTAGAGTATACGGACACCGCGTCGATCGACATGATTTCCAATCCCTGCGATATACCTGAGCTTGTGGTAAAGGAAAAACATCGTGATAAAACCATAGCATGGTAGAGCATTTTCTAATACCTACCTTGCTAGTTATCACCCTCACCAAAATATGTCGCCAATATAGGTATGTTCCGACAGCTGCACTTGAGAGCCAGTTCCCCCACTAAGCTTTACGTGTCACCTTGGGCCACATTATCAGTTAACATCAGGTGAGATTTTAGCCATAATGCTAAAACTTTTAAAAAGTAAAAAACTAATCAATTGCAAGTGTAATAAACGTCATAATAGTAATTATAATTCTCTCGTCGGAGTCACAATTTTATGGTAACCTCTATCTCGGCATTAATTAAAAAGTTCTCTATGTGTTATCTTTGTCGTACCGTGAAACTGTGGAATCATTTCCCGGCCAGTGCGTTCCCTCCTTCTTACGACATCGGGTCTTTCACGGATAACGTGAAGAGATATTTATGCAGGCCGGCATGACAGCGACCACCACCAATGGATTACGATCTCTCGGTGGTCACCGTTGTTACCATCGGGATAGTACCGTCAATTAGCCGAGGCACTATAAAATTAGGGGTGATTTATCGATAAAACTCAAAAACTACTGGACCGATTTTACAAAATTCTTTCACCAATATAAAGCTACCTTATCAGCGAGTAATATAGGCTATATTATAATTTGAAAAAGTAATTTATTCCTGATAAAAATGTCGATAGTTTTACACAAAATATAAAAAATTGCTTACGCGAGTAAAAACCGTGGGGATCAGCTAGTATTCTCTAGTTACGCAGAGTAGGGTATTTGTAACCAACTGCTTCGCGAACACTATGCAAAATTGCACATGGCCATTTTAGTTTGTCGCGTTTCTAAATTAGCCTGTAAATATTCAGTTACCGAGAGGCTAGCAGGCACAATATAGACAATACATAAGTATTGTGCAGTAATTTTGCCGAGCGATTAATATAAAAAACGGTTAATTAAAGAGGTAAAATGAGTAGAGAGATAAAAATATAACATTTTTGCACTAAATTAATTACGAAGTGATTCGAAATACCAAAGAAGCTAGAAAAAAATTAAGAGAAGACTTGTGACACGCCATTTGAAAAGTAAAGTTGTTAATCAGAAATCTCAAGAATAGACGCGTAGAATGCATAGATTTTTTCTCCAAATCTGTGGTAAAATATATGAATAATTCATATCTTAAAGGCTTAGATTAAATTTTAAAACTGGTCGAAATTAAATCTGTGTGTGTACATTCAACATTTTCAACCACTCAATTTTTTTCTTGGCATCAATATGAAACGTGTCACTTGTAAAAATGTAAAATCGTGGAGGACACATTAAATAACTTGAGATATATCTTACTATTTCACTGTGAACTGAAAGAGCTACTACATACAACAAGCCAATTTTTAACAACAACGAAAACGAACTTCCAGGATTTTGAAGAGTTTCCTCGTATATCTTCGAAGTTGAAGATCCAATTCCAATGAATTTAAAAAAAGAATAATCCGAATCGGTTAATAAACAAAAAAGTTATGGCTGCAGATCAAAAAAAAAAAACTTTCGAATTATGTAACAGTCGTCTTTTCTGAAATCCGACAAAAAAATATAAAATGATAACATTAATCTTAAATATCGCTATCTCATATCCGGTTACACGATCTGTCTGTCTAGTTCCTTCTCTGTCTATGAATACCGTATCTTTTTTCTATCATTATTTGACGTGATCGGGCACTCAATAGTCTTCTTCTTCCTAACTTGGCAACCAGTCCTCCTTAATGAAGACCATTACTGCCATTATCAAGTGAATTATAGTGTCATGTGTTATGACGATTTCAGTATCCTAACAAGATGGTGGCTCCTTGTTAGAACTTTCTAGGAAGTTTTTGTGGGACCTTAGAATGAATGATTTTAGCTTATATTTATAATCCACTTCACTTATGCACAAAAATAAAACTTTATCACGCAATATACCGCCATTGTTACATAATATAGGGTTAAAAACCTAAGATAATGAATTAAAAATAAAAACCACATGTCACTTCAAGATTCCGCCAAAAACTCCTACCTAATAGTCGTAAGCCCTTGTAAGCGCAAACGGCTCGGTTGACGCAGATAAAATGTTATAACATAATAATTATATGAGAAAATGGCACGCATTTTGGCGACTCGACTTTATCTATAATCAACACACATAGTTATGTTCTTGAGGTTTTTATATATCTCGCTGTGAGGCTACCTTGTTGTATTTTATATTTCGATAACGTCTATTTTTTATTATATCGACGTCATAGTGACTGCACTTCGTCTGATAAAAAATTAATTATCACCAATAGATTAGGCGTTTTGATGTAGGCTTACAAGAGTCATAACGTAATTCCTAGCTGGATGTTTATTGGCTGACCTCAAAAAGTGATGCTTCGAAGAGAGATAATATGAAAGGGTTTTTAAAACTAAAAGTTGTGTATTATAATATTATTTGATTTCATTTTATACTGGCGGTGCCCGCATGGAATTTCCTGTGTAGCGACGCGGCGACGACGGTGAATGGGAAAGGTGCGAGAGAGGCGCGGTACTGGATAGGTGCTACTTTACTTTATTTTATATACGCGTAACCCTAATTCTTTTTCTATAATAAAATTAGCACAAGTTACTCCTTATAACATAATCTATCTGCCAGTATAAGTCCTGTCAAAATTGGTCCTACCATTTCGGAGATTAGCTGGAACAAACAGACAGAAAGACAAACATTTTAAAAATTGTTTTTTATTCCAATATGCATTTAATAAAAATATGTTCAATGTTATTATTTGTATAGATATTATACATATTATGTACCTTTAACATGTCACCGAATAATAATTATACGAACCGTTACGTTATTATCAACCTAGTGAAATTGTAAACTGTCGCTAGATTATGAACGGACACTATTTGCTATCTAATCTAATCAAATCTATCTAAAGCTAAATTCACATATATATCTTTTAAAGTGTTACTTAATTAATAAACGTAATCTCAAAAACTCAAAATTATAAGTGCCCGTTCACAATCTATCGACAGTTTACATTCTGACTAGAATATTGTTTATAAGCCAACGGTCCTCGGTACACGGCAGTGTATTTCCACGCACCATTTCGGGAAACTTTTGTCCTACCTCTATAAGTCAAAAACTATTCGACCTAACTAACACACTAGGAATTTTGTACGTTTACTAAATCTCCCTTGTGAACACATAGAAACAAAAATTTTACTAATAAAACAATTATAGTGTTTGAGTTATTAGGTTCTGAAAAGTAGAACTTATTAGAATTAGGTGACTCATGCCCGTTTTCACCACCGTACCCTTAACATACTCCTAACTAAGGGATCCTTAAGCTAAAGTGATTCCTAAATCGGCTACCTAACTTATTTTGTTTTCACCAAGCTAAGGGCTACTTACTAAGGAAACACTTAGTAGTGTCAGTTTTTATGTCAATCCAGTGTTATTGTCAGTATTTTTGTCAAGCCAATATTGTGATACACTAATAATTCAGCAATAAAAAGTTTTATGAATTTTTTATTATTCTTAATTGATTAAAATATGTTATTATTATTAAATAAACAAAAAATAAATGCCTGTTCCTTGGTAAGCGGAGCATTTGCGAACGGCCGAAGTTATATGGCTTTTTTAAATGGTAATAATACTCCAAATAAGATTTTAAGGAAAAAATAATAATATTAATAAAAAAAAGCGATTGGTGGCGTGTGGGCGAGTTATTGTGTGCTGGAAATGGCATCAGAATAAGTTTAAATAATAGTCCAGTAAAAATATGTAAATATATGAGGACACAATTTCACACACGGCCATTTAATTCCAAACTAAGCAAAGCTTGTAATATGTTAACTAAACAGCTGATATACGTATGTAACTGTAATATATGTGTATATATATATATATATATATATATATATATATATATATATAGATATTAACACCAAGCCATACAAAGTCTCATCACACAAAGTCAGTCATGGGCGGGAATTGAACCCGCAACCTCTCTGCTCAATATATCGTTTACTACCACTACGCCACGAGGCCGAGGTTCTAAAATACTTGCTGCAAGTGGCTACTACACTGATACCACCCATATTTACCACTGTTGCAAAATATCTCTTTGTACATAGAGGTGATTTTATAGGTAACGTGGATTTGCCTTGTGAAAAATAAAAAATAAATCTTATATGATAAACTAATTTAAAACGAGATAAATATTTATACATACTGCATTTTGTTATCTAGCAAAAAATCATTGTTGTCGTATTTAAAAAAGTAACCAGGCCTTTGTTAGTAAATGCGTGTCTTCTATTAATTTTCCAGTTTCTTTTTATCTTCTAAAGCTTCCAAGAACTAAAATTGAATTTACATTTTAAGAAGCTTAAAACAAAAATAACTAGAATTGTTAAATAAACGTCACTTAGCGCTAAGGAGTCGAATTTCTGTTCCTTAAAGTTTAGGTAACCCTTAAGGTCTTAGGTGACCCTTATACGTTGGTGAAAACGAAATCTCCTTAAGTGGTCACTTAAATGTAATTTAAGTGTTCCTTAAAATTAGGGGATGTTGGTGAAAACGGACATTAGAAACTTAAAATTTTAAATAAATGCATATATGTACTTAAAAATTAAACGAAGAATACTCATTTATTAACGGCTGTATTAATAGTTAAAACTTGCCAAGTTAGAAATCCCATATCAAAGAATGTAACATACAATTTTATAAATTGGTTGAAAGAAAAAAGAAAACGAACATTCCTATAGCTATAATCAAAAGACAACCATGGAACTTGGCACCCGTTATATCCTAGCTCTTTTCAACGACTACCCCGAACGTCTTTTCTATCGAAGTTGGCGCCTTTATCACATTTATATTTTTGTTGGGATGATTTTACAAATAATAAGACGTATCTTTGATATTGCCTACATGTGATAATTCCTGGGTAAGTAGTTATATTATTAAAAAAAAATATTTGCGAAAATGTATTAATTGTGAAATTAAAATTAATCATTCAATATGGTAGGCGTTTTAAAAAATACGAATTCTCATAGAACACACGTGCTTGTCTAACTTTTTAAAACATTAATGTTCATGGAATTTGGGTGTTATGCTCCTAATAACTGAAGAGTGTCTATATTGCAAACAACTGAACATTTAAAACTACCTCTATTTTCATATTAACGTGTATGATACATTAATCCTATAACACCTATGATCTCTGATATCTTATCAGAACGTTTACTATGTTTGGTGACACCGGTTCTTAGGTAAACAGATAATCACTTGTTTATAATTACCATAAAATAGTTCCTGTCTTATGTATTATGTAAAACCCCGTCGACATGACATTACCAAACATTACATTACCTTTACCAAAAAATTATCAAAATTTTATTTATTATTAAAATAAAAATGTTTTTGCGATTTAAAATTAACATATTTAGTATTAGTTTCCCTAAAATTTGGCAAATTTTTAAAACGCGATAACGCCGTCGCCATCCCCGGCGTGGCGCAGCGGTACGTTTGATCGTATGGTAGTACCCTGCACCGAGTCTCCTGTATTGCCATGTAAGTTTCTTCATTTAACTATTTATTTTTTTACATTTTATTTGGGATATTTTTTTAAACGATTACAGTATAAAGTATGAAATGGCTACATATCTTCAATTATTATTATTTTTTCCATTATTTTTAATTTTGAACACTGAAAACGCTGTTGGCCATGTTGTGACGTCAAAAGGAAAGGACTACATTTTTGCCCAATATAGTTGTTTTTTGTTTAACGGTAACATTACGTAGCCATACTTGATTTATTATTTCGAATTGATTTTATTTTACGTCGTCTGCCCTTCAATTTGAAGGCTTCAAATGTGCCTTTCGTAGTAATTCAGTAATTAATATTCGGAGAAAACATTCATATTCAAGATAATGTTCACGAAATTTGAATAGACAAGTGGATGTTGAGCTCGAAGCACAATAGACTCATTTCTGAGAAATTTGTTTGTACCTACACTATACAGTGACGGGTGGTCGGTGTTAATTTACCTGCGAACATTTATATAGTAATTAGTTACAATTCTAATTAAATAATGAGGTTTAGGTCAATGACGTTTTATAAATTGCGTTATAATCTCACTAAAAGCAATTTGAAAACGGCACAAATATTGTTATCAGTATGTTGTAATAAAAGAGATAGGAAATCACATCGTAAGACGGAGGAAACTTTATTAGCAAAAAAGGATAAAAGTTTCTACTCTCTCACGCCGGTATCAAGTCGAAAGTTAACTGAGGGCAAACATCTATAATTTTTTATAATGTGCATTATACTTTTATTCTTACTAGCGATCGCCCTAAGGTCGATATTCGACCAGTGACTTTTTGAGCATAGACTATTTCCTGTATGAAATTTGCAGTATGAACCTAAACAATGAATATTATATCACTTACTGTCACTTTTCATTGAGTGACAATGTCAATATTCTGTGGGGTCTAAGTTCAATGGCACTTGTTAGGTTAGGATTCGCAGTATTAATTTATTTAAGTTAATATATTAGTAACAGATATTATAGATAAATTTTAGCTTTCTGCACTCTTCTCCATATAAACTTTAACTATGCCAAATCTCATAGTCTTCCGTGCACGCAATACGCTTATAAAGGATACAAAGTTTTTGCATCATGTATTAATATATGAGAATGAATAAAATGTATGCACACTGGAGATAAATTTCTGTGCGTTAATAAAAATCACTAGCAAATATTTTAGAAGACTCACAGTAAATTAGACATAAGTATTTATTATTAGCAACAGTTACATTTTCAGTGATAGTAACACCTACTATTGAGCCGAGAGTTTGCGGTTTCGATCCCCGCATACGACTGACATTTGTGTGATGAGTATAATAATGGTCAGTTGTATGTTTGGGTGTTAAATAACTATATATGTATGTATATCAGCTGTTTAGTTACCATAATACAAGCTTTGCTTAGTTTGGAATTAAATGACCGTGTGTAAAAGAGGTCCCATAAAAAAATCGTTATTTATGTCTAATTTTTCAGACAGTGGTAATTAATCGCGCGTTAAAAATCTGCCTTGCGTGTAGACTTATAAGTTTGTTGATTTTTTACTGGGGATTTGTATTCAGTGGCGATCGGATCGCAATAATGTATTATAAGTTTATAACACAGGTCTGCGATGAAAAAGTTTTTTGAATAGTTGAAGTTCAAACGTGTTGGTGTTAACCTATATGATGTAAATATAAGCTTTATTTTATTGTATCACGTCACATTTTTTGCACTTAAGATGAACAAATATAGCTTAACTTCATAAAAGAAAACCTACAAAACGTAGCTTTTTTTTTCAAAAAAAAACTACTTTATTATTCATTGTCCTGTTTAAATATACTATTGCTATTTAATTGAATAACTACAAACATTTTAGAACTAAATAAAATACTCGTAAATGATTTTTATTCATTTTATCCAATTTTTGCTCCATAAATTTAAAATGTATCTAAAGCTATATTATCATCTAAATCTTGTAAATTTGACGTGGTATAATATATCATATGACTATTGTTTTATATTCCTTTTAGAACATTTATAAGAAATAATAATATTCTTTGTAAAAAAGTTTCGAAAAAAAAAGTTTCGCAGACCTGCGTAATCAATGCAAGTGGTCCAGTAAATCTATTATGATTTCTGGTCGGTTGCCAAATTACATAGCTGTTTATTTTATCTGTATAGTCATTAATTCCTTTTGTTCGGATACGAGTAAAACCATTCGGTTTAATTGGCCGATAGAAAAATAAACGCATGTTTCAACTGTGAGTCTCTGATAATTATACCTTGTACGTGTATTTAAGATTTATTCGATGTTTAGTTTGAAACGTTGTATCTTGGAAACCGAGGATAAAAGTGTTTTCCATTGTTATGATATAATTTATCATAGTTTAAACTTATTTTCAGTTTTGATACCTACGTAAAAACCGTATAATAAAGATGTTGAATTTTATTAGGTTTTAAAATATATCTGTCTTTTATTCAATTAAAAAACTAAAAGTTTGTATAAACACGAATACATAACGACCTCATTAAAGTTTTACATTATCGAGGACTTCTCTCTGAACAAACGCAAATACTACTAACTTTATGGGACAATTGTAGACAATTTTGTTTGTGATTTTTTTTAATCCTTTGTTTGATATAATTCAATTTAAGGTATAGAGTTTTATATAATAGATTTTTTTACCTTATGTGTTATTTCAAGTTTTTATTTTATCGTTTATAGTTATTAGTGTTATGGCCACAATTTCACCCGATGTGGCCCAAGATGGTAGGTACCACACTAAGCAAGTCTGGTTCTCAAATGAAGTTGCCGAAAACCACCTATTGGTGTTTGGCGACAGATCTCCAACTTGAGTGTGGTAGCTAGATAAGCGGGCATTAGAAAAAGGCCTACCAACATGCTACTGTTTCATCACGATGTATTCCTACACCGTAAGCTTGGGCTCATTGTTGGGATTCGAAATTACGTCGATCGATTCAGTGTCCGTATATGCTACCACTGAGCCACCATTGCTTTTAAATGCTAGAGCGCTTCTTCTGGAACAATCGAAATCGTATTTTTTATAGTAGCAGGGCTAAATGACTACGCAGTATTTGCACCAGCATCGGTAAGCATAGTACGATCAAAAAATAACGGCAACCACTCTGTTAGAGCATGCATATATTCCTTCATAACTTTTCCTACCTCGGCCACTATTAGCGCCATCTACAAACAAAAACTAAAAATTCACGTGCGACGAGTGACAGTTGAAAAAACAGAAAAGACAAAACGTGTCGCCTAACAGAGCGCATAAAACTATCGCGTCTCCGTCGCAAATTAAAACAATAAATCAAATAATAGTTAAGCTCGGACTTCACAAACCCCGGGGTTCCATAGTGCTTGAACAGTGCGTGATGTGCAGTGCATAGAAGCCACGAAAGTCAACATCAGCACGCCCGAGGTGAGTGGCCGGCAACATATTTATCCAAATTCCTACCCCGCATGCTAGGGAGAAAATATCTAAAACAATACACACTCGAAGATCAGCCTGGATATACAATGGCTGATCCCCAAATACATTAAACCAAAAGAGAGTCACTATGACGGATTTATTACTATGAGCATGGTGGTCGCGACCCAGTCGCGTACAGATAGTGGTGGATGATCATAAATGATTTACAGAATCGAGACATTTACTTATTACTAATGTTGGTTATTAATTACTAATATTAGTAACTAATAATTTTCATAATCTAATGACATTACTAATTATTATTTCTAATTCTCGTTTAGTCATAAACGAAGAAGCTCTTTATATGAACTTGTATACCGAGGAGCTAAAAACAATAAAAGGTCCTTCGGACTACCAACACCAAGTTTGAAGTTCGTTACTGATCCTATCAAATTTGTAATTAATAACGGTACACCACGTTTGAAGTTCATTACTGATCCTATTAAATTAGTAATTAATAATGGTACACCAAGTTTGAAGTTCGTTACTGATCCTATCAAATTTGTAATTAATAATGGTACACCAAGTTTGAAGTTCATTACTGATCCTATGAAATTAGTAATGAATAATGGTACACCAAGTTTCAAGTTCATTACTGATCCTATCAAATTTGTAATTAATAACGGTACACCACGTTTGAAGTTCATTACTGATCCTATTTAATTAGTAATGAATAATTGGTACACAGAGTTTGAAGTTCGTTACTGATCCTATCAAATTTGTAATTAATAACGGTCCACCACGTTTGAAGTTCATTACTGATCCTATCAAATTTGTAATTAATAACGGTACACCAAGTTTGAAGTTCATTACTGATCCTATCAAATTTGTAATTAATAACGGTACACCAAGTTTGAAGTTCATTACTGATCCTATTAACTATTAACTACTATTACTGTTTCTAACTATTGGTAATTACTAATGACACACCAAGTTTGAAGCCAGTTAGTGATGCTATCAAATTAGTAATTGCTAATGCTTATCATCGAGATATCTTCATAACAAATGATTTCATTAATATGTCTCATAATCACCCACATACCCAGGTACAGACACTCTTCTTCAGTTGATTTCTGGATATCTCGTGTATGGCGGTCACGATCCATTCCGACCACTCGACAAAAATTCTTGTATAGAGTGTGAACAAATTCTCTAAGTATTCTTAATCTAAAATTATAACGTTTATCTCAGAAATAAATTTCTTTATTGCATACCTAATAAGATAAAATTTATTAGCGGCATATATTATTATTGCATCTTCTTGACGGGTAAATATTATGCTCGACGTATAATACTGCGTAGGTAGGTAGGTACGTCACGTCTCGGTTATCGGCACTCAACACACGTATTTTTATTCAACGCTTTTATTATAAGTGAGCTTCATTTTCCTTCAGTACTGAGACTGGTGATAAATCCGCACATATATAATGAAAAATTCAATAATACAGGAGCAGATTTCTGTCACGCGTGATTACCGTTGTCGTCCAGAAATATATTGAAATACGTATATGTATTTATAGAAATATTGAAGGTAATATATTTCACGTTTTATTATGAAGCAGTATGTAATGATTTTCGTCTTCTAATTTTAATTTTGGCGGGTTCTTGATCTGCCTTAGTGTGGTTGTATTTTAATTCATAAGCTTACGTAATTTGACCCTGTATTGCATAGAATTATGAACTCGGCGTGTTAGAGTAGTGAGCGGACTTTATTACTCTATGCTGTATTGTGTAACATTTGTGGCATTTTGCACGATAGAACCTCAATGCTAGAAGTACGAATTTTAAGTTGCCACAAAAACTACCTAAAAAGTTTTTACAATGAGGCACAATATTGTTTACCGTAAAATATGATATTTACATGACATTGGCATAATTGTGTATAAACACATGTTACCGTTATGTAAGGAGGTGAATTGTATTTTTACTTAATATATGGTGACATTTCATATAACTTATCAATTGAGTAATGACCATAAATTGAATATACCTCCTTCCCCTGTAAAATGTATAATAGGTTGATGTCGAAGGTAAACAACCTTGTGTTGGGTTCCTGCGGTGAATAAGATTTTCAAAGTTCCTTGGGGTAGGGGATTCAATATTGGCAACGCGCTAGTGATACCTATAGCATACAAGCGTCAACAAGCTACGGTAGGCGCTTAGTATCAGGTGGACCGTATGCTTATTTTCCACTTTAGTAGTATTAAAAAAAAAATACAAAAATTCTACCCGTGTAATGTGCAAAAAAATCTGTTCATAACAAACGATTAATGTAACAGTGGATAAAATAATGTTATGCATACAAAAGCACATTCTATAATATTCTTCACGGTCGTAAATATTATCTAACACTGATAGCACATGAAATAATAGGCGCCTTCGTGTTTGACACCGGCCTTTGTTCCCCGCTGCCTTTTGACTTAGACCCACTCGACCTTTTCCTACTACCTTTTTCATTGCTATTGTTTTCCGTAGTAGGTTTTTTTTTTGCTGCCTCGTTTTGACGATATGAGAATTTTTTTTTCATACCCTTCATAATGTAATGGTTTTATAGCAAATTTGTAACTGCTATCAAAAATTCTAACTCTCATAGAAACTTGGAACGACAATTGTGTCGAACTCGATCGCGACCACCATAGACCATAACTAACACCTACTTACTGTAATAGCACGTTTAGACATATTGCGTTCCGGGACCAGCCGGTGCATATCCAGTAATCAAATAGGATGATAGAGATCTGTACCTGTGTTGACGGTGGTGACTATCTAATCTTTCGGTGATAGTGGGGTGGTTTTAACCGGCTTCAAAAAAAGACGGGAGGTTACTCTTTTCGAATGTATGTTTTTTTAAGGATCTTAAGCCATAAACTCTTTGTTTATGAAACGATTTGGATGATTCTTTTTTGTTAGATAGGAGATACATCAAGGGTGGTCCTATTTTAATTTCATTGGCATTGGACCTTCAACTTCGAAGATACACCAGGGAACTTCTCAAAATCGTTGAAGCTGAAAATTGTTTTATAACTTATGGGTTTATTGTGCTGACTACCATGTACATTGACGTGATTTTCTGCTTTAGAAAAAACTTGGCCATCACAGGACACCCGGCAGATGTGGAACAACTTGGTATATATTTAAAAAAAGTTAGTGAGTGTGTGACTGACTGAATGTACCAGTACCAGTATATAAAAGAAAGTCACTGTAAAGATGTTTATTTTATGACTCTGTGTATGGTGGTTGCGATCCCAATCAACCGCTTTTAACATGAAACTTTGAAATGATCCAGTCTATCTAAAGAAACGAACTCAGCTCCACACCGACAACGTTAGCCAAAGCGTCGCCACGCCAACAGCTGCCAAGCATTAGGTCGAACAGTCGGTCTGACGCGCCGCATTAGATGTCTCACATCAAAACGCTCACATAAATAAAGTTCTAAAAAATGGACCTTGTGGCTGACTTAAGAATGCATCTGTAGGTTGCACTTAAAAAACATTTTATGCAGTAGCTTTTATAATAACAGTAATTTAAATCATTTTTATGACCCGATGTATTTGTGCTTCTGAGTATTTTATACTTGCCTGCATCAACGATTCTATCTGCTTGAAAATTTAACTTTTAAATAAAACGAGCGCTGGTAATAAATTGCCTTTTCTATAATTTTTATGTTGCAGTTCTTTATCTTTTTATCATAAATTTAATTTTTTTTTCTCTCTGAGTAGTTTCTTTGTTTATCTATATATTAATATGTGAAGCAAAAGCTTTCTACCCATTTTTAAGCGTATTGCGTGCACGGAAGACTGTGAGATTTGGCATGGTTAAAGGTTATATGAGGAGTGCAGAAAGCTAAAATTTATCTATAATATCTTTTACTAATATATTTAATAAAACAAGTTAATACTGCGAATCCTAAACTGACAAGTGCCATTGAACTTAGACCCCCCAAAATATTGACATTGTTACTCAACGAAAAGTGACAGCAAGTGGTGTAGATAATACTCATTGTTTATGAATACTGTAAATGTCAAACAGAAAATAGTCTATGATCAAAAAGTCGTTGGTCGAATTTCGACCTTAGGGCGATCGGTAATATATATAAATATTTATAGAATTGGTTTAACTTATTTTTGTCTACAATAATTGATCTTCATTGCATTTTGCTTTTCAATATTAATGCTGTTTTTGGAACTTTATTAAATATGCAGTGGTCTTAATGAAATAAATAAAAACACATTCAATATTAATAAAAAATCTAAAAATAATTAGTTTGTCTGTCTGTATCTTTCAACGATTTAAAATTTACAACTTTGTAATAAACCGAGATAAAACAAATCCGATAATGGGAACCTACATTAGAATATCGCATCGATAAAACATACGTCAACATACTTAAGTTAACACGTCGAAGTCATAAATCGCGAGGAAAATTATGTGGATCGTATCGTTCGTTTATAACATGGAAGGCCATTAGCCCTCCGTTTATCTAATCTGGGGATTTGTACGATTTGTCCTCAGTTTTGTGAGAAGTCCATTATTATAATAGTGAATGATGACGCCATGTTTGTATTGTGTCCCACACGGCAGTGCTATGCAATGCTTATCTCTTAGAAAAGATGAAATGATTTTGAAACTATGATGGCTTCATGGTAGTGTATTCGGACATCGGGTCGATTCACGTGAGTTCGAATACCCACAATGGGCCTGAGCTTTGGGTGAAAGAAAACATGAATCCACAGCATGGTGTAAGGCATTTTTAATGCCTATAAAGAATTTAAAAAATATATGATGGCTCAGTAGATTTTAGATGTAACTTCAAAAGATTTTTGGTTCGAAACCTAGCGGTGAAGGAAAAGTTGGCATGCATCAATGGCGTGTGAAGAAGAGTTATTACAATAAGGAAAAGCAAACATTGAGATTCCGAAGATAAAATGTTTGTTCGTCTGGTAACTGCAGTTCCAAACATGGATCGACCTTAACTTGGAAGGAAGAACTAATTGCACAAATCAATCATTATACCAATGAGCAATGTGCAAACATTAAAAAAATATGAAAAATTCGCTTTTGATAAGTGGTTAACACCTGAACAGCAAATAAATAAAACAAACAAGGTATGAAATTTATCTTAATATCAGAATTTAATAACCAAATAATAAAAAAATATGTGTCCAATATCTGCGTCAAGTAAAGTCGTTTATATCATTCGAACCGTCTGTGGTTTATTAACTACATTCAATTGTAGAATGAAATCATTTTTACATTAATAAAAAACAATAGTTTAAATAATTGATACATGAAAAGATTTAAAGGATTATAAAGTTAAAGATTAAAAGTAGTCCAATGAACTTAAATACAATAATAACTTTAAATTCAAATAGTTTTGTTAGGTGGGACTAAATCTAAGACGAACATGAAAAGCAAATTAACAATTTATTATATAGGTACGTTTTACAGGTTTCATTCAATCAAAATTTAATTTCAAACTGAAAGCAAATATATTTGAAATGTCATAAGTGAGAAGAATAATGTTGGTTTCGATTAAAACAAAATCAGCCGTGAAATATAGGTTAACGTGAAATTTTCTCTTGTGATTAATCAAACGAGGAAGAAAGCCAGACCGAATTACGAAGATCAGATTATACTCGAGCCACAGACAATTCAAACAAGCTGGTTAAACGAAATGACTGTACTGGTGATTGCAATATTAGCATTTAATTTAATACAGTTACGCCAGTAAACTAGGACCTGTCATATTATGAAAGTATATAGTAGTTCAAAGATATGTATTAAAAATACGATGATGAATGCATTGGGACCGATAATGATAGTGGTAGCGAACATGGACGCCGGCGCCGTATCGATTGATATGGGATTGAATTCTATAATTAGAATGTGATTTTGATATAACGCTCGGCGACACAGCAAGAGACTGACTGCAAACGGATAAAATAAACAAGACATGAAGTTTTTCTGGTCATCAGCAGTTACATTAATACGCCCATGATCACAATATTGAAAATTTATGTTTCCACGTTAATGTTAACTGCTATCGTTTATGTAATGTGAACCAGCTGAATTCTCTTAACTATGGTTAAGGGTAGATTATAACATTTTTTACTCGAGTGAGTGCCGTAAAAAGTATATGAGAGCGCTAGTATAGAGAAAATTTAACTTTTACTGCCTTAATGTACGTTGGATAATTTGGACAATAAATATTTAAAGTTATTTACACCGTGTAACAGTATTAACATATTATGTATGGAAGAATAAAAATATGTATGTATTTTCCAGTTAATCGGTTCAAGTAGTATTTCTAGTTTTTGAGAATTCAATGACGTAGATGGTAAAAAGGCATCTCCTGTTTAAATTAAAATCATAAATATTTCATAACTTTTTAATATCATTTTCATTGCATCGTACCACGGTATTGTTTCTATCGCTTAAGGTGTACTTTTAAATTTTATCATCATTTTCATCTCAGCTGAAAAACGTCCAAACGATTTAAGTTTAAATCAAAATCAAAATAATCTTTATTCAATTTAGGCCCTAAGAAAGCACTTATGAACGTCAAAACTCTACTGCCGGTTCGGAATATATCTCAGACATCTAGAAGAACCGGCAGCAAACTCGATTGGGTTTTTTTTCCTCAACTGTACAAATGTTAATACAACAGGTAAAATAATAATAACTTGGTGGATGCACAGAGAGGGAGTCACTTCCAAACATCACTATCATTCACATAATGATCCGCCTTATAATAATAACCTTTTGACAGTAAAACCAGCTTGACATGGTTCTTGTACTTGTTGTCCAGTAAATCAGTACCTAATGTGCTTCGGAATCTTAATATAGAACTTAACACTATTACCTAAAAAACTATTAGTTTTACTAATATCTATTTCTAGTATTAACATTGTGCTGATCTTTGAATAAATCCAGCTTGTCTAAGTTTTTACGAACATACATTAAGTTATCAAAGATGTATTGGGAGGGCAAAGTTAAAATAATAAATTCCTGGAACTTGTTCTTTAGTGATTCCAATGATCACCATAATAGCCCGTATTGTACTGCTTGCATCCAACGGGTACCTTAACTAGGTCGTCTTCCCACGCTCATACTTCGCTACGCAACCACCACACGAGAATTTTTCAGCCCAATTAGTCGTCCGTTCTACAAGCCGCCTACTGCTACTTAAGCCTAGCAAATCTTACACCTATGTCTGTGACATTTATGGTTGTTTTATGTTGTCCTAGCAGCTTAATTTTAGAATCAGTCGCTTTCTAGTCTTAACATGTCCTTTATTATAGAAATACGCAACCAACAGACCTTCCTTTGTAGACTACATCGAATTCTTCAAAGATAGGTAAAGGGCTTTTTAACCCTTAGACGTAAGTCAATATCAGTTAATAATATTCTAATTACCTAAATAATTATGCTTTAATCATATTAGCTTTATTAGAGGTTGTTATTGGTTATTCATAAACCGTTGTTTCCGTATTAATATTATCTACGTGATTCATTAATTTGTCTCAATTCATCCTATTGAGAATTCAAATAAGAGGATAGATTACTAATTAAGAACTTAATTTTTATAAACATGTCACTTACATAACTTTGAAACGGTTGTATCTATTACCTATTTCAATTTTACAATTAAATGTTTTTGTTACAATTACCTATAACTATAATTTTGTTACTCGGAAAGTAATAAAATAACACAACTATTGTACCGTTCTCTGAATTTATCTGGATTTATTTATTGTAACCGCGGCCTGAGGTTGACAGACCGGAAAATTTCTTTGGTTTGCCTAATTGTGAACTCGTGAATAACTCTTGCGTTAATTGAAACAATAATCGTCATTTCGATTTGATAAATTTGATTCAGTTATTTGTTATATAGATATCAATATAAAGTACAATTTTCAGAGCCGGTCACGGGAATATAAATGGAATTGGGCAATGGGTATGTATGTAATTTTTTATTTATGTAATTACTATATTTGACCATCATATCTTATGTTAAAAGATGTGATATCCGAAGATGATAACATGTTAAGCCCAGAAAAGTATGTAGCTATCAAGTGCGGTTGTCAGAACGTATCAGTAATGGTTCATGGCGATAGATTTCCAACTTTTCGATGGTAATGTCAAACGAGCCTTGCAAAATTCCCTATCACTATGATACGGGGTTTTCACGATTGCCAAAGCTATGACTTTTGTAAGTTTTGTGATTTATGGGGTGTCGAATTACATCTTCAACATTGAGACGCCCAAGCCAACCTCACCTATACGTGGTGCACCCTCCTGAGCAACGGACGAGGAAATGGCGATAGCGGAGTGGTAGGGCTGCTTCGCCCGACTGGGTCGCGACCACCATTCCTGTAGCGGAAAGTCCGTCATATTGACTCGCTTTTACGTGTTCCATTTCGGGATTGGTCTTTGCATATCCAGTTTAATTAATGCAGGTGGCATGACAGCGGCGACCGTCGACGGATTGCGATCTCTCGGTGGTCGACGTTGTTTTAGGATCGCACTGTGATTACCATTAGGGACAGTATCGCCAATTTGCAGTACTGCTATATACAAAAAAAAACCTAATAAAGAGCGGTCGGTACAAGCGTTATCTAATTTTTATAAATAAAATTAATAAAGAAATACGAAGAAAGAAATTTTGACATTATCACATACAGCTAAAATATAATATTGCATGTAAAAAAATGTGTATATAGGTGTATATCGTATGCCACGTTTGCATATAATAATGCACTATAAATTTAATTTATTAAGAAGATAAACAAGGTTATAATAATAATATTATAATAATCACATACGGCTAATAATTGATTATAAAGCTATCAAATAGATGCTATATAATTTAGCGTGGCCAAAAAAAAAACTTTATATCTGTTCCTTAAGATGCTCACTATATGTAAAAAAGTTGTGTTTTATTAACATTTACAGGTCGCTCGAAACAATTTAAATAGGTACGCTACTTTAATAATGAAAATCATCGTGAGCGACCTCTGTAAAATTAAATGTCAAACTGAAATTTTCATAGTACTTATAATGTCAAAGGTAAATTATAATTACATGACGAAAAAAAAATTTTTTTAACAATTTTGTAACATAGGCATCTCATTTTTATTTTTATTTTGAGCGAATTTTTAAAACAAAAATATAATGAGATTATTTGTTGCTGGAAGTTTTTAAAACATCTTAATTAACCATATTGTCATGTGAGAGGAAAATAAATTATTCTTGGGCTACTCTACATACATATTATCTATATTGAATCCTTTGAATCGCCTCAAGGATTTGTATAGCGATGTTAATAAAAATAATGTTGATATTGACGTCTTTAGTTGCTTTTTCTGGAATTTTCGCTCAAAATTATATGAACCATTAGCTATTTCATTTGATTTGTGGCGATCTTCATATTTGTAATTTGTTTTTGTTTTTTTTTTGGATTGTACTACGGCATAGTGTAATAAGATGTGCTTATCTGTAAAGACACTTCACACAGTCCTTAACTTGTGATGTATTTGTTATTGTAATATTCTGTGAATGTGTCGTTGACGTGACAATAAATAAATAAATAATGTTATATGGTGATGTTGATGGTCAATGCCTACATGATCTAACAAGATCTTAAAACAAAATATATTATAATTTTATAAAATAACAAATAGCAATGAAATATTATTTATAAATGCATACAATTGTTATCTTCAATGATCAAACATTAAATAATAGATAACTTACGTAAATAACATATTGTTAGAAAAAAGTAAGTCGTAACACAACATGGTCACACAACATAGGCTTTTTGAGGGTCATATCATAAAACCATATCTTACTATTATCAAATATTAATTGCTAGTCAAAAATTACTCACATATAATTTTATAAATAATTTAAGTATAATTATATCTTCAATAAATATATATTTATGAATATGTAAATATTGTATATCTTCATCCAACAATTAAATCATGGTTTAAAATAATTAATATATTAGATATATCTTGACGGTGGTAAAGAAAGTTGGTCCTTGCTACAATTTACATAGAGGAAATAAAATAGTGATATATAATAACAAATAGGTACAGTGGTTTTAAAATAGGAATATCAAATGCAATTGAAAGTAATCAATAAGTGACGAGTAAGCTACGCGACCTGTTGACCTATAAAACTAACTGTCGATCAGTGACGATAAACTATTTTTTAAATCAAATCAAATGCACTTTAGAACATTCATTAAAATATAGCTTAACCTTTCACAGAAACCTTGGATGTAAGTAAGAATCATGATCTATAATATTTATAATATATTCATGTAAATGCATAGAAAGCATGATAATGTATTAAGATACAAACTAAAGTGCAATAAAGTACCTATTCATTTATTAATTCACGTATACAGGATGGGGAAAACGAACGGGATATGGAGGAATAGTATATTAAAACTTAAATTTACTCTAAGGAAATATTCTTTAATTTTTTTTTAATAATTATATTAACTGCATTAAAGCTTACCTGTACCGGGAATCGAACCAACTAAAAATGCAAAAAAAAAAACAGACATGCACTGTTATTGCACTAATCGATAGGGTCTATGATAAGGATAGTATCTCTCGAATAAACATTGTATCTTACAATGTAATTCCATCAGTCGGACTGCTCCAAGTGGACAGAAATCGCCAAGGACATTTATATTTTATTACTATTCTAAATTTTTACACTAACTTTTTGGTAGGTTATCCAATTTTTTTATCAGTTCTTTGCATGTTTTGCACAAATATAAAATGATAAATGATGTGTTATGGAATTTACAACAATAAAAAAATCAGTTAGTTTATCAAAATTATATGTAACACTAGTTGTGCCCGCGGCTTCGGTCCCGTGGACTACAGAATGATATTGATCGGGCACATGCGCGAATCTTGCTCCCCCGCTAAAGACAAAAATGCTTATTGTGGGTGTTCCTTAAAAGATAAACATATACTCTCTGGAATTTTTTTGTAGGCCCTTTTAATGCCTACAATTATTTATTACATTAATTTCATATATCTATTATGGTTTAATCAGCGTAAGCGATTTAAGCGCCTGAATTGATTCACCATGACCAGTTTTTTTTTGTGCAAAACCATGTCTCTTTTTCTAAAATAAAAGCAGCCTAAGTTACTCCATATAACATCAGCTATCTATCAGTGAAAGTCCCGTCAAAATCGGTTAAACCGTTTCGGAGATTACCCGGAACAAACAGACAAAAATTAAAAAATGGGTTTTTTGTTCACTTTCATATGCATTTAGTAAAAAGCTGTTATTTTGACATTACAAACAGACACTTTTATAATTACAATTGTATAGATTAAAGCAAGCACAAATTTAATTAATGAAGGCATTGATTAACTTCCTCATTCAATCAGAAGTTCGGATGAAAGCGACAGAAACCGGCGAATACGCGTAAGGGCGAACATCCGGCTAACTACATATGTCATTCTGTAACTTAAGCCGTAAAAATTAATCACTGTAGCATTCATTAATAGAAGATAGTCTGCTATTGATCCAATTTGTACATTCAACATTAACTTGTACTATATATACTAAACGTTGATTATTTTGTCAATAACATTTATTTTTATACATTTTATTTATTGTATATTTAGAAACAATTAATAAAAATGAAGTATCTGTTTGTACTGTCAAAATATCAGTTTTTTACATAATGCATATGAAACTATATAATATACGGTACATAAAACAAAACACTAATTAAAAAAAAAACTGTCTGTTCCGGGTAATCCCCGAAAAGGTTGGAACAATTTTGACGAGACTCACTGGCAGATAGCTGATTTTATAAGAAGTAGCTTAGGCTACTTTTATTTTAGAAAAAGAATTGGGGTTCCGCATAAATAAAAAACTGGTTATGGTGGATCAATTCGTGCGCTTAAATGGCTTACGCCGAGTAAACTATGAGAGATATTTGAAATTAATGTAGGGCTTTTTTTTTAGAACTGACTATACTGTTAGCCTTAGGGCCCTGAAGCCGCTGCGGCTTTTACAGCTTCACCGAATTTGGGGGCGAGCGCTTAGGGCACTCAGCCGCGAAAGTTTTCGACGACTCGCACGAGGGTGTCAGAGTGGCCGAACCTCGGCTCGGGCGGTCGTTGCGAATGCGAATAGGTCGCGATCTGGTTAATTCCCTACTCCTACAAATTCGAGCTAACTAACATATACTCATATGCATGTTCCCCTCCTCCTAGGAGGAAGGAGGGAAACATGCGTATGTGTATTGAGTGATCGGAAAGTTTTTCTACACTAACTAGCTCAAAGAAAAAAAAAGGTCCCTTACAGAACCCATGTACCTGTGTGGTATGCACGTGTGTATGTTCATACGTGTGTAATGTTATATGTGGGTAGCTAAGTATTGCACGTATAGTGTTACTTGTATCGCACGGGGGGCTGACTGTCCCAAGGGCTTCACACCGAGGAACGGACCAAGGCTTGGGTTGCCGCTAGAGAGGGTGGACGTGACGGGTGTGCGGGAGCGAAGTTGACCGCCCGTCCTCTGCGGAGAGAACGGTAGTTACGCGGGCGTGGGCGCTGGCACGCTCTGTTTAGAGAGACGGTGGATTAAAACGCGTTTGGTTTTTCGACTTTGTCGTGCGGGTCGATGAAGATGTTACGCAGCCGGCGTTTACGCCGGCAGGCATTGGGGACCGGTACATAAGTAGCTGCCGCTTTGATTAACGGATTCACGTGATTGGACGCGGTGTCGAAGTAAGCTTAATGTAGGACATAATTGTAGATATTAAATATACCTCCAAAAATGATTCTGAGAGCATATATCTATCCTTTAAGAATCACCCATTATATAATCATTTTTATCTTTAATATAGAAATGAAATCTACAAAAATGTTTATTTTCTGTAAAAAAAAAAAGTTTTTCTTAATTTGCTTTAAAAACTTAATTGTCACAAATAACTATGCTATTTGATTTTATACAACGTTTGTTGTGTTCCTCTAAATTTGTTCATGAGTGTAAATAAAAAGTGTTCGACCGTAGTAAAATTAAGATTAAATTTCACTATTCCAAAGAGTATTGTAAGATATATGTTATAAGATTATCAAATATTCCAGTTTGCCATTCGCTGTGCGGATTAGGTCAAAGCGACGGAAGTCGGAGACTGTCACACCGGTAAACATCCGGCTTTGTGGCACCGGTGTTGCACCTTCCCTATGTATTACTCTACTCTATGCTTGCACCGTTCATTTCTCTACGGTGCTATTTGCTTAGCTTTTGTAAGTACACTTTACATAGGGAATTAAATCATGCTCTGAAAATGTTTACGTTGTCAAAAGATGTTACCACTGTTTAAACGAATATTAATGTACTCAATCATAATAACTTTTGACTCCATCTAAATATTTCTGTACATTGTAAGAACAAATTATTTTTTTTATACATACATATATAAATCACGCCAATTTCCCAACGGAGTAGGCAGAGACCACGTCCTTCCACTTGCTACGATCCTGGCATACATATTTTGCTTCTTCAATATTCATTAATTTTACATGCATGCTCGTCGGTTTAGAGCACCTACTCTTGATCGAGGAACGTTTATCCTATGCCTTCCTCTTCCAACGTTTTCATGGACACTCGCCTTATAAATTTGTTGAGACATAATTTTTTCATTTATCCTCTCTACATGTCCAAGCCCTCTAAGCATTCCTTTCTCAATCCATGTGACTATATCTTCTTTCACACCACAAAGTTCTCTTATCACACTATTAGACACTACACTAGACTCCTAACATACCTCTTAGCGCTCTCATTTCTATTGTATTTACTTTACATTCATTATATACTGCTGACCATTTCAAATGATTAAATTATTTATCTATATAATTTGTATATTAAAATTTAGAAGCTACACATGTCTCAGTTTAAATTATTTAGAACATAGCAAAAGTTAATTTAACTTTTATAGCAGCAAAAGCTAGTCAATAGTATTGGTAGATTTAACACCTATCTAAGCATATACAAAAGAACGCCCACTTTCAAAATGTTTATTTAAAATCCGACCATATTAAATAAATAGCTCTTACTTTTGTGCCGAGATCATTTTCAAAGTTACTTAATTGAACTCACGCTGAATCAACAAGAACACAATTAGCTACACAAATATTAAGTATGGGCGAATTTTTAGACGACTGCGAAAAAGGTGGGTTGTGTTTTTATTATGTATGTGTGTACATTCGTTTGACTCACTCTGTAGCCTAAATGACTTGATGCATTTTGATTCTTCTACCACACCCAGCTTTCACTTCCATACATGAGTATGACGAGGTTTCGTAGAAATTCTCTGGCTGTTCATAAATATTTTTAGATTGGACATAAATATTGCGATCTAACTAGATAACCCGGCAGACGTTGCTCTGTCCTTTTCGGTAGTTAATGGCTCGAGCATAGCTAGGGGAGGGGTATCCAACGTAGCTATGAACTATCGTCCTGAGAAAACAAATATATTGTGTGCATACGAGCTCGATCGGTCAAGTCGTTCCGAAGTTACACGATCACTAACAGACACATACAACATTTTCATTTTTATCTATACTATTAATAAAATTGCAGTGTCTATTTGTATTGTCAAAATAACAGCTTTTTACTAAATGTATACCTATGAAAGTATATACGATACCTATAACAAAAAACCCAGTTTTAAAATCTTTGTCTGTCTGTTTGTTCCGGGTAATTTCTAAAACGGTTGGACAGATTTTAACGGGACTTTCACTGATAGATAGCTGATGTTATAAGAAGTAACTTAGGCTACTTTTATTTCAGAAAAAGAATTAGGGTTCCGCACAAATTAAAAAAACTGGTCATGGTTAATCAATTCGGGCGCTTAAATGGCTTACGCTGAGTAAACCATAAGAGATATAGCAAATGAATGTACTACATAATTGTAGGAATTAAAAAGACCTACAAAAAAGTCACGGAGAGTATACGTATATCTTTTAAGGAACATCCACAATAACCATTTTTGTCTTTAAAATAGCCGGAAAGCAGGATTCGCGCGGGCATTCTGTAGTCCACGTGAGCGAAGCCACGGGCACAGCTAGTACCTATATAAGATAATAATACCTAAATATACTATAATCCCTTAAGAGAAGGTTATAAAGTGAAACCTGTCAAACCCAAATGACATGTAATTTTACGATTATGACTTTATTAGACATGTCAAAAAATTATTTTATATCGTTTTTCGATGTAAAAATATCGAAGAGCAAAAGCCGCTTTTTCATGCTGTCATGACTATTAAATCTCGCTATATGAAAACTTCACTTCTCGAGGTGTTAATTCGTAATAAAGTTTCGTCTTCTACGTCGTTAAATTGTAAAAAATGGTATGTCATTTTCACATCAAAGAAGGGTCATTGCATTTACTTTAAAATTACTTATTTTAGATTTCATGCGTCACTGCTATCTATGCATATAAATGATGAAATTGAAATGTTTATTTGTAATGTCAAAATAACAGCTTTTTACTAAATGCCTATGAAAGTATATACGGTACTTGTGACAAAAATCCAATTAAAAAAAAGAAAGTCGTTTGTTCTCGGTAATCTCCGAAACGGGTGGACCGATTTGACGGGACTTTCACTGACTGATAGCTAATTTTATAAGCTATTTTTATTTTAGAAAAATAATTGGGGTTCCGCGCAAATATAAATAAAAAACTTCTTTATCTTTAAAACAACCGGTGGGCGACCTCCATGGGTGGAAGCGGTTTACCGCAATACTGACATTCTGTGGTCCACGCGAGCGGAGCCGCGAGCACAACTAGCTTTTCATATAAAATTATAACGATACCTATCTTATGAATTGTTATTTCTGCTGTTGGAAACGTCACGTAAGGAAAACCGTTATGCAACCTCCACACGACTCTCTCTCTCGCTCTCTCATACGATTTAAATCTCTGTCATACGTTAATTATTACAATACTAATTTACGATACTACTTCTACCTGTCTATTTCTACGATCTACTTACGAAACGATAACAATTTATATTACTACATTATTAAAACGATATCATATACAATTTGTGATATGAATATTAAACTGTTTTACTCCTACTTTCTCATCTATCTATATTTTTAATATAATAAAGCGGAAAAGTTTGTTTATTTGTTTAAACACGCTAGTCTCTGGAACTACTAGTCGATTTTGAAAAATTATTATTGTATACGATAGCCAGATTCACGAGCAACAGTTAGTTAGACTAACATTAGAATAAAACTCTCAGCTAGCCTTAAATATTAATTTTTGTTAAGTAAGTCGGAAGTGGAACTGCTTTATCTGCGTGCGCTGGCGTAATAGTTAGTGTTAAGTAAACATAATATTCTACAAAAATATTGTTTCTTAGTATATCTAAACTAGTATATCTTAGGTTAAAGGAACAACGGGAGCCCTGATCGATACTAAAAAGTTGGTAATATTGCGTACCAGGATAATCTTTACCTGGTACATGGTACAAGACCCTGGAACTGGTGCTCGTTTTTAATGAGAACATTAATTTTAAACTATTTATCTATGTTCCGTCAATAGCGAGGGATATAAGGTTTACAACTATGTTTGAAACATTAATATATAAGATAAGAACCAAGGGAAATGTATCGTTACCACAAAAAAAAAACTCATCATTTAAAAAGATAGGAGTGTTCTATGCTCGTTTCTTGGTATTTTCCGAGTTAGTCGTCTTTATGCAAAATTAATAGTCACATATTACCCAAAACGTAAGAAAGTAAAACATTTTTCTAAGTATTTGAAAGCCCAGCTTATATTTTGAAACAGGCAAACACCTGAGTATTAAGAAATAAAAACACATATAAATCCCATCTTATTTAAATCATAAAAAATTGTTTGATGTTACGTAACAGTAAAACTCGCGCAGAGTGTACAAAAAATACACGAATATCATACGCAGTTTTTTTTTTTTTTTTGATAAATTACAAACGTAAACATGGTAATTAACATGGAGGTTTTCAACATTATGGGGGCGATTACGGACTTATCAGGAATAGAAGTTTAATGGGTTGTTTGCACACAACTTTGTACAGATAGGATTCCGAAAGGGAAAGAGAGTGCTCGTTAAATGTAATAATGTTTTTTTTTCTCTCAAACGATTGCATTAACACAGTAATAGTATATATATATATATTTCAGTATATAGGTAAAAAGTTATAATATTAGAATCAATTTAAAAATTGTGCGTCTCCGGACGCTCGACAGAAGTGACAACTTAAAGTAATCAAAATGAAAAAAAAGACCAAACGAAAAAGAGAAAGCAAAGCCGGCAAGGATTCGAACCTAGAACTTCGGCCATAGCAGTCACGCTTACGACCGTTGTGCTACGAACGTTTTGTTAGTATTGACTGAAACTATGCTACTATTAATGGCGCCGTAACGCGTTACGTTACGAAGAGGTTTACCCTCCCATAAGAAGTTATCTCTTCAAAATGTAATCAATCTATCTTTATCGATTTGGATGATTTTTTTATTTAGATAATGTTTTTTTTTTACTTTCGAAGTTTACTTACTTGTTGATAAGTAAACGATAAGATACTTGTCTTTTAAACACCCATATATAATATTAATGTAATGTGTAGTTAACATTATATATAATACTCTAAAATTTAAAATACCAACAATAATAATATTAAAAAATATTTAACATTTCCAAATAGGCAATAGGGATGTTTTCACAGAGATAACAGTACTTTTTACAAGCGTTTATTTAACTTGCCCTTTTACGAGTAGTATGGCTCAAGTCTTGCAACTGAATTTTATAACATTTTTATTTTTACTTATTTTTACTTATTGAGCTAAAATTTTGCATACACGTTTATTTTTACTTATTGAACTAAAATTTTGCATACACGTTTATTTTGGATAATACTGCATGGTTACTGTAATGTGACGTCATTCTAAATCCAATATGGCGGATACCCAAAGAAAGCGTGCCAATTATTGTTTATGCACCTCCAAAATATTATGAATATCAAATTATGGGGTTTGCTGAGAAGAAAACGAAAAAAAAACCTTTTTTACAAGATTTCATTTAGTATTTCATTTGTACAAAAATAAAAAAATAAATTTTATGCAAGGGCTGGGCTGAATGTTACTTAAATAAATGAATAAGTTATACCTAATATTCTGTTAGATCAAATCATTTTAAAAGTTTGTAGTGCGCAAGAACTCTATGTAGAAATTTTCATCAAAATCGGATTACAATATTTGGATATTTTAACTTTGAATATTTTTTATACTATTAATACCTATTCACTATTTTTATAGTCTGTCAATTGGTTTAGACTTCGTGTATAAGAAATTTCATGGAAATTGGTCAGACAAATAAAATTGTGTCTTATTCTTAATCAGTGTTCTTTCTAATTTATTTCTTTAAAGAATGAAAAATATTGCACGTACAGATAAAACAGCAGATCTAATTATATAGACTGTTTTGTACTCATATAAAACCTTATTATCAATACTCGATGGGACTGGCAAACGCAGCTGACAGCTGTCATGCTTTATGTACTCGTCGAATATTGGAGCTCTTATCGCGAGGCACGCAACAAGAATCGCTGTGCAAAACCGAATCTGAATTCGTATGGTGACCTGAATCGTGTCGGTGGATATCATCGCAAGTGTTGGAGCAGTCCAAGGTACGTGAGAGCATTGTATTTGTTCCAGCGCTATCTAGTTTTTGAACATCGTATTTTACCGTATCGAAATTACCCAGTGTAGCTAAGCCACCGCTATTTCGGTTCGGTGCGGATGCTACATCTTTTTTGGTGCCGAAACCCGGGATTTCCACCGATATTATTCTCAATCGTGGTATATGTTTGTGGTATTTCTGGTCATCGTCGTAGTTCTTACTTAATATTGCGAGTAATCATACCTAAATACCTATTCATATATATCTAAATCGTACAATAGTTACCATCGAACAGATATTTCACATATATATCATTTGTGTGTCATCGGAAATTATTGTAAGATCTAATTAAGTAATCACTATATTTCATCGGTACTTAATTAATTTCATCGGCTTATAATAATTTCATCGACTAAATAGTATTATATATATAAATACATATATTTTATCATATATTGTGACCTTTCAAATTTTCTTACATATTTTTGTCATTTGTTGCAAATCGAAATATAAATTCGAAAATTCATTTGTTTACGTTTTTAAAATTGAATTCTTTTTTCTTCACGTGTCAAATTAATTTGAATTTTTTTTTTCAATTATCGAACCTAAAATAGTTCATGATGCCGATCCTTAGAAAACATACTACGCGTAAAATGCCAAGTTTAACAAAGGCTAAATCGACCTCTTTTGAGCAATCTCATACAATTCAAGACTTAGCATCTTTACGCAGAAAACGTACAATTGCTATTAAACGGTTAGCAAAGGCTTTGGAAATCGGTACTTTAGCTATAGAGGACCCTTCACACAGCGACTTATTTTTATCATATCATCAGGATGTTAAAGAAATTACGTCGAGTTTCGAGAACGCGCATGTTACTATTTTAGACCTAATAGATAACTCGGATGACAACGAAAATGGAATCCAAGAACATTTTGATGATATGTATTATCGAATATTATCGATTCACCGGAAATTAACTAAAAGTGAATCTACTCAATCGCATAGGACTTCATCACAAAATATTCGTTTGCCGAAAATCGTTCTGCCTAATTTCGGCGGGAACATCAAACAATGGCCCGAATATTTTGATACTTTTAACGCTTTAATTCATAATTCTACTTCACTTACAGATACGGAAAAGTTTCATTATTTGATATCTTCTCTTAGCGGCGATGCGTTGTTAGTAGTAAAAGCGTACCCTATGACTCACGAACATTATCATGATGCGTATAATTCACTTGTTGCTCGCTACAAGTGTAAACGTACCTTAGCGTTTAGCTGTTGGAGAGATATTTTAAATATTGACTTTAAATACATCAACGCGCGCGAGTTCCAGAAGTCGCTTGATCTTTTCGAAGAGAATTTGAGTATTCTAAAAACGATCAACATACCGGTTGCGAATTGGGATTTTGTTTTAGTTTATCACATTTTATCGAAACTTGACAAAGATATCCGCCGTAGTTTTGAGGAAAAATATTCAGATATCGAATTACCGTCTTATGATCAACTTAAGAGTTTTCTTCGATCTAAATGCGAAGCTAAGTTGCGTGACACACATTTTTCCGAATCGAATGAAGTCATAAAATATCCACCTAAGCATAGGCATGAGTCAAATCAATACAAGCATGTTGCTACTTCACAAGCGCTTGTTGTTGCATCTGAAAAATATGATAAAAAGAGTGTGGTTGATAATAAAATTGACTCATTTTCGGGTAAGTGTCCTTATTGCAATCAGGCACATGCAATTACATCATGTCAAGAATTTTTAAACAAATCGCTTGACGATCGCCAGCTTATAGCTAAACAAAAGAACTGGTGTTTTAACTGCTTGAAATCTTCACATCAACTGAAGAATTGCCATTCGATTTTCTCGTGTCGCAAATGCAAACATAAACATCATACTTTGCTCCATCGTGACAATTCTAATAACGAGCCAAAGCATATCGGGTCAACTTTGGTGTCAAGATCTCAACCAAACATTACCGTGCTGTTAGCAACAGCTATCGTTCAAATTCTGGATGCTTCAGGCAACATGCAATCTTTCCGTGCTTTATTTGACACCGGCAGTCAAAGTAGTTTTATTACTGAATCGGCGATACAAAAATTAAACTTAAAATCTGTTAAGACTATCGTGAACGTTAGTGGGCTGGAAAATGCGGCAGCACCGATCATCGGTGACGTCGTGTGTTCTGTCGGAACTGACGGTCAAGTGTTGTACAAATTAAATATGCACGTTATTTCTAAAATATGTGGCGATCAACCAATCGCGCAGTTGAACACATCGGGATGGTCACATATTAAATCGTTATCCTTGGCGGATCCTGGTTTTGATATTCCAGGACCTATCGATTTACTATTCGCTGCGGACGTATTCGCAGAATCTATTCTTAACCAACATATTAAAGGCGGTTCCAACCAACCTACCGCGTTTAATTCAATCTTTGGTTGGCTTCTTTTAGGCAAGACATGCATATCGTCTAGTACTTTGTTACATACATTACCAGATATCGATAACGAGTTAAATGCTTTAGTACAACGATTTTGGGAACTTGATTCCGTACCAAGTTCATCAATATTGACTCCAGATGAATTACTATGCAAGCAAAAGTTTAAGTCTGATCATACTCGCGATGAATCTGGCCGATATATGGTACGTATTCCTTTTAAAACTGGATCAGAACCAACCTTCGATGGTTCTCGGGATGTTGCATTGCGAAGATTCCACGCTATCGAACGAAGACTATCACGAAATCCGGATCTACATTCACAATACGCAGATTTTATGTCTGATTACATAGAGAGCGGTCATATGTCGTTAGTCCCAGTAAACGAAATGGGCAGGGGAAAATATTATATACCACATCATTGTGTTCTACGCCCTGAATCTAAGACAATACGATTGCGCGTCGTATTCGATGGTTCAGCGAAAGATCTTAATTCTAGATCACTTAACGATACACAATTTATCGGTCCCAAATTGCAACCTAATATATTGAGTATTCTTCTGCGCTTTCGAGAACATAACGTCGTGTTTATGGCAGACGCACATCAGATGTATCGCCAAATCTTAATTGCACCCGATCATCGTGATTATCAGCGTATATTCTGGAGGAGCTCATCTAGTGAAATCCTTCGTGAATATCGTGTTAACACAGTGACTTCGGATTGTCTTCGTCTCCATATCTAGCTTGTCGTACTCTAAGACAACTTGCTGAAGACGAAGGAGATAATTACCGACTCGCAAAAGAAATCATACTATCGGATGTTTATATCGATGACGTCATTACCGGTTTTTCTTCTCTTGAACTCGCACAAGATGCAAAATCACAAGTCGTTGCTCTTTTTGATCTCGGAGGTTTCAAACTTCGAAAGTGGGTTAGTAATAATCCACAGCTTTTATCCAATCTTCCCAGTGAAGATTGTCTAACAGGTTCTGTATCGCTCGACAATACGGAAACACAAACGTTGAAGGTTTTGGGACTCAGGTGGGATCCTACCGTAAACGCATTTCTTTTTGAAATCAAACCTTCAAATCGAGTATGCACTAAACGTTCTATCTTAAGTGAAATCGCGCGAATTTTTGATCCGTTAGGATTTTTATCTCCTATTACAATTCAAGCTAAATGTTTGATTCAAAAGCTTTGGATTCTAGGTGTTGCCTGGGATCAAACTCCACCGGATGAAATCGTCAATACTTGGAGCATATATCGAAATCAAATGCTACTATTGTCGCAACTAAAAATACCTCGTAAACTCATATGTCCAAATGTAAAATCGTGTGAACTAATCGGCATTTGTGACAGCTCTGAAAATGCGTTGGGTACAGTGTTCTATATGCGTGTTACTAATTCCGTTGGTAAAATTCACGTATTCCAGGTTTGCTCCAAAGCTCGTGTCGCACCTCTAAAACGTATTTCGTTACCACGTCTCGAGCTCTGTGCAGCCGTAATGCTTGCAGACTTATATAAATTCCTACGCGATACTTACCTCTCTCGTATTAAAATTGACGCTGTCTACTTCTGGTCAGATTCGACAATTGTTCTTTCGTGGTTACGCTCTCATTCTTCACGGTGGTCAACATTCGTCGCTAATCGTGTTAGCCACATACAAGACATTCCACCCATCGAATGCTGGAACCATGTTCCCTCAAGCGAGAATCCTGCTGACATCTGTTCTAGAGGTCAATTCCCCAGAGAATTGCTTCACAATACGTTATGGTGGGCGGGACCGTATTGGTTGCATGAAAATCCAGAATCTTGGTCAGTATGTTCAGTTAGCTTATCACACGAAGATAAAGCCATTGTTGAGAGTGAAGCTCGTAAACCAATTGTTCTAACATCAAAAAATATCGCTAAAGTTGATCCTAACATTTTTGATAATCTTTTAAACCGCTTCTCGTCTTTGCAAAAAATTGTTAGGATATTAGCTTACATCTATCGTTTCATTAACAAATGTAGACATCTAAATTTTAATAATTACAAGTTTATCAATAATCTTGAGCGACACAATGCTTTGATGCAATTAGTAAAACATGTACAAGGTACTACATTTTCAGGAGAAATCATTAACCTAAAGTTGAATAAGCCGTTATCAAAACATTTTCGTAAACTTAATCCTTTTATCGATAAACTAGGTGTACTCAGGGTGGGTGGCAGAATTTCTCGTTCGGGCTTAGAATATACACAAAAGCACCCTGCTCTCTTACCGCCTAACCATCCTTTTACATTTCTAGTAATTGATTTTATACATCACAGTTATTTACATCCGGGAATTAATACTACTCAATATTTGCTTCTACAGCAATTCTGGATAGTATCCGCAAAACGCACTATTCGTCATCGTCTCGCTAAATGTATCAAATGCTACCGCGTGAATCCAAAGCCTTTGCAGCCCTTTATGGCAGAACTTCCATCGTACCGTGTAAATCAAATAAAACCATTCTTTATCGTTGGCGTTGACTTTGGTGGACCCTTTCGCATAAAACTTGGACCACATCGAGGTGCTAAGATCGACAAAGCTTATCTTTGTTTATCCGTTTGTCTTGCAACCAAAGCAGTACACCTCGAGGTGGTATCTACTCTTTCGACGGACGGATTTATCGCTGCACTTCGGCGCTTTGTAGCACGTCGCGGCCGATGTAACATAATTCATGCTGACTGCGGTACCAACTTTGTAGGAGCTAGAAATCAACTTTCATCTCTTATGCAACATGCTTCCAATGCAGAAAAGATTGAATTTAAATTTAACCCACCGTCAGCTCCTCATTTTGGTGGTATATGGGAAATACAAATTAAAGCGGCTAAATCTCATTTACTTCGAGTGGTCGGTGATCAAATCTTAACTTTTGAAGAACTTACGACTTTATTCGTCCAAATTGAAGCTGTTTTAAATTCGCGACCTCTATGTTCCATTAGCTCCGATCCAAATGACTTATCAGTTTTAACGCCAGGACATTTTCTTACTTTAGACCCTTTAACTATTGTTCCTGATGATGATCTATCTAATGTTAAACTAAATCGACTTCACCGGTGGCAGTTGATACAATCTTTTCATCAGAGTTTCTGGTCCAGATGGAAACACGAATATCTAAATTCTCTTACACAACGCGCTAAATGGACCAAAAATTCTAAACCACTACAAATCGGTTCAATGGTAATTATCAAGCACGATAATCGCACTCCACTGCAATGGCCTCTTGCCAGAGTTGTGGATCTTCTGCCTGGTACTGATGGCATTCCTCGTATTGCATTAGTTAAAACCACAAACAATCATACGATTCAACGACCGTTAGTTAAGTTATGTCCTCTACCGCTAGAAGACTAACTTAAATCGCTTTAATTCATTATATCTATGTATTTATATGTATCTATATTTTATATATTTTTTTATCGTATATCTATTTTAGTATATCGTAGTGTTTTTACCGTTCTTATCGTATCTACCGATCCTTGTTCCCCAATTGATCATTTGACCAGAAAATACCATAGGCATTTTGGTGGGCGGGATGTTTCGTACTCATATAAAACCTTATTATCAATACTCGATGGGACTGGCAAACGCAGCTGACAGCTGTCATGCTTTATGTACTCGTCGAATATTGGAGCTCTTATCGCGAGGCACGCAATAAGAATCGCTGTGCAAAACCGAATCTGAATTCGTATGGTGACCTGAATCGTGTCGGTGGATATCATCGCAAGTGTTGGGCAGTCCAAGGTACGTGAGAGCATTGTATTTGTTCCAGCGCTATCTAGTTTTTGAACATCGTTTTTTACCGTATCGAAATTACCCAGTGTAGCTAAGCCACCGCTATTTCGGTTCGGTGCGGATGCTACATAGACCGATGGTGTATTTTAGCTAGTGCCCATGGAGATATCAGATGTGTTAACTCACAACTGAAAATACTTTGTTACAAATAATTATTGTAGACGATAAATGATATGATAAACAACGAATATTTTTAAACAAATTATAATCATTCATTTTTATAGTGTTTACAATCTTTTTATATACGTTGTTTAACAGTATTGAAATATGTTACGAGGTATGCAGTGTTGTTCTAGAAAACGGATGTATAATGTTAATATTTATGTCTATTACTGTGGGTGGTGATAGATGTATAACATTTGACATTCTTTGTTCTAATACTACTAACCTGTCATGTCTTAGGAATCTTTTCCGTGTGAAAGCCGCGAGGACTTTTAAATGGCTTTGTGTCTTTAGCTTGTAATTTATACTAATTTAATAAAGTGGAAAAACACGCTAATATCTAGAACTACCAGTCTAATTGGAAAAAATATTTTTGTAATATGATAGCTAGACTTTCGAGGAATAGTACAGGCTATTTAAGATTATGCTACAATTTTCAGGTAACTTTAAATATTGATTTTTGTTACGTAAGTCGGAAGTCGAGGCCCTCCCGAACTGGTTTAACCGCGTGTGCTGGCGTAATCGTCAACTATACGGAAATATAATATTCTCTATTAATATTGGTCCTTAGTATATACAAAAACAGTCGGCGATAGCATATGCCTATTTCTTATACATAAGCCACAATAAGGTATTTTGTGATATGTGAAATTAAAAAGTGATTTATAAGCATTATTTTTAGACATGGCATATTAATCCTTACAAACAAAAGTTACTTCATCATAAAAACAATTTTATAAAGTAAAATTTTGTTCTTTTTAGTAGGTATGCTATTTGGACACATAGTTTAGGACATAATGAAAGATTAAAATAATTTCGCTTGTGATTGTATCTTCCACGACCTTTATAAATGCTTCTTATAAGTTTAGATCGAATCGAATAAAACTATTTCATTTTTATGTTCACCGTTTTATAAGAAAAGAGAAATATGATATTAATTGACTTGCTAACTGCCCTGTTATTCGGTGAATAAAGTTTTTTATTGTATCAACTCGTGGCGTGTTTCAGCTTCACGAATAAAATGGGAAATAATGTAACGTAACCAACCGGAAAATAAAGGAATTTGTCAAAGGTAGGTAAGTAAGTATACACGGCGTTGTGTAAAAATTGCTCAATCATTTATAATCCACGACTGTTTCCGAGATGTTAATTTTTTATTTATCTTCCCCTTTTTTGATGTGAAACACCTATTGGCGCGCTTTGGCAGTAAAATCGAACCGTATGCTGTGACGGCAAAAGGCATGGCGCTGTCTCACGACGTCATGCCCCCTCTACGCCGCAGCTCTCGATTTACTTGCGTGTGTGCGTGCGCATACTAGTCTTTGTTTTACTCAAACCTGGGAGGTAATTAATCTCTGGGTATAACTGATCCATTTTTAAAAATTCTTTCACTGATATCACAGGTGTTAACACTCATTCATTCATTTATTGGCTATGTTTTATTGTTATTAAGTTTTATATTAAAATTATCGCGTATAAAGGCGCAGGAAGTTGCTAGTAATCACATGAATAATAATTTTATTTACGTCAGTATCAATTGTTTTCCACAACAAATGTCCGCAGCTTTCGCGATCCTGTCAAAAGCAGAGACTCGTTCGTCCATTTTTTAAATTGTTTACATGAGTGTTCGCCGTGTTTGCACAAAACGTCTCTGTGGAACTTGATTAAAAAAGGCGCCCCTGATGGGATCTCTTACAAAAACGCTATTTACGAGGGACAGACATTTTAAAATATTTTGTAGATTCGAGTTTATTAGCTTACTGAAAAAAAAATGTTTTATAAAATTTGCTATAATATCTGGACGACCGAGCTATGTCGTAAATAAATAATCAGAGCCGCTTAATTCTAACCTAATTGGTTGGATTTGAATTTTTCTTTATTAGCTTGTTCCTTCGACTTCGTTCACGTATATATGATGTTCTACGGTAATTACTTATTTTGATTTAAAAATTTGGTCAAAAACCTAAATCAAAATATTGAAAACGTATACCATTGAAAAGAGATTCTCGAGAGTAGTCCAGTGAATTCCTTAAAACAACATATCGACTCTTTCCACTACAAATGACCGTTTTAGCCAAATTGACTTTTTGATGCACTTTTACTTAGATTTTCACGCTATTTCGTTTGTTTTTTTTTTTAAATTACATTACAATAAAAAATTTGTCACTATTACCAAAGATGGTCTTAAAGTTAAAGTAATTTTTCTATAAAACCATGTCATAAAACAATTCTTTAAATTTGATAATTCACCCTTGATGTATCCTATATCCAACAAAAAAGAATCTTCTAAATCAGTTCATAAAAAAGAAGTTATGGCTGGACATCCATAAAAAAAAACAAATGTACATTCGAATTGAGTAACCTCTGTGTTTTTTTGGAGTCGGATAAAAAGCGACGTTATGGCCGTTTTCAATAATCTATCTAACCACTGTTTTTGCTACTGAAGATAGAAAGATAAATGTCTGTTAGTAAGATTTTGTATAAACTATCTATCCGAAGATACGTTATTGAAATGCAAAAGCTTAGAAAAAAAAAATATCCTTCTATCGTCAGTAACAAAAGCAGTGGTTAGATAGATTATTGAAAACAGCCGATATAAAACACGACCACGTCCCGGACACGCAAATTGTTTTTTTTGATAATTTCATATCTCTTTTAAATTTTTGAATACATTGTGCGAGACGTATATTGAACGTAGATATAAATTACCTTTTTATGATATGATGACTACTCTACCTATACTGATAGTTTCTTGGAAGATTTTAAGATAATCAAGAGTTCATTTTCTGTGTAATTACCTGCGAATAATCAATCATTATATTAATATGTGAAGCAAAAACTTTGTGCCCCTTTTTAATCGTATTGCGTGCACGGAAGACTGTGAGATTTGGCATGATTGCAGTTTATATGGAGAAGGAGTGCAGAAAGCTAAAATTTATCTATAACATCTATTACTAATATATTAAATTAAATTAATTAATACAGCGAATCCTAAACCAAACAGTTCGATTGAACTTAGACTCTCCAAAATATTGACATTGTCACTCAATGAGAAGTGACAGCAACTGATATAATATTCATTGTTTAGGTTCATACAACAAATGTCAAACAGAAAATAGTCCATGATCAAAAAGTCGCTGGCCGAATTCCAAACATTGGGCGACCGTTAGTAATTATTATTACGGAATAAGGCCAATCTATAACGTAAAAATTACTAGTAAATTTTATTGAATATAACGTAAGTTTATGAAAAAAAAAAAAAAAACTCTAAATGGGCAATTTAATTCAATATACCGGTATCTTTTCTAGTATGTAGTACTTGTACAAATTCAACGGTTGATACCCGCCGGGCAAAAATATTTCTCCCTTATGAAGTACTCACAGCGCTTTTAATTAAATGAACCACTAAGCCTTTTCACCCAGTACTCGCCATCAATTTATTCAGTTCCGTGTAGTTAATTTACTTAATGAAATATGACATTGCTTTTTATTCGTGTATTCAGAGTAAGTAATTCGTACGAGTAGTTTCTCATTCATTATTAAAATTAATGTTACAAATATGATGATTATATTTATTAATATTACATAAATATATACATCAAGAAGAATACAGTGATGGGACATGTACAGAGAAGTGTAACCTTTTTATATACTACTTGATAAATGCGAATATTTCGCATAATTTAGAATCTAAACAATCAAACAGCTGTCGTGTTAGTTAAACAATTTTTTTTATATTATAGATACTGTCGATTTAGCCTGGTGATCGTAAGCGCGACTGTTATGCTCGAGGTCCTGGGTTCGATTCTCAGGTCGAACAAAGTGTTATTGGTTTTTCTATGAAATTCTCAACAGCAGCTTGGAGTTTGGCTTTTAGCCCGATTAATGGCAATAGGCTCACACCTTATTATATGGGACCTAAAAACATACCCGACGAACTATGGGTGTACAATAAGTACACCTCTGCCTAACCCTTCGGTGATACAGGCGTGATGGTATGCCATGTTATGCCTACTGCATGGTACATATTATGTTTATTAAATGAGAACTGATAACGTGGCTGAAGTTGTATGTACATATCAAATTAACAAAGTGAAACTTTGAAAACCTCACGGATGTGTTTAGTTTGTTTTGTTACTTCAAACTTTGAAACAGGTTGAGATATATTATGAGAGCTTAAAGTTATAACACACTAAATTTAAATTTGTAAGAACATATCATTATTTCTTTTTAATGGTGGAAATCTATCTATATACAATAAATAAATAAATAAATATGACGAAACAAATTCACACATGGCCATTTAATTCCAAACTAAGCAAAGCTTGTACTATGGTAACAAAACAGCTGATGTACATATATATACATATATATATATATATATATGTAGATATTAAACACCCAGACACACAGCTGATAATTATGCTCATCACACAAAAGTCAGTCATGGGCGGGGATCGAAACCGCAACCTCTCGGCTCAATAGTAGGGTTTACTGTCACTACGCCACGAGGCCTGAGGTGAAATATATAGGATACCAACAACAAAATAACCAGTTTTAAAATTGTTGTCTATCTGTCTGTTCCGGGTAATCTCCGAAACGGTTAAACCGATTTTGATGGAACTTTCACAGGTAGATAGATGATGTTATAAGGAGTGACTTAGGCTACTTTTATTTGAGAAAAATAATTAGGGTTTCGCACAAATAATAAAAAGCTTGTCAAGGTGAATCAATTCGGGCGCTTAAATGACTTACACTGAGTAAACCATAAGAGTAATATCAAAATAATATGCTAAATAGTTGTAGATATTAGAATGACCTACAAAATAGTCAGCGAGAGTATACATTTATCTTCTAAAGAAAAACTCACAATAAACATTTTAGTCTTTAAAATAACTAGGAGCGGAGGAGCAAGATTCACGCGTGTGCTCGTTTGGTGGCATTCTGAAGTCCACGTGAGTGAAGCCGCGGGCACAGCTAGTTATCAAATAAAAGCTATTTCAAGTAAACATAACGTGGGAGGAATGAATGAGTCCTACGCAAATTTTCACTGTCATCAGATACTCGTGTGTTAAGTACTATTATTTGCTCTATGATTTATTCCTACATAATTCATTCATACAATTTCATACATTCATAATTCTTCAGATTGGCTGGTTAAATATGATGGTTACTTCCATCCATGCAATGAGCCCGAGCCTTAGGTGTAAGTAAACTTCATTTTGAAATTATAGCATGGTTTAAGGATATCTTCTACCATTTACACTATCGTCACTTATCACTAGGCAAGACTTTAGCCAAAGGCTATATCAATAAGATTAAGAAAAGCTCCATCTGATCCATTTATTTAATAAGTTATATGGTATCTGTGTTGATATAATCATAAATGAAGCACTGAAAAAGACGATAGTATGAATACAGCTAGATAATACTAAGCTAAGCTATTTAGACAATACGCAAATACCAGTATAATTTAGTAAACCCTTTCCAGGTCTGTATGTCCGAAGAGTCAGCAAAACCACGGCACATAAATATCACTGATAGTCAGCTGAAACCTACGTTTAAACGTTTGACTCGTGACTGGGTGAATATAAATTACGTTTAAACTAAATACAACCGGTATTTCATCGAAATTTAATTTTAATAAAACAATTGAAATCCGTTTTATATTAAAGTGACAAAAAGTTACAGTGGTGTTTTAATTTTATTGGCTTTGCCGGTGGTTTCACGCGAGTTCGTTACACAGTGTATAATTATTTGGTCTCTTATTTTTTTTGTTGTTTTTGTTTGATTTAATTTCTAAAAGTATTTAACATAGCATATGAATAAAGAATCAATGGTAGCTTGTACGGACACCATGTCAATCAAGGTGAGTTCAAATTTAAGAGCTTGTATTTTCGGTGAAGGAAAACATCGTGATGAAACCATAGCATGGTGGTAAGGCTTTTTCTAATTCCCGGCTGATTAGCTACCACCTTCAAGTTGAAAATATGCCGTCAAATACTAATACAGAATCATTGAATCATTCCCGTCTACAAAATGACGCAATAAAAACCAACGTCCACAACAAACGGTGATAACGAACCACGAAGCTGAAATGAATGCGAACAGGCCATTTTGGTAACCCTCATTGGGATCTAAATTGATATAATCAAACGCCTTTGAGAATTCAATTACGCTGGGCAATTGTCCGTCTATTGCAGACTTTGAGTGTCGTAGTCTTCTATATCACCTAGATTTTACTGGAACATGTAGGAAAGCATTCTTCAAGGGAAATAGGTTTTTTTTTAAATAAAATGTGTAAATATAAGTTATATTAGGTGTGCCCGTGGCTTCGCTCACGTGCACTACAGAATGCCCACGCGAATCTTGCTCCTCCGCTCCCGGCTATTTTAAAGACAAAAATGCTTATTGTGCGTGTTCCTTAGAAGATAGATGTATACTCTCCCGAACTGTTTTGTAGGCCTTTTTAATGCCTATGATTATGTAGACATTATTTTGCTATATATCTTATGGTTTACTCAGCATAAGTCATTTAAGTGCCTGAATTGATTTACCATTACAAGTTTTTTTATTTGTGCGGAACCCTAATTATTTTTCTAAAAAAAAAGTACTCTAAGTTACTCCCTATATCATCAGCTATCTATCAGTGAACGTCCCGTCAAAATCGGTCTAACCGTTTCGGAGATTATCCGGAACAAACAAAAACAGAAAGACAGACAGACAAAAATTTAAAAAATTGGGCTTTTTGTTTTAGGTTTCGTATATACTTCTCTATGCATTTAGTAAAAAAACTGTTATTTTGACATTACAAACAGACACTTCATTTTGACATGTGTGTGGGGAGCTACGTGATAGCAATTGCATGACTCAAGGGTTCTACACCGAGGGAACGGACCTAGGCTTGATTTGCCGCAAGAGAGGGAGGACGTGATGGGTGTGCGGGAGCGAAATTAGCCGCTCGTCCCTTGCTGAGGGAATGGTGGTTTCGTGGGCGTGGGCGCGAGCACGCTTTGTTTGGAGAAACGGTGGAGTAGTATTTGTTTATTTCCTCGATCTTATCAAAGGGATCGGTAAAGATATTAGTGGCCAGAGTTGTTCGCGGGGATGTTCGGTTTTGGGTGTAAGTCGCGGCGACTTTTACCAACAAATTCGTGTGATTCGACGCAGTGTCGAAGTACGATCGCGTAAGGTATGTAATATACGATTCGACCGAGGGAAGTTCCATATCTTTATGGTCTTACTGTCGAACGTACCAAGGGGCTTTGTTAATTTTACGTAAGAATCGGTTTGGAGGATTTGGAATTTGATAGTGTTGGTCCTTTGACTTATATGCGAATGTTGCGCAGCTATATGTCATGATAGGACGGTCACATATCTTGTATAATGTAAGATTATGTCTCAGGAACATTTTGCTTAGTAGGTATCAGGGGGTGCAGGCTATGTGTATGGTATTGTAAATCATCCCTTACTTTTTAAAACGCGAAACACTGTTATTTCTTCCTAAAAGCATAAATATGAATTTTCATATCCCTAAATTTAGAAATAGTCGGTTCTTCGTACAATCCTTGAACGCCTATTTCAGGGCGTGAAATGCAACAGACAGGATAGATAGACCTATTTCCGCATTTAGAATATTAGTATGGATTATCAATTTCAAAATGCTGTCATTCACCTAATTGGATCACCTAATACGATTCATAACAGTAAATTACCCAGCAGAAGAATAACGACAACAGTTTATAATAATAAATTTTTGGAATTAATTCTCTTTCTCTATACCATTCTTTGTTTCTTTTTAACTGATACTTTAGCATGGTAAAAATAACAAAAGATTGATTGTTGTGGTGTCCTTTTTCTTTTCTATAATAGAAATTTTTATATTGTTAACACAAATCTGAAAAGTGAAACAAAAAAAGGTCGATTTTTGAGTGAACGATCTTTTAGACCTCGATTTTTGTGAATCGATACATAAGAGTTTGAATCAAATCGATCTTATTCGGAATGAATTGCCATCCCTAGCAGCGGTGCGGCACTCGATTCGCTTGCATAATTAATAATTATATACAACCTAGGGTGACCCCTTTTTAATATGATATATCATATAGGTCTAATGTCAACTCATATTGGAAATTTCAAATTTCTCTGAAATTGTAAATTTTTTAACTTTATTTAAACTTGCAATCATAATCATTATACAAACCAGTTTCAAAGTTTCAGTCAATTCAACTGAAGAGCTATTTTATAGCATTTTTATCGAACAAATGTTCGACGTGATTTTTTATATTTATATAACTTTTTTATTTATGAACTTATTGACGTAAAACAAACACTAAATGTTAAGTGAACCTTACCACAATATATTAATGAAAACCGTTTCAAAATCGGTTATGCCGTTTCTGAGATTAGCGCGCACAAACTTTGGCAAACAGACAAACAGACAAAAATTCTAACAATCATTGTTTTGGGTTCTACTGCGTTCATAAAGACCCTTAATAATAGTTTTACTTATATATCTTCTATGTACAGACATGGATCAGTTACGTTTTTATTATATGTATAGATATAGAAGATAGAAGAAGAAGAAGATATAGATGTATGAAACAATTTTATTTATTTCAAAATTTAGTTATCAAATATCCAATCAAATCAAAGCAATCAAATAACTCGGAATATAACGAAAACAGCAATCATATTTTCATTTCCCGGAACATTAAATACGACAGTCAAATATTTTGATAAGCATTCGTTAGCCCTGAACAAGCGAAACACTTGAATAAAACAAACTCATAATGTGCCCGGAATAGTACGATATCTAATTGGTTTCAAACAGATATGTATTTCGTAAAATAGTGGGGTCTCATTAAATCCTACACATATGTATTTGTAAAATCTAAAAATTATTTACTATTTATTATGTTCACCAATTATGTCAATAATAAACAGATTTTGTACACTGCAAACTATTTTTTTGAAAATATTTCTTTTAAGTCTTTCAAAAAAATTGATTTTTTTTTACATTCTACCTTTATTTTTTACTAGCTGTCCCGCACAACTTCGTCTGCGTCATATAAGAGAGAGAGAGAGAAAGGGTTACAGAGAGCGGATCGTAGGCACTGTATTATAGATACCGCCCGTCTCCCACATTATTCTGCATAATAAAAATGCACTCGCGGTACTTGATCATTATTTTGCTGTCGAGTTACATTACAACTGTGAAAATATATATATATATATATGTATTAATATCTCCTAAGATATTAATTCCAATCAATTACTGTAAAGGGCAATTTTGTTCTAAATTAAATAATTGTGATGAATAACATAATTATTTCGATAAGGACGATAAGAAAGGATTTATAAAAACACATTCGCAAATAATTCATTTTTTTAGAACAAATTGTATTAACATAAAAAGGTCGCAAACTTTTTTGTTATAACTTTTTAAGAGAATTAATTTCTTTAGACACAATTGTTCCGTAACTTTAACCATTCACGCAGCACACGCAGTATAAGCTCTCAAAAGGAATAATTTCCCCCGTTTTTGCAACATTTTTCATTAACGCTCCGCTCTTATTGGTCGAAGCGTGATGTTATATAACCTATAGTCTTCCTCGATAAATGGACTATCCAACACTAAAACATTTTTCCATTCGAACCAGTAGTTCCTGAGATTAGCGTGTTCAACCAAACAAACAAACAAACAAACTCTTCAGCTTTATAATATTAGTATAAAAACGTATTTTAAAATTTGTAACATAAAATAAGGGTTAGGCAGAGATGTAGTAATGTACACCCACAGTTAGCCGGGTATGTTTTTAGGTCCCATGTAATAGGGAGCGAGCCTATTGCTATTAATCGAGCACAAACCTAACTCCGAGCTGTTGCTGAGAATTTGAAATCGAATTCAGAATTTCGAGCATAGCAGTCACGCTTAGGACCACTAAGCTAATGAGGCAGTATAGTTTACTATAAAAGAGAATATTTAAAACAAATATGAAAAATTTCGGTTGTTTCCAAAGAATATTGTTATATACTTACTTACCTCATATGTATTAATTTTAAACCAAAAAAGTACTGTGGAATGAGCTAAATTTAACGTTACATAATTTTTGTATCTCGAAAATTCTGAAACTTTTTTTATTCTGTCACATTAATCAGGCGTTGAACACGAGGATACGTAATTATGTTTATGGATAAATTTCTTTACAATCTATCATTTTTTGTCACTAGAGGGTAATAATAGTTGACGCTATTAGAATTATCTAGATATACTAATTTATTTATTTTATTTTCTATCAGATATAAACAAATAAATGTTATATAAGTACGTTTATGATTAGCCAATATTCTTGGCGTAAGCACCGTGGCAACTCATTTGTGTATTGTATAAATATATCGCAAATGCTCCAGTATATTACAAGTGCTCTACAGTCCCCTTATATTTGATGGATTTTTTTAATATTAAAAGAAAATTAACATAAAAAGTTAGCCCGAAAAGCTACGTATATCATATAACAGCTTTTTATTCAATGGTTATGGAAGTATAAAAGTTAGCTATGACAAAAAGCAATTTGTTTGTTCCGGGTAATCTTCGAAACGGTTTGACCGATTTTGACAGGACTTTCACTGGCAGAAAGCTTTTGTTATAAGGCTTAGAAACTTAGGCTACTTTTTTTTTTTTAATAATTAGGCTCCGCGCAAATAATAAAAAACCTACTCATGGTGAATCAATTCGGCCGCTTCAATCACTTATGCTGAGTAAACCTTAAGAGATATAACAAATTAATGTACTACATAATTGTAGACAATAAAAATTCCTACAAAAAAGTCAGGGAGAGTATATACTCTAAGATAGATATATATCTATCTTCTAAGGATCATCCACAATAAGCATTTTTATCTTTAAATTAACCGGGAGCTATAGAATAATAGTACGATTCGCACTTGTGCCCTATCGATAGCATTCTGTAGGGCACGCGAGCGCACCGCGGGCACAGCTAGTATGACAATATTAAACCTGCCACACACGCTATGGTCTACCTGTGCAAGTGTGCCTACCTGTCTTACGGTATTTTGCTTTGGGGTTCAACAGCTGAGGTAGATACCATATTCATATTAAAAAAGCGGACAATTCGAGCAATATACAGCATGAGACCTCGCGAATCACTAAAGAACAAATGCCAGGAATATGGTATATTAACTTTTCCCTTCAATTTATCCTTGATAACTAGCAATGTTAGAAATAGAGATAAATTAGTCGTACCGTGTTTTAGACTTAGTAGTCGTGTTAGGTTCTATTATACAATATAATAAGATTCCGAAGCACATTACTGATTTGCCGGACAACATGTTCAAGGACCATGACAAGCGGGGTTTACTGTCAAAAGGTTATTATAGGGAGGATTATTATATGAAAGACAGTGATGTCTGGAAGAGACTCCCTCTGTGTGCATTCACTAAGTTTCTATTATTGTACCTGCTGTATTAACATTTGTACAGTTGAGAAAAAAAACAGATCGAGTTTTTGCTGGTTCTTCTCGATGTCTGGGATAGTTTCGGAACCTACAGTAGTGTTTTGACGGGCATAAGTGACTTCTTAGGGCTTAAATTGAATAAAGATTATTTTCAGTTTGATTTTGATATCTACCTAGACCGGAGACTGTATTGGAACAGATCTGTGTTTTTTTTAAATAAAAGGCAGGTGACCGATGCAAAATCATATATTTTTTTTGACTTACACTATACAGTGAACCTGTGCGTATCTTGACTATATATGCTACAACGTGCGGTCGAACTACGCAGGCACATCTGCACAGGTAAACCTCTCCTGCTTACCGTAGCGTGTATGGCAAACGTTAGGTACAGAAAATAAAATCAACAAACTTACCCACACACAGGCAACTTTAATGGGTGCCAAAATATCCGAATCTCCCAATTTCGCAGTAGAATTAACGGCTTAGCGGAAGTTAATAGGATATCAACACAGTACCGGGAACCAATTTCTTGATAAGACATTGCGATTAATCGACTAAGTGGGCAATAATTTTAAACCTTTTCCAATAGCTTGTATTAAAGAAACGATTTTTTTTATTTATTTATACGCACTATGGAAACCCTGTTGCTGGTTTTATGACGTAATTAATGCACTTAGATCTCCTCTAATATCTTAAAATTGAATTTATAGTAGTATACATATTTGCTTAAAGTATCAAACAAAAAAGGCATTACATTGCACAAATACTGTATAAATTACAGAGCTTGATTTGTTTTTTTTTTGTTTGTTTTTAATAATTTGATTTATTTTTTAAACTTATTTTGAGTTATTTTAAGTTCAAGTGATACTAATCCAGTCTAAATACATAATGTTACAAACTGAAAGCTAGTATTTTCTTGCAAAAAACATTATTATTATATTTATATGTGTAACATTGATTTCCTTACCAATTTGATGCAAAAATGAAACAAAAATAGTAAGTTTTTGATAAGATATGTTAAAAACGGTTAAAGGTAAAAAAATTAGAAAACTGTGTTCACAGCACTGTTATCTCGACCATTTTAAAGATATCTTGCGTTTTATTGTTCTATTGTATTCCATAAAAAACATTACCGAGACCAAAATACAGATTAGAAATATTGGGAACCACCTTTTTACTTCTGAATAAATCCCCTGCTTTTGTTTTTGTCCGTAAATCCTCCTGTATATTTTTCCTGCCTTCCTCTAAGTTTACCCTGTTGCTGTAGTAAGGCCAATCCCAAGCTACCATACATCATACCATTCGTAGACTGTTTAGTAGTTCTGTTACAGAACTGTTTTTTTTTTCAACTAAATGACATTACTACGAGAAATATTCTCGAATTTTCTTGACGTCTTCTTTGATAATATTTATTATATAAAGGAGACATATTATCTTATTTACTGAAATAACATTAATACATCGGTCGAATGTCTTGCCGATTCATTTGGCAAAAGGTATGTTTTTCTTACCGTTGCGTTGGTTACTTATGTAAGTACTGCTACTTTGTAGATATTATATTTGGCAAAACCTTTACGTTAATTAGCTTTTACTACGGCTTTCGAATCCTTTGAAGTAGATAAAATTGTATAAACAAAAATACGCGTGTTACTTAAGTTATGTATGTGTTTTGTTACAATATGCGCGTTCATGGTAAAATTCCTCATATTTTTTCATTGTGCACCTAAAGAAGTGTACTTAAATTATAGAAATATGTATATGAAATAATATTCAAACCTTTTTTATCGTATAGGTTTAGCGTTGTGACTATGTGACCCAAGGTGGTAGCACGCTAAGCCTAGTGGACGACTGGCTCTCAAGTGCAGCTGCCGGAACATGTCTATTGATGTTTGGCGACAGATTTTCCAGTTGAGAGTGGTAGCTAGCCAGGCGGGCATTAGAAAAAGCCTACCTACCAACATGCTATGGTTTCATCACGATGTTTTCCTTCTCCGTAAGCGCAGGCTCATTGCAGGGATTCGAACTCGCGTCGATCGACCGTCGACTTGTTAAAACTGCAACATATTCCGTATATTTTAGTTCTTGCGTATTTTTTTTTTTTTTTTTTTTTTTCGTGTATTTTGTAATATTAGGTCTTTACCTATGAAATTGCCGTTTTGTATGGAAAAATTTAAACGAATTTTTTTCATGTATTTTTTATTTGTATTAATCGAAGTAATCACCCATGCAATCAATGCATCTTTGCCAGCGCAGTGGCAGTTTATTGATGCCCTTCTTAAAGAAATCAGCTGGACGGGAGGCAACAAATTCTTCAAAGGCATTTTGTACTGCCTCTCGGGTATTGAATTATTTTCCCGCCAAGGAGTTATCCAAATTCTAGAAAAAATAGTAGTCTGTTGGTGCAAGGTCTGGTGAGTAGGGTGGATGACGGAGAACTTCCAACCCCAGTTCTTGCAACTTGGAGACCGTCTGCTGTGCAGTATGAGGTCGCGCGTTGTCGTGCAGGAGCAGCGGAGACGAGCGATTGACCAATGCTGGTTGGAGATGTGCCAGCTTCTCCATCATTGTGTTCAGTTCTTCACAGTACACATCTGCAGTAATGCTCACCCCGTTTGATAAGAAGCTGTGATGAATTACACCGGCGCTACACCACCAAACAGTGACCATCACTTTTATAGGAATAGTTTTCGTTTAGGGCATTGTTTAGATGCTGAACCAGGATCTAACCAACTTGCTGAGCGCTTGTGGTTATCAAACAGAATCCATTTTTCATCGCAGTTAACAATGCGGTTCAAAATCCCTTCATTTGTATGGCTGTTGAGCAGTGCAAGGCACGTCTCGACGCGTACTTCGCGCTGGCGATCATTGAGTTCGTGGGGCACCCATTTGTCAAGCTTTTTTACATTGCCAATTTGACGCAAATGGACCAATGTTGTTTTGACGCTAACGTCGAAAGCTGCTGCTAATTCAGCCGTAGATTGTGTATCATCAGCTTCCACAATCGCCTTTAATTCGTCATTGTCGACCAAAGTCTTCGGACGACCGCGAGGTTCATTTTTCAGGTCGAAATTCCCAAAACGGAAGCGAGCAAACCAATAACATGTGTTGAGTTGGTTTGTAGTGTTAGCTCCGTAAACGTCGTTGATGTTGCATGCCGCTTGTGTCGCTTTGCTGCCACGACGGTACTCATATTCCATAATTACTCGAATTTTTAACGTATCCATGATGATAAAAAAGATTGAAATGCGATGAAAATGTAACACTAATCAATAAACAAATGACTATTTTTGGAAATGGAATTCCATGTTTTTAAAATAAAATTAATTTGAAATTAGAATTCTTAGCCAAACAAAAAATATTTTGATTTGAAATGGTCGGTACTGCAGAACGGCAATTTCATAGGTAAAAAGACCTATTATTTCATACAACAAAATAATTTTGTAACTAAACCCGATAATTTGTTACCGACTAAATTTTTTTATCCCTAAATCCTTATTTAGACATAATTCAGCAACTGGTGTCTGGGGAGCTTTGATTAATGGCTTCCAGGCTTAGCTTACAAAATCTTGTTTTATAGTCGAAAGAATTTGTATAGATCCGTTTTTATTATGAGCGTTATGAGGCCTAATCGTTTTGAGGTTCATTTAAAAAAAAAAGTTGCTTTTATTTATTAAGATGTCGAAGTGTCAAAACTATGCCTAATGAAAAACACATTAGAATTCAAAAATATCGGCAATAGCCGAGCAATACATCGTCGGTCTTCATTATAATATCGGATATGCACTGACTGATCCCGAAACGTGACAAACTAAAAGAGTGTCACGGAACCGCTGAACCTGAACGTTATCTTTGTCGTTACGTGAAACTGTGGAACCTTCTACCGGCCAATGTGTTCCCTCCTTCTTACGACATCAGATTCTTTAAGCGTAATGTGAAGAGGTATTTATGCAGGCTGGCATGACAGCGGCAACCGTCGATGGATTTAGATCTCTCGATGGTAATTGTATTATTTGGACTGTGATGTGCTTATCATCAGAGATGGTACCTTCAATGTGCCGAACTATTAAAAGAAAGAAGTAATTATTAGCTATGATGTTTTGAAATATTTAAAAAATCGAACACATTCTCTTTCACACAGCACACATAATCACATATCACGCACACGTAAGCACTATTTAAAACTCGGACTAAATACACACGAAAAATACATCTCTCTGAACATTTAATGACGCTGTTATTTGTGTTGTGAAAGCTCTCTGATACAGATAATCCACAAGACAGGTCTTTGAGTCTAGCGTGGAAATCTACTACAATTGTTCTGATACCCTGGTTTACTACCAGAATATTGAAAGAGTACTATAAGTAGTCTTAAATTTACTTTTGTAAACCTACGGTTAAGTATTTTAGACATAAAAACATTATTATATAGTATACAATAATTGTACTCGTAAATGACGTATTATATTTTGCAAAATCTACAATCAAAGTGAGAATTGAATTTGTATGACCTAACAAAAGCATATATCCTTCAAGTTTAAGTTTTAAGCCCTTTTAATTTTTACGTCATAAAAGAAGGTGAAATACAAAATTCATTGTACGATTGTGCTTACAAACGGGCATAACTCGCATTTGAGTTGAATGAAGGATCGTGCTGTTAATTTGAAACGGCATTAATTTCGTTTTAACGACTCCGAATGTTTTCATTTCGTGATTGCGTTTTTAAGCGCTAATATTGTTGGAGCAAGTTATGACTTACTTTACCAAGGGTAAACAATGGGGAGTTTATATATTTCGCGCACATAATTGGGTTGTAATTCAAGGAAACGATTTGGTTAAGACTAAAAATATTTTTTTTAAGGAGCAGTGTTTCGGCGATGTATCCGATAGTAAGAACAGTATAATAAAAAAACAACGGCGGCTGCCCTACTGAGCAGCCATCGGCGTTCCTCGCTATCATTCCTGCAGCTTGGATACACAGTGGCTGAACCCAAAACGCGACAAACTAAAAGAGAGTCACTGTCACATGCATAGTGGTGGCGATTCAGTTGGATACAGATCCCTTAGTGATTCTCTTGATTACTGGATATACACAGGCAGATTCCGAAGCGCAACACGCCTAAGGGTGCGAGTCGCGTTCTCGTCGGACACAATCGTCGTGCTACCTTGCCCACCCCACCCATAAAGAATTCAATGAACAAGACAATTTTTTAACAAAAACGAAAACCAGCTTCAATTAATTTGAAGAGATCCGTGGTTCATAAATCGTTTCATAAACAAAGAAGTTGTGGTGGGTACTAGGTGTGCCCTACGGTTAGGCAATTTTTTATACTTCGCGTAAAACTATCGACATTTTGTATGAAGAATAAATTAATTTTTAAATTATAATATAGCCTATGTTACTTAGTGATACTGTAGCTTTATATTGGTGAAAGAATTTTTAAAATCAGTCCCGTAGTTTTGAGTTTATCCATTACAAACAAAAAAGAAATAATAATCGTTCCTTTTTATAATATTGGTATAGATATACATTCCAATAAGTAACCTATAGTTTGAATTAGGTATTTATGTGACAATCAGCACCATGAATATAGATTTACGATAATAAGAACAACACAATTCAACTTTTTTTTTATCGATGCACTGCATCTGATTTTATGCACAGTGCAATTCAGTAACGTCAGTGACCACCGAACGATCTACAATGCATCATCAGTCGACGCTGTCATGCCGGACTGCTCAAATGTCTCTCCACTTTATATTTGAAGGACTCGCATGTTGTAGGAAGGACACTAACCGGTGACAGTTTCTTTGTTTGGTTAAACGCGCTAATCTGAGGAACTACTTATTTGAATAGAAAAAATGTTTTAGTGTTGGATAGCTCATTGATCGAGAAAGGCTACAGGCTATATAGCATCACACTACCTACCACCAATAAGAGCGGAGCTTCAATGAAAAATGTTTCAAAAACGGGGAAAATTTATTCTTTTTGAAGGCTTCCACTGCGTGTGCTGCTTTAATGGTTAAAGTTATGCAACAATCGTGTATGACGAAATTATTTCACATAAACAGTTTTAAAAAAGTCCACGACAGTATATGGCTATACTGTGAAATGATTGAATAATGTTAAATTAATTTCTTGGGAGATATCACAATTTTAAAATAACTCGACAGCAAAATAATGATCAAGTATCGCGAGCGCATTTTTATTGTGCAGAATAATGTGGGAGGTGGGAGGTACCTACCTATAATTCAGTGCCTACGAGCCACTCTCTCTAACCCTTTTTCTCTCTCTCTCTCTCTCTGACGCAAATGAAGTTGTGCGGGTCAGCTAGTATAGTATAGTAGATAAGGCTGCAGGTGGTGGACTTGGGCATGTCCGTCATCGCGTAACTGCAGGCCCGAAATGGAGTTGACGCACTGGTGTTCGTTTGCCCTCCGAGGTTCGTTGGAGGTTCCGATTGCCTCCGACCTTGACGGTGCCCCGAGGTAGGACCATACCTACCGGGTGGAGTGGATGTCATGCGCAAGCAGCTCCCGCTCTCCGGCAAAGAGGTGATAGAAGACATCGTGGGGTTTTAGTCGGAGAGAATCTTGAGCGGCCCAGGATTAAAAAACCAAATTACGATGACGAATTAAGTTCTAGTTGATACTTTAATATTTTCAATCGTTTTTGCAAATTAAATTTACTGCTGGGTTCGTATATTATATTATGTCTGGTAATCTAAAAAAAAAAATTAAAAAAAAATGTTTGTTTAAGTATTGGTTTCATCAAACGCTTTTCTCAAATACATAGTACGATAAAATATAATTCAAAATCAACGGCACATTTTGGCCCCAAACGTTTTATTTCTACCGTAAATTTGTTGTAGGCATAAACCAAACGGGCATTACAATGAGAATGTGCTTAATGGCCTCTTAAAATACGTACCTTGATTTCTGAATAGTTTTGTGGGTCTTAAAATTTGCACCATTAACCTATATACCCTCGCTGATAATGGTTTGTTTAAGAGTGTTTTAAATTTATTAGTGAAATATTTTCTTATTTGGATTTCTACAGATACTCGACCAGTTTTAGGTTTTAAGCCCTAACAACAATTACAAGCGACTACTTGTATAAAACCGTTCCAATTATTTATCTAAATGTTCAAGTATGTCTGCAACTTAAGAAAACAAATATTTGTTATTTTGTAATGAGTTGTTTGAAGTGGATGCATTGTATTAAAATAAAGTTTATAATAAAATCTGTTTGATTAAAATGATTAAGTTTTAAAATGAATAGCGCATAATTTGCATTATAAATTAAAATCCATTTTATTCCATTAGCCTCATACAATAAAGTAGATGCCAGAGGGTACATTGCTAACGATTTTATGTTCATCGCTTTTGTGCATTTTTGTATGACCGACGGCAAATTAGGATCCTTATGCTTTTAATTTAAAAATACTATATAAAAAGTTTAAAGTACTGGTCAGCGCTGATCTATCTATCTATACAAACAAAAATCAAATTGAAGTGACTGTTTATAAAATCACAGTACTATTTACTAAATTCAAATACATACATAAATCACGCCTATTTCCCAACGGGGTAGACAGTGACCACGTCCTTCCATTTGCTACGATCCCGGCAAATATCTTTCGCTTCTTCTACATTCATTAATCTTTTCATGCATTCTCGTCGGTTTAGAGTACTCTTGACCTGACCTTTCTTCAAAACACCTCCGATTTTATCAATCAACGTTCGTCTCATCTTCCAACGTTTCCTTTCACACTCATATTATAAATTTGCTTAGTCATTCTTCTTTCATTCATCCTCTCAACATGCCCAAACCATCTTTATCATCCCTTTCTCAATCCGTGTGACTATATCTTCCTTCACACCACAAAGTTCTCTTATCACACTATTTCATATCCTGTCACTCAATTTCACTCCTAACATGCCTCTTAGCGCTCGCATTTTTACTGCATTTATTTTACTTTCATGATTTTTCTGCCACACCCAGCTTTCCCTTCCATACATGAGTGTTGGTACCAACACTCCTTTATGCCCAAACGAGCTTTCATATAAATTCTCTGGCTGCTCATAAAGGAGTGCAATACCCCATTCACCATATTACCGGCATTTACTCTCCTTTCTATATCACTCTCATACTTTCCATCCCTAGTAAACATCGATCTCAAGTATAAAAACTCAATTACTTGCTCCAGTTCATCCTCATCAATCCGGACAAATACTTCTGTCATGTTTTCTTCCTTTTCAAACACCAAAACTTTTGTCTTCTTTGCATTTACTTTCATTCCCTTTCTTTCCAAAGTTTCATTCATAATACTCACCATCGCTTGCAAAAAATCTTTAGCCGACTATGCAGAAAAAAGTTGATCATCAGCGTAAGACGTAAGAGTGTAAACATTTGACAAGTAACTCGTTTATTCTCTGTGCAGAGTCACTCTCTTTCAAATCTGTCAGACAATTATTCAAATGAAAGTATATAAGTACGGTACTTATAACAAAAAAAAAAAACAATTTTAATTTTTTTTTTGTCTGTCTGTTTGTTCCGGGTAATCTCCGAAATGGTTAGACCGATTTTGACGAGACTTTACTGGCAGATAGCTGATGTTATAAGAAGTAACTTTATCTACTTCTATTTAGAAAACTTATTAGGGTTCCGCACAAATAAAAAACACTGATCATAGTTAATCAATTCGGGCGCAAAAAAAGCTTACGTTGGGTAAACCATAGGAGATATATCATCAATTTAATGTACTACACAATTGTCAATATTAAAAAGAACCTACAAAAAAGTCAGCGAGAGCATATTAGGTCTATCTTCTAAGGAGGGTGATCACCAACAATAAGTATCTTTATCTTTAAAATAACCGGAAGCACGATTTGCACGTTTGGATTCTGTAGTCCACGCAAGCGCAGCAGTGAGCATAACTAGTTTTATTTAAACGAATATCTTGGCAATAATATAAACGGACATGCAGTTTTAAAGGATGATGTCATCTTAATAATTAATAGAAAATTGAGTATAAATAATAAATGCGAATTCGCGGAAAATCACCGAATTCTATATTTAACGCTGAATTACCTAGGTACAAAAATGAACCATTGCCCTTGAACTTAGACTCCCTAAATTATTATTCAATGAAAAGTGACACCAAGTGATATTCATTGTTTAGGTTCATACTGCAAATATCAAACAGAAAATAGTCTATGATTACAAAGTCGCTGGTCGAATTTCGATCATTGGGCGACCGCTAGTATTTAAAAAAGGAACAATATAAAGAATATATCGGCAGTGAAATGACTAGTTAACTAACTTGTAAAGTTCGTCATATGCACGTTATTGATCAATTAGTCATTTCACCGTCGAATTATTATATAATATTATATATAGGTTTAGCGTTGTGGCCACAATCTCACCCGATCTTAAGTCAATATGTGGCCCAAGAAAGTAGCATGCTAAGCCTAGTGAAAGACTGACTCTCAAGTGCAGCTACCGGAACACATGTATAGGTGTTTGGAGACAGATTTTCAACTTGAGCGTGTAGCTAGCCAGGCAGGCACTAGAAAACGCCCTACCACCATGATATGTTTTAATCAAGATGTTTTCCTTCATCGAAAGCTCAGGTTCATTGCAAGGATTCGAACTCACCATTGCTTCAAAATAAATAATTATAATATTTAAAAATAGAATTAACGTTCTATAATTAAAATGAAATGAACGAAATCTATACTAGAACATAATAGAATGGAAGAGTTTTTTGTTTGTTTAAACACGCTAATCTCTGTAACTACTACTCGGATTCGAAAAAATAGCTTATCTAACATTAAGGTATAACTCTCAGATAGCCTTAAATATTGATTTGTCTTACGTAAGTTGGGAGTCGAGGCCCTCCCGGACTGCTGTGATCTTTAAATGATACGGAAACACAATGTTCTACAAAAATATTGGTCCTTAGTGTAACTAAAAAAAGTCAGCGATAGCATATGTATATTGCTTAAACATAAGTCACAATAAGGTATGTTGTAACAAAGATTTGTTAAAAGTTAAAAAGTGAGTAATAAGCATTATTATTTTTAAACATGGCATATTAATTGTTACGAACAAGTTACTTTATCATAAGGATAATTTTATAGAAAAATTTTGCTCTTTATAGTATTCTATTTGGACACGTAGTTTATGAGATAATGTAAAATGAAAATAATTTGTACTTATGGGAAGAAAAATTATGATAGACTACACGGAATGCGTTTGCGGCGCAGTGTTTGTCGGGTAAAATTAATACGGGTGAAACTATAGGACACAGCTAGTTATAAATAATTCGACAAGTATTTATAAATTAGAAATAGAGACAGCATCATATTTTACACTTTAAAATTAAAAGACGATAATGGCCGAACTGCTAATTTACAACTCATAAAACAATTCTCATATAAAAATATTATAAAATCTATATCACAATATTCTAAAATTAAAAATAAAATAAACACAAGATAAATTTTGGATGTGTAAGCTTAAGAAAATATATAAAAGTGAACTCGAGAGTTATTTCAACAGTAAACAATCCTAGACAACGCTTTGAACGTAAGCCCTCTTCCTCTAGTTTTATTACAGATGTAAAAAAATAGTAAAAACTACGTATAACGTTGAGATTTTATATTAAAAACATTTATTACTGTATTATACCTACATAGGAGAATGTTCTACGGTATGGGTATATTTTTATACATTTATTTAATATTCTTATAATGTTGATGCATGTGTCATATTGGCCGCGAACAAAACACGTTTCTTCATCTACAGAAAAAATGTGTTTAAGTCTTAACGAGTTGTTTATATGGAGTTTCTTATATATATTTTTATACATTATTTCTCAAAGGTGTTTTATGTTCAAACCCCATATTTTTCTTAGTTCTTAATTTCATTAAAATTAATAATTCAAGCAATAAAATGCTTATGTTCGACGATATACAGTATGCAATATTTACTGAAACTGGAACTCTGAAACTATAAGAGGTAGAGAAATATGTGCTAAAAAACCATGACATCGATTTTAAAGATAAGAAAATCTGCATTCATAGACACTTAAAAAAACTTATACACGACTCGGGAATCAACCCTATGAAAAAAAAGTATGTCATTTTATTACGATAATTGATAGTGTAGGTTGTAAGGAATAAAATATGTTGCTAGAAACCTTGTTTCTAAAATTAAAAGTAAATGCTTTTGCAATGCTATTTTGTTTTGAAATATTCCCAATAATTGCCATTTCCATGGATACAATAGTAATCCTGAACCATTTAAATGTTACAACCTGTGCAGACAGAAAGTAAATAATTTTTTTTTTTCATTTATAAAATGGTTAAAACTTTCAATTAGAATTTACATTCAACAAACATCTAGGAAGCGACATCTATTAACAAACAAAATAACAAAACAGCCGTTACATCCTACGTCAGCTTACGTCCTATAATGTTTATCAAATTAACCGCATGGCTCAGCTAGTGCAATCTTTTCATTGTTTTTCAATATTCAATAACAAGGTCATTAAACATCTATGCTCATTTTTATATGTATAATATTAGAATCTTTTCTTATTTACAGATGGACTGGCAATGGTTTTTACATATCCCAACCGAAACGTATAGATGAATCTAAAATGCTTTAACCCTACAACGAAACAGTTGAAGATGTTGCGGCCTCAACGATAGCTAAAAAATATGAATCGACTATGGCTCTGAACAGCTCTTCCTATGTTGGAGGAGGAGTCCTCATTCTTACCAGAACCCTCATTGGTGAATCAATAGAAGTAATCGATGAACCCAAATCTAACAAAACATTGGACATAATAGATGTCAAATTAGTCCAAGTTGCATTTTGCATTCTTTATGCTATGATTTTTGTATTGGGAGTCTTTGGAAATGTTCTAGTCTGCTATGTGGTTTTCAGAAATAGAGCCATGCAGACCGTTACTAATCTCTTTATAACAAACTTAGCTCTGTCTGATATTTTACTCTGCGTCTTTGCTGTACCGTTGACTCCAATGTACACTTTTCTAGGACGATGGGTTTTTGGAAGGTTATTGTGCCATCTAATGCCCTACGCTCAAGGCACCAGCGTCTACATATCTACACTAACTCTCACATCTATAGCCATCGATAGGTTCTTTGTAATTATATATCCCTTTCATCCAAGAATGAAGCTGAACACTTGTCTATTCATTATCATATTTATATGGCTCTTTTCTCTTGTGGTGACTTGTCCATATGGTCTCTTCATGGGCATACAGACAACAAACAACAAAACCTATTACTGTGAAGAAAGCTGGCCGTCTGATAGATCTAGAAAGATATTTGGTGGTTTTACAACAATTCTGCAATTTCTCATACCATTTTTAGTGATAGCTGTATGTTACACATGTGTAAGTATTAGATTGAATGACCGAGCGAGGTCAAAACCGGGTGCTAAGAACACAAGGAGGGAGGAAGCTGACAGAGATAGGAAGAAAAGAACAAATAGAATGCTTATATCTATGGTCGCCATATTCGGTATTTCCTGGCTTCCCTTAAATCTTATCAATATTATCAATGATTTCTACGCACAGATGACCGAATGGAATTACTATTTTGTCTCGTTCTTTCTGGCTCATTCCATGGCTATGGCTTCAACCTGTTACAACCCGTTCCTCTATGCGTGGTTGAACGAGAACTTCAGGAAAGAATTCAAACAAGTCCTCCCCTTTTTCGAGTCGCCCGGAGGGGCGAAAAATACTTACCATTCCGGTCGCATGCCAACACATAAAGCTGATAAGAATATTTGTAACGGTAATGACACTATTCAAGAAACTTTGTTGGCGTCCTCCTTTAACAGGGGACCGTCGTTAAAGCAACGGTTGGAGGGGATCGAAAAGAAAGGAAATGGAATCGAAGTGGAAGGTATATTACTGGACGATATAACAATCACAGCGACATTTCACGCTAAAAACCAGAATGTTAATTTACATTTAATTCACGAAGAATCACAATTTAACGATTCAAAGGATAAATCACCAATGTAAAAAGTAAGTATGCACTGCACTATCGTCATTATAAATAAACTCAATAAAACCTTGTAAATATTATGATTCTACATCTGTAAAGAGATAGTTTGTGAGTTTAAATGTAAAAAGTATAATCTCCGGAACTACTAACCCAATACTGATTTTTTTACAGACAGTAAGCTACATTATTCCTCTATCCTTTATAATAATTAACGCTTACAAAGTCACGAGCGGTTAACAGTAATTTATAAACAATTTCTCTGTTGATAAAAAGTTTTTTCACTTCTATCGATCGATTCCATTTTACAAAGATAAAAGGTTTCCTTTTTATCCATCGTTTAGAAATCTAATTTTCAAATAAAACTAGATTAACTAAAAATTATGTAGCTCGCCACAGTTCGCCGGGTATGTTTTAGGTGTTATATAATAGGGGGAGAGCCTATTGCCATTAATCGGGCACAAAGCCAAACTCCGAGCTGCTAATGATAGAAAAACCAATAACACCTTCCTCGACCTGGGAATCTAACCTAGTAACTCGAGCATAGCGGTCGCGTTTAGGACTACTAGGCTAGAGGCAGTTATTATTTATTATTTAGGGGGATTTAGCCTACTATGCCATTAAATACGCAATGGCGGACTTAATGCCTAAGGCATTCTCTGCAGCTGCTACCATTGGTGATGCAGAGATAAACATTAACACCTTCCTCGATCTATCAATAGATTGAATCTAACCTAGGAACTCGATATATTGTACTGTCGCGATTTAGGATTTTAACTTTTATTGTGCTAGTAAAGCATGCTTATTATTGTATTTATTTTACACTATGTCGTTATAATACGCAATGGCGGACTTAATGCCTAAAGGCATTCTCTGCCAATGTTCTAACCTTATTAATGTTTGTGATGCAGAGATAAATGATTAAATTATGATCTATCAATATTGAAGCGATAAACTCTAAATCGGGCTTTTTTTTTAAATTGTACCAGTACGAAGCTGGTGCGGGTCACTAGTATTTTATAAAACGGAGACGCCCACCAATGTTTTCATTGATAACTTTTAATATCACCTCTTCCATTTTAGTGTCCATTAATTGTGAAAGTTTCGGAAAACTTCTACCAAGTTTCTATAGGAAACCAATTACAAACTTCCTAACTTGATTTGTATAACTTCATAAATTAAATTAAAAGATGGCCTTACTCCGATTGAATGTAAAGTTATCCTTCAGATTAGTAACAATAGTAATAATAAAAATACAATGGTTTATAAAAATATAATTTAGAACTAGTTTCACCATATGATGAATAAATGCAGCCTCTTGTTAACTTTGCATAACAATCTAGTACGATTATTAAAATTGAGCTGACTGTTTGTAATTTTTTTTTCTGACTGACTATACTGTTAGCGTTAGAGACCCTGAAGCCTCTGACAGCTTTTACAGCTTCACAGTGACTTGGGTGCGAGCGCTTAAGGACGTAAGGAAGTAAGACAACTCGCTTAAAGGTGCCAAAGTGGTCGTACCTCGGCTTGGGCAGTTGCCGCGATTGCAAATAAGTCACGATCTAGCTAATTCCCTATCCGTAATTCGAGCTAACTAACATATATATATACATGTTCCCTGCCTCCTAGGAAGAAGGAAGTATTTAGTGATCTGAACTGTTTGCAATGTCAGAATAGCAGCTTTTTACCCGACTGCAAAAGAGGAGGGTTATGTTTTTCGAGAGTATGTATGTATGTCTATTTCTTTGGCAGGCTCTGTAGCCTAAAGGCCTTGATGGATTTTAGCCTACGAGGTGTCGTTATGTCTTAATTGTGGGAGTGACCTAGCCTATATAATATTTAAGTACGACCTCTGGGAATCAAATAAAAATCAAAAATAGAAAAAATATCAATTATCAAGTGTTTTATTGTAGTCGGATTCCAGCAGAGTGTTAACCATTCATTCCACCTAGAATCCCTATAGCGACGTCATGAAAATTCGATAAAGTCAGAAACAAACCTTTACACGCCAAGCAAAGCGACTTTAACTAAGATAAACAAATAGCGCACATTGTCTATCTCTGTTTATAGTATAGTTTTGTCCTGTCCTTTTCTTTACGCGTCGCGTCGCGTGGCTTGGTTTGTTAACAGTACCCATGTTTCTGGATTACTTTCTACAAATATTTCTCAATACACGTATATTTTACTTGTACACTATTTATTCATTAACATTGTAAACATTGTTTTTTTATCATTTAGAAAAGTATGACGTCATCAGAGACGATGGTCTGAGAATGTCTTTGCCCTTGCCATCGACCGCCTTTTAAAGCGTTCCAGTCAATAGTAGCTAGTTGACAGTCGAGTCAATAGTATGGGCAGTGTGAGTCAATATTAGTCAATAGTAGCTAGTAGATAGTAATTAGTACGAACGCTAGCTTACTAGTACGGTTTCAATAATCACACTGAAATAATATACGTGTTAATTTTGTTCCAGGTAAAATCAACATCCAGTTCTTGATACGTGACAAAATTAGAAATGAGAATGTAATTAGAAATATGTAATACATTTTTTGTAATAATAAAAAAAAACACTATAGATATAATATAAGTTTAAGTATATTAGAATCACTTAATTGTCAAAAAATTAAGTATAGTATAATATTGTGGCATAAAAAAAATTTAAGTAGGTGATTTTTATTACCTAACTAATAAATACGAAAATGTTGTAAATAATATATTGACTTAATCAACATCTAGTTATTATATTAGGTGTTTTAATATACCTCTAAAGCAAGTATCCAAATGGCCTACGTTTGTACATTTTAATAAAATGAAGTAGATATAAATAAATGGAGGCATTTACATTGTAAATAATCGTTTTGAAAACCGTTAGAATCTGATTTGTATTTAATCAGAAAACTAAAAATATTGAGCCCATTTCAAACTGGACACTTTTCGTCGTGATTTACTTTTCAATCAATATTTATTTTATTTTAACGACGAAAACTCTACACTACGTTGCTCTTTTCGTGTTCTTATTTTTTTTATTTCTTTTGATAAATTGAAATAAGCTGCGTGATGTAGAAAAATGCCAGTTTGAAATATTTTAATAGTTTTTTGAGTGGAGACAAATCAAATTATATAAAACGTTAATATACGTTACTTTAAAAAATATTTATATAAAATATTAAAATATATTGTGTAAATTAGTTTTAGAATGTAAATAAAATGTTATTACTGTATTCGCTTAAATTAGACGATTAGTAAGAGTTAACCGATGAAATGTTTCATAAATTTAATAATGTGTGTAAAAAAAAGAAAGAAAGAAAGGTTTTAAACAATAAATGCGATTGTTTGGTTTGAAAATTAATGTTTTATTTACCAAATCCAACCTGACAGGAGCCGGCAAGAAAGTGACCGAGCTTATAATTCGCCTACAGCATAATTTAAAAAAAGTTTTATACAGTTAAGGGCCCTTCCTCAAGCGGTTATTACTTATTACACGACAGGTTGATCTAACCGGTAATAACCGCTTCACCGGGACGCCATGGCGACGTCACCAGCAGTGTAAGACTAGTGTATTAGTCAAGCCAGTAGCCACAAATTTTGAGTGCCTAGCCACAAATTTAACTGCGTCATCAGGAACGGACGTAGAAGAAATAACTTTTATTTATTACGTAAGTCGCAAAAATATTAGAAAGAACAAAAAAGATATTATGAGTAGGTACATGGGTTTTATATACTTTCATTTAATGCACAATTCCATAAGCAGGGCCCGTTTTCAATCTGCACATTGAACCTTTCTGTATCGAAAGTGTCCCGTTGAGGTATGGCTTTTAGCGTAGCATGTCAACCGATCTTAAGTGTGATGTGACATGTAGTTGCAGAGAACAGGTTTTCATGATATCTCTGAACGAGATAGATGGCTTCGTGTCCGAGTTATTAACTAATGGAAAGGGCATAACAACGAATGCAGGGTCAGCAAATTTATAAAGATAATTAATTTAAGTAATATAATTTAATTATTTTTTAAGTTATCAAGTTACGATGTCTTGGTGATCGCCGTTGTATTAGGATTGTACTACTGTGACTACCATCAGTGACAGGAAAGTCAATTTGCCATGATAATTATTTAAAAAAAAAAAAAATTATAAAATTATTATTAAAAAAACTTTTACTACATAGCTCTTAAAATCATTTTATATAAAAGAATAACATGTACTACTTATACCATATAAATTAAATTCAGCAATGCCCTTGTATAATAATATTATTTTCATTTTAGTACAACTGAAACAATTAAAATAAGCTTGCTTTAAAAAAAAACATAAACTCAGCAAACTCTTTCATTTGATACCCATATCATGGGAGCATAAACAATAATTGGTCCGCCATCTTTGGAAGTCCGCTTCCAAATCCGCGAATCGATTGGGGTTAACTGTTTTAAAATTCCGTTGCAAGAATTGACCCATAATTAAAATTCGACTTAAATAAAAGCTTGTAAAGATCAAAATATTATGTCTTAATTCAAAGAATACAGAACTGTCTATTTACTTGTCAGGTCAACTCCAAAATACATCCATTGATTGATTAGTATTTAAGTACGTAATCCCGCATATTACGATAAGTTACTTTCGTCCATAAATAATGGCTAGTAAAGGAGCTGCGGGAGATCATTGTATTTTTCCTTAAAAGGGACCTGCCGATAAATATCTATGTCATTCTGATGAATAGATGAATAATGTTCACTCTTCACTCAGTATACGTGAGGGTCGAAGGAATCGTGATAACGAAAAGCATTTGAAAATTTTTATGTTAATACAGCATAAATTTATATAAACTAGCGGTCGCCCAATGATCGAAATTCAACTAGCGACTATTTAATCATAGACTATTTACTGTTTGACATTTGTAGTGTTTGCGACAGCAGCGTCGCCTCATATAAGATATAATTTAATGAAATAGATTTATATAGACTTATTATATTATAGAATATATAATAGATAGATTATTGAATATAGAGTGTTACATATTGAATTATAGAATTGAGAACATACAAGATATAGATATTGACAATATATAGATATACCATAGAATATATAAATAGCTATAAGAACATTGAAATAAATATTGTACATAATTGTCTAATTATTCCCCATAGATTTAAGATAGAATAATAATTTATTTAAGTACGCGCTCGGCCCGCGTCCCGAAACTATGTAAAGAATGTATCGATCTGTGTTCGGGACCGGGTATTTCGTTTATATGAGCGCATAATATGGATTAAGTATAGAATAAGTTATGTTTATAGATAGGGAATACAATATAGAATAATTAGACATAAGAAGTTTGTACATAGGTTTAATAGTTAAATAAATATAGACAGAAAACCGAGCCGACCATAGTGAAAATCAAATAGAAAAGGAGCACATTTTGCCCGAGCGCAAGGGGCTCCCTTTACGGTAACGCCGCAGTCTTCATTCTCAATCCCGCGGCGTTGCTGAGCACTAACCGACTGACCTCCGACCGCCTACAAACGAAGACCATCGACACTAGCGCCACCGCGGAATTCATCGGAACCTTACAACAACTTATCGACACTAGCGCCACCACGGAATTCATCGGAGCCTTGCAACAACTTATCGGCACTAGCGCCACTACGGAACATATTGAAGATTGGGGTTACACAGACAAGATCGGTCGGCTCGGTTACGTTTGTTAGTGAAAAGTTTTGCGTTTCATTTTCGAGTGAGCTTGTGCGATATCGCACACCTCAGGACCCCGTATCGAGCACTTCGGATCGGCACGAATAATCGCCACGAGGCGGGCATCCGGCGTCTTAAAGGATTTTTAAAGACATCCTATAAGATTAACAAACCCGTCCAACCCGGGTTGACGTCACTCGCCCTATCGACGCATGTGACGTGCTGCGTACCTGACCCAACATGTAGTATGAACCTAAACAGTGAATATTATATAACTTGCTGTCACTTTTAATTGAGTGACAATGTCAATATTTTGGGGGTCTAATTCAATGGCACTGGTCGGTTTAGGATTCGCACTATTAACATAATTTATTTATTATATTAGAAACAGATATTATAAATAAATTTTAGCTTTCTGCACTCCTTCCCCATATAAACTATAACCATGCCAAATCTCACAGACTTCCATCCGCGCAATTTTCGTAAGAAGAGGTACAAAGTTTTTGCTTCACTTATTAATATAATGATAATCTGCTTCATCTGTATGATTTCATTATAACTTAATTCATAAAGGTTAATTTTTTTTTTTAATTATTCCATTGATAATTTTCAACCAGAGTGCAAAGTTCATCCTACTATATATATGTATATACAATATAATATTATAAAAAAAGTTTTCATGTTTTTTACTCAATCACGCGAAAACGGCTGATCGGATTTGAATGAAATTTAGCGGACAGATAGTCCTGGATTAACATATAGGATACATTTTGTTCCAGTTAATATTACAGCTTGACCACTGTTATGGACTATGGAGAAGGACATATTTCCCCACAGGGAAATTGTCGGGACATCTTTGGGACTCCCTTTCGATGTATATCACATCTGCCAGGCGTCCCGTGATAGATTTTTTTAAAATACACAACAAAAGTGGCAAATAAGCTTACGGCCCGGCTAATAAGCGGCTACCGTAGCTTTTAGACACGTTATATATACCATAAGGTATCACTAGCGCGTTGCCGACCTTGAATTTCCCTACCCCAAGGAGCTTTGGAAACCCTACTAACCGCAGGAACACAATGCAAGGTTATTTGGGTGCGATTTTCTGTACGGAGGAGGTATTCCATCAGTCGCACTGCCTCTCAAGTAGGAATAAATCTCCAAAGAAATTTTTCAGCACTTTACTTCTCGTTCTCTTTAATGCTCGCTATTCGGAGTAAGGCGTATTTATCGGAACAGGTAAAAATAACAGGTATTTACAAGTAACAGTTTGGAGCTGTTATCTGTTATCTGAAAAAGATGTTACTAAATACTAGGTACAACTTGTTCCACATACTTGTGAGGCGTATTTATAGGAAAAGATATAAAAAAACAGGTATTTCTGAGTAACAGTACGAATATGTTTCCTCTAAAACGAACTGTTTTTACGTACCTGTTCCAGAGAGTATTACTGTTTCAGTTTGGAACATGCTTTTCTGTATTTTAACGTAAAGATATTTATTATTAACGACTTATATATTGATTGACAGATTTACTGATTGATTGACTGATTGGTGGGCTGATTGGTGGATTGATTGATGGATTGATTGATGGATTGTATGGTGGACTGTTTGATAGATTGTTGGCCTGATTGATTGATGGTTTTATTGCTGAATTGATTGATGAACTTATCGATTAATTGATTGATTGAAGTATTCATCTATGGTTACAAGTGCTACTAAGTGGAACTGTTATTTCTCTGGCACAGGAACAGGAGTAACAGGTAGTATTTTACCTGTTATAATTAACCCCCTACTCGCTATTCGCTCTTCTCGCTTTAACACTAACCTAACTTTGTTATTATAAAGCTACTGTAGTTGCGATCATTTGTTAATATTTACTCAACTGGAGAGATAGATAGTTTAACAAGATAGAAAAAAACGTATAATTATGGCTACCGATTTTTAAATTAATGTAACTGAAAGCGCTCAAACGAATCTCGAATAAAATCACATGTTAATCTTTGAAATGAAATCTCGTGTCGTAAACTTTTATGATTCCTGTTCGCTCCCAACGTGCATGTGTCGAAGTTACGATTATTACGTCATTTCCTCAAAACACGTATGATGGGAGATATACATAGAAACACGTTTACCAGTGCAAAATTTAACTTAATAAATTAAAATTAGGTTTTGATCTTTTCCGGATCGAGTTTTTTAAATGCCCTTTTTGTGTGTTACAATGTGCCTGTAACATTTACATATATTTAAGAGCGATCGATTTTTGATTGGTGATTGGCAAGAATAAACAGAAAAATTGTATATATGTACTTATTTACGCACGTAAGGAGTTCTTTGTAATAAGTACCTAATAAGAAATAAAACTATAATATTTTTATCATGGTAGCTATCAATTAATTCAATACGTCAATGCATTTTACCTCCTTTTTTAAAATTGTGTAAAAATAATTTAACGTTGTATAAAAAATAGTATTTTAATTAAGTTTAAATTTAAACTTCGTCATATCGCACTTAAGTAACACGATACGCACGCAGCTCTTAATATTACCATCTACAAAACGCACCAAAAAAAGGATAACTTAAAACACATTTACCTTAGTAAAAAATAGTAATATATTATCTAAATAGAATAATATCACCCCAATTGTAAGAGCCATTTCCGAGGAATCAATTACCATTCATATATAAATACACACTCTTGGACATTTTAGAGGAAAGCAATAAAAAGGGCAAATTAAAGTAGAATACAAATTTATTTGTATAATATAAGTAAAATATTAAAATTCGTTGAATGTAATCAATTAATTAAATTAACATTTTTGAACACAAGGAAATATTTTCAAAACAAATAAACAAATTAAAGGCAGTAAGTAATTGTAAGGAATTTTGACCTAAAGAAAGAAATAAATAACATTTATTTGACACTGAAAATACGGACACAATTAAAGCAACATACATTAAACAAGAGATTACAATAAAAATATTACTAATTAAATTTATACATTTATACATACAAAAGCCGTACTTAAGATCAAAAGGGACCTCAGCTCAGCATATGCTAAGCTAAAATACTATAGCGCTGGTTTTCAGCCGGGCCCAAACTATATACTAAAAGCCTCAGATTAGACCAGACCATGATTATTATTGCATAGAAAAAGGGGGAGGTCGCGAAAAGAAAGTTAGAACATGACAAAAGTTTTTACACCAAAAATTACATTACCTGCGACTACTAATATTGGTACATAAAAGATTAAAACGTTAAAAGATGTTTTGTGCTGAAACTTAACTGTAAATTTAAAATGTATTCATTCATTTTATACTTAAATTTACGTACAGATCTAGCAAATTGTTAAGACCTAACAAAATAAAAATTGAATAATGCTATAAAAACTGTTTTATTTTCTAAATGGGTGACACAATCAGTATTTAGAATTGCCTCCTCTAGCTGTCAAAACTCCCTTCATCCGTCTGACCATATTTTTAAATAAATTGCCAATAAAACTTTGTGGCCTTAGGTTCCATTCTTCAACCAATGATGTTTTGAGGTTCTTTAGGTTAGATGGTGCTAGATTTCTTTGTTTAATTTCTTTTCCCTGTTTATCTCAAACATGTTCTATCGGATTTAGGTCTGGTGAGCGTGCTGACCACGCCAAAACTTGGATTCCGAGCTCAGTAAATTACTACGATACTACCGCGGCAGTGTGAGAACGAGCATTATACATACATACAAACATAAATCACGCCTATATCCCAACGGGGTAGGAAGAGACCACGTCCTTCCACCTGCTACGATCCTGGCATACCTCTTTCGCTTCTTCGACATTCATTAATCTTTTCATGCATGCTCGTCGGTTTAGAGTACTCTTGACCTTACCTTTCTTCAGAACGTCTCCGATTTGATCGATAAATGTTCGTCTAGGCCTTCCTCTTCCAACGATTCCTTTCATACTCGCATCATAAAATTGTTTAGTCATTCTTCTTTCATTCATCCTCTCAACATGCTTAAACCATCTAAGCATCCCTTTCTCAATTCGTGTGACTAATTCTTCTTTCACACCACAAAGTTCTTTTATTACACTATTTCTTATCCTGTCACTCAATTTCACTCCTAACATACCTCTTAGCGCTCTCATTTCTACTGCATTTATTTTACTTTCATGATTTTTCTGCCACACCCAGCTTTCACTTCCGTACATGAGTGTTGGAACCAACACTCCTCTATGCACAGCTAAACGAGCTTTCATAGAAATACTCTGGCTGCTCATAAAGGAGTGTAACGCCCCATTCACCATATTACCGGCATTTACTCTCCTTCCTATATCTCTCTCATACTTTCCATCCCTGGTAAACATCGATCCCAAGTATACAAACTCACTTACTTGCTCCAGTTCATCCTCATCAATCCGGACACATACTTCTGTCAGGTTTTCTTCCTTTTCAAACACCAAAATTTTCGTCTTCTTTGCATTTACTTTCATTACCTTTCTTTTCAAAGCCTCATTCATAATAGTCACCATCGCTTGAAAATCCTTAGCCGACCATGCAAGTAAAACAAATCATCACCTTAAATAAGACATTTGACAAGTAACTCGTTCATTCTCAGTCCACAATCATTCTCTTTCAAATCTGTTAGACAATTATCCATGAATAGGTTGAACAGCCATGGAGACGCTACACATCCCTGTCTGACACCCTTTTGGATATCAAACCATTCAGTGTATGCTCCATTTATTCTAACACAAGCACTGGAATCCTCATAGAGAGATTTCAATGCTTGTATCAGATCCCCTCCAACCCCATGCCTAGACAATGCCAACCACAACTCATTCCTCATCACTTTGTCATAGGCTTTTTCTAAATCCAGAATGCACAAAATACTTTTTGATTTGTTGCCAAATGTCTTTCAATTATGCACCTTAAAGAAAAGACCTGGTCCGTACATCCCATACTCTTTCTAAATCTCTAAATCTTTCTTAATTTCTAAATCTAAAACGAGCATTATCGTGTATTAAAAGAACATTATCCTCCATGAATGGGTTAAAAGGCATCACAATATGATCTAAAATGTCTGTTACGTATCGAACAACCTTATTCCTTTCCCTTCTACATTAAAATCTTTCGCTGACGAGCCGCGGACAGCGCCACGCGCGACCGCGCAACACAAGCCTCACTCGCGCCCTCTAACGTCAGGAAAAATCATCCATGCACTGGTCGGCGGTTAAAATTTATCGAACAATTAATAGCCTCGCGAGTGCCCAGGTCAATTCAAAGTAGAATATATAAAAAAAAAAACAATATTCAAAAAAAGTGACTGCTCGTTTAATGAAGGTGAGTGAAGAAGCAATTCCGTAAGTCCAAAAATCGTCACTTATCCTACCTTAAGCTGTAACACGTATCTTGTCGCAGTCAGGGACACGTTTCCTATAATGTGTAGCTCCGTACATGCTCCTAAGCAAACACCACCCTATACCATTACTGACCTTCAACCATAAGGCTCTCTTCCAACAATGTTACACTCAGCGTATCTTTCTCCGGATCGTCTTCATACTTTGACCCTTCCATCATCTGACTTATGGCAGAATCTGGACTCACCAGTATAGAGTACTTTCTACAAGTATTATCATCCCAATAGCGGAGTAAATAAGCAAAGTTGGACCTACTCGATGGCCTCTGGTGAGCAAAGGACTTCTGATGGACAAGTACGCCCCTATACCATCCGCCTTAAGTTTCCTTCTAAACGTTTAAACACAGTCACTTGTCGAACTTCTAGCAGCTTGTTCCTCGGAAGAAGTCGGAGCGCCGTTTCTGAGGACACTGCTTACTATAAATCTCTTGTCCCTCTCTGTTGTTACTCTTTTGCGACCTTTTCCTTTACGTTTTGTATACTCTCTAGTCTGCTGGTATCGTTTAACATTGCAAAAAATCACAGACTTGGACACTCGTAATGTTTGAATCAGTTCATTGTAAGTGTACCTAACCATTTTCAATTAAAGTTACAACTTCAGACACCTGAGCAACGTTGAGATACGGCATTATCTCTCAAACTTATCAAATAAAGTTCCCTTCACTCAATAATACAGACTTTAAAACAGAATAAAAACAGTAATAATGTTAAATTTGTTAAAAACCTGCAGAATTTCATATACTACGTATCAGACAAATTAACAGATAGCCAAAAAACAAATGAAAGTTGTAAGTGTTGGCGACTGAATTATGTATTATTATGTGTTATATGTTGTGTATTTTATATATAAGAATAGTTAGGTAACATTAATATAGAGAAACGAAATAGATTTATAGAGAAAATTTTAGCAACTACGCTACATTACGAATTACGTATCATATATTATGTATTATATAGGTGCTTATGTATTATATATAATGTTTATACGATTAGAATTATGACAAAATGGATAAAATGTATAGAATAAGTTTATATGGAAAAAATGTACGACATCACATTGAATGTACGAACAATACGCGGTAAAACCGCCCGTAATTTCTATTGTTTTTGCCCTTGTAAGGAATATGTGCTTAATGTATATAATTTATTGATGTTTAATGGATAGGGAATAGAAAAAAGAAACAATTAGATATTAGACTTGTATATGTAAATTATATATTCAAATAAATATAGAGCGGGAAACAGGGCGACCTAAGTGAGAATAGATACAAAAAGTAGACTCTCTTTAAGGTAATTCTCTAGGTTACTTAAGCTCGGCAAAAATCGTGTCGGGCACGGCTCCAGGTCCGGTGAAGCTGTAAAAGCCTCTGATGGCCCCAGGGCCCCTAAGGCTAACAGTATAGTTTGTTCTAAAAAATAAAAAAAGTGTCTGGCACGGTTCGAGTCATCGAGTACACAGCTACATAATAAGAATAAAACAAAATTAGTCGTCTTGCGAACGCCTCAGTGAAGTAAAGAAGCTCGAGTTTTATTGAAGACCCAGCACCTCAAGCGGCCATGCATTATTGCATACCCCGGGCCCCTCACTGCCACCTCGCCCTACTGGTATCTCCGACGGTGTCTACGAGACGGGAATCCGGCCGAACAAAAACGCCCGTCCAAATCGGGAAGTGTCGCACCCCCTTCCCTCACCAATAGGGGAAGTGACGCTCACCCAGCAATAAGTAAAATTCTATTCAAAATCTTCTTTTTTCAATTTACATAATAGGTACTTGGTATATATATGGCCAGTATGAATTTTTTTTTGTGATTCTACCTTTATTGCGTTCCTGTAAATATGTCCATGAGTGTATTTTATAGAAGAATGAAACTACTTACTTTAAAGTATTTGAAGCAGTGATGGGTGCGTGGTAGCGTGTTTGGATAGCGCCTCAATAGACGTGAGTTCCAATCCCTGCAATGAGTCTAAACTTTCGGTGAAGGAAAACATCATGATGAAACCATAGCATGGTAGGGTATGGAATTTTCTAATGCACCCACCTGGTAGGCTACCGCCCTGAAGTTGAAAATCTGACTTCAAACACCTGTAGGTGTGTTCCGAAAGCTGCACTTGAGAGCCAGTTCTCCCACTAGGCTTAGCGTGTTGCCATCTTGGACCACATCGTAACTCAAAATCAGGTGAGACTGTAGAGACCCGCTAAACCTTTAAATAAAAGAAAAAATAGTTATCGTAAACAAATAATTGAACGGTTGCAGTAATCTTTATTTCATGTCCTTTATTGATATTATTTTAATTCCATTCTGCTTTGAAACTTTTGGTCAAGTCACGGTGGGAAATAGATATGTTTTCTATCAATCACTGTCGAGAAACGCCCTATTTATCTCTCAACAATGTTCGTTCTGGCAAAAAGACCAAATTTCGATATCGCAGAGACGAATTCGAAAAACAAAACCATTTGCAAGACAAACACTGAGTAATAAAAGTCGTGATTGTCGAATTCACCTAAATTCCTTCTCTCTGAAAGATCGTATGAATTAAACATTGATTTTCTATTAATTATTCGAGTGTTTCTTATAAATATCAAATAATTAATAGTTGGGCTTAAACAAACGGTACAAAATTGCTATATTTTACAATTTGTCCTTTTGCAAAAAGTTCCAAGGGATCACGCAAATGATCTTTTTTAGCTTGGTCGTTCGGTCGCCTACATTTTAAATGCCGTACTAAGACACGAACCATAATGAATCCTTTTTTTATCATATAAAGGTTTTGGAGTTATTGTCATTATCTCACCTGAAGTTAAGTGGTGATGTGACCTCTTGGTCACACGCTAAGCCTAGTGACAAAACCTGGCTCTCAAGTGCAGCTGCTGGAACACATCTATAGGTGTTTGTAACAGATTTTCAAGTTGAAGGTGGTAGCTAGCATAGCGGCTTTGAGAAAAAGCCCTACCACCATACTATAGACATGACGATGATTTCATTCTCCTAAAGCTCAGGCTCATTGCAGAGATTCGAACTCACGTCGATCGCCGCGGTGTTCATACATGCTACCTCTGAGCGACAGTTTATATACAATACAATCGATACTATCGGATTTTGAAATAATCGATGTACAAGGTAGACTACGTCTATTTTACATTTCCGCAGTCAGGGACATAATATATAAAATTATATTATTACTACCTGTGCCCACGGCTCCGCTCGCTTGAACTATAGATTGCAGTCTCTCGAGCGCACGCGCGAATCTTGCTGCTCTCGCTTTCACCCACAGCGGTAGCCTACCGGTTATTTTAAAGACAATAACGCCTATTGTGGGTTATCCTTCGTAGATAGACATATGCTGTTACTACCTTTTTTGTAAGTTTTTTTAAGGTCTACAGTTATGAAATACATTAATTTGATATATCTTGTATGGTTTACTCAACGAAGGCCTTTTAAGCGCCCCAAAAGAGTGTATTAATTCACTATTATCGGTCACAGCTTATTTCGTATGTTACTTTATCTAACAAAATATATCCTATAATCTGGCCAGATAGCATAGCTATAAATTAAAAAAGAAACCATGTAAATCGGATTTGTGGTTCATGTGTGAAAAGAATATAAACGGATAGACTGACAGAGATACATTAACTTTTATAACCTATATATTAATACGTGAAGCAAAAGCTTTCGGTACCTGTTTAAGCGTATTGCGTGCACGGAAGACTGTGAGATTTGGCATGGTTAAAGTTTATATGGAGAAGGAGTGCAGAAAGCTAAAATTTATCTATAATATCTGTTACTAATATATTAAATAAAATAAATTAATACTGCGAATCCAAACCCGACTAGTGCTATTGAACTTAGACCCCCCAAAATATTGACATTGTCACTCAATGAAAAGTAACAGAAAGTTATGTAGATAATACTTATTGTTTAGGTTCATGAATACTGCAAATATCAAACAGAAAATAGTCTATGATCAAAAAGTCGCTGGTCGAATTTCGACCTTAGGGCGATCGCTAGTATATATAGATATGGAAGCAGAGGGTTGAATAAAATAGAAAATGTCTGAATATGTTAATTTCTCGAAAAAGCATATTAAAATAACAAGGAATCGTGATGTTAGTTCTCGAGTCGTCTTCCGGAATGTTGGTAGTGGATTGGCGGTTTGCTTTTTAACGACTTCGTGGTGATTACTTATTCGCAATTCGGGACAACTGACTCCGACAAGTCTGCTGGCCTATTCTGAACTTCTGAATAGTAAATATCATTTTTAATTTTTCTTACATAGCCGCATCTTCTTCTAACTGATTTTCCTGTTTAATAGCATACTGTATTGTATCTTGAGGAAAAAACAGTCAAGTCTAAATCGGACTTGCAAACAGATTATATCACATAATATATTTAATTAAAAAGACGTCTCTTGAAGATCATAGGCCTCCACTAAATGATTGTTTTAATGACTGGTCCTTCGCTACTTGTCTCCAGACGGTTCCCGCAACCCTCACCAGGTCCAGCTTGTGGAGGGTTTGCCGATGCTGCCTGCACCTTCCGGTATACGTACGCCACTCGAGAACTCTTCAGCCATACCAATATCTATACAGATACCAATAATAGGTCGTTTTTGTGGCAACGTCTTATCTCTCTTAATTCTTTATCTAAAATCTAAATGATTGATTGAAACATCGATTTAAAGCTTATATTTCCATTTATTTACGAATAATAGACAAATAGTTTAAAAGTAATGTTTTCGTTAAAAATGATTAAAAAACCTTTTTTTAGGAATAACATTAGCAGATGGCTCTATTGGATAGATATATTCAAGTAGCATGTGGGAAGCGGTTAACTCACATGATTAGTTAGTTAGATGGCTTACATTCTAATGTGCAAAATATGGGCATCGGTCCGCAAATAATATTAAATGTCTTTACACAAACCATTTAATTCAGAATACGGACGTCGCATCGGTTACCCAACGTCTGTATCAGTAATTCGAAACCGATGGATACCTTAAGGTGTACTTTGAGAAACATTATAATCGAGAAGTTTTACAACTAAAACAGAGTTTCGCGTTAAACAAGTAAACTTTTAATTAAACCACCAACACTCGCTTAACAGTCTTTTCCTACCATCAATGGATTATCAAGGAGGTATGTTAGCATAATATGAAATTTGTTCGAAAGTGGATGATTAATCAGATTCGTGGAAGATCAATGCAGTTTTACCCGCCTTCTGTAATGGCACATAGCAACGATTTTTTTTTATATTTGCTAACTTTTTATTGTTAAGGGCATATCATGGTGGTATGGTATTTTCTAAGGCCCACCTACCCTAGATATACTATCTTCAACTTGAAAACTGTCGTCTAACATCTTTGGCGTTCATACTTTTAACTGCAATCTTTTTATTGCGGAGTTTCGACACGAAATCATTATACTAATACATGAAGCAAACCTTTTGTACCCCTTTTTAAGCGTATTGCGTGCACGGAAGACTGTGAGATTTGGCATGGTTAAAGTTTATATGGAGAAGGAGTGTAGAAGGTAAAATGTATCTATAACATCTGTTACTAATATTTTAAATAAAATAAATTAATACTACGAATCCTAAACCGACCAGTTCCGTTGAAATTAGACCCTCCAAAATATTGACATTGTCACTCAGTGAAAAGTGACAGCAAGTGATATAATATTCACTGTTTAGGTTCATACTGGAAAGGTAAAACAGAAAATAGTCTATGATTAAAAAGTCTTTGGTCGAATATAGCAGTGCCCGCGACTTCCTTCGCGTGGAGTACAGAATGCCGTTGATCGGGCATACGCCCGAATCGTGCTACTCCCCCTCCCGGCTTTATGCTTACTGTGGATGATCCTTAGAAGATAGATATACGATCCATTACACTTTTTGTAGGTCTTTTTAATATCTAAATTTATGTAGTACAGTAATTTGATATATTTCTTAAGGTTTACTCAGCGTAAGCAATTTAATTGCCCGAATTGATTCACCATGACCAGCTTTTTTTTTCATGGAACTCTAATTCTATTTCTAAAATAAAAGTAGTCATAGCTACTCCTTTTAACATCAGCTATGTGCTAGTAACAGTCCCGTGAAAATTGGTCCAACCATTTCAGAGATTACCCGGAACAAACTGATAGACAAAAATAGAAAAAAAATTGATATTTTGTTAAAAGTATTATATTATACTTTCATTAGCGTTTAGTAGAAAATGATATTTTAACATTACAAACAGATACTTCAATATTATTAATTATATATTTGTAATATTGTGACTACTAAATGAGTTACTATGGTGATTATTGTAACGTGCAAGTATGGTCAAATGCTTACCTTTATAGAATTTAAAAAAAAATGGAACTAGCATGATTTTTTAAAAGCTTTTATTTAAGTTGCTTTGTTAGTGTGGCTCAAATCTTACGACTGATTTTTAAAACAGTTATCAAATAAAAGGGTTTTCTGAGAAAAATACAAAAAAATTGTTGAAATATTTATTAAAAGCTTGTTTTAAAAAAGTTTTTTGTTAATAATTTATTAATAATAAATTCCTCACAAATTAAAATGGAAAATAAATTGTCAAAGTTAAAATAAAAAACGTAGCACAAAATACATCGCTTCAAATTACTCTAAAAACCTACTTGAAGTAAATAAAAGCAGTTGTCCAAAACGCAATACTCATAAAAACTTAACGATAGGGGACATAAAACAAGATTGTACTAGACTGAAGTGTAAAGCAAAAAATAACATTTGACAATGTCGAAATGGACCACGCTCGTTCATTACGATGTTTTTGTTTCGTGTGTATATAAATTTGTCCACTCAATCTGTGCCTTCATCGCTCATGCTAACATCGCAACATTTGACCCGACCAAAATCCATCGTCAGCTTATTTATTACGTTAGTAATTTTTATACTTTTTTGGACGTCTCGATTGTTTTTCCTAGTAACAATTAAACTGGTTTGTTGTCGTCACTCAAGCAAATTTATCATAAAAGTGGATATCATAATATTCATGTATGCGTAGTTATAATTTTTTTTTCTTAACTTTTGTGCAATATTTTTTCTGTAAGTCTTTTTTAGGTCTAGAGATTAAGATAAAAATATATAGGTAGTAAAATCAAGTATAAGTGTAATTAAATTTTTTTTTTTTTCATTTGATAATTTTTGGGCTTAATGAAAGAAAGATGTAAACTAGAATTATTAATTTAATATTTTAAATGCTCAACTGCGGGAAAAGATTGTCGTGGAATGAGTTGAATTACGAAGTTAGAAACATTTAACACTTACTTGGCAATGTCAGGTCACGCAGGTTCCCACTACTGATCATCAGGTTCGCTTCACGCTGGTAGATCTAGCTATGGTGTGTTTTTTATATCCACGGAGTAAAATGACATTTCATGTGTTACTAGTTTTTAAAATATTGATGTCACCAAACGATACTAATCGTAAGACCATATGAAATATTATACCGATTGATAAGTTTTTTCGCATCTCTTGTGGGTCAACCAAAGCGTTTTTTTTTTTAGTTTTTTTTTCCAGTTGTTCGCCATAATATATTCATTTTATAGTTTTCTAAATTATGTAAATGATAATATCAAATAGTCGGGTATTATGAGTAACACAAAATATTTCAATTAATAAATAAAAACCTTCAATTCAGTATTTCCGATTTTACGATTCAAATAATTTGAAGCATAAAATATACGGTAGCACAACACTACAAAAATAAATGTGACAACATTATTTTCAAGTTTGACTTTAGTGATTGTCAATTTACTCCGTGAGAGTAAAAACGCAGAATAGATTAATGACGTATTATATGTAAACGCGTTAAACTTTCACTAAAAGCAATTTGAAAACGGTATATCAGTATGTTGAAACAAGGGATAGGAAATCACAGCGTAAAGCGGAAACGCTGTTGTTAAAAAAGGATAAAATTTGTGTACCTAAGGCCCCCACCTTTTATGATTGCATGAAAATAGCGTCAATGCCGTATCTACTTATAAAAATATCATTGGTATAGATTCACCTAAAATGCTGCGCTACATACTTGACGTTCATGCGAACGTATTTCGCTTAAAATAGCGTATGAAGGAGCATGCAATACTCAACGTCTATGTAGGAAAAGGAAGGAAATATGACATTTTGTATCAGCATTATTATATTGCTTTAAAGATAAAAAATTAAAAACTAAAAAAAAATTTACCACAGACTAAAAATAAAATATGAACAATTGATGAAAATGAAAAAGTAACCTGAAGTACTTGTAGTACTTAGCACGTAATGTCGTTATCTATCTATATTATATACATATAATAAAAACGTAACTGATCGATGTCTGTACATAGAACATATATGAGAAAAACTATTATGGGGGGCCTTTATCAACGCAGTAAAATCCAAAACAATGATTGTTAGAATTTTTGTCTGTTTGCCTGTTTGTCTGTTTGCCTGTTTATCTGTTTGCCAACATTTGTGCGCGCTAATCTCAGAAACGGCTTACCCGATTTGGAAATAGTTTTCACTAATATATTGTGGTAAGCTTCATTTAACATTTAGTGTTTGTTTTACTTGAATAAATTCATAAATAAAAAAGTTATATCAATTTAAAAAATCACGTCGAACATTTGTTTGATAAAAGTGCTATAAAATAATTGTTCAGTTGAATTGGCTGTAAATTTAGGTAACTGTATATTGCGGTTTGTAAAATGATGATGATAAAAGTTTACATATAATTAAAATATGGACAGTTTCCGAATATTTGTAATATCTAATATACATTGACCTCAAATCTATATGATAAATCATATTAAAATGAGGTCAGCATAGGCTGGATACTTGTCGGTTGGTCATAAACTAACCAATTTTGATGAATAAAGATATATAATGACCTTGGAGAAGGACATAGGGTACCTTATGGCGCGAATATAAAACTTGAAGAGGTCAAATAGGCGATGAAAGTTTGAATGAAGAACACACTATTTCTCAAGTTAATGAAAATTAATATTTATGCTTTTAGGAGGAAATAACATTGTTTCATGTTTTGAAAAATCATTCCGCATGGCGGTACAATAAGGGATGATTTACTATACCATTCACATATTGATGAACCAATGTATAATTGAAGTAAAACTTCTTTATCGACGTATTAAAAATACGTATATTACGTATATACGTATATTAAAAATTGTTTTTCTTAAGACTTAAGCCTTATCTACCCCATTTTCGTGAAGTTGCAAATAGTAGAAAAATGATATGTCGTAAAGAAGTTTCACTTCTTACCTGTGTACTCTGGTACACACACACACATTTTTTTTTCTTTAGGTTCGTCGTATCCAAGACGTATTCGTATATTTAGCAGGTTGGTAGGAATTGCAACCACCATATATATAGTGATAAAGCCATTTATGATTTTCTTTTGGTATGTCGTGTTCCGAGATCAATCGGTGTATATCTATAGTAATATTATAAAAAGGAAAGATTTGATTTTTTGTTTGTAATGGACAAACTCAAAAACTACAAGACTGATTTTAAAAAAAATTCCACCAATATAAAGCTACATTTTCAGCCAGTGAGACGGGCAATATTTTAATTTGAAAAATGTATTTATTCCTCATACAAATGTCGATAGTTTTACACAAAGTATAAAAAATTGCCTAAAATACGCTTACTTTTCAAATTAGTCCACTAAAACACGGATGGCGAACAAAAAGTGATTATGTCCGTATCATCATATGAATCCTTACCCAAATCATTTATGATGTTTACTAGGAGTAAATTACTTTTTGAATTATTCAAATCGGTACATTCGTTATAAAGTACAGTATGAGTATAACAAAATAAAAATTGTCGCGATATTGCAAACCGCTCAATGGATGCATGGAACAATGCAAGTATGTTAACTAGATACACAGAAATGCTACTATCTAAACCAATATTATAAAGGGTATTAATAGAAAATATATTTTAGGTATGTTTGTAATAATTGATAAACTCAATAATGGGTAAACACAAAAACTACTGAACTGATCTCAGAAATTCTATCTCAAAGCTACATAATTTATATGCGAACAACATAAATTTTATTTTTTATTTTCCAAAGAATGAGAAACCTTTATGAAAATTGCGATAATGTAACATAAAGTATTAAATATTTGCTTAAAATATAAGTAATTTTAAGGGCGCTGCGAAAATATAATTTCATTCGCATCATGTTATCCTTTTCCAAATAGATACTTTCAAAATCCAGGTTGATGTAAGTTTACAGGACTTCATTAGAAGAAAGATCTAGACTGTATACCATTACGCTGTTCTTTAGGCGCTAAGCAGTCTTATACATAAAAAAAATTTATTTGTGTGTTCATGTCCCACGCGTTTGTTTGTAGTTCGTCCGACTGATATGAAACCTTATACAGTTATAGTTGGCCCCACGTAAAGATTTCTAGCATAGTACGGTCAATATATACGTGTATTAGTAGTTGGTATGTAAATTTTAACAAACAGCTGTTGAGAATTATATTATTAAATCGTTTTTATTACTTAAATCGATTATATCAGAATTTATATAAAATGTACATATATACTGTCACAGACTATTTTGTAGAACTTTTTTGGTAGAACAATAATGTTATACTTTATTTTCAACATTTTTGTATCGTTTGGACAATGCACGCTGACAAAGCAGCCAAACAGCATTTATATTGCCGGAACTAAATTTATTAGGATTTCTATAAAATATATAGATACATGTATATACGTATACATTTATACTATGGTAGACTTTGTAAACCCTTAATACCCTGTAATACACTATTTACAATTATTGCAATTTACAATATGAGACCCGCGAATCACTAAAGAACAAGTTCCAGGAATTTAGTATTTCAACTTTGCTCTCCCAATATATCTTTGACAACTTAATGTATGTTGGTAAAAACTTAGACAAGTTGGATTTTATCAAAGATCAGCATAATATTAATACTAGAAATACAGATAAATTGGTCGTACCGTGTTTTAGACTTAGTAAGACTAATAAAAGTTTTTAAGCAATAGTGTTAGGATAACAAGATCCCGAAGCACATTACTGATTTGCCGGACAACAAGTTCAAGGACCATGTCAAGCGGGCTTTACTGACGTTATTATAGGGTGGATCATTAAGTGAATGATGGTGATGTATGGAAGTGACTCTGTCACTGTGCATCCACTAATTTATTATTATTATACCTGTTATATTATATAACATTTGTACAGTTGAGAAAAAAAGAAAAACCCGATCGAGTTTCTTACCGGTTCTTCTCGATGTCTGAGACGTTTTCCGAACCGGCAGTAGTGTTTTGACGTTCATATGTACTTTCTTAGGGCCTAAATTGAATAAAGATTATTTTGATTTTGATTTGCTTACCATTTGATCAGCGCATGCGGATAAAGTTGTCAAACAACATGTTAATTACTAAAATATTTTTTAACCTGATTTCTATAAAAGTTACACATAATATACTATCATAAACTGATTTGTAGATGTTTTAGCGCAGCACATTGTCGTAGTACATTATTTTATAAGTGAATAATTTTCTTGATTAACCCATCATGCCGTTTTTGAGTTAAATCCGGACATAAAAACAGAGAGTCGGAAGTGGAAGCCCTCCCGAACTGCTTTTATCCGCGTGCATATAAATACAATGTTCTATAAAAATATTGTTCCTAAGTATACCTAAAAAGTCCGCGATAGCATATGCCTATCTCTTATACATAAACCACAACAAGGTGTTTTGCGATTTTTTTTTTGAACTTTAAAAACTTGATTTATAAGCATTATTGGAACGAAGTTCCTTACGGCAGGCTTGGAGGAGATAGGGATATTGCTGCGCGACCGAACTGAAAAAAATGTGATAGTAAAATCGTAAGAAAAAATCCGTGGAAAAAAGTGCGTGGAATAAAACCGTTAAATGAGACGTACGCAGGCGCGACAGTCGCATACACAAGCGAGTAGTGTATAATACCTTTCTCTTTCTCCCTCTTTCTTTTATTATTTTCTTATCATTTTTTTTATTTTAAGTAATTTATTATTTCCTAAAATACTAAATTTCCTAAATACTTTCTTGTACTTAAATAAAAACTAATCAGCAAAATTTAAGAGAAAAATCAAGAAAACCTACATAAAATTGAGCACGATTTTTTTTGCAATTTGTGTCGATTCTACATTAGCCGAAGGAACTTCGTTTCTACCTGGTGTCCCACGACACCACATCATTTTTTTTTTTGGGTATGGCATATTAATCTGGCATATATAAATGGCATAAAGACAATTTTACCCTTTAATGCATGTTATTTGGGCACAGCTTAGGAGATAAAGAAAAATTAAAATAATTTGTACGGGAAGTGAGAACAATACATATGAAAACAATAATATGTAGACACGGGTGTGTTGGCGGCGTGGTGTTTCGCTGGATAAAAACACGGGTGAATCCGCTGTTCAAGCCCGGTGAAGCTGTAAAAGCCGCAGCGGCTTTAGGGCACCTAAGGCTAACAGTGTAGTCAGTTCTAAAAAAAAAAAAAAAAAAAAGTGGAGCACAGCTAGTTGTTAATATGTTTGCAAATATTTTTACATAATTTTTTTCATTGATATCAAGTGTCAATTAATGTCAAATAATCATAACATTATTATATTATTATTATATTAAGCGAGCGTAAGTGAGTAAATTCTTGTAAAAAAAAACACCTATCTAGGTATCGTTATATATTATATGATATATAATCAGTTTCTCGGAAACGGCTCCAACGATTTGGGTGACACTTTGTATTTAGATAATGTTTTACATTCCAGGTATCCTAGATAGGGGGTTTTTTTTTGGTAAGACAACGAGCAAAGCTCGGTTGCCCAGATTTTTTAATATCAAATGGAAATCACCAACAATAAAGTGCATTTCCAAACTTTACCTGTTCATTTTCTTTTCATCTTGCGTTCCGAAAGTTTCGACGTTTCCTATCAAGACTTCAGTTTATTTATTTTACATAATTCTCAGAACTATAACTTGAAAAATGGAAATCTTGTGTTCGCATATCAAACTGAAATTCTCCACTTCTAAATAATTATGATGTATTCTTACGAAGAAATATTGAATGTTATTTGACAGAGTAAATTTATATTTTCCTTGTATTAATATAACTTACAAAACAAAAAGTAAGTAAACCTTTTCCGTTTCAAGGTGTTTTCTACTTTATAATCAAGATAAATCAATATTCATTAATGCAGTATTCATTTTTGTATTGCCTTTATAATTTCAAATTCTTGAATAAATATGTGTGTGTTAATTTTGTAAATATAACATTAATTTGACTAATAATCTAGAATTAGCTGACCCGTGCCAATATTTTACACATTAAAGAATGTAAGCAGGGTAGTTACATATATTTTTAATAGATAGCGCCTCCTACATGATAGTTGAATATATTTTCCAAAGAAATGCCATTTATTGATGGCAAAGAGAAATGTTGAAAGAAAGCTATTTAATAATATTTTAACAAAAGATTTAGTTTGAAGCCATTTGTCTATTGTTGGTCTGTAGCGGGGATAAACGTAACGTGAAGAGATATTTATGCAGGCTGGCATGACAGCGACGACCACCGCTCTATTGCCGATCTCTCGGTGGTCGCCGTTCTATTTGGATTGTACTGTGCTTACCATCTGAGACAATACCGTCAATATGCCGAGCTACTGTTTAAATAAAAACACAGAAGTCGACATATATTTCATCTAATTAAATATCAGTTAAATTGGTGCTAAATTTATTATGATGGTACCTAATATACAAAACGTGACAACTCAATAAACAAAGTAAGAATTATTAAAAATAAATAAAACTACATTACAGAAACATTAAACAGAAATGATCGAAATTAAAAATCTTTATTTAGTTTTTATAGTATTATATTACACACAGTTACTAGTTGACTTAGTCTGTGTCAGTCACATAATGAAAGCTCTCAAAAGGAATCATTTTTCCCCGTTTTTGCAACATTTTTCATTGAAGCTCCGCTCCTATTGTTCTTAGCGTGATGTTATATATAGCCTTCCTTGATAAATGGGCTATCCAACACTAAAATAATTTTCCATCCGGACTAGTAGTTCCGGAGATTAGCGCGTTCAACCAAATAAACTCTTCAGCTTTATACAAGATGTCCAGAAAGGGTATCGGGTATTTGTTTTCGCGCCATATTCGAAACGGGGCGTCTAAAGGGTCCGGGGAGGGGTTCGTGGCGTCCGCCATTTTGTGCAGTTTTAGTCACGATGGAACAGTACTCGGGGACGCATCGCTCATTTTGCGTACGAGCGTATTATCTTAATGGTGATTCAATAGTGACTGCTCAACGTCTCTATCGTGCGGAATATCGTACACGCCACGCGCCAAGTGACGATAGCATTAGGAAATGGATCAGGATGTTCGAGAATACAGGTGCGACAGTTAAAATTCAAAACTCTGGTCGTCCTCGTTCAGTTCGCGATGAAGAAACAATTGAAGAAGTTGAGGCGTCGGTTCGTCAAAATCCGTCTTTATCCATCCGAAAGCGAAGCCAAGCGTTGAACATCAAAAAATCGTCTTTACATTCGATTTTAAAGAAAGACTTACATCTAAAAGCCTATAAAATTCAATTGGTTCAAGAATTGAAGGATACGGACTATGCTAATCGACTGAATTTTGCGAACGAAATGCTGCAGCGATTTAACAATTTTAACAACATACTGTTCAGTGACGAAGCAAATTTTCACCTGAATGGTCATGTTAATAAGCAGAATTGTCGGTACTGGGCAGTGGAGAATCCGAGACGAAAGCATGAATGACCCCTGCATAGCCCAAAGGTCGTTGTTTGGGCCGCTATGTCTGCTAAAGGCATAATTGGTCCTTATTTTCATGAAGATCAACGAGGCCGAGCAATTAATGTGAATAGTGACCGTTATTGCGATATGTTGCGAAATTTTTTGGTCCCAGAGTTGCAGGAGTTTGCAGGTTTCAACTCAAGAACGTGGTTCCAGCAAGATGGGGCCACTTGCCATACCTCAAATGACTCAATGGAAGTTGTTAACGAATTATTCCCTAATAAAGTCATTTCGCGAAGGGGTAACATCAACTGGCCTCCCAGAAGCCCCGACCTTAGCCCGCTTGACTATTTTGCATGGGGATACCTTAAAAGTAAGGTTTATCAAAACAATCCGACGAATCTAACCCAGTTAAAGCAAAACATCAGGTCAGAAATGGCAGCAATATCGATAGCTATGTGTCAACGTGTTATCGCCAATCTTCGTTTCCGTTTAGAAGAGTGCCAGCAACGTAACGGTCATCATTTGGATAACATCATCTTTTCCAAATAATTCTCCAATTCATATGCTAATAATAAACAATAAACTTTTTTATTGCATACAAATTATTTTTGTTTCATTGAACTTACAAATACCCGATACCCTTTCTGGACACCTTGTAATATTGGTATAGATCAACAAAACAGGATGCATAATTATAAATGTATAGGAAATCGGAAATGACATGATTGTTATTAATCGTGATTTTTAAAATTGATAATCTTTTTAAAGATAACTTATTAAATCCATCGTAATAGTGATAAATATTAAAATTAAAATGCCCCTACTTTTTTTTAAATTCATACACATTCATTCAGTAACCGAGTGAGGTACAAAGAAGTCAGGTTATAATTATTGCGAGCCAACCCTGAGAATAAACGCCAGGCTTTTTTTACGTGGGAAGTGAAAGGCTTTTTATAGCTCATAAAATTATTTTCGTACGTAGTGACGACGCTTCTGCGGCGTTGATGTAATTGTCACAATTTGTGAGCGATAGCGTTATATGCTTATCTTCCCACCGGCTTTACCGATAGGTGTTTAATTATTAAGCATAACTTATTTGTTACTTTATTACCAAGCATACAAATCTTGTGCTTAGTGTAACACTGGGCGTTACATGTTTCAATTGTATTTAGTGTGGACATGACCTGTTTAACTATTACGTATAACTTATTTATCATTTTATCACCCAGCATAAAAGTCTTATGATGGTGGGGACATTGGATGTTACACGTTTCAATTGGGCTCAGTGTGCACGAAACGCGTTTAACTATTACGCATAACCGTAACTTAATCTTCACTTTTTCGCCTTGCATAAACGCCAAGTACTTAGTTTAGTGACTGGATAGTACACGTACATATTTCAATTACTTGCAATTAAAACGAATCTAACGGCACCTCGTGTGCTAAAATCTATCAAGCCGCTTAGGCTACAGAGTGTACAAAAGAATTATAATTTTCTCCAGTCGGGTTATTACAATATTGTTTATTTGTACACTGTTGAATTATATTATATAATAAAAGTCAGTAAAATAAAATAAATTCACATTATCATCATTGATGACTAACTACACCATGTTGTTGGCACGCGGGATAAAATTTTTGGAGTTATTTTTGGTATATTAATACAAAAGGAGTATATCTTCTTACATGCTTAGAGAACATACACACGCGCAGACATACTTAAATTTTGATCACTTATCCAACAGAGTTGTTATTAAACATATCAAAATCTGAATGATTTTTTAATTCAGTAAGGCTAGTTTCATTTAACAAACATCTGAAGTCTTGGACCAAACGACATCGTAATTTAATATTGAATTCTTTTTGTGAAATGTGTAAACGAATGTACATCGCATACGTTTTGTCTTTCATTTGCAACGTCGAGAGGTCACGTTTAATAAATAAATAAAAATAATTTATTACCTACCTTTACTTTTAAGTCAGTGTTATTAAAATAAATTCTTATCTATGTAATATGTATACGTAATGAGAACATTGTTTAAGTAAAAAGTGTTTTAAATACATTTTTGATAAAAATAAAAGTGTAAAATCTTAAGCAAAATGCCTGCGCAGTACGTGATTTTATACGTTCACTTATTTTCATTCGATTTATTCTGTTAACTAGCTGTGCCCCACGGTTTGACACGTGTTAATTAATTTATTCGACACACCTGTATAGTCTATTGTTTTTAACCCATTTCAACCAAGATAATTTTTAACAAAAAAGCAAACCAACTTTAATGATTTTGAAGAGTTTCCTCGTATATCTTCGAAGATGAAGGTCGGATGCCAATAAAATGAAAACGAAACCACCCTTGAGGTAGATAATATGCAACAAAAAATTAATCTACCAAATCGGTTCATAAACAAAGAAGTTATGACTGAACATCCTTTTTTTTTTGTTGAAATCGGTTGAAAAAGACGGAGGTTACTCTATTCGAATATTCTATCTTTATTTTTTAATTGGACCTTCACCTTCGAAGATACACCAGAGGACCCTTCAAATACCATTAAAAATGGTTTGCTTTTTTGTTAAAAATTGTCTCTTTCTCACTTCCCGTACTTGCCTACAGCTTGCCATATTGCTTGAGGTTAATGACTACTGCTCCTCTGCTTAGGATCGTAGCGTGATGTTATACAAGTAGTTAGCATTCCTCAATAAAAAATCTTTAATTCAATTAAGTAACATCCATAGTTATAAATGGCTATAAATGCTAAAATATAGTTTTAAATCTGATTGGAAGTTCCACGGATTTGCACGTTCAAACAAACAAACAAAAAACAATATCTTGAGGTTTACATTGTTAATATATACATAACATAACATACCATCACGCCTGTATCCCCGAAAGGTTAGGCAGAGGTGTACTAATGTACACCCACAGTTCACCGGGTATGTGTTTAGGTCCCATGTAATAGGGGTGAGCCTATTGTCATTAATCGGGGAAAAAACAAAAATCCGAGCTGCCACTGAGAGTTTCATAGAAAAATCTATGGGGGTAATTGAGGAACAGGTTGTAAAGTTCTTTATCCACCATTGAAAAGGGAGGATCCTCCGGCCAGACGGGTGTTGTTGTGTCTGGCGGGCAGTAGCCCAACGGTTGTTGTGGGGTCCTTGTATACATTATGTTCAATTGTTGGGTTAATTTTAATATCGCGATGTAGGATGCGTCACTTTAGTTCGTATGTGGCGAGATAGATGTCGCTACAAACCCAATAACACTTTGCTCGACCTGGGAATTGAACCAGATTAATGAGACAGTTAATTGGTTGTTAGATTATTAAGCACAACAGTCATAATTATAATTCTGAAGCTAACATATAACAACTTCGTTACGATGTTCAAAGATATTCATTATGCAGTCAGTGTCTGATATGCCGCTACTTCCGAGTCCTTAAGACTAAGGCTGGAATCTATAAAGCGTACTCTGCCTTAGCTCAACCTTAGCTTAGCTCAAACTTCGCTAAGTATTTACTCAGTGCAACTTTAACTTTCAAATTTAAAAAAACGTCAACTGTCAATTAACGTTTCAATACCGCATCGGTACTGGTAAATTTCTTTAACCCAAACAAATAAAATAATCACGAATTATGTATAGAAAATTAAAATTCTATTTAAATTAGAATTCAAATTGTGTAATTGTATAATATTCAATTTACTTTAAAGCAAAAATGACAGATTATTCGTACATGAAATAAAAAGATTATAGTTTCAAACCAGTAACGAGAAACAACTGCAAACAACAAGAATAACAAAACGTGTACGTAAGTGTACGTAATAAAACAGTTATTTCTATGTAGTATAAGCCAATGAGAATTAAGCAAACAGATAATTTAAAAAGTATATAAAATGACTTTTACGTCACTATAATGACATACTATTTTTAAGGCGTAAGGCATCGAATTCGATGACTCGAACTTTACTCAGGTAAAGCTGAGCAAATGCTAAGCATGCGACTATACATTTCAATATCGGAACTTAAGGCTGAGATAAGTCTGAGCATAGTCTGAGTACGCTCTATAGATTTCAGCCTGAGAAAGCCTTATAACCAGTGCGTGTTACAAAGCGCTTCTTTCAAACCAAAATATAGTAAAATCTTATACTAGTTCTGTGAATTTGACAAAATAGAAGTAGAAACAAAAGAATCATTGTAAAACTAAATTATCTCGTTAAAATCAGGCCCCCAAACTATATTGTATGTTAATTACAATTAACCTAACTTCAGTATTAATCTGCCGAAGGAAATCGTAATCAAGATCTAAATATACACTTCATTAACCAAGTATCAAGAACGAAACATCTTTATCCGTCCGTAAAGTGAATTATCAAGACTAGTCTAGACTAAATTAAAACGAGATCATAGGGTAACCATAGTTTTTATTCCTTAGAATATATTACGTGGATATAATTGAATTGAATCGATAACAATACTATATATTATACGAGTAACAGTGTAAAACCGAGTCGTCTTATCATTACGTTCGAGTAGCGTTAAAGTGCGGACGTTCCGTGTAATTAACTATACTAGCGGTCGCCCAATGATCGAAATTCAACCAGCGATTTTTTAATTATAATTAATTAGTCTATAGACTATTTTCTGTTTGACATTTGCAGTATGAACCTAAACAATGAATAATATATCATTTGCTGTCACTTTTGGTTTAGTGACAATGTCAATATTTTGGGGGATCTAAGTTCAAAGGCACTTGTCAGGTTAGGATTCGCAGTACTAATTTATTTAATTTAATATATTTTAGCTTTCTGCAATCCCTCTCCATATAAACTTTAACCATGCCAGATCTCACAGTCTTCTGTGCAAGCAATATGCTTAAAAAGAGGTACAAAGTTTTTGCTTCACGTATCAATATAATGATTTCACAGCTACTTTTATTTGACGCTTAAGTCTCTAGATAGATTTTGCGTGTTAGTGGGGTATTTCCTAATGAAAATATATTGCCAAGTACCTATATTATATATATTCGGAATGATGCACTCGAAAGCCAGTTTTCCACTTGGCTTAGCGTGTTACAGTCTTTGACCACGCCTTCACTTAACATCAGATGAGATTGTGGCCAGACATAAATTACTTCATTATTATTTCAGATAGTCAGCTGTATAGTATTATATTATAAGTTATGGGTAAAATCTATTGTTAATCATTTTAGTAAAGATTAGGTCGTCATTTTTAAGTTGCATTTTCGGATGAAAATGAAAATTGTTAGTAGATTAATTATGGTTTTCGAGACTTGGACGTTTAAGAGATTTGAATGTATTTTGTTTCAGGTACGATTATAATATTGTGATGATATCCTATTAGAATTGAGATTCGAATCTGTTTGGTAATATTCAAATCAAATCAGCACACATATATGGATAAAGCAAAACTAGGATATGTTATTATTATATTCTTTATTCCACAAAAAAAGTACAAATGGAGGACTTAATGCTAAAAAGCATTCTCTACCAGTCTTCCAGTGGAGCAAGGGAAAAGGTATATGCAAGGTATGCATAATATTTAGTAAAGTTAAAAAATAGAAAAATTTAGCCAATATTCAATTGCTCCAAGTAAAACCTACGTAGCGAATACTTGAAAGAATCCCGTGAGTTGGCTTGTTGGATGTTGATAGGAAGCGAATTCCACAGTCGTGCTGCAATTTCGTTGTCATTTTTGTCAAAAACATATTTAAAATAAACGGAAAAGCCTCTTTTTACTTTACTGTCCGAATATAGTGTATTTTCGAATACACTGACGCAAATTATCCGATAAAAATTATTTTCGATGACTTGTCCTTGGTATTATGGTCACACTAGTAAACCAACAATCGCTAACTACTCCTTCAACTACGTGATACCTAAATAATTTGTATTACGAGTTTTGAACAGGGTTTCAAACTTTCTCACTTTGATATACATATATATATATATATACATACGTTAATTTGACACGCGAGCTTCAGACAATAATCAAGTTTCTATTGGATTTTGGTTACAATAGGAGATTCTTAATATTAATTAAGAGGGTTCCTGTAATGAAAGAACAAACTAAAAAAAACTTACGTGATGTGTACTTATATTTCTTATAACGGTCGAATGAAGTCTTGCTTCATTACTCAATTTTTACATGGACTACGGCAAAGCCAAAAGGAAGGGTTAGGTAAAAATGTTTATGTATGTTTGTATTTACTTATATCCTACTGTAATGACTAAATTACTTACTTAATTTTTTGGTGAATAAGGTATAAGTCTAATCTATATTATGGGCCAAGTTACATTTATTATACAAAGATTCATACACACATACATTATACTTTTTTTTAAAAGTGAATCAATATGTTGGAAGTTAAATTCAAAACACTGGCAGGTCTCTGATTGTTTTTCAAATGAAAAAGGAGAAAATTCTTAGTTCACAATTATAAATAATATAACTAAGCACAGAAAAAGAAATTTATATTATACTAGCTGTGGCCGCGGCTACGCTCGCGTGGTCTACGGAATGCCGTCGATCGTGCACACTCTTGAATAGTGTAATCCTCCGCTCTTGGCTATTTTAAAGATAAAAATGCTTATAGTGGTGATCCTTAGAAGATATTATGCTTCGCTTACTTTTTATAGTTCTTTTAAATATCTACAATTATGTAGTACATTAATTTGACATACCTCTTCTGGTTTACTCAGTGTAAGCCATTTAAGCGCCCGAATTATTTCACCACGATCAGTCTTTTTTATTTTGCGCGAAACCCTAATTATTTTTGAAAAATAAAAATAGTCCAAGCTACTCCTTATAACATCGGCTATCTGCCAGTGAACGTCCCGTCAAAATCAGTTCAACAGTTTCGGAGATTACCCGGAACAAACATACAGACAGAAAATTTTAGAAATAGGTTTTTTGTTACAAGTACCATATATAACTTCGTCTGCAATTTAGTAATACAGACGCCTATAGTACGCACGTACCTACGGTTAGTCAGCAAGAAGAAGGTACGAAAACGAAAGTTTGTGTACTTAAAGAATTTTAAAACTTTGCTTTATGTAATTTAATTATACTAACCGAATTGAGGAATAACGACAAGTATATAAGAATTTATCGAATTTAAGCGTTTAGTGTTCATTGGCATTGGGTTGGGGACTCCGTTTTAGACGTCGTGAGTTAAAATATTGTACAATGAGTTTTCAAAGAAAATAATTTCATATTGAAACCTTATTTTATTGTAACTCAGCCAATTAACGGTGCTATGTCTGATGGTAAGTAAGCACAGTAGAATCCAAAAAGAACGGTGACCACTGAGAGATCAGCAATCGATCGACGGTCAACGCTTGTCATATCGCCCAACAAGCTCCGCGGAAAAGGAATAAGGATTCCGTATAAATAGAATAATAATCATTTTTATCTTTAAATACTGACGGCATTCTGTAGTTCACGCGAGCGGAGCAGCGGGCTCAGCTAGTTTGTAGAAAACATTAAATATTAATGCGTTATAGTTCAGTATACAATAAAATCAAAAATCCAACATGTGCGCATCGTAAACAATCTCACTAGTATTTTTTTTCATAACGAGCCTAAAAAGTAACTTCAAAAAATAACCAAAGGTTACATACGAATACAACCTTTTGCTTTATTAATAATAATAGATTTCGGATACGTTGACAAAACACTATTATAAATGGACGCATTGTTGCTAAGTTATGCTTCAAATATCACATTTCTTTGCAAATGTCTTCCATTAGTATGTTAAGATAATATCATATTTGTTATTTTAGTTAGATAAATGATTTTAGTTGTAGATAAATCGATCTGTTTTTACAAATTATATAATTACACCATAATTTTGTTTACTATAAGACTTCATTTTTACTCATGTTATTAACAATTTTTATAGCCTATTAACTTTATTATGAAATAACATCTGGATTTCGGTGCACAAAATATCATCAAAATCCCGTGGGATTTTTTTATGATTCCTAAAAGTAATATTAACATGTCTTTTGGCCTATCAATTGTGGAATGATGTACACTTTCCGTTTCCAAAATTTCATAAAAATCGGTCTACCCGTTTTTAAGATATTTCTGGATGTATAATCAGACAGACAGGAGACATACAAAAAAACATATTCGTAAGCAGTGTCCTTTACAATACATGCCAGGTAATTTATAGATGTGTTAGCCTAGTGGTCGCGCGACTGCTATGATCGAGGTCCTGGGTTCGATTCCCAGGTCGGGTTTTTCTATGAAATTCTCAGTAGCAGCTCGGAGTTTGGCTTTGTGCTCGGTTAATGGCAATAGGTTCGCCCCATATTACATGCGATCTAAACATATAGCCGAAGAACACTGTGAGTGTACGTTAGTACACACCTATGCGTAACCCTTCGGGGATACAGGCGTGATGGTATGTTAAGTATGTATGTATGTATATGTATGTATGTATATATGTTAAGGGACAGTTTACATTTTAGTGAGATTTTGAATGTTTTACAATATGTTATACTTACAACGCAATTCTCGGCGGCATGTTCTCTTTCATCTTAATTACTCTCTTATATGTTAGTATTTTGGAAGCCCATTAATTACTAGCTGGACTAGCAGACGTTGTTCTTCCCAATGATCAATAACTCGAACATAACGCCACCTATCCCGTTTTTTCCTGATAACTTTTCCATGAACATAAATAAATTAAATATAAAGTTGCTCATATCCATTCTTTGAATCGTGAATTACGATGTTTCAGTTCATACAAAAATCCGATAGAAAAAAAGTACGTTCAGTTTTTTGTAAAATTTTCCGAGAAACTTTTTCAACTTTTCATTCCATAAAAACCTAATTCGGAGTATTTTATAAATCTTTTAAAACAAAAGTATAGCCAAATCGTTCGAGCTGTTCTCAAGTGATACACTTACCAACGAACAGTATATCATATATTATATATATTATTATATATTATATCATATATATTTTATTTATATAAATAAGACTAGCAAACCCGGTCACGCGTTGCTGTGCAGTTTTGGAGTCCCTAGGGAACAGTGATCCGATCTCTACTACAGGATCACCCGTCGGGTTAATATAAAGATTGTTTGAAAATTTCATCATAATCGTTCCCGACGTTTTTTCGACATCGAGTCCTTCAAGTGTAATATGAAGAGATATTTATGCGACCGCCGATGGATTTCCGATCTCTTGATGGTCACCATTATGATTTTTGTACTGTGTATACCATCAGAGACAGTATCGTCAATTTGCCGGACTATTATACAAAAAACAGGTTTGAAAAATTGGAAAATTGTTACATTAACAACTAGTGGTTAGGCGTGTCGTCAGTAGATAAGGACTCTTCGTACATTGAATTTTACTACGCCATTATAACACATTTTGAGACAATTTACCGTCATATGCGTCCTTGAAAGCGAGTTTTATTGCTCGCTCACTCAATTTAGAAATTTTATAGCTTTCATGCGAGTAAAATGTATTAGATTACGGTGAAAGATAAGTTAAATTAGGATATTACATATCATTCGTCCAATAAACTTTATCAAGGTTATGTTTTATGAAGATCGATGTTAGGGATAGGCTATAATTATATAAAACACCACTTGGAAGATGCATAGATAAACCTATTATTATATTTTCTCAACTCAAACAGTTTTAATAATTGCAAATAGGTGGGACTGTATTGTGTTAATTAGGCAAACCTTAATTTTGTTATATTTTTAATAGCTGTACTTCACGATTACACTCGTGTAAAGTTTATTCGATCTACCCTCCACCGTGTGTTATCGTTGCTTTCACTTACCCTACTAGACTTACAACTTGCTAGACTGCTTGATGTTCATTGCTACTGCTGCACTCCTTAGATTCGAAGCGTGATGTTATATAACCTTCCTCAATAAGATAGCTTTGTAACGCAAAATACAGTTTGCAACGAACAAACAATCTTTTGAACTTCTTAATATTAGCATAGATATCTGTGTATTAAGAAAAAAGTTTTGTTGTGGCGGACTGTTGGTGTGGATACTACTACTTATCGCTATGCTTTGTCAAAGTCAGCAGTTTACCCGAAGTCGTTGTTCGGTTGCATCGGATCAAACAGAAGTAAAACCTCATTAGGTTAACACATGCTACTTAATCTTGAGAATGCTTTGTATAGACATAACACCAACTGCGAATTCATGTAGACACAGAAGGTAAAGAAGCGGTTCTCACACTTTCCTTTCAACTGCTGGTTGAAGTTGGAAAAGGGAAAACTTTTAATTTTTTGTTTAATCTTGGTTAATTTACCCTAAAGCGAATAAATATATTGCACTTAAGTAATCATGCTTAACAGCCATCTATGCCTTCAAAAAATCCAGGTTATAAAGGATCAATATAAAAGTCATTCTGCAAATGTTCTATTTCATAATTTTTGTATTTTAGTCCGTTCCTTATTTACAGTATAGCAGTAGTTGATGAAATTACTGCAGCAGGTCATCTGATTGTAAGTATATAAAAGGCAAGAGCAGCTGAGACAAATGATAGTGAGAATCTATGGGTAGTCGCAATATAGTTGATTAAGAGTACTAGTATAAGTGAGGTAATCGCTATTTTCGAATATATTGTTCAGTGTAGTATTATTTCCCAACATCCTGGGACCAAGATCAAATTTCCTCGTATTTATTTCTATCAACCAATATACATGGAGCACGTATCTATAAAGCTACTGTAGTTTTGTAGCCAAGAGAGTAAGAAGGTTGCAAAATCGAAACTTTGTTATCTGAACAAATATTAACCTTAACTGTAGACAAGTTATCTCTCAAATGTCCAAAACATTATAATTAAATATTCTATCCAAATCGTCTAACCTGTACACCAAATATTTATCGATAAAGTAAATGATTGAATATTAATATCATCTTGTCCGAAAGATATTGGCTCGATAGATTGCCCAGTATTATCGAGTTAACTCCGGACGGCCCTGGGTCTAAACGGATTAACCGTGGTTTCTAAGATGTCGCACTGTTATACCGGTCACTTTGTTTTCTTTATTACCGACTTAATTTGTATTTGTCTTATTGTTAATAATAATAATTAGAATAACTTATGTTGGTACAAAGGTAAAAATAGCGTAGCTAGTGACATCATTCACGAGATAGTTTCTGATGATAATTGTATCAAATCACAAACATCTCCGTGACAGCGTCTCGTCCAACCGATCACGTTGCTACACCATATTACAAGCTTTTTATTTAACTTGCTTTGTTAGTGTGGGACAAATTTTGGAAGTGAATTATAAAACAGTTAACCTCAACTGATTGAGCTGAAATTTTGCCCACACGTTAAATTTTGATGACAATGCATGGTTAGCTAAGTGATGTTCATGTAAATACAATATGGCGAACTACCAAAGATGGCGGACTAGTTGTTTTTTTCGCACCTCCATGATATGAATATCAATAATAAATTAGATTTAAATGTCACGAAGTGTCAAGTTATAACATATACACGTAAACTCAACCCGATTCTGCACAATTACTTTCTTAAAAATACTAAATTATCACGAGTTAATGCTGTTAGAGATTTAGGTGTTATTTTTGACTCCAAACTAATATTTGATAAGCATATTGATAATGTTGTCAAAAAAGCTTCTAAAGCATTAGGGTTTGTATTTCGATTATCCAATGAATTTAAATATGTTAAAACTTTTAAAATTCTATATAATTCTTTTGTTCGAACCCATCTTGAATACGCATCTCAAGTCTGGAACCCCAATTATAATATATATATCAAACGCATTGAGAAAATATAAAAGCGGTTTCTTCGTTTCCTACAGTTGAAATCTGAAATATTTGTACCAGATTACACATCGCGCTGTAAAAAAATTCATATGCTCCCGCTGTATACACGAAGAGAAATAGCTGATGTATCATATCTTTTGTGTATACTCAATGGCCTAATTGACTTTTCGGAGATACTGAGCAAAATTAACCTACGTGTACCGGCAGCATCTTTTAGAAACCCTAACATACTTTATAGTCCAATTGTTAGAACTACCTATAGACAAAATTCATATTTCATTCGAGTAAGCAGCAGTATGAATAAATGGTTAGTGATTTAGACATTGATATATTTGATACAACTGTGCTGAAGTTGAAAGCTCTTTTGAATTCTTATTTCTTTTGTTAATATTTTTGTGTTCTTTATATTTATATTTTTTATTTATTTATATAAGTACATAATTATATGTGAGAACTTGTAAATGGCCTTCATTAATTTATACATGTAACTTAAATAAGTACTTAGCTGTAAATTTTCTTAAAATAAAATAAAATAAATAAATGAAAGGGTTTGCTGAAAATAATACGATTTTTTTCAAGTTTTATTTAATATTTCAGTAGCACTAAAATGAAAATAATCATTTTAGGCAAGGGTTGTGCTGAATGGTTTATTGTATGCTATGGGTACGTATATTTTTAAAAGCTTGTAGCGCAAATAAAACATTGTGTAAGGGGAGTATAAACTAAATAAATTTCTTGGGTAATATTCAGCAGAGCCTGTGCATACAATTATTATTTTTACTTTAGTACAAGTTAAATATTAAAAAATTGTTGTTGTGTACAATATATAAGTGGATGAAGGAAATATTATTTACCTAATTACACGTTACAAAATTTGAAGTACCGATGTCTCTTATATTCAAAAATAATTGATTTTAAGATTAAATTTTTGATTTGTGTTATTCGGAATATCTACCACTTTACAGTGGATGAGCATTATTTTTGGTATATATTAGGAACCCTCTCCGGCTTCACAGGGGTAGCAGAGTAATACATATAACTCTATTGGTTTACGTGGTAAAGCTCCCAGACGGCAAGATTTTTTCCTACATCTGCAACCATCAACGTTATGTTTCAGCCAATTTACACAAAACTTTAATGAATTATGCACCTAAACCTTCCTTACGAATCACTCCGTTCATTAATAAAACCGTATGTAAATCCTTTCGATAGTTCTTAAGTATATCGATTTCAGACATACTCGGTGGAGGACTTTGTTTTATAATATGGTTTGATAAATACAATTACAAGTAAATCAAACTCTCTCTAACAAAAGTATTAATAAATTATATTAAGAAATTAAACAAATATAATATTTTGAATTAAACAAAGATAATTAATTCCATTCTTTCTCCCTCTACAGCAGCGAAATATTGTAATACAATTATTAACTAACAAATAACACATGTGTATTCTTGGAATAAATTTTCGCAGAAACAAAACTCAAATAACCTTAATAAAAGTCGTTAAAAAGTTTAATTTATTTTGTACGTGAAAATCGCTTATCGTTCGCACATCAAAGAAAAATATATATCTACATATCTACGGAGTAATGTTTACCGGGAAATAAGCCGCTAACTGTCGGCGAACTCAAGGAAAAGTTTTACCTTATTCAATTGAATGTTAGGTGTTTCGCACGCTATCAATAAAAACTGCATCTTTGTTTTTTTCAATATTTTATTTTCAGAATGCTCTCAGTCGGCACAAAGTTTTTTTCATTGCATTCTTCTTATTTATCTAGTACTTCTATATCTTAGCATAATATGAATTGCTAAAGAATTAAACTACATAATTTGGGGCTGATCCCACTTGGTATGTGACTAATTATGGATTTGAATGAAAAGTTAATACAATGCGAATGCACTTACGCATCGTCTTACCTAAGCGAACTCAACATAAAACGCAGCGTGGCGTAGTATGATGCAGAAATGTCAAACAGTAGCAACCGCTTGAATTGACCTACGTGAATGAACGCACGCGAACGTAAGCGCAACGAAGCGAAAGTGTTGGTTTGTTATTTTCGTCCGATTTGGGTGTGGTTTGCGTTTTTGTTTAAGGTTTCTACTTCAAGCGGCAGTAACTGTATGACATTATCGCGTCGCACCAGCCACGCTGCGTTCGCGTTGAGTTTGCTCACTTAGATCAATGCATAAGAGAGAGTAAGAACGTACAAATGTCATTAAAACTCACCGGTTTAGCGTTCTATAGCGCTAGTTGGCATGTACAGGGTTGAGATATATGAGTTTCTAAAGATTCTTTACGCAGTGTTTAGCTTGAGAGCGATGGGTAGCGCATGGCCGATAAAGAAACTCGGGGCAGAGCAAGATGTGTGCCGTGAGCACCAGTGGTGACAATATCAAATGAAGAACAACCCTCGCGGGATGTGATATTTATCGACGCTAATTAAAATTAAGAAGCTATCGAGTAGGTATCGATGAGTTACGTGATTGCAACAAATTACGTGATTAAAAATTGAAATTAAGAGCTAGCAAAACTTAGACTATTTTAATTCCATGCATGCGTTTATAAGTCAAAGTAATAACATTAAAAAACCTGTATATCGTATACAGCTTTAACCATTTGGAGTAAAATGCAAAATAGAATCTCTGGCAATCAAAACCTCTTATGGTCAGTTTTAATTTGTACTAAATTTGATAGTATGAAACCGGCCTAAGTATTGCATGGGTTTGTTTGAAAGGAAACCAGCCGTTAGTTCGTCAAATACAGCAATTTCCTGTGAAATGTCCTTTTTCCATAGTAACTGACAAGCCAAATATCCCTTTTAACCGATTTCAAAAAGAGGAAGGTTCTTTTCCCCTAGTACGTTTATAGGAGGAAAAGGAAAAAATAGAGGATGCGTGTATTTATGTAAGGACATTAGAAGTTATAATAGGTAAAATGTTTTTTTTAACTGACTTCAAAAAAAGCAGGAGGTTCTCAAATCGAATAAATTTTTTTATGGATGTTCAGCCATAACTTCTTTGTTTATGAACCGCTTTAGATGATTTTTTTTTGTTTGAAAGGGGGATACCTCAAGGGTGGGTCCCATTTTAATTCCACTTGCATTGGATCGCAAAAACATAGTCTAGCTAGATTTTGTTAAAGTTCAGTACAATGCTAATATTAGAAATAGAGATAAATTAGTCGTACCGTGTTTTAGACTTCGTAGATCCAATTATACTTTTTAGTGTTAGGTTTTATAATAAGATCCCGAAGCACATTACTGATTTGTCGGACAACAGGTTCAAGGACCATGTCAAGCAGGTTTTACTGTCAAAAGGTTATAGCATAGATCATTATGTGAATGGTAGAGATGTCTGGAAGCATCCACTAAATTATTTTTATTGTACCTATTATTAACACTTGAATAGTTAGAAAAAAAAAGTCCGAACGAGTTTCTTATCGGTTCTTCTCGATGACTGGAATATTTTCCGAACCGACCTAAATTGATAAAGATTTTTTTGATTTTGATGTTGAACTTTCGATTTCGAAGATATACGAGGGAATTTCTCAAACTCATTGAAATTGGTTTTCTTTTTTGTTTAAAAAAAATCTTGATTAAGTTACACGAAATTAATTTAAAATAATAAAAGGAGAAAAACCCATTGATTTCAACATTTGTAATTTATTTCTTTATGAAACCGATACACAGCATTTTAGAAATACCTTAACCACAATAACGTGAGTATGTGTCTAAACAATAAACCTATTTGGATTAACTTTATAATAATAATATAGATTATATTGACACGTTCCTAGTCAACGATAATGCCTAAAAATATTTTCTTTGTAATCTATTTTTTTTTAATCCTAAATCAATGGTAATCGAATTATCGACCACTCGTAATGTACATACAACAGTGCGTATATGTCTGGTCGTCACACTGCTAGGCCAAATCGACGATTATAGTCGTGAAAATCAGGACTTGCATTAACCGGCTATAATGTATTTCCATCTCATTCTCTCACAGGGATAAAAGGACATACTTATTTATCTAAAAATGAGCAGGTTCAATTCCCGACTCGTGTATAAGTTTTTTTTAAACCTCTGAATGCAGTTTTTTTTAATCCTTAAAAACGATGTCATTGTTGTTTAGAACATATTTCTCTACCACTTGCAGCTTCAGAATTCTCCTCACTGATCCATTTAAATGTTACGCTCTGTATACTTCATATTAAAAAAATACCACAACATGTAATACAAATTCTCGCCGAAGCTCATTATTACGATAATATTAAGGCCGTTTGGATGCAAAACAGAGGTTAATGATTAATCTGAATCACGTGACACGCTGTTGAATGTTATTAAAACACTTCTAAAGTCACGTGCGACAATGTTATTAAAATACATATAATTGTAAGCACAGTAGACTATTAAAATATATAGTGTTAAAAAAACATGTGCACACTCACGCGGTATACGTGAAACATTCAGAAAACGTAAAGATATCTTCGTTAAAATTTCTTTTTAAAAATCGCAAATCAACGGAACTCAAACTATCCACCACTCACTCGTACTGTACTGTACAACAGTCCTTACACTTCCCGAATCGATGATAGTGTATTAACTTTACAGTCACAAGTGCCTCCTTAAGGCCCTAAAGTGAATATAATACTTATATATTTATATAATATAGTAAAGCGGATTTGTTGTGAGAATGTGTCCAGACCGAGGAATTGCGCCAAAAATGCTATTGGAGTCCTGGAGAAACGTAGGAGAAATCAGTATTATTCTAGGTGAACCCATGTCTAATGCGGTCCAGATAATTTATAAATTTGTCTCGTTGATTCCTAAATTTAAATAACTTTTACAATTTTATGTAATAAATTGGCTTCTCCTATGAGGCTGGCATAGTCATCAGGGATGTACTGAAGCCTTATTAAAAAAAAATGCTAATCTTTTTTGTAGTATATCATTGTTATTGATTTTTTTTTTGGTATTGAATAATAAAAATGATTACTGTAAATAAATACTTTTAATTATACATAGTCTTGAACATATTTTTTTAGGTAATCCATTCGCGATACATTTCTTTATACATTCTATGTATATAAATATAAAGTACATGATGTGTTTTGATAAGCACATCATCACTTACAACGGCTAGACCGATTTGGTTATTTTTTGTATTTTAAAATGTTTGTAATAGTACCAATTATATTTTTATTAAAAGCTTTCAAAGTCGGGAAAACTTATCGTCCTTTTTATCGAATTTTCGAAGACCGAAGAGAACAAAGGATAGAAAAGGATGTATATGTATTATTACTTTTTTTATGTTTATGGCCATGGAAGTTATCAGGAAAAAATGGAATAAGTGGCGCTTTGGTCGAGTGATTGGCTGTTGTGAAGGGCAGAATAGCGTCTTCCGGGTAACTAGTTTGATATAAAATACTTTTCAACCGGTAAGTACAAGAGTGAAGGGCACTTCTGAGTCGGATCTTAGAATAAATGAATGGCATTGCTTTCGCTAAGATATTTGCAGGCAGGCAAAATATTGATTCAATGAGTACATGATTCAATACGCTTACCATCAGCGTATTGATTGTGCCTCTATCTATACTGTATTAAAAACAGCATAATTCCAAATAACATTAATTATTATTTAAGTTAGCAATAGAATCATAAAAATATTACACCCATTTTCGATAACTGATATTATCAATTAATCTTTAAAACAGTTTCATGTTTGCCACTTGACCCATTATTGCTCGAGGGACTTACAAACTGTTGGCCCCGAGTATAGAAGAGGCTTTTGTTCCACTCCTTCAGCTATTAAACCTACGCCTAGCTTCGAGTGCTTTTCAGATGAAAAGAGTTAAGAGGTATTATAATAACCGTCTATACTAGCTCATTTCAAAATCGTCGTATTTTTTAAAATAAAGATTTCAAAAATTTGACTGTACTTTATTATCAAGCTTTATTTCTTCGTCTGAACATAAAAAGTAAGTAATTATGTATGTTTTTAGAGTTCCGTACCTCATAATAATAAAAACAGAACTTCAATAACATGACTTTATTCTCCGTCTGTTTTACCTTGATAAAGTCGTGTCTTGACACGTTTTCTCGAAAACATCTTTGAGGTATAAAGGCGAAATTAATACTACATACCAAGGTCTATGACACTTCAAATTCAATGTTAACGCATTGTAGAGATACGGATCCAAAAATAAAGAAGTTCTAATTTCTTGAGGGATTATATTGCAACAAAATTTAATTAAGTTATATTTTATTGAGTATAACCTATAAGCTCTTTATCAACCGTAACATTTAGTGATATAACAATAATTTACGAGCATATCTAATATTATTAAGTAAACAATTCTTATGCAATATTTTATCTAAACAAAAAATATAAATATTTGTTTGTTCAAAATCTTAAATTACTGCAATTTTTTCACCGCTTACTTTGAAGTATTGACGCAACTTTGTATTCAAATACGCGCATGTTTATATAAAAAATTAGCTCCATCTGTTTGAACAACCTGAAACATAAAATATTATAATAAATAATAAAATATAATAATTGACTATAGTATGGGTCTATGACTATAGTAGTTAAAAAGTAATTGAAAATAATTAGGCAGTCGATAACAAATTTAATGAAATAATTGTAAGTATACCCAAATAGTCCGAACATTTTTTCGTATAAAATTCAGTACAAAATTATAATTTTATTAATGAGATTTTGTTTTGAATTGCCATTTCAACCGGTGTAATATTTTCAACGAAAGGTATTCCGAGTGATGAAAAGGTGTGTAAGTTAGTTAAATTATTTAAAGAATGTTAAGTACGATGGTACATGGGAATCTGAAGAAGGTATAGATTTTTTTATTCTATATAATCGAAAAGCCTATATAGATAGGTGCTTAGCAACAATTTGAAACTCAAGAGTAGTAGCTGAACAGGCGTCCATTAGAAAATGCCCTATCAGCATGCTTTGGTTTCATCAGGATGTTTTCTTTCACCGAAAGCTCACGCTCATTGTAAGGATTCGAACTCACGTCGATCGACGCGATATATGTACACACTATCACTGGCCCATCATCGTTTCAGCGATTGATGGTTTATGTGAGGAATGTTATGCGTATAAAAGATTTGAATACTGAGAAAATAGTTGATAAAGAAGAGAAATAAAAATGTGCCGACTCTAGTTCAGTGGGATAACAATAAAAATAAGATGAGAGATATTCTAACCAGACCATATCAAATAAAACTTCAGTTAGCTCAGTTAGCTCAGCTAGTTATTAGTCATAATTTAAAACTGACTTAATACACTCAATCCACCATCATTCTGTCTATATTTTCTCATAAATATTCAACATTATCGCAAAACCATTATTCTGTCTGGCATAACAAAGTGCCTATCAATTATATTACAATCAGTATTTTTATACGATACGAAATATACGTTAAAAAATGTGTCATGTTTTTATAAAATCTATATTTTATGGAAAAACGGCAATTTCACAAACGCGTTCCCAATACGAATCACCAATTTGTTTTGCACTCTTAGAGGTTTTTAAATTAATGGATATTAAAATTTTTTGTAGCAATAGCATAGTAAATACAACTTACTTGAATTGTTGTTCGAACAAAGACTTGTTGTCTTAAAGCCAGTTAATACGGCTGCATGATAGGTAACGACAATTGTCTCCAATTCGATCGTGACGACCGTACGTTAACATTCGCTTAGGGATGTTGCGTTCTGGGACATGCTTTTTAAGTAACTCGGCATATTGACAGTATTTTCCCTGATGGTAAGCACAGTACAATCCAAACGCAACGGAAATCATCGAGGGATCGAAACCTATTGACGATCCCAGCTTTTATGTTCGTCTTTATAGAATACTAACTATGCCCGTGGCTTCGCTCACGCGGACTACAGAATGCCCGCGCAAACTTTGCCACCCGCTGCCGGCTATTTTAAAGACAAAAATGCTTATTGTGGGTGTTCCTTAAAAGATAGATGTATACTCTCCCGGACTGTTTTTATCTTATGGTTTACTCAGCATAAGTCATTTAAATGCCTGAATTGATTCACCATGACAAGATTTTTTATTTGTGCGGAACTCTAATTATTTTTCTAAAATAAAAGTAGCCTAAGTTACTCCCTATATTATATCAGGGAAAGTCCAACCGTTTCGGAGATTACCCGGAACAAACAGACAGACAGATAGAATTTAAAAAATGGGTGTTTTGTTATAGGTATCGTATAATATACTTTCATATGCATTTAGTAAAAAGCTGTTGTTTTGACATTACAAACAGACACTTCAATTTTATTAAGTGTATAGATATAGAAGACATAAGAGATATCTATACACGTTACGCTTGAAGGACACGATGTTGTAAGGAGGGTTTACATTAGCCGGGAGATGGTGCCACAGGTCCACGGCATCAGCTTTGTGCCGTAATGGAGGTTACGGTTAAGACTGTAACTTCGAAGTTCAGCGTGTGTAGTTAACATGATAATAAACCCCTCACAGTGGTTCTCTTTTGGTTTGTCACATTTCAGAATGAATTATAAATCTAGCTGCAAATAGGCTTGCTCTAGGCTACTTTTCTCGATGAATGGATGTTTTTCTGAACTGGTAGAAGTATATTGAATCATAAATGCCTTGTTTGGACCTAAATTGAATAAATTTTTGATTTTGATTATATACCAACTAGGTATCAAATTGCAAAATACCCGAGTACCATGCAATGATTACGTTTTGTCTTTCACGGCAACCAGTTCAAAACGGTTCCCGGATTCAGATCAGTTCAGTAGGTTTCAAACTTATGTCTTTCGATGAGGAAAGCTAGCAAGATGCCTCTTCAACTACGTTCCATTTTAAGTATTAACATTTAATTGCTAAACGTAAACTTTTTTGATACAGCCCACTTCACTCTACGTATCGAATAGTAGATTTTTTTAAAACATTCACCGATCTATAACCTAAATTAGTTATATGTCATAATAGCATGTATAAAGCTACTTAACTAATCTCACATAAGCGGCCGAGTGCCATTTGCGCTCACCCTTAAACCTGGTGAAACTGTCAAATCCTTATTGGCTAACAGCATAGTCATTTGAAAAAACAAACAAATAAATTCACATAATTTATTTCTATGAAAAAATAATAATTTTTTTCTTAATTAAATATTTAATTCCTTTCAAAAATAGTGTGTCAAAGTTCATAAATGACAAGACTTTAACTAAATGGATTCATTAATATTTAATTGATTAACTTTATACACGTTTCTTTGTAATCAATTATTCATACCAACGGTAAAAATAAAAGAGACTAGTAGGTATATGACTTTACCAATAAATTTTTATGTTCAGTTTAAATATTAAATACGAATATATTTTACTTCCCTAACTCGTACCCACATAAATCATTTGTGACGGAATTTTAATTAATACTTTGTAATAAATCAAATTGTTTTGACAAATGTGTTTTTTTTGTATTTATAAATGTATTAAAGCAGACTACAAAAATTATTGATTAGGTATTTAAAAAAAAGGTATTGTAACTGGTGGTCGATCGGATTGTGCTTTCGTTGTGTTTTGTTTTGTCATACAAAGTCTCAAATTCAATTCCTGGCCGCAACCAACAATTTTAAATAGACATACTATAGTTTTGAAGACTTAAATGTACCTATGTATTCGTTTTTATATGCTTCTCATAGTTTTAAGACAGATAATGAGATACTGTGTCTCATATTTGAAGAATCTACATAGATACATATTTTTTAATTAAGTAAGCTATAAAATATACAAAAGATAATTTTCCGTTAAGATAAAATATTAAAATTATGTTGCAAGTTTCGTATTAACACAATATTTACACAAAACCCAAGAATATTAAAAACTTCAAAATAAAATACCTAATAATATTAACATACTAAAATGAATAAAACTATTGCTTAACCGTCTCATAATACCGGTAGAATACTTCCAACTTTATACATACATTTTTCATCGGCATGCTTGGATCGATTTGTGTCAGTAAATTAACCATAAAATACATAATGTGCTTGATCACGCAAACCTTGTTTATAAAAGAACATCAAGCGATGAAATATTAAAACAGCAATTCCTATTACTGAATAGAAAAATGGTGATTCATTTAATATTATATCTATTGTGATGGAGATTGATTATTCTGTTTTTTTTTATTTGGTTTTAGAACAACTGGCTGACATTACAAACACTCAAACTATGATAATAAATGAGTCAATAATGATAGTGGGATGACAAAGCCGTCTAGCACGATTGTACTGCGGCCACCGATCGCCACTAAAATTCTATCATAGTGACTCATTTGGCACTCATTTACACTTTACCGCATCGGCTATTCTATATTTGGTTACTTACAGTGTTATATCCTTAATCAAATGTTCAGAGATTAGCATTTAAGCCCAGTGGAAGGCTTCTCATCTGAACCCTCGATTGAGTGTGGTATGTGACACAACAATGGCCAGCGTTTCGCAGGGTTGACAAATTTACAATACTTTACAATAATATAAATGAACTCACCACTCCACAAGCTCCATAATTTACCGGTAACAGTCAAGGGATAGGTGGGAAACGTTAAGTCATGTCATCGTTCATCGGCTTCTCACACCAATTCGTCTCGTGGCGAGATTACAAGCTTACGCAAACGGCCGCTACAGGCAGAATATATCTATAGCCCAACACTGTTCAAGCAAACAATTACGTGAGGTTTTCTTCAAGTTATCAAACGGAGGTACGCGTAATTCAAACTGGTATATTGACCTTCAAGACAATCACGACTGTCCTTAATATATGGTTAATATATCTCATCCTATAGCCCAACAAACGTGTATTCAATCAACTGACAATAACTAACAAGGCAATGCACAAGTTATATCCAACCAAAAAATATAACTTCTCAAAACTAGTGAAGGGAAGCAAGAACAAAAGCTGACAGCGCGGTAAGTGTGAAGTTGCCTAGAGGAAGAAAACTAAAGACAACTTGTATTGCCAGACCGTGGTTCCGAAAATACAGTTTTATATATTCTCTGATCGACCACCTTCAAACCAGCGTCAGAGCAGCCTCGTGATAGCATCTGAGTATTTCGGTTTTCAAACTAAACACTCTTGCACACATCAAGTACACCATATCGCTGACTACATCACCTTTAATTTTGGTGAACTATAAACCCGCGTCGTATACTTGCGTTCTGCTTCGAAATTACCAAGGCCTTTGATAAGGTCTGGTACACCGGACAAGTCCACAAACTACACTTACTAGGAGTCCCAGATAAGTTAGTCCACATTATTCGTAACTGTCTTACCGACCGCACCTTTCGCTACCGAGTGGAAAGTGAATTCTCAACGTCCCATCCTATACGCTCTGGTGTCCCCCGAGGCTTCATTCTGGCGCCTTATCTGTTCAATCTGTACGTCAGCGATATCCCGCTTCCCCACAACGTCCAGATAAGCTTATACGCTTACGACATAGTTATCTAAGCCACACGCAAGAACAAACTTCAACTCAGATCTCGTATCCAACGCACCCTATCCATTCTCGGGAGGTGGAGATTAGAAAATAGCGCATAACTATCAATACCGAAGAGTGCCGCGATTCTCTATTATCCCGGACAAGTACGAAAAATATTGGAACCACTCCACATTTTCGGTATCCTAATCCCCTGGGCCACCCAGACTAATATCAGAGTGTCACTTTCGACAATAGACTTAACTTCAATGCACATACCTGTACAGTCGGAACAGGGCCGATTATATTCCTTGCTATGCTCGGCAAGCAAAATATCAGGAAGGTATAGGAAGGTTTACATTTTTTTTGGTGATTAATCTGTGTAAAGATTAATCTAATAAAATTTTATTAATAACCAGTGTGAACCTAGAACCTAGCTTATCTAGATCACATTGGCGTCAGTGTCTCTACCACCACCAGGCGATAACAAACAGATCTCATAGTTAAGCTTCGTTTAAGGTCCAGTCAAATTAATACATAGAATCGTTTTACCTTACAATAAAACGCATATTAATTTACTTACCTTATTCGAAGTATAAACTTTAAATTCTGCCTGGTGATATTCGGCTCAATGACATGAAAAGATGGCGTCACCTCCCTCACACGCTATCCTGTCATGGTGGGGTGAGACACGGTGAGGTACTTGACCGGAAGTCAATGGTATTTCTTGTCTAAAATTGACAAGTAGGCGGGAACGGAAGTGCCTATCTCATATGTATTAAGCTTCGAATAAGGTAAGTAAATTAATATGCGTTTTATTGTGTGGTAAAACGCTTCTATTTGTCACCTGTGTCGAAAGGCAAGCGCATTTATGGCTATACAGCCACGTGAACGCAATTTGTACTAAACAAAGAGACTTACTTTGGTATGCCAATAATGATAAAAGAGACCCAATCAAAGAGTATTTAATACCCCAGCACGCCGTTTCATACAACATTGCTGGAGCGTTGTAATGTTCCAAATTCAAAAAACGCTCCTGCACAGTGCTCTTTGTCCGTCCGATATAGCGCCGCATTCGCACATAATATGTCCAAATACAATTTTACTTTATTACAAAGAGTTCAAAATAGATTCTTACGTCATTTAGTCGATGCCTAGAGATCTGTGTCGAAGCCCCATGGTTCGTTCGGAACCCATACTTCCACAGAGATATGGAACTTCCTTCGATCGAATCATACGTTAAATCCCTCTGGAAAACCTATTTCGACACAGCGTCGAATAACACAGACCCGTTAATGGTAGCCGCCGAAATTATACCATAACTGTATGAGCGAAGATAGCAATTATTTTGATATTTTTAACAACTTGTCAATTGTCAATTGAACCTTTTTGAATCTAAACATAGACAAATTATATTAATTAAAATACTTTATTCTTAGATGCACTGTTTAGATTTACTTAGTAATCAACGTAGTAGATTATTCTTTTATATTTATGGTGCCGTTCAATTGCTAAGTCATTATATAATTATTATAGAAATAAAGGTGTCTAATATTGATACGGTCTATATAAATGTTGAAAGGTAGTTGATTAGATAACAATTTATAACAAAGTACATGGTTGAATAGGTACTTCCATAGACACTAACTAAAATAACTGATTTTTAGTAATATGTTGACAAAAATAACTTTTTATATCCCACATATTCTAACTATTTTTCATAGCAATAACAATTTTTGAAACAGCCCACGTAAAATAACTCGATAGTTATATATTGTGCACTTTTGTGCACACGTAACCTTGGATACATGGGATGTAAAATAAAATTGTAACTGGTTTTTTCTCCAGTTATAAATACTTATCACTGTAAATTGATCTTCCTCGAATACGTAAAACGAATAAATAATTATTATTCCAAGAAATCCGCGCTAACGACAATTTCATATTAACTTTAACAAATGTTTTAACAGAAAACACGGAACCCTTTTTTATCGTTGTTGTTTTTCGTAATTTATGGGTCGGAGTTCACGTGACTGGGCCGTTTGTCACGAAGGCTTTATCCCACATACGACGTGGGGTTGACCTACGTCGCCGATGCCCATATTAAAAGAAACCTCACTCATAAAATTATAACTTGTGAATTACATGCTACCGTTCAATGTTAGCCTCATCCGCGCAGTGTGCATCAAAACTATTAAACCGCCAATAAAATATTTTTGACTCGATTTTTTTTTGACTCGAATATCTTATAATAGTAATTATAATTTATTATTATTGTAATATTATGAAAATAAAAATGATATTTCGATTTAAAATTAACATACCTACTTAGTTTTACTTTCCTTAAAATTTAGCAATTTTTTAAAAGGTGATAACACCGTCGCCAGACCCGGCGCGGCGCGGCGTTGCGGTACGTTTGATCGTATGGCGGTACCTTGCGCCGCGCCGCCATTATTGCCGTGTAAGTTGCCTCATTTAACTAATTTTTCTTACATTTTATTAGGAGTCATTTTTTTAATATATAATCTGAGATAGATAACGTAAACAGAATATAATCTCAATACCTAATACCATCTTCACGGATCCAACGGGGTTTTTATTACACACTGTATAAATACTACGGAGTACGGTTATTATAGTGTAATTTTAGTGTTCAGTAGTATTTTGTCTAGTTTTTGAAATGAAAACTTCCCTAACACCGTTGCGATTTGAAACACCATGAAACGAAAAAGCGACACAAAAAAGAGAACAATATATAAGTCTATAAGATTTAGCCTTAGAAAAAAAAAAGTATGTAATTTTATGCCTATGAGAGAATGAGATACAAATACAATACACGGTTAATGGAAGTCCTGATTTTTCACGACTATAATCGTCGTCGAATTGGTTTAGCGGTGTGATGACCAGCCTTTTACGCAATGTTATATGTACAGTACCAATGGTCAACAGTTCGAGTTCCGCTGATATTAAACACATAAATCAAACATATATCAAAAAATATATTTTGATAAGCACAGTACAATCCGAAATTAACGGTGACCTCCATTGACCACGAAGATGCCATTAAAAAAGTACAAAAAAATAATAATTGAAAAACTGCTTGACCGATTATTATGAAATTTTGATCACGGAAAGCTTACGTCATTTCATAATTGATAGGTAGGCTAAAAGATTACTCAATAACATTTTCAGAAAAGTAAAAAATATTTTCTTACTTTTTGATTAAATTTTGTACACGGAAAATGTATGTCATTCCTAGGTTGAGATAATGAATCTGATATACCGTTAAGTGATCAATTCTTATATATATATATATATATATATATATATATATATATATATATATAATTGGTGTCTCGGAAACGGCTCCAACGATTAGGATGAAACTTTGTATTTAGATAATGTTTTACATTCCAAGTTTACCTATATAGGTGTTTTTTTTTTGTTTATGTAAGACACCGAGCTCAGCTCGGTCGCCCAGATATTTGTCAATAATATGAGTAGAAATAAAATTACGAGAATACAATCATTACTGTGTTACAAATGTGTGCGGAGTTGCGGGGCAACCATAGTAAAATATAAAAGTTTAAAGGTCAAACAAACCTTTGATAAACAAATTAACATATACATTTAAGAGTCACATGCATCACGTAAGTTAACTAACCACCTCGAGAGGAAACAATAACGCGGCGCAAACAATGCGGTCGTGCTAGAAATGGGCGGATTAAGTGTAATAAGTACAACACACACGAGACCCGTGAGTGTAGCACAGGTACGCACTTAAAACATTATGGAATTAATTCCAGACACTATTGACTGTAGTAGCTGTAAAAAAACGTTTTCTAACCGGTTCTTCTTGATGTCTGAGATATTTTCCGAACCGGCAGCAGTGTTTTTTGACATATATAAGTACCTTCTTAGTGTCTAAATTGAATAAAGATTTTTTTGATTTTGATTTTGTTGTCATATTAATAACCAAAAAACTTTTGTGATTCCAAAATTATGTACCTATGTATAATACATAATATCTGGGAGACCAAAGATTGCTGGATATCTTAAAAAAGAAAGAAAAAGAAATACATATATAGGTAAACTTTAAATGTAAAAAACATCCAAATACAAAATTTCATCCAAATCGCTGGAGCCGTTTTTAGGAAACCAATTACATTAAACAAGAATTGCTCACATAATTGTATTAGATATAAATTGGGCCGGCAGACAATGTCCTTCCTTTTCCGGTAGTTAGCTCGACTATACCGTCACCTATCGGATTCTAATATATCTATGAACCATCGTCTCGATAAGAAAAATAAACGTAAATATGAGCTCAATCAAACAATTCGTTCAGAAGTTATAGAACCACAGACCCACACAAGATTTTTATATCTACACAATTATTAAAACTGAATTTGTAATTTGATAATAACAGCTTTTTACTAAATGCATATGAAAGTATATACGATATTTATAACAAAATAAATCCATTTTAAAAATTGTTGAAGTGAAATTTCTATGCTCGCATGAGGGTAGTTTTTATGGATGAAACGCGTCACGAAGATGTGAAACGTTTTGAGAGAGAGAGGGAGAGAGCGATTGAGACCAAATGAGAGAGAGTAAGAAAGGACGAACGTAGCATGAAGCACGTAGCCATGAAGACAATGTGTAAACAGTGAGTTCAATTTATAAATAAACATTTTGTGATAAATTTGTAAATCTTCCCATACTAAACAGTTCTTCAGAGTGGCTAATATATTTGTTATTTTTTTCTTAATATACAATGTTTTATGTTAATTCGTTTATATTTACAAATAACATTTGGCATTTTAATTTGCCACTCGTCAATTAAGAATTTAATATACTATTTTTCATAAAATAAAAATATATCATAAATTCTCTTTTCTAAATTTTTATTTAAAAAAAAATATTTCTTATATTTAGTCTACAGTTAAATAATAATCCAAACACGCCATCTACATATTCAGGAACGACAATAGATGCTATTTTACAAGATATTTAGATAATGTTGAACACGAACTTTTAATGCATACTTTACTTATCATAATGCTTTAGTCACAACAATACCAACAGATATCGCATCAAAGAATGCAGATATCGATGAAATAAATTAAAATTATGCTGTATTAAATATCGACACTTTTATTATTTTAATGACAATTAAATTCATTAAAATCCTAACATATTATATCTTCCTCTTTCCCTCTCTCTAACGCCCGGTTTCCGAAAGGTTGATCATCACAAAAATTAACTAATCAACTGTCAAATGTCTTGTTAAGTGTATATTGAGTTGCTAAAAGCATGGTTAACTACTTTAATTTGATCAACAGTTCAGTTGACAGTTAAGTCAAAATTTAGACTAAAATCGCTTGTCAAACGCCATTTTGGGTTTCTCGAAAGCTAGTTAAGTCATGATCATAGATTAATGTACTGTCAAACGCGTTGTCAAGTAATCAGTGCTTCTTAACGAGTTATCTACTGATTTAAGTTGATTTAAGTTTGTTTAAAACTAAAATGTTGTTATAAAACGATCATGTCTCTCACGGTTGCCAGCTTGAGCATTTCTAGCAGTGAAGATATTTAACTGTTTCATAGTTCTTGGCACTTAAGCGATACTATTAAACTCTAACGCAATGACCTCCCAAGTTTCGTTTTTTTTTTTTTTGTTGTAAAAACTGCATTAGTGCTCTTATTTTCTATAACATCTTTGTAGCTGCAAACAAAGTCTATTGTAATATAAACGCACAATATACTGTATCAACATAAACAAAACAAATATTTTCAATTATCAAGTCGTCAAACCTTTGTACAGTTATTCCATATGTAGGAACATACCTTTGAATTAGTTCCAAAAGCTTACACTTTTCTTTTTCGGTGAAATTTTTTCTCCGTGAACTCATTTTATAATTTTTGTAGTAAAATCGCAATAATATAAACAAAGAATAGTAGGTATGTAATACTCCTAGCGTGTAATAAAAGCGGTAATCGTACTCGTCTGGACGCACAACTCATAAACAGCTGTTCGTTTAACAACAGATTTAACAGTTACGAATGAGCTATTGAATGTAAAGTTGAACGGTATCCGCAATGTGACCATAATAAAAAAATAATATCAATGTCAAATCAAAATGATCATAGATTAGTAAATTTAACACTAATCAACGTTTCAGAAACTCGAACTAATTTGACAACGATGTTAAGTTGACAGCTGTGTCAGTTGAACGATAGTTTGATCAACCTTTCAGAAACCGGGTGTTAGTCTCGTAAATCTAAAGCTTTAGATTAGTATAGATATAAACGAGATAGTATAAGTATAAACGAGATTTAAAAATTAGTTTGCCAAAGAAGTTTTACTTCTGACATCTGTAGGTACTTTGTACGCACGCACATTCTTTTTTGTCTAGGTTTCCGGTGCCGTTGCGTAAGCATCAGTGAGATCCTACATACAAACTTTCAAATTTATAATATCAGTGGGATATATAATGAATGATAATGATGAAAATAATTTGGAATAAATTCTGGTTATTTAAGGAAATATTAAAGAGTAGTATGCAGGTAGAGATAAAAAAGATAGTGGAACTACATTGGTTTGAAACTGCAAAAAATAGAGACAGATGGAAGTCTTTGGAGCAGGCCTTTACTTAGGGGGGTTCATGCAAGAAAGAAAAAAAGATTAAATAATAACATGCAGGACACAAATTATAAATTTGATTAACAAAAAATTCGTAAAATTATAACCAAACAATTATAACATTAAAAATATAGGGAAATAAGTAGAACTACATAACCAAACTAATTAAATTATAAATTCAATTGACCTTATATTATTTATCGCATTTTGAATTACTTAAAAATATTTTATGAAATGTATATAAAAATGAAAGTAAATTAGCATGAAATAAAAAGCTTTTTTATTATTTTATTATATATATATATATATGAATGATTATTTGTTTGTTTGTCCCCTACGAGTTATTAAATTGTTCTGTCGATTGCGATGAAACGTTGGTAACTTGAGCACACTCCTGCGAAGAATCTGTGTTAGTACATGTAGTTTATAATAGATGGCAAGCGAGTCGTTCCACAAAAAAAAAATTATGCGTGTAATTCACACGTGGTAGAAGTGAAACCTTCACATCTATGTTTTTTTTTTAGTAAATTAACAAATACACATTAGTTTAAAGATTAGTACTCACAATCATTATTCACAATATTATTTTCAATTAATGCACATTCGAAATATCTATGGTATCCTAACACAATATCAATCAGTATCAGAATGTCATAAGTGTTGCCTAAAAAGTTTTTGTTTTGTGCCTTTTTGGTGAGGTAATAAGTTTAATTAATGCGTGGCAATCTTTTTACTGACGCTTTCGCTTTTTCGTTTCATCGACTTTCAAATCGTAACGGTGCTAAAGAAGTTAACACTTCAAAAAACGAAATCAAAGTCGCAGGCAAAAGCTTGTTACTAATATAAATATTAAATATATCCATAATAATAACATATATTTGTGAAAATTATGGTTTTGCTAATCTATCTAACACATGATGATTTGATTTACGGCCGTTTTCAATAACATATCTTAGTTTACTATCCCCGAATTGTACATGTTTGTAATAAGTACTATCTTAAGACAGATATCGGCTTCCCTCTTATCTATCCAAGCTATAGGATATCAATATATATATTATGTAGAAACAAAAAACTATCCATTGATAAGTTATTAAAAGAAAAGTAAGGACAAAAGGTCATATTTGTCTATCTTTAGTAACTGAAACAACGGATAGACAGGTTATTGAAAACGACCGTTAATATACATAACATTTGAATATAACCTTATATGAACTAGTCCCCAGGCCCTAATAAAACAATTAAATTTACGCCCGAAACAAAGATAACAAATCGACTTCGCGCAGTTTATGAAGGTCTTTTTTCGTGTGAATTATGTACCCTTAATAGTAGAATGCGAAAAAGAAACTGAACATAAAATTGCGTTGCTATCACTCGTAATATATATTGAGATCTAAAAACCATATTATCTAATATTTCGTAATATATGGTTCCTGAACTATAATGAACTCGGTATGAAATGACCAAGTTTATATATCAATATAGAAACCTATTTATTATGAACTAGATGTGCCCCACGGTTTCACCCGTGTTAATTTTATACGACAAAATCATCACCAACGCACACGTGTAGGCAATTTTGTATATTTTGTGTAAAACTGTCGACATTTTTATGAGGAATAAATTAATTTTTCAAATTATATTAAAGCCTATGTTACTCGCTGATACTGTGTAGCTTTTAGGTGAAAGAATTTTTAACATTGGTCCAGGAGTTTTTAATTTTATATATTACAAACAAAAAAAAAAAACAAACAATAAATCAAATCTTTCCTCTTCATAATATTGGTATAGATATCCTGAATTTAGTCCTGATACTTAATCAATTTAATAATGGGTTTGGTTTACTTAATATTACTGAAATGTCTCTGGATAATTTAATTTTAGTGTTTGCAAATAGTTTCTACTGTCCAAACGGGGGTCAACCACAAATTTAATCTCTTTAGTACCTACCTACCTACCAATAATAAACTTGTCACCCCTTACGAACGTTGTTTGAAGTTGTTGGTAATTAATCGAAGTAACTTGAAAATCTGAAGCCGTTTTAATAAGTATTTGATTTGTATATCATTTTCGTAACTTATTTATATAATTCTAGCTTTACCCCGCGGTTTTACCCGCATAAAATTGACTAGAAATAACTGAATTATGATTATACTTTAGTATTTCCTCGGGAAAGTCGCCGCCGCGCCGTGCTCCCACCGCGCCCTCATCACGCAAAGCCGGGCTCTATGAATGTATACATGCACCGCGCCGCAGCCGCTCCGCCAGCGCTCCTCTGCCGCTCTGTAACCTTGCCGCTGCGCCGCCGCCGCGCGGACGTAGACAAAGCAATTCGGACTTAGGAGGCTCTATTTCTTCTAACTTAACAAAAGTCAATATTTTATGGCTATCTGAGAGATATAGCTTAACGGTAGATAAAGTTGTCCATATCAAACTTCAAGGGGTCCACGGCAGCGAAAACAAAGTCTGGGGGTGCACGAGCTGCAAATGGGGTCGACAATAATGAATGAATAAGCAAGTCGAGACGAAAATTTTAACTTCCTATATTTAATAATGATAATGTGTTTGTACTTACATAATACTTTTTTACAATAAACATATAGGTAATAATTCTAAAAGGTAAATATTTATAGAATTTGATAAAGATATGGAGCTATATTCAGAGAATTTCATAAGTACATTCATTAATCATGGGAAAATTTAGGATCGATTAGCAGATGACCTTCTAAAATTATTTTTGTAGGTGCTTTTGTTGAAATTAAATCTGAATGAAAGCGTTAAATTATTATAAATTCCATAGTAGTAAATAATTCTATTTACAATACCCAAGTACACATTAAATTTCATTTGGCAAGCTATTCACTTAGTAGCCGGAACACTTGAACTTGTAACAAACAACCTGCAAATTTGATAAAGGTATTTGTATATATTGCTTTCTGGCTCGCTCTAGTAATGCTTGTTAAGACTTGCATCAATTGAACTTGTGCAGACTTGTTCAATTCGGGAATATTTCCAAAAATACGTATGTTAGAGATAAACAATGTTTATTTGTCATTAGAACTTTGTTAGTTAAAGTGAAGTACGTTAAAGTGAATCAATTTCGTCTTGTTTGGAATTACCAGAGAAAAGTAAGTAAATTACTTTTTTTTTATTTATTCTTGTAGTTCCTCCGTTTGACTTGCAAACTTGAGGTATTAGTAGTTCAACATTAAATTAAGTACAGTTGCATGCTTATTCCTTAATATGTAGTTACCTTTTTCAAAATTTTAAGAATCGGTATTATATACTTGTACGTCTGAATCTTTATAAACAAGTTACTACATGATTCCTTTCTATATCCATACATATATTATAAAAGATTTCTAAAGATTTAAAAATATTTTACACAAGGAATCAATTCGGTATCTATGTCTTATCATATTATATTAGTGGAATTTTTAATTTTTCTCCAGATAACTGCTACTAAAAATCCGAAAATGGCTGATTAAAAAAAATGTCGACAATACAGTGTTGATTATATGAAGTTTGGCTTCATTCCGGCAACCTACGACAAACGATTGCCTATGTGCCTTCTGTGTAACAGAATTTTAAGTAATGACTCTATGAAACCCTACAAGTTGGAGGGTCATTTGAAAAGTTGTCAACCTGAGAAATCTGGTAAAGATCTGAAATATTTTCAATAAATTAAGGTAATAATTCGGAAGAGACCAACATATTATCCATAATATGTTTGCTTCGACTTCACAAAAAAGCGATGATGGTTTGAGGGCATCTTATAATATCGCACTCTTAATAGCAAAGTGTGGAAAGTCATATACTATCGAAGAAAAATTAATCCTGCCAGCTATTGAAGAGGTTTTCAAAACTGTGTTACACAAACCGGCCGATGATATTATAAAGAAAATTCCTTTGACCGCCAATCTCTTCAATTTGTCATCAACGCAGTAATGATTTTCTAATATTTAATTCTGAGAAGGAAAGCTGAAATAATGGACTTGGCCCTTATCAAATTTAGACTGTCGCCTTACAACTGCAGGTTAAACCTCATTGAATATACTAAACAAATCTGTTAAATAGGCAATGTCTGGCTTCCACTTAATTAAATTATCTTTCAAAATTGAATCTTTAGAATCCAAAAACTCCAAAACTGTCTCAAACAGTGAAAAACAAATTTGCAGGTTGTTACAAGTTCAAGTGTTCCGGCCACTAAGTGAATAGCTTGCCAAATGAAATTTAATGTGTACTCGGGTATTGTAAATATAATTATTTTCTACTATGGAATTTATAATAATTCAACGCTTTCATTCAGATTTAATTTCAACAAAAGCACCTATAAACATAATTTTAGAAGGTCATCTGCTAATCGATCCTGAATTTTCCCATGATTAATGAATGTACTTATGAAATTCTCTGAATATAGCTCCATATCTTTATCAAATTCTATAAATCATTGATTCGAGGGTAGGCGGGTAATTAACCTCTGAGTCATGGCTCAAGCCGTCGCTTCCATCTTCTTTATATTCTATTCCAGACTATATACTTGTCAGAAACGACCGCACTGGTAAGGGAGGTGGTGGCGTTGCAATCTACTTGAAAAGGAATTTATCCCTTTAAAATTATTTTGAGTTCCACTTCTAGCTACAACGCTTCGTGTGAATTTCTCTTTCTTGAAATTGACTTAGGTCTTAAGTTTGCTATTGGTGTAGTGTACTGTCCTCCAGCAGTTAACTACTTCTCCGAACTGGAACTGCATTTTGAGAATCTTATGGCAAATTATAACCGTATATTCATTATGGGTGATTTCAACACGTGCCTGCTTCGTAATAATTCCAGATGCCTCAAATTACGATCGATTCTCGAATCTGCTAGTTTTAGTATTTTAGATTTAGCACCCACGCACCACTCTAGTAACTCTGATTCTCTCTTAGATTTGATGATAACTTCGGACACCAATCTCTTATTTAGTTATGGGCAACATTTGGCGCCAGCCTTCTCGCACCATGATTTGATATATGCCTCCCTTAAAATTACAACACCTAAACCTAAACCTATACTTCTCTCTCAAAGAAATTTTGGCCGTATGAACACGATAAGCTCCTTAGTGACGCTGCTAACATTGATTGGGCAGCGGTAGAATCTCTGTCTACAGTAGATGAGAAGCTACATTTCCTGAACACTATTGTTGTTGATCTTTTTGACCGTCATGCCCCAGTTCGTCCCATAAAAATCAAGCATCGTCCTGCTCCTTGGTTTTCAGATCCAATACGTAGGGCAATGTTAAAGCGTGATCGTGCATTTCGTAAGTTCAAATGTCACAGGTCTGATGAAAATTGGGTGCTGTACAAGGCCTTAAGGAACAGATGTAATCTTCTGTGCCGGAACGCCAAACGTCGCTATATTTATAAGCAACTTGAAGTATCCACACCTGCTTGCTTATGGAAATTTCTAAAGTCGCTCGGACTATTCAAACCCTTGAATAGGGACGATAAAATTCCTATTGACTTGAACTTGTTAAATAAACATTTTGCAAGTGCTACTAAGCTCACACTGAATGTTAAAAATCTTACTCTTAAATTTCTTGCTTGTTTACCCCGTCCTCAGATTGAGCAGTTTGAGTTTTCCCCTACTGGTGAAGATGAAATTACAAAAATATTCCTAACTCTCAATTCCAAAGCTGTGGGTTGTGATAATATTGGTCGTGTCATGCTACAATATATTTATAAGCTTATTCTCCCATGTGTGACTTCTATCATAAACTTTTCTTTAACCACGGGAATTTATCCTGCTTCTTGGAAGAATGCTTATATTGTTCCGCTTTCTAAAGTTACCAATCCCATAGCTCCTAATCATTTTCGACCTATCTCTATTCTTCCCTTCCTTTCCAAAATTTTGGAACCTATTGTCAATAAACAAGTTACTTCTTTCCTCACTAACAACGAACTATTAAATCAATTTCAGTCTGGCTTTCGAACCACCCACAGTAATACTACTGCTCTGCTTAAGATCACGGAAGATGTTAGATCTAATATTGAAAAAGGTATGGTCACAGTATTGGTCCTTATTGATTTTAGCAATGAATTTAATGCTGTAGACCACGATCTTCTGATTGCCGCTCTTTCTTGTCTTCAGTTTTCACCCTTAGCACTGGAATGGTTTTCTTCTTATCTCCAAGATCGTCACCAGGCTGTTCGCGTCTTTGATGGCGTATCAGATTGGTGTGCTCTAGAAGCTGGTGTTCCCCAAAGCGGCATTCTATCTCCGTTACTTTTTTCTATTTTTATAAACTTAATTATGCCTATTTTACAATCCCACTACCATCTCTATGCTGATGACCTGCAATTGTATCTGCATTGCGAAATAAAGAATCTTCCTTCTATAATCAATAATTTAAACAAGGACCTCTCAAGTTTACTTTCCTGGTCTGAATCTTACGGGATTTATGTTAATCCAACTAAGTGGCAATCCATTATAATTGGTAGCTTAAAACAGCTTGCTAAAATAGACTTTAATTCATTGACTCCTCTTCAATACAATAAATGTACCATTCCTTACTCAACTACGGTGAAAAATCTTGGTATCATCTTCGATACTAAATTATGCTGGGCAGACCAAGTCAAGGAAGTTAGTAGAAAATTTTATGCTTCTCTTCATTCTCTCATGCGTTTGTAAAACTTTCTTCCTGTTAATACTAAGATTTCCCTAGTGAATACTCTTCTTCTACCACTTCTGGATTATGCAGACCTTGCTTACTTGGATCTCTCAGAAGATCTCTTAAATAAATTTGATCGTCTACTCAATAACTGTATCCGTTTCATCTTCCGTCTTCCGAAGTTTGATCATGTTTCTGAATACCGAGCCAGGTTGAAATGGCTACCTATTCGGCAACGTAGGAATATAAGAATACTTTGTCTTCTTTTCTCCGTACTTAATAATCCCAAATCCCCTAAATATTTAAAAACACTATTTCAATCTCTCGCGGATACGCATAATAGACAGCTAAGGTCTTCTGATTCTTTAATTCGCAGTATAGCAAGTCATCATACTAATTTCCGCGACCAATCCTTCGCCGTTACAACAGCACGACTGTGGAATTCGCTTCCTATCAATATCCAACTGGCCAACTCTCGAAATTCCTTCAAGTATTCGCTACGTAGGTTTTACGTGGAGCAATTGAATATTGGCTAGGTTTTTTTCTCTTTTTTTTTACTTAACATTATGCACACCTTGCATATACCTTTCCCTTGCTCCCTTGGAAGACTGGCAGAGAATGCTTTTTAGCATTAAGTCCTCCATTTGTACTTTTTTTGTGCAATAAATAATATAATAATAATAAATATTTACCTTTTAGAATTATTACCTATATGTTTATTGTAAAAAAGTATTATGTAAGTACAAACACATTATCATTATTAAATATAGGAAGTTAAAATTTTCGTCTCGACTTGCTTATTCATTCATTATTGTCAACCCCATTTGCAGCTCGTGCACCCCCAGACTTTGTTTTCGCTGCCGTGGACCCCTTGAAGTTCGATATGGAGCCCCAGGGGTCCATATGGGCCACTTTGGGGACCTATGGTCTATACTGTTATCATAACATTATCACTATCATTAAAATGAGCGCGTGCGTACGCCAATTATACAATGTGCTACGTCAACCTATACAGAGCGGGACCGCGCACCGAGGGCGCGAACGCGACGGAAACGATTCCCTCGTACTCTGTATAACCGACGGCGGATAACACGCTACGGTAACCAGCTGTCTGGAAACCAGTGCGTGCGAGCCCCTTTCACTACGTGTGACCAACCCTGTTCACACCCGAAACTACTAGGCGTGAAGAGGGCGAAACATCAAGGTACACACACGCAGTGAGGTGCCTGCTGGTAGGCGCGGCGATGACGTAGCACGGAGCGGAATGGACTGGGTCGCTGGCGGGTTGAACTTTAGTGAAGATGCGAAATGACACACAGGCACCACAATAAAATTTGCTGTTTTCTTCAAGACACAATACAATTTGTTAATACTATATCTTCTGGGTACTGTTTCTTCCAGTTTCTTGAGTCTTGAGTCTTGAGTCTTGATTCTTCAGCTTGTGGTACCCGTGTGTGCTTGTTGGCCCCAGTAGAGCGCCTTTTATATTGTTTGCCGGAGAGCGAGACGGACGATGGCGTCTCTATCTGTACTGCTCATTACCAAACTTGGGTGTGGTCCGTTAACCGCGGTAATGCGCAGTGGTTGCAATATCGCTGTCTCTATCTATTATTATTATTATTACTTGTATACAGAATACAATAAATTGTTAATACCTCTAATTACAATTGTAATTGTAATTCTAATTGTAATTACTTGATTACAATAAAAACCATTTCACATTAATGTAGACACAAATACCTATTCAAAAACACTAACTTTAACATTATAGGTTAATAAACATGGGAGATACAAAGCATTAAACATTGCAACTTTAAAACGTCTTGCGACTCGTTATATACACACTATTTGAGTTCACAATCATTATAAAACACATACAGAAGGCTATTTTACTCATATAACACAAAACATTACGTATAACTTTTATAAGATATGAATTATTGACAATATATGATTTCAGTACTTTAAGTGATTATTTTTATTAAATTACACACATTTTCATGACTTATATACTGTTCTTACATACCTACACGTTATAATAACATATTCAAAACATTAGAAACATTAAATTATTGATTGTTCGTGCAAATGATTCATCCTTACAACTTATATTTACAATTGTTATTCTCGTATCATTACGCTTAGGCTTATGCGTCGCTAACAATCATATGCAATTTTTTTTTAATCCGAAAGAAATTAGTGCGTTTAAACAAATAAACAAACAATCATAACCAAAAATGCTTTATTATGTTAAAAAGCATTACTATATCTATATCTATACATTTAATAAAATTGTAGTGTCTGTTTGTAATATCAAAATAACAGCTTTTTACTAAATGCATATGAAATTATAAACGATACCTATAACAAAAAACTATTTTTTTTTTGTTTTTGTCTGTTTCTGTTTGTATTTTTGTTTCGGGTAATCTCCGAAACGGTTGAACCAATTTTGACGGAACTTTCACTGGTATATAGCTGAATTTATAGGAAGTAACTTAGGCTACTTTTATTTTAGAAGAAGAATTAGGGTTCGTCACAAATAAATAAAAATTAGTCATGGTGAATCAATTCGGGCGCTTAAATGGCTTACGCCGAGTAAACCGTATGAGATATAGCAAAGTAATGTACTACACAATTGTAGGCATTAAAAAGAGCTAAAACAGTTAGTGAAAATATATATTTATCTTCTAAGAAATGCCCAAAAATAAGCATTTTTTTTTAAATAGCCAGGAGCAAGAGATCAAGATTCGCGCGGGAATTCTGTAGTCCACGTGAGCGAAGCCACGGGCACAGCTAGTCAATTTATAATAAATATCTGGGCGACTGAGCTGTGCTTGGTGTCTTATAAACATAAACGGAAAAATACCTATCTAGGTAAACTTGGAATGTAAAACATTATATAAATGCAGTTTCATCGCAATCGTTGTATCCGTTTCCGAGAAACCAATTACATATATATATATATATACAAGAATTGCTCACTTAATATTATAAGATAAATAATGGACTATTTGATACACGTGAATTTATTCACATGAATATACTTTGATGTTTTAAATTCAATAATTGTGGTTTATCTTTAAATTTCTTATTTTATTTTAACCCCCGACTCAATTAGAGGGTTGTGTTAAGTTTAACATGTTTAACTGTGTACCTGTTTGCATAGTGCCTCTCAAATGGCTGAACCGATCTTAATCTACTTTTTAAAGTGAAAACCTTTTTTGTACCGTTGTGACTTGAAACTCGATGAAATGAAAAAAGCGACAAGACGACAAACAAACATACATCAATAGGATTAAGTATGTAAGGGAATGAGATATAATACATTATACAGTGTTTCCTATTATCTCGGTTTCCTCTTTGTACGTGTGTATAGTACGTGTGTATGCGTATTACGAAGCCTTAGGAAAAGGCGTCATATACAGAGTGGTGTATTGTTTATGTGAATACTTTTAGGTTTTCTGAAGATTTTACTTCTAGCGCGTGAGAACTCCACAAAAGTTTCTTTATTTTATGTTAGAAAGGTGACTTGATCAAGAGTATTCTTAGCTATTATTCAAGAAAATCTTTGCAATCATTTGAAGATTATCAGCTCTTTTCTATTTGATGACCGTTCATCCACATCCATTGTGAACATCTTCAACATGTTATATTTACAATCAATACATCAATCTTATATTTGGAAATTCTTTTACTTTAATGATGCTCCAACTTTTCTTCTTCCAACTCCTCACCAACTTACAGTAGAGGTATTGTATTTGGGCTCATTGGAATTTTCGCAAAAATTGGTTATTTATGTCCAGGTTTTTTTCTTCAAATTAACTTGTTTATTACTACATAATATGTATGGCCTTAGATAAAAGAATTGTTCAGGAGATAATTGCATCCGTGCTGACTTCACTCAGTACCTACTTGTCAAATTTGTAAATACATAAATTGTAAAAATGTTTTTAAGTGAAATGCCCAAGTATTTTATTGAAAATATTTTATTTCCCCGGCAGCAAATGGAAAATTATGACCATTCTGTCACTTCGTACCGCATATTTATTTAACTTTGTTAATGATTTTTTTACAAAGTAGAAGCTTTCGTTTTATTAATTTTAATCATGTAAATTATAACCCTTAGTAATTTATAAATTTACTAGCGCTTTTCCTGTAGCTTCGCTCGCATCATAGCTGAGTTATGTCCCATCTTTTTTACTTTCTAACTGAATGGTTAAATATCAATTTTCTTAGATTTGTGTTCAAAAATGACGGATTTTCATACAAACTTACTCCTTGAATTTCCAAAAATCCTTCCTTAATGCTCACCTACAGAGTGTTAAAGTAATCCAAATTTTCACGCTCTTAGTCCCAGTAGTTTGAGCTTTGAATTGATTTGTCAGTCTATTATCCTTTTATATATTTAGGTGGCCAGTCATGTGATGTATAGTATAATTTGCACATGTTATTGTTTTCCAGATCGCATATTTTTTACTGAAGTTGCGCGCGAAATGCGAAAGAAATTAGCGATTTGACAGTTATCTTCCTCGGGTATAGTCAGTTCGAGTTGAAACAACTTGGTCGTCACCTATTGTATCTTATTGGCATTATGTAAATAACCATCATGTATATGACAACAATAATTACTGTAGAAAGTTTTAACTCCGTTAGTTATTTGATGCGTGAACGCGGAGAAAACGAACACAAAAATTAATTTCGTTAAACATATAATAATATCCTTAGTTCATATTACACTAGAAATAATAAAGCCTAAATAACTAGATAGTAACGGAGAAATTAAACTATCGATGGCAAAAATGTAACATTTGGAGAGTAAGTTCCTTTAATGAGTTCGCGTGGTACTAAGGAAAATATCATGTAAAATCAATACAGACCTATGTTAGGCCATTAGAAAGGGATTGGGCGTTTGTTAGGATTTCACTCAGTTTCAAAGTTACAGAACTAACTTTGCATATAAAGAAATAAGTATTTCACCGTTTTTAGTAAATAAACTTAAAAATGGGTGAAAAAGCAAACACCTGTTACAAGTTACATTTAAAAAAACATTCTATACTAATATAATATCACAAAGCTCAAGGGGTTCTTAGTTTGTTTGGATATACTGACTACAATTCAAATTAATAAATGAATTTATTGAGGGCGTTTATAGACAAGTTATCAAAGCTAAAAACTAGTTACTTATGTAAAGAAAATTACTTATTCATTTATTGATTATATATTAAAATTCCAACAACGCAGTAGTTTTAATTATGGAAATAAAATTCTATATTTTTAATACAGCCGATGAATTTTAAAACTTTTGGATTGAACTCAATTAAAAGCTTTGCAATTTATTCTGAACCGTGATCAAACTGCGGTAAAACCTATTTGCCTGACCTGTACCCAATTATATTTATACTCAGTTTAAATATACTGGGAAAGTAGGAGTTTTAAATATATAATCTCGGTCATCCGTGTTTAATTTAAATATAACCTCAACTTACCGTTTCGCTTGCTTATTGCTCAATTATAAATAGATAATAAATCATTTTATTCCTTGCATTAATACAAAATAGACTTATGTGTCAATGGTTTAGTTTACCTAGATTAATTTAGTTTGCTAGTTCTGTTAGTTTTCTTCTATTACTTCTTCTGCAAAAACTTCAGATTACCAAGGTCTCTACTAAGGATGCCCATTTGTCTCGGTCTTGTGCTATTTGACTCCAGTTTGAGCCGGCGGTTCTTTTGACCTCATCTTCCCAACGTGTCACTAGCCTTCTTCTGCTTCTTTTTCCTTCTGGTTGTGTGGCTTATTCTCTATGCGAGTGTTAAAATATACGGCATAAACGGCCGTTATCTTTAGATTAAGTTAAGTTAGACGTTTGAGTTTTTTCACAGTTTCAACTAGATCCCTCCACGCGCTCCTAATAAAAATGGTCTTGACAAACAGACAAACAGACTGACGGACAACGAAGTGATCCAATACTTAGGGGTTCCTTGTTGAATAACAATGCGCATCTTCTTTCTTATAAAATTTAGTTGCTATGATACAAACATTAAGAAAAGAAATATGATATAAAAGAAAAGTGGTATATTAAAAATCGCCTCGTAATCCTCTTCCTCAACAGTGGTAGCAGAGCGTGGTTTTATTAGACATGGTTATATTAATCTTATTATATTGATGTATTGTTAGGCTATGTGCAGAAGAATAAAATATGTATAAACATTTTCCCATAATACCATTCGATGGCAAAAATTTCAACACTTGGGTATTACGATTGAAAAGTATTTTAAAAGAAAATGAAGTTCACGAAGCTATTGATGATTAAAAATATGCAAGTAAATATGACAATAAAAAAGGTGAGGCAAGGGCACAGGCACTCATCATTGCTGCCGTGTCCGACACCCATCTTGATTACGTGAAAAAAGGTTCAGCGTATGAGATGATAAAAACGTTAGAACTAAATTTTAAAGCAAAAGGCGTACGCTCAAAGTTATTTTTAAAAAGAAATTTAGCGAATTTAAAATATAATGAAAAGTCGTCTTCGTTGGAACATATATTAAAATTAGAGGAGTTATTTACGGATTTAAAGGAAGCGGAGTCGGAATTAAAAGAGGATAAAAAAGTCAACTATCTATTACTATCGATGCCGGAAAGCTATGAAGGAATTGTTAGAATTTATTATTAGAATTGTGACAAGGAGAACATCGTGGAGCTTACATAAGCCACAGACGGAGCGATTATCAAATACAAGGACGCGGCGTGTACCAAGGACATGGTCGTGGCACATATCAAGGACAAGCTCGAGGAACAACCGAAAACAACGAAGTTTCGAAAGACAGCGTGGAGGCTACAACCAAGAAAGAGATCACCAAGTTTTTAATATAGATGGGAGTGACTGTTTTATGTGTGACGATGTAGCTAATAATTGTGAACAAAAGATGGACAGTTTGTTGTGGTGTGTAGACTCTGGATGCTCTGATCATTTAGTAAACACGAAAGATTATTTTACAGACTATATAGAGCTTAAGCAACCTAAATATATTGCAGCTGCTAAAAATGGTGTAACTTTACAAGCGATAGGTATTGGAAATATACAGGTAATGGTTATGTAGGTAGAAAAGCATATCCATGTACTATTAAAAATGTATATTTTGTTCCCGAACTAAGGAAAAATTTAATATCCGTATGTAAAATTAATGTAAGTGGATATAAAGCGACATTCACACAAGGTAAGGTTAGAATTTATAATATATATGATAACATGATAATGATGGGCAACTTAGAAGGTAATTTGTATACTATTAAGACAAGCATAACCCAACAAAATTGCCCCGTAATCCTCCTCCTCAACATTCCTTTTTTCCTTTTGAGGTACAGAACCCTATAAAAACTAAATACTTTTAGTATTTGCTAAAACTTTTTTCTTTATACCACTTACTATAAATTTTTTCACAATATCGCAGATTAACTGGAACAAACTGCCTTATGAACGCAAGTGGATGAACCAAAAGTTGCATTAAAAAGTACTAAAAATCATAAAGTAATTTTTTTTACACAAAACCATTTATCCTATTGATGTTTAGTAAACAAAAGGGATCACTGAAGAAACCGAAACGGTTTAAAATCGACCACTGTTTAGTATCACACCGCTCCGTTTAACATAAAAGAACGGATTTTCTTTAATAAGTGCTTTGATATAGAAATTCCTATACATACATAGAATTTTTAATAAAAACGGATTAGATACTGATCTACAAAGAAGTTTGTGAATAATATTATATTGTTAAAATATTATCTGTGTATTGAAGAAACATATTACTTTGTTCATTTTATATTATTATTTTCTCAGTAAGATTTTATAATGTACAAGCGATGCCCCACGATTTTATCCCTGTTGCCTATCGTTGTTTCCTATAATACTAATTATAATTGTAAGATTATGTTTATTCGAGAGGTTTTATTCTTATTATAGACTCCATCAATTGTTGTAATAGTGCATGTCTGTTTTTTTTTTGCATTTTTAGTTGGTTCGACTCCCGGTATAGGCAACATTAAAAAAGCAGTTATTATTATTTCAAAAAATAAAAGAAAATTTAATATACTTTTCCTCCAGGTACCGTTCGTTTTTTCCATCCTGTGTACAAGAATTGCTCACTTAGTAATATTATTCTTCTATACAAACAAATAAAATTGATGTGTCTGTTTGTAATGTAAAAATAACAGCTTTTTACTAAATGTATATGAAAGTATACGGTATTTGTACCAGGTAGATGATCTCCGAAATGGTTGGACTGATTTTGACGGGACTTTCACTGGCAGATAGCTGATACTATAAGGAATTACTTAGACCACTTTTATTTTAGAAAAAGAATTAGGGTTCCTTAGGAATAAAAACAAATTCCGAAAAACGACGATTTTGGGGTGCTTAAATGGCTTACTCTGAGTAAACCATGAGGTAATATATCAAAATAATATACTATATTATAATTGTAGATCTTAAAAAGACCTAGAAAAAAGGCAGCGAGAACATATCTACCTATATATCTATAATAGGTCTTTACCTATGAAATTGTCGTTCTGCAGTACTGGCCATTTCAAATCAAAATAATTTTTGTTTGGCTAAGAATTCTAATTTCGAATTAATTTTATTTTAAAAACATGGAATTCTTTTTCCAAAAGTAGTCATTTGTTTATTGATTAGTGTTACATTTTCATCGCATTTCAATCTTTTTTGTCATCATGGATACGTTAAAAATTCGAGTAATTATGGAATATGAGTACCGTCGTAGCAGCAACGCGGCACAAGCGGCACGCAACATCAACGACGTTTACGGAGCTAACACTACAAACCAACGCACCACTTGTTATTGGTTTGCTCGCTTCCGTTCTGGGAATTTCGACCTGAAAAATGAACCTCGCGTCGTCCGTAGATTTTGGTCGACAATGACGAATTAAAGGCGATTGTGGAAACTGATGATACACAATCTACGGCTGAATTAGCAGCAGCTTTCGACGTTAGCGTCAAAACAATATTGGTCCATTTGCGTCAAATTGGCAAGGTAAAAAAGCCTTGCACTGCTCAACAGACACACAAATGAAGGAATTTTGAACCGCATTGTTACCTGCGATGAAAAATGGAATCTGTTTGATAATCGCAAGCGCTCAGCAAGTTGGTTGGATCCTGGTTCAGCACCTAAACAATGCCCTAAACGAAAACATACCCCGAGAAAAGTGATGGTCACTGTTTGTGGTCTAGTTTGGTCCGGTGTGTTCATCACAGCTTCTTACCAAACGGGGTGAGCATTACTGCAGATGTGTACTGTGAAGAACTGAACACAATGATGAAGAAGCTGGCACATCTCCAACCAGCATTGGTCAATCGCTCGTCTCCGCTGCTCCTGCACGATAACGCGCGACCTCGTACTGCACAGCAGACGGTCTCCAAGTTGCAAGAACTGGGGTTGGAAGTACTCCGTCATCCGCTCTATTCACCAGACCTTGCGCCTACAGACTACTACTTTTTCCAGAATTTGGATAACTCCTTGGCGGGAAAAAAATTCAATACCCGAGAGGCAGTACAAAATGCCTTCGAAGAATTTGTTGCCTCCCGTCCAGCTGATTTCTTTAAGAAGGGCATCAATAAACTGCCACTGCACTGGCAAAGATGCATTCATTGCATGGGTGATTACTTCGATTAATACAAATAAAAAATACATGAAAAAAATTCGTTTTTATATTTTTTCATACAAAACGGCAATTTCATAGGTAAAGACCTAATATTTTAAGGATCACCCACAATAAACATTTTTGTTTTTAAAATAAACGGAAGTGGAGGTAGTACGGATTCGCACGTGTGCCCGATCAACGGCATTCTGTAGTCCACGCGAGCGCAGCCGCGGGCACAGCTAGTCCTTAATAAACTCGTAAATTTTACAGTGCCTACCAAAATACCAGCTCTATGTTTACATAATTTTGTGGACTTGTGTTCTCTGCCTGGTTTTCATAAACCTACATCTTGTTTGTAGTCTTACTGAATTATGTTAATTATAATATTGCCGATGTGGTCAACGAGTTTTCAAGTGGCGACCAAGCACCGGAAGGCTCAGTAGACAAAAAGTAGATCGACGACCTGACGAAGGTTACGAGGACCTGCTGCATGCTAGCAGCCAAGAACTGATCTTTGGAGAGCCCTATGTCAGCAGTACCCATTTTTCAGCGTATGGCTTCTATGTAAACAGATTTTTAAATTTGTTTTTATTTTCTTCATATAATATGTTATCATCTTTTAAATTAAACTAATATAGTAATCTAATTTCGAGACACAGAATGAGACTGTCACATACAATTGACGTGCAAACGTTACACAATTCATGAGGCAACAATAGATAAAGACTGCCACGAGCAAGCTAGTTGCAAATTTAAATCAAATAATCCTGTTATTGTTCAGAGATTCGACGCTATCGAAAATGTATTCCTAATATATAATTTGTTCATATTGATTTTTACTCTTAAATACATTTCAGAATTGTTTGCGTTTCTTAATCTATGTAATAGTAATAAATACATGAAGAAAAAACTTCCGACTCTTTTTTATTAAGCATATTGCACGTTCTGAGGAGTGTGTAATTGACTTTGTTAAAGTTTATAATGGAAACGGAGTGGAGAAGCAAAAATTTATATACAATGACATGTGTTAATAACGTTGAAATTGTCATTGAGTTAAAAAAGCGATACCAACAATATTCATTGTTTAAGTTTATTCTGCAAATGTCAAATATTTATTAATTGATCTATGATCAAAAAGTCACTGTCTACTATGTCACTGTCAAAGTCTACTTTCGACTACTGGGCGACCACTAGTATGTTATAATTATACAAGTAAATTAATGGCATAGAGAGAATACATAGACTTTAAAAGAAGATTCGCGGTGCTTATAATACAAAAATAAACAAATACTACCTATTTGTTTTTACTATTAAAAGATATTTCGTCACTGCGCCTGCAATAGGTAACAAATAAAAGTATCCAACTTTTGCAAACAAAGTATGTACTAAATTTTTGCTATTTTCGATATCACTTGAAATAATACAAAACTTGTTTTCAAACATATCCGGATTCTTAAACTCTATTAAAGTATGCATTTATAGGTATTTGGTCAAAAAATATTTGTAGGGTTTGCAGACGCAGAAAGGATTTGCCAAAATTATAATTTTTCTGTTCTTGTTTTATGACTAGTACTAATAAATCATTAATTTTATTTTTACTAATGATTTTTTGTTTTATAAAGATTTCTAAACACATCTGAAATAAACCTTATAGTTAGTAAAATACAGTCCAAAATCATTTTCCGCAATATTTTTTTCTCTTTGAAAAAAATAAATAGTAATATAAAAAAAAACTTCAACCATTTCATTAACAATTTATTTTATTGGATCGGTCTTCATTTTCAAAAAGGCTCATCCCTACTAGTAGGTGTATATACCTAGATTTCCAGGTAGTATTTGCTGAACCAAATATTTTCACTAGGTACACTGTAATCACGATCAAATTCAAGCTGGATTTCCCATGCTATCAAAATATACTGTCATTAATAATATGCATCTAATATACTAACAATAATGCAAGTGGCGTCTACTTTGTAGTCTTTGTTACGCTAATTTGACATACATTGGCTTTTAGAATACGAGCCGCGTCAACTACATATATTCCATTATTCACGCCTTTATAAACATTTATTTAGACGTATCCATTAGACAAGTACGTGAATATTTTCCAGAGTTTTAGTGAATCAACGTGGAAACGAATTCACCATTGGTTCGGATTTTTATTTAAAAAGTTAAGACGTAGATTTTTTTAAAATTCTTTATAGGCTTAACCTTTAACCACAATCTCACCTGATGTGGTGATGTGGCTCAACATGGTAACACGCTACGTCTAGTGGAGAAACTGGTTTTCTGGTGCAGCTGTTGGAACACACTTATTGGTGCTTGGCAACAGATTTTCAACTTCAGGGTGGTAGCTAGCCAGGCGGGTATTAGAAAATGCTCTACCACTATGCTCACCATACAAGCCGGGTAAAAAAAGTTTTTTTTTTTAGCATTTTATCATCCTTGTATACATCCTCCTAAATATTTACAAAGGTATGTACTTAAAAATATCTAATTATTATTTTATAAAGTTACAAAACACACGTTTACCTATCTTTTAAATTTGAAACACAGAAGTTGACTCATGAAACTTCTAACCAATAATTAGTCATCAAACGAAATAAATAGATTTTTCATTCCCAATCTTTGGAGAATGTGAATCAGGATTTACGTGATCAGGTGGTCGTTTGTATTCAACTATAAACCTTAATTAATCAAATTACAAATTCGTCTCGAATTCTCATTTTAAGTAACTCTAAACTTATTTCTTCATTAATATCTAAACATGGAAAGAGAAAGGCCTTGGCCTGATGTTTAAATTAAAAATAAGGCGTATTTATCAGAATACTTTAAAAATACATATATTTAGAAGTATAGTAGGGTAAATTTATTAGGGTAGATCAATTTAAAACATCGATTATATTACAATGTCAACCTATAGCTACAATAAATCTGTATTTTCGATTGAAGAAAGTTGAACAATTGTGCAGTTCTGACTTTGAAAAAATAAATAATTTTGTGTGCCCTCCATTACAAGGTAATGTTATTGCTTTTGATGAAGTGTCAAATGTGATCTATTAAATTAACGCTAATATAGCAGCTTGGAAATGTTTTATGTAAATTGAACAAGACAATTTTTAATAAAAAAGAAAATTCACTTCAATGATTTTGAAGAGTTTCCTGATGTATCTTCGAAGTTAAAGTTAGTGAGTTATCCCCTGTCAAGCAAAAAAATAATCATCGAAATTGATTCATAAACAAAGAAGTTATTACTTGAACACTGGATTAAGTAATTGAATACACCTGCACCGTTTTATTGTTCTACGATCACGGTTTAAAAAAAAGTGGTATTCTGCAGATCTGTGTAGCCTGTTCCAGCAGACTAGTCTTCTCGGCCATAGTATACAGTCGTTCAGATTTGGAACACGCTCTCGCTAGTAGTGGCAAGCTTAAGGATGTTTACTTTATGAAAGAGAGATACAAACAAATATGACTTCCAACAAGCTCGGGACTCTTCTAGACTATATATAGTACAAAAAGAGATAGATCGACTCAAGTAACAGGTTCTTTTAGAAGAGGTGTCAATCATAGGAACTACGTATGTGCGGTCAGCGAACAGATAACAAATGAACAAATCTTATTTTACCTGTTATAGCTGATCCCTACATAAATAATTGACTCTAAATTCTATTGATAAAGCATAAGGTGGCAAACACAGTACACGACCCGCCTTATGGTAAAGAGGTTATCCTAGGCTATGGACGCTTCGAAGATTACAAGTTAGGTGAGTCATCACTAGCCGACCTTGACCTTCAAGCAACACTACATATGGTAACTTCACTGCGGAAATCTGCGTATTCATAATTATGAAATGAAGTTACTTACTGGTAGGTCACCCAGTTAATTGGCGAGAATTTCAGAATTACTGTCACTCTTGCCGAGTATTTTTTGTTTAAATCGGTTTAAAAAAAAGTTATAGAGATCTGTGTACCTGTTCCACAGACTAGTGTTTGATAGTATACAGTCGTTCAGTTTGGAACACGCTCTGCTGTATTCAAGCTTAAGGATGTTTACTTTATGAAAGAGAGATACAAACAAATATGACTTGGAACAAGCTCTTTACTCTTCTAGACTATATATAGTACAAAAAGAGATAATATCAAGTAACAGGTTCTTTTTTAGAAGAGGTTACTGGAAGTACTATTTCTCTGGAACAGAAACAAGTTGAACAGATCTGTTATTTTACCTGTTATAGCTGATCCCTACAATTTCCTCTAAATTTTTTTATACTAAGGTGGCAAACAAGTACACGACCCGCCTTATGGTAAAGGGTTATGGTAGGCTATGGACGCTTGTGATACAATAGGTATCATCACTAGCCGACCTTGACCTTGAAGGAACACTACATATGGTAACTTGACTGCGGTCTTCTGCGTATTGAAATTATGAAATGAATTACTATGGTAGGTCACAGAGTTACTTGGCGAGAATTTCAGAATTACTGTCACTCTTGCCGAGTATTTTTTTCTCGTCTGGCAACCCATGCTTTTACGTACTAGCCATCGATAATAGAGGCACTATGAACTATAATTGTGACTAACTCATTTATTTACGCAATACGCAACGCTTTTAAACTTCACCGCCGCTCTTCATTGTACTAGTTTTAATAAGAATTTTAGGAAACGTATACATTCATTAAACAAGCTAAATTAATAAAAAGGAAACAAAAACCCCGACTGCAACAAAAATACGAGTCATTTTTTTTTGCTTTTTATTTGATTACCAGACGTCGTACATAAATATCATATTATGTCTATGTTACTCCCATAATTAAGACGAATCTAACGAAACTTCGTATGTTAAAACCCATCAAGCCGTTTAGACTACAGATGGTGCCAAAGAAATAGACGTACATACATACGATCGAAAAACATAAGCCTCCTTTTTCGGAGTCGGGAAAAAACTAAAATTGTTGTTCAGTCTTATCCAATTTTGACTAAATTTTGTACACGAATATGGGTAAAAATAAAATTACGGATCAGAACTAATTACTATAGTGTTTTTATTCACACGGAGCAAAAATAAATTTCATGTGTTGCTAGTTTATTGTATTTTTAAAATAGTGATGTCGCCAATCGATACTAACTGTAAACCCGTATGAGAAATATACCTGTAGGTAAGTTTTCTTTTTCCAAAATTTATTGAGCCCTTCAAATGTGAAGTCAGATTAAGGGAAACAAATTCGCATCTCCCGTGGGCCAACCAAGGCGTTATTTTTTAGTATTTTTTAATTCAGTTATTCGCCATATAGGTATACTTTTATAGTTTCCTAAATTATATAATGATAATAGTAAATGATATGGTATGTTAAATAACACAAATATTTCAATTAATAGTTAAAACCCTTCGATTCAGTATTTACTCCGTGGGAATAAAAAAACGCAGTATACGTAATAAACAACTAGTATCCATACTCCAGACTCTAATAAGTTAAGTACATCTACCTACTTACCTTATTTTATTACATCCAAAGGCAAGTTCAAATATCAGTTTATAACTCTGCTCTTCCCAAAAGAACTACCTAAAAACTAACAAAGTTTTTTTCTCGTTTCAAAATAATGATCATAAAACTTTCGCCGATTCATTTCGTGGTTCTGAGAAACTTCAGACACTTTCGTATGGCTATCCGACGCCTTTGAAGGGATTATCTTTTGTAACAAGTAAACTTTATACATCAAAAGAGAATTTTATATTCATGACGCGGTAGTAGTGCAAATAATCTGCTATCTACCTTCTCAATAATTTTAAAATTAAAGGTAATGTCTGCTTACCGTCAAGTTTTATGATAGCCGCCAAATTATGGGATAAAGTTTACTTGCGAGTTTTTTTGTTTTAAATTTAATTAAATAAACATATCTCTTGCCGGTTATTTTTAGTTTAATAGTTCCCATACATTAACTAGATTTTTTCGTAGCCGCAGCAGCGCGTTGGTTGCATAAATAAATATTTTTTTGTATCTATATTCATAAATCTATAGTTTTGCCTGTACACGTAATTTTTTTCAAATCCGATAAACATGTATTGTTAAAAATTCCTGTCTCTATCTTTGTATGTCCAGATTTAGCTTTACCGATTTTTGAGAAATTTTGCACACGGGATATTTATGTCATAGCCCTATTGATTGGATATAAGAATTATTGTCAATAACTTTTAAAAATCGTAAAAAATAATAATTCTAAGAATTATTATGTAATTAATTGTCAAACGATTTTCATGAAATTTTTGAACACAGTAATTAATATAATGATATTAATACGTGAGAAGAAAACAGAACTTCAGACACCTTTTTAAGCGTATTGCGTGCACGGAAGACTGTGAGATTTGGCATGGTTAAAGTTTATATGGAGAAGGAGTGAAGAAAGCTAAAGTGATGTACATAATACTCAATCTTTATAAATACTGTAAATGTCAAACAGAAAATAGTCTACGATCAAAAAGTCGCAGGTCGAATTTCGAACTTAGGGTGATCGCTAGTTTGTATAAGTACGTCATTCCTCAATAACTCTGCTCCCGGGGATGGCATATATGCCAGTTTTACGTACATTTTGGTGATGTAAGGGAGCCAAATAAGATTTTGTGCTAAATGTAACCTGCTTGTAAAATTAAAAAAAAACGACAGGACAATTCAAACGTTGATGGTACCTGTTAATACTAGATTTAATTTTTTCCCGAATAAGAATTTTAACATATTATATGAGTCGTGTTGCGGACAGCGAGCGGGGCGAGCGAATAACGATAGTCTAATAGTATAGAATGAACAAATAAATGAAATAATACGTGTTAGGAATAAATATAATAATATGAACTGAATATGTGTGAATATGTGTATTTTAAAACGATTAGAATAAGAATATAGTTAGTTGTTTTAAATGTATAAATTTCACTAGTTGTAAGGATGAACCATGCCAGACTCGAAACATCTGGCATGGTGACTCATGGTACTGCCGCACACAGGACGTGCGCGCTCATTGGCTGAGCGACGCCCCGCACGGAATCCATCGCACGACCGGTTGCGAGGCAAAGGGCGAGGTTAAATATAGCGGAGAGGGCGGCAGTACTACGACGGGGATTCCGATTTCGACCGTTGGTGTGAACGGACGTGTCCGTTAGCACTCTCGATCGCTCTCGTAATTTATTTCATTACTGCTTGAACTAGTTTACGAGTGTTTACTCTGATCCACGGACCCGGTCCTAGGCCTGCCGGTTCAGAGTACACAATCTAAAGCTGGTTTTTAAGCTATTTCATTGAACTTCGCGCTCTGCTTAGACAAGTTGAGACTTGTTTGCTTTGATCTACGGACCCGGTCCTAGGCCTGCCGGTTCAAAGTACACTGTTTAAAGCTAGTCTTTTAAGCCTTTACATACCGCGGTTTATAGCGAAGACGGTGTTATTGTTGTGTAGCGAGTATCTGGGTACTCGTTGCGCGCATAGCGCCGTCTCGCTCGCGCATTTCGTGTAGCACTTCGGTGTACACGAAAAACCGTATTTCTTAGTACGACAACAAACGCGCTTTTCAGCGCGAATCTTGTTTCAAAGACACGCAAATCCACGTTTAGTGGTCGTTCGTCGGATATCTAGCGGTATTAACGAAGACGAACGGGGCGTGACCCGAGCGCTCTCCGGTTACCTCCTTCTGAGGTAAACGATAACTCGGACGGGCCTGGGAATCTTAGCCTTTGCCTTTTTGCATAGTTAAGCCCCAGGTGTCTCCTACCCAACCCTTCCTATCCTTACCATTCCGTCCTCGTGGTTGTTTGGGCGGAACCGCGGTTTTACCGGTCTGCGTCCTCTGCCACGAGACTGCTAGGGACTCCTCTAGGGAAACGATAGGTCCTTTCCTGTGCGTCATTACACCGTGACACACAGGTCTCATTGCTCCGGGCTCGAGGAGCCCGTTAAACTCATTTGACGTACCCCCCTGCCCTCCAGGCAGGGAGGTTTCTTAAATTCACTCCCCCGCCCCCCCAACCACCAGCGGGATGGCAAAAGAAATAACAGTGCACGAATATGAGCTTCATAAGGTCTTCAACTTTATGAAGCCCCGAGTCCCTGACTTGTACGCCGAGTACACAGCCACACTCAAAGTAACTCCCGGTGCGACATACGAGCTAGTCGACTCCGAACCCGCCGCCGTCGCGTCTACCTCCGCCGTCGTCGCGTCTACATCCGCCGTCGCGTCCATATCCGCCAACGCGCCCACCGCCAACGTTCCCACCGCCGCTGCACCCATCGTCGCCGCGCCATACTTAAACCCCGCCGTGCCTATACCTGAAGACATTCTGTTCAAAGGCCATGGTGCGCGCCGCCCCTCCCGCTCTAACTCGCGAAACTCTATTCCCCGCGGAAGGCGCTCCGATACGCCTGCAGGCAAAGCACTTCCCGTGCATAACTCCTTCGCAGCTCTCCCTGTAGAGTCTCCCGTATCCACTGATCCGAATCAGATGGATCAAACAATCCCCAACATCCGGCCCGCTGCCAACGATGACGACGGTTTTACCACCGTCGTATCTAGAAAAACGAAACGCACCGCTAACAGCGACGAAGACAGGGCCCCGAAAGCACCGAGACCGGATCTCGACACGCGCACCCCCATTCCCACGTCTCCCATGCGCTCCGCGCCCGCGCCCGCGGCAGGCCCTCCCGGGAGGAAAGCCCGCCCCCCGCCCGTTATTGTCCAGGACAAAGCCGCCTGGACAAAGTTAGAGTCAAATATTAGACTCTCAAAAATCCCCTACACGAAAGCTCGTAGCATCGCCACGGGCATACAAGTCTCAGTGAGCACGTCGGACGCCCACCGAGACCTCACTAGGCTCCTCACGGAGAAAAAACTAGCGTACTATACGTACACACTAAACGAAGACCGGAAACTCCGCGTCATAATCCGTAGAATCCCCTTCGAGATTCCCCCTGAGGAAGTACTCGAATCCCTCCGCTTCCAAAACTATCCGGTGCACGAAGTACACCGGATGTACGGCCCAGACAGAAAACCATTCCCTATGGTAGTGGTTATTCTAGATAGAACCCCCGAGGGTAAAGCTATCTATAACATAGCTAGTGTGTGCGGCCTCTCAGGCATCACAGTAGAAAACCCATACAGAAATAGAATCCCGACGCAGTGTCACAACTGCCAATTGTACGGGCACTCCTCCCGCCACTGTCATCTCACTCCAAGGTGCGTCAAGTGCCTCGAGAATCACTCCACTAGGGAGTGTCCCCGCACGCGCGACTCACCCGGTGAGCCGAGCTGCGTACTTTGCGGTCAAGAAGGGCACCCCGCGAACTATCGCGGGTGCCCAAAAGCCCCGCGCGCAACGCGCCCCCAACGGATGAGGCCACCCGCCCATCAGAGGGCACCTCACACCCCCGTCGACCATGCCCCTCGCCCCCAACCACAGCCCCTGCTGTCAATGGAGGCTTTTCCTAACCTCCCGAACGCCGCCCGCGCTCCTGCGGCCGTTGTCCCCGCACCTAGTGTGCCCCAGCAGCCCATACTGGGCCCTCGGGCCCCGTGGGCCCCCGCTCGCCACAATCCCCAGCCCCTTATGGACTTGGAATTGGCCCCTAAACCACAGCCTCTTATGGCTGCTCAAACCTCCGCTCTACGCGGTTCTCCTCCTCCATCGGACGTTGTCCTTATTGCCCTGTTGCTCCGAGAGCACAGCGTCACGGAAGTCGGCGCATACGTCGACTATCTCAACGAACACGGTTGCATAATGACCGTGTGGAAATTCCCCCGGCTATCGGAGACGATACACCGTCTAGACCTCGATGCCGCAAACCGAAAGCCTTCCAATGGATAAGTTAAAACCGAAAGGAATTAACATTGCCTTCTTTAACGCTAGGAACCTTGCTTCTCAGCGTGATCTCGTGGCTAACTTCCTAGTTGAGCGTCAGTTAGATGTGTTTCTCGTACAAGAAACACTTCTAAAACCTAGTAGGCGCAACCCTAAGGTCGCTAACTATAACATTATTAGAAATGACCGTGTTACCCAAGGAGGCGGCACTCTCATTTACTACAAACGTTCACTATACTGTATGCGAATTGACCCTCCCGAACTTACCAATTTGGAAGTTTCTATATGTAGACTAGGTATGACTGACCACCCGTCAATCATAATCGTATCCGCATACCTTTCACCATCGAAAAGACTCCTCCGGTCCGATCTGGAGGCACTCTTTTCACTCGGTCCCTCCGTAATCATAGCAGGCGACCTCAACAGCGGTCACACTTGCTTTAACAGTTCGAGAGACTCCCGTAACGGGAGTATACTCAATCAGCTATGCAATGACATGAACTTTGACGTGTTAGCTCCCTCCGAACCCACCCACTTTCAGGATCACTGTCGTCCGACAGTCCTTGATGTGGCTCTATTGAAAGGTATCGAGCTTCGGTTACAACTTTTAGAAGTCGTACACGAACTCGACTCCGATCACCGCCCGGTCATCCTCCGACTAGGACATCCCTCCGACCATAGTCCTCCGTCCGTCCAGGTGGTTGACTACGCGAAACTCAAGCACTTACTCGCGGACAGGCCGTCCTCGGACAGCCTAGATAGGGTCCCTGACGTACTGCAGTCGGCCGCAGACGCCGACTTAGCGATCGATTCCCTCGTTGACCACCTCCAGGTCAGCATCAGAGAGGCCTCGAGAGAGGTCAAAACGGTGAGCGATCGCCGCTTTATACTCCCTGCCGACCTGCGAGCGTTAAAGACGGAAAAGAACGCCGCGACACGCGCTCACGACTCATTCCCGTCCAGGGAAAACTGCGCACGGTTACGCGCATTACAAAGAGAGTTCAAAGCTCGCATCACTGAATACAGAGGTCACAGCTGGGACAACCTCGTAGAGGGTCTCAGACCGTCCCATCTCACATACTGGAAGTTAGCCAGATCTTTAAAAATAGAACACTCCTCCCAACTACCACCCCTCGAAAGAGGCCCGGGCCTCCCACTCGCGTTCGATAGCGAAGACAAAGCGGAGTGTCTTGCCGCAAGCTTGGAGAGCCAGTGCTCTCCAAACTGCGACAACATAGACGCCGTACATGTCAACACAATCGAATCCTCGGTACAGGAACTCAGTTCGGTCCCACCCGCGGATACCCTAACTACGGTCACATCTGACGAAGTCTGTTCCGTCATTAAGGGCCTTAAGCTCAAAAAATCTCCCGGTCCTGACGGGATCCGGAACGAAGTACTCAAACTTCTTCCTGATCACCTCATAGCACTCTTGGTTTGCATATTCAATGTAAACATCGCCCACTGCCATTTCCCAGCCGCCTGGAAAACGGCCATAGTCATAGGGATACATAAACCCGGCAAAAAAGCATCGCTTCCCGACAGCTATCGCCCGATCAGTCTCTTGAATACCTTAGGTAAAATCTACGAGCGGCTCCTTCTGAACCGTCGCAAAACCGTGATAGACGAGAAAAATCTATATCCACCGGAACAGTTCGGGTTCCGCGCTCGACACTCGTGTACGCACCAGGTGCAACGCCTCACGGAGCACATAGCGACTAACTTCGCGAAAGATCCTCCATACCGTACGCTCGCGGTCTTCTTCGACGTCGCCAAGGCCTTCGACAAGGTCTGGCACGCCGGATTAGTCCACAAGCTACACCAGTTACAAGTCCCAGATAGGTTAGTTCACATTATCCGCGACTACCTCACCGACCGCACCTTCCGCTACCGAGCGGAAAGTGTACTCTCCACAGCCCACCCCATACGCTCGGGCGTTCCGCAAGGCTCCATTCTGGCGCCTTGTCTCTTCAATCTGTATGTCAGTGACCTACCTCGTCCTCCTAGGGTCCAGGTAGGTCTATACGCTGACGACACAGTCATCTACGCGTCGAATAGGAACAGACTTAGGCTCAGACACAGAGTCCAACGCGCAGTCACCACTCTCGGTAAATGGTACACCAAATGGCGCATAGCCGTCAACCCCTCGAAGAGCGCCGCGATTATCTTTGATCCTAGTCGAAAAGTGCACCCTGAGAGTGTCAAAACTCTCAAACTCTTCAAAGACAATATCCCCTGGGCCAACAAGACTAAATATCTCGGTGTGACCTTCGATAGAAAACTTACCTTTGATTCTCATGTCCGTGCCGTGTGTAAAACAGCCGCAATGGCCATAAGTCGATTACAGCCCCTGATCATAAGCAAAATGTCTCTGAGACATAAGCTTACTCTCTACAAAATGTGCATACGTCCGATTATGACATATAGCTGCGCCGCATTCGCACATATGTCAAAATTGAACATACACAAATTCCAAGTCCTTCAAACTATGAAATGAAACTCCCCTCGATCGAGTCTTACATCAAATACCTCTCACGATCTTACTTTGACACCGCGTCAAATCACGCGAATCCCTTGATCCAAGCCGCCGCGAATTACGTTCCAGTCCCAAACGCCACCCGCTTACAGCGTCGACCGCGTAACATCTTTACCGATCCCGATGACGAAATCGAGAAACAAATCGCATATTACTCAACCGTCTCTCTAAACAGAGCGTGTTTTCGCCCACGCCCGCGTAACCACCGTTCCCTCCGCAGGGGACGGGCGGCTAATTTCGCTCCCGCACACCCACCGCCGCGACCTCCCTCTCCCGCGGCAACTCAAGCCTAGGTCCGTTCCTCGGGGTGAAACCCTTGAGTCTGGCAGCCGCCCGCGCGATACAAGTGACACTTTACGTGCAACACTTAGCTACCCACATACAAACATCACGTACACACATATGTACATACGTGCACACCTCACAGGTACATAGGTTCTGTAAGGAACCTTTTTTTTTTCTTTTTTTGCACTAGTTAGTGTAGAACATATTTCAGATCACTAAATACACGTACACATGTTCCTTCCTTCCTCCCAGGAGGAAGGAACATGTATATCTGTATATGTTAGTTTAGCTCGATTTTACGGATAGGGTATTAGACAGATCGCGACTTCATTGCAATCGCGGCAACAGCCCAAGCCGAGGTCCGGCCACTTTGGCACCCTTGCGCGCTGGTTGCCCACGCTTACGCGGCTGAGTGCCTTAAGCGCTCGCCCCCAAGCCCGGTAAAGTTGTAAAAGCCGCAGCGGCTCTGTTTTCGGATAGGGCCCCTAAGGCTAACAGCAAGGTCAGACAAAAAAAAAAAAAAAAAAAAAACAAGGGCAGTACTACGATCAGTTCGAGAAACACCACAACACCAGCAACAGCAAGCAGCGAATCTACAAGCAAATTTACAGCCAAGAACGTTATTAAGAAACCACATTGTTACTACGAACTACTGTAACTTTGTAAGAAACAAGAATAAAACAAGCGCTATTAATTTAGCACACATTAAAATATTGTGGACGTCTTTTTATTCACAATAAGTCGTATAAAATCAAAAGCTTTGGGTGAAGCTAACAGTAAAATATTCTCCACGAATACAATTATTGAAATTTATTCCATATATTTAAATTACCAATTTATCGACCAGACCTAATTATAGTCGTTTTCAAAAACCTATCTATCCATTGTTTCAGTTACTAAATCTATCTGTTTGTACTTACTTTCGTTTCAATAACCTATTTATGGATAGTATTTCGTATCTACATATATCCATATGCTATAGCTTTTATATATAAGAGAGAATCCGTTAACTCTTTTAAATTAATGGTAGTTATTACTTAGTACAAATATGTACTAATTGGGGATAGTGATCTCAGATTTGTTATTGAAAACGGCCGTTAGCCGCTTTTAATTTTCTACAACTCATGTTATTACTATACTTTCCCGTCGCTTTCTTGTAACGTACACACAACGCCACGCGGAAGTAACGCTTCGCGAACGCAACGCTACGCGAACGCATCGACGCACACACGCACGAGATATTTTGTTACAAGGACCCCCTTCTACCAACTTGTCATATTAAATAACATACCATTTAATAAAGTGGCGTTTTTTTTAATAAATGGATACCTACTCATAACTACCCTCCTACTGGTACATAGCTGCATTTGTAAGTGCATCTTTTTTCATGGCAATTTTTAATTTTTAATATTATAAAAGCACCCACTTAAAAAAAGGTGTGGATCAAGAGTCCGCAGATTTGTGTTACACAAAAAAAAACTACCCTACTGGTCGAACTGTAACGAACGATATACATTTAAATGGGCCAGTGAAGGGAACTCTGAAACTATAAGTGATAGAGAAATATATTCTAAAGAACCATGGCATCGATTTTAAATACAACAAACACTGCATTTATAGAATTTTAAAAACTCATACACGAGTCGCGAATCGAACCCAGTGATTTTATAAACTAAAAAAAGTATGTCATTTTATTATGATAATTGCTAGTGTAGGTTGTAAGAAATAAATATTGCTAGGAAACCCTGTGTCTAAAATTAAAAGAAAATACTGAATTTAATTATTATGTTTTGAAATATTCACAATAAGAGCCATTTTCCTGGATACAATAGTAACGGTAGTTAACCCCCTTTGTATGTTTTACTCAATAAATAAACTATAAAATATATTTTACATATTTCACTGATTGTTTCAGAGATTAGGGCCACCAAACATTAAAGACCGTTTTCAATATGCTTTCTATCCGTTGTTTTAGTTACTAAATCGATTCTTTTTCCCTTACTTTCGTTTCAATAACCTATTTATTGATAGTATTTTGTATCTACATATATCCATATGCTATGGCTAGAATAGATAAGATGGAAGCTGATACCTCTGTAAAGTTAAATATAGTTATTACTTAGTACAAATATGTAATAATTGAGGATAGTGATCTCAGATATGTTATTGAAAACGGCCGTTAACTGGTAATTTCAAATATTAGCGCGTTCAAACAACAAGAAAAATATATATCTTCTGGTTTCACCTACTCGTACAGATAAGAAATTAATTAAATAAATTCATAAAACTAATTACAGATAGCAACTGCACATTTTTCATTAAAAAATGTATAACACTATTAGCTACAATGTACCTAGCGTAAAGCCGTCGGCTTTCGCTGAATTGTCCGAGCCTGTTTGTTCTGTTTATAAGATTTTGTTAAATTAGGTCGAAACCAGATTGTATTGGTTTTTCTCAGGTAAATTTCATGTTTATTATAATTTATATTGATTCAATCTTTATTACGTTTAGGTATAAACTGAAGTGTCTGTTTGTAATGTCAAAATAACAGCTTTTTACTAATGCATATGCATGCATAAATGCATATGATAGTATATACGATATAACAAAAGACCAATTTTTAAATTTTATGTCTGTGTGTTTGTTCCGGGTTATCTCCAAAAAGGTTAGACCGATTTTGACGGGACTTGCCAGTGCAAGATAGCGCAGGTAGCTGATTTTATAAGGAGTAACTTAAGCTAATAGAGAAAAAGATTTAGGGTTTCGCACAATTTAAATAAAAGTGTTAATGTTGAATCAATTTGGGCGCTCAAATAGCTTACGCTGAGTAAACCATAATAGATAAATCACATGAATGTACATATAAAATGTCATAATTGTAGATATTAAAAAGAACTATAAAAAATCAACAGGAGTATAAGGATCACCCACAATAAGTATTTATTTCGCACGTGTGCCCGATCGTCGTCATTCTGTAATCTACGCGAGTGCAGTCACGGGCACAGCTAGTAAATGATAAATGCTTCGTTCTCGTAAACATAATATTACTAGGAGAGCCATGCGGATATTTCACACTTTTTAAAATACTAGCCGTGCCCCAAGGTTTCACCCGTGTCAATTTTATCCGACATAGCCTATCATAATTGTTCTCACTTCCCGCAAGTACAAATTATTTTAATTGTTCATTATCTCTTAATACTTGATTATTATTTTTCTGCGGAGTTATTTTAAAACTGTGATATCTCCTAAGATATTCATTGAAATCAAATGATGTACAGGGCAATTTTGTTCCAAATTAAATGCTTGTCATGAATAACGTATTTATTTTGATATTGATTAATACCATGTTTATAAAATCACCTTCGCAGATACTGCATTATTTTAGAACAAATTTTATTACCATAAAAAAGATTATATTGCGTCAACATTAAAAGACAGACAATATACTATCGCGGACTTTTTTTACATTTACGACTTTTTAATAAAAGCAATTCCGTCGCTCATCATTGTTGCATAATTTTAACCATTTACGTAGCGCTCGCAATGGAAACTTTCAAAAGGAATAATTTTTCCCCGTTTTTGCAACATTTTTCCTTCATGCTCCGCTCCTATTGGTTATAGCGTGATATTATATAGCCTTCCTCGATAAATGGGCTATCTAACACTAAAATATTTTTTCCATTCCAAACAGTAATTCCTGAGATTAGCGCGTACAACCAACCAAACAAACAGACTCTTCAGCTTTTTAATATTAGTATAGATACAAAAAAAAAACCTACACAGTTTTGAATTTTCTCATTTTACCGAATAATTAATTGGTACGGAAATAAAAATTAATTTACTTCCTCAATGTGATATTTAAATAAAATACAAATTTTATAATTCATTGAACAGCTCATATTTTCGCTGGAAATATTTTTCCTTGTTTCAAGACATTTATTTTATAAGAAAATTAAATTCTCCGAACATCTTAATTTATTTAAGCGTTATTTTCTTGTAACATTGAGTTTATGTTAATTGAATTAACGACAATACGTACTTTATCTCTACTTTGCTTTATACGTGAGAGCTAAGTATTCTGTACTCGCCTCTCCTGCGTCTTCTATTTCCTATTTTTACAACAAAAGTGGCAAACAAGCGTACGGCCCATCTTATAGTCAGCGGCTACCGTACACTATGAACGCTTCTAATACCGCCTTGTCGACCTAGAACCCCCCACCTCCTACTCACCACAGGAACACAACACTTAGAACACACAAAGTTATTTGGCTGCGATCTTATGTAGGGTGGAGGGTATTTCACTAATCGGACTGCCCCAAGTAGAGGAAAATCTCAAAATAAATATCTTTGTACCCCCTATCAAAAGTCCTCTCTACTCTCTTCTTATATTTGAAATAGCTATACTAGTTAGTACGGTCATACTTCAATGTTTAAAAATGATTTATAAACTAAATTGTCTCATTAGATTTAATGGAGCTGTTTTGAAGTGCCTCTTGAATTTATTTTGATTATTCTTTCTAATTTATAAAAAAAAATATTTAAGATTCAGTAAGTATGACATTTATAAAATTATATTTAGCACACAATAGATATAAAATAAAAAAATAAATAAAATAAGCCTTTATTACTGTATGTGCAATAGGTGTTTACGCTAATTATATAAGATAAATATTCATTCATCGGCAACGGGTTTTTGTAATACAGCTTGTCTTTCGACAAAGGCTTCCTCTAAAGACTTTCATCTTTCTCTATCTCTTGCTATTTGGATCCAAGTTGGGCCAGCTACTTTTTTAATATCATCCTCCCATCTTTTATTCTATCTACCTCGGCTTCTTTTACTCTCTCTAGGATACCATTCTGTTATTGTTTTACCTAGTCCATTTCATTGTTTTGTTTCTTATCATGTGTCCTGTCCATCTCCATTTTAATTACTTAAACACTTTATTGACATTTTTAAATTTTGTTATTGTTTTAGTTTTTTCTAATCTTACTTTATCCTTTCTTTTCACTCCAGTCACGCTTCGTTCTTCACTATTCTGGCAAATGTTAATTTTTTTAGATAGTTTTTCTGTTAAAGCCCATGTTTGACATCCATCATGTCAGGTTAAACATGGCTTATTACATGAATCATAGATTTTTCGTTTTAATTTCATTGAAATTTCTTTGTTCTTCATGACTTCGCTAAGCGACCAATATTCTTTCCACGTGTTGGTTACTCTTCTATTAATTTCCTTCTGCATTAAGTTTTCTGTCACTATTAATATTGTTCGCGACATTATAAAATAGTAACTAGTGTAATAGAATATAAGTGTAAATAGAATAAGTTGTAAATATCTTAATAATAAAGAGAAAGCGGAGAGTACGCGCACACTATATTCTCGCCATCCCGCTCTGATAGTAGTGAGTCTCGCTTAGTCACTATGCGGGGTAACGGTACACACTGTTGAGGGCAGCGTGGGCAGATAGATCGGAAACGGGGTGGCAAAATCAGTTCTGTCTAAGAAATCGACCAAGACACACGCAGCAGGTACTCTCCGCATCTAAAATAAATAGTTTTTCATTTGAACCCTACGGTGAATAGCATATCGGAATCAGCATAAATATAAAACATATGTGAGTCAGATCGAAGGTGACTCACAAATATATTATATTATATTCCATTTCTTCGTTGTTAATTGTTATATTTTTTGATTGTGAGAAGTTTGTCAATATTATTATTATTTTATGTATTCAATGACGGAACTGCTTTTGCACTTACATTTGATAATTTTTGAAGCATGTTTTTTAATTAATTTGGATGTTCCGAAAAGATGACCAAATCATCTGCGAATCGTAAGTGACTGAGTTTCTTGCCATTGATATTAAGTCCATATTGGGTCCAATATAGATGTCTAACTATCATCTCCAAAACGGCTGAAAACAATTTGAATGAAATTGATTCTCCTTAGCGTACGCTTCTTTCTATCGGGAATTATTTTCCTGTAGTATCCAGTTTTATTTGGGCTGTGCATTTCGAGTATATGCTTTCCTTTAACCTCATGTATTTTGCTTCAATTCCCTGTCTTTCGAGCGCTTGCCATAATACCTGAATGTGGTCTATTGTTGAAAAAATACTATGGAACGTAGCTTACTCTTTTGATTGGTTTTTATCAAGTGTGGTGGTAATTCGAAGCGAAATTATTTTTGAAAGTATTTTATAGACGTTTGACATTATACTTATGGGTCTGTAATTGCCATGTCTCCTTTGTCAACTTTTTTATGTAGCAATATTATTGTTGATTTAGTCCAGTCATTTGGTATTGTCTCTGTATCCATAATTTAATTAAAAAATTCTGTTAGCTTTGGAGCAATTACAGATGATAATGTTTTTAATAGTTCGTTAGTTTTTAAATTTGATCAGATCCAGCTGCTTTATCCACTTTTTGTGTATTTATTGCTCTGATGGTTTCTACTGTTAGTATTTTTGGTATTAATTCTGGTTTTTTTTATTTGTTACATTCCTTTATATTTTGTCCTTGGTTTTGACTACGGTACAGCTCTCTATAATACTCTGTTGCAATTTGTAGTATTTCCAGCCTTTTACTGGTACTTTTTCCATATTTATTCCTTATATTAGGCATTAATATCTTGTTATCATTTAGTTATTTCAGAGCATTCCTTATTCCTCCATTTTTCTTTATACACTTTTCTAATGTTCTTAACTTTTTTGATTGTTGATCTTTTTGTTTATGTAAGTTATTTTCTATCGAACTAATAGTCTTTTCCTTTCTTGCAGTAGCTCTCTTGCTTTATTAGAAAATTCTTTTTTATCCTTAGAATTTACTATCGCTGTTTCCATTTTTATTATATTTATAAATTTCTGATACTTCTCTTGTAAAGGTATATTTTTGTAATCATCCTCATTTACTAAAGCTTCAGATAAATTGCTTATATTAACATCATTATAATCACAACTAACAACTGCATATTTATTATGAAATTTTCTGCTTCTCTCTATAGGCATTCCCGTTACTCTTACTGTTACTCTTACCATTCTGTGATCAGAGTTAAAATTCAAGTTATGAATAGTGGAGATATTCTTAAACACTTTTGCATTGTTAGTCATTATAAAGTCTATTTCATTTTGGTAAAATCCACTAGGTGACTTCCATGTGCATTTTTGGTTTTGCTTTCTGATAAAGAAAAACTGTTTAGGATACTTAGTTTATTTCCTAGCGCAAAATTGAATATTCTTGCTCCGTTATTGCTTCGTTTACCATATCCATGTATCCCCGTAGTAAATTCCTCACCTTTAATGCTTTCCCCTATCTGCCCGTTAAAATCACCAATGACTATTACATTCATATGTGCCTTTTCCTTATTCATTCATTCATTATCTTTTCCTGGGACTGGTTTTTTTTTAAATTATATCTTAACATCAATCTGTGCCATTCAGTGATAAATTCTAAATAATATTAAATAATATGTGATATTGTGGGCTGATGTGACTCAAACCCACTTAAGCAGAGAACGTTCACGATAGTTTAATAGGCGAAGATTAGGAAGCAATTAAGCGAGTTTAAATGACAAGTTAAGTTTAATATCTACAGAAACAAAGATAGAGATACAGTACATAAAAGACGTAATTTACAAAAGCAAGAATTAGCGCGCGCGATATGTCCAACCTCCAAGATAATCTATCCACGAGTAGGAGGGTGAAGGTGCGCGAGCGCGACTCGTGCTATCGATCGCCGCGCGGGGGGGAACAGTATAGTCAGCGGTTCAGAAACATAGGCGCCAGCGATTTAATGCAATTGTACGGTGGTGGTACAATATGTTTCCCGGGCACGTTGCATCAATGAGATATGCCACAATATCAAATGTTCATTTCAAATTAATCTTTTGAAATCGATTAATAAGTTGATCCTTTTATCTTTTGAATATAACATATTCAGTATATATCTAAATAACAGTTTTTTTTTTTATTTCATACTGGCCATATTTATATTTATACTGGTAAGTATTATGCAATTTGAAAAAAGAAGATTTTGAATAGAATTTTTCTTGCGACTTTAATTATTTTTTTGGCTATTTCTTTGATACGTTGATTTAACAAATTTAAAATTATTTTTTTGGCAAGAAAACTGTTACTATTGAATGAAGGGAACTTCATTTGATAAGTTTGAGTGTTAATGCGGATCTCAGCGTTGCTCAGGTGTCTAAAGCTGTAACTTTAATTGAAAATAGAATAAAGTGGCCAATGTCCAAGTCTGTAATTTTTCACAATGTCAAACGACACCGGCAGACTGGACAGTATACAAGACGTAGAAGACAAGGTCATATAAGAGGGACAACAGATTTATTGTAAGCAGTGTCATCAGAAACCGTACTTCGACTTCTTCCGATGTACGAAACAAGCTGCAGGAAGTTCGACAATTGACATTTAGCACCAAAACGATTAGAAGAAACCTCAAGGCGGCTGGCATAGGTGTGTACTTGGTGTCCCTTTGCTCACTGCAGACCAATGAGTAGCTCAGTCCAACTTTGCTTGTTCGAACCGAAATTGGGATGTTAACACTTGGGGAAAACTACTCTTTACTGATGAGTCCAGATTCTGTCATAAGTCAGATGATGGAAGAGTCAATGTATGGAAACGACCCGGAGAAAGATACGCCGAGTGTAACATTGTGGGAAGAGAGCCTTATGGTGGAGGTGGTAATGGTAAGGGGTGGTATTTGGTTAGGAGCACGTATGGAGCTACACATTAGGCAAGATACATTTTAGAGAAGATTGTGATGCCTCTTACCCCATTCATGGAGGATAATGTTCTTTTAATGCACGATAATGCTCGTCCTCACGCTTCGTCGGTAGTATCGGAGTAACTTAATGAGTTCGGAATCCAAGTTTTGGTATGGCCAGCACACTCACCTGACTTAAATCCAATAGAACATGTTAAGGATAATTTGGGAAAACTAATTAAACAAAGAAATCCAGCACCAGCTAACTTAAGGGACCTCAAAACTACATCATTGTTTGAAGAATGGAACCTAATGCCACAGAGTCTCATTTATAATTTAATAAAAAGTATGCCCAGGTGGATGCAGGCAGTTTTGACAGCGAGAGGAGACAATACTAAATACTGATTTTGTCACATAGTAGTGGAATTCCTGTCAAAATTTATCATAATTAACAAAATTAAACTGTAGATAGTAAAGTAATTTCGTGCATGTTTGTAATCTTATTCCAAAGACTATAGTTATGTAATAAATGTTGTAGGATTAGTTATTATGTGTATTGTGTTGTTTATGGATAGCCAGGACTGGAAACATTTAAATTAATAAACCGGTCATAGTTTACGATAAATCTCCTTCGTTTATGGTTCTATATACGTGACATTGGCAGAATTGTGTTTATACGCACGTTGTCATTATATAAAGAAGAAGAAGTGTCACGTATTATTTAGAACAATATTCAATTTTCATAAAGTTAGTTCAAAATTCCTTATAATTAAAATACTGATATTACTGCCTTGAATTTTTTTTTTTTTTCTTGTAGTCATATTTTTTTGTGTTCAAAAATGCTATTTCAATTAATTGTTTCCATATAAATTTGTTTTCACTTTAATTTGCATCTTTTTTATTACGTTCCTCTAAATATGTCCATGAGTGTATTATATATTTACTATACTAAGCAATTGTTCTAAAACAGATGTAATGTCATTATTCGGGGTAACGGCCCGGTAGGCGTCGCAAAGAGCTCCTTAATTCAATCGAGTGTGATGTCTGCGGGCGAATTTTGTCCTAATTATCTGACTGTATTCTAAAATAGCGTTATTAATTATCTGTACTTGCTAAAATTGGGTTTAATTGACTACCTAGCAAGTCGCCAATCGATATATTTAATTTTATAAGGTACAGATATCAACAATCCTTTCGGGAAATATAAAATATGAGTAAAACTGAAATTATGCGACGGAAATAATTACTAATTTTAGCTCAACATTATATAATTATGCTATTTTCATTGATTCATCCTAAGATGGCTTGCATGACATGTCAAATATTTATTTTAGAAATGTAGTATTACTTAATTTAGAGTTTGATTTTACTATTATCAATTATTTTAAAGTGCTACATATAATCGATAATACGATTGATTATACTTTAAATTACTTGCCGTAAAAAAGAAGTAACAAAAAAATACGGGTTGCACTCCGGAAGTGCCGACAGAAGTGAAAACTTATTTTGGCGCGTTAGACATTTTATAGATGGGTACTAGGGTTATTGGGTTATAAATTGCATTTTATTAATTATTAGAATCTTTAAAATACATTTAATATTATTTATGAATCATCGTTATCAATTTCGACAACTCTTGTTTCATCATCAATATCATTAAAATTATTACAATCTAAAATAGAAACTATAGGTTAATGGTAACTAAAATAGGAAAGAACCAATTTTGATTCGAAGTTATTTAAATATCTCGTGAATACCGCATCAATTGTACTTTTTGTATCTCGTTGTGCTAATATTGCGTTGATTGGACATAGTAAAATCAAATTCTCTATTCAAGAATTCAATTAATGGTAGATTTTTATCGTCTGCAAAGTTTATCTTGAAATCCCACCCAAAATCATTGGCAAATCATCAAATCTTTTTCCAATTTTATCTTGAAGCACTGCAGAACCGGCTTTAGAATCATCATTTCAGCCGCAGGACGTCCACTGCTGAACATAGGCCTCCTCCATAGATCTCCAGAGCGACCGATCTTGTGCGGCCTGCACCCAACGGCTCCCAGCGACCTTTATTATGTCGTCTTTCCATCTAGTGGGGGGGCCGTCCTACGCTGCGCTTTCCGGTGCGTGGTCTCCACTCGAGAACCTTTCTTCCCCAACGGCCGTCAGTTCTCTGAACTATGTGCCCCACCCACTGCCACTTCAGCTTGCTAATCATTTTGGCTATGTCGGTTACCTTAGTTTGTCTACGGATCTCCTCATTTCTGATTCGATCTCGTAGAGAAACACCAAGCATAGCCCTCTCCATAGCTCGCTGAGCGACCTTGAGCTTTCTTATGAGGCCCACAGTGAGCGACCACGTCTCTGTGCCGTATGTCATCACTGGCAACACACACTGGTCAAAGACTTTCGTCTTGAGGCACTGAGGTATTTTGGACGAGAAGACGTCGCGCAGTTTCCCGAACGCTGCCCAGCCGAATTGGATTCGTCGACTGACCTCTTTTTCAAAGTTGGACCTACCTAACTGGACTGTTTGTCCCAGATAGACATATTCTTCAACAACTTCTATACAAGAGTTCCCAACTGATACTGGGGTGGGCACCACATGGACATTCGACATGATTTTCGTCTTGTCCATGTTCATTTTAAGGCCCACCTGTTGAAAAACTTTGTCGAGGCCATCGAGCATTGTGCCAAGATCTTCCAGCGATTCTGCTATGACTACGATGTCGTCAGCAAATCGAAGGTGAGTGATGTACTCGCCATTGACATTGATGCCGAGTCCTTGCCATTCCAGGAGCTTGAAGGCGTCCTCTAGAGCGGTGGTAAACAGTTTCGGAGATATTACGACTCCTTGTCTAACGCCTCTTCCCAAAGGAATTACCTTCGTGCACTGCTCCTGTACTCGGACCGACATGGTGGCGTTGTTGTACAAGCACTTCAACACTTCAATATATCGATAGTCAATACGGCACCGCTGGAGAGACTGCAACACTGCCAAGGTTTCGACCGAATCAAAGGCTTTTTCGTAGTCCACGAACGCTAAGCATAAAGGCAGATTATACTCCTCAGTCTTCTGTATAATCTGCCGCAGCGTATAGATGTGGTATACGGTGCTAAAGCCTTTTCAGAAACCGGCTTATTCGGGAGGCTGGAAGTCATCAAACTTGTACTCGAGACGATTCCTGATGACCCTCGAAAACAGCTTATAAACATGGCTCAGCAACGAGATGGGCCGATAGTTCTTCAATAAGGTTTTATCACCTTTCTTGAAGAACAGGACCACCACGCTGCCGCCCCACGTTTCCGGCGTTTTACCCTCGAGTATAACGGAATTAAAGAGCTTCTGCAGGACCTTAAGGACCGGTGTTCCACCCGCTTTCAGAAGCTCTGATGTAATTCCGTCATCACCCGGTGCCTTGTTGTTCTTAAGCTGCTTAAGGGCCATCCTAATCTCGTACAGGGTGATGTCGGGGATATCTTCGGTATAGTGTCGGGTCAGCCCGGCTCTCGAATAGTAATACAAGCCTAGCATGGAGGCTGGAGCTCTATCGCTACGTGTTTGGATACAGAATTTTTACATCAGGGTGGTATGTAGGTACATACTCAAAAATGCTGTGCCAGCATTCAATAATAATACAACGAAAAAAAGTAATTTTTTTAAAACATTAATAAGTTCACAAGGGATTAGAAATCCCTTATTTTTGTATTTATTCCTAAACGTTAGTTAAAAGACCTTAGTTAGTGTGAAATATCAAGACTGTAGGTCCGCGGGAGCACCCTAAGGTTTCGATAATCGTTTCGTGAGTTTTATTTTAACTATGAAGTGCCGTATCTCTTTACTGCTTAAGCCTAGAAAATTTATTTTTTTACATCAGCAAGAGGCCTTAGTATATGATATTAATTTCCACTTTATATCTAAAAAAATCCTTTTCGAGAAAAAGTGTCTCTACACACGGACAGACAGCCAGCCAGACATACGGACAACAAAGTGATCTTATACAGGTTTAATTTTTTTTTCATTATAAGTTACGGAACCCTGAAAATACGAAAATTCCCAAAAAAACATTGTGTAGAGGAAGTTGCTTAGAATTTTGTCGTGCAAAATGCTTTTGCACTTTCGCGAAAGATCGCGATTCTATACGTTTTTTTAGAAAAATTAATTCTTTACTTATTTTTGGGAATCTGTAACACATTAGCGTAGGTTGTATTGAATGCTGGCACAGCATTTTTGAGTATGTACCTACCACTCTGATGTAAAAATTCTGTATCCAAACACGTAGCGATAGAGCTCCAGCCTCCATGCTAGGCTTGTATTACTATTCAACCACATAGTCAATTAACATCGGGCGAAATAAACGAGGTAATTTATATACTCTGAAATTAACTTTATTACTTAACCGCACAATTAACGTGTTTATATAAGTTCAATTTAAATTGATTGCAACATAATTTGAGTTCAAAATAGAATCAGTTTATACTGAATATTTTCAATCACAGTAAATTACCAATATCCTAATTGCCTGTAAACATTCGTAATTGGTTATAACTTGAAATGACGTAAAAACTATATTTTTCTATTACTATTTGTGAACTTTTATCCTTCACCACGTGCAAAGGTCTCTTTCCTGAAGAAACGCACGAGCTTAACCATAACATCAAAAGACAACATGCATGATTTTGATTACATTTAATTGCCAAAAAAAAATTATTTTCAAGTGAAACTTCTTTAGCATCGTTGTGATTTGAAAGTCGATGAAACGAAAAAGCGAAAGCGACAGTAAAAAGAGACAGACATATAAATTCATAATATTTAACGTGGGAGAAAATGAGATAGGAAAGTTTTACACAATGGTAACATGGTAAAAAAGAGGTTTGTTGCTACTCAATAATGAATTTTATTACTTCACCAAAAAGGCACGAAACAAAACTTTTTAGACTTCACTTATGACATTCTGTTACTGATTGATATTGTGTTAGGTTACCATGGATATTTCAAATGTGCATTAATTGAAAATGATATTGTGAATAATGATTGTGAGTACTTGTATGTACATTTTCATAAACTTTAAAAAAGTGTGTATTTGATCATTTTCTGAATTAAAAAAAAACATAGATGAGAAGGTTTCACTCCTACCACGTATGAATTGCTCACATATTTTTTTATACTTGGGCTTTTGTTCTATCCAATGTATTTCTTAATATAAAATTAAGAGATTCGCTCATGAGGTAGCATTTTTAAGTCATACAGTATCTTGGTATTTTCTGAACCAATATTTTGACAATTTAAGTTAATAATATTCGTTAGTAACTTTCTTTCAGTCCTGTTCTTGGTACACTCCATTATTAAATGATACACATAAATACAATCTATGGGGTAGGCCTATGTTCAGCAGTGGACGTCCTGCGGCTGAAATAATGATAAATTTCTGGAGGTTTGGTGAATGTCTTTTAAATCGTCAATACGTAAAGATAAAATTAAAACTCCGTCTAGGACACTATCCACTGGCATATCTCATGAGAAAACTGAGTAGCGCAACTATTATATATCCGTTTATGCGGCAGGCCGCCATTTTGGAAAAAACGCTCAAGTGGCAGGGGGTGTTCCCGCGCAAACGCTAAAGTCCGCGGGCGCGCAGTAATTTACTTATTTAGCAGTAATTTTGTATAGTACCTATATATAAAACTATAGTTTTTCTATTCTTTATGAACTGATTTAACTGATAAATAAACAATTTAAACTGATATGTGTTTCATTTATTTTGTAAACCTACACTAAAAATAAGATATGAGAATATTTGTTAGGATGGCATAAAAAAAAAAAAAAAATTTAAAAAAAATTAAATTAATGTCAGAAATATTTATTTTATTAACATTACAAATACTATAACTATAACATAAAATTAAATGCCTGCACCTCTCGTAGCAATTTTTTAAATTATTACATTCGAAAGATAACACTCTCAAGGGACCCCAAGGTCAAGCGCAGTAAAATAAACAAAGGTTTAAAATTAAATTCGGAGAACAACGACGGTCGGAAGCCCTTTGTCAAGTGTTTATTTTAAAGTCGGGTTCATAAACAATGGCTCATAAAAGTTTAGCACTGTAAAAGTGTATAGTTTTTTATTTACAAGCAACATAAACAAAGACGTTAAAATCTATAGAAAAAAGATATGATCGAACATTACCAGTTTAGAGTAAGTTCTACTCATTATTTTGTGAAACAAACTTTTTATTTTCAATTTAGATTAAATTTACTAACAGAATTATAAAATATAATACCATGTTATCTTCCAAGAACATTTCATAAATCGACGCTAAACGTTCACATTTTTTGCCGAAATGCACTTGGTTTACATACCTAAACTTGCCGGCGAGTAGGAAAAGTATAGATAAAACTATAAATTATAATCTAATAGATTCGAAGAATTTTTATTTTTTACTTTGTTTAGCTTTGATGTTCCGTTTCTCGTAAATGTCGTAGGTTTATGCATGATAAACCAATAAACATAGTTTGTTAACAATATGCTTTGTATTTATATTATTATATTGCCACGCATACATACACTCTTATCAAATAATTGTTTAGGTGTCTAATAATTGTGCATATTTATTATCTTGATATCATAATTATATTCATTATTTTGTTCTATTTATTATTCATAGAAATTAATGTTATATTATTCATCATAATAATACTTACAATAATTAACTTTAAATCATTACAAATTGCCAAAGTATGTTTTATTTGTTTATGGGCTGAAATGAAATACCTAACTGGAGAGTATGGTAAAGTTATTTTATCTATTAAAAATTATATATGTGATCATTAGAGAATGAATTATATTCAGCACAAAAAGATTGAAATATGAATTGAAAAGTAACAAAATACAATAGAGAATATTCTGTCCTCATATTGCCTTAGTTTATTTCTTACTGGGCCATAAACTGTTATTAGGTATCCAGAAAATAGTACAACTGCCACTGCTAAGTGGGCTGTAAGAGCCATGCATTTAATATGAAAATTTAATTTGTTACTGGGTACCATACCATACCAAAAATACTTGAAATATAGTTATTATCATTAGATTCCAGGTAAAATATGCAATAACCTGTGATAATGGATGCCATACAACAAAATGATGCCCATGATCATATAATTTTCACAAAATTATTCTGATTACTGTATTAATTTATTATGTAATCCCTTATGGGAAAGCTGCAAGATTTGGTTCCCTGTTAATGATAAAGAAAGCTGCAAGCTTCACAAGGAACAATGTGGATAACAGAAATACTACTTTTTATACTTATTTTATCAGGAATAGAGTTCATAAAAATGTAAAATTATTATAATCACATATTAACCTTCATTACAAGATAAGAACAAGGAAGTTTATAATATTCATCATAATCTAATAAATAATAGTTGCGCTACTCAGTTTTCTCATGAGATATGCCAGTGGATAGTGTCCTAGACGGAGTTTTAATTTTATCTTTACGTATTGACGATTTAAAAGACATTCACCAAACCTCCAGAAATTGATAGTCCAGATTTGTTCACTAGACGACTGTCTAAGCTTTTTGGAAGTGATTACAATCAGATCCTTATGTATTACCAAAATGTTATTTCCATGGATAAAAGAGATAATAAATCTTGATACTTAACCATTTCTGATAACCATACTCTTCAGGCAAAGTAACTCAAGCATTGTAATTTTACGGAATAAGTGTTGCGATGTTAATTCCACAGTCGAATCTTGCACGATCCTACCACTCATAAACTACTTGCAAATTTTTGTGTTTGAACACAATGCTATTATCAACCATTTTACTATCCATCGTGCTCTAATGTATGTCATAAGAACGATATTTATATGTAGGTAGTTCTAACTTTTCAGTCGTAATATACTGGTTAACAAACACACTGTTTTAATTATCTCTGTCGTAATTTATTAGAAAAGTTTGGAAATAACGAGATATACATCACGTACGAAAGAAAATTACGCAAAAAATTTGGTCGTGTCAGGTTCAAGGCACGTTTAATTTTGATTGCATGTATTTGCTCGGTCGAATAATAATAATAATAATAACTTTATTTGACCATAACAAGATACAAAAATATGAGGCTTATTTCTAGGAAATACAATAGTTTTATTCTCAATTAATGAAACCTAGCGCCTGAACTAGGCCGAGCCTGTATCTCAAACGCTAGTCTCTTCCCGTGATATATTATTACATAGTAGGTACCTACATATGACATACCTAGTATAAAACTGTTGTATCTTATTAACATTATCACAAATCTATAATTTTAAAAGAGAAAACAAGGTACTTTGTATTTTTTTTTTGTTCCTTTTTACCTACCTTACATTCATAATGTAGCAAGTTAGACTACAATATTGTGAACTTAACTCAAAAAAATAAAAATAAATGGTACACACACAAATGTAGTCTATGAGGTTGCGTTTAACAGGTTATAACAGCAAAGAAAAAAAACAATAAAATATTATCAGCATTTAAAGGAACAGATAAATTGAAATAATGGGTAAAAGCGCACACACAAAAATTTTCAAATGCTTTAAAATAGTTACAAAAGTAAAACTTTTTATTAGCTGTATTAAGTATTTGTCATCACTAGTTTTTTACTTGTAAATTTGCTGCTGAGTTTTCGCAAAATAAATAAATTCTAATATAATTTATCTTACTCAAGAAGTTCAATTAGTTTCAATTAAAATAAAGGAAATATTAGGACTTTCATATAAATTTATTTCATAACTTAAACAAATTATGTTCGGTAAGTATAAAGTCGGTTTACTTAGGAAAATGGGTAGCACTTGATGTAATTAATAAAATATAAACAAAATGAGGCGCCTACCGACTAGACTAAATCCGGCAGAAGCTCATTTACCGTTATTTTATGTTTATGAAGTAATTTTAAGGAAATAAAACCTGGCTGAGGGGAAATTACTGAGAAAAATTAACACAGTAACTTTTTTTATACTTTTTAAAATATTTTATACGGTATACTAGCTGTGCCCCATGGTTCCACTCGTGTTAAGTTTATTCAACTAACTCTCCCCACTTTCAACTAACTAGCTAATACGCCCATGTAGCCAGTTGTAATTCTCACTTCCCGTACTTGCCTATATCGGTCCAGATCACTTACAATTACTGTTTACTACTCAGCTTCTATAGAGTTGAAGCGTGAAGTTAAATAGCTTATAACCTTCTTAAATAAATAGGCTATAGAATGCAAAAATAGTTTTTGCTATTTGACTGGTAGTGTTCTAGAGATGCTCGTTTAAACAAACAGTACCTTGAGTTTTATTTTTCTTACTATTTACGTTCTTTTCTTGTTCACATAAGATTAAGTGGTTTTTAAAACCAACACCTATGTACAACCAACCTCAAAAGAACCACAGTCAGAATATTGTAATAGTAATTAACAGCGTTAGGTTCTATAATGAGATCCCGAAGCATATTACTGATTTGCTGGACAATCAGTTCAAGGACCATGTCAAGCAGGTTTTACTGTCAAAATGAATCATTATGTGAATGACAGTAATGTCTGGTAGTGACGCCCTCTCTATGAATTCACTTAATTAATAATACTAGCGATCGCTCTAAGGTCGAAACTCGACCAGCGACTTTTTGATCATAGACTATTAGTCCAAGATCCCAGAGCAATAAGACACAACTTATTTTCTAAAGCATAGAACTTTCGGTTCTTAGTAGTCTCTCGTGTACTTTTTAATACCTGTACGTTTGTGGAGTTGGCTCTGTGACACCTGCGCAGGTACCAGGTGAGAAAGGTAACTAAAAATCAGAGTTACTTAACTTAAATTTAAATAACTGATTTTTATATATATTTTGTAGAATATTACTCTGAAGTAATATCAAAAAAGTCAGACGTTTTCTATGGGCCAGAACTTTTGTCAGACGCTTTAAAGCTCTACAAAAAAAAATGAACTTAATTTATTTTTAACTGTCTGATTTTTATATATGTTATTAAGATAAATTTTACAAAGTTATATTTAATCAGTCAGACAAATTGTAATGACCAAACATCCCCTAAACACAAAAATTACTCAACTATGAGTATGAGCACGAGAGCACTATACATGCGTTTCAAAGCGAGTAAGACATCCATGGTAACTCGGTTTTCCCTTCTTACATCCACAATCTGTTTCATTCTACTGTTTGTGTATGTGTATATGCCAGGTGCATACACTGTATAGTATACAGTACAGTTCTAAATTCAGGTTTATGAGACCACATGTTTTGTCAGTTATATCGTGTGATTTGTGAGTGATATCAAGTTATTATCCTCGGAAACATCTTTAAAATGTTAATATACAATGTTAAACAATATAACTAGTGACGATGAGGATGATGACTTGAGTGGACAGTATCGTGATGTACTTAATGATGAAAATTCAAATGATTATTATGACGATGATGAAGATGATTAAGAGACAATCAAATTATTTCATTAATTCATCATAATTGATTATTTCTTTTGCTAAAATTATTACAATTGATATCTTTTTTAAAATAAAATAAAAATGATTCTTTATGAAAGATAATTGCTCGGAAAAAAAAAAACATTTTTCCTTATATATCTGTAATATATATAATTACTTTTAAAATCATTATTATTTTAATTAAAAATTTAATTTTATTTAAATAGATATGCAAAAATATGAAATTGAAAGCAGTAAGTATTTTTCAAATATTAAGATATTTTACTCTGAAGCAAATGCGCATAGTGCTCTCGCGCTCATACTTATACAAGGTGTCCAGAAAGGGTATCGGGTATTTGTAAGTTCAATGAAACAAAAATTATTTGTATGCAATAAAAAAGTTTATTGTTTATTATTAGCATATGAATTGGAGAATTATTTGGAAAAGATGATGTTATCCAAATGATGACCGTTACGTTGCTGGCACTCTTCTAAACGGAAACGAAGATTGGCGATAACACGTTGACACATAGCTATCGATATTGCTGCCATTTCTGACCTGATGTTTTGCTTTAACTGGGTTAGATTCGTCGGATTGTTTTGATAAACCTTACTTTTAAGGTATCCCCATGCAAAATAGTCAAGCGGGCTAAGGTCGGGGCTTCTGGGAGGCCAGTTGATGTTACCCCTTCGCGAAATGACTTTATTAGGGAATAATTCGTTAACAACTTCCATTGAGTCATTTGAGGTATGGCAAGTGGCCCCATCTTGCTGGAACCACGTTCTTGAGTTGAAACCTGCAAACTCCTGCAACTCTGGGACCAAAAAATTTCGCAACATATCGCAATAACGGACACTATTCACATTAATTGCTCGGCCTCGTTGATCTTCATGAAAATAAGGACCAATTATGCCTTTAGCAGACATAGCGGCCCAAACAACGACCTTTGGGCTATGCAGGGGTCGTTCATGCTTTCGTCTCGGATTCTCCACTGCCCAGTACCGACAATTCTGCTTATTAACATGACCATTCAGGTGAAAATTTGCTTCGTCACCAGTCACCGTCAACAGTATGTTGTTAAAGTTGTTAAATCGCTGCAGCATTTCGTTCGCAAAATTCAGTCGATTAGCATAGTCCGTATCCTTCAATTCTTGAACCAATTGAATTTTATAGGCTTTTAGATGTAAGTCTTTCTTTAAAATCGAATGTAAAGACGATTTTTTGATGTTCAACGCTTGGCTTCGCTTTCGGATGGATAAAGACGGATTTTGACGAACCGACGCCTCAACTTCTTCAATTGTTTCTTCATCGCGAACTGAACGAGGACGACCAGAGTTTTGAATTTTAACTGTCGCACCTGTATTCTCGAACATCCTGATCCATTTCCTAATGCTATCGTCACTTGGCGCGTGGCGTGTACGATATTCCGCACGATAGAGACGTTGAGCAGTCACTATTGAATCACCATTACGATAATACGCTCGTACGCAAAATGAGCGATGCGTCCCCGAGTACTGTTCCATCGTGACTAAAACTCCACAAAATGGCGGACGCCACGAACCCCTCCCCGCACCCTTTAGACGCCCCGTTTCGAATATGGCGCGAAAACAAATACCCGATACCCTTTCTGGACACCCTGTAGTTGAGTATTTTTTGTGTTAGGGGATGTTTGGTCATTGCAATTTGTCTGACTGATTAAATATAACTTTTTAATATTTATCTTAATAACATATATAAAAATCAGACATTAAAAAATAAATTAAGTTCATTTTTTTTTTTTTTTTTTGGTGAGCTTTAAAGCGTCTGACAAAAGTTCTGGCCCATGGAAAACGTCTGACTTTTTTGATATTACTTCAGAGTAATATTCTACAAAATATATATAAAAATCAGTCATTTAAATTTAAGTTAAGTAACTCTGATTTTTAGTTACCTTTCTCATCTGGTACCTGCGCAGGTGTCACCGAGCTAACTCCACAAACGTACAGGTATTAAAAAGTACACGAGAGACTACTAAGAACCGAAAGTTCTATGCTTTAGAAAATAAGTTGTGTCTTATCGCTCTGGGATCTTACGCTATATTTTCTGTTTGACATTTGCAGTATTCATGAACCTAAACAATGAGTAGGTATTATTTACATCACTTGCTGTCATTTTTCGTTGAGTGACAATGTTAATATTTTAGGGTGTCTAAGTTCAATGGCACTTGTCGGTTTAGGATTCATAGTATTAATTAATTTAATTTAATATATTAGTAACAGATATTAGAGATAAATTTTAGCTTTCTGCTCTCCTTCTCCATATAAACTTTAACCATGCTAAATCTCACAGACTTCCATGCACGCAATATGCTTAAAAAGGGGTATAAAGTTTTTGCTTCACGTATTAATATAATGATGATGTTTATATATTAACTGTAAATATTATTTGTACAATCAAAAGAAGTAAAGATAAACCCAGTCAAGTATCTTGCTGGCTTTTCTGGACGATTGAAATATTTTCCGAACCGTCAGTATTGATATTCAGAAGTGCCTACTTAGGGCCTAGAGTGAATAAACAATTTTTGATATTTATTACACTGGTGTTTAAATTCATATAGCCTGAAACAGTAACCTATCGTCGAATTGGTAGGGGTCTGACTTGCGGAATACCTCTACCCTACAGAAGATTTAAGCCAAATAACCTCGTGTTTTGTTCTTCCGGTGAGTAGGGTTTCCATAGCTTCTTAGGGTAGGAGGGTTCAAGGGCGGCAACGCGCTAGTGATATTAACGGTATTACAAGAGTCAATAGGATACGAAAGCCGCAAACCATCAAGCGGGTCGTATGCTTGTTTGTCACCTATTTAATATTAAAAGAAATAGTATGATCCTGATAATACGCAATGTCACTGAAACAGCGTAAACATTTTCTATTTGTACACTTTCCACAGACAGTCTAACGGTTGACACTGACACGGCCTTGTCGCTAATGGGTGATCACATTTACTTGTAGGGTAAGGTGCCTCATCAAGCGGAAATTTATTCTTAAAATACTTATTATTAAACCCCAAAAAGCTCCTATTATTATGTTAGATTACTAAATCGCGTACTGGAAAATAATTAACAAAAACAAATAAGTAAAATTTACCCGGTTTCGTTTGAGACTCTTTGCTGCAAAACGAATTTATAAAAAAAGTACTTAACATTTATATTATTATTTCTCTAAATTGGTTTTTCTGGGCAACTTCATATCTCCTTTAATTCTTCATCAAAATTAATGATTCAATCATTATTTAAAGTTTATGTTACTTCCTATTGATGTAGTTATAGTAATCATTATAGAATTTAAAATTGCCAACTGTTGATGAAAATGAAAATATATTCAAGGCGCCATCTATTACAGTCTATATAACTAACATTACAGCTATTAGAAAGATTATTTACATCCTATAATATGCAAATTAATCGCACAAGTCAGCTAATATTTAATAGTATCCAACAATTTCCTCATGAAAATATTACTTGTATACATGAAAACTCTATCTATAAATTTTGAGGCTAATTTAAATAAATACTTTTATGTCACAATTATTCTCATATAAATAACAATGATAGGATTTAACAGGAAGACTTGAATTGAAAAGTATGCTCTAGACTTAACATTAACCAACCAAAGTAGTTATTAATTGTGTAAGGTGAATCTATTAACATCTTTAGACTAGGGGCACCCAAGCTAACCTCACCTACAATTGGCTTACACATAAAAGATAGATATATGCTGTCGCAGGATTTTGTATAGGAATATTTAAGGTAAATATTTTCATTGTACATTATATACGTATTACTCTAACGATTTTTGCAGCGCACGCCAGAATATCTCGCAGATGGCAGAATTTTTTGCTACTTACTTGACACGTCGTTTTATTGTGGACAATTCACACAATATCTTTATAAATTATTATTATTTAAATTTAATATATTAGTAACAGATAAAATAGATAAATTTTAGCTTTCTGCACTCCTTCTCCATATAAATTTTAACCATGCCAAATCTCTCAGTCTTCCGTGCACGCAATACGCTTCAAAAGGGGTATAAAGTTTTTGATGTATGTGTTATTTTGATGTATAAGCTATATTATTATGTAACTACATAATAACTATATTAAAATCCATTTCACAGTTTTTGCGTGATAGAATAACAAACATCCATCCATAGACACAAACTTTCGCGTTTATAATATTAGTAGGATTATTTTTTATTCAAATAATTTATTAAAAGTAAATGTATCTTAATTCAAGTTCTGAAAATAACACCATACCCTTAAATATCTAAAGTCATTTAAAACGGGGCTGTTTTTACTTAAAAGTTACGACAAGCTTTTTCCGATTTGTTGTGATGTTATTATTTTCGTCAAATCAACATCATCGTTATTTCTGGTTTATAAAGACATTTCTGAAAGGGATCACAGGAAATGACAGGATTTCCCAAATAAATATGAAGAGTTTTGAAAATAAATAGTATTAGCGATGCTTCGGAGTGATATTATATTTCGAAATAAATAGAAAATTTCCAATAATTTCCATACATTATTACGTTGAATTTAAAAAGTTTTTTACTGACTATACTGTTAGCCTTAGGGGCCCTATCCAAAAACAGAGCCGCTGATGACTTTTATAGCTTCACCGAACTTGGTTTATAAAGTATTAATCTTTATGTGCTTATGTGCGTTCGTACTTACGTGTGTATTTGTTAATCACGGGTTTGTGTGCGTGAAAACACATGTGTGGTTTTGTAAAGGCGCGTGTGCATGCGTGCATGTGAGTATTTTGTCTGTGCTTGTGTTTGTGTGTGTGTTTGAGTGCATGGGGGTGTGTTAGTCATTTATACGACGTGTATTGCGATATCAAGTATGGGAATATTTTTTGGCAGGATTACAAAAACTTCAAATATATTGTCATTATTTTGATAGTTATTTTTATAAGTAAGTAATTACAATACGTTAATCATTTTTGTATCGATAGTTTTTTTTTTTTGCCAATAAATTATAACTGTACATAAAAGAGTTATGCAACTATCTAAGCTTAGCGTGTTACCATCTTTGATTATCTATTTGTACTTTAGTCTAAAACAAAAGAATATTACAAATAATAATGAATGAATATTATTAAATTCATCAAACTTCGTTAATTAATAACAGAGTATTTATTGGTTAGGCTACATTTTTGTGTATTCAACGAAGTTAGGAATTTGTATTTTCTTCAAATTTTTGGCAGTTCAAAGTTTATTCGTAGTATGAAAATTTACTATAAACACAAACAATTATCTCTTTTATTATAAATCTAACCGCTGTAATTTTACTTAAACAAACCCAAAACTGTAGTCAATTTATTGTATTAGTAAATAAATACTTTTAAGTTATTTGTTTCATATTGATTTTGAAGTATTTATTTTTCATAGTTTAGATAATATAGAAATACGTATTCTGCGAAATAAATTAAACTGGCACAGAATGAGGATAACATAGATGTTTTTTTAATGCTACACAGGTAGCAAACTAGTATACAGCACGCCTGATGGTAAGTGGCTACCGTAGCCTATGGATGTTTGTACATATGTAGTATATTGTAATAGCATAGGTATCACTAGCGCGTTGCCGACCTTGAACATTCCTTTCCCAAGGAGCACTGGGAACCTTTCTCACCGCAGGAACACAACACTAGGCTATATGGCTGCAATCTTCTGTAGTGTGAAGGTATTCCACCAGCGAGCTGCTCCAAGTAAATAGAAATTTCCAAAGAAATTTACCTCTAAAATGATGATGAATTTGATGAATTCTTCTATTAAAGTTTTATTCACAACCTTTGATATAATTATTTTACTGTCCTCGTAGTCATATTAGTATACGAGCTATAATTTTTATGTGAGAGACGAGCGAAAAATATAGTGGGAGTTTTCTCAATGCCTTCATTGTGATATTTTACGTATATTTGGTAACTGTCACCAGTCTATTTATAAACGATAATCAAATTGTAATGGATGGTCGATCTGCCGGTGGCCGCCATTGTTGTTGATCGTACTGTGATTACCATCAGGGACAGTGCCGTCAATTTGCCCAGCTACTACGATAAAAAAATATCGGCCACCGAATTTCGTATTTCGCCAGAGAAAAGCGCTAGTAAAAATCGCTAAATATCTGCTACAAAATGGTAAATTCATATTATGAACCGGTCATAATGTATCAAACAATCCGAAGTAGGTAATTAAAAGGTGTAACCGATTTGTCGAAATCTTTGAGATTTCTTATGAAGTAAAGGAGAGAGCTAAACATTCTAGTATAAGATTTGATAATTTACAAATACGATGATTTCTGGTATTATTTCGTCTTAATTTTCTTTGTTCAAAAGTGTTTGCTCACAGTTTTATGCACAGCGGTCTTAATAAATTAATAATTATAATTTTGTCAACGCCAAGTGAATGCAATATTTTTCCACAGAATAAAAATTCTTGTGTTCTTTAAATAACCTAGCTCTAATATTATAAAAGCACCTACTTAAAAAAGATGTGGACCAAGAGTCCGCAGATTTGTGTTTAAAAAAAACAACGACGTAGCTCTAAGAAGCTGGTGGCTCCATTAGTAAAACTATCTAGAAAGTTTTTGTGTCAACTTAAAATGCATGTTTCAAGTTATTATTTATAATCAATTTCTCTTACTGTAACTAATCTGACTACATCACGTAAAATGCCGACAAAATTACATAATGTAGAGCCAAATAATATAAACATCGATTAATGATCGATTATCTGCAACCACCAATGAACAACCAATAATTTGTCTATGAATATAATTTTATAAATTAAAATAAAAACTACCACATGCCAGATCAAAATCTCGATAAAAACTCCAACGCATAATTTTCTGTACTGTTAATTTTAGTTAGACCGCTTGTCCACTACGAGCACTGCTAGATATATATGAAGGATAATAAAAGGTTTGTAATTTTTAAAAATTATACGAATTCTTATGTAAGTCACTATTTAGCTTCATGCTAGAAATCTGTTACCGATATTAAAATAAAAAGTAGGCGTAATAAAAATCGTCTCAAGATATTTATTTGTATTAACAAAATAAAACTTTAATCTGTCATTATAACTAATAAAAATTATATTATACAAGGTTATTATTAATTCGCCGTATTCCCGTTAGGAGGTGACAGGGGTGACTATTTGCGATAATTTTAACCCGCATATGCGTTATGCAAAAGTGAACCATTTTCCAGTTATCATGTTTTTTAGCTTTTTTCAAAATATTTCAAAAATGCAATATCAAAAATTTATTTTAAAAAAAGTATCAATTTTAATCTCATTTTTTTCTGATTTATAAAAACGATTAAACACTGTTTATTATTAAAACAACAATAATCTGTCCAAATTTAAAAATGCGAGATGAAAAACTATATTATAACAATATTTTATTAAAAAAAAATTCACTACAATGCATTAAAGACAAAAAAAAACGTTATGAAACTTGGCTTGCAGATTATTTTAAAAACATAACCGTTTGTAGCTCTCCAGCAATGCATAACGACTAGGAACTTTAAAAAAAAAATGAAAAAATTTGATCACAAAGGAAGCAGGCAGAAAATCGTATTCGAACTAAAGTTAAGGTCGTTCTCTAAAATTTTCATAAAATTTATTAAAAACAATACCTACCCAAATTAAAAAAAAAAAAAAAAAAAAACAAAAAATACAAATTTATAATAAAATTTAGGACCAGTAACAATTTAGTAGTAATACAAATTACAAAATTATTAATTAGTAACAATTAAGACATTTTGTAATTTAGCCTAAAAAAAGTTTCTTTAAAGTTTCAAGTATCTTATAAACTAAAATATAGGGTCTTTACCTAAGTGTTGTTTGTCTGTGTTTTTCAGCAGCCTAATTTGGTAGAACAAAATTATATAAAATTCGATTATAGAGTGATTCTCCTAAGACTGACTTGACACTGGCAGAATTCGTAATTACGAGATGCCTTATAAAAAAAGTTGAAGATGAGGTACTTTCATTTGTAATGCATAAGAAATCAATGTTGAAATACCCCTTAATTAATATTTGAAAATACAACGCAACATACTAGTTGCATAATATAGTCCCGTCCATAAAAAGGTCCTAAGGGTAAGAAACTACTTCCACCCTTTGGACGGCACAGACCCACGTGTCATGAAAGTCAAATTTGTATTTCCTGCAAATTAATCTTTTGTTATCATATTACGATTATTTTATTACATTTTACTTTGCTAAATATTCAATGGAAACAGATTAAATCCGGTTTTAATATATTCAACCTAAATATAATAAAAGGATTTATACCTATATAAGTGTGATATAGACTGATTATAACTAAGATGTAAAATATATAAATCATAATTTCGCAGTCACCTGTTTACTCCTCCATAAATGTACAAATTTGAATATATTTTTCAAAAATAATATACAAAGTATTTTAGCTAGGCCCATAATTATGTTTGTCTTTTATCTTTTATGTTTGTCAAATGTCTTTTCTCGATGTCTGATACCGGCGGTATAACTTGGATATTTTAATAATTTTAGAAGGCTCCGGGTTCTTATAATAATTATTTTATAGGAAAGACCAAAACATAGGGACATGGCAGTGGTAGATATATATGTGGTACTAGCTGTACCCGCAACTTATTATATGCTTATTGTGTGTGAACCTTATAACATAGACATATGCTGTCGCTGACTTTTTTGTAGTTCTTTTTTTAAATCTACAATTGTGTAGTACATTCATTTGATATATCAGCATTATATATTGACATTCAGCGTAAGCCATTTAAGCGCCCGAATTTCATTCACCATATTCATTTGTTTTTTTATTTACGCGGAACTTTATTTATTTTTCTAAAATAAAAGTAGCTTAAGTTACTCCTTATAACATCAGGCTATCTGCCAGTGAAAGTGCAATCAAAATCGGCCCAACCGTTTTAACCATAACCCGGAACAAACAGACAACATTTTTAAAAATTGGTGTTTTTTATAGGGATCGTATATATACTTGCGTATGCATTTAGTAAAAAACTGTTATTTTAACATTACAAGCAGACATTTCAATTTTATTAATTGTATAGATAGTATAAAAATATTTGCTCTAGTGCAATTATCCAGGAATACAACAGAAAAATATATTTATATGGACTAAACGCCGCGCCGTTCGCATTTTCTCTTAATAACTAGGCTCCCGGGAATGGTATATACACTATTTTTATATACATTTTTGTGACGTCGAGTCGGGAGCCAAAGGGATAAAACAAAATTCTTAAATTACATTTACATTTCATAAAAGTTATAATAATTATAGGTAATAGAAATATTAATGTTATTGAATAAAAAAGAAATATTAGTTAATATATTAAACTTGCATTTTGTTAGGGCATTTTAACTACCACCCTTCAGTTGAAAATCTGTCGCCAAGCACCTGTAGGTATGTTCTGGCAGGTGCACTTGAGAGTCGGCTTTCCCGCTAGGCTTAGCGTGTCACTATCTTCGACCATACCGTTACTTAGTTCAAGAAGGATTATGCCCAAACGCTACCACACCTACAAAAATTTGGCTAAATATTATAAGAAATGTAATGATTTTTCGATGATATAATGAAGAATCTATTTAATTTGTAACTGTCCTTTGTTATCTGTTAATAATTAATATTATTGGCATCTAATTTTAATAAAATCCCAAACGAATGCAAACTTTGTTCATTAAAAGTCCTAAAACTCGATTCGTGTTACTCGAGGACCTTTTTCATCAAATGCCAATATTGTAACCGTGAATTTACTATTTGTGGGACTTTGTACTAACAACTATCAAAACTGGATTTATTAGTCCTAACTTACAGAATACTAGATGGCCTCTTTTCTGGAAGATAATATGTCGAGCATAGCGCTACCTATTAAATATCCAGTTTTTAAGCTATGATTTCAAAGTGATGTTTGTCTTAAACGAAAACTCACAGTTATTGTAAGATTTTGAACCTCTCGAGCACTCTAACAAAGGGACCATATTTATTTTAAAATTAAATTAAATGTTGAGTTTGAGTGAGTACAAATTGAAATAAAATATTCTACCCTTTTCGGTTACTGTTGTAAGAAGAATAATCCCGTAATATACAATATGTATTGAAAACCCCGTCGAATCCGAAAAGGGTACATAGGTATCCCAATGACTTTACCAAAAAAAAACAATATTTTATTTATTATCAAACATATATATAGTTTTAGTTTCCCTAAAATTTAGCATATTTTTAAAACGTGATAACACCGTCGCCAGCCCCTGCGCGACGCAGTGTACGCTTGATCGTATTGGCGGTACCCTGCGCTGCGCCGCGTGTATTGCCACGTAAGTTTCCTCATTTAACTAATTTTTTTTACATTTTATTAGGGTAATTTTTTAAACTTATAATCTGAATCTCGATACCTAATAATACTTTCACGGATCCGACGGGATTTTCAATACATATTGTATATAACTCTATTGGTTTACTCGGCGCACGCATTATTTTTCCGACATGTTCAACATTCATCGTTCGTCGTTTCAGCCAATTTACTCAAAAATCTAATGAATTATACACCTAACTAAACTTTACTAACTAAACTCCGTCCATTGATGAAAACCGTACGAAAATCCGCTTGGTATTTTTCAGTTTACCGCGTTCAGACAGACAGGCGGACGCGGCGGAGTACTTTGTTTTATAATATACTAGCTGTGCCCGGCGTTTCACCCGCGTATAATTTAATAGACACTTTTAAAAAACCTTAAAAGTAGCCTATATGCTAATCTAGGATGTCCGCTATCTTCATACCAAATATCATCAAAATTGGTCCAAAAAACACTCACAAACATTCGTCTTTATAATATTATGTTTTATGTAAGTAAGAAGGAATATTACCATATAACTTCACACTATTACTCTAAAGAGCGGAGCAGAGTAACCATCGTTGTATGCTGTAGACAAGTAGGGAAGTGAGAACAACTATGGTAACACATGTGCGTTGACGGCGCGTTAAAAAAATTGAAAACGGATAAAACCGCGGCGCACTTCTAGTAATTAATATTTAACCTATATAGAATGATTGAAACAGCGAAGGTGGTCACCCGATCCAGTTGTCGTTTGATAACAATTTTATTGGTTTTTCGTTTGCTACTTGCTATTTCAAATATCCGTCCGGGACTTAACTTTAATTACGATTTACCGCTTTGTCTTGTGAAATACTTCACAAACTGCTTGTTGGGTAAGACGTACACTGAATCGTGGACTCAAACAACGTAGTCCTTTGATTATTTGAATTTACTATGCTTAAATTTAAATGTGTTAAAGATGTTAAAATTGAAACTTATCGGAGAAACTTAAACTTAATAAAATTTAAACAATGAATACATTGAATTATTTTTGTAATTAATATAATACAGTCTGTTTTAATTTAATAAGTTTTTTATTGAAACGCAGTTGGATAGCGCGTTTGGCGAACGGGGCTAAACTAGAAAAAGTGTCCAAACCGACCAACACTAAAAAAAGACAAACACGTACATCTATAGGATTTTCAAGACTATGACGTTGTCGAATTGGCCTAGCTGTGTGATGATCCGACTTGTACGCATTTTTGTATGAACAGTACGAGTAGTTAATAGTTCGAGTTAAAAGTTTATGTAAGTAAATATTTTATTGTTAATTTTTTGTTTAATAATAAATTTATTTATTAATTTCATTTATTTATTACACATTTTACTTGCTTTATTGAAATGTAACATAACAAGGTTTTTAATTTATTATTTGAACACAACAGCATCTTGAAAAACTAAACGAATGTAGAGGTAGGTCAGATGTTGAATTGAAATGGAAAAATTCGTCTTGTAGATCATATGTTTCGTCTGTTTAGTCTAGAAACTTATTTACAATCCACTTTCTTCCTTTTTTATTTGTGCTACAAGTTTTTAATAAATTATTGAAATATTAAATAAAAGTTTGTTTTTCGAGAGCTTTTTATTAATATGGTTATCCGTATTTTTCTCAGAAAACACTTTCATTTGTTACACATATCATGGGGGTGCATAAAAAATAACTGCTACGCCATCTTTGTGAGTCCACCAGATTAGATTTAGAATGACGTCACTTAGCTAACCATGCATTGGCATCCCAAAGTAAACGTTTACGCAAAATTTCACTTCAATCGGTTTGGAATAACTGTCTTAAAATTAATTTTCAAGATTTGATCCATACTAAAAAAGCAAGTAAAATAAAAGCTTGTACACGACAATTTTTAACAGAACCACCACTTCAATGATTTTGAAGATTTGCCTTGTGTATCTTCGAAGTTGGAGGCCAATTAAATTATAATGGGACAACCTTTGAGGTATCCCCTGTTCAACAAAAGAAGAATCATCCAAATCAGTTTATAAACAAAGAAGTTATGGCTGACCATCCAAAAAAAAAATGTATTAAGTAACCTTTCGTCTTTTGTTGAAGTCGGTTCAAAATATGTTCTATTATCGTTTGATTATCTTATAAGAGTCGACAAAGTGATTAAAAAATATTGATGTATTTCGATTTTCTTCGATAATTCAATTCTAAAACAGGCTTTGAGTTCTGATTTTTTTTTCTCTCTGTATTTAGGGGATTTTACAGCTGGTGCATATGGGAGCATATCCAAATTCTACAAAATTAACATAATTTCTACAGAAAGCAAAACTATTAACTAAATGGAAAGAGTAATACTTCTATCCCGTAGAGTTTATTTAATAACAATAAAGTTTAACGGCAGAAGTCGGTTCCGCTAGTGTACCGTGAAACATACCAACATCTAAAGAACATAACCCTAAACTTAAAATGAAACGACTTCTGCTTATTTTATACCTAACACATTCCACCAACAAGTGTTGAACACTTTATATTTTCCCACGCACTTCGCAGGTAGATGAATTAAAAATTTTCATAAGATGTTCAAACTTATTCAATGGAACATGTCCGGAACGAAACCAAAGAACAGTGTTGATTTGGACTCGAGTTAATTTACATCCCAAAAACCAAGACATCGAGGGTGGTTCATTCTGGAATGTTCGATACCATATACCTTTCTCAAGAGAAATTACATCAAAATCTTCTTTCCACAAGCAACGTATAACTTTTGTGATTTTTGGTAGCCTTTCTGTGTAGTTGGGAACTACGTTATATTCCGTGAAGTAAACTGAAATATACTGATTTCAATTATTTTTATTTTCCTACCTACAATGAATTAAATGCCTTAATTGACTTATAAAATGAGACGTAATAAAAATCTGCGTTTAACTCAAAAACAAATTCCATGTCTCTACAGACTGCAATTCGTCGGGCCATGTCGTTTGTAAGAAAAGCCCCTAATTCTCGTTCCCTCTGAGTCGTTAAGGAAATAAAAACGTACATAGAACACGTGTGATAACAATTTCCTTAAGTGGATAAACAGTAATTGATAAAAATACGGAAACCTATCGCACTCAGTAGGTAATTGGCCTAATTGTATTGTATTGTGGCGTAAAATTATGAAATACATTGTTCATCTATACAATATACTTTTAAAGCTTATTAATTGCTCTCGGAGCGCGCTGCGTGGGAAAGGCAGCGCCGGGCTCTGACCACGGTGGTAGGAGAGGACCTCTCATTGCAGAGTGTGGTAAAAGCCATGCTCGATAGTGAGAGGTCATGGTCTGCAACAGTCTCCTTCTTAGAGGACGTGGTATCGCAGAAGGAGGCCGCGGAGAGCGTTCGCAAGGAGGACCCTTTTAGCGGCCCAACCCGACGAAGACGAACGAGCTGAGAGCAGAGGCGATTTGCTCGCTTCCTCCCACCCACCTAGCCGAACCTGGGGAAACGTTCTTCTCATTGCACAGGTTTGGTGGTCGGCGGGATAGTTAAGGTTGTACCGAATTGTTTCCTGTAGGCCGGGGCCTGGAATTTAACTTGCCCGGTCGCCTGGGCCACATGGTAGAATGCTACTAAAGATCTCGCGTCACCCCTTTTACGGCGGTCGATGGTACACTGTGGATTTTTAGTGAGTAAGAGTCGTACATAACCACTCGACCCCCCGAGCGGGTGTGTACGTATCACGGATTACTCCACTTTAAAAAAAGGATCTACTCACGCTGCGTCTTAAGTGGCCGCTACTCGAGAACTCTTTGGCCCCATCGACCATCTGTTCTACGAGCTACGTGGCCTAATATATTCGATGGAATAAAATTTAATAAAACAAAACAAAAAAAATGCTCTCTTATGGTAAAAAGGTGACATTGTGAAACTTCACACATCTACTACAACTACTACACATTATATGTCATAATCTACCAATAAAAAATATATAAATAAATATGTAGTTCTGTCTGTACAGTTAATTTATAGTTCAAATATCCCGATAGGCATGCTATATGAAAGATACTTACGATACTGACAATGAATACGCCATTTAAAAAAAAATTGTCTGTCTATCTGTATCTGTGTGTGTACGTCCGATTTTTATTTAATAACTGCTTGGCCGATTCTTATGAAATTTTGTACACTGGTTGATTATATCATTGGTGAATTGATAAAGTATAACAAATTGTAATATTACTTTTAGAAATCGTAAAAACTAAAAATAAATATTTCCGTTAATTGTTGATCGTTGTTCGTTAGATGAAATTTTGTACACGAGAAGTATGATTCATTCCATGTATGATGGACTAAGAGAATTTCAAATATCACTTTTAGAAATCTAAAAAAAAGGGTTTTCTAGAAATGCTTAATTCCTTTATATCTTATCGATTGTAATAACATTTTGTACACGGGACGTATAAATAATTACATAATTATACATCTTGAATATAACATTTAAGAAATCATAAAAAAAAAAGTTAAAGAATTCTTAACCTATTCTCATCGAATTTTGTAGACGAAAAGCATACATCATACTATAATTGAGAGGCTATAAGAATCGTTATTAGAAATTATAAATCGTAAAATAGAAAAATAAGTTACAACCGATTTTGATGAAAATTTTACACGGTAAATACATGCCATTCCCCAATTGATACGGTATATGAATTGTCAACCATATGAGTAAAAATAAAAATACTGGTTGTAAATAACTACTGCATAATAATAAAATACAATATTATTTATAAAAGTAAGTAGTACAAGATTTAATTAATGATGGAATGCCAAGAACTGGTAGTATCATAGTAAAAGGCATGGAGTTTTCTTAACATAGCCAATAATAGTACAAGGAAACAACACAGGCTGGGCTCATCGGTTTATATCTTCCGCTAGTGAACGCAATTTATATCGAAGGCCTTACTATGCGTTCTCGATTTTATATCTTTATACTGGTTCATTAAAATTAGTGAGGCCTGATGAGAGGTCAAAGCCAGCTTTAGATTAACCAACGAAGCAATGGCAAAAAACCCAATAGTTGCTTGTAAGTCTTTCAATTCCGAATGGAATACAGGTCATACACAATCTACGTATTTGTTAAGCTATTTTTCGACAAAATTTCATGCACGGCCATTTAATACCAAACTAAGCAAAGCTGACTAAATTCTCATCATAAAAAACTCAGTTATGTGCAGGAATCGAACCCACGACCTTTCGGCTCATTAGTAGGTCTTACTACCACTGCTCTAAGAGGACTGTGTTAGATCAACAACTCGCCATTCCAGATTAAATGTTACTAACTTTAACGATCTCCTATGAACAAAAGATTCTTTTTTTTCAAACTGACTATAGGTACTGTAAGCTTTAAGATGAGCCTTGGCGCTATTAGAGGCTTAGTCAATACATTATGCATGTTCACTTAAGCAAAGACACTACGTAATACCATTATAAAAGTTTGCTATAGTGTCAATGCAGGTTAATAACTAAATATAAAAATATGAAGACTTAAGTTACTATGGTTTTCTTAATATGTTTGATAGTGCACTACTAGTGATTACTTCAACGTGCCGCTCTATATACTTTACGAGCTAGTGGCAAATTTTGCATTTTTCTTTATAAGTGTTGATTTTTTTTTTAATAACACTGAAAAATATCCAGATAGGTCCATTACATACTTGATGTTAAGCGGCTTTATAGTTGACAATGATAACAGGCTAATCGAAACTGTAGCTAAAGTATAGCTATAGGAATACATGTATAGTTGCTTGGAGACAGATTTGACAGATGAGAGTGTTAAATAATATAATTTTATACTTGCAATAAAATGCTGATAGAATAATGTACCTTGTGTTTTTGTATAGCTGGCAACTCCAACGCTTCCGAAATACGTCTGATTGTACTGTGCTTAAAGTTGGGAATTATAAAAGAAATAAGTATAATTAAATTTCAACGTTTAATTTAATAAACCCAAAAAAGTGATGAACACAAGAAAAGAAGGTTTACATCGATAAATTATAAATGTGAGGATTGTAGGTTAGGGGCCATCCATAAATTACGTCACACGTTTAGGGGGCGGGAGGGGGTCGACGAATAGTGACATTTTGTGACAAGGGGCGGGGAGGGGTCCCAAATTTTGTGACATCACATTTTTTCAAAATATAATATTTTATATCTAAGTACATTAGAACTTCTTTAAGTCGAAAACCTCCCAAACTCGAAAGAATGTGTTCCGTTCCATTCAAGCCCCAAAACCTCCGTTGCACTAAATCTCAAACCTCTAGTCAAAATAATCAGAGAAAAAATTAAATTGGACTTCTGTATCTCGAACATAGCAATGTTTTATTTAACAACTTTTACAACTCGATTATTTGAAACTTATTACCTTTATAGTTCGAAGAAAAATAAGTTACCGACTTTAAGAATATTATCGACAATGTAAGTACACCATTGTTTCTTAGAAATAAATTTAGGAGTATACAATAAATAGGATTACCACAAATTTATGACTCACGTTAACATGTGTTTGCTTTTTGATGTTGTGTTTAATTTTATTATTTTTGATTTCATTTGAACTTTAGCGAAGGAAGTCATCTTGTTTATTTTGTCTATTTATTGTTGCTCAGATGCTACTGTTAATTTATTGTTTTTAATTTTGCTTTACGACTGTAATTTGTATTTCAATACCTGTGCGAGTCTAAGTCTTTGCACGTGTTCTGTTTTTTATCGCCTAAATATACCGTACATCGCAATAAACGGGGGATTCGTAAATTCGTATGATTTAGATAATATAGAATACTACATGGGTTTCTATCAAAGAGGCAAGAACCGCATTGAATACTTTACGGAGTTTTATAGAGCAAACCAGCAACTCTGAAAAACAAGAGCCGACTGCCTTTCATAAATACCGCCACACTGCGCCTTGCCACGATTACTTTGTTTCTATTTATTCGATAATTGACTTTTGAACAATGAATGTTTCTGATGTTAACTATCCAAATCAGAACGATGTGACTACTATGCCAGTTATAAATAATATAAAGGAATGGGTTCGAAGTCTATGGACTGAAGAGGGTTAAGATTTTATCTTTCATTAAAGTGATTTTATTTATGTTTTGTTAATTTTTATACCTTTGTTTGATTTGATGTCGATTTTATTGAAAAATAATTTAAATGGAAATTAAAATAATTTCCGAACACTGCTGTTTTAATTTCATAAATTTCTAATTATAAAATTGCAAAATATATGACATCACACTAGATAGGGGGGTCTCACAAATGTGACCAGCTGTGACAAGGACGGGGAGGGGTAAAAAAATCATGAAATTCGTGTGACGTAATTTATGGATGGCCCCTTAACCAAGCGAGCGCTATAAAACGCTACACCGCAATCTTACCGCCTTGCCCGCGTAACCACCGTTCTCTCCGCAGAAGACGGGCGGTCAACTTCGCTCCTGCACACCCGTCACGTCCACCCTCTCTAGCGGCAACCCAAGCCTAGGTCCGTTCCTCGGTGTGAAGCCCTTGGGTGAGGCAGCCGCCCGCGCGATACAAGTGACACTATACGTTCAACACTTAGCTACCCACATACAACATTACACACGTATGAACACATACACGTGCACACCACACAGGTACATAGGTTCTGTAAGGGACCTTTTTTTTCTTTTTTTCGCTAGTTAGACTAATGCGTTAGTTAGTGTAGAAAAACCATTCCGATTACTAAATACACATACGCATGATTCCCTCCTTCCTCCCAGGAGGAGGGGAACGTGCATATGAGTATATGTTAGTTAGTTCGAATTTTCTTAGGATTAGGGAATTAGATAGATCGCGACCTTTTCGCATTCACGACGACCGCCCGAGCCGAGGTTCGGCCACTCTGGCACCCTCGTGCGGGTCGTCAAAAACTTTCGCGGCTGAGTGCCCTAAGCGCTCGCCCCCAAGTCCGGTGAAGCTGTAAAAGCCGCAGCGGCTCTGTTTTTGGATAGGGCAGTGTACAGTAACAGTGTAGTCAGTTCAAAAAAGAAAAAACTTACCGTCATATCGTAGTGTAACCTTCAACGAACGCTTAAGCTCGTCATTGTATGTGAACACAAGTCCCTCAACTTAATATTTGGCCACAGTATCACTGAGTCAATCATTTTTTTCAACTGAATTCTGAAGAAGAATTACCTAAGCACATGGAGAGTTGTTAATTTAAAAAAAAATGGGCGTGTGATTATATGAATCACTGTTTCTCAATTAAATTAATCTTCTTTTTGTAGCATCATTTTATTCTATTATCTAGAAAAAGCCAGAACAGTTGGGATTGACTTTAACGAAAATAAGAGTATTGTAAATTTTTAAGTGGAATTTTTAATCATTTTCTTTATGTGATAAAGGAAAACAATGGTATAACATTAAATACGACTCGACGAAAATTGGATGTTCGTTACGATCAGAGCCCACTTTACTTTCGGTAACCGGTTCTAGATTATATCACACGCACTCTCGTATGTCAACCAATGTGTTTTCAATATATTCCGAATAATATTAACCTTAAGTAGGTTACAAAATTATTTTCGCAAATTGGTAAAGGAAAAAATTTTTGGAGAACGATATTTTTTATTTACTGGAATAACAGTATTAAATTCATCGACGTTTAAGGCCAGGTCCCAAATATGTATGAAATACTCCAGTCCAAACATACTTTATGACCGAAGAACGTCGAATGACCTGCATCTGGTAAATTCTACACGAAAAAATCAGTCATATGGACAAAATTTCGTGTATCACTGTAAAAAAATACACAGCAGACTACAAACAAGTAGCAGAAGACTATGTGTTTTGTCAATATTTTAATTGTATATTTATACACACTTTAAAAAACAAAACCTTACCTAATTTTTAGGGCAAAAAATAGCAAAGAACTTCCAAAAAAGGTCACACATGTTTTTACAATAATTTTTGAGTTATTATACCTTGTTTGGCGTATTTAGTAGAGTTTTTTTTTGCCTTTTGAAGCCTAAGATGGTTAAGTATTAGTATATATTCGGTAGTGTGGATAGCAGTACGGCAAAACTTTATTGACTGACACGAAGGTACTTATGTCCATTGTTAAAAGCTGGTACTGTCATAAATAGGGATGATTTTGTATGTTATATAAATAGTCATTATTTTCCTCGATTTTACAAGTATTTACTGATGCGAGGGTCTCAATCAACGTTCTTCGTAGAAGCTTTCCGTCGTTATTTAAGGCGACTTTCATACAAGACGATTTAATGAGATGTTTATTTTATTTTATAGAATAAAAATATTTTACTAATATTTTACTAATAAATATAATATAAGATCTAAAAAGTACTACAATAATTTCAATATCTGTCAGTGTTTATTATATTTCTATGAAAACATCTTATAACAGTAACGTATAATATTTTCTCTTTTGGATGTTTCTTGTTTCGTATTTCAAATCTTAGACAGGCCACAACTTTTACGCAATTTATTTTTCTTTTATTTATTTATTTTTTTATTTATTTGATATTAGCGTAAAGGAAATCTTTGTTCCCACTTAACAAATTCCATTTTATTTTATACTAGCTCGATAAGTACGGTAAGTACTGATGATAAGTACGGTACAGTCCACAAACAACGGCGACCGTCGATGACACAAATTTCATTAGCCTGCTGAACAGTCTCTTCACGCCTCCTTTGCAAGACCTAATATCATAGGGAGAGGGGGGACACGTTAACTGGTAGACTATTGCCACATCTACATGATACGGCAAAGTTAAGAATTAGTGAATCTCTTTGTTCGTGCCATGATGGGCGCTACCGTGTAGCTGTGGCTCCTTAGACAAGACAGCGTGGTTCTGTAGTGGAAGGGAGATGATGGGATAAGAACAAACAACAACAACAAACAATGCACACAGATCAGACCAGACGATAAAGCACGCTCAATGCTATGTCTTTTCACAGCTGAAGCAGTTCTAAATACTTAGTGACGTCTGTATCATTCACAATGCGGAGATCCCGTCGCTACAACCTAGCGAGAGCATCGAGAAGATATTGGGGGGAACAATACCAGATATGCGCATAATATTCCATGCATGGTCGAACCTGACGCACTCTTCTCAGGATGCCTAGACTCCTGGATGTTGCGGAGATAACACTTCCAATCTGATCCCGGAGATCGTGGTCACGCTGAATTACAATCATTATGAATTATAAAATTTTTAGTTTCTATAATATTTGCTATATTTTTCGTGTTTACGGTTCCAGACAAAAATCGTTGTCAAGAGATTGTTCAGTTTGTGCCGTGTCCATTGTTTAGTGTTATGGGTAAATAATAAGTCCTTGCATATGAAACTAGCGTTTTATATGGAAAAAGTAAAAACATTATGAAAAAAAAAATAATGAAATTTTACATTTAACCAATCGAAGTATGTATCATTATTATCTATGCACTTTCGCCTTTTTATAAGTAGTTCTTTGATTCCATTGCTGAAAAAATTGTGGGAGCGGGAATCAATAAAATCTTTGAAGGCGGTTTGGACAGCCTCGTCGGAATTGATTTTTTTACCCTGCAACAAATTTATTCAAATTCCAAAAAAAGTGGTAATTTATTGCAGCAAGTTCCGGTGAGTATGGTTAGTGCTTTCTTTTACAGTAGCTTTCCCATACATATCATTAAACCTTCGAGTTGTTTCTGCAGCGCTGATGCCACAGTGGAACTGATATTCTTAAATAACGCGATATTTTAAGCTTTCCATTTTGTGAAAAGAACGATGTCAAAGAAAAATCAAATGGTGCCAAAACAAATTATTTACTAAATTCAAAATACAAGCCTAAATTTGAAATAAATTTGAATTTGGAATTTCTAACTATACACCAGTTATTTGAGATCAAATTGGCCAGTTCAACACAACGCCAATATCATATGTAAAGACCTAATACTTGTTTAAATGTTTTTAAAAAGTTCGATTAGACACTTCAGTAGATATCCCATTATTAACTTTTATTTAAAATTTATATTTTTTTCCTTGAAAAAGTGGCTACTTAATGAAAGTTGAAATGCTACAAAATTGTTGTTAAACGAGTTCCAATACAATAAAGACGTTTTTGTTGAAGCATCTTAAATAATCAATTACGTATATCCTCTCGCTATCGGACGTTTGGTATTTAGTGGAATAAGGAATACCGTCTTTCGTTTGTTTCCGCATGTCGAAGATAAGACAAGATACTGACAAAGGGCTGACGTATTTCGCTTTTTGGACAATTGGATCGCTATATAGTGATTATTGTTAATTATTATTAGAAAATACGCGATATTTTTTTTTAATATGTCTTTAATGATATGCTCCATACATCAAAAACTACACAAAAAATTTTTAATCGTACTTCTATTTTTTTAAATACCATAAAATGATTAAAAATGTATAAATAATTTACAGTAGACTAAGCAATAATTGCAGAACATTTGAAATAGAATGATACAATTTTTATTTTCATAGTTATTGCTTCAAAATACGTCTTCAACGTGTAATGACTAACTTCCAACATACGTGAATCCGCTGACAGAAAATATTATGGACAAAATTACATAATGGTTTCTTGATAAGACTCTGAATATATTATTACCATTCTACCAAATTATTAGTGTAGCAGATTCCAATAGATTTTAAGTTACGTGTATTAATTTTTTTATTTAATCCTTGTTAGATTGTGGCATTTCGTCCTATTTGCAAAGACAATGATAATCCTTCTCCCCACCAGTTTACTACACGAACCGCAACCTCTTCATGACATTTCTTATGAAATTATTAACGCATAGTGTCCTCCAACACGTCATTTGTGTGACGCAATATTTTTAAATGCATCGCTGCAGGCATGCATGCGGTCTGCTGGCACGTGGCGTTCAGCAAACCACCTGAGGAGCAGTACGTAAGTTGAGATTGCTGCTCAATTGAATCCACGACATTTTTTTCTTGCAGTTAAACATTTTCAAAATATATCATTAATCATTATCTCTGTAGCACCTCTCTTATCCGGTAACCTCAAATATCTTATTATTTTAGTGAGTTGCCTCCATCGGTTTGAATCTTTGGCTTAGTGAAGTGCTGAGCTGGCGGATAGCTCCAGTTGTTCTGAGGCTTGGTCTGACCACAATTTTTCTTTTTAATGAGCGCTTTTCCAGATTATCTGACTCTACTCTTGCAATATGACAAAAATATTCCATTATTTGGAATACGCTGATTGCTGATAGGCTAGGTGTTAGATAGATACGTTGACGTGAAAGACCATTCATGGAATCCGAAGCGTTCGACATCAACAACAAATCTCGAAAGCATCGATTCTATAATTGTCCTGGTGGTTACATTGGTGCTTCAATTTATGAATAAAAATTATAATATTTGAAATGACAAAAGTTATAGTGTATTTACATATTCACCAAAATATTAGTCTTTAGCAATGATATTGTAAGTAATTATAAATTCATTGGTCTTTAGAGATGGATTCACCTCAGCAAATATTTGCAAACAAAACAATTTGATGTGTATGTATTCCCTTAAGATTAATATCCAAAATATATAATTTGAATCTTTTTTTTTTGTAAACAAAATAGGTACCTACTTCAAAAAAATGATCATATGTAACAAGAATATTATCGGAATTCTATTTCAATAAGCAAATCTAAATCTAAAATTATTTCAGTGTCGCAAGAGGAAATTTCTTGTGAATTATTCAACAGATAATTATGGAAGCGGCTTTATTAAAACATCCTGCTTTGAAGCGTTGCATAAAAACGTATCACTTTCCTTTCACTTTCAAAAGATTTCGCCTCTTTCAAAGGTTTTAAAACTAGTAATAATTCTTCGGACCATCAAGTATATAATTAAAAATGGCTGCTTGTAAATGTCGCTTTCAAACAGATGCTTTATAAAGAAAAGCAAAACTTTGCTCAGGAGCTTGGGATAGTTAGAACATAGACTCCTTCGACACATGTCTTACCCTTGATTAAAAAGGTTTCAATATTGATGTTAAAAATCTATCTATACCATTTCCATTTCTATTTTCTCGATGACAGCTCCTGTGAAAACTTGAACGAGCGTCTTTTTTACATTATGTATGCATTATTTTATAAAAATATGACGTTTACACACGTACAAGGTTATACCAAAGTCGGAGAAACTGATAGGGATGGAGCTATATCTATAAAGTAACACGATAATAGACCCGATTTTTTTTACAAAATGTAAGAAACTAAACTACTGCCGGATACTTTTGTACAAAATATATTAACTAATATTATATTTCATTACAAGATGTTACACGTATTAATTCTTGATTGATAATGCCAACTTCTTCAAAATTTTCGAAGCTGATGTAAAATAAGTAGGTATAGGTAGGTACTCGATAATGAAACGAAATAATTATAACGACAGGTAATCTTTATTTGAATGGTTTTGTTGTATTTGTCTTTGTTCAAAATATAATAAATATATGCGATCGATATCATTACTTATTTTTGTCACAAAACTACAACTATCAAATTAGAACTGTCATCGAGAAAATAAAGAAATGGAAATACTATATCAATAACGTATATATAATATTGCAACTTAAAAAGCTTTTTTCTACTATAAGCATGCCATCTTCATTCGCATCGTTTTTAGTATCAGATTTTGGGGACAATTTTTAGCCTATCAACAATAATCACTTCTTATCATAGTCCGACAAGTTCGTGCGCAATAGTCCTTTATGGCGACAAACGATGATGAGGGCGTAACGGGGGCGGGTTGTGCAGCAGGGGAAGGAAACGCGTGTGCAATTGCGTGACATAGGCGCACAGTCACAGTGCACTAAAAAATAAACAGTATCACGTCTTCATACACATGGTCGAAATGACGTACTTTGAAATCTCGGTGAACTTAGGTACATAGTAGTTCTGAGTGTACCGCAGATACTTAATTTTTAACTAAAGAAGAAAAATAATATTACCTACTTCCTAGAATTTTAAATAATTTTAGATTTATTAAACTAAGTAAAAAAGATATTTTATTAAAAAATATACATACTAAACATACCAAATTTGTAGTAATATATTTTAGTGAAAAGACAATAATTAATTTAATATAACATTTTCAATTAAGTACAACAAAAAAACACAGCCAGAGGGCACCCCTAGTGCGTGTTTATCTACCGAGCGGTCGTAAGCAATTATTTCAAGATCACTGCCGAGTCAATATACTGTTTACTTTAGTGTATCGTGTAGTGTAGTGACGTAAGGATGTGCTGAAAATTTCATTAAAATCGCTCTTGTCATTTTGGAGTCCATAGGGAACATACATACAATCATCAATATTTATATATAACAAGAATAATAGCACCGTCCAGAAAAAAAATTATACCATGTAAAAGTCAATTGTTCATAAATTGATTAGCCATTATAAAGTACGTGACAAGGGAGGTTTTCTATGATAAGGAAATTTCAACATCGCAATTATTCAGAATAACATTTACCTACTGTAAAAGATGGAGGCATTAGTATTTCCATCTCTCTTACTCTTCATTAGAGTAATGTTAGTCAGATTAGTACCGCTAATTAATATAATTTATTATGTCCTCGACCCGCACGTCTACCAAACCCTATGAAATTCTAACAATATTTTAATACCTACCAAACCACTTGTCTATATCTTAGTCTTAATCTTACATAAGTGCATATTTTATACAGCTAATGAACCATCTCAGCTTAAATAATAAATAAACTAAAATCACATGCTATAATATCACATGTCTATTTAAATTAAATCGTAAAACGTAACACCCATGGCGAACAAAATAACGTCTATTCAAGCATAGTTTTCATTTTTACGTGATCTCACGAGTCACGTACAGATTCTATTCCACGTTCAACATAGTCTCACCTATTTGCTAGCGAACTCAGTTTTTATTTTATTTTATACAATGACATATATACATTTTTTTATACAATAGTGTCGATATAGTTATTTATTTAATATAAAAATATCTGCGCTATCGAGATGCGCTCGGTGTCTTACTGAGAAAAACGAAAAAAGAGCGCCTATCTAGGTAAACTTAGAATATAAAACATTAACTAATTACAAAGTGTCATCCAAATCGTGGAAGCCGTTTCCGAGAAACACGCGTTTGTTACTACGCAGTAGTTATTTCAATCCCGTAATTTTATTTTTCTCATATTAATGACAATTCATATAACCTATTAATTGAGAAATGTCATATTATTATACATGACAATGTAAATTACTTATTAAACTTCCCGTGTAAAAAATTTCATGAAAATCGGATAATAACTTAAAAAAAAATACAATTCTTAAATTTATTATTAAAGATTCATAAAGCCTTTCAAATATGGAATGACGTATGCTTTCCGCCTACAAAATTAGATAAGAATCTGTTGAGAATTGATGAAATTTTAATTTTTTGAAATACTTTTTTTTTTGTGATTTTTATAAGTAGCAATTAATACTTCCCATGTACAAAGTATCATCAACATCGGTTAAGAATGTTAGATTTTTTTTGGTTTTATTTTTACGATTTTTCAAAGTATTAAAGCATATCAATTAACCAATGACATAAGCTTCCCGTGCCCAAAGTATTTCATAAGAATCTGTCAAGCCGTTTTTGAGTTAAATCCAGACAGGCAGACAAAAAACTTTTTTTAGGGCATATTCGTGATCAGTGTTCTTTATATTATAGTATGTTCATCGGGAAATTTGGAAGAAATATTAGTCGTATTGTTGTATAGACATGACTATAGAATTTTTAATATAGATATACAAGAATTTCTCACTTATTGGAACTAGATAAATCAAAGGAAAAGGAAGTGAGCGGGCCACATATGTCGCAGAAATGATGACAGGTGGGAAAAAGTAGTACTTGTTCTAAAACTAGGTTTTATCAATTTTCGTTTTTTTTTTAACTGGATTTTGCTTAAATCTGCTTTTCTGCAGCGTGATAACTATTTCGAGTTTAGGCCATAGATAATACAACTGTAAGTATATTTTTACGGTTCGTTTCCCAAAAAACAAAATTGCTAAAGAAAGAATCAAAAGAGTGTCGTGCAAAGAAACATTTTTAATGTCACTTTTGAATTTGGCAGCCGAACTCAAAGATAGAAAATTTGTTGAGGACTGCCTCGACATTGGCGGAATTGTGTACACACACACGTTGCCATTTTATAAGAACAGGAAGACTGCCTTTGACTGATGGAAATGGCGTACAACGCACGAAGTCTACACTCAACATAAGATGAAGAGATATTGAGAAAAGAGAATAATACCAACCTATGACTATCCCACTAGTGGGTAAAGGACTTTTTTCAAAACCAAGAAAGAATTTAATCACCAAATAATCTCACGATGTTGATTTAAACAACCGAGAAATCTATAACTCTGTATTTCGCAAATTGTTCGCAAGTGTTCGGTATTCTTACGATATTTTCCTTCACAATCAATTGATAACGTTTTTATTAAATTTAAAATATCAAATGTATTTTGACGTGAGCCAAAATGCGAGTACATTATAACAGTCACCACTATCTCGACAGACACATCACCACCATCATGACTGTTATATGGGGGTAGTTATGATACAGTACGTCTGTAGCGATGTAAACAGTTCGACGACTAGACCGAGAATGTCACTTGGTCTTTTTCTTTATGTGACTAGACACTGTTAGCCTGAAAGTCCCAAATAAATAGAGCCGCTGATGGTTTTTACAGCTTTACCGGGTTGAGCTGTCGGTCGTATTTATATGAATTTTCTCCGATTATGGTCAAGTGTATCTGAACTACGCCGAACAAGTTATTTCAACATGTGTTAACGTTAACATGTGTCTATATGAATTCTATAAATTCGTTAGTACATGCCAACATTTTAACCACCGATGGTTTGAATATTCCACTTTATTGCTCCGTATGCATAGCGACCCAAAGTAGGCTTATGGCCTATATATATGAGGATATGTCCTCAGAGACTAGATCCGGCCACTTCTCAACCTAGTCTGGCTTTTCTCCATATCTTTCCTTGATCCTCCTGGGTGAAACCACACATTAGCCAGAAGACAGTTTTATAGGTTCAGAAACGCCCCACAGTTGTACAGAAATTATCATGTTGTTAAGTATTTTACAAGTATGTACTTGTAAATTTTCTAATAAACATTCATTTAATTAATTATCTTCAGACAATAATGATAACTATGATTGAATACAATTATAGTGAGTTACACATCGTTAATATGAATTAAGATACTGTGTTACAAGATAGCAAGAATCTCTAATATTTCATAATGAAATATTACTCGTTTCAAATAGGGTTGGCAATTTCTCTATCAACGACATACGTGAAATTTTAATGATTTGGAAGTGTCAATTAAAAAAAACATTGTGCGTTACCTTCACACGCATTTAAACTTAAAATTCCTTTACTTTGTATCAGATATTTTAATTATACTAATAACTTACATTATTAAAAGAAACTAAAACACTTGATTAAAAAAAAACTTTTTTTCATTTTAATTTGATTCCTAGATGTGTAGCTTAAATATTCTAAAGCCTATATAGCCACATGTAGGCTACAAAGCGTGCCAAAAACTAGACATATATGCTCGAAAAACCAATCCCTCCTTTTACACAGTCGGATAAAAACAATAATCAGATAATTTATAATATAATATACTGTCATATTCACACACAACGTATTAAAAATAAGTTAATAGCCTTTATTTAACAATATTACGTAACCTTTAACTTAATGTTCCAATAAATTTATATTTTTGTTTCATTATTTGACACCGGTATTTGAAGAGTGTCTTGCTTTCCAAAATAGGCCTCCCCTAGAGTTTGCAACAGTGATCGGTTCTAAGCTTGTCTTCTCTGAGAAATACCAGTTATTCTTGTAACGTCGTCCTCCCATCTTCGACGATCTCCCGTTCTTTCTTTTTCTAAACCATTTATTCTTATTACTTTTAATCATATGAACAAAGTGCAGTCAGTATATTATCAATAAATACCACTAAACTCTAAAATGACATATTTAGTTTTTAGTATAATCATAATGTCTGCTACAAAGTCCAAAAGTTTTACCTAAAACACACGTAATAGTTACAGGCATATTTTTTATTTATTTATGATTAAAAAAATATTTTATATGTTAATAAAATAATTATTAATAAAATGGTTACTGTTAAGTTATATAAAAATAAATAGAAACGAATTTGACTATAGATTAAACTGATTTTATTTCCGTCTGAAAGAAATCTGAGTAACATATTAGTGTATATGTGTTAATTATAATTATATTTTAAGGACACAGGCGAGGTTTTTTTTAAATATAAAATTGAACCCGCAAATTTTATATGTCAACCCTAACACTAATTTCATTGTCCCCTAACACGTGTAAAACAATATATCACGCTACAAATAATACAGTGAAAGAGACCATTTCATTAAATTTGTTCCAATCTTTAGACAATAAGAAGCGAATAGAATGCTTTAAATGGAAGGAAGGGTTCTTGGTAAGAGTTATATCATAGATAATTACGTCGTCTAATTTACCATCTAATCTCCATTGCGCTTCTCTGTTTGTGTTTTTTTTTTTATCTTAAACATCTAACGACACGTTTGGACGAGAGTAAAAGCGTTCTGATGGGACGTTGCTACGTGTCATTCGGCCAACGTGAAGTCTGGACGACTTTTTCCGACTCAGCGCCACTCTCTCAATATTTATACTAAATGATTATCTCTTTACTACACACATTCACTACTTTATACGTGTGGTATCGTATCAAAATAGTTTTCAAGCAAACTTTATAGCAAATTGAACCAATGTTGAAGTAGTAGTTGTATGTTCACTTTGAAGCAATGGTGGCTCAGTGGTAACTAACTCCAGGTTTGAACGACGTAAGTATGCATCCCTGCAATGAATCTAAGCTTTCGGTGAAGAATAAATATCATGATGAAACCATAGCAAGGTGGTAAGGCTTTTTCTAATGCCCGCCTGGCTACCTACTACCCTCAAGATGAAAATACATTATCATAAAACCGAGTTTGAAACATGTTTCATGCAATTATTTCGTCAGTAAAATTCAACAATTAGACGGAGTACGTAATTTAATTTTAATACATTCTTCTTATTAACATAATTCTAAAATTAGTTTTAATAAACTATAATTTTACATATTAAATTTTAATATATGAAGATAATATATAATAATGAAGATTTTTCACATACATTTAGTTCAAGAATTTGTCAATTTGATTGCACATCATATACTATTTCAAATGAAGACAAGAAAGGGGCAGCCAACAATAAATATAAAGTAGTCCTTTACAGCTAAAGTTTAATAATTAAAAAGACACATGTATTTTGTTCTCAGACTGCCCACAGCATAATCTCTCCCGAATCCCATTGAAATATCATACAGAAGTGCTGGAATCGACACCTTTTTATTCACGTCTTTGGTCCGTGAACTACAGCTGCCGAACAAAGAATTGTCCACATGTAGTTAATTCATATTATATTATACTTGCTGTCCTGGAAGTTATTGTTCTTCGTAAAAGATAATTACTCGACCACTGCATTTTTCCTGATAACTTTTCCATTATCATTTAAAAAACAACAAAAAATAAATTATGCATATGAATCCCTTGAATCGTGAGTTATGGTTTTGAGTTCATAGTTTTATTTTGTTTGAAATGTGATTTGATAGGGAGTGTTCTTAGCTATGATTCAAGAAAATCTGTTCAGCCATTTGAAGATTATCAGTTCTTTTATAGTTTATAAATAGATGTGAGCATCTTCCACAGGTCCGGTTATTCTGTTACTTCAATTATATTAGAACCTTGACCTGATGCTGCAGCCGCATCTGGAATTCGTAGGATACCTAACTCCTCACGAACTTACAGCAGAGTTATAATATTTGAGATCATTGGAATGCTATCAATTAATAAATTACTTGTGTATCGGGTTTATTAAATTTTCAATTTAGTTTGTGATAAACAGGGATTGTTTATAAAGCATTGTTAGAACATATTACATGTAATTGGTTATTTCAAATACCCATTCTAGTGATATATTTAATTCATTGTTTTCTTTTGAGCATTATTTTGAATATTTTCAGAAGTTTCCTTTGTTAAAAGTGTACTTAAAATGAATAATACTGGTGTCTCAAACAACAATGAGGATCTTGCGGATTATCTTTTAGTGTTGTTATTTAGAACTATAATTGTGGGGTACGAAGTTTCGGTTTATAGCCCCTAGTTATCAACAACAATAATTAAAGTTGAGACAATAACTCGTGAAACTAAAATATACCGGGTCCAACATAGTGACTTATTGAGTCACTGTTTGGAGTTTTTCATGTGCTCTGGTTTTTATTACAAGCGCTTATTTCTTGCAATGTTTCTATGTTACTTTTAGAGACAGGGCTCCCAGACATAATTTATTTTGTGAAAGACAAAATGTGGGGCCCCAAGTAGTGTTCATATGTACATTTAATGCCAGCAAAATCTTTACCTACTTAAGTTTATTATTATATTTTAATGTAATATTTCATTACCAGCGACATCATCAATCAATTAACAGCTATTCATTATCATTCATCAACATCATCAATCATTCCACGAGCCACAGTCGCAGATGATAATTGTATCAAATCGCAAACATCTTCCCGACTGTACCACACCATTTACTACTTGTCATTGCTTCGTATTATTTTAAACACATCTTGAACAATAAATAAACAGGTGAAAAACGCATCAAAGTAAAACAAGCATACCTGCTCAGTTGATTAGACTGCCGATTTAAAATCAAAATATAAAATTGTTAATTATATTATTTAATTAATGAATTAGTTAATCTAAATTTTCATTATGTCGGGAAACTCTGGGCCCTTGGACTATTTGTTTGTTAAGGTGAAATAAAATCTTTCAAACTGAATTATTATCACTTCCTCTTATCTTACAAAGTTGAATTTTTACATGTTTGTTCAGTTCTCTGCCTCATTAAACTAGTGGTCGTAAGCGCGACTGTAATGCTTGAGGTCCTGGGTTCGAGCTAAGTGTTATTAGATTTTTCTATGGAATTCACAGTAGTAGCTGGGAGTTTGGCTTTGTGGCCAATTAATGGCAATAGACTTGCCCTCTATTACATGGGACCTAAAAACATACCTGGCGAACTGTGGGTGGCAATCTCCTGGTGGTTGTCGTTTTGTTTGGATTGCACTGTGTTGTGCATCAGGAATACTACCGTCAATTTGCCGAGCTAATATTTAAAAAAAAAACCATAATATGCAAGAACAATCGTATATTTAAATAATAAACAAAGTGTAAAAGTTTTAATATAAAGACGACTGAGTAGATAGGCAAGAACTTTATTTTATAGAGCTAATGTATCGCGTCTCGTACTCATACTCGTAAACCGTACAACCCCGCAGGATCGGTAAAGTCGACCATCGTAAAACCGAACCCGACTACTTTTAGAATCAAAGGGAAAACGTGATTTACTTGCTAACGAAACTTTGTTCTCATATTTATACCACTTTAGAACTCGTGTGGACTCTACGGGCATATATTTTGATTTAATGCTTTCAAAGTTGAGATCAAATAATATTAAAATAAGACTGTAACAGGATAGTCATCAACATCAAAATCTACCGTCACTTCGAAATGCATACCTTAAACCCAAAGAGCTCTGCAAAAACCTTGGTGTATTCAGCTCGAAGAGGCCTTAAAAATTAGATGCGGGATGCGGAGAAAATATCGAGAATGGAACTAACTGCGTTAATGGTGACTCGTTGCGTATGTAATTTATTCTCGATGATAGCTCTTCTTGAAATTTAATAAATCACTCGCGGCGAAGGCCTTCCAAACTAAATTCACTGCGGGTTATATTTTCAGTGGCGGTTATCACTTGTTAAGCATGCGGCGTTGTCCGCGTGGGAATGCGGTCACGTTCCGAGTCGGCTTATCTTACGAGCGGAGAGTATGGGAAGAGGAGTGGTTATGTGGTGATAGGTTTAGCGAGAAATATTTAAAGCCTTATAATTAACACGCGCCAATACTCTACTGGCCGTAGGAACACAACACAAGGTCATTCCGCTGCGATCTTCTGTAGGGTAGAGCATTTCACGAGTCGGGTTGCCCCATCATCATACCATCACGCCTGTATACCCCGAAGGGTTAGGCAGAGGTGTACTAATGTACAGCCTCAGTTCGCCCAGTATGTTTTTAGGTCCCATGTAATAAGGGGCGAGCGTATTGCTATTAATCGGGCACGATACCAAACTCCGAGCTGCTACTGAGAATTTCATAGGAAAAACCCAATAACACATTGCTTGATCTGGGATTCGAACCCAGGACCTCGCTTGTAGCAGTCGCGCTTACGACCACTAGGACAACACACTAACGAGCCCCAAGTACAGAGGATTTATGAAAGTAATTTATCTGTGCACTACCTCTCTTTGAACTCCCCTACCCCAAACAGCTCTGGAAACCCTATTGTGACCTAGCTCTTCTTTGGAGGAACTAATAAGAAGTTTAGTGATAGCAAGATGGAAAACATTTATTTGATATACACACAACATATATTTAAAAAATAATTCAAAGAGACGCAATAAATAAGTGTTGCATGTGATCAAATAAGTCCTTACCTCAGCATGAGGCTGAGGGTCTAAATGGATATTCACTACAGCATTAGTATTCCTCGTGCTTACCCTACTCTAATGGTCCTCTTGCAGATATCATCCTTTTATTGCTTGTTGTTTCCGCTTGGTTGTCCAAAACAGAACTGTCCTAGCTCAGAACACGGCTCGCTTATGTACTGAAATAAAACGAGGCTCGAAATCACTAAAAAGGCCTTGACATTTACGACATCGTTTAAAAGGGGAAGTGTTCTAGCTATAGGCCCTTGTCTAAAAACTTTCGCGGCTGAGTGCCCTAAGCTCTCGCCCCCAAGTCCGGTGAAGCTGTAAAAGCCGTTAGAGTCTCCAGGGTCACTAAGGCTAACAGTACAGTCAGTTCTAAAAAAAAAGAAAAGCTATATGCCCTTGTTTGTTGGATTATGCAATCGGAACGATAAGCTTTGAATGTGTTAGTGACCTTCGATTACTTTTCGTACCTATGAATACATACTCGAATGTTTCGAAGTGATTTTAGACATTTCCAGATATTTCGAGTCAAGTGATTTTTTTTTCTATTTTGAACCAGATCGTAAATTTGTAATAAATATGTGTAATTAATGGAGAAGCCTTGCCATTTTACAGCGATGATTAAAAAGTAAACGGTTTACGGACCATTTTGCATACCATTTCAATTCACTTCCCAGGAGAGGCAACCTATCAGTGACTAATCTCTGATAAGACTGCATTGGTTTAAAGTCGTTATTTTATGACCATAAAAATATGTCTAAGCCTCGCATGACATGCCTGTTTGCTACAGTAATCAGGTATGCGACTAGCTCGTACCTACCGTACATATGATAATAAGTCAATACAGCGGCTCAATTTTAGTTTGTAGCGTTTTGTTTTCAGTATCAAGTTTTTACCTGTATCCAGTTTCAGAGAAGCTTGACATGCTGGCATCACAGTGGCACTCGGCGATGGATTGGTGTACCTCCAGGTTTTTTTTTAATCGTTTATAGATTAAGCGTTATGGACATAATCTCACCTGATCTTAAGTGACGGTGTGGCCCATTATGGCAACACGCTAAGCCTAGTGGAAAACTGGCTCTCAAGTGCACCTGCAGGAACAGACCTATTATAAGTGTTTTTGGATCGTACTCTACTAGGCTTGTGTATTACATGTACTAAGTACTAATAAGAATTAATTCCTGATACTGAACTAGAACGAACTATTCCGTAAGTTTTATAGTACATCGTTCATTTAGTACTTCGTTTGCGGCAGGCCGGTGTGGCGTATTTAGTACTTAGTACCTATGTGATTCATGAGACCTGAGACGCGGGTCAGTCTAAAGATAGTGAAATACATGGTATGTAATTAATAGGCTCTGATTCATTAAGCTATTTTGAATTTTATGACGAGAGAGTAAGAATTATTTTTATTATTGTTTTTAGACATTTTGTTGAGGTTGTCTTTGTTCTAAGAATTAGATTCAAAATTTGTTTTGAATACTTTTTTATTAGTTAGTACTATTTCAGTACAAGTGCAAGTGTAGTTTGGTCTAAAAAAACGGGTCTTAAGAATGGAAGTCCTAAGCCTGGAAAGTATGAAGGAGAATTAAAATATTTATATTATTCTTCCGTGTATGTTTGCGGTATACTGTACTAGTAGTACTAGAAATTTGCACTAGTGTAAGGTACAAAGAAATGGAACGTATTTATTTAAGAAAAGGATAGTTTATTTAAGTTTTGCAAGTATGAAAGAGTAAACGAATGAAGAGAATGACAGGAAGTGTGTAAGTGAGATAGTTTATATATATTGTAATTAGTGTAAGAGGGAAAGAGAATAAAACGAATATGGTGTCAACCAAGTCTTTTTATTTTACACTAGTACAGTTGAAAGATTGTACTAGTACGGAGCGTTCCTTTTAATGTCCGAGTAAGAACAAGTATATACTCTACTTAACATCAGGCATAGTGTTGTAACTTTACCATACTATAGAAAAACAACAAAATCTGTTAATTTTTAAAAGTATTTATTTTTACATGATTTCATTATTTTTTTGTGTAATTTTAGTTTGCGGTATCATAGTGATTGTATATCCGTATAGTCTCTCGATACTTGTCTTACATGTATATGTTTGAAAGATGGCTCACCACATATGTGGAAAATATATGGAACTTTGTGTCTATAGTCGAACAAGTTCGTGCGCGACCGTCTCATGTGAGAGACGTTGGCGGGGAAGAGGTAGTACTACATTACGTCAATACAGTACACTAAAGTAAACAGTATGTTGTCTCGGCGGTGTTCTTGAAACAATTACCTACAGCCGCTCGGTAGGTCAAAAGGTACTAGGGCTGCCCTCTGACTGTATTTCTTGGGTTATCTACTTATGTATTTGATAATGCTATATTCAAATGTCATTATTATCTTTCTCTTCTCAACTCTATCAACTAGATTTTTTTAAAGTTTTAATTCATATAACTTCTACTTGGATTTTATTTCTAGTTTCAAAAGTGATTGTGAGGTGAGTAAGAAAGGAATGTACATTTTTTTTTTAATAAAAATAAATTTTTTTGCTTAAAATTTAATAAATCAGAAACAATTTTAAAGTCTAGGAAGTAAGTGATATAATATTTCGTCATTAGTTATAAATTGTCGTGACTATTGTCTACTGAAGTTTACTAGATTTCGTTTTGGCCGTTTTTACTTTTAGAAAGATGATATAAGTATGTACAATTTAAAAGAATTTGGAAACCGTTTCTACCGATAAAACTCCCCATAAACCGAGACAAGTGGAGAGACATAAATTATTTAGTCAACGTCAAGGATAGTTAATATTTATGTGAAAGCCGGCAGGCCGTAGCCGCTGGCACAATGCCAACACTTCACTCTGTAGCTTGATCTACGAGTATGAATAGCTTCAAAATAATAAACAGTTCAGTGAGTCAACCTCTTCGGCAGCGCAGTTACCGTGGTAATAAAGAAAGAAGACGGGCATGCGCAGAAGCGGCGTGAGATGACATATCCCATACAGCGTGCCCATTAAAAAGATAGCGTCGTCTTAGAAAATAGCCTTGTCACGTTTCTACTTAATATTCTTATTTAACCTACCGAATGAACAAATAAACGGATCGTATTCGTCACTACTAAAATTGGAAGTGGGTTAACAAAGTATGAATAGTACCCCGCGAAAGGTGAAGCTGTAAAAGTCGCAGGGGCTCTGTTTTTGGATTGGGCCCCTATAGACCAAGGTCGATGCTTACAAGAATGGTAAAAGTGAAAAAAAAAAATAGTAGGATGAAACCAATTACAAAAGGAGGGGAATATGATAAAAATGAAAGGAAAAATAAATTACGGGCGATCTGAGTTCGGGAAGTGGGAGGGGGGGTGAGTTTTTAAGGGTAAAAAATGGTTTATCTTGATTTCCGGCAAAACTACAAGTCCTATGGAAAAAAGTTAAATGTCAAAGTTGTAGGTAATAAAATGATCTACAACTTTTGTATTTACAATTTTTTTACATAAATTCAAAATACATATACATATGTGAAAAATTCAAATAACCGTTTTTTTTTTTTTTTTTCTACGAAATTTGGTAAAAATTTACTTTTTTATGTCCCAAATACACTGTAATTTATTTGATTTAAAATATTTATTTTTTCACCTTATTTTGACTTAATATTAAAAAAGTCGAACTCGGAACGCCCGTAATTTATTTTTCCTTTCATTTTTATCATATTCCCCTCCTTTTCTAATGAGTTTCATCCTACTGTTATTTTTTTGGTTTCAAAAATTATCGACCCTGGTCTCTACTAAGGCTCATAGAGTAATCAGTTCGAAAAAAATAATAAAAAAACCGTTGACATTCTCTCGTCTGCTAACTTCGGAGGAGTCAACATCGATTTGAGGATGCCTCGTTGATGGTCAAAACATGTGTAATCTATTGTGTTTGTTTCACATCTTATCTGCAACATAGTTTTTTGACTATTTTTATTTTTAATTAATGTTGTTATTTGCTTAACATTTTTAACACTTATTAGGTTAATAACGTTTGGGTCTACGTGCTCAACCGCGTCTCTTTAATAGTTTCAGTTACTAATTTTTTTCTTCTTTTCCACTATTAGTTTCAGATTTAACATTTTCGGGTTCAACTCAACAATTAATAACAAACGTTTATTGTTGCAGAAAGACGAAATAACCATTTTATCATTTCAGGGGAAGTAGTAATGACGATGGATTTCCGCAAAATAACGCCAACATCAATCAAATATTATTACATTAAGCTATAGTGGAAATATTTTGATAGGAAAGGGAACGAAACTTAACAGGTACTCGCGATGTTATATATCACTGTATCGTGATTCTGATCCATGTCCGGATAGCACCTGCACAAGCCTAAACGTCAGGGAGCCCTGCTCCCTACCACACCACATCCGGAGAACCGGGCGGACGGCGTCTATGGTATAGCGTCCAAAGCGCGCATCCGCCAGGTCCTCCTCCCACCTCCTCAATACATCCTCGCGGACTTCCCGCCTCACAACTTTGACTTCTTCGGGAGCCGGAGGCTCCCCTGACTCTCTCCTCGCCTCCGTGAATCTGTACACGGCGGCGAGCACCTCCGCCTCCAGCTCCCACGGCGGGGAGCCGGCGAGCACACAAGCCGCCCCCGCGGACACCGATCGGTATCCACGAACTACTCTCAGCGCCACGACACGCTGCGCAGCACGCAGCAAGCGTCTGTTCGTGGCGCTGAGAGCATCCACCCAGATCGGTGCCCCATAGACGGCCATGCTCCGCATGACCCCCGCGAACAGCCGGCGACAGCTCGCGCCCGGTCCCCCCGAGTTAGGGAGGAGCCTACCGAGAGCTGCCGCCGCTCCCACAATGCGCGGTCCGAGCCCCTTAAAATGGGGCTCGAACCGCCAACGTCCGTCCAGGACAAGGCCCAGCTACTTCATCTGGGCCCCGACCCGGACCCTCACTCCCTCCACATATATGTGGGCCCCAGGAGGCGGCCCACACCGAGGCCCATGAAAAAGAAGGGCCTCGGTTTTCTCCGCCGCCACCCTAAGGCCCAACGCTTTGATGCGCCCGACCACGAGGGCCGTACCATCCGTGGCCAGGCGCGCCACCTCATCAAAACTCCCCCCCCCCCCCCCCCCGGGCTACGACCAGGGTGTCGTCCGCGTAACAGAGTATGCGGACTCCCTCCGGGAGTGCTACGCGAAGCACCCAGTCGTAGCCCATGTTCCACAGGAGCGGTCCCAACACCGACCCCTGTGGAACACCACACCCAACGTGGCGCCGGGCCACAGTCCCTCGGCCGTCCGCGAAGACGACCTCCCTCTCTTGGAGGTAGTCCTCCAACAGCCGCCGCAGGTACGAGGGCACCCCGAAAAACCGGAGTGCCTCCCGAATAACATTGTGCGGCAGACTGTTGAAGGCGTTGGCGATGTCAATTGCCACCGCCAACAACCTACCTCCCTCCCTGGTCGCCTCCGCGGACCACGCCTTCAGGGTGGAGAGGGCGTCCAAAGTGGAGCGCCCTCTCCGGAAGCCGAACTGCCAGTCCGAGAGGACCGGCCCCACCTCCTCCATGTGCCGGATGACACGGAAGGCTATTATTCTTTCCAACATTTTCCCCGTGTCATCCAGCAACACCAGAGGCCGGTATGAGGACGGGCAGTCCGGAGGGCGACCCTCCTTCGGCAACAGGCAGAGTCGCCCCACCTTCCAGAGCTTCGGGAACCGTCCGACCAACAAACACCGGTCGAACAGCTCCCGAAGCTCTCCCCCCATGTGGCCCAGCGCCACTCCTAATAACTGGCCCGGCACCCCGTCCGGGCCAGGTGCCCTCCGCTTCTTGCGAAGGCGCTGTACCGCCCGCCCCATCTCATCATCAGTAACGATCTGGGGCAGTGCTAGCTCCTCCGCAACAAAGCCCGCATTGATCATGGGAGGTGGAAGGAGCACCGGAGGGTCGGGCAACAGTGTGGCCACGACCCTCTTAAGGACCTCTGGATCCATTGTTTCCGTTAAAGGGGGATTCCCTGTAGGCAGCAAGCAATCGGGCCTCTTCTCCACTCTGCCGAGTTTGCCGCCGGCGGCAGCATTGCAACTGCCGCCTCGCCGCGGAGCAGGCCACCCGGAGATCGGCAATCTCCGGAGAAACTGCTAAATATACCTATATGAACTATCACTGACTTACGCTGCAACTAAACCTGGGACATATTCCAATACTGAGTAGTAGTAGTAGTAGTAGTAATATTCGTCCAGTAGGACAGGCAAAGGAATTGATCCATACTGCCAATTCTGAAGTTGTCAATAAAATTATTAAATTGATTTGATCTAGTTAGGTACCTTCTATCTAATATATTATTTAAAAGACAAAGTGCCAAATCTTTTGTAATTATTTGAATGTATTCTTCAGTTCTATTATTTATATTTTTCTCGTAGTAGGTAGGTAGTTAATAATTTATTATCAAGTTCCAATTTATCTTTTCAATCGTGAAATATTTGTTTAGATATTTCCAAGCGTGATAATAAAGATAGGTATAAAATTATCAGGACAAGCTATGGGGTTCTGTAGGGAAGGCGGGATTCCCATACTGAAAAGAGACTACTGTCCTTATTAACCGCTAACTCTGTGCCACGGTTTCACCCGTGTTACATTTATTCGACCAACGCGTCGCGCAAACGTTCTCGTGTTGCATATTATCGTTGTTCTCACATCCCGAACTTGCCTATAGATTGTCAGATTGCTTGATGTTCACGGTCACTGCTCTGCTCGGTAGAGCCGAAGGGTGAAGTTATATCGTTCCTCAATAAACAGGCTATACAAAGAAAAAATATTTTTAAAATCCTTTTTTTTATTTGGTGACACAAAGTCACGCATTATCATTTAATTCCAATATAAACAAAGCTTGTATTAATGGTAATTAAACAGCTGATATACATACATATATAAACAAATTACTCCCAGACTTACAACTAACGAATATGCTCATCACAAAAATGTTAGTCACTTACGGAGATCGAACCTGCGACTTCTCGGTTCAGTAGTAAAGAAAAGTCTTTTTTAGCTTTATGATATTATACACAGACGTTATATTATAATATATAAGTACAAATTATAAAATGAACTTTTGTTAATTATTACATCATCAAATATTCACTCTATTCTTGTAGGTGAGTTAATTTGACGCAAAACGTAAATTGCTATACATACTCTGTTTGTTATTGTTACTATATTGTTGTATAATCTTATTATAATTATTACACGGCATAAAATAATTTAAATATGTTTTTTTTAAATATAAAACCATCTGGCCGCAATTGAACTGACAAATTTTAAAAACAAAATTTATCCGCTAAAGCACTATACTTAGCAGATGAATTACAATGTTCAGTAACTTAAACGCTGAGCTTTGTTCTTAAATTTTTCATAATTGTTCTCTAAAATCTAAAGTATATAACGGTGATAACTGAAACACTCGAGCACCATTTAAGGCAAACATAATAAACAGAAGCTCCCATGAATTTGATACGAGAGTTTGGCATCCGCCGAAAATTAGCCCCCAATATTGGCAGAAGTGCAAAATGTACATGTACTGAAATATGAAGGTAATTAGATCCAATATTACTTTATGGAAGCAAGCTGTACCAAGCTAAAATTCTGACGTAATAGCTCTCTTCTCTATGAAGTTTCTCGTGAAAAAGACAATGACGATTTAAATTTGACTTTGAATCGTTGTATAATACTTAAAAAATCCGGTAATATTTATATCAATATAATTGACACTTTTTACAAATTAAACATTAGCGTTTAAGATAGCGATAGTAAGATTAGATTAGAATAATATTTGTGACAGATAAACTTACTCAATGGCTTATGTTCGTTAATTAGTAGGGAAAAAATCGTGGTGCAGTTATATCTAGGATACGACTGTGTATTTTAAGTGAATATGTATCCACTCAGATGTTTTAAACTGTTTTGACGTGACAACGTCTTATAAATTGGTTTGCCGGGTGACACTTCAAGAAACTGCGTTACGCTCCGCTCACGTTATGCGCTCACAATGAGAGCGAGTGAGAGGCACGCGTCCCTTCCACTCGGGCATGGTTAGCCCGCCTAAGAGCGAGAGAGACAGACATAAAGTCGTTGTCACGTAAAACTTTCGCCCGTATACCGACTTTACAGGCAACCAATTTTTTCATTTCGACACATGTTCACTCTGTCACTCTATCCCTAGCTACTCAACAACAGTTCTTTTGAACTGTTTTAAATTTCTATATTTTGATTTGGCAATTTGATGAGTATAAGCTGACATTGTATTACGTTTTCTTAATTTTTAACTTTAACATAATATTTATTCACAATCACTTTTCAACACTAAGGATTTGTATACGCTAACGATAAATCTTATCGAGAGCTGCCAATTAAAACTGGAAACAAAATGGAAATTATGTGACTCGACGAAACGACCTTAAAATGGCGGCGCACCCTTCCCACGCACGCGATGCGTCACATTCTTAACTTTACGTAACGAATTCATTGATCCTTTAACTATCGAGTCGTGTAATTACATTTTGGATGTAAATGATAGATACGTTGCTGCAATGCACGACTTATTTTTTATATTTCATTTTAGTTCATTAAAATAGAGTACTATTTATGTATTATCTTACCTAAAGCTCCAATTCCGTCCACCGACAAGCACCTGTCGGTGTATTGCGGTAACCACATTTGAGGACCAGCATCTTTTCTGTGTTTAATGTGATATCATCAATGGTTTTCTTTTTACTTTTTCTTTCACTGTATCTGATGGCAAGCAAAGTACTATCCAAAAATAATATTAATATTTTAGCAACATAAAAAGCTAGATGTGTGAATAAATTTCAATTTCCCAAATACATTTAGCGGTAATAAACATAACTTCGATTAACAGTTTTATTGTCTTTGTCTATTGTATTAACAACAGTAAAAGATGAACATTATTTTTTAAATATTATATCAAGTAACACAAGTTCTAAATGTGAATTAAATTTTGAAATTCATACATAACACATTTATGTAAACTAAGAATTTCTTATAATTTTTTTAAAACTATATATTATAGGCTTGCATTTGACCACTACCTCGCCTAATTATAAGTGTTGATGTGGTCTACGATGGAGCACGCTTGCCTAAATGATACCTGTTCACTCATGACTTTAAGATACCAACGTTATATTTATCGAGAAAAACAAAATCCGGCAAAGTGTTCCACTCTTTAGCGGTGCGCATGATAAATGTGCTAGAAAAACGCTTTGTGCGCACTGGTGGAATATCAGCCACAAATCGATGACGCTTCGCCGTGTCTCTTGTAGTCCGATGGTGGAAGGGGGATGGGGGTATCAAATTATGCAATTCCAAAGCACACTCGCCGAAATGTATCCGGTAAAAAACCGATAAACTGGCAAGTTTACGCCAATGTTCAAGGCTCTGCAGACGTTTACTGAAATACATTTAATTAATTAACCAACATTGAACGAAGGAGTTAAGCAACAGACTATAAGATTCTACATAGGTACGACTAAGCTTAAACTAAATTTATGCGAAGGAATGTCTTTGTAAATAACACATTATTGAAATACAAATAAATTCCTTTGTGTACTCCGAGTGTCTCTGACATATTTGCATCTCTTATAAATTACATTATACACATATACACTATACAAATATATGAAGCCGCTGGTACCAGCTTGTATATATATATATATATATTTCGGCAACTCGAAAGAGAAACAGCATAGTATTATACGCTTATGTTAAAGCAAAAAAGGAATACGAACCATTTTCCTATATCCTATCGGCCTACGTGAATCACGACCATAACAAATCTCGATATTTTTTTGCAAAATGTAAAACTTTTGAAGTGTAATTTAATTTTTAGTAAACGTGTTTAATTCTGGTTACAACTCATAACTCAGGTAAAAAATAATATTAACAACATTAATAATATACAAATTATTTAATGGATTCAGTTTTTGGTCTCGTCTTATAGAACCTATTGTCGATTTATAATATTATACTAACTCTATGACTTAGTATACCAATGAGCAGGCTTCGTAAGCCCTACTATTGAACCGAGTGGTACCGGGATAAATCCCCCATATAACTGACTTTTATGTAATGAGCATAATTCTCAGGTGCGACTGGATCTTAAATATCTACATACTTAACCGCTTTTTAGTTACTACAAGCTATGCTTTGTTTCGTGAAATGATATATATTCCCATATAAAAAATTATACCAATAGTATTGGTATTGTAAATATTATAAGGTATCCATAATGGTCTCGTCATACATGGGGAAGTAAAGATATGTAGATTACTAGATGTGGGAAATCCGGCGTGATAATTTAACCCGTGCTTCGCCTTGGGAAGAGGACTTTAGACAGACAGCACTGGGGCATTTACAGGCTGATTTTAACATTATTACGACAAATCTTCCAGCAACTGCCTCATTAGCCTAGTGGTCGTAAGCGCGACTGCTATGATCGAAAGTCTTGGGTTCGATTCCCAGGTCGAGCAAAGTGTTATTGGGTTTTTCTATGAAATTCTCAGTCGCAGCTCGGAGTTATGCTTTGTGCCCGATTAATGGCAATAGGCTCGCCCCCTATTACATGGGACCTAAAAAAACATACACGGCAAACTGTCGGTGTACATTAGTACACCTCTGCCTAACCCTTCGGGGATACAGGCGGGGTGGTATGTATGTATGTATCTTCCAGCAAGGCTCTTTATCTTTTAAGTAAAAATCTCGTGTCACAGTGTGTGTGGTCGCACTCCTCCGAAAGGGATAGGCCCGATTTTTACGAATTTTTTTATGTATATTTGGTAGGTATGAAAATAGGTCGTAAAGTATATTTCATACCTCTAGATGATTAGAGTGTCTCTATCCAGAATATTTTTTAAATATTTTTGACACAATTTCTTTTTTTTTTTTTTTTAATACCTATAATTCCAAATTTTCACCGTCCTACCTACACCTTCCTATTTTTTAATTGCGACTTTAGTATTTTGTATGAAAAAGAATTTATTTAATATCTTCGACTCGTTACCGACGAAATCTGAGTATTCCCTAAAAATTTATATTTAAATATCTAGGTAAGCGAAGTCGCGGCAACCGCGAGTAAACATATAATATGAACTAACCACACACGCGTCAATAACAGGTATGTAAAATTCAAGTCGTTTTTTTTTTTGTTTGAGATTAATCTCGATTTTTTATTAAGCAAGCTTTTATTGAATCAATTTAGTTTTCCTCAATTCTTTAATTAAATAAAATGAAATTAATAAAAAAAAAAATATTTTTCCGTTTTATTCCCAGCGAATTCTTTTTTCATTTGATACTAAATCATGGAGGTGTATGAAAAATAACTGGTCCGCCATCTTTGGGATTCCGCCACATTAAAAATTTGGATTGGGTTCACTTAACTAATCATGCATTGTCATCACAACTAAATGTGTATGCAAAATTTCAGCTAAGTCTGTTGGATACCTAACTGTTTTCAAATTTAGTCCCATATTAACAAGATTACTTAAATAAAAGCCTATAAAAAGAGTTTAAAAATTTAATTATTGCAGGATACTACAAAATAAAAATAAAGGTAGGGATGAAGAAAATTTAAAATGACTGCAAAGCGACTGCATTATCAAAACAAAATTTCATCTAAAATGAGTAAGCGATAAAAAAAATAATCAAAGGTAAAGTACGTGTAAAGAGGCAACATATGAGACCTATGCAGTATTTTCAACTCATATTCGAAGCTCAGTACACAACAGGCTGTGACATACAAACGGAAAATATACCCAGAACAGCTGACTCACGGCTTCACTGTGCTATGATTGATGAGGTCAACGCGAGTAGTTCTTACATACGAGCGTGTGAAACGCAGCGTTTTAACGCAGCATAATAACCGACTAAATACTTTGCTATAACTTTTTAGGTTAGGCAGAGGTGTACTAATGTACATCCATAGTTCAACGAGTATGTTCTTTAGGTCCCATTTAATAGGGGCCAAGCCTATAGACATTAATCAGGCACAAAGCCAAATTCCAGTATTTCTTTTGGTGCGTTTAGTAGAGCGTAAAATTATGCGTATTATGTGACGAAAGTGAGACATGATGAATTTAACAATCAATGATATTAATTTGAATTGACATTACTGATTTTATTTTTATTTTGTAACTATAATGTAACGTAATATATCACGTAAAACATTTTAATTTGATTAAAATACATAAACTAAACAATTAATAAAATTGAAGTATCTGTCTGTAATTTCAAAATAACAGCTTTTTACTAAATACATATGGAAATTGTATACGATACTTATAACAAAACACAATTTTTTAACATTTTTGTCTGTCTGTTTGTTCCAGTTAATCTCCGAAATGGTTGGACCGATTTTGACGAGACTTTCAGTGGAAAATAGCTGATGTTATAAATAGTATCTTAGGCCATTTTTATTATCGAAATTTAAAAAAAAGTAATTCCAGAATATGGTGATTTTGGGGCAATTAATGGTTTACACTGAATAAATCATAAGAGATATATAAAACAACAGTACATAATTGTAGATTTTGAAAAGACCTACAAAGAAGTCAGCGAGAGCATATGTTTATCGGCTAAAGGTCACCCACAATAAACATTTTTGTCTTTAAAATAACGGGAAGGGTAGTTACTGAGACTCGTGCCAGTGCTCGATCGACGGCAATCTATAGTCCACGCCAGCGCAGCCTTGGGCACAGTTAGTAGGCAAATATAAACTGGAAACTCCCTAGATAGTTCTAACAAGTGAACCACCACCTTGGTGTTATTGTTGTACAATTCGCATGTCTGGGATAGATCCGTAAAATACCTCCTCGATGCTCTGGACAGGATGCAGAGACGGGCTGTTCACATTGTTAATGATGCAGACGTTACTAAATAAATCGAGCCGCTTCAGTTGCTCAGGATCATCGCCTCGCTGAGCGCGTTGTACCGTCTGAATAATGATGAGTTTTCTGAAGAGTTGTTTAACCTAATTCGCTCTTCTATTTTCCACGACATAACCACACGTACTGAGCTTCGGAGTCACAGTTTTACGGTAACCTCCACCTCGGCATGAACCAGAAAATTCTCTAGAAATTTATCTTTGTCGTACCTTGAAACTGTGGAACCATTTCCCGGCCAATGTGTGCCTCCTCCTTCTTACTACATCGGATCCTTCAAGCGTAATGTGAAGACATATTTATTCAGGATCTCTAGGAGATCGCCGTTGCGTTTGGATTATATTGTGCTTACCATCAGGGACAGCGCCGTCGGTGTGCCGAGCTATTATATAAAGACACCAACTTGATGATTAGAAAATACTATGAAGTTTTAAAAGCATTGACACTGGCATGTGATTCTGGGACGATAAAATAAGAAGAAATATATTAGGAAAGTTAAAAACCGCAAGTCAGAAGAAAGAAAAAAACGTTTGTCTGGAAGCATTACTTGATCCGGTTTCAATAGTCTTTATTCATATCTGGAACTTAACTTACTGTCATTCTATTGTTTTAATTGAAATAATCAGTAATATTTTTCAATTCATTTCATTGTATTATCAGTTCCAAATTGGAGTAAAATTATTAATTTAAAACTTTTTTTCAACGACCTTTTATTCAATATTTCTCTTGTACTAAAATGAAAATAATAATACATATGCAAGGACTGTGCTGAAAGTTATTTATATTAGTGAATATAATAAAATAGATCGATCAAGATTCCCGTACAAAAGTATCTAGTTATACAGGCACGATGTTAGAATAATCACGGAAAAAATAAATAATCTGTTACATCAAAGAATTTTAAAACGGCTCTTAAGTGCCTTCTTGGGTCCCAAATCGAATAAAACATTTTTGATTTTCAATAAATCTGGTCTATTGCTTCCGTCGCTTACTATCGGATGATAGTAGAAAAAATATATAAACATACATAAAACACCAAATAACAACAATATTATAAACAAAATTGAAAAGTTTTTATGACATATGGATAAAACAAAAAGAGCAACCATTTTTATAACAATCTGAATCTATATTTCGCATAGTCTGAACAAAATATAGGGTAGAGAAAAATTATCCCCACGGCGCATCTCGTTCAACGTAGCAAAGTGGATATTATTTTTCACTCTAGACTTTACCAGGAACGGGTAGTTGTACTACCATGGGACATAATTTATAAACGAACGTGGATCAAGGAAGAACCTTTTATAAAAGGATATTTTACTGAACATTGCGTAACTTTTATTTGTCATTAGATGAGCACCACGGCGTCATACGTTTTAAATTTATCCGATCAACTCTCCGCCTCACTGTCGCCAACTCACCCGTGGCTCACTCACTCGTTGTTCTTACTTGCCTAAAACCTGACAGATTACTTGACGTTCATGATTACTGCTTAGTTTCTTAGAGCTCTAGTGTGATATTGTATAGCCTATAACCTTTGTCAATAAATAGGTTATGAAACACAAGAATATCTTTTCAAATCTAAGGAACAATTTCAGAGATTAGCGAGTTCAAATAAACACACAAAAAACAATATCTTGTGCTTTATAATTTTCTACTATAGATAATGCCCAATTTTTGTTATTACACAAAAAGAATATAGTTCTTTCTATCCTATAGGATAGAATCCTATAGGATTTCTCGATAATCGATATCATAAGTAGGTCGTGGGATTACGTGGCTTCATGTAAGAAGTTACCTTTATACAGTCATGAAAAATGATATTCTTTCTGACTGATATCTTAGAAAAAATCGTAATATCCTAATGATTATACCAGTGCAATACCGATTCAGTATATACAGGCTTATTGGTAATTCGCCATATTCCCGTTAGGAGGTAATAGGGGTGACTATTTGCGATAATTTTAACCCCAAATGCATTATGCTAAAGTGAACCATTTTTGAGTTATTATGTTCATATTCTTTTTTTGTTTTAAAGGCATTTTAGTGGAAAGAATCTCAATAAAATATTGATCGATTATTGTTGTTTTAATTTAGATAAATAACCAGTGTTTAATCGTTTTTATAAATCAGAAGAAAAAATTAGATTGAAATTGATACATTTTTAATAAATTTTTTATTAAATATTTTCGACTTATTTTGAAAAAAGCTAAAAAACATGATAACTCAAAAATGGTTAACTTTTGCATAAAGGCATATGGGGGTTAAAATTATCGCAAATAGTCACCACTACCACCTCCTAACGGGAATACGGCGAATTACCAATAACCCTGTATATCTACATAACCTACACACTTACTATACATACACATAACACGTGCACACATATCACATTTACGTGCTCAAGTATATTACACGGACCTATAACTTACACCAATCTCTTATTGTTCCTATACCCGAGTCACAGGCTCTTTGCCTAGTTCGGGTACCGGAGTTCTAGTAATATTCAAATTTGGGTTTGACAAAAGAACACATGCATATAAACAGAGTTACTTTCGCATTTATAATATTAGTATGGATCATGTAAGTTGTATTTTTGTATTACAATCTGTATAGTGTTAATCTGGATGGATCTAATTACCTGCTGTACTGACCATGAGAATCATAGAGTCACAAACTATATCTAAAGCCAGGCTACAATTATGAAAAGCTTTCCACGGCGCAACCTGCCACGCCGTGAATAAAGTGCCTTGAAGAGTTGTTCAACTTAAGATACTGTTATGAAATGTCGCATAAAGGAATCTTTGTTGCACTTCATCAGTTGCTTTTTTGTTATTTACCTAGTAATGTCAATTTACTCAACAGACAGTAAAAAAGAGAGCGGGAAAATCAAAATTCGCCCACAATTTCCTTTAATCCTAGTTAGTGCACTCAACGTTCCATGAAACCAAAGGAGATGGGATGGCAGATTTATTATTGTGAATGTAAAAATAACTAACGGTGCTCCGCAGCTCCGCACGCCTTTGGTTAAGCACTAATTATTCCCGTTTTGTAACTTTATTACTTATAAAGTTATAAATTTTTTTTTCTTATATTTGGAAGGGCATGCTTCCCGTGTACAAAAGTTCATGAAAATTGGTTGAGAATTTTTATTGTATTGTTTTAACAACTTCGAAAAGTATTTATTGACCAATTCTTATAACCCGTGTACAGAATTAAAAAAAAAATTGTTTTTGTGGGTTTTTTTTAAAATCACATTCATGATCAATGTCCTTTGTAATAGATTTCTATCAGGAAATTAAGATAAGAAATGTTACATGTACAGACAGATTTATTAATATATAAAAGGAAACCGTTACTGACTGAATGACTGATCTATAAACACAGAGCCGAAACTACAGAATGGATTAGGCTGCAATTTGGCAAACAGCTAGTTACTATGACATAGGAATCCGCTAAGAAAGGATTTTTGAAAATTCAACACCTAAATGGGTGTAGCGGGGTTTAAAAATTTGCATGGATAACTCATATAAGAATTATTTTCAAACTTGGCGCGACCGAAATCGCAGGCAAAATCTAGTATAAGTATAAACTTACTCTGGATTCTTTTAAATTAAATACCTACCACGCAAACTTTTCCATAAAGTGATCTCAAGTAGAAACTGAGACTTTTCTTATAAAAACTTTTCCCGTTCGCTTTGACAAAAAAGCGAACTAGCACGCGTTGTAAGGCTGCAAACTAAGTACTATAATTTATAGTATTAACGTGTTTCTAGTGCACTCGAGACAAGTAAAGGCAGTTAGGAATTTTTGAATACAACATAATAAGTAAAACGTTTTATGTTTTTCCAGTTATATTAGGTCTTTACCTATGAAATTACCGTTTTGTATGAAAAAATTTAAACGAATTTTTTTTCGTGTATTTTTTATTTGTATTAATCGAAGTAATCACCCATGCAATCAATGCATCTTTGGCAGCGCAGTGGCAGTTTATTGATGCCCTTTTTAAAGAAATCAGCTGGACGGGAGGCAACAAATTCTTCAAAGGAATTTTGTACTGTCTCTCGAGTATTGAATTTTTTTCCCGCCAAGGAGTTATCCAAATTCTGGAAAAAGTAGTAGTCTGTAGGCGCAAGGTCTGGTGAGTAGGGCGGATGACGGAGAACGTCCAACCCCAGTTCTTGCAACTTGGAGACCGTCTGCTGTGCAGTATGAGGTCGCGCGTTGTCGTGCAGGAGCAGCGGAGACGAGCGATTGACCAATGCTGGTTGGAGATGTACCAGCTTCTCCATCATTGTGTTCAGTTCTTCACAGTACACATCTGCAGTAATGTTCACCCTGTTTGGTAAGAAGCTATGATGAATCACACCGGCGCTAGACCACCAAACAGTAACCATCACTTTTCTAGGGGTAAGTTTTCGTTCAGGGCATTGTTTAGGTGCTGAACCAGGATCCAACCAACTTGCTGAGCGCTTGCGGTTATCAAACAGAATCCTTTTTTCATCGCAGGTAACAATGCGGTTCAAAATTCCTTCAGTTGTGTGTCTGTTGAGCAGTGCAAGGCACGTCTCGACGCGTACTTCGCGCTGGCGATCATTGAGTTCGTGGGGCACCCATTTGTCAAGCTTTTTTACCTTGCCAATTTGACACAAATGGAGCAATATTGTTTTGACGCTAACGTCGAAAGCTGCTGCTAATTCAGCCGTAGATTGTGTATCATCAGCTTCCACAATCGCCTTTAATTCGTCATTGTCGACCAAAGTCTTCGGACGACCGCGAGGTTCATTTTTCAGGTCAAAATTCCCAGAACGGAAGCGAGCAAACCAATAACAGGTGGTGCGTTGGTTTGTAGTGTTAGCTCCGTAAACGTCGTTGATGTTGCGTGCCGCTTGTGCCGCGTTGCTGCCACGACGTTACTCATATTCCATAATTACTCGAATTTTTAACGTATCCATGATGACAAAAAAGATTGAAATGCGACGCAGATATAACACCAATCAATAAACAAATGACTACTTTAGGAAAAAGAATTCCATGTGTTTAAAATAAAATTAATTTGAAATTAGAATTCTTAGCCAAACAAAAATTATTTTGATTTGAAATGGCCAGTACTGCAGAACGGCAATTTCATAGGTAAAGAAAGACCTATTATTTCTTTAGAAGTGTTATAAAAAAAAACATTTGTGTAGTAGTTCATACGCGATAGAAGTAATGCCTTCAGAATTTATACAAATAAATTAAATCAAAGTGTCTGTTTGTAATGTGAAAATAACATCTATTTACTAAAACATAAGAAAATATAAGGGCTCGTTTAAAAAAAAAGTAATGTTTAAAATTGTTGTCTGTCTCTCTGTTTTTTCCGGTTTATCTCAGAAACTGTGGGAACGATTTTGATGAGACATTCACTGGCAGATAGCTAATTCTATATGGTTACTTCTTGCGTAACTAACCTATAAGTATACTTACGTAACCTTTAAGGTTACTTAAATAATAATAAAATAATAAGTCATTATCGGAAGCGCGTAGGGACAACATTCCTTCACCGCAGTTCGAACGCCACTGCGGCGTTTCCGTCTTGCGGATTATTTTCTCTAGTGCACGGGGTTTCATATAAAATTATAAACTTATAGGATGCAAAATTCCGTGCACCGCAAGAAATCTGCAGCAAGCCACAGGATTTAAATCCGGTGCGTATTTTTTATCTCACTGCGCGCGCTTTTTTGTAGTTTACGTAGATTTACGAGGAAAAATCCGTACGGATATAAGCCGTAGTGCGCGTTAACTGTTACACTGCAGGTGAGAACTAAGGAAGGATTTTTGGAAAAAGGGGATAAAAGTTTGTATAAAAATGCGTAATTTTTAAAAATTAATTTTTAGGCAAGACATAAAAACATTCTTGGGACATAGCTCAAGTATGACTCGAGCAAAACCGCGGGAAATGCGCTAGTAAGCTATACTTGATTTAATGGAATGACAATACAAGCGTAAAGTGATTCCTTTCGTTATAGAATTCTGGGGCAGCTGATAGACAAATGAAAATAGAAGCAATTTGTATCACTGCATTATTTTTGCGTTAATCTACAAAGTATAATAATTTTATTTTTATCTTTTAAACGGCTTTGACTTGAGATCTATCATTATCGTGGAATAATTGTTTACCGAGTAATATTATACATTGCTCAAGGTATTTTTGTTTTATACTATCTGTGCCCGCGGCTGCGCTCGCGTATACTACAGAATGCCGTCGACCAGGCACACGCGAGAATCGTTCTACCCCCCCTTCCGGTTATTAAAATACTTATTGTGGGTGACCTTTAGAAGATAGACATGCTTTCGCTGAATTTTTTGTATTTAATTTTAATCTAAAATTATGTAGTATGTACATTAATTTGATATATATCTTATGGTTTACTCAACGGAAGCCATTTAAGCGCTCGAATTAATCCACCATTACCAGTTTTTATTTTTATTTGTGCGATACATTACTTAATACAATATCTAAAATAAGTCAAAGTTACTCCTTAAAACATCAGCTATCTGCTAGTGAAGGCCCGTCAAAATCGGTCCAACAGTTCCGGAGATTATCCGGAACAAACAGACAATAATTAAAAAAAAAAAAAAAAAAATTGTTTTTCGTTAAAGGTACCGTATATACTTTCATATAAATTCAGTAAAAAGCTGTTATTTTGACATTATAAACAGTATATAATAGGAACCTACAGTATATAATAGGTATAGGTAATACCTATGAAATTGCCGTTCTGCAGTACTGGCCATTTCAAATCAAAATAATTTTTGTTTGGCTAAGAATTCTAATTTCAAATTAATTTTATTTTAAAAACATGGAATTCTTTTTCCAAAAGTAGTTATTTGTTTGTTGATTAGTGTTACATTTTCATCGCATTTCAATCTTTTTTGTCATCATGGATACGTTAAAAATTCGAGTAATTATGGAATATGAGTACCGTCGTGGCAGCAACGCGGCACAAGCGGCACGCAACATCAACGACGTTTACGGAGCTAACACTACAAACCAACGGACCACCTGTTATTGCTTTGCTCGCTTCCGTTCTGGGAATTTCGACCTGAAAAATGAACCTCGCGGTCGTCCGAAGACTTTGGTCGACAATGACGAATTAAAGGCGATTGTGGAAGCTGATGATACACAATCTACGGTGAATTAGCAGCAGCTTTCGACGTTAGCGTCAAAACAATATTGGTCCATTTGCGTCAAATTGGCAAGGTAAAAAAGCTTAACAAATGGGTTTCCCACGAATTCAATGATTGCCAGCGCGAAGTACGAGTCGAGACGTGCCTTGCACTGCTCAACAGACACACAAATTAAGGAATTTTGAACCGCATTTACCTGCGATGAAAAATAGATTCTGTTTGATAACCGCAAGCGCTCAGCAAGTTGGTTGGATCCTGGTTCAGCACCTAAACAATGCCCTATACGAAAACTTACCCCTAGAAAAGTGATGGTCACTGTTTGGTGGTCTAGCGCCGGTGTGATTCATCACAGCTTCTTACCAAACGGGGTGAGCATTACTGCAGATGTGTACTGTGAAGAACTGTACACAATGATGGAGAAGCTGGCACATCTCCAACCAGCATTGGTCAATCGCTCGTCTCCGCTGCTCCTACACGACAACGCGCGACCTCATACTGCACAGCAGACGGTCTCCAAGTTACAAGAACTGGGGTTGGAAGTTCTCCGTCATCCGCCCTACTCACTAGACCTTGTGCCTACAGACTACTACTTTTTCCAGAATTGGGATAACTCCTTGGCGGGAAAAAAATTAAATACCCGAGAGGCAGTACAAAATGCCTTTGAAGAATTTGTTGCCTCCCGTCCAGCTGATTTCTTTAAGAAGGGCATCAATAAACTGCTACTGCGCTAGCAAAGATGCATTGATTGCATGGGTAATTACTTCGATTAATACAAATAAAAAATACATGAAAAAAATTCGTTTAAATTTTTTCATACAAAACGGCAATTTCATAGGTAAAGACCTAATAATATATATATATATATTCATCATATAATTTTAGAGAGCATTCGTATAACTTGAGTACACAAGCTAGCTAGGCAGAGAAACAAAAAAAGTAATTAATTACATTTTAATTAAGTTCGGGTTACCTAGCTTACATTGCTTTGAAGAATTTAATTACAATGTTTATTTCAAATAAAAACGGAGAAATAAAACATTCTCGGCAGAAAATAATTATTTTATTTCATTTTAACACAAATAATTACTTCTTGGGAACATAATTAATACATTAGGGTTGTCACTTAAACATGATGTGAGGTGATAAAATAAAGAAAACTATTTATATAGATCAAATAAGACGTAGAATTGAATTATTGTAACAAAAAAAATTAAAGGAAATACATAAACGCAGAAAGTAAAATTACAAAACTCAGTGATTTACGAAATATTTTACGTGTTATAGTCAAGTTTTCTTTATGTTACAAGTAAGATTATAATGACATTGCATATATTCTAAGTTTAACCCAACGATTTAAATAATTGATCTACATGATAATGACAATAAATTTTATATATATTAGTTTTTTGAAGTAAAAACTACTATAGACACGTTGTTTATGGTAAAACTTATGAGTTTGCGTCACCTCACGACTCCTCGGGCCACCGACACTGACATGTAACAGTATATATGAAGCTATAATATGTATGACTTGTTGAATTGATTTTAAAATTATACATTGCCCTTTTACTTGGAAGTTCCAAAGTTAATTATCTTGCAAACGAGCAATGTACAATGAAAATTAAAGGACTCGTAAAATTGTTCTTGGGCGATCGCGATCGTTATAGAGAGCCAAAGTTTAAGTGAAATAAAACATTATTTCAGTTAAATAACAGACCATGACATGAAAGCGTATCGCGTGCTTAGTTATACTGATCATATATCAACTGATCTATGTTATTTATTTCTGGGAGTATCAATAAAGATGAAAAACAAGATTATTACGAAATATGAAATTTTAATTATTCATACTATACCGAAATAATTGAAAAAAATACCGTTATTCTAAAGATTTAAGTTTTCACTTCTATCGGCAGTTGTACATAAGAATGGTACCTTGATATTTTATGTACTAATAATACCTTAACATAACATATAGATGTAGATTTAGCATATATATTACCCCAGAAAAAGAACAATTATAAACATACTATGGAAATAGAGAACCTTAAATTTTTTTGAAATCTTTTGGAAATTAACCAGGTTACATAGTTAAAATGCAATCATTTTTATATAGATGTATCAACATATAAATTTTTTTTTCGGTCTGCCCATATTGTTTGCCATACAATAAGTGGCACCCCAGATGGCTTTTACAGCTTCACCTGGCTTGGGGGCGAACGCATAAGACCCACAGTCTATAAAGCGTGGCAATCAAGGTGCCAAAGTGGCCGAATCTGAACTAGGGTTGTAGCCAGAAACGCAACTTCACGATCTGTTTATTTCCCTAACCGTAATTCGATCTAGCTAACTCTTATCTCTAGGAGGAGGGAAGAAACATGATATATTTAGTAGATATTTAGTTATATGTCAATTTTGGTCCACGCTAACTGGCCAAACAAAATAAAAAGGGTACCTTACAGAACCTATCTACCTGTGTGTCGTGCACGTATGTGGTGATACAGTATAAAGATGTTTTATGGTAGCTAGTGATTACAAGTGCAGTATCACTGTATCGCGCTAGCAGTTGCTTGGCACAAGGGCTCCATGCCAGAGAAAAGGACCTAGGCTTGATCTGCCGCAGAAGAGAGGGGAACGCGGGACGTGGCGGGTGTCCAGGAGCGAAGTTAACCGCCCGTACCCTGCAGATGGAAGAAATATACAGTAGAATACTGTGTAATTTGAATAATTCATGTTTGTAAAATAATTACTTTACAAACTGTAATAGCTGTAACTGTAGTAATTGTAAATGTAATAATTTTAGTCATTGTAAATGTAATAACTTTAGTAATGTAACTGTAACAGAAGTAATTGTACATGTAATAACTGTAGTAAATGTAAATAAATTTTGTAAATCAGGTATAGGTGTAAACAATGTGGCGTATCTAACTAGATACAATTCAGGACACTAAACGATAAGCTAAACGTTGGATTAGATTTTGCTGTAAATTTAGACAGTTTTTTTTTAATATTTGGAAGCAATCAGATAAAGTAGTATTTGCTTCTAAAGTAAGCACAACGTGTACCATAACGACTAAACGATTGATATACAAACATACATAAATGTTAAACACATAAACACCAAATATAAACAACTAACAAACATATTCAATAAATAAATATCCGTTCGTGCAGGAATCGATCCCACATCCCACAACTTCACTGCTACTAGAGCTATAAACACTAAGTGACAATGCATAGACCCATAATAATTCCCTTATACTTTATATGCGTACCTATACGAAGAAAAGATAGCAAAAGTAAACTTAAATATATAATGCGACTTACAGTGCAACTTACAACGACGGTATATATCTATGATTTAATCCTAAAATTGGTTAACATAAGTTATGTTACAAAATTATGAATATTTTATTACTTAAGTCTTAATAATATACGACAACCCTATAATCATCAGTTGTAACTTCCATGAAAAAATGTGATTACTACATAATTAGACATTTAAATAGTTATTTACATTCTGTGTGAACAAAGAAATCTTTTCTTATTACCATGAAACATTCATTTTGCGAACTAGTTCGATATAAAAAAAAATATAATCAAAGGAGTTATCCTCCAACATTAGTGAGGAAAGAAAAATATTTTACGAATATCATGAAACTTGAAATACATGTTATTCTTTTAAAAAAGAAATATTGTAAAATATTAGCATCGATGTCAACATCGATGTTTTTCTAATATCGCTCATCCCTAGCGTACTTGATGTTATCATCATCATCATCATTTCAGCCGCAGGACGTCCACTGCTGAACATAGGCCTCCCCCATAGATCTCCAGAGCGACCGATTTTGTGCGGCCTGCACCCAACGGCTCCCAGCGACCTTTATTATGTCGTCTTTCCATCTAGTGGGGGGCCGTCCTACGCTGCGCTTTCCGGTGCGTGGTCTCCACTCGAGAACCTTTCTGCCCCAACGGCCGTCAGTTCTCCGAACTATGTGCCCCGCCCACTGCCACTTCAACTTGCTAATCCTTTTGGCTATGTCGGTTACCTTAGTTTGTCTACGGATCTCCTCATTTCTGATTCGATCTCGTAGAGAAACACCAAGCATAGCCCTCTCCATAGCTCGCTGAGCGACCTTGAGCTTTCTTATGAGGCCCACAGTGAGCGACCATGATGTAAGTAGTTCTAATAGCCTGCAGTGGAGTTTATTCCTTTCTGAAGTTAGTCGCTGATATTACAAAAAATACTTCGCGTACCAATGCTTAAAGCTGGACCAAAACGCGAGCACATCTGCCTCGCAACAGAATATGTGGCGGCGGCGATACATAAACTCGTATCACATTACAAGTACTCCCACACTGAGATAATTACAGACTAGAAGTTATCGTACTGAGTGATCGTTATTTATAATATTATAATTCATAATATTAGTAGGATATCATATGAAAAATAGCAGTAATAAAAATCACAACTATCGTATTGGTAATTATTTTTCGTATGAAAATTAGCATTTACGCATAAAATGATCCATACCTAATGATGTTTAAAATGAAGCAGTATTCAAGGCGAATAAACGAAACGACTGCTAACAGGATGTATGTGATTATTTGCTTGATGTGTGACAATGATTTTGGCTACATAGCCTAATGTGACGTCACTATGTCTAAATGGCTTACGTTGTTTTATTTAATTTTAAACCCTCTGAGTAATATGATCTATTACTAAGAATTATTTATTTGCATTTTTTATTACATCACAATACTTATAAATTATCAAGTAATTTCAAAGTTATATAGATATAGTTTATTTTTTGTAATTTACTTTTCATTTTACTTTAATAAAGGCAAATCCAATTGAGGTAGAAGGGTTATGAATAACTATATTTTATTTACTTTCATTTATAAAATAATATTATAATAATATTTTTGGAAATTCACATCAATTTTATTTTAACTCGTACCAAATTTTATTTCAGCAGTTTAAGTACTTAACATCCCATATAGTGCGTCTACTTATTTAAAAAGGTACGACTTACGAACTAATATATAGCTATGTATTTATTTGGAATAGGAAAAATTGTATTGATTAAATCTTCAAAGCAAAATCATCTATCATCTAATATATAACATTTTCTATTATTTTACTTATTCCGTTAAATAACAATACAATATCAAAATTTACCTAATATATTTTGATTATTAAGTTTTGTGCTGGGGAACATCATATATAAATATTCATTTGTATTTTTAACAATATATGTTAAATCGACTTTCTCTCTCTTTTTTTTGTTTATCTGTAAATTTAATATATTCTATTAACGTTTTTTAATCATTTTTAACACTATATAATTTACGAAAATTAACAAAAGTCAAAGAAATTTATTAAAGCAGACAACATCAACGATTCTTAATAATAATTTTAAAAAAATCCATACTCTCGCATAAATAAATAACCAATAATAAATCAACTGGCAAAAAACTACAATTTCTAATGATTGTAAATTTATGTAGAAATGCTTTAACCCAGTTCTATGTATAATTCACCGATTTGAGGTATAATCTTATATAAATAAAAATTTTGTGTGCGTCTGTTAGTGATTCCATAACTTATGGACAACTTGACAAATTGAGCACAATTGTTTTATCGAGACAATTAGCTATGTTAGAATCCGATAAATGGCACTGTGGCGCAAAAATAAATTGTTTTTCAAAAAGAAACTTCCGAGAAAAAATATCAAAATACATTGGTTTTTGAAAACATAGGTACATCAAAATTCAGCAATGAGATATTGAATAAATATATTTATATATGATAAAAACTTAAAAACAAAATACAATCAATAAAATCCTATAATATTTTTACGCCCTATATTAATGCCAATTATATCCAAATGACAAGTATATATTTACAAAATTTCTTACATAGAACTTAAATGTACGTATTGCTTCACATTGACTCACGTTACTTATAAAATATAAAAAACGAAAATAGACTTATTTCTCCTCTAAGAATGTGTTCATCCTTCATGTAAATTTACTTCATTATGATGTTGTTATTAAACAAAATGTTTATTAAATTCTATTACAATATTAGGTACACGTAAGATATAAACGATATACTTACAATAATAATTATGTCACTTACATAAAAGACTAGATAGTAACCACAATTCTAATTCTAAGAAAATTCATAAGATATTAGGATTTTTATCTACACTTATACAATCGTTTCGGAAGTAATATTATTGTGTTATTCATAATTCCACAATTTTATTATGCAAGTTATAGGTTATGTTCTATACATACTACAATTTATTAAAAAATAAACAAACGGGCTAAATCCATTCACAATACCAGATATAGTTTAATATTGGACTAATATTGAAATGATATAGCTGTTAGCCTTACAACAAATGAAGAATTAAAATATATTTTTTAATAAGATTATCTTAAAAAATTAAAAAAAAAAATTTTTTTTAACATAAATAAAAACCAACTTCAATGTTTTTGAGAAATTCCTTGATAATTATATTAAAATGGGACCACTCTTGAGGTATTCCTTTTCCAATGAAAAACAATAATTTAAATCGGTTCATAATTAAACAAGCTATGCCTGAACGTCCATAAAAAAAAAAAACATTGTAATTGAGAACCCCTTTTTTTTAATTCGGTTGGTAATGTTTCCTGTTGTTATTAGAACTAAAAACAAAAATTTGAAATCGAAAGCCAAAAATCAAAATTGTTCCTAAGTGTCGTTTTATATATTATATATAGATATATTATTATTCTCTTAAATGTTAAATAATTTAATACATAACATATACTTATTTAGGGTGAATTGCACAAAAAAAAATGTATTCAGTTTTAACTTAAAAACAGTTTATTTGTGTCAAAATGCCAAAATGCAACTGTCAACTGTAAATGAGTAAACGAGTTAAATATGATTTAAGGATTTGGTTCAAACCACCCTAAATACTATTACATAATATAATAACAATTAATAAGTATAAAATTTTATCACTTAGTTATACTATTTCTATCAAACATATAATAATTAGGAATGCGTCAGAAGGTAAGATATGGAAAACATTGAAATATTCACTGGAAGATTTTAAAGTTAAAAGTGGTTCACAGGTTATTTTTATTTACCTCATCGGGTAACAGGAACATTCAATAAATGCAATAACCTACAAAAATATTTCGTTTTCCAAACATTTCCTACACAATCAAGAAGGAGAAAGCTATACGTTCAAATGATCCTGGACATATCTATGCACTTACTTATTCCTTTTACCAACCACCACTTACCTACCTACCTACCTACTCTACCTATTCCCACTTCATTTAATTTGTATTATTACTAGTTAAAGTATAAATGCGTTTATTTCGCACATTATACTATCTAAACTATCTAAACGCTGTCATGTCAGTAAATCAAATTGTTAATAAATGACGCCTTCTACATGATAGATAAATCTATTTAGGAATACCATTTATTAATTTTTTTAAACACCTTTGAGAAATAGTACCCATGTACCTAGAGATTGTATTTAACGAAATCATTAATTTTAAACTATTTTTCGTCAATAGCGTGGAATTTTGGCATTAAAATGATGGTCGAGTTGTCAATTTTAATGATGGATTACCGGATATATAGCGTTGCCAGAGAAAACACCTTTGAGAAAGAATATATAATATGATAGTATAAGTCATATTATTCGTAATGTTAAGTCTAATACAAACTAGCACACTAAAATATCAAACATATAGGAATTTATAATTTCTTTCAAACTATTCAGATAAACATTAGATTCGTGCTAGTGGGAAAATTTTGTGCATTTTTGTTTTTGTGTAAATATCTTGAATTATTCTTAACGTTATGTCTAAAAGGTTAGTAAATTTATAAGCGTAATGGAGTTCAGTATTTGATAATGTGCACTTTAGTAAACATGTCTTTATTATAAAATAAATTTGTTTCCAAAAATAGTGGGTATTCTTATCTTGTCTCTTGATTTCTTTATAACTGGGAACGCCTCCATCGTCGCACCTGTAGACGAATACGTGATAATTAAAATTAAAGTAAACTAGCAGACCCGCACCAATATTTCTTACATTATAGAATGTAAACAATGTAACAGCTGTGTCATATTCGTTAATCAGACTTTTAATGGATGGCGCCTTGAATATATTTTCATTAGCGTCAACAGATGGCATTCCTTAATCAAAAAGTTTTCAATCATATTTTTTTATCTGTGTGTATATTTTTCTTCAGTATCTATAAAAACTTTAAAATAATGTTGTGTACAATAATTTTGATAAAGAATAATGAGAAAACTTATTGTCACTGTAGTCGAAATCGTTCACGAGGAACTTTTATATTACATTAGTATGCTAATACCACGGCAAAAATTAGTAACTTACCCGTGATATCATATGTTAGAATTGACTTTGCGTTGGTGTCCCATCGAAAGACTCTTCATTAATAAGTCTCAACTTCACGGACTCCCTCCTCAAGTTATAACTTGTAGATATATGACAATGTTTCACATCAACGGTTAACAAATCTTCATTCAGTTCTACTCCACTCTTTTCCACATCTGCGGCGGCGCTCGGTTTTCTTTTATGTCTAAACGATGCAGGTCTATGAGAACTAGAACCTAAATAGCTATCAGTCGTCGTGTTACCATTAAAAGTCTTCTCGGGGCATACACCCAATTGCTCCATTTGTATATTAACCCTTAGTTGCGCAGAAGTATCAATACACGGTATAAGCTGCTTAAACTCTTTGCGAAAATTTTCATTCATCCAAGCGTAAATGAACGGATTGTAACATGTCGACGACATAGCTATCACGTGAGCGATAAAAAATATCAAAAAGTAATATTTCATGTGTATAGCGTACATATAATAGTCATTACAAAGATTTATAACGTTCAAAGGAAGCCATGACAACCCGAAAATTGTTACCATAGCGATCAGCATTTGATTCGTTCTACGTTTTCGATTTTTATCCAATTCCTCTTTACGTGAATTTTTACTGGCGGCCTTAGCTTTAGCTCTGTCGTTCAATTTGAAGCTGACACAAGTGTAGCAAAAAGCAATCACTATGAAAGGTAGGACGAATTGTAATACAGACGTTACTGAACCGAAAAGTTTCCTCAAGTCCTCTGACGGCCAAGTCTCTTCACAAAAATTACCAATATCGAAATCGTAATATGTCATGAAAATTGCGTATGGTGTCGTCACGGTTACAGAGAACACCCAAATCATTATTATTACTGAGATACATGTTTCAATCTTCATACGCGGCCTGAACGGGTAAATGATGACGAAGAACCTATCGATTGCGATCGACATTAGCGTCAATGTTGATATATACACGCTACAGCCTTGAGCGAAAGGCATTATGTGGCACAACAGAGATCCCCAACTCCATGTTCCCCGAAAAGAGTAGAGCGGGGTGAAAGGAACGGCAAAAATACAAAGCAAAATATCAGACAAAGCTAAATTGCTAATAAATAAATTGGTAACCGTTTGCATGGCTTTGTTTCTGATGACTACGAAACATACTAAAAGGTTACCTAGTAGCCCCAGGACGAAAATAACAGTGTAGATAACACAAAAAACGGTTTGAATCAATTTGTTATCGATAACGTTCGCGTATTCGCCCATGTTGTCTGGAAGCAGACCGTCTGGCGTCGAATTACTAAATCCTTCCGAGGTATTCACGATCGGAACTGTATAATTTACAGCCATTTCTTTCATTGTTTCTGCTATGGTTTCTTCCGTTGTAAAGTCTAGATAACAATTTATTTTTGTATTAAAATGTCAGTTTTACGATCTTCGACGGTCTGATTTATCTTGGAACCTGTAACAAAATAGAGATTACATTTTAGCGTCTCGGTTTCAGTAACGCTCTGTTATATTTCTCAGCGAACAATAAATGTTTATTTGGGGGATTCCACTCCATTCCATTATTCGCAACTTTATCAAATTAGCGGCGTGTTATTTCATCTCTCAAATTGGTTTCGTCAATGAACGATGTGTGAGTTTGCTATTTAAAGAGCACAAAATAATTTTTTTACCGACTTACAAAAGGAAGGTTGCCTGTTACCCTAATATGTTTTGTATGTGATTGGTTGTGTCATTTTATTAGGCATACATATAGGGTGGTTTTATGATTACATATAAAAATATTAAAGTATCGTTCTCATAATTATAATGAAATCGGTTTGTTTGTGGTTCAACATCTTTGGAACGAAGTTCCTTATCGCATGTTTGACGGTTGGGAACTACACGTGTAAAAGTTTCCGATCTGACCCACACTTTTAATTAGGTTACATGTATTAAAGGAGTGGTAATAAAATTGTAATTAATAAAACAGAATAAGTTTATAATTTGTTTGTATTTTGTATTTAATAATAAATTTCATAGCTTTATAAACAACTAGCGGTGTACCCGCCGCTCTGTCCATGTTTGTTATTACGGAGCAGTTATTTACATCCCGTAATTTTATTTTTATACATATTATTGACAGTTCATACGGCCTATCAATTTAGAAATACCATATACTTCCTCTGTACAATTTTTACATATGCTTACCGTTTACAAAATTCTGTCAGAAGCCGTTGATAAATAATATAAATAAAAATTTTCAAACAATTTTTTTTTACGATTTCTTAAAATGTATATTGAAAATTCTCATAGCTCACCATTCGTGAAATGACTTATACTTCTTGTGTACAAAATTTCATCAAATTCGGTTAAGAATTATAGAAAATATTTTTTTAACTAGTTAACTAGTTAACGTCGCGTGTCAACGAATTGACGTATAGATAGTAAGTAATTTCCATCGGGGTACACATCGTCCTTACGTTGACACCTCGAGGTCCACTCCATACAAAGAAATCTCAACCGCACGAGGCAATGCGGTGCTGGTCAGGTGCCGAGTTAATAGGTGAATGTGAATAAAAAACCTTAAGATGCTTTCATTCACTGTACGTCGGTAAGTCTTAGAATCTTCCCATACACCGGTCACAATGAAACCCACATGGAATCTCGAAAGTTCTTACACAATATCAACTAAAACGCATTTATATTTCTACGAAATGCTTTAAGTATTAGCTTAGATTATGGTGAAGGTATTTTTTCTCGTAAATCCATGTCTTTCAATCCTTTATTCATGGAAAGTTTTAACAAAGAGAATGAACTCTAATATCAGGTTCTATATTCTAAATGTAATAATTCTTTTTTTAAATTTTTTACATGTATATTGTACTAGCTGACCCGGCAGACGTTGATTTGCCTTTCCAATAAATAATAGTATAAACAAGTGATTGTTTTTTTTGGTTTGACCACGCTAATTCCTAGATCTACCTTTCAGATTTGAAAATTCATTATTGCTTTTTGTTAGCGTTACATGGTGGTAAGGTTTTTTCTAATGTCCACCTAGCTAATTAGCACCCTCAAGTTGAAAATCTGTCGCCAAATACCAATAGGTGTGTTCCGACACCTGCACTTGAAAGTCAGTTTTCCACTAGGCTTAGCATACTACCATCTTGTGTCAAATAAGATCAGGTGGGATTGTAGCCACAACGCTAAACCGTTGTGGCCAAAGTGTTTGGTAAAACATCGGTTTTTTGTAAAATCGATAGTAATCGATTGATTATTTTTAGTACGGAGTATATACCAGCCTATTCTCGGAAACGACAGTGAAAATACGACGACCAACTCTGCTCATACTCGAACTTACTAGGCGTGAACAGAGTGAAACGAAAGAACTTCACGCTACGACCCTAATGAGCAGATAAGTGGTCATGAACGTCCAGTAATCTGGCAAGCTAGTAAGCAAGTACGGGAAGCGAGAACTACAATAGGCTACAGGTTTAACATTGTAGCCACAACCTCACCTGATCTTAAGTTATGATATAGCCCAAGGTGGTACCACGCTATGCTTAGTGGAATAGTGGCTCACAAGTGCAACTTGAGGGTGGTAGCTAGCCAGGCAGGCATTCGAAAAAGTCTTACCACCATGCAATGGTTTCATAACGACGTTTTCTTTTACCGAAATTTTAGGTTCATTGCATCGATTCGAACTCACGTCGATCTACGCGATGTCCGTACACGCAAACATAAGCCATAATTCCTTCAAAAAATAAATAAATGTTTCATAAATTTTCATTCACAAAACGGCTACAAATTTCATATAACTGTAAAAGATCTCTCGGGAGTTATAACACATCATGAAATGAAATAAAAATGTTTAACTTGACCCAAACCGCACCGGTACTATATCGTAAAACATGTTAAGCGATAGAATTGTAAATTTTATTTGCAAATGTGTCACGTGTAACATAGTATGTATTACTAACGATCCTTGAATATAAAAGTGACATAATAAAAAAAAATGGTGTGCGTATATTGAACGTAAGTAGTTAAACTTATTTGGCATAACAAAAAAAACTTCATAAGTTGTATCTCGCATGCTAACACCATGATGAAGTTATCCGCTAATGATAAAAATGAAAATTAATTTTACTGACTTTTTATTGTGTAGAAGTATTTTAATAATGTTAATTTTATTTATATAAACATTATTGTGACTAAAATAGACTTTCGTCATATGATGCGCGTGCAGCGTACAATTTTATTGTCTACTAAACATGTCAGAAGATGTACTTGCTCAAAAATCGTATTTATGTAGAATCTTCACCCTACAAAAACAATTAAATAATTCTTCTTCTCGGTAACAAAATTTACAATACAATGTTTACAATGTATGTTTAAAGAATGCATGTTGGTAGGGTTTTTTCTAATACCCGCCTGATTAGCTACCAATTTGAAAATCTGTCGCCAAGCACTAATAGGTGTGTTCCGGCAGCTGCCCTTGAGAGCCAGTCTTCCACTAGGCTTAGCGTCCTACTTGGGCTACATCGTTAAGCGAGATGTTGCTACAATAAAAAAAGGTAAAAATATTAACTGTATCTATAAAAAAATGTGATAAAACTAAAGAACGCAGGAAAAGCGACTTGATGAATAATACATTGCTAAAAAGAATATTGTTTTTGTATTACGCTTACATTTATAATAAAAAAGTTGGATCTTGGTATTAGTAGGGACAAAGTGACGAAGATAAATGTATTTTTAACATCTATGCCCGAGGTTTTAATGGAAACTTTTTTATAGTAGCACGGAGCTGTGCCTGGTGGTTAACACAGTATAATCCAAAAACAGAGGTAACCACCGAGAGATTAACAATCCATATCCAGTCCTGTGTAAGTAAAAACTGTATATGCATCGGCTGACCCAGAACCGTGACGCGCATAAGTAAATCATTGTGACGGACTTTTCGCTATATTAATGGTAACCGCGACTAAGTCTGGCTGTACAGTCCATTACTTAGCAGGGTACACCACCAGCAGATGAGGTTGGCTTGGGTATTTCAAGTCTTAAGATGTTATTTGACCCCCATATGCGCTTTTATATTTAATTCATAAACTTAGTGTAACTTTATTAGTTTTTAAATTATATAAGTTTGTTATTGATTTTAAGTGAAGTGTATAATAATGTAGAAAAATAATAGCTCGGAACCTGAATTACGAATAGCTTTAAAATTCCTTATACAGTTTTAGTATGTTGACCAGCACAGTACTATAAACATAACCACATTAAAGAAACTCAAGAAAAGCTCATGTACACTCAAAAGGCATTGGAAGGGCTATGTCCAAAGTTTCTCTGAGTGATTCTATGAGAAATGAGGAGATTCGTAGAAGAACCAGTCACCGAAATGACCCACGGATTTGCTAGATTCAAGTGGCAGTGGTATATTGCTCTTAGTACGGATGGCTGTTGATGCCGAGGAGATATTGAGTGGCGACCATAAAATAGAAAACGTAACAACCGACCACTTGGTGAATATTGTAGGAACCCGCTAGATGCAAGCAATGCAGAACCGATCGTTGTGGCAATGTTTCGGAAAAGTCTAATGCCTAGTAAGTTAGGGTGATCCAAAAAAACTAACCTATCGAAGTTATATGTTAAAATGAATCTATTTACCGAAAGAAAAATGTCTGCGGAAGGCAGAATTTTTAGCTCAATTTTAAAAGGTGTCGGTGAGCAGTCAAAATTTCTCATTGAAATAACACGTAAAAAATCTTTTTTCATTAAAAGTATCATAACTTTTAAACCGTATGAGCTAAAAAAATTCATGTATGTAGAGTTCTTGAAAAAATGAAAAATTCTAAATATGCAGTTTTTGTGTTTTTTTATTAAAAATATTCAAAGTAAACCAAAAAAACTTAGATTAACATGGAACAACATACCGAAAAAGAGTATATACCAGCCTATTCTCGGAAACGACAGTGAAAATACGACGACCAACTCTGCTCATACTCGAACTTACTAGGCGTGAACAGAGTGAAACGAAAGAACTTCACGCTACGACCCTAATGAGCAGATAAGTGGTCATGAACGTCCAGTAATCTGGCAAGCTAGTAAGCAAGTACGGGAAGCGAGAACTACAATAGGCTACAGGTTTAACATTGTAGCCACAACCTCACCTGATCTTAAGTTATGATATAGCCCAAGGTGGTACCACGCTATGCTTAGTGGAATAGTGGCTCACAAGTGCAACTTGAGGGTGGTAGCTAGCCAGGCAGGCATTCGAAAAAGTCTTACCACCATGCAATGGTTTCATAACGACGTTTTCTTTTACCGAAATTTTAGGCTCATTGCATCGATTCGAACTCACGTCGATCTACGCGATGTCCGTACACGCAAACATAAGCCATAATTCCTTCAAAAAATAAATAAATGTTTCATAAATTTTCATTCACAAAACGGCTACAAATTTCATATAACTGTAAAAGATCTCTCGGGAGTTATAACACATCATGAAATGAAATAAAAATGTTTAACTTGACCCAAACCGCACCGGTACTATATCGTAAAACATGTTAAGCGATAGAATTGTAAATTTTATTTGCAAATGTGTCACGTGTAACATAGTATGTATTACTAACGATCCTTGAATATAAAAGTGACATAATAAAAAAAAATGGTGTGCGTATATTGAACGTAAGTAGTTAAACTTATTTGGCATAACAAAAAAAACTTCATAAGTTGTATCTCGCATGCTAACACCATGATGAAGTTATCCGCTAATGATAAAAATGAAAATTAATTTTACTGACTTTTTATTGTGTAGAAGTATTTTAATAATGTTAATTTTATTTATATAAACATTATTGTGACTAAAATAGACTTTCGTCATATGATGCGCGTGCAGCGTACAATTTTATTGTCTACTAAACATGTCAGAAGATGTACTTGCTCAAAAATCGTATTTATGTAGAATCTTCACCCTACAAAAACAATTAAATAATTCTTCTTCTCGGTAACAAAATTTACAATACAATGTTTACAATGTATGTTTAAAGAATGCATGTTGGTAGGGTTTTTTCTAATACCCGCCTGATTAGCTACCAATTTGAAAATCTGTCGCCAAGCACTAATAGGTGTGTTCCGGCAGCTGCCCTTGAGAGCCAGTCTTCCACTAGGCTTAGCGTCCTACTTGGGCTACATCGTTAAGCGAGATGTTGCTACAATAAAAAAAGGTAAAAATATTAACTGTATCTATAAAAAAATGTGATAAAACTAAAGAACGCAGGAAAAGCGACTTGATGAATAATACATTGCTAAAAAGAATATTGTTTTTGTATTACGCTTACATTTATAATAAAAAAGTTGGATCTTGGTATTAGTAGGGACAAAGTGACGAAGATAAATGTATTTTTAACATCTATGCCCGAGGTTTTAATGGAAACTTTTTTATAGTAGCACGGAGCTGTGCCTGGTGGTTAACACAGTATAATCCAAAAACAGAGGTAACCACCGAGAGATTAACAATCCATATCCAGTCCTGTGTAAGTAAAAACTGTATATGCATCGGCTGACCCAGAACCGTGACGCGCATAAGTAAATCATTGTGACGGACTTTTCGCTATATTAATGGTAACCGCGACTAAGTCTGGCTGTACAGTCCATTACTTAGCAGGGTACACCACCAGCAGATGAGGTTGGCTTGGGTATTTCAAGTCTTAAGATGTTATTTGACCCCCATATGCGCTTTTATATTTAATTCATAAACTTAGTGTAACTTTATTAGTTTTTAAATTATATAAGTTTGTTATTGATTTTAAGTGAAGTGTATAATAATGTAGAAAAATAATAGCTCGGAACCTGAATTACGAATAGCTTTAAAATTCCTTATACAGTTTTAGTATGTTGGACCAGCACAGTACTATAAACATAACCACATTAAAGAAACTCAAGAAAAGCTCATGTACACTCAAAAGGCATTGGAAGGGCTATGTCCAAAGTTTCTCTGAGTGATTCTATGAGAAATGAGGAGATTCGTAGAAGAACCAGTCACCGAAATGACCCACGGATTTGCTAGATTCAAGTGGCAGTGGTATATTGCTCTTAGTACGATGGCTGTTGATGCCGAGGAGATATTGAGTGGCGACCATAAAATAGAAAACGTAACAACCGACCACTTGGTGAATATTGTAGGAACCCGCTAGATGCAAGCAATGCAGAACCGATCGTTGTGGCAATGTTTCGGAAAAGTCTAATGCCTAGTAAGTTAGGGTGATCCAAAAAAACTAACCTATCGAAGTTATATGTTAAAATGAATCTATTTACCGAAAGAAAAATGTCTGCGGAAGGCAGAATTTTTAGCTCAATTTTAAAAGGTGTCGGTGAGCAGTCAAAATTTCTCATTGAAATAACACGTAAAAAATCTTTTTTCATTAAAAGTATCATAACTTTTAAACCGTATGAGCTAAAAAAATTCATGTATGTAGAGTTCTTGAAAAAATGAAAAATTCTAAATATGCAGTTTTTGTGTTTTTTTATTAAAAATATTCAAAGTAAACCAAAAAAACTTAGATTAACATGGAACAACATACCGAAAAACTATTTCTTGGCGTCGAAATTTGTCAAAAATAATTAGTTTTTACAGTTATTAATTTTTTAATCTAATTAAAATTATTCATATACATTTGTTACTTAATAAAATTCAATTTATTGCAATTAGGATATTGCTGACGATGTAATTGCACTACTTGTAAGATAAATTGTTTTTGTTCTTCATCTTTTGTTAAAGTTCGATTATATTTCTGTATTAATGCAATAGCTCGTTCAGCTACATCATTAACACATTTGATATTTTAACAAAATCATAGCACAATTTATAAGACTCAGTCTCTGCCCAATGTTCAGGGTCAATATTTAAAAAGTCTGTTGGTAACTCCAGTTGCTTAAAAAATTCTAATGATCTTTTTGTAATGAAATCACTGATATCTTTCGAGCAAATTGTTTTAAGTTCTTTTTTAGGGAAAGTTATTTTGTTCTCGTCGATTTTTTGTCTAGTTATAAATTAACAAAAACTACCGTATGAATCAGTTGTTATAAAATTTTCGTAAATAACGATTCGAGTAAAAGATTTTCCTCCAAAATTTTTAAATATAGAAAGTAACGTAATCAAAATAAACAAAACTCGGTGAATAAGATGTTCGTGGGATGAACAACAAAATCAACAGATCTAAATGAATATCTGACGGTAACGCCTTCAGAGGGAACCACTATCGACTCCCGGGAAGCTATTCACAATGAACAGTCGACAAAAGCAGCTAAAGTTACTCTACCGGCTGCATCTAGAAAAATTGTGATTTCGCAGTTCAAAATAATTTGTGCATGAAAAAGTTTGGTATTTTAAAATTCAAAATATTAATACAATTAAAAAAAAATTTTTTGAAAAATAATATAATTATGATGCTTCTTTAACACGAGGATATCTCAAGAATTTTGCAATAAAAAATCGATAAATTTAAGTTTTTCTGTTGAATATTAATATTTTTAACACAAAAACTGCATATTTTAATTTTTTCATTTTTTCAATGCCTGTACATACACGAATTTTTGGCTTCAAAAAAATCGTAATCGACATAGTTTTTTAGGAAATTTTATGCTCTACAAGAATCTGCGATGTAAAATTTTTTAGCTCATATGGATTAAAAATTATGATACTTTTAATGAAAAAAGATTTTTTTATGTGTTATTTAAATAAGAAACTTTGACTGCTCACCGACACTTTTTAACATTGAGCTAAAAATTCTGCCTTCCGCAGACATTTTTCTTTCGGTAAATAGGTTCATTTTAACCTATAACTTCGATAGGTTAGTTTTTTTGGCTCACCCTACTAGTAGTAGACGTCTTTCAGGTAAATTTATGTATGAATAAAAATATAGCTACACAAGTGTGTTGTGTTTTGTTTACAACAATCGCTTTGAAATGAAAGAAAACTTTAAGAACAAATATCATTAACACTGCCAAGCGATTCTGTGAAGCCAATGGAATAAATGACGAAGTACTTCTATGTTCGCAATAATTACTAAATTAAAACATTAAAAGTAATTAGTAAGAGGCCCTCAATCCAGCACAGATGCTGACTTATCGGTAGCTGTTTTGAACACTCAGATGGTAACCGAATACTGATCAGAATCAACACACTCATTTAAAAGAAATAAAATATTGTGTTATTACCAAACATACCCAAAAACTGTAGATGTTTTTAAATATTTTCGACAAGCGTTCGCCAAAAATTGTTTTAAAACAGTATCAGTAGTTCGCACGGATAACTTGTCAATAGACGCGAATAAAATTCTACAATTAAACTGGACTGTCAGTGAAAGAGAATCATGTTTATATAACTATAAGTCACTGATAGGTCGCTACCCTTGAGGATTTAGTTGCAACTCGTGCTCATGCCCTTTATCCGCACAGACGCGGACCTATCGGTAGCTTCTTTGAACACTAAGAAGGTAACAGAAGACTTATATGCGTAACATATCACGAAATATGGTCGTTTCATCGAGTAATTCAAGAATGGTTATCAATCTATATTAATATTTTTAGCAAATTAAAAAGCGGATTTAGAAAAACACTAATAACTGATGAGGCAGTGTTTTTTAATGTATGTACTAAGCATTGTGACTCCTGAAATACTTGTTGGTATCATGAAGTTATGCGCTTCAAACTCAAGAATTTTATAAATAATACATATATAAAAAGATCAATCTAAAAGATGGTCAAAGTTTAAAATAAACAGCCATAATTCGAGTCCCTTTACAAATAAAATGGTTCATTCTCTGAATTATAATACCGCACTTTACATACTTTTTGAATAAAACGCTGACATAATTATTCCGACGGGAAAATAGACTTTCCTTTTTTACATTTACTCCGCGTTCGTATCTACAAATACTGTACACACAGGATACGTATTCGGGGGCGACGCGGAGAAAAATCAGCGTAAAATCTACATAAGGGCACGTGAAATTTTGTAGAGTGTGGAAAATTGGCGAGGGTTGCAAAACCTATCACGGCCTGATTGCGAAGCTTTGTATTAAGGAGTCTTCATTTTCAGAAAATATTTTTCTATATTTACAAGGTAAAAATCTTTTTAGTACTTCTAGTACTAATTAAAATTGATTTCTTGTTTGCCATATATTACATTATGTTGCCACATTTTTATTGTTACGAACGTATTAATAGCTTTAGGGAAAGTTTACCTTTTTAATATTAGTACGGCAAAGAGGGGCGATACTATACCTGATGGTAAACACAGTACAATCCAAAGATCCAGGAATTTAGTATTTTAACTTTGCTCTCTCAATGCATCCTTGATAACTTAAGGTATGTACTTAGACAGGCTGAATTTTGTCAAAGATCAGCACAATATTAATATTGAAATAGAGATAAATTAGTTGTACCGTGTTTTAGACTTAGTAATAGTAATAAAAGTTTTTTAGGTAATAATGTTAGGTTCTATAAACAAGATCCCGAAGCACATTACTGATTTGCCAGACAACAAGTTCAAGGACTATGTCAAGCAGGTTTAACTGTCAAAAGGTTATTATAGGGTGGATCATTATGTAAATGATATTGATGTCTGGAAGTGACTCCCTCTCTGTGCATCCACTAAATTATTATTATTGTACCTAGTATATATTAACACTTGTACAGTTGAAAAAAGAAGGTAAACCCGATCGAGTTTCTTACCGGTTCTTCTCGATGTCTGGGATATTTTCCGAACCGGCAGTAGTGTTTTGACGTTCGTAAATGCCTTCTTAGGGCCTAAATTAAATAAAGATTTTTTTTTTTGAACCTCGACCACCAAGAAATCGGTATCCATTAACGGTCGCCGTTTTCACGCTGGCCTACATACCACTGGGCAACTGGATATACGCAGGCTGGTCTCAAAACGCGACAAACCAAAATAATTATATCGAACAGTTCCGTTTTTTCGCAGTACACCCAATGACCTACATTAAATAAATAAATTGATGCTTATGTCTTAAATAATGTAAAGAGAGTAATACAAAATACCCTTCAGACTACGAAAACATTAGGCGTATGTATGTATAAAATGATAAAGTCTGCGACACTTTTCCGCTACATTACTTTTGTATATTCAAACAGTTTATCAATGTCCACTTTCGTCTTTATGAATAATACGACGTCGCGAGATATAAGTAAGAAAGGTTTATAGATTACAAGATGTTCTTTTAACTTTTCTAGGTCCATTTAGGTCCTTTTTTAAGTTTGTATTATATCTCGTGCAAAATGCATTATTGCATAATATGGTATCAATATTTAATATGTTCAAAATGAAATTATACTTATTACCATATTTTTATTATTATTAAATATTTCCAGTGCACGCCTATTACGTTGGATAAATTTAAAAAAATACTAGGTCCTATTTGACAATTAAATCAACAACAATCAGAATCTTCTTATTTAATGGCAAGGTATGTTTATACCATTGATTAATAATCTATATATTAACACGTGAAGAGAAAACTTCGAACCCCTTTTTAAGCATATTGCCTGCACGGAGGACTGTGAGATTTGGCATGGTTAAAGTTTATATAGAGATGGAGTGCAGAAAGCTAAAATTTAAACTAATTAAAACTGCGAATCCTAACCCGACCAGTGCCATTGAACTTAGACCTTCCACAATATTGACATTGTCACTCAATGAAAAGTAACAGCAAATGATATAATATTCATTGTTTATGTTCATACTGCAAATGCCAAACAGAAAATAGTCTATGATCAAAAAGTCGCTAGTCGAATTTCGATCATTGGGCAACCGCTAGTTATTATTAATCCCCGGTGCGCTTTTGACAAATGTCAAAAAATATTTAAATTAAATTTTAGTATTAAATTAATTAACCTTTGATGAAATGAACAGCTTCTTTTATATCGTTATCAAATCGATCCCAAGTTCTATCCCACTAATAATCAACTTTCATTCCAAAATTCATTAGAATTTGTAAAACCGTTTATGTAATCGATTAATAAAAAATTGAAACAAACGTACCTTGGCATTTATAATATATTTTATAATGTTTAAATCGCTGTCGTACATGGAAGAATTAGATATCTGATAAAATGTGATTTACGAGAAATCGATGATTTTATGACATTTTTGGCAAGTGCAGAGCAGTACTTTTTACGTACAATGAAATCATTGTTGGTATTTTAATATTTTTTGCACTAATACAATGTTTATCTTTTGAGTATATTACTGAGACCTTGACTTTTTCATGATGTTTTCCGTTTATGACGTTTTGAAATTTAAGTGGAGCCACCTGCTTATTTTTTTAAGATTATTTGAGACGAACTAAGATATCAAAGCAAGGTTAAGACCTTAAGATGCATCGTACGTACAGTAGACTTTATAATAAAGCAATAAAGTCAATTTTCATAAAATTATAATTATTTGATTCTCCCTCTACGGCAGCGATGTATTATATTTTGCAGTGTTGAAAGTTATGATCCCTATTTTAAGCTAAAAATTTCATATAAAGGAATAAACAGAATTTTACTATCTCTAGATAAAGAATTCAAATCTAAGAATAGTTATATTAATTTCGAAATTGTACTTATCAAAACTAAATTTCCTTTAACAAGGGTGCAATACACGTGCTTTACATGATCACAACGTTTAAAAGTTAAAAAGCTTAAAATAGTTCACCGCTAAGTGATAGTTTATTCGATTAATTATATTAATAATTTTAGTCACCATAATATAGAAATGTATAGCAACAGTGAAAGAAAATCAATTAGGACCGTCTACGAATAAAATTTTAAGGTTATTTCTGTCATATTTTAAGGCACATTTTGGGGTGTCAATACTTACGAAAATCGAAGCGAAATTCGAAACTCTTTAAGTAACACATCAACTGTCAAGTAAAAGAATAAAGAACAGAACATTATTGTTTTGAATTTAGAGTATATAAATAATAAGTATATTGAAATATATTTGTTTATACCAAAAGCGAGCCACGCTCGCTCGGTAGCATGCGCGGTTTTAACACGCACATGCGCCCTGCGATGCGACACACCGAGGGATGGGAGGCAATTATTTCTGTGATATTTCCGACGCATCAGGTCGGGTCGGAAATTTTCTGGGCTTGCCGTGTTCCAGTCACGTTTATCGAAATTTTGATAGGCAGCTGAATGACTCGGCAAGAATTTCTACCCAGTTTTGTATTTTAAAATCCTTTAGATTACTCGTATAATTTACAAGATATGAAAAAAAAAATATTGAAAAAAAAATATACCTTAAAACGACAAATTGTATGGTAATTAAAAAGACTAATGAAATTACCTAACCATAGATTTTGATTGGGCAAGAGAACGAGACAATTTTTTTAAATACATAAATTCGGTATCAATGAGTTAGGTACAACTTCGTACAAAAATTACGACAGCGATTTCTTTAAAGGTTCTTACAATATATATCTACAAAAAGTATATCAGCATATTATCAGATATTTTATATATGGTTGTTATTTTTTAAATATACCTACTTAATCATATTTGATATGATATTTTACGATAAGTTTTTTTTTCGATATTTTTTATTTCTATATATTGGTATGCTATTGCATACCATGATTTACATTTGCAAGTATTATGTTGTCTCAAGGCGGTTGATAAATTAAAAAAAAAGAATCATAACAAATAATACGCATAAATTTCCATGAAAAGTTATTTAGTAATATAAATAAGCGCGATTTACATTTGTTAATTGTAACTAAGAAATGTTTTATAGATACTAGAAGAAGAATGAAGAAGTTCTACTTCTTTGGCTTTACAAAACAAAATAACAAGACAATTTTTAACAAAAAAGAAAACTAACTTTAATAATTCTGAAGAGTTCCCTTGTATATCTTCGAATTTTAAAGTCCAATGCCAATGAAATTAAAAGGTCATCCACCCTTGAGATATTCCCTATCCAATGAAAAAAGAATCATCCAAATCGGTTCATAAACAAAGAAGTTATGGCTGAACATCCATAAAAAAAAAATATACATTCGAATTAAGTAATCTCCTGTCTTTTGTTGAAGTCAGTTTATCCCGCTTGCAACATCACTATGAAGTTAGCAATCAATGATACCAAGGTAAATTCGTTTTACTGATTATATTTATTTGATTAAATAATGTTTGTTTAAACAATGGAAGATTATTTTTATACAATAAATAAAAATCAGAAAAAAAAATTCTCGTCATTATCATTAATGGCTAACTTCATGTCGCTCTTCCGTTACATGATGCGCGCGCAGTAATTTTACCCTCTACTAAAAACGTCAAAAGCAGTACAACTAAAAAATTTAAATTGTTGTAGGTATCGAAAATGTGTTCTGTTTATTTCCTCACATTTTCGCTATCGTATTTACGACGGCACCCGGGTAGGGCCTACATCGGCGACACAATTTCTCGCGCATAGTCAGCGGACGCGCCGTCGGAAATGGTGGCAAATTGTTTTCCTTTAACAACTACATAACTATCACACTACTATAATATACTTCTATTTCATTTTTTTTACTTTAACTACTAGCGTTTCTTCCGAGGCTTCGCTCATGTCTTAGTTGATTTATCGTTGTATGTTTTGTTATCATTCATCATCATTTCAGCTGAAAGATCCTCCCACAAAGTTCGCCGCAACCACCGGTCCTATGCTGCCTGCATCCAACAACTACCCGCAACCTTTACCGAGTTGTCGGAGAACCTTATGGCGGGTCTGCCCACGTTGCGTCTTCTGGTACGCGGCAGCCACTCAAGAACTCTTCGGCCCCATCGGTCATCCGTTCTACGAGCTACGAGCCCCACCCACTGTCTTTAAATCTAGCTATTCTTATTCTTATTATTATTATTGTTAGTTATGTTTAACGTACCATGTAAATGAATTGCGAAATACCAATTTTCGTAGGTCTGTCATCATACGTCATCTTCATAGGACGAGATATATTATCCCTATATTACGGTCGATCTTGTTTGTATTGAAAATCAGTTTGCCGGCTTAAGTTGCGCCGTTGCTTCCGTTTGATAACTTGAAGAAAACTTCTTGTAATTGTTTGTTTGAACTGTGTTGAAAGTTATGATCCCTATTTTAAGCTAAAAATTTCATATAAAGGAATAAACAGAATTTTACTATCTCTAGATAAAGAATTCAAATCTAAGAATAGTTATATTAATTTCGAAATTGTACTTATCAAAACTAAATTTCCTTTAACAAGGGTGCAATACACGTGCTTTACATGATCACAACGTTTAAAAGTTAAAAAGCTTAAAATAGTTCACCGCTAAGTGATAGTTTATTCGATTAATTATATTAATAATTTTAGTCACCATAATATAGAAATGTATAGCAACAGTGAAAGAAAATCAATTAGGACCGTCTACGAATAAAATTTTAAGGTTATTTCTGTCATATTTTAAGGCACATTTTGGGGTGTCAATACTTACGAAAATCGAAGCGAAACTCGAAACTCTTTAAGTAACACATCAACTGTCAAGTAAAAGAATAAAGAACAGAACATTATTGTTTTGAATTTAGAGTAAATAAATAATAAGTATATTGAAATATATTTGTTTATACCAAAAGCGAGCCAAGCTCGCTCGGTAGCATGCGCGGTTTTAACACGCACATGCGCCCTGCGATGCGACACACCGAGGGATGGGAGGCAATTATTTCTGTGATATTTCCGACGCATCACGTCGGTTCGGAAATTTTCTGGGCTTGCCGTGTTCCAGTCGCGTTTATCGAAATTTTGATAGGCAGCTGAATGACTCGGCAAGAATTTCTACCCAGTTTTGTATTTTAAAATCCTATAGATTACTCGTATAATTTACATGATATGAAAAAAAATTTATTGAAGAAAAAATATACCTAAAAACGACAAATTGTATGCTAATTAAAAAGACTAATAAAATTACCTAACCATAGATTTTGATTGGGCAAGAGAACGAGACAATTTTTTTAAATACATAATTTCGATATCAATGAGTTAGGTACAACTTCGTACAAAAATTACGACAGCGATTTCTTTAAAGGATTTTCTTAATTATCAGATATTTTATATATGGTTGTTATTTTTTAAATATACCTACTTAATCATATTTGATATGATATTTTACGATAAGTTTTTTTTTCGATATTTTTTATTTCTATTTATTGGTATGCTATTGCATACCATGATTTACATTTGCAAGTATTATGTTGTCTCAAGGCGGTTGATAAATTAAAAAAAAAGAATCATAACAAATAATACGCATAAATTTCCATGAAAAGTTATTTAGTAATATAAATAAGCGCGATTTACATTTGTTAATTGTAACTAAGAAATGTTTTATAGATACTAGAAGAAGAATGAAGAAGTTCTACTTCTTTGGCTTTACAAAACAAAATAACAAGACAATTTTTAACAAAAAAGAAAACTAACTTTAATAATTCTGAAAAGTTCCCTTGTATATCTTCGAAGTTTAAAGTCCAATGCCAATGAAATTAAAAGGTCATCCACCCTTGAGATATTCCCTATCCAATGAAAAAAGAATCATAGAAGTTCATAAACAAAGAAGTTATGGATGAACATCCATAAAAAAAAAAAAATACATTCGAATTAAGTAATCTCCTGTCTTTTGTTGAAGTCAGTTTATCCCGCTTGCAACATCACTATGAAGTTAGCAATCAATGATACCAAGGTAAATTCGTTTTACTGATTATATTTATTTGATTAAATAATGTTTGTTTAAACAATGGAAGATTATTTTTACACAATAAAAAAAAAATCAGAAAAAAAAATTCTCGTCATTATCATTAATGGCTAACTTCATGTCGCTCTTCCGTTACATGATGCGCGCACAGTAATTTTACCCTCTACTAAAAACGTCAAAAGCAGTACAACTAAAAAATTTAAATTGTTGTAGGTATCGAAAATGTGTTCTGTTTATTTCCTCACATTTTCGCTATCGTATTTACGACGGCACCCGGGTAGGGCCTACATCGGCGACACAATTTCTCGCGCATAGTCAGCGGACGCGCCGTCGGAAATGGTGGCAAATTGTTTTCCTTTAACAACTACCTAACTATCACACTACTATAATATACTTCTATTTCATTTTTTTTACTTTAACTACTAGCGTTTCTTCCGAGGCTTCGCTCACGTCTTAGTTGATTTATTGTTGTATGTTTTGTTATCATTCATCATCATTTCAGCTAAAAGATCCTCCCACAAAGTTCGCCGCAATCACCGGTCCTATGCTGCCTGCATCCAACAGCTACCCGCAACCTTTACCGAGTTGTCGGAGAACCTTATGGCGGGTCTGCCCACGTTGCGTCTTCTGGTACGCGGCAGCCACTCAAGAACTCTTCGGCCCCATCGGTCATCCGTTCTACGAGCTACGAGCCCCACCCACTGTCTTTAAATCTAGCTATTCTTATTCTTATTATTATTATTGTTAGTTAAGTTTAACGTACCATGTAAATGAATTGCGAAATACCAATTTTCGTAGGTCTGTCATCATACGTCATCTTCATAGGACGAGATATATTATCCCTATATTACGATCGATCTTGTTTGTATTGAAAATCAGTTTGCCGGCTTAAGTTGCGCCGTTGCTTCCGTTTGATAACTTGAAGAAAACTTCTTGTAATTGTTTGTTTGAACTGTGTTGAGCCATGGATATTGATTGATATATACGTTGTTAAATTGTGTAAACTTGTAATCTCGCCACGAGGTGAATTGGTGTGAGAAGCCGGTGGATTAAGACATGACCCTGACCCCTTCCCACCTTTCCCTTGACTGATATCAGTGAATCGTGGAGCTTCTCTCGTCAGCGTAGACCGATAGTGGTAAGTAATTTGAATTATCATAATTTATCAGCACTGCGAAACCTGCAGGCCATATGCGTGTCATACCACACTCCACCGGGGGTTCAGATGACAAGGCATCTTAATTATTGTGGCACTATATTGGCATGACATTATGATGGCACTTAAATATTAATTCCTGAACACTTGATGGAGGACATAACAAATACTTTCATCCCCGTTTCACCACTTTAGGGGTTGAATTTCTAAAAATCCTTCCTTAGTGTCACCTAAAATGTAAAAGGAGGTCGCGCATGTTAATTTTCATGGTTCTAGCCTTAGTAGTTTAGTCTGTAAGTTAAGGTGAGTTGGGGTGTCAGTTAGTCAGTTAGTTATCCTGCCAAGCCTGTATCCCCGAAGAGTTAGGCTGAGGTATACTAATATACACCCACAGATCGCCGGGTATGTTTTAGGTCTCATGTAATAGCAGGCGAGCCTATTGCTATTAATCAGGAAAAAATCCAAACTCCGAGCTGGTACTTAGAATTTAATAGAAAAACCCAATAACACTTTGCTCGACATGGGAATCGAACCCAGGACCTCGGGCATATTAGTCGTGCTAAGGACCACTAGGCTAATTAGGCATATACATATTTATGGCTGTCACAAACAACACAATGCAATCACTCATGCATATTACGGTATCGATTTTACTAATGAATAGCTAATGTAGAGATAGCAAACAAAAAGCGTGTCGCAGTTGTGCACACATTAATGGACTATATGAATTGTTCTGTCTACTTCAGTAAACATTATTTGGAAATTTCATGTCATAGTGTTTTGTAGGTTTCAAGTACTTATCTAAATTAAGAAATCTATATTTTTGTCTGATGTTTTAATTTGAGTGTTATGTCGTTGCTTATTTAACTGAAAAGTATGAAATGTCATTGGTATAATTTAATAAGTTATATAATACATTAAGAAAAAGTATTTACAAAAAAAAACAACTAATTTTGACGTCATTTTGTACACGGAAAGTAAATTATAATATATCATTCATCAATTGATAAGCTACATACATTGTCAACAATAAGATTTAAAAAAAAACTACGAGACGAAAATAATTACTGCGTAACAAACGCGTGCGCAACCGCCGTGCTCCGCTAGTTTTTTTTTTTTAAATTCGACTAAGTTGGCAAACAGACATACGGTAAGCGGCTACCTTACCCTATGGACGTATATAATAATATAGGTATCACTAGCGAGTTGGAATCCCTCTACCTCAAGGAGCTCTGGAAACTCTATTCACCGCAGGAAACACAAAGCAAAGTTTACTTGGCTGCGATCTTTAGTAGGGTGAAGATATTCCACCAATCACAAATCGTACTGTCTCAAGTAGAGCTAAATCTGCAAAGAAATTTCTACCCGACGACTCGAGCGAGAATGTTTTTAGGGGCCCTATCCAAAAAACAGAGCCGCTGCTGCTTTTACAGCTTCACCGAACTTGGGGGCGAGCGCTTAGGGCACTCAGCCGCGAAAGTTTTTGACGACTCGCACGAGGGTGCCAGAGTGGCCTAACCTCGACTCGGGCGGTCGTCACGCATGCGAAAAAGTCGCGATCTAACTAATTCCCTACTCCTACAAATTCGAGCTAACTAATATATTCTCATATGCACGTTCCCCTTCTCCTGGGAGGAAAGAGGGAGCCATGCGTATGTGTATTTAGTGATCGGAATGCTTTTTCTACACTTACTAGCGCAAAAAAAGAAAAAATGGTCCCTTACAGAACCTATGTACCTGTGCGGTGACCTGTGTTATAGCTGTCGGTCGTATTTATATAGATTTCTCCGATTGTAGTCGAGTGTATCCGAACCACGCCTAGCTCGTTATCCAAACATGTTTTGACTACAACAATGTCATTTGGTGGAAGTTGCGTTATTTTGACGGTAGATGGTACTTTTGCTCCGACATATATGATGGTATCAATAATGGCTCAGTGATAGCGTGTTTCGACACCGCGTCGATCGACGTGAGTTTTAACTCCTACAACGAGCCTGAGCTTTCGATGAAGAGGTATGTTACGTCAGCTGCACTTGATAGCCAGTCCCCATAATAAGCTTACCCTGTTAGTGCTTTCTTAGGGCCTAAAATGAATAAAGAATTTTTTGATGTTGCTTTTTTAGTAATTTAATCTATAAATTTAAAAAAAAATCGATAGGTGTCGTGGGGCACTCGGTAGTAACCAAGTTCTTTTGACCAGACTTTTTTTATGTTCAGTACATTAAATTTGTAATATGTAAATATTTTTAAATGACTTGAAAAAATGAGGGAGGTTACTCAATTCGAATGTATATTTTTTAATGGATTTTCAGCCATAACTTCTTTGTTTATGAACCGATTTGGATTATCCTTTTCTTGTTGGATAGGGGATACCTCAAGGGTGGTCCCATTTAATTTTCATTAGCATTGGACATTCAACTTCGAAGATACACCAGGGAACTCTTCAAAATAATTTAAGTTGGTTTTCTTCTTTGTTAAAAATTGTCTTGTTTTAATCTATCTAATACTATAAAATTAGCAATTCTTGTATATATAGATATATATTTATATATGTGTCTCGGAAACGGCTCCAACTATTTGGATGAAATTTTGTATTTGGATAAGGTTACCTAGGTAGTAGGTGCTTTCTTTTATTTTATTTTTTTAAAGATACCGAGCAAATCTCAGTCGCTCAGATGTTAATAATTATTAACAAAATATTTATTGGCATATCCTTATAAACAAAAATTTCAACAGGATTACATGACTCGAACCATTAACCAGTTGTACTGCACATACAACAGTGCCTACAAATCTGATCATAAAACTGCTGGGCCAATTCCACGATTGACAGTTTTGGAAATTCTGTACATATATTTAAGAAGTTGTATGTGTTTTGTTTATTAGTGTCGCTCGTGTTAGGCCGTTTTTTCAGATTGGTTCCCATCCCGCAATGAATAACTTTGCTAAGAACTCTCTGGTTTTACGTGTTATTTTCCAATCAGTAACTTTTCAGGTTTCATCGTATTTTTAACCCTCTCAAGAGTGAACTTCCAAAAATCATTTCTTTATGCTCATCTACGTTCTATAATGAACTCCAATGCAAAGTTACACAGCTTCTAATCCCACCTGTTTAAGGTGTGCGTTAATTGTCACTCAGTAATGTTCAAGTGGAGAATGCTTTTAAAAACATTATCAAAACATTCGGAGTGTTTGTTGAATCAATAGTGTTGATACAATGAAGCGTAAACCGATTTAATCACAAAATTAATTAGTATATAGTGAACCCCACAACCGTTGTGAACATTCCAATGAATGTACGCAGTAATAAATGGTAATGGAAAATAGATTGGATTGTCATGTGCAGCCGGTGTTGTGGATTTTGAAATTCTATAGCGAGCGAGTTTATTAACGATATTCAAAGCTTAATTAAGATTTTATGAGTTTAAAATATTATATACAATAAATATTTGGATGTGCCAAGGAATCAAAACTTCAGTATACTGAAATGTAGATCCAGTTAAAATCTGATCTTTTTTAATTATTATTAAGTAACTATTTGAAACGCAAAATAATTATTAAAGTGTTAACCCTCAATCAGCATTGTAAGTTGTACCTAAATTAACGACCGAAGAAAAAAAATCAAGGCTAAGTTAATTCCGTGAACGAAAATCCAATTCATTTTTTCAAGTCCCCGCTAACTTCTTTTTAGACTGATTATACACATAAGCTATGCTCCAAAGCTTTCACAAAGTTTGTTCCAATTACGTCATTGCCACATGGCAGCATTTTAATGATGAGCCACATAATTTGATTTGACTTCCTTTTACAAAGGGTTATCTGTTCAGGAAGGGTTTAAGTGTTTTTGACAAGCCTTCAAAGTTCCATTTCAAAATAATTTTTTTCAATTAATTTTACCTAAGTGTTCGGATCATGGATAAAAACAACTTCAACTTAGTCAACTTTTATAATAAACCATAAGAAGTATCAAGTTTCTAGGACAATTTACTTTAAAAAATATTTCTCATCTGATCTTGATGATATAAAAAAGCAAACAAATTATATATGTTGAATACAATTCAATAGAAGAAACCCGAAACGGTATGCATGGATTGTGTAAGGATTGATATGCGTATAAAAGTTAAGGATATTGGCAGTTGATAGAGAAAAATGGAAGAGGAAAACATGTTGTGCCGACCTTACTTACCGCCTGGCCACGGGAATTTCGCTGCAGCGACTATTTTCGCGGTACGAATGACGAAGCGTTTAGCGAATAAATCAAATGTATAGAAATATACTAACCATGCCACGCCTACCAAACGGCGATCGGTGGGGCAACCGGCAAAATTTGTCGAGCAACGGTCGACGTGGCAGGCAATAGAAACAAATGTATGAAACAGTACGGCGCATGCCACGGTGCCGAGCGGTAGATGCGATGAATAGTACAGAAGACAAATCAGTTTAGGTATATTCGCTGCAAAATTCATTGGATACTGATATTTCTATTGCCAAAATTTTAGCTAGGCCAACTATTTGAAAGTCTGTTCATTCACTTCATAAATATAAACATGTAGTAAATCGATTGCGGGAAAATATTAAAAAAAATATCCAAATATCCAATCTTCTAAATATTAAACCTTGAAACAAAAAACGACTACTCTCCAAGCAATATCAAGATAACTAAGGTACGGGACTTGATAATATACCTCCAATTTTTATAACTAGATTTACCCGCTTACTCAATTTACCGCTATACATAATTTACAATGCGTCTTTAAAAGCATGTATATTTCCAAAACCATAGAAAGCAGTAAAGTGGTCCCAATATTTAAAGCTGATTGCCCAGGGGCAGTTGATAATTACCGTCCAATATTAATTTTACCGGTATTTGCCAAAATATTCGAAGTTATACTGATTCCAACCTTGCAATCACATACCAAACAGCAAATATTTAACCAACAGCATGAGTTTCTAATGGCAAGGTCAACTATTACTAATTTAGTAACTTATTTAGATTATCTTGTTGAGGCTGTTGACAGACGTTGCCAAGTAGACGTCATTTATTGTGAATAAAAGGACGTCCACAATATTTTAATGTTTGCTAAATTAATAGCGCTTGTTTTATTCTTGTTTCTTACAAAGTTACAGTAGTTCGTAGTAACAATGTGGTTTCTTAATAACGTTCTTGACTGTAGTTTGCTTGGTGATTCGCTGCTTGCTGTTGTTGTAGTGTTTCTCGAACTGATCGCGCGTGGTAACAATGTTGATTCTTAATATCGTTCTTGACTGTAGTTTGCTTGGTGATTCGCTGCTTGCTGTTGTTGTAGTGTTTCTCGAACTGATCGCAGTACTGCCTTTTTTTTTTTTTTTTTTTTTTTTTTGTCTGACCTTGCTGTTAGCCTTAGGGGCCCTATCCGAAAACAGAGCCGCTGCGGCTTTTACAACTTTACCGGGATTGGGGGCGAGCGCTTAAGGCACTCAGCCGCGTAAGCGTGGGCAACCAGCGCGCAAGGGTGCCAAAGTGGCCGGACCTCGGCTTGGGCTGTTGCCGCGATTGCAATGAAGTCGCGATCTGTCTAATACCCTATCCGTAAAATCGAGCTAAACTAACATATACAGATATACATGTTCCTTCCTCCTGGGAGGAAGGAAGGAACATGTGTACGTGTATTTAGTGATCTGAAATATGTTCTACACTAACTAGTGCAAAAAAAGAAAAAAAACGGTTCCTTACAGAACCTATGTACCTGTGAGGTGTGCACGTATGTACATATGTGTGTACGTGATGTTTGTATGCGGGTAGTTAAGTGTAGCACGTAAAGTGTCACTTGTATCGCGCGGGCGGCTGCCAGACTCAAGGGTTTCACCCCGAGGAACGGACCTAGGCTTGAGTTGCCGCGGGAGAGGGAGGTCGCGGCGGTGGGTGTGCGGGAGCGAAATTAGCCGCCCGTCCCCTGCGGAGGGAACGGTGGTTACGCGGGCGTGGGCGAAAACACGCTCTGTTTAGAGAGACGGTTGAGTAATATGCGATTTGTTTCTCGATTTCGTCATCGGGATCGGTAAAGATGTTACGCGGTCGGCGCTGTAAGCGAGTGGCGTTTGGGACTGGAACGTAATTCGCGGCGGCTTGGATCAAAGGATTCGCGTGATTTGACGCGGTGTCAAAGTAAGATCGTGAGAAGTATTTGATGTAAGACTCGATCGAGGGGAGTTTCATATCTCTATGAAGGTCTACCTAACGAACGAACCCGGGGGCGTTATTGATTTTACGTAGTACTCGAGTTTGAAGGACTTGGAATTTGTGTATGTTCAATTTTGACATATGTGCGAATGCGGCGCAGCTATATGTCATAATCGGACGTATGCACATTTTGTAGAGAGTAAGCTTATGTCTCAGGGACATTTTGCTTATGATCAGGGGCTGTAATCGACTTATGGCCATTGCGGCTGTTTTACAGACGGCACGGACATGAGAATCAAAGGTAAGTTTTCTATCGAAGGTCACACCGAGATATTTAGTCTTGGTGGCCCAGGGGATATTGTCTTTGAAGAGTTTGAGAGTTTTGACACTCTCAGGGTACACTTTTCGACTAGGATCAAAGATAATCGCGGCGCTCTTCGAGGGGTTGACGGCTATGCGCCATTTGGTGTACCATTTACCGAGAGTGGTGACTGCGCGTTGGACTCTGTGTCTGAGCCTAAGTCTGTTCCTATTCGACGCGTAGATGACTGTGTCGTCAGCGTATAGACCTACCTGGACCCTAGGAGGACGAGGTATGTCACTGACATATAGATTGAAGAGACAAGGCGCCAGAATGGAGCCTTGCGGGACGCCCGAGCGTATGGGGTGGGCTGTGGAGAGTACACTTTCCGCTCGGTAGCGGAAGGTGCGGTCGGTGAGGTAGTCGCGGATAATGTGAACTAACCTATCTGGGACTTGTAACTGGTGTAGCTTGTGGACTAGTCCGGCGTGCCAGACCTTGTCGAAGGCCTTGGACGCACCTTGGAGTGAGATGACAGTGGCGGGAGGAGTGCCCGTACAATTGGCAGTTGTGACACTGCGTCGGGATTCTATTTTTGTATGGGTTTTCTACTGTGATGCCTGAGAGGCCGCACACAGTAGCTATGTTATAGATAGCTTTACCCTCGGGGGTTCTATCTAGAATAACCACTACCATAGGGAATGGTTTTCTGTCTGGGCCGTACATCCGGTGTACTTCGTGCACCGGATAGTTTTGGGAGCGGAGGGATTCGAGTACTTCCTCAGGGGGGATCTCGAAGGGGATTCTACGGATTATGACGCGGAGTTTCCGGTCTTCGATTAGTGTGTACGTATAGTACGCTAGTTTTTTCTCCGTGAGGAGCCTAGTGAGGTCTCGGTGGGCGTGCGACGTGCTCACCGAGACTTGTATGCCCGTGGCGATGCTACGGGCTTTCGTGTAGGGGATTTTTGAGAGTCTAATATTTGACTCTAACTTTGTCCAGGCGGCTTTGTCCTGGATAATAACGGGCGGGGGGCGGGCTTTCCTCCCGGGAGGGCCTGCCGCGGGCGCGGGCGCGGGTCGCGTGGGAGACGTGGGAATGGGGGTGCGCGTGTCGAGATCCGGTCTCGGTGCTTTTGGGGCCCTGTCTTCGTCGCTGTTAGCGGCGCGTTTCGTTTTTCTAGATACGACGGTGGTAAAACCGTCGTCACCGTTGGCAGCGGGCCGGATGTTGGGGATTGTTTGATCCATCTGATTCGGATCAGTGGATACGGAAGACTCTACAGGGAGAGCTGCGAAGGAGTTATGCACGGGAAGTGCTTTGCCTGCAGGCGTATCGGAGCGCCTTCCGCGGGGAATAGAGTTTCGCGAGTTAGAGCGTGAGGGGCGGCGCGCACCATGGCCTTTGGACATAATGTCTTCAGGTGTAGGCACGGCGGGATTTAAGTATGGCGCGGCGACGATGGGTGCAGCGGCGGTGGGAACGTTGGCGGTGGGCGCGTTGGCGGATATGGACGCGACGGCGGATGTAGACGTGACGACGGCGGAGGTAGACGCGACGGCGGCGGGTTCGGAGTCGACTAGCTCATATGTCGCACCGGGAGTTACTTCGAGTGTGGCTGTGTACTCGGCGTACAAGTCAGGGACTCGGAGCTTCATAAAGTTGAAGACCTTATGGAGCTCATATTCGTGCACTGTTATTTCTTTTGCCATCTCGCTGGCGGTTGGGGGAGCGGGGGAGTGAATTTAAGAAACCTCCCTGCCTAGAGGGCAGGGGGGTACGTCAAATGAGTTTAACGGGCTCCTCGAGCCCGGAACAATGAGACCTGTGTGTCACGGTGTAATGACGCACAGGAAAGGACCTATCGTTTCCCTAGGGGAGTCCCTAGCAGTCTCGTGGCAGAGGACGCAGACCGGTAAAACCGCGGCTCCGCCCAAACAACCACGAGGATGGAATGGTAAGGATAGGAAGGGTTGGGTAGGAGACACCTGGGGCTTAACTATGCAAAAAGGCAAAGGCTAAGATTCCCAGGCCCGTCCGAGTTATCGTTTACCTCAGAAGGAGGTAACCGGAGAGCGCTCGGGTCACGCCCCGTTCGTCTTTGTTAACACCGCTAGGTATCCGACGAACGACCACTAAAACGTGGATTTGCGTGTCTTTGAAACAAGATTCGCGCTGAAAAGCGCGTTTGTTGTCGTACTAATAAGTACGGTTTTTCGTGTGCACCGAAGTGCTACACGAAATGCGCGAGCGAGACGGCGCTATGCGCGCAACGAGTACCCAGATACTCGCTACACAACAATAACACCGTCTTCGCTATAAACCGCGGTATGTAAAGGCTTAAAAAACTAGCTTTAAACCGTGTACTTTGAACCGGCAGGCCTAGGACCGGGTCCGTGGATCAGAGTAAACACTCGTAAACTAGTTCAAGCAGTAATGAAATAAATTACGAGAGCGATCGAGAGCGCTAACGGACACGTCCGTTCACACCAACGGTCGAAATCGGAATTTTTTTCACCTCTCCGTCCAGTACTGCCGCCCTCTCCGCTATATTTAACCTCGCCCTTTGCCTCGCAACCAGTCGTGCGATGGATTCCGTGCGGGGCTTCACTCAGCCAATGAGCGCGCGCGCCTTGTGTGCGCGCTCTCGGCAGTACCATGAGTCACCATGCCAGATGTTCCGAGTCTGGCATGGTTCATCCTTGCAACTAGTGAAATTTATACATTTAAATTTACAACTAGCTATATTCTTATTCTAATCGTTATTCGCTCGCCCCGCTCGCTGTCCGCAACAGTTCTCCCCCCGGCGTAGCCTGCGCAGCCTCACTCTCCTCTCAGGACGGCGAGCTTCGTCGTCGGGCGCCGGAACACACCGCTCCTCGTCTTCACGTCGGCGCTCCGCACTCCTCCATCTGGTCTGGTGTAGGTTCTCGTGACGATTCCGCGTGGCCAGGTGTTGCGCGGCAAGGCGGAGTCGACAACCACGACCAAGTCCCCGACGTTCAGAGGGCGCGTGCTTTCGGCTGAGTTCCCGCGTGGCACCAGTGTAGGGAGGTACTCCTTAACCCAGCGCCGCCAGAAATGATCGGCGAGCGCCTGGGTTGCTCGCCAGGTACGCCGGTCCGCCGTGTCGCAGGTCCCCGTCGTAGGCATACCCGTCGAACTCCCAAGCAGAAAATGGTTGGGAGTGATCGCCTCTGGGTCCCGCGGGTCGACGCTCACGTGCGTTAGAGGCCGCGCGTTAATCGAATGCTCGACCTCCGCGAGCACGGTTTGGAGCACCTCTTCTTTAGGCGCACGCTCGTTCAAAGTGGCGGCGAGCGCGGTTTTTACCGACCGCACTAGCCGCTCCCATGCACCTCCCTGGTTAAGCGCGCCGGGCGGGATGTAGCGCCACTCGACGCTGTGCCGTAGCCCCTCCCCCCGTAGCGCAGGTGCCCATTCGGCGTAGGCGGCGCGTAGCTCAGTGTCCGCCCCACAGAAGTTGGTCGCGTTATCGCTGTACATCAGTGCGGGCCAACCTCTTCTCGCTGTCATCCGTCGTAGTGCCATTATCGCCGAGTCGGTAGACAGCGATCCCATGATCTCTAGGTGAATCGCCCTTGTCGTTAGACAAGTGAACAAGGCGATCCACCTCTTTTCTCTTCGCCGTCCTATAGTTACTTGCATCGGTCCGCAGTAATCCACCCCGCAGTTCGTAAACGGTCGATGAAACGGGTCAAGGCGCGCGGCCGGTAAGTCTCCGGTCGCCGGCGCGCGAGGCACGGCTTTGCGTACCCGGCACATCGCACATTCCCGCTCCACGCTACGCACTGCGGGTCATAGTTTCAAAATCCAGTATCGCTGTCGCAGGTCGTTTATTACGCGCTCGCGGTTTCCGTGTGCCGCGGCGCGATGTTGCTTGGCGATAAGTTTTCTGACGATAGTGTTTTTCCCATCCAGTATGACTGGACGTTTCACACTTGTCGGCACGTTCGCGGCTCCGATCCGTCCACGCATATGCAGCGTGCCGTCGTCATCAAGCTCTGGATCTAGTTTATAGAGACGACTTGATCGTGGTATCGTTTTCCCTCGCTTTAACTTGTTGATGTCTTCACCGAAGCTTTCCCGTTGTGCTTGCCGTAGTAACATACTCTCCGCGCGTTCTAGGTGTCGCTTTTCGACACGCGACGCCTGGCGTCGACATATGTCTGCGAACGCAAACATCGTAGCGACCGTTCTCACTAGTCGTTCATAAGTTGAGAACCGCGTCGCGTCCGGTAATACGTCGGGCTGCGATTGCTCGACTGTATGGTTCCTCAGAGTTTTCTTGTGGCCCCAATGGTTCTGCGGGCCACTCGTTCTCTTTGCACCTCAGGAAGCTCGGTCCCGTGAACCACCGTTTGTCTGCAGTAATCGCTGCGTTCGATGTTCGTGTCGCGTCGTCAGCTACGTTACAATACGTCGGTAGCCATCTCCATTGTTCTGCTTCGGTGAGCTCAGCTATTTCACTTAGACGGTGCGAGACATAGGGTGTATATCTGCGCTTGTCGTTCCAAAAGCATTTTGATGGGACGTCACTAAATACCCTTTCACGAAAACTTATTAACATTGATGTTTTACTTTACAAGTAACTATCAGTAATAATTGTTTATTTATGCATATTTCGATATAAAAATATGATTATATTAAATTTAGATGTAACACATCTGCCAAGTTTCTCATGACGCATAACATATTTTTTAGTTATTTAGTTACCCAAAAATTGTGCATCGTAATTAGTTTAAAAATGTAATGTTGTTTAAATATCTCAAAACACTGATTTGACTGTGGTCATAATAAGATTATTTCCCTCGGGGTGACCTGTTATGATAAATTAGTGTCACCCGCTGTCGCTATGTCAACCCGTGACCCTTTTACCCTGACATACGTGCACTGTTTTCCTAATGGACTAATTGTGTCTTTACTCAGATTAATTGCTCAGTTACACCATAATATATCATTCATGTTACGTACTGGCTGTGCCCGCGGTTCCGCACGTGTTTATTACGCAAAAAATTTTTTTTTACTTTAACTTATATTTTATGATCTTTTACGTATTATTGATAAGGAAAACTTCTTTTTTGTCCTTATTTTATTTGCAAACCTTTCCGGGCTTACAATATTTTAACATTAAAGGTTGTCACTCACCTATTAACCGGCACCCAACCAGCACCACATCGCCTCGTGCCCTTGAGATTTCTTTGTATGGATTCCATTTATATGCACTCATTTGTCACCTCCGTAACGTCATCTACGCGCACGTAAGCAGTCCATATACGAACGGCGAGTGGACCGCGAGTAGTTAATTCAATAACGATGCCACGTTGGCGTGACGCGATTGTGCGTTACCACGTACACCCCAATGAAAATCGCTCATTAACCACGCGGTGTTTACCCGTCATCAACGAGTGGACGTCGAGCGAGGAGGCGGTGCTGGTCGGGTGCCGGGTTGATAAGTGAATGGCGACCTTTATACCCCATAATTAATTGCAAACAAAGTAACAGTGAATAATGTCTGTGTTTACTCCGACAGTAACATATTTCTCGGGATAAGCTGTAAAAAAATTAAATAAGGACCCTTCTATTATAATTGCCATTTCGTCCGTCGGTTCAAAAAGCTAAGGGTAGTTAAACTAAATGGCAGTCAGAGGAAGGCTCGAAAAACCATTTTCTATATTATAACCGCTCTCATCCAATTTAAAAAGGCAACGAGAAATGTTTGCGTAACAAAGTCAGTGGGTACTACTGATCTGCATTCAGAAAATACTTCAATAGAAAACTATTTTACTAATATTACTAATATTGAATGATTGCGGTATGTTCTTTGCAAGACAGGCATAAATAATGAAAATAAGCATGCTGCATGTTTCCTGAAAAAATATTTTTAATCTTGCACCAATCTAATCTATAAAAATAAATAAAGTCTCTGTTTGTAATGTCATAATAACGGCTTTTTACTTAATGCATATTAAAGTATATACGGTACTTACAACAACAAAAAAACAATTTTTCCGTACAAACGACGATTTTGCGGCGCTCGCTGTTTTAAAATGGCTTACGCTGAGTATACCATAAGAGATATATGAAATTAATGCAGTACAAAATCTTAAAAAGGCCTACAAAACAGTCAGAGACAGCTAACGTCTGTCTTCTAAGGATCACCCACAATAAGTATTTTTGTCTTTAAAATAATCGGGAGCGGGTGTAGTAAGAATCGCGCGTGTGCCCGATAATCGGCATTCTTTAGTCCATGCGAGTGCAGCCACGGATACAGCTAGTCTAAAAATTATACATAAAAGGAAACCGTGACTAACCGATTGACTGATCTATAAACCCATAGCTCAAACCACTAAACGGATGGGGTCTGAAATTTGACACCAAGATACTTATTATTTGTAGGCATCCACTAAGAAAGGATTTTTGAAAATTCAACCCCTAAAAGGGTATAAGGGGGTTATAAAATTTATAGGGAGAAATCATATAAGAAGGTGCCGTGGAGTTTTAGTTTAATAAATTTAACATGGCTGTTTAATTAAATAGATTTAAAATAAAATTTATTTATTTGATAAAATTTCTTGAATGATACTAATAATAATTTTAAGTCGAGCCGCCCACATGCGGTGTGGTCTGCCGTAGAGATCTAACTGCACAGGTAAAACAGAGCGTGTATTGGAATAGACATATGCAGTTTTTATTCCTGCGAAGGGACCGGTGCGAAATCGAAAATTAAATTTTTTGAGTGACACTGTCCAGTAAACATTTGCGCGTGTACTACCCGTGTGTACAAACCCATACACGCTACGATGCGATATGCGGTCGACCTACGCAGGCTCAAAACATAAACTCACAAAATTATTATAACAAATCATAAATTAACATAAATGCTTGAAGATTAATTTATTTGAACATTATATACGCCACCAGATAATTATACAAACGGTTGGTTTATAAACCATCTAGTGAGATTATAAACAGTCGATAGATTGAAAACGCAGACTAATAATTTTGAATATTGTCTATCAAATAAGCAAAAACCAAAAATGTGAATTTTAAAAGGTTAAGGTACTATGTTTCTGCATATCAGATTCTGCATAACCTAACCAAATCTTGTTAGTTTATAATCCTACGAAAACTATCCGATGACATATACAATCTATCAGTACTTAAACTAAAAAGGAATTTAATGAACAATAAATATTAACCCCTTAATATAGCAAACTGTAACTGTGTACTGAAATGTTAATATTTGGTCGAACCATCAGTCACCAGCGCTCGACGCTTCGCTCCTGTATCCACAGTAATAAATCTTTTGCATTGTATAAACGTCGTGAATATTGTTTTGCTTCCCGTATCTTTGCGCTTCGGCCCTTTGTTACATCATCGCCTGCCCACCTCGTAACACTATATTCTGTCTTTACGTCATAGAATAACAAATGTAATTTATATTTACCACAAAAAGGATATATATATTATTTGTATTTTACAATTACAAGGAAATCTTTCAGCTAAAACCTTAAGTCGGCATGGGGTAATATTGAAGGGTATTTAAAAGTTTTCACAAAAGAACATAGTAACCCTAGGACCGTGGTGTCCAAATGCACGCAGCCTTAGAGAATTTGCGCTTCGGCAGGTCGACGCATCTCACCACCGCTGGAATGAATAACCAATGCCTTGGTCATCAAACTAGCATTTCCATACAACCCATCCATTACTTGCAATTATATTTTAATTTAATTATAATATTATATTTTCATATGTATAATCGTTAATATTTCTATATGATTTATACTATATGAATCTAGATTTCAAATACAATATTGTATAATAAATTTTTATATAAATAAATAAATAAATATATTTTGAATCCTGTTTATGAATAAAGACAATAATTATAGAACAGAAGTTACATCAATTGAAAGTTTTAAAATAGAAAGAATAGAGAATATATTATTAAAATAAACGATAACTAAAAATTAATTTTAAATATACTAGCATTATGTAAATCAGCGACAGGATTATAAACAAAAACGAAACTTTAGTCAAGTTTATTGAAAAAAAAAAAACAAAAAAACATCCTCGATTCGTACAAATTCTATTTCTTTCACGCATTCCAATAATATTCGTACGGATATTTTCACATAGCATTATTCGGAAAAAAAATATTTACAGAAAAATAATCCCATATGCGTTTATCGGAAAACGTGACGCGTGACCAAATCACGTACTATTAAACTTTTATTACCATAAATGTATTTACCTTGTCTCTGACAGAACAATTGTATTGCTGACCTTTGGTTTTTCCTTAAAGTTTTTCTACTATATGTACTTTTATTCTTAATAGTGTATCTAAGTTGCTTGAATCCCGAGCTAAGAAATATATCAAATCACTAAACAATACTAAAAGAACGAAATACTCCAAATATAAAAGTTCTGTTATTTTAAATAAGAAAATCTTTGAACAAACAAAATAAACTTTTCACTTTGAACAAAATAAGACCAATGGTTGCTTTCTTACAGCTTAGTATAAATAAGTAATTGGTACATTCCAAGTTAACCCATTGAGTATACGAGACTTTTTATGTAACTTTCTGTTTTTAACTTCGCTTTAAGATATAATTGTCTTAATCAGGGATAATTCCTACGTTGCCAAAACGTGATAATTTCACGTTGTAAATGTTGGTGATTCCATAAATTCTTAATATTTTATCAAGGCAGACCATGTCGTGCTTTTTTGGTATCAATACTTCTATTATAAAAAAAGGTAAAGTTTGTAGGTATGACGGAATGGAGCAGGTAATATCTGGAACTATTAATACAAATCTAATAATTATTTTACTGATATGAAGCTACCCCATCCCTGATTGATATAGACTAACTTTTATTCTTATTAAATTTTATGTTATAAACGCGGAGTCGTGAACGGTTTCTACTATTAGTATAAGCTAAAATCGGTGTGTGGCTGTGTCGGGACAGGGCCGTGTACTTTACGTAAATACGAATCTTGCTCCGACGCTTTTTTACGATCTCAGCACCGCTTCACTTTATAACATGGTGTTTTATGGGCTTCACTGGATTGCTTTTGAGAAGCAGTTTTCAATCGCTTTCATTTTCTATATTTTGACGAGTATAGGCCGACACTGTATTAAGTTTAAGCAGTATAACGCCGTGGGCTTAGTATCCGAGAAACATTATTCAACAATGCTTTATATTACAATTCCTGCTTATGAAATTATGCACAGATGGCATGCCAAAACAACTTGCCCTACAATATAATTTAAACCGGATACACCGACTGATAACGGACGGCGTTAGTATTTAATAAGTTTTATATGAAGTCAACACAAGTTTTCTTAATGTTTAATTTTGACACCATATACATTCACAATAACTATACCAAACTAAGCTTTCATATACGCAATCGATTAATCTTGACGAGAGCCGTCGATTGAAACTATATCGAGCGTAGTAGTCTCTCTGAATCATAATGTATCTTCTCCTTTTTAGTCGTTTCAGTCTTCACGAGATCTTTCCATCCGTCGCGATCAGCCTTTAATTTAGAGCTCTCATGTAATAAACCGCCTAGAGCAGACTTACTCTGATCAGTCCACCGCATGCGTGCCCTTCAACGTATTCTTATGCCCTCTACTTTGCCCTGTAAGATCAAGCGCTCTAAAGCACCGTTGCTTCGTCGCCACACATTCCCGAAGAACTTAAGTGTGCGAATTTGTACTACTTGAGATTTCCCAAGTATCAAAATATTGGTGCGAAATTCGGTACACGATACGTGAAGTATTCCCCTCTAGCACCACATCTCTAGAGCGTTCATCTTTCTGTTTTCCACTTCTCGCTGTGTCCATGTCTCTACAGCGTATAAAAACGACCTCAAAATAGCAGCGCATCCCCCTCTCCCACGCACGTTGCAACATAATCTTCACCCTACGTAAAGAGATCTTTGATCCTATAACTATCGACTGGTGTAATAAAATTTTAGATATGTATAGATATTTATCTGCAATGCTCAACCCTATTTATTCCTAATTTTGTCATAATCAGTTGTTTGAATTGCCTTCTTCTACGGAATCCAATTTAAAGACATTCACGTCATCAAGTCAAAAAACTTCATTACACAAACTACAATTTTGTTTAAACAGGAAAAAGGGATGTGAATTATCTACAGTGCGTTTTTTATTCCCATGGAGTAAAATTATATTTCATAGATTGCTAGTTTATTTTGATTTTAAAATCGTGATGTCATCAATCGGATTTAAGCATAAAACCTTATGAGTTAAGTAATAAACCCTATTTATAAGTTTTTCTGAAAATACGTACACATAAAGTCGTACAAGATCGTACGCGATCGTTCTACCTTTCCGAATGTCGCTGGCGGGGGCGAAGCATTACAGATGATAACAGGAGCAAGCGGGTAATGTCATGGGGAAGGGAAACGCGTGCAATTGCGTGATGTAGGCGTGCAGTCACAGTACACTGAAGTACGCAGTATCACATCTTCATACAAACGGCCGAAACGAAATCTAGGTTAACTTCAGTACATAATAATTGTGAATATGCAATTTATATTTATAAATTAAGCAACCCGCCCCGGCTTGACACGGGTAGCAGAGCATTTAACATTCAAGAAGAATAATTATGTCATATAACTCCATTGATTTACGCGGCGTACGCCAATAAAACTCCCAGTCAGCATGTTTTTTTTCGACATGTTCACCTGATTGCCTCGTTAGCCTAGTGGTCGTAAGCGCGACTGGTATGAGCGAGGTCCCGGGTTCGAACTCCAGGTCGAGCAAAGTGTTATTGGGGTTTCCTATGAAATTCTCAGTAGCAGGTCGGAGTTTGGTTTCGTTCCCGATTAATGGCAAACAGGCTCACCCCCTATTACATTGGATCTAAAAACATACTCGGCGAACTGTGGGTGTACATTAGTTCACCCCTGCCTAACACTTTGGGGAATACATGCGTGATGGTATGTTATGTTATGTTCAACAATCATCGTCATATTTCAGCCAAGTTAAAAAAAACAATGAATTACTTAAGCCTTCCTCACAAATCACTCCGTTCATTGATGAAAACTGTATGAAAATCTGTTTTGTTCTAGACAGACAGACAGACACGGCAGGGCGACTCTGTTTTATAATATACTAAGAAAAGCATGATTTAATGCTTATCGCTTTAGTATTGATAGTTCATAACTTCATAGATACGAAAAGTGCGAAAACTCACGAAGCGCAATTCTTCATAGATACGGAGTGCCGATCAACCGTTTCGCTGTTAATGATTTCTTTGGTTGCGCATAATTTTGAATCCGTGATATCTTCTACAGTATATTTTTAAATTATATAATGTAAAGGACAATTTTAATGTACATGAAATGCCCAACTTACTTTCTGGCTAAAGATTAATACTCAGTTGGAGAAAATAGCTTCGCAAATTACCTAATATTTTGAATTATTATGTTAAAGATAAAAATGGTTACTCTGAGTCAACTTTAGGAGAGAGACATTCTATGCCATCAAGGAATTTTCTCTACGTATTTTGAGGAACTACACTTCTTTAGTTCATTAATTTGATGTATCTTTTAAGGTTTAGCTAGCGTAAACCATGTAAGCGCCCAAAACCGATTTATTGACGACTTAATTACATGTATTTTCTCTACTATATAAAAACTTCATTGTTATATATTGTAATACAAATGTACCGTAAAAAATTCTCTAAATGGCAATGAAAACCGTATAAATATTACGTTCCGTGGTTTAGAAGAAGGGTCAAACAGACAGCCGCAAATAACGACTTTCTTTTATGTATAAAAGATAGTCATAATAATGTATCGATGATAAAATATTACCTAAACCTAATACCTACAATTTAAAATTGTTTTTTATTTATTAAACAAAGCAATAACTAATATTATTATTTTTTTAGAAATATTCTTTTTTAAAACTAGAAATAATCCCCAAGTAGAAATATTTTTTTTATAAAAACTTACAAAAGCAGTAATGTATTTTGGCGAATAGATAATCATGACAATTTAATATAACATTATCCAATACAATCCAAGATAAACAGTAGGAGGACAGCCCTAGTGCGTGTTTACCTACCGAGCGGCTGCAGGTAATTATTTCAAGAATACTGCCGAAATAACATACTGTTTACTTTAGTGTAGTGGCCTGCTACTTCGTCCCCACCAATGTCTAAAACATGGACGTTCGAGTACGAACTTGTACTACTACAATACTTCAATAAAAACCCTCAATTTAGTATTTAAAATCTTACGACTCAAATAATTTTAACGCATAATATACGGCATAATAACACTAAAAAAAGAAATGTGGTTTTATTTTCAAGCTAGAAAATTAGTGATTGTCAATTTAATCCGTGGAATTAAAAAACACAATATAGTTAATTCCTATTAGTGAAATGCATCGAAGAATGAAGATAAAACAAAGAAGTTTTTTACAAAACAACGTACACAAATAAACGTGAGTCGTGATTTCAAGAAAATCACAAAACTTAAGTAGTTGGCAACGATCCAACTTGGCTCATTGGCTATATACTGCACCAGTTTCAAATGTAACACTGTTTCTAACTTCATACACTTTGACTATACTTGGGTTAAGTTAATGTTAATTTTCTTAGTTACTGTTTATTGTTATACCTAGAAAAACCTTAGAAGAGAACTTTTATATAACCTTTTCTATGCACCTAATATTGTTCGAGCTCATAAATTGGTTGGTACACACCAAAATTATTTTTTCAATACTATTTAAGGTTTCAAATTGGAGATAAGAAAGTGACTTTCTCGGATACCGAAGCGACAAACGCTATGAAATACTTCGTCATTTCGATGATGTGTCTATCTTGGATTTTAGAGGTTAGACACAAGTGACATGGCTCTGAAACAACTACGATGGCAGTATCAGCGATTAAAGCTAAGTGAGACTTTATCTCGATTATCTATATTTATTTATATTTAGTATTTAACTTAAAAACGGCTTGACTGGTTTTCATGAAATTTTGTACACGAGAACTATATGTCATTCCTCATTTGATCTTCTTCTTCTTTTTTAATTTAAGAGGTCAGCTCTTGTCGGTGAAGCAGTTGCCATTGTTTCCTATCCTCTGCCTTTCTTTTGACCTTTAGATACGACACTTTGATAGGCAATATGAATTATCAATAATATCAGTAAAAATTATATTATAAGACGAAAATAATTCCTGCATATTAAACTCGTAGTTTTATATAGTTAACTATATAGTTGGCTGGATTTTTTTGTATGATATCTATTTCCAACCAGTTTGAAATACACTTCTCCTTACTCCTAGAATTAGTGGACCATTGTGGGTGTGGTAGTTGCCATCCCATATACCGTTATAGATTTCAATTTAACAAGTAATTTTCTTGCAGTAAAAGTGCGCTCGCATCCCACGTTATAACGTGGGCTTAAATCTCACAATGATCTGAGTACATGCCTGAATATTCATTAAAGGTAAAAATCGTGATGAATTAATAACACGTGGTAAGTTCACCGATTGGTTAGAAGGAAAACTAATTCCCGCCGGCTTTAATTTTAAAAATTCTACCCAATACCCGTTTATGAATCGTATAGTATTTACAGGAACAGATAGAAGTCAGCATTACCTTCTAACGCAGTGTGGTTCAGAGCTAAAATAGGTATGTTATGATAAATTATTACTTCATAATATAATAAAAATACATAATGTTAATTATTATGGTTTTTACATTATTAATTCCATGTAACGCGGGCGTACTAGTGTGTAGTGGTGAGCTCGGATGGCTGGGGTGAGGGCAAATCATCAAATATGTTAAAAAGGTTTCAATTTAAGTTTATTTTTCTGCAACCTTGTGTTCCTTGCTAACAACATGAAAATGAAAGTGGTCCCTGTTCTAAAAAAAGGTTGCGAACTACGGTTATAAAGCTAGGCTGGCCAATTCATTTTCGAGATGGTCTATAATTTTGATTCCACGTCAATCGGCTGGCCATCTAGTGCCTAATAAAAACAAATAGAAAGTAGGACAGTAATCACGTGGCGGCAGCCGACCGTTGGTGTTGATGGGCAAATTCAAATACGTTGGAGGGTCACTTGTATCAACCTAAGTCTAAAGTATATATATATATTATTATCTATATTTATATATGTGTAGTTCAGTGTGTACAGTAAATTTTTGTCCAAATTTGTCGTTAGGCTATCTACACTGATAGAGACACTAGTCTCTAGGTAGACGATGTTGTTTGTAGATTGTTTTTTAATTTTTGTGTTAGTTGGTTTTTAAAGGTTTGGCAACGCGCGTGTGATGCTGCCAGTATTGTTGTTTGATACCATCGTGGTATAAAAACTAAGCTGGCCGTCACGGGACGCCTGATCGATGTGAAACACCTTGTGAATAAAAGAAACAAAGAATGAAAGTAAGAAAGAGAGAGAGAGACACATAAAGAAAGAAAGAAAGAAACATTGAACACTAAAAATTAAAGAACATATAGCGTGGTGATGCGTCGCCACGGCCTATATCGTCACGCCAACAATCCGGTTTACCCTCGCCTATAGATTTTTCATATAAAAAAAATTGTATCGTGCTTACTATCAGACACAGTGTCGTCACTTTGTTTTGCTAATATAAAAAACCATATCATTTTCTTTTATAATTTTATTGAGTGTAAATAAAACTGCTCTTTATTGTAGTACCTCAAAACAAATGAATTCAAAATAATCATACATTTTTACGGACTTTGAACAATATAATATTTGCCAATAATTTTATTGTACGAAACAAAACAATTGGTTGATCAAACACGCTCGTTATTTACGGGCCGGGTTTGCAGTTTCGCTATATTTACCACTAACCTTCTATGATTTATTCCGAACTAAACGTTTTGACATTCACCAACTAGTATAAATAGAAATTGATAGTAAAATAATATACGGTGCTTAGAAACCTGTTCTACGTGTATCTGTTCCAGAGAAATGACATTTGCAAATACCTACCTGTTTCAAAAAAACAACCTATTACTATACCTATACTACCTACCTTCTATTACTATAATTGTTATCAGCACTAGCCTGTTTAAGTCATATTTGTTTGTATCTCTCTCTAACAAAATAAAGATCCTTAAGCTTGAATAAAGAAGAGCATTTTCCAAACTTAAATAGTTCACTTTAGAGTCAGACACTAGTCTGTGGAACAGGTACGTAAAAGTTGCTTTTTCATTTTAACGATAACTGTTCCAAACTTAAAAAACACGCATTATTTTAAACTGTTGCGATAAATACAGTTCACTTCTAGTAGAGATTTTTTCATATAGGTATAACTTTTTTTATAGTTCCGTTTTGATAAAGGTTGTGGAATTTTTAAAACCAACAGAAACCGTTCGGCATGCGCTAAGAAAATTTCGAAATTTGCAAACATATTTCAATCGAACTAGTAACGCTATTGGCAAACGATGAAGAGAATCATAGTGAGGAAACTTGGACGCTTGAAGAATCTTCTTGCAAAACCATAATGTAATTAGGAAAATGAAGAAAATGAAGAATTTTTCGACCTTTCAATTTATTACTGATATATGTTGCGGGCTGTGTTTAAATGGAATGCTAATGAAAATATATTCAACTAATATGTATAAGGCGCTATCTATTATTAATATACTTAACTAACATGATTATGTAAAATATTGGCATGGGCTAGATGATTTTTTAATTAAGAAAGAAAGAAAGAACATAAAAAAATCTGAAAATTTCCAGTTAATTAATATGAATGAATGGAAATATATTTTTTATAAGCAAAGATTCAATATTTCGTATACCTTAAAGAAAAAAAATGTATTTATAAGAAATAAACAAAGATAATATATCTATATATTAATACGTGAAGCAAAAGCTTTCTACCCCTTTTTAAGAGTATTACGTGCACGGAAGACTTTGAGATTTGCCATGGTATAGTTTATATGGAGAAGGAGTACAGAAAGCTAAAATTTATCTATAATATTTGTTACTAATATATTAAATTAAAATAAATAAATATTGCGAATCTAAACCGAACCGGTTCCATTGAACTTAGACCTCCCCAAAATATTAACATTGTCACTCAACGAAAAGTGACAGCAAGTGATGTAGATAATACTCATTGTTTAGGTTCATGAATACTGCTATTTTTTCGACCTCAGGGCGATCGCTAGTAATTAGTATAAAAGTAATAATATCTGTCTATTTAAAACTTTAGCCCTTAGTACTTTAAACTTAATATATTATGTCGTCACTTAAAAAGAAGTGTGTGTTAAAATCACTACTTGGTACTTACTAAAAGTCTCGAGGAGACGCAAAGATGATAAAGTTCCGCCATAAAAAACTCTGCCAGTATCGTTATTCAAATTCTGGAATTTAACCAGCGTACACCATAAGAGCGTTCGATTTTATTATATTTAATTTTTAATACTAGTTGGTACCCGCCACTTAAATGATAGATAGCTTTTAGTATATAACGTTCAATGGTCAAGGCCAACGCCCAATGGTCGAAATTCAACCGGCGATTTTTTGATTCAATGTATATTTATTATGTTCATACAATCGCCGTCAATTTTCACTAAGTGCCAATGACAATGTTTTGTCGGATCTAAGTTTAATGGCAACGGTTGCTGTGGTATCTCGTATCCGCAGTATTATTTAGTTTATATATAAATAATACACACATAATATATATAAATTTTAACCACTCCTTCTCCACATAAAATTTAATCATGCCAAATCCCAATCCTCCGTGCGCGCAACGTGATTAAAACGGAGTCCAGAGTTTTCTACTCACGAATTAATATTCATTATATTATGGCTTGGGATGTACATATATTCATTTATACTATTTTTACGTTTATTCTATTTAAGGAAATTAAAGGCCACGCCAGACTCACGAGAGAGCGTTGGAGTAAAACAACGAGTAAATTTATTTCGCTCACAGAGCCGTACAGCGTACGTGATGCCTGTTTCAAGTGCCGTGATATCTATTATGATGTAATTTCTTTTACGCCGAACATAATTCATGTTTCACGATTATTATAGTGTCTGTACGTAATTGTAGTGACACAGTATCTCAAGACGAAACTCTTTGACCGGTGTGTGTTGTTAATGATGACTTATGGCACTGAAACGTGATCGCTAACTATAGGCCTTACAAGAAAGTGCAAGGTTACTCAAAGGCAAAGCAAAGTGTTATGTTTGGAGTTTCTTGGCGTGATCAAATCAGATATGAGAAGATCCGTATAACAACTAAAGTAATAGACATAGCTCTAAGAATTGCAAGACTTAAGTGGAAGTAGGCGGGGCACATTGCTCTTAGGACGGATGGCCGATGGGGCCGAAGAGTTCTTGAGTGGCAGCCACATACCGGAAGACGCAGCGTGGGCATACCCGCCACTATGTGGTCCGACGACCTGATAAAAGTTGCGGGTACCCACTGGGTGCAAACAGCGCAGGTCCGTTCATTATGGCGATTATTAGGGAAGGCCTATATCCAACAGTGGACTTCTTTTGGCTGAGACGATGATGATGATATACTTCTTTTTGCACATTTAATAAAGGATAAAATAGAGAGCGGCGCGCGAATTATGTAACGAAATTGCAACATGATGAAGTTGAAGTGAAGATGTATTAATAATAAACACTATTTTAACCAAATTAAATTAATATTTACTATAAATTATGTTTATATAATTAAAAAATTAAAGTCATTTAGTCAAAATAGAAGAAGTCGACAAGAATTTCGATTGGATTTATCAACACTTTTTTGAAGTGAAAACTTTTTGACGTGACAACGTCTTATAATTCGATGGAGCCGGAAGACGCAGCGTGGGCATACCCGCCACTATGTGGTCCGACGACCTGATAAAAGTTGCGGGTACCCACTGGGTGCAAACAGCGCAGGACCGTTCATTATGGTGATTATTAGGGAAGGCCTATATCCAACAGTGGACTTCTTTTGGCTGAGACGATGATGATGATATACTTCTTTTTGCACATTTAATAAAGGATAAAATAGAAAGCGGCGCGCGAATTATGTAACGAAATTGCAACATGATGAAGTTGAAGTGAAGATGTATTAATAATAAACACTATTTTAACCAAATTAAAGTAATATTTACTATAAATTATGTTTATATAATTAAAAAATTAAAGTCATTTAGTCAAAATAGAAGAAGTCGACAAGAATTTCGATTGGATTTATCAACACTTTTTTGAAGTGAAAACTTTTTGACGTGACAACGTCTTATAATTCGATGGAGCCGGCTGCACGCACGAAAAAACATGACTCATGCGGCGTTACCTCGCTCTGAGGCGTTCCATTTAAGGCTTGAAGTGCAAGCGAGAGCGCGGAACGAGCGACAAAGAAGCATAATCAGTTCAACTATAGTCAGTAAACCGACTTTACAGACAAACCGATTTTTTAGCTACGTTAAGCAATTTTTGGTAGGGGACAAACTTATGAGTTCCCGTGGCCTTGGCGTCACCGATGACCTCGACATGCTCGTGCCGTATTATGCTTGCATCAGACTAGCGAAGCGTAGTATAGCGGCCTGTGTACATGTATAGGCATAATAGGCATAACTATATATATATACTATATATACTCGACTGTATCATATGCGTGTTTAACTTTTTGGATGAATAAAATCTCGTGATTTCGCGTCACCGACATGCTCTGCAATAAATCAGAATATAATTGATTTAAAAATTCAAAATTGAGTTTTCACTTCTATCGGCAGTTCTTATGACTGCATGTTTTTTTTATTGTTTTTTCTAGACTGTATGTATTGTTTACAGTTATTATTATTTTAAGTTGAATGTACAAAAAGAAAGTCACTTCCAGATATTACTTTAATTCAAGTAATGTTCCAACTATGATACTCTTTTGACAACAAAACTCGCTTAACATGATTATGTAATTAATTAGTTAATAGTTTAAAAAAAATTATTACATTGTGTAAAAGAAAGTTAAGGATTGCCAAATAATACATACCAGAGGTAGGTTCCACGTGAGTTGTAATCTTAACGTGCCAGTCGTATGCAAAACAACGCAGTACACCTAATTTATTATATTCCGTTCCATGGCAATCTTATTTAACTATCCGATTTGTATTTACCACAAAACCGCATAACAAATGAACATTGAATAAACTGAAATAAAATTTACTATGTATGTGAAGACTATTTATTAAATATGTAACAATATTATAAAGATCGAAAGATTATTTGGTTTGTTTTTTTTTAACGTGTTAATCTTTCGAAGTACCAGTTAGACACAGATTAATGTTTGGCTTCCGCTGCCGCTTCAAGTAGATACAGCGCTACCTAAAAACAATAGCTCCTAGAACACGGCAACTTAATATCGTAAGGCGTGGTCCATTTAAAATACAGCTTGACAACGTGATAGTACTCTCGGTATGATACTGTATCTAGTCATATCATACAAGTAGGGGAAGTGAGAATAACGATAAGCTACAGGGGTGCGTTGGCGGCTGGGCGGTGGAGGGTTTATGAATAAATTTGATACGGGTGAAACCGTGGGGCACAGCTAGTAATAATAAATAGTAATAGTAGTAGTTTGTACTTACTTTTGTAAGAAACAGTAAAGTATTATCTACATAAAACTATTGTTTTGTGTAGTATCAAGCGGACTACAAAGATAATTTAAAACGTCACCCATTATACTCGAAAACATACCTACTCAAAAGTCAATCGCGTTGTGAAAATAACTATACATATGAACTTTGCCGGGTTTTTAATATCACCTATAAAATGACACTTCTCTACAAGTGGAAAGTGAAGTTCTCCTCCTATAGTGAAAAACTAGATAGCCTGGCAACCGCCGTTCAGACCGCTGACAGACTTCGTGATTTTATTTTTTAGCGCTTAACTAATATTTATATACCGCTCTGTATACTCAAGGCAGGATTTGTAACCGTATTAGATCACATCGTTACTTAATGTCACGTGAGATTGTAGTCAAATGCTAAATATATAACGTATAAAAACTGCCTCGTTAGCCTAGTGTTCGTAAGCCCGACTGCTATGAGCGAAGTCCTGGGTTCTCGAATCCCAGGTCGAGCAAAGTGTTATTGGGTTTTTCCTATGAAATTCTCAGTATCGCAGCTCGGAGTTTGGTTTCATGCCCGATTAATGGCAATAGACTCGCCCCCTATTACATGGGACCAAAAAAACATACTCGGAGAACTGTGGGTGTACAATTAGCACACCTCTGCCTAAACAACCCTTCGGGGAGTACAGGCGAGTTGGTATATGTTATGTTATAAAAATGTTAACATTTTTATTTATTTTTATGTTTATACAAATCGCCGCCTTACTTTATCAGCCTCGTATCTCAGTATGAATATTTTCTCAAATGTGAACTAACCTTCTTAATATAACGTCATTATTCGCTGTAAATCCTAAAGCAATGATTTCGAAAGTGTTCTATTTGGACCACTGACGGTTATTTTCACGAGCATATTACTTTAAGATACGTTATTAAGAAAATAACACAACAAAATATAAATACTACACTTCATGTACTCATTCCCTAAAGCTGAAGTTTCCTATTTTTATGGAAACAAAACAATAAAGTCTATCGGTACATACAATTGTGTATTCACAGTGCAAATTAAAATTTGCAATAACAGTGCAAAGGAAAATTTTCTATGATTTCGCTGCCAAGCTGATTCTCTCATTTCGTTCTTTTTCCATACAATACGAAAGCTCTTTCATTTATACTTTTCATATTCTTGAAATAAATGAAACATTGTTTTCTGCAAAGAAAATAATAATGCGAATTGGATATTCCATAATTAATATTTTCCATTAGTTATTATATGCTTTCGGATAAATTACACAATTACACTTTTTTTTGTCTGTCGGTCTCTTTGTCTCTCCTGATTTAACTCAAAAATGGCATGACCGATTTTTAAATAATTTATACACAGGAAGGGCAATAAAATCATTCCATAATTACTAGGTAGAATTGTCAACGCAAAATTTTTTTTTTTATTAATTTTTAACCTATTCTTATAAAAAAGAAATATACGGGAAATATATGTCATTCCATAATTGTTAAGCTATAAAAATTATCAATAAAATGAGTAAAACTTAAATTACGAGACGAAAGTAATAATCACTGCGTCATAAACACAACGTCAGATCTTACAAAATCTCTATTGAATAAATTTACAATGACTAGGTTAAGTTTTAAGGCAATAATGTTACGTCTGCATCAATAAATTAAAATTAATCAAAAAATAAAATTTACGTTGTGCGCCTTGGGCGACGCATATTTCAATGTCATAACAGTTTTTTACGCTTCTACGTAAACGTAAAAAAAATATGACTTAAAAAAGTACAACTTCGCAAAACGTTCAATGTAAATTTTTTTTCTCCTCCGGCATGAAAAGTTCACTTTTAGTCCCTGTCGCGCGGGAGAAAAGTACCCGATTCTCTCCCGGTGAGATGGCAAATGTGCGCATGCGCGTACTTTACTTTATTTCCTGGTAACCTAGCAACTGCGTGTTTATATATAAAATGTATAAACTTTTATATAAACTTTTCATCTCGGAGGAGAAAAAAATTGTAAACGCACCTAGGGAGAAAAGTAGGAATCCCCACCCATAATATGCGCTGTATAGAAAGCTTTTACTATTATTTTTTCCTGAATACGTAACGAATACCAAAAATTAAATCTTGTTTTGCCGCCTAAAATATGTATGATGTAATTGTATGAACGCCTACTGATTTCTGTGAAATAAAATGTAATTTTACATTGATGAATTAAAGAGAAGAATCACTCTGGAAATTTATCTCTACTTGGTGCAGCCCAACTGGTGGAAGACCGCCACCCTACAGAAGATCGCAGCCAAATAACCTTGTGTTGTATTCCTACGGTGAGTAGAGCTCCTTGGAGAAGGAGAGTTCAAGATTTAACAACTTACTAGTGACACCTCTGGTGTGTTACAAGCGTTCATAGGCTACGGTAACCGCTTACCATCAGGTAAGCCATACACTTGTGTGCCGCCTTAGTTGTGTAAAAAAAAGGATATTGTATTTTAATTCGTAATTCGAAAGAAGGCTATGTACATTATTTTATAAGCTTCTATTTAAAATGCCTGGTTAGTATGGGTGAAATCTTGCAACTGAATTTTAAAACAATTATCTTTAACCGATTGAGCTAATGGTCACTTATTAATTTTTCTTATTTTCTGATTTAATATTTTCTGATTCACCTTCACAATTAATAAAAAAAACTTTTTTTTGCCTGCAGAAAGGCGAAACAAATGATTATCTGTTTCAGGCGGAAGTAGCAAAGAAATTTCGGATAAATTAATTACTGACATTTTGCATACATGTTTCGTTTGGATGACAATGCATGGTTAGGTTAGGTTAGGTTCCTCCCCGTGGGGTGCGATGTCAGAAACCTCCTCGTGGTGCACCCCGGGCAACGTCGACCACTTTGGTTGGCGGCTAATATCTGACGCGCTCTTCCTGGTATCCCTCTGCTTATCAGAGGGGACCGTGGAGGAGCGCCAGCTGGAGGGCCGTTAAAAGCTCCTGGGTGTGGCGTGTGAGCAGCGCACCCAGTACCGGGTTGGGGCCGATGAGGGCTCAGTTTTGAGCCCCAAGGGCCCAGTTCCGGGTAGCGGCTGGCGGGATTGGTTGTTTTAATACCGGTCCCGGCAGGCGTACTGCGAACTAGACGGTTCACGGGATTAAGAATGGACGCAAGATTTAAAAAATCATTACCCCAGGAGGGTACCAGCTCCTCTGGAGCTGGAGAATCCCTCCCCAAGCATAACTCGGGCAGCCCCACGTTCTCTGGGGGGGGGCAGAATTCTGCGTAGCTCGAAGAAACCAACGACCATGGCATGTACAAGAATTTCTGATAGTGAACAAACGACGACCCTGGCAACGTCTGAAAGGATATCTGATTCAGCTGTTGTGATTTTGGATAGGGACGCGGAGATTGACCGATTCACGGTCCAGCACTGGGCTAGCGATTCTACTGGCTCATTGTCTATGGCGGTAGTTGACAGAAAGCGGTCACATGGTGACAAAGCTGGTACGGACGGAGTGGCTCCCAGCAAGGTCACGACGGCCCAGCGGGGCAAAGCTCGTGACCCGGGTTCAACTGCTGGATTAACACGTGCGGCAGTCGTTGGTGAAACACGCAGATCACAATGTCCTGTTGCTGATCCGACCGGCTCCGAAGAGGCGCCTATTATTGCGGATATAGCGGTGCTGGGAGGGATAGAATTCCTTGACCCGGAGAGTCTCAGGGCGCTTGCCAAGGAGAAGACGGACGCAATCCTTGACGTGGCCAAGAAATCTGGCCACCTCAAGGGTACGTTCGTCAAAGCTCTGAAGGAAGGGGCCTGGACTCTGCACGAAGTTACTGCCACCGCTCTGACACGCACGGTGGCGGAGGAGACCCTCCTTTTGCGGCGCGAGACGAGGAAGCTCCGTCAGGAGGTCGATGATCTCAGGGCAGAGCTCTCCTCGTTGCGTAGTCGGGGGGAGTGTCAGCCTGCATCATCGTTGCCGAGAGAGCTGCCTGAAGAGGGTTCCCTGCAGCAGATGTTAGTGGACACGTTGGGGGATCACATGGGGAGGATGGAGCGGTCTCTCCGGGTCACAATGGGGGAGGTAGTGACCGCCCAAATTGAGGCCCTGGAGGACCGTCTCCTCCCTGCCCCAGTGATTCGCCCCCCTTTGGCCACCGACAGAGTGTCTAGAGTCGCTGCAACCAAGCCTGCGAGTTCCAAGGCTGCAAGCCGAAAGCCTGCAGTGCCAAAGTCTCCAGCGCCTACCCCTGCATCGAAGGGTCGGACGGTAGCTGACCGTCCCCAGGACTCCCTGGGGATGGAGTGTACGGGGAGTGAGGCTGTTGCTCCTGCTCCAGTCTCGTCTACGAACACCGATGGATGGACCACCATGTCCCGTCACCGCCGGAGGAAGAAGAAGCCATCTGTGATGCCGAGGACTGCTGCGGCAGTAGCTTCAGCTCCTGCTGGGAGAGCGCCTGGGACTAGGCCCAAGGCGAAGCTCCCCTCGACACCGCGCTCGGCTGCAGTGGTTATTACACTGCAGCCAGAGGCCTTGGCGGGGGGGTTGAGCTATAAAGAGGCTTTCCTGAGGGCGCGGGAGCACGTCGCGTTGGCGGACCTCGGTATTGAGGATATATCGAGTCGGACCACGGCCACGGGATCCAAGATTGTTGAGATTCGTGGCTCCCGCGGCTCAGAGCAGGCAGACCGGATGGTCCAAATCTTGAAGACGGCATTGGGTGACGTGGCCACTATTGCCAGGCCTATCAAGAGGGCGAACTTACGAGTAGTTGGGCTGGACGACATGGTGTCAGCTGAAGAAGTTGTATCAGCTGCGGCACGGAAGGCTGGCTGCGAACCAGCTCTTATCAGGGCTGGGGCCATACGTGCCTATGGCAGGGGTATGGGAGCGGTTCACCTTTCGCTCCCAAGTACCGCTGCCAGGGTGCTAGTAGGAGGCAGGTCGTCTCCTGGTCGGGTGGAGTGCGGCACGTGTGCGCCTCCTGGAGAGTGGGCCCATGCGCTGTTTTAAGTGCTTGGGTGTGGGCCACACTCGCCCGCTCTGCCCGTCGACAGTAGACCGAGGGGAGCTGTGCTTCCGATGCGGGCAGATAGGACACATGGCGCGAGAGTGTGTAGCTGGAAAGCTCCACTGCGCCGTGTGTGCCGACGCCGGGGAGCCTTCAGGGCACCATATGGGAGGTGCTAGTTGTAGGCCGCCACCCTGTAAGGGGAGACCGCCACCAATGGCAATGACCTCATTAGAGGTCAGCGTAGACGACGGGTAGTTGGGGGTGGCAATTCTTGCTTCCTTTTTCTACCCTAGCTGAACCAAGGGGAGACGGGTCGGGGGGCCCGTCTTCCCATTGCACTGATTCAGCCGTCTGGGAGACAGTTGGGGTTGTACCAGACTGTCTCTCTTTAGCGCCGGGGCCCGATTGGGGCCAGCCGTCGGGGCGACGCGGCAGATTGCAACCGCATTGCCCGCGGCGTCCCGCTATGGCGGCCGATGGTACACTGTGGAGTTTTAGTGAGTAGGAGTCTCACATAACCACTCGTCCCCCCGGGTGGGTGTGTATCCATGACGGGTTTCTCCACGTAAAAAAAAAAAAAAAAAAAAAAGTTTCCTCCCCGTGGAGTACCCCGGGCAACGTCGACCACTCTGGTCGTTGGCTGATACCTGAAGCGCTCTTCCTGCTATCCCTCTGCTTATCAGAGGGGACCGTGGAGGGCCGTTAAAAGCTCATGGGTGTGGCGTGTGAACAGCGTACCCAGTACCGGGCTGGGGCCGATGAGGACTCAATTTGAGCCACGGGCCCAGTTCCGGACAGCAGCAGGTTTTTTTTTTTAGTTCTGACTACACTGTTAGCCTTAAGGACCTTGAAGCCGCTGCGGCTTACGGCGTGATTTTGAGATTTTACGGCGTGATCGGTAGCTTTTATACCGGTCCCGGCAGGCGTAACCGAACTGCTGGCTCTCATGATGATACGACCTTAACTTCGCTTACACGGAACATTGAAAAGCCTTTTATAAGGCTCTACAGAAATTTGAGGCTTGATGTATTTGCGATCAAGCACTGGGGAGAAACCTCCGAAATGGAGACTATGGCTTTTGACACCAGAAAGCGGCCGTTTAAAGCTGGTAAAGCGGGATTCCTTGAGGTTAAAACACCTCCGAGCAAAGTCTCAACTGCTGAGAGGTGTAACACCCGAGACCCTGGCTGCTTTGTGGGAATGACGCATGGGCCAGTTACTGAAGCGACGCCACATTGCCCTCTTCCTGGGCTGATAAGCTCTCTTGAGGATGGTGAAGCTGTGGATGAGGCGGTGCAATTGCGGATGTGAGAGTGCTTGATGGCATCGAGCTCCTCGATCTAGTGAGGCTGAGAGCACTCGCAAAGGAGAAAGTTGATGATATCCTTGAGGTTGCCAAGGCATCTGGCAATCTCAAAGGTACGTTTGTCAAAAAACTTACGGAGGCGACGTAGGCGCTCCAAGAACTTACTGCTACAGCTCTCACGCGTACGGTGGCGAAGGAGACCCTCATCCTGCGGCAGAATTAGGCATAGAGAACCTGTCTCTTCGCCCTGTGGCCACGGAGCCTGGAATTATAGAGATTCCTGGTGCCCATGGCCCGGAGCAGGCTGGCAGATTAGCTCAAAAGCTCCAGGGGGCCATACCAGTGAAGAGGTTAAACATCCGGCTCGTTGGGCTGGATGAGACCGTGACAGAGGCAGAAGTCGTCGCGGTGACGGTGGCGAAAGGGGGTGCGAGTCATCCCTCATTAGAGCGGGCGAGATACGCCCCTACGGGAGAAGCAGTGGAGCGATCCACCTGTCGCTCCCAGTCGCCGCCGCCAAAGCGTTGATGGAAGCAGGTTGTTTCCTCATGGGCTGGAGTTCGGCTCGCGTCTGCCTACTGGAGGGAGGACCGCTACGGTGTTATAGGTGCCTGGTCGTGAGCCATACCCGGCCCACTGGCATGTCAGAGGTGGATAGGGGAGCTCTGTGCTTCCAGTGTGGGGAGCCAGGCCACAAGGCATTGCAGTGTGTTGGTAAAAAGCTGCACTGTGCCTTGTGTGCCGACGTCTACAGGCCGGCGGACCACTACATGGGGGGCGCCAAGAGTACGCCACTCATAAAAAAGAGGGCACCACCACCTACGAGCACTTTCGCCTCTTTCCTCCACCCTAGCTGGACCAAGGGGACATGGGTCGGGGGGCCCGTCTTCCCATTGTACTGGTTCAGCCGTCTGGGAGACAGTTAATCATAGACTATTATTTTCTGTTTGACATTTGCAATATGAACTTAAACAATGAATATTGTATCACTTTTCATTGAAGTGACAATGCCTATATTTTGGGGAGTCTAAGTTCAATGGCACTGGTCGGTTTAGGATTCTCAGTATTAATTTATTTTGTTTAATATATTAGTAACAGATATTATAGATAAATTTTAGCTTTCTGCACTCCTTCTCCATATAAATTTTAACCATGCCAAATCTCACAGTCTTCCGTGCACGCAATACGCAAAAAAGTTTTTGTTTCATGTAATTATATACTGACGTATATAATGATATAATTTATACGAACTTGAGCGTGTAAAGAAAGTCTTAAGTCTTGAGTCTTATTCAGTTTCCTTTGAGAAGTACTTTAAGTGTTACTACTTTTAGTTTGTTTCGACTTTGTAAAGACCCGCAAAGTTTCATGCGAATGTATACAGATTTACTCTAGTATTTTATTTCGTACAGCCGCCGGCCGGATGGAATTCAATTCCTGAATCATTCTATTTTTAAACCCTTTTTAAGGAAAGAATTTAGAAAAATCAATCCCTCTTGTTCACTTATGTCACACAAGAAATCCCACAAGTTTAAGCTCTAAGTTATTTGTTAATCTTTGTCAAATAAAAAAATAAGTAAAAAATATAAATGAATTTTATTGACCTAGTTGTGGCTTAGCATTACTTATACATTTTGTCGTACCCTACAATTCACCAGTGTTACATTTTTGTTATTACTTCATAATTTAATTCATTTTATTTGATATCTTATTTAAATTGTTGTTAAATATCATATTTATTAGGTTGGACAACTTTCCGGTGTCCTATAGCACTACTATTCATACTGTGTGAATTTTTTGGGTGCAAAAAATATTTAATTATGGCCTGTTACGACTAGCAGACAACTTTATAATAAAACATATTAATAAGGGAATAACATATACCTTCTGTATGCAAAATTTTATAAAAATTTACGATTTCTTTTTCGAATTGACTATTATTATTCACAATTCCTACAGTTTTTTAAATTCTGCAACAATATTAGTTTCTTGTGCACAAAACTTCTTAAAATCGGTCTAGCGGTTTTTGTAGTTAAATACGAATATACAAACAAACAGACATTTTTTAATGTCATATTTATTATCAGTGTCCTTTACGTTAGACGTCTATCAGGAAATTTGAATAAAAATAGTATTCAACTATGTATGAGTAGTATACAACTCGAGGGTAGGCGGGTAATTAACCTGCGAAAATTTCTTCTCTGTATTTATTTTAGTTAAATAATACAATTAATAAGTTTATAAAATGTTTAATAGTAATAAATCAATGCTAGTATAAATTACCTGTCGGTTGAGTGTTATCTCCTTGAAAATAGCAACTTAGCACATAATGGAGTCACTTAAAGAATCTGTGGCAGATATGATGGTGATGTTTCACGAGCGTATGGCGAATTTTGAAGCCGAACTAATGAAGACACCCAGCACTACTCCCAGTACTGTAAGTCTTTCTACTGATTTTATCACGTTTAAGTCTTTTATCGTGGAGGCACTGGGAAGTCTTCATCGCCAGATGGAGATACTGGCCAGCACAGTTGACAGTCTCGAGATGCAGTCACGTAGAAAAATACTTTTACTTCATGGAGTGCCAGAGCAGAAGAAGGAAGAAACGGTAGAGGTGATGATGAAGGTTATCAAAGATAGTCTAAACATTTCGGAATTCACTGTCGCTGATATTAGACGGTGCCACAGGATGGGACGACCTTCAGCGACTCAAAAACCTAGGCCGATTCTATTAAAGGTTCAAAGTGTAGCAATCCGTGACAAGCTCTGGTTCAGCAAAACTAAACTTAAAAACACCGGAGTTACTATGTCTCAGTTTCTGACTAGAGCGCGGCATGATGCATTTATGGCAGCTCGTGAGAGGTTTGGTATTGAGAAGTGTTGGACCACGGAAGGCTATGTCTTCGTTCTGGCGCCGGACGGATCTCGTCAACGAATCACTTCACTCACTGATTTGAATAAGATCAAACACGAAGATACTGCTAAACCAACGGTATCCGTGAAGACAGTCACGAAATCTAAACGTACAACCTCCAAAAAGTAACTTTTGCTGTGATGATCGTATGATATCCTGTTAGTAACTAAGGTAGTTCAGTTTTATTTTGTTTCGATATTTGTTTACAATCTAACTTTTTTTCCAATTACCTACTTCACATTTCTTAGTTATGTTACTAAGTTACTTAGCGAAGTCGCTATAGTACCGTTCACGTTCAGTGTTTATTTGAATATCTTTAACATGCTTATCTCGGGTTATTCAGTATAATTGTATTATTTTGTTTACTATTTCGTTTTGTTGCATAGATATATTTCTGATTGTTTTGATCCATATTAATGTTAAACTCAATTGTTCTGTATTAACTTAGTAGATGAGTTAATGTTATATATACATTTTTATTGTTCTTTTTTGTTATGAAAAATAATTTTTAACTTAACATATTAAAACCACTCAATTAACCGATAGATAAATTGATATAATCATTTGTTAAAACTTTTTACTTTATAAATTATATTAGTATTATATATTAAGTTTAGCATTATTATTATTTTTTACTTTTTTACATAACATATTGTTTTGAACTTATTTATATATTTATATACATATGTTATTATTGTTTATATACATATTATATTCTCATTACTATATTAAAAGTTGTAAAAAAAATTTTTAGCTCTCTTAGATTGTAGTAAATTTTTGTTGTTGTTTTTTTTGCTTTATTTGTACCTTTTTTTTACATTGTAAACTTCATTTTTTATTTTTCTTTTTTGCGCAAGTTTTTCGTCATTCTCTATCAGTTCTCTCTGGGGTTGAGGGGAAACTTAGTTTTGTTTTAATTTATTTCCATATAAACTATATCATATTATTTTAAGGATAACAATTGTAATAACTAACTGGTTACTGTTTCTTTTTATGATGTCTTCTTCTGGTGAATCGTTTATTACTGCTGAGAGTGATAGCTCGTATGAGAGCGTAAATAATAATTTCACAACCCTTAAAAAACTTTAGAAAATGCTTTTGTTGCTTGCCCCAAAAATTTCAATGTATGTCATATAAACGCACAGAGTATCCCATGTCATTACGATGATATCTTGGACACTTTTGATTCTTCACTGATACACGCTGTACTGGTCTCTGAGTCATGGCTCAAGCCGTCGCTTCCATCTTCTTTATATTCTATTCCAGACTATATACTTGTCAGAAACGACCGCACTGGTAAGGGAGGTGGTGGCGTTGCAATCTACTTGAAAAGAATTTATCCCTTTAAAATTATTTTGAGTTCCACTTCTAGCAACAACGCTTCGTGTGAATTTCTCCTTCTTGAAATTGACTTAGGTCTTAAGTTTGCTATTGGTGTAGTGTACTGTCCTCCAGCAGTTAACTACTTCTCCGAATTGGAACTGCATTTTGAGAATCTTATGGCAAATTATAACCGTATATTCATTATGGGTGATTTCAACACGTGCCTGCTTCGTAATGATTCCAGATGCCTCAAATTACGATCGATTCTCGAATGTGCTAGTTTTAGTATTTTAGATTTAGCACCCACGCACCACTCTAGTAACTCTGATTCTCTCTTAGATTTGATGATAACTTCGGACACCAATCTCTTATTTAGTTATGGGCAACATTTGGCGCCAGCCTTCTCGCACCATGATTTGATATATGCCTCCCTTAAAATTAAAACACCTAAACCTAAACCTATAATTCTCTCTCAAAGAAATTTTGGTCGTATGAACACCGATAAGCTCCTTAGTAACGCTGCTAACATTGATTGGGTAGCGGTAGAATCTCTGTCTACAGTAGATGAGAAGCTACATTTCCTGAACACTACTGTTGTTGATCTTTTTGACCGTCATGCCCCAGTTCGTCCCATAAAAATCAAGCATCGTCCTGCTCCTTTGTTTTCAGATACAATACGTAGGGCAATGTTAAAGCGTGATCGTGCATTTCGTAAGTTCAAATGTCACAGGTCTGATGAAAATTGGGTGCTGTACAAGGCCTTAAGGAACAGATGTAATCTTCTGTGCCGGAACGCCAAACGTCGCTATATTTATAAGCAACTTGAAGTATCCACACCTGCTTGCTTATGGAAATTTCTAAAGTCGCTCGGACTATCCAAACCCTTGAATAGGGACGATAAAATTCCTATTGACTTGAACTTGTTAAATAAACATTTTGTAAGAGCTACTAAGCTCACACTGAATGTTAAAAATTTTACTCTTAAATTTCTTGCTTGTTTACCCCGTCCTCAGATTGAGCAGTTTGAGTTTTCCCCTACTAGTGAAGATGAAATTACAAAAATATTCCTAACTCTCAATTCCAAAGCTGTGGGTTGTGATAATATTGGTTGTGTCATGCTACAATATATTTATAAGCTTATTCTCCCATGTGTGACTTCTATCATAAACTTTTCTTTAACCACGGGGATTTATCCAGCTTCTTGGAAGAATGCTTATATTGTTCCGCTTTCTAAAGTTACCAATCCCACAGCTCCTAATCATTTTCGACCTATCTCTATTCTTCCCTTCCTTTCCAAAATTTTGGAATCTATTGTCAATAAACAAGTTACTTCTTTTCTCACTGACAACGATCTATTAAATCAATTTCAGTCTGGCTTTCGAACCGCCCACAGTACTACTACTGCTCTGCTTAAGATCACGGAAGATGTTAGATCTAATATGGAAAAAGGTATGGTCACAGTATTGGTCCTTATTGATTTTAGCAATGCATTTAATGCTGTTGACCACGATCTTCTGATTGCCGCTCTTTCTTGTCTTCAGTTTTCACCCTTAGCACTGGAATGGTTTTCTTCTTATCTCCGAGATCGTCACCAGGCTGTTCGCGTCTATGATGGCGAATCAAATTGGTGTGCTTTAGAAGCTGGTGTTCCCCAAGGCGGCATTCTTTCTCCGTTACTTTTTTCTATTTTTATAAACTTACTTACGCCTATTTTACAATCCCACTACCATCTCTATGCTGATGACCTGCAATTGTATCTGCATTGCGAAATAAAGAATCTTCCTTCTATAATCAATAATTTAAACAAGGACCTCTCAAGTTTACTTTCCTGGTCTGAGTCTTACGGGATTTATGTTAATCCAACTAAGTGTCAATCCATTATAATTGGTAGCTCAAAACAGCTTGCTAAAATAGACTTTAATTCATTGACTCCTCTTCAATACAATAAATGTACCATTCCTTACTCAACTACGGTGAAAAATCTTGGTATCATCTTCGATACTAAATTATGCTGGGCAGACCAGGTCAAGGAAGTTAGTAGAACATTTTATGCTTCTCTTCATTCTCTCGTGCGTTTGAAAAACTTTCTTCCTGTTAATACTAAGATTTCCCTAGTGAATACTCTTCTTCTACCACTTCTGGATTATGCAGACGTTGCTTACTTGGACCTCTCAGAAGATCTCTTAAATAAATTTGATCGTCTACTCAATAACTGTATCCGTTTCATCTTCCGTCTTCGGAAGTTTGATCATGTTTCTGAATACCGGGCCAGGTTGAAATGGCTACCTATTCGGCAACGTAAGAATATAAGAATACTTTGTCTTCTTATCTCCGTACTTAATAATCCCAAATCCCCTAAATATTTAAAAACACTTTTTCAATCTCTCGCGGATACGCATAATAGACAGCTAAGGTCTTCTGATTCTTTAATTCTCAGTATACCAAGTCATCATACTAATTTCCGCGACCAATCCTTCGCCGTTACAGCAGCACGACTGTGGAATTCGCTTTCTATCAATATCCAACTGGCCAACTCTCGAAATTCCTTCAAGTATTCGCTACGTAGGTTTTACTTGGAGCAATTGAATACTTCTTAATAATATATAATCTTAATAATCGTTATAAACTTTTTTTTTACTTAACATTATGCACACCTTGCATATACCTTTCCCTTGCTCCCTTGGAAGACTGGCAGAGAATGCTTTTTAGCATTAAGTCCTCCATTTGTACTTTTTTTTTGTGCAATAAAGAATATATAATAATAATAATAGAAGTATAGAGATAACTACATATTTATTCATGTAGATATCACAACAAACATCATTGTGATAGTTCAGTTATTGCAAAAGTTAAATCAATTTTCCAATGATTGATCAAAGACTTTCCAACTATAACTAACTAGATTTGCAAAAGTACGGTGTTACTTTGAAAATACAAACCGAAGTTCGGGGCACGAACAAGTTGTGAAGGAAAATTGAATGAAAAAGTTTAGAAGATCAGTGTTTCGTCGAAGTCTTTTGATCATTGCTGCAAACATCGAATAACTTTACGTACATATTTGAATTTAGAAAATAAACTAAATATTTGAAAATCTATACAGAATTGAAGTGTAAATGTTTCATAGTGTATAAATGGTTGTATCTCAATGATGTTTTTTTTTTCTTGGTGACGTGTCGTATTTAGAAAATTATTTACTAGAATTTGGAAGAATATTGTGCCTAAAACTGATTATGTAATGAAATTATGATAAAAATTAAATAAATATATATTTCTAGAACATTACAATTTATATATAAATGTATTTGCTATTTTATCAATTCTTCACTAGTTCTCCTAATAGAATTTAAATAATAATAAATACTACATTACCAAATAAGTCTTATTAAAACATAAAAGTCCTTAATAGGCCTCCGAAATTACACTTCAATACATCACAACAGTATGGTAGGTTTTACGGATGTAAAACCAGGAACCGTCGCCTTAGCTGTGTCACCATGGAAGATCAGCTACGTATCGTACGATGCTCGATAGCTCGTAGGCTAAGATGATGTAGGCTCGAGACAGGAACCGTTACATCAAGCAGAAAGGAACAAATATAATCTCAGAGTTTCCATGTAAAAGAAAATATAATGTCAATTATTATAAAATTCGAAATGAGACTTCTCCGATGTTTACAATAATTCTTCGATTGAAATGCAATTTACTTTGGTATTACACTATACTTGTTGCTTATATAATCAACTATTTTTCTCAATTATTAAAAAATACGAGTCCTTTCGACTTCAAAAGATTGTCGTACAATAATCTTTTATTTTTTCTGTCATGTCTATTTTGAATTTTAAATTACAAATCTTATTTTACCCCTTTCTATCCCTATTTAAGCGTATTGCGTGCACGGAAGTCTGGGATTAGGCATGGTTAAAGTTTATATGGAGAAAGAGGGCAGAAAGCTAAAATGTATCTATAATATCTATTACTAATATATTAATTTCAATAAATTAATACTGCGTATCCTAACCCGACAAGTGTCATTGAACTTAGACCCCCCAAAATATTGACATTGTCACTCAACGAAAAGTGACAGCAAGTGATGTAGATAATACTCATTGTTTAGGTTCATGAATACTGCAAATGTCAAAAGGAAAATAGCCTATAGTCGCTGATCGAATTTCGACTTTAGAGCGATCGCTAGTACATATTATTATATACTAATTAGATTTTAACAGACAAAATATAAAATAGAAATACCTAACTGATGTCTTGAAATATATATATGATATATATATATATATATATATATATATATATATATATATATATATTGTTAATAAATAAAGAGAAAACTATAATAACCGAAGATAAATAAGATATTATACAAGGTGTCCAGAAAGGGTAATCGGGTATTTGTAAGTTCAATGAAACAAAAATTATTTGTATGCAATAAAAAAGTTTATTGTTCATTATTAGCATATGAATTGGAGAATTATTTGGAAAAGATGATGTTATCCAAATGATGACCGTTACGTTGCTGGCACTCTTCTAAACGGAAACGAAGATTGGCGATAACACGTTGACACATAGCTATCGATATTGCTGCCATTTCTGACCTGATGTTTTGCTTTAACTGGGTTAGATTCGTCGGATTGTTTTGATAAACCTTACTTTTAAGGTATCCCCATGCAAAATAGTCAAGCGGGCTAAGGTCGGGGCTTCTGGGAGGCCAGTTGATGTTACCCCTTTGCGAAATAACTTTATTAGGGAATAATTCGTTAACAACTTCCATTGAGTCATTTGAGGTATGGCAAGTGGCCCCATCTTGCTGGAACCACGTTCTTGAGTTGAAACCTGCAAACTCCTGCAACTCTGGGACCAAAAAATTTCGCAACATATCGCAATAACGGTCACTATTCACATTAATTGCTCGGTCTCGTTGATCTTCATGAAAATAAGGACCAATTATGCCTTTAGCAGACGTAACGGCCCAAACAACGACCTTTGGGCTATGCAGGGTCGTTCATGCTTTCGTCTCGGATTCTCCACTGCCTAGTACCGACAATTCTGCTTATTAACATGACCATTCAGGTGAAAATTTGCTTCGTCACTGAACAGTATGTTGTTAAAGTTGTTAAATCGCTGCAGCATTTCGTTCGCAAAATTCAGTCGATTAGCATAGTCCGTATCCTTCAATTCTTGAACCAATTGAATTTTATAGGCTTTTAGATGTAAGTCTTTCTTTAAAATCGAATGTAAAGACGATTTTTTGATGTTCAACGCTTGGCTTCGCTTTCGGATGGATAAAGACGGATTTTGACGAACCGACGCTTCAACTTCTTCAATTGTTTCTTCATCGCGAACTGAACGAGGACGACCAGAGTTTTGAATTTTAACTGTCGCACCTGTATTCTCGAACATCCTGATCCATTTCCTAATGCTATTGTCACTTGGCGCGTGGCGTGTACGATATTCCGCACGATAGAGATGTTGAGCAGTCACTATTGAATCACCATTACGATAATACGCTCGTACGCAAAATGCGCGATGCGTCCCCGAGTACTGTTCCATCGTGACTAAAACTGCACAAAATGGCGGACGCCACGAACCCCTCCCCGCACCTTTAGACGCCCCGTTTCGAATATGGCGCGAAAACAAATACCCGATACCCTTTCTGGACACCTTGTATATACTAAAAATGATTGCTTTGACCGTCAATTACTACAAACTATATATTCGTTAATTCTTCATCAAAATTAATGGTTTTAACATCATTTTAAAACTTATGTTTCTTGCTATTGAAAAAGAAGATAAATAGTTTTATAATGTTTGTTGATATTAATGAATAGTGATAGAGGCAAGACGCTGTGAAATAGGCAATTGCATGTCGAGTATGAGTTTGAAGGCCAAGCCGTATTTCCGTATCTCGTATTTCGTATTTCCACCGAGGCATATATAGTGCTTTTCTCAAACATGCATGGAAATATTGTCTTTATTTTCGAAAAAAAAAAAAACACGCGAAGTGTCAAATTTACGGACAAAGAAAATTAAATCCATTGCAGGAGCGTTTTGTGAATTTGTAAAATTACAACGCTCCAGCAATGTTGTATGAAACGGCGTGCCGGGGTTATTAAATACTCTTTGATTGGATCTCTGTTGTCATTCTTGGCATGTCCGTAAATTCAATACTTCACATGTTCTTTTTTCGAAAATAATGACAATATTTCCATGCATGTTTGAGAAAAAATATATTAACGTCACCTATTATAATTTATTGAATTATTATGACCGCCATTTACTTTGTTTTCATTATATAATTATCGTTCAGCAAGATATTCCGCAAGACCGGCAATTATATTTTTCTAGTAAATACTTATATAGTCAACAAAAAAAAACTTCAATATAATTTATACACATAAACCACTTTGAAAACAATTTGAACTATCCAAAAGGAAGAAGGATGAAAAAACTAACAAGTCGAGCTTTAAAACTCATTTAAAAATAAAATGAAAGGTAACATAAAACATACTAAACATTCAAATTGGCACGAATATAGATAAAAATCCTGTTGAATTATTGAGAAAATTGAAAGGTTGTAAGTTTAATTATTTTTTATGAAAAGTATTTTTTGTAAATCGACGGAACTTCGGATATGAATCAAAATCTAGATCATTTATAATAATAATATTATAAAGAAAAAGTTTAATTTTGCGAGTTTGTATGTAACAATTATAATATGAATGGTGATCGATGGAAAAATAATGTGATTTTTTTTTTCATTTAAAAAAATATTTTTGCATTTTATAGCCCATTTAGTACTTAGGAAGGTTATATGCTATATAACTTCACTCTACGACTCTAAAGACCGGGTCAGTATCCATAAATATCAAGAAATCGGGAAGATGTAAGCAAGTATGGGGAATTAGTAGTAAGTAGGTAATTAGTGTAAAAGGGGATTATAAGTTATACTATACCAAAAGTGTATACTCTTTACAGTTTGTACTCTCGCTCATCGATGCGTAATTAGAACATATTACCTCTATCTTATTTATACAAAGCTCGTCTTATATATCAAAATCTCGTGTCACTGTTTGTGCTCGCACTTATCTGAAATGGCTAGACCAATTTTTATATTTCATACCGCTGCTAGGTGATTAAGGTGTGCCTACACAGATTTTTTTTTCTATTTTACGGTTGAAACCGTGGAGTACAGCTAGTCTCTGTATATATTCCGGATATCTCTGATATACGAATAAATAAAACTTTCCCTTATCTCCCATGAAAGGAAAGCTTATACGTGTCGAAAGGAAACAAGATGAGATTTTATCTAAACGCTGTTCAAATAGTCTGCCATTTTCTGTTAAATTTATGCTCCGGCTGGAATTGTTTTACTTAACATACTTTCCTTTATTTTCTTAACATTACGGAAACCACAGCCGATCGTCATGTTAATTTCTAAATAACTACATACCAACCTAAAACTACCTCGCAAGGATCGAAAAAAAGTAGGGTTATCGTTAAAAAAAAAATTGTGATAGGACAAAGTGACCACACTATGTCTGATGATAAACGGAATACAATCTAAAAAAACGGCGACAACCGTGTGATAGCTATCGTGCTGTCATGCAAATCTGCAAGCCTTGAGGTACCTACCAAAGAAGCTGATATATAAACCAAAAGAAAGTCACTGTGGTTTCTCACCACGTGTATGGTGGTCGCGACCTTGTTGGGTACAGACCTCTTCCTAAGCATGCCCTTATTGCGGATGTTACCACCCTCGAGTATAAAATCTGTCGCCAAGCCACTACAGGGGTGTGGTTAGGCTTAGCGTGCAAACATCTGGACACTTTAAATTAAGTGAAATTGTGGGTCAAAGGTTAAAACTAAAAGTATTAAAAAAAAACGAAGTTTGAATTCAATCGCGTTAACGTAACCGTCTGTATTAAAAATCTATTTTTAAACGGCGTACATAGCTGACAGAAACCCAATTAAAACGGTGAAAGCTGCCTCACATAAAGTTTATTCGCTTTGGGTGTGTTTACTCGTTCACGGTTTAAACGATAGTTTACGCCTTTCCCGTGTATCGAATGAAATTAGAGTTACTTTTTAGCCTTTCATGTAGCATTTCGTGATTTGTTTTGTTGAATTTTGAAAACCACGATTCTTAATTATAACAATTTGGTTTAACTAAAGATACATTGTTTTACTATATTTACATGTATGTTCCTTCTACAGATGGTAAATGAATATATTGATATCTATTATAAATAACACTGTAATTTTAATTGTGTTAAAAAACGCTAAGAAAATTTTAAAAACTCTGTATTTGAGTTTTACAACTTTATTTCTATGATTAATAGATCCATTTTTACTTAACTAAAACTATAATTGGAAATTTAAAAAAATATGTATCATATATAATGTTATTAATTATTTGGTTGGAATTAACTATGTGAAAAAAGGTTGAATGAATTGAATGAAATTGAATTCAAATGAATCTAAATTCATTTCAATCATGATGCAAAAAAAGAATTATGAACTTGATTTAAAAAATTAAAATGGCTCTTCTGTTGTATCCCATGGTTAAATTACGATGTTATTATTCCACACTAGGTGAGGTCGGCACACACATCTTCATTTATTATATACCTACTATTCATTTCATGTCATTAGTTTTGGCTTAAGTTTTACGACCGGCCGCCTGCCTGGCTTCAACCCTACTTGGGAATGCTATTTTTGCTATGGTTGCACCCAAAAGTTCCTTAGTTCTTCTTCTTCCTAACTTGGCAACCGGTCCTCTTTAATGAAGACCATTACAGCCTATTATCAAGTGAATTATAGTGTCATCTGTTATGACGATTCAGTATCCTAACAAGATGGTGGCTCCCTTGTTAGAACTTTCTAGTAAATTTTTGTGGGATCTCGGAATGAATGCTTTCAGCTTATATTTATAATCCACCTCACTTATGCACAAAAACCAAACTATATCAGGCAAAACGCCACCAATATTACATAATACAGGGTCAAAAACATAAGTAAATGAATTAAAAATAAAAACCACAACATGTGACTTCAAGATCCCGCCAAAAACTCCGTCCCTTAGTTGCCTTCTGTGAAGAAAGGGGCGGTCCTATTCTAAGCCGGGAACCACAAGACTAAATAAATCTAATATTAATTACAAAATACAAATATAAAGTATATCACTAATAATATATGTTATTACAATTACTATATTATTACGATTACAATGTCATTCGTATTTTGTTATATTAGTTCTATGTAGTCCGCGTCTATTTATCTTAATATCTTAATACTCTTATTTACCTTGTATTTCGTGTATATTATGTATTGTTTATTGTCAAATTTCCAGGGCATCGGTTGGGTTAATGTATTCGTCCGTTCAGATATCATTTATAATACGATCCTTTTAGTTTATTAAAGAAGGTTTTATATATATTTATCATATTTATATTAAGGCAACCTGGCCCTAGTATTTCCAGACGCCGTGATATACGTCTCCCGTCTAGGTAATAATTACTCTATGTAAGTTGTATATGCATAGGTAGTTAGTTCTATTCTTGAATTTCACAGAGAATAAAAGGAAGGGCTCTAGCTAGGGAGTCGTTTGAATGTCTTTTAAAAGAGACTGTCGTGTTTTCTATTTATTTTATATAATTAGCCTAACTTACGAATGTGTCATAAATACATTGTGGTGGTTGTATAAACGTTTCAACTATCTGCCGACTATATTATTTATAAGACTGAGCTAGCTTGGCGAAATACTTAATTATAAATACCTAGGCGACCGAGCTATGCTCGGTGTCTTATAAACAAAAAAGAAAACACCTATTTTGGTAAACTTGTAATGTAAAACATTATCTAAATGCAAAGTTTCATCGAAATCGTTGGAGCCGTTTCCGAGAAATGTTCAATGTTTGTTTACATTTTAGGATTGACAAACATGTCAAATACTATGATAGTTTTAGGACATGCGTAGTTAGGAAAATTTATTTTTATCTAACAAGGTTTTATGCAAATTAATAAAACTTTGAGCATCATAGTTCGATTTTAAGTACAAATTATATTAAATTTTAAAAGAATTCAAATAATTAATAGAAAAATTTGTATTTGAAAAGAATTAGAAAGAACGATTGTCATTATACGACTGACCTCGTAGTCGTAAAGATTGTTTATTATATAAAAAATAATAAAATTTCGGTTGAGATGATAATTAACATGGGTAAAATACCCCATGTTAAAACAACAAATTCCTACTGAAGATTGAAATGATTAAGTAGTATGATGAGGTATCACCTGAACTTTATAATTATACTTAATATAAATAAAATAAATCTCCTATTTTCACATGTGAAATCTCGATGACTGAGATTTTTAGTGCTGCGCCGTCTACTTAAGCGGTGTATCCTGGTACGGTCTCCTGGAGGCGACGACTCTTGCTGAGAATTTGCTTGAGCCGATCAACCAGAACCATGAGATCCTGGTTCGTGATCTCAACAGGGAGCGGCCTGTACTGAAATCCTGTCTAGTTCGGTTATTGTGTGGTGAACATCAGGATGTTGGAACTCTAATAACACTAACTAATTTTAATCACATTTTTTGTAAACCTGTATATATTTTTATAATCAAATTGTAAGATGTCCTGGAATTACACTTTTCTAACTATCTGATAACGTTGTATTTTATTTTTTAAATAATATCTTTAGGGTTCTATGATGTAAAAATAACAGCTGTTGTCTTTATAAGTTATTTTAATAACAGAAATGAACAATATTAGAATATACTGTAGAAACTAAGATACATAAGAAACTAAACTTTTTTGTTACAAAATGAAATTTCTAAAGAAAATGTATTTATTGTGAAAGAATAGAACAATTTAATACAAAGTATGGGCTCCTCTGCTATTCAGAACTTGTCGGCAACGATTATTCATTGAATTAATGAGACTGTTTATGTCATCCTGCGGTATTCGCTCCCAATGGAATTGTAGCAAATCCTTCAGCTGTTGGGTTGTTGTCGCTCCGTCCAAGTCGGAGTCAAAACACGTCTCTGGAGCATGTCCCATGCGTGCTCGATGGGGTTGAGATCTAGCGATTGTGCAGGCCAGGGCAATACCCGGATGTTCTCCGTTGCAAAGTATTCACTGGTTCGCCGAGCTGTATGTGAACGCGCATTGTCATGCATTAACCTAAAATCGGAGCCAAAGGTTTGTGCAAATGAGTAGACATAAGGTCTGAGAATATCCTCAATGTAATTTTCAGCATTCATGTTACCATTTACAAAAACGAGCTCAGTTCGCCTGTTCTTCATAATACCCGCCCATAACATAACTGTTGAGCCGCTGTATGGATGAACTTCCTGAACGCACCTGAGCCTATCAGTATTTCCGGGCCGACGATACACTCGCACCCTTCTTGTATCAGGCTTAAACGCGAATCGCGACTCATCGGAAAACATAATTTTATCCCATTGTTCCTGGATCCATGTTATGCGTTCTCTACACCATTCATATCGACGAGCGCGATTCCCGTGACGTATCGGTGGGCACCTGATTGGGCGTCGAGCTCGTAGGCCGTACACATGCAGTCGATTTCGCACAGTTTGAGGACTTACATCAACACCACTTGAAATTTGTAGCCTCAAACTTATCTCTCGGGCGGTTAACATCGGCTGGCGTCTTGCAGTCATTTGTATGTACCGGTCTTGCCGAGTGGTTGTACTCCTTTTACGGCCTAGATGCTGTTCAACGGGTTCTCCTGTATTATTGTAGCGCTGCCAAAGACGACAAATAACACTTCTATGAATGCCAAAATGTCGAGATACCTGAGATTGATTACTTCCCACTTGCAACATCCCAACAGCTCTTTGCATTTCATCTGCCATCAAATGACGTCGCTTCATGACGTAAAGAATATCTAACAATTCAATTTTGTCGCTAACTTTATTTAAATGGTTGGTAAAATTATAAAATCAAGACTAAACGTAGCAATTATAACGCACTTAAATTCAAACAAATTCGCAGTCATTTGAATTTTATGAAAAAACAAAACATAATCAAATATTTTGTTTACAACCAGCCAGTATGTCATCAATAACAAAAAAGTTTACTTACCTACGTACTTTGTTTGAGTAAATATTTAGAAATTAATTAATATAAATGGAAAAATTTATAATATCACGCATGTTGCTTAGACTTTTTTGATGTGTGTACTTGAGTCGGCTTATGAACGTAATTGAAGCGAAAGATGTTTGATACAGTATATCCATAGGCATACATATCAAGTTCTCAAGCGAGGTAGGAATCTTTAACCGACTGGATCTGATTGCGATCCATTTGGTTTGTCGCGTTTCAGAATCAGCCAGTGTATGCCAAGCTGCCGAGAGGTTTGCATTCCGGCAGGATAGCAACAACCGGCGATTACGATCTCTTGATGGTCGTTATTGTTTTTAGATTCTACTGTACTTACCATTAGGCACAGTGACGTCACTTTACATTTTATTATTTAAAAAAAAAATGTTTCCCAATTAATGTTCTACCTACACTACCAAGGGCACTGAGTGATAATATATAAATAATGTAAATATATAATCGTATTCTTCGAAAGATATATTTGTACTAATTCGATGGTAAATATATTATATTTTACTGACAAATAACAACCCCGTTCGAAATTATATTCTGCGTTCGAACTTGTAAATTTTTCACAGAGTGCTCTTTGCTCAACGATATTGGCTGGCGAGAATTATAGTTCGAACGGAACTAGTGGCAGTAACTGCATTTATCAAGTACTAAAAATAAATTATTTTCATGTATCTTAAAAGCTGAAATACAAATAATTCAAGCGTACACGCTTCGTACCGTAAAAGTTGTTTAATAGGTAGTCAAACCTAGGGAAACCGTAGTAGCGTTTTAAAAAAAATACAAAAAAAATTAAATCATCTGGCAATTGTTTTCTAAATCTAAGAAGTTATAAATATTGTAACTTGACACATTAGAAATCTCTAAACTGACTCGATAGCACGTGAAAACATACGACCGCTTGTGGTACAGCCCGGCGGTGCGGCGGGCGACGGCAGTGCGGCGGTGGTGCTCCTATAAATTTTCTTTCTTTTGATTTATGGCTGTAATTTTACTTCTAGTATTATAATGCCACGTTATGCAGCCAAGTGATTGCTTGGTCAACATGTGTGGTCATTATGTAAAGCGTAGAGGAACAAATTGTGTGTTTAATATTTATCCCAACAAAAACATGCTGTAAAAACGGGTCAAGTCTCGACAGAAGATTAGTCTATAAAAAATCATAAAAAGCCAAATCACGAATTAAATTTTAATTCGACTGATTTCTTAGGTGACTAATTATAGGTATACCAGAATCTCATGGAAAATAAGGAAATCAAATTTTGTAGTAAGAAACACTAGGGCAATTGGATTACAAAGTTTTGATACTTTTAATTTTTTCTTATTATGCCTTAATATCATTCATATAAAATATTATTTGTACTACTCTGTCAAAAAAGTACAGGCAACAACAGCACTGTATTTAATCTAAATGACAGATGCAACTCAAACTCCGTGCCAATCTACAACAACAAAAAGAAAATTTGGAACCATAAAGAAATAATCCATTTCCGATACTTTTTTGACTGAATTTATATACTGTAATTTGGGTTGTTGTTGTATCTGTTGTGATCAAGAAATGAAAAAGTCCGCGTCACATTTTTGCCATTCATCTACACCAATTCGTGAGAAAGCTTCCTCTGTTAATGACTAAGTGGAAGACTCAAGACTTCATAACCATGCGATTTAAAAATGTATCTTCGGTTTCTTTCATATGCTCTAAATATCTGAATCTTTGAATCTTAATGTCATGGCGCTCCATGAAAATAGTTCTTTTCGATTGGCACTTTACAAATTCAAAGCCAATATTCTTCAGAATAAGCCTGTAAGAAAAAAAAGTTACAAAGTGTAGAAACGTTATAACTACAGCAAGTAAAATAAGTAAATACATATATGTATTACCTCAATGATTCTCTGCCTCCATTGAAGTTAAAATCTTCCCGAAGAGTTTGTAATAATTTCCTCACGCTTGGAATTTCTTTCCGTACAGTATACAATTCCTTTATTTTATTTCTGATCACTTCTAAATCAAAACTGTCCAGATTAATTTCTTTCTTTCCCTCTTTTCTCTTTTTACCAGGCGTACAGAACACACCTCCATTTACCCTTCCTCCGCCAATAATTCTTCGTATGGTAGAAGAAGACACTCCTATAAGCAATAGTTCAGTAACATAGAGTAGGTAGTACAAACTATAATTTTACTTATTTGATTTCATTAAGGGTTATAGTTTTTCTTTTAATGTATGAGAACTCTAAATAATTTACACACAAAAATGTTTATGTTTGCAGAATATCAAAAAAGCTGCCAACTATTACTAACTGTTACTTTAACACTATGATTAAAACAATAATAATTGTTTAGTACGGTACTTAGAAAAATGTTCAACAAACAAACCAGAATGGCAATCAACAAACTGGTTAGGTATGGCAGCTGATATCATTTCACCATTATATTTATAAAATATAAAGTATCTTGACTTGTTAGTCCTACTTACCGATGAATGTTTGAACTCGCTATAAAATCAAAGATTCTGATTGACCTCCATCTTCTTCTACACAAATCTTTTGGTATACATTGTAAACAACGTTTCTTGCTTGAGATCGAATTGGTTTTTTCGACATTTTCACGAATACTGTAATGTTAGAAGAAGAAACTAAAAAATCTCTGCATCGGTTGACAACTCGAATTTAATTTGACAGATGACAATTAATAATTGCCATACGAAAATCACAATTTATGTTTTCTTTTTTTCGTTCCATGAGATTCTGGTATGCCTATACAGACTAACTTTCCAATACCATTTCCATTTCTTTATTTTCTCGATGACAGCTCCTGTGAAAACTTGAACGAGCGTCTTTTTTACATTATGTATGCGTTATTTTATAAAAATATGTTGTATACATACGTACAAGGTGATACCAGAGTCGAAGAAACTGATAGGGATGAAGCTATATCGATAAACGTAACACGATAACAAACCCGATATTTTTTTACAAAATGTAAGAAACTAAACTACTGCCGGATACTTTTGTACAAATTTATTAACTAATATCATATTTCAATACAAGATGTTACACGTATTAATTCTTGATTGATAATACTAACTTCTTCAAAATTTTCTAAGCTGTTGTAAAATAAGTAGGTATAGGTAGGTACTCGACAATGAAACGAAGTAATTATAACGACAGGTAATCTTTATTTATTTATTTTAATCAAAATCTGATGAATCGTCACTGTCACGATATATGCGATCGATATTACTTATTTGGTCACAACACTATAACTATCAAATTAGAACTGTCATCGAGAAAATAAAGAAATGGAAATAGTATAAAGATTAAATGTAAGCTACGTATTCCCATCACATATCATCCGATACCCGGAGTGTGGGCAAGCGGCGACATATCGTCAGCATAACAATCCTTGTTGTTACAATACTAAGAATACAGGGCGACCGGATAATGGTGCCGTCATAACTATGTAATTGAAATTGTCAGCGTAATAATACAAAGTTAAAACTACGAGGAAAGTTAAAGTCAGTAAAAATGTACCTAACTACCATTTTTTTTATTAATCTATTTGGATGATTCTTTTTTCGTTGGAAAGGGGCTATATCAACGATGGTCTCACTTTAATTTCATTGACATTGTACTATGAACTTCGAAGATACATCAGGGAATTTCGCAAAATCATTGAAGTTGATTATCTTTTTGTTAAAAATTCTCTTGTTTTATGTATGTTCGGGCATAACTTATTCGTTTATGAACCGATTTCAATGATGTTTTTCATTGGAAAGTGAATACATCGACGGTGGTCCCGTTTTCATTTCATTGGCATTGGACTTGGAGTCTTGTATTGTGGTGAAGATAGTAAAACTCGGTATTATGATGCATAAGAAGTTATATAACTTTTAACAGACTTAAACAAGACGACACATCCACTTAAAAAAAATGAAGTAAATAAATCATTCAAAGAAAACGCGTATCACGTTTACATTCAACGGGTAATAGATATCTAGGGTAAGCCGGAAACGATATCGTATTTGATAAGCGATAGACAGTTTGATGGAAAATATGACAGTGCATGTTTTACCGTTGTATAAACAAAGTTACACTCTATATATTTTCTTTGTTATTCTTGTGATATTATTTTTTTGGACAAAATTAGAATTTTTTAGGTTTATTAAGGCGAATTCATTATTAACGCACAACAGCTTTTTTAATACCATTAATGCCTTTATCTCGTGGGTAATTGTTTAATTTTACGGTCTTCTGTGATAATTTCAGTATTCTAAAAAAATGATAGTCCCCTTGTTAGAAATCTCCAGCAAGTTTTTGTAGCATGTCCGAATAAAGGGTCCATGTTACTATTTCCAATCCATTTCACTTGTGCATAATATATTATTATAACAAAGATATATTACGTACTATACCTCAAGTAATACAAATTTATGCTATGTATTATTAAAAAGATGAAGAGATTGCTTTATTTTTGTTTGTTTCTTCTTCTTTGTCCATCCCTTTGGACTGGTACCGGTATCGCTATTTGGGGTCGGATCTCCTCACATTTTTGCGCCAAGTCAATCTGGCTTGAGTTGCTAATTCTGGCAGTTGGGCTTTCTTGAGGTCTCTCTTAATATTAGTCGTCGAAAGCGGGCAGCCTCTAGTTTTACTTTGTTCTGGTAGATTCAAACGTTCTCGGAATCTCTTAAACTACCAGTCAGATGCGAAAAAATATTTTGTAATTTATAGCTTATTTATTGAGAAAGGTTATACTGTATACTATACGCTTTAAAACTTCATACTACGACCCTAAGGAGTGAAGCAATAACCATGAAAGTCAAGCTACAAGCAAGTACTGCTGTAAGTAAGTAGTAAGTAGGCAAGACGCGCTGCACCTCCGCGCCTCCAACGCATCTGAGGCCCTAGCCAATTATGGATTTGACATATCACAACGTTAAAGCTCAAAGAAATTGAACTCGGGTGAAGCTATAAGGCACAGCATGATAAAACACAACACAATTATTTCTCGTGAGGTATACGAGATTTTCGTGATTTACAATATGTTGTGAATAGAAGAAATATTTTGAGCGAAAATGTTTATCTATACAATTAATAAAATTGAAGTGTCTGTTTGTAATGTCAAAATAACAGTTTTTTACGAAATGCATATGAAAGTATATATGATACCTATAAAAAAAAAACCATTTTTAATAATTTTGTCTGTCTGTCTTTCTGTTTGTTCGAGTAATCTCTGAAACGGTTAGACCGATTTTGATTGGACTTTCACTGGTAGATAGCTGATTTTATAGAGAGTAACTAAAGTTAATTTTATTTTACAAACAGAATTAGGGTTTCGCACAAATAGTAAAAACTGATCATGGTAAATCAATTTGGGCCCTTAAATGGCTTATGCTGAGTAAACCATAAGAGATATAGCAAATTAATGTACCACATAATTGTAGGCATTAAAAAGACCTACAAAAAAGTCAGGAAGACTATACTCTTTTATACTCTCTTTTTTAAGACGTATACGTCTTCTAAGATATCTTCTAAAGAACACCCACAATAAGTATTTTTATCTTTAAAATAGCCGGAAGCGGGGGAGCAATATCTGCGCGGGCATTCTGTAGTACACTTGAGCGAAGCCGCGGACCTAGTGTTTTATATTACCATGCATTTTAGTTTAAAAGGTATTCCAATCTGTTTAATCTAAGTGAATATCGTGCCCCGTTTATTGAGATTAATGATAAAGTTGTAATAGATCATTAATCACTAAATTTCCGTGAGTCCCAGCAACAGAACGCCTTTGTGTCTCGGATCTTGATCTGTTGTGTGACAGTGTACTTGCTTCGACCATTTATGAAGCATTTGATACTGGTAAGAAGAATCTGATCACCTCTGAAGTTTCATCAAGCATATGAAGATTTAACAAATCGTCTATTAGGGTTTGCGTCTCTTTTTTTTAAATAGTAGAAGCAGTACTAGGCGTAGTAATGGTACTATGACTGATGATCAGTACAGTGTAATCCAAAAACAATGGTGACAATCGACACATTGGCAGTCCATGGTACACTGGCCGAAATGCAACAACTAAAAGGGATTGTACTCAACATCAGACAAAGTGCAGTCACTTTGTCATGTTACCATTTTAAAAAAACTTCAATGCTACTTCCGCCAGAAAGTGATAAAAAGAAAAGAAAAGAAAAGGAACGTGTACGTCTCGGGACGCTCGATATAAGTGATAACTTAAATAAATAATTAAAAAAATTGGTTGTGGATTAAAGCGAGAGAGGGTGGAGCCTGCCTACTGCTGCCGTATGCGTGAGAGAAAGGGAAGGCAGACAGCGTGGCGCCGTAACGCGGTACGTTACGAAGCGGTTTACCTTCCCATAAAAACTTATCACTTCAAAAACTAACTATTTTTATCTTGTCTTACTTTCTTTGCTTTTCACAATAAAATTCGACTCAAAAATTATCATATCCGAAGAATAAATTTCTTCGAAACTCCACAACTAATAATAATCTTGATTCTGGAACTTTGGCAACAAACATTTATTAAGATCGTACGACACAATCCTTCAACGTATCCAATTCCATAGTTCAGTCGAATACTGTGCAATGCAATCACACGGATACGGTTTAATAATAGAATCTCTCTTCATTCTTCTCGTCCGGACATCAGATAAAACTACAAAAGGCAATCACAATTCATTTTTTTTATTTGTTTTTCTTCTTCCTCTGCGTTGTTACTACGAGTTAAATGTAATCGAAAATCTTATATTGACACACCAAATAACATTATTTTTTATTTATGAAAAAATGGTTGGCCAGTGGCCAATACACTACATTTCATTCATATTTACAAAATCAAAACATTTTTCAGTGCATTTACCTGTAGCGACATCGATATAGAGACATCTAACTTTTCTAAATCTTTTGTGACCTTACTGAATACATATAATTTTTTATATCTTATATCATAAATCAATGTTGGAGTCAGTAATGATAATAAAAAAGGAAATGTCAGACGTAGAAAGTTGAATATGTCAAGAAAAAATAATAAAAATGTAATGTCAAAATAAATAAACCATGTCTTACCAAAGTCACTTAAATATCCTATCAATAAAATGAAAATAATAACTTTAAACATTAAACTGGTTTTTATTGTTTTTTTTTTTTATTTCCAGAGACTTGTAGTGCTTAGAAATAAATAAATAAAAATATTTTAAAAGTTTCAAGACTCCATCTTAATACTACCCTACCTCTTTGTAATTTAAGTTTCGTATATATTCGTAAATAACATTAGCTTTAGGTATTTAATCATTATTTTTTATTCCGGTTAAAGTAAAATTTAAATAAAATTAAACTTTACAGACTTCATCCTTATATGTAGGTAGCATAGGTAGGTAGAATTTCACAGATTTTTAGTTAATATAAATTTTTGAACAATTATTTTGGCCGGAATAAAAAGTGAATTATTCAACGTTAAAACCCCATGTTACTTAGCTTTAGATAAAAAGGTACAGGTTTAATATTAAGTTAGAGCTGTAACTTTGATAATATTTTACATATTTATTTGGAACCTATGAGCGTCCCTGTAAGAATAGTATAACTTAAAAAAAACTCTTTATTTTCAACCTTTTACTATTATAAACACCAGCAACTTTTATATAACATTCAGCTTGTCGTATGAATTGCTATTTTCAGAAAAATCTTTTATATTTTATATGTGGTTCAACGGTCGTATCATTTGTAATTCTACACATTAAATACTATAATAATCTTGTTTTTATATCACATAACCAAAAATAAATGTAATAAAACCCATTCGGTCAAGATTTTGGACCGAGATTAACGATATTACCAAAGTTTCATCCAGCAATTATAATACACGCTGCGGTGAAACAAACTTCGACGCGTTATATAAACTTTAATGGGATCCTTTAGTATGATAGGAACACAATACAATAATACGTTTGGAAAACTAGTACAAAAACGCCTTAATTGGCATTATTATTACGCGTTATGACGTAAACAAAGTTTACTATGGTGTCAAATGTATTGTGACTTTTTTTACTACTTGTGCCCCAAGGTTTCTCCTTTCTTAAATTTAATCGATCGACTCTCCACCACCACCGCCAACGCACCCGTGTAGCCTATCCTTGTGCTAACTTTACATACTTACCTTGCCAGATTGCTTGACGTTCATTTTCACTGCTCCACTCCCTAGAGTCATAGGGTGATTTTATTTAGCCTAGAACCTTCCACAATAAGTAAGCAATAAAATTCAGGAAGATTTTTTTAATCCAACAGGTAGTTCCAGAGATATTCGTATTCAAACAAACAATCTCTTGAGGATTAAAATATTAGTATAGGTAAAAAGTATATTAACAGACATTAAATTGCATATATTTATCACGCTTTCATAAATAACTTTCAGACGTACTACACGGGCACTTCAAAAATTGCGCTCATTTGTTCTTTATTCATAAGAAGAAGGTAGTATTAACCATAATGTTACAAAGTTGAAACTTTACTTTTAGTAACCCAACGAATGTTATACATTCCGTTTCAGACGGGCAGCGCTGGCTTATTCTGGATTTTATTTTCACTACAAATAGAGATGAGTGAATTTACCAGTCGAAAGCGTTTCCTGCAAATTGCATTACTGCAGCAGAATGCCACAAATGCCGCAATATTCCAAGTTACGCCTTTACCTTTTGTCTCCAATACTGTTATTCACATATTTTATCCTATATTATTGTAGCGTTCGATTTTTGAAGTTTTTCCTTTTTAAGATTTAATGGCAACTTTGTTAATTTATAATTCTGCCAACGTCACGTGGATGGAATATTTTTATAATTATCCTTGTAATCTTCAAACATAGTTATAACAAGGTGGCGACTCCCTTATATAAATAGTTCAGGGAGTTTTGTGGTAGTTTGAAATGTATGTATGTTCCTAGTTATTTATAATACGCTTCACTTGTACACAATAACCAAAGAATATCATGTAAAATCCTGCCAAAATTATATAATATAGTACCAAATCTATATATTAATACGAGAAGCAAAAGCTTTCGGTACCTTTTTAAACGTATTGCGTACACGGAAGACTGTGAGATTTGGCATAGGTTAAAGTTTATATGGAGAAGGAGTGCAGAAAGCTAAAATTTATACATAATATCTGTTACTAATATATTAAATTAAGTAAAATAATACTACGAATTCTAACCTGACAAGTGCCATTGAACTTAGACCCCCCCAAAATATTGACATTGTCACTCAATGAAAAGTGACAGCAAGTGATTTAGATAATAATCATTAATTATGAATACTGTAAATATCAAACAGAAAATAGTCTATGATCAAAAAGTTGCTAGTATATATAACTGTGATTAAAAATGCGTGCGTTCGGGGAAACCTAGTCAAGAGCGAAATTACAAAAAAATTGTTGTGTTAAGTGAAGGTAGCCACACTGGATATAATGCATCACGTATATCGAGTGCAAACATTCAAAGAAGAGTAAAATTAACGAGCGTAGATACTTAAGTACAAGGCTAGAGTTTTATCACCAATAGCTCTGATGCAGAGACGGTAAATGCTAAAAATATTAATTTTAAAGTAAGCGGTTATAAACTAAAATTTGTAGTACCCCGAATTTATTTAATCCGTCACTTTACATGCAAAGAGAATTCATTTCGCGTGACTTCTAGCGACGCTTTGAACTACTTGCGGCCGCACTTTTAGCTCAGCGCTTTTACCCTTAAAGTTATCGTCTACGCTGGCTGGGAAACATTATGAAGATCACTTAAGCAAACAGATTATAATAATTCTTAAAATAAATGGTAATAATAAACCATTAAATTAAAACTTTGTTTACAAGTTCCTCTGTTTCTTATAATTACTTATCTTATTATATTAAGTGAGCAATTCTTGTATATATATATAATTGGTTTCTCAGAAACGGCTCCAACGATTTCGATAAAACTTTGCATTTAGATAATGTTTTACATTCCAAGTTTACCTAGATTGGTGTTTTTCTTTTTTTGTTCATAAGACAGAGTACAGCTCGGTGGCCCAGATATTTTATTTTAATCTAGTTGTGCCTGCGACTTCGTCCGCGTGGAATTTCCTTATACGGCGATGGTGAAGAAGGGCCACGGGAAGTGCGCGCGGTTTTGGACACTGCTACTTTAATTTTTTTTTAAGCGGAACCCTAAATTCTTTTATGTCTAAAATAATCGGTTCAGCCGTTTCGGAGATTAGCTGGAATAAACAGACAGACAGACAAAAATTTTAAAAATTGGATTTTTTTATACCTGAGTGCTGTATATACTTTCATATACATTTAGTAAAACAACAGACCCTTGTTATATTAGGTCTATGTGGTCCTCTTCTATTTATCCTAATATCTTAATACTCTTATTTACCTAGTATTTCCTGTATTATTTTCAGGTATATTATGTATGGTTCATTGTCAAATTTCCAGGGCATCGGTTAGGTTAATGTATTCGTCCGTTCAGATACATGTGAATTTCTGTTACGTCTGATAGTTTTAGGGCTTGCGCTATTAGAAGTTGGTTAAATATAAATATGTTTTCTATCAAGGTTTTATTTTATCAAATAAAACCTATATATAGGTAGTTCGATGTCTGAAATTATTTAAAAAAATTAAAATAATGTATGCGAGGGTTCGAGTATTTAAAAATGATGGAAAAAAACGATTGCCATTGTACGACAGACCTCGTAGTCGTAAAGATTGTTTATTATATAAAATATTTAAAAAATAGTAAAAGTTTTGTGAGACTCCAGTTGAATTTACTTATAATAATTATTTTTAAAAGTTAATATAACATTGGCATAAAAATATCCAATGTAAATTATGGAAATATACTGAAGACTGAAGTAAAATCACTGGAGAAACCTCATATTGGAATTTTATATGAATATTCTATTATTTCCATTTCATAATGACGAAAATCTCGATGGTCGAGATTAAGACGCTGAGACGGCTGCTACAGGCGACAGTTCTTGCTTCGAGTCTGCATTGAGCCGTTGCACCGAAACCAAGAGATCCTGGTTCGAGATCCCGACGCAGAACTGTCTGTTGCTGACAATTCTAGTAATTGTGTCATTTGTGAGATAGACATTCAGGAGACCTGTTATGGACTATATTTTCTGTTTAATTTAACTACGGTATTTATAAATCTAGTATTAAATTTTTTAATAATAAAGGAATATCAAAATTGTTATTATAGTATATAAAATTAATTAATTCGTGTAAATGTCCTGGAGTTATATTTATATTCGATTTTGTTTCTCTTTCATTCCATTTTCCTTTTGGCTTATCTTTTTCCAAATTATATCTATTATTAATTGTTGTAACACGACACCCATCAAATTTATTTATTTGTGTGTATAGATAACTAATTTTTTTTTTTTTAATAGAAATAAAAATATTTGTTTAGTTTATTTTACCTGTCAAAATGTATGGATGTCAAACATGCAGTCTAACAAATCATAATACATGCAAACTCGAGACTTGCTAACACAGTATGGAACGAAGCATACTCAACATTAAAATTAAAGACAAGATAAAACTAGATACTATAAGAAATCAAACTACAATTACTGATATTACCTATTGTATTAAAAAAACTAAAATGGAGGTGGGCAGGTCATATGATTAGGAGTAAAAAGGATCAATGGTTTAAAGATATTACAGATTAGTACCCAAGACAATACAAAAGAAAAAAGGGAGATAGCATCAAAGACGGGAGGATGATGTTAGAAAATTAACTGATGTTACTTGGAGAAGACAAACACAGAACCGCTTACTGCTGTGGCTAAATCTAGGGGAGGCCTATGCTGAAAATCAAGACATCTTCATTTAAATAAAAATATAAATAAAAAATAATTAAAAATATATACTCTATTATTCATAGCGTTAAGTTAAAGGTTATGAAAGATTGTTAAATTATTAATATTATTATTATAGATAGATAAATAGGAAAACTTACAGCAGCTAATAGAAATAGTATGTAGTAAAAATAACCAAAATAGAAGGTATTCTTCTTCTTCTTGATTTGGCGCCACAAAAAGTACTTGCTAGTGTCATTTTTTTTAAGCGTTCGTAAAATTTTCCAATAAACAAATTGCAGTTTTCAGTGTCAAAGTTTTTATGCCGTCGTAATATTTTCCAGCGTCTAAATAGAAGGTCAATTAAAAGTTTCACAAATAGAATAGATAAATATAAAGAAAAAATAAGAGACTCAGCATGTTACGTTCTCAATTTTGTTATCTTTGCCATACCGTGAAACTGTTGAATCATCTCCAGCAAATGTGCTACTTCCTTCGTACTACACCCCGTCTTTCAAGCGTAAAGGTGGAGAGATATTTATGCAGGCCAGCATCACAAGTCAATGGATTGTCGATATCTCGATGTTCGTCGTTGTTTAAACTTTAAAAAAATAAGCCAAATAATATGTTTCTGTTAACCATAAAAGACACTCAGAATATTATTTAATATTAAAAAAAAATACATTTTAACATTTCAATTTCCATAATAACACTTTTTCAACATATTACATCTCCCAAAAGACTCGCATAAATGTGTTTATCTGTAAGTTTACACAAAATGTAATAAAAGGACACCAAACGACTGCGGCCGCGGTACTACAAACACCACTTAGAGCGACTTACGTGTACAGCGTAGGTATGCATACACGTAGGATGAACGGATACACAGGGGGACGGGTAATAATTTCTACTTACGAGAATAGTTTTGAAATAAAATATTTCGGTCGTTTTGGACATGAGACGTGCGGCAGCGAAGTTTATTTCGAAATTGCTGAATTTAACCATAAGAAACATCGCATGAGCATCGCTCAGGAGCTGGTGAATGACGTTATCGATGATTCAGACCTGGTGACAAGACATGGGTATATGGTTATGCTGTAGAATATTATGACTGAGATATTATGTTCGTAAGTATGTTATAAGGGCCAATTTTTTTTTTAGTGACAACTTCTATAGGACGGTTTGGATAGGGAGTAAATTCATGTAAATCGTCATCGACATGGTCACGCGACGTTTTAATGATTATCGAGAAATATTTTCTTATGTTACACAATTATATTTTACAAAGTTAGTATTACTTATTTCAAATTAATGTTTTAGATTCTTAATTATATTACTAATGATAATAACAGTTACTTCTATTATTATTATTCATTCTATTATTTGGAGTTTTGGAAAGTTTTCACTTCTGTCGGCAGTCCTCATGTCTGCTTTGAATTATTTTTTTTACCTTTTGATTCTTGATCCCGAAGCGCGACAGCTTACGGTTGCCTGTCAACTGAATCTGAGCGAAGTTGTGTTAATTTCGACGAATAAAATTGCATAAACATCTAGTGATGCAATTGTATTGGCCGAAATTTGCCAAGCACTGCCTGTCCACAGAAGCGGAGCTGTGTAAATTTCGAACGGTAGAATTGCATAAAAATCTAGAGATGCAATTATATTGGTCGAAATTTGCTGGTGATGGAATTCTAATAGTTGAAATTTGCACAGTTCCGCTTCGCTTCCATGGACAGGCAGCCTAAGCGTGTCACTGTGATAATTGTTACACCTTGTGTATGGTGGCCGCGTTCCAGTCTCTAAAAATAAAAACTGAATAAAGATGTAGGTATACAAAATTTATTTTTAAAAATTATCCACACATTCCAATTAAATATCTTAGATTAATTACAGAAACCACATTTTCCACCACTAATTACAGGTAAAATGCTTTCATGATAGTACATACTTCTAGATGAAACTATTACAAATATAATAAATTTTTTGATTATTAACATATTTAGGCATTTATTTGTTAAATATTAGTCTATAAGCCTGCCTAAAATTACAAAATATAAACAATTTAATAACTTAATTGGTTAATTTTAATGGTCCAAACAATCTTCAGTTTGTTTGACGCGTAAATACAACACTTCACTTTCTCTCCTAAACGTTTTCCTCGTGGTTTCTTCCTCGCCGGATTCGAATTGATATCCTCTCGACATATAATGAAATATTATTATCGATATAAATATAAGTCCACTGTATATGAATGACTGAGTTTCCTGGAGAGGTAAGAAATAAAAATTAATTTTGTCTTTTTTTGTACCTTAGCAAATCCACTAGTTCAAAACTTTACCGAGTCAACTGGGAAGAAACTATACGGGATTGACACAAGTCGATTACTGACGCACGGCGAAAATTGATCATGTAAATAGTAAATAGCCTAGACCGCAAGATACTAGTAGATTTAGATTTTTGCCGTGCGATTACAGACCGGCAGGTGACTAAAATTGACCATGAAAATGGTGACTCACAGGCAATAAATAGTTCGTCGCAAAAAGGTGCGTCTACGCAAAGACACTGGTACGCAAAAGATCTGCTCAACATTTTGGAAGAAAATGACTTGTCACTTGCGATTTCAGTCAACTTAGTAAATGAGATAGCCGTAGGACAAAAATCAACCCTTGTAAAGCAATCTTTTCCGTAATATATATGCAAGTCTAATGTAATCTCCTTTCTAAGCTTAACGTGCTCCAGTCTTTGGCCCCATTAAAAAGTAAGACCAGATTTAACTTTGTGTATCGAATATAGAAAATATGTATATCGTATTTTTTATTAGTATTTATATGTTTAGCGTTATGGCCTCAGTCTCAACTGACGTTAAGTGACGATGTGGCCCGAATCCACGCTAAACCTAGTAGGTAAACTGGCGCTCAAGTGCAGATGCCAGAACACACATAATTACAGTTGCTTGGCAACAGATTTTCAACATGATGATGGTAACAAGCCAGGCGAGCATTAGAAAATTACTACCTACTTATTGCCATAGAAACATTTTCTTAACTTGTCCGACATTCCAGTACAAATATATGAAAACCTTTTCCCTATTCATGCACACAAGAATCCGATTTCCAAGTGGTAAACAACAACAAAATTATCTATTATTTAATTGGCATCGTTATATAAATTAACCCTACGTGATTCGGAATTTCATTGACATATTAATTCCATTTCGTATATCACCCAAGAAACAAGTGGTTTATAACTGACTAGCCGTGGTCCACAGTTTCAGCCGTGTTCAATTTATTCGACTAACTCTCTAGTACACCACCGCCAATGTACTCGTGTAGCGTATCACTCCTCGTCTCACGTCTGCTTCCACTTCCAGCATACAGCTTTCCAGAATGCTCGATATTCATCGTTATTGCTCCACTCCATGGTATTATAGGCTTTCTAACATTAGGCTAAGTTTTAAACCTTAAATAATGATTTTTGTTACGTAAGTCGGAAGTCGAGGACCTCCCGAAGTGCTTCATTCAAGTGCGCTGGCGTAATCGATAATGATACGGAAACACAATGTTCTACAAAAATATTATTCCTTAGTATATCTAAACAAAAGTCACAATATGGTTTTTTGTGACTAAAATTTGTTGAAAATTAAAAAGTAAAAAATAAGCATTATTTTTAGACATGGCATATTAAGCCTTACGAACAAAAGTTACTTCATCATAAAGTCACTTTTATGAAGTTAAATTTTGCTCTTTGCAGTATGTTATTTGGACATATAGTTTAGGAGATAATAAAAAATTAAAATAATTTGTACTTGCGGGAAGTGCAATTATTATATAGACTAAATGGGTGCGTTGACGGTGCGGTGTTTGTCGGATAAAATGAACACAGGTGAAACCGTGGGGCACAGTTATTAGGCTATAAAAAGTAAAACTGTTTTTTTTCTAATCTAACGGGTTGTTTCAGAGATTACTCTCCACATGTACACAAACTCATAAAATTAGCACTCTCTCATAAAATACTATTATTATTATTATTATTTTAGTATAGATTCTTAAGAAAGTATAAATTACCTGTTGATAGTTCACAAATAATCTGGTGATGATAATTATGATGACGTTTCCAATAGCTTCTGTGAGAAGCCATACTGAAGTCATAACGGCTTTCATACTCTCAGGAGACTCCTTGAAAGCAAACTCATTACCGGTTACAGCGAAGAGAACCTAAAGGTAATATGAAATATTAACTAGCTGTTAACCATTCGCTTTGCTCAGCGCTCATTAAAGTTTATTAGTTCATAATTTTATAAGGCTTCTAAGTGTGCCCGTGGCTCCGTACGCGTTTGATACTACGCAGTTGTTATTTACATCCCGTGATTTTATAATTTCATTTCAGTTTTACTCGATTGAGGAGTGGCATGCATTCCTCGTGTACAATTTTCATCAAAATCGGTTGAGAAACAGTAATTCTAATCTATAATTTCTATTGCGTTATTTACGAATCTTGTAGCATTTCAATTATGGCATGACATTATATGCTTCCCGTCTACAAAATTTGATCAGAATCGGTTGAGAATTGATGAAGATTAAATATTGTGAACTTCTTTTTTTTAATTCTAGAATTAATATTGACAATTTTTATATCCCATTAATTATATAAATACATACTTCGACTTAACGTGTACAAACTTTCATCAAAATCGGTTAAGAATTAATGAAATGTAACTTTTTTGGAAATTCTTTTTTTTCGATTCCTAAAAGTGTTATTGAAAATTCTCATAACTTATCATTTATGGAATGATCTATACTTTCCATGTACAAAATTTCATCAAAATCGGCCAAGAATTAACGAAAATATTTTTTTGGATTAGATTGACCGATGACATAAGCATCTTGCGTACAAAATTTTATAAGGATGGGTCAAGCCATATTTGTGTTAAATCCGGACATACAAAAAGACAAATAAAAAAAATTTTTTTATGGCATATTCGTGATTAGTGACATTCATATCGTGTGCTTTTAGGGAAATTTTGGAAAAATATTAAAGTACAGATAGGACTACAGATTTATTAATATAGTTAACACAATTCTAAGGCAAATAGAATTAAAATCCGTTCTACCTTATGAGCGTGCATAAAGGACAAACATCTAAACAAAAATACTGTTACATTTAGGACATGACCACATTGCGAAAAAGCACCGTGCGCTTGTTTGTAGCAATTCTGTAAAATGTGGAATCAGGCGCTGGTGACTTTAAATTTGTGCGGTAAAAATATCTGTGGTTTGATACAAATTAATTAATTATAATCTGCGCAAATACTGTATGCGAATCTACTGCGAGTACAAGTTTTATGCCGCTTACCGCATTGTCAAATATATTTGCTCGCGCGGTATATTATAGCAGAATCAACTACATGAAACTTGTCAAATGATTCTTTTGTCATTTTTTAATATTCTAAAATCATTTTAACTGTATTTTCGCAAGTTTTGATATTTTATAAAGTAAAACTCTATAATAGGTGTTAAGGCCTTATGTGTGTGAATACAGTGTTCATGACATATATTGAAACGTTTATTTTACGTTTTAACAACAAGCAAATCAAAATTTTAGTTCTGTTGCCCTTTTAAAGGCTTCGGCCGAGAATTTTTTAGGACTGACAAAAATAGCATGGAATTTTATTCGTAGAATGTGTTAGGTGAGATTCAGAACGCGGAAAACAACAAAAAGCGAGAATAAAGATTGCGCGACGAGCTTCCGCAGCTAATATCTCTTTCTAATAATTTTAACTTTTTAACGCATATCTAAAGAAAAAGGGTAGCTCAGTCTTAAATGTGTATTCTAAATTGATCTATTGAAGAAGGAAAACATCGTGATGCAGAAGAGGTTCACGTTAAATATTTCGTAAAGCTTCCCAAGTTAAAATTACCACCCTCAAATTGAACATATTGTCTCTAAGCACCTATTACGTATTCCAATAGCAGGATTCCCTTTTCGAAGTTCACTGTGTCACCATATTTATTCACATATAAAACAAAGCAAAAAAAGAATTGTATATTTATCTTTTCTCCTGAACTCGTATACGGAAAAGTGTAATGAATACTCGCGCAAAATGTTGGCAAATGTCGACATAGAAAAACCCTTTCTTATCGCGTTTTTTTACACAGAATAAGGGTTTTTATGCTACGAGAATTTAACACCTTGAAAAATAAACGAAAAACAAGCTATTTTATTTAATAGGTAATAAAAATCCAGACTACAACAAAAACCATTTTTTTTCTATTTTTGCTTTTTGTTTGATTCCCGGACGTTGTACTTAAATATTATATAGCCTATGTCACTTCCACAATTAAGACGAATCTAACGACACCTCGTGTGCTAAAATCCAGCAAGCCGTTTGGTTTACAGAGCGTGCCAAAGAAATAGACACTCGAAAACATAATCCTCCTTTTTCACAGTCGGGTAATAAGAAGTAACAACACTGTTTTAATCATGAAATAGCATTTATTTTTCCTAGGTTCGATTTTCGAGCCCACACATGAAGTATAATATGTCATATCTCAATTGATAAAGTATATAAATTGTCAAAAATATTACAATATTTTATTTAATATTTAATTTTATTTAATTATTTATTTAAGATATGCAAACTTCACAACACATTTAAAAACTATAAAATAATCACAATATAATTACAAAGTGCCAATTATGAAGTAGGACATAAATTACATTTTATAATTATACCTAACGATAATAATAAGTGTGTATGAATGTATTTAAAATTAGTTTACCAAGTATTATGTGTATGGTTGTGTTTGTTTGTGTGTGGGTGTGTATGTGTGTTAATTAACATGTGTGCGCATGTGTTTAGGTTTCCTGTAATTACTCCTGAACTAACCTTTTAGAGACCGACTTGAGAAACTGCATTCGACTTAGGTGGAAAATATCAATATCATTGAAGAGCTTATTGTACTGTGTAGTACACCTATAAAGGGTGGAGTTTTGAGCATATGTATGCTTTACAGAAGAAATGGCGAATAAAGTGGGGTTCCTAGTATGCTTACTAGGCACTCGCAGATATAATTTACTTAAGAGTTCAGGGCAATCTATTATTGAGTTGAGTAAATCATATAGAAAACGCATATCGTTTATGATTCGACGGTATTTTAGTGACAAAATGTTATAGTGCTTTAAGTTATTATTGTACTCCATAGGATGGTTCTTACCTTTGAAATTAAGAAATTTTAAAAACTTATTTTGAATATTTTCCAACCTGTTATTATGTGTATTGAAAGATGGTGACCATATTGATGACGCATATTCTAAGCAGCTTCTCACATAAGAAAAATAAAGAATTTTAAGTGGTAGAATTTTGCTGAATGGCTCTGTGACTCTAAATATAAATCCTAACATTTTGATGGCTTTTTGATGAATAAAGTCGTAATGAAGATTGTACAGTAACTTCGAGTCCATCATAATCCCCAGATCTTTCACACAATTAACACTTTGGATTGGCAAGTGATTTAAAGAATAACTGTAATTAATTTGACGAAGTTTACGTGTGAAAGTTATTGAATTACATTTCTTTATATTAAGATCCAGTTTGTTTATTTGACAATAGTCACAGAGTCGATCCAGATCCTGCTGAAGGAGAAGGCAGTCATTAATACTACGAATAACCTTGAAAATTTTAGTATCGTCCGCATACATAAGGCATTCAGCATGTTTAAAACAGGAAGATATATCAGAGACATACACATTAAACAGTAACGGACCGAGGTGTGATCCCTGCGGGATACCGGATGTAATTTTTTCAAAGCGTGAAATGTGTACACCTACGCGCACTGCTTGATGTCTATTAGAAACATAAGAAGCGAACCATCTCAATAAATCACCATGTATACCGACACTCGAAAGCTTTTGCATCAAAATATCGTGATTAATTCTGTCGAAACGTTTGGAATAGTCAGTGTATACGGCATCAACCTGGTAACCCTGGTCCATTCCAGACGCTATATAACCTGAGTACACAGCTAAATTAGTTTGAGTCGACCTTTTTTTCATAAATCCATGTTGAGTCGCGGGGATAGACGTAGCTAAAAAATTGTATATCTGGTCGTGGTCGTGGTCGTAATTCAAATAATTTACTGAACACTGAGAGTAATGAAATCGGACGGTAATTTTCTACATTTGATGTAGACCCGGATTTATAGATTGGTAAATATCCGTAAAGAAAAGCGTTTGGTTATATTAAAAAAAATATTTACCTCACCAGCAGACATAATGATGTACTGAGGGAAGACGAGAGCCATACTTATCGAATTTGCTTGCGTAATGACAATAATATTTGATTCCTATAACAATAGAAAGTTATTAATGATAGTATGGTTATGTTTTTTATAGTAGCTCAGCAAATTCGGCACAATCCAAACACGACGGCGACCACCACTAGATCGGTAATCTATGAGTTTTGAGGTGGTGATGATTTAGTGGTAGAGTAGACGGACACCGCGGCGATCCTGCCGTACCATGGCACCACCATAGCATGGGGGTAGCACTCAATGCCCCCCACTCCTTACCCGACTATTATAGGCTTAGCGTATTACCATCATGGGTCACATCGTCACATAACTTCAGGTGAGATAGTGGACATAACGCTAACTTTTAAACAATTAAAAAAAATGAATGTGATTTCACACGCGGTAGAAGTTAAACTTTTCTCTCTCTCTCTTTGTACATATTTCGAGTACATTAAGGAAAGACGAAAGACAGAGAAACTATATAGAAACGCATTCTATCTCATTCACTCACTGCCTAAAACCGATGTATACATTTATAGCTAAGTATGTATCTCTTTTTCGTTACACATTTTCGTTTCATAAAATCCAATTCACACTGTCCCAAAAGAAGTTTCACTTCAAAATCTCTTTAGGTTACGTTTAAAGAATCCGATGTCGGAAGAAGTAGGGAACACACTGGCTGAAAGATGGTTCCACAGTATCACGGTACGGGAAAGATTTGACATAGAGAACTTTTTAGTTCGTGCCGAAATGCTCTATAGTCTATAAAATAGTGTATTATAGAGATGTGAAGACCTGTGTAAAGTTTAACTGCGAAAAAACCACATCATTCTGCGGTAAAGCAGCTACTACACTACAATGTAAAACCGTGGCCGGTAAATACATACTGGATAAAAGCCGTGTCAAGTTAGTCCTCAATTGTAGAAATCAACCGGTGTGAATGGCCTCTGATATAATTTATAAAATATTAAATGAGATTAGTTAGAAGTGACCCTTAGACAAAACTCTACCATGTATATTATCCGTAATTTCAGCGAGTTTGGTAATATTACTCTCTATTATGGTAACCTATTTTTGCAATATTGGAAAGTTTTTTTAAATTACCTAAACGTGATGCAAGATCCTTTTAAGAGTTTATTAAATTCATTAGCTACAAATTAACGGCCACTGATAGTGATTAGCTTGAACTATTAGTAGTTCTTGTACTATTGAATATCACAAACGTCAAGTCAATCGCTATAAATCGCTTGGACGCCGCTCAGTTATTACTTTACTTAACTATAGGCGACCCACGGTAAATATGCCGTGGGAATTGTTGGAACCGGCAAGATAGCATGGCAATGTGGATAGCCCAAAGTGAGGTATACAATTAAGAAACTGTCGGCCAGACATAAAATCTAAACTCTTATCCAGTCGGAGCAGTTTCCGTTCCCCTGGGGTTAGAAAAAGGGGACGAGATCGTGCATCTGTATTTTCAGATATACCTGTGCATCTTAATATAAACTCTGCGCATCGGATTACTTTAGACTGATGGTAAGGATGGTAGGGATAGTCTTATGATAGGTAAGCGTACTCACGGTTCCATTATTGTCGACAACAATAGTATAAACTCCACCGCTCTCCAACTCTATTCCACTACGAACCGTTTTGTTACCGACCAATAAAGTATACCGTGATGTAAACACTTCCAGTTGGTTAGACACACCAGAAGCAATTTCTGTTTCTACTTCAGTTCGTATCTCATTGTATAATATTAGCGGATTTGGGTTTGATGTTAGGAATCTGAAAATATATTTATTATATTTAAAAAAGGATTGGTTTCTACTTGTAAAATAGAATAGAATTATTTCTGTGTAAGCCTCAACTGCGGAAGCGACATAATTGCATCTTTTCAATCGTCCATCAGTAGTACTTGCGCTGTTATGTTAAAGTTAAATTTTAAACGGTTACGGGTAAACATTGTGTTTAATAAATTCATGCATATCAGCAGGGCGACGACCACTTGTTAAAGGTTCGGAATGTATTGTTACGGTCAGTACAGAAAAAAAATCACTATTCTCGAATCTCGAATATTAAAAATATATCTGGAAAAGTCTATCATTCAATACAAACTCAGAGAATAAGATTATCGATACGAGAAAGAATCGCAGTCGCGCAGAACACGCACACACTGAAACTTTATCGGTCCGATTAAGTAAACAAAGCAAAAATTTCTAAAAATATAACACTTCCCTTTTCATATAAAATTCAAGATCACTCTTGAAATTTCAATCTCTTTCTTTTTATGTGATATATACAAACAAGCCATATTCCGACGGACAAAAATTCTCTTTTAGTCAATCAAGAGAATACAAGAGAAGAGACAAAAGGTAGAAATCTACAATAGGACTATAACCATAGTGTACTGTATAGACGATAGTTCTATAGTAAGTGTAATATTTACACGCTGGTATTATTATTACTATGTTTATTATTGTACTATGCTACCAAGATATAAACAGACAAACAGAATTTGGGAGAACGAAAACAGACAAATTATCAAATACAACGACTTTATAGTTGTTCAGCGAAAATAATCAGAAACGAAATTTGTTAGTAAAACTTTGTCTTTCAAACTTTGTATTTAGTTTAGGCATGAATCTCCAGAATGTTTCCGATTGATACACATTGTGACCCGAACAAAATTTCCGGACAATTTTCATACAAAATTGAGTTTTGGTTGTGGATAAAATTTAACGCAACTTCGGTACCTGTCAACTGAACAAAAAATTACAGCGTTTTTGTACTCAGTTCAATGGAGATTCAAGTTATTATGTTAGCTATTACTTTGACCCAACAATAAAATTGACATGATTTTGCGCCGCTCTAAAACAAATAGACAAACACGGATATTTTTACAGTTAGAAATAGGATTTCCAACCACACTTTGTAATAACGTAAGTATCCTACTTTATTTTTTATTAATATACTTTATACTTTTACATTAAAAATATGTATGTGAATATACTTAATGTCCAAGTTTAACTGTGATGCGTAAAATTACTGATTTATTTATGGATAAATAAAACTTATAAGTATAGTAAAATTCGGAGAAAAATACTAATAACAAATGTAAAAAAATCTTATATACTCTCTGTTGCTGGCACTTCTGCTTTCACTGAAAGAATATTTGTCAGTAATTAATGTGAAGTGGCAAGAAGAAAGAAACAGATCTTTCATAAATTTATTAAGAAAATTAAATATCGAAGTTTCGATTTTAAAATTAGGTTTGAAATCTTCAAAGACAATCATAGTTATCACGAGCCAAAAGCACCCAAGATGTGTTTTAATGGGATTGAAAATAAATTTGAAAAATATTTTATTTTTCTTCCAAATACTTTTTTCATATTCACAGAATTTGATACGGTACCTTTTTTTCAAAAAAAGTTGGCAAACCTAGTTATAACTTACCTAACGACAGGAAATCCAGATTTGCTTTTGTCCACCTTATCCACGAATTGTGCCACCTCATCGGTCAAGAAGAAGGAGACAGCACTATTATCTTTTAATAAGAACATCTCCTCTCTCTCTTCAACGCAAGCCCCGGCTATCTTCAAAGTCATGTTTGGTTGGGATGTCGGGATGTTTCTCATAGCATGCGAAAGAGAGGGTATTGTATATGCAATGTTGAGCTCACTGTTTTCAATAGATACTGAACACGGATAGCCATTAAATAATCTCATTTGAGAATACCCTGGTTTCGGGAGAACGGGGTAAGTCGTCTGTAACAAAACGGAATGTTATTTTTTTTTTTATGGATCTTCAGCCATAACTTCTTTGTTTATGAACCGATTTAGATGATTCTTTTTTCATTAAAAAGGGGATACCTCAAGGATGATCTCATTACAATTTCTCTGGCATTAGACTTTCGAAATTACACTAGGGAACTCCTCAAAATCATTGAAGTTAGTTTTCTTTTTTTAGTTAGAATTTTAGAATTTAGAATTTAGTTAGAATAGTTTTTCGTATCTACAAAATATATATCCATATACTATAGCTTGAATAGACAAGAGGGAAGCCGATATCTGTCTTGAGTTATAGATAGTACTTATTACAGATATGTTATTGAAAACAGCCGTTAGACACGACGCAGCATTTCGGAGAAAGGATGGTTCCGTGATAGCGTATACGGACACCGGCTCGATGGACGAGATTTCAAATCTCTGCAATGCCTCTGAATGCCTCAGCTTTCGGTGAAGGATAACATCGTGACGTAACTACAGTATGGTGATAGGGTTTTTTCTAATGCCCGTCCGGCTAGCTACCACCCTCAAGTTGAAAATCTGTCTCCAAGCACCTATAAGGTGTGTTCCGGCAGCTGCAGTTGAAAGCCAGTAGCCACACTAGAACTAGCCTGTTACCATCTTGGCCTAAATCGTCATTTTAACATCAGGTAAGATTGTCACCAAAACGCTAATACGAAAAAACGAAACGTAAAACGAAAAAACCTATAACGAACAAAAAAAATCAAGGTAATATATATATTTTTTTAATCTTTACTGTAACAATATGATTCAGAACCTTATGCCAAATCATATTTATTTTATTATTTGTTTTTTATGTACGTTAATTTGAAAAGAACCCATTTACTGAGGCAGGTTAACCTCAATGTTAAATAGATAATTGTCTAGGTGCGGCCTGTCATGGGAGCGGATGAAATATATTTTTAAGGTTCCATTCCTAGAAAAATAACCCTATTGCTAGACCTACACCGTCCGACCAGTTCCACCTTTAAAGAGCTTTTCTATACAATAATGTTATTTTAGGTATCTTTTTAAATTATGAATTTTCTTATACATAATATTGTTATGGTACCCCCAGTATTGATTCCATTGGTTACCACTACTTATCGACGAATTAGTTTTTTTATATAATTAAGATGGCAAACAAGCGTACAGCCCGCCTGATGGTAAGTGGCTACGGACACTTATAACACCATAGGCATCACTAGCGCGTTGCCGACCTTGAACCCCCTTCATCAACGAGCCTTGGAACCCCTACTCACCGCAGAAACAAAGATTATATAATATATATTATATAATATTATATCCTTTGAACCGTTATAGGAAACAAGTTGAAAATTTTACAAAATGCCAGTTATAGTGACAAATATTTTTTTATAAAAGGTATACCTAAACCTTGTTTAGCAGCGTTGTGATTTGAAACTCGGTGTAACGAAAAAGCGACACTAAAAAAGGATAAACACATACCTAGATTGTTCTGAAAATTGTTAGCCACAGAGTAAATACAATCTCTTTTTTCTTCAAACTATTTTGAATTTATAGCTAGTTTCAATACAAATCTCATTGATGAAAATCATTGGCCACCTAAGTGTAGTTATTTTTTAAAATATTTTCAAAGATTATGTCACTTTTTTTTATTGCAGCAATGGGAATGTCGCGGGAAGCTTTCAGGAATCTCAGGAAAATTTACAAACTTCATTTGGGGAGTCTGCTCTTGCGTTAGCATCAGTTACTTATTGGTTTCATGAATTTAAACGTGGTCGAGAAAACTTTAACGATGATCCCAGACCCGGCCGACCTACAACTGCAGTAACTCATGAAAATATCAATAGAGTTGAGTGACTTTTGCTGGACATTACACATCGAGAGATTGAAGCTGAACTGAATATTGGATCGCAGGTAGCTTCTATCATCCTGCATGAACACCTTAAAGGTAGGAAGCTTGCTTCGTAATGGATACATCATTCTGTCACCGAAGAGCAAAAATCCGTCGTATCGATAGGTGCAAATTTATGCTAAAAAAGTTCCAAAGAGGAACTTCGCAAAACGTATCATACATCATTACAACTGAGGAAACTTGGATCTACGGCTACGATCCTCTCACGAAGCAACAATCCACGCAATTGGTGTTTGAATAAGACGAGTTGCCCACTAAAGTTCTTCACGGTCGGAGCGATAATAAAGAAATAATAGCGGTTTTTTGCGACGCAGTGAACCAGTAGCAGTAATTCCGCTAGAAGATTGTGAAACAGTTACTAGTGAATGGCATTGCGAAGAATGTCTACCTGAATCTTTCGTGGAGTTCAATAGCGAACGACAAAGGAGCGGTGGTCGATGCATTCTTTATCAGCAAGATAACGCGCCCGCTCACATAGTTGCTAGAACCAAGGACTATTTGAATACTTCGGTGGTATAAATATTACCCTATCCTCCGTACAGCCCAGATTAACTCTATGCGTTTTTTTTTTTTTTTTTTTTCTACGGTAATAATATGCTTCGTGGGCGAAAATTTAACATTGCAGAAGAGGCCGTCGAAGAATTTCAGCGGTTATTTTTGGACCACTCGCAACATATATTTTTTAAATGTTTCGAAAGCTGGTTCACCCGAAACTATTTTTGGATCACTCTACGGACATCTATAGGATTTAGCCTGCGTGAGAATAAATATATTATAGTTTTTCCTATTATCTCTGTTTCCTCTTTGTACGTTTGTCAGTACGTGTGTGGGTGCGCCTGCGTATTATAAAGCCTTGCGAGAAGGCATCATAGCCAGCGTGGTGTATTATTCACTTGTATCGTATATATGATTTTTTTTTCTGATGGATTTACTTCTACCACGTGTGAACTGTATTTTTGGCCTATCATAAAGACGGTAATACATACAAACATTAAACTGGGTGTGATCATAGTGCAAAGTCTAAATTAAAACAACAAATAAAAAACTGCACAGTTATTTTGGGAAATATATGACATTTTTAATATTTTGTGTGGTGGAGCGGAACCCTCGGTGCCCGAGACTGACTTACACTTTGCTGATTTATTATTATTATTGTAACGACTACCGACGACACCTCATGTATATGGGATTTGATGAGTGGATTTAAAGTAAATTGGCCAGGACGATGCAAATCTTTAAACCACCACTTGCACAGACAACTGTATGTTTATGATAATACTAGTTGTGCCCGCGGCTGCGCTTGCGTGGACTATAGAATACAGTCGATCGGGCACACGAACTTATCATACTACCCCCGATTATTATAAAACATAAATGCTTATTGTGGGTGATCCTGAAAACATAAACATAAGGTTTTCGTGACTTTTTTCTAGATCTTTTTAATATCTACAATTATATAGTACATTAATTTGATATAATATCTCATATGGTTTACTTATTTAAGCGCCCGATTTGATTCACCATGAGTAGTTTTTTTTTCCGCGGAATCCTAATTATTTTTCTAAAGTGTTAAATTTTGCCCTCTATGGTATTTTATTTGGACCCATTATTTAGGAGATAATTCAAAATTAAAATAGTTTGTACTTGCGGGAAGTGAGGACAATTTATGATAGGCTACACAGGTGCGTTGGCGGCGCGGCGCGGTGTTTGTCGGATAAAATTAATATGGGTGAAACCGTGGGGCACAGCTAGTAATTACAATAAAATACAACTATAAGCAAAGCAAATACAGAATAAACTCAATATTTGAGTTTTACAACCTTATCTCTACGACTACTAGTTCCATTTCTACTTGATTAAATTTGTCATTGTAAATTTAAAAAATGCAATTAATGTACAATATCATGAATTATACAATTGAATTATACAATTAATTAATTAGTAAAGATTCACAAATATTGAATCGAAAAAACTTACAAAATAGGTATCACCCAATTTACATTTGAATCATGAACGAGTTTTTTGAAGTGAAAACTTCTATAGGAATGTTTGGATAAGGAGTAAATTCATGTAAGTCGTCATCGACATGGTCACGTGACGTGTTAACGATAAACGGAGTCTTTGTAGCAATATAACTTAAATAAAGATGATAAAGATCCCGACCACCATACACATAGTAATAAACCCATGAAGTGAAAACTTCTATAGGAAGGTTTGGATAGGGAATAAATTCATGTAAATCGACATCGACATGGTCACGTGACTTGTTAACGATAGACGGAGTCTTTGTAGCAATATAACCTAAAAATTATACAAACAAAAAAAATACAAATTTTACAATTAATTTGGATATCCAAAAATATCAACTGACAAAAAAATTACTTTATTTGATATAAAAATAGTAGCTCTAATCCAGATTGATAATCAGATATGTAGAAAACCATTCACTCTTCACTATCACTTTGAATAATTCATACTATTTCATTTCATATATCAATTTTTATGAGCTTTTAGTATAATTTACAATTTCGCTTTTCAAACGATTCGGTACATACGTACGAACAAATTTGTATTTTTTATTGTAGTAATAGACAACAAATACTTCCACGTAAGCATGTCTTGCTTTATTTATTTTAGATAAAAGTACATATTATTAAATATATATGTTTAGGTATTTATTTAACGATAAGATAATAATATCATTTGGTCATGAAATATTTATATTAATTTGTTTGCTTTCACTAACATTTCATGTTTGCCTAACACTAGCGTTAGAGACAGACAATAGGCATAAATAACTATTCGTTGGTATTAATACACCCATCAACTTAAAAAGAAAGGTGCGTAGATGAGGAAATTTGCGGTTATAATCAAAATCAAACATACTTCATTCAATTTAGTCCCTGAGAAGTTACTTAAGACCGTTAAAACACTACCACCGGTTTGGAAAACACTTCAGCCATCGAGAACAACCGGTAAGAAATTCGATCAGATTTAACAATTTTTTTTACGTGTATATAATGTTTATTAATAATTGTTACATTATTAGTGGGTGAACAAAGAAGGATTAACTTCCATACGTCACTATCATTCATATAAATAATGATCCAATAATAAAAATCCAATCCAAACTTTCGACAATAAAACTCGCTGATCGCACAAATATTGACCTTTAGCAAAGTTTTATCTCGCTCGGTTAACATGGCCACAATTGTAAGTCAGTTCCGTCACGTAATTCTTTTTTCTTTTTTTATTGGTTTCTGCTTCTTCTAATTTCAGTTTACTTTACGGCTTCTGCCTATTTAGACAATTTCACCAATGATAATGACCAATCGTCATTTATCACGAAACGTTTTTTAATAGCTTATTATTATCGTGAAAAACTGCCCATACATTTTCTTTAATAATTATTTTATTTTAATTCTATTGCCGAGTAAAAGTAAATTTTCTAACACTTGGTTTTAAATTTAAAATACTTCAATAAAATAATGTTTCATCGATAGGTCTTATTATTTTAACACATTGCGACGCCTTAAAAATCCTTAACTCGGCCCCTGACTGAGTAACAACTGTTTAATACAACTAAAACACAAATACATCAACTAATATTTTCTTTTTAATATAAGCACCTCATAATGACGGCATTGTGGCTGATGGTAAACACGGTACAATCCACAAACAACGACAATCATCGAGAGATCGATAATCCGTCGCCGGTCACCACCGTCATGCTTTCAAAACTTTTGGCATCTACAAATCCTAATTGGACTGTCAAGGCAAATCCTAGAAAAGGATATGACACGGTACTGAAAGAAATAGTACGGGAAATAAAAAATTACAGTTAGAATGGAATCAGCCATCAAAATCAAAATCAAAAAATCTTTATTCAATTTAGGCCCTAAGAAAGCACTTATAAACGTCAAAACATTACTGCCGGTTCGGAAAATATTCCAGTCATCAAGAATAACTGGTAAGAAACTCGATCGGATTTTTTTTACCAAATATAGAAAAGTGTTAATATAAAATAATGATAATAATTTAGTGGATGCATAACCGAGAGGGAGTCACTTCCCGACATCACTAACATTCACATAATGATCCACCCTATAGTAATAATCTTTTGGCAGTAAAACCCTCTTGAACTTGTTGTCCGGTAAATCAGTGCTCATTTGCTTCGGAATCTTATTAAAAAACATGACAATATTACCTAGAAAACTTTTATAGGACCTACTTATGGTCTAAAACAGGGTACGACAAATTTATTTATACTACCGATCGACCTAAGGTCGAAATTCAACCAGCGACTTTTTGATCGTAGACTATTTTCTGTTTGACATTTACAGTATTCATAAACAATGAGTATTATCTATATCACTTGCTGTCACTTTTCGTTGAGTGATCATGTCAATATTTTGGGGAGTCTACGTTCAATGGCACTGGTCAGGTTAGGATTCGCAGTATTCATTTATTTAATTTTATATAATAACATCAGATATTATAGATAAATTTCAGCTTTCTGCACTCCTTCTCCATATAAACTTTAACCATGCCAAATCTCATACTCTTCCGTGCACGCAATACGCTTAAAAATGTACCGAAAGCTTTTGCTTCACGTATTAATATATAGATTTCTAGTATTAACATTGTGCTGATCTTTGACCAAAATCTAACTTGACTAAGTTTTATAATTGATTAATAGATAAGTATTTAACAATTACTTACTTTTAGGTAAATTTCAAGAACACCTGAAGCAATTAAAGCGATTCCGGCCAAAAATCCTCCCAAAGTCAGCTTATGTAGAGGATTCTTTAATATATTACGTCTTTCCAAAAAAGGATAAATGTACTGTAAATAACAAAAAATACACGAATAATTACGATTTTATAATGAAAATTCAGAAAGCGGCAATATATAATAGAAAATTTATTAATTAATCTAATATCATGTAGATAAAATTGTAAATAATTTTGTATAATTCAAAAATAAGAAAAAAATACTCTATATTACTTTATACAATGAATGAAGAAACAAAATAAAATTCAGTTAAAGAAGAGATTAATATTAATCTGTACATATAATTAGAGCAATGATGACTCTGTGCATGGTGTTGCGTGAACGGACACTGCGTCGACTGCAATGAGTCTGAGCTTTCGTTGAAGGAAAATATAGTGATAAAACCACAGCATGGCGGTAGGCCATTTTCAAAAGCCCGCTTGACTAGCTCATCACCCTTATGTTGAAAATCGTTCTCCAACACCTTATAGGTGTGTTCCGACAGCCGCACTTGAGAGCCAGCTCCTCCACTAGGCTTAGCGTGAAAATGTAAAAAATTAAAAAAACTATGTTAACACTATTAAAAATAAAATTAATTCACCATATTATATAGCATGTTTCAAAGAAACCTATGACCAAATTATGAATGAAATTTGTAGAGTTTCGCTTTTAAGAGGCATTTATTAATAATAATAGCCTTAAGAAAGACAAAAATTAATATACTTACAAAATTATTATTTATTACTTAATCGACCGCATTCAAAATTTAATTGAATTCTTGGCATACCGTAAAATTACCAGGCATGTTTACTTACTCTACTAGATACTTTTTTGTTTTTGTTGTTGCTGCCATAAGAAAGCAGATGTTAATTAAAACCGAGCGCGTAATCTCTATGAGATTTTTCAAATTATTACCAGTTAAATCCGAAGGTTTGGTTGAAAAACAGCTTCGCCTGGTGATTTTCCTCACGGGCGACAAAAAGCTGATGCCAAATCTTTTTGTCGCATCGTCTAATTTTATTGATTTTGTTTTTATTACTTTATGTTTTACTAGGTTTTTTTTTAAATTCATATTTTTGTTTTTCGTTTGTGTATCTTTGTGACAATAAATATTTCTTCTTTCATTATCATCAAAGTAAAGTTGATAGTCCCGAAAACAATTCTTTAATCAACCCTGTATGTTTAGTACCTTTTGAGAAATAGGAATCATTATGAGTATGCAAATAGGTCCAAGCACTTGCATTTGATCTGGCTTAATTGTAAGAAGACCAAACCTTCCGTCCATTTTCGTCGCTTGTAAAGTCCATCTTGAACCCTGAAATATGTACATTTTGAATACACTTAAAATACATTTATACAGGTTATAATATTTGTGTGAGTAGTTTAAGTTAGAGCTTATGCGTATTAAAGCTATTTTAAACAGACTTCAATAAAAGGAGGTAGTTTTCAATTCAATTGTATAATATATTTTATGGATGTTCAGACATATCGTCTTTATTTATGAGCCGATTTGGATGTTTTTTTTTTTTTTGGAAAGGGGATACTTCAAGCGTGGTCCGGTCTTATTTTAATTTCATTGACATTGGACTTTCAACGTCGAAGATATATCAGTGAACTCCTCAATATCACTGGAGTTGGTTTTGTTTTTTGTTAAAAGTTGTCTTGTCATATTTCATATACAATTCAACTATAAAGGAATTACCTATTATTTGTTCCCTTTTATTATTATTAAATCCTGTTAAATAGTTTTTGACGGGATCTTTATAAACTTAGTTTATTCGACCCTATACTATGTAATATTGGTAGCATTTTGCATGATGCAATTTGGTCATTGTGCATGTGAATTGTAATATACATGCATTTTGAGTTGTCACTAAATCTCCATAGGCAGTTCTTACAAGGGAATCGCCAACTGGTTAGAGCGTTTTTTAACGTTGAAGATTTAAAAAATACTCTGTATATATAAGTGACATTGGCAGAATAGTGAATTTACTTTAAAGTAAAAAAAAAAACTCCAGTTAATTCCCCTATGTTTATATCTTATAACTAAATATAATGCCTTTTTCTTTATTATATCATAACACAATTGGGTCATGAAAACAAATAAAAGGAATCTCACCATCTGATCCAACAAAGCCCAAAATACGGGTAAAACGGTAAAAAGCATCAATATAGACAACGTTTTCTTTGTGTCTTTGATAAACCGTTTGTCGTAGCGATGTTGCGTGGTGTCCAACCAATGGGAATACTTCTCATTTTTACCCTCTTTCATCAAAACGTTCTTTATTCCAAGCTATAAAAGAAAGGAATAAATACTTAACAATCCTTCATCGAAAGTCTTTGCTTTTTAACCTGATTCAAAAAAAAAGAGGAGGTTCTCAATTCGAATGTATTTACACCTATTTTTTTATAGATGTTCAGCAATAGCCATTACTTTTTACATTTATGTTGGAAACCTTTAGTGCTTAATTGAAATGTAATAATTATGAATCATATGTACAAAAAATAGATTAGAATTTGAACAATTAGAAGAATAAAGGTTTTGGTTTTGGATGATCTTGAAAGCTACACTTCTTTTGGTGCGTTTAGTACTTAAAAGGTAAATTTTTGACCTGCGTTTCATGTAACGGAAGTGCGATAAGTTAGCCATTAATAACTATGAATCATATGTACAAGAAATAGATTAGAATTTGAACAATTAGAAGAATAAAGGTTTTGGTTTTGGATGATCTTGAAAGCTACACTTCTTTTGGTGCGTTTAGTACTTAAAAGGTAAATTTGAGACCTGCGTTTCATGTAACGGAAGTGCGACAAGTTAGCCATTAAAGATAATAATTTGATTTCTTTTTACCCGACTGCGAAAAAGGAGGGTTATGTTTTTCGAGAGTATGTATGTATGTATGTATGTCTATTTCTTTGGCACGCTCTGTAGCCTAAACGGCTAGATAGATTTTAGCATACGAGGTGTCATCAGATTCGTCATAATTGGGGGAGTGATATAGGCTATATAGTTTTAAAGTATAACCTCTGGGAATCAAATAAAACACAATAATAGAAATTTATTGGTAGTTAGCCTCATTTCATTTCATTCTTTAAATTGGAAATGTTAGATTCAAGAAACAAGTATTTGTATATCGGGGAAGACACTAGTTAACCTGGTTCAGGTGACAAAGGTTAAGCCATATTTGATGTATTGCATTGTGAAAAATAAATGATTGTGATTATGTTCTTTGATGATTCACGTGAGACTAATTTAATTTTTTTATCGGGCTAGAGTCTCTGAGTGTGCAATCAGATGTTTAAAGGGTTGTGTAATAATTACAATAAACAGCTTCAATACTCACAGATACGCACTTGATGAAATCCATTAACACATTTCCTTCTGGTTTCTTCATAACATAACGGTTTTTTGCACTGACGAATATAACTAAAACAATGATATATTTTTTGTGTATTGTGATTCAAAATATATAGGCATTTGCATTTTATTCTGGCCGACACTTGAGATTTTGTTGTAATTAACTTATTTTTCGTAAAATTTAATGTTGATTTAGCAATTATTATAAGTACGATAACACTTTGTAATAATTTTGAAACTGTTATAACAAATTGTCCTTAAAGTAACACAGACTATTAAAAGCAGTTTATATACACATTACGTAAATATGCCTTTGTAATCTTGATCGAGTAGAAATTGTGGTATATTGTAACTTTAGTGGATTAACGGCCGTTTTCAATAACCTATCTATCCGTTGTTTTAGTAACTACAGATAGACAAATATAACCTTTTGTCCTTACTTTTTTTTCAGTAACCTATCAATGGATAGTTTTTCATATCTACATAATATATATCCATATCCTATAGATTGAATAGATAAGAGGGAAGCCGATATCTGTCTTTAGTTAAAGATAGTACATACAAATATGTACTAATCGGTGATAGTAAACTCAGAAATGTTATTGAAAATGGCCGTTAATAAAATTAAGATAGATAATAATACGGCAGATAAACGTCTAGCTTTGCCCTACGGTTTCACCCGTTTGATCAAATTTGATCAACGAACTCTCAACCGCCCGGCCCGCGCCTTTAATGCATCCGTCTAACCTTAGCCTATCGCTTTTCTCACTTCCCGGACTTGCGCTTGCATAAAGCTTGCCATATTACTTGACGGTCATGTTTACTTCTCCAGTCCTAAGAGTCGTAACGTGAAGATATTTAGCTTATAACCTACCTCAATAAACTGGCTTTAAAATCTGACTGGTAGTTACAAACAAACAATCTCTTGAGTTATATAAATTAGTATAGATATAACAGTAAAGCGAACTAGAACCAAGTTAAAAAATACAGGAATAGATTTATTTATAAACTAATCTTTGGAAGCAAGGTGGGTGGGTATGTGTGATATATATAATTATGCTTATAAATGTATTTACATGCGAACTGAATGAGTCTTGTTTGTTGTATTAGAGACTTTGTAACAATACTGAAGTGTTAAGTAAGATAATGTAAATAAAAATGGTGCTATATTAACATGATGAAGGTTAAAACCCCATAACAATAAGCAAAAGCGGAACAAATACAGTAGTATAATAAATAAGCTAATATAAACAGGATTCTTCCGAACTTAAACACACAATATGATAACAATATTGCATATATGTACCTGAGCTACGGCACAATGAATAACAATGAGATGAAATATAATCACTTACAGTGATAGATATATTCTTAAAATAGCTTCACTTAACATTAAAAATTAGTATTCATTAATCACCCCCTATACTATAATATGTGAAATTAAACAATCTAATGAAATAACTATTGACTTTTTTCGGGATCTTGGTCTTTCCTCTTTTTGATCTATATTATATAGTATTGATTGCCTTTTGCGTGATATAGTTTGGTTATTGTTCTTACGTGGAATTATTAATAATTTCTAGAATCATTAATTTTGTTACCAGGATAACTTCTTGAGCATTTAACAAGAGAGCTGCCACTTTCTTAAAGCCTTGTTTTAAATTTGAAAAATATTCTACCCGCGTGACATTGAAATAATTGTGAACAAACACACGTTGCCTTTAAAAAAGAAAAAGAAGAAGATGTGCCCATTCTTTATTCAAATCAGACCCTATCAGCTTACGAAAGTCAAATTCAACCGACAGTCTGTAAGGCTACCACACTCGGAAACAAAGGCACGAAACCATTATTATTGAAATTTCAAATAAATATTTTTACATAATCAGAATATTTACATAATTTACTTTTTTAATGAATTATTTCTTATATTAGGAAACATAAGTAGAAAATTTAATGTGTATCGATAGGCAAGAAATATCTATTTACATTTAAAAAGCAGTATACTTCTGCACGTAATATTGATGACACTACAACTTTAGCCATAAGACTACTCATAAAGTGAAAATAAAATACTAAAGTATATCACGTGGAGTTTCTAGACTTCACTTACCTACAAACATAAGCACAACAAATCAAGGCGCTCCATAAGCCAAGGAATAAGAATCCTTATCTCCAAAGAAATGTACTTCTGTACGTAATATTGGCAATGCAGCCTTAGCCATAAGACTGCTAATGCAGAAAAGGAATATAATAATATGCTAAGATATATAGCCAGATGATTCTAGATTTCACTTACCTATAGACATAAGCACAACAAGTCCCGGCGCTCCAAAAGCCAAGGAATAGCAATCCTTATCTCCAAAGCAGTATACTTCCGCACGTAATATTGGTGATACAGTCTTCGCAATTAGACTACCCATGCAGAGAGTGAAGTATAATATGCTAAAATATATAGCTAGGTGTTTCTCTTGTTGCGGAAGAATAAACTGATCACCACCGAAAGCTGCAACGCATGGTTTTATCCCACCAGTTCCAACTGTTATTAAGAATAAGCCAATCAAAGTGCATACTCTGTAAGAATACATGATATATTACATCTTATAAATAAGACAAAAATAGATCTTATAAAACGTTACGTTGCTATAGAAATTGGTACGAACTTTAATCGTTTTCGGATATGATCAAACATACCGTTTTCATCGTAGAGAAATTACAATTGGCAATAAGAAATTTCAATTTAAAAAAAACCCCCACATATATTATAGTAATCCCACTGACATTAAATGTGAATTTAAATAAAAATTATAACATATTATTAAACGATCAGATTACCTCGATTGATCCTAATTGTCTTCAACTTCAAGATCAAGAAGTTTGAGATTCTTGATCACTAAAAATACCCCTTCCGACATTTTTTTTATCGTTATAGGTATAACATATTTTTTTATAAATTCAGGGACAAACTAATGAACTTGTAGCGACATCTACATAGCGACACACAGCGACATCTATCGAGCCACATACGACGCATCCTACATCGCACTATAGAAATTAATTCTTCGATTGAGTGTATATACAAGAACCCGACTACAACCGTTGGGCAGCTGCCCGCCAGACATAACACCCGTCTGGTCGGAGGATCCTCCCTTTGCAATAGTTCTTCTACACTGGTGACCCCGAGCATGAACGTCAGCGCAACCTTCTTCGCACAGCTACATCGTGACGTCATCATCACTTCCACAAGCTTTCGAGCAGCGAGTCATACAGCCAGCCAGCATCCACGGCTACTTCGGGTATCCTGACCACCAGCATGCAGCGGACGCGCATTCCTGGTCATCACCCACAGCCTTCTCAGCGACCTTGGCACAGCACACTGCACTTCGGCCGGTCAGCAAGCAGAGACGCACTTCTCTCCTGGTCGACGCAGCAGCCAGCCACTACGCAGCACTGCAACACTCCGACTCACTGGAGCATTCTTGCAACATCACCCCGACTCACTGGGGCATCACCCCGACTCACTGGGGCATCACCCCGACTCACTGGGGCATCACCCCGACTCACTGGGGGCATCACCCCGACTCACTGGGGCATATCACCGCAGACAGTTCCGACTCACCGTGAACTATGCGGCATCTGGTTCCGACTCACTGGAACATTCCACTGGCCCGGCAAGCATCACAAGATGTATGGACGACTCAACCTGCTATCGACCTCCGGTCTCGGATGGGAGTGATGTAGCGACATCTACATAGCGACACACAGCGACATCTATCGAGCCACATACGACGCATCCTACATCGCACTATAGAAATTAACTCTTCGATTGAGTGTATATACAAGAACCCGACTACAACCGTTGGGCAGCTGCCCGCCAGACATAACACCCGTCTGGTCGGAGGATCCTCCCTTTGCAATAGTTCTTCTACAAACTCAATAATAAATTCTGTCTTCAAAGCAATAACTAAAATAAATTAACGTAAAATAGACGCTAGACTAACACTAGAAAAAATAATGTGGCAACATTATTTTGAAGTTTGACATTAATGATGGATAATTTACATTTTTTGGCAGGATCTTGATCTGTCCTGTGGTGGTTTTTATTTTAATTCATAAACTTACTTTATTTGGTCCTCTATTATGTAATTTTAGAGGCATTTTACATCATGTAGTTAGACTATTGTGCACAAGTGAATTGGACTATAAATATTGATTAGGAAAATACATTTTAGTGACCACAAAAATTACATGGACAGTTTTAACAAGGGAACCGCCATCTTATTAGAGCTACGTTTGAAAATTACAAGAATGATTAGATTTTTATATCCAGAATTGTGAATTAAATAATACGAAGAAGTACCACGAGGTTGTAAACATAGTATACTCGTTACACAAAATAACTTAAGTCTAAAACATCTCATTCACCTTGCCTAGTAACCTGATAAGACTTAAATATTACTAACGTGCATTAAAACGATGTAAATTTAATTAAGTACTTCATAAATTAAAAACGGAGAACAGACAAAATTGCGTTCCACTGAGGATTTTATCTCAGTATAAGTTAATTAAAATTGAATAAAATTAATGCTGAACCCTCTATTTTAGTAAAGTTCGAGCAAAATTATCCACGCGGAGAAAGGAAAATTAAAGGAAGAGATATTTTTATTATCCACGACCTTCAAATAAATACAATCTGCGGTTTTTAACGTGTATTCGAAATAAAACCTTGGATTTATTGAAATAAAATAGCTTCTTATCCATTAGATACTTAATTGCAGATTATGGAACCAAAGATTTATAAGAAGGCTTTATATTAAAGATGGGCGGATTAATAATAAAGAATCCTTCTCTGGTGGGTTTACCTATATATTAATACTTGAAGCAAAAGAGTTTCTACCCCTTTTTAAGCGTATTGCGTGCACGGAAGACTGTGAGATTTGGCATGATTAAAGTTTATATGGAGAAGGAGTGCAGAAAACTGAAATTTATTCATAATATCTGTTACTATTATATTAAATTAAATATATTAATACTGCGAATCCTAACCCGACCAGTACCATTGAACTTAGATTCCCCAAAATATTGACACTGTCACTCAACGAAAAGTGACAGCAAGAGATGTAGATATAGATATATAGTTATAGATGATCAAAAAGTCGCAGGTCGAATTTCGAGCTTAGGGCGATCGCTAGTTATTATAATTCCGTCCAGAGGCCGTGAGCAAAATCTTGATCTTTAAAATAGACAAAGCGGCGGTATATGTTAAGAAAAGGGAGTACGTAACGTCTCAAATCATTACACTTTAAAACCAAAAGCAGTGATGGCCACCCAGAGATCAATAATCTATTACTAGTCGCTGTTGTCTTGCCGGCCAGCGTAAATAGAAAGTGAATTTGTATCGGCTAATCCCGAAAAGACACGCGCATAAGCGAATCATTACAAAGAGTTTTCACCATATGCATAATAGTTGCGACCCAGTCAAATTTATGGAACCCTATTGTACTATCTAACTACCTACCCCATTAATTACGCTTTTAATGTTAGTGATGAAATCTCTATCGAGTTCATCCAATTTCAACTTACAACTCGTAGGTACCAATCGATTCTAAATCAAACCTCAAGTTTTTATTGCTTTCAATTTTTATTGAAGTGAAAACTTTTTTACTATTTTATTTGAAAGCGAGAAACGAAAAAGTGACATTAAAAAGAGACCAAAATACATCTATACAATTTGTTCAGCGAGAAAATGAGAGTATATATGTAGAATAACTATTGTAGAATAACTATTGGAAAGGGAGGATCCTCCGACCAGACGGGTGTTATGTCTGGCGGGCAGCTGCCCAACGGTTGTAGTCGGGTTCTTGTATATATACTCAATTGAAGAGTTAATTTCTATAGCGCGATGTAGGATGCGTCGTATATGGCTCGATAGATGTCGCTATGTAGATGTAGCTACATCACTCCCCTCCGAGACCGGAGGTCGATAGCAGGTTGAGTCGTCCATACATTTTGTGATGCTTGCCGGGCCAGTGGAATGTTCCAGTGAGTTGGAACTAGATGCCGCATAGTTCACGGTGAGTCGGAACTGTCTGCGGTGATGCCCCCAGTGAGTCGGGGTAATGCCCCAGTGAGTCGGGGTGATGCTGCAAGAATGCTCAAGTGAGTCGGAGTGTTGCAGTGCTGCGTAGTGACTGGCTGCTGTGTCGACCAGGAGAGAAGTGCGTCTCTGCTTGCTGACCGGCCGAAGTGCAGTGTGCTGTGCCAAGGTCGCTGAGAAGGCTGTGGGGCTGACCAGGAATGCGCGTCCGCTGCATGCTGATGGTCATGATACCCGTAGTAGCCATGGATGCTGGCTGGCCGTATGACTTGCTGCTCGAAAACTTGTGGAAGTGATAATGACTTCACGATGTAGCTGTGCGAAGAAGGTTGCGCTGACGTTCATGCTCGGGGTCACCAGTGTAGAATAACTATTGCAAAGGGAGGATCCTCCGACCAGACGGGTGTTATGTCTGGCGGGCAGCTGCCCAACGGTTGTAGTCGGGTTCTTGTATATATACTCAATTGAAGAGTTAATTTCTATAGCGCGATGTAGGATGCGTCGTATATGGCTCGATAGATGTCGCTATGTAGATGTCGCTACACATACACGGTTAATGCAAATCATGATTTTCACAACCACGATCATCATCGAATTGGCCTAGTAATGTAACTTATAGGACTTATAAGCACTGTTATATGTGCATTTGGAAGTGGTCGATAGTTCGGTTCCTGCTGATTTAAGATTTAAAAAAAAAAACAGATTTTAAAGAAGATGCTTTTGTTTTCTGAAGGTTTCACTTATAACGCCAGCAAACACTGCATGCTGTTTTATGTAATTTATTTACGTCTACCGTGAGGTGAGGTCTACATGCATGTGAGGTTGGTATGCCAAGTCTTAAGATATAATTTTCATTTGAATCTCTCCCTTGCACCATACCTACTTAAAATGCTACATAAATATGCGCGAATAGTCCAATATTTATGAATACGTTGTAGTAGTTAATAGTTAAAAGCCGACAACCTATCATAGTTATCATTCTTTTTACAACGAAGATTAACTTCGACGGACTAAATAGATGAATAAATAGTAAAAAAATGTACAAGGTAAATTGAAAATGTGATAAACACCCGACACAAGTAACCTATTCATTGAGACCATTCCATTCAACTCAGATACGGTATCTCATCTGTAAGTTGGTGAGCAATTAGGTATCCTACAGACTCTAGGTAACGATGCAGCATAAGGTCAAGGTTTTTCTAATATCTTTGAGGTAACAGAATACCAAATCTCAACTCAATCAGATCTGTAGAAAATGCCTAAATCTATTATATTCGATAATCTTCAAATGGCTGAATAGATTTTCATGAATCATTCAAGTCAATCAGATCACCTTTATCAACCGTTTATGAGCTACGATGCCCCAGACAAACATACAGATAAACAGATACACACGTTAAACTTATAAAATCCGTCTTTTTATATCGAAGGTTAAAAAGTGATTTATAAAAAAATACGAACTTACCTTCCAGGCAAAGCCAACAGCGGAATTGCAGTCAGGGATACTAAAAGGTTACCCGCAGCATATACAAACATCATGTATAGAATTGTCCTAAAACATAGGCATGTTTTTGAAGTTAAACAAATTTTTAATGCAGTAGGGAGAATTGGCTTGTATCATACAAAAAGTGAAATGCATCCCCTTCCTCGACTTTAATTGGTACTTGAAAGGACTCTTTTCTTTTTTCTTCACCATGTCCGTCTGACTGTCCGTGGCTTAACTCGGAGATTCATAGTACTAGTCAGCTCTAATTTGGCATGGGTATACTTATTAATCACGCCAATTAAGTGGTGAAAAAAAATTTTTTGGGAACCCTACACGTTTAAAGGGGATTTTTTTTTTCTCGTCTGTACTATGTTTTGGATTTTCGTTGGATAGGTCTTTAAAAAATATTACAGTTGTGCGAAAATCATTTTTCGATTCGGGGATCCGTTTGCGAAATATCAAGCTTTAAATTGTTAATTTTTGTTAGAGTCAAATGTCACGGCCCACCCCACCCCCCTTCTTCCCGCCAGCTAAATTGTTGTTTTTGGATATTTAACAATTCATGGCACTAGTATACATAACGAAGTTAAAAGGAAAACTATCACAGCTAAGAAGGCTTTACAAGTTAACAAGTAATAGTCGACTCACTTATAATACCTATGGACATGGAAAAGTAAATAAAAACAAAAATTTCGTACAAATTCTATTTAAAATTACTTTTAGACGTTATTAGCCGTTAAATGAACTCAATATGTTCGTAGTATTAAACAAATAGGCATCTTAGTCTGCATACTGTGGCGTAAAACTATGGAACCCTACACTACACGTGGCCCCGCCCGATGCGCAATTCGCAAGTTTTTTATTCCACATATTGTTCCATATATTATATACACATATTATTCTACATAACCATTTCCTAATACTGAAATAATAAAATCTTCAACAAATATTAGATCTCGAGTGAGTTACCACGTCATAAGCCTTGGGACCGGCGGATACAGATCGTGGGATCGCTGACCATGCAGATTGCGATCGTGGGAAACGACGGCGTGACTCCAACTTGATTATTACTTTAATTAATTTTAAGTTAGTCTTGTTTAAGAACCATAAGTGTAAACACCTATTATAATTCTTTTAAAATAAATCTTTTTTTAATTTAAACTCGTACCGCCTATCATAACTGGCGCAGTCGGTAGGATCGCGGCACTTTTCGTCGGATAAAATTTTCGGCAAAGTGAACGGTTTCTAAGTCGTTACTACCGCGATCATAATAAGAACTTAAAGTGCGTGTACGAACTCTTTGAAAGGACTTTCTGAAAATTGAAGATCCTGTGTGGGTGAATTGGTGTACCTACAACAAGACTCGGCAGGAGAGGCAGAATGCTGGCTTGGTGAGTACTCTCGTTTATCCAAGTTCCTTTTGTCATATTTCCTGTCTATATTGTGTATTTTTTTTTTATATATATCATATTGTGTTAAAGTGTTTCTGTCGTAAGCTAAAATTGCTATAGACGTACACCGTACAGTGAATCATAACAGATAAGCGCGGTCATCCGATATCCGAGCTATTGTCTTTTGATTCTTGTAAAATATAAAACTTCACGCTATGTCGCTTACGGAGTCGGCACAATTGATTAAAGTAGTTGGGGAACTACTACCCAAATACGATGGCAATCCCCGATTATTAAACTATTATATTAGGCAAGTAGATAATATATTAACACTTTTCGATGTTAATGTGCAAGCACATCCCACGTTAGTATGTTTAATAAAATCCAGACTAGCTGGAGCTGCAACTGACGCAATTGCATATGAGGACTCCTTGACCTCGTGGGCTGCTATTAAAGATACTTTAAAAAAACGATTAGGGGAACCTAGAAATGAAATTCAAGTAATGCAAGAACTGACTCGAACGTTTCGTTTTAAAAATGAGGACGCAGAAACATTTGGTAGGAGACTTCGGGCGTTGCTCGATACTTTAAACTCAGTAGGTAAACACACTGATAAAACTTATTATGAAGAGATGGTGATAGAACAATATACGAACCATTTAGACTTTCAGGTATCTTTAGGCGTTAGAATAATGAAACCGGAGACACTTGAGTCGGCCATAGTAATAGCACGGCAAGAAGAAGCCAAAATAAATTATAAAAAACAAAATCAGTTTTATTCGCAAGCAAAGTCAAAGATAAATCAGCCTAATATTAGACCACAACTATACCAAACAACTCCGACACATTTTAATACAAACCCGCATAATTTTGGACCACAGCTATATCAACCAATTCCAACACATTTTAATACACAACCACAATATAACACACCAGGAAAACAAGTATCACCCGGCAATAGTCAGCCGAATTCTAGACCTAGTGGTTCAGGAAACTTTAGGACTTCTGGAAACTTTAGACGCCAACAACAGAATATACCACATCAACAGGTAAACTTTCCAAAAGACACATCTGACGTCACTATGAGGTCAGTGAATAAGCCGGAAAAGCCGCAGTATGCACAACAACTGTTTTATTCGTCTAGCGAGCAACCCTACTACACGCAAGGTGAGTATTATGAAAACAATAGCACAGAGGAACACGAAGTGTCACTCCCAGCCTTGGTGGACGAAGAAACGTACCAGGAGGATTTTACCCAGGACGTCGAAGACGACCAACAGACTTAGCTAAAACAATCAACGTAAACCATTACGGTAAGGACCATCTGCCCTATATAATTTTAAATGAATTTGGAGGCAAATTTTTGTTGGATACAGGTGCCTCTCGGTGCATGATCTCACCAGCTGTTATAAAAAACACGAAATTTGAAATTTACATTGAACATGAACCATTTCAGGTAAGGAGCGCTCATGCAGTCACTCAACACGACCTTGTAGCGTCACTTCCCCTTCCGGTGGAATTTAACATTAATAAAACACACACATTTTTATTATTCGATTTCGATCCTAAATATAGGGGCTTAATAGGTATGGATTTATTAAAAGAGCTTAACTGCACAATTAATTTAAGCGACAGATTATTACATACACCAAATGCAAATATACCAATTTACTTAAACTACCCAGTTAGAAACATTAGAATAGAACCAAAGTGTGAAAAGGTTATTGTGGTTAAAACTAACTACGCTGATGGACAGTATTTATGTGATGATCACTATTGGTCTGAGGGGTTAAGATCTCCAGCAGCAATAGTGGACGTGATGAATGGGGCATTTAAGACAACTGTTATAAATTTTACTGATGAAAAGAAAATAATTTTAAATAAATATCCGAATAAGCTTAAACCATTTTTTGAAAATATGATTAATCAGCATAGCGAAGTAAATTTTTTAAGGACAGATTTAGATTTAGATAAGGAACTTTGTGAAAATTTAAAAAATATTCATAATGATCACATGAATGAAGAAGAAAGGCGAGAAATAATGAGGATTTATTATCAATACAGAGAGATATTTTTTTCTGATAATATTCCATTGTCATTTACACATTCTGTAAAGCATGAATTAAGACTTAATGATGAAACACCAATTTTTGTAAGAAGTTATAGGCAACCACCCAAACAACGCAAAGAAATTCAAAATCAAGTAGAAAATCTGTTAAAGCAGGGAATTATTAGGGAAAGTATTTCACCTTGGGCGTGCCCAGTGCATATAGTACCAAAGAAACCTGATACATCTGGTAACGTAACGTGGAGACTTGTTATTGACTTCAGAAGATTAAATGACAGGATTATTGAGGACAAATACCCTTTACCGAATATCCATGACATACTCGACAGACTAGGAAGGGCACAATACTTTACGACCCTTGACTTAGCTAGTGGTTACCACCAACTAGAGATGCACCCTAACGATATCGAAAAAACGGCGTTTACAACGGAACGCGGGCATTACGAATTTTTGAGAATGCCATTTGGCCTCAAAAATGCCCCCAGTACATTTCAAAGGTTAATGGATCACATCTTAAGAGGAATTGAAAATGTTTTCACATATTTAGATGACGTCATCGTGATTTCTACGTCACTACAAGAGCACGTTGAGAAATTAAAACAAGTATTTGAAAGATTTAAAACCCACAATTTAAAAATTAAACTAGAAAAGTCTCGATTTTTACAAAAACAAGTTGAGTTTCTAGGACACGAACTAACGGACCAAGGACTAAAACCGAATAAGGACAAAATTAAAGCCGTACTTAACTATCCCTTACCGTGTACTCACAAAGACGTAAAATCCTTTTTAGGCCTAATCGGATACTATAGAAAATTTATAAAAGACTTTGCAAAACTGACTAAACCTTTGACACTTTGTCTTAAAAAGAATCGTAAAGTAGTACATTCACCGGAATTTTTAGACGCTTTTAATAAATGTAAAGAAATATTAACAAATTCCCCGATATTACAGTACCCCGACTTTGATAAGCCTTTTGTTCTGACAACTGACGCCTCAGACGTTGCTCTCGGTGCAGTTCTTTCTCAAGGAGACATCGGTTCAGATAAACCTGTAGCTTACGCTTCTAGGACTTTGTCGGATACCGAAAGCCGATACTCTACGATTGAGAAAGAGTTATTGGCAATTGTATGGGCTATAAAATACTTTCGACCCTATTTGTATGGACAGAAATTCACTATTTACACCGACCACAGACCTTTAACATGGCTTATGTCATTAAAAGATCCGAACTCGAAATTAACGCGTTGGAGACTTAGGCTCGCGGAATATGATTATAAGATAATTTATAAAAAAGGCAAACAAAATACCAACGCTGACGCCCTTTCAAGAGCAAAAATTTTTCATAATAGTATAGATTCTTTAGCTGTTAACCTTGACGATAATGAAGATGACGAGATGATAAATAGGATATTTGACAATACACGTACGGCAACGAATACTGACAACAGACCTGAGACGGACAAGATCTCGTGCAGTGATATGGACATAGACAGTGAAATTGTATCAGGACTAATCCTCTCACCCCAACGAGATGAGGTATCAGAAAACGCCACTATAAATGACCCCGAGCTATTAACTTCCACAAACCACACACAAGCAGATAATGAGAATAAAGGTATACCAATCGTAAATGATGCCATAGATAGACAACTAAAACAATTTCACATAAGGTCTAGCCCCGGCACAAAATACAGAGTAGATGATAGGTCAACAAATACAAGAACAGTCATAAAAAATGTATTTATTCCTATTAATAACACAGAATCAGAAATAGTTCAGTTCTTAAAGGAACACACTATTGCTGATCGTACTTTTCACTGCTACTTTTACGATGAAAATCTGTATCTCGCTTTCTCTCGAGTATATACAACTATTTTTAATGAAAGAGGTCCAAAATTATTCAGATGTACATCGCGTATTACAGTTATCGAAAATAAAGTAGAGCAACAGGAATTAATTAAGAAGTATCATGAAGGTAAGACTATGCATCGCGGCATTCAGGAAACATACAAGCAAATACATAGAAATTACCACTGGCCTAATATGCTGCTTACAATACAACGATTTATTAACCAATGTGATACCTGTCTTAAAAGTAAATACGAGAGAAATCCATTAAAACCCCCGTTAGCTCTTACTGAAACACCTACAAAACCTATGCAACATATGTTTATGGATCTATATTCCACAGGTGGTGCCACATTTTTGACCATTATAGATAATTTTTCTAAATACGTTCAAGTAATACCTTTAAATGCCTCTAGTAGTATTCATGTAGCAGATGCATTAATTCAAGCTTTCTCTACACTAGGATTACCTACAAAAATTACGACAGATTCTGATAGCAAATTTGATAATGATGTCATAAAAGACATATGCGCATTACATGACATCAACATACACTTTACAACGCCCTACAACCCAAATTCTAACTCTCCTATAGAACGATTCCATTCCACTATAGGTGAAATTATACGAATACAAAGGATAACCAATAAAGAAGACCCTATACAAACCATCATGAAATATTCCGTTATAGCATACAATAATACAATACATACTACAACAGGATATACACCACACGAGCTATTATTTGGCCATACAGCGTCTAGAAATCCTTTAGAACTTATTTATCCTAAAGAATTTTATCAAGATTATGTTATAAGACATCGTAGGAACGCTGAGGCTGTACAAGAATGTGTTGCCGCACATATGTCCAAAAATAAGGAGCAGATTATAGCCAAGCGAAACCAGGAAGCACAGGATATAATGTTTAAAATAGGTGAAGTTGTTTATAAACAGGTGGCGAAAACGGCGCGCAGCGATAAAACGAAGCCAGTATTTAAAGGTCCGTATAAGATAATTCATTTACACCCCAATAGTGTTGCTGAAATAATAGGAAATCATCCAAATTCCAAATCTATTAGAGTGCATTTTAAACTACTACGTAGGCCTCATCTTGTTCCAGGATCATCATCGCAGGAGCCCTCGTGCTCAACGCAACCGCAGACATAATAATTCAACCCATTGATAAAAATAACGGCATCCTTTTGCTCAAACAAGGAGAAATTCTCAAAATGATAGATTACTTTAACCTTGCTTGCATTTACAACATCACTGATTTATATACAACTTCGGTAAGACTTATGGATTTATACGCAAATACTAAGGTCGTCGAAAGTAGCACCGCTTCCGTAGAACTACATAAAACTTACAAAGAGCAAATTGAATTGTCACTATCAAAATTAGTAGGAAAATAATGACTATCATACCGAAAACTAGAATTAGGCGTGGTATAATTAATGGCTTAGGATCTATAGTTAAGGCAATTACCGGGAATTTAGACTACGAGGACGCAATAGAGTTTGAGAAACAAATCTCTGATATTAGAAATAGAGTAGATAACACACAAAACGCACAAAGACAAAGCCTCGTGTTAGCACGTAGTTCAATTAACGAGTTTAGTCGTCATTTAGATAAAATTAACAAGAATCAAAAGAATTTAGAACAATTTTTGCAAAACATTACTCGTAGTACAAATTCGATAATCAATAAGTTACATTTCTTAGAGTTATACGTACAGATAAATTTTAGTTTACAGTTAGTTTTAGATCGATTAATGATTTTGGAAGACGCAATGACATTCTCTCAATTAGGAGTAATGCATCCTTCTATTATCAACCCGCAAAGTCTCCTAGAAGAAATTAGAAATTTACAGAAATTATACTCTTTTGCACCAGTAGCCAAAATAGACATAGGTAACATACATTTGATCCAAAAGTCAATTAAGGTTAGAGCTTACAGTACAGAACACACTTTAACATTTATATTAGAAATACCCGCTATTGATAAAAACATATATGATCTTATACACCTCTATTCCATTCCCGACCAAAATAATTTAACCATTGTTCCGAAATCCAAATAACTGATACTTGGAAACGATGAGTATACCTACCTAGACGAGGAATGCTCGCTGATATCCGACAATTTACATATCTGTAAAACGCTGGAGATGAGAAGATTTCAAGATGCGGAAGACTGCGTCACATCGCTTATACATCATAGGAAAGCGAATTGTACCCAGGTCAAAATGAATATTAACATAGGAAAAATACAAAAGATCAACGAAAACAGCTGGCTGCTTATACTTCAGGATGAAGAAATCCTGCGAAGTAACTGCAAATCTAAAAACGAATATAGAAAAATCTCCGGCACATTTCTACTCACACTACCTGAGGGATGCGAGGTCACCGTTATGAATAGGACACTCCAAGCTCACACACGTACTATTATCACCAATGAAATTATTCCGCTGCTCAAAGAACCAGTTATACCCGAGGAAGCTGTGAAGTATAGACTGAACATCGAAGATATTCAATTAGACAGTATCCATGAATTACTCAACAAAGCTGACAACTTGTATCTCAGAGAAACCCCTAGTTGGCATATTATGATAGGCGGTCCCTAGTTGGACAACACTGTTACTGTACATCATACTGGTCAGCGTTGGTGCATGGAAAGTATATACGTGGAAACAGGCGAAGAAAATGCAGATGAAAATTAAAGGTAGTGAGGACACTACCGGAAGCTGCTCCAGGATACGCTTCCCTTTTAAGGAGGGAGGAGTTACCACGTCATAAGCCTTGGGACCGGCGGATACAGATCGTGGGATCGCTGACCATGCAGATTGCGATCGTGGGAAACGACGGCGTGACTCCAACTTGATTATTACTTTAATTAATTTTAAGTTAGTCTTGTTTAAGAACCATAAGTGTAAACACCTATTATAATTCTTTTAAAATAAATCTCTCGTACCGCCTATCATAACTAGTGTCATGTATTTTTTATTTGTATTGTTGGTATACTTTGTTAGCGTTAATTAGAATGTCAAATTAAATTACATAAAAATAGCCAATATTACTCAGAAATAATTCAATGTAGAATATTCAAAATTAGATCAGTAGTTCCGGAGATTACCTCCTACAAATCTATTCACAATATTTATCTATCTATACTTACTACAATTAACAAATTGAAGTGTCTGTTCGTAATGTCAAAATAACAGCTTATTACTAAATGCATATGAAAGTATATACAACCTCCGAAACGGTTGGATCGATTTTGACGAAACTTTCTCTGGTAGATAGATGATATTATAAGAAGTAACTTAGGCTACTTTTATTTAAAAAAAGAATTAGGGTTCCGAGCAAATAAAAAAACTGGTCATGGTAAATCAATTCGGGCACTTAAATGGCTTACGCTGAGTAAACCATTAAAGCTATATCAAATGAATGTACTACATCATTTTAGACATTAAAAATACCTACAGATTTTTTTTAGAACTGACTATACTGTTAGCCTTAGAGGCCCTGAAGCCGCTGCGGCTTCTACAGCTTTACCGAATGTTAACCGAGAGCGTGTGAGCACGATTCGTGCGTGTGTCCGATCGATGATAACAGAATGCCATGTGAGCGAAACCGAGCGCACTGCTAGTCTCTTTATAATATCAATAAAAATGTGGTTATATTTGTCTTAATATAATCGATGCTGTGATAATATAGAAAACTAATTCTTAAGTTAATTAATTAAGTTAAAAACAAACAAGAATTTAATTTTTCAAAAATATTCTAAAACTAATTCACATTCATATTTCCCATTAATTGAGCAAATACACACATCAAAAAAGTCTAAGCAACATGCGTGATATTACAAATTTTTCCATTTATATTAATTAATTTCTAAATATTTACTCAAACAAAGTGCGTAGGTAAGTAAACTTTTTTGTTATTGATGATATACTGGCTGGTTGTAAAAAAAAGATTTGATTATGTTTGGTTTTTTTTTAATTCAAATGACTGCGAATTTGTTTGAATTTAAGTGCGTTTTAATTGCTATGTTTAGTCTTGATTTTATAATTTTACCAACCATTTAAATAAAGTTAGCGACAAAATTGAATTGTTAGATATTCTTTACGTCATGAAGCGGCGTCATTTGATGGCAGATGAAATGCAAAGAGCTGTAGAGATGTTGCAAGTGGGAAGTAATCAATCTCAGGTATCTCGACATTTTGGCATTCATAGAAGTGTTATTTGTCGTCTTTGGCAGCGCTACAATAATACAGGAGAACCCGCTGAACAGCATCCAGGCCGTAAAAGGAGTACAACCACTCGGCAAGACCGGTACATACAACTGACTGCAAGACGCCAGCCGATGTTAACCGCTCGAGAGATAAGTTTGAGGCTACAAATTTCAAGTGGTGTTAATGTAAGTCCTCAAACTGTGCGAAATCGACTGCATGAGTACGGCCTACGAGCTCGACATCCAATCAGGTGCCCACAGATACGTCACGGGAATCGCGCTCGTCGATATGAATGGTGTAGAGAACGCATAACATGGACCCAGGAACAATGGGATAAAATTATGTTTACCGATGAGTCGCGATTCGGGTTTAAGCCTGATACAAGAAGGGTGCGAGTGTATCGTCGACCCGGAAATACTGAAAGGCTCAGGTGCGTTCAGGAAGTTCATCCATACAGCGGCTCAACAGTTATGTTATGGGCGGGTATTATGAAGAACAGGCGAACTGAGCTCGTTTTTGTAAATGGAAACATGAATGCTGAAAATTACATTGAGGATATTCTCAGACCTTATGTTTACCCATTTGCACAAACCTTTGGCTCCGATTTTAGGTTAATGCATGACAATGCGCGTTCACATACAGTTCGGCGAACTAGTGAATACTTTGCAACGGAGAACATCCGGGTTGCACAATCGCCAGATCTCAACCCCATCGAGCACGCATGGGACATGCTCCAGAGAAGTGTTTTGAAGGACTTGGACGGAGCGACAACAACCCAACAGCTGAAGGATTTGCTACAATTCCATTGGGAGCGAATACCGCAAGATGACATAAACAGTCTCATTAATTCAATGAATAATCGTTGCCGACAAGTTCTGAATAGCAGAGGAGCCCATACTTTGTATTAAATTGTTCTATTCTTTCACAATAAATACATTTTCTTTAGAAATTTCATTTTGTAACAAAAAAGTTTAGTTTCTTATGTATCTTAGTTTCTACAGTATATTCTAATATTGTTCATTTCTGTTATTAAAAGAACTTATAAAGACAACAGCTGTTATTTTTACATCATAGAACCCTAAAGATATTATTTTTAAAATAAAATACAACGTTATAATGTAAAGAACCATCCTAAAATTTAAATTAGTACATGTTGCTTAGACTTTTTGATGAGTTTACTTAGGGTTTCCATATACAAAATTTCATAAACATCGGTCGAGCCGTTTTTGAGCTAAATCCGGACCTACAAATTGATTAATATACCAAGTACTAACCTGAATTTGCCGAGATAGTTATCAGCTAATATACCACCCATAATAGGAAAAACGTATACAAAAGTGCTGAATATATGATAAGTTTCTGTCGCACCTTCATCGGTATATCCCAGTTTACTTCTCAGGTATAAGGTTAAAAATGCTGAAAATAAATTATCATTTACACGGAATTGTCATTGGCTGGTTGAGGACCCTTCAGAGACTAATATTATCTACATATAAATACGCTTTTCCATATGAGCTAAGGCCGTAGTGGTCGAGTAGTTTTTGACCGACAGAATATCAATTCTATGTAAGTAGGTACGAACACTGTCATATACGAATGATTTTTTAAAAATCGCGTACATTTATTACTTATTGAAATTGGTTACATTATCGGCTGATGGTGAAGGAAAACATAGTGATGAAACTTGAGCACTAAGCATTTTTCTTGTAGTACCACTGAATGTCTTGGCGTTTGAAATCGACAATACGTGGGTTGGCGTGGTGACTAAGCCGTGCTTTCCCTCAGGAAGATGCCTCATTCAGCAATAAAGATAAAATTATCTTAATTTAAAAAACAATAAATCGACCAACTTTTAATACACATAAGAGTCGTAGTGTTACAAGGAGCGGTTTCCCTCACCAACATGTCTTATTTTAATAAAATACTATTTAATATACGTCGGAGAATAAAATTGTATCGATGTGATTGCGGAATCCGTACGAATGACTTAGTATTCGTACTATTGACTCGCAGTAAAGCTGTTATTATGTACCGTCTCGTTGAAAATATTCGTTATATACCTATTACAGTAGTTTCCATATTACTCTTATTCCCATGATATCATATGATATAGAAGAAAATAAGTGGAAAAACTTACCCCTCATGCCAGAGAAGGAGAATCGCTCACAAAACTCAGCTAAAATTATAACTATAACTATCCGGGGAAATTTATCATTGACCTAAAACAAATCACATTATAAGTAAAATAGACGATATCATTATAATTCAAAAATCGTATTAAACGAAGTACAGCACTAAATAGCTTTAACGAATACGTAAAATAATCGATATCATTATAATCGAGTACCAAGTTAAACGAAATACATCACTAAATATGTTAACGATTACGTAAATTAAGCGATATCATTATAATTGGATACCAAGTTAAACGAAGTATTAGGTCGGGAAAAGTGTTTTCACATATCTTAGGTATAAACTTGTTATAAAATTTTTTTGGCTGTACTATTTGTATCTGACTGGTTTTGGTAACATTAAAAGGTTACATTAAAAATTAAAAAAAAGAAGAAAAAATTTGTTTGCCGCTATTTTTCATTTGTTTTTCTTTTTTTTAAATTGAGTGAATCTCATGAAGAAATTCGATATATTTATAATAATATTATTATAAAAAAGGCAAAAATGCAACTGAAGCAGCAAAAAAAAATTTGTTATGTTTATGGACCTTTAGCGGAGGCGAGGAACAGAGTTCAGTGTCAGTAAGAGTAGCACAAAGTTGGTTCAAACGTTGTCAGTCCGGAAATTTTGATGTTGAAGATGCACCTCGCTCTGGTCGCCCTATTACGAATAAAATGGATGCCATTTTTGAAAAAGTGGAGCTAGATCGGCATATCTTTAGTTACGATGTAGCTGAAGACCTGGTAATTGACCTCATAACAGTTTTAACCCATTTGAAGAAAGCTGGCTATACCAAAAATCTCGATATTTGATGCCATACGAGCTCACTGAAAGAAACCTAATGAACCGTGAACTGATTTGCGATTCATTATTGAGACGTAATGAAACCGAGCCGTTTTTGAAGAAATTAATAACTGGCGATGAAAAGTGGATCACGTACGACAAGAGCGTGCGAAAAAGGTCGTGGCTTAAGGTCGGCCAGGCTTCACAGACTGTGGCTAAACTTGGGCTAACTCGAAATAAGGTGATGCTGTGTGTATGGTGGGACTGGAAGGGCATTGTACATTATGAGCTTTTACCGCCCGACAAATCCATCGATTCTGATCTCTACTGCCAACAACTGATGAGATTAAAGGAAGCAGTTGAGAGAAAGCGGCTGGAATTGATCAACGGGTAGGGTATGGTCTTTCATCACGATAACGCTAGACCACACACATCTTTAGGCACTCAGCAAAAATTGGTTAGAATTGGGATTGGTCAGGGTTAGGATTCGCAGTATTAATTTATTTAATTGAATATTGTATTAATAACAGATATTATAGATAAATTTTAGCTTTCTGCATTTCTTCTCCATATAAACTTTAATTATATAAAATCTGTCTTCCGTGCATGCAATACGCTTAAAAAAAGGTTTTGCTTCACGTATTATTATATAGATAACTAACTATATTGGTTTACACCAGGGGTGGGCAAACTTTAGAAATGTCCGGTCTATATTTTAGTCTAGAATATCCCTAGCGGTCTACCAATCAACGGTTTCAAAACAAAAACTGTTTGCATGACATACTTATTTAATCTATACTGATATAATAAAGTGAAAGAGATTTTTTGTTTGTTTGTGTTGTTGAAACACGCTAATCTTTGAAAATACCAGTCCGATTCGAAAAAATATTTTTGTATATGATAGCCAGACTCACGAGGAGTTGTATAGGTTATCTAACATTGGGCTACAACTTGCAGCTAGCTTTAATTATTGCTTTTTGTTACGTAAGTCGGAAGTTGAGGCCCATCCTAACTGCTTTATCCGCGTGCGCCGGCGTAATTGTTAATTATACGGAAATACAATGTTCTACAAAAATGTTTTTCCGTAGTACGTCAACACAAAAATCGATAACATATGCCTATCTCTTATACATAAGCCCACAATAAGGAATTTTGTGGCAAAGATTTGCTGAAAATTAAAAAACTATTTTTATGCATTATTTTTTGACATGGCATATTAATCCTTACGAACAAAAGCTACTTCATCACAAAGACAATTTTATGAAATTCCATTTTGTTTTTTACACCATGTTATTTGAACATATAGATTAGGAGATAATGAAAAGTAAAATAATTTGCACTTGCGGGAAGTGAGAACAATTATGATAGGATACACGGGTGCGTTGGCGGCGCGGCGCGGTGTTTCTTGGATAAAATAACACGGGTGAAACCGTGGGGCACAGCTAGAAAAAATATTTAAAGTATTTCCTAAAAACATTTCGAGAGAATCTTAGATTAACTAATTTATCGAAAAACTATTTTCTCTTTCATATGAATGTGAACAACAACATTCAACTAAATATTTTAAGATCTGCAATACGAAGACAGATTATTTTTTATCGCATTCATAATAGAAAACGTTTATTCACAAAGTTAGATGGATCCAAAAAATACAGTGTTAATTATAAAGCAACTTTTCTTGTATGGAAACTTTTTTTGCTGAACCAGTTTCCATAAATTTATACTTCCGAATGCTCTGGCTTTAAAAAATATGTGACATTAAAATCTATTAATTTCTTGGAAATCGGGAGAATAAATGCATTTAAGAAATGCACAATGAGTGTGTGAAGTGACAAAAACACTTTCAAAAGTCACAGGCCTCGTAACATGAAACTGCATGGAGTGATTACTTAATGACAATTATTAAAAAACGTCTAGGCGGTCGACCAACGTCTTGGCCATTCCTGGTTTTCACGGTGCACGCCTGCAAAACTCCCAGTCGGCATGATTTTTTCCGACAACTTGGCTGACGTCATTTTTCAGCCAATTTACACAAACCCCTAATTAATTATAGACCTAAACCTTCCTCAGGAATCACTCCGTTCATTGATGAAAACCGTATGAAAATCCGTTTGATAGATTTTGATTTAATCGTGTTCAGACTAGGGATTGCAATCTGGCGTCATTTTTAGTCCGGCCGGATTAATCAATTCACCATGATTTTCGCTTTTCGGTTCCAATTGAACTGTTAGTGAATTAACCAAGTGTCATTGTACTTAATTTAAGTAGATTATAAAAAATAAAACATATATAAAACCAACTTTATTTCCAATCCAATGTTAAGATTATACAACGATCAAACAAATAAAATCTAGTAGTTGTTGGTAACTAGTAAAATTTTAACGATGTAAAGAGTACCTCAGTTTTCCTAGATTTCACTTTCACAGATGGATCCAATTATTTCAGTAAGTAACTTTATTAAATCTAATATAATTAACCTTACGTAATTTATTGAGATGAGATCATAAGAATTATTAAAGTATGTATTTGAGAATGCTAACTATTGCTAACAAATAAGTCTTATATTTATGACAGACACCATCATGATTTGATGAATCTGTCTAATGAATGGCACAGTTATCACAATAATGGGTTTGTCTTATAATTACAACTCTTTAGTTCAATCAACTTATGATAAATAATTATTATTTTAAGTAGAATTTTAAGTACTAATTGTCTTAGTATTCATTATATATAAGAAAATCAATTTTGATTTTGTAGAAAGGATTTTAGAAAGCAAATAGTATGAATTGTGTCATCTGCTAGTCAACTTGTAATAGAGCTGCAATTATAGCCTGCGGCCGAAAAGGCCCTTTCAGCTTCTACACTTGTCAGCTTTATTGTCCTGGTGCGACTCCGCGTCAAAAATGACTCGCACGCATGAACACCAAGCGCAACTAATTTAAAGTACCTACTCATGCAACAGCTCCATTATTTTGCCAAAAACTGCTAGCACCGTATCCGGTGAATGTTTAACGATGCCGGATCCGCCGGATTTCCGAATCCGATTTTCCGGATTGCGATCCCTAGTTCAGACAGACGCGGCGAGGGACTTTGTTTTATTTTATAATACATATACCTACTTAAAGTAATTATTATTATAGTTAAGATAATGTAATTACACACCGATATCCTTGTGTTCTCATCTTTCACACTTTCCTGTACGTCCTTAGACATAGTCACAACCGCACTCGATCAGCAAATAAGAACTTATATGCAAACACATATAGATTTTCTTCATTTATATCACGCATCAAATGAATATTTACTTCGCAAATAACGCTATCTTGTTACCCTTTCATGTGTAATATTAAAACAAAGACTAATAATAGCAAGTATTAATGAAAAATATACTATCTAGTATAATGTTATATATTATTACATATTATAATACTGGACGTCTGTCTGTCCGGTCTTTTCACGCGAGAGCGAATCATGCGATTTATTTACGTTTCTTTGCTATGTTATCTGGCTAAGTTATAGGATATAATTTCTTACATAAAGCCGAGTCGATAATGGTGAATCAATTCGTAAGAAAGTCATTTTTGGGTCGCTTAAATTACTTAGAGAGTAATCCATAATAGATATATCAAATTAATGTACAACTGTAGATCTTAAAAAATATCTAAAAAACTTCAGCGAACATGTATGTTCTAAGGATCACACATAAAACATTTTTTTGTTTTTAAAATAACCAGGAGAGAAGGTAGCACGATACGCACTTGTGCCCGATCAATGGTATTCTGTAGTTCACGCGAACGCAGACGCGGGCACTGCTAGTCTATATATATATATATATATATATATATATTTATGATTGTTTGTTCGTTTGTTTGTCCCTTATGCGTTACTAAGCCATTCATCCCATTGTGATATACTTTGGTGAGTTGTTGTACGCACACCTGCGCATGCCCTGTATTAGTACCTACAACCAACTATAAAAACGAAACTGTTTGAATGTTTGTTCTTGTTCGAAATCGATAATAACAATTTTAATTTGTAGTTCCCTATAAGTCTTAAAAGTAATTATTTATCGTCAATAATATTTTTGCAGTGAGCCTACGATATAGTTGAATTGTCAATTATAAGAGTACCTACAAATAAAATTACGAGACGATAATAATTACTGCATTACAAACGCGGAGTCGCGGAGCACCGCTACTATTGTTATAAAAATAGAACAAGTAAAATGTTTGTTAACAAACTTTATTTCTCTGTTTAATTTAAAACAGAATTCTGATTAAATGATACGCTTATACCACAGAATTACATCACTTAAACATTATCAGTTGAATGACCGTCACTCAGTAGATATTGTAGGTAACTATATTTGCCCTTATAAAAGTCGAGTCGAGATCGTTTATGATTTTTATTATTATCTCGACAACGGAGGATTATTTAAAATTCGTTATATAATAACGACTAAGTGGCGGACACGCCTAATGGTAACAGTAAAATCCAATAATAATGACAATATCCGAGAGAACGACAATCCATCGCCTTCCCCTTCGCCAGCAGTCCCTGGACGCATTAGAAAAAAAATATACTGCCTCCATACAATCGTCCAACAGCCGAACACCGAATTTTGAGCGAACTCGACCGATTTCCTAACCGGCCCTACACATGTGGACAGCGAATTTCAAACTTCACAATCAGGGCAGACGTCAAAGAGATATCTAATACTCACTATATTGTATTAGTTCATAATATTATTATTATATTCAAGTACATATATAGACAGAGATTACTCCACTCCATTTCGACTGATTCTACCATTATCGAACTTAATTGCGAATTTTTTTTAATCTATACAATTAATAAAATTGAAGTGACTCATTATAATTTCAAAATAACAGTTTTTTACTAAATGCATATAAAAAGTGTATACGATACCTATAACAAAAAACCCATTTTTAATTTTTTTTGGCTGTCTGTCTGTTTGTTTTGGGTAATCTCCGAAACTTTTGGACCGATTTTAACGGGACTTACACTGATGACAGCTGATGATATAGGGAGTAACTTAGGGTACTTTTATTTTAGAAAAAAATTAGGGATCCGCACAAATAAAAAAAAACTGGTCATGGTGAATCAATTCGGGCGCTTAAATGGCTTATGCTGAGTAAACCATAAGAGATATATCAAATTAGTGTACTACATAATTATAGCCATTAAAAAGACCTACATAAAAATCCGGGAGAGTATATATCTATCTTCTAAGGCACACCCACAATAAGCAATTTTGTCTTTAAAATAGCCGGGAGTGGGGGAGCAAGATTCGTGCGGGCATTCTGTAGTCCACATGAGCGAAGCCACGGGCACAGCTAGTAAAACATAATTTAATTACAAGACGGATAGCCGCACACGCTGATGTGTGGATAGTCGATTAGTCGAGTTGGTCAACGCGTTCGAACTCCTTTGATTCGGGATCGCTACCGGAGCGATCTCAGGCCAACTCTATCAAACTTCTGCTAACGTGTCTGAACCACCCCTCTACATATCGACGGTTGGACGATTGTGTAGAGCCAGCATTATAGTGTCTTTTGTGTTATTGCCATAACAAAATCACATGCTGACTGCGAATGTAACCTTAATAAATAATTAGTGCACTCCTTCCCTCATATTCAATGTATTGTGCCTAACACAAGAGCTTCTTTGCAGGACACGAAGAGTCACTTTGAATAAAAGCATAAGTAATTGATAATAATAGCTGTTCTAAATCTGTTGTATCGATGTAAGTAGTATACGTCTGAGGATTTTTGTAATATGTATAAGTGAAGTGTTAATTACATAGTAGTTTAAACATTTTTAACATACACAATACGCAATAATGATGATTGTTGATGCCGAAAAGTTAGGATTACTGTATATTTTAGAGTATTTTGAATTGAAAAATCTAAATTAAGGGGCGCGTAATTTGTCTGCACCCCGGGTAGGTAAAAATACCCACGCTACGCCCATCATACTAGCCTGCCCGGACAACGGGATATAATGCGGGATAGTCATTTAGTATTATAATTTATCGGCCTGTGAACCTCTATATCAGGAGTGCTCAATTGTTCATTTGCGATCATAATTATTACTTTGTGATTTGTGAACAATGAAAATATAATTATAAGCCAAATAATAAAAATACATATCAATCACTCTTACAATTATTGTTATATAGAGAAGAACATAGCTTGATCAAACTGTATTCTGCTGCACATTTCATGAGTCACGAAACATTATAAAAACTAAAATATCCTTCTTTTTCTCTCAAATGTAATTCTTGCAACCCAGTGACCAGTCTTCTTCAATGACTATGGACTAGAGTTTTTGGCGGGATCTTGAAGTGACATGTTGTGGTTTTTATTTTTAATTAATTTACTTTGGTTTTGACCCTATATTATACAATATTGGTGGCGTTTTGCTTGTTATAGTTGGGTTTTTGTGCATAAGTGATGTGGATTATGAGTATAAACCAAGAGCATGCATTCTGGGGTCCCACAAAAATTCCCTAGAACGTTCTAACAAGAAGGCCAACATCTTCTTGGAACAACTTGGAATGTAAAACATTATCTAAATGCAAAGTTTCATCGAAATCGTTGTAGCCATTTCCGAGAAACCAATTACATATATATATATATATATATATATATATATATATATATATATATATATATATATATATATATATATATAAGAATTACTCACTAAATATAATAAGATTAATACGAAGGCTTGAAAAAACATTGACACTGAAAACCCCACTTTGTGAAAATATTATGAAAGCTTAAAAACATTGACCCTGGCAAGTGCTTTTGCGGCGCCAAAACAAAAATAAGAAGAAGAGTTAGAAAACTGTTACTGCCATTTTCAGGTGCGAATTAGTCAGCGACCAATCGTTTAAGCTTCAGGTTTTAGACCAGGTATGGGCAACCTAAGCTAAGGGTCAAACAAGTATTGATAATATTTTTGCGATAGATATTAGACATGATTTAATACGACAATGTTATTATAGTACAATTTATTAAAATAACAAAATTATAATTAAATCGTTAAATTTGCAATTGTTATTATACAAACTACGAAAGTTAAATACACCGAAATCAATGAGACACTTGAGCTTGAATTTGGGAAACTAATCCATCAATATTTGAATTAATTCCACTGATACAAAGATGTACAGAATTTTCCAAATTATCGTCAGTCAGGATGTGTTGATTTATTAACTTTCACCAATGAAAAAAACTGTTCACATTTAGAAGTACTGCCAAACGCACAAATCAATCTTCTTGCGAATTTTCTAAGCTGCGGAAAATTGTCTTCTTCTCGATATTTTTTGTAGAGATCGCACAACTCTACGTCTTCAAATTTGGATTTTAGGAGTGAGTTTTCTTGAATCTCGACCAACTCCATTTGTAAGTGTATTGGAGCATGTTGTACATTACATTTTGTAGAAGTAGCAAATAAACTGAAACAGTCTTCCATGTTTTTGAAGTCGCTAAATCTGTTCGAAAATTGTTCCGACAGTAACTTGAGTTCTTCAGCATATTGAGCATAAGCAATATTTTCATACGCAGAGAGCGTGTTGAAATGGTAACTGTTACCAGACACCATCTGTGACTCCCACAAGCGTAGTTTGATCTGAAACGCTTTCAAATGACTGTACAAATCATTTACTAACTGTCCTTTTTGAAGTTTCAAATTTAAATCATTCAAATAGCCTGTAAGATCGACCAGAAATGCTGTCATATATCCATTTTGGGTCACTTAATCCAGATAGCGGTTTATCTTTTATTTTCATAAAGTCTGCTATCTAATTTCTAAGCTCCTAAAACCGTTTCAACATTTTTCCTTTGCTCAGCCATCTGACTTCATATTAATATGTTACGTCGTTAAATTCAACTGATATTTCATCCAAAAACGCCTTGAACTGATGATGGTTTAGCCCTCGGGATTGATTAAAGTTGATGGTTTTTACTACCACATTCATAACATTCTGGAGTCGAATGGATTTAGAACACAAGTTCTGTTGGTAGATAATGCAATGAAGGACTATCAAATCATCTTTCTGCACATTTAATTCAGTTGCTTTTTCGTTAAAAATTCCGATGAAAACTTTACGTAAGCCGACCATAGAAGGTGCACCATCAGTGCATACTCCAGTTAATTTTGACTATGGCAAGCCAAAACTTGTGATTACCTTTTGAACTTCAATAAAAATATCCACTCCTGTAGTGGTTCCTTTTAGCGGCTGTAAAGCAAGCAATCCTCAGTAACAGTGAACTTCTTATCAACACCTCAAATAAATATAGCCAGTTGAACTGTGTCAGACAAATCGGTGCTCTCGTCTAATGCTATGGAAAATGATTCAAAACCAGCCATTACGGTCAGTCAGTGTTGTTTTTATATCATAAGCCATCATTTCTATACGTCGAACAACAGTTCGTCCTGACAACTAATTTTTTCAAATTCATAAACTAGCTTTCCCAATATTATCAAGTTGTGTTCTTTGTTTATGAAACATTTGTTGCTGTTTTTCCAAATTTGCGGTAAGCTTCTGGATTTTGTCTGTTCTTAATTGTCCTGTCAGTGAGTGCAGCGTAACATGCTTATTTCAGTAATGCATCTTTACATTGAATTCTTTCATTACTGAAATGGATTCATTACACAGCAAACAAATAGGCTTACCATTGTGCAAGATAAAAAAGAATTATTTTGTCCATTTTTCTTGAAACGGGCAACCCTCTGTATCTACTTTTCGTTTCTTTCCACCAGACATCATTTTTATTTACTTTTCGTTCAATAAACTTAATAACAAACTATAGTTAGTAACCACTCAAGATGCACACAAAGTCTCAAAGCAAGTTGACGGCTCGAGCAGTTCGCTAGGATATCGCTTGTCCAAGTTATCACCTCGGTAGCTCAAATATAACTGAACTAACGTTCGGGCCATCCACCCACTTATATAGACAAAATGATGAAATAATCTGGAATAAACTAGTTTAGAATAATTGAGAAGCAATAAATCTTTTGATGTGTCGTCCATGAGGCGGCAAACCTCAAGGAATTTGATCGGGCAAGCCCAGTGGCGGCGATTATCAAAGAGTGAGGCAGCAAACATCAAAGGATTTGATGTTTGCCGCCTCACTATCACTCCTGTGAGTATAAGTACCTAATGTAATTTTTTTTTTATTAGGTTTTTAAAAATGTCTCCCGGGCCGTTTGTTGCCCATATATGTTTTAGACAATGGCTGAAACAAAAACATATTTGATTATTTTTACTACCTCCTGAAAAATAATAAACATAAAGAAAATTCGTATTCTACTTTTCCTTTCAAAAAGTATTTATTTACTGTACTAATACTATAAAGCTACGATATTATTTTGTGATATTAATTAACAACGATAGGCAAGGTTACATGGGAGCGTAGGCGCAGTGGAGAATTGTTCGTATAAATTTAACACGGATGAAACCTTAAGGCACACCTAGTATAGTATAATTAGGCAAATGCTTCCCCAAAAGGGATGAATGCATAAAAGATTATTAATCTTATTTTTCTTTGAAGGTAAAAATAAACAATATGTGTTTCTCTGTAATTAAAGTAAACGTTTATTAACTATGCAAATATACAATAACTCATAAAACAATTTGTCTGACCTCACCTGTAATTAAAGAAACGACATTAAAGTTTATTTTATATTTCTTAATATTAAAACCTTGTAAAAAGACTTCACTTATTCTAACGACTTTCTTCATGTAAAAACCATCATAACTGGTAAAGTTGTCACAGACTATAGTCAACTATAGAGAAATTACGTTAGAAAATGGAACATTTTCTTTACATGCATAAGACTCATTCATTTCATTTTACACAACAATTTATAATTATTATGTACATAAACTGGAAATTTGTAATTTAAAATGAGAAACCAATTTACGTTACGATTAAATTTTCAAGAACCGTTTTCATCATACAGAGCTGTTTAACCCATAGATATACTATTTCCATTTCTTTATTTTCTTGATGACAGTTCTAATTTGATAGTTGTAGTGTTGTGAAATCCGAATGTATTCGTTTTTTGAAGTGGTTGCGTTGGCAACAGTTGTTGTTAGAAAAATAAAGAGAATTGAGAAACATGTGAATCCTCGTTAATATTTTAATCCTTAATTTAAATAAATAGAACCGTAGCGTAATAATATTACATTGTGGCGACCGTGACTGTGGTAATTTACGATACTAAATATGGAGTCAAAAATTAAGGAGAGAACTGTGACGCGTAGATTATTCACGAAGGCAGCGAATAATATGGAATCCACATTGAGCCGGCATTATGAGACAAATAAAGAAAAACCGGAACAGTGTGAGATGAGAATGCACTGGATAAAATTAAAAGAATTATATGAGAGGCTTCAGTGTCAAAATGAAGAAATAAGAAAATTACTTTTGTCTACACAAGATTGGAAAGAAAGTGATTTAGAGTCAGAAGAGGAAGACTGTGAAAAATATCAGACGAGATGGCTGCTTCTAAACGCTAAATACGAGGATTATAATAACAGCAGTATAAAAATGAAAGGTAACATCAAACAATTAAAATTGCCTCCCATTGAGTTAAAGAAATTCGATGGCAATGTGAAAAATTGGTTATCCTTTTGGGGTCAATTTAAAAAGATAGACGAGGACCTATCAATGGATAATGATGACAAATTTTATTATCTACTGCAATCTATCACACCCAATACAGAGGTTCGTGCATTAGTAGAAAGTTACCCACCATATGGGGATAATTATAAGGAGTGTATGGCTCAATTAAAATCTAGATATGCCCGAGATGAGCTATTAATACAAGTATATGTCAGAGAGTTGTTGTCACTGATCTTGCTCAAAGTTAAAGGAGGTAAGTTAGATCTTACAACATTATATGACAAGCTGAATGCACAGCTTAGAGCTCTTGAGATGTTAGGTGTTACAAAAGAGAAGTATTCAGCATTTATTTTACCAATGGTTGAATCTTCATTGCCACATGATATACTAAAAGCGTGGGAACGTTTTACAACACATACTATAAATATGGAGGAAGAGTTGACAAATCTATTATCATTTCTCAAGAAAGAAGTGGAAAGTGAACAAAGAATTGCTATGGCCAAGAACACCTTTAGTACAGAAACAAATAATAATTCTGAACCAACAGCTAGTTGTTTAATAGCACAGTCTAAAACACCAGTGAAGAAATCAAAGAGTTGTATATGGTGTGATAAGGAAACACACTCAAATATGGAATGCTACAAGATGACGAAAATGTCTGTTGAACAAAGAGAGGAACATCTAAGAAAGAAGAAAGCATGTCTCATTTGTCTGAAAGTTGGACATTATGCAAAAGTATGTAAATCTTTTGTAAAATGTTTTATATGTGGAAAAAGACACTCATCAGTGTTATGCTACACACAAAAGGCCAGATCTAAAACTGAGAATAATGATTTATCAACATCATTGTCAGCACAGAGTCAGTCAGGACAAAAGGAGACTTTACTACAAACTGTTACTGTCAACATTGTATACAATGGAAAGAAGAAAACAGTAAGAGCACTCTTGGACAATGGGTCTCAGAGATCATACATACTACAAGATGTGGTACAAGAACTGAAAATTCCAGCTATCAGTAAGGAGTTCTTAACTCATTCTTTATTTGGTGGAGTGACTGTTAACACTAAGGAACACAGAGTGTATAGTTTTAATGTTGAGAATTTGGACAGTACATTTATATTTAATATAACAGCCTTAAGCCAATCTTGTATTTGTAAATATATTCCAAGGGTCAATAAGTGTGACACACAGATTTATAATATGTTACAACAACATGGTATAACTCTGACAGATAATGTAGAATGTTCAACAGAGATTGGCCTATTGATAGGTTCAGATTTTTCAGGTGTTTTAATGACACCAAATGTAATACAATTGGAGAATGGTATGACAGGTATAAAAACTAAACTAGGTTGGACTTTACAAGGAACACAGGTGAGTTCTACATTAAATAATATTATAACTACAACTTTATTCTGTATTAATAATAAAAACGATTTAACAGGTTATTGGTTGTTGGAGACATTAGGTATTCGAGATCCTGTTGAAGTAAAATCTAACAGTGAAATAGAGGCTGAGGTGATTATGAGGTTTGAAGAAAGCATAAAAGTTAATTCTGAAAACAGGTATGAAGTTCAGCTTCCTTGGAAACCAGGTCATGATAATTTATTAAATAATTATGATTTAGCATTTAAAAGATTAGAGTCAATGACTAAGAAATTAGTATCTAATGGTACTTTTGATAGTTATGATGCTATAATAAAGAATTGGCAAGAATCAGGTATAGTTGAGCTTGTGTTAAATTCTGAAAGGAATAAAAGTCAATCACATTACTTACCCCACAAGCCAGTGTTTAAAGACTCGAGTTTAACAACAATAATAAGACCAGTATTTGATGCTTCTGCATGTGATATTAACGGAAGGTCATTAAACTCTTGTTTAGAGAAAGGGATGAATTTTCTAGAGCAAATTCCTACATTAATTGCACAGTTCAGAAAAAGAGCCATAGGTATAACAGCTGATATAGCAAAAGCATTTTTACAAATTGTTGTTATGCCCAGTGATAGAGAGTGTTTAAGATTTTTGTGGTGGAAAGATAATAAAAGGACTGAAGTTTTAACTTACAGACATTGCAGAGTTGTATTTGGACTAACATGTAGCCCATTTTTATTGTCTGCAACTATTCAGCATCACTTGAGGCAGGTAACAGATGAATATACAGAGTCAGCACAATTACTGAAAAAGTCATTCTATGTACATAATTGTGTAACCAGCTTAGACTATAAATCGGAGGTATGTAAATTTATATATGACTCTAAACAAATCATGAATAAGGTTAAGTTTGACTTAAGACAGTGGGTTACAGCACCAATGCATATTAATGAAACAAATGAATCTGAAATATCAGTACTCGGTCTTGTGTGGGATACTGTTTCAGACAAACTTTGCTGTAATACACAAGATCTGCCTACATATGAAGATATCAAAAATATCACAAAGAGACATCTATTGTCAATAACTCAGAAAATATTTGATCCTATTGGATTCATATGTCCAGCTATGTTAACGCCTAAGTTGATACTAAAAGAAACTTGGCGTCGGGAGCTTGTGTGGGATGAAATATTACCCACAGATTTGTTGAATAAATTTCAAGATTGGTATAAATATATAACATACCTTAATATTTGTAAAATTCCTCGACGTTTGACTACTGAATTAATTAAAGAATGCAAGCTGGGTCTACACATGTTTTGCGATGCTAGTAAAGATGGATATGGAGCTTGTGTTTTTTTGAGGGCGCAGAAAAATAAGTAAATATCAGTACAATTAGTAGCCGCGAAGGCTAGAGTATCACCACCAAAGAATATGACTATCCCCAGATTGGAGTTAACTGCTGCTTTGATAGGGACAAGATTACTTACAAATGTACAAAAAAGTCTCCAGCTTACTGAGTATGATATATATTGCTGGTCAGATTCTTGTGTAGTTCTATACTGGATAAAAAGAGAACTAGCGTGGAACACATTTGTAGGAAACAGAGTAAAGGAAATTAGAGAAAATACTAATTCACATAATTGGCATCATATTCCAGGTCAGCAGAATTGGGCCGACATAGCTTCCAGAGGATGCAATGCAAAAGTTCTCGCCGAAATGCATTGGTGGGAGGGTCCAGAGTGGTTGCACTTGGAACCTGATCAGTGGCCTAAGTCGGAGTTGCTGATTGAGGAAAAAGAGGCACATGTCGAACTTAAGAAAACTATGCAATATAAACATTAGTTTAAATGAGAGTATATTAAAACAATTGGAAAACTATTTCAGTAAATATACAAAGATTGTAAGAACGTTGGCCTGGGTAATGAGATTTATATATAATATACGTAATAAAAATAATAAGAGGATTGGTGAAATAGCATACAGTGAATTTAACGAGGCTGAAAAGCATATAATAAAAAATATACAACATGAAAATATGGAGTTGATTGAAAAGAAGAGTGAAAGTCTGACACAGTTTTATGATAAAGAAGGAATATTAAGAGTTAAAACAAAATTGCTGCTATCAGATTTTCCTGAACAAATAAAAACTCCTTACCTACTTTTAGCGAATAATCCTATTGTGACTGCACTAGTGAGACAAAGACATGTACAGCTACAACATGCAGGCACCAATCAGCTAATTGCAGACATCCGGTCTAGATTCTGGATAATAGGAATTCGTCGCCTAGTGAGATCAGTTATATCTAAATGCATCATATGTATAAGACATAGATCAAAACTAGTACAAGCACCGACTGCTCCATTACCTACAGAACGTGTAACATGTTCAGCACCGTTTCAAACAACAGGAGTTGATCTCGCTGGACCTCTTTATTTGAAAAATGGAGAGAAATGCTGGATTGTGCTTTACACTTGTGCTGTCTATCGTGCAGTACATCTAGAATTGACTAAGTCCTTGTCCACAGAACCATTTATAATGACATTAAGGAGATTTATAGCACGACGTGGTCGCATCGACACGCTTATGTCAGACCAAGGCACTAATTTTCAAGGAATTAAACATCTACTTACCTTGTTAGATTGGGATGAAATCCAAAGACGCTCGATGATAGAACGCATAACGTGGAAAATGAATGTACCTTCTGCTGCTTGGTGGGGAGGGTATTGGGAGCGTCTGATAAGAATAATGAAAGATTTACTGCGTCGTGTCTTAGGAAAATCATCTGTATCATACGATGAGCTTCAAACTATTCTTTGTGACTGTGAAGCCACAATGAATGGCCGTCCATTGACATATGTTAACAACGATAAAGCTGAAGCATTGGATCCATTGACACCAGCACATTTCATACAGCCTTTGAGCAACACAGATGTAACTGATATTGATCAGATTGACGCAAAAGGCATGAATAAACGTCTAAGATACTTACAAAATCTTCGAGAGCAATTTAGACATAGATTCAAGACTGAATATTTAACAATGTTAGTGCAAAGAGGAAGAGAAAAGGCTGATAGTCTGAAAGTAGGAGATATTGTTTTAATTGAAACCGGAGATAAAAGGATAAAGTGGCCTTTAGGATTAATCGAAGAAATTTACCCTGGAAGAGATGGTATTAGCAGATCTGCACGCGTGAGAACATCTGTAGGGTACAAGGTTCGTCCTTTTCAAAGACTGTACAAACTAGAAATCACATGTACTGATTTTAGTTTTTTGAAGACAGATTCTGATGATCAAAATAGCCCAACAGGTAATGATAGTTTATTAAACTCTAATTCAGCAGATCAACAAAGATCAATGAGTCCTGAGAAACCACAGTTGAAGACTCGCAGCGGTAGGGTGGTAAAACTGCCAAGTGAGTATAAGTTATATGTTTAAATTCTTTATTCTAAACTGTCTTTTATAGCAATCTCCATATTTAGTTTATTTTTTGTTACTAATTATCTGTCAGACAAATATGATACATTATATTAATTTATAATTGTAAAACTATTATTATAATTAATAATGGCAATGGTTGTAATTTTTTCATATTGTGATAGAGCTTCGAGGAAAGTTGTAAATTGTTAAATTTTTATATAATATAATTGTACTTCAGTAATATAACATTCGGATATATACTTTGTTTCGGTGTGCGGAGGATGTTGTGAAATCCGAATGTATTCGTTTTTTGAAGTGGTTGCGTTGGCAACAGTTGTTGTTAGAAAAATAAAGAGAATTGAGAAACATGTGAATCCTCGTTAATATTTTAATCCTTAATTTAAATAAATAGAACCGTAGCGTAATAATATTACATGTAGTGTTGCGACCAAATAAGTAATGATATCGATTGTATATATTTATAATATTTTGAACAAAGACAAATACAACAAAAACATGGAAATATATTTTTTCAAGGTGGGAACACACAATGGCCCACCGCCATTTTGTGTTTGTTTTAATCAGTCACTCGCAACAAGACGGTCATGCTAGTCACTACATTTCTGTTCGCTGAGTTTTTTCATATTATCCATACGTTACTTTGTGCATTTTGTGTTCCTCCGTGTTGATTGCTGCCCAGCTGTCAAATATCAAAATGCCGAAAGGATCTGTTCTGAAAAGGCAGGAGAGAACTGGTGATCGAGGTTCGTAATTACTTTGAAGCAGAGTATGAAAATGGTGGCCAGCACTGTCGCAAGTGTGAGAGAGTTATGCGGCCGCATTAGGAATTAGTGGACCTACTGTTTCAAAAATTACTACCGAAGCTTACGGTACAAGCGGCATGCAGGAAAATAAGCTTCGTACGCTGAAGAAAAAACGCCAACCACGTCGTGTGACATCAGTTGACAACTTCGAAACTTTGGGATCTAACTGGGATTTCACTATCGAAAATCAATTTAGATTCTTTAAAGTTCGCTACTCATCATATGGATAATCTCGAAAACGAGATAAACCAACTTGAAAAAGAATCACATTTTATTAAATATGGAACATACTATTCTACTTTCACGTATATTCTAATTGTTTTTTTTTTTCATTATTATATGTTTGTTACAAAATGTGTGTATGTTTTAAAAACCATAGGTCAAAAAGCCAAGGTTGTTGCATTCAAATCTTCAAACAATGCAACAATAAGAAATCAATAAGGCACAAGCCTAAATTTTCATACTCTTTAGAGATGACTAACATTTCGTCATCAGATGAAGACTATAAGTCAACAAAATTTTTACCACTTCCTCTAACTAGTTATAGTAAAACAGATGAAAGATCAACTAGAAACTTATGGAACTATTAACAAAATTACTGTCTATAAATAAAAAAGAATAGACAAAAATGGAAATCCTTGGAGGAGGCCTTTACCCTTACCTGAGAGGGGTCCATGCAAAGCAGAATATTAATACCCTTTTTTTATTTTTTTATTACGTTTTCTTACTGCATGGAATAAAAGGCTATTTTTTTCTTTTTTATTTATTTATTTTGTATCTAATAAAAATGAATATTTATGTAATAAATAGTCATTATTTTACGGAACAATTTTGTAATGCTTTATTTAATAGACAGACTCGGATCATTTCAATTTTATGTTAAAACATGAATAGATTAAAAGCGGTTGGAGGGATCGCGACCACCATACATATAGTAATAAAAAAAAGCATCTTCACAGTGACTTTTTTCTGGCTTGTCGTGTTTAGGGACCACCCGGTGTATATTCAGCAATCAAGTGGAGTGGTGGGGGCCACGATAACTATATATATTGTAATAAAATAAAAGTTTTTTTTTAATTTTCACATTGATGTTTCATATCTCCAGGCGTCCCGTGAAAGCCAACTTTTTTTTATTGGCTCAAATTTTTCAAACCATGGATATCGTTTTAGACTAGGCCTCTAAGATTTAATTTCATACTGATATTTTAAATATTAACCATCAAGCCATTGAAAAATCAATAAAATTATGAATAGATTAATACATGGTACTTATAAATAATAGGTAAATTGTTACTAGGAAATCCCGTATTTTCCTCACACACAGCCAAAATCTCTAATCGAGTTGAGATTTTCCCGTAAAATGTAGAATTCCCTAACTGATCTCAAACCTAATATCATGAAGTTAAATCACTCCTAATATCCAATCAGGTGACGAGTGAATTCGTTTATTCGTTCTGTATACTACCCAACAGAGTCCTATACAAACGCAAGTTTCCCCCAATATTTGACCCAAACCGAAAAGAAAGCCTCAATCATTCATTAGTTCTTTCAAAACAATCAATGGTTTTACCCAAAAGCTAGACGACTGTCCTTGTCTTTATAACAAATTATTTATCGGCAATATATTAAATCAATTATTTAGTAAGATATAATTGATATTTTTTAAACATCCCTATTGACAGAGACTTCTTCTTCTTCTTCCTCTTCCTAACTTGGCAACCGGTCCTCTTTAATGAAGACCATTACTGCCATTGTCGAGTGAATTATATTGTCAAGTGTTATGACGACTCAGTAGGCTACTGTCCTGTCTTAGAACGAATTGAGTATCCCAACAAGATGGTGGCTCCCTTGTTAGAACTTTCTAGGGAATTTTTGTGGGATGTCGGAATTAATGCTTTCAGCTTATATTTATAATCCACCTCACTTATGCACAAAACCAAACTATATCACGTAAAACGCCACCAATATTACATAATATAGGGTCAAAAACCTAAGTAAATGAATTAAAAATAACAACCACAACATGTCAATTCAAGATCCCGCCAAAAAAAAACCAACAGAGACAATGTGCTGTCATTCTGTAGCAAAGATAGGGAAGCGCGTTATTACAGAAACATCAATTTCAACATCGATAAGTATACATCGCTGTTTAATTAAATTCAATACAAAAAATCGATATTTTTGTGCTAGCCAAGTGGGGAGCTTTTTTTGTGTGCTACATACAATCCTCGAACTCTATTTTACAGCACACAAATTTTAAACATCAATGTTCGATGTTTTTCTACCTAACATCGATGTTTAATTAAGGTGAACATTGATGTTTACAACATCGACATCGATATTTTGATAACTCCAATGAATATCGAACATCCCTAGGCAGAGACTTAAATTAATGTAGGGATGAGAATGTCAAAAAAACCATTATTTAAAAATTTATTTTTACAAAAATAATAAAATCGATTCATAAAAAATCGTACTTTCTTTATGATAATTTTTTTTCATATTTTCTGGAAAATATGAATTAAATACCTCAAATATTCACAATCATAACTTTCTTTGAAATAATCTATTTAAATAAACAAAATTTTTTGTTAATGACAGAGAATGCCCACTCTTGTACCAAATTTTATTGTTTAAAAGGTTGAATAAAAATGAAACAATGTTTGAACCTCTGAATTTGGTTTTCTAAGTAGGAATATACTTTAAGCTTTTATCTATAGGTCTATACTATATATGTATAAACTAATATAACAGAGCAGAAGAGTTTTTATGTTCTTTTGTTTGTTTAAACACGCTCATCTCTGGAACTACCAGTCGGATTTGAAAAATTCTTTTTATAAACTGTATAATAATAGTTTGATTCAAGAGGAATAGTACAGGGTATCTAGCTTCAAGATGCACATCCCAGCTAGCCTTTAATATTGATTTTTGTTAAGTAAGTCACAATACGAAGCTCACCCGAACTGCTTTATCGGCGTGGGCTGCGATAATTTTTAGTGGTACGTAAATACAATGTTCTACAAAATATTGGACCTTAGTATATATAAAAAATAGTAGCGTAGTCACCACGCTCAAAAAGGGTAACTTGAATTAATATCAAAAAAAAAAAAAGGGAAAAAAACTGCTTATATAAAATAAATAATTAATTATACATAATTGCATAAGTTGATAATAAATGCTATGCAATAGCTTTACCGCGGCAGTCCCCGAGTGCCACACGTCATTTTTTTTTTTTTTTTGTAAATAGCTGTCCCGCCCACTTCTTCAGCGTCAACTAAGAGAGAGAGAGAGGGTTAGAAAAAGTGGGTCATAGGTGCCTATAATACAATTCTAAAGGAACTGAAACTTACTTTAATTTGCCGCAGAGTTATTGTAAAACTGAGATTTCTCCGAAGATATTTATTGAAATCAATTGATGTCAAGGATAATTTTGTTCAAAATTAATAACTTCTGATGAATATTGTATTTATTTCAATAAGGATTAATACCTTGTATAAAGAAACATCTTCGCAAATATTGCATTATTTTAGAACAAATTTTATTACCATAAAAAAGGTTATATTGAGTCAACCATAAAAGATGCAAATGCTATCATAGATTATAATTTTTACTTTTTAAGAGAAACACTTCACTCAGCTTATGCAATGCAAGCTCTCGAAAGCAATAAATTTTCCCCATTTTTGCAACATTTTTCATTGATAATCCGCTCCTATTGGTCGTAGTGTGACGTTATATAGCCTATAGTCTTCCTCCATAAATGGACTATCCAACACTAAAACATTTTTTCGATTCGAACCAGTAGTTCCTGAGATTAGCGCATTCAACCAAACAAACAGACAAAGAAACTATTCAGCTTTATAATATTATAATAGATTCATTAACTTAGGTTTTAGACTCTATATTATGTAATACTGATAGCGTTTTGTGTGATATAGCTTGGTTATTGTGCTTATATGAAGTGGATTATAAATATAAACTGGAAGCATACATTTTGATGTGCCACAAAACTACCTGGAAAATTCTAATAAGAGAGCCACCATCTTATTGTATACTGAAGTCGTTCTAAGACAGGACCCTATATTCACTTGATAATGGCAGTAATGGCTTTCAATAAAGAGGACTAGTCGGCAAGTTAGTAAGAAGAAGAAGGGTGATTAAATACCTACTGTCACAAGAAAAAAAATAGATCTATCAAGAAAAAAATTACAATGAAAAAAAAAACGATAAATTAATGATAAATAGGGATGTGAATTTTTAAAAGGAATTGTTTTTTTTTTTAATTGATTAAAATTAAATAATAAAATTGATTTATTAATGATCGATTTATATTAAAAAATAATCATTTTTTTCATACCTTCTTGAAAAATTAAATTAAAACCTAAAATATGTATATTATATTGTATTGTATTGTATATTGTGCTTAAATGAAGTGGATTATAAATATAAACTGGAAGTATACATTTTGATGTGCCACAAAAACTCCCAAGAAAGTTCTAAAAGGGAGCCACCATCTTGTTGGGATACTCAATTCGTTCTAAGACAGGACACTATATTCACTTGATAATGGCAGTAATGGTTTTCAATAAAGAGGACTAGTTAGCAAGTTAGTAAGAAGAAGAGCAATTGAATACCTACTGTCACAAAAAAAAATTATATTAGACCCATAAAAAAATCGCTAGTGAAAAAAAAACGATTTTTTTTTAAATTATACAACTGTTTTAACAAATCAATTTTTATATATATTAATCGATTATGAATCTATTCTTTTTTCCATCCCTAATGCTAAACTCTCAATATTGCTTGAACTTTAACGGTTTTAATATTTACGAAATAAAATAAGTACCACCTTATTTAAGAATTTAGTTTTGATTAGGTATTCACGTTATTCTTCTGATTTTCACGCTGTTCTGTGTAGATCTGGTAAATCGTTAACACTCGGAAATGTGGCTAACTATTTTTCAAAACAATTTTCATTGACAATACGTCGTGTTATTCACATTTTACGTGTATGTATTTAAACGAAAAGACAAGCTTTTATTACTTAGAATTTTTATATTTAACTAACTTTCTTACATCTACAGTGGAATAAAATGTCGAACACAAGGATTCCTTCTCCGGCGAGGTCACTAGGTGCTCTCAGAACGCCGCGACGTTACATAAAGCGAAGGCCGCGTAGTGTTGGATCCCCTGCACGGTCGAATGCCTCAGGAAGGCTAACTTCGATTATAAATATGAATGCTTTATCACCATTACCGAGTCGTCGTTCAGTTCTCACCGATACTACTTATATCCAGGAACCTAGACGTAAGTGTTTTTATACTAGATACTCTATTAACACCGATTTTAACTGGCAGATAACTGAGGAATAATTTTTAAATTTTATCAGTTTGCCATACATTTATCTAAATATCAAAATTTATTCCACATATAAAGTTATCTGGCGATTGAAAAATTGGCCCTAAATCATCATGCTATTAACCTTTTAATGTGAGCAGGCATCTGTTGTCTCTATTTTGCATTATAAAGAAGTTGGTATAGTTTGTACTTATTCAGGTCTTGCAAGGCTTTGTCAAGTTATTACATTTTTTTCATTATAAATATAGACTATTTGCAGTGGACAGTGTCATCTTTAATGTATGTAGTATCCAAATGCAAGCACTACTCTGATGCTCCATCATTCATTTCGAGTGAATTGTACTTTAGGTAGAGATGACACTGGCTGTGAACAATTATTTTTAATATTATGGTAGTGGCAGAAAACCTTGCCGTCTGCCGGTAAATAGTCACAGTAGCCAAGGATGCATGTAACACCAGAAATATAACATGTAATAAATTTGGGTGGTCCAAAAAAAACATCTTTTTTTACTTCTTGAATATATGTTAAATTATTGTTTTAAGAATTCCCATATAATTTTCAAATTTAAAAGGTTGCACAATTTTTTTCATTTATAAAGTAACATACTTTATATACAGTGTAAACTCTTTATAACGAAACTCAAGGGACTGAGCATTTTTTGTTGTTATAGAGAGTTATCGTTATATGGAGTGAACAAAAAAACAACCAAATTAACAAGAATTTTTAATATGTATGTCTTAGATAATAAATGCTTATAAATTATTGTTTACACATATAGTCTGATGACTTTGTCTGACGTTTTTTGCTATGCCAGTACTTGTTTTGTATTATTTTATGTATTCTATTCATATCTAGCTATGTGGTGGAATCGTCTGCCTACACATTTCTTCATAATAGAGAATGGCGTATTGCTATAAAGAGTGTTTCAATATATGGGTTTTAACGCAAACCAACCAAGTTGGGCTCACTTCAACGTTATAGGGAGTTTATCGTTATAAAGAGTTTACACTGTATTATGTTGTTGAGCAACCTGTAAACATGTAGCTATAACATAACTACATAACAAAGAAATTATGTGATGAGAATGCATATCACAATAAAATTGGTCAGAAAATATAAAACACTACTTCTTAATTTTTGTTATTTTAGTAATTTTTGATTAATTTATTACTTACCTTCATTTAAAAAAGGGTTAACAATATAAATATTTTGTAACATTTCTAGGAGTTAAGAGCGTCTGCTGCCTTACATAATCCCTTGGAAAGTACCTAATGCTTATGTGAAGTGCTAGAACTTAGTTCTTTGCATATATAAAGTCATATAAACAAACAACTTTACCTTTAAGATTATTTTTCACATAGTAACAACTTTTGACACAAAGCTACATTCAAGAAATTTAAATTTTATAGTTTAACCCCATAGCCAAATAGATTTATTGAAACCCCCTATGATTATATAAATACTTTAGCATTAGGCTATAATACAAGATTCTTTAACTGTTTTAGGTAAAAGTTGGTGGAGGGAGATTGATGAAAATTCTGGATATGTGTTAGATGTTTTAGAAAGTGTTACTGCTGGAAATACAAATAATGCTATAGAAGAACTTATTGAAATGGAAGTTTTAAGGTAATGGATTAGTGATAGTAACTCCAATATTTCTGAATGGATTTCTTCTTGTACTTCATCTGTAATTTGCTCCGTTTCTTTGGGTGCCAGAATATTGGATGTGCCAAACTATTGGAGTGCCAAATAAGTGAGACTATGCTGTAGTTAAAAAAAAACATACTTTCTCAACAAATTTCACCAATATTTAATATGAAGTTACTTGTAAAGCCCACAATATGTGGTAGCCTACATATTCTAGTACCTGTCTGGCTAGCTACCACACTCAAATTTAAAATCTGTACCCAAGCAACTATATGTGACAACTGGATTCTGGGCAAGCATGTGCTGCTCTCAAAAAGGTTTACTTGCTCTCTGGCAAAAAAAAAAACTGCAGTATATTAAGGCAGTGTGGAATAATCACAATAGATCTTAGTGGTCTCAGTGATACAGGACTGCACTTGAGAGCCAGTTCCCTCACCAGTCTTAGGGTGTACCATCTTTGGCCACATTTTCACTTGAAATCGATGATATTGTGGCCTTTTACTTATATTGTTCACAATTCGTATCCTGTATCAATTGAGTAATAACATATGTTCCCATATACAATTTTCATCAAAATCAGTTGAAAATTAGTATTCTATTCTACAATTTCTAATGTATTATTAAAGATTCTTATAGCCTCTCAATTATTGTATGATGTATGCTTTCCATCTACAAAATTTGATCAGAATTGGTTGAGGATTGACCAAAATTAAATTCTTTGAGCTTCTTTATTTTATGATTTCTAGAAGTAATATTGACAATTGTCAATATAGTCCATTGTAGCTGCTACCAAGCTAAATATTATCTAACTTGGGTAGAAGAATTACCTACAGTGCTCATGGGTTTACATGCCGCTACACGGAACAACACTGGCTTAAGCGCAGCTGAAATAACGTACGGCTACAACATCCGTTTACCAAGCGATTTTTTCAATTCAAGTTCATTAATCACTGATATGGACTACGATTTTGTCACGAAATTACGAACTACAATCGCCGCTGTCAAGCCAGACCAACCAAACATTTCGCATTCAAACAAGTGACAAATATTTATTCATAAGGATTTACAAACTTGTAAACACGTTAGACCCTAAATCCATCAATTATGTAATTACTTATACTTCCCATGTACAAATTTTCATCAAAATCCGTTAGGAATTTATCAAATTTTATATTTTTGCATTATTTATTTTTAGTTGTTTAAAATTCTCATAGCCCCATCATTCATGGAATGACTTATACTTCCTGTGTACAAAATTATCATCAAGATCAGTCAAGAATTAATTTTTCTTTGAAAATTATTTTTGTTTATGATTTGTAAAAGTATTATTGAAATTTCCCCTATCAATTGACCAAGATTACAGACAGACAAAAAAAATTAATAGCATATTTCTGATGAGTATCGTGTAGCCTATCTGGAATTTTAGAGAAAAAATTTACTATATTGAAGTACAGATTTATTAATATAATTCATCTATACAAATAAATAAAATTGTAGTGTCTGTTTGTAATATCAAAATAATAAGTTTTTACTAAATGCATATGAAAGTATATAGGGTACCTATAACAGAGAAAACCCCCTTAAAATCTTTGTCTGTTTGTTCCGGGTGTTCTCCAAAACGATTGAACCTATTTTGCTGGGACTTTCACTGACAGATAGCTGATGTTATAAGGAGTAACTTAGGCTACTATAATTTTAGATTAAGAATTACTTAGGGTTCTGCACAAATAAAATAAACTTGACTTCATTTTATAATATAGTATGATAAAAATGTGTTAATATTTATTTATTATTTTTGCCTATATTACCTATATTTTGGAGTACCTTAAGGGTGGTCCCATTTTAATTTCATTTGCATTAGACCTTCGACGAAGATACGCCACGGAACTCCTCATAATTAATGAAGTTGGTTTTTTGTTTTGTTAAAAATTGTTTTGTATTTAGTAAATAATGTCTATAATACCTTTAATTTTTTTTTTATTCCAGCCAAGAGAAACGTAATCCTTTAGATTTACCTGAAAGTAGTGACAGTGAATCTATTAACAGTATAATTTTACCTCAGCGAATATTATTTTCACAAAAAGAAGTGCAACATAAAAAACAATTTATTCAACTAATTGGCAATCGAGAATCATTGGCAAAACTGAATAAAAACAATTGTGGTGATGATAAAACAATTGTTGCTGGTACTAAAAATCTCTTTCAAAATAATAAACCGAGAAGTAAACCTATATTTCCTGCCGCCTTGTTGTCCATTACACCAAACAAAACAACAGATGAAATATTTAAAGAAACAAATGCATTACCTCCTAAAACTCAAGTAAGAAATATTTTCAATGGTCATCCTCCTACTAAGAGGAAGAACATGTTTGCAGAATTTGTTATAACAGAAAGTGATGATGAAATGACAGAAATTCACCCAAAAATATTTGAATTTCAAAACAATAAAGCTATTTCTCAACCGTTAAAAAATCGGTTCACTGCATCGAGTGATACAACAAATGATACAGAAATGGACGACTGGATACATCTTCCTTCATCCACAATGGTTGACAAGCAAATTGAAGAACAGATCACCCCTAAAAAAAAAACTAGAATTAGCAGAGTGTCAGAAGCAAAGGATTCTGAAGTAGGCACTAATTCTTATGTTACAGTAGATAAAACAAAACAGTCTAACAAATCTTTAAAAAATCTATCATTAAATTCTTCAAAGAATATAGATTCATCATTTAAAAATACACAGACATTATCTAAAAAAAATAACTCAAATACTTCAATTCATACTGAGTCAAATGAATCTTTGAAAGGGTTAAGAAAAAAAGGGAATATGTCCCAAAGTCAATCCCATAATATGTCAATTAAAACAAAAACCTCTAAAGATAAAACCATACAAGCTTATAAAGGTAATGAAACAATACAAGAAATTGCAACTGAATTATCAAATAAAACAACTAATACCAAAAATATGGAGACTGAAAATAAACCAGCAGTTATTGCATACAATAAAAATCAATCGAAATACGTACAACCTGAAGATGAATGTGAAGATAATAATTTCACACTGGAATATGACAACGATGATGAAAATTCGTCAGCTATTTCAGATAAATTAATTGAAGTTAATAATATGTCCAAGATACGGAATCCAATATCATCACAATTGGATGTTTTAGAATATGAAGCCAATAGTAATAATATAGATAATGTAGAAGAAAATAAACAAGAACCTATTGACAATGAAAAATGCCCAATACAAAATGAGCAAGGTGAGCAAAATCAAAAAATAACTGCCTATAATTCAGTAAATAATAATGACGCTCAAAATGGCATTGCACCAAAACAAGATGAATGCCAAACACAAAACAAGTGCATAGAGGATCAAATTATAAGTGACTATGATCTGATAAATAGTAAGAAAGCTAAAAATGGCAGTGCACAAGAGGACAATGAAGTTGAAAAGACTCTGATTGATGACGCTGTTACAAGTGAAGAAAAGGAACAAAATAAAGATAGTGGAAATATTGAAAATAGCTTGCAGGTACAAAACAAAACAGACAAAATTGGAGTTGGTGAATATACCCATGAAGATGATGATATTGCTCAAGAACTGGATGTAGATGAATGTGATGTACAAGACAATCAACCAGTTGATGAGTTAGAAGTTCATGAAGAAAAAACAAATGAAAGTTCTGAAAATGAAAATCAATATAGTGATGAGGATCAAGAAGTCGAACAAGAAGCTGAAGATGACAGTGAAGTAGATAAAAAGGAAAGTGAAGATGGGAATAGCGAAATTGAAAGTTCTAATGATGATGCAAAGTCACCAGAAAGTCATACTTTATGATAAAACAAACCAAATGGATTCTTTAATTGGTCGGCATTCTAGTGCTAGAAAAACAAAAAGTTTGATGTTAAAAAGCCCACATATCGCACATAGTATGGCAACAGTGCAGGATGTTACTAGGTTTTCAGATGGAACTAAAAACTCAAGCACTGAAAACTCGTGTTGGGATTCACATCGTACAACACGTAAAACTATCCGTCAAACTCTAGGCAAAGGTTATAGTCCGCGCAAATCTTTACGAACCCTTGTGATGGAGAAATCAATGAAAAGGCTAACAACAGCACAAATGGAAATGCAATGGGACACTGCTAAGTTTCCTCAAGCGAACTCAACAGAATTCCCGGAAACATCCAACCAAGATTTCAATAGTGTAGAAGACCCTGTAGAACAATCTGAACATGAAATATCGAAACGGACACGGCAAGCTACGTTGGAGACGTGCCTTCAGAAAATTACACAGAAAAATATGGAGCGAAGGTTGAAAACAGTAAGTAGTTTCATACAAATCACTTTTTAATAAATAAACCTGATAACATTCATTGTTCTTTTTCTTCTTGTTTTGGTGCCGCAGAAGCACATGTCAATGTTTTTGCCTTCATAGTATTTTCTAATCTATAAAGTGGGTTCTAACAAGATGATGGCTTCCTTGTTAGAACTATCTAGGTAGTTTTTGTGGCAACTCAAAATGCATGGTTCCAGTTAATATTTATGATCCACTTGAAGTATGCACAATAACCACACTATATTCTGCAAAATGCCACCAATATTACAAAATATAGGGTCAACGAACCTAAGTTAATAATGAAATAAAAAAAATTATATGATTTATATTTATAAATGAATAAATAAGATCGAATATTTTGTACTATTCTTCATGTCAAACGCAAAATCAATGTCAGTGCATGACGTCATTCGTGTGTAAGCGAAAGATACCCAATTGGCGACACCTGTTGGTTCTTTATAATTTTCTGCGTTTATTTAGTACTAATCCCACGTTTGACGTCACGCGTTCTTCGGTATCGATGCTGCATTTAAAAAACGTATACGTTTAGACGTTAATTTAAGTACTTATAATGCGTTATATGTTAATGTTATGTTAGCGATGTTTGTCGTATAAAATTAACACGAGTGAAACCGTAGAGCACAGCTAGTAAGTAGCTTTATAAATATATAATGATTAATAATTAATGCTTTTTGAAAATTTGTCCGGTTGCCTATTAAAATAAAAACCATTGTTGCTATTTTCATGTTACTTGTGACAAGTAATAATACACTGATGTGTGTTATTATTAATTTTTTTTTATTATCGCTGGGCGGTAGGACATGATAAGTTGTGTCTGGCGTGATCGCGACCACCATACACAAGGTGTAAGACCTATTAAAGTAGCACGGAATATCCGGTGTATAGGGATCTACGACTGGATTGCTACTACTGTGCACATAGTACGAAACCCGCCTTAGTGAATCTTTTTGGTTTGTCACGTTTTGGAATCGGTTAGTGTATTAGCTGCCCCCTCAGCTATGGATTGCTGTTCTCTCGGATGTCGCTGTTGCGTTTTGGATTGTACTATGCTTGGCATCAGGCACAGTGTAGTCACTATGCCGAGCTACTATAAAAAAATATGTTATTGATGTGAAACATCTAATGCGGCGTGTCAGACCGGTTGTAGGACTCGATGTTGTCATGGCGACGCTTTGGCCCCAACGTTGGCGTTGTGATGCCGAGTTCGTTTTTTTAATAGACAAAAACGGGATGATTTCAAAGTTTCATGTTACAACATGGATAGATTAAAAGCGGTTGATTAGGATCGCGATCACCATACACACATACTAATAAAATAAACTTTTTCAAATTGACTTTCTTTTTAGGAGTGAAATATATAAAAGCTTTAACATAAAGCGTTACGTTTTGCTGCGTTACGTACCTTGTACGCCTTTCGCTTTGAAATCATGTATGTGTATACATACGTCAGTGAGTACAGTGCAGTACCGGTAGGTACAATCAGTCAACCAAGCACCTCTTTGTATATTCAAAGACAATCGTAACACACAAACTTTTTTTTTTTTAATATTAACTAAGATGTTTCACATCTGCTTGGCGTCCCGTGACAGCCAACTTTTTTTTTGTTTTCAGCCTAAATTACAATTCATAATAGATGCGATAAACGAAAATTAAATTTGTTTAACATTATTTTCAATGTAAATGAACACAACACAATTCCTATTAATATTAATCTTATAAGTTATTTGCCATTCCAGGAAGAAGCTGTCAGACACTCATTAAAAAGATCCTCGAACGACAACAATCTTTTCAAAGTGCCTAAAACCCCAATTTTCCGGAACAAGCGTCCTATTAAACCAGTACAAAATAATTCAAGGAGCAAACAAAAGAAATCATTGATACCATTAGATGGTTTACCTCCTGAAGTCTTAAAAGACTTGAAGTATAAGCCTCCGAAGAGATTCAAACCTAGCAACGCATCTTGGATCACAACGCATTTGTACAAGTTTATAGAAAACAAACTGCAGGCGAAGTAAGTTTGACCTGGAATAATTTTATGTTTAAAGCCCTTCTTACTTGTAGGCGACAATACTTTTCTCAGATACCAGTAGGATATGTGTTCTTGACTTGATGTTCGTACATTAAGATACAGAAAATGAGCAAAATTTCATCATTTGTCACTAGACACTGATGCGTTAGGACAGTAAAAAAACAGTGGGAATTTAATTATGTCGAGTGACACCATTGACGTAGAGGCACTAACAGTTTTTCTATTTTATAGAAATAACAGACTATAAATAAACTTCGAAAGAAACATTAATTGTAGATCTTTTGAACAAGAACTACAAAAAAATGATTTGAAATTTATATAATTTTACCGGATGTCAAAAGAATCCTATAAGCATCTTGCACATATTTCTTGAACAAATTGAATATTTCTATTTTTCTTATGCGCCATTTTGGAAAGACTTGTGAGAGACGAGATACGGCAGGTATACATGATGCGATCGCGTAGGATACCGGTAGCGTAGTTTGCGAGTCTCTATATTAATGTATGTGCGATACTCGGTGGCGACTAGTCTCCGAGACTCGTGTAGGATACTTGTTACCTGTGAGTATCGTAATGTAAGAAGGGCTTACTTTCTGTGCCCGTGTTGCTAGCATGTGAGTGGCACGCGGGGTGGTAAATCACGGCTTTTAGTGGGAGGCTAGAGCAGAAAAGATAAAATACATATATTGGGTTGGACGAGTGTCTTACAAACCTACTGTATTCAGAGGCTGATTAGCCAGGCGGGCAGGCAACAGAAAATTAATGTTACATTATTTTTTATACTAGTGTGATAAAATTGTTTACTCATCCTTTCGGGGGAGACTCCCCCCGAACACTTACCTACACCTTGCTGAGGGAGGCAGCTGCCTTTTCTTCCCATGCTAGAAGGCCCTAAGGTTTCGTGTGGTAATGAAAATAACACATAAGTTGTATAAATTGAGTTAATGTGAGCATTTTTATAATAGACACTAAAATAAAAAGGAAACAAGACTCGACTACAACAAAAACACTTCTATTTTTGCTTTTTATTTGAATTCCAGATGTTGTACTTAAATATTAAATAGCCAATGTCACCACTCCCACAATTAAGACAAATCTAACGACACCTCGTATGCTAAAATCCAAGCAGTCTAGGCTTCAGAGGGTGCCAAATACAATAGACATAAATACATAAAAAGTATTCTGGGAGTCCTACATATATTTTAGTTTTATACTAGGGAAATGCCACTTCTGCTATATTGATAATCCGATCCTGGCTGTGTTTGTGTAATAAATAAGCGGTTTATATTATAGAGGAAAATAAATAAATAAGACACAGATTATTAAAAGTTTTTTTAGGTAAATGTGTTGGGTTCTACAATAAACTTCCTAAGCATGTTATCAATTTTCCAGACAATAGGTTCAAGAATTATGTTACGCATGACCGCCGGCAGCAGGATTTGTTTTGATAACGATTTACGTAGAGCGATAACACGTACAAAAATGGTCTCATATCTCTATCTCGTTCTAACACAAGCATATACTATACTCTTTTTAAATCTTATCTCATTCTTATCTTCTATACTAGATTATTATTTTTCTCTTTCGACTAGTCGATCTATATAATTATGTTAAATCTATGGGTTTTATATATAGTTATTAATATTTCAGATACGACTACAAAGCACGCGTGCGAGCGGAAAAACTTGTGGAAACTTTATATGATTTCACGAAAAATGTCAAACGACACGAAGTCGCACCGACAGCCTGTGTACAAGTACTGAAACAAAGATGGCGCGGCTAAATATTGTTAAGACACACTTCGAGTTCTACAATTTCTTCCACCAGTTCATGCCCAGGGAGATACGTATCAAGGTAACTTTTTTTTCAAGTAAAACTTTAAGCACAACTTGAAACTCAGACCTTTTTTCGGACTAAAATAACGATCAAGATTTTCAGTAGTCTAATTTGTTTTTGTTTATGTTTATATAATTAAATACTAATAATTATAATTACTTTATTAATAAACTAGCTGTGCCTCACGGTTTCACCCAAGTTAATTTTATTTTATTACTTCAAACGCACATAAAGATTACACGAACTATTTGTTTTTTTTTTTTATGGGCTTGCTTCCGATTATAATCGCGTCGGATATGATCAAACAAAAATAAACCCTAAAATTGAGACGTGCAGCTTCTGTTCTTCTTCTTCCACCAGTTTCTGATCTTGCCTCGATTTGTTCTAGAATGTTTTTATGAAACGTAAAAAAAAAAAACAGATTTTCATATACTATATTTGAAAAAAAATAGTCGATCTAATTTCAGGGAAAGAAATTGGGATTACGAAATGTTGATTTCGTTTGTTTACATAGGTATAATCAGTCCGAGATGCAGTTATTTCTCTCGCGCACAATTTGCTCGTACGGGCATAGTGCGACAGCAAAAGATTTCTGTTATAATTTATTCTTCAAACTTCTTTCTGTTAAAATCAAAACATCAAATATTAAGTTAGGTGCCACCTCCACGAGCGAGTGTATCTCGGCGATATTATCGTCTTGCCACTTCATTCTATGAAAACTCTATGAACGTGTCTCTACACGGCAATACTACCGGACATTAACGAGGAAACCGTCAACGACTCGCTTCGCACCCTCCGCGAGACGCAACCTATTCGCAGCACACTCGCCGCAATGCGTGACTCGCAATCTCGCGCCACTAAACTATTACCACTTCTGATTTCGCTCTTGCCTGTCACCGAACTGAGCTCTTTTTAACAAAAGCAACTGTGCAACGAGTGGTTGCGGTCAAGCAGTGATCCGTCACGAGTCGCGACGATATGTACGAGGAAGAATAATAGGCCTGTGGAGATTACCCGACGATAGCTGGACGAACTCGTGGCGATACACTCGCTCGTGGAGGCAGCGCCTTCATAATTCCAATGTTACAAAAACATTTTTATTTTTAGACTTATAAAATCTGTTGTTTCAGGTGGTTCCAGATATAGTGAATAAGATTCCATTACCAAAACATGGAATTTTTTCGAACATAATACGCGATTAAAAGCTTTTAATGAATATTTCCGTTTTACTATGTATTGAAAATTTGAAATTATGTTTTGTTATTATAAACTGGAATTTTAATGATGCTATATTTTATTTATTGTGAAGTTTGAAAGTCTACGCTATCGGACTAGGTATAAACCTTGTAGAGAAATTCGAATAAGACTTGTGCTTATGGTTTAATGGTTTATTTAAATGAATTATTACAATTGTCACACGTTAGGTTAGATAGCGAGCGGTAGTACTGAGTCGCTCGTGGTTGCGAGCCAACTGACTCGTATGTACAATAACATAATATTATACCTAACGAGCGGTTCGGTTGTGTAATCCCGAACATACTCCCAGGGGCGAGATAAAAGATTAATCAACTAAGAACACGTTTAAAAATCATAATAAGCAAGACATATAAAGCCTCATGGTTAGTATTAATAATAAAAATGGTAAAATTAAAATGTTACAATGAAATAATTATACAAAGTAAAGTATAGTGTTAAACTAAAATTGGTAATTAGCACTAATAACTAGTAAAATAAAATTGACAAATAAAATGGTGTTTGGAACTTTAAATGGTATAAACTAAACTAATGAGTCCTCTAAGGTAAATGTAGAATTGTCCGTACTATCTATAGCACCAAGCGTTGTAGCCTGATTACTGTGGCGAGTGTTTCGCCTGGGTTTAACACTGGGCCATCGTTTGGCCACGTTTTGGTTATAAATTTGACCCTGTTTGCTACGAATGGTTTCCATTTTGTTGGATTTCCCTTTATCCACCCCAAGACTGCTGTAGAGTCACTCCAACAAAACATTTCGGCATTGTAATCTAATAGACAATTTGTTACTTTTAGCATCAATTTTGACAAAAGCTGCGCAGCCATCAACTCTAATCTGGGTATGGTTACGTTTTTATTTAATGGTGCTAATCGTGCTTTTGCCGCCACAAGCGTTATGGTTGATTGCTTACCTTTAAAAATTTTACAGTATATAACACTAGCGTACGCTTTAGTTGAAGCATCACAAAAGCCGTGAAACTCTACTTTTTCGTTTTGTTCGCTCGTCCCAAACCATCTCTTTACTGTAATTGTGTTTATTTCGTTTAAATCTTGTCTTAAACTGGTCCACTGGTGGTTAATTTGATCAGGAAGTGCGTCATCCCAATCCAATTTGGATAACCAAACATTTTGAAAAATAATTTTCATGGTGGTACTTAAAGGGGTTAGCCAACCTAACGGGTCAAATAATTTTGATATATCTGATAGTAGCGATCTTTTAGTTGGTTGTGATTGCTCCTGTGATTCTATCTTTGTATTAAAAATAAATGAATCTTCTTTTGGGTTCCAACCAAGGCCCAAGGTTTTTGTTGAATCTGCTTGCTTAAATTCACGTATCTGTTGGTTACATTGGTGTTTTTCTAAATCTTTAATCAAATCTGGTTCATTGGTAGCCCATTTTCTAAGATTAAATCCACCTTTCCTCAGTAATTCAATTAAATCTGTCTTTAACTGGTTTGCTTTAAAAATAGAATGATGTCCGCCACAGAAATCCATAGGTCGCTGGTTCATATCCGGCTCGAAGGACCATGTAGAGAAATTCGAATAAGACTTGTGCTTATGGTTTATTTAAATGAATTATTACAATTGTCACACGTTATGTTAGATAGCGAGCGGTAGTACTGAGTCGCTCGTGGTTGCGAGCCAACTGACTCGTATATACAATAACATAATATTATACCTAACGAGTGGTTCGGTTGTGTAATCCCGAACAAACCTAATAACATAAGTCAACCATAATTGCATCTGTAAATCATAGTGGTATCTCTTTCTTTCTTACGCGCTCGGTTATACTATTTCATTTCTTCTCGCAGGACTATTCCGCACAGAATGAAGTCCAACAAATGAACATACTATACGTCCATCGTACAAGTACAAAGATCCCAAGGTCGACAATACAACAGTAATACTCTTGAATGTTGCAGTTGTCTGCAGGCGACGTAATATCGGTAACCATTTACCATCAGGTGGATCGTCAGCCTGTTTGCTACCCTTGACATAAGGAGATCGATGTTTCGAGCAATAAAAATAAGACAACTGAAATCTAGGAATTGTTTATTTCGAAAATAGGACACAATTTCATGTAAACTTATATTAAAATGGAGCACCATACACATAAAATTATATTGCAATTACATAGGTACGTACTATATTACGATCACAAACAACTAATCACGATAAACGTAAAAAACCGCTAGTGATTTGGATATCTATCCAAAACATTTAGATAATATTCGTCCACCGGCTTGTGGATATCTAGATCCGTAAATATTAATTTGCGATCGCAACTACCACTGAAAAAGGCGAACATACAAGTACAGGCAGTCCTCGATTTACGTCATTTCGACTCGAGTCGTTCTGAGTTACGTCAAACAGCATTTTAAACACCATTCCTCAAACGTCGCTTTTTACTATCTCTGTCATAGGTGAATTTAGGTACTTCTCACAGTCAAAAGATCTACGAAACTTGATAAGTTCTCGAACGCTAAAGGTTTAGTTTATTTCGTTTCTCATGCCAGTATAAATGCTTAAGTATTATCTAATAAAACTCGTATTAAACTGTATTTTAATTTAAATTGTTTGCAAAATATTATGGTCAATAATACATTATTATTATTTACATAACCAATATATTATCACATAAAATAACTTGCTTGGAGTAATCCTTAGTCCGGCAACTCGAAAGACAAAGAGCATAATAACATACGCACGCTTGTGATAGAACGAGACAGGGATAGGTGACTATTTTCGTATGTGCTATCGGCCTACCTACTCAAATCGTGACCAAAACAAATCCCGATTACTTATGCAAAATCAGTTGCATACTTCGAGAACCTAACATGCCGTAAGTACGAGAACTGCCAATATAAAACTTAATACAAAAATATAATACATCTCACTCATTCAATTGTTATATAGAAGGTTATATAGGCAAAGCTTAGTCTTGACATTTACGTTCTATTTCGGGGCACATTACACGATACCTACATTATGAAAAATAAAACGTACATTTTTTAAATATTTCATGATAAGTCATAATATATCGACACCCAATTATTAATAACATCGTAACTTTAATTACAATAAAATACGGAAAAAAAACTATATTTAAGTTTCACAGCACTATCCATACGAGTCTACACCTAATAGATCTACTATTTTTTACTGAAATTGTCACTGTAAATAAATTCATCATCGTTAATTAATTAGTCACGTTTCACAAATATTGAGCCTAAACGAGCTTTAAAAATATGTATCATCCGATTTACATTTTAAATTTAAAAAAATATTAAGTTGATATATTTTATTAAATGGCCGTGTGAAAATTGTGGCTAAATGGGTTGCATGGCATATTGCGTATCGATATAAAATAGCCATTGTCATAAAAACGTAATAAAGTGCAAAATACAAAAAACAATAGCTAACAAATAATATAATACATCGATATGTGGATACAAAGAATCCTTCTGTTCATTGATAGAATACATCATTTTATTACGAAATACGAATTAAATTCAAAATGTAATTACAAAAAAAAAATACATAATTTTCAAAGGCAAATTATACACATAAAACTACTAGATAAAATGTAAAGTTAACATACATGTCTACTTTACATCCACCTAATTAATAACGTGCGTTCAGTGTTCACCTTATGACGTCAATTTTAACTACTAGCTGACTAGTGTTGAATAAGGTCATTATGAACGACATCAAAAAAAAATTTCATAAAATATCCAAAAAAATAAAGACCTTAAATCATGTATTCAAGTTACATAATATGAAAATTGTATATTATAGAGCTACTATTTAAAAACGGGTATATTCATTCTTATTAATTTACAATTATTGTATATTATTATATACAGGGAATTATAGTGAATATTAAAAAAGTACAGTTCATAGTATTTCATTAGATTATTGTACAAAAGTGAGAGATAATCATTACTAATTATAATATTTTGTTAAATTTCATTAATACATTACAGAGATATAAAAGTGGGTAAAAATGACTCTTTTGGCACTATTAAGACACAATTATTTTGGATAGTACTTAAGGCCCGTCTTTTTGTTTGACATCATATGGAATTCGTAGGTCTATATATCATAATTTTCAATAAGTAGAGTTATTTCAAAAAAAAAAAAACAGATATATGCGTGATTTAAACGTTATTAGCAAAATTTCGTGCGCCAACTCAATAACTCAAGCGCAGCCTACTGCGCCGGCGCATTGAGATTAACTCAAATTTGCGCCATTGCGCAGCAAAATTGTACGTAATGCAAGCGACTTAGAGAAATGAATGAGTCAGCTGATCGGTGTGAGTGGGAAGGCGCGACGCTGTCCCGTTTCCCGTTCGCCTCGCTGAAGTGCGCTATGCGCCAACACATTTGCAATTAGTGTATTATGACACCCAGCGGCGCAGTAAACTGAGTTAGCGCAATTGCGCGGCGCAGCGCAATTTTACCCATGTCTATTTAAAACTCTAATATTATTTGTTCTATTCACCAAATTGTCGAAGATGGTATTATAAATTTAAAAAACAAGGTTATTAAAATTAAACGCAATACACATATCATTTTTATAAAGCCAATGTGGTGCTAATGGGACGCACTACATTCCGTTCCCGGTTTAATTGCCTATAATAACTTTAATATGGCGTATATTACTAAAAAATAACAATATAGAATTATTCATACGTACTTGCTATATTTATTTATATAAAATCAAATTTCAAAATAATACAAATAATCATAGTTACAATGTATGGGATTACAATATTAAATTATATTATTTTAAATAATAACCTAAGTACACCTTAAAATAATTATAATATTAGCAGTCTACGAATGTTGCGAAGTCCATTAACTATAAAAGACCTTCAACATTTTAAGTTAATCTCGAATCATCATTTATACGTTATGTAATTAATGACTTAGTTAATTCGATAAAATAAACAAATATTTTTGCTATTAAAAACCAATACTAACAGTCTAAATTAGAATAAAAAAAAAAAACTAAAATTGTATACTTTGAATTTCAAATATGAAGATAATCGCATCCGCATCAACTTCACAATACGTCAAAATTGTACTGTCAGTGACAAAAACATGTAATATAAAAAATGTTTTTTTTTCTCCTCCGGGATGAAAAGTTCACTTTTAGTCCCTGTCACGCGGGATAAAAGTACCCAATTCTCTCCCGGTGAGATGGCAAATGTGCGCATGCGCGTACTTTACTTTATCTCCCGGTAACCTAGCAACTGCGTGTTTATATATAAAATATATAAACTTTTCATCCCGGAGGAGAAAAAAATTGTAAACGCACCTAGGGAGAAAAGTAGGACATCCCCACCCGCAATTGTCACCCTCGCCTTCGTCTCGGGTGACAAACCATACGCGCGGACGTGAATGTCCTACTTTTCTCCCTCGGTGCGTAATATACTATTATTTTTATTACAAATACACAGGACAATTTATAACAAAAAATAAAACCAACTGCAATGATTTTGAGGAGTTTCGTGGTATATCTTCGAATTCGAAGGTCAAGTGCCAGTTAAAAAAAAATCGGACCACTCTTGAGGTATCCCCTTTTTAACGAAAAAAGAATCATCTAAATCGATCCATAAAGAAAGAAGTTAAGGCTGAACATCCATTCAAAAAATATATATGTACTTTCGAATTTAGTAACCTCCTTATTAAGTCGATTAAAAAATTACTCATTCATATTACTATGTACCATAACAACCCATAGAAAAAAGGTATAAACGCAATTCTTTCTTTCATACAATTTATGTTTCTTAGATACTGATTTCTTGGCAAAATAGAGGTTAAACTTTTAATAAAAATATTGTTATAATTTTCACATAGTATTGTTTTCCCGATGATATAATTTTGTTACTAGATGAGAAAAGCGAAGAAAGATTTAGTTTGACAATTATCTTTTTATTTGAAACACAAAGTATTATTTATATTTAAAAATAAAAACGTGTTTCTTTCATCGATAAAATGGATTGATTACAATTGTATATTATGTTTTATTCCTATGAAATACTGCTTGTAAGAAGAAGAAAAATCATACTTATAAAGTAATATAAAATAGTATATTAGTAATAGGCATTAGTATTAAAACATTTTCTCCGCACATCTTAAGCCGAATGATTAAAAAATAAAGAATAAAAATCCAAATAGCATCTCGTTATTGAAAAAAGCCAATAAAGCCTTCAATAGTATCAGCTTTAATAAAATGTAAAAGTATCATAAAGTTATATATAATTGATATAATAACACGTTAGACCATTCGCTTTTACATGGAAACAAAAAAAAATTAAGAGTCCAATAATCCTTATTTTCCGATGAAAATTGAATAAGGTTTATTACGAAATTATACATAAATATGATTACAGACCATAATTATATACTTTCCTACAAAATACTTGATCACAAGTATAATATAACATAGGGAAACTCTCATGGTCAGCATTATTATGCGACACACAATAACGAGTGTGACTATACAAAGAAGTAGGTATCACTTCTAACATACACTTTTTCACAACTTTTAGTTATATACTACAAATCACGCTTCCTACATTGGACCTATTTGTACTGTCAATTTTACAAACAATGGAATGTTTTTCATTGGTAAATATACTTCGGCAGTTTTTAATGATAGTAGAAATAAAGGAGCATTATAAGTTTAAATCAAAGCTGCCCAATTAATTTTAGAGGTGCGCAATAATTTAAACTCATGTTAGATGGCGGACCACCTAGCGAAATTATACTCGTTTACAGCTATTATACATTTTTATGTATGCAGACGTTCGAAATGAATAAAATTTTCAGTTTTAGACAGTTTAATAATAGTTGGGGGTCAAATTGAAATCCCTTGGCGGGGCGCTTTTGTCACCCGCGGGCCAGGGTTTGGGCAGCCTTGGTTTCAATCATTATTATTTATATTCCGATAACATCTGTGAATAATATTCTAATCTAAAAAAGGCTTTATTAGATTGAGGCGATTCAGAAAGGTCTCCGCTATAAATAATGACTATGCAAACTGTAATATGGCTAAAAATCTCTTTATGTGAAGTGTATTATACTTTGTAGGAAGTTGATAATATTGTGCATACAGGACATGGGTGGTGGCGTAGGATTTTTGTAAAGTTAAAATGGTGAGGGAGCCTAAAAAGTTTGTTTCCATCAACTATCCTTTAAATATCCTATAGACCGTCTACTCAACCTGCGTTCAGAGTGACACCTCATGTATCACTCAAAGTATTGAAAATTGTAGGGTAAATCTGTCAATTTATGAGCCATTCGTGCAATGCAATGGATTCATAAAAACATTTCTTTTTAATTAATCCTGTGGGCCAAGAAAAAAAGATTGAGTCTGGATGCTACAGACCGGGGTGGCCTAAAAATAATTATTTTTACTTCAATATATTTTAAGAATTCTCACAAAAAATTTAATCGAGTATATATTTGGTAAGCATTCTTTAACATATTTTTATGTGAGAAATAAAACATGTTTGTTTGGGAATCTCTACTAATAGACCTCCAATGTTATTTTATTATCTCTCTTATGAAATATTTCTCATTATCTGGCACTTACCAAGTTTCAAAAATGGCAGCGATGCCGCCATATTAATAAACAAAAGAAAAAAATATTTGTAACCGATTCTAGAATTACAGTTGAAAAATTTGTCATCAATAACTACTTTACTTTTTTATAAAAAAATCTGAAGTTATACTTCTTTTGTCGCGTTTAGTAGGGGGTAAAATTGAGAGCCGCATTATGTGACGAAAGTTAGAATTTTAATTTGATTAAATAAATATGCACCGTTAAATTATTTTTACAATTTTTATTTTAAATATCAGTAAAATGTTTTCACATTACTATCATTTGTGTTCATTCGTCATTCATCGTTCCTATCATTCATTCGTCCGTATCATTCGTGTTGTTGGCATGCGGGATAAAGTTTTGTAGTTATTATTGTTTTGTTACGCCAAAGAAATATAACTTCATATGAACGTACACAAGTACACACACATATTTTATTTAATTTACCGCACTCGGATTTTGTGTAATATGTTTCTCATGATGTTAACGTGGATGAGCGGGCAACAGTTCAACATAGTTTGCGGGAAATAGTCCAAACTCGCCGCGAGGTCCGAGCCCTTGCCACCAGCCCGCGTCGATTTGCTCGATATGTGTTATAATGTCGCCCGGGTCGAAAGTAATTTCCGACTCGTCGGCTAGAATAATTTCAAATTAAATTCTAATGTATTAAATGAAATACTTAAATCTAGGAGAAGGCAGCTGTAGAAAGCAATGACACTTTTTAGATTCGATTACATATAAAAAAATCGCAAGCGCAAAAAACACAAACAAGTGACAGCCAGGATCGCACACACAAAGTGTGTACAAATACATGTGTTATGAATTAAAAAAAAAATGTTTTGTATCTCATTTAGTCACACTTAGCCGACACTCTTTTTGTTTTAGACTTTACTTTTATTATAATCATACCAAGTTTGAAATATTTTACAATATAAAGGGAAAAATGTTTTTCTTTTTTGTATGGGGAACTTTGTAATAGTCAAGTCTGCATCTCTAGATTTTTATGCAATTCTTTTGGTCGAAATTTGCACAGCTCCGCTTCAGTGGACAGGCAGCCTAAGACCAACTACTTCAATAACCATTTGGTAGCAGATTGACACCAACCAGTACCTAACCCCATATTGACGTAAAACAAACGACTGACAGTTTTCTGTGCAGTTTGGTGTATTGGTAGCAAGTTTTACAGTCAAACAGTGGATTGATAGCAAATTGTGGTTATCGAGATAAATAGCCATTATGTATGTATAGGTGTTCTTTTAAGAGCTGGATATCTTCAAATTGAACTAAAACATCAAAAAAATTATGGAATGTTTTATATTATTTTTATTTTGAGTAAATTCAATAATGCCATTTATGATTTGAAAATGATTTCTGGCATGTAACCACCACAAGTAATCGTTATGAAGCGCATCCGATAAGTCCAATTTTAGACCACTTTATTCAATAATTGTGGCCTTATTTCATCAATGGCTTGCTCAATATTTTCCTCTAATGCTTCCAGAAGTGTTAGTTTGTCAGCATAGGTCATGGGATATAACATACTCCTAAATAAAATAATCAGAAGGCGTTAAATCAGCCGATCTTGGAGGCCAATTGACGGGGCTATTTTTTTAAATAATTATTCCACTGAATTGTTCCTTCTATAAATTTATGGTTTCGTTGTATGATAAAAATGGCGAACCTCTCTGAACAAAAATATCAAAGAACTATCACTATGACAAATGTAATTCAAAGGTAGATAGACCTTTCGATAGATCTCATTCATCTAAAAGAACACCCCCCTTATAAAACAATTTTGATAATGATAAACTCTTGATCAAAAATGTATTGTTGTTTAAGTACTTACCGGCTTGGTAGTCATATAGCGCTCTCGCTGTTAGTCCGGGGTCCTCATTTAGGTCTTCGTATATCGTGCCCTCGTCATCCATACCTTCAGGTGACACATCTGAATTAGATGATTTGGTAAATGTTAATGGTCTTTATAATTTGGCAACCATGACAAATTTTACGTCGATTCAATTTACATGGTCTTTATTCATATACAAAATGAACTTGTAAGAGTTTGAAGAAATAACAGTAATATTAACATTTTGGCTCCCGACGTAACAAAAATGTACGCAAAATTGGCATATATGAGATCCCCAAAGTTATTAAAATATAGAATCAACATAAAAAAAATACTTTATTCAATTCAGACCCTAAGAAGGCAAGAACGTCAAAACATTACTACCGGTTCGGAAAACATCTCAGTTATCGAGAAGATCAGACATCACTATCATACACATAACGATCCGTCCTATAATAACATTTTGACAGTAAAACTTGCCTGACATAGTACTTGAACTGATTGTTCGGCAAATCAGTAATCTGCTTCAGGATTTTATTATAGCACTTAACACTATTACCTTTACAACTTTTATTAGTCTTACTAAATCTAAAACACGGTATGACTAATTTATGTCTATTTCTAGACTCTAGTATGAAAACTGTACTGATCTTTGACAAAATCTAGCATGAAATAAAAATCATGAAACTATTGATGATGAAGAATCTCAAACACAAAACAATTAAAGCGAAGAAGAAAATGTAAGATGCTATAATGTCGTAAACAGTGAGGATCCTTTAAATAACCGTATACAACGGGTTGAAGAAAATGACATAACATACTTCTCGTATACAAAATTTCATCAGAATCTGTTGACATTTTTTTTTTTACAATTTCTATAATGTTTATTGACAATTCTTATAGCCTATCAATTGACGAATGATATAAACTTACTGAGTGTAAAATTTTATAAAAATCGGTCAAGAAGTTTTTGAGTTAAATTCGGACATAAAAACAAACAATTTTTTTTGTGTCGTATTCAGTGATCATGCAGTGTCCTCTATTAGTACTACAGATTTATTAATATAGATAATAATATATTTGATATATAATTTACCTTCAAGTGTAGTACCATTCGATTCTTTCTTGTAATTAACATTCTCTATCACGGTATTCTGTCGACTCAACTCACGGTCTTCAGGAACGTTGTTCTTACTGTAAGGGGATCGCTTTATCGTGCTAAATTTATTATCACTATCGTCGTCGTCGTTTTCATTCGAACTCGAGTACGACGCGTCGAACATGTCGTTTTCTAGAATGTTCTGTTTGATCATTGGCTCGCTCTGCTTCAACAGATCGGGTTCGATCTCTCTGTAAGCGTTCTTGTTTTGCGCTAACTCGGTATAGTTGATCGCGCTGAACGATCCCGCTTCGGTCTCAGTGCCGGGGCTTAAGTCCGCCGGGTCTATGATCGGTTCATATTGTATCTGCGAGGGAGTCTCTAAGCTCATTTTAATCTTATCGATGTTCTTCATTGGGCTCGTTTTGGGCGGTTCTTCGGTGGTCTCGATTGGTTTCGGATCGAGTTTGATCGGTGACTTAAGGGGGGACGTCGGTTGAGGGGACTGTGCTTGTGTGAACGTGTTGATGCGTTGCGCTATCACAGAACTGCGTACCGGTTTCTCGGGTGTGGCATTGGCTCTAAATAGAACACTCGAATAAACAAATGTGTGTGTATATAATTAAAAAGACTAGTACTCCATAGAAAAAAATAACTTGTTTTAACTTTTTCATAAACAATATTATATAACTTTTTGAAATAATTTCATAGTAACATTTTTTATTTTGTAAAGTTGAGAAATCCACATTTTCACCTTTATTTCAAATTTTCCTCTAAATACTAATCTTTCCTAACTATATATATGCAGGCGTAAACGATGATAATTTTCCAAGCTGTACATCCTGTATACATAATGAGATATAATAGTTATTTATTCAAAAGTATCATATTTTAGTATATTTCCTGTTCCCCAGCGACTTTTACCATGACATTTATAAGGTGGTGTATAAGGTAGTTATTCACCTCGCGACCAGTTTTTAAAAATATTTAAAAACACTTTTAAAAGTTTAAGCAATGATGATTCACGCTACGTGTATGCACACCGCGTCATCGACGTGAGTTCGAATCCCTGCAAGAACCCCTAGCTTTTGGTAAAGGATAACATTGTGAGGAAACCATAGAATAGTAGTAACGCATTGCCCATATAGCTATCTACCAACCGCAAGTTCTAAATTAGTCGCCAAGGACCTATAGGTGTATTCAAGCAGCTGCTCTCGAGATATGCTGAGCGTATTACCATCTTGGGCCAATTCATCACTTAATGCACAAAATTTGACCAAATCCTAAACCAAAAAATTAATTTCAAAAAAGAATAAGAAAATAGTTACTAACTTTATAGTATTCATCTGTCCCTGAGCAAGGTTTTGTTGGAAGAGTGCTCTCGCAGCCGATGTTGAGGAACCAATGAGTTGGCGCGCTTCAGCTGAACGTTGCCGACGAAGAACTTCGCTCGCACTAACCGACGACTCGCTCGGCGTCTCTGGACTCGATTTTCTGTGTCAATGAAAATATTGTTTTTGAACGTTGCGGTCGAGGACAACATCGATTATCGAATTCGATTCACGTGAATAAAATATTTTTTTTATAACTCTTGTATTTTTCAAACATAGCTATAGCAAAACGGCGGCTTTCTTGTTAAAACTGCCCAAGGAGTTTTTTGTGGCAATTGAAATGTATGTTCCTAATTACTATTTACAATCCATTTCACTTTTCATTTTCCTTTAATCTGAGGGTACATATATTTATGTTACAACTTTTGTATTCTATTATATGTATACTTTTGTTTTGTTCTCATCTGAATATATTAAAACAAAATAAACTTGTACACAACAATCACATAAAATGCCGGCCAAAATTAAATAATATAACGGTCTGAAAATAAGTTTATGAATTAAAATAAAAACCACCACATGACAGATCACGATCCCGCCAAAACTCCAATTCGAATGTTAAACTCTTTGAACCCTCCTACCCCAAGGAGCTCTGGAAACCCTACTCACCGCAGGAACACAGCATAATGTTATTTGGCTGCAATCTCCTGTACGGTGGAGGCATTATACCGGTTGGAAGAAAAAACGAACCAACGAGATGTACGACACATTTAAAAACCAATTACTCCTCTTCCTCTTTGCTGCTACAAATCAGGGTTTCACTGTCCTCTGCTAACTCCAAACTCTTTAAAGCTTGAAAAGGCGTAATTCACAAAGTAAAATAAAATATGTATAAAAAAAGCTTACTTCGGCTCATCTGTTTTTGCTCTTCGTTGTGCTTCTAACTGATCTCTTCTTCTCACATCTTCTTCCGCTTTCCTCTTCTCCTAAAATTATATTTTTGATGTGAAACATCTAATGCGGCGGGTCAGACAAGCTGTTGGCGTGGCGACGCCCAGTGGTTCAGGATTTGAAAAATAGGGACATAGGCATCGAAAGCCGGAATTTCGATCTGATATTTGTTTTATAAGATAAAAGATTAGCCGGTGCATATCTAGTAATCAAGCCAAGCGGTAGGGGTCGCGATCACCATATACATAGCAATAAACTACGTCTCTCAGAGTAATTTTCTTTTGGGTTGTCGTTTATCGGGATCAGCCTTTCCTGAACAAAATATCTACTTACATAAATTACTTAATTATATTGATTGTATTATCTCCATTTTAATCTGAAACTTTTCTACTGTACCTAATTATATCACATCAACAGTTTTAAAATAAATAAAACGTTTTACAATTTCTGGCGTCCCGCGACGTTACCTTTTTGTAATTTACGAAATAGTAAAAAAACGATTAATTTATCCAATACCCAATTAGAATTTGGGCTAAGCATTACCTCTTCTCGCCTTTTCCTTTCTGCTTCAACACGTTTCTTTTCTTCCTGCTCTTCTTTTAGCCAAAACTGATCTCTCTCCTTTGAATTTATCTCTTGGACTAAAATAGAAAACATTATTGTTTTAAATAACAATTTGTTAATGGCCTGCTAATGGTCTGCATATATGTAACGTCCGTATTTATATTACGTTCTTGCCGGGGCACGTTCAGAGTTATTCGGTTCACTAAACAGTAATTCTTTAACTGACTTGAAAAAAAGGGAAGGTTAATTCCAATGTTTCTATGGATGTTCAGCTATAATATCTTTGTTTATGAACCGGATTAGATTATTCTTTTCATGTTAGAAAGGGGATACCTCAAGGGTGGTCCCATGTTAATTGCATTGGCGTTGGACCTTCGACTTCGGAGATACACTAGAAAAATCCTCAAATTCATTGAAGTTAGTTTTTGTTAAAAATTGTCTTATCCCCATTTTAATCTGAATTATATCACGTCAACAGGTTTTGTATAGTATATAAGTTTAGGCCATTAGTACATAAAAATAAGCTTTGACGTTATAATTACAAAACGACTTACTTCGATCTTAGTACATAATGAGTAACTTTTTTAAACGACATTCTTTAAAAACTTATCACTCTAATTAGGCATTAGGTCCATTACCAACAATTACAATTAAGTAACCAAAACTTTAAACATTTTTTTAAATAATAATATAGCTAGTCTGCAATTTTTTTTAACATTTGTTTAAACTAAAAAAACAGTTCCACAATTTACCACCCAAAAGCAAAATAGGTCACATTAACATAATAAATATATGTATTATCTATACCAGGGTTGCGCAAAGTACGGCCCGCTAACGTCAATTCTAAAGTAGGAGTGTGTCGGATTGTATTTGACAGTTGAAAACTTGTTGTAACTTGTAGTTGTAATTGAAATATCAATCACAAGCTGTTCCATATTTCGTAAACATCTACCACGGCACGGCTTTCAAACAACAATTAGCTTTTTTTTAAATACTTTATTAGGTAATAAGTTTGTAACTTTAACATTAGTAATTAAATTTGAAATATTTTATTTCCTTTCTCCTCCTGAAATTTCTTTATTTTTTCCGGCCCCTAATGAAAAAAAATTTGCCCACCCGCGCCTGCTATATAAATAATAAAATTAAAGTATCTGTTTGTAATGTCAAAATAACAGTTTTTTACTAAATGCATAATATATGGTATTAATATATTTAAAAAAATTGTCTGTCTGTTGGTTTGTTCCGGCTAATCTCCGAAATGGTTGGACCGATTTTGAAGGGACTTTCACTGGCAGACAGCTGATGTTATAAGGAGTAACTTAGGCTACTTTTATTTAACAAAAATAATAATTAGGGTTCCGCGCAAATAAAATAATAAACATTTTTATCTTTAAAATAACTGGCGGGCGACCGCCGTGGGTGGAAGCGATGTTACCACAATATTGACGGCATTCTGTAGTCAACGCGGGCGGAGCCGCGGCCACAGCTACTAATCTGTACTATAAAACTGAACAGTTTGTATGTTGAACGCTAATCTCAGGAACTGACAATCGAATTTGATTTTTTTTTTTGCATTTTGTAACCCAATTATTGAGGAAAGTTCTATCTAGGCTTGAAATTCGCGCTATGACCCTGAAGAAAACCAACACGAATCAGACCGCGAACTGTGAGACACTCACAGTTTTACAATAACACTTCAAAATTACCTCTTCTCAAACTGCTTTTTTTGCTTTTTATCTCCTCGGCAATTTTTCTAGACATTAGCACTTCGTAACACTGTGACAGTATTAGGCTAGTCATTTTGATATAAATTTGTTTCTAAAAATAAAAGTACCACTCGCATTTAGTTGACAAACTCAAATGACTAACACTGGATATCGATTGTTTATATGTTTACATTGATTGGAAGACAAATGATAAATATAATATACTCATTGATTTTACATTTCAGTTATGTAAACAATGCATTTTTCTATGGACACTGGGCACAGGTTAACAAAATAATGGCCTTCATGTCTTGATACTTTGACTGAACTAATGATCTACCTACTAGCAGCCGCCCGCAACTTCTTTCGCGTTAATCTTTACTAATATTATAACACCCATTTCTCCATGGTAAAAAAAAACATCGCAGAAGGCTTAGTGCTTATGAAAATCGTAGTTTCTTAAAACATTAATCATTTTTTATTGAATATCGTGATATTCTTTTAGGTGAGGACCAAGTATTTGAGGAGTAAAAAAAAATTGATCGATATTTAACAATTTTTGCGTGATACGCGCACAATAGCAAACCTCTATCAAAAATTTTATATACGAGGTGTGACCCAAAAGTATTCGACCTGTATCCATAACTTCGCGCCAAAACTTCCGAATGAACTTTATGAAGAACGAGCCGAACAAGTAACTCTTTACGAAGTCATCTGCAACCATGGCAACTGACGAGATTTGTTATTTCGAGCGTAGCGTGTCTTTATGTACATTTTCGATTTCGTATTCGTCGGATTTTGAAATCGTTGAGAATGACAGAGAGATCGGAACAACGAATTTGCATACATTTTTGCCGCAAACTCAGAAAGAGTTGTATAGAGACCATTGAAATGATGCAGGAGGCTTTTGAAGGTGCTTGTATGGGCAAAACTCGAACAAAAGGATGGTACAAGCGATTAAAAAACGGTCGCACGAATGTTTGGGCGAGCGGCGACTGGCTTCTCCACCATGATAACACGCCAGCGCATTAATCGAACCTCGTGCAACAGTTTTTAGTTAAACACAATATTAAACAACTCCGTCAGCCTCCGTAAAGTCCTGAAATAGCGCCTTGCAACTTTTGGCTGTCCCCAAAATTATAAATGCCGCTTAAAAGGCACCGATTTTACGACAGAGAGACGGTTGAAACGAATACGACACGTACATTCATGGTCATTCCGAAAACCGATTTTTTTAATGTACTTATCGGAAACAAGCTTAAAAGGATTCTATTAGGCGTGAAAATCAGCCTGTTAAAATATGAACTCTTAATATTAATGGTAACATGGGGTGCATCGCACTTTTCTTCTTTCCATAAGAATAACAAAGGAAAATCATTTTTTTTCTCCTTCTAATTTTTGTAACTACGTAACCACATGTCTTACAGAGGGAAGTTCTATACATATTTTTGTAGAATATTGAATGCTCTACAAAAAAGGACTGAATTCATTTTTCTAATTGTCTTCTCTTTCAAAGGTCGTTCAAGTTCTATGACCCCAATTTTAAAGATTATTAAATAATGTTTTATTTTTTGTATTATTGCAACAAAACTATTAGTTAACTAGCTGTGCCCCACGGTTTCGCCCGTGTTAATTTTATATAATATAAATCGCAACGCCAACGCACCTGAGTAGTCTACCATAATTATTATTCTTGTCGCAAGTACAAATTATGTGACTTTTTTATTATCTCTTAAACTATGCGTCAAAATAACATACTATAATGAGCAAAACTTAACTTTATAAAATTCTCTTCATGGCGAAGAAACTTTTATTCGTATGAATTAATATGCAATGCCTAAAAATAATGTTGACAAATCACTTTTTAATTTTTAACAATTGTCTGTTATAAAATAGCTTTTTGAGGCTTATGTATAGGAGATATGTAGTCATATGCTATCGCGAATTTTTTTAATATATATATTACGGATCAGTATTTTTGTAGCAAATTGTATTTACGTATCATTAACCATTACGACAGGGCAAGCGAATAAAGCAGCTCGGAAGGGCTTCCACCTACGATTTAACAAAAATCAATATTTAAGGATTGCTGAGAGTTGTAGCGTAATGAAAAAATAGCCTAAACTATTGGTCGTGAGTCTGGCCATCATATTATAAAAAGATTTTTTCGAATCCGACTGGGGTAGTTCCAGAGATTAGCGTGTATAAACAAACAAAAAACTCTTCTGCTTTATAATATTAGTATAGATAGTATATAAATACACCGACTGATCTCGGAACACGACAAACCAAAAGAAAATCGTACTTGTATTTTTCACTATGTGTATGGTGGCCGCGATCCCTAATACCCCGTAATAATACTGTATATAAATGAATGATCTCGGAACACGACATACCAAAAGAAAATTATACATGGGTTTATTATTACATGTATGGTGGTCGCGATCACTACCACCTCGCTATATTATTGCATATACACCGACTGATCTCTGAACACGACAAACCAAAAGAAAATCATAGATGTATTTATCGCTCTATGTGTATGGTATTGTAAATCATCCCTTATTGTACCATCTTCATTTTTCAAAAACGCGAAACCCTTTTATTTCTTCCTTAAAATACTAACAGTAAATTATTACCCAACAGCAAAATTACGACAACAGTTTATAATAATAATTTTTAAATGAATTCTTCTTTCCCTATCGATCTTTTAGACCTCAATTTTTTTGTGAATCGATTCATAAGAATTCGATTCGAATCGATCTTTTTCGAAATGAATTGCCGTCCCTAGCTGCGGCGCGGCTATATTCAACCGACAAATATCCAGCCTATCTATACTGATCCCCCTTTAATATTATTTATCACATAGATCTGAGGTCAACTTATATTGATATTTAAAAAATTTTGAAACTCCATTTTTTAACTTTATTAAAAGTTTCAATCAACATCGTTTTACAAACCATAATATACAGATAACTAAAATTTCAGTCAATTCAACTGAAGAGCTATTTTATAGCATTTTTATCGAACAAAATACGTTCGACGTGATTTTTAAAATTGATATAACTTTTTTATTTATGAACTTTTGAAGTAAAACAAACACTAAATGTTAAGTGAACCTCACCAAAATATATTAGTGAAAACCGTTTCCAAATCGGTTAAGCCGTTTCTGAGATTAGCGCGCACAAACGTTGGCAAACAGACAAACCGACAAACGGACAAAAATTCTAACAATCATTGTTTTGGGTTCTGCTGCGTTGATAAATGCCCCCAATAATAGTTTTTCTCATATATCTTCTATGTAGTAAAGACATCGATCAGTTACGTTTTTAATATTATGTATAGATAAGTGTTAAAAATCCAATTAATGTTTTCTATTAAATTTCCTACATATTATTCCAATAAAAATAATAATTTCACTATGAAATTCAAAAATCTTCGAAATTAATGAAAAATTTAACTTTCAACCAAGAATAAGTTTTGAATGAGTAGACTTGAAAAAGAAATTGAGACGCTTTTTTGTAGAACGTTTAATTCTGTACAAAAATATGTATAGAGCTTCCCTGTAAAAATGCATCGTTAGCTAGTTACAAAAATTATTAGTAGTTATAATAATTTTCCCTTGTTATTCCTATGGGAAATGGAAAAGTGCGATGCGCCCCATGATAGCATTAATATTAAGAGCTCATATTTTAACAGGCTTCGAAGATATTCCTGAAAACTCATGAAAACCACTAAAGTTAGATTTCTTATTTGTTAAAAATTGTTTTGTTACTCATGTTATTTAAAAATGATTATTTTTAATTTACGCAAATTAAAAAAAAATCTGGTCATGGTGAATCAATTCGGACGCTTAAATGGCTTACACACTGAGCTTAGTAAAGCATAAGAAATATACCAAATTAATGTGGTATCTACATAATTAGTAGATATTAAAAAGAGCTAAAAAAAATACGACGAGAGCATATGTCTAGCTTGTAAGGATCACTCATAATTAGCATTTTTATCTTTTTAAAAAAACGGAACCTGGAACAGCACGGCTCGCGCGTGTGCCCGATCGACGGCATTATATAGTCCACGCGAACGCGGCCGTGGTTACAGCTAATACTATGTAAGAGTAAAGAGCATAATCTATTATTATTTAACAAGCTAAATTACTTACAAAAATCCCGACTGCAACAAAAACACTTGACTAAGAAATATATTTTTTTTTATGTCAAGACATCGTTCGTAAATGTTAGCCTATGTGGCTCCCACAATTAAGACGAATCTAACGACTCCTCGTATGCTATAAACCATCAAGCCGTTTAGGCTACAGAGCGTGCCAAAGATATAGATTTACATACACTCGAAAAACATAACCTTCCTTTTTCGCAGCCGGGTAAAAAGATAATTGGACGTAGTTAAGCATAAAGGACTCAACCCACAGTTTGGTCAAAAATGAGTTACTGATGCCAAGAGGGTATTTTACATAGAATTATGAACTCGGCGTCTTAGAGTATAGAACCAGAACAACGGTCTCGCCTGTCTTACCACTTATACATGAATTTTTCATGTATGTCTTCCCCGACGCCTGTACCTACGCTCAGTCTGTTCACGCGTTTCGTCCAGTGCTTATCTCTGTCAAAATAATAATATTACGAAGGAAAATGTCTAATTGTGCAGTGAAAACTTCTAAAAACCATTATAGAAAGAAAAACCTGAAATCCAGTGGTATCTCTTTTCATGTGTAAGTACTGATGGAATATTATTTTGCGTCAAAATAATTATTAATTACATGACACGCCGCCATGGCAGTTCAGTTTACTCAAGACGCTGTAGTGTTGTGCCTACTCTTGATTGTATCGAGTGACTATTACCGCATTTTATGAATATAGACTAGGTCCTACCTTATTTAATTAATATTGTTTCTTTTAAGTATGATTCTAAATATAATTTCTTTCTAAATATTCATTAGTAAAGAATATTAATTTGTCCTATCACAATATTTAGTACCTAATATAATGTTTTCGATATTGTAATGATAATATATGATATTTAAGTTATTTGAATTAGTATGAATATAATTTATTGACTTATATGTTTTTAGAAATTTACTCAGTAAGAATTTTTGTGATCTTGCAGCTTTCTTAAATACCCAAAGACAAAAGAGAAATGGATATATGTAGTTCTTAAAGATGGATGGTTTCCAGGGCCTCGAACTACAATATGTTCTCAGCATTTTGAGAAATCATGTTTTGATTTGAGCAAGAAAAGGCAATATTTATTACCAAATGCAGTACCTACGTTAAAACTTGATGTGAGAAATTTTATTTATATTGTCATTAATTGTTCATGGTTAGTGTCACTATAAAACTATACTTACTTTAATTTTCATTGTATTTATTTTAGATTGAGGAAACTGTACAAGAAAATGAAAATGAAATGGATGTTGAAGTCACTGCTAGTTTTGTACCAGATATGATTATTGATTCTCCTCGCAAAAAAACTAAAATCACGTATAGAATGCCTGGAACGTATATCGCATCAACGTTTATTAAAAATAAAACGCCTACAGTGCCATCAAAGGCGTTTGAAGCGTAAATTATTTCGCATGGAGGATTTACTTCAAGACTTGAAAAAGAAAGATTTAATGAACAAAACCGATGTCCATATTATATTAAGCGGAATCAATATCTCAAGTGCTGAAATAATTAAGAGACAGTTTATCAAAAGTAAAAATCTTCCCAATGAAAAGAAATACTCGGAAAATCTTAGGAAAAGAGACAGACTTACAATAAATTAATTTTATTTTAAGGTTCTTGAAAAATATTTTAACTTTTTGTTTTTATATATATTATGTATTTAGTGGTTAAAATAATTATGTTATCATTATTATAATAAACAAGTAAAATAAACATTTGTCGAAGTTATTTTTAACACCAACGAATATATCGATACAATCTCCGTACCGGCGGACAACGCACATCACTTTAGAGATAAGGGACAAACCACACCCTACCCCGTGCCCTTCCTTACACCCGCGTAAATGAATCGCATTGTTTCGATACTTATAACAAGTTTTGCACTCTCTAGGTACAGTGAGCGGACTTTATTACTCTATGGTATATTAGATAAGATCTTTCATTCAGTAAAAAAGGTCTGCGAAAAAGACAAGAGAAGTTTATCATTCAGTAAAAAAGGTCTGCGAAAAAGACAAGAGAAGTTTACATTTAGTGGATTGGGAACCAACCCACACATTCGTGAGGATAATATTTTAATTTACCTTAACGATCTAATCTGTTTGAATACTTTGTGATAAATTATTTTTTACTAAAACAGGTCTATTAAACAAAAGCTAAATAGACTGAATCCTTTTGGATCGTTTTAGATATATTTCCTTCAAACGAAAAAAGCAAAATATAAATTTATCTAAAAGGAACTAAATGTTTTAGCTCCTTTTTGAGAAAATAATATATAAAGAAAGTTAATTATATTCTTCGCTAAAAGGAACCAGGCTCTCTTAAATCATTTTAAGAAATTAGATTTCGATGAAAAAACTAGTTTTATATTTAGCTAAACAAACTCAATCCACGTAAGTCCTTCCTGAGAAATTGAATAGGTAGTTAAAAAAAGCTAATTTTACATTGGATGTAGTTAACCAAAAAGGACTCAACCCATATAAAGTCACTTTCGAGTTATTGACGTTTAAAGTTCAAATGTGTATTATTTTATGATGCTTTGTAGAAATCGTATAAATCCGTTACCAATATCCAGATAGATAAATAAATATTTTATACATAATCAATTTTATAATCTATTTAATTGTATATATCATAAAATATTAAGAAAAATAAGGGGTTGCTTTTTCATAAATAGGTTTGTCCATAACAGCGCATTTTAAGTTATTCTTCAAAAAGATCCAGCAGATCAAAAATGAAGAAATCATGTGTATTTATTAAGTAAAAAGTAATACATTTATTGAAAAATAATGCACTATATGTATAAAATATTCAACTTTGACATGGCCAGTTGCAAATTTCTGAACAGCACTTACATTATAAAATAAAGTTAAAAGTCCAGTTACATCTAAAAGTCTATGATGTTAAAGTCTAAAGAGGATGTTGATGGTTATGGTGACTCGGATTTTGATATTATTCCAGAGCCAGACAATCATGACTATGAAGTAGACTTTGAGATGTAAATGAACTTTTACCTTTATTTTATTTTTAAAACTTGGTTGCTTTTTATTTAAAGGGCTCTATGACCTACAAATCATCATTTCTGAAGTCATAAACCAGATACGTTTTCTGTAGGTAGGTACTACTTAGATTTTGAGAAGTTTCTGATTTGATGGGTATAGTACATTTTTTTCGTATTTACATTAATATTATTTAGTGTTTTTATTTTACAAACTAAATCTAGTGTTACATACTTGTTGTAAGAGAACCTTAAGACTGTAATTATTTTTAAGAATATTTTATTTTATGTTACCAGAAGTTTTATATTTTGTTTTTTTTTTTTATTAGACGAATACCTACCAAAAGCCCTATAAGTATATGTATATGAATGTAAGTGCTGTTCGGAAACTTGCAACTGGCATTGTCAAAGTTGAATATTATATATAGTGCATAATTTTTCAATAAATATATTACTTTTTACTTAATACACATGATTCCTTAATTTTTGTTCTGCTGGATCTTTTTTAAGGAATAACTTAAAATGCGCTTTTATGTATAAACCTATTTATGAAAATGGACCCAACACTTATTTTGCTTAATACTTTATGATATAAATGATTAAACAGATTATAAAATCGATTATGCATAAAATATTTATTTATCCCAATTGACAGAGAGATATCAAAGTACAATCCAAACTATGGGGGCCAAAACCGTGAAATTTTACATGCGGGTTCCTTTTACACTGTAGGTGAGCACTAAGGAAAGATTTTTGCAAATTTAACCCCTAAAGTGATGAAAAAGGACATGAAAAATCGTATGAAAATCCGTCATTTTTGAAGATAGATTATATATTATATAAAAATAGGTATTTAGCAATTCAATTAGAAAGTATAAAAGATGGGACATGATTCAACTATGATGCATGCCATGCCGCGGGCAAAACGCTAATATTTAATACACTCACCCGGGTTAACTTTGTGATACGCCGTTCCTATCGGTCCACTGGGTGGCAGTTCCTCCGTCCGACTTGACTTGAAGTTGAATGCAGAACCAGCCTTCGCCAACTTGTCCAATATAAGTTTCTCGTCGAGATCGTCTTCAGTCCTCGCATGCATGGTCATATGGAAGCCGGTGAAGAAATTAGCGACTAGCTTAATGTGATTCGCGCATGATCCCTTCCGAACTGTTGGGGCTCCTTCGCCCTGAAACAAATTATATCCGTGATTTATCGTAAGTGTCGGATCGATGTTAACACAACTTATGACGTAGTATTTTTTACATCTTTGTCATTCCGTGAAACTGTGGAACCATCTCCCGACGAATATGAACTCTCCTTTTTACGACATCGGGTCCTCAAGCGTAACGTGAAGAGATATTTATGCAGATCGATTTAACAGCGGCAACCGCCGATGGATTTAATCTCTCGGTGATAGCCGTTGTGTTTGGATTGTACTGTACTTACCATCAAAAACAGAACCGTAAATTGCCGAGCTACATTAAAAAAATTACACATCCCTTTTTTGAAAATCCGATAGTAGCGATTGTATCCCTAAAAGATATTAATTAATCGATGAACTATCGATTATTTCTTAGTATTGTAACAAACGACAAAAAAGGTCATTCGATAGTTAAAACCTCATTAGTGCTAATGACGATCGATTATTCGCTGGCGTGAATGACTATCGATTAATTAATAGACAATCGATGTATGATAAACACTATTATGACGTATTTGTTGTTTGATCAGCGGTAAATGATAGGTTGCGGAGATACTCCCTGCTACACAGCATAATGCTTAAAACGGCTATACGGCACTCAAATCATATTATGAAATATTGATATAATACATATACAGAGAAAAATCATTTCCAGACATTTATACTACTGATTCATTTAAAATACCCTATAACTTTTCGCAGTAAAATCGGCTTGTCATTTTGCTTGGTACAGACCAAGTGTCCACCGTGAAAACTCATTGCAAAAGTCGACAGTACATAGTGAAGGAATATACCTATTTTATACTTTTTATCATAGAATTATTTTTTTTAGTTATAGCGGTTGATCAGCTGGTTGACTGGAGCCCCCCCCCCCCCCCCCCCCCCAAGTAACTAATGCGTCATTTACCCCAAAATTCATAAACGTGATTACTAACATTGCACCCACTTAGCTCCAACTTATATGCCATTTGCTCAGGTACATTACGCTAGACTAGATCATTAGCGTGGCGAATTGATAGTAAGCCCTACTATTGCACTGAGAGGTAGGTAGTAAGTTCGAACATAACACAGGATGAAATTTTGTGAGAGCACTATTTTCACATTCGTGTCTGGGTGTTAAATATCTAATATTATAAAGCTCAAGAGATTGTTTGTTTGTTTGAACGTGCTAGTCTCTGGGAACTACCAGTCATAATAATAATTATGCATTTTATAGCCTATTTGTTGAGGAATGTTAAGGTGGCCTCCCACGTTTCGTGATATTGCGGACGGACACGGACCAGCCCGAACCGATGCACCATGGAAAGAGTGTCGTCTGGGGTAGCGCAGACAAGTCCGTAGCCTTAATGTTCGGTGCGTGGCTGTGCGTGGCTGTCCGTGGTCGTTGGCCGTGCGTGAGAATTCGCAATATCACAGACCGTGGGTCGCCACTTTTATAGGCTATATAACTTTACGCAAAAACCTAAATAGCGGAGCAATAACCATGTACGTCAATCAATTTCGAAATATGTAGGCGAGTACGGGAAGTTAGAATAACGATAGACTGCACGGGTACGTTGGCGGCGGCGCGGTAATGAGTTAGTCGAATAAATTTAACACGGGTGAAACCGTGGGATAGGGCTAGTATTAAACAAAATATAAATTTATATTATCACTATACCATTTCCATTTCTTTATTTTCTCGATGACAGCTCTTGTGAAAACTTGAACGAGCGTCTTTTTTACATTATGTATGCATTATTTTACAAAAATATGACCTTTACACACGTACAAGGTTATACCAGAGTCAGAGAAACTGATAGGGATGGAGCTATATCGATAAACGTAACACGATAACAGACCCCATATTTTTTTACATAATGTAAGAAACTAAACTACTGCCGGATACTTTTGTACAAATTTATTAACTAATATTATATTTCATTACAAGATGTTACACATATTAATTCTTGATTGATAATGCCAACTTCTTCAAAATTTTCGAAGCTGTTGTAAAATAAGTAGGTATAGGTAGGTACTCAACAATGAAACGAAATAATTATAACGACAGGTAATCTTTATTTATTTATTTTAATCAAAATCTGATGAATCGTCACTACATATTTCATATCGATATCATTACTTATTTGGTCACAACACTACAACTATCAAATTAGAACTGTCATCGAGAAAATAAAGAAATGAAAATAGTATAAAATAACCAGTCATTAATCTTATATCTGTCTGACTAGTAAATATTAAAATATGAATACCCACATCATAACTTTTGTGTTAGTTGACGCGTTATATTCACACTAAAAGCAATTTGAAACCGGTAAAAATATTCTTATCAGCTTGTACATAACAAAAGGGATAGAAAATCACAGCTTAAGGCGCAAACTCTGTTGTCAAAAAAGGATAATAGTTTCTTCTCGCTCACGCCAGTATCAAGTTGAAAGTGAACCGAGGGTAATTGTTGCTCATTAAAAGAGCGTCAATGCCGTAACTACTTACAAAATATCATCGTCTGTAACTAAAAATATCCTTAGATAATGTTTAAAATACACATCATAACAATGCGTCATCCTAATCTTATCTCTCTGTGACTGTACACCGTACAGGGTAAAGGATCGTTTATATGATATTAATATTATAAATAAATTATCTCTTATTGTTTCTGAGTATTTTCTTACATTCCAATTTATGTGATATATTATATCCATCAACATTAAACAATGATTGCATATAATTTCTTGAACAATAAGTCATAACGTTTTTTTTTAAAATTATAATTACAGGGTAAAGTGATGGCACTATGCCTCATGGTAAGCCCAGTACAATCCGAAAACAAGGGCAAAGACCGAGAAATCTACAAACCTCTCGGCAACTGAATATGAATATTGGCTGATCCCAAAACAACACAAACAAAGAGTATCAGTAACGTGTCCTACCACCCAGTAACTAGTTTTAATTTCATCACCATATTATGCTGCAAATCAGTGTTTTCGAAAACCAAATTTACAAATTGAAAAAAAAATACTGGCTCATTAGCCTAGTGGTCGTAAGCGCGACTACTACGAGGTCCTGGATTCGATGCACAGGTCGAGCAAAGTGTTATTGGGTTTTTCTATTAAATTCTCAGTAGCAGCTCGGAGTTTGGCTTTGTGCCCAATTAATGGTAATAACATACCTAGGGAACTGTAAGTGTACATTTAGTACACCTCTGCCTAACCCTTGGGGAATATGGGCATGATGGTATGTTATGTTATGTTAAAGTTCTATGCATAATAACACCATTGAATATTTATAACATATTGTGATCATTAAGGACATACTAAATACAATGTCCACAGTGAAGGCATTTACCCTGCTACTATCTCATACAAGGGAAATGTTGATCATAGGTACCTGCCAGTTGATAAGGACGTATTTAGATATGCTTCCACTCGGCATGTCCACTTTTAGGAATGCATACTGTATTTTACCACTGTTAAAATCATCTATCAGCTCCATTAAGCCTCCATCGCCTTTACTCACAAACTTCAGGTCATTTGTAAGACCATCATAGCCAAATAAGGCCCTGGAATAAAAGATTTTAGTAGCATTTTGTTATTATTGTGTCATAGGCAATAAAATTAATACAATAAGATAAGTATTCAACAATGTTTGAAGATTGAAATGTTATGTTTGAGATTTGATTAACAGGTTCCCTGTCCAGAGTAAAAATGTGCTAGACTACCCATACATCCAAATTTTCTGTTTTTTTTAACTTATAATTAGGTAAATATTACATAAAATATGTTTATGCCTCTTATTAATATTATTAATAAGAGGCATAAACATATTTCCTCTTATTTTTGGACAGTACATTTTAAAAAACCTTATGACTCCATGTCAAGTCATGGACATGTGTCACTGAAAAGTTTTACTTTTGCATGCACAGACAATGAAAATATTCATTTGCTGTGCATTCTTCTATAAAATTAATATCTTTAGGCCGCAGCCAGAGAGTTGCAGCATTGACCAAAAAAATAAAAACCATCTTGCCTATAGTTAAAAAAGCTGTTGATGTTAAATTACTACAAGGGACAGAAGGGCATTTGACTTGTTTGATCAATTACGCAAGGATAACAGCCCGAAATGTAAAATCATGATATGGTATTTTTTTAATGATCTGATAACAGATCTAATGAAATTTGCTGTAGAAATGTTGAAAGAAGCTTTCAGGTATTGGTGATGTATGAAATGTTCAGCAGATAGTTTGAAGAATTTTTTTTTTTAAACTCAGAAGAATGCCAGCAAAAAAATAAATAAAAAATGTTGTATTGGTTGTTAATGAACACAATTTATATGAAAAATGTCCGAAAGTTGCAACAGCTGCAGCACCAAAAGTAACCACTAAGTTTCGGAAGTGCAAGAAAGCCTTTTGTTTAACATTGTTAACACATAATGTTATTTTTTAATGATAGTGATAATGTATACTTATAAATAATTTGAAACTGTGTTTTATATTTTTTATATTAAATAGTACCTAAGTACAAGAGAGTTTCCTTTTAAATATGGGTTTCTAGTTTATATGTTCAGAACATCAAAACATTTCTTGCTTGTAAGTCCATCATAAAAGTTGCTATTATGTTTGGATGGGACCCATGACATGACTCCTTTAGTAACCATGGACGTATGATTGCTTTAAATTTTTGACTCCAAATAGAGTCATGGACAGGGAATGTGCTAAATAAGAAGAAATATATGTTTTCTGCTAGAAAAATATACATATAATTATAGGCTTTTCGTAAAAATTTATGAACAAAGTACTTACATCATAACTCTATAAATCGTGGCTAATAGAATATGACATGGAGTGATAAAAACATTTTAGATTTACCTAACCAAATACTTTCATAGCTTAAACCTGATGATCACGATTAGTCATCATTAACAATATTGAAGTCTAGGAGATGTTTATAAATTACATACCATACTTTCTTATAAAGCTATATAAATTATTTTACATTAAGACTTTTTTTTTAACGGACTTTATAAAGGGAGGTTACCAATTGGAAGGTATATTTTTATAAATAGATGTTCAGCCATAACTTCTTTGTTTATGAACAAATTTGGATGATTCTTGATTCTTTCATTGGAAAGGGGATACCTTAATGCTGGTCCCATTTTAATTTCATTGGCATTGGACCTTCAACTTCAAAGATACAACAGGGAACATCTAAAAATTATTGAAGTTGAATTACCATTTTTGTTAAAAATTGTCTTGTAAATAAAGAAAGTTAAATATTTTATTCAAGTACTTAAAGTGTTTTTTTTATTATGACTTTAATTAAAAACTTAATATAAATGTATAACTTTTATAAATTACTTTTACATGAATACTTTTCATTCATGTCTCCCTTAGGAAGGTTAATTGATTAACCATAGGAGAGGTTTTGGATATTTGTGACAAAACAACAGGCATAATTAGTAATTACAAATATCTCCCAAGTAATGGTCTAACTAGACAAAATAGTCTGTGATCTGTTACATAATATATTAGTTAAGCCCAGGCTTATACCCTCCTACTCCTAACATGTACCCAACATAAAACGGACATATATGAGTGGATTTGCTAATAAAAAAATTAAAATTAACTGTACATCAGAGAAAAAACATGTGTGCACTTACAAAGCGGTAGAAGTTGAAACCTTCAGAAAAATGATACACATGAACAATATGTCATGATGGCTATGATGGCTTTTCTCAAGGCTTCACTCACAGCTTCACATGTAAGAGCACACACATATACAAAGAGAAGACTGAGATAATAGCAAACACTGTATTGTGTATTCTATTTCATTCTCTAGCAGGCTAAATTCTATAGATGTATGTGTTTGTCTCTTTTTAGTGTCCCATTTTCATTTCATCATGTTTCAAATTACAATGGTGCTAAAGAAGTTTTCATTTCAAAAATTTATAGTTACTAACACATTGTATTACAGGAAACTTGAGTGTAGTTTATTTATGGAAAATAAACAGCTTTAATAAACAGATAAGGTTTTTGACCTATTGTTCTGCTATAACAATTATAAATACCTATTATACCTATCTAACAGCTATAGGTACATAAAAGGCAATTTGTTTGACAGACTCATCTACGCTCAGCCCAAGTAACAGGATAAAAATTTGAAATTTTGTGTGAGTGTTAACCATATATAGTATGTTTATGTTAAAGTTTAAGTATAGTTTATGAAGGGATTTCTTGAAATTCTACCTCTAAAGAGGTGAAATGAAATGCCTAAGTTGGTATGGGTGATAACATTTTTACAGATTACATTTGTTTGTAACATAGTATCAATACTATTCTAAAGAATTAATGAGAAATGGTTTCATCCTCCTTTAGAATTCAACCCCAAGGGTGTGAAAGGAGGTGGAAAAGTTTGTATGAGAAACATAATTATTTGTATGGATTGGGCTAAATTTTTATAAATACAAAAGTATGTTTGCTTGAATAATTATCCAGTAATCACACTCAAAGGTCTGGAAGGATTCTATTGAAATCGATTATAATGTTGAATGAGAAACATCAGTTGACTAGTAGACTTTTTGAAGGAACTGGGTTGGCACAATTAAAATCTACCACAACCATGATAAATACTGCATATAGATATCTAGTTGTGGAAATTAAGCCCATGTAAATCTGATACCTCAATGTAAAATAGGATACTTTTTAAACATATATAAAATAATATGTACAAAAAGCAGACAGGCACTAGCTAATACATCATATATGTGAAAGTATCTTCATTTGATTATTTGTCCTTTGATTCAACATTTGAACAGCCAGCCTAGCTAACACTTAACGAAATATGGCATAGAAGTTGATTAATTTATGGAATAAGACTTAGAATGTGTTTCATTGCCCAGTGAAGCAGGCAAGGTAACAGATAATATACAAAAAAAATTAAGAAAATAATAATTATTATAACATAAAACATGATTTTTTGAGTCCTCAGAGATTGTTATTTTACATAAAACTATATTAGTAGTTCATGTATTCACAAATGCTTTTCAAACCTTAACTGGGATAATGTTTATATAATATAAATAATTATTATGGCTGAAGCTTTAACAATATAATATAAGATGGTATATTATAAATAAATGTTGATTCAACTTAGCTAATTTTTTGTTTAACTTTATATCTCAGGACAATTACGAACAAGAACGTGAAGTAAATTAAACTTGAAATTAAAATTCGAAGTAAATAATATTTACGGTTTTTATAGAATATCATATCACAATTACATAAATACAGTAATACTTTCAATTGCAGACACAATGCATTGAAACAGTGACCACTTAAGCATTGTTAACGCGCTTATGGGAATGATTCTATACATTGTAAATTAACTATTATAATCAAGCATGCATGTTTATTTAATTTCCCCATCAAGTAGGTCGACGATATTAAGTTCATTGTACTTACCAGTTGGTTTCAGTTTTCTCATCTAATACATCTTTCCAGGCACTAATTAACGCGTCCTTATGTTTATCTAAATTTATAGCCATTTTACATTATTTGTACAAACTTCACTATTAAACTCTTTTTGTCTAATAAAACACAATTAAAATATAAACTGCAGCATTCACCTGACTCACAACAATTTTTGAATACTGTAACCAGTGTTGCCAGTGCCCGAAAGCGAAAATTCACTAAGGACTGCTCAAAAAGTAACATTTTGATCACAAAAGTAACGCATTCTTTTATTGTCGAAAAAACAAAATTTTATCCTTATGCGTCAAATGCGTACTTACCTGCACTTCTTTACATAGTTGATATTGATCAACATTAACAGAACTATTAATGTCAATTACTTTGTCTACACTCAGTACCTATTTACACACCTAGTATTATTTACCCCTCATCTCAGTCAAACAAGATCAAAATTAACTACGGTATTCAATGTTTACAAACTACCCACAAACAAAGTTGGTGCTTGCAGTGACAGTGCATGGTTTGGGTTTTACATTGTGAAAGTCTAGTTACCCTTTCCTTTTTCCGTGAGTGTGGGAATAAGAGGGCGAGCGGTAAGATCTGATAAAATTTTATTAAAATACCAAGGCTGCCTAGCCATGAAAATAAATTCCAGTATTTGATCCCACTTTTCTCCATAGCGTTCCTGAAAAATAGACATTGTGTGCAGAAGTATGCGTACCACAAGCGAAATAAAACAAAAATATAAACGCCTCTATTTATGTATCTACCTATATTACGACAAAAAATTTAACTACCTACAAAATTTTGGAAAATTTCAGAAATATGGAATTTTTGGCGGCTAGGGTACCCCTTCGCAATGTCCCCTAGAGAACTTTGTTCCAAAAATTTGAGTCTGAGTTCACAAGCGGTAGAAGTATGACTTCTCTCTCTCTCCATCTCTTTGTGTATATTTCGAGTACATTAAAAATAGACGATATTAAAACTATATAGAAACACATACTATCTCATTTTCTCAGAGCATAAAACCTATATATACATTTATAGCTACTTCGATACACTTTTTTTTATTAATTAAATCCAAGTCACCTGATTTGTTTTTCTTCAAATTATTATATTTCAATACGAAAAGTAACATTTTGGTTGAGTAACGCACGAGTAACGCGACAGAGTCAAAAGTAACGCAAAATGTTACAAAAGTAATGCTCTGGCAACGCTGACAATAACATAATTAAAGCAGTATTGCCATATCGCTTGTAGGGTAGAGATGGTGAACGGAGATTGATTTATTTGGATAATTAATATTTCGTCTATTATGAGCGATATTTTTCATCGATTCATAGAACTGAATCGATTCAGTAAACTGATATTTAAACATTGTTATTTATCTCTGGTTTAAACCTTTAAAATGGAAATTCGATTATTTCTGTTTTGATAAGAACCGTAACATTATTTAGAACTAGTTATATGTACCCAAAAACATGTAAAGAAATGACACATATTCACTTCATTACTTTAAAAAAAAATGTGCGTCTCTGGACACTCGACAGAAGTGATAACTCGAAAAAAATAAAGAAAGTAATTAAAAAGAAAAAAAGAACAAACGAAATAAAGAATAGGACAGCCGGCGGGGATTCGAACCTAAAACATCGGCCATAGCAGTCACGCTTAGGACCGCTAGGTTACGAGCGTGTTGTTAGGTTTGACTGAAACAATGCTACTATTAATAACGCCGTAACGCGTTACGTTACGAAGCGGTTTGCTCTCGCATAAGAAGTTATCACTTCAAACTCGCGAGATGGCTGTATTAGCTGTATGCACAGATTCCTTCGCCTCATTTTAATGCATAAAACATATAATAAAAAAAGCTACATTTTTAATTGGAGGTGGTAATTATTGTAAAATCGAATAATGTAAACGCATTATTCCCACGCATCGTCCCTAAAACATATAATTAAAGACAAAATTATACTGCTGTTGTTTATCTGTTGTTTGCTATTATTGTTTATTGTGTGTAAGCATTATTCAATCATCAATATAATATGTGTGTAAGGGAGAGTATTTCACGTTGTCCAAATTCCAAGTTAGCATAAGAATAACGATTATTATAAATTTGTTATTATAATGCTTGAGTGCACCGTAGCATAAAGTTTACTTTTGTTTGATTATTATTTATTTTATTATCGTGTCATGGTATAATTTCCAATTATTATAATATGATACATAACAGCAAATTACCCAACAGCTGGAGAATAATGATAAGACTTTAAATTAATAAATTTGGTGAAGGAATTCTTTTTTTTCTATACCTGGAATAAATTCTCTTTCACTATAGCTTTCTGTCCTTTTCTACAACTGATAAACTTTGAATTGTTAAAAATGATAAAAAATCGATTATTGTGTTGTTTTTGTTTTTTGTATTTATATTGTAAATACAAACTGGAATACGAAACGAAAATGATCGATTTTTGAGACATCTATCTTTTAGACCCAATAGATTCATTAGAGTCGATTCGAATCGATCTCTTTGGGAATAATTGCCATTCCTACTGTTTGGTCCAGAGATAAATATGGTCTATCTAAAGTATAGGGATGTTCGATACACATTGATTATTGGTGATATTGAAATATCGATGTTGGGGTTGAAATTATAGATATTAGGCTCTCTAAAACATCAATGCATCGATGTTAGGAAGAAAAGCGGAGTTCTTGGCGGGATCTTGAAGTGACATGTTGTGGTTGTTATTTTTAATTCATTTACTTAGGTTTTTGACCCTATATTATGTAATATTGGTGGCGTTTTGCGTGATATAGTTTGGTTTTGTGCATAAGTCAGGTGGATTATAAATATAAGCTGAAAGCATTCATTCCGAGATCCCACAAACATTTGCTAGGAAGTTCTAACAAGGGAGCCACCATCTTGTTAGGATACTGAATCGTCATAATACTTGACAATGTAATTCACTCGATAATGGCAGTAATGGTCTTCATTAAAGAGGACCGGTTGCCAAGTTAGGAAGAAGAAGAAGTAGGAAGAAAAATGAGTTTCCAAATTTGTGTGGTGTTGTAAAATTAAGTTTGAAGATCCGATGTGGCCTTACTTTAGTAAAAATCTGCCTAATCCTGTCAACCATACCAAATAAAATGCCAAAATAATGCCAATATTATTTAAAAACCAATAAATACAAGAAAACATCTTTTTAACTGTAGGTATCTTTTATTTATCATATGAAAATAGGTACAATAATTAACATTATACACAGATTGTATATTTATCTTATTATTATTATTTATATCAATTGTACAATAATAAACTATTATATGGTCTAAGAGTGTCCATGATAGAATGAATAGAAAAAGATTTGGCCAATCCGACTCGAGCAGAAAGGGAAACCACTATATTTATGTACCATAATAATAATACTTATAATAATTTATTTCATCTTGTTGGGGATACCTAGAGCGATCTATTTGGGTTTTTTTTTGTAGTTTTAGAGTTTTCTCAATAATCAGTATAATCACACTATGTTTGGCACTTCTCAAAATCTTCGTCTCTTGACAAAAATCTTTTTATGGGCAGGACGAACAAGACTTACCAATAACATTCCTTCTTCAGGAATGGAAAAAAGGCTCTAGGAGAACATTGCACTGCAGTTGTATGATAGGTATTTTTAAGCATAAATAATTATGGCTTATTAAGGTTTATAATTGAAAACAAACGATGTACTAGAAACATCAGAAATAACTAATTCATGTAAAGATTTTAAATAAAGTTTTTATAGTGTTTTTGACCTGTCTACGCTTTTTATCTTCAGCGTATCCAATTTAGAATTTTACTCCGCTTTTAAGCAAAAATTCTTACCGTAAAATCCTCTCTAAAACTGACAAATTTCAACATCAACAGAATCTGCCAAAACTCGAACTTTTTTAAAAGATTAATCTTGCCCAAATTGCAGAAATTTGCTACATACGATCACACTGCACAGCTATAGACAATTTATTTTAGTTCCTGTTTGACATTTTTTTGGTATTGCTAATTGCTATAACCAACCTTCTTTAATTATTATGTTGAAACAGAAGAAAAAGTTTTAGTTTGTCAGATTTTTAAGTTTTGTGTTCTATATAAAATATGTAAATAATGATGCATATTATAAAAAGAATTTCGTTATTTTAATCAGCCTTTTATTCGTAACAAAGTGGCGACGAGGATAAAAAAAAACCTGCACTAGCACAACATCAACGATGAATGAACAACAGTTCAAAGAATTTATGGAGGTACATATGACACAACAAAAACAAATTACTGACTTACTACGTATTATTACAAGAACCCAACATATAACAACACCAACGGATTCAACTTCAAAAGAAGACGTGAATGAAATAAGTAAGAGAATTAATAATTTTTCACATGACAAATTTAACCCGAAAACAACAACAGTTGACAATTATATAGAATATTTTTAACAAAAATGCAATATTTATGGAAGTCAATACCAAATGATTAAAAAAGATTTATTAATTACATGTTTACCACCGGAAATTTTTCATCAAATTAAGACATCTTTTACAAACACATTTGAACATAAAACGTATGAAGAAGTTAAAGCAAAACTATTGAGCTTCTACCACAAGAAAACAACAAAATTTAAAGCATTAGTAGAATTTTGGAATTGCACGAGGAAAGAAAATGAATCAATGGAAACTTACGCTAACAAATTAAAGGAATTAAGTATAGTCTGTGGTTATGAAGGTGAATTCCTGGATCGTCAATTACGTGATCGATTTGCAACCGGCTTAAACCACAATATGCTCGAAATTGATTTGAAACAGAGATGGCCAGATCTTCAAGAGAGAACTATTGGTGGTAAATTAATAAACGTTACTTTCGATCAAGTATTTAATATAGCTTTATCAAGAGAACTGGCTGTAAAATGATAATGTTATTGACACTACACAGACAATGATACAACGGATTCAGCGTAAAGAACAAGTTAATAGATTTGTTAATCGTAAACGGCTACTTACAAAAAAACATTGTTTGAGGTGTGGAAAGAATGAGAGACATGATATGCAACATTGTGCAGCAAATGAACACAAATGTAAAGCATGCCAGATAATACGACATTTCGAAAGTTGTTGCATAAAGACAGGAAGAGCATATTTGGCAAATAGACGCAATGTACACAACATTATAACAAATTTAGAATTAAACAAACAACAGACAAGAAGCATAGTTTCAGAAGAGAGCGATAGTGAATCTAATGTACACAAAATTAATACAAACAATACGAGGTGCAAACTGATCGATACAAAAATCAATGGTATCAAATGCACTTTAGATTGGGATCCAGGCTCAATTTATTCAATTATTAGTACGTCATTTTTGAAGAGAATTGGTTCACCTAAACTATTGGAAGGGCCAAAATTAAGAGCTTATGGCAATTACAAACTGAAACCCAAAGGATTTACCGACGTAACAGTTGAGGTACAGGGAAAACAATAGATTTTACCAGTTGTTGTAATAAAAAATGCAGAACCTATGCTATTTGGATTACAATAGAGTGAAATGTTCAATATGAAGTTTCCAAGTTCTGTTTATTCCATAAAAACTCAGTCAATGTCACTGAAGCAAATAATTGATAACAACAATGAACTTTTTAATAATAAGCTGGGAGAAGGTCAAAAACTATGAAGTAAACATTTATGTGAAATCAGGAACGAAACCAAAACATGTACCATCAAGACCGATCAAGTTTAGCTGATACTAACTGAAAAACGTGGAAATCGAATTAGGGCGCCTTACAAAAGAAGGAATCATCGAACAGGTCGATCCAAACAAAAATCCAATTGAATGGGCAACTCCAACTGTCAACATTATGAAACCTAATGGACAAATACGAATATGTGGAGACTATCGTACAACACTTAATCCGTGCTTAATAACACATACGTACCCAGTACCACATTTTGATCATATCAGACAACGTCTCGCAAATGGGGAGAAATACTCTAAAATAGATTTAAAAGATGCATACTTACAGTTTAAAATAGCACCTGAATCAAAAAAATATTTAACTATATCAACACACAGGGGATATTTCCAATATAACCGAATGCCTTTCGGAATAACAACAGCACCTTCCATTTTTCAACAATATTTAGAAAGACTACTAAATAACATAGCAAACACAGCTATCTATTTCGATGGCATTGCTATAACCGGAAAAAATGATGAGGAGCACATCAGGACACTATCAGAAGTATTAAATAGACTCAAGGAAGCTGGAATGAAAGTAAATCTTAAAAAATGTTTTTTTTTCTTCAGAATGAAATTGAATACCTTGGTCATAACATTAGCAAACATGGAATCAAACCAACGAAGAACAAAATTGAAGCCATTCTCAAAGCACCGCCTCCTTCAAATACCAAAGAGTTGAGATCATTTTTGGGGTTAGTAAATTTTTACGAAAGATTCATACCTCATCTCCACAGCATTTGTGCAGATCTACATGCACTTACAGGACAAAAACAGAAATGGAAATGGACTGAACATGAAAAAGTTATATTTGTCGAAACAAAAAAATGTATAGTCAAATCGAAACCTCTCATCGCATATGATGAAAAACAACCACTATATTTAGCTTGCGATGCCTCGGAAAAAGGAGTAGGAGCTGTCTTGTTTCATAAACATAACAATACAGAACGCGCAATTGCATTTGATTCAAGGAAATTAAAAGAAGCAGAGAGTAAATATTCCGTAATTGATCGGGAAGCATTAGCAATATTCTTCGGCATTAAAAAATTTGACCAATATTTACGCGGTTCTAAATTCACTTTAATAACAGATCATAAACCACTCATTCATATACTGGGAACAAATCGAAATCTGCCAAAAATAGTAAACAACAGACTAGTCAGATGGGCTTTGGTGATCGGCAGTTACAATTACGATATTTTATATACTAAAGGAGAAAATAACATACTCGCAGACTCTCTGTCCAGAATGCCGAATCCTGATGAGCAACCATCATAAATAGCACGTACAATCAACAGAATCGTACAAAACATTCATTAGACACAGTTCGAAGACATAGCTATAAACAAAGAGAACATTAAGAAACACACCAAACAAGATGAAACACTCAAGAAAGTAATCCAGTGTGTTAAGACAAATTGGAGTCCTTACAATTTTGATGATGACCAATTAAAACCATATCTCAAAAAACGTAACGAACTCTCTGTAGAAAATAACATTTTAATGTGGCAAGGAAGAATAATCATACCATCCTCACTAAAGAAAGTAACACTCAAGTACCTTCACAGAGGACATCCAGGTATATCTGCCATGAGAGCACTTGTGCGATTCTATGTTTGGTGGGCATCGATCGAGGAAGATATTGACAATTATGTTAAATTATGCAACGCATGCCAAGAAAATAGACCGAATAATCCGGAACTACCGATATTTTCTTGGTCTATACCTGATAACGTTTGGCAAAGAATACATATTGATTTTGCGGGCCCTTTCCAGGGCAAATATTAGTTGGTTCTTTGTGACGCTCTATCAAAATGGATAGAAGTAAGACCAATGAACAGAACCACTACAGATAAACTATGTGATGAACTTGACGATATATTCACAACATTTGGTTTACCTGAAATAATAGTATCTGACAATGGCCCACAATTTACATCGGAACTATTTAACATTTACTGCAAGAAGAAAGGAATATTATACATTACTTCATCACCTTACCATCCACGTACCAACGGTCTAGCTGAGCGTTTAGTACGCACTTTCAAAACGCGTATGTCTGATAGTAGACAACATAGTAATACAATAGAACGACTACGATATTTTCTATTTACATACAAAAACACACCGCATAACACGACAATGAAGTCTCCTGCATACATGATGTTTGGAAGGCAGTTAAATTGTGTATTGGATAATGCACGTCCGAGTACTAAGAGAATGTTACAGCATAAACAAGTTCAGGCAAACATTCTGTCAGAAAATCAACAACTAGGAAGACAACCGAACTATTCGACTGGTGATAATATCTATGTACGAACAAAAGAAGAATCAATTTGGAAGCCAGCTGTTGTATCAAAGAAAACACACAAATACTCTTATGTTATACAAACACCAGACGGGAGTCTCAAGCGTAGACATGCAGATCAGATAAGACCACGCATTGATGAAAACACACCAAATGATATGAATAACATACTTCTCCATACACCGGATGGAAATCCTGAAACACAAGAAGCACTGCAAGCATCGCGTACACCTGATGTAGTATCATCACCTGTACAAATTACTATAAACAATGATACGACAGATATTTCTGGAATCAACACAGATACTAGAATACCACGACGAAGTATGAGAACTACCAGAGCCCCAAGACGTCTTATTGAGGAGCTTCAATAAAAGGATGGGAGGAATGCTATAACCAACCTTCTTTAATTATTATGTTGAAACAGAAGAAAAAGTTTTAGTTTGTCAGATTTTGAAGTTTTGTGTTCTATATAAAATATGTAAATAATGATGCATATTATAAAAAGAATTTCGTTATTTTAATCAGCCTTTTATTCGTACCTAACACTAATGGTAAAAATGTTTTAAAAAAATGGAAAATAATATTTGTGTTCAATTTATCGTAAAAGAAATACCTAATAAAAGTTGTTACATACTTTAACTGATCAAATGTTCCCCATTTTGACATTTTCTGGAATCTAGTTTAAGTATGAAGTTATAAATAATACAAATAGCTATGGTCCTAAAACCAAGATTTTTGTTATTTTTGCTAAAGTTTTATTCTCAGGCGTCGCGGTGTACTAGTGTGGTAATATTGTGGTAAGGTGTTAGAGTTTAGATTAATTAATTAAATGTAATGTTATTGATGGGCATACAGTATAAATTTTTTTACTAAAATACATGGGTTTTGTAGTATAGTTTTATAATAACTATTTCTATATTCCTTTCTACATTAAAAGCTTTGAAGATTGCGCGCGCATTTTGTGTTCATAACTATTAGTCGACTACTTCGTTTTATAGAACAAAAACTTTCATTCATTTTCTGTAGGCAGTCACGCTAAAGATCGCTTAGCGAGCAAACGCTTTAATAAACGCGCAATGGCATAATTTCGTTGAAATAAACATAGTCAGTACAATTATGTGGGTAGATGTCAGCGGACGGGAAAGACATAGTTACATGACACAGACTAACGGATCTTTTATACCGGGGTAAGTTTTTATACAACTAAAGTGAAAAAATTAGAAATTTACTGAGAATAAATAGCACTAATTAATATCACACTTGTGTGATATGTGTTTCATTAAGAAGTAAATAAAATAAATTTTTTTAAGACATCACATTTTAACATACATTCGTGACTTCTAGACAAAAATTAATAAATAATCGGTACCTAGATAAATAAATTGATTTTCTTTTAATTCCTCCTACTTATACCTAGTGGAAAATTGCATTTCTTACCTCGTAAGCACATATTGAAAATAAAATTAATGGTTTACTCTTATGATCTAATAGGACATTACTATTGTTTTTGTGTGGCTTCGGTAGATAAATTCTGTTATTAAGTGCTATGTCAAGTGACATTCATGGCTGTCACATAATATGTCCTACAATTTTTACTGTTGAAAAACTTTGAAACCCATTCCAATCATTACCTACCGTATTTCTTTCATTATATACGACATACATTTTGAATTCTATAATATCACCATGTTTTAATTAAACTTAATAAGATACAAAGAAAAAGCACTAAACATAATTTTTTTAGTAAAGATACCGGTTAACAGTGCAGTCGGATCGAAAAAAAAAGATGCCTTAAAGCAATATTAATGTAATTAGTCGTTTATAACATGGAGATTATTTTAAGGGCTGATTTTTAGTCGCTAAATAACTTTATTTGAGGAATAATTATGACGTTTTTACGGATAATGTGTGGCAAACCTGATAATAAATTAAAGTTATTTCTCTATTGTAGTTATCTGTTGATTGAAAAATCGAGCCTAAATAAATAATAATAGAATTTTTGGTTTAGTTATTTACATCCACAACGTAGTCATGGCAACTTGGTCATAAACAACCTGCAAAGTAATTAACCAGTTGCCAATTGTCAACTGATCACAGCGGATGTCTCAAGGGAAAGACTGTTTTAGTTCGTTGATTATAATATTATTAAAATCACGTATTAACATTGTAATTTAACATGTATGTCTGTATGTACATAAATTATAAATGTAGGTCAACTGAAACGACTGAAAGCGGACATACTCCTTATGTACGTATTTCATTTTTTTATACTATGTAGGCATAGAATTTATGTAGCTACCTAATACTCAAAATGCATATTTTGACTAAACTTAATGGTATTTTTATACAGAAATATTATTAACCAGCTGTGCCCGTGGCTTTGCTCACGTGGACTACAGAATGCCCGCGCGAATCTTGCACCCCCGCTCCCGGCTAATTTAAAGACAAAAATGCTTATTGTGAGTGTTTCTTAGAAGATAGATGTTTGTAGGACTTTTTAATGCCTATAATTATGTAGTGCATTAATTTGCTATATGTCTTAAGGTTTACTCAGCATATGCCATTTAAGCGCCCGAATTAATTCACCATTATCAGCTTTTCTTTATTTGTGCGGAACTCTAATTATTTTTCTTAATTAAAAGTAGCGTAAGTTACTCCCTATATCATCACTTCATCAGCTATATATCAGTGAAAGTCCCGTCAAAATCGGTCCTACCGTTTCGGAGATTACCCGGAATAAAGAGACATAGACAAAAATTTTAAGAATTGGTATATTGTTATATATTTCGTATATACTTTCATAAGCATTTAGTAAAAAAACTGTTATTTTGACATTACAAATAACATTTCAATTTTATAAATTGTTTATAAGATGTTTAAAAATTAAAGTTAATAATATTTTTAAAATTATCCTATGAAAATAATAAAATAGTACAAATCATCAAAAAATAATTCTTCACTTTTAATGTTCATTGGGAAAGTTTCTGTGAGTCACGTGATTGGAAACGAAATTTACAGAACGTAACGCCTTCAATAGTTATCTTGTCGTATGTGATAAATTAACGAATGAAACTATATATTACTAAAAGTGTAAATAGTGGCTTTAAAATTAATTAGGCGCTGACAAAATTTCATAACTGGAATTCTAGTAACATCAACTTTGCGTCCGACTCAGTACTCAGTCAGACTGGTCTGCGACCAGCATGGATGTAGTGATATAAAACCGTCACAATGACTCTCTTTTCATATTCTTATTAAAGTTCTTATTGATGCCTTAAATGTAAACTTTAATAAACAACTACTCCAAATGACCGAACGAAAGCTCAGTTCCTGCCAATTTCGGCGAAAATTTGACCGAAACTTCGGCCGCGCCCTAACTCCGTATTCGGCTAATTATCGCGTGCTCGTAACTATTCTGCAGCTCTACACTTTCGTGTACTTACATCTCGTGATCTATCTATCTAAAATTTAAAATACGTAATTAGTAAGGCGTCTGTATTTCATAACTAAGTGTTAATTGTTAACAAAGTTAATTAACAAGAGTACCTACCTAAGTCTTTAACATGTTTATTGCTATTGTCAATGTTAAATCTATACAATTAATAAAATTGAAGTGTCTGTTTGTAATGTTAAAATAACAGTTTTTTACTAAATGCATATGAAAGTATATACGATACCTTTAACAAAAAGCCCATTTTTAAAATTTTTATCTGTCTGTTTGTTTGTTCCGGGTAATCTCCGAAACGGTTAGACAGATTTTGACGGGACTTTTACTGGTAGATAGCTAATGATATAGGGAGTAACTTAGGCTACTTTTATTTTAGAAAAATAATTAGGGTTCCGCACAAATAAAAACAACTGGTCATGGTGAATAAATTCGGGCACTTAAATGGCTTATGCTGAGTAAACCATAAGAGATATAGCAAATTAATGTACTACATAATTATAGGTATTAAAAAGACCTACAAAAAAGTCCGGGAGAGTATATATCTATCTTCTAAGGAACACTCACAATAAGCATTTTTATCTTTAAAATAGTCAGGAGCCGGGGGTGCAAGATTCGCGCGGGCATTCTGTTGTCCACGTGAGCGAAGCCACGGACACTGCTAGTCATCTAATAAAATTGTAGAGAATACCAAAATATTGCTGATAAAATTTGAGCTCCATATTTTTTAATATTTGTCGCAGTTTATTGATTAAAAAATGAAATATTGACTACAGATCCGAAAAGGCTTTGAGTCCTATTTATAGAAACATTAATGTTATATTATTTACTCGTTAGTGTTAAAACTAGTAAATCATCTCCAATAATACCTAATACCGGCTATGATATTCTTGTAAACGGTACCTAATACTGTGCAAATTTCTGTGCCGTGACTGTTAGTGAAAGTGACATTGACCCAAATCAAGTTAAACGTAAAAGCTTTATTACATGTGATTGTTTTAATCCGTTTTTATATATTTAGAAATATACAGTCATTTATATAGCACACGGGTGTAACCAAGGCGTATAGAAATAATACTGAGAAGTAGGTACTATTTTACTTACCCTTGTCCTTATACGTTGACTAACCTTGTTTCTAGATAATGCACACTATTACTTTTAATAAAAACATCGTTTGGTCTATTTCCTACAGAAAACGAAACCAAATTACGTTGATCCCTTTTAGCCATTTCCGTTGACGGAAATGCTTATTCAGCGGAAAATCAAAAACTGTGATGGGTAAAATATGATAAGGAATATCGGTTTTCGTGGTTCGTTAAGTACAATCATTTCCTGGCAACATTATAGTAGATAGGCGTAACGTATCATATTTAAAATAAGAGTAGGTAGTAGGTACTTATTACTTTGTAGAATTTAAAACGATAAGTGTGTATTATTTTGGTTAACTTTAAAATTAGGTTTACAAATACTACGTACATGTGTAAGTTATTATTCAACGTTGAAGTTGAGGTAACGAAATTTAAGATTAACTTGATTTTAATCACAACAAAAAGCAAATCACCAAGACCGCGACGCGACACCGTCAAACTTTTCTCTTTGTGCATTCATTATTTAATTTAAATGAATATTTGTTTGTTTGTTTGTCCGTTATGCGTTCTTAAGCCGATTGCGATGACAATTTAGTGATTTGTTGTGCGTACATCCGCGAAGGTTCTTTATTAGTACAACAAGTAAGTTTACAGCAGATGGTGTCCATGTGATTTAATTTTTAAAATAACGAGTTATGGCGGGCAAAAGCGAGTTAGCCATAAAAATCTAATAACACATAAAATGTGGTGCGTATAAACAGTAGTAAAAATTTGTATATTAAATATTTTTCTTGTGTATTTCGCTAGTAATAATAAATTATAGTTAATTATGATATTACAAAATGTGTAAATGAAAGAGAAAATAAAAATAGAAAGCTATTACTGCACAAAGGCAACAAACTGTTCAACAACAATAGGTAGGTACCTAAAAACTTACAGTATCTGATAGCGAAATTATTCGATCGTTCGTGAGAATACGGTGTAACCCATTGTCTTCTCCGACTATCTGTTCACGAGGAAATAACGTAATAATCGACATTGAGGTTTTATATAAGTTAGACTATAAGAAAGTGAACACATTTTGTTAGCGACGCATAGGCCTAAGCGTAATGATACGATGATAACGATTGTAAATATAAGTTGTAAGGATGAATAATTTGCACGAACGATCAATAATTAAATGTTTCTAATGTTTTGAATATGTTACTATAGCGTGTAGGTATGTAAGAACAGTATATAAGTCATGAAAATGTGTGTAATCTAATAAAAATAATCACTTAAAGTACTAAAATCATATATTGTCAATAATTCATATTTTGTAAAAGTTATACGTAATGTTTTGTGTTATATAAGTAAAATAGCCTTCTGTATGTGTTTTATAATGTTTGTAAGCTCAAATAGTGCGTATATAACGAGTCGCAAGACGTTTTAAGGTTGCAATGTTTAATGCTTTATATCTCCCGTGTTTATTAACCTATAATGTTAAAGTTAGTGTTTTTGAATAGGTATTTGTGTCTACATTGATGTGAAATAGTTTTTATTGTAATTGAATAACTGTAATTAGAGATATTAACAATTTATTGTATTCTGTATACAAGTAATAATAATAATAGACAGAGACAGCAATATTGCAACCACTGCGCATTACCGCGGTTAACGGACCACACCGAAGTTTGGTAATGAGCAGTACGGATAGAGACGCCATCGTACCACAAATTGAAGAATCAAGACTCAAGACTCAAGACTCAAGAAACTGGAAGAAACCGTACCCAGAAGATATAGTATTAACAAAGTGTATTGTCTTGAAGAATACAGCAAATTTTATTGTGGTGCCTGTGTGTCATTTCTTCGCATCTTCACTAAGTTCAACCCGCCAGCGACCCAGTCCATTCCGCTCCGTGCTACGTCATCGCCGCGCCTACCAGCAGGCACCTCACTGCGTGTGTGTACCTTGATGTTTCGCCCTCTTCACGCCTAGTAGTTTCGGGTGTGAACAGGGTTGGTCGCACGTAGTGAGAGGGGCTCGCACGCACTGGTTTCCAGACAGCTGGTTACCGTAGCGTGTTATCCGCCGTCGGTTATATACAGAGTACGAGGGAATCGGTTCCGTCGCGTTCGCGCCCTCGGTGCGCGGTCCCGCTCTGTATAGATTGACGTAGCACATTGTATAATAGGCGGCCGGCTCCGCGCTCATTTTACATTTTAATATACTAACAAAAAAAAACTACTCGTACCTGGGGTACATCTAAGTCAATTCTAATCTATACTAGTATTATAAAGCTGAAGAGTTTGTTTGTTTGTTTGGTTGAACACGCTAATCTCAGGAAGTACTCGTTGGAATGGATAAACTATTTTCACTTTGGATATCCCATTTATCGAGGAAGCCTATAGGCTATACTTATAACATCACGCTACGACCAATAGGAGCGGAGCATCAATGAAAAATGTTACAAAAACGGGAAAATTTATTCCTTTTGAAAGTTTCCATTGCTTGCGCTGCGTAAATGATTAAAGTTACGTATGGATTGTGTGAGAGTAACATATACGATTCGTAGCGTCGCGGCGTCGCCAGGTCCACAAAGATGGCGAATACGTACTACGTACGGTAAGCAACAGACAGCTGCAAACCAATGTATGCAAGCCCAACTCACTACGTGCGACCGACTCTGTTCACACCCGAACCTACCAGGCGTGAAGAGAGCGAAACAGAACGGCACACAGAGGCGTGGATCTGGCGTAGCTACGGAGAGCGGAGTGGACTGGGTCGCTGGCAGGTGAAAGATTTCTTGAAGATAATAACACACGAACACCAAAATCTTCACAAAGGCCACTCACTATAATTCTTAACACTATCCAGTGCTTCGGTCAAGACAAGGACGCAGAGATTCTTGCAAGTCTTCAGGGTCTTGAGTCTTATTTTCTTGAATAGTGTTTGACACTCTGTGTACCGCTTGGACACACTGATTTCGTCTCTCGTCCTAAATGGGACGAGGAGGATTCTGCTTCAGGGCGAACCCTCTTGCGGAGGCATCTCTTTCACCCATAACTACGGGTGTTCTTTACTATTAAAGTAGCCTCGCGACGTAGTCAACGAGGCACCATAGTGCTCCTGGTTTGTTCGCATGCTCTCTTTGGAGGCCCGCCACATACTAGTTGTAAGGGCGATCCTTTGCTGCGGTGCTCGCGTTCGGTTATCTTCGATCTTAGACTATTTCCATGGCAATCTCTTGAAGGACTACTCTTATGTGGGTCGTCAGCATATCGCCGCGGCCCCCACCAACGGCTTCGATGGTGTATTTGACGGCCTTTTTTAATTGGGTCAGGATTTCTTTGTCTGAAGTGTTTGTGAGTATTTCGGGTTCAGGCAGCACTTTGTGGCGCTTCGGTTACCCGTTTCCCTTTTGTTATGGCGTCTACGGGTGGGCCGTGCCTTGCCACCGCGCACCACCGGGTTGTTGGCCGACGCTATCAGCGACGACGGTGCCACCTCTTCCACGGTGGTTAGCAGTGACAGTGTTCACCCACTGTGTTCTGGTGCTCTCTTCGACGTCCTCGACACTGTACCTGTACGTTTATTGCGTAGTTCCGCGCGGTACGCAGGGCACCGCGTATAATTGGCTGGATGTGCACCGCCGCAATTGGCACAGGTCGGGGGTTCGTCTGTCAGTCGCCCACAATCCCGAGCTTAGTGCGGGCCCCCGCACCGGACGCAGGCGAGTTCCTTGTGGCACTTCTGGTAACTGTGCCTAAATAGCTGGTGTTGCGGACAGCGAGCGGGGCGAGCGAATAACGATAGTCTAATAGTATAAAATGAACAAGTAAATGAAATAATACGTGTTAGGAATAAGGTTTATAAATACGTGTTAGGAATAGATATAATAATATGAACTGAATATGTGTGAATATGTGTATTTTAAAACGATTAGAATAAGAATATAGCTAGTTGTAAGTTTAAATGTATAAATTTCACTAGTTGTAAGGATGAACCATGCCAGACTCGGAACATCTGGCATGGTGACTCATGGTACTGCCGAGAGCGCGCACACAGGGCGTGCGCGCTCATTGGCTGAGCGACGACCCGCACGGAATCCATCGCACTACCGGTTGCGAGGCAAAGGGCGAGGTTAAATATAGCGGAGAGGGCGGCAGTACTGCGATCAGTTCGAGAAACACCACAACACCAGCAACAGCAAGCAGCGATTCTACAAGCAAACTACAGTCAAGAACGTTATTAAGAAACCACATTGTTACTACGAACTACTGTAATTTTGTAAGAAACAAGAATAAAACAAGCGCTATTAATTTAGCACACATTAAAATATTGTGGACGTCATTTTATTCACAATAGCTGGCATCTATGACATTGTGTGGGGCCCTTTCTACCCCGCCAAGCTTCTATTTGTACGCCCCTCATATACAGCAACTCCTCTATGCGGTATATTGCTGGGGTGGTTTCTTTGGTTCTCTTTATCGCTGCGTGATATATGCAGCCGGGGCGCCCCCCTCACACCCGGATGCACTTCACATATTCAGCTATATGTCCCTTTATTTGTAAGGCGGCAGCTACGTCATCTGGGTTTGTGTCCGCTGGGAGCCCTCTAATAGCTATCTTTAGGTTTTTCTCTTCAGGGAGCGAGTATGAGAACCACACGCATTCCTCCTGCTGCGTTAGATATTCTTGGATTGCACGGTATTCTTCCTCGTCGTGCGGTATAAAACGCACGTCCGTCCCGCTAGGGCGCGCATCTGGTGTTTTCTTTACGATGCGCGTTAGCTCCTCTATATGGAAGCCCCAACGCAGCATCTTATCCACTATCAATGGTGGTATTCTGCTCTTTGTGGTTTTCTTTTCTGGCGGCTGTTGCGCGTCATCCGCGCTAGTGCTCGCTCTCAGTACTTCTACAGGTTTACTGGCAATCTGTGCATATGACCTTTCGTTGGTCGGCTGGCTTGCTTTCACCGGAACCGGTGAACGGCACTGCGCAGGAGGTGCGGTGCCCCCCGGTTCTTCTGTTTCTTCTTCGGTGGCCGTATCTGGGTCCGACATGTACATGTCTTGGGCTAGTTGGTTTTCATCAACGGCGGGAACAGGTTTTTCATCGACTGCAGGAGAAGGCGGGGGAGGGGGGCATGCAACTTTGCTCCTCCCTCCCCCCTCCAAGCCCATACATCGCTTGCAGTTCGGCTCTCTATATTGAAGACTCTCCGGGAATGATAGAATTCCAATTACCGCATGTCTCATAGCTTCCTTGTATTCAATGGGAAGGCCAGTTCCTCTCTGATCGGCCTCCTGTATTATGTTGAATATCGCCATCCAACAGCGCATGGCAATCGTCGCCGATGGACGTAATACGTCGCAGGGACAGAACGGCGCTACTGTCGCGGCAACAGGTGGCCGAAACGCCTGTGCTAAGGTGGGGGGGGAGACTAATCCCCTCACTCTTCACCACTGGTGGCTGGTCGGCGGATAGCGAGGCGGAAGGTTGAGACTTTCGGTCTGTAGCAGCATTCATTATTCCGCCGGGCTTCTTATCGGTTTCCTTTGGGCAGTCTTGTCTATTTTTGATTTTCTACCTGGTTTTGAAGCCATGCAGCAAGTGGCAATCAACGTGGCGGACCGTGGTGTGAGCTGTATACCAATTACATTTGCGTTACGTCTCGACGAAAACTAAGTTTACACGGACAGTACACGCGTCTGGAGCTCCGAACTCCGGCACGGACCGAGCGCCCCTGCCGGTTGGCCGCAACAGCCTCATACTTATACTGGTGTTGGAGCGGGACGGAACGATGGTGTCTATTCCCCTCCTACTCTATCATTTCCTAGTAACACGGCTTGTGGTGTGGCGCGGTGCGACTATTCTGTTATTTAGTATTATTATATACAATTCCACGTAATTAGCTAATATCTCATAAGATTCATATTGGAATGTTACAAAACCTATTCAAATCTATTAAGAACAATAATATATACCTAAATACACACAATATAATATTAAGGAATAGTAAACTTCGTAAATATTAAACTTTAAATATTACAACAGAAAACGGCCTATAAACACGTTATGTATGAATTATAAACATTACAATCAAGATAAAATTCACATATAAGCCTAACAATTCCTATAAAATCACAAACATTACACATAACTGGTTTAAAACAAAGATTATCAATGAAATATAAGTTCAGCACGTTTCTACGCTATTCTTACGAAATTATAAGCTTTATTACTACGTATTTACTATCTTTAAATACCTAAACTCTTTATTTTTAAACTAGTAACAGTAAATCAATGATTATTAATATGTAAATGCTTATTCCTTAAGTCTAGCAACTTATAACTACAACTAATTGTCCGTGTTATTTCCTAAATCATCACGCCTAACCCTTTGCGTCGCTAACATTGAGTCTTATATAATCTTATTATAGTCATGGTGAATCAATTCGGGCACTTAAATGGCATAGACTGAGTAAGCCATAAGAGATATAGTAAATTAATTTACCACATAATAGTGGGCATCAAAAAGACTTACAAAGTTTCAGCTCTTATAACTGTTATCTTTAAACTGAAAAAGTAGTTTCTACGTACCTTTTCTACATATAACTGGTGTGTTACACAAAAGTAAAATGGTTCAGTTTGGAACATGTTCTTCTCTATTCAAAATTAACTATGTTTACTTTTTTAGAAAGAGATAAAAACAAATGTCTTGGAATAAACTCTTTACTCTTCTGAATTATAATACCTACCTAATAGAAAGTGAATAGCATCACATAACAAGCTGTTATTTTAGAACAGGTTACTGAAAAATGTTATTTCTTTGGAAAAGGTAGAGTAAGTTTCATATTTTGTAGCTCATACCTAGGCTAGTTGTTGCTTATAGTACTTATAATACTAGCTGTGTTCGCGGCTGCGCTCGCGTGGATTAAAGAATGCTGTCGATCGGGCTCATGCGCAAATCGTGCTACTCTCTGTTATTTTAAGGAGAAAAATGCTTATTGCGAGTGACATATGCTCTTGCTGACTTTTTGTAGGTTTTTTTTAGATCTACAGTTATGTGGTATATTAATTTGATATATATCTTATGGTTAAACACTTAACGTAGACAATTTAAGCGCCCGAATTGATTAACCCACTACTATTTTCGTATTAATTTATTTAATTTGCACAGAACCCTAATTATTTTTCTAAAATAAAAATAGCCTACGTTACTCCCTATTTGATCAGCTATTTGCCAGCTAAGTCCCGTTAAAGTGGGTCTAATCGTTTTGGAGATTAGCCGGAACACGCAGACAGAAGTTTAAAAATTGTTTTTTTTTTTGTTATAAGTGCCGATTATACTTTCTTATGCATTCGATAAAAAGCTGTTATTTTGATATTACAAACAGACACTCAAATTTTTATTTATTTGTATATATTGTGGTAGGACGAGAGTCTATATCCTATAACAATACATATTCTATCACAAGATTTAATAAATAAGAAAGAAGAAATAATTTCAATTAAACAATTTATTATTGCAATGACATTTTCTCAAGAGCATCATCGTCCTGGTCACGGATCTTCAATTTCCTGCGCGGCTTTCTCGATCGCATACCTTTTGATTTCTTCGCATCATGCCACCGTGTCTGGCAATCTTCCCAATTCACGCAATCGCCGGATTCTTCATCCAGTAACAAATCTCCGTTACAGTCGCATCGAGACCAACCGCAAGTGTATCCTTTTGTTGACAGATAATATTGAATTATTTCAAAAATTCGAACAAAAATATATGGATAATTTTATAGTTTGATTATTATTGAGATCAAGATTTTATAATAAAACACAACGAAAATCAAATTGTGGCATTCAAAAAAAATTCGTCTCAGAGTAACAGTCCAATATTCAAAAGTCCGTGGATGTTATTTAGCTTTTCCAAGAACCATAAAGGAATGATTTAGCAAAATTTTTGTACGTAGGAAAGTATATATCAATAAGATAATGAAAAGATCGATTAAGTTTCGTAGAAGTTCTGCTCAATTAATTACAGAGATGTTTTCCGAATCGGTGGTTGCTTTGACGGTAGTAAACGCCTTCGCAAAGCCTAAATCAATTATGGATATCATTAAATTAGAATCCCTAAGATTCACCCGTGTTCAATTTATTAGGTACACCAATCATATCGCCGCCGCGAACGCATCCGTGTAGCTTAGAGCTGTAGGTACTCTCCCTTCCCATACTTGCATAAAGCTTGCCAAATTGATTAACATTCACGTTTGCTACTCCGCTCCTTAGGTTCATAGTTTGATATTTATAACTTATAACCGTCCTCAATAAATAGGCTATAAAGTACAATTTTTTTTTTTTAATTCTGACTTATAGTTTCAGAGATTAGCGCGGTCAAATAAACAAAAAAAATCACTTAAGCTTTAGTTTAGTTTATGGATTTTTAACCATATTAACCAGTCCATGACATTCCACTGTTCAACATCGGCCGCCCCTCAGGCGATCCTCTGTACTGGATCTTATTGAGTAGGTAGGTAGATATATTATTTTTAAATTTATAATGCAAATGTATACAATTAAAGTAATCACGATCTGTAATGAATTTAAAAATACTTTAAGAATTAATATATGTAAAATAACGGGAGTCTTAAACTTATTCGTCGCCGGGGTGTGAAAATCACCGCGGCGCGGAACACCGTCACTCGTTATAACTGATAACACTAGACTCTAGTGTGATCAGTGATCAGTTTTAAAATCTAGTGACTAGAGCAACCCAACAAAACTATCGGTAACGTCGGCGAAACATTTACCGGATGTTCGACCACGATTTAACAGTCGGGTCAAATATTATTGGTACACAGCTTTGTATCAAACTTTTCATTTCACACTTGTCGGGCCGAAACGGCGATTTGTACTCCACCCACCCGCTTATACTTTATAGTAGAAGTAAGAGTGCAATGACGTGTACGCAGATAACACTCGTCTCATATAAAAACATCTTTTATTTGTTACACATGAGAACCAGAACGTTGTCTTTGTTGATTGTAGACAGAAAGCCAACTCAAAACTGCTTTGTGACGTGCTGGCCAACGATAAGAGTGGGGTGATGTTCACATTAGGTAGGACTTACTGATTCATCATATGTATAGTGTGAACTGCAACAAACGAGAACCGATTGATGGCAAAACTATCGGTCCGATCAAATGTGAATCGGCTCTAAGGTTCAGAGAAGTTGATTGATCGTAAGTATAGTGTGAGCAGCAACAGACGAGAGCCGATTGACGACAAAACGACATCCGACCTAATGTGAACCAGCTCTAAGGTTCAGAGAAGTTCCTATTAACTACTCAGGAATGGATGGTCTGACAAACTTCCTATTATACTTGTAGGTACCTAATTCGTAGACTGTAGGATTATCACATGTCCTCTGTGATAGTGTATTCCTATCACATCGAGTATGATAAGGGTGCATTCTTCGAGGGCAGAAGGTAACACCTGAAATCAATAAACATTTATATCAGGACACATAAAGATATATAGACATACGCATATTTATCTCTAAAGTTAACAAAATTGTTGGACCAGAAGAACTGGAATGAAAGATGGAACGAAGAATAAATGTATAATTTCATCATGTCGCACTTACGTTATATGATGCGCGTGCATGTTTAGCTAAATTTTATCTTCTACTGAACGTGCGAAAATAAATAAGCTTCCAAAATAGCTAATATCCCTCAGCGAAATCTAATGTAGCCTCAGGATTTTTAGAATCGGACCATTAGTTCAATATATTTCCTCCTACAAACAATATATCACTTTACCTCTGTATCATAATAGTACAGAATGTTTTTTCCAAAGTTCTCGATTTCGCAACCCCTTTATAAATAAAAAAATTGTGCGAATCCTCAAGTCTTAAATAAAAGTACGTTAGTGATTACAAAAACGACTTATGTCTGACTTAGCAGCTGACGGCATGCTTAAAATGGAATTAAATTCGCAAACGCTTTACAGTTTCTGCATGAAGAGAACAGATGAATTCCAGAACTGGTCAAGAGATCTTTAAAATTAATATGGTCACTCCTATGTAAACCACTGTTCCATTCAATGGTAAACATGAAAACTAAGAAAAAAATAGGCTCCATTTAGATAACGATTTTAATATTTACGTCTCAATTACACCACAATTCGAAAATTTGTTAAAATATAAACAGACACAGCCTTCTCACTAAAAGTGTTGTATTTTTACAAGCTTTTATTTAACTTGCAATGTTTGTAGGAATGTTAGTTTGTTCGTTTAGGTCAAATCTTGCAAGCTGAATTAGAAACCACTTCCTCTTATCCTACGGAGTTGATTTTTCAAATGTTGGTCAACAGCTTATACACGAAGTTTTGTATACACATTGAATTTTGATTGCTCGCTTTAATTTGCACCATAGCCTGGCTGCTGCAAGCAGAGTTAGCTTTCGACGAAGGAATACCTCAGAGGTAAGTAAGTAGCACTTGTTATTGTAGTGTGAGACCTACAGCCACTACTTTTTACGTTACCTGGTTTTGTCCATGTCCCCCCGAATAAGACGTGGCGACCATCTGGGGGTCGCGGCGTCACGACCCACAGGTTAAAAAACACTGATATAGTTATCTAACTTAGTTAGTGATTTATCTAGATCATCAAGAGAAAAAGTTTTGCCACTTCCTTTAAATTGTTACCCATAACGTTACTGCATTTTGATAGTGTATTAAAAAAACTCACACTTATTCTTGTAGAACAAACATCGTCTTTGATAATCCAATCCATTCACGAAGGAGACACAAGAAAGCAGAACAACGACCGCAAACTGCATTGTTTTATTACGTTGTGATAGAGAGAATCACACAAATCGTTCCCACGGTTGTCGCGGACTTTTATCGTTTGTGTCAACCTGAATGTTTTCCAAATAAATCAATAAAATCGAATTTACGTAGCAATTGTGTATGAAGTCGAACTCATTATCTGTATGTAGTACGTAACACTGCACATTCAACATTGTAGATTTTACTAGAAAATTCATAATTAAATTTAACCGTTTTCGGTTTTTACTCGACTGCGAAAAGGAGGGTTATGCATGTATGTAGGTAGGTATGTCTATTTCTTTGGCACGCTCTGTAGACTAAACGGTTGGATGGATTTTAGCATATTTACGAGGTTTCGTTAGATTCGTCTTAAATGTGGGAGTGGCATAGGCTATATAATATGTAAGTACGACGTCTGGGAATCAAATAAAAAGCAATAATAGAAAAAAAATGTTGTGTTTTTGTTTCCTTTCCAATAAATTTTTAATAATTTGAATATATATATTTTCTTTTTAATAATAAACTGCAATAAACACAATATATTTAATCAACATTGAATACTATTTTTTATGGAAAAAAACATGTGGCAGTTCACACGTGGTAAAAGTGAAAGAAACCTACAGAAAACACAAAAATATCTTCTCTAAAAAAAATCTCCTTTTAAAAATCTTAAGTCAGCTGGACTCGAACTATCAATCTCTCGTACTGTAAATACAACAGTGCGTACAAGTTTGGACGCGTCACAGCGCAAAGTCATTTCAAGGAAAATCATAGTTGTGAAAATCAGAACTTGTATAAACCGTGTATAACTACTATAGGTAATGTATTCTATCTCATTCTCTCGCAGGCTAAATCTTACAGATGTATGTGTTTATCTCTTTTTAATGTCGATTTTTCGTTTCACCGCATTTCAAATCAAAACGGTATTAAAGAAGTTTTCAGTACAAAACTAATAAAAAAAATTACAGTCATAGCTAAATTTATTCTTTATTTTTTTTTTTTTTAATCGGTTCAATTTTTAGGTGGTGACAGGAAACATACGAAATTATGACTTCGTTTACTTTACATAGGTACCTACTAGTTGTGCCCCAAGGTTTCACCCGTGTTAATTTTATACGGCAAACATCGCCAACGCCAATTTTTTATACTTTGTGTAAAACTGTAGACATTTTTATGAGGTACAAATTATTTTTTCAAATTATAATATCTACTTATAGTCTATGTTACTCGCTGATTTTTGAAATCGGTCCAGTAGTTTTTGAGTTTATACATTACAAACAAAAATCAAATCTTTCCTCTTTATAATATTGATATAAGTAGATAATCAGTTCGAGTTGCAACTATCTCTCTCGCGCTCTATTTGGTCGTTCGGGCATAGCACGACAGCAATAGAACATATTTAATATTTATTCAAATGTCTTGCTGACTGTGTTTCTTCTTTTTGTCAACATAAAGACTAGGGTTGTTGCGGATATCTACATTATCATCAGCATCCCCGGATGATCAGCATCGTTTTAATATCGGCATCAGCATCCGCATCCGCATTGATCCATGCTGGTATTGTATGCTGATGTCCAAATAGCAACACGGTCAAAAGACCACCTCCTTTACAACTCAACCTTGTCACTTTTAGTGTACCTCAGTACCGTGAGAATCGTCTTTGAAAGTTTATTTATATTGTGCTAAAAAATGACACCCTCAGATACGATTATAAAAGCATGATTTAAAAAAATATTGTAAAGAAGAAAAACTTACTGTGTAAAAAAACCACTTGGTTGGTGAAAAATTAATAGATATAAGACAGACAGACAAATATATGGAACTTTTCAGGTTGCCTCAAAGATTTTTGGCAACACGCGATTTTGGGATGGCGAGTGTTCCTAGCGAACGCTATTCAGCAGTGCTGAGATAATTTACTAGAATTTTAGAAACAGACTTCAGGCCGAAAATTCGGCTCAATTGTTGTTTTTAAAATACAACTTACTAATGTTAGAATTCTAATATGATTAAATATATTGGAATTGTATTATTCATTGTTACAAAGGGTATCTTCACGTACAATTTATTATTATTTTATATCGTTTATATATCGTAGATGATTAAAACATCTTTTAATGAATACTAAAGGAAATAAGTAGGTAACTTTTAACAGTAGGTAAATTGATAGGGATCAGTACATTTTTCTAAATTTTTAAAGTAAATAATACAAATCAGCATACGTTGATGTGTGAAAAACCTAAAACAGCAACAACCCTAATAAAGACACTAACTATTAGGCAACTATTATTTAGTTGTACCGAATGATTAATCGCTTTCAAAACCTAAAATATTGCTTTGTGTAGAGAAGTCATTATTAAATAAAATTTTGTTTGTTTTAGACAGAACGATTGTGTAAGATAGTTGCGAAACTTTGGTACTTTATCATGAATATCGACCAATATTCGTATGATATAATTGTCGCAGGAATAAAAAAAGGAATTGCGAATCTTGACAAACGGTTGCATGTCACGCACCGAAGGCATATTCTGCCTGTATATAGGCGAATAGATATCAGTTAACTCTTGGTGTACCTATACCTTTAGTCAGATTGAACTTATAAAGGGTACCTGGCACGGATACCTCCGGTATTCGGCCCTGCTACGTCGAAGTATAGATAAGGCTTATGGTTTTCATTTCCTCCGGCGATAATCTTTATAGCAGATCTATGTAGGTTGATAAGGAGCTAAGATTGCTAAGTTTTTAAAGCGATAAGTCTCAATGATATAGTACTGAAAAGAAATTGAGACATCATTTTTCGCGCCAGTATTCATTACAAACTTGGCAATTACATAAGCAAGTTCAGTCCGTGAGTATAAATTCTAGTAGCAGCACATTCGCAAAAAATTACAATTTTAAATAATTTGTATTATTTCTCAAACGTGTTAATCCGTTAATTATGCATCAAAATTAATTATTCATTTCAACGCGTCATTTTAAAACATATGTTCCCCCTTATTGTCGAAACATTAATGTTAAAAATTTTCAATGGGAATGATAATATATTCAAGGCGCCATCTATTAACAATCTTTGTAACTAATATGACAGCTTTTAGTTATATTATTTTGTATATTGTTTAAATTCTTTAACGTGCGAAATATTCGCAAGGGTCTGTTAGTCTATAAATCTATAGATACTTAAAGCTCAAGAGATTGCTTCTTGTTCGTTTGTTTGAACGCGCTAATCTCTAGATCTAGAACAACTACTGTTATTAAAACATCGGTTTTATGTACAATCGATAGTAATCGATGTTTTCACAAAGAACTACTAAAGTGTTGGAATTTAGTATTTTTTTATTTGAACAAGAAATTGTTCGATAGTTCAAATAACTATCGGTTTTTAATTGACGTTTTACTAACACTAGGAACTACTAGACACATATTTTGAAAAATTATTTTTCTACTTTATAGCCTATTTATTGAGGAAGATTATATAACTTCCTCGATAACGATGAACGTCAAGCGTACGGTAAGTGAGAACGATAGGATAGGCTTTAAGGGGTTATTACACGCAGGATTATGCAGCCGATTTTTGGTGCGGGGGAGCACGGCCGCAGAATCGAGCCAATAGCGACGCACGATCGTGAGGGCGTGCCCCCACACCAAAAATCGGCAGCGACATATCGGGCAATGTAATAGCCCCGGTGTCAGTGGCGCGGGAAAGAGTTGTTGAATAAATTTAACATAGATGAAATCGTAAGGCACACATGTAGTACAAATTCTCAGTAGCAGCTCGGAGTTTTGCTTTGTGTCCGATTAATGGCAATAGGCTCGCCACCTATTACATGGGAGCTAGAAACATACTCGGCGAACTGTGGGTGTACATTAGTGCACCTCTGCCTAACCCTTCGAGGAATAGTGGCGTTATTGTGTGTAACAAAATTGTAGAATCGCCATTGTCACTTTTGCTCTGTTAATAATATGGCCACTATTTTGATAGTTATTAATCGTCTGTCACTGTCCAAGATCTTTGTAGCCCTTACCTTATATAACGTGGTAAGTATATACTTTATTGCCTGCATTTTTCCTGAAGGTCAGTGATCAACTTTGTTACAGTTTTTAAAATAACAAAATCACGTAATATTCTAATAAGAATAACAATGTAATTTAAACTACAGTTGTGTATTATACAAAAAGTGTTTTTAATGTGCGTAATTTAATATATTTGGAAATTTCGCTCCGATTGAGGCAGCCTGACCATCAGACCATCCTACAAAAGATCACGGCCTAATAACCTTGAGTTAAGGGTTTCCTGTAACTTCAAAATCGGCAAAAAGCTAGTGATACCTCAGGTATTACAAGTGTCCATAGGCTACGGTAACAGCTTACCATCAGGCGGGCCGTATGCTTGTTTGTCACCTTAGTTGTATAATAATTGCATAATATTGCAGTTTTTTTGTCGATATTTATACGTAAAGTTATCACAGCATTGATGGATCTTATCTACTGCGTAGGTAATATTGTAATTTGCCTATCGCTGACCTACTTTACTTCCTCGTGTTGGTGGTAGTCTATTTGTGAATATGTGTCAATAATATGTAACAAATACAGGTATTGACATTTGCCTAGCGATATTTTGTATTTACCTACACTAAAGGCCGTCTTAAGCTAAGCCCTAGGCACAAAACAATTTGAGGCCCCTATAGATTGTAGAATAATATGCTTATGAATGATAAGAAAACATTAAGAATTATTTATTTTGTTAGTAAAATACTGTTTAGAAATCTAATCTGGTTCCTAATTAATAAGTTAGCAATTTTAACGGTAAAAGACGCTGGCAATGTATTAGCTTCGTATAAACCCATTTTGGAACGGAATAGAAACGAAGCTTTTTGGTATTTTCTTTATAATAGCTCGGCACAGTGACGGTTTGTACTCTCCCTGATGGTAATCACAATACAATCTAAACACAACGGTAACCACCGACAGATCGAAATCCACCAACGGTCACCAAGCTGTCACGCCGGGCCTGTATGAATATTTTCTTCATGATAGGTACGCTTGAAAGACCTTATGACATCATGTTCTTAAATAATTAAGGCCTATGATATCCGATGTATAAAATTGCCATAGGTATGATAATTGTAAATGAATTTGTATGATTTGTATTCATTTATCACATGCGAAATAACAGTGATAAAAATAATTATTACAATTATATTAAAATCGTTATAATTTCCATGCCTACCTACATTTCCAGGAATTTCATAAATGATCTATTCATTAATAAAGTAGGTACTGTAACAACCCCCCCCCCCCTCTATATACGGGTGTGTAACCCCTCATACTTCCTTTTGATTGCATAATGCTTACAGCAAATGATTAAATATTAAATACAAACTTATTCAATCTATTTAACTGTTACTTGATCGTGATCGTCTAATATGGCCTTACGTTGTGAATTAAACAAAGTTGTAGTAAACAAGTTCTTTAATCTGGTACTCAGAAAACATAACATTAAATCAAATTAGTAAATTAGAACTTACTCCAACACATGACAGAAAGTGTTAAAATCCATTGCATGAAATAAAGTTAATATTAATACTATAGTAAACTGTAGTTATGTACTGTACTAGAAGTATGATTAATTGCACATGAAAGTTGTTCAAAGGGTTTTTTTTTTAGCTGAAGTTATTTTCCCACCTCCTCAAGCCCGCAAAAGTAGCACTAATTTTTATAGTGAAACCCAATAATCAACCACCGCTAGCATTGCTAGTGAAGTTTAAGGGTGAGAAGGCAGAATATAGGAATACTGGAACCAGTTCTCTATTTAAGTAAAAATAAATGAATCTAATGATTCAATCTAATGGGTAGTAAAAAAAGACATGAATATATAGAAGATGAGCCACGCTCTAACAAGTATTGTGATTAGAAGGGTATAGAAGCCAGTACATAGTATGACTAAAACCCATCGGATTAAATATAATATTGCCTTATTAAATGGTAGGCTACACCAATAGTTGTATAATAATATCACACTAGTTCCAAAAGGAATGTGGATAGGTATTTGGAATTTATATGTGTTGAACCAAATCAACACTGAGTATTTGTACTATAATGTAATAGTATATAATACTATGATATAGTATTATAAATGATAATTTGAAAAGGCATTTGAATATCTGCTTGGTTCCAGTCACCATTACTTTATAATGTACTAACCGGCAACCACACAGAATATCCATTACCATTTTGGTATTATGAGCCAATGAAATTGATAGTTGAACTAGCACTGACTCCATTCAACACACATTTTGAACAATGAAGGCGGTAGGTGATTGCGTAGGCATAAGGACTGTTTGTCCCTTTGGCAAAACCACAAATATTACCCTTGAACAACCATATGTACCTTACCTTTACCTGTGTATAAAATATAGTATGTGAAATGTTACATGTAGATGATGTGTAGTGATTTATATTCTCATGAGAATATTATATATTACAAATAACAATAACACACTAATAGTTCCTTATTTATCTACGTATGTAATTGTAATACCTTTCTTTACCAAGGTATTCACATATGTATATTTTACAAGAATAAAGTAATATACATTAATTTTATAGATTTCAAATTCTAGGTATTTCTTATAGAAATTACCAATTAAAGATATTTTTCAATCTGTTAGCGCTGTATGGCACTTATAACAAGTTTTACTATGATTAATGTGAATATATGTCTGTACTGTTGAGTGTGGATTGGTGACATATTTACCTCAAGATTTTGTACTAACTTTCAGTACAATCCAGCACACCTTCCTTTGTATTATGAACACAAGAGGATGTCTGTGTAGAATCCTGTCTGACCTGGAAGGCCGACCATCACATAGGCAAGAGAATTACAAGATGACAATATCTGGTACTTACTGCTATTGGATCACTTTGACACGAAAGAGTTCTCTTTCAAATGCCAAACCGAATACCAAATCAAAGCAACATAAATACCGAACAGCCACCCTGCGAATCTAATGGCGATCCAAAAACTGAGTCTCACTGTCATGGAATCATTTCTGATTACACCCAGGGAGAAATCTTTGTACGAACTAAATCGATTATCGCTTAATGTGAAGAGATTCAATACACAAACGCCTAATGGGAATTCCTATAATAAAACTCTGATGATAAGACGGTGCACTGGATTTACCTCCAGTTTCATTAAAGCTCGCTTATTGAATTATTTATTACTGTCACACATAAGTACCTCATTTTAACCAAGGTTAAAACTACAGAATTTGTACAGTAGATCATGTAAAGTAGTATAATATTTATATGATAAGTCATTGTCTGAATTCTATAATATTAGGTACGTTCCGTAGTTATTTTTGTACATTTCCATAAAAGTTAATTAAATCTACTTACAGTCTTTAGGGTTTCAAGCAGCACTTCTTAATACTAAATAGATTTATGAACACATACATGCAATGAAACTTTCAGATTACTCTAAAACTAGCTAGTACATTCACTATCACGCACTAATCCTACTTCTCGAATTATGCTAGATTTGATCAAATCTCCCGTAAATAATAGTACTGATATCGCAAGATTCTAGATTCGTACTCTAACCTAACCCTAATAACTTTTCCTATATTTTCGGGGGGTCTCCCTGACACCGATCGCGAACTTCTTGATGTATTTATTTTAAACGCAACGGGCAAGAACAAAAACCGGAATATTACCTAGCTAATTTCACTGTTAATACCGACAGAACTTTTGACTGTTTTCACCAGCATTATAACGGCCTATTTAGTATTTACTCACTTTTGGTATAATAACGTCTGATATCTACTGACTGACTGATTCACTTTTTCCGACTGCCCTTAACCGATTCCTCTGATACACTTCTATTTACCGATCCTCTCTGATTGACCACCTTTAACAGACTCCCTCCGATACACTTCGATTTACTGATCCTCTCTGATTGACTGCGATTTACTGATCCTCTCTGATTGACCACCTTTAACAGACTCCCTCCGATACACTTCGATTTACTGATCCTCTCTGATTGACTGCGATTTACTGATCCTCTCTGATTGACCACCTTTAACAGACTCCCCCTCTTCTATTTTTTTTTTTTTTTTAGAACTGACTACACTGTTAGCCTTAGGGGCCCTAAAGCCGCTGCGGCTTTTACAGCTTCACCGGACTTGGGGGCGAGCGCGGAGAGCACTCAGCCACGAAAGTTATAAGGACGACTCGCACGAGGGCGCCAGAGTGGCCGGACCTCGGCTCGGGCGGTCGTCGCGTACGCAAATAAGTCGCGAACTAACTGAATCCCTACACCTACGATTCGAGCTAACTCAATTATACACATAGGCACGTTCCCTTCCTCCTGGGAGGAAGGAAGGAACCATGCGTATGTGTATTCAGTAATCAGAAATGTTTCCTACACTAACTAGCGCTAACTAACTAGCGTAAAAAAAGAAAAAAAAAGGTCCCTCACAGAACCTATGTACCTGTGTGGTGTGCACGTGTGTTTGTTCATACGTGTGTAATGTTGTATGTGGGTAACTAAGTGCTGCACGTATAGTGTCACTTGTATCGCGCGGGCGGATGCCTGACCCAAGGGTTTCATACCGAGGAACGGACCTAGGCTTGGGTCACCCGCTAAAGAGGGTGAACGTATGGAGTGTGTGCGGGAGCGAATTTGACCGCCCGTCCTCTGCGGAGAGAACGGTGGTTACGCGGGCGTGGGCGCTGTCACGCTCTATTTGGAGAGACGAATCGGTATATTTTATTGTACATACGAGAATAAAATTTTGCGCGGCCGGTGTTTATGCCGGGTGGTCGCGTGTTTCAGAGTCGAGACGGTGTAACGTCTCGACGAGGCGGGGGAAGGCGCATATGGTCTTGACGAGACCGTAATGCTCTAGGTGGTCATTGTAGTCCATGACCTCCTGAATGCCGTGTTCACGAAGGAGCAAGATCATGATGTCGTTGCTCGCAACGTTGGAGGGAGCGCGGGGCGCGGAATTATTCATCGCCATACGAGGCTGTGGATTAGGGCGACGGGGCCCCCATGCGTTCGGAGCCGAACGCACGGGTTGTGATTGACCGCGAGGCGCGGGAGGGCCGGCGGCGGCCGGGATCTGGCGAGGCACTGGAAGCGCAGGAAATTCCCCTGGCGCCAGCAGGGGTTGCGCTCGGAGGGCTGAGGCGGGAGGCGCCGCCCGGGGGGCCGCCTGCCTCTGGTACCGAGGCCGCGTAGTGCGCGGAGCTTTGGGGCAACCGCGATAATTCGCAGGGTGCCCCTCCCCTTCGCACAGTACGCAGCTCGGGGGGGTGGTGGAGTCACGCTCGCGCGTGCACTCCCTAGTCGGGTGGTCCTCTCGGCACTTGACGCACCGCGGACGAAGATGGCAGTTACGGGCGGCGTGCCTGTAGAGCTGGCAGTTGTGACACTGCGAAGGCATGTGGGTTTTGTATGGGGGCTCGACGGTGACGCCGGAGAGCCCGCATACATTTTCCAATTGAAAGATTGCCTTTCCCTCGGGGTCCCCCTCTTCTATTTTTTTTTTTTTTTTTTTTTTTTTTTTTTTTTTTTTTTTTTTTTTTTTTTTTTTTTTTTTTTTTTTTTTTAGAACTGACTACACTGTTAGCCTTAGGGGCCCTAAAGCCGCTGCGGCTTTTACAGCTTCACCGGACTTGGGGGCGAGCGCAGAGGGCACTCAGCCGCGAAAGGTTTGTGGACGACTCGCACGAGGGTGCCAAAGTGGCCGGACCTCGGCTCGGGCGGTCGTCGCGTTCGCAAATAGGTCGCGATCTATTCGAATCCCTACACCTACGATTCGAGCTAACTAAATATACACATAGGCACGTTCCCTTCCTCCTGGGAGGAAGGAAGGAACCGTGCGTATGTGTATTCAGTAATCGGAATGTTTCTACACTAACTAGCACTAACTAACTAGCGTAAAAAAAGAAAAAAAAAAGGTCCCTCACAGAACCTATGTACCTGTGTGGTGTGCACGTGTGTATGTTCATACGTGTGTAGTGTTGTATGTAGGTAGCTAAGTGATGCACGTACAGTGTCACTTGTATCGCGCGGGCGGTTGCCTGACCCAAGGGTTTCACACCGAGGAACGGACCTAGGCTTGGGTTACCGCTAGAGAGGGTGGACGTGACGGGTGTGCTGGAGCGAAATTGACCGCCCGCCCTCTGCGGAGAGAACGGTGGTTACGCGGGCGTGGGCGCTGGCACGCTCTGTTTGGAGAGACGGATGTGTAATATTTATTCGAATTTTCGATGTGATCGTCGGGATCAATAAAAATATTGCGCGGCCGGCGTTTGCACCGGATGTCCGTGGGTGCCGGAACATAAGTGGCGGCTGTTTTTATTAACGGATTCGCGTGGTTCGACGCGGTGTCGAAATACGAACGGGAGAGCTGTTTAACGTAGGCATGTATCGAAGGAAGCTCCATATCTCTATGGAGATCTACGCTTCGAACATACCACGGGGCCCCGGTGAGACGATAGAGGAACCTATTCTGTATCGATTGTAACCGTTTGAAACTCGACTCGGACATATGTGCGAACACGGCGCAACTGTATGTCAAAATTGGTCGAATACACGTCTTGTAGAGCGTGAGCTTATGTCGCGTGGACATTTTACTCACCGAACACAACAGAGGATGCAACCGGCCCAGGACCCACGCGGCCCTGTTCCTAACCTTACGGATGTGGGGTCTAAAAGAGAGCCTACTATCTAGGGTTACCCCTAGATATTTGGTCTCTCTTACATACGGAATCGGATTATCGTAGAGCTTAACAGGTTTAAGCTTCCACGGTATCTGTGACGAATCCGCATCGAAGAGCATCGCGGCGCTCTTCAAGGGATTAACGGCTATACGCCACTCGTTAAACCACTTCCCGAGAGTGGTCACGGAGCGTTGGACTTTGTGTCTGAGGTGGGATCTATTCCTATCTGAGGCATATAAGACTGTATCGTCAGCGTATAGCCCTACCTCGACCTCCGGGAGTCGAGGTAGGTCACTGACGTACAGGTTAAATAGGCTAGGAGCCAGGATCGAACCTTGCCCCTCTTCTAACTGACCCAGCCCTTTAAATACCCCGTCGTTTTGATTTAAATCCCACGCTCCTTTCGTCCTAACGTTTCTTTTTTTTTTTTTCTATATTTTTGCCAAAGTCCCGTTATTCCTACGATTGTTTTGTACTCCCATCGTTTGGGTTTTTCCCTCACCCTTTTTTTTTTGTCCCGATATTACTGCGTATTTTTTTCATTGCCACTAGAGATGGGTAGTACATGTACTAATTACTAATAGGAACTAATTCCTGACACTGTACTAGAACGAACTATTCCATAAGCTTCATAGTACATCGTTCATTTAGTACTTCGTTTGCGGCAGGCTAGCACGGTGTATTTAGTACTTAGTACCTATGTGATTCATGAGACTGGAGACGTGGTTCAGTCGAAAGAGAGCGAAATGCAAAGTAAACACCTAATAGGCTCTAGTTCATTACGCTATTTTGAAATAAAGACGAGAGAGTAAGAATTATTTTTATTATTGTTTTTAGACATTTTAGTGAGGATGAATTTGTTCTAAGATTTAGTTTCAAAATTTGATTAGAATAGAAGAATACTTTTTTTTATTAGTTAATACTATTTTTCTGGAAGTGAAAGTGTAGTTTAGTCTAAAAACACCGGGTCTTTAGAATGAAAATCCTAAGCCTGGAAGGTATGAAGGAGAATCAAAATATGCCTAATATTCGTCCGTGTATGATCCATTGTACTACTGTACATTGTACTATTAATAAATAGTACCAGAAATCAGATCTACTTCAGTTGAGAGATTGTACTAATTCAGAGCGCCACTTTTAATATACGAGCAAGCGCATCCCTATTTTCTCAAGGTTCCTCAGTCTATCTTTGTTTTCTATTGTTTTTCGCCGTGTCCGGTCATTTCTTTTGTTAATTCTGTATTCTCACGATTAATTATCCGCATGCTGTCTTTGTTTTAATATTGCAAAAAGGTAAAACCCGTAGGTTTCTATTTTATTATATGTATTACAAAGCTTCCCGCATTCTAAACAATATCTTTTATTTTATAAATTTTAACCTTTATTACAAAGATTTTAAATTACCTACGTTTGTCAAAACATCGAATCGTAGTAGATTTAAAGTACTTATAATGTTAAACTAGGCAGCGTTACTTGTATTGGTTTTAGTTTTATATTGATTTCAAATTTATAGCTAGGTACTTAGGGTGGATCTGTTACAGTACTTACTTGTAGACTCCTACATGTAAAGTGTAAACAAAACATAAGCAAGGATTTTAAAGAAAATGTAAATAATTGTCATAGAGTAAGTACTAATAATACAACATTTATTTATCTCTGTTAAATTATGGACAGTCTTCGTATAAGAAGCAATAACCAGAAGCCGGATGCAGGACGAGCGGGAAATCACAATCGCAGCGTGACCAATCGCAGATGATTCCCATAGGCATCGCAACTGGTTCGTCGCATGTTCGTTGCGATACAGTCGGCCGACATTCGCTATTCAAACGATGCATATTCTCTGGACAGTTTTCGACACCTGAGCGATAAATTATAATAATATTCGGTTATATTTTGGACAAATGAGAACGTACTCAATGAACGTTCGTATTACGAACTTGTCGACTTTTATAAAATTAGTACTTAACACATCTCAATAACTCACAAACTAACCTAACTTCAACATCAAATACCTTACTGAAAATTATAAAAAGAAAAGTGGGTAGGTTCTCAACGTCGGGATTCATTTCATTTTCGGGCAATGTATTTTTATATTGAGTCACCTAGGAACTTGCCTTATCTTTCTTTTATTTCTTTGCTTGTATTCTTATCCAAACTCGAATCATCGTTCTAAAGATATATAGATAAAATTGTATACTAGTTGTTCCGGGGACCATATCTACAACTTAAAATTATTTTGCATTACAAATCCATGAAGAAAGAATTTGGTACACGTACGGTAGAATTTCGAAAGTATTCAGACCCAATGTGAAAATAGGGCCAAGTTCGGTAGATACGACGTTCGGGGTAGTCGTCACCGATAAAAGAGCTGAGATCTAACGGGTATCAAGTTCCATAGCTGTTCTATTAATTATAGCTCACTCGATATTGTGCGTCATGTATCATCGAGCATGAATGACTATTTAAACAAGTAAATAACATAACTTTGAACGCGCGTAGTTAAATAGACCACACATCCAAGTGTTTTGTTCTATAATATCTACAGATAATTTAAAAAAGAGATACTTACAAGTTCCGTTATACATGAGGCACCCTCGCTTACCGACTTGAGCGTAATATAATGCTTCAATCGTTTTAATATAAAATAATACTGTTATTATAGACAGCATTACGTATGATTTTGCTATGTTTTAAATAAACTCTAATCAGACCAGAACGATATTCTCGTATTGACTAGTATCCTTGTTATAAAAGCGGTTCTCCAAAGAATTGTTGATGCACGCTATTTCCTATGCGCTGTTTGTTGCATTTAAGAACAATACATCTTTGTATTCTGACACCTCAAGTTGCAATCATAAAAAAAGTAGAAAATCATTACCGTGATGTTTACATCATTATCTTTCTCCGAAAACTCAAGCTCATTGTGCTATTCAAAGACAAATTCTTACGAGCGTAGGTGGGTACTAGGGTATCCAATCCCGCATCAAAATCACAACCACGCGGATCCGCGGGATTTACGGGATTGAAAAAAAATTACACTTTTTGTTCTAAATACCTACTTATGTTCATGAATTTATAGAGTTATTTATCTAAATAAGATGATAGAGGTTTGCCGTTGTGCGCGCATCTCGCAAAAACTTCTGGATTAAATTTTGATAATCTTTTTATTGTTTTACTCCTTAGAAACTTGGTCCTTATAAAAAAATACATCACGATATCTTCATTCAATAAAAAAGTTATTAAGGTTTTAAGAAAATACGATTTTTATAGGCATTACGCGTTTCTCTGTCGTCCATGCGAGCGAAGCCAATGACACAGATAGTATGAAATAAAAACACTTAGAAACAGAAACATTTAGAAAATATTTTTTTTATTATTTATTGATAGTAGGTATTTTCGAAGACATGATAAAGTATATAAGTTTCATCTTTTAAATTCGACCCAATTTTGTTACCTACAAATACAAGGTGTCCAGAAAGGGTATCGGGTATTTGTTTTCGCGCCATATTCGAAACGGGGCGTCTAAAGGGTGCGGGGAGGGGTTCGTGGCGTCCGCCATTTTGTGGAGTTTTAGTCACGATGGAACAGTACTCGGGGACGAATCGTGCATTTTGCGTACGAGCGTATTATCGTAATGGTGATTCAATAGTGACTGCTCAACGTCTCTATCGTGCGGAATATCGTACACGCCACGCGCCAAGTGACGATAGCATTAGGAAATGGATCAGGATGTTCGAGAATACAGGTGCGACAGTTAAAATTCAAAACTCTGGTCGTCCTCGTTCAGTTCGCGATGAAGAAACAATTGAAGAGGTTGAGGCGTCGGTTCGTCAAAATCCGTCTTTATCCATCCGAAAGCGAAGCCAAGCGTTGAACATCAAAAAATCGTCTTTACATTCGATTTTAAAGAAAGACTTACATCTAAAAGCCTATAAAATTCAATTGGTTCAAGAATTGAAGGATACGGACTATGCTAATCGACAGAATTTTTCGAACGAAATGCTGCAGCGATTTAACAACTTTAACAACATACTGTTCAGTGACGAAGCAAATTTTCACCTGAATGGTCATGTTAATAAGCAGAATTGTCGGTACTGGGCAGTGAAGAATCCGAAACGAAAGCATGAACGACCCCTGCATAACCCAAAGGTCGTTGTTTGGGCCGCTATGTCTGCTAAAGGCATAATTGGTCCTTATTTTCATGAAGATCAACGAGGCCGAGCAATTAATGTGAATAGTGACCGTTATTGCGCTATGTTGCGAAATTTTTTGGTCCCAGAGTTGCAGGAGTTTGCATGTTTCAACTCAAGAACGTGGTCCCAGCAAGATGGGGCCACTTGCCATACCTCAAATGACTCAATGGAAGTTGTTAACGAATTATTCCCTAATAAAGTCATTTCGCGAAGGGGTAACATCAACCGGCCTCCCAGAAGCCCCGACCTTAGCCCGCTTGACTATTTGCATGGGGATACCTTAAAAGTAAGGTTTATCAAAACAATCCGACGAATTTAACCCAGCAATATCGATAGCTATGTGTCAACGTGTTATCGCCAATCTTCGTTTCCGTTTAGAAGAGTGCCAGCAACGTAACGGTCATCATTTGGATAACATCATCTTTTCCAAATAATTCTCCAATTCATATGCTAATAATAAACAATAAACTTTTTTATTGCATACAAATAATTTTTATTTCATTGAACTTACAAATACCCGATACCCTTTCTGGACACCTTGTACTTACTTATTACATACCTACCCAACGGAGGAAAACGCACGCTCGACTCCAACATTTTATCTAATTCAATAAATTAATATACCCACTAAAAATTTTCTATTACTTAGTTTTCAACTAACGAATTTAATTTTCTAGAGTATAAATCTAGACTATGTAACATTGTTATTACATATTTCTCTATTACTTAAGTCACGGTTATTTTAACAGGTGATTCTACTGCTCGAATACAACGACGTTCTCTAAAACAATGCATACCGAAAACTAAACAAATACTATTTTCCATACAAAATAAATCATTCTATCGGCCAGTTAGTTTAGGACCGGCCGATCCTGAAACGCGTCACTATGCCCTAGACATGCATCTTATAAACAAAGGTTTTTAAAACGATATTTTTTGCTTTATGTCCAGGTACACTGGACACTGCCCTATGCTGAAGTTCCGTTACGGAAAGTGCTACGGTGATAATACGCGACAAATCCTTAAAGAAATACGATCAAAAGGGCTATTCAAGTAAGTTTTTAGTAAGTAATGCTTCAACTTCTATAACCAACTTCAATGATTTTGAGGAGTTACCTGGTGTATCTTCGAACTAGAAAGTCCAAAGCAAATGAGATTAAACGGCGCCACCCTTTCCTTTCATGATGAAAAAAAATCATATAAATAGGTTAATAAACAAGAAATTATGGCTGAACATCCTTAAAATAAATATACATTCGAGTTTCAGGCCTCCTCTTTTTTTGAGGTCAGTTAAAAATGGCGTAATGCATTAAGTATCTACACAATTCGGCCAAGTGCCAATGTAGTTAAAATTTAAACTAAGATTGACCGGTGGGAAACTGTTCTGTTCTGTTGAAGCTGACAAAGGCAACGTATTTTGTCTCTAACCAGAGTTAACTAAAACGAAGCAGACAGAGCTCCGCTTGAATATCTCAATTCGACAAAAGATTTTATGACTTTTGAAATAACATAAAATGTCAATACAAGGATTTATATGGGTTTTCATTCTGGAGGGGAATAAGGGATTAATAAGGGAGTACTTCTTATATTATTTCGTAAAGTGTTTTGTATTTAGGAGTTTTTTTTTTCATTATTTATTTCGATTACCGCAGCGCCGTTGGGTCACATTAAATCTTTGGTTTTAGGTCATAACGATAGTCGTTGATCCACTATCGAATTTTTAGATAAAATAGGAAAAAAAGTTTTAGTATTCTTGCTAACAAATTTCTGTTCAAAGTGTGAAAGGAAACGTTGGAAGAGGAAGGCCTAGAGGGCCTAGAGGCCTAGACGAACGTTCATCGATCAAATCGGAGACCTTCTGAAAAAAGGTCAGGTCAAGAGTACTCTAAACCGACGAGCATGCATGAAAAGATTAATGAATGTTGAAGAAGCGAAAGATGTATGCCAGGATCATAGCAGGTAGAAGGACGAGGTCTCTGCCTACCCCGTTGGGAAATAGGCGTGATTTATGTATGTATGTAAATTTATGTTTCCATGAAGGTCGGATTACTCCTCTGAGGATTTAATTTGAGAAAACAAAGATTTATCAATAGACTTTAGGAAGTACAGGAGCTATAAAAAAAGTGATCCTCTGTTGACCACTCTCCGTTATTCTCTTTTCGCACCTTATTTGAATGTACTATAAATGATTGAAATGTTACAGCAAGCCACTAGAGTATCGACCCGGCGATAATTACGAACTCGATCGGTTACCAAACCACAACATACCTCAACGTGAGGTCTATGACGGGCTTCGACACAGGCAAACAACTCACGCTACTGGGTACACTGGATATATACCAGGAATGAATTTCACGTACGTATCCCCTTTAATAGTTTTAACCATTAAACGCATAAGGAGCATAATTTCTTTCTAAATTCTAAAACCGGCTCATAAGTAATGACCGACCGAAACCAGATTTTCAGTCAAAACCGAATTTTTTGCTTCGGCCGAAACCCAAATTGGAACTTGTTTAGTTTAGACTTTAGTTTTTCAAATAATTTTTTATTTTATTACTATTTTGTAGATACACTATAGGCAGTAAATGTTGTTATAAGTAATAATAAATAAAAATATTTAAAGTAGCAAAACTTGGTTATAAAAATCGGTCAAAATTTACATACCCATTAAAAAAAAATCCGCTTTGTCTATTTCATATTATTCGAAACAAACAATGATGGCTCAGTTGTAGTGTGTATAGGCACCGCGTCGATCGACGTGAGCTCGAATACCTACAATGAGCCTATGCTTTCGGTGAACGAAAACATCGTGATAAAATCATCACATGGTGATAAGGCATTTTCTAATGCTCGCCTGGCTAGCTACCATCTTCAAGTTGAAAAATTTGTCTCCAAGCACCTATAGGTGTGTTCCGGCAGCTGCACTTGAGAGCTTGTTCCCCACTAGGCACGCAGCGGCGGCCCTAGACAAAATGTAGACTCGGCGACATCCGCATTGCGAGGCCTCTTTCATTTCACAGTCAGAATGAAAACGATAAATAGAATGAGAGACGATAATTGCTAAGCGGATGATAATTATTATTATTATTTCATTTAAAAAATGTTTTTTCAACTCTTAAAGCTTATCAATTATGGAATGGCTTATAGTTCCCTTGAACAACATTTCATCAAAATCGGTAAAGAATAAAAGAAAATTTTTTTTTTTTTAAACTTAGTGCCAGATTCGTGATCAGTTCCCTTCATATTATAGTTTGTTTAATGGCAATTTAAAAGTAAATTACATGTATTATTCTATATAGCAAGCAAGCATAATTAAATAACAGCAGGTGAGATTGTGGCCATAACCATAAACTTAAGAATTAAAAAAAGATACTACAAACAAACAACAATGTGAAATAGGTAACCGGACAGTAATTAGAAAAAAAAATTTTATGTAGTTAAAAGTAATCTTCATAATATTATAATCATCATTCAATAAAAATTTGTGAAATATAATTGATTTATATTTTTTAATCATTAAATAAAACCAAACATTTTGTTCTGCTATGTCTGTGAAACGAAACATCAATAACAACATATGACGTCATTCGTGTGTAAGCGAACGTTACCCAAATGGAAATAATCAAATACCCAAGTGTTGCGTTGAGCTGAAATCTGTTGATGCCTTATAATCTTCCGTGTTTATTTAGTACTGATCCCACGTATGACGTCACGCGATCTGCGGTATCGTTTGCACGGCATTTAAAAACTATATACGTTCAGACGTTATTTTAAGTACTTTTAGGTAATAATTAACGTTTACTGGAAAGTTGTCTGGTTGCTTATTAACAGTTGATGTAAATATTACGCTGGCAATAAACATATGTAACATGAAACAATTGAATTGAATACAGTTGATGCTAGAAAGGCTATAAAGTAACATTTTGTATTATTATCATAACAGAAATCCCAATAATACTAGATATCACAATAAACAACTATGTAGTTTTAGTACACCGAACATAAAACAAAAATACACAAACATCAGTCAAAAACCGATCGTCGCTGTCGAGACTGGCTGAAAAGAAATCTTCTGTCAGTCACTACTTAGTCATAAAATTAGTGAAATTACTTGACTTGTTCCTTTAATATTTAAAGGTACGGCAAATCTTACGGTCGTACCGCAGACGACTGCATGGCTAATTTCACTGAACACCAGCGCGAGTTACGTCGCAAAGCGGACTTCAACAAGAGTTACGTCAGATCGAGAAGTGCTCCTAAAATGGAGACCGTGCATTCGAGAGATGAAATTCGTCGTGACTTAAGTCGGTTCAGAGAAATAAATAAGTACAAAGGTGGGTGTAAGTCAGTTTAATTACCGAGAATTTGGTAACGTTTTTTTTTTATAGTAGATCGGCTAAACGTCCGTAGTACTTGATGTTAAGTACGGTGAAGTGACGAACAGCTGCTCAAATGCCTCATTTGAGGGATCCAATATCATAACAAGGACAGAACATATTGACTGGAAGAACATTCCACATGTGCAGAGTACAGCAAAGGTAAAAATTAGCGATCTTCTATGTTCGTGCCGAGTTAGGCGCTACCGTATAGGCGCTGCTGTGGCTCAGTAAACCACCAGTTTACGTTGTTTTGTAGTGGGAAATAATGGAATAAGGTCAACCAGCTCTTCGAAATATTCACTAAGATACAGACAGATATCTGTAGGCAGGTTTTACACCTACGGTATTGTGGTCGCTGATCCAATCGGTCACAATAATTGTCCTATCCTAGCACCGGCATATAAAAATGAATGATTCTTTATTCACTATGCGTTACTAAGCCATTCATCCAGTTGTGATGAAACTTTGATGAGTAGTTATGCGCACATCCGAGAAGGTTCTTTATTAGTACAACCATATTACAATAGGTGGCACCCGAGTCGTTTCATTTCGAACACACAGACAATAGAACATTATTGTAGAATAAGTGATATTTTATATGGACAGGTAAAATATAAATAAATAAAGAGATCTTATTAATTAGTTTTAGAAAGAGAAATTACTTACTTGAATTAAATTGAAATGACTATTGATTACTTGAAAATCAGATAGTATCGACTGTTTTGTAAAAATAAAAACTATAGATTGGTTGTTGATTGTTTCTTAGTACCGTATTTAATATCCGGGACCGAGCTATTCTCGATATCTTATTAAAGAAAAAGTTTATTCGCGTTCTCTTTGAATTTGTTGCAGTCAGACAAATACAGCCTCATATTGTGTACCTTCTTGTTAAAATATAACAAATTTCACAAATAACAATCGTTCTATGCCTAATAAAGATAGTTTAAGCCAGATTATCGATTGTTCGATAGTCAAAAATTACTATCGATTAATTGACAGATAATTCTTTAACATTGATTTCATAAGTTGCCAACACCCATAGCAATTTTGACGAGTTGAGAGTTGTGTACATGTAGAATCCAACAAAATTTTTGTTTCAGAAAACACAATATCACCAGAATTCCCGCCTATAGCCGGCTACACCGGACATATTCCACGCATCAAAGGATCGGAAGCATCACTCAGTCAACGATACCATTGCGCTGCGAAGCGTGGCTTGGAACTTATACGAGTAGAAAGAGACAAAAGAAAAGAACTAATAAACGCAGACTCCAATATCAAAGCAATACTAAAAGATAAAGAGAGAAAGTGTTCTTATTGGAACTGGGGATAGCATACAGGCAGAAGAATGTTCTTTACTAAACGTAGATGAGCATTCTTCTATAAACTTTATATGACAGATTATAAGTTGTAATTAGTTTGATTCTTCTGGAATCAAATACGAGTGACCGAAATCGTGGTAGTGATTTTGAGTTTTTACGCATTTAAATTAGGCATAATCATGGTGTATAAAACTTTTGGAAAATTGTTTTATAAAACTTTATATGTTGAAAATAATACCAGTGAATACTTATTAATACACATTTTTTATTTAAAGAAAATATACGGGACAAAAGCGCGTCATTATTCGATTAATAAAAATAATGTTAAAGGTATTATGTGTAAAGTTGAGTTTACTAATTTTTCAGTTGCAACTCATTAATTTTTTTTTAGCTCCTATATAATTTTAAAGTCCCTCTTTGTACACTTAGCAATAATTTTAGAGTCACTTGTCACAAAATAACCTAATAAGAATAACACTATTTATATAAATATTGTACGATGACGTCATGTTTTCTGATTGGCGTTTCCAATCACGTGACCATAAAACTTAATTTTACAGACTTGTTTTAGGTTTTTTAGATAAATTATCTTTAATTATCAGACATATTGTTAACTTGCGAATTGTTGAAAATGATACGCAGATTGTGAAAACTTTTCGATATTTTTGAAACATACAAAAATTATTTTATAAGGCATTCAAAGAGTATTCAAAAAATATTTCCATTTTGCTAATGCCTTTTTAATATGAACCTGGAGAATAAGAACAGAAAGTAATTTGAGATTTTATATTTTAAACTCAAATATTACGAAATGAATAAAACTTCCCAAATATAATTACTTATTTGTTTTATTAATAACTATTAAATGTTTATGTTACAACTTAAATATAATTTGACACTTATACTTTTTTATTTGGTTTTGTTAAATACTAGAACTGGCCAATTAAATTGAACAATTACCTAATTTAGAGAGAAATTAGATATTAAAAACTATAGTCATGTTTTACACAGTTATTATCTTAAGATTTTCTATGATAGAGTTAAAATGAGGCACACAAAAAGGCACATATATATATATATATATGTTATATAGTTATACAATAACTAACATAAGTACTAAATTTATTATTTTGAACGGTTTGACTTTTCTAAATACTCCATCCTGCCATGACTGAAATCAACCATACTCATCAACTTATATTGTAAATCAACTTTCACTAATTTCAACCATCTTACCGGTTCTTTCATCAACACCATCTATAATTACTGGATTTTCATCATCAACTGTAACATTATGGTTAATTTCCTTCATTTTATCATTGGCAAGTTCTAACATGAGAGTCTCTAGTTTCTGAGCCTTTCTTGTTTCATTGTGAGTTATTAAAGCACACAAGTGTTCTGTCAGCAGTTCCTTCTTTTCCTTCTCTTTTTGTAAATTAATTTTTGCTTGCAAAAACTCTTTTTCTACTTTCAGGTATTGTTTTCTGAAATATTTTTAAAAAAATATATCTATTATAATTATTGATAAGAACATTATACAACCTAAAAACAGTTACTATAGGTAGTAATTAGCAAATTATACTTCTTTTATTTAAACCCGTAGAGTAAAATGACAATTACTAATATCAAACTTGAAAACAGTGTTGCCACATTAATTCTTCTAGTGTTGTGCTACATTTTATTTTGTTCCAATTATTTGATTCATAAGAATTTAAATACTAAATTGAAGGATTTATCTATTATTTAAAATCTCTCGTATTATTCAACATACCCGATAATGATTTACTATTACCATTTGCATATTTTATGAAACCATAAAAACCAACCACTTAAAAATACGTACAAAAAATAATGCTTCACTTTTCCCATGACAGTCATGATTTATTTTATCTTAATCTGCATTCAACTTCGAAATATTAAATGATTTTATAAAAAAAAAAAAAAAAACAATAATAATGTATACAAATAAAATGATTAAAGATTGGTGTTCTGCGCGCATCACACAAAAACTACTGGATAGATTTTGGTAAAAAAATTATTTCTTCATGTAATAAACTGTAAAGTTTTAAGAGACTACGATTTTTATAAGCATTGCGTGTTCTTCTGTAGTACACACGTGTGAAGCTGCGGGCAGAGCTAGTAATATAATAATTTTTAAAAGGTTTTAATTTTGATTTGTGGATATCACCATTAGACTTTCATGATTTTTATACATTCAATTTGTTTTAATACTTAGATAATTGACATAATCTGTAATAATTCTGTGTTATCTGAAAATTTTAATTTTTGTATTGTTTTCAAATATTCACATCTACTAGCGCATGTTGCTATTGCCTTAAAAGGCCTAGTGCATTTTATCCTTGAAACTGTATTTTCTTTTTGTAATTGTGTATAATTCATTGACCACTGGTGATCCAAATAAATAAAACCCAATTTATCTAGCAATATATAAAACGTCATTTTACTACATGTAATAAAAAAATAGACTTTAGAAATATTTGTAATGCATTATCAACTCACTCTGCATCAGAGTAACTCAAACACGCTTGGTCTATTTTCTTCCTAAGTACAGCAACATCTTGTGAGAACTGACCATCCAATACTTGTAATTCTTTCTTTATCTTCTCTAACCTCATTACCTCCTCTGCAGTTTGTTTGGTCCTGGAAAGGTAAAATTTTATACCTTAAATTCTAATAATATTTACTTGAAGTTATTTATAATAGAATGGTCGAGAAAGTAAAGGGTCTATGTACCATAAATCACAATTTAATACTTTTATAAAAATACAGTATAACTCTATTCCGTTTTACGTCAACACGTCCTTTCAATTCAAAACAGCAAGCATGTTCATTTGAAAAATTTGACCTATAGATTTTCAACCCTTTAATTGTTTACATATTTATAATTCTAATACAAAGAAAGGTATTCTTAGATGGTTTGGGTATGTAGAGAGAATGAATGAAAGAAGAATGACTAAATTCATAAGATTAGTATGAATGAGAATGTTGGAAGAGGAAGGTGTTCCTCAATCAAATTGTCAGATCATGATACAGATGAACCAACGAGTGTGTGTGAAAAGAATGATGAATATTGAAAAAGCGAAAACATAGTACAAAAACCAAGAACCATAGCACATGGAAAGATGTGGCCTCTGCCTACCCTGTTACGAGAGAGGAGTGATGTATGTATGTACACAAAGTTTATGAAGTGTAAAAAAAGACATACCATATGGCCTTGGTTATGAGATTGTAAAACTTATTCACCATATTCACAATTTAAACATTATAAATTATTAAATAATATGTATGTATTATAAAAAAAACAGAAAGTGCTTTTATTATAATACTTGGTGAAAATTGTAAAAAAATATTTTTTAAATTTAACTCATACAACATCTGTAGATGTACTTTAGATTGGTATTGATGTCACTTGATAAAAACTGATTAAGAGTTATCAGAAAGCACTCTGTAGAATTCTTATGATTTTATTACAAATGATTGACACTTAGTTTGTTAACACTGAAAAATTACATTACAGTATAAGTACATTGCTAACAAAATAAAATTGTAAGTTATATAAATTTAAATTATTTGGTTAACTTATAATTAATGACTTTTATATTAAAACTATTACATTTAATAACCCTTTTTTTAGTACATAAAAATGTATAAATAGCTAGATAACTGCTAAAACAAAATTTATTTCATTTTTAAATTAATTAATATGTAAAAATTGTAGGCCATAATCACCAATTACTTGTTACAATAATCCTTTTTTTACAACTGCACTTCCTCTTATTTTTAAAATTTATTAAATACAACCACAATTGTCTACAACAATTTATTATTTACCTGTCAGCCAATGCCTTAGCTAACATCTCTTTTCTCTTTTTATTTTGTTCTTCCATCAATTTCTGTCTCATTTGTAACTCTTCTAGCTTAAACTTATGTGTGGCTGAATCACTTTCTGTGTAATTATTAACCCCTCTTACAATATCCGGAGTCACATTACTGTTTCTTCTATTATTTAATTCATCAATATCTTTATTATCTTCTGGAGTGTCAATTGTTTCTTTTTTAATATTTTCCATGGTACTTTGAGGAGCTTCATTTAATATTCTTTCTTTTACTTCATCCACACTAAAATCATTCAATGGTAAGGTAGGAGAACTCTTTATACTTAATTTGCATTTATCAAACTCCATATTATCTAATATATCATCTGAATTGTCATTTTGTAACACAGAAGTTTTATACTTGTATACCGGTTTTCTTGATTTCAATAATACTTTAGCTGCTTTCTTTGTGTATAATTTGTTTATTTCATTAACTGGAAATAAAATACATTTTTTGGTTAAATATTTTATCTCTAGATAATAAATCATATTCAAAAATTAAAACAAATTGTTAAAAAATAATATGGCAATGCTGAAAAATTTACAAACAATTAATTATAATACATATTTTGCTTTATCCCTATGTGAGGCAAGAGTGTTATGGAACTCTGTAATCATAAATGAAACTATCAGATATCCATTTTTTTTTAAACCATATAGATATTTCACTCTGTGATGAAAATATCTCATGAAAAATGGCACAAAATGTTGAAGTAGATCATATTTGTTATGAACCAAACAATATTTATCCAAAAACTAACAATAAAATGTAAAGAAGAAGTTACAAAATTTTAAATTAAGTGTTATATCTATAAATAATAATTTATATATTAATAAGTATGTACATACCACATATTAATAATAATACAAAATAATGTATGAAAACTACATAAATATTCATAACAAATGTTCAGAAACTTGAAAGAATTTAAGCTAGAGAGAATTAAAGCTAATTGGTTGAAACATTTTTATTTATCTTGCAAAAGAGAACTTTTGTATTTAGCCTAATTAAAAAAATAATTAATAATAATAATTAATTAATTAAGGTAAGTGTAAATGAATTTGGAGTCTATCTAAAGATGAGTCTCAAATACTCTACCCCTATCACAATCTGGAATCTCATTTCCGTAATATCCCTGATGTGAAACATCCTCAGATTTATAATTTCAGGTAAACAACAACTGCTTCAATAATAACAAATACAATCTCTTTCTGTTGCAGGAGGATTTAACTAAATTAACATCCTCTTTGGATGTAACAACTTTGATGACGTATCAGTGCCGGATTTAAAAAAGCGTGCTATAGTGTGCATCACTGACTTATTACATGAATATTTTATACCCAATACTTACATAAGTCATCCCGCAGACGCCTTAACTCACCTGGTGAGCCTCACCAGTGCGAAGTTAAATTCAAAAATGTATTTTACTACATTGTAAATATTTAACTTACCGCTACTGTTTACACCATTTTCTCCTGATTTTATACGTTTTAAGTCTTCCTCACTAAAACCCGTAAACGTCGACATATTAATTACATAAGTCAAATATTTTTGTACAGTTATTAAATATATCTTTCATGCATTTAAAACGTTAAAATCTAGTTTACTAAAAAATACAGAATGCACTGATGTTCACTGCATAGACTAGAGGTGTAGCTAATATATTCGTATTAGTTACAGGGATTATAATACGCGCCACGGACTAATATATTAATTATGATCCACAAATACAGAATAATAGGTTACCAAATATTAGTCTAATAATAGGCAGACGATTCATGATCCGCGCGGCGAGTCACCGCAAGTACCTCTCTCTTTGTCCGTTATTGGAGGGCGCATCTTGCGAGGAAGCGAGAAAACTACATGATTTGAAACTTCGTATAGAAACGACCGCTGGCTGCAAGCGTATCGTGTCCGCAGCTAGATATGTATAGTATAGACATCATTATGCACGTCGGGCTTCGTATAAAAACTGCAGCGTTGGTAACACAGTAAGCAAGCAATGAGAACAGAATCACTATATTAGTCACCGTTTTAACGAATATCAGCGTATTAGCTAATACGGATATTAGTTAGGTTCACAGATTAGTTTGTAATATTTGTATTAGGAGTCTATTGGTATTTCGTATTAAAGAATCACTATATTAGTCACCGTTTTTATCGAATATCAGCGTATTAGCTAATACGGATATTAGTTAGGATCACAGATTAGTTTGTATTATTGGTATTAGGAATCTATTGGTATTTCGTATTATGGAATCACTATATTAGGCACCGTTTTTAACGAATATGAGTGTATTAGCTAAAACGGATATTAGTTAGATTCATAGATTAGTTTGTAAATTTCGTATTAGGTATCTATTGGTATTTCGTATTATATTAGCGATTTCTTCAGTTCCTTGTAACTAGCTGCGATTACATACATGTTATCGTATCTATAAATTTTGGAGAATTTGAAATGTAAATATTTGTTATTTTATGTTTAGAATCAACTAAAAAATCAATCGATTGACGTTTTTAATGGACATATATAAAAATCTCATACATCTCTTGTAGTACATGATATAGTGATATTTTTTAACATAATATATTTTAATATACATAACAAAGATTTTGACGGTAACGACAGTCCGTAATCTATAATTAATAGAATTGACGTGTCTGTTTGTAATGTCAAAATAACAGTTTTTTTTACTAAATGCATATGAAAGTATATACGATACCTATAAAAAAAACCATTTTTAAAATTTTTGTCTGTCTGTTTGTTCTGGGTAATCTCCGAAACGGTTGGACCGATTTCGACAGGACTTTCACTGGTAGATAGCTGATTTTATAGGAAGTAACTTAGGCTACGTTTATTTTAGAAAAAGAATTAGGGTTCCGCATTAATAAAAAAAAAAACGGGTCATGGCGAATCAATTTGAGCGCTTAAAATGGCTTACGCTGAGTAAACTACAGAGATACAGCAAATTAACGTACTAAATAATTGTAGACATTAAAAAAATACCTACAAAAAAGTCAGGGAGAGTATACGTCTATCTTCTAAGGAACATCCACAATAAGCATTATTGTCTTTAAAATAGCCGGGAGCGGGGGAGAAAGATTCGCGTGGGCATTCTGTAGTCCACGTGAGCGAAGCCGCGGGCACAGCTAGTTTATTAATACGAAAGAAAATTTGACCACTTTTTCATTTATGTTATATAATAAGCATACGGATAATATTAATAAATATTCACAACAATCTTTTATTTCATACACACATTCTATAAGTATAGAAAATACTGAGAATAGATTCGCATAATATCAGTATTAGATTCAAGTAGGTAGCGAATAGAGAATATTGAATCGGTGACTATTATTTGACTAATACCAAATAATAGGTACGGGAACCTAATACGAGTTAACTAATATATTCCATATTAGTAATACCAAAATATCAGCCAACACCTCTAGCATAGACCAATAACCATAGGGTTCACTGAAACACTGAACCACAGAACCACAGACTATTAGATGTACAAGCACAGAACCCTATTCTATAGACAAAAGAACTTTTTTTTTTTTTTGAACTGACTACACTGTTAGCTTTAGGGGCCCTATCCTAAAACAGAGCCGCTGCGGCTTTTACAGCTTCACCGGACTTGGGGGCGAGCGCTTAGGGCACTCAGCCGCGAAAGTTTGTGACGACCCGCACGAGGGTGCCAGAGTGGCCGAACCTCGGCTCGGGCGGTCGTCCGCGAATGCGAAAAAGTCGCGATCTAGCTAATTCCCTAATCCTAAGAGAATTCGAGCTAACTAATATATACTCATATGCACGTTCCCCTCCTCCTGGAAGGAAGGAGTGGACCATGCGTATGTGTATTTGATAATCGGAATGGTTTTTCTACACTAACTAGCGCATTAGTCTAACTAGCGCAAAAAAAAAAAAAAAAAAAGAAAAAAAAAAAGCAAATTACTTCTAGGCTCCGGAGACACTGAACCATAGACCAATAACCAGAGCACTGAACTAAAAAGGTGCTAGAAAGGGCTAAAAAATAAAAAAAACTTTTTACGGGCGGAAACTCAACAGTTGCATTTGCCTGTTATATTTCAGGCCATAACAAGGTAAAAATGCAAGAAAGTTTACAAATATAATTGATTATTTGAAATGTAGTAAGGAATTTCAGAAAATGTTATAAAATACGTATTGTATTACTCAATTATTCAATTGTTAAAAATCGGATTCTTCATCGGAATCTTCCAAAATTGTATACGCTGAAGCAGAAGAAGCTGATGGCTGATTGACATCTACGTTTTTTGCCAATTTAAACGAGTATTTCATTTTACCCTACACTTTTTTATTATTTCAGGTAGAATCTAGTGTGAACTCTCTCAGTTGTTTCAAACCCCCATCGTATATGTAGTATAGATGTCATTGTTTTTAGCTCCATTTTGTTCCTGGTTTTTGTTTTAATTAGGTTCATAGAACTGAAAACTCGCTCGACATCCTCGTTCGTATGGGGCAATGATAAAATAATTTTCGCTGAATTTCCAAGCTCTTGATATACAGCAGCATCCTTGTATTTGAGAACCGTGGTCCGTCGTCGACCGAAGAAGGCCACCGCAACTCCGGCAGCAGTGGCGAGGGCGGGCGTACCTACGCCACAAAAGGTGACCGGGGCCAAGCCTAAAGCAAAGCTTCCCTCGCCTTCTACGTCAGCTGCAGTGGTAATTACACTGCAGCCTGAGGCTTTGAAGAAGGGCCTAACCTATAAGGCGACCCCGGTCAAGGCGAGGAAGACATTGATCTACCAGAGCTGGGGTTCCTGAGGTTGGTAACCCGGGAACCCGGGAACCCACCACGGGCTCGCGGCTCTCTCACAGGGGAACGGGCGGGTACGCTGGCCTGCAAATTAAAGAGGGCCATTGCAGATGTCGCAACTTCGACTAGGCCCAAAAAAAAGTGGACCTAAGGTTGGTCAGTCTTGACGACACCGTGAAAAAAGAGAAAGTGGTTGCAACCGCGGAGAGAGGAGGTGGGTGCGAGCCAGCCGAAATGAGGGCTGGTGAAATGCGCCCCTATGGGAGCCTCCCTCTCGCCACCGCCAATGTGTTAGTCGAGGCCGGCCGCCTATTTGTAGGGTAGAGAGCTACCGAGGTGCAGGTGATGGGGGACAAGCCCATGCGTTGTTATAAATGCATGGGCTTGGCCCACACATCTGCGGTCTGCCCGTCAGACGTGGAAAGGGGGGGCTCTGATTGCGGTGTGAGGAAGCGGGGAACATGGCGGTGGATTGCATGGCCAGTGTTCTTCGCTGTGCAGTGTGCGCTGATGGGAGAGGCCCCCAGCTAATCAAATGGGGGGAAGAGAGTGTAGGCCTCCTTCCATCAAGAGTAATATGCAGAGAGTGGCTGCACCTGGAGTGGGTGTCTCTAGGCCTGAGGAAGCTGCTATGGACTTTTAATGGAGTAGACCAATAGCAGCTACCTTCAGGGGAATTTGAACCACTCCGCCACTGCACAGGATCTTTTTGTGCAACCAGTGGCGCAGAGGAACATCAGTATTGCGGTTGCTGCGGAGCCATACTTCGTTCCTGGCCAGACTAAATGGGCTGGGGACCTGAATGGCTCCATGGCAATTTATAGTCCTGAAATACCCCTCTCTGTTAAAGTGAGGAGGGCATGGTTCCTTGTGGTCGCCTGGGGAAGGTACGCCATTATATATTAGGGGTGTACTCCTCCCCAAACCGGGCCCTAGTAGATTTCGAGACTTTTCTCAACTCCCTGGGGCTGGCGGTGAGGCGGCTATCACCCCTTCCCATTGTCTTGCTTGGTGACTTGAATGCTAAGTCGAGGACATGGGGGCGTTGGCCACGGATCTTGAGGCACGGCCTTTGAGGAGTGGGCAGTCCAAGTTGGGCTGTCCCTCCCAACAGGGGGACGACGCAGACGTGCGTGCGACATAACGGTGGGTCAGTGGTGGACGTATCGTTCGCTACTCCGTTTGTCGCACGCCGTGTGCGAGGTTGGAGGGTACTGGAGGAGGTGGAGACCTTATCGGTTCATCGGTATATTCGATTTGAGTTCTCCACCTCCTCAGGAGAGCTGGCGTCTAGCCCTCGTAGCGGGGCTGTATGTCTCCCAGCTCGGAGATACGAAGATATCGACGCGTCTGCAGATCAATTTTGTGGGGCTCTAAACGGAGGTCTGTGACGCGTCGATGCCGCGGAGCAATAATCGCCTGCAGAGGCGAGCGATTTACTGGTGGTCACCGGAGATTGTCGGTCGGACAGTTCCCGAGGCTCTTGAAGGAGGAGCGGCTCTGCCTTCTGGCAAAGGAGGGCCACCCTCCAGACTGTCCGTCAGCGTACCAGCCCTTGGTATTTCTGGATGATGCAGGAAAGCTGTTTGAGCGGATAGTGGCTTTCCGTGTCATCCGGCATATTGAGCAAGTGGGGCTGGCATTGTCCAACGAGCAGTTCGGCTTCCGGTGAGGGCGTTCAATGCTGGACGCCCTCACCCACCTGAGGAGACTGTCTGTGGAGGGGACCGGAGGCAGTGTTGCCAAGTTGGCCATTTTTTGGCTTTATCTGGCAACATTTAACATTAGTTTCGCCAAAAATATCAAATATTATTGGCTGAGTATTTTAGCCACGAATTTAGCAATTTCTAATAATACACAATACTTTAAATTTCCATATCACATAGCACTTGTTTTCACATATCTACAATGCCAGTGGAGAATCAGTATTTCATGATTAGCCTCTGACAGCTATATTCCAAATTCCATTATAAATGCTGAGGGGAGAAAGATTATTAAAATTTAGCATCCTGAGAGCAGTAAAGAAGAAGTAGGTATAGAAATAAGATAAATTTACATGCACTTAATTGTTTACAAAGAATTACTAAAAAACTGCTTTCCTTGTTTTTTAAAAATCAGAACCATCAACGTCTAATGAGTGTTATGTTGAATCAACATATAATCATTGAATAAATCGTTTTTATCTTAAAAACTTGTGTTTGTTTTCAAGTCAAATTTTTGGCTACTTTTAGCCACTTTTTAGGGTACGAAATTTTTAACATTCTAGCAACTTCATCAAAATGGTTGGCCACTTCTTGTTTCCTTGACTTGGGAACACTGAAACGGAGGTGGAGGTAGGTTGTTGGCGGTGTCACTCGCCATCACCAATGCCAACAACAGCCTACCGCATGGGGTATACGAAAGGTGCTCTGGTATCATGGAGTGCCCTCGTACTTGCAGCGACTGTTGGACGACCACTTATGGGCTAGGGTAGTCGCTTACGTAGACGATCAAGAGGCAATCGTCCGCCGAAGTGTGGTGTGTGGATGTGTTCCACAGGGTTGGTGTTGGGGCCGCTCATGTGGAACTTGGGCTACGACTGGTAGCGCTCCCTTCGTGGATGCGCATAATTTGTTACGCGAATGACACCCTAGTCATGGTCCGGGGGGCGACATGGGAAGAAGTTGCGCGCCTGGCCACGGAGGGGGTAACCCTCGTGGTCAGGAGCATAGGAATGTTTGGTCTTAGGGTGGCGGTCGAGAAAACTGGGGCCCTGCTGTTCCACGAGCCTCGATGTGGGCCGCCCCCTGGGCCCCACATAGATATTGAGGGTTGGGGCCCAGATGATCACTTGAAGTCCCACTTCAAGGAACTCAAACCGCGGTTAGTGGGAGCGGCGCGGGCGGCTCTCAGTCGGCTTCTCCCAAATTCGAGAGTGCCGGGTGCGAGCTGCCGCCGTTTGTTCGCGGGAGTCGTGCGTAGTATGGCCGTCTACGGGGCACCGGTCTGGGTGGATTCTCTCAGCGCCACAAACAGACGCGTCCTACGTGCACCACAGCGCATTGTGGCACTGAGGGCTATTCGCAGATACAGACCGGTGTCCGTGGGGGCGGCCTTTGTGCTCACTGGCTCCCTGCCGTGGGAGTTGGAGGTGGAGGTGCTTGCCGCCCTGTACAGGAACACAGTGGCGAGGAGGGAAAGAAGGGAGCCTCCATCTCCCACAGAGGTAGCAAAAAGGAGGAAGGCCCTAAAAGAGGGCGTGATTGGGAGATGGAGGGAATACCTGGCGGACGCGCGCTATGGTAGATATACCATAGACGCCATCCATCCGGTCCTAAGAGATCGGTGTGGGAGGTAGTGGGGCCCCCTCACGTATCGACTGGTGTAGGCAGGTACTGTCCGGACATGGTTTTTTTTTTGGTGACGCGCTAAGTAAGAGTCTGCCGAGTGTTTTCGCGCAGTTATAAACAAAGTTCTTTTTTAAAACATAAACCAATTAGCTAGAAAATAACTAATTCTATCAAATTACTATCTACTAATATTAGTAGCCTAGCATTAGTAATTAGAATTACTAAATGTAATTCGCTTATGAATGATCACTCATCATCGAAATTACTACTAATATTAGTAATTAGTAATGGTTATAGTCATGATATATTCGTATTTGAATGATTACATTAGCATAACTCATAGCCCCCACCATTAATAGTTTTATTTCATTTGTTTATGGTTCTTCATCTGACTTGGCTGCATGGTCTTAGATACCTTTGCCTGTCCCTTTCACGAAGAAAGGGAAGAACTATCCAAAAAAAAAATTATTGTTCTTTATTCCGGCGTCTATTATTATTAGTAGCCTAGCATTAGTAATTAGAATTACTAAATGTAATTCGCTTATGAATGATCACTCATCATCGAAATTACTACTAATATTAGTAATGGTTATAGTCATGATATATTCGTATTTGAATGATAACATTAGCATAACTCATAGCCCCCACCATTAATAGTTTTATTTCATTTGTTTATGGTTCTTCATCTGACTTGGCTGCATGGTCTTAGATACCTTTGCCTGTCCCTTTCACGAAGAAAGGGAAGAACTATACAAAAAAAAAAATTATGGTTCTTTATTCCGGCGTCGTTTTTTGTTAGGTTAAAGAGTAATAAATTGCTTACATTGTTTTTAGTTTTGTAATCTAAACCAAGGTAAATATTACAGTTATTTGTTTTAATAAGTATGATCTATAGAATGATAACAATATTGTTGTTTCAGAAAACAAAATCACTAAAATGGCGGCGGCTATGCCAATAAACCCTAAACCTTTCTTGAACAGCCTGACGGGGAAATCAGTTCTTGTGAAGTTAAAGTGGGGTCATGAGTATAAGGGACTGTTAGTGTCTGCTGATGGGTATATGAACCTCCAACTTGCTAACACTGAAGAAATTGTTGATGGTACATGTACAGGTTAGTAAAGAATTGTAGTTCTTATTATCAATACCTACTTTGCTGAGAATAAATAAAAGTAGACTCAGGCAAGCGGCCGACGAGTTCTAGGAATAAATTGGCCGTTAAAAATTCGAAAAAAAGTATCTTGATATAACCTCAGAAATTCAAAATTATTAGTAATATCCATTCACAATCTACCAATAGTTTACACTCCGACTGGTCTCAACTTTAATATAAAAAAGCGGAAGAACTTTTTTGTTTGTTTAAACACGCTAATTTCTGGAAGTACCAGTTGGATTTGAAAAATTCTTTTTGTATATGATATTCGGAAACACGAGGAATAGTATAGCTTATCTAACATTAGGCTACAACTCTCAAGCTATCCTTAATATTGATTTTTGTGATGTAAGTTTGAAGTCGAGGCCCTCTGGAGCTTCTTTATCCGTGTGCGCTGGTGTAATCATTAATGATATGGAAATACAATGTTCTACAATAATATTGGTCCTTAGTATATCTAAAAAAAGTCAGACATAGCGATAGGTCCCTTTTGATCTTGAGTACTGATTTTGTATGTATAAATGTATAAATTTAATTCATAATATTTTATTGTAATCTCTTGTAATGTGTGTTGTATTAATTATGTCCGTATTTTCATTATCAAATATATATTCTTTCTTTCTTTTTTTCATATGCCTGTCTCTTATACTTAAGCCACAATAAGGAACTTTGTGACAAAAATTTGTTTAAAATTAAAAAGTGATTTATAGGCATTATTTTTAGACGTTGCATATTAATCTTTAGGAACAAAAGTTACTTCATCATATAGACAATTTTATGAAGTTAAATTTTGTTCTTTATAGTACATTATTTGGAGAGATAGTTTAGGAGACAATGAAAAATTAAAATAACTTGTACTTGCAAGAATAACAATTATGTTAGACTACATGGGTTCATTGATTGCACAATGTTTGTTGGATAAAATAAACATGGGTGAAAACGTGGGGCACAGCTAGTTGTGTATAAACTAAAAGATCCAGTGACATGTACACATTTTTATCTTATCTGCACATTTTTTAATATTGAGTGAAAATGTCTTAAATTTTGTTTTTTCAGGTAACCTTGGTGAAGTCTTAATTAGGTGTAATAATGTATTATATGTTAGAGGAGCAGAAGAAGAAGATGAAGAAGGAGAAATGAAAGAATAGTCTAGTGGATTCCGTTATGTTAAGTTAGAGATAAATTAATATAAGTAATAGTTCTTAATTGGTTTCAAGTTACAGTTATTAATGTAGATTCTTTACTAGACATTCATATAATTCTAAGGTGGGGAACCATATTGTTTATCCAACAGTATCCAATAGTATTGCAACTCAATAATTTTAAGAAAATCTCATAAACTGTTGCTGTTTTTTCTGTAAATTTCAAGATAACTTAATCTTTTTTAAGACTGTGATGTCATCTTATTATTATAAATAGAAAATTTGTATCAATTCTCATTTTTCACTTTTAAACAAAACTCTTGTAACCCCTTATTTTTAGTGTGAAAAGAGTGATGAAAAATTAAGCAGTGAAAAGAAAGTCCTTATTTTACCAAATCTAAATTAATAATTCAGATTAATGAAAAGAATTTTTACTTGTATCACATTTTTTATTTACATAGTATTCTTATATTAAAAAAATTAGGACAATTTTTACTATAAAACAATAATAATACAAGAAAATTATGGGAAGACCAGTTTTTGCAACAAACAGTAATACAGTGATAACTAGATTTTTAAAATTTTCTGGGGTTGAACAGATTTGGAAATAATAATAAAAATCTTGTATGTTTTAGCATTGTTTGAATAATTGTCCTCTGGAACGTGATTATGTCTGATACTATTTAGACAATAATTGAGGCCATGAAGACCTGAGTGCCCTATCTGCTTGTTTCTATACATTTACCTATTAGGCTATTAGGATTCACACAAATTTGAGCGAGCCGCGCCGTAACGTATTTATGTCAAAAATCCTCCTGCATAAATTTCCTATATTTTATGTGAACCATCGCTAACTACAGGCAGGCCGCATTGTAAGACACTGGCTAATCGCTCGTCAGGCTTATATTTGCGGCTGCTGTTATGCGTTTCGAAGCGGCCTGCCTCAGTGTGCAATGAAAGGCGCAAGGAGCAGACTAAGTTTAGAATACTTTTTATAATATGTCATTCTAAAGAATTTAAAAGAATGTAAAATTCATCAAACAACTTTCTTTTTTTGCAAATTTCATGACACCATAATATATTATGTTTGCCTTAACTTTGTTTAAAGCAATTATTGGCTCAGTGGTAGTTTGTATAGGTACAGACAAAGAATTGTTTCCGTGATCGACGCGAGTTGAAATCTTTACAATGAGCATGAGTTTTAGGTGCAGGAAAATATCGTGATGAAATCATAGCATAGTGGTAGGGCATTTTCTAAGTCCGCCTAGCTAACTATCGCCCTTAAGTTGAAAATATGTCGCACTTTAGACCCAGTGTCACTAGCATGGCCACTTAACATCAGGCCATAACACTAAATCTTTGTCAAACAGAAGATTGAATTAATACAGCTCTTCGTCGGAACTATCTATTGCATCGGACTGGGCACGCTTAATACCAAGAGCTGACTGACTATTATTGCGGTGCGGTGCGACCCGGCGCGTTTCCAAGTGTGCTTTGGTGCAGTTTTGCAATGCAACGCGCTGCGGCCGTAATGTGCGCGAGCCTTTAACATATTCATAATCTAAAAATGTGCTTTTACTAAACCTCAATGGTCTAAAGTTATTAAATTCATGCTACCATCTATATTAGTATCATGTAAATAACTTTAGGCTATAATGGTTTTGTAAAAACTTCATTTTTAGATTATGAATATGTTAATATGTAAATTTATCGAAAAAAGTAGATGGGCCACTCTGGTTCTTGGGGCCTCAATTTATATGTATAATATTGTCTTGTATAATGTAGAATTTTATCATTGTCTCTCATATTACTGTTCTAATATGTATAATTAATTTATCACATAGTACATACTAAGTTATAAAAAATATATAAATAAAGGAAGTGTATAATTATCTCAAATTAGTGTTTTATGATAAAAATTAAATCAAATTTAACAAACTCTATCACTAAAAAAATATGACATTGTCACTTAATAACTGCTTCCGTGGATGGCACACAATTATGTCAAATTTTAAGTAAATTTGTGTGACCTTGAGAGCCGAAGGGATTAAGAGTTATAAATACCTAATGTAATAAAACTTCCAACTAACAAGTAAACAAAAAAAGTGATATAACTTTCACATTAACATAAAAGAATGGTCAATTGATCCCAATATATTTTAATTTTTAATGATGATATTGTAAAGTAGGTAAGTACTGAAAACCTTTTTTTTGTTTTAATAAAAAACTATTTTGTCTCCGGTTTTTCCATACTGCAAATTTTAAGTATGGTATTATTTATAATGAATTGGGAATAATACTTATTTATTTGAAAAAGTCATTTGTCCGGCCATGGTCGAAATAGGTACCCTAACAAAATCTTAGTACATACATTAAATAGAAAAAAGGATTGTATTTAGAATCATTTGGCATAAATCGGGAGTTGAAGTTGATGGAGAAAAGTCACCAGCAGATTTTCGAGCGAAAAATTACTCTTAAGGTAGTGTTTGGACACCAAGTCCATCGATGTAGGGTCGAATCTTACAATGGGCCCTAGCTTTCAGTGAAGGAAAAAATTATGATGGAACATGGTGGTAGAGCCACTCTAAAGTTGATAATCTGTTCCAATAACTGCACCTAAGAGCCAGTTCCCCCGTCCAAGCAGTAGGCTTAACGTTGAGCTAACATTTTAGGCATCGTTACTTAAAGATCGGTGACATTGTAGACAAACTCTAAACCATTGAAGTACCTATTATTAAAAAAATTATAAACGGTTTTCATGAGAACAATAGCGGGATGATATCGCGGCGGGCTATTTTGCCTGACTGGGTTGCGAGCACTACGTATGTGTCGAAAAGTCGCAATTAAATTAATGCATGACAGCGGCGGCCGTCGATGGATTACGATCTCTCTGTGGTCACCGTTGTGTTAGGATTGTACTGTGCTTACCATCCGGGATAGAATCTACCGTCAATTTGCCGTGCTACTATATAAAAATCTAAATTGAGACTAAAAAATGTTAGCTACCTAAACAAAAACTGAAATGTTAAAATGAAACGGAAAAATCTTAATAACATTTATGTTTACAATAACAAAGTAAAGACCATTGAAATGTAACATAAATGCCTAAACTGAGTTTATAATTTGTATTGTACGTACCTATTTCAGTGGAGCTTAACAAAATGGTAACAAGTATTACGTAACGCAATGTGGGAGGTGGGGGGGTCTTGTAAAACGATACAATGCGTTACAAGGTTGGGAAGGGGGGATCTAAAAAGCGTTAGGTACTACCCGTGCGCAATAAGTTGAGACCTGGAGGCGGTGACGCCACAGACGCATGGTTGTACTGTGCACAAAAAGATATCACAAGTTTCCGCCCGCGACTTCGTCTCTGCTATTTTTTTTTTAATGTAGCGAGTGTTGTACTCGCAACAACGCCGCCTTATATTTATTATACTTGTTACTGTACACAACTGTTTGTTGTCCAACAAAAAGTCCAACACTTTTAACACGAAATTTATCTCCACTATGTAAAATTTTACCCTTCATTATAACAATAAACTTAACAGTAAAATAACGATAAAATATAGCAGTAACTCTAATAACTATTAACGAAACATTATCAAATAAGATCATAAAAATGGAGCGCGTCGTCGTTGCGTGACGTATGGCGTACGAGACTAAGTTGTTAAAAAAATGGCGTTGCCTACAGTACAACATGGAGCTTGAGGGAAGTTACAGGGTAAGCGGGCGGAGGGTTGCATTCCAGGCGAGTCTCAACTTATCGCGTTAAATCTAGTCAATTGAAATTTCCCAAGATCGTAACCCTTTTCGTTTATATTTTACGGGAATCCCTCGATCGTATCGTACGTCACTATTATTTTGGTTTCGTTGTCAGTATTCTGTAGTGTGTACACAAAAGCGCATTGCTGTTAAAATGAGTTCATACTGTAATTCCTCAAGACACGAAGATTTTCATCATCAGCTGTTCTTGGCCAATAAAAGCTTTCACATTGACTTGCTGACTTGGGGGTTACTTAACGTTTAAGGGGGGGTACAGAAAAATATTACGGCGCGTTACATGGGGAGATAATACTTGAACGCCCCCTTAAGAGGACACGGGTCCCTAAGAGCCCCCTATGTTTAGCAAAGGAAGAGACTGCTAAACACGTTCTCAGAGTGCGAAAAGTTGGCCCAATACCGGATAAAACACCTCGGTACACCGAGGACTCTTCCGGAGGTCTTTAACAATATCAGGCGATTGGTAGACTTCTTAGAAGAATTGTGCTGGCACGATTGAAGCCAGCCAGTCACAAAAATAGACGTAAAGTTGCGGAAAATAAGCCCGAGAAAACATATCTGATGCTCTTATTTTGTAAATATCTTGATAGTGGTATCATTATTCTAAAATAAATTTATTACATAAAATTTCATTAATAAAAGGGACACTAAAGTTTAGTCATTCAACAGCAAATAGGCAGGTAGTGACAACTTTATGCAATATCTAAATTGTATCACTACCTACCTAATTTTTATTGTCTATATTGGATCACTAGAATAATTATTTTTAGGGTTTCCTAGTCAACAAGAAACCCTTAAGTTTTATGTTCGATTTCGATTACATTTCCGGTTTGACTTCGAAGCATTTTGGCGGCTCCCAATAACTCCTAGAATCAGGGGTTACCTTTTATCGGAATGGTATCTAACAGAGGATAGGGCTCTCCGCCCTTCCTTTTCCCTCCTTGTGCAAAACAATTCTAAATTTTAACCAAATCCTGATACAAATATTATCGAAGTGACAAATTATGCACAAATAGGTAGGTATAAGTTATTTGATATTTCTACAGAACACTGAAATGTATGGGTAAATTTACAAATACACACCTTACAACAATTTTTTTTTTAGAAATAATTCAATATTTACTACCTGTGCAATTATACTTTAAGGTTATAAATGAAAAATAAACAAAATCAATATCCTTAAGATCATTTATTACAATTTCAACTGTTCACTTAACCTAAACCTTATCAACAAATACTATTATAAAATAAAATAATTATGAGTATTGAGCAGTCATAGATTTGCTTTCAAGAACATTATAAAAAAGTTTTATTAAAGAGACATACAATCTGTGACAAATACACTTATTAAATATATTAATTACATACTACTTATTCTCTTAAAGTAAATTATTACGCTTCAAAAATTATTTCAAAATTTTGTAATACTACTATTTTCGTAGTAAAGTTTTTATTTTTATTTTTATTCAACATATCATTATTCGTGAACTTAAAACATAAACAGTAAATAAATAGTTTCACAATGATCCGAGAAGGTGGTTGTTATTATAAAAATTAAAAAAAAAAAACAAAGTCACATTAGCACGTAAAAAGTAAATAGAATGACATTGTCTCAAAAAATATTTATCTAGTTTTCAATTAGAAATGTGATATTGCTAGAATACTGAAATTTTAAAATAATGTCTATAAATGTATAATAAAAGTATACGGTAAATAATATATTCTTAAACAATACTTTCATAATAGAAAGCCATTTTTAAGTTGTCTATGTTATTTAAACAAAATATAAATTAGCTCTGTGCAAATATTATTGTACATGAAAATTTCCGTTTTAATACTTATTAACATGGTCATACAACAGACTAAAATTCGAATATATATCAAAATTGGACAATAATTTTCAAATTTCAAACACCATTACATGGCAATACTTGGCGTGACTCATGAAAAACATTTATTGCTATCAGTACATAGTAATCTTCTTTACCCAAGTGTCGGGTAAAACTCGGCCCACGAGCTACAAGCGGCTCTTTGCCCTTTTCACGAGTAATAACATTTTGTATATGCGTATAGCGCCACCAAATGTTGCGTCGCGGCCCCATCAGTCAGGATGACCGTCGACGTAGCGTCACCGTTGCTACTGTAGCTACTTTTTAGCTAGGTCTAGCCACATTAATTATTTTTTTAAAGTAGTACCTAAATAAATTTGCTAATGTTTATATTATAAACACTACTTTTTAGTTACATCGTAAATCATAAACATATAAAATTTGTCACAAATTTATTGTGAAAAAAATCACGAAAGTTTATATTTAGCGAGGAACTACATAGAGGAAAAGTTAAATTATTAAAAAGGAAACAAAAATCTCAACTGCACCAAAAACATTTGACTAATTTTTTTTGCTATTTATTTGATTTCCAGACCTCGTACTTAAATATTGTATAGCCTATGTCACTCCCACAATTAAGACGAATCTAACGACACATCGTATGCTAAAATCGTCCATCAAGCTGCTACAAAGCGTGCCAAAGAAATAGACATACATAAATACCAATATACGCTCGAAAAACATGAACCTTCTTTTTCGAAATCGGATAAAAAAAAACAAATATGTTTATTGAGTCACATCCCCATACCCAAACATTTCTTTGTATAATTTACGTGCATACACGTAGATATGAGTTATCAACAGTTTGACATTTTAATGTAGCTAAAATAAGAAAAAAATATGGGGCATATAAGCAGTAATTGCTTTATAAAACAGATTTCTTGGAAATTTGACCTTCAAAGAATATTGTTGTACGGACTGCTAGCATTTGACTATTCTGGATAATGAGTTTATCAGACATCACTATTATAAAATAAATATCTTAAATCTAATAAAAATAGGCAGTGATTGCAACAAATCTTTTATCGAGGTAGCTTTGTTCTACTTCAACTGATCCACCAACTTCTTTAGCTAGAGATAATATCTGGAACAACAAAAATAATATTATCATTATCCCTTATCTCTACCAGTTTCTTAACCATATTGGAGATAGATGTGAATATTATTTTTAACCCTCAGTTATACTCCGTTTTTTAATTATCCATAAAAAGAAACTGACAATCACTAATGATCAATTTGAAAATAATGTTGCTAGATAAATTTTTCTAGTGTTATTACGATTAATTGAATCGTAAAATTTTTAGAATTTAATTTATGCTTTTTTTTATTTAGTATGTTCAATATTTTGCATTTATGAATTTAAAATGGTCTTATATTGTTAGGTATACATTTATTGGTTATTAAATAATTATTACTTATTATGTAAAGATTAGAGGTTGTCATTACACAGTTTAGATCTTAAATTATAATTTATAAAAAGTTGGCCGTCACGGGACATTCGGCAGATGTGAAACATCGTGGTAAATATTTCAAAAAAATGTTGACTGACTGGACTGTACCAGTACCCAAAAGAAAGTCACCGTGAAGATGTTTATTTTATTACTATGTATATGGTGGTCGCGATCCCAACTAAGTAATCGCTTTTAATCATCAATGTTCTAACATGAAACTTTGAAATAATCCAGTTTGTCTATTAAAAAAACGAACTCGGTTCCACACCGCCAACATTGGTCAAAGTGTCGCCACGCCAACATCCGCCAACATTGGGTCCAACAATCGGTCTGACCTACTGTATTAGATGTTTCACACCAAAAAAATTTGTAATGAACTACTTAACTGAGGTCGCCGCTACCCAAATTAAATAAAACTCACCTGGTCAGGTCTAGAGTTTCTAGGTAAATACAATGATATCGCGGTGGATATCGTTCTGGCGACCCTCATCAATTCCGAAGCAGACCTTGGTTGCAACATCGTTTCTAGATCATATTCGCGGTTCTGAAATTTAATTTTCATTGATAATAGTTACTTGTTCCATTTTAGCGGTATTTTAAAAAACATCGATTCTTATTCTTTAGGTACATTATGAAAAAACGGTGAAAAGGAATTTTTACGATGCGCCCGCAAATTTTGTCAAAAAGTGTGTAAACTATGAAGATGCTTGCTTGCACCTATTCTTTTTAACCTCCCACACAAAAAGATGGGTGTTTTAATTTAAAGTGTATATCTGCTTGGTGGCATCGCAGCTCACAAACGGCTGAATCGATTTTGATCTAGTTTTTTTTTTGTTTTTTTGAAAGGTAACTTGATCGAGAGTGTTGTTAGCTATGATACAAGAAAATCTGTACAACTGTTTGAACCGTTGATAAATAGATGTGTGCTTCTTCCACAGATTTGGTATTCTCTTACTTACTTATTGTTATTAGAAAAACCTTGACCTGATTCAAGAAAATCTATTCAGCCGTTTGAAGATTATCAGCTGCTTTCTACTTGATAAATTGATGTGAGCATTTTCCACAGGTCTGATTGAGTCGAAACTTGGGTTTTTGTTTGTTGAATCATATTAGAAGAACATGGCAACCTTGACCTGATGCTGCAGCGTCATCTGGAATCTGCAGGATACCTAACTCCTCACTAACTTACAACAGATATATTGTATTTGGGCTAATTGGTATGGTATCTATCAATGAATAGGTTACTTTTGTTGGGGTTTATTAAATTTTCAATTTTATTGTTGGTGAAGATAGTAACACTGAATCTTATGCGTACATAACTTCAAATAAGTATAACTCCTAATGCGCGTACATAAGTATACGTATGCACTTTTTGTTGTTCAAACCTTTCCTTTCTTATATGCTATTTCTAAAACACAACGTTAAAGCAAGTGTTAGCTACGGATTGTCTTGGGTTAAAATTGGTTCTAGATTTGGTGATGTTGGTCCTAGAAGCACCACCACCGCACCTATTTATTCCGCAAAGTAGCAGTGCTCGTGATGCTGTTTCCCTGTCTGAAGAGTGGGGTTGGCACCACACACTGATACATGATACGTTCCAATTCAGACCTCAAAAGTATCAACTTATTGGTATCAGGATTGCCATCATTGCAGCTTACTTTACATCAAATGGACTGGCTCACAACTTTATAGCAAAAAGAAAACTATGTAATTCTTGGATACGGATCTTAATTACGCCCAAGCACTATTGATGTGTTCATTCTTTCTCAGTTATTTGCGAGTCTAAAGATTAAAATCGGAAGGCATAATCGAACGCCTTTGATTTCATAAAACATTTGAACTACATGCGATCGTACCTCTCGTTCTTTCTATGATCCGTAAATAAGCGAATAACTTACTTAACACGACATTTTTTTTTTAAAGATAACCAACTTCAACGGTTTTGCGAAGTTTTCTGGTGTATCTTCGAAATTCAAGATCAAATATGCCAAAAAAATTAAAATGGGACCACCCTTGAGTATCCCCTTTCCAACAAAAAAAAAATCATCTAAATCTGTTCATAAACAAAGAAGTTATGATTGAACATCGATTAAAAAAATACATACATTCGAATTGAGAATCTCCTCCTTTTTTTAAGTCACTTAAAAAGGTGAAATATTTCAAATAAAAGTTACTATAGAACAACTCTGTGACCTATAATCGAGACTGCAAGTCAACTATGCGATATTATAAAAGTTGTCATCTTATCTACCAATTACATATTAATACACCAAATAGTGGCATTCTCCAAAATCTAGACACGTGATATTATTGTTACGATCTCAAAAAAAGATACAATTTTCAATTATGAAAGAAATATTTGGAAAAGTCTTGAATTTACTACAAAAACCTAGTATAAGTTAGTAGGTGAGATAAGGCGTCACGGTCTAGTGGAACACATACTTATTGTTAAACGTTACGGGTATGTAATAATCAAGGTCACTCTCGAAATTTCGATGGCTAATTTTTATCAAACATATTACCAAACCACATTCCGACGGAATACAGTTCTATTTTGGACATCCAAGTGACACTAAAAGCGAAAAATGGAAGAAATATTCAAGATGTCTACAACCACATACTTATGTAAGTACAACACCGCAGTGTTGTGTAAATAATATATTTTCTCTGAACTACGACTTTGACTGAGAACACCTGAAAACATCTTAATTGTACGAATAAATTACTTTACCGCTAAAGGCATTTTATTCGCCACGGGTGTAATAATATTATGAATGTTATGAGTATTTAAATCGAAATAAATTTAAGTAATTTAATTCTGTAAGAAAATTAGAAGCAACACTTACATTAGAGTAATCTGGTCCACCCCACGGCGGACTAAGGAACACCATGTCAGCACTGAGTTGGGGTGCTATCTCAAAGAAATCACCCACTATAAACTCAATACGGTCTGCGATCCCATAAATTTCCGCATTATGTTTGGCCATCTCTATTTTGAATGGGTCTATGTCAATGGCTATTACTGTAAATATTGTTTTCAAAACTTTATCAATGACAGCATAAAAGCGTAACAATATAAATAAATATATCAAGTTCATCAATATACATTGCTATTTGTCTAAAGAAAAATATTGCCGCCCAGAGACCGCCCGCGACTTCGATGACGTTAATTACAATGTAATACTTGATAATAATAAAAAGCCTAAATAAATCCCTTAGGGACAATGTTGCTTTGGAGATTGGCTCAGGTGATTAATATTGATTAATTTCAAAATTAGCTTTTTATAAGATATTTTTTTAGCAATATCAGTAGCTATGGACATTACCACCATTACACTCACAAAGTTTACCTCTTTATAATAATAGCATAGATTAACTTCAAAATTCGTATAGAAAAATAATATTTAGAATCATATTAGTGGTTCTGGAGATTACCTATGAACTAACAAGCTTTACCTATTTATTTAAAATAGTGGTGTATAGAAAAGATTGAAAATTAGCTTTTTATGAAATATTTCAATCATATAGTCTTCTAGAGATTACCTCTTTCCAACTCATAATTTTACCTATTTATAATAAGCGTTGTATAGATTACATTCAAAATTAACTTTGGATCAGAGAAATAATTTTTAGAATCGAATCAGTAGTCCCGGATATTACCTGCTAGAAAATATCAAACTTTACCTATATATAATAGTGTTGTATAGATTACATTAAAAATTAGCTTTTTATCACAGATTTTTTTGCCATATGAGTAGTTCTGGAGATTACCTCCTTCAAATACACAAACTTTACCTATTCACAAACTTGTTAAATCACAACCATGACCTAAAATAATAATTTAATATATCTTTTAACTTGCATGTTATCATTCTCATTGCTTCTAATATAAAAACATAGAATTAATTTAAACAGAATTTTATGTATTTTTACCTTTTTTACAGGTTCTAGCAAATTGTATTGTATTTCCACCAGCGCCACAGAAAGCGTCGAGTACAACATCGTAAGCGCACTTAGTAGCTATATGCCGAGCTACGTTCTCTGGGGTCACGCTGAACCAGCTCTCACGGTCTAACTTTATACCCTCGTCGAACCTTACAAATATTAATTTCATAAATTAATAATATTTCATCTCCAATATTATATATTTCCAAACTTCTGTTCTTCTATTTTCCTTATAAAAAAGCTATCTAAGCTAAGTAAGAATCAAAATGACTGTAAATGCACATGAAGGTAAATATGGTACAGTCCAGACAAAACAGCAACCTGAGGCTGATTTCAACAGCAGTTGTTGAAGTTTTTGCTTATTTGCATAATATATACCTGTGAAAAAGGGAATGCCTCTTTTTCCAATATTTCACCATTTTAGGATCATCTTTCAACTCTGTTGGCATATCACAAGGACCACAATCTTCTTCTAATTTGGAGTATCTTTTTTGTCGTCTCTTACGCTTTGATGATTCTTGTTGTGTAACTAAATAGAAGAAACCAGACATCCAATTTGAAATGTATGCTTTAATTTTTGTTTTCAGGTGGTGGTATGCATTTAAACCCACTTGAGTATTTACATATTCAAAAACTATGATGATTCTTTTAAGTTTATTGAAAACAAAACTTTTGAAGAAAATAAAAATTAGATAATTCAAAATAAAATAAACCTAGCGCCGAACTTTATTGCTGGTCTGAATACACGCTTATGTACTCTTTCTATTGGTCTTTAAACATTAGGATTACATTGACCTAGTTGTTCTCGTGTTTTTATTTGAAGTAATAAGCAATCAAATTGTATAGTGAAAGGGCGTAAGTACTATCAGGTTTTGGCAATATAGCATGGAAGGCACCCTTATTTTTCACATATTGAGACCAAGGTAGCCTAACAGATTTCCCTTTCTGTTTTGTTTCAGACACATTCCATAATTATGTGATGCATATATTATAAATAAAAACTCAAAAGCTATATCCAATAAACATTTCATAATATACTATCAATTAACTTACCTGTATTGTCTTCTGAATTATCACTTTTTTGCTTTTCATTCACTGTTTGTTCTTCCTTTTGCAAACCTATAGGTATTATATGAACATCATCTTTCACTTTAACTTTGTTTTCATCATTGTATGTTTCTGATTTACTTTGTATTTCAACTTCTTGAGTTTCTACTTGTATTAGTTCTGCAGTTTCAGTGCCTTGTATGTTATGACAATCCACATCTGTCTGCATTTCTTTTTCCTCTTGTGGTTTTGTCTAGAGCATAATTTTAAATTTAGCAAAAAATAATATCAATATACAAAATAAACTTTAGATAGTACCTGTTCCAAATCACATGGATTTCCTTCATCATCAAAATATGTTTTTTTTCCTGTGCTATATTTCTTGTTACGCGGAGGCCGGAGTCTAGCGAGACGCTTCCTATATATGAGAAAGCCTTTAGGCATTTTCTCTGAATGCATACAAAAGCCCATTATTTCGAAAGTAGACTTTATTTTCTCTGACGGTGCCTCCTCTTCATCAATCTCATGACTGAAACGGGTAATGTGAAAATTTCTAAATTATAGAAGTTACAACATATAATAAATCAAACTTTGCAAAAAAAAAAAAACACGGGTCAATACATCAGAGATGCGATTTTGTCCTTCTCATTTGAGTTTCACAAATAAAGGATCCAATTTTTTTTTTTAAACTTATCTGTAGGTGTAAAATCTCATACGGATTTACAATTTGTGACATCACTATTTTAAAAGCACAATAAAATGTCATTTAACTCTGTGAGAATTAACAATGCAGTATATATTTATTCACAGTACAATAAAAAACATTCAACCCACTTTATTTAAAATACCAATTAATGTGTAATTCAACATCTAATATTAACAAAAACAAAACACATTATAAAATCACCTTCTTTTTAATGTAACAGGTATTTCTTCAGGAGGATCATCATCTCCATCATCATAACTATATGAAGAAAAATTATTATTACTTGAGGATGGGTGTAAATTTGAAATTTGAGTATTTTGAGTATTTTCATCTTGAGTTACTGTTTTAAAACTACTTTTATTTGTCGTATCACTTCCTTCCACAGCTTCTGTATATTCTTCTTCTGAAACCGTCTTATTTTTGTCATCTTTTATTAGATTCTGCAGTAAAACTCCAACAGAGATTAAATATTTAGTACTAGGTTCCTTATTCATTTTCTTGGTTTTAGGTTGTTTGTCATCAAGTTTAATTTTTTCAACTTTTGTCTGTACTTCAATAACTGTTGGCAATTCCTGAGAGTTTCCTTCACTATTCTCACATTCAATTTCTATAATCTTATTGTCAATCATTTCTTTTGATTCTGAAACATTTTCTACATTTATTGTGGGTAATTCTGAGGGCTGAAGATTGTGTTTTTCAATATAATTAGCATAGTGAAATGCATATTGTTCTCCAAAGTGTTGTTTCCACAAAAACTGCCAATATTGTTCATTGTCCATTTCATCTGTAGGACCATTATATAAGCATTCATCAACATTTGCAATTCTTGTCTGATCATTAGACTGATCATCAGATGATGAGGAGACACTATAATCATCAGTAGGAGTTGATTCTGAAGTAACATGACTTGATGTCATATCATAACTTGATAAAGTAAGTTTGGTAACATTAGTCATTGAGTCTGTACCAATTATTGTTCTGGGACTTACTATTCTCTCATGTTCAGAGCATGATCGACGTCTGGCTATGGGCAACCATTGGTCATCTTTTATTATTTCACTACTTTTATCTATCTTAACAGCATTTATGTAGCACGTTTTCTTATATGGATTTACTTTAGAATCATATGAGAATTTCCTTTCTCTTCTGTTTTCATCATCTTTCAAATTCACAATATCCACATTTGGATGATGTTTTGGCATACCATAATCATCCATCAAAAGGTCATTACTTTCATTTAAATATGCTGGATTGATATAATCACTGTACTTTTTAATCCATGATGCCCAAATTAATCTTTCACCATGAACAGCCCAGAACTTATCCCAAGTTTCTTCTAAAAGATAATCTTCATTTTCAGTGTATGTTTCGAAATCTTGATCCATTTTTTCTAATTTATCATGTGCTGTAAAGTCAGAAGTGTAATCCTGATATGTGAGATCTGCACCACTGTCACTGGGTTGTAAGGCATGTGATGTGCTATGATGTATTTGGGCTACTTCATGCTCATCAGTAGAGCAACAGTTGTCTGTGTGGGAAGCACTGCAGTAACAACTTGCTCCTTCGTCCTTCTGTAAATAACCATAACATTTTAAGCAAATTAGAATAAATCAGTGTCTACCCAATAATTAGACCTACTATGCAACACATATACATTTGTTCATTCTATACTAGCTGGTAGCCGCGACTTCGTCTGCGTATTATTTGATATACACAGACTGATCTTGGAACACGACAAACCAAAAAAATCGCCGTTTTTGCGTGATTGAGTAACAAACATAGTAACTTTCCATTTATCATATTTGTAGGATAACACTTGTTAAACTATGACTTTTACCAGGATAAAATGTACCCTATGTGTTATTCCAGGTCATAGACTATCTGTGTGTCAAATTTCATTGAGATTTTTTCAGCCATTTTAGCGTGATTAAGTAACAAACATCCAAACATACACACTTTCACATTTATTATATTAGTAAGACTAGTAGGATGTATTAAATTTGTATAATATTCTTATCTATACAAATTAACAAAATTGAAGTGTCTGTTTGTAATGTCAAAATAACAGATTTTTAGTAAATGCATATCAAAGTATATCAGATACCTATAACAAAAAATCCATTTTTTCTTTGTGTGTCTGTTTGTTCTGGGTAATATCCGAAACAGTTGGACCAATTTTGACGGGACTTTCACTGGTAGATAGCTGAATTTATAGGGAGTAACTTAGGCTACTTTTATTTGAGAAAAGAATTAGGGTTCTGTACAGATAAAAAATTCTAGTCTTGGTGAATCAATTTGGGTGCTTAAACGGCTTACGCTGAGTAAACCATATGAGATATAGCAAATTAATGTACTAAACAATTGTAGACATTAAAAATACCTACAAAAATGTCTGGGAGTGTATATGTCTATTTTCTAAGGAACACCCACAATAAGCATTTTTATCTTTAAAATAGCTGGGAGCGGGGGAGCAAGATTTGCGTGGGCACAGCTAGTAATAATATAAAAGTCTTAACAGTCATCATATAACATCTGAACTACTTTACCAAATGAGCTCATATTCACAGAACATATTTGTTTTACAGAGATAATGGTTCCTAGTTATGTTAGTATCTGATAGGTGGTGCTGTGGTCGAGCCAATAACCACTGGAAAGGGCAGTGCAATGTCTGCCAGGTCAGCTAGTATATTTATTATATTTGATCTTGCATTGTACCTTTTCACATTATATCCACTGTCATGAAATGTACACAAATGTTAAATTAAGAAAGTCCTAATTAACTCAAATAGTAAGCATATACCTCACATTTCACCTTATATGATGTGTCCAAAGAGAAATGAACATGAGAGTGTTCATCCAACTCTTGAGATTGTGAATCTTGTAAAACCTCTGCATCACTTTCACTACCATATTCCTTATCAGTATAATAGGTTTTAACTGCATCTCTAAAAATAAAATACCCTTTATCATTTTTTTTAAACTGTCATAACTATCAACTACAATTTTAACTATCTTGTTAATTTAATAGAATTACTTTACTTTTTATGCTTTTTTGTTATCGCAAGTTGTGAAGTCAAGATGGCTGAGTGGTTTAGACTTGCTGAATATTGATTCAATGTCCTCAGGTTTTTTTTATCAATGAATTATCAGAATTTAAATACATTTATAAGTGTAATTGGTAGCACTATCACTGATGGTGAATGAAAAACATAGTGAGAAACCCTGAATTTTTCAGAAATGTTTTTGTAGGCGTATAGCATATCCATATGCATAGGCATATGTAGGAAAAATATAGACATGTGGATTTCTCGGTTTTTGAAATCACTATGATGTTGTAAGTTGGTGCAGTGATTAAGCTTTTGCCCTGCCTTGGTAAGATACTTTTTTACCCAGTAGTGGTCAAACACACAAGCCAGTATTTATATTATTCTTATTACAGAATAGCATTAAAAAAAAACTATGAACTTTGGGAGACCCCTGTTTCAAGGATTACAAGTTCAATGAAATTTGTAGTTCTAATACTGAATGATAAAGCATAAGTTGAAACTTAATTAGAAGTATGACAAAATCTTTTAAACATATTTTAGAAGCTAAGGATGATGTCTCCTGCCATTTGCTTACAAGCTATATCATGCATAAAATTGCATTAATTTATTATCTACCTTATGAAAACTCTGCTGCACATACAATACAAATAGTTATCATCATAGTTATCTTCGTCTTCACTGTCGATAAAGTGGAACTCAGCGAGAGGTTCCCAACGGTGATAATGGTCGTAATATTCCGACATCATTTTAGAGGTTAACACTTGTTAGTTGCATACTAGATTCAATAGTTATAAATAACGTTACTTAATAAAAACAGAATTTTAGTCATAGAAAGTTTTATTTTATTTACACAAATAATCCATTAAAACACAACATAACAGAGAACAGAGACTTTAAAATTAAAATAAAAGAATCAATTTGTTTTGCCAAGTGCCAATTGCCAGCCTAAAATATAAATTATAGAATAAAAGTAGATGAAATCCCAAAATTTGGTAGAAATTGGTCGACTTCTAAATGAAAATTCGGTAGGTTTACCAAAGCACGCACGCATAGGCACGTAAACACGCGAGTTGAATGCAGAGCTAAGGAATTCGATAGTGCTATTACCTAATTATAATTATTTCTGTCGATAAATTTTAACGTTGTTTTAAATTAATTTGGTCAATGAAAAACAAGGTAATAAATTAACAATCATTGTTTCAATTATCTCACATAATGGAATGAAACGGAATAATTTAATATCAAAATGTAATCACCGTCAGATTTATTTTTCGTCATTTTCCATGCTTGGTAATGAATAAATACATGATTTTTTTTTGTAACAGAATGGGGATCGTGAAAGTAGACTATGATGCCATCTGATGAAAATATTTACAACTTTGGGATGTCATTGAAGATATAGCTTTTGCAAAGAACTTGTCATAAGTTAAACAAATAAAATTAATTTTGCCTATGTCTACATCAAAAGTGTGTTGTTGTATTCGTGGATGTTCAAATATGCCATATTAAATGAATAAAATATCTTGGATATGAATAAAATATGAATACACAGGTGAAATTTTATCACTTCCCAGAAAGCCTATTACACACGGCATGGATGACCTACAAACGTAAACACTGCATAAATGCACTAAAATTCACATGTAACACGAATATTGCAATAAAAAACTAATAAAGCATTATATAAGAATGTTGTGTAACTTATGATAAATACATTGGATAAAAGTATACTATTAAACTAATTTCTTTTATTTTATTACATATTAGGAAATATTCTAAGCATGGGGAAACATACAAAAATACACGAATTTGTAGTGTTCATCTCTTTAATCATTCATTTCGTTTCGAAAATACTGAATCTTACTTTTGGTTTCATTTCACAGTTTTGCATTTCCAACCAAAATTATTTAGGTTTTGATGTTATAGTTGTTTTTATTAATTTTCTCGAAAACGGCGAATTACCCTGTAATGAAAGTGGTACCGTTATAATCAGGGATTTAATTTATATCAATTTCAACCCCCAATTCGTGCCAAACGATTCTAAATCCAACCCAAAACTTTTAGTATTACCACAATTAATTAATTTTATCAGATGGATGATATAAGTATACAACTTTAGTAGCTACTTATAATAATTTTCTCATCATATACATAACAAATACTTGCTTGAGCGACTATTTTACAAGTTACTATTGCTTGTTTATTTGTATTTTCTACTTCAGTAACATAAAAAATGTAACTAGTTTAACATTTTTTTCCTTTAAAGTTATTTTGACCACGAATACGGTTGTTGGTTACTGGTAAAATGACAAATTTTATTGAAGTGAAAACTTTTTAGCATCGTTGTGATTTGAAAGTCGATGAAACGAAAAGCGACGGTAAAAAGAGACAGACACATAAATTCATAAGATTTAACACATAAGACATTCTATTGCTGATTGATATTGTGTTAGATTACTTTAGTCGTAGAAATGAAATTATTTCGGTTAGCGGCCTCTGTACAAACCGTATGGGAATAATTTTGAATAATTAATGATGAAAAATTACAAAATTTCCAGTTCGTACAGAAGTAACGATAAAGGGCGCTAAAATGAGAACCCTAATAAAATAAAATTATATATTTTTCAAATTACGTTACCAAAGTACAAATTTGTAATTATAGCGACATCTCTCGCCACAACTGACGCATCGACGCATCTACGTAGCGACACATAGCGACATCTATCGAGCCAATATATACAAGATCCCGACTACAACTGTCGGGTCAGCTGCCCGCCAGGCATAGCACCTGTTTGGCCGGAGGATCCTCCCTTTTCTATGGCGGATGAGGAAATTTACTCTCTGTTCCTCACCTCCGCTAAAGTATTTTATCACAAAAACTTCCTAGAGGTTACCAAAATAAAAATACGTACTTAAGTTGCAAATTTCAACAGTACAAAAGTAGGTACGAACATTGAAAAATATAAATTTTGAGACGTCAAACAAACTACCTAGATAGTTCTCATAAGAGAGCGAAAATCTTGTCAGAAGATCCCACTTTGTTTAGTTATTAGTTGGGGAAAGGCATCACAACAACCGTGGTGTTTTGTAAACGTGTACATATTATACGTTTCTACTTTTTCAGATTATATTCTCATGGATATTTCAAATATGCAAGGTGATGCCTTAATTGAAAATTATATTGTGAATAATGGTTGTGAGTACATTTTCATAAACTTTAAATTAGTGTATATTTGATCTTATTCTGAATTTAAAAAAAACATAGATGTGAAGGTTTCACTTCTATCACATGTGAATTGCACACATGTTTTTTTATTCATTTTTTAAATGCAATTATAGTTAGTTGGTACTTAAATAGACTGTTTACATTACAGCGTTTACATTACAAAGCTTTACTCATTTCACTCTAGAATGCTCTACTATCGACGATAGTGCTGCCTCTACAGTTCGAGCACGATCCCTATTTGAAGGACTCGGATAAGTCATTAATAAAAAGAAAAATAACATGGGATTGACCTTGAGTATTAATGCGATTAGTAAGCGTACGATAGTTTCCAAGAGAGCACTCACATCACTCTAGTAAGAGCGCGTGAGGCAAGGCGTGTGGACGGTGCGGCGCGGCGGGGAGATGTTTCCACTCTTCACCTCAGATCCCAAATGCATTCAACTTGCGCGCTTACTATACTTATAAAAACAATTAAATTAAAAACAAGTTTAAATTCTAGAAAGAGTATATATTATAATATTTCGTCATTACTTATAAATTGCGTACTCGCACCTAGTGCGTACTGAAGTTTAACCTAGATTTCGTTTCGGCAGTTTTTATGAAGACGTAATACTATTTACTTTAGTGTACTGTGACTGCGCGCCTACGTCACGCAATTGCACCCGTTTCCCTTCCTTGCTACATTATCTGCCCCTGTTATCGTCGGTAGTACCTCGTCCCACCAACAGCCAACGTCTGTCAGAAACAAAAGATTGTTGTACACTGAATTTTACGACTATAGTACAGTTTTTTATAGAATGATCATGTGATTTTAATGACAAAATAAGAGTGGAATGCTAAAAAAGAATAAGCTTTAACTCAGAAAGTAATATATTTAATTCATTTTATTTTTATAAATATTTTTTATGTCATCACAACATACATATTTCATTTAGCGCCATTTTATGAATAGATGTTATAACTAATTTCGGTATGTTCCTAAGCTATTGCATTTAATTTAATTTCATAAAAGTATCTTAAAATCCTCAAAAATTACGAAAAATATATGAAACGTAGCCATCTGGCAATGCTGTTGTTAACGTTCCGTTCTTCATAATTCATAGTCTTTACAGAGTATATAATCGAAATTCGTAATCGCAATAGCTTGACTCATAATTTTATTATTATTTTCGTTATAAATTATATTTGACTAAAATTTCAAATTAGCTTGTGCCTGCAAAAATTATGCGCATAAGATGAACAATAAATTAAAATTTCACACTTTGCTGTTGTAGTACAGTGTTTTGTTTATGACATTTTTTTTTATTGTCAACTTGTCAGTTCAGTCAGTTGTCATTTTTTATTTTGACATTACGTAAAATCACATGTGTTTTGTGTCTTGTGAATATTTTATAATTCATTGAATAATTTGTGCTACGTCTGCTTATTATAATATAAATGTGAAAAATGGGGAAGAAAAACAAGGAGTCATTAGGACGAGCTCTTATTAAAGACAGATTTTCAAAAAACCGCCACCGGAGACATGTCGAAGATAACACAATGGTAAATTTTTGACTGAATAAAATATGAATGTGCTTTTACTTCTAAATACACATTTAAAACCCAATACTCAAGAAGCAATTATTGCATAAGAATATGAGCCTAAGTCGTGTGAGAATGATCGTTTTTTTAATTTATATATTTTGTTATAATAAATATAACCTAGTATTGTACAATATATTTTTTTATTCTAATCTTTTTTATATGTATCAAATTGAGAAGAGCGCGAGCTTAATAAATTCTTCACACCCATTGCTTATAAATTGGACATATTTTGGTAGCTTGATTTATAATTTTGTACCCATGTTTAAACAAAAAGAAATGACCTTGCAACATCAAAACTTTTATTATTAAACCTAGCTTGCTAGCTGTATGGCTGCAGGCACTTGATAGGAAGTATAATGCAAATAAAAGTTAGACCTGAGAATCCATCAACAATTAAAACACTTATCCGGTAGTTGAAATACTATGTTATGTTATATGTATGTATACAACATTATGTTTTGAAGATTTTGGTTTGACTTGTTGCGATGGAGACAGTTTATTTTAACTAAACTAATTTTTTTACTACTTGAATAATAAAAATAATAATAAAGACTTAAAGAATGAATAAAATGTAAATAAATATTAAAGAAGAGCTTAAATTGATCAAGGCTTTCTCATAGATGGACAAATATCATAATATATTAACTTTGAATAATATTGTTAATATTGGTAGCTCCACACAACAGAAGTTAAAGATGGCTTTGATTGGGGAAGACTGAACCTGCAGTCTGTAACAGCAGAATCATCAATTCAAGAGTTCTTATCTATTGCTGAGTTAGCACAAAGAGAATTTACTGCTGAAAAATTAAATATAAAGTATAAATCTGTACCAAATAAAGTGTATACAGAGACTTCACAACCAGACTTTGATGAACCTTTACTTGTGCCAAGAAGGTAATCATTTACTATATTGTAATATTTTTCAAATAGAGTAATATATATATATATATATTTGCTTATGTGTTTGGTTTTGTAGGTGCTTTATTTTTATCAACTAAAAATTATCAATAATAATTATAAACAAATTTATATGTGACAATAATATATTATTTCATATTAAAACATTTACATTATTATTTGAGAATGCTAAACCACATCAAAAACTGATTCCCTCATAAATTATTTATTTACATTAATAATTTTTATTTTCCGTTTTGCATTTTTTGCATTATTTGTAATGAATTATGGTATGAAAGGTATTTTGTATGGTTTAAGTTATTTTGAGTTAAAATCTATATCTATACTTATACATGCTAATCTTTGGAACTACCAATAGGATTCAAAAAATCTTTTTGTATATGATAAACAGATTCATAAGGAGTAGTATATAATATGTAGAATTAAGATACACCTCTCAGCTAGCCTAAAATATTGATTTTTATTAAGTAAGTCTAAAGACAAAGTGCCCCAGAACTGCTTTACCCACATGTGCTGTTGTAATGGTTAGTAATACATAAAATACAATGATCTACAAAAATATTGGTCCTTAGTACATCTAAAAAAAGTCTGTGATATCATATTCCTATCTCTTATATAATTAGCCAATAACAGGCATTTTGTGACAATAATTTATTGAAAATTAAAAAATGATTTATGGGCATTATTATTAGGCATAACAACTAGCATACTAATCCTTAGGAATGAAAGTTCCTTTATCATTAAGACAATTTCGTGAAATAATCTTTGCCTTTTATAGCATGTTATTTGAACGCAAAGTTTACGAGATAATAGAAAATTAAAATAATTCAACACTTGGCTCGAAAGAACTGGGTGCATTGAAAACCAATATATTTTAATACAGCAAGAAAATGTTACTTTACATAAAAATGTATATACATACAGTATAAACTCTTTATAACTAAACTCAAGGGACTGAGCATTTTTTGTCGTTAGAGAGAGTTATCATTATATGGAGTGAACAAAAAAACAACAAAATTAACAAGAATTTTTAATATGTATGTCTTAGATAATAAATGCTTATAAATTATTGTTGACACATATAGTCTGATAACTTTGTCTGACGTTTTTTGCTATGCCAGTACTTGTTTTGTATTATTTTATGTATTCTATTCATATCTAGATAAGTGGTGGAATCGTCTTGATTAAACAACAAAAAAATATCTACCAACTTAGCGGCATCTAGGGCTTGTTAAATTGTTGGTGGTGATTCGGCTTTGTCCACTTGATCATCTTCTTCATCGTGATTATCGGGTGTTTCCTGACTTTTTGACACTAAATCAACAATTTGTTCATCTGTAAGTGTACCAGTTGTGGCTACATCCTCATCTATATTTTCGTACGATTGTAGATCTTCGTTAAAATTGTTTGGTATGTTGATCTGGCTTATCCATTCACTCACTGGTAGATTGTCTTCACTGTTAAATTGGTTCGTTTCTTGGCTACTACATAATCCAGCATGTCGAAAAGAATGTTGGATAGTGGCTGCTGTTACCTCTTGCCAGGCTTTTGATAAGAAGTTCACTGCTTGTAACATGTTGATCGAGACCTTGCCGTCAGTTTCGATCATATCCATCAACATTTCCCGTCTATAGTGGCCCTTTATTCTTTTAATTACACTCTGATCTATTGGTTGTAAAATACTGGTTGTATTAGCTGGGAAAAATGCTAACTCTATGTTTCGAAGATTAGATATGATTGGGTGAGCAGGACAATTGTCTACTAGAAGCAAGATTTTCCGTGATTTTAATTGAGCATCCCATTTTCTCACTTCCTCTTCAAAAATCTGCGATGTCATCCAAGCTGACTTGTTTGCTTTGTATGTAACTGGCAACTGTTTTATGTTCTTGAAACACATAGGGTTTTTCGATTTGCCTATAACTAAGAGCTTTCTTTTTCTGTGCCACTCATATTGGCAGCCACTAAAACTGTAATACGCTCTTTAGACAGTTAGAATTTTAAAGTTTTGTCGGGAGTCAACTTGAAAAAAAGGCCAGTTCATCTGCATTAAAAATGTCTTCTGGTGAGTACTTCATCTTTAATTTAGGCCACACTGTACTAATCCAATTGTTAGTCACATTCATATCGACATCCCGCGCCTCTCCGTTCATTTTACCGTACGTAATTTGGTGACGGTGCTTAAATTTTCCGAGCCAACCTTCAGATGCTTTAAAGTCAATTATGCCAAGTTGGTTGGCAAACTTTTCAGCCTTAGCTTTTACAATTGGCCCCGTGATGTGTACATTATTCGGGCGTTGATTGTTAAACCACGACAACATTACCTGATCTAAGTCTTCGAATTTTGGCTTTCTTAATTTTTTAGAAGAGTTTCCTTCCAGCGCCGCCTGTAGAATTGTTTTTTGGTTTTTCCAAATGGTAGCAACAGTGGATTGACTTAGTTCAAAACGCCTTCCAACGTCACTTTTATTTTCTCCCTTTTCAATCGCACGTATCACACAAACTTTTTCGTCAACACTAATCGCTTTCCGTTTACTGGCCATGTTAACAGTTTCAAAGTAGGTTTACGACTGATAATACGATAGGTACCCAGTATGCTGGTTCGAAGACCATCACTTCCGAGAAAACAATGCGTCATACTGCACGTGTTCAAGGCATTTCTTTACGTTTTCATTTCATTGGTGCACTATTAGAATCCGTAACCCCGGCGAATGCCATATGCACTACAGCTGTTTATGTACAGGTTGATTCAAAAGGATAATTTGGAAAATTGTAGATAATTCCATAAATAATAATATTAAAAAAAATTAAAATACAGTGTACACTCTTTATAACGAAACTCAAGGGACTGAGCATTTTTTGTCGTTCTAGAGAGTTATCGTTATATGGAGTGAACAAAAAAACAACCAAATTAACAAGAATTTTTAATATGTATGTCTTAGATAATAATGCTTATAAATTATTGTTTACACATATAGTCTGATAACTTTGTCTGACGTTTTTTGCTATGCCAGTACTTGTTTTGTATTATTTTATGTATTCTATTCATATCTTCTTCTATCAAACTTTTTCGTCAACACTAATCGCTTTCCGTTTACTGGCTATGTTAACAGTTTCAAAGTAGGTTTACGACTGATAATACGATAGGTACCCAGTATGCTTGGTCGAAGACCATCACTTCCGAGAAAACAATGCGTCATATTAAGGATAACAAAAGCTAGACCGACCTCGGATGTTTCGGAGCTTCAAAGTCTTTTGTTACCTGATAATAAACAATAATACCGATAATAAATATTTACTGTCTAAAAATATGAACACATTTCTTCGTAATAGAGAATGGCGTATCGCTATAAAGAGTGTTTCAATATGTGGGTTTTAACGCAAACCAACCAAGTTGGGCTCACTTCAATGTTATAGGGAGTTTATCGTTATAAAGGATAACGTTATAAAGAGTTTACACTGTATATATCTCTTTTATTATATTAAGTGAGCAATTCTTGTGTATATATATGTAATCGGTTTCTCGGGAATAGCTCCAATGATTTCGATGAAACTTTGTATTTAGATAATGCTTTATGTTTTAAGTATACCTAGAAAAGTGTTTTTTATTTTGTAAGACACAGAGCAAAGCTTGGTCGCCCAGATATTATATGTATTAAATATGTATTGCCTTTTCTGTTTGTTTTTTCTATTTCTGATAAATTCAATGTAATTCCAGACCTCAATGGACTCCTGGCATATCAGCTGAAGAACAGTTAAACAAGGAAAGAGAAGTGTTTCTAGACTGGCGTCGGAATCTCAATGAGCTACAAGCAAAACTTGGTGCTGCTCTTACTCCGTATGAAAAAAACTTAGAACTTTGGAAACAGTTATGGAGAACTTTGGAGAAGTCGGATATTGTTCTTGTTCTTTTAGATGCACGGAATCCACTTCTTTTTAGGTAAATATGATAAATGAGTAATAAAAGTACCTTCTATAAGATTAATTATTAGTAACAACATGGTTTCACCAGTGTAAAATTTCCAACTTTCCACCATTTCGCCGCCAACCCACCTGTGTAGCCTATAATTGTTCTCACTTTCCATAATGGCATACTGTTTGCCGACTTGCTTGCAGTTGATGGTTTCTGCTCCTTTCCTTTGTGTCGTGGCGTGAAGTTAATTAGCCTATTTAACCTTCCTCAATAAATAGGATATAAAATGTAAAAAAAAAAATCAGATCTATAATGTACCATATACATCTTCTATACTATTCCTTGAGAATTTAACTATTCTTTTTACACTAGCTGTGCCCCACGGTTTCACCCGTGTTAATTTTATACGACAAACATCGCCAATGCTTCTATGTAGGCAATTTTTTATACTTTGTGTAAAACTATCGACATTTTTATGAGAAATAAATTAGTTTTTGAAGTTATAATATATCCTATGTTACTTTCTAATACTGTGTAGCTTTATGTGAAAGAATTTTTGAAAATTTGTGCAATAGGTTTTGAGTTTATCCATTATAAATAAAAAAAACAAACAAAAAATCAAATTTTTCCTCTTTATAATATTGGTATAGAAAAAATATTTTTCGAATCCAACTGCTAGTTTCAGAGATTGTACCATTTCCATTTCTTTATTTTCTCGATGACAGCTCCTGTGAAAACTGAAAGGAGCGTCTTTTTTACATTATGTATGCATTATTTTGTAAAAATATGACGTTTACACATATACAAGGTTATACCAGAATCGAAGCAACTGATAGGGATGGAGCTATATCGATAAACATAACACGATAACAGACCCGATATTTTTTTACAAAATGTAAGAAACTAAACTACTGCCGGATACTTTTGTACAAATTTATTAACTAATATTATATTTCATTACAAGATGTTACACATATTAATTCTTGATTGATAATGCCAACTTCAAAATTTTCGAAGCTGTTGTAAAATAAGTAGGTATAGGTAGGTACTCGACAATGAAACGAAATAATTATAACGACAGGTAATCTTTATTTATTTATTTTAATCAAAATCTGATGAATGATGATATAATAAATATATGCGATCGATATCATTACTTATTTGGTCACAACACTACAACTATCAAATTAGAACTGTCATCGAGAAAATAAAGAAATGGAAATAGCATAGTGTGTTTACACAAACAGTCTAACAAAAAAACTCTTCAGTTTTATTATGGTATAATATAAAATAACAATATTATTAAATTAAATATAATAAATTATTTTTATAAGTTGTTTTCTATTGATGACAGATGTGCAGATCTCGAAAAATATGCATTAGAACAAAATTGTAAATTTATTTTACTGTTGAATAAAGCGGACCTTACAAGTGAATATGAAAGGAAATGTTGGGCTGAATATTTCAGTAAAGAGGTAAATAATACGTAATATATTTTATGGATGACATAAAAACATATTAGACATCTACAGACATGTTGTATACTATGTTAAATTCAGAAATGTATTTATTTATAATGTTCCAGTAGCAAGATTTCAAAGATTAAAAATTGTTGTTGATAGAATAAAATAATTCCGATCATAAAAACTTTTATCTATTGAGTAAATGAAATGAAATTTTGTATACATATATATAACAAAAATGCCAAACAACATAAACAACATGTTTTATATGCCAACATTATATATTTAAACAAAATTTTAACAACAAAGGAATTATAAAATCCTCTGTTATTTTGCATTAGGTGACTTCATCTACATCTTGAGAATGTAGACTCAAAAAAATAAATGGATACTACAAACCTAAAGGTAAAGAGACCATTGTTTATGTACCTAGTAAAGAATGGAACAGATTGCCAATATCTGCAAATTACAAAAAAATTAAATGAGTTAATTTTAGACAAATAGGTGAAATAGGCAGGTATGTGTAAATAAAAATGTTGTTTGTTTTCAGAACATTCCAATAATATTTTTCTCTGCAGCTAAAAACACAAATGAACGAAAAATATCTGAGACCAGTGAAGAGCCATTGAATGAAAATGAAAATATTAATTCAGATACAGATACGGCTAGTTCTGATTTCGAAAATGATGAAATCAATGATACAGCATTAAAAAGTACTGAAGAAGATATAGAAATATTTAAAAAGCAACTCGGAGAAATAGATAGGGCTGTAACAAATACTGCTAACAGATTAGATAGAATAAAAATAGCTTTAGATAAAGTTGTTGAAAATATAAGACTGGGTAAACCAATAGAACCATTCCACAGTTTAGAACAATTGTCAATCAACAGTCAAAAAGTTGAAGATGTTAAGGATATTGTAAAAGTTGAAGAATTTCATGAAAATGTTAACAATTCTCATGAAATATGTGACAGAGATAGATTATTGGCAATTTTAAAGAGTATTAAACTGGTTAAATTAAAAAATCCACCAAGAATAAGTGTTGGTATGATAGGATATCCAAATGTTGGTAAATCAAGCACTGTGAATATTTTAATGCAAACCAAGAAAGTGAGTATAAAATTTAATTATGTTTACATAAAAATGACTGTTTGTTTTATGATTGTACAAAAAAAGGAATGCAATTCATCTGCATGCTATTGAAAGTTTAAAATTTATAATCACAAAAAATTAAAACAATATGGAGTCAAATTATTCTCATTTAAAATGTATATACAGTGTGGCTCTACAATGGCGACATTAAATGAACACACGTATCTGGTTACGCAATTTCAGATTTTGGAGATACAGTGTAAACTCTTTATAACGATAAACTCCCTATAACGTTGAAGTGAGCCCAACTTGGTTGGTTTGCGTTAAAACCCACATATTGAAACACTCTTTATAGCGATACGCCATTCTCTATTACGAAGAAATGTGTTCATATTTTTAGACAGTAAATACATATTTATTATTGGTATTATTGTTTATGTTATGTTATCAGATAACAAAAGACTTTGAAGCTCCGAAACATCCGAGGTCGGTCTAGCTTTTGTTATCCTTAATATGACGCATTGTTTTCTCGGAAGTGATGGTCTTCGACCAAGCATACTGGGTACCTATCGTATTATCAGTCGTAAACCTACTTTGAAACTGTTAACATAGCCAGTAAACGGAAAGCGATTAGTGTTGACGAAAAAGTTTGATAGAAGAAGATATGAATAGAATACATAAAATAATACAAAACAAGTACTGGCATAGCAAAAAACGTCAGACAAAGTTATCAGACTATATGTGTAAACAATAATTTATAAGCATTATTATCTAAGACATACATATTAAAAATTCTTGTTAATTTGGTTGTTTTTTTGTTCACTCCATATAACGATAACTCTCTAGAACGACAAAAAATGCTCAGTCCCTTGAGTTTCGTTATAAAGAGTGTACACTGTATTTTAAATTTTTTTAATATTATTATTTATGGAATTATCTACAATTTTCCAAATTATCCTTTTGAATCAACCTGTGCATAAACAGCTGTAGTGCATATGGCATTCGCCGGGGTTACGGATTCTAATAGTGCACCAATGAAATGAAAACGTAAAGAAATGCTATAATGAGACAATTGACACTTCCACATAATGCAGAAAAGGGATAGGACCTTTGTTGGTGAGGCGTTAACTCTCGTAGGTTATAATGGTAAGCAGCTTAATAAATTGCTCACCTAATTTATTATTTAGTTTGAAAATTTAGTTTTTTCATTTTTACAAAATATTTTGTTTTATAGTTATTTTTATGATTACTAACTACTAGCCCAGCACGTTAGTTTAATTAATGTCGCTATTGTAGAGCCCCATTGTGTATCACATTTGGGCTTAATTTAATATTGCAATTGTGTGTGTTAATACATCTAAAACTGGAAGAGCAAAAAAATAAATGGAAAATTTATTATTTCTAAATGAATACTTTGTAGCACAGTAGACATTGTTCTGCCCTTTCCGGTAGTTAATAACTTGGCCACAGCACCACCTTTTGGGTCCTCGTTTTGCGACTTTATTGGCATAAAATCAACATACTATATTGTGTATGTGAGTCATTTTGGTACATAAGTATAGAATTAGTAATGTATTATTTTAAGAAAACGAATTTATTTTGTAAATATGATCGCAAATGGTGAAATTTTTCACAAATTAACAATCACTAAAAGACACAACAAGTTGAAATGAATAGATAAATAGATCTGTGTATTTTCACAATTTATTAATAATTATGATGATGATGCTTATATTAGATAAAAAAGAATCTGGTCGGAATGACAAACAAGCTCGGATAGGTAATTGGGACTTTTTTTGATGTTTATGGTAGTTATCATTTAGGTGAGTTTCTGCGATTAAAGTTACTTTTATCGAATTTGTATTTACATGTTTTTTTAGGTAAGTGTAAGCTCTATGCCAGGTCACACGCGACACATACAATCATTGATCTTGGATGATGATATTGAATTGTTGGACTGTCCTGGTTTAGTTCTGCCGGCGTATGCTGTCGCACCGGACTTACTACTTACAGCTGTATTGCCTATCGATCAGGTTAGCTATTCATATCATACTATGTTCATCATATGAAAGGTTGCCTGGCATATCAATAGAACGTAAATTGTTACGTCGAAAATTTGGACATCTATTAAGTCTAAAGGTAATTTTTTTTAAAAGATTGATTAAAAAAATATATTTTTCGTTCAGAAGAATACACATGCATTCCTCAGGCCAGATTTAGAACAATTTTTAATAAAAAAGAAAACCAACTTCAATTATTTTGAGTTACCTAGTGTATCTTCGAAGCTGAGGGTTCAATGCCACAATTGAGGTATCCCCTTTCCAACAATTTTTTTTTAATTTAAATGGGTTCTAAACAAGTTAAAAATAAAAAAAGTTATGGCTGAACATCCATAATTTTTTTTTGTAATATTTGTACAAAACAGAATTTGTACAATTGCAAGTATATTGTTAAAAAAGTTCAGCATTTAAAAAAATGGTGTTTCGCTTTTGTTAATATATTTATTCCTTACAAAAAAACAAGGTGCTTATTCTTGAATAAAATAAATAAATACGTACCCGAATACCTTGATGCTATCTTCACAAATCAGGATTCTTCTCAAATATTTAAATGGTTCCGAAGTAATAGTAGATAAATTATGTAATAGGCATTATTATAAAATATGCTATTTATTATTTTATAAAATAGATGCGTTCGCACGAAGCGGCAATGGCGCGCCTCTGCCAGCTTGTCAGCAAACATACGTTTGAAGAGAAATACGGATTGCTGTTACCGCAAGATGATACCCAAGCACCGGTCGACTATGTCCAGATACTTACTGCACATGCATGTAAGTTACTTTGACCAGTACTATATTCGTATTATTTTTAAAATTTATTTTAGAATTAGCGTTTGGCCAAATTGTACATTACACTTACTGCACGTGGTAGTAAGTAATTTTTACTAGTATTATTTTGAGATTAAAAAAATTTTTTTTTTTAATATTTAACATTTGGTAAAATTGTGCAGATACTTACTGCACATGTGTGTAAGTAACTAACCAGTAATATTTTTATATTCTTTTTTAAATCATCCAAGATGGTAACACCTGAAGCCTAGAAGGACTGACTCTCAAGTGCAACTGCTGGAACACACCTATATGTGTTTGGAGATAAATTTTCAATTTCAAGGTTATCCAGGCGGGAATAAAAAAATACTTTACCAATCATTACGATGATTTCCTTCACTGAAACTCGGGTCTCATTGTAGGGATTCAAACCCACGTCGATTGCAGCGATGTCCGTACACCTAGGCATCTATATGCTTGTTGTTACCATTTTGGGTCATATTGCGTCGTCACTTAACAATAGGTGACATTGCGGACAAGCGCTAAAACCTGTAAAGAATAAAAAAAAGGAACTTTGGATTCGGTGTTGTTTTGTATTCATTAGTCGCATTTTGTATTTCAATACTACACTTCAGCTATAGGGTCTACAAACGGCTTAAGGTGGACTTTCGAGTCTAGCGTCAGGCGTCACAAACACTTCGTCAGTGACGCTTTAGTGGCTTTGAATATTCGCGTCTGTAGTATCGCCTACGCCGCGCTTACCTGATCTCTCAATAGCTCTTAAGAAATTATTACATTTGTTATAGATTTACTTAAATTGCTTAAAAAAGAGCGAAAGGGTGATATTTTGAAACAGTCTTTATTTCGGATATTCTTATAACTTTCCGTGATAAAATGACAAAGTAACAGGTTCTACCAAATCAATGTATTTATAAAAAATTTGTCTTCTTCTTCGGTAAACATCTCAATAGTTGATATTTTTATTAAGTTAATTGAGGAACAGCTTCAAAATACACGTGAGCGATATCGTCACGACAAACGCGAGTACTTCACTGTCGTTGGTGTCTGACAAAAGGATAGTGCGTATCAGTGGTGCTGTACTCGAATAATGTTCTCTCCATTTCCATGCAACATTCATCTGCCGTTCTGCCGCGGCGTCACTAACGCATAGCCACTGTCGCCACAGACGCTTACATCGAAAGTCCACCTTTACTGCACTTATAAAAGGATGTAAAAATAAAACAGATATCCTTAAAATGAATTTTATTTCACAGACAATAGAGGCTTCATGACAGCGGCTGGACAGCCGGACCAGTCTCGTTCAGCACGTCTGCTCCTGAAAGAAGCGGCCAGTGGACGACTACGATGGGAACAACTGCCGCCCGGTTACAAGCCTATACCCATCGAGGAACTCTTAGAAGAGAAGAGAAACGAAAAGAGGAAGCCTACTCCGCGAGAAGCGAGAGTGGTCGAAGTAAGTTTTTTAGATTATTTTAACAGCATAATCTGTAAATGTACGTTTATTTTCAGTGTTATTCTGAATTTTAATGCATGGAAAATAATTGAAACAAATAAATTTGTTGAACTTTTGTATTTTAAAAATATGTTAAGTTACTTCACGAAGACAAAGTAGGTACCTGTATATGACTCTGTAATAATCTGAATATTATATATTATTATTTGTGTTGTGTTCATGTTGGTTACACATATCTAAATATTATAAATCGTAATTTAGTTTTTGTAAACATATCAAAACTCAATGATAATATTGTTATAAAAAAGTAGTTTTTGATTGAAATGAATACATAATGTATAAAATATCATTTAATGGAAATTAATTTTATTATTTTGAACATGAGATATTACTTTCTTTTGTAGGGTTGGCAAAACAAATCGGCAGAAATTGATAGCGCCTTCTTTACTATGAATAAAGGTGCAGCACACGTAAAAGGAAAACCTATTTTGGGGTGAGTTGTAACAATGTTTTTATCTCAAAGGAATTCTTATAACTACGTCAAATGGGGATGTGTGGAGAACAGTTTTTAAAACCTCTTCAACAGCGGGTAAAATTAACTGTTCTCCAATGGTGTGCGGTTTTCCAGATTTCGCTATAAATAATGAGATATTGTAAGATGCCCGCAAACCATTATCGTTACTTTCAGACGTTGAAGCGAACATACTGTGCATGGTGGGTCTTTTTTCATATTTTTCTTTCAACGTTTGAAAATTACATATTTCAAATCTTTTACCTATTTTATCAGGATGACACCTTTCTAAATGATCTTCGAGCTTAGATGGTTTAATAGAGTCATTGCACAAAACTCTGTTACATAAAAGGCATATGGGCAATCGTTTGTCTGCCTTTGATGGCAGAAAACCAAATTTTAAATAATCAACACTGTACTGTCGACATTTCTTCTTAGATTCGGCCATTTTTCTTATCAGTTACATACTTACCTGTAAATAAAAAACTTTGTTTTAGTAATCACAGGGCGGTTTTACTTAACAGGATATGGCTATTATAAGATAGTATGATTAGTTTTTTCATTAATTAGGTAAATTTTGAGATATTCCTGTGAATTTGATAGTAAGTACTTTTCAATAAAAGTTTTATATTAAAATTCCGCGATATTAATTATTCATTAAAATACTTAATTATTACTTTGATACACGTTACTAGTACGTAGAGACACATACAATTTAGGAAAATATATTTAATTAAAGTCATTTAGCATTAGCGACTGCGAGGGACCTGAAATATTTACAGTCATGCAGGTCAATCATAATATATCTTTTCCTTAGTGAAGCACCACACAGTTAGGTAAAAAAAATCTAATAAAGTAGGGACAAAAAGTTCAATTATTCTCGGCTTTCTGATCTTTTATGGATGTATCTAACAATGGCTCTGTTCAGTATTTAATTTTTAATAAGTACCTAAAACACACAAACATTGCAAATATACATATTACAAAATAAAATAAAGATATGTACGTATACCTAAAGTAACAAATAGGCAGGTAAGTACTTACTTTTTCAACACACGCAACGGTAAACACTAACGTTTATTCACTTTACTTTTCTATTCGAAATTCCGGAAACAAATGAGTAACGTTTATCTTTGGCATTCGTATTTATATTAGTGAAGGTTCAAACAAGTTCATCCAAGATTGCAAGCACATACATCACTAGTCGTATTTCGTCCCTTCGCACGTCTGAACAAGCGATGCGGACGGTGCGGCAGCAGCGGCGTCACTTTGCAAGTCTCCACACGTTGTACTGATTAAGGAATATGCAAGTTTTTACAAGTAACAGTCGCTGAGATTCTTTAATTATTATCTGCCTACATTGATAGGTGAAGTCAAGCCAACATTGTTAGTTCTTCACACTATCGAAAATAGACCAATTTTCATAGACCCCCGCTTACTAATTGTGCACCCCCATTTCTTCTCTCGTGGACTTCTGGGTGTCCACCTGGACCACTTTGGGAATCACTGGTATATACTTTCATATGCATTTAGTAAAAAGCTGAGATATTGATATTAAAAAAAGACACTTCAATTTTATTAATTGTGTAGATACATATATAATGAGTTTTTGTTGTGACATTTCGACCTCGTAAAATGCAACGTGAAAAATACACGTTTTACACCGGTATGGGATGAAAAATATCGTTATTATCAATTAAAGCCAAAAGAGAAACCTAAATAAACTTTGCGAATGCGCAGCGTTCATACTGGATGGATGCCAAGCGTTAATTCATAAAGTTCCAGTGCCGCCGCCGTCGCGTTTTACGACTGAGTTTCGTTAACGGTCGCGAAAATTACTCCTAAATGTGAATAAGGATATGGCGTAATCTATATATACTCTATCTAGCTCAAGAGTCTGTTTGTTTGACCGCGCTAACCTATGAAACAACCTGTTATATTTGAAAAATTCTATTTTCATATTATAGTATATTTATTGAGGAATGTTATAGGCTATATAACTTCACGCTAAGACACTAAGGGGCGGAGCGGTACTCATGAATATCAAACTATCTGTGTAGCTGTAGAGCACGGGAAGTGAAATCAACGATAGGCGAAAAGGATGCGTTTACGGTGTGGCGGCGCGGTTGAGAGTTGGTCGAATAAATTTAACTTGGATGAAACCGTGGGGCACAATTAGTATCGTTATAAATGTTTAATTGCTGCTAATCTTACTCAGAAGAAATATTTATAATGTGTACAAGCTGTGCCCGCGGCTTCGCTTGCGAGGACGACAGAAGAAAGAAGAAACTTGAATACCTAACTTTTTATTGAATGAAGATATCTTGATTTCTTTTTTGATAAGGATCTATTTTCGGAGTAAAACAATTTTTTTTTAATCATTGTCTATCCTGTATTATTTTCGTAGTACCTTTGAATGACCTTGGCTTACAAAAGTTAGGATATCTGTGGTGTGTTTTGTTGGTTATTATAAAGTGAATGATGATGTAAAAGAGATGACGTTTTTAACGAGCCTAAAGTGTGAATGAACAATATGATATGAAGGAAAGGGGTAGGAAATAAGAAGAGGTACGACTGGGGGGTTGTGTGACGACGATAGCAGTGTTAAGACGTGGTTTAATAAGATTTGTATATTTAAGATAATTATTAGTGTGATTATTAGTAAATGACTAGAAAAAAGAATATTTCATTTCACACTCACAATCCCACATCAATGCAAACCTCAATCATTTTAGTTATAAGATTTATAAGTAGATGTCGTAGTTGGATTGCTTAGTTAGCTGTTTTACAAAACAGAATCGTTATGTAAGGCAGCTAAAAGTCATTTAGCGGTTATTCATGATTACTGAACGTTGACACGCAGTATTGCAGGAAGGTTTTGAATTTATCAATACAGCGGCCTAATGTTTAGCGATTTTGTAAAACGGCGTGAAACGAAACGTCGGATTTTAACATATTACACCGAACAGCGTACGCCGTCCGTCGTTTGGCTGGGTTAGGTTAGGTTAGAGGAGGAAACCTCTATAAAAAACCCAACGCCTGATGGGCGGGGGACGGGGTGGATTCATCCGTCTCCTTCCCCTGCCAGGCCGAACCAAGGGGAGTTGGGTCGGGGGGCCCGACTTCCCATTGCACTGGTTCAGCGGACGGGGAGACAGTTCCGTTGCACCGGACCGCCTCCATCAGTGGGCGGCCCTTCCGGGCCTTGCTGTCGGGGCGAGGCGGTAGTATGCTACCTGCAGGTCCTGTGCCGCCCCATTACAGCGGCGGACGGTGCACCGTGGAGTTTTAGTGAGTAGGAGTCTCACATAATCACTCGTCCCCCCGGGCGGGTGTGTACCCATGACGGGTTTCTTCACGTTAAAAAAAAGGTTAGACTTGTGATAAGAAACAGTGCGAGACGGTTGATGCAGCGGCTGGTAAGCGTGAACATAAAATGCTTATTGTGACTGCAGATAAGCTATTCTACAAAACGTCTAAACATGAGTAGCAGTTTTTGTTAAACACAGGGCAATGACAATCCATCTGGAGGTCGCGGTCTTTTAGCTGTATTATTTAACGGAGCTGTTTTGTAAAACAGACAATTAAGCAATCCAACTGCGACATATACATCTATATTCACCCGCATAAAGTCTCACATCATTACTTCTATAGATGAATAAAATGTTTGAGGTTTGTCGTTGTGCGCGCATCACGCAAAAACCATTGGTAGTTTATTTTATTTTTTACTTGTTACATACTTGATCAATAAAATTTATAAGTACTTACAATTTTTAAGAACATATAGTTTTTATAAGCATTACACGTTCTTCTGTGTCCACGCTAGTAAAGCCGCGGGCACAACGAGTACACTATAAAATTGTACAACAATAAAAAAATAATCCTAATAACACTTTGTGATAATGTAGGTTTCTATTCGTTAGTTCCAGAAATTATAAAAATAATATTAAATTGTAAAATAGGCATATATGAATAGAAAAAGAGGTAAAGTTTGTATGTTTGTAATTGTACTCTTAAAAGCATTTTTCGAATTCGCATTATCTCCGTAGTCTCTACAATTACTGATCCGATTCTAAAAATACTTTCACTGATAGAAAGCTACATTACCCCAAATTGATAAAGCCAATTTTTTCTTATAAAATTTTACATCATATAAATTATTACCTCCCTATATTTATTTATAAACTTTACCTCTATTTAATAGATATAGATAAAAAGGTAAGTTTCTATGTTTGTGGTTTCTAGAATTACTGATCCGATTCTAAAAATACTTTCACTGATAGAAAGCTACATTACCCCAAATTGATAAAGCCAATTTTTTCTTATAAAATTTTACATCATATAAATTATTACCTCCCTATATTTATTTATAAACTTTACCTCTATTTAATAGATATAGATAAAAAGGTAAGTTTCTATGTTTGTGGTTTCTAGAATTACTGATCCGATTCTAAAAACCCTTTCACTGATAGAAAGCCGCATTATGATAAAGTGATATAGACTTTTTTTTTTTATTATGTTTTATATTATAGTTAACGTAAATGAAGTCGCGGGCAATATTTATGACACTGTTGTTTTTTTTCTAGTATAACGGGTGTACAAACTGCAGACAGACAACTAAATAAACCCTGGAAGTTAGAAAAGAAGCATGCAAACAAAAATAAAAGAGAGAAACTTCGAAGAGTCTATGCACATTTGGATGAGCACTAATTTTAGAATGTATATCTGTCCTCTTCACTCACATGCAATAAGTTAATACCTATATAATTCGTTAACTAGAGAGTGAGTGAGAAGGATATATCGAAGCGATAAAAATGTTTGTAATGTCAAGTTATGTATCTTTCTTGTACAAGAATTAAAATTTGATTATAATTTGATGTTTCTTTTTTAAAAATATTTTTAACATTATTTTATCTATATTAATATAATTATAAACCTCAATAATATAAGGTAATGTCCCGGGATCTTGCCAGCTGCTTAGCAGTAAGCCCAGAAGTAATATAATAAATAAATAAAAGGTAGGAAAATTAAAAACTATGAAGTTAGTAAAAGTTTATGTAATAAAAAAAGTATTAATCTAACAATTAGATGGAAAAGAGACGAAGGGGGTGAAGGTACGGGTCCTAGTTATTTATGGTTCGGGTGTTAAAAAAAATTGTACTTGCTGATATACGTTGCAATTTCTGAAATCTGGTTTTAGTTGATGTTGACTCTGCGAGATCTCATTGAAAAAGGGGCCAACGCGATGGTCACTGTCACCTTCCTAACAGTACAAGCCTCGTTAGGTTAGAGAGTATATTGAATTGATAAATAACTCCGGTATATTGTTCTGTGGTACAAGCCGTCCGTTGGTTTGAAAATTAAAAGCTTTTTCTTTATTGTTATTGGTTATTGGTCGTTGGATTTGTTTCCGATTTTGTTTGATATTTGTGACACCGATATAGATAAAAAATGTTGTAAAGTAGTACTATAATTAGATTAATTTGTATTATGTTTTTTCTATTTTTACTGTTCAATAAAATACTAAGAACAATATATATGCCCTAACTAGCAAAAATCCCGATTTTCTGATTTAAGTACGGATATCTTAATCGCTAATTTAATACAAGTACCTACTCGACTTTACGTTGCTTAGCCTATGTAAGTTGACTAAGGCATAGTTTTTTATCCGTAGTTAACTCGACCAATGGTCAGATTTTATACCAGATGGTTAAAATCATGGCTGGCCGATGCGATTTTGTCCAAGTTCGGTGAAGTTGTAAAAGCCGCAGAAAAAAAAAGCGTTTTTTAATTCATAGTTAAGCCAACCATTTGTTAGAAACCAACAGCTCGGTTTGGACTAAAGATGAAACGGATATCCGGTAACTTTTCGGTATCCGGCCTATCCCGCCTTTTTTTCACTATCCGGCCGTTAATGTAACTAATGGTTATAGTGAATTTTACTACGGATCAAAAAACTGGGCCTAAGTCGACAACTATAATTGAAGCTGTGAACAAAGATGATGATGAATCCTAGGGCTGCAAAAAAACCATAACAGAATTTTATGATTTCTATTATTGAATTATACTTTAGGAACTTCTTTTTAGGAAGGTATTTGACATGTTACAAAACAGTATTTTCTACTTATAATGATACACTCTAAGGTATGATGATGATAATGATTACATTCAAAAGTAATTCAAAATAATAAAATAATATAACTGAAATCAAAAGAAAACTACAGTACTGTAAAATCACACATTTAAACTTTAGTCATGAACTACTTTTAGGAAAAATGTATCTATGTAATAAATCTAAAAATCAAAGTAATTTTAAAATAAACTCTCACGTGTCAAAGAATCAATGTTTACTTTCGTTTATACTTTTGTAGTATTCATAATTAATTCTAAATTCTTAAATCATTGACTTCATCAAGTCTCCCTTCACAATAATTTTCTTCTGGACTGGATGTTGCTGGTAGTTGTTTTTGTACAAGTATCAACTCTTTATAAAATGACAAAGCAGGTAATTTGGTCCTGTCAGCATGAAAATGCTTCCCAAGTAATTTAAATATTTGGTCTTTACCTATGAAATTGCCGTTTTGTATGAAAAAATTTAAACGAATTTTTTTCATGTATTTTTTATTTGTATTAATCGAAGTAATCACCCATGCAATGAATGCATCTTTGCCAGCGCAGTGGCAGTTTATTGATGCCCTTCTTAAAGAAATCAGCTGGACGGGAGGCAACAAATTCTTCAAAAGCATTTTGTACTGCCTCCGGGTATTGAATTTTTTTCCCGCCAAGGAGTTATCCAAATTCTGGAAAAAGTAGTAGTCTGTAGGCGCAAGGTCTGGTGAGTAGGGCGGATGACGGAGAACTTCCAACCCCAGTTCTTGTAACTTGGAGACCGTCTGCTGTGCAGTATGAGGTCGCGCGTTGTCGTGCAGGAGTAGCGGAGACGAGTGAATGACCAATGCTGGTTGGAGATGTGCCAGCTTCTCCATCATTGTGTTCAGTTCTTCACAGTACACATCTGCAGTAATGCTCACCCCGTTTGGTAAGAAGCTGTGATGAATCACACCGGCACTAGACCACCAAACAGTGACCATCACTTTTCTAGGGGTAAGTTTTCGTTTAGGGCATTGTTTAGGTGCTGAACCAGGATCCAACCAACTTGCTGAGCGCTTGCGGTTATTAAACAGAATCCATTTTTCATTGCAGGTAACAATACGGTTCAAAATTCCTTCATTTGTGTGTCTATTAAGCAGTGCAAGGCACGTCTCGACGCGTACTTCGCGCTTGCGATCATTGAGTTCGTGGGGCACCCATTTGTCAAGCTTTTTTACCTTGCCAATTTGACGCAAATGGACCAATATTGTTTTGACGCTAACGTCGAAAGCTGCTGCTAATTCAGCCGTAGATTGTGTATCATCAGCTTCTACAATCGCCTTTAATTAGTCATTGTCGACCAAAGTCTTGGGACGACCGCGAGGTTCATTTTTCAGGTCGAAATTCCCAGAACGGAAGCGAGCAAACCAATAACAGGTGGTGCGTTGGTTTGTAGTGTTAGCTCCGTAAACGTCGTTGATGTTGCGTGCCGCTTGTGCCGCGTTGCTGCCACGACGGTACTCATATTCCATAATTACTCGAATTTTTAACGTATCCATGATGACAAAAAAGATTGAAATGCGATGAAAATGTAACACTAATCAATAAACAAATGACTACTTTTGGAAAAAGAATTCAATGTTTTTAAAATAAAATTAATTTGAAATTAGAATTCTTAGCCAAACAAAAATTATTTTCATTTGAAATGGCCAGTACTGCAGAACGGCAATTTCATAGGTAAAGACCTATTATCACTCAATTTTTTTTCTCAATTACTCAATTTGCAGCCCTAGCATTTATTAGTTTTGCTATATCACTTTTGTAAAAAGGTTCTTCACGAATAAGGACGTTATAATTTTTTTTAGACTTCTATAAAATAAATCGTTTGTACTCTTTGAATGCTAATGGCCAAGTTGTTGTTGGTTTAAAAATGGCTTTGACCGCTTCTCTCCAGTCATTGACGGGACAGTTTGCACCTAACTTTAATAATGTGGAAGCTTCACCTATAATATTTCTGATTGCATCGGGATGTAGGAATACTTCGTGTGTTCTCTTTTTTTTTTTGATAATACCGAACTGTAAATTTGCTGGCATAAATGAATGCCCAGTGACCGGAAAACCAGCTCGATGGCTTCGATAGAATTGTTTAAAAGAAGTCATTTTAAAGAAGTTCCAATTAAAATACAATTTTTATTTTGGCCCCCACGGCCATTTGCCACAAGACGTAGGTACTTAATACGTTTAATACCAGATACCAGTCATATCATTATTAGACAGGCGATGGTATACTGAAGAGGCAACTAAATTCGAGTATTTATTATACTCATTTTCAGTATAATAATATGTAAAACTCTGTTTTTTGAAAGTGGTAAGAGTGATGATTCCTCCACCATGGTTAAATTATAAAAATATAATTGTCGAGAGTAATAATAATAGTAATATGATGATTAACTAAATTATTAATTATAGGTATAATAATAAGGTAAAGGTAAATCACTAGGATAACATTGGGAGTAACTATTATACGTCATAACCTCTAGGTGCTTATGTGTTACTTGCTAACATGTTTTACTATGCGTGGAACGGATGTAAATCATTATAAGTTTTGTTTCAGAATATAAAAACAAATCATTCCCACAAATATGAAGCAAAATCTAAAACAGGCCAGTTTGGCCTTTATGACGATTTCTTTTGGAATTCATTTTTGTCATTTTAAATAAATATAAAAAAAATTAGGTAGGCGTATTTAAATCGTAAACACTTAGGTAAGTGGTGTTTTAAATAAAATATGTGTATCAATACCTAAGTCGTAAATACCATAAACTGTCCCTGTTTTACAATAATACAATAATTCGTCGAGTATCCAGTCTGTTATTGTAACGTTACATTTTACATTTTATAACGACTTTACACGCCCGATATCGTTATTATGTAATAATAAATTACAAAAAAAAATTATGTACGAATAGATAGTGATTTAAATAAATCAAGTATGAGCCATCGTAAATCACGCTTGCAAATACTGAACAACTGATTATGAAAGTTAAGTTTAAATTATCAACAAATTATTATGCATTATAAACCTACTTACGTACGTACGGGTTTTGAAAATGTTGAATATCTATTGTTTCTGCTTTTATTATGTAATTCAATGGTCAGACGTTTTCAGTCAAGGCTAAAACGTTTTATTCTTAAATATGTAGGCACCTACTTACTTGGCTTAAACAAATACTTTTGTATTTTACATTATTAACTATAATCAATACAATTGTTTCATTTAAAGAGGTAAAGTTTGTAGAAGGTAACCTCAGGAATAATGGATCCAATTAATTTTTTTTCATCAATACCTAGTTGTGGTAGGTTACTAAATACTAAAGGCATGTTTTTTGAAGTTTTAATAAAGAATTATGCCCGTTATGAAAATATATCAGTGATTTTTTACGTTGAGGGCGCAATTGTAACAAAAAGTTTAGTGAGTTTTCAATACGAAGTCACATAATAAACCTAAACCTCTTGTTTTATTGTGGTAAAGAAGTAAAGGTAGTCACATACAACCCATAATCTGGCAAAGAATTGTAAATTCTATTCCAACACTCGTATACGAATTGAATTATAATGAAGTGATACATCTTAGGTGGCGAATATCAAAGTGGACCAGAATTGAGAGTGATATTTCAAGGATGCGTTTCGTATAAATAAATTTTGTTACATGAGAGAGAAGAAAGATACAAGTAGGGAGAAGGAGAAAGACAGGTGACAGCTATACACTGCAAGTATATTAGCCTAATAGTTTAGGTTATCCCCGTCTCTCTTATTAAGAAGTTTCACTTAAAATTTTATATTACCTACGACCTACCTATCATAATTATAGTTATAGTAGGTATAATTAATACAAGCGAAGTCACGGGCTGCTACCAGTATTAAATATATCTAGTAAAAGAGTTATCAAATTTAATCATATTATCTACGTTCTGAGCATTTAACAAATTCTTCTCCAAATCTTGTATCTTTTTTATCTTTAGGTCTACTTTGTGACTCAGTATGAATAAATAATATGTCGATTTCTAACAAATCCGAATCCATATCATTTCATTTATTTCCATGTCCAGTTGATTGATTTTATGATATACTGGCTGTGCCCGTGGCTTCGCACACGTGGACTACAAGAATGCCCGCGCGAATCTTGCTCCACCGCTCCCGGCTATTTTAAAGACAAAAATGCATATTGTGGGTGTTCCTTTTAAGATAGATACATACTCTCTCGGACTTTTTTGTAGGTCTTTTTAATGCCTATAATTATGTAGTACATTAATTTGCCATATCACTTATGGTTTACTCAGCATAAGCCATTTAAGCACCCGAATTGATTCACGATGACCAGTTTTTTTTTATAAGTGCGGAACCCTAATTCTTTTTCTAAAATTAAAGTAGTCTAAGTTCCTTCCTATAAATTCAGCTATCTACCAGTGAAAGTTCCGTCAAAATCGATCCAACCGTTTCGGAGATTACCCGGAACAAACAGACACATAAAAAAAATTTAAATGGGATTTTTTTATTGGTATCGTATATACTTTCATATGCATTTCATAAAAAACTGTTATTTTGACATTACAAACAGACACTTCAATTTTATTAATTGTATAGATGATGAATACTTTACACAATGATACATAAACCTACCTACACGGCTTATTAATAAGAATTAAAAAAAAAAAAAAATTAAATTCTTTTAGGTAGGTTTAAATTACAACCAAATAGAATTTCTTACTCCTTTACCTTCCATATTAGTTTCAACTATATATTTATAGGTAGCATTATTAAAATTACATTTTCAACAGTTTTAAATACACGGAACACATGTAATAAATCTCAATTTGATATTTTTGTTTCTGTAACCTACATACATAAATCGGAAAGCGAAGCATCTTTCATTAATATTTATGTCGATTCTATTTATTTTCTTTTTCTTTAAAATCTTAAATATATAGATTGTGAAGATCTAATTTAGTATCGTTGATTGCGGCTGTCGTCGACGGTTAAACTTGCGTTGAAATTGATATATCACGTTGCAAGTTCTTATAAAGGAGACCTTTTCACTTTGCTGTTGACATGTTAACAATTATCAGCAGCAAAGCGGAAAAAGACAATTTTATGAAGAACTTTTGCTTCCAATTTACTTCTGCGTTCTTTCTTCGTTTCTCTTGCCATTATTATTACCTGGAAAATGAATAGGAAAATTAGAGAAATATAATTTTTTTAGTGCAAGGAATAAAATGCAAATAATAAAAAGGTTAACACGAGCGCTTAAAAGAATCAATGTAAGCGCTTTAAATGCAAGTCTTTTAAGTGCCGTGGCAGCGCGTTCCAATACAACGTCGAAGAACGCGTGTTCAATGACAAAGAAGGCGATTTCGAAGAAGAAAAATTATCTTAAACAACAGCGACTACCCAAGACAAATTCCATCGGCAGTCGACAACGTCCGCGCCCGCCGGCTTGTAGAAATACCTCTTCTTCCAAATCTTCGGTAAATAGAAACAACCTTTTTCTCTTGCCGAAGTGGATGCTACCGTGTAGCTGTGTGGCTTCGTATACCAGCTTGCGCGTCATGATTTTATAGTGGAAAAAATCAATGCGATCAATCAATCAAATCAAGGTTAGGACGTTTTCTAGTGCTCGCATAGTTGGAAATCTCTCGGCAAACGTCTAGGCTTAACATAACATACCATTACGCCTGTATCCTCGAAGGGTTAAGCAGAGTACTAATGTAAGTACACTCACAGTTCGTTGAGTATGTTTTTTAGGTCCCATGTTATAGGGGACGAGCCTATTTCCATTAATCGGGCACAAAGCAAAACTCCGAGCTGCTACTGAGAATTTCATGGAAAACCCCAATAACACTTTGCCCGACCTGGGAATCGAACCCAGGACCTGGAGCATAGCAGGCTTAACGTTAATAACAAATCGTTTTAAAAATCATTTCGTAGGATATCGACTATACGAAATCTCTTAAGATATTAGAATAAGGGTTCTAAGAATATTTAAAAGTAGAAACTTCCAGATAGTTAAGCATTAAACAGTTACATGTGAATTCATTGAAACAGCTCTTGGCAATCTCGAGCCCTATTTATAGTGTTTTGTGTATATATCATTGCTCAGAAAATGTAAACAGTATTTGTGTAAATATATTTGTAGTGAGTCGGCTGCAAAACGCGAAGGCCGATATAGGTAGTTACGAACGTATGGGTTTTAATGTTGATATTATAATGCAAGTTGATATTGTTATACTAGGCTACTCTTTATAAGCTCGGTGCCTAGACTATTGTTGTGCTGCAACAAAACGATCAATTGAAATTATCGCCATTTACCTGTGGATTATTAAACGAAGATATGTTAAATTGAAATTTATGTTTCTTAAAGATGTGGGCTAGTGCACAGAAAAACAATAAAAGAAATGAAATAATATGTTAATTTATGTACATAAATTTCAGCGAAGTAGGTACGCTGTGAAAATTTTAAGTTTTATTGGAAATTTTCCATTAAAGATCGCCATTGTTTAAATTTCTGGGCGATCGAGCTAAGCTCGGTGTCTTAGATAAAAAAATCATCTGTTCAGGTAAACTTGGAATGTGAAAACATTTTCTAAATACATACATAGTTTCATCGAAATCTTTGGAGCCGTTTATTCGAGAGATTTTATCCTTATCATAGACCCTATCGATTGGTGCAATAACATAGTGAATGTCAGTTTTTTTTGCATTTTTTAGCTCGTTCGATTCCCGGTACATGTAAACTTTTAAAAAAATCTGTGAATGCAGAAATAGTTTTCCTTTAAGTAAAATTTGCTATCTTTAATATTTAATGTATATTTCTTCCATGTCCCGTTCGTTTTTTCCACTCTGTATATACATTTTACGATAGATGTTTGAAGAATGCTTATAACATTATTGCATAATTAATGCACTTATTTAAACAAAATAAATATTCTCATGTTCTGTTCGTTTCATGATAGTGAATGGGCATAGATGTTTGAAAAATGTTTATGGCATGATTGCCTAATTAATCGACATATTTAAACAAAATAAATACTCTCATGTACCGTTGGTTTCACGATAGTGAATGGGCCGCCAGAACAATATTTCTCACATGAAACGGACGTCCTGCAACATTACAAAGACTAACGCCGACTTTCACGAACATTCACGACCTATTTCACCAAATTAATGATGCCATACGTCTTCAGGAAATCGAAATAAAAGTGCTTTAACGTTTAATAAAGATGTAACGATGCTTTTGTTTCTTAGTGAAACGAACGTTGGCAAGAAAAGCAAGAAAAGTCGTTGTCAGCTGCCAGTTAGTACGACCAAGGTCTTTATGGATTAAAAACTGCTCTTGTGATGTTATAAAACAACAATATTATTCACAATATAAACATGGAATTATTTTTTGTTGTATTTAGAACTTAAAATAAAAAATCATGAATATATTTTTATACAAGATCATAAAGCATTACAATCTAAAATACGTAAATAACTTGAGTATTTCTTCTATTATATAGCATTTTTAAAATATGTTTTTTCATTATGGCGACAGATTTTTTACTTGAGGTTGGTAGCTAGTCAGGCGGGCTTTAGAAAATAACCTACCACCGTGCTGTCGTTTCGGCACGATGTTTTCCTTCACCGAGAGCTTAGACTTCTTGTAGGGATTCGAATTCACGTTGATCAACCTGGTGTCTGCACTAGCTAACCACTAAGCCATCATTGCATAATAATTGTAAATATTTTTAACCGACTTAAAAAAAAGGGGAAGGTTTCTCAATTTGAATTCGTATTTTTTTAATGTATGTTCAGCCATAACTTCTATATTTGTGAACCGATTTGGATGATTCTTCGGAAAGGGGATACTTTAACCCTAGTCCCATTTATCGGGCACACCAATCTCCGAGTTGCTACTGAAAATTTCATAGAACAATAAAGAAAACCAACTTCAATGATTCTGTGGTTTTGTGTCAAATTGTACGATCAAGAAGAGCCAGCATACTGTATCGATGATACAATAATAATACCACCTTTACTTGACAGGTGGAGCTGTTTTATAATTTTAGATTTTTTTACAAAAAGACAATATGGAGAAAGGTACTTTGCCGTTAAATAAATGTTATACATTGACATACGTCGCAGTCACTTTACCAACTGTAAATAACATTTTTTTAATAACGAAAGTACAAACTTACAGTTTTTGAATTTTTTACTTTATTTGTGCCACAAGAAATTGCTTATTGACAAATTTCATGTTTCTAGGTCAACTGAGAGTACCCTATAGGTTTTAATTCTCTTTGGAATTGTTCATAAATGCGACATAAACAGCCGTATCTTTTGATTGCGTTGACTTAGAAGTTTGATTTTTTCACAACTTCAAGGGACTTGCAGAACAGAGTTTTTGATATTAAGTTCAACTTGATACCTCCACGCACTCCTGAGAAAAAGGGTCTTGACAGACAGACAGACGCACGGACAAAGAAATGATCTTTTAAGTGTTCCTTTTTTCCTTTTGAGGTACGGAACCCTAAAAAACAGAAAAATATCGTATCAATTCTCAACCGTCAAATCATTCCATAATGATTGATAAATTAAATTTATGAATTGTGAAGTAAGATTAAATTACAGGATGTAAATAACTATTATACATAACAAATACGTGCAGAGCCGCTGGGTACCGCTAGTATGCATATATATCTGTTCTTTTTCAACTGGCGCCTCTCTAGACAATTTCATAAAACCGTCATTCGTGAATATCATATAAATCATTCATAGTACCTTTAAATAAAAATGATTTTATTATACATATAAAATAACGTATGCTTTGTAATTTGCGTGTTATCCGACTGGCTCGCGTCCAACAAGTTACAGATCCAGGTGTATTCGATTTGAATATTTTATCTGTGCTTTTTACATTCTAAAATATATTTTTACTCTATCTGCTTGATTGAGGATTGAAATAGAACAAGGCTGATCTCTAAATAATCAAGAGTTTCGAAGGAAAGCGTAGGATAGACCAGACTGGATTTTATATGATTCATGTTAATAATAATAAAATAGTTTGATAAATGTATTTAAATATGTGAAACGTAGTTTATTGACATAATTCATGAATATTTATGAAGATATTAGGAAGATTTTTTAATTCTCTACTTGGGGCAGCGCGATTGTTGAAATGCCTCTAACCAAAAATACCCTTGTATTGTATCCCTGTAGTGAGCAAAAAAATGGAAATCGTATCTTTTACACTGAACTCTAGAATGATAACGTCAGAAAAAATTCGGAAATTCGTATTTCTGCGATGACTCCAAAATGCATGGAATTAGGCCGTAATATTTTTAGGGTTTACATAAAACGTAAGTCACGTTGTAATACGGTGGATTAATCAGGTAAAAAATAATATGAAGAATTGTTAAATAATTACGGAACGGTTGAACTTATGTATTTTCTAATTGCTCTAAAATGTGTGCCGTCGATTGTTTTATCTACTTACCCTCCGTGTTTATTTGATGATTTTATTTACATTTTAAAAGTTTTAAATGATTTGTCCGGATAAAAACCGTGATTTTCATAAATGTATTTCTTAGAAATTATGCATAATAAACACGCGGGATTTTTAGGTACTCCCGCACTTCAATTGATCCAAACTATAGGAATCTTCTACACATTAACAAAATGAAATTGTCTATGTGTAATATAAAAAAACAACTTTTTACTAAATGCGAATGAAAGTATACACGGTACCTATAACAAAAAAACACAAATTTTAAATTTTTTGTCTGTTTGTTCCAGGTAATCTCCGAAACGGTGGGACCGATTTTGACGGAACTTTTACTGGCAGATAGCTGATGTTATAAGGAGTAGGTAACTTAGGCTAATTTTATTTTAGAAAATAAATTAACATTCCGCACAAATCAAAAATCTGGTAATGATGAATCAATTCGGGTTCTTAAATGGATTACGCTGAGTAAACCATAAGACATATGATATGTACCTCATCGAGGGTTCAGGGATTCAGGTTCAGGGAAGACTTCTCATCTGAACCTTCGATGAAGTGTGGTAAGTGACACAACAATGGCCTGCGTTTCTCAGAGCTGACCAATTTACAATAATATAAATAAACTCGCCACTGACTGCGTCTACGCTCACGGAAGAAGTTTCCACAATTCATCGATATCAGTCAAGGGAAAGGTCCACTGACTTCTCACACCAATTCGTCTCGTGGCGAGATTACAAGTTTACACAATATAAAACCGTAATAAACGGTCGCAATAGGGAGAATATAGCCGTGGTCAAACACAGTTCAAACAAACAATTACAAGAGGTTTTCTTCAAGTTATCAAACGGAGGAATCATCATCAATTATATCATGGAATATTAATACTTACAAACAAAAGTTACTTCATCATAAAGCAAATTTTATGAAGTTAAATTTTGCTCTTTAGAGCATGTCATTTGGACATATAGTTTAGGAGATAACGAAAAATTAAAATAATTTGTATTTGCGGCAAGTGAGAACAATTATGATAGACTACACGGGTGCGTTGGCTGAGCGGTGTTTGTCGGATAAAAACACGGGTGAAACCGTGGCGCACAGCTAGTCATGAATATCGGAGCAACGATACTCAAGTTACCGTAAAACAAACATTTAATTATACAAACTCTATATATATATATATATATATATATATATATGTATATACTACTACTATATATACTATTATACTACTATATCACCTCTTTGACTAAAGATTGGGCAGAGTTCGTAGTTTTTGATTCAGATCGTCATATTTTTCTAAGTTAATATGATATTTAAAAACCAAGCCTATCGCATTAGTCTACAGGGCCATGCCGGTCACGTTGTATAAGAATTAACTATATATTTTTGTTCTACGGCGTAGAAGAGACGTTTGAAATTTCACCCAGCGCGCGATCACCGGTGACCACCATGGCTTGAATGGAAAAGTTAGGCATCGGTCATCGATGACCACCGTGGCCTGATTGGAAATATACAAAAATATGCTCGGCGTTTAACGCAGTCTTCCGTGCACGTAATACGCTTAAAAGGGTACCGAAAGTTTTTGCTTCACGTATTAATATATAGATTATTGAAAATTCATATACCCTATCATTTCATGAGTGTCGCGTACAATTTTCAATTTTCAACGGATGAGAATTAATAATAAGCAGCATTTATTGACAATTACAATAAATCAACGCCCGTTTTTACGACCACCTAATTGTATTGATCATTAACCGTTTGTTTGGCAAAACGATGAAAGATCATAACATTAAAGTCCACCTACTTTGCAACATCGAGTAAAGAATTGTGACGTAAATGTATTAAATCTACATAAGTACGCATTTACATTGTTTACTCGCGAAATTCCTACAGACGGAGGATATATCGGAAAATATATTTGCAATGCGTTCGCAATCTGCAAGAATTTTATGTAAAACGGTTCTCGTTTTTAATAATATAATTTTTAAGCTTTTTAATTGGTACCAAGAAGTTTTCTTTTTTGCCTAGTTTCTATACATATAGTCTATATACATATACATGTATAAGAAGGCTAAATTTGTTAATAAATAAGCCGTTCGCATATCCAGTTGGTATTTGGTAAACTTCGGAGAAATTACAATATTGTTAGCTTGTTACACAATAAACCTCGTACCTATTTAATAGAGGCCGAAGTCGTTATTAAGGTAATCTACATATTCAATAATGAATGTTGTTGTATATTATATTATACTAGCTGTGACCCATGGTTTTACTCGTATGACAATTTTGGATAGGATTTGCTTAAAATCCGTTCTTAGTGAGCGTCTACGTCGCAAAATGAGTAACAAGTCAATCGGACCTATAGTTTCGGAGATCTCGTGATAAGTGTGTTGTTTATGGACCTATGGGCAGATCAATTACTTTTCGATGAAAGTGCGCGCAATTCGGTCAGCGATTTTGACGCTAATTTTTGTTTTCGAAAGTATTATAAGAAAAGGAGGTGAATTTTTATAAATTATGAAAAAAAAAATTTTTTTTTTTATCACAACTACAAGCAAATAAGCGTACGATGCGCCTAATTAATGATAAGCGGCTACTGTAGCCTATGGACGCTCGTTGAACTGCCACTTCATTCTTACTCTACGAACACAACTCTATGTACGTGTCTCCACAGGGCGATCCGTCATCGAGTCGCGACAATACACAAGTGGAAGAATAATCGTCTCATGGAGAAGTCCCGACGATAGCAGGACAGACTTTGGAGGGGCCAAAAGCCGATCAATTTTTCAAAAATCGCAATTTTCTCGTACATTTTTCTCGGAATTTCGATTTGATTAAAATTTTCAGAAAAGTTGCTTTGTTAGGTCTTTAAAAATTACAGAAAATTCTAACCATGGAATTAGGCTTGGGTCCGAGTTATAAATTTTCACACCCCTGTATATATAGTCCTATATATTCTGAGCGACCTCCATACATTATGTTTAATACTCATCAGTGGCTCATTTAGACATTTTGCGTTGTGACATCAGCCGGAGTATATTCTATAATCAAATGGAATTGTAGGGATCATTACCGACTAGTTCGCGATCACGAGGCACACGTTGATATGTTTCGGGCTATGCCAGTAAGCCAGACTGATTTACCGGACGATAAGTTCAAGGACCATGTCAAGCGTGTTTTACTGTCAAAATACTATTAATAATATTTTCCAAACCGGCAGTAGTGTTTGACGTTCATAAGTGCCTTCTTAGACTTGACTTTGACTCTTCTTCTTCTTAAACTGAGTAAAGATTTTTTGATTTTGATGCCATGCTATACCATTGCATGACAGCGACGAATGACAATGGATTGTCGAACTCTTGGGGTGGTCGTTATTTTTGGATCGTTTTGTGCTCAACCTCAGGCACAGTGTCTTCACCTTTTCATGCCACTATTATAAAATACTGTAAGCAAAAGCCAGTTTGTGCTTTTACCGGCACAATTCCTACATCTTATGGTGCATAACATAACATATTATTGAGTGATTATTTGGTTAGTTTTACTAAATAGCATCAGGCAATTCAGTAGTAAATATTATCAATAGATATTCCATCATCTACAGATAGATATCTGCGAAGCAAACTTTATGTCTCGGCACTTTTGGCATCACTTTCTGCAACGGAAACTGAAATGACGCAAACTTCGTTTCATGCAGTATTATTTATAGAATAGATATTTTTAGTTATTTCTGTACTCTACCGAGTGGGCATTGAAAGATTGGAATATTCGCACATCAGTATCTTTTTTTGATGAACTGGATGGGTTCAGTAAAATAATTATTACTTAGGTAACAAAATATAAATATTTTCCAAATATCCTTTAATAACTGTAAAGAGCAATTCGGCCTTAGGATCGAAGGAAAAAGGAATTTGGCACAGGACGCTGCAAAGAAAGCATCCTCCATATGCCGTGGTGTATTAATGTGAAAATGTCCAGAAACCAAATTTTTGAAGCCTACAGGTGGAATTCCGAGTATGTAAACTCTCTCTACTTTAAATAAATTTTGTTATCTGATGAAAAAGCGTACTTCGCCTAATTGTGAACAACGCGATAAAGTACAAGATATCCATCACGATTTGATGGAATGTGTCCAGAACAAAACAGAGAGAAAAAATCTGATAGGGCTCCTTGGTATCAATGTGTGGGATCAGGGTACCTTCCATGCTATATTGTCCAAATCTAGTAGTACTGACGACCTTTCAGTATACAACGTCATTGATTGTTACTTCAACTAGCCCGGTAAAGATGTAAAAGCCATCAGCGGCTCTGTTTTTGAATAGGGCCCCTAAGGCTAAAAGTAAGGTCAATTCTAAAAAAAAAATACTTCAATTAAAATGTGTTGATTCAACTAGGCCAACGAACCCGAAGAATTAAAGGATATAAAATCAAGAATGAAAAAAAAAGTTAAAATACAAAGTACGTAAATACTACAGTATATACACATCATAATAATTAATTTTATCATAGATTGCAATAATAAACACCCTTTTTATCGTTATAGGTTAAGCTTTGTGGCTAATCTCACCGAATCTTAAGTGACGATGTGGCCTAAGATGGTAACAAACTAAGCCTAGTATAAGACTGGCTTTCAACTGCAGCTACCGGAACACACCTATCTGAAGTAATAATGGCTTATTGATAGTGTGTACGGTAATCGCGTCGATCGACGTGAGTTCGAATCACTGCAAATATCATGATGAATCGTGGTAGTAGGGCTTTTACTAATGCCCGCATGGCTAGTTACCACCCTTAAGTTCACAATCTGCCGTCAAGTACCTATAGGTGTGTTCCGGCAGCTGCATTTGAGAGCCAGTCCTCCCACTAGGCTTAGCGTGCTACCATCTTGGACCTCATCGTCACTTATAATCAGGTGAGATTGTGGCCAAATGCTAAATCTTATAAAGAATTTAAAAAAAAACCGCGACTCCACATGCGTTTATTATGCAGTAATTTGTTTCGTCTCGTAATTTTATTTTTACTCATATTACTGACCACAGATCCGTATCTTTTGTGATGGAATGTCTATTCGGAAATTTGGAAAAATAAAAATGAATGTAGCTAAAGACAGGTTTATTAACATAGCTGTCAATAGTGTTTTGTAGGTGCCCGGAAGGATTAGTAATGTTTTTCCAGATAGACGACTTTTATTTAAACTGACTTCACGAAAAGGAGGTGGTTCAGAATTGGAATGTAAATTTTTATACGGATGTTCAGCCGTAACTTCTTTGTTTTTGAACCGGTTTAGATGATCCTTATTTTGTAGGAAAAGGGATACTTCAAGGGTGAGTCTTATTTTAATTTCATCGGCGAAGATAAACCAGAAAACTTCTCAAAATGATTGAAGTTGTTTTTTTTTTTGTAAAAATTGTTCTGTTAGTGTGTAGTATTCTCTACATCAACTCATTTATTTTGTTATCATACACAAATTCATCTATAAAAATAACAAGAAAATTTTAATATTCTTGATCATTTCATTATACCCACGAGTTTTACCGAGCTCTAATCATTACAAATTTCTATCATTATTACTTACATTAGCAGGAAGTTTGTAAAAAACATGTTAACTATTTTGTTTAAATTTGTACGTCGTGGTTTCCAACGAACAGTTTTATGTTTCCGTTTGATAGGTAAATGAAGTCTTTGGCAACAGACATTATATTAGGAATTCGGATTTTGGGTCGTTGGACAAGAAAGAGCACATACTCGTGTCATAGAATTTTTACGTGTCGTATTATTTATTAGTATTAATTAAAGTACTTACTATACTCATTAGATCTTTGTTATATTTACAAAAATACATACGCCATCTCTACATACATAGAAAAATTGACCATAAAAATGCCATTTTATTATAATTATCGGACGCCCAATGATCTATTTTCGACTAGCGAATTTTTCATTATAGACTATTTTCTTTTTGACATTTGCTGTATGAACCTAAACATTTAATTTATATCACTTGCTTGTCACTTTTCTTTGAGTGACAATGTCAATGTTTTGGGGAATCTAAGTTCAATGGCACTGTCCGGGTTAGGATGCGCAGTATTAATTTATTTAATTGGATATATTAGTAACAGATATTATAGATAAATTTTAGCTTTCTGCACTCCTTCTTCATATTAACTTTAACCATACCAAATATCAGTCTTCCGTGCACGCAATACACTTAAAAGAGGGAACAAAGTTTTTGCTTCACATATAATATATTAAAATGAATGGTCCTTATTTTAATTTTAACTATTATATATATTGTACGCTAACAAGAAAATCAATAAAATTATTTTTTAAACTTCAAAAAAAGACGGAAGTTACTCAATTGGAATGTATTTTTTTATGCATGTTCAGCCGTAACTTCTTTGTTTACGAATCGATTTGGATGATTCTTTTTTTGTTTGATACCTCAAGGGTGGTCCCATTTTAATTTCATTGGCATTGGACCTTCGACTTCGAAGATACACCAGGGAACTCTTCAAACTCATTGAAGTTGTTTTTTTTTTGTTATAAATTGTCCGGTATTATTAATATATTAGCCTTTAACCATATTCTTAACTAATGTCAGTGACGATAAGTATGGAGATTGATTCCCAAGTAAAGGACGTTCTCAAGAACGTGCTATGGCTTCATTGCGAAGTTTACCTCCATCAAAATCACCGTTTATTTTCTAATATGGATTTATTCGAATTCACATTTTGAGCATGCTACATCTATTCGTATCTAACCTTGATTCTAAGGCAGCAGCACTTCATAAATATTATTTTACATGTTTATTAATAATTTTATTAATGTCACCCTGAAGTGTTTTCTGTTGCCAGGCAATTGATTACTGTGATCTGCGTATGTCTACGTAGTTAGATACGTATGTGGTTGTAGTAATAAAAGATATCTTCAAGTGCGGCTTCAGCTAGGCTTATCATTGAAACTTGGCAGTTCGCCTCCTGGATGTTTTTGTCTGGCGTTTGTCTGCTCTCCTATTCTTAGGATATCATTTTACTTTCAACATATTTCGTAAAGTCAGTTTTCTTCTTGTTTATTTGTTAATTTTAGCAGCTAGTCGACATGGAAATTATATGATGACAATATTCAATTCTGTTGATACAGATACTGATAAGTTTTCATTGTCTTGACAATTAATGCATGTTCGCAAAACATAGGTAAGTTAGATTTTGTAAAAGACCGGCATAGTTTTAACACTAAGAAATAAGCACAAATTAGTCATCACTTGTCTTAGACTTTATTAAGAACAATGAAAGTTGTTTATGTAATTGTGTTAGGTTCTATAATAAGATCCCTAAGCACATTACCGATTTGCTGGGTAATCAGATAGAGAACCATGTCAAGCAAGTTTTGCTGTCAAAAGGGTGGTTTATTACTTGAATGATAGTGATGTCTGGTAATGACTCTCTCGGTACATACACGGTATAAATATAATTATTATTATTATACATTGAAAAAAAGTGATACGTCCGCTTGAGTTTTGGATGTTTTCTGAACCGATAGTTAGTATTCTAACGTTGATTTATGTGCCTTATAGCCTAAACAGAATAAAGTATTTTTGACTTTGATTGTTGTTGATTGATCTTTTGTTGGGTTGTAATTATCTGTCCGTGTCTGTCCGCTGCTGTTATGATTGTCATCCGTACCGTAGGTAACATGTGTGGCGTCTGGGACCCTAGCCAAGTTGCCTTTCTACAATGGTTAACGCCAACAGAAAAAAAACGAAATGTATGGAATTTATATGTCCACGTGATTTAACGTTGAGATAATATTAAGTAAATTCCATTTTTTTTGTTTTCTGTTAGCGTTAACGATTGTAGAAAGGTAAGTTGGCTTGACCCTCTGGTGCGCCAAATCGTGCTTTTGGGGAGCGGCTACAACAGAAAAGGTATAATATGAAGGTAATAAAGGTGGTGGATGTATTTTGTGGTTTCTCTAAATTTGCTCACTTCTATTATTATTGTACAAAAACAAAATAACCCAGGTACATACATTTGTTTCATAGATACCAGAACGATACGAAACGTACAGTTTGGACATAGAGGATTTTTAGAAGAAAAAAATGACAAGACTGATTAAAATATAAAACTCTTCTTCTTGTTTTGGCGCCTCAAAAGAGAAAATGTTTTAAGCCTTTGTAGTATTTTCTTATCTTCATAGCTGGTAGTACCCTTGTTAGAACTATCTAGAGAGCTTTGGTGGCAACTCAAAATGCATATCTCAGTTTATATTTATAATACATATATATATATACACTCCACGAAAGCACAATAACCAAACTATATCACGCAAAATGCCACCAATATTACGTAATGTATGTTCAAAGAACCTATGTTAATGAATTTAAATAAAAACTAAGTACAAGGTGTCCAGAAAGGGTATCAGGTATTTGTAAGTTCAATGAAACAAAAATTATTTGTATGCAATAAAAAAGTTTATTGTTTATTATTAGCATATGAATTGGAGAATTATTTGGAAAAGATGATGTTATCCAAATGATGACCGTTACGTTGCTGGCACTCTTCTAAACGGAAACGAAGATTGGCGATAACACGTTGACACATAGCTATCGATATTGCTGCCATTTCTGACCGGATGTTTTGCTTTAACTGGGTTAGATTCGTCGGATTGTTTTGATAAACCTTACTTTTAAGGTATCCCCATGCAAAATAGTCAAGCGGGCTAAGGTCAGGACTTCTGGGAGGCCAGTTGATGTTACCCCTTCGCGAAATGACTTTATTAGGGAATAATTCGTTAACAACTTCCATTGAGTCATTTGAGGTATAGCAAGTGGCCTCATCTTGCTGGAACCACGTTCTTGAGTTGAAACCCGCAAACTCCTGCAACTCTGGGACCAAAAAATTTCGCAACATATCGCAATAACGGTCACTATTCACATTAATTGCTCGGCCTCGTTGATCTTCATGAAAATAAGGACCAATTATGCCTTTAGCAGACATAGCGGCCCAAACAACGACCTTTGGGCTATGCAGGGGTCGTTCATGCTTTCGTCTCGGATTCTCCACTGCCCAGTACCGACAATTCTGCTTATTAACATGACCACTCAGGTGAAAATTTGCTTCGTCACTGAACAGTATGTTGTTAAAGTTGTTAAATCGCTGCAGCATTTCGTTCGCAAAATTCAGTCGATTAGCATAGTCTGTATTCTTCAGTTCTTGAACCAATTGAATTTTATAGGCTTTTAGATGTAAGTCTTTCTTTAAAATCGAATGTAAAGACGATTTTTTGGTGTTCAACGCTTGGCTTCGCTTTCGGATGGATAAAGACGGATTTTGACGAACCGACGCCTCAACTTCTTCAATTGTTTCTTCATCGCGAACTGAACGAGGACGACCAGAGTTTTGAATTTTAACTGTCACACCTGTATTCTCGAACATCCTGATCCATTTCCTAATGCTATCGTCACTTGGCGCGTGGCGTGTACGATATTCCGCACGATAGAGACGTTGAGCAGTCACTATTGAATCACCATTCCGATAATACGCTCGTACGCAAAATGCGCGATGCGTCCCCGAGTACTGTTCCATCGTGACTAAAACTCCACAAAATGGCGGACGCCACGAAGCCCTCCCCGCACCCTTTAGACGCCCCGTTTCGAATATGGCGCGAAAACAAATACCCGATACCCTTTCTGGACACCTTGTATAACATGGCAGTTCAAGTTCCTGCCAAAAACTCGAATATAGAACTCAAAGTTTACTTTTTTAGTAATTCAAAAGGAAACTTTATTGAAGTGAAACTTTGTCTAAAGTAAAATAATTTTGTGTAACGTGACGCTACGGTACGATGAAGTGAAATTTCTTTGGAAATACGAAGGAAAAATTTGCGTTACATTACGAGCGATAAATGGTGATCTCAAATGTATATAGTATTTAAATTCATAATCGGAGAAGTATGTGTTTTTAACCGCGTTTAAAAATAATAATTACACGCACAATTTTTTATCAGGTAAAAGAACAACATTTCTTCATAAATATTGGCCACATTTGCATAGGCATATTCCCTACGATACAAAAATGAACATGGACGAGACGAAAATCATGTCGAATATCCATGTGGTGCCCACCCCAGTATCAGTTGGGAACTCTTGTCTAGAAGTTGTTGAAGAATATGTCTACCTGGGACAAACAGTCCAGTTAGGTAGGTCCAACTTTGAAAAAGAGATCAGTCGACGAATCCAACTCGGCTGGGCAGCGTTCGGGAAACTGCGCGACGTCTTCTCGTACAAAATACCTCAGTGCCTCAAGACGAAAGTCTTTGATCAGTGTGTGTTGCCAGTGATGACATATGGCACAGAGACGTGGTCGCTCACTGTGGGCCTCATAAGAAAGCTCAAGGTCGCTCAGTGAGCTATGGAGAGGGCTATGCTTAGTGTTTCTCTACAAGATCGAATCAGAAATGAGGAGATCCGTAGACAAACTAAGGTAACCGACATAGCCAAAAGGATTAGCAAGTTGAAGTGGCAGTGGGCGGGGCACATAGTTCGGAGAACTGACGGCCGTTGGGGCAGAAAGGTTCTCGAGTGGAGACCACGTACCGGAAAGCGCAGCGTAGGACGGCCCCCCCCACTAGATGGAAAGACGACATAATAAAGGTCGCTGGGAGCCGTTGGGTGCAGGCCGCACAAGATCGGTCGCTCTGGAGATCTATGGGGGAGGCCTATGTTCAGCAGTGGACGTCCTGCGGCTGAAATGATGATGAATGATGACTAAAATTATAGTATTCAGCATTTATTTGCTTTATTATATTACACAAAAACAATGCTGCTTATGAACATTTTCAAGATTTTTCAATAGGTCCAATATAATATTTTTCAAATGAATCACCATCGTCGGATGCAGCTATTAAATCAAGAAATGTACAATATTTAGTGCACTTCCTCGACATTAAATACAGTGTTTAACCGAACATAATATTAAGCAATATTATGAATGAACGCATGTGCAATCTCAAAATAAATCTCTAATGGGTCGACGACTATTTATTAACGTGTCCTATAGTCGACATTCATTCAATTCGTATCGTCATTCAATTTATATACTCTAAAATTATGTATAAATTATTGCATACAATTTATATTTGTATATTATTATACATTGTAAATATCCATATGTAGGACTTAATATTAAAAGAATCTAGATCCCACGAAAAACATGGTTTAAAAACGGACCAAGTCTCGATTGAGATGTTTTGTCTATAAAAAGTAGTGAAATCTCATAAACAGCCAAGTGGCTATAAAAAAACGAGTAATTTTGACTAAAATCTGGCCTATCTTTGACACGTTAAATTTCATTCATTAGAATGTAGGTACTGTGCCTAATTATTATTGCCTAATTTATGACAAGACAATAAGGTTAACATATTCTTACACATAGTTTTATATGACATTACTATTTACCTTTTGCTTGTAAGATTTCGTCTCTTGCCTGCAAAGTTAATTTTTCGTTTATATGTATATTCAGCTTTTACTTGAAATAGTATTCCGTATTCGAATTATGTTTACAACTTTATTCAACAGCGCCATGGCATAAGAATGAATGTTTGAGTTTTTGATTTTTAGGAATTTGCGTAGAAAATATTAAATTGTAAGTTTTATAATGACGTACCATACCATCACGCCTTTATTCCCCGAAGGGTTAGGCAGAGGTGTACTAATGTACACCCATAGTGCACCGAGTATGTTTTTAGTTCCCATGTAATAGGGGGCTAGCCTATTGCCATTAATCGGGTACGAAGCCAAACTCCGAGCTGCTACTGAGAATTTCATAGGAAAAATCCCAATAACACTTTGCTCGACCTGGGATTCGAACCTAGGACCTCGATCATAGCAGTCACGCTTACGACCACTAGGCTAACGAGGCAGGCAGGTAAGTAACGAGGAACAAGGATGATTATACTTTAAACGCCCATTTGTACTGATTTGATTTTAGCTTAGCTTCTCAATCTTTTTAGTCGCGTCGAAGTTTAGTGTTTCAAGTCGCGCGTCATCAAATTATTTACATCATCCAATGATTATTAAGCCCCGGTACAAATGAATAGTTTTGTACCAGGACCAGATTTACTTTAAGCAAACAATTGTAGCCTAGGTATTTAAAGTGAATATATTTCATATTTAATGACTAGCACTTTTCTCGCATCTTCACTCGGATCATGGTTGAGTTTTGTCCAATTATATGTTTTATGTTCCTTTGTAACTGAATTGCATAATACCAATTTTCATATAACTGTCTTAAAAAATAACAAATTTTCTTACAAACTCAAACTTTCATCCTCCTTTTCACCACCTTAGGGGTTGAACTTCCAAAAATCTTTCCTTTGTGCTTACCTACAGTGTAAAGGGGGGAACCCGTTTTCCCTTTTTCCCCTTTTAAAAGGGGGATTTTTCACGATCCTAGCTTCAGTCATTTGGGCTGTAGGTTAATTGATTTGTCAGTCAGTATGTTAGTTACCCTTTTATATATTCAATATACCTAAGGCCGATTTTTCAATCAACAGATAACTCTAAATATTGGCTATTGTATTTAGATTTAAAATCGTTCTAACTACTATACTCATTTATAACAAATTATTCATTATCTATCAATCTATCTATTTTACAATCGCCAGATAACTTTATCCGAGAAACTCGCTGCGCCCGCGGCTCCGCTCGCGTGGATTTCAGAACGCCGTTGGTATTGTGCCCGCCGATTATTTTAAGGGTAAAAATGCTTATTATTTATTTGCGCGGAACCCTAATTATTTTTCTAAAATAAAAGTAGCCTAAGTTACTCCTTAAGTGAAAATCCTGTTAAAATCTGTCTAACCGTTTCGGATATTAGCCGAAAAAAAGAGACAGAAAGACAGATGAAAATTTTAAAAATTGTTTTTTTTTTATACAATACTTTCATATTCATTTGGTAAAAAGCCATTTTTTTACATTACAAGCAGACACTTCACTTTTATTTATTTCTTAGATCGATTGATAACTGCTAAAGGAATCATGTATGTGTCCGTCCAGCACGGAAAATCATAAAATATCAACTATACGTTCGTTTTCCCTATCATTAAAATTCTTTCATCATATATGCGGCGGTCAACGCAATTTTTTTTGTCATTTATCGAATCAGAAATGAGGAGATCCGTAGACAAACTAAGGTAACCGACATAGCCAAAAGGATTAGCAAGTTGAAGTGGCAGTGGGCGGGGCACATAGTTCGGAGAACTGACGGCCGTTGGGGCAGAAAGGTTCTCGAGTGGAGACCACGTACCGGAAAGCGCAGCGTAGGACGGCCCCCCCACTAGATGGAAAGACGACATAATAAAGGTCGCTGGGAGCCGTTGGGTGCAGGCCGCACAAGATCGGTCGCTCTGGAGATCTATGGGGGAGGCCTATGTTCAGCAGTGGACGTCCTGCGGCTGAAATGATGATGAATGATGACTAAAATTATAGTATTCAGCATTTATTTGCTTTATTATATTACACAAAAACAATGCTGCTTATGAACATTTTCAAGATTTTTCAATAGGTCCAATATAATATTTTTCAAATGAATCACCATCGTCGGATGCAGTTATTAAATCAACAAATGTACAATATTTAGTGCACTTCCTCGACATTAAATACAGTGTTTAACCGAACATAATATTAAGCAATATTATGAATGAACGCATGTGCAATCTCAAAATAAATCTCTAATGGGTCGACGACTATTTATTAACGTGTCCTATAGTCGACATTCATTCAATTCGTATCGTCATTCAATTTATATACTCTAAAATTATGTATAAATTATTGCATACAATTTATATTTGTATATTATTATACATTGTAAATATCCATATGTAGGACTTAATATTAAAAGAATCTAGATCCCACGAAAAACATGGTTTAAAAACGGACCAAGTCTCGATTGAGATGTTTTGTCTATAAAAAGTAGTGAAATCTCATAAACAGCCAAGTGGCTATAAAAAAACGAGTAATTTTGACTAAAATCTGGCCTATCTTTGACACGTTAAATTTCATTCATTAGAATGTAGGTACTGTGCCTAATTATTATTGCCTAATTTATGACAAGACAATAAGGTTAACATATTCTTACACATAGTTTTATATGACATTACTATTTACCTTTTGCTTGTAAGATTTCGTCTCTTGCCTGCAAAGTTAATTTTTCGTTTATATGTATATTCAGCTTTTACTTGAAATAGTATTCCGTATTCGAATTATGTTTACAACTTTATTCAACAGCGCCATGGCATAAGAATGAATGTTTGAGTTTTTGATTTTTAGGAATTTGCGTAGAAAATATTAAATTGTAAGTTTTATAATGACGTACCATACCATCACGCCTTTATTCCCCGAAGGGTTAGGCAGAGGTGTACTAATGTACACCCATAGTGCACCGAGTATGTTTTTAGTTCCCATGTAATAGGGGGCTAGCCTATTGCCATTAATCGGGTACGAAGCCAAACTCCGAGCTGCTACTGAGAATTTCATAGGAAAAATCCCAATAACACTTTGCTCGACCTGGGATTCGAACCTAGGACCTCGATCATAGCAGTCACGCTTACGACCACTAGGCTAACGAGGCAGGCAGGTAGGTAACGAGGAACAAGGATGATTATGATTATACTTTAAATGCCCATTTGTACTGATTTGATTTTAGCTTAGCTTCTCAATCTTTTTAGTCGCGTCGAAGTTTAGTGTTTCAAGTCGCGCGTCATCAAATTATTTACATCATCCAATGATTATTAAGTCCCGGTACAAATGAATAGTTTTGTACCAGGACCAGATTTACTTTAAGCAAACAATTGTAGCCTAGGTATTTAAAGTGAATATATTTCATATTTAATGACTAGGGGGAAAGGGGGAACCCTTTTACCCTTTTTCCCCTTTTAAAAGGGGGATTTTTCATGATCCTAGCTTCAGTCATTTGGGCTGTACGTTAATTGATTTGTCAGTCAGTATGTTAGTTACCCTTTTATATATTCAATATACCTAAGGCCGATTTTTCAATCAACAGATAACTCTAAATATTGGCTATTGTATTTAGATTTAAAATCGTTCTAAATACTACACTCATTTATAACAAATTATTCATTATCTATCAATCTATCTATTTTACAATCGCCAGATAACTTTATCCGAGAAACTCGCTGCGCCCGCGGCTCCGCTCGCATGGATTACAGAACGCCGTTGGTATTGTGCCCGCCGATTATTTTAAGGGTAAAAATGCTTATTATTTATTTGCGCGGACCCCTAATTATTTTTCTAAAATAAAAGTAGCCTAAGTTACTCCTTAAGTGAAAATCCTGTTAAAATCTGTCTAACCGTTTCGGATATTAGCCGGAAAAAAGAGACAGAAAGACAGATGAAAATTTTAAAAATTGTTTTTTTTTTATACAATACTTTCATATTCATTTAGTAAAAAGCCATTTTTTTACATTACAAGCAGACACTTCACTTTTATTTATTTCTTAGATCGATTGATAACTGCTAAAGGAATCATGTATGTGTCCGTCCAGCACGGAAAATCATAAAATATCAACTATACGTTCGTTTTCCCTATCATTAAAATTCTTTCATCATATATGCGGCGGTCAACGCAATTTTTTTTGTCATTTTGTTACAGATTTACTGTTTTCGGATTTATTTCATTTACTTGTGCTATAAGACACTGCTTCTTGCCAAATTTCATGATTCTAGGTCTACTGGAGGAACCCTATAGGTATTATTCCGTTTGCGAGTATTAAATTAAATGGCATAAACAGTCGTATCTTTTTATTGCGTTGAGTTAGAAGTTTGATTTTTTCTCAACTCCAAGGGATTGCAGACCTAGGTATTTGATATTAATTTCAACTTGATACCTCCCCTCCACACACTCTTGAGAAAAAGGGTTTCGACAGACAGACAGACATACGGACAACGATGTGATCCTATAAGGGTTCCTTTTTTCCTTGTGGGGTACGGAACCCTAAAAAGAAAAAAGAACGATTTAGTAACGCGTTAGTAGAGGGTAAAATAGAGTTGTGCGCGCATTATGTGACGGAAGTGCGACATCATAATAAACCTAATGTAAATTCGTTACACTGACTTATTTTCTCCAAGTGGGTAAAATTATTTTATCTTGTATAAATATTCATAATTTAAATTTAATCATCATTATTGATTTTTCACGCGAGTTGAAAATTTTTGAAGTTATTTTTGTTCTGTTATGCTACGCCAAAGAAGTAAGTATTACTGAGTGATATTTTTTTAAATTCAATCTGGAAATGTCAGTTGTGCGTCAGGGACGTTGCTAACGCCACTATATCTCCAAAGAAACTAATTTAAACCGTCGCCATTAATAACAGAGCTAGCTGTGCATGTTGTCATTCTACAAGAAAACGTTTTTAGACTTCCGGAAATAGTTAATTAGTGTGTTATTTTTGTACCATTGTTATTTAAATATTCAAGAAGAAAAAGCACCAAGTGGGTTGTGTCAGCCTACGTATTGGCAATTTTGTTTAGAAATATATTTACAGTTGTAGATCTTACTTACGCATAATGCATAGTCAGGTGTCGAAATAGACTTTTAAATGTTTTATTTTTTCTAAAGAACCGGGTTTAGATTTAAAAATAGTTTATGTGGAAATAAACCAGAAAAGATCACGGGAAACGGAATAAAAGTATGTATATTTGTATTTTGCCTTTTATAAACTTTATATATTATGTACTATGATAATTATATAGAGTCTTTCATTAAGCGCATCTTATCTATAAATTTAAATAAAACAAAGTTTGTGAGATATTATCTAAATTTTTTATTCGTTAGAAAGGCTTATCGATTTCATTATAATATATAGTATTAGCTGTGCCCGTTGCTTCGCTCACGTGGACTACAGAATGCCCGCTCCCTGCAGCTATTTTAGAGACAAAAATGCTCCTTAGAAGACGTATACTCTCGCTGACTTTTTTGTAGGTCTTTTTAATGTTTACAATTGTGTAATACATTAATTTGCTATATCTCTTATTGTTTACTCAGCGTAAGCCATTTAAGCGCACGAATTTATTCACCATGAACAGTTTTTTTTTAATTGTGCAGAACCCTTTTTTTTCTACAATAAAAGTAGCCTAAGTTACTCCCTGAAACATCAGCTATCTATCAGTGAAAGTCCCGTCAAAATCGGTCTAACCGTTTAGGAGGTTACCAGGAACAAACAGACAGAGACACAGACAACAATTTTTAAAATGGGTTTTTGTTATAGGTGTCAGTCATATATATTATATTTTCATATGCATTTAGTAAAAAGCTGTTATTTTGAAATTAAAAACAGATTCTTCAATTTTATTAATTGTATAGAAGATATAACATCGTGCAAATGTCCACCGCGGCTTCGCTGGGTGGCGCGCATCAGAAATGTCCAATATTCCATGCGCATAAATCAGGCTGAATTTGACCGATGGCATGGGTTATGTTAGCTTTGAGGGCCGCTGTGGTTTGTGGCTTATTCGTATAGACCTGCGACTTAAGTACATCCCACAAGAAAAAGTGTAACGGGTTTAAATCGCACGATCTCGGTGGCCAGTTCACATCACCTCCACGTGAGATATCATGCCTTGTAATTGCTGGTGCAGAATGTCCAATGTGACAAGAGCTGTGTGGCACGTAGCGCCGTCCTGTCGAAACCGCATGTCATTGGTGTCCATATCATCCAATTCAGGCCAAAAGAAGTTGATAATCATTCGACTTATAGCGCTCGCCGGTGACGGTGATGGCCTGGTCAACGTCGTTCTCAAAGAAATATGAACCGATAACGCCGCCAGCCCAAAAATCACACCAAACAGTGACTTTTTCGGGATACACTGGACGCTCTTAGGACTCATGTGGATTGGTATCCTCCTTAATTCGACAATTTTGTTTGCTGTCGTACCCACTCATCCAGAAATGGGCTTCATCGCTGAAGATGGTTTTTTGATGAAAATTAGGGTCAGTTTCCAAATGCTCCAGGGCTCATTCAGCGAACATCCGTCGTTATCTATGGTCGTTTACTTTCAGCTCCTGGGTCAGTTGGATTTTGTACGGGTGTGGGTCCAAGTCATGACGCAAAATTCGCCAAGTTGTGGTCTGTGAAAGACAGACTTCTTGTGAGCGACGCGAAATAGATTGCCTCGGATTCTCCTGCACTTTCTCATCGGCGCGGTGGAGTTTTAGGCAGATCTTGTGTTTCGTCGTCGTACGGGTGTTGATTCATAGTTTACTGAACCAGTCGACTCAAATATTGAACGCTATTTCCGGCCATGTTGATTATACACATGTCCTCTGTGATGGTGGTTTGGTAAAACAGACTGAACACAGCCAATTAGACAGATGTACCTTCAACAACTGTCAAAGTTCGGAAGTCCCTATTGGAAGACCCGTTATAATATAATGAATTTCATTCAGTACAAATAATACATTTTATACATAATATTTTACGTAGTTATTTAATTATATTAGTAATTTAATAGTTAATACTATGCTATTTTTTATTTATTTTTTAGGAACTGTGGTTGGCGCTTAGAAGGTAGGTACAATTGGAGATGTTCGAACAGAGAACGCGTCAGAGAAAGTCTAGTCAGATTACTACTACAAATCATCTGGTTAATAATTTTAATGTTAATTAATAAATTTAAATTATTACTTTTAAGTTATGATATACCGTTATGTACCAATATATGATAATACAGTCATCATGTGCTAACCTGCCGATTAATTTTATTAAGAAGTCACTCCAACAAAGGGAAGATCCTGGCTAGATACACCACGGCCTATGATCTCCAAACTAATATTATAAATAGGAATTTAACACTATCTGTTTGTCTGTTGCGTTTTCACGCCTAAACTACTGAACCAATTTTGATGAATTTGGGTATCTAGATTGGAACTTGGAAATAAACCTTGAAGGGGTGAAATAGAGGAATAAAAGAGTTTGTATGAAAAACTCATCATTTCTCAAATTACTGATATGAAAATTCATAATTATGCTTGTCAAGAAATAAGAGGGTTTCGAGGTTTTAAAAATCATCCCGAAGGCGCCACAATAAAGGATGATTTAAATTATTTTTTAGTTTTATTGAGACGGTTAATGTGTTGGATTCATATTGGCATATAATGATAATACCGTACACATAATGATAAACCCATCTATGATTTTCTTTTGGTTTATCGTGTTCCGAGATCAGTCCGTGTATATGCAGTAATATATCAGGGTGGTAGGAATCGCGACCACTATGCACATATTGATATACCCATTTCTAATTTCTTTTGGTCTGTTGTATTCCGAGATCAGCCGGTGTATATCCAATAATACACATATGAAGTCACGGGTATCAGCTAGTATTTAATAAATCAATTCGAAGCAAAAAATTCGTAAAAAACAAATACTAATCAGGAAATATTTAATTAAAACCCGCTTACTTTTTGTAAAAAAATTGGGAATCTATATAAATCAAACGATAGAGGTTTGCGATTGTGCGCACATCGCGCATAACTACTGGATACTATACTACGCGTTCAGCGATGTGAGTCCTTGCCGTGGAGAAGTCGAGATTATAATATTAGTAAATTAATGCGAACAAAGTCGCGGGCGGTTGCTAGTTATAAAACAAGCATACATTTTTAGTTTTGGGCGGGATCTTAATCCGCCATGTGGTGATTTTTATTTTATCTTTCGTTATTTGGCCTTTTATGTACTAAGTATGTAATATTGGTGGCAATAAGCGTGACATAGTTTGGTTGTTTATGCTTAAGTGAAGTAGATTAAAAATAACAAATAGAAACATGCATTTTGAGTTGACACAAAATCTCCACGGACAGTTTCAACAAAAGAACTTTAATCCTGTCGGAGCGATACTGGAAGAATATAGGAATATTAAGAACTAATTTAACAAATTTTCAATTTTCCCCTGACACCCTTCATGTCTTACGGACAAAACATCCTCCAGCTCCAGTAAACCCATATTTTGTCGACCCACCAACAGCAAGGCAAACATGCCTTCAAATTCAAAACAAAGATGTTACTGATGCAATTTTATCTTTTAAACCAGGTTCGGCTGCAGGTTTGATGGAATCTCACCCCAACATTTGAAAGACTTAACTTCACATTCTGTGGGTGATGCAGGCGAGCAACTTGTAAATTCGATCACTAAATTAATCAACTTTATGTATTCCGGTAATATCAATCCAGAAATTGTTTCCATTCTTTTCGGCGCAAACCTCATTGCCCTCATCAAAAAGGACGGAGGGGTGAGACCAATTGCTGTTGGATCAACACTACGACGTCTGGCCTCCAAAATGGCTGTTCGACATATTTTACCAAAATTAAATTCGGAATTTGAACCCGTACAGTTAGGCTTCGGTGTAAAAGGAGGGTGTGAGGCAGCCGTCCATGCCCTACGCTCTTTCCTAACTTACGGACAGCCTGACTTGTTGCTCAAAATTGATGTCAAAAATGCATTCAATTCGGTAAATAGGGATATCCTGCTGACGGAAATAAAACAACATATACCTGAAATATACAATTATCTTCTTCTCAGTTACGCTAACCCAACAAAATTGTTATATCGTTCTAATGAACTGTCCTCGGAAGTAGGTTGTCAACAGGGTGATCCCCTTGGGCCTGCAATTTTTAGTTTGGCTATAAATCCGATAATCAAAACTTTAAATTCTAAATTCAACGTTTGGTATTTGGACGACGGAACCCTAGGATACTGTGTTTTCGGACCTTTTTTTAATCAAAAATAAATTTGAAGCCATTGGTTTGGAGCTTAATTTTAGCAAATGCGAACTTTTTATAAATAACTGCGACTTAAATTTAAATGACGTAAAACAAAAATTTAATATTTTGGCTCCAAATATTAAGATAGTAAACAGTAATTCCCTTTACTTTTTAGGTTCTCCAATTTTTGATAAATCTTTTTCTGAATTTTTGAATATTTCAATTACTAAATTCCAAAATTCTGCTGCCCGTCTCCTTGAAATTAGTCCACATTATGCACTTTGCATCTTAAAATTCTGTCTTTTCGTCCCTAAATTTACATATGTGCTCCGTTGCTGCTCCTTTTGGAATCACCCAGATCTTTTGACACAAGTAGACGATTTAATCAAAATTACCTTAGAATCGATTCTTAATATGCAGCTGCACGAGCAATCTTGGACCCAAGCATCCTTACCCATCCGTTATGGTGGTTTAGGGATTCGCAAAATTTCCAGTGTCGCTTTACCAGCCTTCCTATCTTCTGTCCATAGTTCAGCAAATCTCATAAGTAAAATTTTAAGGGTATCCCCTTCATACTTTGAGATTGCTGGCTTGGAAGAAGCTAGAAACGCTTTCTTAATTGCATGCCCAGGTCAAAATTTTCCAGTTTCTCCAAATTCACAGAGGAGCTGGGACGACATAAACTGCAAATTGATTTATGATAATATTTTGAGCTGTAGTACGGGTTCGGCGCGTGCTAGGCTTTTGGCCGTGGGTGCGCATGAGGCCGGCTACTGGCTTCAAGCGTATCCTTCGTCAAATACAGGAACATTTCTTGAACCTGACACGCTCCGAATCGCAACCTGTCTACGGCTTGGGGTTCCGGTCTGCGTTCCTCATAAATGTCCCTGTGGCAGTGATGTCGACAAGCTAGGACATCACGGACTGTCATGTCAAAAAAGTGCAGGCCGCTTCTCGAGACATGCCGCACTTAACGATATCATACGCCGGTCACTTGCCACCGTCAACGTTCCAAGTTTACTTGAGCCGACTGGTATTGCAAGAGACGATGGCAAGAGACCGGACGGTATGAGTTTGGTTCCATGGAAGATGGGCCGGGTGCTACTATGGGATGCAACCTGTTCAGACACGCTGGCCCCTTCCCATCTACTTGGAACCAGCAACAGAGCTGGCGTGGCTTGTGAGGCGGCTGAAAAAGCTAAGGCATGCAAATATAGGGGTCTGGGCTCTGAATATGATTTTGTCCCATTCGGCGTCGAGACACTTGGCCCGTGGGGTCCTAGCGCTACAAGGCTTTTTAAGGAAATAGTAAAAAGGTTAGTCGACATCACAGGAGACCGAAGAGCTGGCAGCTACCTCGGACAAAGAATTAGTCTAGCTATTCAAAGGGGGAACGCTGCCAGTATCTTCGGAACCTTGCCTAAAGGGACTCCTTTTCATAATATATTTTAATCTGTAGTTATGTATGTACATGTAATTATTAACTAATAACTTTTTTATTATGAAATAATTATTTTTATAACTACTCTGATATAAGCTCGGGTTGTCAAGAGATACTTTGTGTATTTTAAGAAATAAATTTAACAAAAATATGTTTTATACTTTTTTTATATGCACACCAATTAATTTTCACCGACCACAGTTTAGTCAGTGAGATATTCGAGATGCTTGTCTCTATTATTTATGTTTAAAATAACATATTATCTAGTTTACGACAATGACTCTGTTACCCTAATTATAACACTAATGATACAGAATTCAAATATGTCAGAGATCAAATCATAAACGGAAGTCGTCATAATTTTCATAAGCGGGCCACAGCTAGCCAGTGAGTAGGTATGCTTCGCCAGCTATTTATAATTTAGAAACTTTCATGTAGCTAGGGCGTTCACAGATTTATGCACAAAAGCACACTTCGGATATGTTTACAACGGTCGGCCGCGCCGTTCCACATTACGAAAATATATAATCACGTCTTGAAAATCGTCTGAAAAATGGGCTGCTGAAATTCAGTCTGCAATCCACCAGCCCTGACGGATGTTTGTATATGGATTAAGAGAAATATGTACATCGCTTTACATTACTTCTTCGTGTACTTCATCTGTATAACGCCCTAGATTTTTTTAACTGCGTTTCGATTCCTCGTTCTTTTTTAGTTTGCGTTGAAAATATATTTTGTTTGTTTATATTAGCCTGGATTGCGAATTTTTATTTTACTCTTTTTTCTTTCATCATACGGCTTTTATAGATTAGAAACTAGATCGTAATATTGAAATGATTTGAATATGGGTTGTATAGTTGGTTGGTTGTATCGCTGTAGAACGTTTTCACCATAAATTCGGCGCACCGTAGGATGTAAGGTCTTGTGCACTATCAAAGTATATAACATCTACTGGCTTTTGTAAACAACTTTTTTTTGGAGGACGGCCAATAAACGATTCTGTCCCTGATGGTGAGCACAGTACAATACTAACACAACGGCGACCACCGAAAGGTCTTGATCCGTCATATATCACTAAATTCTTATACATTAATGACAATAACATTGCCATAATCTTAGTAGTATCAGCTGAGATATAGGACTACCTTGTTTGGATGGTAACAAGCATTTTTGTTGGACAAACTACAATCTGTAACCTTGTCAACTAACTTTAAATGTTACACTGCGATTTTTGTAATTTATGATGAAAATAAATAAATTATTATGATTATTTATCTTATACATATATAAAAATCTTGTGTACGTCTGTTAGTGATTCTACAATTTCTGAACGACTCAAGCTTATATTTACGTAATATATTTCGTTTTTTGAGACGATGGTTTATAGATATGTTCGGATTCGATAGGTGGCACTGTTGTCGAGTCATTCATTACCGGAAAGGTCAGAACAACGTCTGCCGGGACTGTCAGTTACTTAAGGAATCGCAGTCGCAGTCGTATGCCAGGTAAAAGTATAAATCAAGTGTTGTAGGTCTAAGATCGTAGTCATGGACTATGCCAAGCAGGTTTTAATGTCAAAGGTTATTTATTAATGAAAAACAGAGGGAGAAACAGTGTTATTTTTAATAAATTCTGGAATATTTTGTAATTTTAATAAATAATTAAATCATTTTCTAGTTGCGAGGCTTTCTCTTCTTAGTTTTTATTGAAGTTTAATACAGAAAAGACCTTTAGTTCATATAGATAGAAAAGGTCGTAGTGGTGAAGAAAAAATTTTAAAACTTCCCTAGCCAGCTCTGGACTCTTCTTTTTTGTTCATCCAGAGGATGTGAATCGTTTGCGAGAATCCATTTTTAATATGCCGTTAACTGCGAAATCAGACAGGTACATACCTACGCCATTTTTTAAATCGCTGACATAGTTTTATTATTGACCTGGGAGTCGTCCGATATTTTTTTACTTGTAAAGGGTTCTCAAATTCAATAACGTTGAAAAAAACTGGTCTAGAATTTTAAACGATACTGAAGAACCTGATGCTGCGTCGTACATAAAAATTAAAATGCATCATCAGATAACGTTATTTTTATTTAATTAAGTTCAAGAGATTCTTGGTTTGAAAGTCAGCCTCTCGTTAGCCACTGCAACTACCAGTCAGATTTGAAAAATTCTTGGTGCATTTTGTAGCCTATTTATTGAGAAAAATTATAAAGGGTATACGTACCTAAGGAGCGGAGTAGTGACTATGAACGTCAAGTAATCTCAGAAGCTGTAGGCAAGTAAGGGAACTGAGAACTACGATGGGCTACACTGATGGGTTGGAGGCGGTACGGTGGAGAGTTGGTCGAAAAGATTTAACATAGGTGAAACTGTTGGCCATTGTCATAAATAAGATCAAGATGGATCTGACACATCAAGATAAATATTCTAGAAAATACCATATAAAGTACCTATTAATTAAACGTTAATTATAGTTGTCTGTGAGTCTGTAAGTAAATTTGCTTGTATAATATTCGATCTTTTACTGTGTTGCATCATAGATACATTAACGCCGTATTTCAGCGGTGAGCTAGCCGGCGATTGAGACGCAGTTTCAACGCTATTATAACAAAGCGATACCGCCACTAATAAACTACTGAGAATAACTCTCAAAACAATAATTTGTGAATAAGTTAACACACCCTAACGAGATTTTAACCGAGCTCAATGCTCCTATTGGAATATGTAATGCTCTTTGAAGTTCTCTGGTATGTAATTATTCTCAATAGCTACTACATAGAACCGGGTTTACTGCCGACTGTCTTCGGTTTAATGTGGGCGTGAAATATTTTTGTAAGTTAGTAGTAGGTACTTGCGCGTCTAGAAACAAACGAACCAATCTTTTAGTATATGAAATTCTTTGTTGTCGGATTATAATTTTGTTCAGTAAAGAAACATATACATTTTAAATATATGATGTTTCTAAGAGATTTCATAAGCAATGCGTTCATGATAAAGAAAGCATGATGCAGAAACAAAAAACTTCGGAGGATTTTAAATTAGTACGAACGATCGATATTTTAGTCATTAAAGATCTGAAAAACTTTTTTACGTAACTATGTAACGTATGAAAATGTTTGAAAAATCACATAAAATTTTCCGTAAGAAAATAAATTTACTTAAAACGGTGTTGATGTGAAAATGGCCCAATAGTGATTTATCAGAAATGAATAAAATATAAATTCACATGACTTAAAATTCCGCTAAATTTTAAACACCGCATTTGTTAGTTATTTGTGGTAATAGTTCACGAAGCAAAATTCATACGGCCTGAAGAGGTGGTGACATACCGGGTCACAGATTTTAGTATAATATTAGTTAATTTGAATAATATAACTTACTAAAAGAATAAATAATAATTGGCTAAATGAAATAACGTGACGTACTAAAAGAATTAGCGAATTTATATAACGTAACTTACTTAAAGAAAAATAATTGGGGATTAAAGGATAAGTGATAGTAAAATTACATTGTGATCATTTATAGATTTTAAATCTTCTTAACGATTTGTCTCGATTCTTAAAACGCGTATCGCTTGAATCTACTGAAGCAATATGAATTCAATATTCATATTAATATACAACTGAATCCGTGTTAGGGGCTAGCTCATATCATTACGCTTTTCTATCAAGACTAAGTAATAATAATAAAAAAGGTAATCCACTTTTTATCCCGATAAGACAGAAGTTCAATTAGAACATCAAAAGGATTTTCATGTAAACAAAATCGCAGGTACCAGCTAGTTATTAGTATGAATAGCATGAATGTTGATTAATCAAAATTACATCATCCAATAAGAAGGCTAATTCGTGTATTATAACATAACAATTCTGTATCCTTCCCAGTTCATTAATGATGATGATTCATATCCAAAATAGTATAATTACTTCAAATTCTAGACATGCGTTTGTCCGAAACATTATATGATGTTAAGTAACAATGTAACCGAAGATGTTAAGACGCTAAGTCTAGAGGACTGGCTCACAAGTGCTGCTGCTGGAACTCAGCTATAGGAGCTGGGCTACGAATTTTCAGCTTGTGGGTTGATAGCTAGCCAAACAGGCATTAGAAAATTCCCTGTCACCATGCTATGGCTTTATTGCGATGTCGAAGCGATGCGTAGACACTACCACTGAGGCATTTTTTTTCTGACTGATTATACTGTTAGCCATAAGGGCCCTGAAGCCTCAGGCGGCTTTTACAGCTTCACCGTGACTTGGTGCTACTTCAGTTTAAATAGATGTTGGAATACACATTTCTATTTCAATGATTTTTATTTTTACCTGTCATTTCTTTCACAAGAACAAACTTTTATTGGTTTTTGGAGTAATTAATAAATCAATAGGTATATAAAATTATCTTCAAAATGCAAGTTTTAGAATAGATAATGATGAATGTTTGTAATTTTCTAAGACTAAAATGGTGCCAATATTTTTTAATTAAATCTTGTTTGCCCTCCTTCCAATAACATGCAGTCCTTCAAACATAAAGTGAAGACACATTTGAGCAGGCCGATAGGACAGCGACGACTAACGATGGATTGTAAATTGTAGAAAAGAAACATTATCTGTTAACTGACGAATTAACGAAATAGGTAAGCATAAGCCTAGAAAGTAAACCAGGGTGTAGTTGAGGACGCGTTCCAACGCGATCTAGTATCATTCTGCCTTATCTCTGTTAAGTAAGAATACTTTTCATTAGAAGATTTCTACCACTGACTATATGAACATCCCGCATGGGCTTCGGAGTTACAGTTTTACGGTAAACTCCATATCGGCACGAACTAAAAAATTCTCTAGTCTTATCTTTGTAGTACCGTGAAATAATTGTACAATCGTCTTCCGGTTAATGTGTTCGCTGATGGACTGCCGATTACACAGTGGTCGCCGTTGCGTTTGAATTGTACTGTACTTCCCACTAGAGTCAGTACCGTCAATTTGGCGAGCTGCTATATAAAAGAAAAAAATTACATAAGATTTCCACGAGAATACTTAAGATATCGTATCTGCAAATAATATTGTTTTCCGAAGCACCGAAGTTTCCGCTTACGCTTTTAGGTTAACAACGTAGAAATATACCTTACAAGATATTGTATTGCACATGTTCATGTGTTATCCGTGTTCTTATCTACCATGTATCTATGTTTACGACCATGTCGTGACGTGACCTATGCAATAAACCAATGCTTAACTACACAATATGCACTAATATCTTCAAGATACGTTCGTTACGCTAAAGACATCAGTAACTGTCGTATTAAGTATGAATTTATATATGCTAGAAACGTATAAAAAGGACTCGAACCTAGTCAATGCTTTAAAATACGTACAGGTTTCTGGCACATACAATCTTCTTTCAACCATTTTTTCGTTACCCAGTACTATGACCCATACAATTACATAAATATAATATCTATATACATAACACTATGAATGCTAATAGTTCAGATTACTACTGATTTTTATTATTAGCTTATGTAAACTTTCTTCTACATTTTTTACAGTAGGTAGTACGGTAAAGTTACTGTACCTTGCCTTATGATACAGTATAATCCGAAAAATATGACGATCACCGAGGGATCCTCAATCCATCGCTAAGTGATCGCTTTCGTGTCGGCTAGGCTCTTGGCAGCTATATACCAGCTGTTTCCGAAACACGACAAACAAAAAGAGAGTCACAGTATTTTTTTATCTTTATAAGCTTAGCGTTGTAGTCACAATCTCACCTGATCTTAAGAGACAATGTGGCCCAAGATGGTGGCACGCTAAGCCTACTGAAAGACTGGCTGTCAAGTGCAGCTGCCGAAACACGCCTATTGGTATTTGGCGACAGATTTTTAATGTGAGGGTGGTAGCTAGCCAGGCCAGCATTAGAAAAAGCCCTGCCACCATCACGATGTTTTCCTTCACCGAAAGCTTAGACTCATTGCAGGGATTCCAACTCACGTCGATCGATGCGAAGACCGTACACGCTTTCATCAACTGAGCCATCATTGCTGCAATCACTATGAAGGGTCTGTCACCACGTGTGTGATAGTCACGACCTAGTAGGGACCAGATCTCAACCACCCTAATTGTTTACTGGATACGCAGCCGCTAATCCCGGAACGTGATACGGCTAAGCGTGCCAATACGACGGGGTATTGTTACACCTGGTGTTTGGTAGTCGGGATTCAGTTATTAAACCAAATTAACTTCTATACAACGGCTAGTTACGAGTAGATGAGTTAATTAACATAATAACAAACAATAGTAGCTCCAAATAATTGGTATCTAACAAAATAAATTAATGTATGTTATTGTACATTCTTTTGTAATGACTTGAAAACTTAAGCCGATGGATAAATACCAATGACGATGGGAAGAATTTCAGAAAGTCACTAATGTGGCTTTAAAGCTGCATATCCACAAGAGATAGTTTAAAGATAAACATCCGTTCCATTTATTTTGTAAAATGAATAAAGTAGGTACCTTAGAATCAAAACTGAAAGCCATTTATCAAACTACTCAAAAACAAAATCGTAAACTGTTTTCAAGAAATATTTGCTTGTAAAATAACGTAAATATTTGTAATATATTTTAAATTACTTTATTCATTTTACAAAATTCTGAAATTATTGTAATCATCATCGGTATTTATCATTTATTTACTTAATAGTAACCAGTATTTTTTTTAAAAAAAATATATTACTTTGAATGAAAACCTATATAAATAGTAAAACATTTGAGGCAGAATTCCGTATGTAGGATAGGTACTATTCATTCAGTAAAAAGTTTATGCATATCTTTTGAATGTCGTATCACCTTATTTGTAGAACGAAAGCGTTCATGTAGTTATATAAAATTTAGCAACGATACATTAAACATTTGTGAGATCATATAACCAGTAATAAAAGTTTACTGCCTGGCATACCCAACCAAAGTGCTGAAACGCGCAAAAATAACCAATTCCTAAGATTCATCTTTAGATATATACTAACCTACGTAGTCATTAAAATAAATTATGGCAAATATTTTTTCCACGAATAAATCACATCTCTGTTTTGTGATCTAAAACGAAAATAAATGCGCGCACGCCAAGAAATAAATCTATCTACGTTCATTTCATGATATATATGATGTTTCCCTTTCTTGCCAGTTATTTAGAATACTAGTGCAGACTTAAGTTTGTTAAAAGTACAATTTCGTCAGATTTAAGCTTACAAAAACTATGCAACAAAACAATATGCTACTTACAAGGTTTTCAAAACAAATCACAGTATCCTTTTCACGGAAAAGCGCCACCCTTGCGCGTACGCACGTCACAGCGCCGCTCAACTGTACCCCGTTATATTTTTAATATAAAAATCTCGAGCCGCGTATCGAATCATAAAAATATAAATATTTCAAGATGAACCGCGCGCGCAACACGAAGCACGTCCCGTCTGCCCATTGACGCATACGTTTCGGACTAATTTCGGTGCAGCGATTCCACGATTCTGTAAACACAAGCCGTGGTGGTAAAACTGGACCAGGGTTTTTGACCCATTTCGATGTTACTAAAATCTTCATTTTCACAGTATATTCGTTTACGCGAGGGAGGGATGATAGATCTATTTAAATTGGCCATGTTTCTGTCTTACAAACTTAGTTCTGCATTATCATTAGAATATAATGCTTCGATATAAAGAGTATGTTCGTTTGTTTATAACGATGTCCATAAAATTGTAGGCAATAAGTTTGTTTTGGGCACGCCATGACTCAGCCGGGATGAGGAAATGCGTGCAAGTTATAATTTCATAGCGGCCGACATTGTTAAATGGTTTTTTTTTAATAAGATTTATAGGTCTTCGGGATGTAGTGACATGCAAAAGAATCTGTGAGAATTAACATCATTCCTTTGATGAAATGTTACAAACTGAAAACGTTTCTTTTTTTTTTTAAATATAGTTTACCTATTTCTGTGGATTGGCTTGTTTTATTTTTCTGGGCCTTAAAAGTGGCAAAACTTGCACGCTGACTGTAAGATAGGTACCTACGCACAGAGAAAAAAACTGTGCAACATTTAGAACGAACCGAGCCGATTTTACACAAACATAGATATGGAATTTGAGTCAAAGATCGCTGTTATAGAATAGGATAGTCGTCGAAAGCATCGGTAATGTTTTGGATGTTTGAAGCGGTTAAAAAGCAATACTTATATCATTAAAATTTCAGTTGAAAGATGTCCATTGCTGTATAAAGGCCTTCCCCAAAGATCATAACGATCGGTCCTACGCTGTTCGAATGTAGTGGATTCTCGCAACCTTTACCACCAGGTCTTTTGCGTCTTCCTTCTTCTTAATACATCTATACCCACCACAATTATAAAGCGGTAAAGTTTGTATGATTGTAGCCTTGGTAGGAGATTATCTGAGCCGATTCTTACAATTCTTTCACTATCTACATAATCTTTCAGTGATATAGACTCTTATTAGCAGTGAAAAACAGTAAATATTGGGGCGTTTCATCCGTTTTTTCGACCAACTCTCCACCATGCCGCCATCAATGCTCCGTTTTATTGTCACTTCCGGTACTTACTGACAGGTTGCTTAACGTTTATGATTACTGCTTCACTCCTTAGGGTCGAAGCGTGAAGTTACGCAGCCTATAGTCTTTCTTAATGAATCTTATATGTAAACGGTTAAAACGGTTGGAGCGTTATAGATGAAATTTTCAAGCAATCTTCATATTAGCCCAACGGATGATCCTGTAATGTTTGGTAGCGATTGGATCAATGTTCCCTATGAAATCCAAAACGGCACAGCAACGCGTGGCCGGGTTTGCTAGTGAGATATAAAATGCAAAAAGGATTGTTCAAATATGACTAGAAGTTTTAAAGATTAGCGTGTTTAAACAAGCGAACAATCTGTTGTGCTTTATAATATTAAGTATAATTTGATTTTTAGATTAGACACGGTTACTAGCTATAAATAAGAAAGCAATATATTATATATATAATACCCATTTATTTAACAAGTAACACAATCGTTCGCTTCATACGTATTTGTTCATAAATAGATTCCGAAGTTCATCAGTCATCGATATTTCAAAATTTAAAAAAAATTGGCGATCCAATGAACGCAACATGTTCTTATTACATCACTATTCGTAGATGTAGGAATTCAGTTTCGATCGATTCGAGAATTCGAGATTATTCTCGGAAATGTGTATTTATAAAAGTAAAGTATACTCTTCGATCTGGTTGGAATAAGTATGTTGTTATAACCTTATAAAACGATGCTGTTGAAACAATGTGAAACAATTTACAAAATCATTTCCGAATTTAATATTGTTAGTTCAGCTTCCCGTTTTCACAAACGTTTATTATTTAGATTATTTTTTTAAGATTTTAATCTGATAGATTCCTTTTATAGTATGAATTGAAGAAAGAAACAGGTAACTGCAGCCTATAGCTTTAAGTACTCAAAGCCAAACACAAAAGAGCCGAAGTCTTGAAGGCGCTCATACTTACTTCTTCTTTTTGTAATTTGCAGATACGGTGTTTTAGGTACCATCGTGGTCATGGGCTCAGGGTGGGGCAGCAGTCTAAAATAATATGTAACTAGCAAACTATACCCGCGGTCTTACCCCGGTTAATTTTTTCAAACAAAAAGGTTACACCCTTTAGCCCTATAGCAACCTGTATCTGTATGTATAATTCGAATTATCCAAAACACTTTCTTATTGCTCACCTACCTACACCACGAAATCTTCCATCCAAAAATGTGTCTCTAACTTCAGCTGTTGAGCGTATGCCAATTTGTTAATCAGTCAATTTAGAGGTTTATGTCTAATTATGGATAGTACTTTCTGGTACAGTAAGTAAACAATTACACATAGGTATTAAAGATTGTTTATTTATTTAGGTATTAACTAAGTTCATAATATTACTTTAAGAGAAGCCGACGTGGGTTCTGGCAGAACCTCCTCAGCGCTTGGGCTTCCAATTTATTTTTCGCTTCGGCGATCCTCATCCTGTGAACACTCAGCATACAGAGACCGCTTAGACGATTTTCACTCATGGTGGAGCGAAGCCACGCGTCTTGACACGCCGTAACGTACTGAAATACCTCTATATAGTATAGATCGTACACGGTTGGGTCAGTAAAATATCAAGCGCAGTTTTTATGCTCGGATAAAACATTTCTGAATCCTTTATCAGTTCTGCCACTTTCATGTCTCTCAAAACATTCAATGACATATTTTTTTTCTTCTCTCAAGTGGTACCACAGTTCAACCTCGCTGTGGAAACTACCACTTATATAAGTTATAAAACTCGCGAAAGGCTTCTGTTTTTTTTTTAATTCTTCGAAAGTCATTTGCAACATGTTATATGGGTAAAGAATATGCCGGTAAGTTGTTCTCCGAGAAACGTCCTTCCAATGACATAATTATCGAGTCTAGGCAGGGAATAATCAACGATCGTTTCCAAAGCTTGGTAGGACTCTCTGCCGGTGGATTTGCACGGTTCGTCTGTCTTTTCGCGATGCGTGGCATTGTAAAACAAACTTCTAGAGTTTCAGCAATCACTTGAGCTTCAGTTGTGAAACTGCCGCTGTGATCGTCCACATTTTCTCGGTGTTTTTTTTTAATGTGTCGATGATTCTTCTAATGTGATTCGCACACTGGAGCAAGTCAATGCTTTTTGACTGTAACACATTTACGATTGGTTGTAGCAGTGCGGAAAATTTCGCAATAAGGCAAACAGAGACAATAAATTCTGAATTTATAGCAGCGCAGTATAGCTGAAAAGCCGCTTTTCTTGTAGCATTGTTAGGACCGGAAGACAGCAGCAGGAACACTGCTACTCTGAACCATGTACAGGTTCTACCACATTTCGCTGGATATACATTATCTATACCAGGGGTGTCCAAACTAAGGCTCGCAGGCTAGCATCGGCCCGTGAGCACCACCAATCCGGCCCGAGATAATGGGCCTGAACTGACCCGTATCTACAAACTACAATGGAATACAAACGTACGTCACTCACCATTTAGTACCAAAATGGAAATATACGCGAAATTCAACACCTCAATATGTTTACTACAATTTTTAAAATTGTAATTTTAGTATGTTAATCTGATGAGCTAGCTAGATCTTACCCTTCGGGGCTTTGTAGAGCAATCAGTCTGGCCCTTAGGCTAAAAACTTTGGGAGACCCCTGATCTATACAAGTAATAAAATTGAAGTGTCGGTTTGTAATGGCAAAATAACAGTTTTTTACTAAATGCATATGAAAGTACCTCTGTATACGGTACCTATAACAAAAAACCCTTTTTTTGTTTGTTTGTCTGTCTGTTTGTTCCAGGTAATCTCCGTAACGGTTGGATCGATTTTCACACGATTTTCAATGGCTGATGTTATAAGGAGTAACTTAGGCTACTTTTATTTTAGAAAAAGAATAAGGGTTCTGAGCAATGCAAGTAAAAACTGGTCCTGGTGAATCAATTCGGGCGCTTAAATGGCTTACGCTGAGTAAAACATAAGAGATACTACACATACCTAACTGTAGATCTTAAAAATACCTACAAAAAAGTCAGCGAGAGCCTATGTCATCTTATATGAATCACCCACAAATACCATTTTTCTTCTTTAAAATAACCGGGAGCGGATAGCGGGTTCCCGCGTGTGCCGGGTCGACGACATTCTATAGTCCACACGAGCGCAGCCACGGGCACAGCTAGTTTAAAAATTAAAACATATCTACTTACTTTTGATGTAGCTAATATATAAATTATAACATAGTTTGTTATTAGCTGGGTGATAAAACGCAAGTGTGGGACTTTTTGTGATCTCAAAATTCATGGCCCATGTTATTATTTCCAATCCATTTCATTTGTGCACAATAACCGAACTATATTTTGCAAATTTACATCAAACATACCGGCAATTAGCACGTAACTGAAAAGATAATCGCTGTTTACTGTCCATTCTGCGGCATACCCGCGCAGCATAAATCCGTCGATATAGTGTGTAAAAACCTTTATATTTACAACTGGTTTTTATTTGGACTCAAAACTGACGAATGTAGTAGATTTTTAACCCCCGATGCAAAAATTTACACCACATGAAGATGCTAGGTTTTTCTGGAGGTGTTTCGAAAACCGATAAAATAAGAAACTGATATATCCGTGGTACTTTTAAAGTCACAAAAATACACGAAAAAAATTTAGGGAGCACCGTTCGCGCTTGTACGGGCATGTGAAGAAGCGAGATGATGACCATATGACTAAAAGAGTCATGATTATAGAAGGAAAGAAGAGGCCGTGGACGGACCACCAATGACCTGGCTACGAATAATAAAAACGATATAATAGTGAGCAACACAATAAGAGGCAACCCATAACTGTACGGTGTGGCACAAAAGTACTAGGAGGGCTGACCCCAAATAAACTGGGATAATAACCAGGAGAAAAAAGAAGACGCAAAAAGAGAGGCGTGAGTTTAACGTATCTGTCTGTGAAATTGAAACTCCTAAACAAAATTGGGATCAAATTAGTTTTGTTTGTAAGGTGACTTGATCAAGTGTTCTTAGCTATGATTCAAAGATCTGTTCAGCCGCTTGATGATTATCAGCTGTTTTCTAGTTGATAAATTGATGTGAGCATCTTCCACAGGCCTGATTGAGTCGAAACTTTGTTTTCTGTTGGTTGAATCATATCAGAAGAACATGGTAACCATGAACTGATGCAAGCAGCATCTCTAATCTGCAGGATACCTAACTCATTAATAACTTACAGCAGAGATACCTATCGTATTTAGGCTCATGAATAGTTTACTTATGTCAGGGGTTTATTAACTTTTCAATTTACCATGTGATTCATAAAGTGAAAAGCACAAATGATTATATATTTTAATAACGTTTAATATTACGTTACGTTAAGTTTATTGTAAATCAAATTTCAAAATTACATACTAACATTGAAAATATTTATTGACACTATATTTTAAACATCTTCCTTCCTGCGAGACTTCGACGCGTGTCATTTAGCGTTCTTCAGAGCCTCATAAGCGTCAGTCATCTTCAAGCCCTCGATAATGTAGAGAAGATTCTCGACGGACGCATCTTCATCGTCATCGAACCACAGTTGGAGCATGTTCTTCGCTCTGGCCGCGTCGGTTGCGTTTTCATTTTCGAAGAATTGTATCTCGTCGGGTTTGAAGGCGAGTTTCGCGGCGAGTTTCTTCCAGTCGGTCAGTTTCGCTGATAACATGTCTAGTTGGTTCACTGTTATCATCGTGACGCGGGAACGGGCCGCGTTTTCATAGTCTTCTTCACCGACGTGCGTAGAATCGGGAACCTGTTTTTTTTTTTCAATATTTTTTATTGGTATAATGTTTTATCACATTCTCACCTGAGGGGACGTTGAAGTATATACAAAAAATTTAAACTCCCCTCCCCCACACCCGTACAAGCATAAATAAGAAAAATTGTTAACTCCCCTCCCCCAATGATAAGAGGTAAGAATTTTCAAAAGTTTTATAAATTATACGGGAGTTAGATTTATTTGTTTCAAGCCGTCTTAGTACGTAGGGAAACCCCCGAATTAAACATCGGTACATTTAAGAAAACTCTATACTTAGTTGTGTACAGTTATAAAATCTAATATATATCTATCTATTTATAGTAAGAACAATGAAAATAAATTTGGTATACCATAATAAAATAATATAAATAGTATTATTAAATATTATTTTGAAAACATTTTGATAACTTTTTATTTTATTTTACTTACTTATAACTTCCCTCGGATCCTTTTTTAGCAAAAGTAAGAAAAGTTATCCTAAAAAGCCTATTTACGAAATACTTGAACAACCCCCGATATTAAGATGTTGTCCAAAATGGACTCTGTATAGATGTAATACACTATACCTAGAAACTGATTCTCTAGTGCAGAGTTTCAACTTGAGGGTGGTAGTTAGCCACGCGGGTATTAGAAAGAACCCTATCACCATGCTCTATGGTTTTATCATGATGTATTCCTTCACTGAAAGGTAAAGCTCATTGAAGAAATTCGAACTCATGTCGTCGGTCGATACGGGGTCCGCACACGCTACCACTGACGCATCATTGCTCCACAAAAAGCAATCTTATAAAAAATCTTATTTGAAAATCTCTCGCCAAACAGCAAGCATGTTTCGGTAGCTGCACTTGAAGAGTCAGTCCCCCGCAAGGTTTGGCGTGTTACCATCTTGGGCTACACATCGTCACTTAACATCAGGTGAGATTGTGGATATTGCTAAAGAATTTCCAATTCTATACCTGTTCAATGTCATTAGCATCTCCTTCTTTTATTAGTTCAGCCTCCATCTGCTCTTCAGTAATGTCTTCTTCTGTTGCCTCCTAGAACATTATTTTGTGAATAAACATACAAATATGTTTTTGGAAACAGTAATTAAAAATTTCGATAGATATACATTATTATACCAGTTAATATAAAAATGTGTAATTTTCCGTATGATTAGGGTTGATATCTGTCCGGGTTTCCCCAGATTTTTCCTAGTTTTTTAAAACGTCCAGGGAACATCCAGAAGTGGTTTTTGACACTTTTTAAGTTCAGGGAAAATCAGATTAATTCATGCTATGGTATTGGTTAATGTTCTCAAATATTGCATATATTAAAAAAATTAAAAAGAAAAGGGAATAACGATGATTATTTTTTTGTTTAAAAATGTTTTTTTAACAAGTCCGGAAAAAAAATATTATTTCACCCATATGTCCGCGGATTTTCAATAATTTAAGTGATGGCTGCTAAAAGATATCACACGTAATTAATGGACGACCCCTTATTACAGGATTTGACTATCTTTCGAGATGGATTCCGACCGTATTTTATCACTGAGTCGTAATTGTCTTTCTTACCTGATGGGCTGGCTTGCCGTTGGTCTTGGAGGACTCCCCGTTCGTAACAGCTGCAGCGTTGGCAGCGACTTCACGTGTTACACGCTCCACCTATAGATAATTATGGAAATCTATATATCCTCGGCATGGTAGTTTTTGAGTACAGTTAGTGGTTCAGTGTACTACATTATAAGTATTTCATTTATTTGTTCCATATCACTTCACAGGACATTTAACATAATACACATACATTTGTTATGTTTAGCAATCAAGTGGTACCAGTTACGAAATAATTATTATTACATTTCGCGGTATGTCGCGGTTAAATATTTTTATATACATAAAAAATATCATTATGAGGTGTGCATGTTTGTTTGTATGCGTGGGAGCATCTGCTCTTAAGTGATTGCATAATATGCAAATTGTATAGGTAAGTATGTTATAAGCAGTAGAGTAAACCGAGTCCTTCCTGTGCTCCTGTTTCACATCCATGATGACTATTTCAATGTGTTTTTAAATTTTAATTTTTTGAGGAAAAAATTCTTATCTGACTGGAATAAATCAAATGTCTAAACTTCTTGTTATACACTTTAAAACATATCTGTTAAACAGAGTTGTTTGCATAATTGTGTTTAACTGGCTGAGATGCAAAAGAAGCCGCAGATTTCGAATAATTTTCGTATGTGTCTTGAAGAGGATCCTATTCACGAGTTTATGGCAATCAATTTTGTTGTTCAAAACCACACACCTCTGCATAACCCTTCTGGGACACAGGCGTGGTGGTATGTTATGAAGGTTAAAAAGTAGTTCTACAATTAAATTCAATATGTATTGTGATTAGATTACCTAGTATTCCAAATATCTCCTTTAATTTGTCTGTTAAAATTTATTCAGCATTAAGTTTTTTTTTTATATTAGAATAATATAATCCAGATAAATACATTGAATTATATATTGTGGATAGGGAACAGGAATTTGGGACTATGGGGAAATAATGGGAACCTAACACTGAAATTTATCACAGAGTTATTCAGCCTTGGCTTCATTCTATAATAAGGAAAGCAAGACATCAAGAGTTGTTTGCTAATCTTAAATAGATTGAGGGAGGTGCTATAAGACTAAAGTCTGATTTACAAAGTGCAATTCGCTGACTAGACAGTTGACAGCTGCTCGCATTATGTACTCGTATGTCAGTAGCTCGACAAGCCTTGACTGTTATCATGATGAAAGTAGCTGTTTTAGAATCTTGCAAGTTGTGCGCTGGAAGTACTACTGGGATCTTGCAATCTCGATTGAAAGTCATTTAATTAAAAAACTGTGATAAAGCACAGATCTAATCACAATTTTTTTTTATTTGACAGTCATAGGAACACATTACTAAGGTTTGAATTAGAAAATGCTTATAACTAAAAAAAAAAGCCGTCTTACAGGAATCTCTCGCAGCTCACTGGCGACCTACTGCCGAACATGTCCGAACAGTGCGAGTGACGTATGAGCTGCTGCCATACGATTTATGAGGGAATGTGAGCAGGCAAGTGAACATAAAAAATGTTGAAGAAACTCGGATACAAGCCATCTCTGTCCATCATCTGTCATACTGTCCATCTCGCAAGTACGAATAGCTAGTATGATACGTTCACAGAGCGCGAGTTGCTGCACTGCAACTACTGCGTAGGCAATCTCGCATGCCAGTTCGCACTGTTTACACAGTGCGTATAGTTTACAAACTATAGTGCGTTTTTTATTCCCACAGAGTAAAATGACATTCCATGTGTTGCTAGTTTGTTTTGTTTTTTAAAATAGTGATGTCAAGAATCGGTATTAATTTGTACACCCGTATGAGATATTAACCTGTTGATAAGTTCTTTTTTCAAAAAACATTGGACCCTTCATATGTGAAGCCCGATTAAGGGAGACAAATTCGTATCTCTCGTGGGTCAACCAAAGCGTTATTTTTTTTGCAGTTATTCACCATAATAATATATTCATTTTATAGTTTTTTGAATTATGTATTGATTATTATCAATACTATTTATTGTAAATGATCGGGTATTTTAAATAACACAAAATATTTCAATTAATATTTAAAAACTGTCAATTCAGTATTTAAAATCTTAGGATTTAAATAATTGTACCGTAAAATATATGGCAGCACAACACTAAAAATATAAATGTTGCATTATTATCAAGTTTGACATTAGTGATTGACAATTCACTCCGTGGGAATAAAAAGCGCAGGTTAGGCTTAAAGAATTAAATATTTGTATGTATATACCATTGAATCGAGGTACTCAGGTAGCCGACCAATGGGGTTGTTGGTATGTGTAAAGAAGTGTGGCGAACGGCGCGCTAAGAGCCTGAGCGCTCGCCACCCCCAGCCCCCATCCGAAGTTCTCTTCCGCCCCCCTTCCATTTCCGCTCCACACATCATATACGACTCTATAAATATATTGTTTATTTTAATAATAATAATAAAACATGTTTATTTCTAAATAACTTATCATAAACTTACAAAAGTTGATTAATAATACTTATAACACTCTTCTTAATGCTGGTTGGTTCCAAAGGCTTCATTAGAATTGTTGTTGATCTACCAATAAAAACGATGTACCGAAGCAAATTCGATATTGCTAGTGATCTACGTTGTACACTTTCTTCGATTGAACTTAGCATCGGCCATCATATTAACTCGTCAAGTGTAAAAAAACAATATTTTATTAATAATAAAACATAAATAACAATATTTTTAGACCTTATTACTCTAATTGTATTTTACAATTTTATTGCACGGAGTACCTACTTAAAAGCCCTACCACCATGCTACATTTCATCAGATGTTTACCTTCACCAAAAGCTCAGACTCCAATAATTTTATAAACTTACCCAATGATGGCATGAAGTCCCTGTCTTTTGTGCGACAAGCTGCGAGATTGTCAGGACATAGGTTCCAAAGTTTTGTCAATTCATTGCTGTGAAAACAAAAGTAATTTCAATACATTGGCTATTTAATTGTAACTATGAAGAAAAAGAAAATATAGTATACAACAAACGTGACAAACAAGCTTACGATCCGCCTGATGGTAATCAGTGTGCCTAGTGTGAGTTTTTATATATCAATATCACGTTTGCGTTAACGTGACATTTTTATGGAGAAACGAACAACGCATTTGGGGATAGTTTACGAAAAATAATATGCGAGTGCAAGATTTCTTGTTTACTAAATAGTTAGCGACAAACGATATACTTACTACGCAGTTGACGTTTGCATTGCATGGCAATGCTATTGCGAGTGTGAGTTACAAGTTGGACACATTTTGACAGTTCGAATAATAAACAGACGCTGACGTGATAGTAGAGTCATTCACTTGGGTTTTTGTAGTGAGAGGCCAAAAGTTGTTATACTGAATAATTAAAATGTATGGCAAAGGTCACTCGGAGACTTTATTTTTCTTGGAGGCTTCTTTCTTTTGCCTGTGCTCAAGAGGAACGCATTAATTTTTTTTTAAATACGAGAATATTTTCGTGCGGTATTTGATCCAATTAATGAACTCGGATACATGGTTTAGGAATTGATATCTTTACACAATGTGTTCTATATTAAATTATATTATTTGTGATTACAGTTCAAACCTAACTTAAGCAATTTTACCGCTAAATTATAGTTATAATTATATAATTATATATTATATAGTTACTTATATATTTTATTTATATATTTATATAATTATTATAAATATATTAAAATTATATGTAACACTTAAAACGGCACATAATATTGAAATCGTATTTATATTTATCAAAAACAGTCGTAAGACGTAAACCAAACAATAATTGTTCAAAAACTAACAACACGTAAAGAAAAATAAAACGACATTTTAAATTAAATTTTATATCTATAGAAATAATAAGCAATGGTTTATCTATTAATAAAACAAAATAATTTACGAAAATAACATACATGAACATTTTTATCTATATTCATTTTATTACAACTGTTTAGAACTGATATATAATTATGTATTGTCATATTAAAAAAACCTATTAAAAAAATAATTTAAAAACTATTTGTTTCCATATCGCGAAATTTAATATTTAGCCTAATTATAAAATTATCCAAATAAAAAATACTCCATAAAAGTCATCATTATATCAAGTTGCGATATGCTTGCCTTCATTATTTAATATTTTTATCTCCACGAAACACATCAACAAAGTAAAAAAAATTAGACATGGCTATCTAAAACTCAACCAAATTCAGTATTCATCTCTACCCAATACGTGAATACTGTTGAAGTCGGGTTTTCAATTGGTTGTAGAATCATACACGCTGCAGAGTAGCCAACATAAGAATTGAAATAATAACTCATGTTTAGGTGTATAAACGCATTTCCGACAGTATGAAGTGAAGGAACTCGCACTCGCGAAATTAACCTTGCCGATCAGTTTGGCGTTTCTAACGCTGACGAAAAAGTTACGTAAACTACAATTAGTTTTAAAACTCACACTAAGCACACAGGTGTCCGTAGCCTACGGACGCTTGTAATACCATAGGTATCACTAGCGCGTAGCTGACCTTCAACCCCAAGGAACTCTGGAAACCCTACTCACCGCAGAAACACAACACAGAGTTATTTTGTTTCCACCAGTCAGGCTGCCCCAAGCAGAGAGAATCCTCCGCTTTTAATTCAGTTAATTATCAATGGCAATTTTTGTTCAAAAGGGGTCATTGGTTTTTTTACCCCTCAATTGTAAGATAAGATAATTTTAAATGTAGTTTTAATGGCATAAATTAAATTACCAGATGTACTTACTTGCCCATATAAGATTTCTTTTGGCTTTCATATTCTCTTATTATATCGCCGACGGGGCGTCGACGTTTTCTAGTTTTTTTAATCTCGTCTGAAGCTTCACCATGCGCAGGAGGCTTAGGTTTCTGAAATTCTATAAAAAATATTTATTTATAAACTCAGTTACTGAATATTGATATACATTTTAGTAGCTTGAGTAACATATAAATTTGTTATTAAATTAAATTTAATATAATTCTATTATATTGGTTTTATAATTAACATAAATAATGTAAGCAGAAATACTGGAAGATGATGAAAAATAATGGCTCAGTGGGTTGTGTATAGACACTGCTTCTCCCAACATGAGTTCAAAAATGCTACACCTATAAATAATCTAAAAAATCAGAAATAGTGCTAAGGATTGCGATTACTATACTTACTACTTTTATTTAATCCCATGGAGTAAACTGACAATCACCAATGTCAAACATGAAAATAGATGTTATTTTTGTAGTGTTGTGCTACTGTCTATTTTACTTTACAATTATTATTTGAATCATAAAATGATAAATATTGAATTGAGGGCTATTATTTATTAATTGTTTTTTTTTTCATATTATTCAACATACGGGATAATTTACTATCATTATTATATAATTCAGGAACTATAAAATGTATTTAAGGAGAACAAATTAAGAAAAAAAAGAATGCTTTGGTTTGCCCATGAGAGACGCAATTTTGTCTCCTTTATTCGGCATTCACATTTTAAAAGTTCAATGTTTTGTCAGAAAAACTTATCAATAGCTATATTAACTCATATGGTTTTACAATAAGTTGATGAAATGAAAAGTCACATGACATGTCATTTTACTCCGTGGGGCACTGTATTTCACATAAAGATTTTTATTTAGGGTGTAATATTATCGAAGATTTATTACCTGGACATCCATCATTCTTCCAACTGTTCCAGTGTTCCTCTCTCTTTAGAATATGTTTGACACATTCAGCAAAGTGTTTTCCGTTTGCAGGTGTCTCCCCTAACAGATTGTAGACTAGAGAAGTAGTCTCTTTTACCCAATCCATTTGATCTGTTTTTAACTCTTGAGATTCCCTTAATTAACAAATGAGTTTTTCATGGTAGTTTAGATCACCATACAACTATAACTGACCTCTACAATTTATTTTGTGGAGCCTATTTTTTGTGAGGATGATCGACAGATTTCAATTATATTGCATATAACCCTAGAGAGAATTGCCAAGTAACCGAATATTAATTGTAACTTTTTACTGATATGCTGAGTAGGCTGAGCTAGATATTATTATAGTCTGCGAATATTCAATGGCAATGGTAATTTCTTTTTGGGCGAATTTTAGACATTAGATTTGTCTGCAAAGTCAAATGATAACAGTATCATCACTTTATGACTTTTTATAACTTAAATGGTTTCTTATATCAAATATTTAGCAGTAAAATATGAACACAGTCATATGGAATTATTGACTTTCTCATTAAAGTTTATTTTCTTATTTTTATGTTAATGCATATTAAAACGAACCAGTTTCAAATTTACACCATGGAAATTAGTTATCTCATGACATAATAATTAAAATATAAACATACATTTTAAATTTCACTGAAGAGGTTAGATACTGGAACAGTATCAGAAATTGTATCAGAACACATCGTCTGAAATTTGAGTCTGACAGTTGTAATTCTAGAAGCTTCTGGTTAGTTAAAAATTTTGCAAAATAGTGTTGCTCTTTAGAAGACCCTTGCATTTCTTCATTAACAGCCTTCAGTCTGTTCAGTTTCGATTTTTGTAATTCTACTGCTTCCAGCTTGTATGATGAAAATGCTGAGAGCACACTACCGGAGTGCTAAAAATTAAGTAATTATGAATAAAATGTTTGGAAATATTTTTATTTTAATGATTTATTCTAGGAAATATCTAGTCCCAGTGCTTGCTTAATTGGGTAATCCATAATTCACTTCTTGGCATAAACCAGAAAAATATATTGGCAAACCAAAAAGGTACCTATTTGAGAAATATCATTTCAAAAATATATATAGTTGTTTTGTTAGTGTACTTTTTTATCATTATAGGATTTAGCATCATGGCCGCAACCTCACCTGATCTTAAGTGCGATGTGACCTAAGATGGTAACACGCTAAACATAGTGGCAGACTGTTTCTCAAATGCAGCTGCCGGAATACTATTGCTGTTATTGATGCTGGGTTACATATTTTCAACTTGAGGGTGGTAGCTAGCTAGGCAGGCATTAGAAAAAGCTCTACCACCATGCTATGGTTTCATCACAATGTTTTCCTTCACCAAAAGCTCAGGATCATTGCAGGGATTGAAACTCATAACAATTGACACTATATTCATACACTCTGTCAAGGAGCCATCACTTCTTGCTGTTAGCCTTATGGGCCCTAGAGCTATTAAAGGCTTTGACAGCTTCACTAGGTTTGAGGGATGTTGGTGTATAGTTTTCAATAGGTTTTACGCTTATACAGCCACACTTGGGACCTATATTTTCTCTAGGCACAATTACTTGTTTGCAGGACATTCAGAGGTCAGTATTATATTGTATCAAATGTAGATTTTGACTCAAATATTTATAGTGCAAAAACTTACCACAACAAAAGTTTTCCATTGTAATTTATTATAACATGAATTTGGATTTCTGAAAAAATCCTGAAGACTCCAAAACCTACAGTACAAGTTGTAGTCTATATTGAATTTATTTTTATCATTATCAATAACCATCTCTTCATCCAAAGAATCTTTTAATGTACTTGAATTATCACCACCAAATTCAGTGATATTTTCCAAGTTAAACTCGGAGACAATGTTGAGACCAGATCGTTCAGAAAACGGAAAGAACTTCGCTAAGAATAAAAGAATACGACCACAGAAAACTGTATTTTGAGACCGGGACAGTCTCCTCAAGAGATCGTTACACATTCTCAGAAGGTTGTTCTTGCATGCTACAAAGAAAAGTTCTTCTTTCCAGATACTAACACCGTTTTCGACATAACTAAACATTTTTTCACATTTATTTAACGTTAGTGCATCGAAAATATCACCAAGTAAGACGACCGGCATTGTTGGAGTTACCATTTGTCGTCTACATGACTCTATGCAAAATGAAACAAATTTTTCTAAAGTATTGGGGTCTTCGACCAATAACTCGAGCAGTTTGTCTCTGAAGGCTTGATCCATTGCTGCTTTCCTGTCAGCATCATTGGCATTTTTAGTGAATGAATCCAGCAAGTCGATATTGTTATTTCCAAAGGCTTTTGAGAGTACATCCTAGAATAAAAGACGGTTCAGAAAATTTATACAAGACAGTTTTAATTTAACTTTTTGGTTAGTTAGTATAAACTCACTTTGTATTTACTTCTCAGTTCATCAAACCCTAATTTGTCGGACATAATAAAGATATCTCTTTTTAAAAACAGTTTTAACTATAAAGTAAAGGTATTAGTGTATTACGAATCATGCAATCTATGTTATTACGAATGTTGGTAAAATACACACTATACAGTATACACATTAGATACTAAAAATACAAATAAGTATGTACACTATGTAAGTACATAGTAAAATTTAAATAATTTCTCAATTTTCTTTTGTTTTGGCGCTGCAAATAGCACTTGCCAGTGTCAATGTTTTTAACCATGAAGTGGGATCTTTTGAAGGTGGCTCTCTTGACAAATTAAATTAAGTTCGGTGGAGCCGTAAAAGCCGCAGCGACTTCAGGGCCTTTAAGACTAATAGTATAGTCAGTTCTAAAAAAAACCTTGATAGTACTATCTAGGGAGTTTTTGAGACATCTCCAAATGCATGTTTTACACTTTATATTTATAATCCACTTCACATGAATACATTCACAGCACATTGCACAACAACCAATCTATATCACGGAAAATGCCACCAATATTACTTATTAAAAGGCTTTATAAGTAAGTTAATAAATTAAAAATAAAAACCACAACATGTCACTTAAATATTCAAAAAACTCCAATTTTATGCTCCATTTCATCATTTACAATTTGTAAATTACAAATCATTTGATATTTCATTTTGTAATTTGCATTTAATTTTGGCATATTTGTAGAATTTCATATGATGTGTGATTGTCCGAAATCGCATGACCCGAATCTATGAGGTGTTTAGTAAAATGGTAGCGTTCATTTTGTAACGCTGCTGGGTGTTCTTTGTAACGAATGTAGAAATTTCGTCCCGTTTGTCCTATGTACACGGCGCGGGCGTTACAATTGTCACATTTAAGTTTATATATACCCAATCTTTTTGACGGATCGGCTTGGTCTTTTCCATTACACAATCTCTGTGGACAGTTATTGGTTTTAAATGTTACTTGAATCTCATTTTTCGTCAGTGTCTTAGCATCCCGGTATGTGATAAATTCCACGTAATTTATACCTCCTGTATATTTCTTAATTTGTTCTCTGGTTCTTAAAAGAATATAATAGAATTTGACAGATTCTTATTGTAATATCAAGTTGAGTAAATACAAAGCAATTTTATCTATTGGTCATCCATTTATTGATGTGGGATTACGGTGCCAATCCCTCAAATAGTTGTTGAAGAGATTTACTTTATACTGTATTTTAGTGATACAGTCAGAATACAGTAAAGGCACTAAAATTATAATAAATCTACTGTAATTAGAATGCACCTACCAACACTGATTTAATGATAGTTTTTATTTGTCTCTGGTCCATGCAATAACAATACAGAGAATTTTTACCCGACTGCGAAAAAGGGGGGTTATGTTTTTCGAGCGTATGCCTAAGTATATCTGTTTATTTCTTTGGCACGCTCTGTAGCCTAAACAGCTTGATGGATTTTAGCATACCAGGTGATGTTAGATTCGTCTTAATTGTGAGACTGACACAGGCTTTATAACATTATTTATGTACGAGGTTTGAAAATCAACAAAAAAAAAATTGAAATAAATATATTTTTGGGTAAAGTGTTTTGTTTCAATCGGGTATTTGTTTCCTTTTTAATAATTTAGCTTGTTGTAGACATGGCGTAGACAGAAAAGTTTCTCTTTCCACAAAACTATTTCTGCTCTGCTATTTAAAGAACTTAACATTGTATTCTTTTAATATAATATTTTATAAAAGAATATAATCTTTGGTAGTTACATATTCTTTTCTTCTTAACTTTACAACTAGTCCTCTTTATTGAAAACTATTAAGTATAGCCATTATCGAGTGAATATAGAGTGTCCTGTCTCATGGCGATTTCAGTATCCTAACAAGATGGTGGCACCTTTGTTAGAACTTTCTAGGGATTTTTTTGTGACATCTCAGAATTCATGGTCCGTGTTATTATTTCCAATCTACTTATAAACAATAACTGAGATATATTATACAAAATGCACTTGTATTACACAATATTGGATAAAACAAAACAAATTTATGAATAAAGAAAAACATTACACGGCAGTTTAAGATCCCGCTAAAAACTCCATAGGTACATAATTTATCATAGAACAACAAGAATTATTCTCCTCTAATAGTCTGTGAGAGACCGATTTTTTTTGGATTTTGATCACTATTATTAAAATTTTGGAAACCCTTTATGAGTCGATACTCGGATACTTTTGGCGTGTTCAATAATAACGCTAGTCAGTAGGGCTTTAGCACATGTACTTTATAATATTATAATACAAGTTTTTAGTACAAAACGTGTCGTGAAACCAACCGTCTGATTTTCATCTGTCTTCTCTGATATGTCATCACTTAAGTACTTTTTAATATTAATGATTAGAAACAACCAGTACAAAAATAGTGGCGAATGAGGCGCCACATCACCCCCTAAGGAGAGCATTGCGTTAATCATCAAAAATTTTGAATTTAACTCGTCTGCCTGATCGTGTGGTATATGGCTGAGGTTGACATGTAGGAACAGCGACAGGCAGTGGGACAGTAGTCGATTGCAGGTGAGACGTAGGTACAGGCACAGTCGGTGTGATAGTTGCAGGTTGCCGGTAAGACGTTGGCGACAACTGAGGTATCCTCGGTGTCGTAGAAACAGGACTTGAATCTGATTCCTCAATGAAAGCCGGTTTCACGCGGTCTACGCTTACAACCACATGTTTCCCTTTGTAATCAATAGTTAGGGTCTTTCCATCACTTGCCCTCTGAATAACCTGGTATGGACCAGAATAGGGAGGCTGCAAAGGACGCCGGACTGCATCATCCCGCAAGAACACATGAGAACACGCATTTAAATCTTTGAAAATAAAAGAACCGGTCTTCGTATGACGTGACGCTGGTACTGGTCGAATTTTTGACATATGTTGACGTAGTTTCACAACAAAATCAAACACTTCTCCAGAAGTACCCACTCCAGGAAAATCAGCTAGCAACTCACCAGAAGCCGAAGAGTTTCTCCATAAAGCATTTCTGCACAAGTAGCTTTAATATCTTCTTTAAAAGCTGAACGCATTCCCAAAAGTACAAATGGAAGAGCTTTTGTCCAAGAACTCCCATGACACATTAATGATGCTTTAAGTTGACGATGGATGCGTTCAATCATTCCGTTCGCTGCTGGGTGGTAAGCTGTAGTTCTATTTCTTTTAGTGGCGAAACTGCACATAAGTCTTCGAAAAAGGTCGGATTCAAATTGTGTACCGCGGTCGGTCGTAATAATAGAGGGAACTCCAAATCGTAGTATCCATTCTCTCGTGAAAGTATCCGCTACTTCCTCGGCGGTAGTATGCGCATCGGCCAAACTTCTGGCCATCTGGTGACTCTATCAATGGCTGTGAGACAATAGCGGTAGTCGTCACAGACAGGTAAGGTCCTATTATATCTATATGGACGTGAAGAAAACGACCAGATGGTGTGTCAAAAGTTCAAGTGGAGCATAATTGTGTCTTGAAACTTTACTCTTCTGACATGCCTCACACGTACGAGACCACTGACGGCAATCTTTATTTATTGAAGGCCAAACGTACCGTTCCGCAACTATACGTAAAGTAGCATTCGGACCAGGATGACTAAGACTGTGTAACTTATTAAAAATAACACGACGTAACTTAGGAGGGACATATGGACGTGGTTTGTCAGTAGTAGTATCACATATTAAAGAAATACTAGTGCCAGGAACTGCAATCGTGATTAGCTTCAAACTAGACGAGCCAGATCTTATAAGTTCTGCTAGCTGTTCGTCAGATTCCTGCAACTTGGCAAGGGTTTCGTACTCTTGCTCAAGAGTAATGGCACTGATTCGAGACATAGTGTCGGCTACGACATTGTCTTCTCCTCTAATATGTTGTATATCAGTAGTAAACTGGCTTATAAAAGACAATTGGTTCAGTTGGGATGGAGGTAATTTATCTCTCCGTTGTACAAAAGCATACAACAGTGGCTTATGATCAGTAAAAATCGTACAATGCTGAATCTCCAAATTATGTCGAAAGTGCTGTACACTTTCGTACACCGCTAAAAGTTCCCTGTAATAGGCCGGCCATTGAGACTGTTTTGGGGTAAGCTTCTTACTGAAGAAAGCAAGCGGGACCCATTCTCCCTTACTTCGCTGCTGCAAGCAAGAACCAATGTGAACGCTAGAGGCATCGGTAAAAAGGCCTAGTTCAGCACCGTATATTGGATGTTGAAGAAGCGTGGCATCACTAAGGCTCCTTTTGCAGGCTTCAAACTGTTCCCGCAGCTTAAGTGTCCAGGGGTATGGTTTAGCACCCTTGCTGTGCGTGGAAACAAGAACTTCAATCAATGGCGCTTGAAACTGTGCAGCTTTGGGTATGAAACGGCGATAAAAATTTATCATTCCCAAAAACTTTCTCATCCCTTGCACGGTTTCAGGTGGAGGGAAATCTAGGAGATTTTGGACACGATCCTTAGGAGGACTTGTACCTTCAGCATTGATCAGGTAACCTAGAAATTTTACTTCGCTAACACCAAGAATACACTTAGACGGATTGAGAACAACACCATATTCTTGAAAACGCTTAAAAAGGGTGCGTAAATGTCTTGCATGACTGGCTTCGTCTGGAGAAAAGACGAGTACATCATCTATGTATGGAAAACAAAAATCGAGACCCCGTGTGACCTCATCGATAAAGCGCTGGAACGTTTGGCCAGCATTGCGAAGACCAAAGGTTATGAAGGGAAATTCGAAGAGGCCAAACGGAGTAACAATGGCGGTCTTCAAAATATTCTCATCAAAAACCGGAATCTGATGGTATGCTTTTACCAGGTCACACGTACTAAACACGGTAGCACCAGCGAGACTATTAGCAAAGTCATGAATGTGACGAACAGGGTATCGGTCAGGTACTGTTCTGGCGTTCAAAGCGCGATAATCGCCGCATGGACGTCAGGTGTTATCTTTTTTGGTGGTCATATGTAACGGAGATGACCAAGCACTTTTAGATGGTCGGGCTGTTCCGCAACGCACCATGGCTTCAAACTCCTGCTTGGCTGCATGGAGTTTCTGAGGAGCCAACCGACGGGGCCGGCATGAAACCGGGGGTCTGTCAGTGGTTTTTATAAAATGCACCGTGTTGTGCTTTACAATCCTGGGCACACCAGGAGGTCGAGTTATCTCTGGAAACTCTGCTAAAATATTAGCAAAACTTGAACTACCAGAAAACAAAGCTTTGACACTATCTTGTTGGGATTGTGCAATTGAAGCACAGACAGACAACTTGGTAAGGCCGTCAATTAGACACTTGTGTCGGCAATCTGGTAATAAGTTATAAAAACTAAGAAAATCAGAGCCTATTATAGCTGTACTAACATCTGCGATGACAAAATTCCGATCAAAAATCCTTCTTAAACCTAGATCTAAATGAAGTTGAATGCAACCATAAGTTTTCATTGAACTACCATTGGCAGCGCCAAGATGGTAATCATCTGGTTGCACATGATTTCTTAAATATTTTTTAGGAAAACAACATAAGTCTGAGCCGGTGTCAATTAAATACTGCCGCTTGGATACGCCACATACTTCTTAACTCTAATACAAAAGAAATACTTTAAGTAGGTACCTACTTATAGGTACATAAGTTCGGTGAGTAGGATTTTTTGAGCTTCTAGAGGAAGGGAGGTTCATGGTCGACAATTATTTGTAGTCGGCAACGCGCTAGCGTCACTCTAGTGTGACAAGCGTTCATAGGCTTGGGTTACCTGGTTACCGTCAGGCGGGTCTTCCCTATTAGTTATTTTACTCTTTGGGTGAATCATACTTTTTTTTGCCATCATAATGGTATTAAAAAAAATTGCTTTTCTTTAGAAATGTTTTAATCTGTATTTCTACTCTACATAGTTCTTTAAATTTTTATTAGTGTCAATTGGCAAATTTATACATAAATCTGTGGCAATTATTTTGACACATGCGTGTCGTGTTGTGTGTGGCGTCCTATGAGTTAACTTTACAAATTTATTTATTTACATATTTTACTCGATTATCTAATAAGAAATGTGTTAGTGTAACTTCATCTCAGTTTAGTTTCTCTTAGTATTTATCAGTAGGTATAGATTGAAGAAAAAGATCTTTAATTAGAAACATGGATCGTAATCTAAGGTGAGAGAATCCTTTCGCTTATGGAGCTAATTTTCGCGAAATGTGATTGATAAACAAAGAGACATGAACTAAATCACCATATAATACGCGTAAATTAGGTTCACTATTTATAAAATTATAATCTAATAGATTCGAAGAATTTTTATTTTTTACTTTGTTTAGCTTTGATGTTCCGTTTCTCGTAAATGTCGTAGGTTTATGCGTGATAAACCAATAAACATAGTTTGTTAACAATATGCTTTGTATTTATATTATTATATTGCCACGCATACATACACTCTTATCAAATAATTGTTTAGGTGTCTAATAATTGTGCATATTTATTATCTTGATATCATAATTATATTCATTATTTTGTTCTATTTATTATTCATAGAAATTAATGTTATATTATTCATCATAATAATACTTACAATAATTAACTTTAAAATCATTACAAATTGCCAAAGTATGTTTTATTTGTTTATGGGCTGAAATGAAATACCTAACTGGAGAGTATGGTAAAGTTATTTTATCTATTAAAAATTATATATGTGATCATTAGAGAATGAATTATATTCAGCACAAAAAGATTGAAATATGAATTGAAAAGTAACAAAATACAATAGAGAATATTCTGTCCTCATATTGCCTTAGTTTATTTCTTACTGGGCCATAAACTGTTATTAGGTATCCCAGAAAATAGTACAACTGCCACTGCTAAGTGGGCTGTAAGAGCCATGCATTTAATATGAAAATTTAATTTGTTAACTGGGTACCAGTACCATACCAAAAATACTTGAAATATAGTTATTATCATTAGATTCCAGGTAAAATATGCAATAACCTGTGATAATGGATGCCATACAACAAAATGATGCCCCTGATCATATAATTTTCACAATATTATTCTGATTACTGTATTAATTTATTATGTAATCCCTTATGGGAAAGCTGCAAGATTTGGTTCCTGTTAATGATAAAGAAAGCTGCAAGCTTCACAAGGAACAATGTGGATAACAGAAATACTACTTTTTATACTTATTTTATCAGGAATAGAGTTCATAAAAATGTAAAATTATTATAATCACATATTAACCTTCATTACAAGATAAGAACAAGGAAGTTTATAATATTCATCATAATCTAATAATAAAGGTCCAGTCATTCATGTTATTACCTAAATATCTATTGTAGATGGGTTTATTGTGTAAATATTAGATAAAACTGTTCATTACTCAGATAATAATACTAATAACTCAAAAGTAGGGAAAATAATATAGTCAGATTATTCAGTTATTTAATGTATTTAAATAGTACATATTCGGAAGTCCTGTTGATCCAATGGTTTCAAACAGCAGAATATTGATTTGATGTGCAGACATTGACAGTGTTCGAAATTCACTTACATTTACTAATTTTCTGAATTTTTTTCGTTAGTTTGTTTTTTAGTTAGGTGCACCCCTTTTGCCTTATGGCGACATAGATTTCTTGGTGTTTGAATTTGTAAATACTTTCTGGGTAGGTGTGGTTAGTAAGCTCATGGCTTCCCTTGGGAAAAGGCCTTTACCCAGCAGTGAGTCATTTACAGTCTAGTATTATTATCTGGTAATATTATTTAGATAGTTCAGTTTGTTCTCATAATAGATGTGATTTTATAAAAGCCTTGAATGAGGGCTATGTGAATATCTGAACCTTCCCATGAAGTATCAAAACTTTTCTGAGCATAAACACATGACAATAATTATCAATAGATAGTTGCCTGTTGTCACTATCTTTTTTGTAACTACTGTCTAAATATATCAGTTTTTATTTAGTAACTAACAAACCCGGCCACACTTTGCTGTACCGTTTTGGAGTCCATAGGGAACATTGAACTGATCTCTACCAAACTTAACAGGATCACTCGCTGGGCTAATATATATATTGTGCGAAAGTTTCATCAAAATCGGTCCAGCCGTTTTTGAGTCCATGGTGAACATACATGCTAACATCGATTTTTATGTGCAACTTCGTCTGCATCACATAAGAGATAAGAGTAGGTCGTAGTCACCTATAATACAATTCTAAAGGAGCTGTAACTGAAACGAACCATTTGAGCACCATTCGCCCCCCCCCCCCCCCCCCCCACGTGAAAATGCGCGCGTGGTACTTGATCATTATTTTGCTCCAGAGTTATTTTAAAACTGTGATATCTCCTAAGACAATAATTGAAATCAAATGATGTAAAGTTCATTGTGTTCAAAATTAAATACTTGTGGTGAATAACATATTTATTTCGATAAGGATTAATACCATGTTTATAAAAACATCTCTGCAAATAATTCATTATTTTAGAAGTAAATAATTAAATTATATTTATACTGCCTACCTATGACTTATAAACACAGAATATATACATTTATCATGGACATATAAAAAAGTATTTTATACATTCATGGCATTTACTATGAGTTTCGTAAAGTTTCCATCTAGTGACTGCTTATTGAACTTTTATCCAAGGAATCACATTGTCCCATACAAACTTTGCCTCCTTTTTCACCCCCTGAGAAATAGAATTTAAGAAAATCCTTTCTTATCAGATGCCTATGGAATACAAAGAACACATCCTTCAGTTTCAGGTCTCTACGATCAGTGGTTTGGAAAGCGCGTAATCCGAAAGAAAATTCAGGACAAAGGTTTTATATGTGTAGATAAGAATTTTACCATCCCGTAAAAATTATACTTGACAGTAATTTTGTTTTTTTTTGAAAGCTTGCTCATGATTGGAGAAATAATTTGGAATAAATAATGTGTGTAAAGTAGGTATTTAAAGGATTATGCATAGAGAATTCCTTTAATGATTATTTAAAAAAAAATATAAAATAAAAATAATAATAATAAAAAATAAATAATAATTTATCCATAATAATATAAGTAAAACCCTTTTTTAAAATTTGAGACCCCGTGTGACCTCATCGATAAAGCGCTGGAACGTTTGGCCAGCATTGCAAACCAAAGGTTATGAAGGGAAATTCGAAGAGGCCAAACGGAGTAACAATGGCGGCTTCAAAATATTCTCATCAAAAACCGGAATCTGATGGTATGCTTTTACCAGGTCACACTACTAAACACGGTAGCACCAGCGAGACTATTAGCAAAGTCATGAATGTGACGAACAGGGTATCGGTCAGGTACTGTTCTGGCGTTCAAAGCGCGATAATCGCCGCATGGACGTCAGGTGTTATCTTTTTTGGTGGTCATATGTAACGGAGATGACCAAGCACTTTTAGATGGTCGGGCTGTTCCGCAACGCACCATGGCTTCAAACTCCTGCTTGGCTGCATGGAGTTTCTGAGGAGCCAACCGACGGGGCCGGCATGAAACCGGGGGTCTGTCAGTGGTTTTTATAAAATGCACCGTGTTGTGCTTTACAATCCTGGGCACACCAGGAGGTCGAGTTATCTCTGGAAACTCTGCTAAAATATTAGCAAAACTTGAACTACCAGAAAACAAAGCTTTGACACTATCTTGTTGGGATTGTGCAATTGAAGCACAGACAGACAACTTGGTAAGGCCGTCAATTAGACACTTGTGTCGGCAATCTGGTAATAAGTTATAAAAACTAAGAAAATCAGAGCCTATTATAGCTGTACTAACATCTGCGATGACAAAATTCCGATCAAAAATCCTTCTTAAACCTAGATCTAAATGAAGTTGAATGCAACCATAAGTTTTCATTGAACTACCATTGCAGCGCCAAGATGGTAATCATCTGGTTGCACATGATTTCTTAAATATTTTTTAGGAAAACAACATAAGTCTGAGCCGGTGTCAATTAAATACTGCCGCTTGGATACGCCACATACTTCTTAACTCTAATACAAAAGAAATACTTTAAGTAGGTACCTACTTATAGGTACATAAGTTCGGTGAGTAGGATTTTTTGAGCTTCTAGAGGAAGGGAGGTTCATGGTCGACAATTATTTGTAGTCGGCAACGCGCTAGCGTCACTCTAGTGTGACAAGCGTTCATAGGCTTGGGTTACCTGGTTACCGTCAGGCGGGTCTTCCCTATTAGTTATTTTACTCTTTGGTGAATCATACTTTTTTTTGCCATCATAATGGTATTAAAAAAAATTGCTTTTCTTTAGAAATGTTTTAATCTGTATTTCTACTCTACATAGTTCTTTAAATTTTTATTAGTGTCAATTGGCAAATTTATACATAAATCTGTGGCAATTATTTTGACACATGCGTGTCGTGTTGTGTGTGGCGTCCTATGAGTTAACTTTACAAATTTATTTATTTACATATTTTACTCGATTATCTAATAAGAAATGTGTTAGTGTAACTTCATCTCAGTTTAGTTTCTCTTAGTATTTATCAGTAGGTATAGATTGAAGAAAAAGATCTTTAATTAGAAACATGGATCGTAATCTAAGGTGAGAGAATCCTTTCGCTTATGGAGCTAATTTTCGCGAAATGTGATTGATAAACAAAGAGACATGAACTAAATCACCATATAATACGCGTAAATTAGGTTCACTATTTATAAAATTATAATCTAATAGATTCGAAGAATTTTTATTTTTTACTTTGTTTAGCTTTGATGTTCCGTTTCTCGTAAATGTCGTAGGTTTATGCGTGATAAACCAATAAACATAGTTTGTTAACAATATGCTTTGTATTTATATTATTATATTGCCACGCATACATACACTCTTATCAAATAATTGTTTAGGTGTCTAATAATTGTGCATATTTATTATCTTGATATCATAATTATATTCATTATTTTGTTCTATTTATTATTCATAGAAATTAATGTTATATTGTTCATCATAATAATACTTACAATAATTAACTTTAAAATCATTACAAATTGCCAAAGTATGTTTTATTTGTTTATGGGCTGAAATGAAATACCTAACTGGAGAGTATGGTAAAGTTATTTTATCTATTAAAAATTATATATGTGATCATTAGAGAATGAATTATATTCAGCACAAAAAGATTGAAATATGAATTGAAAAGTAACAAAATACAATAGAGAATATTCTGTCCTCATATTGCCTTAGTTTATTTCTGACTGGGCCATAAACTGTTCTTAGGTATCCCAGAAAATAGTACAACTGCCACTGCTAAGTGGGCTGTAAGAGCCATGCATTTAATATGAAAATTTAATTTGTTAACTGGGTACCAGTACCATACCAAAAATACTTGAAATATAGTTATTATCATTAGATTCCAGGTAAAATATGCAATAACCTGTGATAATGGATGCCATACAACAAAATGATGCCCCTGATCATATAATTTTCACAATATTATTCTGATTACTGTATTAATTTATTATGTAATCCCTTATGGGAAAGCTGCAAGATTTGGTTCCTGTTAATGATTAAGAAAGCTGCAAGCTTCACAAGGAACAATGTGGATAACAGAAATACTACTTTTTATACTATATTTATCAGGAATAGAGTTCATAAAAATGTAAAATTATTATAATCATATATTAACCTTCATTACAAGATAAGAACAAGGAAGTTTATAATATTCATCATAATCTAATAATAAAGGTCCAGTCATTCATGTTATTACCTAAATATCTATTGTAGATGGGTTTATTGTGTAAATATTAGATAAAACTGTTCATTACTCAGATAATAATACTAATAACTCAAAAGTAGGGAAAATAATATAGTCAGATTATTCAGTTATTTAATGTATTTAAATAGTACATATTCGGAAGTCCTGTTGATCCAATGGTTTCAAATAGCAGAATATTGATTTGATGTGCAGACATTGACAGTGTTCGAAATTCACTTACATTTACTAATTTTCTGAATTTTTTTCGTTGGTTTGTTTTTTAGTTAGGTGCACCCCTTTTGCCTTATGGCGACATAGATTTCTTGGTGTTTGAATTTGTAAATACTTTCTTGGTAGGTGTGGTTAGTAAGCTCATGGCTTCCCTTGGGAAAAGGCCTTTACCCAGCAGTGAGTCATTTACAGTCTAGTATTATTATCTGGTAATATTATTTAGATAGTTCAGTTTGTTCTCATAATAGATGTGATTTTATAAAAGCCTTGAATGAGGGCTATGTGAATATCTGAACCTTCCCATGAAGTATCAAAACTTTTCTGAGCATAAACACATGACAATAATTATCAATAGATAGTTGCCTGTTGTCACTATCTTTTTTGTAACTACTGTCTAAATATATCAGTTTTTATTTAGTAACTAACAAACCCGGCCACACTTTGCTGTACCGTTTTGGAGTCCATAGGGAACATTGAACTGATCTCTACCAAACTTAACAGGATCACTCGCTGGGCTAATATATATATTGTGCGAAAGTTTCATCAAAATCGGTCCAGCCGTTTTTGAGTCCATGGTGAACATACATGCTAACATCGATTTTTATGTGCAACTTCGTCTGCATCACATAAGAGATAAGAGTAGGTCGTAGTCACCTATAATACAATTCTAAAGGAGCTGTAACTGAAACGAACCATTTGAGCACCATTCGCCCCCCCCCCCCCCCCCCCCACGTGAAAATGCGCGCGTGGTACTTGATCATTATTTTGCTCCAGAGTTATTTTAAAACTGTGATATCTCCTAAGACAATAATTGAAATCAAATGATGTAAAGTTCATTGTGTTCAAAATTAAATACTTGTGGTGAATAACATATTTATTTCGATAAGGATTAATACCATGTTTATAAAAACATCTCTGCAAATAATTCATTATTTTAGAAGTAAATAATTAAATTATATTTATACTGCCTACCTATGACTTATAAACACAGAATATATACATTTATCATGGACATATAAAAAAGTATTTTATACATTCATGGCATTTACTATGAGTTTCGTAAAGTTTCCATCTAGTGACTGCTTATTGAACTTAGAACCAAGGAATCACATTGTCCCATACAAACTTTGCCTCCTTTTTCACCCCCTTAGGGGTAGAATTTAAGAAAATCCTTTCTTATCAGATGCCTATGTCATACAAAGAACACATCCTCCAAGTTTCAGGTCTCTACGATCAGTGGTTTGGACTGTGCGTTGATCCGTCAGTCATTCAGGACAAAGCATTTTATATGTATAGATAAGATTTTACTATTTCGTAAAAATATAGTTGACAGTAATATTTTGTTTTTTTTTTTTAAATGCTTGCTCATGATTGGAGCAGCTTATCTTTAGAATAAATAATATTTTAAAGTAGTGGTTTAAAGGATTATGTATAGATAATTCCTTTAATGATTATTTAAAAAAAAATTATGCACAATTAAAAATTACCTCATGAGGAAAATAGAACTTATAATATTTTCTCTCTTTAGGTGTATGTATGCAGTAACTGCAAGTACGAATTTTTATATACCAATATTAATACCGGAACACTGATATTTCATATAAAAATCCTCATTAACGAAAAAGCACATGGTTGTATATCCTCTTACAAAAGTCAGTTTCTGAGTTTAACTGAGTTGAACTTTGGCTTTCTCAATATCTAACTGGGTTTACATGAATTAGTGGTCTAAATTTATTAAATTTTATTTTCTGTATGTGTACCGTTTGGCCACAATTTTTCATGATGTCAAGTGTCCATGAGCTCCAAGATGGTGACACTATATGCCTAGCTCTCAAGTGCAGCTACCAGAACACCTAGGTATCCGGGGACAGATTTTCAACTTGTGAGTGGTAGCTAGCCAGGTGGGCCAAGGGCATTAGAAAATGCTCTACCACCATGCTACAGCTTCATCACTATGTTTTCCTTCACCTTCCGAAAGATCCAGTTGGAATTCATTGTTGGAATACGAACACACGTTGATTGACGCGGTATGCCATAATAGAGATATGGAGAGATTATAATGTCCAACTGTCGTTATATTAATGTCACCTTGCAAGTTGATGGCAAAATCCACTAGATAGTTGATAAAATTCTGGTGGATTATGATAGGTTCTTAGTCATGCGTGATAAAGGCATAAGTACTCCTTCCTATCCACTGGGTATTTGGGTGATTGTTTATTAGTAATTCTTTTTTGGGGTAAAGTGGTGTCGAATTCATCTTTAAAGCTGAGACACCCAAGGCAACTACCTGTATGTGGTGCGCCCTGCAGAGTAACGAGCAAAGAAATAGCGATAGCGATTTAAAAAAAGGATGAATTCCCAATACCAGCTTAAATTTTAAAAGCATTGTCTTGTTCTTATTCACAGGTCAAGCTATGTGAACAGTGGTACGCGGTCACTCCCTCATATGAGCGGCAGTAAAAGGCACATGGGAAACGGTCACAATGGCAATGGACACAGCGGGAATTACAGCGGAAACGGACACAGTGGCGCCCGGTTTAGTCCACCAGTCCAGACTATACCTGTACATCAGCACACGCACGGCAGCAATCAGAACACTCAGCACGATGATCTCATTAATTATATTTATGACTCTTGGAATAAGGTTTGTTTATGACTTGAAACTTTTAACGACACTGTTGAGGTAGAATAGTCTTTACATTCCATTACGTGACGCTCAGATTTGTTTTAAAAGGGATCTAAACGTTCATAACCAAATCGTTTTGCCACTAATAAGAACCAATATAGGTCCTTATTTTTCTCTGGTTTATGTAACATACATAGATTATAATATATGATATCTTTATGCAATAGTAAGTATACTTTTTAAAGTTGACTCTCTGGGCTCGACTAGAAATAAATTGTAATTAAATGTTTGATTTGTAATTTTTATTTAATTTAATTTGTGGCTTATAATATTACTTTAATATACCTATATCCTCCTGTTTTGTGCATGCTGTGTTAAGATATAGTAAGGGTTCTATTATAATTAATTTGTGAAACCAGCATGTATATTCTAAGTTTAATTGAAATCTGTATTGTGAACATTATTAATAAACTAGCTGTATCGTGGCTCTGCTCGCGTGGACTACAGAATAATTGTTTTGAAGATATAGTTTTTTTTTTTATAGGGATCAAGTATCTAAACAGCAAAAAAAAAGAAAACATCAAAATCTATCAGATGATTTTTCGGGATGCGCGCAAAAAAGCAAATCTTAATAATTTTATTTATATAGAAGATAAATAAATAAATATAAAAATATCCTTGTGGCATATTTCAGGTGACACGCGAATTAGAAAGGGGCAGTGAAGATGCGAAGTATTATCAAGAGGTGGTCACGCCTCGTCATCTTGCTAACTTCAGACCGTTCAACTTGGACGACTGGTGGGGCCGACGTTTCGTTCAGAATATAAACCGCAACAAGCATCGTTCTTAGTTCTTCACACGATATTCTACGGTGATACTGATTATAATATTTTACGTGAAGGTTACTCGGTTTTCAAGTATGTATACAAGTACAAAAGAATATAAATTTAAAAAAAAACATCTTAATTTGCGGATTGTTTTTTCTTGCTGTTTTCATATACTTTTATTTTCTCCAGACGTCTATAAGTCCAAAGACAAGTGAAACTTCAAAAAAAAAAATGTTGGTAAATTGTTTAAAGTAATAAATTGTTCTCGGTTATATCTCCATTTTATAAAAAAAAAATATAATGAAATTATACTGTACAAATTTTCGATATTAGGATATTTAGTTTGGTGAATTTCTTCTGTTTTTTGATTTTATTTTAATTTCGATTTCGGCACTAGTTTATTTCACTGTACTATGTGATAATGTTTCGTGGACCCTGTTTGAATCGACCTCTTACACCACTGCGATTTCGTATGTCTTCTTTTTAAATTTCTTTGAAGCTATCTATACTATAGGTAAGTTTTTTAAAGTAATTTTATGTTGTCAACACTGATTTCTTATTTTAAGCTGTATTATTATCCCGCACGTATTGATTTTCTGGAATCTTCTACTTTGTTATTTTATAGTCTTCTTAATTTACTATGGTGCATGAACTCCTCAAATCATACTCGTAAACTTTGTACATTCTTTCACCATCTATGTCATCTGTTGATTTAAGTTATTTAAAGAAAATTCAAAAGCAACAACAACGAATAATTTAACAGTTTGTCTCTTAAGTAGAAAAGTGGCCTAATTAAAAAAGAAATACACATTTAGGTATTTATTTAAAATAAATATGAACCTCAATATACTTTATTTAAAAAAACTGGTTTCGTTGTTTACATTTATTTGGAACTAGCTGTGCCCGTGGCTTCGCTCACGTGGACTACAGAATGCCTGTGCATATCTTGATCCCCCGCTCCCGGCTATTTTAAAGACAACATTGCTTATTGTGAGTGTTCCTTAGAAGATAGATGTATACTCTCCCGGACTTTTTTGTAGGTCTTTTTAATGACTATGATTATGTAGTACATTAATTTGCTATATATCTTATGGTTTACTCACCATAAGCCATTTAAGCGCCCGAATTGATTCACCTTGACCAGTTTTTTTTTTATTTGTGCGGAACCCTAATTATTTTTCTAAAATAAAAGTAGCATAAGTTACTCCCCATATATTATAATTGTATAGATGGCGTCGTCTCTCTTTTATGTAAGTAAAACTATGGCAAGGTTTTTACCCGACTGCGAAAAAAGAGGGTTATGATTTCGAACGTATGTATGTCTATTTCTTTGGCACGCTCTGTAGCCTAAACGGCTTGATGGATTTTATCGTACGAGATGTTGTTAGATTCATGTTAATTGTGAGAGTGACATAGACTATATAATATTTATGTACGAGGTCTGAGAATCAAATAAAAAGCAAAAAAAAAACACCTTTTTACTCGTGTTTTTTTATTTGATGCAGTGGGGTTTTTTGTTTCCTTTAATTTAGCTTGTTACTTCTTTTATAAGCAAATATATATATATATATATATATATATATATATATTTTTTTTTTTAATTGTGCCAGTTTTCTATTTAAGGGCTTTTTCAAACTGTTTCAAATTTATTTTATCACGACTAACAGTATAATATGTAATCATATTTAAATCCATTTGTAAGCTACTACCGCGACCCAATATAAAATTGATTACGGGGCATACAAAAAATATGTTTAATTTCAGTATAAAGAGATTGGCATGGGATATAATATTTCGCATAGAGGTAGCCAAAGACCCGGAGAATGACATAGTATGAAAACACGTAGAGGAAACCGCAGGAAAAGCTAGTAATAAAAAAAACCATGATCAAGAAAACACTAAAAACGCTATATATAAATATTAATACTTAATAAAAATAAGTATAGTTCAAAATATTAAAACCACTTCACATAATAAATGTCGCTTTAGAGCGTTTTTAATTATTAACTGATAAAAGAAAAAAATGTTATAATTTCAAATAAAACAACGTATATTATACATATATTTATGGTTATGGTTTTCGTTGTTAAAACTATGAATGAAACAATATTTATGAAATATTCTTGTGTGTCGTTTTTATTTTACGAATCATTAAATTGCATATTTTAAAAGTATCACCTGAAAGAATAATTATATTTAAAAAAATGTTTGTTTTCCTTCGTTCTGTTGACATTTTTTCGCGTCGCTTCGTGTTGATGACTTATGACGAAGGCGGTCCTATGTATGTATCATGAATTTAAAAAAGTGTATTAATTAATTATTGACGTAGCCATTCTTTGGCTGAAAGGAAATTATACTTTTCTATTTCTTCTCTGTACAGAATCGTTTTTACAACCGTTCATTTGTTTTTGTGCCACAAATAGAAAAAATACTATCAGTTAATTGTGAGAATAATACAAATAATGCATTTGAAGCAATAATAACAAACGCCTTGACATTCTATATAGTTACATAAGGTGTGTGCGTGTGTGTGTGTATTTGTAACATTTTAAAAGTTTTTACGCGTTTTTTAAACGCCATTCCCATGTTTAAAGCAATAATAATAAGTTTACATAAAGAAGGGGGAAGCTTTAAAGTTTTCAAAGATCATTATTTAGATAATGTAAATAAGTTAGCATGAATTCCTTTTTTTTATTTATAAGAATAATTATTAGTATTTGAAGAATTAACTTCGGCTAGATTATTATCGTTTTAATAAATGACTTGTTGATAATAAATAAAGGACTCTATCGGAGTAAATTATAAACAATTAATACAATTTTTGTAGAAGGAACCCTATATATATAATTATCTGATTTATATAAACTAACATTCCAATACACAACAGAGTTTGTACTTAGCATTTGAAACTGTTGTAAATATGTTTTAAATAATGCAGTACTGCCGGATTATGGATTTGAATAAACACATTTTTGTAATATGAATTGTTTTTTTTTGCTATTGCATAATGTTAATAAATAGGTAAGTGTGCAGTCCACCGGATTTGTAACCAGTAGCTACAAAGTGAGCACATGTCCTATATTTGATATCACGCGCTCATCATAAATATGTAAAATTTGATCATATGACATATGTGATGTCAAACTAAGGGAACGTGTTCACTGGGTATGTATGAACAATCTCGAAATAGTGTTGGCAAGATAGGTCTTTTGCGCATTCAATAGTAATCGATGGTTTTTGAATAAACAGTCTATTAATCGATTGTATTTTGTACGGTATACATATACGACGGCCCGTTCCCGAAGTCGAAAGCGAAAAATAAAAGAAGTTCATCGCGTGTCCCCGAAACTTGCATACCTTTATAACTTGAGCTAAAAAAGGGTCATACGCGGAAATGTTCTATGTTTTCAAAAAAAATTCTCAAATTCTGTGTTGGAAGTCAACAATCGATTGTCCTCATGACTATCAATGATACCTTTATAACTTGATGAGTTAAAAATGTTTATTCGTGGAAATGTTCCTTGTTTTAACAAAAAGTCCCCAAATTGTGTATTGCAAGCCAACAATCGATTGTTCTCATGACTATCATTAATCGATGTTTTACTAACACTACTCCGAAACGACCGCAGTCTTGAGGCCAGTTAAAATAGGTTGCTCTACTCTTAAAGACCGAGTTAGAACGCCTCGTGGCCCAGTGTGGGTTGCCGACTACAACCTTCGCCACGAAACAGTAAGTAAGAGGACTACTGCTCTGTGGGAAAGAGTGTTTTTATTTAAGCTCGGCAAATCGACTGCATTATCCATGATGGTTTGCAAAGTACAATCCTTACAACGGCGACTACTAGAAGACCGGAAACCCGGCTGTCGTTGCTGTCATCCCGGCCTGCATAAATATCTCTTCACGTTACGCTCGAAGGACCCGATCTCGTAAGAAAGACACATTGGCCGAGAGATGGTTCCACAGTTTCACTATACGACAATGAACTTTTTAGTTCGTGCCGAGATAGAGGTTACCGTAAAACTGACTCCGTAGCTCAGCACGTGTGGTTCTGTTGTAGAAAGCAGAGGAGGAAATGAAATTGAACAGTTCTTCAGAACACTCACCATGATACAGACGGTAGAATACGTATTTAGTATCGTCTGCATCATTAACAATGCGAAGAGCCCGTCTCTGCGACTTATCTAGAGCATCGATGAGATATTTTACGGATCCCTTCCAGAGATGCGAAAAGCGTTCCATACATGGCTGAACTTGTATCTTGTAAAGAAGATACAGTTGACCGGGCGTGAAAAACCATCGCACCATATTCAGGATTCCGAGTCTCCGAGATTTAGTGGATTTCACACTCTATGTCTAGTCCCTTGAGTCGAGGGCGCTGCGAATATCCACCTCCTAGGGTATTGAGACTGCCACTGTCACCATTGTTTGCGAGATGTTCTGAAGAGTGGAGAGGGGTGAATAAGGTTTTGGCAGAAAACGCTCACACCTATGTTTGCTTGGCACTGAACTCAATCAATTTACTTGGTTCCCATGTAGATATGTATTGCATGGATTAGTTAAGTTCAATGACAAGTTTAGTGGTGGTGCTTCCGCTGTCGAACTTTTCTCAGATTCTAGCACTCGCTACTTTTTTACAATATACTTCGGAGCTTGAAGTGTCTATGACAGAAATTAATAAAATTATACAAAACTAATCTATCTATCTTTACAAATAATAAAATTCAAGTGTCTGTTTTTAATGTCAAAATAATAGTTTTTTTTACTAAATGCTTATGAAAGTATATTTTATTATAGGTACTTATAGCAAAAACAAAATTTTGTCTGTTTGTTTGCATTTTTATTTGTTCCGGCTAATCTCCGAAACGTTTGCACCAATTTTGACGGATCTTTCACCTGTAGATAGCTGATGTTATAAGGAGTCACTTAAGGCTAATTTTTTTAGAAAAAGTAATTAGGGTTTCGCGCCAATACTTTCTCCACGTGTATGTTCCTCTTCGATGTCGTCGCGTTGCCGTATACGAATTTCCACGCGGATTAAATCGCAGGCACAGTTGTTATGTATATAAGTAATTCACATTAACACCAAAGATGACGTAAAAAGCACCTAATACAAAACGATATATGTTATTTGAAAATGCGATTAAATAATACACGATATAGAACACGCAACTCGTCCTTTACCAACGGAGACTATTTGAGGAATTCATAACGCTTAGTACGGTCGTATTCAAACAAAGTGTCTCTGTATAAAGCTGGTGTATTTATGTATGCAACCACGCTTGGGGCTTACACACAAGTTGGGACGCTTAATGAGTTTGCAGTTCATGTTTTGAACAGCAAGATTATACAGTAACTTTTTGATGTGCCGAGGACGTTTTGACAAACAGTTAATGAAGCAGTAGGTAAGTTTTATAATTAGCCGAGGCTCAAAAACATTTCACCCCGAAAAAAATCCAGTAACATGCTTGTGTAGGTATGTATAAAATTATTTTGGTCTCTGAAATGGGCGACAGCCGTAGAAAGGATTAAATCTAATGTGTCCAGGGGGCAGGCAATTAAAAAATAAAGTTTTTTTTTACCGGTTTAGAGTTTTGGCCACAAATTTACCTGATCATAAGTTAATGTGGCCTACGATGATAGCACGTTAAGCCTAGTGGAAGATTGGCGCTCAAGTACAGCTGCTGGAACACACCTGTTGGTGTTTGGCGACAGATTTTCAACTTGAGGGTGGTAGCTAGCCAGGCGGGCATTAGAAAAAGCCCTACCACCATGGTATGGTTTCATCACGATTTTTTTCTTCACCGAAAGCTCAGGTTCATTGCAGGGATTCTAACTCACGTCGCTCGACGCGGAATCCGTACACGCTACCAACTGAGCCATCATTGCTTAAACTTGGCAATATGACTCTACAACACCTGAAGTGCATCTATCTTTTTTCTGTATGAACTAATTACAAACCATTTATCGTTACTAACTACAGATTTTAGGAAATGTTTTATTTCAATTTGTTATATGTGAATTTGAAAATGTGAGTTCAATTAGCTGATTAATTGCTGTTCTTAGCTCAGAATTACAAAAGTCGTTTGGGGAATTCTACTAATATAATATATGAAAGTGTGTATGTTTGGATGTTTGTTACTCAATCACGTTAAATCGGCTTAACAGATCTCAATGAAATTTGGCACACAGATAGTCTATGACCTGGAATAACACATAGGGCACTTTTTATCCCGGTAAAAGTCATATTTAACCAGTGTTATCCCACAAATACACTCATCAAAAAAGTCTAAGCAACATGTACTAATTTAAATTTTAGGATGGTTCTACACATTATAACGTTGTATTTTATTTTTAAAATAATATCTTTAGGGTTCTATGATGTAAAAATTACAGCTGTTGTCTTTATAAGTTCTTTTAATAACAGAAATGAACAATATTAGAATATACTGTAGAAACTAAGATACATAAGAAACTAAACTTTTTTCTTACAAAATGAAATTTCTAAATAAAATGTATTTATTGTGAAAGAATAGAACAATTTAATACAAAGTATGGGCTCCTCTGCTATTCAGAACTTGTCGGCAACGATTATTCATTGAATTAATGAGACTGTTTATGTCATCTTGCGGTATTCGCTCCCAATGGAATTGTAGCAAATCCTTCAGCTGTTGGGTTGTTGTCGCTCCGTCAAAGTCCTACAAAACACGTTTCTGGAGCATGTCCCATGTGTGCTCGATGGGGTTGAGATCTGGCGATTGTGCAGGCCAGGGCAATACCCGGATGTTCTCCGTTGCAAAGTATTCACTGGTTCGCCGAGCTGTATGTGAACGCGCATTGTCATGCATTAACCTAAGATCGGAGCCAAAGGTTTGTGCAAATGGGTAGACATAAGGTCTGAGAATATCCTCAATGTAATTTTCAGCATTCATGTTTCCATTTACAAAAACGAGCTCAGTTCGCCTGTTCTTTATAATACCCGCCCATAACATAACTGTTGAGCCGCTGTATGGATGAACTTCCTGAGCCTTTCAGTATTTCCGGGCCGACGATACACTCGCACCCTTCTTGTATCAGGCTTAAACCCGAATCACGACTCATCGGAAAACATAATTTTATCCCATTGTTCCTGGGTCCATGTTATGCGTTCTCTACACCATTCATATCGACGAGCGCGATTCCCGTGACGTATCGGTGGGCACCTGATTGGGCGTCGAGCTCGTAGGCCGTACTCATGCAGTCGATTTCGCACAGTTTGAGGACTTACATCAACACCACTTGAAATTTGTAGCCTCAAACTTATCTCTCGAGCGGTTAACATCGGCTGGCGTCTTGCAGTCAGTTGTATGTACCGGTCTTGCCGAGTGGTTGTACTCCTGTTACGGCCTGGATGCTGTTCAGCGGGTTCTCCTGTATTATTGTAGCGCTGCCAAAGACGACAAATAACACTTCTATGAATGCCAAAATGTCGAGATACCTGAGATTAATTACTTCCCGCTTGCAACATCCCTACAGCTCTTTGCATTTCATCTGCCATCAAATGACGTCGCTTCATGACGTAAAGAATATCTAACAATTCAATTTTGTCGCTAACTTTATTTAAATGGTTGGTAAAATTATAAAATCAAGACTAAACGTAGCAATTAAAACGCACTTAAATTCAAACAAATTCGCAGTCATTTGAATTTTATGAAAAAACAAAACATAATCAAATATTTTTTTTACAACCAGCCAGTATGTCATCAATAACAAAAAAGTTTACTTACCTACGCACTTTGTTTGAGTAAATATTTAGAAATTAATTAATATAAATGGAAAAATTTGTAATATCACGCATGTTGCTTAGACTTTTTTGATGTGTGTATAATAAATGGAAAGTTTCTGTTTGTTACTCAAACACGCAAAAACGACGATTTTTTTGGTTTGTTGTGTTCCGAGATCAGTCTGTGTATATCCAATAATACGCAGTCGAAGTCGCGGGTACCAGCTAGTTGAAAATAATAATGATAAACAATTACATTACAATATTCAAACTTTATTTACTTATAAAATAAAATCTATCGCCAAGTTGTCGTCGCAAGCAGTCCATTAGTTTTTTTTATTTTTTTATAATAATTGCTTGGTAAAAAAAATACTGGCTTAATCGATGTCCATGTAACATTTATGTCTTTACAACTGATTAAATACAATACAAAAACAATTACCTAATAGTCTTTAATAAATTACGATTTGTATTTGACATTTAACTTAATAAGTACTTCATTAGATTTGTTAGAAATTGAATCATCACAAGTTTTAGATAGAGATGTGAACCGATATTAGAACCATTTTTAAACAATTATTTAAAAAAACCCGTTCTTTTTATGTTTTCCTCGAACCGGTTCACAACTCTAGTTTTAGACTGGTTTCTCATAATTCGTTCCGTTTAGGTAATTATTTTTGAAATACATTATTCATAGTTTCAAGCTTCCGTAGCAGGCTGCTGTTGTGATTGGGCAGTACCGACACTCGTCGTCGTGGACACAGCATCAGGATCTTGCTCACGGACTCCTAACCAGGGCAAACGTTTCTGAAGCTCAGCTCTAAAGGAAAATAATAGTCATTGAACAATTTTCTAATCGCACACGCATTGAGTTTATGAAGAAATGAACAGCAGTGTATTCTTTCAGCGCGTAGCAATAGCAACGGCAGAGACACCGATTTTGATTTTGATGTTTTTTTTTAAATTTTAATGGTGATTTGATCGAGAGTGTTCTTATTTATGATTTAAGAAAAATCGGTTTAGCTGTTGGAAGATTATCAGCTCTTTTCTAGTTGATGAATGGATGTGAGCATCTTCCTGAGGTCTGATCAAGTCCAAATTTAGCATTCTGTTACTTCAATGGTATTAGAAGAACATGGTATAATTAAGCTGATGCTGCAGCATCATGTTGAATCTGCAGGATACCCAACTCCTCACCAGCTTACAGCAGAGATATCGTTTTGGTCTTATTGGAATTGACTCAATGAATGGGTTATGTATCTTGGGGCTTCTTAATTTTCAATTTACCTTGTATATTGCGATTATTAAAATGAGAAGATTTAATGTCATAAATGATAATACAAATTGGTGCAGCCCAGACAGTTGATTCTATCTTCAACGACAATTTCTTCCATTATGATAACTCTCAATGATTAGTACGTAACTTATCTTCGCTTAACTTCACGCATTTAAATTATTTAATTTTAGTTGCAAACATATCGATTTTCGTTATGTCATATTTTGTATTCAATAAAAAGATATTTTTTAGAAGTGGAAAAAACGCCATTGTCGTAATGTCGTAGTTTGGTATTTATTTAGTCATACTGAGACTGAGATGGACTTACCAAAATACACTATAATTTCAAAACCATCTACATTCTTATACAACCATATCAATATATTATCGATAGGTTTAAAAAATATCGACATATTTAGGTGCTTTCGATATCCCTAAGTTATGTATGACCATCAATTATATTGTATTTACAATCATTACATCCAGTTTGGGAAATATTTGCAGATACAAACTGATATAACAATAGTCATTCCGATAAAAGCGTCAACTACCTCTTCTTTTCTTCGAGTTAGAAACAAAATAACTAACCTGTATCTTGGGTGATTAATGGCATACACCCATGGGTCTATACAGGAGACAATCTTGCAGCAAACCGCCGGAATCATCGTTGCTATCGGGGTCAATAAGTTCCTGGAAGAAGAATATTAAGATAGTTGAACAAAATAGTATCTATTATTTTAATGTACAGTTAGGTAATGATTAATATGCATTGCCATTAAAATTACATTAAATTAAAAGTATTTACTTATTTTCAATTAACATAACGAATTGCAATCTCTTAAAAAATATAAAACACCTTTGAGGTGGTGTGTTTTCACAAAGGTGTTTTTTTTTGTGGCAACACGATATCTCCGCTAATTGTTCATTAAAATTAATGATTCAAACATAATCTTAAAGCTAAGGCTCCCCGCTATTGACAAAGCATACAATAATAGTTTAAAATATACAAGTAGGAGGCGCCATCTATTATCAGTCTGATTAACTAACATGACAGCTGTTAAATTGTATTCTTTAGCGTGCTTAATATATTCACGTGTCAACTAGTATGATTTTTATGACATTAGTAATATTGTAGGTGCGTATTAAAAATGTAATACACAAAACCATTGATTAATGATTGGTTTCCGCACTGCTACAACGCTCTGTTGAGATAAATAATTAACACGAGTAATCTATGGCACAAAACCTGTCTCCGAATGCTCCGGTCATGGTAACGAAGGCGTACGGCGTCCAAGCGCATACGAACAGGAAGAATATAGTGAAGGCTACTTTTGCTATTCTTATTTCAACACTTTTGCTTGCATCCTCCTTGTTCGAAGCAAGAGATTTCACGTTCATTTTTTTGGCTTGTTCTTGCAGCATGCGTTCATGAAGGCGTACCTGTAATAAATTTTTTGTTGTGATACATCAAATAGCGCGTTTGAATGGGAGTAAAAGCGTTCTGATGGGATGACGCTACGTGCCAATTACCATTCAGCTAGCGTCGCGTCTGGTCGGTCCTTTCTGACTCGGCGTTCCCGTCTCAGCATTTATACTGAACGCTTCTTTCTCTACTATACACTCACTACTTTACGTATGTGTTAGTATAATGATTGCGGTTCCTTAAAAGTATGTTATTCGTGAGTTTCATAGTTGTTTTTCTTTCGTTTTTAATTTTATTTCAATATAAACTTAATATGATTAAATTTATATTCTTTACATCTACCGGGCGTCTCATGACTGCCCATTGTCTTTTTTACTCATGTAAAAAATGTGTGCTCATGGTCACAATTTCACACGCATCCATTTAATTTTAAACTAAGCAAAGCTTTTATTATGATAACTACACAGCCGATATACATGCATATTATATAGATTTTTAACACCCACATGCACAATTGAGAATTATTATACTCATCACACAAAAATCAGTCATATGCGATGGAACCTGCGACCTCTCGGCTCAATAATAGAGTTTACTATCACGAAGCCTGTCATAAACTGTCTCCACCTAATACAATATGGATGTTGTCTTCTTGGATTATGAGAATATCATATATGTATATAATAAGATCTAACAATACAAAACATCGTTTTATATTTTACGTTTCAATATTATTACCGATCTTTCTTTAAGTTTGAAAATAATAACTCAATAATTAAAACAGTTATTTTTAATAAAAATAAATAATAATAATATAATGATAAAATAAATAAATAATAAAAATAATTTTTCTTTATAATTAATCACAGTTATCTACTGTGGTGGTGGTCTAGTAGGTAATTAGAATTTGTCAAATTTGGTTTAGTTTAGTTTAGTCATGAAATACCTGATACTTGAAATGATAGTAAACCTGCTACAAATACGCATGAACCTTTACAGCGAATTATAGCTTAAATTTATATAATTTTTCAAAGTTAGAATAATGGACACAATAGTAGAATGCAAAAAAAAGATAAAAGTAAAGTTCGAAGAACGAGTGATTAAAAATGTGGTAACGTCAATGTCGAACCAAATTTAAATTTTAAATTTTTGAATTTTGAAAATAACTCGCTCAATCCTGCCTAATCAGTTGAAACAGATGCACTTTGATCTCGAAATAAATTAATTTCACACGGCAACGTTTTACCGTTGAAAGAGTTGGAATTACTTTACCTCGATTGAGTCGGAGTTAATAAAAATTATTTATATTTACTGGTTGTAAGCAGGTCTTTATTTGTAGTTTATTGTCTTCTTTCACTACTATTTTAACAAAATTGGGCTTTTTTTCAGTATTATCTGAAGTAAAGCTACCACCGCTTCTTAACGTCAGCACGACATGTTTGCCTCTACCACTTTTTTTATTAACGGCCAGATGGCCAATGATTGAGATATATATTCACACCTTTTCTATGCATATCATTCGTCACACAATCCATCCATACCTTCTTTGATCTTCCTTTACTCATATATCCGTCCACTTCTATATTGATCATTATACCAGTTTTATGACTTTCATTCCTTCTTATGATGTGCCCATACCACGCTATTTTACCCATCTTTATGACTGGTGCCCTTTTTAACCGACTTCGATTAACGAAAGTGGTTCTTAATTCGAATGTATTTTTTTTAATGGAAGTTCAGCAATAACTTCTTTGTTTATGAACCGATTTAGATGAATCCTTTTTCATTGGAAAGAGGATACTTCAAGGGTGGTCTCATTTTAATTTCATCGGCCTTAGAATTCGGAGATACACCAGAGAACTCAAAATAATTGAAGTTGGTTTTCTTCTTTATTAAAAATTGTCTTTTTTTTAGATCTGACTACACTGTTAGCCTTAGGGGCCCTAAAGCCGCTGGGGCTTTTACAGGTTCACCGGACTTGGGGGCGAGCGCAGAGGGCACTCAGCCGCGAAAGTTATAAGGACGACTCGCACGAGTGTGCCAAAGTGGCCGGACCTCGGCTCGGACGGTTGTCGCGTTCGCAAATAAGTCGCGATCTAATCGAATCCCTACACCTACGATTCGAGCTAACTAATATATACTCATAGGCACGTTCCCTTCCTCCTGGGAGGAAGGAAGGAAACATGCGTATGTGCCTTTAGTAAACGGAAATAAAAATTGTCTTTTCATAATTCATATATACCATTCATAATCTTATCCATTGTCACATTTGATATTGGCCAAATTACCTACATAAGCAGAAACTATTAATAAAACAAACCCTCATGTCACACGCGGTAGAAGTGATACATCAGAAAACATAAAAATACCTTCTTTAAAATCTCGTTTTAAAAATCCTAAAACAGCATGGTGACAGGGTATTTTGTGATGGTCATCTGGTTAGTTACCTTCGCAAGTTGAAAATCCTACCTATAGGTGTGTTCAGACTGCTGAACTTGAGAGCTAGTCCCACCGCTAAGCTTAGCATGCTACACATCGTAACTTAATATCAAATGAGTTTGTGGCCAAACGCTAAACCTATAAAGTATCAAAAAACATATCGTGTGCCGTGAACACACGCGGTAGAAATGAAAATTTCAGAAAACATTAAAATATCTGCTTTAGTATCTCTTTAAAAAAACCCTAATCAGCGAGACTCGAACTATCGACCGATCGTACTGTACAATTTAACAGTGTATATAACTCTGGTCGTCAAAGGCAATTCGACGAGTATCATAGTCGTACAAATCAGGACTTATATTAATTGTGTATAATGTATTCTATCTCATTCTCTCGCAGGCTAAAATCCGATAGATGCATTTGTTTGTCTCTTTTTAGTGTCGCTTTTTCATTTCATCTTATTTCAAATCATAACGTTACTAAAGAAGTTTTCACTACAATTATTTTTATCCATTCTAGTTACACACACATCCACCTTAAAATTCACATTTCGGCCACATATAATCTTCTTTCACCCATCTTTTTTGTTGCCCAGTACTCAAATTCATAGATTACGACAGGTCTTATAATAGTTTTATACACTTTTCCCTTAATTTTCAGAAGCATTCGTGGAATCCCCGAAACTTGTCGCCATTACATCTACTACCCTGCATTTATCCGATTCCTAAAGATAACTATAGTAGGTACTGAAAAGCAGTAAAATACATCGCATTCACGAAACCTGTAATATTAAATCAATTTTAACCGAAAAAGTTTATTGAAACTTGAAATAATTTTGCTGAAATTTACTTCGGCGAAAAGAATGAAAAATGATATGTACGAAACCCACAGATAAAGAAAAAATATATTTGCAGAATCCAATGGTTCCTCGTTTTAAAACAATTTGCGTTCATTTCGTACAAATTCGTGAATTCGTTCAAGCAAATACCGAAGCTTTCAGTTTTCTAAGAGAAAACTTCCGATTTCGCTTAAGTGGTTTTTGAGTTTTCTTCGGTGAAATAAAATATTAAAAAAAAAATTTTTTTCCTTTTGGATTTTTCGCTAACATTTAGTAAAGTATAAATTAGTTAAGTTATTGAATATTACAAGTACCTATTACATTATATTATAAAAACTTATATTTCAATTTATATTTTTTTAATCAACATATTATGCAAAAATATTAATAAAATAAACTTTTTAAAAACAAGCATTTATTCAATAATTTTAAAACTTTTGTAACGCGGAAGAAATTTATTTAGTTTAAATTCTTGTTTAAATGATTGAAATATTGAAAAAAAAAACTCATATTAAAAATCCATAGGTAGTAATATTATAAATGCGAAAGTAACTCTGTCGCCTATTACGTTTTCACGCCTAAACCATTGAACCAATTTTGATGAATTTTTGGTATAGAGATTGATTGGACCATGGGAAAGGACATAGAGTACTTTTTGTAGCGAAAATAAAACTTTAAGGGTAAAAAATAGGAGATGAAAATGTGTGAAACCTTCTATGACAACCAGTTTATTGATTTGAAATGTCAGCGTTGTCAATGTTGATTTATTGACATTGTTATAATTAATAAGAAATGTATTGTATTTCTCATAATTACCTATTAAATTTTAGTCCAGTATTCTTTTTAAGATGGCCTGAAGTGTTTTTAAACTGTTTAACTACGCAGTACGGCATAATTTCTGTTTTATGCTGACGCTCTCAAACCGCGGCTCGCGGGGGTTTATACATTCTAAGCGATACCTATACCTATTGTAAATTATCTGGATTATACAGTTTTGCTAAAAGTGAGTTATTTGATATTTCATTGTGTTATTCCACATGTGATGAAAATAAAACGGGTGAAAGTTTGTATGAAGAACCTATTTATATTTATGCTTTTAGTAAGAAAGGAATAAAAGGGGTTTCACGTTTTTCAAAAAACTTTTCTGTAGGCCGGTACAATATGGCAAGATTTTAATTATTTTTGAAGTTTTATTGGAACTGTTAATGTGTTAGGTTCATATTGGCATATATTGATAATACCATGCAAACAATAATAATCCCATCTATGATTTTCTTTTGTTTTTTTTTCTTATTATATAAATATAGCTGTTATTATATTAATTATATTAATACGTATGTAGTCCTGTCTGTACTTTTAATATTTTTCTAAAATTTCCCGATACACATATTATATGAACGATACTGATTACGAATATGTCATTAAATTTTTTTTTGTTCGTCAGTCTGTCTGTTTGTATGTCCGGATTTAACTCAAAAACGGCTTGACCGATTCAAACGGGATAAATTTAATAAATAAATAAAAAATTGTACACGGGATGCTTATTCATTCAGTTGATAGGGTATAAGAAATTTCAATATTACTTTTAGATAATGTAAAAAAAAAACGTTAATTCAATTTTGTACCCGGGAAGTATAAGCCGTTCCATGAATGATAAGTAATGAGAATTTTCAATAACACTTTTGGGAACCGTAAAAATATGAATTTTCAAAAATTTTAAATTTCAGTAATTCTTAACAGATTTTGATGAGATTATATACGCGGGAAGTCTAACTATTTACATAATTAATGGGCTACAAGAATTGTCAATATTACTTGTAAAATTAAAAAAGAGTAATTCAAAAAGTTTAATTTTTATCAATTCTCAACCGATTCTGATCACATTTTGTAGACGAAAAACATACATCATACTATAATTGAGAGGCTCTAAGAATTGCTAATAATGCATTAGAAATTGCACATTAGAATACTAGCTCTCAACCGATTTTGATGAAAATTGTAGACGGGAAATACAAGCCACTCCGCAACTGATACCTACGGCATATGAATTGTCAACAATATGAGTAAAAATAAAGGAATTTAAACAATTATTGCGTGTAACAAACGCGTGCGTTTAATAAAATCTAGTAAAATAATACTTTTTTTTCTTCTTCTCAGCAAACCCTTTCATTTGATACACATATCATGGGGGTGCATAAAAACTAACTGGTCCGCCATTATAGGGATTCCGCCATATTGGATTTAGATTGACGTCGCTTAGCAAACCATATACTGTCAATTTATCATTCAAACTAAACGTGCATGCAAAGTTTCAGCTCAATCGGTTGGAGATAACTCGTTTTAAAATTCAGTTGCAAAATTTGACCAATAAGGCAAGCCAGAAAAATAAAAACCAGTAAATAAATCATGATTATGATATGATTATTAACGATTAACTATGATTAACGATATGAACATGATGAAAAAGTTTATTTATAAATACATAATAATTTTATTATATTCCAAGAGAAAAACAAAATAGAGATAAATCACTGTTGTATATAATTTCATTTAGGGGAAACGTGTCTGTCCAATTTCGGATAAGGAAAAAGGGGAAAAATGTCCCAGCAATCAGAGTTTTAATTATCGCTCTAGTTAAATCCCCTTGCTGAAGCCTCTACGATTTCAAACCAACAGAAAACAAGGGTCACGACTAGATATTTACGTAATTCTGTTTCTTTTTTATTTCCTTTAGATTAAACAATCGTAACTTTATGCAAATCGCTTAATTATATAATAGTACGTTGGTTATTCATTTCTAGATGATATCTCATTTGTAATGTTTCGTAATTGATTTGATGTTTTTTTATAGAAGACACATATGATATCAAATCTACCTACATAATCTTTACTCTCAATAATAAAAAAAACTTTATTAAGTATTTTAGGTTTTGCCTTTCTGAAAAAATCCCTCCTGTACGTTGAGAATAGTAATATCAGATCGGAAAATGTCCCTATTATCGAAAAATATTTTTTGTTATTGTCACGTCAGATATGTGGTAAGTATCACGTCAGGTATGCAGATTTTAAAAAAAAATATGTACAAGTTCCTTTCTGTTACTTCTCAACTAGAACCTAATAGAGTTATTTATGAAATTGAATTTATGTTAACTTAATTAGATATATTGTATAAACACGAAATAATAGTGTTTATTTTTGTAGTAAACAATGAATTCAATGAAACTGATTATTTAATCAGATTAACTGGTAATATTTTTTTCTAGTAGTTTCTTAAATGATCGATTGGTGAAATGTATTAAAAATGTGCTTAGGATATTTGTATAACTTGCTTATATAAATAATAGAAGTCCATAAAGACAATTAAAATACCTATACTAGTATTTGAAAGCCAAAACATAACTTAAGTACTTAACGGTTTAAGGACTATTAATCCGCGTTGAAAGGTGTACAAATGGGGCTGACAAGTGGATTAAACGACTAAATGTTCCTTAAGAACATTATCGTTGACCGCCTAATTTAATAAAACCAAAATACAAGTCGAGGTAGGTAATAGAAAATTAATCATTACACCTAGTACCTCTATTTCGAAACTCAAACTTTTAACATCCATTACGGATTTCAACATTTCACGAGGTGACGAACTTTAAATAGGGTTTTCACTCGGCTCAACTTTTTTATCGGATATTTGTTTGGTGTTTTTTTTAATTTGTTTATAGGTATACAACATATTTTCATGTAAGAATAAAAAAAAATTTTTTTTTTGCTTCACCCTAATATAAAATTTATTTATACCGTGTGATCCATCGCAAATGTTTTATATTTCAGTTGACACATTATTTAACAAATGGGTAAATTGGATCAAGTTGAAGGTTCAACTACTAATACGTAGGTAATCAACACTTTAGTAGGTATCGAGGTCAGCCCCGAACGAGTGAAATAGGACGGAACCGACCCTTTCAGACCCACGAACAATTGCCAAACGGAAAACCTTGCCTAACACGGAAGGAAATTATTCAACAGTAGAGTTGTTTCTTTATATATACGATTCAAACTGGAGCGCTAGCAGATTTAACATGATTTTTTTTACTGATTTTCTTTACTTCCAAAGTGACGAACAAGCGTACTGCCTGTCTGTTGATAAGGTATCACTAGTTTTTTGCTGACTTTGAACCCCACTTCCCCAGGCAGCTCTGGAAACCGTACTCAGTGAAGAAACAAAACACAAAGTTATTTACATGTGATCTTCTATATGGTGGAGGTAGTTCACTTGTCAAGCGCCCCTAAATAGAGAGACATTTCTAAAAATATTTATACCATGACGAATAATTAGTGTTAGGTTTTTAATCGCATTTGTGGTTTTATAACATTGCAAGAATATTCTTGTTTATTCTGTTTTCGCTAAAGTATAGGAAATAACTAGCCCAAAACCTAAAATGTACTCTAAAAGTACTTACCGCGCCAAACAATTGGGAGTAAAAGTAACAAATCAGCGTCATCGGTATGCAGTAACTCCAGGCAAAGATGCACGCAACGAACACCTTAGTGTCTTGGTCCTCCGTGAAATAGTCGAATGAACACGTCGTCAGGAATCCCTCTGTTAATTGTATTAATTGTCACTTATCAAGTAAGTAAATTAAACAATTTCAGAAAAGTAAGTTTTTTTTACACTAAATACCTATGACAGAAAAGTGTTATAATGTACGCTTTTCATCGGTCCTTCTTTTTATGGGAATTTGTCCTTTTAATCTTTTCCCGAGGTCACCCGGAAGGCTTTTTAAAATGTTTTTTGAATATTATTTTTTAACGCACTGCACGAAAAAGGAGGATTAATATTTTTCATGCGTATGTATATTTAAATGTATGTCAATCCATTTGGCTTGGCACGCTCTGTAGCCTAAACGGCTTAATGGATTTTAACATACCTACGAGGTGTCGTTAGGTTCGAGGCTATATAATATTTATATATATATATATATATATATATAAGTGCAACGTCTGAGAATCAAATAAAACCAAAAATAGGGGAATATTTTTTTGTAGTCAAATGTTCTTTGTTGCAGTCGGATTTTTTGTTTCCTTTGTAATAATTTAGCTTGTATAAATTATATGATAAATACCACCCGCTCAGCATAAATTAGAGGTACTAAAATGTATTTTGTATAAAGAAGCTTTAGTATAGAAAAATGTATATATGACATATTTATATTCTCTAACGATTATAGGAGCATGGGAACGAAAGACATTGAAGCGCTGAGATGAAATAATCGATTCTAGTTTAACTCATTCAAAAGGATCAACAGTGCATATAATTCGTGGTAACTGACTGTTTGCTTAACTGCACCAATTGTGTGTCAAATTGTTTGTATCCGTTGAATTCCCTTGTTATCAGGAGATTACTGCCATTGTCTTTGTGATCAAGGTGTAATTCGATGATTAATTGGCATGCTATTGTCGGCAGTTGATTAATTGGGTGACTATGACTTTATTGTATTATGAATATTATATTAAATGTTACTCGTTTCAATCGTATTGAGAAACAAAATGAAAACTTATAATCTCATATCAAATAACCTATTAGACATAAGGCGTCAATGTTTTTTATTTATAGAATATATGTTATTATAAGCCAAATGGCGGCCGTTTGGACTTCTGTTTACAGCTCCATTCAATTCACATTGAAGCTGTATTGGTATTAGTTGTCTATGATGTTATTTAGGCTTTAAAGGCATCTCACTGTGAAGTGGATTTTATAAATATTTTAATAAAAATTCATTTTAATTATTATTGCTTCTTACTCTATGAATATTTTTGTTAGAGATATGATAAATACCTGGAACAAATCTTCCCCATATTTTGAAAGCTGGGAGGATGGTGAATGGCAATGCCCAGAACCACGTAAAAACGATTAAAAGAGCCGCTTGAACTTTGTTAATTCTTCCGTCTAGGGGACACGATATAGTCCTAAAAATTTAAAGAAAGAATATTGTAGATTTTTTATTACATCGTATTTAATCATGAAACTACACTTTTAATAAAATATTGTAGACTGACATACAGTTAGTATTGTATACATATACAAGTTTCAATCCATGCCGTTGCAACAATTATGCACGAGTATAGAGGATGATTGGTACTTACAACTAGTTGGTAGTTGGATTGTTACTTACCATAACAAAATGCTATACAAACATGATTAACTAAAAAAGAAAATATTTGTACAAGATTCCTTAGACTAACACGTAATAATAAAAATAATAAGAGTGGCACAGGACTTCATCTCATTTGTCCTCAACGGTATTACTAATTTTAGAATTTACACAACTAGTTCGAATTCTAAACTGCTGCCACGATAGATAACTTACGATCTCTATATATGTGGTGATAAACTTACTTGTATCTATCAAAAGCAATTACTGCATTGGTGATCGCTCCACCAATACCTGACAGCGCTCCGAGTACAGCGTATATGTCACAACCGAGTTGGTAACCGATCAACCGCTGATAGAACGAGTTGACGATCAACAATGGCATCTCCAACATCATCATTAGGTCGAAAACTGCGAGGTTAATAACGAACATGTTGCTCGCACTACGGAGTGACTTTGAACTGAAAAGGAATGGAAAAATAATTGGCATGATTTACCAGTTTATTATCGGTGAAGATTCGATTAAAAGTTGGAGGTTACTTAATTCGAATGTATATATTTTTTTATGGATGTTCATCCATAACTTCTTTGAACTGATTTGGATGATTATTTTTATGTTTGATAGGTACCTCAAGGGTGGTCTCATTATAATTCCATTGGCATTATATAAAGGACTTTATTGTTAATTGTTAATACTACTAAACTGTTAGTGTTTTTAAATTTTATTTTAAATTTGGATTTTTTTTAAATTTACGTTTGTATTTAATTAATTCTATGGAAATTTTAAAGAACGACCTTAAGTTTAGTTCGAATACGAAATTCCGCCTGCTTATTTTGGGATAATTTTTTTTCAGTTTTCTTTAAACAAGTCTGTAATTGTTATGCATTGTTGGAGAGCTACGAAAACAGTTATGTTTTTAAAATAATCTGTAAGTCAATTTTCATAAGGTTTTTTATTATTTTTAGGGATTTTAGTCGAACAAAATCCCAAAAAAAATATTGAAATAATAATATCGTTTTTCGTTTCGCAATTTTAAAATTTGAACCGATAATTGTTATAATACTGATAAAAATAACCGGTGTTTAATCGCTTCTATAAATCAGAAGAAAAAATGAGATTTCAATTGATTAATTTTTTAATTTTTGATGTTGCATTTTTGACATATTAAAAAAAAAGCTAAAATACATGATAACTCAAAAATGGTTCACTTTTGCACAATGCATATAGGGGTTAAAATTATCGCAAATAGTCACCTCTATCTCTTCCTAATGGGAATACGGCGAATTACCAATAACCCTGTATACATGTATACAAGAACTGTTCACATACTAGCATTAGATGGAATTTAAATTTCTTGCTATTTGGAAGGTTCAGTTAAAAAAACAACAATTTTCACACGTAAGGTAAAAAAAGCGACTGTCGGACTGTTTTCTAATGACCTCTTCTTTTATGCTAAAATCAAGGAAATAACTTAATAAATTGAAAATGTTTATTTGTACATTTATGAAATTCCTTTTTTTACTACATTTAGATTGGTAAAAATAAAGAGAATCATGGGGAAAAATGTATAACAACTTTCGTTCAAACAAACTGTCCAAAACGCTTTTTATCTGAAAGCAAAGTTTCACTCTCCGACATCAGCTACATTAATTCCCATCTCCATACAATCTATAGCACACATACACACGATCATATATAAAAGTTACTCATTTGAAATTGCAAAGTTTTGTTGTAACTTTGAATAAGATGGCACCGCTTTAAGTACTCTAAAACGATAAGATGGAAGTAAAATTTATTCCACGTCTTGACTTATACGGAAAACTTGTAACTATAGAACTAGTAACGGAATCAATGCATTATCGCGAACTCGTGAGTTTTAAAGTCGCTCAGCGTAGTTCTCTAAACGCGTTACCTCGATTCTCATTTAATTCTAACTCATGTGGTGATGAACAAAGTGGTATTTTCTTTCAGCTATTTGTTTTATAATCTCGATAAGAAACGAGACGAATTGAAAACCAAACCACCTGGTACACAGTTATGTTGGTGGAGTTTAAACATGTCCGAAATACGCTCGGACCTTCATCATCAAAATAGGGTAGTAGGAAACAGTACTTAAATATTACATAAACAGTTGTTCAGTAGTGGCCATTACAAAACGCATCAAAGGGCAGAACAACAATGTCCTGATGAACAACAGTTTGTACATGTTCAGAAATTAAAAGAAATTGTAGTCAAAATCGTCCAGGGTGACACGGTCACACACACACATACACGCACACACACACAAATAACAGTGCCTCCTCAATCACTGCTACTGGACCAACAATTGGTATGGTAACTATATAGGCATAATTATGGTAGCTAATTAGACTAGCATTAAAAATGCCATATCAGGGTTTTTTTATTGTTGCATGACAAAGCCACGACATTGTGCTTGATGGTAACCGTCGTACAATCCAAAACAACCGCGACCACCGAGCGATCGGCAATACATCGCCGGTTGTCGATGTCAAGGCGGTCTGCAAAGTGGCGGGAAAAATCTAAACAGCTGGATATACACTGGATTACCCCGAAACGCGACAAGCCAAACGAGTCACTATGACGTTTTATATCCCGACGATCAACATGTGAATCCCTGCTTGTATACCATAGTCCGATAGACAGATATCCGCAGTCGCAATCAAATACCCGGGCATAGGTTTCGTGTCTGCACCAATTCCAGTAAGATTCAGAATGCACAATTATAACTGGACACGTGCGTTCTTATCCCACTTATGATTATGCCGGAGCGGTACTGCCAGGATGTCTCGATGACGTCATCAGGGTTAAGTACTAGCAGCAAGGTATTCTTGTTTGTTACGGGATTCTTATCACCATGTGAATAGTGCTCTCGAACCTGTCGGGCATCCCGCACCTAGGGTTACCATTTTAAAGTGGAGGAGTTCAGGCTTATTGTAGCATTGAAATTCACGTTGATCGTGACTGTAAACGCTACTTCTGAGCGATTATTACTTTAAACCCTATTTTGTCTAGTTTGGTGTTGTTCGATAGGGCAATTTTTAAAAACCTATATCGTTTGAACAGGTTAGTGTTTACTTACGGCCTATATAATCTCTAATCAAACTTAATCAAGACTATCTGGTGTTAGTCGCAAATGGAAACTAAATTTGAATAAAGATTTGGAATGCTTGTGGAGTGGAGGTACGATTCGCTATTTTGGCTTTTTTTATTTCCTATTTTACACAACAGCCACATATCTCCCGTGTACTATCTCCATGCTTCTACAACCGAGTCCTTGCACGCGGTCCACCACCTTCAGTTGGTATCCTAACGATGCTTAAAACTGAATGAAATGATATGATCTAAGTCAATTCGTTGTTTCAATGTACCTTGTTTATTTGTTTGTTTAAACGCGCTAATATCTGGAACCACGAGTCAGAATAATTTTTTTTTTGTATTTTATATACTATGTATTGAGGAAGGTATTCGGTAAGGAGTTGGGCAAATAAATTTAACACGAGTGATACCGAGATATACAGCGAGTTCTTATATGTTTATTTTATTTTAATTATAAAGATGCAACGTTTCATTTAATCCACAATGCCATTTTTAATATGCAGTGGAGAATCGTTCTAAAATGCGTCACACACAGCGCTGAAATCTCATGGCACAGATAGTCCGAACAATAAATGTGCCGAGGAATAAATAAAACTCGAACATAGGAAACGTTTTCCAGAACGGTCGGCGGCCTGGCTGAGGGGGGAAGGGAACGACGTCGACCGCCGCCGCCGAGCGCAAGCCGAGCGGTTTAGAACTTTGCTCCTGACACTCGCTTGAGATTCGCAACGTGGATGTACGAATAGTTATTGCTTTTATTATAGAGACTTAAATTTTGAGGTTATGTCTATCTGTGAATTGTATATGAATTTTCAACGAATAATTATGTTTCTGGCACACGCTGGCCGCCATCGCGGCGCGCTCGTTGAATGGTCAGATTTAAAATAAATGTGGTTTAAAAGATGTAATTACCCAAAACCTATTTATTTCCGCAGTGTGAAATATTATATTAAACCTTATTTAATGTGATCTTCGTGTGAAAAAAATTATACACGATAACACATGTATAAAAAAGTAGAAATTATGTTTGCCACTGTAAACGCAGTTTTACTTATAAATATATGACTTATTCATTGTTATGAAAATACTGGTTAGAGATATATTATTACATATAAAATTCATTTATCATTATTTGGTATGTATAGCCCATTTTACTGATCACCAAAGTACTTCAATTTGTGTAATATGATCTAAATAATACCTACAGTAATGATTTAAACTTTTAAATGGATACGTAAGTCATGCATAGGTAGTGCTACTAAATTAAATTTTGATTTAAATGGATTCTAAACTTGATTGTCGAGTCGAATATTTCCGAACTCTGGGGTCCACTTCACCGAGGAGCCTCGTCACATCTCGGTGCGTTTAGAAACTTAATTAAATTACCGACAAGTGACGGGAGTCAACAGCACTCGATCTATTCGTCAAATTGTTCTACGTTATTAACTTTACAGACGACGAGGTTTATATTTTAATAATATACATAGCTACTTAACTATCCTAAGCTAAGCTACGTATTAAGTATTATGAGGTATTAACTTAATAGAATAAAATAAACTCGTAACTCTAATACCCTTGAGTCGAAAAACCGATGTTCTCTCTTTTCCATCAACGAGACTATTCAATTTTTACATTTGTGATACTTCTGTTGATACTGATCGTTTCATTTTTCTTGAATCAACGTAGGTACTAATGACCTATATTTAGTAGAATGTTGTGCGAACATATTTTTTATTTTCAACGTAAAAGCTTAAAACGGAATTTTGAGTGCGCCCAATCTTTAAAAGATAATATCTATTCTTTGTAAAAGGACGTAAACTAATAACGTTGAAGCATTTTGAAATAATCACATGACACTTACGTTCCAAATATCCAAATAACAATGCCATTCCCGGTGAGAGAAGTGACCATCAACATAGTGTAGATCAGAGCTAAGCAGTAATGCCAGTACTTACTGACCGCTGGGAAATTTCGCCAGTGGTCGTGTACAAGGTCCTGATGCTCTTCTGGTATATTCCAGCCTAGCATGTGTTCTACAACCTCCTTTGATACCCTGACAAATTGTAAAAATAATTACTTATTTATTTATATAGTATAAAATTAATATTTTAATATTACTGTGCGCGATTGTACTATACCGTGGGTTGTTAATGATAAAGTTTTATGTATTTTTTTCAAGTTATACTTCTTTTGTCGCGTTTAGTAGATGATAAAATTGAGTTAAGAGCTACGTGCGTTGCATGTGACAGAATTGCGAAATGATTATGTTAGCCATCAATGATAATGATGTGGATTTACTGGCTTTTTTCAATTGTGTAATAATAATTGAACGGTGTATACATAAACATTTTTCTAGTAATTAAAACATTATTTTTTTAATTAACGTCATCAGGTTATTTAGGCTAACTGCCTCATTAGCCTAGTTGTAAGCGCGACTGCCATGCTCGAAGTTCTGGGTTCGATTCCCCAGGTCGGCTTGCCCCTATTACATGGGACCTAAAAACATACTCGACGTACTGCGGGGGTACATTACTACACCTCTACCTAACCCTTCAGGGATACAGGCGTAATGATGTGCTATGTTATGTTATGTTATTTCTACACAAAAAAAAGAAAAGTCAGTAATATAAATTAAAATAAATACCGTTAATAACTAATTTCACCATAAAGTTATTTTTGTATTGTTGCAATATCAAAGAAGTATAACTTAAATGCGTACATAAGCCAATAGACATTTATTTTATTTTATTAGAATTAATAATGGGTTTAAGGTACTTACATTTTTAAAGGGTAAGCCATAGGCCCGATGTCGTAAATTTCTTGTGTAAAGTTGGTCGCCATTTTGTGCGTGCCCTTTTAGCAAAATGGCCGGCAAAATATTTACTTCTGTTCTCTCATTAGATGAATAGATTGCTGGAAACTATTTTTTAAAGTAAATTATTATATTCTATTTAATGACGAAGTGAGTAGTCCGACTACAAGTCGCTTCTCACTTGTAACGGATGCGTTGAGAAAGTATTTTATATAGTTCCAAACAGTGCGTGACTCTTAATTCCTTAATTCAATAAAAAGTAAAGCTTCTTATTTGGTCAAGCGTGAATAGGATTCAAAGCCATTTGTTCTCAATCTGTTTCCGGTGATTGATTTATATTTTAATTCTACTTGAATAGGTACCTTGCAGAGTCGGTATGTATAAAAATGTCATTATGTCCAATTATCCCGCCAGTGTATAGTTATTTCAAATATGTTGACATAAAGCCTACGATTTTAAAAGTATATTTAAAATAATCTAGTCATTTTACAAATATAACTCTCCACTGCTACTCTCTTAGAGGCTCCTGTTAACATTTTCTAGGACTCACACACACAAAGTCACTCTTTTTATTTCGAAAGTGACTATAAAAAAGGTTTAACTGATATACAAAAAATAAAAACATTTGTTGGTTTTGAAACTTTCAAATTTTTCAATCAAAATTTTGTTGTATAACTGTGTGACTAACTGACTGACTGTGCCAGTACCCAAAAGAAAATCACTGAAAAAATGTTTCTTTTATTACTATGTGCATGGTGGTCGCGATCCCAACCAACGGCTTTTGATTTATCCCTGTTTTAACATTAAAATTACAAATAATCTAGTCTGGTCATTAAAAAAAATAATAACATGGCTCCACACTGCCAACGTTGGCCAAAGCGTCGCCACGCCTACATCAGCCTACATTTGATCCATAAATCGGCCTGACCCGCCGTATTAGATTTTTCATATCAAATTCACAAGAATAAAAATAAGGTTAAAGTTCATTACAATACTAATAGAGAACAGTTTGTCATTTTGACATTTAATAAATAGATTTATTTTTTAACAACAGAAGAACTTATAGCTTTGTGGAAATACATTCAAAACAAATTAGACGAACAAACAGGAAATACGGGACCTGAAACAAAGCAATAATACCTGATATTTTATATAAGAATATTAAAACAAAGTTCACGAACAGAGATTAAAAATATAATTCACTATAAAAAACTAGAGGAACAGGAACGACGTATACAACAACTAGAAGTAGCCAATAGAAAAAAGAATATAATGTTTTGTCGGAATAATAGAAAATTTAAAAAACAACTATGATTTACAACAAATAATACTTCAAATTATAAATGAAAATATGAGACTGAACTATAATTTATCAAATATAGAAGAAGTGAGGAGTTTAGAGAAAAAAAGCCAACGCCAAGGTTAGACAGGTTGTTGTGACTTTGAGTGCGTTAAGGTTGAAATACGAACATTTAAAAAACAAAAAAAGGTTAAAGGATACGCAGTGTTATATAAACGAACATTTTCCTCCTGATATACTAGATGTACGCAAAAAACTCACTGTAGAAATGTTTGAAGAAATAAACAAAGGCCGGAAAGCTTTTTTAAAATATAATTAACTCATAATAGTTCCTGAAGATGAACATTATCAATAAACACGAAATCGAAGTCATAACAAAAGAAATCTATCCGAATATCCATTTGTTACCGAAGGAAAACAAATTCTGGTACAAACGACTCCAACATCCCATTCAAAAAACAAAACACAACCATCCACCAGTTCATGGTGAAAAACCACAATAAAAACAGAGATTCAGTTCCAAAAAGCCTTCTGACCCCATCTGCAGACATTAAAATCTCTCAACAAAGCATTATTAAGATGAAACATTGACAGAAAACGACTTCTCTACACAAACCCCCAACAGCGCCAGCTGGTCACCGCGGGGTGAAGGAACAAAAGCCTCCATGTCAACCACTCTATGTATGTACTTACAATGCAAGATCTTTTTTATCGAATGAAAAACTAATTGCCTTCAAACAGCCAATATTAAAAATAATATATGACATTATTAGCCTTGCAGAAATAAGAAGGTTTAGGTTATACAGTGTAAACTCTTTATAACGAAACTCAAGGGACTGTGAATTTTTTGTCGTTATAGAGAGTTATCGTTATATGGAGTGAACAAAAAAACAACCAAATTAACAAGAATTTTTAATATGTATGTCTTAGATAATAAATGCTTATATATTATTGTTTACACATATAGTCTGATAACTTTGTCTGACGTTTTTTGCTATGCCAGTACTTGTTTTGTATTATTTTATGTATTCTATTCATATCTTCTTCTATCAAACTTTTTCATCAACACTAATCGCTTTCCGTTTACTGGCCATGTTAACAGTTTCAAAGTAGGTTTACGACTGATAATACGATAGGTACCCAGTATGCTTGGTCGAAGACTATCACTTCCGAGAAAACAATGCGTCATACTGCACGTGTTCAAGGCAATTAAGGATAACAAAAGCTAGACCGACCTCGGATGTTTCGGAGCTTCTAAGTCTTTTGTCACCTGATAACATAACATAAACAATAATACCGATAATAAATATTTACTGTCTAAAAATATGAACACATTTCTTCGTAATAGAGAATGGCGTATCGCTATAAAGAGTGTTTCAATATATGGGTTTTAACGCAAACCAACCAAGTTGGGCTCACTTCAATGTTATAGGGTGTTTATCGTTATAAAGGATAACGTTATAAAGAGTTTACACTGTATATACTATTCCAGAAGATAATGATCATATTTTTTGCTATTTTGGTGAAACCAAAGGTCAATATTATGGAGTCGGTTTTCTAATAAATAAGAAATATAAAATTGAGAGCTTCATCGGAATATCAGAACGCATATCCATATTAAACCTTAAATTGGAAAACAACAAATTTCAATCATTTAAATTCATGCACCCACAATTGAAGCAAGCGTCTTCGAGATCAAAAAATTCTATAATCAAATTCAACAACTTCAATTACACTGCAATAGGTAATAGAGGAGGCCTTTACTCGTGAGAAGTCTTTAATAGTTGATTTAAGAAAATAAAATTGATATATCTAATGTTATCTCATTAATATACGTAATGTAAACTTTCACTATTGAATAAACAAAGTGGCTTATATATATGGCTTTAAATACAATGCCATTTGAAATTAGTTTGGATTTACTAGTTCAATAAAGTTATTTAGACAATTTTACTACTTTCTTGTATTTTGTGGATTATACAAAGCTTAAAGAAACTTTCGAATATTGTTTTTGGGTTTGTCTGTAAATTTAAGTAGTGGTAATCAAACACAATTTTTTTTAAATTACCTACTTCATCTTTAAAATCTGAAACCTTTGAACGTAGGTACATAATAGTTGACTTATGTTTACTTATCAAAAATTAATTGTAGATATAAAAGAGAGTACCTACGTTGTTAGTGATGGTAATCTATACTAATATAATAAAGAGGAAAGCTTTTTGTTTGTTTAAACACGCTAATATCTGTAACTACTAGTCAGATTCAATAAATTCTATTTGTATATGATAACCAGACTCTCGAGGAATAGTATAGGCTATTTAAGATAAGGATACAAATCTCAGTTAGCCTAAAATATTGATTTTTGTTACGTAAGTCGAGATCCACCCGAACTACTTTAATTGCGTGCGTGACGTAATCGTTAATGATACGGTAATATAATGTTCAACAATAATATTAGTCTTTAGTATATGTAAAAAAAGTCAGCGATAGCATATGCCTATCTCTAATATATAAGTCACAATATAAAGAAAGTATAAGTCATAATAAGGGTTATTGGTAATTCGCCGTATTCCCGTTAGGAGGTGATAGGGGTGACTATTTGCGACAATTTTAACCCCCATACGCATTATGCAAAAGTGAACCATTTTTGAGTTATTGTTTTTTAGGTTTTTCAAAATAAGTCAAAAATTCAACATCAAAAATTTATTTAAAAAAAGTATCAATTTAAATCTATTCTAGTTCATAAAAAAGTTCTAGTGTATAAAAAAGATTAAACAATGGATATTTATCAATATTTAAACAACAATTATCGGTCCAAATTTTAAAATGCGAGATGAAAAATGATATTATTTAAATATTTTTTTTTGAGATTCTTTTCCACTAAAATGCCGTAAAAACAAAGGAAACGTTATCAAATGTAGCTTGAAGATTATTTTAAAAACATAACCGTTTTCTTAGCTTTCCGATAATGCATACCAATTACGAACGTATTTCAAAGAAACTGAAAAAAAATAATCACAAAAGAAGCAGGCGGAAATTCGTAATCGGACTAAACTTAAGGTCGTTCTTTAAAATTTCCATAAAATTAATTAAAAACAATTCTCAATGTAAATGAAACAAAAAATACAAATTTCAAATAAAATTTAGAACCAGTAACAGATTAGTAGTAATAATAATTAATAATTACTAACAACAAAGACATTTTGTAATTTAGCCTAATTAAAGTTCTTGCTCGAAGTGACTATTGCGTACTCCTCGGCCTATCCAACGATTAGGAAAATGGCTATCGAGCCATCGCCTAACATTGACTCCAAAATATGCAGAACATCCGTCTTACTGGTATATCATGTTTGCATTGTAGCTTTGGCTTAACGACTTAACGCCGGTTGATGACGGTAAAACCGTGGGGCACAGATAGTAATTGTATAAATAATAAAAATATTAATAATTGCAGAGCCCAGAAAAAAATAAATGTGCAAGCTTTTAATCTTAATATGCAACATATAAATTTAAACTTTAACTTTGTTATACATACTACACACATCAAAAAAGTCTAAGTAACATGCGTGATATTACAAATTTTTCCATTTATATTAATTAATTTCTAAATATTTACTCAAACAAAGTGCGTAGGTAAGTAAACTTTTTTGTTATTGATGACATACTGGCTGGTTGTAAAAAAAAATTTGATTATGTTTTGTTTTTTCATAAAATTCAAATGACTGCGAATTTGTTTGAATTTAAGTGCGTTTTAATTGCTACGTTTAGTCTTGATTTTATACTTTTACCAACCATTTAAATAAAGTTAGCGACAAAATTGAATTGTTAGATATTCTTTACGTCATGAAGCGACGTCATTTGATGGCAGATGAAATGCAAAGAGCTGTAGGGATGTTGCAAGCGGGAAGTAATCAATCTCAGGTATCTCGACATTTTGGCATTCATAGAAGTGTTATCTGTCGTCTTTGGCAGCGCTACAATAATACAGGAGAACCCGTTGAACAGCATCCAGGCTGTAAAAGGAGTTCAACCACTCGGCAAGACCGGTACATACAACTGACTGCAAGACGCCAGCCGATGTTAACCGCTCGAGAGATAAGTTTGAGGTAACAAATTTCAAGTGGTGTTGAGTAAGTCCTCAAACTGTGCGAAATCGACTGCATGAGTACGGCCTACGAGCTCGACGCCCAATCAGGTGCCCACCGATACGTCACGGGAATCGCGCTCGTCGATATGAATGGTGTAGAGAACGCATAACATGGACCCAGGAACAATGGGATAAAATTATGTTCTCCGATGAGTCGCGATTCGGGTTTAAGCCTGATACAAGAAGGGTGCGAGTGTATCGTCGGCCCGGAAATACTGAAAGGCTCAGGAAGTTCATCCATACAGCGGCTCAACAGTTATGTTATGGGCGGGTATTATGAAGAACAGGCGAACTGAGCTCGTTTTTGTAAATGGAAACATGAATGCTGAAAATTACATTGAGGATATTCTCAGACCTTATGTCTACCCATTTGCACAAACTTTTGGCTCAGATTTTAGATTAATGCATGACAATGCGCGTTCACATACAGCTCGGCGAACCAGTGAATACTTTGCAACGGAGAACATCCGGGTATTGCCCTGGCCTGCACAATCGCCAGATCTCAACCCCATCGAGCACGCATGGGACATGCTCCAGAGACGTGTTTTGAAGGACTTGGACGGAGCGACAACAACCCAACAGCTGAAGGATTTGCTACAATTCCATTGGGAGCGAATACCGCAAGATGACATAAACAGTCTCATTAATTCAATGAATAATCGTTGCCGACAAGTTCTGAATAGCAGAGGAGCCCATACTTTGTATTAAATTGTTCTATTCTTTCACAATAAATACATTTTCTTTAGAAATTTCATTTTGTAAGAAAAAAGTTTAGTTTCTTATGTATCTTAGTTTCTACAGTATATTCTAATATTGTTCATTTCTGTTATTAAAACAACTTATAAAGACAACAGCTGTTATTTTTACATCATAGAACCCTAAAGATATTATTTTAAAAATAAAATACAACGTTATAATGTAAAGAACCATCCTAAAATTTAAATCAGTACATGTTGCTTAGACTTTTTTGATGAGTTTATATAAAATTTTAGGCATTCTACAAGTCGTTAGTTCTAAAGCTGGCTCGAAGGACCATCCAGTTTCGAGAAGCCAGTTAGAAATGAATATTGTAATTAAAAATACGTTCTTCCTACGAAGTTATTAAATAACAAAAAATTTAAATAACAAAGCAGCCTATAAGTACATAAATATATTAGTATCTACATGAACATCGTAACTCGTTCAGATACCATAAATATATGATAACTGCAGTTGAGTATGCAGAAATAGGACGATGAAATTTCTATAACACGCGGTTTTCAGCTTGTTTAAATAAGTATTTTTGTATTTTTACTACATATTTGTTAGACATAATAATTAAAGATTATTCTTTATATTTTTTGCGTTCTAATAACAAAAGCTATTGTTAAGTTGTATAATGTATACAGTTTGTACCGCTTCTTTCTTGAGTAAATTGTGAAATGACAAAGCTATTCAGAGCCGGAGACTGCAAAGTCGTTTCCGAGGCGTCAAACAAGAATCCTAACGTCATGGCTCATGACCCGCAACGTGCCTGGAATCTGTCCCTATTATGGTAGCCCCCAGTTAATCGTGGAATTGTTAAGGGTAGATACGCGAGAGTACGTGATGCGTGTTTTGTAATTTGTTATTTAGCGAATTCTTTTAATAAATAACTAATAATTATTTTATAGTTATAGGTAAAAGTGATTACCTTTCGTTTGAACTTTCTTCCTCAATTCTATACATATAAAATGCTTTGTCCTGAATGACTGACGGATCAACGCACAACCTAAACCACTGATCGTAGAGACCTGAAACTTGGAGGATCTGTTCTTTGTATGACGTAGGAATCCGATGAGAAAGGACTTTCCGAAATTCTATCCCTAAGGGGGTGAAAAAGCGAGACAAAGTTTGTATGGGACAAGGTGATTCCTTGGTCCAATCTACTTCAAATATTGCATAAACCTTTTTAACAGAATTGATGGATGACGTGTTTTATATTTTATTGCAATTCATCACCTAACAGGGTTAATTTTATTGCAATTCATCCCCTAACAGGGTTAAAAAGGGGTAGAAAGTTATTTCGGCGGTAATTTACTTCGAAGTTGATATCAATACTCCTTAGTGCTTTTGATTTAAATTGCATTTTATTTTGACACATGTTTGAAAACTCAATCCGATTTTATTCAAAAAAGGTTGATCTCACTTAAAATAAGCAAATACTCTTTAAAATTGGAATATCTCAAAAGTCACTGTACTATATTAGTACCTCATTTAAAGGTTTCTAAGCTTAAAGGGGTTATGCACTTTTAGTACACGGCCTCACAGGGACGTAGAGTTCGAAATTTGAAATGGTAAGGACTAGAACGTTTTGGTTATAAATTATACGAATCATTCCTTATTTAAAAAAAAAAACGTAAAATCTATACTAATAGTAATAATATAATAAAGCGGAAAAGTTATTGTTTATTTGTTTAAACACGCTAATCTCTGGAACTACTAGTCGGATTCGAAAAATTATTTTTTTATATGATAGCCAGACTCACGAGCAATAGTATAGGTTATATAACATTAGGCTACAGTTTCTAGCTAGCCCTAAATTTTGAGTTTTGTTACGTAAGTCAGAAGTCAACACTCAGCTCGGGTCTATGTCTATAGTAGATAGCGGCGCGAACGAGCCGTGCGATGCCGCGATGAGATCATCTGGCCGCCAGATATAAAGATTGTCTTTATTGAAGTATTATTATAAATCATCAATCAGTGATTTCTTCTAAATTATATGCGGGTGGCACAGCTGGTAAGTAATATGTACCAACGTATTATAAGAACAATGTATAAAATGGCTTTAATAATGCTAAATGTATAAGTGAAAGATAAATATTAACCATATAGGTGTTATATAGGAGTCGAAGACATAACAGCAGATACTTTTAATGTTCTACGAGGGTGTAACTACTGACTACTATATAGCAAAGACAATCACTGGAATCCGTAGTGACAATAACATTTACCTTGTAGCTACGTACGTAGAAAGTACGATTACTTTATACTGTGAATCTTTAAAACCCTGATAGTATTATTTTAGTTTATAACTTTAAATTAGAATTAGTTGGTCTCTTCGTCTCTTTGGAGCTGCCGATAGTCAGAAAGCAGGAAATTGAGATTAGGTATATGCGAACATGTAAGTTGTAATAAAGCTAAGTATAATAACTGATATATGTTACAATAACGAACAATTCAATTGTAGGTTTACATTATTTTTTATTTACATCTTATCACGATAAGCTAAGTTCTTCTGATTCTTCGTCTTATTTCTATTGTTCCATGTAAATTACGGTCGGCACAGCTTGTCTTGTTTCTTCATGTTGTTGATTTAGTTAGTATTTTCTTTTCTTTCCCTTCTGATAAATTCCTTAAAGTAGAAGAACTCTAGTATTCAAAGGTGTACGTACTGTTTCTTTAAAGTTCACTCGAATGTAAAACCGAAGTGCAAAGTGCGGAAACCGGAATGAACCTTTCGAATACTAACTTAGAGTCTATAATACTTCAATGCTTTGAATCGTAATATTCTGGTACTCTCTACTCGACCGTAGGAGTTATGCAAGTATATGAAATTTTTATATACTGCATTGACTAACAAATCGGACATTAATTTTTTCCTTCCCTTTTTATAAGTAGGTGTCCCTTTCCCAATTTTGTCCGATTTGTTTGCGAAATATTTATTCTTAATACCTTATATTTATAAATTAAATTTATTTAAATAATTTATTTATTTATTTATAAATTTATTTAATTTTAAATTTATTTATAAATGCATCATTGTTGTTTGCTTCATGCTGGTATCAAAAGCCTTTACTGTATTATATGTAGCATCTATTTTATGAAAATGTGTTACTTTTGTTGAGACGCCTTGTTTCTGGTTTTGAATGAGCAGTTTACAGTTTTAGATCAAACTCCATGTACTCGCTTTTTATTATTTCGTCAATCCGGCGTCACATTTTGTATCTCAAAAAAAAAATTCGTTCATCCCTTAGTAATTTAATGTACAGTCATTAGTTCCTTTTCATTCCTACATAATATTCTTAACTAGGTCGCTAGCACCTTTCTTTCAAATAGTCGTAAGCTTTTATATATCTCACCTACATACATTTTTAATCCATTTCATCATACCATTCCATCATATTTTTTATCATCTACAAATAAAAAAAAATGCATAATCCCTCTGTGAGTCAATTACAAGATATTTATTTAAAAAGTAAAACAACTTAATATTTCATTACATTACCTATTAAAAATATTATGTTGACAAAGTCTCACGTAGGATGAAATATTGATGAAACATGAAATAATCGACATCATTAGATTAGATTTAGAACATAACTAAATTCGTAATAAAGGGCACTCAGTAATATGGAGAGCGATCTCTTGGCGCCATCGCTAAGCCTACATATGGACTGCGTAGATCATAAATCATAAGGGTGTCAAATATAAGCAGCGCTCTCATTGGAACCTAACTGGTTAGTAACATTTTTTTCTACAGATGTGAACATTGATATTAAACTTAAGTTTACTTTTTTATTACTTCATGTCTTATGGGATTTATGTGATATTTTTTTATGAGTCTTTGCGGTGTATTTTAAAGAGTTACTATTACCTAAACATAATTTATACAACTAAGGTGGCAAACAAGAATATGGCTCGTGTGATGGTACCTTACCCCAAGTAGCTCTGGAAATCCTACTCACCACAGGAACACAACACAAGGTTAATTGGCTACGATTTTTTGTACATTTTTTTATAGTAACACGGCAAATTGACGTTACTGATCTGATGATGAGCACAGTACAATCTAAACACAACGGCGACTACCGAGAGATTGTATTCCATCGACGGTCGCCGATGTCAAACTGACTTACATACATGTAACTGGATTTGCATAGGCCGAACCCGAAACGTGACACCCAAATGACAGTCACTATGACGGGCTTTTACGATATGCATGGTGGTTGCGACCCAGTCTAGCAAAACAACCCTACCACCCCGCTATCGCCATTTACTCATTCGTTACTCAGCAGAGTGCACCACATACAGATGAGGTTGGCTTGATCGTCGAAACTCCTTACACCCCAATAACTCCACCAATTGGGCTACCCGAACTAGAAAGAAATCTGTTATCGATTTAGTGGTTTAACGGATGTAACATTTAAATGGGTCAGTGGGGAGAACTCTGAAACTATAAGAAATAGAGAAATATGTTCTAAAGAACCATGAAATCTATTTTAAAGAAAATAAAAACTGCATTTATAGTTTCTCAAAAAAACTTGTACATGAGTTGGGAATCGAACCTAATCATTTTTAGAAAAAAAGTATGTTTTAGTTTAGTTTTAAGATTTTTTGAAAATCTGTGAATTTTAAAAACGACGTAATTGTTCTTTAGAACATATTTCTCTATCTCTTAAAATTTAGAGTTCTCCTCAGTGACTCATTTAAATGTTACACCTGTATACTTGCGACCTGATATATATCCTTTTCTGACAGAAACAGTATTTTTCTCAATATGTAAATATTAAACCAGATAAATTACAAAACTGAAAATAAATTTCGCAACGTAGTCCAGTCTTCCCGCCACGTCACGCCGAGCCGCTCCGACGAATTTTCCATCGGATAAATATTATTTATCTCAACTTTGAAAGCTTTTATACAAATAACATCTAAGTTGGTTGGAACACCTGCCCGAATAAATTTGACTTTAATTTGAGCCTCTGTTTGATAACTCGTTACTAGATACATAATATAGAAAGTACAATGTAGTTACACTTTTTTTTGGAAATGGAAATATATACATATAAAATTTATAATGAAAAAAGAGGTTTTTAATCCCATAACAAAATAAATTTTATCTAAAGATACGTTAACAATTTGTATTAATTTATTAATTATTGGCTATTCATTCACTTTAATTACAGTACATTAACAATAGCATATTACCTATAACCATCAGTACGAACGTAGCTTTTTATCACTGAAACAGTTTTTTTTCAGTAATTCTAAATAATTCTTGCATGCTATAAATATATTCACAAACTTTGCCATTTTATAAAAATAGATGTAGTCCTAATAAATAAAATAAAATAAAAAAGCCTATTTAATCCAGTAACTTACATAAAATAATAAAACAGTTATACATGCAATGTAATTAATTTTAAGATAAATTTAAGTACTATTATTATAAGATGTAGTATGATTAAGTTTCGTGGGCCCCTCTTCGGGTAAAGGCCTCCTCCAAAGAATGCCAAGCGTCACGATATTTAGCAACAGAAGACCAGCTCTTGCCTGCGATAACCTCTAATTCATGCTTCCACCGTGTCTTTGGCCTACCTCTGCGTCTGTAACCGTGAGGCCCGCTCCTTAGTGTTGCAATTTTTGTCCATCTGTCGTCGGTATTCCGAACCACGTGACCTGCTCATCTCCATTTTAAAATTCGGGCGAAAGATAATGCATCTATTACTTTTGTCTGTTTCCTTATTTTATTGTGGCGTATTCTATCTTTCAGTTGGATCTTTAGTGAGTTTCGTTCTAGTGCTCTTTGACATGATGTTAGCTTTCTGTTGGTTGTAGAGTCGACATGAGTCCATTACTATCTTTTTTAACAATAAGTTCATGTCCGACTTAATAACTTCTTCATAAGCCTAGAACTTCCTCCATGTTATTACAATTCTTCTGTCTAGTTCTTCAGTGTTGTTTTCCTTACGAAATGATACCTGACTGAATGATATTGACGATAAAACAATTCTTGGTAAACCTTTTTATTACCTAGCAAAACAATATTGTCTAAGCGTATTTAAAAATAAATTACTTCTACGTTTGGCATCAACAAGACAATTTTTAACAAAAAAGAAAACTAAGTTTTATGGTTCAATGCCAATGAAATTAAAATGAAAACTTCCTTGGTATAAAAAAAAAGAATTATCCAAACAAAGAAGCTATGGAAGATCATCCATAAATAAAAACATTCGAACTTAGTAACCTCTGTCTTTTTTTGAAATCAGTTGAAGTCCACAGATTTGAGAAAATGGGTACCTGTTCAAAAGAAATGGCAATGCAATTGCATAAGGCGCAATCAACAATAATAGCATGTGTGTAATAAAAGAATATTAGTATAGGTATATAGGCTGTAGATTGTTTTAATATTATTCGTGGTAGTTATATTTTTCACTATTTTTGAAGTAGAAATTTTATATAGTTGTTAGTCGTGCATATCGCCCATATATTCCATGTTGCCAACTCATACAATCCAAAAGCAATTATGTACACAGCTTGGCACACGAAATATAAACGATATGAATTTATGAACGAAGCTTGCATGCTGAGAGGAATTTATGGACACCTTGTGTGATTCTGGGTTTAATACGTTTCAACACAATTGCGATATTACGTGTTAAATGATCGTAAATACGATATATAAACAATGTATTCTATCAATGCTTCTCGTAATGTCATATTCGTTGGGAAAAATTTACTTGATCATTTTCATCAAAGCGAAGTCTATTTTCTGGGTTCCTTACGTGCCCTATTGCACTTTGGTGAGACGATTTTTTTTTTATGAATGACGAGCGAAACACATGATGCAATGAATGCTCAGTGGTATGGATTCACGTAGGTTCGAATCTCTGCAATGAGGCTGAGCTTTGAGTGAAGGAAAACATCGTAATGAAATCATGGCATACCATGGTGTTAGGGAATTTTTCAATACTAGCCTGGCTAGTAACCACCTCCCTCAAGCTGAAAATCTTATCACTTATAGGTGTGTTCTGACAGCTGCACTTGTGACATTCCTCCATTGGGCTTAGCGTGTTACCATCTTGGGTCACATCGTCATTTAACATGACACGAGTTTGTGGCGAAGCGATAAAAAACTTATAAAGAATAATAAATAAAACACACATTTTAATTTCCCTACGTGACTTATCAATATGAGCTAACAATAGATAGAGATAAACTTTTTAATGCTGCATCTGTATCCGGGATTAGTCACAGATACTTACCGTTAAACGGACATATGTTTATTTTGAGTTCGACTCTTATATCTGTTCAAGATAGAAATATTTCAACAGACGTTTGCTTCGACATAATTATTTATTTATTATCCCATATCGTTTGTACCAATGTCTATTAGCTTGATTGATTAATGGAATATTTCATATCATAGTATTATTTTTTAAATGTTAGTTTCAATAATTTAGGATCTTATGATGGATTGCTCAAATACTTTAAAAAATAATCAATGATACCTGTGTTGTAACCGTATGTAAATAGTTTAAAAATAGCTTCAATATCTTCAGACCTTCAAGAACTTCAGAATTAATTAGACTATAAGCCGGCAATAATTTATGCGTTCTGAATTATAATTGTAACAAAAACTGCATCATGTTAACTCCTGGTAAATTCTGTTTCGCTGCATTTCGAACATATTTTAATGAACACATAACCTAAGTTAATCCCATAAGGACCACCCTTTACGATATTTCCATCTGTTGCAAATTGCAATACCTGCTTTAAATTACTAACAATTTAATATTGGCGAATTGCTGTCGTAAATTCATCTATATCTTTAATGCAAATCCTGTATAGCTGTTTTTATGTTATGTTTGTTTTTTTTTTCTAGTGGTGAACTCTCACCACTTTTTATTTATTTTTACTAATTGGGTTCAATACATAGAGATCATAATAATATGTTAGTTTTTGAAATAATAACTTTTTTTTTTGCCATTTCACTTATATATGTAATCGTATGTTAAGTGTTTTTAAAAAATAATCATAATCGTTATTAGACATAATTCATTTGTTGTAACCTCATTTTCTCATGAATGTAAGATACCAAATTTCTATGGAATTGGCCAACTAAGCAAAAATGGAACAATCTGTTTCTTTGACATCATAGAACGTAATTTGTAACGTAGGAACAAAGAAGTTTGCAAACTTAATAGAAAAATAAGTGGAAATAGAAATATCAAAATAGGGCAAGAATTTTTATTTATTTGGTATATTTAATACAGATATTAAAGAGGTCTGAAATTGTCCAACTTCATTAAAGCAAAATGTACCTAAGTAAGCGAGAGAAACCAAATTAGAAAAAAATAAAATAAAGAGGGGTGGAAATAAAACATTTCCTGTGTGTAATAAGATGACCGAAAAAGCCGATGTCGTAAAAGTTTAAATGGCACAATTGATGGCACACTTCAACAGACCAGAACGACAGAACTACATCCCCTTGTATAACGTAGAGGTAGATAGAGAATTCACTTGAGAATTCATTTTCTTTTAACGCTACCTACTTCAATAGTTACTATCTGTAGTAGTTTAAATAAACTTGTATAATCATTTTGCGTCTTTCAATAAGTTTATAATAAATACTATTTTTAGTATATTTTTATTGATTTAACATTTGACATGTTTTATTTTTAGATACCTGTTTATATCTTTAGTTCTGATATCACTGAAACAGTAAAAAAAGTATGTATGCTTTCGCTCTAGAATTCTAGATTTTTTTTACGAATGCGTATTTGATTTAATAATTAATATCATAAAATCGTGAAAATATAAAGAATGCTCAACAATAGAAAATTAAGCAGCTTCATCCATATAGTAGAAACTGCGCAGTGCCACCATGCCGGTAAAAAATCAAGGAAAGGGTAAGTCTCGAATAGATCACAAAACTCTTTATAATGACTTGCTTCGACGCGTTGCATTTGTGAATTAACTTTTCTTTGTTTATGATAATATGCATGATTACATCGATTATTTAAATAACTATTTTTTGCTATAGTCATGTGTGTGTGAAATTTTAATGTGAATAAGACACAGGCATGTCACAAGTTAGTTAGAAACCGAATGCAAAATTAGGACCTTACAAAAAGAACATCAGACAGACAAGAAATTGAGTTGGTATTGTACTGTCATCCAGTTCTGATCTATATTTCAAGCGTCTAGCCATAACAGTAGTACATAGACAGGGGTAGAAGCGAAACTTCTTAGAAACGCATAGGATTGTAGCGCAAAAATATAATTGTTGTAAAATAGTTAATCCAAGCGAGAATATGCGCTGCATAAATACCCTTCCACTCGGTAAGAACAGTAGGGTAGTTGTGAAAATTATATAAATATCGGCCAGCCGCAACTCGCATTTCAGTAGAAAATAGAAACATGACGTCCCGCGCCCGGCCGTAATAGCAAGCTGGTTAAATGTGGGTTTCACAGCGCTGTTCGATAGGCATTTAATTTTATGGTTAGGCGCCGTGTAGGTAGCTAGCCTCTAGTTCATCAATTGCAAAATTTATACCGAATAGACACAGGACAAGAGAGTCATATAAAACGTGTTAATAATAAAAAGCTCAACTGTTTAAAATTATAAATATAGATCAAAGCAAAATGTAAAATAATATGTATATCCATTCCAATGAGCTTGATGAGGAATCGTTTTTGTAAGGAATAAAAATATAGATGCAAAAAGATTCGCACGCGTTGTTACATAAACAGTGGGGGTGCTACGATAACCCTTAATGGCGGTGTGGTAAATCATTCTCTCGTGAAAGCCACGATCCATTTACAAATTGCTCTGCGAACGATCAATGAAGCCCGCCAGAAATCGCAGGACTGTATAAATTTGAATAAATGCTTCGGGGACGTGAGCCTTCTTTATTTTGCGAGGTCATTGTGCATTTTTCTTTTCATTCTCACAGGACGGTGGGTACTTCCTTTATTAAGATGGCTGAGATTTACTAACTTTTAATATTATATACTGTATATTAAATACCTCATTAGACTAGTGGTCCTAAGCACGACTACTATGTTCTAGGTTCTAGGTTCTATTTTATGAAATTCTCAGTAGCAGCTCGGAGTTTGGCTTTGTGCCCGATTAATGGCAATAGGCTTGCCCTCTATTACATGGGAGCTAAAACATATCCGGCGAACTGTGAGTGTATTAGTACACCTCTGCCTAACTCTTCGAAGATAAACCCGTGATGGTATGTTATGTTGTATATTAGCTGTGCCCCACGTTTTCACCTGTATGAAAGTTATTAGACCAACTGTCCACCGCGCCACGCCTCCGCCAACGCACCCGTGTAAACTATCGTTGTTCTCACTTTCCGTAGATGCCTATAGTTTGCCAGATTGCTTGCCTTTCATGGTAACTACCCCGTCCCTAATGGCCACATTGCGATATTATACAGTGTGTAGATGTTATACAGATGTTATTTACGCTTCCTCAATAAATTGGCTAAAAATTGCAAACTCTTAAAAGTTGTTTTCGTGATTAGCGCGTTCAAACACATAATCTCTTGGGATTTGTAATGTTAATAAGTAAACATTGGGATAAATTTAATCATATAGGTACAATAGTTAAGTTTATGCTTATAATATGAATACTTGATTTATTTATTCTCATAATTATAGTTTACATTGTATAAAATTCATTGCCATTAAGATCAAGCATCGTTTGCACATTTATTTTCTGATTGAACCCAAATTAAATTATACAAATATGATATCAAACTATTTGAAGTTTTATCAAATATCGTTAACAAGAAAATCGTTTGGAACAGCCACCAATGCCCTGAAGCTCGGAATTCCGCGAGCTTCACTGAAACTTATAATGACATTTAGATATCCTTGTCATTGGGCCGGGGGAGATGAACCGAGGGTGGAGGTCGACATCGCTTTGAAAATTATCACCACAGATCATTTAAAATATAGCAGGATTGCTGGTTTTTCTTTTATTCAATTATAAACAAATAATCTGTTCAAATTTTTGTATTAGTTTTTTTTAAATATATTTCATAAATAAACACGACACCTCTCCCAGTACCTTCGTACTTAGAAACTAATTTGGATTGAACTTCTCATGAAAATAATCGATTCGCTATTTTACAACGAGTGAAGTAAGATTGACGATAACTTCTTAATCGAGTGTTCCATTTTTTTATACAACGGTGGTGTCAAACAAGCATGCGCTCCGGTCTTCCTAATGGTAAACATTTACCACAATCTATGAATACTTGTAACATTAGAAGCATTACATGCCCGTTGCCGATCCTATTCACTTCCCTTTTGAAGAATTTTATATGACTTGGCCGTTGTTATTATAAACTCAAGCTTAAGAAACAGAAGTATGCAGTAGTAGCAGTGACTTCTATAAGATTTTCAACGGCACAAGTCATATAAAATTTGCGCGACATATTATAATAACAATTAATTAATCTTATTGTCTTGTCATTGATTAAAAAGTTTTAGGTTCATATAAATATATATATATTCTCTATTGCACATAAAATAACAATTGGAGGACTTAATGCTAAATGGCATTCTCTACCTGTCTTCCAGAGGAGCAAGAGAAAGGTATTATGCAAGTTGTGAATAATATTTAGTAAAAAAAAAATTTAGCCTATATTCAACCGCTTCAAGTAAAACCTACGAAGCAAATACTTGAAGGAATCCCGTCCGTGAGTTGGCTAGTTGGATATTGATAGGAAGCGAATTCCACAGTTGTGCTGCTGTTAAGGCGAAAGATCGGTCGCGGAAATTAGTATGATGTAATTGATATACTGAGAATTAAAAAATCAGAAGATCTTAACTGTTTATTGTGAATATTCGCGAGAGATTAAAATAGAGTTTTTAAATATTGAGAGGATTTGGGAAGTATGGAGAAAAGAAGACAAAGAATTCTTACATTTCTACGATGCCGAATAGGTAGCCATTTCAACCTGCCTCGGTATTCAGATATATGATCAACAGGTACAGTAGCTTCTAAAGAATGGAATTTAACGAGAAAAAGATTTTAACAAAAATTACTCGCTTTCTTACATGCACCTTCTAGACTATATATATGTAATATGTTGTATGTAATGTATATATAAAAATACGTTTGATTTGGAAATTATTGCGATAAACTGACTGCAACATCTGTCGGCACCGTGTTCTGTGACCGAGGAATATTTCTGGATTTTGCACCATTTGACATGTAATTTACTTGGCTTCGGAACCAGAAATGGTTCAAGAGTGTTATTGTCTGTCGATTTAATGTTATTAAGAGTTCTTTCAGCGTTTTCCCTTCGAGATTGAAAGCTCATTAGGTAGGATATTTAATTTGAATGTTTTTAGCGATAAGAGGATTCTCGTGAGAATAAATTTGGGAAAATACTTTGGTACCAGTTTTCATTTAATATCGTTTGGTTTTAGTGTTTTGAATTGCTTCTGTTTCTTAGTCTTGGTAATATGTTTTGTAACTTTTATTTTCAAGTTACGATGATTAATATTCAGTGAGAAAAAATTTGGACATAACGTGAATAAAATACGGCTTTTTGTTAGTTTAATATAATAAAACGAAGCATTCTATTTGATAACTCGATCTATTTTATTATTGGTATGGCATTTCCCTAAGAGATGTCGATCGATGTTCCGTTTGAAAATATCTAAACAATAAGTGATAGCATGCTTTTTTCCACTGATGAATAGCAGGAATTGAAACTGTCAAAAAATATACGTGTTTTTCAAGGCATTTTTCTGTGACTTAGATTAAAGATAACAAGAAAGATACCATAATTTTCAGAGTGAACACATTGTGATGTTTCCTCCCATTGAATATTGAAGTTTTTGATACAAGAGATAGTTTATCCAGCTATAATACGTAACACGGAAGATACATTATTCTATATATTATTCTGTCGTATGTTTTTTGTTTAACTTCGACATTTATTTTTAAAATATTACATCTAATACGACATGAATCACTTCATTTATGTTATAGTATTAAATACAAATGGACAACCATTGTTCTGTATAGCGCAGAGATCACACCAGGAAATAACACGTTATGATAATTTTCTATTGCGCTGAATATATATGTGAGCAATAAAGGAGAAAATGTTTTTTTTTCATAATAGGACTCATTGATAAGATTTACATCAAATTTAATAAGCTATACAAAGTGGACAGTTGGAAACAGATTGATTACCAAAATTAGTAAGCAAAATCATGTATGGTGTTGATAATGATGATTTTCCGTATATGTTTATAGGTCAAAATTTACTAATATCTCTCATTTTCATTTTTTCTATCTATTATATTGGTTAACTATAATCGAATTTAGTTATTTTATATGGTAACTTTATTAAACAAAGCTTCTTACCATATGCCTGGTAGTCGCGCCCCAGTCGGTCAGTACAGTTCTTATATTATACAACAAATTGAAGCCCACATTACCTGTATTGTCTCTTGATTAATAATATTTGAATAAATAATTTAATCTGCAATATGTATATACTTTCATAGTTTAATTAGTATAAAGTCATAAAGTATACAGAGTGTAATATTGATATGGGTCATTGAGGGGAACTCTGAAATTATAGAGAAATATGTTCTGAACAACCATGATATCGATCTCAAACATAAGAAAAACGGTACACAAAGATTATCAAAAAATATTATACACGAGTCGAGAAACGAACCTAATATTTTTTTCCATTACAAAACTTATAATATTTTATTAATGATAGAGTAGGTTTTACAAGGAATAAATGAAGTATACAAAACCAGCTACGACACAGTTGAAAATATAATAACAAACACAGAGTTCATTTTAAAGCAAATTCACCACTTGAAAATACAATATGAAGTAATAAGATCGTTACCTAAAAGTGTTCATTATTGTAATAATGGCAGTCATTTTAAACATTTATAAATAAAATAATTAAATTCAGCATTTTCTTTTAGTTTTAGAAAGAGTTTCCTAGCGTCATTTATTCCTTACAACCTACACTATCAGTTATCGTAATAAAATAACATAAGTTTTTATTTTGAAAAGATGATTAGGTTCGATTTACGACTCGTGTATTTTTTGCTGGAAATCTATGAATACAGTTTTTCTTATCATTAAAATCAATGTCATGGTTCTTTAGAACATATTTGTCTATCTCTTATGGTTTTGAGTTTCCCTCATTCACTCATCTCAATGTTTACATCCTTTTACATCCAACGCTTAATCGATTTATTTGAGATAAAGATTAATCGTTTTAAAATGAAGAATTAAATTTGAACGTTTCGTAGGTTTATTTATTAAGGTGAGTGATTTTCATTCAGAATGCACATAGTCCATTAAACTTGTCTGGGAATCAATTACGGAACACACTGCAGCCGAGTTCGCTGTGCGACGGTGAAATGTGAATTTGTCAGACTGATTTCGTACATTCCTTGCATACGAAGAATATTTATTATCTATACCAGAAGCACCTCAAGTAAAATTACTTAAACTTATACCATCTGACAACAGTTTAGAGTTTAGACCTTAAATTACCAAAGCGCAAACATTTTCCAACTAAATTCACTATTTTGTTTATTGCTACCTTATATTACCTAACATCATAAAATATAGAATAAAAAACCTGGATAAAATATATAAATTTCTACATAATTATGAGAGAAAGCATAACGAGCAAATTATTTTGGCTCGATGATTTAAAGAGAGTCTCGGCCTCCAAAACAAGACCACGACACTATTGTTCAAAGTTCTTGCCAATTATTGGTTTGAAGCTGACGCAGATTCATCTCTACGTGCCACGCCAGCAATACATGGACCAACCAACCGGCCGACGACCAAGTTAGTCTTCCTAATTATGTTTTTTTACTGCTCGATCCTTACCTTATCCTCTTTAGGCGACTGAGCCGCGAAGTCTATGAGAAGCACAAACATAATTCAAAATTCAAAATAATTTTGCCGTATTTTACTTCGGCATCTTTTATAAATTATAAACTTTTTTAAAGTATACTTTTTCAAAAATCATTTCTTTGTGCTCACTTCGTTATAAAAGATACTTCTGTGCAAAATTTCATGCTTCTAAGCCTAACGGTTTAAATGATATGCTGTCTGCTACTCAGCCTCAAAAGTTTTTTAAAGATAATCGTATCTGAAATGTTGCCAATAGAAGATCCCTTCAGGTACGCAGCTAGTGAATGCGCAAATATTTATGTTGAGTTTCATTTTATAGCATTTTTAAGGAGAAAGGTTATAGGCTATATAACTACACGCTATGGCTCTAAGGAACAGAGCAGTAAGCAGGTACGGAAAGCAATCTGGCAAAATGTAGGCAAGTACAAAGTACAACAAAAGGCTTCACGGGTGCGTTGTCGGTGCGGGCGGCGCGGCTCGGCGCAATGTAGACATAGTCGAATAAAATTTTCACGGGTGAACACAAAGTATATCTCTGTATCGCTGAAATAAATGATTGTATGCTTTATTTGTGAGTAAATAAAATGAAACATGTCCTCTTCAAAAGGAAATGATAAATGTAACAAATCAGTCGCTACACTTGAGCGGCGGAAATGAGGTCGCATCGCCATAAATGTGCACACATTGTGTTCATATTTGACGGAAAATGCAATGACACGGCACGGGTGTCATCACACTTTATTCCAGTCTATATACAAATGTTCTCCACTGAGTATATACATGGTATATACTGGAATCACTATTTCAGTGCTGTTTAGCGGCTTATTCTATTGTGTAACACGTCATTTTACTTTTTATTAGTTTGTTTTTTCGAATAATAGGTACAGTAAAATATGAATGACAAAAACAACTTTAGTTGAAAATCGTGTTGTAGTTGAGGAAGGGGCCGAGAACAGTAATATCTGTAGATTCTATAAATTTTCTGTTTCGTACCTAATCAAGTGTGTTTCCAGCAAAATATACCTACAAAAATAACATTTATAAAATTCCTATAAGTTTCAGAAACATTGGTTTATAAGTTATCTTTGAAATCGTTTAAGTCGTAGTTGTGTTAAGTGGTTTATTTAACGACTAATTGTATCTCGTGGATTAGGGGAAACGCCAGTAAATCCGCGTTAAGACCCCAATATTTGCCAACTGTGTTCCGCGCTCGCGTCCGCGTTGAACAGTAGTCATTCATTGGTTTGTAGTAAGCGAAGTTGCATGTATAAAAGTGACTTTGTTATGTATCAACTTTATTAGTGATATAAATATTTTTTTAATTTAAATTACATGGCACATGGTTATAGATTTGTATAAGATTTTTGTTTTTTAATAAAAAAAGTTGTTCTAAGGGTAATTGGTTTCTATTTACCGTAGCTATTGTTAGATAACGAATAATAAAACTCGTAATGAAAATGATTTCTGATTGTTATAATAATTATAGTTAGTCTTTTCACAATTTATTACAATATTAAATGACTGTTTTTGTAAGAACACAAGTACCAAATTATAATTATTGTATTTAAATGTAATTCAGATATGCTCATTATGTAACTTACTTTGAAATACTGGAATGAACCGTGTAATATAGTTTTTTTACATTATAATTATATAGAATTCGCTAAAATTCGCTGTTTCTTTTTAATAAGTTTTTGTATTTGTTTTTTTTTTTCCATATCTTTTATTTCATGATAAAAATTGGGACGTCGATCATAGTAGGTAGAACTTTTATAAAAAACTTGATAACCTCAAAATAAGCTATAACATCGAGACTGGGAACATGAAAATCGATTTGCGTTGTCTAGTCAAAGACCAAATCAGGGCGACTTTCCTTAGTATATATGTAGAATTAAGTTTTTCACCGAGTGGCCTCATCGGCCCCGGTAACCTTAATTATTTGTATTTTTTCTCGGCGCAAAAGGACTAGCAAGATGGAAATATTATATAACACGTTGAAGATTATGTATTATTAGCTATAACTAGATTTTTTTTAAAAAGCTTTATTTACCAAATCGCTTCTCCAAAAATGAAATAGATAGAATCCTTTTATCAACCATTCGTAAAACATCTAAATAATAATGTAACGGCTTAAACGAATTTTATGAAATTCCTGCACATACTACGAATAGAAATAATTGTAAATAAACTTATTTATTAGAAATACTTTTAGATAAAACTTTTATTATTTGTATAACAAAATGTTTATCCTGAAGATATCACGCTCCATTTACGTCTCCGCTCGTTGCTCGCTTAAGTTGGATGTGCATTACCCATCGCGGCATTTGTAGGGCGCGTTTGTTTTACAATACAAGATTACGATTAATATTTTCAACTTAAATATTACAATAAATAAGATACTGAGTTTGTTTACATAGTAGCTCAGCAAAATAACTGTATAGCTCCTGATGATAATTACGGTACAATCCACAAACAACACTGCGTCGATCAACGTAGGTTCGAATCCTTACAATGAACCTGAGCTTTCGGTGAAGGAAAACATCATGATGAATCATAGAATGGTGGTACGGCCTTTTCTAAAGCACGTCTGACTAGCTACCACACCCTTGAGTTAAAAATCTATCCTCAAGCACCTATACCTTACAGGTGTGTTCCGACAATTGCACTTGGGAGTCAGTTTCTCTAGGCTTCACGTATAATCATTTTCGACCACATCGTCACTTGGCATCAGATGAGTTTGTGATGAAACGATAGTACCAATAAAGATTTACAAAAACCTAATAATTTCTACGCATCTTGTACGGTGTATTGTGGTATGAGAAAAAGTATAATGACTGGACGGCAAGAAAGCCAGCACACTTGCGAATCTAGAGAATCAGGTTTACACTCTTCTGGGTACGAGAATAGATGTGTAAGTGTATACTGGATGAAATATAAAACTTTTCAGAAATAATTTTATCTGACAAGCGATCGCCTGTAATTTCCTGCGGCATAACTACAATGTAAAATGAAGCTTTCATTTAGTCACATATTTTTTGGAATCGCTTTCCTAGTTCAAATGTTTACCACCTAAAAATATATTAACTTTTAGATATGTGAGACTTTAATTAATGAATTTTTTACCATGTTGGTGGCAAACAAGCGTGTAGTCCGCCTGATGGTAAGCAGTGGCTGCAGCCTATGGACGCTTGGAATACCAGAAGCATCACATGCGCACTGTCGACTCTTTAAAAACTTGATCACTTTTCTCTTGAAGAACCCCATATTGTAATCCCAGGGAAAACCTCAGCAAGGAGCTCATCCACATCCGAAGCGTCCGCAAACTCTGAATGTAAAACATTATCTAAATGCAAAGTTTTATAGAAATCGTTGGAGCCGTTTCCGAGAAACCAATTACCAATTACATATATATATATACCAGAGTTGCTTATTTAATATAATAAGATACATTGTTTGTTTACATTTGAAGACTGTTAACATGTCAATTACTGTTACAATGGTAGTTTTAGGGCATGCGCAGTTAGGAAAATATGTTTTTCTTTAACAAGGTTTTATTAATTTACGTAAAACATATTTCGGAAAGCATTTTAAATTTTATAATATCAATTGAGTAGAATGAGTATTTGAAAAAGATTGCAGAAAGAACGTCATTGTACGACAGCCATCAGCCGTAAAAATTGTTTATTTTGAAAAATATTGAAAAAATAAAAAAAAGACTCCGGTTGAGATGTTATAATTTTTCATATTTAATATTAAAAATATTAGTTTTCCTAAAGACAATATTATAATTAATATGGGTAAAATACACCATGTTAAAATGACAAATAACTACTGAAAAATAAAATAATTGTACCGGAGAAGTATCACCTGAAGTTTATAATTATAATACAAATAAAATAATTTTCCTATACATATGAGGAATTTCGATGACTGAGATTTTTGGTGCTGCGCCGTCTGCTTAAGCGGTGTATCCTGGTACGGTCTATACTGACCTCAATACTAGAAGCAAAAATTCTTGCTGCGAGTTTGCTTGAGCTGATCAACTAAGACCATGAGATCCTGGTTCGTGGTCTCAACAAGGAGCGGCCTGTACTGAAATCCTGTCTAGTTTGGTTATTGTGTGTAATAACATTTGGATTGTTGGAACTCTATTAACAGAACTTATTTTAATTACGGTATTGTAAACCTGTACATATATATTTATATAAACCAAGTTGTGAGATGTCCTGGAATTACACTTTTATCTAATCATCTGATTTCCCATTCATATTTCCTCCTCGGCTTATCTTTTTCAAAATTATATTTTTTTTAATTGTCTAATACGACAGGTTTGATACCGCTTGTGAGGTTGAGATCGTCAACAATTCTTACAGCACGTTTTTGAGCCGAGTCAAATGGGCCAAGCTGGTATCCCGGTGCTCCCGCCCAGGGGTGTCAGCAGTAATCCATATATAGGGCCGGATTTGCGATTTGTACAACGGCAGTTTTAGCCTCGGGGTGAAGTAGGTACCGCTTTGCTCTATTGAGCTTATCGAGCCTTTGGGATGCCAGCTTCACTTTGTCTTCTGTGACTAAGGAACTGTACGTCAATGGAGATGTCGACACCAGAGATTCCATTACTCAGAGATAGTAAGAGGTGTAGGTTCGACTTTAGATTACATGCCGCTAAATTTGATGATGTGATAACGTGGGGGCGGAGGGGGAGGGGGAGAGGTACATCCCCCTGTGAAGGAAAAAGTGCAGAAACAAATATTTTTTAAAAGGGTTTTTTTTTTGACATTTTCGTGGGTATGTTTGTCTAGGACTTAAATAGAATTTTCAATGGATAATTATTTATGTGTGGCTATTTGAGTTAAGATCGATGTTCAAACCTAACATAACTAATTTTACCACCACAATGGAAAAATGAAAATATCTCACGCAAAACGCTAATCGGCAGAAAACGTTAAAGTAAGTCTTATTTGACGTAAACAATACAATAATTGTAGAAAAACAACAAAAACCTTATAGAAAAAAATTAAGATTTTCCATTGAAGTCCACAGACTATATTGGAGTCTCAACTCGACGGCATGTAAGTAATTTAAATCTGAGCCATATTGTCACAATACAAAGAAATAAAGAAAATATATTTATTGCTGTGAAAATACGTACACACAGTTTATACAGACATAAAATATAAGTAACATAACTTATATCACAAAAGTAATACACCCTATGCGCCACGCCGTAGTCTTCTACAAAGGGCGTACAACTCTGCATAAGCTGGATGCCACTGTTCCTAATGGCCCCAGCGCTTATTATCGGTTGCAGCCCAGAGGGCTTACAGTATTATTTAAGTACAAAAATTAACGTAAAGAAGAATAAAGTGAAATATTTAAGATATCGTGTATTGTGTTACACATGTTTAAATAATGATAATAATAATATTAGTACATATAGTTATAATAACAATGAACTATATGTTAATGTAGGTATTAATTTTGATATTAATTAAATGGGTCATATAATCCCTCTTGCTATGGTGGCAATAATATTCAATTGAGCTTTTCGAGTCACTCAACCTTACGCAGTATATCTTAATTTTATAAATCAAACATGGCAGTGTAAGTATTGAATTACGTCATGCACAATAAGGTTGGTACCTATCTCGTTCACCGTACTCGAGTGCAACGTGCAACCAATATTGGTAGGAGGGGTTTCAAATGCAATTATGAAGCACTGTGTCGCGACGGGAACGGTCGTGGCTAGGGTTGCCAACCACCCCGCGGCCGCGACGTCCGGTTTTATAGAGATGCGTCCCGCGAAAGATGTCTGCAGGGCACCAATTGTCCCAATTTATGGAACGACTAAACTTTCGGGCAGAAGTAGGAGTGATACTTCTTCAAGTTTCTTCTTTATAATTATTTATTTTTATAAATATAATGGAGCCAAAAAGTTTTTTTTTAATGCGATAATCCCTAGAACTACCAGTCGGATTCGAAAAATTATTTATGTAATGATCATAAACAAAGTTTTAATTATTAACAAAAGTAATAGAAGATTCCACAGTTATAATTATTACTTTTTTTAACTGACTTCAAAATAGACGGAGTTTAATCAATTCGAATATATATATTTTTTCATGAATGTTCATCTATAACTTTTTGTTTATAAGCCGATTCGGATGATTCTCTTTTTATTGTATAGGGGATACCTCAAGGGTAGTCCAATTTTAATTTCATTGGCATTTAACCTTCATCTTCGAAGATATACATGGAATTAATACAAAATCATTGTAGGTTTTCTTTTTTGTTAAAAATTGTCTTGTGTTAGTTTAATCAAGTAATAATTATTTTAACTTTTAACTACGTTTTATGCCAATGTAAACGCATATTTATATTCTAAATATAATATACCATTATGTTGGCAAACAAGCGTAAGCCCGTGGCCGCATAAATTTGTTATGATGTTTAGTAGGTATTTAGAAGATTAAAGAGCCCAAAGGGAATATGGAATGAATAAATCAGATAAAATTAAAATAAAGTGCAAAGTGCATTTGCAGGATACCTCACATAAAAGTTTATAAAATTATATTCAAGTTTACTATACTGTAAATTAATCGCCTAATACACTAAAAAATCCTTAATATTCTTCCTTTACTTGACCGCAATATAGTGTCCAAAACAAGAAAAACTCCAGTTACAGACAGCTCTTCGTCGAGGCCACAAACCAGGATCTCGTGGTCTTGATAGATTAGCAAAAGCAAATTATTATTTGTATTATAAATACAAAATCTAGGTGATACTTTTCCGGTAGTGTTCTTTCAATCCTCAGTAGGTATTTATCGTTTTGACAAAGGGTATTTCACCCATATTAATATTACAATTATAAATTACAACAATTAAACTGAGCATTCTTTTCCATATCAATATGTTATAAAAATAAACTATCTTTTCGACTCCGAGGTCTGCTGTATATTGACAAAATCTATCGTGCCTTGACGTTCTTTTTTTCTGATTAGTCAAATACAAATTTTTCTATTCATTATTTGAATTCTTTTTAAAATTCCAAATAATTTATAATCGAAATCGAACTATGTATCTCAAGATTTTATTAATTTGCATAAAACCTTGTTAGATAGAAATATATTTTCCTAACTGCTAACAGCGCATATAACTATCAGACGTAACAGAAATTGACATGTTGTCAATCCCAAAATGTAAACACACAGACTATTAGATGTATTAGATGTAATTAGATGTAAACAAACATTTGTTGCGTTCATCCTTTTTTTCTTTCTAATAATTTCTAATCACGTTGGGGTCACCAAATAAAGGCGTTTAACGCCATTATTGTAATTGCAAAACTATTTTAGAATATTTATAGAGCCAAATAATAAAACATTATTGTGTGTCCATAGTTCCATTTTCTTATTCTTGTCCATTATAAATTCTTCTAAAAAATTATCTTAAAACTCCTATAAAAAGTTTGCAATAAAGAAGTATGAACGCCACACCACCCCCCTACGGAGAAGGGAAACCGTAGATAGAAAAAAAGAGAAATCAGAGGTCGAAAGGTTTGGAAAAAATCTGATCTGATTATAGTGTAGTCTGAGTGCAGGGGCAGCAGGCGGAGGAGATACTCAAGATACGGGTGAAAACATATGAGCAGATAGAGTGTGACGAGGGACGAGAACGCTGTCATGTTGGTGCGAGTCCTGTTCATAGATGCAATACGACGCGATGCGACGTGATGCGATGCGACGTGACGCGATGCGATATGACGTGACGCGATACCATTCGATGCATTATGAGATGGCACGACACTTTCCACTACTCGAATCGCGACAGACAGTCAGGCAGCTGACAAGCTGTACGATGTAAAGCGGCGCAACGTAGCGCCGCGTGACGAAAAAAACTCCAATATAAGATCTCTAAAAACGTTGCCACGGGTCACCACACCGAAGTGGTGACAAATGCGACAACAGGCTCTTAGTCTCCCAGGTTGCGCAGTCGTCGCGTATACCAAATAAGGACATTTTAAACGTCCATGGTGCTTAACGATGAGCTCGTTGCGTAATCTCCGGCTTCGGGATCACCAAATAAGGGCCTTTTAGCTTCTGTAGTGGTGACTATAGGCTCCCCAGGTTGCGTATTTTTCAGCTTCGGGGTCACCTTTGTAGGAGGGGGTAACCATTGAAAAGGAAGAATCCTCCGACCAAACGGGTATCATGTCTAGCGGGCAGCTGCCCAACGGTTGTTGTCGCGTTCTAATATATATACTTTCTTTTTTTTTTAGATCTGACTACACTGTTTGCCTTAGGGGTCTTGGAGCCGCTGCGGCTTTTACAGCTTAACCGGACTTGGAAAAGTTGTTTATATACTCAATTGTTGGGTTATTTTCAATACCGCGATGTAGGATGCGACGTATGTGGCTCGATAGATGTCGCTATGTAGAATGCGTCAGTTGTGGCGAGAGATGTCGCTACACATTGAATTATAATTAAATATGATATAAATTATATAAAAAATTCTATAATAAACTAAAAAGATCGTATAATAAATTTTATCTCAACGGACGAATACATCAACCTAACCGACACCCTGGAAATTAAAAAATAACATACTTAGTATACACGAAAATAATATAAGGTAAATAAGAGTATTAAGATATTAAAATAAATATAAGCTGACCGCTAGACCTAATATAACAAATTTCGAATAAAAGATAAAAGCGTAGCTCGTCTGGTGGTAAGCAGCTATCGCCATCTATAGTCGCTAGTAATATCATAGGTATCACTGGCGCATTCTCGACCTTGAACCCCCTTTTCCCAAGGAGCTTTGGAAACTTCACTCACCGCAGGAACAGAATACAAGGATATTTGGTTGCGATCTTCTGTAGAGTGGAGGATGTATTTCACAAGTCAGACTATCTCAAGTAGAGAGGAATTTCTAGATAAATTTATCAATACCTAGTAGACAATTAAAAATGTGAAAGCTAAATCTAATTTCAAATTGTATATCTCGCCTTCCTATACCCTGGAAGCTTGGTCCCGCTTTTGTTAGACACGTCCTGCAAATCCATGAACTAAGGTCGGCAACCCTAGTCGTGACACTCCTCGGGGAAAATAGGAACGCGCCCCGTCTGCGCGTATCCTTTCACATGCCTTTGAAAATGCTATGAAACGGATGACGATGCAAGTTTTTAACAACAAATGTCGGCGTAGGTGGGGTGAATCGATATTTTGAGGGCATACAAAAAACTTGACATGGGTCAAACTGGTCGATTCTTTCTAAATAATACGCTGTGGATATACGACCTCTTATCATGTTATATTTACAGAAGACTTAATTCTTATAATATACTGTTAGTTGTATCTTATCTTGGTTTTATATTTGAGCTCGCTAACCCGTGCGAATATTAGCTGTCATATTTGTTAAGCAATGATGGCTCAGTTGGTAGCGTGTACGAACTTCATGTCGATTACGTGAGTTCGAATCCCTGCAATGAGCCTGAGCCCTGTCGGTGAAGGAAAACACCGTGATGATACCGTAGCTTGGTATTAGTGCTTTTTCTTATGCTCGCCTGGCTAGCTACAACCCTCAAGTTTAAAATCTGTCGCTAAGCCCCAGCAGGTGTGTTCCAGTAGCTGCACACTTGAGAGCCAATCTTCCATTAGGCTTAGCGTGCTACCATCTTGGGCCATATCGTCACTTAAGATCAGGTGAGATTGTGGCCACAACGCTAAACATATAATGATAACAACATATAACATACATTTTTAACGAAAACATTGTCTAATTTTTGTCAATAGAGGAGAACATACGCTTTAAAATAATGTTTGAATCAGACATTTTGATGGAGAATTAAGAGAGATATGGCATTGCCACCAAAAAGACCTTTGAGAAATAATACATGGAGATAATTATATCCAACCTACAACAACTAGTTTTTATACTAGTTAACGCTTCATTTAAGACATCAACATTATATGATATAACTTTCTTTTAATATACATAAATAATTTTTTTTTATTGCTAACACCACTTTTTACAGGATTTTGAAGTTTTGTTAGTAACTCAGCACCATCATGAGAATCGAATCCGTGGCTTCTATATTACACAGCCTCCTAAGCTCACTGGGATAAGGCAGCCGGCTCAACTGCACGGGGGCGCGGCGCGCGGCGGCGTGTATTTCCCACAGGCCACATAAATGCAAGAGCTGATTTAAACACAAGGGTTGGTTATGTAGTTTCTTGTTACAGTATAAATTTACAGATAATTACTGCCAGTAATTTGGTTGCATCCATATAAAAAATAGTACTTATTTAAAAAAAAAAAACTATTCTAAATATACTATAACGAGAGATTAAATTACTTGAACTTCTGGAAAAAACAAGTAAATGTAGTTTTTAAATAAAACTACTTGTAAATTATATTTATTGTATTATAATACTTACTGAACCCGCAGACGATGTTTTACTCTTTTCAGTAGGTCAGTAACTCGACCACACTGATCATAAAACCAACAATTGGTTCAGGGATCGCTTATGAACCTTCTCCATGAAAAAAGGGGGTTGGAGATTATCAATATAATATACCAAAATTTATGTATAAATTTATAAATAATAAATATTCATTGTTATAGTGTAAACTGGCAAGTATTGCGCAAACAGTTTAAACAGTTCTTATCACCCTTTCAGTTTCTCACAGCCAGTTACTTTTATATTTAGTGTAGTGCAGGCTATAATCCAATATGCGAGTCCTTTACTACGATGGTGTGTAGTCGAGAGATCTAATTTACCCTAGACTAATGGTATCTGACCAACTTTTAATGTTGTTAGGTGTAAGTCTGTAACAGTTATCGCACATGCATCGTCCATCGATTTAAACATGAACATTAATGAATTAGGAACACTTTACGAAATTATTATGAACGTTTTAGAATTACAGTACTTCACTGTAATTAAGGGATCAATTATAGTGACAGTGATTGGAATGTGCTTAAGTAGATTTAAAGTAAAATAACAAACGAAAATAATAATAACCCACTGATGAAAATCATTTTCTAGGTTATTAAATTTAACAACGTGATGATTAAGACATTATGAACTGAATATTAACCCTCAGTAGATATACAGGCGGTAAAAGAAGCAAAAGAATTTAATGTTTAGCAGTATAATATAGGTAGGTAGGTAGGTACTATCTTTCAGGACAGTTTTCAAGGTTTGCAAACCTTGGGCCAACGAAGAAATGGAGGCTTCAAACAATTTTGCTTTTGCAATATGCTTTGAAAGATTTCAAAATGCAGTGCTTCATGAATGTGGACTTTTTCTTTTCCAGGACGGTGGATTTTATAAAAAAAATATTTCAGGGCCTCATATTGTAGAGCACGGTTTCCCTTTTGTGTCGGGACGACAGGTGCGAAGCCTCTCTTGTCCTCCCCTAAATCCGAGTCTGCTATCTCTTGACATATTATCTCTACCAAGCTAGTTATATCGTGGATATTGTTGACTCTGTTGAGTTATCCAACTAAAATCGACAACTAAAATACATATATTTAATTGTATACTCGTTTTATTAAGAAAATTTTCAAATATTTATACTATAGTAAAAAGCTGAAATAAAACACCAACCATAGGTATTTACTGTAAACCGCTGCACAAGATAGTGGCACAAATTAATAGATATTAATTACAGTTACTTTAATTAATGTAACTAAGTGCATATTATATCATTTTATCATGAATCAGTTTTCATTGTCTACTACTACGAGCTACAATATCAAAAGCACGAGTGCAGAAAGCTCGTTTCTAGTTTTACAGTTCACGGAGGCCGTTGACTACGATATTGGGCATCCCTTTCTTACGAGCATCTGCACTCCTCCGTAAATCGAAATCAAAGCTCGTCGGGATTGAAGCGATTTGAAATTCGTACGCTTCTCGCAGTGATGTGAAGTGACATACAAATTCGTGTGCGTTCTGAATCAAGCGCTCAAGAAAACAGTTAACGAACGAATACAAGTTTTTGCCGTTAATTAAACGACAAAATATGGAATTATAACATTGATTAATGAAATTCACTGGAAATTAAAAAAGACTATGTAAATTAATGAAGTTTTACTTTTATAACAATACTTTAAAGGTTTCAGTTATTGAAAAAAAAGTAGTGTCATAAATTTGGGGATAATTTTATTTTCATTGCGTATGTGAAGAACATACCTGCATATGGCGGACACTCAGTTTGTGTTTATGTCAATAAGGAACTGATTTTTAACATTTGCGCGGGTGTGGAATATACAATTTATAATTAATTATGTGTTAGTGGAAACTGTGAATAGTGTGCTATTTTTGTGATAATGGTTTATGTTCTTGGACTTTATTATAAATTGATGTCTTCGGTGTACTTCTAAGGGTATGTATTTATTTTATGTTTGTCTCGCTGTGATAGGATTTATTTTATTATTGAGTAGACTGATAAGTTATAAACATTCTACGAAAATTATTTGTAATAATACTCGTAAGTGTTGAACCGTTGTTTATAGCAATTAGTACTTGTTCTAAAAGATGTTGCAATTTAATTTAATTCGATATCTCATAGGTTAACGACAGACGATAACTTTTGCAAGTTATCTCAAATGCTCTCAAGTTTTCACTAAAATTATTGATCACGTACACACAGTTCTCTATTGGCTGTGCTTTTTGTAACTCTTTTTTTAACATAGACATAAAACCTGTGAGTTTTTCATGATATATGATAAAAACAGATCCCATAAAGTGTAGTTGTGAGAAAACTAAAAAACGTAAGTGAAAAGTGTCATTAATTTTAATGGGCTTATTAAAGATATTTTTAGTTTTATAATTCATTAATAAAAACCCTTAGTTTGTAGAAGTAAGCATTTTATTTACATTAGAAAAATACTAATATAATAACAATACTAGGCATTTAAATTTAAGTATAATGATTTTCTTTTCTGTAATACGTAGCTTTTAAAAATGAGGGATAGAAAACTCTTATAAAAAGTTCTCTCTGAACAGAAAGATAATAAACAAATGTACAAGATCATTATTTATGAAACAGCTTGTTAGTTTATGATAACTATAGAATGGGGAACAGATTGTTTATAAATTGGACATATGTTATGATACTTTCCTTATAAGAATAAGATTCATAGGTCATGAGTTACTCAGTGAGTTAGTGAGTTTTTTATTTGATAATGTTTTTACAGTAATGTTGATTTATGAAGTATAGATAACATTTATGATTAAGATTATGATTATAATGTACTACCTCAATTATATAATTAAAATAAATATTTAATCACTTATAACACAAGTTTCTCAATGAAAATTGTTATAAATTAGTTTTAACAGTAATAGTTGATTTTGTAAAATGATTGTAGTTTTAATAAACATTTGTTATACTAGATAAATAAAAAAAAGGACTTTTGAAACTGGTTGAAATGTGTTTATATGTTTACTTAAAAGATAATTTAAAAAAAATTCTTAATACTTTTGATGTTGGAGTGTTATTTTGCTGAACTATATTTGGTAATTATTTCTATACCTGAAATAGTTTATTTTATGTTGTTAATGAATGTAAAAGATTATCTATACAAGTAATAAAATTGAAGTGGTAATGTCAAAATAACAGCTTTTTACTAAATGCATATGAAAGTATATACAATACTTGTAAGAGAAACCCATGTTTACAATGTTGCCTGTCTGTTTGTTCTGAGTATTCTCCGAAATAGTTGGACCAATTTCGACAGGACTTTTATTTCGGAAAAAAAATAAGGTTCCGAACAAAAAAAAACTGCTCTTGGTCAATCAACATGGGTGCATTAACCAAAAGAGATATAGTAAATTAATGTTATACGTAATTGGAAACATCAAAAAGACCTACAAATAAGTCAGGGAGAGTATACATCTATCTTCTAAGAAACACCCACAATAAGTATTTTTGTCTTTAAAATATCTGGGAATGGGGGAGCAAGATTCATACGGGCATTCTGTAGTCCATGTCATCAAAGCTGCATGCATAGCTAGTAAGTCATAAAATCTAAAGTGACAAAGTAGGTCTGACTGTTAGTTTGGTAATTCAAATAAAACTTATAAATTTCAATTGTATCCATAGACATTATTTATGGGGAATATTTGACTAACTTTGAGTGAAAGTAACACTAAAATATTTACTGTGGGTTTTTAATTGATCATAATAATTTTATAATATTTGATGTGGGGACAGATTGGAATAATATTTTAATATGGGAATTGGAAAAAAAAATGTACCTGTTGTAAACTATTCAATATTTATAATTTTAATTTTTTTTTTTTTTTTAAACTCTATTAATGGATGTAAGTATTAATAAAGGATTAAATAAGTCATTGCAATATTTACTAGGCATTTTATGAATGTTCATATTTGCATATGCAACCTATTCTCATTCTTTTGAACATTTGTTTCAACACTCACATTCTCATAGTTTATCATGAATATTTTGTGAAAGAGAGTGCATTTCAAGTGGTCCTGAAGATGTGTTACTGTGTGAAATGAAAGCTGAATTGAAGGTATATTTAAAAGAAAAACAAACCTCTCTCCAAGAAAACCCTTTTTAACTGGTGGAAAAACTGTCACAAATATGACAAATTGGCTGATATTGCTGGCAAGTATCCTCAGCTCTCTACCTGCCAGTGTACTGAGTGAGCAATTATAAATAGAGCAGGAGCCACTGAGAAATTGCCTAATGGGGGAGCACAGTCAAGTTATTATTTCTAAAATATAATTTGCTAATTTTCAAATTTTATTACTATTAAGTAATTATACTTTTATTTTGATTGTAATTGAAATTTAATAACAATTATTTCATCTTATTGTCACATATTGCATGACTTTTATTTACAAATTAAACGATTAAAAATGTTAGTTTTTACATGTTTCAAATGCATAATACTAGATTTGAAAAGTTATATTCAGAAGTAACCAATAAAAAATTTAATTGAGTATATTGGGATGTGAATATAATTTTCAAGGTTTAAGTCAGGCTTTTTTTTGAACTAAGAATTGTTAGAATTTGTGGGTACCATGACATTTCTGTACAAAGAATACTGGCATTGCACACAATTATGCACTAATACATTGCAAGTGTATTGACCTGTAATTATTTATTTATCTATCCATTATCTATTAATATGATATCTCGATTTCTGATTTAATAATTTTGCTGTTCAATTACTTGAAACTTTGTAACAATAAAATTGACTCATTATGAAAGGACTAGCGCTTTGTCCGCGGCTTCGCTGGCGTCATAGTTGAGTTATGTCTCATTATTAACTGAATTGTTATAATTTTCATAGATCCATCATCAAAAAAGACGGATTTATATACAAACTTTCATCCCCTTTTTCTCCACAAATTTCCAAAAATCCTTCTTTAGTGCTCAACTATAGTGTAAAAGGAACGCGCATGCAAAGTATTTCATAGTCCTAGCCAAAGTAGTTTAGACTGTCCCTTGATATGTCAGACAGTCAGTTAGTTGTCCTTTTATAAGTAGATAGATACTAATTTTTAATTTTTTCTATGACATTTACGGCGAATACATTATGCATAAGACACTCGAGGGTTGGGAAGGTGGTGTAACTATCAGTGATCTAAAAATCTCAAATCTGCGCTATGCCGTCGACACTACCCTTTTGGCAACGTCAGAATTTGAGATAGCAGAACTGTTAAACCGTCATTGTGAGGGATTTTCTTTCTTCATTCCGGCTTGAAAATATATTTTTGAATGAATTATTTACTATGAATTTCCGCAAAATTAACGCCTTCCTCAGTCAAACAATCAGACAAGGTAACTCAATTAAGTGACTGCTGAAATTCCTACGCCAAAAGACCAGAATTGATCTATTTAGTACTTATGTAAAATGTAAATATAGCCCGCTAATTGTAGTGATATCAAGTTATCAAACAATATTATCCTTATTAGATTTCCATAAAATTGTCTATAGTGCATCTTATCTTTGTTAATTAAAAAGCTGTTAGACTTCTTAAAAACAAATAAATAATATGTCTTCATAGTTACTTCTAATATAAATAAATCATGGAGTCAGTAAGGGTCACTCAAATATATTGAGGGTATGATGAATATGTAGCCTTGATATATGTGTAACATACCTTTGTTATTATTTTATCTACGAGATATAATCAGATCGCAAGATGGTGTCGTTGACCCCATCTCGCTTTATCAACTTTGATGAAACTACGTACCTACATAGGTATGTAGGTATGGTAGGCATAACATGATGTAAATTATTTTACGTGCATTTATTCGAAACTACCTCCTAGTCCACCTACTAGATATGAACACCCTGATTGTTTTACATCTATACGAAGTAAATAAACCACAGGTTTATCCAAATATTTATTTTGACAACCTCGTTTTGGTTGTCCATAGTTTTTTATTGTACCTGGTCTCCTCCCCTACTAAAATTTTATCTTAATGCCTTCCAAATAACCCTATCAGACCAGAGTAACTTAGTAAGATGGGGAAAGCCTCTGCAAAATCTTGCTATACTTGTGGTGAGGCAATAGGTACAGCCAGGCACTTATTAGTAGGATGCAAGGTGCTTCTTGATAGGGGACACTACTCACTTCGCCATGATAGAGTACTTCAATTCATACGTGAAGCAGTAAGTCTTTCAGTAGCTAGAGCTCAAAAAGGATTGACCACTAACAAGAGACAAATTAACTTGATAAAACAAGGCTCAACAGTAAATGATAAAAGTAAGCCCTTCTCAATCCTAGGTTCTGCTCCTGATTTAACTATTTTAGTGGACACGTATGAAAAACATAAAATCCCAGAGGATGTGGGGGTTTTGTCATCCAGACCGAAACATATTTCTTTATTCTCGAGAAATCAAGCGTATAGTACTTGTAGAGCTTACTGTACCGTGGGTAACTAATGTACCTAAAGACCACGCAATAAAAATGAATAAATATTACGATCTATGTAGTCAGCTAACCAGAAACGGCTAAGCGATTAACTTGTATGCTGTGGAAGTGGGAGCGAGAGGTATTCCAGTGAAATTTTTCTATAACTTGCTAAAAGACCTCGACCTATCGAGAACTGCAGTAAGTTCTATTTTAGAACGGGTATCTAAAGCAGCATTAACAGGCTCTTACCAAATCTGGCTTGGCAGGGAGGGTATCGAGGGCATTCAAGATTAGTGCTGACGTGCATCATAAGGGGGCCGCTTAAACCTACACCTGGGTCTCAAGTCCCGGGGGCTGCTCGTGTTCCCTCTGTCTGCCACACGATGGACCCGGCACCCGCACGGTGAATCCATGGAATGCTAAGATGTTTGTCTCCTAACATAGCACTCAATTATTAGTTTCAAATGAAACAAAAACAAATCTTGTAGATCTCGATTTTATTTATGGAACTAGAGGTATCCCGCGGATGTGCATGCGTTTATTACTCATTAATTATTTCCATGTCGTAATTTTTACTCAAATTGTCAAAAAACCTATCAATAGAAGAATGACATAATTATTATACTTCCCGTGTACAAGATTTAATTAAAATTAGTTCACAATTAATAAAAAAAATTATACATTTGATTTTGTTAAAGGTTTCTTTAAGAAATATTGGCAATTCTTATAGCCTATTAATTGAGCAATGGCATAAGCTTGCCGTGTACAAAATTTCATAAATATCGATCAAGCCGGTTTGAGGTAAATCTGGACATACAAGCGGACATTTTTTTTTAAATTTTACGTTATATTCGAGATCAGCTTCCTTTATTAGACGTATAACAGATATTTGAAAAAAGCATGTACAGACAGAACAACAGATTTATCTTATTATATTAAGTGAGCAATTCTTGTATATATATGTAATTGGTCTATCGGAAACGGCTTAAACGATTTGAATGAAACTTTGTATTTAAATAATGTTTTACATTTCAAGTACACCTAGATAGGTGTTTTTTATATAAGACATCGAGCATAGCTCGGTCGCTCAGATATTTAATATAAATGTAAAGATAAAAACATCGACCTTTGTAGATTAGGAGTACCTATCTATGTTGATTATAGCTTGGGCCTTTTTTGCTTCGTGTTTGTGTTGTATTTACTTGACCCACAACTGTTCAGGTAAGTGTGTAAGCTCCCTTAGGTATATTGGCTAGTGATATATTAAAAGCTAAGAGTTATATTAAATAGGACAAATTACTATACGAGAAGTTTCTTTTTGTTTTGCGCGGAGCCCTAATTTCTTTTGTAAAATAAAAGTAGGCTAAGTAACTTCTTTAACATCAGCTATTTGCCGTGAAAGCCCTGGCAAAATCGGTCCAACCGTTTCGGAGTTTACCCGGAACAAACACACAGAGAGACATAAACATTTAAAAAATTGTTTTTTTTTATAAGTACTGTTTAGTTTATACTTTCATATATGTTTAGAAAAAAACTGTTATTTTGACATTACAATCAGACACTTCAATTCAATTCAATTAATTGTATCATAGATGTTTTTTAATACATCTATATGAATTGTATAGATTATTAGCAAATTCAAATTTAATGTTTCTGTAAACAATTCTGACGGGACAGTTCAAGCTTTTCCTGAAACTCACCTAACTAGAAAATGGGAAGGTAGGTTCGTTCTGAAACAAACCGAATATCGAATTCGAGCTCCGTAATTTAATGTCTAAAAATGTAGATAAATAGTGCCAGTCGCCCATTTCAACTAATAAAATGTAATTCGATCATGACTGGAATGCGATAACTGGTAATTTATCTTAGCTCCTATTTCACTGAAGGGTGGGAACTTAACTGTTTTTTTGGTAGATGTAAAGATCTATGTTAATAACTAACTGTGCCCGCGGCTGCGCTCGCGTGGACTACAGAATTCCGTCGGTAAGACATGCGTGAATCATGCTAATCAAGTTATTTTAAAGATAAAAATGTTTATTGGGGTGATCATTACAAGGAAAACATATACTCTCGCAGAATTTTATGTAGGTTTTATTAGGATCTAAAAATATGTAGTACACTACTTTGATTTAAATCTTATGATTTATTCAGCGTAAGCCATTTAAGCGCCCGAATTCATTCCCTGCTACTATTTTATTTTATTTGCGCGGAACCCTAATTTAAAAATAAAAATAAAAGTAGCCTAAGTTACTCCTTATAACATCAGCTATCTGCCAGTGACAGTCCCGTCAAAATCGGTGCAACCGTTTCGAAGATTACCCGGAACACACAGACAGACATAAATTTAATGAAGATAAATGAAGACATTTAGTAAAAAGCTGTTATATTGACATTACAAACAGACACTTCAATTTTATTAATTATACAATGATTGGGTGATGATGTCGTCGAACATGATTGAAATGTTAAATCAAAGTATAATAATACACTAATAGCTGTGATTAATACACAAGAATGATAGAAAAATATACACAATAATATGAAAAAAGTATTTAGGTGTTAAAAGTTAAGATGAAAGCAAAAGTATTGCCAACGTCTCAAATATAACAAGGCAATCATCATTATCGCAATCCTGAAGCCACAATCATCCATTGAGGGACGTTCAAGTCACGCTTTTGTACCACTAATGCCTTGAAATACCAGAAATTTCTTAGATTACTAACGGTATTTTTAATAGGCCATACTCGAGGCTCAGGATGATTTGATTACTTTGTTTGTCAAAAGATGCTAAAGTTCTAGTATAAATACGGACATAAAAGCAATTTATATAAGTTAAAATTAGGGATTGTACTTAAACAGAAAGTGGTTAGTAATCTTTTTATATTATTTTATCAGTTTTCTATGTATGTGTCGAAATTCATGAAATTGTCTTTGACGGTTATCGTTGCATAAAAAAAAGAATAATATTGTAGGTCCCATAGCTCTGTGAAGTTTACAACAGTGTCAATTTGTTTTGTTTTTTAATTCATGACTCTCGCTGACACTGACCTTTGTGCTTAGGTACTCTAGGTCCACGTTAATGACGTGTCTCGTAAATATTAAATACAGTTCAGTGATCTGTTATTACAATTTGTTTCATTACTTTTACTAGCTTTGCCTTTGGCTCCGATCGCGTTGATTACAGAAGAACTTTTTATTGAATGAAGATATCGTAATAATTTTTCTTTTCGATAAGGATCAGGTAGGTATCTAAGAAGTAAATTTGGTCAAAATCTATCCAGTAGGTTTTGCGTGATGCGCGTACAAACCTCAATAATTCTATTTATCTGTATATTAAATACGTGAAGTAAAAGCTTTCTACCAATTTTTAAAAGCGTATTACGTGCATGGAAGACTGAGATTTGGCACGGTTAAAATTAATATGGAGAAGGAGTGCAGAAAGTTTAAATTTGTCTATAATATCTGTTATTAATATATTAAATTAAATAAATTAATACTTCGTATCCTAACCCGAACAGTGCCATTGAACTTAGACTTCCTAAAATATTGACATTGCGACTAAACGAAAAGTGACAGCAAGTCATGTGGATAATACTTATTGTTTAGGTTCATGAATACTGCAAATGTCAAACAGAAAATAGTCTATGATCAAAAAGTCGCTGGTTGAATTTCGATCTTAGGGCGATCGCTAGTATAGATAAATAGATGAGGTTAATTAATATATTTCCTTTACTCTTGAATTCAAAGTTAGATATGACATATTTAACTAAGTGGTCTTATTTAATAACCACAATTCCTCATACGACGGTAAATATGATATATTATGATATCGAAATGTTTTATTTACAAATGTTGGATGATAAGCAAGCAGACAGCATTGAACTAGAGAAAATTTACTTCAAACAAAAGCCATATATATTGGTGTAATAGTATTATATGTAGAAGAGCATTGCAAAGTGTTTCAGTTTAAAAGCTATGCTTAAAGAAGTGTTAACTAATCAAATGCAGAATACTCTTTTTAGTTGTGGTTCATTAATACGTAGAATAAAATAAAGTCGATATCCGTATTTGTCTGTTTGTCCGCTTACTTCATCTAAACCACGCAACGGATATTTATACGGGCTTCACCGTCATTTAGAGATTATATTATGGATTGTTTGTAAATAAAAAAGAATATCAATACTTTCTATTTTTGGGCGCTTACGTGGCTTACGCTGGCTAAACCGTAAGAGATAAATCACAATAAAGAATTTTACCAAATAATTAAAAATATTTGATAATTTGTGAAGCTATTTTCTCTTATTCAGTATAAATCGCCATCATGATAAATATGTTAGTTATCTTGGGCATTTGATGTAGATTAAGATTGTCATTTACATTATATCATTTAAAAGCATACCGTAGAAGATATCATGGATTCAAAGTTACGCGCAACCAAAGAAATCACTCGCAGCGAAACGGTTGGCCAGCACTCCGGACCTATTATGAAGCTTGCGATGCTGTCGCGGGTAACTAGTGCACCATAAAGCGAAGTCTGAGATGTGAAACTTAATACAAGTTGTGAGTTTGATCCTATTACCGACATATGCAACGATCCTGGTCTGATTAGAAAATTTATAAATTTGGACACTGCTGGTCTAAAGGTAGCCTCCCACGGTCCGTCATATTGCAGACGAACGAAGTGTCGTCTTTGGAAGCGCAGACAAGTCCGTAGCCTTAATGTTCGGTGCGTGGCTGTCCGTGCTCGTTGGCCATGCATGAGAATCCGCAATATCACGGACCATGGGAGGCCACCTTTACTTTGAAGTACATCTAATCAAAACGCAATATTTCTGCACAATGCCCTATAGTCTTTAACAATCTGATTATGCAAATATTTATAGCGGTACGCACAATTTTTGTAGAGCAAACTTAATTTTTGAAGAAATACATTATTGTAATATCGATTTGTAGCTTCTTTACTAATGGCCCTTAGAAAAGTACATAACAATGATTTTAGCTATCTCTGCAGAGTATCACAGTTCGTGCAATATTATTTGACGACCGTATATGCAACGAAAATTTATGATACGACAATGAATGCAATTGCTAAGATAAGGGTCTTTGTTTTGAGACGTGATTCTTAGTACAATGTGATGTTATATAAAGCAATATATCTTGTGGTATTAAGCTGTTATTCCGCTGTGTAAGCAGGATTAAAGTTGTTGAAGTAACGACAGTATTTATGTAGGGTACTTTCTCAATTTGGACGTCATATTTTATTAATCGATATAAGTAATGGCCATAAAGAGGAATATCATTGACTTTTTCACAAAAGCTAAAATATTATTTATGGTAAGTTCACGATTGATTAAATGTGCTTTTGAGCCACATTCTTATGAAATCTGTCGATGTATTTACGTCTTTGTGAATGAAGTAGCCTGTTTGGAAATTAAAAAGGGAATATTATTGGGTATGTTAAGTATGTAATATATAACTAAATAATAACTATATTTATTGGCGAAATTTGTATAAACTTAGATTCATTAGGTTCTTTTTTAATTTAGAATAAATGAATAAAATACGCTCTGTTATTAGTTGTAGTGAAATCTTGAGTCTGTAATATAAGCGTCCTTATTTACGGACCATTATTTGGTTTACAGAAACTTTGCCTTGGTCTAATGAGTAATTGCGAATTAATTATAGTTTATATTGATCACTACGTACTTAATCACTTCAATATTGACTGAGTAATCCCGATCCATTATCGACCTCATGGTTGTTTTCAATTATAATAATAGACCTGTCTTGATGTATAGATCTGAGTGCTAGGCAACGAGAGAGACGGATGAAAGAAGATTATATGTGGCAAAGATGCAAATGTTTGGATGGATGTGTGGTGTAACTGAAATGGATAAGATCAGAGGAAGATTTAAAATAGCAGCAGTCACAGAAAAGTGGGGAATTTGTAGGTTAACGTGGTATGGGCATATCATGAGGAGGGATGAAAATCATAATTAGCAAAACGTTTTGTATGAAGATCAAAGAATATACGAGTAGAGGAAAATCGAAGAAGGTATGGATGGATTGTGTGAGGACTGATATGGGTAGAAAAGGTGTGAATACTGAGATGGAAGTTAAGCGGAGAGTGGAAGAGAAAAACATATTGTGTCGACTCTAAGTAAGTGGGATAAGGGAAATTAAGAAGAAAAAATTAAGTATATTATTTAATTATCGAAAGACGTCCTTATGCTTCAAATTTATTCATATTGAGTACTGAAGTAAGTAATGATAACATTGACATTGCCAAAAATTCAGTCTAATCTGAATGCAAATTTATAAATGTGTCTACTAAATTCTTAGATATTTCATATCCGTGTATGTACCTAATCTAAAGATTTAAAAGGTCCGTCATCAGTATTTCTTATGTATTTCTTCTTATTCTGTACATATTGTAAAGATGTCTATTTTGAGAAGTGCTGTGAAAGTAAATACTTACGTTTAAGGAAGGTTTGGTTTATTTTTGTGTTACTGTAATGACTTTGTTGTCTTAATATATACACTTACTTAATTTTATAATACTATAAGACGTACATTATACCAATATATTTATGTCGACTGTGTATAGAAATTCAATCTACTAGAAACATTAAAAAAAAAAATCCAATGAAAATAAACCGACATTTTTTAAAAATAAGAAATATAAGTAAAATGTTAACAACAGCAAAATTGTATTCAAATACGAAACCGTCTTTGACAAGTTTCTTAAAAATAAACAAGTTTACAATTTTTCATCTTCAACGATATTGTGGTCCCTAGACGAAATTTGCTGTGTGAACTTTCCCTCGGATTCAAATAAATGTTTTAACGTATAAGTTCACGAGAATATTGTTATTGAAATAATATTGTTTATTTTGTTTTTAATATAAGCAGTAAACGGGCAGGCCACAAAATGTTTAGTAGTCATTGTGACCCACGGTTATCTTTAATTAAACAAACCTAAACGAGAATACAGTTTAGTTTGAGTTCACTAGCAGTTTAGTGGTTCTGAAGATCTAAGATCCCGTGGACCAGTTTGAGCTTATTAACTCACAACTTTTGAACTTTCCATTTTTGATGAACCCTTTGTAGGACAGGACACCTATGTGTAGCATTATGATGACTTTTGAATTACGCTGGTTTCAATCTATTTCATAATAATTTATAGTATTTTTTTTTAATACATCAAAGGTGGCAAACAAGCTACACAACCCGCCTGATGGTACGCGGTATCCGTAGTTTATGGGCGTTTGTAACACCATTAGTATCACTAGCGCGTTGCCGACCTTGAACATTCCTTTCCCAAGGAGCACTGGAAAGTGGAAACCCTTCTCACCGCATGAACACAACAACTAGGCTATTTGGCTGCGATCTTCTGTAGGGTGGAGGTATTCCACCAGTCGGACTGTCTCAAGTAGAGAGAAGTCTTCAAAGAAATTTCTCTGTACCTTACCTATAATTAATAATACCACTGCACTTGAAATCGCAAATAGATACATCGTTGGGCATAATACGGCGCTTTCCGTCAAGAACAGATTTTCACCCGATGATAGTACTTTGTGTTATATGTAGTAAACAAATTAACCATGCCCTAAATAGACTACATAATTATAAATTTATTTGCCTCTAGGTCGACTTGCGCCCACTGTCGTTATACAAGAAGGACAAGGTCTTTGACCTTACAATTTTATTATCTACAAGCTAATGTTGTATGTATGAAGAAACTCATTAATTTTATTACTTAGCAGGATGTACCCTTTCATTTTATCAGTTACGGTGATTAAGTACTGTAGGTGCTAATGACCTCTCAGATATTTATGACCGGTAGTTGTGAATCCTGGGTTACTAAGTACTTTTAGTTAGCAGTAAATAGATTAGATTTCACCAATGTTGCTTTGGAAAATATCTCCTATGTACATACAATAAGAGTACATAAAACGCATATTAACAATATTGAAGTATTGAGGACTTTTATGTTTTTAAAGGAGAAAATTTATGTTTATTATAAGAATTATTCACGTCTATCTCCGAAACTGTTAGTTTATTTCTTTTTGGAAAAAATATGATAGGTTCTTACAAGAGCATGGGATCTGTTTTTGTGTTTTGATTAATTTTGTGAGTACGCGTTTTGGTGTATTGAGATAAATGATATAATAAGTTTTGGCAGCGTTTATGAATTAATTTTGTACGACTCATACCGCGGTATCAGGTTGTGCTTTACTCTCGAAACGTTAAAATGAAGCAATTTTTTGCTCTGAACTGCCTCTACCACAGCCAATTGGCACTTATACGATATAATATGAGTAGATATATTTCAAGAAAACAGTTCAAAGAATCTATCTCATATTCCGTAAAAACCAATTTTATTTTGTTATAAAAAAAAAAACTGTTTGAAAAAAATTTCACGTCGACGTCCGTATTTTTTTTTACTAGGTGGTTACGATAATTTCCGAAAAAAAAAATGGACGGATCGAAACCGAGTTTTGTTTATTATCTTCAGAATAACATTAACTAGTTACCTATTTAATATCAATAGCCTATATCCGTAGTTTATTAATATTAGGTCCTTACATATGAAATTGGCGTTTTGTACGGAAGGAATATAATGTCATTTTTTTTTGTAAAATATTTATTTATTTATTTATTTATTTATTTTATATATTTAGCATGCCAACAGAGCAATTACAAAAAAGGAAAAATTACATGTTATCATTTCCACATAATAAAAACAATGCAATCGCTCAGATAATAGGCCATGCCTGACATTTAAACACATAAATAATAAGGATAACTACTATGTTATGAAACATTACACATTAAAATTAATATTAAATTATATTTTAATTATTAAACAAGGAGTGCTTGTATGAACTGATTGACTGAGAAAAGATATCTATTGAGTTATCCATCGTGCTTGATCTCTCGTTGTATAACCTTGCCATACGTACAAAAGGGCTATTAAAAGCAGTATTCAGTGTTGTAGTCGGAATGTAAAATATATATGGGTTGCGCACCGCACGGGTATACGATCTAAAATACAAGTAATTAATAAGGAACGCATCTATTGAACCATTTACAATTTTGTAAAGGATGAGTAAGTCAGCTATATTTCGCCTCTCTTTTAGGCTTATCATGTTAAAATATTTTAGTCTATTAACATAATTAGGGATAGATTTACGAATACCATTTCTTATGCTCAGGCATCTAACAAGACGAGCTTGGACAGATTCTATAAGCTCTACGTAGGTGGTATAGTGAGGTGACCATATGACAGAACAATATTCAAGAATACTTCTAACTAAGGTGTTATAGAGCAAGATAACACTCTCGTTATTGCGAAACGGTCGTGAAGTACGCATAACAAATCCAAGCACCTTTTTGGCTCTGGGTACAATATTAAGTATATGTGGTCGAAAAGAAAAAGAAGAGTCAAACATGACACCCAAATCACGAACAACGGATACTCTCTCTAAGCTTATACCTCCAAGCTGATAGGTAAAATCAATATAATTTATTTTATTGGTAAAAGTTATGTATTGACACTTTTTCACATTAAGAGCCATTTTGTTGATGATACACCATAACTCGAGAGTGTTAAGGTCACTCTGTAACTTAATACAGTCACTTAGGTTTGCTACCCGAATATATATTTTTATATCATCCGCATAGGCTAGGCAATCACAATTTAGGGAATCTAAGAGGTCGTTTATAAAAATTAAAAACAATAATGGTCCCAGTTTTGATCCTTGGGGGACACCAGATGAAGGTATGAAAGGTGAAGATTCGTAGCCTGCCAATGCAACTAGCTGAGAACGATTACATAAATAGCTCTCAAACCACCTTAACAGATTGCCATGAATGCCAACGTGATTAAGTTTGGCTATGAGTAAAGAGTGATTAACGCGATCAAACGCTTTGGCAAAATCTGTATAAATAGCATCAACTTGGCCTCGGCCTTCCAAAGTATTGGATATAAAATTAGCATATATAAGTAAATTTGATGTTGTAGAACGATTAGACATGAAACCATGCTGGCGCAAGCTCATCATGGGGTTTACTTGACAATACACAACTTTGTATATAATACCCTCAAATATTTTTGCAAATTGTGAGATAATACATATTGGTCTGTAATTTGATACGACATTCCTATTACCTGACTTGTAAATAGGGACTACATATGAGATTTTCCATAAATCGGGAAATATTCCTTCTTTGAGTGACTGATTAAAGATCATATGCAGAGGCTTAATAAGCGCTTTTGAGCAAAGCCGTATAAATATTGGTGGAATTCCATCAGGACCAGCCCCTTTACTGACATCCAAACTTTCTAAACTGGTTTTGATATCTTTTTCACTTATATTTATTTCTGGGAGGGAATAATTCGGTGAGGTATAAGACAGAGTAACTGCATCTGAAGCTTGGTTATCAGTATAAACTGAGGAGAAATATATAGCAAATAAGTCTGCAACCTGGTCACCATCAGCAAGTCGACCATCATACGAGACCTGGGCGGGAATACCATTGTATGTTTTTTTTGATGTAATGTATCGCCAAAAAGTTTTGATATTTGTTTTGAGTTCCTGTTCTATCTTAGCTATATACGACTTGAAACAAATTTCCATAATTTTCTTTGATCTAATACGTAAGGTATTAAAAGTATCATAATCACGAGGATTATTATATTTTTTGTATCTTATTCGATATTTGTGTATTTGTTGTATTTGTTTTTTTTATATTTAATTAATCATAGTATGCACCTTTGTTATAGGTAGTTCATTGATCCCTTTACTAAAAAAACCACGAGGGCGAGAATCAATAAACTCTTTTGAAGGCGGTTTGGACTGCCGCATCGGAGTTGAATTTTTTTCCTTGTAAGAAGATGTCCAAATTCTGGAAAAAATGGTGATCTGTCCAAGGTGCAAGGTCCGGGGAGTACGGTGGATGTCACAGGCATTCCAATTGTATCTCATCTAACTTAGTGGTTGTTTGTTGTGCAGTGTGTGGTCTTGCATTGTCGAGAAAATTTATGTTTATTATAAGAATTATTCACGTCTATCTCCGAAACTGTTAGTTTATTTCTTTTTGGAAAAAATATGATAGGTTCTTACAAGAGCATGGGATCTGTTTTTGTGTTTTGATTAATTTTGTGAGTACGCGTTTTGGTGTATTGAGATAAATGATATAATAAGTTTTGGCAGCGTTTATGAATTAATTTTGTACGACTCATACCGCGGTATCAGGTTGTGCTTTACTCTCGAAACGTTAAAATGAAGCAATTTTTTGCTCTGAACTGCCTCTACCACAGCCAATTGGCACTTATACGATATAATATGAGTAGATATATTTCAAGAAAACAGTTCAAAGAATCTATCTCATATTCCGTAAAAACCAATTTTATTTTGTTATAAAAAAAAAAACTGTTTGAAAAAAATTTCACGTCGACGTCCGTATTTTTTTTTACTAGGTGGTTACGATAATTTCCGAAAAAAAAAATGGACGGATCGAAACCGAGTTTTGTTTATTATCTTCAGAATAACATTAACTAGTTACCTATTTAATATCAATAGCCTATATCCGTAGTTTATTAATATTAGGTCCTTACATATGAAATTGGCGTTTTGTACGGAAGGAATATAATGTCATTTTTTTTTGTAAAATATTTATTTATTTATTTATTTATTTATTTTATATATTTAGCATGCCAACAGAGCAATTACAAAAAAGGAAAAATTACATGTTATCATTTCCACATAATAAAAACAATGCAATCGCTCAGATAATAGGCCATGCCTGACATTTAAACACATAAATAATAAGGATAACTACTATGTTATGAAACATTACACATTAAAATTAATATTAAATTATATTTTAATTATTAAACAAGGAGTGCTTGTATGAACTGATTGACTGAGAAAAGATATCTATTGAGTTATCCATCGTGCTTGATCTCTCGTTGTATAACCTTGCCATACGTACAAAAGGGCTATTAAAAGCAGTATTCAGTGTTGTAGTCGGAATGTAAAATATATATGGGTTGCGCACCGCACGGGTATACGATCTAAAATACAAGTAATTAATAAGGAACGCATCTATTGAACCATTTACAATTTTGTAAAGGATGAGTAAGTCAGCTATATTTCGCCTCTCTTTTAGGCTTATCATGTTAAAATATTTTAGTCTATTAACATAATTAGGGATAGATTTACGAATACCATTTCTTATGCTCAGGCATCTAACAAGACGAGCTTGGACAGATTCTATAAGCTCTACGTAGGTGGTATAGTGAGGTGACCATATGACAGAACAATATTCAAGAATACTTCTAACTAAGGTGTTATAGAGCAAGATAACACTCTCGTTATTGCGAAACGGTCGTGAAGTACGCATAACAAATCCAAGCACCTTTTTGGCTCTGGGTACAATATTAAGTATATGTGGTCGAAAAGAAAAAGAAGAGTCAAACATGACACCCAAATCACGAACAACGGATACTCTCTCTAAGCTTATACCTCCAAGCTGATAGGTAAAATCAATATAATTTATTTTATTGGTAAAAGTTATGTATTGACACTTTTTCACATTAAGAGCCATTTTGTTGATGATACACCATAACTCGAGAGTGTTAAGGTCACTCTGTAACTTAATACAGTCACTTAGGTTTGCTACCCGAATATATATTTTTATATCATCCGCATAGGCTAGGCAATCACAATTTAGGGAATCTAAGAGGTCGTTTATAAAAATTAAAAACAATAATGGTCCCAGTTTTGATCCTTGGGGGACACCAGATGAAGGTATGAAAGGTGAAGATTCGTAGCCTGCCAATGCAACTAGCTGAGAACGATTACATAAATAGCTCTCAAACCACCTTAACAGATTGCCATGAATGCCAACGTGATTAAGTTTGGCTATGAGTAAAGAGTGATTAACGCGATCAAACGCTTTGGCAAAATCTGTATAAATAGCATCAACTTGGCCTCGGCCTTCCAAAGTATTGGATATAAAATTAGCATATATAAGTAAATTTGATGTTGTAGAACGATTAGACATGAAACCATGCTGGCGCAAGCTCATCATGGGGTTTACTTGACAATACACAACTTTGTATATAATACCCTCAAATATTTTTGCAAATTGTGAGATAATACATATTGGTCTGTAATTTGATACGACATTCCTATTACCTGACTTGTAAATAGGGACTACATATGAGATTTTCCATAAATCGGGAAATATTCCTTCTTTGAGTGACTGATTAAAGATCATATGCAGAGGCTTAATAAGCGCTTTTGAGCAAAGCCGTATAAATATTGGTGGAATTCCATCAGGACCAGCCCCTTTACTGACATCCAAACTTTCTAAACTGGTTTTGATATCTTTTTCACTTATATTTATTTCTGGGAGGGAATAATTCGGTGAGGTATAAGACAGAGTAACTGCATCTGAAGCTTGGTTATCAGTATAAACTGAGGAGAAATATATAGCAAATAAGTCTGCAACCTGGTCACCATCAGCAAGTCGACCATCATACGAGACCTGGGCGGGAATACCATTGTATGTTTTTTTTGATGTAATGTATCGCCAAAAAGTTTTGATATTTGTTTTGAGTTCCTGTTCTATCTTAGCTATATACGACTTGAAACAAATTTCCATAATTTTCTTTGATCTAATACGTAAGGTATTAAAAGTATCATAATCACGAGGATTATTATATTTTTTGTATCTTATTCGATATTTGTGTATTTGTTGTATTTGTTTTTTTTATATTTAATTAATCATAGTATGCACCTTTGTTATAGGTAGTTCATTGATCCCTTTACTAAAAAAACCACGAGGGCGAGAATCAATAAACTCTTTTGAAGGCGGTTTGGACTGCCGCATCGGAGTTGAATTTTTTTCCTTGTAAGAAGATGTCCAAATTCTGGAAAAAATGGTGATCTGTCCAAGGTGCAAGGTCCGGGGAGTACGGTGGATGTCACAGGCATTCCAATTGTATCTCATCTAACTTAGTGGTTGTTTGTTGTGCAGTGTGTGGTCTTGCATTGTCGTGAAGCAGCAGTGGTCTAGAGCGATTGAACAATCTCGGTTGTTTAGCAGCTAGTTCTTCATTCATGGTTTGCAGTTGCTGACAATAGATATCTGCCGTAATCGTTTGGCCAGATTTTAGAAAGCTGTAGTGAACGACACCGGCGTTAGTCCACCAAACACTCACAAGTAACTTTTTCTGAGTCAGTTTTCGTTTAGGGTAGGATTTGGCTGGGTCTACAGGGTTCAGCCATTGTGACGAGCGCTTCCGATTATCGTACAGTATCCACTTTTCATCACAAGTAATGATTCGATTTAAAGTCCCATCATTATTGTGTCGGTTGAGCAAAGTAACACAGCAGTCGACGCGTGTTTGCAAGTTCGATTCACTCAATTCATAAGGTACCATCCATCGTTCAAGTTTCCCGATTTGCTTCAAGTGGATTAATACAGTTTTATAACTTACCGCGAAGCCTGCAGCTATCTCTGAAGTGCTTTGTGATGGATCCGCTTCCACAATAGCCTTTAATTCTTCATTTTTCACTTTGGTCTCCGGCCGTCCACGGGGTTGGTTCTGAAGGTCGAAATTTCCAGAACGAAAACGTTGAAACCAAAAACATACCGTGCTTTCTTTTACGACACCAGCGCCGTACACATCATTAATCCTTCGAGCTGTTTCTGCAGCACAGGTGCCACGGTAGAACTCGTACTCGTAAATATACCGATATTTCATATTTTCCATTGTGCGGTAATAAGCGACGCCAAAGAAAAAAAATAATGAGGAAAATCAAATGAATTACTGTTTTCAAAACTCAAATGTACCAGCTAAATTAATTTATAAATTTGAATTTGGAATTCTTAACCAAGGAGGAATTATTTCAGATCAAAGTGGTCAGTACGACAAAACGCTAATTTCATATGTAAGGACCTAATATGATTTAGTTACTATATTATATAGTACTACCGGATTAACAACCCAAACATCAAGTAGAACCGGCAAGAAACTTGATTTTGTCGTTGTACATTTCCGTTATAATTTCAAAAATGGAATTTCTAACTGGCATGTATTTGACATGATAAATTATTTACAGTAAAACTATATGCTTTAAAAATAGGATTTTACGCCATCTGTGCATAGTTTTGCTAAACATACATTTTAATATGAAGCATTGGTTGAATCATGTGGAAAACAGTGTTGTACAAGGAATAAAAGTGTAAATACATTACGCTGTTTCTCTGATACTATTGTAAGCCTGTGGGTTTATTCTTCTTACATTACAGTATTATGTAAATAACACTTGTATTTTAAATTATGTAAAAAAAGCAGTCATGGGGACAAAAGTGAAAACATTAAAACTTTAGAATAAATGCGTTTCCTTTTTTGGATTTTTATATTGTAGTATGAATAATTAAAATTTCATAATTTATAATTTGATACTATTATTAACATTTATCTTGTTTATCACATCTATTGGCACTCCGAACAATAATTAACATATTAGATTGGGGAAAAAGTGTTTTCACATAACGTGTATAAAATTGTTATAAAATTTCTTTGGCTGTACTATTTGTATCTGGCTGTTTTTGATAACATTAAAAAGGTTACATAAAAAAAAAAAGTTGATTCTCGCTATTTTTCATTTGTTTTTCTTTCTGTAAAAATGTGTGAATCTAATGAAGAAATTCGATACATATTAAAATATTATTACAAAAAAGGCAAAATGAAACTCAAGCAGCGAAAAAAAATTGTGATGTTTATGGACCTAATGCAGTGTCAGTAAGAGTAGTACAAAGTTGGTTCAAACGTTTTCAGTCCGGAAATTTTGATGTTAAAGATACACCTCACTCTGGTCGCCCGCCCTGTTACGAATAAAAAGGACACCATTTTCGAAAAAGTGGAGCAAGATCGGCATATCAGTAGTTACCATGTAGCTGAAGAACTGGAAATTGACAACAAAACGGTTTTAACCCATATGAAGAAAGCTGGCTATACAAAAAGCTCGATATTTGTGTGCCACAAGCGTTCACTGAAAGAAGCCTAATGAACCGTGTACTTATTTGAGATACATTATTGAGACGTAATGAAACCGAGCCGTTTTTGAAGAGATTGATAACTGGCGTTGAAAAGTGGATCACGTACGACAAGAACGTGCGAAAACGGTCGTGGTCTAATGTCGGCCAGGCTTCATAGACTGTGGCTAAACTTGGGCTAACTCAAAATAAGGTCATGCTGTGTGTATGGTAGGACTGGAAGGGCATTGTTCATTATGAGCTATTACCGCCCGGCAAAACCATCGAATCGGATCTCTACTGCCTCATCTTTAGCCACTCAGCACAAATTAAGAGTGTTTGGCTGGGAGGTGTTAGTGCATCCACCATATAGCCCTGACCTTGCATCTTCAGATTTTCACCTGTTTCGGTCTCTTCAGAATACTTTAGGTTTTGTAAGGTTAACATCAAGAGAGGACTGCCAAAACAATTTGTCGCGTTTTTTTGATCAGAAGTCCCAAAGTTTCTACAGCAACAGGATCATGTCTCTACCTACAAAATGGTAGAAAGAAAAATACGAAGAAACTTTTTCCCCGACCTATAACCTTTTTACCGAAACTTTTTACCTATAGATCAGCACTCTGGGGCCTAAGTCAGCTAACAAAATAATGTTTTAATAGTCAATAGACATTTAGTGACCATTAGGTATTCTCCTATTTGTTTATCATTCTATCGGAAAATCACTGACTCATTTGGCATTCTGCTTTACAATCGCGTCTCAATGATATCTTGATAGCAACTCGATAGTAGTCATAACGGTATTCTCTTATATAGTTTTTTACGTAATCTTACAGATTTATTGACATTTAACAGGAAAAATAGCACTAACAAGTATTGTAAACTAATGGTAGATTCGATTATCAATACTGAATCCATAGTAGATTTTGATAGGCAACGTTAACAACGTATCTTTGCCATCCCACTGACATACTATCACAATGCTATAGAGTTTCTATCGATACAGTAGGTAATGAAATTTTAGCAGAATACCAAATTTGTTACAATTTCGATATAATATCAGTAGAGTGTCGATATAATGATAATGGTAGACTCATAAATGTGAAATAGCAGCCTCGGGCCCCAGATCACTACTCACTGTAGTCCAAGCGTGCGATATGCCTGTGATCATTCGGTGCTGCCTACTTACGATAATTTTTTGTTTGTTTGGTGTAACTAAACTTGATCGAGAATAAATAAAGGCAGGTGACTAGTTCCTGCTTGTTTCTATGCGTGTGCATTTCATAATAATCATTCTAGACCTTGAATGTTAAATATATCTTCATTGTTCGCTTAATTTGAATTTATCAATTCAATAGGTTTTTTTTTAAATTGAGGAACTACTTAAAAGTTACTATTTTATTTATTAACTAGCAACCGCTTGCGAATTTAGCGCTTAAATTACAATAAAAAAATTGATAAGGATAAAACATTGCCTATATCACTCAGGGTTAATATAGTTGTTTTTTTTAATAATAGCTCGGAACATTGACGGTACTGCCCCTGATGGTAAGCACAGCACAAACCAAACACAACGGTGACCACCGAGAAATCTAAATCCATCGGCGGTTGTCGCTGTCAAGTCTGCCTGGCATAAATATCTCTTCACGTTACGCTTAAAGGACCCCATCTCGAAAGAAGGAAGGAACACTGGCCGGGAGAAGGTTCTACAGCTTCACGGTATTACAAAGATAAGTCATACAGAACTTTTTAGTTCGTGCCGAGATGGACATTACCGTAAAACTGTGACTCCGAAGACGAGCGGCATGTGGTTCTGTTGTGGAAGGCAGAGGAGGGTATAAGATTGAGCAGCTCTTCAGAACACTCGCCAGGATACAGACGATAGAACACGATCACTCTATCGGTGAAAAATGTTGCATTCGTATTAGTAGTTTTAGAGATTACCTATAAACTTTTTATAATAGTAGTATAGATTAACATTGTCTTTTGAAAGCGTTTTTTTAAATGTTTTGGTAAAAAGTAATTATTGTCGTGCAGCCGTAATAATTAGGGTAGAGGCAGTTATCTACGTTTTATTTGGTTAGCTATGACTATATTAATAGAGTTTTAAATATGAAATTGCCGTTTTAACGCACTGGCCATTAAGAATAAAAAGTGACATGTTATGGTTTTTATTTATAATTAATTAACTTATGGTTATGTAATATTGGTGGTGTGTTGCGTGATATACTTAGTTTGGTTATTGTGCTTAAGTGAAGTGGATTGTAAATATAAACTGAAAGTATGCATTTTGAAATCTCATAAAAACTCCCTAGATCGTTATTACAGGGGGAGCCACCGTGTTAGACGTCACTTTGAATAAAATAGCTACTTCTACGAAAGTTTGAAAATATTGACACTGGCAAGTGCTTTTTGCGGTGCCAAAACAAAAAGAAGACTTTCAACTGTTTTTACATTCAGGTTCAGTTAAAGATCAGAGTATACGATTACGAGTTCCGACGTGGGACTAACGCGAGTAGAAACTGCTCGTAATGTCAATGCTGTGTTTGGTGAGGATACGGGTAACGAACGCACTGTGCGTTTTTGGCTTAAACGCTTTCGTAGAAGTAGTAGTATTATATAAGTAGGCCTTTTGTTATTATTGATAAATAAAATAGTATATAGTATACTTAAATCTAAAGTAAGATAAAAAAAAAAAACTAATTATGATAATGTTTTCAAAATAATATTTATACATACATACATACATAAATCACGCTTATTTCCCAACGAGGTAGGCAGAGACCACGTCCTTCCACCTGCTACGATCCTGGCATACATCTTTCGCTTCTTCAACATTCATTAATCTTTTCATGCATGCTCGCCGGTTTAGAGTACTCATGACTTGACGTTTCTTCAGAACGTCTCCGATTTGATCGCTGATTGTTCGTCTAGGCCTTCCTCTTCCAACGTTTCCTTTCACACTCGTATTATAAATTTGTTTAGTTATTCTTCTTTCTTTCATCCTCTCAACATGCCCAAACCATCTAAGCATTCCTTTCTCAATCCGTGTGACTATCTATATTTTCTTTCACACCACAAAATTCTCTTATCACACTATTTCTTATCCTGTCACTCAATTTCACTCCTAAGTAACCTGATATATATTTATAACTTACATTAATAATACTATTTATTTTATTTTACTATGGTACATATATCAAGTTTACTTTTCATATAAAAACACACGCACACACACTGGTATTTTTAATGTTTTAATTCGTAGTTTGAGAGTAAGAAATCATTTAATTGTATATTGGGAAAGACACTGTTACCGGAGACACAGGTTATGTACCTAGTTCAGTTCATGTATTCATCATCATCATCATCATCATTTCAGCCGCAGGACATCCACTGCTGAACATAGGCCTCCCCCATAGATCTCCAGAGCGACCGATCTTGTGCGGCCTGCACCCAACGGCTCCCAGCGACCTTTATTAAGTCGTCTTTCCATCTAGTGGGGGGCCGTCCTACGCTGCGCTTTCCTGTGCGTGGTCTCCACTCGAGAACCTTTCTGCTCCAACGGCCGTCAGTTCTTCGAACTATGTGCCCCGCCCACTGCCACTTCAACTTGCTAATTATTTTGGCTGTCGGTGACCTTAGTTTGTCTACGAATCTCCTCATTTCTGATTCGATCTCGTAGAGAAACACCAAGCATAGCCCTCTCCATAGCTCGCTGAGCGACCTTGAGCTTTCTTATGAGGCCTACAGTGAGCGACCACGTCTCTGTGCCGTATGTCATCACTGGCAACACACACTGGTCAAAGACTTTCGTCTTGAGGCACTGAGGTAGGTTCATGTATTACATTGTGAAAAATAAATGAGTATGATTATGTCTCACTGGAGATATATAATGTACAAATGTACAATTTGGCGAATTTCCGATGTATTACGGCGGCTTGAAACAAATAAATATAACTCCATACATTTTTTAATAATATTCAAAAAATTCTTACCTCTTATCTTTTGGGAGGGGGGAGTACACAATTTTCTCATTTTTGCTTACAAAGGGGATGGAGGTGGTCTAAAATTATTGAAAGTTAATAATACATGAATGCCCCCGACATGCGTCATTGGATATTAAGATTATTATTGATACTGTGGCCTGTTCGCTTCGTTGGACGATAAAAAATGTCCTTTACAGTTTTAATATGCAATTTCTTTATATTGCATACATAATTTCAATTAGATTAAAATTTTAAAATAAAATTAATCATTTGTTCGTTTTTACATAATATAATCACTTTGTAAATATTGGAAGTTGCGAACTTATGGATAGAAAAACAACTTTAATATTGTAAAACTACTCCCATCTATGAATTTTCACTTACGAAGCATTATTTAAATTAGTTAAAGTTGTTTTTTAAAACTACGTTTTAAAATAGTCTGAGATACATGGTTGGGTGTGCTTTACGTTGTATTTATTTTGCAAGTAAACTATAATATTTCCAATAAAAATTAATCTAAACAACTATTGTAGTGCCTAGTATTTATTTAACGCCGTAGTTTACAAGTTGTTCCAGCCTCATGAATATCTTTACAAAGGTCATTGCCTCTCGTATTGACCAAGAATTTTGTTCGTATTACGTGATTTGTGCTGATACAACTATTTTTTGTTCCAGACTATTTAGTTCGAGGCAGTTGTTGTCCTAGCATGGATGCCGAAACCACACCCGTGAGTACCTAGATTGACATGTTTACTTAAATATTTTATGATTGCGGTTTTATTTCTAAGTGTTTACACATCACAGCTGGTTTTGTATTTGTTTTAGCGCCATCTGTTAGTTTAGATGTGCAACATCGAAATTTGTATTTACTGAAATTTTATGAGGCTTCCGTATGAAAAGCGCTACGTGTAGCTTTTATAAGGAAACAACAGATGGCGCTGTTTATCCTTTAAATAGATGGCAGTAATTTCAGTCAACGATACGAATACTACTCAACTTTTGAGTGACGGTTTTGTTATGGACAACGTTCTATTGCTTCTGGTGTCATTCAATAGATGTCACTATTACATTATTATGAAATACCATGAAAAAAAAAAATGCTGAGGAACAAAGTATGAATAATTTGAATGCAATGATATAAATTGTTACCGGAACGAAAAGTTTATTTACATTGCATAAAATATAGGTTATATTTAATCAAAATTAATATCGCAAAAAGTGTTTTTAAGGTTTTAAATCATGTTTATTAGATGCAAATTTATAGCTGAGACATTTGTCCAGGGAACATATCTTCTTCATCAGAAATTAATCTAAAGTTCACTCAATAAAAATAAGTTTGTGTTTTAGTATTAAATTAATATGCATATATTTATGTCAAACATCGACAAATAAAACTAACAACACGTTACTACACATAAAGCATTCTTTACAAAAATGAGACAGCATCAGAAGAACTCATCAAAATCACAGCAAGATATTGAAAGTTAATGCAGTAGAAACCATAAGTTTTAAAAAGATTTCAGAAGACAATTCTAGTTCATCATGAATTTGTAAAATGTTTACAAGCGTTCTCGCGTATGAAATACCTCACCAACACGGAAGCGACTTCGTACGTAAGCTTAATTTAATACCGTTTAATGGATGTGGCACGTTACATTTTTCGTAAAATTTCGCCGCATCCGTGGCCTGTTACATAAATGCCGAATTAACACATTTTGGCACGGGATTTCGCTTTTAAAATGTTTTAAAAGATCGCTTATCGGGAGGTTTTACTGTCCGGAGGTTCATTGTTTGGCTCGACGCGACGTACGGTTTTGCAATTTGTTTATCTATTACACAGAATGCTACACAGAGTTTTAACTAAATATTGTTTTACTTCCTACTACATTTATTTTTCCCATTACATACTAACGAATGTTTTTCAAAGCATTCAGGTTTCTTCAATAAGTTTTCTTTCACGCGTGTATTTTTATTCATTGTATTTTAATTACCTATTCCACAAAGATAACCAACAAAACGTGTTCATAAAGCTGTGTTTGAAATAAAACAATAGTTTTCGAAGTTATACTTACAACTATTTGGTTATTTCACTTGTTACCATTTGGTACTTGGTAGTGTTGAAATATTAATATATAATAAAATAAGACTATAACACAAATTAAATCTTTTACTAATTCTTCTAAAACCGCTGTCCAAACTTGTTCCACCACCTATGTTATCATTATTCCATATGCATATTTCCAGACGAAAAAATACGCACCCACGGACAGAATATCTGTACCCTGATTGGTTTTCGCAAATTCACAAATTAGATAGTCCGAGAACATGCCGCTTCTTAGTACAAAAATATTATATTTAATTTTATTTATGTTTTCTTTTTTTTTGGCTAGTTAGACTTAGACCAGATTGCAAGACTACTAAGTACGTATAAGCATATTTCTTGCTTCTTCCCAAAAAACAGAAACATGAATATTCTTTAGTTAGTTAGATCGAATTTTACGGATAGGGAATTAGTCAGATCGCGAATTATTTGCATGCACGGCAACAGCTCAAGCCGAGATTCGGCCATTTTGGCACCCTTGAGCTTGTTGCCTCGCTTTCGCAGCTTGAGTGCTTTCCGCGCTTGCCGCTGATACCGCCAAAGCCTGTGATGGCTCCAAGGCCTTTTGAAAGGGCTTCCAGGGTTTTCAGAGCTTCTTTGTTCAAAGTTATCAAGGTGCTAGCAATATCTCAGGTGTTACAAGCGTCCATAAGCTACGGTAATCGCATACTATCAGGCGGACCGTACGCTTATTTAAAAAAGTCTTATTATCATTTTTGCTTAAAAACTTATTTCTTAGATTAAGGACTTAAATCTCAGAAAGAAGTTCTCGTTTCGGATTTGTAGCATAACATATTACTTTATTAGAGTTAAATACTATAACATCTGAACAACTATCTCGAGCGTTGGAGTTACTAATGTCTTTGGAGGAAACCGAGTGAAAAGATGCGATTGTACCTAAACCGTCTGCGTCCGTCCGGCTCCGTTATCCTGCTTTATGAACGGCGAAATTGCAGTTCCCAGAGTTGGCAACTCGTGTCGGATGTTACGCTTCAAACTGATTTGAATACCGGGCTTGCTTGCTGCTGCTCTTACTATTTACCTTAATGTTCATAAATGGCTAAAACAATTGTGAGGTATAAAAATTATTTGTAAAATTTGACTGTGTTATGTTTGTAAAATGGTATTTAAGTAGTGAATGGCGTGATGTAATGTACAAGGGAACATAAAATATTGCTATGTTTTCTCTTCACAATTTTATTTTATTTTTATATGACATTGGTGGTAAATGGTCTTAAAACTATTGCTATTTAATGCTATAATCTACTATATGGACATATTATAAGTTAGTGGGTCGTTTAGTTACTTTTTCAGACATATTTTTGCAGTGCGTCTCGAGGCACTAAAGGCTGGTTGGTTTTTAACTTTTCGTATTATAATATTACTAAATTACGGATAAAGCGTTCGTCCAGGGTGAAAGCGAACGTCGGTTACAGCTATATTTTATCGTCAAATTTCTCAAGAAAAAAATGTAACAAAAATATCTTCTAAGTAGATAGCTCGCCGGCAAAAGGGGCTGCGTCTTGCAACCACAAATTACTATGATTTAATATTGCTTAGTTATCTGCGGGTTGGTAATTTGTTAGCGCGCCTCCCGGGCCCCGCGTCGGGCGCCATTGTTGCTCAGACGCCTTTTGTTCATCGCCTTCCAGCCGCGATACGATCTTGAGTTATTATGATTAGGATTCTTTGCGAAGTGACGCGCGGACTCGCTAATTCTACCATTATCGTTTTAGTTTTACTCGCTCGTGAGCGTTTTATAGTTTTTGTTGCTACTTTTTATCCCCGTTTCTAAATTGATCGTATTTAATAATGCTTTTTTAAAATAGAAATCAATTAACGGTTATTTTTTGTGTTAATTTATTTTACGATGGTTGGGTAAATTTTTAAGGATGAACGCTGGGTTCAGTTGTGAGAGGATCGACGACGCCATATGGTCCTTTTTTGCTTTAATATGGCAATGCGGTTTCGTTTGACGGGAAATGTGTAAAGGGACAAGAAAGTATTACTAAACATAAAGTCTTTAGAAGATTATGATCAAACTACATCTAGAACTGCTTCCATTCTATTACAATAAATAAATATTCGTATTTTTTTCGTCATTGCGTCCCGACTCCCGACGAAGGCCTTACCAAATATGGTAACCCTAGCCTAGTGGAAAGAATATATTTTTGTGGTTAGTTTTTCAATAAGGCTTATCAAAGTAGATAATAGTTTATAACGAAATAGTTGATATTGTGTGATACTTGCGTTGTTCACTCTGTGATTAGATTCGTGCTATCCATAATAAGTGCAACCGCTTCAATCCACTAAATTAACGTACTCATAAGCACATATTGGCGACTCAATGGATTAATAAACGTCACCACCGCTCGTAAACTGAATGGAGTTAATATATCAGCCGTCACGCAACTTTATGCGCGCGGACTTTCATTTCATTTCATATAGTGCTCATAGATGAATCGATCCGCGCACGTAGGTTTTTCAATTAGTGAAACCATTCGATTGTCGTTTCATTTATAGTGTAATTGCTGGTTTTGTTATCAATTCATCTTGACCGGTGTAATGGGTGGCCATCAGGGAAATGAATAGCCCCTTCTATCTGTCGGAACGGAGTAGCAGACTGGCGCTAGTTTGTCTACCTATTTCTAGTGAAATTGCTTTATGTTGGTGATTTTACTTTGATGTTTTAATTTTATTGCATTGTTATTTTTATCCATAAGCATTTTTAAGGCTTTTAGACAAATGAGAATTAAGTGTCTAGAGACTCTAGAAGAACGAAATTTAACATGCATCTGCAAACTTAATTGTTCCTGACATCAACAAAAAGGTTTTTGATGTCCTTTTTCTTCTTTTAATTTAATGACAAAAGTGTTCATTTACAATTCTGCCAGTGTCACGTGAATATAATATTTTTATAATTATTCTTGTAATCTTCAAACAATAGATTTAGCAAGATGGCTGGGCTCCGTTGTTAAAACATTTCAAGGAGTTTTTGTGGCAACTTAAAATTTATGTTCCTGAATATTATTTATAATCCACTTGTGCACAGTAACAAAATTACAGCTCGTAAAATACCGCCAAAATTACATAATATAGGTAAGTTATGAATTAAAATAAAATGAAAGGGCAAGATCTCGTCAAAAACTTCTTTTGACGTTCTTATAAATTCAATAGATAAATATAGATAATGTAATGTAAATGATTTGTTTACTTTGAACATTCGCAAATAAGACGCTATAATATTCAATCAAAAAGGCCAATAGAGTTTGTAAAATATCATAATTCTTACTATGAAATAATACCTCGTATTTACAAAAATCTCTTGTTTATTAAACTAGATTTGACTAGAGAATTCTAAGTAAATGTAATTTTTGAACAACATTCAATTCTATCTATGCTATAACTTAAAGCTAAGACCCTAAGGTGCGTAGCAGTAACCATGAACTTCAGACAATCTGGCAAACTGTAGACAACTACGGGAAGTGAGAACAGCGATAGGCTACGCGGGTGCGTTGGCGGCGCGGCGAGGGCGTTAGAAAATTGATCGAATAAATTTAACACGGGTGAAACCGTGGTGCACAGCTAGTATAATATATTTTGAGAACTTGTGAAGATATGTATCCTTGGGAGGTAGTGCAATTTGTGAACTACTTTTATGTTTTTAAATATAGTAGAAATAGCTACTTTAATTCTGGTAACCCCAATTGCAGATAGTGCACCGGCATGCGGCTTTACGTGCCACACCCCATTCATTAGTTGGCGAGTGCTTCCGCGCATTTATCAATCCTGTTTGGATACACACAGGCTACGCCTCAACGAACTCGTACTGAAGGGGAACAAGCTACGAGATACGAAAATCGCATTGGAGTCTGTAATGTTGCAAACAGTGAACTATTCAGTGTTTGTGCAGTTTAACACTGTTTTTGAAATGAGATTGAACTGTAGATACAAGGTTTTATATTTTATAAAACTAACAATATCAGTTCATTCAGTTATGATTTGTTATGATGGTTTACGAGTTCTTTTTTCTCTAACATTCAGAGACAATTCAGTGCGGCATAAGTTTACAAGTTAGTAGATAGTTATACAGTATATTTTTGTCAAATTACTCGTTTGGCTTCATGTGTGTTGTCGTTTTATTGAACTCCTAATTTTTGTATTTGTAACTTTTGAGGATTATCTATATCTTTTATTTTGTAACTTAAAAAAAAGCCTTGATTATGGCATAAATACTTCTAAATTAAGAAATAATATATCGAAAATAAATTACAACGAATTCCTTCGTCTAAAATATTTGTTAACAGATTTATTAAATTCCTGATAAATAGAAACGTCGTTGAGAGAACGGCGTATCACGTTGAAAGGCAATAGCCCTAAAAACGATCACAGGTTACGGCATTTATCTTCGTAAAAACAATATTATTAATTTCTGTTCATATACGATACGAAAAGTCCGAATACCGCAACTCAGTCTTAAGATCCTTCGTTACTCTGAACTTCATATCCCTTCGTAACATTTTCTTCATAAAATTTCATTGTTTTTAAATGACAGGCTAAGCCTAGTGGGGTAAGTGGCTCTCAAGTGCAGCTGTTGCAACACAAACTACTTGCCGACATATTTTCATCTTGAGGATGGTAGCTATCCGGGCGGCCATCTGAAATTGCTCTACCACCATGCTATAGTTTCATCACAATGTTTAACTTCATTGAAAGCTCAGGTTCGTTTAAAGGATTTGAAATCATGTCAATCAGCGCACTCTCCGCACACGCTACCGTACTCAGCTTCTCTACGAAGTAGTGAAGTTAATTTATTTAAACCAGAAAATATGTTAATTATTACCTTATGTGTTCTCACCCTTTTCAACATAATGAAAATTTGCTTAATAGCCACTGATAGCTAATTAAGATCTAAGTAATCTGTTGTAGTAGTAAAGTTAGAAGTGTGCCCTTATCGTTTAATAGGATTTGAAATGTTAGAAAATAGAAAACGGCTGGTTAATATACATAATGAATTTAGAGCGTGCCGGGCGAAAGTCTGGTTTCTAGGTATTGCGAACCTTTTATAGGAACTTGCAATTTGGTATTCAAGCAATGTAATAAGCTGCTTAATTAGTCAATTTGCCTACTTTTCTCGGCAAAAAATAATAAATTACATATTTTTTTGTAGGAATGAAATATCTTACGGACAAAAAAAGAAGTATAAGGCAAACGTGTTGCTGAATGAGATAGATTTAAATATAAGTCAATATTGTATTTATAATATCGATAAGTTGATAAAAAAGAAAATCAAAGACGTATGGCGGCTCAGGGACAGTGTTATTAGTTTAAAATGTGTCTGTCTATCTGTTTGTGGCATCGTAGTTTCCAAAAGGGTGAACGAATTTTGATTTAGTTTTTTTTAGCCTAAGATTAAAAAAAATATATTTCTAAAGCGATGTCAACAACTTCCACGGTTCTGATCGATTGAAACTTTAGTATCATATTACTTTCTATCTTGTTATTTACAGCTTACTACTTACCTTTTTTATTTATAGTGAGGGACTGCAGCAATAATATTGAATTCATGGTTAAAATGATTAAAACATGAAGGATGAACCTTTTTAATGGAGTAATCTCTTTACATAGTAAACAAGTTTAAAGTCCATTGACCCTCTGAGCCCATAATAGTTGAACTCAATAAAACTGATCCACGTAGTTTATTGTGGAATGACCGGTCTGAGGCGGGCAGGCGAAAACCACCTGCGTCCGTACCCGGGATTACGTAAGGACGCGGCGGCGAATAAACTAGAAGATACCGATTGTGATAGAACGTTGCCCATTAATGTCAGCAGAATGGAAGCATTAGTAAGTTCATTTTGAACAAGTTTAAACTTAAGCCTTTAGATTCCTATAACAGGGTATTTAGAATATTTAATGATGTAAAACTTATCGTGAACTTTCGTAACTTCTGTACTATCGTTAGAATTAGCAATGATACGATGTTAGTTTAACTAGAACATTAACTAGAACGGTTTTTATGGTTTTTACATTAGTACCTACATTAAATATGGGGACACAATTTCACACACTGCCATTTAATTACAAACTTGCTAAAGCTTGTACTATGGTAACTAAACAGCTGATATACATATATATTGAATTTTTAACACCAAGAAATATACTATTTTCGTAGCTAGTACCTGAAAAAATATAGTAGATGACAAAACACAAAATCGATATCGTTTTTTATGAATCTTTTTTACTGCTTAATTGACATATATTGTGATAATGACAAATTGTTTTAAAGTTCTGAAAGAGATTTTTGAAAGCCATAAATTAAAAAAAAGATGCGGCTGCGTTCCATTTAACGCAAAAAAAACATATTTTTTTATCAAACAAAAATATAGTAGTTTCACCTCATCATCATCTTCATCTCAGACGAAAGACGTCCACTGCTGGAGACATAGCCTTCACGCAATAATCGTCACAATGAGCGGTCCTGCGCTGGTTGCATACAGCGGGTTCCCGCAACTTATACCAGATCATCGGACCAACTTGTTGCGAGTCTGCCCACGCTTCGTCTTCCGGTAGGTACGCGGTCGCCACTCGAAAACCTTTCGACCCTATCGGCCATCCGTCCACTGTCACTTAAGTCTAGCAATTCTTAGAGCTATTCCAATTACTTTAGTTCTTATGCGGCTCTCCTCATCTCGGATTTGATCACGCAAAATATTTTTTTTGAAATATAGTAGTCGGACGGACGCGTAATGTTTTAGGATACTATATTATATAGTAGGGTTGGCAATCTTAATCATATGCCCGCGAGCTGGCGGCTTAATAGTTCTGGGACATCAATGGTCCTCGTTAACGGGATATATTGACTGATATCGGAACGCGACACGTCTATTGTTCCACCGTGGCGGCTGTTACACTTGGTATATGGTGATCGCGATCTATTCGAACACAGATGTTATTAATTTATTTTACGATGCTTATTACATAAATAACTTGAAATTTAATCATTCGTAAGCATTTATATCCGCTTTGCTAAGATCATAAAGTTGAGAACGTCTTTAATTAAACTGCGATGACATTCGTTAAAGCGAGTATCGTAGATACTAAAAGCAACGTTTAAAACCTAAGCATTGTTCTGATTAGACGTTTACGACTCTCTGCTCGATGATTCGCTGTGATGCGGTGGTTACATTGAAAAATGTTGGAACAGGGATATAATGAATTTTGTTATAATATAATATGCTAAGTTAACAACTAACACACTCTTTTAGAATTATTACTTTTAACAAGCTTATGGGGATTTGTGACGAAAGCAATGTTTTGATTTTAATGCTGCCAGCTGATCCTTAGGAATTTTTCTCATTATTGATTTACTATGTAAATAATCTAACAGCTAACAAGTTAAATAGTTTGTTAATTAGTTAGCGCCTCCTACATTTTTAATTCAATATAAATGCTTTTATTTAAAAGTTTTTCTTAAAGCAAACTTTAATTTTAAACTATTCGTCTATTTGTCATCAATAACGTAGAGCATAAGCTTTAAAATGATGTTTGTGTTAATTTTATTGAAGAACTAGCTGTGTCCGTGGCTTCGCTCACGTAGACTACAGAATGCCCGCGCGAATCTTGCTCCCCCGCTCCCAGCTATTTAATAATAAAAATTCTTATTGATGGTGTTCCTTAGAAGATAGATATATACTCTCCCAGATTTTTTTTTAGGTCTTTCAATTGCCTATGATTATGTAGTAAATTAATTTGGTATATATCTTATGGTTTACTCAGCATAAGCTATTTAAGCGCCCGAATTGATTCACCATGACCAGTTTTTTTTATTTGTGCGGAACCCTAATTCTTTTTCAAAATTAAAAGTTGCCGAAGGTACACCCTATATCAGCTATGTATTAGTGAAAGTCCCGTTAAAATCGGTCCGACCGTTTCGGAGATTACCCGGAACAAACAGACAGAAAAAAATTATTAAAAATGGAAGTTTTGTTATAGGTATCGTATATACTTTCATATGCATTTAGTAAAAAACTGTTATTTTGACATTACAAACAGACACTTCAATTTTATTAATTGTATAGATGAAGTTTGATATGCCGTTGTCATAACTCCTCCACCTTTGAGGAATAATATAATATATAAAGATTTTATTTAGTAATGACAATACTTCATTTTTTTCTGTTCTTCGTTTTTATCTAACTTAAGTTATGAATGCTGACAATAATTAAATAATTTGTAGGCATTGAAACAAGAGAACGGAAGATTTCAGTACAGTGCATCTTACGTATTGTGATGATTTAACTAGTTGAAAATCACACTGTTAATACAATAATATTAGATGTCAGCAACACGTGTGTTCCATCAGCGGTGATATGTAGGGTTACTACATCGCGGTGCCGTGGTCGTCTCGTGTTCCCGTTAAATTGGCTCCATATTTAGCACCAACACGGCCGCTGGAACGTTGCTTGATCCGCTAATGGTGCTACTGTTTGAACTGTCATCCGCTTAATTGCGCAGCACAATTTTAAAACGGAAAACCACTTTTTACAGCATTGGTTTTAAATCGTGTTTAACTGTTTTAATTACGATTATTATAAAAATGTGCATATACATAAATTTTGCGTTTTTTTTTAAATTATGGAACGGCAAATACCGTAGGTACTCTAACTAATTGTAAGCACAAAAACTCTAAAAACAACGGCAACCACATAGAGATCAACTAGTGTATATCCAGCTACCGAGAGGCTTTCAGAGCGGCATGACAGCGGAGAGTGGCGATGGATTGTAATGTAGGTAGAACAAATTGCCGGGCTACGATAAATAAGAAAGAATTAAGAATATCCTTAGAAAATCTATAGATTTTCTGCATGTGTAATTTAGACATACTATATAAAATAAAAAATGGTGTAAAAAGGAGGAGGCTTATGCCCGTAGTGGTGTGCAAAAAGCTGCCCATGATGATGATGATTATATAAAATACGCTGATTTATGATTGGCTACGCTGGTGCGTTGGCGGCGCGGTGTTTGACGGGTAAAAATAACAGGAGTGAAACCGTGGGGCACAGCTAGTACTATATAAAACACACTATACTATTTCCATTTCTTTATTTTCTCGATGACAGTTCTAATTTGATAGTTGTAGTGTTGTGACCAAATAAGTAATGATATCGATCTGAATGAATATCGTTATGAAATAAGTAGTGACGATTCATCAGATTTTGATTAAAATAAATAAATAAAGATTACCTATCGTTATAATTATTTCGTTTCATTGTTAAGTACCTACCTATATCTACTTATTTTACAACAGCTTCGAAAATTTTAAAGAAGTTTGGCATTATCAATCAAGAATTAATACGTGTAACATCTTTTAATTAAATATAATATTAGTTAATAAATTTGTACAAAAGTATCCGGCAGTAGTTAGTTTCTTACATTTTGTAAAAAAATATCGGGTCTGTTATCGTGTTATGTTTATCGATATAGCTCCATCCCTATCAGTTTCTCCGACTCTGGTATAACCTTGTACGTGTGTAAACGTCATATTTTTATAAAATATTGCATACATAACGTAAAAAAGACGCTCGTAAAAGTTTTCATAGGAGCTGTCATCGAGAAAATAAAGAAATGGAAATGGTATAATCACGAATATGCTGTTGAAAAAATTGTCTGTTTGTCTGTATGTCCTGATTCAACTCAAAAATTGCTTGACCGATTTTTATGAAATTTTGTACACGGAAATCATTGGTCAATAGATAATATATAAATTGTCAATAATAATATGAGTAAAATTAAAATTACGGGATGAAAATAATTACTGCGTAATAAACGCGGGCGCGCCGCTATTGTTTAGTCTGTAAGTTTTACTTATGGCTTTTACAATTACTTTAAAATCAGATTAGAATACCGTGTGTCAGAATATTTGGTTAATAGGTAAATACATAAATAAATTATATACTCGTCCAATTATCGCGTACTCGAGCCGCGACCGGCGACTCGCGAAATTTAAGGGTCGTCTCTCATTTGATATTCTATGTCCAGTCCGCATAATGGAATATCGCTGTGAGCCGACGCGCGACGGACGGACGATCCGATCGATCTCCCCTCTCCGTATATATGGTTTATTTTCGGAAATTGTCGGCAATGATGCCCGGTCACCCTTGTCAAGTCGCTAAAAATGTGTCCGATGCGTCACGGTTGCGTGGCTGACTTAACACTTGTGATTTTGTGAGATATGTACGTTATTTAGTTTTTTGTATGTGTTTTTTTTTTTCTTTAATTATTGTGTTTCATATAGGTAATATCTGTCTCTAACACTCGACGACTCTGCGTAGTATGGTTTAATACCAGTTTATGTTTCACTACTGGAAAAGAAATTAAGTCAGTTAAAAATAGGTTTAATAAGCACGCCTCATATGTTAGTTTTACATTGGTGTTTTTTTTTTATTTATTGTAAGGGGACATAATATCTATTTCCCAAACTCGCCTACTTTGTGTAGTATGGTTCAATAGCAGGACTATAGCGCCTCATAAACAAATGACCGATCGGGCTTATGTAAGGGGGCAGCGCCTAGGCCGCCCGCCGCGTCGTTATCCTGAACCACAATAGAGCTAAATCACCACGCCTCCCCAACTACGTTTTGGTAATTTAAAACACCGCGAAATCTAAACTTATATATTTTATAATATGAAGTAGCATCAAGCGTGCAGTCTACCTGTTGTCACTAATTCACTACATCCAATAACTATATTACAATCAACCACAAAAACCGTACTTTTGAACCTAGTTATAGTAGGTACATAGGTACGCATGCCGATGCGTGTTCCCAACCACACATTTCGAGTTGGAACAAAGTAGCGCGAGCTCTGCTACTTTGGGACAAAAATAGGTGTCATAATGGCGTTCTAACATCTTAAATTATTTCTGATATTTTAAGTTGACATATTATAAATGAAGGACTGGGTTCACGCGACGTGTTGTAAAAATGTTACAGTAAGTATGGCTTGTAGATAAATTGTGGCCTTACTTTACTTTTGACGAAATAAGAAAATTATTGTAATTCAATGAGTACAGCGATAACTAAAAATCATCATGCAATGTTTGTACACTGGGGATTGTAAATCAATCGGTGTATTTATTTACATCACGGTTAGTTAAACGCTATACAGTTTGTTAAACTTAATAAAGTCAGTTTTTTTATTTAATACAATCAGTTTACAGTTTAAACACCAACGTATGTCGAATTTTAATTTAATTTATTCACTATAAAATATTATGAATCACTTATTTAAAAAAATAAAATAAAAATTTACAATCGTATGGCACATTGTATTCCATACAATCATGATAAGTACTAGATCTTTATTTTCAATTTGGCGCTGTTTCGGATAAAACCAGGGTTCACCTTTTTGCTTCGCTTCGCGTGGTCTTGATTATTCTTTAGTGTGAGGCTTCAATTCTAATAGTACCTTTATTTAAGACGTTATACCACTGCTTTGTGGGGTGTGCGAAACCTTTTACTTTTGGTTTTGGTTCATATTAAGCGGTCGTTTCTAACATACTCCTGCGGTTCTATTGAGAACATGTTCAAGCATCATGATCGAAATCTTTAGATTTTAGCCACCGTGACGCTTCCCCATGATACAATATACGTTTCCGATAAAACTTAATCTCACTTGGGTAGAACAATTATTCTACTTCTCTGTTATTTATTTTTTGTATTAATTAATTAATATTGTTTGTACAAGTGGGCAATACAACGCCGTTTGTGTACGGGTATAGTTTTTTCTTACTCACCAAGACAACAATGTTACGAACTCACTATTCAGATGCTCATTACACAGCAGCTGTTCACACTACTCTGTGGTTACAGTCCTCTTGTAAACTTCCTTTTATCGCTCGGTTGTTCAAAATAGAAGAGCCCTCTGTCGGAACACGGCTTGCTTATAATTATATCCAAATAAAACGAGGGGTCGAAATTACTAGAGTGGCCTTGATCAATAATAAGCATACGACTTTAAATAAAATTAAAGTGTTTCTTGGATATTGTATATTTGCTTACGTAACCGGACATATATAATATAAGTTTAGAATGTGTGCGTGAATTGCAATGCCTTTTCTTACCAACAAATACATACCTATTCGACGTTTGCAGTATATTCTAGATTTTTCCAGATATTGCTGTACTGTATATAGTGTTTTTCTTAAATCCAAATTATAACAATATTATATATTAATCCATTGGACAAAAATATAATCAATTAAAAATGACTTTTCTCTTTCACAAAAATGTTTTTTGATTATTTAAATAAGTAGGCGGGAATGTACTTCTTTTATTACCTAGAGCATTTTTATTTTTGAGCCTTATAGTTGTAAATTCTAGAAATAACATAAATTTACGACTGAGAGATGTTGTAGTTAGGTGCTCTCTAATGGCTTCTGAGAGAATTACCTTTGTCGATGGCTGTATAATATCCATTAAATATAGACAAGTTTGAAGACATATGGCCTCTAGTTCAGACTGTAAAAATAAATAACGCCTGGTATATTATATGAGAAGTTAGAAAATACGCCATGGACTTAAAATTTAGAGCATAGTTATTTAACAGTATAATAATACGTTCAGGATATTGTTGGGATCACATCGATTCTGCAGCGCGTCAGGTATGTTCGCTTAAGCTAGAATCGATGGCTTCTACACCATCATGCGTCAACTATCTGCCCCGATGCTAAGGCGGTCCAGAGTTAGTCATAATAGCATTCTGAGCGCACTAGCTTGTTAGATGGCTGGGCATGGATGGATGGCACCCTTTATGATTCACTGGGCTGAGCTAAATGTGCGTGCAGACGTAATTATAATTTAATAATACTACTTAATACTAGGTTAAGTCAGTACTAACAAAATAAAATATTTATATATGGACTGAATTCGAATAAAATATTGTAGGCGTTGTCTTGAAAATGATACAACTAGCACGACATCTGTTGTAAACTGGTTGTACTAATACAAACACCTGATCGAGCATACACATAACAACTCATCATAGTTTCATCGCAATCAGATGAATTGTTTAGAGTACAAATAAAGAAACATTTATTTATATAGTATTATATAATCCACTAAAAAAAATCTAAAAATTTTAATGCATCTTTTTTAATAACAATTTTTTAGATACAATTTCTTCAATATTAATTCATACTGATTTACTGATGTACTAAATTTTTAATTACTTATTCTTAAATATAAGGCAAGATACAGAAGACTTAAGAAGAAACTTTGACATTAGCTAATTAAGCCATCCTGTACCTTTAGGCGTCGCAAAAATGTGTTTTATTTTCATTTTTCGAGATATTGCAAGATGTTCAATTGAAAGAGACGTGTGCTGTGGACCTGTACAAATATTGAAAGTGATAGCATACTTATGCTAGGTCCCTATAAATTGTGTTTACCGCCAAGATTTCGTTTTTCAGGAAAAGAAATAATTTGGAATTCAAATAAACCAAACATATTTTGAGTCTCCTTCAGTATTTCATAGAAACTGGAAATAAAATGTAGAATTTAAGTAATTTTATCAATAGTAAATTATTCATATTTTTTTTATTTATTTTAATTAAATTGTATAAATGGAAAATTTTGTACGAATCTCGATCAAATCCGCTTCAACGATACAAATGCATTTTTGTTATTTATCGAGATAATTATTAATTTTCATTTTTACCGAGAGATTAAATCCCCATAATTCAGTTTTAAATATAAATTGTCCAGCAGCAAACCGTAATGGGTTTAATAAATAAAATATCAGTTTTAAAGTTCTATTTTGAATACCTTAAGTCCTGTAATTGTTCAGTTGACCTTTGATGTTATATCAAAGGAATTTATTACATATGTGGTTCGTACTTTTGTATTGTTTAATGTTTCAATGAAATTATAAATGTAATAATGGGATTTGTTGACATACTTATATATACCTAGTATCAGCTCAATATATACTTAATGTAAAGATATAGTCAGTCAGAAAGTACACTCGGAAAATCACAAAATTACATTTCTTGACGTTTTGAATCACTATTATGCTGTGGTGTGGGCAACTATGATTAGTATACCCTTGGAAGAAATATATCAAGAATTACGACAAAGACAAGGCTTAGGGAATACATATTGCTAAAACCTGATTATGTGTTGAAACTAAACAGTATCCCTCAAATTTTCATTTTTAGTTACCGAAGCGATAGCTTTAATATTTTTTCATATTCACAAAGTAGCAACAGATACTTATTATGTATATTTTATAAACGATTTTTATTATCACGTGTTCTATTTTCAATCCGGTTTTTCCAGGTACTCTGTCCTTTTCTGAGTTCCAGACTGCCTCTATGGTAAATTTGATTGCAGTCAATTTAGTGGTTTGGTCGTGAGACAGACATACAGAGTTATTTTCGCATTTATAATATTTGTGAGAATTATAATAAATCTTATTCTACCTTAATTTTCTATAACAATTTAGCTTTTCGTTCAACATACAAAAATTCTATATTAACTGTTTATTCTCATTTAATTACCATAAAATTATAAGGATTAAGAGATTAACATCCAATTATTATAATATATACCTACTAGCGGTCGCCGAATGTTTGAAATTCGACCAGCGACTTTTTCATTATATATTGTTATCTGTTTTACATTTGCAGTATGAACGTAAACAATTAATATTATCATGAAGAATAAAGGTAAATATGGTTATCTTATATGGTGGACAACTTGAAAAAGTGTCCAGCTGTAAGCAGCAAATTATAATTCAAAAAGCCACTAAGATGGCGCTACGATACGCTAGTATCATGAAATAATGATACTTTTTCAGGGTTTTTGTAGTTTTTCTGTTGTAAAGCTTTAAAAAAGTAAGTGAACAATAATTTTAAAAGCTTGTGCAGTTAAAAGTTAAGCAAGTGGACGAAAATAAAAAAGATAACAATTTTTGGCGCTATCTTGAATATTTACACGCATTTGCTACCGCAGCGCCTCCCGTTTCGCTGTTCGACGGACAGTTTTTCATGTATAGAGATGGTACTCCTCTATTCTCCATTAATATTATTTAACTTTCTGTCACTTTTCATGGAGTAACAATGTCAATGTTTTGGGGGGTCTAAGTTCACTGACACTTTCCGGGGTAGTATTTGCGATATTATTTCAATTAATTTAATGTATTTGTAACACATAATATGAATAAATTTTAGCTTTCTTCACTCCTTCTCCATATAAACTTTAACTATGTTAAATCTCACTCCATAAAACAGTCAATAAAAAGGAATCTGAAGTTTTCTCCTCATGTATTTATTTAAAAGAAGATTGACAAATATAGGTATAACTAATTTTTAGTAGGTAGTCGAAGTTTTCAAATTTGAGTTGGTGCGGTGCAATCGAGTTACCGAAATACTGTTTGTATAATATTCTGTCTTCACTATTTGTGTCGCTTGTACAAATATAAATCTGAAGTTTTATACAGATTATATATAAATAAACACACAAAACTCAACTTATTTCTAGTTGACAAGTTGAGATTGTGGTATATTTGATGATTTGTTTTGTTTAATGTTATTGTATTTAATGTATTAGCAAAATTGAGTTAAGTAGAAAAATATATATTATAAGCTCGAGTGTTCAACCTCTCGCATCTGTTCTCAACTCCGCCTGCAGAATAAGGCTGTGGTCATAACGCGTTGAAGTTTTACTTATATTTGCACTGTTTAATACAAGATAGTACTTACAACTAATGATATCGACGGTCAAAATGCTGACTAAAGTGCATGTGACAAACTTTACATATTAGTCACGTTAGGCTAATTACCTAGCCTTTCCATCGTTGATATATTCCTTTTTGGTTATACCTACCGTTTAAATTGTTTTGCTTTGTGGCCTATTTTCGTTATAGAGGTGGTTCTAATTTTCTATTGCAAATCCCAATCGTGAAGTTAGTGTCTGATCTTGAAATTCAAAGTAGGTTTCGGGTAACTATATCTGTGAACAATATAATTCTCAATACATTCAATGAAGTTAAATATAGACTAAAAGCTAACGTAACGAGATACATACTGGTAAATTAAAAAACGGATTTGCCATCAATTTAAACGTGAAATTAAAATCTTATACTTCCGATTTCAGTTGGTTTTACTGTGTAGTTACTCAGCGAAATAAATGCAGGAACGTACTCAGATATATTGAGGGAGGAAGGAAAATATTTTTGGTAAAATGTAATTTATAATAAGCGTGATTTCAAAGCGTCAATGTTTCCTCCTAGCAAATTATATAAGTTGTGCCCTTTTTAATTATTAAAAGTGTGAGCGAACAAGCTGCGCTCGGTGTCTTACGAATAAAACTTGGAACGTAAACCATTATCTAAATACAAAGATTCATCCCAATTTTTGAAGCCGTTTCTGAGAAACCATTTACATAGGTATATATACATACACACATATATTCGGGAATTTCTCTCTTTCAAGTATTAGATAGATAGATATACGATTGTTTTTGACTACAACAGTTCACAGATATGGCATGCTTAAACAGTGTTGTATAAATAAATATTAATCGTAATGTTTTTCCTTTGTTTGGTAGAAAAAAATGCATCATACCATTATATTTATTTTATTTTATTATAATTTCTTACAAATAGGCTTTAAGTTTTATATGAAATGTATATTGATTATGTTGGCACCGCACGTAATAATTTCTTTTTTTCAATTACTATAACATTTTCATAGCTTTGAATTTTTTTTTGTACAAATTTTGTATTCTTAATTTATTTATTCCAGCTTTGAAGTGTTAATTAATTGATTAACTTAACCACCTTTTATATTACAGACATATCATAATTATGATGGTCATATTAAAAAAAACACTTAATACGTCTCTGTATTACGCAAACAAAAACTAGCGCTGTTTCCATTACACGCAGAAGTTGTGAATTCAATGCAGTCAGATTTCGTTTTTTTCCATTGTTTGTTGAAACTATTTTTATTTATCGCCGACGCATCTGGCACAATGTTGCCTTGGTGGTGGATCGCAAGTTTTTAATTAATTTACTCACTTGTTAATTAATTAATATACTGAGTTTGCCCTTATATTAATAATACCACTGGTCAAACAAATGCACATTTATTTTCATTTCCATTGTATTAAAAATTCGTCGCAATTCATAAATGAGTTACTATGTTTGTTAATTTAAAATATGTGGATGCGTTGTGTTATTCTGCGTTCCAGTTAAAATCAACACAAACTGAAATCCGATAAAATATTTAACATACCATCACACCTGTATCTCCGAAGAGTTAGAGGTGTACTAATGTACACCAACAATTCATCGTGTATGTTTTTTTGATCTCAAGGAATAGGGGGCGAGCCTATTGCCATTAATCGGATACAAAGCCAAACTCCGAGCTGCTACTGAGAATTGCATGAAAAACTCAATAACACTGCTCGACTTGGGAATCGAACCCACGACCTCGATCGAAGATGTGTATATACACATTACATTACATCATTGGAATATTTACACAGGTTTTATTGAATTATTTATGCATTTAGCACTTTTAACTAATTATAGTGCTATAAGAATGAAAGTATAATATTCTGCTACTGCGCATTGCTAAGCTACGTAACGCTACGCTGCGTAGCGCTACAACATTACATAATACTTAGTATTTATTATACACGTAGATCTGTATTTATGAGAATAGCTATGAGACTGGAGTTCATTAAATTGATATAAATATTTTAAATAGGATTTATTTGACATGAGTATTTTATTGGCTATTATTTATTTGTTATAATTTATTTGTTAGAATATTAACGGAATACTACATCTTTTGTTTCAATGTATAAGATGTTAAAGTAAGACAATAAGTTCCTACATACTTTTGAGGGATGTGAAATGTATATTTGTTTTACATAGTAATACGTATATAACCTCTTTGGAGATTTCTCTGTACTTGATGCAATTATCATAGGCATAAGCTATTGCAGTACCCAGTGAATCTGTCAAATACTATAACGGCTCCAGGGTCCTTATGGATAACAGTAAAGTCAGTTCGAAAAAGAAAAAGTATTATAACAATTTTTAGACGCGACTTTATTGAAGATATTATATAGCGGCACGAAGATTATAGGAAATTACTCTCTGTAATAATTCTTATTTCTCAAGCTAATACAAAATTTGGCTTCGCGCCATCGATTAAAAATACAAACTTGAGGAAATTCAGCCAGGTTTAATAAGTTCAGTGTAAAATTACACGGCGCCCACGAGAGCTCGCCGCTGTAGGTAAATATCGTTTCGGTAGGCCCGAGTTTTGATAAAGGAATTGTTTTCGAAATTTATGCCCTCGAGACCTTTCTGGTAATGAATAAGTCGCTATATGCCCCGGAATTACTGGCGAACGTACGCCTTAACTCGTATATGTACTAGTGAATTTTATTGAGTGTGACTTATATGAATTGGTTATTGGAAATATGCAGGATAAACTTTGTTATTATAATTTTATTGGAATAGGTGAAGCAGTATATATGTATAGGTACAGTAGTAGTTAGTTTATAAAAATAAATGTAAACTGTCTATCCTCTTAAATTTGGACACATTTCAAAGAGTTAAATTTCGGATGGGTCTGTAACATTATTTTACACTAGCGGTGTCCCACGGTTTCACCCGTGTTTAATTTATTCGACCAATTCTGCAACACTTTATTTAATTAATCCGCTTATTTTCTACTTTAAATTTTGAAATACTCACTGCTGATTTCTAAGGGATAAAAACTTGAAAATAAATATAGATGTGGGACAATAAGATTATATTAAATTGTTAAGATTTATACATTGACTTCCGGTACAGATATGTAGACTTGCAGTACAGTTGTATAATTGACTAATGCGCTCTCCCACCAATGACAAGCCATTAGACAGTTTATTCTACGCTCCCACATGGAAGTAAAAAGTAGATAATTGAAATAACTTAGGACTTCACTACTGACGTTTACAACTGGGTTGCGTCCCTTTATTTTTGATTGATTCCCTCAAAGACTCGAAGCTTGCACTTGAATCTAAATTGGATCTGAATAATGTGAATGCCGTTTCGAGTTTAACCTCTATAACCCCGTTAATCTTGATAAGAGGATCCGGGAAGTGTTTCGCTATTTTATTGGCATAATTGATTATTTATTAACATACTAAAACTTGTAATGTGTATTTTATAATAGTTACTACTAGTTATGCGCCACATGATTCACAATATGAGGTTTTTGAATTTACTGTGTTATTACTTAGTCTATATGCGAAAGAGCATATTGAAATATGAACTTACAGGGATTGTCGGTTGCTAATATATTCGAAAAGATCACCTTATATTGTAAAAGGTGTTTACCAAATAACCGCTATGCTAAGAAGTTGACAACTGCTTCGCTTTCTTCACATACTACATAATAAACTTATTACAGTATGTTTATTGTTCACATCTGGTCTGATCACTGTTTCTAACACTGATATAAAAATAATAAATTAATAGTAAAACACATTTTAAAAACAAGCTTTTATTGAAAGCTCTAAAAAGAAAAAAAAACTTGAAATAAAATTGAATACATCAATTTAATCACATAAATTTATTCAATTTATATGATATATTTTTCATAAAATACATATTTTCTTTTTTCCTAGGTTTACTTTTGTCAAGATCAAGTTACATAATTTTATTATATTCTTGTTTATCTACACAAGTAAATCTCGGAAGTTTATTTTTATTCTTTTTAGAGCTTTATATAAAAGCTTGTTCTTGAAAATGTTTTGTTTTCTATTAATTTTTTTTTAACTTATCGCTAAGTTATCTTATTTCGTATTCTTTTCAGTAAACCCTTTAAATTGATACCCACGTCATGGTTGGGAAAAAAGTCTGCCATATTGAATTTGGAATGAAGTAGTTTTATTTTTAATATTCTTCTGAGCAAACCTTTTAATTTGGTACCCATATCATGGGAGTGCATAAAAAATAAATAGTCCGCCATATTGGATTTAGAATGACATCACTTAGCTAACCATGCGTTGTCATGCAAACTAAATATGAATTCAACATTTCATCTCAATCGGGTTTATTAATAACTGCTTCATAATTCAGTTGCAAGATTTGACCCGAACATATATACAAATATTGCAAGTTAAATAATACCTTGTAAAAAACGAAGTATTTCTGACATGTTCATAATAATGGAACATCTAATTCGTTATGAAAATATGTCACACTATTTAAGTCGTACTACCGACCAATATTTCTAAATTCTAGTCCACAAACAAAAATAAACTTTTCACTTCAGCTCGTTTAGATTATGATTTGATATGAATCTATTGAGAGGTTTTGTGAAATATCTGACCGCACGTACAGGCAACAAGATACATTATTATTGCAATAACGATTAATTACATTGTACTACGTGATAGTAATCGTCTGAAGTGATCGTCTTTATTTTTTTAACGTTATAAGATTATTTTTTCATGTATTTCAAGCCCTTTTTTTAAATATAAAAGTTATGAATTCATCGTCGTAGATGTACTTATCATACACCAAAACAACTTCTTAATTAAGTACATTCCATATGAATTTATATGGTTTTTTTGTTATGAAAATATTGCGGGAGCAGCATGTTTAATCGTTTAATTAACGCCCGGGGTCAAACATACTGCTATAAGACACGCAAATTGTTTAGCATATTTTGTTTTGTCGTCTATGTGTATGTCAAATTGAGTACATGGCCTACCTTCTACATTGTCGATGAACTGATTTTACAGGAATTACAGGATTACAAGATAACTTTTCCCTAACGATTCGATATAATAACATGTGAGTGACATATAATATGCATCGTGGTGTTATATCGTTAGTAAAAAAATTATATAGTGTTATGCAAATCAGTCCGTTAGTATAATACCTTGAACAGTTTATTGTATAGTTTTCCGACTATAATTACTAAAACAAAAATTTGCAAATATATAAGAATTATATACATTTAATTCTACATGATTACATAGCATGATAGAGTTTTTAACGTTAATAATACGAGAGCGGCGTACGGCGCGGCGGCGGTGCGGAGTGACACGACTCGGCCGGAAACTCGTCACTGTGTTTGAATTGAAGTCTCCATTATCTTGATGAGGCGCATTACATTCATGCCAATACACATATATGCACATAACTACTATAATACTAATATAAGTTATAAACAGTGTTTGATTGAGCCTTCAGCACAACAAATGCGGGACATGCATTTAGCTCTGTATCCTTGAAAACCAGATAACGACAATTGCGATTGTGTGAATAATGTTGCCAGGACAGATAAAATAAGTTTTACTGTTTTTTTAATGTCGTAAGCATTTGAAATTTTTGGCAACCATCTTGGATTTTAGATTTTTGCCTGAGACACTAAATTGGTAAGGGTCACTATAATTTTTACTTTGAAACCATATCGCGCTCGTTCAGTGTTTGCTGATCGTTATCAAACGAACAAACTATTACTTAAAAAATATTGTCATTGTTTTGGTTTTATGGTACTCAGGTTGTAAATAAAATGATCTTTCAACGCTACGTATATACTACATATTATTTTTTATTATTACTTCCAGGAAAATATTTCATTTGTAACCTAGCAACATTTTGTAATTTTGTTTTCAATAACAAAATAACACGGAAAATACTATCAAAATATGATTTGTTAACAGTGAAACGATACTCTGTCTTCCTTTTTTTGTTTTGCGAATAAAAAACACAAACACACGAGACGGAATATTCTTAAAATAATAAATACTAAAGCACACGGGAGCTGACATTGCATATCACAATCCTGTCAAAATTGACACAATTAAATACTAATATGTGACATTTTCGTGTTCTGACCGGCTCCATCTGCCTTTTCTTAAATCTGTGCTTGAAAGTTTAATTATGCGGAAAAGGATACATAGATATTATTAGTAGCTGTCCCCAAAAGACGTTTTATCACAGCGCTACCTTTTGCTTCAGAGATAGCATTAAAAACCTTCTCCATGAAAAAACATTTACTCTACTTGGGGCAATCCGACTGGTGGAATACCTCCAACCTGCAGAAGATCGCAGCTAAATAATCTAGTGTTGTGCTCTTGCGGTAAATAGGGTTTCCAGAGCTCTTTGAGGCAGGGTGGGTTCAAGGTCGGCAACGCGCTATTATTACAAGCGTCCATAGGCTACGGTACCCGCTTGCCATCATGCGGGTCGTATGCTTGTTTGCCAATATGTATGTTTGTATATATATATATATAGTTATATATATAGAAAATCCTGCTATAATGAATCCACTAGGCATTGTGTACGAAATGTTACATATATTCTTCTTGTTTAACACAAGACGTGTGGGTATCGGAGCGTTGATGTAAACACGTCCTGTCGCCCTGCAGCAAATTAAGGTAGAACGCATTGTGTATGAGCTGAAGCGATTCTGTACAAATTGGTAAAGAGTAAAGTTGTTGCAATTTCCAAGTTAAAAAAAGTACACACTAGCTTAATCTTGATATTATGTGACGATGTGGGCAAGGTACATGCTAAACCTAGCGGGTGAATTGGTTCTCATGTGCAACTCAACACACCTATAGGTGCTAGGTGACAGATTTTCATCTTGAGGGTGGTTGCTAACCACGTGGGCATTAGAAGATGCCTTACCAACATGTTAATTTAATCACGAAGGTTTCCTTCGCCCTAAGCTCAGGTTCATTGCAGAGATTCGAACTCACGTCAATTGATGCGGTGTCTGTACACGTTACCACTGACCCATGATTGCTTAGCATGTGCACTAATTTATTTTCAAAATTCCTTTCATTTTTAATTTTCTGCCATGAAAAATAATTTATACAAATATTGTGACCTAATTTTTATTGTTTAAATGTTGACTTTAATTAATTAACTTAACTAACTTAATTAACTTTAATTAAGTTTGATAGTTCATTATGAACTATGTAAAAATATAGAATCATAACGCCATAATAGACGTGATTTCATTCTAGAAAATATGCCCTCTCAAAGTTCGAAATATAAAAAAAATATGATAGAACTCTAAGACAATAAATATTGCTTAAACATATATTTAATTAAAACTGATAGACTATGCCAGATTTGGTGAAAATTATAAAATATATCATGTCAAGTCCAGTTAAAACACATAATATTTGGAAAAACATTTTTTTCAAATCTTTCTTGAGAGGACGGGAGAGCTGTTTGGCTTTACAGAAGTGGTCGCTTTTGTACGTATAATGTAACCTCTCCTTTCCGCCTCTTGATCAGCGACATCATTAAGGAACGCGCGTGATCCTGGCCAGCTCTCGTGTCAAACGGCTCCTTTGCCGCTGTGCCACCGACTTGCTGAAATATACTGGTTGTGTACCTAATTAAGACTCCCTAATGTTGTCATGTAATAGTGAAGAGGACCTTAAGTTATATTCGAAAGATATAGAAATGGAAATTTGTTGTTTTCGGTGGATATTTTTGAAGGTTGAAAATATTAAATACAATATTTCAAAATCTCTCTACTTTTTTATAATTATGGTTTTCTGCCTATGTAAACAATTTCACCAATGTCAAGTGTGACAAATATACGTTATAGAATTTAGTTGCCAAATGTTCGGTGTACTGTAGAATATCCTATAGAGAAAACATATTGGACCACAACAAAAAATAGTGACAAATTTTTAAATAATATTTGTTATGGGAACTGCAGGGATAATATAAAACTATATAAGTTAAACATATAAATAGAAAGCATAACTATATAGACACGAACAAAGTTAAGGAAAGTTAGACATCAATTATAGTAATGTAAGTCCATTGTCAACTCACATCATGTGAATTGTGTCCTACCGCTTGTACTATAAAGAATTAAAAAGAAGTTATTATAAACTATTCGTTATATTGAGTACTTAAGAAACTTTAACTTATTATTTTGTTATAAACACTTTTTATTTAGATTTTGTTATTAAGAAGTTATAGTCAACATAATGTATGTTTATCGCGGTTTGTTGTATAATGTGTCACTGAGTTAAATCAACTGATTTTGGTGATTTTGTACACGTCTAATCATTAGAGTGAGATCGTGCATTATTAAGTGTCGCGTTAATTTTAAAACAATTTGTTTATTCGAACTGTTAAATATTCCTAGATAATTGTTGCAAGTGTTTGTTATTTTTCAGCTAAGCACTTGGAACGTTAGCGATATCACTAACTTATTCTGGAATAACTCATTTTGTAAACAGTTTTATGAATTCGTGAAGCAATTTTCTTTTAAAATTTTCTACACCATTACTAAAGTTATGATGTTATTATGTTAATATTTAAGTCGAGTTGATTACAAATACGGTTTTTGTAATATCATTAAAAATATTTTTTAACCGACATCAAAAAAAGACGGAGGTTACTCAATTCGAATGTTTTTTTTAAAATGGATGTACAACCATTACTTCTTTGTTTATGAATTGATTTGGGTGATTCTTTTTTGTTGGAAAGGGGATAACTACCTCAAGGATGGTCCCATTTTAATTTCATTGGTATTGGACCTTAATCTTCGAAGATACACCTGGGAACTTCGAATTGAGTAATTTCCGTCTTTTTTTTAGGTCGATTAAAAAACATTTTGTAGTGTAAACATCTCTATTTGAAACTCAATGAAACGAAAAAGCGACACTAAAAAGAATCAAACACGTACGTACGTATATGGGATTAAGCCATGAATGAGATAGTAGAATACATTATGCACGGTTAATGTAAGCTCTGATTTTCTATGATCGTCATCGAATTGGCCTAGCGATGTGAATACCAGACTTGTACGCAATGTTGTATGTACAGCACGAGTGGTCGATAGTTCGAGTCCCGCTGACTTAAAATTTTTAAAAAGAGATTTTAAAGAAAATGTTTTGGTTTTCTGAAGGTTTCACTTGTATCGCGTATAAACACATGTTTTTTAAGCTATAATATTTATCTTTATATCTTTACTTGACGAGATAATATTCATGTTAATGGTGTGTCATAGGAACATAAGTGAGTGGTCGTCACAGCTCCAGTCCGAGAGCGTAGACAGGTTGACGGGTTGTAAATAGCTTTGTTTACGATGTCGGTACAGTACGACGATGCGGTGGTTGGGGGAGGATATGTACCCAACTGTAACATGAGGTTATCTCCATCTCATTTGATATTCATTAGTCAGAAATATCACTGCGTCGCTTTATTTTTATGATGCTACGTAACTCCCGCATATACATATTTAAGTAAGCGAATTCTTTATGATATTATCATTGAGTAGCATAAGCTGTATTTTCTTTCTGTTCGACTTTAAAAAAAACCTTCAAAAATCGGTCAAGCGTGAGTAGGATTTGCGCACCGAGAGTTCCGTTACTCCGCACGATATATAAATTTATGCTATGTATATTATAAAAAAGTTTTTTTTTCTTTACCTTTGGGATCCTTAACGTAAGTCCGACTCGCACTTGACCGGTTTTTATTATTTGTTGTTTTAATGTAGAGTTTGCACTATAATCACACATAGTTTAATCAATTTTCTTATTGTTTGTTAGGACTTTCACCATAATAACACATACTTTGTGAAAATTTCATCCGGCGGTATGATACAGCGCTTTAAACGTAAGATGGATAGCGTAGCTCTAGAATAAGATTTTTATTTGGGAATGGAACCTTAATAAAAATGGTTGAAGATAATGTTATTAATTATAATTATATGATTCGTGAGTTACGTGCCTAGTTAGCTATAAGTACCATAAATAATACTAGTCACTCGCGAGCATATACCGGCGTCGTCTGCGTGTGTGTTGATTGAACTCTGTAATGTAACTAATATTAATAAACTGATTGTGCGAAAAATATTGATACTTATTCAAATGCCAACAGAGAACAACAATCGCCATAGATTTTTCTTTAAGTCTGGTTAGATATGCATGTCGTAAATATAATGAAACGAATTCTTACTGATATCCAAGAATCTAGTGACTTCAGAGTCGTAATCTCTGATATAAGTTATATAGAAATTGATTCGATCGTGAGACGGGTATTTGAATTTCTCAGTACTGATAAAGTAGAGAATATTTTTCCGTTCAAATATAGACTTATCTCACGATGACACTACATTATTTAAACAATCGGAGTCTAGCCGAAGAGCCTGTAAGATTCGTCTGCGGTTGTTCAATTCACGATTTCAGATGTCTTTTGTGCTATTATTTTTAACTGTATTCTTTAAAAATGCAGTGTATTTTAATAACGCATATTTCGCGTCTCCAATGTTATAACTATTATTTAAATACATAACGTATTTAGTTCTATATTTGTTAATGCGAACGTTTGTTGTGCATTTTCATTGTGTATTCTATTAAAATATAAAATGACTATTTTATGTATGCCATTATATTTTATGTCGAGTTAGTTTTTAAAACGGGTGTTTACTAGAAGCTCTATTATTCTACTAGTGTTGCATATTAAGAAGATATATCGTTTATAAAAATTGGAACTAGTAGTACAAACCATTGGAAGATTAAGATGGAGTCGTCACGGCTAGATGTTTAATGTCCGAATGGCCCTCAGAGTTTGCCATTAACGAAAGTGAGTTTGAACGCAGAGTGATTCGCTCGGAATATAAATGTATCTCGCTCGGATGCATTCTTCGCAATCATATCTGATAAGTACTACTCTAGGTTGGGCGTCACACAAAATTTGTACTTAGATACTTACTTGAGTTAGGTCGCTTTTCGTTGGCTCCAGTTGTAAAGTTTTCTATAACATTGCTCGAAACATAATATTGAGTTGTCTATTTTAAATTTTAATGCACACTTGCAATTACATGCGGCAATATACCTAAGTTATTTTATTTTGCGAAGGTAAATGGATCTACATTACTGTCTATTTTTATTCTTTGTAGGTTTAGCTTTTGAATACAATTTCATATGATGTTAAGTAACGACATGCAGGAAGATTTTAAATACGCTAAGTTACTAAAACTGTTTCTTTTTTTATTACTTTTTAGGGGTTTTTTCTAAAGATTTGCTGAAAATACACTTACGACGTGACGCGCTTTAATTTTCTCAGGTGTAAAGTAGCATTCATACATCTGATTTAAAGTGATAATTGCGGTATATAATTATGTATAACCAATCTCAAAAGGACTGCAGTCCTGTGGCCGGTCATAATAGATTATTTATTATTACTCCTGAGGACTGAGTTGGATCATCTCATGTGCGCCAGTACGTGTTGCCTTCGGATCGGAAAATAGCAGCTCGACCATTGCTGCTTTGCTTTAAAATATATGACGCGGTAGTGCTTCCGCAATAGTACCTTGAACAGATTCTACTACTTTTAAAAGAGGTTTTAAAACAGTCAGCAAAAAAACTCCGCGAAAATGTATCGTGTTGTTTTTTTAATAGAATATTTAATCTTTTGCAACAATTTAAAAGCGTCCATAGTTTAAAACTGGAATAGCTTCGTGTTTCTCAACTTCACCGGGCCACTACCATGAATCTTGTTCTCGTAAACCAAAAGGAAATTGCTTGGTAAAAGTTTGCGGATTTATTACGTATTTGTACGTCCGACTGAGTGTTGTAGGGATTAGACATTTCGCAACGTTTGTACTCGATTGCCTGATAATCGGTTCCCATTTAACTCTGTCGGTTCTTTTGGCATGTATTTATAAGTTTTTTGAATAAGTTTTCGGGGTATATCCCAGATCTATAATAAACTTCCTAAGCACATTACCTCTGTGCCAGATAATAAATTTAAGAATCATGATTAAGCAAGTTTTATTGTTGAAAGTGTGGATCATTACTTGAATGACGGCGAGGTCTGGAAGTGACTCCCTCTGTTTCGCTGAAATTATAATAACTGTAAAAAAATATTTTTTTAAATGATAAACCTGGTCGAGTTTCTTGCAGGCTCTTATTCATGCCTGGGATGTTTTCTGAACCAGTTGTAATATGTTGACATTCATAAGTGCCTTCTTATAATGCCTAAATAGAGTAAAAATATTTTTGATTATCATTCATAAAAGCATACGTCATTGCTGAGAATTACCATGCTGGCTTTACAACTTAAGTTAGGAAAATTGCCTCTAGCTCGGTTTTAAATAATGCACCAAGCAAACGACAAGTCAACATGTTCTGTAGTCGTTTTCTGTTAAATAAGTAAAATAATTAAATACGATTTCAAAGTCGCAAGTGTTTCGAGCGAGCAATAAGTTAGACTGGGTCCGGGGGTTTTATCTGGCCGGCGGCCGAGTTGAGTGAATCCAACCCATATTTCAGGCTACACGCCGCAATTTACATAATTAACCAACTTCCTAGCGACTTTCGCGTCAACCTTCGCTTTACGTACACCACTGTTGGTGTTTTATACGTGTTCGTTGTGATGTTCGAAGGCTTTCGATTTGTTTTGTTACGTCTTTGGATTGTTTTTCGTTTACAATGTTCTGAGTTTTGTTACAGCCTCGTTTAATTCAAACACCTAGCTAGTTTGATTATTTTCACTTTGTTTAGATGTTTAAGTCAATGCTTGTGTTCTTAATACGAATAATACCACTCATTTGTAGTGAAAAAAGTGTAAACTTGAACTGCTTGTTACGCTTTATCTGTCTAAATTATTCATCATACATAGTCCAACACAATATACTAAGTAATGATTTTTACTTCTCTTTGTGATTTCAGGACTTGTTTCTTTTTCCATTAAGATTTTTTTTAATTATTCTTTATAGGTTTAGCGATTGACCACATTCCTCATGATAAATGACGATCTGGCCTAAGATGGTAACATGCTAATCCTAGTAGAAAGACTGGTTGGCTCTTAAGTTCAAGCTATCGGAACACATCTATAGGTGCTTGGCGATAGATTTTCAACTTAAGGGCTGTAACTAGCTAATATAATATTTTTAGTTTTGATCGTTGTGTAGATATTATTAATAACAATAATATAGTTTTATTGATAGAACATACTCGTAAAAGTACACGGTGAATCATCACTAACTAGAATCTATATTTTAATAACTTACGGATCCTTTGTTTTTAGATGTCTTTCAAAGTGTTTAGTGACTATCAAGATTTTTCTAAATTTACAGTATTACAAATGAAATTTATTTTATACAGCTATGATAAAAAGTTACGATTTGGTAGGTACTACTTTACAACGGAGCAAAAGTGTTGATAGATACAAACAAATTAACATTTATATAAATATTAACAAAATTTTACATGATATGAAAACATTAAAGTAAGTTATGTCGTAAAATGAAATTGTAATCTCGCTACGGATGACCGAAGTTTCACCTTATTTAAGATTTACGACTCCATGAGATATGTATTATAAATGCAACGTGTGGAGCGAGACTCGCGACCTTTACTCAAGTTTTTTGTACTTGTGTATTGTTTTTATTATTTCGAACTCACAATTGTTTTACGTACTTGCAGTACGGAGTTTGGATGTTTATAGGCCACTTGCCTGGCTACCTATAAGACACAAGTTGACAATCTATCAAACACTTATCGGGGTGTTAGGCTGCCTGTCTACTGAAGGGGAGATGTGCAAATTTCGACCAAAAAATGGCATAAAAATCTAGTGATGCACTGTTTACTAATGTATGATCCTAAACACTCACTACAATAAAATACGTAGGAGACGTGAAAAATCCACTGAAACTCCATTTGAAAATTTTACATAAATTCTTCTGTTTTTTAGGTACTCATATATATAATCAGATTAACCCAATTCTTCAAATTTATCATTTATCTACACAAAGCAAAACTTACTATTTACAATTGGTTATTAACACTTTTATACAGTAATACAGAAATTTATTATCTATTGTTTCATAAGAACTATGCTTATTCAAAATTCTTCTTCATAAAACGATGATAATATAGGTAAAATTAGAGAACAAGGGTCTGGAGATCTGTAGTTCAGGTCTTTGTACCTTTTTCAGACTCCAGACCTCACATTAAATGTAACTATTATCATTACCTACTGTTGTATAAAATTTATGTTCGTATTTTTTGTGTACAAACAATATTGTATATAAATAAGATGCTAAATGCGAGGTCAAATAAATACATTTATTATTATCTCGTTTATTTAATTATTTAATTTTTTTTAATTCATTACAATAATATCTATATAAAATACAATATTAAAACAAAAAATATAGAAAAACTGCTCATTATATTATATAATATATATTGGTTGAATTTTTCTAGATATGCAATTCTATTGGTCGAAAAGTTCACGAATCTCCGCTCAATTGTACTTGGAAAGTAGTCCTTTTTGAGCTTCTAGTGGTATTTTGAACACACAACGACTTATCATCAAGTCAGTTTCTGATCAAAAACGATTCTATATATAATTGTGAGTATTTTTTATTTGAAATCGTAACGATGGAGTTGATTTAATTCCGTCATTATTATCTTCGTTTGTCATAATTTACTAGTGTACTGAAAACGGCAGCAATAATGAATCACATTTTGTTAAGTATTATCATTTAAAAAAAACATTTTATATATATTTTCTATGCAGATTTACTTCTAAATTGTGAAATTATATCGTTTGGACTTGTTTATTGATTGATTGCTAGCACCTAATATACTTTGTTTTATGATCAACTAGCTTTCCACCCACGGCTTTGCTTGCATAAACTATACATACATATGCAAAATTACCAGACTTTTGTTGGTACTGATTCTGGAACAGGCTACAAAGTGTACACCCTCGCCACATTTTATATTTCCATCTTTAGCAGTTTGGAATGGCCGATAATAAGTCAGCCTGGACAAACCTTTTTATATATTGATTTTTTCGGGTTTTAAAAGTTTTTAACTTTATAGACAAATAAAACAAGATAATAATTATCATTTCCTTTAACATATCTGTAGACATAAATTATTTTTTGTTTGTATACTTTATTTTATTTTACTTTATACTCTACGTATAACAGACTTTCAGTCACGTATTATAAATTACGAACTAATACTCATCCAATAGTTCAAGCAAGAATGATTTTAGGCTTTTTTTTTAGAACTGACTATACTGTTAGCCTTAGGGGCTCTGGAGATTGACGGCTCTTACAGCTTCACCGGACTTGATGGATCTTTAGGCCTGTTGTTACCGGTTTATATAATGTGTGTGGTCACAGAACACACCTGCTGCTATCTCGCCTCGCTGATAGTGCGAGTTCATAGTACGGTTTCAATATTCATAGCAACACATATCTAACATTTTTAATTATTTTTTACAATGCATAATTAGGCCTCTATAGAATTATTAAAGAAAACCTACGGAATCAAAGCAGATGAGATATTAGTAAAAGCGCGCTAGGGACTGCCGCGCCGACGTGACGGCAATTTAAAACCATTTCCCGTTTTAAAAAATTACTTCGTAATTCTTAATATTCTTTTCGACGAATTCTTCACAATAGTAAATTTTGTTATAAAATATATTTCAAAGAGAATTGTATATTCCAAAACGTTCATTATTAGTGAAGTGGTACGGGTGTATATATAATTTGGTTTCACTAATTATTTACCCAAATAATATTAGTAAGTACTAATGTCTTTAGTATCCACATAGTGAATCTCATCAACTCGAGTGAAATTTGATTCCCCCATTCACCACTCACCAGTCGGACACAATTATGTATCATAACCTACCACTCGGCATGTCTTCCACTCTTTTATAATTCAAAAACATGTATCAACGTGCGAAAAGTTTTTTTAAAAACTCCACTACCTTTGTTAGAATATAATTATCGTACCGAATTTACTAAAATCTATATTGTACTTTTAGCTCAATTTATTCGTTGCCAGCGTCGCCCGTATTAGAGGAAAATAAATGCTAAATAATTTTGCCCCTAATTAATTAATTAAGCTGCGTCAAGCGGATGGTACTCAATGCTTGGACGTTATAAAAAGTTCAATTAAAAAGTCGTTTTAATAATACAATATATTTTTAGGTGGCAATTTTATAGCGACAAATTAGTGTACAGTTCGAGTTTTATAAATGCGTATTAAAAAAAATGTTTTTAATACTAAAAAGGTGGCAAACAAGCATACAGCTCGCCTGATTGTAAGTGGCTACCATGGACGCTTGTAATCCCATTGGTATTAGTAGCGCGTTGCCGACTTTGACCCCCCCTACCCCAAGGAGCTCTGGAAACCCAATTCACTGCAGGAACACAACACACACAAGGTATTTTTTGTCGTCGAATTGTTTGTTTGCATATCAACATTTAGCAGTGGGTACTCTGCGGGACATAGGTCTCCCTAGGTTCACCTGGATCATATCTCCAACTTTCCGCATTCGACTTGTGTACGAGCAGAGTATGTGAAGTCTATTTGTTGAACCTTATCGGTTTTTCTAGATTTACAACTTTTGTTGAGTAGACATATAAATCTGTACTTTGAATTATAGAGTAGATACTAGCCGCGCCCCACGCTTTCACCCGTGTTAATTTTATACGACAAACATCGCCAACGCACCCGTGTAGGCAATTTTTTATACTTTGGGTAAAACTATCTACATTTTCATGAGGAATAAATTCATTTTTCAAATTGTAATATAGCATATGTTACTCGCTGATACTGTAGCTTTATATCGGTGAAAAAAAAATTAAAATCGGCACTCTAGTTTTTAAGTTTATCCATTACAGACAAAAAATCAAATCCTTTCTCTTTATAATATTGGTATAGATAAGAAAAGATGCTTAAAAGTACATATATCAAAACGATGGTAACTGCGACCGCCATACAAATAGTAAATTATATTACCTTGGTTCACTTCGCAAGGGTTTAATCCCTCTTAGTGGTTTAGTGAGGAGTACAATGCTGGCACAAATGTACTGACTGTTGTCTAAGTGATTCTTGTTATATTTTGAGTATACTGTATTTGCAGTACACGTATACGCCAGTGATTTCATCTGAACAGTGTAAAAGAAATCTTATCTGAAACGTTATGTCACAAAACGGGTACCTGTTCTAACTATGTATGTATATCTTTATGTAGGTAAATGTTGTTGGCCTGGTATCACCTATATGTTTAGCCTTTGATAGACTTAATTAATTTTTGACACGTATTTGCTATGTAAAAGGGTCCTTCGTCAAACCCTCTAATCTGTTTTACGATCGATTTACACCGGACCCAATGGACTGAAAGGTTTTTATTAAAGTACCTACATATATACATATATATAGTTTTTAGGTTGTAATCCGAATACAGGTTAGACGAAATGTTTTATTTGTTATTTTATAAAATTTATAACTGAATATATAATGTTACTAGCATGTTATATATTTTTATGGTGGTATATAGTTTTGAATTTACTTTAAACTAGCTGAGATGTGGCAGGTTCGGTGTGTCAAAATAATGAGACGTGTTTACTGGATGGTTACCTTTTAATAACTGGATACAGTACATGACTTACGAATACATGGTACATATGATACATTTGTTAAGCGCAACGTCAGCACACTACGTAGCAAACTGCTGCAACTGCTGTTTAATAACAAAAAAGTATAGCCACTACACGAAACTACTAGATAATCTACAAACAAACAAACATTACCTCTTAAAATCTTCATGAATAAATCTGTAGTTATGTTTGCACATGTAATATTTTATTATTAGTTTTTAAAATCTAAACTAATATAATAAAGCGGAAAAGTTTGTTTGTTTGTTTTAACACGCTAATCTCTTAGCCAGATTCACGAGGTAATAATATAGGCTATTCTATAATATTAGGCTATTATAATTCCCAGCTAGTTTTAAATATTATTTTTAGTTACGTAAGTCGGAGGTCGAAGCCCTAGCGCACTGCTTTATCCGCGTGCGCTGCTTAAGGTTAATGATCTGTAAATACAATGTTCTACAAAAATACTGGTCATTAGTATATCTAAAAAAAAAGTCAGCGATAGCATATATATAGCGGGAACCCCCAGTACCAGCTACTTTTGACCGCATTCAGCGGAGGGCGGCTCGAGTTATTGACGATCAAGCTCTTTCCGATCGGCTTGATCCATCGTCTCTGCATGTTCTACCGCATCTATCATGGGGAGTGTTCCTAGGAATTGTTCACCATCGGACATCGCGACAGAATCGTAAATTCCATCCATGCCACCTCGATGTCCAGCGTTCCACAACAGTGCGTTTCTTAAGGCGCTTTCTGCCTCGCAAAACCACTCTGTGGAACCAGCTGTCGCCAGAGGTCTTTCTGAGCCGTTATGACCTGGTGACCTTCAAGAAGAGAGCTTATTCTTCCCTGAAAGGCCGGCAACGCATCTGCGAGCCCTCTGGTGTTGCGGATGTTTGTGGGCGGCGGTGATCGCTTTCCATCAAGTGCGCCAAGTGCCTGTTTGCCCTTTTTTATCATAAAAAAAAACTATATTTTATACATAAGCCACAATAAGGTAATTTGCATTTTTTTTTTGTTGGAGCTTAAAAATTAATTTATGAGCATTATTTTAAGCATGGCATACTAATTCTTACGAACAAAAGTAACTTCGTCATAAAGAAATTTTAATGAACATAAACTTTGTCCAATGTTATTTGGACGCATAGTTTAAGAGATAATGCAAAATTCCTGATGACCATACCAGTGACCATCTGGCCGCCCGATAAAAACATTATCTATACTGAAGTGTTATAAATCATCAATCAGTGACTTCTTCTAAATTATATGTGGGTGAAACCGCGGGGCACAGCTAATTATTCTATTTAACAGAATATTAGGTAAAACTTATTCACCTGTATAAATAACATTCAGCACAGCCCTTGCATAAAATTATTACTTTCATATTAGTACAACTGAAATATTGCATGAAAGCTAGTTTTTAACAAGTGTTTTTCAATTATTATTTTTTGCTTTAGTGTATGAGTAATATAATAATTTATCAAAGTAAAAGAAACATCACTAAGATAGAATACTTTTACGAGTACAAATTATGATCATTACTTTACGTAAGTTTATGTAAAAAATGATTTTACTGTCGTAAAAGAAAGTAACCTTAATTAAACTGTAATCTTGATGTTAAAATATATTCATAATATCACAAAATCAAAGATGTAATTTAATGAAACTTGTGTACTATAAAAATTTAAATAATCTTAATAAACAGTAAACAAGAGCATTCAACGGGCAGACACCGACAAAAACATTATTAGGAATGGGCGGGCTTTAACCGGCGCTGTCAAGCCGAGGTGCGGTCGGACCGTCCGCAAAACACCGCTTGGCAATCATGCATCTATTCTACACCAGGCTTTATTATAACTCCTCAGGACGTTTAAAAAGTTTTTATCATGTAATATGGAGGATTATTTCTATATTAATTATAATGTACTTGTATTTCTGTTAGTCTGTTTTTAATTAAATACGAACTGACAACAATTTAGAAATAGATTCCAATATTTTGTAGGTTTTGCCCTGACATACCGAAGAACCGAAATTATTATATTAAATACTAGGTGACTTGAAATCTTGAAATCTTGAGTATAATTCCCTTAGTTAAGTAAATTTCTAAAAGAAAAAAAGAAATCGAAAATAAAATTGACAATATAGTGAATATTTCATACATGGCGGATTTGCGGATATAGTGATACTATTATCACGTTTATTTGAGGTCCAAGTTTGATAGCTTCCGTAACAATTTTATTGAATCATTTATTATTATCATTATCAGGCAGTATCAAGCCAATGTTGGGCACCAACCTGCTTCTAACCATATCGCTCATTCCTTATTGATTCAGTCTACAATTAAAGTTAGCCATATAATCAAGTTTGTTCAGCATACCACCAAATCTGTTTAAAAAATTAAAAAATTAGAAGAAATCGGATATCATCAGGAGATTTTAGTTATTCTACGGGAAACTCCTGCCTAATATAGTTCTTAAACTTGAATCAGATATTAAACTCGTAAACTACCAGTTAACAATAACAATGATATATCATAAGTTTAAATTTATTAATATTCACGAATAACCAATAAGGTTAGGTTAAGCATCCGGATGGCACGACTCTTCAGAGCGCTTTGACTTCCGTCCAAACGCGCCATTAGTTGTTTCACAATTAAAAAAAACTCTTTCACATCTCTCAGCACCAAAACTATACTGTGCAATATTTGTGCAAAGTTGAGTAATATTAACATTTACAGGTCTCTCCAAAACATAAAGTACTCTACTATACTCCTAAGATTGAAAAAAAAACATCGTCTTTTTGGGCCACTTTATTGTTCATACTTTGATATTGAGGTATGAGTTGGCTTCGTAACGTTTTTTCTTTGACAACAAACGGACAGACGCTCGCAACAGACAATTGTAGCACGCCCCGTTTATAATAAATCACGTCGTGATTAATGAACTGCGACAGGGGTTCGCTTGATAATAATCATATGACCACGACGTCGCCAAGCGTTGCGTCGGTGACTTGCACAGGCGACCTCTGCGTTGGAAACATTAGTAAGTAGTAATAAGTTTTTGCTCGTAACTCTTTCAGTTCACAATTAAAATAGTTTTTTCGTCTAGTCAGTTTGAGAAGACAATATAACACAATGAGGCCAAAGGCTAGCTAGCGAACAAAATAATACTGCTGTTAAAGTTAATATTGCAAACTAATATTATGACTCGTGATTAGCTTATCGATAGAGGAATAATAACTCTGGTGGGGGTACGTGTCCGCGGTGACAAACACTCTCGAAGTGCCCGAACATTACAATTTCCGTCAATGCCGGCAACTCAACTGATTTATGGAACACTCCACCTGTGAGATAAATTATTGTGTACAAGATGTTTGATTATTATCAAAAAAATAATTTTATTTTGTGATTGATAATTGAAAGTATTTGGTATTTGACTAAAAGGCTAAAAGCATGGAATATGTTCGAATTTTTTCGCAGGTTCATAACGACAGCTGACAGAATTTGAGAAAAATGATGATAAATTGTGCTCCGTTATGTGTGCTCCAGTATTTATGTGTTTCTTCCTACCTTAGGAATACTAAAACTAAATTGTGAGCCATCGTGGTCAAACAAAAAGTGGACTATATGGACGAACTTCTTAGGTCCGATTTTAACGTATTAGTTATTTGTTGACACAAGTTTACAAGTGCATGTTATACGACGACGAACTTATTCCAAAATTATTATTTTATTGTTATTTGTAGGCAAATTACTTGTGCCCAAGTTATTTTTACTTTATTACTAAAGGTTTTAGCATTCTACACATACCCGACTTGTGAATTTATCTGTCGACGAATCCTGTAACAGATTCCCGTAGGGTGATGATTTCGAATGTACCTACCTGCTCTTCGTTTAACTCTTCGTCTATTATTTATTTAGAAAAAGAAAGTATGATGTTCTATAATGGAAACAAGTAAGAAGTTCCACTTATATACATTAAATCAGAATTTTGTAAAATAAAGCTGATACGCCGGCGGCATTGTTTACTTTTAATATCATCGTATCCATAAGGGATACAGGTTTCGGATATACCTTTCGCTTTTAGTATATTTTCGCAAAAATGTAATGGAATAACAAAATTACACGCACACGTAGCCCATAGTAAGCAAATTCGCTGCTATGTTATTTTCATAAATTGCACTCAATTTCATATAGGTAAGGTTAAATATTAAACATAGTGAGCCTTTGTTTGGAATTCGGAGAATATTCTAAAAGTTTTTTCAGCTTGCACCTTATTTTTGATACGGGAAGTTTTATCTACTAGTGTAATTCAAAAAAAAAATGTGGATTTAATAAATGTAGGCTAGGGAATATTTTTGTTTTTGGTTATTTGTAGCACTATGCTCTTTATTTACTTAGCTTCGTTATTTAATAAAAAAAGACAAAACAGTTATGAGGACTGCCGACAGAAGTGAAAACTTAAAACTATAAACAAACAGCCGTTATTTTTGGATATCCAAATTAATTGTTTGATCTTAAATTAAAACTTGTAAATCAAAACTGTTTCACACAACAAATTTGTTTTATCACGTTAGTAAAATACTTCCTAAATTACTATAAAATACGCATTGCATAGTAATTGTAGGTATTAAAAAATAATAATGATGTTCTTAACTTTTAGGTTATGTTGCTATAAATACTCCGTTTTCTTCGTTATTCCAACTATACCTATATCTTTAAGAGAATGTTAATCTATTTTATACTATTTATAATTTTTGATTTTATTACACATACATTTACAACTGGCCCAGCATAATAAGTTATACTAATAGGAACAGATATAGTGTTTTATCGTTAACGCGTCACGTGACCATGTCGATGACAACTTACATTAATTTACTCCCTATCCAAACCTATGCTATAACTATTGATTGATTGAACTATTGATAAACTTATGCAGATATCTGAATTATTTGCTAGAAGTTTTCTTATCACCAAAGATGTAGACACGAACTATTCCGGTACATCTGAAATTCTTTATTCATACAACGGATTATCCGTTAAATTTACATGTAAGTGAGCTAAGATAAATAAATATGTTCTTTGTAAAATATACTGGAATTAACACACGCTTAGAGAATACATAAAACTTTCACATTAATGCAACATTAGTCTAATTTCAATTTATCGCAATAAAATTATGAACTGCAAGTTTAAGGCTACCTACCTACATACACTACTTCGATATTACTTGAGTAATGTGGATAATAAAATCCAATAAGTGAACGACATTGTCTGTAAATATTGAAAACAAAGTAAAGGATATAGTTGTAAGTTTAATATACTTAGTGTGTTTAATTGTGAATTATTACCATTTTAAAACCTGTTGCCTACTTATTTTACTCGCTGTGATTTATTATATTCATACATTTGTACCTATGTTGTTATGATTTATACGGAGTGCGCGATGGATGAGCCCGTCGCCGACCCTACAACCCGATGACATAAATTCTTACGTTTTACAAAACGCTACCTAAACGAAAATAATGTGTCGCCAGCAGTGGAATTAATTTGACACCTGTCTAAAATGAATTGTTGGGAGCAATAACGCATACTGTTACAAAACGATATAATTTAATAACTCTGTTTTGGATCATCATAGAGATATAATGGCAGTTAGCTTCGAGTTTCATAGCTTATTAATTTTATATTGTTGTGCAAAATTCTTAATTCAATTTGCGTTATTGTTGATGAAGGATATTATATTTTCCAATATTTTTTGTGTTTTTGTAATTAATATTTTATGACTGTTCAGATTTAAATACAGCTCTTCAATTACTTTGATTGACGTATTAGTTTGAGTTTGTCATGCATTGCTACCGGTGTCAAGAATACTATGTTTATTACTTATGTTGCAACTTGCAGTGACAATGTGTGTATAGTCAATTGAATCCTACAATAAAGATGTACTTTTGTTAAAAAATAATATCAGGTTGATACCACAAGATGGTGTTTATGTATTATCTGTATCTGTCTCATCTGTACTAATATGTTTATGTACAAGCCTTAATTTGAAAATCTGTCGCCGAGCACTTCACAATGTGTTAGGCAGCTTGTGCTTGGAAGGCAGTTCTCATTCTAGGCTTAATAGTTAAGTGTAAATGTAGTCACTTAGTATCAGTATTCTATAATAGTGAAAGTATTATGTATAAAATTGAACGTTTCTTTGTACTTTATGCGTTCCATTCACCCGATTGCGACGAAACTTTTGTGAGTTATTGTGCGTACGCCCTTTAAGGTTTCTGTATTAGTGTAGTCAGTTTTTAACAGATGGCGTGCAACAGCGGGAACCAAGTCGTGTGCAAAAGCTACTCGTAAAAGTTGTAATTAAAAAGTAATAATTGTTGGGCCTTTAATAGTGATCATATACAAATTATCGGAGTCAAAAATGCTTAAATAAAATGAAACTTTAACAAACGATCAACAATTAATATCAATTAGAAAAAGCAACGGGCAGTCTGTGTCTGGGTTTTTTTCGTGCTGACTTCGTCCATTTTGTACGTTGTTAATTGACGGGAGAGGTTGCGCTGCGCTGAACTGTTTTCGCTGACTATACCTTGTTAGTTGGTATCGAAAAATATCACTTAGAAAATATGTTTAACCTTTATTGGCATATGCAACACTTTGTTATATATTATTATTCTACTTAATTTTGTTTTAAATGTAGTTCAGTATAATACCGTTTGTATTTCCTTGCTACAGCTTTTCGCTTAAATGAATTGTTGAGTTTGAGTTACCAAATCTACGAAGAAGCTGCACTAGTCATAATTTATATGTACACAACTATAAATCTATTACGTCTAGTCATGCCCTAAAATTAGATGTATATATATTCCTCTATACGATCGACTTAACGTCAATTAAGTCTATTCTGTGGGCGTTTGAAGTGATGAGTTGACACCGATCATCCTGGTAATTTCCTCAGCATCGAATAATATCAAAATATCATCGTACGTATCGTATATTTACATATCTTGTGGACTATTAGTTTACCACCTATGAACATATTATATATATAAAATAAAAACAACAAAGATTTTCTTAATTTTAGATGAAGGGTGCGGGGTTGTAGGTATGTTTTGCCCGACTGGGTTGCGACCTACATGCATGTGGTGAAAAGTCCGCCATAGTAAAGAAATCGTAGTCATAGTAAAAAAAAAGAATAGAAAGACGATCGAGAGGGGTATGTTCGAAGTTTTGCGTAATCGAATCAAAAATTAGATCTACACAAGAACCAAATACACCGACATAGCCCTCACAGAATTGCTAGAATTTAGTGGTAATGGGTGGTGCAAATTGCTCGTCAAACTAATGGCCAATGTGGCCGAAGAGTTTTCAAATGACGATCACGTACTGCAAGACGAAATTTGAGCAGACCCGCCAAAAGGTGGACCGAAGTCCTGGTGAAGGTTTTGGGAAACTAATGGATGCGGGTGGTGCAAGATCGGTCGTTGTGGCGATCTTCGGATGACGTCTTTCGTCTGAATGGACGGATGGATAGATGGATGTCGAATCCGTAAATATTATATTCGGTGAGGCATCAAATTGTTAATTATGAATACTCGCTATTAAAGGATTGACACAGACAACTAACCATTACGTTAATTAAATTGATAGCCGGTAACCGTAAGGTGCTATTCCGCCGTGACAATCATCAAATTGAGTGACAATAATGGATTAGTCCATCAAGGTGACACGTAAGTCACAATTTAATATCATAAGTCGGCTCTACACTACAACTGTTTTGTCTTGTATGTACACAGGTACACGAGTAGGCGTGTTTTTATATTACTTTTAATATTACTAATGGTTAATACACTGATATTTTTGTTATGCGTGTGATGTCATCATTAAATTTATGAAGTAATAAAAAAAAAATATATTTAATCGTTTCTGTTCGCACTTGGCTGTTAAAGAAGTTTTCTTTTTTGTTTATATTCAACTGTTCAGGGTTTATCAATTGTAAAATACAAAAACAAATTTTAATTTATGAAGTCAATTAAATATTAAACTTTGCACATTGGTGCTGTAAAGTATACGAAAAGCTTTGGAATATTAAATCTATCTTTTTTCTTCTATGTATTTGTATTTTTAACCCATTTTAATATTTTAATTTAAAAATAGCCTGACGAATATGGCGTTTTTTAATAATTTCGGCTTTTTTGTAAATATTAAAAATATTAATTAATAATATCAATATAATTAATTATAATATAATTTCAGAAAATGAATAGAAATGTCAGAGTGCCTAAAAATATTATTTGCATTTTTTTATAAAACAATTTTGGGACTGTTGTTTCCCCAACTGATATGTTAAAAACTGTCAAAATAGTCTGATTTTTATGTCTAGTTTCTATAAATACTAAAATTAAAGATTCAAATGATTTCAAGTTGCAAAGAAGATGTTTTTTTAATTATTTTTTGCAAATCTCACAAGCAACTCAGTAGCCCAATAACAACAAACCTGACTATCGATTCCTCAGATTCACTAACACAGATAAATATATAATATCTTTTACCAGACTGCGAAAAAGGAGGGTTATGTTTTTCGAGAGTATGTATATGTGTATGTATGGATGTCTATTTCTTTGGCACTCTCTGTAGCCTAGACGCTTTGATAGATTTTAGTGTACGAGGTGTCGTTAGATTCGTCTTAATTGTGGGAGTGACATAGGCTATATAATATTTAACTACGACGACGTCTGGAAATCAAATAAAAGGCAAAAATAGAGAAATATTTTTTTAGTCAAGTGTCTTTTGTTGCAGTCAGGTTTTTCGTTTCCTTTTTTTAAAATAATTTAGCTTGTTATCATTTCAAATTACCTAAAATACCTTTCTCAAATTTATTATCAGCTCTCCGACTAATATAAGAATCCTGAGAATTAAAGTGTTTAAATCAAGAAGTTTAAATCAAATGCTAGAGCTTTAAAAAGTAATTTACAAACGATATACAGCGTTGTTAGCACATTCACGCACAGTTTATAAAGTGAGTGCGTTTCGATCCATCAATATTTTATTAGATATATTGCATTTGTGTGTTGTGTTCGATATTTTGAATAGTTTTATTAAATATGGATTTTCATGATTCGTGTTTTTATTCTTTTATAAGTTTCTTGACGACAAGAATGTTCGATTGTTAACTAACGCAGACACGCACACTTGCACAGGTAAACCTCAGCTCGATCATAGCGTGTATGGCAAGCATAACAATAAAAAGAGCCAAAGCTCTAATGTTCAGTCATTAGGAACTTGGTTCTGTCGAGTCACTAGTTCGTCTCGATAATCAAAACCGCGGACAGCAGATGACAACTCGTGAAAACGTTTGTTCGTTGCCCCGAGCATACAAGTGTTTGATTAACAACAAAAACGCTACTAAAAATTATATAGCATATTTCCTGTCAGCTACAATGTACTGCTAATCGCTAATGTATTAATAATAGTCTCAATAAATATCCTTCTATAATTCTACTACTGACTGAAAGTTTAATGGTGCGGCTAGGGAGTTAGGGTGAAGGGTGTAAGTAGCACCAAAGATATTCACAAAGCACGAGGCACGATTGATTCACCGATATTGAATTTTAATACAACTACATATCTGTGACTTTTTTAATTACTAGTTTACATATACGAAATATTATGCTGATGGGATTGCGGGTACACCTAGTAGATAATATAAAACCGTTCAACTTCTATGCACAATTTACCCCACTTTTAAAGTAAAATGTTTTAACTTAGTATCCCCTACATGTATGTAGCACACAAAAACAGCTGACGCGAGTGTACAACAATGCCTTTACGCACACTGCCGTGCCACAAAAATGTCATCGCATCAGTCACAAGGCGACATGGTATCTAGACGTTAATATAATCAAAGAATCAAATATATTCTCGTTAGAAATGCCACCTGTGAAATTATTTTATAAAATGAAAATACATATTGTAAACTATTCTATTTTACGTCATAAGCAGGAAAGAGGAGATAAGCTTTAAAATGATGTGTGAATGATTAATTTTAAGAATTAGGTTAGATATATATGGCGTTGCTACAAAAACACTAAACCTATAAACGATAAAAAAAAAACACTCTTATAAGAACGGTAAACATTTGTGATATCGAATCGGGTGCTATCCAAAAACTAGCTCATTGCAGCATATCTTCATTTGTTATTATTGTGTATCATGAATATTAAATGTTCGATTAAAACAACGAACCTTAGTTTCTGTGAAATGTTAAAAGTTACCAGTACGAATGTGATACGGATTTATAATTTAAAGACATCGTCGCAGCCATATAAACATTGCGGCGAGTGAATAAAAAGAGATAATGTATCATTTCAACGGTTCAAACAATTAATCACTCTTTGTTACGTGCGGAACATGATTTTTATACATTTCAGACCCGAAAGTTTTATGGAAATATGTTCAAGCGAAAGTTTCACGAAGTTCTAAAGGTCAACGAGACGTTTTTAGCATGATTATGAATTTAAAGTTAACCTCAAAGGTTTTAATAAAAGTGTATAATAGAAAAAAAAGAACGTTAGTAATTATTAGCATAAATTAGATAAAAGTATAATGATACCACCCCATAAGACTTTACAAAAGCTATAATTTATTTATTTACTGCCTCATTAGCCTAGTGGTTGTAAGCGCGACTGCTATGCTCGAGGTCTTGGGTTTATTTCCAGGTCAAGCAAAGTGTTATTGGGTATTTTTATGAAATTCTCAGTAGCAGCTCGGAGTTTGGCTTTGTGCCCTATTAATGGCAATAGGATCGCTCCCTGTTACATGGGATCGAAAAACATACCCGGCGAACTGTGGGTGTACATTTAGTACGCCTCTGCCTAACCTTTCGGGGATACATGCGTTATGGTATGTTATGTTATGTTTTATGTATGTACCAGAAACAATACTGAAAATAATTATATAATTTTAATTAATCTTCACTGAGATTGATAGACGGATCTTTGTACTTTTATAGTAGGCTGTGCCCTACGGTTTCAGCCATGTTAAATTTATTCGATCAACTCTTCACCGCGCCGCGCCGCATCGCTACCAACGCACCCGTGTACTCTATCGTTGTTCTCACTTGCGTACAGCTTGCCAGACTTCTTAACACTCATGGTTACTGCTTTGATCCTTAGGGCAGTAGCGTAAAGTTATATAGTCTACAACCTTCTTCAATAAATAGGCTATAAAATGTAAAAATATTTTTTCTAATCTTACTAAGTAAACAAACAATCTCTTGAGTTTTATACAATTAAATACATAGATACGAACTCAATTTGTGTATCTATATATTTCTGATAAAAGAGTTGAGGCTTCGATTTGGAACGTGAATATCCCGAGTCGGGGGTCCGGGGAAGCTCATACGGAATGCATATTATTCGCTGCGAGCTGACTTCATAAGCGGTTGATTTAAAATTGTAATTCTCACTCGGCTGAAACACCTCCGGTATTACTTTACGAACTGTTGGAATATTAAAACAATAATAATTCACACATAAATAATCTAGACGGCGCGGCGTAATGTCTTGGTAATATTTTTTAAGTTTAAGTTTGTTATTTTAATTTATATTTAAATTAACTATTATTTGGGACGGGAGTAGTCGTCCCCACGCCCTCGGTAAGTGTTGGTTGTTATGCAGGTGTCATTTTCTGCTGGAAAATGATTACTGTAAATGGAATCTCGTAACAAGTGGTTACTGATTTACCGTGCACAGATAAAACTATTATGTAGTAAATCAAATGCTGTATAATATGTATTTAAAAAAAAAAAAAACTTGTAGATTAAACAGATTAAAACAACGGTATTCTGAGTCTAAACTAGTCTGGAAAAGGTATACTTATCTCACAATGGACATTGTACACATTTCATCTGTTAACATTTAATGTCTGACAAATTACCGTTTATCAGGCTATGCTTAGGACCTTTTTTCGGCAGAAATAAGTCACAGATAGATTTAAAACGTTAAATAAGTCAGATAGATATAGTTTTGAACACCGTAGCGTGAGCAGTAAGTCCTGCTTTTAGGTTGAGATAGCTCTTCTTAAGTTCAATAAAGAACTAAAGATAAATTACAAATAAACATTAAGCCTCGCCTATCAATGAAAGTTAAAATTGAGTCGGAAGTTCTGTTACGTTTTATTGAGCCTTTGCCTAATTTATGAGATATATCTCATTCGAACTCATAACTGTGAATTGCAAAATATTAGCACATGCCCTAAATTAACTCGAACTAAAAATATAAAATATCTGGGTTTAATTATTGATAATTTCCTAAATTGGGGAGCACGCATAAAGAATTTAACGTCTAGATTGAAAAAAATAATACCTATATTCAGGGTTCCATATTCTGGTAACATTAAAATTTTTCTATGCATCTAATATGCCTTAGCGCAATTATTCTTGGGAAACCATTTAGGTATAGCATTGATCCTCTTATAGTGAATGCGCTATATTATCAATTCGAAAACTCTTCATCATATCTGTTATACGTCGGAAACATAAAGGTATATAGTACAAATCATTCTTGAACCGTAATAAAAGTCAAATTTGTTTTCATACTCCCCACAAAACAGCATTATTCGCATGGCGTCAATACTATATTATTAGTAACCATTTATGTAATATTGCTAATGTAGCTAATTATATTTACCCTTTACCCTTGTATAAATGTAAGGTGGTAATGTGTTTAAGGTTTTGGTTTAATCGTACTAATCATAAAGTGTGATTACAATAGATTTTGTTTTATTCCACAATCAGAGCACAAGTACAAAAGAAAATAAGACTACAGAGAATAAAATGTCAAACATGAATGTCAAACTGACATTTCTTAAGAAGTTTTCAAAGTTACCATGTGAAGAACTTACATTATTCTAATCATGTATTGCGTCCACAAAAAACACCAACACAATGTACAGTTGGCTAAAACAATAAAATTACAATGATAAAAAGGAAATTATTTAATCATATAGTATTGGATACTAAACTTACGCGTGCACTCACATACACATTTACGCACGCGCACTGAAGTATACATATTTTCTTAGTTCTTTCTGTTTTAATATTTTAATTATTTCTTATTTTATTTTTCTCTAACTTTGTCTTATTTTAATGTTACCAATTAGTATATGAATTGTTGTCGACTGTAGCACAGTTTATACTATTATTGACGTCAACAGAACTATTTATATGTTAATTAATCTGTTTAACACTGAAAAGTAGGGATAAAAAACCCTAAAGTAGAATTTACTGTAAAAATAGATTTTAGTGTAAAAACATCGAAAGAAGGAATTAAGTAATTTGTAAAATACAATTCACCAAAATTCTACAATTTTGTACTATTACTAGCTGTGCCCGTGGCTTCGCTCACGTGGACTACAGAATGTCCGCGCGGATCTTGCCCCCGCTTCCGGCTATTTTAAAGACAAAAATGCTTATTGTGGGTGTTTCTTAGAAGATAGATGTATACTCTCCCGGACTTTTTTGTAGGTCTTTTTAATGCCTATGATTATGTATTACATTAATTTGCTATATCTTTTAAGGTTTACTCAGCATAAGCCATTTAAGCGCCCGAATTGATTCTCCTTGACCTGTTTTTTTTATTTGTGCGGAATCCTAATTCTTTTTCTAAAATAAAAGTAGCCTAAGTTACTCCCTATATCATCAGCTATCTATCAGTGAAAGTCCCGTCAAAATCGGTCCAACCGTTTCGGAGATTACCCGGAACAAACAAACAGACAGAAAGACAGACAAAATTTTAAAAAATGGGCTTTTTGTTATAGGTATCGTATATACTTTCATATGCATTTCAATTTCAGTTTTAGTTATTTTACAATTCAATTTTATTAATTGTATAGAAGTTTATTCAACTACTTAATGCTGTAAAATATCTGCTAAAGATGTTTTGAAGATCTTTTTCCTTTTTTCTTGGTTTATTGATAAAGATTACTGTAACAAGGGAATCTAACACGGGAAAGATGAATTAGGTCGAAATTTAAAAATAAAAGTCATTGAATTGAAACATAGAGTTCGTTTATCAAAGTAGCAGATGTATTTGACATCAAGGAAAGGTTTTCCTTTAAATAATCGGATGCGTTCCCAGGAATCTAGCAGAGAGCGGTAATTCTTTTAGCTTTATTTTTTGGACACAATAGTAATTTTTGATTTCACATTTTTATACTGTACGTGAAGGGATTGCTCATTTACGAGTGTATATACATATAATATGTATTTGATTTGTTTCCAAGCATTCCTTTCCAAATACAATTTTTGATACTACAATGATAATAATAATATTTTTTATTTTATATATTAATAAAGTTTTATATTTATTATAATTAAAACTTTGTGGTTACCAATACTATAGGCTCGTGAACTATTTAAAACGCTGCCAAACTTCTAAGAAATATATAGAGAGCAGTGTGACATCCGCCTGGGCGCCAATTTGTTCCTGAAACTAAATTTAACGAGGCAATCCATTATAAAGCCCATCGTTCCCGGATCATTGGTAAGATCGTTAGAACATGATTGCGTTTTAGTTCATAACCTTAATTAACTAGCATTATTAATTGATTGATCTAAACTTTTGACATTTTATATTGAAATATTGTAGGATTATACTGTAACGTAAACTCGCAAAGAAGTCGCCACTTGAAGACAATGCTTTCTAATGCATCCTTTTTAATATTACCTGTTGGCTTTGGCAGCCTTTACAGCATCATCGACTAGTAAACTTTAACTTCATACGGCTGCATGTTGAGTGAAATTGGCTTGAATTGCGACAAACTTACGACCAGAAGTCGCAGTCGCTCTCAAGCGCTTTCAACGGCTGCAATAAAACTTAATTTTTCCTTATCGTTTATAGGTTTTGCGTTATGGCCTCAATTTAACTGGTGCTAAGTGAGGATGAGGCCCAAGATGATGACATGCTAAGTCTAGTGGGAAAAATAATTATCAAGTGCAGTTGCCAGAGCATACCTATAGGTCCTTGGCGAGAGATTTTCAAGTTGAAGGTATTAGGAAATACCATACTATTATGCCATTAATAGGCCCTACTAGATATCATCCCGATGTTTTCCTACACCGAAAGCTCAGGCTACTTGTACGGATTCGAACTCACGTCGATCGAAGCGCCAAAAGGGTAAGCCAAACAGCTAAATGTACTGCTGTATTTCCAGAATATGCTGTAGTTCCAGAATAACGAATACGTAAAAAATAGTGGGTCAATACATTGCGTAGTTGGTCTTTTCATTCATTATGTACGGTAGCTAAAAGAGCCCGTATATCACAAGCGTAATTCGGCACATTGAATATTTCTTATTTTCCGAGAGACACATTGACAATGGACATAGTAGGGCTTATCTCGGGTTCGGGCAAATAGCCGACGGCACGGCGTGGCGTGACGCGACCGGGATAAAAGGGGCTTTCACTTAGAGATGTGAGAACTCGGACCTGCGCTTTCATGTCCCGGTAAATGTTATTTTGTTTGATACACTCGTCTGATATGTACGTGGGTGCGTATGCATAATTATATTTGTGTTAAAAGGCTTTTATTTAGGTCATGAAACTATCTTTATTTGAAGCAGGTTTGTTTGACTTATGACATTCGTGTTGTACTGTTTTAGTCGGATAGTAATGGAAAACAATATTAAATAAGGGTTATTATTTTTTTAATGATTGGCTAGTTAGTTTAGACCAATATTGACAGATTACTAAATACATATACACGTTTCTTTCTTCCTCCCAGGAGGCAGAAACATGTATATATATATATATATATATATATATTATAGTATGTATAGTTAGTTAGCTTGAATTTTAGGAACCTGGCAATTAGCCAGTTCGCGATGTCGTTGCATATCCGGCATCAGCCCAAACCGAGATTCGGTCACTTTTTGCACCCGTGACTATGTTGCCACGCTTTTCACTGAGTGCCTTCAGCGATCGCCCTCAAGCCCGGTGAAGCTGTAAAAGCCGTCTGAGGCTCGATATTTTTTGGGTCCTTACGGCTAACAGTGCTGTCAGATCAAAAAAAAAAAAAAAACTACACTCCAAAAATAAAAGTGACCACCGAGAGAGATCGGCAATCCATCGCGGGCCGTTACTTTCATGCTGGCTTGCAAGCCTCTCGGCAGCTGGACATACATTGGCTGATTCGGAAATACGACAATCCATAATGAAAGTAACTGTGACGGTTGGTGCATAGTGCTCGTGACCCAAGCAGGTACTGATCTTTACATCCCCGCTTGATTAGTAGATATACACCGGATGATACCAAAACGCGACACACTTATGCGTGCCACTATGACGTGGTGTTACGCCTGGTGAATGGCGGTCTCGATCCAGGCAGATATAGTTATCATCACTCTATCACGTACTATTATTACACCTACATTATTGTGCATTATATTATAAGCGAATTTTCACACAAACAGATGAGAATAAAATCCACGTGGATGCAGACTTTAATGCGTAATATTTTCATTCATCCGGATGTAGCCAATTGCTGACTAAAAGTTAATTTTGCGAAGTTCTTCATAGCTTTTAAATCATCCTCCCCGTATTTTCATAACAGTAAATATTATAAATTTTATGAGCGGTAAACTGTAAACAGCATTGTGCGGAGTCAACAACGAGATATATTTATCTGATTTATTGTTAGTATTACGAACGGTCGAGCGAAACGGGCCGTGGTGTATAGCGAAAGTGTTACAGATGACTCGTACGCTTACTTAAAACTCATTAAATAGAAATAGAATACGATTGTGGCACATGAAAAAGAATTGAATACCTACAACTACTTTGACAATTTTATTCTACTGACCTCTCAGCTTAACACATTTGACATCTCCCATTAACTTAACTGTTTAGATGATTCTGAATGATGTAAAGCTTAGTTGGAATATTTTATTAATCGAGTTTTAATTTATAATCAGGGCCGATTTTTCGATCTACAGAAAACTTTATTTAGGGAATCTATATTAATAAATCTGTAGTTCTATCTGTACTTTTAATATTGTTCCAAAATTTCCCGACACTGATCACGAATATGCCGTTAAAAAATTGTCTCTGTGTATGTCCGGATTTAACTCAAAAACGACTTCACCAATTCTAATGAAATTTTGTACACGGGATGCTTTTGTTTTAAAATTTTATTAAATCTTAACTGAGATTGATACAATTTTGTACACATATGAATTGCAATAACATGAGTAAAAATAAAATTACGGGATGTAAATAACTACTGCGTAGTATGAGTCGCGTACGAAGCCGCAGGCACTCCGTTAATAATTTATAAAATTTTACAGGTATTCCGTACATTATTATATTCTTTACTGCACAAAAAAGTACAAATGGCGGACTTAATGCTCAAAAGCATTCTGTACCAGTCTACCAGGGGAGCAAGAGAAAGGTACCGATATGCAAAGTGAGCATAATATTTAGTTAAAAAAAGTAAAATCTATACATTATCTGTTATAACGTCAAAATTATTCCTCAAATAAAGTTATTTTACTATTGAAAAATCGGATTTAAGTTAAATGAGAGATTTTTGGGGCCGATTGTCAACCGTCAGATAATTTTATCTGAGGAATAATTTTAACGTTATTTTAGATATGTAAGGGAAACCTGTCAAAAACAAAAAATATTCCGCAAATAAAGTTATTTGTTGAAAACACAATTACAATGGAATAAGAAGAGATTAGTAAATTTTATAACTTTTACACAATTTCATACACGAGTAAGTATTATCTTTCATGCGTTTTATTATTTTGATGTTGGTACAATAATTTAACATCGTTCAACAAAACACCGAAGACAATAAACGATTTATCGAATAGAGTGTACATGCTGTGTTGTTTTAATGCCGTCTGAATGGGCGCTAGCGATACAGGTGCTAAACACGCTTTTCGTCCTTCTCGGTTGAAATTGATAACGCACGGCTGGTCACACAGCCGGCAAATTGCGGAGAAACCGTTTTATTTTCTTTTTTCCCCTTAATAGTCTCTAGGGTTGGCGTTAAACCGCTAGTCACCCGCTTGTTTAACAGGTGGTTTGTCCTACAGATGATTACGTTGTCATATATTCAATTGAATTTAATTTATTAAGGTTAACTTAAATACGTGTTAACGTGCTCCACATACAAATAGTATTTATGTAAGTCAAATTGTTGCATACTAGCGCTGTGCTCGCGGTTTCACGCGCGTTTGTTACTACACAGTAGTTATTTACATCCCATAATTTTATTTTTACACAAATTGTTGACAATTTGTATGCGGTATCAACTGAGGGATATCATGTATTTCCGTGTACAATTTTCATCAAAATTGGTTTACCTATAATTTTTATTATATTCTACGATTTCTAATGTATTATTAACGATTCTAATAACCTCTCAACTATGGAGTGACATATGCTTCCTGTCTACAAAATTTAATCAGAATCTGTTGAGAATTAATGAATATTTACTTTTATGAACTTTTTTTTTTTTACGATTTCTAGAAATAATATTAGCAATTATTATAGCCCAACAATTATGTAATTACTTATACTCTCCGTGTACAAAATTTCATCAAAATCGGTTAAGAATTAAAGAAATTTTTTTTTTTTTACGATTTCTATAAGTAATATTGAATTTTATTATACTCTATCAATTGACCAATGACATAAGCATCCCGTGTACAAAATTTCATAAGAATCGGTCAAGCCCTTTTTGAGTTAAATCCGGACATACAAACAGACAGACAAAAAAAATTAATGGCATATTCGTGATAAGTATCATTCATATAGTATGCCAATCAGTAAATATTTGGAAAAATATTAAAAGTACAGGTAGAAAGAACTACATATTTATTAATATAGATATTTAATTGTGGAGATAATTATGATTCCTTCTTTTATAAAAAAAAAAGTTGAAGCAGGCTTTAAATGAAAAACTCTACATTGTGTACGATATTTTAGTGCTTAAAATGAGTGTCCTGTTATAAAGCTTCACTACTACTTTAGGTCTTATTGTTACTTATTGCGTTTAACCTTTAAATTAAACTTTACTGGCTAAAAATCTCGTTTTACAAAAATAACAATAATAATTACAAGAAGCCATCCTTATACGTTTAAGTAACTATAAATAATATAAGTACCGATATTTACGGGTCCCCCTGGCTGGTTTGGCTTATTACATTTTGAAGACGCTGCCGATGGTCCGTGCTTACTTTTAATTTGCGGGCGCAGTTTGCTCACGGCTGGGACGGTGCTAAATTTCACCAGATCCCTGATAATGGGCCTGGTAATTTATTTTTAATATCCACATTTAATGTGATTTTACAGGTTTCTCTTTTAAAAATAATGTTGTTATTTTTATCTATATAATTTGTTGGAATATTGGTTCATAATGTGTTGAATGGACTAAACTATTATTCAGATTCATTATAACTATATTTTACGAAATGTGTCGGTTTGTCGCAACGCAATTTGTCCACATTAATCAATAATATATGGGTGACCGAGCTTTGCTCGGTGTCATAAAAAAAAAAAAAAAACACCTTTCTAGGTATATTTGGAATGTAAAACATTATCTAAATACAAAATTTCATCGTTGGAGCCGTTTCCGAGAAACCAATTATATATGTATATATACAAGAATTGCTCACTTATTAATTTTAATCAATATTAAAAAAAAAAATTCTATGAAGTTGTCTAACTTTGTCATGAAAAAGTCTAACATTGAGTTGAAAGAGTTTCTAAAATAGTTACCATCTCTTCTGAAAACCATGGTTAAATGAGTTAAGATGTTATTCATATTGATTATTTCCAAATTCACTACACAGCGTAAAGTCACATACACTGTACAGACAAAGGGTATATAAATTGAACTAAAGCCACTTGTTACTTACGAAGCATGTTACACGCTTCGAAATCATTGATTCTGTATAATGCTTTTGTTTTAGCTTTTAGTGAAAATGCATCAGATTCATTTAAATATAATGTTCATTATACTTTTAGTAATCGAAATATTATAATGGCAATTTATGCTTGGCTATACGCTATATTTGTTTTTTTATTAATACGTATATTATTTTTATAACTGAGATAGAAAAACTGCAGTTGTGCACGTTCAATAAATGTTTGTTTTGATGCTCCAATAGGTTTGTTTAAACGATAGAAATCTCTGTTGTATAAAAAGTATTGAACATTTTTATTAACTCACTTTTTTGTCTGCATTTTCGGTATCAATTTTGTGATTAATTTTAAAACAACTTCGCGATAAGCTGGTAGAGACTTAAAACTTTAAACGTATTTAATACCTCAGAACTGGATGAGAATGCAGTATTAATTCGCGATCTTGTTTGTTTATCTGTTGTAACACTCTGTACTCTGTCTGTCCCTTAGGGATTTTGGTGTCATTAGAAATCTTCTTTCACTAAAAAAATTAACTAACCATGAAAATATAATCGTAATATAGTTTATTTAAGTTTTGTAATGTAAAAAGTGGTAGGTATTTACTTTATAATAAATAAAAACTGATTTATATAAAAAACCCCAACTTTTTTCTAAACCAACTCCTTAGCCAAAATTTAATAGAAAACTTGTATATTATTATGCCCATACATTTTTAGATGACGTGTTCACCTATTTCTTAAATATGTATGAACAGTGGGCATTCTCCTTTAACACTTTTGGACGCTCAGTGCAGCGCCGCTCTGATGCGACACGGCAAGCGGCGCGGTGCGTTGCGTCAGTGTGCATACTGCTTTCGGCGGAGAAGCACGCCTATTTACAAAAATGGAAATTGATGAAGTAAAATTAACTAATACTATTAGTACTTATCGAGAGCTGTTCGATCTGCAACACGAACACTACATGAACCAGGCAAGGAAAGACAATATATGGGCGGAAATCGCAGTAGAAATAGGCGTATCAATAGTGTATATATTTTTAATACTCAGTAATGAAATGAGGATCAGTCACATTTAAGTACACAAGTACACAGTTAAGTAGATACGACGTTGACGCTCTTTACATGGCATTGTGAACGAAGGCTAATTGACCTCAATTCATTTTTGTCTTGATACTGGCGTGAGCGAGAAGAAAGTTTTATTCTTTTTCGCCAACAGAGTTTTTAGAAGATGGCAGGAGCGACGCGCCGCTCCGCTTGCTATGTTGCAGCATAGCGACGCTGCGCGTCAAAATATCCTTTGGGAATTGGGAGGCAAAAATGTCGCGACGCGCATTGCAGCGCTGCTCTGGTGCGTTACACACCATACAAAATTATACAAATTATATTTCGACGTGCAGCGCCTCGTTGTGCCGCACCATGTAGCGACGCGCAGCGCCGCTCTAGTGCGGCCCGAGAATGTACATAAAATGAGGTGTAGCGACGCGCCGCGCTGCGCAGCGCCTCTCTAGTGCGGTCGCACCTTTACAGACACGGTCGTTAAGAAAACATACCATTTGCTGTACAATAAAATTGTTAGTGTCCTATGAACTATTTATGCATTATTTAGCTAATGTTTGGCGTCCCACGTTTTCGATATTTTATATTTTAAATTATACTTTTTAGTCTGTTTTAAAAACTGGGTACTTATATTAAAAATAATTTTATTTCAGTAATTATTTTCATACACATTTTATTATTATTTTTAGTTGATTTATTCCTAAAATACATAATAATATTATATACTAGCTGTGTCCCACGGTTTCACCCGTGTTAATTTTATCCGACGAACACCGCGCCGGCAACACACCCATGTAGTCTATCATAATAATTCTTTCCGTAAGTACAAATTATTTAAATTTTTCATTATCTCTTAAACTATGTTTCCAAATAGCATACTCTACAGAGCAAAATTTAACTTCATAAAATTGTCTTTAATGATGAAGTATCTGTTTGTAAGGATTAATATGCCACATCTAAAAATAATGCTTATAAATCACTTTAATTTTCAACAAATCTTTGTCACAAAATACCTTATTGTGGTTTATGTATAAGAGATAGGCATATGCTATAGCTGACTTTTTCTTAGATATACGAAGGATCAATATTATTGTAGATCATTGCATTTCCATATCATTAACGACTACGCCAGCGCACACGATTAAAGCAGTTTGGGAGGGCCTCGACTTCCGATTTATCTATCTGCTATCGGCTATCTGAGAGTTGTAGTCTAATCTTAAATAGCCTATGCTATTATTTCTTGAGAATCTGGCTATCATATACAACAAGAATTTTTCGAATCTGAGTGGTAGTTCCAGTGATTAGCGTGTTTTAACAAAAAACTTTCCGCTTTTTTATATTAGTATAGATATAGATATATGTACTTACGTGTTTCAAATTAATTATTGCGGTTTTCGGAAACTTTTCGTTAAGAATCTATTACTCAATGGTCATATAATGGTTTATGTTTTAAATGGCATCTTCTTTAAAGTTCGTCACAAATACGTCAAAATTAACAAACTCTCTTTTTAAGATAGGTGAAGAAATTCAATTTTAATTTCTTAAAAATGTTTATTAAAACAGATTTGTTTCTTCACATGTGTAAATTTTGCAGTTTACATGAAAGTGTCTATTACAGAGTGCGCACAATGAACGCTGTGTTTGTCAAAATTCAACAAAATATTTTACACGTGAGCAATGTGTAATGCATATATATAAATTCTCTTAACACGGGTTTTTTCTCAGCAGGGCACCAAATAATATTGCCTCTTGTAATATGTGTACTTTATTAATGGAGCAGTGAGAACATGTAGGCACTTGAACGTAAGCACTAAATCATTTGATCTACACATTTCCCCCTGTTTCCCCTTTTTTTATTGGCTCAACGCGCGGGCGTGAACGTAAAGTTGTAAAATGTGGTTTTTTTTTTCGTATTTCGCACGTTATTAGGTTTCAATGATACGCTTTCCTTTTTTAGATCTCGAGTTTTCGAAATTACTAACAGAAATTTTATCATTGAGAAGAATAAAATAAAATGTGTTATAGAAGTAAGGTCTTTAATTCCCACTTGACAGAAAATAATAACAGCACTCTGTTATTTCAGTGGACCTTACAAAATTTCTATTGTTTCCCTTATACACAAGCCTGAGTATTTTATAATATGTAGCAAAGTTATTGTATAAAGTTGAAAACCCTAAATATAACCTGAAAATGGTAAAACTTTAATGAGGAAATTCTACATTCACGTACAAAATGCCATAACAAAATATTTGTAAAGTCCGCAAAATACCTATCAAACGTGATACACTGGAGCTCCAGGTCTCAGTGAAGCCGTAAACAATCCGAAGCAGCATTAATCTTGAAACTTTAGCGACGGCCAAATGTTTCATCACTGAGGCACTTTCTAACATTCTTTTCATCGTTTTCTTAAAGACGATTCACACTAAGCTTAATTTTTTTTTCTTGAATCAAAACAGTACTTCCATGAATTTATGATATAATATTTTTGAAGTGAAAATTCTTAAGGAGTCTTAGAGCTAAATGGCCTAGTTCAGACGAAAAGCAAAGCGCTTTCCTTTCTCTAAATTCAACTGGTAGTTAAAAGGAAAGTGCAAGCACAGTGCAAGAAAAACACTGGAGGCCAACGAGTGATCGATTGATTGATTGATTCCTATATGCGACAAACCAAAAGAGAGTCACTGTGATGGGTGTATCACCATGATGCCACAGATGCCTACCATCCCTACCTATTACTGGACATACTTCGTTTAATCTCTGAACGAGACACGCTTAAGCGTGCCATTATGGCGGGATGCAGTTGTAGCGACTAAGTTACAGATTTGAAAAGAGTGGGAGAAACCAAATGTGCCAAATGCACCCTACATGCAGGCGCAGTCTGTTGAATACATAGTACTTTCTATAGCCACAAAAGCATGAGATGACCTATAAAGTTTCACTTGTAACGAGGAATCGGGGTTTTCGTTTTTACGTCACATAAAATAAACGAATATTTAATTACTGGAAAGTAAAGTAGGGTCTGAAACTAAACTAAAATTAATTAAGAAGAGGTGGAGTAAAAGTATAAGGACTATTATTATTATTATTAATAATATATCACAGTGCAAGAAAAACAATGGAGGCCAACGAGTGATCGATTGATTGATTGATCCTGATTGATTCCTATATGCGACAAACCAAAAGAGTCACTGTGATGGGTGTATGATTATATATATTTTAATTTTTAATTGTTTCTTCACATGTGTAAATTTTTATTGAAATTTAAATTTAAATTGACATTTAATTATTATATATTATTATCACTGGGAGCCGTTGGGTGCAGGCCCCACAAGATCGGTCGCTCTGGAGATCTGTGGGGGAGGCCTATCTTCAGCAGTGGACGTCCTACGGCTGAAATGATGTTGATGATGGAGTAAAAGTAAATCACGTAGGTACCGATCAACTATATTGGTTGGCTTGGATCAAGGAGGAATGGCTTGTTGTTTGGATGCGACGAGAAAGTTATAAGAGTGATTTGGTTGCGTCTCGCTTAAGACTCGGATTAAGGTAATGAATACTAACTAAGCTTGTCCACGATTTTGTTTTCGGTCTAGTAATATGAACCTGGATAGGAATAACTACTCAATCCTCGGCCTTCCGTAATAAATCCCTTACAGTTGTCTTCCATATATCGTATTTCTGGGGTACAATCAGTTTTAGCATCACAAGTGAAAGTAATATTATACATTGGGCCTTCGCAAGTGACCGCGTGTGTACAGTCCTTATAGTTGTTTTCATCGTTCTCTCATTGCGAATGTTAGGCGGAGAGGCGTTTGTTTCTTTGCCCTTTACGAAGCGGGCCCAATGTAAATTGTTCCTAGAAAGTTTGTGAAGGTTGTTTATTAAATTACCTCAGTCCGAGAACGATTCGAGTGTCACGCCCCGAGGGTGTGGTACTAACCATGAGCGACGACGGATTATCTTCTAATAAAAAACATTACTTTTGAATTTTTAAAACCTGCATATTCTTTGTTTATAATAGTTTTGCAAAATAACTGTATTGGATTCAGTCGATATTAAGTATAGTAGTATACCTACTCTAAAATTAGTCTCAGCTCTCGATAAGAAAAACAAGAAGATCCGTAATCATTCAAAGCCATGGCTTTGTTTATAATTTTCATCTTGGTTCAAATAATTTTTCTTCCTTTAAAAATTACATACAAAAAAAAGCCGACGAAAATGATTTATTTTTGAATATAGTAGTAGCATGGTAGAGTAACGACACTTTGTCTGATAGTTAGCACAGACCAATTCAAAATCAACGTTGACCACAGAGATATCAGCTATTCAAGACTACTCATAGCTGTCATGCCGCAAGCTTTTCGGCAGCTGAATAGGCACTGGCTGATCCCGAAACGCAACAAACCAAAACAGTTAAATGATTCACTGTAAAGGATTGTCGCGATCTAGTCGGGTAGAGATCCTTAGTACCCCGCTTGATTACTGGATCTATACAAGTTGATCTCGGAACACGACACGGCTGAGCGTTGCATTACAGTGGGTGTGATCCAGTCGGACTACCCTTTGGATCAATCGGATCGGATTAGAATCGGGTCGACGACGAAGATATGAATTTAGTGATTATTATGTCTATTAATTATACGAATAATTGAAGTCGCTGACCTTTTATTGCTTATTACCTACTTGTTAACTTGTGAACTTGGGTTCGAAACTTTTTTCTTTTTCGCACTAGTATTGCTATTACGAGATTTATTTTAGATGTTCGATTATTTAGACATATTATGTAAAATAAATAATTGTTTATTAGGATTTAAAAGTAAGATGATGAAACTAGACAACGTTCTGGTTTACGGTTATGTTATAAAATTTGATCTTCGTTAAATTTCTTATCCGCTCCTTAAGGTTGTAGTATGAAGTTATACAACCCAGAATCTTCATTAATATCCGGGCCGTATTTACTTACATATATATATTTAAATCAACTACTAATGATTTATCTTTTTAGAGCACCCCTTCAGGTTCAAAAGATATCTTTATTAAATCGAAAGAGCAGTTGTTCACTTTTTTAACGAAAATCAATATTTAAACAGACTATCATATTATATTTTTATTATTATATAATAATTCAGACTTATCAATTTAAATGATATTAATTTTAATTTTAATATCCATGTCTATTTCAGTTTTTATTTGATTTACCAACATAGTCGCTTTAAAAACGTTTCTTATTGCTTATGTTGTCGTTAAACAAGGTAAATTGAAAATGTAGTAAACCCCGACACAAGTAACCTATTCATTGAGACCATTTCAATAAGCCCAAATACGATATCTCTTCTGTAAGTTGGTGAGGAGTTAAGTATCCTACATATTCCAGATTAAGTTGCAGCATCAGGTTAAAGTTTTTCTAATGCCATTGATGTAACGGAATACCGAATCTCGACTCAATCAGACTTGTAGAAAATGGTCACATCTATTTATCATCTAAAAAAGAGCTGATAATCTTCAAACGGCAGAATACATTTTCTTTAATCATAACTAAGAACACTCTCGATTAAGTCACCTTTCAAACAAAAAAAAAACTAGATCAAAATCGGTTCAGTCGTTTGTGAGCTACAATACCACAGACAGACACAGATACACACGTTAAACGTTTTCTGTCGGGCGTTAAAAAGTGACATTCGTAATTAGTTTTTGAAGTTATATTTCTTTTCGCGCGTTTAGTAGAGCTAAAATGATAGATGCGTGCACATTATATGACGGAAATGCGACATGGATGAAGTTAGCCAACAAGTGTATTCATTTTACCGACTTTTTTTAATTGTGTAAAAATAAACATTAATTTAATGTGTATATTCACGCAGTTTAAGCTATACTCGTACTTATAATAATAAGTTCAAACGTAATCACAGAACGCGACATCTGTTATACCATCGATCATCCCGGTGTGCAATTTTCCGGACTCACGCCCAAATCCTGCCCGCGTCGGATCATCCCGGTTCGCTAATGCGTCATGCTTAGGGTTGTCAACTCATTACCATAGAAATACTTATCTTCAAATAATTAATAAGACCTACTGTTATGTAAATAACCTTGCGTTAGACCATACCGCTCACATTGTGTGGTACCTAACTATGTACCCAACAACGCTGAGAAAAAGTACTAACTTAATATCACGTTGTTAAGATAATATGAGTAAAAAACGGGAAGTTTCCGGATTCGAGTGCTGTCGGAAGTAACTTTTAATAATAATAATGATCGTCATCTATTGTGCGGTCTTTATTCACTTTGAGAATAAAGGTTTTTTTAGAACTGTAGTATGTAGCCATAAGGACCCGGTAACCTTAGACGGCTTTTACAGCTTCACCGGGCTTGGCATGATAAAGGTTGCCGGGCTATCATATTGTTATCATCAAAACAACGCGTTACAAGGTAATTTCATCGTTTTCAATCGTTATATCAATCGACTCATTCCAAATTAGAAAATAGTTTATTATTATTAAGTATTCATTGACATAAATTACAATATTTACTATTTATTTGATTAGTATAATTAAAATTTTCATAAACGGTTTAAATCAACGGTATGATTGGCAACCCTTAAACATGACTGTTCTGATTTTGAAAATATTCAATTTTTATCTCTGACACCGCACGGGCAGAGGGTTTAGTGGGTCACCCAGAAGTATTATTTGAGGTGACCACTACATTTTCCACTTAGAATATTCCTCGATCTTGCTGTATCAGAATGAAAATAGATAAGATTTTTTCGGAAAGCTGTCGCTCTGTGTGTTTTTGGACGTGTAACATGCTTTCACATATTCCTATGTACATACCTACCTTTACCGACAATAGAAATGACAAACAGGTTTTTACTAAAACTCTTCATGCTCCTACCATTTTGGAGTAATACCCTTGCATTGCATCCTTCATGCAACATCCTTATGTTTCATGTGTTATAAAATTTTCGTGTGTCATTTTCATTGTCGTACCCTAATTAATTGTTTGTTAGGATATAATTATAATATTTGAGTTTCCGATAATTTAAATATAATAAAGTTACCCATTGTTATTAAAAGATAGCCTTTTCTAAAATTGCAGTAATTGTTTAATAAATGATGAGAAATTAAAATTACAACAATAATTAATAATTATTTCTCATGTATAATATAATTTATTTCTCTTTCAAAGCTGATTGTTAAGGGCCACATTTTCAGTCGTCATATAAATTTATTAGGGAAATAATTTTGGCGTTTTGACGGATACTGTATGGAAATCCTGTCAAAATTTAAAAATTATTTCCCAAATTAAGTTAATTTGTTGATTGAGAAATCGGCCCTTAGGGGAACATCGGGATTTCCCATGAGAAACTACTTAACCATTGTCGTAAAGACGCTGAATAGCTATTTACAGATAAACAGACCGCATAGATGACAATATCAATTGCAATTATGCGTTTATCGGTCAATTAGTAAAGCATTGTGCGCGAACCGTTGTACGGTGGCATTTAAGCGGTATTAACGCTATGGCACGGACCATTGGACGATGTTTATCGCGCGATCGCTTCCATATCTATGTAAATACAGGCGCATATTGACTTTGTGATAACAGTGCTGCAGTGTAGCGTCTCGCTTATCCCTCCCGTTATATCCATACAAACTCTCGATAGTGTTGGATAGTTTTGGACGTAACAGATTAATTTGTCATGTGACGTGTCCGTTTTTGAAAGAGTATCCTTGGGTACTCCTGTCAGACTGGAACACCATAAACCTATATGTATTGGAGAACCTGCATAATGACTCGCTTAGGCGTAACCAATCATTTAAAGGCTTTCCTGTTGTATTATATTTATCCGTTAAGCGTATTCACATTTTGAACCATAATATTTTTGTTATAAATATTTCTCTGTTCTTGTATAATCTGTAAACGGTTCAATATATTGCCATAAAACAAATTTTGAAACATGTTTGTATGTAAGTTTTATGCCGACGGAAACACAAACTTTTGTATTCTTTTATATACTTATTTAATGCCCTCTTTGGATATTTCTTTCCACTTGGAGCAGCTCAACTGGTGAAATACCTCCACCGTACAGAAGATACTAGCCAATTAAACTTGCTACAGTAACCGCTTACCATCAGGCAGGGCCTACGCTTGTTTGACACCGTAGTTCTATATAAAAAATATACACTTGGTCCGCAATTTTTTTTTCATTTAAATAGTAACGCATTACTTAATACTAAGTTTCCGATAGTAAAAATAGTACATTAATTCATTTCTTTCTTAATGCTTATTGTGTTCCCCATACGTATGTTATTATGTGTAAACCCACGCTTAGAACAGCAATAAAAAAATTACAACACTCGTATCTTTTATAGATGGTTATGATTAAAAATTGAAGGACAGTAAAGAACATACACTGTACATAGGTATTTTGAATACGTTACACGAAATCCTTATGACAAAAAACAAGTTCGACGCGCGCGGGTCAGAGGGACCCTAATAACTTGCCCTGATGTCTAGCTCGCAAGGGTTGACGTTTAAACTTTACCCGAGAATGTTTACTGCGGCCCCGGTAGAGGGACCACTTACCGAGAAAGTACATAAAATTTAAGATATAGAATTGCTGGATGTGGCCTCTAAATTACGTGAATGTTGAGCGTAGTTACTTTTTTCATTGTAGATATTTATAATTATTTACATAAACACTAATAACATAAATATTTTATTTCGAAAAGGGCTATTGAAAGGGTAAGTAGGATCTAATTACATACAGGTTACGTTTGTTGATAGCTCCTTTGGGATAAAATAGTGCATTATTTTGCTTTTCGAAATAAACGCATGTTTACTGTCTCACCACTTAATAGTGGTGAACATAACATTAACTCCACTTAGTTGCTAGGAATCTTGTATCATTAAGAAGCGATTTTTACATGTACCTAACTCAAATGGAGTATTTTTTTTTTCTTTTATTAGCAGGATTTATTATATTCATATAGCTTATGTTTTTTTAATAGTTTAAACCATTAGTTCATAGTATTTATTTTTTATGATACCAAAACAGTTTGATATGGTCTAGCTTATCGATTTCTCAATAACACTTGGTGAAAGAATTTTTTTTTATAACTTTGCGTAATCACATTATTGTAGTTAAATTAATGATATGTTTGTAGTCTCATCTAGAAGATTTCATATCCGGTCATAAAACCTTAAGCAGATAATTCAAGCTAGTTGTGTTTGAGTCGCCACCTGGGAGCTCCTAATTGCTCAACACATCCTCTCAGGGAGCTAAGGTGCCGTACACACGCTTAGTTTAACTACACATCAAATTAACAAGACTAATCATAGCGGATCTTGCGTGAACATGAATGAATTAAACGCATTAAATTATTCTTTATACTTTATTCGAAAGTTCGTCGAGTTACCTATCATTAACAAAATCCTATATATTTAGGGACATATATTGTACTTTTTTAAACATAATTTGCAAACAACTTTTTATTATATCTTATTTATATACAGGGTTTCCCGTAAGGAATGGACCAACGCTATGATGGTGATAGTGGGTGACATGATCTAATAGAAACACTAAAATTTATTGTCCTAGGACTAGTATTTTTAAAGTTATTATTTGTTTAATGTTATGTTGAAATTCTCCTTCTACGATCACAGAATTTAAATTTTAAATAAATAAAAAAGGTTTTTTTTTTTGTTTAAGGGATTTAAGAAAACATGTATTTTTATAATCAAAATGTTATTCTTGCTTAATTATGGGTATAACATAAAAAAAAAAACCTAAAACATATGCAAAAATTAATTGACAAAATATCCAATGTGATATTGTCAAAATGAAGCTTGTTTAAAAAATTGTATGATAGCCTTATGGAACTTTTATTTAAAAACATCTACAGTTCATATCGAATCCAATAAGGTATAATTCTATGGTATAAATTAATTAAAACTTTTTTTATTCATCATTCAATATTACGGACTATTTTTTCGACGGCAATTAAAATAAAACAAATGTAACATTATTGATGAAAAAGTATTTTGAGCATTTATTGTAATAAAATGAGCTGCAATAAAAACTGTATACAAATATATAATGATTGAGGTTTGCCGTTGTGTGTGAATCACACAAAAACTACTGGATAGATTTCGACCACAATTTCTTTTATTTACTCCTTAGATACTTAGTCCTTATCAAAAAGAAAAATCATCACGATATCTTCATTCAATAAAAAGTTATTGAGGTATTTAAGAAAGTACTATTTTTATAAGCACTACGTGTTCTTCTGTAGTCCACGCGGGCGGAGCAGCGGCTACTGTTGGTATTAAAATAAACTTTCTCCGCTCGCGTTTGTTACGCAGTAATTATTTTCATCCCGTAATTTTATCAATTCTTGTAGACATCTATTATGGAACGGCGTATAATTCCCGTCTACAAAATTTGATTAAAATCGGGTGAGAATTAATGAAAATTAAATTTTACGATTTCTACAAATATTATAGACAATTCTTATAGCCCATCAATCATGAAATGACTAATACTTCTCATGTACAAAATTTCATCAAAATCGGTCAAGCCCTTTTTGAGTTAAATCCGGACATACAAAGGAGACAGACAATTTTTTTTTAATAGGTATATTCGTTATCAGTGTCTGTCATATAGTGTCGGGTATCGTATATTATCGATTATCATATAGTATCTATATCGGGATATTTTGGAAAAAATTACATGTAGTGACAACTACAGATTTGTTAATATATATAGAAAATGTCCTTTATTTAAGAAATAAGTGATATAATATTGTATACCGTGCTTTTTCACTTTGAAAATGGTTTTCTTTGACGCGACTGTGTTTGTGTTACTTTAATGCATAGTAAACGACATTATATACGGGAATAAGGAAAACTGATGTTTTTCCTTTTTCGCTTCACTAAAAGATACGTGACCTTTTTATATAGATATATGTATATGTATAAAAAATGAATGTTATATTATGTTGGAATTATATTAACCGTGTAATTCGTTGACCTAAAAAAAATACTTTAGTTTTTTATTTTGTTTGAACGATTCTTGACTTACATTCTTAACGGCATAGGTACTTTTTTTCTTATCTGGTTCATTTTATAACACATTAGCAACCATCTGAAAATTTGTACGCGTTATTATCTGGTTCATTTTATAACCTACTAGCAACCACCTACGAATTTGTTCGCGTTAATTATACCATTTCCATTTCTTTATTTTCTCGATGACAGCTCCTGTGAAAACTTGAACGAGCGTCTTTTTTACATTATGTATGCATTATTTTATAAAAATATGACGTTTACACACGTACAAGGTTATACCAGAGTTGGAGAAACTGATAGGGATGGAGCTATATCGATAAACGTAACACGATAATAGACCCGATTTTTTTTTTACAAAATGTAATAAACTAAACTACTGCGAGATACTATGTAAGTAAGTATGTATGTAAGTAATATTATGTATCATTACAAAATGTTACACGTACTAATTCTTGATTGATAATGCCAACTCCTTCAAAATTTTCGAAGCTATTGTAAAATAAGTAGGTATAGGTAGGTGCTCGACAATGAAACGAAATAATTATAACGAAAGGTAATCTTTATTTATTTATTTTAATCAAAATCTAATGAATAAATATATGCGATCGATATCATTACTTATTTGGTCACAACACTACAACTATCAAATTAGTTCTGTCATCGAGAAAATAAAGAAATGGAAATAGTATACAATATAACATTAAATAACAATGAAATATAACCCATGTGGCTTTTAATTAGTAAAGGTTTTTGAGAATGAGATATGTACTTTCAAAGATTATCTCATATAAATGTATAACCTATAATATATTGCATTTTATAATAGTAGTGTAGTTAATTTGTTGCATTACTTCAGTTTTCTATTACAATATATTTTGTGTCTGTACTGCAAAATACGACACACCGAGGCACGGTGATTGGTTTAATAATATTATTTGTGTGGTGTGTTCTCAGTCGTGAGATGTATTATGATATATAAAAATGGGTTCTATAAAAAGTAATCATACATCTATTAAGATTCAAATATACATATTTAAATACATAAATTCGCCAGAATTTCTGGCATACATCTTTCGATTCCTCAACATTCATAAACATTTTCATGCATGCTCGAATAAATATTAAATAAAATATTATAATACTTATACATATTAGATATTTACAACATTTGTTAAATGTATCAAACTGTCGATCGATACTTGAAAAGTTGTTTATTTTCCGTAATTCCTTTCCTCAAAGTCTTGATATTATGTATTTGCGTTATACATTTTAAGATATTGATTGAAATAACTTGAAGTTGCTCTTGGTGTTCGAAGTTTGGCTCTTGAAGTTTTCGTTAAAAGATTGGATCTGTTTACTTTGTTCGTGTAATATGACTTCGCTTGTAGGTACAATCGGTAAAGACAGAGTTCCATTGTCTGAGCTGAATTTTATTTTATTTCTTTTTTTTTTATCCGATAAGCTAGCTGATATGAATGAGAAGTATTACAGTTATTCAGAATGATTTACAACTTGAGAGCACATAATGTTAGCAAGATTTTAAAAACCTGAGGGTTAAAACAGAATTTTTATTAAACGTAAACTTAATATTAATAATACTCTGTCAAAAAGTTACCGGGAAAAGATCAATAATACAAAAATTGTTAGATATTCATCCAAATTTATTTTATCGCCTTAAAAGTATGCTCCTTCAGAAACGATACACTTACGCCAATGAATAATCCAATCATCAAAACATTACTTAAACGCTTTTGTCGGAATTTAGTTTAGTTCTGGTCACGAATTCTCCTTTATGTCTTTTAACGAATGAAAACGGGTGCCACGAAGTGGTAATTTGAGTTTAAGAAAAAGTAAGAATTCGGCTGGAGTCATATCTGGGAATAAGGTGGTTATGCGGTGGTGAAAAGGCGCATTATCGTGGTGCAAAGTCCAAGAATTTTGTTTCCATAATTCTGACCTTTTTCGTCGAGTTTGCTCCCTTCAGCGCCGCATAACGGTATAATAATATACTTTTCTTTCCCTTAGCTTAGCTAATCACATCTAATTATAATTCATAGTTTGCTATCAGGTTCAGTTGGAAAGCGCCACTCTGAAGCTTTTGACTAGTTTGCATGTCAAACTCGTAAACCCACGTCTTGTCACCAGTAACAATGCGTTTCATGAATGTTGGGTCGGAATTGACTCGTTCTAGCATGTCCTCAGCCATTCTTATGCGATTGAGTTTTTGGCCAAAATTTAGGTCTTTAGGGACTAGCCAAGTGGCAACATGTTTCACACCCAAATGATTATTTAAAATGATACGAATCGACTCGTGAGACACAGAAAGTTCAGTGGCTATCTCTCTTAAATTTGAATGAGTATTTTCAGTCACTATTTCCTTCACTTTTGCGATGTCAAGTAATATCTTCCAGCTTATCTCGACCGCTTTTAAACGCGTTGTACTATTCATAAGCACGTATTTTTGATATAGTCGATTCACCGTAAGCCTTCTGTAACATTTTCAGTGTCTCCGAACACGAAATTCCATTGGCGATGCAATAACAAGCAATACAGATTTTATATGGATCTATAAAATACAATATTATAAAGAGGAAAGATTTGAATTTTTGTTTGTAATGGATAAACTCAAAAACATATGGGCTGATTTAAAAAATTCTTTCACTAATATAAAGCTATAGTGTCAGTGAGTAACATACGCTATATTATAATTTGTGTGGTGGCGATGTTTATGTCGCATAAAATTAAAACGGATGAATCTATGGGGCACAGCTAGTAGATCTATATCTTATTTGTCAGTATTTGCAATCGCTGATACGTTGTTAGGTGATATAATATTACTCTATTAAATACATTATAAAGCTGAAGAGATTGTTTGTTTGTTTGAGCGCTCTAATCTCTGGAACTTCCAGTCAGATTGGATTTTTTTAAATGCATTATACAGCCAATTTATTGGGGAAGGTTGTAGGCTATGTGACTTCACGCTACGATCCTAAGGAACGGAGCAGTACGACAATCAATCAGGAAAGCTGTTCGAGAAGCAAGTACAGGAAGAAAGAATAACGATAGGCGAGTGGAGAGCTGGTTCAATAAATTATACATGGGCGAAATCCTGGGGCACAGCTAGTGTGTTGGTAAAACCCATTCTATTCCTCATAAAGAAACATTTACCCAGTAGTGGGGCACTTATAAACTGGTATTATTATTATTATTTTATTCGGACAAGACCTACCGACTGAATCCCCCGTATCTTGCATATATTGTGTATATATAAAATACTTGAATTTAATGTGTATTTAAGAAAGTCAAGTTTGTATGTAACAAATATTCCACGTTTAAGTATAAAGCCGGTGTTGAATTTATACAAAAGTCGTAAAGTTAGCGGCTTAACGAGCAAGCAGCGCTCGGAGCTCCAAGGGTCCCACTCGAACTTGTCTCAGCTCTTTATGTCTCTAATCTATACAAGTTAATGAGTTCGCAAATAAGTGAACGGTCTGCGGTTTCGGTTGCTTCGGGTTTACGTTTGTTTGGCAAATATGTCGGTTTACTCGAGTCAATAAACACGAGTAAATATTTTCTTGTTATAAACTAACAACTTTCCCGTCTAATATCATTTTTTTTTTAGATTTCTGTATCTTGTTATTATAAACATATACGCTTCTTTCCCATCTACACGTTGCCGAATACAACCGTTGGGATCAACGTGTCGAGGCGTACCCAAATACTAACGTTAGTGGGAACGTTGGCGCCAACGGTTTTTTCCCATCCACACGTTAGCGAACAGCGTCGGTGCCAACGTTGGGGCCAGCGTATAAAACAATGTATATATTTTAATTGGTATAAAATATAATTTACATATTATTATTTTTATTTTTAAACCAATTTGTAAACTTTATATGTGCATACTAAAATTTAAAAACAATGGCGAACACCAAGAGATCCACAATCTATCGCTGAAACTGGATTTGCATCGGCTGGTCTTAAAACGCGAAGCGCATGAGCGAATCACTATGACGGACTCTTTTTACTATATGTATGTTGGTCGTGAGATAGTCCAGCTGTACAGCGGGGTGCACCACTTGCAAGTAAGACTGGCTTGGATGTCTGAAATCTTAATATGATTTTTTAATTTAAATATTTGAAATTCAAAGTAAATTTTCGTAACTTAGACTATGCTTCGTTGCATAAAAAATCTCTTAGTTTTCTCACGGGAAATACGTATAGTTAAAAGTGCGATAACTTTAATTTTATCATTACTACTGAAATCCTCTAGAAAATTGTAACGATATTTAGCCTAGATTTATCCTTGAGGTCAGTCCTATATTAATTAATTAATTTTTTCTCATACAAGATATAGTACTACTGTGTAACGCTATCTCTCTCACTCAACCTTTTACATAACCTAAAACCTTTTGATTTTGCTGTCAGTTACCGGTACGCTATGATAAGGCCCTCTTTTCGCTTTCATCCCTTTGCTCGTTAACTCCCGCATACAAGAACGACCGCTGATTTCATTCATGCCAAAATATATTGAAAGGTTAGTGGAAAAGCCAACAGACCGAAGATCGGACATGAATGTTTTCTACGTTACTACGGCGCGTCGGCGGTCTGTTCTGTTTAGCTGGACGTGACCGGCGCGAAATTAACCCTGACTTAAACTGCGTTCCATCTTTTATTTACATTTTGTTCACACGATAATCAACTTTATTCCCTTCACATAAAGTTAAACACGTCTGCGCGTATGTCATTACATGTTATACAAAGATAAATTTGCGGATGATTTAAGCCGAATTCATCTCTACCGTTTTAGAACTTGAATTTTCAAATACGCAAATGTTAGGCGGTTTCAAGCGTTGTCAAGAGGTAAGACACTATCCGCGTCTCTGACCGTTGGCGTGTGCGAACACCAATTTGTCTCTTAGATTTATGTTTTCCATTACTCCTGTCACGAATAAGAAGCTGGCTAGCTTTACTACTGCGCTTTCGGTGAAATTATGCCAGATTCAGAATGAAAATATGTCTTAGTATTTGAGAGGTTACTTTTCAGAATTTGCTGAAATTCACGCAGTGGCAGATACAAATCTTGCATAATTTTTTCAAACTTTACACAAATTGTAAATCGTCTAAGCCAAAATACCTTCTCTCTTTATGTAGCCTGATTAAAAAAAATTGTAATGAAAAATTAGAATTATTTCATATTTTTATGCACTAGCAGTCTTTATTCTGTGGGTAAAGGACAAAAAATCTTTTTAAATCAGCCGTCTTTGTATTTTAATACTGTTGATGTATACTTTATAAAGAACCAGCCTTTTAATAAAAACAGTATTATTGTTGTATTATATTTTTAATTATGCTTGATATTTATCGTTAGGACTCACGATATTTTTAATTATCTTTAAGTTATTTTTTTCTAAAAACATATAGATATTTTATACAAATTTAAGTATTATACAGTCAAGGCAGGAAACGAGCAGGCTCCAGTGCTCTGCAATATATCTCGAGGAAGACCGCAATAGCTACGTGATGTCGCCTGAAATAACTTTACCTCTCGCTACATAAATAGATACTGATTTAGCTTTAGCTCAGAAAAGATTTTAGGCTATTAGTTATTACTGGCTGGCAACGCAAATAACGTTTCAAATGCAAACTTTGATTAGGATGTCATGCTTATTTCAATAAACATAATATTATAAGAATATCGTAGTGTTGGCCATCACTATTTTCACTTATAAAAGATCTTATGCTGTGGAAACCGTGTGCGATAGATAGACAAAAATACGGAAATCCAGAAAACCGAAAGCCGTACACGGTAACGCTATAACAAGCCAATTTTTAGTATCATAGTTTACGAAATTTGATTTATGTTCGTGAATCAAGCTCAGCAATTATTAATCCTAAACAACGCTGACATTGACTGGGACGTGAATAATAGGATAAATTCAGTGTGCGACAGATCACGGGGGTCACTTGTGATCCACTTATGACCCTGAAATTTACGAGAAAAGTGTATTAACAATTGTAAGAACGGTTGTAATATATAAAATCTGAGTGCTGGGTAACGAAAAGTATGGATGAAAGGAGAGATTATACGTGGCGCGATATGTGGTGTAACTAGAATGGATAAGATCAGAAATGAGTATGGTAGAGGAAATATGAAAATAGCACCAGTGACAGGGGAGTTGAGGATTAATAGGTTAACGTGGTATGAGTATGTCATGAGGAGGGATGAAAGTCATATAACCAGAATAATGTTAAGTATGAAGGTGGACGGATGATCGGTGTAGAGGTGGACTGAACGCGTGTATGAATTTTCTGAGGAATGATATGGTTAAAAAAGATGTGAATACTGATATGACAGTTGATAGAGAGTGGAAAAGGAAAACATGTTGTGTCTATATAACCTTCTTAAGTGAGATAAGGATAAGAAAAAGTATTAGGCTCAGAACTATTCAACTCATGAAAATAAAGCGAAAAACAAATATAATGCAAAGAAGGGAAAAATACATGCATATGGAAACGCCACGAAGCTTTACTGTGATTTTTATAATACTTTCACATGATAACTAATACTCGTAATTTAAATTAAGTTAACATGTAACTGTCATAAGAGCCAATGATCTCAAAACGTAGCTATAATAAAGGCAAGTTGAAGTTAAATTCGGTCATTTCCCGAGGTGAAAGTTTGTCAAGACGCAAATTAGTGGGCGAGGAAGAAACTAGCGGTTCCTGCCATTTTGACTATAGGGAACGGAGTTGTTTGCAATGTCGCGTCGGACGGGAGTCATTTAACTTACGATTTCTCACCCATCCTGCTTATTTTCTGGTAAGCTTATAACTCGGTGAAACGTATTTTATATTAGATAGGTATAACCATTTTATTAGTTATTTATTTTATAAGTTTGAACTTACTTGTAAACAGGCACAATTTCAATAATAAAGGCAATAATAAAATAGTCATCTCATCAATTAAAATAACAGTTTTTAGGTATTTTGTTCTACAATAAGCATCCCAAGCACATTACCGGTTTGACGGACAATAAGTATAAAAATATATAAAACAAAAAAAACTTGTTGACAATAAAACTATTGTCGAAAGGTAATTATGTGGTGGATGATTACGTGAATGATAGTGATGTCTGGAAGTGACTCCCTCCTCCCTCCTTTCTTTACATTCACTATAAATGGTAATAAACGACTGATTGATTAAAGAAAAATATCGATAAATGTAATAAAATAAAATATTTTTGATTCCGATTTCGACTGTTACAAAATTTTTAATGTTTACTCATTACATAACAAACGGCCTATACATATTATTTTCGCAATCATTCAACTTTTATTAAATGAAAATATGTAGAGTAAGAAATGTAGAATATGGAAAGCTTGCCAAAGCGTTTGTTTTTTAATACCCATTAACACTTACAACTACCCTAATGAAAATATTTTTTTATATAAGAAGACGATTACCTGACGTCTGCGTAACTTCGTAGTTATAATTCCAAAGTACCAAACAGCTGATATATAATATAATACATAAATATATAATTATTTAACATCCAGACAAGGAACTGACAATAATTATGCCCATCACACAAAACTTAGTCCTGTATGGGGATCTAACCCGAGACTTCTCCGCTCAATAGTAAGCAGGTTTACTATCAATGCGCGTCGAGGCTTGTGTTTCGTAGAGAAAAATACTTTTTTTAAACAATTTTTTAAAAGTGGCTTTTAAGTGGTTAATGTTATTTTTTAAATCTTGTCTCTAATGGGATTTTCTTTGTATTTAGTTAAGTAATTGTAGTGTTTTTTTTTTAATTACCGGAAACCTACATATCATTGAAGAGAGAAAAGTTTCCTGTTATCATAAGTTGTAAGTGTCGAAATTCTGTTTATATTTTCTTTACTTAATTATAACTGCAAGAATATAACATTTTTTAATTTGTACAATTGAGTTTGTTATAATTACAAAAAAAAACTCTATATATCAGTATAAATAAAATACGGGTTGTGTGTAAAATGCTTTGTATAATTTTTTTTTTTCATCGAGTTATTTTGTTTATGGCACAATATACAATTCTTAAGCCGAGTGTTACACGTGCCCGCGCCGCTAGCTTCCAGTGAGGTTGTAAAGGAGAATTAAAATATTATGGTACGTTGAAAAAAGTAAAAATGCCTGTATTTTACAAAAATTGGACGGATGTAAGGCAGAGAGGAAAATACCAAGTGAGATAGTGCATTCTTTCCAACTATGCAACTAATAACGGCTTCAGTATTTATGGTCTCGGCGCGCTGTTCAGTGCAGTAATTGCAACTTATAATGATTTATGACCTAACCATCTTGAAACTTTCGCCAACCTATACTTTTGTAGTTAAATGTTGCTTACACACGAAATAGTAGATATTGCCACATAAAAAAATAGGTAGAATTTTTATTATGCAATTTAAAATTAATACTGAAATTAATTTACAATATTTTTTATTGTGTATTTGCTAATTACTTATGCTCGTCTATAAGTACCTACGTGACGATTGTTATTTTGATTAATAATTTAAAAAAGGTTTCATAATTTTTACGATTAAATATGATTTTTCTAAATGGATTTTGTCTCATTTTTATTTTCTATAAAAAAAATTTTTGAGTTAGAGGTGGTAAATTATACTTCGTAATCTATAAAAATGGACATTCTGCACTGATACTACTTGCAACTGTCTTCTTTAAGTTTTTTATTCACCTGTCAAATTAGTTAATTGTATTTTTAGACATCTATCATCAACTGGCTGTGAAGAAAGCGGCATAAATTAAATATAAAAAATAAAGCTTCTAATTTTAAATTTTCAATTACGGATTCTGAGCGAGTAAAGCTAAAACTGTCAGTGCAAACAGTATCGTACCTTGTTACTATTTCCCTTGTCACTTAAGATCCGCCCGTAATCTAGTTAAGATCTCAGTAACCTTTTGTTTGTGAGGTGACCACAAGTTCTAATTAATTTAGATTGCTATTCATTCATGTTTATTCGATAGGTAAATTAATTATTGTTGAAGATTATATGTATTTATGTTGTATTATAATTAAAGATCATTGTTCCATTTTATATGAGGAAAGATGAAACATATTTATGTTGTTCTGTTTGTATTTTGTAAATTGAGTTTAGTTGTTGTAGGGGCAGGAAGCGACCCCCTTATCACGTATTTCGCAATAGCAAAGTGAAAGCAGAAATAGCTAAATATATGCTTCGAAATGGTAAAATCAGATTGTGTTTGGTACATTATAGGTGTTACATAATACGAATTTGCGATTTTTAAGCAAATATTTGGCGATTTTTGCTATCGCTTTGTTATTTCGAAATACGTAATAACGGAGCCGGTTCTGTGTCCTACAAATGTTTCTAGCTCGTTTGTAGGAAGAGAAAGTTTTAAGTTAGGTAAAAACTGTTTAATTTATATAATTTTACAAAAATGTCGTCCATAAGTGCTATAAAATAAATGATAAATATCATATGATGCATTGTTATGCTATGATTTTATAAAGTTCGAGAGATATTCTTTTTTATTTGTTTGAGCACGCTAATCTCTGGAACTATTAGTCATATTGGAAAACCACCTTAAGAAACAGAACAGTAACCATGACCGTCAAGCAATCTGGCAAGGTGGAGGCAACTACTGTAAGTGACAACAACGATAGAGGCTACATCGGTGCGTTGGCGGCGACGTGATGTAAAATTCGTCGAATAAATTTCATGCAAGTGAAACTGTAGGGCAATAGCATAATATGAAATGCATAGTCTTCTTAGTTGAAACTGTCCGGCAATGCAAAAAAAAATGTCATCCTAGCAGCCGATCGTCGTTCAATAAAACAGCTCGTCCTATGGAGACTACGCAATGCGATCTCCGATGTCTTTACACTTTATTGCCCGGACACAACACTTTGTTTAGTGTAATTGTTTCCATTTTGCCCCTACTTTGTTGTGAATGTTTTCAGTTTATTAAACTCTTCTACTAAGAAGTAAATCCGTTGAGAATTCACGAAGATTTTGCATTCTAGGGTACAAACAAAAAAAATCGACGAATCTTTGCAAAGAAGAATAGCAATACATTTTTTTTATCAATTAATAAATAGGCTGGTAATGTTTGACCACAAGCTCAAGTAATGTTGTGATGATGTAGTCAAAGATATGTAATATGCTATACCTAGAAATGCGAGGACGGAGCAACACCAAAGAAGACCCTACCTCTATCAACTCTGTGTTTATACACGCTACTGCTGAGCCATCAGCGCTTGAAACTTTACAAAATGCTATATCAAGTTATACCCATGAAAAGTATATGAGAGTAAACAGGGCATATTAATATGCACCGTATTTATGTATTTACTGTCTTGACTCCCGTCATGTAATAAATAGTTCGGATGGGCTTTCTGAATGAAGTCTTGTTTCTTAGTCTTTTTTAATTCTTACTTTTTATTTTAATAAATTGAATCTTTTCAATCTTAGTAGTGATTCTGACCAAAATGATTATTATTTATAGCTAGATTTTACCCGCGATAAATTTCATATTCAACATCTCTTATCAAGTATTTTAACGTGATTAAGATTGTTCAGTTTTAGTACTCGTAGCTGCCCTAGGGTGTATAAGACTGGCCACGTAGGTTTGCCACTGAACCGATGGAACGGTCAGTGATACTAGAGATACACTATAAGGCACATACATGCCTATTGTTAAAACTGAACGAACGGTCAGTCGGCCTTTTTTTTTTAAACTCATTACGCTCGCCAGTGTTTGACCGTCAAGACCAATAAGAAGTATCTTCGCGCCGTGCGTGAAAGGTAACTTAGAAGTGCTTGGGATTACTTAAGATCGTGCCACCACGTTCACCAAAACCGTTGCAGATGAACGGTGGATGGATTTTCGTTGCTACAAACCTTTTGCTGGCTTGGGGTACATATTTTTGAAATTTGAGTGTAATTTAAATAGTTGGTCCTTCAACAAAACTTCATAAACATCTGCCCAAGGTTGATGGCATCATCAACAATGAAATTTTTACATGCAAGTGATGAAGCCAGGATTTTATTTATGGAAGTTTTTTATTAGAACACTAAGTCAGCTGTGCAAGTGCTAAGTATAGGATACGATGGAACATTTTCTTATTGGACCCAAGTCTCTAAATTAAATAATGAAAATAAAGGTAACTGAACTGTTTTTTAACTTATACATAAGAAAAAAATATTATTTCTACTATAATTAAGTTGTGTACAAGGATCTCATAATGGGCGTCCGACAACAATTTAGTTGCCGGCACACGTGTTTTGGCTGAGAGGTCGGTTAACGATAAATGCAGCATCTATCGGGCACCTGCGCTCCGATCTACAGCGCAGACATGACTTTAATGGTCCTTAATAGTAAAGATAGCTAACCATTTGCATTTACTAAGCTTTTTCTGAAGCTGAAGCGATGTAAGCTATGAAAATTAATAATTACATTTAATAAGCAGTTATATTATGTGGTAACGCTTCAGTAAAGTATAATGGAGAATTACTTTGAAGTGTTTGTTGGTAATATCAAAATAACAAATTGTTACTAAATACATATGAAAGTACTAGCTACACTACTAGCTACTACTACGGTTTCACACGCATATAATTTAGAAGAAACCTCTGATTGATGATTTATAATACTTCAGTATAGTAAAATAAATAAATAAATAAAATCAATATTTAAGGCTAGCTAGAAACTGTAGCCTAATGTTGTATAACCTATACTATTCCTCGTGAGTCTGGCTATCATATAAAAAAATAATTTTTGTAATCCGGCTGGTAGTTCCAAAGATTAGCGTGTTTAAACAAACAAACAAACAAAAAATTTATCCGCTTTATCAAATTTAGGTATTAGTATTATATATATTTTACATGTTTTTTTTTGAGTATGGAATGATTCGTATAATTTATAACCAAAATGTTGTAGTCCTTACCATTTCAAATTTCGAATTCTTCGTCCCTATGAGGCCGTGTCCTAAAATTGCGTAACCTCTTTAAGCTTAGAAAAACCTTCAAATCAGGTACTAATATAGTATGGTGACTTTCGAGACATTTCAATTTTAAAGAGTATTTGCTTATGTTTTTACGTGAGTTCAACCTTTTTTAAAAAAAAAGGAATTGTGTTTTCAAAAATGTGTCAAAATAAAATGTAATTTAAATCAAAAGCACTAAGCTGTATAGATATCAACTTTGAAGCAAATCACCGCCAAAATAACTTTCTACCCCTTTTTAACACCGTTAGGGGATGAAACTACGACTACTATGAAAATACGAAACACGTCTTCCCTCATTTCTGTTAAAAAAGGTTTATGCAAAATTTGAAGTAGATTAGACCAAAGAATCACGTTGTCCCATACAAACTTAGCCCCCCCTTTTCACCCCCTTAGGGGTAGAATTTCGGAAAATCCTTTCTTATCGGATGCCTACGTCATACAAAAAACACACCCTCCAAGTTTCAGGTCCCTACGATCAGCGGCATAGGCTGTACGTTGATCCGTCAGTCAGTCATTCAGGACAAAGCATTTTATACGACTATAACAAAATACCCATTTTTAAAATTTTTGACTGTCTTTCTGTTTGTTGAGTATTTTGAAATGTAAATAAGCATTAATTTGAAAATTTATTTTCCAAAACAAGCAATTACCCTTAAAACGGACTATCATAAATAAATTAATTAGTTTAAAAAACTTTTTAAATAAGGAATTATTGTTGTATAATTTGTAGTTGTATTGTTGTAAATCTTACCCGAGATAATGGTCACTTTTTTGTCAAGTAATTATGTTGTTTGATTTTTATCAGTGAATGATATAATTTTTATAAGCTCATGGCTTGTTGTCTTAGGATCCGGCTATAGTTTATTTTTGGTAGTGGACCGTTGGCAGGTGGGAGGAAATAAGCATTAAGGCGACTCGAGACTTTTCGAGTAATGGAGTATGTTCGGTAATTGTATTAGGAACTTTTTCAAGATGTCTCATTTTGCTGTGATCGAATTATAGCGAGCTGGTCGTACATGGCTGATTTTTGGAATTACAAAGCCATTTCTTATTGGAAAAGAAAATACAGTTGGACTTTTTGACACTTAACATTTGTGGTATTTGTATTCGATTGGTAAATGTAATCGGATATCGGCTGACAACGAAGTAAAATATCGCATAAAAAATTTGAATGCTTTACATATGTGTAGTACATATTTTGAAAATACAGAACTATCAATTTCTAGTTATTTGGAATATGGCGTAGTCTTCTGGTCTTTACAGATTATATTAAGTTTATTTTCTTCAAGAAATGGAAAATGGATAATGGGAATTATTTAAGAATATCCTTTTTAACAAATTCAGAATCCACTACAAAATAAAAATCCCCTATAATAAATGAAGAATATCCCTTTTTAAATTCAAGTCTCTCATTTACCATCATTCACTGATAATTCTGAAAAAAAAAAACATGCTGATAAAAACGCCATTATCAAACAAAGCCAAAAATTAAGAAAAGTTTTATCAAAGTAATTAATTATGACTAAAACTAAAAAAAGGAATGTTTGATTTTGAATTTGTAGTAGACAGCAAAATTTTGAATTTCAATAGTCTATTTTATTCTATTTTCGGCGAAAATTTAGCTTTCAGCAAGTGCGCGCGTATCAAAGGATAATTTGTATGCACGCCCGTCAGCTTCCCACTTTCCACTGCCAATATCTAAAATTGATATTTGACATAGTACCGGTGTCAAATTCGCATGCGACTTTTACTGCCATCCGATATTTATCTGCACCTTAAAATATACATTAGTGACTATTTCTTCTCGTGTATTTTATATCTGGTAGCGGTGTATCGGAGTATTCTCCCGGGTGACTCTTTTTATATGACAGCAAATGGTTTTCACATTAGTCTAATAAAGAACTGTACAATAATAATAACAGTATATAAATGTCACTTTGCTGGTTATTTAGGTATATCCTAACAATGATTTCCTTCAGCATTAGTATTACTAATTAAACCTAAATTAGCGAATGTATGTAAATTCAGAAAAACTCGTTGGTAAATGCTGGAGTTGAAACCTGCAGAGATCACAACGATATTCTACTGGTTTAATCATTCGGCCACCATGACATAAGGAAGATGACTTTTATTATTATTTGGTAAGACACACTAGCAGCTAATTAGCTGATGCATGCGTATCAAATAGCTTGGAGATATCTTCCTTGTCCAATCTGCTCTTAAAGGAAGTTATGGTAGGAGCCATCACAACTTTATCTGGAAGTTTGTTCCAGGCTGTGACCACTCTGTTAGGCAAGAAATGCTTCATTGGGTTTCTTTTTGCTGGGAATTCCCAAAGTTTCAAGGGATGACCTCGTAGGTGTTTATTTTCATTTGACTTAAACATATCTTTAAGGCTGGGTACATCGTAATAATTAGTGAGGATTTTATAAGTTTCGATTAACCTGCCTCTTTGTCTACGCTGTTCTAGTGTGGTAAGGCTAAGGTTTATGAGGCGCTGTTCAATAGGGTAAGTTACGCATTGCATACACCATCTTAGTAGCCCTTCTCTGTACGTTATCAATGAGCTTAATGTCTTTTTTGAAGTAGGTATCCCAGATAATATAAGCATGTTCAAGAAGTGGACTTATATAGGTCTTGTATAACTTTATAAAAGTTTTAGCTGTTAGGAATTTAAATGCCTTGCGAATGATATAAAGGATCGAATTAGTTTTCTTCACAACCCCAAGCACATGAGTTCCCCATTTAAGATCTTTGGATACTGTAACTCCCAAGTCCCTTTGTGTTTCAACTGCGGTTAATTGCTCACCACTAAGATAGTATACCTGACAAGGATTATTACTACCAATGTGTAGCAGGGAGCACTTATTCACATTTAAAGTTAGAAGCCAGTCATGAGTCAACTTAAAAATCGCATTAAGGTCATTCTGTATAGCTTGCCAGTTGCTTCGAGGGTTAGCAAAAAAATTGGTATCATCAGCAAAAAGCGAAAAAGGTAGTTGCAGAGTATTTTTCAAGTCTGAGAGGTACAAGATAAAGAGCAATGGACCAAGCACCGAATTTTGAGGAACGCCACTGAGGACACTTCGCGGATCGGACATGACTTCGCCAACGCGCACCCGAAACGTTCTACCAGAAAGGAAGTCGCATATCCAGGCTAAAATGCTCCCACGTATGCCAAGGTGTTCCAATTTGTGTATGAGGCGTTTCAGAGGAACACGGTCGAATGCCTTCTCATAATCCAAGTAAACGATATCTGTTGGCTGTCCATTACTATGGTTCCGTGTCCACTCGTTTAAGCAATTTAGTAAATTGGTTGTAACAGATCGTTTTGGGATGAAACCATGCTGCTCATCCAGGGTAATCTTTTCATGTATTAGAAATTCTCTTATGTGGAAAGCTATCATCTTCTCCATGGTTTTGCACAATACACTGGTCAAACTTATGGGCCTATAGTTGACAGGCAGTAATTTATTTCCTTTTTTATAAATCGGTACTACATTTGCCGTTTTCCAGTCAGCTGGCACTACTCCATCCTTCAGAGATTTGTTCATCATTTTCGCTATTTCGTCGCTTAGAGCTCCTGAGCATTTTTTTAATACCACTGAGGGTATGTCGTCTGGCCCTGATGCTGTAGTATCACTGAAGCTAGATAACTTCTTTCTTACTAAGTCTCCAGTAATACTTAAGTCTTGAATAGCGTTTATGACTCTAGGAACGTTGATATTTGGCATCGGTCCATCAGGCTCGTTGACGAAGTTCAATTTAAACTGATCAGCGAAGGCTTCGGCAATTTGTTTAACAAGACTAAGTCTATAGAATATATTACAGTAATTATACACAAAATACATTATTATTTAAAAATATGGAGGTTTGGTAACATCAAAACAGATCAGGCTAGAGTCTCCCACATGTTGAATAACCATGATTAATAAATAACGTTTGTGTTCCAGTCATTTTGTCGAGACCGTCTTTTAGAGTGGTAGTAACTAAGCACGGATTTAGAGCGTAATTTCCTCTTCGCACTTTGACGATTGACTGACTTCAGGACTGTGAACTTTTTTGAAGGTTTTCCATAAATATCGAATAAAATGTAGAAGCGATGCGATGTTAGCTCAGTGGCAGAGTGTTCGTATACTGCGTCGATGGACGTTGGGTTGAATCTTATAATGAGCCTTAGCTTTCATTGAAGGAAAACATTGTAATAAAACTATAGCATAGTGGATAAGGTATTTTCTAATGTCCATCTGACACCTTCAAGTTGAAAATCTGTCAGAGGGCAGTTGCCAGAACTTACATATAGGTGTTTGACAGTTAAGGCTCTGTCCTAGGCTACGTCATCAGTTAAGATTAGGTGAGATTTTGATCAAACGCTAAAGTATTGAAAAATATCTAAGCTAAAACATCATGTGGTTTGCATAAATGCTTGCTACTTCATACTATAATTAATACCATAATTAAACAGGTGCAACACCTGCAATAGTGATCTAGATCTATAGTGATAGTGAGCTCAGGCGTGTCGTGATCAGCGGATGTGTCTAGTAATCAAGTTTTTTTTTTTTTTTTTTTTTGGAACTGACTACACTGTTAGCCTTAGGGGCCCTAAAGCCGCTGCGGCTTTTACAGCTTCACCGGACTTGGGGGCGAGCGCAGAGGGCACTCAGCCGCGAAAGTTTTGTGGACGACTCGCACGAGGGTGCCAAAGTGGCCGGACCTCGGCTCGGGCGGTCGTCGCGTTCGCAAATAGGTCGCGATCTATTCGAATCCCTACACCTACGATTCGAGCTAACTAAATATACACATAGGCACGTTCCCTTTCTCCTGGGAGGAAGGAAGGAACCGTGCGTATGTGTATTCAGTAATCGGAATGTTTCTACACTAACTAGCGCTAACTAACTAGCGTAAAAAAGAAAAAAAAAAGGTCCCTCACAGAACCTATGTACCTGTGTGGTGTGCACGTGTGTATGTTCATACGTGTGTAGTGTTGTATGTAGGTAGCTAAGTGATGCACGTACAGTGTCACTTGTATCGCGCGGGCGGTTGCCTGACCCAAGGGTTTCACACCGAGGAACGGACCTAGGCTTGGGTTACCGCTAGAGAGAGTGGACGTGACGGGTGTGCTGGAGCGAAATTGACCGCCCGCCCTCTGCGGAGAGAACGGTGGTTACGCGGGCGTGGGCGCTGGCACGCTCTGTTTGGAGAGACGGATGTGTAATATTTATTCGAATTTTCGATGTGATCGTCGGGATCAATAAAAATATTGCGCGGCCGGCGTTTGCACCGGATGTCCGTGGGTGCCGGAACATAAGTGGCGGCTGTTTTTATTAACGGATTCGCGTGGTTCGACGCGGTGTCGAAATACGAACGGGAGAGCTGTTTAACGTAGGCATGTATCGAAGGAAGCTCCATATCTCTATGGAGATCTACGCTTCGAACATACCACGGGGCCCCGGTGAGACGATAGAGGAACCTATTCTGTATCGATTGTAACCGTTTGAAACTCGACTCGGACATATGTGCGAACACGGCGCAACTGTATGTCAAAATTGGTCGAATACACGTCTTGTAGAGCGTGAGCTTATGTCGCGTGGACATTTTACTCACCGAACACAACAGAGGAGAGTAATCAAGCGTAGTGGTAGAGTATTTGTACCCGACCGAGTCGTGACCGTCATGAATTGTTGACGAACCCGTCGTGACGGGATGAACCAGTGTAATCGTGTATCCAGTTACCGAGAGGCTTGCAGTCCGGCGTCGGGTTGCCGCTCTCGATGGACGCTAATGTTAATCGTATTTTGCTTACAATTAGGCATAGTTCCGTCACTTTGCCGTGCTACCTATATAAAAAAAACTTATGTTTTATCGATTCGAACTACTGTACATATTTATACATTAAAAATGTACCTAGGATTTGACAATGTAAGGCCGTATGGCTATTTAACATAAGGTCCAGTTCAGGTTTCAGTCCTAATCAATCAACTCGCAGGCCATTTATAAACCTCGCGCCCTGGAGTCCCTTACATAAATTCAGTTGGAGTTCTGAATATTTTGTCGCATCACTTTTGTTATGTCAAATGAAGAGACCACATTCTTGTTTACACTGTTTGTACATTTAGCTATTGCATTAAAAATTGTACAATATAAAAGTGTAAATTATTGCTTTTAGCCATTATAGTGTTCGTTCTATAATACTTTTGTGATACTGTATAAGCTTAGGTGTAACAAATAGTTCAAAGATTTAAAAATATCTTAAAAACTTTATACTATTATGGACCATAGACTAAATGTTGTGATTTGAAATAAAAATGTTTATACGTAAAAGAGCTCTTTATTGTGGTACTTTATTATTATAATATATAAGATTGTCAATAAGTTTAAGTTGGATAACAATTACAACAATTTATAAGCATTAAATATATATCTTAGATGTAAAATGTTGGTAATTTGTCAAGAGCAGTTCAATCATTTTTCATATCTCTAGAGAATGGTATGAAGATATATATATATATACGTTATAACTTGTACTCCTCTAGGTTTGCGAATATCTAAAGTACAATATTTATAATTTATTGCAATAGAAATTTTGTAAACTCAGTTTTGATACATGGGCTTCTAGGGGATTCATTACGTGTAGCAATTTTGGAGACGTTAAGAATTATTCAGAGAACGCTTCTATTATGATAATGCAATATGTGACTGAAGAAAATATGGTGGAAACATGACATAACATACCATCACGTCTGTATCTCCGAAGGGTTGGGCAGAGGTGTACTAATGTACACCCACAGTTTGCCGGGTATGTTTTTAGGTCCCATATAACAGGGGTCGAGCCTATTTCATAGAAATACCCAATAACCCTTTGCTCAACCTGGGAATTTAACCCAGGACCTCGAGCATAGCGGTCACGCTTAATACCACTATGCTAATGAGGCGGTCATAATTATTGAAAGTATATACAATATATAAAACTAATTATTTTACTACATACCTTAAATACTCTGTAAAACTCCAGTCTTCAGTCTTCAGTTTCCAAACTCCAACATTTATTTCATTTTTGAAGCCTATTGTGGAGAAGCACATGTGATATTTGGGATAGTTAAAGATTGTACTTTTTTTATAGTAGCACAGCAAATTGACTGCACTGTCCCTGATGGTAAGCACAGAACAATACCAACACAACGGCTACCACCGAAAGATCGTAATCTATCAACGGCCGCCGCTGTCATGCCGGCCTGTATTCATTTAACTAGATAGACACAGGCTAATCCCGAAACGCGAAATGCAAAAGCGAGTCACTATGACGGACATTCGCCACGTGCATGATGGTCACGATCATATCGGGCATAACAGCCCTACCACCAACCTGCTAGGTATCGCCATTTCCTCGTTTGTTGCTCAGCAGGATGCACCACGTGCAGGTGAGCTTGGGCATCTCAGTGCTAAAGATGTAATTCGACATCCCTTACCACAAGGGAGTGCAGAATGCTAAAATTTATGAACGTACAATAAGTTTTACGAATACATTAATTAAAATTAAATAGAACTTCATGCTTACGTAATCTATGGCTTACGTACATACTGCCAATTTCAATCATTATATGTAAATAGTCTATTGTGAAACAGTCGAACCGAGTAGAGATGGTCGCCAAAGTATTTTAAAATGTTAGCAACAACAAATAATTACTCGCAGATTGACCGTAATAGTACAAAGTTGAAAAAATTAATGTATGCAATGATTATATATGACAAAATAACCTCAATAGCGGTCAATTAATTATTGTCGAATTTCGACTTCTACTTATTATAAATGCACATATAAATAACAATTTCTCACAAACTTTTCAAATTATAAAAGAAGTATATACATATATGTATATACACTCCATTAAAAAAACGCATTATCCAACCAACACCTAACAAGCAAAGTGAATGGACCCTGAGGTTGTTCGCAAGGTTTACCCTGTAAGGAAAATAACTACAGCAGTTTATGAGTAAACGTAAGTTTGTGTTAATACGCATAGCTGAGATGTAGGAACGGTTGCTCTTACAAGCTCAGGTTACCAAACTCAGCTTAGCGAATGTTTATTTTCATAAATAAAAAGAAATGGAAAAAATATTCAGCTAGTGTATCGACAAATTCAAAAGTTTGTTTAATTATGTTTAATTACGTATCTAGAAGGTATAGGTAGTAGTTCTTTGGCATATATAAAAACAAATATAACTTCATTGGGTTAAAGTGTTCTTAAAAATTTTAGCATAATACAATGACTACATATTTTAAAGATTATTTTAAACAAAAAATCATTATAGGATTTATATATTATAAATAATAATTAATAGTTTGCTGAGAATATTACTAAACATTAAATCAATTATTACATAATTATTTATAATTATGTAACAGTAGTTTTGTACTTGACAATAATAAATGTAATGCTAAATTTTAAGAAACTGCGTTCTTTTATCCTTAAAAATTAACAAACTAGTTCTTACTTGTGCTCTTATGCTTGTAAGGTAAAAAAATATAATAGTGTATAAAAGAACGATATTTATAAATACTAAATTTAAGTAAATAGCCATTCTTATGTCTAGAGATAACATTAAAACTTTCGGAATAAACAAAAAAGGACTTAAATTTACACTATTATTGTATATCAAGAAGACTCACGTTGTGAAACACTGTCTTAAATGAATAAAAAAGGCATAAGAACACATATACGCGTAAAGTTTTAAATGTAAGTACCTTATCCATAATATGTAAAGTTCTTGGTTCCAACGAGCCGGGTCTATCGACCGAGCAGTCGAGTCTGAACTTACACAGCGCCGTCAGCTTTACTTCTAAAATGGGCTCATTTTGTAATACTGAAAATTGCAAAACATTACATTATGTTTCATAAAAAGGATTTTAACGCTCAGTGGCTAAACGATAAAACGAACCAACTATTTTGCATATGTTGGTTTATTTTCATCTACTGTCTAATAACCTAGCACATCATGTTTATGGTCTACAATATTTGTTTACATCCGCATTAATAAAACTGTCATAAAAATACCTTAGATAATTAGGTCACTTTGATGAATATCGGACTAAACATGAATGCAAACGTTGAAATGCGTCACCGAAGCGTATTGATAAATAATATCTATCCTAATAATAAATTCACCTTTAAAGTAAGAACAATAATGTTTTTCCTTTTTTTAGGTAATATATATTTTAATTCTTATGACAACGTAAACTGGTTGCTGTGAAAAGCTGTAAGTACAAAAAAAGCTCGCAAATAACATAAAATAATAGGAGTTTTTATCCGTTTCAGTAGTTGCGCAAAGAAAAGACTTTGATAAAACAATAAAAAATTCAGGAAGGTTTGCGTTTGACATTTATATGGTTCGTGAAAAAAGCTAAGAGATGTTTTGACATTTTTATTCTTTTTACGTTGAATACTATTTATTTATATGACTTACTAATACCAGTTATTATAGCTTATTTTTTAAATAGTGATATACAGATTATTTATATTTGCCCAAATAAAACTGATGACTTCAGGAGAATTCTCGCTATGGTTATAGCGACTACTGGTTTTTTGGCAGCGCTTACCGTCTGGTATTCTCCAGTTTTTTTAGCAATATATAAATATTTTATCTTAAGTACGTTCGTAAGAAGTTATACTTCTTTGGCGTAACAAACCAAAAATAACTCCAGAAATTTTATTCCGCGTGCCTACAACATGATAAAGTTATCCATCAGTGATAATAATGTAAATTAAGGTCTTAACATAGGTGAAACTAGCAATTACGTGTATTTTTAAATAAGATTGTTAAAGCAATTACTGATCCTATTTACATAATAAATATACCAAATTAAAGAGCAGTATTTTCTAAACAATTTCCTTTACTTTCTTACAGGGCCAACTCTATGCCAACTCTCAATAAACTCTATGGGGCCAACTGAGGTTAGAGTACTAAAAATGTCATAAATCGCAAAAAAACTATACAGTTTCTAGGAAATCATCGTGGCTTCGATAACCTTTTGCAAGTAAAGAGACTCCAACTTATGTTTACCCTTAATTAAACTTTTTATTATGGATAGTCTGGGTGCTACAAAGTGCGTGTAGATACAAACGGTTAGGGTACCTACCCTTATTATTCCATCTTAAAAATCCATCCCGTATAATATATCCTTTAACAAAAGATACTCTGCGCAAAAGTTAGTTAGTAATAAAGTCTTGATGTGAAGATTTTCCTAGATTCCTCACTAAAAGTCATATAACCAGAACTTCGTCCAGCGGAGGCTGTACAGACTTTTGTAAGTGATATTTTTAGTCTTAATTAAAACTTATCTCTGCTTCAGTGCAGACTATGTTCACGCTCAAAATTAACGGCTCCCGACAGTGACATTTTCACTTATGTTAATATAAATATCGTATTCCACTGTTACTACAATTTCAACATAACCTAACCAATCCAAGTAGTGTGTTAACATACGAAAATGTTACCTATAGAGTGTAGAGACCGGGAGTACCATCTCTATGTGTGAAAAAGTGTCCTTCGAAAAGAGTCAAATTAAGGGAGCACCACTGTAGTAAGTGCGTAAATTTTAAAGACAGCTCCAAAAGTCATTATTTTTTAAATTTTCGCCAACTTGGACAAGTTTCACTCCACAAACTTTTCTCATTATTGTTCAATTACTTTTTAAAGATTTACAGTTTAACACTATAAAATGACGAAAAATTATTATGCTCTCTTGCTACACTAGTGCCAATTTGGTGGGTTTTTAAATTGTAGTACTGCTTACAGCTGGACACTTTTTCAATTTCACCCCCATATGAGATGGTTCTCCTTATCTGTACCCTCCATAATGTAACCGTTCGATTACAAATTTTAATGTCGATTCATAATCTATCGACTGTTTACAATCTGATTAGATTGTTATATAAACTAACGGCTCGTACAATTATTCGGTGACATATATATACATTTAACATTTCGATCGATTTGTGAGCGGTCTCAATAGAATATTCGTTTTCTGTGATGAAGTTTCAGGGATCGGGATATACGAAGCAAGACATATAATATCCTAGCTCCTGGCGCTACTAAAACACCTTAAATCTCTCTTATTCTTTTAAGAGTTCCTTTTCGCCATTTTACCCACATTTGGTATTATAATTGTATTTTTGTGAGGGATAAGTTTAGTTTTTAATTAAAATTGAGTGCAAGCTATATTCACGCTGACGCACCGTAATTTCTCCCGGTAGAGACATTTAACGCTGCGTTGTACTGAAAAACAAATTATATCAGTAATAATAGTTTGTTAAAAACTGCTTTTAGATTTTTCCTTGGTACTCTATGATAAACATTAGGTCCTTACGTATGAAATTGGCGTTTTGTACGCGAAGAATATAAGTCATTTTTTTTTGTAAAATTTATTTAATTAATCAAAGTATGCACCGTTGTTATCTATGCACTTATGCCATCTCATAGGTAGTTAATTGATCTCTTTACTAAAAAAACCATGGGGGCGAAAATCAATAACCTCTTCGAAGGAGGTTTGGACTGCCGCATCGAAGTTTTTTCCTTGTAAGAAGTTGTCCAAATTCCGGAAAAAATGGTAATCTGTTGGAGCAAGGTCCGGGGAGTACGCTGGCTGTCGCAGACATTCCAATTGTAGCTCATCTAACTAAGTGGTTATTTGTTGTGCATTGTGTGGTCTTGCGTTGTCTTGAAGCAGCAGTGGCCTAGAGCGATTGACCAATCTCGGTTGTTTAGCAGCTAGTTCTTCCTTCATGGTTTGCAGTTGCTGACAATAGATATCTGCCGTAATCGTTTGGCCAGATTTTAGAAAGCTGTAGTTAACGACACCGGCGCTAGTTCACCAAACACTCACAAGTAACTTTTTCTGAGGAACTTTTTCGTTTAGGGCAGGATTTGGCTGGGTCTCCAGGGTTCAGCCATTGCGACGAGCGCTTCCGATTATCGTACAGTATCCTCTTTTCATCACAAGTAATAATTCGATTGAAAATCCCTTCATTATTGTGTCGGTTGAGCAAAGTAACACAGCAGTCGACGCGTGTTTGCAAGTTCGATTCACTTAATTCATGAGGTACCCATCGTTCCCGTTTACTTTCCCGATTTGCTTCAAGAGGATTAATACAGTTTTATCACTTACCCCGAAGCCCGCAGCTATCTCAGAAGTGCTTTGTTATGGATCCGCTTCCACAATAGCCTTTAATTCTTCATTTTCCACTTTGGTCTCCGGCCGTCCGCGGGGTAGGTTCTGAAGGTCGAAATTTCCAGAATGAAAACGTTGAAACCAAAAACGTACCGTGCTTTCTTTTGCGACACCAGCGCCTTACACATCATTAATCCTTCGAGTTGTTTCTGCAGCACTGGTGCCACGGTAGAACTCGTTCTAGTAAATATACCGATATTTCATGTTTTCCATTGTGCGGTAATAAGCGACACGCGCCAAGTGACGATAGCATTAGGAAATGGATCAGGATGTTCGAGAATACAGGTGCGACAGTTAAAATTCAAAACTCTGGTCGTCCTCGTTCAGTTCGCGATGAAGAAACAATTGAAGAAGTTGAGGTGTCGGTTCGTCAAAATCCGTCTTTATCCATCCGAAAGCGAAGCCAAGCGTTGAACATCAAAAAATCGTCTTTACATTCGATTTTAAAGAAAGACTTACACCTAAAAGCCTATAAAATTCAATTGGTTCAAGAATTGAAGGATACGGACTATGCTAATCGACTGAATTTTGCGAACGAAATGCTGCAGCGATTTAACAACTTTAACAACATACTGTTCAGTGAAGAAGCAAATTTTCACCTGAATGGTCATGTTAATAAGCAGAATTGTCGGTACTGGGCAGTGGAGAATCCGAGACGAAAGCATGAACGACCCTTGCATAACCCAAGGTTGTTGTTTGGGCCGCTATGTCTGCTAAAGGCATAATTAGTCCTTATTTTCATGAAGATCAACGAGGCCGAGCAATTAATGTGAATAGTGACCGTTATTGCGATATGTTGCGAAAATTTTTGGTCCCAGAGTTGCAGGAGTTTGCAGGTTTCAACTCAAGAACGTGGTTCCAGCAAGATGGGACCACTTGCCATACCTCAAATGACTCAATGGAAATTGTTAACGAATTATTCTCTAATAAAGTCATTTCGCGAAGGGGTAACATCAACTGGCCTCCCAGAAGCCCCGACCTTAGCCCGCTTGACTATTTTGCATGGGGATACCTTAAAAGTAAGGTTTATCAAAACAATCCGACGAATCTAACCCAGTTAAAGCAAAACATCAGGTCAGAAATGGCAGCAATATCGATAGCTATGTGTCAACGTGTTATCGCCAATCTTCGTTTCCGTTTAGAAGAATGCCAGCAACGTAACGGTTATCATTTGGATAACATCATCTTTTCCAAATAATTCTCCAATTCATATGCTAATAATAAACGATAAACTTTTTTATTGCATACAAATAATTTTTGTTTCATTGAACTTACAAATACCCGATACCCTTTCTGGACACCTTGTATAACGTATTGTGAGCAAAATAAGAAATTATTTTTGAAAATTCATGTCCTAGAGAGGTTAAAAATGGAATGATTCTTTTAGGATTTTGTCGATAGGACATATATGTATCAACACATATATTAATGGTATAAGCCTGGGACTCGGTCATCTTTGAATAGTATAATATCGCATAAATTGGCTAACAAATGTGAAATGCTTCCTAAAATTAGAAAAACTGTCATATTCTTGCAATCTATATCGTGTAGGGCTGCCATTCGCCTTGGTGTCCCCGGATTTGCCCTAGTATGAGAGGTGTAAGGGCGGGGTTTTTAAAAACTGTTCGGGTAAACAGTGATACTTTTTGAGTCCGGGGATAATCAGATTAACTAAAACAACTTTTTATAAAAAATAGGCTAAATTAAATGACCTTCATTTGTTGATTACGTTATGATTTAAATTTTATATATCTTTACTTAGACTACTTAAACAATTTTTTTTTTTTATTTGATGCCAAACAGAAGTCCGTTACAAATTACTTTTCATACTAGAGTACCAATGTGTACCTATAGTATATTAATAATTTCTAAGGTACCTATTTCATTTGTTGTATTATGTGTGGGTCTATGCAGTCAAACATTAAAAAAAAGGAAAAACATGATATTTAAATGAATAAAAAAGGAAATAAACATGATTATTTAATTTTTTGTCAAAAACTTTTTTTTATAGAAGTCCGGGGAAAAATCCCAATTACACGTAAATGTCCGGAGATTTTCAAGTTATTGTCCGGCGTCAACAATTTAAGTGATGGCAGCCCTAATCTCGTGTCGATGTTGATAGACATTCATTAAAGCTAACTGTTGTTGTCTCAGTTGAAAAAACTTTTTACTTAGAACGCTTAAAACCTTGGCGTAAGTTACCTAGTCTCGATCTTCTATATCTTCTATTGTATGAAAATGAATTAGTAAAACTTATTATAAAGTAATATGTAATATACAGATGATATAATAAATTGTATTTAGACCGATAAATAACCGATTGTGCGTGTACAATGTAACAAATCTTAACTGCGAAATACCCAAGATTCCGACCGAGGGACGGCCCAATTGTTGTCAAATGAAGATTCAATTGGGCCAAATTAATTTGTTCTGAGTCACATCCTAAGGGCTCGTCCCTTCATTTACAAAGTCACGTGTACCTTTTAATTTAGTCTGGGTCTCAGGATTGTTTGCATTTAAGTTATTAAGGGACTATAATTTTATTGTTAAATTAAACACATTTTTAGTAAGAATGTAAATTAAAAGAAGAATTCTTTATAGTAAATTGTAACCAAATGAAAAATTTTGGGACACCTTTATGAAAGTTGCAGATAAGATACTTAGTCCTACTATAATTCGTAATAGAAAATAATAAACAAGGTAAATAGATATGAAAGTAAAACTTTAATCTAAGAAGAATACGGGCGTAAACCAAAGCAATATACACACATCAAAAAAATCTAAGCAACATGCGTGATATTACAAATTTTTCCATTTATATTAATTAATTTCTAAATATTTACTCAAAGAAAGTGCGTAGGTAAGTAAACTTTTTTGTTATTGATGACATACTGGCTGGTTGTAAAAAAAATATTTGATTATGTTTTGTTTTTTCATAAAATTCAAATGACTGCGAATTTGTTTGAATTTAAGTGCGTTTTAATTGCTACGTTTAGTCTTGATTTTATAATTTTACCAACCATTTAAATAAAGTTAGCGACAAAATTGAATTGTTAGATATTCTTTACGTCATGAAGCTGTAGGGATGTTGCAAGCGGGAAGTAATCAATCTCAGGTATTCGACATTTTGGCATTCATAGAAGTGTTATTTGTCGTCTTTGGCAGCGCTACAATAATACAGGAGAACCCGCTGAACAGCATCCAGGCCGTATAAGGAGTACAACCACTCGGCAAGACCGGTACATACAACTGACTGCAAGACGCCAGCCGATGTTAACCGCTCGTGAGATAAGTTTGAGGCTACAAATTTCAAGTGGTGTTGATGTAAGTCCTCAAACTGTGCGAAATCGACTGCATGAGTACGGCCTACGAGCTCGACGCCCAATCAGGTGCCCACCGATACGTTACGGGAATCGCGCTCGTCGAAATGAATGGTGTAAAGAACGCATAACATGGACCCAGGAACAATGGGATAAAATTATGTTTTCCGATGAGTCGCGATTCGGGTTTAAGCCTGATACAAGAAGGGTGCGAGTGTATTGTCGGCCCGGAAATACTGAAGGCTCAGGTGCGTTCAAGAAGTTCATCTATACAGCGGCTCAACAGTTATGTTATGGGCGGGTATTGTGAAGAACAGGCGAACTGAGCTCGTTTTTGTAAATGGAAGCATAAATGCTGAAAATTACATTGAGGATATTCTCAGACATTATGTCTACTCATTTGCACAAACCTTTGGCTCCGATTTTAGGTTAATGCATGACAATGCGCGTTCACATAAAGCTCGGCGAACCAGTGAATACTTTGCAACGGAGAACATCCGGGTATTGCCCTAGCCTGCACAATCGCAAGATCTCAACCCCATCGAGCACGCATGGGGCATGCTCCAGAGACGTGTTTTGAAGGACTTGGACGGAGCGACAACAACCCAACAGCTGAAGGATTTGCTACAATTCCATTGGGAGCGAATACCGCAAGATGACATATACAGTCTCATTAATTCAATGAATAATCGTTGCCGACAAGTTCTGAATAGCAGAGGAGCCCATACTTTGTATTAAATTGTTCTATTCTTTCACAATAAATACATTTTCTTTAGAAATTTCATTTTGTAAGAAAAAAGTTTAGTTTCTTATGTATCTTAGTTTCTACAGTATATTCTAATATTGTTCATTTCTGTTATTAAAAGAACTTATAAAGACAACAGCTGTTATTTTTACATCATAGAACCCTAAAGATATTATTTTTAAAAATAAAATACAACGTTATAATGTGAAGAACCATCCTAAAATTTAAATTAGTACATGTTGCTTAGACTTTTTTGATGAGTGTAGTTTCACAATACGTCTAAGTACATAAAATTGAATTCATTATTGTTTTGATGTATTAACTTTCCCATGTGAACAAAGCTTTAGGTAAACGTTAAATACGTATTCAATAATTATTATATGAAATGTATTCGATTCGTAGTCAATTGCTATCTGTTTTATTTATCGATAATGCTTGCACCTACATACAACACTATATGCCATCGACTCTACTAAACAATTTTTTTGTTGTTGATATTCTAATAAATTAGATTTCAATTTTAGATAATAATTTTACAGATAATAAATTGCTATATTGAAGTACATGGACATTTTGTGAGAGAGCGTATCTCAATATCGCAGTCACTATTTCAATGCAACGACGACTCCCACAATAGCCGTAGTTCCAACAACATTTGTTGCGAACATACCGGCCTGTTTCCAGAGAAAAAATAAATATGTTCTTCATAATAATACACGGTAGCAATTAAAAAAAGAACTTGCTAACTTTTTGCGAATTACTTTTTTGTTATAGAATTTACTCATTCAGTCATGTAACGAACAATCTAGCCTGGACTTTTCGCACATAATGCATAATATTTAAACTTGCTTCCTTTCTCAGCGGAGCGGAGTTTGCCCAGTCAAATGTCGTGGGTGATATCTCACTTTATTGCCTTCTACGCAAACACACTACCCTTGGCTTACCCCGGACTTAAATACGACGCTTTGTCCTTAGTCCGTTGCATTGAACAATTGGGGGTATTCGGGACCGGGGGCGTATCTTGAATAGTTTAAAGTGAGTATAAATTTTAGTGTTGACAATTTAATTGTGATTTCTCAGGACTAGTTGCGGTGAGGGACTGATTATTGGTTTTTGGTTCAACTAAAGTTTAACATCTTCTAATTTAATAGCAACGTATGGAATATACACAATCATGCCAATATCTCCGGGATAAAATATTTTTCTTATCTTTAGAGTTTCAAGAACGCATTAATATGATGGTGGCTCTCTTGTTAAAACTGTCCTGGAAGTTCTTACGGCAACTTCAAATGTATGATGACTCTTGTTAGGTATTCATTTTTATTTACTTTACTTGTGTACAATAACCATACTATATCTCGCGAAATGCTGCAAATATTACATAATATAGGCAATATAACGTAAGCTTATGAATGACAACAAAAGAGACAACATGGCTGATGAAGATCATGTCCAAAATACAAGTTTAACGTTGTTATTTACTATGTGTGTGATTCTTTACAAATATAGACATACTAGCTGTGCCCCCGACTTCGTCCACGTGGTATATTTCGTGAATGAATAACTGTATCCCCGAAGGTTTAGGCAGAGTTGTACTAACGTACACCCACAGTTCGCCGTGTATGTTTTTAGGTCCCATGTAATTAGGGGGCGAGCCTATTGCCATTAATCGGGCACAAAGCCAAACTCCGAGCTGTTACTGAGAATTTCATAGAAAAACCCAAAATAACACTGTGCTCGACCTGGGAATCGAACCCAGGACCTCGATCATGGCAGTCGCGCTTACGACCACTAAGCTAACGAGGCAGCTGAAATTTGTAAAGATAAAATAATTTGCTATCTTTTTACTTTATTTCAGTAAATATTTTAAGTATATTACAGAGTTACATACACATAGGTACATTCCTTTTTTAACTGACTTCAACAAAAGACCGGGGGGGGGGGGGGGGTTTACTCAAATTGAATGTTGTTTGTTTATATGGTTGTTCAGCCATAACTTCTTTGTTTATGAACCGATTTGGATGATTATTTTTTTGTTTGAAAGGGGATACCTCAATAGTGGTCCCACTTTAATTTCATTAACATTGGACCAAAGACTTCGAAGATACACCAGGGAACACCTCAAAATCATTAAAATTGGTTTTCCTTTTTTTTATTTGTCTTTTTATTTCGTTACATTGTCGCAGGTGAGTCTATCACAGGTGGTTAGTTCTTTAACGTTATGCGGTGAGTCGTTTCCGATAAACCAATTACATATATATATACAAGAATTACTCACTTAATATAATAAGATATGTCATAAATTTCGGAATTTATACATTTTCTCTGATAAGTCTAAGCCTCGAAATATACTACATTATAAGTTTAATTAAACATTCAGATATTTAAATAGTTTAAGAGTTTCGAACGACAAGGGTTTAATATTTTGAATATTCGGTTGGTGATACGTTTTTTTAAACTGTTAAAGTAGCATCTCCATTATTAATTTTGTTTAATATAAATCGAAAGAGGAATACATCGGGAATTTTAAAACTTTTCTGCATAGAAAAAACCCAAAATAACACTGTGCTCGACCTGGGAATCGAACCCAGGACCTCGATCATGGCAGTCGCGCTTACGACCACTAAGCTAACGAGGCAGCTGAAATTTGTAAAGATAAAATAATTTGCTATCTTTTTACTTTATTTCAGTAAATATTTTAAGTATATTACAGAGTTACATACACATAGGTACATTCCTTTTTTAACTGACTTCAACAAAAGACCGGGGGGGGGGGGGGGGGGGGGTTACTCAAATTGAATGTTGTTTGTTTATATGGTTGTTCAGCCATAACTTCTTTGTTTATGAACCGATTTGGATGATTATTTTTTTGTTTGAAAGGGGATACCTCAATAGTGGTCCCACTTTAATTTCATTAACATTGGACCAAAGACTTCGAAGATACACCAGGGAACACCTCAAAATCATTAAAATTGGTTTTCCTTTTTTTTATTTGTCTTTTTATTTCGTTACATTGTCGCAGGTGAGTCTATCACAGGTGGTTAGTTCTTTAACGTTATGCGGTGAGTCGTTTCCGATAAACCAATTACATATATATATACAAGAATTACTCACTTAATATAATAAGATATGTCATAAATTTCGGAATTTATACATTTTCTCTGATAAGTCTAAGCCTCGAAATATACTACATTATAAGTTTAATTAAACATTCAGATATTTAAATAGTTTAAGAGTTTCGAACGACAAGGGTTTAATATTTTGAATATTCGGTTGGTGATACGTTTTTTTAAACTGTTAAAGTAGCATCTCCATTATTAATTTTGTTTAATATAAATCGAAAGAGGAATACATCGGGAATTTTAAAACTTTTCTGCATAGAAAAAACCTACATGTCATAAAGCGAACAGAAAATACGAATAAATTTGATATAGAGGGATAAAATGTGCGGTGAAAAATATCTTATTTGAATATCTCCGGAGAGAGGAAATGGATCGGATGAGCGCGAAACTTTTAACTGAAATAATATTGTCGTTTGTCGAGGTCCCTATTCGAGCCACTTCGGACCTGTCTTTCCTCTTCATTGAATAAATTTTTTGCCATAATTTCATACAAACGTTATAATTAGAGACGCTTCGTCGTTTGAATTAGAAATACAAAAATGAGATAAGAATATTCCCTGAAGAGAGACCGGTGTCGAATACCTTCATGGTCTATAGATAATTTTTTTAGAAGAAACGTTTGTTAATTAAGTTAACGTCTCTTTAATTTATGCCATAAATTCGAACGCTTTCAATTGAGGTTCTCACACATTCCGTTAAGCGCTTGTTATTTAAGTAAAAAGTAAGTAATGTATAGGATACGATAATTGTGTTCGAATGGATCGCGATCACCGTACACCAGGTCTAACACCCGCTTTCGTGCCACTTGTCACATTTCGGGATCAGTCAATATATATCCAGTAATCAAGCGAGGTGTTAGTTTTCTGTAACCGACAAGAACGGGCATGTACATGGTGATAAATCCTTCATAGTTTCTTACTTTTGGTTTGCCGTATTTTGCTTTTGCTTTTATTTTGCTTTGTTCTGTGCTTACCATAAGGTACAGAGCCGTCATTTTGTCGTTTTACTGCAAAAATTATATACGTGAGCGTAGTTAGAACAGGAAACTAACACTTGTCACTGAAATCGGTTATTATATGAGTTATTCAGGGAAGACAGCGTTTTTCGGACAGGGATCTAGAAGGATTGACGATTAGCTAAAACCAGTGATCGGATACAGCAGCAAGCCTTATATAGGACCAAGTCCACCAAAGCAGATTAATAATAATGTATTATGTAGTTAAAAGATATAATATCTTACGAGTACATACATTAAGGCTGCTCGTGAAACCGTGGAAATAAAAAAGGTGCAGAAGTGCCGACGTACTGTACTAAACTTCGCTAAAGAAACTCTGCGAAAAAGTGTTCGCTGAGAGCTTTATACGCGCAATATTTCATAGTTTAAAAGACGAAAGAACCGGATACCTTTTTATTTGATGTTTATAAAGTACCCATTCTTTAAGCGCACGCGGGTTTTTGTTTGTAACTTGAGAATTTGGGTGTTAGATAAGTTTTGACGATGTCGGAATACGAACGAAACATGACTATTCAACTTTACCTAAATATTCTTTTATGTATGTTATATCGACATTATAATATTTAATTTTGAAATATGAAACTTTATAGAAAAGAGAAAACGATTTCAAAATTTGAATAAGTATAATATTTAAAGCTGTAATTTATTTAGAGATTTATTTTATTGCCTGGAAAAAATGGGTCAGAATTTTAACTAACCATGATGCCTATATAAAAATAGTGTGTGACCTTTACATGCGGTTCAAGCGAAATTTCTTTGAATTTCAACACTTTTATTTTAGACCTTCATGTAGTAGATGATACTACGGATGCGTAAAGTTTAAAGATTTCCTTGTCGTGCCCAAAGAAATTTCACTTGAATGATTCTAAAACCGATTTTCATGTTGTATGGAAACATGACTGCAATGCTATTATTACTCGTAGTGAGTATATATTGTGTAGCACGCCAGTTTCAAAATAAAGGACGCCTCACCCGAAACCTTTTTATTGCATTCGAGTGCAGTCGCTCGAAAGAAGTGACGTCACTCGCTTTAAATTGTATCGTTTATTTTTTTCACAAGTCATAACAATGGAATGAAAATGGTTTTATGGTTCCTTATATAATTTTATTTTTCAAATGTGTATTTAATTCAAATTTTCCTTAATTCAAACGCCATTTTAAAGCGTATACTCCCACTTATTGAGGACTAATAGACACATATTATTTTCTATACAACTAAGTTGACAAAGAAGCTTACGATCCACCTGATGGTAAGCGGCTACCTTATCATATGAAGACTTGTAACATCATAGGTATCATTAGCGCGTTGCCGACTTTGAACCCTCTTGCCCAAGGAGCTGTGGAAACTTTATTCACCGGAGGAACACAACATAAGGTTATTTGGTTGCAATATTCTGTAGGGTGGAGAAAAGGCATTTCACCAATCGGACGCCCCAAGTAAAAAGAAATTTCCAAAGTTTCTTTGTGCCCAAGTACTAGAGTACTTTAGTAATACTAGAATGACGTCTAAAATAATTCCGCGCCGGTATGCGTCGTCGCATAAGTTAGATCGTACCCATCGTTTTCTTTGTCGGGAGCGGATGTCGTATGGTAATTCAGCTTCCTTCTCGGTGATCGTAGCTCCATAAATTAGCTGCCAACGCCCGGCCTCGTAGCTGAAAAATTACTAACTTTCACGGGGAATTGATTTAAAAGAGAAGTGGATGTTCTTTGACTGCAATTATGTAAAGTTATATGTGCTGGTTTTATCCATTATTGTTTTGTGTTTACTTCTGTCTGAAATATTACTACGGTGATCCGATTTCTAAATGGGTCAGAATGAACTGCTTAATTCTGTATTTTCCACACACAAATATTTTGTCTCTCTTCCTTTTCTCGTTATTGTAAAAGTTGAAGTTGAAAAAGTGTATGTATTCTCGCTTCTGATTTATTTATTTCAATAGCAAAACCCAATGTACATATAAGCGTCAGTTTATCTTACCACTTAGTTAATAACGCAAGATGTAAAACAATTTTTTGATGCCCCTCGGCTCTATTTCCTGTGTAAGTAATATAATTTCCATAAATGATTTTATATCGAGGTTTTTATTACTACTTATAATGAGAATTTTATATTGGTGTGTACGTAATATTTGTATAGAAAATCATTATCGATTTATTATTATGTAATGATGTAAATAACTATCCTCTCACACTAAAAATGCATAGTTACTTTATGCATTGTAGAAACATAAGTCTGTCGTTAAGTTAACCATAAAACAAATAACAAAGTTATGCAAAATACCGAGAGAACAAACAGTCTATGTGAAGAATACAAGTTTAATAAATTCAATACAGTGAATACAAAGTCCAAAGGATTTTAAACAATGTTAAAGGCGGAAATTGATATGTAAACAAATATTTTCCATGAAAATAACTGCGAAATAAAAGTATATGCAATTTTGTTTAAAAACAACTATTTGCTTTAGCAGAATTTTCTATTATTTTTTAAATTCTACATAATTCATTTTTAATTTCATCGTATTACTAGATACCACCCGCGATTTATTACGTGTGAAATATACAATATATACAATTGAATAAAGAACACTGAAATAAATTTTATAATCGTGTCATGTAATTCCAGAGATTACAGAAGGTAGGTACTACAAACGTACAACAAACTTTACCTCTATAATAGTTTTAGCTTCTTACTGCACTTTGCTCCTATCAATTCGCTTTCGAGCAACTTTATAAAAAAATTAAAATTTAGAATTAAATTGTCTAAATATATAATTAAAATTAAATACAGTTTTCAGTATTTTCCATTTGAACTATTTTGCACATACGAATAATAATCTGTTAATAACTGTAGGAGGTAGCCGTGTTCACTTCACTTTATTTTCCAAGCGTTGTCTATCCGAGAACTTTAACTGTGTACTATTTTTATGTTACAAAGTCTTATATACATTCACAATAACGGTCCTCGATATGCAAATTACTATTGGCCATTCGAGACCCAGTATTCTTGTATAAAAATGCTGCAGTTTCTTTTTAATACCTAAGCTATTTGAGCTCTAATGCGCTTTATTTTTAAAACTTTCCTTCGAACCGTGCAATTTGCTTGCAATAAGGCAAAGATAGACCATTAATTCGTTTTGTAAGTAGCTATGACGTAACCGCGATTTGACGCTTTGTCGTTTACATGTTAACATTTTTGTGTGTAAGTACTGTGATAATATATTCGTTAGAGCAATGTTCCTACGATACTCAATGATCAGGTATTCTTATCTAAAATGTCATAAAAAATATATAATAAAGCAGTCATTCAATGTGATGATGGAAGAAACTGGGTTAATCCACACACTTTAATATTATTGGTATGAGCAATAGTTACTTATTAGTTACGCTACTGGTTAAAAATTAAAAGCACAAAGAGGATACAAAATTTATATTATTTATGCTTCAGCGTACTCAACTTATGGTCAGTATGATATTATGCATGTTATAATTGATATGCAAATTCTATTTAATGCCAATAAATATTCTTCCACTATAGTCGAATGTACAATGTTTTATTGATTTTATAAGATTGTTTCTAATGATATGACAATTAATATACGTATTATACAAATAACACGGGACCTATTTCAGAAATATTTCAAATATCCATTTGTTAAATAAACGAGTCATTGGATTTAATTTTCAATATAAAACTAAACAGATGTCTCCCATAGCGAATACATAATAGAAAAAAGTGTAGGCTGAATCAGACCTAAAAAAAATTTAATGTTCTGCAAATTTCTCATCGGATCCAACGTAAGGGCTCAGATTGGAAAACACCCAGCCGAATTTAGCTGCTGAATTAATCTGAAACAAAAATATCTCCGCCCGTGTATTCCAATTAAGGCTGACATTGATTCTGTCTGCAGGCCCCGCCGCCGCGCCGCGCTGCTCCAGTCAGGAATAAACTACGGCCAGTAGCGATCGATTGGGCTCCACTCGTGCTCGCACATCTCACCGTACGATCCTACGTCGAACTAGAAGTTATGAATGATTTATTCTTGGTTAACTATGCTATTGCTATTGGTTCTATTAAACTAATAACCTTTCAGTGGGTAGGTGATTAAAATTTGATTGCTGTTGCTGTTTCGAATGTGATTACTGTCAGCGAAGTAGTGAATTTGTTAGATTATTTATTGAGTAAATTACGTGTGACATTTAAATAGACAAATCGAATTCAATAACGTAATTATTAGAAGTATAATACATAAAAAAATCATAGTAAATGTTAAAATATATATAATAACTACGTATATAAATGAAATCGTTATTCGCATTTTATGTGCATGGAACAAGTATTCATTTGCTGACAACATAGTGGTTTTGTGGTCGCGATTGAAATTTGCCGATTAATTGGAATGTAGTATATATAACTTAATTTTTTGTAGTTTGCGATAGTCATGCCAGTTAATCAAAAGATTATCTATATTAATAAATGTTTAATGTAATAAATGCTCTTTGTACGTTTCATTTTGTCCCACTCTTTGTGATAGATTGCAGTTCTGTAGGCCACTGATCTCAAATTTGGCAATAAAACATTTTGTTTGTATGTCTCGATTAACTCTGAAACGGTTTAAACGATTTTTATGATATTTTGTACACGGAAATTATAATACAATTTTTTTTATACAACTAAGATTGCAAACAAGCATATGATTACCATCGTAAACGGTTACCGAAGCCTATGTAAGATTGTAACACCGTAGGTATCATTAGCGCGTTGCCGATCTTGAACCCCTTTAGCCCAAGAAGCTCTGGAAACCCTACTTACCGCAGGGTTACACCATTAGGTTATTTGGCCGCGATTTTCTGTAGGGTGGAGGTATTCCCCAACCGGAATGCCCCAAATAGAAAGACGTCTCCAAAGAAATTTCTCTGTCCTCTACGTCTCTTATCTATTTGTACATATATCTCTAATCTAGTTATTTTTCTTACAATTGATGATAGGCTATAAAAATCATTAAAGCCTCCAGATGCTATACTACTGGGCAAAAGATCTATAGCCGAGGAAAGGCATGGGCAACATTATCACGCCAGCTCACGACGTGTTGACGTTTTCTTACGTCAAGAAATCTAAATTTCTGAATTTAATAATATTAATAATTTACATTATAAATTAATTCACTACATGAAGGAAGGGAACTCGTTAACTCGTCGAAAAACATGATCAAGAAGTAAACAAATTAGGCTTCTAGTAAGTATAGGTACTTAGCTAAGAACATCATCGCAAAAAAATCGTCTAATCGTTTTTAACGTACTTTGTCGCCACGTTACGTTGTAAATAAATCTTACTAACGTACACGAGATCAGCATCCAAAATACGATGGCAACTATCGACCGGTTGCGACAGAGTATTTGCGCAAAGGCCCGTGGGTCCCGTGTTTGCTATTTTAAGACTCCGCATTTTGTATGAGTCTATGAAATTAAGTTTATTTAGCTTCCCAGTATGTTTGCTTAAAATGAACTTGTATAAACTGTAGGTAAAGTTTGGTTATGAGGTATTTATTACATTTAATGACGTTTTTTAAAAGTAAGTATATACAAGGTGTCCAGAAAGGGTATCGGGTATTTGTTGTCGCGCCATATTTGAAACGGGCGTCTAAAGGGTGCGGGGAGGGGTTTGTGGCGTCCGCCATTTTGTGGAGTTTTAGTCATGATGGAACAGTACTCGGGGACGCATCGCACATTTTGCGTACGAGCGTATTATCGTAATGGTGATTCAATAGTGACTGCTCAACGTCTCTATCGTGCGGAATATCGTACACGCCACGCGCCAAGTGACGATAGCATTAGGAAATGGATCAGGATGTTCGAGAATACAGGTGCGACAGTTAAAATTCAAAACTCTGGTTGTCCTCGTTCAGTTCGCGATGAAGAAACAATTGAAGAAGTTGAGGCGTCGGTTCGTCAAAATCCGTCTTTATCCATCCGAAAGCGAAGCCAAGCGTTGAACATCAAAAAATCGTCTTTACATTCGATTTTAAAGAAAGACTTACATCTAAAAGCCTATAAAATTCAATTGGTTCAAGAATTGAAGGATACGGACTATGCTAATCGACTGAATTTTGCGAACGAAATGCTGCAGCGATTTAACAACTTTAACAACATACTGTTCAGTGACGAAGCAAATTTTCACCTGAATGATCATGTTAATAAGCAGAATTGTCGGTACTGGGCAGTGGAGAATCCGAGACGAAAGCATGAACGACCCCTGCATAGCCCAAAGGTCGTTGTTTGGGCCGCTATGTCTGCTAAAGGCATAATTGGTCCTTATTTTCATGAAGATCAACGAGGCCGAGCAATTAATGTGAATAGTGACCGTTATTGCGATATGTTGTGAAATTTTTTGGTCCCAGAGTTGCAGGAGTTTGCAGGTTTCAACTCAAGAACGTGGTTCCAGCAAGATGGGGCCACTTGCCATACCTCAAATGACTCAATGGAAGTTGTTAACGAATTATTCCCTAATAAAGTCATTTCGCGAAGGGGTAACATCAACTGGCCTCCCAGAAGCCCCGACCTTAGCCCGCTTGACTATTTTGCATGGGGATACCTTAAAAGTAAGGTTTATCAAAACAATCCGACGAATCTAACCCAGCATCTAAAGCAAAACATCAGGTCAGAAATGGCAGCAATATCGATAGCTATGTGTCAACGTGTTATCGCCAATCTTCGTTTCCGTTTAGAAGAGTGCCAGCAACGTAACGGTTATCATTTGGATAACATCATCTTTTCCAAATAATTCTCCAATTCATATGCTAATAATAAACAATAAACTTTTTTATTGCATACAAATAATTTTTGTTTCATTGAACTTACAAATACCCGATACCCTTTCTGGACACCTTGTATATACTTTATTCATCTTACGAAGACTTGTATGACAAATGCAAATTGCGAGTTGCAAATTATGACATAATCTAAAACATGCATTTTAACTATCAGATATTATTTTAAAAAATAATGACACTGATAAACAATTATAAAAAAAAATCCTAAATAACTTTCTCTATACAATGATTGTTGTGAATTTTCGTATTGTTTTTATTACTACGTGTAGCGTTACTTTCTATGGTACCTAAAACTAGAATAGACTAAAATAATAAAATCAATGACAAGACAATTAACACAATATCGATAATAAACATTTGGAATACGTGTGACATGTAAAGCCCCAAGTCCGGTGAAGCTGTAAAAGCCGCAGCGGCTTAAGGGGCCCTAAGGCTAACAGTTTAGTCAGATCTAAAAAAAAAGTTTGACATGTGTCATGCAAGCCTTCTTAGGATTAATATAATATTATAGTGCATTAGACGACGCCATAGTGGTGACGGCATGGTAATAGTTTCCGCTTTGATACATATTATTTATAAAAATCTCGTGTCACGGTACTTGTGGTGACACTCCTTCGAAGGGCCGGGCCGATTTTTATGAATTTTTTTATGTATATTTGGTACGTATGATAAGGTGTAAAGTATATTTCTTACCGCTAGGTCATCAGAGTTTCCCTATCCATTTTTTTCTATTACGTAGTCAAAATTAAAATGATATCTACCATTAAATTATACAAGGTTAAACATTAAAACATACTGATGATGATAGATAGATGTTTACAACATATTATAATAGTGTATTAATTTATGGGTAAATGAAGTACATTTAATAATAATATTAGGCTTTCAATATATTGTTTTATAAATTGTTAAATTTAATTAATTAAGAGATACATAATTTTATAGTTGTGGCGGCAGTCCTGCGGCACCAAAGAAAGGCAAAAAAATCCAGTGAGAATACCGGTGTGCTTAAGTATCCTGCACGTTTCGAAATATTAACCGTTTTCAAGGCCCGGTGCGGCGGTCGTGTGATCTTGATATGTTTTTTCAGATATTTATGTTTTATAGAATATATTGTGTTAAATAATTTCGAAACTATAGAGTAAACAATTTTTTTGCATTATTACTATACCCAGCCGAATTTAAATGCTGAATTGATCTACGTATGTATTGAATCGTCCTTTTCTATAAAGGCGCGTTTTGAGTTAATTCCTTTACTATACTCGTATTTGAAAGAAGTTAAATCTTCAGGCTTGCGCGAAGTTTACACGTAATTTTTTTTTTTTACATTTTTCTTTCAATTTGTGGGTATCTTTGGTTGTAAAAGTTTGATTCTGCTGGCGTCAGAAAATTACCCGAGTCTGATTGGCAAATTAGTCTCCCGCATGTCTGTTCCGAGGACGAACAGATACGAAGAAGGAGAGAAAAAAAGTTTGTTTTTAGACATTTTCATGTTTGTGATTGTTCCTTGTCTAGTTAGGGGTTACAAGTGTTTTCTTGTTAATAATTAGAAACATACTACAAAAAAAAACCGTTTTGTCACATCGTCATACAATGGAAATAATTTATTAATTTAACGTATTTACGAACGATGTTCTCTACCGTGAAATTAATTATTTACGTAAGATCAAATTAATTATAGCGTAATTAAACAATATTTAATCCCCATTGGTTGTGTGTTAACGTCACGCGTGTATACCTTTGTAATTATTAATTTCGCTGTCTAAACGCTTTACGTTTGATTTTTAATTTTATTAACATTTCAATTATCTTTTAATAGTTTTACTACCTGTAATTATAAAAACTATATTACAATTACTAAATACAAATTCTTATCTTTGCTGTACAGTGAAGATGTGGATTTACCTCCCGACCAGCGTGTTCTCCCTCCCTTCTACGTTATTGGATCATTCAAACGAGGCGTGAAAAGGCATTTCTGCAGGTCGGCAGGACGGCGATCACTGCAGATGGAAATTGTACCGGCGGTCGCCGTTGTTTTTGGACTGTACTTTACTTTCTATCAGGTGTGCGGTCATAAAATTATAAGACCATGAAATCATTCTTTGAATATGAAACAATTTATACTAAAATGCTAAACTAAATGTTAATTGTGTGGTATGATATATCTTAAAGGTTTATGATAATATTTTTATTATTTTGCTTGATTTAGTACGATGTGTTGTTGTTTTATTATTTCTAGGTTTTTAGCGTTTGGCCACAATCTCAGCTGATGATAAGTGACGATGTAGCCCATAATGGTAACACGTTAAGCCTAGTGAAAGGACTGGCTCACAAGTGCAGCTGCCGGTACACACCTTACAGGTGTTGTGAATGTGTGTATATTTGGATTATAAAACATTTTGGTCCGTAAATATAGAATTGGTTAATAACAACTATAGCGCCATATAACATCGAATCGGATCCCAACATAGCTCGTTTAAACAAATATATTATTATTATTATAATTATTAATAAATATATTATGTTCGGTCAAGCTATTTAGTCAATTAATAAAATTGAAGTGTCTGTTTGCAATGTCGAAATAACAGCTTTTTAATAAATACATATGAAAGTATATACGGTACCTTAAATAGAAAACCAATTTTTAAAATTTTGTCTGTCCGTCTGTTCCGGGTAATCTCCGAAATGGTTGGACCGATTTTAAAGAGATTTTCACTGGCAGATAGCTGAAATTATAAGGAGTAACTTCGGCTACTTTTATTTTAGAATATGAATTAGGGTTACGTACAAATAAAAAAATTGGTAATGGTAAATCAATTCGGGCACTTAAATGGCTTACGCTGAGTAAACTATAAGAGATATTAATTAATGTACCACATAATTGTAGATCTTAATAAAATCTATAAATAAGTTAGTAAAAGCATATACTCTATCTTGGAAGTATCAATCACAATAATCATTTTTATCTTCAAAATAACTGGGAGCGGTGGTAGCACTATTCACGCGTGTGTCCGATCTACGGCATTCTGTAGACCACGCGAGCACAGCCGCGGGTACAGCAAGTATACCTAAAAAAATGTATTCTTAGAAAACATCGTTTTTGTTTAAAACATAATTGTAGTAAAAAAAAGGAATAGTGGTACGATGAAAACAAGTTTTATCCGTATGTAAGCGGATCGTGGCGAATCGTCGACGTCGACCGCAGTCCGCGCGGCTGCGTATTGGATTGACGTGTAATTTTGTGATCCCAGTGCACCTACTCTATCAGATACCACGTCGCGTCTAAGTGAGACACTACAAAATAGAAATGTTATAATTTAGTGAAGATTGAATTTTCTATGAATGAATCTAAATGATTTATTTTCTTTTATATTGTTATCTCACGATTACATAGAAGAAATTTATTGAATTACAAGACGTCACAAGAAATTTCAAGATGAAATAAGACTGAAGCCTAACTTGTTTTAGTCTAAAGTTGTAAAATTTTCTACCGCTGACATGTTAGGAAGCAACTTTTTTAGATGTCCTGATTTAATTTTTTTTTAGGTAAATCGGAGATTGCAAAAGAGTTTGAAAGGTGTAAGGATTTTTTTTTTTTTTTTACGTTTGATATATAAACTGATACTGATATCGACAATAATACTACGATTGTCTATTTTGTTTATTTATTGGCATGTGCACTGATTTATATAGATATCGTGTATTCTACTATAAGATCTTTGCAAAATTTTAAAACTTTCAGAATATTTCCGTGTATTCAGTGCTAAAGTACTTGTATACATATTTTCCTTCACTGAAACTGCTCTTATAGAGTTTCTAGGATTTATAATAAAATTTAAACAAGCAATGTTAGGGAAAACATACATTCCTATGTACAATATGTTTCAAAGTAATAACAAAGCTACTGACATACTTCTATCAGTAGAAGTGCACTGTAATAATGGTATGTTTTAAAATTTACTCTCGTATTGTAGCCTTCACTGAGGAGAGAAATATCGTACTTTCGTCTGCACCGAAGCTTGATGTACTTGCAAGAACCCCTACTAAGGCGTTAAAGTAAAATTCATATTTTACTCTGCTATTTAAATTATAGTAAAAATTGTGAAGGTGTAGCCGTGGCAAATAACTTAGATATAGCAAAAATGTTATAATTGTTTGACCTTATCATACCTTCCCCTTACATAACGCAACCGCGCTGGCTGGTCTACAGTACCACAATTACACGGTAATTAGCACGGGCCACGATGATATGGGTATTTCAAAGACTCTGGGTTTTCGGTGAAGGATAACTTGATGATGAAACTTGGCTATCTATAAAGTTTTATCGTGGAGAATTTTTAGACCGCACTGTATTTACCATTAGATACAGTGGAGTTATTTCTCTGAACCAGAAATTAAAAGTATCCTTAGGTATCTGTGTAAAGTTGGCACGTGTAGTAGATAATAATCAGAACTGTTCTCATTGTAATTTACAAAATGATATACAAAAACCAAGAGTAGAGGTGAAGCATTAGGTGGATTACACGGGTCGCGACTGACGCGAGGCGCTCGAAATGACAAGTTAAGTACTACTTGCTCATCGTCTTAATGTCTAGGTGAAAATATACTTCACCGACACTGATACAGAACACACTGTTTAACGAGGATTACAAACATGTGCGGTGACTTTTTACGTATATATGATAAAGTAACTACAACGAATCTGATCGCAAGAACGATGAATCTTGCCTAATGTTAAGAAATGTTGACATTTGCTAAGCTTAGGAATGGGATTGCTTTTCAAATGTAGCTGCCAGAGCACTTGGATACATGTTTGGCACAGGACTTAGAACTTGAAAGTCGTAGCTAACCAGGTGAGCATTACAAAATGCTATATGACCATGCTTTTGTTTATATTACAATGTATTCCTAAACCAAAGCCTGGATCGACTCCGCGTCCAAGCACGCTATCACTGGACCAACATCACTTAATTCATCTATATTCATAAATCTGTAGTCCTATCTGGTACTTCTAATACTTTTCAAAATTTCCCGATAGGCACACTATATGAACGATATTGATCACGATTATGCCATAAAAAAAATTGTCTGTCTGTTTGTATGTCTGAATTTAACTCCAAAATGGCTTGATCAATATTTTCAATAACATTTTCACAAATCTTAAAAAAAAAAATAGAAAAAAAATTTAAATTTTATTAATTCTTAAGCGATTTTGACGAGTTTTTGTACACGGGAAGTATAAGTAATTATATAATCGTTGGGTTATAACAATTTCAATATTACTTCAAAAATCGTAAAAAAATAAGTTCGAAAAGCAAATTTTCATCAATTCACAACCGATTCTCATCGAATTTTAGAAGGGAAACATACATCATAGCGTAACTGAGAGGCTATGAGAATGGTTAATAATAAGTACATTAGAAATCGTGGAATAGAATATTAATGATCCACCGATTTTGATGAAAATTTTACACGGGAAGGAAATACATGCCATTCCTCGATTGATACGTCATATGAATTGTCAACAATATAATTAAAAATAAAGTTACGGGATGTAAATAACTACTGCATAATAACAAACGCGTGCGGAGCCGCGGACACACCGCTAATACAATTAATAAAATTGAAGTATCTGCATTTAACGTCAAAATAACAGCTTTTCACTAAATGCATATGAAAGTATATACGATACCTATAACAAAACCCTTTTTTTATTTTTGTCTGTCTGTCTGTTTGTTCCAGGATTTTCTTTGAAACGGTTGGACCGATTTTGAAGGGACTTTCACAGGCAGATAGCTGATATTATATGGATTAACTTAGGCTGCTTTATTTTAGTAAAATAATTAGGATCCAGCGCAATAAAAAAATACTGGTCAAGGTGAATCAATTGAGACGATTAAATGGCATGCGTTTAGTAAACCATAAGGGATAATTCAAATTATTGTACTAAATAATTGTAGATATGAAAAAGAACTACAAAAAAGTCAGCGGAAACATTTATCTATCTTCTAGGGGTCTCTCGCAATATGCATTTATTCATCTAACAGGCAGCGGAGGTATCACGATTCACGTGTGTCCGATCGACGGCATTCTGTAGTCCACGCGAGTGCAGCCGCTGGCGCAGCTAGTAATCAATATAAACCTAAAACAGTGACGATCACCAAGAAAGATTTATTATATACTAGCTGACCCGCGAAACTTCATCTGCGTCACATAAGAGGGAGAGAGAGAGTTCAATATTCTAGTGCGACAACGACGCATGTATGTATTATTATTATGTATTATTCCCGATATATTACTTTACTCTACGCAACGCCATCTGCCCTCACATTATCGAAGTTTTATTTCTCTAAAATTAACAGAGGTTTCAGTTAAATTTATTTGGTACGCATATTAATTTTAATATATTTTACTTCTAAATATTTTACGTAAACAATTAAACTATGTTTATACTATGCACGACTTATAAACACAGAATATATACATTTACCATGGACTTATAAAAAATTATTATATACATCCATGAAATTTACTATGAGTTTCGTAAAGTTTCCTTCTAGTGACAGCTTATTGAACTACTTGTTGAATAGATAGCTGTCTAACAGTCACAAATGTATTGACAAACACTTGATGAAATAAACTTTGTATAAGCTACAGTTGTCTTTATGGAATCAATAGCTAATTATTTAGTTATTACTGCATATACACCTACTGTTGCCGGAACCCGCCAAACCAAAAGAAAATCTGGGGTAGCAGGAGGGCGTGTAAATAGCCCTCCTACGGCGGGAGCGTATAATGGGGGTTAGAAAGGCGTGTAAATAGCCTTCCTAAGCGGTAAACTAAAGAGACACTAACTAGACTAGAAATAAATACACATAGGCGAGCGGGCAGGCGAATGAACACATGAAAGTAGCAATAAAATGGCAATAAGTTAAAAGAACGTGCACTTACCTGTAGACCTTGCTAGCGACTGCGGTGCGGGCGTTGGCGATGGTAGCGCGTGGACGGTGAGGGTGTGACGTCGATCACGTAGCTTCTAAGCACTAAATAATGTGTCGCCATCTAGGCAGCTAGCGGTAAAGCGGTATCGACCGAGAGTTAGAAGCACGCTTTGGAAAACTCGCGGTAATTAGTTACTAACAAACTCTCCAGGTGGCGCAATCCCAATAACTCAATACGCATATTATTACTACTCCCGCGCGTAACCAAAATCATAGTTGAAAAATGTGAAACCCCTTTTATTTCTTTCTTACCAAAAGCATAAATATGAATTTTCATATCCCTAATTTGAGACATGATGGCTTCTTCATACAAACTTTCACCCAAGTTTTATTTTCACCACATGTGGGATAACACAATGAAATAATGAAATTGTATCAAAACTGTATAATCCAGATAACTTACAATAGGTATATGGCTTGGGATATATAAACTCCCGCGAGTCGCGTTTGACATCGCACGTTAGTCACATTTCAGTCATATAAGAAAACGGTAATTATGCCTTACTGCGTAATTAATGAGTTTAAAAACACTTGTGCTAATCTTAAAAAGAATACTGGGCTATCATTTCATAGGTAAGTATTAGAAATACAATACATTTCTTATTAAGTATAACAATGTCAATAAATCAACAAACCAGTTGCCGTTAGCAACGATATCTCTTCATAATTACTGCACATGCGCATAATGGTCAACTAACTGGTTGGCGCGGTAGCCGACATTACCGCGCATGCGCATTGGGGTGTTCCCATATTTTGTTCTTACACAGTGTCATCCCCTATTTTCTATCCTTAAAGTTTTTTTTTCGCTACAAAAAGTACCTTGTCCTTTCACAAGGTCCTGTCTATCTCTATACCAAAATTCATCAAAATTGGTTCGGTGGTTTAGGCGTAAAATAGTAATAGACAGACAGAAAAAATTACTTTCGCATTTATAATATTGGTATGGATTAAATGAGGTCAATTTTTTTTAATAAAATCAGATTGAGTTTTCAAACATGTGTCAAAATAAAATGTAATTAAAATCACAAGCACTAAGGAGTATTGATATCAACTTCGAAGCAAATCACCGCCAAAATAACTTTCTATCCATTTTTAACCCCGTTACGGAATGAATTTCAATAAAATACGAAACACGTCTTCCATCAATTCTGTTAAAGGTTTATGCAAAATTTGAAGTGGATTGGACTAAGGAATCACGGTGTCCCATACAAACTTTACACCCCTTTTTCACCTCCTTAGGGGTAGAATTTCAGAAAATCATTTCTTATCGGATGCCTACGTCATACAAAGAACGCACCCTCCAAGTTTCAGGTCTCTACGATCAGCGGTTTAGGTTGTACGTTGATCCGTCAGTCAGTCATTCAGGACAAAGCATTTTATACGTATAAATAGGTAGTCGCTGTCAAGCCGCAACTTTAGTACTTATAATACACATCATTATGAGGTATAATCTACTTTTTTGTTTGCCTCTTTGAATGATTATGTGGTATTCAACCTGCTCAGCTGCGATAACCGATACACAATCTCGAAATACGAAACATCTTGCATGGATCTGTACGAACAGTATGATCTAAGAATAGCGAAGACTGCAGGCTGCAAAATGAGAAACGCCAAAGCAGTATACTTCCAAGCCTGGTGAATCTAATCACAGCGTCTAATCGCTCCAGGCCCCTAAAAAAAAAAAAAACAAGTTACTTTGAGCAATTATAGCGGCAAAGAATAGATACCGTCTCACCTGCAGTTTTCATGCCTTTCGTCATCATCTCTATAATTCGTACTTTTAATTCTTATTTTACGTGAATTTTTTTGTTAATTTTTTTTTACCTTCACTTACTTCAAATCAAATGTTTAAAAAAAAAGTGTAAAAAAGATACATGCAAAGCAATTTAAGGACAAAAACAAAAGTGCCGATATATTGTAGGTAGTATAAATTGCAGTTTTTATAAAGCGCGCCCGGCGTCGACGTGAAGTATTCTTCACGTGGATTTTGTTTTTTATAAAATTGCACCGGCTGTGACTTTTAAATAAGATCTTGTTACAAGGTGTGTGTGATATTTTGAGAGAGTGAGAATTCTCTAGAGGCCGCGCCGGTCGCGTATATTATGTAAATCGAAATCGTTGAGCCGTGGATGGAATAAAGTTCAAACGCTCAATATTGTCTTTGTCGTGTTGTTATTTTTTTTATTTGTTCGTTATATTACTCATCTATATTAATAAATCTATAGTTCTGTCTGTAATTAAAAAAAAAATACCGATAAACTTACTATATGAACGATACTGATCACGAATATGACATGATTTTTTTGTCTGTATGTCTGTTGGTTTTATGTCCAGATTTATCTCAAAAACGGCTTGACCGATTCTTATGAAACTTTGTACACGGGATGTTTATGTCATTTTTCAATTGATAGGACATAAGAATTTTCAAAATTATTTTTAGAAATCGTAAAATAAAGAATTTCCACCAAATGACAGATTTGATGAAAATTGTACACAGGAAATACATGCCGCCATTCCTCAATCGATATGGCATATGAATTATCAACAATATGAGTAAAAATAAAATTAAGGAATGTAAATAAAGACTGCGTAGTAACAAACTCGTGCGGAGCTGCGGCCACAGCGCCAGTTATTACATATGTTTGCAGTCGTTGCGGTTTCACACGTGAAGAGTGTACTATTGTCAATTTCACTCTAGAAGAGATCGGTACTGGTGTGATTATTGAAACCGTATTAATGATGCAGTGTTTGTAATATTAACTTCACTTAGATCTTCGAACTGTTCACATTTCTACAGATATTCCGTAACTATAAGATACTACTTTGCTTTGTGCTTGCATTTAACCCCTTTGACGTCCGCCTGCTAGATTGGTGATCGCTAATGACGATATCGAAGAATATGCCGCATCTCTGTACATTATTTATTGATTGTTAATTATCTTTGTTGACGGTTGGTGGATATCGCTAATTTTGTTTCGACAATCGTTTCGAAAATTGAGTTTCAGTGTCTGACTTGGGTCTTAATGTCTTCTTTTACCTTTTTCTTGTTTCTTGTTTTCTGATTTTACCAGTAGGTATAGCACGTAAATTGTCGTAGTTTTTGTTAATGAATCTGTTATTATTGCTGCGTTAGATAATGAAGAAATTACAAATAATAACACACAATTGACAATCATATCAAATGCACAGAAGTTCATATCCCTCGGTAACTCTGGTAACATTAACTTTTCTTTTTGTTTTGTACACAATGGTTTTATGCTGCATTGCAACAATGTAAAAACTATCTGCAAGTAATTGCTTTAGCGAGGACTTGCTTTGCTTAGAGACAGTTGAGACCTTTTTACTCAGTAAATATTTTACTTTATTTCAAGGATATAATGTTTTTTTAGGTTTATGTCGAAACTTTTCTTAATATTATCCAATGAGTTAGCGAAAACTTTATGTAAATTGATACATTTTACTTATTACTAGCGATACACCGTGGCTCCGCACGGTTTAGGTATTACACAGTAATTATTTTTATAGGTTTAGCGTTGTGGCCACAATCTCACCTGATCTTAAGTGACGAAGACTGTATCTCAATTGAAACTGCCGGAACACACCTATTGGTGCTTGGCGACAGATTTTCAACTTGAGGGTGATTAGCCAGGCAGTCATTCGAACTAACGACGCCCGACGCGATGTCCGTACACGCTAGCACTGAGCCATCATTGCTTAAACTAACTTAGTAAAAAGTTATATCTATAATACTTCGCGTAGTTATTAGAAACTGATTGATACTACTAGGCTTAATTATAAGAGGAAGATATTGATTCTCAGTATAATATACTAAATGTGAGGGATCGATACATCAAAAGAAAAATCTCAAGAGTGAGTGAATTGGTCCTTACGAAGCCGGATGTCTGTAATTGAGTTAGTGCCAGCACTCCATACTCCACTTATAGGGAGGCCATTAAATAAGCGTCGAATTAAAAAAATATTATTAATAAAGAAATCCGGAGGTTCAAGTACCTATTGGGAAGTATATATCCCCGTTACTGGTTAAAGATTATAATACACGAGTGGTTATGGTACATTGTATGGTCTAATAGCTCAGTTTAAGGTGAGAGGTGGTTTTAGGAGTATACACGATACCGTTTAGAATAGTTTGATGCGTTTATTTCAATAATTTGCGCGCGCGAGCTATCCGGTTGTCGTAACGGCTAGATTTCTTTAAGACTCTCTAAATGATGCTGGGTGCGTCGCATACCCGGTTGTGTCCGTGTTGCCAATAATAAAATTCCAACATTCACGAACCCGGCTGCATTACAATTACCTGCCATAGACAGACAAAAATTTGTATTACTACATAACAAAAGATAATAATGTTTTATGATTAATGTCACGATTAATGTTTTGTTTTGGCCATTTTAGTTTAAGCTGTATTTACCGTCAGGTGCATAAATGAGCTTTATTTAGTAAAGATGCTTCCTTTTGCTTGTAAACTAGACGCTGAATTCTATTTCTTATCCTATTGAATTTAATACATTTTAATGATATTGACTGCATTTAACTAGATGCTTAAATTACAAGGGACAAAAAGTTATTTGAAATTTAAGTTAAAATCTTAACAATGCGCGAGTACACAGTAGGTATTTTAAAACAAAATTAAAGTGAATTATTTCATAATAATGGTATATTAATGAAAAACCTAAAATAATATGAATATTGGAAAATAATTGTACATTTATTTAGTTTCTGCATGAGAAAATTAAAAAACTAATTATTTGTGATCACGTGATTGAAAACCAGACAACGTAACGTCATCGTTCAATAAATATACTACACAGTTGAGTGTTATAAGGTTATCTTGTAATAAGGACGCTAAAATTTACCAAGTGTAGAAATAGTGGCTTTAAAATAATATACATCGATGCTGAAAAACTTTAATAGATTTCGTTACAGAACGTAGTATAATCAACTTTGCGTGTGGTATCCTTAATATCTTTGACCTTAGTTTTATTTTTTGAACGATGACGTCACACATGATCACATGACAATAATGCCGCGGTTTTGTGGCATATTTTTATATACATTAAAAACATTTTTATATTACTTGTTAAGGCGTAATAATGATAAAATATTAATTGGCGGATATTATTTTCAACGTATAAAGTGTTTAAACATTTTTTTAATAGTTGTATTATACGAATTATAAATAATATATACGTGTGTTCCTATTATTTATATGAATAAATAAATTTATACTTCCTTTAACTTTGACACTACAAAGCTCTCTAAATTACACGTACAGACAGAACTACAGATTTATTTATATAGATATCTGATCGCTGGTTTCATAGCCGTGACATTAAGAACCCGCAGCGGATACGAAATCAATGCGATGAATAGACGAGAAACGAATTGTGGGAATCGTCGAGATAAAGTTTGTAGCGGACAAATCGACCGTGCTTCTTATATATAATTAGGCGGTGGTTGATCATGTGTGAAGATATATTATACTAATTATAGTATAATAGAATTAATAGAAATAAATATCATTGATCCCCGTAAACTGAATAATGCAAACTAATTTCAGATTTTTTAAATAATTTGTTTATATAATGGGTTGTAGTGTGTGCTAATAGGTATACTTTTGTAATTTTTTAGTACTAGCAAAATGTTGGTGTTCTGCCCTGTATTGAAACCGTGCCAAAGAAATCATTGATACTTTAACTCATTTAAAAGCAATATTTGGATTAATATTATATTACAGACTTCTCTGATTGTTTGTAACGATCGTTGAAGAGGAAACACATTATTTTACAGTTTTCGGTAAAGTACAAGCTTTCTACACAAAATATATTAGTAACCTGTAATAAAATGTCGGCAACCTTACTTCCGATAATCACATTCGTCATATTATGTACTTTTCATTTTCATGCAGGATTTCGTGCAAAGGTAACCACAAATAAAATTTGCTATATTTATGGGAATGTATTGAAAATCAACAAGAGTCCAGGTTAGTTCAAAAGGTTTGCTGCTGGTTATTATGATCTCTCTATCAGACCTCGAAGTGGTCGACCAGTTCAATTTGATAAAGACACCCTAAAATCTCTAGTGGAAGCTGATTCAAAATTAACTGTGCAAATATTATCGAGACGCCTTGGGTATAAATGGTCAACTATACAAAGAAAGCTAAAAGAAATTAGAAAGTCAATTAGGCAAGGAATATGTGTAAGGCATCAATTATCAGAGATCAACAAAATTATTCGACAATCGATTTGCATTTCTTTGCTATCCAGATTTCGTAGAAGAAATCCATTTCTTAACCGAATAATTACCGAAGATGGACAAATAGTTATTTATGATAACATAAAACGTTCCAAGCAATGGCTTTCTGCAAATCAAACCACAGTATCAACCTCTAAACCCGTTTATCACTTGACGTCGTATATTGCTTCACGAACCCTGGATATATAAAAGAGGAGAATTGAATATTTACAGGAAAAATGCCAAACTGTCCTTAATTAATTAAGAAATGAAAATTAGATTTCAAATATGTACTACAACGTTTGTTTTTTAAAATAATTGATTACTTATGGGTCCTTCAAATACATACTTTTGTTCGGCCTTCCTGCAAAGCATGGACAGTGGCATCTTTGCCTTTATACATCTCAGTTATAATATTTTTTCAAAAACTTTGATAATATAATTATAGTCCGTCACATTTCTGAATTTCTAGCAATAATCTCGTTAAATTTGATTATAATGTGCTGAGTAGTTTTTGAGTGATGGGTGTCTAAACTTATACGCAGTGTCTACTGACACCTTCGTGATAAAATGTTATTTTATTTAAAATAGACTTTCCAAGATCTACATATTTGCTAAAAATAAAATGAAACATGTGTATTCTGGAGGATTACGAACGTGATGACGTCAGTTAAATATAAGCCGGATTATATGCAGATGTTAATGTGTCGCACTGCAATTAATCGATATACATATATGGGAATACTTATTTTAGCGGATATGAGGAACAGAGAGTAAAGTTCCTCATCCGCCATAGAAAAGGGGGGATCCTCCGGCCAGACGGGTGCTATGACTGGCGGGCAGCTGCCCCGACTGTTGTAGTCGGGTTCTTGTATATATACTCAACGATAGAGTTAATTTCTATAGCGCAATGTAGCATAGTAGGATGCGTCCTATATGGCTCGATAGATGTCGCTATGTGTCGCTACGTAGTTGTGTCGATGCGTTGATGCGTCAGTTGTGGCGAGAGATGTCGCTACATCACTCCCCTCCGAGACCGGAGGTCGATAGCAGGTTGAGTCGTCCATACATCTTGTGATGCTTGCCGGGCCAGTGGAATGTTCCAGTGAGTCGGAACTAGATGCCGCATAGTTCACGGTGAGTCGAAACTGTCTGCGGAGATTGGCTGCTGCGTCGACCAGGAGAGAAGTGCATTTTCTGCTGCTTGCTGACTGGCCGAAGTGCAGTGTGCTGTGCCAAGGTCGCTGAGAAGGCTGTGGGGCTGACCAGGAATGCGCGTCCGCTGCATGCGTATGGTCAGGATACCCGTAGTAGCCGTGGATGCTGGCTGGCTGTATTGACTCGCTGCTCGAAAGCTTGAGGAAGTGATGATGACGTAGCTTTTTGTGAAAAAGGTTGTGCTGACGTATCTCGTCGGGGTCACCACTTTAGCGGAGGTGAGGAACAAGAGTAAAGTTCCTCATCCGCCATAGAAAAGGGAGGATCCTCCGGCCAGACGGGTGCTATGTCTGGCGGGCAGTTGCCCCAACTGTTGTAGTCGGGTTCTTGTATATATACTCAACGATAGAGTTAATTTCTATAGCGCAATGTAGGATAGTAGGATGCGTCCTATATGGCTCGATAGATGTCGCTATGTGTCGCTACGTAGTTGTGTCGATGTGTTGATGCGTCAGTTGTGGCGAGAGATGTCGCTACATCACTCCCCTCCGAGACCGGAGGTCGATAGCAGGTTGAGTCGTCCATACATCTTGTGATGCTTGCCGGGTCAGTGGAATGTTCCAGTGAGTCGGAACTAGATGCCGCATAGTTCACGGTGAGTCGAAACTGTCTGCGGAGATTGACTGCTGCGTCGACCAGGAGAGAAGTGCATTTTCTGCTGCTTGCTGACTGGCCGAAGTGCAGTGTGCTGTGCCAAGGTTGCTGAGAAGGCTGTGGGGCTGACCAGGAATGCGCGTCCGCTGCATGCGTATGGTCAGGATACCCGCAGTAGCCGTGGATGCTGGCTGGCTGTATTGACTCGCTGCTCGAAAGCTTGAGGAAGTGATGATGACGTAGCTTTTTGTGAAAAAGGTTGTGCTGACGTATCACGTCGGGGTCACCACTTTAGCGGAGGTGAGGAACAGAGAGTAAAGTTCCTCATCCGTTTTTTTTAGAACTGACTACACTGTTAGCCTTAGGGGCCCTATCCTAAAACAGAGCCGCTGCGGCTTTTACAGCTTCACCGGACTTGGGGGCGAGCGCTTAGGGCACTCAGCCGCGAAAGTTTGTGACGACCCGCACGAGGGTGCCAGAGTGGCCGAACCTCGGCTCGGGCGGTCGTCGCGAATGCGAAAAAGTCGCGATCTAACTAACCCAACTGTTGTAGTCGGGTTCTTGTATATATACTCAACGATAGAGTTAATTTCTATAGCGCAATGTAGGATAGTAGGATGCGTCCTATGTGGCTCGATAGATGTCGCTATGTGTCGCTACGTAGTTGTGTCGATGCGTTGATGCGTCAGTTGTGGCGAGAGATGTCGCTACACTTATGATTAATGTGCATTCATAGTTTTTGTATGCTGGCTGATCCCGAAACATAACAAACCAAAAGAGAGTCACTGTGACGAGTTTATTACGTGCAATTATTATGTGCATGGTGGTCGCGATCCAATCGGACACAATTGTCGTGTCTTACCACCTAGCAACGTTACTGGAAGACGTACGTTCAATAATCGGCATCATCTTCCGTAAGATTTGATTGAAATTAAATATTAGCCTATAATCCAAAACAATATAAATGTATAAAATGATTCATTAAATTCAAATGAGACGTGATACGAGTAGTATATTGCTAGTACAATAAATTAAGACCTATACCTATAAAAAGCACTAAACCCTACACGAATCTATATTAAAACAATGGACTAACGTTAAAATTCAATGGATCGTTACTGCCCCATCGGTTGCCCACTCCAAATGACCCGGCATCAAGTCGGTGTTCCGTGTTTAGGATATAAGTCGATGTTTAATTGGCACCGAACTATGTTACGGGAGTCTGTATTAGCCGGCGAACTCGATCCATAATTTATGATACATCTTGTAATAATGAAGCTATTCAAACTGAATTACTTAGTGCCGATTCATAAAACTTGTCTTACTTATTCGGTACTGAATCAGACGGTTATATAACTTAAGAGGGCGGTCAAGTATTAACAAAGCAAAAATAAGAAATAGCGTACATTTATAAAATTAATAGAGTTATATTTATTGGTTTCAAGCCACTCTGGAACGTCGGGAACTCCCCGAATTAAATATCGGTACATTTAAGAGAACTCTATAATACTTACATTACATGAGTTAAGTTGTTTTACGAAAAATCCGTTTACCTCTAGTAAAAAATATGAAAAGAAATTCAGTACATCATAATTAAAGACTGTATTATTAATTTTATTCTTAAGTATTGATTTAAGAACACTTATAAAGTTATGTATAAAGTAAGAAAAAAAATTGTACCCCCTCCAAGACCGCTTACGTAATACAAGAAACCCTGCTTATTGAAGTCGAATTAAAATTAAAAAATTAATGTTTACTTTTAATTACATAAAAAGGCATCCTAAGATTTAAGTTATAACTAGTTGTTCCCGCGGTTCCATATGCTTTTATTACGCAGTAATTATTTTCATGTCGTAATTTAATGTTTACTTATATTTTATGGTTTGTTTTAGGTTATATTTATAATTTTTTATTCCTATCAATTTCGGAATGAAACATAACTACTAGCTTTATACACTTTTTCATTAAAATCGGTTAAGAATTAATATAAATATTATATTAAAAAATAAAATATGATTTAAGAAATTTCCCATTTATAAAATTACACTAAAATTGGTTGTCTTTTTTGAGTTATGATATGAAAGACAGGCAAAATTTATTAAATGTCAAAATGAAGTTCAGTAGCCTATGCAATAGCTATCTACCATAAAACTTGAAAAACAGAATTTTTTTATTTATCCATATACTGATATATAAATGCGAAAGTAACTCTGTCTGTCTGTTACGTTTTAACGCCTAAATCGCTGAACCAATTTTGATGAATTTTGGTATAGAGATAGATTGGACCTTGCGAAAGGACATAGGGTACTTTTTGTAGCGAAAATAAAACTTTAAGGGTAAATAATAGGAGATGAAAGTATGTAAGAGGGAAATATCAGCTTCCATGACAACCAGTTTATTGATTTGAAATTACAGCGTTGTCAATGTTTATTTATTGACAGTGTTATACTTAGAAATATATTGTATTTCTAATAATTACCTATTAAATGATAGTCCAGTATTATTTTTAAGTTTGGCTGAAGTGTTTTTAAACTGTTTAACTATGTACGCAGTACAGCACAATAATTGTTTTATTTTATAATGCTGTCAAACCTCGGCTCGCGGCAGTTTATACATTCTAAACGTTATACCTATTGTAAATTATTTGGATTATACAGTTTTGCTACAAGTGAATTTTTTCATTGTGTTATTCCCACACGTGGTGAAAATAAAACTTGGCTGAAAGTTTGTATGAAGAACCCATTCATATTTATGCTTTTGGTAAGAAAGGAATAAAAGGGGTTTCACGTTTTTCAAAAAACCTTCCCGTAGGCCGGTACAATAAGGTATGATTTTAATTATTTTTGAAGTATTATTGGGGTGGTTAATGTGTTGGATTCATATTGGCATATATTGATAATACCATACAAACAGTAATAATCCCCATCTATGATTTTCTTTTGGTTTGTCGTGTTCCGAAATCAGCCGGTGCACATGCAGTAATATAGCAGGGTGGTGGAGATTGCGACCACAATACACACAGTGATAAAACCATCTATTGATTTCTTTTGTTTTTTTTTTGTATTATAAAAATAAAACTAGCTATATTAATAAATCTGTAGTCCTGTCTGTACTTTTATCTTGTCTTGCCTGTACTTGTCCCGATACGTACATTATATGAATGATACTGATCACGAATATACCATTAAATTTTTTTTGTCCGTCAGTCTGTCTGTTTGTATGTCCGGATTTAACTCAAAAACGGATTGACTGATTCTTATGAAATTTTGTACACGGAATGCTTATATCATGGGTTAGTTGATAGATAAGAAATTTCAATATTACTTTTAGACAATGTAAAAAAAAAAAATTCGTTAATTCAATTATGTACACGGGAAGTATAAGTCATTCCATGAGTGATAAGTAATGAGAATTCTCAATAACACATTTGGGAACCGTAAAAATATGAATTTTCAAAATTTTTCATTTTCATCAATTCTCAACCGATTCTGATCAAATTTTGTAGACGATACATCATACTATAATTGAGAAGCTATAACAATTGTTAATAATGCATTAGAAATTGTAAATTAGAATAACAGTTTTCAACCGATTTTGATGAAAATTGTACACGGGAAATACATGCCACTCCTCAATTGATACGGCATATGAATTGTCAACAATATGAGTAAAAATAAAGGGATTTAAATAATTATTGCGTAGTAAACGCGTGCAGAGCCGCGGGCACTCCGCTAGTATACTATATAACAGAAACTTTTATTTATATACTATAACAATTAAATTAACCCATAATAGGTGTACCGAGACATCATGAAGTCGTATAGTATAATAATTTATTCGTAAAATATTAATAATCACTATAAAATTACATTTACCTTACTACACGTCGGTATAATAAGCGTTTATAATTCAGTAGTAATATTCAAATTACCGCAAGCCATTATGTCATCGTTTCATATCAATTATATAGACTCATACAGCAATAAACCGTTCATTGAGCAGAACGCGACGAAACGACGCGACGGCGCAGAGTTCTGCGCGTTCCATTACTGCTCATTACGTATTAAAGCTTTCAGTACTCGTCCGTGCTCCCGCTCACTATATAATACTCGGTAAATATAATGTTCAGCTTGGCACTGATCGTATGCTCGAGATACACTGCTTAAAATAGTTCGTAATAACTGCCTGCAGAATAAATAAACACTTTCTATGTATGTCGAATACTTTATTTAACCTTTGATTTATTTTAGTACTAAAAATACAGTGATTAATATCTCTCAGACAGTAATATGAATTAAGTTCATTTATTTTTGAATTTATAATTCTTGAGGTGCGGTATGTAAAAATTATGAGTGAATTTTGACGATCCCTGCGCACATTGTAATATTAAAAGTCTACACCTTGAAGTTGTTTTATAAACCTGTGTTTTATTTTGGTGAAGATAGTCACACTGGATGTTTGATGGACATCGAGTCTGAATATTCAAAGAAGTATAACTTCTAACGCGAGTACATAGATATACGCACTCTCTTTTTTAATTAATGAATATTTTTAAATATGTATATTTAAGTTATTAACGCTTTTCAATTAGTTTCCCTGTTCATTAAACTAAATATGGACAACTTAATATTCCCCAAGAAGGTCGAGTAGTTCCAACGATTTATACTTTATAGTGTAGATAAATTTATTTATTTGTAACAAATCACTTCACAGCACATAATATATAATACATTTGTTATGTTTAGCAATCAAGTGGTGCCAGTTACGAAGTAATTATTATTAAATTTTGCGATATGTCGCGGTTAAATATTTATATGCGTAATAGATATCATTAGAGTGCATAAAATAGCCCGCGTTTCATGCAAAACTATTTTTACGGCATAAAAAACAGGTTTGTAATATAAAAAGTACATTAGGTAAGTAGTGTGGTATTATTTTCTATCGCTCCATACGTTCTGGAATTATATTAGTTATCTAGAACTTCGATTTCTAACTCATAGTGTACCATTTCAAACTTCAATTTATGTATCATCAAGTTATAATTTCGTTGTAAACCAATTAAAATGATTTGTTGTGTAATAAATCGTCCGTTGCGCGCTATTCGACGCCAGAGTAGCGTTCGTTTCTATCATAGTTCATTATGTATTTACTCGTTCCATACTTGTCGGTCGTTCACAATCTCGGTATACTCGACATTTCTCACATAGGTCTGGAAGCTATTTGCGGGTTCACACTCTCACATTTACTATTCATTATCAGACTTGTTCAGTCAGAAGAGTTTTACTATTTAGATGCACCGTTTGGATGATGACGTCTTTTATTAGTAAACTGATGGCAAAATATTAGTAATCTGAAAATTACTGATGTATTATTTTAACCTAAGTGTTGGTGACGAATTCGGTAAATAAATTTTACTTTCTATGTTTGGTGAATCTAGAATCGAGAGTCAGGACGAGGGTTGCGTTTATTACTCTACAGCGCAGCTTATGGACATTTGCAAAAAAGAACCCTCTAGGTAACTTGAAATCATTTGAATGTTTTATTTTAGTACAATTTACAAAAACTAGAAATAAAAATCCGAGACAATTTTGACAGTTTTGAAGCATGACCCCAATGCAGCAAAGCTGTTTTATAAATAAATAAATATGCGCAAAAAATATTCTTCAGGTATTCTGATTTTTTTATAGTCTATGTATTAATTTATATTTTAAATGTTTACAAAAAAGCCTGAATGATTAAAAAACCCGTAAGAATATCAATAGTTTTCTATAACATTATGTGCGAGAGCTATTTAGGTATATAGAAAATATTTTTTTATTGTAACAATGGTGTTGGATCTCGTTGGCTTCACACCGATGAGTTGCTTAAAAACAGTGCGTACGTAAATGTGTATCTATCTATGAATCCTTTTGAAATTTTATATCTATAATAGCTGTGACTCACAGGGTTACCGATGTTAAATTTATTCGATCAACTCTCCCACCTCACCCGTATAGCTTATCGTTGTTCTCACTTACCTTACTTGCCTACAGCTTGCCAGACTGCATGACGTTCATGGTTACTGCTCCGCTTCTTAAGGTGGTAGTTTAATGTTTTAGATTCTATAACTTTCCTTAAAATAGACTATAAAAAGAAAAAATAATTCACATTGTACTGGTAGTTCCAGAGATTAGCGCGTTCAGACAAAGAAATTTCCTCTTTTTTTTCTTTTTGGTTTTATGGCCTTTAACCCCTAGGGTTACGTCAGCCTAGTTGCTATAATGTTTTTATTTGAAGAGACCAGTAATCAAGTTGTGTGTCTAAAGGACGTCAGTACTGTCAGGTTTGGACAATTCAGCCTGGGAGGCACTCACATAATGAGACTAAGGTGCTCTATCAGACTTTCTCTGTTTTGTTCTGAACAAATTCCATCCATACGTAATACATACATTGAACTTTATTGCATTGTTCACAATTAGGCAAAGTACGTTTCAATTAAGTCAAACTTTCTCTTGATTTTTATAATCAATACATAGTATAAAGTCGCTTCCCGCCATCTGTCCCCCTGTACTCTTAGATCTTCTAAACTAAGCACGCAACAGACTTTAATGCGGTTATCACTGTAATTTAGAGATTTTTTTATGACAGGATTATATATAGGTACAATAATTAAGTTTTTGTGGAATAGAGAAAATTCAATTTTTAATCAAGTCGTCAAGAAATTGTTTTCGTGCGCTTTCATGGCCTACGCTTGCTAAACCTTATGATATAAAGTAATATATCAAATAATTGTAGTTCTTCTGAAAACCTAGAGAAAAAAGTCAGCGATGACATATGTCTATTTCCTAGACTCACAGTAACCGTTTTTATCTTTAATTAAAATTATCCTATACAGTTTTCCGTTTAAATTAGTACCGTGGAAGATATCACGAATTCAAAATTACGCGCGATCAAAGAAATCCCTCCGCACTCCGCAACTATGATGAATTGCGCGTCGCAAGCTAAGCGTACTTTTCGTAACTATGAAGTTAGGCAGAGGTGTACTAAATATAAACCCACAGTTCGCCGGGTATGTTTTTAGGTCCCATGTAACTGGGGGCGAGCCTATTGCTATTAATCGGGCACAAAGCAAAACTCCGAGCTGCCACTGAGAATTTCATAGAAAAATCCAATAACACTTTGCTTGACCTGGGAATCGAAACTAGCATCTCGAGCATAGCAGTCGCGTTTATGACCACTAGGGTAATGAGGCAGTTATGAACTATCAATATTAAAGCGATAAACTCTAAATCAGGTTTTTTTAAACATAAAATACACCACTTTGTAAATTGTACCCGTGCGAAGCTGGGGCGGTTGTGAGCATTTGTATATATGTATAAATCAATTGAAAGAATATTTCGTAATATGATTTATTCGAGGCAAATGTATTAGGTTTCAAATTGATTACGGAAACAGAAATTCTTGGAATGAAGGTACTTTTGCTGAAATTATTTGTTGCCTACCGTTTTTCTTTTATGAATTAATTTCTGACGTAATATTGAAAAGATATTTATTATGATGTGGAATAATTGGAAAAATATATTGTGTAAATGTTACAAGATTATTTTAGTTTTTATTTATTGAGTTAAATAAACAACAGTTTACCAGTTATTGGAAAAATAAGACAACGTACATAGATAGGATATAAATTCGGAGTTAGAAGCTACCATACAAGGGTTCTTAATATTGTGTAAAAGACGAATTATTTTCTACACTTTATGGATGAAAAATCTAGAGTATGCAATATAAGTCAATGGAGCGCCATTATTACGCCGAGTACACGCTGAGTATCGGAAAGCGGCACTTCACAAGATTATGGTGTATCACCTATCACAGGTAAACAATATGCGCAGGCAGCGTCATTATGACGAGTGGTCTTTATTTTAACCAGTCTTAACAGAGACTCGTTACCTACCAGGGTTCGTATCATAGGTGGTCCTTGTTAACTTAGTCACGGTCCTGATGCTCACATTCTCTTGTCATTGAACAGTAAATTATACGTCCTTGTTTGCATATCAAATTTTTATTAATCTTCTTCGATATTGGTGTCATTTGATATTACGAGGCAATATTGTGAATTTGTCTTGAAGATTAATTTCCAGCTAGGCGTCAAATAAATGGCTTAAAAGATATAAACATATTGTATAAGAAAAAATGTAATATTTGTTCGTGTAACCTTTACGCGCATTTGAAGTAAAATGTAATAGGTCGGGGAAAAAGTTTATATGAAAACTCTAGACACTTTTTTTCAAAGTTTATTTGCATATATTTACAGTATATATGTGCCGTTTTGTTCGATGACTTTCTGCCATTTTGTAGGTAGAGACGTGATCCCGTTGCTGTAGAAACTTTGGGACTTCTGATCAAAAAAAACGCGACAAATAGTTTTGACAGCCCTCTCTTGATGTAAACCTTACAGAACCTAAAGAATTCTGAAGAGACCGAAACAGGTGAAAATCTGAAGTTGCAAGGTCAGGTACCATATAGTATGGTGGACACCTCCCAGCCAAACTCTTTTAATTTTTGCTGAGTGGCTAAAGATGTGTGTAGTCTAGCGTTATCGTGTTGAAAGACCACACTCTTCCTGTTCAATTCTGGCCGCTTTCTCTCAACTGCTTCCTTTAATCTCATCAGTTGTTGGCAGAAAAGATCCGAATCGATGGTTTTGCCGGGCGGTAAAAGCTCATAATGAACAATGCCCTTCCAGTCCCAACATACACACAGCATAACTTTATTTCGAGTTAGCCCAGGTTTAGCCACAGTCTGTGAAGCCTGGCCGACCTTAGACCACGACCTTTTTCGCACGTTCTTGTCTACGTGATCCACTTTTCATCGCCAGTTATCAATCTCTTTAAAAACGGCTCGGTTTCATTACGTCTCAATAATGAATCGCAAATAACTACACGGTTCATTCATTAACTTTCTTTCAGTGAGCTCGTGTGGCACCCAAATATCGAGCTTTTTGGCATAGCCAGCTTTCTTCAAAAGAGTTAAAACTGTTTTGTGGTCATTAGTCATTAGTTTGTCATTAGTTATCGTAACTACTGATATGCCGATCTTGCTTCACTTTTTCAAAAATGGCGTCCATTTTATTCGTATCAGGACAACCAGAGCGAGGTGCATCTTTAACATCAAAATTTCCGAACTGAAAACGTTTAAACCCAAGTTTGTGCTACTCTTACTGGCACTGCATTAGGTCCATAAACATCACAAATTTTTTTTCGCTGCTTGAGTTGCATTTTTGCCTTTTTTGTAATAATATCGAATTTCTTCATTAGATTCACTGATTTTTACAAAAAGAAAAACAAATGACAAATAGTGGGAAACATTTTTTTTTTCTTTTTTTTTTTTAATGTTACCAAAACTAGCCAGATACAAATAGTACAGCTAAAGAAATTTTATAACAAGTTTATTATACCTACGTTATGCGAAAACACTTTGTAGCAGATATTATTATACTAACAAATAAATAAAATGTATTAGAATTTAGACGTATTTATTGGTAATGTACATTCATAGTAACAGGTCCTTACATATGAAATTAGCGTTTTATATGGTAAAAGTGAAATTAAAAAAATATTATGAAATTATACATTTAATCAATCGAAGTATGTACCATTATTATCTATGCACTTTCGCCATTTTAAAGGTAGTTAGGTAGGTAGGTTTTAGGTTAAAATTGTGGGAACAAGAATCAATAAAATCTTTGAAGGCAGTTTGGACAGCCTCATCGGAATTGACGTTATTTTCCTTGAGAGAATTGTCCAAATTCCGAAAAAAGTGGTTATCTGTTGGAGCCATGTCCGGGGAATATGGTGGGTTTCGGAGTGCAACTGCAATTCCAACTGCAGTTCCTCTAATTTAGCGACCGTCGGTCGTAAAGTATGGGGTCTAGCGTTGTTCTGAAGCAGCAGTGGGCTTGAGATATTGATCAGTCTCGATTGTTTAACGGCTAGCTTTTCCATCATGGTTTGCAATTGTTGACAATACAGATCTGCCGTTATCGTCTGGACAGATCTTACGAAGCTGTAGTGTATGACACCAGCACTGGTCCACCAAACACTCACCAGTACCTTTTTCTGAAACGACTTTCGCTTGGGACAGGATTCGGCCGGTTCTCCTGGGTTCAACCACTGTGATGAGCATTTCCGATTGTCGTAAAGGATCCATTTTACGTCACAAGTAACAATACGATTCATAATTCCCTGGTTATTGTGACGGCTGAGTAATGTAATGCAGAACTCAATAGGCGTTTGTTGGCGTGCTTCGGTCAATTCATGCGGTACCCATTTCTCGAGTTTTTTCACTTTTCCTGTTTGTTTCAAGTGAATATTTTTTTAATCACTCACACCGAAGCCTGCCGCTAACTCTGATGTAGTTTGCAAATGACCCGCTTCAACGATCACCTTTGATTATTCATTTTCAACTAGGGTATTCGGCCGTCCACGGGGTTTGTTTCGTGGGTCAAAATTTCCAGAACAAAAACGTTGGAACCAAAAACGTACCGTTTTTCTTTTACAGTAGCTTTCCCATACACATCATTAATCCCTTTGAGCTGATTCTGCAGCGCTGATGCCACAAAGGAACTTATATTCGTAGTTAAGGCGATATTTTAAATTTTCTATTTTGTGAAAAGAACGATGTCAAAGAAAAATAAAATGGTGCAAAAACAAATGAATCACTAAATTCGAAACACAAATACACAAGCCTAAATTTGGAATTTCTAACCAGACGCCAGATATTTGAGATCAAAGTGACCAGTTCAACAAAATGACAATTTCCTATGTAAGGATCTAATATTTACAGTCATATTTAGGTACACTAAAAATAAATAATAATATCTATGTATTTTCAAATATAGTATCAAATGTATTTATTTGTAATGCTTGGCGTAAATATGACTATATACTTATTATATTATCAATAAAAACCACTAAATTTTAAAATGACTTTTACTTAGACTTGAGGTACCGCACGTATTTTAACTCGTAGTAACAAGAATTAACACATTTTTTAATTAGTTGACTAGACTATTACTACCTCTTACAAGTTCAAATAAGTATTAATGCAAATGATCATTTGATTTTTAATTTATTGAAAATATTTTATTTCTCGATAAAATAATAATAATTTAATCATTATTAATTATATTATAATAATTATTAGTTATACTATAATAATTATTAATTCAATAATTATACTATTATGAAAACTAGCAAACCCGGCCAAGCGTTGTGTGGCTTAGATTTTTTTATTGTTTCGGTGGCTACCAATGTTTATAGGATCACCCACCCGCAGAGCTAATATGTATATAATCATAAAATTTCATTATAATCGATCCAGCTGTTTTGGAATTCATAGGGAACATACATGCAAACACCATTTTTTATATTATACAGATAAATAGAAACAAATTTGACTATAAATTTTACCGAACAAAAATTTACTTACTATCAAGTTCCAACTTCGGAGATTATACTTTAAAAAATTCAATTTATATACAACAATACGTTATTGTAAGTAATTACTCGTATGATAGTGTTATTATTATGATAGTTATTTTATTTTCCAAATAGTGTTGCAATTTCATCTTATATCTGGCAATTAACATTCTATGTTCGTCAACAATTCAAACGTCATTAAAATAGGCCGGTCATGATGTTAACATAAATGTTAAATCATGAGTTAATTAAAAAATGTTTCAACGTAAAAAATATATTCCAATAAATAATAATGCGAATTTTTAATGAACTAACTATAGGTAACTTATAAAATATTCTAAGATTTCGAACTCACTTAATAACATAGTAAATCAGTTCAAATTTCACATCAAAGTTGCGCCACTAAACCAATGTATACGTTTAGTTTATCCTATACACTCGGAAGTCAAAGCTTGAACTTTGCATTCTGAATTGAATCTCCAATTTAACGTCGACCACTGAATGAAAACTGAGGCTGTCAGTTCCGAATAGTGATGTCTGGGGATCGTAACCGTAACGTTGGTTATATTAGGTCACCCTTTTTTTCGTTAACTAAAATTTTTATCAATTTATAGATACCCATACGTCATCTCATAAAGACCTGGTTAAACAATACAATCGGTGATAACATATAAATCATTTAAATACATAATTCTAACAAATATTTATTGATCCATTCAGATTTGAATTTTTTGTCTTCTTTTAACTTGAGTACTTTAGTAGAACTTTTAGTAGAACTTTGAATGAATGAATGAATGAATACTTTATTTCACTTTTAGTCTGTACATTGGCGAGTATACCAGCTAACCAGCGGTAATGTGAAAAAGTATTTATTGTCGTCGGTAGTGCATTAATTAAATTTAAAAATAAATCAAATATGCGCAAACACAAAAAAAAAAATTAAACTAGAAAAGTAATAAAATTTAAATACTATAAAGTATGATAATATACAAAAATAAATACATAAAAGAACTTATATACATACCTATAATGTACGAATAAAACTATATACACAAGTTAATTACTTTGTCACTTGTTTATTAAAGAAATATCGGTGCAGTTGTGATTTGAAGTTGGTGATTGTTTTTTGTTATTTGACTTCTTTTAAGGATGAGTAAAAAAACATAACTCTTTTTAGAATCTATAAAGTTAAGTCCATTCGTGTAATTCGTTTCAAAATTATTACGATGGACAGATTTCAAAATATGTAGTTCATTCCAATTCCTTGTTCCTCGTAGGAGGGCTTGCATGAAACATTCATAGAACGTAAATTGTTAAGTCGTGTAAATTAAAAGGTAACCTAAAAACATGCATTTCGACTACCAATTATCATTATGAAATCATTTTGATATTGATAAACGTTATAAAAACATTTTTCAAGACAAAATCTTAAATAACTTTTTCTATACAATGATTTTTGTAAAAAAAAATTCTTACTACGTGGAGCATTAGTTTCTGTGTTACTTAAAACGAGTAGATACAAATAATAAAACCAAGAAATCGAAAATTAATTGTACGAATCAACAATAAATCGATTTGATCTAACGCCGCTGTACTTTTAATTTATTTGTTTATGTTATAATTTCTAATAAATATATTTATATTTACGTTACATTTTTACTGCAGCAACGAAGAATATAGAATGAAAGAAGTGTTCCACATTGCAATCTCAATTGTTGTTATAGTTAATTTTTCATTTTCACAAGTTATACACCCCTCAATTGAAATAACCATAGTCATATTGTCGATTATATGTGGTTCTAAAAACGAATTGATAAACTAAAAATCAACATCAAATTTAATTTATGCTACATCTCTAAAATATCCCTTTGACACGTGTCATGAAATACTTCTTACGGTGGGTTCCCACGGTCCGTGATATTGCAGACGGACGCGGACCAGCCCGCATCGACGCACTATGGGAAGTGTGTCGTCTATGGAAGCGCAGACAAGTTCGTTAGCCTTAATGTTTGGTGCGTGGCTTGTCCGTGCTCGTTGGCCGTGCCTGAGAATCCACAATATCACGGAGCTTGGGAGGCCACCTTTAGGTCGAACCAAGTATACATCACATTTAATTTAAGTATATGATATTTTTTTAAAGTTTGAGGAATAGTTGAATGTGTTGGAATACGGTATAGTTTAAACTGATTACACCACCACAGGGGCGCATCAATAACTTTGTACGGTATAGTGAAAGAACCTTATATGGTATTATGATTTGTCACCTAGTAGTTTACCCAGTTTTTTGTTCAATATTTTACGAAAACCTACAATTAACTACAGAATTTAGACAAAATGAGGTCACTAACGAGTTTCCGTATGTAGATAAAACAAAAGAGTAAAAAGATCTCGTCGAAGAAACGGGAATTAAGAAGTTTTAATTTCTACACACTTGTATCGAATAAATCAATGTTCAGGTCACTAATTAATATACTTATTTGGCCCAAAGTAGTAGACACCCAACTTGGCAGCCTTCAGCTAAATTAAATATCTGAATTTGAGTAAAGTCTATAAAATTCTGGAGTTGTTTTTGTATTTAAGTATTGAAAAACCATTTTGCTCTCGGAAAATTTTAATTTCAACCCAATGAATAGATTGGCAATATGATAAGCTACGTAAACAAAGGATGGTTTACGAAATTTATTGCAGCTTTAAAAATAAACGACTATACTAATAGGTATTATTATATTTACCGTCTAGTTTATCTACATCATTTAATTTATGACACAATGAATAAAACAGATTTATAAATTTAATTTATTTTGATTTTCATTATTATTTTCTTATGTAACCAAATCACTGACACGATAGATCTAATCAAGTAAAATATAAATAACGTGTTTTTTAAATATTATTTTTATATGTAACTAACTTTTATGTAACTCTCCGTTGAGTGTAGACTTTTTGTAATATATTATATATTAATTCTTTTTGCTGGACCCTTTACTTTTTTGGTATTTATTTTGGGAGGCTTTCTACTTAATTTTTTGTACATCTTTGGTCTCGTAACTGCCTTGGATGATAACATTAGGTTTAATTTAATTACTGATAATTTCAGTAATTTTCCATGAATCTAAAGTGTATTTTAATAAAGATTACTTTAAAATCCAGTTAAATAAAAATAGGTACAAATTAATAACACACTTTTACTTATTAGCATTCTATTTTATTGACTTAATGTGTGAGGATTATGGCGTCATGTAAATATTGAAATTTTACTACTGTACATGTATGTTTTTTTTTTTTTATAAATGAGTTAAAGTTGTTAAATGCAAAACTGTAATTAATTGTATATACTCGTACATGTCAAGTCAATTGCCATCATATCAGCTTTTTATATCTTAATGGCGTGTGCAGTCAAGCCGTGTTTGCTCCGTCCGCGCGTCCGTATGCCAGCCCGTTTATTATGGACATCGTTCTAACCTGCAAACCAGAATAGAACGTCCAATGCGCGAACAACATAGGAATAGTTGAACCCTTAACATGACCGGTTAGTACGTTTCATGCGAGAAACAATGCATTATTGAAGGCAATCATGAACATCGGCCACGTGGCTGTTTACTTCGCTTTGCTGGTCTATTATTATTACCGCTGCTAGGTGTATCGTCCATTTACTTCGATTTCAATATTTTTAAAACGGGAACGTGATAGGTATTTCGTTTTTTTTTATCGATAGAGCGGTTGGTTTTGGTATGTGGGACATTTTTTGTGATATTATTTCTCTTTTATTCTTTTTGTTGTAACCGGCCGGTGTAGGGTTTTGTGCCAAAAGTTTAGATAGTATTTTTACAGATCTACGAGTTGGCTTACACATAAAAAAAATTAAAATAAATAGTTTAAAAAAGTTGTTCTATATAAATCGAGTTTGTGGTTGTTACTAATTTATAATATAATTATAATGGAAAAACTAACACTTCAATGACGTGAAAGGCTTCCATTAATACATTTTTATTGTATTAATAACAATAATACACCAATGATAAAAAGTTTACTAAAATTGAGAAATTTGAACTCGTTGTAGGGGAAGGAGTTGAAGCGAAAGCACCTAATTAAGATTTGGGGGTGGCTCCGTGGCCCCACCCTGAACTCAATGCTGATGGTAATCACAGCCACACACCAAAGTCTTCCTATTGTCCGCGCGAACCCGAAAACGGGCCATGATATATGGATTCGTGTGGCTTTTGATTAAAATACTGATTACATAAAAGATTATTTTGTACATACACTCATATGTGTTTCGTATAATAATATAATTTTGTTACAAATAATATGTTTCATGGTTTCAAATATACATGTGTTGTTGTCAGCCATAAGATAATTTTGGTTAAGATTTGATTGTTGTTATTTATAAACAAAAATTGTATACTAACTTTTTCATTAAATACAGAATATATTGCTTTATGAAAAGAATTATATTAGATTGGTTCGTTAAACCTTTATTAATAAATACTTCTGAAAACCCGGAGCTTTTAGCTTACATGGTCAGTTTAAAAAAAATTAAATAAGCATGTGATCTGCCTGGTGGTACTTGCATCATCAGAAACATTAACTACGCTTTGCAGTGCCTTAAAAGCCGTTTCACTCTCCTTTTGAAGAACCCTATACAGTAGTACCCGGGAACAATTTCTAGTTAAAACTCACTACTAGTTTTAGTGGCTCTTAAAATGTATGAACTATTACACTTATGAGTAACAAAATACAATTTTTTAAGTCGTTAAATCAAGTCAAGTTAAGTCAATCACGATCGCTGCTACCATCCACCAGCATTTGTTTGGGTGAACGCACACCAGTACCGAATTAATTGCGCCACTGAGTCCGGCTAATTGTAAATGGGAGTGATATATTATATGCTTAACGAATTCAGGAATTTGACGTTGGAGGAGTGTTGGATTTGCAATAGTAGTTTAGGTAAGTGGCAAGAGAGTTGTTATAGATACCAATGAAGTGTGGTAGAGCATGTGTAAGATTCGTCTGCGGATACACCACTGCTATATTTCTAGGAGCGTTTGTTTTGAGAAAGTGGTTTATCTAAGTGATCTAATTCAGTGGTTATAAGATACATTGAAGATTGGTATAATCTTGCAATGTTTGGCTACGAAAGCATTACGAGTATACCCATTTCTGCCGCAAAGCAGCAGTGTTCGCGCGTTCCAGTCGTTTCAGTCCGTGGATGGTAACGCGCATTGGCACACGTGAGGCGTTCCAACTAAGTCCTCAGGAAAAGCAAGCTAATAATGGCTTGTTTCCTCATACAATAAAAATATTAATTGGGAAGTAACTAAGTCGCGTCATTAAAAGAATTGTTGAAAAATTATCTCATCATCCGACTTCAATACATTCTTTCAAGTAAGTACGTTACACGCAAATAAAGTTCATATTTATCACTCTACAAATACTATCACAGATATGTTAAATGTCACAAAGGAATTAAATAACTATAATTTTTGAACATATTGAATAACTAAACTAAATATCAATCATTTTCATATTTTTTACGTAAAATAAATGATATTACTGATTCGGATTTATGTACTGATCAAAGTCAATCGCGGAATTGGTTCGTTATTTTTGGAAGAATGGTACTTGAAGAGGTAAGTAACTTTGAACCGTTCAAACGAGGCATCTGTTCGCATCACGATATACTTGTCTAAAGGCGGTTATGATTATGATTAAATTGTCAAATTACACGCGGCTTCCGAGAAATTTTCAAATTAATAACTTGTATTAAATTAATTCATTTTCTTCCCCTTTACCAGTTTAATTTACGAAATCATACGTTTTGTTGTAAAATATGTAGAATACACCTTTAATTAATTTTCTTACGCCATTGTTCTTTGAGACAATCTTTATTCATTTATAAAATACAAATAAGTAAATAGAAATATAATAATTTGATGGCGAAATTTAAATGTGTTTTTTAATTTTTTAAATAATATAACTTTTTTTTATTTCCTATTTCTACTAATATTTACTGATATATGTCGTAATAATATATATGCCTTTTCCTATCTTAATACTGGGAGTAAATATGTCAATAAAAAGTTTGGAACATGATATATTATTGCGGATCCCCAATGTTAAACCTTTTATAAATCAAATCAAATACCACGAATTATATATAGCTAAAAAAATTCAGTCCAGTCAAAAACTAAATAATGAGAAATAAAAAAAATTGCAGCAACAGATAAAACGAAATTCATGGAGATAAAATAAATAAAGACGTATAAACTAGATGGCACTGCGAACCAAATCTCGGTTTTAAACTAACTCTACTTGACATGGCGGAGTGACAGGACCAGTTAGTGTGCATTTCTGCATTACGTGTAATTCAAAGACGTTAAATTTCATGCACAGACAAATATACAGACTGCATATGGAAGATAAAATCGCAATACGTTTCGAACTAATTGTGAACTGTTCATATAAACTTTTGTTAACCTTACATTGTTTATTGACATCATAAAATTAAAAATGAAGCCTTGGTGAAAAACTAATTAAAACGGATTTGCCTTTTGTAAACATTTCACGTATAATTACATGTTAAATAAATTCTTGTGGAATATACATTCGTGTGTCATGACAATATTTTTTATGGAAATTTTATTAATAGCTATTATACTACAGACTTTAATCTCTTTGAATACAAAGGACTCGGATATGAACTTCGTAGCAACTACTACGAGCGTATGTGTGTGAGAATACAACATTATTTCAGCTGTAAGGATTTTCTCTAGAAAAGTTTTTTGCTATCTACATAGTTATATTACTGGAGACTCCATGCGTACAGAAACGCCTTTAGGAAGCTCATTCATGCTAGAAAAAGACCAAATATTAAATTACATCCAACTACTTGTTAAGTAGCGAGTTGTCTGCTAATTTAAAATATCGATCTTAATAATAATGAGCGGCCATGAAAACAAAATGAAGCGTTTAATATTCATCCGGATATTCGGGAGAGAAAAAAATCCCTTGTTCGCCGGCCCTCGTATTTGTCGCAACGTTTCCTTGTATCTGTTTTTGTAAAGCCGCTTTCGAGAAACCAACGGCCGACTCTGAAAAAAGACGAGGAAAATTCTGTGACGTAACTGATCCCTTCTTATAAATCATTAATAAAACAATATTATTTTAAATCGAGTGATTCAATTTACGTACCGCTGGATTCGTTTATTTTCGATGGCCTGATAGGATTCGAATACGATGACGTCATGACTTTCAATTGATTCAGCGGTTTGAAAATCTATTTGTCATATAAATGTATGTATATATATGTATGTGATAGTGTATTTATATTAAAATTTTGTTTACGCTTATAGCCTTTCAATTATCGTTTTTATAGAAAATTTAGTAGGACAAAGAAAATAAAGTATAACGAAGACCACATAAATACTCTATTAATTTTCTGTATATCTTTAGAATTTATTGTAAAGTTAAATAAATAACATATGTATGTAATAAAAAATCATTATCAGGATGAAATATACAGTATTCTAATCTGTGACTGTAGGAAGTCGTTAGGTGCCTAGTAGGTACGTACCTGTAATAAAGGATTGGCCTGGTGACATGTATTTAAGGTATTTTTTAGGTATTTAGGTAGTTTAATTTTCTTATACATAAGTATGAATAGAAGATGTTACACGCGTATAATTAATACTCACACTATATCTATACAAAGTATAAAAGAAAATCGTTATCCGCGTTTGTTAGTACGCTTACTTCTTCTAATTTTTTTTTTTTAGAACTGACTACACTGTTAGCCTTAGGGGCCCTAAAGCCGCTGCGGCTTTTACAGCTTCACCGGACTTGGACTTCTTCTAAACCACGCAACGGATGTTTATACGGTTTTCACTTTCATTTAGATAACTTTTTACGGAAGGTTAATACATACAATACCTTGGAAAAAAGTTTTTGTACAGTAGAGGAAATCCAATGATTTGTAATCAAGTCGTCAATAAATCGATTTTCGGTCGTTTACATGGCTTACGCTGGCTAAACCTCAAGATCTACATCAAAATAATGTACCAAAGAGTTGTAGTCCTTCAATAAACCTAGAGAGAAAAGTCTGCGATGATATTTATGCCTCCTAAAGTTCACTGATAGTAACCATTATTATCATCAAAATAATGATTAAAAATTTGTGGTTCTTTGTCAAGCTGTTTTCTCCAATTCTGTATTAATTCTTATCCAGATAAATACGTTACTTAAATTGGGAATTGAATGTAGATTAAAACTATATCATTTTAAGTAACACCTTCAGAAGTTATCACCGATTCAAAATTCCGGGCAACCAATGAAATCACTTGCTGGGAAATGGTTGGCCGGCACATCATACCGCTGCTGCAACTTTTCGTAACTATGAAGTAATGAACGACCAATACAAAAGCGATAAATTCTAAATAATGCTTTTTTAAATATAATAGACACCACCTTGTAAATTGCACCCGTACGAAGGTGGGACTGGTCGCTAGTGTACTTATATGTATAGATAATAGCTTTTGAAATTACTAACAGAGTGAGTAATGTATTAATTATTCACTTTCCTTTCTGACCTCATATTGCGAAGCATTTCGGTATTTATATTTTAATATGCACGAAAACACCTAATAAAATATAGGATCATTTTTAAGTGTAAATGTTTTTATTCAAGTGTGATATGTAATTGACTAATATTCCACGCTCATCCGGATGCATCATGCATGTAATAATACAGGGCATTTGTGGACTTTAATATCGCAAATGCCCATTGCGATAACGAGTTTAATAAATAGCAGTGGTTAAGAAATGGTGAAGCGAAGACGGCTCAGTGGGTAACATGTTCGAACATCGTGCCGATGGACCTGGGTTCGAATACTATGAAGACTCTTGTGTTTTGAAAGCTGAAATAAAACGTCTTTCTGGTGCTCGTCTGCCTAGCAACCAACCTTGAGTTAAAAATCTGCTTTTAAGCACCTATTGGTGTGTTTTGGTAGATGGCATTTAGAGATAATCTCTTTTTTACCCAACTGCGAAAAATAAATACCCTCCATATGTATGTCTATTTCTTTGGCACGCTCTGTAGTCTAAACGGCCTGATGAATATTAGCTTACGAGGTGGCGTTAGATTTTTCTTAATTGTGGGAGTGACATAGGCTTTATAATATTTGAGTACAACGTCTGGGAATCTAATTAAAACAAAAAAAAAAAATTTTTTTAGTGAAGTGTTATTGTTGCAGTCGGGATTTTTTTGTTTTCTTTTTAATAATTAAGCTTGTTTAGACTTTACCTGTTATCATTTTTAACTACATCGTCATTTAACATCAGATTGTGTTTAATTTATAACCAATAAAAAGAAAATATAACAAAAAAAAACACCTCTGATTTTTTGTAATTGTTACAAAGATTAAGTCATCAAGCCTTGAAGTCTTATTGGTGAATTTTTCTCTCTCCGTTTCTTTGTTCCGCCGAAGTGTTCTTAAGTTGTCACTTGAAGATATTTCATTTTGGACAGTTTAAGCGCCGTCAGCCATATCGTGCGACACCGTTTACAGACTGCAATTGATTCTCTCTTTTTTTAAATTAAATGTTTTAATATGACACCCTTTTAATGAAAAGAAATATTTTTGGGTAAACGGTTTTTATCTTTATTGATGCTGTGTTTTTTAATACTATATGTCCCATAAACCTTTTTATTTTAAATATACGAAACCATCACTGTTTTATTAATATTAGTGTGTTCAGAACGTTCACGTGTTTTTGTCGAATGAGAAATTTCTCAATTTTCATGACTGCTTCAAAGCATTTTGTTTTATGAATGACCTCCTTCTAAACTGTCTCACTATTAAAACTTTCCTATTTTCTAGTCGTTTAAATGTTTATATTACCTTTTTTACGAGTTCTCAAAGTGACCTTAAGTTTTGTATGTACTATTAGTAAAGGAAATCTTTCTTAGAATCTAAAAAATACTTGTCGGAAAAACAGAAAATATCGAGCCATAAAATAAACATCGGCATTTCTTTTAATTTATGTTTATTTATTACTCCTTAGACACATAGTATATTAATATCTCAGTATTCAGATACTTTTACACGTGCATTCCTCACGCAATACATCCATACCTTCTTCGGTCTTCTTCTATCCTATGTCCGTCCATCTTCATACTTAACCCTCTTCTAGTTGTCTGATTTTCGTCCTTCCTCATCACATGCTCATACCACACTAACCTATTACATTTCTGTCGCTGGTGCTATTTTCTTTTTTTAATATACTAATAAATCTTGTAATTAGATGTCATAAACATGTAGAATATATTCATTTGTTTATTTGAATTTTTTATCGAGAAAATATTCTAAGTAAATTTTTACTTTAATTTGTCAAATAGTAATATAGCATCTTTGACAAGAAAGCAACAAGCCAGAAATGAAAGAGCGTAAACCTACGCACGGCCAGCGCGGTATAGTATTGCGACTGCCCGCCCTGCCGCGGCAGTGCTACACCGTTCGCCGCGTAGTCGACTCGCGCGTGGCGAAGACGCGCGTAGCTCGCTGCTACGAATCATAATAGTGTAGTGAAAAATGTCTGTTGATGTATGTAATGTGTGGTGTTGTGTATGATAATGGAGTTGGAATACAAATACAGTGTTTATTCTACGTATTTTTTTGTTTTGCGCCAATAATACATGAATCGAATTTTTTCGATCACCGTGCTGCAATGGTTTTGTGGCTGTATTTAATTGACATATTGTAATTTTCCCATAGTTATGTCATACAAAGTAGTCGGTGAGAATTACTTTATTAAAAATGCGCATTGATTACTGTTTCAACTGTGTTATTTTTGATAGTATAATAGGCGGTAATTGCTTATCAATTTACGTTTGTTAAAGAATTATTAATAAAGTTACTACATTTGTAGTAATGATTAAGAATATTTTTTATATACAATATATCAAGTACCAATATATCAAATAATTCTTGATTATTATATAATTTTTATTACTAAGTAATAGTTTTCATTTCAGGACGGCTTGATACTTAAATATAAAGGTACTTGTTGTTTATTTTGTATTTTTCTATTCTGAGCGCGTAAAAGCCAAATTACTCTGCTGAACTTTATGACCTAAGTCATATTGTTATTTTATAGCTATCTACCTATATATAAATCTTGTTTTAAAACTGCTATTTTTCTAATATTATTTTGTTTTAATCCTTAATATATGGTCTAATAATACGGGTAGAATTTCATTATATAAATGTCTTTGCATGTTGAAGATATTATTATATCCCACATATATCATAAAAAGGAAGAATAGATAATCCTACTAATATTATAAACTAGCAACCCGCCCCAGCTTCGCTCGTGTGCAATTTACAAAGTGATGTAATATATGTTTGAAAGGGTATGTATGAATGATTAAATTTAGAGTTCATCGCTTTAATATTGATAATAGATACGAAAAGTATGCTTAGCTTGTGACGCGCAATTCAATTAATCTGAGTTTTTTCAAGAACTACAATTCTTTAGAACAATATTTTAATGTATCTCATAAGGTGTAGTCAACGTAAGTCATGTAAGTGCCCGAAAATAATTTTTTGAAGACTTGATTAAAAATATTGAATTTTCTCTACTATACAAAAACTTAATTGGAATGTATTGCATGTGCAAACCTTCCGTATAAATTTATCTAAATGACGTTGAAAACCGTATACATACCCATTGCATGGTTTAGAAGAAGTAAGCGGACAACCGGACAGTCGCGGACAGTGACTTTACTTTGTACTATGTATTGATTGAAATGAAAGTTTGGATGTTTAGAAACACGCAAAAATGGCTGAACAGATTTCGATGTAATTTGACACCCAGTTTATAATTTGGATTAACACGTAGGATGATACTTTTTAACCCGGTAAAGCCCCAATTCTGAAGTACACGCAGACGAAGTCGCAAGTATACGTCATTACTATGTAAATATATAATCAAGAGGGTCAAAATAATTTTTTCTTCTTTTATCGATAAAGCTTTTTATTATGACATTTCAGGCATGCACAAGTACTAAATTGAGTCTCGAAATTAATTATCACGATAATGAGGGGCTCATTGAATTTCACGAATCATGTTTGAATGAGACAATTATAGACAATTAAATACGTCTTGACCTTAATAATAGCTTAGATCATTATTTGAAATAATTATGTGTTGATCGTTAGGTTTTATTTTATTTTAATGACATTTGAATGACACTCTTGCCTAATGTATAATAAAGTTTGAATCTAGTATTAAAAATCTACTTTTTATAAAACTGTACGGAAGGCACTGTACACCTAGGGCAGAAAAAAAATGAAAGTAAAATAAATGCAGTAGAAAATAAATCGCTAAGAAGTATGTTAGGAGTGAAATTGAGTGACAGGATAAGAAACAGTGTGATAAGAGAAGTTTGTGGTGTGAAAGAAGATATAGTCACACGGATTGAGAAAGGTATGCTTAGGCATGTAAAGAGGATGAATGAAAGAAGAATGACTAAACTAATTTATAAGCCGAGTGTGAATAAGAACGTTGGAAGAGGAAGGCCTAGACGAACGTTCCTCGTTCAAGTCGGGGACGTTCTGAAGAAAGGTCAAGTAAAAATATTCTAAACCGTCGAGCATATATTAAAATATTGATGAATCCTGAAGAAGCGAGAGATGTATGCCAGGATCGTAGCAAGTGGAAGGACGTGGTCTCTGCCTACCCCGTTGAGAAAGAGGCGTGATTTATTTATATAAAACTGATTTTATTTATTTGACGACTTTTTCCAATTTATATCATCATCATAGAATTTTTTTAAGAATCCATATTTCATTATCTATTTTTTTTAACAGTTTTTGAAGTATTTTTATTTGCTACACTTAAGTTAATCTGAACTTTACATTTTTTTCTATTGGATGATATTTAAACAAACAACTATAGATTATTTTAACATTTTAAACCAGAGATTATTTTACTAACGTATTCATATAATTTCATATGATGGCTCGAAACTCGTAAATTATAAGTTTAATCATCACTCACATTTCAAATGTTACCCGAATTCGCATAGAGCTTATAGGAATCGAATCCTATTTTAATTATTATGACCATAACATGGCTTGTTTCTCAACGAGTACATATGTACTCTGTCTGTGTCCGACCAAAGTGACTAGAGAAGTATAAAAGATAATTTTTCAAGAGAAAATGAACAAAAACCAAAGCGAGGTGAAACGCTTGAAACACGCGATCATTTGAATCGTTAGTGTTAAAGCTTTAGAAATGTTGTGCAGCTATAGTTTTTTTTACTTTTACCTTTACACAATTTGTTATTAAACGAAATAATGTTTTTTTTTGTAATAAAAATGTAACGTAATATTATTTTAGAAGGCAGATAAATATTTCAAACTACATTTTTTGTAGCACTGTCTTAACCCGTATTGGTTTCCTTTCCGATTTCGTAATTTAATAGTTTTTTTTTAATATTATTTATCTATAACATTTATAGTATATAATAAATATTAATATTAAAAAGGCTAATTGACTAACGTACGTTTAAAAAACTGAACAATATACTATACGTACTATATTCATTTAGCCTTTCCACTGTCGATTTGATGATATTTTGATGGAAATATATATATATATATATATATAACATATAACGAACAGCACTAGCCTTTATATATCGCATCGCTTCTCACTCAAAGGTAACCGACCCCTATTATTATACGATGTCAGAAAAATTGAAGGAAGGAAGAAAGTTTCTTTTTATTTAGCGTTATGAATGTGTGTAAAAGAATTTGCCTCGATTCAATTAATGAAAGCATTTGTGAACACGTAAAACCGGTTTTAATTCACGTATTTTCTTGTACATAAAAATATTATATTCCCTTCATTTTCCTTTATGCGCCATATGAAATGGTCATAAAATATGTACACATACAAGAGGTAAGAAATGTTTTTCCATAGAAATTGGACCGTTTTGCAGCGTCTTTGACGGAAGCGTTTTATGTCAAATGGGGAAAAGCGAATTACCAAATTGTCAGTGAAGTGAAATTAAATACCGTTCCCGTATATTATTATCTTTTATATTTTAAGATGACTTTTAAAGCATAAAGTGTCATCGCTTATAATGCTCGAGAAATATTTTCGTTGGTATAAAATGATATCTTTCCGTTTATGTCTCTACGATTATTAAATTTTTAATTTTTTTTAGGATATATGTATATACAACAAGGTATAATTACAACATACAAGTTTTACTAGAGATCATAGTATGTAAACCACAGATTTGAGAAAAAGGCAGATGGAGCCTGTCAGGACACGAAAATGACCCATATTAATATTCAGTTGTGTTAATTTTGAAAGGGTATGTCATGCAATGTCCCCGTGTGTTTTAATATTATATACCAATATATGCCATGTTGTATGTTTATACAGTAAAACTTCTCGAAAACAAAAAAGGCAGACGGTATCGTTTCATAGGTAACCGTGTTATTTGCTACGGATTACAAAACTACAAGTGTTGCTAGGATAAAATAGAATATTTCCCTGGAAGTTATAGTAAATTAAACACTTATTTTAACTACCGTGGCAACATTATTCACAGGGTCACACGTGTTGTTAACTGGTTGTCATGGACACAGCTAAATGCAATTCCTACATTTGTTGTTCTGAAGGATCCATCTGCCCTTTTCTTATGAAGGGTAGAAGATAAGGAGAATCATATGGAAAACAAAAAAGTGTCCAGCTGTATACAGTAAATTACAATTCAAAAACCCACCAAAATGGCGCTAGCATAGCAAGAGGGTACGATACCTTTTCCTAATTTTATAGTTTTACTGTTGTAATACTTAAAAAAATTATTAAACAATAATGGGAAAAGTCTGTGGAGTGAAAAGTTGTCCAAGTACGCGAAAATTAAAAAAAAAATGACTTATGGCGCTATCTTTAAAATTTACGCACTTGCTTCCGTGGCACCAACCTAATTTGACGCTTTTTAGCGGACACTTCTTCATCATGGTTTCTACCCCCATACTTTTTTTCAGACCTGTGATGTAAACAGTCAAAGTCTCTTGGATAATGATTTGACTTTCGCGATCTGAACATGGGTATATTACACAAACTAAATTTATAAATTCGAAGATTTTATTAATTTCAACTTAATTAGTTTCACTATTGGCCGACGACGATTCAAGAAATTATCGTGAGGATACATAAACACTTTTATTTAAAATTTTGTTCTTTTATATTTATAGTATCGCGTTTGAAGTATTGAAAAATGTTATTTGATTTATTAGTTGTACATCCACTGAATGGTAATAACTGTAAACTGTAACTGTGTCTTCTTGGGGCCTAAATTGAATAAAATATTTATGGTTTTGATTTTGAGTTCCCCTTGTTTTGGGACCGTCCACTTATTCAGCATAGAATATATAATATAACGTCCATGTAATACTAGCTATTGCCTACGATTTTGTTTCCGTTGTATTCAGAATGAAACGACCGGTGCGCCACCTATTTATTGTAAACTGTTAGCACCAATACGGAATCTTCGCCGGTGTACGCACAACAACTCATCAAAGTTTCATCACAATCGGGTAATTGGTTTAGGAACGCATAGAGGACTAACAATGTTTATTTTGTAGATATATTAAATTCATGGTGACAAATAGTTGTCACAGTCAATTAAAATTATTAGCAAATACACACACAGTGTCAGTTATGTCGATAGTTGGAAAACTAAGTTATGTTCGTACGTTGCGTGTTGTGCCCCGTTATGCCACCACTGACCCCAACCCCTACAACTTAGGGCGTAATTTTACGATGAAATTACATGAATCGGGTTATCATATACTCGATAAATATATCCATTCGATCGCTGATAGGTTACGAAAAATGCACGCGTTTTGCCATTTATTTTTATGAAGATATTGATTGCTGTGATTTGCGTCGCGTGAGAAAGTTATATTGAGCCTCGGAATGTCTATATATAATTTTATAGGTTAACAAACATGGTGAATAACACAATTCTATAATATAAATACATTTATATAAGACTAGCTGTACCCCACGGTTTCACCCAGTGTTAAATTTATTCGACCAACTCTCCACCATGCCATGCCGCCCAGCCGAGCCGCCGCCAACGTACCCGTGTAGTTTATCATTGTTGTCAATTCCCGCACATATATACACATTGCCAGATTACTTGACGTTCTTGGTTTCTGCTCCACTTCTTGGAGCCGTACCGTGAAACGCTTAAAAACCTTGGAGAAGAAGATAATTATGCTGAATATTGTCGCGAGAATAAAACTTGAATGGGTGAAATGCGAGATATAATTTTGTATGGAGAAACGATTATTTTTCAAATTATTGATACGTAAATTCATATTTTGTGTGAATAAGTCAAGTGTATGTATTCAAGTGTTTTACGTTTTTGAAAAATCATCACTCACGGCGATACGAGGCTATAAGGGATAATTTCAATTATTTTTAAACTTTGTATCTATAGACTGTACTTAACCATATCATTATGCATCATATTATTATTTACTTAAGTAAAAGTACGCGAGATATGCTTACAAAAGTGATATCAGAAAATTTTCTCTGCTAAAATGTCCATATTCTACGCTGAAGAATTCGCAGGTAGGTACTAGCTAGTAAGCTATTAAATCCAAAAATATATATATTTCAAAACAGACCGGTAGTTCCAGAGATTATTCTCAAAATATACACAAATGGGAAATAAGACCAAGAAATAGTTATTCCCGTCGAAAGACGAAATTAGATCTATATTAATCAACTTCACTTTTTTTCAATATATTTATGGTGGTGTTGATATTTCCACTTGCCCTATACTGCAAAGTTTAGGCAATCTACCCATTTTACTGTCCCGAAATTAACAATGGCCTATTTGTTAAGGCGAGGGGCCTATTCCAGAATCGGTCCTAACCAAACAACAGGCAACAAGATATATTTTGCGGCGGGAGGCAGGTGAGTACTAAAAATTAAACTCTTCTTTAAAGTTCTGAACGTGTTTCATTTTAAATTGTAAATATAATAATACTATTAATTGATGTGTAATAATTTGCTTTCATAAATAATGCTGAGGTATCCACATATATTTCTCAAACGTGTTTTTTCCTGGCAACGGCATATCTCCGTTAATTCTTTATCAAAATTAATGATTCAAACACATTATTTTAAAGCTTGTTATGTAATTTTGTATTACCATGGCAACGCCATATCAATTTTTAAATTGAAAATATGTATCCATGATATATCTGAAATCGATAAGTATTGGTTTCTTAAGACAAATACTACAGAAAATATTTATTTATTGCGCCTAATTTGTTATGAGTCAAGTAGCGAATTGTCTGTATTGATATGAACAATTTATTTTTATAAGAAGAAAAGTAGCAGCGGTAAGAAAATAATCCTTCCGCTAATTATTGTAATGTAAATATACTCATCATCATAATCATCAGAGTCGCGAGTATATTTTTCCAAACATATGTATCTATTTCTGGCTATCTCTCTCTAACTCTTCACATCAATTGTTTTTAAATAATTATTATGAACGCCATCCAACCATTTGACATTAGGACTGTCCTGAGTTCTACGCCCATCAGGTTTTCCCTCAAGAAACCTTTTAGGAATCCCGGTCTCTTTCATCCTTAAGACATGTCCTCACCATCGTATGCGTCCAATTTTTATTTTTACTAATTTACTAAAACTGCTATCGTTACAAGGATCGGTCTCCTGTAACAACACGTCATATTAAATAACATACTATTTAATACTAATATGTCAAAGAATCGTTGATGTGATTATGAAATACGTAGTAATGAATTAGTATCCATACTATTGACCCGTGCTCTATTGCTTGGGTGCGATAGCAACAGGTGTGCTCTGTGACCGCACGCACTGTTTAAGCAGGAAACGATTAGCTTGCGGGGGATTCTAGCTTCAGACGTGAAATGGCAACATTCTCGCTCAAGCTAATCGTAAAGATCTCAGCTGTTAATAAGTAGACTACAATGAACAATGTCTCGCTGCCCGTCTGCTACGCTACGACGTATAATTACTCTATTTCAATTATGAGTCGCGAAGTACAGGGAGAAAGAGAGAGAATGTTTTGGTTTTCATAGACCAATCAGAAGTGAAATATTCTTTAAGTTTTAAATTTTTATGTATGGTTCCCAGTATGTGCGTGCTATCTCAACACCACTAAATACTTTTTTGATCAAATTAAGATATATAATGTAATTTTATTTAGCTGTGAAATATTGTTTGAATTTCTAATTTTATAATAGTTTATAAAAAAGAAAAAAAAACATTTATCTACGACGACATTCTGATGGTTAAAATAACTCAAGTCGACGATCTCGGGTTTGTTTTAATAGAGTGGCTAATGGAACGCTATTCGAAATTCGAACAGAATATTCAATTAATTTATTAAACATAATTTTACGCAGCGGTGACATGTTTTAGGAATCCATTTTATATAAATCATGTAATGAAATTTAGATGATCACTGTTTCATAATCTACACTCGACAGTATACAATGAGACTATATACCTGCTCTGTATAAATTAAAATATTTAAGTACGTGTTATATAATATATTATAAATTTTGAAAATGCTTACATTATACGTGAATGACTATTTCTCTTAATTATTTTATATGAGAATGATTTATTTAGACCATGAGGATTCTCGTTATACGTTATCTCAGTGCTAAAAACTCCGTCGAAGTTTTGGTTTGTCTTGTATAGTTTAAAACTATATAGTCTTAGCTCGATGTGTAGAAACTTTTTACTTAACTCTGGTGTGTCATATTAATTATAGAAATATTCATAATTTTGTGGTATTTGCAACCATAGTAAAAATAATGATATTTAAATTTTTTGTTATATAGCAATTTAACAAAGGATAATTTGAAATATTGGCAAAATGTGTCTTTGCTACGCAACAAATATTACTCGAATGATGACCAACTCAGGAAAGACGTTGCAAGATAGATAATATTATAGTTATTGGTATTAATTGAATTTTCCATTTTTTGTCTGTGTTGTCGCGTATCACTTCTCACACGCGTGTCGTAGGTTAAAAAAAAATACCCAATGCATTCCCGCGATCCTTTGAAAATAGGTACGTGTACAGATGTATATCTCGTGTTTGGCGCTCTGTACCAAACAGCCATTCATCGCGCACATTACTCTTTGTGACGTTTATATAAATCAAATTTAAATCAATTTATTTTTCAATTTTTACAGTTCCAATTTAAATTTTACCCCTAAGATTTTACCCCTTAATAAATTATCGACTCCGCCTCCGGGTCGGTCGAATCAATGACATTATCATTTCTTATTTAAAAAATGAACTCAAAGTGAAGATTCGCAAGAGAAATTACTCAATTCGCTAAGATCTTTTTCAGTTCATTAATTCCCCAGATTACTTTGCCGTCCGAAAATGCGAGACCTTTCGATAAATAAGGGGCCGTATTTGGCGTCTTAAAGTTGGGGATTCCGGTTGACCTCACACTTCTCACATGCATAGATATCGTAGCTTTTTGCGTTTGAACTTGTTCGATGATGCTTATTGTTCTTTCTGCTTGAAAAAAATTGATTTTATTCTGTAGTCCAAAACTAGCCGTACTACTAAAATTAAAACGATTTCTTATTGGAATGTTTTTATTTTATTATTTTCTGTTATCCCACAGCATTTAGTACAAAAAACACTATTCACCAGTATAGCGAATTTAGATAGTGAAGTACCTTTACCTTAGTGTAATAAAGATAAAACTAGGTGGTTTTTATTTATAATCCGTGTAATTCTTAAGGGCAGAATCATGACACTTTTTGTTGTGAGAGAATATCTATATCTAACAAGAGAACGCAAAAAACGATTGAGTAAAAAAAATCAACTGCTGCTAAATTTAGCCATGCACGCAGCGATAATACAGCAATAATTTAAAACCGTACTTTAATTTCACGTGCGACCGCCTGCTTAATTTGACTTGGGCAGGGACCTTGAAATATGCTTCTGTTACGTTTAAATTAAACTGGGAGGAATCATTTCAAGTTTGGTCTGACGGAATATTGGTGTCGTCATTATTTGATGGGTTAATTTCTAGTTTACGACTCTTTATATTTATTTTAACCGTTTGGGCAATATTGCACCGATGAAACAGGGTTAATTGCCGTTTTGTAAGTACTAACTTTTGGTTAATTAATGTTTCTTGATGACGTAGGTTAAACATGGTAACAATTTAAGCTTAGAATCGAGACTGCTCAAGAGTACATATTATGCTGGTGTATACCGATGAATACTTGCCGATAGATTTTTAGCACATCAATAATTTTCTAAGCACAACGCGACGCGGCGTGGCGTAATGCTTGCGTAGATGGATTGAGCCGTACCGGATAGTGTGCCTAACAAATAATACAACTTTTCTACGTCTGAGAGCTAAAAACTAGCGTAGAATGACAGCCAAGAGGAAATATCATCATTGAAGGACCCGATAGGTGATAGAGAAAGCCCGATTTTTTTGGTTTTGTTTTCTTCCTTGGGTGTTTGTGCGCGACTGTATTCGGTATCTAACCGTTCGATACGACTATACAATAGCTATAAGAGTTTTGTAATCTAGAATTTCTAAATTATGTTAAATGTAGATTATTTTACATCGCATACAGTACCTGTATTATTTGTGTGTGAGTGTGTGTATGGTATGATGTTGATAGTTTAGACAAACATATCGGGTCGCATTCGGCATATCGCACGTGAAGTAAGGCCACTGTGTAAACCCTAGTTCTAGGGTTGTCGCGCATTACTAATTAGAACCTGTTATTTATTTATTTTTTGTATTTAATTCACTGTTGATTCATTGACTTTTTCCAGCAAATTGGTTCTACATGCTTTATAAAATTAGTTTAGTTACTTGATTTTTTCGTCGGTTGTTTAGTTGCTTTCTGATCGATTTAGAGTTTTAAGTTAATAAAATACTTAAAGGCGTTGGAGATTGTAGAAATAACAACTTTAAAAATTGCTGTAGAATTACATCGTCGCGTCTCGTTTAGTACATGTACATAATTATGACGGTTTGGTAATCTTTTTATATAAGAAAATACTACATAACTAAATAGAATTGAGATATTTTATATTTTCATAATTAATAGCGAATCTCGCCAGTAAATCTATTCACAAATTTATTATTTACTATTTGCAATTAATATAAATATTTGAACATGGTGCGTACATGTGGATTGCGCCACCGAGCTGCGTGACATCCCTAGATGCAGGACAGGTGTGTTCGAACTCGAGCCAAATCGTTAAGCTCGAACTGTTCGAAATAATAAGTAGTTCCACCGTTTGAGTTGCGGAAAATGTCGCCGGCATTTCTATTGAAAGCCTGAATGAAGATAAATGGTAGAGCCGGCTCCATAACGAGCCAAAGTCGACTGTTTTCAATTTGCTCACTCTCGGTTCAAGTTCGATTTATTGTAAATTCTGTAAAATATATCTTTGTATGTTGGTGGCCATATCGCATTGGTTTGCATAATTTTTAAAAAGAGATGTTCCCTCTGTTGTATGGGTGAGCAAGTTTTTGATTGATAAACGAAATTTTACGTACATACGTATGTGCTGGGTCGTGACCGCCATGCATGTTGTGAAAAGTTCGTTATAGTGATTCGCTTAGACGCCTTGCGTTTCTTGAGCAGCCGGTGCATATCCAGTTTCTATTTACACAGGCCGGTAATATAGCGGTGACTGGCGATGGATTGTTGTCACCACAGTTTTGGATTATACTGTGCTTACTTACAATCAGGCCGTCTTTACCTGAAAAAAAAAAACTATATTAGTTTCAAACGTTAAATAACCTTGCCTTGTTAAACCAGGATGGCTACAATAGTTAGTATTCTGTGCCAATTACATTAATGCAACAAATAAAACAGCGACATTAGCTATTGGCTGTAAAGTCCAATACCGCGTTCGGCTTTGTCCTTTGTGTGGAATGGATTTCGTTGATATGCGGTTAATGTTGCTATTTTATGTAATTAATGAAATTAAATTGGTTTTATTTAAAGTGATGTTAATTATGGCGATGAATGATCTCTTTATAGTCACTGGTTTTTTTGGATTGTATTGTGCTTACCATCAGGCACAGTACCATCACTTTACAACGTTACAATAAAACAAGACAATTAAAAAAAAACAACTTCAATGATTTTGAAGTTTCTTCCTGGTGTAGCTTCGAAGTTGAAGGTCTAATGCAAATACAATTAAAATGGGACCATCCTTGAGCGTTTCCCCGACAAAAAATAGTCATCCAAATCGGTTCATAAACAAAGAAGTTATGGCGGAATAATCATTAAGAAAAATATATCTATCTATAGGTATATTCGAATTGAGTAACATCCGCCTTTTTTGAAGTTGGTATAAAAATGGATACCATGTCAGAACATAAGAGTTCAGTGACTATAAAGTCAGTCCCTAGCTAAAATGAACGTTAAATAATATATATGTAGGTCCGCTTCTTAACGACATGCAATAATGTTTTAAACTATAATCATTCGGTATAAGTGCGCCTCGCACGCTATCTCAAACTATGTGAATTAAATACCCATTCGGCGGAATTTTAGGTAATAACTCGGGTATACTCAGGTACACGTTAGAGGTAGTTGTTTTATGAGTACAGACATTTTAAAAGATTCAAATTGTAACACGCTGACTAATGGAGCTAACCGCGCGTTAACCGAAATTAAAAATAAATGTATATATATATATTATAGTAACTATAACAATGGAAAAGCCTTGTTGTTAATGCGATCTTATGTTGCTCGCCTCCGAACTGACTGCCTAATGGCCTGTACAACTAACCCTTCATTGCCTGTTAATAATAACTAACGTTCGCCCTAAGGTTGAAATTCGACCAGCGACTTTTTGAGCATAGATAATTTTCTGTTTGACATTTACAGGATTCATAAACAATGAGTATTATGTACATCACTTGCTGTTACTTTTCTTTGAGTGAAAATGTCAATATTTTCGGGGGTCAAGTTCAATGGCACTGATCGGGTTAGGATTCGCAGTATTAATTTATTTAATTAAATTAATATATTACTATCGGATATTATAGATAAATTTTAGCTTTCTGTAAGCCTTCGTATAAACTTTAACCATGCTAAATCTCACAATCTTCCGTGCACGCAATACGCTTAAAAAGGCACCGAAAGCTTTTGTTTCACGTGTTAATATATAGATTGTACTGAAGAACATATTTGACGTTACGTCTGTAGGTTTTTTAAAGATCCATGACGTTAATATGTAATGTATACAGACCCTTAAAATTATTTCCATTTTATAGTCGTGATTTAATTAGAATTTTGAATCGTGCAAATGTTATGTTTTAATTACGTAATCCCGAGATACCAACCTTAGTAGTGAGCGCCAAATACAGAGCCGACCGCGTATTTTATACAGAGAAAACTGAGCCTCGTGGGAAATCTTGGTTTGTATTATGCAAGTACTACAATTAATTTAATTAAAGCTAACCGAGCCAGGTTTTCAGGGATAATTATTTCCTATGCACTAGAATTGTTTGAATTGTAGCTAAATAATTTCTTTGTTTATTTTCTTTCGTTTGGTATACAATCGATAATTATTTCATAAGATACAGCAGTGACCGCGATTTCGCACGCGTTTTTCACGCAATAATTCTTTACAAAGCTTGAATACCAGTTGACAAGGGGAAGTGCATACTTTTCTGGGCGGCCCTTTTAAAGTATATTTTGTTCATAGAAACTTTCATCCCCTATTTTGTACCCTTAAGTTTTATTTTCTCTACAAGAAGTACCCTATGGCCTTTCCTAAGGTCCAATAAGCTCTATACCAAAATTCATCAAAGTTGGTTCAGCGGTCTAAGCGTGAAAACGTAACAGACAGACAGAGTTACTTTCGCATTTATAATATTAGTATGGATTATTGATAGTTCATATAGTCTATCAAATGAAAAATTTCATAATATACTTCCCGTGTACATAATTTCATTTTAATCGGTCAAGCCGTTTTCTTGTTACATCCGGATGTACAATCAGACAGAAAACTTTTTAACTTGTCATTCTTGTGATCGGTGTCCTTTATAATAGATGTCTGTCTCGATATTAGGAATAAAAATTACATTGACACAATATCAATATTATTTTATTTTATGAAATTATTTATAAAACAAATATTTTTTATTGATATCATGATTATATTGTTATGATCCAAGTAATAAAAAAGAAAAAAATACTAATCTGAAATTTCTGCAGTCGTCTAGAATGTACTCGAAACATCGAGTATGTTGTCATAGGTTCGAGGAAGCATTACATTTATTCACACATGCAAAACCTTATCGCTCGGAAGTTTACTGATATTTACGAATTTACGAGAATTTTGATATTTGGGAAACGTATGACGTGAATGGTAGTAATGTTTTAACTTTGTGACTGTAACTCCATCACTGCGCATCCACTAAATTCTTAATATGATTAGGTATACTTACTATAAATATTATCTGTATAGTTGAAAAGAAGTTCCGAACCAGTATTAATGTTCATAAGTGCTTTCTTAGGGCCTAAATTGAATAAAGTATATTTTGATTGGATTTCAATAACCTATAGGGTTAGCATAAGAAACCACGCCGATTTACTAACACACGTAAAGTAGTCCAGTGTTTGTAGGAGGGAGAGAAGCGTTCAGTATAAATGTTGAGAGGGGATCGCTGAGTCGGAAAGGGCTGACCAGACGCGACGCTGACCGAATGGCACGTTGCGACGTTCTATGAGAACGCCTTTACTCCCGTCCAAACGTGACATTAAATGTTTCAGATAAAAAAAAAACATATATTTGACCGCTAGTTTTATGTCTGTAACTCGGAGCGGCAAGCCAACCGTCTTTACTCTTGCGTCACAAATAACAGAATCGAGGCTTTGTCCCTGGTCCTTTGTTGGTTACGGTTGATCGCGCGTGACTGTTGTACAAACGCTCCATGTTTATTCCCTATAGGTACGTATTTTGATTGACGGAAATTTGTGTCGCGCTTATTTGAGATTCAGTAACAGCTCGGATGGGATCCGGTTTGATCTTACAATAACTATGATTGATTCATATTATTGTTTACTAAAAGTCTATATTAATTATATTTATGTAATATGTAAAAAAAAATGTGTTAGAATGCGCATCACTTAAGGACCTCAAAACAAATTTGAATTTAGTTTTAAAAATATATAGGATCCGAGGAAAAAGTACGCTACATGTCATTACGCTTTTGCATAGGGGCTAAGCAGTATATAATAAAATTACAATAAAAAAAGAAAGTTCACTTTCAATCCAGTTCAGACACGTAGTTGCCGTGGAACACCAAGAGGACGGGAAGGAAGTTCTTGTGGGCACGAGTGTAGTATACAATCTGATTGTCTGACTTCAAATAAGTTTATTTTCAATAACATGTTAATGATTTTTCTTATTTTTGGCATTAATTCATTTAAAACTTGTATCTAACAGAAGATTGATCAATATTTGAGATTTTTTTACGTACCACTTTCCCATCACAGTTGAATTAGACGCAATAAATCAGGAGACGCGTAAATTCAATTATAAAAATGGAGATTATTTTTATACAAAATTTTATTGAAATATAAAATCAAATAAGACAGTCCATAACGTTTAGGTTGTAAAAGGGCACAGATGAATGACAAAATTGTTCCTGCATGTCTAAACTCCATTAAAAATATTTTGTATCCCAGTAAATTGAGATACGAACTGAATTATATCAATATCTACACAATTATATCTATATCTTTTGGTAATAACATTTTAAAAAACGCTCCACGGAATCGCTACCGGAAGTTTGTATCGCATTGTTGTCACCAATTATGGGCAGCGGAACACTTGTAGGGTGCCATGCCACGTGGTGCGCCACACGTTGGGGCGTTTAGAAGACAGAATATTTCATAGTAATGTAACAGCATTTCTTTCTTATATTTTTTATTATCTATATTGCCAGTAAGTACGACTATGTTGCTGGGATATTTTTTAATGCACTAGACAAAATTGCTTACTTTCATAGCATTGCATCGCATTCACGAAGCAGATACGTCTGTTTAATGAGAATAGTGTAAACGCGTAATAGATAAGACAAGGTAATGTTAGCAAAATATTTTAGTTAAAGTTTCTTTAGGTGTACAGTGCATCATAATAAAACTTTTATATTACTCATTAGACATGGGTAACACTGCGCTAACACCTCGCAACTGCGTCAACTCAGTTTACTGCGCCGGATGTGTTAACACACTTATTCCAAATGTGTTGGCGCATAGCGCACGTCAGCACAGTGAGCCGGCTACGGTACAGCACCGCGCATCTCAACGCCCCGTGCAGCGCCTCCGGTCTGCCGACGTATTCATTTCTCTAACTCGCTTGCCTCGCGTACCATTTTACTGTGCCTTAGCACAAATTTGAGTTAACTCAATGCGCCGCGCCGGCGCAGTAAGCTTCGCTTGAGTTATTAAGTTGGCGCAAAAGTTTTTGCTGAGTTACCCATGTCTACGTACACACAATTATATAAAGCCTCACACATATAAGCAGATAAGTATAAATAGCGAAAAAGCTTCTTCATTTCTAAAAAATAACAGTGTCTTCATGCTTTGAAAATCACCATTTCTTTAATATATGTTTCTTAATCTATCACAGAAATATGTATACATTGTATTGAATGTAACAATATTACAGACGGCTGTTCATTTATGCAATACCCGATTCATACCATTTGCAATACTATTGTTAATCATTTAGTTAAAGTATAAATTGTTCTATGGTCATAAATAAATTCATATAATTAATTATACGTCTTTATTCGTTCCATAAATGAACAAAAACATAGGCAATTTCAAAAACAATGATGGTTCTGTTTTGCAATACTGCTATGAGCCCGAGCTTTCGGTGAAGGAAAACGTCTCGATGGAACCAAATAAAGCATGCTGGTAAAGCTTTTTCTGAAACCGCCTGGCTAGCTACCACCTGTCGCTTGTTTTGTGTACCGGCAACGGCATTTGAGAGTCAGTCCCTCCTAAGCTTTGCGTGTTACCATCTTTGACCACCTCGTCACTTAACATCAGGTGGAGATTATGGTCAAACAATAAGACTTATTGCACATTTAAAAAATCTGTAAGTAGTGAAATCTGTTAGTCGATTAGTTTTCAGTGGTTGTTTAAAACATTTATTTATACACTTATATTGTCTTATGTTATATTTATTAAGTAGTTAGCTAGCCCGAATTAATTTATTTAAGTATCTCGGATATATTAATAGGATTAAGTCTTTCATTTATTGCGTAGAATTCTCAAAGTGAACTGAATGATAGAAATCACAGAGCCACCGTGAGTTTATTTGCTAATTAAGCACTGAGTTTCTTTGACAGACGGAATACGTCAGCGAGAAGTAGTTTCCTTCGATTTTACACCGTGAGACACAGTGCCGCCACTACTTAAAATAAATATTTATTTTGGGTTTCCAGCAACTAATTTTTATCAGTGGTTTTATTCATGTGCATTTAGGTATTTAAATTAAAAAAATACGAATATACTACCAAATCTTACGTCTCTTATCTCAGGAAAATTTACCTTTTCGTAACAAATATCTGGACGGACGGACTGATTTTGAGAATGTATTCTCAAATTTATTAAAAATCTAGCTTTGTATTCATGATCGTTTATTTTTATTATAACCCTATCATTTCGTATTTATGTTGAAACCTCTAAGCAAAGGCAAACAAACTGACAATACCCCAATCTATAAAATTGTCAAATGTAGTTTCGCTCTATAATCTAAAAAAAAAATGCAATAGAGACGCACACCATCACCTCATCAAATGAACGAGCAACAGTTTATATTGTGTCAGGCTTTGTGTGCGAAGGCTAATTGATTTCGGCTTCTCCTGTCCGCGAAGAGTTTGCGATAATGGTTCGATACTGGCTGGTCCCCGTGTTGAATAATTAACGTTGAATTAGGTACAGTGCCCGGGGTGGTCTGTTTGTCTGAATAATGTCTTTTCGAAAAATCGATAGACACGCTAATGGTGTCTTCGTTTACATAGGTTTACTTAGTGTCTTGTTTTATCCATTAATTAGGTTACATGCTTGTTTGAGTAGCTTTTAGCTTTTATTTAATTTATTTTAATATTTTATTTTAAGGTAAAAATGTAATTATATTTTATAATAAATATATATTAAAAGCTTCAAAGCTGTTTTTAAAGCGTCAAAGAAAGGGAAAAGTAGTGCAACAAAAACGGCGTGTTAATGGTAGTGATCTAATTTAAAAGTAGGTACTTTGGATTTAATGAAAATCTCTATATATTATTTCTTAAAGATGTTTTTGTGGCAACGCCATATTTCCCTCAATTCATCTTCAAAAATCCTTTTAAAGTTTATGTTCTCTGCTTTTGACGTAAAATAGATATTTTATTTTTTTATACAACTTCACACACTGCCATTTAATTCCAAACTAAGCAAAGCTTGTAATATGGTAACTAAACATCTGATATACATACTTATATAGATATTTAACACCCAGACACACAACTGACATTTATGCTCATCACACAAAAGTCAGTCATGGGCGGGGATCGAAACTGTGCCACGAGGCCTGCATCATTATAGTTTACAGTAATATTTATTATACTTCTGTGAATTCTAATTTATTTGTATTACTAAGGGAGATAGAGTACCAAATAAAATTAATTTATCACTGAAATGAAACTAATCAAGAACGCGTTGCGAAACGAAATAAATCATTCATTCCGAATCGTCAATCCATTCCCGCTCACGGTTAGTTCGATCGAGAAAATCCGACATTTTCCGTAATCAGGATGTAGTAACGATTGGAACACTCGTTGTGCGCCCTAAGTGCCGAAACAACATGGGAAATTGTTAGTAAGGACCGTGTATTTATTACTATTAGTTAGTAAATATCCTTACTTACAAACCGAATCTTGTAGTAACATTTGTTAGGTACTTGATATCTATACTATAATGTACACATAATTTACCTAATAAAGCTCAATAAGTTGTCCTTGTTTGTTTATTTCAAAGCGCTAATCTCTGGAACAACTGCTTATTTAAAAAAAACATATTTTTGCATGTCATAGACTATTTATCGATGAAGGTTATAGGATATATAACTTCACGCTAAGACTAACGAGCGAAGCTGTACCTAACCATGAAAGTTAAGCGATTTGGCAAGGTATAGGCAGGTACGGGCAGTGAGAACGACGTTAGGCTACACGGGTGCGTTGGCGGCCGCGGCGCGGTAGAGTTTTCGTCGATGAATATTTTTTAACGAACTTTATAACGGACCTTGGAAAGACTAGAGTCCTAAATGTTACCAATTGTTAATAAGTTACTACTCATTTTTGTGGCAGAAATATGTAGGTGTTGCGATGGTGCTCTCCCAATTCAACCTTGGCACTGGTTCTTCTGCAACTCTGAATCATCACCATAATGTATTCGTAGTATTTTGTTGCACATCTTATTCTTCTTACCTCTTATCCCATTTATGTAGTTTCGGGACAACATGTATTCTTCTTCCACTTTATCGTATTAACTATCTTTTTTTTTTTGAACTGACTATATATACCGTTAGCCTTAGGGGCCCTGAAGCCGCTGCGGCTTTTACAGCTTCACATCTTTTATACACACATTCTTCACACAATCCATTCATACTTCCTTCGGTCAGTCCATTTTCATACCTAATAACATTATTCTACTTATATGACTTTCATCCCTCCTCATGATATGTCCATACCACGTTAGCCTGGAACCCTGCAACTTCTCTGCTAATGGTGCTATTTGAAGACCTCATAATATGTCATGTCATATATTATTTATACTTTTTTTATTATTCAACACCATAAGAACTTTGTTGCACATCACTATGTAAATATGCGTAGGATGCATCCTAAGCGTGTTTATATGGATGAGATATAGTGATGATGTGCACATGTTGCAACATGTAACACTTAATTCACAGCGTTAGGTACAAAGAGCCTCGTTAGGCACAAAGGCATGTTACACTCGCCGCGCTCCTAACAGCATTTGAGAAGACGTCCGTATGCGGAATCGCAAAATAATAAAGCCGTTTTGCCTTTTTAATGAGGCTTTAACGGGCCCCGAACAAGTGCAAATGAGATTACTCGGAGGAAAAACCCAAACGTGTGAACCGGAACAATTGTTTTCCTTCGAAACAATGACAAATACAGAAAAACGGTCAGGACCCGAAACGGTCGCTGTTCACGGATATGCCTTGCGTAAACAAAATGCAGATAAGGTCGCGGTCGGTACGGGCGAATAACCCTACCGCAATCAACATGGAGCGAAACGAGGCCGTACTTGAAAAGAAAAGAATTAGACCCGTTTCAAGAAGGGCGCTTTCGAATAGGTCTAGGTAGTAAAGACCCGTGCTGTAATAATTAAGTGCTCTTTCTTAGGCGGTGTAGTTTCAAACTCGATAAATAAATGCGTACGTATACGTTTACTTTTATTCCAGTTTTACTTCGATAAAAACTAAGAGATAACTTGAGCTTTAGAAATAGGTTCTGTTTATTATGCCTTAATAGAGATTAAATTTATACGACAAACTCAACAAAGCATCGCCGCCACATAAGGATCTGAGTATTCTATCGTTGTACTCGCAAACCGTGCTTGCCCACAGCTTGCCAGATTTCTTAACATTTGTGCTCAGTTCCTTATGGTAGTAGCGTGTAATTAGCTTATAACCTTCCTTAATAAATATACTATACAATTCAAAAACAGTTTTAAAAATCTGACTGTGTATTGTGTATTAATCTGGGCTCAACGTGACTTACAATAATAACGTAATATGTTGTTTAGTATTTTCTACTAAATCATAAACACAAATAAATTTTATGATTTCTGAACTGAGAACAGATTATTGCTTCATACTGATCGGCATTCAACCTATGGAAACAGGTAATACCTGTAAAATAAACTTAAGCAATGGGATCGGAATAATGTGACTTCAAATTTCAAACGACACCTTACTACTTTTAAATTTAACAGCTTTCAATTTATTACTTATACAGAACATTACCTGTTAATTGTATCAAGTACTTGTAGTTTGTTTAATTTGCTTATTGATAACTAATATTAGATACATAGTTTCTTCATTATAATATTAAATAAAAAATAATAGTTCCAATGTACACAACAATATTATAAAGAAAAATGTGAACATATGACTTTTTTATTAAATATTATTCGGACAAAATTAACCCTTTGTTCCCTTACGTCACAAAAATGTATGTAAAACTGAATATATATCATCCCCGGGAGCAGAGTTATTAATAGTACTTAATTGAGTTGCACTAATTTTTGTTGCTTTGCTTATTTAACACTTTAATTAGACTTGTCGTTTTTTAGAGAAAAAAATGTACTTTTAGTATTTACTAAAATATTATTGTGAATATACTCAATCGTAATGGCAAAAAAAAATGCTTTAAAAATAAATCGCAATAAATGTTTGTCCGCAACGGTTTCCTTGATTATTAATCACAATTAAAACGTTATCAGATTACGAAAACAAAAAAATACCGTTTCGAGTGAGTTACATTTATATCTATAAATTCTATATATGTATATATATTATTAAACTCAACGTCTCTTTGTCTGTCTGTCCGTTTATGATCTTTTCAAGTAACACCGCGTATCCGATTTACATGGTTCTTCTTTTAATTCATGGCTATATTATCTGGTCAGGCTATAGGATATATTTTGTTAGTTAAAGTAACATAGGATATAAGCAGTGATGATAATGGTGAGTCGATTCGGAAAAAGGGCGCTTAAACGGTTACGCTGAGTGAACAATAACGAGATATATCAAATAAATGTACCTACTACATAATTGTAGATCTTAAAAATACCTATAAAAATTCAGCGATAACATATTATGTCTATCTTCTAAGGATCAACCACAACGATTCGTGCGTGCGTTTGACCAATGGCATTGTGTAATCCACGCGAGTGGAACCGCGGTAACAGCTAGTTACTCATACTATATCCTGTTATTTAAATCATATTTACGTAAAGTCTTATGTTTTGCGTTTTAAAAATTGTGTTTAACAAGATGTCACTTTTTTATTTACTATTTAATTTTTTTATTGGTCTAAATATTACATTTCAATAATGTATCAATATTTAAGCGAATACAAAATATTATAAATAGTATTGGAAAATATAGGAATATTTTTATTATAACAACAACGTCAAACTAAATTTAAGTAAATGTCATTTATGTTGATGAAATCTTGTACAATAACGCTTCGTCGCTACAAGCGAAGTTTGTTATAGAAATACTGAGTTTTGTTATGAATCGTACTGAATATCTTGAAGCCAAACACACGGTCGCGACGAATTGTTTTGCCACAAATTTCGCTGAAATAACATGGTTCTTGGAATGGAAACTCTATAAATAAATATATTATAGAAAAAGAATTACAAAACAATAACTGTTATTTTATCATTTTTTGTATTTAAAAAGATTCAAAGAATCGTACATGGTGCCTGTGTCTATCTATAGCAACATGCTTAGTGAACTGCTCGATGCAAATATATACATGTAAGTACAATATGCATATACAATATAGATTATCAAACGTTTTTGCTAGTCAGTCAATTTGAAAGAGAATATATAATACTTCTCATGCCCCTATTAGAATAATACAATTGGTCGAGCAAAATATACGGTATATCATTAAAAAAACTCTACGATTAATATATAAACCCTATCATGTAAATAACATGGTGACTTGATGTTAAGGAACCATATAATGGGGACATTACTGATGTTTTTTTTAAAATGTTACTGTGATAATAATAATAATAATTTAATATATTTTACCACTGTCTTTTTTGGAGTTATAAAACGAAATATACGATATTCTAATTAAAAATTTATGTTATATGATATCCTTATAAATTTATTGTATTTCAACAATGATATTATAAGCAAAAAGGCAATGCAAAGGCAAATGTCACGGAACTGCATACATACATAATATCATTTGTTTACAAAAGGAAGTAAGAAGGCATGTTTTTAATAACGACAACGAAAATGAGACAAGTATACTTTTGTTTCAAGCCGTGTAGTCTGGGTTTGCTAACTAGTATAGTTTTAACGTGCCACTTAAGGAACGCATATAACTTATCTACGCCTTTTTACCGAAATGTTATTTATTGTATATCAATTTTGAAAATATTATGTAATATATTTATATTACGAAAGATATATTTCTGTCTTTACTAAATAATCTTCACGAATACTGAAACGGAAATTACTCGATTTTATTTTGATCCACCGAATAAGAAATGTATAAAGTCTAATACCAATCCTAAGGAGAAATCAACGTGAAATTCAGAACTGCTCGCGAGCACAGTACATCTTACCTCAGCACATCCGAACCAACCGTACCGAAGCTAAGTGCAGAGAAGATTCTAAAGTGAGCTAAGCCAATCCCAAATGATGTTCCCGGGAACATCGCGGATTTTTCGCCTCAAATATCCCGGGATATGGTTCCCTGCGCGCGAGGTCGAAGCAATTGCATAAGTACATCGAGGGAACCGTGTTGTAAGTCGAGCCTCGATTTCATTTTGTAATCTTGACATTTTTTTATCGTTGAGAGAAAAAATGTTTTATAAAAAATAATCTTAAAAACAAATGAAGCAGTTGATTAAAATATTGCCAATTTTATTTTATGTATGTTAGTTATGTTTAACGGGTTTGATTTAGGTTGCAATAGAATCTTGACTTTTTTTAACACAATGATTATTTCTATAATTTAACAATCTTAGTCATTATATTACCTACTTAAGTCATATATTTTTATGTACATACCAAAAAAGGTCTCTGAAACTCTGTTTAGTTACTTATTGTGAGAAGACTAAAGTTAGAAAGCACATAAAATATAGATGCTTCTAGAATTTCATCGGTATTTTATACACTGTAAAATAAATGATTACGTTTTATTTTTAAATTAACCTACGTGCCATTACTTGGCACTTTTAGAGCTTTGGCTCTAATAAAGTGGATAAACCTTGCAATTCAGATACTTACTTATAAATTTTAAATTCTATCGGTTCAAAATATTTACTGAGATGTAAATTTAGTAGAACATGATTTTTATCCTCCTATTACTTCTATCTTTTCTATCATATTTTTTTTATTACTAACCGTTCTGAGAAGATGTACATATACAGCATACGACGCGCGCCATGTTTCTCAGCCATTGTCCACCGACTTATGAAAGAGTCCTTTGTCATCCGACAACCTTTTGAACCATGTTTACGTAAAGGGATTTAATGTTTCATTTTTTGACGCTAAGCAATAACCTATAATCGAAGCTATATTGTCTACTATATTTTTACGATGTTAATTATATAGATCGATGTTATTTTTATCCATTATCTATGAAAGATTTGAATTAACAGAATATGTGTATTATAATACATAATGTTATATAAATTTGAAATGTTGGAAACTCCTATATAATTTTCGAAAATATTTTTTACGCTATACTAACTTTTAAATAACTGTTACAATGAATTCAATTGTTATTTATTATTTTGATTAATAAATATTTAATCAACGTACGATTATTCAAAAATGTACGACATATTACGACCTTTTAAAGACCTTCCATTTTTTTTAATAGCTCATCGTCTATTATAGTGGCATTTATTTATTGTATTGTAATTTCATATTTACTATGTATATAAAAATGAATATTATTTTAAAACCAATTTAAATATCTACCTATAAGAACACAAGGTATCGTGAATAAACACTCATTTATGTACAAAAAAGATTAAAATAATTCACTCGGTCGTCGATTCGCTTCGCGGCGCGGCGGGTGAATAAAAATTGTGAATTGTCCAATACCTAAGTAACTCCAATGGTTGGCCGAAACAAAAACAGGATAGATGGCCAAATTTGCGCTTAACGACTTATTTATCTGTGAAAGGTAAGTAATTAATGGATTTCTGCTGAACAAACAACTACAGGATTTCAAGTTTGTTGATCGGTTAGATATCAATGATGGACATTATACTACGATATTTATTATACTATTACAGTAAGATTTATAAGAATAAAAATATCATAGGACTGGATGATTGAATTTTTGAAATCGGATCAATATTTCCAGAGGTTATCTCCGAGAAAATACAAACTGTACCTCTTTATTAGTATATGCTAACTGTGCCACACGGTTTCACTCGTAATAATTTTATCCAACAAACAATGAGCCGCCAAAGCATCCGTGTAGCCTATCATAATTATTCTCACTTCCCGCAAGTGCAAATTATTTTAATTTCCATTATTTCCTAAACTATGTGTCCAAATAACATGCATTAAGATCCAAATTTAACTTCACAATATTGTGTTTATGATGAAGTAACCTTTTTCCTTAAGGATGCCATGCCTAAAAATAATGCTCATACATCACTTTTTAATCTTCAACAATTTTTTGTCGCAAAATACCTTATTGTGGCTTATGTATAAGAGATAGCCATATGCTGTTGCAGACTTTTTTTAGATATACTAAGGACCAATATTTTTATAGAACATTGATTTTACTTATCATTGACCATTATGCCAGCGCTCGCGGATAAATCAATTATGGAGTGCTTTGTCTTCCGTATTACTTAACAAAAATCAATATTTAAGGCTATATGAGAGTTGTAAGCTAATTATTCCTCGTGAGTCTGGCTATCATATTATACAAAAATAATTTTTCCGGATCCGACTAGTAGTAGTTCCAGAGATTAGCGTGTTTAAACAAACAAAGAAAAATATTTTCCGTTTTATTAAATTAATATAAAATAAATATAGATAGATACCCAATAGAAATCTGTAAAAAAATTTATCATACCTTAAACACTTCCATGATTCGTATATCTATTTTTAACCTAGTAAGTAGTCATTTTATTTTCACGTCCGCCTTAGGTTGAACTTAACTATACTAGTCTATCTACTTAAGAGCATTTCGTTTTGCACTTAACCATTTTTTTCACGATAACTCTAAAATTCATTAGGCGAATGACGGACAAGAAATACTCTATAATTATTCATCGAGGACTTCGCTAAATCGTTAGCGGAGGCCGGTTTTTTAATGGAGACGAAAATAAAAAAGTTTTATACATAACAAGAGAGGCGTGTCACACTGCATAAGTTATTCATGAACATCTAAAAAACTTGCGTAAAGTTCCCCCCCTTAAGATTTTGATTACAACCCCCCTTGTGCATGTAGCGGAAACGGGAACAAATTTTTTTAATAATGTCATAAAAATGTACTCGTTTCTTGGGTGTTTTATATTTATTTACGGAGTTGGTGATGGAATAACCGATGAGGGTAACTTTTTTGTTAACGATTTTTACATTATTTTGTTTGTTCGTGTTGTGGTGCGAAGCTATTTATTGTGACAATATACACTTACAGGAAGTTTATATTCTATTAGCGTTTTCATGCGGTTTCGTTCGTGTCATAGTTGAGCTATGTCATATTCAAACTGAATTGCCATATACCAATTCTCATAGATCTATTTTCAAAAATGGCGAATTTTAGTACAAACTTTAATTCCCTTTTTATCAGTTGGACTGCGCATGCAAGACGATGCAAAAAAGACGGAACATCGTACAAGTTGCCACACGTGCAAGTGAGCCCGTGCAAACTGGATTTTTTTTTTTTTTTTTTTTTTTAGAACTGACTACACTGTTAGCCTTAGGGGCCCTAAAGCCGCTGCGGCTTTTACAGCTTCACCGGACTTGGGGGCGAGCGCAGAGGGCACTCAGCCGCGAAAGTTTTGTGGACGACTCGCACGAGGGTGCCAAAGTGGCCGGACCTCGGCTCGGGCGGTCGCCGCGTTCGCAAATAGGTCGCGATCTAATCGAATCCCTACACCTACGATTCGAGCTAACTAATTTATACACATAGGCACGTTCCCTTCCTCCTGGGAGGAAGGAAGGAACCGTGCGTATGTGTATTCAGTAATCGGAATGTTTCTACACTAACTAGCGCTAACTAACTAGCGTAAAAAAAGAAAAAAAAAGGTCCCTCACAGAACCTATGTACCTGTGTGGTGTGCACGTGTGTATGTTCATACGTGTTTAGTGTTGTATGTAGGTAGCTAAGTGATGCACGTACAGTGTCACTTGTATCGCGCGGGCGGTTGCCTGACCCAAGGGTTTCACTCCGAGGAACGGACCTAGGCTTGGGTTACCGCTAGAGAGGGTGGACGTGACGGGTGTGCGGGAGCGAAGTTGACCGCCCGCCCTCTGCGGAGAGAGCGGTGGTTACGCGGGCGTGGGCGCTGGCACGCTCTGTTTGGAGAGACGGATGTGTAATATTTATTCGCATTTTCGATGTGATCGTCGGGATCAATAAAAATGTTGCGCGGGTGCAAACTGGACTATGCTAGCTACAGAAATCTCGCAGACAGAACCGTGCAAACCAAAACTGCGCAGTCCAATCTTTAGCATGTCAACGCGAGCTTTCCGTCTTACCGTTCACACGCACGCTCTTACTTGCGCAAACTGGTTTACGCAGCAGTGTTGCCAACCCTGAAATCTTTTAAATCGTAGAATTCATAAAAAAATACAGTAAATTTTTCGCAGTTATGTTGTAATTGGTTTCTCGGAAACGGCTCCAACGATTTGGATGAAACTTTGTATTTAGATAATGTTTTACATTCCAAGTATACCTAGATAGGTGTTTTTTTTTTTTTTTTTTTTGTAAAACAGAGCAAAGCTCGGTCGCCCAGGTATATTTAAAATACGGTAGAATTACCTAGTTTTTTAACAAAATTTAAGTTGAAAAAAAAAAACCATACTTATATATCTAAGTTGGAGAGATACATAGAACGTAAACATAACATAATGCTTAATATTATATTAACGTTACGAAAATGTGTCGTTATCGTATGTACCCAAAGAAGTTTCAACTCAAACTGAGCCGTCGCGGGACGTCTAGCAGATGTGAAGCATTGATATTATTTTGTACGGATAAAGCATAAGTATAAAAGGTTATTTTATGAAAGGAAATAAATATGGCATGTTCAAAAATAAAATATTCAGATTTTTTAAAGAAAAAAAGTTAGCCTTCACGGGACGCCCGAAAGATGTGAAACATCTTAGATTCACTTTGTATTCAATAAAAAAAATCAACCGTTGACCCCGAAACACGCCATTCTAAAAGAAAGTAATTGTGAAGATGTTTATTTATTAGTTTGTGTATGGTGGTCGCGATCCCTACCAACGGCTTTTAATCAATCCATGTTTTAACATGAAACTTTGAAATGACCGGATCATTTAGGTCAATTAGAAAAAACGAACTCCGCTCCATACCGCCAATGTCCCCAACGTTGGGGTCAAAGCGTCGCCACGCTAACAACCGGTCTGGCCCGCCGCATTAGATATTTCACATCAAAAATAATCGATATGTGAACATATGAAACGTGTCGAATATACGATAAAAGTGCTAGAATTGGCTCCGAAAGCGCCAAAATGGCAGATCTGTAGTTAAATAAGATACTAGGTACATAATAGGTAGATTAAACGGTTCTAAGTATTCATCTACATTAAAATCGAAATACACCTATTGAATTCGTTCGCGTAATATCTCCAAATGGATATCACTATAAGGGGAATGCCAAAGTTTAGTGTTGTCAGTAGAATAAAACAAAAATATCCTAAGGCGGAGAAAATAGTAATTAAAATTCGCAATAAATATTACGTTTATTATAAATGTAAACGATATTAAACTTTACAAGAATTTTATAAAACACGATTGTCAACGAGTGGGAGTCGTGTATTACAGTGTATTTTGCTACTGTAATTGCGGAATAGTTGGCGGTGTATATGGCCGGGACATTAACGTTGAAATTTTCAAAAAATCCATCATTAGTGCTCACCTCCATAGGGGGCTATTTCACGGCACGATCTAACGTACCCGATTGCCGGGGTAGGTAGGGCAAGGGGGACTTTTGGCCACAGGATCGAGCGTCGCTATTGGCTCGATTCCGCGGCCAAGCCCCCTTCCCCTCCCGCCATCTCCCAGGAAATCGGGTACGGTAGATTGGACGGTGAATTAAGCTCTATAGGGAAAATAACCAGCATGGAAGTTTTCACGGTTCTAGCGCCACTAGTTTTTTAGGCTTTGACATAACAACATAGTTATGTCAGTCAGTTATTATTTTATACATATATAAATATATATATCGCATCGCCCATGGAATAAAGACATTAGTGATACTTATGTGCAATTTTTTAATTTTTATTTTGAGTCGAAAAAATATCTTAAAAAATAAAGTTTTGCGTGTAAAAGAAGTAATCTCAAAAATATTGTTTTCATTAAAATATTTCCTATCAATAAAACCGTATTTGCTTGCATCAAGGTAGAAAATGTATAAATTATGAAATATATTATTATACTTGAATACTACGGTACATGTTTTAGGATATCATTACAAAAGGATCAGATCAGCCGCGTAGGTTCAGATATTTATTCCGCGCAACTATCATACACATTTTTCCTTTTAACTGTAACTATTATCATAAGCAAAATAGTATTTGGTTTAGAATTAGATAACTTTTATTTTTTACAACTGTGATTAGATCTGGATTGAAGTGTGAACAAATGCGTAAGTATAATTATAAGTTGGTATCACGAATGCGTTGACTAACTGTTTTAATGAATAAGGAAATTACACTCTTTTTTAAGTTTCTGTAGAAGTAAACTGGTTCAAATATGAATATTTATTAACTAACTGTGCTAGCAGCTTCGCTCATGTGGACTACGGAGGCACACGCGCGAATCTTGCTCCCCTGCTCCCGGTTAAAAAAGACTCATTGTGGTTGTTCTTTAGAAGATAGACATACATATACTCCCAGTGACTTTTTTGTAGATCTTATTATTGTCTACATGTATGTAGTACATTCATTTGATATATCTCTTATAGTTTCAACTAAGCGTAAGCCATTTAAGCGCCCGAATCGATTCACCATAACTAGTTTTTATTTATTTGTGAGGAACCCTAATTCTTTTTCTAAAATAAAAGTAGCCTAATTTACTCCCTATAACATCAGCTATTTATCAGTGAAAGTCCCGTCAAAATCAGTCCAACCATTTCGGAGATTACCCGGAACAAACAGACAGAAAGTAAAAATTTTAAAATTGTTTTTCTTTTTTTTTTGTTTAAATATCGTATATACAGTGTAAACTCTTTATAACGTTATCCTTTATAACGATAAACTCCCTATAACGTTGAAGTGAGCCCAACTTGGTTGGTTTGCGTTAAAACCCACATATTGAAACACTCTATAAAGCGATACGCCATTCTCTATTACGAAGAAATGTTTTCATATTTTTAGACAGTAAATATTTATTATCGGTATTATTGTTTATGTTATGTTATCAGGTGACAAAAGACTTAGAAGCTCCGAAACATCCGAGGTCGGTCTAGCTTTTGTTATCCTTAATTGCCTTTCAAACACGTGCAGTATGACGCATTGTTTTCTCGGAAGTGATGGTCTTCGACCAAGCATACTGGGTACCTATCATATTATCAGTCGTAAACCTACTTTGAAACTGTTAACATGGCCAGTAAACGGAAAGCGATTAGTGTTGACGAAAAAGTTTGATAGAAGAAGATATGAATAGAATACATCAAATAATACAAAACAATTATTGGCATAGCAAAAAACGTCAGACAAAGTTATCAGACTATATGTGTAAACAATAATTTATAAGCATTTATTATCTAAGACATACATATTAAAAATTCTTGTTAATTTGGTTGTTTTTTTGTTCACTCCATATAACGATAACTCTCTATAACGACAAAAAATGCACAGTCCCTTGAGTTTCGTTATAAAGAGTTTACACTGTACTTTCAAATGCATTTACTAAACAACTGTTGTTTTGACATTACAAACAGACACTTCAATTTTATTTTATTGTTTAGGTCAGTTGATATAATAATAAATAAAATATTTTCATGGTTACTTTTGGAATTGATAAGAGATGGCGGGCGCTATCACGATTTTGTACTGGGTATCGTTTGATTTTTTACATTATGTATAAGGGTTTGTTCTTATAAAGGAATTGCAATTTTATTTATTTGTATAGATATAAGATAGTTTTACTTAGGCAAGAAAACTGTGCGCAAGCGAGAGTTACGAAAAAAAATTAACATCGCATTTTCTTGCAAAAGTCTCGGCTCGATGGTTAGGCTGTACCAGCGAAGTCAGATTGAAACTCCAAAACTCGGATATTGCTTAGTTTATCTTTAACAGTTCGCTTCAAGTTTTAAGGACTAATTAATACGTTTCGAGCGAATAATATTTTAAAATTTAATACACTCTTACCTCTCGGCAGTTATTTTGTTTTCATATTGTAGAAAATTTTGTTTTTGACGTTTCTTAACCCGAGGCTAAATAGAATGTGATTGAATCTTTCAACCTTTGTTAAATTACGTGATATGCTTTTGAAACTGTTTAATACAAATACATATATTTAATCGTTTATTTAAATATTTTCACACTGGTAAATATAAAATTGACTCTAAATAACAATATTTATAGATGTATTAAAATACAAATTGAATATGATTTGATAATCTGGCATGTGAAATTTATCCTTCATACATTTATTAGTACTAGCGGTCGCCCAATGATCGAAATTCGACCGGCGACTTTTTAATATATTAAAAATTTATATATATTAAACTTTTAACTTAACGTTCCCTATATTACTTAAATATTACTTAACATGTATATAGCATTAGCCGAATCTATAGTATCTTACGGCATTACCTCCTACGGTAGGACATTCAAAACATACCTAGATAATATATACACACTGCAGGCTAGAATACTTAAGTTAATAGTGCCAAAACACATAAAGAACTTATACAATGGCAATATATTACAGATCTTTCACCACTGCCACGCATTACCGGTCCACATTAAATTTAGATTGACAATCTTAATTGAACAATTTCATAATAGTGACATAAAGATACCTATAGCACATAATGTCAATACGCGAAATATATCCCAACAAAAACTTTTCATACCACGAGTAAACAATTACTACGGAAGGCGTACCTTGGCCTTTTTGTTTCCCACCATCACAAATGATATAATAATACCCTACCAAATAAATAAGGATGCAAACCCACAAAATTATAAGCGTATCTATAAGAACTATTTTCATGAAAACCTCTTATTACCATAAGAAATGCGAGTTTTAATGATTGAGTTAAAATATAATTATGTAAGCAAATTTAATATGAACACGAAAATAAATAGGATTAATCTTCTATACCAACACTTTGTAACATCCTGTTAGGCAGTTCGACTCCGTAATCTTTAAACCGGTTTACAAGCGAAGTAGCTAGAATCATTAGCTTATATGAGTCGGTGGCTATAATTTGATCAAAATACCTACAATTTATTTTATTATCGTATGTGTATATTATTTGTGTATACCTACAGACTATGTTAAAGAACGAGTTGATTCACTGTGTCGGCATAAACCAGTTCTGGTTTTTCGAGGCATGTCAAAAAAATGTTTATTTATTTTTTAATAAATTAAAAAAAAAATCGTAGACTATTTTCTGTTAGACATTTTGAACCTAAACTATGAATGTTATATCACTTGCTGTCACTTTACATTGAGTGACAATGTCAATTTTTTTGAGGTCTAAATTCAATGAAACTGGCCGGGATAGGATTCGCAATATTGATTAATTTAATTTAATATATTACAAACAGATATTATATATAAAGTTTAGTTTTCTGCACTCCTTCTCCATATAAACTTTAACCATGCCAAATCGCAATTTTCCGTGCACGCAATACGCTTAAAAAGGGGTACAATGTTTTTGCTTCACGTATTAATATAATGATGTATTCTAATTGGGTTTTCCAGCGATTTCGTCTATTGGTTTATATTATTTTCCAGTTCCCGGGTTATATCTATGCAAAGTTCCATTGCAATCAGTTCAGAGACTTGGTGGTGAAAAGGTAACACACAGACAGAGTTACTTTTGCATTAATAATATTAGTGCGGTTTGAAAAACTATCTCATGTATTATCCAAAATGACTCAGGTAATAGCGTCCTTTGATTATATACATGTCTAAATTCCTAATCCGGCATTCCAACGGAGTATTTTTCATTGACATGAAAAATAAATTCTTTGCTCAAAACCGTTATCTCAGTACATTTGGTGCGCATAGAGTATGGACATACATATTAGGTCCTTACATATGAAATTGGCGTTTTGTACGGAGGGAATATAAAGTCAATTTTTTTTTGTAAAATATATTTAATTAATCAAAGTATGCACCGTTGTTATCTTATGCACTTTTGCCATCTCATAGGTAGTTCATTTATCCTTTCACAAAAAAACCATGGGGGCGAGAATCAATAAACTCTTTGAAGGCGGTTTGGGCTGCCGCATCGGAGTTGAATTTTTTTCCTTGTAAGAAGTTGTCGAAATTCCGAAAAAATGGTAATCTGTTGGAGCAAGGTCCGGGGAGTACGGCGGATGTCGCAGACATTCCAATTTGTAGCTCATCTAACTTAGTGGTTGTTTGTTGTGTAGTGTGTGGTCTTGCGTTGTCGTGAAGCAGCAGTGGCCTAGAGCGATTGACCAATCTCGGTTGTTTAGCAGCTAGTTCTTCCTTCATGGTTTGCAGTTGCTAACAATAGATATCTGCCGTAATCGTTTGGTCAGATTTTAGAAAGCTGTAGTGAACGACACTGGCGCTAGTCCACCAAACACTCACAAGTAACTTTTTTTGAGATATTTTCGTTTAGGGCAGGATTTGGCTGGGTCTCCAGGGTGCAGCCATTGCGACGAGCGCTTCCGATTATCGTACAGTATCCACTTTTCATCACAAATAATGATTAGATTTAAAATCCCTTCATTATTGTGTCGGTTGAGCAAAGTAACACAGCAATCGACGCGTGTTTGCAAGTTCGATTCAGTCAATTCGTGAGGTACTCATCGTTCAAGTTTTTTTACTTTCCCGATTTGCTTCAAGTGGATTAATACAGTTTTATAACTTACCCCAAGTCGGCTGCTATTTCTTAAGTGCTTTGTGATGGATCCGCTTCCACAATAGCCTTTAATTCTTCTTTTCCACTTTGGTCTCCGGCCGTCCACGGGGTTGGTTCTGAAGGTCGAAATTTCCAGAACGAAAACGTTGAAACCAAAAACGTACCGTGCTTTCTTTTGCAACACCAGCGCCGTACACATCATTAATCCTTCGAGTAGTTTCTACAGCACTGGTGCCACGGTAGAACTCGTACTCGTAAATTTACCGATATTTCATGTTTTCCATTGTGCGGTAATAAGCGACGCCAAAGAAAAAAATAATGAGGAAAAAACAAATGAGTGGCTGTTTTCAAAACTCAAATGTATCGGTCTACCAGCTAAATTAATTTATAAATTTGAATTTGGAATTCTTAACCAAAGAGGATATATTTCAGATCAAAGTGGTCAGTACGATAAAACGCTAATTTCATATGTAAGGACCTAATATTTTTGCTCTCGCAATTATAATTAAAAATGACGTTTTGTGTCATTAAAATTTGCAAAAACTACCTCCTTAAAATAGATAATAATAAGAATATTACATTCCTTAAGTAGGTATTGTGATTCCATATAAATAGGTCACTTAAATTCATTTATACAAATACAGTTATTTCATAAAATTGAAGAAGTCATTTCTTGTCAGTGTAGGGTGGTCGCGATCCCTACCATTCCAACTCTTTACTGGATGCACTTACATTATCTGATCCCGGAACGCGACATACAAGATGTTTATCCATCTAAGTGTGCCACCACTGCTGGTATATGGTAGTCGCGATCCAGTCAGACATAATCCTATTACCCAGCACATTTTCCTTTCATATCTTAAATATTTTTTTTTTTTTATACAATGAATGTTTCATTTGAAAACAAGCCTTTAAGCAGATGACACACGCCAGGTCTACTCTATCTCTCAAAATTTGCGTGCAAAGGTAGACCGGAGTGTGTATTGGAATAGACGGAGTGTGTATTGGAATAGACTGCGTAGTTTTTTATACCTGCGCAGGCGACCAGTGTAAAATCTATAATAAACTTTTTTGAGGGACAATGGTAAGCCTGTGCATTCGTATGTGCCTATACACGCTACGAAGTACGATAGACCCGCGCAGTTACACCTGCACAGGTAAACCTCTCCGGTAGATAGTAGCGTGTATGGCAGGCATAAAAAAAATTCAAAGCTCTAATGTTCAGTCATTAGTAACTTGGTTCTGTCGAGTCACTAGTTCGTCTCTATAACCGAAACCGCGGACAACAGATGACAACTTAAAGTGGAAACTTTTGTTCGTTGCACCGATCATTCACAAACAAGTATTTGAATAACAACAAAAACGTTACTAAGAAATATATAACTAATTACCTGTCGGCTACAATATACTGCTAATCGCTAATGTAATTAATAATAGTCTCAATAAATAGCCTTCTATAATTCTATTACTTACTGAAAGTTTCATGGTGCGCCTAGAGAGTCAGGGGGAAGGGTGTAAGTAGCACCAAAGACATTCACAAAGCACGAGGCACGATTGATTCACCGATATTGAATTTCAATACAAGTACATATCTGTAATTTTTTAAGTTAATGGTTTTCATATACAAAATATCATGCCGATGGGGTCGCTGGCACACCTTGTAGATAATATAAAACCGTTCAACTACTATACACAATTTCTCGTACTTTTTAAGTAATGTTTAAAACTTGGTATAATAGTAGAAAAACGACCTACGCGAATGTACAACAATACTTTTACGCAGGATAAGTTTGCGAAGCCATGCCACAAAAATGTAATCGGTCTCAAGGCGACACGGTATCTAAACATTTATATTACAATCAAAGCCTTAGACAATGCGACGATGTCTTTAATAGCAATATTTGTTTAAAATGAATACAAACGACCGTAGTCAAGCGCATATTTCTTAGATCAAGATAGTTAATCTTTTACAAGTTACTAGGAAACTATCCGAGTAATAAATTAAGGCGAGACGTTCCCGGACCGAGTTGTCGCATCGAAGAGCACTTGAAGCGCGAACTTTGATTAAATGCAGTACATCGACGCGTACAAACTGATGGTTGGTGTTGTCGCTTTATTTCTAGACTGATGTTGTATTGTAAATTAGTTACCCAAGGTTAAATTGTAGTTTCTGGAAACAATGTAGTCTTCATCATAGCAACTAAGTAATTAATTTTACAATACCTCGTGGCTTCGTTATGTGTTAATTAGTTTTCAAAGAAAACAAATGAAGAATAGACTGAACTACTAAACCTGATCATGGATTTTTTTGTACTATTTTTAGCAATGTTTATTCATTAATATCTGGGCGACCGAGATTCGCTCGGGGTCATGTATTAAAAAAAAACACCTAAGTATCTAGATAAACTTGGAATGTAAAACATTATCTAAATACAAAGTTTCATCCAAATTGTTGGAGCCGTTTTCGAGAAACCAATTGTATATATATATTATATATGATTATATATACAAGAACTATTCTATTAATAGTATTACATTGGATATACCTACAAGACAATATTTCACACTGTAGAAAATCACCGAAGTAATATCAAGTATGTTTGGTATCATGTAAACGTGTATTAGACAATCAGCCGCAAACTAAAAGTTTATCACCTAATCGTATATAGGAGCATTTTAACTATTTAAATTGTATAAATTTAAGTTAATGCAAACAATATTTATTTTAAACGTGTAGAAACGCAACAACAGTAAAGAAAAAAAATCAATTAAAAAAATATTTGAAAACCCGATCGAATTTATTGCCGGCTCTTCTCGATGACGGGAATGTTTAGCCTTGAAGTGTTATTTTAGGACTTAAATTAAATTAAATATTTTTAATTAAAAACCCTCACAGTGCGAGTTTTACTCAATACTTGTTTAATTTTTTTATTTAGGTTTACTTAAAGGCCGTGTTGGCTTTTCTAGTGTTATTGAACGCACGCAATAACGCACCTGGTTAAAAACATAAATCTCTCAACGCGACGCGGTGTGGCTTCGCGGCGGCCCGTCGAACGATAACGGCATGTCATGTCAACGTCGTAACGTATGGGGATGATAGCATCCAACGCAGCGTGAATACTCTTGTCCGCGATTGACGTATTTCAGTGTTTCTCATTGACGATCGAGTTTTACCATAGACGAATTTGTTTTACATTATTTATTTCTTTTAGATAGAAATAGCCAGTTTTACAAGTCTTCACTGATAGGTTACAAAGTAATAAAAAGATGCATTCAAGGTTCCGAGTGCAGAATCAAGTTATAAAAAACAATAAACACGTTTTAACATACTAGCTGACCAGTGTACAATATAATGATAACAATCTAAACTAACATAACTAAAAGCTATCATGTTAGTTAGACATATTGTTACAAGGTGACGCCTTGAATATATTTTCATTACCATCAAGAGATGGCATTACTGATGAAAAAGTTAATAATCATGTTTAACGAAAACATTTCGTCATTAGCGGGGATCAGAATAAGCTTTAAAATAAAATTTGAATCATTAATTTTAATGAAAAATTAACGACTATGTGACGATGACAGGAAAACACTTTCGAGAAATAAGATAATATAACTAAGTTGTTTCGAAAATTGTTAGCCACAGAATAATTACAATCTCTTTTTTCTTGAAACTATTTTGAATTGATAGCTACTTTCAATATAAATCTCTTTGGTGGAAATCATTGGTCAACTATGTGTAGTTATTTTTTTAAATGTTTTATAGATTACTTGTCACTCTTCTTTTGTTTGCAACAATTGACGTCTCGCGGGAAGCTTTTCGTGCTATGATTTTTTATGCTTATAAACGAAGGTTACCCTTCAAGGAATCTCACGAAAAATCACAAGCTTATTGGTCTCGTGAATTTAAGCGTGGTCGAGAGAACCTTAACGATGATCCCAGAGCCGGCCGAACTACAACTGCAATAACTCATGAAAATGTCATCATGACTATTGCGAGAGAATAGACACGTTACAAATCGATAGATTCAGGCTGAATTGAAGATTGGATCGCAGGCAGTTTCCACCATCCTGCATGAACACCTTAAAGTTAGGAAGCTTGCAGCGCTATGGAAACCTCATTTTCTCACCGAAGACAAAAATCCCGTTGTGTTGTTTAGTGCAAATTTATGCTATAAATGTTATGCAAAACGTATCTTACACCCTTACAACTGACTAAACTTGGACCTATAGCTTCGATCCTCTCACGAAGCAACAATCCACGCAATGGGTGATTGAAAAAGACGAGTTACCCACAAAAGTTGTTCGCGGTCGGAGCGTTAATAAAATAATCATAGCGGTTTTTTTCCAGTGGATCAGTAGCAGTAATTACGCTACAAGATCGTAAAACAGTTACTTGTGAATAGTATAGCGAAGTTTGTCTGCCTCAAGCTTTCAGGATGTTTAATAGCGAGCGACCAAGAAGCGGTGTCCGTAGCATTCTTTTTCACCAAGAAACGGCACCCGCTCACACAGCTGCTAGAACCATGGACTATTTGAGTACTTCGGGGGTACTTAATGTTACCCCATCCTCCGTACAGCCCAAATTTATCTCCATGTGATTTTTTTTTATTTCCCATGTTAAAAAAAAAATGTTTCGTGGGCGAAAATTTAATACTGCAGAAGAGGCTGTCGAAAAATTTCGGCGGTTATTTTTCGACCACATTTTATAAATGTATCGAAAACTGGTTCACTCGATTCCTTATGTGCATTGCGGTTGGAGGGGAATATTTTGAAATGCTATTCATATTCTAACTATTTTTCATTTCACTAACAATTTTTGGAACAGCCCACATATATGATAACTCATTAAGTTAAACAATGAGAAACTGCATGCCCAAACGTTTGAATGTAGTTTAGGAATTGGTTTTCTTGCTTTTATATTCTTGATGACCAGTATAATTTTTTCCAACATCTTCATAAATAGTTTTAAGTTTCATGATCTATAAATATCTATAAACTGGCATTAGCTCTTTCATATGAACATTCTATTTATGTAAAGAATCAGAATACTAACATGCTGGATTACGCAATTATCTATATAGTAAAAAAAAAATATGAGGTCAAATGAACTCCAGGGAGACTTCGTTACAACAAACCTTTCATAGTAATCCATAATAAAAAATTGAAATCCTCGCCTAAAACACACCTTATTTAATTAAAGCTGTACGAACGAATTGCTGATTCACACTGAAATTACTGATCGTATCGCATTGGGATTAAGTTCAAGGCGAAAGGCTTTTGTATATAAAAAAAATACATTTAAAGTATAGCTTAAAATTTATAATACATAGTTGCAAATAATCCTGCTGCTACTTTAAGTATTTTATTTATTTAAGTAATTAAACATTGAATATTCCGGGATAGTGCTAACCGAATTTTTATATGAACAAGCTCTTATGATCTGATCTTTCCATTATAACAATGACTCGCTTGCTTCACTACCATGAATTGTCTACATAAGCAATATTTTCATCAACTTTAATTGAAGCCATTGCGATATACACAGTACAATACTAAGTATAGTTGTTAACAGAAGATTTTTTAAAGTAAACAATAACAATGTAAAATAATTAATAAACCGACAAAAATAACCTATTTTCCTAACAAATTACCTTTACTGTAAGTTGTTGAGGAGTTGGGTATCCTGCAGATTCCAAATGATACTGCAGCATCAGGTTAAGATCGTCATGTCCGTAGAATAACAGTTGAAGTTGTCCAAAACCTTTCATCACCCGTTTCGGAGTTACGATGCCATAGACATATAAGTACAGATGATACACAATAATTGTCTGTTTGCGTTGTTGAAAAATGGTAATTGTAATCTATTTTTTATTTTTTTAACAGGTGAAGATTACTAGGTACGTATTTATAGAATTATGATAGATTTACATGTTGACTTATACTCGTGAGATTTGAGAGTAGGTCGAGGAAAACCAATATATATTTGGAGAATAAACCAAAACGTGACCTATTATTAATTAAACGAAATAAATTATTTACGAAATTCCTTACATTAGGCTTATTAATAATAGATTAGCTGTTTCATGTTACAGTATTACCGGTCTATTGTTAAGATTCGACTACAATCGCTTGCAGACAAGCTTATTTGAATACAAGCGCTGGCGTATGCGGATAGGTAATAACTTTGAGTATTCCAGGCTTAGAACTACATATAATGAGCTAGTTGAACACTTACGTATCATATACTGTGTTAAATTCAGCATTTTTTTTAATTTTAGACATTGGGCTTACTAGTAACATTTATTTCCCAAAAACCTATAAAAAGACATACTTTTTTTTCTAAAATGATTAGGTTCGTTTCCCGCTCGTGTATTTTTTTTTTGAGAATATGCAGGTGTTTTATCTTTAAAATCGATGTCATTGTTCTTTAGAACGTATTTCTTTGTCTCTTATAGTTTCATAGTTCCTCCACTGAGCTATTTAAATGTTACAACATGTATATTAATTACGATTTATTTTATTAGGACTACCATATATTCATCAATATATTTTAGTTTAGTTACTATGGGTGATATAGGCAAGTGTGATCACAAAATCTATCGTGATCCAGCCAATTAAAACTAAAATTTCACAAGCAATATTAAACTTTAGAAAAATCGTATTCCGTGTTTTAACCATTCACCTCGTATTTAAATAACCTTTGACCGAACCGGCGAGTTGCCAAACCGTTGTACAAAACCGCGCTAAATTCCCTACTTTCAATTCCCACACAAATGTACGAGCCGGGTCGAATTCGACCACGTGTTCGGAATTGCTTCGGGGTATAGCTTTACCAGGTGTATATTTATGGGGGATATGTATAGAATATGCGAGCGAATAAGAGTTTATTGTTGCTTTCTTTTTTTGAGCATTTGCGATTTCAGTCGATGTCGTTGTTGGTTAGAGCAGGGGGTGTAATTCCCAAACAAAATAATGATATGTGCAGGAACAATTTATGGTATTTCTTTTGTATCGCTTACATAATACATACGCTTATATTTATCAATAACATTATATGAAAATTTTATTATTTGTCGTTTTCTGTTCTTCATATTATAGTGACTGCTCGTCTACTATTTGTACGTCTTGGGAGTTAGTTTGTATTTTGTGATTTTGATGATATTAAGTATTTAAGGTGAATCACACGAGAATTCTTTTAAATAATCATTTAATTTATTCCCAGTCTAACCTATCTATTAGAACAGGAATATTTTTTATTAAATCAACTTTACAGGTAAAAGCTTCACATTTTTTTTGCTGTAGAGGCTTCATCATCGTTTGTCACAAAATTTAAATGATTTTAGTAACTTTTGATACTATATTCATGTGATAATATAAACATGAAAACAAAAGTTTCTAATTTTACTCTAATAATGCGGTTATTTCCATAAAATTAATCCCATTGAAGTGTGACATGTATTGTGATATACAATTATTATTACATTTGCTAGGTACTTATAGTAATATACTTTGCTAGGTATAAATTTATCAACTAGAATAAATTTATTCGAAAAAAATTCCACCGCGCCGCCACAAACGTATGTATACGTGTAGCCTCTGGTTATACTCACTGCCGGTACTTGCGTACAGCTTTCCATATTGCTTGACGTTCACGGTTACTTATCCATTCCTTGAAGTGATAGCATGAAGTTATATATCCTATAAACTTCGAATAAGTAGGCTATAAAATTTAAAATTTATATGACTGGTAGATTAGCGCGTTCAAACAAACGCGTTAAAAGCAATGAATGATGGTTCAGTTGGTATCGGGTACGGACTCCGCGTCGACCGATGTGAATTCAAATCTCTACAATGAGCCTGAACTTTCGGTGAAGGAAAACATCGTGATGAAACCATACCATGGTGCTTGGGATTGTTCTAATGCCTGCCTGGCTAGATACCACCCTCAAGATGAATATCGATTACCAAAAACCAATAGGTGTGTTCTGGCAACTGCCCTTGAGAGCTAGTCTTCCACTAGGTTTAGCATGCCACCATTTTGAGCCACATCGTCACTTAAGATCAGGTGAGTTTGTGGCTACAACGCTAAACCTATAATGACAAAAAAAAAAATCATTCTCTTTAGCTTTATAATACTTAGTTTATGTATAAACAATAATACATCAGATTATAAAAATATTGTCCTTATGATTAACTCAAATAATAGGTTTTTCCGCAATCAGCCAGAGTATTAAGTAAGCACTTCATAAATGTTCACAGGAAACAGACGAAGTAAGTGTCCCGTTGGATACGAATTCCACACAATCGTAATATTTACCCTCACGTCAGTGCCATAAGATACACAGTCTGAGGTCGATTGAATCGCTCTTTGTGAGCGGTCCTTAACGATCCGGCCCGTTTCACCAACCCCGACCTCCCCAAAGCCGCAGGACCAAACACAGCTTGAATTCAAATGGTAAATATCAATTATTGAACGTACATTTGTGCAGTATCGAGTGCCTTAATGGAGGATATTTTCATAAATATTTAATATATTGTTCCGGAATTATTATAAATAGTTTTTGTATATACATATAAGATTATTTAACCTTATTTTTTCTTTCACGGTAAAAATAAACAATATGAGTTTCTCTTTGAACAAAGTAAACGTCTATTAATTATGTTTTTATACAATTTGGGTACAATTTTAGCTCACGGTCTCACCTGTAAACAAAGAAATGTCATTAAAGTTTATATTATTATTATGTTAGTATCAAATTCTTACTTCTTACCACTTTAAAAACAAAATAAAAACTCATGAAAACACTCCACAATACTCCAACGATGTATTCTCAAAAACTCCTTCGTTGCTTTCAAATCTGTCACAGACTATTCAGAGAGAATCATGTTATCCACAGACTAATAAGAAATTCTTGTATCTACCTACGATGGTCAGGTCAATTTTCTATTTGAAAATCGACGACAGTAAGAATATTGAATTTGAATACAAAAAAGAAAATAAAACATTACATGCCTATATATTATTACTGGATCCATTTTATAGCTCATTACAATGTAAATGAAATCCGAATGTGGGATGAAATGAAACTTCCCGTTATATCACTGTGAGGGGATATTTCCATCAGTACCCAATTAAAACTTAAGTAATTCCAAGTTTTAATTACATCGACTCTTAATGCAAAAACTAAAACTATTTGTACGGCTGTATTTTGTACGTTGAAATGAGTGTTCAATTTGTATGCAACTTTGTTTTTTATTTAGTGGCTCGTATCTGGTTTGTAAATAATTTGATGAGAAAAAATTGTTGAAGTTCGAAGTGTTTCAATGAAGTGTCTATATTAGGAGTGTGCGAATGTAGTGTTGGAATCGATGCGAAATTCGTATTTTCGAATAATAAAATTGAAAACTTAAAATTATTCAATTTTTTTCTAACACTTATAAAAAAAGAATGACAAAACTATGTTTGAATCGAATAGTTCAACAATTACAAATTATTCAAAAAACGCGCGAGTTCTGGCTACCTCCAGTGAAAACTGTAAATACACAGAACACTTTTCCAACCTCAAAAAGATTTCCTCAAGTCTCGGCGGTTTCCAGGCCGCAGTGATGTACTGTGTAGGTATAGTAAATTTGTGTGTAAAAGTGAGTGTGTAACTGTAACCACGAGGATTGGATCATTTCGCCACTCCCCAAACCAGTCCGAACCGGCCCACTTCCTTCGTCACTTCCTTGTCTATTCCAACAATAGTACAACAATAATATTTAAATCCACTGTTTGACACTACTAATACAACTTATCTACAATCGCTCACACGTGCTCACAAAATCCCCAAAGCAGGCCAAATTCCAAAGGGTTTTTTTACACGAACAGATTCCTGGTACAAGACTGCTTTGAAAAAATTATATCGAGCGCCGGTAGTATTTATTTTTATTCTTACTTACATCTAATTAGCCAAATTAACAAATGCAAAACAACGCAAAGCGCATGTCTTCGCATGCCTAGATTTCATAATTTAATTTCAAACACTAGCTGTGTCGGCAGACGTAGTTCTGATCTTTCCAGTAGTTAATGTCTCGACCACAGCGTCACCTATCGGATCCTATCCATCTTCTCGATAAAACAAACATATTATTATTATGTAAATTGAGCTCAATCCGTCAAGACGTTAAAAATAAATATTCGATTCGGTCCTAGTCTGAGATTCCAGATAGCGAGAATGTTCTTCATTTTTCCATTGTAGAAGGTTCCATACAAATATGGGATATTAGCTTAAAATAGAACAATGATTTTATTGGCATATAAATGTTCTGTTCTTCATGTCGACACAAGTTATAATCTATATATAAATAGCTAGCACTGTGCGAAAAAGATTGACCGTGTGCCATTATGTCGGGTGTTATGCCAGGCGTATGTATGTATGGTGGCAGCGATTCCAGTCGGACACGATTGTCGTTTCCTACCACCTAGCAATTAATCAAAGAAAAAGTCAATTTATTAAATTAAACTTAGCTCGTAAAGCGACATAGTGCGCCGTCAGATTGCATCAAGAGATTAGGTCGATACGTGACGAGAGCGCTGTTTAAACAATGACCTGTCCGTACAAAGACTATGGATAAACACTGGTAACGTGGCTTTCTAAGGCGGCGTGGCGGCGATCATTGCTGATTGAGTAATTGTAGTAAAAAAAGTACGAATTTTTATTGTAAAGTAACTTATTTAGCTCAGTTTTGAGATTTGAAACTCGAAACGAAAAGCGTTACTAAAAAGAGAAAAACGCCTACATCTATAGAGAATGAGATAGAAAACATTATAAACGGTTAATGCAAGTCCTGATTTTATCACGAATATTATCGTCGTCGAATTGGCCTACCGATGTGACGACCAGACTTGTACGCAATGTTATATGTACAGTACGAGTGGTCGATAGTTCCAGTCTCGCTTATACCATTTTTTTTAAAGTGATTTTAAAGAAGATATTTTTATGTTTTGTGTAGTTCTGCACACGATATGTTTTTTAATACTTTATAGGTTTAGCGTTTGGCCACAAACTCATCTGATATTAAGTAATGATGTGTAGCATGCTAAGCATAGTGGTGGGACTGGTACTCAAGTTCAGCATTCGAACACACCTATAGGTGCTTGGCGGCAGATTTTCAACTTGAGGGTAGTAACTAGCCAGATGACCATTACAAAATACCCTGGCACCATGCTATGGTTTCATTCAGATGTTTTCCTTCACCGAAATATCAGGCTCATTGTAGGGACTCGAACCGACGGCGAAAATATAAAATTTAATAATTTTTTTGACTCATTAATTTTTATGTGGATCTAAGAAGCTTTGCTACCAAAAAAAAAAACATTTGATAAATAATATTGCAATAACTTTGTTTTATACACATAGAAATACAAGAACATCGTAAAAAAACACACATTCAAATTCACACGCTTGCAGACACCACAGTGTGTGAACACTAAACAATAATAAATTACTAATTCCTAAATATTGCTTGGAAAGTATAGTCAAATAAATAAGTAATAAAATATATGATTTGCATATAATATGGTATCCACTCTCAAAATCAAAGTTTTATCTCTTCGGGCCATAATTTTTATTTTATAGACTACATGCTGTACGAGAAAGCTAATACATAACTTCAAACAGAAAATAGTATAGGTCGTATAGGATATGCTCTGGGTGCATTAGGAGATTAGGTCGATACGTGTCGCGGCCTGTGCAAACAAAGATCTGACCGAACAAACACGACGTACTTACAACCGTGTCGCTTATGTACTCGCGTGTAGCGTATCTCGATAATAATTAATATTATTGTACAAATAAGTATTGTTAACGTATCATTAATTGTGTCAAAAAATTGTAAGAGACTATACAAAAAGTCTCATAATAAAGCTAGTATATTTTTGTTCTCTAGCTTCTTTTGTATGCCACTAACGGGTCTTGTTCTGCTATTGAGGTGAGTGGTTATCTTTATAAGTCGGTTCATTGTACTAATCATAATAACATATATGTATTACATACTTATTACTATTAATACAAAGTAGAACTTAGAATTGATTTATTATCATAGGAGCTGTCAACGGTTTCAACCGTGTTCAGTTTATTCTATTATCTCCACTGTGTCGCCGCCAACGCATCCGTGCACCCGCGTAGCCTATCGTTGTTCTCAGTTCCCGTACTTGCTTTAACTCCTTGATATATTACTAGACGTTCATGGTTACTGCTCCGCTCCTTAAGTTCCTAATGTGAAGTTATTTGCCTTATAACCTTCCTAAATAAATAGGCTAAAAAATGCAAAAAAGATTATTGATATCTGACTGGTAGTTCCAGAGATAAGAAAATTCAAAGAAACAAACATAATCTTTTGAGCTTTAGGATAAAATTAACGTAGATGAGATTTATTGAAGTGAAATTAATTCGAAATAAATTTATTATAATAGTACATAATTGTTATCAATATTAAATCTGAAATTAACGTTGTATCAACTCTGACCTTTTTTGGCTAAGTTTTAATCGTTTATCAACATCAGAAACAAGTCCGACAAAATCTGACACAAGTCTAAGTTCCGGCGTTCCTGATACATTAGGTCGGTGGACGTATTCATTACCGGCCTCACACAAAACTTTCTATGAACTCACCCAGAATACTTACTCAGCCATGAATAATTAAATCTATTATTATGGGATCCATAATTGGATTATTTAAATCATTATAGCGGCCCTTGTTATTCGATTCTTTACATCATTTGTTTCTGGATCTCTATGCTCAGTGAATTAAGAAAACGAAATATTTTTGCTTTGTATTTCCTTTTTCACCCTTCGGCTGTTAATGTAACTTATCTTTAGAAATCTATTCTAATATCATTTTTAAAATTGAGCTTTTGCTTAAGAGATTGTTTTTTTTTTTTATTTTAAACCTCCGACACAAAAACCCCTCTTTTATATAATAAATATCATAAGTCATAGGTCATAGTAAATGTCATAAGTTTAACGTGTGTATCTGTGTGTCTGTCCGTGGCATCTCGCTCACAAACGGCGGAAATGATTTTGATCTAGTTTTTTTGTTTTTTAAAAGGTGACTTAATCTAGAGTGTTCTTAGCTATGATTCAAGAAAATCCGTTCAGCAGTTTGAAGATCTCTTTTATATTTGATAAATAGATATGAGCATCTTCCACAGGTCTAATCTGAATCGAGATTTGGTATTTTGTTCTGTCTGTAGAAAAACCTTAACGTGATGCTGCAGCGTCATCTGGAATCCGCAGTATACCTAACTCATGACCAAATTACAGCAGACTTATCATATTTGGGCTAATTGGAATGGTCTCAATGAATAGACTACTTGTGTCAATGGTTTATTATATTACATTTTCAATTTATCTTGTTATATTGTTTGAACGCGCGAATCTCTGATACTAACAGTCATATTTGTATATATTTTTTTGCATTTTATAGTCTTATTTATTGAAGAAGTTTATATGGCTATAGAATATAACGTCACGACCATTTTCTATAATTATTTATTTTGCTACAGACTCTTAGTCCGCACACTTTACAAAGATATGCTGTTTATATTAAATACATTTAAAATACAACACAACTAATTGACTTATACCAAGTGAGTTCCCAACAGGTGTTTCCATTGGGTTGTTCGCAACTCCAGCTGCGGGGTGCTGTGGTTTTTTTTAATATTTAATTTTGAGTTTGTTTCTTGGTCGTTGTCGACCAAGTCACGGTTCTTAATAGTAATCGTCATGTTGTAATTTAGGATGGCTAACTCAGTCGCTCCCGTCGCCCGCTTTACAAATCTGCCAATCGCGCTGTCCGAGTCGTCGATGTAATAATACACACAGGTGGATGTGTGTCGTGTTATTGCTACAACTTCGTGCGAGACACTGTCGAAAAGCAGCAGCCTTCTGGACTTAGTTTGTAGAATGCTGACTTGACGGACAATCACTGTGCTTCGTGAATTTTGGCCAGAGACCCTTCCTCGGTTCCATATAATTCGTTACGACGGTGAGGTGCGGAACAATTACCATACAAAGTGTAGGTCAGAAAGTATGTTAAGCGAGAACGAAGTAATAATGCGGGAGGGCCATGTTGTTAGATGCAGGGTATTGTAGGGAGCTATGGGCGGGTAGGCCGCCCTACAAGATCTGAAAGGATTAAAAGCGAGTGAAACCGCGGAGCACGGCTATGGCTATATTGTTTAAACAGAAACAATCATAAAACTATAAACTTCCAGTATTTGAACTCTTTGAGGTAGTGTAATATAGCGCGTCGTAGCTTAGCCGAGACGGACAGCGAGTCATCACTCATGAACATTATTTATTGCAGTCGACTTATTAAGTGAGGTCTTCACGTTCCGATAGCCCGAGCGAGAATGCCACGTTTTTTTTTTTAACTGACTATACTGTTAGCCTTAGGGGCTCTGAAGCCGCTGCGGCTTTTACAGTTTCACCGAACTTGGAGAATGCCCCGTCCTTGTACGCCTTGCTTTATATTATATCGTTCCTTACAGTCTGACCAGTAGGGTAGTTATGAATATCGCAGCAAAATAACCTTGTGCTATCCAGGCTCCTTGGGAAAGCGGGGTTCAAGGTTGGCAATACGCTAGTGACATATTTATATGGTATTACAACCGTCCATAGGCTACGGTAGCCGCGTACCATTAGGCGGGCCGTATGCTTATTTGCCACCTTTTGTTTAATAAAAAAGGACTAATTGCTAATTTCGCTGTCCGTGTCTGTCGTCTCTCGTCTGCCATATTCGTAATTAAAATCTCTTCAAGTTTCGCCCGTGACACTTTCTTTTTAAACTCCATAACTTATGTTTTAATTTAATTACGAGGACGTTTATAATTTTCGCCTCGGAGGCTTCCGTTTCGACGTAAATTGTTAAAGTTTCGTTTATTTATTACTCGTATTTATATCGCGGTTCGGTTTTGACAGCTGTAGTTAATACTCTTGTTTGTATTTGCAAGTGTCGAGACCGGGTAGATAATTTAATTTAATAATTAATAAATAATTTAATAGATATATATTTTTAAGTAATTTATTTGCTATGGTTATAGTGAGAAGAACTTGTTTGTTTGATACCTTTCGGTATTATGATTTTAAGAATCAAGTAATAATCTTATCAAGATCTTATAACGTCTTCGCGTATTATTTTAAAGAAATAATTATTTATTTATATTTTATGCGATATAAGTAGAATATAGGGCTTTAGAAAAATTACTAATTGACGTATTTATTCATTTTCCATTAGAGCATGAAATTTAATGATAAATTTATTATACGAGTGCAAATTAAGTAAAACAAAATCAATTAGTTTATCTTCATATAACTTGATAAGAAAATCACATGGTAACATATTTATTATTATTATTTAAATAATCTCCTAGAAAAATATATGAATAACGTTTGGGTTACGGTAATTAAATACACACGGAATGCACTGCAGAACTCTTAAATGCGATAAGCGGTCGTCTATTTCTGCCCTCAGGCGAGTTCTGTATTTAATGTAAGGTGGCCAGAACTACTGAGAGGGCTGATATAGGGTCTCAAATGTCCCCGATCTTTAGGAAGCGTGTAGATATTTCGCTGTAGTTTATAGCATTGATAGACTTGTACGAGTTTTGCACTAATTCACCTTCAGGATTTTTAATAGGGTTACGAAATTACACACTTTTGGTTTGTCGCGTTTCGGGATTATCCAGTGTTTATCCAGCTGCCGAGAGGTATGACAGCGACGACCATCGATGAATTGCCGATCTTTCGATGGCCACCGTTGTTTTGGATTGTACTCCTTACCGTCGGGTACAGTGACGTCACTTTGCTTTATTTTTGTTTATAAAATTTTATTAGGTTCACAACCTGCATCACAATAAATTATTAAATGTTTTTATGTCAACACCAAATTAAGGTGAGTAAATGTATTATTTTATTATTAAATAAATCCAAAAACTGAAATAGTCCTCTGGAGTGTATATATAATCTTTTGTTGATTTTTTTTTAAATTGAAAATAAAGCCGAATTTTTATTTTTTAAGACATTTTATTTTCATGTTATAAAAATACAGTCGACCTTGTTACTGGATTAATAAGAAATTTAGATACTATATTGAGAAAGTAACACAACAATATGAGTTTGTGCAGTACGTGCGTACTAAAACATAAATTACTAACATACACAGCAAGTAAAGCCACACGCCCATTTCTAAAATGAATCGCATACGCAAAGTTAGCTCATATAAATGCAACACGAGCTTTACACCGTCTTCGCCGAGCGAAAGCCTTGCCGCCTGCCTGCTGTGAAACGAACTTCCACAAATAACTTTAATACTATTTTCTTACACCGCGGCGCCTCTACCGTTTTATTTATCTTATTGCTTCAGTATTGCTTACTTGCATGTACTTTGATTTAGTTTCAGTGATAATAATGGAAGTTTTGCTGAATTCGGTTGGCTTCGCGTTCAAATACTGCTAATACCAATTCAGTTTGTAATAGTTTATACAAGTTAAACAAGTTAATGTCCAAAAAAATTAAGTTCGGGTTTTTATTAAGAAAAAATACAGTTTTAATTAAATTTATGAAAGCCAATATTTCTATTATCCACTTTTTTAAACCTATTATTAGGATTTTTAACATATTTTTTTATCGATTGTAATTTTAATTCTATCACTCTTATTATATTTTTTTGTGAAACAACAGTTATATGTACCTGTATTGCATACATGAAATATTATTATTCTCTAGTTACTTTTAAGAAAATATAAAGTCCATCATTGTGATACAAAATAATAAACATAAATGCAACTATTCTAAATGGTAGGTAGTATGTTGTTTTCCCCTTTAGGTAATAAGTTATCCATCTGCTATTTACATGTATATTGTTACATCACATATTACAAGACTCACAATTGACTCCGTGACATCACACTATCCTTAATCTTTACAATACACAGAAACAAATAGAATTAAAGAATGATTAGCCTTCGAAACATAAACCATAATTAACAAAATAATTGAATAATATTAAAGTAGGAGTATTTTATCGACGAAGATCGTGACAAACATAACAAAGAAATGTTTTACAAAGCCTGCTGCAAACCGTTTGAACGGTCGGATGAATTGATTGAATCCAATGAGCCGAATAAATGACGTGAAATGACTTACAAGATGTTAGATTTATGGGTATTTAGGAGGTTACATTCTTGATGGAAAAAAGTTAGAAAATTTCTTTTGAAATTTACTTTAGACACTTAACATTAGAGATAAATACGAAACGAACCTAACTGAATCTTCTATCAGTGGGAGATTGATGATTATTTAAAAATCCCTGAAATTCATTGGTTTTTAAACACTGTCTTTATAACATTATATATAGAGCTAAAGTTAGGCAATATATTTGTAAGAGGTGGTAATCTCTGAATCGATTTTGAAATGTACAAACAAACGTATTATACCTAGCTAGCACTAAACTAGCACTTACGTTTAATTTTTTTTTTTAAATTACTTATAGAAAATTTGTGGTTGGTATTTCGGCGTAAACAATATTTTTAGTTTAGGTATTCACAAATCGGTCCTTCTTGGTAATACTCGGTTTTCGTCGGCCCTCGATAACCTGCGCCACGCCACATGGCCCGCCTTCAAGTCCGGTGAAGCTGTAAAAGCCGCAGCGGCTCTGTTTTTGGATAGGGCCCCTAAGGCTAACAGTGAAGTCAGTTAAAAAAAAAAAAAAAAAAAAATGGCCCGCCCGCACTATTACCTACTTCATTCTCGCTTGGCATACTTTCTGACCTACACTTTGTATGGTACTTATTCCGCTCTTTAAGTTCGTAGCGTGATGTTACTTACCTTTATATAACCTTCCTCAATAAACAGGTTATAAAAAGGAAAAAATACGTTTTCAAATCTGACTAGCAGTTACAAAGATTGGCTTTAAAAAAAAAATCTTGTTTTATAATGTTATAATATTACTTAGCTGTGCCCGCGGCTCAGCTCACGTGGCCTACAGAATGTAGTCGGTCGGGCGCAGACGCGGATCGTGTTGCCCCAGCTCGCCTGCCAGTTGACAAAAATGCTTATTGTGAGTGGTCCTTAAAAGATAAACATATACTATCCTGGAGTTTTTTGTAGGTCTTACTGAGGTCTTCAATTAAGTAGAACATTAATTTGATACATCTCTTATGGTTCACACAACGTAAGCCATTTAAGCTTCCAAAATTCGTCTTTTGTTAGTTGTTTTGTTAATTTATTCACCATAATCGTTACTGCTTGTTTCTTCTTTCTTATAAAATGTATATATATATATAATTTATAACCTGGCAGATAACATAGTTAAATTAAAATAAAAAACTATGTAAATCGGTGAAATTTAGCACACAGGTAGCTTATAACCCGGATTAAAACAGGATACTTTTTATCATAGTGAATACAACTTTTTTTTTCACGTGAGTGGAGCCGCGGGCACAACCAGTAGCTGATAATAAATAGTTAAGACAGAATTAAGTATTTATTTACATTTGAGCGATTTTTATTAAATTTCTAAATTTACTAGGGTATTTTGCACAGTTAGGTAAATGCGTTTCCATATGCTTATGTGAAGTACATATCAGATGTGTTAAAGAATCAATTTTAAAGATTTGAGAAATTCGAACCGAACAAGTTCGTCTTGTTATTTCATCTAATCTTTAACAAAAATATGTCGTGGTTTTTTTTAAATACTAGTGAAAGTAATATTACATTTTTAAAGTTAACCACTCGTTTTATTCTCGGCAAATAATCAAGGGTCGCCGAGAGAGCTGTTAAGATTTGGCATCGGTCCACAACGCCGGACGATGTTTTAGCTTTACACTTGTAATGAGCACCTGAAGGAACGTGGTCGGGATTTAATGTGAAATAAGAGCTTTCGATGAAAATACTATTTATTAAAATACTCTAAAATGGACCTTGAGTCACGTGAATAAAGTATTTATTTATTCGTGTGCGGAAGTTTCAAAAATACTCTGATTAAAAACCCAAAGTACCTATATAGCTATGGATACACATACCCACATAGAAAAATAAAAAAGCAAATCTCTTGTAATATTATAAAGTTCAAGAGGTTTTTTTTGTTTGTCTCTTTGAACGCGCTAATCACTGAAACTCTGGTAGACTTTTTGTATTTTAAACTCTACTACCTTCTCCTCTTGACTTCCTTTACGAGGGCTCATGTGATTCCTGTGTTTCCTGTATAATTGAGTAAAAACATACAAACTTTCACATTTATAATATTACTAGCTGTGCTCGCGGCTTCGCTCGCGTGTCTTACAGCTGCCCTCGTTCCCACCCGCTACCCACAGCGGTCGCCAGCCGTTTTAAAGACAAAAATACTTATTGTGATCGATCCTTATGCTATCGCTATTTTGTAGGTCTCTTTTAGATCTAAAATTATATTTTACATTAATTTGATATAGCTCTCATAGTTAGCCCAGCGTTAGCTATTTAAGCGCCCCAAAAGCGTCTGTTTCCCAAATTAATTCACCACTGTCGTCACTACTTATTTTGTACGTTACTTAATGTAACAAAATATATCCTATAACCTGGCCAGATAACATAGCTATGAATTTTAAAAACAACCATGTAATTCGGAAGAGTGGTTTTCGAATTATAAGAACATAAATGGACAGATAGACAGAGAAACGTGGAGTTTTATAGTTTGTAAAGGTAAGTAGGATTTATTGAATACGGTTTTAAGCAATATAAACTCCCTAAGGCATAAACTTCAAAAAGAACCAATGACACCGTCCGTATACGAATGCAGAACGAGAATGCTTCAAAAACAAACTATCGCGGTTAGTCTGAAGAGTCTTTACTTCACTTGTCTTTGCGGCGAACACAGAAGGCACTCAGATGAAATAGAAACAAGCGTAAAGTGGCCAAAATTTCTAAATCACGGTTAGGGCCATAGCCGAGCATTCAATTCAGCAAATTGAATCTAACTATATATTCGATCTAACTCCACACATATATAAGTTTTAAAATATGCGTTTATATATATATGTATTTAGATTAACTATTAAAATTTGTAAGAGGATCCTTAAAGTTACCAAGCTCCCGGCGTGTTTAAAAACCTTAACCGACTTGACGAACTAATCGTGATGCCGCAAACGTAAGCGGTTTTAGTCAGTTGATTTTCTTATTTATTTTCACTACTCAATTACTTTACAAACTTTAATTAAAGGCATCCTATAAACCTATGGTGTTTGTCTTAGCATGCCATGGCCTGAGGTTTTATTCAACGCGCTGCTCTTTGTAATATATGTATGGGATTTAAGTCAAACGTTCAGTTAATAATTCATTGTAATGTTATATACTTATACGATTGAGTTGATGTAGTACTCTTTGTTTGTATTGTAAGGTAAGGTATCTTTATAGCACATAATTTACATTATTAATTTTTTTTTTTTTTTTTTTTTAACTATGAAAGAGTAGAAAGTTAATCGTAGTCCTTCAATTGGGCAACCAGGTCATGCAGTTGTGCGCGAACGTTTAAAAATTTATAACTCAATTAAAACCTCTTTGTTATTGCCAATTAATTCCGTTAGCAGAAAGGGTCGGATGTATTCGAACTTTACCTGTAATTCAATTATAGTTTATTCAGTTTCGCTAATACGTTTTGTAGTCGTTTTTGCTTCGAAACTTTCCTAACTGCTTATTATGTATGGTATCGTAGCTAAAAGTAGTTTAATTTTAGCCATATATTGATTCTACGAATTTCGTAAGCGGATCACGTTTGCTGGAAATTATTCGAGTTACCAAACGTTTAGATAAAGGTTTAAACGTGTGATCGCATTTGAAAAGCGCCTGTGGAAATTGTTGGGTGGAGCTAAACTTACGTACTTGAAAGTCGTAAACGTTCGAAGTGGTTTTTATATCGGTAACACGAGTAAGTTCAGTGTTCACTTAGTATTGTAAACATTGAGAAAATGTTCAACGAAGCACTTTATGAAACCAAATACGTGTAGTCACGTAAACTGAGCTGATTACTTAACATTCATCTCTACGTTTCTGTTCGCTGTAAACATTGCTCATAAAAAAATATGTTATTTGTTTTTTTGAAATTAATTTATTTTCAAGAAATTTTCTCAAAAAATGCATTTCGAAAGTTAAAAATTACACACTATACAACGGAATTTGCGGGAAAATAGGAACTCTCACCTAAGTACCTGTTTTACCGCATACTCGGCGCAATGTATTGATCAGAAACGCTGCCAAGAAGGTTTTATCATTCAGCTTATTTGTTCTCCTAAAGTGGAACTCCTTGGTGGAATTCTTTTTTTATGGAAATTTTAAAAAACGTAAAGCATACGCACGGTGCTATACAACGAAGCGCGCGGTAAAACAAGTACCTGGGTGAGAGTACCTATTTTACCGCACGCTCCGTTGTATTGTGCTTAATTTTTTAACTTTCGAACAACGTATACACGCTTCTTAAATGCATTTTTAGTCCAAATGTGTTGAAAATAACTATTTTGTACGTTTGGTAGAGGGTAAAATAAAGAGTTGCGCGCGCGTCATGTGACGGAAGTGAGACAAGATGAAGTTAGCCATCAATTATAATAATGTATATTCATTTTACTGACTTTTATAATTGCGTAAAAATAGTTTGTGTAAATAAAAATTATTTATAAAAATCATTGATGGCTAACTTCAACATGTAGCTAGCTGGCTTTTAGGATAAATTTTATGGAGTTAGTTTTGTTTTGCTACGTAATAATATTTTGATAGTCGCTTTAAATGTTGCTTTGCAAAAATTTCATCAAGTTCCAACTAATTTTCACTAAGATCTGTGAAAAAATTAATATTTATTTTCTTATGAGGCAGTGGGTACATTTTTATATTGTGGCATGTGAAGCTGTGGAATTGTCTCTCGGCCAGTGTGCCTCTCGTTCTTCTAACATGGAGTCATTCAAGCATAACGTGAAGAGACATTTTAGCAAGCCGGCATGACAGCGACGATTGACGATGGATTGTAGTTGATCTTACCGTAATCGCCGATGTTATTGTATTGCACTGTGCTCACCATCAGGTACAGTGTAGTCACTTTGCCATGATTCGATATATTAAAATAAATGTTCCCAAAAGTCACGAATCGTTAAAAGTTGTAGTTATTATAACTTAATTTTTTTATACTTTAATAAATTTAGATCCTAAATAGATGTTTTTGTAAGACATCGAGCATAACTCTGCCGCTCAAGTGTAAATATGAGGTCCTTACATATGAAATTGGCGTTTTGTACGGGAGGAATATAAAGTCAATTTTTTTTTTGGAAAATATATTTAATTAATCAAAGTATGCGCCGTTGTTATCTATGCACTTTAGCCATCTCATAAGTAGTTCATTGAACCCTTTACTAAAAAAAACCATGGGGGCAAGAATCAATAAACTCTTTGAAGGCGGTTTGGACTGCCGCATCGGAATTGATTTTTTTTCCTTGTAAGAAGTTGTCCAAATTCCCGAAAAAAATGGTAATCTGTTGGAGCAAGGTCCGGGGAGTATGGTAGATGTCGCAGACATTCCAATTGTAGCTCATCTAACTTACTGGTTGTTTATTGTGCAGTGTGCGGTCTTGCGTTGTCGTGAAGCAGCACTGGCCTAGAGCGATTGACCGATCTCGGTTGTTTAGCAGCTAGTTCTTCCTTCATGGTTTGCAGTTGCTGACAATAGATATCTGCCGTAATCTTTTGGCCAGATTTTAGAAAGCTGTAAGTGAACGACACTGGCGCTAGTCCATAAAACACTCGCAAGGAACATTTTCTGAGTAAATTTTAGTTTAGGGCTGGATTTGGCTGGGTCTCCAGGGTTCAGCCATTGCGACGAGCGCTTTTGATTATCACATTCATCACAAGTAATGATTAGATTTAAAATCCCTTCATTATTGCGTCGGTTGAGCAAAGTAACACAGCAGTCGACGCGTGTTTGCAAGTTCGATTCACTCAATTCATGAGGTACCCATCGTTCAACTTTTTTTTATTTCCCGATTTGCTTCAAGTGGATTAATACAGTTTTATCACTTACCCCGAAGCCTGCAACTATCTCTGAAGTGCATTGTGATGGATCCGCTTCCACAATAGCCTTTAATTCTTCATTTTCCACTTTGGCCTCTGGCCGTCCACGGGGTTGGTTCTGAAGGTCGAAATTTCTAGAACGAAAAGTTGAAACCAAAAATCGTATCGTGCTTTCTTTTGCGACACCAGCGCCGTACACATCATTAATCCTTCGAGCTGTTTCTGCAGCACTGTTGCCACGGTAGAGCTCGTACTCGTAAATAATGAGAGGAAAAAAATTAATGACTGTTTTCAAAACTCAAATGTACCAGCTAAATGAATTTATAAATTTGAATTTGGAATTCTTAACCAAAGAGGCGATATTTCAGATCAAAGTGGTCAGTACGACAAAACGCTAATTTCATATTTAAGTACCTAATATTAGAGAAGCGATAATAACGTTCGTACAATTTCAAAACGTCTGACAATGCTATAAAATATGAAGGTGTAATCAGTAATGGCGGGCGTCGCGCTGCACGCGTTACGGTTCGACATGGATTTGTTTGAAGATAATTTCATAGATTTAATACGAATAAATGCATTTTTTCTCAATTTTCCTAACAATCTACAGCATTTCTTTGTATTAGCTTGTTTCTCAGACAGTTTATATGTTTTTTCTGAAGTACGATAAATTCCTCTTATTTTTACTTCTCCAGCACAACACAAATTTCAATAATGTTCATGTTGACACGTATGCTTTGGATAGATGCGGCCAAAATCAACATGACCACTTCTCCGCATAGACATCTACGCAGTGTCATGCACTGAGTTAACAGCCGCGTACCGCAGCGTTGTGAGTTTCAACGCAAGACCAAAGCTTCAATTTGTCGCAGAGATCGGGCACATTATTCGTTTATATTAGTATCTCCAAAACTTTTCCTTAAAGTTTTATTTAACGTAGCTATCTCTTAGACTTCATTAAAATATTGTTGAAATTAATAAACTGTAAAATATATTTATACACCTTTCAAATATTGATACGACTTCAATATTGTATCATGACTTAAAGACTTAGAGAAGTTCAATTATAAGATGATATCTAAATGGCAAAACAAACTAACACTATGAGCGAATCAATCAGACAATGCACGTATATGTTAGTAAATCAGATGGCACTTGGCAGACGGTTCGCGTGGCACGTAGCTGCAATCTGCAAGGTTATGATTTATATTGCGGTAGAGTTAGAATGTCCTCTGGTATTCACTTGTTTTACGTTAGAATTAGTTTTCTGTGCCAAGAAATAGCTATATATAAATACCAACTTGTTTAATTTATAACATTTGTGTAAAACCGAAGCAAACAATTGTTGTTAATTTTTTGTTGTTGTTTTAATCAAATAACACTCAACGAATACTATAGAATCTGTGCAGAGTTCTACTGTGACACCAAGACCGCCACTTTTTTCTGTAAACCAACAGTGTTTATTCTATGCGGAAAAGCAATATGAAAGATTTTTGGAACTAGCTCCGGTTGTCGTTTTTACAAACTAATAAAGACGATAAAAGATGAAATATCTATTAGACCAATTGGTGCGAAATAATTAAGAATTTACCGTACCTATCTTACGTAAAATCCTGCACGTCAGAAAAAGGTGGCCATCCATCAATACACCTTATAGGTTATTATATTATTTATGTTCCTTATCTGAGTATTTACTAGTAGTGGAATGTAAAAATAGGAGATAAATACTATAAGTTTTAGCGTGAGTTTAGTTTAGTTCGGCTAGAGTCCGAATAAACTTTTTGCCTGAGCATTACCAACTTCAAACTATACTTGTTACTCACACATTAAACGCCAAAGCGTAACTGCGCATCAAAGTTCTCAAAGCTCTTAAAGTTCATCTAACTCGTCATAACACCTTATACATATTTATTATTTCACACAATTTTTAAACTTAAAAGTATTAACCTTGTAGATTAGTTACGATGTACTTGAGGGTAGAATGAAATGTGACATCAAAATGAAAACACAAAGCACGTACACTCATTTCATGTCGAGGTTTCGTGGAGAGCGCACGCTGTAGCAGATGTATCTGTTCTTTTTAACCGTCTTCAAAAAAGACTGCTTATTCAATTCGAATATATATATGTATATATTTTTTTATGGATGCTTCAACCATAACTTCTTTGTTTATGAACCGATATACAGCTCAACCCTTGTCCCATTTTAATTTTATTGGCATTGGACCTTCGACTTCAAGATACACCGGGAACTTCGACTTCGAAATCAAATACGAAATGTTAGGATATTGATAGGTTTATGAGTGACTATACAAATACAAGTTCGGTACCTAACTATGTCCAAAGATTAAATAGGAGGAGTATTTTCAATTCGATTGTATTTCTTTTTAATATAAGTGTGTTCATCCATCACTTCTTTGTTTATAAACCTATTTGGATGATTCTTTTTTTTTTGTTGAACAAGGAATACCTCAATGGTGATCCTATTTTAATTTTATTGGCATTTGACCTTGCAATTCGAGGATACACCATGGAACTCTTCAAAACCATTGAAGTTGATTTTTTTTAAAAGTGTTGTATTTGTAACTAGATAACTAAATAATTATTACCACTTTAACCAGTTGTGGTTGTGATCCGATTCTTGCGTATCTTCAATACAAGAAATATCGGGTTTTTCATAGTGAGAGGCAGATAAGGTCTACATTTCGGCGAAATCCAATAATCTATGTCCGTCTAAAATTCAACGAGTAATAATACTCGGGCACAGCTCGCGCTAGTTTCCCGCCCATTAATTGTCAAAGTTGGGGAATATAACCCCAAGCGACCGCCGCGATATCTAGCGTGTGTTAAATAAACTTTGTAGAAATTATCGCATGCGCCAAGAAACACTTGTATGTAATATAGGCTTTAGATATGTTATTACAATATGTCTACATCGCCGTTAATAATTATTGAAAAGTTTAATGATTGATAAGGATTCAATCAGAAATTAGACAATAATATTTTTTTGGTGGAATAGTTTTAACATTGACGGCTTTTACAGCTTCACCGGACTTGGATCAGAAAGAACGTGCGCTGCGCTTTATATACCCTTTCACTCGGTCCGAATAGTAGGATAGTTATGAATACCCAATTATGAATATAACCCCCTCTACTATTTCCGACAACGGTAACCGTGAATATCGAATACTAAAATAAAATAGTAAACGCCTCATCATGTGTTGCTCGACATAATTAATCAACAATTAAATAACTATTACTTTTAAATCAAACATTCAACGGAGGATTCCATTATTCAATTAAAATGATTGGTGTAATTCTGCGAATACAAATAAATTTGCGCCGCTTCACGTATTTTAACAAGTATCATATGATAAGGTTGACACAAATTCAGCGCTCCTACTCGGGATCCATGTTACGCAATGCAAACACGCCGAGGTGTGTCAACAACCGGACGACTCAAAGCGAATGTTTCTATTTCATACAATTTTATATATTATATGGTAAGTGGTTGCCACTAAAAACATAACTTTGAATAATACTTTATTTGCATACACCTAGCTTACTCCGTTCAGAACAAACTCGAAACTTGTAAATAAAATTTACCGCTTCAAATAAAAACAAAGTCTGGCAAACTAAGTCAAAGTAAAACATAATGCATGTGACATAATATCGCAATTAGGATAATAATTTAGTTAAAATCTTAATAAGCGTCCAAACGCGAGGTAGGTAAATGTCATATATGAGTGCAATCAACAAAAAAACTATGATATAATTCAGGGGTTGTGTTAAAGACCTTTGCATATTTACAATCAATTATCTGTCAGAAATAGTGTAGTTGCCGTCAAGTAAAACAAATTATAATATTATCCACACGAAGAGATCTCCTAATCAATTGCTATTGTTCTGTTCCCGTCAAAATAACAAGATGGGCTTAAAACAAGCCGTTGAAAAGAAGCTGAAGCTTCCGCGAAGACGTTTGCGTATGAATGGAAAACACTCATTACAATGACAAAGATCTTGTCAACATCAGACTTAATTAATCATTGTGTTTACTGATTAACATTTCCGTTCATGGAACTCTGTCAACGAATTTACATCCAGATGAAATAATTAGATTATTCTACCATGCTTACTTGCGTTTATTTAAAATATCACTAGAAAAAAAATTATTAAAAAAATATCATCTAGTTTATATTTAAAAAAATCAAATTTAATGAAATATTTGAGAAGTCAATATGTATGATAACTGAATTATTAAATTTATAAGAATGTATGGAATAAAATGAATTTCATGTATAAAATATAAGAGCAATACAAAAAGCATTAATTATGGTTCAGTTTCTAAAAATGGGACATGCAGTATGTACTCGATGTAAAAATGTTAGTTAGCGATCAATGACCATCACTAAGTTATGTCCTTCAGGCTCCCATACACCCAAAAAAGGATTACGTAATTATATTAAAAAAAAACGTTTTATCGCTGATGTAAACCTTATTAGATCATGTTAAATGTTTACCAAAGAAGCTTACAGTACTTATATCGTTTAGGACTATATTATTTTACTTTTTTTACAATTATATATCGACTCAGACTCAAAACAGATTTTTATGTCCGAAGATAGACTACAGTGTTTTCAATTTTGTTTGTTTCTTTTGGAACTTACCTTTTTTGTTAATTTTTACCTCAAACGAATATTTTTAAATTTAATCGAACGATGTATTAATTTCCTGTTAGCAAATAGTCGTACGTACATACTCCGTTTTAAAATGTATTAATATTAAAATTTAACTCGCAGCAACAAACGAACGTTATGAAAATTCAATATCCGTTCAAAGGACCCAGTAAATGCAGCGAAAATACAAGAGTATGAAATTACAATATTATTTTACGAATGAGAAATTAGTTGAGCTCTGTTATTGCTTAGCTGTTTTGAAAACAATTCGTACCGGTTCCTTAAATGTAATTAATTGAATTATGTCATTATAAAATTTCAAGTTTTTTACGTTGACAACAATTGTCTATGGTTTACATGATTTTTTTTGTTATATTATCATCCTGGATTGAAGCTTGCACAAGTTTTGACATATCCTACCGCAGGCTTTCTATAATAAAAATATTCGAAAAATAAAATAAATATATTTCCTATTAAAACTCCTTTTAATTAAAAGATAACTGCAGTAATAATCGTAGATGCGATAAACTTAGATGAATGTAAATTTAGGTTAGTCTCGCTGAATTCAAAACTGAAGCTAAGAATCTTAAGGATACGTTAACACTTGTGGGTCTTGTGGAAAAAACAGTCCAATAGCTCGAACGATATAGTCATGGCTCGTCCTACCCGCTTTATTACAAATTAATCGGAAGTCAAATTATGAACTAATAAGTTTAAATTATTGTTTACAACATCGATTTATATGATGATTAACTAAATTATTAATTATGAATTGTAGGTATAGTAATAAGGTATAGGTAAATCACTAGGATAACATTGGGAGTGATTATTATACGTCACAACCTTTGGACGCTTATATGTTACTTGCTAACAGATATCTTGTTTGCATCGAATCAAATAATAAATTGTACTGGAAGTAGCCTCATTTAGAATAATTATAGTGCAAACATTAAAAGTATACCTACCTTAGTGCATTCTAATCGCATGTAATAACTACAACATATTAGATACACACCATGTATTATTATTCTCATCCTATTTTAGTTTCAAACGATTTAATTTACCCAGCAGTGTTACAAAGGGTAAGATAATCATATATATTTAGCATTCTTGCTAAAATAAAGTAAACAATGAATACCAAGCAGAGTTACATTATAATTTATGTTATATATGTGAATAATAATAGGTTGAGTGTTACAGACTGTACAAATAAATTGTGCCAACGATAGCTATTCGACACACCCGCATAATTACTGTGTGTCTAAATGTGTTTGTTTTAAAACTACATATTATGTACGTATATGTAAATGAATATCTGTAAGTATCTATTCCGATCTGATCGAACTGCGAACAGTGTTATTTTCATTTCAAATAAAACCATGGTAAAAGTTCCGCTTATAAATTTCATTATATTTCAACGCCATACTAATTTTAAGTTCTTTCTCCAGAAGATTCGAACCCTCGAAAGAATCTTATACCGGGAGATAACGCTGCTCTCTTTTAACTGCATCTCCAATTGGGTCACAGCTATCCTTAGTAGATTTGATAAAAACTCATTATCTAAAGCATTAGACGAAGTGCAACGAGTCTACGTCGAAGCGACGGTTGAACAGGAAGAGATTTTCACATATTATATTCCTGCACCTTCTGAAGGAAAGTTAGAACAAACTAGTTGTCACTTACGCCCTTATGTTGCAAACTACTGTAGTTTTCGATGAAGTTCCTATAAAGGTATAACCTATAACCTATCATAAATTAAGTTAAAGTCTATTAAAATTTAAATACGATATGTTTTAGCTTTGGGTAATGTTCAGTTGCGTTAACATTAGATCGTATCACAGAAATACTATAATATAACTTTAGTTTTCTCTACATTATTAAAGTTCTAATTAAACTGTGATAGTGGGACATAAACACTCTAAATACTTTCGTTAGAACAACTCTACATCTAACTAGATTCTAGATTATTCGCTTTGCGAACATTCTAACAAATAAGTTAAAAGTTTTGATATTTATAATAAAAACACATACAAGATTTACATTCTGACAAATTATACGATTAGCAAACAAAAAAAGACTCTAAACCAATGCAATCTTAATTATAGGAGTTTATGACATGATTAAAAAGATGAGCAGTTAAAATAATTTATTAAAAAAGAGCACGAATGAATTTAGAAATGTAATAAAGAGAAAACAAATAAACTTTAACAAATTTAACTTCAACAAATGAAACCACAACACGTTAAATTATGAATATATTCTACTTACAGAGACAAATAGATTTATATTTTTCAAGGCTATTCGCTAAGAGGTCTAGATCTGACTTTTTAGACTCGGCATTATAACATGATACAATTCTTTTCAACTGAGAGAAAAAGCCCAAGTTTGTTCGGTAATGATTAGTAACAAATATATTTTTTAATGAGAGAATAGCGCCAATTTGTGTGTTTTTCTTCAGAAACTCGATGTTTCATCATGTTTTGATGAATTCAGGTGGTTTCAGTTAGCAAGACTTAATAGACAGACAGAATAGACATCGATTTAGAGGATTATTGGAAGACCGACGAAAGTACGAAACATATATTGACTATAAAGATAAATTTGACAATCGCTTATTGAAATAAAAATATACGGGGCGGCGTTGCGCGATGGTCCTCGGCCAATGAGTCCGGCGCAGATCCTCGTCCCACGAGTGAGTGGAAGTGGAAGTTGTGCCAACCTAACTTAAATGAGATAAGGGGTAAGAAGAATAGATTGTGGATTGTTTTCCGTTTCAGATATTAGGAAATACTTCTTCTTATAGGAGATTGATTAGTCTATTGAGAGCAATTGCGTTATTTTGTGTCAATGAATAATAAGTTATAAAATGATTAAATATTTGAAAATTAATCATACAAATTGCTTTCCTACATTGTATGTAAAATATAGTAAAGCGTTTGCGTCTGCAACTGTGTGTTGACGAAATGGCCTAAATGTCGAATTGTCGACGACCCGGTGTACATAAATCAAACGCTTGTTCGGCAACGTGATCGGACCACGCAGTCGAATCACACCGGTCAATGTGAGCTCTGAAAAGTGCTGCATTTGTGACATTTATGTGTGCTTTGTAAAGTATTTAGTAGTTCCTTTAAAATACACATTACTTATTGAACATTTTTGAAAAACGATAATACCTGAAAATTGACATAAGTTATGGTTTGCATCGTTATTAGGTTATTATAGAATTCTTCTTTTACTTTGTACGTACCTCTTTCCGTTACACAAGTTCGGCTTTCTTAATCAAGAGACGTCATTTAATTATTTGTATAATTTCATCGGACAGTCCGAGACGCTTCGTGTCCTTCAGGACAGTTGCAACCAAAGTGGTCAGCGGTCAGCTTCTTCCTGCAGCCTGTTTAAAAATTGAAAAGTAAATTTTTCTTTCTAGCCGATATCAGCTTCAGTGATACAGTTCCGGTAGACGTTGCAAGAGGATTCAAAACTTAGTTCTAGCGCTCTGATATGTGCACGATGGTAACTAATGTAGCTAACTTTAGTCATAAACGTCTTACAACATTCTGGACACGTCTAGACGTAGTTGTGTAAAATGGCCAAACCATTCAAATATACTTTGCATCATGGCACCTACTTATCCAATTTTTGGTTTTAAAACGTAAATAGTACAAAAAAAAATTAGGATTTATGCAATTATTATTTATAATACATAATATATATAGATATAGGTCAATTATGTAAGAGGTTCTACGCGAAGAACGAGCAAACCCAGGTTTATCCGGGGTTACTTAGAATTACCCAAGCTCCTTAGGTGAAGTGTGTTTCAGGAGGTCAGAGCTATAAAAGGTGTGATTGCATAATGAAACATTCTACGAATAAGTGAAGTGTAGATGTATGGCCGCAGGATAATTGTGCAATTTGAAATGTCACAGCAAATTATCTTGCTCAAAGAAATAATAATTTGTCTGTTACAGATACATAACAATAACAATATATTTATAACATTTTGGACATACAGTGTAATAAACTCTTTATAACGAAACTCAAGGAACTGAGCATTTTTTATCGTTATAGAGAGTTATCGTTATATAGAGTGAACAAAAAAACAACCCAATTAACAAGAATTTTTAATATGTATGTCTTAGATAATAAATGCTTATAAATTATTGTTTACACATATAGTCTGATAACTTTGTCTGACGTTTTTTGCTATTCCAGTACTTGTTTTGTATTATTTTATGTATTCTATTCATATCTTCTTCTATCAAACTTTTTCGTCAACACTAATCGCTTTCCGTTTACTGGCCATGTTAACAGTTTCAAAGTAGGTCTACGACTGATAATACGATAGGTACCCAGTATGCTTGGTCGAAGACCATCACTTCCGAGAAAACAACGCGTCATACTGCACGTGTTCAAGGCAATTAAGGATAACAAAAGCTAGACCGACCTCAGATGTTTCGGAGCTTCAAAGTCTTTTGTTACCTGTAACATAACATAAACAATAATACCGATAAAAAAATATTTACTGTCTAAAAATATGAACACATTTCTTCGTAATAGAGAATGGCGTATCGCTATAAAGAGTGTTTCAATATGTGGGTTTTAATGCAAACCAACCAAGTTGGGCTCACTTCAACGTTATAGGGAGTTTATCGTTATAAAGGATAACGTTATAAAGAGTTTACACTGTATTATGTAGTCATCGCAAGAAATATAACTCGCTCATCGTTTTCTTCGATCGCTCCTAACTAGCTGTCTGCTCTTGAATGACTAATCTCTGGGTAAATTACGTATTTATTTTGATTATTACCCAAACTTTACCGAAGGAGTTCGGGTAGTTTTAATTACTCGTTCTTGGCGCATCGTGATATACTTTTTTTGAAGTATATACTTGTACATAATATAATCATAATGAAGTAAGTCACCACGCTGAAATCTCTGCAAAACAGAACGAATGTTACAATTTCCATTAAAAGTTAAAAATAGAAATGGCGGCTGTCTTTGCGTCCGACATTCGCAAATAAGATCGTTAGGGACTTAATTAAGATTGAGACTTGATTAAACGTTTCCTAGTGTTGGTATGATGAATGGATATTGCATTCCGCAACAGAGTTTCCTCATATTTCATATCTTATGTTATCATAAGAAACTCATAATTTTCCTTTGCAATAAAAGTTATTTTGCGTAGTAGTAGTAGATCTTTCCTAATTTTCGTGTAGCTCAAATTTTTTAATATTTTGTTCTGGCACCCGCATGTAAGAGCCAGTCTTCCTAGGCAAAATGTGTTACCTTCGACCACATTATCCCTTCTTGTTTTTTTTTCTAACCTAAATTTGGTCATCACAACATATTGTGTTCTTTCTTCATGTTGTGAACTGAGACTGGGATTAGTGTTTTACGACCGACCGCCTGTGTGACCTCAGTCCTCCTTGTAACTTCTTTATGTCTGGCTGACGATAGCTGAATACGCACTATTATCGCTTTGAAGACCTTCCACTACTGCACTACAAGTATACGATAACGTACGGTACAGTAGTGAAGGTATTCTGACTTGCCCCACTTGTGATCGTACGCTTATCTCAAAGATAATATACATCAGCCAAGTACGTATACACGAAACGGCTGAGCAGTCAGACTGTTAGAAAGGTTCAAACAGTCGCTGTTACCGAAAGCGGTTAGGAGCAGATGATGATGATAGGTATAATAAGACTTTAGTATTCCATGTTTCCTAAATTCTGGGTGAAGTCTTAATATCTATGTAGTTTTACATCAGGTGAGATCTTGATCAAACGCTTAACTATATAAGGAATAAAAATACTCATCTATGTTTATGTTTGTTATTATATAAATTAGTGGAATTACCGATTTGATTATTGATTACATTTGTGCGCGCAATTGAAGGAACTGGTTTTAACATGTAACAATAATTTACAAGTATAAATTAGATAACTTATGGATGACTTTCCTTAAGCGGCGTCACATTATTTGTAAATGCTTTTGAATTTATTTTTATAAATTAAATTAAAATAACTCGTCTTCATTAATCCGGATTTCCTACATTAAGTCATCAAAATGCTTATGTGATAACTAAAAAATAGGTTTTTGAATTTTAGATCATTTTTTAAATCAGCGGAATGATTCATAAAAATTGTGTTTAAACAATAATATGAAATAATTTTACAAAATTAACCTCACAAAATTTCTATTGTATACCTAACATTAAACGAATCTGTTCAAATACAAGTACAGAAGGTACGACATTTAATACAGTAAAGTAAGATAACAGCCAAGCACCTACATTACGGAAACCAATTCCTGGGCTCCTCATGCAAATAGCTTTATTCGGAACATCAACGGTCACACCTGGTCCGGTCTTATTGAAGTTATAAGTTGTGCAAACTGCTGCACGGCGTCTCTGCCCTATATCATTCTGAATTTAGTTTCTAATATATCTGTCTCTGTTACATAAATTAAATATGATATATTTATCTCTGTTATATAGGTTATTATATATTGCCGGAAAGTATGTTGTTGGTTTTGAGCTGATGTGTTGTATGTAATTATTCATATATGATCTGTTTAATTTATTCTTTACTTTTGAAAGAAATTGAGGGTTTACCCCGTATAAGAAATAAATTACTTTAACATAATTTCGTTTACATATAGTATATTGGTATTCACCAATATTATATACTAGCTGTGCACCACGGTTTCACCCGTGTTAATTATATCCGACAAACACCGCGCCGCGCCGCCAACACACACCCACGTTGCCTATTATAATTGTTCTCCCTTTCCGCAAATACAAATTATTTTAATTTTCCATTATCTCCTAAACGATGTGTCCAAATACCATGCTATAAAAGGTAAAATTTAACATCATGAAATTTTCTTTATGATGTATAACTTTTGTTCGTAAGGATTAATATGCCATGCCTAAAAATAATGCTTATAAATCACTTTTTAATATTCAACAAATTTTGATCACAAAATACCTTATTGTGGCTTATGTATATACCTTATATGCTTATGTTTTTGTATAACATTGTATTTACGTGTTATTATTAACCATTACGCCAGCGCACGCGGATAAAGCATTTTGGGAACACTTCCACTTCCGACTTACATAACAAAATTAATATTTAATGCTAACGGAGAGTTGTAGAGTATTGTTAGATAAACCTATTCCTCGTGAATCTGGCTATCATATATGACGGAGCAGGTACACATTATAGGAGTATTTCGCTTGCAATGATACACAGCCTTTAAAGCGGTCTTTTGTACTAGGGCAGCGGACGAACCAGGGCGGTCCCTGAACTAGGGCGTCACACTGAACTAAGGCAGCACGTGAACTATGCGGCGAGCGAACTAGAGCGACACTTGAACTAAAGCAGCTTCATTATGAACGACACCATTACGACGACACATCCTAATAATAACCTGATCACAGTAATCTAAACAAACAGCATATCCGCACTGTACGACGTTCAATAATAAAGTGTGTAGCATCGCTTTTCTTTTTTTCTTTTTTTTTTAGAACTGACTACACTGTTAGCCTTAGGGGCCCTATCCTAAGAGCCGCTGCGGCTTTTACAGCTTCACCGGACTTGGGGGCGAGCGCTTAGGGCACTCAGCCGCGAAAGTTTGTGACGACCCGCACGAGGGTGCCAGAGTGGCCGAACCTCGGCTCGGGTGGTCGTCGCGAATGCGAAAAGGTCGCGATCTAACTAATTCCCCGATCCTACGAGAATTCGAACTAACTAACATATACTCATATGCACGTTCCCCTCCTCCTGGGAGGAAGGAGTGGACCATGCGTATGTGTATTTAATAATCGGAATGGTTTTTCTACACTAACTAGCGTATTAGTCTAACTAGCGCAAAAAAAGAAAAAAAAAAGGTCCCTTACAGAACCTATGTACCTGTGTGGTGTGCACGTGTGTGTTCTTACGTGTGTAATGTTGTGTGTGGGTAACTAAGTGTTGCACGTATAGTGTCACTTTGTATCGCGCGGGCGGCTGCCTGACCCAAGGGTTTCACACCGAGGAACGGACCTAGGCTTGGTTTGCCGCTAGAGAGGGTGGACGTGACGGGTGTGCGGGAGCGAAGTTAAACGCCCGTCCTCTGCGGAGAGAACGGCGGTTACGCGGGCGTGGGCGGTGGCACGCTCTGTTTGGAGAGACGGTGGCGTAGAACGCGTTAGCTGTTTCGATTTGGTCGGGCGGGTCAGTGAATATATTACGCGGCCGGCGTTTTCTCCGGCAGGCGTTGGGGTCGGGAACATATGAAGCTGCCGCTTTTATTAGGGAATTCGCGTGGTTCGATGCGGTATCGAAATAAGAGCGAGAAAGGTGTTTGACATAGGCATGTATCGAAGGAAGGTCCATATCACTATGGAGATCCTCCATACGAACATACCTAGGGGCGCCGGTAAGGCGGTGAAGAAACCTATTCTGGATGGCTTGTAAGCGTTTCCAATTATATCTTGACATAATCGGTCGGATACACATCTTGTAGAGCGTAAGCTTGTGTCTCGTGGACATTTTGCTTGCAGCACATAACAGAGGATGCAATCGGGGTGTGGCATCGCGCCACTCCTCCGTTTATATAGCGCGAGCGCGAACGGGACGTCGTAGGTGGCAATAAATCTAAAACATCTGTTTTTAGACTGCCTGCGAGCGCCGTCATGTTACAAACATGCTTTGAATACAACAAAGTCATTAAGCGGAAGTTGTGTTATTGTGACCATAGATGGCACCTTTCCTCCGATATGTACATAATGAAATTTTTCGAATGTGACTAGGATGGCCGGAGATTAGCGTTTGTAAACAAACAAACTTTTCGCCTTTATTCTAATATTAATTAGTATAGAAACTTGACTAATTTTTGGTGCAACTCAAAATAATATTGTAAGGTTTTTTTTTATTACTTCTGGTCTATCTATGTATGCGTATTCCAATCTCATTACATGCATCTAAAGTCTGTTGTGAAACAACATATTTTTGGATAAATATGTTGCATCTACAACAATGTTTTTTAAATATCGTTTCAGGTGCACAAACAAGAAAGCCAAGCGTATGATTTTATCAGTAAACAATAAAAAATGTGTTTGATTGAGGAAAATTCTAGTGGTGAATGTGAAAGGCGAACGTGCCAGTGTGGTGTGCCCCTTAGAGAGTACAGTTGAGAAGAACAAAACAGTGTAATATAACAATGGAATATGGTTGAAACTTGCCCGCTGCGACTTCAAGACTGTGCTTCCTAAAATGCAATCGCGCAGTGAAATCAACGCTTGATTCACAGTAGAAAAACCGACGCATAAACAATCCTATTAATAAATTGTTGTAAATATATATTTATAAAAAAATAAATTATAATTTTAATAAAATATTCTTTGTCTACTACCTGTTTTAAGGATAAATATTTCGAAATCTTTTAAATCATCGAAGCGGTTGTCGTATTTATGTGATAAAATCAATTATTATTAATACAAAATTTTTATTAAGTGGCAAAACTCGGTTGTGATGTGTATAGCATGTAAGTTGTATTAAATAGTTAAGTAACGGTGGGTTGGTTGGTAAGGTGTCTGATCGCACGCGCACGCCGCACGGTGATTGATGTTGGGGTCTCGAGCGGTGGGTACGTGTTTTCACGTAGTATTTGGCGCAGGCGCAGGCGCGGCTCGGCGCCGATAAAATGCGAGAGCGGCGTCGCGAGCTACACCGCATAGTCGCTCTGCTGTTTGCCTGTCTCGTCTTCCTGAACTGTCAAGTCGACGCCGCTGGTGAGTCACTCTCTTTATAACTTCCATCCGGACGCTCGTATGCTTTTTATCGATTATTTGTATTGAGTACTAAAATTTATCGATACATTTTCAACTGTAACACTAAACAAATTTTGAAGGTTATACTTCTTTTGAGACGTTTAGTAAGGAGTAAAATTGAGAGCTGCGCGCGCATCATGTGAGGGGAATACATCATGATGAAACTATTCATCAAGGATAATAATGTCATTTATTTTACGGACTTTTAATTTTGTAAAAAAATTAAACATACAAAAAAAAGTCAGACGAATGAATTTTTTTTGAGTATTTTTGTTTTGTTACGCTAAAGAAGTATAACTTTGTTAGTACGTACTTAAGTACACACAATTTTTTTGCTATTAATTATACAATAACATAAAATATGTAAATGATTCTCTAATTAAGTAGATAATTAGAAGCAAACGAGAGTCCTAATAAAATTGCATGTTAATGTAAGATATTTTATATTTAAATATACTAATATTAGGTATATGTAAAAACTGAACTGACGAAGCAAAGGCACTGTAGTTATTACAGCGATATACTAATGTTGTAGTTTAATTATATATAGTCGTATTCAAATTCGTAGAAATGACGAATAAACCTCGTTTGACAATTATTTTGCGTTTAGAACTTGTATAACTCATATCGTATGTGTAAACTCTATAATTATATAGCTGTATAGTATACAAAATTACTGTATAATAATAGTTGTTACCTCCAACAATTCCAATGCAATTATATAATTTTTATTTAAGCATGGAATAACAAGTCTTACCAATAATAATTAATTAGTAATGTCTTATCAAAAAATTGGTATCAGCAACTTTTAAAAGTCAAAATCGATTGCCATGGCGTTAGGCCATTACCTATGGCTCTCTCAGCAACATATCACCTTAAATTGAAATTCTGCCCACAAGGAATCTATGAGTATGCTCAGGCAGCTACCCTTCAGAACCATTTCTATGTTTTTTTACAGTCGTCGGCCTAGAATTGTGGTCCATAAATGACGTACAGAGAGAAGAAAAATTAGATAATTCTATAAATCCTACAAAATAATATAGAACTTTATTCTAAGTAAATTAAGAAATCGAGGCAATTGATATCAAAAAGTTTAGAATTATTACAGATATGGCATTAATTAAACTATGGAAAAGTTTCCGTTTACATTTCGGTTAATATGTGCAGAACCTTGTAAAAGTCAAATCCACTTTTATTCTATATGAATACACTCGTATTCATTCATTAGCATATTATGAACAAGGGGTGGATATTAACATAAAGTAAAAACAGAAATCGCATCCAGTGCTGCGGGTTAACCCTAACCGCATAATTATACGTCGCTGTTGTATGAAAATGAGTTGTAAAAATGTTTATACATAGTGGCGGCTGGATTGTGGACTTTAGAGAATCATATATAAATTTATATCCCATCTCGTTGCCAAGAGTAGTGTTCTAACTTCTTTAACAATTTGATCTGTAAGTAGTTAAAGAACTGAAAAGATGGTATAAATGAAGCCCCACGAATATGTAAAACTATAAGAGTTATAACTTAGTTGTGACTTCTTCGCCGTCGCAGTGGAGTCTAGAGTGAGGTTTATATTTCATTAATACAAAAACTTTATACCTTATTAATATCGATAACTTTTTCTTCTTCTTCTTACCGTTATCCCACCTTATTAGGGTCAGCACGACATATTTTTCTCTTCCACTTTTCTCTATCTCCCTTAGTATTCACACCTTTTATACGGATAACATTTCTCACACAACTCATCTATATCTTATTCGGTCTTCCTCCTCTCCTATAACAGTTCACCTTCATTATTAACATTCTTCTAGTTATTATATAATTTTCATCCCTCATGGAATGCCCATTTCACACTAACTTATTACCTCTTTCCTAATCTGTGACTGAAGCTATTTTATAACAAATTATTATTAATATCGAACACAATAATATAAAAAATCTACTTTTATTTTAATATTATACATTTCCCAGAACTTATTTACTATACCTAAATATTTTCATCCAGAAAATAGAAATTCTGTTTACAAAATCAGTTACAACAAATACATTCATTGTTAAACTACGTAATGGAATAATAAATACGCATAGGAAAGCATTTTCATACCAGTCAGTTTTGTTTTTTTATTGTCGTGCTGATGTGAAGTTCTTTAGATTTTATGTATTAACATTTTCAAAAAGCTCTTGGTAGGAATTTAAAATAATTACTGGTAATGCCAAAACACTTCTATTAAGAATAGTAAATAAAAGCCGTGATAACATTTGTCCGCAACACAGCTTGACACTGATATCGCTACCACTGACCGCTGCTCCTTCATTTAGGTCACTTCAAAACAGTACATTTGTCCACTAACTTCAAGAACATTCACTAAATATTTAACTTAATGACTATAACAATCATTTTAATATTATATAGCAATTTCCTTTGTAATGGAATTATATCGTATTAGGCACATTATATTATTTATATGATGATTTACTCAAGTTTAGATTTACTCCGGCTCCACACGTTAGTCTCAACGTTTCACACATAATTTGATCGCTGGGTTTATGGAAACATAATATAATAAATGGGTAATTATAGATTATAATTTCTATTTTAGTACTTTTATAGAAAGCAAAGTTTTCTTGCGACTTATAAACGCTATCTGTCTCGCATGTACATTTTTATCGTAGACAATAATTAGCAGTAATGTTTAAACTTTATTGTTCTAAAAAATATCTGGATTTATTTATTCATTATTATTCATTTATTTAATTTTGGTTTTACATATATTATAGTAACTTAGATCTGTATAAATATGATAATTTTGAACATTTTACGTGTTAGATCGCACATCAATTAAAAACCACTTAAGCAATTTGAATATACTCTTAGTTTTCGCGCAGGATTAATATAGAACTAAACTCGAGTAACATCTATGTTAAACATCAACATGCTTTCCTATAGTACAGTAATGATAAATTACTAAACGATGCATACCATAGACGAAATGCATACGATGTGAATACGCCAGTGTTGTCAGGGCACTTGAATTAAAAGTTGCATAACGTTTCCTGAGAAGTTACATTTTTCTTACCAAAGTTATATATTGATTGCTGTTTAACATTAAAATCCCTTATAAGTATTGAGATATATTTACCACTATTAACTGCTTTTAAATTTGAATGAGATTTGGTAATAACTTCGTCGGTTGTGAGCTGAATTTTGATAAAATATGAAATTTAGTTTAATAATGAAAACTCAATACCTTCAGAAGTTACGAAAATCGCGTTATTTACACGAGGGTCAAAAGTTGCGATAAATTTAACTGTTTGCTAACGTTGGTACGGTACACCACGCTACACTACGGTATAACCACACGCACAGAGTATGACAATCGACAAATAAATTTATGAATTATTTTTTTAGGAAAAAAAATCAAGTCTTTAAGTATTTATGACGGTGATCACGTCAACATAAAAATAATGTCTGCAGTTTTCAAAAACATAAAATATAAATATACCCTTAAAATTGTAAAATATTCAAATTAACGTCTCAAAATTCTTTGTCCAAAATAAAAACAAAAAAGAAAGTGTAAAAAATTGGACAATGCCTATTCATTGTACGTTTTTGCAACCCCCTGTCCGCTACTCGCTTATATTGAGAAGTTATTTGATGTTAGTGAATAAAAACGGTAATTCGAGCGTGCTGTATCATTTCGGTTCATTAATTGCGTTCATAAGTTTGACGTCGGTCGTTTTATCGTCCGAGCAGCCGCCGCCGACGCCCGCTTATGCAAATAGCTCGCGCCGAGTGTCAGTAATGCCAACATTATAACAATTTAAGAAGTATAACAACAATAAGTGTATACATATTTGATGAAAATCTTTATGATCATTTGTTGTAAGGTATATAGGGTACAGTGAGTAGGGTTTCAAGGGCTCCTTGGGGTTGCGGGTTCAAGGTCGGCAACACGCCAGTAATACTATGGTATTACAAACATCCATAGGTTAAGGTAACCGGTTACCATAAGGCGGGTCGTATGCTTGCTTATCAACTCAATAGTTTTAAAAACTCTTAAGAAAGCTCAAGGCCACTCAAATAGCAATGGAAAGAGCTAACCTTGTAATGAGGTGGTCTGCATAAAAACCAAAGTCACCGACATAGCTCTAATAATTGATACACTTAAACGGTAGTGGGCGGGGGCACATTGCTCGTAGAATAGATGGCTGATGGGTCCGAAGAGTTCTCGCGTGGTGGTCACATACCGAAGGACACTGTGTAGGTAGACCAGCCAGAAGGTGGACCGAAGACCTAGCGAAGGTTATAGGAGCCCGCTGTATGCGATAGGGCGGGATTGCCCATTTTGGCAATCATCGGGTAGGTCTATGCGCAGCAGTGGATGTCTTTCTGCTGAAATCTCTCTCACTTCAGAAATTGGCTGTAGTTCAGCTTTTTAGGGTATTATTTCTTTAACATTAATAACGCTTGTGTTGATCACTTTTATAATCTGCTGTCTATGTTGGTTAAATTTAATACGAATTTTTATAATATTGTTACGACCTGTTACAACCCGATTAAAAAGATAGAAATATCTCGAAGCAACTACAACCTTCTCAGGACTTCTAAATAATGTTCGCGTTATAAACAACCGCGGCGCACGTTTGTGTAAACATCGCAGTTTACACACACATGTATAGGGCTTATCGCCTCGATTACGTCATCGAGTAGGCATAACAACTAAACGTCGAGAAAGTTAGCTATGATTCACGATTTTTCTTCGATCGTTTAGTGTAGGTATTTAAGCGGCTCAGGCTCGGCGCCGATGCAGTTTAGTTTTGAATTATAAAGCGATAACATCGAGCGATAAAAGGAAACGAAACCACAGTGAAATAAATAACAGTGTTGTGAGTTCGTGTATTTTGTAACTGTGTGGAATTGAAATAAAACTTCTTCACGTCAAACACCGGCATTTTTAATACCCACGGGTGTAACAATATATAAAGCTTTATACTAATTTACAATGTTTTGGAAAGCAGTCTGTGTATTATAAATTTTGTCTTTTGTCCCTAAAGTCACTCTTTGTACACCCACAAAAAATTATAATAACTGTAAACAATACTTATATAGTCTAAAAAACGTCACAAACATAAAACAAACTAATAAACCTGACCGATTTTCTTGCCGTTTCTTCTCGATGATTGGATGATGTACGAACAGTACTTAGGTAGTGTTTTCTAATGTTATCACTGATACGTACCGCAAGGTGATTCATGCTTGCAAATTCTATAATATAACTATATACTATGTCCATTAAAACCCGTACATTCGTTTTGCATTAAGAAATTTTATCACTATAATAAACAGAAAAAAAAAATCATCTTACAACCGCACATATCGGAATAAGTAAAAAAGATTTCGTATTAGAGACGCCTTTACGACACCCCGAAATATATATTACAAACGTGACTATCCTTCGATCTGGATTACAGATGGCGGATCGATTCAACGGAAGAAATGTTAAGTCGGGAATTAAACTTGTACTTTGAAGGTTCCGTAACTTAATCTTAGTTTCTAGTGATCACTGTTGATTGCCGTATTCGATCCTCTATCAAGATCTAAGAAAATTTGACATCTGCTGAGGTAACCCAAATTTATTATCTGTCTAGTATGGTTAGGTTTCGTAGTATTTTTTTTTATTTATGAAAAAAATATGAAGTGTATTTTTACGATGCTCACATTGTAACAAAAGCTATAACACAATGAAGTTGCTTATTGTGGTGGCTTATGGACATAATATTAAGGTCACATAACATAGAGTATCAATATTCAAAGAAGTATAACTTCTGTTACCTAGATATTTGTCGGTATTAATATTTCAACCGTACTAATCACTCCCACTGTTCACGGGGTGCGATAGCAACAGGTGTGCTCTGTGACCGCACGTATTATATAAGCCGGCAACAACGCATCATTCTCGTTAGAACTATCGGACGATTAGTAGTTTGTGATTTATAGTTCTTATTTTATAGTACGTCATTGGAAGCCTATTATACGTAGTCAAGGATATAAAGTTAACACTTCTAACCTGCGTACATAAGAATACCTACACACATTTTGTGCATCAATTTTGTTTTGCATACTCGATAAACAATTTAGAACTTGTTTGTTCTATTATGGTATCCTGTCAACTGTTATAATTTTTATATGTATATGAATTAATCATAATGCCAGAGTTAATTTTTACATAAACGTTATGTTCAAAATATAGACATACGAAATTTAAAAAAATTATGAAATCCAAAAGGATATTTTTATGTATATTTTACTACATAACATATATACGCTGTTTAATTTCCAGAAACTTATGCAAGTTATTATTGTTACTATACCTATTATTAAAGTCACAAACATGCAAACCCTTTTTTTAAGGAATCCTAAAAAATTTCGCCGCCATCCGCTTTGATTTGCATTTTAATATGCACAAGGGGGTAGCACTGGAACGAACCCGTCATATTGCGCAAAAGTGATCATGTAAAGTAGGCATATGTTGGCTAGAGAGAAATCATATAGGCAAAAGAAGTGATTTCAAAAATTATATTTTATTCTTAGGGGGCGTTCAAGTATTACGTAACTCAATTTGGGGGGTCTTGTAAAATGCTACGATGTGTTACAAGGGCGAGAGGGGGGTTCGAACAACGCGTTACGTAACATTTTTTTTTAATTTAAATAAAAAACTAAGCAATTTAGATTTTCCAAGATCGCAACCCTTTTCGTTTATTTTTTACGGGGAATCCTTCGATTGTATTGTACGTTATTTTATTTTGTTCTCCCGAGTTTGCAACCCTTATCGTTTGTTTTACGGGTAATCCCTCGATGTATTGGCTGTAGGCAGTTTTGTTAAAGTGAGTTCATAGTGTAATGTCCTCCAAATAGGGAGATTTGCATCATCAGCTGTTCTTGGTCTATCATGCTGACTTGCTGACTTGGATATTACGTAACGTTTAAGGAGGGGGAGGGGGTATAGAAATATGTTACGGCACATTACGTTGGGGGGGGGGGGGGGGGTGCCCTGGAAGCTCAAAAATCGCCAAAAAATTCGTTACGTAATACTTGGACTTACGTAGGTATTTCAATAATATTATATATCTAGTATAGAACATTTAATAATGAAATACAGTTTATTTCGTAAAACAAATAAATAAACTTTAAATATACATATTTGTTTTCCAACATTTTAATACCGTGACCTTACAATAAACAGGTAACTAAAAAATATTTTAAGGAATGGCACTTCTTATTTTATAGATATTTTGTTACGTATATTTTATTCTTCGACATTTTACAAATTTGAATAACAAGAATGTATTGACGAAAATATATAAAATATAAATTTGGTTCGATTTTGTAATACATTATTAAAAGTTATTTAAAAATAAAGGCGAATAAAAAATGTCTTATCAGAAGAACCTTTTATTCCAAGTTTAAGATATCTTATTTTATGAAACGCTTATTATACAAAACCTAAAGTACCTACACAAAAAGAACTTGCATGAATTAAATATTTTAGGTATTAAAACCCTGGTTGTTTGGAACGTTTAATTTACGTAAATATTTTCTTTTTAACAACAGCCTTTATTATCATAACAACTGAAACTTTTCTTATTCACTCGTTATACCTCTAGTACAAGCTTTGGTAAATATTTGTTTTTGTACATCAAACTTGAATAATCTATCTTCTTTAGTATAAGACCTACGCGTAGAAAGCCCACCGTTTGTCCTTCGCGTGCCCTCTTCGATTTACTTACTTCTTTTTTTATGTTAACAGCTTCCGTTATTCACAGGTGTTTGATCGTTTTTAAAATCTGGGCTATATATTATAAATGGGCCTTGATAGTTAGTGTAGTAGAAATAAATATGAATCTGTAAACCCATCTTCCACAGTTAGTAAGTTCCTACTTCCGTAACACATTGATGCTGGATAATAATTTCTATAGGCACATAAAGATTTTTTTTTAATCAAAAGGATAATATTATATCTTGAATCAATGCGTGGATGATAGTGATTTCTAGTAATGACACCATCCAAGTATATTCAGTCAGTATAATGAATAAATGTAACAACAATTACATATATAATTGTTTTTATTGATTAACCCTGTCGAGTTTCTTGCAGCCACGTCTCAATGGCTGGAATGTTTTCAAAACCAGTAGTAGTGCTGTAATGTTTGTAAAGTGCCTTTCTTGGAGTCTAAATAGAATTAAGTATTTTTGCTTTTTATTTGATTTAATTTCAATTGAAATAATTAGTTTTAAATAAAAGGTTTGAAAGTAATTGAGTTAGGTTCTGTAATAAGTTTCCTAAGCACATTAACGATTTTCCGGGCAATTATGAACTCATGAATCATATTAATCAAGTTCTATTATCGAAAGGGTATTTATTATTTTATTAAAAAGTTACTTTTTACAAACGACTTTATCAAATAAATTCTTACTTAACTTAAGTAGTTATTCCATACTTTATTTTATTACATCTCTCTAACGGTTAAGGATCATGAATTTCGTACGATTGTATAAAGTTGTTGATTCTTTTTTTTGCTATTGGATTGAAGAATATCGGTAATACTCAATAACCATAAATCACAAAGAAAATTATCTATAAAAACTTACTCCAAAAATTCATATCATGAATATCTTGTTAATCTTATATCTAATTTGTGCTACACTATTCGTAATACTTTTAAATAACAATATATTTTAGAGATGGATGAAATTAAGAATTTTAGATATTAATTCAATACACATTATTATTTTAAAATTGATTATTCAATTATATTAAAAATTTAAAGCTTTCCGATCTAAATTAAGGGAGAATGATTGTTTTTAAATACTGAATATGATTTAATTGAATTTTTAATTATTCGTTGATTTAAATATTCATGTGATTGTAATTTACTGAATCAATCTCTGGATGTATTTTGAGATTTTTAAATAATATTGCATGATAGTATAAATGCTTAAGTATTGTCTACTAAAACCCATATTAAACTGTACTTTGATAATAAAAAAAAACTTCTTCTCTAGTATCGCCACAAGCAGTATTTTAAATAAAAATAGCTCCTTAAGATAGGCCAGACAGCCTACTGGGAATCGAGACTAACTGCTTAGGGTGTCGTAACGTTACTTACTTAGGTACCGTCACTTGTGGAGGCTCTTTCCATGAACCCCATGCATTTTATTTCATGCAAATGAAAATCGAAGCAAAATCCAATTAGTGATTTTGAGATACGAGAATTATAAAAAATTATATTTAAATAGATAACGGTGAAAAGGCCCAGTCAGTATACAGTGATACAATCGAAACGACTACAGAGGAAGTGTCGAAACCATGCGGATACTTAACAGGAAACCAGGAGAGCTTTTCAAATTCCATTTACGTGTAAGTTTTGTCAGCGTTGCAACAAAAATATTAAATTGTTTAATTTTAACTGCAATATCTGCTTTTCTTCGATTATTTGGTTTACTTTTGAGATTCCGTCACTTACAACTATTTGTTCAGGTTCTTTAAATTTTAAATGGATTTATTGATTGGTTTCATGTCCTTAATCTACATATGTTAAAACATCTATTTTTATGTCTGTACATGTATTTCTTTTCAAATTTTCTTATAAATGTCTATCATGAACGACACTGGTCTCGAATATGAAAAAATTTTGTTGGTCTCATTATATGTCCGGATTTTATTAAAAAACGTTTGTCGTTCTTATGAAATTTTGTACACAGGAAGCTTATGACATTTTATAATTGATAATGATAAACTGTAAGATTTGTTAATAATACCGTAAAAAAAAAAACCATTAAAAAATTCTCAACCGCCTTTGATGAAAAGTTGTACACGGGAAGTATATGTAATTCCTCAATTGATAGATAGGCTATAAGAACTTTCAATAATATGAGTAAAAATAATATTACAGGTGAACATAATTACTACCTAACAAACGCGTTGGGACCCGCGGTGCCCCGCTGGTATTAATATAGAACTATAGATAATGTTGCAGGAGGCGTGGGATGCTAATTGTATGCAAGGAATGTATGTGTAAGGAATTACCTAGATTGCTTTTCTAACAGTCAGTAGTGTTGTTTTCTCTAGTTTAATTAAGGTTCATCTATTCATTCGGGCAGGTGAACCATATCACTGAGTTGTAGAGCCGCAGAGACCACGTGTCTCACACACTCAAGACTATAATTTAAATGCTAATATATCTATGTCAACGCAAACCCGTTCTGTTGGGATTTTCACAGCACATTTCCACGAAAATGCGTGCTTGCTTGTTGTATATATAATATATATCTTTTACATTTTTTCTTCTACGTAATATATTATTAGATATTAACTAAAATGCTTTCACTCGTCAGAGATCGCGTCAGAGCTAAATCTGCAAATATATGTTTTGCGAAAGGGGGATGTATTTTTTTAATAGAAGTATTGGTAGTTTTGTTTTTTGAGACATGATGTTTGAAAAATGGGTAAAAAATAAAAAGTACGCATTTTACTGTTTTGGTAGACATTGATAGTATACAGAGGTGTCCCGTAAGGAATGGACCAATGCTATGATGGTGATAGAGGAGGATGACATGATCTAATAGAAACACTAAAATTTATTGTCCTAGGCCTAGTAGTTTTAAAGTTATGATTTTTTTAAATCTTATGTTGATATTCTCCTTCTATGAACACAAAATTTAAATTTTAAATAAAATAAAAAAAAATTGTTTAAGGGATTTAAAAAAACGTATCTTTAATCAAAATGTTATTCTTGCTTAATTATGGGTATAACATAAAAATAAAAGCTAAAACATATGCAAAAATTTATTGACAAAATATGCAATGTGATATTGTAATGAAGCTGGTGTAAAAAAATAGTATAATAGCCTTGTGGAACTTTTGTTTAAAAAAATCTAAAGTTCATACCTAATCCAATAAGGTATAATTCTATGGTATAAAGTAATTAAAACTTTTTTTATTCATCATTCAATATTACGGACTATTTTTTTCGACGGCAATTAAAATAAAACAAATGTAACATTATTGATGAAAATTGTATTTATTGCGGCTCATTTTATTACAATAAACGCTCAAAATGCCTTCCTCTAACTCTTACGCACAACCAACATCTTCTAATAGAATTTCTTTTTAAACTTCTTAGAGCCCGCGTATTATTTTTTACAGTTTCAGCCACAAAGTTCAGTTTTTGTCTTAACACACTCTCATTTGTATTATTACTCTCCTAGTCTGCTTCTTTAACCTACTACCAGCCGCTTTAAGTCTGCAGATTGTTTCGTACATAAGGAGAACTCGAAGTGTAGCTTCTGAGAACAGGACACTGCTTACAATAAATCTGTTGTCCCTCTCTGTTGTTACTCTTTTGCGACCTTTTCCTTTACGTTTTGTATACTCTCTAGTCTGCCGGTATCGTTTAACACTGCAAAAAATCACAGAATTGGACATTCGTAATGTTTGAATCAGTTCATTCAAGTGTAATCATTTTCAATTAAAGTTACAGCTTTAGACACCTGAGCAACGCTGGGATCCGCTATTATCACTCAAACTTATAAAATAAGGTTTTTGTCAAAAAAACAGAAATAATGTAAAAAGTAAAATTTGTGAAAAACAACAAAAACCTGCAGAATTTCGTAAACTACTTATCAAATAAATTAACAGATAGCCAAAAAAACACATGAATGTCGTTTTCTTCTTCTTGTTATTTTGACGCCGCAAAAAGCCCTTGCCAGTGTCAATGTTTTTAAGCCTTCGTAAAATATTCCTATATACAAAGTTAGGTCTTCTGACAAGATGGTGGTTCTCTTGTCAGAAATATCTAGGGAGTTTTGTGACATTCCAAAATGCATGTTTACCGCTTTACATTTATAATCCACTTCACTTATGCACAACAACCAAACTATGTCTATGCGCAAAATGCCACCAATATTACATAATATAGGGTCAAAAAATGTAAATTAATGAATTAAAAATAAAAACCACAACGTGTCACTTTAAGATCCCGCAAACAATTCCCATATTAATGTCGTAAGTAAAATTCCATTCAAAATCTTTTTTTCAAATTACATAATACTAGTATATATGGCCAGTATGAAATAAGAAAATGTTTTTTGTTATTCTACCTTTTTATTGCGTACCTCTTAATTTGTCCATGAGTGTATATAACAATGCAATATAACTGTATGAAATTTGTACAGTACAAGGAGCGGATAGTCGAGGGCCATAACATTTCGCATCTTATCAATATGAATGAGGTACAACTACGCCTTTTGTTGATAATGGTTATTGTTACTTTCAATACGCATCTCTTCTGTCTTTCTAGTTTTTATTTGATGATTTTAATGTACTCGAAAAATCATGCATTTAAAGTTAAGAAACAGTTTTGTCTGCGGTTATACTAGGGAACAAATTTATATCATAATATACGCGTACAGACTACGAATCTTCGTTGCTCTAAATATAAAAAACATGTCGTTGTGTTTAACCCCTTGGTTTATTAAGAAGAGACCGTTGCGCAGTTAGTAGTGGTTTATTTATAGAACCATATCAGTAATATTATTCCAAGTAAACATAATAGTAGGCAGATAACTATTTGATGTCTCACCATCTCCTCGGCTAATTTACTGATACGAATACTTGAAATGCGGATATATTCAAATGTATTGATATTGATATCTGTTGGTATCTTTTTGAATGTTTTGAACACGATATTCGTATCGATTTCTCGTGGGTAGCGTTTTAATCAAGAAATTTATGAATCTGCAGCACGTAAGCGTGTATACGAAGTACAGTTGTGAATAAAAGAGGACGTTACTGAATTTGTTTTTTTTTGTTGTAAATCTTATTTTTTATGGATTTTCATGCTAACAGCACATATTAAGCCCTATCGTAGCATAACCACAGTATATATGTACATAGGTACTTTAATAATAAGATGCAATTGATTTGAAAAGACTAGCCGCCTCATCAGTGGTTTTTTATAGTCTGTTCAATCATGTCTGTGGAAATTATCTGTTACACTTATACAAATAATATGAATCTTTGTCACCTACGTTAGCATAAACTATGTTATAGAAGATAGTTAGTTACATATATTGTGAAACAGGTTCAGATTTACATACAGTGTTGTAATAATAGGTACTCAACGCATTAAAACTCTACACAAAAACGGTAACCACTTTTACAATAGAGCTGAGTGTAAAAATGATGTGAAGAAAATGTGAGCTTGTGATGTCATAGCTGTTGAAAATAACTGAAATAAATCCGTAAGGCGTTTTTTATTAGAATAATATTAACATATATTCGTATGTAATTTCATTGTATAGAAATTATTTTGTATCATCGATGTACTAATAAAATGGAAACATAACTTAGTAATTACTACATACTACTTACATTGTTAAACTATACCGGTTACAGGATAACAAACCACCATTGAGAAATAAGTTTAAAAATAAAATTTTATTTACACCAAAATAATACTTTTTTTTTAAATAAATAAAGTCGGTCGTTGTAGATTCGGATAAAGAATAACTAGGTCGGTAATGGAAAAAGTATTAGGTCTTTACCTATGAAATTGCCGTTTTGTATGAAAAAATGTAAACGAATTTTTTTCATGTATTTTTTATTTGTATTAATCGAAGTAATCACCCATGCAATCAATGCATCTTTGCCAGCGCAGTGGCAGTTTATTGATGCCCTTCTTAAAGAAATCAGCTGGATGGGAGGCAACAAATTCTTCAAAGGCATTTTGTACTGCCTCTCGGGTATTGAATTTTTTCCCCGCCAAGGAGTTATCCAAATTCTGGAAAAAGTAGTAGACTGTAGGCCCAAGATCTGGTGAGTAGGGCGGATGACGGAGAACTTCCAACCCCAGTTCTTGCAACTTGGAGACCGTTTGCTGTGCAGTATGAGGTCGCGCGTTGTCGTGCAGAAGCAGCGGAGACGAGCGATTGACCAATGCTGGTTGGAGATGTGCCAGCTTCTCCATCATTGTGTTCAGTTCTTCACAGTACACATCTGCAGTAATGTTCACCCCGTTTGGTAAGAAGCTGTGATGAATCACACCGGCGCTAGACCACCAAACAGTGACCATCACTTTTCTAGGGGTAAGTTTTTGTTTAGGGCATTGTTTAGGTGCTGAACCAGGATCCAACCAACTTACTGAGCGCTTGCGGTTATCAAACAATCCATTTTTCATCGCAGGTAACAATGCGGTTCAAAATTCCTTCATTTGTGTGTCTGTTTAGCAGTGCAAGGCACGTCTCGACACGTACTTCGCGCTGGCGATCATTGAGTTCGTGGGGCACCCATTTGTCAAGCTTTTTTACCTTGCCAATTTGACGCAAATGGACCAATATTGTTTTGACGCTAACGTCGAAAGCTGCTGCTAATTTAGCCGTAGATTGTGTAGCATCAGCTTCCACAATCGCCTTTAATTCGTCATTGTCGACCAAAGTCTTAGGACGACCGCGAGGTTCATTTTTCAGGTCGAAATTCCCAGAACGGAAGCGAGCAAACCAATAACAGGTGGTGCGTTGGTTTGTAGTGTTAGCTCCGTAAACGTCGTTGATATTGCGTGCCGCTTGTGCCGCGTTGCTGCCACGACGGTACTCATATTCCATAATTACTCGAATTTTAAACGTATCCATGATGACAAAAAAGATTGAAATGCGATGAAAATGTAACACTAATCAATAAACAAATGACTACTTTTGGAAAAAGAATTCCATATTTTTAAAATATTTTTTTTTAAAATTAGAACTCTTAGCCAAACAAAAATTATTTTGATTTGAAATGGCCAGTACTGCAGAACGACAATTTCATAGGTAAAGACCTATATATTCGTAATTATTATACAGTCTGTACCTATGTATGTACACACATATTATCCTATCGACTGTACTTGAAATATGGCTTTTCGCGAAGTTCAAACGTTAATGTTTTTGTCGTTTCCTTCGGCCCTCGACTTAATTTCCATTGAAATGGAGTTTTTCCTCAGCATCGATTTGAATTCAATATTTCTTTAGTAAAATGTATTTTCATACGTCTATCCTTATTGAAGATTCTTTAGGAAATAGGTTTCTGATACTTTTTATTATATATAAGTAAAGATATGTGAGAGCATGTATTTTTTTCCGAATAAAATACTTCATAAAAGAAGATTTTCGCATAAAGACTTTCATATAATACGCACAATTTTACCATGCCTCGTGGCGCAGAGATAGTAAGCCATACCACAACCATACTATTGAGCTATGACCATGAGGTCGCGGGATCGCACATGTGTGACTTTTGTGTTATGAGATCATAATTAACAGTTGTATGTTTTCTTCTCAAAGAGTATAAAGCAATATTGAAATCACACCAAATTCACAGCTCAAATCTCATTCAGTCTATTTCAGACCAAGTAATTGTTGGTAATATTTGAAATTAATTGGCAACAATCTCTACTCTTTGCGATTTTTTAACCACAGACTATATTTATTATGTGTTTGACATTTGCAGTATGAACGTAAACAATTAATGTTTTTTTTTAATGTATTTGTAACTCATATTATACATAAGTTTTAGCTTTCGGCACTCCCTCTCTCTCCAAACTTTAACAATGCCAAATCTCGCTCTCCTCCGCGCACGTAATATACTTACAAAGGAGTACACTTGTTAATGGATGTATAAGTAGACATAATTCATTTATTTATTGGTTTACATTTATATTTATTCTCTCACGACTTTAAGGCTTTGTTCCAAACAATGAAGTAAGCTTCTTATGTTACAGTTGACAGTGGCATGGTCTAACAATGCATCCGCACCGTCGCGGTCGTAGGCGTACACATTGTCCGAGCGGGCTGCTGCAATACGTTATTAAACTTAAATAGGTCCAAGCAAGCGATGCAGAAACTTCCCATTACTTGGGATCGAAAGAAAATCTCTTATCAGGAGCGATCATTGGGCCGGATTAATATCTAACAGTGCTCCAACAGTCGGGGAAATGAGATTTTTACGCGATGAAACCTTTGTGCTTTGCGGGGCGGCTCGACGCAGCGTGGCTCGCCTTTTGTTTTTTGGTACTTTCATTTCATAATAGTCGTGCGGACTAAATTCCCTGTATGTAGGAATCCTTATGAAATACCTGATCGTTTTTATATAATTTTTATTGATAACATTTTTATTTTCTTTCGCTTTTTGCGGTCCTTTCTTGACAAAATTCATTGATTTGATTCACAGATAGATCGTAATCTAAGAAATACAAGTATTTGGTATTTAACATTTTATTTCCGTTCACTTATCTTTCTTTGATATTTTTTATAGTAAGTAGCACAGCAATGTGACGGAACTGTTTGATGGTAAGCAGAGTACAATCCAAAAACAACGCGATCGTCGAGAAATAGGCAGTCCATCGACGGTCGTTGCTGTCATGTCGCATTGCAAGCCGCTCGGCACATTGATATGCATAGGCAGATCCCGAAAATAGAGACTGTGACGATTTTATCACCATATGCGTGTAGGTTGTTTATTTTTTTATTCAATAGTACATTATTGCAAGGCCGTGAAATAGGTAATTGCAGATCGAGTATGAGTTTCAAGGCAGAGCCGTATGCGAGAATAAGAAAAGCAAAATTGACTTACATGTAGTATTTACTATGACAATGAAATTATATATTTTTCTCAAACATGCATGGAAATATTGTCATTATTTTCGAAAAACAGAACACGCGAAGTATCGAATTTACGGACAAAGAATATCAAGTCGATTGCAGGAGCGTTTTTTGAATTTAGAACATTACAAAGCTCCAGCAAAGTTGTATGAAACGGCGTGCTGGGTTTATTAAATACTCTTTGATTGGATCTCTTTTATCACTCTTGGCATGTCCGTAAATACAATACATCGCGTGTTCTTTTTTCGAAAATAATGAAAATATTTCCATGCATGTTTTAGAAAAAAATATAATTTCATTGTCATAGTAAATACTATATGTAAGTCAATTTTGCTTGTCTTATTCTTTAAGCAATAAATTTAAATTAATTGTCTAAGTGATAAAATAAAATAATATAACAAGTTCGAAAGATTTTACTGATCCCTAAGTAAGTAGTAAGTTTTGTAGTCCCTAAGGATCACAAAAAACACTTTATTTAAAGAAACACAATGAAATCTTAACATCTCTCCAAACATTTTCGCTTTCTCTCAGCGGTTCCAAACGTCTTTAGTTGAGCTCTAAAACGACCGCCAAAGTCTATTGTCTCTCAGTTTATTCGAAGAATTTCACTTCCGTGCCATTAATTTTCCATTTTCCGCCCAAATCGACTATTGAGTGGCTCAACCGGCGAATTTTGAGCGACAAAATCCCAATAAGTTAGTGTTATGTTTATCGAATAATCAGTTTCTCTAAACTTTATGGGTTAAGCTTAGCCGTTGTTGTCTATTAAGATTGTGTTTTGTAGGTATTTATTAAAAAATATATTAATATCGGTGTGGGGATACGACAACTGTGTCCGACTGGATCGCCACAAGGTGTAACAACTGTTGTAGTGGCACGCTTAGGCGTGTCGCATTGGGACCAGCTGGTGTATATTATCAGTGAGCAAACGAGGTGCTAGGGATCTTTACCTAATTAGATCGCGACCATAATATACCAGGTGTAGTAACTGTTATAGTCGCACGCCCAGGCGTGCTGCATTGGGATCAGCTGGTGTATATTATCCAGTAAGCAAGCGGAGTGCTAAGGATCTGTACCTGATTAGATCGCGACCATGATGACCTGACTGGGTTGCAGCTACAATGTACATGATACACCCGTCACAATGACTCTCTTTTGGATTGTCGCAATTCGAAGAGAAGCCAGTATATATCTAGCTACATTGAAGCTTGCAGGCTGGCATGACGATGACCGGCGATGGATAACCGGTCACGTAGTAGTCGCTGTAGTTTTTTATTTGTATTGTGTTTTAGGAACAGTGCCAGCACTTTGGAGTGCTACAATTAAAAAAAAACTCGAGACATATAGCGGGTAGTCATGAAGTTCCTTTTGTTGTATATTATGTGATGACCAGACTTGTATGCACTGTTGTATGTACGTACGGTACAAGTGGTCGATGTTTCGAGTTCCGCTGATTTAAGATTTTTATTTTATATAAACTTATTTTTTCGGTTTTTGTTTATAAAGTTATGAAAATAAGCATTTATTATTATTGAAAAATATAAACAAATAATAAACTTAATAATTACATTCAAAATAGAATGTTTTTTTGGTTTTTGTTTAAAATTATTGAATGTACTCATTAAGATTATGGTTTGTTTATATTTTTATATTAACTAGGGATCGCTCTACGGTCGAAATTAGACCAGCGACTTTTTGATCATAGACTATTTTCTGTTTGACATTTGCAGTATTCATGAACCTAAACAATGTACATTATCTACATCACTTGCTGTCACTTTTCGTTGAGTGACAATATCAATATTTTGGGGGGTCTAAGTTCAATGGCACTGGTTGGGTTAGGATTCGCAGTATTAACTAATTTAATTTAATATAGTAGTAACAGATATTATAGATAAATTTTAGCTTTATGTACTCCTCCATATAAACTTTAACCATGCCAAATCCCACAGTCTTCCGTGCACGCGATACGCTTAAAAAGGGGTAGAAAGCTTTTGCTTCACGTATTAATATATAGATAATTGATAATAAAATGTTACATACAACATTGCGTGCAAATCTCGTCATGACACGACTTGGCCAATTTCACGACTGTCTAAGTTTTGAAAGTCCTCTAAATGCATGTTTTTTTAATTGTCGGTCAGGTCGGACAATTTTTAGTTTAGCTCCTATCACGCGATAAGTAACTTTGTTACAAAAAATCTTGGCACTAATAACTGCTCCCGGATATGGCATATTATATATATGAATATTACGCACATTTTTTGTGACTTAAGTGTTAATGAAACTATACTTCATAGCATAATTTTTGTTCGCCAATTAAATTTACGGCAGAAGGTTGGTCTGATTAAGGCTTCTCATGTGTGTCTCCTACATGAGAAGTAGGTTCGAATCCAAATGTGTGATCAAAGGAGTATCTACGGAAAAAAAATTGAAGTATAAGAAATTTAATGTACCTTTTTAGGGAAGAGAAAGCAAACAAACCCTGAGATAAGCTGCATCCGAGGCTGTATTGTTAAAAGGTCGAGTCCCTTTAACAAAGAACCCTATTAACCCCGTACTAACTAATGGACGATAGGGTTACAGTGTGACCTGACTCCGGGTCCTTTGTAATGTTGAAATACTTGTTATTATTTTAAGGTGTTCATGAATGTTCATTCTGTTTGTAAACGGCCGTTTTTCTCACCAGCTCTTAAAGAGCCTAATGCTTAAGATGTGGTTATTTATATTAATAAAAATAAAATGATTGTCTATATAAAGAAATACATTTTTATTTCGGGTCCGCATGTGTTTATTACGCAAAAATTATTTTCGTCTTGTAATTTTATTATTAGTTTATTACACATATTATTGATTATATTTTTATAGCTATTGAGGAATGACAAGCTTTTCATGTAGATGCGTGCGTTTCATAGAAATTGGTCAAAGCGTTTTTGGGCTAAATCAAGGCATACAAACAGACCGACCGCCAGACAACATTTTTTTATGGTATATTCGTGATTAGCTTCCTTTATAATGGATGTCTATCAGGAAGTTAGGAAAAAATTGCACGTACAAAGTTATGGTAGTCGGTACGAGTTTAAATAATTAAAAAAGAAAGATTTATTTTAAACTAATTATTTATAGTTCCATAATCAAGACTAACCTAAAAAATATGAGAATCGCGTCGTAGTTTCCCATGACCGGAATCTGAATGGGTTTACTGCGTGGTAATTACAGATTTATTAATATAGATTTGGGCCATGACATGAGTGGTATTTGGTTGTAGGTACTTGTTAAATGCGTTTTGTTTATAAATTTTTGTCGCTTAGGTTTCTATGCCCATTTTCTTTTTACAGCACACTTTTTAGGCCAGTAATTTGAAACACCAAAATGAGGTCGATTCCAAGAGTTTAAAAGGCATACATTAAAGGGATCGAATTCCCGCCCCTTCAAAAGATGCTATCTCGAGTGTCGTCGGCAAACCGTTTCGCTTTGAGCGGACTTTTTCATTCCTTTACGTTGTAGGCAGAATGTTAACTAGTGTGAGGCGTGGGCAGTGAGCGATGAAAAGAGATGTACACACGATACTTGCATAGTTTAGACGTCGCGTTTGCTTGCCAAAGTTAATGGAACTTGTTGGGGGGAGTGAAAGGCTGTCTTATCTCGACCGTTTAAGAGTACTTTAGCTTGTTTGTCCTGTGAACATGCATTTTGTTAAAAGCTTTCTTGTTTTCATAGACAAGTTTGTTAAATTTTATATAAGTAGCGGATTAAATATAAAATAAATTATGTCAATTTTCGTAATGCTTTTTCATAAGGTGTGTTTAGTGGAGAATAAAATTGAGTGATATGTGACTGATGTTTAGAAACCAAATTGTTATCGCTCATAGGTTGCGTTCCGGGCACAAGGTCTTGAATAAATTTTGTTATATGATGGAAAAACGTAGTTCGCCTCATTGTCCACAATGCGACAAAGTCCAAGATATGCATCACGTTTTAATGGATTGTGTCCTGAACAAAACAGAGAGAAAAAGTCTGGTAGTGCTCCTTGGTCTCAATATGTGGGATCAGGTTATTCAAACCGGGTAGTACTGACACCCTTTCGGTTTACAACTTTATTGATTGTTACTTTAAATAATATGTGTTGATTTAACTAGGCCGACGTAACCCAAAAAGGGTTAAAGGCCATAAAACTAAAGAGGGAAAAAAAACTTTAATTTGATTATTTTTTTACCGTTATAGATTTATAGTTGTGGCCACAATCTCATCTGATCTTCAGTTATTTTTATTTTGTTACGCCAAATAAAGTACCTACCTATAACATGTTACGTGCCTAGGTCCTTACTCGTAAGTAAGTAAGTACATACATATTTAATAAATTAATTTTTATAGTGTTCGTTGTTAGTATGGATATGGAACAAGAAGAAATATGTAGTAACTGATATTTTTAACCTATATATTAAAAGCGTATTTACAGAGTATAAAGTTTACAGTGTAATATAAAACACAATGATTTTTTTTACAATTCCATTAACCGCATGACAATGTTGTCCATATTGGCATAAAATTCGTGTCTCTTTCAATAATAATTGCCGGCGGCTCGCGCTTTCTCTAATTAAACGCGATTTTATTTATATCATGCAATGCTTTTTACACATTTAAAATCCATATTCAACCTGAATAAAATATTAATATATAATTCCGAGGAAACCGTCTACGATAACAATCAGATCGTGCTAAAGTTACCACGAGCGAGCGATCTTATTGAGTACTAGCTGTGCCCGCGGCTTCGCTCACGTGTACAACAGAATGCCCGCGCGAATCTTGCCCCCCTCTCCCGGCTATTTTAAAGACAAAAATGTTTATTGTGGGTGTTCTTTGGAGATAGATGTATACTCTCCCGGACTTTTGTGTAGGTCTTTTTAATGCCTATGATTATGTACTACAATAATGTGCGATGTACAATAATCTCTTATGGTTTAGTTTACTCAGCGAAAGCCATTTAAGCGCCCGAATTGATTCACCATGATCAGTTTTTTTTTATTTGTGCGGAACCCTAATTTTTTTTGTAAAATAAAAGTAGTCTAAGTTGCTCCCTATAACATAAGCTATCTATCAGTGAAAGTCCCGTCAAAATCGGTCCAATCGTTTCAGAGATTACCCGGAATAAACAGACAGACAGATAAACAAAAAATTTAAAAATGGGTTTTGTTATAGGTTTCGTGTATACTTTTATATGCATTTAGAAAAAAGTTTGTATTTTGACATTACAAACAGACACTTTAATTTTATTAATTGTATAAAAGATAAGGTAGGTTAGGTATATATTTATCTATGCCTTATCCCGGGTTAAAATGGCTTTTAAGGCGCATCCGTCATACTACCACCTTAAGGTCTAAATTGATTGAATATATGTAGCGACCTACAATAAAGATTTACCTACTTAGAAATAAAACACATACGTAGGTTTTAAATTTTTAGTTTTCAGGAGTTCGATATTTAGGTTCGTTCTTTGCGTGCGAGATTTAAATCAAGCCTTAGGTAACTTGAAAATGATTTTTCAAAACATGTTTTATCGTTAACTGAATGCACATACAAAATTTTGTGCCTTTGCTGCTGACCGTTGAGGAGTTCCCTCGTCGAAAGTCAACCCTGGGTGTTGTGCTGCACCCGGACCATGTCCAATTTAAAGAGAGCAATGTATACATATAAATATAATCTGCATTATATGTATACGTACATATAGTAGGATCACCGTGAAACATCTGTAGATTACGTTTATTAAAAAATCTTCTAAAAGAGTGAAGCCACAAAACATGTAGGTATGGGTCACCGCGATTCGACCCGTACCAGTAAAGTGCTTTATAAAACCTGCAAACATATAACTAACCCTTACATCAAACCAGGGTTCGGCGGTCATTTGTGACGAGTCAATTTCGGCTTCAATCGAATGTACTTCCTGCTTGTAGACTAGTGTGAGTATGTATTATTTAGTAAAAATTACTCAATTTTGGTCATTAATATTGTTTTGAAAAGACTGTAAATATTTTTTCGTCTTAGGTACATACTTTATTCCATGATTAACTTTATCGTGTAAATAAAGATTTATTTTTAAATGCTTATATATAGCAATTGTAGATTTCAGGTTGTAGATAGCGCTTTATGAAGAACAAATCAATTCATTGTACAAAGCTAGGATTTTTATTTTTTTAATTATAGGTACATAATTTTCTAAGAGTTCTAGGTACAAGTTGTCTAAAATACGCTAAACATCGAACCCGACGATCCGCCGACAAACGTTGTTGACCTATGTTGGCGTGTCGGCGGGGTTCTGTGTGTAGAGCGCTTAAGTTTGACTTAAAATTTTTTGCATATCATGTTACTGCGCCGATGGCACTACGCGGTCGCTTCTCCGCTACCGCCGTGCTGACTGTTATGGGTTCGAATGGGTCGAATCATATTTGTGTGATCCACCAATATTCTTCCGAGTCTAAATGTACTTAACGTGTATATCGATGTATCTGTGTGTATGTCTGTAGCATCGTGGTTTACAACGGCTGAATCGATTTTGATCTAGTTTTTTTTTCTTTGTAAGGTGATTTAATCGAGAGTGGTCTGTAGCTGTAATTCAAGAAAATCTGTTCAGCCGTTTGAAGACTTATCAAGTCTTTTCTAGTTGAAAATAAATGTGAGCATCTTCAACAGGTTTGATTGAGTCGAGATTTGTGTATTCTGTTACTTCAATTACATTAGAAAAACCTTAACCTTGTGCTGCCGCGTCATCTGGAATCTGTAGGATACCTAACTCGTCGCCAACTTTCAGCAGAAATGTCATATTTGGGCTCATTGGAATAGCTTCAACGAATAAGTTACTTGTGTCGGGGGTTTAATAAATTTTCAATTTACCTTATTTATTTTAATTAACATTCTATGCTTGCAAAATCCTCTGTAACAGGGGGCCTGGTCCCTAGCAAGAGAGTTGTCTTTAAAAAGAGAAAAAAAGAAGAAAATAGGTTTATTAATTCTAATTATCTATTTATGCGCCATAATATTATTCTGAAAAATATTTTAAAAAAACCTTAGTGTATGGTCACCATACAGACGAGTTTATTTTATATGGGCGGTGGGGACTCTTTTACGCACAGATTACGGGAAAGTATTGGTTAAATTCCTTTGATACGGCTATTGTTTGACCTTGGACTACAAATTTCGGTAGGTAATATATTTACTAAAGGAACACACTGATATAACTGTTGTGTGTTGCTGGTGAGGGGTGATATAACTGTTGTAAAGAAAATTCTGGTTCCTATTATAACATTAATTTAAATCACTTTATCTATAACTAATTGTATGAAGTTATTTTTGGTAGTATTATATATACTTTGCCTTTATTATCATAACTAATATATTATGTAGTTGTTTTTGTAGCACGGCAGAGCGACGGCACTATGCCCGATGGTAAGCACAGTACAATACAAAAACAACGGCCACCACTGAGAGATCCTCAACCCGTTGCCGGTCGCCGTTGTCATTCCGGCCTGCAAGTCTGGCTGTGAACCCCGGAACCCGTAAATTTTGAGCATGCCACAATAGCTAGAGTGTTACACTTGGATTGTGGTAGTCGCGATCCTTTCACTACTTTCAAAATTTTAATTTCCTATTTAAGCTTAATCCGGCATTATACCACCATTCGGAAGATTGCAGCATTGAGAAGAACTGACATTAAACTCCCGGGCGAGCCCCCGCAATCTCGGTGAAGCTGTAAAAGCCGTCTGAGGCTTCAGAGCCCTCATAGATAAATGGCAAAAAAAAAACTTGATACATATTGCTATATAAAAAAAAGTAATAATGTAGTAATGATGCTTCATATACTAGGGTAAGGGGTAGTAAAGTACCTAGTTGGTGTTAAGGAAACATACTATGACAGAAAATGATTTTTCATGTTTTTCATTGGCAAGCATGGTTCTGTGTGGCTCTCTCTCTCTCTCCCATGTCAATTGACGTGGGATCGAATTTTGCAGCGCGTTTGGGCTTTTTTTAAGTAGACGGTACAATGACTGTCCGCGGAAAGATTGGTGCTGTCCAGAAACAACGGCGAATGCCGGTAACGAATTTCATCGAATCACCACCATTATTGTCGAAAAGGTGTTATAGGATGGATCACTACGCGAATGACGGTGTTTACGGGATGTAATCTCACATCTTAACAATAAGGCACACATATAATTTGCATAGTTCTTTGTTCTTCCAGAGATGGATGGAACTGTGACATACGCCCGCGTTGTTCTGAGTAGTGGAAAGAAGAAGATGTGATAAGGTCAAATAAATTTTCAGGATTTTTTAAATGATACCGAAGATAAAATATTTTGAAAGAAATAATCGTAATGAAACTATTACATGGCTGGTAGAGCGAAAGAGTTAAAGAAAATGAGTTGATACTATCTTACATAAAATTACCTTGTTTAGTTCATTATCCGCAGTCATTGTTTTTTTTTAAATAATATCATTGAAGGTTGCCGTTCTTTCGCTGGGCACTCCTTATATCCATATTCCCAAATCGGCCTGTCAAAATGTAACAAATTGTAAATCTAAAAGCGCTGTAAAAGTTACCCCTTGTCACGATAACAGGAATCAGCACGCGATGTTAATTAAAATAGTCTGCCGTTCGTTAATGGCCTTGATGGAAACTTATATAGTAACTACGTATTCAGTTATGGTAAATCCTACTTATGGCGGCAAATGTATTCATCCTCAATTCTGCCAACGTTATGTGAATAGAATATTTTTCTAATTAATCTTGTAATCTTCAAATACAGTTCTAACAAGATGGCGGATCTCTTATTAAAACTAGGAGATTTTCTATCAACTTTAAACGTACTCCTAGTTATAATTTACAATTCACTGCACTTGTGCGTTCAATAACCAAACTACATCACGTAAAATATCGCCAACACTACAATAAGTTACAGTAACATAACTTTATGAATAAAAATTAAAAATCTCCACATGATCGAGAAAGATCCCGCTAAAAACTCATCGAGACGAGTCAGTTGAGCGTTTTCTAATTTGGCTTACAGTAAATAATAATATAGATATGTGCTCATCAGTTGTAACGGAAAGGTTGATTTTAGTGAAATTGCGCTCTGATGTTTCCACATGATATCTACAGCGTACCTGTGTTGATAGCCCCAAGTAATTTTGTTTATTAATATGTGAAGTTGCCAGCTCGCGATGTTGCTACGCCGCGTCGCTTTATGTAATGGCTAAAGGTTGGATGAAGTTTAAATTTAATATAGCTCTTTTGATGTTTCAATGTATCGTGAATATGTTCATAAGTTACGCTTTGTGTAGTATTATATTATCTTTATTATCGTAGCTGTTTGGGACACAATAGTGGTCTATTAAATCGCGATACCCGCCATAGTGGCTTAGGCGTAACAGTAATCAAGCGGGCTGATAGTGTAAGTATTTGTACCCCACACAGATCTATAGAAATAGCATAGGTAAACAGGCGCTTGAATTCGTAACAAGGGTATCTGACCATGTTGCGAACAAATTCAAAACAGTCGTAATTTATCGCCAGTACACGCGCAGTCGGAGCTAGTTAAATAAAATGCCGAATTATGCGGCGTTAATGTGTAAGAATACGAGTGTGTGAACTATAAACTCTATAGCATCACCTATCACATGTAACTATCATAAAATTAACGATTTTTAAGCATACATTATAAAAAAAAACATCTTCAGTTTTTAGTTATGTCCTATTACCAAGGTGCAGGCAGCTTTCATGAAGAACAAAACGATATTTATGATTCAACTCACTTGCATTGCCTTTTAAATATGCGCGCGAAGAGGTAACTTGGTGTCAAACGCGCAATGAAAATCGTGCTACCAATTAGTTACTCAGCATATATGTAAACGGTTAACTGACTGTCTGACATAACAACGCACAGCCCAAACAAATGGGGCTAGGACGGTAAAAATTTGTATGCGAGTTCATTTTACTTTGCTTTCGTTCAAGCACAATACCGTCACTTTAACATGCTACTGAAAGATATAAATATTAAAAAAATCAGGAAAATTATTAGATCATTGAAAAATTAGACAGAGTGTGGAATGAAGGAAATTTACAAACAATACTAGATATGGAGCGCCAAAAAAGTGTTTACGAACAAGGTAAATCAATCAGCAGGCAAAATTTAATAACTCAATCCCTTAAATTTAATAAATCAGACTTGAAACGTAAATAACCGAGATCCCTTCCCTTACTAAAGCGATAAATTTCACTATGCATTTGTTACAGTAGTTGCTTATGTTAAATTTATTGATCGACTTCAGAAATACCAACTAACCTTATAAAATAAATCACCGTATTATAAAGTTTTATAACAAGGCATAATTTTAATGCGACACAGAAGCTATACCGACTTTGCTTTTGCATGGAAACGGATAATAAATACGGTACTTTATTCACGGGGCACGTAATTACTCATGTCGCAACACACCTGTAAACACGGGTGCATATAAATTATATGTTCTTTGTTATCATTTACGATATATTGTTCCTTTACTGCTGTGGTCTATCAAATTAGGTGTGAGGCGTATTTATGGGGCCAGTTTAAAGAACTGAAAAGCAGTTCCTACATACCTGTTCCCCAGTTTGAAACACTTTTTCCTATTCAAGCCTAAGGATGCTTACTTTGTTAAAAAGAGATACAAAGATATATAATATGGAACAAGCTCTTTACTCTTCTAGGCAGACTGTAATAATAGAAAGAAAAAGCATCACGTAACAGGCTGTTATTTAGGGGCAAGTTACTGGAAGTGTTATTTCTTTGAATCAGGTGGAACAGCTTTCATATTTTACTTTATATAGCTTACTCCTATTATATCTATTATGTAGGACATTTAAACTTGTGATCGAGTATTGTTAAGTGTTAGATTAGAATTGGGAAATAGTTATAGGGAAAATGTGATAAACCATTACTTCAATCTTTACGGTTACTATAAGGCATAAGAGTATTACAATGTCATCACACGATTCGTTATTTTTACTGCCAATTTGAATTCCTCGGGGTGCTGCCTGAGGCGCTGCGCATCAGAAATCGAAAATGTTGGTTGTATTCGACAGTAAATTTTTTTAAATTATATTCGATGCTTAGATTGTTGTAACTACGATAAAGCATGTGCCTTTTAGCATTAAATAAATGTAATCAAAAATTAACCGACTAGACGGTAAGTCCTTAATTACTTATAAAAATCACCATTTTTACACATTTTAAACACTTGCAATTGGTAGTACTTGGAACCCCATTATAATCTATCGCAAATCCGATGAAAATTTAGCGAGCCATTTGCTGTAAATCAGTGGCCAGTTTGCGATCCACTTTTACAACAACATGTAATTTAATATTTACATAATTTGTTCCTTGCAATTAGCAAAATTTTTAAGGGAACAATATTTTCTGCCACCAAAGTTTATATTCGTCACGAATATGTATCCCCTTATTATAATGATGTATTCCCTAGGTAATTATAGTATCAATTGCAAATAAATATTGTTATCATATTAATTCTATTGCTATCTCTTAATTCGTATTGTCATTAAAATAATAGATTTCTCACCAAATAAAATAACTTTATTTTTTATGGTTTCTATTGTAGTCAATCGTGGGTGCGCGCACTGGTTTGGTTTGATTAAGTTGTGATTGCGATCATTACTCCAAAAACAAGTCAGCCGTTGAAAATTCACATTTTAGATAAGCGTTTTGATACTGTTTATTACTGTTTACTTTTATTTTAGGTACACATCTTATTAATTAGGTAATTGAAAGTGAATTTATTAGGCGATAGTTAAAATTATATCCAATCTTTAATTTAGAATGCTGAAAGATGAAACTTGAAGTAGACACAAAACAAAAACGACCAGTGAGTCTGCCGGGGATAATAACTCGTGTTCCGTGTTCAACGGGCGTGTAATTATTTATGTCGTAGTATCCAGTGTTTGCTCACCGACAACCGGTTGCGAACCACTGCCAGGTAACTGGGTTTTGCGGAGAAACCGCCTCGGGTACCGACTAGTAGTAGTACAACTGTGATAATTTGTTTTATGAAGATGTACAATGTTTCATGCATTCGTGAGCAGAACGCTAAGTAAACCTGAATAGTGCTTTGACGTGAGAAGCTATAATATCACATATTAGTGAAACCTTTATGTTCACGTACTTGATAAATAAAATTTGTTAAATGGATAAACTGAAATACAATTGCACGTATTTATTCGGATTTTCAAGGCTTCACCCCTGTTAAATTTGTTCGACCAACTCTTCACTACGCCGCCGTAAATGCACAAGTGTAGACAGACTATCGTTGTGATCACTTCCAGTACTCCCAGGTTTCTTGACGTTAATGGTACTGCTGCGCTCCTTAGAGTCTAAGCCTGAAGTTATATAGCCTATGACCTTTATCAATAAATACGCTATTTAATGCAAAAAGAACTTTATCAACCCTGACTGGTAGTTCGAGAGATTAGCGCTTTCAAACAAATAAACAACAAAAAAAAAACAATTTCGTGAGCTTTATAATATTTACAAGTATTACATATAATACTAAGAAAAATTAGTCTATTGGTATACATACTGTTGAAATTCGCATTTTTATGATTGCACAGTAAAATTGTATACTAAATGCAGTTTTTTAATACATGTAAATATACAATATACATGTTATGTCTAGTTCCAAAGCACTACGGTACTATCTTATAAAAATCTAATAAAAAGTTTACCGAGAGAATATAATAACTTACGTTCAACAGACGTAGTACTATAATGAGTATTTTTCTTGAGGTTTCCAATATCTAGTTATGCATAAAAATTGCATTTAAACTGTTTGGAATAAGTTAATTAGCCGCATCGTATAATGCCGCGATCGCTGTGCTTGGCGAATTGTATGCGCGGGGGCAATCTTACCATCAGGTGAAATCGAGACCAAGCGCAAAAATACGAAATAGATAAAAATGTGTAATTTTTATTTTTACATCGATCTCTATCATATATCATAGATCAATGAATTAGATACACCTTTAATCACTTCTCCTTTAATATAAGACTCTTGTCGTTGGTTTATTTGCCACTGTTTCCCTATCTTCTGCCTTTTGTTTTCACCTCTTGATACCACACGACTCCCACTTTACCTCCAATTGTTGGCAAAAGCTTCGTCTAGGTCTTCCTATTTCTCGCTTACCTTCAATATTCCCTTCTGAAATTGTTTGAAAGAATTTGTCACACTTCCTCATTAGTAATTATATCCGTGCAATTGATGTTCTCCATCCTATAATCACTTAAAACATATTAGGTAATAGAACTATAGTGGGCCAACGGGCACGTCTAGACGGTAAATGTGTAGACTAGTGTATGTGGTATGAGGGAGAGACGGGTGTGAGCCCAAACCACCATACATTCGTTTGAGACGCGTCATTGTGGGTTGACGCATTTTATTAGATATTTTATATAAGACTAGCTGTGCCCATGGCTTCGCTCACGTGGACTACAGAATCCAGCGAATCTTGCTCCCCTGCTCCCGGTTATTTTTTAAAGACAAAAATGTTTATTGTGGGTGTTCTTTGGAGATAGATATATACTCTCCCGGACTTTTTTGTAGGTCTTTTTAATGCCTATGATTATGTACCACAGTAATGTACTATATCTCTTATGGTTTGGTTTACTCAACATAAGCCAATAGCATAAATCGCTGAATATTTGCTTAGAAATCGCAAATTCGTATTATGTAACTGCCTCATTAGCCTAGTGGGCCCAAGCGCGACTACTATGCTCGTGGTCCTGGGTTCGATTCCAAGGTCAAGCAATTGTTATTGGGTTTTTCCTATGAAATTCTCAGTAGCATCTCGGAGTTTCGTTTGTGCCCAATTAATGGCAATAGGCTCGCACCCTATTACATGGGACCTAAAAAAAACATACTCAGCGAACTGTGGGTGTACACCTCTACCTAATCCTTCGGGGAATACAGGCGTGATGGTATGTTATGTTAACACCTATAAAGTACCAAACAATCTGATTTTGCCATTTCAAAGCAAATATTTAGCGATTTCTGCTATCGCTTTGCTATTGAGAAATACATAATAAGAGGGCCAGTAAAGCTGTTATAGCCGTCTGAGGCTTCAGGGCCCTTTGGCTAACAGTATAGTTATATCGAAAAATTTTTTTTGTCAGTGGTTTGGGCTACTGGCTTGTCTTGGTAGACAAAACAATTTATATGTACGAGTAGTCCATTATTTTTATAAAAAACTTACCTTTTCGCAGGAAACCTGTTCATACGAACATAATGTTATGAATGACTCAAAATTAAATGTAGGTCACTGACCTCATAAATATAACGCTTTCATATCGTGCCCCATCCATTAATATTATATATCTGTAGCACGTTATATGTCTATACAAAATTATTACCCCTTCGCCTAAGTCACGCGCTTTGGCATTTTTTCTCCTAATCTCCCTTGCTCCTCGTAAAAATAATAAAGCTTTATATAATAAAATATAAAAAAACGTGAGCGATAAAATATTTTACGCGAAGTTACAATATTTATCTCGGTGTACGCAGTTTCCTACGAGTATACCTCAGAGACCCTTTCTTTAATAACTCATGTTTTTAAAATCCGACGGTTTACAATCTGTTACGTGGATAAGTACAGTATGTGAGTATCTACATCATCTACCAATATTAATGAATTTGTAGTCATGTCTGTACATGTAATATTTTTCAAAACTTCCCGACGGCCATGCTATATAAAGAATGTGAACATGAATATGCAATTGAAAAAAATTTGTATGTCTGCCTGTCTGTTTGCATCTCCGGATTTAACTCAAAAACGGCTTTACAGATTCTCCTGGTACTCAGGAACCTTGTGTTATTAGTCAGTTGATAGACTATATATTCAATACTTATTAATTTTAGAAATCGTATATAAATGTAATTTCCAACAAAAAATATGTTCATTTATTCTTAATCGATTTGATGAAATTTTGTACACGGGAAGTATAAGTCATTTCACAATTGATTTGCTATAAGAATTATTTATAAATAATAATTTTTGCAATTATAAAAAAAATCACTCTCACCAGATTTTGATGAAATTTTGTATACGGGAAGTATATTTATCATTAAAAAATATATTATAATAATAATGAGGACGAGCAATCATTCTAGACGATTAATCAGTCGCGAATGTTATTGATAAGGTAATAAATCGAAAAAGTAAATAACGAAATCAAACTTTTCAATTTTTCCGTCTATTTCACGGAATCGCAATCACCATTCGATTCTATTGTAAGTTGAGAAAAAAAGTGAAACAAACACAGCGGGTACAAAATAAAATCAATCGCGCCCCTATGCCCATTATTCGACGTAGGGAAAACAAACAAAAAGTTTGAAACAACAAACAGCTCTCTGTACCTCGGAGCTCGTATAAGGTATAATGTCTACTTAAACACGGTTACAGCGGTGTACTCTTAGGTTATACAATGTTTTTACGTTTTATTTGACATTTATTTCGGGATAGATTCCATTTTTTTTATATATCACATATAGAAATCACATTTTTAACAACGTATGTGTATTTTAAGTAATTACTACAAATAATGTCACTTAAAACTATTTTACTCCGACAAGGACGTAAGGTAAATTAGCTTGGGGACGTTTTTGCGTTTACAATAGTGTAATACACACAGTGACTAACATTTTAACATAACAGATCCGATATTTTTTTACAAAACGTAAGAAAATAAACTACTGCCGGATACTTTTGTACAAATTAATTAAATAATATTATACTTCATTACAAGATGTTACACGTATTAATTCTTGATTGATAATGCCAACTTCTTCAAAATTTTCGAAGCTGTTTTAAAATAAGTAGGTATAGGTAGGTACTCGACAATGAAACGAAATAATAATAACGACAGGTAATCTTTATTTATTTATTTTAATCAAAATCTGATGAATCGTCACTGTCGTAATCATAATAAATATATGCGATCGATATCATTACTTATTTGGTCACAACACTACAACTATCAAATTAGAACTGTCATCGAGAAAATAAAGAAATGGAAATAGTATAGTAATTTAAAATTCCAAGGTGTAGAGGAAGTAAGCAATTTGAACGTACCTGACAATCAGCCTGTGGAGGAGTTAATAAAATGGGGCTTGTTTTACACCGCGTGACTACTACTCGAGGTCGGTTGCATCATGGCACGTCGAGTCATGTTACTACTGTACCGGGACAAAGTGTTTTCATGATACTATCGAAAAGTGTTTCTATTATGCTTATTTATATTATAATATAAATAACATAGAAGCACGGCAAACTTATCGTACTGTGTGTAATGGTAAGCACATCACAAACCAACAAGACAATTTTTAATGAAAACGGAAACCTACTTCTATGATTTTGAGGAGTTCTCTGGTGTATTTTCGAATTCGAAGGTCCAATGTCAATGAAATTAAAACGGGACAACCCTTGAGGTGATCGATCACTTTCAAACAAAAAAAGAATCATCTAATTCGGTTCATAAACAAATAAGTTATGGCTGAACATCCATAAAAATATATACATTCGTATTGAGAACCTCCTCCTGTTTTTGAAGTCTGTTAAAAAAGAAAACCAACTGCAATTATTTTGAGGAGTTTGCTCATGTACCGACGAAGTAGAAAGTCCAATGCGAATGAAATTAAAATGGGACCACCCTTGAGATATCCCCTTTTCAACGAAAAAAGAATCATCGAAATCCGTTCATAAACAAATAACTTATAACTGAACATACATTTAAAAAAAATATATATAATCCCTGTCGTTGATGCCGGTCGTTGCTGTCATGTAGGTGTGCAAGATTCTCTGCAGCTGGATATACACAGGCTGATCCCGAAACGCGACAAACCAAGAGAAAGCCACTGTGACGAGCTTCCTGCCATGTTTATGTTGGTCGTAACCCAGTCGGGTACAGATACCTACCTTATCACCCGCTTCATTGCTGAATATACACTGGCTGATCTCGAAACGCGATATGCTTAAACTTGCCACTGTGTTTGGTGATGGTAAATGATAAAATATTCTTTATAGTCCCACATGGCAGATCGTTATCTGCAACTCAGATATTTTTGTATAATTTCTTACATATGTATAAAATACTCGAAACAATTACATTTAATCATGTCATTTATATGGAGAACATTTTCATTTTGTCGTGTGAATTTTCGTGTCAAGTACTTTTCCAAATGAAAACGTGTCATTTCCAAAACACGATTTTATTGTTTTCGCTATTGGTAAACGATACTTTCGTGTTTACCGAGCCCAGAGCGTGTAATTATGTATATAGTACCTACCATCTTTCTCAAACTGGGTTATAAGACCCCTTGTGCGCACTTGAATCTTTCGCTAAAACACTGAGTAATATATGCGGTATTAAGGCTGTTCAGAGGGGCGCTAGCAGATTTATAAAAATGGCAAAAAAATCATGTTTGCCTGATCCGTATTTGCGCATTTCTACAGAATTAAAACCAGTACAGTACATTATGTCGTATAATATTTTAAATGCATTATTTAAATTGTTTTGTATTGGTATACAGGCTAAGACAGGCGGAATATCGATTCAATGACCGCAGGTTCGAACCTCGGCATGTATTTATTAACAATTTTTTTTTAGAATGTGCGTACATTTACTTATTCAAATTAGTAACAATATCGACACACGGTTATTGAAAACATCGTGAGGAAACATGAACGCTTTTGGTTTTTAAAACATGCTACAGATACTGACTTAAAAATATTTGGGGCGTAAGTTACAATTTTTTTGGGAAGTTCTAGAAAAATAATTTCTCGCAAAGTTGGTGAAATAAGTTTGAGAACCTATGATACAGTACAAGGCTTCGCCGCTTTGTGCTCGTGTATGACGTTTCGTTTGCAGCGAACAAACGCTTTTCACCCTGTGCAAATGAGAAATTGTTTGATAATTGAAATTTAATTCCCATTCGCCGGTAATTTGTTTGCGGGGTTTATTGAAGCTGTAATAATTGTGTAAATACGGAGGTGGGGTTGTAACCAGCGAACGTTGACAATTATTTTCTTTAGGTTTAATTTATTTTTACTATATTATTACTTTTAACAGCAACGACTGAAGGACATGATAAAAATAATGTTTTACGTCTTTTGAGTTTTGGTGTATTTTAATTATTGGCATATGTAAGTGTGTCTTAAGATTTTATGGAAGTTTGTTATTAGTACAATAAGTTAGCCGACTAAATGTTAAGTTCCGGCAATAAATAATAAAAAATAGCATATCGTCAGTGTGTTTGTAGTACAGACAATTTTGTAGTTTGGCTTGTTGTTGCTTACCTAATAGTTTTTTTACTGAATAATAGTTAACTATATAGGAATAGCCGTTTTATATTATTTCCTTGAAACTGGCAGTACCATGCTAGGTGTTTGTAGTACATAAAATTTTGTAGTTTCTTGTTGTTGCATACCCAATTTTTTCTTGTTATTTCTTTATCATGCTAGGGACGAGAGTGCAAAGAACATTACTGATGCCTTATCTACTTCGATGTATCATTCCGGTATAATGATATACATAGTGGATTATTAAATTTTGTAGTAACATGTTTTCCTCATATAATAATCTGACGGAGTAGGCGTGTATACGAGAGGTGGTTGTAAGTATAAAATCTTCAGGGACCTTGGTAGACCGAACAGATGTGAATAGTCTGACAATCCAAGCGAGTATGTCGTTCTCGTTTGCCTCAAATGTCAATCGTATTTATATGGATTTCTCTGACAGTAGTATCCGAAAACGTTACACAAACATGTTTTGAGTACAATAATGTAATTGGGCGGTTTTTGGGTTTATTTCACCGTTTGCGCTTACATCTATACTAATATTATAAAGCTGAAGAGTTTGTTTGTTTGTTTGGTTGAACACGTTTATCTCAGGAAGTACTGGTTGTAATGAAAAAAAATTATTTCAGTGTTGAATAGCCCATTTATCGAGGTAGGCTATAGGTTATATAACAACACGCTACGACCAATGGGAGCGGAGCATCAATGAAAAATGTGACAAAAACGGGGAAAATTTATTCCTTTTGAATGTTTACATTGCGTGCGCTGCGTAAATGGTTAAAGTTACGCAACGATGATGTGTGACGAAATTGTTTCTCTTAAAAATTTCAAAAAAAGGCCGGATAGCATATGTCTATCTTTTAAGGTTGTGTCAATATAACCTTTTTTATGGTAATAAAATTTGTTCTAAAATAATGCATTATTTGCGATGGTGTTTTAAAAAAACTGTATTAATACATATCGAAATAAATATGTTATTCATCATAAGTATTTCATTTTAGACAAAATTTCTCTATACATCATTTGATTTTAATGAATATCTTAGAAAATATCAAAGTTTTAAAAAATAACTCCGCAGCAAAATAGTAATCAAGTACCCCGCGTGCATTTTGGCGAAATGATGTGGTAGGCGGGGGCGGCACCTATAAAAATTGTGTTGTTGGTGCCTATGACAATTGTTATTTGTCTCTGTTTACGTCCCGCTCTTTCGTGTGACTCAGACGAAGTTGCGCGAGTCAGCTAGTATGTAATATAGGTAAGTCATATATTATTACTGTTTGCTGGTTAAACTTTATACAGTAAAGTATTATGATTTACGAAAGGAAACTAATAAAGTTTAATATTTTTTTGTATTGAAAGGAGAAAACTTTGATAAAATAAAAAAGGCTCTTGTGTTTATTTAAACGTTAGTACACACAATGTAAACAAAAACCTTCCGCAGCACTAGTGTACGCACACTTTATTTACTTAATTCTGAGTGCAGCGCTACTGAAGAATGCAGAGGGCGGCACGGTCGGTGTTTGCCAATTTACCTCTCGTAGCGACGTTCTCACCTGTTGTGAAATTTTACGGTTACCTCCCGGACGATTTGCGGTTTCCAACCGAGTCGTAACATACGAAAACCGGTCATTATCTCGCGTGCGTAGAGCGCGTTGAGAATCATATTAAGTATCTGTACTAACACACTTTGATAATATGGTGTGTTGCATTTAATGGAAATTTTATTATTATAAGTGTGATAAAACGTGGCCGCATTTGTATTATTATATAAACGTTCGTGAAATTATATACTTGACATGGATGTGAAATTATACGCATTTAGAAACATAAACAGAATAATTTATTGTTAAATAAAAACGAAGACGTATCTTTTTTACACTAAATCAATTCATAAAATGGTGTGCATTTTTTTGTGACTTTTTCTATATGATATTATTACGCGGATTTGTGACACAACTGCGGATAAGTATTATTTCAGGAGAGGAGCTTTATCTTTAATAATTCTAAGTAACTAGTTCTAATTTACATCCTTATGCTTTTAAGGTCACTCAGGCAGTCTTCGATAACTGGTATTATGATATTAAATGGAACATAAGACGAAACACAAGATTGAAGATTCTAATAAGTCATAAGTTCACTTTTACATGAAATCCACGTACCAAACGTTTGTCTTTTGGAGAATCAGTTATAATTTAATTACTGTAACTTGTAATGTAGACTTGCTCATGTAATTGTACAACTTTCTCAGTAGATCTTGCTACATAATATAAAATATAATGTGCGTTTGGATGTTTGTTACTCAATTATGTAAAAACGGCTGAACGGATGTGGATGAAATTTGGCACACAGATAGTTTATAACTTGGATTAACACATACGATAATTTTATCTCGCTAAATGAAATACTTATCATTTCGCTGTGGATCAAATTCTAAAGTCCACGCAGACGAAATCGCGGCCAGAAGCTAGTTCTATATAAACTTAAAATAAATATACTAAAATAATTAGTCACGCGCACAAAAATATAATATATGAAACCCCACACAGAGTTAAGAACAACAAATGCGGGGCATGCATTTAGCTCTGTATCCTTGACAACTAAATAACAACACGTGCGATCGTATGAATAATGTTGCCAGCGCAGTTAAAGAAGTTTTACTATTTTATGTTATTTTATTTTATTTTATGTGTCGTTAATCCATCATTCGTCTTCAAAAAACTGGTTTTTTACTTGAAATAATGGGCGCCACGGACCTTTACACATCAATATTCAACTAAACGTCTAAATATCTTGACTTTTTTTATTATCTAATAATATTTCTTGGGTTTCTTTATGTCTTTAGTTTTAACTTATAATACCTATCTGTAATAGTTCTGATGTCATAAGCATTTGAAATTTTTCGCGCCCAAACCATATCACTATATTTCAGTTTTTGCTGATCATTATCAAACAAACAAAAATACGTAAAAATATTATTTACCCTCTTTTTGGTTTTTGGCTGGTCAGGTTGTAAATAAAATGATCTTTCAACGCTACATATATACATATTATATTTTCCTATATAATATATATATATTTCTTAGATCGTGAAGCCCCGCTAGTTACTTTTATCGAAGCATTAATTTCAGTAAACACAAGTAACATGAAGTAGTTATTGTGAAAATACAAAAGAATCTAGTCAATTAATAAAATTGAAGTGTCTGTTTGTAATGTCAAAATAACAGCTTTCTACTAAATGCATATGAAAGTATATACGATACATATAACAAAACACCTATTTGTTAAATGTTTGTCTGTCTGGCTGTTTGTTCCGGGTAGTTTCCGAAACGGTTGGACCGATTTTGACGGGACTTTCACTGGTAGATAGCTGATTTTATAGGGAGTAACTTAGGCTACTTTTATTATAGAAAAAGAATTAGGGTTCCGCACAAATAAAAAAACTGGTCATGGTGAATCAATTTGGGCGCTTAAACGGCTTACGCTGAGTAAACCATAAGAGATATAGCAAATTTATATACTAAACTAAACAATTGTAGGCATTAAAAAGTCAATGAGAGTGTATACTAGTGTATGTCTATCTTCTAAGGAACACCCACAATAAGCATTTTTGTCTTTAAAATAGCAGGGAGCGGGGGAGCAAGATTAGTGCGGGCATTCTGTAGTCCACGTGAGCGAAGCCACGGGCAGAGCTAGTAACAGAATAATAAACTTGCAATTTTAACACAACAAACATAATGTAACAAATGAAGATATTACAATTAAATCTGTAAATTTATTGGTCAAACCTCAAGTATGCCTGTTTCTAAGAAACTGCTAACAATATTTTTTGGTTCGCGTGTTTTGTGTTTATAAAATATAGCGACTGGTGAGTATTATAGAGAAACTAGTATTTTGTGAAACCATAATGGAGCAACGAGGTGTGGTGTGAATTTTATATAGGAAGCGATAATAAAATGTGGAGACAATACAAGAGAACTATTGAAAAAGTTCTTTTACAGAAATACATTCGAATATGAAACACATAAATATATTTTTCATTTCTTCAACTATTTAAAGATAGTAAATAGTGATTTCGTTATTAGGTTTATATGATAGCTTATTAGCGTAAACAATTTATTTTATTTTGCAATGTTGGACATCTCTTTCATTTGAGGTCTGATTTTTCATTCAACTGATAACTTAATGTGGGGAATATATTTTTAATATTAACAAATTCTCCATACTCAAAACGTCAAAATTATTCCTCAAATAAAGTTGTGTTTATAAACACGTCGCCATTATTTAAGAAGAAGAAATACAAAAATCCATCCTAAATGGAAGACATATCGTCTTCAGTATTACATAAAACTGAACTAAATTCATATGTATTCATTAAATACTTATAACTAACTACATAAGAACATAGTTGTTATAAAGTTCACAAATTATGCATAAAAGAAATCTAAACGCGAAGAAATCATTTTAAATTTACAAAATGTTCTGTTAAACGGGATACTTCTTACTATTATAATTTAGTAAGTCTTATGAAACATCCATTGGCTCCCTTACATGACAGAAATGTACGTGAAATTGGCGAATTCGCCATCCAAGGCAGTTGAGGGGTTAATGAATATCTCTTTGGTACAAGACACCATATATAACATAATTTGTATCAAAATACTAAGTCATCATACAAATTAATTACCTCCCTCCATACTTTTATCGAAAGCCGTGTCAAAATTCGCTAATTAATTGCTAGTTCAGCTTCGTAATTACTTAATTAGAAAATGACTTGTGGCAGCCATCTATCTTTATGCTAACGAATGTATATAATATATTTAAGGAGAAATGATATAATTCGGTATAAAATTTATTTTTTATAAAGAAATATATTTCAATGATATTTAATTGTACCTTATTGCAAATAAGTGGCACTCGCTGGCCCTCGTGCGAACATTTCGAAAGCTGTCATGTTAGTTAAACAGTCTGTTATTAAATGGCGCCTTCTTTAAGTTAGTTGAATATATTTATATTTTCATTACGAATGCGAACAAAGTTTTTAATTATTTTTTAATTAAAACATTAATTTTCAACTCACTTGTCAATAGCGGGGAACATAAGATTTGAAATGATCTTCATCAGTCATTGTTTTTGATAAATAACTAAGAGAGATATATATGGGCCTTGCCACAAAAAAACACCTTTGAGGAATAATATATATTATATATAGAGATTCTTCCAAATCTTTCCATAGCGGTTCTCATTTGTAGCTACCGTGACAAAGAGATGTTTAGTGACAGAATTACAACTTCAGGGAGATAATTAGTTATTAACCTTTCAAACAGAAAGTATCCTAACACGAGCGAGTTACATAATCTAAGAAGTTCTAACTGATTCAAAAACTCGCATAGGTAATATTAAAATTTGGACGGTTAGCTTATTACTTTTAATTATTTTTTTAACATGATATAAATATATATTATTATTATTACTATGTACTGATTGTAACTTTCACCTGAACGTAACATTAAATTTAATTTGTTGTATTTTTATTGGTGGTTAAATAACTATAACATGTTTTTGATAGGGGTTTCATATTGTTGTTGGGTTGTGAAGGGTGTCGAATTACATTTATAAAGCTGAAACGCTCAAGCCAACCTCACCTGCACGTGGTGCACACTGCTGATTAACGAACGAGGAAATGTCGACAGTGGTAGGGCTGTTTTGCTCTACTCCACCAAGCATGTGGTGAAAAGTCCGTCATAGTGTCTCGCTATTGCGTGTCGCGTTTCAGGATCAGTCTGTGTATATCCAGTTAAGTTATTGCAGACCAGCATGACAGCGGCGACCGTCGGTGGATTATGATCTCTCGGTGTTCGCCGTTGTGTTAGGATTGTACTGTGCTTACCATTAGGGACAGTACCGTATTATGATATATAGTTATTTTAAATTAGTATACATATAAGAGAATTATAGAGCCAAAAGGGAATATTGAATGAAAGAAAAATAAAATCTAATATAAATATAATTCCAGGACATTTACACGAAATAATTAAATTTATATACTATAATAACAATTTTGATATTCCTTTACTATTAAAAAATTTAATACTAGATTTATAAATACCTTAGTTAAATTAAACAGAAAATATAGTCTATATAACAGGTCTCCTGAATGTGTCTATCCCAAAAATGAGACAATTAGTAGAATTGTCAGCAACAGACAGTTCTGCGTCGGAATCTCGAACCAGGGTCTCTTGGTTTCGGTGGAACGGCTCATTGCAGACTCGAAGCAAGAACTGTCGCCTGTAGCAGCCGTCTCAGCGTAATAATCTCGACCATCGAGATTTTCGTCATTATGAAATGAAATAGTAGAATATTAATACAAAATTCCAATATGAGGTTTCTCCAGTGATTTTAGTTCAGTCTTCAGTTTATTTCAATAATTTACATTGGATATTTTTTATGCCAATGTTATTATTAACTTTTAACAATAATTGTTACAAATTCAACTGGAGTCTTACAAAATTTGTCTTATTTTTTTAAATCTTTACTATTCCATAGTCTTTCATCGTATATTGACATTCGTTTTCTATATCATTTTGAAATATAAATGTATTCATTATTTAAATTTTTAGATTCAGACATCGAACTACCTATATAGGTTTTGTTTGATTAAATACAACCTTGATAGAAAAACATTGCCTTTGACTAACTTCTAACAGCGCATGCCTCAAACTATCAGACGTAACAGAAATTGACATGTTGACAGTCTTCAAAAGTTAACAAACAATGTATTATAATTAAATATTATAAAATTATATTAAACTAAAAGAATCGTATTATAAATGATATCTGAACGGACGAATACATTAACCTAACCGATGGCCTGGAAATGTGACAATAAACAATACATAATATACACAAAAATAATATAAGGTAAATAAGAGTATTGAGATATGAAAATAAATATAAGCTGACCGCTAGAGCTAATATAACAACCGTCAATTTGCCGAACTACTTAAAAAAATTACAAACTAGTTAAAATAAAACAGATTGTCCCGCTGTAGCTTATTACTTGTTACAGCATACACTGAAATCTAACCAGCCCATGAAGTCTCTCAAGTTATTACACTAGACGCCCACACGTTCACGGAACTGCTTTATCGTTATAATATAACTACTTTACGAGCGATAAAACTCTTCCAAATCGTGCTGATTAAGGCATTTTTTTTAAACTTCATCTTTGATTTATACTCAACGGTAGACATTGTTTAAAATTTTACAGCGTTTTATAGCTAAGTAATAGACCACCAATTAAGGAAATTATTGGCATTTACAATTCAAGCAATGATAGCTCAGTGTTATAGCGTGTACGAATACCGCCTCGATCGACATGAGTTCGTATAACTGCAGTGAGCCTGAGCTTTTGGTGAAAGAAAGCATCCTGATGAAACCATAGCATGGTCAAAAGGTATTTTCTAAAGCTCGCCTGATTAGCTATTAGCCTAAAGTTGAAAATCTGTCGACAAACACCTATAGGTGTGTTCCGTCAGCTGCACTTGAGAGCATTGAGGTATTATGTACTACGTACTAGAGACGACGACGCCCCAATAAGATTGTTTGAAAAACGTTTTCGAGTGCATACACTCTCACAGACTGTACAGGACACTTATTGCGATTACACGTTTCACTGCTAAATTTTACTTCACAAATATGCCTTCATGGGCACTTAGGCAAATCGAGAAACACAAGTAAAAGACAAGGAATAACATTCCATCAGTAAGTTCAATGTATTAAAGTGCGTGTGCCCCGCGCCCCGTGCCCCGTGCCCCGTGCCCCGCGCCCCGCGGTATCAAATGGACCACAATTTTTGTTCGTAATAGCTGCTCTAGTACGTAAGTACATAATAATACCCGAATGCTTAAGAGCCAGTTCCCCATTAGGCTTAGCTTGTTATAATGAGCAATTTGCCTCGCCCACTGCCACTTATGTCTACCAATTGTTAGAGCTATGTCAGTTACATTGGTTCTTAGGCGGATCTCCTCATTTTTGATTTGACCACGTAAAGAAACTCCGAGATAACCCTTTCCATTGGCTTTTGAGTAACCAGGAGCTTTTATATGAGGTTCATAGTTAGCGACAACGTTTCAGTGTCATAGGTCATCACTGGCAATACACTGGTCAAATACATCGTGATGTCTTAGAGGAAAAGATGGTAAGGTCAGTACAGTTCAAAGACAACGAACAGCACCCAGATAACGACAATCAGTCTCCGGTCGTGGCTGTTATGCCAGCATGCAAGCTTCTAGGTAGCTGAATATATACTGCCTGATCGCGAAATGAGAGTCACTTTGACGGTTTTGACGGTTCCTTTCATCGCTAGCTTATAATATTAGTTTAGCGAGGTTGTTACATTCTGTTAACGCTATCGCTTATAACTAATAACGCTATAGATAATAAATATCTCGTTTAAGCGCTTGATAGAGATTCCTTATGCTTTGAAGTAAGTTAATGTTGGCAATAAGCTGGCAATATCCATAAAATATATGTGTAACTAAGTTATGTCAAAGCACGTCGAATAAGGCGTAGGGTATAACTTGGCTTATTAAATTATCCGAAGCAGCGTTAGACGGTAATATCTGTCGGATAATCCGGTATCGTGGGATAGTAACTTCGTTATATGGGTAGTTTATTTAGAAATATGTTGTGGCATACAGTATTATGTGCCTATATTTATGTTATAGAGAAAACTGTTGTATTAATTAGTGTGTCCTTTTCACACTTCATTTTGAATGACCTTTTGCATGTCAAATTTTTCGTTTTGACCGGATAAGTTTTATCCATTATTTGTTCCGGAAAAGTTAGTAAGAAAAAACACGCTAGTAAAAGAAGGTGAATATGTGAGAAATAAAGTGTTCTCACATCGCGACATCGGAGAAAAGTAAATTGTTGACTGTTAAGTCGCCTGTGAGCTGACCATTATAATAATAATAATAATTTATTGGAACTAAAAATCATGTCACAACAAAAACAAAATACAAAAACAATATAGTGAAGACTGTGTCGCAGCCAATAGCGCCCACTTCCAGACAGCATAACAATAGGGTCTGCGTTCCACAATACAATGAAAAATACAGTAAAAATTTACATTTGACCAATACATGAAATATACAATGAAAAATACAACAAAAGTACAACAATTTTTTTTTTACACTTTTATAGTTAGAGTATCGTGTTTGCGTGTGTGTCTGTGTCTGTGGATGTGGAACGGGCTCTTGTTTGTGTGTTAGAATGTACGGGTTTCGGAGAGAACAAAATAATCTATATTCTAGTCTAAATTTTAAGAGAATTTAATATTAAGTTTTAATTATATCTTCAGTTTCCTCATAACTAAGTGTGAGAAGCCAATGAGCGATGCGTATTTTGCATTTACGGTAGGTAAGTGGGAAAATGTTTAGTTCTTTGTTAAGTCTGTTATATAGAACTGGACTCAGAAAATGAAATTGTCTTTTAACTACAGCGAGCCTGGAAAGATCGTTTTTACACACTCTGTCAGTTCTGTTCTTCTGATTATATGTTTTAGATTAAAAGTCAGAGCTGAGTGTTGATGGAGAATAGCATTTAGGAGAAAGGATTACCTTTCTGTGGGAATTTTCCTCAGGGTATATAATTCATTCGTAGGGAATCGTATTGGCTTATATGCCATGACTTTTTATACAGCCCTCTGGGCTCTTTCTAGTCGAAGAAATAAGCTCTTTCCAGATCCACCCCAAGCCGTTATATGTACAATAGGTTACAATTGAATGAGCTAAGGCGAAGTATACTGTTTTTAATATATCAGAGTCTGCAGAGGTTCTTAATGATTTAAACAAAAATATTACTTTTCTGACCCTAGATATAAGTAACTCTACTTAAAAAGTAAGTAAGTAGTAAAAGTTTTATTATTATATTACAATATAATACAAAAAAAGATGCACACCAAAAACAAAGAGTTAATTTGGTTACATAAAGTAGTGGATAACGTTTATTCCATCGTGTTTATCGCTGGCTGACTTCCAATGCTGCTGTTATTTTGCAAATTAGCCGCATGACACAGAATTTAATGACTTCCCCCGTTTCATTGTAAAGTAGAGGTAATATAGAAATGAAAAAAAAGAAAATGTTTTTACTCGTGTTTTATTTCGTTTTCTGTGTGTTTTGAGTAACAAATAAAAATATAAGTCGTGAAACTTAGAATAGTAACTTAATACAAAAAGGTGTCTAATATAGGTAATTATACTGTAAACTAGCTGTGCCAGCGGCTGTGTTCCCGTAGACTAAAAAATGCCGTCGAGTGGGCACACGCGCGTATCGTGCTGCCCTCGCTCCCGGTTATTTTAAAGATAAATATGCTTCTTGTGGATGATACTTTGAAGATAGACATATGTTCTCGTTGACTTTTTTGTAGGTCTATCTACAATTTTGCATTTAATTTACAATATCTCTTAGGATATACTCAGCGTAAGCCATTTAAGCACTCGAATTGATACAAACAGACACTTAATTTTTATTAATTGTAAGTATAGAAAATGTGAAAGTATTATACGTTTGTTCTTTAATCACTGCTAGAACGGCTAGAATGTCGTGGAGTAGGACTTAGAATTTTTTTTAAAGTTATTCACGTGATACTAATATAGATGGCGGCATGAATTTAATAACCTTAGGCAATTTTATAATGAATAAGTTAATAGACCAATTTATCGACAAAAGTAGATAAGTCACTCTAGTCCTCGTGACCTCAATTACGCTACCGACAAGATTCTACCGCGATGATGTTTACAGTGAGTGTACACAGCAATGTAATTCAAAATCAGAATCTAATATTAGGCCCTAAGAAAACACTTATTCATCGTCAATACACTACCACCGGTTCGGAAAACCATCACAGTAATCGAGAAGAACCGGAAAAAAAACTCGAACTAGTCCATCTTATTTTCTTTTTTTTTATTTTTTTTACTGTATTATGTTGTATACAGATATTATCGATTTAAGTACAGAGAGGGAATCACATCCAGACATCACCATCATTCACACAATGATTATCTATTTATGTAAAACCGTTTTTGTTAATTGTGGGAAAGATGAGATGTTTATATAGCGTTGTAAATTGTTTTAGGATTTTTAGTCTTAATCATAAAGGATATATATATGTGACATTCACTCATCTGTTTAATGTCCATTATAAATCGATGATGAATAATTTTTCCAATTTTTTCTTCATATAAATACGGATTAACTTTTATAATAACATGGCGAGGTGATGGGTTATGGTAAGCACTAGGGATATAACGATACAGATACCGATACGATATATCGGGATCGTCGATTATTTATCAACTGATATCTAACAATTTAGATATCACCGCGTGTTGCTAGCAGCGACATTATCGTTTTTACTAAGCTTGGTATTGTTTCGCACCTATTTATTATTAATTATGAAATTAAATAGCAATCATCTACTTATAATGAAAAAAGATTATCGCCAGTTTTATGCATAACAGAGACACATACAATCACCCAAACTTTACCAAATATATGTAGCAGCTTTCATACTTCATTATTTATTTTATTTATTACTAAACTGTCGATAATGGTATCGTCATTATTCACTACAATAATCGGTATCGGTATCGTATCGGCGAAATTATGTAACGTTACAACCCTAGTAAGATCAGTACCATCCAAAAACAACAGCGACCACCGAGACGAGAAAACGGCAGTCTATTGGCGGCCGTCGTTGTTATGCCGACCTCGCCGTATTATTTTGCAACAATTGTGGATTATTTATGTACTGTTACATAATTAGTAAAGCACTATTATTTATGTTAAGTGACAAAGACTTTATTAACTGGCGCTACTTGCAAGGTAGAGGATTAAAGAAGAAAATATAAAACAACTTACTAACGCAAATGAATTATGTAGTTTTAATAAAATTATTTTTGTGATTAAATATAGTTGGTGAATAAAACATACAAAAATTACAAACAAAGCCAGTTAAAAATTACAGTATTATTATATTTAAATGTTCAAATTTAATCTCGTGGGATATCGTTTTTTAACCGCAAGATAATGATAAATTTGTCTAATTTGCATTTCATTTTAGCTTAATTTCTCGTTCGACCCCTGAGCACACCTCTCGGATCTCGCCAATTTAAAATATAAATTATTTCGTAAAATGTCAATGGGTTTTATGTCTGTTATAAATTATTTTAACCAAAATATATTCGAAGCTTTTAAGTTTGTTATGTACCTACCTATTTATTAAAACTTTATTTATTTTATTGTGTAAATGTATTTTAATTAATCTAGTACGATTCCTTATGCATAAAATTTAAATTTAGTAAACTATTTTATGTAAGTGTAGTAACCGCCCGCGAATGCGTTCTCGTTATTATTCAAATGGTTAGCTTTAAAAGCTTCTCCATGATAAATACTTGGATCTACCTTTAATGTTTTTTTATTTATCGTTATATGTTTAGTGTTACAGTCACAATCTCACCTGATCTTAAGTGACGATATTGTCCGAGATGGGTAACACGGAAGACTGGCTCTCAAGTGCTGCTGCTGGAACACAACTATTGGTGCTTGGCGACATCTTTTCAACTTGGACTAGGATGGTAGTTAATTATTTAGGCGGTCATTAGAAAAAGCCCCACAAACATGCTATAGTTTCAACACGATGTTTTCCTTCACCGGGCGCTCAGGCTCATTGCAGGGATTCGAACTCAAGTCTATTGACGCGATGTCGGTACACGCTACCACTGAGCCATCATTGCTTCACTGTTGATCGGTCTAACGGTGTGTGAGGTAATCAATTTCATATATATATGTAGATTAAAAAGCAGTTGTGAAGCGTTTCAATAGTTTGTGTTGCTCTAAAGTAAGTTCTATTCTAGGTTTAGCATATTTATTGTTATCTTCTACTACAAACTTTCTTAAAAGGTAATCCATTATGGAGTGTTACAGTAGTATGTAATATAATACAAAAAACAAGATTGTACAACGTAAACTTATTGAGTCATCCATCGGGACTAACATTTATACGGGCCTACTCGATATCACGTATAATTTCGATTAACGCGATACCCCCCAATTCACAGACTAACACGTCAATTGGCGAAAATCGCGCATCGAACAGAAAAATAAACGTGATTCGACGTTCCATTCCTTCCGTCCGCTGGTCAGGATCGAACTCATCAATCATTACCCGGGTAAGGCTGATCGATGTTTTGGCCCCGGCGAGATTGTGCCGCCCTGCGTCGACGTATCAATTTATAAGACAAAGAATGAACTGCCTGTCTCATTCCGGATTAACGTTAAACATTCATGGATGAAACGTTTTTTCCGCTTACAGGATCTGTGATACATTGAAATAGGTCAAGTGTGTTCGTTTGTATTTTATCTTTTGTTATGATATTCGTGTGTTATATTAATTTACCGATTTCTTTGGAGTTCACTACTTAAGAATCGATTTTCATATATATCCCGCGGTTGAGATAGGAAATAAAATCAAGCATTAACAAAACAGCTTTATATTTACTGTCAAAAGGTAATTAATCCTCAAGAATCGATTATCATACATAGTCTGCAATACGTAGGTACATTTAGACGGGGAGCAATTTTATATCTATTACAAGACAATCGTTTTTAAAGAGTATACTGCAGTCGCACGTCGGATCTGACAGGCATCATTATACTTATTTTTGATATAAACCATTTGGAAATTGAATTCCGTCCCCTAATTACGTTTTTTGTAAGTACTCTATGGCTGCTACATAATACGAATTTGCCGTTTTGTAGCCGATATTTAGCCATTTCTACTATTGCTTTTTGCTCTTGCTAAATATGTAATTAGGAAGCGAGTTCGAGGTATCTGCTATCAAGCAACTTCTACTGTTACTAATCACTATCCCCTATTATGCTGTGTGCATGCATGATTAATTTGTATGTACCCTTTACAGTACGAAATTAATACTCTTACCCAGTTTTGGGATAAGAAAATGGCTGATAAAATAGTCTCTGTTCTGTACGTGTTGAAAGTTTCGTATTGCTTTAATATCACAACTATTTTATGTATAATTTAATTTCATACAACAATAAATAAATTGTATAAACAATAATTATACTAACCTGTAAGTGTCACACTAGTGGCCAACGAGCCCTCTTCTCAAGGGAAGAAAGCACGCTTATTCTATGATGTCAATCAAATGTCGAGAAATCAACAGTTCTATATTTATCCCACATACCGCGATACTACAAGAACATTTCTCAAGCGTTCAGGTTTCCTCGCGTTGTTTTCCTTACCCGTTAGCCGATAGTGTTACCAATTTAAATTAGTAAATGTACGCAAATTCAGTAAATTTCGTTGTTACATGCCGGGGTTTTTATACTCATGGACAACGAAATGATATTCCGTCGATATAAATCACTCGACATCACGGCTTATACAAATTTTAACTATATAATACATTGTATAGGTATATATACTTTTTATAACCGTCTCGCCGTTCATATGAGAATAGAGCAATATATTTAAGTACCTACTCTTGTAAATTTTACGTCTTTTATATATTTACGACTTTTAGTGCTTACTATAATCTACATGTTATATTTTAATATAACTATAATATTTTTTATCAAGTTCTCACGACATTACACGAATAATGCAATATATAATTTATGTTGCGTGACTTATTCTTACAGATAAATGAATGGTTTTTTCTTTATGGAACAACTTATTCTATTGGTATTTCTATTGTGTTATATACTTGACCACAGTTTTACTTAATTCACAGGGGCGATGTTATCGAAAATGGTAAAAACACATTACCAAAACTGATATACAAATATGCGGCGGCTAGATTACAAATATATCATTCAAGAACGATAGCAAACCAAGTGGACACTAAACAAGACAATTTTTAACAAAAATGAAAACCAACTTGAATTCCCTTCAAAGAGTTCCCTTGTGTATCTTGTCGGTTGTACTTGAAGGTTCAATGCCAATGAAATTAAAATGGGACCACCCTTGAGGTATCTTCTTCCCAACTAAAAAAGAATCATTTAAATCGGTTCATAAACAAAGAATTTTTGCCCAAACATCCATAAAAAATATATAGTCGAATTGAGAACCTCCTCCTTTTTTTGAAGTCGGTTATTAATAAGAAAAGTATTATTTAAAAATCAGTTAGTCCAATAATTCATAAAGAGAATATCGATGTAAGTTTTAATAGACATGTACCATACAAAATAACAGATAAATCATTGAACTACTGAACGCGCGCCTATTGCGCGAGACCTCCCTGAGAGCCTGCATTCCACTCGTCAATTTATTCGGCATATGAATTGTCAACTATATGAGTAAAAATAAAATTTACGGATGTAAATAACTACTGCGTATTAACAAACACTTGAGGAACCGCGGGCACACCGCTAGTATTTTATATAAACTTTAGTTTCTCCATTCCTTCTCCATATAAACTTTAACCATGCCTAATTTCATAGCCCTCAGTGCGTGCAATGCTTAAATAGGAGTCAGAAGTTTTCTCCTCACGTATTAATACATAGACAGATAGTAACTTGATGAGTCGGCTTTAAGTTTTATAAAAGTTATTTACCTATAGTACAACGATGTCGGTGTTAATAATAATGTTATTGATTGTCTAATAATACAAAATGATTCCTCAAATGTAGCTATCTGAGACTCTCCCGCGAGTACTGCTAACCTCTTATAAGTAATAAAACACGATGATAAATAATTATCTCCTTCCTTGGAGACCGAGTTGGGTAAATAGAAATTATACTTAATTAAACAAGACACGACGTACTGCGGTCTCGATGTTAGCTACCGGACGGAAACGTAATTTTATTTCTTAGTTTGTCGGTCATTCGAACAGAAGAGTTGTTTAAAAAAAAGTCATAATAGACGGAACAGCTTTTTCACTGAAAACAAATATGACCACTGCACACAAATAAATGGAAGGTAGCTAGCGAACCTCTGTTCAATTGACAAACATATTAACTTTTATTCATCAAAGGATTGTTTTACGATACTTTCTACGTATCATTTACTTTGTTTATTAATTCGGTAATAAATATGTTCTCAGTTGTTTCCTAAAAAAATGTTCATGGTTTTTATTTTCTTTTATACTGGCATTATATGGTTAAGTGGTAGCAAGTACGATTGAGGTAAGTTCGAATCGATTGATTGCCGTCGATGGATTGCTGATCTCTCGGTAGTAGTTGTTGTTTTTGGAATGTACTCTGGTATGAATCTAGCGTAATGGCATCAGTTTGCTGTACTATGATTTGCCGGCTGTACATTGTAGCGTTTGCCGGCACCGAGTCGATCGACGTGAGTTCGAATCCCTGCAATGAGTCTGAGCTTTCGGTGAAGGAAAACATCGCAATGAAACCATAACATGGTGGTAGGGTATTTATTTATGACCCCTGGCTAGCAACCACCTTCAAGTTGAAAATCTATCGCCAAGCACCTATACGTGTATTCCGGCAGCTGCTCTTTAGATCCAGCTCCGGACTAGGCCTAACGTGCCTAAGAAACATCAGCTTAGATTATGGTCGTAACGCTAAACTTATAATGAATAAAACCAAGCAATATTGTGGACGTGATATCTTCTGATCGAAAACGACGATGTGGTGGAAGGTTTAACATTTTTTTAAATTAAATTGTACTTAGCTTGCTATACCGATTAGAGATGCCGTTGCGACGAAACTATCTCATATGTTAATCTAGAACACGGATCTTGTCTATTGCCAAATACCATATCGCATCGTTATTGCCATTGTGATGTATGCGTTCCTATAAAGTTTAAATAAACGTTCGACTTTGTATATTATACTGTGAAGTTATTATAATATGTAGTTACTGTGAATTTTGGAGTGAAAACTTCTTTAGTACCATTGTGATTTGAAACGCGATGAAACGAAAAAGCGATAAACACATACATCTATAGAATTTAGCATGCGGGAGAATGAGATAAAATACATTATACACGGTTAATGCAAGTCCTGACTATGATCCTCGTAGCAATTCGACCTAGCGGTGTGACGACCACACTTGTCCGCACTGTTTGTATGTACTGTAAGAGTGATCGAGATGAGAGATTTTAGAGAAGATATTTTTATGTTTTCTCAACATTTCACTTCTACCACGTGTGAACTACATACACATTTTTTTTTCCATACTTTATAGATCTAGCTTTTGACCACAATGTAACTAGATGCTTAGTGACGAAGTGGCACAGTGATAAAACACTAAAGAAACGGAGAAATTGTCCCGGAAAATGTCTTTGACGTGCAGGTTGCCGGAACACACCTATAGTTTCTTGGCGACATATTTTTAACTTGAATATAGCTAGCCAGGCGGCTATTAGAAAAGTTTTCATGGCGATGTTATTCTTCACCGAAATTTGATGCTCGCAGTTGTGTATTTTGTTTGTAGGTACTCTTAATGGTAAACCACCGATCACATATACACTGACCCAGAAAGCTTAAGGTTATATTTAAATAAGGAACCATATCGGTCTGGGTAAAACTATACGTTTACGTTCAGTGAAGTAAATTATTACGGTTACCCGATTCAATATAATATATAGGCATTTACTAGAGTCTGCGGTGTAACTTGCGGTCTCGCTTCGCGACTCCTCCACGGATTGAGTTATTCTTCCACCGAGCTTCACAAAATAACAATTTTCAAGTAAAGTATGCTCGGTACCTATTTATATGAATATTTTTCTACGACTTTTTCATTTCCTGACTATTTTATTGAAAATGTAATACTTATTAGCGCAAACTAGTTATATTTTCTTATAGGCATATACCGGAGATACCCACAAGTACCAGTCTTCTAACATGATTACTCTGAAAACATAAATTATATGTTTGCATGCAAATTTCAATTACAACTAAGAGATTATCTCATACTTACTGATAGTAGCTTCTGTGTGTGTGTAATTACTTACATTTGAAAAAAATATAATGTAGTTTATATATGTATACCTAATACAGCCTATTTGGAAATTTTTGTTAAGTAAAAAATTCGGTTGGATAAAACCGAAAGCGAAAGACAGGTGTAATGTATAGATTGATTAAGTTTTTCATATGTACCCCCACGTTCACCTTTGTCAATGCGCTTGCGATAATACACTCACATTCTGCGACCGTCCGTGTTTCATTGCGTACATTACATTGGCGCAGTCGGTTAAAGGAATTTTCAAAATGCCATTCGGGTCAATTGAAAGTTTTTTAATAGGCGTACATAATTGGGACGCATATTGTAGACGTGTGAAGCAATTTATAGCGTTGAATAACATCGGGAAAGAGTTGCATGTGGCGACTTTAGTGACGCATGTAGGAGTCGCGTGCTATGAGCTGATGTGTGATTTGTGTTCTCCTGATCATCCTGAAGACAAATCTTTTGAAGAATTAGAGAGAATAATCAACGAACATCTGGAACCGCGACGGTCGGAGATCGCAGAACGACATGTATTTCGGCAAAGGAAGCAAGGACGTGAAGAAACTGTAAGCGAATACCTACAAAATTTAAAACATCTCGCTAAAACTTGCAATTTTAGTGACGGTCTAGAGGTAAATTTAAGAGATCAGTTCGTTTCTGGACTTCGTGTTGAAGATATGAGATCCCGGCTGTTTGCTGAACAAAATTTAGATTACAAGCGGGCAGTGGAGCTTGCTTTAGCACTTGAAGCGGCGGAGCGGCACGCGGCGATTGCGGTGGGCGGTGGTAGCGGTAGCTGCGCCGAGAGCGGTGCGGGCGACGGCGAGGTAGACGGGCTACATCGGGTGAGCGTGGCGGTGCCGGGGCCGGGTGACAGCGTGCGACGCGCCGGCCTCGCCAGCCGTGCGGCCCCCTGTACGCGTTGCGGCAAGGACAATCACGTGGCCGCGCGATGCAGGTTCAAGATGTACTCTTGTGATCGGTGCGGTGAAAAAGGACATTTGAAGGTCATGTGTCGTAAGTACGACGTAGATTCGGGACCAAATTCGTCGAGGAGAGTGAAAAGTCAATTTTTTTTGAGTGAATCGAATTCTGACGGTGATTTAAGTTTTTACAATTTTTTAGGTAATAATACTGATGGTCCTTATTTACTTGATGTTAAGGTTGAGAATTGTTTTATCAAGTTTGAAATTGACACTGGTAGTAAAATTTCTGTTATATCTAAGAGGTATTATGATGAATGTTTCTCACTTAAAAACATAATTAAGGAGTCGCCTAGTTTAAAAACATATACTGGCGATGTGATTAGACCTCTGGGTTATATTATGGTTAATGTTGTGTACGGACAAATAAATATAAATTTAAAATTGTTTATTATAGAGAACGGGGGCCCACCGTTGTTAGGCCGTACGTGGATACGCTGTTTGAATTTGAATGTTACACATTGTCATAATATAATGCCAGACATAAACAAATGTTCGATAGAAGCATTACGTAGAGAATTTTCAGAAGTATTTGCTGATGGGTTAGGAACTTATAAATCTCGCATTAAATTACATTTAACAGATTTAACTCCGATTTATGTAAAAGCGCGGACGCTCCCGTTAGCACTGCGCGAGCCGGTTGAGCGCGAACTTGAACGTTTGCAGCAAGATGACGTCATTTATAAGGTGGATCGTTCAGATTACGGAACACCTATTGTTCCTATAGTTAAAAAAAATGGTAACATACGTGTTTGTGGTGACTATAAGGTCACAATCAATCCACTTTTAAAAGATTTTCATTATCCGGTCCCTCGAATTGAGGAAATATTTGCTAAATTAGCAGGAGGAGAACAATACTCAAAAATTGATTTATCTAATGCTTATCAGCAATTACTTCTTACGGAAGACTCACAACCGATGACGGTGATTACCACACATTTGGGTACTTTCATTTACAAACGCGTACCGTTCGGTTTAAAGTGCATACCAGAGAACTTTCAAAAATTAATAGAGGAAACCATAAGTGGCTTGCCGTGTATGGTGGCATTCCAAGATGACATCTGTGTTACTGGAGTGGACAGAAACACTCATTTTAAAAACTTACGAGCGGTACTATGTAGATTGAGGGATGCAGGGTTACGTGTAAATTGGTCAAAATGTGTTTTTTTTTAAAAATAGTGTCACTTATTTAGGTTACTGCATAGATAAGTTTGGTCTTCACACTGATAAGAAAAAGATTGAGGCGATAGTGTCCGCCCCCACTCCTAAAGATATATCTCAGTTAAGAAGTTTTTTAGGTTTAGTTAACTTTTACGCTAATTTTTGTATGAATATTAGTAGTATTTTACATCCATTATATAATTTATTAAAAAAAGACGTTAAATGGAATTGGGATAATCAGTGTGAAAGAGCTTTTAATGAAATCAAAAACATGTTGAGTAGCAGTCCGGTGTTGGCTCATTATGACCCTACATTACCGTTAATATTATCTGTGGACAGCAGTGCGTATGGGCTAGGTGCAGTGCTTACTCACAGATTTCCTGACGGTTCAGAGAGACTCGTTAGCTGTGCTTCTCGCACATTAAATGAGGCCGAACTTAATTACTCTCAATTTGATAAAGAAGCACTGGCAATTTTATTTGGAGTAACCAAACATCACCAATATTTGTATGGTAGACATTTCATATTACGTAGTGATCACCGTGCTTTAAGTTTTATTTTTGGCAAAAATAAAGGCATCCCGCAGACAGCTGTGAGTCGATTGCAAAGGTATGCGATACGATTGGCAGCTTATAATTTTGACATGAAATTTGTACCTTCCACAAGAAATTGTTTTGCTGATTCATTGTCTCGATTACCGTTACAGTCAAGCGATAAATATAACATTAATTCTGAAAATTATATTGGTAGCTATTTGCATTTTATAGAAAATGATTTACCAGTTACATTTTATGAAGTACAAAAGGAAACAAAGAAAGATATACAACTAAACAAAATAGTAGGGTATATTAAATTTGGTTGGCCAGAACGTGAAGAAAGTGAGCGAGACAGGGTTTATTTCTCAAAAAAAGATAATCTTTTCATAGAGAATAATTGTTTAGTTTGGGGTTATCGCGTTGTAATACCAAATAACTTACGTTCTATTATTTTGGATGAGATTCATAGTGGGCATATAGATATTGTCAAAATGAAACAAGTTGCACGAAATTATGTCTGGTGGGAGGGGTTAGACGCAGACATAGAGCGAATATGTCGTGAATGTCAGGCTTGCGCTTCTCAACGCGAACAAGCCCCGCCAGCGCCATTATATTTGTGGAACTGGTCAAAGGAACCTTGGGTCCGTTTGAATATAGATTTTCTAGGGCCATATCGTAACAAGTATTTTCTTATATTAATAGATGCTCATTCTAAGTAGTTAGAAGTTGAAGAAGTATATAGTACTTCAGCAACGGCAGTTATTAATAGTTTGCGCAAAATTTTTGCTCGTTTCGGTCTCCCGAGAAGTATAGTGAGTGACAACGGACCACCGTTTTCTTCGGCTGAATATTTACATTATTTAAAGATGAATGGTATCAGACGCGTACTAGTTGCTCCTTATCATCCATCTAGTAATGGAGCTGCTGAAAACGCAGTTAAACTTGTAAAACAAGTATTAAAAAAGGCAACAATAGAAAATGTAAATTTTAATAAAGCCATTTCTAGGTTCCTATTTACATACAGAAACGTTGAGCACTGTACAACACAAAAAGAGCCAGCAGTGGCCATGTTAGGTCGGCGGTTACGTGGTAAGCTTGATTTGTTACGACCGGTTACTAGTGAAATAGTCCACGATAAGCAGATAGAGCAAAAGACGCGCCGTGGTGGGAAGTTTCGTGAGTTTTTACCAGGGGAGGGGGTACTGATGCGAAATTATGTCAATAAAGATATAAAATGGAAAGATGGTGTAATTATCGATAGAACAGGACCTGTCTCGTACACTGTTAAAGGTACAGACGATGATCGCATATCTAAGCGCCACACCGATCAATTGTTAAGTAAAAGAAAATCACGTCATTCATTATCATGTGTAAATACACAACAATTGGATACAGAAACTAATTCTAATGAAAACAATGAGCCGATGGTTCCGGTTAATGAGTTTCCCTGTTCCAATAACGTTGTTTCATCCGATATAAATAACGAAGTCCAGAAAGAGATGGTACCTAAACAAACCGATAACGTAGATTCAGAGATTACCCAAAAACAGATTACCCAAAAACAGAGCTCGCCTAAAGCTATCACTCTGATGCCACGAATAAAGATTCGGGAGCCTGGTCATTCTATGATTTTAAGATCAAGGTCAAATAAGAAATAATTTTAGATTTTTAGATAGTGGATTAAACTATAAAATTAGGTTTCATTCGTTTATACTTTATTTTGGTTATTCTGTTAGTTTTAAGATGATCTTTATTTAGAAGGAGGACAATGTAATGTATAGATTGATTAAGTTTTTCATATGTACCCCCACGTTCACCTTTGTCAATGCGCTTGCGATAATACACTCACATTCTGCGACCGTCCGTGTTTCATTGCGTACATTACAACAGGTAGGCCTTGTTCTCAATATGTGGGATCAGTACTGACGCCCTTTCGTTATAAAACCTGAAATTATTATTTTATTAACTTTCCAAACTCGTGTTTTCATTGGTTGATCAACTTGGTCAATACTCAGCATGCGAGGATTTCTCGCAGGTGGGATAATGACTTGCGAAATTAATCCGATCGACTACACAAGCATCTGGGGATTCTTCGCAGTCAAGGCCCTCGCAGTCGAGGCACCAGTGAAATCTGTATTTTATAAATTTACCGCATCTTGAATGCATTCCCAACAACAAATCAACAAATGAAAATACGGCCTTAAGCTGGTTATAGATAACATTATTTGTTTAGTTAATAGTGTCAAGTTTTATAATAAGATCCCGAAGCACATTACTGATTTACCGGACAACAAGTTCAAGGGCCATGTCAAGCGGGTTTTACTGTCAAAAGGTTATTAAAGGGTGGATCATTATATGAATGATAGTGATGTCTGGATGTGACCTCCTCTCTGTGCATCCACTAATTTATTATTATCGTTCTCTATTAACACATTTATATCGTTAAAAAAAGAAGATAAACCCGATCGTGTTTCTTACCGGTTCTTCTTGATGACTGGAAATTTTCCGAACCGGCAGTAGTGTTTTGATGTTCATAAGTACCTTCTTAGGGCCTAAATCGAATTAAGATTTTTTTCGTATTTAGATTGAAATCAAACGTTTTATGGGTTATACAAGGTATTCAACTGTTGAAGCCGATACCTCTATACGACCGACTATTTAATAATATAACCGATAAACCGAAAGCCCTTTTAATTCATGAATTATTAATGTTGTTATCTTAAAGCATCGCTTCATCCGTTAACGCAAACATACTCGACTCCAATCTGACGTCATAGCTTTTACTCTGATCCATTAACTCTGTATTAATTGATTCATTGATGCATGCCAAGCTCGCCTAAGGCAGTGTTTACACAGGCGCTTTGAGATATATACTCTAGCGTAATTTACCATGTTAATATATTGACGAACGATAGTATTTGTGATTAACAAAAAAGTTCTGGATTTTATACAATAACCTTTTTAACTAGATGGCTAAAGTGCTGAGTTTTGATACTATTCAAAAAGGATCAAATATTTTGTTTTCTATACTGTCGATTTTGGTTCCTTCCCGTACCTATCGACTAAGTGAGTCGACAGCATTTTTTTTATATAGTAAGCTGGGAAACATAATTGCACGGTATCTGATGAAAAGTACGCTACAGTACAGAAATAACAACGAACACCGCACGGGCAATATCCAACGCCAGCCGTCACTATATCTTCACACTAGGACCCTATATTGTAATCGATACTAAAAAACACATAATAATTATGTAGTACCTAACAGCTTTTTATATTTCACTTTTCCTATCGCCTAAGATTTGAGAGCATTTTTTGTCGTTCTCAAATTCAGAGGCCTAGTCATGAAAACTAATGTTTTACTTTTTATTGTGTACACAGGAGACCATATATCAATAATTAGATCGGTATTAGTCCACGCTGTAGGACCTTGGCAAACTATATCATTTCGTTTGTAGGATTTGCGTGTTGCGGTCATTTTATGTGGTTATAATTTCGATTAATAGGTAAAGTTTTTATTTATCCCGTTCAGCTAACGAGTTCGTTTCACTTAAAAGCGTATTCTCTTTTATTATTACTGATTTATACAATTTTTGCGGAGAATGTTTAACAGTTTAAAGACCACAGTGTGCCCAGAGCTTTAGATAAAGCTAACCGCAGAGTTAGCGCGAGTTTCACGTCCCATCGATTTCGTACAGTTTGAGGAAACATTAAGCCGATCGTTACATTAGTTGTTGTCGCTAAACATTGATGAATTATAGTTCGACGTTAGTTTAGACAGATAGCACTGAAATGTTATTTCATTACGGCTAATGATTTAAAACGATGTCTGAAACTCAACTACAAACTTTGTTGGTAGATAGGATATGTGCGTGTATACGAGTAACTTATTTAGGGTTTATGTTATCGGTAATTTCATTAGTAAAGTTAAGTTACTATATAATATGTTTTTTAAATTACATTATGCTATAACTCCAAAAATATTAGAAAACGCTGTTCTTAATTTCAGTATAATGCTATATATGACTGAAAGCTCCTTAGCTTTTTAAATGGTTGGTATGGTTCTCTCATCTGACGTCATGGTGTCTAAACCCGACACTATTGGGTTATAAATGTTTTCATTATTGAAATCTTGTGATTTGCAAGTTATATGGTCTGAATCGTAATAATTATTTTGAAAACATTAAGGTCTCTATTTACTCGTTAATTCTAGCAGAATGATAATATATGTACATTAATGACCAGCGATAAAAAGTTCTTACGTTATTCATTTCCAACTATGAAGAAAATAAGAAATTTCTCGAAAGCACTCGTAGATACGATTTAATTTTAATGTCACAGACGTTTTTACTTTAAAAAGCAGCTGCAAGAAATAGAACATTTACGTCTCGAGATAGACAATACCAGGAAGCGTAATGGAGGAAGATAATTATTTCCTTGATTAATTCACGAGTAACGAGAACGGTTTTCTGATCCTCAACAGCCGTAGCGTTTGTTTACACAGTTTGTGTGATTAGAATCTACAATTTTCATTTCTCTACAATTTCATAAATTATAGCGTTTTTATTTATAATATGACTACGGTTTTGCTGTTCAGATATAATTTTATGTTCTTTGTATTGTCAATGATTATGTCAATTAGAATGCAATATAGACTTCTGTTGCTTAGCACCATAATCAAACAGTTTATTGCTTAGAATAATCACTTCAAGTAATAACAGTCTAGAATAAAAACAATTACAAAATGAATGCGAAAAATTGAGTATTCAATGAAAGTCAACATACATACAGAGATGATGGGCAGTTAATGAACCTACCTCGCTAAAGGCCGCTTTGTGATTGCATATATAAAGCAGATGATTCAAAAATGCGACGTACCCAAAAGAGCCGGTCACTTATTAATGCATGAACAAAAAAAAAATTATAGTAAAATATGTAAGAATTTATATTTATTTATTTAACATTAGTTATGAACAACAAGAAAATTTTAACAAAAAGAAAACCAGCTTCAATAATTTTGAGAAGGTCCAATGGCAATTAAATTAAAATGGGCCCCGCCCTTGATGTATCCCCTTTCCAACAAAAAAAGAATCATCAAAATCGGTTCATAAACAAAAAAGTTATGGGCTGAACGTCCATAAAAAATATTTAAATTCGAATTGAGAACATCCTCCTTTTTTTTAAATCTGTTAAAAACAAAATTAAATTTTGATTAAATAATCGGATAACATTTTCTTTTATGCTTGCTACACCTTGTTTGTGTGTGTATCATTATTATTATATATTGGAAACGTTTAGCCTCTGTTCAAACGTTTACGAATACAAACGCTCAAGAGTTCATTATTGTACGAGCATTTTATACATACGCTTCATTAAGGCGCAGACTGCTGCTTATATGTTGATTTATTTTCCTGCAATAATTTATTTTATTAGGTATACAATTTGTTTAACTATCTTGGTCCAACTTGGCTAAGCATCCTCTTAGTTATTATATTGTTTACACTTACCCTTGAACTTACATTTGAAACCATTTCTACTTTAATCCTATTTTATTAATCCAGCTATAGTTTATTTATCAACCTGATTCGTATTTGCGAATCAAGTTTCATAAAGATTTAAACCTAAAAAAGGCTAAACCATAGACCCAATAGAGGTATATTAATTACATTACACATAGTAATTGGGCTTCACTATTCTTAGGATAGATGATTTTCACTCTTAATTTTTTTATTTATTTAAAATATGAACTCGGAAAATAAGTACATAAATATTTCTCAGTATATCTTCATTAAAGTTATATTTGTTTTATTTTATAAAACATATTCTTCGCCATTTTAGTATAAAAATGGCGCTTTAATAATTGTGTCTTATTTATCATGGACTTACTTTAAAACACAGTTAAAGCTAAATAGATGTACAAACAAATCTTTTTTTAAAATAATATAATAAACTGCATTAAATTTTGAAATCTAATATTTGTAATTTTTTAGTTCATTTAGTTTATTATTAACGATGTTAATTATGTTTCTATAAGATTAGAATTTTTACGTACAAATTACATATAAAAAAAATACTGACTTTTGAACATAATCCTCACATAGAATTTTTAGGAAGTGTAAGTAAAAAGACACTGAATATTTTACGAGGAATGACCGCATAAATTTTACGAGACACTAAAATCGTCGATACGATGTCATAGACACAGGATACTGCTTTTGATTTGATCACAGATGTTAAAAAATGATTCATGATGTTATATGATATATTAAGACCTGATGCCCGGTTTTTATTATTTAATAGGAAACGTGATGTTTTCAGATGATTATTATGGTTCAATGACAGCGCGTTCGGTATTATAGCATCAATCTATGTGGGCGTAAATTCAACACTGTGAAGGTAATATTTCCCTCTACGTTATCGATAATATGCGACTGTTTTACTATTATAGATTACTAGCATTTACTCGCGGCTTCGCTTGCACAAAGTTTGAAAAATATAATTTTTATATGATCCGAAAAATTAGTCCTTAGCGGATGCATACATACATTACATAAATCACACCTATTTCCCAACGGGGTAGGCAGAGACCACGCCCTTCCACCTGCTACGATCCTGGTATACCTCTTTCGCTTCTTCGACATTCATTAATCTTTTCATGCATGCTCATCAATTTTGAGTACTCTTGATCTTACCTTTGTTCAGAACGTCTCCGATTTGATCGATAAATATTCGTTCTAGGCCTTCCTCTTCCAACGATTCCTTTCACACTCGCATCATAAATTTGTTTAGTCAGTGTACCAATAAATTCTTTTCGCGTATTTAAGTTGAATTACTATAAAATCTCCAAAAAACGTTTTCTTTTCATTAGATCATTTTTTTTTAAATCGCGATATGTATGTCAAAAATAACTGCGTAAATACAATCTGAGCCTTATAATTCGTTGGAACTCATATTAAATGAATCGAGCCCTTCTTTTGCATGTCTTAAAATAATTTCGCTTAATAATCTCCAGTATTGTATTCTAAACCTTTTCATCGCTCAGTTTGTTTTTAATTTACCTGAGCCCCGTTCGATGTATTTTCAAAGAGACTTTTGTTTACCTTCGAAACGCTTCTTTCGGTTGTTATTCAGTTCACGTTTACGCAGTCTTAAATCTTTATAGCTATTATCCGTTTAAATATTTGGTGTTGTTTAACATCTTGCATAATGTTCGAACGTATATTTTTAACGTCTTTGTATACATAAATACAGAAACATTATCAAAAATTATTACTAATCTTACAACTTACAACACTACTACCGGTTCGGATAACATCCCAGGCATTGGAGAACCTGGAAGAAAATTGATCGGATTTATAATTTTTTTTACTGTACAATTTTGGTTACAATTAATAAATATTATTTTTTATTTTATTTTTTTATACCGGGACTTCTATTCTACTGAATATATCAGTCCCATTGTGCCCAATCCATATCAGCATTAAATCAAGAGAGTCGCCGATGAGCCAGCACTACAAGGTCGTACAACATCTTGGCTTCATCCGAACACGGTTCTGCCAAAATGCTGTGAATATTGCCTATGTTTTGGCATTTTACACTCATATTATTCATCAGCGACTCCCTTTTAATCCTATTTTTTCAGACTCTGCCAGTACATGATGCACGTCATCGATCCTTCCACATACATTACAGTTGGGTGACTCTGTTTTTCGCATGAGATACGTAAATCTTCACGATGGATAGTGCCCCGAACGAAGTCTTAATGCTATCTTTATATATTGTCGACTTAAATAACATTCACTAAACCAAGGCTTATGAAGAGGCTGACACTGTAATGTCTTATACCAAATATCTTTTTCTTTACTTCTTTCATCAAAATACTATTACTACTCCAATTTTCGTACTTAATTTTTTTTAATTTTGTCATAATTTCCCAATAATCGACTTTAACCTTCTTTAATATACCCTGAGTTGATCCTAATTTTGCACTACGGTCAGCCTCTTCATTACCCTTGATACCAACATGAGACGGAATCCATTGCAATATCAAAGACTGATTGTAAAACTGTTGTTATATATGTGGTCTAAAATCTTATAGGCTATTGACGCGCCTCTGTAGCCAGAGGTACATCGAACCAGATGCTGAAGTGCACTTTTGCTATCTGTTAAAATTACAACTTTTCTAATATTATTTTTAATTATATAAGTATGTGTGATTATTGAAACCGTGCACATGACCTAGTATTCGTACTATTGACTAGCTACTATTGACACGCACTATTGTCGCTGTTATATCGACACGCTCTATTGTCTCTTCATGTTTTATTTTAAGGATTCCATATTGTAAAGAAGGAAGACATTAGCCGGGAGACAACTTCAAAGTACGGCAAAGATAAATAAATAAACAACTATTCTGTTGTCTATAGCGTGTGGATATATGAGCAGTATTAACGCTGTTTCTTAGTAATGTTTTATAATTGTATTTCTAATTATAGGTAAGTGAAAACTGAACTACAAAACTTTATTTATGAACTACAAATGCTCTCTGTTCTGAAGTTTTTTGTTAACACTCAAGTGAAATTGCGACACCATAAGTGCTACAGCGTCTTTAAACTACCCTGCCCCGACGCCATTTCATGCTGAGAACTATACATCAATCCAACGGTCCAGTACGGTTATATTCATATGTGAAGTCAGACTGTGCATATAATTTAGCTGAGTGCTCCCTTGTGCCTTCATCATGTGTGTCTAGATAACGACCGTGAATATTATGGCACTCAACGTTCTTGATGTAATGCGAGCATATACTGAATGGCGTCTTTAAATTCTGTATCATTTGTAGACGTGTGTGAATTGTATTTTGTTGTTACTTAAGAAATATTTACTTCATTTCGTTTTGTGATTTTTTATAGTGCATCTATCGCCGTAAACGGTGACATATAATAATTATTATAATACTATAATATTTCATTACACCTCGAAGAAGTTTTTTAATCTTTTATATCAATATGTAGGTAGTCCTCCTAATGGAACATAGTTTTATTTAAACTTCTATGAATACTGATGTGCTAAAATGCTTTTGTAAACATTATTATAGGTTTTGGCTCTAATCTCACATGTTGCTAAGTGACGATGTTACCCAAGAGGTGGCCACGTGGGAGTATCGGGTCGCAAGTGCAGGTGCCGAAACACACCTGTAGGTGCTTGACGATAGTTTTTCAACTTGACGGTCCTGTTTAACCAGATGGACATTAAAAAATATCTTACCACCTTGAATGCTCTCATCACGATGTTTTTCTTCATAGAAAGCTCGAGCTATTTATAGAGATTCGAACTCACGTCGATTGACGCCGTGTGGTACAGGCAATCAATGAGCTTTCATTGCTTAAAAAAAAAGAATGTTTTATTTTTGAGCAGCGACGAATATTCATTGATGCCATCTCTGATACTAAGACGAGGAAAGATTTTTGTTAAACTTTGCAATGACGTAAAATGATACCGGGACAATTCCTAATTCTCGCATAGATATAGCCAGCATCCAGTAATTATGTCTGTATTCCGACAGCTGTATTTTAAAGCCTATCTTGAGTCTAAGCATTTGTTAATAATCGATCAAATCATCATACAAATTAAACGTGATTAATCTACGTTAATTGTACTGAAAATATTGGAGAAATGACGCGATAAAAATGTAATGAAATGTTTGAACTCTTCTAATTTATATTATTACATTTCAGAATATATATAGCAAATTAAGCGATGATAAAGTGAAGTGACTCGTGTTTGTTGAATAAACAGCACGCGTTATTGTGCTTGTCCGGTGTCCGGGGTAGGGTGGTTGTACGTTGTACCCCTGCCGCTTACAAATGAGGGTCTAATTGTTCGGAGCTCCGGTTCTATTGAGTCCCAAAGATACATGGAAAAGGTACGGCCGCTTTACGAACGAGCCTATCTGTAGGATTAAATGTTCTCATTATATTGATTAGATTTGAATGTTAATAATCTCAGATAGATATACTATGTACTACACATTATGTATTATATTAGAATGATTAACGAAGTTGGTTTATTAATTATTTTTATTTATTTTTTATTACTTTTTTTTCATTGTGGTTAAACATAACACATGTACAGTGTGTTGTAAAAATCTCTAGAGTTGTTAATGCTTAGTTACAATGAGAAATACTTGGCTGTCCTCATCTTAAACATTATTTCTATTATTTATGCCGATTTCAATAAGGATTTTATAAAATTAACCTACGCTAGTGCATGAAACTTATCAGTTTAAAAAATCACAGTATCTTTAAGTTTCTGTAACGTCATGAAGTCATGATGTAAGGAATTTATGAAATATTAATTTGAAAATAATCCATATGAATATAGAAAAATTCTAATGAAAAAACTTTCACTTTAACTTTTTAAATAAAATCAATAAGATACTTTGTTGTGATGCCGTTGTATCTAGTGCGGGAAAATATTCTATAACTTCAAGGAGCGAAACAGAGGGTTCGCGCAAAAAATATTCATAACTTAGGACGTGATTCGAAATTAATATCAGCTTGCGGGTGCGGACAAACGTATAATTTTTTATCTGAATGCCCTGGGGATTTTGTGTCATATATGATGAAAAAACCGGTATTCTTGTAAGTGATATCCGAAGCGAGCGGAACAATAAAACTAGATATATTTTTAATGATCAACACCTGCAGCATATCGGAAACAATTACACAAAAAAAATAACGTAATTGTTTTATTTGTTACTGAAATTTTGTACTTCGCATTGCTTAGAAATACTTTTCAAAATCAAATTGGACTAGTTGTTGGCTTCATTAGTTGGCGTGTAACCAAAGAAGAGTAAGTGTAAATGAATATTACTAATCTTTCAATGAGTTGTTAAATAATAATCTACTATAGGTTTTAATTTTTTTTTAATTACGTTAAAAATAATTATAATTGATGTGTTTGTTAAGGGAATTAATATTTGACATTGCTTAGAAACACTTTTTAAAATGTAGTACTTCACATCATTTATTAGTTGGACTGTAACCAAAGAAAAGTAAGTGTACTGTGAAAACGAATATTACTAATCTTTCAAAGAGTTGTTTAATATTCGCTTCTGATATCACTGGCTCGGCCCGGTATGATTTCAAATATAATAGGTATTCCCAGAAGTATAATTACTTGTTTCCACTCAACGTCGATTCGTGTTCGTTCGGCTTTGTGTTACCTTTGTTTACCACATTGAACGACCAACAGTTGTTTAATAATCTGTAACAATCGCAGATTAGTGGATCGTGAGTGGAATTCCGGTTTCGAAAGCCCCTTTGTTGCTGAACTATTCTGTTTCGATAGTCGCGGTTGCCTTATCGTGGTCTCTTTATGTTGTTTTTATGTTATTACATCTGTGATTACAAAGGGAATTATACTATGATTATGATTTCTATACATTGTTCTGAGCATTTTGTTTTTACTGCTCGTGTATTTCAGTTGAAATTTTTATTTTCATTGCCTTTATAGAACTGTTAAATAGGGTAATTTGAAATAATTTATTGAATATTATTGGAACTGGAATAATGTTATTTTAGAAGAATAGCGGTGTCCCTTCAGCTCCGCATGCGTTTGTTACTACGCAGTAGTTATTTATATCCCATAATTTTATTTTTACTCGTATTGTTGACAATTCATACGCCGTATCAATAAAGAGTGGCATGTATTTCCCGTGTACTATTTTCATCAATATTAATTGAAAAATATTATTGTGTTCTACGATTTCTAATCTATTATTAACGATTCTTACAGCCTCTCTGTTATGGTATGACATATGCTTCTCGTCTACAAAAATTGATCAGAATGGGCTGAGAATTTGGTGAAAATATAATTTATTTAAATTCTTGTCTTTTACTAGTTATATTGATAATTGTTATATATAGCCCGTAAATTACGTCATTATTTACACTTCTCGTGTACAAAATTTCATTAAAAATGCATCATGCATGCAGTGCATAAATCATTAAAGATGTATTATAATTGACATCGTGTTACCTAACATATTTTTTTACTGATAAACAAAAAGAAGTTTTTATCAATCTTTATTACGTATGTGCTAACAAATTTAAATAATATTTCTAAAATGTTTTTGTCCACTTTTTTAAAAGCATAATTTTATTAGAAAACTAATAAAACCAAACTAGAAAGGTGAATATACAGTGGCTTCAGTAATATTTCTAAAGAACATTGTTGTTGCTATCTCAATGTATATCTATAAAGTTATGACTACATACAAGTGAATGCCGTTACAGAGCGAAATTACATTGGTCGACGATCGTACGAAGGAAAATTGCATAAAAGGGTTCATAAAACGTCGATCCGGCCACCGTTCGAACGACCATTCGGCTTTATTGTGCTTTTTAATGGGTGTATTACAGTCATATGCTGGAAACGATTTCTCGTGCTACGAGTTATTTAAACAAATAAATTACGTATTAGTAAATAAATGCTTATTGATTGGTATAATTTATATAAGAATTTTTTAGGATATGAATTACAGAAATGTTAAAAGACTTTCGATTTGCATAAATTTGCTTTAGATAATAAAGAGAAAGTGATTTATTTTATTATCAAGAAGACATTTTGGAACCTGCAAATGAGAATTTTAAAACCTGTTGCGATAGAATTTTAAGAAGCAATTTTCTAATTTTAAAAGAATTTAAATTAACAATTACGCTCAAATATAACAATCTATTAATATGAAATATTGATACAGGATGTTTTGGATTAAACAAAACTGTACTAATTACAATGACTAGCTTCCTGATCAAATCTGCTTCATCAGTCAATCAAATTAACATATATTATGTTCTACTTGTTCAGCATTCTGAAGTTATTTTTTCTGGAATCCGGTACCTCTTACGATCAACAGTAAAATCTAACTATCGTTCTCACAGGCCAAAATACAGGTAAGGTATCATTGCACGGGAATTAAATCATAACATTTAATTTAATTATGAGAAAAATTTAAAATTTCTATTTACATACTTTAAAGATTTACATAAAATATATTTTTTCTGTTTTTTTTTTTAAAGCTAGCTTGGTAAAATAATTATATAGCAACTGATGTTAACTGTCCACAAACCACGACAACCGTCGCTTACACAGATTTCATCGGCAGACGTCGGCCGGCCTGCTGAAATGCATCTTCCTGGTTCGTTTGAAGGACTCAGTATCAATGTATTTAAATTATATTCTAAATTAAAATATTTAGTAAAAAAACTAATTTTATGAAATCTAGTACAAAACCAATTTAATCCTCTATGTAACTCGCTAACACAAACTATTTTTTATATCAAGTTTTGTTAAAAACATCCCACTGGAAGTTTGAATACGTGCCTGAATCTAGTCACGTTCGATTCTATTGGGAAATTGTGAATGTCGAAGTCCTCCTTTTTGGTGGACGATTGCTGGTTTTGTAGCTTAAACTGTGTGTTTCAAAGCGATCTATATACGTTAAAAGCTATGTGCTATATAAGGCGGCCACTAACTAACTACATCGGCCGATCAGAACGACAATACTTTTTACCGAGGTTTTTTTTTTTAATTCTACATTAGCCGTGACTATTTTTAACTTGATACTACATGAACCAGGCCACGCGTTACTACAGCTCAGTCTGGTTATTTGAGAAAGTATATAAAATCCGCCGATTTAAGATAAAGGCAAGATGGAGCTAGTTAGAACACGAAAATGTCCCATATTAGTAGTAAATTGTGTCAATTTTGAAAGGATATGGCATGCGATGTGAGCACTTTTTGTACTTTAGTATTAATTTAAAAATATACCGTCTTGTGTGCTATTACATTTTAAAAATTCTTCGTAAAAACAAAAAAATGAAGTATCGAGTATCGTTTCATAGGTAACAAAGCATATTTTGATGGTATTTTCCGTGTTATTTTGTTATTGAAAACAAAATTACAAAGTTTTTGCTAGGATACAATGAAATATTTTCTTGTAAGTTATTATATGTATATATAGTGTTGAATGATCATTTTATTTACATTTACCGTTTACTACTACGAAATTAAAAGGAGGTTAATATTTGTTACGTAAAAGTTTGTTTGTTTTAAACGGTCTGCAAACACTGAAAGAGATAACGATATGGTTTCAAAGTAATAAATAAAGAGAACCCTAACCAATTCAGTGTCTCAGACAAAACTCTAAAATCAGAGACGGCTGCCAAAAATTTCAAACTCTTGCGACATCGGTACCATTAGGAATAGTTATAAGAAAGTTACAACAAAAGACATAAGGAGAACCAAAAAATATTCACAGATAATTTAAAAATCAATATGGCGTTTTATAATGTATTGATGACGGATGATGGATTACCGACTACACTGTTAGAGTGGTAAAAAGTCGAACTTATTTTAACTGTCCTGAAAACATTATTCACACCATCGCACGGTAGGGTTATATGGTTGTCAAGGATACAGAGCTAAATGCATGTCCCGCAATTGTTGTTCTGAAGGCTGCGTCTGCCTTTTTCTTAAATCTGTGATAAAATCTCTTACATTCGAATGCTACGCTCTGTCAAAATTTCAAAGAAATCGGTGAAGAACTTTATAGATTCAAGATTTTGTAAAGAGGAACATTATGAAGATTTGATAAACATTATCAAATTTATAACTTATATTCGATACTAACTAAATTTAACACACGTGTAACATTGTTTTATGACGTAGGAAGTTCAAATGTAGGTCAAAATTTAACATGTAGAAATTTTCTGCTGTTGTGCAGAAGACCTAAAAACATCCATGAAACCATAGCATGGTGGTAGGGCATTTTCTAATGTAATTAAATCTGTCGCTAAGCACCTATATTATAGATATATTCCCGCAGCTGCACTTGAGAGCTAATCCTCTCACTAGGCTTAGCGGATCACCATCTTGGACCACATTGTCGCTTAACATCAGGTGAGATTGTTACCAAACACCTAAACCTATAAAAAATATAATTAAATTTAACCGAACTTTGATGTAAAATTTGTACAAAAACATCTAGTTATCGTGAATCATGTCAAAAAAAATTGCAAAAAAAGTGAGCCAGTTTAAGGTTTATTTTTTCTTTTGTATTTAAATTTTAGTATGTTTCTATGTTTATATTTTTGTATTTCAATAAAATTATACTCATAAAGGGTCTTGCTCTGAATTTTTGCTTCTAAATTTCTATACAGAAAACTAGTCAAGGGATTTTTCTCGACATTTGCCTTTGACTTTGACTTTGACACATTTGAATTTGTGTTCGTCCTTCTCGTACCTCTCATCCCCTAAACACTTTAAATACCATTTAAGTAATTAATTATTTATTTTTTAAGTGTTATAATAATATAATCTATGTGTATAAAAACATACATTATATTTCAATAATAAAGCTTTTTATAATCATGTCTTGATTGATATATGTATCCTATCAATCAATCAATGTTAACTTAATGAAAGTAGTTGGATACGTAGGTAGCCAATCCTGTAATTTGTTCTGAATAAAATGGGGATAATGTCGTAGTCTCATTACGATTTGTTCGGACCGTGGGCCGACGTGCGTAGGCTTTTTTTTCCAGCACAGTGGCACATTACGATTGACTATAAACAGAACGACCCCCGAAATGGGCGACAGAAGTTACCTTACGGGCTTCTTATGAGACCGAAATAGAGGAGATTTTCTCTACCAAAAAGTAGAGACAATAAATTCTATTACATTTCTTGCTGTATTGCAAATATTGTATTTAAAAAGACGTATTCAATTTTAATGGTTCTAAACAACACACAAACCGCAGCGACACAAAGTGAACTTTAGCATCTGACAATAAAAGACACCGTTATTCTGTACTCTGCACAACCCTCGCAGCTTACTCTCTAACTTCTACACAGTAACAGATCATCGTATCTGGAACTCTATTTTTTTAATTGCTCCGGTCTTCTTCGATTTTCTGAAAGTAACTGAGCCATCGGATGTGGTGTGTTTTTACCATGCAAATAATGATTGGATGGATAATTTAGTTTTAAACCATGTTTATTTGAGATCCTTTGTATTCTCTGTTTTCTTTGGGTTTAAGATTTTTCTTAGTAGGTAACTATAAGGTACCTTAGATCAGGCGTAAAAATCATTTTAGCAGGCCTCCGTACAACGACAACTGTGGATAGAATTTATCACACGGTACGATAGACGCTGCTATTCACTTACACCATATTTCACCTTAAAGTGTTATGGAGTAATAATTTGGAAAACTGAAATAAAAAGAATCTGTTTGTAGTCCATGGACGGTTTATTCGAAAAAAGGCTACTGTATATACTGCTATAATACGCAATAAAGTATTCTGCAAACCCTTGAATACAACGACTCGGTCGTAACTCACTCGGACGAACGCAAACGTCGAGGCGGGGAACTTCCATTTTTACACTTTTTACTAATGTGTGTACACGCTTGGTTTTTATACGCGGCCAGCACTTAATCACGTTCGTGGAAAATTTCTATTTTGTCCGCAGCGACGAATGAGTGAATTCTGCGAAAAAAATATGTAATTCACAGGCGTTAATTTGTTTCGTATGTATGGGCTTTGAACATAAATTTTTAACGTTGGGTTTTTTTAAATAATATTATCTAGATCAATATATATCAATATCAATATGTAATATTAGTACTGGGCAACGAAACAGACAGATGAAAGAAATCTTCAATTTAGTAACGATACAAATGTTAAGATGCATGGATGTATGGTATAAGTTATACCGTATAACTAGAACGGATAAGATTAGGAATGAGTATATCAGGGAAACTATGAAAACAGTACCAGTATCAAAAAAACTGAGGCTTAAAAAACAATGTCAAGTATGAAGGTATGAATAGATGGATTAGTTAGAAATGATATGCATATAAAAGGTGTGAATACTTAGATGACAGTTGTTAGATGAGAGTGGAAGAAAAGAACGTGTTGTGCCGAATCTGCTTTTGTGGAATAAGGTCGATAAGGAGATTATTTTTTTATCTTAACGTTGTCTTTCTTACTTATACATTCCATCTTCGAATACATGGATGTCTATGTATATGAAAAATCAGGTCAAGTTTGTCTTTTATTCACAGTGTATTATTCCCATTTTTATTAGGGAACATCGTTTTATGGAATGCGTGAGATTCATTTATAAGGGTTTTAGTAGAGGACGACAAACACATTATTAATCAATCGGAATCGAACTCGCGTGATATGTTATTTTAATTCGAACAACTTATCAAAATGCGGTAAACTATTATCAATAAAGCTTTAAAAAAAATCTCCGTAGGACGACTTCCATGCTTTTATTACAAATGCTAAAATGATTAGTCACCACCAGAGCCCAATCAATTCATACAAGAAAGAGATGGACCCTAGGGGTTATTGTTTCCTTTCAAATCCATTAGCTACTCTATACATAAACGTACTATCAAGTTATCCATTTGACTTCGCTTTTTGTTTTTGAAAGATCATCCATTACCGACGTAAAAGGTTCCGACGAAAGGTTCCGTATCCCAGAGGTTCTGTCCGGTTGTGTTTTCTTAGTAAGTTTTCATAACGGCGGCTTTTAGATTGGATATTATGTGTTTGTGTATGTAATCATAATTTTATTATTTTAGGAACATTTGTTTACAAACTAAGCATCGCTTGGTACTTTAAATGCTCTGGCATACAAGCTATATGTTACTTATAATATACAATATTATAAGCATAGCTTGTACTATAGTAAACAGGCAGCCGACATACATAAATATATCATGTGTATTCTGTATTTATACTATAATATTATTGTAAATCAATCCCAGCATCAATATAATCGTTTTTTTTTTAATAATTTCTATGTGAAAAATTCATCATTTGACGGGCTCATTTAACTGTAATTTAAAAAAAAATGTAATTGGTACATATAATCATTAGTTAGATATAATTATTTTTATTTAAACGCTTTTAATTTCCCGTTAAGCACACTTCTATAGAAATGCAACATTAGCTAAAATTTCATATCAATCCATCTACTACTGATCTTAACTCATTTTTATTTGGGGTTGTCCACGTTTTTTCGGTCATGTTTTATGGTGTACTATTTTTTTAGTCTAGTACTTAGCCATCCGGCCTTTTCATGAAATGGCCGTACCTACGAAATCGTTTATCCGCTAGCTCATTCTCTATAGATCTTACTTTGAATGCTCCTCTTATATAATGGTGTGGCACTTTGTCTAGTAGTGTGACTTCGCCAGACCATCTAAACATTCTCATTTCGGCGACGGGTTCAGATTAAATTACCACTTCAATTTATAACCTGCTTATCGCTCTCGTTATGGTTGCCGAAAAAAAAGTAAACGTAATATTATAATTAGAGCGATGAACGCCACTTTCAATATAAAATTTTCACAAACCCACATAAATTTTTTTTCGCTAAAGGAACGCACATCTGTCAATATTGTTGGGAAGAAAGTTGTTCTGAAAGTTCCCGATCAAATCGAAACAAAGTTTATTATATATACTTGGAGGATGAAAACGACTTACAATAATAATACGATATATTATATGGACGTGCTTAGCTATTGATCGTAGCTCTACTTGTGTTCTGTATATTTTTCTTTTAATAAAATGTGTTAAGTTAAAAAAGTTATTAGAACGCTGTATAAATTAGGCTTCGTTTATCGGAAAATTGGAATATATAAATCACTTGAATGCGGAAACGAAATGTGTAAATGTTTTGTTTAATATCAATTTCGAAAGATTGAAGAAAACAACGAATTGAAAGAGACTTTCAAAAATAGACGTTTGATTTAAAATGAAAGACGTATGACTGACCAATAAAAATTAACAATGTAATTGTTTGTGATAATGGGTACGATTGGCCACAATCGGTCGTTACACCCGTATTCAAAACTCTACTCTATGACGTTTATAATATCCCAAGACTAATAATACTTTATAATAAATAATAAGCATCTTGTGTGGTACTATAGCGGGTGATATACGTAAGAACTTAAAGTATAAGGTTTTTGAGTTCGCGAACTTACTCGACACAACGCACGTACATACACGTGAAGCTTGCTCATACTGTATCGCGATGTCGTCGACAGAGGATGGAAGCTTTGTATTATTTACGATAGATATCAATCATATCACATTTTAAAAACAAATAAAAGAAGATATTAATTTTTCTTTACGGTACCCAGCCCTTAACGAACTAATGTTACACGATCTTTCATAATGAACAAAATTAATGTTAATAATTACAAATTATGGAATTTTAATTATTTATATTATAATTATTTATTTAAAAAAAGTTATTTCAAAGTTATAAGTTTTCATTTCTGTCGGCAGTCTCAAAGACTGCCTATTTTTGGAACGAAGTTCCTTACGGCAGGCTTGGAGGAGACAGGGATTTTGCTGCGCGACCGAACTGAAAAAAATGTGATAGTAAAACCGTAAGAAAAAGTCCGTGGAATAAAACCGTTAAATGAGACGTGCGCAGGCGCGACAGTCGTATACACAAGCGAGTAGTGTATAATACCTTTTTTTGTAATTATTTATATTTCTATGTAATTTTATGTTGTCAAACAAAAATAAAGAGACATATTTTGTTATTTTAATTGATAATTTGAATTACGATTTTTTTTATTTTACGTATTTTATTATTTCCTAAAATACTGAATTTCCTAAATACTTTCCTGTACTTAAATAAAAACGAATGTGCAAAATTTAAGAGAAAAATCAAGAAAACCTACATAAAATTGAGCACGATTTTTTTTTTTGCAACTTGTGTCGATTCTACATTAGCCGAAGGTACTTCGTTCCTACCTGGTGTCTCACGACACCACATCTTTTTTTTTCTTGCCAGAATCAATAGTAACATTACTTTCTACCTTACGTATAATTTCCAATACATTATCGTACGCCTGAAACTTCAGATTTTCGTATTTATAATAAATGCTTCTAATTTGCCAAAGACAAGAATTATTTCGCAAGCATTCAAAAAATTCTGTTAAAATTTCATGTGAATAAGTCCGGAAGTAACTCATTTTAAATAGATTAAGAATTGTTTCCACCTAAATAAACAAAATAACACAAATGTGAAATACGATAAACGTGCGCACTTACGGACTGTCGAAACAAAGTGGCGAATCGCGACTCGCGGCTACGACAGACATACGAGCCAAGGCCAAGCCAAGTAAGGGCAAGGGTTACGAGCAAAATTTCAAACCTGTTAGGTCATTGACGAACTTATTTTGCGGGTTTAAAGTACGCGTACTTACTACGACACAGGAGCGAGAATTTGGTCGCCAAATCATAATAAGTACGCGTACATGCTCTTGCGTGTTAAACTCCTTTTTTACGTCAAAATATTTTTATATAGGAAGGAAACAATTATACTAATACACTATATATAAACTAATTAATACCCCAAGATAAAAACACTTCTGACTACTTTTTAAGCATATTGCGCGCATGGTAGATCGTGAAATTTGACATAAGTAGTTAAAGTTTACATGAAGAAGTAGTGCAGAAAGCTACAATTTTATGTGTTACCAATTCATTAAAATAAAAAATAAAACTTTCATTGTATACGTTCATACCACAAATGTCAAACACATAGTTAATATACTGTGGTTAAACAGCCGAATAGAGTAGAGATTGTCACCAAACAATTTTAAAATATTGTCAACGAGTAATTACTAACAGATTTACGGCATGAGTTTTTGGGCTGCGAATTTTTGGTCATTTCAATGTTGACAACAGAAATTCAATAACGTTCAAACTTAAAAAAATGTTATTAACTGGTGACCACCAGTACGTATACCAGAACATTTATAACAAATGAATTAATCTCTATGCATGTCAGTCAACGCATGCGTTTGAATCCCAATTATCCTAATGAATGGCTGCCGTGCACTGCGGTTTACTTTGTTTTGATCAAACATTGTATATTGTTCTATGTGCTTTGGAAACAACATATTCGAATTATCCAGTTTTAACACTATATGTTATTCAAATACACATACAAACTATTAATTAGATACAGGAACGCAACAAGCCAAAAGTGAGTCAACTATGACGGAGTTATCACCATGAGCATAGTGGTCGCGACCCAGTCGGGTACAGATAACTTCCAACGCGCTTGGTTTCTGGATATACACATGGTGGTCGCGATCTAGTCAGAAGCAATTGTCGTGTCCTGGCAATATGTATAAATAAATAAATTCATTTATTTTTGTTTGCCTTCTAGTACATAGTTCAAAGATGTAATAAAGGTACTTCAAGCATTAGACGTATAGCGTATATATGTGGTGTATGCATTTTATAGAATATATAACACAAGAGAAAGTATATTTTGCAAATCCCTGTCGAGAATCTCGAGTTTATTGCCGGTTTATTTTCGACATAATATCAAACTTCGACCCGGATGTTATACCCTCCGGTTGAAATTTTTATATTTCAAGTATCGAAGTGTCTTCTATGAGGTTTCAGGGCCCATATAGCTAACAGTATAAGTCAGATCGAAAAAAGTCGTGTGAAAAACAATTTAATATTTTTATTTTTTATTTAATTTAAAACTTCACTTTACCTTTGGTACATTTGTCTTCTTAGACCTATCGAAAAGTTATTTCAATATTTAAAATTATTTCGAAATGTAATCGAATGAATGAATCAAATAATTTTATACAAAAAAAACGAATGCTTATATTACAAACTAGTTGTGCCCAAGGTCTTAATAATGTTAAATTAATTCGACCAACTCCCCGCTGCACCACCGCCAAAGTACTTTCCGTACTTGCTTGCCTACAGCGTTGCTAGATTGCTTGACGTTCATGGTCACTGCTTAACTTCTTAAAGTCGTAGCGTGAATTTATTTAATCTATGACCTTACTCAATAAATAAGCTTCAACATGCAGGAAGAATTTTTAAATCTGTCTGATATGTTCAAAGATTAGTGCGTTCAAACAAACAAACAAATAAAACAATGCCTTGCGCATTATAATATTTAAAATAAACGCAGTTGGTAATACTTAAAAAAACTGTGGTGTTACTCTACACTTTAGGCTCTACCAAATTACCCGAACCCAATTAAATTCACTCGAATAATTTTATCACGTAATAACATTTAATTTTGTTGTTACCTGCCTTGATTTTAATATACAACATCAAAACGTTTGGAAGCAATTTAAACGCACGATTTGGCAAACTAATATCGTATTCGGGACGTATTTTAACATTTTACGGGCCATTGTAATATTTTATGTTAAATCGTAAAAACAACTCGCCGAATATGACAAACGTATGTTCTTAAATTGACTTCGTTCCTATGGCTTTTTTACAGCATGTGTTGTTTAGTATACACTAGCGACCCGCCCCAGCTTTGCACGGGTACAATCTACAAAATGGTGCATTTTATGTTTATAAAAGCCTGATTTAGAGTTTAATATTGATAGATCATAACTGCCTCTAGTACAGTGGTCCTAATCGCGACTACGATGCTCGAGGTTCTAGGTTCGATTCTCAGGTCGAGCAAAGTATTATTGGATTTTTCTAAGAAATTATCAGTAGAAGCTCAGAGTTTGGTTTTGTGTCCAATTAATGGCAATAGGCTCGCCCCCCGAATAACATGATACCTAAAACATACCTGACGAACTGTGGGTGTACATCTGTGCCTAGCACTTCTAATAGTCCGAATCACGAATAGTGCGCTTAACTCACTCAATTCACCATAGGTGGCGGAGTGCCGGCCAACCGACCGCGACCGTTTTGCTGAGAGAAATTTTGAATTCATGATATCTTTTACTGTATTCATTAAAATGGAAAACTGTTCATTACAATTTTAATCTACATTAAACGCACAAGCTAACTAACATTGATCTACTTAAAGAATAATACTGCATTGAAGAAAATAGCTTCGCAAATGACGTAATATTTTTGTCTATTATGTCGAAGATAAAAATGGTTATTGCGAGTCAACCGTAGGAGATAGACATATGGCATCACGGTTTTTTCTCTAGGCTTTTTATAGAATTACAATTCTTTAAATATTATTTTAATGTATCTCGTAAGGTTTAGCCAGCGTAAGCCATGTAGGCGCCCGAAATTCATTTTTTAACAACTTAGTTAGAAATCATTGAATTTTCTCTGCTATAAAAAAACTTAATTGTAATGTATTGTTTTTATATATTTTATATGATAACTAAAATGTAAAAAATAAATAATCGAATTGTAAGGTGTAATGGTAAATAACAGTAAATTCCGAAAAGCAGAATAAGATTTTTGGCAGACACGTCAGGCCAATCTAAGAAAAATAATGTTTATTTCCGATGAACACTCAATGGATGATTTTTCCAATAAATATATAGATAAAGGTCTCGCAATAACTATATTGGATTATCAGACGGCAATTTCGCGAAACAGTAAGTAGGCGTCAAAGCGTACAACCTCAAAAGACAATACCAACCTCTCAGTCGAAGGTAAAGAAAGAAAGCGACGAATCTAATAAACGGATCCCCTATCCATTCCGTTTGTTGCTATAAGTCCAGTAGAAAAAGATCTTCGAACGTCTTCGTTGAGCCTCTTCATTATCGTTTACCAATATATCTGGCGGGGTCGGGATGTTCCAAGTTATGCTGGTGTGGTACACGTCCAATTCTCCGAAATGGAAGGGTGTACCCCGGGGACGCGCTCTCACAATAGACCTTTCCGAATGAGAGCCATTAATTCGCATCTTTGTTTTATAAAGCTCAATGTGACATGTATTGACGTTACGTGAGTCCATTCACTGGTTATTGTTTCTTTGAAAATTGTTTTACGCTTTAAAAATATATTAAACTCGTCTGGTCTTCATTGTTTATGTACCTGTTACTACTATAATATATATTAAATCCATAATTAATATTATAAAGTTTGTTTGTTATTTTGGTTGAACGCATTAATATCTGGAACTACCAGTTAGAATTGAAGTATTTTTGCATATTATAGCCTATTTTATGAATAACGTTATAGTCTTAAAGGATATTTGAAATCATGCTATGGACCCTTAGGAGCGGAGCAATTAATTACCTTGAAATTATGCAATCCGTAAAACTATAGGCTAAGTATGAGAAGTGAGAACAACGATAGGCTAGGTTACAAGGGTGCGTTGGAAAGACGGTCGATTTTTTTTCGACCTGACTATATTGTTTGCCAGATCGAAAAAAAATTATTACTGGTGAGTGAAACCGTGGTGCACAGCTGGATAAATAATAATAATAATATTTATTTATTTCAGATTTACATGCAATATTTTTAGTTAACTTGGAGCGACTCGCGTAACATGTTTAAACACGATTAAATTAAGACTAAATGCATTTAATGTGGTTAAAATAATTAGCGTCTTGCACAAAAAAAAAATGTTTAACGAACTTTCAAAGTTAATTAGCCAAAAATGGCTATTTAGCGCCGCTAAACTCGTTTAAGTGGCTCCTTACTATTTAAAAATACAAATTACATTTAAAAATTATTGGATTATAGGAGAACAGAGACATCATAAGGGTCAGCGTGGTATTAACACTTTTATCACATTTCTCACTCATAGCTAATAGAAGATGGTTGCACTATTATCATGTCAATCAATTGATTTTGACAGACAAGAAACATTGACATTCAACTATGCACGTTTCATTATATATACTATATGTATAAGTTCTATAACTCATATCGCTTTTTGGGTTAAGAAACTCGCCAAAATATGAAACGGAACGCAGAGACTGCTTTACCGACTCGCTAATTATGTTTAACTAAATCAGCGCACTGTATGTCTCGTGCAAGATGACCCTAAATACGTTTATGATAAATCCATTTAAGAGGCTAAACGTAATTAACTAATTTTGTTTAGCAGTGAGTTAAATGAAATGTTGCGCAAGTCGCCCTTAGCCTATGTTAGTAAGGACACAAAACACATTTTACAAATATTTACATACACAAGCAAAATCAGTAGTTTGCATAAGTACACGCTTTTTATTAGTTCAGTCCAATGGTGAAGGAATAAACTATCCGGTCTATTTGATAATATCTTTAATTAAAATTAGACTACACAAATTTCGTTTTCGTGGTTTCTTTTACGTGTTCCTTGGTTTTTGCAGTTGTAACCGTTTGTGGTCCGATTCTGACGAGATGTACCGATGTATTCGAAGAGGTCGCGGATACGATTAGTTTGGACCACGGACTTTTCTATGATGAAAATAAGTTTAAGTTTTGTCTATTTTACGTTCCAAAAATATACCTTTGGTTTTTAAATTTTTGTATATGTTTTATAGGAATTTGGTCTAAATTAGTACTTCCTTATAATTATAAGGAATGTTCGTGTAAATTCTTTTCTATTTCGTAAAATTTTCGGAAAACGATAAAATTACCAGATAATATATTACTTGGCTTATAATAAATCGATTTATAACTTAACTAAATCGACCATTTTGAGCTTTATCGAAATTAACTTATAAATCATTTCGCGTCGACAGCAAACAGTCTTCTCTTACCCTTGTATATTTTTATATTAAACTGTGGAGAGCGGATCAGAACAATGTTCGGGATTTACGACTGTTTGCGGAACAACGAATCTGTTCATACGGGAGACAGGGCCGTTTCGAACGAGGTACATAAAATCTCCAGTATTGGGCTTGTAATAAAATTTTCCTTTTTATTCCTTAACCGGATGGATGGCCGATCGTGGTTTCAAACGGGCATTTCCGTGAAGCGTTTTTCCGTTTATTTGTTTAGGATTTCATCCAATGTGTGCATAAAGATGTAAAACACTTATGCTTTCCTTCATATAGACAAGTAATACGTTTGTATTTTTTACTGTTATGTTGTCTTTTTTTAGTAGCACGAACAAATGTGACGGCGAAGTCTAGATGACCCGGTGAACTTCGTACCACCTAAAACTGATTTAGTTATAACTTGTCATAAGCGATTATCAATCACAATCAACTTTCCAACTCCAATTAATTTAAATCGATATTATTGGCCGCATTGTATTCTACGATCGGAACTACGTTGGGCTATTATATGAAACTCAATGAATTCAATGCAGTTAACATCAATTCAAAGCTTTCTGGTTTCTGGTGCTTCGATTTTTATACGAAAAATATTCCGTTACATGGGTAAAGAAAAATTATGGCTTTCCGACACGCCTACACGCGACTTGTACAAAATACGGAAACTCCAAGTTAATTCCGCAAACTTCCGAAGACTTTGTGACTTAACCTTGATTGTCATAGCGAAGGCCAGAAATATGTGAAATTGCAGCCGTTTAAAGTCGAATGGTAAGTTCGTTGGAATCGTTAGAATACGCAAAATCAAAACATCATCTACTTTGTACGTTTTCATGATAATCTACGCTTAGATGAAGAGTGTAGATGCGACCCAGATCGTCTCTACCAAATAAGTTTGAATGCGCTACAACTGGAGTTTCTTGTTTTGGACGCTTCAGCATACAGCAAAGTACGAGCGAAAGCATCTGCTTGAATAACTGAGAACAAACTTATTCTCAAAATCCATTACGAAGAAAAAAACTATTTTAAATGGGATAGATTTCACCATCTATTTTACCTGTTATCAATGTAATCAATATAATGATCAACGATAATCAATCAATGGTTATCAATGATAAGTAAACACGTGTTACCGTCATCTCCTGAAACTAAGCCGAATTGGCAATTCCCATACAAAATGATCTATTTCAATTTTTTCGATTTTTGGGCTGTTTCTTTGTTTTTTTTTTATTCTTATTTTTCCCTAACCACCACTATTCAGACGAACAAAACAAAAAAAAGAATTATTTAAATCTGCGAGCCATTGTCGAGTTTTAGTCTGATTTACGCAACGGTAATTCATTTATATTGTACTCATACATAGATGAGTACCTACCTAATAAACGCAATTTGAAGTCCTCGAAGAACCTAACCACTGGGGTTTGTTTGGAAAATGTATGAAAAAATGACATGAGTTACGTCGATTCGATTTCGAAAACCTAAAATACCATAAGTACGAGGACTGTCTGTATACGTGAGTGAAGCTTTAATAAACTATTAAAGGACCTTTTAAAATATATTGTGGATTAAAATAAAATTTAAAATCACATTGAAAACCTGAAGAGGTTTCATTAAATAATACGCGATATTCTTGGAATTTGTAACTTTCAATATAGCACGATTTCCATCTAGTTAATCCTTTTAATCTTAAAAACAGGTTAAAATATTATTATTATAAATTAAAAATATAAACTCGGCAACTTAATAAACCTACTGATTTTGGCAGTTATTTAAAATTCATCGCTCGTCGCGTTACGGTTCGCGTAATGGCCCAAAAAATGGGTCCACAAAATTAAACTAAGCTTAAGCCCGGACTCACACTTCGCTAAGTACTTTATACGGCCTCTATATCGATATAGAGTTACAATTTTAACTTTTACGATCCATCCGTTTTATTTTTATGGGCACATTTCATAAAATAATTTTACGGTATCCCTACATTAGGTAGGCGTTTTGATATACGTTTATCATCGATTAATGTTTTATAGGTATACTAGCTGATACCCGTGACAGCGTCTGCGGTGCTTATTATATTAACACCACGGCAAGAAATGACATCGCTGAATGCGCAGTGCTTATAAAAATCGTAGTTTCTTAAAACTTCATTAACTTTGTATTGTACGAAAATATCGTGATAAAAAAAAATACCGATATGAACCAAGTATCTAAGAAATAAAACGAAAACAAAAACTGGTCAAATCTATCCAGTAGTTTTTGTGTGATGTGCGCATAACGAACGACAAACCTCTATTATTTTATTTATATAGAAGATAGATAAAAACATATAGATAGAATATTTATTGTAAGATAAAGTTCTTTTATATGTACCTTAAACAAGCTCAAAACTATCAATGCTGTTAAGCTAGTGAAATTATTGTGTTGTTCTGCATTTTATGTAGTCACCTATTGCGTATACGAAGCCGTAGCGTATACGTAATTTATTTATTCATTTTCACCAATAAACCCACCAGTAACTACGCACAATTATCAACATTAATAAATCTTTAATTTCCTCATAGATGTCTATAGTAAAGTTTTACTGATCACGAATATGACATGAATATATTTGGATTTAACTCAAAAACGGCTTATTACGACACTTTGTAACACCATAAGCATATTTATGCGATTGCTCAAATAATGGACTATAACACTTTTACAGGATACTTTTAAAAATTGTAAAAATAAATTATCGTAAAAATAAATTTTATTAATTTTTAACCGATATTATTATGAAATTTTGTACACCGTAAGCATATAGGATTCCTTATTGGATAAACTATAAGAATAGTCAATAATATGTTTAGGAATAAATAAAAATATTATAACGAATATATTTGTATTATTTCTTAACCCATTTTGATGAAACTTTCTGTACATGAGGAGTATATGTTATACGAGGTCAAAATAACTACTGCTTAATAAACGCGTGCGGAGCCGCGTGGTACTTCTAGTTTATAAATATATTTATGTTGCACTAAATTTCAATTCAAACTTTTCAGTTGTAAACGAATTTATTCACATCCATATTGTGGGATTTAGTCTGGTAAAGATAAAATCGTTGCAAGTACCCTTAGTACCTATCCCTTAGTATAAAAAGATTCTCAAAAGTATGGTAAAATAAAAGCGTTATATATACAAAACAATATAAACCTTTTTTACAAAACTAATTTGTTTTTAAGTCGGTATCATGTTGTTCCTGAAATCCCAAAACCATAAAGAATAAAATTATCAATAGAAATTGCAACAGCGAAGTATTGAGAAGTAGAAGCGAGACGTAAAAAGTCTAGACGGGTTTGTGATCAAATATTAAAGACAAACAGAAGTCGCCTTCAACTGGTAGAATTATAATAGGTTTACATTAATACTCTCTTTGGTTTTAAATCAGACCAAGCTGATATCTTTCTTAGGGCTTGTGTAGATCGCACAGCGGACGCGTCGCCGCGCCGCTCCGTTTGGTTTGGTTCAGGTTTGTTTTAAAAAATACCTCTATCTACTTTTTACGAAGTTTTTGATGGATATTAAAATGTATCAAAAGTCTCATTAAAAATATAATAATAAGAAAAGGATACTTGATAAATGTGATCATCCCGTTGTTGATAAATGAAATAATCAAACTAATCCATATACTTAATTAGTATTTGTAAATAATGAGTCCTTATGCACCTTAGTACTTAGTAGTAATCATACTGGAATGCTTTCTGTAAAACAGGGTTTGTCAAATAAGTATTTTTCTTTTCAATACCGTTAGATTTTTATACGCTAGGTCCACATTTCAACTAGATGGTATACGAATGAATGCGCGCTGCGATCTCTCCTATTTTTCACGCCACTTTGGAATTCATAACTCGTTTTGACGTACGACTCCGTAACGTTGGTGAATTCCCCGGCGGAGCACTACTTATGATGCTGTCATGACTCCTTTATGCGTGGCCTTAACTCACGTCACTGTCTTACGGTAACGTTCAACGGTGTTTATTTACACTGCTTCTGAATTGTATGTTGTGTGTACTACTCCGTATGCTTGTTTGCTTAGTGGTTTTGTTGTTTGCAATTTGAATAATAGCGAAGTCTTTTGTCGGGATGTCGTGTAGCAAATTAGATTTTTGATGAAGTAAAAACATACTTTGGTGTTTTGTTTATTCTTTTCTGAATTTGTTTACGCACATTTTAGTATTCAAATTGCTGACATCAATTTGTTCGAATTATTAAGATTGTAAAATTTGTGCATTAATAGGAAATATAATGTATTATTTATTATCAACAAAATCGGAACCATTTTCTTTTTCCCGATTGTACCATTTTGTTTATAATCGAAGTAGGTATGAATAGATTGTGTGAGAAGTGATATAGCTTATATAAAAGATGTAAACACTGAGATGACAACTGATAGAGATCAGAGGAAGAGGAATACATATTGTGCTGACCGTAGTTAGCGTGAGATAATAAAAAGAAGATGCAAATGTCTATATTTTGTGTATAGTTATAAATATTTTTATTTATTATATTAAATAAAATAGAGATGTACTACGTACATGATAATATTTAAAATAATTATTTAACTCCTGTTTCAACAACAATATTATATATATTTTTAAGTGCTGGGTTAATTTTTTTAATGAGCCCTTAAACATTGTTTCTCGCCGCGGGAGTTATGCGACAGCAAATAACGATTGTACCTACCTAATTACGTTAATTATGACGTGTTTTATCGTCCTTTTTATTGTTCCTCTGTTTCGTGTTTGATGTTATTAATGTGATTGTTTTAAAATTTTCATTAAATTTTATTAGCTGTTTACAATAAATAATAATAATATTTATCGAGGTAGTTAAGATATTGATTTTATTTTACATATTTTTTCATATAGAAAGTATACAGTAAGGATTATATGGAAACCATTATTTTATAAGCTGAATTGTCAATTGTATAAACACGAACCGTATGGTATAACAACTAACGGTAACTTGTATCTGGGTGCACTCTACTAGAGCTCCCTCGGGATTCACATCGGTTCAAGGACATAAATTAGTTTCAAGAGGCCAGGGCATTAAATAATTTCTAAGGTATAGTATAGTAGAAAGCATTAAAAATTACTCTAAATAAGTCTCCGAGTTATAAACTAAATGCCAACTTCTGATAGCTTGGGGAGAGATATCAAGAATAAAAAGACATCCATATTATATTAAAAAGTATATTAATATATTTAATATTTATTGACATTTGTAAGTAGTAGAATTACTTAACATATGTATTTAGGTAGAACAAAGTCAGGCCCATTTTGTCCCCGTCACTTTTTTGATATATTTGTAGCTAATTATGTTTGTATAATAAATAATCTTTTATATAAGACCAGCCGTAATTTGAATTATTTTAACAAGAGTTACTTCAATAAACTTGAGAATCTCCCCAACCAGTTCATATTTTTTATAAAACGTAAAATATTTACGAGTTAAACTACGTCGATATTACTCACGATGTATAAATTAAAGCATGAGATATTCCTCACTCACTATCATATACTATATTTACGTCAAATAAAGCTTTATCATGGTACCCAATATTCCACGCCCACGATCCGAATATGCCTCTTGACACACTGCCAAGAATAAATCACATCTTTCTAGCGACAGGCTCGCGACAGTCAACCGCCAAACTAAATTTACTCAGGATAACTTCAAAGTTTAGTTACACGTATTTATAAAGGGTGTCTCAGAATATTTTTCGTTTTTAGATGTTAAATAAAAAACAAAATATCAATTAAATCTCGTTTTATTTAATGTTAAAAAGAGCAATTCTTGAAGTTTATTTATGAAAAAAAACTGTTTGCAAATGCGCACCATTCATTTGTTCACACTCATTTAACCTGGAGCTAAAATTTTCAATAAACTCGCTGGAGCATCGCTCTTGGAATAGAGTTGATTTCTTCAGTGATTCTTTGCTTCAAAACATTCAGGTTGGGTGGCAATGGATTGTAAACTTTGCTATTTTGGTAGCCCCGTAGGAAGAAATCAGCAGGCGTTAAATCAGGGCTCCTCGGTGGCCAATTGATGTCTCCTCGGCGACTTACCACTCTTCCAGGGAATAAATCGTGAAGACCAGCTAATGAGTCATTTGTAACATGAGACGTGGCTCCATATTGCTGGAAAAAGGTGTTGCGGTTGTAGCCCTTCTGGTTTTGCATTTCTGTAGCCAAAAAAGGCCGGATCATATGGCAATATCGGTCAGAAATAACGGTCTGAGTTCGACCTCGGTTATCCTCAAAAAAATAAGGACCGATAATTCCTTGACTTGATATGGAAGCCCAAACAACAACTTTTGGCGAGTGCAAGGGCTTCTGATGCGGTTCTAACGGATTCTCGGAAGCCCAGTATCTGCAATTTTGCCTATTCACATGACCGTTGATGTGAAAATTCGATTCGTCGGAGAACCAGATGTTATTGAAACTCCTAAAACGGTTTTTCAATGTCCTGCAGAATTCGACTCGTTTATCAGGATCATCAGGCTTCATTTCTTAAACAATAACAATTTTATAGGGGTGGAAATGTAAATCTTTCGAAATAATGCGATGAATTGTAGATTTGTTCAAATTAAGAGAAGCTGCGCGCAATCTCAATGCCTGTCGTGGGTCGTCCATAACAGACTTTCGAACGCGATCGACGTTCATGCTCGTTCTTGAGTTCCTTTTACGCCCAGATGATTTATCCGGCATTGTATTCCCAGTCTCTTGAAACGTGCACACCCAATGCTTAATTAAATTGGCACTTGGCACATGTCTTAAGCTTTTTAAATTAAAATGTGTCCTGTAGAGACGACGAACAACAGTGTAGGAATCGTTGTTTTTATAAAACGCTCTCACGCAAAACGCGCGCTGTAATCCCATGAAACGATTCATGGCTACTAAACTTAACAAGCTGGCCAAGCGGACGAATCCACTCCCATCCCCCTGCTACCTGCGGTTGTCGCGTATTGGTCAATTCAAAAACGAAAATCATTCTGAGACACCCATTATAATATTAGAAGATTAGGTTGATATGAGAACATATAAGCAAATAATACAACATAAATAAATATACATACGATCTATATTTCAAAATAGACTTGCTACAGGTAGGTATACATGTCGTCAATCGGTTAAGAAAGATCCCGATCAAATGTTAACACATAATCAATATAAAACAGTCTAGGTGTCTTCAACCAACGGGGTGGAGTAGGACACGTGTAAAGCTACCTGTCCACTAAAGCGGAGCTGTGCAAATTTCGACCAATAAAATTACATCACTTCATGGCATGTTTAGGCGTGTCGTATTCCGGAATCAGCCTGTGCATATCCAGTAATCAAGCGAGGTGCTAAGGATCTGACCCGACTGGTTCACAACCATTATACATATGGTGACAAACCAGTCACAGTGATTCTCTTTTGACTTATCGCGTTTTGGGATCAGGTAGAGTATATCTAGCTGCCGTGAGGCTTACAGGTCGGTATGATAATAGCGAACGTTGAACGATTGATATTCTCTCTTTGGACACGGTTGTTTTTTTTACAATGTCCTTATTATCCAAGAATAGTGCAGTCTCTTTAAAAAAACTTATGAATAAGACGTAATAAATATTTTTTTACTACATAATAAAACAATGTAAATACAGAGATATATCAACGGAGCGTTTGTAATTGCCCCATTCGAATGCACGCTTAAAGGAATTCTCATTATTTTGCGAAGTTGGCACGCATTGTTGAGCCAACGAAAACTATGACATCCGCGGCCGGAGCCAGGAGAGCCGGTTCGGATAGTATTTGCATACTGTTCATAGTTGTTTTTGCGAATTCCTCGCGAACAAGAGCCAACAAAGTGCTGTTAAACAGTTCCTAGAGTTTCATTATATGCAACGCTGACAGCCATTTCTGCTAGCGTACGTCTGTTCTTTTATAGTTCTTCAACTGGATTTGCCATTTCATTAGCATTATATACTTAACAATTATACTACACATTCCCCAGAGCTTCCTTTCAATATGGGTTTGCATCAGGGGTCTACCACACTGGCGTAAATGGTATAAAAACTTTGATGCTACAACCAGGAAAGTATACTAATTATGTGAAATTATAATAAGATTTTCAAATAAAACATCTACTTCAAGTATATAATGCAACTGGAATAAACACGACGTTTATAACATTATTACACACAAAACTGTGTTCCTAATAATTACCTTGATTTATTCGATTTATTTGTATGATTTATTTCGTAATAGAATTTATGCAATTTATTTAGGGTTTGTTTTGTTGTTACTATATCTTACTACCTACTTGCTAAAGTTTGATACATTTCACCGAAATCCAATATATAGCTCTCAGAAACTCTTATAGTTAATCGCACCCGTTGGACCGCTGTTATTCACTGGTGCACGTCTATCTGTTAATCCCCCTTCTTCCGGTGCACCTTGAAAACCAATATTTTTTTATTCTCCGACATCAACAAGAGATGAAAACTTTTCCGTAGAGCCCTCGCGAAACTTATCATCGACTAATCCCGCTGTGGCCGCGCTAAATTCTCGATTTACTTTGTTTTCCGGGCTCAGGCTTATGCGGTAGCATATTTTTCAACCAATCCGAGCGGTTTCATAGCGGATTTGTGGGGTGTTTGTTATCGTTAGTTGACGAAACTTCTGGTTTAAGATCGTCCATTCTCTGTAGGTCCCCTTGTAACCGAATTAAAGTGAATAGCATAATGTTTAATATACTTCAATAAACGTCTGCTAAGACGGATTTATTGTTGAAAATATATTTATGAATTTATAATAGGATTCGGTGCAGCCCCGGGCAGATATTTTCAGTAGAACTGTAGATATCATGGACACGATCACTGTAAAAAATATCGCAATGAGTTAATTTTAAACACCTCAAATCAATAAAACTCGTCCAGTTCGAGTATATAAAAAGATACCAAGTTATTCCCATGGTAAAATTACTTTGAAAGTTTTATTGACAAACAGGTCGGACTCGACGCGGCTTGGTACAAAGTTTGAACTGACCGACGTCTAACTTTTACATCGTTTGCTTCTGTTATGATACTGAGTCCCTTTCGGAATCGTAACTATAAAGCTGCAAACGTCGCACAATAGGTCCCGATACACAACATTTGATTATTTACTTAAATAATGAACATTTGAATCGCGATTTTACCATTGACATTGATTGATTATTTCAGAATCACGAATAAATCGTCCATATAAAAAAATCCATTGAATGAATTACGGTAATCATTCTAATTAATTCTTCATTAATTTCTTGGAAGAAGGATAGATTACAAGGGACGTACGCCACCCTTGGAGGCAGTTGTCGATATTTTCCTGAATGACCTTAATAAGGTAGACCTTCAGCCAATTAAAAAAGTTTAAATATAAGACAATTATCTTACATCTCGTCTGACTTGGCCTTTCCCGGTATGTGCCTTCGGTGATATTGAAGGTATGGCTTGGACTGGCACATTCGGCTGACCCCTTAACTTTATTTAGGGATCATAATAGTTTTGTGATGAATTTAAAGTAGCTGTCAGAACTCTATAAACACCTTAGAGTCATCAAAATGTATGTCTTGGGAAATCCCATGATGAAATCACATCACTCCCAAAAGGCAAATGTGCCAGAGAACTGGAGTCAAGACTTCAATTTCATAAACAATTTATGGCAAGTGCACAGGTTGATAGACTCGGGTTGGGTTTATAAAAGAAAAAGGATGACAGGGACACAATAAAGTCCTTTCTATAACAAGATGAAAATGACAGTATGAATTTAGAAATGCAAAATGAGTGGTTACCCATAGGTGCTGAGTTCTGCACCCCAGTAGAACTGAAGTGGCGCACCTTGTTTTTAGCTTCACTCCCATGGACAACTAAGGAACACGTAGTGCTTAAAAAAATCGTAGTTACTTAAAACTTTAATTTCTCTTTATTGAATGAAGATGTTGTGATATTTTTTTTGATAAGGACCAAGTACATAAGGATTAAAACAAACAAAAAATGAGCGAAATCTATGTAGTAGTTTTTGCGTGAAGTGCGTATAACGGCAAACCTCAATCATTTTATTTATGTAGATTAATATACAAATACTGAAATCACACAAATCATATTTAGAGCATGTTATAATAATTCGATCATTAAAAAGCTCACAAATCCATTCGATGATTCAGATTTCATACAATCTACCCCGCTCGGCGGTAGCTTGGCCTCGTGCCGAACACACGTGTCGACCTGATTTATCGCCTATTGAATAACTTAAGATACTACTTTTCACATATTTCACCTTTATCGCGTGGGTTCGCGATCGTGTTACACTACACATCAATAGGAAATGGGCCTATAGGTAAATATCTGATGGTTATCTACATAGGCGGCCATTTAAAGCGAATTCGATGCGTAACCATTAATATTATTTGCAGATGAGGGAGAAGTCTAATAATTACCAACGGGCTATCACGGCTTTGACCGTTAAACCAAATCTACATTATTACTTAATTTAGTGAATTTATTGGTTTTTAATAACCATAATATATTACTAGTTGTATGTTTTATGTTAAAAAACGTTACTTTAAGTGGTAACTAGGTTTGTTAGAGAATTCAATATGTACTCAATACCAAGAAAAAAAAATTCTTTTTATTTATTTTTTGACGCCGTGCTTTTGTCTGTGACCGGTATCATTTGATGGTGTGATCAAATGATCACACTAATCTCTGGAAGTACCAGTCAGATTTGTATTCTATAGTTTATTTGGGGATGAAGATTAAAAGCTATCAAACATCACGCGTACTCTCTTAGGATCGGAGAAGTGACCATAAACGTCAGGGCAAGCAGTTATCATATGTATGAAACAGGCATATACAATCCAAATGTAACGAAGGTGAATCCGCGGGGCATAGCTTGTGTAATAATCAAATGAAAAAGCACTTCTGTGCTTATCGAGTGCCACTAAATACTCAAACCTGATTTTCAGCCGGGGAACCTACTACGATGCGTACTAATTTATTTTTAATAAAATTATACATACTTCAAACACTATCATACTGCTTTCCTGATATTTTTGAACTAGAAAATTATTTATATCGAGGAATCAGATCCCAACACAGTTTTAATTTTAAACATTTTATCAGTTTATTAATTGAGGTAATGCTTATTCCATGTAATCTTAAGTAAGGTATATTTAGACTCGCTAGAATCTTGACGCGAAACCTACACAGCATCAGCTTCCGACCTCCTCAATTGAGCAAAACCTATTTTCGTATGCTCATTATGTATGACAATGTAAACACTACACCGCGTCACTTCCGAACTATCGTGTGTTGCACGTTCAATATTCAAGTGACGGAGCGACCGGCGGGCGACCTTCTAAACTACACCGCTGCAGTGAAGAAACAGAAGTGATTTTAGAATGCAAATGAAACAATGTGGTGTTTTAAATAGTTATAGAACACAAGCGCAACCTAGGAATTTCGCTGAGATTCGAGAACTTATGGTTCTCGTTATTGGATTGTGTATTCCTGCTCCGTGTTGAAGTAATATTATAAAAGTGATGCTTATAATGAAAGCGTTATACATGGTCAAATTGTGGCTGTATCTTCTTTGGCATTGCAAAATTATCGAACCCAAACTACTTAATGTAGAATTTATAAAGCATTTTTAATCAATAAGGCCTCAGTGGTAGTAGCATGCTCAAATGTTGTCTCGAAAGACGTGGAGTTATCTGTTATATGTGAGGTAGCACAGCTCGTTTCGAAACCATAATACAGTAATAGGGCATTTACGACTGTTCACCAAGCCAGGAAGGTAATATCCCTCGAATACAAATTCTGTCCCCAAACACATACCGCTGAGCTTTCAGCGCTTAAGACTCTATCTCTCTTAGAAGTCTTACGTATTCATGATCTTTGGTCGTATTATCGCAAATTTAGGTGATATGGTGTACAAAAGTTGGCAATTCAAGAAAAAGAGACTATTCATTAACGACAAAAAACAAATCTTCATGAGTGGCAAGGCAAGTGCAAGCAAAATTTTGGATGGAAAATAATAAACATCAAAGGGACACTATATATATATTGTATGTACAAGCAAGGTTATTAAACACGTTTACGTTCCCACAATCCGTACGTGTTAAATTCATATCGGATTATCCAATTAATACTGTGTAATCGCTTAGCCTCACTAATTAATATCGCACTTGATACAGGAATTTAAATTTAATTGTATACGATTATTATCTGGCAAATATTTACATGCATATTTTAATAATACCTATGAATCATAATTCATAGTGTTTTATAATATATGATACTCCTGTTTATTTCAACCTGACTAATGTCTGTCTTTCTGACTTATTACAATATTTCAAAATAAATATTATGTTGATTTTTCTTTGGCCTGCATCGCTTTACTTTACTCCTTGTAATTTATACAAATAAATAAAATTGAAGTGTCGGCTTGATATGTCAAAATAACAACGTTTACTAAATACATATGAACCTACATACCGTATATAAGTACAAATATAAAACAAAAAAAAAAAAAATTTGTTTGTTTGTCTGATTGTTCCTGGTAATCTCGTAACGGGTGGACCTATTTTTACGGGACTTCACTGCCAGATAGCTGATGTTATAAGGAGTAACTTAGGCTACTTTTATTTTAGAAACATAAAGAGTTCCGCGTAAATAAAAATCAATTCGTAAAGAAGATGAATTTGAAACGCTTAATATGCTGAGTAAACCATAAAAAGATACATCAAATTAATGTTGTACATAAATGTAGACCTACAAAAAAGTCAGCGAGAACATATGTTATATGTACATATGTCTATTTTCTTCACACACAAGCACAATCCACAATAAGCATTTTTGTCTTTAAAATAACCGGGTGGGGGGGTAACACGATTAGCGCGTGTGCCCGATCTACGGCATTCTGTGGTCTACGCGAGCGCAACCGCGGGCATATTTTGTATATAAATATACTTTATCTAACATTTAAATTAAGGTCCAACTGAGACTGACCTTGACCTGACCTTCCGGTATCAGGTTTACGCGGGCTTAATTTCCGCAACTCGATGTCCATGTGCGTCTATATTGCGTGATACTGGTTGACTTTAGTCGTATGAGCCCAATTATTCCAGGAAGTCCACCAATAAACCGATGTTAAAGATCTGTGAAAGAGTCCTTGTAATGCCAAGGGTTTTATAACCCAGCATTGGGCCAACTATCTGCACTCCTAGAGTAAGTGTTTGGCTGTCTCTTATACTCCCATACACGCTCAGCACAGGGGGCACTCAACAACACCTAGATTAAAAAGATGTTTGTTGTAGTACCCGTGTCCGGTTAGGGCTTCGGTAATCAATCGTGCTTGACGTCTATTCAAGTGCAAACTCTTCTGACCTTATCCCTCCTAAATAAGGTTTATACGTATATAATTTCTCACACAATTTATCCATATCTTCTTTGGTCTTTTTCAACTCATTTATCCGTTTACCTTCATAGTGATTATGGCCAAAACGAAGCAGTTTTCTGAGCCTTACTCATTTTTTTTTTTTAAGTAACAGGCCTTGTATTGACCCTGTACTCATGGATAAAGCAAGTAAGGATAAACAAAGCTAAGCAATTCGTAGGATGGAAATGCTTCAGTGTATGATGTACATCGATTATATATAATAGTGAACTAGTTAGATAACTAAGTCTAGTTAGGTTTATAAAAAGTTACATATAAGAGAGGAAGATTAATTTTTACAGTCTATAATAATTATAGAAGCTTAATCTTAGTCTTTTTAACTTGTAAAATTGTATATATGTAGTTTAAGCTATACAGTATGTTTCTTATTTAAATGACGTCACTGGCTAGATGTATACTCCTAGAGCGATTACCGTAATTACTCGGTTTTAGAAGGTATACCCTAGAGGGCGCTGGTCTCGTTAAGACCTACTGAGGGCCGACCCTCGGGACCCGACAGAAAATTTCCAATTGCCCGTCATGCGTAAATACTGTTAAATAGGAGTCTCATCGAGTTTCAGATCAATACTTGAAGGTATTTTTGACGACGAAATTTCTTTACCGGATATTTTTTTCGTGTCAAATGTATTCTTATAGATAATGAGCTCTCGAAACGGCGAGCGTGTGAAATAAATATATAAGGAGATAAGATATGAGTTTTGTTTTTTCGAAAAAATAACGTCTTTGCGAAATAAAAATTTGAAATTGGAAAATAGTTAAAACAGATAGTAGCTGATCAAAAAGTATTGGTAGTGGTAAATCTTTTAAAATCACTTGTACCGAACTATATTTTTTTATAAAGAATATTAATGAACTTTACAAAAAAAGCTGATTTAATAACAAAAAAGGCTACGACCAATCAGCCGATAGTCTTCTTTATATGAATTTAAGTGCAAAACAGCAACAAATGGGACCAAAAAAATCATAGTTATCAAGTGTCTGTATAAAATTTTCAATAGAGTCTAGACAAGAAATTGGTGCGGTCAGTAAGTAACAGCCACCTAACGAGCGGTCGTTCACTTCTAACATATATTTATTATTCCGCACGTTTTGACGGCGCAGGTAAAAGGTTTTTTAGATTAACCGTTACAGCATAATGAAGATAAAGAGTTCCTAATGGCGTCTATGGTGTAAAAGAAAACTGTAAACTGTAATGGGTTTGTTGTGCTAATTGGCCGTCCAATTCTGTACTTGGCTCGATTTATTACATTATTATTCACCCCACTATTGCTGGTTTTGAGCTCTGGCTAACTTCTCTTAAGCGTAATCACTGTTTTTGTTGAATCTTTCTTGGAGCAACGGGCTTAGCCTATTTTGTCTATTGTGGAATTATACAATATATTAAATGACCATAAAAAAGTATTATGCATCATTTTATAATGCGCAAAATGTGTATTATTTATATAATTTTTTTTTTAATTTATATTATTATTTACTACATTTAACAAATACAACTTCGACTAGTAAGCAAAAAATATGAATTGAAAAATGTAGTTTATACAATAATTTCATTAATTGAAAATGCAAATAGAATTCTTATTTCGCAATAAAAGTTTTGGTGAAAAGTGCCAAATTTTCTAAACGTCGTAAATGTCCTAATGATTCAGAATCCATTAAACTGCAGATTGGTCTTATTGTAGGTATAAATAACTATAAAGTATCGGTACATCATTATATTTGTTCTATAGTCTATTCGAAGTGTTTTCCTGGTAACGCCGTACTCCGTTAATTCGGCATAAAAATTATTGATTCAAACATCATTTCAAAGTTTATATTCTCCGCTAATGACGAAACATAGACAAATAGTTTAAAATTAATGTTTTCCAAAAAAAAAAAAAAAACTTTTTCATTAGGAATGCAAGTGATGCAGGAGATGAAAATTTATTGAAGTCACTACCATCTATCTAAGAGGCTTATACACTAACATTACAATTCTTAGTTAGAATGCTTACATTATTAATGTGCAAATGCACGGGTCAGCTTGCACTATCTTATTTAAATTCTGTATAAGTTATCAGGTCCTTAATTACATAAAATGTAAAATATAGTTAACTTTAATCATAAGCTTACAGAATATGAACATGCATAAGAGTTGTACTATACCATTTCTATTTCTTTATTTTCCCGATAAAACTTGAACGAGCGTATTTTTTTACATTATGTATGCATTATTTTATAAAAATATGACGTTTACACGTACAAGGTTATACCAGAATCGGAGAAACTGATAGGGATGGAGCTATATCGATAAACATAACACGATAAAAGACCCGATATTTTTTTATAAAATGTAAGAAACTAAACTACTGCCGGATACTTTTGTACAAATTTATTAACTAATATTATATTTCATTACAAGATGTTACACGTATTAATTTTATTGATAATGCCAACTTCTTCAAAATTTTCGAAGCTGTTGTAAAATAAGTAGGTATAGGTAGGTACTCGACAATGAAACGAAATAATTATAACGACAGGTAATCTTTATTTATTTATTTTAATCAAAATCTGATGAATCGTCACTGAATACTTATTTGGTCACAACACTACAACTATCAAATTAGAACTGTCATCGAGAAAATAAAGAAATGGAAATAGTATAAATTACACAAATTCAGTCTTATAACTTACAACCTTTTTAATATTTAAACGCATTCAGTCGTGAGCTTTGTTGATTCCCATTGAGTTACGTACGCATTGACAATTCGATACTGAGTCGTTACAATCGGATTACCTCGGGAAAAGAAAGAAACACGCGGATTAAATAAACTGATACATTTCGACATTATCTCGCTTCTATTTCAAGTAAAGTTATCTCCTCGGTAGTAGGGCTTTAATAAAAGTGACTTTAGTAGTAACATAAAATATTACTGCGATCATTTCCTAGGTTGAACTTTATCGGGAGTCAAACTTCTTAATAATAATATCCCGCGTTTTGTTGGAAAACTAGTGATATGGATATGTAAGACACATCGCCAAGTCGATTTTTAAGACTTTTAAATTCCTATCTTAGAATTATCGCCATACATTTATTATTAGATTTTAGTTTTTTTTAAGTTTGTATTGTTTTACTTGCCAAATGAATACTCACTAAAAAGATATATATTTGCTTGACTGTATCGTGGTTTATGAAGTGTTTAATCAAAAATTAAAAAGTTCACTGAAATCTAATATTGGAGTAAACTCGCTCTCTACACTGGACGGATATTTACAAATTAAACTTATAACATTTAGGCTAGCAGTAGTGATTAAATTTGTTTTTTTTTTAATTAGTTATTAAAGGATTGCACATGATTCATCCAAAATAAAAATTTATGGCAAACCTATTCTAAAGTCGAATTATTCTCATTACTGAAATGGGATTCGTATTTGTCTAAGTTGGCGTGGTTAATGTAAGTCCTTTTTGCTTACATAAATCGTTTTTTTCTCTGGTTAAATTATTATTTTGATATGTTTTGTTGGTGTTATTTCTCATTATAGGCAAGATATAGTTACAGTGTAGGTGCAGGTTTTAAATCTTAGCTCAAAATTAAAAAAAAAACTTTATTCTATGTAGACCCTAAGAAGGCACTTATAAATTTCAAAACATAGTTCGGTTCGGAAAGCATCCCAGTCATCGAGAAAGCCATCATTAAATTCGATCATGCTTATTAATATCCATATATCTTTTTTTCTTATATTTTTTAAACTGTTATTGTTATTTACAGTTATTATAATTTAAATGCATGTAAAAATGGATTTACTTCCAGACATCACTGCCACAGAAATCATAATCAATCATATAACTCTATTAATAGCGTTGAAGACTGCATAACTGGTTTATAATTGGAACGTGTCTGATATATCCACGCAAACAACTAGTCAGAGATCTCAGTTTACGTTTTAGGTGTTCAATATGATTCCGCCAAGTCAATTTGTTGTCTTCTATACATAAGCTTGCCTTGATGAGTCATGTATGAATAAATTAATGAAATACTTTTTGTGTAACTTGTGTACCACTGGGGAGCTTGCTTCTGTACCTATATTGTGGACGTAAACAATGATCTTAAGCAGTTGGCCTTTATAAATTATGTGACATATTATCGCGTCATACATACATTTATTTACATAAATCAGTATATTATAAAAACTTGGGTTAACTATTACACGACATATTATTTTTTTTATAAATAATTCGTTACACGAATTTAATTACCAAGTTGTATGTATTCGAACTGGGATACTGAATTTAAATATTCTGATGGTTCATCTTTGTAATTGTGATGAATAATATCTGTTCGTTTAATATGTTAATCGAACTTTAAATAGGTCCAATTTATCGCAGTTTGTAGTTTTAATTTACTTTTACTTAGTTTATTTTCAAACATTTTTTTAATATGTATTTAACTTTGATGCGTATTTTGAAAACTTAATCAAATAGAATAGCAAAATATTCAATAATATTTAGACTAATAGAAGCCTATATTCGTATATACTTTAAACATGTACACGTGTTATGTTTTTAGACACTAATAAAATAACTGATACTTGTCACCTAATTATTTATTTTTATTTATTTTTTATATATATTTTTTTGTCAATAGGATTTCTCACCAACAACAACTCAAGATTCATACTGTTATTAACCCCTGTTTAAGTTCTTTAAAGGATGAATGTTCAAAAATTATTTCTTATAGTTCACCAATGTTATATAAGAAATTTCATGCTTCTAGACCCACGGATTTAATCTATGCATTATCTGAATTTTATTATGTAGATTTACTTTAAAGTGTTATGTAAACTTACATAATTTTATAAGGACATTCTTGTCACGACACAAGTTGCACTATATGTGCAATCATGTTTTCATTTATCTGAGTAACGATAAAAATGCCACTTCGACTAAATAAATATATTTTCTGCTTCTCTACTAAAGTACACTCGAAACTTCTCTTCATTAAAAAACTGAACGATTCTATTAATTGATACCGAATATACTTTTGCAGTATTTATCACACTAAGAATATTGCTCGAGTGAATGTATAGAAACAATCACTATTAATTTAAACATTTAATTTCACGTTTCTGAACACCTAAACGCTTGCTTTTGATGCGATTATCCAAATTAAAGGTACTAACTAATTCACGAAATGAAACTGTGGATAATTCTGACGACGTACATAATCTGCCGTTTAATTAATATATGTATACTGTTCAGTTTTGCATATGGATAATAGTTTCAAGTGAAGCGAGGTCTGTGTAAATAAGTTCTAAATTACTTACAGACCAGTTGTTATTATTTACGTCAGTACTGTCGGTAGATATTTTAGCTATGTTCCAGTTTACCTTTTGATAGATTTCCTTCTACATTTTCGTTCGGAGTTTTATGTCAACAACTAATAATATGTTATGACAACGGTACCTCGCGGTTTCATCCGTGTTCAATTTATTTAACCAACTCGCTGTTCTTACTTCCCGAACTTGCCTGCAGCTTGTCAGATTGCTTAACGTTCATGGTCACTGCTGCGCTCCTTAGGGACGTAGTGTAAAGTTATATAGCCTATTGATTACTTTTCTCAAAAAAAGCGACCAGAGAAAAGCGCGTTCAAAAAAACAGTATCTTGAGATTTATAATGCTACTAACTGCGTCTCACGGTTTCTAGTCTAGTCTAGTCTAGTCTAGGTAAATAATCTTTATGATGAAGTAACTTTTGTTCGTAAGGATTAATATGCCATGCCTAAAAATAATGGTCTTAAATCAATATTTTATCTTTAACAAAAGAAATTCGCGATATGCCTTATTGTGGTTTATGTATAAAAGATAGGCATATGCTGTCGCATACTTTCTTTTAGATATACTAAGAGCTAAGGGACCAAGCAGTTCGAGAGGGTTTTACCGACTTACTTAACAAAAATCAATATTTAAGGCTGCTAAGACTTGTAGCCTAATGTTAAAACACACAGTGTTTTTATAGTTTGAATATAAAAGTTTCTCTTAATGAAGCAATATTAGACCGTCCACTATAACGCTAACAGCAAAGCGCACTCACTCCACACTCCACAACACTAATCTTTTGTTAAATAGAAACATGCTTATTTCGGGCGTGCGGTGGAACAAACTTAGGAAATCTGCGACGTTTTACTCGTCGCCGTTAACAGTTTAATTAAATCGGATAGTTGCCGCAGCTTTTACTTTGTCTATTCTATTCTTATTCCATAACTATACGCTCAGTATTGCATGAATTGTCCCAAGTAACTGTGAGAATAAAAAAAGTATTTTTTCAACAATACTCCCATATGATATTTTTATTTTGCAAAATCGATTGATAAATAATATAAATATATATGTATTTTTTTCATTTTATAAAATTATAATTGACTATTTTTATAGCATATAAATTGTGGAATGACATATTATACTTCCCGGTTATAAAAATTCGTCAAAATCGATTAAGCTGTTTTTGAGTTGAATCTCCATACACAAACGAACAAAAAATCATTTATTCCGGATCAGGGTCCTTTATAATAGATGTGGTTCTTGCTAGACATAAAATGAATTATTAAACAAAAAAGACTTCAAACTACATACGCGCGTGATGACATATTCGTGAATACGAACTGCCCGCGGCAATTACGGTGTCAGAGTGACAACAATTTAAGTTTTGACATCAATTACAGTTGACTCTTAAGTGACGTTGTTCATTAGTGTAATTGTTACCCTCGTGTCCGAGTGCGCTCGCGTGTTTTTTGTTGTAAGGTACCAAAGTGGAAAGTTTTATAATTTTATATTATAATTTATTTAGGTATGTTCTATATTGTGTCTTGTCGTTTTTTTAAGCACTTTTTAAAAAATAATAGTGTTATTGTTTGTCAATATATAATTTTTTATTAAATTATCCTTATGACTTATTTCATACTGATGGTTATTCTTTATAAGTTGACTATTCCATTGGGGTTTCTTACTATCGTGCAAACCAACCGAAAAGTGGAAGTTAGGTAAAATCTTTACTTAACACTTAACCTTAAAATAGATCTAGCTAAATATTTTCATCGACGTAAATTAGCTTGGTTAAAATCGTTCATGTAGTTTTCTTGTACGTTTAAAAATCACATCAAAATCAATAGCTTTTACGCCGACTCCAGAAATTCTAGGGGAAAACTGATTATATAACTACATGCTTGTCCTACCTATATTATTCATATTGGTATAGCAATTCTTGGTTGGTGATCTTTCCGATGTAAGCTATAGAGTTTTATTTTCCAGTTCATATAATATAACTCTGTTAATCTGTTAGGCAACAATAAACGGATATTGTTGCCTAACAAACCTTCAATCACGGTGTCGTATCTAGAGTTTTTTTTTTCTAAATTTCATACTACGACGAAATAAGAACTGAATACCAGTTGACGTTTTCCATTTCCATTGTCAGATATTTTAGGTGTTATTTCCCTAATAAGTCTTTAAAAACCTGAAGTTTTTTTTTTCAAATCGAATGGTTAAGTGTCATGACACAAGTCTAGCAGTGAGCAGCACTACGTCAACCGATTTGTCTTTGATATTATGTTGCACATACAACCTCGGATTTGGTTCTGGTTTAGTTCTATCGTTATTCTGCTAGAGCTACTGAGTTTATAAATTAATACTACTATATTCTTCTAATAACTTCTCAATTAAAAAAATATTGTATATATATTCCCAACATAATATTGATGTTTTTTAAATATTCTTAGTTTTTATTTGGAGTTGTAATTTTTTTTAGCTCTCCTTAGCGCTTATCAGCTTCACATCGAGAAGGTTACAATTATAAAAACGAGCTTATCGTTTAAGTTTTATCGTAACGGGATTTACAATTGTAATAGTACAATTGTATGTTTTGGGAAAAACCTTAACCTAAAAAAACGAACACTTAAAATCTTAACAAAGTCTTAAAATCTTAACCGTCCTGGGCGCAGTCGAATAATTTCTAGTTGAGCTATCAAAAGAATATTGTGTGAATAATAAAAAAGAATATTGTCATAACACTGGATCGTGCTAAAAACAGAACAAAAAAATGGTTTTTTTTTTTAGGAAATGCCTCCTTAAAAGTATTTCAATGCGAAATGTTTTATTTATTTTGTAAAGAACATCTCGCGTCGGCCTCGGCATCCCGCTGTTATCGGTTAGTTTGTGTGAGTATTTATCGAAGTTTCCCTTTATTCCTTCTCATAAAAGGCCCTCGGACAACTTCTCAGGGAAGTTTTAATGTGTATAAAAGCTTCATACTTTTATTCCTTGATTTGACCGATATGATATCTGTAAGTATATTTTGGTTTTTAAAACAAAGAAATTCTTCAAGTGATTTTTAATTTATTTTCGTGAAATTTGTTATGTTTGATTCATATCTAACTGAAAGAGAAGCTAAATTTCGACGCTTATTTCTTACTTTCAGTTAGATAGTTTATGTTTAAAGTGGATTTCAGTTATAACGATGATGAAGGACCACTATAATTCCGTTGTTATATCCGGAAGTCGTTGTATACGTACGTAAGAACGTATATACGTAGGTAAGAAAACAATCTTTATTGCCAGACAACACAGCCGCGCAATGCGCATATATTGCCTAATGTCTTCTTAATATTAACATACACAATTACACACATGGTTTTTTTTTAATCTATAATATTGCATTGTTTCAGTTAAATTTCTGTGCTAACGTATGTAAAGGAACCTAAACATTTAAAACTATGCACAGAAGGCGTGTCAAAACAACTTCCGCTTTACAATAATAATATAATTCAGACCTGATACACCGACTACTAAACGCTAGGCTAACAGTATAGTCAGTCAGAAAGAAAAGGTGTAGTCTCAGTGTATCTTTGGTAGTGAAGTGTGAAAGTGGTTGTTTTATGTAGTCACTGCAGTGGATTCTCCATAGTTTCTTACACGTACTAGAATTAACTTTACCTACCTAAACGTTTATAAACAAAAGTCTTATATAACTGCTGACCATCTGTAGATGTAAACAAAAGAGGAATAAGCTTTATGATTCTATAAATAAACTTTTGTGTGTTTACTTGTTGAATTTGTCTATTGTGTGTAGACTTGGTCGCAATATCTGCAAGGGATTTCTAGGAACTTTATACAAGTAGTTTATTAAAACTAATCCGTATCCCTGAATTCGTTACTCCTATGATCAAACCAATCACAAATAGAGAACCCTATAAATCGTAAATCACAGACATGCTAAGATCAGACACCTCATATGCCAAGTGCCATACACCAACAAGAGCGCTGCTATAAAAACATGTGCGTAAAAGTGGTAACTTTTTCTAAGTAGAACACTGCAAAGCTTATCTTTCATATAATGATTTTGACCAACACAAATACGCATAATTTATCATTGCAGGTTTGTTTCACTGTGCAGTAACTTACGCCAATGTCCCATCAAGATACCTCGATACTAATTACAATAATGACTGACAGCAAAGAGTTCAAAGCGTGTACTGAATAATTAACTTCGTAAATGCGATACATGGTTTATTAAAATGACCAACAGTATAAAATAGATCTATTACTAAATTTATTATGTCAAGGTTTTTGACCTTTAAGGCAACCTAGTGAAGGGTCGGTAATTCGATATTGTTATTAACTGTCCACGCTTCGACGGGTATTATAGAATATCTAGAATCAAACTTTTAACAATAGTGCCACTTTACAAAGTTTCTTTCCTGCTTAGGGTGCTGTTGTACTTGATAATACTACGATATCTATACCGGAGAGCAATTCTATTGACAGCCCAAAGAATTGTATGATTGACAGTCACGCTCGTGTAAGTTTTAAAAATCATCTGTTCAATTATGTTTTTGGGCTAAATTACTAACATATCACATGATAAGCAGTAGTTATGCCAACTCTTTAACATGAAATAAAGAAAAATGATATTAAACGAAAAATTTAGATGAATTTATAAACTGTTAGCTGTGCACCACAGTTTCAAAAGTGTTAATTTTACACGACAAACATAGCCAGCGCACCTGTGTAGGCAATGTTTTATCCTTTGTGTAAAACTATCGACGTTTTTATGAGGAATAAATTATTTTTTTCAAATTATAATATAGCTTAAATTACTCGCTGATACTGTGGCTTTATATTGGTGGAAGAATTTTTACACTCGGTCCAGTCGTTTTTGAGTTTATCCATTACAAACAAAAAAAAAAAACAAACAAAAAATCAAATCTTTCCTCTTTATAATATTGGAATAGATTAAAATAGAGCACTTGTCGAATGGTAATAAAAACTTCTAAAGTCAATATGAATATAAAATTGTATATGAATCATCATAACATGTATGTATTCATTAAAAAATCCATTAATAAACTAAAGACCCTAAACTTATTATAGGTTACAGTTTAAACAAAATATTAAAAAATTGTTACGTGTATTAATATTATGCAGCAAATATTATTTTTTATTAAAATATTATTTTATGTGCAGTGACTTCAAACGAATATATTAAATTTGTTGCCCACCAGTCGTGCTGCTCGTATGTCATATACGAAAAGGAGTATGGTGACAACCAGTTGTCAACATTTACTTGTAAAGTCGAAGATAAAGTTTAATGGAACTTTTTCCTTGAAACTTAGATGCCTCTAATTAATTCCCTCGTCCATTAATCGCCAAGTTTTAATCAACGTCCGGTCCTGGTGGGAATCGGCTAGAGGGAAAAATTTTAGCCTGAAACTTATTGTTTTAGATTCCCTATTCTGTGTAATTTCTTACCTTCAGCGTCGGCGAATTAACGTAAATTTTAAATTAGCATTGTATATCGTCAAGTTATTGCATTTGAAGGAATTGCAAACAACGTGAAGAGACGTTTTGGCAGGCCGGCGTGACAGCGACTAATGACGATTTATCGTAGATCCCTCGGTAGTCGCCGTTGTTATTGGATTGCACTTTGCTTTCTATCAGGTACAGTACCATCACTTTGTCGTGCCCACGATAAAAAAAGAAGACAGTCGAATGCCTTGAACACTTGGATAAGTGTGATTGTTAGAAAAATTTATAGGAACATCGGCTTTGATCGTTCTTCACTAAAGTCACCAAAACTATAATATGCTCATTCCCGAAATAAACTTGTTTTCGGCGAATAACGGTAAACGTATTTTAAAATGTCACATTAAAAATGAAGACATGAAAGGGACAAAGAAAAACATTTTTTAAATTCATTTCATTTCAAAATCCTTTCCAACGTCGCTTTTATTCTATGCTGGACTTAAACGTCTTAAATGAATTGTCCCTGGCTTTACTCACTCCATTCTTCGTTGACAATCCCTTGACGTGTTTTATGTTCTAATTTAAATTGCTTTTATCGTGAACACGACGATTTCGCAAGCCACCGAAACGGCCGCCGCGGAATCTCGTTTTTCACTTTCAAAAGCTAGAATTACTGCTACTTGCTTTCCTTAATTGCTTTCGTTTGCTTAATGGTGACTTTTTTGTTCGGTCACTGAATGCGGTTACCATGTGTGTGGGTTTTACTGTATGAACAGTAGAGTTGGTTAGGTATACGATATACATATTTGTGTTTCGTAGGGCAGTTTGTAAACTAAATTTATGATTTCACTTATTATTATTTTTTTTAGCAGCACTACAAATTGGTTGCATTACATTGTGCACAGTTTAAAAAATCTAAAAATCGGTAATCCATTGTCGGTCTCCGCTTTCATACCGGTCTAAAATGCCCTGGGTATAACACTGGTCGATCCCGAAACGCGACATGCCTTAGCATGTCACTGTGACAAGTGATACCCCTACACCCTAGTACCGTGGTCGATATTATATGGTGATTGATATTAATTATGATGTTACATATTTATCTATGATATGTCGTGTTATCAAAAATGTCTTAACTTAAGAAATCAGTATAAACTTTGTAAAATAAAGTCATGTTTTTTTAATGAACAGTGCGTAATAAATTGCGTGGTCTTATTTTTCATAGTTAAAATTTTATGAAGAAAAACAGTACATATTAATCTCAGATCCTGTCCAAAATATTTACCGACACGTATCTCCGTGACTTAACATTTAAAAGTGCCTTACAGGCATCAATCTCGCACGTCACTTGTGATCATTACGTCGGCGAATCCCTTGTTATTACGCCAGATAATGTCTTAATTCTGAATCTGACCGAGAAAATTGGCCCAATGTTGGTGTTGGTACAGTAGTCTGTGTTAATATCACAGAGGTTTTCACTCGTTAAAGTAGCATGGTTTCTCTAGCGATATCGAACACTGTAAAATTATAGTCTAAATGCCAAATATTAATAAGGTTATCTATTATTATGGTATCTTTATCTATTTTCTATAGTATCTTTCTACCTATTATCTTAATAGAATTTTTAATTACTGTATTATCAGCTAATGCTATAAAGTTAATTTTCAAAAATATAAACCTTTTTCCATAAGATATAAATAATAATATCTACTGAAAAATGTTTACCATTATTTTTGCTGTAACAATTTAAAACCATTTACTATTTATAAAACATTTTTTTTATGGATTAAATAAAACTACTACCTACGTCTATTTTCTTTTTAATAAATACCACAAATATTTCGTTAGCATTTACAGAAGTTATTTCAGGATCATGCTAAATTTACTATAATTAGATGGATAGATTTACACCATTTCATTGCTACATGAAATCATGTAAAAAGTAAATTCGCATTATCTTAGTTGTATTATAATAATAGTTTTTGTCAGCGACTTCGTTTGCGTGAACTTTAGAATTGGATTTTTACCGGGATAAAAAAAGTAAATTATGTGTTAATCTAGGTTATAAAATAATTTTATCTTTGTGCCAAATTTAGTCTAAATCATCCTTTCAGGCGTTTTTCGTGATTGAGTAACAAACATACAAACTTTCACATTTATAATATCCTATTATTTACTAGCTTTGCCTCATGGTTTCACCCGTGTTAATTTTATCCGACAAACTAGAGTTTGTCGCCACGCCGCCAACGCACCCATTTATCCTATCGCAATTGTGCCCACTCACCACAAGTACAAATTATTTTAATTTTTACATTATGTCCTAAACTATGTGTACAAATAACATGCTATAAAAGGAAAAAAATTAACTTTTGTTGGTAAGGATTAATGCCATGCCTACAAATAATGCTCATCAATCAATTTTTAATCTTCAACAAAAAAAATCTCAATACCTTATTTTGACTTATGTATAAGAGATAAACATATGCTATCGCAGACTTTTTTTTAGATATACTAAGAATCAATATTTTCTAGAACATGGTATTTACGTATCATTAACCATTACGCCAGCGCACGCATATAAAGCAGTTCTGGAGAGATTTCACTTCCGACTTACTTAACATGAATCTACAAGGTGTCCAGAAAGGGTATCGGGTATTTGTAAGTTCAATGAAACAAAAATTATTTGTATGCAATAAAAAAGTTTATTGTTTATTATTAGCATATGAATTGGAGAATTATTTGGAAAAGATGATGTTATCCAAATGATGACCGTTACGTTGCTGGCACTCTTCTAAACGGAAACGAAGATTGGCGATAACACGTTGACACATAGCTATCGATATTGCTGCCATTTCTGACCTGATGTTTTGCTTTAACTGGGTTAGATTCGTCGGATTGTTTTGATAAACCTTACTTTTAAGGTATCCCCATGCAAAATAGTAAAGCGGGCTAAGGTCGGGGCTTCTGGGAGGCCAGTTGATGTTACCCCTTCGCGAAATGACTTTATTAGGGAATAATTCGTTAACAACTTCCATTGTGTCATTTGAGGTATGGCAAGTGGCCCCATCTTACTGGAACCACGTTCTTGAGTTGAAACCTGCAAACTCCTGCAACTCTGGGACCAAAAAATTTCGCAACATATCGCAATAACGGTCACTATTCACATTAATTGCTCGGCCTCGTTGATCTTCATGAAAATAAGGACCAATTATGCCTTTAGCAGACATAGCGGCCCAAACAACGACCTTTGGCCTATGCAGGGGTCGTTCATGCTTTCGTCTCGGATTCTCCACTGCCCAGTACCGACAATTCTGCTTATTAATATGACCATTCAGGTGAAAATTTGCTTCGTCACTGAACAGTATGTTGTTAAAGTTGTTAAATCGCTGCAGCATTTCGTTCGCAAAATTCAGTCGATTAGCATAGTCCGTATCCTTCAATTCTTGAACCAATTGAATTTTATAGGCTTTTAGATGTAAGTCTTTCTTTAAAATCGAATGTAAAGACGATTTTTTGATGTTCAACGCTTGGCTTCGCTTTCGGATGGATAAAGACGTATTTTGACGAACCGACGCCTCAACTTCTTCAATTGCTTCTTCATCGCGAACTGAACGAGGACGACCAGAGTTTTGAATTTTAACTGTCGCACCTGTATTCTCGAACATCCTGATCCATTTTCTAATGCTATCGTCACTTGGCGCGTGGCGTGTATGATATTCCGCACGATAGAGACGTTGAGCAGTCACTATTGAATCACCATTACGATAATACGCTCGTACGCAACATGCGCAATGCGTCCCCGAGTACTGTTCCATCGTGACTAAAACTCCACAAAATGGCGGACGCCACGAACCCCTCCCCGCACCCTTTAGACGCCCCGTTTCGAATATGGCGCGAAAACAAATACCCGATACTCTTTCTGGACACCTTGTATATTTAAGGCTAGCATAGGAGTCGTACCCTAATTCTTATACTATTTCTATTACTATATAGTAATATATAGTATATTTTATATACTATTCCTCGTAAATCTGGCTATCATACACAAAAATAATTTTTCGAATCCGACTCGTACGTAGTTCCAGAGATTAGCGTGTTTAAACAAACAAACTAAAAAACTTTTCTGCTTTATTATATTAATACTAATTAATATAACATATTTAAATCATAGTAGGTATAGATTAGTAGGATATCGTATGTTTTAACTTAGCAGACGTATACGTACAGAATTTTTAAAATATGGAAATAGTATGCAAGTTATTTTTCTAGATATATAAACCCACTCCGCGATCATAGAAAAAAAGGAAGCGTATGAGCTATGCTATATACTGCTACGCTATTCATGTGAACGGTAGGTAGACCTGGCTTGATGAAATGAATCCGGTTTTGGAGACCGATTGGAACATTTTGTCATTGCGCTAGATTGGAAGACACGGAAAATTTTACGCCATATATTTTGAGTTCGGACATATGATAAATACATCGAATCTTCTATATCCATTTCGTTTTATATTCATAATTACTTATTATGAAGCAATGTACGTTTTTTATTCAGATAGATCCAGCTTTTATACAATGTGTTAATAAAATTACAAGCTGACTGCGAATGTAAGCATAATATACACCCAACATTGGGCAACTGAATCCTATATAACTTGTATTTGTCATACTTGACATTGACAAAATTGCCTATTTTGGCAAATGCCAAAATTATATATAAAAAAGGAAACTAGGAGGTCATCGTACTAGGAATGTTACCGTAGTACCGTCGCGCCGACTAGGGGTTAAAACAAAACTTTATTAATTCCTAGATTTTTCAATGTTTTAACGCAATTAGATGAATCGCTTAGAAACGCATAAGGATATAAGAAACATTAATTTGTATAGATTACAAGCAAAATACAATCGGAATTACATACGTAATATACATACACTTTATAGAAAAATGAACACGTGGGAATACGTGGACGATGAAACCGTTAAGGTAGCAGCGCTTCTGAAAAGAAAACCGCCAGAGCGCGAATTCGTATCGTACTTTATTACATACGCGTGTTGGGAACGCAACCTTTTTTAGTGTTTATATCATCTTCCCGCGCGTAGTGCTGGGAAATACATTGCTCTTTTTATCGACTACATGAGTAAAGTTTTAAATAATATTTTGATATTTTCCCAAAAATTGAATTTCGCTTTTAAATGAGTGGTAATAAGATGAATTGCTTGAACCTTTTCTTTAGTTTAGCGTTATTATATATTATTTTGTGCTTTTTGTTTTTTATTCATAAATTTGTATTGCTATTATTCTATAATACATCTAGCATTTTCCATAATAAATAAAGCTTGGTTATTGTGCACAAGTGACTTTTTTTTTTAGTTTTATAGCCTTTATAGCCTTTAATCGTTTGGGTTATGTCGGCCTAGTTAAATCAACACATATTATTTAAAGTAACAATCAATGATGTTGCATGTGAAGTGAATTGGAAACATTAACATGGACCGTGAGTTTTGATATGCCACAAAAACTGTTTAGAAAGTTTTAACACCACCATTTTGTTAGATTACTGAAATCATCATAGGACACTCTATATCCACTCTACAATGGCAGTAATAGTTTTTTATAGAGATAACTAATTGCCAAGTAAGAAAAAAGAAGAAAAATAACGTTATAATATTACTTTATTACGGTTTCCATAGTGACATAATGACAAATATTTGCTAATTAGGTAACTTTAAATCTGGTATATAAAGATTAATAAAATTGCTATATTACATTAAACAGAACTAAGCAAAGCGTTCGTCAGATGAAGAAGCACATCCCTTAAAACCTAAATTAGAAAAATATAAAAAAAAAACCTTTATTACAGATGCATAATCATATACAACAATATTTATAATAATCTTTAAAAAAGTTATTACATTCTATACTTAAATCCCTTTTATTACGAGTAAATATAATATCCTAATATTCAAAAATAACATTTATGAAAACATAACTGTATAAAATATTTTATATACCTACCTACCTTGACCAACTGAAATAAATTAAGTTACTAAACAATTGCCATTATGTAGGTAAATAACAAGTATTAATGTACGAAAAATAAATAGATAAATCTGATAACTACATAAATAAATATTTAATAACTATTAAACTAGATAAATGTAAATACAGAAATAATATTGTATTGAAAAAAAAAATGATTGTTAAAGCTTAGTAATTATTGATAAATTCCACTTACCCGTTATCAAGGACATAACATCGATAGACCATTCATTCTGGTAAATGTAATTCGAATATCAAATTTATGTTTAGACTCCCAATGAAATATGGATACGATAAGTTAATTTTAATATTACCAACGTAATTTACCCATGTCAATCACTATTCGCCTCACCGATACGGAAGGCCGCAGATGTGCGATATATATATTATACCTATATAAACGAACAAAAGGCTTCCAGTAAACGCGTCAGTGTTGAGTCGATCCAATACAGTGGCGCGATGCAAAATGTTTTACGACTGTATTGAAAATACTGGAAGAAGTTTTAGGGAAACAATCAACGTGCGTCTTCAATTCACTGGATATTTCGATATACGATAGTCAGGGGATATAAAGCGATTTAGTAAGCAATATTTGTTTTAAATATTCATCATAGGATTAGCATTTGGTCATACATAATTCCAAACTGATGTTAAATGACGATGTGGCCGAATATAGTAACACATTAAGTCCAATGTTAGAACTGACTCTCAAGTGAAACTGCTAAAACACACCTACAAGTTCTTGGTGACGGATTTTCAACTTGAGGGTTGTATCTAGCCAGGCAGGTTTTAGAAAATGCCTTACCACCATGCTATGATCTCATCATGATGTTTTCCTTCACCCAAACCTCAAGCTCATTGCAGGGTTTCGAACTCACGTCTATCGACCAGGTCCTAGTACACGCTACTACTGAGCCATCCGAATAAATGAAGCGTATTGAAGTGGAACTTCTAAGGAGGTTTGGATAGGAAGTAAATTCATGTAAGTCGTAATCAACATGGTCACGTGACGTGTTAACGATAAACGGATTCTTTGTAGCAATATAACCCAAAAATTAAACAAACAAAAAATAAACAATTTATTTGGATAACCAAAAATAAATATTATTTGTTGATAGTTATAAGTTTTCACTTCTGTCGGCAGTCCTCATGACTGCTTTATCTTTTTTTTTATTATTCTGGTTTGACCATCTTTCTACTTTTCTTCTTCGTTCAGTTTATACCGTCGTCTTAAGTGGGATCTTTGTTTGAGTACTAGGTTCTGCTGTTGCTACTCCAAATTCTTCATAAATTGTCTCCAGGTTCCAGGTCTTCTTATTTCAGCAACGACGCAGATTATCTACCAAACATATCTTCACCGCCCTCCCTAAAAAGATTATTAACATCAAATGTTCAGTAAACTCAGTAAATTAAATGTTCAGTAACGTCAAAACACTCTAGTGTTTCATGTGTGTGTGTCTAGCAGCATTATCTTTAAAATGTAGTTCGCTTTACCGATATGCTATTGTTAATAGTATACTTGTAGATATATAAGTATGACGTGTTGCGCGTGGTCGTTAGATGTGAACACCAGACGTGATGTTAAAGATTTTAATTTGCAAATTATGAGATTTTAACTTTTCACACTACAGAGACTTAGCATTCCATAGATTCACCGTGCGGGTGCTGGGTCCATCGTGTAGCAGACAGAGGGAACACGAGCAGTCCTCGGGACTTGCGGCCCAGGTGTAGTTTTAAGGAGCCCCCTTATGATGCACGTCAGCGCTCACCTTGACTGCCCGCAATATCCTCTCTGCCAAGCCAGATTTAGTAAGAGCCTGTTAATGCTGCTTTAGATACCCGTTCTAAAATACAACTTACTGCAATTCTCGACAGGCCGAGGTCTTTTAACAAGTTATAGAGATATTTCGCTGGAATACCTCTCGCTCCCACTTCCACCGTATATAAGTTAACCGCATAGCCGTTCTTGGTTAACTCGTTACATAGATCATAATATTTATTCAGTTTTATTGCGTGGTATTTAGGTATATTAGTTATCCACGGTACAGTAAGCTCTACAAGTACTATACGCTTGATTTCTCGAGAATAAAGAAATATGTCTGGTCTGGATGACGAAACAACCACATCCTCTGGGATTTTATAATGTTTTTCATATGTGTCCACTAAGATAGTCCAATCAGGTGCAGAACCTAGGATTGAGAAGGTCTTACTTTTAGCATTTACTGTTGAGCCTTCTTTTATAATGTTAATTTGATGAATGTCCAAAAAAATCACGTATTTTATAGTTTTAAGTTTTCACTTCTATTCTCAAGGACTACCTTTTTTCTGATTCCATTTTGAATTGATTCCTGTTCACTATGAATTAGTTTAAATGAAACGTGAAGAAGTTTCGGACACTTGTCCAAATGTTGTGACATACGGTGCCGTTTGTCGATAGGCTCGCGTCCTTCAGCAATAATGATAGCAATTGTCGTGTTAAAAAACGCAGTTTTTTTTTTCACTACCCCTGTACACACCTTTCACTTGACCAGAATAAAATAGTATTCTCTACAAAAATTAAATGTTTTTTATTGATATTTGTATTAGTAGAGGTTATCTCTACGTGATGAATGAAAGAAGAATGACTAAACAAATTTATGATGCGAGTGTGAAAGGAATTGTTGGAAGAGGAAGGCCTAGACGAACATTTATCTATCAAATCGGAGACGTTCTGAAGAAAGGTAAGGTCAAGAGTACTCTAAACCGACGAGCATGCATGAAAAGATTAATAAATGTCGAAGAAGCGAAAGAGGTATGCCAGGATCGTAGCAGGTGGAAGGACGTGGTCTCTGCCTACCCCCTTGGGAATTAGGCGTGATTTATGTATGTATGTATCTCACTAGCTATTTCTTCGAAGCAGATTTTGCTGGATAAGCACAAAGTTTACACATTCTTAATACTATATTTTTTCCATTTTAAGCTATCTATCTCGTGCGTCCTTATCGCCAAACAGGGTATAGATCAGGATTCAAAGAGCTGATTCACTCCAAATAGGATATGCTGTTAATATTTCACTATCAACTGTTTGTTTCACAACTCTAAAATGCGATTGATAAACACAATTAGGTAGCCGTAGTGATTTTACATCTCTATAAAAACTTCCGGGAGCGGCCGTCCAGAAAGATTTAGTTTTTGGTGAGAACTTGATCTGTCGTCATGTGGTAGTTTTTATTTGAATTCACTAACATTTTATATATTTAGCCTTTTGCCAGACTTATGCAATTTTGGCGGCTATTTACGTTGACACAAAACTCCTTGGACAGTTTTAACAGGAGAGCCGCCATCTTGTTAGAGCTATATTTGAAGACTAGTTGTGCCCGTGGACGTGGACTACAGAATGCCCGTGAGAATTTTACTGCACCGCTCCCGGCTATTTTAAAGACAAAAGTGTTTATTGTGGGTGTTCCTTAAAAGATAGATGTATAGTCTCTGTGACATTTTTGTAGGTCCTTTAATGTCTACAATTGTGTAGTACATTAATTCTTTATATCTCTTATGGTTTGCTCAGCGTAAGCCATTTAAGTGCCCGAATTGATTCACCATGACCAGTTTTTTTTATTTGTGCGGAACCCTAATTCTTTTTCTAAAATAAAAGTAGCCTAAGTTACTCCCTATAACATCATCTATTTATCAGTGAAAGCCCCGTCAAAATCGATCCAACCGTTTCGGAGATTACCCGGAACAAACAGACAGACAGACACAACAATTTTAAAATTGTTTTTTTTTCTGTTTAAGTATCGTATAAACTTTCAAATGCATTTACTAAAAAACTGTTGTTTTGTCATTACAAACAGACCCTTCAATTTTATTTAATTGTATAGATCAGTTGATATATCAATGAATCAAATATTTTCATGGTTACTTTTTTTATTGATAAGAGGTGGCGCTGTCAAGATTTTGTACTGGGGGTATCGTTTGATTTTTTACATCGTGTATAAGGGTTTGTTTTTATAAATGAATTGCAATTTTATTTATTTGTATAGATATAGATTAAAAGAACAATAAACTAGAAAAATATTCTATCTTTGTGACGTTGGCAGAATTGTGTATGAATGCAGTTGGCATTAAAGTAGAAGAAAAATCAAGATTCAGAGCATGAAAAATATTCGAATTTGAGATTTAATTTTATCATATTTATTGATGCTATGAATAATGTCCCGAATGATTAATTATATAATATGTAGTGTATCAGCTGCTCTGTATTATCTATGCTCATGCCTAAGTTTTGCTAGCGGGCCACTCTTTTATCCTCATATTTTCAATTAGACACCGCCGGTCGTTACTTACGCTCTTTAAAGGCACCTCAAACAAGTAATTTCGCCGGCAACACAGTAATTTTTCTAAATGGACGCCAGTTTAATATTGGGGTTGCCGCGTTTGATAAACGGCTTCACCATTGTCGGGGCCCGCCCGAGCCGCAGAATTAAAAGCCCGAGATAATTTACTTGCTGAATTTATTCAGCATGTTCCAGTAATGTCACGACCTACGATATTTTGTACAGATTACGAATTATATCTCATTCGTTCTGCGGTTGTGCCGCATTTTATGAGAACGAGCGCTGGCCTTGTTTTATCATCCGGCATTAGGTCGTAAAACCATTTGCATAATTAAAATATTTACCTGTATATTATTAAATAGTCAAGGTACCTTTTTTAAAACATGAATAACTGAGCTCTGCTTCATTTTAAGTATTTATTGGTTACTCGTAGTTGAAAGTCTCTTCCCGAAGGACGGCAAGCACCTCAACCTACGATAAATTGGCGATTATAACCAACAAAGAACACTGCAGTTCTATATTCATCCCCAAAAAAATTAATTGTTGTTCTATATAAATGTTAACAAAGTGGTATCCTGCATACCCGATTTAACTATAATAAAAAAAAATAAAAAATAAAGTAGTATAAATATATTGATATGCCTACACAACATTTTATGAACGGTTTAATATAAACGTTGACGGGAACATGTTCCATTTACGGCATGACCTCGCAGGAATATAATCTTGTATAATTGATTAATATCACTATTAAACCTTATGCTGAAAATCACAGGTGTATTCTTATTTCTTCTATAGACACATCGATACTTCTTCTTCGTATTTAACGGGAACATATGTTTATACACAATTCTGCTAATACTGCCACGTGGATAGAATAGATATTTCAGAATTCAAGCAACGATTTAACAAGATGGTGTTTCTTTGTGTTAAAATAGTCTAGGAAGTTTTTGTGGCAACTTAATATTCATGCTTCCTTATGATTCTTAAGATTTAGATTTGTTACGGCATGCCTTCTGAATATTTTTTTTATTTATACTTGACTATATAATAAAAACTTTTATTATCAAAACTTAAAGATAATAAGTACGAACCAACTGTTCTTTTGAAGTACTTGTCCGTTATAGCGCGGGTTGCCAAACGAAAAAAGAAAATGCTACCCAGGCAAGTCAGTGACCCACCAGAGATTATATTTATCGCTAAACATCCTCAGAAGAAAAACTTTTAATTCACTGAAACACCTTTATTACTTTCTTTTTTTTTTGTGTAAAAGTCAACACCGTATAAAATACAAAAGTCGTTACGTTAATTTCAGTAATATTGTTTATAAAATTATTCTCCGCCTAATGTCACTGAAACTTTAATTCGTTCCGGGAACATTTCTAGATATAAATAACGCGATCACGTGACACCGAGTCATTATTTGGCTTTACACAAGCCCCCGCAATGCCGATGGTGGTGAGAAAATAACTGCCAAATTATTATCAATAGTAAATTAATTTTAGTTTCAACGTGACGGTGACCGAATGAATAACTCGTTTTAAACTTGTAATAAAATCGTTTGTTTTTTTTTATCTTCGCTTGTATATGTAGGTTCTAATTAATGTATGATGACAATAAAGGATTTACAAGTAGAATTTACTGCGGCGGCGCGGCGGTAGGATAACAATTGTACTAGTACGCTGATAGCGTGTCGAGTTCCAGAATCAGCCGATGTATTGGTAAATCATCTTGGACTCGTTTTTGCGTTTGTAGTAGTGTAATACACACAGTAAATAAAACAGGAATAAACCAGTTTGCGCTAGCTACCACGTGCCTCGCCCTTTGGCTATATATGATGCAGTAATCAACCATCTTCCGTTTTTTTTGCCTAGTTTCGTTACCTGATGTTAGTAAGCACACTGTACAGCCCAAAAACAACAGCGATCAGTGAGAGATATCGGCAATCCGTCGTCGTTCGCCACTTGGTAAAAATACACAAAAAACTTATTGATGTAGTATGACGTAATTCATAAGTGCCTTCTTTATTTTGAAATTTGATTTTGATGAAACAATTGTTTTATGATCCAATTAAAATCAACTTTTATTTTATCGTATTGTGAGAGTTACGGTTCATAATCTTGAATATCTCGGTCACGTGACGTCACATCATTATATTTCATATGACAGAACCGTGTAACGCAGCAGGTGAGAAAACGCCCCCTTCCCCTCCCTCGAGAGTCGTATAACAACTTTTTATTTTCAAAAATAACTCACGATATCAACAATCAGTATGCACATCGAATTGAAAATTACATGTTTTGTAACGCACCGCTTTTGTGTTTTTCAGGCTCAGTGGTAGCGATCTATCACATCGCGTTCACAAAAGTGGGTTAAATTATTTTATACCTTACTGCGAAAAGGCGGGTTATGTGTTTCGAACGTATGTATATCTATTTTTTAGCACGCATTTAGCCTTAACTGCTAGAAGGATTTTTGCCATATGAGGTGCCTTTAGATTCGTCTTAATTGTGAGAGCGACATAGGCTATTTTATTATTTAAGTACGACGTCTTGGATTCAAATAGCACTCCGCTTGATTATCCAGTTGATCCAATAACGCAACTGGCTTAAGCGGGCCACTATGGCCTGTGATATACTTGCTGTATGGTGGTCGCGATCCTGTCGGACACAATTTTCTTGTACAACCCACTTGATGGAAAGCGAAGATGAGATCCATGATGGATAGCGTTCGCTAAGTAAAAACTGTTCAGTCTTATTTTTAAAATATTTCTTATGGTTCTAGAAAATTCTTTTAGCTATGCCCGCGACTCCGCTCCCGTGGACTACAGTACGTTAGCATTGTGGTACGCCACGATAGTCGCTTACTCGTTATTTTAATAATAAAGATGTTTTTTATTGTTTTTGCACGGAACCCTAAATCGCTTACTGAAATAAAAGTAGCCTAAGTTACTCCTCATAACATCAGTCTATCTGCCAGTGAAAATCCCGTAAAAATCGATCCAACCGTTTCAAGAGATTACACGGAATAAACAGACAGACAAAATCTCACAAATGTGACCAGCTATGACAAGGACGGGCGAGGGGTAAAAAAATCATGAATTTCGTGTGACGTAATTTATGGATGGCCTCTTATATAGTTACTCGTATATTGTGTGTATGTATACCTACCTATACACTACACAGGTTACGTAGGATCGCACACAACAAAACTGCTTATTAAGATAATAGGCTTATGTAAAGGATATGTTCAAACTTCCTCACATGTAATAACGTTAGGATCTCACTGAATATTTGATGCGCCCCGTCTTTAAGATTGAAACTTTATATGTGCCTTATATATGATATATTTTTAACCGTTGAGACCCAAGGTATTTTCAGACAGTAAAATTGTCGATTTTCTGATTAAATTTTTTTTTTATTAGGTGCAAAAAATGGCTCTTCCGCATCTATTATGTGAAGACAAAAAAATATTTATAAAAGGATAATTAAAATATGAAACAAACTTTACATGTCGGACAACATTTTTTTGCTAATATTAATCTGTAAATAAATCCACTACACCTACCGGGTACAAAATAGCTTGCAAATATTTGTTTAGGTTTTATTTACATATTCCTTTCATGAATCTACACCAGCATGGTATAGAAAAGTTTTAACAATAAGTAATTTTGTGGGATTTATTTACATGTATATATTAATACTACAACTAAAGCAATTATATGAACGAATATTTATTCTTAAAGTATATAGTTATCAACACCCATATTGCGAATAACAAATCTTTCCTATAGCTTATAAAAAATTAAATAAAATAATACAAAATACAAATAGTTTTTGGTGTTCTTTAGAAAAATAATTTTTATAAAGCTATGGTATCATTAAAGTGTACTTTTCTATAAAATTATAATCAGTAAAATACTTTGTTCAGTGTAAGCCCTAAGAAGGCTCACACTACCGATTCGCATCCCCAGTCAACAAGAAAAGCCGCGCTAGCCGGCAAGAAACTTGATCTGACTTATCCAATGTCTTTATAGTGAGTTCATTATAATTAGTGGATGAACACAGAGGATTATAGGGGCAAAGCAGTGAATATAATTTCAAATCCTAATGCCACTTAGCAAGCACTTATTTAACAAAAGTTCTTATAATGCAGATTTAACATTTCAAAGCTAGTTGTGGCAGACTCGTGATAGTTTAATTTGATAGTGCCAGGCTTTCCAGAAGAAAATTGGCTGCAGCATTCAAGAACTCTCTTAATGATAGGGAAAAAAACAACTCCGTTGCGTGATATTTGTCAGTCCACCGATGATATTTATCGTTTATTGTGGGAATATGTCCAGACCGAGGAATTTATTTATTTGGAACACCAGTGGTCAGTGCCATAAACACAATTACAAAAAAGAAAATACATTTTCAAGGATAAAATGCACTAGGCCTTTTAAGGCAATCACAACATGCACTAGTAGACGTGAATAATTTAAAACAATACAAAAAGTTGAAATTTTTCAGATAACACAGAATTATTACACATTATGTCATTTAACTAGGTATTAAAAAATATATAATGTATAAAAATCATCAAAGTCAAATAAATGCATATAAAAATGTCAACGAAAAAAATGGTTTTGCAGTCCTGGAGAAACATAGGAGAGATCAATATTATTTTAGTAGAATCCATTGCTAATGAGGCCCTGATAATTAATAAATTAGTATCGTTGACTACTAAATTAAATTAACATTTACAACTTTAGCTAATAAATTGACTTCTATGACACTGGCATAGTAATCACAGATGTACTAATGCCTCGGTAAAATAATGTATTAAAAAATGCAGATTAATATTATTATTTTTGGAAAGGATTATTAAGAACTGCATTAAAATCCTTTGTCTCGTGAACCATAACAGAATTTGATAAAAATTGATTAAAATATCCTAAAATTATTCCCCTGAGTTCAAGCAGTGCAATCGAATTACTCTTTTTCACGTGGCGTTAAAAATAGCGATCAATAAATAAATAAATTTAAACCGGAGAATGCAGTTTAATGAGTTAGAAAAGGAGAGCTCGAGGGTGAATTGAAACCGACTGCTTCAGTATACCATTTGTATTCAGATGGGAGCAAGACCGGCCGCATTTTAATTTACTTACTCGAATTAAAACTGCGCGTGATACGAATTCGATCGGCCTTTTATTGCTACAGTTTATTTTTATTGTTGATTGAAGACGTTTCCGTGTTATTAAAACTCTCTTGCCGTCTTCGACGTGATTCAGCTCGAACAAGCCGGTTATATTTCCCGTATCGCCGCTCCTCCGAAGGCATATTTTTCAAATTGGCCATAACTTTCCCGTGATGAACTCGATTGTCTCCGATCGTTTTTTACTTTCAATTTGTGTATTGAAAGACTTTGTTGTGAGACTCTGGATTGTCGGGACTCGTTTTTACGTAAAATATTTAATGCGGACCTTTTTTATTGTAATAAATAGTATTTTCTTTTCTCTTTATAAACCATTGGAAGGTCATGTCGAAGGCCGCTTTCTGTTTGACTTAAGATAAATATAATTTAAATCATATATATTATTATATTTGATTATACGATAAGATTGTTCTATTTTTAAAATGAAATCTTTTTATACATCGTTAATCACTGTCAGAATTCATTACATTAAAAGAAGTATCTCTATACATGAAAAGTGTTCGTTGAAAAACATCAATTAGGGTGGCGCTGCGGTAACAAATAAGTAAATTTTAAAGATAGCGCCAAATTTTTTTTTTATTTTCGCCCACTTGAACAACTTTTAACTCAACACACTTTTAATACTATTGTTTTTTATTTTTAAGTTTTATCTCAGTAAAAACTATTAAATCACGAAAAAGTATCATTCTCTCTTGATACGCTAGCGCCATCTAGGTGGGTTTCTGAATTATAATATACTGCTTTCAGCTGGACACTTTTTCAACTTGCCCTCCTTAAAAGATGGTTTTCTTTACCTCTTTACTCCATTATTATATTACACTATTATTATTATTTTAGAACTATATGGACTGTTCAAAACTTATGGGAATACATTTAAAATTTATAGCCGGTGCGGTGAATACAGCTTTTAATAAGTGTAATGGTGTTTTTTCTGTTACTATTACTATAGTAACAGCAATCTGTTACTGCTATTACTGTTTTCTGTTTTTATATGAATATCAGGGTATTAAAAGCAAAATAGAAAAACACCTATCTAGGTAAACTTATGTTATGTTGTTATATGTTTTTGTTTATACTATAAAGGTGGCAAAACAAGCATACGGCCCGCCTGGTGGTAAGCGGCTAACACAGCCCAGAAACGCTTTCAATATTAGTGCGTTGCGGACCTTGAACCCCCCACCCTAAGGAGCTCTGGAAATCCTACTCACCACAGGAATACAACACAAAGTTATTTGCATGCGACCTTCTGAAGGGTGGAGGTATTCCGCCAGTCGGACTGTCCCAAGTAGAGAGAAATCTTAAAAGAAATCCCTCTGTGCCATACCTCCTCAATAAACTCCATTCATAATATCGTGGATGTATGGCACTGGGAATAATGTAATCTAATAAGTTAGATAGAGACTGTAAAGCCTCCTTCCGTTACTTTCGGAAAATAGAGAATTATCCGCGTTAAGTCCCAAGAAATAATTAATTGGAAATATTATTAATTGCTTGGAACACTGGCCGGATAAACTATGTAAACTATTATTTCTGGTAGCGCTTCGTAACGCACTTGTCTACGAAAACCCGTAGCGTGCTACGTTTACGTAGCAGTTCTTACTACGTTATACCATTTCCATTTCTTTATTTTCTCGATGACAGCTCCTGTGAATACTTGAACGAGCGTCTTTTTTACATTATGTATGCATTATTTTATAAAAATATGACTTTTACACACGTACAAGGTTATACCAGAGTCGGAGAAACTGATAGGGATGGAGCTATATCGATAAACGTAACACGATAACAGACCCGATATATTTTTACAAAATCTAAGAAACTAAACTACTGCCGGATACTTTTGTACAAATTTGTTAACTAATATTATAATTCATTACAAGATGTTACAACGTATTAATTCTTGATTGATAATGCCAACTTCTTCAAAATTTTCGAAGCTGTTGTAAAATAAGTAGGTATAGGTAGGTACTCGACAATGAAACGAAATAATTATAACGACAGGTAATCTTTATTTATTTATTTTAATCAAAATCTGATGAAACGTCACTGTCACTCGATGAGCGATCGATATCATAACTTATTTGGTCACAACACTACAACTATCAAATTAGAACTGTCATCGAGAAAATAAAGAAATGGAAATAGTATAATACTTTTTTTTTATAACTGACTATACTGTTAGCCTTAGGGGCCCTGGAGCCTCTGACGGCTTTTTACAGCTTCACCGGACTTTGGACGTTAATACCCACTGACAAGCGCATTTTATACGTAATTGTCAGTGTAACGTGAGTGCAATCTCAACTGTATTCGTCAATCAGCGCGGCGCTTCGTATCCTGTATTTTTAACTCGAGCCGTATTTGCGCAGCGTCTCGCATCCGAGCCGTTATCGTCAGATTCGATGTTTATATTTGCACAACAATCCCCGTACAGCGCCGGTGACTGCTGCAAGCTCTTTGTTGTGGTAATTTCATTAGACGTGGTCGCCGCCCGTTGAATATTAATAAGAGGCGACTCTGCTTCGCGCACTTTTGCTTTTGACCAAGCCTAGCGCACTCCAACCGTATTAATGTTGCTGAGAAAATTGTTGATTGACTTGCGAGTTACGTCACGGGCACTTTTCGATTTAAATATATTGTTACACCCGTGGGTATTAAAAATGCCGATGATTGACGTCAAGAAGATTTATTTGAATTCCACACAGTTGCAAATTACACGAACTCACAACACTGTTATTCTATCTCTTTCATCATCACCTATCTACCATGTACTTGGAACTTAGCACTAAAATAAGCGAAAAATTGATATACATAAATAAAATTACGACCAAGAAAATTGTCTGCAATTGTACAATTACCAGTTATTTTTCTCGTAAAGTAAACGATGGAGGCATCACCTGAAAAATGATGAAATATTATTTATGTTACGCGCAGGTTTTTCCCAGCGGCACATAATTAGATTAATCTGGCGTCGCCTCGCAGAGGAAAAGTAAACACCTTGGAGGCATCAGGTGACTTAGTGAGACCCTAATGTGGCCGGGAACTAAGTGGCAACCGTCGCGTCGGCACATTCATAACGTTACGTGATTATGTAAATGTGGGCCGTGCGAAATTGATACTTTTCGTGTTATGAGCCTTCTTAAACAGCCGAAAACTCGGAAACTATTACAGCGATCACCATACACGTGTTTAATATACTTGACTTAAAAAACAACGATATATGATATAGCATATTTATCACCAGTTTTAGTGCAGTTGATAAAATACTTATCTTTTGTTTCGACTGCATACGATATTTTGCGCAGATCGGGTATCTTTTTTTCTATTTTAGCATTCTTTAGGTAGCGTACAGTTTTAGTACATTAATGCAAAGGCCGTGAAATAGGCAATTACAGGTCGAGCATGAGTTTGAAGGCCGAGCCGTAGGCGAGGACTTCACTAATACGAGACAGGCAATTGCCATTTCCGCCGATGTATATATAGTGCTTTTCTTAAACATGCATGGAAATATTGTCATTATTTTCGAAAAAAGAACACGCGAAGTATTGAATTTACGGACAAAGAAAATCAAATCCATTGCAGGAGCGTTTTTTCAATTTGGAACATTACAACGCTTCAGCAATGTTGTATGAAACGGCGTGCTGGGGTTATTAAATACTCTTTGATTGGATCTCTTTTATCATTCCTGGCATGTCCGTAAATTCAATACTTCGCGTGTTCTTTTTTTAAGAGTAAATACAATATTTCCATGCTTGTTTGAGAAAAATATATTTCATATAAAAATTACCATGTATGTGTTCACTAATTGATATAATATTTATCAGAAAAAGTTACAATTGTAAGAATAATGTAAGCCATTACAAACACGTATATTTTTATGTAAAAAGAAGAATAAATAAAATTAAAAATGTATGTCAATGTCGATTTAAGTAAACAAATATTTACAATTTTCGCTTCTACGTCGTTTAAGAAACGCCTTATTATGTGTAGTAAGTAGTCTGATAAAATCAACGTAATTGTTGCCATCTCTGGCCGTAGGTATCGGTGAATCTGCCCTAGAGATTACACACAGAACACAGTTTATTTACTGAGTACTTAATGTACTTATTATGTAAAAAAATATTTACTATGCAGTAATCTAGCATTGGATAGTGTCAGTAAAAACTGCAGCACAAATAAAATATACAATAAATGCTGAAAAAAAATTACAAATATCTTATTATTACAATACTTTATTCTACATTATTTTTTAAACTTTATTGCTATTTTTTATATAGTATGCATGATTTTACATTAAGACATCTCTACACTCAATAATGCTTGAGAATAGGGGGTATTCTACTCAATCATCGTTTAGACGTAAATAAGACCTACCGCAATGTAACAAGAACCCTTTGTTTTATAATAAACAAACAACTAAAAAACTCTTTACTGAATAGTCTTTATTACGATCGATCAAGTAATTCTGGCTAGTCGTTAAGCGTGATGGTGCCTCTATAAGCTACTGCGACGGCTTTAATATGGATTTGGAGCTTTATTCCACCTCAGTTCAGTTCATTATAATAAAAACAAATTGCCATAACCATTACAGTTAATGTTTTTTGTATTAAAATTTATTTCGCTATTCAGTTCTAACATCCCAAGTTCTCTTTCATCGTTTTGCTTTATATTTCTTAACTGACTCTTTAGTTATTTGACGACAAGGTAAACATATTAAGTTAATTAAAATATTATTAATTTAAAAGTTTTTCTTATTTATTCTTAATCTATATACCTAAGTAAAAATTAAAGGATGTTGGTTAGTAAGCGGCATCACTTGAGAATAGATGGAACGATTTGTGGTATTCTTTTTTAAAATTTCTTAAAATGTTACTAGTCCAAATAAGGTTCTAAGGAAATAAATATTTCAAAAGTTACTCTGAAAGTTAGAAAATTTTGGAAAAACTGAAATTGCTTTTTTTCTATTGAGGTTTTTATAACCTCACGATTCGAATGAGAACATGTCAGTAATTATATTACTGATCTCAATTTTTGAGTGAGCTATGATAAGCTTTACTGGGTGGTAGGATACGGCAATTGTATATGATTGGATCACGACCACCATACATACACCAGTTGTAACACCCGCTATAGCGTTCCAGGATCAGCTGGTGTATATCTAGTAATCAAGCTATATGTTAGAGTAGAATAGGTGTCTGTACCTGTATCCGTCACAGTGACTTAATTACCTTTGGTTTGTCACGTTTCGGGATCAACCGATGTATGCCAAGCTACCGAGAAGCTTGAAGGCCGGCGTGACAGCGACTACCGCTTACCTACAGATCTCTAGGTGGTCGTTGTTGTTTTTGAATTGTACTGGGATTACCATAGGGCACAGTATCGTCACTTTGCCTCGCTGTAAAAAACAATATAAAAAAGCAAATTAAAAAAGTAGCTTCCTTTATATTTTCTCGGTATAAAGAATTTCAAAATAAAAATGTTTATGTGGTAAGGAGAAAATCTTGTTGTGGCTTTATTCCTGTCGTATGTATACTATATTTATTCATAGAATCCTTGCCATGGGAAATTTTATATTCACGATACACACGGTTTACTGGTTTGATAAATTTTTAGTTTACTTTAGTATTATTACATTTGCTTAATAATAGTTTTTTAACTTAATTACGGATTTTACACATAGGTACTTGTCAATTAAGTTACAAATCATAAGAAAAAGTATAAAATTTGATAGATTTTTAAGGTGTGACATTATCTTTAAAATAATAGTTTATTAGTGTTTTATTACAATTGAAATAATGCGTCGATAAGAAATTTAGCAGTAACAGTATGTATTTATTAACTTTACAGTACTTTAACATTTAATCACGTTTATTTACGATAAATTTTAATAAGAATTATATTTTCTGCGATATTAACCCGCCTCTTAATTATATATCTTGCAATGGCTAAAAGTCTTTTGTCATTTTGATGCCGATATTTAATGATTTTTGTTGTCGCCTTGCTCTTATGATGTGCGTAAATAGGAGGCCGGTTGTATGCAGTACACGGCCGTATGACACGCGTTCGAAGTTTCGATTTTAGAGACACCTTGTATGCGACGTCACTCGCTCCCTACATAAAGTTCTGTTTTTATTCTCCACCTTAAGTCTTCATAGTTGGATGTGTTACTGGAATACTTGAATAAGAGTTCACTTTTTATATTATACGTATTTCCAGACAATATGTGTATGAATCGTAAAGATTTTTTTTTTGGAATATCGGCTTTATGGTACTCCGCTGATCGGATAAACATATATATGTATTATTTACTTGTATTTTATTATCAGATGCCTTAACTTCGTCAGTTCTGTTTGAATGTTATTAATGTATGTTAGTTCTAAGCAAAAGGTGTACGTATTTTAGCATTTAAAACTTATGTGTAAATGTGAAAAGCATAATCATTAGAATTCTATGAATTTTTTCCAAGATGAATCTTAGTAAATATTTTTTAATAAGTATATCATAAGAACATACAAAATACTATGTTTCCAATTAGTTCGGTTGAATTTTCGTACTAAATTCTATAACCATGAAATTCGAAACCGAAATTATTTAAAGGTAATTTTAATAAAACGATATCATATATTATTTCTCAAATGTGTTTTTTTCTGCAACGCCATATCTCCGTTAATTCTTCATTAAAATTAATTATTGAAACATCATTTTAAAGCTATGTTCCAAGTCAAATAATTGAAAAATAAAGCTTTCATGAAAAAATAATTATGCAAATTAAAATTTATTCAAGGCGCCATCTATTAACAATAAATTTAACTAGCATGACAGTTGTTATATCAGTATATTGTATTACAGGTCAGCTAGTATATTATATTACTAACATACAATATAAACAAACACAATTTAAAATGATAATTAAAAAAACAAATATAATATGCGGGTATCTATACACTTTTAAAAATGGATCCTAGTTGTATAACTTATAAAAGCTTTCTTTAATTTATTTGCATTACGTGCAAACACTCAAACCGGCTCTCAAGCAGAGTTACATCTCCGAATTCTCAGCAAAATCACATGCGAAGTGCATTAAGTCGGGCATGCAAGCAGCTACGCTCACCGCCGTTTATGCCTCATAAACCTGAGGGCGAATTCCAGAGTACACTGCATGCAGCGGTGTCTTCCATGAACTTAATGAACCGTATTTAAACTCTAGCGTCTTGAATTTTCATGTGCACATTGTATACGATCAATGTTGAAAAGTTACTGCAGGTATATATATTATAAGACATTAGTAACCGCCGGAGGCTTCATTCGAATGCTTGTTTGAACGCGTTAATTTCAGGAAGAAATAGAAGAAACTAATTTCAGAAACCGTATGTATAAAATGTTCGTACAATAATAATGAGCTCTGAAGCGTTTGTATTCGCTGAAGTTTAAATATAAGTTACTTGCTTCCAATCTTCTTCTTATATATAGAAATTGATCAAAACGGCTGGAGCGATTTTGATGAAATTTTCACATAATCTTTATATTAATTAGCCCAGCAAGTGATCCTCGTGTATGAGTGAAACCACAACACATTAAAATATCAATATAATTTCTACTCACAGAGACAAATGGACTTATATTTTTCAAGGCTATTCGCGGTTAAGTTTTTAAGCACCTATTATTATGATTTTAAGAATTATTATCTTTACCATAATATTATAAAGTTGAAGGGTTTGTTTATATTATGAACTCACTAATCATTAGAACTACCATTCAGATTTGAAAAAATATTTTTGCATTTTGTAGCCTATTTATTTATTAAGAAATACTATATAACTACATGCTACGACCTTAAGGATCGGAGCAATAAACATGAACGTCAGACAATTTGGCAAGTACAGGGAAGTGAAAACAATGATATACGCGGGTTCGTTGGCGACGGCGAGGTGGAGAGTTGTTGATCTGCTGAGCAACGAACGAAGAAATGGCGATAGCGGGGTGGTAGGCCTGTTTTGCCCGACTGGGTCGCGACCACCATGCACGTAGTGAAAAGTCCGTCATAGTGACTCGCTTTTACGTATCGCGTTTCGGGATCAGCCTGTGCATATCCAGTTAAATGAATGCAGGCCGGCGTGACAGCAGCGACCGTTGAAGAATTACTATCTCCCGACACAGCGGCGACTCCGCTCTGTTAGGATTGTACAAAATGATTCAGTAGTTTCCAATTTTCCATGAACTCTTCTGACCATTTAGTACTTAATTTATATGTTATATTCATTTAATGGCAAAATTAATCAGTGACTCATAGATAAACGTTTTCCAAAAATATCCCTCAAACTTTTTATTTAGAACAAGACAATTTTTAACAAAAAGGAAAATCAACGTTGATGATTTTGAGGAGTTCCCTGGTGTAACGACAAAGTTCCAATGACAATAAAATTAACATGGGACCACCCTTGAGGTATTCCCTTTGTAACAACAAAAGAATCATCCAAATCGGCTCATAAACAAAGAAGTTATGCCTGAACACCCATTAAAAAATACCATTAATTTGAAAACCTTCTTTTTTAAAAGTCAGTTAAAAAATATATACTATTCTTTATGGGTAAACTTTATGTCGCAAATGAAAACTTGAAGGGAAAACACACCATTTTCTATTTATTTTCATAACGTGTAAACGCTCTTACCTCGGCTGTCGTGAGTTACACCGTCAAAATTCCCACAAAATCACATGCGAATTGCATTAAAGTTGTGCATGCAAGCTGCTACATCCACCGTCGTTTATACCTCATAAAACTAAAGGGTGGAGTGCTCTCCTGCATAGTGCACCGGTTTCTCCAATGAAGTTAATGAGTTGAATTAACGCTTACACCTGCTTCAGACTCATAAAGGCTTAAATACTTTGTTACTAATATTAATTTTTACATTTAGTTTCTTGACGGATGTTCTCGTTTCCAGGTTATCGCCGCGCCGCGGTTTTCTTACTGTATTTTACAAGGAAGTTCAGTATAATATTTTTACGAGACATTACCAAAAAGGATAAGTGAATCGTAATGCGTTAGTTAGTTAATTGTGGTGAAACAAAACTTTACGAGGAAAAAACCTAGATGCTTGTTAAAAAAATTTAACGGAAAATCAGAATTTGTTTGTTAGAACACCATCAGAATGACATAAGCATGCTGGTGTTGTGATTTTGCCTGTACCTTCCTTTAGCGAGAGATATATGACTAACAAAGGGACATTATTATTATTATTGTTATTATATAAATATTATTACTCAAAAGTGTTTTTTCGTAGCAAAGCCGCGCCGCCGTATTTCCGTTAATTCTCCAGTAAAATACCTCAAACATCATTTTAAAACTTATGTTCCCCGACATTGACGAAACATAATATATAAGTGCTTTGAATTTTGCGTTTTCATTATAATTATGATTAAAAAACTTTGATACTAATGAAAATACATTCAAGGCGCTATCTATCAACAATCTGTCTTAACTAACATGATAGCGGCTAGTTATATTGTTTACATTGTATATAATGTACGAAATATTCGCCCGGGTCTGCTTATCTTAATTATTAATTTCATATTCTCACATCCATCAATGTTTGTATGAAAAGACAATAATAGATTAATTATCTATATATGTAATTAATAAAATTGAAGTGTTTTTTTTGTAATGTTAAAATAACAGTTTTTTACTAAATGCATAAGTATATACGACACATATAACAATAAAAACCCATTTTTTTAATTTTTGTCTGTTTGTTTGTTCCGGGTAATCACCGAAACGGTCGGTCCGATTTTGACGGGAGTTTTACTGTTAGATTTAGATAGCTGATATTATAAGGAGTAACTTATGCTACTTTTATTTTAAAAAAAATCGGGGTTCCGCGCAAATAAAAAAAATTGTTACGGTGAACCATTTCGGGCGGTTAAATAGCTTATCTTGAGTAAACCCTAAGAAATATAGCAAATTAATGTCCTACATAATTGTATAAATTAGAAAGAACTAGAAAAAAGTTAGTGAGAGTATATATCTATCTTCTAAGGAACACCCACAATAATCATTTTTGTCTTTAAAAATAGCTGGGAGCGGGGGAGAAAGATTCGCGCGTGTACCCGATCGATGGCATTATGTAAGCCACGTGAGCGAAGCCGCGGGCACAACTAGTTACTAATAAAGCAATAACTAGAAAATATAAAGTACTAATATATTATGTATTTTGTACACCTTATACCCAAGTACCGTTATCTATAAAATATTACCCTAACCTTCACATAAACTCAGCAGAAAATATAACTTACATTGTAGCGTGTAAGAAAAGAATTTCCCGTGCGAACACCGCAGACTATGTTTCTAAGAGATGAGAGATTGAACTATAAATCTAGAGATTGTATGAACACTAATAAACACCGATGGTATTTTCGTTCCTTGAAAATCAAATTCATAAAAGTATTGTTAAAAATTAAGAAAATAGCTGAACCAATCTTTTAGTTTCGACCAGAGTAACAAACCTGGACCATCGATGTGGGTGGCTAATAGAATTAATTGGGCTAGCGTGATGATATCTAATATGTTCTTACCCTTATCCCACCTAAGTAAATAAACACAATATATGTTTCTCTTCCTCTCTTCTCTAGTATTACTGACTCCTTTAAAATCACACAGACACAATATCGTTCGTCACACAATCGAGGCCGCGAGAACTAGAGTGATCTATCTGTTATTTTCAATAAATTCACTTATTAACATATTCGTAATCCAAAAATGTGCTTTTACAAAACCACAATAGCCAAAAGTTATTCAATCCATGTTGCCATCTATTTCAGTATTACATTTATAACGTTTGGCTATTGTGATTTTGTAAAAGCACATTTTTAGATTATGAATATGTTAATAGGTGAATTTATCGAATATAGCAGATAGATCACTCTGGTTCTCCTGACCTAAATACATTAATTCCTTCTTAGGTCTTCCTCTACTGCTATATTCGTCCAACTCCATACTTTGCACTCTTTCAGTTATAAGTCTTTCATCTCTTCACATGATCATGAGATGCCCATACCACGCCAACCTATTTATTACTCTTCAACTTCTCTGTCACTCGTGCTGTTTTTATACGCCCTTTAACATACTCATTACTGATCTTCTCCATTCTAGTTACATTACACATCCATATTAAAATTTCCTTAGTCGCCACATGTAATCTTCCTTTTCCCTCTCTTTCGTTGCCCAGGACTCAGATACATACACAGAACTTAAAATGGTTTATATTCTTGTACCTTAAGTTTCAAGAGCATTCGTGAATCACATGTGATCCCCTAGACCTGTCGCCATTTCATCCACCCTGCATTTATCATATTTTTCACATCCTGGTACAAAAATTGAAGCAGGGATTCATAACATAAGGCTACATGAGAAAATTTGGATGGATTATATTATAATAATAATAAACTAAAAAATACTACATAAAAATGTTGATGGTAAAATGGTATTGTAGGTAATGGCGAAGTTGAGTTTTAAAATTGATGAGCGAACAAACAAGAGGACACACGGTAGCGAATGTGGGTGGGTTTTATATTAATGTGCGCTATTAAGCAAATGCTCGATAAACTCCCCGGGCGATAGAAAATCGATTTATACTCGTATCCGTGCTCCGATGAAGTACAGCGGCCGCGTGCCTCTGTGACTGTGATCCTGGTTTTATATGCGTCGACTATTAATCAGACTGTTCAAAACGACACACACGGTTTACCAAACTTTTCGTTCATTTATATTTGTTATTTATTATAGATTTTCTTACTGTTTAATTTTTTTAACATTATAATTGTTTAGGAGCGTTATGACAAAATGACGATAATATATTTTTTACGATGCGTGCGCACATTGTTAGAAAAAGTCTACACCATGAATTAATTATCTTCCTAAAACTCGTGTTTTATTGTGGTGAGTATAGTCAAGCTTGATGTTTTGTGTCACATGACATGGATTGGGACTATTCAAAGAGGTAAACCTCTGACGCGCGTACATAACTAAATGCGACTACTTTTTGATTTATATTATTAGATCTTGTAATATAATTGGTTTTGAATATGCATTTTTCGAATTTCGGAATTTATCTAGCTATTAATTATGATCATACGTGATGTTTAGAAACTATAAATCCGAAGATAATACCAGGGGACTTGTTCTTACGCACAGCTTTCGAAAGCAATATTTTGCAATTTTAATGAAGTGCGTTTATTACGACAAGAAATCGTTTTAGCGCGCTCTCATATAAACGGATTGCCGCCTTGCCATGGCACATTCGCTGCAGCGAATATTCTCGCGATGCTAATGGCGAAGCGTCTAGTAACTAAAACAAATATAATATATACATATTTACTAACTATGCTACACGAAGCGTCGATAGATGAGACGACCAGCGACGAGCGTCGGGCTACGCGGCGGGTGATAGAAACTTATGGATAAATCAGTACGCTGACCAGTAACCACGGTGTCGAGCGGTAGTCGCAGCGAATAGTACAGAAACCAAACCAGTCCAGATATATTCGCCAAGAAATAAAATAATAAACACTGAAATTTTTACTGCCGAAATTTTAGCTAGGCCTGCTATGTGGAAATGAATTGGAAGAGACATGTAGTAAAGAGATTGCGGGAAAAAATAAGAGAAACAATTGATCCACAATCTCTTCCAAATATTGTATCTTAACCACCAACTGACCTGCCAACTACTGCCAAGCAATGTCGATATAACTTTGATAATGACATTTCGCTCACGGTCTATACTAGGCGCGGCGGTCATCGCAACTGCTCGCAAACCCTGCCGTATGGATTGCCGCCCCGTCCACCGTCACGCCGCGCCGGTCGCGATGCCGATCCCCGTGGCTAGGGCGTTATTGGGAAAATTGGTAGAATGTCTAGGCTTGCGCTATAAAAACTCGCGTTAATGCGCGTGACATCTAAACAGAGCCTTAGATATTAAATATATATATAACATTTATTCACTTTTCTAATTTTTTGAATATTTTTAAAGAAAGTTCAAATAACCGAATTTACCTTTTTTTTTCAAATTCGTCGTTCTCGATAGGTATTATCGCCTATCTGCGTAATCTCTTCCCAATTACTTCGGATCCGCCTTGAGGTGTCGTTTTTGTGAGGCACGGATTAAGTGCCTAAATTCTTATTTATACGAAAACAGGACTTCAAAATTTAAGGATAAATATAAAATAAACTAAGAAAGGATTTTAACCTATCAAATCGTAGTCTATATCTACATATATAATATATTTAGGTAAATTATTAGTATTTAAGCCAATCTTTTTTTGTTGTATAAAACTGGGTACGGAACCATCGTAATTAATTAATTTTTTTATTTGACTGCGAAAAGGGAAGGTTATGTTTCTCGACCGTATGTAGTAGTACCCTATGTATGTATAGTCTCTGTAGCCAAAACGGCTTGATGGATTTTAGCATACGACATATCGTTAGATTCTTCTTAATTGTGAGAGTTACATAGGCTAAATAATATTTAAGTAAATAAAAAGCAAAAATAGAAAAAAAAAGTGGTGGTGGTTTTTGTTGTTCTGGGTTGTTTTTTGTTACCTTTTTAATAATAAACTTGTTAAGTTACATTTTTTTGGCGCGTTTAATAGAGGGTAAAATGTGACGGAAGTGTGACATGATGAAGTTATCCATCAATGATAATAATGAGAATTCATTTTACATAACTTTTTGAGTAAAAATAATTTAACGTACAACGAAATGAAACATTTTTTTTTATTTGATTCAAGTTATTTATTAATAACAAATTAAAAGTCAGTTGTGCTGTTTTTTTTTTTTAAATTAAACAACGTTTCGTTCATCAGTTTAAACTACGTCATTTTCTAACCAATTTACATTGAGGGCAATCGTATATCTTGCGATGGCAGAATTGTGGCAGTTCCTCTTCTCGTCGATTTTTTTTTTCTTTTCTTTCTTTTTTTTCTAACACCGGCCTCCTTTGATGCGAACGGCCTTTGTTTTGTTTCCATTGTTCGGCGCTTGTTTATTTTTTTACCTTTTTGTCCGCTGCCATTCATTAGTGACATTCAAGGGAGTCGAGGGTGAAATTCTAAGTGGTCAGTCACGTGGCACTTGCCTCGGAATTTAAACTGATGGTTATTTTCATAACGGATCGTTTTATTAATCATATGCGCGATCTGTTTATTTAAGAATTTAATTGTAGGTTATTTTTAAACGACTTTAAAAAATATATATACCCGATCGATTTTCTTGCCGGCTCTTCTCGATGACTGAGATGTTTCCCGAACCGGTAGTAGTGTTTTGACGTACATACGTGCCCTTCTTAGGGTCTAAATTGAATAAAGTATTTTTTATTTTATTTGACCCTAGTAAACGTAATATGTTCGCGATTTTTTCAGAAACTACACGACCGATTTTTTTTTCTTTTTCTGGAGTAATCTATAATTTTGGGGGAAGGTTTTAGTAATATTACGGTATCTTTATTATTTACAGACTATATATAATAATTGTGTTTATTGTTGATCTTTATCTAAGTGGGTTTGATTTTAAAAATATTTTTTAAACAAATCTTTCATTTTGATGTGAGTTATTCGAATAAAAGCAATACGTAATAAATAATATAATGAGAGAAGAACGCACGACCGAGAAACTACTGAAATTACAAATGTGACATTTGAGCAGTAAAACACCTTTCTTTTGTGGTTTAAAAGAGCACAGAGATAGGATTTTATTAAAACAACCCATAAAGAGTTGAAAAAATTGTGATGTATGAGAGTCGGGTTAATTTTAAGTCGACATGGGTAAAGCCGCTGACACAAACTAGTACGTAATATATTCAAAAGAAATAACTTTGCTATTTACTCATAAACCTAGTCGCTCTCAACATATCCACGATCTTATGCCGCGGAAATACATCCTCAATACAGCATAAAGGTCCACTTACATTATCCATTTTTATCGCATCTCCATTCTCAATACTTGTTGTGAATAATGGGCGAACTATACACGCTAGACAGAAGTAAGATATAAATCTTTCAATAATCGACGTTGCCTCCTATGTTTATTTATTGTAGAAGGCGCGGTGGCGCGGGAGGATCGAGATATCGGACCGTGGAATTTTTTTTCTGTGAAGCAATAACAATACATGATTTATTGTTACGTTGAAAGCAATGAGACGAATCCGTCGACTCTTTTTACGATTTAGTCGAATAAAGTTTTTTCTTTACATTTCAGGTATTTCACACGTAACGCTCGAAAAAGAATAAATCATTGTTTTTTTAGTAAAATTTCTTTAGACGCGACTTGAGAGTAACTCATTTTTTTTTCAGAAGAAAATAACATGCGGTAACTATAATCAAATTTGTTTCTAATTTGTCATTGTAAATTAAAAAAGATATTTCATGTATAATATCGTCGTTAATTAGTTAGTAGGTAACATGTCACAAATATTGAGTCCAAAGAGGTTTACAAGAGGTTGTACCTGGTATTGTCATTGAAGAGTCAAATCGGCTCTCTAGAAAAAAATCTCTTCCCAAATTCCTCTTCCCAGCATATAATAGTTAATAGATTGAGGCACTGATGCTATGATGATGATACCGTCAGCGTTAAACAGAGCCACATACCACCCGAAAGGTTGTACGCATGGCCTAGAAAGTTTTACTTAATTGTTTTCTTAGTATCCAAAAATACAGATAAAAAGTTAAATAAATGAAGTGTACATCCACTGCATAATTTATTTTATTGTGACATTTTGAAACTGAATAATGGGATTAGATATAGCACATATTCGTCCATTACTCACAACTTCAAAGTCCTGTGTAACTCGTTAACCAGTCTTTATACTATGAAAATACGTTGTATCTGCGTCGAGGACATTTAAAGTTATTTAAAACATAATGAAAAATTACTAAAATCGGAAACATCAACATTTTTTACCTGTCCGTTTCATGTGGAATCCCCCATAAAATAGTTTGAATAAATTCTTACCACTGCTATTTTAATCATATCACGATAATTTGTAAATTAATTTCTATCACTGCTATTTATGATATGGTATGAAAAATAATTTCTTTTATGATAATTGTAAGTGAAATTTTATCAATGCTATTTTTAATTTTGTATGATATAAACAATTGTCATAAATGATAATGATAAATTAATATTTATCACCGCTATTTTTGATATGGTATGACAGAGAATTAGGCGCACGAAAATATGAGTCAAGGTTAGTGTATATGAGATTGAGGAGCTAAAAAAAGTAGATATGAAAACGTGTAACACAAAGCACACTTAAACTATTTTAACAGTTTAAACAATCACCTAGCTTAAAAAAGAAAAGTGGAAGAATCATTTCATTAACAGTTTCACTGAATGGACAAACTTTTTATTCGTTTTAAAAGTTATAACACGTTTTTACTAACAGGGTTTTAAGTAGCACTAACATTTCACTTCACTCGGTAATGATATGAACCGGAAGCGGACGGTGGAGTGGTATGCACCGTTAAATCCTTTATTGACTTAAGGTAAAGTGTAGTCCAGACGAAACATCAACTTTCTCATTATCTGATAGTAAATAGATACAATTTTTTACATATTATATATTTTTTTTTAATTACGTCATATTCTTTGACTTGATTTTTCTGTGTTCTTGTTTAAAAATCATGTTTCATTTCAGCGCTCATTAATTTAAACGTTGAAATAGGTGTATAACTCATGTATCATAACTTTATGTTTTACCGAAATTACGAAATACCGAAATTTATTTTAAGAAGTAGGTAATAAATATTAAATATCTATAAATAAACTATAAATATTAAATTTAAATACCTTGACATATAAACACTATACAGTTAAAAATAACACTAGCTATTTTTTTCATTTGTCGAAGATTTATATAATCGTAGTAATAGAATGAAATACACATTTTAAGAATAAAGGATAATAAAGGAAGACTGTTATTAAACTTAGACCTCTATACTGAGCTGTTAAAAAAAGCTGCTTAAAGCTGAGTTTTTCGTCAAGATAAAATTAATTATCTTTCAAATGATAAAGCGAGTGAATTTTAGAAACCTATAGAGCAGCGGTTTCCAACCTTTGCAATCTTTAAAATTTTCATCATAGAAAAAAAAAACATGAAAATACGAACATACTTATCTAATCATAATAAATTCCACATAAATATTAAGTCGTTACCTATGAAACTGCTGTTTTATAAAAAACTTTTTTTAATGGAAAATATATATCTATTTAATAGGTCAAAGTTTCCTGAAGGCGGGAATCGATGAACAAATATAAGGGCGTTTTTCACCGCCTCATTGGTTTTGTAATTTTTGCCTTGTAAAATGCTTGATTACCCCTGCAGGTTAGCAATTTTACCCCCGAGAGCTTAAACACCCCCAGGTTCCGAACCCAGGTTAAATAGAGTTGAACGTTCTACGTTTCTTGTAGATTTAACAAAGGTTAATTGTAAATTATAATTATTTATAGTGCGTTTTTTATTCCCACGGAGTGCAATGACATTTCATGTGTTGCTGGTTTATTGTGTTTTCAAAATAGTGATGTCACCAATCAATACTAATTATAAACCCGTATGAGATATTAATTAAACCCATTGATTTTTTTTTTTTTCAAATACATGTGTGAACCCCGAATAAGGGAGATAAATTCACATCTCTCATGGGTCAACCAAAGCATTCTTTTTTAGTTTTTTTTTGCCATTATTCGCTATAATTCTATTCATTTTGTAGTTCAATTTTCTAATGGTATTAGTAAACGATTGGATATGTTTAATAAAACAAAATATTTAAATTAATAATTAGAGCACACAATTCAGTATTTAAAATTTTATGATTCAAATATGTAATTGTACCGTAAAATATACGGTAGCACAACACTACAAATATAAATGTGACAACATTATTTGCAAGTTTGACATTAGTGATTGTTAATTCACTCCGTGGAAATAAAAAACACAGTGTGAATATAAATGTACTTACGGTTATGGATTTTTTTACTAACGAATATGCTTTTCAAATTTTATAATGAATTGTAATAATTAATATTTAAGTGTATGAATCTTGTGTATAGTGTAGATAATTGTACGTTTCCACTGAAGTAACATTAACATGAAAACAGGTTAATAAATATGTTTTCTTAAAATGTATCAAAACTTATAACCATTGTCCATCATTCCACTGCGAACACTTTATTTAACAAAACAGATTGTGTACCTTGATTCATACGATGTAACTCAAAACATTACAAAATAAACGTATTTCAATAGATTGGCACAGTAAAAAAACACTTCACAACTAAACAAAAGATTTTTTAAATACGACAACCGCTCTCGCGTTACAAAAGTAATTCTTATCTGTCAGACGAAGAAACACTGGATACTGAGCCAACTCCGGAGTCGCCAGAGATACTTGAAACGCCGGAAATTTCAGAAATACCGGATATATCAGATATACAAGAGGTACCAGACACCCCAGAAATACAAGAGTCACCGGACTCTCCAGAATTACCGGAAATACAAGAGTTACCGGACTCTCCAGAATTACCGGAAATACAAGAGTTACCGGACACACCAGAATTACCACAAATATCAGAATTACCAGAACTACCAGAGGTGCGAGTAATCCCTCATATACCAGAGTTAACGCATATGTCAGAAGTTCCACAGATAACAGAACTAGTAACAGAATCTAGACCGGCCATTTTCACACCTATAAACGACACGGGAAATATATACATTCGTTATCTCACACGTAAGTTTAACTAACCACAGTTTCTGTTACAGGATTCGCAGCCTGCAGTTTGCAACAAATAATTGAATAATAATAAATCTATTATATTAATGATATATTTTTCGTAACATATCTTCTCGCGATGAATACTGTTAGTATTCGGACTCGAAATCTTTTGTAATGGGGTTATCAGGTTTTTAGGTCGATCTTTTATAATTTTATTTATGAATATCTTATGCCCGCGACTACGTTCTTGTCGTCTTAAAAATACGAACACAAATAAAAAAAAAAACATTCATCATTTAATTAAAGACAAATACCTGTATTTATTATATTTTTAGAAACCAAGAGTTGCTGACATTTTTATTATTAATAATAAGTCCTCTTAAATGTACGTCAATACTATTGTACCTATCTTGTAAATAACAAAAAATAATTTAATATCCCGAAATCTCTTTGAAAAGAAAGTGACATCAGTAAGATTTAAAATAATAAATGGTTTGAATACTGAGTTGTTCACTTTGTTATGAACTCTTTATAGCCGTTGTAATCCTCATAATTATTTGGAACTCATTAGCCTGCTCTTAACTCATTAGTAGGTTATTATTAATAGGTTTGAAACAGTTTCTACTCTGGAACGTTGCCTGAAATAGAATTAATTACTATTCTACTTTATTGGGTACGACCGTTTTTGTACCAGTTTCAGCCGCGCCGCGCCACACACGTTCCCAAAATAGAATTATGCAAATTGAATTCCCGTTTCGAACGTTATAAATTTCATACAGTTTAAATCTCAATACACTTCTATTTCGGGTAGCGTAACCGGTTATGGCCGGATACGTTCAGATTATTGTCATAAATTGCCTATGCGGATATATCCGTCCGGGTGGCGTATGCACATTTCGATTAACTGTATTGGGACTACATAATGAAATGTACTAGGAACAATATAATTAAATCTGGCGACTGTGTAAATCGGTCAATCGAAATATTTTTTCATATACTTGCGAGGGTAATTTTTTGTTTGTAAAAAAATTACATATCCTTTCAATGTATGAGAGAAGACGAGTAATACATTTAGTCTACATTCTTAATAGTACTATACAATCGGCTATCTGGAAATGCTCGGATAACAGCCGATACATGACTCCGCTATCTTATTAAGGAAACAGAGCACTTTATATGTAGGATTTATTGTTGAATGTAGTAATTATAGGCAAAACAGAAACCTTAGAAGAAATGTAGGTATTACAATGATGTTTTTTTATTAACTGGCATATTAATTTATTTTTACTATCTATAATACATGTATTACCTTTTAATATTACTATACGTTATTGTTACTGGTTTATGTGTTTAGCTGTTGATCTTACACTTAGTAAATAATAATTTCGCGGTGTAATGAAAAGCAAATTACAAATCAAATATGAGTATTCCTTTAATCTGAGCTTCATAGAAGGATATCCAAATACGGACTTCATAAAGCGAAAGGCGGTAATGGAATTCTAAAAGACCAGTTCGGCAGTCTACATTTAAATGAGAAAGCGAATCGATTTGTTCAAATAGATAAAACCAAGTGAGTACGAGTAAAGACCTTCACAGTGTTGCGATGTGCTTTAGATTAAATAAGTTTATTTAATTCCTGGAAGTAATAAAATTATTAATTATATCAGGACAATTTGGACGTTAACAAGGCATTTTTTACAAAAAAGGAAACCAAGTTCAGTGATTTTGAAAAGTTCCCTAGTGTATCTTCGAAGTTGGAGGTCGAATGCCAAAAAAATTCAAATGAGACCACCCTTGAGGTATCCCCTTTCCAAATAAAAGAATCATCGAAATCGTTTCATAAATAAAGAAGTTATGGCTGAACATCTATAAAAAAATAAATATATCAATTGATAACCTTAGTTTTTTTTTTTTTATAAACAATACAAATTTCTCCCTTTCGTCAGCTACAACAGTGGACCCGACAACGATTTCGCATCATTGAACATTTAATACCCGACAATAATAATAATTGATTGCAATATTATGCTTCGTTGAGCTATTTCGTTTACACTTACCGCTTTGCAGGTGTTCAGAGCTTGCGAATTCAATGGTTCCAGAATTTACTTTCACTTTGAAAAAGCTTGTCAGCAATTTATTCTGTAACTAAGGACTTCTGTAGATTGATCGTAATTATATTGCACTCACAAGTGCCACCACCAGCGCAAGTGTAAATGAAACCTATTTTTCATTTAAATGCGTTTGTCAGCACGTCCCGAAACCCACTTTAGTCCGGCACACATATAATACGTGACCATTCAGCCCAGCCCGTTGAGGAATAAATATGCACGGTCACATTTATTTTCTTCTTTGTTTTCACTTCATCTCTAACGTAAGCTAAAAGTAAATATAATATAATATTTAAAACGTGAATACTCAAAGATAGCCAAATCACTATCGATTACACGTAATTGGACACAGAGTGTTCGGACATTGTGTTCCCGCTCGTGATATACACGGTAGCGAATTTAGATGACATTTTTATTTGCGTTCAGAACACGAGCGGCAATAATTCGTCCGGGTCCACGTGGGCCGTCATGGGAATTCCCGTGTCGTTCTATATGAATTGTTTTACGCTCTCGACGCTCGGGACGTACCTTATTTTAGATATCTCTAATCTGGTAACCGACCTGCGGTGTCCGTTTCATGAATATTTTAAACTCCTCTGTGACAGTCTCGAAAAATACGTTAGTCGGATTCGTTTATTAATGGCGGATCGATCGGCGTTTCGCCGCCCGGGGAGGTCACTCGTATATACGGGCTACGTAAATGGGATTCCATTTTCTAGTTCAGGAATCAAATGCTCCCGCGGCGTACGTCCAATGTTTTTTTTTTTTCTAGATGATTCCTTTTAGATCAGCGGTGCTCAAACAATTAATCCGCCGAGCAATCGTTGGAATTCTCGAAAAGTATAGAATACCATGAAAGTCTAATAACATTTAGATGTCCAAAATGAGGTTATTATACATCTCAAAGCCAGAGTAATCTGATCTTAAATTTTCTTATATATATCCGCGTTTGAGAGAGAAATAGTAACTAGCACTCGGTAATCACGTACCGTGTTATAAAAATTACGCAGATGATCTGCAATGTCATGCTTAAACATCCGGAAAAGTGATCTGTGAGTTCGTACCTACATTTTGTATATATTTAATTTAAAAATTATAATAAAAGCCATTTTTATAAAGTAGGTTGGCAGTCGATCATTTGCTGCTCAAATATTTTATGGTAGATCGTCGATGCTAGAAATTTGGCACCCCTGCTTTAGAATTTTCGTTTCGGTGTGTTTCGTTAGACGGCCACATTTCGCACACATAATTGTTTTGTATTTGAACGCGCATTTTTCCACAAGATAATGCTATTAATCTAGCCGGGAGTAATGAAAATGTAGCGCGGTCGCATCACCGTCCTCGGTCTGTGTAATTCAGTGGAAAACAATTCTCGCAGAATTTCCTCGGTGACACATGAGACTCGGAAGTTTGAAGCAACTTTTCCGAGGGCGAGTTTTTGGTTAAGAAATTAAATTTTATTGGTCTCGGTGACTGCCTACGGGATTACGTGATTTTAGATTAAAAAAAGAGAGATTCGAGTTTCAAGATTTGGATATAACAAATTTTATAGGAAAAGTTTCGGATTTTGTTGACTTATCTGTGTTGTTAGTTTTTAACTGGTATAATGTCTCAATGCCTTAATATGTATAATTTAATGCATTTTTGAGAAACCTCATTTTCGTGCTGGTTCTTCTTAAATAAATAAATATTTTCGTTAATTAATTTCTCTTCAAGTTTTTTCTTTCTATTATTGTATACCGAACTACAATTTTTCTATTACAAACTTTTCTATCGAACTAAGTTTTAGATGGCTGCCTGAAAGACTGTACCTATATGAATCGCGAAGGCAAAATTTATTCAATTGTAAATTGGATTGGAATGGACCAAGTGCGGCAACGACTGTTCTAGTGGTCGTAAAAATGAACTGATGTCCTGTCCTATACATAATTCATATTAGCAACTTTAGCCGGCTCTTACCTACTTACACTATGCTGGTACGCAGCGGGGATACCGCAGATTTGCATTTAGGATGAAGGGATAAGTTTTTTATTGGATTACTTATCCGTTACGGAGTGAGAGCACATCCCTCGAGTTCAAGTTTCATTAAACATTCATTACTGTGGAAAATCGTAATTTAGAAATCTGCCAAGAATATATTATACATATTGGGTATTTTATGCTTCACTGAAAGTAATATTTTATCTATGATAAACTTCTACAAATATAAAATTACCCGAAAGTACCAGTATATTCGCTATACAGGCCAGTCGATTAGATAAAAACCACAGAATATACTAAACAAATTTAGAAGTTAAATTTTTCACAATTTCATACATTATAAAGTAATTAATTAAAAAGTTATTATTATAGCGCGAATAATTACTTGAATGATAAGTGATATCTAGTATAGTGATTCCCTCGTTGTGATTCCACAATTATTTTTTAATATGATTATTAACTGTAAATATTATCTGTACACATGAAAAAAAAAGATAAACAGTTCAAGTTTCTTGGTGGCTCTTCTTGTTGACTGAGCTGTTTTTTGAACCGGGGCCGCGGGGGCAGTGTTTTGACGTACAGGAGTGCCTTCTTAGAGCCTAAGTTGAATAAAGTATTTTTTATTATGTTTTTGAATTGCGGAAATTAAAGTTTATTCTGAACGTACACCCCAACAAATATGTATACGAACCCGGTTTGTAACATGGCGTACGTAAATCTTATTTGGAGTGTCACCGTTTGAACTTAAGTGAGCTGGCTTTGTATCTTTAACGTATGGAAAGTAATGATCAGGTGCTTGGTAATGGAATACATGTACTTGTTTGTATATTTGTCCAAAAGTTGTTCAATAGAATCGTATTGTACCTTAAACCTGCTAACCCTGATTGATTACATCTGGAATGATACTGATTTATTAATACCTATGTAAAACTGCAGCAAAGTTGACTATCATTCGTCATATTGAACCTTGTATTTATAATAATATGGTGTATTTTTCTGTGTGTAACAGATCCACCAGAGCTCACGATCCGACCCCGCAACATGCAGGTACGAGCCAATGGTACTGTCGCGTTTAACTGCGCTGCACGAGGAGATCCCATGCCTAATATACAATGGCGAAAGAACGGCAAGAGAGTCTCTGGTGAGTATATAACCAAAATTTTAGTTTAGAAGGAATCGAAGACATTAGAAATAAATAAAAATTTAAATACACTATTTAACTCTGATTTGCGTTAAAGAAAACATGGGGACTACGAGAAAAAACCTTCCTTTATCTCTTCGTCTCTCAATTATTTTTTCTTTTTTAATGCCTTTTTATCATCACATTTTCTTTACTTATGATATTGAAACATACTACCATATTATTCATTTAACGGAAAGTCCTATATAAATATTTTATATGTTTTTGTAAGTACATAGATAATTTAGCATTATATATAGTGGAGATAAAAAATGTAGTAAATATTATAAAATTATTTTTGGTATAAAAACTGTTTTGTTTCATTCAACAGTGACCAAATAGGCAATTAATGCAGAATGCAGTAATTTTAACTAAATTTAGCTCAGATGATGTACTGTTTTGTCTGTCTGAAGCATTTATATTATGCAGAACTTTTTTTGTTTAGGCCTACAAAAGAAGTGGGATACAAAAATGCATAAGAAAATAAAAACAGATATAATGCTTTCCTCTATACTTCTTTAATTTTTTTAGTTATTACGAAATGTCTGTGAAAAGTAATTCGCATTGAGTGCAAGTCATCTAAAAAAATCTTTCTTCTGAATTTTCTAGGATCAAGTACATACACATTTAATTACCTCAAAAACTAATTTAAATATTGAAAATACAAAAACTCTAAAGTTAAACTTAACTGAAACATCTCCTGAATGTATAGGAGTAGTAGCCTTCAGCTGGCAATAGCTGTACTGACGATATAAAGCAAGTCCTTTCCTTTATCAAACAAAAAGGCTTGCAGGAAAAAGATGACCTAAGTATTATTATATGTTGCAAATTTTTTATCCGCGATTGAAACGTGAAGCAGACGTTTTGAGCCCATAAATATCAGGAGCCGGTAATGACGTCTATAAGCCTCGAGGCAATGAGCTGAAAAAAACGTATAGTCGGCCACACACGCTGAAAGAACTTCGAGCCTTTTCTGCACTAAGGTTCATTACACACCATACTTTTTTTGTAGGTATATTTATTCGTTTTGACTTATTTATGTCGAGTAATAATATATTTTGTATACGTAATTCAAAGAACAAATTATCGATGGCTTCGTTTCAAATTAAAGAACTTAATTTTCTGATGAACAGTGCTTTCCATTACTGTCTATTGTATTCATAACAAAGAGCTAGAGGCGTAAGGTATATATACTGTTTTATTTAGTTAACGAACTGTCACTTGATGTTGAGTAATAATATAGCCACATATGGTTTTTATATGGCATCATACTCTACTTACTACTACCATGCCATGATTTCATTACGATATTGTTGGAAGCTCAGGCTCATCATAAGATTAGAACTCACTTTGATCGACTTGGAGTTTGAATGCGCTGCCACTAAACCATAAGTTTCTAAATTAACATCGTATATGATCAGAAAAGAAATCGTTCCACTAAAATTCTCAATGAAATGCAGATTGAATTTATTAATTTTCAACTGAAAGTTATTGAAGACCTAAAAAAGTCAATATTTTATTGGTCAATAAATTTTCGATATTTGTAATATTATAATATTATTTTTGAAAGAAAATAAAATTATACATTATCTTTGATTTGAATTATATTATTTGTTCCTTACAATCCACACTCATAGTATAAATGCGAAAGTAACCTCTTCTTGCTATCTTTCACTACTAAACCACCGAACCGATCGTGATGAAATTTGCCATATAGCTAGCCCGAGATCTTGAGAAGTGCAAAGTAGGAAATCCTCGTAGATGAATTCGCAGGAAAATCAATATACTATATTACACACTTATTATTTATTTCATCAGCATACAAAATCCATTGCTTAATCATTTTTGATGTTTGTAAACCCGAGGCGAAGTAGCGAAAGTTCGCAAACCATAACTTCCACATTCATACTTTTGTCTAAAAAAAAAAACTACGAAAGTTAAACCCACTAATACCCATAGTGTAGGCAAAACAAACTAATATACTATGGTCGACTCTACCCTACTATCAGATCACAAAAAAATGTGGATACGTATACTTATGTTCTAGCGTTATGGTCTTGTTGTACTTATTTGAATAGAATTTTCATCACAAAACAATAGGTTTAGCAAGCAACTTCATAGTGTAAACTTCTTGTTATAATAGGTGCGCATCATTAAAATTCAAAATTAACACATTTTTTTCGCAACTCACCGAGAGAATTATAATTTAAAAAAAAACATATATGCCGTTCACACGCGGTTGTTGTGAAACCTTCAGAAAACAAAAAAACATCTTCGTTGAAATCTCCCAAATCAGCGAGACTTGTACGTCAACCGTTCGTACTGTACATATAACAGTGCGTATAAATCTGGTCGCCACATCGCTAAGCCAATTCGACGACGATCATAGTTGTGGACTTGCATTAACCATGTGTAATTTAAATGTGTTATATCTCATTGTATATCCTATAGATGAATATTTTTCACTTTTTAGCGTACCTAGCTTTTTCGTTTCTTCGAGTTTCAAATCACAACGGTGATAAAGAAGTTTTCACTACAAAAAAAGTATGAAATAAATGTTGAGATCGATTTGAACGTTAATCACTAACAACCGTTGCGTGTGCAACAACCCTTAATAGTTTCATGGCGTCGCCGTGAAAAATGTAATCGCGTATATCATAGGAACCGAAATCGTCGACCGTAAAGAGTGATGGCCGCGATCACACTTTACGCCTCTCGTTTCATATTATATCTGACTTATCAAACTTATTCACCATTTGTCGTACTGTCGACACTTCGCATCCATCAAGGGTGTGACATTGATACAAAAAAATGCTAATACAAATTCCTTTCGAATGTTCATACATCAAAGATTTGCTACGAGGAAACACTCAATTATTTGTTTATTCCTTTGTATTTTTATTGTAGAATATCCGCCTGTAAGTGTCCCACTGCTTAGCCAATTCGACCTCTTCCCAAGGGAAGACACGGGTTTAATCGCCACTCCAGTCCATTAGCGATTTCAAACGCTGAGAAATTAGCAGTTCATTTTTCCCACATACAGTGGTACTACAAGAAAATTTCTCAGGTGTTCAGGTTTCCTCACGATGTTTTTTTTCACTGGCTGCCGATAGTGTTACCAATTTAAATGACTAAATATACGTGGATCTGCAAAATACCTCGATGCCCTGGACAGGTTATAGAGGCGGTCGTCCGCATTTTAAGTGATGCAGACTTTACTAAGTTCACTGAGCCGCTTCAGATGCGCAGGGATGTAGCTTGCTGAGCATATTCTACCTTCTGTATCATGGTCTGGGTTCTGATTAGCTGTTCAATCTGACCCCCTCTTTTCCTATTCATTACAGAACCACACGCGCTGGGCTCCAGAGCTATAGCTTTACGGTAATCTCCATCTCACCAACGAACAAAATAGTTAACTTCGTTCTATCTTTGCCGTACTGTTTAGCTGTGGAATTGTCTCCCGAAAAATGTTTCCTACAATATTGAAGTCCTTCAAACATAACGTGAAGAGGCATTTGAGCAGTTCTGCATGACAGCGACGACTGGCCAATGATTGTAGATCGATCCCTCAAGGGTCACCGATGTTGTTGGATTGCACTATTTTTACCACCATATACAGAGCCATCAATTTGCCTTGATGCTATTAATTATTTTTTTTTGCTGTATTCCCGATGCTCGAGCGTGCGAAAATTGAATTTAAATTCCGTCGATCTATATCACTGTAACTATAAAGTATGTAAACAATAATAACAAAGTCACTTACAATGATATTTAACCTGAACCGGATTGGTTCTTGGTCATTGTGGTTTCTTGAATAAAGTGGCATATTTAATAAATTATTGAAACGAGTATTATATATAACACATTGTTTTAAAACTATTGTTTAAAAATAAGGTATTATTTTATCATCGTAAAACAACGCATACGAGTATTGGTGCATATTTATGAAAACTAAAAGTGTTCAATGAAAAGCAATATTAAGTAAATTATAACGTTTAAATACACTGGGAATATATGCTTACCGATCCACGCGTGTCTGTGCAAAAATTTTCTTCATTTTTGTTATGTTTTGACACAGAACGCTAGAATTATTGTTATTGTATTTTCGTAATATTACTGACTTCCACGATCAGGAGTTTTGTCAGTTTGTTGCAACTTTTATTGAGTTTCCCCTCACGTTTTCTGGTGTATTCGTATCTCACCTGTTATTATATACAATGCTATATAACATTATGTCACCGCATCGAGTTTTATTAAAGCTCATAAGTGTAAAAATTAATAAAGATTTATTTTACTATGAACAACTTCGGTGATTTATTTATATGTGGAACTGTATATTATATATACGCAATAAAAATGAAAACACATATCGCTCAACTTATATGATAGATAAAAATTACAAAGTTTACTCAAATTAAAAATACTTCATTCACCTTAGGCCCTAAGAAGCCACTTATGAACTTCAAAACACTACAAACCGGTTCGGAAAACATTCCAGTCATCAAGAAAAGTCGGCAAGAAACTCGATCGGGTTATCAATTATTATTCTTTACTGTGTAAATAAATAAAGTTTTGGAGTTATGTATTATAATAATTATATTACTTTAGTAAATCTACAGAGAGGCAGTCACTTCCAGACATCGCTATCATTCACTTAATGATGCACTCTATAATAACTTTTCACAATAAAAGCTGTTAGAACGGAAAAAAACTGTTAAAGCTGATCAAATAGGTTTTGAAAACGACGGTCGATAAAACTTAAACAAACCACCAATTTGATGTCTGCGTGGCTTACGTCTAACCCGGAGGTCAGGCTGGCGTAAAAAATAGCAGATATTCACATGTCAATCGATCCGTGGTTGCGTCAACGTGGCATACTACAGTAGCAAACGCAGCGTCTTTACGCCTTCCGCTCCTCCAGGTCGCCGCCGCTCGCCACAATCACTCTTACATGCCCTTCCCCTAAAGGCCACTTTACATAATGGCCGATACTGGCTCACTAGAGGCCATCGTCATTGTATACAGGGAGTAATGGTGTAGGTTGGCTGATAGCAGTAGACAATGCGTGGCGTGCAATGGCAATGTTGTAGGTTTTTCGGGCACACTTCAAAGCAATCACGGTGTAGCGTGGCCTGTGATGTTCACGTTCTTTACCGTACGCCGACGGGGTTCGGACGCCGAAATGTCGAGTTGTCGGGCAATGGAGAGACTTTGGCACCATATTTTTATTACTTTGTTCCAGTACACACTTCCATGGTACTTGTACGAGTAAATAAATAATTGCTGTGATCGTGATTACTTCGACGTCTATCTTAAGTGCTTCGCTAGGCATCAATGTCATGTATCAGTCATATACCACTATGTGTGCATCTGTTCGCCGATGGGCAGTGCTGACCTACATGTCGCATGGCCGTGCATAACCTATTCTATACTGGGGCCTTTAAGTGTCTTATTAGTGAGCATATGTCCAATACCTACTACAGTGTCGACCACAAAAAGAAAAAAAGCAACATGAAGATTAGTTGACTTTTCCGACAAACTGAGCAATAAAACCGACACCCGTGCAAAGTCAGTGCGTCGCGTCGCGTCGCTTCGCACGCTAGATTGACAATCAGTAGACGCGTCACCGCTCCGCCAGCTTTGATGGATAACGCCCTGTCTACACCACTGAACTTCTAATGTTTATACGAATTTTGTATTTCCTTTTCCTTATAGCGTGACTGCAGTTTCATTAGTTTTTTTTTAAGTCTGTTATCTGGTGTGGCTTACAAAAATAACAAGTCCGATAGTAGTAAATAATTTTATGGCACTGGTGTTTTTAATTTTGGGTAAGGTAATGATGAAGCTCGGTTTGTGGTTAATAAATATAGAAACCTAGAAAAAAGTTTTAAAGCTGCTTTCAAGTGCACATTGCACTCGAAAAACTTTATCCTTTTAAAACCATCCCGTCTCCGAGAAAGACAACAATTATTCTCACTTGTTGTGAAATACTTTCCTTGGCTCTTTTTACAACAGCGGCGATTTAGCTCAGCCGCTATTTAACCGACCCACATTCAGACTAAATTGTTTTAGTGAATGGTTCATAACAGTTTGAGTTCTATATATTTAAGAAATTAAAATAATTTAAACTATTTAATACAGTACACCATAGATGATTTGTGATTTAGTTCTGAATTTATGAAATTAGATTTTTGACGCACAAACAGGATCGTTGTCTCTTCTAGCTATAGGGGTAATAATAAACCGAAGTGAAACCGTAACGAGGTGAATGGAGAAACATAATTATATTAATAAAAAAGACAAAGCAGTCATGAGGACTGCCGATAGAAGTGAAAACTTAAAACTATAAACAAACAATTATTATTTTTGGATATCAAAATTAATTATTGAATTTTTTTTTGTTTGTTTAATTTTTAGTTTATATTGCTGCAAAAACTCCGTTTATCGTTAACACGTCACGTGACCATATCGATGACGACTTACATGAATTTACTCCCTATCCAAACCTTTCTACAGAAGTTTTCACTTCAAAAATGATACTAAAGTTTTTGTGTTAGCTTTTTCTAATTATTTTCTATCAGTAATGTGCCATGCAATTTACTGCATACTGACACTCTGTTTCGGGTAAGCAGAATTTAAATTTGTTCAATCCTAATGTACAAATAAAGTTAGTATTAACGAGAAACGCAATAATAACTATAATATGTATTTTTATTATATTTCGATTGCTAGACTGGACTGGAGAGACATTTATAAAGTATCATAAGTACCACATATGTTTATATTTTAAATAAAAATACAGATTATTGTATGACAGATCTAAATGCAATTTCAAATTCTACTCGATTTAAATAAATTGCTAATATGAACTAATAGTGATGCTATAAAAGTTATTACAGACTTTTAACACTACTCTAGGATTATTCTGAAAATTCTTTACTGGTTGCAAGTATAAACAGCTGTGTGTATTTACTAACTTTGACTCCAAGTTCGGTGAAACTGTAAAAGCCGCAGCGACTTCAGGGCCCCTAAGGCTAACAGAATAGTCAGTTCTAAAAAAAAAAAAACACGATTCTAAATACAAAGTTTCATCCAAATCGTTGGAGCCGTTCCCGAGAAACCAATTACATAAATATATACAAGAATTGCTCACTTAATAATATAAGGTTGGATCTATCCAAATATCTATATTGTTAGATAATATATATATTTATTATCTCAGCTATAACTGTGTTTTAATTTAAACACTGTAATTTACTTACCATCAGCTGAAGTGTAGTTACTTTGTAGAATATGTATTAAATATAACAGACCAATATCAGATTTATTTAGTCCAGGTAATTTAGGGTTTAAATCAATACTACCAACCATAAATAAATTATTGTGCGTAGATTTAATACTCTATACCTAAACATTGATTCTAGTATTTTACTTAACTTATTTTTTTAGTTTTATTAAATCGAAAATCTATACCTATAATGTGGGAACATTATAATCATTATTAATTTCTAAAATCGAACAATTTTTATTCATAACTTAACGTGCGAATTCTCATGACAAGTCATTATGATAAATATGTGCTAGACGAGCATTTTTCGGAGAAGGTTAAACGATTCATCGTTAATAGAAAAGATATACAGATTTTATACTTTAATTTATGCTATCACCAAGAAAACCCTAAATGTTTAGTCTTACTTGGTCGAAAAATAAAACACTTAAAATTCTTTATGTAATTACAGAACATCCCACTATATTTTTAATTTTATGTTGTTTAATCTGTATTAAAAAAAAGATCTATCTTTTGACAAATAATAGGAAGGTATCAAAGACTCCCAATACAAAAATTAAAGTAGCTGTAACAATTCAATCTGTAGAGATTGAACGAAAATCTCGTGTTTCCTCATTGCCGACAACGCAAATAATGTTGCTCAAGGGCGTAATTTACTTTTCGCTTGTTTCTTTTGTCAATTTATTTCAATTGCCTGATCTTCTATTTGGATATACTTATCTAAACTATAATACAAACGTTAATCTCTTTAAAGAAAAATCTCTTGTATCCTCATGTTACGTATACGACCTGCGTGGTAAATTATATTCTCTTTTCATATGTGTTCTACGGCCAAAGAGACTATTTTCTCAAGTCGCCTTACTGTTACTTACTGTAGAAGTTCTAAAAGAGAATTCATGATAAGCAAACAATTGCCGAACCTTGGTTAAGCTTTTCACCATTATTATAATTCTTCTTTGTTTGTCATATATGTGTATATAATGTGTGTGTGTGTGTGTGTGTGTGTTTATTTTGTTACTTTAGGATTTTATAAATGATATTATTTTCCCCGAGTTCCTTGCCAATTTTTTTCAATGGTGAATACAGTTTTACTGTTATAAATGCCTCAGTAAAATTAAATATTTGAAACTAACTATTTTTGTTCGGTGATCCAAAAAGAGTCTCTGTCTGTGAATGGGGAGCACGCCACGTGTCCGAAGTTTCTTACTAATTGTCGGCTCGAAACTAACGCAGATCCATCTCTACTGTGTTATGCCAGCGTTACCTAGGACCGACCAACAGGACGACGATCATTTACTCGTCCAAAATACATGCTCTTTTGAATGCTTGATTCTCTTCCATTCTCTATAGGTTGCCGAACCAACAAAGTCTGTTAGATTTTGTTTCACGGATAATGTTGGGCTTGGCCACCAACTCTTCACTTTTCCTTCTACTTCTTCCATTCTCTCGGATCCTCCAAGTGCCATCGTCTCTTTTGACAAGTTCCATAATATTTCTGAGCAATTTCCTTTCCACTACCAGGAGCTGTTTTTGTTCTTTTTTTGTTAGAGCTCCTGGGCTCCCTTAGAACCCTACATAAGGATGGGTCTCATGTTAGCTTTATAAACCTATAATGATTTTGTAGAAGTAATTTGATTTTATTTACACTTTGTACTACAGGTATGCAATCGCGTTATCAAGTGTTCGGAATGGACGCAGCGGCTGGGCCAGGAGCTAAAGGCGCAGTGCTCCGTATTGACCCAGTACGGGCGCTACGCGACGACGCCACTTACGAGTGCGTCGCTGAGAATGGCGTTGGAGATGCTGTCACCGCTATTTCAACGTTAACGGTATTTGAAGGTAAGTTTTAATCTTAAAATCCATTTTAAACGCTTTACAAATAATTCTTGTTCTTATTGACTAATATAATAATTCTCATTTAAATCACAAAATTCAATATTCTTTACGTATAAATATTTACGTAACATTTGACCATTATATGACACAGATTTTTTTTTCTTAAAGTATACTTGTTGCAACTTTTCTTATTAACTCTATCAATAATTTAGTATTAAGTGATTGAAAGTTTGCTGTCTAATGTCGTACGAAAGCCCTACCGTTTCGAATATCTCCATACGTGAAACAATTCTTAAAACAAAGCTATGACACGAAGACGATATCAGCGCATCCATTTTACAGACAAAATGCACACAAGAGTGTAATTCCATCCTCATAAGCCCAGAGTAATGAATGCCCCTAAAGATATAAACCACACAAGCATTCGACACTGTGATCCTTCCGGAATATAACTTTAGTCACGGAAGACCTACCTTTCAATAAATAAGCGTTAAAACCACCCCCGACGACGTAACTGCGATAAAGAAAGAGAACGCAGTTCGTAAATACTGATTCTTTATACGCTTACTTACACACAGTGACCTACACAACTTAATGATACGTTATCACTTTTTATACAATATATTCCTAGTTCACTTTAAAAAAATATAAATATTGTCATTTCAAAATTATAATCAACCACAACTTATAGTTTAGTCTTTTATACTATTTACATAATAAATTTCTTAAGCCTAACTTAAATGTTAACACTAAAGCAATGCTTAAATGTATAAAAGCATTAAATTTTACACAAGAATTCCTTATGTAGCATAGGTGAACACTAAGAAAGAATTTTTGAAAATTCATCTTCTAAGAAGTTAAATAGGTTGTTAAATACATATATAAGAAGATTCCCTAGAAGTTCCTATTGGGAAAACCACGTGCTTAGAAAATTAATGAAAATTCCTTAAACAGTAAAATTTTCACTGCTTTGATCTCCAACTAAACGAAACGGTATTATCGATTTCGATGATCGATGAACGATTCACAGCGTCACAATGTATAAAAGTACTTATAAAAGTCTTTTTTTATTTTTCAAAGGCACTAAAAACCAAGAAGATAAATTCGAATTCTACTGATAAGTCAAGTCGTGAGTAGCCCGCAGCTAGGGTCCCCTTTTATTACGATCACACTTTTCTATTTACACCCGGGTGACTATAAGATCGGTTTTTAGCGGATAAAATTGAATTTTATTTACAAACGAATCTTAAGCCTTTTATGACTATGTCGTAGATATTACTTAGATTGTATTTTTTTACTTAACTATATATATGTAACAAAGGTTTTTTTTGTTATTTGCAATAGTTTGCATATTACTTCATAATGTGTGTAACTGTTTATTGTTTAAATTTTTATTACATATATGTATATATATCTGTAATGTCTTACTCAAATGAATTTATATTACACCAGCTGGCCCGGCAGATGTTGTTTTGCCCTTTCATTTTAATAGCTCAATGGCCTATAATGGTTCAACAATAGCGCCACCTGTTGGATCCTAACATCTATAAACCATTATCTTATCTATACAATTAATCTGTTCGTAATATCAAAATAACAGTTGTTTACTAAATGCATATGAAAGTATATACGATACCAATATCAAAAAGCCCATTTTTTTTATTTTTGTCTTTCTGTCTGTTTGTTCCGGTAATCTCCGAAACGGTTGGACCGATTTTGACGGAACTTTCACTGGTAGATAGCTGTTTTATAGGAAGTAACGTAGGCTACTTTAATTTTAGAAAAAGAATTAGGGTTCCGCTCAAATTAAAAAATCTGGTAATCGTGAATCAATTAGGGTGCTTAAATGGCTTATGCTGAGTAAACCATAAGAGATATAGCAAATTAATGTACTACATAATTATAGGCATTAAAAATATCTACAAAAAAGTCCGGGAGAGTATATATCTATCTTCAAAAGAACACCTACAATAAGCATTTTTGTCTTTAAAATAGCAGGGAGCGGGGGAGCAAGATTCGCGCGGGAATTTTGTAGTCCACGTGAGCGAAGCCACGGGCACAGCTAGTATATAAATATATGAGCTCAATCGGTCTAATCATTCAATAGTTTTATAGAATAACTAACAGTCGGACACAAGACTTTTATAGAATAGCTAACAGACGTATACTTAAGATTTTTATAAACATAATCTCTCCGCTATATATTTGCTTGACAATTTCTAACTTTAACTCAACTAACTACGGTACTTATACATTGTATAATTGCTTATATTTATCCTTCAAGGTTTTACAACCTAACTACTCGAATATGAAAAAATACTAATTAGCCAAAGTAACTAAATTTTTATGGTTCCACATTTAATTATTTTAACGTATGAATTGTTAGTTAATGAGCTAATTAAGATTGTGTAGTCAGTTAGTGTAATTGAGTATTTTACAGTAAAATGTTGTTTACATGTTATATTAATACATATTATAAATATATACCTTGATACAAATGTCGGGTTATGTTTATATGAAAACGGACTTTATAAATAATTAATTGCAATTTTAAGATTAATCTAAATCTATTGTAGATGTGTAAATTTTTTTTTTTAAATTGGAATTTATGAAGTTCAAATTTTCATTTTCATTTTTCTCCGTATATATTAAAGTGCTTTTAGGGATGTTTAAGAAAAAAGGGAATAATTAGGAACTTAACTTACCAAATTGTAATGAAAAACTGTAATTTACAGGCTTAGCAGCGAAGTAGTAGTATAAAATTGAAGTGTCTGTCTGTAATATCAATATAACAGCTTTTACTAAATGTATATGAAATTATATATTGTATAGCTGTGCCCCCGGTTTCACCCGTGTTAATTATATTCGACAAACACCAAGCCACTAACGCACCCATGTAGTCTATCATAATTGTTTTTCTCGCAAGTACAAATTATTTTAATTTTTAATTATCTCCTAAACTATGTGTCCAAATAGCATACTCTAAAGAGCAAAATTAAACCTCATAAAATTGTCTTTATGATGAAGTAACTTTTGTTTGTAAGGATTAATATGTCATGTCTAAAAATAATGCTTATAAATCACTTTTTAATTTTCAACAAATCTTTGTTACTAAATCCCTTATTGATGCTTATATATATAAGAGACAGGCATATGCTTTCGCTGACTTTTTTTACATATACTAAGGACCAATATTATTGTAGAACATTGTATTTCCGTATTATTAAAGATTACGCCAGCGCACGCAGTTAAAGCAGTTCGGGAGGGCCTCAACTTCCGACTTACGTAACAAAAATCAATTTTTCGAATTGGACTGGTAGTTCCAGAGATTAGCCGTGTTTAGACGAACAAAGAAACAAACGAACAAAAAAACTTTTCCGCTTTATTATATAACTATAGATTTATAACAAAAACTCAATTTATAACCTTTTTGTCTGTCTGTCTCTTTGTCGATTTTGACGAGACTTTCACTGGCAGACAGCGGATGTGAGTAACTTAGGCTACTTTATTTCAGAAAAAGAATTAGGGTTCCGCGCAAAAAAAAGTAAAACGCATCATTATCTTAAAATAAAAGCCCGGCGACCACCATGGGTAGAAGCGGGGAGCCGTGAGCACAACTACTAATATATATAAACATATAGACCAAGACCATGTTCACCAAGTCACGGTGAAGCTGTAAAAGCCATCAGAGGCTTCAGGACCCCTAAGGCTAACAGTATAGTCAGTCAGAAAAAAAGACCATATGTTTAACCTCTGACGCAAACAGAGAGGTGTTATAAGTTTAACATGTGCATATTTTATTTGAAAGGTGACTTAATCGAGTTTTCCTAACAGCAAGAAAGTCTGTTTAGTCGTTTGAAAATGATAAGTTCTTTTCCAGTTGATGAATAAATGTGAGCATCTTCTACAGGTCTTTTGTTTTTATTTTGTTACTTCAATGATATTAGTAGACCACGGTTTCCTTGACCTGACGCCACAGCATCATGTAAAATCTGCTCAACTCCTCACCAACTTACAGTATAGGTATCGTGTTTGAGCTGATTGGCATGGCCTCAGTGATAGGTTATTTGTTTTGGGATTTCTATATATTATTACATTTACCTTTTTATGTATGTAGATTGTAGATAAATGGACATAACTTTGCGTTTATTATGCATGACGTATTTGATATTCAGACACATAAAGGCGAAGTTATTAATTATATCGCTATATGTCAGCGTTATCTAAGAGAAATACGGATTTATGTTAATACAGATGTGATCTCATACACGTAGTAGACTGAAACGAGCTCAATAAATCCGACTACATACTCACATATTATTATTAATTGTGTTGAAACCATCTCAGCCGCTCGCTAATAACCGCGTAATTATTCTATTATCGATAACAAACGGAATATGGAATCTACAATTAAGTTAATTATCATAAAATAACACATAATGTATTTAAACAGAATCAGTTATGTATACACATATAAAAATATTTGTGGCATATAATTTATTTTTTGGAATCGTAAAAAGATGTATTGCTTTTGAATCAATTTTGGAACTATAAGAATTATCGAAATAGTTAAATCAATTTTTCATGTATAAATAAAATTTAAAATATTTTACAAGGAGATATAATTATCCGGAAGTATATGAAGCAAAAACAATAATTCCTTGTTTTCGTTTTTATTTTGAAATACTCTGTCCGATATTGCTTTTTTATTTTTTGCAAATTATGAATACCAAACTTTTAAGCGGACCAGCGGTTGCTTCTCAACTTTAGGGTCGCAATACGTTCAAAATATATTATTTGTGTACGAAATATCCTTTTATCGAAATATTTTTAATTTAAACATAACTGTTAGAAAATTTAATATAAAATAATGCAATATTGTACAAGATTATGAGTAAAAATTGTTAGTTTGTTTGTGATCATCCTCCTAAGACTTTATAAGCCATTTAAAAATAAAGACAATTCTTCATAAATCACGATACTGAGAGAAGTAATCCATTGGAGCCGCGTTAAGCCATTGAGATATATCTTTGATAAACGTCAAATTAGAACAATGAGAGTGTCGCAACTTTGTTTAATTAACTCTTTGGCTATTTCATTATTTGCGTATATGTATAACTAAAAAGGTTCAAAATCGATGTTCTGGTTAAACCAGATTATCTACAAATTTTACCACATTGATGAACCCGTCTTCAATGTTGTCTTAGATACCTTGATATATAGAAATGGACGATTATAAAGGTAATATTAATAATAAGAACGAATAGTGAAATGTATTTTATTACTATACACTAGCTGTGCCCCGTAGTTTCCCCGGTGTTAAATTTATTCGCCTAACTGTCCACCATGCCATTCCATCGCGCTGCCCCCAACGCACCCGTGTAACCCATCATCGTTCCCACTTCCCGTACTTACCTACCTATAGATTGCCAGATTGCTTGACGTTCATGGTAACTGCTATGCTCCTTAGTGTTGTATAATGATTTTCCTCAATAAATAAATATACTATAAAGTACAAAAAGATTTTTTCAAATATGACACGTGGTTCCAGAGATTAGCGCGTTCATCAAACAAAAAATCTCTTGAGCTTCAGGCTATCTGTCTCCCGGAGCGGATCTGTGCAAATTTCGACCAATAGAATTTCATCTCTTGATTTTTATGCGATTCTATTGCTCGAAATTTGCACAGCTCCGCTCCACATCAGTAAATAGGCAGGCTTATGATATTATATGTAATAGACTAGCGGTATTGTGATGACTTCGCTTCCACCCACCGTGATCACCCGCCAGTTATTTTAAAGATAAAAATGCTTATTATTTTATATACGCGTTACTCTAATTATTTTCTGAAACAAAAGTAGCCTATGTTACTTTATATAACATGAGCTATCTAAATCGGTCCAACCGATTCGAAGGTAAGCCGGAACAATCAGACAGGCAAACTGAGAATAAAAATTTTAAATTGTTTTTTTAAGTAACGTGTAACTTTCATGTACATTTAGTAAAAAGTTATTTGGATATTACAAACTTCAATTTTATTTAGTTGTATAGATAGATATGATGTATTATATAAATATTTGAAAAGTATATGAAATGACAAACACACGCCAGGGCATTCATGTCCCTCCACGTAACAGATTGTCAGATCACGGGCGCTCCCCGAGGACCGAGGAGTGACGTCAGTGACACGACGCGACGTGGCATTGCAAACGGACACCAGACGTGACCGCACGCCGCCTCTTTGATAAATTACTAAATTACTCATACCTGATATATACCCCTCGGCCTATTATAATCTACCTTCAAGGTAAATCTAACATTTCATTGGCATACAATAAACTTTTCAATTATATTTCTGTATATCTTTGTTTCTACAAATCTACCTTCTCCATAATCCTACACCTACCTTCTAAATAATCTTGTTTATCTTTGTTACGGTTTCTCGTACCGTGAAACTGTGTAGAACGATTTCTCGGCCAATGTGTTCCGATGTTACGATATCGGATCATTCAAGCGTAACGTGAAGAGATATGTATAAAAACCGGCATGACAGCGGCGACCGTTAACGGACTGCCGATTTGTCGGTGGTAGCCGTTGTTTACGGATTCTACTGTGTACATCAGGGACAGTACCGTCAATTTGCTGAACTTTTATAGTGCATAAAAAGTTAATTAGGTTAATCCTTGTTAAGCTACGTTCCCGCGGTACGTGTTTTCATGGCGCGGCTGTATGCCAGCGCAGTACCCGCGTCGCCCCAGTATGGCGGCGGATGGTACACCGTCGAGTTTTAGTGAGTAGGAGGTACGTGTTTTCATGAATGAGCGCCCCGTGGAAAAGGTTTTATTTGTCTTTCACTATGTACATTATACACTAACTCATGGTTAAAAGTCCATCCCTGAACTTAGAGATCGATTTAAATTTTGTAATGAAAAGACAACGATTAGCACAGTACAATCCAAACAACGGCGAAAACCGAGAAACCAACAATCAATCCATCGCCACTTGAAGATCTCGCCACTATCATGTTAGGGGATGAGACCCGCCAGGCCCTGGTCAACTTCATGGAGGAGGTCGCAACAGCGACGACAAGGGCGAATAAATAATGGTACGAAACCGTATTGTAAATATGCACTATATTTTGTAAAATTACATTTTCACTTTACGTCTACACTTACATCATAGACACAAAGAAAGATATTATTAAAAATAAAGAACTTTATTAATTAACCTATTTGCAAGAATATTGATCTGTGTAATGAAATTAATTTGGGGGAAACTAGTGATAAGCGTTTGAATTAAGTAGGACAAAAACAAGAGTAAAAATAACAAGGGCGCTGATATGTGTTAGGGGATACCAGGACTTTAAAAAAAAAACCTTAGCCCGTCACCACCTTTGTCACCTTTGTTATAAGTAAATAGAAACTGGATATGCGCCAGCTGATCTCATAACGCGTCGCGCATAAGCGAATCAATGTGACGGAATTTTCACCGTCCCGTGTTGATATAATACATCTCTAGTATCTTGTTCGTATAGAGTTCATTTTCTACATTTATTCCCAACAATATATCGTTAAGCGGTCTTTCGTTAAACTGAAGCGGCGTCTCATTATTCATCGAAGCGCGCCTTTTACCATTAATTTGCACGTATACGATATAGAATATCGTATTGTTTGTTCAATATATATGTTTTTATTTATTCGTATCATAAAAGAGTTTTGTTTTCATTTGTTTCGTTTGCCAATTGTGTAATTTTTTTCTTTATATGACATCGCTTATTCTACATTGTCATCTAATGCAAAGTGGCAATGCAGCCAACCAGCTCTAAAGGGTGACAATTTTTTTCTTTATATGACATCGCTTATTCTACATTGTCATCTAATGCAAAGTGGCAATGCAGCCAACCATCTCTAAAGGGTGACTTACGATAGAAATTGATAGGTATTTCTTTATGTTATGATGTATCAAACATCAATCCACTTGATATGGAGTGGTAATTGTTATTTAACTGTTCCGATAAATACGCCTTTCTCATTGTATCAAAACTCTACGCAGCAAAGTCTTAACCGCAAGCATAAAAGATATAAGTATACTTACCGTTTCAGTTTCGCATGACTGCACTACAGCTAGATGTATTTACCTGTAATTGATTCTTCGTACCCGAGGCCCTTCGGAAGCCTATCTACATACACCTGAAACTGAAACTTGCTGAAACAAGTTACCCGACACTTTCGTGTTTACGTACCCGCCGACGTGTAGTTAACCCGTCCGACTTGAACTCTGTTTGTGTTTTATATATTATATCTAGTGTACATAATTATGTTTTGGGTGAAATTACTGATAGTTTAAAATTAATATTTTCGTTAAATATGACTAATTTATTTTTCATATAAAATACACAAAATATTTTTATAAACGTTTGCGGTACTCCTTAGGAACAGAGTTACTAAAGTTATAAATATGTAAAATATTACTTAAAAATCAGTTACTCCAATTCATAACGAACACATCGATGTAAGTTTATATATACCATACAAAATATCCGATAAGCCATTGAATAACCGAACGCGCGCCTATTTCACGAAACCACCCTGAGGGGCTCCGCCCGAAGTGCAATGATTTGAAATTTGGTGGTCGCCTTAGGAAGAGTTATTATGCAACCGGCGTTCACGATGTTCGCTTTCTCGAATCTCGATACTCGCACGCACACACACACACACACACTCGTATGTAATAAATAGACAGACACAGATAAAGAGTAAGTCGCATTGAGGTGTCTTAACAGTTGTTCCTTACCTGACGATTTCTACATGTCAACACCTACCGAAGCCGCGTTGCAGAACTTTGTTCAAAAAATTATATTCAAGTAATAGGTAGGAGACGCCATCTACTAACAATCCGTTAATAATCCCAACTAGTTGTTGTTTCTATATTTTATAACCACTTTACGGTCCGCAGTACAAGAGAGTCAATATTTTCTCTTACTACTTATCGCTCATTTTACCTAAAGTCAAAATATTTTTTTATCGTATTAAAAAGTTAATTTTAAGTATTGGTGTTTGGTTGCATATGTTAATATATTTTTTTGCATATATATATATTTGGGAAAATGGATAAAGATTCATAAAAAAACAATAGATTAGACTAAGTAACAATCAGTTTTTATTATAATTAAACATAGAAATCATTTAGGAACAAAACAATCACCTAGATACAAATTAAACAGATAGAAATCAACTACTTACAGTACCGCACAATTGTCTCGAATCTACCCACTTAAATATTAACACTTAGAGTCCTTGAACAATGTTACCACGACGAATGACAGCCGACAAATACGGCCGCGCTAGAGCTGCGCGCTGGTTTTATACCCTTTTAGTAGGGTATTCCTTACTCGGCCTCTCCTGACTGTGGTTCGTCCTCGACCATATAGCTTCTGGGCTCTTCCGTTGAAGTCTCAGTTGTTTAGTCTCTTTCCTGACCTTCGTCTTCAAGTAATGGCATCGACGGTCCGGCAACTGCGCTCATATCACTGCCCTGCTGATTCTCTGGGATTACATCGTCATTATCGCCATCGTACATTATCATTTTTGGGAGACTATCGCCGCATGCGACTAACGCAAATGACTAACGTCAGAGGCGACTAACGCCGGGTGCGACTAACGCAGGTGACGACTAACGTCAGAGGCGACTAACGCCGAGTGCGACTAACGCAACTGACGACTAACGTCAGTGGTGATCAGCAGGGGCGCCACCAGTAGGCACACCGACCAAGCAGCGGACCAGCAAGATGCCTCAAGGCGTCTCGGTCGCCACATGTCATGGCACAAGTCTCGGGGCACCATTCACCTTTCCATGGCACCATGTATTGGGCAGCCGCTTGAGTCGACTTTCCTTTACTACCACTCAGTAATTTTAGTTCATAACGACCGTTTGGCAGTACTTTTGTGACTCGATACGGCCCCCGCATCCTAGGGTCCAGCTAAACTGAACTCCTTTTCTAGTCAGCAGAGCGATACATGCCGTCTTAGTAGCGTACCCAGATATGTACCTGCGGAAATAACCCGCAAGCCCAAGGAATTGACGGACTTGTTTCACGTTTTTCGGAGCTGGTGAGTTTTTCAATGCCTCAACCTTTTTAGTGCTCGGTCTTACCTGACCCCCACTTACTAGTCTACCTAAGTATTCAACTTCAGTGTTTAGAAAGGAACATTTCTTTATGTTAACTGAAAAACCGGATTCCGTCAATTTTTGAAGTACCTTTTTGAGGGTTATCAATACCACGTATGACTATAAGAGTCCTAAGCTCTTCAGATAAACCCTTAACTACGCGTAAACGCAATAATATACGTCTCGCGTACTCAGCGTATGTCGTGTATTTGTCGGATGTCGTGTTCATGCATTCAAACAGAATGTTAGCGTAGTCCAACTTCCGGGGACAGAGAGGTTTGAATTCGACTTTGAAATTCGACCACGTGCGATCGGTTGTGACCCATTCATTTAACCATACTTTGGCGTCACCTTTTAGACACGATGCTACACGCGACAGACATTCCCGATCCCCCAACCGTTCGCAGCCATAGCACGGTCTACCTCTGAACACCACAAGTCAATGTCATGTGTGGACGGATCAAAGGTGGACACGTAATAATCGCGAGAATTATTCGATTTTAGAGACTTAATAGCTTCCGCCAAAATGGTAATAGAAGAAACGGACACGTTATCGGAACTGTGAACCGCGGGGTTATCACGAGTGAACGTCACGCCCTCGGAATTGTCCGCGCACGTCTTAGGAACATCGTTCAAGTTAACAAAACTATTCGAAGACAATGCGGCGTCACTATTATCGTTAACTGTGGGTACATTTTTTGCTAAGCTACTACCCGCACTATCGTTTGGAATCGGCGTTATGCAGCTATTACTAGATTGTTCGATTGCGTTTAGTCTTTTACTAAAATGTTATCCAAAGTATCCTTCAACGAGTCGCTACCAACCGAACGCGACACAGGCGAACGTCGAGGAGGCGTTCTACGTATACTCCTCGAATTGTGTCTCGATATTCGAGTATGAGGGTAGTTACGCCTGTGTGCATTGTTGTCTGAATCGCGCGATTCGCTACGGTCCCTACGAGACGAATCACGTCTAGTAAAGCGTGACCTACATCTAATCCTAGATCGACTACGATTCCTTTCCCTAGGCATGATTGTTAGCGGCAATAAAGTAACCTATATTTCAAGTATCGCAAACAGAAAGGGCGATTATCTTGCTCCTTGATGACTGAATTAATTGAGATCTTTATCCCACTTCTGAATTTGGGAAAATAGATAAAGATTCATAAAAAAACAATAGATTAGACTAAGTAACAATCAGTTTTTATTATAATTAAACATAGAAATCATTTAGGAACAAAACAATCGCCTAGATACAAAATAAACAGATAGAAATCAACTACTTACAGTACCGCACAATTGTCTCGAATCTACCCACTTAAATATTAACACTTAGAGTCCTTGAACGATGTTGCCACGACGAATAACAACCGACAAATACGGCCGCGCTAGAGCTGCGCGCTGGTTTTATACCCTTTTAGTAGGGTATTCCTTACTATATATATATAACGATTTAATAAAGATATTTGTTAGATTATATTTCCTTTTTTTTCTGCTTACCGTTTTGGTAAAGAGCAAAATATAGTACAATTCTTAGGAATTATTAAGGAAATTAAACATTATTCATGTATATTTAATAAATTTACATCTATACCAATATTATAAAAACGAAAGGTTTGGTTTTTTTGTTTTTTTTTTTTTTGTTTGTAATGGATAAACTCAAAAATTACTGGACGGATTTAAAAAATTCTTTCACCAATATAAAGCCACAGTATCAGCGAGTAACATAAGCTATATTATAATTTGAAAAATTAATTTATTCCTCATAAAAATGTCGATAGATTTACACAAAGTATAAAAAATTGCATAAACGGGTGCGTTGGCGATGTTTGTCGTATAAAATTAACACGGGTGAAACCGTGGGGCACAGCTACATAAAGTAAATTTCTACCGAGCATAAACGTGATCAGTTTGCTTAGTCCTAACCACACGAATTGAGAAAATTCAATTGGCCTTAGTCGTTGTCAAACCCACAACGTTCATGATTTCAATTGGACACGTTGGCTTTTATACTGGTAAAATATATTTTATTTCAATCATATCATTAAAAAAATTACCCGCATAACAATTATTTACTTAAAATGATTTTGAATATTTTTAGCTCACGCAATAATATTATCCAAATCACGCACTTGGCAGTTGAAAGCCTACAAGTTTTGATTGGGTGCTGCTATCCCTTCAGCTCTCTCTCTGATCCGGATTATCGGATAACTTATAATGACAATCGTCGCCGACATACTAATAGGGTGAATTCGACGTAATATCGAAATATTACCTTATATTTTCGTCAAACTTTTCATTAAATAAATATATATTTTATCATGGTTTATGGTACCTGGTACATTTATGGTACATGGTAATACCAGTTATGGTATTTTTTTCTTGTTCAGTACATACATTTTTAGTGCACCACATTTATTATTTTTCTAAGATAGTATTTTTTTTGTTTGTGGGAATGTAATATCTCTCATAATACTTTATTAAAATTATTGTTTGTAACATCATTGTAAAGCTTATGGTCCCTGCTATTGAAGAGAAATAACTATTGATGGCATTCCTAATGAAAATATATTTAACTAAAATGTAGGAGGCGCCATCTGTTAACAACCTGATTAACTAACATGACTGTTGTGATATTGTATACATATTTTTATAATTAGAGAAATATTCGCACTGGGCAGGTTGTATTATTAGTTCGCGGTTCGATTCCCAGGTCGAGCAAAGTGTTATCGGATTTTTCTATGAAATTCTCAATAACAGCTCGGAGTTTGGTTTTGTACCCGATATTGCATGGGACCTAAAAGTTTACCCGGCGAACTGTTAGTATACATTAGTACTCCTCTGCCTAACCCTTCGGGAATACAGGGGTGATGGTATGTTATGTTATGTAAATAAATAAAATTATTGAGGTTTGCCATTGCGCGTGCAACATTTAAAAACTAGTGGATAGTTTTTGATTTATTTTTTTTGTTTTACTCCTCAGTTACTTGATCACCATTAAAAAAAATTATCACGATTACTTGATTCAATAAAAAGTTATGAAAGTTTTAAAAGACTACTATTTTTATAAGTATGACAGGTTTTTATGACGTCCACTTGAGCGAATCTGCGGGCACAGCTAGTTAATAATAAATTTGATGTAAGAGGCTCTATATACGTTGAGGACTTACCGCACGTTTATTTGTGCAATCTAACTAGTTGAAGCCATGCTTCTCAGTACATACTCGAGAACTTTGTCTTGTTTGTATTGGCGAATCACCATGATGTTGTCGCATCTTAACTAAAATTTACTGAAATAAGCTGTATTCAAGTAATTGTGTTGTGTAGTTAGTTTTCAATTTTAATCACTATGAGGTAAATATAAGGTGTTGTAAATAATAATATAAGTTTGCAACAACCGTGGCTATTGCGCGAGAAGGAAGACCGTAGAAAATTGACACGATTTCGATCCCTAGATAATCTTGTTTATATTTTGTAAATATTTTGACTTTGGTAATACGCGTGCATACTTACTTTTTAATTAATCGACTTTTCGGCCTGGTTACACAAGCCGTGGTCACGAACCGACTAACGTGTTGCGATTAGTTAGCTAGGGGAGTTTTTACTAACAACCCTCATATGGTAACTGTCACTGCAGACTGTAGACATTTTGTCACAATGTCCGCGCGCATCGTAAACATTCACTGTTGTCACTTGTTTTTCCTTGTTTTGTTATAAAACATAGCCTAAAATCTGTTTAGTAAAAACATCTTTATGACAATAATAAATGTTCACCGAGTAGTTTTTGGATTATAAGCGCACTAACAGAAAGAGAGACGGAAAGACTGAGATAGATATACATATAAGGATAGTATATAAACAATATTTATTTAAAAGACTGTACATTATACAATAATGTTTTTTATTTACTTATCTATTAAAAATATTGTTAGTCAACAGACAAGCCATCAAAAGTTATTTAATAACAAAGTAAAATATTATCGTAATAGTACAATAAGTTTGACAATATTGCCCGGCTCGCTAGATATTAAAGTCACGCGTGCCAGTACAAACCACTTTGTCGCGTCGTCGGTAGAGATGGTCGCGCCACGCCGCCCACCTGCCGGCCCCTTTAATCTGAATATAAATTATCCATAATTAAAGAGGACTCGGACATGGGGAGAATAAATGCGACCACTTGAAACAAAGCTCTGGTGTGTGGCCTAAGTCAAAAAATTATTGCGATAACAACATTTTAAAGGCTCATTCAGAGACAACATTCGAAGAAATTTCTTTGAAGAATTCTCTTTACTTGGGGCAGCCTTACTGGTGGAATACCTCCACCCTACAGAAGATCGCAGCCAAATAACCTTGTGTTTTGTTCCTGCGGTGAGTAGGGTTTCCAGAGTTCTTTGGAGTAGGAGGATCCAAGGTCGGCAACGCGCTAGTAGTATCTATAGTATTACAAGCGTCCATAGGCTACGGTAGCCGCTTTTCAACAGGCGGGACGGTCAGTATGCGGCCTTTTAAGTGTAAAAAAACATGAAAAATCGTAATTTTTTCCGAGTCGTGATTTGATACGATTTGTTTTTATTTCCTCAGTTGCACATAGTCTCTTATGGTCTTATTGTATGTATGGTGTGTCCATCCCTATTAGAATTTAATCGTCAATGACGAATGTACGTATGAGCGAGTCGTAATGTTGTAATAGAATAGGTAAATCAGCTTAGAGACATTTATGTGTTTGTAGTAGTAAGTAGTGACTAAAACCAGAATAAAGACCAGTTTGCGCTAGTTATCACGCGCCTCAAACTCTTAACTACAATCGTACACCATACACTATCTACACGTATACTGTACCGTACACTACTACAAATACAAAAACGTCTCCAAGCTTATTTGGCTGTAATATTTAATGATGATAGATGAAAACGTTATGTTTAGACGTTCCGAATTTATGTATTTTGTAACTGTGAAGAAACGTTCTACTTTCAAATATTTGAAATCGTAAAATATGATTGCGAGTCGTAAAATGTGATGAAATGAAAAATAATATATACAATAAGTATTAATAAAAAAACTAGGATACAATTTCGATATCAAATGAAGAAAAACACAATTGGTATCCTTATTACCGCATTTTGCGTTCGTCGCGTTTCCCTTACACCAATCACATCTCGCAGAGCCCTTGTAATGCGAGCTCAAACGGCGCCATATTTTTTTCGAGAAGCTTTTGAGGGAAGTGGTACTAAATTCGGCGCTACACGTCGCATCGGAACGGTTTCTGGATAGTGTGATTATCTGAGAACACTGCAGTGCGACGGTTCACATTCGAAGAACTGAACCTATTATTATCCCAATTTTTTGTATATTTATATCTATAGCTCTTTGCTAGATAAAATTTTTAATTTAACATAGAAAAGATTATAGGCTATAATATTGCATGTTTTGCTGAATAGGTCGGGTGTAATTTCCGTCGAACCACTTTTACATGTCCTTTTCCAATTGTGATCGATTTAACGAAAATAATTTATTTAAATTATCTGGTATTTATTTTAAGGTGTAACATCTCTCACTTCTAAATATTTGAGATAAAATAAAAATGGCTTCTTTCTTGCCACCCAAGTTATCAACTAAGAACACAATGTAAGTAAAATTTTCTAAGTTGAAAGCAATTTAAATAACTTTCTTGAGTAAAGTTTAGCGTCGACGTTTCGCGGTACACGATAAACATCATCTCCCATTGGAACTATTTGCGATTCAGGTCAAAACTATGACGATACAAAGGATCATCCCGAACGTAGCAGAAGCGATCTTTTAAACTCTTTGTAAAGAAAACTGCGTCGAACAGTCGAGGCCGAGTAAAGTTATCGATCACTTGCCCGAGCGAGTAAAGTTTATAACACAACTTTTGTGCGCTTTACATATTTTTGCGACGCATAACAAACTCCCCTTTGAGCGTTGAAATATGTAAAAAAAATTACTTTTATAATATTCTTTTAAGAACATCGTTTTTTTTTGTTTGAACATTACACTGATTTTATATTATCAAATAGAAACTTAACCATAGCAAGTATATATCTATTGTATAATAAAACGCAATTAACAATGATTTTTTTTTTTCATAGTTGAGTTTTTGCAAAGTAGGTTAGTTAGAAAAACGTAAGCTACTCGATACGGATCTAGTGAGAAGGCGGAATCCATTCAGATCAACATAAGAATTATATTATCTGAGCATTTCAGTTCAGCCTAGTTCATACGAGTCAACTTCTAAACTACTTTCTTGATTTAATTTCACAAAGGGTTAATGTCAATAGTACTAATGAAGGAATAAGTCCCAATAAAACTAAATAAGAACATTGGATTTTCATAGTTACTTAAAAAGACACAAGACAATTTTTAACAAAAAAGGAAACCAACTTGAATCATTTTGAAGAGTTCCCTTGTTCCCTTGAGTTCGAAGTTAAAGATTCAATGCTAATGAAATTAAAATTGAACCGTACTTAAGTTATCCCCTATCCAACAAAAAAAAACATCCAAATCGGTTCATAAACAAAGTAACCACTGTGTTACATAACTATGGCTGAACGTCCATTTGAAAAATGTACATCATCTCAGTCTTTTTCTGAAGTCAGTTAAAAAATAAGTATCATATACATGTTACAGGATTCATTATCATTTACTCGTACACAACAAATCGTGTACAAATCGTTTTTTAGATTTACTCTTCTATACCAATAAAAATGAAATACCTACTTTTCGTTGGTATGCGCATCACTTGATGATTTGGCAATTTTTTTTAATGTTAGTAATATTGCGATTAGACGTTTTTTAGGGAAAGAAAAATTAGACAAGTTTCCCGGAATATTAGAAAATTCTGGAAAATATGAAATTGCTTTTTCTTTTGGTTATTTTTAGGAACTCAAGGACCGAAGACTCGCGATTAGAACGATGGATATGCGTTTTTTTTTTTTCTTTTTCATTTGCTTGTCCTAGACAAGTTTTAAGGAAAAAAGATACGCTTGCAGCACCAAAAAACTGAAAGCAGTGTAACATCTTAAAAAGGGAGATGCGGATGGTCTCTCTTACTCCATTCACCATTTATTTATTTATATTTTACATTAACATATTATACATAAAACAAAAGAATAAAACTTTAGCAACTACTTAGTTAAAAACTGTGTTATAGCTGCTATCGCTTACTTTATATATTTCTTCTCTTTCATGTAACAAAACGTGCCTAAATGTGACGTATCCTTGAAATTCCACTCTCAATTATTGTCCAATAATCGAATCACCTCCTAAAAAGTTTCTTTTTTTATCGTTGTAGGTTTACCGTTGTGGCCACAATCTCACCTGATCTTTAGTGACCATGTAACCCAAGATGGTATTGCGTTAAGCCTAATGGAAAAGAGTGGTTCACGAGTGCAGCTCCCGGTACACTATCCTCATATTTATTATAATTATTATTATTGGTGCTTGGCAATAGATTTTCAACCTGAGGGTGGTAACTAGCTAGGCGGGCATTTGTAAAATAGTATTTATTTAATAGGTTCTAGTATGGTATGGGTATGGTTTTCATTGCGATATTTTCTTTCACAAAAATATCGGGACAGGTGGTGCTGTGATCGAATTGTTGACACTGGATAGTGCACAACAACGTCTGCCGGACCAACTATTGTTGCAATAATAGTTGCTTGACTCAGTGATCGTTTTAGATTTCTCTTTGTAAAATTTTAAATAATAACGAAACTTTATTTTTGTTTTTTTTTTTGTTTGGGGTTTGGTCAATCAGTGACTATGTCACAAAAAAAAAGTAAATACAGTACAAACACACTCTCCAAACTAAGTACTACTACTATCTTCAATTTCAACGGTTTCTAATGCCCGTCATTACCAGTTTGTAAAGCATCCCTGCTTCCTCAGTTGTCGGAGAAGCGAGGATGCTATTACATAGCCCAATACATCGCAATGAATTATTAATTTTATCTTGTAGTACTAGTCTATCAAGTTGGTTTCGCAGACATTCTACCATTATGTGATAAGCATCTTCTATACTATTACACAATTTACAGTTAGGAGACGACTTAACTTTTATCAAACATAATAAACTATTCAATGGAATGTTTCCCAAACGTAGTCGAAAGGCAGTTACTAATTCCAGGCGACTAATTTTGAATTTATCAAACCAAACGAAAGTTTAAAAAGCTATGAAGTCGTACGCTGAACAGAAAATTTCATGTTTAAATAACATTACTTTTCAATAACCATTTTTATATGGAATATATAAATGTAGATTTTGTAATAGCGAATAGTTGTTACGCGAAATGTATTGCAGCAGTCATGTTTATGTGTTCAGGAATATGTAAATTCGATTTGTTGTATCGGAACTCGGCAGTTCGGTTTGTTGGTCGATGCAATAAGTTTCAAATAAATCGAAATATAGTGCTTGAAATTCCATTGAATAGTCCATTAGAGTATAGAGCACTTATAATGTTTTTTAACCGAATTCTAAAAAAGACGGAGGTTACTTAATTCGAATGTTTTTTTTTTGTTGTATGGATATTCGGACATAACCACTTTGTTTATAAAGCGATTTGGATGATTATTTTTTTGTTGGATAGGAGATACCTCAAGATTGGTCCCATTTAAAGAAAATTGTTTTAATTTTTTTTTTCTTAATTTAATGGCCTTTAACCCTTTGGGTTACGTTGGCCTGTCTTATTAAGTACCATGGCAAAGTGACTGCACTGTACTGTGTCTGATGGTAAGCCACAGTCGAATCCAAAAACAGAGGCGACCATCGAAAGATCGATAATCTATGCACCGGCTTAAGTTTAAACTTACCACTATGTCTAATGTTACACCTGTTAAATAGTATGGTGGTCGCGATCGAGTTGGACCCAGCAAGCAAGCGGAAACTGACTTGTATCATAGAGGCACTTAAAGGTTTCGCTGTGTCAGTTGATGTTTTTAAATTCATTGTGTTACATTGATACAGGATACACGACATGTATATAATCAAAGGGTGCACGGTCTGTAAAAATTAAGCCGATCTAACATTTCTATTGTATGTATCTGAAATCTTTATGACGCGTAGTAGAATAATTAAAATAATACCTGTGTAAGTCATAATAACTATAATTATCAACTAATTCAGAGTTGAAAGATATATGAAAGACACATGTCTTTTTTTGGATGGGGCATAGAGTGTAGAGAAGTTAAGTAAATAGATTACACAAATTGATTTTAAAGTAATAAAAAAATGCAGTAACACTATTAAAGTAAGACGTTATTAATAATCACCCATGTTATGTCATCGTTGCAATATAGATACTATTGAGCATATCTATAGTCTTCCAATGTTATGAAATAAATTTAAATTGTGCTTATTTAAACAAGGGTAAATTATTTTTACACAAAAAAATTAAGTCGGTAAAGCCGTCACACAATGCGCGCGCAGATTTTACTTTTATCCATCTACTAAACTCGCCAACAAAATAAATATGACTAAAAGCCGTCAATGATAATAATGTGAATTAATTTTACTTACTTATATTTGTTATAATTATGTACTTTAAAATGATTACAGTGTAAAAATAAACATAATTAAATTCGAATATGTTTTAGATATTTTTTTAATTTATAAAATATCCTAATATTATCTCGGAAAGGGTTTCAGCCTAATCTAATCAACGCAGTCCAGGGATTAAAGAATGAAAAAAAATAACAGGAGGGCGGGGACGAACCCACGGGCGATATCGTCGACACGCCCGTGTTTGTTTCGGTGGGAAATAATAACGTATACATACATATTCTGTAAAGTCGCAATCTGTATTTTCATTTGAAATGATCCCTCCTTACGCTTATAAACCGCTGTACACAGTACACTGTATAAAATAAAAGGAGGAAGCGGTTAAGACAATTAATGTTAATTAACAAACATATTATTTTATAACAATTATTTTTTGTATTCGTATGAGAGATTAAAGTGTATACCGTATTGTGTCCCATAATCATTAAATAAAATGGTTAAGTATAATGATATAAGTAGTTAGTGAGTAAATACTCGTAAAATAATACGGTCTCGTATTGCCATAACATAATGATACACAAATATAAAATATTGAAATCAGTACATATTTTATAAATATTGTTTTTTTTTTTTTTGTGTTTGTAAATTTTGATATTTCATATTAATAATGATATTTCATATTTATTAAATATGTTATTTAAATATTATTTTTGATTGTGGCAATCATGACGTACATTATATAATACTTCCAGGTCTACTTTTAGTGTTTTTCGATTTATGATGAATATTTGTAATTAAGATATGAAGTGTCTTAAATAATATTTAATTTTCGGTAATTCCTTTAAATCTCATTTTCAATAGTTTAAATATAAATAAAATTAATTTCTATACAAAAAAAAAAAACTATAATTTTAAAGTATTCTGATCTATAAGAGAACGTCGACAAAGTCTACCGTTTTACAGCAATAAAAAAAAAGAAATAGCTTAAATGATCATAAAGTCGCCCTCAATTCTTGCATTAAACCGACACACTCTTATTGCGAATCGTAGCGATCTCGTTCGCTATGAAATTGTTTGTGATTACAACAGTTTGTGTTGGGAGCTCGAGGTGTAATTTTGCTCGCTATCAGTATCGCAAAATACACCATCTATGTTGTGTTTGCTCTCATAATGAAAACGTCTCTTGCGTTATTATAAGATTTAACTGTCCCACGGTGTAATGTTTTCTCGTCTAATAATTACTAAACAATTTCAATAAAAAAACATTCAATATCTTCTACACAATCTTTACATAATGTCAGTACATATTTTAATCGTAAGTAATATTAGTTTATTTTTATTATTATATTCATTGCCTCTTTAAATTTTAGTAATTATTTATTTATAACAAACACCCTTTAGAGCTTCTCGTCGGCTTTGAAGTTGGTAAATAAATTAGGCATAGTTTATACTTTTTTTTATATAGTAGCATATCATAATGACGATATTATGCCTGATAGTAATGCTTACTATGTAAATCTACAGTACAATCTAAAAACAGCGATAACTATCGAAAAATCGGCAATTTATCGTCGATCGTCGCTGTCATGCTGGCCAGCAAGCCTATAGGTAGCTGACTGGATATACACTGGTTGATCCCGAAAGGCGACAAACTAAAAGAGAGTCATTGTGACGTGTGTATCACCTTGTCCGTTGTGGTCGTGATCCAGACCGTCACAGATCCCTACCACCCTACTCGATTACTGGATATACGCCGGCTGGTCCCAGAATGCTATTCGCTTCAGCGTACCAGTATGGCGTATTTTACACAATATGCTGAAACAATTGTCATATGCCACCAACTAGAAAAAAAAATGTTTTTCTTTTTATTTCATTTATAGTACTACAAATGTAATGTTTGTTTGTAATGTCAAAATAAATGCTTTTTACTAAATGCATATGAAACTACATATATATACGGTACTTATAATAATAATAAAAAACAATTTTTAAAATCTGTCTGTTTGTTGCGGCTAAGCTACGAAACGGTTTGACCGATTTTGACGTGACTGATGTTATGTGGATTAATTAAGGCTACTTTTATTTTAGAACAATAATTAGGGTACCGAGCAAATAAAATTTAACACCAGTGAAACCATCGGATACAGCAAGCTATCAAATAAAATAGTGTTGCAAAATATGTATGGTTGGTAAACGAATTTATATTATAGGACTGAGTATTACATATTATCTGATTAACACGAACAACCAAGGCGTCATGACGTCAATTTCTATGCAATTGACGCAAAACCTCTCGGGCGCTGTTTATCAGTCGATGTCCACTTACTACATACATCGCTCTATGTAATTAATGGATATTGCAACTATGCACTATAATTAATTAAATGGAAAACACACATAAAATAATCGCTTAAGAAATAATTGAAGCATGTATTTACGTACCTACTTAATTATATTAAAGGTCGGTTTTTCAATCAACAGATAACATTATAATTTATTTGGGAAATAATTTATCATTAACATTAACATTCCCCCCCTATTACACGGGACCTAAAAACATACTCGGCGAACTGTGGGTGTACATGTACACCTCTGCCTAACCCTTCGGGGTATACAGGCGTGATGGTATGATTAACATTATCTCTCAATACGACCAAATTATTTCTCAAAAAAATGTTGTGCCATAAATTTTTAGGTAAGCATTATATTGCGATAATTAGAAAAAATAATCTTAATTCTAAAGTTGTCTAATTCATAAGTACTTTTAGTATTTTGTACCAGTTTAATTATCTACTACTAATATATATTTTTAGTTTTATAATATACTAGCGATCCGCCACAGCTTCGCACGGTTTCATTTATTTTCAAAGTGTTGTATTTTATGTTTTAAAAAGCCTGATTTAGAGTGTATCGCTTTGATATTGATAAATCATAACTTCATAACTTCCTCCAGCCTAGTGGTACTAAACGCCACTGCCAAACTCGAGTTCCAATGTTCGATTCACAGGTCGAGCAAAGTGTTATTGGGGTTTTCTATGTAATTTTCAGTAGCAGTTCTGACTATGGCTTTGTGCCCGATTAATGGCAATAGGCTCGCCCCCTATTACATGAGACCTAAAACATACCCGACAATTTTGTATACTTTGTGTAAAACTATCGACATTTTTATGAGGAATAAATAATTTTTCAGATTATAATATAGCCTATGTTACTCGCTGATACTGTAGCTTAATATTGGTGAAAGAATTTTTAAAATCGGTTCAGTGGTTTTTGAGTTTTCCATTACAAACAAAAAATCCAATATTTCCTCTTTATAATACATATATTGCTATAGATTACTTTAATATTAATAAAATAGCGTTCATATAAATAAAAAAAATTGCTTCGGTCAAATCATATTACAGTTTAATAATCAGCTTTTGATGAAATGTTAAATATTTGTTTAGTGTAATTATATAATCATAATGATTAGTATTAAATGAATTTTAAAAAAATACATAGTATAACAACATTGATTTATTCGGTGTCCTTAAACCGGGACATATTAAATTAGTAGCTATATAATGTATATATTATCTTAAGAAATAGAATTAAATTACACTTATATTTACATTTCAATTTTAAAATGAAAAATCTAATTTAGAACAATTAAAATGAATTTGCCATCTCCTAGGAAGTACTAGCCACTAGCCAGTACGTTTGGGTGAGTCGTTTTAAAAAATGTCTTACCCTCCATGTGGCTAGTTAACACTATCTCACTAAACAGACGTGGTGGTATAGTCGCGTTGAAATGTCTTTTCACTTTAAACGTACGACTATAACAAACAGCAAATGTTAAAACTAAACGATTCTTCGCAGAATGGTTTCAAATAAATGAAATTGCTTTCGTAAATCTCTATAATAATATAGCAGTTTGATATTTCCAGTGTCTCTTTTTATCGATACTTGAATGTTCATTTTATTCACTGAGTTCGGTTTTATGTTCATCTTCATTTGGTCAAATACGATTAACATTAACCAAGCATGGTATATTTAAAAAAGTGTTGGCGTGTACTTATATGTGCACCTCAAATTTGCCGCATAATATCGAGCGTGATTATCTTAACCACAGTTTCGGTTACAATGTGTGCGCTCATCATATAAATTAACGGTCGTCATTTTGTTATAAACGTTCCTAAATAAGTATAACTAAGTTAAGTGTATAAATAAGTTTGCAAGCCAGCATGACAGCGGCGACCGCCGACGGATTTAGATTTCTCGGTGGTCGCCATTGTGTTTGGACTTTGCTGTGCTGACCATTAGGGACAGTAGGTACCGTCGATGTGCCGAGCTATTATATTAAAAACTTCACCTGTACAGAATGATAATTTGACCAGATTTTATAATATTCATGTTTTTAATGATACCAGAATAATCTTAGTGCGTTCATAATAGGTGTTAAGTATTCGTACTTAGATCACGACCTACTAGAACTTATTTACTTAATTAAAAAATAAATATTCTTAAAGCAGGCATCAGTTCCTATTTGAACAATACTTAAACTAATTTATTGGAACGAAGTTCCTTATCGCACGGTACGGACTTGGTGAATGGGGGGGCCTAGGTGAAACAAAGTGTAAGAATTTTTGTCGCGACCCTTTTTATAGTGTAGACGGTTATCCATAGCGTGTATGCTATTGGCTGTGCCCAGTCACAAAGGTTTTCCTTTATTGGTTCAAGGCTACGAACTTCGTTCCAACCGAGTGTTCCACGACACTCACGCTTTTTATAAAAATACTAAATAAAAATGACTAATTAAATGCACAAATAAGTAAAAATGAATTTTTAAACTGTTAGTAATATATACCTAATGTTAATAGTAAAAAAGTACCTAGGTAATGTGACCTGAAATGACATGCCAATGTAAATACACGTTTAGTCGTATTTAATTTTAAGAAATATTATTTGGAAATAAAAGTTTTATTCACATGGCACTTGTGTGCTCGATTGTGCCTGTCTTGTTCCGAATAGTCTCCGGGGTAATGAAAAGAAGTGTCCCCTTCTAACAGAAAAGCTTGTATTACCTTCGTACTTTAGTTTCTTTTTTAAAAAAGGAAACAAAAAAGTTAAATACTTTGGGGAAATCTTGAGAATTTCAAAATCGCTTAGATACACATTTTTTTAAGAACAAAGATTGTTTTAGTTTGGCTATGTTTTGTTCCGTATTAGCTTTTACTTAGTATAATTGTTATCGGTCCATGGTTATCGGTTCGAGGTTTCCAAACTTGTATTTTCGGAATGTTGATTCGTTCATTTTCTTTATTTCTTGTCGAAAATGTGTCATAGGTATTCAGTTAATTTGAAGTTGCTGTTTTTGCGATTCAATTTATTTTTATACTTTAAAATTTGATAAATGCTTTTAGTTATCCGAGAGAAAATATACCCGATGCTCTAAAAATAAGAAAATAAGAGACACTAAAGGACTATCTAGTAGCATAATAAACATTGGAACTGAAAATTAAAGTGAAAACAATATTTCATTGTACCTATAGAGAAAAAGACAGAAAGCCATTTCAGAAATGAATGCAAGAAAATCTGAAGAAAACACATGAAAAGAGTTACACACGTTTCCGTAATAATATATAAAGTAGGTACGTTTGTACGTTTGTCGCTTCATTCGCCCCCCCCCCCTCCCCCCGCGTTTCTCGTGGCTCGTGCAAATGGATGGTAATGTTAAGCTTGTTTGCCGACACACATACGCTTTCAATGCGATCCGGCAGGTCTGTACCGTTGTTAAATTTAGGAAACTGGATTCGGATAATACCAAAGGAAAGATTTTAACGTAAGACCTACAAAGCTCTTGATTTGATGAGTTTATTATGTAAAAATTCAATGAATCTAAGAAATTTTTAACTAGTGTTTCAATTTCTATTATACTCAAACACACTTTATTTTTTATTTAACTACGCAGTATCTCCGTCTAAAGTAGCTTTTCTTTAATTTTGGCTTTCTGCCTGTGTAGGCCATTTTACCAATGTCAATTGAAAAAGGATACATTGACACAATGTATAACAGTCACAAATTTATAAATAATATGGGAAATGCAATGTAGCGTTAACCTGATTTTTTAAAAATAATACGTATTGTAATATTATGTAGTATTGATGTATTGTATTGAAAGCAAATAATAAAAATTTGTAAGTACATATGTATACACAAATACAAGTATGTAAGTTATGAAAAATATACATATATAAAGAATACTTCAACTTATCTTTGCGCGCGGCTCAATGTGTGCGTGAGCTGTTAAACATGCAGTTTTTATTTGTATGACAGCGACGCACCAGTCGCCATTTGATCAACACGTGTTTTTTTATCGCTTTGTTCCACAGGAACAATACTCAGTTATATGGTATAAAAATTGTTCGTCTACCACCATATCATCTTTAACCCTATAGAAAATATTTGGTGAATTTAAAAATATTTATTGCTTTAAATACCATTGAACAGAACGTGACGGAAATAATGTTATTAATAGAAAGTTCATTATTTGGTATTTCTAGTGATACCGAATAAACAAAAACAATAATAAATAAATAATAATAATGTTTATTGAATGTTCATTAAACATACATTAACCTAATTGAGCTGTTGATTTATTTTAAATTTGAATAAGTAAGATGTAAAAATTTTCGACTTAATTTATGTGAATTAACTAACAGAATTCTTTTGTCTACTTGAATGTACCTCTTGATACGCACTCGTAGGCACTGTATCTATACGCGCTTTATTTAGCTTTACGCAAGTCAAAATATGAATACATTTTGATAAAAATATCAGCATCACTCTCGAACACTTTCAACGAGTACAGAAAATTTATAATGTAGGTACAGGAAATGGCTTTGAAAGCATCGGAGACGCTACAATGGGATTCGTCAATTTCGTAAAGTTAGAGAGATCGACTTCGTCGAGAAGTTATTTCGCTAAAAAGTTTTATTTCAATACATACATATCTGTATATTGTACATATTTTATTTGTAAATATACTGAGAACTTAAATATCTAAACTGCATATATCACAATTATTAATATTCCGCTCCACACATCTTTTTTTTTCATACTACGAAGGTGTACCTTGAACCTCCTCGCCTAAGGAGCTCTGGAAACCGTAATCACCGCAGGAACACAACACAATGTTATTTGGATGCGATCTTCTGTAGGGCGGATGTATTCCTCCAGTCGAGCTGCCCCAAGTAGAAAGATATCTTCAAAGGAATTGCTCTGTGCCATACCTCTTTTTAACCTTAAAACCCCTCCTTAGAATTCTCTATAATTCCTTCCAAACTAAAAAAACATTTGTCAACAATTGTTCAATTCATAATATTAGAAAAAAAAGACAACTGAAGAAAAATGCTGGTGCAAAGAGACAATGAACATACATTCCACTGCCGGTTGCTATACTTTTTTAAAAATATTCTTTATAGTGTTTAGCGTTACGGCCTCAATTTTACCTGATGTTAAGTGATGATGTTGCCCAAGATGATGACACGATAAGCCTAGTAGGGGGACTGACGTTCATGTGCAGCTGTTGGAACACACCTATTGGAAAATGCCCTACCAATATTTTCCTTCACCGAAAACTCGGGCTTATTGTAAGGATTTGAACTCTGCATGTCTATCGACGCGATCTCCGTACACGCTATCAATAGGCCATCATTACGTGAAAACTTCATCATACGCTAATATTATATCATAACGTTAAAATGAGACTTATATAAAGCTACGTTATATGTACATGTACAAAGCAAAACGCGCATTATCCAATTTATTCCGCAACACTCACATAAAGGCAATGAGACGGTCTATTGGAGGTCTACAAAGAATTGAGTTACACTTGTCTCACAAGAAAACATTCTCCATCCTTAAGTATATTTATTTCCTTTGTGACATGACAAGCGTGAGTCTGTTTGTCTCTGAATCAGCCAGTTTGGAATCGTATTCGTGTGTTTTGGTTTCGTTATACTATTCGTCTTGGCGTATTGTTCACAATGAACTTATTATGCGCGTAGATACTTATTATACACATTTTTATTATTTAATGTAATTTACTTTTTACGATTACGTCATGTTTTACTTTCTGGACAAGTTTGAAACCGCGCCTTTAATCTGCTTGAATTTGTTTTTTTTATTATTATTTTATGCCCCGTGTTATCTATCACCCGTTCAAATATTAATTTTCTAGAAACTGTAAACCATTAATTTTTTATTCATATTATTTCATGAAGAACTGACCATACGAGTATTTATCAACTACCAGCTCTTTAACATCATAATTATAAGAACTCTTTTTTTCGGTATTGGCGGCAACTAAACTGTAAAATATGTATTTAGCACAATTGACATTGGCGAAATTCCCAACATAGGCAAAAACAGATAGATATCATTAAGTGAAAAAAAATGTTGAACCCTCAAAAAACCCATGTCATGTTTCTCCAATATAATATAAAAGTAAAATATATGTATGATATTTACATAAAAGTTTCGAGCTTCTCTGAACATTATACGCAGCTTAACAATTTTGAATTAAAATACTATAAATGTATAAAGATCAAGTGATTTTTTGTTCACAGGCGCTAAATTCTGGAACTACCAGTTAAGTTTCAAAAAATATTTTTGCATTTTTTTACAATACAATATACTTTATTGCACACGAAACAAAAAACATACCTAAATTTTAACTGTTTAAATTATATGTACAGTTAGGCGGCCTTATCGCTTAAAACGATTTCTTCCAGGCAACCTTAAAAATAAATAAATATAAATGGAAATAAAAATCGTGGCGGCAAACACATATAACACTAACATACAAATTTTACAATCTAATAAGACATCGAAATAGGACACACATAAACTACCTTGAGAATTGCTATAGGGCATGTAACTACACGCCACGACTCTAAGGAGCGGAGGAGTAAACTTGAACGACAAGCATTCTGGCAAGCTGTAGGCAAATAGAGGAAGTGGGAACAACGATAGGCTATAATGATAGGACGGTCGCGACGCGGTGGAGAGTTGCTCGAATAAATTCAACACTGGTGAAACATAAAAATAAAATAAAAGTACAATACAATAACTCTATCTCAAAACATACTGTAGGCACATTTGCACATTAAATTTTATCAAAGCAAATAGCATGACTATCACAATATGACATCACAGAAAATCTTCAGTGACGGCGTCATGTTTGCGCGTAATATTAGAACGGAACGACATACAAAAACCATTGGAAAATCTCATCTAATCTCGTCGAGGCATCTTATTCAGCTGTTAGAAACAAAACAAACGTGTACAGAAGGTTTAAGAATTCATTTGAATTTCTCACCCGTCTGAATGTCTATCAAAAACAAAATAGAAACAGTAAAAACAAAATTTTACTTTTGTAGAGTATATATACTAAATTCTTAGATTTTCGGTACAAAACTAACACCTAAAAACACAAAATTTAAGTAATAAAATTAAAACTCAAATTCAAATATTAATTCTCGTCCACGAATAAAATGCCTTAATAATAATGTAAAAATAGTTTTTGTATGATAGTATAAGAGGCATAAGGCTTAAATGGCGTAACATCTTTGTACTTCTATTCCTTGTACGATACTGTCCCCAACATGATTCAAACAGGACACACCGACTGATAACTTAATAGAAAAACCCAATAATACTTTTCTCGACCTGGGAATCGAACCCAGAACCTCAAGTATAGCAGTCGCGCTTACGACCACTAGGCTAATGAGGTAGATAATAATAAGTTTTGTATAAAGCCAACAATAATATACATTAAACTCAGTATTAAAAGAAATCAAGCATTGATAATTTGTTTTTTTGTTTCCATAAATGTAGTATAGGTTTTTTGTATTTTTTGTGTATTATTTATATATTTTTTATCTATTCAAGATTTATACTTTTGTGTTTCTTATTTTTCTATTTACATTAAATTATTTCTACAACACCGCTGGTTAGCTGGAAAAAATGTCAAAGAAACAGGAATTTAGAAGAAGTTTTACTTTCTGCACACTTGTATTGAATCACTAACCAATTTACATATTTGTACAGTTGCCTGCTCGAATTAAGTAGCAATTATCATTCATTCATAATTACAGGTTAATATTTAAACGTGCAATATTAAACTCTGTTATATAAACATAAATATATTTTTTAATCATGAACATTTTATCTAGGAATACGTTTAATTCATATTCATTCAAATACAACCGATATACAGTGTGTGTGTGTGTGTGTCTTCATGGAATCCTTTACTACGCTGCGAGTTTTCTGTAAGCCTCAGTTATTGTGTACTCCATCCTACTCGCGTCTCTGTATATGTTAATATAAAGTTAATTATGCATTTTGCGTGCGTGAAACAAGCTTTCCTTCCATCCAGTGAATCCCGGAGATTGCCTTATGTGTTTAGTCTCGAATTTATACATTTGAAACGAGATTATATGACCTGTACTGCGGTAGTTCAAATTTAAGATTATAGTATTCATTTCAGGATATTATTATTTCAGTATCTTCTTGGTACAATTATTATGTCATTCAGTTTAATGTATTATTGTAATATAAAGAGAACTAAATAAATTTACAAAAAGCTTTTTTAATATCTGTGACGATATTCTATTGATTTTTTTTTGTTTGAACTATTGATTTGTTATTCAAATATTATAAAGCTGACCAAAAAAAAAGTATACAGAATTAAGTAATTAAATAACAATATTATATCTAAATACAAATTTTTATATATTACAAACTAGATGTTTAAAAAAAATCTATACGACGGATTTCTTTGTCATGAAACAAAAGCGTTCTGAACTTGTTGACAACTGTTTATATAGTACCGTTCTCAACGCATGACTGTAAAATTTAATTTTAATGCCTGGCGTATTCATGTGTTTATGAGTTTCTGTGTTGGAGCTTTATATTATCTAAATTAACCAATCCGGTGTCGTTATAAAAACTTTACAAGCGCAGAGCTTAATATGTTTCCCAGGAAAAGAGTTTCAGTTAAATACAAAAGTAAATTAATTATATTCAACTACCAATTTATTCTTTTCCTCTAATTTTACGTGTTTTAATCAGGGTTACTTACTTTAAAAATGTGTAAGTATATTTCCAGACATTGTAGTAATATATTGTGTACTCAATCGATACGATTAATAAAATTGAAGTGTATATTTTTAATGTCAAAAAAAAAACAGCTTTTTACTAATTTTATATGAAAGTATATACGAATACCTATAACTAAATAACAATTTTTGAAATTTTTGTCTGTCTGTCTGTTTGTTTGTTCCGGGTAATCTTCGAAACAGTTGGATCGTTTTTGACAGGACTTTCACTGGCAAATAGCTGATGTTATAAGCAGTAACTTACTCTACTTCTATTTTACAAAAATAATTACAGATTCGCGCAAATAAAAAAAAACTGGCTGTGGTGAATCGATTCGGGCGCTTAGAAGATATATCATAAAAGATATATCAAATTAATATAGTACATAATTGTAGACATTATAATAGAAAAAAAGAGAGCATATGGCTATCTTCTATGGATCACCCACAATTTGCATTTTTATCTTTAAAATAACTGAGAGCGGGGGGGGGCTGAGTACGATTGGTATGAGTGCCAGATCGGCGGCATTCTGTAGTCCAGGAGAGCGTAGCCGCGGGCACTGCTAGTAAAAAAATATAGATTCTATATTAAAAAAAAAACACAAATCTCCAAGCATTCAAGCCAGACTGGACGACTTACACTAATCCGATAAATAAACAAAGAAATGGGGGCAGCAGTCCACTAAATCGGAACCACTATGTGTTTATATGCGATTAAAACCTAACAAACTGACTCTTTTTTTATATTAACCAGTGATCATGACTACACAATGATGAAATAACGGCCAATATGACTCACTTCCAGATCTACATTAGCTTCTAAATTAGCCAGTGTATCATGTACCCAGTACCTTTTATCGTGGTAGCTTAAAATCATCGATTGTGTCATGAACAGTGACCGTCATTAGACCATCATGTCTCTTTACTTACCAGTACACAAAAAACTCACTTTATTTGTAGCTACATTTATGTGTAATGAGAAATGTGTTACAATATAACTCACCTTTTAGACCTTGTAGCACGGACCTCTGAGCACGTGAATTCGTCACCGGGTGTAATCCTGAGCTGACAAGGAGCTATCTCTTCACGTAGTGCGGTTATTGTCGAGATTTGAGCCGCGGACAATTGTGTGGGATGATCTTCCCTGACTTACTACTGTGCTGCGTTTAAACTAAACATAATACAATGGTTTAGTCAAGTATTAGTTTACTATACTTGATATTAAAGTAATCCATAATTTTTCTAATTCTGCAGTTTATTGTATCGTACAGCATCCAAGCTCACGGGTTGGATTAAAATATTAACTCTCTATTAAAGTAACAATTCAAAATCAATTACATTTGAATAGCTTTTTATCGCCCTATAAATTTCACTTATAGAAAAACATTTTGACTAATTGATATAATAAAGACAGATCCAAGATTGCGAATAAACACACATTATTCACTTTGATAATTATTATAAATCTAATTTACAATTCTATCTAATTTACAAGCGCTCACTGCATTCAAGTTGCGGCCCAATCTTTGCGATGTTAACATTATTAAATTCGTAAGAAGGTATTGAACTTATGGCCGTAGACAATTAGGTAGGATTCTGGAAAAAATGCTGGTTTATTTTATAGATATATATATACCAAATGCAGTGCTAAATTTATGTGAACATGAATAATATCGAAAATGAGAATCTCGATCTTGAGAGACAAGATGATCAACTATGGGGATCAGTCCACACAGCCGTAGTTTTCCAAATTTTCATCAGTAAACCTGTACTTTGATTCATTAGTTATCCTGATAGAAAACAACTGTAAACATTTATACGTCCTTCCAAATGAGCAAATCAATTATTTTCACGCGAGATTTTAAAATGTTCCGCGGGCCGGATCTATAGTTGAGTCGAGTTGCATCCGGCCAAAGTCAAAATCAAAAATACTTTATTTAATTTAGGCCCTATTATAGCATTTATGAACGTGAAAACTTTTTCTTTGGACAATTTTCTTTTCTGCAACTGTACAAATTATATAATATATATTTACAGTTAAAAAACATATTAATTTAGGGAATGTACTGAGAGGGAGTCACTTCCAGACACCAGTATCATTCACGTAACGATCCATTATAAAATAACCTTTTGACAGGAAAACCTGTTTAACATAGTCTTTGAACTTATTGTCCAGAAAATCAGTAATGTTCTTCGGGATCTTCATATAGAACGTAACATACCTAAGAAACTTTTTTGGTCTCAGTAAGTCTAAAACACGGAATGACTAATTTTTGTCAATGTTTAGTATTAAAAACTATGCCGGGATTGACAAAATGTAGCATAAGAAAAAATATTTGGCACGGCATTGACATAATCTTTGCCAAAGTATATTTCTATTCTGTTCAAACGTAGCACAAGGTGGGAAACTAACGAATTGTCGGATTCTTACAATACATAAGACGCGCAGAGGCACTTTTTAGCGTCATCCCTCTCGCGGGTGTTATGGCTATGCCGCACCGTGTCGCATTTGTACCTCGCGAGGGATTCTTTTGTGTTGAAATGTTAAGTTTCGGGATTACTAATGTAGTCCTTTGTTGTTATATTTTATTACCACATCGTTTGAGACTCTGCTTGAAACGAGTAGTAATATTAATTATAATTCAACTTTATATTTTATATAAAATTGTAGATAGAATACAGATAAGCTTGATTACAAAAGAGCTAGAACCCTTAAAATGTTTTGTGTTCACGTGCCGTCCTTTACAAGTCTGCTGAAATCCGACTTCTAGAGATTTGGTATTTCATATTTAGTATTTATCAATTTTTCTTGCGATCCGTTCGGGGGCTTAAGGCCGTCACTCATTTATTAAATTGGCACCCGACCAGCTGGTGCTCCTTCTCGCTCGACGTCCACTCGGTGTCAACGGGTGAAAACCGCGCTGCGTGGCGTGAGACGTCTTCATCGGGGTGTATGTGGCAACTAGCGGTCCACTCGCCGTCCGCGTATGAACTGTTTGCGTGCGAGTTGATACGGTGACGTTACGGAGTTGACAAGGGAATGCAATACATATATGGAAGTCTATTAAAAAAAATATCTGTGATCGGGTGCCGTGTTGATAAGTGAGTTACCATAACTCGTGAAAAGGTAATAAACAGACAAACAGTTATAACGATTATTTAAACGGCAACATATATACTTATATAGTATTACTAGCTGTATTCCCCAGTTACACCCGTGTTAAATTTATTCGATAAACTCTTTACAGCCACGATGCCATCGCGTGCTTGTAACCTATCGTTGTTCTCACTTTAGCGCGTTCAAACAAACAAACAATTTCGTGAGCTTTATATAATATTATGTAGTTTTTAGTTGTTTTGTCACAGTTTTTGACGATTTGTTTTATTTATATGAATGTAACGTATGTAATGTATGTAACATGTAATACTAATTCTGTGATATTATTATTGATATCTGGGCGACCAAGCTTTAGTCGGTGTCATACAAAAAAAAAACACCTATCTAGGTATACTTGGAATGTACAACTTTATCTAAATATAAAGTTTCATCCAAATCGTTAGAGCCGTTTTCGAGAAACCAATTACATATACATTATATATATATACGTATATTATAATAATTGCTTGCTGAATATAATAACGTTAGGAACCGATGTACAATTTACGTAAATCAGACTTATTAACAGTTTAAAATGACGGTGAAGATTTAGCTCGTTTTGAACACCGAATGTTGTATTCATTTTGTAAGTTGTCGAAATTTTTTTATGCGTATAACGGCACAAATTATTTATAATATTCGCATAAAAAAAAACCTCTTTGTACGTATTTGTGGAATATCGACAACTAACCGTCAAATAATTCCTAAATAACTTATAAGAAAATATTTCACCGAAACGAAGGAAACCCAGCTTTTCTTATTCAGGTTACACCTAAACGTATTACCGAGCGTCAGATTTACCCCTGCAACAGAACACTAAACCCTATTCCTTAGGCATAACGGGTGATGAGTAACAATACACCTTTCGACTCGAGATTTCATCTGATTATTCAGAGGATTAATCACAATAATATACGCTTTATTTACTTAAATACTGCGACTAAATTGTATTCTGATATTTTTTAAATTGCACATAGTAATCAAAAGTTTTTACTATTTTTGATATAAGAGTGAAGTTTTTGAAGAAAATTATTTAAAAATGCCTATTACTAAATCGTCGAATCTTATCATAATCATCCGGAACCAACAATTATTTTAAATTAAACTTTTGTTTTATTATTACAGCGTCTTTTATTTTCTCGACATAGAAAAAATAGGCATTTTTATGTATATGTCATTAAATGTTAATATTGTCTGCTTCGAAAATATAACGCACCAATATCTGAAAACTTCAGTTAGAAATTCAAAATTATGAAAAATTTATTATATATATAATATATATATATATTGCTTAGCCTTTGGCCTCAATCGTACGTGATTTTAAGTGACGATGTGGCCAAGTATACTATCACGTTAAGCCTAGAGGGAACTGGCGACGATTTTTATCTTGAGGGTGGTAGCTCGACATGCGGGCATTAGAAAATGCCCTACCACTATGCTATGGTTTCATCACGATGTTTTCCTTCACTGAAAGCTAAGGCGCATTGCAGAGGTTCGAACTTACTTTGATAGACGCTGTGTCCGAACATGCTACCACTGAGCCGTGATTGCCTCAGAATAATAATGAAGAATCATAAAATCTTATATAAAATATATTTTATGTAATTTACTTTATTTGAAATTCATTTATTTTCTAACAATACTTTGTCAATACACAATATCGATTAACGAAAAAAATAAGAAATAAACCAGCTCGCTTCTTGTTAATTAAATCGAATAAACTTATGAGTATGTTTTCAGTATAATACTCGTTCTGTAAGTAGATAGTACTTTATACTGTTGATATTAAATTGAAAATTCATTTTCGGGAAAATTTTAATGAATTCTATACATATATAGCGTATTAATTTCAGGAGTTCGCGTTTTCTTTGGTTTCTTGTTTAATTTGTTTTTATTTTCATCTTTACTCTTTATGATATTAAATAATAATTACTTTATAATGTAGTATTTTTTTAAATATAATTGTTATAAAATACGTAATAGTCAATCGTTGGTGATACTGCTATTTTTTATAAGTTTAGCTTATGGCCTTACTCTCACCAGATGTTATATAATAATGTAGCCCAAGAGGTAAGGTGAAGCCTAGTTTCTTAGATTTCGTTACATATTCTATATCAAGTCCCAGTCTCCATTATTCAATGCAAAAATGTGTACTGTAGTCATCTTCACTTTAGATCAATATTCACGATTGATATGTATAACACTATTTATATAAATTCTACTAACGATATAACACCAGGTTATGAATGTACGACATCTAGGGAATCGTAAAAAAAATTCTCTCTTGTGTAAAATCAGTTCATACAGACCATAGCCCGTTTTGTAATATCGCCGTCGCAATACAAAAACCTTGTAGATGTCTGATTCTAAATGCTGATTACTTATGCTAATAAAAAAATAACAGCTCGTACTTCTCAGTAGACTCGTATCTCTTCTTATGGCTACTGTATTTTGAGTGCATTAAAAGCAATGAAAATGGCTGACTGATTTTCGATAGTGGTCGAATGTATACACAATTTATATTAACGGATGCGATAATTGTTGAGTGGTAAAGCGTTTGTGCAGCACGTCGATAGACATAGGTTAGAATTGTTACAATGAGCCTTAGCTTTCTGCGAAGGAAAAACTGTGATGAAATTATAGAATGGTATTAGATTTTCTTATTCTCGCCTCGCTAGGTACCATCACTCTCAAGTTGAAAATCTATCGCCAAACAACAATAGGTGTGTGTTCCGGCAGCTGCACTTGAGAGCCAGTCCCCCCTCTAAGCTTAGCGTTTTTATCATCTTAGGCCACACGGTCACTTAAAAACATCGTCACTTCATATCTGATGATATTGTGGTCAATCGTTAGGCGTACAAAGAGTAATTAAATAACTGAAATGTATTTTCAAATGTTATTACAACAAAGAAGTTATTTAAAAATTAAACAAGAACAAATATGCCGCTAAATCAATTGACCAATAACAGAACTACATGTGAGCGCAACTTTGTTACTAATAGATTGAAGTTTTCGGCGCCAGTTGAATTCGTCAACTGCAAAGGTACATTGCGTCTACTTATATTATGATGGATAAACTATATATTTGTACTTAATAATTAAATGCAGAAAGACGTACAAGTACATAAATCCTAAGAAGATGATCTAATCCAGTTAATACCTTTATATGAACAACAATTGGTAAACAGTGTCAGGTGATTATTAAAGGGGAAAAATATATTTTGCCATTTTCATCTTTACTATCAACAAACTATTTCGCCGTAACCAGATATATGAACTGAATAGATATAACTACTCGTACACTTCGTGATTTCAGCAGTACAACCAAAAAAAGGAAAAGTCGTAAACACATTAATGGAACCTTTAAAGCATCCGAAGATAACAAAACGAATTTATCCGGAAACGGAAACACAAGAAAGTTGGTAGAAATACGATTCTCTCGGAATGGGCATCTGTATCAAAGGGCGGAAATCGGGATAACTTAATTTCGGTTGTATCGTGCTTTCATTGCAATGACAAAGCTTGCCTACAAACGTAAATAAAGCCTTCGATGCTAACTAGTTTTGAAATGTACCAATCCAACTGGTTTATTTTAGAATTTCAATAAAGACACTGTTTCATCTGAAGCTTGATTAGAAAATAATTGGCATAGAATAAGTATCTCTATATATTTTATTGTGCACCATCATTTAGACACAAAATAATTTTTATATTTTTACCATAATATAAAAGATAATTTAGTTTTACTTGAAACTATTATGTTAACGAATAAACAAATGTGTAGGATAGAGTAGTGTTGGTATGTATGTACTTTACACGTTTGCATACCTGCTAACTTGAGCCAACAGCCAATTTATAGTTATCAGTTACCAAAGGTGCGTAAAATCATTACTTATTTTCTTAAAGTCAGAGTGCTGATATTTATATATATTGTACCTAATATGGTTAATTAGTAATGAATACTGTACTGCCAGATGTTTTCCGAGGCGGTAATTTTGGCTAGGCGCTAAAACGTTGGTAAAAACACGTTATGCTACTTATAGTCTATGTCAATACTTTTTGTAAGCAACCAGACCAATCGTAGGGGTCAAACATCCCTTAGACACTACATTACCACCACATTAAAAATATATTAGAGATGAAACAGATATTCGGCAATCCTAACATTTTTATTATCTGAATTATAAATATGTAATGTGTATGTCTTTATGTCATTTCTGCACTTGCACGATATGTATCATCATCATTATATTAATACGTGAAGCAAAAACTTTGTAGCCCTTTTTAAGCGTATTGCGTGCAAGGAAAACTGTGAGATTTGGCATGGTTAAAATTTATATCGAGAAGGAGTGCAGAAAGCTAAAATTTATCTATAATATCTGTTACTAATATATTAAATTAAATAAATTAATACTGTGAATCCTCACCCGACCAGTGCTGCTTAGACCCCCAAAAATATTGACATTGTCACTCAATGAAAAGTGGTATAATATTCATTGTTTGGGTTCATACTGCAAATGTCAAACAGAAAATAGTCTAAGATTAAAAAGTCGAATTCAGATCATTGGGAGACCGCTAGTCTATATAATGCTGTCATTAAACCTGCATGCAATAATAGCATTCATAGAAATGATCGTAAATTTGAGCGAGATAGTCATCGTCTACTAAACATCTAGTAATTCTACTCATGACAATTGAAATTAAGGAAAAATTAAATTGAAAAGTGTGTGAGGTTAATCATCAATCACACCGTCACTTAGCACATGGCCTAAAACCATCCCCCTAAATAAAAGAAGTTTCAATTTGCAATGGGCTTGCAGCTTTACTTGCACCTACCTATATTATAACCGGAATAGAATGCTTAGCAGCAGAATGTAAAAATAGAATATGGATTTTGTTACCTACACTTTATTAAATACGTTCAAATGGCAAACCAAACCAGGTTGAACCAAATCAATTAATACGCAATTATCCAGAAATTATTAGAGACTACAATAACATTGGTCGCATTTCAAATTGTTTGATCAAAAGTGTAAACTGACCAAGGCAGAAGACTTAGAGGCGGAGATTTAATAACCTTGTTCCTCGTCATAAAATACATTGTATTTGTAATAGAATTATGGATTCTTGGAACAGGTAAAAATATTAATATCACCTTCTATTTCATAGGAATTTCTGATTTTTATTTATTTAGTGTTAATTTTACTACTTATGATTTGGACATGCTCATGGCTAATAAACCTGGCACTCTCCAAATCAAAGTAATTAAGCGATATTTAACCAAATAAATACCCCAAGTACTTAGCAACCGTACTTGTTTCAAAAATTAAAATAACCTAAACTGAAAAGTATAATTCATGCTTACAACAATTTTATTAAGATTATCCATATTGATTTTCTTTTGTTTCTTTCATCCCTACTCAGTAATTGATTTTCTAGTTATGTTTACATTGCAAGTTGGCTCACAGTTACCATTTGGCTTACCGTCAACACTAGAAAATCCTGAAAGAATTTAACAAAACAATCTAAAATAATCGGATTGTGTTTGCGATAAACTCTTACACATGCACGCGGTAAGACCCTGGATAGACTGCAATGTCACGATCTTCACTGAACCTACAGATAATGGAATTCTAAATTTCCTATTTAAGAACGCTATCTTTTATAATCTCGTAGTACATAATATAGGTGTCTCATGTATTTTATATCAATTTCGATAAGTATCAGAATTAAGTCAGCATCTATTTATTCCTTTTTGACTGATAAAAATTTACTTTAATTTAACTTAAACTTCATGAAATCTACAATTTAATGTAATATGTTAAATTATAACTTTTATACTTCGTAGGAGTTACGATGTGAAAGTTTATTAAATAAAAGCGTATTAAAAATAGGCTATAGCACTCAAGGATAATGCAGCTTCCGATTAGTGAAAGGATTTTTAAAATCCGATCATTTGTATCGAAAATTACCTCATACAAACATATTCACAAACTATCTTTATAATAGTATTATAGATATAAATATACCTAATAAATATAACAAGAAGTCGTAAGCGCATGCGAATGTGTTGTTATTAAGATTTTTGTTGAATTTTTTTTATACAACATTATGTTTACTGCCTTTCCTTAAACAGAAACAGGAACGTAGGTAGATTCATCCATACTTAATCATTCCAAACTTCCTAAATATTAAAAAAATATATATTTCAATCTCTCGTGGATACTTACAAAAGACCACTAAAATCTTTAATTCGTAGTAGGTATACCAAGTCACCACACTAAGTTTCGCCACCGATCTTTCGCTGTAAAAGTCACTATAACCATTAGTCAGATTAACTATAGCTAAAATGGTAACTAATGGTTATATATTATAGAACAAAACGAGCGGTTGAATTTTCTAAAAAATTGGATAGCTTAACTATGAATCAAAAAACGCATTGGCCATGATTTTAACCATTTTGTACAAAGTCTGGCCATTTGTCGAGTTAACTACGGATCAAAAACTGGGCCTTCGCTACGCAGAACCTACTTGTAGCAGTTGAATATGTAGTAGATTTTGTTTAGTAAACATTATGCACACCCTGAATACACCTTTTTCGTACAACCTTGGAATAGTAGTAGATAATGCTTTTTAACACATTAATAACTCCAATTCCATACTTATGTGCAATAACCAATTAAATTAACTCTTAATAAGATTTTAAATTTAAAATAATACAAACGGATAATTTAAATGTCGTACGTAATTGAAGAGGATGATAAATATGTAAGAAGTTCAAGTGTAAAAAGAAAATGTAGGCTAGTAGGAAAACCAACAATCATACGTCCATTATACTCTAAAACACTCAAAGTTAAAATGGATTAATTTCAAACAAACTTTCTTATGCCAAATTGAAGAGAGGTCAGTTAAAACATAATTCAGAAACGGATCGACTCCCTATCAGAGTTCAAAGAATACGAATCCGTTTTCCTTCTACTTAACATTATGTAAATTGAACCTTTGAGCGTGTAACTGGGGGCATATATTTTAATAATAATTACTAAGGGTTTATGTCGGAAATCATGTCTTTAACAAGTATAACTCCGTCCGTCTATTGGAACAGGGTCGGATCGTAGTGGCTGGTATCAAAATCAATATAAAATACACTTCACTTAAAATAAATTATATAGACCGGAAGACCGAACAAGGTAAGTCGATTATATGTGTAACTAACGATGTACAATAAAGATTAATAATAATAAAAAATTATAACTAAGGTATGGATCGTTTTTATGAGGAATGATGATATATTTATAAAAGGTGTGAATACTGAGATGACAGTTGATAGAGTATTGACTTTACAAGTGGGATAAGGGTTAGTAGAAGAAGATACAATAAAATTAATACATAACAACATATTAATACGTGTTATTAATAGCATATATTAACAGGATAAATGCAGGGGGGAAATAATTGCGAAAGGTCTCAGTGATCACATGTGATCCACAAATACCCCTAAAACTTAAGGGCAAAATTTAAGGGAAAGATGTAAAATCATTATAAGATCTATCGTAACGTACGGATCTAAATACTGGGCGACGAAAGAGACAGAGAAACACATGAGATTACTTGTAATAGAGGTGCGAATAGTCAATTGCTATGTGGTGTAACTAGAATAATTTGTAATATTATGAATAATTATATCAGAGGAAGCATGAAAATAGCAGCCATCAGTCACAGAAAAGTTTTTTTTTATTTTAAAGTTTATTTAGCAAAGAAAAGATAAAAAATAAGTGTTCCCAACTACCTAACTAGGGTAACCTGTATTTTGGTAGTTGGTTCCTTCGGAGATTAAATGAATATTAGACTAAAAATAAAATTAAAACAAATTATGATAAGGTGCAAACTTGTATATACACGTGACACGTATGTGTGTTGGGTATTTGATATTTGAGTATGAGTGTATGTATGTATAATTATGTATGCCTGTATTTATAGGTATAGGTAATAGAAAAATAAACTATATATCTTTATGCAAATAATTAAATTGTCATTAATGAGTTTTTATTACTTTTCTAAGTAGTTTGCAGGACACAAAAACAGAAACAAAATAAAATAAAGCGTTTATGCATAAGTTATTAGCCTCAAGTTAGATCACTGTATAGGAATATGAATTTGTATGTCAAGTGAGGATTATTATGTTCTTTAAATAATGCACATCGAGTTAAAGAGCGCACGCGTTAACCCAAGTTAAAGAGCGTTCGCACGACTGACGAAGCGACAAAACGTCATAAAATGTACTGAGTGACAGAGACGAAAGAGACTATGAAACCGAAAGTAGCCGATTATCTCCCTCTTTATCTCGATATGCATTACTTACGGCTGTCACTGGTAACTGTATGTTATTATCGGTGGAACTAGTGAACCGCAGTTTCTTCAATCCGGCCCTGATGTATGCGGTAACCCACAACCCCGTAAATTATGTTAGAAACCATGCCTATAACAACCGTAACTTCTGTCGGCTTAACATAGGTCGGTAATTATTATTAATGCCCGCGGAAACTCTTGGGATTTGTGAACCATGAACTTAGTACTATTAGAGCTCAGCAGAAATGTTTGAATCTTTAGATTATGCAATTCTACTTCAAGTTTGTAAATTTTAATAGTGGACGTACTCTCATAAGATTTATAGTTATGCTGTGAGCTGTTGTTAATATTGCAAAATCAATTACATTAGGTATGTCTTAAACTAATGTACAAAATGTTGTGTAATAAATAAAGGTTAATTCATTCACTGTAAATTGTTTCTTAGTACCGTATTTAACGTGTAGGTAAACGTGCGACAAAGGCAAAAAGGTAATTCGCATGCCGGCAGACAAATTGTGTACTTTTTTTTTTGAAATTATACTATCGATTGTTTGATAGTGCAAATAATTATCGATAAATCGATAGACAGTCGATATTTAATTAACATTACTTCTGGTCTGAAGGGTGTGGTTAGTAGCAACGATCAAAGACTTACGATCCGTTCTAATCTAGTACTCTGGATCTAGCTACTTTTTATTGACTATGTTAGAACTATGTTTTTGGTTATACATAGCTATAAGTAGCAGGACTATTTGACATCAAAAGATTATATCATAAAAAAATTGAAAATAGTAAAATTAGGTTATGAATGTAATTATTTTTATTAATTCTAAGTATTATAATAATTTTTATTTATTCAGACTAGCGATCGCCCTAATATCGAAATATGACTAGCGACTTTTTAATAATAGAATATTTTCTGTTTGACATTTACAGTATTCATAAACAATGAGTAGGTATTATCTACATCACTTGCTGTCACTTTTCCTTCAGTGACGATGTCAATATTTTGGGGGGTCTAAGTTCAATGGCACTGGTCAGGTTAGGATTCGCAGTATTAATTAATTTAATTTAATTTATTAGTAGCAGATATTATAGATACATTTTAGCTTTCTGCACTCCTTCTCCATATAAACTTTAACTATGCCAAATCTCACAGTCTTCCGTGCAAGCAATGCGCTTAAAAAGGGGTAGAAAGCTTTTGCTTCACATATTAATATATAAATATTCATCCATTATGTTAGTATTACATCATTATATTGTTACACCCGTGGGTATTAAAAATGCCGATGTTTGACGTGAAGAAGAATTATTTCAATTTCACATAGTTACGAATTACACGAACTCACAACACTTATTTATTACACTGTGGTTTCGCTTCCTTTTTATTGCTCGTTGGTATCGCTTTATAATTCAAAACTGAACTGCCTCGGCGCAGCGAATGAGTCGCTTAAATACCTACACTAAACGATCGCAGAAAAATCGTGAATTGTCGCTAACTTTCTTGACGTTTAGTTTCTATGCCTACTCGATGACGTAATCGATGTTTACACAAACATACGCCGCGGTTGTTTACGACGCGAACATTATTTCGAAGTTTGTAGTTGCTTCGAGATATTTCGGGAATAGGATTTTATCTATTTTTTTAATCGGGTTGTAACAGGTCGTAACAATATTTTATGTATTGATGCAAGTAAGCTATAAAAAATATATTATCTCTTGTAACATGGACACAACGAACCCTGTGCTACAATAGCGAATAGTCGACAATATTTACGATCACCTGCAGAGACCATCACACAGATGCAATTCGTTTGCGAACAGTTGCATGACGTCTATCATAAAGTCAATAAAATACACCTTCTTTATCCTCAAGTTGTTGCCAAACTGAATAATACTAACAAGTAGTAAATCTTGATTGATTTTTTCGGTGTCCCGCGGGATCTTGCACATGCAATTATTTTTTTAAAGTTTAAATACTTACTGTACAGTCGAAGTCTGTATGAAACATATGTAAACGTACACGTTCAATAAGGGTCGATTTGATTGCAGAATCACTGTTGCTAACCATTTTGGAGTCTCTTTCATTCCCCAGCCCTTACCTATTCCAACTGATCTTTTCTCGCGCGCGCACCGACACGAACATATTTGCTGAAATAAACTGGTGGTTTCCAAGTATCCTGACCCTGACCTGATCAAAGTTAGTGATTGTTATATATCCAACACTTGCGGTAGTAAGTAATGTATCAGCTATCGAAATAACACGCTTTCATAAATGTATTTAGACATTTCACTTCAGTAGAGAATATTATAATGTGCAGACTATAATGCGTACATGTGAACAAGTGTGTAAGCTTCAACGTTGAAAAACAATATATATATTTATATTTTAAAACGGAACTTCAGTCAAATTAATTCAGTACGTAGTTATGTGATTTTGAAGCTAACCAACCCCTTCTATTTATCCAATTAATCGAGCGAACCGTTACTAGAGAATTAAATTCATTCGTATCTTAAAGTTCACAAAGCAATTTTGTTGAATCTACATCTTGCTATCCCCTTCACACTTTTTCAAAGGGAACTGATGAGACTGAAATACAGGGATGTACTTGGTGTACTACTTTTTCTCTAATTTCGTCGTAGTTCCTTATTTTAAAATTGTTTTAGCTCTGATAATGAATGAAAAAATGTGATCAAAATAATCTTCCCAGTGTTCTACTAATTTGAATTTGTTTTTATTATCGGATTCAAAAATTACTTATCATCAATATTCATATGATTTTATTTTAGTGTCTCGACACTAAACTACTTTTTTTTTACCTTATAAGCACAAGTCAAAAAAACATAATTATTTAATTCTAATTAAAGAAAAACTTATTTATATATTATATATATATAATTTAGGGGGACTCGTCAATTATAGGCTCACTTTGGTTATACTTTATAATCCTTTTATTTTACATAAAACACCTTATTAGCAACATTACACAACGTCGTTCGTCTTAATAATTACGTCTTAAAATGAATCGTACCGTCTTGCCGAGTGAACTCTGACCAATTGATTGACCTGAACACTCGTCGAATCAATATGTTTCGTTTAGAAATACTACTTATAATAGTTCAGAAACTTTATCCTACATATAGTTATTTATATTTATTCTATATATAAATACAAATACAATACCAAACATGAATAACATCGTAACTCATTAAACAAGGATTTTCAAAATAGCCGTTTTAAAAAAACAATATCATGATTTTTAGATTATGATTCGAATGTAACAAATTACAACAAAAATACAACTTTATTGTTGATATTGGATTTCGATATGATCATTGTGTTAGGGGTCCCGGACCCTCATATTAGTTTTTGAAATACCAGTTTATTAAAGTCCTCGAGAAATAATGTCAGCCTTGTAAGTCTTATAACTTAATCAAATTTCGTTCAGTCGAGCCACGAGCCGAGGAAAATTTCATTTAGCAAATTAACATCTCACTATTTGAAATTTTACCGACTCTGTTAAGATTTCATGAAATTGCTGTTCCATTTTTAAAGATCGGATTAAACTCGACGCACAGGTTTAACTTCGAGTATAATTTTCTCTATTACGAAATCGTAAACAGAACAGATCCATGTCAAATTCCGCAGGTTTCTCAGTAGATTTTAAAGAAACTTTATTATTAATGTTGAATATTCAGTTCTTAAGACATTTCTCATAAGGATCTTTTAAAGTAATTTTTTATTTACAGTACATAAAAATAAATGCATTTTTGCTACGTTTTATTTGTTACTTCACGGCTATGAAAATATTTTACATTTTGCAGACCGCGAGTTAAAAATTAATTCGAATGGAAATTAGCCATGACCATCTTCTTCTGTATTATGAACCGTATCATACCAGCTATAGATCATTATTTCATTTATAACTGAAACCACGGAGCTTGGATATCAAGAGAACGATCGTCATAGATGATTGTACAGGAAATTGAGAATACATTTTCGTAAAATTGTAACCAGGGTAGCACTATGGTCACTTATATCAAGTTCATGGCGTCTATTTAACTGTACTAGCAATCGCCCTAATATCGAAATTTGACTAGCGACTTTTTAATAATAGAATATTTTCTGTTTGACATTTACAGTATTCATAAACAATGTGAGTATTATCTCTACATCACTTGCTGTAACTTTTCGTTCAAAGACAATGTCAATATTTTAGGGGGTCTAAGTTCAATGGAACTGTTCGGTTTAGGATTCGAAATATTAATTAATTTAATTTAATATATTAGTAACAGATATAATAGATAAATTTTAGCTTTCTGCACTCCTTCTCCATATAAACTATAACCATGCCAAATCTCAGTCTTCCGTGCTTACAATACGCTTAAAAAGGTACCGAAAGCTTTTGCTTCACCTATTAATATATAGATGACGTGTGTATACATACTATTACTTTATTTACTACATAGCGATAAGAATAAATTGTAGAGTACTTTAAATTTTTTTTAATCATTTGTATATTAAATGTATATTTTTATTATACATTATATTACATTACATTATTATCATCCTGTTTTTATAGGCAAACTTTTATTGTCTACTAGCGACCCGCCCCAGCTTCGCACGGGTAAAATTTACATAGGGGTGTATTTTACGTTAAGCCTTATTTAGAAGTTATCGCTTTAATATTTACAGTTTATAAATTCATAACTGCCTTATTGGCCTAGTGGACCTATTCGCGACTGCTATGCTCGAGGTCCTAGGTTCGATTCTCAGGTCGAGCAAAGTTGCTATTGGGTTTTGGTGATATCTTCTACGGTATTCATTTAAATGGAAAACTGTAAAGAACAATTTTAATCTAAATTAAATGCCCAAGGTAACTAACAAACTTATCTGGATAAAGATTACTACTGAATTGGAGAAAATAGCTTCGCAAAAAACGTAATATTTTTAATTATTATATTTAAGGATAAAAATGGTTACTGTGAGTCGTCCTTATGAAATAGACATATGCTATTGCGGACTCTTCTCTAGGCTTTTTGAAGAACTATAATTCTTTAGAACATTATTTTGATATATCTCATAAGATGTAGCCAGCGTAAGGCATGTAAGCTCCCAAAAATCATTTTTGACGACTTGATTACAAATAATTGAGTTTTCTCTATTTAAAAAAAAACGTAATTGTATGTATTGTTTAAATAAACTTTCCGTAAAAAAATGTTTAAATGTTGGTGAAACCCACAATAAAATCTGTTGCGTAGTTTAAAGATCTAAGCGTACATTGGGACAGACACTGGGAAGCGATTTAATTTTATACTATGTATTAGATAGACTATTGCATTTTCGTTACTAATTAACAAAATATGACATTAGCAACTATGTAACGCACTATGGCGAAAAAAGATCTGTCCTCCAATTTTCCGACACTTATAACACATTACGACCATTTTCCTTATATCTAGGTTCCGTGATTGAAACACTAAAATCTGATAATTCCGTTTTGTCGACAGATGACAAAGTCCCGCCTGGTTTCCCCTCAATCACTCCGCCGCCATCCATTATGGTTGTGGAAGTGGGACACACTGCTACCTTACCTTGTCAAGCAACTGGGAACCCGACGCCGAAAATCAGATGGCTTTGGAACTCGCTGCCGTTGGACGTCGCTTCGAACCCTAGATACGCGTTACTAAATGATAAGATGCATGGTGAGTACCTACATTCTATTTGAGGTTTGGTTTTTTAAATGATTTTAACTGTTTTCATTTAAAATAGCCAGACTAACCATTTGAATACCAAAACGAGCGTCTATTGCAAAAGAAAACATAAGACCAGCTAGCTATCTTCGATATTTCCATCATAACAAACTACAAAATATTATATAGCAGAAGAATGAAATATATAACATATAATCCTTACGTGTGTTCTTTTCAACAACTGAATACATTTTGGCCGGACGTTCCTCACTACATGCTTATTTCAACTGTTATCAGCTACCGCCAATACGTCTCAATCTACTCTCACAATCGTAAATCTATATACTAATACGTGAAGCAAAAGCTTTCTACCCCTTTTTAAGCGAATTGCGTGCACGGAAGATAGATTTGGCATGTTTAAAGTTTATATGGAGAAGGAGTGCAGAAAGTGCAAAAACTTTACCTATTATATCTGTTACTAATGTATTAAATAAAATAAATTAATACTGCGAATCCTAATACGACCAGTGCCATTGAACTTAGACCCCCCCAAAATTTTGACAATGTCACTCAAAAAAAAGTGACTGCGAGTGATGTAGTTAATACTCATTGTTTAGGGTCATCAATACTGCAAATGTCAAACAGAAAATAGTCTTATGATCATAAAGTCGCTGGTCGAATTTCAGCCTTAGGGCAATCGCTAGTATTGATAATTACATCGACTTTAACACACAAGAAATATATTAAGGAATCTAGAACGCTTGGAAAAATGAAAAGAAGAATGTTCAATTTATATAATCTAAAATGAAATCTACACATCCATCAAGCTCCCGCAGCGTGTCAAATTGTAATGAAATATGTATATTGCCTTTTTGTAATACGTTTGTTACTGTGCAGACAAAGTAATATAAATGTGATAAACATTTAAAAATGTATTATGTTTACCTATATATAAATACCTATTAACGTTCGTAACAAGACAGTGTTAAGAAACTACTGGATAGTTGATAATCCAAAGGTTTAACAATAAAATATAGTTAACTCAATAATATCATCAGTTAATTTTTAATATACTTATGATATTAGGTCCTTCAAACGAGACTTGAAGAAATATTTCAGAGGTCGGCATGACATGAACGACTGCCGATGAATTAGTCAAGTTGCAGAGCTAGTACAAAAAAGAAGTACCTATTAAAAAAGTCCCGTTGACTTCAAAACGAAACGACTCGTTCGCCACCTACTGTAGAATGGTTGTACTAATACAGAAACATTCGCGGGCGTGCAAATATGATCAAAAGAATTACATCGCAATCGGATGAATGGCGTATGTAGAGATAGAGGCAAACAAAGTGTTGGGTACGCGTCACTTCCCCTCTGCGTGAGAGAGGGGGGAGTGTGACGCTTCCCCGATTTGGACGGGCGTTTTTTTTTTTATGCCGGATGCCCGTCTCGTGGACGCCGTACGGATGCCAGTGGGTCGCGATGGTAGTGAGGGGGTCCGGGGGGTGCAATAATGCACGACTGCTTGAGGTGCCGGGTCTTCAATGAAACTCGAACTCTTGTTTACTACTCGCATGACGACCAAAGCTTTCTTCTTGTTGTTCTCCTAGTTACTTGTACTCGCTGAATTGCGCCGTGTCCCATACGGCGCCTCTTCGAGCGTAGTTCGGAGAGTGACCGTAAGGAGAGCCCCGCTTTAATTCTTGTTTTTATTTTAGTTTTCACTTAGGTCGCCCTGTTAATCGCTCTATATTTCTTTCTTTATATACATTGTGTATACATGTTATATATCAAAATATTCCTTGTCGTATTACCTATCCATTAAACATTCACATATTATATATATTAAGTACATATTCCGTAAATAAGCCAAAAACAATGCAATTTACAGGCGGCATCACCGCTTTCCGTTCGTAAAGTTTCTATAACATCGAATATCCTTACTCTATTGACTTATTCTATGCATTTACCTATTCTATAATAATTGTATTCCCATATATGTAACACACAATACATAAGCATTTATATACAACTTAACATGCAACATGCAACTTATAATGTAGCGTAGTCGCTAACATTTCTCTATAATTTTATCTATGTCGATCTATTCTATCATGACACATAGTACATAACACATAAACACAATAATATAACGTAATAACCTAACACAAGACACGAAAATAACAGTTTTGTCGCCAACACAAAGAAACATTAATTTTTATTTATGTGGATACTCGCTTAAAGATTAATGTTTAGGTAATTATCTAAGGAGTACCCCTATCGTTTCAGCATTTTTAAATATACATTAAAATCTTCCACTTATAAAATCATACATAAAATCAGTATTTACTTAAAATTCAATATTAATGTCGTTTTCTGATATTTCCCAAACATAGTACTTTACAAGTTTTAACATGCACGTAAAGGAATTATTTTAAATAAATACAATTTTGGTTGAGAAAAACTGCCCAAAACCATTTGTGATACAGACGTACAAAGATTAATCTTATAAAAAAAAACCTTCGATTGCGAGAGCGTAATTAGTTTCGTAGTTGTGCCAACTGAAGGATTATCAGTTAGTTATATTAGTGTTTTTCTGCTAATACCATTGTAAGGGCTCTTTTACAAAGATATTGTGATAGATAGATAGATAAGGTTTTCATGAAATTCTTAAATCTGTGCAAATAAATAAAAGTAAAATGTCTGTTTGGTATTTATTTCAAATAAAAACTTTTTTTTAAGGCTCTATAAAAGACCTATATTGCAGAGGTTTCACATCACATACGTTTTTATTTATAAAGTATATTGATTGCTTGTTATAATTAATATATTAATACATAATGTAACAAAACAATTTTTAACAAAAGAGAAAACCAACTTCAATGATTTTGAAGAGTTCCCTGACGTATCTCCGAAGTTGAAGATCTAATGCCAATGAAATTAAAATAAGACCAGACTTGAGGTATACAACAAAAAAAATCATCCAAATAGGTTCATAAACAAAGAAGTTACAGCTGAACATCCATAAAAAATATTCATTTGAATCGAGTCTTTTTTTGAATTCTGTTAAAAATGGGACACATGCAATGTGACAGTTATATAATTATATAAATCTTTTTATTTATTTAATAGTGAAAATTTACATTACACTATTTACAGATTTATTTTTTAAAATCTACTATAAAGACCTCTCACGAGAAAGGCCTCCTCTATTACTTTACAAACCTCTCTATCCTTCGCTACTGTAATCGAGGCTTCACCGGCCACCTTGGTTATCTCATCTTTTGGTCTTCTATTTTTTCTATTATTGTTTGGTCCAAGTCAACTAGTTGTCCATTTACCTCGTTTATATATGCGCGCGACATGACCAGCCCATTTCCATTTGAGTTTTTAAGGTGTTTTACAGCATCTAATACATTTGTTGTTGTTTCCATCGACTTCTGGCATACTTGTAGCTAGCTTACTTTGTGTATGAGAATTAAATATCCAATTTGGCAGGCATAAGTGAGGCATGGCAGTAAACAAGAATCGAGTACTTTTTTTCTTAAGTTTTACTGGGAGATTTGATTTTAGTATACTTTTGTAGCTCCGGAATTTATTTCATGTATTTGTTATCCGTCTGTTTAGCTGATCCTGATGTCTAGATGCATTTTTCCCAGATAAATGTATTCCTGAACGTAATCCAAAGTGATATCATTGACTATAATGGGCCTTTTTTGGTGGTTAGTCATAATATTTGTTTTTAGGTTCTAGGTCAATTGTGACAATTAATGTGGCCTATTTTGGGACATGGTCGTTTGAAAAACATGTTGATATTTACAGTTGTGTAGTTATTTGATTAAATCTAAGTACCACTTCTAGAGAATGTACCTAATATCAATGTACGCTCATGGAAAACTTGGTTTTTGTTAGACACCGGTCTCGCGTCCGATAACTTGATACAAACACAATAATATTGTTTCGCGAACTTAACGTGAATTGCTTACATAACTCTAGAAATCTAACGCTCGACTTGAGATAAATGGGATTAGAGTCTCACACAAATAACTAAAACTATGTGTATTATTCGCTTTATGTATTGAGATGTATTCTGTAACACTCATGAAGTTAATTTTCCTTAATTATTATAAGTAATATGAGGGAAATTGTTTTTAAAACAATATGTACCTATAAATACACGACAATTTGTGTTTTTGAATATAAGTCACAAGTTCACAATAATAATAATATAATAATACCAGTGTGTAAGTGTCCCAGTGATAGACAAAGAGGTCTATTCCCGAGAGAAAGCAAGGGTTTAATCACCACGCCAGTCCGCAACGTCTTGACGATTCCAAACACCTAGAAATCCACAGTGCTATATTTTTCTCACACACCGCGGTACTACAAGAACGTTTCTCAAGCGTTTTCCTTCACCATCAGCCAATAGTGTTACACAAATTCCGAAAAAATCATTGGTACACGCCGGGGTACGTACCTGCCGACATCGAATCGATATTCCGCCGGAATAATCCACACGACCAACACGACTTCAAATTTATAAAAAACTAGCTGGGCCGGCAGAGTGCAGACATTGTTCTGCCTTTGCATTAGTCAATAATTTGACCACAGCGCCACCTATCCAAATTTTTTTTCTAAGAACTTTTCTAGGACTATAACGAACAAATCAAAAAAATAATTAGGCATATCCATTGTGTCAATCGTGAGTCTTAAGTTTATAAAAAAGCAGTTTCCGTTTTTACAGAATTTTCAAATTTAACCAGTAGGTAGGTACCATTTCAAAATTTTCTTCCCTAAAAATCTTATTTCAAGTCAAATCGGTCCAGCCGTTATCAAGTGATGCACTTACAACCGAACAGCTTTTCATTTTTATTTCTATAAATAACTTGTTATAACTTTCATATTTTAATGTATGTAATTCTTATGAAACAGGCTTATCGAATAGCGAGATTATTTCAGTTTTTAACAGTTTAATAAATTAATCATCTTATAATATTTAAAATTACATCAATTTTAATTTACATAGATGAGTATTGATTATATAGCCGTGTTAGGTATAAAATCGTTTTTGGCATCATTATAATTAAAAACGGTTATAACAACATCGCTTAGCATCACTCATAATTAATTTCATCCAAGAAAAGATGGGTATTATTAAATCGCCCCGTGGAGACTAATTTAATTTGCAGATCCTCACGGAAGTTTCGGCGTACGCCCAACTCAGGCGTCCACAATATGATAAACCCGTAAGAAGAGCGACAAAATGTTAATTACGACATAAATTAAGTGACGGAACAAACGGGCGTATTTTATGCGTTATTTTTTCTAATAATATTATCATTGTATAGTTATTAATTGGACCTCTCAGAAACCCGCTTAAATTCATTTGATCGTCTACTTACTCTAGACCTACATCCACTTCATTTTCCGTCTTCAGAAGTATTATATTATCATGTACTTCAATACCGAAGTAGGGTGACATGGCTACCTATTAGGCAATGTTTGGAATGTAAGAATATTTTGTACTGTTTCTTGATATTTAAAGATCCCAAAATATTCAAAACACAGTTCGATTTGTTGTGAATTCACGCAATAGACAGTTTTATCGAGTCTTTAACTCTAAATATACCAACACATTTTAATCATTTTTGCTGTATTTTGTGTAATTGTAGCTGCAGCGCGCCTGTTGAATTTGCTTCCAGTAGGTCTTTATAATAAGACTACCACGCGCATACTTCGTGAATTCTTCTTGGAGCAATTAAAAATTTATCTTTCTCGTGCACCCCAAGAAGGCTAGTAAAGAGCTAAAGTTTTCAGCATTCAATCCTCCTCTTATACAGTTATGTGCAATAAAGCATTAAAAATAAGCTAAAGTGAGTGAGTCAATATTGAATGTACTGATTAAATTTATAATTTGTGTATATTTTTGTAATATTAATTAATGACAAAAAGTTTATTTTCATAACTTTGTATACAAAAATGCAAAAAAATAAGTTTTATTGAAGAAATCCAGAGTCAGCGGGACTCGAACCAATGACTACTCGTACTGTACATAGAACAGTGCGTAGAAATCTAGTTATAAGATAATATTAAAAAAAAGCGAAAGGAACTTTGTTACTACCGCGTGTCCCACGACACCTCGTCTAGTCTTTTTTTTTAATGATGATATGTTTTGACAAACTTCCGCAAAAGTAATATTAATGACATCAAGACTTACATTATAAGTCTGTAATGTACTGGAGAAAATAAAAACGCATTGTTAAATTATAGGAATGATATATTATTAATTATGATTTATGGATTTAATATGAGTGCCAACGCTGTATCTCTAACATGATCAACACAGCGCAATGCAGTGTTGTTCTTAAACATATGCTATACGAGATTCCTTATTCTGCTTAATTGCACTGGCTTCTTGATCTTTTAGTTCAAGAATACCGAATACGAACAAAGATTTGTCAACGCGTCGTCTGGTAAAGCTGTGAGTTCCGTAAAGTATGTGGTTAATAAAATGTTAATAATTTCAATTTTAATGCCATTATGCACTTTACAAGAGGTGAGAAAGTAATTTAAATTCAGTTAGAGCAGGCTTGCCGGAGACTTTGCCCCGGGTCTCCTTATAATCTCATTAATTTTAATTTATTCGACTGGATTATTTCTCCTTGGACGCGTCCGATATTTCCTAAATTCTCTGAAAGCGAGGATGGCTAGTTACTGTTTCTTAATAATATTAATGTTACTCTTTTTCAGTAAATATTATTACTGTCACTATCCCATGACAAATTACGGCAATATTGCTAAAACAGTTATTGATTATTTTTTGTCAATCCAAAAGCAACATGTTTTTTATAATAGCTCGGCAAATTCACTATATGCTGTCTCGTAATGGTAAATCTGTAATGTAATCTATCGGCGGTCACCGCTGTCATGCCAGCCTGCATAAATATCTCTTCACATTACGTTTAAAGGACACATTTTCTTTATTTTGCACATACACTTGCACATTTTGAACGCTTTTCAAATTCCCACAAACAAGTACAAAGTTACAATTTCTTGGGGCATTCTAGTCAAATTACTAATTTTATTTTTTATTTCGTCTGGTATCGCCAAGTTAAAATTCTAAAATAAATTAGTCACATTCCGGTCATTAATCATCGTTTTCATAATTGTAGTCAAATCATAAGGGAATCCGTGGCCCCTTTTCCAAAACATTAATTTTATCCTAGCCTAATATTAAATCTAGATCAATTTCCAACTTAAACGGATATCATTAATCATTTCTAAGTGTCAATGGGCAGCATTGATGATAGTATGGACACCAGCTAAAGGCGTATAGCGCTACCTTGAGACCTTTGAGCTAGCGGCATAATATGTGGGTTTACTATAGATAGATAATATCTAATATATTATATATAAATAAGTATATGTAATAATACCAGCAGTGCTCGCGGCTCCACATGCGTTGTTTGTTTTGTATGTTTATCCTTCAATCACGTTTAAATGGCTCGACAAATTATTGTAATGAAATTTTGCACAAATGTCATGGAAACCTACATGAAACCAGATAATTAGCTACCGGGAACCCTTTTATACTTTGAATGTATGTAAAGCTATTAAATAATATTTAAACGATGTAATGAAATGATTTTTGTTTTGGATAGTGGAAAAAGTTTCACCTATAGTGATCGTAGTTGAGTGCTTTAGACCGGGGTGCTATCGATTCGATGTCTGCAGGTTTGAGACGCGGCGAACATTTACTAATTTGAATTGATAAATGTCGGTGAAGGAAAACATCGTGAGGAAACCTAAACGCTTGAAAAATACTCTTGTGGCACCACTATATGTGGAAAAAATATAGAACTATCGATTTGTTGGTATATGAAATCACCAACCTACGTCGTGGTTGGTGTGGCGATTAATCCCGTGCCTTCCTACGGGTAGAGAGAGGCCTTTGTCTAACAGTTGGACACTTACATATATGCCTCTATTGCTGTTGTTGTTGTATTACTTATACAGCTATTGTTATCGCTTGACACGAAATATAATATACATTATTGTCTTTCTACATACTAATTAAAAGAATCTAAGTAAGAACCAGAATCATATATATATATTTCTCGAGGGACTTTTTCCTGGCAACGCCATATCGCAGTTAACTCTCATCAAACAAACATTAAATTTAAACATCATTTTAAAGCTTAGTATATTCGCTGCTATTGATAGAATATTATTTTAGAATACTTAAAAAATTTTTTTTATTCAAAAATTCACTAAAAAAGATTTCTTTATGAATGCAATCTGTTGTGATGCTAACGAAAATATATTCAAGGCGCCATCTATTAACAGTACGTTTAACAATATGACAGCTGCTAGATTGTCGGCATTCTATAATTTGCGAGATATTCACATGGGTTGAGTAGTAAGTATATTTTATATTACATATCCCTTATTAACCGACTCCAAAAAAGGTTCTCAATTCGATTTATTTTTTAATGGATTTTCAGCCATAACTTTTTTGTTTATGAACCGATTGAGATGATTCTTTTTTCCATTGACATTTTACTTTCACCTTTGATGATAAACCAGGAAACTCCTCAAAATCAGTTTTTTTTAAATTTTTTATAAACACTTCGTAGCCAAACAAATATAAATTGTAATATATTTATTTGTATTAGTTATATATTTTCTTTTAGTACATATTTATGAGCAATACACATATGTATTCCGACAGACTTGATGTCTGTTTAACTTTACTCAAAACTCAAGCTCCGTTTTGCCGCGGGGTCTGAAAAAGTTTCAGCATACGGAATGATTCTTTAACACCCCTTCTGGCATCATTATCTCCTCCCAGACCTTCCTCCGTCGCGTTCAAAGGTCGCAGATATACGCCGTGATTGCGACCCACCAAGTGAGATTACATTTCATTTACATACAAATGCGGGACCTTCCGACTTTGAATGGGACGCAGCGGTCGTCTGTTGTTCTAGCAAAAAGCGGGGCTTAATTCGAACAACAATAAGTGCTACGGGCCTGATTGAGGTCCGTCTTCCTCTACTGTACCCGCCTGTTGTCACTTCCAGATGTGGTCATTTTTTTATTTCTTTGTTGTAACATTTCATTAGTTTTTCCATGGTTGGAATATAAAGCTTGGATATATGAACGTTGTGATGACATCTCGTAATAAAAATATTCCTTTTCTTACAGATATGTTTCTAACACATTATATTAATGGAACAATATCCGCAACGCTTCATTGTGAAAGAATAGTATCATTGGCCAAATAGATTGAGAACATATTCTTTATAATTTAGTTTAATTATATCATTTACAAATGGATTCAAGTTTCTAAGGATTCTCTATATATTACCAATTTGATTGATATATTTATATAAGCAACTAAATTTTGCCATCAACGTTTTTCTCGTTGTTTTCAAAATGACACGACTCGCAGCGCTATTTATAATTTATTTTTCCCATTTAGAAACCTTCGCATACTTGCGAACAGTAGGTAACTCGCCAATATTTGCATACGGGACAAATAAATAAATATTCAACTTACGTAAAACTTTACGTATAACTAATATTCTATGAGCAAGTCTATTAACGACTTGAAGACTGTGTTTAAGTACTCAAAATAGAGGGACAAATACGAGACCTTCACAATGATTTGCTATTTACTGCCGCGTGTACCGAAAAAGCAGTTTAAACTAAAATACATAATTAATAATAAAATACATTGTTGATGAAAAATATATTCTACAATTATAAACAATGGATTAATTTGTCTTCTATTCTAACCTTTCATTCTGGAATCTAATTTAATAAAATACATAGTTGATAAATAATATATTCTACAGTTGAAAACATTAGGTTAATGTATCTTCTATTCTAACCTTTCATTCTGGAATCCAATTTAAAAAAATACCTACATAGCTTATGAAAAATATATTCTACAATTGTAAACAATAGATTAATTTATCTTCTATTCTAACCTTTCATTCTGGAATCCAATTTAATAAAATACATAGTTGATAAATAATATATTCTACAGTTGAAAACATTAGGTTAATGTATCTTCTATTCTAACCTTTCATTCTGGAATCCAATTTAATAAAATACCTACATAGCTTATGAAAAATATATTCTACAATTGTAAACAATAGATTAATTTATCTTCTATTCTAACCTTTCATTCTGGAATCCAATTTAATAAAATACATAGTTGATAAATAATATATTCTACAATTGAAAGCATTAGGTTAATGTATCTTCTATTCTAACCATTCATTCTGGAATCCAATTTAATAAAATACATAGTTGATGAAAAATATATTATACAATTGTAAACAATAGATTAATTTATCTTCTGTTCTAACCTTTCATTCTGGAATCCAATTTATTAAAATACATAGTTTATGAATAATATATTCTACAATTGAAAACATTAGATTAATAATTTATCTTCTATTCCAACTTTTAATTCTGGAATCCATTTTACTAACCTCACATTCTTACCGAACAATGTTCACAACATAAATTCATAGCACTATTGAGGTAATTATGCGGTGTTCACCAACTTTTCAAACTATAGTTTTCCTCTGACGCAACCCCTATGTCTAACAAGTGCCGCCTCATTGAATTGTTTATTATTGCAACTTTCGCGACCCTAATCAAGTAATATATGTGTAATCTATACAGGTGAATCATTATGTCTGAAAATGACCTCTTCTCTGTACATTTACCTAATGAATTAATATGATTAATCATTGTAAATATTATATGTAAGTTCAGATAAAAAAGATGAAAATTATAAAAACAGTCGAGTTTCTTGCCGGTTCTTCTCGATGACTGGGATGAATTCCGAATCGGTAGTAGTATTTTAATGTTCATAAGTTCCTTCCTAAGGCCTAAATTGAATAAAAGAGTATTTGATTTTGAATCAGAATGTTTATAGCCTGCAACAGTATAGGGAAAGGACCCCTTTGCCAGTTCCTGGCTACGCCCTTGATTACAATCATAAAAATAACATTAATTTATAGCTTTTACGATAGTTCTAGCTGACCTGTGCGAATATTTCGCGCATTATCGATATAGAATGTAAACTATCTGACAGCTGTCATGTTAATTAAACAGATTGTAAATAGATTGAGCGTCCTATATGTTGATACATTTGTTAATTTTAAAATGATATTTTAATTATTAATTTTGATGAAGAATAACTAACGGAGATATAGCAATGTCAAAAAAAACATCTTTCAGCAATAATATCTATGCTGCGTTTTTTATTCCCACGGAGTAAATTCACAATCGCTAATGTCAAACTTGATAATAATGTTACGACATTTATTTTTGCAGTTTTGTGCTACCGTATATTTTTTACGGTACAATTATTTGAATCGTAATATTTTAAATACTGTATTGAAGATTTTTATTAATTAATTTAAATATTTTCTGTTATTCAACATACCCGATCATTTACTACTATCATTACATAATTGAAGAATATACGGCGAACAACTGCAAAAAAAAACTAACAAGAACGCTTTGGTAGGCCCACGAGAGATGCGAATTTGTCTCACTTATTCGGTCTTTACATTTAAGGGATTCAATGTTCTTTGAAAAAAATAACACCTATAGGTATAATATCTTATATGGTTTTACAATTAGTACCGATTGGTGACATCACTATTTTAAAAACACAATAAACTAGCAACACATGAAATGTCATTTTACTCCGTGGGAATAAAAAATGCATTCTAGGGATCACATAAAAATGTCAATCTAGCAAATTTGGTAGCAAATGAATCTCTGCTCAGCCCTACACTAATAAAGTCATCATTATTTACTCATGCCGCGTGTCCCATACCTACTTAACAAGATGAATTTTCTTTATGGAGCATTCATTAAGGCTGGAAAAGATGTTCTCTCATATAAGTGTCCGCAGAAAATATGATCACCTTATATTACTTAATCAACCTCTGTGGGGCGTTAAATAAACCTTTCCTGTCCTTTCGTACTAAGAGCTAGATTAAACGGGACACCGCGATAAAGCTCCAATGACCACTGTAATTTGATCTGTGGAAGTTGGGTCCTATTTAAGCGGTCGGAGGGATACGCCGGATCGTGATAGCGTGGTAGTAATATAATACCGCAACGTACCTCCGCTATTCCGTTGGACGTATATGAATCGCTGTTATTTTTCTTTTAATTACGCCCGCCCGCTGTTCGTTGACGCGCTTTGTCGTCACTTTGTGTCGCCTGTACTAACTTGGATAATCATTTATTTCACTACTTAATTTGATTTTGTTAAACGATGAGTTTATTATTATTAATATTACATGAGTAATTTTATACTACAAAGGTGGCAAACAAGCATACGGTCCGCCTGATGGTAAGCAGCTACCGTAGCCTATGGACCACTATCGCGTTGCCGACCTTGAGAACCTCCCTACCCCAAGGAGCTCTGGGAATCCTACTCACCACAGGAGCACAACATAAGATTATTTGGCTACGATCTTCTGTAAAGGGGAGATATTCCACCAGTAGGGCGGCCCCAAGTAGAGAGAAATCTCCAAAGAAATTTCTCTGTGCCCTACCTCTCTTAATATATCTTATTTACCTATGATCATTGCTAATGGCAAAGTGAATTATATTAGTAAATCAATCAACGAGTTTATACCAGAATCAATTATTTTATTACAACTAAGAAAAATATTATTATAAAGTTAACTGAACTTTTTTTAAATACTTTGTTTCTTTACGCAGCTGCACATTTCAAATTCTCATAATAAAAGAAATAGACTGTAGAAAATGTTTCAAGCAAAACGCTAACATAAGACTTTTATCCCATAAATTTGAATAACTCATAATAAAGCATATCTTCCGTTGAATATAAATAGGTTTTACTTAACACAACCCTATCTGTAACAGGTGTAAAAAAAAGTCTGGCAACACTCAACAGTTCGGTCACGTCACCGACGACCGACCACGAGCCCGCACTTTAAGCAAAACGGTTAGGCAAAGCTTACCTATTTAAAGTCTAGACGGGTATTATTTCAAATCTGCTATGAGTAGGGTAGAACTCGTTGTCATACCGAAGCGGCCTATAGAATTTCAAGTGCTCTAAATCCCAAAGATTTATACGGAGGCATTTATTTTATTTATTGATTATGCTAGGCTTAGATGCCTATAGAGATGGGCAGACTAGAATTCTTAATTTACATATCTATTACGAATATCCATAAAAAAGTTTTTATTATTATTTTTATTAGTGAATTAAATCTTACTGATATTATAAATGTGTAGGCTTGTGCTTAAATTACGTTTGAACAGCTGGACGGATTCTAATGTAAAAATTAGCATAAAGTGTGATTATGATAAGCGATAAGACTTGGACGCTTTTTATATTTAAGAAGATTTAAAAAATTAATTATTGCTAATGTTTAATATACGCTTAACTGACTATTGCTTAATGTGAAATATAAAAAAATAAAAATATAAAAAGTGCTTATGTAGGATTATGCAAGATGAATGAAACGTAAGAGGTGTCTGAAATATATGGATGTATAACTTTCCGAGTCCGAGCCACCGAGTCAGTCGCCAGCCGCAGTAAAATCAAAATCAAAAATCCTTTACTTAATTTATACCCTAAATCGGTAAACATCCCAAACATCAGTAAGAAACTCGATAGCACTTATCAATTAAAAATATTTACTATGTGTGGACGCGTCAACTAAGCAATATAGAGGGTCGCTAATCCACGAGCGGGGAGAGTTAGGAATATGTAAGAAAGAGTTACCTTGAAACTGGATAAGTAAGAAACAGCTGCACCGCTTATTCCACGATCACCTTTATGTGGTATTCTGCAGCTTCAGCCTGGCAGCGCTTCTTCTCGGCCAATTCCTCAGATTTGCGGCTTCGATAGTAGTGGACCAGCTGGATGTCGTGCAGCGTGCACAAGCAACTCCAACAAGCGGGATATATATAATTTAGATAGATCGACTCGCGGCGGCGGTGGTCAATCATAGACTGCATAGTGTGCGGTGCAGCGAAAAATAACAAAAAGAAAAAACTAATAATGAAAGTACCCCACATAAATAATTGACTTAAATGCTATTGACAAAACATTAGGCGCTAACATTGCCCCCGGCTTTAAAACCATTGGTTTTAAAATAATACAATAAGAGAGCGGGGGCTTGAAAAGTTTATTGTGAAGGAAGCGGGCAAAGACGAACCACAGGTCGCTTAAAAACGCCTGTAGCTGTTTTAACAGAAGCTACTCTAATAACTCCATCGCTGCCGGGATAAGTAGCGATGACGATGCCCAAAGGCCAATGAAGTGGAGGTATATTGTCGGTCACTATGACGACGACTGTGCCTACTGACACTGGATTAGATGGAGTATTCCACTTCCCTCGACACTGTAAAAGGTGAAGGTATTCCTGTTTCCATCGTCTTGCGAAAGACTGTACTATTTGATCAAGAAGCGCGTAACGATGTAGTAAGTAAGGCTTCTCATCGACAACTTCATACGCGGGTAAGTATTTTAGCGGAGTTGACATCAAGAAATGAGATGGCGTCAACGCGGTAAGCTCAGAAGGATCTTGACTTAAAAGCGTAAGTGGACGAGAATTAATCACTGTCTCAATCTGAGTCAAAACAGTGAGTAGTTCCTCGTATGTAAGTAACTGCGTGCCAATCACTCGATACAAATGCGTCTTAAATGCTTTCACATAAATCTCATAATTTCCACCAAAGTGTGGACTGCGTGGAGGGTTGAATTTCCAACTTATGCGGTTAGAAGCGAGTTCGTTTCCGAATGAAGCATTAAACTCCTCAGAATTTAACATATTATAAATTGCGTTTTTAGCTCCAACGAATGTTTTAGCGTTATCCGAATATAACACAGATACAGCACCACGTCGAGACAAGAAACGTTTGAATGCGGATAAGAAGGTGTTAGTGCTTAAGTCTGTTGTGAGCTCTACGTGAACTGCGCGGGTCGTCATGCATACAAAGATGCATAAATATGATTTTATGGACCTAACTCCACGTTTTCTGTAAGGTATAATATTGATTGGACCCGCAAAGTCAACAGATGTGTGTACGAAAGCTTTTACATCATTCACACGGCAAGCGGGTAAATGAGACATAAATGGAAAGGTCTGTTTAGGTTTAGCCCTAAAACACAAATTGCATTTAAATACTACGGAGCGGGTTAGAGTTCTACATGATATAACCCAATATCTTTGACGTAAAATTGACATTAATGCGACTGGTCCTGTATGACAGTTCGTGCGGTGATAGTAAGTAACGATTAATTCCACGATACGATCCGTTCGCGGTAATAAAATAGGATGTTGTTGATCATATGACAAGTCAGCATTAGAGAGACGACCACCGACTCGAATGAGGCCGTTGTCATCTAGGAAAGGAGCCAACCGTTGGATGGCGTTAGAGCAGCGTTTGTTTGATTTTAAATTTAGAATAATGTCATTAAAATAACGACCTTGTAAATATTTTAAAATGTATAATTCAGCGTAATTCATTTCACTGGCGGTAAAAATATTTGAGCGCGGTAGTATTTTTAAGAAACGTAAAATATACACGACTGTGTGTAAAAGCACAGGCCATGATGAAACGCGTTGGGATAATTCAAGAAGCGGATGAGATGTCGCTTCGCACGTGGTAACAGCAGGGAGCGAAATAACCTTTTCTTCCGGTAAATCAAGCTTAGCGTCAGGCGCAATAGTGGTGATCGGCCAATGACACACATCTTGTCTAAGCCAAGACGGACCAGTATACCACTCTTTGTTTGATAACATGTTAGCGGGAGAAAGGCCACGCGATAAACAGTCGCTCGCGTTCTGAACACCTGGAACGTGATAAAAATGTTCAGATGCAATAGCGGACGTGATCTTAGTAATGCGTGTGGCTACAAACGTTTTGAACTTGTAAGGTTCTGAGTGTATCCAATGCAGGGTGACCATGGAGTCAGTAAAACAGAAAATGTCATTAACTTTGTGGCGTTTGCCGTAAGTATCGGCCACACGGCGGACTAGTTTGGCCATCAAAAGAATAGCACACAACTCTAGTCTGGCTATAGATACTGTCTTTAGCGGAGCAACCTTTGACTTGGCGCAAACTAACTGGGTTAATGCGGGTGCTAGAGAAGAGGGTTCGACGCGAATATAAATAACGCATCCGTAAGCTCTTTCGCTGGCATCGGAAAATGCGACTAGCTGAATTTGAGAACCTTCGAAAACGTTTAAATGACGCGGGATTCGTAAATGTTGTAAAGCGGGTAATTCGCGTAAGTAGTTTTGCCAAAGGCTTAAAATATCAAGGGGCGGTTCTTCGTCCCAGTCAAGTTTCAAAACACAAAGTTTTTGTAGAATAAGTTTAGCATACAATATGACTGGTGCAATAAGGCCTAATACGTCATATTGACGTGCTATAACTGAAAGAATGTTGCGTTTGGTCATTGGGCGGTTATCAAGCGTTACTGTAAACATAAACTCATCAGTGACTGGCGACCACTGTAGTCCGAGTACCTTTAAAGTATGATTTGGATCATCAAAATTTATATTAGAATTATAGCGGTATGATTCAGGCAGTGAGTCAAGCAACTCAGGCGTGTTGCTCGACCACTTTCCAAGCTCAAAGCCCCCGGCTTTAAAGAGATCGCGGAGGTCACATCTGAGCTGTAGACAATCAGAAATACTGGATATAGAATAACAGATGTCGTCTGTGTATCTGTTATTTTCTACAACAGTAGCTGCAAGAGGATAGCGAGCGCGCTCATCATCGCATAGCTGTCGTATGACGCGCAACGCTAAAAAAGGACTGCTACGCAGACCGAAACATACGCGGTTAAATTGATAGGTGTTTAGAGGACCCGTAGGGTCAGGGCGGTATAAAAATTTCTGAAAAATCCTATCACTCGTTTGAACGAAAATTTGAAGATACATTTGTTTTACATCCGCGGTTAAAGCTATTTTATAGAAACGAAATTCGAGTAAAATTGAAAACAAATCATTTTGAAGATTTTCACCAGTGTGAAGTATTTCATTTAAAGAAATTCCAGAATCCGTTTTTGAGCTAGCGTCCATAACCATACGCCACTTAGTAGTGGTCTTATCAAGACGAGTCACTGCATGGCGCGGGATATAATAACCAGATAAATAATTATCATCGTTTACTATAGATATGTACTCTTTTTCTAAATACTCTGTTATTATGGCGTGATATTCAACCTGTAACTGAGGCTGACAACAAAACTTGCGTTCGAGTGACAAGAAGCGGCGTTTAGCGATTTGATATGAATTACCTAACACAGCGGGATCGCGAGCGAAGGGTAAGCGAACACAATAGCGGCCTGTATCATCTCTCTTAATATTATTTGCAAATATTTCTTCACATTCGCGAGCGGCAAGATTTAAAGTTGGTTTATATGAAACTTCTTCAAGTTGCCAAAATTTCTGTAAAGTTTGTTCTAACGGTGGTTCATGATCTACAACCGAACATAAAGAGAGAGAACTCTGATTGTAATCATTATTGACAGAGGCGTTACCTATTATTATGTAGCCAAATATAGTTTCAAAACCAGTTGGCGTTCCTGGCGGGCCTTTTATGTGGTTAGAAAGTAAAATTTCAGAAAATAGCGGTGCACCAATGAGAATATCAATTTCTCCAGGTTTATTAAAATCGGCATCAGCAAGCGGGACATTATTTAAGTGCGGTAAAGAAAAAGAATCGATATTTACTACGGGCAATTTATCGGTAATGCGGTTAATAATATAAGTGTTGAGCGGTAACGAAACGTTTTTATCTAATCGGGAATATAAAACTAAAGATGTTTCTCCCTTGATAGGATTAGGTGCGGAACCTATGCCCTTAACAACGGCGCGAGTCATTTTATTAAAATTAAAATTAAGTTTATTACATAATTGCAAAGTAATAAAATTGTTTTGTGAACCCGGGTCTATAAGGGCGCGAACGGATTGCATACGACCATTCAAATCTTTAGAGTAGACTTGGACCGTGCCTAATAAACAAGTCGTATTGTTATACGAACTCGAGCGAACGTTGCACAGCGAAACATGTTGTGTTAAAGCGGACTGCGGAACGTTAGTACTAGAATAGTGAGGTGAGTCGAGACTAGGCGTCTGCGATGGTTGCGCGGAGAAGCGGGCGGGTGATATTGGAGGTGGCCGAGAAGCGAACATCGAGCCATCCAATGGTGGCGGCTGCGCGGGCGCAATTGTACCACGCGCTGTTTGTTTACGACATAATAGCGAATGATGTTTGTAATTGCAATATCTACAATTATAAGTTGATTTACAGGCGGAACTATTATGAGAAACACTTAAACAATTCGTACAACCATTATGCTGTTTAATGAAGTTATATTTATCTTCGATAGATAAATTATAAAAATCTGTGCATTTGAACAAGTGATAATGATTAGTTCGTTTACACAATGAGCATGCCTTCAAACTCGACGCGGTTAGAAATACGTGAGTAGGCCTAGCGCTAGCGGTAGCAGTGTGCTTCAGCACGCGTTCAGTGCGGCAACGCTGTGTAGTAGTTGAAGTGGGAACGGTACGTTCTAGGATTTTTGCCTGATCACGTAAAAATGAAACTAAGTCATCGTACATAGGTAACGATGTACTGCGATTTGACATTTCAAACGCTCTTGCAGTTTTTGTATCGATTTTATTTAAAGCTAAATAAAGAAACATAAAATCAGATAAGTTTTGAATATTGAGCGATTTGAGACTTGACACTGCGGTACAGAATTTTTCCAAAAATAAATCTAAGTTTTTGGATGTTGCGGCATTAAATGACTTAAATTCAAACATTTGATCCAAGTAAACGTTGGCTAAGCTGCGTTTGTCATTAAATTTATTAACAAGCGTTCTCCAAATTAGTTGATAATTTTCACCATTTGGTGTTATACCTGAACATACTGATAGTGCCCTACCTGACAGCTTCCCTATGAGATATTGAATGCGTTCATTATCCGTAATATCTGGATTTTCATGAATCGTGCGTTTAAAAGATTCGTAAAATAAGGACCACTTTAAATGGTCACCACTAAATCCGACTAAGTCCAATTCAGGCAAACGTATTGACCTTGTTGACGTTCCACATCTTGTTTCAGGTATAATATGTTTCTTATCAGCTATTAATTGTTGAGTTACATGTTTGCTGCGGCAATACAAATCTTCAAAAGCCGAAAAGCTTTGATAATTAACTGAGGCGGTAGGATTTAATATTAATTGCGTTTCATTAACTGTGTCAATAATTTTATTATATTCTGAGCGTAAACCATCTAAAGAGGCGATATTGTAAAGGAACATTTGTTGCGAGATTTCATCTTTGAAAGCATTTAAGGCGTGATCGTAAATAGTTTGCATACGAGCGAAAATGGCATCTCGTTTACCAATTAACTGTTTCAATTTAATCTCATTAAGATTAAATGAACCTCCAAAGTCATCATCCATGTCACCTTTTGACGACATGATTACTAAAAATGTTACAAGTTTTGTACTATTTCAATGTTACGAAATTCTCACTAGTGACTGCAACATACAATGCAACTGGCTCATAAAAACATGAGCGCACGGAACGATTGAGTGATGCGTGGCGTAGTTAGCGGGAATACCTTCACAAGAGATTAAAAATAAATAAAATGTTTTGTATGAATTATTTTGCTTTTAGGAAGTGAAATATCCGAAATAATTGCACTATAGACACTTAAATACAAATATCAAATACTTAATATGTGTATAAGTATTATGAAAGCAAGTAAAATAGGATTTTAATACTCCAATATGGGTGATGTAACAAAGATGTATGTGGGAAAATAATACTAACGTTGAACTTGCGGGGTAGTATAGGTAGTTTTTTAATACTACATGAATGCGGAAAATACTATAAATTATTAAGAAAGCGGGGAAAATGAGGAGAAATGCGGTATAGGGCTCGAAAGCCAGAAAGAATGTGCGGTTAGAAAGATTTAGAAAGAACCATCCGGTTCGAAGGCCAAAAAAAATGTGGACGCGTCAACTAAGCAATATAGAGGGTCGCTAATCCACGAGCGGGGAGAGTTAGGAATATGTAAGAAAGAGTTACCTTGAAACTGGATAAGTAAGAAACAGCTGCACCGCTTATTCCACGATCACCTTTATGTGGTATTCTGCAGCTTCAGCCTGGCAGCGCTTCTTCTCGGCCAATTCCTCAGATTTGCGGCTTCGATAGTAGTGGACCAGCTGGATGTCGTGCAGCGTGCACAAGCAACTCCAACAAGCGGGATATATATAATTTAGATAGATCGACTCGCGGCGGCGGTGGTCAATCATAGACTGCATAGTGTGCGGTGCAGCGAAAAATAACAAAAAGAAAAAACTAATAATGAAAGTACCCCACATAAATAATTGACTTAAATGCTATTGATAAAACATTAGGCGCTAACACTATGCAAATAGTTTTTATAGTTTTGTAATAAATATATTATATTCTAGTGGGAGAGGAAGTCACTATCATTTACATTATTATGTAACTGTATAATAATATAATCATTTGACAGTACAGCCTGCTTGACATGATCCTTGAACCTAATGTCTGGCAAATAAGTAATATGCTGAGGAATTTTATTAAAGAACTGAACACTATTAAATAAAAACTTTTCTTGGTCTTCCTAAAAGTAAAAGTCAGAATAACTAATTTACATAATACTAGTATAGATGAGAGAAAGAGGTAGAGTTTAATATAACCCTTTAAAGAGTAGTCGTTAAAATCAAGAGCTCAGTACAGTGGGCGTGTAGAGTTAGTGGTCGTCGTCATTTCAAAGCGACCCTAATTTAATAAAGAGAGAGTGTACGATCAAAAAGTTTAGTGAATGGGACCGGTATGAATACGTGTAATGAATAGGAATGTATAATTTCGAGCCTTGTGCTGTGCGGCATGTGGCGTGCCATTAATGGGTTTCGACGGAACGATTCCGTGTAATTACTGTAATATAATATATTAATATAAGATGTACGACGACAGAGGAATGCGTAGTGTTTATAAAAATCGTAATTTCTTTAAATTTAAATATGAGGCTCTTAAAATGAATATATGGCGGTTTCGTTTTTTTTTTGTTTCTGATATAAATCATGAATAAAGTTGCGAATGATCACTGCAAAATTTTCTTATTTATTAAGAACCTAAAAATTAACAGTTATCCTGAGTAAGGCCAGACAATAATAGCTGAGTTTAACTCCTAAGGACTGAGTTAGGACGCTTCATGTACCCTTGCGTAATTAAATAATATAGATTTTTGTGAACTAACAACATATAAATATTATTTAATACAATATTGAGTTGCAATTATTATAAAATAGTAATAAAATGATTATCGACGATTATCATTGCAATTATCTATCAATTATTTATGACTTTTATTTTCAAGGGAATTTACTAATTCCTACTGTTGATGTAACATACTTTGTAGAAAAGTATGTTTGGCAACCATACTTTATTTTCGATAAACATACTATAAACTTTTATTTAAATTCCTTAATTTTTATTATTACATTCTCACCAAACATTATTGAATTTAGTTTATGGTAATAAATATTATGCACTTTTATCAATAATAGATTTTTTTATAAAAAAAAAAAAAAAAAAAAAAAAAAAATCGTAATCGAAATCATTATTGTCAATTATTAAGCGCATTAATTGTAATCGTAATAGTAGTGATAATTATTAAATCACAAAAAAAAAAATATTCTCTGTAACTAACGAGACGCTACTTGTTACTTTGTGACTGGATGATATGTTGATATAATTTTAGTGAATATGTTTTCAGAAGGTAAACTCTGAAACAACTCACCCGATCCTAAAAATTATTTCACTTGTAGAAAGCTACGTTCTCTCTTAGCAACATGGGCTATATTTCATTTTTAATAAGATTTATATTGTAACTAGCTGTGCCTCGCGATTCAGCCGCATTACATCACATCACATGCCTACAGGTTTGTCAGATTGGTAGACATTTTTATGGTCACTACTCTGCGCCTAATGATCATAGCGTGATGTTAGATAGCCAATAACCTTTCTTGATAAATAAGGCTATAAACAATACGACTGAGATTTCAAAGATTTGCACATTCAAACACAAAAAAAAAATATCTTTTGAGCTTTTTCATGAGTATACATTAACGCGAACAATCGCGGACGGTTGCTAGTCTGTAATGAAACACCTACTTATATATTGCAGTGTAACTTGAAATTTCGCCGTTCTACGATACACGAGCCTTTAATAAGGTACAAAACTTTAAAATAAAATAGATAGGTACGTAGAAATATATAATACAAGAGTAGAATTCAGGATTCGCATAGACCTTCGTCACCGTGATAACCAATCGTCGGCTGTCACAAATCCCAAGGCTACGGCTAGGCACGTGCTCTCGTCATTTTTATATGATTACACACCAACTCGCAAGGAATCGCTTAGTCTTACGGTCAACGCGGGCTTGACACGAGCCTTTACGATTTTCATTTTCCTTTAAGAAATGTGTATCTGCAGTACCTACTATTTTTTATAGACGTTGAATCAGGCGTGAACGCTGCGTGGACAGTAAATAATTATTACAAAAGTTACCTCAAACGTCGAAATATTTTTGACCGACGCAGCCTTGTTGTATCTATTAGGTTTCCATTTCCGTGTCCGCTTTGATGACAACCGTTTCATCCTCTCCTTAACTTTCTGCCTAGAAGCAATTTTACGAAGAAAAGGAATCGAAAGCCGGGTTTTTTTAAATTAAACTGTTCGTAACTCTGTAATTACTTTTCTTTTCGTATGTTTCCGAGTCTTTGTCAAACGATGTCGCAAATAATGAATTATATATCAAGCAGTTTATAAGTACGCTTAGAAGAAGAAACGAAGAAAAGTTAAAAAAGGCAATATGTTTTTCTTTTTTTTCAGTATCGTTCTCATCGTTAATGAGTTGTTCTTATTATAAATTTATAACATTTTAATTCGATCTTCCAGTAAGTAGTCTTTTTATATATCACGATGGTGGCAAACAAGCGTGTGGTCCGCCTGTTTGTAAACGGTTACTGTAGCCTATGAACGCTGGCAACACCAGAGGTATCACTAGCGCGTTGCCGACCTTGAACCCCCTACCTTGAGCTACCCCCCTTGAACTCTTGAAACCCAACTCACCGCAGGAACACAACACATGGTTATTTGGCTGCGGTCATCTGTCGGGATGTCCCAAGTAAAGAGAAATCTTCATAACTTTCGTTTCCAAGCTTATATTTTTATAAGAGCTAATCTCTAGAACTATTAATCCGATTCTAAAAATTCTGTCACTGATAGGAAGTTACATTGTCTCTGAGTGAATTAGGTTATTTATTTAAACTAAATTTTATATTGTAATGAATGCGAACGATATCGCGGGCGATTACTAGTCTAATATAAAATGTATCATGTTTATGTAAATAGAACAAAAAAACTACATTACAATATTATTTATTGTTTATGTAAAAAGCTAAATATTTGTATACTCGACCTCGGTCGACGATGGAAAATCGCTTAGAACACATTTATCACGGCAACCAGACACGCCCTTATAAGTTTTATTCACGCGTAAGTAGTAAATATACAAAGATTTATTGCCTAATAACAGTGTGCTCGGAGAGGCCATTAGAACAGTGCCCAGAGGACCGCGACTCGCTTCCACGACCCTTATACTGCCTTCCTACGATATTAAAGGTTATTAACTTAAATACCTGGACAACACTTGATTAAATTTAAAACTATTCTCATATATAAAGCTGCTAGAAGACGGATTTATTAGTTTTCACAGTAATTTGTACATTAATTTAATTTAGGTTAAATATACTCAAAAGACAATGAAAAGGAATTAATGAATCATATAACTATTTTATAATAATACCAATATAACGCGAAACCGGCGTTGGAGAACCAGAGCCAAATTATTTACTTCGATGGAAGATTATTAACAACCAGAACAGTACACAATAAAAATAGACCACTTAGCGTGGAGAATCTTACTCTCTAGAACTCCACGATGTACTATTCGACGCCGTAAAAGGGCGACACAATATGGCAAAAGCATTTCGCTGTATTGCCCTGGCGCTAAAAGGAGACAGTTCGATACAACCCTGTCTCCCAGACAGCCGAACTTGTGCAATGGAAAGGACTTGTGTCCCCGAACCGTCTCCCCTTGTTCAGATAGGACGGAGGAACAAGGCAAGCAAATCGCCCCTTCCTGGCGTCCGCTCATCTACGCTGGAGAGGATCGCTCAGAAGATTTTCCTCGCGAGCCCTCTCCGCGGTCTCCTTCTGCGACATCGCGTCCACTTCCCTATCACTCCCTATCTATCTATCCCTATCTATCAAGAATGGCGCTAACCACACCGGGCCATCGTGATCAGAGTTTGACATAATTGTAGTAGATAAACTCACGAAATAAACCTACATAATTGATATTGCTGTATTTAACTGTTAGAAGAGAAAAGTCACATACATAATATATATATATATATATACACAGAAATGAAGGAAGAAATTACTAAACTATGGAATATGAACAAACTATGTATTGTGCCTCTGGTACTCTTCAAGACAAGGGTCATTCCCAATGAACTTCCCCATTATCTACAGCATACTGACATAAACAGCAAAACAAACACGCTCATGCAAAAATAGCTGCAGTTTCAAGTACTTGCAAGAGTTCGGAAGTAGGTACTTGCAAAATGAGTTAGTAACCGCAAATTAACTCCACTTAACCATGACACGTGGTCTTCATAATTACCGAAACTTTAAGTTTCAAGAACGAGAATATATACAAAATAATAATAATGACTTTTTGATTCTTTTTTATGCAATGATGGCTCAGCGTGTACGGAAACACTGTTGATTAATGTGACTACGTATCTCTACAATGAGCCTTAGCTTTTAGTAAAGAAAAACATCGCAAAGTAACAATAGCATGGTATTTTTCTAATACTCGCCTGACTAGGTACCACCCTAAAGTTGAAAATCTGTCACCAAGCAACTATAGGTGTATTCTGACAGCTGAACTTTAGTGCTAGTTTTCCTACTATGCTTTGCGTACTACCATCTGAGGCTACATCGACACTTAACATCACAAGAGATTATTGATTATTAAGATATAAAAAACTTTTTCGATTAATATTTTATATTCTATTCTAATTTAATAATCTTAATTAACAAGCGATCAACTACAGATGCTTTATGCGTATATAACTCTAGATTCGATCCTCAATCAGTCCTAAAAGTGTTTTACCCGAAAATCTTACAGAATTTATACGTTTACCAAAACTACGAAAAACACCTATTTTAGGTACACGGTGTTTTTGTTCGATGGGCAACTAATTTAACGGCATTGTGTCATTTGTCCATTGTTAGTAGGATCGTCTAAACCTAAGTGGGATAAGACACGCATTAGATTATAGTGTCTAAGTCTAGGAATTAGTAGACGACCATTCGGTAAAGTCAATTTCAATCGTATACTAATTTAATTAAATTACCACATTTAAGAATTGTAGTGGTAGAGTTGTTTAGACCGGCGAAATATCGATTATTGTCCACAGGAGAATCCTTTAATGTAACAACGAATTCTTAAGTATTCGTGGACATTTGCTAATTTAATGTATAGTAACACTATCAGCTGACCGTGAAGGAAAATCGTTAGGAAACCAAAATGCTTGAGAAATGTTCTTGTAGTAGTGCCACTGTAAGAGGCCCCATTTCCCTCCATCAGTGGTACACTTACAAGCTGGTGTTATTATTATGTAAATGTGGCGTAAACTGATTGGGCTTTACATAATTAGATTCTATATTGAGACTATATTTATATAGACTTAAGAATCTAAATATTTGTTTAAGCTACTCCGAATTAAGACTATAGATAACCGTTCTCATCGTTCTAGGTACACTGCAGATAGTGAAAAGCGAAGAGGAAGATTACGGGAAATTCGAGTGCGTAGCGGAAAACTCCATCGGTACAGAATTCTCTAAGCCGACTGTTTTGTACGTCAAGGGTAAGTTTTTTAAAGTTCAATATCATATATTTGTAATTATTCGGCCACCAGGAGAATTATAATAACTTATTCACACGAAAATGTTATTAAGCACATTTAATCATAACCTTTCCTCATAAGCGCCCGCGTCTGTGTAATTTACGGGAGTAAATAAATAAGCCATAAAGATAATTTTAGTAAGTTATTAGTGACATACATGGTGGATCAACTTATTATTATTATATTTTCAATTTCATTTAAATATTATTTTTGTTAATTAAAAAAAAACTAAATAACTTTCCCTTAAACTTAAACTAAATCACATCTGCTTCAATCGTAAGCAATGCCAATAACATAGTTAGATGAATTAAAAAGAGAAAACAGCAACAGAATAATCCAATTTTTTTATTTTACAAATCTGTATTTGGCGGGAACTTAAACTGTCATGTTGTGAAAAATAAAAATAAAAATATTAATTTAAAAATAAACTTTACGTATTTGGCTCTATAGTAGGTATGTAATATTGATGGTATTTTATGATATATAGTTTGTTTATTGCGTATAAGTGAAGTGGATTATAAATAATCATTAGAAATGTTTTAGTTGCTACAAGAACTCCTTTGTCTGTTCTAAGAGAGCCACTATCTTGCTAGAGCGTTGTTAGAACTCTGAAGGTTAGAAAAATATTCTATTCACGTGACTTTCATAGAACTGTGTGTAAACAGACGTTTCCATGAAATAAGAAGTTGAGGTTAAGTTGGACGAGCTTAGTAATGTGACTTATTTAAAGTCAAAGTAAATATACACTAGTAATGAATGCGCCATGGTAAATACAGGAAAAAACATTGTCATCAAGATATCATGCTGGCTAGAAAATAAAACACCAAAGCCAATGCAAAAAACCACTGCTTAAACTAGTCTAGATGTAACTGGTTTTTAATATAGGCGACCCACCGAAATAAGCTTGCTGTTTGTACTGCACGAGATTTGTTTGAAATACCTGTTTTAATATTAGTAAGTACTTCAATTTTTATGAGTTTAACGGACAGGAATACTAAAACAAGATATTAAAATATTTTACAACGGCGTGTATTTTACATAGATCAATTAAATATTATGATTTTTTTAGCATAGAAAGTAAATTATTTACAAATCCTTGGCAATTTAAAAAAATATATAAAGAAAAATGATTACCATAATCTACAAAACCAGAGTATTAAAAATCAATGAATAAATCACAAACAATTTTTGAAAAATGTTGATAAACCTAATCTAGTTTCTTCCCGGCTCTTCTCGGTGGCTGGGATATTTTCCGAACTGGTAGTATTGTATTGAAATTCTTAAGTGCCTTCATAGGGCCTAAATTGAATTAATATTTTTGATTTTGATCACTTTAATCGTCAGCAATTACAAAAAATTACAAATTCTATTTTGGTGATACCTAATACAATTGCCAAATAAGTGTTTAAATTTTAAATAAATTTAAATATTATATACTTACCAGGATTTCGTTACTTACTACAACGAAACCACATCAAAAGTCTGGCGATGAGATAGGCGTACCTCTCGAACAGACTTGTTTGTGGTCAAATTACTTAACGAACCACCACTAACGCTGTGAGCCTATGATTAGTCTATGAAAGTGAACGGCATATAATATTAATGGGTATATCTTGTGCTAAAGTGAGATAGCAGATAAACTGAAAGAGGTTATTTTGTACATTAAATAAAGAAGCGTTTCTCTCTTCAATATTACTACAAAATTATGATTGGTATTGTTATTATTTATGTATTCAGTTTTTAAATATACTGAACTAGCTGTGAACCGCGGTTTCACCCACAGCTTGCCAGATTGCTTGACGTTCATGGTTACTTCTCCGCTCCTTATATCCTAGCGTGAAGTTATGTAGCCTATAACGTTTCTCAATAAGTATCCTATAAAATGCAAAATGATTTTTTAACTATAAGTGGTAGCTCTAGAGATTAGCGCGTTCAAATAAACAAAAAAAAAACTCTTGAACTTTTATAATATTAGTATAGATTAACTGTCTGTGCTTCTGCATGTTCCTTTTTTATATTTTCCTATCATTCAACAGTAGGAAAATAATATCAACGGTGCGTTCATAACATCAAAGGCATCAATATAGCGCTCCCTATCTTTCTTCTCTACTCTGTGCCCCATTCTTGAAGAATTGAGAATGGTAATTATAACGTAGATTGATGTGTATATTTACTGTGTACTTATAGTTATGTACCGAGAGATCTGCAATCCATCGACGGTCGCCGCTCTCATGCCGGCCCGCAAGCCTCTTCGCATTTGGATATAAGTACACTGGCTGATCCCGAAACGCGGAAAATCCAAAACAGAGTCCGCTAGCTGAATTCATTTTAAAATACCAACATTAAAAATAAGAACTTTCAAATTATAACTGTCGTATAATTTAATTAATAGACCACTCATTTAAAAATGCCGTCGTTAGTATGGTTATATCAAATGATTTTTATCCCGTCCATATTCTTTTATTACATATGATATAATATGTAAGGTGCACCTCGTGCAACCTACATATGGATGGACTGAATAATTTTCACAATACATTCAACTAAGAGATAACGTCATTGCACAGGCAGTAGTGGAGAGTCCCGCCGCGCCGCGCCGCGCCCTCTACACTTTTTATCGGCTTGCTAACATTTATATACATACAAACATATTACATACTTAGATAAAATGAATATTGATTACCTCTTGTTTCTATGTATTAGTATTTTATATAGAACTAGCTGTGCCGCGACTCCGCTCGCGTGGTATACAGAATTATTGCTTAGGTTTTGATGTGAAATATCTAATGCGGCGGTTCAAACCGATTGTTGGGCCCAATGTTGGCGTGGCGACACTTTGGCTAACGTTGGCTGTGTGTAGCCGAGTTTGTTTGTTTTTTTTTTTTAATTTACTAACTGGATAATTTTAAAGTTTCATGTTAAAACATGGATAGATTAAAAACGATTGGTTGGGATCGCGATTATCGTAGACAGTAATAAAAATAAACATCTTCACGGTGACTTTTTTTTGGGTACCGGTACTGGTATATATAAAGTATACTTTTACTTAGGATTACGAGACAAATAAGAATAAGACAAATGTTTTTAGTTTTAAAAACTAATTTAAACAAAATGACAAATACCTAATTGAAATCAAAATTCGTATTCTCTCGACAGTAAGTGCGAAGTGAATGCCATCACTTGAGAGCACGTGCGGATAGTGCTGCTTCCGCTAACAACACTCGCCACCAGCAGTGGTTGCTTGTCAGATATTTTAAAAATAAAAATACTTATTGTGGGTGATTCTTAGAAGATAAACATATGCTATCACTGAGTTTTTTGTAAGTCTCTGTAGGATCTACAATTATGTAGTACATTAATGTCTCTTATCTCTTATGGTTTACTCAGCGTAAGCCATTTAAGCACCCCAAAAGCGTATTTAAACAAAATATATCCTATAACCTGGCCAGATAACATAGCTATGAATTAAAAATTCATGTAAACCGGATAAGTGATTCTCGTGTGAAAAGAACATAAACGGAAAGACAGACAAAGAGACGATGAGGTTTATGATGATAAATGTATAGATTAAAAAATAATGTCGATAAATCCAATCGAGTTTCTTGCCGACTCATCTTAGAATGTTTTCCGAACCGGCAGTAGTGTATTGATATTCATAAATTCCTTGTTAGGGCCTAAATTTAGTAAAATATTTATGATTTTGATAAGGTTTTACGTGGTTAAATTTGTTTACATAAAACGCATTTGTAATATTACATTTTATACACATGCTGATTATTTGCACAGAGCAGTAAGGTTAGGTTAATTTAATGACTTTAATTTTTAAAGCCACAATGAGTTATGATAAAATATATGGAAAAAGGATTTTTCCGATTTCTAATAGTAAGAGTGCGAGTTGAACGCAGACTTAAAGGAATTCGATAGTACTGTGACCTAATTAGAATTATTGCTGTCAATAAAGAGGATATCAATAAATTTGAATGTTGTTTTAAATTTATCATTTACATCTTAATCAACATAATGAAAAAACAAGTTAATAATTTATCAAACATATTTTATAAATAATTTCACACACAAAAATCAATCAATCAAAATTAAATCATCATTAGATTCATTTTTCACTATTTATCGTGCTTGACCCAGAATTAAAAAATCGTTGTTTTGTAACTGAAGATAATAGAATCGAATCAGTCATTATTAAAACTAAAAAAAACTCGGGGCCACAACTTGAGTATTAACGCGATCAGTAATCGTACGATAATTGTCAAAGACAGCACTCACATCACTACAGTAAGTTAGCTCGAATATTACGGATAGGGAATTAGTCAGATCGCGAATTCTTTGCAATCGCGGCAACAGCTCAAGCCGAGGTCCGGCCACTTTGGCAACCTTGCGCGTTTGTTGCCCACAATTTCGCGACTGAATGCCTTAGGCGCTCGCCCCCAAGCCCGGTAAAAAGGCAAGCTGTAAAAGACTTCAGCGGCTCTGTTTTTGGATAGGGCCCCTCAGGCTAACAGTAAGGTCAATTAAAACAAAAAAGGACGCGTGAGGCAAGGTTTGCGGACGGCGGGGGAGATGCTCCCGCTCTGCACCTCAGGCCCCGAGTGCATTGAACTTGCACGCTAACTAAACATTTTTAGTGCTCAAACCTCATTAGGTTCTATACAATGTTTTGATTCTGAAAAGAAACATAATCGTTTGGTATCAAAATTATTCTTTTTGTAAATTATTATTCTAGCTGGAGGTACATGGTTCTTTTTTCGAACGAAGTTCCTTATAGCACGGTACGGACTTGGCGGATGGTGGCTATGTGAAAAAAAGTCACGACTCTTTCTATGGTGTAGACGGTTATCCATAACGCGTATGTTATTGGCTGTGCCCAGTCATAAATACGCGCTTATTAGTTCAAGGCTACGAACTTCCAACTGAGTGTTCCACGACGCTCACACATTTTTTTAAACAATTATATAAGCATGTTTAATGGAAAAAATACTGTTGATCTATTAGTTCAAATTAATGAAATTAGTGTGAACCCGTATGTCACATTCATTTAGCATCAAAAATATATCATATTCTAAATATTATACGCCTCATAGAGAAAAGTTAACACAGAAAATTAAAATAATGTTTGTAGAACGATAAATACAGTAGGGAGATTATAAGCTTAGTCTAATTATAAAAAAAAACTGTAAACTTATTGAACATCTATTACGAGACAATATTAAATTTCTAAGAACTTGCCACAATCATTTCCTTTTGAATATTAAATAATGCGAACAGACGTTGCAACATGCAAATAATAATTCTGGATCACTGAGTATCAGTGCAAGTTACGAGCATTAGTCGTTTATAGGCTATGTCCTACTACTAGTTTGGTGTGTTCCATAAAAACAAATCACAATAAGAACCAGAACGTTCACTTTGAAAATTTCGTGCTAGAAAGAAAGAACCAGATAATTGAAAATTTCAATCGGCGGCTCTTCATTCGCAAATTATATTTTAACCGACTTCATTTATAATCCATGAGTAATTATAGACAGTTAATTTGCACTCTCAGTATAGTTAAAATACGCTCTGATGCACTTTTGCATTGTACTATGAAATATGATTAGGATTACCATTCGTCCCGGTATATTGGGACTGTTACCACCATTACGTCCTCTGTCCCGACTTCCCGACAAAGCTTTATTAAGTCCCGATTTTCGACTCGGTAACAGCATTCCAAAAACTCGTGCCCAAGTACTTGACCACGTTGGGCAAAATGGGGTGGAGATTTTGGGCGTCGTTTACTTTGAACAATAAATAATATTAGGAGGAAAAAGTTGATTCGGAAGAGTGGAACGAGAAAAAATCTGTAGTAAATATATGATTTTACTTGTTAAATGAAACAAGTCTTGAATGAAAATACCATATGCTCAAATTCTGCTAATATTTGTTTGCGTTACCTGGTCACAATGCCACCCTACGAAAGATTACTTCCATTAATATCAAGCTAGTAGACTGATGAAGGAAATCTACTACTGCTAGTGATCGTAGACTTAATATTACAGTGCCAGGTAAACTTCAATATAATTTGCTTGGAGGTTTATATACATGTAAAAGCGGAGAAAGAATTACTTTAAAAATTAAAGTCTTCAGCAAAACAAAATCAAGCTACGTCTAACACTGCATACTTTATAATTTGTCAATAATTAAATATTCTCTTTTTTTCTCTTTGCGTCCCGACGAGAGCTTAACCGTATATGGCAACCCTAAATATGATGCACTACGATGTGCCACGGCGAAGCCAGGTGGAGGCCCTGCCCTCTGCGAAGTTGGTGGGTGTTTTTTTTTTTTTTAGATCTGACTACACTGTTAGCCTTAGGGGCCCTGAAGCCTCTGTGGCTTTTACAGCTTCACCGAACTTGGGGGCGAGCGCAGAGGGCACTCAGCCGCGTGTTGGTCGGTGTTGCCTCGACCGGCCCTTTATACTTAATTGCAAATACTGTGACAGCTCGACAATGAATAATATTTTTGATATTATTGTATTGCAACCATAGTCGAGCGTCGGTGAAAGGCATCGGTGGCCACCAGCTTTTAACTAGTTTATTTAAAAAAAGAAAATATTTATTGAGTCCTTAAAACTAATTTCTATGTGTAAGTGTTTTTTTTTTTTGTGGCTTTGCCATATCTCCCTTAACTCTTCACCAAAATTAATTATTCAAACATCATTATGTTTGAACAGCTTATGTTCTCTGCTATTGACAACTAGTGTAAAATTAATACTTTTGTTAGTAAAAAATTGTGAATTAGATTATTTATAATTCTATTCATTTGCATTCTATTATTATGTGCAAAATATAAGCTAATAATCACTAATTGTTGACTCTAAATGTAAATTACTCTAGTCGAAGCAAATTTGGTAAAGTCTAACCGCTCATCGCTCGGATCTTACACCACGGACCGCGGAATAAGAAAACTTGAAAACTTACAGTAGTGACTGAGTCTTATTGAATTAGTTTGCAACTTGACGCAACGGAGTCCAGACTATTTTCGTCTCGAAACGCTCTCTCTGACTGTCGAATAGATTTATTTTCACCGAGCTTCCAGCTTTCCGCTCTACGTAGGTACGTTTTATTAAAATCATTTCTTGTTTACAAGATATTTTTATATTAATTTTTAAATTCTGACGGTGCTCTAGTTTGAAATTATTACTCCTGTAGCGAGTCACTGGCTAGTCTACTATCTTGAGTAATAAGATAGTAGGCTAGTCCGTTCAAACGCTCATTATATTTTTTTTAATATTAAATAATCAGTTACAGTGTCGACGGAGAAATCAGCGCTATAAAAGCAAAAATGCTACTATCTATATTTTGCAGAAATGTCAAACAAGAAATATTTTTAATAAAGTGATTATCAGTGGCCGCATAAAACACAAAAAAAAAAAAATTGTTGAGAGAAATCAGTTGATACAATATTAATCCTAAAATTGATTTTATATGAGTTAAAGTATCAGGGTTTTTTTTTTCAATAGTGGACCACTGTTTCGTGTGCGGCTTGACATAGCAATATATTCAAATAAATTTAATTTAACATAGTGAAAGAGCATATTTTGGTAATGCTTTTAAAGAGCTAGCGACCTTTAGGTTGGGTAATCTGTCGCCGGTCACCTTTCAATCTATTTCAGTAACTATATTTTAATAAAGCTAAGAGCTTGAAAGGGGGCACTATCGCACAGGTCAACGTCAAAAGAGCATATAATTGAAGGGCCAAACTTTGAAATTCACATAAAAATGATTTATGATGAATCAGGCTCGGAGAAAACAATGAAACTTCGCTGTATAGAATGAAAAATCTTATAGATACATAATAGGTACAGAAGTATCTAACTGGACTTAGGGACTTCTGGAACTGGGCCCTACAACTGCACAACTCTCATAGTAAATAGCCAGCAGGATTTCGAACCTTAGAAAATAAATACACACCCTATCTGGAAGTACAAATTGTTTATAACGATCATCAATCATTCAATGTCGAAAGTGTTTATTTAAGTAAACTATAATTTAGAGGTGGAATCTACATAATTGTAATAATGTGATAGATATGGTTCAATAATGATAAACGATACCGGTTATTGATTTACTTTTCGAACTTATAAAATAAACATTAGTTTGAAAAGGGATCAGAATCCATCACAGAGTAAGCAAGACTACTTCGAAAGTTGTAAACAAACAGGTTAATCAATGTCACTTGATATATTTGCAAATAATCCCACTTTATCGTTTTCAAACTGTTACATTCGCCGTATTGACTGCCAAAGTAGGATAAACATAATAGAGTATGATTTGAAATCATTTATAACTAGCTGACCTGTGCGAATATTTCGCACATTATCTATATAGAATGTAAAGAATCTGACAGCTGTCATGTTAATTAAACAGAAGTTAATAAATGGCGCCTCTTACATCTTAGTTGAATATATTTTAAAAAGTTGCTAATAATTGTTTTGACGAAAATATTAAATTTAAAATTTCATCGTGAAAGTTTTGAAAATAGCAGGGAAAATAAGCTTCGAAAGGATGTGTGAATCATTAATTTTTACGAAGAATTACGGGAGATATGGCGTTGCCAGAAAAAAAAAACATTTGAGAAATAATACATAGAGATATTAAAAAATATATGTTTTTATAAGATTTGTTTTTTAAGCTTATTCATCTGGAAACGTATTTATACAGGCGTGACGGGTCGTGGGTAAATTTTTTTACGTTATTGGCGTCGGACCTCTGTCAGTGTCACTGCGTACGGTCCGCGTAATTAATCCATCCAATTGAAAAAATACATATATTTCATTTAATATGTACTAACTAGGTTAAATACAGTTTTTTTGCTTATTCATATTTTTCTTAAGTTTTCACCTTTCATTAGGTAATCATAAGACGAAGAAACGACATTTATTTGTTACACACACATAAAAGGAAAACACTCTTAATAACTTAAGGACTAATAAGTACATCGTATTGTATATCCTGTGGTTTGTTACGGTTGCCATGTATGTGATATGTGTACATTATACCAAGTGGGCCTCGAGTCGGCGTAGGTATATGCTGGAGGGATTGAGTCCTCGAGAACTGGCTTTTACTCTATGCCAATTCTAAAAGTCTATGAACATCATTTTATGATTATAAACTATTATATATAAAAGTATATCCATGTCATTATAGCATGCCTAACTGAACTGCCCATACACATATAACACGGTGGCTAATACTGGTACAGGGATTCGCCGAAACAATTTCCGTAGTCGGTTTTCTATCCGATTCGCGATCACATAAAAGTGAGTTGAAGTGAGTCTGAATCCCTGCAATGAGCGTGAGCTTTCGGTGAAAAAAAACATCGTGATGAAACTAGAGCATAATGGTAGGGCATTTTCTAACGACCATCTGGCTAGAGCCAGTTTTTCCACTAGGCTTAACGTCTCACCATCTTGGGCCACATCATCACTTAACATCAGGTGACCATGAGTTCATAACGCTAAACTTGTAAACGATAATAAGAAATATATGATTGGTCTACCATTTCTCACAAATCTTAAAGTCAACGCTTCTACTCCTCTGCCCATGAGATCTTTCTTCTGGAAGGACTTAGTAAAACGATGTACGACTAAAATTCTCTAAGCGGCATTTAAAAAGTTTATCAAATATATGGCGTATTTCTAAAGTTTAATTCTGACAGTATTCGTGGAGTATTCTTTTCTCTGACCGTTTATCCGGCCACCTGACCCCGGTGTCACTCACTGTTTTTCGTTTTTCCCCAACCGTCCGTCCGTTCGTCCGTCCGTTTTCCACAGTCCGGACCACTTTGTCCGTTCGCCTTCATTTATTGTTTTTGTACGCTTATAAATTTGCAATTTTAATTTCACTTTCCCTTTTAAGTTAAATTAATTAAAATTCTAAAATAGATGTAAATTTCTCAGTATTTTATTGTAGCGAAGTTACTTACCACACGGTGGGAGCTAAACTGAAAAAAGTGACTTACCCGACTGACACAAAAAAAAACAAACACATACATATATAGGAATTACAAAATTACAACAGTCGTGGAATTGGCTGAGCTTTATTACACTACGCACTGTTGTATGTGCAGTACGAGTGATGGAATAGTTAAGATAAACAATAGAAAATACAAAAGTTTATTTAAAAGATCCCGAATCAGCGGGACTCGAACCATCGACCACTCGTACTGTACATACAACAGTGCGTACAAGTCTGGTCTTCATATCATATACATATAGCAAAGTTTCTTTCTCATGGTTAGGTAATTTTCAGTGTTAATTTTTTTCCTAACCACTTAATTTAGAAATCTTACTAATCTCTCGCGCTAAAAAGATTCCACAATATGAGTGGTTGTCACTTTGATATCAACAGAGAAAATCAAAATATTGAAATCACTTAACCAACTCCAATCTACTTCAAATTATTTTAGCGAGACTAATATGCTTCACCATTAAAACTAAAATAGATAAAAAGTGCTACCAAACTAACGTATCCTTATCTAGCTTATAATATAATAATACATCATGTTTAACAAACATACAAATAAAATGTAAACAAACAAGATCGGCTTTATGAAAATAGTTGCATAATTTAAAGGAACAAACGATAAGGGTTGTAATTTACGGAGGGGTCTAAAACGAAGCTTCATTTTACTCCCTCCGTCACAGATAATCAAAATGGATAGCCAGTCGCATCCATAAAGAATAGCACTCACGTAACATCCAGTTTCATTTCCGCGCTAATAAAAGCAAAAGCAAAAAACATCATTCCACGCTCCAACTAATTTTAATTAATCGCAAAAACAAAGTAGCCGGCCACGTCACGGAAACGTTTTGAATAAAAGAATAATAATAATTCCGCTCGTGGCCGAGCTTCTTCATGGATTAATTATTAAGCGTTAGCGAGTCAATCGGTATGAAAAGAACATTTTTATTGGGATCTTACTCTGTCCTGTTGTGGTTTTTATGCTTCATTCATAATATTTAGTTGTGAAAAAAAATAATGTATTTTCACTTTATCAGTAATCAAACGTTCATTAACTTCTACTATTTTATAACATTCACAAGCAGTTTAAGCATTTTTTAACGTACAACAAAATAAACACAATCAAAGGCTATATTTATTTAGTCTCAGGACAATAATTATAAAAGCATACTTCAACACATAGATATATGTTATTTGACTGTATATTTCATTAAATAGCTTGTCATTGAACACAATTGAAGCGGATTATAAATAATAACATGTACCATGAATTCTGAGATTTCACAAAAAACCCCTAAAAAGTACACAATATCAGTGATAATCTTCAATAGTGAGGATTGCTTGCGATGTTAGTACAAGAAAATTTTTAGCAAAAAAGGAAACCGTCTTCAATGAATTTGAAGAGTTCCCTGTTGTATTTTTGAAATTGGAGGTCCAATGCCAATGAAATTAAAATGGTGACCACCCTTGAGATATCCCCTCCTAATCATCTAAATCGGTACATAAATAAAGAAGCCATCGCTTTATACTCATTAAAACAAATATATCCGTTCGAATTGAGCAACCGCAGATAAAGGAGAAGGTATGAAATTTATTTTTAAATTAAAGAAATGGATGCGTGTACTTATGTAACGCATAAAACGTTGAGTGTGACTATTATATTCACCACAATAAAACAAAAGTTTTATATGCAATCAACTTCATAGTGTAGACTTTTTGCTACAATGTGCGCGCGCATCATAAAGTTCTCTCTAATTATGTTTTCATAACGCAAACTTAGAGAAATATAACTTTAAAAAAATTACAGAACAACAAACGAATACTCACAAATAATACACATCTGTCACAATATAATCATTGTTGGTAACTTCTTTTTATATAGCGAATTATCGAATATTTTCATATAAATTATGTATTCTGAAAGTTTGCACTTAAATTCAGTTTATCTAAACGTTCAGAATACATCACTTATTTTCCAAAGTATTTTCTACAATAGCTGCTTCTTATAAAACATGTAAAGACCTACTTATACAGTTCTTACATGTAATATAGTAATGCCAATATTCGCTTATACCTTAGACAACGGTTCGAAGATCGTGTCAGTGAGCGATGGCCGCCACAGATCGTCCAAAAGCCTCTGAATCCGAGGGTTGAGTCTGGCCACGTCTTACCTTAATTAAAAGAGGGCTGCGTCATATACTCTTGCATTTTAGAGCCTTTTGGTAAACCACTGCTACGTGGTCTAATGAAACTAAAAGACGCCTCAACAAATTTAGTATAAAGCAACTTAGTTTTAATAGAAATATATTTTTTTCGCTTCTCGATCGTATTTAACTTTTTTTTTCAAATTTAAAAGATGCGATTGTAAAAATCTTTTATTCATAGAAAGCTACGTTCTGGTTGGCGTTTTTAAATGTAATTTTATATTGTAACTAGCATGTGCCCGCGCTACTGCGCACGCGTTTGTTACTGCGCAGTAGTTATTTTCATCCTGTAATTTTATTTTTACTGAAATTGTTGACACTTCATAAGCCGAATCAAATGAGAAGTAGTGGCATGCATGGCCTGTATACAATTTTCATCAAAATTAGTTGAAAGTTATTATTCTAATCTACAATATCTAATGAATTATTAACGAGTCTTATAGGCTCTCAATTATAGTAGACATACAAACGGACAGACAGACAACAATTTTTTTAATTGCATATTCGTGATCAATATCGTTCATATAGTGTGCCTATCGGGAAATTTTGTAAAAATATTAATAGTACAGACAGGACTGAAGATTTATTAATATAGATTAACATGTAAGAGTTTGCGTGCGATCGCTAGTATTTGTAAGTACTCGATAGTGCTTTATTATAGAATATAAAGCAACATTTACAAACAAACTTTTACGAACCGCATAAGTTTATTACGCAGTAATTATTTCAGCTTCGTAATATTAATTTTTTCTCATATTATTGATAATTCTTATAACCTATGAACTAAACAAAAGTATTTCTCGTGTACAAAATATCATAAAAATCAGTTGAGAACTATTAAAATTGATTAAGTACTTTTATTACGATTTTCAAAAGTTTTTTTTACAATTCTCATAGCCTATCATATTTTTAGGAATGACATAAACTTTCCGTGTACACACGCTATAATAAAAATCGGTCGAGCCGTTTTTGAACTTATTCCGGATATACGAATATACAGACAAAAATCTTTATTTATTGATCATATTCGTGATCTTTGTCTTTTACAATAGACGCTTATCTGTAAATTTGAAAAAAAAAAAGATACTTGAACAGACAAAACTACAGATATATTAATATAAATGGAGCCCGTTAACCAGAGACAAACAAATATATAAAAAATATGTATCAACCTCTTGCGGTCTAGACGTATATGTCTAGACCTCTAGACGAAAGCGGCATTTCGCGAGTCTTCAAAGGTGAAATGTCTCACTCACTGTTACTACACTGTGATTATATTACACCCCCAAATTCATTAAAGTAAAAATGCTTTTGATGTTCCCAGAGAACTTCGCGCGTCTTAAGATGTCTTTTTTTATTGAAATTTTACTATTACTGCTTAGCTCCTATAGAAAACTTAAATTCCTTCCTTGGGTTCAGTCCTGTTTTCATTTGAAAGCTACATTCAAATAAATTGAGTTATATTTCAAGTGATGAGCATTGTTTTATGGAAAAATTACGATTGTATTATATCTGCAGATTAATATTACCTACTCATATATAATATTGAATTATTGTAAATAATTAATTGAGGGATTTTTGTATTACATATATAATTACAATATTTTTTTTATCAATGTGTCTATTATATGTGTTGTATTATAATATATATATATACATATAAAGTAAAAAAATTAAAAAAAAAAAACACAATTTAATATGAAACGTGTAAGTTGAATGATTTTCTCTTTAAATGTTGTGTGGATGAGATGAAATGAGATATTGTATGGAAAACATTTTAATAAATAATTAAAGTTAATATGTACCATATTATTTTTTCAAATAAATAAACTGCACATTGTAACATAACAGTATATGTACTCTGTACAACTATAGTTTTGATATTTTTTAAAATAAATAATGATTATTCAAAACTGTCTACATCATTAAATATATAAAAAGGTAGGGAGGCATGGAGAGAAAAGTTTTTTAAGGAGGCGTAGTAACACATAAAGGTTGGTAGTGTCTGTTCCATACTATTGTTTATAAAGGCACTTTCCTTCCATTAGTAAAACCTTTTGTTCTCTCTAAAATATAGGTAAGCGACGTGTTTGTGAAACAAAACTAATTAAAGCGATATACGTACTGAGTATATTATGAAACCTTGCTGCCCACAGACCGACCGACATAATGCAAGATAGGGTTGACTAACGATTTCAATTTAACATATATTAATATAAACTTTCAACAAACAAAATATTTGTTCTTCGAGATAGGATAAAACCCGTACAATATCGAAAAGTAACCTCACTGGTTTTTTGTTTTTGTGTTTTGGTCGCAAACTTACGGTATTAGCCGTTCGCAGATTATTCTGTCACTTTATGGAAGGAATAAAGACAACCTTCCTTGAACATTATCATTAACAAACTGTTGCAAAATGCTCGAATTTGTAATTTTAAATACACTGTCCAAAAAAAGAGTGCGTGTCAGCTTCAACTCGCGATCGGAGTTTATTCTTTAAGAACGATTGTCTTGGAATAAATCTATATAAATAAAATTATAAAGGTTTGCCGTAGTGCATGCAACGCGCTCAAACTAAGAGATAGATTTTTATCTTTTTTTTTTGTTTTACTCCTTAGATACTTGGTCCTTATAAAAAAAAATATATCAGGATATCTTTATAAACAATAATTCTGTAGTTAACGCGTGCGGAGCCGCGAGCGCAGCTAGTTTTAAATAATAATAATAAATCTAATACTAAAATAACCAGATATCACTATCACGTGTTACTTCCCCATCTAATTTACGTACCGCGGTGTATACAATATGAAAATGAATTGTTAAGAAGTATGTAAACTCAAAAAATGATTATTTTTGAAATTAGACGCGAACGATATTTTTGAGTAATTTAATTTTGGAATTATGAAACCGTCTGCCCAGGCCCCTTCCCTGTTTCTTACGACATCGGGTCCTGCAAGCGTAACATGAAAAGGTATTTATGCAGGTCGGCATGACAGCGGCGACCGTCGATTAGAATGCAGATCTCTCGGTGGTCGTTTATTTTATTATTTTTAGAATGTACTGTCCTTACTATGAGATACAGTGCCGTCACATTGTCGTGGCTACAAAAAAAAAAAAGCAATAATTAAAAAATACAATCCTTCAAGTAGTATGTTGCTTAGTAGCTTACAACCAATTTTATCAATCAAATCAAAAGATGTTGTGATTTAAACCGCAGTTTTTTTTCTTTTATATAGGTTTATAAAACAAGTTTTATTAAAAGTGAATATTTGACAACCTTAGCAATATTACTATTAATGGCGGATCGCATCAGTGGATAAAGAAGTTTCCAGCCATTCCCGTTTTAATTATTGTAATGGAAACTTTAATTGTTTTCCATTTTGCTTTTACACATATTTTTTACCTTCATTTTTAATTTTCGTTCATTATTTACGGTCGCTTTCTATAACTCTCTATCGGGTTTTCTATTTGATTATTATGTGGGCATATTAAAATACTTTTACATGTTATGATTATTTTATCTTATCCAATATCATTTTTTTAACAGTAAAAACTCTATGAAATTTTCAGCACCTACCACTGTCATCTAACAGTATACTGGTATTATAATGATAATGATATTGGATAAGATAAAATAAGCCTAACATGTAAATGTATTATATGATGATGTATTAGTTATAGGTTTAGCGTTGTGGCCACAATCTCACCTACTCTTAAGTGACGATGTGAAGCAAGATGGTAGCACGCTAAGCCTAGTGGAAGACTGGCTCTCATTGCATCATTATCTCATGGTTTTATAACGATGTTTTCTATCACCGAAAGCTGAGACTGACTCGAACTCACGTCGCTCGCGGCGGAGTCCGTACACGCTACCAACTGCGCCATCATTGCTACTTTTAAACATTCAAGATCCGTTCTATTCTTTAGGTAATAAATTAATGCTAAGAAGCAAAATCTAATTTATACAATATACGTATAATATGTTATGTTCTGTATAATGAAGAGTTAAATTTAATTCACAGAGAGACGCGTAGCTCCACAGTTCTCGATACCGCCGCCTCCTCGATCTGAAGTCATGCTTGGAGGAAATTTGACTCTCAAATGTGTTGCTTTTGGAGCGCCAATGCCTACAGTTAAGTGGAGGAAAGGTAAACATAATAATCTTTATTATTCATGGTCAATCTTTATTAAAATAAAAAAGTAGAAAAAAAACACTGATAAATAACTTTCAAAATTATTTTATTATTACAAAGAAAAAATCAAAACTTTCCTCTTTTTAATATTGGTAATAGATCTTATGTATGACATCTAATTGATCTGTAATGGACAAAAATGTATGGAGGAACAGAAACACCATAAAAACCATTAAAATCAGCCTTGTTCGTACTTTTATTCTCCAATCTCTGTGCTTTGAAGAAACTTGGATACGGTGGCGTGTTAAAAGGGAAGAAGATGACACTTTAGAAATGCTGGAGGAGAAAGCTTAGACTATCGTGGATCGAATTTCATAACAATGTGTCGACACTCCAAGAAATTGTTCTTAGGCAATGTTTGTTTAATGTAGTAAGACATGACGAAGATATGACTTATAATACGCCTGGTAGAAACAAGGTAGAAGGTATAAAAATGTGTAAACCTACCCATGTGATAGACTGATCAGATTAAATAAGGTCTGGGCGGCCCGTCGCACATTGCGGCCAATCCTGACTAATTGCGAAACATCGCGAGGTAAATGTCACCAGCTTCTGGCTACGTTTCACGTCTACGACCACGAAGACGAAGACTAAAACGGTTGAAAAGAAGACTTTATTTACATAACACATACATTTGTAAAAGATTTACCTACTGTTAAGCATTTGTTAATTAAGAGTCCAATTTCAGGTCTAACAAAGTGGTTGACCCCTGAAGATAATCCACCATTGGGTCTAAATAATCTCGAATTGAAGGACATCCGGGAATCTGCCAATTACACATGTGAAGCTGCCAGCGCGCTAGGCGTTATTGAAGCAGTAGCCGAGGTCAAAGTCCAATGTGAGTACCCTTGACCATATGATACTTTAATGACTCTTTGTCGAATAAAACCGTACGTTTTGGGACTATAGTAGTTGTTTCATTTACGGTTGCAACCAATACTTCTGAGCAATAGGCGAATTTTGCTTTTCGACATTTGAATTTTTAGCAGCAGAATTTCCTAAAAATGTACCATCTAAAACATAGAGTAATAAAGTCTGCTCACTGTACCTAGAGAGTGCAAAACTTGTTATAAGTATCGAAACAATGCAATTCATTTACGCGGGTGTAAGGAAGGGCACGGGGTAGGGCGTGGTTTGTCCCTTATCTCTAAAGTGATGTGCGTTGTCCGCCGGTACGGACATTGTATCGATATATTCGTTGGTGTTAAAAATAACTTCGACAAATGTTTATTTTACCTGTTTATTATAATAATGATAACATAATTATCTTAACCACTAAATACATAATAACAAAAAGTTAAAACATTTTTCAAGAACCTTCAAATAAAATTAATTTATTGTAAGTCTATCTCTTCCTAAGATTTTCCGAGTATTTCTTTTCATTGGGAAGATTTTTACTTTTAATAAACTGTCTCTTAATTATTTCAGCACTTGAGATATTGATTCTGCTTAATATATGGACATCGTTTATGTTCATTAAATCTTTCTTTTTCAAGTCTTGAAGTAAATCCTCCATGCGAAATAATTTACGCTTCAAACGCCTTTGACGGCACTGTAGGCGTTTTATTTTTAATAAACGTTGATGCGATATACGTTCCAGGCATTCTATACGTGATTTTAGTTTTTTTTTGCGAGGAGAATCAATAATCATATCTGGTACAAAACTAGCAGTGACTTCAACATCCATTTCATTTTCATTTTCTTGTACAGTTTCCTCAATCTAAAATAAATACAATGAAAATTAAAGTAAGTATAGTTTTATAGTGACACTAACCATGAACAATTAATTACAATATAAATTATAGAATATTTATATAAAATTTCTCACATCAAGTTTTAACGTAGGTACTGCATTTGGTAATAAATATTGCCTTTTCTTGCTCAAATCAAAACATGATTCCTCAAAATGCTGAGAACATATTGTATTTCGAGGCCCTGGAAACCATCCATCTTTACGAACTACATCTATCCATTTCTCTTTTGTTTTGTGTCTTTAGGAAAGCTACAAGATCACAAAAATTCTCACTGAGTAAATTTCTAAAAATATATAAGTAAATAAATTATATTCATACTAATTCAAATAACTTAAATATCATATATTATCATTACAATATCGAAAACATTATATTAGGTACTATTTGATAGCCTATGAATTTATGGCAAATTATTATTTTAATAGGTCGCTGATATTTAAAAATGTTGGAGAAAATAAAAACACGTCTGACCTGCACACAGTCTGCCATAGAGAAGAACAGATATTTTTTATTTGTTTACCACAGACAAAATTTGGTATAGTTTTAAGTAAACAAAATATAAACTATAAATTTAATAAACGTAATATTAACTGTAACTTTCAATTGTATTCCTTAATTTATGTTTAATTTATTATCACTATAATATTGATTGAAATAATTATCTATGAGCTGTAACGCCATCTGTTTGTATTACATGAAAACTAGGCTACTGTAACTACTGATAAAACCATTAGATGGAGCTTATTTTCCAGGTACTAAATATTGTGATAGGACAAATTAATATTCTTTACTAATGAATATTTAGAATCATACTTAAAAGAAACAATATTAATTAAATAAGGTAGGACCTAGTCTATATTCATAAAATGCGGTAATAGTCACTCGATACAATCAAGAGTAGGCACAACACTACAGCGTCTTGAGTAAACTGAACTGCCATGGCGGCGTGTCATGTAATTAATAATTATTTTGACGCAAAATAATATTCCATCAGTACTTACACATGAAAAGAGATACCACTGGATTTCAGGTTTTTCTTTCTATATTGGTTTTTACAAGTTTTCACTGCACAATTAGACATTTTGCTTCGTAAAAGTATTATTTTGACAGAGATAAACACTGGACGAAACGCGTGAACAGACTGAGCGTAGGTACAGGCGTCGGGAAAGACATACATGAATAATTCATGTATAGGTGGTAAGACAGGCGAGACCGTTGTTCTGGTTCTATACTCTAACACGCCGAGTTCATAATTCTATGAGCTAAAACAACCCTATCGGTAAATTGTACAAATTCCTCGATGAACTCAAAATGCATGGAGTTGTTATCACAGTAAAAAAACTAGGTGTCCGTATAAATTCTTGAACAGTAATACCACTGTCTAAATATATACATGACTAGTGATAATAACTTTACATTACTCGTTAGCATGTAGATACACTTACATTATAAATATAAGAATAGAGTCGACATGTTTATTGATTCGAAATTAAAGTATCAAAGAACAACCGATAAGAAGAGTGTCATCCGGTTTGGGAATATATTAACAAAATTTTCAAGAAAATATATTGGTCACCAGTGTTATTTTTAAATATTTCATTTATGTTTTAACACTTATTATTTGACGTAGTAGAGAATATCTCAATATTGTGTCCAATCTACGTATCACCTTACATATATATTGCAATTTTCCACTTAATTGATTAAATTTAATGAAATCATTAAGACCTCCCGGGTTTCGAGTATTCCCTAATTAATCTAACCAATTCCCGTTGTAACCTTTTCGAACCAAACGAACGACTGACTGAATCAAATTTTACTCATAATTTCTTTAGATAACTGTTGCAAATTTATGGTAATAACTTTGTCGGGGCGGTAAGGTGAAGGGAAGGATTTACGAAAATCAATTTGATAAATTGCGCCAAGTCGAGAGACATCCATTATGAATTAGTGTTATAATTCATAATTGAAAGGGTTGCAAAGTTTAGAGAGACAAACGAATGTCAGCATGATTAATGATTAATTATTATGATTTCTTTGGGAAGCGTTTTGTCAGTTTAATGCGTAAAGGATAAAGGGGATGTCCGACAGCCTGTTACTATTCGGATGTTTCTCGTTTCAACTTTTTTAATATTAACTCCGCAAAATCTTTGCACAAAACCTGATTGAAATTACATTACGGTCTAGAAGCAAGGGTTACCGCCGGTGTCAGATTGCATTGGCAGTCGTCGCCGTCGTGCCGGCCTGCAGAGATCCTCTTCACGCCTTGTTTGAATGATCGAATATCATAGGGTGTAGGATTACGCTGGCTAGAACGCGATTCCATACCTTGACAGTACAGTAAACAAAAGAATTGCCATACTTTTTTGTTCACGCCGAGATGGATGCGACAGTGTACTAGTAGTGTAGTTGCTTCAAATACCAGCCCATGTGCTTCTATAGTAGAAGGGAGATGATGGGATAAGGTGAAACAACTCTTCAGAACACTTTGCTAAATTATACTATAATGGTGGTTAACGATAAAGGTAGAAACATATTACTTTAAAAAATATCTCTTACAGCGCTACCAGGACCACCTTCAGAAGTAAGACCGTCGGAGATCACAGCAACGACTGTCCGGTTAACATGGACATATAACGGCCCAGAAGAACCGCAATACTACGTAATACAGTACAAACCTAAGTACGCCAATCAGGTAAGTAATCACTTGGTCAAGTAAGTTGAATATGAATTTTAGTTCCTTTTTTTAGAAAGAGCACTCCTAGTAGTTACAAGAAAGTAAAATTATCCTAAATTATACACGATAGACCATAGACCACCAAGGTGTATTTCCTCCCAGCGCCAAAAAACTTGTAGAGTGTACTGTACTAAAACGTATAATAATAGAAAGCGCAACATATTTTTTTTTGTATTTTTCAGTAGGAAATATCATTTAAGCATTAATAATAAATTTTACTTAAAACCAGGCCTTCAGCGAGATATCTGGGGTGATCACACAATACTACGCTGTCACAAACCTGTCACCGTATACTGAGTATGAGATGTACGTCATTGCTGTGAACAATATTGGCAGAGGACCACCTTCGGCTCCGGCTGTCATCACCACGGGAGAAACCGGTATGTACATCATCTCTACCACACCGTATGTATTGTAGTAAGTAATTGAGGTGAAAGGTGTAGTGAATATTTGAATGAAATGTTTCTGAATAGTATTGATTACTTCTAAATTTTTTCCAAATTTTACAGTTATAAATTTCTTTAAATTGACTTGTAATAAATAAGATAGTTACATCATATTAAATCAGAAATACTAGTATATATTGTAAATCACTCGACCACCACGCGGATATTCATGAAGTAACAGGTTTATCAATTCTTCGCATTTTTCCATTCGCTTCTTTTCATTTAATTTCTCTTGTCGTCGCTTTCAAATGTAACTTTAAGCATTAATTATTTACCACGCTTGGATTGGATAAATTAATTTTCGTTACTTGCGCTAAGTTTTAAGGTTATTCCTTTGATCATCTTTACATGCCAACGCGTTAACGCGACGTTCGACGTTCGTCGCCGCTTCATGTAAGTTCGCTTCTTTTCCTACATTATTTTTTATTTCATTTGCACATTTTATATTCTTTTGTAGATAGTAGACGTAGTGCGTAACAGTTTCCGTTTTATATTCTCATGCACCATTTCGTTTTTGTCGATGTTACGTGTCCCCTTACAGGGAGAGAAAATAATGAATTTGTTTTGAAACCCACACTTTTTATGTCTGTTGCACTATGGATGTGTGTGTGTGTGTGATTTGAATGTGAATTTGTGTTTTTGATTATTAATGTTGTGTTTGTTTATATGCTTCTTCCAGTGGATTCCTTATATGGAGGTGCGAGTAAGTATTAAAAAAAAATTCAGAACATTTTCTGTGTAAATTGACTAATCGGTGACTGGCATGAATTTATGTGAATTGATAATGAATTTGCATGATTACGGTTAGAGAATATTTCATTGGGTTTATAACACCTATACCATATAGAATTAAATAGTATTCGTCCATAGCTGGATTCATTTAAAGTTCATTAATATGACCAGTATTAAAATTTAGTAAAATATTAAATACAAATTACAAATGTAAATGTGTAGATACTCGTATAAAATACAGTAAACCGACAGAATATATCCATAGTATGATATAGTAATAATTTTAGATAGATCAATTTGAAAAGGAAGACCCATTTCGTAAATAATAATAGTAATTGAAATCAAGTATTCCCATATCCTTTTGTCATTGTCGACAATCTCAAATTACAACTCGAGTGTGTTTTGTAAATCTGTGATCTATAGAAAAAATAATCCATTTTCACGTCACGTTTCCAGAGTGACACCTTTGCCAAAATAATAAACATTTCATACAATAATACTTTATTCTATCAACATAAACGTACGTTAAATTAATTGGTTTACATTGGAATTTCGTTTCTACGCAAATTCCTATCTCATAACATAATGTCAATGTTATCACAACTAATTTCCCGGGAAATGTAATATTATTAAATTTGACTCTTCAAACCTTCGCGATACGAATTACCGGAGTCTTATCGCAAAACAGACGAAATAAGAAACTCTGATGAGTAGCTAATGAAAAGTTTACAATCTTGATGTTTGAATGTTTTTTACGCTTCCTTTGTTTCTGTTTTATATTTTTTTTAAAGATATTTGTTTGATTGATGTACAGTAACTACTCGGTCTATGTGTCTGTATATCATCAATTATAATGTAGACACTGATAAAGCTATAATATATGCTTTTGTTGCTTATAAGCTGAATATATTTAAAAAAATTGTTCCATTGTTTCACGAATAATAAAATATGGATTATTGAAATAAAATTTGACTGAATTTGTAAAATAACAATTTCCTTGAATTTGTGGAAGTTTCGAAATATATTTTAACTTAAACAAATCGATAAAGAAATGAAAAGCGAGGAGCTAGCGCTAATATTACCAAAAATAATTTATAATAAAATTCTGATAAAAAAAAACCGGGTTCATTAAAACGGGACAAAGCCCGGGTCAGACGACTAGTTGTAAATAAAAGAAAAGTTTGATTTGACGCCAGCGACCCGTATTCTGGTCCGGAACAAGATTATAACGTTTTAATAACATTGCACAGTGCGCTTGAGAAAGTTTTATTGTTTTGTACCTTCTTAGCATTATAAACAGAGAAGAAATTTTTCATTGGGCGACGGCCGCCATTCCGTGTTTGTCAGCGATTACAAATTCTATTAAGTGAGCTTTTCTACTGGGACGCGTATTCCACCGTATTATTTTTATTTTCGTTTTTGGAAATAATTCCTATGAGCGAAGTCGTTTCTTAATTTGATACGACAATGTTTTCGCAATATTACTTTTGTGGTAATGTATATTTGAAGGAATTTTCACAAAAGAGTTTTGACGGAGGCTTTTTCTGTACTCCCGTTATTCGATCCTGGCAACTTAATTCTTTCATTCGTTTTCATAATTCGTCTTTGGAGGAATATTATTTTATAATACTTTTGTAAGTTTTTAACAACGCGTCTAGGGTTCGACTGCGGAATCCATTGCTGCTTGCTATGCTGCATTTAAAAGCAGTCCTTATAGATAAAAAACTATCTATAATTGTACTGAAATACAATTATAGTCTTATTTATTGAATAATTGTCCTAAATGAATACTTTATTGCGCTTTTGTTTGTACGCTGATTGTCTTCCAGCTGACCAACGGTATTGTCGAATAAATACTCGGTAGCATAAATAGAAAATTATTAATTAAAAATAAAAATTAACAAACGTAAAAAAGTATAAATCAAGAATAAAATACATAAATATTATAATACTAAACTAGCTGGCCCCGAAGATGTTGTTCTGCCCTTTTCAATAGCCAATAACTCGACGACAGTGTCATCTATTGCGTTCAAGGATAACATAAAAGCGTCTACATGAAAAACACTTAGTACTACCAACTTTCATGGTGATCGGTCGAACTGTGTTGGGAGTTTATTAATATCTGCATTTAGCGTCATATGAACTTCATGCCCGTTTGCTATATTAACATTACGAAGAAAAAACACTGGACATCAGACCTGTTGTCATTATTTTAGCAATGAGTACATTTAGACTGTTAATAATATCAAATAATTTTGATAATATTTCGCATAAAATATATATTTACAAAGCCACGTGCATTTGCAATTTCTTTTGTGTGGGCTTTTGAACATAATTACGGTGTTTGACATGGCATGTTTGTTAAATTGAAATTCACGAAATCATAAAACATTCTTGTTTACTTATTATGAACATTTTTTGTCAATTGAGTTGGAAATGAATATTCTCTACATTCGATTTGATATTTGCTACAGGTTTAATTATTCGGTAGATAAATTAATATTATATGATGTGTGAAAATGAACGTTAAATTTAACGTTACTTGAGATAAATTTCAATTGTACAAAACACACATATTTTTTTCCATAACTAAGTGCTTGTTCTGCATAGTCGTCCATCACCCAGAATATAAAATATTTCATCTGCATATAGTGAAACAACAGTGTAGCTTATCTGCTGCTAAGCTGCAGCTGTAGCTTGTATTGTAAACGAAAGATATACACTGGCAGTAATAGAGAATCATTTTTTAAAATTCATTGTCTTTGTAGAACCCGGATCAGCGCCGAGGAATGTTCAAGTTCGCCCGTTGAGTTCGAGCACCATGGTGATACAATGGGAAGAACCAGAGACGCCGAATGGACAAGTAACGGTAAATATGACCAATGGATTGAACTTGTTAGATTCATAAAAATTAACTCTTTCTTTACGAATTAAAATAAAATAAAAATTTATTGTCGTTTTTTTTTTACTTTTCATTATTACTTTGAAGTTGATTAAAACTTCCATTCATGGTTAAGTTCCATAAAAGGTAATTTAATCTAATTATCATATATATTTCAGTTTTTATTGAATACAATAGTCGGTTAAAATCGATGTTTATAAATGTAATACCTTTTTCGTATCGATACAATGAATTAATTATACGTGGAACAACTCAGTACATCAATTGATAACCACGAAAAAGATTTCAAAAGTAGAAGTTAAAATTGTTCATTATTAATTTTGCAGTCCTATAAAATCTACTACACTACAGATCCTACGCAGCCATTGCACTCGTGGCATTCACAAACGGTAAGTCTTTTGTAACTATAATGTATTGTTCAAATCCGTAGATTCTCTCGCTTATTCCGAATTTAGCCTGTATGAGAACTCCACTCTAAACCATCTTTTTATAGGTTTTAGCGTTCGGCCGTAATCTCTCCTGATATTAAGTGACGATGTATCTGAAGATGGTAACATGCCAAACCTAGGGGAGGACTGGCTCACAAGTGAAACTGCCGAAACACATTTATCATTGCTTGGCAATAGATTTTCAACTTGAAAGTACCCTACCACTGTACTGTGGTTTCATCACGATGTTATCCTCCATCGCAAGCTCATATTATTTGCAGGGATTGGAAGTCACGTCGATCGACGCGATGTCCGTAACATGTACTTCTGATTCATTAATTTGTAAATTTGCTTGGCATTTTTGTAAACGATCTCTTACAAGTACTTTCTTTAATTTTAATTCTAGATTATACATAAAACCACATAATATAACATATTATCACGCCTATACCCTCGAATGTACACCCCACAGTTTGCCGGGTATGTTTTTTGACCCCATTTGCGAGCCTATTGCTATTAATCGGGCTCAAAACCAAACTCCGAGTTGCTATTGCGAATTTCATAGAAAAACCCAATAACACTTCGCTTGACCTGGGAATCGAACCCAGGACCTCGAGCATAGCAGTCGCGCTTAAGAGCACTAGGCTAATGAGGTAGTTAACCATAAACTTCGAAATATATTGAAATTGTTACAAGACAATTTTTAACAAAAAAGAAGACCGAGTTTAATTTTTTTGAGGAGTTCCCTGTTGCATCTTCGAATTCGAAGGTTTAATGTTTAAAATGGGACCACCCTTAAGGTATCCCCTGTCCAACGAAAAAAGATTCATCTAAATCGGTTCATATAAGAAGTCGGCTAAATGTAATAAATACTTTTTCTGTTCCCAGGTGGATAACAGCCACCTGACTACAATAAGTGAGCTGACGCCTCATACAGTGTACACGATACGCGTGCAAGCTTTTACATCGGTCGGTCCCGGCCCTGTATCTGCTCCCGTCCAAGTTAAAACACAACAAGGTGAGACGACGGTTCAGAAATATGACAAATATAAAACTTAGCCATTAAAATGAATCTTATCTACTTCGTTACCTAGTTTCTCTATCAAGAACTGGCTTAATGTGTTCGTTAAGGGTTAAGAAGTTATGTGTCGAACTTTTGGCTGGATCATAATGCGTCATGTGGTGGTTTTCGATGTAATTTATAAAGTTGTGTTATTTAACTCTATATTATTATTGTAATACTAGCTGTTCCTGAGGCTCCGCTTGTGTGGACTACAGATTTCTTGTTTGTAGATATATCGTGATTTTTTAAAATTAATATAAGGACCAAGTATTTCAGAAGTAAAACATTAAAATATTATCAAAATCTATCCTTTAGGTTTTTCGTGATGCGCGCACAACGACAAACCTCAAACATTTTATTTGGTGGCGTTTTACGTGATCTAGTTTAGTTATCGTACACAAGTGAAGTGTATTATAAATAATAAGTAGAAACATGTAGGTAGTTTAGTTGTCACCAAAATTTCCTGTGCAGTTCTAACAAGGGAGCCAACATCTTATTAAAGTCTTGTTTGGTTTTTGAATATAAAAAATGTACTCTATCCACGTGAGATTGGCAGAATTGTTTATAAACACAAGTTGCCATTAAATAAGAAGAAGAAGGAAAGAAAGGAAGAAGCATTATTTAAGTAGTTCACAATGTTGCGCAACTTCAATAAGGAAGTTAAAACATCTATTACTGGCTCAATTTTCAATATGTACTTTTGAGAAATATATTTTCTTTTTAAAAGGTGTACCCTCACAACCATCGAACCTCATGGCTGTAGAAATCGGCGAGACTTCAGTGACTTTGTCATGGCAGCGACCAGCCCACGCCGGAGATAATATCGTCTCATACGAACTGTACTGGAACGATACGTATGCTAAAGATCATCATAAGAAGTAAGTGAATTTTCGATAAATTGTGGAACGCCTTGATAATGAAATTTAACTCAATTCAACTTATTTGTCTATTCTACTACTAGCTGTGCCCAACGTTTTAACCTGTGTTAAATTTATCCGACCGACTTTCCACCACGCCGCGTCGCGCCGCCGCCAGCGCACCTGTGTAGCCTATCTTCGTTGTGCCTACTTCCAATACTTGTCTACACAGCTAGACATTCATTGTTACTTCTCCGATCTTTAAGATCGTAGTGCGAAGTTATATAGCCTATGTTATATAGAAGCTATATACCTTCTTCAATAAACCTGACTATATAGTAGTTTGACAAATTAGCGCGTTTAAACAAACAAATATCAATCTCCTGAGCTTTATAATTAAACTAGCGGTATGCCCGCGGCTCCGCACGCGTTTATTACTACGCAATAGCTATTTACATCCCGTAATTTTATGTTTACTCATATTGTTGACAGTTCATATACCCCGTATCAAGGAGTGGCAAAATAACCGTAGCATTACAATCGGTTGAAAAATATTATTTCAGAATCCCTGAGCCGAAGGAATATACATAGTTACAAATGTCATTAACACTAAATAGTGCTCCAGTAAAACAACCAGGCAGTTTTTTTTTTTCAAAACCTTGATATTTGTTGCTTTTATTCATAATGTTCTGTACAATTTGTTTGATATAATAGCAGGAAAAGTGAATTGTGAGTTAAGCAAAGGCATCGCAATATTATGTAAAATATCAGGATCACAATAATCAATGTAAAAAGTAACAATATATTCTCAGTTAAAATTACATAAAGCAATAACAATTAAGGAAAGACCATCTTTGAAAAAATAATTTTCTATCATCACAGGCGGATACCCATTACTGAAACCTATACCTTAAACGGACTGTATCCAAACACGCTTTACTATATTTGGCTCGCTGCATGGTCACAACGGGGAGAAGGCGCCACGACCTCGGCAATCTCTGTACGAACAAAACAATACGGTATGTGGTACTCTGGTAGCTGTGGTTTTAGGAGGAGTGCCGTCATGTGAGAGTGGTGTAGACAGCGCGAGTGGGAAGGAGCTTTACGAAGAAAGTTACAAATCTAATTATAGAGTTAATTTATTTTATAATATTTCATATTTTGTTGCATGCGCATAATCTGATAAATCATAATTACTTTTTTCGTCTTGTACTATTTCAGTGCAAAACTATTGTAGTTCTGGATATAACTACACCAAAGGACTAGTTTGCAAGAATACTTTTAACTCTTTATGGTTTCTCTTACGGCGATGAAAAATCTAAAGGATTTGGTATTTATTAATAAGAGTGAGCTGTTCTGTTATTTCTATTGCTTATATGACTTTTCAATTTGGTTGATATACCACAAGGTTTTCATTAATCTTATTTTGTAAATTAATTATATTATCATATTGAGTAGATTAGTTTCAATATTAAATTAAAATATTATAACTGGAACTGTTATAAATTATAATAATTAAATGTAAAATCTGGCAGATAATTTTGAATTTCAAAATATAATCCAGAGAATATTGTTTTTTCAATCATTCGCATAACAAAGTACTCTGAAAATAATTCAGTTGCAATGTTTAAATAATTTGTAATTTACAATTCGTAAAATAATTTGGCACTTCTGAGAGTTTCATAAGTAAAAGGCTCCTTCCCATATGACGCTTTGAGAAAACGTGAGAGTGATTGAACCTGTTGAGTGTTTCAGGTAAAACTCGTAATGTAATATTTCACATAAAAGCACCTGCCCGGCACGCTGCCAGTAATTCAAGCACAAGCACCAAGTTTTATATATCACAATATGTGTTTTGTAATTGTAAAATTATCGAAAGGGTCATGTGTACGCAGTATTTTAAATTTTTCTCAAATTCTTGATATTCAGGTTAACTGTTATGCGTACTCATAACCTTAGTAGTAGCAGCTTTATGTTGTTCGTAGGTCAGTTTTAATATGAGATCGGCACCTCGTGTGACCTTTTCTGTTGTTTATAACCTTAACGTCACAAACGACACGCCTCTCTTATCCTTTGTTGTTGTTTGTAACCTAAATGTCTTGTCGAATGAGTGTCGTTCGTGTCGTAAGCTAGGTACAAAGTGATCATGGTTTTCTTCCAACAGGAGAAAGTGTGACGGATGCCTTAGAGATGTATGGGCGAGCGGATCCTACATTCACACAACACAGACATCAAAAATAATATGCATGCTCGACCGTTTGTTACGACGGCTCGTGTCGTATTACAACTTTTATTTTATGAGCACATTTTTTTATTTTCAATCGCATTCAGTGATTGCGTCGATTAGGTCGGTTAAGTTTTTGGGATATAACGGTGCGCGCAATGGTGCATGCCTATATTTCAGTTTCAGATTCTTGAAGGTGGACACATTTGTTACTTTTTTTTCATTACTTCTTTAAAAATGAGCCTGTTTAGTTCCCGGGGCGCCTCCGATGAATGTGACGGCACGTGGCCATATCCCCCACCTCGATCCGCGTGTCCTGGCAACCGCCGCCCGCTGAGCGAGCACACGGAAGGATCGCTTACTACAAGCTGTTGTGCGTTGAATCCGGCAGAGGAGATTCTGAAGCCACTGTTGTGAAACTTAATCACACGTCTTTTGTTCTGGACGAGTTACGACGTTGGACCGAATACAGAATTTGGGTGCTAGCCGGCACTAGCGTGGGAGATGGGCCCTCCTCATACCCGGTCACCGTTCGCACGCATGAAGACGGTATGTGTCCATTTACTAACTGAAAATATTGACGTATCCTCTACTGTTTTCATAACGCTACATTTTATGAATTGATCAGTATTATTGAAATAAGAAAACAAGAAATTAATTTTAATATATTATCATAAAATTGAGCGTTACATTCTGCCAAAGAAAATACTTAATTACTAATTAATTGATCAATAATTTAATTATCTCCCAAATTAACAAAGTTCTTTGGCTATGTAATATCAGAGGAGTTTCAAAAGATGAAGTAACTTTAGAATACTCTTAAATTAGCTATGAATTTATAAACCTTTTGGATAATTGTAAGTATTTTAATTTGTGTAGTGTTTTCTCTCTGATGTTACAACTTCGATTCAACTTTAACAATTTCTCATTTCATTATATTTATTAAAATGATAACTAACACAATAAAGCCTTCAGGAATCTTATTAGTTTGTACTGGGATCTCCATTTCAGTGAAGTCATTCATATTCTCTATATTATGTATTGTTTTAAAATAATAATTTGTGGTTAGTTATAATATGATTGACTTATTTTCTAAATGAACACAGTAGAAACCTAGATACCTATAAAAGTCAAATTTATAATTTTCCACAGTATAATAATTTGTTAAAAATTTCGCACTAGTTAAGAATACTTATGTGAAAGAAACGTCAAAATTAAGGATAACTTAAAATTGTAATAAAACTAAACGTAATGTTTCTACTGTAATTGTTCCTTGTCATAATTGTATGAGCACGCACGTTTCATTGGTGGTGGGGGTAACTATAACGATCGATTCATCGTTTCCTAATTATATACATTCAATTTACAACAAAACTAAACATGCCCTAATACTAATGCCTTTTTTTCTTTTGTTCCTTTTTTATGAGCGTATAGCAGGATTCTAAACAAGGAGGTCATTTCTCGTAACAAAATTTTACTATGCTTGCCGATAAATATTCCTTGTATATCTATAATATCACTGATTACATTTGGTTTGTCACTGTTTTAATATCGCTACAAACGACGGCTTTATGTCGTCATTGGCACTCACTGTCACATGTAATGATTTGTCCCGACGAGGCGACTCGTCGGACCGTTACGTTGGAATTATATGATAGCACTCACTGAAATGCAATTTATAACGCACTTGATTTTAGTGTCGACGGCACAGTTATATTGATTTTGGCGCACAGTTGTTCAGTATTTAGCGATGGACACAATTTGCATGCTTTCTTTAACGACACAGCACCGTTTTTCATTGAGTTTCATTGTAGGCACATGATAGGTTCGAGTCGAGCTGTACGCAATTACATTTTGCATCTATTGCGTTAAGCTGCGACAGCATTTTAAGGAAGCACTGACCATTAGCGACAATACGAGGTGAGAGAGCGAGTGAGTGATCAACAAAATAAAAACCGACTTGTCGCTCATATTGCACCGCATCGTTTAAGCGTGAATATCGGTTTCACGGCCGATTTTTATGTTTAAACTATTTCACGGGTGATTTTGAGAGAAGATCGGTTGCACGCTCGACACGCACAACGGCCCGAGCGCTGCATTTGAATACCAATACCGACCCCACACGACACGCGCGCATGCTACTAAACTACTCACAATTACTGCACTGTCTCACTACTGTCTACTATTGCGGGTACTACGGGCCGAAGCGAAGTCCCGAGGATTCACTGAATTCCACATGAACCTATTGGTCTTTCTTCGGATCTGAAGGACGAGAGCCATGACACTCTTCGCCTGTATTCCTGACTGCTCAGCTCGGTTACCTAGACTGCGCGCTACTTCTCTATCTTTACAACTGTCTCTGTCTATTTCACTTGCTCCTGCTACAACTTCTTGCCAGTAGCAATTTTACTCTCGCCTATCTTCTTCCTTCTGTATTCTCTATCAGACTATCGTCGTGCATGAACACTAGATATTGCGACATATACAGAAATAAATGCATTGCCGACAACAACGAACGGGCGGGGCTCAAAGAACGCAACGTGATTGCTAGCATCAATCACGCATGTTAAGTACATTGCAGATTTTATACTGATTACTGAACATTTTTTTTTTTGAAGATCACAGCCAATGGACACTGACACTGTCACAAACAACACAGAGGATAACATAAGGTATGCTGCAACACACACACAGGCAACGGCGGACGCTTGTGACAAGACTCATACAAATGAAGCACACAAACATAGACTGGCGCCGTCGCGTTAATCAATACATGTGCGTGTGAGTGAACTCTCTTCACCGACGGACAAGAAATTACCGGTTTAAAATAATATATTGCCTTTTTCTGTCAATTAATCAATTACATTACAAAAGTATCAAACACACAAAAAGCTTAGATTATACTGAGGGATGATTGTTGATTGATGACCGTTTCGTATACTCGACAGAAAAGGGCAATGTTAGTAAACCTAAAAGAGGCTGGCACTCTAGAGTGTCCAAATTAATGCACTTCTAAAAAATCTAAGAAAAAGAGAAACTGTATAAAAGTGCCCCCTGTATCTCCGACAAGCGTTCTACTCGTAATCTCTCACTAAGTAGTTCCGTTCGCCCTGCAATGTTCGCACAATTTGTCTTAAATGTATTTGAATGCGTTTTTCTCTTTTTTTCTCTCGTCACTGACTTTGTATGGGCCGCCGGTAACCCGTACAGCCGTAAGGAGTGAGTATAAATTACTATAGTGCTTGGATCAGTGTGCGTTTGTGCTTGTGCCTACTAAGCTTATAAATATGTAGAAAAATCTTCCTAGCAACTAATTACGTAACGTACTGCAAGCGATTACCTTTCAAAAGCATGTCTTTGTAGACGATTTAATGTTTTTCAAAGACTTGGTGTGTTCCTTATTGTAACAATTTAAACTCCCAAGTCTTATAACCGAAGCATGGTCCCTTGCAGTGTGTGAATATATTAAAGCTACATATAATTTTAATATATCTCTAGAAATGCTGCTTATGGACATTATAGATGATCACTAAATGTTGAATTCTTTGAAAATGCTTAACGATTTAGTTGTACTAAACGATGTGGATTGGAAGGTAACAGATTTTAATTGGTTATGGTGATGTGAAAGGGTAAATGATAATGTCTCAGTGTGTGTTGGTATTCAAATGCCCGATCGAGATGCTGCGCGGCGTGTGTATACACTCGCCGGTGACCAAAATACTCTATCAGCATTGAAGTTGGCGATTACCGACCGCACTTAAATTGTTATTTCATTTAATACGCAACAAAGCTTCCCTCCCTGAAACACCTGAGACGAAGATGCTTTTAACTTAGCCCCTTTGAAGATGCTTTAGATAATTTTTTCTAGCACGCTCTCGTAGATGCTGATAGGGCATTTTAGGTCGACATAAAAACAAGTATGGTTCAGTTGTATGACGCTATATACATGTTCCTACAGTGCCGGGCGAGCCACAGGACGTAAAGGTCAACGCTATCAACTCTACGTCAATTCACGTGACGTGGAAACCTCCTCAAGAAAAAGAGAAGAATGGAATCATTCGTGGATATCATGTACATGTACAAGAAGTTAGAGAAGAGGTGAGTCGGGATAATAAAATTCACATAAACAAAGGTATAAAAATAACCTAAATACAAAAATATATCAACATTCTTGAAATGTTATATCTATAAACAGAATTGGTGATGTCAAAACCGGTAACCGGTAATTGTATTATTGTGATTACTTTTACTACAAGACAATTTTTAACAAAAAAAACAAATTCAATGAACACTGTTAGCCTTAGGGGCCCTATCCTAAAACAGAGCCGCTGCGGCTTTTACAGCTTCACCGGACTTATGTCGAAGGTCCAATGCCTACAGTATATATCATATAGTATATATGTACATTCGAATTGAGAACGTCCTCCTTTTTTGAAGCCGATTAATAACTTCTGACCGTCCTCATGTAAACTTATCCATTAATTACTCCAATCTCTCTGAAACTCATTTAATATGAAGATAATATTAATATTTACTTAAATTACTATAGGGCAAAGGCCTTCTCAACGATCCAATGCGTTTCAACGTAATGGACGATACGGCTCTCGAATTGAATATATCCGGCTTACAACCGGATACTAGGTACAGCGTGCAAGTAGCTGCATTGACGAGGAAGGGAGACGGGGACCGAAGTGCGCCAGTGTCAGTCAAGACGCCTGGCGGAGTGCCAAATAGGCCTACCGTCAACCTTAAGTGAGTTACTGTTATGATCATTCAATTCCCATAATGTTTACACAGCGCTGCTATAACCGTTATGGGATATATAATGTGAAATAACTTAATAATTAGTGTCTAATTTATTATCAAATTTAGTTATTTCTGTGTTAAATTAAAGGCGTTAAATGCTATTATTTTAATCGTGAGATTTTAATTTACTTAGATGCACATTTATTAGGATGATGGGAGTGATTTTATTATGAATTTATATTTTGTAAAAATTTACACCTAGTTATTTTAACTTATAAAACTTGTTCTCAGAGTTTTGGAGAGGGAGCCAATAGTATCCATAGAATTAGATTGGGCAAAACCAACGCAAACTTACGGTGATTTATTAGGATACCGTCTAAGATACGGTATTAAAGATCAACCTTTAGAAGAAATTAATTTTCCTGGAACAAAAGTTTCTTCATATAGAATTAACGACTTAGAAAGAGGTGTCCAATATGAATTTAGAGTAGCCGGGAAAAATCATATAGGTATTGGTCAGGAAACAATTAAATACTGGCTTACGCCCGAAGGTGCACCAAAAGGACCACCCACGAACGTAACCTACCACTTTCAAACTCCAGACATTATAAGCGTTACATGGGAACCACCTATACGAGCAGACAGGAGTGGTCAGATAAAGAAATATGACATACAATTTTTTAAGAGAGGGGATCAATCATCCCTTATTGAAAAGACTACACACACGATGAAAGCCGTTTTCACTGGGCTAGAAGAAGATGCTCATTATGTATTTAAAGTTCGGGCTTATACCGATCAAGGAGCAGGTCCTTTCAGTAAAGATATAATAGCACATACTGAAAGAGATATCGGTAGAGCTCCTATGTCGGTAAAAGCCGTAGCTACTTCGTCATCAAGTGTTGAAGTATGGTGGGAAACGTTTCGTTCTAGAAAGAAGATAATTGGCTATATCATTTTCTACACAATGACACCTATTGAGGATTTAGACGAATGGCAACAGAAAAGCGTTCCAGTAACCCATTCTGCAGATTTAGAAAATTTGGAAAATTTCGCAGAATACGCAATTGCTGTCGCAGCTAAAACTGCAGATGGACTGGGTAGATTATCTGAAAAAGTAACAGTTAAAGTAAAACCCGAAGAAGTGCCCTTACATATTCGAGCTCAAGATGTTTCTACACATTCCATGACACTTTCTTGGTCTCCTCCGTTACGCTTAAATCCCGTTAGTTATAAAATTTCCTACAACGCCATTAAAGAATTTGTTGATTCATTAGGTTTGACACAAACCCAAGAAATTCTAAAGAAAGATATTATAATAAAGCACGATAGGACATCTTATTCTATAAATGACTTATCACCATTCACCACTTATAATGTAAATGTAAGTGCTATACCTAACGACAATTCTTATCGGCCACCAACAAAAATTACCGTTACTACACAAATGGCGGCTCCCAAACCAATGGTAAAACCAGATTTTTATGGCGTTGTTGAAAACGAAATACTCGTAATTCTACCTCAAGCTTCTGAAGAATATGGACCCATATCTCATTATTATTTAGTTGTAGTACCTGATGACAAAGCACATAATCATAAGAATCCGGATCAGTTCCTAACAGATGATTTAATAAAGAATAACATGAGGACGGACGATGAAAATGCTCCCTATATTGCAGCTAAGTTCTTGCAAAGAAATATTTTATATACATTCCATCTCGGTAATGACGAAATGTACGAAGGGTTTTTAAACAGGAGATTAAATCCGAGCAAAAAGTACCGAGTTTTCGTAAGAGCTGTTGTTGATACTCCACAAAAACATCTTTACACGTCGAGCCCGTTTTCAGAATATTTGTCCCTTGATATGCGTGAAGCACCTCCCGGAGAAGAACCTAGTAGGCCAGATCCTAAAGACATCAATGGAGACCCAGAAATTAGAATAGAAGAAAATAGGAAAGAAGCGGGTATGCTTTGGGTTATCGGTCCAATTATAGCCGCGTTGATGCTTTCTTTATGTCTGGTACTTTTATTTATTGTAAAGCGGCGAAGACAACCCTGTAAAACACCTGATCAAGCTGCAGTAACTAGACCCTTGATGTCAGCTGAACTTGGTTTCGGAGCTCCTTCGGATCCTGTCGAAATGAGACGTCTAAATTTCCAAACACCTGCAATGATTTCTCATCCTCCAATACCTATTTCGGAACTCGGGGAACATATTGACAGATTAAAAGCTGGTGATAATTTGAAATTCTCTCAGGAGTATGAAAGTATCGAGCCAGGACAACAGTTTACATGGGACCATTCTAATATGGAAGTGAATAAGCCAAAGAATCGTTATGCCAACGTCATTGCGTATGATCATAGCAGAGTAATACTTCAGCCCATTGATGGAATTCTTGGAAGTGATTATATAAACGCCAATTACTGTGATGGCTATCGTAAGCATAATGCATACGTCGCTACGCAAGGTCCGCTTCAAGAAACTTTTGCTGATTTTTGGAGAATGTGCTGGGAGCTTCGTACCTCCACCATTGTAATGATGACTAAATTAGAAGAAAGAACAAGGATCAAATGTGATCAATACTGGCCGAGTCGCGGAAATGAAACGTATGGTATGATGACGGTAACCATCGCGGAAGTACAAGAGCTTTCGACGTACTGTATTCGTACTTTTCAAGTTACGAGAAATGGAGGAGCGGAGCGTCGAGAGATCAAACAACTTCAATTTACTGCTTGGCCGGATCATGGAGTTCCAGATCATCCTGCACCATTTTTGCAATTCCTGAGACGTGTTCGAGCTCTCAATCCTCCCGATGCTGGTCCTCTAGTCGTACATTGCTCTGCTGGTGTCGGCCGTACGGGATGCTTTATAGTAATCGACTCAATGCTTGAAAGAGCGAGACATGAGCGCACTGTGGATATTTACGGACACGTCACCTGCCTTAGAGCTCAGCGTAATTACATGGTGCAGACCGAGGACCAGTACATCTTTATCCATGACGCGCTGTTAGAGGCAGTCGTTTGTGGCGACACTGAAGTTCCTGCCCGTAATTTGCACGCACATATTCAAAAGCTTCTACGCATCGATTCAATTGAGAATATATCCGGAATGGAATTGGAATTTAAGAAATTGGCCAATATGAAAGCCGACTCTAGTCGGTTCGTCTCAGCCAGCTTGCCATGCAATAAGCATAAGAATAGGTTGGTGCACATCTTGCCATTTGAATCGTCTCGGGTTTGCCTGACGCCTCGAGATGGCTCGGACTACATAAATGCTTCCTTCGTCGATGGCTACAGATACAAAGCAGCTTACATAGCTACTCAAGGGCCACTGCTTGACACCACGGACGACTTCTGGCGAATGCTTTGGGAACACAACTCGACTATCATAGTAATGCTGACCAAACTTAAGGAGATGGGTCGAGTATGTACATTTGTTTTTTTGTATTTAATGTTTTTGTATTCGATTTTTCAATGGAATTAATGTTATTTTCTTTCTTTTTAGGAGAAATGCCACCAATATTGGCCGTCGGATCGTTCTGTTCGCTATCAATGTTTTGTAGTTGATCCAATCGCTGAATATAATATGCCACAATACATCTTGAGGGAATTCAAGGTAATTTCAAGGCATTACAAGTAATGTAGGCATTCTAAACGAAAAGACTTATAGAAAACCTCCATGGTTTTTCTAAACGAAAAGACTTATAGAAACTTCCATGTTTTTTTGCAACAAATGAAGTTGCATAATTAGCTTAAGATAAAACCAAAAGCCTCTTTAATTCCACTGATGGAACAATTTATTATTTAATACTTTGCATCTACAAGTATAAAGCATAAGCCACACTATATTAAGTTAAGCAGCGTTGCATTTTAGATAGTTGATGCACGACACTGTCATACCTTAGCAGCATGATTTTTGGGAGTAAAGACTGCCCATTGATAAGATGCGTTGCATATAATATAAACAACTTTTTGTAATGTATTGTACTATAAGCATATTTTGTGTGTTTCAAAGGTAACGGACGCACGCGATGGAGCGTCTAGAACGGTCCGCCAGTTCCAGTTTACGGACTGGCCGGAGCAAGGCGTGCCTAAGAGTGGCGAAGGTTTCATTGATTTCCTCGGACAAGTCCATAAGACTAAAGAGCAATTTGGCCAAGATGGCCCCATTACTGTACATTGCAGGTGATTATAATTATCATGTTCTTTATTGTCCAATGATATCTTCAATGGATTATAATTTTTCGTGATTAACCAATGGCATCGGTGCGAGTAAATTAGTATATTCTGTTATTTCTTCTATTTCATTTAGAAAGTGAAATTTTGAACCAAAATAATAATAATAATATATAGCCCAGTGGTAGGGTAGGTAGGAAGGAATAAGACAATTGTATCAGACTGGATCGCGACTTCATTAAACCAGGTGTAACACTCGCTATAAGTACACGCTATAATCAAGCGGGGTGATAGCCTGGTAGGGATGTGTATCCGATTGGGTTGCAACCACCATGCGCATGGTGATTCCGTCACAGTGACTCTCTTTTGGTTTATCATTTTTTCGTGTTTCGTGTTTCTGCCGAGTGGTTTGCAGACCGGTATGACAACGGCGACCGACAATAAGATTATCAATCTCTCAATCTTACTTTATGTTGCTAAATACATGTATCGTGCTGCTAAAAAATACTGAAAAATATTTAAAGAGGTGATTGATAGATTGATTGAGTGGTTAATTATTTATATAAAACCAAGATTATTTATGTATACATACATGATTTCAAAGTGAAAGGTGCGCAAGGTACGTTACGCATATAAACGTAACGCTTTTTGTTAACGCTTTTTATAAATTTCACTACTCATAAAATTTCCATACCGGGGGCCTTATATAAAAATCAATTCATAAGCAGTAAATCCCAAAAACTAAAATGAAATAACCAAACAGCGCGGGTGTGGGTCGCACTGGCGTATTCATCACGCTGTCGACGGTGTTGGAACGCATGCAGTACGAAGGCGTCGTCGATGTGTTTCAGACAGTGCGCACTTTACGTACGCAGCGTCCCGCTATGGTGCAAACTGAGGTAACAATAACAATACTATACAAGTTAATATAAAACAGTAATCCTATATTCAAGACTAAGTATGATAAATGAAAGTATTTTTTTAAGTAATTGTGTTAGTAGGTTCTACAATAAACTTCCTAAGCATATTACCTATTTGCCGTAAAATATGTTCAAAGTAAGATTCATTTATTATTCAAAATGTATTTTATTATAGTGCTATAATAATGGAGCATTATGTAGTGTCTGGAAGTGTCATCCGTACATCGACACTATATAGCAAAATAAAAACATCGATGTTTTGGTGCTACCCAAGTGGGCGTTTTTTTTTTTGCGTAGCACATCTAGTATTGACGAAATATTTTTTTTGGGAAATTGTTTTTGTTTTTTTTTTTTTTCGTATAGATCATCGAACACCATTTACAACACACAAATGTGGAAATATCTATGTCAGGTGTTTTAGGGAACCTAATATCGATAATCCCTAGTAAACAATATATTATGCTTTATTTTATGTTAGTATCTCTTGCCTTATGTCTTTTCTTCTTTATTTTAAGAGCTCAATTCTTGTCGGTGGAGCAGTTGCCACTGTTCCCTATCCTCTGCCTTTCTTTTAACCTCTTGATATGACACGACTCGCACTTTATTCTTCACTTGTTGGAAAAAGTTTCATCCAGGATTTCCTCTTCCACGCTTTTCTTAAAATTTTCCTTAGAACCTTGTTTTAAAGAACTTGTCATGCCGTATCAAGTGTCCAATCATCTTCTGTTATCTATGTTCTCAACAACTCTCTTTCCTCTTCAACACTTCTCTTTTTTAATCCTTTCTGTCCGTATGATGTGCTCCATCCTTCTCCAACAGTAACCTTGTTAATCGTAATTTTTAATTATATTTTAAATGTTCCGGATAGGACCAGTATCAATTCTGCTACCGCGCTGCTCTGGAGTACCTCGGCTCGTTCGACCACTACGCTAACTGACGCTGAGACAGGCTCGTCTGAACTTCCAAAGTAATAGAACACTGTCAAGTCGCACGCTTAACATTATGTGTACTACGTACTTAACTTTGCATACAGAACATAGAAAAATTATGTAACGGATTTTAACTGCTTGTGTTTTTATATTTATTTTTCAAAGTAACATAAATAGAGACAAAAATGTAAATAAAAATTAGAAAAAAGGATTACATTAACATTTTTGAAGTTATAATCCTTTTGGCGCGTTTGAGATACGCGCGCATCATGTGACAGAAGTCCGAAATAATGAAAGTAGTCATCATGTTGTTGGCACGCGGGACTAAATTTTTGGAGTTGTTTTTTTTTTATTTACAATATCAAAACAATAAATAGGCAACATAATCCATGGATTAATTGAAAAAAATTAAAATCATACGTTCATTAATGTTTAAAGAATCAATTTAAAACATCAACACTAAAAAATTAAATTAAATTCTCTGTTCTGTATGCACCAATGAATTATTACTAAACGAACCAATCGACAGGGTTCCGAGTAGTTTGTTTTGTGTAATCTACTGTAGTGATGTACTCGCTATATCGACTGATTGTATCGACTATTCACTTCAACTAATTATTATGAGGCTAAATCATGTACGAGTGCCTAGGAACGCTACCTACTTATGATGTATATTTATAAAAGTGAACCACTAAATACCATGATTGTGAGTCGGAAGGGTAATAAATATAAATATTATCCTATTATAAAACTTATAATATAAATAACGCAGCTATATTATCTCTTTAAAACGGAACAGTATAAAATGTTAAAAGTCCATATTATAAAAGAAAGTTAATATATGCATTTTAATGTATATAACGACAGAATTTCGAAAATATTTGAAACAGTGCAATGGTTATGCTGCGAACGTTTATAAGTTGCAAATAATTCTTGTTTCCTTCACACTGCGGATTCTGATTTCGATCCGAATTTGATTATATTGATTGTGCAAATAAAAATATTTACATACGTACATACCTACATTTATATACAAATAAATATAATCCGCCACTTAATTAATTACGCATTTCGCAAGAGCGAAACGATTAGTGGAAATTACTAATTATCGGCTATAAAATAAATGGCAAATTCAGATTATGTTTGGTACTTTATCGCTGATTAACCATTTTGTAGTTAATCTTTAACCATTTCTGGTATCGCTTTTACTCGTGTGAAACTAGGGAGGGGGGTGCAGACTACGTATATCTATCGGTATCCTTTCTATGGTGTTTTTAATTTAATATTATAAAAATATACGAGTGTTCTTAACTATTTTATTTTATTTTATACTTTTTTTATCAGTGTCACGTTTTAATATATATTTTAGCAATTAATTTTTTGGCATTGCAGAGACAAGGTAAAACAAGCTAATATTTTGCTGTAAGTAAATTTTAGTATCGATTTAAATACAACCCAAACAATACTCGTAAGTATCCGACCGTGTCTTAACTAGGGCGCTAAATCGAAACGTATCCATAGTGTGAAGACATTTTTACAAAGTAATAATATTTATAAACAAAAGCGCTTAGAAATTGAACATAACCTATACGCTAATAATTAATATTCAATTCTGATCGTCATATATATATATATATACATATACATATATACAAACATGATAATGTAAAATGTATAAATAGTTATTGCAGCTGTAATTAGAAGTTTATTTTTCATATCGGGTGTTGATATATAATACGTGTTTAAGTAGTGTAAATTGTGGTACGTAACGATTCAAATATAGGTATTGCGATATTATAAAGAAAACTAAATGAACTCTAGACGAATCGGCTGTGTCGTTTGAAACTTTGTGTCAGTCCTTTGCGTAGTCTGTAATTTAGTGTAAATAAAACTCTTTTTTTTTTTGTTTACAATTTTAATAGGACCTGTAATTTTTTTCTTGCCCAGTATATAAGCAGCCAATGATTTTATAGGTAAAATTTTATGTCGTAGACTTTAATATAAATCCACTAGAAATTTGTCAACGATATCGTTCTAAGGCAATGATCAAACGACTCTATAAGGTTTTTTTTAAAGAATACCTATACTTATAAAATTTATAATGGGCTCCTAGAGGGATTGATTAATGTGCTCAGAAGCATGTTTGTTTAATATACATTTCTGTCGCTTTTGAATGATCGTGATTCTATGACATATCTGTTTTTGTAGGTAGATAAAAATGTATATCGTAGGTGTGTTTAAAGATTTGATCAAATGTATGACAGATATTATTCGAATCGAATATTGGAAGCGTGAAACACTACGACGATGATGAAAAGGGCCTTTGAAAAGGTTTAATTTTATTTTTGGGCTTATTAAACAAATTAAGCGAATGTCACAAACCAACTAAACTAATTTAAGCTATGTTTAAATGTTAATGTTTTACCGTTATTCTCTTGCATAGGTACTAGTAGTAAAAAGTATAAGATTTTTTTAGGTTTTTCACTCGTTTTATACAATAACTATACTTAACAACTACCTATATTGATCTATCTACGTACGTATAAGTTAAATTTGAGCTTGTATGTAATTTTAGATATAAAATCGATTAATGACGGTCTTCGAGCGTTTCACGTAGTTATGCTAATATTTATAATATAATGTATTGATTGAAGTCAAAAATAAAAATAAATTGATTACGTATCAATTTGGCCGTTTAATTCGGCCATTTAATAACTGCCATCGTTTCAAATTAGCTATAAAACAGAAATAATAATAATATAAAGAAATGTACGTAGGTTTAAATGAGAATATTCGTTGAATTGAAATTATAGCGAAAATTTAATATGTACTCGTTGATGAGTTGTGTATTGAAGCGTGAATAGAAAGGCGTGTTCGTTCACACGCATCTGGAATGATCACCTTTATGTTGCAACGACTTTAACAACCGGTAGGTATCCATGGCAAAGCTGTTATCAACGCATAGGTGGGCGAATGAACAACAGTTGTTTCAAAACGAATATAGCAGGGGTGTTATGGATTCGAAACTATCGGATATCCGAAACTGTTACCGTGTCCCATATAAATGTCTCGAATAATTTCGGATAAGGACGAAGTCGGTGGAATATCAACAAATGCTATGTTAAACTTTTTATTTCATTTACACAGATTGTACAGCCCTCAATTAATTTAAAAAATAAGTGTATTATCGATTATAAGATAAACTCTATCCATAACTTAGATTATCTGAAACTATCGGATATCTCATATTAACCGAAACCGATTAAATATTCTTAAAATATCCATATCTAGTACAGAAATATCCTATCCGTAACATCCTTGGCTTATAGTGCAGCTTTGTAACTTTTATCAGTGCTTTAAGCTTTAATGTCATTCCTTATTTTATTTTTAATCGTTTAATATAATATACGTTTAACAAAAACTTATTATGTTATAGGATAACCAGTAATGTTAATCGTTCGCTTAGCTTACATAAAGGCACCAATGGCATAAGACGCATAGACCAAAATAATGGTTTACTATTAAATGTAGTTATTATTTTGAAATATTTTTTGTACAATGTTTTACAATTGATATAGAATTTTTATATCCATTCAACAATTGATTTTATTAAACTAGGTACTTTTATTTTATATTAATTTATAAACGCACATTACATATCTCTGTACAATTTTTGTGTTCTGCGGTTTTTAATTACTTATGAGATAAGAGAACGTATTTTGTTCTGCCGTAATGAAATAATTTACTATTAATAGGTCAATAATTTATGTAATGCCATATTAAGGTGCTGTTTATCCCATTTTTAGTACAAATGTTTGTATTTGTGTCCGTTAATGACCCTCTAATTGTTTATATCAATCGTAAATAAATAATTTTGCGTATGTAAAGACTGATATACGAATATTGTTTTGGTGTTCTCATAATTTTGTATTGTGTCTTTTTTAATTCTAATTGAATGTAATGTTGTAATTTGTTGTAAATTCTTATCAATGAATTGTATGTAATTATTAATATTATGTCTTTATGGAATTGTAAGTTAATTGTTCGGTTTGTTCTGTTTAAGAAATTGATTGGCTTAATTAAATTACTATAATTTGGCTTACAAGTAGTCTTTTGCAACATGCAATTTACATATTATTTACTTACAAGCAATTCCTTAAACAGTTATAACCTATTACAAAAAAAAAATTCTTCACTTTTGACAAGTTCAAAAGAGCACGAAACCTCCGCCATTTTGTTACCGCCGTCATTGTTACTTTTTTATTGCACAAAAGCATATTAGTATATTTGTATACAGCCTAAACAAAATAAAAATAAGTCGAAATTTAATTGTATTATGAGAAATGTGGCAACTATATGACGCATAGCTTTAAATTATGTTAGTGCAATTAAAATGGCGTGCGCAATACGACAACCGGCAGGCAACCAACCGGCCGACGCGACGCGACCGCGACGTGTGGGTGTATAAACGTAGAAGTTAGTAGTTTATGATTATTTTGTAAAATACCCGCGCTGCGTCTCGGGACACAGTGGATTCGTAAATTATACATATGTATATGAAGAAATAAATTTATGTGAGACCATAAAACTTTTATATTATTTATATTAAAACCTTGAACTTACCTAATAAAATATAAAATAGTTTACTGATGTAAGTAAATAATCGGGCAGAAGTGGAATGCATGTCTACTTGATCTACCTTTTTTTGTTATTTTACTTTGTTTCTCTTTCTTCTGCCCGAAACAAGCATTTGTTTCGATGTCACAATTATATTAATGGTTGATATAGATCCCAAAAGTACACACACGTGTGGGCGTGTGATTTAAATAAATTTTGTTCTACGTAATTTAAAGGCTTCTTTTACTGTATATACGAGAGACAGATCAATGTAAACACATTTGCAGTAAAGCGAAACGATCTAAGGCTTAGGAGTTGTCCGACTAAAACGCGACTACGGGACGAAACGGTACGGACCATAAAGCAATCCCAATATCTAGTTTTGTGACATCGTATTTCAAAATAAGTTAGTGTATGTAGATATATCCAATTAGTGAGTTTCACCCACAGATTTAGTATAGTATAAATCGGCATTAGGTTGAATAAGACTATACCAAAAATGGAATACACTAGTGCGCGTGTTATTTTGTTAATTGTTTTGTTATACGAGTTAGGTACATCCAGTTACAGTAGGTACATGTAACCATTTCTTTCGGGGCATCCTCACAATTGGCCGGAGCTCCACCAGGAGATCTCGAAGCGAGAGCCCTCGCGTTACTGTTTACATGGCGCGAGGAGACGCTAAGGCGAAGCGAGAGATCGAAGCCACGGGAAATCGTGGCATGCAGGTCAGAGCTCCTCCGAAACCTCATGGTGGAAGTGTGGAACATGCGACTTATGCACCCGAGTTCAGGCGTGGTGAACGTAGAAGCCATCAAGCCAGTCTTGGCTAAATGGCTACGGAGGCGGCATGGCACCTTCACCTTCCGGCTGATGCAGGTGCTCTCGGGACACGGTTGTTCAAGAGTTACGTGTGTTAGATAGGTCAGGTGATTGATCCTGGGTGCCATTACTGTGCCAATGCGCTGGATACTGCGCAGTATACACTGGCCGACTGTCTCGCACGGGACTAGCCACGTCGCCAACTTGGCGCGACAATCGCTACTGATCTCTCGCTTCCAGCTGTGGTTAGATATAGATCTAACCGTAGGGTCGAGAGCGAGAGTTGATGGAACTCCGTCGCCTCGTTTTACGAGCAAGTTATCCTCGCGAAAGAGACGACGGAGAGAGAGCGGAAGCTCACACCTCGCTCTCTTCCCGCGGTCAACTATCGTTTGACGATCTCTGCCCGCCTTAAATTAGTCTGCAGGTGATAGACTTGGACATGTCCGTCAACGCGCAAAGGCAAACCCGAGGCGGAGGAGACTCGCTGATGTTCAGGCGCCTTCTGAGGTTCATTGGCGGCATTGGACTACGACCGCGGCGGGGCCTCGGGGTAGGGCAGCAAGCCGGGTCGAGGGGATACCATGCGCAAGCATTCCCCGAACCCCGGCCAATAGGTGCAAGAAGGATACTCTGGGGTTTTAGTCAATAAGAGTCCGACATACATCCCTTGAGCGGCCTGACTCGGGAGGCGGATCTTCTGCAGGATATCCCCACGAAAATAACACACGTTCTAACTAACACAAGCTCTTTCTCTTTCAAGTTGAATACTTATATAGATATACATATATTAAACCTATGGTTTCACCATGATGTTGGTTAGGTAGGTACATACGACTGTTTATAGAGATTAATATTTCGATATTCACGTTTTCTCTTTACTCTGATTAGCAGTATATGAATGTATCATACTTATACAGTTTAATAATCAGCATTACAATAGGTAAAATCAACTCTGTCCCTACAAATATCTCTCTCTTGTTTGTCATTTCGGCATGAAGTTCTCCATGTCGTACGTCGTAGTTGTCTTTGTCGTATCGTGAAACTGTAGAACTATCTCCCGGCTAATATATTCCCTCCTTCTTACGACGTCGGGTCTTTCAAGCGTAACGTGGAGACATATTTTGCAGGCCGGCAGAACAGTGGCGACTGCCGATAGATTTAGATCTTTTGGTGGTCGCCGTTGTATATGGATTGTACAGTGCTTAGCGAGCTTCTATAAAAAGATCATAACTAAATAACCTATTTTTGAGACTCACACAACTTTTAACAGTTTTAAACTTTTGACGTGACAACGTCTTATAATTCGATGGAGCCGGCTGCACGCACGAAAAAACATGACTCATGCGGCGTTACCTCGCTCTAAGGCGTTCCATTTAAGGCTTGAAGTGCAGCGTTTGACATCTGTCTCTCTCCTACTTGAGTGAGCGATGCGTCCGCGTGGACAGCTGCTATACAATAATAAATTTACATGTTTTCGTCAAGTATGAAGTGCAGTGAAAAGTGAATGTGGTGTCAATTGTTTATACCAACGATAATTGCGGCGATAAAGGTAATTCTATCAAACAAATAAAATTAAAATTTTCATTTGAAAAATGATACCATTCCATCAGTATTTTCTTATGACGTTGTCACGTTCAACTATCGTCAGTAAACCGACTTTACAGACAACCGATTTTTTTTTAAATATTAATATAATACGTATTATAATTATAATACGAGACACAATTGTGTCTCTCCCAATATTTCTTATTCAGTCGCCGTCTTCCTATCGTTGTCGGCTAATCCTATTATCTAAATATTGTGTAGCTCGCAAATTGGCACAATGAATACATATTGCTGAGCCTTAATTATAATATCTGTAGGACGTGCCTCGTGAGATTGCCGATCACTGTAGATACAGCCTTACAAAACTGAATTAAAGACGGTGGAAACGACAATCGACATTGTACATAAACGCAAAAAACAATTATACTCTTATATAATAAAAATCACTCTCGATCGGTAGTATTGCGGTAAATATTATAATTTAAATGAAAAAACAGCTAGTTCTGAGTGACATTTTGTTTTTATCTCTATCTATACTACTAAATATTATTTAAAGGTAAAGTTTGTATAATTGTGGAGGGTAATCTCTGGAACTACAGATCAGATTCTAAAAATTATCACACTATATTTAATGTTTAATTAATTTTAGACGGCTTTTACAGCTTCACCGTGGCTTAGAGTCAAGCGCTTAAGGCACTCGGCACTCAGTCGAGAAAGCGTGGCAACATCCTCAAGAGCGCCAAAGTGACCGAATTTCGGCTTGGGCTCCTGCCGTAGTTGCAATAAAGTCTCGACCTGGCTAATTCCCTATCCGTAGAAATTCGAGCTAAACTAACTTACACATATATACGTGTTCCTGCCTCCTGGGAGGAAGAAGGAACATAGGTATATAAACAGGGAGCGGGAGTAGCACAATCCGTGCGTGTGCCCGAATGACCGTAATCTGCATTACACGCGAGTGCAGCCGCGGGCACAGATAGTTATAAATATGATCGTGTATGTGACCAGTAAGAAAGCACTGACATCCGGGACACAATTTTTTTTACCTGCATACTTTTATCTAAGTGCCTATGTAATTTGTTTGAATAAATATTATTATTATTATTATTTTCCGAGTAGCTGATTTTATACACCCTAACTAGTTCTGAAATTTAAATCAGATCTAATAAAGAATCATATCAGATAGTTTATTAAATGACACCTACAAAAAATAAGAAATAACTTTTCAGATGTTTACAGTTACTTGTTGGTAAAGTATAAAACAAACTTCTAATAAGTAAAATTTTTACCTAATTTCACCAGTGTAATTTTACCAACTAATTTTATTTAACTAGTATATTACTGTATATTTGTGTGAACTTATATGGCTTTCTGTATGTTATTTATATATATATGTACTTTGTTAGATGTAAGATCAACATGTATCACTAAATAAAATAAAACAAATAAATAAATAAATATTATTTTCATAGCCCGTTTTATAAAATACAAAGTGATTTTGTCATTTAAATAAATTAGCGCATAAGCTTTTCACGCGGTTGCAATGAAACTTCTTTGAATTTGAACACATTTGAGACAATTTCGTAATGTAACGATAGCGCAAACTTTTCCTTACCTTTCTCATAGAATTTTCACATCAATAATGTAAAATAAACATGTCCCGACACTAAGACACATCCAGTGCACTCATAATTCTGTACACTTTTGTTGTATAGATGAGACATTTCGATCCTTTGAGTTTCAACCTCAATATACAACTCATTTGATAGTCACAGACGAACGATTTTGAATATAAATAGGAATGAACTGAGCCTCGGCTTCAATGGAAATACCGAAACAAATATACAATATTCGTGTACACTACGTTTATTCAGCGGAAATATATCCATATCCACCATGTTATGGTTTCATCACGATGTTTCCCTTCACCAAAAGCTGAGACTGATTGCAGGGATTCGAACTCACGTCGATCGATGCGGTGTCCGTACACGCTAGCTACCACTAAGCCATCATTTGCTTCATAAAGTCAAAAATGGATAGGATTGTAGGTACTATATATTAACAAAAAAAATTAAATGCAATTAATAATTATTATTATACTCATATAATATTAGCTGGTACCGGCGACTTCGTCTGCGTATTATTGGATATACACAGATTAATCTCGGAAAATGACGAAACAAAAGAAAATCATAGATGGGTTTATCACTATGTGTACTGTATTGTAAATATATGCCAATATAAATCGAACACATTATTAACCGTCACAATAAAACTTTAAAAATAATTAAAATCATCCCTTATTGTACCGGCTTGTGGAAGGTTTTTTAAAAACCTTCCTTTTTATTTCTTACCAAAAGCAGAAATATGAAATTTCATATACTTACCTAATTTTAGCCATTTTTCGTCCCCCCAAGTTTTATTTTTACCACATGTAGGATAACACAATGAAATTATTCATTTGTAGCAAAACTGTATAATTCAGATAATTTACAATAGGTATACACTTAGACTTTAGGTATAAACGTAAATACAATGTTGTACAAAAATATTGGTCCTTAGTTTAACTTAAAAAAAATCCACATTAGCATATGCCTATCTCATATACATAAGCCACAATATGGTATTTTGCGACAAAAATTTGTTGAGGATTAAAAAGTGATTTATGAGCATTATTTTTACGCATGGCATTTATCTTTACCTACGAAAAAAGTTACTTTATCATGTAGAAAATTTTATGAAGTTAAGTTTTACCCTTCATAGCGTATTAATTAGACACAAATAGTTAAGGATATAATGAAAAATTTCAATAATTTGTACTTGCGGGAATTGAGAACAATTATAATAAAATTATGATAGGTACACGGATGCGTTGCGTACTTTGGCGGAGCGGTGTTTATCGGATACTTATAATTAGCAAGGGTGAAACCGTGGGGCATAGTTAATTAAATAATAAAAAATCTATGCATATTTAAACAAACAATTTTATTCAAAAATTGTTACTATGAATCCATGATAGGTGTCATTTAAAAAGAAACAATATTTAGACTTGTTATGAATATAACATGAATATTTTAGGTACCTACCTAAGTAAAAAAAATTTAAAAACTGCGTTTTCGTTTTGATTAATCGATACAAATGGTTTTAAATCATCGGTTAAGCCTTGACGGGACACAATATTGGTCGCAGGCTGGCCGAAGCTTTAATCCCGAGATAAAATATTGCTTGCCGTTTATATAATTTTAAAGAAAAAAAAATCTAATTAATAGAATTTCTAAGTATGATAGAATATATTTCGAAATTTTTGTACTTTTAGCCTGTCTACGCAATTAGGGAAAAAATATTATGGACTAGTCGATTCATTGATTCTATAGAATCAGGATTCAAACTACTTCCTTTGCCTCATTAACTCTTCAATAAAATTAAAACAATACATATGTTTTTTTCTTCAATTTTTTATATGTATTTTAGGTCCTTACATATGAAATTAGCGTTTTGTCGTATTGACTATTTTCTATTTGAAATATCTCCTCTTTGGTTAAGAATTCCAAATTCAAATTTATAAATTCATTTAGCTGGTACATTTGAGTTTTGAAAACAGTCATTCATTTGTTGTTTCCTCATTATTTTTTCTTTGGCGTCGCTTATTACCGCACACTCAGAATACAGAAAAAACCAGAAACCGCGAACGCACATAAAACTGAAGATACAAAAACCACTCTTAAATAGAGTGGTTTGACGTTGTTGCGATTAGTCACTCCTTTGTAAGTAGCGCGTCGTGACGTATTGTACAAGTGCCAATTTTAATTTTAAAATGCCGTCTTGTGTTGTTCCTACATGTAAAAATGCTGCAGGGATTATAAAAAAACAGGATGGGATCACATTTCATCTGTAAGTAGCGCATTCTAAAGTATATTTATTTAATTGTTTAATTTATTTTACATTTAGAAAATGACGCGTCCATTTTTTAAGTGTTGCCATTTTATTTTCATCGAAAATTTTACCCATTTATTTTTTTAATACTCGTGTAGAATACTTACTATTTTTGTGTATATAGAACCTTTGTAATTTTAGTTTCCCTGCTGATGAAAATAGAAAATCGGACTGGATGAAAGTCATACAAAGAGCACGGCTAGATGAGTTTTGGAAACCATCAAGCCGGAGCGTACTTTGCTCAATTCACTTTGAAGCGCGATATTTTTATGATACAAAAGGTTGTTTGAAAAGACTGAAGAAAGCAGCTATTCCAACTAAGGTAGATATAGTCATAATAATTACTATATTTATATTGTATCCCTCCTGGTGAAAATGTTTTTCATGTATTTTGAAGTAAGGGTTTGGTCCACATATATGCGCAAATTTCAGATTCCGGGCTAATGAAACTTCGGTGAATTAAATATATGAATATTCTAATACTAACGTTCTATTTCAGTATTTGGCCTTGACACCAGAATTTTCCGAGTTACATATAGAAACGTCTAAACCTTCGACATCGGACAATGTGCGTACCCACCTATGATAATAATGTTTAATTTTTTTTTATAATATTGAAGGGCAAACAAGGCACTTAATCGATATATATACTTAGTTACAAGTAAACTAATGTAGTAAATAAACACTAGTAGTTACAGTAATAAATGTAAAATAAACTAAGTAAGGCCCATGGACATTATTCTGTATTTAATTAAAGTTTTTGTTAATCTATTATATGATAAAACAACATACAACTTAAGGTTTTTCATTTCAGGTCACACAACCACAATCTCCTGCGTGATCGAACTCAGAGATCGGTGATGTCAATATTTCTGATTTTGAATCTGTGTTTGATACGCCGAGAAAGGTCAAACTTAAATCTCAATTACGACGAAAACAATAATTTTGTGAACAACATGTTGGACGAATGAAAACATTACAACAAAAATACAACAGACTTGCCAAGAAGTACGAATCTTTAAAAAGTATATTAAAAAAATTAAACTTAATAAAATCTTAACTTACGTTATTGAAGCCGTATTCTATTTATAGTCATCGATGTAAATAAATAAATATTTTTTTAATAAATATCTTTTCTTTAGTGTTATAAGACTACCCCAAAAAGTGGGAAACCGCTCCCGAGCTAGCAACATTATGCGTATGGGAAGTGGGGCAGGTGCGGGACGCACGTATTGTTTTTGGACACAGTGCAGCGAAATTTATCTCTGGTGCAGCGTATGTAATTATTCTTGAACGCGGCTTCTGGTTTTTTCTGTATTCTGAGACCGCACAATGGAAAACATGAAGTATCGGTATATTTACGAGTAAGAGTTCTACCGTGGCACCAGTGCTGCAGAAACAGCTCGAAGGATTAATGATGTGTACGGCGCTGGTGTTGCAAAATAAGGTTTTTGGTTTCAAAGTTTTCGTTCTGGAAATTTCGACCTTCAGAACCAACCCCGTGGACGGCCGGAGACCAAAGTGGAAAATGAAGAATTCAAGGCTATTATGGAAGCGGATCCATCACAAAGCACTTCAGAGATAGCAGCCGGCTTCGGGGTAAGTGATAAAACTGTATTAATCTACTTGAAGCAAATCGGGAAAGTAAAAAACTTGAACGATGGGTACCTCATGAATTGAGTGAATCGAACTTGCAAACACGCGTCGACTGCTGTGTTAGTTTGCTCAACCGACACAATAATGAAGGGATTTAAAATCGAATCATTACTTGTGATGAAACTGATACTGATACTGTACGATAATCGGACGCGCTCATCACAATGGCTGAACCCTGGAGACCCAGTCAAATTCTGCCCTAAACGAAAATTTACTCAGAAAAAGTTACTTGTGAGTGTTTGGTGGACTAGCGCCGGTGTGTTTCACTACAGCTTTCTAAAATCTGGCCAAACGATTACGGCAGATATCTATTGTCAGCAACTGCAAACCATGAAGGAAGAACTAGCTGCTAAACAACCGAGATTGGTCAATCGCTCTAGGCCACTGCTGCTTCACGACAACGCAAGAACACACACTGCACAACAAACAACCACTAAGTTAGATGAGCTACAATTGGAATGTCTGCGACATCCGCCGTACTCCCCGGACCTTGCTCCAACAGATTTCCATTTCTTCCGGAATTTTGGCAACTTCTTACAAGGAAAAAAATTCAACTCTGATGCGGCAGTCCAAACCGCCTTCAAAGAGTTTATTGATTCTCGCCCCCATGGTTTTTTAGTAAAGGAATCAATGAAGTACCTATGAGATGGCAAAGGTGCATAGATAACAAAGGTGCATACTTTGATTAATTAAATATATTTTACAACAAAAAAATTTACTTTATATTCCTCCCGTACAAAAAGCCAATTTCATATGTAAGGACCAAATATAAACAATATTTATTAATGGTAACATTTTGTAATTACTGTATTTAATTTAACGGAGAAAGCAATAATCGATGGTTTATACCACAACACACGTTGGTTTATAAATTATTTATTACATTAGTTAACTCCCAGAGCGTCCCCGAAGCGCAATAGAGATCTTTATTAAGCGTTACAATTCATTTCTCTAGTAAATTTAGACAGATTAATGACACCATTTATAATAAACAATATCATTCTCTCTACAGTCGGTGAGGTGGTTATTAAAATCCTTGAGGTAAATAGAGATCGTGGAGATGCGAGGGTGCGCCTCCCCGTTTATGGTATAAGAAATGCTTCTTTACAACATCGTAAAAACTCGGTACAGAATTGCCCACAAGTTACTTAAGGTGGAGATGTACCGAATTTTTATGTTATAGTACTCTACTGTATAGTTATAAGGTAGATATACTATAATATTAATAAACATTGAGATGGGTAAAAAAACGGATATTTGTTTATTTTACTTCTCTCGTGAATATAATATGTTAACACGTTTTATGAATTCCATATCAAAGATAATCTCAACATTTTTTTTTAAATGTCGCTCAGTTTTTTTTTCGGAAATGCAAAAAAACGTTTTTTTCGAATTTAGGTAGATTGATTGCGTCTGACACGTTTAAAAATAACTTGGAATGCACGAAACTTGTAACCTTAAAAACGTTACTTTGAAACAGAGGTCCACAAAAGTAATATCCATTTATTTTGCTCAATTAAGTCTTATTTTGCGTGACTTCGTTTGCTCTTGTATTTCTTAAATAACTGAATTAAGGAATCGCTTATACTTTATTACAAGGACTGACAAATGCTTACATTTTTCTTTTCTTTTTGCGGAAATTAACAAATTAATTAGAGGTTAAATAGAAGATTGAATTTAATAAACGTGCCTTTGCTTACGTAAAACTAAAAAAAAAAAAAACTCAATATGATGTAGGTGCCCACAATTTTCAAACTACATAAGTCGCAGATTGTGTTAACCTATACGACTTTAACTTTAACTTAACACCAATTCAGTTCGTCCTCAAAAGATAAAATCCATATGAATCCGGGTAGGTACCTTGTCGGGCTTATTTGCAGCCAATAGGGTTCACGTTAAAAGTAGCAGGGGCTCCAATATAGAATTAATTTAACCTCACCCCTCATGCCGTATGTAAATGAAATTGAACCGCCTTATTTCTATTGAAAAGGGTGGTATTGTGGCACACAGGGTTTTCGAATTTCTTTCTACCTATAATAATAATCATTTTTTATCACATATATTCATAACAATGTTCTTAAAGTTACCTACAATATGGACATAACAATACGACACATAAATATTATAATAGTAATATAACTTACTTGGGTAGTAAAATACAGCCTAATAGCAATTTATTTTATTATAATACGTAGAAATATAAGTACCTACTAGCTGTACCCGCGGCTCCGCTCGCGTGGACGACAGAAAAACGCGTAGTGCTTTTAAAAATCATAGTTTCTTAAAACTTTAATAACTTTTTATTGAATAAAGATATCGTAATAAATTTTAAAGATGAAGCTATGATTAACAAAAATTAACTTTGTTAAGTTATGACGTTTTGTTGCACCAGAGATCACCTAAATATTTTTAAATCAACGTGTGCCAAAAAAACGTATCTCTGCTCAGTAAAATGTAGCATGTCGTAGAATTTTATGAAGCAGCGTTTCACTCCATAGGTTGTCAAACTTTACAGACTCCGGGCCAATTCTAGAAATGAGATTTCCCACTGGACTCTACACCAAACTTTTTTGTTAATTAAATTTATGATTGCATGTAAAGAGCTTCAATGCCGTATCTAATTATAAAATATAATTGGATACACATCTATTTTAATACACATTAATATAAACCAAAACAACTTAGGTACCTCAAGCCGCAATTCCCGTAGATTAAGTTGTTTATGTGTAATGCAGTGGTCGGCAAACTTATTAGCCAAAGAGCCAAATCTGCTTGTTTAGTAAACTTGTATTACACTAAATAACTAGGTACACTAAATAGAACTAAATTTCATACTTAATAAATATTTATTCATGCGAACAATTAATTTGCTTGCATCTCCTTGGCCAAAGAGCCGCATGTGGCTTTGGAGCCGTACTTTGCCGACCACTGGTGTAGTGAATTCTGTATGTAAAGTGGGTGTGTAATGTCTAACTAGGAGGGTTAGATTCACGTCACCACTCTACCAAACTAGTCTGGATCGGTACACTTCCTTCGTCACTTTTGTGGAACAGTATTCAAATATATCGTTTTACACCTTTCACAATAATAACAAACTTATCTACAATCCACATGCTCACAAATCCTCAGGGCACGCCAAATTCCAAAAGTTTTATTATTACGAATCACGCGATACGGTATAAATGTGCAAAATTAATAAAGAGTAGATACAAAATATCGTAAAGCGTATGAATTCGCCTGTATGGATTAAAATAATTTAATTTTCAAGAAAACATTACGTTTTCCATGGATTAGCGTGATTAAACAACCAAACAAAAATCTTTTAAAAGCTTTCTAACTACCATCTCGCAAATACAACATAATTCGTTCTCTCGCACAACATGGTTTGGAATAATCGTATAAGTATTCGTAATTAATAGTATGAAAATACTAATTCTGAAATTAATAATAAAAACCTGTAACTGTTAAACAAAATGTCTATGCCAAAGAAAAATGCTATCTACGGTCGTTACTAGTTACAACATAATAAGCAATGGCGCTCAGTTATTTAGTTGACTTCTCACATCGTAGATACTCAATTGCCCGATACATAAGCAAAAAGATAGTTTGTTGATAACAAGAAAAAATTTAACAAAAATGAATACGAACTTAAATGATTTTAAACATTTCCCTTGTGTATCTTGAGGTATACCATAGCCAACAAAAAAAAATCATCCAAGTTGCTTCACAAACTAAGAAGTTATGTCCATTAAACATAAACATTCGGATTGAAGTCGGCTAAATAGAAAAATGTAAGTATTTGAAACATATAAAGTCGTGGTTTAGAGCTACGGAATATCAATCGATGAATCAATGTCCTCAAGTTCGAATACAGGTATGTACCAAAAACAGTGAAGGAAAACATCGTGAGGAAACCGGAACGCTTGAGAAATGTTCTCGTAGTACCGCGGTATGTAGTATAAATAACTGCATAAATCAATCGATTTCTCGGCGTTTAAAATCGTCAATACGTCATGGGCTGGCGTGGTGAATGTGGCGATTGTTTAAGCCACTTACAGGCTGGTATCTATATACCACATCTATGGTATCTATATTTTAATATGAGAAGCAAAAGCTTTCGGTGCCAAGTTCGGTGAAGCTATAAAATCCGCAGCGGCTTCAGGGCCCCTAAGGTACCTTTCGGTACCTTTTTAAGCATATTGCGTGCACGGAAGATTGAGATTTTTTTTTTCTTTTTTTTTCATATATCTGCAATCAGTTCAACTATTAGCAAATGTGTTGATAGTAAATATAGCTTTGTGGGTGAACACTCCACTGAGAATTTCTCCCCCTACGAGTCCAACTAGCCAAGGACATCACTCAATTTGGATAATGTCCTTTCTTTTTAGTCTTTTGTTGTAGCTGCGACCGGTCAGCTGTGTTGCTAGTCTATTTGGGTGCTTTTCTAAGCGATCCCGGTATTTTAGAGAGGTATCTCGGATTTCCTCCCTCACCGTGTTCATGTGCAAGTATATATGGATTTCTACATTTGTGACGCACCATGGTACATTGGCTATATTGCGCAAGATAATGTTTTGCATTCTTTGTAATATAGAAATATTGGAGTCACAGGCACTTCCCCAGAGTTGTATACCGTACATCCATACCGGCTTAAGTATTGTTTTATATATTAGTAACTTATTATCTGTTGATAGTTTGGTGTTTCGTCCAACCAGCCAGTACAGATTTCTGTATCTCAGGTTTAGTTCCTCTCTTTTTGTCTTTATGTGATGTTTCCATGTTAAACGCCGATCTAGATGTAGACCTGAATATTTTACACATTCGCTATGTGGGAGTATAGAGTTCTCAAGTTGAACAGGTGGGCAGTTTCCTTTCCTCAGATTTGGCATGGATAAAGTTTATATGGAGAAGTGCAGAAAGCTAAAATTTATCTATAATATCTGTTACTAATAAATTAAATAAAATAAATTAATACTGCGAATCCTTTTTTTTTAACATGAAGAAACCCGTCATGGGTACACACCCGCCCGGGGGGAACGAGTGGTTATGTGAGACTCCTACTCACTAAAACTCCACGGTGTACCATCGGCCGCCATAGTGGAACGACACGGGTCCGCGGTTGCATTCTCCGCGGAGCGGCGCCCCAGCGGTAGTGAGAGACAGTCTGGTATAACCCCGACTGTCTCCCAGACGGGCCCCCCGACGCATCTCCCCTTGGTGCAGCAAGACAGAGGTGAAGGTAAATGGACAACTCCTTCCTCTACCTTTTAGTCTGCGCCTTACCTCTCCCAGGCCCAGGTGCAGCTGGTAGTGCTCCTCTTATGGCTTTGGTGGACGGCTTGCAGGCAGCGCCCCCCATGTAATGCTCCGCAGGCCTTCCAGCATCGGCACACAAGGCACAGTGCAGCCTTGTGCAGTCAGTTGTGCTTGTCAGTGCCTTGTGGCCAGCAAGCCCGCAGCGAAAGCACAATGCTCCACGATCAACCGCCATTGATGGGCAAATACTGCGAATCCTAACCTGACCAGTGCCATTGATCTTAGACCCCCTAAAATATTGATATTGTCACTCAATGAAAAGTGACGGTAAGTGATATAATATTCATTGTTTAGGTTCATTCTGCAAATGTCAAACAGAAAAGTCTACTTATGATTAAAAAGTCCGTGGTCGAATTTCGATCATTGGGCGATCGCCTAGTTAATTTAGACATACGATTTTCTTCAAATTAAAAAGTAGCTCGATTTGTTTAAAGTTACGAAAAATTAAATTTAGGAATGTTAGCCAAAATGCAGAAAAATACAAATTATTTTAAATGAACGTCGCTACTGTTTATTTTTTGGGGTTAATTTAAACAATTTCCACTTAGAGTAGGTATAATTAAAATTTGAGTCCGTCATACAGAGTTTCTGTGTAATTCAATACCCTTTGCAAAGTTTTTATGGAACGATATTTTAATTAGGTAGGTATAATGTTTAATAATATAATAAATTACTCAACATGGTTATTTTATGATACCTTACGACTGTTGCAATTTGACCTTCAAGCCTATAAAATACATCTACATACCTATTCTATTCTATTATGAATATTCTGTATTGGAAAAAAGTAAAATATATTTAACCAAAATAAAAATAAGAACTGATATTAACAGATGCTAAAATTATTTCTGAACGACAATGACTACAGTTATCAACTTAGGAACTAAAACTCTAGAATAAAAAGGTAGAAATTTCGTGAAATTCGTCAACTCGATCAAATCCGATTACATTATGAGACCGTCGCGTCGTAGGCTTACTTACCCATAACCCACATGTCGTTCGAGCTCAGATGAAGCGAACTCAGCTGTTTTCAGATATTCGTCTAGGTTGAACTGATCTGCAGAGATATTACTAAAATAAATATTTGTTTGTCATCTAGAAATAAGGATTTTAACTTGAATTCTACCTGTCTCGCTTCCGAAACGTTAATGTCAGACATCCTAGACAACACCCAAACTTTGTTATACGATAATTTTCTTAAAACTTAGTCTATATATTTTACATATGTACGTATAAATTAATATGAAACATACGTATAGTACCTATATACTTATATGGACAAGTAGGTGAAGGTTTTGTAAATAATTTATCATAAGTGTGTAATTTCTATTGGGCGTGTTATCAATTTAGCATTTTTATTTGTCATAAAAACTTCATTCCAAAAGAATAATATAAAATTTTAGTTTTATATTTCTAGATTTGCTTTTAGTTCTATACTCAGTTTTGTAAGAAATATACTTATTAGGTGTGTAGACAGTGATTTGGTGGGCACATTGAAGAATCTTGTAAATGATCTGGTTATTATTGATTATGAAAAATTGTATATAATAAGTTTCAAAGCACATAATTTATGACATACTAATAACCGGACCTAACTCGTGTCTCGCCGGCGATAACAATTTTGTAAAAATTACAACAAAACCTTAATTAAGTATGCAGTTATCGAAACAATCTCTGTGTAACATAACCAAGCGTTTCTGTACGACCCTTGTTAAAAACGCATTATTGGACGTTAGGTTTATATCAGATTAATTTAAAATTGATTTATGGCCAGATATCACGCATACCTCGAGACTAATTACGTAAATAATTTATTTAAAGTTACCTCTTCTTTATTTCTATATAACGAAACATTTGTATGTTCAATCATTTATTTGGTTTGTGTCGAATACTTGTAATTATTTTGCAATATATACAATCCAGTAATTCCCAAAGAGGCCTATATCGACCCGCAGGGGTCCAAGTCACAAAAAAAATTAGAGGTCAATGAGATGTAAACTGGTATCAACGATAGTGTATCTATCTCATTTAAGCAGGTCGTAACTTTAATTTCCGTTTTCCAAGAATGGAATAATCCACATATACAGATACTATTATTTATTACTTAAATAATATTTCCTTAAAATGTATTTAGGCTTTAGATAACATTTATCTAGATAATTTTAAGTGTTTTACACTACAGCTGTTAGAAACTTTCAAAGTATCAATATATCAACGGTCCTAAAGGGATTTTAAATTGATGAATTAGCAAAAAAAAATATATTTTAGGTACTATCAGGGGTCGGGGTCAGGTCAGGGGGTCTACCCAAAACAAAAAGACCTGGCAAGTGGAGACCTTTATATTATAAGAGACCCTTTAATTCACACCGTAGACGATAAATATTTTGTTATTTAGGAATGATCGGGGATTTAGGTAAAAAGCTGTAGGTACTTTGCTTTCTCCCAAAAACAAAGCTCGTTAAAATCAAATCCTATAAATAAGCGAATATTTAACACAGTTATGCATATTTATAAATTATTATTACTGATTAACAAAACACTACTGCCGGTTCGGAAAATATCCCAGACATCGAGACGAACCGGTAAGAAACTCGATCGGGTTTATTTATTTTTTCCAGCTATACAAAAGTGTTAATATAAAATAATAATAATAATTTAGTAGATGCACAGAGAGGGAGACATTTCCAGACAACACTATCATACACATACTGTGATCCACCCTATAATCTTTTGACAGTACCTAAAACCTGCTTGACATGGTCCTTAACTTGACCTCTAAATCAGTAATATGCTTCGAGATCTTATTATAAAACCTGAAACTATTACAAAAAGGTTTATTGGACCTACTTATTCTAAATTACACGGTACAAATTTTTTTTTTTTTTTTTTTCGATTTCACTTATTGTTAGCCTGAGGGGCCCTATCCAAAAACAGCTTTACCGGGCTTGGGCGTGAGCACTTAAGGTACTCAGCCGCGACGACCGTGCATTCCGCTACCGAGTGGTAGGCGTACTCTCCACACCCCACCCTGTACGCTCAGGTGTCCCTCAAGGCTCCATTCTGGCACCTTGTATTTTCAATCTGTACATCAGTGACCTACCTCGTCCCCTCAAGGTCGAAATAGGTCTGTACGCTGATAGTAAAAAAAAATCGGCAGAAGGCATTCTCGCTCGAGTCGTCGGACCTTTTACATCTCTACAGACATTCGTGCCATACCATAACTACCCTGATGTGACTATCGTGATGATGATAACCGTCATGATGATGATGGTCGTCGTGACGATGGTGACCATCGTAATGGTAATGCCGTCCATGATGGAATCAATCGAAATACGTCCCGACTATGTTATAATAAGCAGTTTAATTAGAATAATAAAAGCTTTGCTTAATTTGTAATTAAATGGCCATGTGTTAAATTGTGTCCCCGTGTTTATTATTATATTTTTTTACGTACAAACTACCTACCTGATATCTTGAGATATGTATTTAAGTCACAAAGCTAAATAGAAAGCCGATTGGTCGAAGCAAATAGCTCACGTACTTCAAATAAAAAGCGATATCTTGTTTTCCCAAGTGAAATAAAGTTCTATTTAAACCATTAGAATGCAATACACACGTCAAAACTATCACTGTCTCGAAGAAACATCACTCTCATCGAGATGAGCCGGTAATAAACTTGAAGGGCATTCTTCTTTGCAGTCGTAAGTTTTGAAGGTCAACACTCACTTAGGTCCTTCGAGCCGAATAAATAATATTATCTCCAACAGAGCGATTGCACAAAGAGAGTACGAAAATAACGAAGTCGACTGTGGATGGAAGAGGCTAACCAAATTTCACATTGATCTGGGCATATGGCACGAACTCCTTTAGTATAAAGCCAATAAGAAAACAGAAAAGGTAAAAAGAAAAAAACGACCAAACAATGTATATTCAACAAGATTTTCTTATTTTTTATTTCACTAACAGCTATTATAAATATTATTTCAAATAACACATAATAACTATACACGATCCATTATTTGGATTGAAAATAACAACATTAGCTACATAATCACAGTTCTAGTATTTCACTGTAAATAAATACGGTATGGTAACTTAACTAAAATTTAAAATTTAATTTCTAATATGGCGACTGTTATGCCAGAAACATACTTTTAACACGTCACGCAACGCGACGCGGGGAGGAAAGGACTGAACTATACAATAAACCGAGATACACGATGAGCGTTAATTGTCTATCTCGGCTTATAGCATTTTTCTGTCCCTTTTGCACCACGTTGCGCGTAACGTCGCATGGCTTGTTAAAAGTATGTTTTTGGCTTTAGGCTGCCTGTCTACTGGTGCGGAGCTGTCGAGGTTCGACCAATAAAATTGCATCTCTAGCAGATTTCGACCAATAGAATTGCATCACTAGATTATTATGCAATTCTATTGGTCGAAATTAGCACAGCTCCGCCCCACTCCACTCAGCTTCAGTGTACAGGCATCCTAACTCTTTTAAGGAGCGATAAACCACTTTTAAGAGACTATCACGGTCCACCGATATCGTTGATGTATTTATTATACTTCGATCATAGCACTGCAATCATTTTGTCGAAATAGCTTGAGGTACAATGTCTTGCACTTGTCATGAATTAATAATTATTACTATTTCTCTATTGAAAGAGATCTTGCCCGTAGTTGATTCGTAATGATTTTATTTCGATGGAGAGTCCAGTATTGAATAAATTATCTTTTCAAAACGGGTCTGAAAAAAAAGAAACAATAAATAAAATGTATTTCTATTATACTAGCAACCCGCCTCGGCTTCGGCTCTGGTTGCTCTGCTGAGCATATTATATTCTTACATTTTCTTGTCGTTGCGTTTAATAGATCTTCGTAAGAGGAATTATACCGTAATATTTATAACTTGATTTGTTTACGCAGCGCGAGCTAGTAAAGCTCCAAATCGGAATGATTCTTTTCCGACATCGTCATATTACAGCCAATTTACGTCAAAATCTTCGATTATACAATCACTCCGTCCATTGATGAAAACTGTATGAAAATCCTTTCGGTAGATTTGAATTTATCGCTTTCAGACAGACAGACAGACGCGGCGGGGGGCCTTTGGTTTATAATACGTAATGATTTTGTGGCAACCTGAATGAATAAACCAAAGTGAAATATCGATCCCATGTTTATTTATTTATTTATTTACATAATTGGATGGCCAGCGGCCAATACACAAAAATAACATTATAATTTAAAAAAAAAAATTGATACATTTATCAGTGTATTATGCCTTTGAAGGCCACCACCGCATGCTTTAATAATGACCAAAACAAATGATAAACAATAATAATGCATGCTTTACAATCACAATAAAATTAAAATTAACAATCCACAGTACAATAAAATAAAACAAAATAATAAAATAAAATTAAAATTATAAATTGACAATCAATAATTTCATAAATTTAATTTAAACTTGTTTGGCTCTCAAGAACCTCAGAACATTATTATGAAAAACCTGCAATGAGTCTGAAAACAAATCAGCCGAGTTACAGAGGAGGTTATAAGAGCGTGACAATCTGCACACCATGGTGTTAAATCCGAGATTTGTCCTTGCTTGTCGTGTATGGAATATGGGTATCTTATATCTGGGATATCTACTGGGTGTCCTAATTTTGAATTTCTGCAGTAATTGTGGACAGTCTATTTTGTTATTAAAAATTTTGTACAAGAACAACATGTCCATAAGCTGTCGACGAAGTGCTAATGAATTGATTTTAAAATATGTAAGATTGTCCCAATAACTGTATTTATATTTACTACGATGACAAAGAAACGCCAGGTGTCGTACAAACCTCCTCTGGACCCTTTCGATTCGCAATTGGTGGGACTTATAGGAGGGTGACCATACCACACTACAATATTCCAAGATACATTTAACGTAAGCGTTATAAACCACGATTCTGGTGTTATTGGTTTTGAATAATTTACAAGATCTCATTATAAATCCTAGCATTCTCGAAGCCTTAGCAACCATACTTTCATACTGATGCTGGAAAGTTAGTTTAGAATCAAAGATGACACCGAGATCTCTAATATAACTAACCTCCTGCAGAGAAACGTCACATATCTTGTAATGAGACTGTATAGGCTGCAAGTTCTTGGTGAACTTAATGTGAAAGCATTTAGTGCCATTCAACAGCATACCGTTTGTGGAACACCAATTTGATAGATTATTTATATCCTCCTGTAAGCATTCGCAATCCGTCGCCTGAGTAACCACTCTAGCTAGCTTCAGGTCGTCTGCGAATAGAAATACTTGGGCATGTTTAATGTACTGTGTTAAATCATTTATAAATATATTAAATAACCAAGGTCCTAGATGTGAACCTTGCGGGACGCCGGAAGTAACACCATAATTTTTTGAAATAAAGCCCTTAACAGCCACAAACTGTTGTCGCCCATATAGGTATGATTCGAACCACTTAAACAGTGATCCTCCAAAACCACAGCGGTGTAATTTATTCAGAAGCTTACTGTGGGAAACTTTATCAAAGGCTTTCGAAAAATCTGTATAAATGACGTCTACTTGGCAACGTCTATCAACAGCCTCCACAAGATAGTCTAAATAGGTTACTAAGTTAGTATTAGTTGACCTTGCCATCACAAATCCATGCTGTTGGTTAACTATTTGCTGTTTGGTATGTGATTGCAAGGCTGGAATTAGTAGAACTTCGAATACCTTAGCAAATACCGATAAAATCGATATTGGCCGGTAATTATCGACTGTCTCTGGGCAACCGGCTTTAAATATTGGGACCACCTTAGCTATTTTCCATGGTTTTGGAAATATACCGGCTTTTAAAGACGCATTGTAAATAATGTATAGCGGTAAACTGAGTGAGGGGGTACATTTAGTTATAAAAATTGGAGGTATGTTATCAGGTCCCGCACCCTTGTTGACGTATAGCTTTTTTAAACAATTTTCAATATTTTCAACTGTTATCCCAAAATCATTAAATAAATTAAAGTTTACTCGCTTGGCATTCTGTAGAGGGTTATCAGGAATGGAGTGACTAGAGTATACCGATGCAAAGTACATGGCGAATAGGTTGCAAATATCGCTTCCAGTCGTAGCAACGCTATCGGTGTAGTGCATGCTTGCTGGATAATGATTATTGCTAGACCCACGTTTATTTTTTAAAAAAGACCAGAACTGTTTGGGGTTTTTTTTAATACTATTTTCTACGTTAATTATATATTTTTTGTAACAATCATTTGCCAAAGCTGAGCAACGTTTGCTAATGAATTGCAGAGAAATTTTGTCCAGTGGATCGCGGTAAGTTCTATATTTATGTAAAAGTTTAATCTTTTGTTTGTTTAGTTTTATCAATTGCAAGTTGTACCATGGAGGAATCTTCTTATAATTTTTTTTTTTTTTTTTGAGGAATGTAAGCATTAATAATGCCGTAGAGTATGCTGTAGAATGCTTCAACCATATCATCAACATTAGTAAAATACGTAAGCTCCTTTATCCAGTCAATCTCATTAAGCGCTGATATGACAAGTTCATAATTAGCCTTGAAAAAATTTCGTTTTACACAAACTATAGTTGGTTTTAGGTATATAAAAGAATCAAGAGATAAAGTAACATCCAAAGGAGGGTGAAGTGGATCAACATCAACCAGCTTATCAAACGAACGTATTACGCTTAATCTCAATGTTTTAGTACAAAGTATCAAATCTAAGATTTTATTTTTAATATTAAGTACATCATTATGCTGTTTAAAGTCATTGAGAGACACAAAGTCAAGGAATGTCTGAGGTACGTGAGAACCATTAGGAACAAAAGCAGTGTTAGACATGTTAACTACACTGAGCCAATCAATTTGGCTTAAGTTAAAATCACCTAATAAAATTATATTATTTAAGTTTTCAGAACCCTGGTTGAAATTATCTATAAAAAGTGTCAGCATATCTAGTTTAACTGGAGGTGGCAGATATACTCCCCAGATTATTATACTTAAACTGTTATTTATCTCAACCTTTATTACAATGTCTTCACAAATGGATTCCTTACCCTGCAGTCTGACAGAATTAAAGTTTCGTGAAACCGCTACGAGTACTCCACCACCATCTTTGTGGCAGTGAAGCCCGGTGCTTTGCCTATCCCTTCTATAAACGATATAACGGCTGTCAAATAATTCATTACTATGTATATTACTATTCAACCAAGTTTCCGTGAGAACTATTACATCAAAATTATAATTTGAAAGATTACTAAAGATCGTATGAGTTTTTGTTCGTAAACCACGAACGTTTTGATAGAAGATATTTAAACAATTGAATTCTGAAACTGTAGCCTCCATCTCAATTATTATTAATAGTAGAAGTGCTTCCTACTGTAAGTTGTCGAGAATTTTTTTATCTCGCACGTAAATGTGATTGGAGCATTCAGTTTTTCGCATGAATATCTTGCCTTGTTTAACCCACACGAACTTGAAGTTTAGTTGTTTTGCTTTCAGGCGAGCCGCTGCATGAAGAGATTTATTGGTTTGTGAAAGGTGTTCTACTACATATATCGGTTTTATGTCTCCTGCCATTCCGATATGATTAGTGCTAATTTTGTCATTAGGGTGCGCCTTGTTGTAAAGTATCGTTTTAGCTAAAAAGTTATTCCTTATCCTAGGTGTAGCAAACTTGACGACAATAGAACGTGGTCTGCTGTCGTTGGTATTCATCTTCGCGACTCGGGTACAGAGATGTATGTCGTTTTCGTTAATTTCGTATGAGATAGATTTTGCTAACCTCATTGTAGTGCTGATCAGGTTTTCATTTTTAAACTCTGGAACGCATTGTAACTCAACATTCGTTGATCGGTTGTGTTGTTCTATTGCTTCTAGTTTTGTTGTTAGATGTTGTATGGTATTTTTTAGTTCTTGACAATTGGATTCTAAGTCTTGTATAGTTTTCGTATGTGAATCAAAAAGTGACTTGGTTTGTTCGTATTGCTCGTTTATAAAAGACATTGATTTTTCCATCGCTGTCATATCATTTTTTATAGCTTTTAGTTCATCCTTTAGTGCCATACGGAATTCTGCTTTAATTAGTTCGGTAATCGTGGGTAGCATTGCCTCTAATATCTCCTGAACCATGCTTTTAATTTCGTCTTTTGAAATACGCGATTGAGATGATAGAACTCCTTTTTTCCTGTATGTAATATTGGTATTAGCTCCACTATCCTGGCGAGGTGAATCAGCTAGTCGAACAGGAGTGTTGGAATTATCTCCACCCTTACGTTTAGCGGTTATGCAACTTGGGCACTCCCAACTATTCTCAATTTCATGAATTGTCTTGCCTTGAGACAACACAATATTGAGACAGAGGACGTGGTATTTAAGCTTACAGGTTAAACATCGAAGATACTCTTCATCTTCTATCAAAGTCATGCAACCTGCGCATTTTGATTTTTTTTGTTCAATGATTTTAGCTGAATTCATTTTGAACTAAATTTAAACTAATTACTGTTAGTTCAATCTAAATTACTATATTATATTTCATATTATATCTCGTCTTAAAACCTGAGTTTATATTTATGTTAGCAGTAATCCCTCCGTGATAATTTTATATTCATATACCGATCAACATCGGCTCAATAGACTGACATCCAGAGCCGTAGTGCACATATCTAATCTGTTGCAAATTGTTCACTCGTACAATCTGGTATATTACGTCAAGTGCTTGACAAAATAACAATCAACAACCAAACAGCTGATCGTAATTGCTATTGGTAAACTTGTTTTTTTAAATTTACCAATTACCGTTAATGTTTCAAACTATATCACTGTGTGAGTTTTATAAAAAAAGTATAACCGTCGTATCATTAGAATTTTTATTCGTGATTACTGGTGTTAAACTAGTAAGTGTATGCTTATACCTTTTACAATTATGGTGAATTTGTATTGTAGATCACTAATTTCACAATGTATGACCAAAATCCCTATTTCAGCACTATTTCTGATTATATAACAATGGAGCTCAATAGCAAACTTGTATACAGGTCAGTACACACACAATGTATGTATAATGTATCCCCGGCTTTTATCAATGAATTCTTCTAAATTCCTGAATGTTACTAATAGTTTATCAGTATAAATTTTTTATAATGATAATTGATAATCGAAATGCCAATTTTGAGGTTATGCTAAAATTTGCATGACGTAACAATTTACGTTAATAAAATGCAAGCCTTCTTATGATGAATATAGTATAGTAAGAGCCTAAGGGGGTAGTACAAAAATAACGACAAATAAATACGGGAATAATTAAATGCTGGGGAAAAAAATAAGGCATTAAATTAATTGTCTATAAACGCTAAATAGTTAAATGAAACAGCTAATTATATTGAAGCCAAATAAATCTTACTTCTTTTGAAATCCAAATTTATTCAGAAGCGTTGGTTGATTGGTCGGCAACGAGATGGTTCTTTTCAGACCAGGCACTTTGCAATTCAACTTTTTGATACCGTTTTTATTTGTAACAATGCTTATTGGACTGTGACGATTTATCCCAGTCGACTGAGACTGATTACTGTTCCAACCATGTTTCTCTTTTAATGGCGATTCGCCAAATGAAGACTGTAAAATAAAAAATTAATGCTTTGTAAATGTTTTGGTTCTAATTATAATTTATAAACTTACGCTATTTTTTAAATTTTAATATTGGCGGCATTTTGCATGATATTATATTATACATAAGTGGATTATAAGTAATAAATAGATACACGCATTTTGAGGTGTCATGAAAAACTCCCTGGACTGTTCTAAAAAGGGAGCCGCCATCTTGTTGGGGCGATATTTGAGATTAGAATTTTATTAAAATAGTACGAAGTTATGCTTAAAGGACGTGTATCCAGTGTTCATAACAATTAAAAAAAAACAAGCGAGCGTTCCGTAAACTCAGTACAGTTCAGTACACTTCCGTACCTTTTCACGAAATCACTCCCACAGATTGCAGGAAAGCGAGAGAAAAGATGTTATATAACAAAAAAATCATATGTGCAAACATCTTTATTTTCTTTTATTAAACACTGTAGTGTGTTATTACTTTAAATTAATATATTAAAAACTACACCAAAATTGTAAACTAAAACTAGAAGCACTAACCTGCGAACCAGCTGGTGTAACTAAATGCTCATATGGATAAGTATTCTCAATCACGGATTCCTCAGTGTCAATGTCAAACATTAGCTGATCTTGCTCCAACGTTGTAGCTCTATTTCTTCTACCTAGACTTGGAACCAATATTGGACTAGGTGACCGTTTCGAATCTGTATTATCAGATGCGTTTTCCTTCTGAGACGATTCTAACTGTGAATCAGTTTTTGAGCTATCATTATTAGATGTATTTAAATTATTCGTTGATTTGATCTTAAAAGGGTTATGATTTTTTTCTGGTGACTCCTCAATGACAATACTGTTCTGGCTTTGACTCAGACTTGATAAGCCACTGTCCTTATCAAAGTGGTTTGTGAAAAACTTGCTTTCAACAATATCATCTTCGAGGAAAGTCCTTGGGAACTTGCTGAGGCGTTTCAATACTGTATAGCTCTTCCCGGCTAAGTATTTTTTATAGGATCTCATTTTGTTTTCTAATATTGGTGACTTTTCCTTTTCAGTAGTAGCCACATCAACATCCTTCTTAGCGAAAGCAATATCGTGTTCACCTTGAGTATACTGTGTCAGTGGTTCAGACAATTCGTTATCACAGTCAGTTTTTTGTTTCTTATTAACTGGCTCAACACAATACATATTGCTTAATGATTCTATAGAAAGGCTAAAAAATTAAAATAAGTCAACGCCGTTACATAAGTGAAACAAAATTCGAACAAAGGCACTATTCAGATGTTCACTACAATGTGGTCATACTAACAGAATCTCTTGTCTATATTACTCTATAGTTCTCTGGCAGATCATTCCTTTTATCACTTGCTGTTTCCACTAGTTATCCAAAACAGAACTATCCTGGCCCGGACGGAACAGGGTTTGCTTATATACTCAAATAAAACGAGGGTCGAAATCACTAGAATTACTTTTAAATTTACGACATTGTTTAAAGAAGGGGAAGTGTGCTATTTTAGACATTACGTAATCTCACTAATAAGCTTTAATTATGTGTGTAAACTGCAATGTTTTTTCGTACATATATAGTACATACTGAATGTTTGGAATAGATTCTAGACGATTCCGGTTTTATCCTCAAGTTTATTCTAGTTTTTTATTCAGGTCGTAACAATACAAAGAGCAATGCAGTAGTGTTAGTGTTCAAACACCGAGTATATCGACTTGGGTACAAACTGTAAAATGAGCCTGAGCCTGAGGCGACACATCGTGATGAATCCATAGCACGGTAGTATAACATTTTATAAGGTAACATGACATGGTAGTATGAGGTACCACCCTCAAAATGAAAATCAGTACCCAAGAACCTACTGGTGTGTTCCGGCAGCTGCATTTGGGAGCCAGCCCTTCTAGACTCCGCATATTGTCATCTTAGACAGTATCGTCAATTAACAAGAGGTGAGATTATGACCAAACACACAGTTAGTGTTTAAATAATATTAAAAAAAATACCTCTCGTCTTGTGTTTCAGGTACATATTTACTGACTAGATTGACCACAACTTTCTTCCTTGGCCTCGTTTGCGTTATCGCTGTTATGGGTTCAGCTTTTTTCACTTTTCTTTGCCAAGGGCAAAGTTCGTCAAGATGAACTTTGAAATCCGCTGACCAGATACTAGGATGTGTTGATACGCCTTTATCTTTCCAACTATTCGTTTTTACATTAATAATCTGAAAATAATTCGATGGTTGAAGTTGACTGTTTCGATGAAAATATTTTTTTATAAATAAATGTGAGCACCTGATGAGACTCCTGGCGGATGTGAAAAATCTACTTCATATTTTTATATGTAAAGAATAAATAAAAAAAAGGATATAGGTATTCAGATTTTTTATATAATTATTTTATTATTATTAAATTATTTGCAAAACATTAAGGTATTATTACTTTAAAATAACTGATATTCGACGAATAATCTATAAATGTTGAGGGGAATACTAAGTCGGAAAAGCCAAGCAGACACGACGCTGACCAATGGCAGTTTTAACATAAAATAACGTGTGACTAATTTTAATAGCGGTTATAGCTCTGCTTTTGTAATGGTGTAAAATTATGGGTTCAAACTACCTCTATACTTTTAGTACCCTTTGTGAAAGCTATTGCTGCACTCGTGTGTTTAAAATTTAATAGTACTTATAAAGACTTTTGGGGAATTAGAATTTAAGAGAAACACAACAAACCAATACAAAACATTTTTTGAAAATACATTTCAGTGCTATCTTGGCCCTTACCTATACAATAAACTAAATAAAATTCTTGACATATATTCTCTTAATAATCATAAATGTAATGAAGTAGTAATATCCTGGCTAAAAACACAGAACTATGAAGAAATAGAAAAATTGTTTGTAATCATAAAATAAAGTAAAGTAATAGAATTGTCGTTGTTGTTCCAAATACTGTATTTCACGTATAACAAATATATTTTTTTTATACATAAACAAGATACGCAACCTCATGTCTACATTTGTGTGTGTACCATTTTTTTTGAGTTAAGTTTACAATATTGTAGTCTAACTTGCTACATTATGAATGTAAAGTAGGTAAAAAGGAACAAAAAAAATATTACAAAGTACCTTGTTTTCTCTTTTAAAATTATAGATTTGTGATAATGTTAACAAGATACAACAGTGTTATACTAGGTATATTATATGTAGGTACCTACTATGTAATAATATATCACGGGAAGAGACTAACGTTGAGATACAGGCTCGGCCTAGTTCAGGCGCTAGGTTTCATTAATTGAGAATAAAACTATTGAATTTCCTAGAAATAAGCCTCATATTTTTGTATCTTGTTATGGTCAAATAAAGTTATTATTATTATTATTAAACATATAAGTTGTCTATCAATTTATCTAGTTGCAGAAAGTGGCTAAATCAGGAATTTCGTGAATTTTCGAATCCTTGAATGTGAAAAAAAAAATTACGGGTTGCACTCCGAGTGTGCCGACAGAAGTGAAAACTTATTTTGGCGCGTTAGACATTTTTTATTTATTTATGAATTGTATTTTATTAATTATTAGAAACATTAAAATACATTAAATATTATTTTATGAAAGACGCGTTCGCGGTCTGCTATATGTACACACTATAGCTGCGTCTCGTAACGGTGTCGCGAGTCCAAAGATTTTATCTCATCTAAAAATATGCGTACCGCGCTAAAAGAAGTTTTCACTTCAATAAAAATATTATGAGTTTGTGCCCACAATCCAATGAATTCAAGAAATCTTTATAGTATTCTTTGTAATGATCTTAAATAATGTTTTACATTCATTCAACAAAATGATATTAGAATATTTTTACGCCAGTCAGTGACTAAATTGATAGAACTTATTTTTGCACATGAATATAATATACTTTACACACGTGCTATTCACAATCCACTAGAGTCCTGAAACACACTATACACACACAATTGTAAAATAATACATCACTATTCAGAGGATTGCAATAAGCACTCGGTCCCAGTACTCTCGTAAATGGGTTGCAGTTATCGCTTCTCATTGGCTCCGATAGGAACTGAAATGTGATTGGCCGATCTATGGTCCGTTTATAAAAAGTTTGTTTTACCTATAATCTATAATAATATAATATCAATAGTTTTGTTACTTTGCCTCTGTAGCTCCAGTTAATTACTTTATTACATTCCCGTGGACTTGTCTCTTATTCCCGCTTGGAAAACCTTCATAAAGTAATTAAAACACAACAATAATCACTTAAAAATAGCAGCCCTTGAACCTTCCAAGTACCTGCATTATTTACGTATGCAATATTATTTTTAGGTATTGTTTTGTTACGGGTCGTAAAAAATATATCAACCTACTTCACTCTACAACACTTACATATAATATTCAATTACTTACCTCAGTCGGCCTATTGTCGGGATGCCAGTTGTCCATTTTCTTCAACGTAAACGGGTCCAAGTTGCCTAGAGCTAATTGAAAAGCTACCTTATCGTCTAACAATTCACCGGCATTAACACAAAGAGCTTCTTCAATATCTGAAATTGTATTTAGTGAGATTTGTTTGATTTTTTTCTGAGATTTTCATTCATTGGATTCATTCTAAGCACATTTTCAATGTTACTCAAATTAGTTAGTACATATATGATAAATTTCAAACTCAAAAATTTCAATACAATTATTTCATGTTATTACAATTCCAAACCCGTTTTTAATATTACCTAATAAAGATATTTACTTAGTACATTGTAAACCTATTTTCAGTATTTGATTGACGTAGGCGTTACTTTGCGGAAACGCATCGTAATTAATTTATCCGAAATTTCTTTGCTACTTCTTCCCTCTGAAACAGATTAACAGTTGTTTCGTTTTTCTGCAATAAAAATGTTTGTAATTAATGATGAATCTAAATAAATTAAATCTGAAACTATTCGTGAAAAAGAAGAAAAATCAAAAGGTGAAATGTTAGTAACTGAAAACGATAAAAGATAAAAAAATAACACATTTATTCCTTATAGGTTAATAACGATCGGGTTTACGGGCTCGACTGCATTTTTTTTATCGTTTCAGTTACTAACATTTTCACGATTTTTTTTATTTTTCTCGAATAGTTTCTGATTCATCTTAACATTGAATAACCCACGATTTTTGTTGCAGAAAGATGAAAATACTGTTAATCTGTTTCAGAGGGAAGAAGTAGCAAAGAAATTTTGGATAAATTAATTACCATTTTACAATGTTATGCAACACAGTTTTTTTCTTAGTAGTTTTGAAATACATTTTAATTTTTACCTAAACATGCATCAAACACCTAATATTACCTGGAGACGCATCATTAGTACCATTACCTTCATTAAAAAAAATGAATACCTTCATCATCGGGATCATTCAATCGCATCATCTTCCTTTCGAGAGGATCATAAACATACTGATATTTGAAAGTGGCTTCGGCTTTCAGGAAATTCTCTCTGTATTCATCTGTCACTTTTAATGTTAACTTGTTGAAGAAACTTGGCAACTTTTTTAATGCCTGTAAATTTTTACCATGGTCATACAGGGTATTAGTAGACCGCTCCCAAAAATGAAGACAGACGATAGTATTAATGACACCTTTGATGATGGGATGGAAAAAAAATTGATCCTGATTAAAAAAAAATCATATTATTTAAACTTTTTATTAGCATTATTTACGCTCCATCATGTTAGTACAACTTAATGAAACGAGAATTTTACAAAAAAAATACAATACTTTACTAAAAAAAAAACCAGCAATGAACACCAAATTAAATACAGCTGATTGCTCGGGTCAAATAACACGCAGGCGCGGCGCGTCGCGGCGCCAGTCCAGCGCGAGCGCGGCGCGGTGCCATTCTCGCGCGGCCCGCAGCTGGCGATCGCACAAATACTTATTTACAATATTGTCTAAATACCTAACTTATCTACTTTGCCACTGTGCTAGTGTCTACCTGGCCACTTTCATTCGAATTCTCCGGTTGAATTAAAAAAGTAACGGGTTCGATTCCCCGCGAATGAAAAAAATACTTAAATAAAATTTTAACAAGCATTGAGCCATGTTTTTTAATCCATCGTGTAAGAATGTTTATTATTCTGATGTATTCAGTTATGTACCTATTCATATCAGTTCAGTACTAAGTTATTTATAAAAAATGTAGGTATGAAACAGCTTACCGATCTAAAGCTTCCGTGGTCTTATGAGATGCGGCTCAAATTGTGCCCCATTCATTTCGAGGCAGATTTGGGCTCGGCGTTGCGTATCCTCATGCAGGCATCATCGTGGAGTCCTCGATCCAGTCCGCACGTAGTTTGTCGAAAACATCCACGGTCCTTTGGTGCATTTCGTTGGCACTAACACACTTACGATTAAAAGCACATTCTCTCACATACCCCTACAGAAAGAAGACTAACGGGGTCAGATCGGGTGACAGAGGTGGCCAAGAGTATGGTCCTAGTCTGCCGATCCAGCGATCATCAAATAGCTCAGTGAGGCGCTCACGGACGAATCTGAGGATGTGGGGGTGCACCATCATGCTGAAACCATTTTCGGCGATATTCAGCTAATGATAAATCGTTTAAAATGTCCTCCGACTGTTCATTTATGAGGTTTAAATATCGCTGTCCGTCAAGTTGCTGTGGCAGAATCATTGGTTCTAGTATGCGATCCTTAAATAAACCTGCCCATACGTTAACCGACCATCGGGTTTGGTGCCTGGTTTGTAGAACAGCGTGCGGGTTCACCTCGGAATAAACGTGTGTATTTCTTGGGTTCCACAGCCCTTTTCCTGTAAATGTCTACTCGTCCGTCCAGATCACGTGTTCAATGAAACCAGGCACACGTTGTTGCGGGTCTTATCCAATGGTAAAAAACTCGCCAGTGATCGTTCTCACCGGATACCAAGCTTGCACTTTGTGCACTTTTTATGGGCACATTCGTTTACGCTTTAACACCTTGGAAACTGTCCAGTATAACACACTTGTTACATCTCGAAGCCTTAACAATTTAGCAATACCTCGTTTAACTAAGTTCGGATTTCAGCGAACGACATCAAAAATGCTCTCCTCGAACTGAATAGCCACTTGACTTTCACCTCCTGTCGCTACTGGGGCAGTGGGCCGATTTTCCAACACTCGCTGAATAGCTGCTGTTATCAGGCGAGAGTCAGTCGGATGTCCAGCTGTCGGGAATCTCTCTCGGTAAATTCGTAATGCACGCGAAGCATTCCCGCGAGCTTCTCCAAGGCACATTATTCATTACCATGCTACCGTATTCACGAACACTATAAACGTATGCGTTAGGCATTATTAAAACAAAACTCTCATAAAATCAACACAATCTTAAAAAGAAACAAAAAACGTAACAATAAAATAATGACAAGAACTTAGTTAACAATACGATTGAACGAATATCTGTCGCCCACGCACGCGCACATGAAATGAAAGTCAAAGTGTAACTGTCTCAAGAACTAAACTTAATAATCAACCCCGCCAAAAGAAATAAAGCGCCGCGGGCCGCCTCCTTGCAGTAGCCCCTCGTTAGCGTCGAAAGCGGCACTTTGATCTTTTCCGCAGATCGATAAACCGTTATACCTACATTCACGACTATTATTTCATAAGTTTAGTTATCCCTACTGACTAGTCTTCATATGGAATTTAGAATTTATAATTCAATTTTTTTTTATACATTTATACAATCAATTGTACCCTGACGTAACAAGAAGCTCGCTACTACAAAAATGATATTAGAATATTAAATTAACCTAATTGGATTATCACGTACACAATTAAAAAATTTACAATTTTGTAAAAGAAATTAAAAATGAAATGGTACAGAATAATGTAATAGTTGAAGAAACTATTTGCAATTATGATCGACAATTAATTAATCTATCAGAATGAATTTAAAAATAAAATTCTTGTACTTTATGTTAACAGACTTTCTGTTTTTAGTCCGGCCAATACTTTAATTTGAAAACAGGTAGGTACGTCACATCTAGTAGGTTAGTTGCGTGCAGCGCAAGATTGACGCTGCGCCCGGGCGTTCGTTGATCCGAGCATCAGCTGTTTTTGATTTTGTGTTTCATTGCTGGTTTTTTTTTTAGTAAAGTAATGTATTTTTTATGAAATTATCGTTTCATTTAGCTGTACTAACACGATGGAGCGTAAATAATGCTAATAAAAAGTTTAAATAATATGATTTTTTTTTATCAGGATCAATTTTTTTTCCATCCCATCATCAAAGGTGTCATTAGTACTATCGTCTGTCTTCATTTTCGGGAGCGGTCTACTAATACCCTGTATAGTCTGTAACCTAAACCTGGTTGAAATTACTTATTCAATTGTTAATTTCGATAACACTATAATAGCAAGATGTAGGGTAGTAGACAAAATTTCATTCTTGAGTCATTATTTTTTTTATGCAACCTGTTTATCAAGTTAAGTAATAAATTAGTCAACCTAATATAATACTATCAAAATAACACAACTAATAAAGTGAAAGAGAAGCTTTGTTCTAAGAGAAACAACAAGAGAGAAGGGAAGTAAAATTAGGCAAAACTCTTATCACATGAAGAAAATTACATATTATGTATAAGATTAACAATAAATAATAGTATTTGGGTGGTAATTAAAGATTGGGGCACTGGGTGTTCCAAAATGTAGGATCATAAATTTGAAAACAAATGTTAAAAATAAAATGACCCTGATTTGTCTTAAAGGTGACGAATAGGAACTTAAAAAAAATCTAATCTAATAAACAGGTTTTATTTGGAAACTAAATAAGTGCGCGTATTTTATTTTTCTATTGCTACAACGAGACAATTTTTAACAAAAAAGAAAACCAACTTCAATTATTTTGAGGAGTTCCCTGTTGTATCTTCAAAATCTAAGATCCAATGCCAATGAAATTAAAATGGAACCATCCTTGAGGTATCATGCCCTTTCCAACGATAAATGAATCTTCTAATTTGGCTCATAATCAAAGAAATTATGCATGAACATGCTAAAAAAAATTACATTCGAATTGAGAACCTCCGTCTTTTTTTAAGTCGGTTAATAAACGGCGATCACCGAGAGATTCTACACTATCACCAGTCGCTGCTATGATGCCAGTTTGCTCGAATGTCTCTTCAAATATGTGCCGCAAAAGAAGCGAATACCTCCTAAAATGCATTTCAGCAATATTTTAGTGAGTTTCTGTTTCTTTCTCCTTGCAATTTGATTGTGCATAAAGTCAATCTACTTAAGGGAGTAAGTAGCCCAACAAATAAGCAGATTTTTTTTACTCAACTGCGAAAAAGGAGGGTTATGTTTATTTATTTATTTATTTACACATTATGCGTTAAATACGCAATGGCGGACATAATGCCTAAGGCATTCTCTGCCAGTCAACCATTAGGTGATGCAAAGATAAATGTTGGTAGGTGTAAAAGGGTTTTTTGAAATTATGTTTAACCTATTTAATATCACAATATATAAATAAAATATCAACACCAAAACATAATATATATAAGACATATATAATACATATATACTACACATATACAATACATACAACAACATCATACATAAATACCAATACAATAAATAAAAATATAATTAGTCAACATTAAGTACTAAATACAGCATTAACCAGATAATTCTGCTAAATGACACTGGTAAAGCCGACGTACCTTGACTTTAAAACTGAAACGATTAGATGACATCCTGATTTCATAAGGAAGCGCATTCCATAGGAGAATAGATTGGATATAGAAAGATGAATGTACTAGACCGGAAGTATGGACAGGACAGCAAAGAATAAGATTATTAGAAGAGCGAAGGTTAAGGTCATGATTAGAGTATAAAAACTGAAAATGTGGAGTTAAGTAAGAGGGAGTGTTAGAAAATAGAAAAGAATACAGAGTTGTTAGAGCCCGCAAACTCCGACGCTGGCGTATGGGCAACCAATTAAGCTCTGAACGATGGCTCGATACATGGTCATACTTACGAAGATTAAAAACAAATCGAATGCAATTGTTGAGTAATCTGTCAAGTTTGTTAAGAAGGTCATCATAGTTCAGATCGTAAAAGCACACATCACCATAGTCAATTATAGGAAATATTATAGATTGCACTAGCATGGTTTTCGTTTTAACTGGGAGAAAAATTTTCAGACGATAAAAAGACTTTAGAGTACCGATCACTTTCTGACTAACCTTGGAAATATGAGTTCTCCAATCGCACTTGTATGTATGTCTATTTATTTGGTACGCATTGTAACCTAAATGTCTTGATGGATTTTAGCAAAAGGATCTTTACAGTCGTATTAATTGTGAGAGTGATATAGGCTGCTTAAAATATCTAAGTACCAAGTCTGGGAATCAAATAAAAAGCAAAAAAAATTTGATTTTTTTGGAAAGTATATTTTATGCTTTCGAATTTTTCGTTCCCTTTTTAATAATTTAGCTTGTTAAATCTAACAAGCCTGTACCTTAGTCACTCTTAAGACTCTTAAGACACTTTAGACTCTTAAGTCACTTTGTGTTTCTTGATACCTAAAGAATTAGCGAATTTAAAATACTAACATTAGCAAAATTCATGTCCTGCGTAGTGGTGACAAACTGCCTCGCTTTCGCGAGCCCTATGCCAGGCAACGATGACAGATAGTCACAACCTGACATGATGCACATCTGTCTAAACTTGTCGAAAGTGTACCGTTCAATAGGACATTTCATTACCAGTGGTAATTTAATGGTTTCTACAAGTGTACCGGTGCCTTCTAAATCCATTTTAAAGAGAACCTGTAAACAGAAAATTCAGTATCAATTCACTTTTTGAAGAAATTACGGCTTAGTGGTTGCGTGAACGAACTCCGTGTCAGAGTGTGATGATTGGGCATTTTCTAACCTGGCAGACACCACACTAAAATTAATAATCTTTGGCAAAAAAAACATATCAATGTGTTCTAGAATGTGCTACTAATTTGATGATGATTTATTAACATTGATGTAACTTAAAAGAATAATATAAATACCGCGCATAGTACAAACTTTAAAAGTTTTTAAACTCTTTAACTACGCAGTACGGCATAATCACTGTTTTGTTTTACGATTGAAACGTGACGTGCGCTGTCGACCGTGGTTCACGAACACCACGGGCGAAATGGAATACCATAAGCCATACCATACCATACTATTTGGTATTACTTTTAGGAAGGTGACTTCACTCGCGTGTTGTCAACGTGGAGTCTATATAGTCTAAGCGATATACCTATTGTAAATTATCTGGAATATACAGTTTCGCTACAAGCGAATTTTTTTATTGTTATCCCACATGTGGTGAAAATAAAACTTGAGGAGATGAAAGTATGTATGAAAACCCATCATGTCTCAAATTAGGAATATAAAAATTCATATTTATGCTTTTGGTAAGAAATAAAAGCCTCCTTCCTGCAAGCCTCTACAATAAGGGATGATTTAAATTATTTTTGAAGTTTCTTAGAACGGTTAATTTGCTGGCTTCATATTGGCATATAATTAAAATACCATACACACAGTGATAAACACATCTTTTATTTTCTTTTGGTTTGTCGTGTTCCGAAATCAGCCCATACATATTCAGTAATAAAACGGGGTGGTAGGGATCGCGACCACCATACACATAAAGACAAACCCATCTATAATTTTCTTTTGGTTTTTCGTGTTCCGAGAACAGTCTGATGTATATTCAATAATACGCAGACGAAGTCGCGAGTACCAGCTAGTACAATATAAATTATAATTTGCTAAAGTTTACATTGAAATTTTTATTCACTCTACACTCAACAATTTCAGGCAATTTAGTTTAACTCTAAACAAAGTTGAAAATGCAAACCTTGGTAAGGAAACAACTGTTAAACACTATGCAGATAACCAACCAACTTACTATCACCATAAAACAATTCCTACAGTGCAGAAAATGCCTGACCAATATACAAAAGATCACACAAATAAAATGGATATGGAACTATTACTACTTACTTTTGTACATCCAAATAATATTAAATCCGAGTCCTCAGTTATTACCAACTGGGCAATATTTTTTATATTAAGGTATGCCAATTGGGCATCAGCTTCATATGGTGCAACCACACAGTCAACATTTCTGCTTCTGCACTCCTTGATGAGAGATAAGGCCATAGCGTGTGTTATGTCTACACTACGTCGGATGTACGAACGTGCCTCGTCTGTCTAAACAAAGAAAATAATTTGTTTATTTATATTAATACCAGCGGTGCCCCACGGTTTTATCTGTGTTACGTTTATTCTACCAACTCGCCACTGAGTCACCAATACAACCATGCTTGCCTACAGTTTTCCAGATTGCTTGGCATTCATGGTTACTGCTCTGCTCCGTAAAGTCGTAGCAAGTAAGAACATAAAGCATGGGCAAATCTATACTAGTATAATAAATCAGAAAAGTTTGTTTGTTTAAACACGCTAACCTCTGGAACTACCAGTCAGATTCGAAAAATTATTTTTGTATATGATAGCCAAACTCTCGAGGAATATTATAGGTTATTTAAGATTACGCTACAACTCTCAGATAGCTTTAAATATTGATTTTTGTTACGTAAGTCGGAAGTCGAGGCCCTCTCGAACTATTTTAACCGCGTTCGCTGGCGTAATCGTTAATAATACGAAAATACAATGTCAACAATAATATTGGTCCTTAGTATATCTAAAAAAAGTCAGCGATAGCATATGCCTATCTTTCACACATAAGCCAAAATAAGGTATTTTGTGACAAAGATTTGTAGAAAAATTTTACAGTGATTTACAAGCATTATTTTTAGACATGGCATATTAATGTTAAATTTTGCTCTCTAGAGTATGCTATTTGGACACATACTTTAGGAGATAATGAAAAATTAAAATAATTTGTACTTGCGGGAAGAACAACCATGAGAGACTACATGGGTGCTGTGGCGGCGCGGTGTTTGTCAGATAAAACTAACATGGGTGAAACCGTGGGGCACAGCTAGTTCATCATAAATCTTCATAAACAAACCTCCACTTTGTATCTACAGGTTGGCCTTAATATTAAAGGGACTATAGCAAATGAAAAATTAGATCTAAAATACCTTTCCGAGTGTCAATAACTCAGCAGCTCGTTTCTTTGCTATGTCTCTGGATCTGCAAACAAACGTTTTTTTTTTCATATAGAATTTTTCATTAACCACAAGATGATGAACATTAGGTAATGTTTTTATACACCAAAATTTTATAGGCTAAGGAAACACTATTCTCCGAAACCCGCAAAATTTGTTAAGCCATTTTGCGACAGATATTTTAATCTAATTGTCACAAAAGTCTTTTGTGCCAAGTGAGCATAGAAAAGAACAAGCCAACCAGACATGAGCTCTTAGAATGCAAAGAGCAGGCCCAATACTGGGTTAAAAACTTTGGTCCACTGAGGATTCTTCTGAAGGTATTTAACAACATCAGACGACTGATGGACTTCTTCCTGGAAGAATAGGACTGGCAGCCAGCCATCATACCAAATAGATGTTGAGTTGTGGGATCTAGGCCACTGTAAGGCTATCTGGTTTGATAGACCAAAATTAAACTGTTCATGTATTAGTTATCTTTAAATTTTTATCTCTATCTGTACATTTTTTTTTTAAAACTTCTCGATACGCATCCTATCACGATTCACTACACTGACACTGAAACAGACCACGAAACTGGTATAATTTTTTTTTCACTTCCTGTCTAGGTGGTTTAACACAAAAACTTCTTTACTGATATTAATTAATTTTTTGTACACGGAAAGCTTATGTCATTACTTAATTGACAGGCTATATATACTTTTAGAAATCTTTAAAAAATCTACAAAAATTAGATTTTATTAATTTTTAACCAATTTTACAAAATGTTGTATAGAGGAACCGTATGTTATTTGACAATAAAACGGCTATAAGAATCGTCAACAACTTTAAGAAATCGTAAAAAAAAAAAAAAAAAAAAAAAAAAAAGTCAGTCGATTTTGATAAATTTTGTTCATAGAAAATAATTAGATTCTTCAATTGGCTATAAGGATTGTGATTATGAATACAAATAAAATTATGAAAACCAAAAATTACTGTAATTAGCATGTATGGTGTATAAGGTTATAATAATAATATATTAGAATTACCTGGTAATAATTAAATAGTATTAGATTTATTATTATTTATTAGCTAGTCGTCGACCAATCATAGGCATTACCAAAACATAGCCTTGTAGTAGAGATGATAAAAGGATGCATATTGTATAAGGTCATTATAATAATAAATAATATTGGAATTAGGGGGTAGTTTACAAATTAATTTAATAATTATTACATTTATTATAAGTTGTTTAAATTGACTGTTTGTGAGTCATTGAACAATCATAGGCGTTGGCTAGTCGTCAACCAATCATAGGCATCGGCAAAATATAGCCGCTAGTTATGACCCGAATCCTACCGCGTCACGGAAAAAGGCTCCGACCGCAAACAAACATTCTTACCGACCCCAATGATAAAGTCGAGAAAGCTAACTACCCCACCGTCTCTCCAAAGAGAGCATGCCAGTGCCCACGCCCGCGTAACCACCATTCTCTCCATAGAGTACGGGCCGTCGACTTTGCTCCCGCACAACCGCCACGTACACCCTCTCTAGCGGCAACTCAAGCCTAGGTCCGTTTTTCGGTGTGAAACCCTTGAGTCAGGCAGCCGCTCGCGCGATATAAGTGTTGCTGTATGTGCAACACTTAGCTCCCACATACAAACATTAAACACATATGTACTTAAATATGTGCATAGGTTCTGTAAGGGACCTTTTTTTTCTTTTTTGTTCTGTCTTACCTGACCCCTTTAGGTGCCACTAGCATATTAATAAAAATATAGAAAATCATTATCAAAACTTACTCTCGTCTTTTGGCCTCTGTCATGGCTTTAGCAGGAAGATGTTGTCCATCAAACACTAAAATTGGTTTTACATTCTTTGACAACAACATTGTCACATATTTCATACAATACTTGATATGACTGGAATAGAAGACAACATAATTAATGCACTGAAATAGAACATTCTTGCACTTATAATACTTATAGTACTTGTAATATGGAGCAGATATTCTTTTTTGATATAACAGACCATTTATTTTTAAAATTTATTAGTATATATAAGTGATGTGAACCTGTAACAATTTTATTATCAGAACCAGTTGTTACAGAGTGTTTAAAAAAAAGGTTTTTTGGGTTTTATTTTCTTATTATTAAAAACATATTTGATTGACAGTGATCTAGAAGTTTGCTCCTTCTGGTAGAAAGCACATATCCTGCTGTCGGGAACATGCATTCTTAAGGCACACAAGTTGAAATGCGTTCAGTTGTGATTGACACACAGTTTGAAACAGGATTTTAGCTGAAAAAACAGGTGTTTTCGGTATTTAAAAATAACATTTTCTTTAGTTTTTCCTTGAACCGGTTCACATCTCTAGTAAGTATGTAGTAGTAGTAAGAAGAATGATTCAAACTCACTCAATTACAAGTACAATCAATCAATCAGGTACAGTCAATTATTTATATACACAACTTCTGGATTGAGGAGCCAAACAAAATGTGTTTATTTACTAAATTCGCTTAGTCTTACCACTTTTTTCCTATGTTACAAATTCGAATATAACTAGTACTCAATGATCATTAAGTCTAATGTATTAATTGACCAATAACCATTCATGGAAATTCATCCTCTTGTGTATAGATTGCAGCCACACTAAAAGTTTTGTATTTTCTTGAATTTCAGCAGTAACAACTATTACTACTAAATGATATAATATTTTCAAACATATTTATTGATCACTTTCCAAGTTACAGGATGCTTCTCAGTTCAGATGTTTAGATTGAGGAGTCAATTTTACATTCATATAAATTTTGATACATTTTATTACAATTTCCAGAATTTGTCCTATAATGTTTTACTATTTTGCTACTAAATAAGGGTGCGAGTTTACTATAAAAATCTAGAGTGGTTCCTCAGTCCATACAGACCTACAAAGTGTACTGTGAAAAATAAATGATACAAGGACTGTCTGTGAACCTTCTGTTACAGTAATGGCACTACAAAAAGAAGAAATAAATTGAGGCAAAATTTTCAGTTTTTATACCTTTCTTTTCTTTCTGATTAATGTAATTTAATTTTAACAAAAATACACAAAAATACTTGTCATGCTTACCCTGCGGAATTTTTTAATTAATGAATTTCATTACTTTAATAAAGGAATTCTAAACATTTTTAAATTACTTTCTTAAACCTATTTTCTACATCAGCTGGGTAAACTAACTACGGCACACCTCATGGAGAAAACAAAATAGTCCATCCATAGAACCGCAATTACTTTGAGGCGAAAGTGAAGTTCAATTGAATACAACATTAAATTTCTTACATATCAGTTTCCTCTCCGCGCACCAACTTATCAGCACATGCAAATGCACCTTTATGAAGCCAACAGTATGAATCTATAGCGACAGTGCATCCACTAAACTCACTAACATTAGCTCGTCTTGAAACCTTCTCAATAAACGGTATTAAGCCTGTAATACCCATGATATCGTAAGTTTTACTAATCTTTACTTAACAATGATATAAAATTGGGACATAATTTCTAATATCTAACTCTTTAAAAATATCTGTTTATCACAAAAAATCAGTCCAACTTCGTCTTTTTACTAAACAAAATATGAAAATTGATGAAAATTATGAAATGTCAATTTTCGCGCCATAAAAGCCACAGACTTTAGAAATAAATACAGATATAAAACTTAAGACTATTATATTAAAACTAAAACCAATGAGAGCTTCTGTTTTACCTATCTATAAATGACCTCCAATGACCACGGACTTATTTCCATGGTTATAATACAAAAGTTAAATTTAGTAAGTGATTGTAGAAAAGTTGTTTCAACTATTCTGTTAAATGTTTTCTTATCAAGTACCATATTATCGTTTAAGTTGCTGTACGGGGTGCTATGCAGTGGTGTAGCCAAGGGGGCGACCCGCCCCGGGTGTCACCCTTTAAGGGGTGACACCCGAGCCCGAATATGACCATCGGTTGTAGTTCTTCCTACCTATAAAAAATCGTAAATTTATGGCAGAGAGCATAACCGCCACTAATAAAATTATCTACGTAACTATGATATCGTACCACGAGCATAATAAATTGATATTTAGAAATAAAAACAATGTGCACACTGTCAATCGATCTGGGATTCCCTCAAAATTTAATACCCCGTTCGCGCATAACCAACGCTAGTCAGGGGATTCCCTCGATATAGCGCTCGTCACTTGTATTGTGGATTGGGCCATTTCTTTTGTTTCCGACCGCATTCATTTCAATATTCTCTTACGTGAACGAGTGAACGTCTAGTGCAAAGTGTTTGTTAATTATTAGATATTATAAACAAAATTTTTTGTATAAAAACCGATTTAATATAGTCGATTCTTGAAGAAAATAAACAAGGTATGTGAAGTATTTTTGTTATTACAGGTAATACTTACATTTTTAATTCATTTAGTTTCTAATAGCAGTATCTCAGATTATTTTGAAAAAACCCTTCAATTATTTTATTCTCTTTTAATTACTGTGTATTTTAAAACTATATTATTGAGCCATCCTAAATGATAAATAGGAACCTACAGAAGGTATTTTAGACGGATTGCAGTAATATTTTTTTGTTTAGCCTGGGCAAGTATTACTGTCTACTAAAGGTATTTATTTATTAAAATAGGTTATAAAGGCTTTGCTGGCGTAAAAAGATTTTATTTATATTTTTACACGTTTTACGATATTACTTTAGGTAATAATGTTTAATTGTAAATAATATACTTATTTATTATTTACTTACTTATTTTTTTCCGATCTAATAGAAATGGGATTTGTTTACAAAAACGGAATATATTAAGTTTAGATTTTTTATTGAAAGTAATCATAATCATATCATACAGCTACGCGCACGTTGATTTGGCTCCGAGATGAGTAGCGCGAACACTCGTGGTACGAATATTACAATCGACGGTGGAGTATTTACTTAACTAGTATTTTTCTAATAATACTTATATACATATTTACACCCAGACGCAGGATTGTTAATTTATATAAAAATAAATTTCACAAAGCTAGTTACGTAACGTGTAGGTGTTTATTTACTGTTATAATTAGTTTATAAAATCAACGTATCACTTACTAACTAAAAATATTTATTTAGAATACCCAGAACGAAATATGCCTCGGCGAATTCATACTTCGAAAAGAGAAAGCGGGTTTCAACAGAGAAAAGCCAAAAAGGCTAAAATGGATGATATTCAGAGCATGTCCGGTTCTGTTTTCAAATATGTCACAAAAGCAGATAGTGGCCAAAGTTCAAGTAAAGTACCCGAGTCTCCTGCTGACTAAAGTTAAGATTCACATCTTGGAGACTCACATTCAGATAGCAACATCGACAATACAGAATCAATGAAGGCGACCAAGGATCTTGACGGAACCAAAATAAATAATGAAAATGACGCAGTTAATGCTACTTTCGGAGATAGCATTAGCTTCGAAGAATCAGTTCAACACTTGAGAGATGTTTCACATTGGAGTTTACCGGTACCTGATAATGTTCGCATTGACATAATAAAAAAGGGCAGTGAACATTTCCAGAACAAAGAAGGACCGTTTCCTACTGTATCTCGTCATGGTTCAAAGATTAAAGGTGATTCTCGTCATCTTTCACAGGAATGGATTTATAAACAGATGCCTAGTGGTGAAAAAGTTCTACGATCTTGGATGGTATTTTCTCCTATAACAAATAACCTGTACTGTTTTTGCTGTCGTTTATTTGCTGTCAGTAACATACAAACAACATTTACAACTGGATTTCAGAAGTGGTGGAAACTAAATCCTAAAGTATTAGACCATGAAACTTCATGTGAACATTTAGAAAATTTCGAAAAGTGGAAAACTTTAGAAATGAGATTAAAATCTCACACCACAATAGATGATGCAACCTTGCAATTAATGAATACGGAAAAACAGAAGTGGAAAAATCTTTTATCTAGATTATTAGATATAACATTGTTTTTGGCTAAACAAAACCTATCATTTCGTGGACATGATGAAACCCAAGGGTCGTCTAATAAAGGTAATTTCTTAGAACTAGTTAAACTGCTGTCAAAGTATGATGCAGTACTCAAAGAACATATACTATATTTGGAGCAAGAAAAATCACCTACAGTAACATATTTATCGCCAGAAATACAAAATGAGTTCATAAATGTTTTAGCTAAACATGTAAAATGTCAGCTTGTCAACGAAATTAAATCGGCCAAATATTTCGGAATCATGTTTGATAGCATACCTGACGTTTCACATTTCGATCAAATGTCTGAAGTGATTCGTTATGTATAAATTAATAATAGAAAAGTAGAAGTTGAAAGAAGTATTCTTAGGATTCTTTCCTTTACATGGAAAAAAAGCAGCTGATTTAAGCGCTGAAATACTAAAAAAGCTTGAAAACGATGGCTTAGATATTATGATATGTCGTTCTCAAGGTTATGATAACGCTGCAGTTATGAGTGGTATACACGAAGGAGTACAAGCTATTATAAAAGAAAATAACAATAAGGCAATTTTTATTGGTTGTATAGATCATTCAATTAATTTATGCAGCCAACATTTGTTCGCACAAAATGTGACTTGTGTTACATTTTTCGGAGCAGTAGAAACAATATTTCACTTTTTTTCCACTTCCACAAGCCGTTGGGAAGTGCTCCTCAATCACAGCAAAGCATCTGTTAAAAGATTTTCGACAACGCGCTGGAGTGCTCATTATGGTGCAGTAAAAGTATTGGCTGAAAATTTTGATGGGATAACATCTGCAATTGAGGAACTATGTGACCAAGACGTAAATTTAGAAACTAGAGGTGCTGCACAAAATCTTATGCCTGCTGTGTGCAATTTCTCATTTCTTTGTTTTCTTTTCTTTTTGAATGATGTGCTAAGGGAAGTGAACAATTCTCAGATTGCATTACAAAGTAAAGGTTTATGTGTTGATGAAATAATAATAAAACTAGAAGCACTTCGTCTATTCATTGGAGAGAAACGGTTGCATCTAGCAGAAGAGGCAATAGATTTTGCTGTACAAAAATCGGAAAAATACAACATTTCGATGGAACGACGAATTCGTCGCTAGAAACGCATGCCCGGTGAGTTAGCATCGTCCACCGATGCTGGACTTACACTTAGAGCGGAACTTCAAAAGGACATGTTAGAATGTCCTGACAGATTCAATATTGAACTCGAAACTGATAAAGGAGGATTATACCAAACCTTTAACAAATTAAAACTCTATTAAAAAGAACCAGTTTAAATATAGAACTGTGTCTTTGAAGAATGGATTGACAAGTAAGTGTGTGCAAAAGTGTCAATAAAACTAAAACTGAAATTGAAAAAATTGTGATAATAAAAGACTCTTAAATTTGTGTAAACCTCCAGTTATAATATCTGCTTAACGTAAGTGCTTCCAACAATAATAGAAACAAGAGTAAAGTTCATTAAAGACGTAGCTTCATTGTTTGAGGTTGTGCAGTCAAAGACCTTGCTTTCGGCAAACACTGAACAGTTAAAATTTGCTTTAACAAAATTTACTAACCTTTATGATGAAATATCAGAAACAGAACTTCTTTTAGAAATACCAAGATTGAGAAGACATTTATAAGCGGCTAGTATTACTGTCTCTAATTGGGTGACACTGGACTTTTTGAAATTTATTGTGGAATGGGATTTTACAGAATCTCTTCCGAATCTAACGGTCGCACTAAAGTTATTTATAACAATATGTGCATCAGTCGCTTCATGTGAGAGAAGTTTCAGCAAATTAAAATTAATTAAAAATTACTTGCGGTCTATAATGACTGAAACCAGATTAAACAATCTTGGTACCTATTTTAACGATAGAGCATGAAGCAACACAAAATATAAATTTTGAAGACGTGATTTCGGAGCTCGCTAGTGTCAAAGGAGCTAGGTACTCGTATTTTAATAAAACGTAAATGATTATAACTTTTTTTATTTTAACAATTTCGATTGAATTTTGGTTTGACACCTATAAAATCCGCCCCGGGTGCCACCTATGCTAGCTACGCCACTGGTGCTATGCTAAGTAGGTACTTGATCGTGTAAGCCAATGCCTTTATTTTTTTATTTATACAAGTAATGTAGCAAACTTGCGTACGGCCTGCCTGATAGTAAGCAGCTACTGTAGCCTATGGACGCTTCTAGATAGATATCGCTAGTGCGATGCTGACCTCAATTTCAATGATCCCTCTTACTCTGCCCACCGCGCAGCTACGACCATGTCTCCTATCTCAAAGAGCTATGGAAACTAATCACTGCACTGCATGAACACAACTCAAGCTTATTTGGCTGCGATCTTCTGTAGAGTAGAGGTACTGCCCCACGTAGAGAGAAATCTCCAAAGAACAACACAACCACTCAAAAGGTCATTTAAAAGGACAATTTATATTTTAAATGAAATATTTGTTACGTAGAACAATATTTTATCTTTATTTGGCGCCGCAAAAAGCACTTGCCAGTGTTAATATTTTAAGCTTTCATAGTATTTTCTATTAATTAAAGTAGGTCTAACAAGATGGTGGCTTCCTTGTTAGAACTCTCTAGCTAGGGTTCTGGAAGTTTCTATGACATCTCAAAATGGACACCACGTATGTACATTAACTAAACTAAATCACGCAAAGAAATGCCACCTATATTACCTACTAATGATATGGTCAAAAAACCTAAGTTAAAATTAATAAAAATTTCAACATGGCAGCTCAAGTTTCCGCCAAAACCTCCAGTAGGGTACTTGTAAAATATTATATATGCAATGTGATGTTCCTAGTGCGTAATGACCTCTTTATTTTATTTCTAAACATAAAACTACAAGACCAGTTAACAGAGTGCAAGAAAACGTTTTGTAAATGTTTAAAACCACTTAAAATGATATTTCATCCGCGTTTTCTTTCGTCAGTAGCGGTGCTTGCTATAACTTGTGTCGTATGTGCAGCAGCTTATTACTACAAAAGCCGATGTTCAGAAATAAACGACGTTATGGTTTTTTGTAAACTTCAATTCAATGCTTTCAACTGCTTTGATAAATTAATGAGTTATATTGAAGCAGCAACGAAACAGGTTGACATATGCATGCCAGGCATTCACAATTCAGCAATTCAAGGCCGGTTAGTGAAACTTAAAAGAGAAAGAAATATAAAACTCCGTATAATAATAGACCAGTCAAGTTTTAATGGCCCTAATGATTTTTTTATGCAGGAGCTTATTGCAATTGGTATGTACTTACATTACTGTTGACGTATATATTTTTTACCTACTTTGACAAAACAATACAATTATTTTGAAGGTTCCTAATTTGAATTCCTTATCTAGTTTATACACAAACATACCCAAAGAATATGTTTGCATGTTGTGTATCATAAAATAATAAACCAACTTTTTGTTAAAAAAAAAGTCAAATATGTATAAGTACTTTTATGTTTTTTGATAATGTTTCATAGATATATAACTTTTTCTTGTTGTTAATGAGTTTTATTTTTAGAAACTAATAATCACCTGATAACATTTTTCAGGTGCAGAAATCAAATATAAAAACACAGAGTCCAACCATATGCAACATAAGTTTTGCTTAATTGACAGTCAAATGCTCATGACAGGCACCCTAAATTGGGGAAATGACGAGTCATCAGATCATTGGAATTATGTATACATAACTAATAAAGATCAATTAGTAGATCCAGTGAAAAGATACTTCGAGGAACTATGGCAAACATGTTCCAATGAATGGGCTAATTTAAATAAACAGTCTGTTAGTGAATTATTGTGTAACACAGAAACATGCCAAAATGTTGAAAATGAAAACAAACCAGAAGTAATGCATAATGATTCATTATCACCAGAAGTGTTTATATTATAGTTTCAAATTATGTTAAATAAAGAGATCTCACAACGTGCTGGAAAATAAATTATGCGATTTTTCTAAGCTGAAAGACTTATGAATGTTGTGCTTCATTGTAAATAGTGATTGTTTTTGTTTTATAATTTCACAAATGGTCTGTCACAAGATACATGCCCTATTGTATATTTTAACACTATTTTAAAATGCTTGGAAGACTTAGGAATTATTATTCGATTTCTTTTAACTTAATATTTGGCCTAGTAAAGCTGGCCTTAGCTATTCTCAACAAATCTTTTTACTAGTAATCTATTTCTATTCTATAATTTAATTTTAGAAACTGCTTTTTAGAAGAAAAGTGTTTCTTCATACTTTATTTTCTAATTGTTCACTTAGTAGCTATCTTGTTACTTCATATTTTAATTTTAAAATTTATGTGGTCAGCTTTTGATTTTTTAAACTTGTATAAATTAATGAATGAATTTATTATTTTTGTATATTGAATAAAACGAAAGTATTTTATTCATAGTGTTTTAATAAATTGATTTTTTTCACAAAGTACGTAACTTACAGTATATTTTTTATAAAACTGTTCAGGGATCTGTAGTATTGTTCTTGCGCATGTAAAAACATTTCTTAAAAATATTTTTTTATGAGAGCTTAAACACCAGTTTTATGAATAGTAATAATCATCATTTTCAGCTCATAAAACCCCACTGCTGAGCATAGGCCTCTCTTCTTGTACCCTCACCCCCAATCATTCCATTCCAAAGCTATACAGTAATTATAAAAATTTAACATGTCATAAAATCATGAAAAGATGATTGTAATTTTTTTTTAAATATATTATTAGTAAAAAAAAAATATATTTTCTTGTTTTGAAAAGTAAATGACAATTAAATGATATAGCAGATTTTTCAAGCAGAACAACAATATGGCAATTGTAATTTAAAAATACATAACCCAGTAAAATTATAAAAAAGTACAACATTTGCATTAGTAAAAAGTCTTTCTATACTGGAAAGATTTATTTACACTAAATATTAAAGAATTTTAATAAGGAAATGATTTGAAATTTACAATCTTATATCAGAACATCTTTAATCAGTACATAGCTTAACGATTAATAATTAAACTAATTATTCCCCACCCCTTATAGCTTTATATTTAGCTATTTCATTAGGAAATGTTTTAGAGAGTTCTGATAACAAATGACTCTTAAAACGCTTATAAGAATCAATTTTTCCTTTGACCTCCTCATTTTTGGCAAGAGCTTTATCAATGCAGTCTTTTGTATACAGTTGAGGATTACGACCCTGGTCAATGTAACTGAAAAAAAAGAAAATTTAATTTATTTGATTATATTTTTATTTTAGCACTGAAAATGTATTTCTCCACATCCATATACTTAATATTTTTTGTCTTTAACACATACTTCATATTTAGACTACCCCAAATTCAAATATTTTAGAACTATTTTATTCAACAACACTCAGATTTCTATAATCAAAGTTTATTTACGTACAAACATTCGTCTGGGCAGAATAAAGCTCCATGCTCAAAAATATGTTTTATCAAAATATTTAATCAATTGATCAAAGTCTAGATTTCTAATATGAATATTAAGTCACAAAACCTAAGGACATCACTTTTTTCTAAAGTCTTAAGTCTTTTTTTTTTAAAGTCTATTTTCTTTTTGTTTTCAAAATAGGCGATGTATTGGTTAAACTTACTCAAATACTTCTGTTGGGACATGTATGTCGTGAACTTGTGACTTCAATTTGTCTATTTCTTGAAGACCAGTAACTAAGGATTGTCTGCAAAATAGAGCAGAATAGTTTATTTTATAACTAAGTACTTATAACAGATTATTCTAACTTTCACCAAGTTAGCTCAGCCTTATAAATAATATAGTCGGCAGATAGTTGAAACGTTTATTCAACCACCACAATGTATTACACAATGGTAAGTTAGGCTAATTATATAAAATAATCAGAAAACACGACAGTCATTTTAAAAGACATCAAACGACGCGCTAGCTAGGGCTCTTTCTTTAATCTCTGTCAAATTTAAGAATAGAACTAACAACCTATCCATATACAACCTACATAGAGTAATCATAGTACCTAGATGGGAGACATATATCACGGCGCGGCGTCTGGAAGTACTAGGGCCGAGTTGTCTTAATAAATAACCTAATTGAACATAGTTAAACGGAAAGGATACCGAACTACACAACACAGAACTAGTTTTGAGATATTAAGTTTTAAATTCATATCGTGATTCGTCTTTCATTCTCCACTGTAACTTTCTGGGTTGGTTTTAACTAAAGGATAAATTTTTATTTTATTAATCTGTAGTGCGACATTATGACATATTTTTCGAGATATAGGAAAAATATGACGATGGATCCTTTTTGATAAAATACTATTTCAAAAGCCCAGAGTAATAAACATATTAAGCCATAAGGATCGAAGCTTTAAAATAGTATACAATTGAGTGGCAAAAACGAGGATTACTTCACTCACACAATCTCATATGGCTACACGATAAAATTTATCCCACGGATATCGACAAAATCAACCAAGCTGAATTTCCCAATCCACAAAAAGATCCGGAACTATACAACATTGTAGTGAAATACATGATTCACGGACCATTAAACTTCAATGCGCCATGCATGAGTGATGGAAAATGTACAAAAAAATATACAAAACCATACTTGGACCATACAAAAACTGAAGATGACGGCTATCCCAAATATAGAAGACGATTACCTGAAAACGGTGGCTTCACAGCAAAAATACGAATACAAGGCAGAGACGAACTGGAAATAGATAACCAATTGGTAGTACTATGTTATGTTATGTGGTCTCCATTTGTCCGCACTTAGACTCTTTCTAGGTCCATTGTGCGTAGATATTCCGGCCGGCTATTCCAGCCAGCCCAACTCCGACCAGAAGCACAGAAGCCTCCTGGGGCATTCACAGGCTTCTCGAAGTGACCTCGGGTTTTTGAGGGTTTTCGCCCATTGGGTTGCAACTCCCGCGCATTTCAGGACTACGTGGGTAGCGGTTTCTTCGCCCTCCATGCATGCTCTGCACATGGGACTGTCAGTGACACCTAGAAAATAAAGGTGTTTGTTAAGTGAACAATGGCCAGTTATAGTGCCTACCATAATACGTAGATCACTTCTATTAAGACCAAGAAGTCGCCGCGACAATCGCGGTTCAGGGATGGGCAGTGTCAACCTCGACTGTCTACAGTCACTGGCTGTTGTCCATTGATCTTTATGTGATTCTGTTGTTCTTTGACGGAGCCACGAGCGAATCTGACTGAACGGCAGAGGCAATATGGGTAGAGGTCCCATCCGCAAAGTGCTGGAACCTCTCTTTGCCAGTTCATCAGCTGCGTCATTGCCCAGTGATCCGCTGTGTCCTTAATCCACTGTAGGGTTACTTTGTTGTTAGTTGTAACCCTTTCCAGTACTTTGTGACACTCGTTTATAAGCCCAGAGTTGTGTATCTTGTTCTCCAGAGCTCATAAGACTGCAGTGCTGTCGGAGAGAATTCTTATTTTGTGGTTCTCTATTTTACTGTTCAGCACTGCATTTACCGCCTCAGTAATGGCTACACATTCACATTGGAAGATGGAACTGTGTGGCCCTAAGGCTATTGATATTTTAATGTTTAGATCACAGGAAAATACCCCGGCGCCTGTTCCAGTATCAGTTTTTGAACCATCTGTATATATGTGAACCTCGTTTATGCCGGATTGGTCCTGTTTTTCTTCGCATAGTTCTATCGAGTACTTTCTGTTGAAAACATGTTTCTTTAGGATCCTATCACACGGAGAGCCTATCAGAGGTTCGTACATGATAGCCTTTTTTTAAATTTTTGTGTGTGGTTCATTCGGATTGCCCCACAGTCCCAGATTTGTCATTCGTATTGCTGATACCGTGGCCTCCTGTTGTATAAACAGATCTAAGGGTGGCATGCCGAGAATGACTTCCAGGGCTGTTCTTGGCGTGGTGCGCATGCAGCCGGTTATAGCTGAGCAAGCCAATCGTTGGAATTGCTGCAGCTTTCCTCTGACTGTGCTTAGTTTGGTCCTAGGCCACCAAACCACTGCACCATAGGTAATGGCCGGTCGAATTACGGTAGTATAAAGCCAGTGGGTAATCTTTGGAGATAGACCCCATTTCTTGCCCAGTAATCTTTTACATTGCCAGAATGTAATGCAAGCCTTATTTAGTTTGTTCTCCAGGTGTTTATTCCACAGTAGCTTGCTGTCTAAAATTACGCCTAGGTATTTGACTTCAGCTACTAGTGTTAGGTCAGTACCGAATAACTTTGGTAAAACAAAGTTACTCAATTTGCGTTGGTAGTACTATATAACCCACTCTTTTCAAAATGTTCCAAGCACACATAAACGTTGAATACTGCAATTCAGTAAAATCTATTAAGTATATATGTAAGTATGTAAACAAAGGTAGTGATATGACAGTATTTCAAATTGTTCAAAATAGCTAACAAAATAACAGAAATGATGAGATCCTCATGTACCAAATAGGAAGATACATCAACAGTAACGAAGGAGCGTGGAGGATTTATAGTTTTCCCATACACAAATGCGAACCAGCTGTGCAACATCTAGCAGTGCATTTGGAGAATGGACAGAGAGTTTACTTCACAAACGACTCGGCTAGATAAATTGCAAGCGAACCACCCCAGAACACAACATTAACAGCTTTTTTCCAACTGTGCCAAACGGATCCATTAAAGACATTACTGTATGTCGACATATGTGGGACAACACAAAGAAAATTTTTCAACAACGAAAACAAGGAATACCAGAGGAGGATCATCCAGAAATCATGAAAACTAACACAATAGGTCAAAAATCCAGGTCACATGACTTGTTTTCGTTTAATTATAATTTTAGAATAACAATTATCCAAGTAGTTTGATTCGTTTTAGTAATACGTAATTTGGAATATTTTGGTAATTATGATTTTCTCAATAAAGATCTAAGTAGCTTGGATCGATGGCAATAAAAAAATTAAGAACCTGCCATACATGTGGGTTGGTAACGTATGGTCATTCTGACGTGATGCATTGGATTTTTACTTGGATTGTTTTTGTGATATTAAAGTTTTAACTACAAAGAGTGTTTTGGTATACATAACTCATTTTCACCCATAGTGTGGGTTGGATCCTTTCCGTTTAACTACGTCCAATTATAAAATTATAAACCACATATTGTATACGAGGACAGTATACAGGACTATAGTTGACCTCATAAGAAATGTATATTAAAAAATTACAAGGATAATATTATTACTCAATTTATAGTTACAGTAGTAAGTAGCTTACATTTTTTGATTCAAAACACTCTGGCCTTGTGGCTGGAAATCACTGACAATGATGCGAATTTGCCTCACGTTCTCTATAAACATTTCTAATTGAGTTTCTAAATTTTCCAAAGGAGAAGACATCCTGTTACTTATGATTTTTACGACTCTATTACTCTTTTACATAAAAATCAACTAAAACTAAACTAGAGGTGTAAAGAATATATTCGTAATAGGTACACGGCTTATAATACGCGCCACGAACTAATATATTGAGATAAACGAATATAGAATATAGGTTACCAATTAATAGTCACGTTCATAGACCAATAACCAGAGGAGTCACGTTATTCACGATCCGCCTCCTATTTTGGTATATTAAAATATATTATGTTAAAAAATAAAGTGTATACCAAAGTTACGTACAACGACTTTAGTCCGTTCTAGCCTAACATGCCAGAAGGAGTCACGTTATTGTGACGCATAACGCCTACCATTTCTTGAAGTGTATAAAAATTTATAAGCGTTGTACGTCAAAATTATCACTATATCATGTACAACGTAAATGTACACGGTTTTTATATATGTCCATTAAAAACGTCAATCGATAGGTTTTTTAGTTGATTCTAAACACAAAATAAATATTTTCACCAAGCTAGCTCAGTATTATAAATAATATAGTCGGCAGATAGTTGAAACGTTTATTCAACCACCACAATGTATTACACACTCGTAAGTTAGGGTATTATATAAAATAATCAGAAAACACGACAGCCCTTTTAAAAGACATTCAAAGGACGCGCTAGCTAGAGCTCTTCTTTTTATTCTCTGTCAAATTCAAGAATAGAACTAACATCAACCGATGCATATACAACCTACATAGAGTAATCATAGTACCTAGACGGGAGACGTATATCACGGCGTCTGGAAGTACTAGGGACGGGTTGTCTTACTATATACTCCCCCTCTGGTCTACGAGAACGCCCTCGTTCCTGGACCAGTTCATGACTCGTAAACTTCATACGTCCGCGTCGTCGCTTAGGTATAATAATAGGTTTTGTTGGTAGTACGTTTTGTCCAATAGCATAATCGCTCGCATCGGTGCGATTTACGAAGGACCGGTTAAAGTCAGCTTTGATTAATATCGGCGCTGAGGTGATAAGTCGTTTCAGCTCGTTAAAAGCAGCAGCTTGAGCTGTACCCCAGGTCCAAGTCTGATTTTCCCTTGTAAGCCTTTTAAGTGGCTCTGATACGGATGAAAAATTTGGAATAAACTTCCTAAACCAGGAACAGGTTTGTAAAAATTTACGTAGATGTTTCAAGTTGGTTGGTTGGTTGGTTGTTGGTTCTTTCGCGTTCAGTACGGCTTGAACCTTTTCAGTGTCAGAGTCTACACAGAAGCGAGTGCTGCCGTTCGCCTTAGGAACTAAGAGTGCTGGTGAACACCAAGCAGACTCGCACTCCTCAATGATGCCAGCATTTTCTCAATCTCCTGATGCTTGATTTCCTTTTACCCAGGGGTCAAACGATACGGAGGTACAAAGATAGGAGTATGATCACCTGTGTCAATACAGTGCTCAGCAAATGGGTTTGGCTCTCCCCCTAGCTGGAAAATGTCCGTATTGTTAACTAAGAGCTGCGCCAACAGGTTGATTTAGCAATGTGCCTTCGTCATCCCTGAGTACATCAGTAGAGGAGCAAGAATATTCTGTGATTAAAGAGGGTTCAAAGCGCATATTGTATTGAATGCGGCGATCATTCGTAAAATACCAACATTTGCGAGAAAAATCCATAACTAATTCGGCGGCAAACAGGAAATCCATGCCGAGCAGTGTTTTGTTATTACGTGCCTCAGGAAGGATAAGAAAAGGAGTCCTAATGACCTTCTTCTCTAAATGCACGTTCAGTGTGGTCACGAGGACGTCTATGTCGCGAGCGAGTCCATCAGCGAACTTAATACGTCTTCGTGCCGGAATGAGAGGGTGTGTCCCGCGATACAATGTTTTGCCCCGGTATCAACCATTGCTGTTCCCGTCGAACCTAAAATTTCGATATCAAAAATCGGCCGTAAAATTTTAGTAAATGTTCGTTCAGAGCTCTCTCCGGCGCGCGCGTTTTCAACACAATATATGTCACTACACACCTTATTATTATTTAATACATTTTTAGAAATATCATTATAATAAAATAAATCATTTTCTGAAAAATTACGAAAATAATCTTAATGCCCTTTTTCATCGGGGTCGTCTTTAAAAACAAAAGGAATATCATGAAAATAGTGCTCAAGTTCTTTTGCATTATGAACTTTTTTATCACAAAACTTATTACAATTAAATAAATTAAAACATCCAACCTTAACTTCTTTTTCATCTTTCGAGTTATTGACATAAAAATAGTCATTATTCAAAAAACAATTGTTAAATGTGACATTGCGTCTTTTTGATAGATTTTTGCTGGTTGTGTGTTTGCTCGACAATTTGTTGACCCGAAAATTACTATTATGAAATATTTTATTAAACTGTAAAATAGGTTCTTTTGTCGAACCACCACGCGACCAGTTATTATGTTGTTCACATGAAACATTTGTATGAACATTTTGATAGTAAGTAGGCAAAGTGTCAGACCTAAAATCATCACGAACATTTTCATTGTTAGAATTTACACTATAAAAACTTTGTTCATTGTTACATTTTGGACAGTTTTTTCTAGTTACGTTTTCTGAACCACATTTGTAATACGAAACAACCTGACTAATAGTATTTGACTCACCTTTGTTCACACACTTACGGCACTGATCACTCTTATGTCCATAGCGTTTGCAATACACGCAGAAGGGCCGTTGCCTGGTCGATGGCATACGCTCATCTCGTGGTGACGAGGCGAACACACGTGCGTGCGTTGCGAGTGGCGTATATTGTTCTTGGGACAATCGCGTGGTTGGGACGTACGGGACGTTACCACGCCGTGCACTGTCAGTCCCACCCCTGTGCAGCCGTACGCTCGCAGCGGAGTTTGAAGATCGTGTGTTATATGATGAGGATGAGGGACGAGTTGATATTTCGTTTCCATTACGCTTCGTGCGACTGGAAGTATAATTTGGAGCTTTTTGCCTTGTAGCTGTGGATTCCTTTAATGAATCTTCTACGCCTCTTGCCCTTGACAATAACTCTGAAAAACTCTTAATGTCCTCTCTTCTTAATCTTTTTCGAATCTTTCTGTGTAACAAACCGTAGATCATATCTAACTGGACCTTAGCAGTCAGATCGTTTGTTGGAAGGCGTGTTAGAAGGGCTCGACTCTTCGCGACGAATATATCGGTACGTTCATCTTCACATTGCTCGACTCTGAATAATTCTCTATAAATTTTGTATTCAAGTCTGCGATCACCATAAGCATCACGAAGGAACTGTATCACCTCTTTCCAGGAAGTGACTTCGGCGCGTATGCTCTGCCACCATATTGCGGCTTCTGAGGTAAGCAATATAGAAAGGCCCTTGATGGCAAGGTCATCGCCAATATTTGAGCATTCTTTGTAAGCTTCTATTGCATCGATGAACTCTTCAATGTTTTCTTCTGCAGCTCCCGAGAATCTGGATGAACATTGTGCAAAACTTCCAGTCTTTTCTGCCGTACTCGATGTTGGTACCGGTGATTGAACGGTAAGAGGAGAAGAAATCGTCGACAAGCGTTGCAACATTCGTTCGCAGACCTCAGCATTTGATTGCTGTATAGTAGTCAGCAAGGCGGTGAAGTTCTCTTGAGACAGCGTGATGCTACTTTGGCGTGTTCAATAATAATGCTTGTCAGTAGGGCTTTAGCACATTTACTTTGTAATAAAATAATACAGGTTTTAGTACATAACGTGACGTGAAACCAACCATCTGAATTTTATATGTCTATCTGATATGTCATCACCTAAGTATTTTTAATATTAACAATAAGAAACAGCTAGTACAAAAATAGTGGCGAATGAGGCGCCACACTACCATCGAGATCATCGTTGTTGAGAGACTGTCGTTTCCGTATTTTCGGCATTGTTTTCTGACTATACTTACACTGTGATCACGATTATGTACACACAGCGTAGATTCCACAAATTTTCACTAACTTTGTTGTGGGATTCGGCCTTCAAGTTGGGACGCCATATTTCGCCAAGCTAGCTCAGTATTATAAATAATATAGTCGGCAGATAGTTGAAACGTTTATTCAACCACCACAATGTATTACACACTCGTAAGTTAGGCTATTATATAAAATAATCAGAAAACACGACAGTCTTTTTAAAAGACATTCAAACGACGCGCTAGCTAGAGCTCTTCTTTTTATTCTCTGTCAAATTCTAGAATAGAACTAACAACAACCGATGCATATACAACCTACATAGAGTAATCTACCTACCTAGACGGGAGACGTATATCACGGCGTCTGGAAGTACTAGGGACGGGTTGTCTTACTATAATATTTACATTTGAAATTCTCTAAAATACATAGATACGATAACATGTATGCAATCTCAGCTAGTTACAAGGAACTGAAAGAACCGCTAATAAAATACTAAATACCAATAGATACCCAATATAAAAATTACAAAATAATCTATGAATATAATTATTATCCGTATTAGCTAATACACTGATATTCGTTAAAAACGGTGGCTAATATAGTGATTCTATAATATGAAATACCAATAGATACGTCATACAAAAATTACAAACTAAATTATGAATCTAACTAATATCCGTATTAGCTAAACTGATATTCGTTAAAAACGGTGCTTAATATAGGATTCTGTTCTCATTGTTTGCTTACTGTGTTACCAACCCATGCAGTTTTCATAAAAAAATTGACGTGTATAATGATGTTTTTACTATTCATACCTAGCTGCGCATACGAAAAGCCAGCAGCCTGCTGACGTATCTATACGAAGTTTCAAGTCATGTAGTTATCTCGCTTACTCGCAAGATGCGCTCCCCTATATCGGACAATTAGGAGGCGGATCGTGAATCACGTGCCTATTATTTGGTAACCTATTATTCTGTATTCGTTTATCTCTATAAATTAGTTCTTGGCGCGTTTTATAATCCCTGTACTTATTACGAATATATTCGTTACACCTCTAGTTTTTTGACATTTCGGGAATGTCGCGACACGAATCTGTTATTTGTGAGCACAGAGTACTTTTGTATATAGAAGAGTTGTGAGCCTCTACTTATTAAAATAATTTTATTTTTACTTTCGTAAAGTCATACGATAATTATATAATTGTAAAAGAACTTTCAAATTTCGTTCCTATTGTAAATAATATACTTTTAATTTCATAAAATTGTAATGGCACTTGTAACACATGAGACGGAATCCAAAATATCCTTTTTGCAATCGGCGTTCGCCGGTGGTGGTGCCGGAGCTTTTACTAGGGCTGTAGCGCAGCCTTTAGACGTACTGAAGATCCGTTTTCAGCTACAACTAGAACCTATCAGTGTTAGTAAGGGATCTAAATACAGTTCTATGATGCAAGCAGTTACTTCTATCGTGAAAGATGAAGGTTTAAGTACTTTATGGAGTGGTCATGTTCCCGCGCAATTACTTTCAATATCCTATGGAATTTTACAATTTTCTACTTTCGAAAAGCTGACGCAACTGTGCCAAATATCTGACCCTCAATTCTATGATGTTCATAAACATTGGATAAATTTCTCTAATGGCGCTGTTGCAGCGTCGATTGCGACAGTAGCATCGTTCCCTTTCGACACGGTAAGAACGAGACTTATAGCTGAACAAAAGATGAATAAAGTTTATGAAGGATTTGTACATGCTTTTACGACTATGATAAAGTCTGAAGGTGTATCAGCTTTATTTAAAGGACTAATCCCAACATTGGGACAGATAGCTCCCCATGCAGGCCTTCAGTTTGTTGTATACAAGTTATTTACAGACAGCATCTTCCCACAAACAAAATATTTTCAAATAAAAAGTAATGGTATGTACACCGAGTCATCATTATCAGCAAAATTAATGTCTGGTTCCATAGCTGGATTTGTCGCTAAGACTGCTATATACCCATTTGATTTAGTAAAGAAGCGTTTACAGATACAGGGTTTTCAAGAGCACAGAATGAGCTTTGGTAGACAAATGTACTGTACAGGTTTGTTTGATTGTGTTAAACTGACTATAACAGAAGAAGGGTTTCTGGCTTTGTACAAAGGCTATTGGCCTAGTGTGATGAAAGCTGTTTTAGTATCAGCACTACATTTCACTGTGTATGATGAAATTAAATATTTTTTGTTAAAGATACAGGCTTGACATAAGATGAAGATATAGATCTGAGTAATTAAATAGGAATGAGATATAGGAAAGGTTTTATGTCTGTACACATATTTATTTTCTGATTTTATTTTTATTTCATATAATACTGTCCAAATATGTTGGATACATATCAATTCAAATGATGGAAGACAAAACAAGTAACACAGTAAATGATAGTGCTAGTTTAATTAAATATCTCGCACCTTTGATAAGACAAGGGCATAACTGAATTTTTTGTAATTTTGATTTACTAATAATGGTCTTAAGCAATGATTGTTTGTGTGAAATATGCATTACACTTTTTAGAAGAGTTTGTTCCTCCGGGTAAAAGGATGTTTTTAAAGAACTTAACTCACAGTCAGGCGTACTTAACTCATTTTACGCATTTTGAACAATTATGCCCTTACTGAAGGTGCAATATGTGCAATTGAAATGAAGAAACTTTATATTTTATCATTATTTAATTAAGTTTGTTATTCATTTCAGTTTTCTAATAGAATTTTTATCATTGTAATTTGTAAAACAATCTCACATTTTCTTTATTAGTACATCACTATCAAGACTGCTTCCTCTAATATTTATTTAGTGTAGTGTTATCTGCCCAATTTACTGTGATATTAGATAACATTGTTAGTATATAAGATTAATTTATAAATTTACAAATTGTTCCTTTATTTATATTAAATATAAAACAAAATTTTGCTGTATTTTACTCAATTTAAATATCTAAATAAACTGTTACAACAGGAAAATAAATATTTTAAGAGTATTATTCAATATCATTTATATTGTGTTATTATTATATGAATAATTGAATTATATATCATATTTTAATTCGAGTTTCAGTATTCTTTGGTATGTAAAGATAAACTTACAAATTATGTTATGAATAACCTTTAGTGAATGATTTGTTATTAATACATACTTGCACCCCAGTGAACACTTGATGATGACAATGCCCCCATGTCCCCCATAATTAATGTAAATGTGACACATGATGTCACTGTGATGTCTAAGGTAACCTGTCCACTGGGTCTATTTTACATCATGAATTTATTTTTACACTAGCAATCGCCCGTGACTTCGTTCGCGTTAATCTATATGATAATCCCCAGTTCTTCACTGCAAGAAAACACATCGCTGAACGCGTAGTGCTTATAAAAATCGAAGTTCCTTAAAACTAATAACTTTTTATTGAATTAAGATATTGTGATTTTTTTTTAGGTCTACTAGAAGCAAAATAAAAAATTATCAAAACCTCTTATCAATTTATTTATATAGGCATTACTTCATGACAGTCTAATTAACCATAAGATATAACATAACCCATATTTCGCATCAAAGTATCTTTTATAGCAGGCTGTAACTCTTTTTTCATATAAGTAGTTAAGAGGGTTCTTATGCCTTTCGTAAAAATATCCTCCATTTCACGAGAAATATCTTCAACCTCATCTAAGTCATCATCTGGTCTGAAGAGTTTGCTCCTTTCATAACTCATTCTACTACGAGTCTCGTATGTTATGTCCCAGTTGTTATCTGTAGATCGACTTAACCCATCGTCAATTTGAGGATTAAAAATGAATTGGTCAGATCTCCTTCTCCGTCTCAAAGGTAAGTTGTCCTTATTCCGAACCGAGTTCCTGTTAATATATTTCTCACAACCATAAGCGTAAACACTTATGAAACCTGGTTCCACGAATTCTGAATCGGTTTTGACATTAAATTTTCCTGGTTGCTGATTTAACGGTCTAGTATGGAACCCGATTGCCGCCTTCCTTAGTCGTAATATCATGTTGCAACCGTGTTCGCGTAATCTTTGGGAAGTTTCTTCTGGATATGTGGACTCAAATGATCTAGATTCTGCATAATGGCGCCTCAACCTTCGACTTGGTGGTATAATTCTGTCGAGATCGTTAACGTCGTACAAATCGACCACGCCACTGATGGTTATATCATGGAACAAGAGCATGGTGTCAAGAGAAACGTTTCTAGGATCGAAATAGCATTTCTCCACGCGTACCCAATTGCTGTTCTGTGGTAGACGCACTCGCATCCTAGTGACGTACATATCCACAGGTGCTGTCCTCAATTGCTGATATAGATTGTACCCGTTCAAGTCTATGCTTTGTGACTGAAAATTAGATAATGTTAATTCCTAATTCATCTAATAATATATGGGCGACCGAGCTATGTTCGGTGTATAAATTAAAAAAAAGAAAAACACCTATCTAGGTAAACTTGGAATGTAAAAACTTTATCTAAATGCAAAGTTTCATCGAAATCGTTGGAGACGTTTCCGGGAAACCAATTACATATATATATACAAGAATTGTTCACTTAATATAATAAGATATAAATAATATACTAGCTGTACCCCACGGTTTTACCCGTGTTAAATTTAAACCGACAAACACCGCACCGCCAAAGCACTCGTGTTTGTTTATCATAATTGTTCTACCCGTAAGTAGGTACCTACAAATCATTTTAATTTTTTATTATCTCCTAAACTTCTTATGTGTTCAAACACATTCTATAAAGAGCAAAATTTAACTTCATAAAATTGTATTTATGACGAAGTAACTTTTGTTCGTAAGGATTTATATGCCCCATGTCTAAAAATAATCCTTAAAAAACACTTTTTAAATTAAAAAAAAGAATGTGGTGTCGTGGGACACACGGTAGGAACGAAGTTCCTTCGGCTAATGTAGAATCGACACAATTTGCAAAAAAAATCGTGCTCAATTTTATGTAGTTTTCTTGATTTTTCTCTTAAATTTTGCTGATTAGTTTTTATTTAAGTACAGGAAAGTATTTATTAAATTCATTATTTTAGGAAATAATAAATTACGTAAAATAAAAAAAAATATCGTAATTCAAATTATCAATTAAAATAACAAAATATGTCTCTTTATTTTTGTTTGACAACATAAAATTACATATAAATAGAAATAATTACAATACAAAAAAAGGTATTATACACTACTCGCTTGTGTATACGACCGTCGGGCCTGCGCACGTCTCATTTAACGGTTTTATTCCACGGACTTTTTCTTACGGTTTTACTATCACTTTTTTTTCAGTTCGGTCGCGCAGCAAAATCCCTATCTCATCCAAGCCTGCCGTAAGGAACTTCGTTCCAAAAAAAATCTTTGTCATAAAAGGCCTTATTGTGGCTTATGTATAAGAGATAGGCATATGCTATCGCTGAATATTTGTTAGATATACTAAGAAACAACATTATTGTAGAACATTGTTTTTCCATATCATTAACGATTACGCCAGCGTCCTCGACTTCCGACTTACGTAGGTAACAAAAATCAATATTTAAGGCTAAGAGTTGTAGCCTAATGTTAGATAGCCTATACTATTCTTCGTGAGTCTGGCTATCATATGCAAAAATATTTTTTCGAATCCGACTGGTACCTACTTTCAGAGATTAGCGTGTTTAAACAAACAAAAAATCTTCCGCTTTATTATATTACTATAGATTTAACGACATTAGTTATATTTTGTATGCTGATTCGCTTAATTGTTATAAGAGTACACTTGGGTCTGTCTTTTTAGTCCTATTTTTTTATGTTAGCGAGTGAGAGGAAGGGCACAAAGAAATTTGTTTAGAGATTGACTAGTGGAACCGGAGCCAAATAACCTTGTGTTGTGTTCCTACGGTGATTAAGGTTTCCAGAGCTCCTTAAGGTAGGGGGAAGTTCAAAGTCGGCAACGCGCTAGTTTACCATCAGGTAGGCCGTATGGTTGTTTGCCGCTTTAGTTGTGTAAAAAAAGTAAAAAATTGTACCTGATGGTAAGCACAGTACAATCTAAAAAAGACGGTGACCAACGAAAATTTGCCAGTTGTCGCCACAGAATCTGTAATACTCCTAGTGGAGGTCGCCGCTGTCAAGCCGCGCCGGCTCGCATGCCTTTCGGCAGTCTACACTGGCTGATTGCGAAATGTGAGAATCCAAAAGAGAGTTATTATAGGATATATACATGGTGTTCGCGGGCCAGTCAGATAAAGAGTACTGTTGCCTACCACCTTAAAGAACGAAAAAAATTATTCTTAAAACCAAAACACGCTATTACATAATGTACATAAAAAGGAATAATATAAATGGTCCAGCTACGTTTCCTGCCATTAAGAAAGGGCGCCCAGCTCAGCATATGCTGAAGTGCCATTAGGCACTTAGCGTTGATTTTCAGCTGAAACCCCAAAGCAAGACACTGTGCGTCAACAATAATTAATCTTACTTGATTAGTGAATAATACACCGGCTGATTCCGGAATATATATCCCTAAGCGTTCCACTATGGAGAGTGTAAAGTGGAGTGTAATTCGCGATCCAGTCAAACAGATGAAGTGTATTAACCCAGCAAATATACAATCATCTGTATACTGTTTGGTATTTAGGTGTAAAATGACAAATAAATGCCACGACTTTAATGGTATCGATTGTATATATGCTTCGTGAGAATTAGGAGATACCTACTTAACATTTATGACATGAGTTATCAATAATTTCCTTAAGGCTTTACATGAAGAGATGTTTATGCAGAGCAGCATGACAGCGGCGACCGCCGATAAATTTCCGATGTCTCTCTCTGGACTTTACTGTGTTTACCACCAGGGACAGTAGGTAATGTCAATTTGCCGAGCGACTATAATAAAAATGGCTGGTCATTTAGTCCTTATTATTCGCATTTGTGTTAACTACTATTTATGTTCTCACCAATGGGGTGTCCAAACTTTTAGGCTGTGTCCTCTTTCGCCTTTTAAGTTGGTCTAATGCCGACTCTAACCGTGCTGAACATCTCTCCCCTGTTATTGGTGCAGTCGTCAATGGAGGTAGACCACCTAGCCCAACGCCTGTGACTGGTCTATCGTCAAAACGTTTAACTTCGAACAGAGGCAGAAGGCGTGTCTCTGAAAAAAAAACATGGGGTTGAAACGTGATTTACAATATTTACTTACATGACGCGAGATATTATATCTATTATCTAAAGACCATTAAAATTAACCGAGATTGTAAATTATAAAGTAAATAATTGAATAAACTTAGGTATACTGTTAGTTCCGTTAATGTTAACAGAGGTATATTAAAATCGGGTGGGGAAAATGCCGAGACTCCGATCTGAGCAAACTCCGTTTGCCTCGAACTATATTAACTTTACTAATCGATTTAGGAAAAATAAAGTTCTGGTTATTAAAAATATCAAAAATAAAATATACCTAGGTAGGTATAGGTGCAAACAAACTTTATCTAAAAAAAATTCAAGTGCCCCAACCCCTGAGAGCTACTGTTTCAACTTACATGAGAAGGATTGTATTCACCACCTCATCCTTGATAACTTAATGTATGTTCGTAAAAACTTAGACAAGCTGGATTTTGTCAAAGATCAACACAATGTTAATACTAGAATTAGAGATAAATTAGTCGTACCGTGTTTTAGACTTAGTAAGACTATGTAATAAAAGTTTTTTTATATAATAGTATTAGGTTCTATATCAAGATCCGGAAACACATTACTCATTTGCCGGAAAAGAAGTTCAAGGACCATGTCAAGCAGGCTTTACTGTCAAAAGGATATTATATGGTGGATAATTATGTGAATGATAGTGATGTCTGGAAGTGAGTCCCTTTCTGTGCATCCACTAAATTATTATTATTGTACCTAATATAGTAAAACTTGTAGTACTTGTCATCGTAGCGTGAAATTATATTGTCTATCACATTTCTCATTAAATCTATACAATTAATGAAATTGAAGTGTCTGTTTGTAATTAACAGCTTTTTACCAAATGCATATTACGATACCTACCCACAGCATAAACACAAATTTTTAACAAAAATTGTCTGTCTCTCTGTTTCTTCCGGGTAATCTCAGAAACAGTTGGAATGATTTTGACGAGATTTTCAATGGCAGATAACTAATGTTATAAGGAGTAATTTAGGCTACTTTTATTTTAGAAAAATATTTAGTGTACCGCGCAGATAAGAAAATACTGATCATGGTGAATCAATTCGGGCGCTCATATAGCTTACGCTGAGTAATCCATAAGAGATATATTAAATTAATGTACTACATAATTTTAGATAATAGAAAGACCTAGTTACAAAAATATCATCAAAAGCATTTGCCTATCTTCTAAGAAGAAGTATTTTATAGCCGGGAGCGGAGGAGCACGATTCGCGCGTGTGTATCGGAGTACTCTGTGTAGTCCAAGCGAGCACAGTTACTTAGTAAGCTTATAAAATGCTTTATTACAAATCTGGTTGGTAGGTGAGTAGGTGGTAGTTCCAAGAAATTGGCGAATTCTAACAAACAATGAAAAGTACTTTAGCGGAGGTGAGGAACAAAGAGTAAAGTTCCTGATCCGCCATAGAAAAGGGAGGATCCTCTGGCCAGACGGGTGCTATGTCTGGCGGGCAGCTGCCCCGGCGGTTGTAGTCGGGTTCTTGTATATATGTATACTCAACGATTGAGATAATTTCTATAGCGCAATGTAGGATAGTAGGATGCTTCTTATGTGGCTCGATAGATGTCGCTACGTAGTTGCGTCGATGCGTTGATGCGTCAGTTGTGGCGAGAGATGTTGCTACAGTACAATCTCTAAAGTTTTATAATATTAGTACATATATTATAGATTTTACTTTTTCTTATTTTATTTTTTCCATAAATAAACGTAAAATATAATTCGATAATGGTTTTTAGAAAATCTATTACTTTTGCTATTAATTCCCTTAAATATTTTTATTTTTAACTATATAAATTTAGAATACGATAAAGTTAATCAAAATAAGTAGAATCCTATAGAATATAACGGGGTAACAGAAATGTCTTTACAAAGATGATTGCCACCATATAGATATTTTCCTCACAGCGACTGGCTTCGACGGTTTTTTTTATATTACCGCGGCACATAGAGGATACTGTCCAATATGGTAAGCACAATAAAATCGAAACACAACGGATCGAACCCAATACTATGAATTACTAAGTACCTACTAGCTATGCACGTAGTTAGTTGGGCTAGATGGAGACTTTAACTGTGGTATTTGTTTGCGTAAGCATTATTTTTTGATAAAATGTATTTTCAACAGTGCACAGTTCTTTCTCCGCGCTATTACCCATATCAAAATAGTCACATTTGCGTGACTACATGATTAAAATGTCTTTCGAATGATGGCGAGTGTAATGTAGAATATTTAAAGTGAAACCGAAACTTAAAGTAATAAAATGAAACGTTTACCTACTGTTTGTAAACAGTTTTCACTCGTATTGTTAGATGTGCAGACCCATGGAAATAATTACGTTTAAACTTTCACTTTATGTATACTAACTATTATTTAGTTAAAACAGGGAAATACATATATGATTATCCATCTCGAATAAAACAGAGGCGGCTTTAATCATGTAATAATATTAGAAATCCTGGGAAATACATAAAATTACATTGCAATTTTAAACACAAAGGCGTAATTTTTATTAATACCGAGTGCTTTCTGTATATACTTTTATATTAGTTAGATACTGATAAACAGAAGTAGATAAAGGTTTTATTGTTTTTGGAGATAACCCCTGAAGTTACTGATCCGATTCTAAAATATCTACTTCTAATATTAGTAGGAAGTTACAATATTCCCGAGTGATATACTTAGTTTGTTTTTCTTATAACATTTTATACAGTAATTACCGCGAACGAAGTCACGGGCGGTTGCTAGTACATCAAATTAAACCTACTGAACCTATGTGAATGTTTTCAGATAGGGTAGAACCCGAGGAGGGTCTAGGCAACATATTATTACGCTTTCCAATGGGGGCTAAGCAATAATGTCAAATAGCAGTAAAATAAAAAAAGCTTTTAATCCAAATAAGAGGAATAAATCCCGTTCCGAACATAGAAATCATATTCACGGGAACGATGTCGAGGCAGCAATTTATAGCATATAAAAGAAGAGTTATTATTGTATGAATGAATAGGCAGTCGGTTCATTCACATTTTAGTTTTTCAAAGATTTTTCCTTTAAAAATCAAATATGTCGTTTTTTTTATGAAAATATTATTTTTTTAAACCATTGAACTTATATGCCTACCTAGTTCAATGTAGAAGACATCATTAGCTCATACGCATGGATCAAACAATTTTTCACTATCATGGATGCATGAAAATTTTAAAGAAATAAGTACCTAATCGATATATTTTCCTATTGTTATAGTATTTCGAAAACATGTTAGAAAACTACATATAAACATAGTAATATTAAAAAACTAAGCCTTATTTCTTCATCCACTAAGTTTTTAATGACAATATTATAATCATAATTAGCTAATGGAAATGTGTTCACAAAGAAAGCCGATGCAAGAAAACTTTCAACAAAAGCTTACTCAATTTTTTTTTCAAGTTAACAAATTCAAATTTACCTATGGATGCTGGTAACACTAGAAGTATCACTAGCACGTTACCTACTATGAATCTCCAGTCTCCAAGGAGATCTGGAAATCCTACTAACCGTTGGAATACAACTAGGAACTGCGATCTTCGGGAGGATGGAAATTTTTCACCAAGACGGGCAGCCTCAAGTAGAGCGGAATCTCCGAAGAGATTTTTTCTCTTAACTACCTATATATATGAACTAGGCCAAGCACGAAACCCCTAAAAATATACGAACACTATAATAATAATGAAATGGATAAACATAAAACAATTTTTTGTAAATTATTTTTAAATAAAGAACCTACCTTTTCCCGCTGTAGCAGTAGGCAGTTGATTATCACTAGCGCAAGCCGTTTTAGCGTACAACAAAAACATCCACCAGAATCTCACCATTTTTAATAAAGAAAAACATGAAATCCGAAACTCTATGTTAGGTATAGTAAAAAACGTTCGCATTCAGATATACATTTAAATCTAAAAATATGTTTCGAAAGGATCGACTACCAAACTCTGCGAAATCTGAGCTTAGAATAAAGAATGGTTAGACAATAAGAACGCGGTCTTTGGAAAAATAATCCCCGCTTTTGGACCGAACGAATTCTTGGGTGTAGGTACCTACTGTCGCTTGTGATTTACGTTTTTGCGACAGTTTGCTTGGATAACGATGCAGGTACTCGCTAAGCGAAGAAAAAATTATTAGAGCAAGAAATAATAGTGTCCGCGATGTCTCCCTAATTATAGTTATTAATAAAGTTGACATCGATTATAATGTTTTTTTTATATCGCAGTTGATATGTTTGCTCTTTTTTATCGTGTTTATAAATAACTATTTAAACAGAATCTCACCTGCTGTTAAATAACTTGTTAACGAAGATAACATCACACGGTCCATATTATTATTATAAAATGAGAGATTCTACTCATTCTGACTGTTAGGTACGTTTTCACGCGTAATAAAACCGCTGAACCAATTTCGATGAATTTTGGTATAGATATAGAATGGACCTTGAAAAAGGCTTATTGTCGCAAAAATAAAACATATACATAGGAGTGAAATAGGGGATGAAAGTTTGTATAAGGAACCCATTATTTCTCAGTTTAGGGACTATGAAAATAATATGCGTGTGGTTAGAAATCAAGAGTGTTCCGCGTTTTTGAAAAATCATCTCGCAAGACGACAATAGGGGATGAAGAATAAAGGGATATTAAGGAAATATTTTCAGCATAAATATAAATATATTCTACGCAGACGGAAGTCGCCGGTTCCAGCTAATGATTCCATAAAGGGGATTATTGTTCGCAAATGCAGATGCCTCGGTGATAGCAACAATTTGTTAGTGATATGGTAATTTAAAAAATAAGGTGCATGACACTAAGCTTCACACGGGCGTGGTAGCCGTTGGACGGTAAGGCGACAGCAGCGATCATCACATCGATGAATCGTTTAACTCCTGACTTACGATCATGAAAAATGTTTTCATTATATAAGGTAAATAAAATTGCTAATTGCTACCGTATTTTACATAGAATTATGAACTCGGCGTGTTCAGTGAGCGGACTTTATTACTCTATGGTATTTTAGAACTAATATTCTGGAGTTTACAATGGAGGTTTGGTCTGCCAAGTGGTGATTTTTTATTATTATTCATAAACTTATGTTATTTGGCTCTAAATTATGTAATATTCGCGCCATTTTACGTGATGTAGTATGGTTATTGTACACAAGTGGATTATCTATACAAATAAATAAAATTGCAGTATCTGTTTGTAATACCAAAATAACAGCTTTTTACTAAATATCAAAGTATATACGGTACTTAGTACAAAAAACCAAATTTGAAATTTTTTGTCTGTCTGTCTGTTTGTCCACGGTAATCACCGAAACGGTTGGTTTGATTTTGACGGGGCTTACACTGACATTGGCAGATAGTTGATATTATAAAGAGTAGCTACTTTTATTTTTGAAAAATAATTAGGGTGCGGCGCAAATAAAAATCAATTCCCCTTACACTGAGTAAATCATAAGAGATATATCAAATTAATGCAACATATTTGTAGATCTTAAAAAGTCCTACAAAAAAACAGACAGAGCATATGTCTATCATCTAATGAACACCCACAATAAGCATAAATGACTTTAATATAACCGGTAGCGGGAGTAGCAAGATTCACACGTGTACCCGATCGACGGCATTTTGTAGTCCACGTGAGCGCAGCCGCGGGGACAGCTAGTGAATGACAACATTAGGAACATGTAATAAGCTGTTACAAAAACTCCCCAGATAATTTTACAAAGCGAGTTACCATCCTATTAGAGCATTGTATGTTTGAAATATTCCAATAACGTGACGTTGGCAAAAGTGAACATGAACACATTTGTCAAAGAATAAAAAGAAGAACTAGAATAATTTAAAAAATATCTTCATTTAATTCAAATCAAGTTATTTAGAATGTACAAAAGAAGGGATAAAAGTCATAACAAATGATGACACTCTCACCTATTATTTTTTATCTACGACGACATCAAAGACAGCCTCGGTACAGTAAGTAGACTGTGACGTTATTATGAATAGAAATTAGGTTACGGTGTTTAAAAGCGTTGTTAGAGCCGGGCGGGGTTGACTGACCTCACATGCCTTTACTTCGTTTGTTGATAACTTTACAATCTGGGATTAAAGAGGGACATGTTAGCCTTATCTCTGAAACTGGAGTTAGATAACGTTATTCGTTTGTAAGTTAAATCTACTTCAAAGAGCTTTGGGTTTTTACTGTGTACTCTTGTGTTTGACCGTTAGATTTGCGAATCAATAAATATCAATAAATTTTCAACTTTAGCACTATAGCTAACCTGACCAGTCGACCATCAGTATGCCAACTACAGATTTCTTAGTTAAAAGTATTTAAAGTACCTACCCACCATCCAATCCTTTTAACATTCACGAAAATATACTTAGGCTAGTACAAAACTAAATTAACAAAGAACAGATTGTAAACAAAAAAAAAAGTTTATCGCTCAATAAATTGTTAATACAAGCCATAAATCTGGGCTTTATTTATTCAATGTTTGTGACTTACAAAAAGAGACAGCCTTATTGGTGCAGTGGTACATGACTGATGAGTCGAAAGGTCGCAAGTTCATATACCACAGCGAAAGGACTGATTTTTGCGTGACACTTAGACGCTTTGTTTAGAATCAAACAGTCGTGTGTGAGATTTCCAAAAAATAATCTGATATACATACATAAATCACGCCTATTTCCCAACGGGGTAGGCAGAGACTACGTCCTTCCACCTGCTACGATCCTGTCATACCTCTTTCGCTTCTTTGACATTCATTAATTTTTTCATGCATGCTCGTCGGTTTAGAGTACTCTTGACCTTACCTTTCTTCACGTCTCCGATTTGATCAATAAATGTTCGTCTAGGCCTTCCTCTTCCAACGATTCCTTTCACACTCGCATCATAAATTTGTTTAGTCATTCTTCTTTCAATTATCCTCTCAACATGCCCAAACCATCTAAGCATCCCTTTCTCAATCCGTGTGAGACTATATCTTCTTTCACACCACAAAGCTGTCTTATCACCCTATTTCTTATCCTGTCACTCAATTTCACTCCTAACATACCTCTTAGCGCTCACATTTCTACTGCATTTATTTTACTTTCATGATTTTTCTGCCACACCCAGCTTTCACTTCCGTACATGAGTGTTGGAACCAACACTCCTCTATGCACAGCCAAACGATCTTTCATAGAAATCCTCTGGCTGCTCATAAAGGAGCGTAACGCCCCATTCACCATATTACCGGCATTTAATCGATTTCCAAAATACTTTAATATTGGCTCGAAAATTATCAGAGAGCCTTCCGTCAAACTATTCTTTCCGCTCTTTTTTCTTCGGACTAACCACATTTTTCACTAACCCTTTCATCGTTTTGTAAACCTTTCTTGCCTTATCCACATACTCTAATGTTGATTTTTGCACTCTTAGATTAGCCTTTGCTGCTAACCAATCCAGCCACGTTTTCTTCTTTCCATCCACTACTTTTTGAACCTCTGTATCCACTCATACATTTTACTGTGTTCTTCCATTCCTTCTTTTAGCAACCCCACATACCTCACTTGCAACATTAACTACACCTTCCTTAAAATACTTCTATAAACTTTCTATCTCACATTCTTCATCCAAATTAACAAATCGTTCTTTCAACTTTTTAATGTATTCGTCTTTCACTTTATCCTCTAGTAAATTTTCTACTTTCACACGTTCTAGAATAGATATTGATTCTACTACCCTATCTCGCCATCGTTTGAAAAGACCATTAATCCGTGACAACACCAGGAAGTGGTCTGTACCGATACCGATACTGCGATACGCCCGAGTATCCATAACTTGTCCTTTCAGCAGTTCATCGATGACCACAAAATCAATCATACTTTTAAAACCACATTCAACCCTTGTGTACATATGAACTCTTTTATGGGCAAACATTGTGTTCGCTACTAAATGATTCCATTCCAAACATACATCAAGCAATCTTTTTACCATTTTCATTAATCATCTCATCACCAAAAGTGCTTAAACCTTTTCATACCCATCACGCTTCATACCTATCCATCCATTAAGTCTCCCAACATAATAATCCTTTCATTGTCTTTACACTTCTTTAGAACATCTCTTAAACTATCCCAGAACTCCTCACTTTCCTTTTTGGCTGCTGTAGATAGAACCTCTGAAACCGAAATCCCTCGGTGCATACACACCTAGGACAAAAATACGGGTGAGCCCAACTTTTAGCCCAATCCAGAGGAGTCTAGGACTCACACATTCATACTCAATCATACAATCATTCATTCGAGCAGACAGAATGACATCGACACCCTGGCAGCCTCTTTTGGTATTGGGTACTCCAGACCAATACGCCGTGCAGGTCCCATAATTTGTGGTGTCACACCCCTTCCGCATCGTCTCATTCACGCATAGCACAACAATTCTCCTCTCATCCATCATTTGATATAATTAATTAATTTTTTCATTACATCCTACCCTAACATTCAACGTAGCAAAGCGTCTTTCCACAGCCCGCTTTCCGCCCCCGCTGGAAACGAGACGTGACGGTGAGCGAACCGCACCGCCGCCATTTTTATTTATTGTTCCTCCTACCTACCTACACAATAATATATATTGTTAATTTTTAAAACAAAAAAAAAAAATAGGCAAACATTTAATATAAATTTTTGGAAGTGGTGCAGTATAGACGTATAGTTACGTAAACCGTTTCTCAACTGTCTAAATCCCAGTGAACGTTGTCCCAAAAGACTGCATTATTTTTAACAGCAGTTGATGCCCATTGTCATATGTATTACATTTTTCTTGAGAAATTTCCGTGTAATACACAATGTTTTGCGCAAACATTGTGTGTACTTACTACAATCTAAAAATATAGAAGTAAAATTAATTTAAGGGTAAATAAAACTTATCTTTTTATTAACTATCTGATTATCGCTGGTTCCGTTTCCGTTAGGTGTAATCTTTTTTTATTATTGAAAATATAACATTTCTGGAATCAAAGGAGAAAGCCAAAATTAAAAAAAAGGAACATTTAAAAATCTTTTATCATATCCGCCAAGTAGATTTTAATTTAAAACTGATAAACTAATACAATCAAATCCATACAATGAATTTTATCGTTTTATAATCGTCGGTGAGTTTGTTAAAGATCATGTATCTTTTGTCATCATGTTTGACCGATTGAGTTCATATTCAATGTACGTATATATTCATACAATATATTTGTTTTGTCGAAACAATGATTAATAAGTATTCTAAGATCCGATAGGTGGCGTTTTTCCAGCAAGCAAGAATTTTAATAATAATATCTATGGTAAATCAGATTTCATTTTGTACACCTATTATTATTATGAACAGTCTATATTGAATTTATTTTCAAATCTGGTTCCATCAATCATTTTTCTATTCTCAATGGGTTTAATATTTCACCACAATCTCTCCAAATGTTCCTAATGATAAGGTGGACCAAAATTGTAACACGCTAAGCCTAGAGACTGGCTCTCAAGTACAGTTGACGGAAAACAATTACTGTTGCGTTAATTTGAGGGTGGTAGATAAGCAGGTGGCCTTTAGAAAATGCCCTGCAACCACAGCTAAGTAAAACAAGGCTTACAACCATGCTATAGTTTCATCACGAAGTTTTCCTTCACCGCAGGCTCATTGTAAGCATAGTCCGGTTTCATATTTAATGCAAATACTGTTTCTTAATGCGTATAATATAAAAAATTGCTTGTATGATGATCATTAAAACAATGTCATTGTATTAGATTATGTAAGCGTGTCCGTTGTACGTGGTGCAAGCTGGGGCCATTGTGGAGAGACAATGGAGAAAGCATTGGCTAAGCGGCGTGTTATGAGGTTAAGCAGCTGGAAATCCGTCACTATTATCTATTAACTCTTGGTAAACAAACAAAAAATTATATCAAGACAGTAATATTTAAAATGCCTTCAACTCGCAAGCAGAATGAAATTTCTTGTAACACAACTATAAAAATAAATATAATTGAATGGTCTGTTTGTAATGTCAAATTATCAGGTTTTTACTGAATGCTTATGAAGGTATATACGGTACTAATAAAAAAAAAACAATTAAGGATCACCCACAATCAGCTTTTTTGTCATTAAAATAACCGAGTACGGGGGTAGCGTGATTCGCGTGTATACCCGATCGATGGCATTCTGTAGTCCAAGCGAGTGCAGCCGCGGGCACAGCTAGTTTATTATATACTAGCTGTGCCCACGACTTCGTCCACGTGGCATATTTAATGAATGAAAAACAGCAACTAAATAAAAATCTCACATCACCCTATAGTATTTGACCAGTACCGCTTTGATAATACCCAACATAAATCATTTTAAAATGTCAACCGATATCACAGGTTAACAATCATACAGATATTATCTAAAAAACATAAAGACTGACTGCTATTCTCGAGGTCCTGGGTTCGATTCCCAGGTCGAGCAAAGTATTATTGGGTTTTTCTATGAAATTTTCAGTACCGCTCGGGGTTTGGCTTTGTGCCCGATTAATGGCGATAGGGAGCCATCCATAAATTACGTCACACGAATTTTATGATTTTTTGACCCCTCCCCCATCCTTGTCACATTTGTGAGACCCCCCCCCCCCCTACCTAGTGTGATGTCACATATTTTGCAATTTTATAATTAGAAATTTCTGAAATTAAAACAGCAGTTTTCGGAAATTATTTTAATTACCATTTAAATTATTTTTCAATAAAATCGACATCAAATCAAACAAAGTTATAAAAATTAACAAAACATTTAAAAAAAACACTTTAATGAAAGATAAAAACTTAATCCTCTTCAGTCCATACACTTCGAACCCATTCCTTTATATTACTTATAACTGGCATAGTAGTCACATCGTTCTCATTTGGACAGTTAACATCAGAAACATTCATTGTGTCAACATCTTCTTCATCTAACGATAAAGCTTCATTGTCATCATTCAAAAAAAGAATTTCCCTGGCACGTCTAGCAGCAATTCTTTGAGGCCAAATTCGCGATGGGCAATATTTCTTCTTGCGTTTTATGTGATTTCTTGTGTAGGTTAGTGGCCTTGTATGATGCAAAATATAGACCACAGATGCCACACGATCGCTTAAATAAGTATGCCTCGACACTAGGGCAATAGGTATCATACGGAACTTGCTTCAAATATGATGAAGCTCGGAGATCCAAAGATAGCTGAAATAACCGTGGAGCGAATTTTCTTTCACAGTCATCTTTTTCTATGATAACATACCCGTTACACATCTGTTTCATCAAAACAGGTGGTGGTAAAAACCCCTCTCGTAATAGTCGCCAAAGGCTAGATCGTCGCACACCACAACATAGAACATCCTCGCATTTTACTATATGTAATAAATATTGTGATTCACGTACATGATGTGCGTACCAAATCGCATCATTTTTCAATACCTTAAGCCTGTTCGATATACAGTCTAGTATCGGTTGGCGCAATGAATTCGGCAACCACAGGAAAATCATCAATCACCATTTGGTTCCAAATATTAGCCAGAACAATGCCTGCACTCTCAAAGTTTCGTTTTTCTAACACCAAGTCAGTAGTTCGATTACTGGAATCGAGATGTGAACCGAAATTGTCATGCTTTAATATAACACCAGTAAGTTCACGACTAAGAGGCGCCATTCGTCGTTCCACCCTGTTAAAAGAAAAGCACTTCTTCCTGGAGCATTTGTGGCAATGTAAATAGCATCCAAGTCGAAATCTTTAAAATGTTGTAAAGCTGAAACTTTTCTAAGAAACAATGGTGAACTTACATTGTCGATAATATTCTTAAAGTCGGTAACTTATTTTTCTTCCAACTATAAAGGTAATAAATTTCAAATAATCGAGTTGTAAAAGTTGTTAAATAAAACATTGCTATGTTCGAGATACAGAAGTCCAATTTAATTTTTTCTCCGATTATTTTGACTAGAGGGTTGAGATTTAGTGCAAGGCTTCAAAGGAAGGGAACACATTCTTTCGAGTTTGGGAGGTTTTCGACTTAAAGAAGTTCTAATGTACTTAGATATCAAATATTATATTTTGAAAAAATGTGATGTCACAAAATTTGGGACCCCTCTCCTCCCCTTGTCACACAATATCACACTTCGTCGACCCCCCTCCCACCCTAAACGTGTGACGTAATTTATGGCGACGAACTGTGTGTGTACATTAGTGCACCTCTGCCTAACCCTTCAGCCAATACAGTCGTGATGGTATTTATAAATATAAAGGATGGAAAAAAACGGGACATGGATGAATACTATATTAAATATTGAAGATCATCATAAATAAATGACTATGTAGCTTCTCAAATGGGGAGGCTTTTAATTATATATTTTATTATTTATTCCATCTATTTTTTACTGATATATTAATCTTTGTTATTTGATTGACGAAGGCGTCACTTTGCGGAAATCCATCTTTAATAGTTTATCTGAAATTTCCTACAACATAAAAACGTATAATTAGTAAGACAATGATACATACGATTAAAGGGAGTAATAATAATCTTGCCAATTACTTTATTTGTAGAAATAATTTACTTGAGAACTTATAACAGATACTTCACACATTATCTTTTCTTTTATTTGGGTACCTACATTCATCGTTGAATTCTAAGAAAATTAAAATAAATTTACATTTATAAATTGTTAAATTTCATGGTCTCATTTAATTGTCTAGTCTAGTCCCTATCGATTATAATTTTCTTCCATGTCCCGTTCGTTTTTTTCAGCCTGTATACACATAAACGCATACAAAATTGTTCAATTTTGCAAGCCTTTACACGAAATGATAAGTTAATTTAATATCTTTAAATGTATACACTGTTATTTTCCAGGGAATAATAACGCTTTATAGTAAGTCTGTTTAGTATCATTTATTAAAAGTCATAATTGCACAAAAACATCAAACAACGACATGTATCGTAGAAATAAGATAGAATTCATATTTTTACTTATTTAAATAAAACAAAATTAATCTAAAAGTATTTAAAAATAATAAAAAGACCCATTCTTAAATTATTAATATACGTGCTTGCAGAAAATATATAATATACTTGATTTAAACCAAGCCGCTGTACAGCGCCATCTATAAATACTGTTGGAAAATAAAAATACTTATAATTCCATTTATTGATTTTACTGAAAATTATGTAAAAATAAAATAATTTGGTATCTTTTCACTGCATTCCAGTAAATAGTTTAAATATATTACAGAGTTACGTACGCATACATTCCTTTTTGTATGTTTTCATTAAAATCGGTCCACTAGTTTTTACGTGATTTTGTTCAAACATACCGACAGACAGACAAGCAGACAAAAATTTCAAAAACTATCAAAATGTGTTCTGTCCATGATCCTAAACACCCCGTATTACTTTTTCTCAAATATCTTCAATGTACCGATTTTGACTCTTTACTCTTTTATCATAAGTGTAGATTTCACCGACGAGCGAGAGTAGGTAGAGCACAGAGAAATTTCTTTGGAGATTTCTAGTTGGGGCAATCCGAATGGTGAAATATCGCCACCGTGACTCCATCCTACAGAAGATCGTAGCCAAATAAAGTGTTTTTCTACAGTGAATAGTTTCCAGAGCTCTTTGGGGAAGTGGGGGTTTGAGGCCGGCAACGCGCCAGAGATATCTGGTATTACAAGCGTCTATAGGCTACGGTGGTCGCTTACCATTAGGCGGGCCGTGTGCTTGTTTGGTGTAAAAAAAAAACAGCATCATCAGTCTGCATATCATGCGTGGTTTGTATTATTATATGCAAATATATATTATATTGTATACCTTACCTTATTATATTAAGTGAGCAATTCTTGTATATATGTACATATATGTAATTGGTTTCTCGGAAACGGCTCTAACGATTTCGATGAAACTTTGCATTTAGATAATGTTTTACATTCCAAGTTTACCCAGATAGGTGTTTTTCTTTTTTTATTTATACGATACCGAGCACAGCTCGGTCGCCCAGATATTATTATATTATATATATATATAATTTTTAATTATTGTTCAGGCTTAACGTCGTCTTTACTTATGAATCGATTTAGATGACTCTTTTTTCGTTGGAAAGGGCTACCTTAAGGGGGTCTCATTTGAATTGTATTGGCATTGCACCTGCGACTTCGAAGATACAACAGTGAACTCTTCAAAATCATTTTTTTTTTTGTTAAAAAATCTATATGTCTAAATTATATATACAAAAATATTCGCAACCAAGTGCAAACAAACGTAAGTAAAATAAGTAATTATTTATGGCTTCGACTGAAATCAATATGGAATACGCTACACAAATATTTCAGTGTACATTTGTAATTATTATGTGCATAATATTTAGTGTGGTGTGAGTTGTCTGAAACTGTTGTTACACTGCCCGAGATATTACCGAGATATTCCAAGGAGAACATGTACCTTACGAATACAATAGAAACGACAACTAAATAAATAATACTTATATTTTTTTGGCTAACATCTAAACAAAAGGTGATCAAATATTAATTATTTGTGGATTGAATACATCTATGTCATATGTTAATTTTTTTACTTATGTAGGTATGTATTTATATTTTTTATAAGTGTGATAGGTTCTAATCCATTGGCGCAGGTTATGGAGAATATAATAGTGTTTATTTCAACTACTTATAATAAATAAAATAAAAAACAAATGTAACATTTGAGTAAATACTCACGAGAAATAATTTATGCAGGTATGTTGTGGTCGTGACTATACTAGAAGCGTTTTGTTCTTGTGTTGTGGGAGGGAATAAAAATGTTCACACAATAAATACTTCAAATAGTAATAGTTTTAATAGCCTGATCTAACTTCATTTTACTCCCATATCTACCATATAACTTGTTTTATTATAGTTTAGATAGGCACTTCAGGTAGGAGCCTTATAATATGCCAAGTGTCTTCAAAAAGAGAATGAAAACACCGTGCAAGCCAGCTAAAATAAATGATAACACTCGTTATATCGTACCTAGTTCTTCATATACAAAAATAGCCCCTTAACATCAGGGGCAATGTCAGTCCATTTGCTCCTAATCATTAGCAAAAACAATTTGCAACTCAGAACTTTAATCTACTTACATTCAATTACATCAGGTTATATTCGGTGTATATATAGCAGGTATCATCATCCCAGCCCTTAATAGTACAATACTGGACATATGCTGTGACCTACGTTTGCCAAGACGTGGTCTCCAATCAAATAGGTACTCTTATTCCCCTCAGTGGCGGCACTGGGGTTAGAGCGAGAGGCGCGGTCGCTCTAGGCGACAGGTAGCAAGGGCTGCCAAAATCCCAAATGCGAAAACAATTTCAAGCGAAATATATAATTTATAATTAAAATCTATAGAACAAACGTGATAATATGGTAATACGTAATTGGTTTCGCAGAAATGGCTCCCGACGATTTGGATGAAACTTTGTATTTAGGTATTCTTTTACATTCTTACCTAGATAGGTTTTATCTGTTTTCGTTTTTGTAAGACACCGAGAGCAGCTCGGTCGCCCAGATATTTATTATTTCATAAACATTAACAGAAATACCTACAATTAATAATATGAAAGGATCAACCAATGGGCACCGAGAAACATTTTACGTTTAAACAAGAGTTTAAGATGTCGGTTCTTTATCAGTTGTGGCTGGCCCATTGCTACTTAAGCTTGCTAGTGCTTACTTTATGAAGTATGTCGTTTACTTTTGATAGGAATTGCATCCCTCAGGGAAACTACTAACATAGCTCTTTCCATGGCTAGCTGGATGGCTTTTAACATCTGAACCAGCCCCAACGTAAGTGCCCAAGTACAGTAGGTTTAAGAAAAGTAATACATATTATAAATTCTTCCGTATTTTTAAAATGTCTAATTATTCTATTCAATCACCGTAACCACTATAATTAGTATTATTATCCATTTATTTAAATATTTTTGTAATAATAATGAAACAAACAACCATTAAGTAGTCTGTAACCAAGACACTGCCTACATTTTCTATGAAAATAAAAACATATTATTTAAATTGCTTCATTTTAATATTCTGAGAAAATCAATTAATGATACATGTGTCTGTGGTAAAAATCATGGAACTTAATTTATACTACTAAAATTAATAATAATACTATATAATTTAGATTATTAAGATGATCGTTGAAATCTTTCTAATAAAGAATTCATTGTGTATATTAAAGACTTCAACGCACAGGGTATTCATATCGATGGAATCATTGTAGCAATAACTTTTGTTTATTCGTCGTAACCAGGCCAGGATGTGAGCTTTACAACGTTTAATATTTTATTTATTAACACTTCGGATGTATAATAAACAGAATTGTGGACTCCAAAAGTACCAACAGAATATATTGATACTGTAACAACATAATGTCCGAGGCCCCTGTTCATCCTTTGTGCCTCCTTTAATTTAGTTACTGCGCAGTCTCGCCCGGTTACGTGTCTATAAATAATTTCAAACGCTATTGGTTGTTAAGTTGTACAAAACCATTTCTGTTCAATACCTCCAGGGGCGAGCTCGTACTCTGTCCTCTTTGCGCAGTATCGTTGAGAACGTCCTCGTTTATTACCGTGTGTATGTAGCTTTATTTTACAATTTTAATATCTGCTCACAAGGTGGTGCTAGTGTACTCGATTGTAAATCCACTTTAATACTTTTCAGTATTATTTAAAATATTTAGTATATACACTCCTGATAGAACTCGTTTATATTAGCTGAAATAAATGGTATTTGTTAGGAAATAAGTAGGTAATTTACTGTTCATATGTTGAGTTTATGTCTAGGTCAAGAGATGTCGCTAGAAACTACTAAATTTTGACAGTTCATTTTAATGTTTTCTCTGTCACACTCATTATTCATCTCAAAATTCTCAAATCAAGTCACTCCCGTTACAAGTTCAGTTTTTATTTAGTAAATAACTAGAACAGCAATTCTTAAACCAAATACGTGTAGATGAAGTGTACGTAATCGTGAACAATGGCGCTGTTTGTTCTAACATTCAATGTTACGAGGTAATACAATATTATATATTCTCATTGAAGTAAGACAAAAGAGTCGTCCTTCACACATTAATGGAGCATCGTTGTGCAAACAAGCCTGTTATCTGCACGTCCTACGGTTAGAGGTGATTATTGTATACGCTAACAACATTCACACATTGCATGTAAGTATACATAATGAGGTACGAGTCTTTTACGCAAATGCGTTACTAACTATTTATCGGTGGTGGGTTCCTATCGCTTGCTGTAAAATAGTAAGCTTACTAATGGTCTAGTCATGGCTAAAGTTAAGACTATAGTAAAAGCGCCCAAGAGTGCTAAGGTCAAGAAAAAATATTGTAAAAAAAAGTCATTGGCAGGTAAAAATGATGAAGCAGTTAGAGACTATAGAGTCATGAGAAGACCAAGCAATTTGCAGTTGCTCACATCTGATGAGAAAGTTAAATATTTAATTGAAAATGGGCTACGGTTGGGTGAAAAACTAGCAAAAAAGAGATCACCTAAAGTAATAAGTGAAAAAGAAATTGCAACAACTATATTAAAACCTAACATACCAACGGTCAGGGAGAGGTTGATGACAAGAAGTGGCCGTATAAAAAAGAAAAACAAAAATGATTTAAAACTTATTAATAATATTCTGAAGAGTGAACTGATGATTGAAGATAAAAACAAAGGAAAGAAAAGAAAGATTAACATTAAAAAATCTGTCATTACAAGAAATAATAATAATGATTCAGAAATAAATGATCAGAATAAAAAACACAAGTCTGAAAACAAACGTAGTTCTAACATCACAAACACAAAAACGAAGAAAAAACTGAATACAAAGAAATCAGGTGGTAAAAAGCAGTCAAACACTAAGCAGGTGAAGCTTAGTAATGGATTAGTTTTGAAATTATCTATGTTTCAATGTGACTACTGCAAAAAAACTTTCAGTAACAAATTTTCTTTACGTAGGCACATTTTCAGTCATCTACATTCAAAGCCATACTCATGCTCGTATTGTCCAAAGAAGTTTCAATATCTTAATAATAGAAAAATTCATGAAAAGAAACAACACTCTGATATAACAAATGAACCAGGAATATATGTGTGTGATGTTTGTAACAAACCTTTTTTGATGAAAGAAAATTTAGGTTTGCATCTTGCCAGTCATGTAAAAAATGAAAATTCTTACAAATGTATTTATTGTAACAGACAATTCTCACATCATTTACTATTAAATCAACATGAGAAACAACATTTGGTGACAGGCAGATATCAGTGTTCTTTATGTACAATGAGTTATGAGTATCGTAATCAATTGGCTGCTCATGTCAAAAGTCATTTAAAGATTAAAGATTTCATATGTCAGTATTGTGGTAAAGATTTCCTAAGGTTAAATTCAATGAGGAGACATGTGCAAATTTGTCACGGTGGTCACAGGATACAGTGTCCGATTTGTAATAAAAGCCTAAAAGGGCATTTGACAGAGCATATGAGAACACATGAAAAGAATAGACCACATGAATGTCCAGATTGTGGGCAGAGTTTCACTCAATCCACACAACTGAATGTACACCGCAGATCTCATACGGGTTATAAGCCATATAAATGTAGAATCTGTGATAAGAGTTTTTCTCATTCAAATGCTATGATGCTACATATTCGTCGGCATACTGGTGAGAAACCATTTATATGTGCACTGTGTCCCCTTTCATTTTCACAGTTACCTCACATGAAGGCGCATATGCGCAACATTCACGGTAAAGACAACCCTTACAAGTGTAAAAAATGTAATCAGTTCTTCAAGTTAAAGGTACAGCTCGAAAGTCATGTTAAAACTTGCAAGGCAGAGTTTGATAAGAAGATTACAGCATCAGCACAGTCTGAAGAAGTTGAGTTCGAATCTGCTATGACTTTGACACGAATGAGATTCCTGCTGGCTCTGCTCTTTACGATGATAGCATCGAAAGAGAAACTCAAATGCTTAGGTGCGTAGTTTTTTTTTTGTAAAATTTTTATTACACCACACTACCATAAGCACCCTGTTTGAAGTGTTTTGAATACATTGCTTGATGTGTGTTTGCCAGTAACGGGTGTTCATTTCGAAACCGCCTATTTGTGTTGACATTTTAAAGGGCGAATAATAAAAAAAAATTTATAACTATATTTTTAAAATTGTTATATATTTTTCCCGTACAATAGACATCAACGGGTTTTAAGTACCTACATAAGGCGAGGTCATTGAATTTTACATAACAAGGTCGAATAATAATAATAACAATTAATGTGCTCCGTCATTGAAAATGCAAGTGCAATCGATCGGAACATTACAAAGCACTACATATTTTTCACCTGGTTACGAAATGTTTGTCGTGTGCTTAAGTGTTTGTGCGCACGTTTATCCATTGCATAGCTTACATCATCATGGTTTTTATTCTAGCGAACATACTTGTCATTGTATCGGGCGAGATGCCGATCATCGAGAGTACATTGGTATTATTATGAGTGAGTTCACTTCCCATTGTGTTGTTAATTTGGGTGTTGGGCTGGTGATGGTCTGGATGAATGTGATTTTTTTAAATGGAAATGGCCCATAATTTTGAGTGCCTAAGGTCCAATTTAGAGAAACTAGTTTTGGTGATGGATTGTTTTGTTTATTATAGTGCTATATATATTTTGCGAATATTAGATTAAAACTTCTGTAAATATACTGCTGGTGTAGCAACAATTATAATGTTGAAATTAATTTTTTTTTTTTTTTAAACAGGATTTAACAAACGTTTAATAGATGATCTTCTTGTGGATTCCCTCGAAGCAATGGGTAAAACTCCTTGTAAGGATAGAAGCATTTCACACTTAAAACGTCTGAAGACTAATATTCAAATGTTACTAAACAACACGGTTCCCAAATACCAGATAGAGAAGTTTCAAAAAGAGAACAAAACAACGGAAGAGTTATTGGAGCTCCTGACTGATGAGAAGAAGATTATTTAAGTATTTATTATTTGGTAAGTTGTTATTTGAGGCTGGTTTTATTTTTATGTATTTAGGAAACATTTATTTATAAAATTTGCAACATTTTAGAGCTATTTTTAAATTTGTTAATAAGATATTTATTGATCACCAAAGTTCCAACTTTAATTTGAATGAAGCTTGTAATGAGTATTGTAGTTTATTCCTTTTGCTAATATCTAAACAAGGCTATCGGTTATCTTCATTGTTATTTTTAACTAAATAATTTTTTGATTGCCTGAAGTTTTATTGAAATCAACAAAATATTTGTTATATTGCCATACATTAGAACAACCAGCTTTACACTGCATTCAAAACACAATCTAACTGACAAAATATCATGTAATTCGTCCCATATTAAAAACAAAATATGTTTAGGTTTTTTTTTTAATTTATTAAAATTTTATGTCAAAGAACTTAATCATAATAGTTATAACAAGCTTCGGTCGCGGCTCCGCACGTGTTAACCACAGAATTATTGTTTATGAAAATATTGTTATAATTTTTGTTTTTGATAAGAACTCCAGTATATAAGGAGTAAAACAAACAAAAAAAATGATTAAAATCTACCCAGTAGTTTTTGCGTGATGCCCGCACAACGGCAAACCTCTGTAATAATTTTAATTATAAAGATATGTCACACCCAGTGGATTAGGCAATATGTACTAACATTATTATTTAATACAGTAGACGATATAAAAACTTTTTTTATATAAATCTAATCATGAAACAACTTCGTAACGAATCTTTATCGAGTTTTATTGCACGGAATTACAAAAGTGAAGTCATACATATCATTACGCTCTACACGATGGTGGTGAACAATGACGTAAAAAATACAAAAAAATAATTTCCAGGTTCGATTTAGCTTTAACTAATTTGAACCATATTATGTATAATCTATTTCTATTAAAATAAAGCGGGAATTTTTTTGTTTGTTTGTTTGTTTAAACACGCTGATCTCTGGATCTACCGGTCGGATTGGAAAAAATCTTTTTGTATATGATAACTAGGCTTTCGAGGAATAGTATAGGCTATTTAAGATTAGGCTACAACTCTCAGATAGCCTTAAATATTGATTTTTGTTACGTAAGTCAGAAGTAGAGGCCCTCCCGAACTGCTTTAACTGCTGCGCTGGCGTAATCGTTAATGATACGGAAATACCATTGTATTTCCGTATCATAGAACATTTTCTACAATAATGTTATTATTATATTATTATTTTTAGACATGGCATATGAATCCTTACAAACAAAAGTTATTTCATCATAAAGACAGTTTTATGAAGATAAATTTTGCACTTTAGAGTATGCTATTTGTACACATAATGTACTCCATAATGAAAAATTAAAATAATTTGTAATTGCGGGAAGAACAATTATGGTAGACTAAATGGGTGCGTTGGCAGCGCGGTGTTTGTCGGATAAAATTAAAACGGGTGAAACCGTGGGGCACAGTTAGTAGTTCAAATTAGCTAATACCTCCTTGGTATATTTGTAAACTTTTATACAAAAAAAAAATCTTCCTTGGTGGACATTAGTTCTATAAATTGAGTTTTAGGGCAAATAGTTCAAGCAAGCAAATTATATGATTTGAATTTTTTATAAAGTTAATAAGTAAGTTAGTTTGTTCAGTGTAGGGCTGGGCTGGTTTTGACCTGATCCGGTGTATCAATTTCAATTTGCTTTTTGTTACATTAATATTTGCATTATTTGTTACAAGCTGATTTTTAATCTTATATTTATGTAAGTAGTATAACGAAATGTAGGATTATTATATTAAACATAGTTAAATATAGTTGTTGTGGTTGTGATGGTGTTAAGTGCGTTTATCCTGTGATCGTGGGTCGTACGAAAAGTAGTCGAAAACTATTTTTCCTAATACATTCAACTTTAACGGGGTTGCCATAATTATGTTTAGAAAGCCTGGCGATTAATAATACAGAACTAGTACTACTGTATTTTACTTTTTATGTTAGGGATTTAGGAACTGGGCATGCAGTCTACTGGATGTTATGTGTACCCTGCCATGACCATTCAGTCCTATTTATGACCAGTTGCTGATAGGTTACTACTCCTGTGGGACAAGTTGTATGTCAATGTACCTACCAGCCACACTTTTCAGACCTAGAACATATTAATGTGGCAGGAGTTTGTTTGGTGATGAATGTGATGATACAAGAAAAATGTAAAGAACATTGATACATGTCTCAATTGAAATATTTAGGTATTTAGAACCATAGATTTAATATATAATAGCATATAATAGTTTACATGTGTATTGTATATTATATTAAATGTATGCTTAGAATAAATTGCTTAAGATTTTAATTTATTTAACAAACTGTATATTATGAGATTTTGGAATACCAGCTTCCATGCATTACTTGGTATGAGGAAAAAGACTCGTAATGTATTAATTTTTATTGAAAACTACTTGAATAATTAGATAATCCAGATAAAATAATATATTCCCTATATATACATTTGTATTTTATAAAGTTTCAGCTAAAAATATAATTTTCAAAATAATTGGTTTTTCATGTAATTTGGCAACCCTGCTTAATAGTTAGTTATATTTGTCATTGTCATATCAATTCGAATAACAATAAGCGACTATGAAACATTTCAATAATTTCCTTAACACATTTGAGTGTTTGTTTCAATAAATATTCAATACACAGTACATACGGTGGTACTCTTTTAAGTCAACCTATAGGAAAAATGCACTTCACTAACAGGGCCGCCCTTGACTACTAAAAATAGTATACCCCCCTCTTCCAAAGATCCTCATAATTTAAGACAGACTGAATGATTATTTTTACAATGAAAAGATTTTAAATAAAAATAATTATTTTAAAACAAAAAAATACAACACCAATAAAAATCGCCGTCCCCAAGAGACGCGCTCCGGGGCTACAGATCATTTAGCCACGTGGTTAGGGTTGCCCTGTTCATTGAGCATAAGAATAACATCACATATTTTATAGTAATGATAATAATAATAAGCTATTTTTGACTATTATAATAATATTATGGTAGGAGAATGGAAACTTAAGCAATGAGTAAAATGAGTGAGGTGGGGTATCCCAAAAGTTGATATTATTTAACCTAAAAAAAGGACTAATTTTATTGCAGGTCAATATTTATAGTCACGTTATTTGTCTTAATTATAAATCCAAGGGTTTGCCATGGAAACACTAGAACTGAAATCAATGCTTCAAATTCATTGCTTGATTTCCAGCCTCTTCAATGGAAAGCTATAACCTGGTACCCCTTAATCCAGGAAGTAATATTTGTCAGAATAAATTTAAATGTTAATATTTAAGTAATAGAAATAGTTAAATAAGGAATGGAACCTTTGTTACAATTCATGATCATAAATATAATTCAAGAAATTATTTTAGGTCAGTAATAATACTAAATTTTTTTTAAATAATTTTACAGCCTCTGTTATGTGAAATGTTATTTTTGTGCAAGGATATAAATAAGCCTTGACTATATTGTAATGCTGTATGTATGTATAATGGATGAAGCCTCTTGTCACAACCATTTTTTGTCACTTAATTATGTTGACTTAAAAAAAAATTGCGATGCTCTTAATAGTTCTATGTAATAGTTAAGTAACAAGCAATTATAAAACAACTATTACGTCGATATTTTCAAGGTAATATTGTTATTATGCTGCTTTATGGGACAAAAATATTTGTATAATTTGAGTTAATATTACAAGTACTAGAAATGACACTGTAATATTTTATAACATGCCTTATGTTCCATCTATGACGCATCGTGAATCAGAAAAAAAAACGCATCTGATTACTTTTTGTGATACCTTTTCTAGTACATTGGCAACAACAATATACTTCGCATAGAGGCTCATCCATATAAATTATATTAAAATATAAAAGTTATATGTCATGCAAAACAATTTATAATTTAATAGTTTTCAGTCTAGCACTCAATAGAATCATAATAATGGTTTAATAATAATTATGCTTAGGTACAGACATACCAAATAATATAGTTAAAAAGTTTAAATACAGGCAGTCCCCGTAATTAACGGCATGTTTGGTTGTCGAAATATGCGACGTAAATCGAATCCCTTTTTTCATACATTTCCATACAAAAACCAGGAGTTAGGTTAAATTAGGTTCTTCAAGGATATTAAACTGCATATATTATATAAAAGTAAGCTTTTTAACTAAACAAAGTTCTCAAATACTTATTTATCGAATTAGTTATCGTTTTGTCTTTGTGTACTTATTGGTTTACTATTTTTGATTTTGTCACAGTGCAAACAAATATGAGAAAAAATCCTTAGGATTCAAAAACGTGTCAAGTTCGGCAAGTCGGTTGACCGTGAGTTATGTATGTAAGTGAATTCGTCTATGACTTAAATCGAAAAAAGTGATTTTTATTTGAGGGATGGTGGCTAAATAAACTTAAATACTTAAGTCGAAACGACGTAACTCGAGGACTGCCTGTATAAACATTATACTTTTTAAAATCATAAATAAACTTGCCATTACAAAGTGATTAGTCCAAAGAGTTACTCGTTCTTACTGCATTTTATTTGTTATATATGTTAATTATTTAATAAGTTTAATTTAATTATTATTATTTAATAGCATTCCTATGTTTTTAGAATGATTGTGCCATTTGATTGTTTGAAGGTTAATTATTTTTAGTAATTATTATAAAGTCCAATACTTTTATTATAAATAATAAGAGTATAAAATTAGGTATTTTAGCGAAGTTTTAATCATGTGTGATTTCAATCTCAGAAATAATTATTTTATCGCATGCGTATTATAAATATACTCCGGAAGCATAAACTACATAGTACATAGCATGTAAAAAGTTTACAACAGCACCTATACAGATAACTTGTTTTCATTTTCAACTGAACTCAACTGAGATCAACAGGAAAGAGGCCAATATATTTTTCTTGTAACCAATTTAATAATTATTGATGCAAAAATACCGAGCAAATTTTATTGTTATAATAAAGTTTTAATACGTTATTTCTTGTACCATTATTCTACATAGTTATTGAGAACAAAAATAGAATTTTCCAAAAAAAAAATACAATTAATATCTATCTGCGGTCTAAATATCGATTCTGTATGCAAACTGTAATAAAAAATTCAAACCATTGCATTTGTTGAGAATATTTCAAACAAAACATAACTTGAACTAGAATGTTAAAAGTTATTTTTGTTTCTTTCAAATTTTTTAAGTTTCTGCGTTACAATGTAAGTACGATAGACATAAACTATTAAGTTGAATATTGTAAACATATTGAAAAAGTTATATTTCAAATCATACATTTCATACGAACATTGCATGTTTTGGTTTCGAGAAAAATATATAATTAAACCTTACGTTGTATACCAAACATATACCTACTTATGTACAAATTAAGTATAATTATGTTTATTTACAATATGCCTATAATCTACATACAGCGGTAGGTAGTTGGTGAGGCAAAATAATATTTTTGAATACAGTACCTATATATTATAACATAACATTTTTTTAATCTCTGTTTATGAAGGTCTCGTCAAATATGTTGGCTGGAAGTACCAAAGAATTAAAAATTAGATTATGTAATAAATAATTCAAATGGACATTGTTGCATTTTTATTTCTACTATTAAATATTTGTTTCATTAATTTATATTTTATTACTACACGTAATATTATATCAGTACCTTATTTCATAAATGACCTAACATATGTAACTAAATACATATATAGTTACTAATAAAGTAGGTCACAGAACATATCTATGGATAAATAAAATCACGTAAATCGGTTCTCAAGTTATAAGTAGGTATACTAACGGACATACAGTCAATGTAACATTTTTTATTTTTCAAATCATTTTATTTAATTTATGTGAGTAAAACAAACTGTAATGACATCTAGTATAATGTCTAAAACCTAAATTTTTTTATTAGGCAATCGAACAACTCTTTAAAAAGCGTTAATTATTAATCTGTAGATTTATAAAGCTAGGAAAAGTATAGTTTCACATTTATGACGTATTATAATAACGTCTTATCGAATGTATTTTTAAATTGCCGCGCAAACGATGCCGCAGATCGCGTGACGTCATATACATAGAGCAGTAGGTACCATATAGACGTGGGTCGTTACGTCATTTTCAAAAAACGTAACGAAACCGATAACTTGGTTAGTGTCACTTATGTTGTGAAATCCGAATGTATTCGTTTTTTGAAGTGGTTGCGTTGGCAACAGTTGTTGTTAGGAAAATAAAAAGAACTGAGAAAATGTGAATCCTCGTTAATATTTTAATCCTTAATTTAAATAAATAGAACCGTAGCGTAATAATATTACATTGTGGCGACCGTGACTGTGGTAATTTACGATACTAAATATGGAGTCAAAAATTAAGGAGAGAACTGTGACGCGTAGATTATTCACGAAGGCAGCGAATAATATGGAATCCACATTGAGCCGGCATTATGAGACAAATAAAGAAAAACCGGAACAGTGTGAGATGAGAATGCACTGGATAAAATTAAAAGAATTATATGAGAGGCTTCAGTGTCAAAATGAAGAAATAAGAAAATTACTTTTGTCTACACAAGATTGGAAAGAAAGTGATTTAGAGTCAGAAGAGGAAGACTGTGAAAAATATCAGACGAGATGGCTGCTTCTAAACGCTAAATACGAGGATTATAATAACAGCAGTATAAAAATGAAAGGTAACATCAAACAATTAAAATTGCCTCCCATTGAGTTAAAGAAATTCGATGGCAATGTGAAAAATTGGTTATCCTTTTGGGGTCAATTTAAAAAGATAGACGAGGACCTATCAATGGATAATGATGACAAATTTTATTATCTACTGCAATCTATCACACCCAATACAGAGGTTCGTGCATTAGTAGAAAGTTACCCACCATATGGTGATAATTATAAGGAGTGTATGGCTCAATTAAAATCTAGATATGCCCGAGGTGAGATATTAATACAAGTATATGTCAGAGAGTTGTTGTCACTGATCTTGCTCAAAGTTGAAGGAGGTAAGTTAGATCTTACAACATTATATGACAAGCTGAATGCACAGCTTAGAGCTCTTGAGATGTTAGGTGTTACAAAAGAGAAGTATTCAGCATTTATTTTACCAATGGTTGAATCTTCATTGCCACATGATATACTAAAAGCGTGGGAACGTTCTACAACACATACTATAAATATGGAGGAAGAGTTGACAAATCTATTATCATTTCTCAAGAAAGAAGTGGAAAGTGAACAAAGAATTGCTATGGCCAAGAACACCTTTAGTACAGAAACAAATAATAATCCTGAACCAACAGCTAGTTGTTTAATAGCACAGTCTAAAACACCAGTGAAGAAATCAAAGAGTTGTATATGGTGTGATAAGGAAACACACTCAAATATGGAATGCTACAAGATGACGAAAATGTCTGTTGAACAAAGAGAGGAACATCTAAGAAAGAAGAAAGCATGTCTCATTTGTCTGAAAGTTGGACATTATGCAAAAGTATGTAAATCTTTTGTAAAATGTTTTATATGTGGAAAAAGACACTCATCAGTGTTATGCTACACACAAAAGACCAGATCTAAAACTGAGAATAATGATTTATCAACATCATTGTCAGCACAGAGTCAGTCAGGACAAAAGGAGACTTTACTACAAACTGTTACTGTCAACATTGTATACAATGGAAAGAAGAAAACAGTAAGAGCACTTTTGGACAATGGGTCTCAGAGATCATACATACTACAAGATGTGGTACAAGAACTGAAAATTCCAGCTATCAGTAAGGAGTTCTTAACTCATTCTTTATTTGGTGGAGTGACTGTTAACACTAAGGAACACAGAGTGTATAGTTTTAATGTTGAGAATTTGGACAGTACATTTATATTTAATATAACAGCCTTAAGCCAATCTTGTATTTGTAAATATATTCCAAGGGTCAATAAGTGTGACACACAGATTTATAATATGTTACAACAACATGGTATAACTCTGACAGATAATGTAGAATGTTCAACAGAGATTGGCCTATTGATAGGTTCAGATTTTTCAGGTGTTTTAATGACACCAAATGTAATACAATTGGAGAATGGTATGACAGGTATAAAATCTAAACTAGGTTGGACTTTACAAGGAACACAGGTGAGTTCTACATTAAATAATATTATAACTACAACTTTATTCTGTATTAATAATAAAAACGATTTAACAGGTTATTGGTTGTTGGAGACATTAGGTATTCGAGATCCTGTTGAAGTAAAATCTAACAGTGAAATAGAGGCTGAGGTGATTATGAGGTTTGAAGAAAGCATAAAAGTTAATTCTGAAAACAGGTATGAAGTTCAGCTTCCTTGGAAACCAGGTCATGATAATTTATTAAATAATTATGATTTAGCATTTAAAAGATTAGAGTCAATGACTAAGAAATTAGTATCTAATGGTACTTTTGATAGTTATGATGCTATAATAAAGAATTGGCAAGAATCAGGTATAGTTGAGCTTGTGTTAAATTCTGAAAGGAATAAAAGTCAATCACATTACTTACCCCACAAGCCAGTGTTTAAAGACTCGAGTTTAACAACAACAATAAGACCAGTATTTGATGCTTCTGCATGTGATATTAACGGAAGGTCATTAAACTCTTGTTTAGAGAAAGGGATGAATTTTCTAGAGCAAATTCCTACATTAATTGCACAGTTCAGAAAAAGAGCCATAGGTATAACAGCTGATATAGCAAAAGCATTTTTACAAATTGTTGTTATGCCCAGTGATAGAGAGTGTTTAAGATTTTTGTGGTGGAAAGATAATAAAAGGACTGAAGTTTTAACTTACAGACATTGCAGAGTTGTATTTGGACTAACATGTAGCCCATTTTTATTGTCTGCAACTATTCAGCATCACTTGAGGCAGGTAACAGATGAATATACAGAGTCAGCACAATTACTGAAAAAGACATTCTATGTAGATAATTGTGTAACCAACTTAGACTATAAATCGGAGGTATGTAAATTTATATATGACTCTAAACAAATCATGAATAAGGTTAAGTTTGACTTAAGACAGTGGGTTACAGCACCAATGCATATTAATGAAACAAATGAATCTGAAATATCAGTACTCGGTCTTGTGTGGGATACTGTTTCAGACAAACTTTGCTGTAATACACAAGATCTGCCTACATATGAAGATATCAAAAATATCACAAAGAGACATCTATTGTCAATAACTCAGAAAATATTTGATCCTATTGGATTCATATGTCCAGCTATGTTAACGCCTAAGTTGATACTAAAAGAAACTTGGCGTCGGGAGCTTGTGTGGGATGAAATATTACCCACAAATTTGTTGAATAAATTTCAAGATTGGTATAAATATATAACATACCTTAATATTTGTAAAATTCCTCGACGTTTGACTACTGAATTAATTAAAGAATGCAAGCTGGGTCTACACATGTTTTGCGATGCTAGTAAAGATGGATATGGAGCTTGTGTTTTTTTGAGGGCGCAGAAAAATAATAAAATATCAGTACAATTAGTAGCCGCGAAGGCTAGAGTATCACCACCAAAGAATATGACTATCCCCAGATTGGAGTTAACTGCTGCTTTGATAGGGACAAGATTACTTACAAATGTACAAAAAAGTCTCCAGCTTACTGAGTATGATATATATTGCTGGTCAGATTCTTGTGTAGTTCTATACTGGATAAAAAGAGAACTAGCGTGGAACACATTTGTAGGAAACAGAGTAAAGGAAATTAGAGAAAATACTAATTCACATAATTGGCATCATATTCCAGGTCAGCAGAATTGGGCCGACATAGCTTCCAGAGGATGCAATGCAAAAGTTCTCGCCGAAATGCATTGGTGGGAGGGTCCAGAGTGGTTGCACTTGGAACCTGATCAGTGGCCTAAGTCGGAGTTGCTGATTGAGGAAAAAGAGGCACATGTCGAACTTAAGAAAACTGTATGCAATATAAACATTAGTTTAAATGAGAGTATATTAAAACAATTGGAAAACTATTTCAGTAAATATACAAAGATTGTAAGAACGTTGGCCTGGGTAATGAGATTTATATATAATATACGTAATAAAAATAATAAGAGGATTGGTGAAATAGCATACAGTGAATTTAACGAGGCTGAAAAGCATATAATAAAATTTATACAACATGAAAATATGGAGTTGATTGAAAAGAAGAGTGGAAGTCTGACACAGTTTTATGATAAAGAAGGAATATTAAGAGTTAAAACAAAATTGCTGCTATCAGATTTTCCTGAACAAATAAAAACTCCTTACCTACTTTTAGCGAATAATCCTATTGTGACTGCACTAGTGAGACAAAGACATGTACAGCTACAACATGCAGGCACCAATCAGCTAATTGCAGACATCCGGTCTAGATTCTGGATAATAGGAATTCGTCGCCTAGTGAGATCAGTTATATCTAAATGCATCATATGTATAAGACATAGATCAAAACCAGTACAAGCACCGACTGCTCCATTACCTACAGAACGTGTAACATGTTCAGCACCGTTTCAAACAACAGGAGTTGATCTCGCTGGACCTCTTTATTTGAAAAATGGAGAGAAATGCTGGATTGTGCTTTACACTTGTGCTGTCTATCGTGCAGTACATCTAGAATTGACTAAGTCCTTGTCCACAGAATCATTTATAATGACATTAAGGAGATTTATAGCACGACGTGGTCGCATCGACACGCTTATGTCAGACCAAGGCACTAATTTTCAAGGAATTAAACATCTACTTACCTTGTTAGATTGGGATGAAATCCAAAGACGCTCGATGATAGAACGCATAACGTGGAAAATGAATGTACCTTCTGCTGCTTGGTGGGGAGGGTATTGGGAGCGTCTGATAAGAATAATGAAAGATTTACTGCGTCGTGTCTTAGGAAAATCATCTGTATCATACGATGAGCTTCAAACTATTCTTTGTGACTGTGAAGCCACAATGAATGGCCGTCCATTGACATATGTTAACAACGATAAAGCTGAAGCATTGGATCCATTGACACCAGCACATTTCATACAGCCTTTGAGCAACACAGATGTAACTGATATTGATCAGATTGACGCAAAAGGCATGAATAAACGTCTAAGATACTTACAAAATCTTCGAGAGCAATTTAGACATAGATTCAAGACTGAATATTTAACAATGTTAGTGCAAAGAGGAAGAGAAAAGGCTGATAGTCTGAAAGTAGGAGATATTGTTTTAATTGAAACCGGAGATAAAAGGATAAAGTGGCCTTTAGGATTAATCGAAGAAATTTACCCTGGAAGAGATGGTATTAGCAGATCTGCACGCGTGAGAACATCTGTAGGGTACAAGGTTCGTCCTTTTCAAAGACTGTACAAACTAGAAATCACATGTACTGATTTTAGTTTTTTGAAGACAGATTCTGATGATCAAAATAGCCCAACAGGTAATGATAGTTTATTAAACTCTAATTCAGCAGATCAACAAAGATCAATGAGTCCTGAGAAACCACAGTTGAAGACTCGCAGCGGTAGGGTGGTAAAACTGCCAAGTGAGTATAAGTTATATGTTTAAATTCTTTATTCTAAACTGTCTTTTATAGCAATCTCCATATTTAGTTTATTTTTTGTTACTAATTATCTGTCAGACAAATATGATACATTATATTAATTTATAATTGTAAAACTATTATTATAATTAATAATGGCAATGGTTGTAATTTTCTCATATTGTGATAGAGCTTCGAGGAAAGTTGTAAATTGTTAAATTTTTATATAATATAATTGTACTTCAGTAATATAACATTCGGATATATACTTTGTTTCGGTGTGCGGAGGATGTTGTGAAATCCGAATGTATTCGTTTTTTGAAGTGGTTGCGTTGGCAACAGTTGTTGTTAGGAAAATAAAAAGAACTGAGAAAATGTGAATCCTCGTTAATATTTTAATCCTTAATTTAAATAAATAGAACCGTAGCGTAATAATATTACAACTTATTTTAAAACTAGTTATTTTTGTAAAATGCTATTTTTATTCAGCTACTGTGATTGTTTGCATAAATACCTCCACCAATTATACAGTTACGCACGAAACGAAAATAAATTAAATCACTAAGTACCTATCTAAGTGTTTTTAGCTATACAGTTAAATCAATAAATTAACTTCCCTTATAGGTACTTTATTGAGGCTTAGGACTGATTGCATTAAATATAGGCATTTATGATTGATTGATTAGTGTTTTCTATATAGCGTCATCTATCGAGCCACATAAGACGCATCCTACTATCCTACATTGCACTATAGAAATTAACTCAATCGTTGAGTTTATATACGAGAACCCGACTACAACCGTTGGGCAGCTGCCCGCCAGACATAACACCCGTCTGGCCGGAGGATCCTCCCTTTACCTACTATAGTTCTTCTACAATATGAAACTACGATTTTAATAAAATTATTAAAGCAGGAGTATTTAAAAGTTAATTTGATTGTATATACAATGATTATTGGTATTTACAGATTATTTACACGTTTAATATATTTACAGTTTATTTGCACTTTTTCAACGTTCTCACTATCCTTTGTTTCTACACTTTTATTTACACTTAACAATTAGAATTACTTCGAATTTATTCGTCTCACCCGTTTCGCTTACTCGGAAATTTTCAATCTGCCATCTTGTTCGCTCGGCCTGCCGGTAGGCGCGATGCGAAAGAAATGTAACGCTGTGCACTTGACCAACCGACAGTTAACTCTCGCTCTCGCTCGCTCAACTACTCATGTGCACCCAACAATCACAGTAACAGTAATAACGCATTTACAAAAATCACTACTTGTAATTTGACTCGAAACTAGTGATTCGGTTACTTAAGTACCAAGTAAACCAAAAAAAAGTTAAAAAGTAAAACAAAGTTCCGTGAAGTAACCAGGAAATTGCAAAGAAACAGATGTCAGCTCAACGCACCAATCCGGGAGTTGAAAACTTTTGGAAAATTGTTTAAAACACTTTATATGTCCAAAATAATACCTATGATTTAAAGTGAGAGAAACAAAAATAAGAGGGAGAAAGTGATTTAATATTTTTTCATCTATATAAAAAATACGTCACAAGAACACTGCACTATGGACCCGTGACGTCATCATTCATTTTATATGTCATTTTGTATGATACCAGTGACAACTTGCGCAGGAGTCTAACGTTCATATTTCCTGAATGCTGAAACCACGTTATCGTATCGGCGTTTAAATCACGTGACTCCCAGACAAAAAATTAAATAAAGCAATTTCTTTTCCAGATCTGTATTGTTTTAGGCTTTCTAGTTATAGGCTAACTATTATACTATTTCCATTTCTTTATTTTCTCGATGACAGTTCTAACTTGATAGTTCTAGTGTTGTGACCAAATATATAAGTAATGATGAAGATCTGAATGAATATCGATATGAAATAAGTAGTGACGATACATCAGATTTTGATTAAAAGAAATAAATAAAGATTACCTGTCGTTATAATTATTTCACTTCATTGTCGAGTACATACCTATAGCTACTTGATTACGGGCTGTCGTTAACGTTAAAATCTTAAGTATATTAAAGTATATTATATAAAAAAATATCACTATGTCTTGTACTACAATTATAGGTTTTTATATACCTATGCTCACTAAAACTTCAATCGATTGATTGTTTAGTTGATTCTAAACACAAAATAATAAATATTTACATTTGACATTCTCTAAAATATATAGATACGATATGATCATGTATGCAATCGCAGTTAGTTACAAGAAACTGAAGGAACCGCTAATTTAATACGAAATACCAATAGATACCTAATACAAAAATTACAAACTAATCTATGAATCTAGCTTATATCCGTATTAGCTAATACACTAATATTAGTTAAAAACGGTGCCCAATAAAGTGATTCTATGATACGAAATACCAATACATACCTAATACAAAAATGACAAACTAATATATGAAAGTAACTAATATCCCTATTAGCTAATACACTGATATTCGTTAAAAACGGTGCCTAATATAGTGATTCTGTTCTCATTGCTTGCTTACTGTGTTATCAAACCATGCAGTTTTCATACGAAGCCCGACATGTATAATGATTTCTTTACTATACATACAGTGGCGTAGCTAGCATAGGTGGCACCCGGGGCGGATTTTATAGGTATCACCCCAAAACTCAATCGAAAGTTATAATCATTTACGTTTTATTAAAATACGGGTACCTATTACAAATATTTGAATATTATGTGAAACAAATTACCTACTTTGTTAAATATTAAAATTTCTTCCTTCTAGTTTTGACACCAGCGAACTCAAAAATCACGTCTTCAAATTTTATATTTTGTGTTGCTACATGTTCTATCGTTAAAATACCAAGATTGTTTAATCTGGTTTCAGTCATTGTAGACCGCAAGTAATTTTTAATTAATTTTAATTTGCTGAAACTTCTCTCACATGAAGCAACTGATGCACATATTGTTATAAATAACTTTAGTGCGACCGTTAGATTCGGAAAAGATTCTGTAAAATGCCATAAATAAATTACACAATAAATTTCAAAAAGTCCAGTGTCACCCAATTAGAGACAGTAATATTAGCCGCTTTTAAATGTCTTCTCAATCTTGGTATTTCTAAAAGGAGTTCTGTTTCTGATACTTCATCGTAAAGGTTAGTAAATTTTGATATAGCAAATTTTAACTGTTCAGTGTTTGCCGAAAGCAAGGTCTTTGACTGCACAACCTCAAACAATGAAGCTACGTCTTTAATGAATTTTACTCTTGTTTCGAGTTCAATATTGAATCTGTCAAGACATTCTAACATGTCCTTTTGAAGTCCCACTCTAAGTGTAAGTCCAGCATCGGTGGACGATGCTAACTCACCGGGCATGCGTTTCATGTGACGAATTCGTCGTTCCATCGAAATGTTGTATTTTTTCGGTTTTTCTACAGCAAAATCTATTGCCTCTTCTGCTAGATGCAACCGTTTCTCTCCAATGAATGGACGAAGTGATTCTAGTTTTATGATTATTTCATTAACACATAAACCTTTACTTTGTAATGCAATCTGAGCATTGTTCACTTCCCTTAGCACATCATTCCAAAAGAAAATAAATGAGAAATTGCACACAGCATGCACAAGATTTTGTGCAGCACCTCTAGTTTCTAAATTTACGTCTTGGTCACATAGTTCCTCAATTGCAGATATTATCCCATCAAAATTTTCAGCCAACACTTTTACTGCACCATAATGAGCACTCCAGCGCGTTGTCGAAAGTCTTTTAACAGATGCTTTGCTTTGATTGAGGAGCACTTCCCAACGGCTTGTGGAGGTTGAAAAAAAGTTAAATATTGTTTCCACTGCTCCGAAAAATGTAACACAAGTCACACTTTGTGCGAACGAATGTTGGTCGCATAAATTAATTGAATGATCTATACAACCAATAAAAATTGCCTTATTGTTATTTTCTTTTATAATAGCTTGTACTCCTTCGTGTATACCACTCATAATTGCAGCGTTATCATAACCTTGAGAACGACATATCATAATATCTAAGCCATCGTTTTCAAGCTTCTTTAGTATTTCAGCGCTTAAATCAGCTGCTTTTTTTCCATGTAAAGGAAAGAATCCTAAGAATACTTCTTTCAACTTCTACTTTTCTATTATTAATTTATACATAACGAATCACTTCAGACATTTGATCGAAATGTGAAACGTCAGGTATGCTATCAAACATGATTCCGAAATATTTGGCCGATTTAATTTCGTTGACAAGCTGACATTTTACATGATTAGCTAAAACATTTATGAACTCATTTTGTATTTCTGGCGATAAATATGTTACCTTAGGTGATTTTTCCTGCTCCGAATATAGTATATGTTCTTTGAGTACTGCATCATACTTTGACAGCAGTTTAACTAGTTCTAATAAATTACCTTTATTAGACGACCCTTGGGTTTCATCATGTCCACGAAATGCTAGGTTTTGTTTAGTCAAAAACAATGTTATATCTAATAATGTAGATAAAAGATTTTTCCACTTCTGTTTTTCCGTATTCATTAATTGCAAGGTTGCATCATCTATTGTCGTGTGAGATTTTAATCATATTTCCAAGGTTTTCCACTTTTCGAAATTTTCTAAATGTTCACATGAAGTTTCATGGTCCAATACTTTAGGATTTAGTTTCCACCACTTCTGAAATCCAGTTGTAAATGTTGAATGTATGTTACTGACAGCAAATAAACGACAGCAAAAACAGTACAGGTTATTTGATATAGGAGAAAATACCATCCATGATCATAGAATTTTTTCACCACTAGGCATCTGTTTATAAAACCATTCCTGTGCAAGATGACGAGAACCACCTTTAATCTTTGAACCATGACGAGATACAATAGGAAACGGTCCTTCTTTGTTCACTGCCCTTTTTTATTATGTCAATGCAAACATTATCAGGTACCGGTAAACTCCAATGTGAAACATCTCTCAAGTGTTGAACTGATTCTTCGAAGCTAATGCTATCTCCGAAAGTAGCATTAACGGCGTCATTTTCATTATTTATTTTGATTCCGTCAAGGTCCTGGGTCGCCTTCATTGATCCTGTATTGTTGATGTTGCTATCTGAATGTGAGTCTCCAAGATGTGAATCATAACTTTCGTCAGTAGGAGACTCGGGTACTTTACTTGAACTTTGGCCACTATCTGCTTTTGTGACATATTTCAAAAGAGAACCGGACATGCTCTAAATTTCATCCATTTTAGCCTTTTTGGCTTTTCTCTGTTCTCTGTTGAAACCCGCTTTCTCTTTTCGAAGTATGAATTTCCCGAGGCATATTTGGTTCTTACTTTCAATCCAAAATCTAAACTTAATATATTCCGTTTTTGTAAACAAATCCCTTTGCTATTAGATCGGAAAATAATAAATAAGTATATTATTTACAATTAAACATTATTACCTAAAGTAATATCGTAAAACGTGTAGAAATATAAATAAAATGTTTTTAAGCCAGCAAATCCTTTAAAACCTATTTTAATAAATAAATACCTTTAGTAGATAGTAATACCTACCCAGGCTAAACAAAAAAATATTACTGCTATTCGTCTAAAATACTTTCTGTAGGTACCTATTTATCATTTAGTATGGCTGTGTCTCATAATATAGTTTTAAAATACACAGTAATTAAAAGAGAATAAAATAATTGAAGGGTTTTTCAAAATAATCTAAGATACTGCTATTAGATACTAAATGAATTAAAAATGTAAGTATTACCTGTAATAACAAAAATACTTCACTTACCTTGTTTATTTTCTTCAAGAATCGACTATGTATATTAAATCGGTTTTTATACAAAAAATGTTGTTTATAATATCTAATAATTAACAAACACATTGCACTAGACGTTCACTCGTTCACGTAAGAGAATATTGAAATGAATGCGGTCGGAAACAAAAGAAATGGCCCAATCCACAATACAAGTGACGAGCGCTATATCGAGGGAATCCCCTGACTAGCGTTGGTTATGCGCGAACGGGGTATTAAATTTTGGGGGAATCCCAGATAGATTGATAGTGTGCACATTGTTTTTTTTTTCTAAATATCAATTTATTATGCTCGTGGTACGATATCATAGTTACCTAGATAATTTTATTAGTGGCGGGTATGATCTCTGCCATAGATTTACGATTTTTTATAGGTAGAAAGAACTACAACTGATGGTCTTAGTCGGGCTCAGTTGTCACCCCTAAACGGGTGACACTCGGGGTGGGCCGCCCCCGCCGTCCCCCCTTAGCTACGCCACTGTATTCATACCTAGCTGCGCATACGATAAGCCAGCAACCAGCGGTCGTTTCTATACGAAGTTTCAAATCATGTAGTTATCTCGCTTACTCGCAAGATGTGCGCCCCTCTAACAGAGAAAGAGAGAGGTACTTTGCGGTGCACGACGTGTGGATCCGTGCCTATTATTTGACTAATATTTAGTAACCTATTATTCTGTATTCGTTTATCACAATATATTAGTTCGTGACGCGTATTCTAATCCCTGTACATATTACGAATATATTCGTTACATCTCTAAATATGACATTTATGTCCAAGTTAGGTGAGCGCAAAACAAAACAAGTGATGTGGTGTGTTAGGAAAAATAAAATAAATTGCTAATAGATTTATCTATTCTATCTAATTGACTATTATTTTGTTGATCCTTATTTATCACAATGGGGACTGCTGGTCAATCTATAACGCTAGCAAATAGTATAATCGGCGTAGGTATATTAGCTATGCCTTTTTGTTTTCAACGAGTAAGTATATTTTTTGTATTTATAATTATAAGTTTCAGAATATTTCGGTAGCGTAAGATATAAAGCCAGTATAAACATCTGAGTGAGGCCTGCTATACGTTTGTGGAATAGATATAATCTGAATTTACATGCAAAATATGAGTTCAACCTCAATAAATTGACTTGGAAATAAATCCAAATTATTATCATTTTATTTTCAGTGTGGAGTATTGCTAGCTACTTTAATCCTATTATCAATGGGTCTCATATCAAGACTGTGTTGTTATTTCTTACTAAAGTCAGCCTTATTAGCCAGAAGAAGAAACTTTGAATTTTTAGGTATGTAAGCTCTATGATTAATAACAAATGTATATTATAATATAATATTAGTAATAAAATTTTCCTTAAAAATAATTTCACTTTTGTGTAAATATGGTTATTATTGAAGTTGTTGGTTTGGACTTCCATTGATGTCCATCAAATTGAATGACAGGAAGGGGCTCCCCAAACATGCGGAGCACCACACTCTTTGTAGAGTATTTAAAATTTTTAATTCTCAGGAAATTTTCCTCATTGTTTGGGTTAAAACTAATAATGAGTGTAAAAAACTAGGGGTGACAGGTCCCTTTAGGAAGGGAGAGAATCCCATTCATCAGAAAAAAATAGGGCAACTGATTCAGAGGGATTTTCATATCTATTTGGAGACTGCAATGTCTCCAGAGCTGCGGGAAGAGCAGCCTCTACGCACTTGCGTCACACATAACAGGCATCCATTCTCGCCTCAGCTGCTCTGGCTCGTCTGATGCCTATGATTTGTTACAGCAGGCTGAGGCTGCTCTCACTACGCACCTCCGGCTTTATAAAAACACTAGGGATACGAGAGACTCATACCAGGTACAGTTGGGGTCAATCAATTTGGTTCTTTGACATAAGTTGAACCTAACCTATTTTATTTGTTATCTACCCTAATAACTACTGTTAAAATTAAAAAAATTACATACTAATTAATAATTTTTAAATCAATTCTATACACATATTGTATTGCGGTTAATTCATTATTGAAAAACATCTTTATGCACTATTTTTCTTTTTCTTCACCAAGAATATTCACTGAGCCAGTCTGTGAAGGTTCCCTACAAGTGGCTCACTAGAGTCCAACACTTGCACTACACTCGTTTCTACAGATGGCATGGCAGAACATGAAACCTGGAACCTGGGGCTTCAGAGGCATAGTGGTAGTCAAAAGTTGATTTCACTGACAGGAGTATATAAACACTCTCAACTGCTAGAGACACATAATGACTAACAATTACATTGATGACAGTGACAATACATAATGGTGTCAGTTTTACTTTCGTTACACAAGCCTGCAAAAGAGTGTAATTAATTTTAATAGCTCATAATGAAAATAATGCTGTAATTTAATTTATATAAATTGTTAAATACATATGTGCATGAAAATTATTGAAATGAGTACAAAATATAATTATTTACTTAAATTTATGTAAAATAAAATATTACTGAATGTATGAAAACTGAATTATAGCTAAAACGAAACATTCAATGGTGTGAATTCTATCTAATCCGTGGTAGGAATTGACAAATATTGCAAAAATAATTGATTTCTATTTTTTTTTTCTCTCAAAAACTATGGGTTTCCGCTTGTTGACACTTTGCGTATGTGCTTATAATAGTGTAACCTTTCTGTAAAAAAAAATTCATCCCCCAACTTGACGGACATCAATGGAAAGCTGAGCCTAGTTGTTTTCTACAAATGTGTCAAATGTTCAATTGTAACTATGATAAAATATGTATTATATAGAACAATATTAGGGTATATTTGGGTTCTCTACATTTTTTTTACATTAGTTTTAGCTAGGGTTAAAATTTAGAATCGCTTGGCACGCTGAGGGGTACGCTAGCGGGGAGGTTGCGTGGGGGGTGTCCCTATGACACTACTTCCATTACAAGGCAACTCACCAGAGCTAAGTTATAGGTGTTCAAAGTTTCAAGGTCAAATTTGTAATTTCCACATCATGTAATCCCTTGTAATTTTAGAGGCATGAAATGGATCAGGGAGGGCGTCGAGAGCAGCCACCCACCCTCTGTCACTATTCCCATGACGAAATAACCTTAAGATAAAGGGGGTTTTAAATTTTAAAGTTAAATTTAAGGTTTTGATGGAATTTTACTCAGAACAACCATAATAAGTGATAAAATTAGGACTTGGCTCCCTTCGGTCACTACTCGCTACCTATTTGTTGACAAATTACTAAAATTTACATAAAACTTTAGTATCCTTAACATAACATACTTTCATCCCTGTATTCCCGAAGGGTTAGGCAGAGGTGTACTACTGTGGTTTTAGTAAATTTAATTTTTCAATAAAACAACACATTTTCTATGTTTTCATTTATTATAAATGTAATTAATTGCCCTAATGAATTCCGCAAAGGGATCTTTCTTTTGTTTTGATCTTTTGTTTGTTTCATAGGCATACATTAAGCAAAACGCTTCTTTACGGTCCTTAACCGCGACTTAGTTTTGACTAGCTGGTACCCGCGACTTCGTCTGCGTATTATTGGATATACACAGACTGATCTCGGAACACGAAAAACCAAAAAAAATCGCCGTTTTTGCTTGATTGAGTAACAAACATAGAAACTTTCCATTTATTATATTTGTAGGATAACACTGTTTAAACTATGCCTTTTACCGCGATAAAAAGTACCCTATGTGTTACTCCAGGTCATAGACTATCTGTGTGCCAAATTTCATTGAGATCTGTTCAGCCGTTTTAGCGTGATTGAGTAACAAACATCCAAACATACACACTTTCACATTTATTATATTAGTAGGATTGGTAGTATTTGGCTTTACATTGACCTCTGTTACATACAAAAGATCCAACTGTTTTGTTTGTTGTATACTCCACATGCATTAACGTTTTATGGTAATTACATAATTTTGTCTGTTTAATCATTTGTTTTTCTTCTGCGAATACGATAGCTTGTTCACATGAACCAAGTTGGCAGAACACCTTAACCAAGTTCTACATATTTTTCACCTCCTCCACATACAGATGTCGTTTAATAGGTGGACTATCGCCGTCGAAATTACGACTCGTCGATGGCTGAGGTAATTGATTTCTCTACATCTTCGTAAAACACGACAATCGAAGTCCGTACTGTGTAAACAAGTCCGTCAGCAAGGCAGAAATCGAAATCCGTTGCACATGCATTGGTCGGTCGGGAAGGTGGCAATCTTAATCCGTAAAATATGCAAAGGTCGGGAAGGTAGATAATCGGTGTCCAGTATGCAATAATCGAAGTCCAAAGCACGTAAATCAGGTTTGAACTTGTGAAGGAAAATCGGTGCAAACAAAACAAAGTCAAGTGAGGTTGGATCTTAAACCAAGTCCCCTGAATTTAAAGGTTCTGAGAGTTCAGGGAGGTCAAGGGAGTCCGTCTCAAACCTTTCCATATAATTTTCGCCGCCGGAAATAAATCTAGATATCTTAATTTTTTTTTTTAATTTCATAAAATCTTACGTAAAGACTCACAAATGCGTGTAATGGAATGGAATTATTTTGGTTATGTTTCTTAATGTTTTCTATGCTACAGCTGTCAAAATACATGAAACGAAACACAATTGCCACTTTATTTAGTTGATGCGTTATTTTACCGTCATTCCGTTACTTGTTTGTATTAGTGAATGTGCTCTTTTGGGGATTTTTCTATTATTTCGACAACTTCTCTAAGCTTTTGGACACCGATTTTTTACGACTTGGCTACGTTTTTGGACGATTGGATTGTTGTACTGTACGACCATGGCTTCTCTTACTTGACACTGATTGCTTTCGTGATTGATAGCAATGTTTACAAGTCAAAATTCTACCATACTGATCCGTTAATCTTTTATTAAATAAAAAAAAAACTACACTTCTCCGGCGGGGGAAAACAGTGGGGGGCAGCTCCCTTACCTCCCCCCAAAACCCCCGACCCTCTCCAAACCCATAATTTTTATTTTTGAACTGACTACACTGTTAGCCTTAGGGCCCTGAAGCCGCTGCAAAAATTAAGGCGAGTTATAATATTTCCATTCCTTTATTTTCTCGATGACAGTTCTAATTTGATAGTTGTAGTGTTGTGACCAAATATGTAATGATATCGATCGCATATATTTATTACGATTACGACAGTGACGATTCATCAGATTTTGATTAAAATAAATAAATAAAGATTACCTGTCGTTATAATTATTTCGTTTCTTTGTCGAGTACCTACCTATACCTACTTATTTTACAACAGCTTTGAAAATTTTGAAGAAGTTGGCATTATGAATCAAGAATTAATACGTGTAACATCTTGTAATGAAATATAATATTAGTTAATAAATTTGTACAAAAGTATCCGGCAGTAGTTTAGTTTCTTGTATTTTGTAAAAAAATATCGGGTCTGTTATCGTGTTACGTTTATCGATATAGCTCCATCCCTATCAGTATCTCCGACTCTGGTATAACCTTGTACGTGTGTAAACGTCATATTTTTATAAAATAATGCATACATAATGTAAAAAAGACGCTCGTTCAAGGTTTCACAGGAGGTGTCATCGAGAAAATAAAGAAATGGAAATGGTATAATGTTATCAATTGACCATCTTATATATTTTAATAATGTACGTATTATTTAATAATTGTTAACATGTTTACTTGCAGACTACCCGAATATTCATATAAATAATTATTAACCTTACATGATGTTCATTGTCATACATATAACCCTAATCCTGAGCTAAGAGGTTATGAGTTTGAGCATTAGATGGAGCTTTGTATGGAAAAAATTCAGTTGTACTATCCTTACCTGTAGTTCCTCTTGCGTGAACTACATGAAATTGTTTTTACCAGGATAAAAAGTATCCTGTGTGTTTAATCCAAGTTATAAACTATCTGTGTGTTAAATTTAATTCAAATCCATTCAGCTAGTTTGTGTGATTGAGTAATGAACATCCAAATATCAAAACTTTCATATTTATAAGCGAATACTATTAAGTGAGCAATTCTTGTATATATATGTATATTTGTATCTCAGCTTCTATATAACTTAAAGACTCCTGCCTAGCAGCATTTTTCTCAGTAAGACTTCTACTTTTATGAAAACAAAAGATATTAGGATTAAACTTATATGGGGCTTAGCTAATAGGTGCCGACTAAACAATTGTTTTGGTTAAATTTTACCTATTTATAAAACACTATTGTTGCGGACAGCGAGCGGGGCGAGCGAATAACAATAGTCTAATAGTATAGAATGAACAAATAAATGAAATAATACGTGTTAGGAATAAGGTTTATAAATACGTGTTAGGAATAGATATAATAATATGAACTGAATATGTGTGAATATGTGTATTTTAAAACAATTAGAATAAGAATATAGCTAGTTGTAAGTTTAAATGTATAAATTTCACTGGTTGTAAGTGTTATAAATAAAAAATAATTAATTACATAGTTTTAATAAAATTATGACATCCTAAAAAAAGACAATTCATATCTGTCAACATAATAACAAAATATTAAATTCTTTTTATAACAGTAGTAAGCTAAACTAAACTAAACCGGTTTTAATCTACAATAATAAATATTTACACTATATTCGTCCACCCCTAAAAGTTTTAATCTATTTCCTGTATTAAGCGTCTAGGTGGGTGAATATTGCGTCGGCTTCTACGCAAGGTTGAGCATGCAAGTGGAGTTTGTGTTTTTGGTGGTGCCTCCTCTTGTGTTTGCTCATCGGTTTTTTCTTGACATGAAGATAGTTCGTCGAGCGTTGGAACGAGAGTTGTTGATACTGAAGGTCGGTCGATAATCGGTGGTAGTTGTTCAACAGATTCGCAGCGACGGCGCATCTGATCGGCATGGTACCTTCTCTCACCATAAGGAGTGGTAACAATATATGAATATTTATGTGTACGACGGTTGACTATCGCTGGCTCCCACCGAGTATTGTCTCTCGTACGAATAAATACATCATCCCCTTGTTCAAAATTAGGTACACGTTTTTCGTTGTTGATGTTTGCTTGTATTTCGGCATATGCACGTGCTCTCTTTGCATCTGGTTTTACATTATCCAAAACACAAGCTAGACGGCGGCCGAACATCACTTCTGATGGACTTTTACCAGTAGTGCTATGTGGAGTATTCCGGTATGAAAATAGAAATTTTTCAAGTCGTTGTTTAAGACTGAACTTGTCATTGGTACTTGAGGACATTCTGGTCTTAAATGTACGCACGAGACGTTCAGAGGATAAGGAGAGGACTTGATGTGTTTAATACCTCTGGCTTTACAAAACAAATCAAACTCTTGCGAAGTGAATTGTGGACCATTATCCGAAACTATAAAATGTGGTAAACCGAAAGTACTAAAAATTGTGTCCAATTCTTCACAAAGCATAAGTGAAGTAGTTTTAGCCATGGGTTTTACTTCTATCCATTTTGATAGTGCATCAGCAAGAACAAGCCAATGTTTCCCCTCAAAAGGACCTGCAAAGTCAACGTGAATCCTTTCCCATACTTTATCAGGAATAGACCAAGAGTAAATTGGTAGCTCAGAAATATTTGGCCTATTTTCTTGACACTTACTACAGCGTTTAATATATAAATCAATATCTTCTTCAATAGATGGCCACCAAACATAGAAGCGTGCAAGTGCCCTCATAGCCGAAGTGCCTGGATGTCCTGAATGTAAAAACTTTAAAATTGTGTTTCTCAGGTTATGTGGTATTATAAGTCTACCTTGCCATAAAATGATTTTATTTTCTAATGAGAGTTCGTTCCGCTTGCGAGCATATGGCTTGATCTCGTTTGAGTAATGTTGTTCACGCCATCCAAATCGAATATATCGCGCTATATCCTTAAGTACAGGATCTTGTTTTGTATGCTCCCTTATACAATCTTCTGATATAGGAAGATCACCAACTCTGTCTGTTTGTAAACGAGTTTCTATTTTGTACACCGCAATCTCGGCATTTGACGGTTGCTCCTCAGGGTTAGGCATCCTAGAAAGGTAGTCAGCCATTACATTATTTTCTCCTTTTGTATAGACTATATCATAATCATAACTACCTATCAACAAGGCCCATCTTACGAGACGATTGTTAACTAACTTTGGCAAGTTACGGCGTGTGCCCAAGAGATGGATCAATGGTTTATGATCGGTAACTAGAGTAAATTTCGAACCACGTAGGTACTGATCAAATTTTTTTATTCCAAAGAATATAGCCAAAGCCTCACGATCGATTACTGAGTATTTGCTTTCTGCAGATTTTAATTTCCGTGATGCAAAAGCTATTGGTTGCATAAGGTTTCCGTCTTTATGAAACAGTACAGCGCCAACACCTTTTTCCGAAGCGTCACAAGCCAGAAACAGAGGACGCTTTTCATTTAACGCTATAAGAGGTTTGGAACCAGCAATAAGTGACTTAATTTGTTCAAAAATTGTATTCTCATGTTTTGTCCACTTCCATTTCTGTCGACTACCTGTTAACGTATGGAGATCTGCACATTTGCTGTGTAAATGAGGTATAAACCGTTCATAAAAATTGACGAGACCAAGAAAAGACCTTAATTCTTTCGAGTTTAAAGGCGGAGAAGCTTTGGTAATGGCTTCGATCTTAGAATTTGTTGGTCTCACTCCATTCTTGTCAATAATATGGCCTAAATATTCAATTTCAGCTTGTAAGAAGAAACACTTCTTCAAATTTACTTTTAAACCTGCCTGTTCTAATTTCTGGAACACAGTGTTTAGAGTTTGAAGATGTTCAGCATCATTTACTCCCGTCACCGCAATGTCATCAAAGAAAACAGCCACGTTTGGTATACCTTCGAGAAGTTTTTCAAGATAATGTTGAAATATAGAAGGTGCTGTAGAGATTCCAAAAGGCATTCTTTTATATTGAAAATATCCTTTGTGTGTAGAAATGATCAGGTATTTTTTTGAGTCAGGAGCTACAACAAATTTTAAGTAAGCATCTTTCAAATCTATTTTCGAAAACTTTTTTCCATTTGCTAAATTCTGTCGTAATTGATCAAAAAGGGGAACTGGGTGTGCGTGCTTGATAAGAACTGAATTGATTGTACTACGAAAATCCCCGCAGATGCGAATTTGCCCGTTCTGCTTTATAACGTTTACTGTTGGTGTGGCCCATTCTACAGGCGTTATATTAGGATCTATTTTACTTATTATGCCCTCTGCCACCAACCGTTCTAGTTCCATTTCAATGTTCTTTCTCATTGCAAATTTGATTGATCGTGGAGGTAGATGCTTTGCTACAGCGTCGTATTTAATATGAATGTTTACTTCATAATTTTTAACCCTTCCAAGTTTATTATCGAAGAGTAGCTTGTGACGATTGAGTACTTGTTTAAGTGTAATAACAGGTTTGATTGAATATACAGGTTTGGGAAATTGTAACTCAAACATTTCACTCCACTGCAGACCGAAGAGTAATGGATCTGCATCTTCCATTACAACGACTGGTAATATTTTACTTTTCCCTTCAATCTGTACAGTTACGTCGGTTATACCTTTTGGTTTAAGTTTAACATTGCCGTAGGCTCGTAGTCGCGGCGCTTTAGTTAGCGTTGGTGCTCCTATTTGCTTCCAAAGTTTTGTGCTAATAATAGAATAAAGAGATCCTGGGTCCCAGTCCATGGTACATTCTTTCCCGTTGATTATTATATCTATTTTTTTACTATCTTTCTGTGTTTGTTTTTTAATATTACAAACGTTGTCACTATCTGAAATACTGTCATCATTTTCTGTCAATGACGAAAATGATTGATTATTTGTTTGATTGTTTATCCTGTGTAAGTTATTTCTTAACCTCGACTGTTGTTTTTGTGTGTTCCTGTTGTAAGTAAGATATGCTCTACCTGATTTAATACAACAGCTCTCAAAATGACCTTCAGTGCTACACTCTTTGCATATATGTTTTCTAGCTGTGCAAATATCAAATCTATGTCTCTCATTTTTACCGCACCGCCGGCACTGATTAAATCGTAATTTACGTTGTATAATGTTGTTTCTTCCTTTCTGTGAGCTATTCTGATTAGAATTTTGTTTTACCTTGTAGATAGGTGATTCTGTATTAGCATCACCCTCTGCTATTTCTCGAGATTGTGCGATTGTGAAAATTTGGGCAAATGTAACCTCTTCAGTTTTGTCGTCACGAATATGTAATAAATTTGGCCATTTTTGTTTTAAGTCTATCTGAAGTTGTTCATGATTGAGACCAGTTGCAAAACGATCACGTAATTGCCGCTCTAACAATGTGTCATCGTAACCACAGTCTTTGCTAATTTCTTTAACTCTATTTGTGTAATGTTCCATTGTTTCTTCTTGTTTCCTAATACAGGTCCAGAAGTCAGTAAGGGCTTTATATCTTGTTTTCTTTGTACGATATAAATCCAGAAGTTTATTTTTCATGTTTTCGAATGAGCTTATTGCAAAGTTTGGTGTGAGAGCAACTTTCAGTTCATGAAAAACTTCTGGCGATAAACAGTTAATCAACAAATCTTTTTGTATGTTTATACAGTCATCTCCCCATATTTTACACTTTTCTTCAAAAAGATCCATAAAATTCTCTACTGGTGTTGTGGTAGGATCAAATTTGTCGCATTTAAATTTATTCATTATGCATAATTTTGTTTCGTGTGAATGTTGCAATTCTCCTTCGGTCCCATTGTTTGACGAGGGCGTGGAAGTATGTAATTGTTGACGTACTAACAGTTGTAAAAGATCCGTGATTTGTTGTTGTTGAATTTGTTGTATTTTCAAAAATTCTACAAATTGTTCCGATCCCATCCTCGTCGCCAATTAATGTTATAAATAAAAAATAATTAATTACATAGTTTTAATAAAATTATGACATCCTAAAAAAAGACAATTCATATCTGTCAACATAATAACAAAATATTAAATTCTTTTTATAACAGTAGTAAGCTAAACTAAACTAAACAGGTTTTAATCTACAATAATAAATATTTACACTATAGTAAGGAGAACCATGCCAGACTCGGAACATCTGGCATGGTGACTCATGGTACTGCCGAGAGCGCGCACACAGGGCGTGCGCGCTCATTGGCTGAGCGACGCCCCGCACGGAATCCATCGCACTACCGGTTGCGAGGCAAAGGGCGAGGTTAAATATAGCGGAGAGGGCGGCAGTACTACGATCAGTTCGAGAAACACCACAACACCAGCAACAGCAAGCAGCGAATCTACAAGCAAACTACAGTCAAGAACGTTATTAAGAAACCACATTGTTACTACGAACTACTGTAACTTTGTAAGAAACAAGAATAAAACAAGCGCTATTAATTTAGCACACATTAAAATATTGTGGACGTCTTTTATTCACAATATTATCTGGTCCTTCGGAAGCCGGATCGGAAGAAAAAAGAACAGAACATTTCGCCGATCTACAACAACGCTTGAAGAAGAAACGACGTGTTATCAAGACATCTGTATCCACGAACGGCGTACCCAGATCAATGGTTGTTACGAGAAGCCAGGGAGACGCAATGGAATCACAAAACAGAAATAACACAGTCCGAGTATTCGAAGAATCGCCGCTATCGCCAGACACACAGAGGGCTGAGGGCACACCCCGACCGGAGGAAACACCCTCTGTACCTGTTACTCGCACTGACGTCAGAACAGGCCACGTTTCCCCGCCACGCTCACACAGATCGACGACGAGTGCGACTATGCGATCACGCCTCGCCGAGCTACAAGCGGAAGAGAAACTAGCCGCAATTCGCCGTGAAGAACTCCGTATGGAGGCGGAATTAATAAAGAAACGCCTCGCCGTGGAGTTAACGTCGATACGGGATGAAGCAGAGGACGTACGTGAGCAAACGAACGAGGAGCCAGATGAACGTATTCACCGAGTGGATGACTGGCTCCGCTCACAGCCCGAAGCTTCACGGGGGGAGCAATTACCGTGTACCCGTAACGACGCGCGGCAACAAGACGAACGCAGGCCTGAACGACGTGCCCGTTCGCAATCACCGTCGCAATCGAGCAGTGATATTAAACAGCTCGCCGCGATACTAGAAAAGATGACGCATACTCATCCACCGCCACGCCAAGCCGCCGACTTACCTGTATTCACTGGAGCGATCAACGAGTGGCTGCCATTCAAAGCAGCTATGAGGGACTCCACGCAGCTGTATCGTTTCTCGCCGATAGAAAACATAGCGCGCCTACGTAACAGCCTGCGTGGGGACGCCCGCGACGCAGTGGCAGCGCTACTACACACCGCGAACAATCCAGATGAACTCATGCGGAAACTGGAACAATGTTTTGGCAGGCCGGAAGTAATTATAGACAAGGTGCTGGATGATATGCGGAAATTACCACGACCGGGAGCTACCGCAAGCGAACTGAACGCGTTCGCAGTAAAACTACAAAACATAGTCTGTGTTTTACTAAATCTCGACAAGCGGAGCTACCTGTACAACCCGATGCTGGCTCGGGAAGTATTAGAAAAACTTAGCCCACACCTGAAGTCCCGGTGGTGCGACTATGCGGAAGAGAACGAGGGAACAACGGATCCAGAGGTCGTTGTATTATCACGCTTCCTAATGCGTGAAGCGAGCCGTGCTTTAAAACACACATATGCGCCCGCCACCGCTTCGACAGCGACCTCTAGACACGAAGTATTGAAGCCTGCCGCACCGCAAGTCGCCGCCAGAAAGAGACAGAACGTCTTTGCTACGGTGGACACAGAAACCGAACATCTGTGTCCTAGCTGCGATAAGCCCCATCCGTTGTCCCGCAATACAAGGCACTGAACGTCGAGCAACGGTGGGAGCTAGTGAAAAGCAAAGGCGTCTGTTTCAAATGTATTGACAAACGCCATCGTCGTGTGTACTGCAAAGGAAAGCCGTGCGGTATTAACTCCTGTCGTCGTCCGCATCACTCGTCGCTTCACAACGACAGACCAAGCGATAGCGAAGAGCAAACTCAGAACAACGTGACACCGTCAACGAGCGAGACGGTAATGGCTGTCGCAACAACTATAGAACCGAGACAGATTATACTAAAAATCTGTCCGGTGACTATATCGGGCCCCAAAGGAGCGGTGAACACGTACGCTCTGTTGGACGAGGGCTCGACTATATCGCTAATCGACGAGGACTTGGCCAAGGACATCGGAGCGCATGGACCGTCACATCCACTGCAACTACAAGGCGTCAATATGGGCAAAGAGTACACGAATAGCCAAATTGTACAAGCGAAGTTGTACGAACCGGGCGGCAACAAGAAACACGAGTTCCGAGCTCGAACGATAAAAGGACTCCGACTGCGCGAACAAACAGTGTCTCTAAGCACACTCCAACACGCTCACTTGCGCAATTTGAAAGTGAAGCAGGTGTGCTATGAGAAGGCGAGGCCGCGTATATTGATAGGTACGGACCACTGGGAGATGATCGTATCCAGAGAGCTACGCATCGGCAAACCGAACCAGCCGGCGGCATCGAAAACTCAACTGGGTTGGGTGGTGCACGGAACCGCACCACACGTGATCATCGGCCACAGCGAAGCCCTGCTACACATATACGCACCTGAACGCAACACTGGCAGCGAGATCCGGAACGAAAGTCTACACGAGCTCGTAGAACGGCACTTCAAAATAGACGCGCTCGACGTAGCCCGCGAACCGAGAATCAGCGACGCCGACAAGCGCGCGACGCGAATACTCGACGGAACGATCCAACAACGCAGTGAAGGCTACGAAGTAGGTCTACCGTGCCGCCGCAACGACGTAGTACTACCTAATAGCTACAATATGGCGTTACGACGACTTCACTCGATAGAAAAGAAAATGGATCGTTCCACAGAGTTTGCGGCTGCGTATACAAGTCAGATCAAAAACTTGTTTAAGAAGGGCTACGCCGTACGCTGCGAGGGACACGAACAGACTAGCAACATCAGCTGGTTTTTACCTCACTTCGCTGTATTCAACCCGAACAAACCCGGCAAGCTACGAGTAGTATTCGATGCCGCAGCACGCAGTGGAACTACGAGTTTAAACGACGAGTTATTAGAGGGACCGGACCTGCTACGATCGCTGCAGGGGATTTTATTCCGGTTCAGAGAGAAGCCCGTCGCCGTCACTGCTGATATAGAGGAAATGTTTCTGAGAATACGAATACGCGAAGCGGACCAGCCGGCACAACAATTTCTGTGGCGAGGCAACGACCGGAACAAGCCGCCACAGAAATATAAAATGAGATCGTTGATATTCGGCGCAGCAAGCTCACCGTTCATAGCACACAGTGTACGCGACCGCAACGCTGAAAAGCATGCACGAACGCATCCAGACGCGTTCAAGGCAATAACGCAGAGCCACTACATGGACGACCTGGTGGATAGCTACGACGATGAAGAAACAGCTATCCACACTATAAGGGAAATACAAGAAGTCCACGCAGTAGCCGGCTTTACGTTACGCGGATGGAGCAGCAACCGAGCGAGCGTACTCAGTGGAACACCGGACGAGCTACGCGCACGATCGCCCGCACAACTTGGCGGGCATGAACAAGAAAAGATCCTGGGCCTATACTGGAATGCAGCTACGGATGAACTAGGGTTTAACACGTCCATGCATCGGGTACCAGCCGATGTACGCGCACGCAAGCGGGCACCTACAAAGCGAGAAGCTCTGAGTGCGGTTATGTCAATCTATGACCCGCTCGGCTTACTCAGCCACTACACGATACGCGCGAAAATATTCCTGCAGAACCTGTGGCGCTTACAGATCGGCTGGGACGACGAGATACCCGAAGAGGACGCAAGTTCATTCGACGACTGGCTACAACAGTTAGAACATGTAGCAAACCTGCGCTTGCCGCGATACTACAGTTTGGCACCGACGGGGATAACAGAATTGCATATACTGTGCGACGCGAGTGAACAAGCATATGCGACGGCGGCGTATTGGCGAACGATATATGGTGACGGCTACATCGACGTAGCACTTGTAGCTGCAAAATCTAAAGTAGCCCCGAGACGCGTACAAACAATACCGCGTCTCGAATTACAAGCCGCCGTCATCGGAGCACGCCTGAGCGACACTATACGTCGTGAACATCGCATAGATATCGCCCGCACAGTATACTGGACCGATTCAACAACTGTCGTGCACTGGATACGGAACGACATGCGCAGATATACACCCTATGTCTCGCACCGTCTAAGTGAAATAGCTGAGCTCACCGAAGCAGAACAATGGAGATGGCTACCGACGTATTGTAACGTAGCCGACGACGCGACACGAACATCGAACGCAGCGATTACTGCAGACGAACGGTGGTTCACGGGACCGAGCTTCCTGAGGTGCAAAGAGAACGAGTGGCTCGCAGAACCATTGGGGCCACAAGAAAACTCTGAGGAAGCTACCGTGAACCATACAGTCGAGCAATCGCAGCCCGACGTATTACCGGACGCGACGCGGTTCTCAACTTATGAACGACTAGTGAGAACGGTCGCTACGATGTTCGCGTTCGCAGACATATGTCGACGCCAGGCGTCGCGTGTCGAAAAGCGACACCTAGAACGCGCGGAGAGTATGTTACTACGGCAAGCACAACGGGAAAGCTTCGGTGAAGACATCAACAAGTTAAAGCGAGGGAAAACGATACCACGATCAAGTCGTCTCTATAAACTAGATCCAGAGCTTGATGACGACGGCACGCTGCGTATGCGTGGACGGATCGGAGCCGCGAACGTGCCGACAAGTGTGAAACGTCCAGTCATACTGGATGGGAAACACACTATCGTCAGAAAACTTATCGCCAAGCAACATCGCGCCGCGGCACACGGAAACCGCGAGCGCGTAATAAACGACCTGCGACAGCGATACTGGATTTTGAAACTACGACCCGCAGTGCGTATCGTGGAGTGGGAATGTGCGATGTGCCGGGTACGCAAAGCCGTGCCTCGCGCGCCGGCGACCGGAGACTTACCGGCCGCGCGCGCCGGCGACCGGAGACTTACCGGCCGCGCGCCTTGACCCGTTTCATCGACCGTTTACGAACTGCGGGGTGGATTACTGCGGACCGATGCAAGTAACTATAGGACGGCGAAGAGAAAAGAGGTGGATCGCCTTGTTCACTTGTCTAACGACAAGGGCGATTCACCTAGAGATCGTGGGATCGCTGTCTACCGACTCGGCGATAATGGCACTACGACGGATGGCAGCGAGAAGAGGTTGGCCCGCACTGATGTACAGCGATAACGCGACCAACTTCCGTGGGGCGGACACCGAGCTACGCGCCGCCTACGCCGAATGGGCACCTGCGCTACGGGGGGAGGGGCTACGGCACAGCGTCGAGTGGCGCTACATCCCGCCCGGCGCGCCTAACCAGGGAGGTGCATGGGAGCGGCTAGTGCGGTCGGTAAAAACCGCGCTCGCCGCCACTTTGAACGAGCGTGCGCCTAAAGAAGAGGTGCTCCAAACCTTGCTCGCGGAGGCCGAGCATTCCATTAACGCGCGGCCTCTAACGCAAGTGAGTGTCGACCCGCGGGACCCAGAGGCGATCACTCCCAACCATTTTCTGCTTGGGAGTTCGACGGGTATGCCTACGACGGGGACCTGCGACACGGCGGACCGGCGTACCTGGCGAGCAACCCAGGCGCTCGCCGATCATTTCTGGCGGCGCTGGGTTAAGGAGTACCTCCCTACACTGGTGCCACGCGGGAACTCAGCCGACAGCACGCGCCCTCTGAACGTCGGGGACTTGGTCGTGGTTGTCGACTCCGCCTTGCCGCGCAACACCTGGCCGCGCGGAATCGTCACGAGAACCTACACCGGACCAGATGGAGGAGTGCGGAGCGCCGACGTGAAGACGAGGAGCGGTGTGTTCCGGCGCCCGACGACGAAGCTCGCCGTCCTGAGAGGAGAGTGAGGCTGCGCAGGCTACGCCGGGGGGAGAACTGTTGCGGACAGCGAGCGGGGCGAGCGAATAACAATAGTCTAATAGTATAGAATGAACAAATAAATGAAATAATACGTGTTAGGAATAAGGTTTATAAATACGTGTTAGGAATAGATATAATAATATGAACTGAATATGTGTATTTTAAAACGATTAGAATAAGAATATAGCTAGTTGTAAGTTTAAATGTATAAATTTCACTAGTTGTAAGGATGAACCATGCCAGACTCGGAACATCTGGCATGGTGACTCATGGTACTGCCGAGAGCGCGCACACAGGGCGTGCGCGCTCATTGGCTGAGCGACGCCCCGCACGGAATCCATCGCACTACCGGTTGCGAGGCAAAGGGCGAGGTTAAATATAGCGGAGAGGGCGGCAGTACTACGATCAGTTCGAGAAACACCACAACACCAGCAACAGCAAGCAGCGAATCTACAAGCAAACTACAGTCAAGAACGTTATTAAGAAACCACATTGTTACTACGAACTACTGTAACTTTGTAAGAAACAAGAATAAAACAAGCGCTATTAATTTAGCACACATTAAAATATTGTGGACGTCCTTTTATTAACAATAACTATTATATGTACCGTACTTGAAGTTTAGAATCGATTAGCAGCTAATATCTTTTGTGGAGGTATATTTTAATGGAATCTACCCAGCTTTTGCGTAATTGCTCCGATTTTGTAAAATTATAGATATTAAAATCCAATCAAATTAAAAAAAATCGCTGTTTTTAAATAGCTAGAACTTTTTTCTCCGAACGTCGATTTGTTTCAAACTTTCAGGAAAGTTGCTTTATTGTGTCCCCAAGAAGGCCTGAAATTTTGAACTGGGGAATCGAGCTTGTATTTGAGGTACAAACTTGCACATATCGGGCTCAAATTTTCAGGACCGTCTCCGTTTTAGGTGTACTTTCGAGGAAAAAATCAGCATCAAAATCGCCGACCCTAGTGCGCACACTTTCTTCGAGAATTAATGGATCTGCCCGTATATATGTAATTGACTTCTCAGTAACAGCTTCAACAATTTGGAAGAAATGTTGTATTTAGATAATATTTTACATTCCCAGTTTACCCAGAGGTTTTTTTTTGTAGGACACCAAACAATGCTCGGTCGTGAAGATTAGTATATTATATAGTAGGATTTGCCATATATCAGCTTTTTTGTTGCTATAATACATGTTGTTTTGTTTATAATAACGTAGCCTGTGTAAGTTTATTCTTATTATTCTTCAACTGTTATTTTTATATTACTATTGTTTTTGTTACAGCATTCCATGTGTTTGGGCCTGCGGGTAAGTTTGCTGTAGAATTGGGAATAATTGGATTTCTTATGGGAACATGTATCGCATACTTTGTGGTGGTTGGAGATTTAGGCCCACAGATTATTGCTAAGATGTTAAATATTAACCAAAGTGATATATTGAGGTGATTTATGTTCTCTCCTTTTCACTTATGATCTATGCTACAAAATTTACTTCCCTTATACTTATTTTAAAACTACACATACATACTGGGGCAAAATCATTAGTAATAAATTTGACTGTAAAAATAAATAAGAAGATGAAGAAAATATAATTAACATAATAGTCAATCGACTATTTTCCTCACAGTTTGCTGTTCCTGAAATTTTATTATAAAATAGCTGACCTGCGCAACTTTGTCTACATCACATAATGGAAGCTCTGAAAAGGAATAAGTTTTCCCCATTTTAGCAACATTTTTTTACAATGAAACACATTTACATTATTACAATGTATACTTTAGTGATATAACTTTTCAGAACTTATTCACTTGCAGGACATCTATAATGGTGATAGTTTCTTTAGTTTGTGTCCTGCCGCTTGGTCTATTAAGAAATGTAGACAGCTTGAGCAATGTGAGTGCTGCCACAATATGCTTCTACTTTTGTCTTGTTATGAAGGTAAGTTACTATCAAATGTTTAATTACATTAGGGTTGCCACCATTTTTTGGAAGAAAAATAGTATATTTTTCAAAAAATTGTTAAAAATATAGTACTTTTTGGAAAGTTAGGAAAAAATAAAGTACACACTTGTTTTTAATCATTATTAATCAACTGCCTAAAAAAGAGTGTAAATTTTACAGGGTTCGTGTATGTGAGTTTCTTTATTCCACCAAAACATTTAAATGCTCTAAACTCAGACGAAAAGATTCTGTGATCTGTGAGACGTAATGCAAATATGACTGACAAAATGAAAATAAATTTGCCCTTCTGTTTTATTTAACAAAAGAATATAAAATAAGAGTGGCAGTTGAATTAGCGAGGAAAATATAGTATTTTTCGGACTATATTATTTTTTATAACGATAAACTCCCTATAACGTTGAAGTGAGCCCAACTTGGTTGGTTTGCGTTAAAACCCACATATTGAAACTTCACTCCATATAACGATAACTCTCTATAACGACAAAAAATGCTCAGTCCCTTGAGTTTCGTTATAAAGAGTTTACACTGTATATATTGTATTGTACAAAATGTCATACAGAACCAAAAAAAATTCTAACGTATGTAGCTAGGTATATTCGAAGGTAGATTTTGTCTTCGATTATGACATCTTTTACATTTTCTATTTTATATAATACGTACCTAGTTATATAATACGTACCTAGTTAATTGTTTCTAGTGCCATTCTAGTATAATCATAAAACTTAGCTTCATCATACTTTGTCTTTTAAGAAATAAATGTTCATAGGATCCATTTTTCTTTATTTCATTATCAATATTAGTAACACTAACAGTTTTATTTTAACATTTAAAATAAACATTTTCGATAAATAACAAGGTAAATTGAAAATTTATTAAACCCCCGACACAAGTAACCTATTCATTAAGACCATTCTATTGAGTCCAAACACGATAGCTCTGCTGATTGCAAATGACGCTGCAGCAATACTTTAAGGTTTTTCTAATGTAATTGAAGTAACATAATACCAAATCTCGACTCAATCAGACCTGTTGAAGATGCTCACATCGATTTTTTATTAGAAAAGAGCTGGTAATCTTCAAACGACTGAATAGATTTTCTTTAATCATAGCTAAGAAAACTCTTGATCAAGCTACCATTCTATAATAATAATAAATAAAAAATAGTATCAAAATCGATTCAGCCGTTTGTGAGCTACGTACGATACAGAGACACACAAATACTCTTGTTAAACTTATAACACCCCTCTTTTTGTGTCGGAGGGTTAAAAATCATCGTCCGAGGAACGAGAATATGATATGCTCACTACGGACAGAATTTAAAAAATCTGTGGTCGAATTTCGATCATTGGGCGACCATTAGTATAGTTAGTACGGCATATTGACGATACTGTCCCTGATGGTAACCGCAGTATAATCCTAACATAACTGTGACTACCGAGAGATTATAATCCACCGTCGGTCGCCGCTGTCATATCTACCTGCATACATTTAACTGGATATGCACAGGCTGATCCCGAAATACGACACGCAAAAACGAGTCACTATGACTGGCTTTTCACAACGTACATAGGGGTTGCGAGTCAGGCGTGCAAAACACCTTCAAGAATAGAAATTAAATATGTGCCTTTTACTAGGTGATAACGGAAGCTGCCTCTCAACTGTTCACTGCAGATTGGCACACTCGCGTCGAGATGTGGAAACCCTCTGGTTTACTCCAGTGTGTACCTATATTTTCAATGGCGTTATTCTGTCAAACGTAAGTAAATACAAATATAATTATTCGCACTTCGGAACCATAAATATTTGGAATAGAAGGGGGGCACTCTCAAAACGGATCTGTTAAAGGCTTCTATGTATGTGGATGTCGCCAACTGTTCCCTTAGCTATACTTGAGAGGCAGTCCTTCTTTAGGCTTAGCGTGTTATTGTCTTGGGTCTCATCGTCACTTGAAATAAATAAATAAATATTAATATGGGGAGACAATTTCACACGCGGCCATTTAATTCATAAATAGACATTAATTAACACCCAGACATAAAACTAACATTGATGCTCATCACACAAATGTCAGCCTACGCGGGTTCGATCCCCGCCTCTCCGCCGACCTCTTGATTCATTAGTAGGGCTTACCGCTTACTACCACTTTGCCAAGAGGCACATACATTACATTACAATTACGAATATTGCAATCAGAGCGATCCGCTTTTTGAAACTTGGATGTGGCCTATGTTCATCTCTGTGCTTATTAGCTGATTGATGATGATGTCATTATTAACTTTTCATTAGAATTTGATAATATAATTTATATTCCTGTTAAGTCTTGAGGGGGCATTTTTTCATGAGATTTAAAAAAAAATTATAACTCGATAATGTATAACGGCATGGAACCTAATGGGAAGCACAGTGCATTCCAAAACAACGGCGACCACCACTATACATCGCTTGTCGATGTCGTCTCCGCCTGCTCAAATGTCTCTTTACTTCATGTCAGTGTTGCCAAATGACGAAACTGAAAATACAGTGTTTTGAGTTCAGAAATACAGTATTTTTGTGACAAAAAAAAAAAATCGTGCTTTTTACAGTGCATACTAAAAGGCATTAAATAATTGAATTTGTATTTATTATGTTCCCTTACTAAGTACAAAGTTATCATTATCAGTATCGCTTAGGTCGATTAAAACCTCTTTAAAAAAAAAAACCAAATAAAAATATTTTAATATATCATTTTAATTGATACACAATTCACGCATTAATAACATCAGCACTACACTATCGCGCGCATATTACGATATTTTCGGATAATACTATATAATATAATACAAAGAACTATGATCAGGGAATCTTCTCCTTTGAGCGATAGTTAAAAAGCGCTTATTTTTGTCTCAATTGATGATTTTTTGGATAGATAAAAATGCCGTATTCTCTATACACTATTTTTACTAATACAGTGTACAGTGCATTACATGAAATTACAGTAAGTAGATCTACCGTAACTGCTTCATGTTATGCTTAAAGGACCCAATGTTGTAGGAAGAATACGAACACACTGGCTATAGACTCTTTAAAGATTAAGCTCTTTAAAAAAATTAAAAATTATATTTGCAATGCTATTGTAACCTCGGAATCACTTTTTTAAGACGTTAAGGTTGGATTTTAAATATTGTAATTTATATTACAGACAACTTTTTGAAATATTTGAGTCACTTCCAACATTGTCGCTTGAGAAAATGAATTTGGTTACGAAGAATGCTATCAACATATGCACAGGCGTATATTTCACATTAGGCCTGTTCGGATACATCGCTTTCTCTTCCCATGAAATATCTGGTAATTTTCCTTTTTTTTTTGTTGTAAAATTTTAGTATTTATGAGTATTCGAGGATTACAGTCCTTAAAATATAACTTGATTAGAATGACAGCCGTCAATCTAGCGTGACCAGTGCTGGGGACAGACTGATGAAATCAATATAAATAATGAGACATATATATATATAATATATATTCATCCTAGCTGATTTCTACTACAATCGCTTAATTCCATCTAGGGGTTGGAGAGCTTATCCATGAATAACTATCATACTCAATGTTAGCAATGGATTTTGGGTGTACTAATACTACTGACACTAATACTAATTGCGAAGACTATTTTAAATGCATGCTTATAATCTAGTCTGATATGAAGGATATATATATACTCTTACTGCATGTGTGCGCAGTTGCTACACTTTTAAAAAAAGTTGTAAAGTTACTCGTTTTACAAAGCAAAGTATGAGTAAAACTACAAAACGATGTATGGTAAATCAAAAATTATAATACCGTAATATACAAGTAATTTTCCTAGACATGTGAAGAAACCTACAAAAAAGTTTTCTAATTTTACGAAAACGTTTCTCAGTTTCCGAAGATAAGTTTCTTAAATTTACTAACAAAGGTATTATGTTACCTACTATTACAATACGCGATTTCAATTTTGGGTAATATGTTTTGCATATTAGTTTCCAAAACATGCTTTGTAAAACAATACATGAAATTTATTGTAAATTTTTTTGTTTTAATTTGTAAAACGCACTCTGGTCCTTACTTTCCTTAAAATTGATGTTTATTTATGTTAAAGGTAACATTCTGGTGAGCCTAAGTCCGACTATGGCGAGTGACGTCATCAAACTTGGTTTCGTCATGTCCCTGGCGTTCAGTTTCCCGCTTATTATATTTCCATGCAGAGCTAGCCTATACTCGTTGCTTTATAGAAAGGTAAAGATTTCTCTATGGTCAAATTTCAACGTAATTTTTTTAAACTTTACAGGTTTAACATTCTCCCGCACTCTTTCTTACCTGACACAATGTCTTGTCTTAAGTGACAGTGTGGCCAAACATGCTACATGCTAAGCCTGAAGGAATTAGTGGGAGAACGGACTGTTGGAACACATCTCTTTACGGAACACTACAGATTTTCAAGTTTACGGTGGCTAGCCAGGCGACCATTAGAAAATGCCCTACCACCATGCTATGATTTAATCATGATGTTTTACTTACTGAAAGCTTTGACTTATTGCCACAAGTTTTTGTTAGGTTTTAACAATTTTTGGAAACAAAGACTACTCAGAGAATGAAAGTCGCATCTTTTTAATACAATATATAGTGTAATCCTCTATAAATTAAATATTTATTACGTAGGCTGAACTTTGACAACATAATCAATTATACTTAGTTCATTATAAGGCTGTGTATCCACCAGCGATGTGCGAAGTAGCTAGGTGGCGCGCGATGAAAAAAATCCACCAGTATAATTACTTCATATTTCTATCCTGGTGGAAAAAGGCAATCGGAACTAGATATTTGTATACAAGAAGTGAGATGTGAACAAGGTATGTGTGCGAGCGAGAGAGGAATTTGTGTGAGAGATGCAAATGTGAATTTTTATTTTGGTTAACTCTTATTATGGGCCATTTTGCAAAATGTTATTAATCTGTTCAAAAACTATAACCAGGTGCACTCGTCCCACCACGACCACATAATAAACCACTCGATACCGGAGACGACGTTCCGCTGCATCACGGTGTCCATCATCGGCGTCTCGCTGTTTACCAGCCTGCTGATACCAAACATCGAGCTGGTGCTAGGTCTCGTTGGTTCCACTATCGGTGTTCTCATCTGCGTGGTCTTCCCGGCGGCTTGCTTCGTCAATGTCACATTTAAGAACACTAACGAGAGGGTTTTGGCGAAGGTAGACGTTTTTCAAGTTTTGAATTACAACTTTCTTTAGGAGTAATTTTGTTGAAAACTCCAATGACCCCTGGAAGGAAATACCACAGGAACAAAACTTGTGTTTATTTGACTAAGGTCTTCTTTAAAGTGGAGGCCATACGAAGCGTGAGACACGGCGAAATTAAAACCAGGGCGACGATTTTACCACAGTGGTAGCGTTTACAGAAACGGCCTGAGCTTTCTGTGAAGGAAAACATCGTGTTGGTAACTAGCTATCACCCTCAAGTGGGAAATCTGTCGCCAAGTACATATAGGTGTTTTCCAGTAGCTGCACTTGAGAGCCAGTCCCCCAACTAGGAACGAGACGAGGACGAGAGAGAAAATGGATGACCGTGATAGTATAATACAAGCGTCCATGGGCGTAGCTTGGGGGGGGGGGGGGGGGGGGGGGGGGTTCAAATTCGACGAAACTCAATGCTCATCCTAGAAAAATCGATAGTATTAAAGTAATACAGCGTTGTTATTCTTTTCATTTGGAAGAAAAAAAGGAAATAATAATTTAGGGTGCCGTAAAGTGTATGTCATGAAATTTTTTTGGACCTGCTCCGAAATTTTATAATTTCTAATTAGATTATCGAAATGAAAAACCTACGAGTGGCTGATCGGCAGGCTGATGGTGATAAACCCTTCAAAGTGACATATGATAAAACTTGATGATGATGAATATTGCAAATAAATTGTAAGAAATAAGAAAAAATCTTTTTTACTTTATCCGACTATGGCTGTCCGTTTTGTATTGTTATCATTAGTATCTTAAGTAATTGTGAAAAATTTTCAGGCAGCTGTGGTGTTAGGTTTAATTATAATGGTACTCGGAACTTATGCCAACCTTCAAGCAGCTGAAGTCAAACTTGACAGATATGATGATAGATTAATCACACAAGAACGTATTGACAAGATGGTTGAAGATTTTTTTGAGAAGCAAGGGAAACAAGAAGGTATTGATTTGTATCTGTATTTATAATGTATTCAATGATTTTCAAAAAGGTTATTAATAATGCATTTATTTCGTTATTAGTAATATATAACATTTCTTTAGTTCGAAGATGATATAATGTGTTAAAATATATCAAATAGTTGAGAACTACTGTTTTTGTAAAGCTCATTTCATCATTTCTTACGTTTAAACTATATTAAAATTATGTCGTTTATATAACAGTCAATTTTTTTTCAGATGAAATAGTAAATCCTTTAAGTAAAGATAATGAAGTCCATTTGGACGTAAAGAAAATCGATAACAATGTAATAAAAGACTCAGAAATGCAACCACCAAACCCTGTGCCACCAGATTCGTCAAATGAGAAAAGTCAAAAAGTTTACATTGAAGAATTAAAAGATGATAAAAGTGCAGATGTGTTACCAGATGTAAAAGAACAAATAGCTAAATTTACTGAATTACATCCTAAAGATGTTAAAACAAAATTAAATGAAGCTAAACAAGTAAATAGTGGTAGTAGCGATGGAAAAATAGACGACAAACAAAAAACTGACCATGATCCGAAAGCTTCGTCTAATGAAGACAAAATAAATTTAAAGCAACAACAACTAATTGAAACTATAAAGCAACATGGGGAAGAACAAAAGGAGTTAATGAAAGAGCAGAAAGAGATTCTCGATGAAATTATTAAGACAAAGAAAGAGTTACAAGAAACGAAGAACGAAGTAGATAGTAAAGAGGCTAAAAAGATTGCAGTGGAGAGTATTAAACAAATTGCAAATATAGCGATACAGAGTATAGGCGGGGTTTCGGAAAAACCTAATAATGATATAAATACTGACATCAAAGCAGACCACTTGGAAAAATTAACTAATGAGGCAGTTCAAGAAATTGCCAAAAAAGCAGTTGAAACAATAGAGGCAATACAAGAAATTGAAGAGAATCCTGATAAACCTATAATAAAAGTAGAAACTTCTGATCAAATTGCCGTTCCGCAAGATAATAAACAAACTTCAAACGAAGGTCTAAAAAAATCTAATGATAATATTGTGAAGCCTAATCTAGATGAACAAAACCATATTCAAAACGTTAAAATCCCTGAAGATATTAAAAAGGAAAAAGACTTAGATTTACCTAATAAACAGTTAGATAAAGTACCTCTTGAAAACGGAGTAAATGATAAATTAAATCTTGCTGAAACAAATGCTAAAATTGACAAAGAAAAACTTAATTTAGATAAGCAAGATATTAAAAAAACTGTTATCAAGAATCCTGTCCTAAATGAAATTAACGAACAAGGTTCTGTTAAAATACAACCACAAATTGCACTTGTTCCAAATCAGTTGGCTGTAAAACCGCTTTCGCGTTCTTCAGATGAGGCGGCCAAATCAAACAAACAAGGAATAGTTTCACAGGAGATTCCGAAAATAAAAGCAGAAAACGTTGTTTCCAATTTACCTATACCTTTAGCCTCGAATAATGTAGACATTAAAAATCCAATTGTTAAAGAGAACGCTTTGAAAAAGCCTGAAGCTATTGCTTCTAAATTAGCGAACATAATTAATAATAAAGGGGAAGGAAATATTCCGCCCGGTAGACAAAAAAGAGATGTTGTTGATTGTACATTGCAAGCAAGTCTGCGAGCTGAAGAAAAAGAAATATGCGAAAAACAACTAAATAACAATTTTCTCCCTAAAGTAGACTTCAATGATGTATTGTCCAAACGTCTACCAGTAGCCCCGGGCATGTATAACGTTGGCAGATCATTGAAAAGCTATGACGTGAAAGACGAAGATAGATAAAGTGAAATAAATTTGTATAATCTTTATTGGAATTAATAATATTTTTGAAAATGTTTTTATTGTCACACTAATCATTCAGCATTTAATAAAAAGATTAGTGGTTTAGTAATAAGTGTTTATTGTAAAGACAGTAATTATGATAAATAAATTGTCCCATTGGAAAATGGCAGTTATAGTATTTTAGAATAAAAATGACATTATGTTTGTAGAATGTGAAAATAATATTATATTATCAAGTAAATTAGTAACAATGTTAGAATAAAATCAATAACCGTGAAATCATGAGAAAATTATTTAAAAAATGATAATTTAATATTAAAATATCATTCTGAATTTTCTGGGGTAATATTGCATAAAGTTTTAAGAGAAATAATAAAATATATAAAACAAAAAATAAGTAAAAATGCAGAATTTTCGCAAGTACTGGCTGCTGAAAGAATGGGTTCTTGAAGTTTGTTACATCAGACGACTGTTTTGGCGTCACAAAATGGTGGGCCTATCACGCCATCTGGGGTTGCCGTTTTTTTACCAGAAATATAAAAGTATAAATAAAGTTTTTTAAAACTAAACTGTAAAATAATTTTTATTTTTCTTCTCCGACCATAATATACTTTTACTAAACTGGTAAAAAATGGCCTAAAATGGTGTGATGGATCAACAATTTGTGACGATAAACCAATCAAACCTGACAGATGTTAGGAACGCTTTCTCAGCGACCGAACTGTAGTTGCGTATCATAATAATTATTAACACTTGATCTCGACTATTGAATTTAGTTATTATGTACAAATAACTTTTAAGAATTAGTAATCTAAGATTATAGTATTATAACAGCATAATGCTCTATTAGAATGACTCTAAAAATTATTTTAACAGAATATATAGGTAATTTGTTACAGAATTATAGTCGTACAAGTTCGTGCTCGACCGTCCTGTGTTTTGACATTGTGGGGACGAGGTAGCACGTCACTACACTATACTAAAGCAAATAGTATGTTATCTCGGCAGTGTTCTTGAAATAATTACTTGCAGCCGCTCGGCAACACCAACCGAGTGGGGGTTAGACATGCCTTACGGTTAATGCCTAAACATGCACTAGGGCTGCCCTCTGACTGTGTTTATTGGGTTATTTGACGTATTGGATAGTGCTATTTTAAATTGTCATGATTGTCTTTTCACCAAAAATATATTACAGAATATTTAAAAAAAAAATTAAATTAATTCTACTTGGGTTTTGTTTCTAGTTTCAAAAGCGATTGTGAGTTAGTAAAAAGAATTTTTTTTTTCTATAAAAATATAACTTTTTCCTTATAAAGTTTAAAAAATGAAAAACAATTTTAAATTCTAGGAAGTAGTAATATAATATTTCGTCCTTAGTTATACGTTGCGTATTCACGGCTATTGTGTACTAAAGTTTACCTAGATTTTGTTTGGCCATTTGTATGAAGACGTGTTAGTTACTGTTTAATTTAGTGTACTGTGACTGCGCGCTTACGTCACGTAATTTCACACAATTCCCTTCTCCGCTACATTACCCGCCCCCATTATCGTCATAGGTACCTCGTCCCCGCCAACGTCTGTTGGAAACATAGGACGGTCGCATACGAACTTTACGACTATAGTCATTGATCATTTCACGAATTAGTTCACCTGCCTTAATATTTTTTACCACAGCTAAGAACAATAATATGTACCTAACACTATTGTTTCGGTAAGGCCTTTAAGTTTAAAAAAAAATTGTAGTTTGACGATTGAACACGGTTCACCTGATGTTAAGTAAGACAGTAACATGTTTACACCCATCACAAAATAATAGGTCACTGACGTTTCTCGTTCATCATCACAAACTAGCTTTGATCAATTCATAAAAGTATATTAGCTACAAATATATCGATCTATGTAAACGTATATGTATAGCGCTAACAACTTATCGGGTCAGTAAATGTTGGCGCTATTGTTCATTAAATTTGTAATTTTAAGTGATAATCGGTAGGTAAATCTGTGAATACTAAATTTGGCTACCGATAGTTTAGCACATGAGTAAAGTTAGGGGGCTAATAGTTCAGAGTACATAATAATTATCTTTTTTCCGTGGTCCGTACTCTACATAAACTAATACACCGAGTTATGGTCACAGATGTGAAACTTGTCTTCACATAATAGGACGCAATTATTAACGATGACCATATTCTTTTTTTCTTAGTCTGAGTTTTATGGATACAAATTTAAAAATAAGTAAATTAAACCTCTAAAAATCAGCTATTGAATAAATCGAATGCCTGTATTCCACAATTCTGGAAACACGACACAGTATTTTAAAATAGTCTCTTTGGTTGTAGTGCTATAGTGTGAATTAAGTTTTTAATCAAATGTTCGAATTTCTAATGAAATTAGGATAGATCAAAGTCATGTCCTTTTAAAATACTGTGCTAGTACATGTAAAGATTACAACGTTGGGATCGATTTCTAATGAGAATCGGTTACTGTGGTTATGCGTTTGAGATACAAGTGTCCTTACATTATGTATTTGCATCTAAGTAAAATTATCACGTCATATGTTTAAAATGTTTGCTAACTATTATTACAAACTTCCGGATGTTATTGTTGCCACAAGTTTTTCAACTCGTTTTTAGCTGCCTCGTTAGCCTAGTGGACGTAAGCGCGACTGCTATAAGCGAGGTCCTGGGTTCGAATCCCAGGTCGAGCAAAGTGTTATTGGGTTTTTCCTATGAAATTCTCAGTAGCAGCTCGGAGTGCCCGATTAATGACAATAGGCTCGCCCCATATTACATGGGACCTAAAAACATACTCGGCGAACTGTGGGTGTACATTATACACGAATTTTTTTGGTATCTTTAAGGCCACTGGATATAATTATGTCCTATAAGCTAAACTAGTAATATTTTTCTAATCTTCAAATATCACTCTAACAAGATGGTGGGCTCACTTAATAGAACTGTCCAGAGTTTCTGTAGTGACTCAATGCATGTTTCTAGTTATTTAAAACTATCATCAATAATAAATAATACAGGTTCAGATAACTTTACAATTTAAAAGAAAATCCACCACATAAGTAAAGTTCAAAGATCCCATCAAAAACTGCCAATACGGTATAGTGTTGCCCTACTGGAATTTTTTATTTTAACCACTAAAATTGTATTAATTAAACATAATTTGTTTTAGAAAATTTGAGTTATAACGACTGATATATTATTAGAAAGTATATTTTGTAACACATGATGTTCGAAATAAAAGTATTTTAAATAACAGACATGATATTAATTTTCCCATTTTATATAATCTGATCACACAAATATTAACTAAATTTTCTTAAAAAAGCAATGACAAAATTTTAAGCATATATATCTACATCAACTTCCAATCAAAGATATTATGTAAGTAATTTTTATTTCATAAATGCAAAACAAAAAGAAATAGAATCTACAACTGCTGTCTAGATATAATAATTTAAACAATATAAATTGAATTCACAAGTGCTGTCTAGGTATAACTATTTAAACAATAGAAATATAAATTATTTTGGCTAGCTATTGTGAAGTTCTTCTATGAGTCATGTTCTCGATCTGAAATTCAAAACAAATAAAAAAAAATTAGAAACTTTTCCAGACCTACCTAAGCTCTTGCGGACTACAGGTTTGGAACCACTGTTCTAAAAACTAAAAAAAAAGAATAGTAAAAGGTTGAGTACTTAGTAAAATATATCTACAAAAAATTCTAGATGTAGAAATACATCACTATGCATTCAAGGGTTAAATTAAAATTATAAATATATATAGAGATATGACACGATGCCCTCGAAGTCTTACACAATTGTTATCGATATGTGCTTTTAATTTAAGTGATCGTTAACTAAATAGTTGAAAATTTTTAACTCAAGCCATAGAATAAAATAGATAGTTGAAATGTCTATAAAACCAAATAGATAGGTGTAGATTAACCAAATTCGATATTTAGTTGATTTCATAATTATTATTACAAATGCATATCGTTGTTGTGCCTGCAAAACCCGGCAATCAATTTTTGAACTGGAGGTAAAATGCATAATTTAATACAGTTAAAGGAAGTCTATGGTCTATCATATTATTTACTTCTTTTAAGTTTACCTTTTACCAGATTCTGGTTTGCTCGTATTCGGGTTGGAAGAGAGACGACGAGGCCTGCGCGCCGGAGTCACTGACGATGCCATCGACTCAATAGATGAAGTTTGAGGGTTCTCTGTTTCATTATTCTGGTAATAGCATTATCACTAATTATTTTAAACATTACGAGAATTTTATATTGTTACAGTTTCTTACAGTTCCGGAAAATCTTAGATCAACCAATGTTTAATATGTAGCTAGGTATTATAGCAAATGAGAATATAAATTAAAGATAAGAATAAATTTTGGATCTGGATTTCTTAAGAGTATTTAATCCGTTTAATTTATGGCTATTATTAAATATTTCAGATATTCGATATAATTATATAGAATTCAGTTATAATTTCGGATATTCGATTGTTTTGGTCACAGAGTTCTGTAACACTGTTATCCTAAAAGGCTGAATAAAATAATGTAGTTAAACCATCAATACTAAACCTATACTTAAGCTAAATGCAATAAAGAATAATATGTAAACAACCCGTTTTAGGGCCATCACAACTCTCGAAATACAAATCTTATAATATTATTGAATTAATTATTACATAACAATAATAAACGCACATAAAATAAATTACATCAGCGAAATTCCTATTCTAATTAGTTTATTACAATTTCGATAATTGAAACTATCTTTCTAAATATAATTGACAAACATCATTTCTATATAAGGTTGTTTATCTTAACTCATTTTCAAATCAGCTGAAAAATAAATGTATTTTAATCTTACTATGGTCTTGATACTTTTTTCGGTAAAATTTCTTTATTGCTGTCGATAAAGATGTAACATGCCTTTTAGAATATGTGTGTAAGATGAAAAATAATTAATTGTGACATTTAGTTATTATACAATTAAAAAAAACACTCAATTTAAATATTTGTAATTATGTCAGACGGAAAAGGTTTTTGATATTTGCCTGCCATCGGTTGCCAGGCAACGCTTTGTTAGTAAAAAACCTTTATCCAAGTTTTTTCTTAGGCCATATACGTACATATAATGTTGGTAGTTGTGGAAATAACTTATAAGGCGGAAGGTTACGTATGGAATGTTTAAATCTAAAAACTACCTTAGTGTCGGTGGATTGTCGCCTGTCCTTGGGAGTGAGTAACGCTTCACAGGCTTTATTAAAGGAGGCGCGTCGACCGCGTGCCGGACTCTCACCGCTAGCTAACAGAGAATCTAGCTCCTGCACACGTACTATAAAGAAAAAAGAACGCGTTCTTAATATAGCTAGATAAAAACTCTTCACAAACTAAATAAATGCTCGTAACCAAATTTACAATTTAGATTTGTGAATTACCAGCACAGTTTTAATACTAGAAAAAAACATAAATTAATAATTATATGTCTTACACTTAGTAAAACCAATGAAAGTGTTAGTTAATATAATCAGAATACCGATTTGCCGGACAATGAGTTCAAGGACCATGTCAAGCACGTTTTACTGTCTAAAGATTATTTATATTAAGGGTGGACCATTATGTAAATGATAGTGATGTCTGGAAGTGACTCTCTGAACATCGACTAAAATAATATAGTTATATTTACACAACAAACAATAATTATTAATATACCAGATTTCGATTCTTATGTCCGAGATGTTTTCCGAACCGGTAGTTGTGTTTTGATATTAATAAGTGCCTTCTTAGGGCCTAAATTGAATGAAGTAATTCTGGTATGTTAAATAACTTCATACCATCTTAAGGCTGATAAGTGTTTGAGTTATAACTCTAAATCTCTATTAATAGCTACTAAGTAATCCTTCTGGCTCGCAGACGTTATTTTATCTATACTTTCCATTAGTTAATATACCGATCACAGCGTCACTTATCGGGTTCAGAATTTCTGTAATGTTTTTTAATACAAGAAATGTGGGGTACAAGCATACGGCCCGCCTGATGGTAAACGGCTACCGTACCCTATGGACGCTTGTAATAAATACCATAAGCGTCACTAGCGCGTTTCCAACCTTGAACTCTCCATCCTCAAAGAGCACTGGAAACCCTACTCTCCACAGGAACACAACACAAGGTTGTTTGGCTGCGATCTTCTGTAGGGCGGAGGTATTCCACCATTCGCACTGCCCCAAGTAGAGAGAAATCTGCTAAGAAATTTCTCTGTGCCCTACCTCTACCTCTCTTGATGTAAAACATGGTGCCGATGCTGGTCAAATTGATAATCCGTACTAATATATAAATGCGAAAGTAACTCTGTCTGTCTGTTACGTTTTCACGCCTAACCCGCTGAACCAATTTTGATGAATTTTGGTATAGAGATAGATTGGACCTTGGGAAAGGACATGGGGTAATTTTCGTAGCGAAGATAAAACTTTAAGGGTAAAAATTGGAGATGAAAGTATGTAAGAGGGAAATATCAGCTTCCATGACAACCAGTTTTTTAAGTGAAGTGTTTTTAAACTGTTTAACTATGTACGCAGTAGGGAATAATGACTTTTATTTTATGACGCTGTCAAACCGTGGCGCGCGGAAGTTTATACATTCTAAGCGATATACCTATTGTAAATTATCTGGATTATACAGTTTTGCTAAAAGTGAATTATATCATTGTGTTATTCCACATGTGGTGAAAATAAAACATCGGTGGAAGTTTGTATGAAGAACACATTCATATTTATACTTTTGGTAAGAAAGGAATAAAAGGGGTTTCACGTTTTTAAAAAAACCTTCCCGTAGGCCGATACAATAAGGTATGATTTTAATTATTTTTAAAGTTTTATAAGGACGGTTAATGTATTGGATTCATATTGGCATATATTGATGATACCATACAAACAGTAATAATTTCATCTATGATTTTCTTTTAGTTTGTCGTGTTCCAAAATCAGCCGGTGCATATGCAGTAATATAGCAGGGTGGTAGGGATTACCACCACAATACACATAATGATAAACCCTTCTATGATTTTCTCTTGTTTTATTTTTGGTATTATATAAATAAAGCTATCTATATTATTAAATCTGTAGTCCTGTCTGTACATTTAATATTTTTCCAAAATTTCCCGATACGCATATTAAATGAACGATACTGATCACGAATATGCCATTATTTTTTTTTTGTCCGTCAGTCTGTCTGTTTGCATGTCCGGATTAAGCCCAAAAACGGCTTGACTGATTCTTATGAAATTTTGTACACGGGATGCTTATATCATCGATCAGTTGATAGGGTATAAGAAATTTCAATATTACTTTTAGATAATGTAAAAAAAAAATCGTTAATTCAATTATGTACACGTGTAGTATAAGTCATTCCATGAAATAAGTAATGAGAATTTTAAAAAATAATTTTGGAAACCGTAAAAAAATGTATTTTAAAAACTTTTAAATTTCATTAATTCTTAGCCGATTTTGATGAAATGTTATACATGGGAAGTCTATCTATTTACACAATTAATGGCATGTAGGAATTGTCAATATTACTTCTAGAATTAATAAAAAAGTAATTTAAAAAGTTTAATTTTCATCAATTCTTAACCGATTCTGATCAAATTTTGTAGACGGGAAAGCTACATCATACTATAATTGAGAGGCTATAAGAATTGTTAATAATGCATTAGAAATTGTACATTAGAATAATAGTTTTCAACTGATTTTGATGAAAATGGTACACGGGAAATACATGCCACTCCTCAATTAATATGGCATATGAATTGTCAACAATATGAGTAAAAATAAAGGAATTGAAATAATTATTGCGTTGTAACAAACGCGTGCGGAGCCGCGGGCACAACGCTAGTATTATTATATTATATCAATAGATTTCTCTCGATAGTGTTTTTGGTCCAGTCACTGATAATCGCTTTATGATAAAATATCACCGAATATTTCTTGTATTACTTTTGTGAATATGATGGAGCCACTCACTGTCCATGTTTTTGCTTTTATACGCCTAGCTAAGGTACTTATATATAGGGCCCCTTTGTCTGCCAGACGGACGACGACGATAGATAAGCATGGCGAGGCCTTGACGATTGCTCTCGACATAGCAGAAGCATTTGATAGAGTCCGGCACCGTGGACTTCTGTCCAAATTTCTGGAGTACGGAATTCCCTTGCACATAGATCTTTGGGTTTCTGCATGAGCGCAGAATTCATGTCCTTGTCGATGTATATGACTCTTAGCTCGTGTCAGTGAATTAGTGAATTCGGGAAATTTGTAAAAAAATACACGTACATACAGAACTACAGATTTATTAATATAGATAAGCGAAATACCACTCATCACGAGATCTCTCGAAACTATAGATCCGATTGACTTAAAATTTAGCATAGTCACTCTGTTATGTAGACGCTCACTAAGAACGGATTTTACTAAAATCCTATAATAACACGGGTGAAACCAAACGCCGTGGCCTCGCGTGTTAATTTAAAGGCCCAGCAATGGGACTTTTACAGGCTGCTATGTATTATTATTATAGTCTCTTTTCTTAAACCGCATTTTAACTTATCATAAATAAATGCAATCCTTTTTATATTTTTAGCAAAAAGAAAGCTTACCAGTATCAACGGAGACGCGCCTTACAACCGAAGCCTTTTTCGGCGTGATTTTGGTCTCTGATGCTGCTCTGCCTAGTCGTACTGTATAAATAATTAATGGGTAGACTTTATATTTTGTAAAAATTTTGAAACTTTTTACATTTTCATTAATATTTTTTACTGTTATAAACCATAATAAATAAATAAACATTTAGAGATAATAATATTTTTATCTTGAAATCATAAAAATGTATTTTCTAAACACTGAATGTAATACATATTACCAATAGAAAATTAATTTTCTTTCATGAATTAATTGTAATTTTTAAATTTAAAATATTTGAAAAACAATACTTCGAAATTTTTATTTTACTATACAAAATTTATACAAATATTTATCATAATCAATTTTAACCTAAAATTAAATTGCATTATCAAAATTTAATATTCTGTATTGAACTAGCATTTTATTACAATTCCACTTAATAAAATTCTAAACAAACCAAGAAATACTTTGTAATCACACTTCACATATCGTAGAACCTTATGTAGGTTTTAATTTTTTTTCTATTAAATTTAACGACTTTTTTTTCAACGACTCGAGCGTGGTCAATGCTAGTTTAATATTTTATCAATCATTTCAGAGCCATGCAGTACAATGGAACATGAATAATATTGATGCACAAGCGGTATACTTACATCTTCGTTGTGAACTAAAGTCCGATTCTATGGATACAGGTGAAACCGCATTTGGAAATTCTTCAATGTCGGGAGGGCCTAGTGTGATCCAATTTTAGTGTAAAATTATTTAAAAAAAGCGCATTTCATATACGGTTGCTACTAAAAAGCGTTAATTAAATACATTAATAAATATCATGCAAGTAAGTCTAAAAGTGTCCAAGGAATCGAATGAAATTAAGATTTATAACTATCGCAAAAGTTTCAGAAAAATTTCATTACTGTAATTAACTTTAGGCCTTCATTGCTACTTTATTTCGATTAAGATTTCGCGGCGGCTTTATCACAAAAGTTCCAAGCGTACTTCAATTTACTTGCGTCAATTAACATCACGTGAGAATGTTAAACTTATGAAGTATTTGTACAATAAAAAAATAACACTAAGTATTTTAGAGATACCTGGAAAAGTCTAGAATCTACTACAAATATTGAGTGTCTATTCGTATTTATAGGTAAGAAAAGACAGTAGAATACACACACACACACACACACACTGAAAAAATATCAGTCGGATGACGTGACCAAAAAATAATTAATAAGTAAAAATAGTACATTTAGAGAAATTTGAAGAAGAGGACTTCTTTTAAACGAATTCGGAATAAAAATAGATCAAGATTACTCTAGAAATTTCGAAACCTCGTTTTTTTTTCGGTTACATAAACAATTAATAAAATTGAAGTGTCTCTTTTTAACGTCAAAATAACAGCTATAACAAAAAACAACAATAATAACAATCACATTTTAAAATTTTTGTTTGTCCCTCTGTTTGTTTCGGGGTATAAACCTCCGAAACGGTTAGCCTGATTTTAACGGAACTTTTACTGGCAGATAGCCGATGTTATAGGGAGCAACTAAGGCATCATTTATTTTAGAACAAGAATTAGGGTACCGCGCAATTAAAAAAAAACTGATCATGGTGAATCAATGGGGCGCTTAAATGGCTTACGCTGAGTAAACCATAATAGATATATCAAAATAATGTAATACATAATTGTAAACATTAAAACGAACTACAAAAAAGTCAGCGAGAGTATATGTTTATCTTCTAAGGAAATAAGCAATAACAATAAGCATTTTTTGTCTTTAAAATAACCGCGAGAGGGGCAGCAAGATTCGCGCGTGGGCCCGATTGATGGCATTATGTAGTCCACGTGAGCGACGACTCGGGCACTGCTAGCATTATTATAAGCGAGTTATATTCCGACGGAGGACAGTTGTGTTTTGGACAACCAAACGAATACAAGAAGCGACGACTCGGGCACTGCTAGCATTATTATAAGCGAGTTATATTCCGACGGAGGACAGTACTGTTTTGGACAACCAAACGAATACAAGAAGCCACAAGAGGACAACAATCACAGAAACTGTAAATCTACAAGAGGACTACAACCACAGAGACTGTAAGTACGAGCATAGATTATTTGTATAGAAGATTTCTCTGTATTACGACTGTGATTGAGAACACCTGGTTAGTGAGTTTGTTCCAGTTTTGTTTTGTTGAGTACGAATAAAGTATTTTCGTGAAGACAAACGACATTTTATTACTCAAGAGTATAACAGTAGGTATATTAAACACTCCCAACTTCAGCCCATACTGTATTGCTACATTATGACTATTTTTACCATTTTTGGAATTATTCCTTCCCAATAGTCAACAACTCGATCACAGCGCCCACCTATCCCGCTTTTTTTTCCTAATATCTTTTCAAAAGCCATAAAAAAAAAAAAAACAAATACGCATATTATCTATCCTTTGATTGGTGAGTTATTATGTTTTTAAGTTCATACAAAAATCCAATAGAAAAAAATGGACGTTCAGTTTTACCCAAATAAGATTTTTTTTTCACTTATCTAATTTTTCTTGCCATAAAAACCTAATTCAGACTAAAACGAATAATTTAAAATATAAATAAAATAGCTATATAAGTCCAGCCATTCTCAAGTGATGAGCTTACCAACGAACAATATTTCATTTTAATTTATAAAGATTTCAATGGACACAATTTTTGTTGAAAACCTATATGTTTTGGTACTCTTTAAGAACTCTACGCTTCATAGTCTAAACAAATAGGGTTCCAGTGATGTTGAAAATACATACATTTAATACACTGTTGATCAGTTTTATCAGACCTAATTTTTTTTAACAGCGAAAGAAAATAATATTATATTTGCAGCAACAATTGTACACACGTTTGTAATTAATATTAATAACAAAAATAAGAAATCGACAGTGTATTAAGGCAAATAATAACTTAAGGTTACATGTAACAAGTAATAATTACCTATACTCATATTCAGTTTTTATAATTTATTTCAAGTCACAAATAAATATTTGATATTATTATAAATTAATTTTAATTATTATGCTAGTCAACTTGAAATTTTGTTACATGTGCTCCGGTTATAAAGGCAATGTTGATTATTACACGCTTGCTTAAGCTGCCTGTCCACGGAAGCGGAATGGAGCTGAGGAAACTTCGACTAATAGAATAGCATAAAATCTAGAGATTGCACAGCTTCGCTCCGCTTCAGTGGCCAGGCAGCCATAACCTAAGCTCAGTGTTGCTAGGAGAAACCACGATTATGTGTAAATTTAAATATTTATTAAGAACATTAACATACTTAAAGATTATCTAAAAGTTTTTGGCGAGTTTTTATTTCGATATGTGGTCGTTTTTATGTAACATTTACGAGTAGTTTGGTAATTATGCACAAGTGAAATGGATTATAAATAACTAATAAGAAATATGCATTTTGAGTTGCCGCAAAAACTCTTTGTTCAGTTCCTTCCAACTAACAGGGAAGACACCGTCTTGTTAGAACTTTCAACATTAAAAAAATATTCTATCACTTAATATTGTCACAATTATGTGTAAATAAAACACATTGCCTTTAAATAATTATAAGAATTGTCTAGTATTTTATTTTCTAACAACATACTTTACTAACTAACAACTATCTTGTTTACTAGAAATATTTTTTACTAACTAAAAACTATTTTGATTACTAAAATAATTGCCCAGTGAATCACAGTCATATGTGTATAAGATGTTAACAACACATTCCAGAAATTAATATAATATAAGAATAATGACTCACCATCAAAGTCAGGTTTATAGAGCAGGGATATTCTGTCGATCGGTTGCACGTCGAACTTGGAATATGTGGAGGAAGCATCATCCTCGTCGTGTGATTCGAGTTCGCTCGTAGCGCTCGCGGCGCTTGCACGTGACGCAGTGCTCGTGCGACGCGCAACGCGTGCCGATGGTCTCGGCTCCAACAAAGACCCTAATATTGCTTTTTGATTACGGGTCATTCTGAAACCATTTGAGTTTTTGATGGGATCTTGTTAAGTGTTTAAGTTAGGTCGTTTTTATTTCAATAGACATACGGACAACTTTTCAAAATGCGTTAATTTTATTAATCATTATGAATGTATACGGCTTACAAAAATATAATTTGATATAAATAACTTATTAATTATAAGGACTTAAAACAAAGTCTAAACGTATATTATATTAAATTTCCGCGCAAAAAGTACCGTAGAGCGCGTGACGTCATACGTAGAGCCGGCACTAAGTAAACGCAGAAAATTGTAACATTTTATGGAAACAACAAATATCAGCTCAACGCACCACTTAGGTAAGATTCGCTTACACACGAAAGACTTCATGCTCTCTAATATTGATAAGAACAGCACAAAATATTCGACCTTACTTATTATTTTAAAAATATAAATCAGTATTATTTCACTAAAAAAAATTATAATTATAATATTATTTTTAACTACACTTTAAATTTTTCTCTTGTTCGGTTGCCTATTTATAAACTTATATTATTTGGCTTTTTATTATGTAAGTTTGGCGGCATTTTACCTACCTAATTAATAACTAGGAACATGAATTATAATACGCTACCTTTTCTTTGTTCAAATGACATCAGTTGGCTTTGTTAATATTCAGAGAGTAAATGGACGATAAATAAGTTTACTATCATAGACTTTTTATTATTGTAGACTAAATTGTATTTTTAGTAAGTTTGAAATTTAATTCAATTAAAAACTAACCTTCTAGCTATCGAATATTCAGAAATGAAGTCATTAGAATCCTTGCTAGTTGAATCTTCAGTAATAACCTCAGGTATTGCAGACAATTCCGATTTCGATGCTACAAAAGACTTTCTACTTTTCCGTCCTTGACTAGATTTCGCATCACCTGCACACTCACTGATTATACTCCTATTCGAAGCAACAGAGCTCTCAGAAGCAACGCTTTCATTGTCGTCCACATTTTTGCTTCTAGAGCGTGTGGCTCGTCTCTTTGGAGTTAAAGTTTCTACGAATAGTACCGAATCTCCCGATTTCTCTGCCATTTCTCTTGACATGCGTCTTGTGATAATTTTCCTAACTTCTTCACTCGTTGGTTTCTTGGATCGTGCTCTAGAAGGAGTTTGTTTGTCTTCAGGGGTCACCTCCTTGTTTTCTGGTGTTACCTGTTCAGGCTCTGTTGCTGATTTGTTTGAAGCATTGGATTGGGTGCGTTTCCTAGTGGCGGGGGTTTTTTGTTCATCTACAGTCTGGTTACAAGATGTTGATTTACCCCGTTTTCTAAAAGGGTGTGCCGGTTTACCCACTGTTTGTTCTGGTTCAATAGATTCAGTCTTTTTTTCTTCTTCTATAGCTTGGGTTTTTTCATCACGAATCTTCTGTACAGTTTTAATTTCTGTATCAATTTTTCCGAATTTTATATTTGAGTCCACTGTGTCTATTTCTTTATTACTATTGTCTTCAGATTCTACGGTTGAAATTTTTTCTATTGTAATTTCGGGTACATCTTTAATATTTATTGATGCATCAACAACATCCATAGCAACAGGTTCGGATATTACTGTTTTAGTGTTTGCTTGTTTAACATCTTCAGTAATAATTTTTATTTGAATTGATGATTGAACAACTGTAAAATGCCAATAACGTTTTTAAAATCTATCAGTAGAAATAGTATATCTATATTTTGGAGATTATATATTCATAAACATCTAGTGCACCTAAATTATTTTAAGGTGTTTATTAAACTATCTTTGTTTTAGGGGATAGTATAAATAAAAGTGTCCGCCCTTAAACATACTCTAATATTTAATACTATGGATATGGTTGGAACAAGATTCCTATCTGCACTTAGTATTGCTAGTGCACTAAGTTAGTAATAAATTTTTAACTAGCTGAAATTTTATTTAATCGACAACATATGAGCTGGGCTACCTTGCAATGCATATTTCAAGTATAATACAAGAAGACGTATCAACGACTAAGGAAGACAAAACAAATTAAAATAAATCATTATGAAGAGATCATTTACTAATAGCGATCCCCGGTTCTGACTTGAAATTGTTATTTTGCCTAATTAAATTTTGTTAAGTTTCAACAAATTTTTTATTCGACGGGAAAGACCAAGCAAATTTTTTTTAAACGAGGTATGTGCTTATTTTTTGGCTCCCGTTATATTATTATTCATTTCACACAGCCATTATTTATTAAGCTTCTGATATTATTATACCAAATATTTGCATGGTTAATTTTATGTACGTATAGAAAAGTGTCAATATATGTTTTTATAATGGTTAGACTTTATAAAAATTTCTTAAAAACGAAAATGTTTACTCTTAAAAGATAATGATCGAAAAAGAATGCAAATTACCTTTCTCGTTTCCTTCTTCAATATTCTTCTTATTTTCATTACTGACTTTTACAACTTTTGTTTCTTCATCATCAGAATATTTCAGGCTAATATCAGACTGATCTAGCTCTACGTTGGAATTATCGTCAGTCAATAACGATAATTGAGCTTGGTTTAATGGATCTGCAGAACTAGTTTCGTTAGAAGATGAACATTCCGCTTCATTCTTTTCTAAAATCTCTACGGCAATTTGAATTTTATCTTGTGGTTCTATTTTCTCATAATTATTATCATTCGAATGATGTTCCGCTATTTGAAGTTTGTCTGAATCAGACGTTTCATCTGAGTCTTTGATATATATTATCTCATCTTCGTCATCGGATTCCGAAGCCTGCAATAAGAAGTTTATAATAGTTCTAAATTTTCAAAATATTAAATCTGACTTACAAAAAAGTTTGTGTTACATGAATTGAGAGATGGTTAGCTTAATTAAACTTGTAAAAGATTGTAAGGTAAAGATTATTTTATTATTTTCGAGTATTCGAAATATGCATTTTATATTTATATTGCATACTTTAAATATGTTTGTAATTTTAAATTAAAGAAAAACGAGATGATTTATTCTTTTAAGCTACTTTCTATTTCTTATTTCTATTTCTTTCTATAATGTCTGTTTAAACTTGCCTCTTCAGAACTATTACTAGATACCATTTCTTCTTCTACTACCATTTCTTCTTCTACTACCATTTCTTCTTCTACTACTATTTCTTCTTCGCTTGTTTCTTCATTAACACCCCTGGAATTTTCCTCATCTGACATATCACCCTCAATTTCATTGATTTCCCTTTCAATCTCGACTATTTGTTCTTTCTCTTTCTGTATTACAGCTGCAGCATCTTGACTTTCCATGTCGACATCGCTATCATTACTATTTATACTTGGAACATTTTCAGTCACTTCACGAAACTTCTCTAAACTGTTCGTAAAGTTACGTAAAATAGATCTTTCAAAATCAGTATCGATCATTTTGGCAAACGCTGCAAAGGGTTTAACTGCATTTCGACTGTCTTCTCTTGTTTCCGCTGACGATTCACCAAAGCTGCTTTCATAACTTCTTAGTATCGAATTATTTAATTCAATATCGTTTAGGCTTGATAATGTTGGCAAGGGATTTAAATTCGCTACGCTGCTACAACTTGCGACGGTTTCGGTAGATTTTTGAATACTCTGCGAGCACTCATCGACACTACTGTTGTAGCTACGTAAGACGGACTTCTCGTAGTACGTCTCTTGAATTGTTGTAAATGCTGGTAATGTTTTAAATTTTACATCACTGCTGTCATCTTTATCTCTTTCAATTGTGTCCGTAAGAGAACTATCACTGCAGCTTTGTAAAACAGATTTATTAACTATAGGTGACAGTGTTACATCCATTAAGCTAGAAACTTGTTTTTCAGGCTTCATCGGTGTACATTCCAATACACTTTTAGATTGTTCTGCGCATTCTAAATTAGTTTTATCTAATTTTTTAGTTTTAGCAAATGCATTTGCTTCTAACACAAGTCTCGATAAAGGTTTTTTTTTGGCGGAATGTTGAATTTTAGGTGATATTTTCTCCGGTGTTTTAGAGCGACTCCTAAAACATAACGTTGATAATATATTTTTCTACAAAATATTTTAGCCAGTTATGCCATTTATTCGTTTATATCGTTTTACATACCTCAGACTTCGTGGGTTGACTGCTAAAGGTTTTGGTTCGGGAACAAGCTCAATGTCTGGCGTTTTAGAACGGCTTCTGTCGACAAAATAAACGAATATTAGAATATATGTAATTATATAACAGCAAACTATTTTAGTCAGCCATGCCATTCTATTCGTGTATATCGTTTTTACATACCTCAAACTTCGTGGGCTGGCTTCCAATGGTTTTGCCTCGGGAATAAGTTCAATGTCCGGCGTTCTAGAACGGCTTCTGCAGACAAAATAAACGAGAGTTCAAATATCATTACTGTAATGTAACATAACTGAAAAGCTGTAATTCCTTCTTATCTTAAAATTGATGCAGAGTCTAGCATTACAAATTGAAGACATGTAACAACGGTAATTATTATTTATTAATCTAGATTTCCGGTAATACATTTTATTCTTCTATGATTGAATTTTAGGTTTAACTTATGAAAACTCTAGTAATCTTATCATAAATAGTTATTTGCATTCCGAATTATTCAACGAGCTGTGATGCTGCAAACAGTGATTTGTAGATTAACCTAACGTTTAAATATAAAAACTATAGTAAAAAGTATAAAAAACAATACCTCAAACTACGTCGGCTAGGCGAGGATTCTGCGCTGGACGACTTACAAGGTGATTCTGTGATAGATTCCAGCTGAGGGGATTCAATTATCTCTTTGTTTAATCGCTGTGGAGTACGAGATCTGCTTCTGTCAATTAAAATTATTAAAGTAAGCCAATTTTCTGAAAATAATAATACCAGAAGGACTGTTATAATATTCTTTAGTAAGTTATAGTTCTATAGAAAAATTACTCTTAAATTTACAAAGTGAATAGCCATCTAATTACATTTTATTTAGATTCTATTTCTTTACATTTCTTAAAATATTTATGCAACTTTACCATAAAATCTCCACACTCGAGTGTAAAGTTTTTTGATGATTAGTGATAATAAGTTGTGAGAAGAAGAAAAACAAGCAAATATAATTTATCAGGAATTATTAATTATTAATACATATATATAATATTATATATATATATATATTCGTTTGAATCTAGAAAACAATGAATTTTCTTGAAAAGGTATTTTGGAGTAACTGTTAATTATGAAATTATTAATTTTTAATCGTAGGATCAGCAGTGTTGGAAATGTATATTCATTAGCTCGCATTGTGAGATGGCCAGATCGCGGGAAGGCCTGTGAAAGGCGGGCGAATGGCAAGGTGCAATCGTGGCTAAATGGCGTCGTTAAATGGCCTACTACCATATACATCACAAATTATTATGATATAAATAAGAACCGCCATAACGGTTTTCTTGTTGTCTACCAGAAAAATAGAACACCGAACCTTGAATAACTTCCACACTATGTACAGTGTACAGGGCCCTCTTAAGCAGGGGGTCGGGGCGCGAAAGTTATCATGCCACCCCCAATGTATTTTTAAGGATTCATTACATTATTTCCCTAAAATACTGATAATCATAGATCTAACATAATTTATCGTGCTTTTGAGTTGGAATATTTTTGAATAATGTCATTTTATCATTATCTTTTCATTCTACACCTAGTTATAATAGTCAAGTTTGTCAATCTATCTTGAATCTTGGACCCATGGTTGACTTAGATATGCTGTGCTCGCAGCTCTGTTTTCGTGGATTAGAGTGTTAGGTACTCAGTGTTGTTGTGGTAGGCTAGTAGATACTTATCAAGACTTATGGCGGTCGGCTTTCACCCCCTAGGACTCTGCGCCCGGGTTCCTTGCAGCCTTTGCACCCCCGAGTAAAGAGGGCCCTGACAGTGTAACCAACTGTAACTCACGGTTTCACCCGTGTTATATTTATTCGACTAATCCTCTACCACGCCGCCGCGCCGCCAACGCACCCATGTTCCTCCTACTTCCCGTACAGCTTGTCAGATTGCTTGATGGTCATGGTTACTGCTTCACTCCTTAAGGTTAGCCTAGCGTGAAGTTATATAGTATATAACCTTCCTCAATAAATAGGCTATAATGTGCAAAGAGAGTTTTTCAAATCTGACTGGTAGTTCCAGAAATTAGCGAGTTCAAAGAAAAAAAACAATCTCTTGATCTTTTATATAAATAGAGGTTTGCCGTTGTACGCGCATCAGACAAATAACTACTGGAAAGATTGTTTTTTTCTTAAGATAATATATCTAAAAAAAAAATTGTCAGGACATCTTCATTCAATAAAATGTTATTAAAATTTTAAGAAACTATGCATTTTCTATGCACTACGCGTTAACCGATGTTTTCTTGCCGTGAAGTGGGGATTAATATTAGTATAGAACAGCACGAACGAAGACGCAGGCGGTTGCTAGTCTTTATATATTAATTATATAACTAGCTGAGCCCCGCGGTTTCACCCGCATATAATTTAGAAGAAATCACTGATTGATGATTTATAATAATACTTCAATAAAGACAATCTTTTTATCAGACGGCTAGATGATCACATCGCGGCATCGCACGGCTCGTTCGAACCCCTAACTACTATAGACATAGACCCGAGCTGAGTGTTGACTTCTGACTTACGTAACAAAACTCAAAATTTAGGGCTAGCTAGAAACTGTAGCCTAATGTTATATAACCTATACTATTTCTCGTGAGTCTGGCTATCATATAAAAAAATAATTTTTCAAATCCGACTAGTAGTTCCAGAGATTAGCGTGTTTAAACAAATAAACAATAACTTTTCCGCTTTATTATATTATTACTATTAGTATAGATTTTACATGTTTTTTTTTTATATGGAATGATTCGTATAATTTATAACCAAAATGTTCTAGTCCTTACCATTTCAAATTTCGAACTCTACGTCCCTATGAGACCGTGTCCTAAAAGTGCAACACCTCTTTAAGCTTAGAAGTCTTTAAATGAGGTACTAATATAGTACGGTGACTTTCGAGACATTCCAATTTTAATGAGTATTTGCTTGTTTTAAGTGACTTCAACCTTTTTTAATAAAATCGGATTGAGAATTCAAACATGTGTCAAAATAAAATCTAATCTAAATCAAAAGCACTAAGGAGGTATTGATATCAACTTCGAAGCAAATCACCGCCAAAATAACTTTCTACCCCTTTTTATCCCCGTGAGGGGATGAATTACAATAAAATACGAAACACATCTTCCATCAATTCTGTTAAAAAAGGTTTATGCAAAATTTGAAGTAGATTGGACCAAGGAATCACGTTGCCCCATACAAACTTTGCCCCCCTTTTTCACCCCCTTAGAGGTAGAACATCGGAAAATCCTTTCTTATCGGATGCTTATGTCATACAAAGAACACACCCTCCAAGTTTCAAGTCTCTACGATCAGCGGTTTAGGCTGTGCGTTGATCCGTCAATCAGTCATTCAGGAACAAAGCATTTTATATGTATAGATAAATCAGTGTAACTAAGGTTTTTTATGAAAAAATAGTAAAATTTACCTCTGTCTCGGTACACTGAGAGTAGTTTTCTCTGGATGTGGTTCGCTCTCGATTTCCTGCTTGGGTTGTTCGACTATCGGTTCTAAAGTCGAAGAGCGCGGGCTAAGCTCAGGCGTACGGGATCGACTCCTGTTTATTATTACACAGTCACGCTTTATCATCTTAGTACAAGAGTCATGTGTATCGTAAATGTAAACTTTATATAGCAAAATTGAAGGTATCGGGTATTTTTGAACGTTGTTATAAAGAGTTTTAGTTAAACAAAGAATAAAAGGAAACAATATAGAATATGTATTTAGTTGTAATTCAAAAATTCTAAATTTCTTTTTTTTTTGGATTGTACTATGCTTGCCATCAGATACGGTGACGTCACTCTACCGTGATAATATAAAAAAAGTGTTTTCGTAGAACGGATAGATAGAATACGTTTAAGCCGACACCGTAAGATTCTCATGACTTAAAAATACATGTTCTCAAGAGACGACTTTTCCAATTAGGCTTCTATTTATTTCTCTATATGCTCAACGACGTAAAAGCGTTATTATAATCAAAATGCTTTGCCATGTAAGTATGAGCACATGTACGCACATAATGAAAGCACTAAGAAGACGCAAGAAGAAGAATTAATGAGCTTGAAATGTTAAAACTGTTTTATATTGTTCAAAAGTGTTCGTATATTGTAATATTGTACCTGGTAAGCTTGGTACCACGAGTGAGCGTCAGCATGGGCGAATCCTGACGTTCATTTCCACCTGATTGGGTCCTGCAAGTGATGACGTCACAATATAACGTATAGCATGAAGTATTGGATTATAGATTAGAAAGTAAGCCTCCAATAATTATTATTCTGTTTTTGTGTTATGTAGTAGAATGTAAACAATCTAATAGCTCTCATGTTAGCTGAAAACATTAATTTTAAACTCTTTGTATATTTTTCTTCAATGTGAGGAAATATACGTTTTAAAATGATGTACGAGTCCTTAATTTTGATGCCGAATTAAGGTGGATAAGGGGTTGACACAAAAATAATCATTGAGAAATATGATATTATTATAAAGGTATACCCAAATGATATTATAATACAAATGATATTAAGGTTTGTCTCGCTTGTTAATCTTTGATAGATTGGGTTCATTAGCCAATTCAATAAAAATTAACAGATATACAAAAAGCGTAATTGAAAAAAATAAACGAATCACACAAAATCTCGCATCATATTTGGACAGTAAGTGTGAACAGGGATAACAAGGGTAGTAAAAACTAAAACAAACGTAAATATTAAAATAAGCAATTACCTGTTTATCACAGGAGTACTTTCGCTAACGACATTCCGAATACTCCTCCTTCCTTTAGGCGTCTTCGGTACCGGTATGTCTATCTCTTTCACTCCCGTATCATCGCGCATATCTGTCACTTCGAAGTCGCTGAACGCCTTATCAGACTCGAGCAAAGTTTCACGTTTGCGACGTTTCTCTCCGGAATAACGGGGGTTAATTAAAGTTATTGGTATATCTGCGATGCTCTCTATAGACGTGTTGGGATCGTCCGATAGACTACTATTGGCTGATATTGATAATGATCGCCTGTAATCATATCTATAAGGATATATACACATAATACATTACTATATAAATAAAATAATAGTATTAGGTTTTATAACAAGATCCCTAAGCACATAACTGATTTACCGGACAATAAGTAAAGCCGGTTTTACTGTCAATAGGTTATTATAGGGTGGAATAGTTACAAGAAATGGTGATGTCTGGAAGTGACCCTCTCTCTCTCCCTCTGTACTATCACTAAAATTACATAACTGTACACATTATGTAGAAAGTAAAAATAGAAGATAAACCGGTCTACGTTTCTCGAGCCGGAATTAATGTTTTGACATTCATAAGCGACTGCTTTGGACCTAAGTTTTTTTTTAAATATATTGTATTTATCGTGCTAAATGGAGAAATTATTAGCTTGAGATTTCATGTTATATGACTTAAAACCATTGAAGCTAGTTATTAGTAACCGAAAAATACAGATATATGATTGACTCTGATTGACAATTTTCTGTAATAACAACACCGAAATATTCATTAAATTAAAAGATAAGTAGGAAGAAACTATATAGGAAATTTACACTTAAGTTTTTAGTCAATTAACTACCTTTACTTTATTATATAATATTACAGAAATTATTAAGGAACACATTATAAATACTTTATTAATGGCTTATAAGGGTCACGAACTATCACGCTGAAGCTTTCATTATAATAAAATGTATTTATTTGGATATTGCTGTAAGTAAAAATATAATTTACCTAGCTCGAACACTGTCTTTGTAAATCTTCTGTGATTTAACTTTATCTTCTGTTGCTAACTTTTTAGGCGGCGATTCCAAGGGATGATGTTCGCTCTAAACAAAAAAAAAAACAATGCTATGAAAAAAAACTTATGGGAGTTTTGGCGGGAAATTGATTTGTCATGCGGTGTCATTTATTTTAATTTATCAACTTATGTTATTTAGCCCTAAATGAAGTAATTTTGTCGGTATTTTACGTGTTGTAGCTTGATAAATGATAATCAGAAACGTGCATTTTAAATTGCCACAGAAACTCCCAGAAAAGTTTTAATAAGGGAGCTGCCATCTTGTTAGAGGTATGTTTGAAGATTACAATAATAATTAATAAGAAAAATATTCTATTCACTGAAAGTTGGCAGAATTGTGGATGAACACAGTCTCCATTATTTAAAAATTAGAAGACGAATAAACTTTTGTCCATGATCTTTTGAAAAGCGAACTAAGTTAAAAGGTACTGACCATAGCATGCGAGGTTGTTGTCACAAACGTGTCGGTAGATATATCCGTCTCCTTTTCTCTGAGTGCAGATGTGGATCGCTCCCTCTGTCGCTGTGCAGACGTCGGCATACGCGGTGCGGGTTGTATGGGCGGGGAGGGAGTCGACCCCGACTCGGACACAGTCGGGACTGTGAACCTAAGGATTCTGATAACAGATACATTAGAGTTGATTATTTCAAATCAGTTTAATATTATCAATTAGTTACAATGCAGTAAGGATGGTAAAATGGTAGTGTCTATCGACGTGTGTTCGAATCCCTGCAATGAACCATAAAGGTGATGAAACCATACCATGGTAACTGACAATGCTGGTTGGTTCAGTGTGTTGACTTGGTAGGTGAGATTCTGGCCAAACGCTAAGCGTATAAAGAATGAAAAAAGGAACTTGGAATCTACATTCGTAGTAGGTATTCACATAAATGTTATAGTAATCACATATCAATGATGTTGTAATACACATGTATATTAGCAACAATACAAACATTTAGACTTCTATTTTATAACATCTCAATTTGTATTCATTTTTATGTAATTCATGTTTGTTTTTATGTATTTTATATTAATTTTGAGGTAATTTATATCGTTGTTATATAATCCCTTGATTTGATTTTATATGGTATGCTCTGAGTGTCGTCACGAGAACCAGAGTGGTCCATCTGCTTTTGTCGAGAAATTGAATCAATAATCTAAAAATGTGTGCTTTTACAAAACCACAATGGCCTAAAGTTATTTACATGATACTAAAATAGATAATAGGATAAATTTAATAAAACTTTATACATTTTACATGTAATTTTCACATAGCTTGACAACTAGTTTCATAGAGATATATAATACAGAGAATATAAATAGGTATGTTTCTATATTTAGTAACTGAAGCTTAAAATACGAACTTAGTATCGCTATAATGTGTGTGGTTGCTTGCAGTTTCCAATAGTTCATCATCACTATCACCCAAATATCTCGAATCGACCGGCGAAGGCGCCTCCCTTTCTGAAGCTTCATTCCTTCTTATCTAAAAACAATAAAAAATACGAGTTCCGTCATATGAATAATATTTCTGTGTATAATATAATAATATGTTTATTATGCTTTATTAAAGGTTCTGTTACGATGAGAAATTGCCTCACTGAGCGTATTTTTATCGCTAGTTTTATGGCGAGTGTTCTGAAGAGTTATTTAACCTTCCACTATAGAATGAAGCGGGTTGGTATACGAAGCCACAGATAAACGGTAGCATCCTTTTCGGCAAGAATAAAGAAGATTGCAAAACCTTTTGTTTGCTGCACTGTAAATATTTATTTATTTATTATTTAATGATAACACAACTGGATTCGATGAAACTTTCTTAGAACATATATGTTTAATTTAATGTATAATGATTAAACCCTTCTAATGTTCCAACAGCATACACGAATAGTAGAATGTATCTATATTAAAACAACATTAAAGTTTTAACTAAGATGCAACACTCAGTACAGAGAAACATAAAAAAATACAAATTAAACGTTTAAATACAAACTATTCCTAATTGAGGCCAGAGAATCACAAAAAAAATAAATCAACTTTAAAACGAAATTGCAAAAAGGAAGCATGCGGTATATGAAGCAATGTTGGCCTATATTGGTTCTTGCAAATTGAAGGTTTGATGTGGAATCATCTCCAATCAGAGTGTACTCTCCCCCTACAATACCGGTTTTTTCAAAAGAATCGTGAATAGGCATTTTTGCATGCTTGCATAACAGTAACGACTGCCGATGGAATTTTCACTGACAACTTCCATTGTTTCTAAACTGTACCGTTCTTTCCATTAGATACTGCAGTTATTTTGCCAAGCTTGGATAAAAAATAGTTACCGCATACTGTGGCGTTTTATCTGATCCGTTACACAAACGGTCAGTAATGAAGTACAATTGTATAAATTTGATCGAAATCTAGAGCTAAGTTTATGTGTAACTGCGGCTCCACACCGACCATTTTTAAGCGCTAAAGATGATTTATGCACTTAAAAAGCTAATTCTACGGATACAGTCGGTACTAAAAATATGAGGTACGTCGCGAAGAAAATGTACCACAGATATTAAAACGCTAAATTTTAATTTTAAAATATATAAAATTCAGCAATAGGTTACAGAAAAATACTAAGCAATATGGTATAAAAATTTTTGGGGAATTTAAAAATATATACTGCTTTACATAACATTGAACAGAACGTGATGGAAATAATGAAGTTAATAGAAAGTTCATTATTTGGTATTTCTAGCAAAATGTGCATTATATACACTAAATAATAAAATTTAATCAAATATTATTATCAACGATATATGTGTGGGACAAGGATAACAAATATGTCATATGAATATTTATAATACTACAGAGAATTATAATAGCGTATTTTCTAGTGTTTTTCGTTCCAACATTTTGAACGGTGACCAACAAGTCTACGAGTATAACAACGGCTTGGAAACCTTGTTTGATAATAACCAATAAAAATTGTCGGCATCGTGTTATAAAAAAAAAATGTAAAGATACGTGAAGCGTGAAGTGCTAGAAAATAAATTATATTTATTTCTCCCTGTATAATTAACATTATAAATACCTTTAAGATACTGTGCGGTGTTTCAGCTCCACTCCTATCCTTGTACGGCTTGACGTCAGCACTGAGTTCGGGCATGTCGAGTAGTGAGGCCATCTCACTGCTGAGCGTCTTGCTGAGTTTAAACATGGTAACCGTTTTAGGAGTCTTGGGTGTACCGTTAACGTCTAACTTTGCACGCTTCGACGGTGTCGCTTCTGACGCGTCGTCCGGTTCGTATAAACTATAAAACAATTTATATATAACTATGTATATATAAAACATGAAATAACTTAAAAGGCGGCAGACACGGCTGGGTTTATAAACGATTTTATTGAAGACTTGAAGTACTGTATAAACTCTACAAAACGTATTTCTATTTTTAACTGAAAACTTCTTAAAAAGTATAAATTACTAAGGTTTGTTTGGTTTATATTACGTCATTATTAACATCATTGTTTAGATCACAATAACAGTCATGGAGTCATAAATACGAGGTGCGTTTTTATGTTCTCAGAATGGGGGGACAAGAAGGGAAAATTAAGTTCACAATTATTTTATTTATAAACTCATAAAGAATGACTTTTCCTTGTAGGAAACTGATTCCTTCACTTCTACAATTGGTGGAAAAAAAACTTCAAAAAGCTCTTCTTTCATTTTTGGAATGGGTGGTAATAATCACTTGGAGCCAGGTCTGGACTATAGGGTGTGCAAAACGGCTAACACGGTTCTTGTAGACGGGCGCTTTGTCGTACAAGAGCAGACTCCTCTGCTTAATCTTTCTCTTCTAATTTCTTTAATAGCGTTTTTAAATCGCTCCAGGTTTGTTGCGTATTATTCTCCGATTTATCCTTATAATCCATCAACAAGATTCCATCTGAGTCCCAAAAAACAGTCGCCATGAGTTTTCCGGATTGTGACACCTTAAAAATCTTGGGAGGTGCTGCACCCTTTTTGTACCACTGCATGGAGTCTTGCTTAGACTCAGGTTCATAATGATTGTATACGCCGTATATTTATATCACTCATCCACTTATTAACTCACGCATTCATACATAGATTCGTTCACTCCTTCCTTCCTAGTTCCCACCCGTCGCTTTCTAAATGCATCGCCGAGAGGTCGCATCATAGACTCGCTCTTAACCAGAAGTGACAGTGCAAGCATTACTCTCTCAAAAACGCTCCGCTAAAAGTGTTTAAAATTAACCCGCACCCGCGCTGAACTATCTATAAAATTAGTGCTTATTGGAAAAACCAGAACTCGAGTGCGAGTGAACATATATAAAACAAAAGAACTTACGACCTATGGAAACGGGAGACGTGAAGCGACAAGGTACCTATTTCCTCTTCCTTCATCGTATACCGGCGCTTTCAATAATCAACACCAGTTTCATCTCCAGTAACAATCTGGTTCAGTACATCATCCTTATCTTCGCCACAGAGGTTCAAAAATGCTCGAGAACATTCGACGCGTTGTTGTTTTTGCGGCGGCGTGTGCTTTCTAGGCACTCACTTTTCGCTGATCTTATTCATGCCAAGATATCCTTGGAGAGTTTTAAAATTAGTTGTATCGGATACTCCAACCATTTCTACTAATTGTTACTTTAACCGAGCATCTACCACTACTAATTTTTGACTTTTTTAACTAGTCCCCATGTGGTCACCTCAATAGACCGTCTTGGCCGTGGGTTGTCTTCAAGTGATTCCGCCTTGCTTAAAAAGGTTGTGCCACTTGTTAACCATGATTTTCCGATGACAAGAGTCTCCGTAAACCAATGACATATCTTCCAGTATGTTTTTAACAGATTTTCCCTGCTTGGTAGTAAACTTGATGACGGCGCGATACTCGATTTTCTTCATTTTCCAATCCTTTTCCCGATTGAGTTGTTTAGTCGTCGATATTTCGAAAACGAATGATTCAATTGTGATAAAACTTTATATATTTATACTAATTATGAGTCATTGAGCACAATAAACCCTTAACGAGCCAGCTACCCTCATCCATCCCCGCTTTTCCACGAACATTAAAACGTACCCTCGTATTTCCTACGTACTAACTACAATGGGGCGCAGCGACCAAAAGTTCCGACACTAAAAAACGCCATCTCTGCTTCGACGTCTACCGCCCACTCATCCGCTTGGAGTTCTCATAGGTATTTTTCTACAGCGTCCAACTATCTGGACCTGGGACGTATGTATGTATGTCTATTTCTTTGGTACGCTCTGTAGCCTAAACGGTTTGATGGATTTTATCATACGAAGTGTCGTAGACGAATCTGTTTTAATTGTGGGACTTATATAGGTTAGGCTATATAATATTTAAGTGCAACGTGTAGAAATCAAATAAAAATCAAAAATTAAAAAAAAAATTTTTAGTCAAGAAGACTTTTTTGCAGTAATTTTTTTTGTTTTATATTAAATCATTTATTATTTGTGGCCATCGTTTAAAATGGGATTTCTCGAAAGTCAACCCCTGTGGGTGTAAAAATGGATGTCAAAGTTTGTATAGGAAATAATATTTTTCCACTAGGATTATTTTTTTGATTCTTCGTATTAAATTGTTGGAAATGTACATTAGCTCGCATCGTGAGATGGCGAGATCGCGGGAAGGCCTGTCTGCTAGTCTGCTTCGTGCTTTGGCCATGAACTCGCGTTTGTTTGTTTTGTACATGCTACGTCATTCCGGACGTTCGGCTAGAGCTGAGATATATGTGATTTACGGTGGTTGAAGTTTTTGCATTGTATAACTTTGAGTTGGTGTACCAGGAGGGTTTTGATGAACAGATTACTTGCGTGATAGTGTACTGTGGTATGTGATGCTGTACACACACACAGTTCACTCTACACACACAAAATCAAAATCTCCAGTCCAGGTCGACGGGGCAAGATCTTTTGTTTGTTATTAGAATAATTACTGTGTATCGCAGCAATAGTTTCGAGAGGGATTGATTCGCGATAGATTGAATTAAGGGCCCAGCACATATTACGCGAAGCTTCTCGAACCAAAATAATCTTCGATATTTACACATATATCGGCGTTTTTTAAAATTCAACCCCTAAGAGTTGAAACGGGTAATAAAATTTATATGAAAAATACTATTTTTCGGATCAGATTTATTCCACGTGGCCAGAGACAGTCAGACAGTCCCAACAGCAGCCTAGTAATTTTAGTACCAAACAAAATAATCCCCCAATATGATACGCAGAATTCTAAAGATACGCAGAAATTTTATACACGGGAAGTTAATCATTCTATAAATTTATATAGGCTATATTTTGTCTTACAGAGTTCAGAAGGGTGGTCAATGCGACAAAGCCCATTAATAAAAAGAGAAAAAAAAAAAAAAAAAAAAAGGGTGGTTGGTATATTTTTGATAATTTTTTTAAATATCCAGATGAAACCTAAAAGTAATTAATTTTCAGTAAGCTTATATTAAACTTCCTATATTAAGTCAATCTATACAAATAAATAAAGTTTTTGTCTGTTTGTTTATTCTGGGTAATCTCCGAGACGGTGGGACTAGGGCTGCCTCATTTTTTTTTTTGCAAGAAAAATAGTATATTTTTCAAAGAACTGCAAAAAATATAGTACGTTTGCGTTATTTTGTAAAAAATAAAGTACACATTTATTTTTAATCGTGAATAATTATTTGCCTAAAAAAGTAGTGCAATGTTTTCAGGGTCCATGTATACATAAACGACTCCAACGATTTGCATGAAATTTTGTATTTAGATAATGTTTAACATTCCAAGTTTACCTAACTACATAGGTACTTTTCTTTTTTTTTAGATACCGAGCGAATCTCGGTTGTCCAGATATTTAAATTAATTACCTGAACAGATTTGGATGTATGGGATATCTTTAGAATCCTTACATCATGGCGAATAGCACTAACTTTAAAAAAATTCAATATAGCGTCAGTATGGCTTAATTTTCAAATATGAAAAAAATAATTGAAATAATACATTACAACATGAGTATCAAATTTTGGGTTATGTTATGCAAATTTCTATATCCATAGGTATCACTAGCACATTGCCGACCTTGAACTGTCTTACCCCAAGGAGCTCTTGAAACTTTACTTACCACAGGGAAAATAACCCAAAGGTATTTTTGCCTGCAATCTTTTTCGGGTAGATGTATTCCACCAGTCAGATTGCCATAAGTAGACAAAATCTACAATGAAATTTGTCTGTGCCATACATCTCAAAATATATTTGTTTTTGTATCTGTGGTATAGCATTTGCCTTTTTTCAGTATTATTTTTCGATTCAAACACCTGTTATTTGCTTATTTTTGAAACAATTTCATGCACCATAATTATTTCTGAATACAAATTGTTGACATTAAAATTTAATTTATTTAAACGAAATTTAAAGAATACAATATGCTCTCAATTTAGTTAAATTTAATTTTCATGTTTAAATTCAGAAATTGGCATAAGACAATTTGTTGGTTTGAAATCAAACCATTTATTTAAAACATTATACCATTTATATTAAATTTTTCACATGAAATAAAATCAGGTTCTTATTAACTTGAAAGTTCTGGAGACTTTTCTTTAATTTATTAAGTTTCCTGTTTGTATAATTTCCGAAGAAGTGATCTGATTTTCACTGTTCTAATTCATTCTTTAATTTTTTTATAATATTGTAGACATCTAAAATGGCGATGATATTACCTCGTACAAATTTCACAGTTTTGTTGAATTTATGCAATATATGACTGACAAAATTAAAATAAATTTCAAAGATAATTTGCCCTTCTATTTCATTTAACAAAAATGTGATAGTTGAATTAGCAATGAAAATATAGTATTTTTCGTACTATATTATTTTTCTATAATATATAGTACAATTGACTAAAATATAGTACGAGTAGCAACCCTAGGTGGGACCAATGTTGACAGGACTTTCATTGGCAGATGATATAAGGAGTAATTTAGAAAAAGAATTAGGGTTTTGCGCAAATAAAAATCAATTCGGAGAAACAACGATTTTGGGGCGCCGCAAACATGGCTACGCTAAATAATACATAAGAGATATAGGTATCAAATTAAACGAGCACAGCTAATCGGTATTAAAACTAATCAAAATGAATAAAACGCTATATTTTGAATATAATTTAACAAACATAGATATACTTTTTGTAGTTTCAATTTTATTTTGTTTTGTGGCAATTTAGCTTATTCTACTTTATTTACTGTGCATAACTTGTACATAACACAATAAAAGAAACGCAAATGAATACCGCATTGACTTCAATTAGCATTACTTTGATAAAGTACTATTAACTCATTATTTACAATTCAACAGTGAAAATTTAAAGTAATTTTGAGGTTAGATGATAGCCAATCAGATATTACAGGGTTCCAAAAAATATAATCTTTGTGATATATCAAAGAGATCTTAAATGGTACATAAAAGATTTGATGGATTTATGTTAGATTTTAACCATCTTACCTTTAAGAAGCTTATAAGATATCTTCTTGCCGTACGAGCCAGAGGTATGATAATCTGCGCCTGAGTTGAATCAGTGATTCAAATTATCAGTACGAGAGATCTTGTCTCAAATGAACGAAAAAGTGTCAAACTTCAAAATAATGTTGCTACATTCATTTTTCAATTGTTGTCCAGCCGTTTATTTTACGTTTTGATTATTTGCAGACATTAATGGAAACTATCTGCATTGAATTGACACCAATTCGTACAGTACAGAAATTAAATAGGCTAACATACCAAGGTTAACGAAGGTACTGATATAATTCACAGGATTAGGGTCTCCTGGCAAAAATAGTAGTCACTAAAAGGTATACTGTGTGATCCAAGTATTTCAATGAAATAAATGTTCGCCCGGCGTTATCATTTGGCTTCGAATTTTAGACAGTAAAGAAGACCCATAAACAAAAATACACATGAAGGGAATGATGATGCCTAAAGAGGAGGGAGGTGTGACCAGACTTAGTGTTAGTGAAAAATCAGTTTTTTTGGGATAACCGATAGTTTTTGGAAAAACTATTGATCAATCGATTGTTTTTTGCAGGAAATATATGTCAGCCCGCCTACGAAGAAGACGGCGAAAAAAAAATCATTATCGGAAATTAACAATCCATTTTTGTGATTTCTACAATCGATTGTTCGATATTCTTATGACTAACGATTAATCTATGTTTTACCAAAACTAATTAGCAGGGTATTTAATCACCGTACTTACATTCAGGAAACTTTGACAGCCTAATAATACTAAATTAAATAGAAAATCTAAATGTAGCAAAAACTATGTAGTTTACCTTTCTTTTTAATTTAATAGGGTAATAAGACATAATATTTTCTTATAGCAAAAATAGATTTCGCTTTTGTGAAGTTTTGTCCTTTATTCCATATAAAGTTTGTTAGATGTCGCTAATTCGCTATAGCTCTATTTTCAGAAAATGTCTGTTCAATACCATACGAAATATAAAAATTCAATTGGTAAAAACATTTTAGTATGTACTTTATCTATAATGTTATTATTATAATATCATAGTTATAATAAAAAGTACTAAACTTTATTTTGTTTATTTATAAATAAAAAACATATAAAAATATGCTTGTATGTAGGTATATTTAATTTAAAGATTTAGTAGGATTGCTTCTACGATAAATGATTTTGTGAATTGCTGCTGGCAACAATCATACTGAAATTTTAAATATGGCTACTGTGCTTGAAGTGGTTTATTATTTTTTAGTCATAGAAAGTAAGTATGTTTATGTTTTGTTAAAATCTAAATAACTGTGTGGTTAAAAATTTAACTTGTGTATTTTAATTTCAAGAAAAATTTGATTTGAATCTACTTGCTTTTCTGGGTGTTTAGAAATATATAAAACGTAATGGTATAATGTTAAAATAAATAGTGAGAGATTGAGAAAAACATTGATAGCAAAATTCCTGTTTTATAATATCACGAAAGACGTGATTTGATTCTTAGAACCATGTATGTAGGTCTTTGAGGCATTTATAATTATTATAACTATAAAAAACGTAACAAACAAAATGAACATTAAAATTGGTTTTGCTAATATAACTATCATTAAATGTTTCAGTTACCACCAAGTGTTCCTTTGTTAGCGTTTATTTAATATAACTGTATAAAATGTCAAAAATAAATGAACGTATTAACTAAAATTGGTTTTATTTTTATCTTTTATAACATAAGTAATTTCCCAATATTTTTATTTTATTTGCATTGGTGCCATCTACTGCAGCAGCGAAACATTAATACACTACTAGTTCCAAACAATGAAGACAGTTGTCGCTAGATATGCGTTGCCACTTTTGACCGAAGAGATTGGTCTCTATTTCTGTATATTATAAAGTACTCTGTGCTAACTAGACTTGATTAAATTCGTAAGGCAGATTTTAAATCACTGACAAACAAAATCACTGAAAAGTGTCTTAGGTATAGATATATCAAAAGACATGACGTCGATCATATTAGTACATATTGCGTTAAACCTACCGGAAAAGAATAGAGTTAGACGCCGCCTGCCATCGTGGTTATAAATATAAAAGGAACCTCAAGCAAGGCCAATTGCCAAAAGAACCAAGCCAAGATAGTTTAGTTTAACTTGGCGCAGAAATGTGAGAAGATCCGAACTTGTATTTATTTTGTAAGAACTACACAGCGTATTAAGAAAATAAAAAAAATACACTATAATTTTAAAGTGCCAATTACGAAAATTACCTACTATATTATATTGCACAGTGTTTATCAATATATATTTTTAAGGGTGCGTGTTTGTTTGAGTACGTTTGTGCGTATACATGATAATAATAATTTATTACCAAAAAAGTTTACAAATTAAGATGATTAAATACACAATTTGGCAATGGGACTCAGCTGATGCTGTGACGTGATATTCGAGGTTAGGTTAGGAATTGGAATCCACCTCAGCACACAGCGCTGGTTTTCAGTCTGCCCCACATTCATAAATAGTCAATATTACGCGGGATCAGCGGCTCGGCTCGGCTTGTCACATGATAATATTACAATTTTATTAATTTAAAGATAAGTTAAAGTCAGATAGTTATGTGTATGCGTGTATATAACGGTATTAAAGACGGACGAAGATTTTTCGAAAAAAGCTTAACAATACCATTAAATTTCTCATACAGTTTTACGATTAGTTCCGTTTGGTGGACATCATTTTTATAATCCAGTTATCTAAGCGACACGGTTTACTTTATGGAAATATAAATGTTAGATAGAAAAGAAAACAGACCAACAGGTCGCGTAAACAGATGTGAGATAGCGATATCTTACATAATCATTTTATTTAGTTTCCTTAAAATTGTTCATGCAAATAACACTGCTCAGTGTCAGATGCACAATAAATAAAAATAAACTCAACTACGACTATTTTAACAATTATAGCGCTTTTTGAACCAAAAAAAAAGTGGTTACAGCGATAGAGATACAAAATTCATAACCCTTTCTCTATTGCTCTAAAGATTTTTTTTCTGTCGCTCTCAATTTTTAGTGGATCATATTCCTAACTCTTTTAGTTATTCACTCTACGTAAAAAACGATACCTTTTTTGCTGAGCCTCATTCAAAACCTCATTTTCAGAAAACTTTTGACAACATGACTTTATTGGGTGAATAAATATTACCATAACACATTTTCTTTAAACGGTAAATAATATAGCTTGCTGTCAACACGAAGCAAAAGTTAAATATTATTATTACATAATATAATAATAATGATATCAGCCCGTAAGTGTTCCACCGCTAGGCAAAGGCCACTTCCTAAGAAAATGTACGGGCTAAATCACTTCGCCAGCCCATGAAAATATTATTATTAACCTTTCAACTAAGCTGCGCTTAAACGTTTGCAGGAATAAAACATTTCATAATTATGTAAGTGCTGTTGATTTTTATAAGTAACTAGCAAACCACGCCACGCTTTTCTGTGCCGTTTTGGATTCCATACGGAGCATTGATCGAATCGCTACCAAACTTTACAAGATCACCCGCTGGGCTTATATGAACTTTGTGTGAAAATTTCATCAAAATCGTTCCATCTGTTTTGAGTCCATAGAGAACATAAATAAAAACATCGATTTTTATTTATAGGAAGAGGAAGAATAAAAAACCGTTAGACCTTTCTTTATAATGACAAAATTATAATATTAATTATATAATATCATGTAACAATAGCCTTCAAAATAATGTGAATTCATTTTACAAAAAACTTAATACACTATTAAACCTGTTGGATGTAATAATTGTATTTAAAAATTCTAATTAACATAAAAGCTGAGTTTTGAGACAGCCGGTAAAGCAAGTAAAATCTGTTGATTGATAGTAAAAAAACCATGAGGAAACTTTGTACTTTATAATCATATACAGTGAACTGTATCCCAGTAAACACATGACCTTAATTTAACATCACAGATAGATCAGATTATACATCATATTAACATTATATTAGGTCATTACGTATGAAATTAGCGTTTTATAAGGAAAAAGTAAAACGGAAAAAAAATTATCAGTACCAGTAGTGCTGTAGGATCTGTACTATTATTATCTATGCAATTTCACCATTTTAAAGATAGTTCATTGATTCCATTGCTGAAAAAAATGAGGGAGCGAGAATCAATAAAATATTTGAAAACGGTTTGGACAGCCTCATCAGAATTGTTTTTTTTTTCCTTGCAAGAAACTGTCCAAATTTCGAAAAAGTTGTAATCTGTTGGAGCAAGGTCTGGTGTGTATAGTGGGTGTCGGAGACATTCCAACCGCAGTTCCTCTAATTTAGTGACCGTCTGTCGTGAAGTATGGGGTCTAGCGTTGTCCTGAAGCAGCAGGAGGTTAGCTAGGTTGACCAGTCTCGGTTGTTTAACGACTAACTTTTCCATCATGGTTTGCAATTGTTGTCAATACAGTTCTGCCATTATCGTCTGGCCAGATCTTAGGAAGTTGTATTGTATAACACAAGCACTGGTCCACCAAACACTCACCAGTACCTTTTTCTAAGTCAACTTTCGCTTGAGACAGGATTTCGCCGGTACTCCTGAGTTCAACCACTGTGATGAGCGTTTCAGATTGTCGTAAAGGATCCATTTTTCGTCACAAGTAACAATACGATTCAAAATTTCCTCGTTATTGTGACGGTCGAGTAACGAAACGCAGCACTCAATGCGTGTTTGTTGGTGTGCTTCAGATTGACTGATTGACAAGATTGACTGAAAATTTAGATATACGTACAAAAAGCGAGTTTTATATATAAGATAAAGAAGGAAAATATTTATAAAAAATATTATTTGTGGCAATGCCGTAATTTTCCATCAAATTGTAAGCTTCAAATATCATTTTGAATATATCAATATAACTTCAAATCAAGTTACGTTAGCTTTACTTTTCTATACAATTAATAAAAATTGAAGTATCTTTTTGTAATGTCAAAATATAAAAAATATAAACGATACCTATAACAAAAAACCCATTTAAACCAACCCCCTTCGGGCGGGTGTGTAGCCATAACGGGTTACTCCAAATAAAAAAAGGTTTAGCGTTATGGGCACAAACTCACTTGAATGTTAAGAGACGATTTGGCCCAAGACGTTGACACGCTAAGCCTTGTGGGGAACTGGCTTCCAAAGTGCAGCTGCCAGAATATAACTTAAAGGTGCTTGGCGACAGACTTTCAGATTGAAGGTGGTATCACGATGGCTTCCTTTATCGAAAGCTCAGGCTCATTGCAGGGATTCGAACACAACTCGATAGACGTCGAGTCCCTGCATACTACCACTGAGCCATCAGTTTAATTTTGTTATTTCATTTACACACTTCTCAATAGATTTAAACTTTAAAAGCATAATCGCATTATTTATTCTAGAGATCTAAAAAAAGAATGGATAATCGTAAAATCAACTTCTAATTTAAGTTATGCTAAAGTGCGTTCTGTGCGTTTTTATTCGCATGGAGTAAAATGGCATTTCGAGTCTTGCTAGTTTATTGTATTTTTAAAATAGTGATGTCACCGAACCGAACTAATCGTAAAAGATATGAGACAAACATCTTAGCATTTCATGGATTCACCGTGCGGGTGCCGGGTCCATCGTGTGGCATAGAGGGAAACACGAGCAGCTTTCGAGACTTGCGACCCAAGTGTTGATTTAAGGGGACCTCTTATGATGTACATCAGCACTAATCTTGACTGCCCGCGGCGATACCCTCCATGCCAAGCCAGATTTGGTAAGAGCCTGTTAATGCTGCTTTAGATACCCGTTCTAAAATAGAACTTACTGCAGTTCTCGACAGGCCGAAGTCTTTTAGCAAGTTATAGAGAGATTTTGCATGAATACCTCTCACTCCCACTTCTACCGCATCTAAGTTAACCGCATAGCCGTTTTTGGTTAGCTCATTACATACATATATTTATTCATTTTTAAGTTATTCGAAAAAAAAACATTAAACACTTCAAAAGTGACGGCAGACTAAGTCACGTCTCTCGTGGGACAACCGAAACATTCTATTTTTTAATTTGTTCGCCATATATATATTTTATAGTTTTCTGAATTATGTAATGATATTAGTAAATTATCGGGTGTGTAACACAACATATTTCAATTAATAAATAAAAACCCTCAATTCAATATTTAAAATCTTACTATTGAAATAATTGTAACGTAAAATATACGCTAGAACACTACAAAATAAATGTGACAACATTATTTTGAAGTTTGACATTACTAATTGTCAATTTACTCTGTGGAAATTAAAAACGCAGTATGAATCTCTGAAATAATTATTTGACAACTGTCAATATTGTCATGTAACCGTTCTTATGATGAACATAGTATAATTGATTTTATAAGTTACAGAACGAGACGTAAAATTTGTAGGAGTATTTTTTTTCATAGAAGAAGAATATAGTTGCTTGAAAAATAAATTTACTGATAATATGAAAAATTTTAAACATTTCAGACAAGTACAAATACCAACGTAGTGAACAAAGAATTAGCGGATAAAATACGTTAAAATAAATATGGCCGTGACGACAAGTGCTAGGTATCGATTTTAAGCTCAGCCGCGCCATTAGATATAATACAACAAAAACTTACCTTTTAGATGGACCCAGTTTAGGCTTGCATATGAATGGTGTGTCTTCTATATTTAATGCCCGTTTGAGTCCTCGACGCATTTTCGGTTTGCTAACCCACATTTCGCATGTATTCTCTATTGTGTCCTAGATATACATATATTTACCATATTAAAAACATTATTAATTAAAATAAGATCCAACAATGTCCACACAAATAAACATTACAACTTGCATGTTACATATAAAATTATTAATATTTTTGAATCTTACTTGAATGAAAGATGATTGGTAGGTAAACGTGTTTTTAGGTGATTTGGCTTGTACATACACCGACATCGGTTTTGGAGATATTACTGTAAAAATATATATATATATATATTTAAAGTAATTATATAATATTGATATTAATATTATAATGGAAACAGGTGCAGAGGTGAACTTTATGTAGTAACAGGAGCGATAAGTGGAATCATTAAAAAGCTCGATGATCGATAAAAATACTTTTTGTGAATAAATGAAGACGTTATACTCCTTTGACGTAATCAAAATGATTATTAATTTACTGGAAAATAATGAATCGAATTAAAAAAAAATTTAAACTCTTTTTGTAATTTATTTCAAGAACCACTGGATACAGCATTAAAAAAATCGAGTTTGACAGCACAATAATACCAGAGGTTTAGAATAATATTGCGAGTGTGTGAAAACCATTTTTCAATTCAGGGATCCGTTTGCTAAATATTAAGCTTTAAATTACTAAGTTTTGTTAGAGTCAAGCGCTATCTAAATGATTGTAAGTGAAAAAATCACTGTAGTAGTATATACAATGAAATTAAAAGAAGAACTACATATCAGACGCTTTACAAGTTAACGGGCCATAGTCAATCAACTTATAAAATATAATTGGAGAAGGAATTTCACACAAACTCCAATGAAAATTACTTAAAGCCCCCTCTCTAAGACTGCTTATTGTGACGTGCAACTACGGAACGCTACAATACGCGTGGCCCGACACGCACTTGGCAATTTTTTTACAATGCCCACGCCTAAAAGAAGTTTGATAGAAATTATCATTGATATTGTTTGATCTTATGTGATGATGTGGCCCAAGATGGTAGCACGCTAGGCCTGGTGGAAGTCTACTTCTCAATTGCAGCTGCCGGAACACACATATTGTGTGGTAAGTATAATATAACTTCAAAAGGATATTTTTTATTTAAATAAAGTATAAAAATACGTACCATGCGTATCTATATCTCTGTTTTTAAGAGCGAAATTAGCAACACTGTTTACAATAGGCGGCAGTGAAGCTGTTACGACGTCCACGATAATGTCCCTGGCGTTCTCCCTGTCCAGCAGTTCGAAGACCGACTCCACTGAAGTCGATATATTATCTTTCACTCTCGGTTTGGAACCTTTTAGCTTTCTGTTATATCGCTCCGCCTCCAAATACCTGGAATTTGTTTTCTTCGTTAATTGGTTTTCCAATATCTTGTATTATAAATTATTTATTATCGATATAAACATCCAGAATATCGATTTATATACCGTTTTATTATTTAACATGATTTACTTGATAAAACTCTTAAGACCCAAAACTTGTGGGTCTAGAAGAATTAAATTTTGCACAAAATTCCATGTATGAATTAGGTGAAAACTTAGACAGGATTTTTGAAAATGTTGCCCCCTAAGGGTTAAAAAGAAGATGATACCTGAGTTGGGAATTCCCACCAGATACAATATTTCATAAAAAGTATTAAGTGTGTAAATTTTACCTAGACTGTTGCAAATAGTACATAATAAGTATATCGGATGTCTGTGCCTCATTGCAGTTCTCCAGGTATTTGATAAATACATCCTCCTCTAGTGGTTCTAATGTTACTTGTAGTAATTTAGAAAGATGGCCTGTGTTGCGACATCCTGGGAAATGCAGAACACTTACATACAAACGTTTTGAAAATAGACAAAAGAAACACTGAAAATATATATTTAGTTTATAGTAATTATAGTTATCTGAAGGAATGGATACACGAGTAGAGTATAACCAAAGAAGGTATGGATGGATTGTGTGAGAAATTATATGCAATAACTTGGCGACCGAGCTGTGCTCGGTGTCTTATATTATAAACAAAAAAACAAAAACACCTATCTAGATAAACTTGGAATGTAAAACATTATCTAAATGCAAAGTTTTATCCAAATCGTTGGAGCCATTTCCGAGAAACCAATTACATATATATATATATATACAAGAACTGCTCACTTAATATAATAAGATATAAAAGGTGTGAATACTGAGACGACAGTTAATAGATCAGAGAGGAAGAGGAAAAATGTTGTGCTAACACTACTTGGGGCAAGAAGGGCAAGAGTAGGAATAAAATAGTTATAGGCAAACTAATTTTGATTTCATATCCTTCCTTACCTTTGAAAAAGAAATTCAGTACTTGCACTTTATTATGAATATTGAAAGTGTTTTGAACGCATATCCTTATTACATCCAGCGCTTCGAAGACCAAGCCTCTCGCTAAATAGAGACTGCAGCACGACTGCCAATCTTCCAATTTATCGTAATGTTTCAGTTTCGGAGATCCATCGCTGTCGGTTATGCTCTGGATTGGCGGTGGTTTGCGTACATGCAGATACTGTAATGCAGCTTGACTTTTCTTTTGGGCCAGAAGAGAAGACAGAACTACGTGGTGTTGCCATTGTGATAGGGTATTCCCGGTTAAACATTGTAGTTGGTCGAGGGCAAACTGTTAATTTCAACAATTTTTACAATTTATAATTGAATACCTCTAATTCAGTTATTCCTAAAATAGGTTTCATTAATCGTTTACATTTGTTTACAAAAACATATATGTGTACAAACTTACACCTCGCGCTAAACTGTTTGACCGCTGTGAACAATATAGGTGCGTTAGTTTGCGCAAAACTAACATTTAGGGACAATTACAATTACTAGCGATCACCCTAAGCTCGAAATTCGACCTGCGACTTTTTGATCATAGACTATTTTCTGTTTGACCTTTGTTTGGGGGTCTAAGTTCAGTGGCACTGGTTCTGTTAGGATTCGCAGTATTAATTTATTTAAAATATATTAGTAACAGATATTATAGATAAACTTTAGAAATCTACACTCCCCCTGTTAGCGACGCGTAGGCCTAAGCGTAATGATACGAGAATAACAATTGTAAATATAAGTTGTAGGGATGAATAATTTGCACGAACAATCAATAATTTAATGTTTCTAATGTTTTGAATATGATATTATAACGTGTAGGTATGTAAGAACAGTATATAAGTTATGGAAATGTTTGTAGTTTAATAAAAATAATCAATTAAAGTACTAAAATCATATATTGTCAATAATTCATATTTTATAAAAGTTGTACGTAATGTTTTGTGTTATATAAGTAAAATGGCCTTCTGTATATGTTTTATAATGTTTGTAACAACAAATAGTGTGTATATAACGAGTCACAAGACGCTTTAAAGTTGCAATGTTTAATGCTTTGTATCTCCCATGTTTATTAACCTATAATGTTAAAGTTAGTGTTTTTGGATAGGTATTTGTGTCTACATTTATGTGAAATAGTTTTTATAGTAATTGAATAATTGTAATTAGAGATATTAACGACTTATTGTATTCTGTATACAAGTAATAATAATAATAGACAGAGACAGCGATAGTGCAACCACGACGCATTACCGCGGTTACCGGACCACACCCAAGTTTGGTAATGAGCAGTACAGATAGAGACGCCATCGTCCGTCTCGCTCTCCGGCAAACAATATAAAAGGCGCACTACTGGGGCCAACGAGCACACACGGGTGCCACAAGCTGAAGAATCAAGACTCAAGACTCAAGAAACTGGAAGAAACAGTACCCAGAAGATAGTACCTATAAATTGTATTGTGTCTTGAAGAATACAGCAAATTTTATTGTGGTGCTTGTGTGTCATTTCGCATCTTCTAAGCGTTCAACCCGCCAGCGACCCAGTCCATTCCGCTCCGTGCTACGTCATCGCCGCGCCTACTAGCAGGCACCTCACTGCGTGTGTGTACCTTGATGTTTCGCCCTCTTCACGCCTAGTAGTTTCGGGTGTGAGCAGGGTTGGTCGCACGTAGTGAGAGGGGCTCGCACGCACTGGTTTCCAGACAGCTGGTTACTGTAGCGTGTTATCCGCCGTCGGTTATACAGAGTTCGAGGGAATCGTTTCCGTCGCGTTCGCGCCCTGGGTGCGCGGTCCCGCTCTGTATTTTGTTGATGTAGCACATTTGTATGAGGGCACACGCACGCGCCTCATTTTACCCCCATATAAACTTTAACCATGCCAAATCTGTCTTCCGTGCACGCAATACGCTTAAAATAGTACCGAAAGCTTTTGCTTTACGTATTAATATATAGATTTAGTAGTAGTATTTAATATCAATTAATAAACATAATGATTATCTAAAAGGAAGATAACACATGTCCTTTCTAAGTATTATTTATTCAACTGTACAATGCGCAAGTTCGGACTCGTCGCTGTTTTCAGATCGGCCATAAAGTTTGGAGCGGAGTGAGATGTGCTTTAAAAATAATCATCCTACAATAACTGTATTAATAAAAGTATACGATATAAGTTATATATACCTACAAATATTAAAACATGATCAATGACACTTTGGCTCACCACATCCCAAAAATGTACGTAAAATTAAAATCGACGGGAGCTAAATTATTAATAAAGAAATATTTATGTAGATTTTAGCGTCTTGAATACTTACATCAAAGTCTCTATGATCGAGGTGCCAAAAGGCCTGTGTGGCTTTTATAGCGGTATTACTTAGACCGAACATAGTCGGGAACTGCATCAAGCGACGGATCACTGCTTCATATCTGCAATTATACATACAGTGCCATGATCAATTGTACACACTGATGTGTCACATTTACATATATGATGTGTGGGTGATGTCAAATATAGGTCATGACGTGCTCACTAGGTAGTTACGAAGCTCACAGTCATTACATAATTATATTGGTTGTGACCCATACAAGACATTATTCAATCGTGAATCAAATTAACAAGAAACTATTAAGCATTATTATTATTATAGTTTTTTATTTCATCAACACAGCGTGCACGCCTAAATAAAATTGGTTTAAAACATAATCGAAATATTGATTGATAATCGTAACTAACTTTCGTTTTAAGTTATGCAATAAACAATCGACATTTATCATGCAAACTTTCTTATGATAAACATAATTTAATTAGGTACGTAAATTATGTTAAAACATTTTATTTCTTTATAAACAATTTACATGTTATATAAAAAAGCTTACCGAACTTCATCAAAGACCATAGAGTAATCGACGAGTAAGTACAACACTAAAGAGTGTTTATGCTCTTCTGCTATGTCAGGCAGGAGATAGAGTCGCAGCAAAGAGTAGAGTGAAGGAGGCGGATAGAGACCATTGCATTCACTCCCACCGTTTATCCACATTCTGTTTAAATATTTGACATTATTATTATTTTGCCTACTATGTATCGTTACCATAAAAAAAAACAGAGCGACCCTTACAGTAGTCTCATATGATGTGTCACATCTGACTTAATTTAGTTTAAGCATATAAATTACTTACTGTTAACACTGTAGGTTAAGCGCACAGCTAATGCGTTCTCCTTCTCTATTTTATATAGGGCCTTTCTCTTTCTCGTCAAACACACGCACACACACACACACTATTGGTTGCTCTCGGAAAATGGGTTGGTACTATCCGACGGCCAACTCTACCATCGCACCCATTCATTGGTGAAATCGAAAAAATTGCGCGCACTTTGCCGACTTCCTCTTACACACATCCGTCCCTTTTCACGAAATCATTCCCACAGATTGCACGAAAGCGAGAGGAAAGATGTTACAAATAAATAAAATGCATGTTGCGATCCCGCTAGCTAAGTAGAGAGACGACAACCTTTTGGTCTTTATGCAAAACATCTTAAAAAACTTTTAAAGAACTATTCGGGCTATCGATCGGGACGCACGCATGCTGTAAATCCCATTTCCCGCTAAGGAAACTAAAAACGTGTACGGTTTCGTGCGCAACATCTCTTCTCTTGCCCGGCCAGACTCCATCGTTACCCTCATCATCATTATCAACAGATAAGATTGTTTTATAATGGTGAAATCCTATTTTCGCCTAGGTTATTAATTCCAAACGAGAGTATTGCGTATGCATTTCCCAGTCTACGGCGTGTAGGGCGAGGATAGGAACACCGTTGGGATTTTGAATTTTTTACGTTGGATGTGTAAATGCATTTTTACCCACGTTAATAAAAAGTTAGTTAATTCTAATTCAAAAATAAATTAAACGGTTACTTACTCATGTATCCTATCACCACCAAACTCATGTTCGATCAGCTGATCAATGTACAACAAAGGGCATGACTTTTGTATACTTTTATCATCAGAAGGTACGTTATCTTGAAGGCGATTCAATTTTTGACGTCTGAAAATAAAAAAGAACTTCAATATAAATGTTCAGTGATGTATATACAGACTATTACAGACGAAGTAAAAAAAAAGTACCCGTACAGTATGACGTATGTGTCTAGACAGAAGCGACATTTCGCAAGAATTCTAAGGCGATGTCCCGTTATTCATTTTTAAACTGTGAACAAATTATAATCTACACTATTAATAAAATTAAAGTGTCTGTTTGTAATGTCAAAATAACAGCTATTTACTAAACGCTTAAGAGAGTATATACGATAACTATAAAAAAAAATATTAAAATTTTTGTCTAACTTATTTGTTTGTTTCGGGTAATCTCCGAAACCGTTGGACCAATTTTGACGGTCCTTTCATGGAAATATATCTGATGTTATAAGGAGTAACTTAGGCTAGTTTATTTTACAAATAAAAACAGGGTTTCGAGCAAATAAAAAGAAACTGGTCATGGTAAATCAATTCGGGTGCTTAAATGGCTTACGCTGAGTAACCCATTTGAGATACATATTTCAAATTAATGTACTACATAATTGTAGATATAAAAAAGAGCTACAAAAAAATCCGCGAAAGCATGTCTCTATCTTCTGTAGCGACATCTACATAGCGACACACAGCGACATCTATCGAACCACATACGACGCATCCTACATCGCACTATAGAAATTAACTCTTCGATTGAGTGTATATAAAAGAACCCGACTACAACCGTTGGGCACCTGCCACCCGTCACGTCCACCCTCTCTAGCGGTAACCCAAGCCTAGGTCCGTTCCTCGGTGTGAAACCCTTGGGTCAGGCAACCGCCCGCGCGATACAAGTGACACTGTACGTGCATCACTTAGCTACCTACATACAACACTACACACGTATGAACATACACACGTGCACACCACACAGGTACATAGGTTCTGTGAGGGACCTTTTTTTTTTCTTTTTTTACGCTAGTTAGTTAGCGCTAGTTAGTGTAGAAACATTCCGATTATTGAATACACATACGCACGGTTCCTTCCTTCCTCCCAGGAGGAAGGGAACGTGCCTATGTGTATATTTAGTTAGCTCGAATCGTAGGTGTAGGGATTCGAATAGATCGCGACCTATTTGTGAACGCGACGACCGCCCGAGCCGAGGTCCGGCCACTTTGGCACCCTCGTGCGAGTCGTCCACAAAACTTTCGCGGCTGAGTGCCCTCTGCGCTCGCCCCCAAGTCCGGTGAAGCTGTAAAAGCCGCAGCGGCTTTAGGGCCCCTAAGGCTAACAGTGTAGTCAGTTCTAAAAAAAAAAAAAAAAAAAAAACAACCGTTGGGCAGCTGCCCGCCAGACATAACACCCGTCTGGTCGGAGGATCCTCCCTTTGCAATAGTTCTTCTACACTTCTAAAGATCACCCACAATAAGCATTTTAAGAGGGAGCGGGGGAACACGATGCACCCGTGCGTCCGATCGACGGCATTCTTTAGTCCACACGAGCGATCGTAGCTGCGGGCACAGCTAGTTGACAATAAACTACAAGAATAATCACCTCTTATTGTAAATAGTGTATAACTGTTGAGCTGGATAAGACAGCGCTTCGTACGCGTCGTGTCTCTCCGGTAGAAGGCCCACGCGCAGGAACCACTGCACCACTTGGAAGTAAAGCGATACCGTTCCGACGCCCTTGTATTTTTCTTCTATTTCACTCAATGCTAGTAAAAAAAGATAATAAGACAATAAAAAAAAAAACTTCAATTATTTTTAACGGTCCAATGCGCTAATGATATTAAAATGGGAATAGCCTTGAGGTAACCCCTATCCAACAAAAAAAGAATCATCTTATTCGGTTCATAAACAAAGAAGTTATGGCTGTACATCCATAGAAAATATATATACATTCGAAATGAATAACCTCCCCTCCGTCTTTGGCAATTTTGCCAATGGCAAGTGTGACAAAGAGGTGTCATTAGATTCGTCTTTATTGTGGGAGTAACATGGGCTATATAATACTTAAGTACGACGTCTAAGAATCAATTAAAAAGCAAAAACAGAAAAAAAAAAATTTGTGTTTTTGTTGCAATTTGGTTTTTAGTTTCCTTTTTAACAATTTAGCTTGTTTCATTAGTGTTACTTTGCAGATATCTATCTTAAATAGTTTAACCTCATATTACTTTGCCACTTCCGTCTGGAACTGCTTGACTGTGTTGGTGAAGTATTCACTTTGCGAAAACCCGGTAACAGGTTTACAGTACAGCTTGACAGCTGTTCCAGTTTACAGGCAGAAGTAGCAAACAAACTAAAGAATGTAAATCTCAAACAGAAACATAAATCTTATTTTTCCAGATGTGCTCGGTGTAGATTAGTAGATGGATAGTATTAGTTATAACCCTTCTAAGTTAGTAAATTGCTGCTTTGGCTTTATGGTGTCGCTTTGTCACCATTGTCAGTGAACATTTTAGAAACCAGTTTTACTTATAATCTTTTTTATAGTTTCATCACGATGTTTTCTTTTCACCGAAAGCTCAGGCTCATTGCAGGAATTGAAACTCGTGTTGCTCGACGTGGAGTCCGTACACACTAACAACTGAGCCATCATTGCTTTGACGATGATGGATAATATCTGGAAATCCTGAGTAAAATTATTAAAATATTATAATTAGAAAAAATCATAATTACCATCTGGTATAACTAAATTACAGCATTTGGTGAGGACGGAATCCAACAGATCTGTCAGATGTGTGAGTTGTTGGACACAGTGTTCTAAGCATCTGACAACGTTTCTACAATGAACAAAAAAAAATCAAAACTTATTGTAAACATTTTTATCAAAAGTAAAATATATAAAAAAGGAGAAAGAACTTTTTGGGGGATCTTAATCTGACCTGAAGTTGTTTTTATTTTAATCCATAAACTAATGTTAATGGACTCTACGTTATGTAATATTGGGTGGCATTTAATATGATATAGTTTTTAAGTTACCACAAAAACTACCTTATCTGTTCTAACAAGGGAGCCACCATCTTGTTAAGAGTTTTGTTTGAACTTTAAGATTAGAGAAATATTCTATCCACATGACATTGGCAAAATCCGCGAGTTGACTGTATGTTTAAAATTAAAGTAAATTATTGAGTAATATTGGTCTATAGATAAAAAGCCTAAAACAATAAAAATCTGGAAAAAGTAATTCGTTTGAAAAATTAATATTTTTTTGTCTGCGAGTCATATTAGGTATCACAATTTGTAACAATATTGCCAGGGGTCCCCGCACTAGGCTTCGCCTTTATCACGAGGAACCAGTTAAAAACTACATAACATAATTACAAAGTTAAGTAGGTTAAACTAAAGAGAGTTATAGATATTTAATAATAAAGAGTCAAAATAGTACTAATGAAACCCAAAGAAAACGTTATACGAATGAAATTTAAAAACATAAAAATTAGAGTACTTTAACTAGAATATTCTCCGTCTCAGCGTAATTTAAAGATAGAAGCAATTCAAAAATTCGTTTTTTTTTTTGTTTCATTTATTGTACAATCTTTAAGGTTACTGCAGTATTTCAGAATGGCGTTATACGTTCATGCTCTGATGTGATCCTCGAATCGTTTACTGAAAGTGGAAAGTGTTCTTGGTACCGGTAAACTAAAAATGTTTATTACGTACATAGTTATAGTAAGACATAGAATTAAGTGATTTATGGGTTATTAAAGCAATTTTAAACAAATATAATTTACGAGCAGATAAAATCTTCACCTCAGCATACAGGGGTGAGTTGTTACATTTGCTACTGTAATCTTACAAAATGGTACATAAAATGAACGTCACAAGACCATGAAGCCTCAATTTTGTGGCACGTTTTTTTTTAATTTTTTAAAATCAATTTTTATGGTGTTTTATAGAAAAAAAAATTATTCATACGTATTATTTTAAACATATAAAATGTTTAAAACAATTTTCCTAAAGTAGACAACTCCCGGATTGTGTAAAGCAAACATTGCCACCCATTAAGAAGAACAAAATGGATAAACAGAACATAAAATTATTAAAATGCATCATGTTATGTTATGTGGACTCCATCTGTCCGCACTTAAACTCTTAATAGGTCTATTGTGCGTAGATATTCTAGCCGGCTATTCCAGCCAGCCCAACTCCGACTAGAAGCGCAGGAGCCTCCTGGGGCATTCATAGGCTTCTCAAAGCAACCTCGAATTTTGGAGGATTTCTGCCTTGCCTGAAATGCATGATATTACCTATCAGGTAAAGCCGACGAAACGAATAGAGGTGCCGTCAAATCTTTCGCATTTTCTTTTAGTTGTATTGTCCTTGTCCAGCACCAATCAACCTAAAAAATAATAAATAGTCATCAATCTTAAGACATTACAACCCTGTATTTTAACACCAGGTATTTCTGGTAATAATAATAAGAATCGAAGAAACTATTTTTGTCTGGAGTAAAAAAGAAATACTTACTAGAAAGGTAAGAGTGCATCCCACACCGCTATGACTGCCTGTCGCCCAGTCGTGTGCGCAACGTTTAAGGAAACGGGACAGCCGAGCCTCCAGAGCAACAGATAGAAGGAATTTTCGTTGTTCCTCCTATAACAATTGGATTGCAATTGGATTAACCAAAGTGGAGCTGAAGTAGTTCTAAAGTTGATTTTGTAAGAATCTGTAGCTGACTAACCAAAGCAAGGGCTGATGTTGTAAGAATCTGTAGTAGACTAACCAAAGTGGGACCAAATTTTGTAATAATCTGTAGCGAACTAACCAAAGTAGGGCTAATGTTGTAAGATTCTGTGTAAAGCGGTGTCAGTCCCGCGGCGAGGCAAGCTGTGTATAGAGGTAGGGGGTTAAGCAGTGAGGCTGGCCCCGCTTCATCCATGGAATTTATGATCTGACGCTGAATCCCAATCGTACTCACAACACATGCCTCTGATGTATTGAGACAAATGCAATCTGTAAAAATAGGAGCAGTAAGAAGTTTCAGATGAAAATTCCAAAAAATATTGAAGGTTTCCCAGAAAGTTTTGAAAGCGTCTGTAAATTTACATCTATAATGAAATTCCAAATAACAACCACGATACCTGAATATATGAATGATTTCAAAATAATATCTTAAGTTATATCACAACACATAGAGTAAATTGACAAAACTAAGTTCGACCCCTGAGAGAATAAATTCCAAACGACTATTTTAGCATCACAAAATGTCGGCCCATCACGCCATTTGCAGTAGACATTTTTTACTAGAAATATAAAAGTAATGTAGCTACTAATATTTATAGTTGCCTTTTTTTACCAAAAAATAAAGTATATTAAGGTCAGAGAAGTAGAAAAAGTAGTATTTTATTTTGAATGAACATTATGTTATTTTTTTATATTTTAAAAACTTTATTTATGATTTTATATTTCTGGTAAAAAATGGCAACCCCAAATGGCGTGATGGGCCGCCATTTTCTGATAATAAAATAGTCGTCTATTGTCACAGACGTTAGGTACGCATTCTCTCAGTGGTCAAAGTGTAATATCAAACTTGAAAGTAATGTTGCCAGATTAATGTTTATACTATTACTAACTATACTTACTGTACTGCAAGGAGTTCGGATAGAAATGTTCCTCGAGCCTGGTAGCATGCCAGTAAACAGAAACAGAGTTCGGGTCGAGCCGTACGTCTAGAATCGCACTGCAACCGCTGCCCAGTTCCGGACACCAAGTCGCGCTCATAAACGCATTACTTTGTAGGCGATATGTCGCTATAACAATATTTAAGGAATCAACTTTTTTATTATACTTTAGATCTTATGAGTTTGAAAATAAATCTTATGATCCTTTCATATTTTACTTTTTAAATTATTTTTATGATATCCATCAAAACATAATGACCCTTTAAAGATAGCCGCCTTAGTGCTAGGGTTGTGATTTAAGAATAAAACCCTAAAAATATTCAAAGTCCATCAAAGATCTTTTTAAATAATAAAAATATATATTAAAACTATATGCAATTGCTGGTTTCCTTCTTTTTAACTAACATGCTAATTTGTATGCACTATTTTCCCAGGTAGATTAGAACTTATGCACCAGAAATGGATGGAAAAAAGGAGTAAAGAGACTGACTTTGTTATAGTTTAAGAGGCCTCCTCTTCTTTCACATATGTAGCACGCACCATACAACTTTCAGTAAATAATATAAAAGCATGTACTATATTTGTACAATTTCGTGCGCGACCGGATCATGTTTCCGAAATACCTTGGCGGGAGCGAGTAATGTAGCGGAGTAAGGGAAACGCGTAAAATTGCGTGATGTAGAAATTGATTTTTATTTTTTAAACTTTAACAAAAACAAATTATTTTTATTTTAAAAAATGTACATTCCCTGCTTACTAATTCACAATCGCTTTTATGGAACTAAAAAAAAAAACAAGTAGAAATCTATACAAATAAATAAAATTGAAATGTTTGTTTGTAATGTCAAAATTATAGATTTTTACAAAATGCAAATGTAAGTAATACGTAAGTAGGTAACTCAAGAAACACAATCAGGGTAGCCCTAGTGCGTGTTTACCGACGGAGCGGCTGTAGGTAATTATTTCAAGAACACTGCCGATATAACATACCGTTTACTTTAGTAGTGTAGTGTAGTATCGTGCTAGCTCCTCCCCGCCAACGCCTTTCACATAGGACGCACACGAACTTGACAGACTATAGCAACCGCCCGCAAATTTGTTCGAGTTAATCTATACTAATATTTTAATCCCAACTTCTTCACGGCAAGAAAACAGCTGAACACGTGTAGTGCGAACTTAAATCACTTTCTTAAAAGTTTAATGACTTTTTATTCAATGAAGATAATGAAATAATTTTTCCTTTTGATAAGGACCAAGTACCTAAGTAACAAAACAAAAAAAAATTGGTCAAAATCTATCCAGTAGTTACAGCGTGTTGCGCGTACAATGGCAAACCTCTATCATTTTATTTATATAGATTAGATAAATCTGTTGTCAAGCACTTGTTGGTAAGTTTCGATGGCTGCATTTCCAAGTTCCCTTCTAAGTTCAGTGTGATACTACCTTCGACCCATTGTTGAATTAAGTATATTCGTATGAAATCAAACTTCATATGCGAGGGTTTAAACACTAACCCACACACAATAAACAACATAATTGTTGATTGAATAAATACCTGGCATTTGATCCTTGTACCATTGATCTAAGTCGAACAGAAGCATTCCATACTGCGTTGGAGAATTCGCATTCTCACCCCAACATTCCCATACTAATTGACATATATTCAGCATATCTAAAAATAATTGCTTCATTAAAATTTAACTCCTTAAACAAGTATGTAGCGACATCTATCACGCCACATACGACTCATCCTACATCGCGATATTAATATTAACCCAACAATTGAAATATATACAAGAATCCGACAACAACCGTTGGGCAGCTACCCGCCAGTCATTAGCATCCGTCTGGTCGGAGGATCCTCCCTTTTCTATGGTGGATGAGCATCTTTACACCCTGTTCCTCCCATACCCCAAAAAGTATATGAACTTTTTTTTTGTTCACACCTACTTCATAACATCCATACGAAATCTTCTCAAAAATGGCCATAACTATTAAAAAAAAAAAAAAAAAAAATAGATTACTGAATAACAAAAAGGCGAATGAACGTAAAAATTGTTTTATTTTTCAATATATTATTATTCGGAAAAGGAAAAATAAAAAAATATTGATGTTTATGACTAATAAATTCTGTATAATAATAATAAAAAACATATCAGTATTCTAAAGTTTAACCTTTAAAATAACTTAATTATCACTTTTGATTATGGACGCACTAATTTTGAAGCGCAATTTAAATGATTATTTATTAATTAGTAAATCAAGTTAAGTCAACTACTTTAATTAATCATTTTTTGTAGAAATAGATAAAATTAAAATTTCAAAAAATTAATTTTTCACCAATTCTCATCCGATTCTGATCAAATTTTGTAGACTGGAAGCATACCTCATTCCATAACTGATCGGCTATAAGAATCGTCAATAATACATTTAGGAATAGTATAAAAAAAGTTCTAAGCTAATATTTATGAAATTTTCTTCACGGGAAGTATGTTATTTGAGTGGTGTAATTTCAAAAGCCGCTATAACAGGTTTTACTCGTAATGGAGTTTGTGTATCTTAATTAACCGTTAATTTCTTCTTTTCTAAACAAACTCATCATTTACCTTCAAATGCTACTTTAAGTGACCTAAAAATCAAAAAGTAAACCTAGTTTCGTTACAAAACACTCTAAAATGACGTTTGTATGTTTCAAAATCCTCTATAAACTAATAAACCAATGACAGCTCGCCATTTGGGTTATACGACATAACAAACAGTATGGCGAAAATTGTAATCGCGTGAGAATTTCATTGTGGCTTTTAATGATTTTTGGCACAAAATAATGGAAGAACTAACACAATTTGTCAAAAAAAAGGGAACCACGGCAATCCAGGAAACGCGTTGTTGATAAAACATCGTGGAAACGTGAGATAGAACGGAAAAAACTGTAAGCTACAAGTTGTCTAAATTACTCGCTAAACTTTATGGGAGAATGTTTGCAAAATGAAAAAAACCTTTGTATTAGAACTAATTTGCTAGGTGTTTATTTAAATATAATTTTTTCTTTATTAAAAAAAAATTATACGTGGAATAGAAAAACAAATAAAGGCTTTTATTGATTGCCTAATATTACGTTCGAAACTTATGAAGCGATGTACTTTTCACTTTTAATAATTACTAACTGAAAGATTTTCTGGAATAATCGTATTATATTGACGTACAAATTAACGCCTGTGTATCCGCAGTGGAAATACGCAGAAGGCTGTTACGATATAAGTAGGCACATTATGGATGTGCATGTTCACCAAATGTTATTGGAAGCTTTGGCTTTCTTTCCTAATTTGCTGCAATCGGTGATGGGTTATTGGTAGTTTTGGCTTTCTTTCCTAATTTCCTGTAATCAGTGATGGGTTATTTGTTTTTTAAAGGTATGAATCAAAAGGAATACCGATATTCTCTCAATGTGGACACAACAGAACTGCGTTTCGATGTGTCAAGCTGTCTTGCCAAGATATAAGAAGTTTTAATAGATTTCTTTATAAATGTACCACCAAAATAATGCAAGATCATTACATACTACAACATCTTAAAATAAAAAAGGCTGATAATAAAAAACCAAATAGTAAAAAAAAAACTTGCCATAAAATACGGCATAATAAGTAAAACCGGTACTTTTATAGATGCACTTTTAATCAAGAAAGATCGAGTTTATGGCTTAGCAACTAGATTTTTTAGTTGTGGAGGCTCTCCTCCACGAGAAAGAAGAGGCGGAGATCGAAGAAGTAGGCAATATGCGGCAAAGAAAATATCTGTGCAATCGTTCATTTACTGTCGATCCAAAACTCAAAGGTTGTATCTTCCTTCGGAAGTAAACATCCGCAAGATGTGGCGTATGTACAACATTGACCACGAGAATCAACTGAGAGTTAAACTAAGTTTCTTCCGAAAAATTTTCAACACCAATTATAACATTGGCTTTAGCTCACCAAGAAGTGATGTTTGCTCTACTTGTATTGAAACTGAAACTGATCCCACTAAGAAACAAGAACTAATTGCAGAGAAACGGATTCATCGTTTAAAATATAAGGCATTTTATGTAATTCTACAGGAATAAGATGATACTCTCAGAACAATTACTTTCGACTGTCAAAAAAATCAGCCTTTGCCGAAACTTCCTGATCAGTCTACCTACTACAGCCGGCAATTTAATTTTTACAATTTTTCAATTGTTAACGGTAATTCAAAAGCAAAGTTAAATAAACAAAATGTCCATTCATTTTATTGGGCTGAAGTATCCCACGCCAAAGGAAGCAACGAAATAATAAGTGCTGTATACCATTATTTGGGATTTAAACATTTTGAAGAAGAAATCAAAACATCGCGCGTAGTTTGCGATGGATGCTCTGGCCAAAACAAAAACACAGGCATGGTGGCTATGTTAAGTAAATAGTTATACAGTGAGGCACCAAAAAGTCTAAATACATTTTATTGTCGAAAGTTTATTTTAGAATGTATTATTTATTAAGGCAATGATAGTGATGTCTGGAAGTGATTCCCTCTCCGTATGTCCCCTAAAAATTGCAACGAAATGTACTCGACGACTGGAATGATTTTTAAACAGGTGGTAATGTTTTAACACTTGTAAGTTCCTTCTAAATCGAATAAAGTATTTTTGATTTTGAAACACACAATTGCTGTAAACTTTTTTCTTTGTGATTGTGATTAATAATAATATTTAAAAGGTTTGTTAATTAAACGGTTTGATTTCCAACTTAGTTATTTATTATAAAAAAATATTTAGTAACTTTTATTGACATTTGAAAGACCTTAAATGAATTTAGCACTTAAAGTCAGTAATTACAACTACATTTGATGTAACTCCTTTTTCTTTTTTTTTAACGTGGAGAAACCCATCATGGGTACACACCCGCTCGGGGGGACGAGTGGTTATGTGAGATTCCTACTCACTAAAACTTCACGGTGTACCATCTGCCGTCATACTGGGGCGACGCGGGCACTGCGCTGGCATACAGCCGCGCCGCCCCGGTTAAACTGGGCCCCGGCCTAAGCAGGAGACGGCTCAGTACACCCTAGCCGTCTCCTCCGTCCGCCGAACCTGTGCAATGAGGAGACGGGTCCCCCGACCCGTCACCTCTGGTTCGGCTAGTTTGGCGGGAGTTGGCGGATGAACCGCCTCCTCCTGCCACCCGTTCGTCTTTGACGGAGAGGGCCGCTTTGGGGATCCCCCTCGCGAACCCTCTCCGCAGCCTCCTTCTGCGAGATGACATCCTCGCGACACCGATCGGTACCCGCGAATGACTCTCAGCGCCACGATAGCACTCGAATCCCCGAAGGGAGCGCTACGCGGAGCACCCAGTCGTAGCCCATGTTCCACAGGAGCGGCCCCAGAACCGACCCCTGTGGAACACCACACCCAACGTGACGCTGGACCACGACCCCCCTTCCGTCCACGAAGGCGACCTCCCTGTCCTGGAGGTAGTCCCCCAACAGCCGCCGCAGGTACGAGGGCACTCCGAAAAACCGGAGCGCCTCCCGTATAACAACGTGCGGCAGACTGTTGAAGGCGATGGCGATGTCAATCGACACCGCCAACAACCTACCTTCCACCTCGGTCGCCTCCGTAGACCACTCCTTAAGGGTGGAGAGGGCGTCCAGCGTTGAACGCCCTCTCCGGAAGCCGAACTGCCGATCCGAGAGTACCGGCCCAACTTCCTCCATGTGCCGGACGACAGGAGACGCCAGAATGCACTCCCATATACCATGGAAGGCGGGATGAGCTCCGGAGGGAACAATTTGATGTAACTCCTGGCATAAAGGTATTAACCATCCTTATTTAAAATCCTATTTGCTGCAAAATCTGCTAAAACATGACAAATCGCTTTCAAATGGTGCTAAAACCAAATGTTAATTTTAGAATCCTCTAAAATAAAACTACTTTTGCTAATATTTTTGCACTCTAACGTATTTCTTTCCTGCAAAGAGATTTCTAGGGGTTGTTATATCATAATAATCAATTTTATGTCAAAAACCTTTCATTTAATACGTTTTTTATAGTTCTTCAAAATTTCACTGAAAGTGTTTTACGGGGTTTTGAAATTATATGATTAACTAGCTGCGCCCCTCGGTTTCACCCGAGTTTTTATCCAACAAATACCGCGCCGCCAACGCGACGGACCCGTGTAGTCTATCATAATTGATATCACTTCCCGAAAGTACAAATTATTTTAATTTTTCATTTTCTCCTGAACTATGTGTCTTAATTACATACTATAAAAAGAAAAATTTAAATTGTCTTTATGATGAAATAACTTTGTTCGTAAGGATTAATATGATAAGACTAAAAATAAAGTTCAAAATCAATTTTTAATCTTCAACATAAAAACTCGCAAAATGCCTTATTGTGGCTTATGCTATTAAGAAATAGGCATATGTTATCGGAGACTTTTTTAGATATACTAAAGAACAATATTATATTTACGTATCACTAACCATTACGCCAGCGCATGCGGATAAAGTAGTTCGGGAAGACTTTCTTTTCGACTTACTTAAACAAAAATCAATATTTAAGGCTGGCTGAGAGGTTTAGCTTAGTTTCAGATAGCCTATACTATTCTTCGTGAATCTGGCTATCATATACAAAAATAATTTTTCGAATCCGACCGCTACCAGTTGTCCAGAGATTACCATGTTTAAACAAACAGACAAAAAAAACTCGTCCGCTTTACTAAAATATTAATAGTATCTATACACGGACCTCGGAACACGACAAACCAAAAGAAAATCATACATGTGTTTAACACTATGTGTATGATGGTCGCGATCCCTACCACCCTGCTATATTACTGTATATACACTGACTAATCTCTGAACACGATAAACCAAAAGAAAATTATAGATGGTTTTTTTCTTTCTCACTGACTATACTGTTAGCCTAAGGGGCCCTAAAGAAATAGAGCCACTTATGGCTTTGACATCTTCACCAGGCTTGGGGGCGAACGCTTAAGGCATTCGGCCGCGAAAGCGTGAGCAACATGCGCACAAAGGTGCCAAAGTGGCCAGACGTCGGCTTGGGCTATTACCGCGATTGTGAAAAGGTCGAGAACTGACTAATTCCCTATCTGTAGATAATTCGAGCTAAACTAACGCATACATATAACATGTCCCTGCCTCCTGGGAGAAAGGAATGAACATATGTATATATATTTAGTATTCTGGAAACATGATCGAAAGTAACTATCGTAAAAAAAAGGTCCCTTATCTATGTACTTATGTGGTGTGCACTTATGTATGTAAATATTGTGTGTAATGATGTGTGTAGGTAGCTACGTGATTGCAAGTGCAGTGTCACCATCATCGCGCGAGCGGCTGCATGACTCAAGGGTTCTACACCGAGGGAACGGATCTAGGCTTGAGTTGCCGTAAGAGAGGGAGGATATGACGGGTTTGCGGGAGCGAAATTAGCCGCCCGTCCCCTGCGGAGGGAACGGTGGTTTCCCGGGCGTGGGCGCGAGCACGCTTTGTTTGGAGAGACGGTGGAGTAGTATTTGTTTATTTCCTCGATCTTATAAACGGGCTCGGTGAAGATATTCGCGACCGGAGTTGTTCGCGTGGGATGTTCGGTTTTGGGGTTTAAGTCGCGGCAGCTTTCACCAACAGATTAACGTGATTCGAAGCAGTGTCGAAGTACGATCGCGTAAGATATTTAATATACGATTCGACCAACGTACCAAGGGGCTTTGTTAATTTTACGTAAGAATCGGGTTTGGAGGATTTGGTATTTGTTAATGTTGATCTTTGACGTATGTGCGAATGTAGCGCAGCTTATATGTCATGATAGGACGGACATATATTTTGTATAATGTAAGCATGTCTCAGGAACAATTTGCTTAGTATCAAGGAGTGCAGTCTATGTGTATTGTAAATCACCCTTATTTTTTAAAACACGAAACACTGTTATTTCGTCTTAAAAGCATAAATATGAATTTTCATAACCCTTAATTTAGAAATAGTGGGTTCTTCATACAATCTTTCATCCTCTATTTCACCTCTTAAAGTTTTATTTTCACAACATAAGGTAAGCCAATGTCTTTCTTCAAGGTCCAATTTATCTCTATACCAAAATTCATCAAATTTGGTTTGATGCGTTCTTCGTACAGACCTTCATCGTTTATTTTAGGGCGTGAAATGCAACAGACAGGACAGACAGAGTTACTTTCGCATTTATAATATTAGTATGGATTATTCATTTCATTATGCTGTCGTTCTCTATGGTGTCAGTAAATTAACCAATAGCAGAATAACGACAACAGTTTATAATAATAAATTTTTGAAATTAATTCTCTCTCTCTCTCTATACTTTTCTTTGTTTCTCTTTAACTGATACTTTAGCATGGTAATAATAGCAAAAGATCGATTGTTGTGGTGTCCTTTTTGTTTTCTATAATAGGGATTTTTATATTGTTAACACAAATCTGAAAAGTGAATAAAAGAAGGCCGATTTTTTAGAGTGATCGATCTTTTAGACCTCGATTTATTGTGAATCGATACATCAGAGTTTGATTCGAATCGATCTTTTTCGGAATGAATTGCCTAGCAGCGATGCGGCACTCGACTTGCTTGCGTGGTTTTATCCAAGCTAGGGTGACCACTTATTAATATGATTTATTATATAGATGTAAGGTCAACTCATATTGAAAAGTTCCAAATTCTCTGAAACTGTACATTTTTTAACTTTATGTAAACTTACAATAATCATCATTTTACAAACCAATTTCAAAGTTTCAGCCAATACAACTGAAGAGCAATTTTATAGCACTTTTATCGAATAAATGTTCGACGTAATTTTTTAAATTGATATAACTTTTTTATTTATGTATTTATTGAAGTAAAACCAACACTAAATGTTAAGTGAACCTTACCAAAATATATTAGTTGAAACCGTTTCCAAATCAGTTAAGCCGTTTCTGAGATTAGCGCGCACCAACGTTGGCAAACAGACAAACACAAAAATTCTAACAATCATTGTTTTGGGTCCTGCTGCGTTGATAGAGACCCCCAATAATAGTTTATTCATATATATTCTATGTACAGACATCAATCAGATACGCTTTTATTATATGTATAGATGTAGATATGGTGGTCGCGATCCCTACCACACCACTATATTATTACTGTATACACCGACTGATCTATGAACACGATGAACCAAAAGAAACCCATAGTTGGGTTTATCGCTATTTGTATGGTGGTCGGGATTCCTACCACCCCTCTATATTATTGCATAAACACTGACTGACCTCTAAACACGACAAAGCAATAGAAAATCATAGATGAATTTATCACTCTATGTGTAGGGTATTGTAAATCATCCCTTATTGTACCACCCTGCCGATTAATTTTTCAAAAACGCGAAACCCTTTTATTTCTTCCTAAAATACATAAATATTAATTTTCATATCCCTAAATTGAGAAATAGTGGGTTCTTCATACAAAATTTCATCCCCTATTTGACCCCTTCGTGTTTTATCTTTGCGCCATAAGGTACCCTATGTCCGCCTCCAAGGTCCAATATATCTCTATTCATCAAAATTTGTTTAACGGGTTCTTCGTACAAACCTTCATCCCCTATTTCACCCATTAAAGTTTTATTTTCACCACATAAGGTAGCCAAAGTCTTTCTCCAAATTCCTACATATCTCTATATCAAAATTAGATTTTTTATACGAACTTTCACCCCCCATTTCACCCCTTCCAATTTTATTTCCAAAAGTAGCCTATGACCTTTCTCAACCAAAGTTCTTCAAAATTGGTTCAGCGGTCTAGGCTTGAAAATGCAAAAGACAGGACAGACAGAATTACTTTCCCATTTATAATATTAGTAGGTATGGATTATTCAATTCATTATGCAGTCATTTACCTATTAAAATAGTAACGGTAAATTATTACCCAACAGCAAAATAACGACAACAGTTTATAATAATAAATTTTTGAAATGAATTCTCTTTCCCTATATACCTGTAATAAATTCTCTCTCTATATATCTTTCTATGTTGCTCTATAATAATAATAATAAGTGATACTTTTGTAAGATAAAAATCACAAAAGATCGACTGTTGTGGTTCCCTTTTAATTTTCTATTTTAGGAACTGTTATATTGTTAATACAAATGCGAAAGTGAATCGAAAAAAAAAACAATTTTTGAGAGATCAATCTTTTAGACATCGATTTTTTTGGGAATTGATTCATAAGAGTTCGATTCGAATCAATCTTTTTCGAAATGAATTGCCGTCCCTAGCAGCGGCACAGCTATATTCAACTGACAAATATCCAGCATATGCTGACCCCCTTTTAATATGATTTATCACATAGATCTGAAGTCAACTTATATTGCAAATTTTGCAATTTTTAAACTCTTCAGTTTTTAACTTTATGAAAGGTTTCGATCATCAACGTTTTACAAAACATTATATACATATAACTAAAATTTCAGGCAATTCAATTGAAGAGCTATTTTATAGCATTTTTATCAAAAAAATGTTCGACGTGATTTTTTAAATTGATATAACTTTTTTATTTATGAACTTATTGAAGTAAAAAAAACACTAAATGTTAAGTGAACCTTACCAGAATATATTAGTGAAAACCGTTTTTAAATCGGTTATGCCGTTTCTGAGATTAGCGCGCACAAAAGTTGGCAAACAGACAAACAGACAAAAATTCTAACAATCATTGTTTTGGGTTCTCCTGCGTTGATAGAGACCCCCAATAATAGTTTTTCTCATATATCTTCTATGTACAGACATCGATCAGTTACGTTTTTATTATATGTATAGATTGCTCAATTGACAGACTATAATATACGAATTGTCAATGTTAAGAGTAAAAATAAAATCACTGCATAACTAATATGTTTGGAGCTGCGGGTATACTGCTAGTGTATATATAATTTACTTACTGTCTTCACCTTCGGTTCCTACTGTGGAGGCAATTGAATATGTATGACAAGAAACACATAATCCTCCTAGTAGTGCCATATCATCAGGACCACATAGTTCCACTTGGAATCTAACTGTAGCATTCGAAAAGTCCTAAAAAACAATTACAATATTTAAGAAAAACAATTTTTCTTATAGAGGCTTGCATTTGATCACATCTCACTTGTTATAGAGACGATGAAGCCATTAAATAAGGTAACTTGTATCCTCAAGTGTAGCTACCGGAAAACGCTCATAAGTATATGCAACAGATTTTGAATATAAATATAGTAGCTAGTCAAGAGTAGCATTAGTAAATACCCAAACACGAGTTTTCGAATTTCAGAGAGGTAAAGTCTCATGATAGAGATTTTCTTCACGAAAAAAACAAGTTTTATTATTTTATTTTATTTCAATTTATAAAGACACTACCCGGCTACACATTTTGTTAACATTTTGGAGTCCATAGGGAAATTGATCTGATCCCTACCAAACTTTACAGGATCACTTGCTGGGCTAAGATGAAGATAGTCAGGAAATTTCATAAAAATCACTCCAGCCATTTTGGTGTCAAACATCAATTTGTTTATATAAGATTTATGATTATCTTCTTATAATTAAAATAATATGATTTATTCTAATTGCAAATAAATATTGCCAGAAATTTAAAAAAATTATATGAAGTAGGGGTCAAAAATCTATATGCTAACTGTTTAGAGGAAACTTACATCAATCAAATTTTTTTTACTACAAATATCATACATAGATTACCTGATAAAGACACTTTGTTTCTGAAATAATTCTTTTTCCTTGATATGTTAATGAATACATAACAGCCAGGGGAAATTCTTCTTCTTCGAACCTATCTATAACTGAAAACACAACCCAGAGGTAACAAAATGCACGGGGGTCATCACAGGGTTCCTGTAACAAATCAAAACATAGTGTTACGACAAAAGGTTTACTCTACAAATTTTCCTTACAAGGTAAGGCAGCAAGCACCAAGAAAAGATTTGTTAAAATTCATCCCTTACAAAGGTTCAAAATAGGATGACTTCTAAGATGTTGAAATCCAACCAGGCACATAACTAGTTACAATGTAAATTGACTAAAATCTTCTATATTGATCTGATTTATTTTGTTTCAGTGACTTTGAAAAAACAAATTTATAGTTTTTTTTTAATATACAACAAAGGTAGCAAACAAGCATATGGACCGTCTGTACCAAAAAATATAAGGTAGCACAACACTGCAAAATTAAATGTGGGAACATTATTTTCAAGTTTAACATAGGTCATTATCAAATAAACAAACCATGTAAATTAACAATGGGAATAAAAAACGCAGAATAGTCATTTACAAAGAGAAATTTCGAATTGAAAGATCCAACTCTGATTTTGTAGTAAAATCCATAATATGTATGAATAATTTTATAACATTTGACATTTTACCTGAAATCCAAAATGTGTCACCGGTAAGCATTCCACATTGACTTGAGAAGTAAATTCTAATCTTCCAGTCAACATATTCCAAATCTGAAATGCTCCAAAGTTATATCCAACTACCAAACTGACTAACTGTGGAATATATTGCAGTACAGTGACTCTTATGTGATTCCTCTTGGCCTTCATTCGTACAGTATTGTCTGGGTTAAGAAAAATGTACTGATCATCTATAAAAGAGTTCTCATTCAGTACAAAAGCTAAATGGTCATCATTTTCTAAGGCTAATTCCCTTTGTTGGTCTATTCGTTGGATTGACGAATTAGAAACGAAAGCGAGGTTAGCAGGTGTGAGTTCACTGCGGATAAGGTGTTCTTGGCCTTGAGAAATGTCTTTTAATGCTGAAAAAGAGAAAGTTGAAAATTTATTATTGGATTCCTTAAAATCATGATGTATCTTTTAAACTGACATCTCCTGCTTGTATTGCTGCAATAGATTAATTAAAAGGTTTAGTTTATAACCTATAAAATTTGTATTACAGTAAAAGCTCTTTATTTGCGGGGTATATGTTCCGTAAATATGCCGCGAATATGGAATGGTAATTTATATGGGATTATAGGGGATACGTTCATAGGTGACAAAATAAAAAACAAGTACATATATAAAATACAAACAAGTACATAATAAATTTTTAACCATTTCAATTTTTAACTATTATCAATTAATTCATTATTATCTTCAGGCTTAGGCTATGGTTTAAAGAATTTTGTAATTTTTTCTTGCTTGGCAGTTTTTAAAAGCTCCTTCAATTTAGACTGATATTCAGCAGTGATAGTGGCAATTTGCTTCTTAAAAATAAGTCTTTGTTCCAATACAGGGATCAATTTTCATAAAGAAATCTCAAAGCTCATATGCCATTCACTATAATTTTTTAAAATTAAATGTCACATTTCCCGTGTTTCTTGAAGCCAAGAATAGACTTGGGCAATGGGCTGTGAATTTAACATTTCCTCCAAGTTGGTTTCAGTCAAATCTTCATTTTACTATTCAAGCAACTTCTGTATGACACTTGATTCTATTTATTCGAACCCATCTCATCCTATTCCATTCGCAATTTCGGCTATGTTTGCAGTCACAGCAGTCAATGTACTAATTAGATCCAAGAAATCTTTAGCCGCAAATATAGAAATTAGGTCGCATTTTTTTAATCCATGTATAGTGAAAACGCAAATGAAAGAATCACGAATAATTTATTACTGTATATATTTTTTCTTATATGTTCTAGCTGCACATAACAAACAACTTTGTCTTAAGTTTTCAGAGGAATTATTTATTCCACTAGTACTTAGTTAAAATACAGTAATTGTCTATATATTATTTCTCAAAGGTGTTTTAATGTCAGTGTCATATTCCCCTTAATTCTACATTAAAATTATTGACTCCAACATCATTTTCAAATTGATATTGCTCCCTATATATACAATTAATAAAAATGAAGTGTCCATTTATAATATCAAAATAACAGTTTTTTACTAAATGCATATGAAAGTACAGTGTAAACTCTTTATAACGAAACTCAAGGGACTGAGCATTTTTTGTCGTTATAGAGAGTTATCGTTATATGGAGTGAACAAAAAAACAACCAAATTAGCAAGAATTTTTAATATGTATGTCTTAGATAATAAATGCTTATAAATTATTGTTTACACATATAGTCTGATAACTTTGTCTGACGTTTTTTACTATGCCAGTACTTGTTTTGTATTATTTTATGTATTCTATTCATATCTAATCTAACACTAATCGCTTTCCGTTTACTGGCCATGTTAACAGTTTCAAAGTAGGTTTACGACTGATAATACGATAGGTACCCAGTATGCTTGGTCGAAGACCATAACTTCCGAGAAAACAATGCGTCATACTGCACGTGTTCAAGGCAATTAAGGATAACAAAAGCTAGACTGACCTCGGATGTTTCGGAACTTCAAAGTCTTTTGTTACCTGATAACATAACATAAACAATAATACCGATAATAAATATTTACTGTCTAAAAATATGAACACATTTCTTCGTAATAGAGAATGGCGTATCGCTATAAAGAGTGTTTCAATATGTGGGTTTTAACGCAAACCAATCAAGTTGTGCTAACTTCAACGTTATAGGGAGTTTATCGTTATAAAGGATAACGTTATAAAGAGTTTACACTGTATATACAATACCTATAACAAAAAGTCCATTTTTAAAATAATTGTCTGTCTGTTTGTTCTGGGTAATATCCGAAACAGTTGGACCGATTTTGAGGGGACTTCCACTGATAGATAGCTCATGATATAGGGAGTAACTTGGCTACTTTTATTTTGAAAAAAGAATTAGGGTTTTACACAAATAAAAAAAACTAGTCATGGTGAATCAATTTGGGCGCTTAAATGGCGTATGCTAAGTAAACTATAAGAGATATAGTAAATTAATGTACTACATAATTATAGGTATAAATAGATCTACAAAAAATTCTGAGAGAGTATATACACCTATCTTCTAAAGGACACCCACAATAAGCATTTTTATCTTTAAAATAGCCAGGAGTGGGGGAGCAATATTCGCGCGGGCATTCTGTTGTACACGTGAAGAAAGCCATAGGAACAGCTAGTTGTTAATAAAAAATTGGTAAAAATTTATATACATATTTTATAATTAATGATTTCACTTAAAAAATGATTAAAACAACTTTTCCATATAAATTAACTAGAAACTATAATATTATGAAGATAACAATGAACACTTATAAAATATACCTTACCTTGTAACAAACAATCTCTACTGAGATCAAATGCAAATATCTCTCCACTTTTGGCACCACCCATGATAACACCATCAAAGCACATGAACGATCCATCATGCATCCTATCACAGACAGCTAACTGGGTAATAACCACATCTGTCTGTATACAACGTAACAATTGAGATCCGTTGATGTGGAGTATACATATAATGCCTGTGTTGTCATTATGAAGGCTGATAACTAGTTGTTGTGAGTTATGTGTTAATGGCGTTGGTAGCTCAACTACACTTGTTACATATACATTTGAGTTACTGGAATATAAAAACAAAGTTAAATTAATAATGTATCATTAAAAGCAATCAAGAGAGTTATAACACCTCAGTAATAGCAAAAAACAGCAAAAGTTTGAACTTCAATATACACTGACAAAAGAAAACTCTGGTATATAATATAGCATTTTATCAACAATTGTAATAGAGAGTAAGTCCTGATTTTAAGCTATAGATAGCATCACTATATCCAGTGAGATTATAAGATTTTTGAAGTGAAAACTTCTTTATACATGTCAGGCACTTTTGGTATCGGGAAAAAGACAGAAGTTGTGTGACTGTCACACTCAAATACATAATTATATACAGATATATAGCACTTTTCACTATTAGATTTATATAAAAATGCATTTATATAAATATATTAATAGAAGGAAAAATTGTTATGATTTCTAATAAAAAATACTTCCTAAAAAATATATATTTCTTAACAACCAAAAAAATAATGTTTACGTGTTTGTAAAGCTAAGAAATTTTCATTTCTGACATGCAACTGACAGTTTTTTTAATTACTTTATAGAGTTAAACTTTGACCACAGTGTTATCTGATGTTAAGTGATGATGAGGCCTAATATGCTAACACACAATGTGCAGCTGTTGGAAAACATGTACAAGTGTTATTACTACTACTAGCAACCACAGATGACTTTCTTTACATTAATTACTATATAAAATTTAAAACAATTAAAAAAGTAATGCAGCATCCTATTAATGAAAGAATATTTAGAATGAGAGCATTACTTCAGTTTAGGATCAGCTGCTGCATTTGAGAGCTAGTACCCCAACTAAGCTATTTGTGTTACCATTGTAGGCAGATTGTCACTTAACATCACCTGATTGCAAGTAAAAACACAAAAAAAAACCTATAAAGAATAATAAAAAAGAAATCTAAACACAATATGTCATCCAAATTGAAAGCCATTATAAAATATCCTGATGATGACATAATACACCTTAAAAGTAACTCTACCAAAGTGCAATGGACTGACAAGATGTTTACATAATGGTCTGACTCATCTTAAGTAATAGATAAATGCCAAGTTGTAGCATGTTATAAGAGATATATATAAATTATATTTTATGAAACTCTATTTGGCACAAGCCATTTTAGACAATAAAATTAGTAACATATTGAAATTATCTTGTATACTATGGTCATGATAGTTACTTGTGGGAGGATTTTTTTAAAGCCAATCTATATTAGGGTACTGACTCATAGTACAGTTTATAGAAAGAGTTCTTTGTTAATTTAATTTAGATTAAATATTACTTTATTTAGGTTTTATTTGAGGAATAATTTTAAAATGTTATTAGGTGTTCCAATTTACATACATTATCTATCAAATTTTTTCCTCAAAGTAATCTGATTATTTAAAAAAAAAATGTGTGTGTGTATCAGAGTACACAGGTAAGAAGTGAAACTTCTTTACAACATATCATTTTTCTACTATTTGCAACTTCACGAAAATGGGGTAGATAAGGCTTAAGCCTTAAGAAAAACAATTTTAATCCGTATTAAATTAAAGCTATTTTATTGTTATAGACATGCATACAATTAATGAGTAATTTATTTTATCATTGTTCTTATTATAATATCATTGCTATTGTTGTATTTCATCAATAATGATAGCATCATTATTACTATTGTTGTCATTGTTAAATATTTTTGTAATTAATGGCTTGTGGTAGCTAAAATATGAAATATATGTTTTACATTCTACGGATTCTAGTAGTCTTGTAAAAACTGCATCAATTGTAGTACCAGATCTTGTTGTTGATGTTTGTGGACTGTTTTGAAATTAATAATGTTCACTAGATTTACAGTCATATTTATTAATACTTGCTAATTTTAACAGATTTATATACATTCACTGATACTTACAATCAAAAAGTGAGGTTAACCTCAAATAAATATTAAAATCATGCTCATACGTGTTGAATTTATAAAACGAAATATATAATCACTCTCACTTTTCTTGTAAATTCACTTAAATTTGAATAAGTCTTTTTATTTTATCACTTTCAAATTAATATATTGTTATTCTTATTTCAAACCAAACTTCAAAACTAATATATTGTTGTTATTATTATAATATATTACATTATATTCTTTACGTCACTATACTAAACTTTGATAAAAAAGCAACATGGCGCGTAACCGTAAAACGTGACGATTGCTACAAAATTTCTCCCATACGTCGATAAAGAAGTTTCACTTCAATTAGCACCTAAATGTTTAACATGATTTTGAATCAATTATAAATTATCCATAATTGCATTTTTTGTATCGTAATATTGTAATTTAGTACACAAATATCAGTGTATATTTGAAAATAATTTTTCAATCTATCAAGTAATTTGTTTTAATTGAAATAATTATTCATCAGAAATTTACTTCATGTGATATAAATACTGGAAACTTCTTAAATTGTGGTAAAAAACATTTTTTAAACAAAATTAGACCTACCTTAATCTAACACTTTTATTGTTAATTAGTGTAAACAAATAATATTTTGGAGGAGATATTGTTTTAGGAATTAAAATTAATTTATAGCCCTAGTGCTGTATAATGACAGTACGTGGATTACCTTAGACCAACTCCGAATGTCCGAGCAGCCACTTTTAAGCCAGTCCTGAGATCGACGACACAGAATTTAGGTCCTAAAGCTAGCCAACAGTGTCTTGTATCCTTCAAGATACCACCCAGTGGTGTCTTATCTATAACAATACATACAATTAACACCTAGATTTGAAGATACCTTAAATCTACTATTTATAAATATGTTGTCATCATAATAAAATATATCAAACCTGTTTGGTCTTCAGTAGGTTGGAGAAAATTAAAAACAGCAGGTGATAAATTAGTTGTTTTGATAATAGAAAATACACTATCTTGCAATTTTTGCATTTTATGTATTGTTATTTCTACGTTTATTTTTTGTAACAGAATTTTTAAAAAAGGTTATGTTGCATTATTTACTTTTCTTTGTTTTAATTTCATGAGTAATGAGTTGTTGTTATATAGCAATATCGTTTATATTATAATCGATCTGTGTGCACAATTTATTTTACTACAAACTATTTATTTCCATAATTTTTGGACAGTTTCTGTAGCGCGGTACCAAAGTGAAAACTTCAAAATCAAATTTGATGGGTGGTTGACAGTGTTGCCAGTGGTCGATACACAGAACACTAATACTCCTAGGGTTGATAGCACAAAATTACCAAGGTCTGCTTAAAAAGTAATATTTTCACCTCAAAAGCAAATAATAATAATAATAAAAATTGTTTCTTTAGAAAGAATGAAAATACAAATATAGCATGCCCTGATACCCAAACTAGAAGATCCTGAATTTTGGATATCCGGTTGATTTTACAGTCTAATAGAACACAAATAAAGAAAATGGAAGTCAACGAAAAACGCAATGATTTCCTTTTTATGCAGCAAATGAGTACTTATCTGAACTTTTTTTCATTGCTTAATATTGAACAACATTATCAGAACTATTTATGTCGATTAATGTGTTTACACTCAGTAAATATTTATTCATCGAGTTTTATTTACCACTCGGCTCAGTCAAACAAGATCACAATTAACGTAGGTAGACAAGGTTTACAAAATACAAATAAACACACCAACAAATTTGTTGATTGCAGGGACAGTGCGTGGTTTGAGTTTATCTACTTCCCTCAATTTCCTTTACTTTTTCTAAGAGTGTGGAAATCTGAGAGCAAGCTGTAAGATCAGATAAAATTATACGAAAATACCGAAGCTACCTCGAAAAGATACTGAAATATACCGACTTATATATGACAATATAAACCATTAAAAATACCGTGTTTCATAAAACCGCATAAAATTCTGATATTTGATCCCAATTTTCTAATTAACGTTACTGAAAACTAGACATTCTGTCTAGACCGATAAGTAAAGTGGATTAATAACAAAAAAATATTTGTACAATTCACACGTGGTAGAAGATAAACCTTCACATCTGTGTTTTTTTTTATTCAGAAAATTATCAAATACACTCTAATTGAAAGTTTATGAAAATGTACATACAAGTACTCACAATCATTATAATATCTATGGTAACCTAACACAATATCAATCTGTAACAGAATGTCATAAATGTTGTCTAAAAAGTTTTTGTTTCGTAGTTTTTGGTGAGGTAATAAAATTTATTATTGCGTGGCAACAAACCTCTTTTGTTTAATTTTATCATTGCCTAAAACTTTCCTATCTCATTTTCTCCCGCGTTAAGTCTTTTGAATTTATGTGTCTATCACTTTTTACTGTCGCTTTCGCTTTTTCGTTTCATCGACTTTCAAATCACAACGATACTAAAGAAGTTTTCACTTCAAAAAAGTCACCTCTATCTAAATACCTAAATTACGACAAATATTTACCTTCTAATTTTCTATTTTATTAATTTTTCAGTATACTTTAAACTTGGCATCAATCAGTTAAACCTAATTTCTTGGTTGTTCTTTTGTTTCAAATTATTTTATTCCACCACGAAAAGCAACGCAAAAGTAACATTTCGAGTTATGAAATACATGAGTAACGCAACAGGGTCAAAAGTAACTCAAAATGTTGCAAAAGTAACGCTCTGGCAACGCTGAATGACTACCAACACGTCACAGAGTACCACCAATGACCACCACATCCACAAGCAAGGCTCAAGAAGTCTACTTTCTAACAGTTTGAAGTATATAGGGAGTTTTTGTAACAACTTAAAACGCATGATTTCATTTTATATTTATAATCCACTTTACGTATGCACATTAACTAAACTTTATCACGCAAAATGCCATCAATAATATTTAATTTAGAGTCAAAAATCCTAAGTTAATGAATTAAAAAAACAAACATGTCACTATAAGATACCGCCAAAAACTCCTCAAACGATTAACAATATTAATTTACTATGGCTACTTACTGAATACATGTTCTACATATTTAATGTTATGGTACAATACCTCTTGCACTTATTTAATATTATGATACCATAAAGTCTTCTTCTTTTTCTACCTAACTTGGCAACCGGTACTCTTTAATGAAGACCATTATACTATTATCGAGTGAATTATAATGTAATGTGTTATGAACTTATGACGATTCAGTATTCTAACAAGATAGTGGCTCCCCTGTTAAAACTTTCTAGGAAGATTTTGTGGGACCTCAGAATGAATGCTTTCAGCTTATATTTATATCCACTTCACTTATGCACAAAAACCAAACTATATCAGGCAAATCGCCACCAATATTACATAATATTGGGTCAAAAACCTAAGTTAATGAATTAAAAATAGAAACCACAACATATTATCACTTCAAGATCCCGCCAAAAAATCCTACCATAAAGTCGAAAGTTATTCTGTTTTATTTTACGTTTTGATCGACGTTTTTAAAACATTGGCCAATAAATTATAATAAAAATTCTTACTATTTATAATCTTTGAATCACTGAGCGTTATTAATTTAATTAATTTGATAGTTATGAAAAATATTATGGGTATAATTATTAATAAGTTCATTATTATTATGATAAAGCAAAAAAAAACTTATAAATAAAACATGAAATAATTATCTAAAATACGAAGCACTTAGAATTTCTGAGAGTATTTGTATAGTGTAATAGTATTTAGTGTATAACGCAACAGCGACATAAAACTAACCATCAATGTAAAGCAACCGTTTTCAGTAGCTAATCACTTAATTTAATTTAAAAAAAAACTTTTCTTGGCAAAACAAATTTTGTAATAAATTGTGATTTTTATGAATTAATTGAAGACTGCATGAATTATTATAAAAATATGACATTTGTAAGCTACAAGAAAATATTTGTAACTTAATAAAATTATGTTGTTATGGATCGTTATTTTTTTGTGAGTTACGCGGCTCATTCGCGCCACTACTATAGTCATAAGACTCGAGACGAGTGTTAAATTATTATAATTTCATATTATCTCCTAAACTATATGTAAAAATAACATGGTATAAAATTGACTTGATGGAATAGGTTTCTACCTACCTGCCTAACCTTTGTTCGTAATGACTAATATGCTATGTCTAAAAATAATGCTCATAAATCACTTTTTAATTTTAATCAAATTGTTGTAACAAAATATAGTATTAGCTATAGTATAGATAAGCAGATAGTTATAATATGTCAGTGCATATAGAGTCAAAGACGCAGCAGCTTGAAGTTTCATCCATTGTACCTGTGAGTGAACCCGACTGTGAACATTGTAAGTAGAGACAAATGTAGAGTAGAAAGTAATTCGAGTCGCGCTGAGTTCACGGCGTTACTTCTCGCCACGAATTCACGCCGGCGCGAGTCTGGAGCGGCCATTATTTATTTATTTATTTGAACACTTACATAATAAACACTAAAACGAGTAAAGAAAAATAGACAAAGAACATTGCTTAGTGCTACTATAATTAAAAGTGTAGACTACATGATAAATAGAATATAGCGAGTAACAAGAAACAGACGAGAGATCAAATTAAAGGTAATAAACAACATAAATTCTAATATATAATAAACTACTGGATCAAAATTATTCTTCTAAGTGAGCGAAATATTTTTTGATTGCCGGAACGTCGTCATTTAAAATGTCTAGCTTGTTAGATTTATGGAGTATGTTAACAAGTCTTGTTATTCGCGCTATGGGAGCATTATACCCCAAGTTTGAAACAACTCCTTCTGTTGCAAACAGATTAAAACTAGCTGGCCTTGGCAATTTTCTTGGAACAGTAAATGATAAAGACAATAAAAGATTCGGTGCCTCTATGGAGCCTTTAATCAACTTGGTGAGAAAAACAACGTCTAGCATGCGTCTTCGATTAGTTAATGTGCATATATTAAAGTGTTTCAGACGGTCGCCATAACTTTGCAGTTTCTTACCTAAGTAACAAGCATAAGTAAGATGCCATAGAAATCGCTTCTGTACTCGCTCCACTTTATTATTATAAACATCGTAGAAAGGATTCCATGCAGTACTACAGTATTCCATTATACTACGCACCAGCGCATTGTATAGTAAAATTTTTGTGCTTGGGGATTTGAAGTCCTTGCAGTTGCGCAGTACAAAACCTAGACGCCTGAATCCCCTTGAGACGATGTCATCTATGTGAATGTTTAAACGAAGTTTACTGTCCAGAATGATGCCCAAATCGCGGATATGAGACACATTTAAAAGTGTATTGTTTCCAATACTGTATATAGGTTGAATTGTATCTTTTTTTCGGGTAAAAAGGATGGAATAGCACTTTGAAACATTCAGGGCCATATCATTTGAAATACACCATTCACATAGCCTATTTAAGTCCTTCTGTATCAAAGATATATCGGCCCAACTATCAACAGACCGGAAAAACCTAAGGTCGTCAGCATATAAAAAGTAGTCAGAATTAGTGAAGCACTTACCTATGTCATTAATAAAAATGTTAAAGAATAAAGGGCCTAGATGGGAGCCTTGAGGCACACCAGAACAAGCTGGAAACCAGGCAGAGGCATGGCCATTGACTACTACACTAGATTTTCTGTCTGATAAATAGGATGAGCACCAACTGAGCAAGGACTGGGCGATACCATGGGTAGAAAGCTTGTGAAGTAAAATGTCATGGTTCACTTTATCGAATGCCTTGCTGAAATCTGTGTAAATAGCACTAACTGAGAGACGGCGATCAAGAAAAGATGAAACATGATTGATAAAGGACACAAGAATCGTATTCGTAGATCGCAATTTCATAAACCCGTGTTGATGTATTGAAATAATGTTTTTGAAATGCCACGATAGAATAGGGTGTACCAGGTTTTACAAAAATTTTGGCGAACGTAGGTAAGATCGAGATGGGTCGATAATTTTTCACTAGTTCTTTACTGTCATTTTTATGTATAGGTACTACTAGAGCTTTCTTCCAAGTTTCAGGGAAAATACCACTTGACAATGACTTATTAAATAAAAGACAGAGTGGATGCGCAAGAGCCTTTGCTGCCTTCACAGCAAAGATGGACGGTATACCATCCGAACCAGCGCCTTTAAATGGATTGAGTCTCTTTAATATTTTTAGAACATTACAGTCTTTGAATTTAAGAGATGTCAAATAGCTACTAGTAGTCTTAGGTGAACTCACCAATAAATTTGCTGAATGTGGACGAGTATTTTTGCTATATGCCAGAGAAAAATTCTGAGCAAAAAGATTACAAATATCTTTGCCATTGTAAGCTGACCGTTGATCTAGATACATTTTATTTGGGTAGTGGCTCCGTCCCTTTCTTTTCTGTTTGACGAATGACCAGAATAATTTAGGGTTGGATCGTAGACTGCACTCCAGTTGGGTTAAATACGCTTTATAGCATGAGGACATTAAAACTGATGATCTGTCTTTAGCGCGAACAAAAGACAGCCGATCGCGAGGATTATTGTTAAATTTACGTAGTTTTTTGTGGTATTTATATTTCTCACGTAAGGAATTTATGAGGTCACGAGAAAACCATACAGGGTACTTTTGAGACCGAGAAGATGCTGACTTGGGTACATGTTTGTCGATAATTACACGCAATTTAGCATAAAATATTGACAACATATCATTAACCGTAGATAAATCTTTGAATTCCCTCTCCCACGATATTTCATAAAGTTCTTTTAAGATAACCTCATAATTAGCTTTGTGAAAACAAAAATGTGTACTATTGCAGGATTGTAGGCTAGTAAAGTCCCCAAGAAAAATAGAAAACTCAAAAGGCGGATGTAATGGATCAACTAAGGAAAGAGGGCAATCGTTCCCCACCAGATCAGATATGTCGACGTTGGAAAGCAGTAAATCAAGCTGTTTTCCTTTAATATTAACTAAGTTGTTGTACTGTCTCAAGTCATGGAGCACTATAAAATCGAGCAGGGTTTTTGTGTAAAGACTAGTGTTTGTTGTATTGCAAGGAGAGTCGCCGTTACCCGAAAAGTTCCAAGAAATCGAACTCAAATTGAAATCACCAATAAAGACAACATTCTCCATACTGTTACGTTCAAACGCTCGGTCAGCAGTCTCCAAGAACTCTTTTAGTACATGCCTCTGTATGGGAGGTGGTAAATATACTGCGCAAAGATGAAGTATTTTCCTTGCACCAGTCACCACTCTCACCCACAGATCCTCACACTTTGACTCTAAACACATGAGACGAGTAGACTCCAGATGCTTAGCGATAGCTATGAGAACTCCTCCTCCATTCTTTTTATTATGAAAACCACCGGTTTCTATATCACGCCTATACACATTATAACGACTATCGAATAACTCTGAATCGAAGACGCTGCTATTAAGCCAAGTTTCAGTCAAAATAATAATGTCATAGTTATGACACACAATATTGTTGAAAAAATCTATAGTTTTTGTTTTTAAGCCTCTGACATTTTGGTAATAAAATTTAACCATTAGTTGAAAGCTAGACAAAGAACAAAACAGTTACAATAATAAACAAACCAAAAAATAATAATAATAACAAAGAAAAAAAAAAAAAATATTACAAAGGTTTAAGCTAATTAATTAATTGAGTGTATTAAGAAATGTAAGATTTTTAATCAAGATATAACTAGAATTTTCAGATTTTCTTACAAACACCTTGCCGTCACGCACCCAAACAAACTTGTACTGAAGCTCCTTCGCTTTACGTCGAGTGGCGGCATGCAACGACTTGGCTTCGGGAGTTAAATGTTCAGTAACATAAACAGGGCTCTTTTTGCTACCGATCCCTAGATGGCTAGTGTTGAGTTTCTCGGATGGATTATTCTTGTTATGTTTTGCAACGGAAGCCAGAAAGTTGTCGCGAAGTCGCTGACTTCCGAACTTAACCAGAATAGAGCGTGGTCTAGGACTCTTGTTATCAAGCTTAGCAATTCGACTACAATAATGAACATCGGATTCAGCCAGAGAACACTTAACAACCTTAGCAACTTGCTGTACTGTGTTATAAATATTCTCAGACTTGTATTCATGTATGCACTGTATTTCAACGTTAGTTTTGCGTGATAAAATCTCCAACTGTTGCAATCGATATGATTGATCCAGAGTTAAGGCACGGATCGTCTCGTTATCCTTTTCCAATGTATCTATTTTCTGCCTTTGTGATTCACAGATGTTTTTAACTCTTTCGAACTCACTATTGAAGAACGAAAGAGACTCAGCCACGTCAGAAAGTCTAGTCTGAATGTCCACAATATGGGAGCTAAATTTCTTGTCGAGTTCCTCTCTAATAACCTCACGGACGATGTCGGCAGTGAGCAAATCTGAGCTAATTTTGCTACGTGTTTTTGTACGAAGTGTAACGTTGTCGTATTCGTTATGTGAGGAACACGTATTTGGGGGTTGAACCTCAAGAGATGTAGACGCACGCACCGGAGTGTTTGAGTTGTCGCCTAGTTTAGGTGCTTTACAGTTACAACATGGACAAACCCAGCCTGTTTTATACAGTTGATAATTTTCCTTGTATTGATCCTTGCTAATGTTTACACAAATATGATGATAGTTATCTTTACAACGACAACAACACAAGCACGGCACGCCCTCCAGATGGCTACGACAAGCAGCACATTCAGAAGTATTCATAATGCAATGAATAAATGATGATAACCGACGCAGCCGTGTATAAACTTTGTTAGCAAATTCGAATAGTCACAACCGTTGAAACGTTCACATAACAAATAGCAATGTCCACATTTAACGTCCAAAAGAGCCTAAGCGCCGTGCATATCGTGTCACTTACGCGTTATCTTCGAACGGTTGGAAATAAACTCGTATGCTTGAATTTGATTTAGAAAAAGACTTCCCTCGCATTATATAATGTGAATTATTGCAAATTGGTTACTCAAATATATTTGACTAATACACTACTATATACCAAAAACACTTTACAATGAAAAAAAACAGGAAAACTTATTAAAATCATTAAATATGATCGGGCTACTGTAACAGGTGTTACTCGCTCAACTGTTCGTGGCTCACTAACTTACTACTACTACTACTATTATACTACTATACTAACTTCTGGCGTAGAATCTCAAAAAGGTTACCTACTTGTGTCAGATAAGAGGTATTTATAAATACCTATTAAATAATTACGCGACATTTGCAGTAACTCCGAAGATGTTATCACTTTACCCTTATAACTAAATTACTAAGTACCAATTTTCATAGATCTATCTTCAAAAATGACGGGGTTTTCATACAAAGTTTCATCCCCTTTGTCACGACCTTAGAGGTTGAATTTTCAAAAACCCATCCATAATGCTCATCTGCAGTATAAAAGAAACCCGCATGTAAATATTCATGGTTCCAGTCCCAGAGGTTTGGGCTCTGCGTTTATGAATCAGTCAGTCAGTCAGGATAAGTAATTATGTAGGTAATATACGAGCAGTGCCCCACGGTTTCACCTCTATTAAATTTGTTCAACCTGTCAAATTTGTTTAACCAACTCTCCACCGCGCCATCCCTAATGCACCTTTTTTTGTTGTTCATGTGTAAAAATATAATTCATAAGTAGGTACCTATATGACTTCTCAATACAAATCTTGAAACACCGTTACACGCCTATTAGGGAGTTGAATTTTTAAAAATCCGTTTAGTGATTTGAGCTATGTTTTGATATATTAGTCAGTCAGTCAGTTATCCACGGTTTCCTTTTATTTTTAAGTATATTGTTTATATAATGATAATACTATTAATAAATTTAGAATAATCATGATATAAGAAAATATAATAATAATTCATTGTTTATTCTTACACAATTATGTAATTAATCAAAAAATTTCAGTTAAAATCATTTAGACATTCTTCATGCCTCCCTTCAAAAGTAGCAATAATATTAGGTTATGGTTATAAGGATCGTTGGATGCACTCAAACCTATCATGGCTGTTGTGGTAAATATGCTCAGAGTCGTATTATCAAACATATTATTTTTGTCTTACAAGTGTAATAAATAAGTTTATTCCGAAACAAGACACACAAAGAAACAATGTTTACATAGTGCAACAATGCATACAACTACTCGCAATAACTAGCTATATCAAAGTTTATATAAATATCTTAAATAACATAACATAAATTATATTATTATATAATTAAAAGGTCAGGACATATTTATATCTACCGCATATGCAAAAATATTTGGAAGTAGGTTGAAAGCCGATTTTCAGCCACAGTGAGGCATGTCGTGGTCTCGTCGCGTCGCGACCAAATATTCTATAGGAAACTCCATAGATTAATATGAATATACGGAAAGGAAACTCTATGAGACATGTCGGTGGTATCGCATTACGCGCAAGTTTCGCTGCCGCTTAGTGTGGTATATAATATCTCATGCAGTTTCATAAAAAGATGAAGAATATTTGGCTGTGACGTACCTACCTTTACTGTCAATGAAATCACTCAGTTGAGGAGTGGGTCATACCCACATTTCTATCATCAATTAATAATTATAAATATTACGTACGTACATAATATTATGGTAGGTAATTTTCAAATGTATGAATTCAGAATTAAAGTGACTTAAACCTTGTTGTATGTAAACAAGTAGATAGAGTTATAAATATTTTCAAATAGTTTTTATAAGTTCTATATATAATACAATAATGTAATTTAAGGTATGCCAATTTTCCTCTGTGCGTCAAAGTTATCGTACTTTAGACATTTGTCGGCATATACTTATATAAAAAATAAAGACCTGATATTATGTTTCGGTTATTGAGCAATCATACTTTTTTTATTTTACTGATTGGTGTTATTGACACATTAACTAAATTCCTATTAGTTCCATTCCCATGTGGAGTAATTTGAATCTGACCCTGAACTATATTCATCATTGATGAATACGGGCTGCTGGGTGCTTCATCGTTAATAGAATCGACCGTAGCATTGGTTTCGTTACGAACAGTTACGTTATCATACACTGTACTTTTCATTGATTTATACGAAGGCTTGTTTGATTTATTACTATTGGTCCCTGGGCTGAATCCGTTTTGCGTAATCACTGGTTTGTTAGCCAAGCTCTTGTTTGTGTCTTGTGTCATCTTTGACCCAATTTGTACTTGTATGTCGTTGTTTGTAATAGAAGGGTTGTCGAAGGAATTACTTTTTTGTGTTTGTATACTATTAGATCTCGAAGAGTTGGCTAACGAGTGAAGAGTTGACGAACTGCCTTTTAAACTTTCTAATTCCTTTGAGAATACTTCTTCGCTTCTTTGAAATCTCTGAGCATGGGCGGTCAACGGCGATCTATCCTGATGTATGGATGTCGCACTGAGTGACCTGCTCGGTGAATTGTTAGTCTCTAAGGACATCGTTTGCTTATAATCGCTTTTATGTATCTTATTGACTTTAACTTCCATTGAACCATAAGCGCTGTCTTTAGTAGAAGTATGTGAGATACCATCTTCTTTCGATCCGTATCGCCTTACGACATTTGCCGGTGCAACAGGTTCTATATTTTGAATGTCATATGATAAAGCTTTCTTATCCGCAGATGTGTGCTTTACTCCGTCAATAACTTCTCCAGTCCTCGGGTTTATATGTTTTTCGGTGTCATAACGAAGGGTTACTCTATGGCTCTCGTCGATAGGATGGCGTCTTGGTCCATGGTCTAATTCTACATCACTATCATCGTAAGCGCTCGGTGAATAACTTTCATCCTGAAATTTCCCGTTGTAACATTTCAATAATAGTTATAATTAGCAATAATAGCTCAGTGATAGCGTGTCCGGACATCGCGTTGATCAACGTGAGATTCGAATACCTGCAATGAATTGAGCTTACGGTGAAGGATAACAACGTGATGAAACAATAGCATGGTGGTGGGGCATTTTCTAATGCTCGCCTAGATAGGCCTAGATAGGATAGTATAGATAACTACCTCCCTCAAATTGAAAATTTGTCGCCAAGTACCTATTGGAGTGTTCCGGCAGCTGTATTTAAGAGCCAGTCCTCGCACTAGGTTTAGCGTGTTTGCCGTATTGGGCCAAATCGTCATTTAACATCAAGTTAACCAAACGCTAAAGCTATAAACAATTAAAAAAGTTATTATCATAAAGAATGCATAAACATACTTATTGTAGAAATCTAGCTATTTGACATACCTCTTCATCTACTTCTTCGATTACACTATTTTGAATCCAATCACGTATTCTTTGTTTCTTAGCCTGTCTGTCTACAGTTGTTTCAATACCATTATCCCTAAAATGCTTTAATAAAATATTTTTCTCGTTTGGGTCACTGTGAAAGCTATACATTGAAGGACAGAGTTCATCTATGTCTTCTCCAGCTGAAAAAAAAATAAGAATATTTATTTTAGATATTTTGAGGAAAACTATTTACAATTTTCACTGAAAGTTAATCCTCTTACCGACTCTATCTGTGTAGCCTTTTGCTAACCAACGATCATCTAAATAACGAGAAAGTTCTATAAAATTTGTTATTCTTTTATCAGCTCTTGGTTCAACGAATTTCTTAAACAGCTTTTGTGCTCTCGACGACACCATTTTCCATAATTTGGGTTGTTTTTTCAGAGGATTTGAACTATTATACCAATTACAATAACTAAAATAAAATATAAAATTTACTCATTTTTATATAATATATAGGTACATTTCAACCTCGTTTTAAATATTACCTTGTATAACGAGGATCATCAAAAGCCGCTTTCTGCCAAGGCAAGCAACCGGTAAGACAAATAAATATAACAATACCGAATTGCCAAATGTCGTGGGTAAATAATGCTCTGAAAACAGAATTAATTTTTCATCTTCAAAATGAAATGAACCTACAAATAAGGTTATGATCTCTTGCGCTCATGTGCTTTGAGATTAACGGATTCACAAGACGAAGTTATTTATAAAGAGTGAATAGCTGTTTGCACTAACAAAACAGAACTCCTGATAATCGTTTAGAAAACCGATGGTGAAGGCAACAATAACATAGAATCTTACTTGTAACTACTGTCCATAGATAATTTCAATACTTCCGGAGGCGAATACGGTAGCCATTCATTTCTTCTTCTTACAACTGATTGAACTTTTCTAGTTTCACCAAAATCACAAAGTTTAATTCTTGAAAAATCTGATTTAAATATTAGAATGTTGTCTAGTTTTACATCTCGATGGACTAGATCTCTCTGATGTAAATGCTCTAAAGCAGATGATAGTTGTTTAGCTACTCGTTTTGTGTGAGTCTCTCCGATTCCGGTATCAAGCATATTTGATGTCAGGTCACCTAAAACATACACATATAAAATTTTATATTAAATAACCATAACAAATGCGAAGGTAATGTGGTTTGCAATCCCAACATTTGTCTGAACAATGAAAAATTGCTGATATATAATGTACATTCGAAACACCATTCTTGGCTTCGATCCAATCAAAAGCGTGAGAGAGCCAAAGTAAATTTAATTGAAATTAGACCTTACTTCAAGGAAATATACTTTTTAACAATTTTATTGATCATCAATCAATCGATCGTCAGTCCATTCGTTGGGTAAATAGTTTTAACGACTGATTTCAAATACAACAATAAACTATCTAAAATTGATGGAATGAAAATAACTAACGATGTGTCATGGAAGAATGATTGTCGATGATGCCTGAAATTTCATATTTTACACAAAGGAGTGTTGTAATATTTTTTGTCTATATTTATGTTATGAAATAAAAATAAACATAAGCTGTGTAATCACTGGCGTTTCTCAAGATGAAAATAATAAAAACGGTATATTCCTTCAATACTGTCGACTTTTCTAGGGTGGGCAATGAATATTGTAGAGCGGGTCCCCCTTAACTACGCCCATATGTGTAGTAGATGAAAATGTCTTCGTTGATATTAAATAGAAAAAGATTCTGCAAACTATGAAACTAATTTAAATTATAATTAAACAGATGAAAAGGAAATAAATGTATAGAAGTAAATCTTACCCAGAGGTGCGTATTCTTGACAAAAAACATAAAATCCCGCAGTCTCGAATGCAACATCAAACGTAGTTACGATGTTTCGATGTGCACTTAGATGTAGACTATAATGAAATTCGCGATAAAAATCTCTTATAGAAACATAAGGTTTTGGAAGAGCCTTTAGCACGATTTCCGTATCGGAAGCTCTGTGCTCTACGAGAAGTATTTTCCCGAACCATCCTTCACCGACAATTTGCAATATATCAAATTCTTCAACTAGACTCACCTAAAATGAGTTAATCATATTACTTAAGTATTAACGTATTAAATTTTATAATAATCTTTTAAAATAAAATTCTTGATAAGCTAGGCTAAAGCACTTTGTAAGTGTTGCATCTACCTAGTGGTGTTCCGACCTAACTCCAGGATAAGGTAATAAGTTATTTAAAAATTAACAAAGGAAATTTGAAGCATTCGTTCCCATTGATTGAATTACCAATCTCTTGGTAGTCGCTGTTGTGTTTGGATTGTACTGTGCTTACCGTCACGGACAGTACGTACTGTCAATTTGCCGTGCTAAATAAAGGATAAGCACAATTAATGTTAAAAAAAGTTGGTGTAATGTGTAATCAATAATCATCATTAAAATCACAATTTCGGATAGTAGGTGAAGTGTCGCAAAACATTTTATCTTCTAAAGTATTACAGCCAGTTTCATTTGCTCGAGGTTCGTTGGATCGTTTTCGAATTGTTGTCAACTGCCGTAAAATATTCATGGAGTAAACACATAATAGCTTTTACCTGAAAGGGTCGTGGTGACTACTATTTATAATTATTAGTAGTTTATTAATGGTCAATATTTTTTAAACCCTATCTTACTTATCATCAAGTACTGTTTAGTATTTTAAATAAACCATTACTGATAATAATGACTATGAAGTGGTGGTCGCTGCTGAGTCAGCCTACTCGAATGATATCTTCACCGATATCTTCACTTAAGATCAGGTGATGTATCAATATTAACTTATACTACAGTGAAACTGCCTCTTTAGCCTAGTAGTCGTAAGCGCGACTGCTATGCTCGAGGTCCGGGGTTCGATACCCAGGTCTAGCAAAATGTTTTTTTTTTTAATATATAAATAGCTCGACACATTGACGGTACTGTCTGGGTTATTGTTATTATAGTGTTATTGGGTTTTTCTATGAAATTCTCAGTAGCAGCTCGGAGTTTGACTTTGTGCTCGATTAATGGCGATAGGTCCCTATTACACGGGACCTGAAAACACTCGGCGAACTGTGGGTGTACTCTGCAGGGATACAAAAGATAACACATGTGTAGATTTCTATCAATTACTATCGTTATTGGAATGTTTGTTGAAATATTATTACAAAGTAATTAAAAATATAAAGAAACATAATCGCAGTAAATATAAAACAATTATTTAAGTAAATAAAATATTTATAACTTACTTTTTCTAATTCAAATTCTCTAACTTTGTGAATAGATCCGGTCAAAGCTCTCCTTGTTCCATTATTCATCTTAAATCCTTACCGGTACCATTGTACATGTATCTGTAATTAATAATAAAGTTTATTTAAGTCCCGGTGACCTCAGATTTACAAGTATCCAGTGGGAACACCGGGGTGGTCTCGAATGTAGAACTCGAAATGTTCCCATTTCACTGAGTGAATGCTCTTGGACGGCCGCCAGGGTTTGATGTCTACTCTAGATCCAGACGGTCGACCTACGTCATGGAGTGACGTCATTCACCGGATCATCATACAGATCAACTTTGTCTTAGAACATGAACAATGGTAGTCAAAACAAGACAGTGACACGTAACACGTATTTCAAATGATATTTCTCTAGTAACCTCCCGTGACTTCATTCGCGTTAATTGCAATATAAAACTTAATAAAAATAAATTATAGCCAGTGTTACTCATGACGAACGTAGCTATCAATGGATGAGCTTTTCGCAGAGCACAGCTTCTCGTTTTAATATATTCGCTACTAATAATTACTGAACTAACTTGGGGATTTTCTCTCCGTTAAATAGAATTGAATCACGTTTTAATACTGAGTCTAAAAAGTCAGATCTTCACGAATGGCTATGAAAAATATAAATCTATTTGTCTCTGTAAGTAGAATATATTGATATTTTAATCTGTTGTGGTTTCATTTGTTGAAGTTTAATTTGTTAAAGTTTATTTGTTTTCTCTTTATTACATTTCCAAATTTATTAGTGCTCTTTTTTAATTAATAATTTTAACTGCTCATGTGTAATCATGTCATAAATTCCTATAATTAAGATTGCATTTGTTTAAAGTTCTGTTTTATTGATAATCTTATAATTTATGAGAATGTAAATCTTGTTGGTGATTTTATTATAAATAAATATATGAAATATTTAGACTTTAGAATCAGATTAGTAGTTCCAGAGATTACCACCTACAAATTTATCTATTTATACACTAGAGCTTTGTCCGCGGCTAAGCTCATTCTCAAAATCTTTAAGGCGCTGTTGAAAGTTTTTAGATTCACATAAAACATGACTAGGGATTGCAATCCGGAAAAACGAATCCGGTAATCCGGCAGATCCGGCATCGTAAAACGTTCACCGGATCCAGTGCTAGCAATTTTTGGCAAAATAATAGAGCTGTTGCATGAGTAGGTACTTTAAATGGGTTGCGCGTGGTGTTCATGCGTGCGAGTCGTTCGACGCCGAGTTGCCCTCGCCCCAGGACAATAAAGCCAACAAGTGTAGAAGCTGAAAGAGCCTTTTCGGCCGCAGGCTATAATTGTAGCTCTATTAGAAGTTGACTAGCAGATGACACAATTAATACTATTTGCTTTCTACAATCCTTTCTTCAAAATGAAACTTGATTTTCTTATAATATACATATAATGAATACTAAGAGAATTATTACTTAAAATTCTAAATAGTTATTTATCGAAGTTGATTAAACTAAAGAGATGTAATTATAAGACAAACTCATTATTGTAATAACTGTGCTATTCATTAAAGACAGATTCAACAAATCATGATGGTGTCTGTCATAAATATAAGACTATTTGTTAGCAATAGTTAGCATTCACAAATACTTTAATAATTCTTGTGATCTCATCTCAGTAAATTACGTAAGGTTAATTAAATTATATTTAATAAAGTTACTTACTAAAATAATTGATACATCTGTGAAAGTGAAATCCAAAGAAACTGAGCTACTCTTTACATCGTTAAAATTTTACTAGTTACCTTTAACTACTAGATTTTATTTATTATAAACTACTTATATTAAGTAAAATGACACTTGATTAATTTACTAACAGTTCATTTTAGAAACTATAGAAAGAAATGTAGTAAAGTACCTAATTAAAGAGAAACATTAATTTAATTTTCGTCGTCCTACGTGAGAGGCCCCTAAACATTTTACTTGTCTCAGTTGGCTTACAGAAATAAAAAAAAAAGGTCATCAACCTTGGGGTTTTCATAATGTTATAGTTTTCTACTCTAACCGACCAACTCCAAATGCGATTAGAATTTTTTGTGCGTTTGTTAGTGATCGTATAACTCTGGAAAGACTTGCCCGATTGAGCTATAGAGTAAAGTAATACATCGGGAAATTAAGCTTATGCTTACTTTACATTTGTTTTATCGAGACGATGATTCATATTTATGTTAGGAATACTAACTTAGGATCCGATAGGTGGCACTGTGGTCGAAATAACTAAAGGAAAGGGCAGGACAACGTCTGCCGGCCTATCTAGTAACTATATTAACAGCTGAATGGTTATCATAATATAAGGTATGATTAGTTTGAAATCAAGTAATATTATAATTATTGAAGTAGAATGTAATTTCTTTTGCCGTGGCGTCTTCAGGCAGTACGGCATCTGCTATGTAAATTGTCATATGCATTTTGATGCTTAGACACCAATATGTTTATTATATGATGCATTGCATTCACTTCATCAAGACAGTGTAAAAAGTACATCTTTTCGTTGCCCACAACATATATATATATGTGTATAAAAAATAAAGCCTGTTAGTTTGTACGATTAACACATGAATTCCATACTATTATTATTTAATATACTTAAGAAAGAAGAAGAGTTTGTTTGTTTAAACACTAACCTCTAGAACTACCAGTCGGGTTCGAAAAATTATTTCTGTATATGATAGCCAAATTCACAAGGTATATATAGTATAATTTCTCAGCTAGCCTTAAATATGGATTTTTGAAGTGAAACTTCTTTATCGACGTATGGGAGAAATTTTGTAGCAGTGTAAAAAAAAATCATCACGTTTTTCGGTTACGCGCCATGTTGCTTTTTTTATCAAAGTTTAGTATAGTGACGTAAAGAATATAATGTAATATATTATAATAATAACAACAATATATTAGTTTTGAAGTTTGGTTTGAAATAAGAATAACAATATATTAATTTGAAAGTGATAAAATAAAAAGACTTATTCAAATTTAAGTGAATTTACAAGAAAAGTGAGAGTGATTATATATTTCGTTTTATAAATTCAACACGTATGAGCATGATTTTAATATTTATTTGAGGTTAACCTCACTTTTTGGTTGTAAGTATCACTGAATGTATATAAATCTGTTAAAATTAGCAAGTATTAATAAATATGACTGTAAATCTAGTGAACATTATTAATTCTAAAAACAATAAAAAATATAAATTAAATAATAATTTAAAAATAAAACAAAACACGATTAGAAAATAAAAATATGTATACGTACATCTTTTTTAATTATTCGTTTTTAACGATTTATTTATTCATTTTTAATTTTATAAAATCGTTGCATTTCTACAAGATTAACTGTCATCATATAATTGTATTACTTTGAAAAGATAATTCCAATTATTTATTCATAACTTGTGTAATTGATTAAGTCATTAAATATCTGCTTTGAATTATTTTTATTAAGTTATGAAATAAATATTAATATTAAAGTTAGTTAAATAATTTTTGTTAACTAATTTTTAGAGTAAATAATGGCAGAGTCCGAAAACTCTATTGAGTATCCAAATGCAATAGATGGAAGATGGAAAAAAAATTTAATAGTTGCATTATATATATCTCCTAATCAGAAGTTAGATGATATTATTGATTTTCTTCACCATTCATTATTACCATACACCAAAGGAGGTGCCGCCTTACTCCGTAACAGTAATGATAAAATACCTATGATTTTAAGTGGAGATTTAAATGTAAATTTCGCATTAGATAAATCTTTGAAGCTAGTTGAATTTTTAAGAGACAATTTAAATTTATGTCTACAAAACAGTCCACAAACATCAACAACAAGATCTGGTACTACAATTGACGTAGTTTTTACAAGACTACTAGAATCCGTAGAATGTAAAACGTATATTTCATATTTTAGCTACCACAAGCCATTAATTACAAAAATATTTAATAATGACAACAATTGTAATAATGATGCTATCATTATTGATGAAATACAACAATAGCAATGATATTATAATAAGAACAATGATAAAATAAATTACTCATTAATTGTATGCATGTCTATATAATAAAATAGCTTTAATTTAATACGGAAAAAATTATTTTTCTTAAGGCTTAAGCCTTATCTACCCCATTTTCGTGAAGGTGCAAATAGTAGAAAAATGATATGTCGTAAAGAAGTTTCACTTCTTACCTGTGTACTCTGGTACACACACATTTTTTGTTGTAAGTCGGAAGTCAAAGCGCTTTATCCGCGTGCGCTGGCGTAATGGTTAGTGATACGTAATACTTACTATGTTCTACGAAAATATTAGTCCTTAGTTTATCTAAAAAAAGTTTGCGTTACCATATGACTATCTTTTATACATAAACCACAATAAGGCATTTTAATTTTGTGATTCACGGGTACCTACATTTTTTATGTATGGCATATTAATGGGTAAGTTTCTTATGTTGTGCAAATTCTAAGAATTAGCGAAAACAACATTTTTGTACTAACCTATTAAAATTAGCAAAGATATGGGGACATAGGTACTAAATTTTTTCCAAGGCACGGTAATGAGGAATCGAATTTGGTAATGAAAAAGTGACGTTGCATAGAATAATGAAATAAAAAATCTATTGTAAATTAACTTATAATTTATATTAATAATAAGAAATGAGGTTTTAGATCAAAACGCAGCATTGAAAACAGCCCGTATCAGTATGCCATAAAAATTAATTACCTCAAAACACAACGGCAAATTCTTAAGTCATTAGTCATTACCATTCTGTAATCATTATCATTCTCCTAATAATAGATGGTACGAAATGAAATGATTGTGGACTTGCGGAATGAAGTTTTCTCCGTTTTCTTCCGCGAACGCTCCGGATATGGAATGAGTTCTCTGTTGAGGTTTTATCAGAACAATACATGAGGTTCTTCGAAAAGGGAGTGAATAGGTTTTAAAAGTGTGATGCTTCTGTCGTTGCAAGCGTCCACAGGCTGAAGTGATCGCTTACCATTAGGCGGACCGCAGGATTGTTCGCTTCCATCGTGGTATAAAAATGAAAACTGCTACTGTCAACCCATACTGTATAAATAGAAACTGGATATGCAACGGCGGTTCCCGAAGCGTGCTATTACTCGCGATGCAGTTGTAGTAAATAGACCGACCCCCTCTATTTTGAGTTGTAGCTAATTAACCGAAAATAATATCATAAAATATGGTTTTTAACTTTTCTGCACCAGCATTGGTCTTGTTCTCGTATCAGCGCACACTTAAAAATATTTCCTAGATTGACGGCCCATTTACCTAGATTTGCATGATGCAGAATTTATAAATTGTTTTTTCTCAGTTAACTTTTCGATGAAAGAAAATATTGCAGTGAGACTATAGTATATCGATGGTATATATAATAATGAAATGTTTAAGGGGTGCGAACCCATAGTCTACGCTCTAATGTTAATATTCGCTAAATATCCATCTTTTGTAACCATGCCACAAATTTACCTACTATAGAAATTGTAATTTACAATTGATTGAATTTATTAGCATTTAAGTCTTTGCTCTTGCTTTTGCTAACATCACAGAGGGCCTAAATAGATGTTTAGCTTTGGTATTCCTTCCAATATAAAAGCTGTAGTAAGTCCTGGAGGCCTATCCAAGTTGCTAACGATTGTAGAAAGGTAACTTGGCTAGGCTCTTTGTGAAGTTAGGGCTTTTCACTTTTAATCTATACTTTATTTTACTTATGTTTTACATTGTAATACAGTCTTCAACATATAATACAATTATATATTAAGGGGGTGCGGACCCTTAGTCTATTTTCAAATACTTTTATCGCCGAATATCCATCTTTTGTATTCATGCCACAAGTTTATTGTAGAAATTATAATTTACAATTGTTTGATTTCATTAGCATTTAAATCTCTGCTTTATCTTTATGTTGTGAACTAATTTATCCAACCACATCCAAACTCTGAAACTTTGCGTCTTATAAAATTACTAATATAAGGTAACTGTACCGATTAAGGCCCATCTTATTTATTTACTCAAATACATTGTAATCTGATATTTATTTTATTTAGTAATCAAAATAAGTATCATTTAAAGTATGAACAAAAACGTAGACATAATATAGATTTTATTTTAACTTGGTAAATGGGCCTTTTTGGAAACCAGTGTTCTCAATAAAGCCCTAAACTAAAATAACACTTATTTTTCTTCTATAGGTTAATGAGAATATATGCTATTAACGTCATATTTAGGTCAAAAACGTTAATTGTAATTCAGATCGTATGATCAGTCCTTTTTTATTTAATTAATAATGAGAGCTCTATCATACTTATAATTATTTGCAGCAATAAAAATCCTCAAAATCCGGTATCATACCTACCCTACACAAAGTCTAATATTTATGACAAAATTATATTTATCTGCCATTCAATCTTCTTATTGCAAGCTTGATCTATGGTCAGATGAAAAGCTAAAAACTGGCAGATAATAGAATGTGATAGTTGTCCTTGGCCCAAAGCTTTTAATACTGCCCCCATTTTCTGTAAATACTAACTTTCATCTGTGTTTCTAGACATATCATTGTAGTGCATTGAGAATAATATTATTTGTTATGTTATTATTACTATAATTATTGTTATTTCCATACGCTCAATAAGACCCACAGTAAAATTACCTTAAATACATTAAAACATTTGAAACAGAACAAATAATATAAAATTAATTATTATATTTTTGTTTACATTAGATGACACTGCACTGGGATGTTTCCGAACCGGTAGTGTAGTGTTTTGACTGTCATAGATGACTTCATAACTAAAATATTTTTTTCATTCGATTTTGATGCGCAGTGTAGCTTAAATTTTTGCAATATTGTCAAGTTTTTGGATATGAATGCTAATTTCCTGGGTGGAATTAATACTTTTTATTTGGCTACATGCGAATAACCATGATCTACTGTGAACAAATAATCAATTGGTTTAAATAAAATTGGTTGTGATTTTTGCAATTCTATCATAGTATTATGTTGCATTGTTAGGGTTTTAGTTATACTTATTTTTAAGTTGTATTTGTTAGACTGAGAATGGAAAATAAACACTTATTATTAATATTACTTATGCTAATACAAGTAAGGGTATTTACCGTACATTAAGGGCTATCCTGGTAGGTACTTATTAGGTTTACATTCACTTGTTTTGGATCACATCCAATCACTGTACAACACTTAGTATTCACATTACATCATCAAATTATGATTTTGTTAACCACAGTGACTAAAAGGGATCTAGAATTTCAGGATATTCTATATTTTACCGATGTTCCAAAGTGTATTTTTGAATCGGAACGCGACGAGTTGGACGTCGGGCGCTAATCTTTCAACTGGTGGCGCGTACGCAGCGGCTCCCGGGAAGCTATTTTTGTGCTACTGCATATACAAAAATCAATTTGTGACGGAAATGTTACGATCAACGACCTGGTAGAAGAACAGACGTGCATTTGTTAACATATGCATATATTGTAACACTTTTTGGAGATGGACAGATTGTGATAGGAAGGAATTAAGAAGCACGTTGATCGACGTGAGTTCGAATCCCTGCAATGAGTCTGACCTTTCGATGAAGTAAAACGTTGTGATGAAACCTGTTATGGTTTCTGTTGACTTTAATTGTAACTCAACGGCGCACTCTAGCAGGTACTAAAATGAAAATAAATGATTTACCTATCACGCCTAAAGAGTGAAGTGATTGTAGGTGGTCTTTGTGCTTTAGATTTTATTATTATTAGTTTGAATTTTATTAACGAGTTTGTAGATATTGTCCTTTGATTATATAGACGTGTATATAATCAAAGTATAGGTATATCTTGATACGAGGAATGTTTGTAATAATAAGCATAGATCGGAATAGGTAGAATATATTTGTGGCGGCTGGATGCAGCAAATAGTTTTTATTTCAACCACGATCTATTTTGTATCATGTCTGATAAAGTTTGCCTTTATACATAATAATGGTACATTTGTCATTTAATTCAAAACAACGAATTAATCAATTAGGCTGGGAATATAGGTAGGTACCTACATCAGATTCTTTCATCAAACAGTCACCAATAGCCCCAGCTTCGTACGGGTACAATTTACAAAATGGTGTATTTTATGTTTAAAAAACCCTGATTTAGAGTTTACCGCTATAATATTGATAGTTCATAACTGCCGTATTAACCTAGTGCTCCTAAACGCAACTGATATGCTCGAGGTCCTAGGTTCGATTTCCAGGTCGCGCAAAGTGTTATTGGGGTTCTGGGTTTGGCTTTTGTGCCCGATTAATGACAATAGGCTCGCCCCCTATTACATGAGACCTAAAACATACCCTGCGAATTGTGGGTGTACAACTCTGCCTAACATTTCGGGGATGCAGACGTATTGGTATGTTATGTAACTTCACAGTTACGAATAGTGCGCTTAGCTCGTCGCGCAATTTATAATATGTTTTTGCTGTGAACCATCTATAGGCTAGAGATAAACCTGATTGTTGGCGTGGCGATACAGGCCGTGGCGACGCATCGCCACGCTATATGATGAAATATATGTACTATGAATTATGAAATTAATCACTGACCCCACAGGGAAAATGTCGGGACACCCTTTGGGACCCCTCTTCGATGTTTCACATCTGCCAGGCGTTCCATGATGGCTTTTTAAATTATTTTTTTTAAGAGGTAAGATTTCTTTTGTCGCGAATACTTTTGAATTCGTGATATCTTCTACGTACCTATTCATTTAAACGGAAATCTGTAAAAGACAATCTTAATCTAAATTAAATGCCCAAGTTAACTAACGAACTTATCTGGATAAAGATTAATACTGCATTTGAGAAAATAATTTCACAAATAACGCAAGTAGGTACCTAATATTTTAAATTATTATGTCGAAGATAAAAACGGTAAAAACATATGCCATCGTGGACTCTTCTCTAGGCTTTTTGAAGAACTACAATTCTTTAGAACATTATTTTGATGTATCTCATAAGGTTTAGCATTTATAAACTATTTAAGCTACCGAAAATAATTTTTTGACGACTTGATAACAAATAATTGAATTTACTCTACTATACAAATACTTAATTGTAATGTATTGTATATATGAACCTTCCTTAAAAAATCTCTAATTGCTAGTGAAACCTACATTAAAATCAGTTACGTAATTTAAAAGATCTAACCGTACATATAAGACAGACAAAGGGAAGCGACTTCATTTTATACTATGACTAAATAGATAGATAGATAAAGAAGATTGATAGATTATTAAGTTTTGCCGTTGTGCAATGTGCGTTGCCAATACATACAGATACCTAATTATGCCTAAAGATACCGAGGTTAATTATTATTTTTAATTTTAATTGGTTCGTTAAACAATTAAAAACCTAAATTGTAGTTATTTTAAATGTGAGTTACGATTAGCATCCGTTAATCCAAATAATAGTATTGCAATGTGCGACTAATGGTTTAATTGCGATTTATTTTTATTGAAGTGAAACTTCTTTATCGGGGTTGGAAAAAAATTTAGTGTAACATTTTTTCGTTACGCGTCACATTTTTCCGTTACGCGTCATCTTTTTTATCAAAGTTTAGTATAGTGACGTAAAGAATATAATGTAATATATTATAATAAAAACAACAATATATTAGTTTTGAAGTTTGGTTTGAAATAAGAATAACAATATATTAATTTGAAAGTGATAAAATAAAAAGACTTATTCAAATTTAAGTGAATTTACAAGAAAAGTGAGAGTGATTATATATTTCGTTTTATAAATTCAACACGTATGAGCATGATTTTAATATTTATTTGAGGTTAACCTCACTTTTTGGTTGTAAGTATCACTGAATGTATATAAATCTGTTAAAATTAGCAAGTATTAATAAATATGACTGTAAATCTAGTGAACATTATTAATTCTAAAAACAATAAAAAATATAAATTAAATAATAATTTCAAAATAAAACAAAACACGATTGGAAAATAAAAATATGTATACGTACATCTTTTTTCATTATTCGTTTTTAATGATTTATTTATTCATTTTTAATTTTATAAAATCGTTGCATTTCTACAAGATTAACTGTCATCATATAATTGTATTACTTTGAAAAGATAATTCCAATTATTTATTCATAACTTGTGTAATTGATTAAGTCATTAAATATCTGCTTTGAATTATTTTTATTAAGTTATGAAATAAATATTAATATGTAGAATGTAAAACATATATTTCATATTTTAGCTACCACAAGCCATTAATTACAAAAATATTTAATAATGACAACAATAGTAATAATGATGCTATTATTATTGATGAAATATAACAATAGCAATGATATTATAATAAGAACAATGATAAAATAAATTACTCATTAATTGTATGCATGTCTTTAATAATAAAATAGCTTTAATTTAATACGGAAAAAATTGTTTTTCTTAAGGCTTAAGCCATAACTACCCCATTTTCGTGAAGTTGCAAATAGTAGAAAAATGATATGTCGTAAAGAAGTTTCACTTCTTACCTGTGTACTCTGGTACACACACACATAATTTTTTTTTTTTAATTAAATTTTTGTCAATAGGAAAGTCCATTCAAAAATTAATTGATTACCCCCAAGAGTGGTTGGTACTTTCTGACGTCCAACTCTACCACCGCGCGCGCTCATGGGTCAAATCAAATAGCACGGGCTTCCCCGGCTTCCTCTTACACACTTCCGTCCCATTTCACGAAATCCCTCTTTCACATTCCAAGAAACCGAGAGGAAAGATGTTACACATCGAAAAATTATAACGATATTTGCATTCAATAAAAAGGTTTAAAGTTTTAAGAATGTCCTATTTTAATAAGCACTACGCGTTCAGCGATGTGTTTTCTTGCTGTGGAGAAGTGGGGATTAACGCGAACAAAGTCGCGGGCAGTTGCTAATAGATAGGAATAAAATATCGAAACTAGAATTATTCAAATCTGCCTCGCAGCTCCAGAGATTAGTGCGTCCAAGCAAACAATTACTTGAGCTTTATAATCCTACTAATATTCTAGGTAAAGGTTAGTTTAGTTGGATCTTTTTTACTCAGTCACGCGAAAATTACTTAAAATTTGGCACACAGATATATCCTACTTACAAACATTTGGACTAACATGTAAGATGCTTTTTAAATCGGTAAAGACTAAAGACCCAATTCTAAGTCCAAACAGAAGTTAGTTATATTATAGATAGAATACACTATTTATAGTTGTGCGGGTTATCAAGTGACCAGACGTTAGCTCTGGTCTATACTACGGACTATTGATTCCGTGGTTTCCGCACTTTGAAAACTATTACTGGATTGCCGAGTAAAAATACGTCGATGACTATAAATTCAACTTTTGTTAATCACTATTTACGATATTCACTTGTTACTATCTACTTGTTGACAATGTCTTTATCACTATTTATTATCTTGCTGACTTCTTGAGAACGAATGCACTTGTCGCTATGTAGTTTCTTGCCGACTTCTTGAGAACGAATGCACTTGTCGCTATGTAGTTTCTTGCCGACTTCTTGAGAACGAATGCACTTGTCGCTATATAGTTTCTTGCCGACTTCTTGAGAACGAATGCACTTGTCGCTATGTAGTTTCTTGCCGACTTCTTGAGAACGAAAGCGCTTGTCGCTATGTAGTTTCTTGCCGACTTCGTGATAACGAACGCATTTCTTGCTATGTAGTTTCTTGCCGACTTCTTGAGAATGAATGCACTTGTCGCTATGTAGTTTCTTGCCGACAAACAGAGCCGCTGCGGCTTTTACAGCTTCACCGGACTTGGGGGCGAGCGCTTAGGGTACTCAGCCGCGAAAGTTTGTGACGACCCGCACGAGGGTGCCAGAGTGGCCGAACCTTGGCTCGGGCGGTCGTCGCGAATGCGAAAAAGTCGCGATCTAACTAATTCCCTAATCCTAAGAGAATTCGAACTAACTAATATATACTCATATGCACGTTGCCCTCCTCCTGGGAGGAAGGAGTGGACCATGCGTATGTGTATTTAATAATCGGAATGGTTTTTCTACACTAACTAGCGCATTAGTCTAACTAGCGCAAAAAAAGAAAAAAAAGGTCCCTTACGGAACCTATGTACCTGTGTGGTGTGCACGTGTGTGTGTTCATACGTTTGTAATGTTGTGTGTGGGTAACTAAGTGTTGCACGTATAGTGTCACTTTGTATCGCGCGGGCGGCTGCCTGACCTAAGGGTTTCACACCGAGGAACGGACATAGGCTTGGGTTGCCGCTAGAGAGGGTGGACGTGACGGGTGTGCGGGAGCGAAGTTAACCGCCCGTCCTCTGCGGAGAGAACGGTGATTACGCGGGCGTGGGCGGTGGCACGCTCTGTTTGGAGAGACGGTGGCGTAGAACGCGTTAGCTGTTTCGGTTTGGTCGGGCGGGTCAGTGAATATATTACGCGGCCGGCGTTTTCTCCGGCAGGCGTTGGGGTTGGGAACATATGAAGCTGCCGCTTTTATTAGGGGATTCGCGTGGTTCGATGCGGTATCGAAATAGGAGCGAGAAAGGTGTTTGACATAGGCATGTATCGAAGGATGCACTTAGTACCGCGGAGCGCGGCCTTTTATGGCGCTCGACGGGGTGGCAAAGCGGGTCTTGTTGGAGGGGCGACAGTGCGGTGCGAGTACGAAGTCCCCTCCATGGCAAAATGTGTTTCTTATTATCTATATGTCTATTGGTTATACAAAACTATATTCGTGTGTTGAAACTAAAAGGTTTTCTAATAATTTAACAATAACTTAAAAATAATACATTTAAAGGCTATAAATACGATATAAACTAAACATATAGTGCGTCTCGCTCGCACTTGTGACGCGATCTCGCTCTTGTGACAGGCCACGCCTACTGCGGCGTTTGCGCTGTTTTCCTGCTATCCTGCACAACAGTATAGATAATTCTACATTTTTAAAATGTAAGATGAACTAAAGTAATCTACCAAAAATCGTAATAAATTTTTACCATAATTTGGATCTAATAGTTAGGCAGCACTATTTGGTAGCCGACGTAACACTGCTTTTATTACATAATCCAATGGCCAATGGCGCTCTTAAATTAATCTTTATGGTTTATACACACTAGTAGGGATGTGCGATGTTTGTTTTGCAATAAATTGTATGCATAAGAATCTATCGCCTATGAATCCATCTCCTTTAAATAGTTTCAAAATCTGCAATATTTTCTATTAGACCAAACATTTTTCTTTCTAGAAGATGTTATTATTACAAATGCCAATTCTTGATATCTAAACCTTTTACAAATAATAATTTTGCAAGTTTTACCGGCCTAAGACAGCAGTGATATAATGTAATATTTACCAAAAAGAAAAAAGGTTCAAATGACACAGAAATAGCGACAATCGCCAAATATCATAGGTAGATAGTATTATTAGACGTTGTCAAACTACTTTTTACAGATCAAATAAAATGACTGTAGAAGATCTTTCTTAATTTCACTGAGAAAATAATTATTAATTATTAATATTTATTTATTTACTAACAATAACAAATTAATGTGACGAGGCGGGTATGAATGCCATCTACCATGAAAACTATCTAGGTAATTTGATTGCTTTAAAGTTGAATTTATTCTCTAGAAGATTGTATTAATATGAGTTGGTATAACTAGTACACAGACACTTTGAATTTTATTCAAGTTTCTATAAATTGAATCACTTCTTCTTCTTCTTCCTAACTTGGCAATACCGGTCCTCTTTAATGAAGACCATTACTGCCTATATCGAGTGAATTATATTGTCGTGTGTTATGACTATGACTTATGACGATTCAGTATCCTAACAAGATGGTGGCTCCCTTGTTAGAACTTTCTAGCTATTTGTGGGATCTCGGAATGAATGCTTTCAGCTTATATTTATAATCCACCTCACTTATGCACAAAAACCAAACTATATCACGCAAAACGCCACCAATATTACATAATATAGGGTTAAAAACCTAAGTAATTAAATTAAAAATAAATACCACAACATGTCACTTCAAGAGCCCGCCAAAAAACCAATTTGAATCACATTGTTCATCTATAATTGTGCTAGAGGTGGGCGATAATAAATGATATACATAATGGAGTTATTTCAATTATGAGTAATCATTAATAATTGAATTACGATTATAATGATCATACATAATCGAACCCTTTAAGTATACTCAGAGGTGAGCAATTATGAATGAAGACTGAATTGAGATATCAACTTATTAAAAATGAAGAGTGCGGAGCTATTACAAGAAAATATATTATCAATTAGCTAAAAAAAAAGGTCGTTCGGTAGTAATAATAAGTAATTCTATCAAATTATTAACTACTAATATTAGTAACCTAAGCATTAGTAAAGTAATATCTATTAACAATTAGTATTTACTAATGTCTATAATCGAGTTAGTTCGAGTTATTTTCATAATCAAATGATTTTATAAGTATATCTTTAAATCGCCACCGCTAATTTGTCCCTACCTTGACCATAGGTTAAAGATTTTTTTTTTTTAATTTTTTTTTTTATTGTTATTTGTTTAATTGCGTTGTGATTTGCACGAACTTACGTAAAACAAACAAACCTTTCGTTTATTTTATTTTGATATAAAAAATTATAAATTGTGATCAAGGTGTAATGTTAAATCCATGAAATACTTTTTAGCTCCGGTAAGTTACTTTTTAGTGCTTTGAGGTTATGTCACTATTTTCAATTTTATGATCATAAAATAAGATAATATTTATAGTACATAATTAAATTTCATGAACGGTTTGTACAGCTCTACATTTTGGCTTACAAGTAGTCAGGTAGTCTTATTGTTTGTTATAGGTAGGTACTTAAAATGGGTTAGTCTTCTAGCACTATAATTTTTGTTTTAAACAAACGTTTGCTCGCAAAACCTTGAGCTCTGATTGCAACTATAGAAATCTCCTACTGTGATGAAAAATTAATAATGCATGTGATGGCATTTATCGCATTATCTGTAATTAATTTTTTGATATTTAAATGGGTTACATACAAACCAAAATAATTTTTATGTTGTATTTATCACCTTTTAGATACAGACCATGATACATTACAAAATAGATTAGTTACATGAAATACTAAAGTACCTGTATAATGGCCGACTAATTTCTTCAGAGGCCTGGGGGCTTTCACAGCTTGATCATATTTTAATATATCAAAGTAAAACAAATGATTGACTAATGTATAATAATATTTACAATAGGCTAGTAATTTATTTATGTTGGTGACTACATAAAATAATTTTTTGTACATTGTATTGACAACACCATATGTTAGGGCATCATCGTTTGCATACACTTCTATTCGCTTGGTTTCTCTGCTGTCTGTAGAAATTAATTAAAACTGAGTTTGAGTTAATTCTAATATTTTTCATTACCACATCTTCAATCCAACAAATCTACAGAGACCATCAAGAATTTTTCAGTATTTATGTTGATTCAAGTGATGAAGTATTTGTTATGCAAGTACTGGATTTATTCTCGTAATTAAGAATATATCTATACAAATAAATAAAATTAAAGTGTCTGTTTGTAATGATAAAATAACAGCTTTTTATAGAAAGTGTATACAACACTTAATAACAAGAAAACAATTTAAAAGTTTTTGTCTGTCTGTCTATTTGTTCTGACTAATCTCCAAAATGGTTGAACCAATTTTGATGAGACTTTTACTGGCAAAGATAGCTGATGTTATAAGGAGTAACTTAGGCTACTTATACTTTAGAAAAATAATTAGGTTTCCTTGTAAATAAAATAATAAGCATTTTGTCTTTAAAATAACTGATGGATGACCATTGTGGATGGAAGTGATATCACCACAATACTGATAGTATTCGGTAGTCCACACAAGTGGAACCGTGGGCACAGCTAGTTAGTGTGTAGTATTAGATGCTAATGAATCTACATACTATACACCACTTATTTGCCTGTAAATGTAATCTAAATTTTGAAGTGAAAACTTCTCTAGCACCATTGTGATCTGAAACTCATTGAAAAGAAAAAGAGACAAAAATACATTTATAGGATTTAGCGAGAGAATTGTATAGAATACATTATACACTGTTAATGCAAGTCCTAGATTTCACTTTTATTATCATCATCTACTTGGCCTAGCGGTGTGCCATATTTGTATGTTTTCTGAAGGCTACATTTGTATTGAATGTGAGCTGCAAACTTGTAATAAAGTAGTAAACCCTTTTATTAGGAAATGTACATTGGAAAACACAAATTACACAGGAACAGAAGGTACATTGGACAACATGTGACATAAAGTATACTAAAATCTAGATGATTTGTGTGTTTAAGTTATCCAAAATAGATGGAACTCAGGTAGAAAGTTAGTAAGCTCTAAGATATGAGGTATATCAAAACAAACCTGGTAATCTCCACTTTGTCATATTGTTGGAGTTTAAAAAAAATGTGATTACAGTCATATGACACCAATTTGTACTTCAGGTTTTAATGATTTACGTTATGTAACACTTATGAAATAAAAAAATGGTCATCATGTGGTCAATAACTAGAAAAAAAATTTTGCTCACTCATGTGAAGACCTCACAGAAGTGCGTGACCAGGCGACTGTGAGTAGTACTGCTACTGCACTGTATTGCAATGTGAACAATATTGATACTTTAGGTGAAAAATAAATAAAGAAACTATATTTTAATTAAAAAAGGTTGAGAGGTAAATTCTCTTAGGCTCCATAGCGATTAAGAACCAACAATAAAGTTTCTTTAATTTAATAGGCTAATAATAGGTTTATCAGCATCACAAAAAATACTCCATGAAAAATACATAAAATACTATCTAATTAACATAAACGATGAAAACTTATTACTGATACTTTACACTTTGAATTGGCGTAGGCAAAAAACCCGAAGCTATAAATATAATAAAAAATATATAATTCTATGAAAGCTCATATCAAATTAACATCGTATTATATTATTACTATATTTTGCATATATGTACATAAGTACATAATTTACATACCTAGAATATTTTTGTTATAAAAATACAATTATCAAGATGTGGTAATCATTGCGTACTTACCGAGTTTTTGGCCACATTTTTCTTCCACTTATCTGACTCAGCTTTACGCTTTTTAGTGTATTTTGTAGTACACGGGGAAACTGTTCTCGCCATATTTTGTTTTTTATAATAATATTTTAGTTTAAATACCAAAATACAGTAATTAAATGACTAAAACTGGAACACAAGCAATGCCAATTCCGCAAACGACACCATACTAAATTCAAAAAAATGGGGGCGTTGGGCCGCTTTGTGATTGGCCTTTGTGGAGTTTACCAACTTTGAAATAAATTACATTGGAGATTGCCTTAATTGGTTTGAAATCCTTTTTTTAGGAGCTTATTTCTATGAGAAATTGCCGACTTTGATATAATTAGGTTCAATAAATGCGATTATTGGTAACAGATAAAGAATCTTGCATTTTTAGTTACATTTTAACTATTTATTGAGATTGGCAGGTTTTATTTTATATGCCTCATATACTTAGACTGATTTTATAGTCACGCTTGTAACCGCGCGTGCCGTAAGCGTCGTGGGCGCAAATTTGATAATTTTTTGTAGTATCTACAACTCGTGCGCGACAAGTTGAGATCCGTGTGGAATGCGACTCTTTTTTTTTTTTTTTTTTTTTTTTTTTTTTAGAACTGACTACACTGTTAGCCTTAGGGGCCCTAAAGCCGCTGCGGCTTTTACAGCTTCACCGGACTTGGGGGCGAGCGCGGAGAGCACTCAGCCACGAAAGTTATAAGGACGACTCGCACGAGGGCGCCAGAGTGGCCGGACCTCGGCTCGGGCGGTCGTCGCGTACGCAAATAAGTCGCGAACTAACTGAATCCCTACACCTAAGATTCGAGCTAACTCAATTATACACATAGGCACGTTCCCTTCCTCCTGGGAGGAAGGAAGGAACCATGCGTATGTGTATTCAGTAATCAGAAATGTTTCCTACACTAACTAGCGCTAACTAACTAGCGTAAAAAAGAAAAAAAAAGGTCCCTCACAGAACCTATGTACCTGTGTGGTGTGCACGTGTGTTTGTTCATACGTGTGTAATGTTGTATGTGGGTAACTAAGTGCTGCACGTATAGTGTCACTTGTATCGCGCGGGCGGATGCCTGACCCAAGGGTTTCATACCGAGGAACGGACCTAGGCTTGGGTCACCCGCTAAAGAGGGTGAACGTATGGAGTGTGTGCGGGAGCGAATTTGACCGCCCGTCTTCTGCGGAGAGAACGGTGGTTACGCGGGCGTGGGCGCTGTCACGCTCTATTTGGAGAGACGAATCGGTATATTTTATTGTACATACGAGAATAAAATTTTGCGCGGCCGGTGTTTATGCCGGGTGGTCGCGTGTTTCAGAGTCGAGACGGTGTAACGTCTCGACGAGGCGGGGGAAGGCGCATATGGTCTTGACGAGACCGTAATGCTCTAGGTGGTCATTGTAGTCCATGACCTCCTGAATGCCGTGTTCACGAAGGAGCAAGATCATGATGTCGTTGCTCGCAACGTTGGAGGGAGCGCGGGGCGCGGAATTATTCATCGCCATACGAGGCTGGAATGCGACTCCCCACCCGTTTCCCTGATGATACTATCGTTGTACAGCGCGCAACGCCATTATTTAATATAGGTTTTTTTAGTCTCTTACTATACTAAGCCAGTTGTGTTCTTTTTTTGTTCACTGTACCAGGACCCGACAATGACGTCACCGCGCTCAGGCATCAACTTATCGCGCACCAGTAGTACTTACTCTCGTTTTATTGTTACGCGTCTGACCCGCGCTATCGGTAACCGCGCTCGTGTCGCAAGCACTTTCTGGCTGCGCACGGTCGGCACCCCTACTGCGGTTAAAAAAGCGTCACGTTGCCAAGCTGACAGGATGTGTCGCTATAGCCGAACAAGTTCGTGCGCGACCGTCCGATGGGAGAGACGTTGGCGGGGACGAGGTGGCACGACATTACGTCACTACAGTACACTAAACTAAACAGTATGTTGTCTCGGCGATATTTTTGAAATAATAACCTAAAGCCGCTCGGTAGGTAAACACGCACTAAGGCTGCCCTCAGACTGTATTTATTAGGTTACCTACTTATGTGTTTGATAATGCAATATTATAATGTAATTTTTATTTTTTCACCAAAAATGTATTATCTACTAGAAATTTTGTAAGTTTTAATTTAAATTATTTTTATTTGGGTTTTATTTCTTGTTTAAAAAGTGATTGTGAGGTTACTCTTCTTACTAGAAGGGAATGTACATTACTTTAAAATAAAAATATAATTTTATTCCTTAAAGTTTGATAAATCAAAAACAATTTTAATTTCTAGGAAGTGAGTAATTTATTATTTCGTCATTAGTTATAGTTTCGACCCTTTGGATAATGACGTAATACAAAACATACTCGGCGAACTGTGGGTGTACATTATTAACACCTCTGCCTAACCCTTCGGTGAATACAGGCGTGATTGTATGGTATGTTTACTGTGACTAGCGCGCCTACGTCACGCAATTACACGCGCTTCCCTTCACCGCTACATTACTCGCCTCGTTGTCGTCTATTGTACCTCGTTCCCGCCAACGTTTGTCGGAAACAAAGGACGGTCGCGCACGAACTTGTACGACTATAGTTTTTATCTTATGTCCATATTCTCATTTATACTAGATGTCGCGTCAGACCACGCGAGAGTAACTAAACTCTAGATACATGGTTTGCGCAGGCCATCAGCGGGCTTTTAAGCAGCGCTTACCAGGAAAACACTAGAAGACAAAGAGTACTGTTAATCTGCGTTTTTGGATATACAGCAGGCTTTTGACCGTGTCTGGCACAAGGGGCTCTTGTATAAAATTAGGAAAAACCTCCCACACAGCTATTTTCCCTTATTAAAGTCTTACCTAACAACACGGATCTTTCAAGTGAAAGAAACAGATGCAACATCAACCTTCTATGAAATAAAAGCAGGTGTACCACAAGCGTCTGTCTTAGGCCCAGTCCTGTACACACTGTACACTGCAGATCTCCCCGAAGTATCAGGTGTTAGTACTGCTACATATGCTGACGATACTGCAATTTTGGCTAGCGACAGCGATCCTGGTAAAGCATCACTAGCCCTACAGCATGGCCTCGACCAAATAACAAACTGGCTACAAATGTGGCGAATTCAAGTCAGCGCCTCAAAGTCGGTCCACGCGACCTTTACATTGAGGAAAGGAAACTGCCCACCTGTTCAACTTGAGAACTCTATACTCCCACATAGCGAATATGTAAAATATTTAGGTCTACATCTAGATCGGCGTTTAACATGGAAACATCACATAAAGACAAAAAGAGAGGAACTAAACCTGAGATACAGAAATCTGTACAGAAATCTGTACTGGCTGGTTGGACGAAACACCAAACTATCAACAGATAATAAGTTACTAATATATAAAACAATACTTAAGCCGGTATGGATGTACGGTATACAACTCTGGGGAAGTGCCTGTGACTCCAATATTTCTATATTACAAAGAATGCAAAACATTATCTTGCGCAATATAGCCAATGTACCATGGTGCGTCACAAATGTAGAAATCCATATATACTTGCACATGAACACGGTGAGGGAGGAAATCCGAGATACCTCTCTAAAATACCGGGATCGCTTAGAAAACCACCCAAATAATCTAGCAACACAGCTGACCGGTCGCAGCTACAACAAAAGACTAAAAAGAAAGGACATTATCAAATTGAGTGATGTCCTTGGCTAGTTGGACTTGTAGGGGGAGAAACTCTCAATGGAGAGTTCACCCACAAAGCTATATTTACTATCAACACATTTGCTAATAGTTGAACTGATTGCAGATATATGAAACAAAAAAAAAAAAAAATACAAAAGAAGATTGGAGATTGCCGAATTTTATATGACTACAAGGATATTGCTGTATTGGAATTGATAAACTTTGGAGAAAACCCTCTTAGTTATGAGGGTTCATCACTGTATTGCAATGTGAACAATATTGATACTTTAGGTGAAAAATAAATAAAGAAACTATATTTTAATTAAAAAAGGTTGAGAGGTAAATTCTCTTAGGCTCCATAGCGATTAAGAACCAACAATAAAGTTTCTTTAATTTAATAGGCTAATAATAGGTTTATCAGCGTCACAAAAAATACTCCATGAAAAATACATAAAATACTATCTAATTAACATAAACGATGAAAACTTATTACTGATACTTTACACTTTGAATTGGCGTAGGCAAAAAACCCGAAGCTATAAATATAATAAAAAATATATAATTCTATGAAAGCTCATATCAAATTAACATCGTATTATATTATTACTATATTTTGCATATATGTACATAAGTACATAATTTACATACCTAGAATATTTTTGTTATAAAATACAATTATCAAGATGTGGTAATCATTGCGTACTTACCGAGTTTTTGGCCACATTTTTCTTCCACTTATCTGACTCAGCTTTACGCTTTTTAGTGTATTTTGTAGTACACGGGGAAACTGTTCTCGCCATATTTTGTTTTTTATAATAATATTTTAGTTTAAATACCAAAATACAGTAATTAAATGACTAAAACTGGAACACAAGCAATGCCAATTCCGCAAACGACACCATACTAAATTCAAAAAAATGGGGGCGTTGGGCCGCTTTGTGATTGGCCTTTGTGGAGTTTACCAACTTTGAAATAAATTACATTGGAGATTGCCATATTTAGTTTGAAATCCTTTTTTTAGGAGCTTATTTCTATGAGAAATTGCCGACTTTGATATAATTAGGTTCAATAAATGCGATTATTGGTAACAGATAAAGAATCTTGCATTTTTAGTTACATTTTAACTATTTATTGAGATTGGCAGGTTTTATTTTATATGCCTCATATACTTAGACTGATTTTATAGTCACGCTTGTAACCGCGCGTGCCGTAAGCGTCGTGGGCGCAAATTTGATAAATTTTTGTAGTATCTACAACTCGTGCGCGACAAGTTGAGATCCGTGTGGAATGCGACTCCCCACCCGTTTCCCTGATGATACTATCGTTGTACAGCGCGCAACGCCATTATTTAATATAGGGTTTTTTAGTCTCTTACTATACTAAGCCAGTTGTGTTCTTTTTTTGTTCACTGTACCAGGACCCGACAATGACGTCACCGCGCTCAGGCATCAACTTATCGCGCACCAGTAGTACTTACTCTCGTTTTATTGTTACGCGTCTGACCCGCGCTATCGGTAACCGCGCTCGTGTCGCAAGCACTTTCTGGCTGCGCACGGTCGGCACCCCTACTGCGGTTAAAAAAGCGTCACGTTGCCAAGCTGACAGGATGTGTCGCTATAGCCGAACAAGTTCGTGCGCGACCGTCCGATGGGAGAGACGTTGGCGGGGACGAGGTGGCACGACATTACGTCACTACAGTACACTAAACTAAACAGTATGTTGTCTCGGCGATATTTTTGAAATAATAACCTAAAGCCGCTCGGTAGGTAAACACGCACTAGGGCTGCCCTCAGACTGTATTTATTAGGTTACCTACTTATGTGTTTGATAATGCAATATTATAATGTAATTTTTATTTTTTCACCAAAAATGTATTATCTACTAGAAATTTTGTAAGTTTTAATTTAAATTATTTCTATTTGGGTTTTATTTCTTGTTTAAAAAGTGATTGTGAGGTTACTCTTCTTACTAGAAGGGAATGTACATTACTTTAAAATAAAAATATAATTTTATTCCTTAAAGTTTGATAAATCAAAAACAATTTTAATTTCTAGGAAATGAGTAATTTATTATTTCGTCATTAGTTATAGTTTCGACCCTTTGGATAATGACGTAATACAAAACATACTCGGCGAACTGTGGGTGTACATTATTAACACCTCTGCCTAACCCTTCGGTGAATACAGGCGTGATTGTATGGTATGTTTACTGTGACTAGCGCGCCTACGTCACGCAATTACACGCGCTTCCCTTCACCGCTACATTACTCGCCTCGTTGTCGTCTATTGTACCTCGTTCCCGCCAACGTTTGTCGGAAACAAAGGACGGTCGCGCACGAACTTGTACGACTATAGTTGTTATCTTATGTCCATATTCTCATTTATACTAGACGTCGCGTCAGACCGCGCGAGAGTAACTAAACTCTAGATACATGGTTTGCGCAGGCCATCAGCGGGCTTTTAAGCAACGCTTACCAAACGCTCTGGCCGCAAGCGGCACTATAAAATCAGCCTTATTGCATCTTAGAAGCATAAAGACACAAGATCAAACTAGTTTAACTTACGCCCGTATGATTTTAGGATGCAGATATTTCTTTGAATCACTTAAAAGGTTCTCGGTACATAGCACCCATTTCATTTAATAGATAATTACTTATGTATTAAACCATTAAAATAAATATACGTGATTACACGTTCCTAAGCGATTGTGTTATATCATTTGCATTGTAAAGTGCCATGTTATTTTGCTGTTTTATATTCATAGGCAGGTACAGTTATATATTATATCGTAGTTAAATGTAATAAATATACAGAGGTGTGTGACCCTGGCCAGGTTTGACTTCGTAAATGGCGTACAGTTTCTACTGTATTTCGTAATACAGACAATATTTACACGATAACTATTAAATCTATTTCTAATTGACGGGCGCATTGAGCAAAGTTGGTAATTGGATACTGGTTTAACAACAAAAAAGTACTATGTATATAAAATGATTAAAATAAAATAAAATGATGAACAAAAACTATTGGATAGATATTAGTTTTTTTTGTTTTACTCTTTAGATACTTTACACTTTAAAATAAAACTCGATATCTTCATAAGCAATAATTCAGTAGTCCACGAGAGCGGAATATCATCTTGAGAACGGAGACGCCCAAGTCAACCTCACCTGCACGAGGTGCAGCCTGCTGACTGCTGTGTAACAAACTAGGAAATAGCGATACCGGGTTGTTAGAGCTGTACATGTCGATTGGGTTGCGACCACCATACATATGGTGGTACAAAACGACTTGTCAGTTCGTTGATACGCGATGTTGACTAGTTGGCCACGTGGCGTTCACACGTCCACAACGAGTGGACGTTGAACGAGAAGACGGTGCTGGTTTGATAAGTGAGTGAAGATCTTAATACGGTGCAATTCAGTAGGGATACCATAAGAAGTGACGTGCCGACTGATGATAAAAAGGACAAAGGGCACAAGATTTTTAGAATTCACTCAAGAAGGTTATTAATGATTCCTGTCACATGATCGGTATTGAGACGAAGAGGTAGTTCAATGTGACTTTTGTACGACTCTAATAGTTGTACGTGGGGTCATTGTGTTGCATTATTGCATGCCCGTAGCTACAACAGTGTCACTTCTGTAATTATGAAGAACAATAGTGTTGAACTCTCGGGGATCAGAAATGGCATATCATGAAACTATATTTATTTAATCATTGCTATGTTCAATGCAATTGCGTACGGAGTTAAATTTTTTCTTGATGTTGCAGTAGGTTTGTACTATACAGTATTAAAAGCAATGTGTATTATGAAATGTAAATATAAAAAAAAAAACTTTGTAATTATGAGATAAAATTTAACGTGTAGTCGTAGAAATGGTCGTAGAACTCGGGTAAATTTGGTGGTCTCGCAGTTTCACTTTATCGCAAGAGAAGGATTTTTCCAGTAACGTTAATTACCAAATAACTTTAGCTTTAATAACTTTAACTTAAATAACAAACAGTCATAAACTATAGTAACCAAACAGCTAATATACCTTTATGGGTATTTAACACATAAGTCTAAACAGAATAGATAATCGTGCTCATCACAAAAATACTGACCTGTACAGAGATCGAAATTGCGAATACACTCAATAGCACTGCAAAACGAGGCCTGGCTAAAAGCAATTTTTTTTAATATCATATACTGAAGCATTTAAGTAATAAATAATTTAAACAATCTTTAACTGTTAATGTTTCTTTATCTGCTGAACGAGTGGACCGATTAAACTCATATTTATATAATATATTTTTTTATTCGATACGACGATGGTTCAAAGCTGTGTTAGTATTCGATAAGTGGTACTACATACTGTGATCGAGCCATTAACTACCGAAAAGGGCAGAACAAAGTCTGCCGGGTCAGCGAGTATTTAATTAATTATTATTTAGATTTTTATTTTAAACGAGCTATGTCCCCAATATGATTTCTCACAGAAAAGGTTTCCCATGGTGATATTAGTAATCTGCCTGTTTTAACCCCGGCACCGTATGGAATATTTCTTTAGAAATGTTTTGTTCTTATCTACGTTATTTATGGAACTGTTGAACAAAATTTCATGCTTCTAGATCCCCACCTATCGGTTTAAATTTCCGATTAATGGTCCATCACTTATACCTATACATACATAGATATATACATACAAAATATTTTTTTTAAATTTCATAACTATATTAACTGGTCAGATTATAGAATATATTTTTTTACAAAATAAGATACGAAATAAGCAGTGACAACAATGGCGAATCAATTCGGAAAAAGACGCTTTTGGGGCGTTTACACGCTGACTAAGCCATAAGAGATATATCAAATTAATGTACTACATGATCTTAAAGAAAAATCCACAAAAAAGTTAGCGATAACATAATATGACCATCTTATAAGGATCACCGACAAAAAAAAAAACAGGCGGCCGCGTGAGCTCGACTAACGGCATTCTGTAGACCACACGAGCGAGTCCGCGGGCACAGCTTATTCTCACAGGTGTTTTTTCCTTGCAATGCCATATCTTAAATGAAAATAAATGTTTTCGTTAAAAAACAATTAGAAAACTTTTTCATTAAGAATGCTATCTGTTGATGCTAATGATATATATTCAAGGCGCCATCTATTAACAATCTGATTTAACGAACATGGTATGTTAGATTGTTTGCATTGTGCGAAATATTCGTACGGGTCGGCTAGATTATTATATCATTTATAATCTATGAAAAGATGAAGTGCTTATGTTAATGTTAAAAGCAATCGAACACGGCGTGCTTTTCAAACGGATCGTTAAACAAAAACGAATAGGTTGTACTCGGTGACATTAAGAGTTTCCAATTAAGGTCTTTCGCAGATAAACGGCACTAAAGTTGCAGTATACATCCGTACCAGCTGGTGTATGTCTGCCCTATTTGGTACGTTTATATTGTTCGTTTACCTGTTAGTTTGATTGATAGATTGTTTGTTTGTTTTTTGATATTCAGTTATTTACTGCCGTGTTTTATGAATGCATAATATTATTTCAATATTATAAAGTTTAAGAGATTGTTTGTTTGAACACGGTTAATCTTTGAAACTATAAGTTAGTTTTAAAAAAATATTTTTGAATTTTATAGCTTATTTATTGAGGAATGTTACAGGCCATATAATTTCACGATACGGCCCTAAAGAGTGGGGCAGTAATTATGAAAGTCATTCTATACTTGTCCCCAGTAAATGGTATCATTACGCTAAGATTTTTCAAGCGTTTAGGTTCGCGTCAAGCGTCATGCTAGCCTGCATTAATTTAACTGGATATGCACAGACTGATCTCGAAACGTGACACGCAAAGCGAGTCACTATGACGGGCTTTTCACCACAAGCATGGCGGTCGCGACCCAGTCGGGCTGTATAGCCTTACACCCCTTACACCTCAACATAATATAAAATTGAGACATTTACTTGGGTAAGTTGAAAGTTTCTAAATCTGCCTTTAAATAAATTGTATTCAAGTCGCTTTTCGAAATAGGGAACACTTCAACGTATTGTATACAGTCCTCGGTCGTGTGAACCCGTTAGCTAGATGCACGCCCGCGACTCTGTCCGATACTAGACGACGATTTAATTAACGTATTGTGCGCCAGCTTCTATTAACCGCAGACTCTACTAGGGAGTTAAGTGTAAGACTACGCAAAATTCTTTTATAAATGTGCTTTCACCTATAAGGAAATTAAATGTATGCTAAAATAAATTGATAAATATGTATAAAATCCTTAAAATTATATTAGAGGGACCCCGCGGTTGCGCACGCGTTTATTATGCAGTAATTATTTTAGTGGCGTCATTTTATTTTTACTCGAATTTTATTATTACAGAAAGTATTATTGATATCTTATATAATCTATCATCATTAATATATATATAAAAAACATCAATTTCGGAATATATGCCATCCATTTCTTCATGTATAACAAGACAATTTTTAACAGAAAAAAAGACCAACTTCCGTAGTGAATAGTGAATTTTCGAAGTTGAAGGTCCAGTGGCAATGGAAGTAAAATGGGACCACCCTTGAGGTATCCCCTTTCTAGGGAATAAAGAATCATCCAAATCGGTTCATAAACAAGAAGTTACGGCTGAACATCCATAGAGAAATATATATAAACACATTCGAATTGATAAGCTCCGTCTTTTATGTTGTCGGTTAAAAAGCGTTTTCATTTCATTCATGTGTTCATTAAAAGCGTACGGGATTAATGAAAATGATTTTCTTGTATTTTATATTACATTTATAAAAGTACTTTTGATGATATTTATTAGGCTATCAATTTTAGAATGATATACTCTCTTTGTATTAAATTTCATCGAAATCCTTTCAGCCGTTTTTGTTTCTATATACAAATTTTGAACCCCCGTTACACCCCTTTAGGGATTCTTTTTTCATAACTCCTTCCTTGTCCGCAAATAACCTACGTCATAATAACTATCTATGTGCCAAACAGTCCAATCCGTTCAGTGGTTTGAGCTCTGTGTTGATAGATCAGTGAGTCAGTCACTTACGCTTTTATTTTTTATACAGTGTGTATTAAAAACACTGTCGGATCCATGAAGGTGTTATTGGGTATCGAAATTATATTCTGTTTATGTTATCTATCTCAGATTATAAGTGAAAAAATACCCCTAATAAAATGTAAAAATAATTTATTTCATTCAGGAAACTTCATGGCAATATAGGCGGCGCGGCGCAGAGTACCGCCATACGATTAAACGTATCGCTGCGCCGCGACGCGCAGGGACTGGCGACGGTGCTATCACGTTTTAAAAATTCACTAAATTTTAGGGAAACTAAAACTAAACATGTTAATATTAAATCGCAATAACATTTTCATTTTCATAATAAATAAAATTTTGATATTTTTTTTGGTAATGTCATAGGGGTATCCTTTTCGGATTCGACAGGGTTTTAAATACATATTGTATATTTAGACAATGACAGAGGAACTTGACTTGACCCATTATATATTGGAAATTTTTAGCCGTTTTTGCGTGATTGAGTAACAAACTCACTTTTGCATTTATAATATTTAGGATGGTATTCGCCATTATAAGAATAAATTTTGATTAATGCGTGCGAGGGAAGTGCGACATCATGGGGTTAGTCATCAATGATAAGAATTTAAATGAATTTTAATGACTTAATTTTTTTTAAATAATTTAACGGTGTGATAAAATTAAAAATAATAACCACGGTAATTTGAAAATTTAATAAACCACTGACACACAGCCTATTCATTGAGAACATTCCAATGAGCCCAAGCACGATATCTCTGCTGTGAGTTGGAGTGGGGTGCATGTTCTGGCTGCAGCACCATCTCATCGTGTTTTATGTAGAATCAATAAAAGTACTGATCAAAACTAATACAAACACGAAATATCTGCTTTTATTAACGCGTCGCATCGCCTTAAGCATTAGTTCTCGATAAGGGATTATGCACCATTATTATGCAGCGCTCTAAGGTTTCGGGAACTCAAGCTCTCGTCAATTAAGGTATCTCTGGAGCCCATCGTCTATTCATTCAAGAGGGCCAGCCATGCCGAGAAAACTTAAGCGGCACAATGGATGAGAATAATGAGGCAACTAGTTGTTATTTAACGACGAGTTTACAATATAACGAGCGCATTTGAAATTTTGTACACTTTTTTACAATTCTTTATAGGTTAAGCTTTATGACCATAACTCCATCAACATTGTGGTCCAAGATGGTGACACGCTAAAGCCTACTTGAACGACTGACTTTCATTGCAGTTGCCGGAACACACCTGCTTCCTAAACGACCTTTTGACAATGTCAAACATTGGGAATCCACTGTTCTATATTTGTCAACTTAATTATAATGGTATTCACAAGCACAGTGCATTCCAAAAATAACATCGACAACCGAGATATCGGTAGTCCATTGCCAGAGGCCGTTGTTATGCCGGCTCGTAAGCCTCTCGACAGCTGGATAGCAAAAATAAAGTCACTCTGATAAGTGTATCACCATGGTCAACCTTCATGGTAGTCATGAACCAGTCGGGTACAGATCCTTACCACCCAGCTGATTACTAGATATATACCGGCTGATCCCGGAACGCAACACTCCTAAGCATACGCGATCCAGTCGGACTCAATTGTCATGTCCTAATCAGATATCTCAAGCGTTTAGGTTTCTTCATCGTGATTTCCTTCACTTTTAGCCGATTGTGCTACCAATTTAAATTAATAAGTGTTCGCGAAGTTTGAAAAATTTATTAGACACTGGGACCCGAAACTGTAAACATGGAATCTTATATTCCGCAGCTCTATATAATTCGACCATCAAAACTTCTAAATAAACTATGCTTTTTTCTTGTATTATCTCGGGCTGTTGTCTTTTGGATAAATAAATTATTGGGAGAGGTAGCCGCGATTATCACGATCTATCTCCCATCCCGTTAATACGTCGCATGATAATGTTATAATATCGCATAGAGATGAGTTTTATGATGAATGATAATTATAAGTATATGTATTCAGTCAAACGACTTAACATTGACCACAATGTGCCTTGCAAGATCAACAAAAAAGAAGATGGCTGACTCCTTGTTCAATAAGTGTAAAATATCAAAGGGAGAAACCGCAAGACAATTTTTAACAAAAAAGAAAACCGACTTCAATGAATTTATGGAATTCCCTGGTGTATCTTCCAAGTGGAAAGTCCAGTGTCAATGAAATGGCATCGCCCCTGAGTTATCCCTCTTCCAACGTAAAACGAATCATCTAAGTCGGTTCATTAACAAAGAAGTTATGGCTGAACATAAAAAAAAACATTCGAATTGAGACTCTTCGCCTTTTTTAAATCTGTTAAAAACTGAACAGAAACAGTCCTGAAGCAAATGATCAAAAGTTTACACAGTTGTATTAATATACATAAATAATGATATTAGACACTTTATAAAAGTTATCTTTGTACATTAGAATTGCAATTAAAATTAGTAGTATGTTAAGAAAAGTACATCTTATTAGAAAAGGTGTTTTAAATAGCCACCGTGAAATTATTAGTCGCATTCCTGTTAATTACGCGTTGTCGGGCGCCAAGTATTTAAATTCTGGCAAGTAAAGCAAAAAGCTTTCCAGCATGTGCGGAATGTTTGTTCGCTCACCGTTTCATATGCGAGTTCTCACGAGTCGAGTTGAGCGCCTGTTTTAAATGTTTCCCGCAGACGACACGGATTTCAATCGCTTTGCAGTGTCATTGCTGATTTATGGACTGATGTTTACTAGACACGCTTATTTGAAATGTATGCGGCTTTAAGATTTTGCGCAATTCATTTAAAATTATGTTTTTGCGATTATAAATCTATTTTGTGCTGTATTTTTTTACGTTAATATTAATTTTAAAGTTTCACATCGTTTTTATATTATTTAATATCAGAAAGTAAGCTTAGATAATCTATACTAATATGATAAAGCTAAAGACATCGTTTCTTTATTTGTTTGTTTTAATGCGCTAGCCTATGGAATTACCAGTCATATTTGAAAAATTCATTTGCGGTGTGAAACATCTAGAAATCTACCTAGCTGTAGGCACGTACAGGAAGAGAGAATTACGATAGGCTACACAGATGTGTTGGTGGTGACGCCGTGGAGATTTTGCCGAACAAATTTAACAAGGTTGAAACCGTAATAACGGGTGCTCATAGCTATTTTGTAATAATGAAAACTTACTTTTTCTTATTCCATGGCGTAACTAGCATGAGTAGCATGCATATGCGGCCGCAAATCGCGATTTGCAGAACAGAAAAGGTAATAAAATATGTTGGAGCTTTTCAGCTCAATTCGAATTTTTTTTTAATGGATGTTCAGCAATAACTTCTTTACTTGTGAACTGATTTGGATGATTCGTTTTTTGTTGGATAGAGGATACTTCAAGGGTGGTGGTCCCATTTTAATTTAATTGGCTTTGAACTTCGAAGAGAACTCTTCAAAATATTTGTAATATTATTTTATTTTTGTTAAAAATTGTCTTGTTTAATGATCGTGCACAAAAATAAAAAATCTTTGCAAACATTTCAAAAACATTGTGACGTTTTGAGCAAATTTTTTTAAGGTTGGGTGTGGCCTCTAAACTGGTGGCACTCGCCCCTGCCGTTTCTCGCCCCTAATTACGACAATGGTCTGATGTCAAACTGAAATAGTAGCACAAGATGAGGCGAACTTTTACCCATCAATGGCTAAGCTTGAGCCTGCTGGGGTTATTATATCCAAAGACTAAATGTATGTTATAGTAACTCAGCTGATTTTGCTTTCAGAAAATGTTTAGGGTCTCTCTAGTCATGATTGATTTATCCGAAGTAAAAGAAGCTAATATGCCGTAGTTTAAGTTGCATCGTATTATTACGATTTCGATACCACATAACAAATAGCGATGGTCACAATCACTTCATACATAAAATCAAAATACTTTCTACTGTCTGGCTCTATCTAGACAAGCTACTAAACTTTATAATGCAATGAATGAATATTTTGAAATAACACCGTCGCGTCGTCGGTCGTTTCTCACAGTTGTGGCCGCTACAGCACACGTCTACCCAATAGACGAAGAAGGCACGGCTGACACGCCTCTACAAAGTCTATCATGTCCGGCTGTTATTCGATTTTCAAATAAATAATCCTTTGTTTGTGGTATTTGTTATTTGCAAAACTTATCGGAAGAGGATGTTTAGGTAAGCAAATGTTATTAATTAAAAACAGAATATAATAAAATAAAGTATTGAATCTATACAAGCCTTGTTTGTCCTGTACCGTATATAGGCACGCTTGGTAGGTACGGCATAATTTTAGGTAATTAAATTAATTTTTCATGATCATGAGAGGAAAAATGTAATGTGTGTAATGTAACGTTTCCCAGATTTCGGTAGTCTAGTTTAGTGGAACATGATTTGTCTTCTTGAATATATGAATCAAGAGTTTATGACGTAATTGAGCAACGCAGATAAAAGTTTCTATTAAATTTTAAAACCATTTGACATTGGTGGGATTGTGTACTTAACGCAAGTCGCCATCTTTGTAAAAAGTGAAGTGAAAAAGTTCTTATAGGTTTTTCCTAACACCTAAAATATTGTCACTTAATGAAAAGTGATATAATATTTATTGTTTAGGTTCATACTGCCAAATGTTAAACAGAAAACAGTCTATGATTAAAAAGCCGTTGGTCGAATTTCGATAATCGGGCGACCGCTAGGCTATATAATTGGATCAATTCTTGTGATAGATTTAAGTATAGAATGGAATGTAATAACTAGGTACTAGGTAGTAAATATATCGTAAGTTAAAATTTTTAAAGCTTATAAATAGGTAGTGCCGAAATATAAAGTGTTCCGTTGCATTCCGTGTAAGTTTTAGATTTTTTGGCGACCATCTTAATAATAATACCGTACGTTAAAATGAATACACATTATCATTGATTGTAACTTCATAATGTCGCACTTCGTCACGTGATGCGCGCGCAGCTCTCAATGTTTCCCTCTTCCAAACGCAAACGAAGTACATTTAACAAAAAAAGAAACTATCAGTGCTTTTGGTACATGGTCAACCGATGGATCGGGTCGTTCAACTTATATTGATATAAGTAGGTATATTTATTAAATTTGTAACATATAATTAAATCTACACAATTAATAAAATTGAAGTGTCCGTTTGTAATGACGATTTAACAGCTTTTAACAAAATGCATTTAAAAGTATATACGGTACTAGTAACAAAAAAAAAAACAATTTTAAATCTTTTTGCCTGCCTATTTTTTCCGGCTAATCTCCGAAACGGTTTAACCGATTTTGACGGGTCTTTCACTGCCAGTTAGCTGATATTATAAGAAGTAGCTTATGCTACTTTTATTACACGAAAAGAATTACGGTTCCACGAAAAAAAAAAAAACGCATCCTTATCTTTGAATTAACCTATGGGCATCCTCTGAGGGTGCAATAAGGGTTACCGTAATATCGACATTTTGTAGTTCACGCGAGCGGAGCCAACGGTACAGCTAGTTTAATGATAAATATACAAAGTCCAACAGAGCTGTCACAATGATTCCGCACAAATACCTTGTAATTAATATGTATTTTCTGTAATCAATCAAGCACACATCTACACATACCTACGTACACGAGCTTATAGTTAACGATCGGTATTAAATAGTCTACCTATTTTTAGAATAAAAGGATTTACTTGTAGGTAAATGAGCTACACATTTCAATATATTACTATATATTGTTTTAAATTCAAAGGAAGGATATCGAATTAATTTACATAATTAACATTTACATTTTTTTAAACTTTGTATGGAAATTAACGTCCCATTGTAATGCAGGTGTATTTGTGTTTTGTCAAATTCCCCTCACAAAACAACAAACTCGAAATAATACCTTTATCTAAACAAAAAGGAACTAAAACGAATTAGGTAACTATCAACAATAAACATAATAATTACATCTATAAGTCTGTAAATAAGAATGGCACCAAATTTTTTTATAAGTATACTAAAACATTACCTATGTACCATAAGTTTATAATTACCCCAGTAAAGGAATCATAAAAACCGGTCGATTCATTACGAAAAAAAATGGCTCACATACTATACTAGGGAAAACCGAGAACCTTCTTTATTCTGAAGTCTATTAAAAACTAGGCAATAAAAGTATAAAATAATACTCGCGATTATTATTCTTCTTTATTTATTTATTTTACAGGAAGACTAACAGCTATACGTTGACAAATATAAATAATTACAAGCTAGAAGACACACAGCTGTTTAAAGTCCTCACGGATAAGATACAAATAAAAAAAGCAACATGTGACAAGCATACAAGGCTCCTATAATACACACACAATGCATCACACTACATTATTTAGTAAAATATCAACTAGATTATAACGGATAAAATACACAACAAAGTACAAAAAAAAACAATTAAACAGACACAAAAGACAAACAAAAATTGGCTGGGTTTGGTTGACATGATCATTTCATAAAACATTGCTAACGTAAAATAAACAAACGTTGAACATATCAGGGTGTAACTCTATACAATCCCAGAATACAAACTGCAGACCGTATTATAGCACAAATTCGCTTCGAGCGGGTTAATGCCAGCGCATCGGCCGTACTGTAATTACGCTCTATCAATGCGGTACTGGATTATTGAAAGGCTGCATGAGGGGCGGGGGATATTAAGATGATGGCCGGCTTGTAATTTGATGGATTAAGAAACACACCCGCGGGCCTAACAACTTGTAATGATGGTCGCCAAAAAACTTATTACTTACATGGAATACAACGGAATACTGGTGTAAAGGTGGTCACCAAAAAAAATCTATAGCTTACAGGAAATGCAACGCAGCACTGTTTTCAGCATATTTGGTGAACCATAAATATCTTAAAATACGATACTCTTATTAAGATTAAGATTGTCGCCATAAAAATTTGTAGCTTAAAAGGAATGCAACGTGAGCTTGTGTGTCGTAATGACACATTTTTTTCAAATAATTTGACGTCACATGAATAAAAATTATTTTAAAAGTGGATTAAAATAATTATTATACCCTTAAATTATTTTACATAATTAAAAAATGTCATTGATGGGTAACTTCAGAGTGTTGTTGGCACGCAGGAGAAAATTTTTGGAGTTATTATTTTTATTTACGTCGAAGAAGCATAGGTGTGTGTTCCGACAGCTGCACTTGAGAGCCAGTCTTCCACTAGGCTTAGCGTGCCACCATCTTGGGCCTCATCATCACTTAAGATCAGGTGAGATTGTGACCACAAGGCTAAACCTATAACGATAAGAAAAGAAAGTATAACTTCTTATGTGCGTACAGATTATACAAATACACCAAAAAAAATTCGTCATGTATACGGTTATACCTACTAAGCAAGTGTCTCTACATAGCTTACTATATTTATTAAACTAGCTGTGCTCCACGGTTTCACACGTCTTAATTTTATCCGACAAACACCGTGCCGCCAACGCGCCATGTAATCATAATTGTTCTTGCCGCAAGTACAATAGTATATTATTTTCTCCCTAGGTGCGTTTACAATTTTTTTCTCCTCCGGTATGAAAAGTTTATATAAAAGATTATATATTTTATATATAAACACGCAGTTGCTAGGTTACCGGGAGATAAAGTAAAGTGCGCGCATGCGCACATTTGCCATCTCACCGGGAGAGAATCGGGTACTTTTCTCCCGCGTGACAGGGACTAAAAGTGAACTTTTCATCCCGGAGGAGAAAAAATTATTTTAATTTTTCATTATCTCCTTAACTGTGTCCAAATAGCATACTTTAAAGAAGACATACATAAAATTGTCTTTAAGATTGAGTAACTTTTGTTCGTAAGGATTAATATGCCTTAACTAAAAATAATACCTACTTATAAATCACTTAATTTTCAACAAATCTTTGTCACAAAATCCCTTATTGTGGCTTATCTATAAGAGATAGTCATATACTATCGCTGACTTTTTTTAGACATAGTATTAGTAAAGGTCCTTAAAGGTCCAATATTATTCTACAAGGTGTCCAGAAAGGGTATCGGGTATTTGTTTTCGCGCCATATTCGAAACGGGGCGTCTAAAGGGTGCGGGGAGGGGTTCGTGGCGTCCGCCATTTTGTGGAGTTTTAGTCACGATGGAACAGTACTCGGGGACGCATCGCGCATTTTGCGTACGAGCGTATTATCGTAATGGTGATTCAATAGTGACTGCTCAACGTCTCTATCGTGCGGAATATCGTACACGCCACGCGCCAAGTGACGATAGCATTAGGAAATGGATCATGATGTTCGAGAATACAGGTGCGACAGTTAAAATTCAAAACTCTGGTCGTCCTCGTTCAGTTCGCGATGAAGAAACAATTGAAGAAGTTGAGGCGTTGGTTCGTCAAAATCCGTCTTTATCCATCCGAAAGCGAAGCCAAGCGTTGAACATCAAAAGATCATCTTTACATTCGATTTTAAAGAAAGACTTACATCTAAAAGCCTATAAAATTCAATTGGTTAATCGACTGAATTTTGCGAACGAAATGCTGCAGCGATTTAACAACTTTAACAACATACTGTTCAGTGACGAAGCAAATTTTCACCTGAATGGTCATGTTAATAAGCAGAATTGTCAGTACTGGGTAGTGGAGAATCCGAGATGAAAGCATGAACGACCCTTGCATAGCCCAAAGGTCGTTGTTTGAGCCGCTATGTCTGCTAAAGGCATAATTGGTCCTTATTTTCATGAAGATCAACGAGGCCGAGCAATTAATGTGAATAGTGACCGTTCTTGCGATATGTTGCGAAATTTTTTGGTCCCAGAGTTGCAGGAATTTGCATGTTTCAACTCAAGAACGTGGTTCCAGCAAGATGGGGCCACTTGCCATACCTCAAATGACTCAATGGAAGTTGTTAACGAATTATTCCCTAATAAAGTCATTTCGCGAAGGGGTAACATCAACTGGCCTCCCAGAAGCCCCGACCTTAGCCCGCTTGACTATTTTGCATGGGGATACCTTAAAAGTAAGGTTTATCAAAACAATCCGACGAATCTAACCCAGTTAAAGCAAAACATCAGGTCAGAAATGGCAGCAATATCGATAGCTATGTGTCAACGTGTTATCGCCAATCTTCGTTTCCGTTTAGAAGAGTGCCAGCAATGTAACGGTCATTATTTGGATAACATCATCTTTTCCAAATAATTCTCCAATTCATATGCTAATAATAAACAATAAACTTTTTTATTGCATACAAATAATTTTTGTTTCATTGAACTTACAAATACCCGATACCCTTTCTGGACACCTTGTAGAACATTGTATTTCCGTATAATTAAGGATTACGCCAGCGAACACGGATAAAGCGGTGCGGGAAGACCTCGACTTCCGACTTACGTAACAAAAATCAATATTTAAGGGTATCTGAGAGTTGTAGAGTAATCTTAAATAGCCTATACTATTTCTGGAGAGTCTGGCTATCATATATAAAAAGAATTTTCGAATCCGACTGACTGGTAGTTCCAGAGATGAGCGTGTTTAAACAAAAAAAAATGTGCTTTATTATACATATTATATTATTATAGATTATTGTTTTGAAATAATTAATAACGATGTCTGTTTTTGAAAATATATTTTTTATTATATTAAAAAATATATTGAAATACATATATAAAGTTTCACACAAAATTAGTCAGCGTAAAGCGTGTATTTATACTTATCCGAGCGAAAATGTGCTTATCGGTTATTTTTCAATACAGTAAGAAGAGGAAACACTTGTTGCCCTAAGCTTTACAAATCGTTGTTGGCTTTCTCCAGTAAATGTCCTATGAAATTGCCATCGTGAGTCTTGCTCCGGTCATAAAGCAAGCGGGAATGCGACGCGTTTATGATCCAGTAATAACACGTTAAAATGTTTCCATAGTCGTTAGGATTTGTCTAGGAACTTAGTTGACATAATATTTATTTTTGTTTATAAACAAGCTTTTGCACGCTACTTCGTTTATTTTAAAAGAAACTACGCGACCAATCCTGTGTAAAAATACAGGTTGTATGCACAATAACTCTTCAAAGTTTTATCGCAATCTGATGGATGTCTTATGAATGCACAGAGAACAAACAAATACCTTTAACAAACATTATTTTTTTATATACTTACATAAATTGAAACACAATTATATCGAGGATTATTATATTATTATTATTATTATTGTGGGACCGTTGGAAGAGGAAGGCCTAGACGAACGTTCCTCGATCAAATCGGGCACTTTCTGAAGAAAGGTCAAATCAAAAATACCGACGAGAGTGCGTGAAAAGATTGATGAATGTTGAAGAAGCAAAAGATAGTAGCAAGTGGAAGTGGTCTCTACCTACCCCTTTGGGAGAGAGGCGTGATGTAAGTATGTATATCGAAGGTTGAAAAGCTAATTGACTAACATGTATTTGACAAACTGTAAACCAATCAGCTTTCCACCGTCGATATGTCCAGAAAAGAAAACTGACATTTGTGACCATGACATTGGAAGACAGTACAGTATACAAGGGGACTGGCTCTTCCTGAACTGATTATATTTTTAATGTATGTATATTAATTTTGTAATGGTAATATGTTTAGTACATAATATATTGTACATAATTTGTAGGTTTTAGGGTTCCGTAACTTATAATGAAAAAAAACCGAACCCTTATAAGATCACTTTGCTGTCCGTCTGTCTTGCTGACTATCTGTCCGTGTGTCAAGACACTTTTTCTCGAAAACGACTTGAGCTATTAAGTTGAAATTAATATACACAAAAGCTTATGGTCTAATGCTGATGTAAAAAAATAAATTTTCAAGGTTAACGAATTAAAGAGATAGGGCATTTCATAGTTAAAATAACGCTTACGAACTGATCATCAAAAACCTATGTATATTAGATTTATAAAACTATAGGGCACTTCCCGCAGGCCTTAGTCTTGAAATTTGGCATTCAGAGAGATCTTTTAACAAAGTTTATGAAAAATTCAAAAATAAGGAATTTCTAATCCCGTGTGAAATTATAATATAACACAATTTTATTGCTTTTTGTTTTTCCTCGTAAAAGACTTGAGGTCAATATTTAAAATGATTGCCGAATACTCGTATGTCTATGACTTCAAACCGCTGTAAAAAAAATTACGTTTGTAGGTTAACACAATAAAAACCTTCATAATAACAGCCTAAAAGTCACACTCAGTGAACGATTATCAGAACACAGAGGGTACTCCCAAGGTACATACAATTTTGAAAGCCCTCCTACAAGTTATGCATATAATGTTATCCGTATACCTCATAGTAAACAATGATTCTGGTCGTCTTTTTGAGCATAAAATTCATTTCATAAAAAAAAATGGCGTGTATTTCAAACAACGTTAATATTTTTGTTTTCTTCTGTAACATTAAATTACTTATCGCGGTTTAAATATTAAAGTTAGTTATATGGTTTTAGATCTTTCCAGTTTACACAGATGTCTAGTATATTCTACCAAAAGATTTTTTATTTCCTATGTGTGTTTCTATTTTCCAATGCATATCGGTATTGGCAGCGTAGTTACTCCAAAAAAGCGATAATTTTTTTTTCCGAGTTGATTCTATATTTTCATTACTCGTTTTTACTTGTTTTGTTACATAACGTTACAAAACATAGCCTAAAACCTTTTTAGTAAAAATATCTATATATCGAGTGATTCTTGAATTATAAGCGCACTAACAGACGGACAGACTGAGATAGATACATAAGGATAGTATATAAACAATTTTATTTAAAAGACTGTACAATAAAATATGGTAAGTAATGTAATCAGTTCGGAACCCTTGGGGTGCGAGTTCTACTCGCTACTTGTCCGATTTATTTACTCGCTGTATATTTTTTTTTTACTTCAACTCTTTACGCCATTTTACAGACGTCTTTGCTGTAGGTATGGACGTCGATTTACATTTTGTGTCATGTAACAACGTAGTTTATTGTGGCTTTTAAAGAATTGATTTAAAATTCAATATGATATGTAGTTTCTTGAACTTATTAATAAAATTCATAACATTGTCTGACAGATGCACTGACAGCTTATACAGGTTGGTCTAGAAGCATGAAATTTTGTACAGGAAATCTTTATAGAAAGTAGGAGAAAGGATTTTTGGAAAATCATCCTTTATGGGGAGAAAATAAGGGGATAAAAATAGGATGATTCCTGAGATGTCGCCGATGTAAAATTCCATCATTCACATGGCTTCTTTTCGGCGGTGATAAGGCTAATTAACTTTGTCATATGCACGTTAGTCAATTTTTCTTTTCACCGTCAATATGTTACTAAAGTTTCTTCGATTCAACGACATATGCAACTTATGGGTTATATAAATTTTTATTATGATCAAATATTTACAATATTATGAATGCCACCCATAACATTTTCTGTTCTCCACGCTAATTTTAAATGTACACCATATTCGCTATAATATTTCAGAAGTAATTAGGTTAGGATGTTTGAAAAAAAGAAGCTATTTTCATAACACACGCTACTGTATGCTTTATAATAGATACATACGAGTCATACATATTGTTTAAAATAAGTAGTTTAAAAAAAATATTTGAAGGTTTAGCCTTTGTCCATAATCTTACCTGATGTTATGTGACGGTGTGGCTTTAGATAGTGACACGCTAAGCCTTGTGGGAGAACTGGTTCTCAAGTGCAGCTGTCGGAACACACCTATGGGTGCGTGGTGAAAAATTTTCAACTTGAGCTAAACGGGCAGTAGAAATACCCTACCTCCATGCTAGGGATTGGATATATCACGATGTTTTCCTTCACCGAAAACTCAAGCTCATTGTGGGGATACGAATTCACGTCTACCGATCGACACTGCTTTAAAAATAAAAGTAGGTTGTCCGTTGTAATGAAGTTAAGTGCAACTGTCGAATATTACTACTACTGTTCTAAATAATGGAGATAAATCACATGTTTTTTGAAGTTGTATTATAGCCGCGGGTGCGAACGGTATTGCGCTGCGTGACCGCGACCGTGCCTCTGGCGTCACCTGAATTAATAGTTGATTGTCTTGCACTGGATACATTGTCTCGGTGGTGAAGTTGCGTGACAGGTAGTCGTTACAATAGAAAACTTTCTGCTCTTACTGTATACTGAATTTAAGCGGCATTTCTTACATAAGCAAATGCGCGTCTTAAAACCTCAGAAAAGGTTTGTACTTCTTTATCAAGTCCCGTACATACATATTATTCTCTAGTTCGTATGGATCGTGAGTTCAATAATTTCCTATTATCGTTAAATGAAATCAGTAGCGTATAATATAGCTTCTGAATATCTTATTACCGGGTATCTTTACCAGTAATACATGGTAGTATTTATTAGATTGAGTCGTGCGAGTGTGGCGTGCGGTAACCAACACTTCAAATAAAATAAATAAATAAGAAATAATATACCGGCTCTTGAGCTAATAAAATAACGGTACTCGATTAGCTACCGTCTTTATTTACGTTGTACCGCTTTGTCAATAAAACGTTATGTTTTTTAATATCCATAAACAAAAAATTTCGCAGATTAATTCTACAGTACACCGAACTATTGGCAACTAAACTCTAATTAGTATTTGTTGTAGTGTCAAGTGTACATGATATTAGCGAAATTGCTTATATTGAAAAAATAGTTTTCGCTTAGTTACTAATGGTTTCATGACATCCATTGTAAAATAAATAATTTTGAAGTTATTTGTTACTGAGTTTTGTTTTTATTTTATTTTACTGATCTGATTTTTTATATAGCTCTAATAATGGTAACCTGAATATGGTCACTTAAATGAGTAGGTAATGCAACACCTGTACAGAAATGAAAAATTGAGATGATGCACCTCTTAATTTTATAAACCTTTCACAGTGTTTTTTTTGTCATTGTGTACAATATTTTTCACCTAACTTTAGATATAAAAAAATTATTTCCTATAATAAGTAATAATGCGTGTATGTAATGAATAAATAAGAATTGCTCACTTAATATATTTTATGAACTACGCACAGACTCACGCACGCTTCTCAGAATTGTCATCAATTTAATATTTTGATAATTTTAGCTCTATTGTATTGAATTGCTTGTCAAAATTGTATTATAATTATAAAATTTAAAATAAAAACCTTTTATTCCATGCAGTAAGAAAACGTAATAAAAAAAATAAAAAAGGGTATTCATATTCTGCTTTGCATGGACCCCTCTCAGGTAAGGGTAAAGGCCTCCTCCAAGGATTTCCATTTTTCTCTATTCTTTGCTACTTGTAACCATTTTGTTCCTGCGGTTTTCTTTATATCATCCTCCCACCTCATGTACGGCCTCCCAGTTCGACGTTTGCCTGGTGGCCCCTTCCATGTGGTTACATTTATAGACCACCTGCTATCCACATATCGGGCTAAATGGCCGGCCCATCTAAATTTTAGTATTTGCGCATAAGAAAGCTAGTCTATTGCTTTGGTATAAGATCTTATTCTTGTGTGTCGTATTTTGTGCATTTTCTTTATGTTCAACATGCTTCGTTCCATTCCTTTTTGGCACGAACTGATTTTGTTTTTAATTTTCTTTGTAAATTTCCACGTCTGGCAGCCATACGTTAGAGAGGGCAGAATGCTTGTATCCATAGTATACTTTTTGAGCTTTATCGGAATGTTGCTTTTAAATACTTCTATTAAACTCCAATATTTGTTCCACGCGTTTTTAATTCTGTGCTCTAACTCCATTTCATTGTTGTTGTTTTTGAAACTTATTTGTTTTCCAAGATATACAAGGTGTCCAGAAAGGGTATCGGGTATTTGTAAGTTCAATGAAACAAAAATTATTTGTATGCAATAAAAAAGTTTATTGTTTATTATTAGCATATGAATTGGAGAATTATTTGGAAAAGATGATGTTATCCAAATGATGACCGTTACGTTGCTGGCACTCTTCTAAACGGAAACGAAGATTGGCGATAACACGTTGACACATAGCTATCGATATTGCTGCCATTTCTGACCTGATGTTTTGGTTTAACTGGGTTAGATTCGTCGGATTGTTTTGATAAACCTTACTTTTAAGGTATCCCCATGCAAAATAGTCAAGCGGGCTAAGGTCGGGGCTTCTGGGAGGCCAGTTGATGTTACCCCTTCGCGAAATGACTTTATTAGGGAATAATTCGTTAACAACTTCCATTGAGTCATTTGAGGTATGGCAAGTGGCCCCATCTTGCTGGAACCACGTTCTTGAATTGAAACCTGCAAACTCCTGCAACTCTGGAACCAAAAAATTTCGCAACATATCGCAATAACGGTCACTATTCACATTAATTGCTCGGCCTCGTTGATCTTCATGAAAATAAGGACCATTTATGCCTTTAGCAGACATAGCGGCCCAAACAACGACCTTTGGGCTATGCAGGGGTCGTTCATGCTTTCGTCTCGGATTCTCCACTGCCCAGTACCGACAATTCTGCTTATTAACATGACCATTCAGGTGAGAATTTACTTCGTCACTGAACAGTATGTTGTTAAAGTTGTTAAATCGCTGCAGCATTTCGTTCGCAAAATTCAGTTGATTAGCATAGTCCGTATCCTTCAATTCTTGAACCAATTGAATTTTATAGGCTTTTAGATGTAAGTCTTTCTTTAAAATCGAATGTAAAGACGATTTTTTGATGTTCAACGCTTGGCTTCGCTTTCGGATGGATAAAGACGGATTTTGACGAACCGACGCCTCAACTTCTTCAATTGTTTCTTCATCGCGAACTGAACGAGGACGACCAGAGTTTTGAATTTTAACTGTCGCACCTGTATTCTCGAACATCCTGATCCATTTCCTAATGCTATCGTCACTTGGCGCGTGGCGTGTACGATATTCCGCACGATAGAGACGTTGAGCAGTCACTATTGAATCACCATTACGATAATACGCTCGTACGCAAAATGCGCGATGCGTCCCCGAGTACTGTTCCATCGTGACTAAAACTCCACAAAATGGCGGACGCCACGAACCCCTCCCCGCACCCTTTAGACGCCCCGTTTCGAATATGGCGCGAAAACAAATACCCGATACCCTTTCTGGACACCTTGTATATATTGGTCCACGTACTCTAGCGGTTTATTTCCTAGTGTAATACACTTCTTGATGCTGTTAGTCATGGATTTCGTCTTTGACAGATTCATCTCCAATCCCACTCGACTACTGCCTAAATGAAGAGTCTCTAACATATATTGCAGATCACAGCTATTATAATTATTACAAGTTTTTATTTTTATATTATTACTTGTCCTAAGTAATGAGAGTAAATTCCATGTCCGGATGAAATACTTCTAAAATATAGTTTTATTTGCGATGCATTGCCCTTTGGTCTTGAGTTAATTGCGTTTGTAACTGGTATGAGTGAATTTACCTTTACGCGTACCTAACGCTTATTGCTTGATTACACAGTGTTGATTTACGATTGCTTTGCCGTAAACCGTAATACTTCGGAATTAGGTTTTTCTATTAACTTAACCCAGTAGAGTTAACACTATCGAATTACCTTATAAATGCAATTCCACACGAGATAAGAAAAATATTATATTATTTTGTTTTATTAAAAGAAAACTTATTAAAACTTATTTGTGGGTTTATTAACGTTTTACTGAAGTAGTGGTCGAATGGTTAATATCCGGTAGATTATCAGTTTGATATCTCGGTATAGACAAAACGTTTTTTGAACACAGATTTGAGAAAAAGGCAGATGGAGCCTTCCGAACAACAAGTGTGGGACATGCATTTAGCTCTGTATCATTGACAACCAGATAACGACACGTGCGATCGTGTGAATAATGTTGCCAGGGCAGTTAAAATAAGTTTTACTGTTTTTTTTCCACTTTAACAGTGTAGTCGTTAATCCATCATCAAACAACTGCTTTCGTACATGAAATGAAGGGCCCCTAGTACATTTACATACCAATTTTCAACGAAAAGTATATCTATCATCTTAATTTTTTAATTTACCCTAACCCTAATGGTAACCTAGCAATATTTTTGTAATTTTGTTATAACAAAATAACAAGGAACCTACTATCAAAATATTCTTTGTTACTAATTGAAACGATACTCCGTCTTTTTTTTGGTTTTGCGAAGAATTTTTACAATGTATACACAAGGCGGCATATTTTTAAAATAATACTAAAGTACACGGGGTACTGAAATTGCATGACATATCCTTTCAAAATTGACACAAATGAATACTAATATGGGACCTTTTAGAGTTGTGACTAGCTCCATCTGCCTTTTTCTTAAATCTGCGGTTTTGAAGTAGTACTTTTTGGCGCATTTCCTAAAGGGTAAAATTGAGAGTTGCGTGCGTATCATGTGACTGACGTGATGGAACTGCGACATGATGAGGTTGGTTAGCCATCAATAATAATTTTATTAAAATAATGTATGTATATTTATACGTACATTCCATACCATCCAACCTTATACCCGAAGTGTTAGCCAGAGTTGTATACCCACAGTTCGCCGGGTATGTTTTTAGGTCCCATGTAATAGGGGGCGAGCCTATTGCCATTAATCGGGCACAAAACCAAACTCCGAGCTGCTACTGAGAATTTCATAGAAAAACCCAATAACACTTTGCTCGACCCAGGAATCGAACCTAGGACCACGAACATAGCAGTCGCGTTTAGGACCACTAGGCTAATGAGGCAGTTTGAGGCAGGCACCTTCAGATGATTTAGACAATAATAAAAGCCTGAAATTTTTTGCGCTAACTTCATCATGCTGTACGCGGAATAAAATGTTTAGAGTTATTTTTGTTTTTTGCGTCAAAGAAGTATAACTTTTTATGTACGTACATAAAATAACATAGGATTTTTGAATTTAATTGGTGAAGGATAATGCTGTGGGAAAGCTTTAGAAATGTTTTCGTAGAACTACAATGTTGAGGGAAATTACAATTACAGAACTGTATATTTCTCGGCGTTTCAAATCGCCAATGCGTTTTGAGCTAGCCTGGTAATTACGCTCGTATTTTCCCTTGAGAAGAGTCTTTGGCCCAGCATTGGTACTTTTACGCGCTGTTCAGTCCAAAATATTGAGTAAATCTTCAAATTTATTTACTACATAAAATTAAAATTTAGACATAGACAGTATTGAATCTATTCAGAAAAAATTTGTAAAATTTTTATGCTATAAAGATTTTAAAGAATTTACGAACTATGGTGAACTATGTAAGTATTTTCGCCTAGATTCTTTAGAAGTGCGGCGTCGACAACATGAAATGATTTTATTTCACTCTATACTATTGGGCTATATTGATTGTCCCGATCTTTTGGGCTCTGTATCACTGCGAGTACCAAAATACTGTACACGCAAAGCACCGTTGTTTGCTGTCCCATATGCTAAATCTAACAATGCTCAAAATTAAATACTGTGTTGCATTGCCCGATCCTTTAATGAAGTATACGATACGGTAGACATATTTCGATATTCACGGAATACATTTAAGAGTGAAATAATAAAGTTACAACGCGGAATTATACAAATAGAATATAAAAAAGATAAAGCACACAAGTCAGAAATACAGACATACGGTCACACACACACACTCCGACACGCGCACACACACACGCAAACTATACTAAACGCCAGTAAAGATTACATGTTTTTCTTTTGTCTACTTATGTATCACTTCCTGTAATTGTGAAATCCTGTTTTGGCTTTAATTATTACATACTATAAGATATTATATAAAATATTGTATGCTGTTGGATTTCCAAATAAATAAATAAATATATAAAATAAAATAGTCTATTAGGTACAAGTTATTCATTATTATTGATATTTTGTTATTATTAAGATTACACGTAAGACATTTCAACATTGTTTTAATATATAACCAGTGCTCGCCAAGAGGTCGAAATTCGACGATAATTCATGAAATTTTATAAAGTTTAAACGTTATTGAGGTTCTTTTGTCAAAAAGTATACCTCTTTATTCATTGATTTTTTTTAAATTTTGTTCTTTAACGGTGAATTTCTCAGTATCAGTTCTCTTCACGTATTAATGTATGGATACTTCCTCATAAATTTTGTACAGTTTAATGCACATCATGTTGACTTATAAAATTCTTTATGATAGTCACAAATATTGTTAGTTTTATGTCAGGGATGCGACGTGGATATTTTTGTGTTTCTTATTTTTAACGATCGCCTTTATGACGGCAATTTACTAATGTTTAATCGATAATGCATGTTGTTGGCTTTTTTTTGTCAGTTTATTGCATGCTTTATGAGGTTGTGGTTGCCGTACAAAATAGTGCTTTCATAATATTAGGATCTTTTATAGAGAAAGTACCTTTGCAATATCTCCATACAATTAGATTAATATGATAATAAATAATGAACCATGATCCTTTATTTAGGTAATTTTATAAATAATTTTTGAATTTCAATTTTCATGTCCACAAATTTTAATAAAATGTAAATAAAAACATTTTGTCATATTCGATTATTTTAAGATAATATTAAACAATTACCACGGACGCTAGAAAGAAATCTAGATTTTTGTAAGATTTTAAATGTTCTGAATATTTGTAAAATTTTTAAATGAAATTCACTCTATATTTTTGCTTTTTTACAGACTTTTCAATGAAAGACTGCCAGACTATGTTGTACAGGTATGATACAATTATTTATTTTATTTCTGTTTATAAGACATCTTCTGTAATTCCACTTTGGAGTATTGTTTAGGAGGCTTATATGATGAGGTATTTATTGTTAAAACGTAATAAAAATTTAAACTTATCTAAATTTTCTTACCTCGCAATTTAGAAGATTAATTTTTAACTTGCCTTTAGTAAATAAGTCTTAATCTGTTTTCAATATCATACCTACCCATAACACTTAACAAGAAACAGCACCAGTGACGGGAATTTGAGGATTAACACAGGTTCGCATGATATGGGCACGTTATAAGGAGGAATGAAAGCTGTATAACTACAACGTTAAGTATGAAGGCGGACTTCCGTTCCTCGGTGTGAAACCCTTGAGTCAGGCAGCCGCCCGCGCGATACAATTAACACTAAACGTGCAACACTTAGCTACCCACATACAAACATTACACACATATGTACATACGTGCACACCTCACAGGTACATAGGTTCTGTAAGGAACCTTTTTTATCTTTTTTTACGATAGTCAGTGTAGACCATATTTCAGATTACTAAATACATATACAAATGTTCTTTCTTTCTCCCAGAAGGAAGGAACATGTATATATATGTATATGTTAGTTTAGCTCGAATTTACGGATAGGGAATTAGTCAGATCGCGACTTAATTGCAATCGCGACTACCGCCCAAGCCGAGGTCCGGCCACTTTGGCACCCTTGTGCGCGAGTTGTCCAAATCTTTCGCAAATGAGTGCCCGAAGCGCTTTCCCCCTAGCTCGGTGAAGCTGTAAAAGCCGTCAGCAGCTCTGTTTTGAATAGTGTCCCTAAGGCTAACAGTATAGTCAATCAGGGAAAAAAAGATGAAGGTGGATGGATGGTATGGATGGCTCGTGTGAGGAGTGATATGAGTATGAAAGGTGTAAATACAAAGATGACAGCGGATAAATGTATGGAAGAGGATAACGTGTAAGTACCGGTAAATCTAGGCTAAAAAGTGTAAATACCGGTTATAAAATAAATTGTTTTCAGTATTTACAAACATGAGCTTCATAGCATTAAAACAATCAGTACAGGTTAGTCTCGGAACATTCCTGGTTGTATGCAGCATTCAGTTGCACGGATCGTGCGGCACGGCTGCATAATGTCCGAGCCACATCGAGGACCTATTTTTTGCTGCACAGAGAGTGAATTTTAAACCGAACATGTCTTTATAAGAACTGTTTCAATTTCTTGTTTCCTTTGTTTCTCCTACTATGGTTTACTTGATTTTCTAATTGTTTTTTTACTTTACTGAACACGTTACTGACTACTGGTAGATGCACTGGCAGGCTCGCCAGATGTCACTGGTTTTCTGATGAAAAAAGTTGTGTAATATTGAGTAGTGTTAGTATGTACTATGGCAACATCTACATGAATTATTCCAGGAATGTTGTGAACATCACATATAATTTTTTGTATTGTGTTGAATAGAGGTACACGATCTTCGTCTACATCACCAAAAAAGTTCAACGTGCCAAAACTGAGAAATAATTGTTGGTACTTTTTAGCTTTGTAACTTTTTTTACATTGACTATAGTGGACTAAGGGTGACTTGCGCAACATTTCATTTAACTCACTGCTAAACAAAATTAGTTAATTACAGTTAGCCTCTTAAATTGAATTATCGTAAACGCATTTAGGGTCATCTTGCACGAGACATACAGTTAGTTAAACATAATTAACGAGTCAGTAAAGCATTCTCTGCGTTCCGTTTCACATTTTGACGAGTTTCTTAACCCAAAAAGCGCGATTACTTATAAACTTATGCTTATATTATAGTTGTAGCGGTATAGTTAGAGTATAGGTTTGGTTAGTTATAGTGTAGAATTATAGTGGTCATTGTCCGGCTCTATCTTTATACCCTCGACAACATGTGTAATAGAAAGTACTCAGAGCAACAAAACAAACTGTCCCAAATTCGACTGTCCTGCCATTTACCTTCAAGGAGTTTCAGTCTACGCCACGGCTCCATTATCAGATCAGCTCCATGGTACCATAATATTGCCTTGTCCTGGAACTTACACGCATATGCCGAATTTCATCTCACTCGGATACCAGGAAGTGGTAGACAAATGGTTTACAAATTTTGAAACTTGGTGTTTCATACTTTTATATACGAACGAAGCAACTTAAATGAAAGCTTGTAATACAATAAAAGACCACATAGTCAGGATTGATATGAATCTTAAAATACGTGAAGAAAATGAAAACGGTTTATCGAGGTGATTTATGAGGCGATAATTTGTCTTATATAATCTAACCTTTTTTATTATCGTTATCTGTTAAATTAAAATTTAATAAATATCTATTTCTGTATGTATTTGTATAATATATTGAAACCAGAAATTGCACATTTTTTTATCTAACTCCAAGTTTAATGTTTTGTAATTATTTCATCGCTATGTTTTTGTACAACGTTTTGTTTATAATGGAGTTATGCCAATCGTAAGGGCTAAATCTGTACTTGTATATAACGGTAGTCGCGATTGGAATAATCTATCGATGACGCGGCTTTGTTTTCACAGTTGAGATATCTTTACATCGTGATGTTTACGCTTTTATATCTATAAAAACTGGGCACCTTATTTAGATGGTGAATTTGGTTTGATCTTTATGGTTATAATTTGCAAAAGGCATATATTTCTTTTTATATTTGGGAAGACATTTTGATGGGTGGTAGGACACGATATTTATGTCCGACTCGATGGCGACCACCATACATCAGATGTAAAACCCGCCATGGTGGCACGCTTAGGCGTGTCGTCTTTCGGGATCAGCTGGTTTATAATCAGTAATTAAGCGGTAGGGCATTTATAACCGACCCGGTAGTGACCACCATGCAGATGATAAAGCCTTTACAGTGACTCTCTTTTGGCTTGTCGCGGTTTCGAAATCAACCAGCCGTGGAGAGGCTTGCAGGCCGGCATGATGGCGACGACCGGTGATAGGTCGCCGATCTCGCGGTGATCGCCGTCGGTTTTGGATTGTTAACTTTTGTTACCAACATGTACAGTGCCGTCACTTTACCGTACTATTAAAAAATAACATTTGAAATATTAAATATCTACAAATACTTCGGGAGTGAAAATTTAACGTAAATGTAAATATTTTGCAATAAAAAATTATGCATTTACTAACTAACCATCTACGTATTGTCAACATTATTAGCATTTTGATTTTAATGTTTTTTATATATCTTTTTACCTCTGAGATAAATTTAAATTAGTCTCAGCTTATAAGGTTTTTCTAAACTTAGTTACGTTAAGTTTGTTGTCTTTTTGCATTAAAGTTCTTTGAATTTAATTAAGATTTAAATTAAAGATTTCACTTTTAGTGCATACGTTCGTTCTAATTATAGATATAGAAACCGGGACTAATAGAATACGAATGCTATTTGTAATAGCCAGAAGGGAATTTGTATAGCAGATCTTTTATTAAGATAACGCACATCGAGTTTAAGATGGAATACCTACTTGTATTGACTTTTATTTATTGTTCTCACATCTGCAGCATCGTTTGTTTAATATTAAATCACTACATAAATCACGCCTCTTTCCCAACGGAGTAGGCAGAGACCATGTCCTTGCATTTGCTACGATCCTGGCATACATCTTTCGCTTCAACATTCATTAGTTTTTCCACGCACGCTTGTCGGCTTAGAGTACTCTTGACCAGACCTTTCTTTAGAACGTCCCCGATTTGATCGAGGAACGTTTGACTAGGCCTTCATTTTCCAACGCTATAAGACGCAAATATTATTATTATCATTAAATAATAACCCTTATCGACTTAATCGTTACTGAGTTTTGTGTGGAATCAAATTCATCGTAGTATTTGTGTGTTTGTATTTTATTCATGTTTAACTTTTAACTAAATGCTGAAAAGAACGCACAATAACTTGCAACTATACTAACTATAAAATAATTACGCCAATTAAGAAGAAAATCTTTGATTATGATAATAATCATTGTAGCGACATCTCTCGCCATAACTGACGCATCTACATAGCGACATCTATCGAGCCACATACGACGCATCCTACATCGCGCTATAGAAATTAACTCAACAATTGAGTATATATACAAGAACCCGACTACAAGCGTTGGGCAGCTGCCCGCCAAACATAGCACCCGTCTGGCCGGAGGATCCTCCCTTTTCTATGGCGGATGATGAACTTTAGTCTCAGTTCTTCACCTCCGCTAAAGTGGTGACCCCGACGTGATACGTCAGCACAACCTTCTTTACAAAGCTACGTCATCATCACTTCCTCAAGCTTTCGAGCAGCGAGTCAAGGAAATCGGCACCTCCAACGAGCCTCGGAGGGCGCACGAACACCAGTTCTCCTCCTCTATCTCGGGCCTGCATTTACGCGGTGACGGACATGCCCAAGTTCACCACCTGCAGACCCGTTTAAGGCGGCCGGAGATCATCACGCGGTCTCCAGCGGCTGGCTCAAATACCATATTAGCTTAACTTAACACTAGATAATTCTAGTGTAACTCTTTTACACAATTTATTATGAAGACGTTACAATTTAGGAGATCGTCGGATACCTACGTACCCTTATTGAAATAGGAGAGGATTCAGACGAATGATGGCTATTTATATTGGTCAGTACGACCCTCGTCGCCGTTACTTGTGTTGCGTTTAGTATTTAGTTGTCATTGTTGTATTTAGTGAATACATGTTGACAATTTTAAAATTTAACATTACCAATTATAAATTAATTGTCATAGGAAGCAGTTTAATATCTCCAAATTGAAAATAATATATAAACACATCTACAAAAAAATTTGAGAATTTTTTTTTTTTTTACGCGACTGCAATAAAGGAGGGTTATGTTTTTCGCGCGTATGTATGTATGTAAGCATGTATTAATGTGTCTATTTCTTTGACACGCTCTGTAGCCTAAACTGCTAGATGGATTTTACCATACGAGATGTCGTTAGATTCGTCTTGATTGTGGAAGTGATATAGACTAAATAATATTTTTTAGTACGAGATCCCGCTGCAGGATTAGTGCGCTCATCGGTTTTTTGCTGAAAACCAAATTTTTATGTTTATTTATAATTAGGAGAATATATATTTACCAGAATGCCTGTAAAAATTTAGCCGCCAGTATTTTTAATTAATTTTTGGTAAAAAATATCGTTTACTTGTTTTTTAAATTAAATAACGTCTACATAATGGCAATTTAGATGAAGATTTTAAAAAATCACGGTTGCTGTTGCGCACCTGGCCGCGCCTCTTCGCAGCCAGGTGTAAACAGGTATGATTTCGATACATTTATACGTTTATAACGTATATTTATTAATTATATATGAAATTGAAGCTATTTTTTTTTCTATTATATTAATTATCATATATGGTTGCCTAATGAAATCTGGCCGTAAATAAGGGTTACTGGATGTTAAAGATGATAAATTTTGAAGGTAGAGTGAAAGAGAGTTAGCCCGTAACATCATTTGTCAGACAAGGATAGCGATTGCCGGCTGGTAATAAGGTTCAAAAAGGTCCGACTACCTGATAAATTGTACCTGTCTGAGAAATGTAATATATTAGGAATTAGTAGATGGTACTACGTTACTAATTTTTCCATAAAAATAAACATTAATATTTTTTTTAATTTATCATTTTTATTTAATCATTGATTTTGAAAAAATTAATCATTTAATTTTTTTAATTATTAGTTTTTTTTACAATGCATTAGTAGAGTTTTTTAAATTATTCTATTTTTCAAATTATGCGTTAGGTAATTTTTTAAGTTATCAATATAACAAAGGAAAAAAAATTTTTTAATCATAAATTTAAAAATAATGTTTTACTAATTATATGTACATACATATTTTGAAAAAAGGGCACTAATAAATTTTTTCAATTAATAATTATTTAATAAATGTTTTAATTAAATTTGTTAAATTGTTAAATTTTAAAAAATGCAGTAATTTATTTTTATAAAAATAAGAAATTAAAAAAAATATTGAAAAAAGAAACCTCAAAGTTAGAACTGTGTCATTTATATTGTAACTATAACCTATATTATTTTTAAATTCAAATGAAATTTTACTTACGGTTTGTGTTTTGAAAAAATCTTCAAATTCATTTTTATCTTTTTGCTTTAGAACTACAATTTTTTTAGACACTCTGAATGATATCTAAAATCATTAGTAGATTCAATTGTTAATAAAAGGTCATGATATTATTTTTTTTACGACGTAACAATAACATTAGCGAGCACTTTTGTAATGATGCATTATTAAAATCGAGCACATTGCTTTTTTCGTTACACAAAAAACAGGACTTCATCTTTATCAATTTTATTTTAAGTTAATTAATTTTATAATTTTTAGATGCACAAATAAAACAACAATGTAAATATAGAACGTTGTTTATTATTATTATAACGTTGTTTATTATTATTATTATGTTAGAATAAAAATGCCGCATCTGTTCAGTTGAGAACACTAACATTCGACGCATGCGCAATGGTTTAAAAGCGTTGCACAGCCGGCAATCGCTATCCTTGTCTGACAAATGATGTTACGCGCTAACTCTCACTCTACCTTAAAAATTTATCATCTATAACAGCCAATAACCCTTACTTACGGCCAGATTTAATTAGGCAACCATATATGATAATTAATAGAAAAAAATTAGCTTTAATTTGATATAATATAATTAATAAATATACGTTATAAAGTATAAATGTATCGAAATCATACCTGTTTACCACCTGGCTGCGAAGAGGCAATAAAATAATTTAATTAAAAATACTGGCGGCCAAATTTTGACAGGCACCCTGGTAAATATATATTCTCCTAATTATAAATAAACATAAATATTTGGTTTTCAGCAAAAAAAAACCGATGAGCGCACTAATCATGCAGCGGGATCTTAGACTATTAGAACGACGCGCGACGTCTGGAAATGAAATAATAAAAAAATAATTGTCAAGTTTTCCATTTTAATAATTTAGCTTGTTTTATTCCGTACTGTTTATTGGCATGTCTATTAGGTGGATAATTTTCAAATCAAGTACCTATTAATATACGCACCGTAAAGAGGAAAGTTTTAGTATATGATGAAAAAGATCGCAATATCGAAAATTTTCATTTTTCCACCTTAAGACACGCCTTAATAAGGAAGTTGCTATGTTAAACATTTTACTATACTTTTTTTGTTTTATTACACAATATAGGTAGTTTTCATTCCGAAGTTGCAAAATGGGTTTTTTATGCAGGTAACAACTACTATGAAAACGTAAAATGTAGTTGGATAAATCATTTTGAATTTTGAGAGGTATTTGATCCATTAATTAGTTTAACACGCTATTTTTGTATCATATTTCTTAGTTTTGTAAATTACTAGATTTTACCCGTTATTTCGGTCCCATTGTCTTCGAAATGATAGTGTATAACAATTAATAACTCGGGAGTTTTTGGCGGGATCTTGAAGTGTTATGTGGTGGTTTTTGTTATAATATATACACTCATGTTATTTGTTAAGCTATATTTGAATGTTACAAGATAATTAGATAAACATTCTATATACGTGACTTTGGAAGAATTGTGTCAGAACATAGTTGCCGTTTAATAGAAGGAAGAACAAGAAATAATAACTCATCAAAGCTTCATCGTAATCTAATGTATGAATAAAAAACGCATAGGGGACAAACAAACAAACACTCATTTTTATATAGTAAGATAATCTATTTATTATTAGTAGAATTTGAAATAAAATAAAATTAGGTTAATTTAATTTATTTAAATTATTGAAACTAATGTTTATGATCCAAACTTTTATTAGAAAATTACTCGTGTGACATAATACACATGAACACTAAACAATTAGAAGTAGATATTGATTCTATATAAAAAACTACATATATTGTTGTTGACATCATTTATATATTTTGTAAGATTTAAAGCCGCTTACAAAGTTACGGAAATCTCAATTAATGAAGCTATTACAAATTCTATGGATTAATGGAATTATGTGCTTACAACTGATAAGTAATTATGAAGATTCTAAAACTCAAAGGAGTTCGGGTAATAGATGAGTTATCCAATCGGTTCAGTTAATCAGCTTAGTGAACACCACTTACTGGACAAGGGCCTTAACATCTTAAGGGATAAACTTTGTGAAAAGATTGTAAATGTTTCAAACAGAACATTAATTTAAGATATGGCTCAATTGAAAGGATTTTAGCAAAATTTGCGTACAGTGTTCTAAGTATATAGAGTAAATCAGAGCAACTGTTCCATGATACGATACAGTTAGTGCTGATCAACTGTTGCCCGTTGCTTTTCACTAAATCTTCTAGCATTTTCCTAGAATAAGGCCTTTAAAGTATTACTATTTTATGTTTCCAAATTTTAAGCAATTGTCAATTCATAAAAAAATATGTACTACTTACACAATTTATTTCAATTAATATTGCAATAAATTTTATTTAGCTAAATAGAGAAGTTTTTATTTCCATCATTTATTTGTCCATTTTAGCCGGGAACTCGAAACCTTAATTATAATTTTTTAAATACATAATTGCTTTATTGAACGCTCTCTTGAAACTTGGGCCGTGCCTTATAGTTATGTCCAGGCGGTCCGCATCGGCTAATCGGTTTAAGTAATGTTCATTAATTAACGTCCAAGTCGGTCGGATTACAGAGCCAGTGTCCACTTGGGAACTACAATATTTTGTCAACCGACCCGCATCGGACTTATGCGAGTTGTTTATTAGAAACCATCAAGCATAAATTGTAATCTAGGTACACTAGTATTGTAAAGCTCAAGTGATTTTTTTTTATTTGCTTATTGGAACTACCTGATAGATTAGAAACATGTTTTTTTCATTTTATACTATATTTATTGAGAAAAGTTGTAATATAAAATAAAAATATATGTATTTATTTAATTTAGGCCGTAAGAAGGCACTTATGAATATCAATCCACTACCACTGCACCGGTTCGGAAAACATCCCACACATGGAGAAGAACAGGCAAGTTACTCGGTCGGGTTTATCAACATCTTATTTTCTTTTTTAATTGATTTTTTACAGTATTAAATTGTATACAGATATTATCACTTTGAGTAGATGTACAGAGAGGGAATAAAATCCAGACTTCACTGTCATTCACCTAATTATATACCATAGAATAAATACCCATTCGACAATAAACTTGCATAACATGATTCTTGGACTTATTATCCGGCAAATCGGAAATGGCAAATCTGGCAAGCTGTAGGCAAGTAGGCACGTACGGGAAGTGAGAACAACGATAGAGTATGACGGTGACACGGTGGAGAATCGGTAGAATAAATTTAATACGGGTGAAACCGTGAAGCAAAGCTAGTTAAGTATATACTACAAGTTATAGTAAGTATTAGTAAGGCTTCGGAATGTAAGGGTTTTCCCTACACATCATCAGGATTCTTCTAGATATATGAGCACCATTTGTTTCAACTGATTGGATCATTCGAACGATGTATCTCGCTTGATTGTTTTGCGCGGCTCCTCTCGTGGAATGTATGGAAACGATGTGACGGGGCTATAAAACTCCAAGATAACCTCACCCCACCCCTTCCCTGCGATAAATCGAATCTCTTTTACGTAAAAATGCATATTTTTGAAGTGAAAACTTCTATAGGAAGGTTTGGATAGGGAGTAAATTCATGTAAATCGTCATCGACATGGTCACGTGACGTGTTAACGATTACCAAAAAATATTCTCATAAATTACACAATTATATTTTACAAAGCTAGTATTTCTTATTTCAAATTATATTTGTATTGTATTAATTCTATTATTAATATTAATAAAAGTTACTTCCATTATTATTATTATTAATTCTATCATTTTAAGTTTAGGAAAAATGTTTATAGATTTAAGATTTCACTTCTGTTGGCACTCCTCATGACAGCTTTGATTTTTTTCATTAGGTATTATTCTATGACATACAAAGTTTATTTCATGTTTCACCGACTATTCTCCAACTGCAGAATAATAAAAGATATTGTTACTACATATTTACCAATTTACCATGTAATAATTATTTAATAAGCTTTAATTTATCCGTCGTAAATTGGAAATTGTGATTACCTAATAACGGTTTACGAGTCAACTACCACGTTCAGAATATAACGTTTAGACTACGCATGTGGTTTATTAAGATAAGAGGAAAATTTATCAAATTATATAAATAGTTATTTTAGTACATAACTATATCGCGTTACATGTAACAACAATATGGGCGATATATTCAAAAGTTTTTGCAATATTTCTCCCTTAGTCGGTTCATTTGTTACACGAGGTGAAGCGTCTAGGATTTATTTACAAGTAACATTATCTCGTCCCTTCAAAGTGACTAACGCGGTACACACGATATATTCATATTAATGGTCGCTTGGAGCTTTATTCATATTTTACACGAGCAAACATATTGTGTGTAATAATTGGACATGCGTCAGGGGTGTCACGGTAATGCGGTCGTATGTTAGGTGGTGGTCCGTGGCGCATGTCATTATGCCAATCTTGACATTTGAGTCTCAGCCCTAAGGCCGACACCGTCTAGAATCCTAGATGATCTATTGTGCTAGATTATTAGCCGGTGCATAGCTCATACTGCTTGCTTTCATCAAGTTATTTTAATTATTATTATTATATGTGTGATTGATTAGTATTACACCATAATCGCTTCTGATGTTGACGATGCTGTTTAAAATGCTATCACTATGGCTGAAAAAGAGATTGACAAGTGCAGCTGTCGGAATACACCCATAGATTCTTCTTCTTCGTCTTCCTAACTTGACAACTAGTTCTCTTTATTGAAGACAATTACTGCCATTATCGAGTGAATTTTGAAGATTTAAATTGATTTAAAATTGAAAATTTCAGTGTCCTAACAAGACGGTGGCTCTCCCTTTTTAGAACTTTCTAGGGAGCTTTTTGTCCAATCCACTTCACTTATTATGCAAAATTCCACAAAACAACAGAAATTTATGAATGAAAAACAAAAACCACAACATAATTGTGAGATCCCGCCGAAAGCTCGATAGTTTCTTGGTGAAAGGTTTGCTAACCTGCCAGTGGTAACTAGCCATATTGGTAGTAAGTATCCTACCAACTAACAGAAAATACTCAATTACCTTACAACTAAGGTTACATATAGGTATGTCACTTCGTTAAGTAGTAGATAATTATTGTTCTAGAAATTTTCGGAACCAAATCATAGATTACATAATTTAAAAAAAATTGTGTCTAAAAATGGGATGTAGGGCACAGAAAAATTTCTTTGGAGGTTTCTGTCTACTTGGGGAAGTTCCGGTACTGATGGAATACCTCCACCCTACAAAAGATCGCAGCCAAATAACCTTATGTTGTGTTCCTGCGGTGAGCACGATTTCCGAAGTTCTTTGGGTTTTGGAGGATTCAGGGTCGGCAACGCGCTAGTGATACACAATAAGCTACGGTAGCCGCTTACAATTAAGCGAGCCGTATACTTGTTTGCCACCTTAGTTGTATAAAAAAGGAGCGTTTAAGTTGTAAATAATTTCTTTGAATTGTACTATATAAAATGTTTAAATAAGTTTATATAGTTTAGTGATATCATAACCTACTCTTGGTAGTAGAAAGTACAACTTTTGATGAAATCTGTGTAGCAGTCTCTGCAAACATTTTCTAATAAAACGATATGCCTATAGGCGATTAACTAAACAGATCAAGGGTTATATCACGAGTTACAGTCATCAGCAAGCGAATAATTATATAGAAAGACAAAATAATAGCTTTGCAACTTTGTGGTGGTCGTAGCCGTAAATAAAACGCATTTATGTATATTCGTCCTTCTGTTTACAACCCATCTAATGACTATCATTGATGTGTTTTTTATATCAATGCATATTTTGTATTCTGTTGGAGTATGTAAACAAATATTTTCCTGATAGCCTGTTTTATAAATAGCATGATTAACATCTTTAGTGACCTCAAATGTTTAGCATTGACTTTGTATATAGTAGTAGATTAGAATAATTACAACCATAATGATTGTGACTGATCAATCGAAGTGTTTTCTTTTACTGGCAGCATCAGCATCGAACTATGCAGGGTCAATGCTAAATGCAAGCTTTCGTTATTGAGTCCAGTTCCTTTTAGCTGAAGTTCGTAAATCTTAGGTTTTAACATATTTATCTAATAAAACCTACTTAGGACGTTTGTGGTTTTTTGCATGTAATCTTTTACGATTTTAAATTTTTGTGACTGTCATAGTAATAATAAATACCATTATTTTGATTTAAAATTTGTTCGTGTTTATATAGTTATGCTTTTTATTTATATATTTAACATATTTAGTTTTATATTACCCCTGCAGTTCCCATAACAAATGCTATGTATAATTTTGTGACTGTTTTATGTTATGTCAATGTATCCTTGTTATGGGTTACTCTTTTAGATTATTCTACAGTACACCAAATATTTGGCAACTAATATATATAACGTGTATTTGTCACACTTGACATTGGCGAAATTGCCTACTTAAGCAGAAAGACAAATAAAAAGAAATATACTAGCTTACCAATACGAATATTTCGCACAAAGAATGTAAACAATGTAACAACTGTCATGTTAGTTAAACATATTGCTAATAGATGACGCCTTTTACATGTTAATTGATTATACCGCACCCCCGGTGTAACACTGTCATTTGCAGAAAATCATATGAAATAATAAAATTATCCGATTAAGATAAGGTGAATAGACTATGTTATTACGACTACCTTTACTTTTACCTTTTAAAAAAAGAAGGGCTAAGTACTTAAAGCGAAATGATAGGGTACCTACCATACGTAGCTAATTTTGGGAAATATTGCAAAAGTTGACAGTGTTGCATCGAGGGTGCGATACATTTTTTTTATGTTTTCATAAATTTCAACGAAATAATTAATTTCAATAGCGGAGAACATAAGCTATACAATTATGCTTGAATCATTATTTTGATGAAGAATTAAGGGAGTTCTGGCGTTGCTACAAATCATCATTGAGAAATATTATATAGGGATAACCAAATAAATAGTTAAAATTAATGAGACATCGTATTGAAAAATATTGTGTTCATTAATACTTCCGTATTAAATACTGTTAGTAATACTGGTCACTGGTCAGACATCGTGCCGTTCACACCCGCCGCTGTCTGCGGTTGATTAACAGCAGGCTAATGAAATTAATAACCGTGCATCACAGAGTCTAGCTAGCGCCTCCTTCATTCCTGACAAATGACCGAGTGTAATTTCACACGACATCGTAATAAAATAATACCAAACGAGATTGAGCTCTTGCCGCCTAATGAAATATGAAATGTTTTTAAGTAAGCCCTTTTACTTTACATATTTTATATAATAACATTACGGACTTTATGTAAAGGATAGTTACAAACAAATTAAGGTAAATACTTTTCGCATATGAAATATAATATGGTATATTATAGTTTTATTCAACAGTTTTGATGATTTTATTATAATTTTTAAAGTCATTAATTAATTACTAGTTACTAGTAAATTTTTGAAATGAAACTTATACTTGTAATATACTTCATGAAACGCTACTGTTAAATTTGATAAGAATTTTTGGTCAGGTTTTAGTACATTTTCTTAGATACAACTTACCTATATAGAAAATATATTCAAAGCACCATCTATTAATAATACGTTTAACTAACATGATATGTGTTAGATTGTTTTCATTCATGTACGAAATATTCGCAGAGGTCAGCTAGTTTCTATCATCATAACACAATAATATTCGTTGTGGGAGTCTCTATGAACGATGCCATCTTTCGTAGCAATTATGTTGAGCGCGCTTAAATTTCGTTGAAATCCGTGATATAGTGGTACCAGAGATCGGATCAGTATTTATCATGCATTTGCGGACACAGACGGGACGCAAGGAAACGAGATCGTCGTTCTATGTGGCGCGGGCCGGGCGCACCGATAAATCTGCCGCACTTAACTCGCAACCTGTAAATAACTATGGGATTTCCGCGTGCGAGAACGCGATGCGCCTGGGCATAAATCTATGCCCGCATTGTGATATTGTGTTGCCATTATGGGTCCCCTACGACTGTACTCCTCTCATAAATACATACAGTTTGCACGGAGGACGATCTTATGTTGTCCCCATTCTGAACATCTGTGTCGTCTGACGTCGACATATCTCAATGCCGCGATTTATTTATCTTCATGTTGGTTTTCTTGCTTTTGATATTGTATATTATGGCTTTTATACTTTATTTTTATAAGCCTCATGATTACATATAATTGGAATTATTAGATGCAACTAAGAATTTTTGAAAAGCAACGTTGGTTGTAATAAATTTTCTAAAATATGTTTTATGGCTAAGGCTTTTGTAATTTTTTTTTTAAATATTTAATATAATTTACAATATGTGTATTAAACTGCGAGAATACTTTGATAAATTGGATAAAAATCTCTTCCTTCCTGGAATTCAAAATAGCATATTAGTGGTAGAAAAGCCTAACTGCCTAACGTGTAAAGTTTGTCTAATGCATGTTAGTCAGTTAGCCTTTCCACCATCGATTGTAATCCATAAAAGTAAGAACCGGAATTAATAAGGGTTACTAAATAAACAAGGACTTCAAATCAAGCACTATAGATTTTGTTAGGCAATTCTGTCATCCTACTTGCCTTTTACACGTTCTAACAGGGTAGGTGATAGCGATCGTGTCGACCAACGGCTGAGGTTACACGTGTTCTTAGCAAAATTACCATTATTATCGATCATCTTGCCACAGAGACTCGTAACGACCCTCAATAGGCGCGAGAGTTCGACTACGCGAATCTTATCTCAGACACTCTCGAACTCGCAGACGCGCGCCCTGGCCAGTACCGTTTTACGGTCATCTTGCAATTTGTGAGCTGTTTATTTTGCTGTTGAATTATATTAAGTTTTTGCTATCATGGTTCTGAGATGTGAATCAATGCTTCGTCAGATATCCAATATTAAGAATGTACTTATGGCTACAATCAATTATTCTTCATTAGTTAACTATGTTTAATCACATGTAATAAATAGTTCCTTAATTTTTGCGAAGAGCAGAGTTCAAAGTCAAGAGGAAATTTTATTTGTTGATTCGTATCAACCCGACTTACGTTTTTATTTTGTGCACGAAACCAGATAGACGTATGTACTATTAATAATTATTATTCAAAATGTCAATTTAGATTGATATAAATTAGGCGGGCTTTTATGAATCTATAGCTTAGTTTATTATGGGAAATAAAACTCTTATTGGGATCAATTTGTGTGTACACCAATAGTACACTAGTTTTCCCATAAAATAGTGTCTAGACTACTATTGAAGTTTTGATTTTTACTTATGTATAAAAATTATGTCTGATAGTAACAAACTTGATTTTAATAACGCCCTGCTTTCAAAACGGTCATCTATTTTAAGTACAACGATATTCGCTTCTTAATGCATATATTTAATGCTCCGAAGAAAATTGAATTGTAATCGCACCATAACAGCGATGTTAAACTGCCATATTTTCTTGATTGCACGTTGCTTCTATGGACATGATTGTTCCGACAATGCTCGACTATTATTGCATATTAAACGAATTGAATTTAGTACGTTGATAATTTAATACTTTCGTTAAATTATCCATCTCGGTTACATGTGTTGTGTGATTAATGGGCTGTGTCTGTGCCTACGTTTGGCTCGTTCCTTGCAAATTATTATGATCGCTTTATTATTCTGTCAGTGTTATGTTAATTTTATTTAGTATCCGTGAAATTAGATGCTGAGTACAGTTTATTTTAACATCGTATCTATCATATAGTCCTTTGCTCTTTATAATTACACCTATGAGCATTGTAGAAGAATTTATTTTAAAAGATTAATTTTGTCTGTAGTATGCGTATAGTATTTTCATGTGTAGATATAATTAAATAACACAGTATTGGTTTATCTAGTACTTATTGGTCAACCCTCCGATGTCATTAAACCGTCTTCCATCACATCGTAGGCTATTTCTACGATTTTGCTGGGTTATTATTCGTACGTGGTCTGGTAAAAAAAAATTTTAGCTTTTTTAAATGAATATTAAGCTTTTAGCTAATCTTGCAAATCCTTGACAAATTATATTACATTAGCAAAATTAGCGGTCTGAGGTAAGCTTATTTTCAATAAATCTGATTTATAAAAAACTGAAGGTATATTATATGTAGCTTTAGAACGGTCTGTTACCGATAACGCTTGAGGCCTTATACTAGAATTATATTAGTAATTTCAAAATATCATGTAATAAAATATCAGAAGAGTCTATTTGATCCTGTAACGACGTTTTGCTTTTATGCTTATCATTTTATGCCCAAACATACATTTTCTCTGTAAATGATAATCGTGTGTGCGATTTGATTGTGATAAAAGGTTTTTGGAATTACGATACCATTCGATCAGATACTATTCTGGGATTTTGGATGTAGATAATTGTGCAGTAAAATTTCATATATTTATTAGTAAACACGTGAAAATATTAAGATACATAATTGATTTTTTAAATGCATTTTGGATTATCAACACATTTTTACTTTCTAATGAGAACTGAAGTCATTGCGAGATTGCCTTCGATATTTAGATCGGCCGTTTGAGTGTAAATTATGTAGTTTAATCTTAGGGGTTAACTGATTCATTTCTTTATATATTGCATAGGGATTTATTTGCATTCGGTTAGCTGCGTAGTAGGAAATAACAATAATGTCGGATTGGACCGCGACCATCATACTCCAGTTGTAACATCGTCATAGATTCACGTTTAGGCGTATTGCTTTCTTAAATCAGCTGGTGTATATCCAGTAATCAAGCGGGAAGCTAGGGATATGTAATGTACCTAACTGGGCCTCAGTAACCAGCATAAATTTAAAATTTCCATTTCAAATTCATCATAGTGACTCTTTCGCTGTCGCTCGAGATACTGTCAGGCTGGCATGACTGCGTCGTTGGTTTTGAATTTTACTGTACTTACCATAAGGTACATTTACGTCAGTTTGCAGTAATAATAAAAAAGTAATTATCTTAAAATTAACTGAATAAATATAGTTAATGTTTGTAGTAATAATTTGAATTGAAGAAATAATGGAAATAATCGCTTATCATTTTAATTAATCATTAGAGTTAACTTATACAAGCTGTGCTCGTAAAATTAGTCCTATATTTGCAGCCTTTAAAACTAATCACGGAAAAGTACTGAATAGTTAGTTCGTGAGAACTAAACCTATCCGAGGACCAGTACCGACCAGTATGAAATGACGTTTACGATGCTATTCCTAACCGGTATGTTTATAATTATATCCTGAGTGGTAGTAGCTTAATGAGAAATTAAGTAAATGGACGTCAAGAAATAATCGAAGCTCATTCGCAAGACTTGAATGTATTGGAAATTTTTGTTCTTATTGTTTCTATTTAAATAAATGGTTATTCAGATATACTTTCATAATGTCCAAGATTTTACTGAAACTCGGTATTTTAGAGCAGTATAAAAAATTAATTATTTAAAAAAGAACTTTATTTAAGCAAGCTTTTATTTAATATTTCATTTTTACTGCGATGAAAATAATAACCTTATGCAAAGACTGTGCTAGATGTTATTTATAAAGGTGATTAAGTTATACCTAATATTCTGTGACATCAAATAATTTTTATTTTCTATTTTTATTTGCGTTCAGATGCTGTTCATTCGTAAATTAATTACAAATTATTTACACATCCATGCGACATGTTCATGTAGACTGTGAAATATAGTTTTTAGTGTCGCCCATTAGTCATCTGTTTTCTATTTCCGCTCACTTTCTGCAACCATCCAGTTAATAACACGATCTGGGTAATAGATTATGATCATTTCAGTTTTTATTGAGACAAGATTCTTATCCTTAGACGTTTCCGTGGACATCGATTTTCGTTTATTGTGTGCGATTTTCTGATCAAGAGTATATCGACAAAGAGAATCTTTTTATAAAATAGTGATGGATTGGACATATCCTGCGTAGATTTGATAATCATTCGTCGAAACAAGGTCTTTTATTATTATTATAGCTTATTTTTCACTTAACAGTTTCCTATGAATATATATATATATTATCATTCTTCTTTTTTTCGTTGTTTGTTATGTGGTCCCTTTTCCGTGGGTAAAAGCCCCCTCCAACCCTTTCCACCGTTCCCTGTCCTTGACTGTGTGCATACAATTCTTTTTTTGTTTATTATGTTATCAGCCGATCTTTTCTTCTGCCTCCCCACGTTTCTTTTGGTCTCTATTGGCAATATAATAGCAAAAAAGGCCCTCTGCTGTAAAGGAGGCTGCTTTAAGTGGTCACAGCTAGAAAGAGTATGACGAAGCTGCGCGCGATCAAGATAAATGGAGAACTCTTCTGCGAACCCTACGTCCCTGATGAGGAACTTCAAGATTACATCATCATCATCATCATATTCGATGGTTGAACTTTTTTTCTTACGAATTTATTCCTTAAATATAATAGCTATTACTAGATATTGAAAGAATTGTTTATATGTATTTAGAGTTTATTTAATGGTTTCTGATAATTTAAAAGTTGTTTATCGTATCCTTGCCACCGGTATACCGTTTATATAACTCCATAGTACAAGTTAGCTATATTTAAAAAGGTAGGCTTACGATTTGTCTACCTGTAACAAATTTCGAGAGATCACGCGAATGTCTTTTTTTAGCCTTGTTTTACCAAAACTATCGATTCTATCGGATTTTTAAACAACCGATATTTAATATACACTATTCTGGAAGCTTATATTGTAACAAATTATTGTATTGATATCAAAATTTTCTATGTAATATGACCTAAACATGTAGGTAACATCTAGTTAAGTACGTTCGCGACGTTTAAGTTTATTTAAATTACGATATACCTATTCGCGATGAACGGGTAATAATTATAGGTAATGTAAACTTGAATAATAATTTGAGTATTTATAAACAGCACCAGTTTCAATAGTAGCACAGTTTCTATTTCAGTTTTACATGATTAAAATACCTGTGTCAGAGTAATAATATAATTTTAATTACATGGTAAGGTGTACAATAAATATCCTTTTGTTTAATGTGTCGCCAGATTGTAAAGTTAATTATAATTTGCTATTAAAGGCCTCAGTGAATAAAACAGTCATCTAATTCTCTTACAGCTGCATTTTTGTTTATCACTTTAAGGAAATAATTAATCATCTAAGTCAGGGGTGAGCAACCCGCGGCCCGTGGGCCACAACTGGCCCGCCAAGCATTTCTAAAATTGAATTTATTTTATCGACTTTCTTTCATCAATATATTGTTATTAAATTAATTATAATAAAATGGTGGTACCTACATATTAAACCGAAATATTTTTTTAAAGCGAATACTTATCGTTGACGTTTTTAAACATGCAATACAAAAGCGCAACGTCTGCGCGATTTTTTTGTGACGAGATACACACTTGTCGCTAACTTGTTCAAACATGCAAACGGACGCGATGCGTCTGATGTATATGAAATCTTTACTTTTTTTTTATTTCAATATTTATTATAAATAAAGTTTCGTAAATTATTAATAAAAGTTAAACTATGTGCGGCCCGCCAAAAAAATTAAATTTAAATTGGCCCTTTGATCAAAAAGGTTGCTCGCCCCTGATCTAAGTAATTGTCGTCGATATCGTTTTAGTTACGACGTCGTGTTGAACAGATATGCTATTTTATGGTACATTTATCAATTGATTTACTGTTTCCTCAAATTATGCATTATCTGTTAAGAAATTTCCCTTTTCGATTGTCAATTGCAGTAGGTACTTCTCTTGTTTTATTTATCAAAAGTTTTTCGACTTCAAAACCGGTTATTAAGACAAAACATTGTTATCTTCTATTATTGAACTAATCTACTTAAATTACTAAAGCTTAAACAGTCTAATTGAAACTATTTAAAATAATTCGTGCACCACCTATTGTAAAGTAGTTACACTATTATAGAAAACTTCATAGGCATGCGCACAACACCTCATCAAAGTTTCATCGCAATCGGATAAATGATATAGGAACGCATACGGGACAATCAAAGAAACATTTTATGCTAGCACGGCAAAATGACTGCACACTACTTAATGGAAAATAAGATGCAATCTAGAGATAACAGCGACCACCTGTTACAAATTTAATCGGCAGCCATCGCTGTCAAATTCATGCATCTTTTGTACATCCACATCATTACCGCACGGCAAACATAAGAATTTGCAAACTTCTTTCTTTTTGCAGATATGAATACTGCTACAGTGTAGCTATTGGCTACGTTTACCAACCTGTAGTGGAAGGGAGATAATGGAATAAATTTTTATGTAGTTTAGTATATTAATTGTTCAGAATAGAAAATTATTGAATTAATCCTAAACGTTTCTAATACTATGATAGTGCAATTATAAGTAAACAATACGTTCATTAATTTTATATTAGAAGCGTATATACATGACGCGACTCACTTAGAAATCCTGCCTCTTCCACACACAATACGACTTTCGTTGTTAACTTTCTCATAAGCGAGATTGGTGCTGATAAAAACCTATTGGTGTCAGCTTCTCAGATTGTGCCGGGCGTACCTGAAAGTGCATGTACTGCACCTATCTCGTAGACACGGACCACGGGCTAAGCAAACACCATAAGCACGCGGTTTATAATATAAGCGTTCAGAGTGTACGAAAACTTCAATTTTAAACATATACTAATATTATATCACTTTCTGAACTTTTTATGAATATTCATATAATATTTAGAAATTTCCGTTACGTGAAAGAGAGAACGCAATAACAGTCGTTACAGCATTACCGTATGGTTCTTCAAGTAACCAATAATGAGTGACCCTCTAATATCTAGTATTAACATAGTGCTATTCGTTTACAAGTTCCCACTTATCTATATTTTCCTTTAATATACAAGTGCTTCCAGTGCATTATAGAAGTATTGTGAGTATTTGTGAGGGTTAAGTTTACATACTAAATTCCTGAAATTTCTGGTGTAGTGATACTAATATTATATCACTTTCTGTACTTTTATGAATATTCATATAATATTTAGAAATTTCCGTTATGTGAAAGAGAAAACGCAATTATTACCCGTGCGCAATAAGTTGAGACCTGGGGGCGGTGACGCCACAGACGCATGGTTGTACTGTGCACAAAAAAATATCACAACAAGTTTCCACCCGCGACTTCGTCTCTGCTATTTTTTTTTAATGTAGCCAGTGTTGTACTCGGAACAACGCTGCCTTATATTTATTATACTTGGTTTTATTTTTTATATTATTATAGTTTTTATAGCGATAATTCTAATAACTATTAACGAAACAGTATCAAATAAGATTATAAAAACTGAGCGCGTCGTCGTTGCGTGACGTAAGCTAGTACGAGACTATGATATTAAAAAAAATGGCGTTGCCTACAGTATAACACGGATCTTGAGGGGAAGTTACAGGGTAGCGGGCGGAGGGTTGCATTCCAGGCGAGTCTCAACTTATCGCGCACGGGTAGTACAGTTGTTACAGAATTACCGTACGGTAATTCAAATAAGTAATGATGAGTGACCTTCTAATGTTTAGTATTAAAATAGTGCTGTTCGTTTACTAGTTCTAACTTATCAATTTTTTCATTTAAAGATGTATTGTGAAGGTTAAGTTAAAAATACTCAATTCCTGATATTTCTGTTATAGTGATTCGCGAGGTACCATATCGTAAATTGCTCGAACTGGCAGTTACCAATACCGAAGGCAATTATTCGAATATGTTACACTGTTCATTAAACATTGGTTGTCTATCGATTAATCGATAGTCATTTGTGCTATCAAACATTTGATAGTCTGGCTTAAACTATCGATAGTAAAATATTGCTATTTGTGAAATTTTCTATATTTTGAAAGGAATTTTATACTTACACACTTTTTCTGACTGCAACAAACTCCAAGAGAATAAGGAGCTTAACGACCTTTTTTCAAGACATTATTTTTTACAATTTTAAATATACTACTATTAAAATCGATTAATTGATAGCTTTTTTTACAAAGTAATCGGTTCCATCGGATTTTCAAACAATCGTTTTTTAATTAACACTATGTTAAACCCAAAGCAATGTTATATCGCATTTGATTTAGACCACATCTATTTTACCTTTCACCGTCGAGAGATATTGTCCATGTAGCCGCGATCCCTACGCCTCATTACCATATACTGCGCCCGTGACAGCATCGCAATTAACTATCTGTTTATTGTTGTTGAATTATAAACGGCATTGCGTGACACCACTCCTGGGCATAGCCGGTTGCTCTGTGCGAATGAGAGTGCGCGCGACGGCTTTCATTTCAATATATTATGTCTTTAATTATGACATGTATGTATATTAGTCAGGTTTTAAATGCAAAGTGAAGAAACTAGGAGGAATCATATAACTCGTATTGATATGTGTAATTACAACATTAATATTTAGTGAACTCTTGCGCCGTACTTGAAAAAAGGCGCTACTTGATACTACTGCTACGAACTTAATACGCAAAATCGCTCGTGGTATACCTTCAGATGCAGATAGCTTTACACAGTGTTACAGTCTCGAAACTACTAAACAGAAAGAATAAGGCAAATATTCAAAAAACAGTTATTAGATCCGTATTAAAGTATGGCTGCGATGCATAGATACTAAACCCTAAAAGAATGACAACTATTGACTGCAGAAAGGAATGTATTTGGAAAAATCTTAGAGATTACGAAAAGAAAGGACTTGACGGAACTGCAAACCGTAGACCTTGTCCTTATTCTAGTGGTTAGCGAAACAATACTTGTATGATAAAATTCTTCGATAACTCGATCTCATTGAGAGAATAAGAGAGGGTTCAGCGACCAAAAGAACGTTTTGGGGCCAAAAGTAACAGGCCGATGATTTGTCAGACGTTCCAAATACCAATGATCAGTGATCTGTTGCTGTAAAGAAGATGATGGTGGGAATTTCGCAGTGTAAAGAAATGATTTTGGGTAGTTGCGCCATTGCACTTAGTAGGACCAAATAATCGCTAACGCCTTCCAGTGTCCAATCCTCCTTTAATAATTACTAGCGATCGCCCTAAGGTTGAAATTCGACCAGCGACTTTTTGATCATAAACTATTTTCTGTTTGACATTTATATTCATAAACAATGAGTATTATCTACATCACACTTTTCGTTGAATGACAATGTCAATATTTTGGGGGGTCTAAGTTCAATGGCATGTTCGGATTAGGATTCGCAGTATTAATATATTAAAATATTAGTAACAGATATTATGGATAAATTTTAGCTTTCTGCACTCCTTCTCCATATAAATTTTAACCATGCCAAATCTCACAGTCTTCTGTGGACGCAATATGCTTAAAAAGGTACCAAAAGCTTTTGCTTCACGTATTAATATATAGATTACTGATCATGATCGTCGAAACTATATAATTGTTTTTCATTTTCAAATGTCAATGTATCTATCTATATCTCTAAAAATAAAAGGTTAACTTTTATTATTTAATTAGATTTATTATCTTAAAATTTAAATAGAATTTGAAAATAGATACGTTTCAAATTCCACTTTGATTGGCAATTAATGGACTAATTATGTTTCATTAAAAAACATGCGTCTTTTTTTATAGTCGTATGCTTACGTCACACTTTTGCAATAATATGCACCTGCTCCGTTAGTCACACAACCGGTCATTAACATTTACCACATTGCGAGTCCGTTCAGCGCAAACAATCCATTAATATCGGTTATCGAAAATGAAATTATATTAATTCAAATGAGGAAAACGTTGTCTTATTATTGTGAAGCTATACCTATAGTAATTACTGTGAAGTTATTATTAGATCTAATTATATAAGTCTAAGTTTATATGGCTTTTAAAGATTTTGATTGTAGTTTTTGGTTTAATAGACTTTTAGGGTTAAGTTATATTTGTTTCCACAGATTTAATTTAAAATAAGTACCAACAAAGTTGTGTAGCGGAAGGGAGCTCAGCACTGTCAGGTTTTAGAATATAGCATGGAAGGCACCTTGATTCTTGATACACATGATACCACTACAAGACTTATCCTCTATTTTCCGGACACATACCATCTTGGTTTTTTTTTTAACTCTTACTATTACAAATATCCAAAGATATTTTTTAAGTAGATACGGCATTGACGCTCTTTACATGTGAATGGTTGGCAATAGTCTTCAGTTCAATTTCGACTTGATACCGGCGTGAGCGAGAAGAAACTTTTGTCCTTTTTTTGATAACAGGTTTCACCTTTACGCTGTGATTTCCTATCTCTTTTGTTTAAACATGCTGATAATAAAATTTGTGCCGTGTTAAAATTGCTTTTAATGAGAGTGTATGGCGTATATTTATAAAACGTCATTGATTATATCTTAGTTTCAAAGAGATTATTATTATACTATAAGTAATATTATCTAACTGGATTGGAAATATAATGAGATAAAAAGAAATAGGTAATAGGTCCGGTCTATTTAACTTTAATGAATATACTCAAATGTTTGATAAAATTGTATTCAAAAATACTATTAAAATTAGATATTAGAATTGAATGTTTGGATATCAAACGGAAGATATTTGTTTTAAAAGGTTTCAGTAACTTACGTCTTATTGATAAATGTCATACTTTCATATTATGAAATTTATAATTTCACTTTCATATTAGTAGCGTCCAACCCAAAAATTAGAAATAATTTTCTCCGCTTCAGTACTGGCTTATTGCTTTTATTAAAACGACTATCTTTTGCAATCATTGCAAATACAATAGCGCAAAGCTATATGTTTTGTATATCGACTTATTTAATTATGTTAAGATTGGTTACCTCTAAATCAGATTTCTCATCGTATAGTAATTTATGAAATTATTGCGGCCGTGGATTACACAAATCTAAAATTACATCGTGGATCGTTCTCAAATAAATTTCAGAGTAGCTTAAATGTCAGTTTGGTTTACATTGTCTAAGCTGTAATGTCACAGACGTTGGCAAGCCATACAGGATTAATAATAATATACATGCCATTGTTTGGTATTTACATAGAGTAATAAAGTCCGCTCACTGTACCGCCGAGTTCATAATTCTATGGGTATTTAAATCATACTATCAACTTGCTCGTTCAACCTTTCACGATTGTGTTCAAGTTTTACACATTTTGTGTAAATTTGTTTTAGGTAACTAGCGAATTTCAATTTAATTATTCTGACTCTGAGTTTGAAATAAATATAAATTTTTAAAGCTTTTGAGAATATTTTTACAACGCTTTAATTAATTATTTTTTTACAAAATTCATCTTAAATTGACTAGATTCTGTTGAGTTCCTAACTTGCATGTGTTTAAATTCGATTTATTGTTTGTTCAGAAAATCTATAGTAAAATTTTATAAAAGGTGTTTAATATGATTTCTGTTACTTATGTTTATAAATTAAATGTGTTTTTGGAATTTATAATTAAAATTAGTTTGGTTTTCTTACCTCAATTCTTAATACTGTTATTAATGACAATAAATATGAAGTAAATGTTATTACGTATCGTTATTTTCCCAAGCGCCACCGGCCGTTGGATATATTGTTCGTTTAAGTGAGAGTTTGAGTTATTGCTTAATTTCAACGCAATCTCAGCATTGATATTGATGTCTTGGTGTTGTATACCTCGCGCACTTCCTTTAAAGATAGATTCGTTAGCAGTCACTTAAATAATGTTTGTTTTTTCACGTTTCATCTGATCAATAATTTCGGTCAAAACAATTTTGTTTTTAATATTGCTGTTCGGGAGAGCCTGTGCTGGATTCATCTGCGGTCCTCATACTACTGTATTCTGCAGAGTATGGTCAGCTGTGTACTCTGGTATATCGCAAGTCGTTACAAAATAGTTTTTACTACACGTCTGTGTTTTGTTAAAATATGTAACACGGGATTTCAGTGATCTCTTAACTTGAGGTTAACTGCATTTACCATCCATCCATCTGTCCTTTACTTTTAAAATATATTTCAAATTAAAATGAATTTAATGTCTGAATGTCAATCTTCGTTGTCAATCTTATTTGTGCGGCTCCAGCTAAAAATCAGCGCTTTTGGAATTTGCGATAAAATATGCTGAGCTTTCCGATTTTGAATGCTGTATTTCTTTCTCAACGTTGCAATTTACATAAGAGTATATAAGTAAAACTCCTATCTATTGTAATTACATTATTGTAATTATGTTCGTGTTTTTAATATCTAATCCGACAAAGTGACGACTCTATGCATGATGGTAAGCAAAGTAAAATCCAAAAAGACAATTTAACAAAAAAAAAACAACTTCAATGATTTTGAAGAGTTTCCTTGTCGAAGTCGAAGATCAAAGTCCAATGCCAATGAAATTAGTGGCCCATCGTTGAAGTATCCCCTATCCAAAAAAAATACATTCATCCAAATCGGTTCATAAAGAAAGAAGTTATGGCTGAAAACCCATTAAAAAAAAACATTCGAATTGAATGCTCTCCCCGTCTCTTGTTGAAGTTGGTTAATAACAACGGCAACTACTGACAGATTAATAATCCATCTTCAGTCACCGTTATCATGATGGTCCTACGTAGGTAAATAAAAATTGAATATGCACCGTGTGATTCCAAAAGGCGACGTGTATATGTATATGCGAATAAATATGACAGTTTTATCACCATGTGCATGGTGGTCGCGATTCAGTCCGGTATAGGTCCCTACCACCCCGCTTGTGGACTTTATAGACATTTCTCAATTAGGGTTTATCAATGATTTATACTGGCTGGAATAGTGTAAATTTCCAATCGGTACACGGCATGTAATTCTGTCGAATATCTGGCAATTTGCATTGTTATAGTTTTTGTTTATCTGCGCGGGTAGAATAAATGTATATATAATACTATAGAATAATTATTGGATTCTGCGCCGCTTCAACTAGATACCGTCGGAATACTATAAAAAAGCGGCAATCAAAACTACGCTGCATCGGCGTACTCGAGTCAGTGTTATACCGACAATACCGTCACGTTGACAAGCGTCATTTCGAATAGTATGGAGGGTAGAGGTAAGGAAAACCATCTTAATATGGGGGGACTAGTTGGAAAAGTGTCTAGCTGTAAGCTGCTAATTACAATTCAAAACCCATCTAAATGGCGCTAGCGTAGTAAGAGGATTGATACTTTCTCGTAATTTATATTTTTTACTGTTTTAAAACTTAAAGATTTACGCACTAGCTGCCGTGGCCTCATCTTAATTTGACGCTTTTCGACAGACACTTTTTCATACATAGAGTTGTACTCCTGGTCTTTTCTACCCTCGATACAAATAGTCACGACACACTACGATACTAAGTTGTCCGTATTCCAGGAGCTATTATTTGTATCTAGCGCAGAAGGTATCTAGTTGGCGCGCACCGGAGAGCAATTATTAATCTATGTGTATAACTAATTAATACCTATGCTAATTCGTCAGTGTCACTGTAAATATCAAAAATATTTCCAAATATGTTAGTTGAAAAACAAATTTCAAGTGTATGATTGATTTGAGAAGAAGTGAAAGTGAAAATAACTTTGTCTACGGATGTCGGTTGGGCCATTTGTGTAAATATAATTTATGCGTTAATTAAGTCGCCGTTCTCATGCTGGTCGCAATTATTATCCGACATGTAAATTGTTGACAGATTAACATAAATAATTTATTTGGGTGAGAGTTTTACTTATGCATTTTTAAAAGACTTCAAAAAGACGGAGGTATTCGAATGTATAATTTTTTTTTAATAGATGTTGTCCTGTAATTTCTTTGTTTATGAACCGATTTGGATGATTATTTTTCGTTAGAAAGGGGATACCTCAGAGGTGGTCCGAATTTCATATGCATTGGACTTTCAGATTCGAAGCTACGCCAGAAAACTCTTCAAAATCATTGAAGTTGGTTTTCTTTTTTTGTTAAAAATTGTCTAGTAGTACAAGGTGTCCAGAAAGGGTATCGGGTATTTGTTTTCGCGCCATATTCGAAACGGGGCGTCTAAAGGGTGCGGGGAGGGGTTCGTTGCGTCCGCCATTTTGTGGAGTTTTAGTCACGATGGAACAGTACTCGGGGACGCATCGCGCATTTTGCGTACGAGCGTATTATCGTAATGGTGATTCAATAGTGACTGCTCAACGTCTCTATCGTGCGGAATATCGTACACGCCACGCGCCAAGTGACGATAGCATTAGGAAATGGATCAGGATGTTCGAGAATACAGGTGCGACAGTTAAAATTTAAAACTCTGGTCGTCCTCGTTCAGTTCGTGATGAAGAAACAATTGAAGAAGTTGAGGCGTCGGTTCGTCAAAATCCGTCTTTATCCATCCGAAAGCGAAGCCAAGCGTTGAACATCAAAAAATCGTCTTTACATTCGATTTTAAAGAAAGACTTACATCTAAAAGCCTATAAAATTCAATTGGTTCAAGAATTGAAGGATACGGACTATGCTAATCGACTGAATTTTGCGAACGAAATGCTGCAGCGATTTAACAACTTTAACAACATACTGTTCAGTGACGAAGCAAATTTTCACCTGAATGGTCATGTTAATAAGCAGAATTGTCGGTACTGGGCAGTGGAGAATCCGAGACGAAAGCATGAACAACCCCTGTTGTAGGTCGTTGTTTGGGCCGCTATGTCTGCTAAAGGCATAATTGGTCCTTATTTTCATGAAGATCAACGAGGCCGAGCAATTAATGTGAATAGTGACCGTTATTGCGATATGTGGCGAAATTTTTTGGTCCCAGAGTTGCAGGAGTTTGCAGGTTTCAACTCAAGAACGTGGTTCCAGCAAGATGGGGCCACTTGCCATACCTCAAATGACTCAATGGAAGTTGTTAACGAATTATTCCCTAATAAAGTCATTTCGCGAAGGGGTAACATCAACTGGCCTCCCAGAAGCCCCGACCTTAGCCCGCTTGACTATTTTGCATGGGGATACCTTAAAAGTAAGGTTTATCAAAACAATCCGACAAATCTAACACAGTTAAAGCATAACATCAGGTTAGAAATGGCAGCAATATCGATAGTTATGTGTCAACGTGTTATCGCCAATCTTCGTTTCCGTTTAGAAGAGTGCCAGCAACGTAACGGTCATCATTTGGATAACATCATCTTTTCCAAATAATTCTCCAATTCATATGATATTAATAAACAATAAACTTTTTTATTGCATACAAATAATTTTTGTTTCATTGAACTTACTAATACCCGATACACTTTCTGGACACCTTGTATATACTTCTTACTCGATGCAATGGTTTCAGTAATGCCATCTTTTTATTAAATATTTTACTTATGCAGTGTGTTGTTGTAGTTTTATTAATTCTTATTTAAAACCTTTTCCATTTAAACAGATTATTTACTGTTACCAGTTTTAAAATGTCGTCTATTCTTGTATCACGGAGAAAATTTCAGGTCATTGGTAGTAACAAATAAAATTAAACTTCACAACGAAATATTCGTTTTAAGCGAAATCATAAAAAAATAAATATTTGACGTGTATTTATTATAAATTCTAATGGCCTTATAAAATAAAAGAACCTTATGGACGTTGGTATAGAGTCTTGTAAGGTAATAACAGATGCAATGACAAGAATCGTTTCATTTTAGTAATAATTCTTCAAAATGACGGGAAGGATGGTTGTTATTAATTCTCATTCAATGTTTATCGCTGTAATTACATTTATGCTTATAGTATATCTATTTATATCTTTTTCAGTTTAAGCATGTACATTTTTATGGTATGAGGAGTAGGAAAGAATGAAAACAATATCATATCTCACTCTTTTGTTAAGCTTACCTGTATGTGTGGTCAGGTAATGCCATTCAAAGCCGTGTCATTGCCCACTAAAGTTCCACTCTGATGTCTCAGCATTGTTGCTATAACCATTATAATCAACAAATCTACGAGAAGAAGCTTCAATTTTCTAAAAGATTTAACAGTTGATAGCTACGATAAATTTTCTTTATCTACATTCCGTTTTTAAATCTATTCTTATTTTTTATTTAATTATTGCTATGTTCAGCCAAAATTCTGCTAACGCACGTGCATAGAATATTTATCTAATTATTTAATAATCAAACTACGTCACCTTTTTTTTTAACGTTGAGAAATCCGTCATGGGTACACACCTGCCCGAGGGGACGAGTGGTTATGTGAGACTCCTACTCACTAAAACTCCACGGTGTACCATCAGCCGCCATAGTGGGACGACATGGGTCCGCGGTTGCATTCTCCGCGGCGCCCCGGTGGCCGTCCCCGGTCGGGCCTCCGGCGCTACAGAGAGACAGTATGGTATAACCCCGATTGTCTCCCAGACGGCTGAACCAGTGCAATAGGAAGACGGGCCCTTCATCTCCTCCTTCACATAACGTCTACGCATCCCCTACGGTGCTCGCGTTCGTAAGTGGTGGTGCATTCTTTTTTACGGGTGGCCTACACTTGGCGCCACCCATGTAGTGATTCTCGGCGTCGGCACACAATGCACAGTGCAGCTTTTTAGCTACACACTGCAGTGCCTTGTGGCCTTGTTCCCCACACCGGAAGCACAGAGCTCCCCTATCCACCTCTGACATGCAAATGAGCCGGGTATGGCCCTCGTCCAGGCACCTATAACAACGGAGCGGTCCTCCCTCCAGCCGGACTTGAGCCGAACTGGAAGCCCACGAGAAAACGACCTGCTTCCATCAACGCTTTGGCGACGGTGACTGGGAGCGACAGGTGGATCGCTTCCACTGCCTCTCCCGTAGGGGCGTCGCCGTCTCATCCAGTCCAACGAGCCGGATGTTTGCCCCCTTCACTGGTAAGCCCACTGTGGCCACAACCGCCAACGCCTCCTGGAGCTTTTGAGCTAACCCGCCAGCCTGCTCCGGGTCACGGGCGCCATGAATGAATGAATGAAGACCCTGTGGCCGCGGGGCGAAGAGACAGGTTCTCTATGCCTAATTCCGTAACTGTGGCCCGACTCACCCCCATGAGGGTTGCCTTGTAACGCAGTGTAACGATCACCGCGGCCGATCGCGAAGTTGAGGGAAGCTTCCTCTTCGGTTCATCCCCGGGCATCCTACTCCCTTTATTAGGGACTGGAGACATTGCCGCAGCGGCCTATGGCGCCGCAGCTGGTTTCTTCTTGGTTCTGCGCCTACGGCGGCGGGCCACAATGATCCATCCGACCTCAGTTTCCGAAACAGGAACAGCGCTTGGAGCCGCAGCGGGTTCGGGAGGCGAGACCAACTCAATTTCCAGCGTCTCCAGAAACTTGCGCTGCGCGGTCTTGTGCCTTGCAGGCTGAGGAGAAGCACCCGTCGCCTTCTTTCTGTCAGCCGCCAGTGGTGGTCGGATTACCTTGGCGGGGAGGAGATAGTCGCCCAGGCCCTCTATGCGGGCGGTAACTACATCCCCCACAGACAGCCGGATCGATCGCTCCATCTCCGCAAAATGTTTCTCCAAATAGCTGACCAGAGCTTTCGGCAGGGCAAACTGCATCACCTAAAGTGTCGCCAAAATAACATAATTTATGGTCAAATAACATAATTAAGTTTCTGTATTGAAATAAAAATCACCACATGACAGATCCAAGATCCCACCAACTAACCTCATTTTTAGTGTTGTCAATCTGTAATTTCAACATTAAACATAATATGACTACATTAATAAAAAGAATCTAGTGTTTTCTACCGATTTCTTAACTAATTGAATATCAGAATCATAAAATTTGTAATATTAATTTAAAGGTTTTTTTTATTAATTTTAATATTCAATAAGTAACTATTATCATTACATAATTTAGGAAACTAAAAAACATACATTTCGTAAATTATTTATAAACAAAAACGATAGTAGTTATACATATTATATCGAACAGTTTTACAATTACTAGACTTGTAGACGTCACTATTTTATTTCAATCTTTTATTTAACTTGCCTTATTAGTATGGGTCAAATCTAGCAACTGAATTTTAAAACGGTTATCCATAACCAATTGAGCAGAAATCATGCATACACGTTTAGTTTGGATGGCAATGCATGATTAGCTAAGTGACGTCATTCTAAATCCAGCTTGTAATGCGAAAGAAATTTATTCAGTTAAATTCATCTTTCTCCGTTTTAATTTGCGTTACAAACTTTTAATGTTATTGGGTGTAACTTATTCACCATTTCAATATTCAGCACAGCCCTTTCATAAAATTATTATTTTCATTTTAGTACAACTGAAATATTGAATAAAAGCATGTATTTAAAAAGATTGTTTTTGTTTTAGCCAACGAACTAGCTAACACACACGTATGCCACTTTACTCTAAAGAATTAATAACCCGCCTTTTGTCTTCGCCGTAGTCGGTTAAACATGTACCAACTACAAAAAGTAAAAGACGGAAGTTAGCCATTTTATTATCCAAAATCAAAGACAGCCAACATAATTTACAAAATAGACTAGATGACAAAGCCTATAAATATTTTACGTTACAATAACTAATGTGAAGCCCGAGACGTCAGTAGTTGCATTTATTCAAACTTTGTATATTTTCAAAGAACAGCGATAAACACTGCTACCGGTCGGCAGTCACATTAAGCATGAATAAAAGACCCTATTGAATGTTTTAAATGTATATCTATTACGTAGAAAGCTAACGAATCATAATTTTTTTGTAACAAAATACGATTGTAATAAAGATTAATCTAAATTAGTCACTTTAACAATAATTTATGTGGTATTCCAAACGTTTCTATCGTATTCATGTCGTTCACAAGACGTATATAATGTAGATAAATTTTTTGCCTGATAACTTTTTTGGCGACACATTTTTTTGTCATAAAGGGTCTCTTGATTTTTTTGTTTGTAAAAATGTTACTTAAATAAATAGTTCTATGAATATTTGACAGATAAAAAATATTAAGCTAGATATTTAATATAAGTTGCAAAAACATTTCGGAATTTAGGTTTAAATGGTACTGCATCTAAAGACTATTACAATGTCCATAACAACAAAAATAATGAATACAAGGTAAGTAAATCTAATATTTAATAAACCCCGACACAAGTAACGTGTTTATTGAGACTTTGAGATCATTACAATGAGCCTAAACACGATATCTCTGCTGTAAGTTGGTGAGGAGTTAGGTATCCTGCAGATTGCAGGTGATGGCTGCAGCATTAGGTGGAAGGTTGTAATGTTTCTCTAATATCATTGTAGTAACAGAATACCAAATTTCGATAATTGAATTTAAAAACCTTAAATCTGCTGAACAGATTTTTTTGGACCATATCTAAGAACACTCTCGATTCAAAACAAGTCTCAAACAAAAAAAAACTAAATCAAAGTCGGTTCAATTGTTTAGGAGCTATAATGCCACAGACAGACACACATATACACAGATTCACGTTAAATTTATAACTCCTCTCTGCGCCGGGGGTTAATAATACAGATTAAAGATTAAACCATTTTTATATTGCATCTAGATTATCTCGTTGTTGAGTAAAGCTTTTTCTCTATTACCTAATAGGTCTCGTTTTTTAGCATAAGTTTTCAGCTCGATTCGCCATATTATCTGGCTTAGTACTCCAACTTTTTCTACGTCGTTACCGATTCCAATCGTTTATTATATTGGTAGAGAACAATATATATATATATATATATATATATATACGTGGACGGTTCTATACTTAATGTAATGAAAATTAATAGTCTTTTTTATTCTAGTCGTCTACAATATTTCATTTCGTTCATGCCATATCCAATATAAAAGGCTCGAAGTTATTAGTCTGTCATTTACTATCAGTATTGCCTTATCTCGTATCCCATCACCATTTGTCGACATTCAACACACCAAGAAACTGGCATCAATTTGATCTTTCGATACTAATGAGTGTACTTTCGCCTTTAAATAATTGAACATGGACAATTGGAGTCGGTGCAATGACGTTGAGGCGGGCACCGACTCCGAGTGTTAACATGCGCATATATCACGATCTCGATACACCTGCAAAGCCACGCCTCCCGAGCTTCTAGCCCCGCTGTCCTGCCCAGTCCTTGTCTTTCGCTTCGCCATCATCAAGAATCTCATTCTCAAGATACCATTCAACGTTTAGACGTCATCCGGAGCGGACGTTGATGCCGCTTTATTATTTACGTTCCGTGTCATACAAGTGCGTTGTGATAAAAATAATTTCAGTGTTTTGTTTAAGATATTCAAGAGTCTATCGTAAGTTTTTATATTGATAAACAAAAATCATTTTATTTTTAATGATACTAATAATTTTATCTTTTTAATGTACCTAGTATGTGTTGTTAGTAAAATAATGTCCTTGTAGCGATAAGCTCGAAATAAAGCTGAATTCAGTTGTTTTTTTATACTGAAGCGATAACGATAACCGCTTTAAGTGCCGTTCGAGAAGTTATTTTTAAAATGTGGAAACAATTAATATCGCAACGTTAATATTTTGTAATTTTTCATGATAATTTAAGAGTTGATCAAGTTGTTGCTCTTTGTGGGAGGAGTTTGAGATATTATGTTCAACGCAGGCGCAACTTAGAAGCTTTTTAAATAAGTTATCCGAAAAAGTTCCGAAGAGGTTTTGTGTCTAATTTTATAAATATCGCCATTAGAAAAAGTTGGACAACTGTGAAATTATCGCATTTTTTTCCTAGTCTTGTTTGTGCCACATTCTCAGACGATTTGCCACGTATATGTGGAACATTATAAAGACGCATTTTAATCACGCCCTTGATAATATAGCTACGATTTTATTTATCAAATTTTATTATTTTTCGTATAAATCAACTGTACTTTCGAAATAATAAATATGACAGTTGCCTGAAAAAACCATTAAGATATTTTGCCCAAACGTCATAATCTGAAGCTCCATTAGAATGTGATAATATCTAAGATCCCACAGCGTAATTACTACGTTCATGTGTTAATACATAATTCCAAATACATTTTTTGTACATAATTATAATTAGAAATAATTAAAAATAATTATGGCCATATATATAGGCATTGGAATACGATGCTGCAGCACAAAAACTACTTCCTGGTCACGAATTACTCTGGCCTATTTGGGAGAGTCTCAATAGATTGCGGACTCAAGTTGATCGCTGTAAGAGTAACCTTAGCCATTGGAACATAATCGCTGAGAGTGACACGCAGTGCCAGTGTGATGCCCAAGTGTAGTTCATGCCACACTTGCTCACATGTCCGTCATACCCATCTACATGCACAATAAGTGATCTGGTGACCAGCTCGGACAATGCCGTGGAAGCAGCCACCTTCTGGTCAAAGGGGCTTTAAATTAAAAGTTTAAAAATGTCACGGAAGAAGTATTTTTGAAGCAATTATGGCCCAGTTGGTATCGTGTACGGACTCTGCGTCGATCGAAGTGAATTCGAATCCCTGCAATGAGCCTGAGCTTTTGGTGAAGGAAAACATCGTGATGAAACCATAGTATCATGGTGGTAGGGTTTTTTCTAGTGCCCGCCCGGCTACCTACCACTCTTAAGTTGAGAATCTTTCTCCAAACACCTATAGGTGTTTTTCGGCAGCTGCACTTGAAAGCTAGTCTACTATCCTCGGTTACATCGTCACTTAAGATCAGGTGAGATTGAGGCCACAACGCTAAAGCTATAACGATACAAAAAAAAGAAAGATCAGAATCATATTTCTCTATTAATAATAATTATTACGCGATGGGACGTCGTACTTTAATATTCTAATAAGCTAAGGTCTTGGAAACTGACTCACATGTCCAGCTGTTGGAATTCACCGACAAGTATTTGGTGATAGATTTTCAACTTGAGGGTTGTCACAAAACAGTCGAAAACTAAAAAGGCAAAGTTAAATTAATAACATATGACATGTTTTCATTTCTGTATACAAATATGTTGAATATATGCAATACACACGTTCAGTATTAGATGCGCGAATATGTTACGCGAAGGGATAACATAACGGCTTCACTTTTTGTTAATACTCGATTTTGTTATCCATCTAATTTACATACCGCGGGCCATAATATAAATTAAAATCGGTTATTAAGAAGTAAACTCCAAAAAACTATTTATAAAATAATATCGACGGCGCGGTGTAAAGGTTAATAAATAGACTAACGTGCATTGGACAAACTTTACACGTTAGTCAATAATTATTTATACCCTTAACTTACACCATCGTTATTTCTTTTCTTAAATTTGGTATCTTATAGTCGTGTTTCGTGAAATTACAATTTATACTAATAATCACATAATAATTAATTGAAGAAGTAAATAAATTAATTCAAATCGGGTTATGTGATGTGCTTAGCTACCAGGAGAAAGAATATACCAAAGACGTGATAAATTATGTAAGTTATTTCATCGTAAATATAATTTTTGAAATGGATTCAATTCATTAGTTTCCATTAGTATGCAATCGTTTTATAATGAATATTGTTAGTGTTATTATACATCAGAATTATTGTAAATTAAAAATATTGATGTAATAAATAATATTGTTAATAAGATGAAATATTTTTGAAAGTAGGTAGGCATGACATATTTATCATTTAGGATGTCTGAAGAATTTTTATAGTCACTTTGTGCAATAATTTTTTAATGAAACTTGCTTATACCATGAGTCATGAACAAGTTTATCATTTGTTTATATTTTTATTATAATAGTTAATAACAAAGTATTTATTTTCATAATTTTATAAATAAAAACTAAAAAATTAACAAAGCAGTCATGAGGACTTCCGACAGAAGTGAAAACTTAAAACTATAAACAAACAGTTGTTATTTTTGGATATCCAAATTAATTGTTTGATCTTAAATTAAAACTTGTAAATCAAAACTGTTTCACATAACAAATTTGTTTTATCACGTTAGTAAAATACTTCCTAAATTACTATAAAATACGCATTGCATAGTAATTGTAGGTATTAAAAAAATAATAATGATGTTCTTAATGTTTAGGTTATATTGCTACAAAGACTCCGTTTATTATTAACACGTCACGTGACCATGTCGATGACGACTTGCATGAATTTACTCCCTATCCAAACCTTCTTATAGAAGTTTTCACTTCAATAAAGTTTATATAAAACAATCCCGAATCAGCGAGACTGCGACTACTCGTACTATACATATAACAACAGTGCATACAAGTCTGATCGTCACACAGTTAGGCCAATTTATTCGACGACAATAATAGTCTTGTAAATCCTTAAACACATATATTTGTCTCTTTTTAGTGTCGATCAGGTCGGGCACTTTTTTCCGTCCCGCGAGAAGGAGATTCGTTCTAGAAGTTTTTTTTTTTTTTTTTTTTTTTTTAGAACTGACTACACTGTTAGCCTTAGGGGCCCTAAAGCCGCTGCGGCTTTTACAGCTTCACCGGACTTGGGGGCGAGCGCAGAGGGCACTCAGCCGCGAAAGTTTTGTGGACGACTCGCACGAGGGTGCCAAAGTGGCCGGCACCTCGGCTCGGGCGGTCGTCGCGTTCGCAAATAGGTCGCGATCTATTCGAATCCCTACACCTACGATTCGAGCTAACTAAATATACACATAGGCACGTTCCCTTCCTCCTGGGAGGAAGGAAGGAACCGTGCGTATGTGTATTCAATAATCGGAATGTTTCTACACTAACTAGCGCTAACTAACTAGCGTAAAAAAAGAAAAAAAAAGGTCCCTCACAGAACCTATGTACCTGTGTGGTGTGCACGTGTGTATGTTCATACGTGTGTAGTGTTGTATGTAGGTAGCTAAGTGATGCACGTACAGTGTCACTTGTATCGCGCGGGCGGTTGCCTGGCCCAAGGGTTTCACACCGAGGAACGGACCTAGGCTTGGGTTACCGCTAGAGAGGGTGGACGTGACGGGTGTGCTGGAGCGAAATTGACCGCCCGCCCTCTGCGGAGAGAACGGTGGTTACGCGGGCGTGGGCGCTGGCACGCTCTGTTTGGAGAGACGGATGTGTAATATTTATTCGAATTTTCGATGTGATCGTCGGGATCAATAAAAATATTGCGCGGCCGGCGTTTGCACCGGATGTCCGTGGGTGCCGGAACATAAGTGGCGGCTGTTTTTATTAACGGATTCGCGTGGTTCGACGCGGTGTCGAAATACGAACGGGAGAGCTGTTTAACGTAGGCATGTATCGAAGGAAGCTCCATATCTCTATGGAGATCTACGCTTCGAACATACCACGGGGCCCCGGTGAGACGATAGAGGAACCTATTCTGTATCGATTGTAACCGTTTGAAACTCGACTCGGACATATGTGCGAACACGGCGCAACTGTATGTCAAAATTGGTCGAATACACGTCTTGTAGAGCGTGAGCTTATGTCGCGTGGACATTTTACTCACCGAACACAACAGAGGATGCAACCGGCCCAGGACCCACGCGGCCCTGTTCCTAACCTTACGGATGTGGGGTCTAAAAGAGAGCCTACTATCTAGGGTTACCCCTAGATATTTGGTCTCTCTTACATACGGAATCGGATTATCGTAGAGCTTAACAGGTTTAAGCTTCCACGGTATCTGTGACGAATCCGCATCGAAGAGCATCGCGGCGCTCTTCGAGGGATTAACGGCTATACGCCACTCGTTAAACCACTTCCCGAGAGTGGTCACGGAGCGTTGGACTTTGTGTCTGAGGTGGGATCTATTCCTATCTGAGGCATATAAGACTGTATCGTCAGCGTATAGCCCTACCTCGACCTCCGGGAGTCGAGGTAGGTCACTGACGTACAGGTTAAATAGGCTAGGAGCCAGGATCGAACCTTGGGGAACGCCTGAGCGTATTGGACGGGGCGTGGACAATTCACCTTCCACTCTATAGCGAAGGTGCGATCTGTTAGATAGTCGCGAATTATTTTAATTAGCCTATCGGGGACTTCAAAGTGATACAACTTGTAGATCAATCCCTCGTGCCAGACCTTATCGAAGGCCTTGGCAACGTCGAAAAAGACCGCAAGTGTACGGCGGGGTTTATATAATTCAGCAAAATTAAATGCAACGTGCTCCGTGAGGCGGTGCACTTGATGAGTGCAAGAATATCTAGCACGGAAACCGAATTGCTCAGGCGGATAGAGGTCTTTCTTCTCTATTACTGACTTGAGACGGTTCAGAAGGATCCGCTCGTACATTTTCCCTAAAGTATTTAGGAGACTGATCGGGCGATAGCTGTCGGGAAGCGACGCGCTCTTGCCGGGCTTACGGATACCTATGACTATTGCCTTTTTCCAGGCGGCTGGAAAATGGCAGTGGACTATGGCTACATTGAAGATGCAGACCAATAGAGCTATGAGGCGATCAGGAAGAAGCCTAAGTACTTCATTCCTGATCCCGTCGGGACCTGGTGCTTTTCTGAGCTTAAGGCTTTTTATAATGGAAAGAACCTCCTCAGACGTGACTGGGGACAGGGAGGCTGTCGCGGGGAGCTTATCCAGCTCCCGCACGCATCCATCGATACCCTCGACCCGGTCGGTATTTGCATCGACACTGTTCGGAGAGCACTGGCTCTCCAAACAAGTGGCGAGGCACTCCGCCTTGTCGCTGCTATCGAAGGCGAGCGGTATACCGGGACCCCTCTCGAGGGGGGGCATAAGATAAGAAGCCTCTATTTTGAGGCTGCGAGCTAGTTTCCAGTAAGCCAGATGCGACGGCCTTAGCCCTTCGACGAGGGCGTCCCATCTGTGACTCCTGAGTTCTAATATGCGGGCTCTAACCGCTCTCTGAAGCGCGCGTAAGCGTGCGCGGTTTTCCTCGGTCGGATAGTGGTCGTGCGCACGAGTCGCCGCGTTCTTTTCCGTCAACAACGCCCGCACGTCGGCAGGGAGTACGAAGCGGCGATCGCTCGCCTCTTCGACCTCTCTCGAGGCCTCTCCGATGCCGACCTGCAGGTGGTCGACCAGGGAATCGATCGCGAGATCTACATCCGCAACGGACCCCAATACGTCCGGGATCCTATCTAAGCTGGACGAGGACGGCCTGTCCGCAAGATAATGTTTTAGCTTGGCATAGTCAACCACTTGGACCGAAGGAGGGCTAGAGTCGTCTGGTTGACCTAGCTGCATGATGACCGGACGGTGGTCGGAGTCGAGCTCGTGTACGACCCGAATGAGTCGTAACCGAAGCGCGATACCTTTAATGAGAGCTACATCAAGCACTGTCGGCATACAGTTGTCTTGAAAGTGGGTGGGAGTGGGTGGCGCTATGACATCAAAGTTTAGCACGTTCGTTAGCTCTTCGAGTCTAACCCCATTACTGGAGTCTCTCCAATTGCCAAACGAAGTGTGTCCACAATTGAGGTCACCCGCTATAATGACCGATTCACCGAGCGAAAGTAGCTTTTCTAGGTCAGACCTGAGAGGCTCTTTCCTCGGCGAGAGATAAACTGAAACTAACGTTATGGACGGGTGGTCGGTCATTCCTAGTCTACACACGGATACTTCCATATTGGTAAGTATCGGAGGATCTACCGGCGTACAATATAACGATCGTTTGTAATAAATGAGAGTGCCGCCCCCGCGGCCGGCCCGGTCATTTCTTACAATATTGTAGTTCGCGATTTTCGGATCACGTTTAGCACGCTTTAAGAGCGTCTCCTGCACTAAAAGAACATCTACTTGGTGATCTTTAAGAAAGGTCGCGACGAGATCACGCTGCGGTAGTAGGCTTCGCGCGTTAAAAAAGAAAGATTTAACGCTTTCGGCTTAAACTTTGCCATTGAAAGGCCCTAAGTTATTATTACACGCCTCACGGTCGAGACGTTGTAGTGTCTCTGAGAGGCGGGGGAACGCGCAAGCGGTCTTGATGAGACCGAAGCGCTCCAGATGGTCATTGTAGTCAATGAGCTCGCGGATATCGTGCTCGCGAAGGAGCAGTATCATTAAGTCGTTACTATTAACGACAACGTTAGCGGGCGCGCGGGGCGCGGGAATATCCATAGCCATAAGGGGCTGTGGATTGGGGCGACGGGGGCCCCATGCGTTCTGCGATGAACGCACGGGTTGCGGTTGCACCGCGCGGGGTGCGGAGAGGCCGGCGGCGGCCGGGGACTGGCGTGGGACCGGCAGCGCGGGAAATTCCCCTGACGCCAGCGGGGGTTGCGCTTTGATAGCTGAGGCGGGGGGCGCCGCCCGGGGGGCCGCCTGCCTCTGCGTGCGTGGCCGCGTGGTGCGCGGGGCCTTGGGGCAACCGCGATAATTCGCGGGATGCCCCTCCTCCCCGCATAACACGCAGCTCGGGGGGACGACGGAGTCACGCTCGCGCGTGCACTCCCGTGTGGGGTGGTCCTCTCGGCACTTTACGCACCGCGGACGAGAATGACAGTTACGAGCAGCGTGCCCGTACAGCTGGCAGTTGTGGCACTGCGCAGGCTGGTGGTTTTTGTATGGGGGCTCCACGTTAATCCCGGAGAGCCCGCACACCGTCTCTAGCTGGAAGATGGCCTTTCCCTCGGGGGAAAGGTCCAATATGGCCACTACCATTTGTAGTGGCCGCTTATCTTTACTGTACATCCGGTGTACTTCCCGGATGGGATAACTTTGCTCCTTGAGCGAGGAGCACACCTCCGACGGGTCGAGCTCCACCGGAATGCGGCGGATGACCACTCGGAGGACGCGCTCCTCCGCGAGAGAATAGGTGTAGAATTGCAGACCTTTCTGCCGGAGGAGGGTGGTGAGTTTGCGGTGAGTTTCCGAAGAACTCACCGAAATGGAAATCCCGTTGACTATATTCCTAGCCTTGTGATACTCGAGTTTGAGTCTGCGCATTTCATTGCAGACTCCCATCCAGGCCGCCTTGTCCCGGATTATGATTGGAGGTGGGGCACGCTCTTTTTTCCCGGCGGCGGGTGCGGGGAGCTGGGAGGACGCGGGGGCGGCGGCGCCCCTGATTGTTGCCTTAGCTATTACCTTAGGCGCCGGTTGAGCAGTCGGACTGCTACGCGCCGTTCGCTTACGCGACGCCACGACGGTGAAGCCGTCGTTCTCGGTATCCATCTCCGGAGATGGATCCGAACTCGCGGGCGAGTCTTGTTCGACCGGAAGGGCCGAAAACGAATTTTTCGTCTTTAACGCGATTTCCGTGGATCGCGCGGGACGGACGTACGGGCTATTTTTGGTAACCCTAGATTGTGACCGCGAATTACGCGGCCCTCGCCTGACGGAGGCGGGGCTTGACCCGCGCGATTGGCTAGTCGGGACAGGGGGCGTGGCCGTAGACGTGGCCACGGCCCCGGATGACGCGGCGGACGGACGCGCAGCGCTGCGCGTGAGACGTTTGGGCGCGGCGCCGACTGGCGCGGCGCCAGTCGGTATAACGGTCGCGGCCGTGACGTCATCGGCCGCCTTGCTACCTGAAGCGGCCGCCTCGCTACCTGAAACGGCCTCATGACGGGTCGCGGTCGCAGCGGTGCGACGCACGCAGGCGTTCTCAGGTAGATTACGGTATTCCTCGTCTAGAGAGGGACACCGTAATACGACGAAATTTTGATAGCGCTGGTATTGAAATTCCAGCGCTTTCATCCTGGCTTGCAACTTGCCTATGCAAGTGGCCAGGTCGGTAACGTTATTTGCCATGACGGCAGAAGAGGGAGGACAATGGGACATTTTTATTTTATTTTAAATTAAAGGCCTCCCTGCCTTAGGGGCAGGGGGGTGCGCCAAAAACTTAAAAAGACTATCGGAGTCGGCAAGAGACCTGTGGTCAAGGTGCAATGACACACAGGAAGGACCTATCAACCCTAAGGAGCCCTAACAAGCCCGGGGCCGAGGACGCAGACCGGTAATTAAACCGGGCTAGGCCCAAACAGGTTCCCGGGGATGGAGTGTGCAGGATCGGAAGGTTTGGCAGGAGACACCTGGGGCAAGACTATGCGATAACCGCAAAGGCCTAGATTCCCAGGCCCGTCCGAGTCTGGCTGTTTGCCTCTGAAGGAGACAACCAGCGGGCTGCTCGGGTCACGCCCCGCTCACTTTAGTTAGCACCGTCAGGTATCCAGTGAGCGACCACAAAACCGTGGATTTATAAAAAACAAGCAAGTCGCACCGAAAAGTGCGGTTTACCACGCGAGCGTTAGACACCAGTTGGTTTACGTCGTTATTGCAACAATATATTCGAAATAAATTCCAAATATAAGATCGCAACAATTAAGTCACGTGATGGTCGAGAGCACAAACGGAGCGACACGTCCGTTCGCGATCAAGACCAAATCGGAACTCTCTAGAAGTTTTTTCATGACTCTAACTTTATACATAATGGGATTCTCCTAAAGACGTATAAAGCTTTTCACCACCTCAGACGTTGCTGTAAAAAATTCATTCTTAGGGCGCTCTTAAATTAGAAAAATGGACATATTGGTAAAATGTCATGTTTGTATTTTCATATTTTTTTTGCTTTGAGATAATCTATCCTTAGTTAGGACCTATTCTTTTATTATTTAATTTCCATCTATATATATAAAATTATGAGGATTGTCGTTGTGCGGGCATCGCGCTATAACTACTGGGTAGACTTTGAAATTTATATACTACTCTGTGTTTCAAAAGTATCCGACATGTATGTACCTGTAACTTCGTACTGACATTATTTTTCGTCATCCGGCTCATGGCATCCTTCGAAGTAGTCTCCCGCTCGACTGAACAAGACGCTCCATTCGGTGCTCCCACGTCCTGATGCAGTTTTGTTAATCGGTTTTCGGAATGGCTATGAAACTTGATCGAGTTTCTTGCCGATTCTTCTTGATGGTGGGATGTTTTTCAATTCGGTGGTAGTGTTTTTACGTTTATAAATGCCTTCTTAGGGCCTAAATTCGTTTCGTTTCGTCTCTCTGTCATCAAACCGGTGTCCTTTAACCTGACCTGACGGTGTTGTTTAACATTGTGTTTAGCTAAAAACAGTTGCACGAGGTTTGATGAATGCGCTGGCGCGTTATTATGGTGGAGAAGCCAGTCGCCGCTCGCCCAAACAGTCGTGCGACCGTTTTTGATTCGCTTGTACCACTCTTTTATTTGAGTTTTGCCCATACAAGCATCTTCAAAGTCCTCCTGCATCATTTCGATGGTCTCTACAGAACTCTTTTCGAGTTTGAAGCAAAATTTACCAAAATTGTTTATAAAGTTTACTAAAATAAACGTCGTAAACAATTTTAAATTGTTCCCGATTTCGATAGTTTCATGAAATGTGGAACTAAATCACAATAATTCATAAAATTTCAATTTTTGAAAAGTTATAAGGAGAATTATCAATATTATATTGTTTAGAAAATTTAATCTAAACCAGTAATTAAAAATTCAGTAAAAAGCAGTTGAGTTTGTTAGGTAAATTAATGTGACAAGTATAGACTGTCGATTATTTGCTTTCCAAATCGATAAGGATTTGCATAATCAAATACTATTGGAAACTTATTTAATAATAAAATAAATGTGTCTCCTATTATTATAATACCTTGCGGTACTTTTTCTCTTTCAATTACGAAATTTATGTACGTCTTTTAGTGTGACCTCTTTATTTTTGAACAGTCTAAGCGCGTATGACGTAAAATTTAAATTGTGATATATCATAATATTATTTGATTTAAGTTGTAGTGATTGCAGAATAAACCAATATTTATAGTTTATCTTTTATTTTATTATATTTATTTTATTATAGCTCAGTTATTTAACTATAAAACTAATTTATGATAATAAGCGTTACCGAAGAACTCTTGCCGAGTGTTGAAAGTACACTTCTTTTATACGAATCCCAATTAACAAACTAGGCGTACTAGGAACGTTAGTGACATGAGTCATTTTATTTCATATTACTTACCGTAAATGAATGGATAAAATAAGGAATGAGTGACTGAAAAACTAAAGAGTGAAGATTATGCTGGTATGGGCATGTTATGCGAAGGGATGAGAGTCATGTGGTAAAAATACAATGGAGATGAAGAAGATGGTAGTAAGCGGTAATGCGAGAAAAGGGCGCCGTAAAAAGACTTGGATGAACTGTGTAAAAGAGGATATGCGTGTGCTGGTAGTGAGTGCAGATATGACAGGTGATAGGTTGGAATGGAAGAAGAAGACGTGCTGTGCTATGAGTGCGGGGCTGTAGAGGACACGGCGCAGCACACTCACCACATGGCAGCGAGAGGTCATGGACGGCGATGGCCTCCTTCTGTGAGGACGTCATCTTGCAGAAGGAGGCCGCGAAGAGGGTTCGCGAGGGGGATCCCTTAAGCGGCCCTCTCAGCCAAAGACGAACGAGTGGCAGGAGAAGGTGGTTTATCCGCCAACTCGCGCCACCCTAGCTGAACCAGAGGAGACGGGTCGGGGGGCCCGTCTCTTCATTGCACAGGTTCGGCGGACGGAGGAGACGCCTAGGGTGTACTGAGCTGTCTCCTACTTAGGCCGGGGCCCGGTTTAGCCGGGCCGGCCGCCGGGGCGACGCGGCTGTATGCCACCGCAGTTCCCGTGTCGCCCCTGTATGGCGGCGGATGGTACACCGTGGAGTTTTAGTGAGTAGGAGTCTCACATAACCACTCGTCCCCCCGGGCGGGTGTGTACCCATGATGGGTTTCTCCACGTATGAAAAAAAAGGGTTAAGGGCAGGAAGAATGTTACTTACGGTAAATTAATTTGTGTGCAATGTAGGTATCATGTAAACAAAGAATTTTGCTATTAATAATTCTAACCGGGTATTCAGTTTGGCAAATTATTACTTCATTAAATGTAGCATAAAACAGTAAGTTAAATTTGCTTGGTGGTATAGGACACGACAATTGAGTTAGATTGGATCGCGGCCACCATACACCGTAACATCCTAGATACTGGTATTAGCTGATCCCGAAGCGAAACACGCAAAAGCGAGTCACTATGATGGACATTTGGACCACCCCGCTATCGCCATTTCCTCCTCGTTCGTTAACCAGCAAAGAGCAGCGCGTGCAGGCTTGGGCGTTTCATCTTTGTCAGTGTAAAATGTAATTCGACACCTTACACCGCAAAATTATATCTATGTAAAATAGAGGAAATCGAAATTTCGTAATTGCCATGTTTCCTCATCCAAAAATACTGTTTGTATTTTCGTGTGTTCAGAAAAATGGGGGTGTTATCAAATTTTAAGAGGAGGAGGGGGATTTCATGATTTTTCTTTTAGGTCATAGGAGTAACAAGCTTAAAAAGATTAGGAACCACTGCTCTAGTGCCATTATCCAGAAATAGAACAGAGGAATATGTTTGTATGGAATAAACGCCGTGCCGCTAACATTTCCTTTTAATAAATGTATTAAAATTATTATACACTAGCGGTGTGCCCGCGGCTCCGCACGCGTTTGTTACTACGCATTATTTATTTAAATCCCTTTATTTTTACTCATATTGTTGCCAATTCATATGCCGTAGCAATTGAGGAGTGGAATGTATTTCCCGTGTACAATTTTCATCAAAATCAGTCAAAAATTAATGAAATTTAAAATGTTTGAATATTCATTTTTTTACGGTTCCCAAAAGTGTTATTGAAAATTCTCATTACTTATCATTCATGGAATGACTTATACTTCCCGTGTACATAATTGAATTAACGAAAAAATATCATTTTTTGAATTTTTTTACATTATCTAAAAGTCATATTGAAATTTCTTATACCCTGTCAATTGACCGATGATATAAGCATCCTGTGTACAAAATTTCATAAGAATCGGTCCAGCCGTTTTTGAGCGAAATCCAGACATACAAACATACTGATGGACAAAAAAAATCAATGGCATATTCGTGATCAGTATCATACATATAATATGCGTATCGGGAAATTTTTGAAATATATTAAAAGTACAGAAAGGACTACAGATTTATTAATATACATATATAGCTATATTTATATAATACCAAAAAAAAACAAAAGAAAATCATAGATGGGTTTATCACTATGTGTATTGTGGTCGCAATCCCTACCACCCCGCTATATTACTGCATATGAACTGGCTGATTTAGGAACACGACAAACCAAAAGAAAATCATAGATGGGATTATTACTGTTTGTATGGTATTATCAATATCTGACAATATGAATCCAACACATTAACCTATCCAATAAAACTTCAAAAATAATCAAAATCATACCTTATTGTACCGACCTACGGAAAAGTTTTTTGAAAAACGTGAAACCCCTTTTATTCCTTTTTTACCAAAAGCATAAATATGAATGGGTTCTTCATACAAACTTTCACCCATGTTTTATTACACAATGAAATAATTCACTTGTAGCAAAACTGTATAATCCAGATAATTTACAATAGGTATATCGCTTAGAATGTATAAACTGCCGCGAGCCGCGGTTTGACAGCGTCATAAAATAAAACAGTCATTATGCCGTATTGCGTACATAGTTAAACATTTAAAAAAACACTTCAACCTATCTTAAAAAGAATACTGGACTATCATTTAATAGGTAATTATTAGAAGTACAATACATTTCTAATTAAGTATAACACTGTCAATATATCAACATTGACAACGCTGTCATTTCAAATCAACGAACTGGTTGTCATGGAAGCTGATATTTCCCTCTTACATAATTTAACTCCTATTTTTTACCCTTAAAGTTTTTTTTTCGCTATAAAAAGTACCCTATGTCGTTTCCCAAGGTCCAATCTATCTCTGTACCAAAATTCATCAAAATTGCTTCAGCGGTTTAGGCGTGAAAGCGTCACAGACAGTCAGATATTTTCCCATTTATAATATTATTAGTATGGATTACTTACTTTTATAACTCCAACGACGTACATTCAGCAAAATAAATCGATGGTAGCCCATGTATTTCGCATGTCTTCAACTGTTTAACCCGTCGGTTAATAGTTCTAACGTGACTTATGTACCGATCTTGAACGTTAATCTCCGATACCTTTAAACTCGCTAAGGTTAATGTTGCTGATTCCATACTATTTCCTATTTGTATGGCTTTGGGTGTTGCTGCGGGCTTTATAGCACGATTCGATAGAGTTATTTCAAATAGAGCCTTTTGGCTTTATGATATCGGATATTATATAAATATCGATATTTCATCGAGATTATCATTCACAGTAAACTTTAATAGGATTATTTTAATTCTAAATTATGTTTATTATTCCCTGCTGAATAATGAAGTGTTAAATTTTATAGTATTCATAAATTGTAGTTTATTTATGTAAACAAGATATTCAAACTACAATTTATGTTGGTTCGATACGAAAATTTGAACATGGATACATTTTTTAATTTTTTTTTATGGTGGTTAGGATTAGTAATAATATACAACGGGTTCTCATAATATATTTCGTTTATGTATAAAATGCAGAGAACCTTGTCACAACCTTAATATTACCGGAACCATATAAACTGTGATATTATGTAAAAATATAGTATGTACTTCATTTTTATATGTAATTATTTTCGTGCCTCCAGTGATCATGTTATAATTCGACATGTTATTGAAAGAAATCGTTTTTGAAGGCTTGAGAATTGAACACCTCGAGAAATATGGAATAAATATTAGAAATAAACATGGAAAATTTGTTAGCGAGATGGTAGTGCCTGTACAGCTCAACTAGTTCGCGACCACCGCATACATGTGGTGAAAAGCCTGGAATAGCGATTCGGCTATGCGCGTCGTGTTTCGGGATAAGACGATGCATATCCAGTTTATATTTACGCAAGCTGGCATAACAAAAGCGACTGGCGATGGATTCTTAATCTCTAGGTGGTCGCCACTGTTTTTTGATTATACATACTGTGTTTACCATCAGGTGCAGTTTCTTCACTTTGCTGTTCTACTATGTAAAAAAGGCGATATATTTTAAAATCGCCCTGTACTTTGAAAAATGTATAGGGATTTTTTTCTTAATAAGTGGACATGAGAATATTTTCACGTAAGACAAGAATATTATCGTAGCTTGTACACCATTACGATGTTGTACATTATATCGATAAATATGTTTAAAATAATTGATGGGTTATCATTTAATATGTTTAGACGTTGTCCATATATTACAGCGTAACATTATAATAAAGTCATAAACAAATCAGCCGCAGTAGATACATTGTGTGATTTAATCAATGTATGCCCGACTCGGTCGGTATATATCGGGAGGAAATGTTAAATTATAATTACTGCGTGCTCGATTCGCATTCGTATGAACGTATCTTTTTGTATTCACGTATGACTAACATCCGGCAAACAGGAGACATCTGCGGTCTGCCGCACATCTCCTGGTTATTTAATCTCATGCTTATTAGTTTTGCTATAATCAAAACTTGCATTTAAAATATTAATATTACAAAGCTCGAAGAGATTGTTTTTTGTTTTGTTTGTTTGAACCCACTGATCTCTACAACTGTTAGATACATTTGAAAAATTATTTTTGCATTTTATGGCCTATTTATTAATCAACATAACTTGCCCCACGACCCTCAGGAGCGGAGCAGTAAGTATGAATGTTAAGAAATCTGGCAAGCTGTAGGCAAGTACGTCAAGTGAAAACAACGACAAGCTACGTGGGTGTGTTGGCGCAGCGGTGTTGAGCTGGTCGATTAAATTTAACATCCAGGTGAAATCGTGGGGCACAGCTAGTTTCAAATAAACGGTGCTATTTCTCTAGCATTACTTCATCTAAACGTTTCGATTTCATATTTATGATAGACATAATGATATCGCGTGAACATGTAGCATTGGTACGAGCATTTGAAGAGCGACCATTCATTGGTCTGTAATGTTCATCTGCCTGTCTATCGTTAGCATTGAGTCATGTAAGTCTTATTTACGAATTGATCATTTTAATTTTATTCCTTCGTATTTATCAATACAGTTACCGAATTTGATTTATCGTCTAGCCGTTTACGCTTGACGTATCGACGCGGCTCTATATAAGTCAGTTCATCGTATGACAGGAGATGGATGTCCGGATGAGGTTTGTTCCTTATTGCTGTCGTTTGTTGGTGAATTTATTGGACACGAAGTAACGGTTACGTCTGTACCGTTCCTACAGTGGTCGGTTACCAAGCCGTGCCGTGCCCGCTTAATATATTGGAATGGGAAACACCGTCCGTGTAAACCTGATGACTTTCGTAAATGTCATAATTTATAGTCCAAACGTACGGCGACAGTACAGTGAATATTATTTAGTTATGACGTAATTCCATTTATCTCCCTGGTATATCCTTACTTACATAATTTATTGGATGTTTGGTTTTCTATACATACACCTTCAGGTACTATAGTTAAATGTTTTCGTAATTACAAAAAGATATTGTAAACATTATTACCAACTGATTTTGTTATTGACCATTATCTATATAAATAATTTGATGGCTGTGTTTTCACTTCTAAAACATTGGTTTAATGGAAACATCTTTAATTCTTGTTTTCAAATTTCGTGCTAAATTAATTGTATTTATTTTGAGTCAGTAGCTGAAGTTGAGTGTTGGTTAAGTGTTTGAGTTACTGTATGTAACCGGTGTATGTAGTTTTCCACTAAAGCATTCCACAAAACACATGGCAATGAATATGCACTAACTAGCGGTGGCATGGTGGTATTATTTATGACGGCCGATAGCATCGGTACGGACTTGTCAATCATCCAGTACTTCGAAGACTTCGAAATTACAGTTGACCATGTCAAACGACCGACAATTTTAAATCTTCATGTATGGTAATAAAGAGCACTATGATTCTGCAGGTAAATTGTTGATACAAGGTTGTTCGCCGCGTGCTGCCCGATCGGCCACGGCTATCCATCATTCATGATCGGCGATCGCGTAACGAACATTTATCCGAAGGAAGCGATGATGCGACCGCGATAGTTTTTACACCCTCCTGCGACCACGAGCGGTCGCTTTCGTGTATTCTTATTGATGGATCACGAATTTGTATAACGCATTCATAATATACAATGTGTTCTACGTCTGTTAAGGTTGCTTGACCCGGCATGCCTGTTTGTTCTTTCATATTCATATTTCTCGTGCATTGTCAAATCTCGTTTTAATGTGAATACATTTTGTTTATTCTGTCTTCGCGAGCTTCATTCAGGGAAATACCTTGAAAGTTCCGTTGAAGCGACTATCTGATAGTCAAAGTTCGCATAATTGAATAAGTAATGTGAGCAGCCTCCCCGCGTACGGTGACGGTGGGCAGAGAGCCGCCGAGACTCTAACGATGGTCAGATTGTATCGCAACAGTGACGTTTCAATACAACATGGATCAATCTGTAGTGGCGTTTGACGTCTGAAAGTATCCGCCGATCTCCGGATTCTACCTTTGCGTCCGGCTTATCGTGGCATCACACCAACCACTTCAATATTGAGATCAATGAGAATGCAAAGGAATTGGCTTCCGAAATATAATAGTTACAACTAATTAACTGTAGCACAATGGATCTAATTAAAATTGGAATTAAAGTGTGATTTTTATACAACATTTTATTCGTTATTAGAAGTAACATATACTTAGGTTGAGCCTTTTTGCGCCATGTTCACGACGCGACGCAGTCTTTTTATATTTAAATAACGTGTCTATTCTAAAAGTATGTGCAGCGTCGTGAGCTCTTCTTTTAGATGTAATCATGCTATCTTTCGCGAGAGGTCTCGATGAAGCTTTGCTTAACAAAACAATAAACACAAGAGTGACGTTACAAAATTATTCATGTTATTACATTGTTCGTCTCGTTGAATGGTTATCATTAAATGTGCTTAGTCAATAGCACCGAAAGCTCATAGGGTTTCCTTGTGTCGTTCGTGATACGCTATCAAATTAAGAACCAAATGACATCACGAGTGCCTGCCATGAATTCACAATTGAATACGTTCGTTAATAAACTTTTTTTATTGTTATATTTAAACAAACGTTACAACATTTTCGTGAAATGGAATTCCTTTACGCATTGTCGGCATTGTCTCTCGATATAATAGTGGGCTTTTTCGTTTATCATTCTCGTTGATCCAATATCGTATCGTTTTATCTAATAATTACGTTTCCTTCGTCATATTGTTCCTTATGATAAGAAGTATTGTTCATATTATGATGCTTAGCATCGAACTAAGAATGTATATGAGTTTGAATTATCTGTGCATGTAACAGCGTGATGTAACGTTTATGGCCGTTGTAATCTCTGTGTTTTATACCCGTGCGGACGCCACTGACGAATGATTAATGATTTAAACAACAGAGATAGTGAGGCGAGGGACTATATCGACCGTCGGACCGACAATATTGTCTCATTTATTGCTAATGATGTATTGAATACCTTTCAGAACTGGCCATACATATTTTTAAAGCTTACGTAATTTCACTTTCTAATTTTAGACGCACTAAGCGTTCGTAATTAACATAAACGAATCAGCAATGTTTTTTTCATAAACATGGCTTACACAAAGTTATCGCTTACATCGGGGCAAATTCCAATGATTCTATTAAGGGTGAAATACTTCATGAATTCTAGAATAGAGAAACAAAATATTTTTAAAGATCTAATCATAAATTAATTAATAATTAGATTCCGATGAAGGTTTAATGTATATTAATCCTATCACTGCCATACAAATCTAGAAAACAACCGTAATACAGAAATCCATTTAATTGCATAAAATATTGTAAATTCTCATTGATTCGCAAACAAAACATGTGTACAACGCATAACAATAACGCACACTTATAAAAAATGTCAGATATTAAACATATGCAGTTATATGTATTGTTCGGTACCGTGTAATTTAACAAAAACGTTGTTATAATGGCTCCACGAAATAATACCGTGCGATTGCGCACAATTACCCAATAATTGGTGTTGATTCTACAAATAGTGTTCTCACAATCGAGATCTATAAACTAAACTTTCACGAGTTCTTGTGTTGCGTTAAACATAAAGTTTAAACTGTCTACACTTAGTATATTGGAGTTATTGCAGATTAAGTGGAGCAGATCAGCGGTAAGGAGCAAAAAATTTAAAAACTGATATAACATCATCATATTTATCAGTAAATTTTTGCACAATAAACGGAATTTCTAAACTGATTAGGACTACGTATAGCACGCATGTGTACCTACCATTAATATTATTTAAAAAAATTAAGAGGACAAAATTTGGCTACACTCAGATGAGGGAATTTAATCTTTCACACAAAGTAAATAAAAGATCATTTATGCTAACCAAAAATGTACCTAGTTCCATTTAATAATAAATTTTGCTTTGTCGCTCGTTGTTTTCGTCGCCACTCATTTTTTTTATCTCAATTCTTGGAACAACGATAACGCTTTGACGGTAAAGCGTTTTTATATTAATCCCATGCTTACTCCATTCTTGAGAATGAATACCTACTAAACAAAAAATATATCAATAGACTTGCTATGAAACCGGAAATTTTTAACAATATCCTAGTTTGTTGATGTTTTGTTTTATCAGCACGGTACAATAACTGTATAGATACACCCCAGAAAGGAAAATTAATCGGCAGATATTGACCATACCTCGTTTGAAGGACCCCATATCGTGGGAAGAAGGGAACGTGCTGGCCGGGAGGCAATCCCATATCTTTACCAAACAAGAATTTTCAAACTTACTTTTTAAACGACTAAGGTAGCAAACAAGCGTATGGCTCTTGCCTTATGAATCTTATGATAAGCAGTTACCGTAGTCTCCGAAAGTTTGTGACACCAGAGGTATCACTAGCGCGCTGCGACTTTGAACCCAAGGAGCTCTGGTAATCCTACTCATCGCAGGAACACTACACAGGATTATTTGGCTGCGATCTTCTGTAGGGTGAAGGATCTGACTAATCGTGCTGCCCCAAATAATTCTCTGTGCCCTATATCTCTTCAAACATTTTTGCTCTTGCCGAGATGAATACTACATGGCAGTATCTTTGCTGACTACCATATAGCTGAGTTTTCGTATACCAGCCCGCGCGGTTCTGTAATGAAAGGGAGATGATGGGATCAATCCTTTTTTTATTTCTACCAACATAATAACATAGTTTACTGTAGATTTATTTAGTTTGACTTCTAAAAGATCTTTTTTTATCAGTTTTATTACAAATCGATAGCGTAGACTTGAATGTTCGTCTGGTAATTAATACAGAAGTTTGAGCAATATACCTATTCTAAAATATCAATGAAGACATTATTTGTGAATGTACTTAAACTATTCTATATGTGACAGAAATAAAGATTTTTTATGTGATACACACAATGACGATTTATAAATAGACGCGGTATACTCTCAGTAAAAGAAATTTCAAAACGGCACAAATATTGTTATCAGCTTGTTGTAACAACAGGGATAGGAAATCACAGCGTAAGGCGGAAACTCTGTTGTCAAAAAAGGACAAATAAAGTTTCTTATCGCTCACGCCGGTATCAAGTCGAAAGTGAACTGAGGGCATTTGCCACTCATTCACGATGCCATGTAAAGAGCATCATCAATGCTGTATCTACTTACAAAATATAATTGGATACACAGAGCTCTTTTCAATAAGTGTTGAATATCGTTAGATGCAAGTTGTGATGGTCTAGTGGTTTGGACCGGCGGAATATCGATTCGATGTCCGATTTTGTAACCTTAACAACGATATTATTGTATATTTTACGCTATTCTCTCAAATTCCCAATAATCACGGGTATTTATTATGAATTCCGATGCGTAGGACGTTCACCGCTAAAACGTCGGACGTGCATAAATAACCGTCTGTAATCACTTTTTATAGAAGCGATATACTATTTAAGCGATTGTTGATCTCTGCCCGAGTTTTTTTTGTATGCAAGTCAAATACATATCATCATGACATGATATATATATCTCTATCTCTAATAATATTAAGGGAGAAATTCTTTTATACAACATGTATTATATGTACACAAGTAATTATATGTAATTTGTTTCTCAAAAACAACTTCACCGATTTGAATGAAATTTTGTATTTAGATAATGTTTTACTTTCTAAGTTTACGTAGATAGGTGTTTTTTTTAAAGATGCTGGGAAAGACTCGCTCGCCCATATATTTATACTATAAATTGCTAGAGAATGGTCACGCTTGCTTAAGAGCGATAAATACTGTTCAAAAATCTACTATGGTACCACGAATGGCACAAATATTGCTATCGTAAAGCAGCCGTGTTTGTGTGCTGTGTTCTAGTCTGAAGGATGTGATTTTATACACGCATTTGAGCTTTACGCAGGTACGAAACCTGTAATTGACGGACCTCAATTAGGAGTTTGTTCATCATCATTTTGTTAAACATTTGACTCTACGTGAAGGACTTTAATCTTCGACTTGCTTTTGATACCTACTTATTACTTAAAAAATAAATTTATAATTACAAAAATATTTAATACTACTTTTTTATTTCAGATATAATAAGGACGCAGATGAACGGCCACGCGTGATTACAACGTGATATAAATGTAAGTATTTAGTTTATTTGTAAACCGTCAATCAATGTTCAATCCGACATAGTTCTTCACTTTGGTGCCTTATGTTTCGCAATCATCCAATGTATATGTTAGTGTTATCTAGGTGCCTTTACAGTTCGGCTTGACGACTTCGACTGATGGGGGTATACCTACTCTTGGTCATCCTTGTTGTTCTGTTATTGGATTGTACTAACTGTTGTATTACTATGTTTTGTTACATTGACTTGCGTCAATCTCGCAAAGAGTGTTGATTAAGAATACCGCAGAATAAATGTATGAGATTAGTAATAACGTCCGCTCTCCGTAACCATCTAAAATCTCCGTTATACTATATTTATCTATTATCCAAAACGTAATGTGCTGACGCTCGTCAATAAACTATAAATATTGTTAAATTTTAATCTACCCTTTATACACTTAACTTACTTCTAGGTGTATAACAGTCAAGTGCCTTAATATAAAAAAAATACTTTTAATAAATTCAATAGTAACTTTCTGTTGTAAAATTATACTTTACGATTTATAGTTCGTTTCAAACTGTGTAATCTGATACTTATTTCTACTTATAACATGGTCACTTAATTGGATCGGCTTACTATCAGATTTAATTAATATTTTACGAGTTTTATAAATCTAGCTAGATTAGCTAGAAAATTGTCTTCGCTATTGCAATAAAATTAATATTCTGTGTTCTCAACTGTACTCTCTCTTTTTTGTCTAAGTACACGTAATTTCTCCTGGTGTTAATTTATAATATTATGATCATTCAAAAAAAAGCTTTTGATGTTTTTTTTAAAGTAATACTGTAGGTTAATAATTACTTAGTTTATGTAATATTCAAAACATGAGTTTATAACGAAACGTTACCTTTCTATAACCCTACTATTTGCTTAAACTTTACCAATTATGATTAAAGTTGAATAATCACGTGTTCACGTGTAAAAGTTAAGTACATGTTTCTATACCACATATTACAATTTTTTAAAGTTGTATCATAATGCCTTCAGCAATTGATGTCTTTGACTATATGTACTTAAAAAAAGTATGTTTATAAAGACATCAGTTAGTATAAGAATAATTTAAATTTTAATTAATTAATGTATCTCTGAAAGCTTTGATTTAATGTTATAAACCTTGTTTTTTACGCACTAATTCTGCGACTACCAGGCAGATTTGAACAATTATTTTTGCATTTTATAGCCTATTTGTTTATTGTGGAAGCTTATAGGCTATAGTACATGTGCGCTATACCAATAACGTTTTAGAAATAGACGCGTATTACTCTCACTAAAACAGTTTGAAAAAGATTCACATTTTGCTATCAGCATGTTCAGACAAAAGAGATAGGAAATCACAGCGTAGACGGAAACCCCTGTTGTTAAAAAAGGATAAAATTGTGAACTGAAGGTAATTAGCTACCATTCACGATGGCATGTAAAGAACGTCAATGCCGTATCTACAGTAGGCTATAATTATAAAATTTCATTGGGCTATACGCTAAGACTCTAAAGTCTAAGGTGCGGAGAAGTAATCATGAATGCCAACTGCCAACCAATGGGTATGGAAAGCTGTAGGTAGGCAAGTACGGAAAGTTGGTCGAATAAATTTGACACGGTGAAACTGTGGGATACCATTATCGATTTGTTATTTTATATTATAAGATTTATTATTATATACGATTATATTTTGATCATAAAAATTGGTTTGAAGTAGATGAGTATGATGGAACTAAATAATGAAATAGTATGATACAATAATGTTCTTACTTACAATTATATAAATTAAGCTTACTATATAATATAAACACTGCGGGTTACTTGCGACAGAATTATACAATAAATAATGGTCCGCCTGTAATTGTAATAATATCTTGAACTGCGTTTTAATCTCGATTTCATCTGATACGATTATCTAGATCTGTTTGTCACGTTCTGTGAAACGGTTTCACCGCTATGTCAGAAAGAAACGGGTGCTTATTTTCTAGGTTTATTTTCAGTGGTAATTATTGCATGCTTAATGAACGACAAGACTTCTCGGAAGGGTAATTTGCTTGTATCACACTGGTTGTGAAAAGTTCACTTCGTTGGACTTTATTTTTCTTTATATTTTTACGTTTATAATTTTTGTTGATATTTAAATTGTGCATGGTTCCTATAATTTTATACGAGTATGTGCATCCTCTAAATATTCACCACTTGTTTCTTCAACTTTCAGGAATACAAATTTAAACCAAGGTTTAACCGGACTAAACTATTATAGCTTAAAGTTTAGTTGACCCTACCCGAGAAAAAACCCTTCGATTTCTGGAGTTATATGTATAACTGAAAATTGCTCGCTTTATTTGAATAGGTTTATATATTTTTTTAATCAGTTTAGAATTTCTAATCCTGGTTTATAAGAATCGCAAGGGTAGTAAATTACTTTTTATTTAAATGATTACTTTCGAAGTTAAAGTTTATATTATATTAGGTACATAATGTGTATAATATACTGTCATAGTTCCGATGGCGATTCTCTACGGCAGAGCCGGTAACGCCTCCCCGAGCTTACAGCCACATTACAGCGCCCGGCAATGGGTCCGAACTGCAAGCAATTATACACGCGTTTAGATGCACCTTCCCGAACTCAGCTTGTCTACGTTGTTTTTGTGATTTGCTTTGAACGATAAATGATTTTCAATATTGATAAATTAATTATTAATTACATATTGATAATATAATAAATTAACAAGCTATTTTTATTAGTGCAGTGTCCATAGCAATTCTGAGGTAGAAATTTACAGAGCGTACACAGCCTCATCTCAATCTATGTTTATCTCAAACTTCGCTAAAGATTTATTCAGCGGAATCTTTTTTATAGTCATTGTTACTATAATTATTATGCCATACTCTTTTTGGTGTTAGACTTTTTTAGGTGCGTTATGAAAAAGTGATGAGAGTGATTATTTCAAATTGTAACAAAGTCTACACTATGAACTTGCTTCCTAAACATCTTGTTTTATTGTAGTGAAGATAGCCACAGTCGATGATATTCGCCAGTGAAGTTTGCGGTAGATATTTCAGGTACTAATAGTGAGAATAATGCTGTACTAACCATGGGCAGTCGAGATGGTGACAGCAGTTGCTTGCTAGCTGTCGTTTTATTGTATTGAAGATGTTGTTTATGTATTTCAAATACTGTATCAATATCATCTAGATAAATATTACAATTATTAATATTGAAATAAATATAATTATAAATATATTTTAAGTTTTATTTAGGCAGGGATAAAAGTACGCTCGATAGATTTCACACTTAGGCTAAAACAACCTTTTTATGTGTAGAATAACTCGTTTTACTTATCGAGCATGATTGCAACGGCTAAGATTTAAACCTGCGCTATCTATACCAAAAGGATGTTTTTTACATAACAATAAAATTCATAATGACTATCCTACACGTGCGGCAATCACGACAAAGCATCAGCTAGGTGGCCAGGCGGAGTAACGGGTTGTTTCCCACGCGCGTGCGCAGGACATGTAGATCGGCTGGCGACGATGAGTACACACTACATAACTACCGGTAGTTTCGATTTATCTCACGGCGATTTGCCTTCAGCCGTTGCTCATTGGTCGGGAGAAACTCTTTGGTTTATGTGAGAAATGCTTTTAGCATTCTATTATATTTTTAGCGGTGTATTGCAAAAACTTTTGCTGTTTACATAGTGTTTTGTAGAATTTCGAATTTCATCGATTTTTATTATGTTAGGACATATTTAAAAATACAGATGATGCTTTAATGTAATTATATATTAGATGTTAAATTACATGTTACATTGTTGGATTCCTATGAATAGTTTAATAACATATCATATTTCGTCGACAGACGTTGATATTATGCCGGCCTGCTGAGATACCTCTTCATTTTTCATTTGTAGGACAGTTTTTAATAGAAAGAAGGATACACGATGACTGGGAGATCATTCCACATCTGCACGGTACGATAAAAGTATGAGTTTACGAACTTCATTGTTGGTGTCGTGATGAGCGCTGCGTTGTTGCTATGGATCCGTAGACCAGTCCAAGTGGTTCTGTAGTGGATAGGAGATTATGGGATAAAGTTAAACAATATTTTTTGTGGTGTTATACTGGGTGATGTTAATTTTCTGGTGCAAACAACGAAATGCACTACGAATTAAAACCATAGAAACTAGAGAAACGCGCGCTTCATGTATAAGATACCAATTCTAATGCTTTAATGAAGTAAAATTGTTTTTCTTGTGGTTATACAATTTTAAAATTTATTATTACAAATATTTCTTTAGACTTTCAACAGAAATTTTCATTATCACAATAAGTGTATATAATATACATAAATAACAAGTTTATGTGAAACGACGAGTATTTGGAATTCGTACGTCTAGACAGATATACTATACATGTGAAATTATATTAATGCGAATTACATTAAGCTTTCACCGTTTCGAATATGTTGCTTGTTCTCGACTGCAAATTGAATTATTATAATATACTTTAGCTAGATTGCGAAGCTGTGTTTCACTCACAACTTGTCAGTCTGTTGTTTTGGTTTTCACTTCTTTAAATGCTAACAACATTAGGGAAATAGTTTATTGGACATCAATAATCCCTCTCTGAGTTACTAGTGCCATCGTCTTCATAGTTGTACCAATGATATTGGAGCACGGTCTCACTTTGACCTAAATTGTTAGATTTATCTTGGTGGCTTATTTGTTAGTGTTAGACCACTATTTTGTCAAGATTGTGTGATACCTGCCAGAACTTTGTAGACTGTATATAGTGTACGGCCCATCTGCATTAATTACCACCGTATCATTCGATCTGTAAAATCTTGAAAATTAAATCGATGTCGGTTATCGTTGTTCAAAGTATCACAAACTGTGTACATATTATGTACAACGTAAACATAAACCGGAGCCGAGTGTTGAATTATTTTGTTTTTCCTTTATCTCCCAAACTATGCGTCCAAATAACACACTTTAAAGGCCAAAGTTTATCTTCATAAAATTGTGTTGATTATGAAACCACTTTCATTCATAAGGATTAATATGCCATGCCTAAAATAATGCTCATAAATCTTAATTTTCAAGAAATGTTTGTCACAATATACCTTATTGTGGATTATGCATAAGAGATAGACATACACTATCACTGATTTTATTTTTAGATATACTAAGTACAAACATATTTTTTAGAACATTGTAATTGCGTATCATTATTCATTACGCCAGCGCACTTAAAACCAATATTTAAGGCTATTTGAGAATTGTAAATTACCTAATGTTAATGCTATACTATTGTATATGCTATACTATTGCTCGTGAATCTGGTTATCATATACAAAAATAATTTTTCGAATTCGATTGGTAGTTCCAGAGATTAGTGTGTTTAAATAAATAACAAAAAATCTTTTCTGCTTTATTATATTAAGTATAGACTTCAAAAACTTTTTTATTTGAATTTAGTTATTTTTATCGCTGATATTCATATATAATAAGATCATAATCGTGATTCAAACGATACGATCAACTGGGGATCTTCTAGTGTATGCCACCCATTACAGGGGAGAGGCCATTGAGAAACATGGAGAGGCTGTTGCTGTCTATTTAGATGTTAGTAAAGCGTTTGATAGGGTCTGGCATACAAATGTCTTAAGCAAGCTCCAGGCTTATGGAATCTCCGATCGCCTGCGAACCTGGACCAGTGATTTTCTGAGGGACCGGACAATACAAGTGGTTGTTGATGGCTGCTCGTCTGACCCCAAGGCTATAAATGCCGGAGTTCCTCAGGGATCTGTACTCTCAGCGACACTATTCCTGCTGCACATCAATGATCTGCTAAAACCCGGTATTGTTGGGTACGCAGATGACTGCACTGTAACTGAGAGGTACTTATCCAATCCGCAGGGTAATTTACAGGAAGTCCATAATGAGAGAGTGGCCATGGTCGAACGCATGTATCTGAACCTTAGGTTCGTATCCGACTGGGATGATGCGAACTTGGTCAGGTTTGATGAAGAAAAAAAAAAAAAATCAGGCGTGTCTGTTATCAGCTAAACTGAGTCCGTTTCTCCTGACTCCTACTTTACGGGGGGCTTCCCTTCAGGTTGTTGACAACCTTGAGGTCCTTGGTGTCCAACTAACATCTGATCTCAACTTTGGGCGTTCGATCGAGATAAAGGCGAGAACAGCTGCCAAGAAATTGGGGATCCTCTTCAAGGTTAGGCGGTATTTCACACCGAATCAGCTTCTAGGCTTGTATCAAGCACACGTACGCTCTTGTGTAGAATATTACTGTCACCTATGGGGTGGATCAGCCAAATATCAGTTGGCCGCTCTCGATTCCATTGAGCGCCGAGCTCGTCGACTTGTTGGCGATGAAGCACTGATGAAGGGAAAAATGCTCAGTCTAGAGCATCGTCGTAAGGTAGCTTGCCTTATATTTTATGTAGCTTGTATTTTACAGCTTGCACTTTGGAGAATGTGCACAGGAGTTGCACGATTTAATTCCGCCCAATCCGTTCCACCATACGACAACTAGACGCCGTGAAGGATTCCACCCTTATGTCGCGAAAATTCCCCTGATTCGCACGAAGCGTTATGCTTCGTCGTTCATTATGCGAACGGCAAAGGAGTGGAATTCACTCCCGTCGTCTGTTTTCCCATCCACCTATAACTTGGGAGTCTTCAAGCGAAGAGTGAATAGGCATTTAATAGGTAAGTGCGATACATAGTCGGCCTCATCTTTACTTTCCATCAGGTAAGATTGATGCCAAGCGCATTCCTGTATTGCATAAAAAAGAAGATTATTATAGAAATTACATTTTTTTTATTACGGTCATTTGGTGCAATATTTTTTCTTATAGGCACATTATTTAAATAACAGTAAATGTATATATAAAGCGTCATTATATTACATTTTATTGTCATTTATGGCCGTTATTTACGGTTGTATCGAGTATTACATATATACTTACCGTAATTTCTACTATAAACATAATAAAAATACTGATTAACGGAATCTGGGATCTCGATCGCGTCGGAACCTCACGTAATCAATGGAATTCGGAAGCTGGCATCGATATGAACAAGTTATTAGATTTTATATTCACTCGTAAGCGAGGCGCGGCGCGGCGTGAGAGAATTTATGTAAAAGACCAATTGTCTAGTAATGATTAGATTTAAAAACAGGATTTTTCTTTACCGTTACGTATTCATTATTATTAATCGGTTAATCATATATTTAACATCTGATTGCTTTTGATATCATTTTTATATCTTTACTAGTTGTGCTCCACAACCTGTTAAATTTTTTCGACTATATAATTCTCCATTAAGCACACGCCGCGCCGCCTACGCACCCATATAACCTTTAAGATGTTTTTATAAGTGTAGATGCGTTACCCGCGCTCTATTTTGGAAATAAAATAGTCAGGTAATTGCCTGACATTCTCTTAGTCACATATTATCTTGTGTCACGGTTGCACATAAATACAACTCAAAATATATATTCATTTCGTTCTAACAACAAAAACAACATATAATGTTTTTCATATTCTTTCTTTAGTTACTTGCGTACTATATAACAAAGGATGATTAATTGTAGTTTGTAATGGTACAATTACGCCGGCAATAATTAATTGGTGGTTTAATTACGCCATTTTCAGTGCACTGATGTTGGCGTATGACGCATCTATATATAAAAATGTGGCCTACCGCTGTTCTCACTTCCTGTACTGCTACTACAGCTTTTCAGATTTCTTGAAGTTCATGGTTACTGCTCCACTCCTTAGAGTCATAGAACAAAGTTATATAGCTTCCTCAATAAATAAATATGTTATAAGATGAAAAAATGATTTTTCATATCTGACCGGTACTTCTAGAGATTAACGCGTTCAAACGTAAACAATCTCTTGAGCTTTATCTATCCACATACCTAATCGATCACTTGGGGACCAATAGTGTTTTGCGTATCAACATTTTAAACACCATTGCTAATAATATGATTGGTATTATAATGCTGATAGGTGACAAGACAATTTTTAACAAAAAGAATTACACTGCATGGTTAGCCTGAAGGGCCCTATCCAAAACCAGAGCCGCTGATGGATTTTACAGCTTTACCGGGCTTGGGGGCGAGCGCTTAAGGCTTAAGGCACAAGGACAGGCTTGGGCTGTTGCCGCTATTTCAATTAAGTTGCGATCTGACTAATTCCCTATTCGTTAAATTCGATCTAAACTAGCAAATACATATATATATACATGTCCCTGCCTCCTGGGAGGACGAAAGGAACATGTGTATTTGTATTTAGTGATTTGAAAATATAATCTAAACTAACTAGCGTAAAAAAAGAAAACAAAAGGTTCCTTACAGAACCTATGTACCTATGTGGTGTGTACGTATGTATGTACACATTGTGTGTAATGATGTATGTGGGTAGCTAAGTGATTGCAAGTGCAGTGTCATTTGCTTCGCGCAGGCGGTTGCCAGACTCAAGGGTTTCACACCGAGGAACGGACCTAAAGTTCCCTTATGTATCTTCGAAGTTAAAGATGCAATGCCAATTAAATTATATTGGGACTACCCTTGAGGTATCCCATATCCAGCAAAAAAATGAATCATCCTTATCGGTTCATAGATAAGAACTTATGGCAATACATCCATAAAAAATACATTCGAATTGAGAACTTCCTCCTCCTATTTTTGATGTCGGTTAAAAAATATGCGTGTAATTAAATATTCGAAGCAAGTTACGACATTCGTAAACGTATATAGAATAAATAACAGGTGTTACGTATAATTATAATTCAGATCACTAGGTCAGTATGGAAAAATAGCGAGGTTGATATAAATAAACTGGTTTTGGCACACCGCTAGTCGCATAGTTTATATGTGACAGCTGTGAAACAGGATCGTTTAAGTGTTTTCGTGTCGGTATCATGGTTAGGGAAATCGGACAATAAGTTGAAAATCCATGGACGTTTGGGTGGAATTAAGTTTTCAACTAAAAAAAAGGAGGTTCTCAATTCGAATGTATATATTTTATTATGGATGTTCAGCCATAACTTCCTTATTTATGAAACGATTTAGATGATTCTTTTTTTAGGGGATACCTCAAGGGTGGTACGGTCCCATTTTAATTTCATTGGCATTTGATCTTGAACGTCAAAGATACACCAGGGGACTCCTGAAAATCATTGAAGTTGATTTTCTTTCTTGTTAAAAATTGTCTTTGTTGTTCAAATTTGTTTGCCAATTAATTAATCGAATATGTCTTAAAGCTTTTCCGGGTGCATTTCAAACCTCTAGGAAAAATCAGGGGACACTCGGACGGATGACAGCCCCAATTATGTTGAGTGTTTTGAAGAGCTGTTCAACATAATTTCCTTTTCTCCATTTCATAATAGAACCACAAACGCTGGACTCTGGAGCCACAGCTTTACAGCAACCTCGATCCCGGCGCGAACAAAGAGGTTCCGCTGTACCTATTGTGGGGTTTAGGAATAAGACGGTGATGTTGTGTTACAGTCAATATATTTAGTAAGATGCTTTATCATTATTTTAATACGTTAAGCAAAAAATTTCTACCCCTTTTTAAGCGTATTACGTGCACGGAAGACAGACTTGGCATAGTTAAAGTTTATATGGAGAAGGAGTGTAGAAAGCTAAAATTTATCAATAATATCTGTTACTAATATATTAAATTAAATAAATTAATACTGCGAATCCTAACCCGACCAGTACCATTGCTATCAAAAATGTTGGCCACAGCATGCATGCACCATAGTGTAGTGCCCAAAATATTGACATGTCACTCAATGAAAAGTGACAGCAAGTGATTTATTATTCATTGTTTAGGTTCATAATGCAAATGTCAAACAGAAAACTGTCTATGATTAAAAAGTCGCTGGTCGAATTTCGAACATTGGGCGACCGCTAGTAAATAATAGATAGACGTAGTGAGACGAGAGTGAGTAGACACTGAATGATAGATCGACATTCGACATGAATGTTGCCACGTACTTAGTAATCATGTGACCCCTATAATTTTTTTACCGTATAATATTGGGAAGCTATGGACCGTTTCCCGGACATGTGGCCACATCGTCATTTAACATCTCGTGAAATTATGGCCAAACGCTAAACCTATAAAGAATTAAAAAAAAAAAACGATTAAAAAGTGGAGACAGTATTAATATCTAGTAATATAAAATTTGTGTTAGTTATTTATACTGTTAGTTAAAGGAATGGGTAAGAGGGTGTATGTTTCGTGATAATGTCAAATGATGCCCAGAGAAATGTTACGCAAAGTATATACCTCTTATCACGCGATGCGGTAACGGAACCGCGATAGGAATCCATTGCGGATATAGTGCGGTGTTGCAAGTTGCAGTTTGTTTGATTTATTACTCCAGTATGACCACATCGATAAAGATGCTTATCGTGTTTGCGGTTTTACTTGTAGGTTTATAGGTATTTATTTTTGTAGATATGAATGTTTGTTTTAAATACGGATTTTATCGGTTTTATACGTAAACGATTAAGGTTATTTAAAATCAAATATTCATATTGATTTGTCATTTTTTATGGATAACGCGTTGTTTTAAGGGTACTTTATAAAGCTATTATAATTACATTTATGACTAGCGGTGTGCCCGCGACTCCGCAGTCGTTTGATATTACGTAGTAGTTATTTACATCCCGTAATTTTATTTTGTACAAGTTAATGACTGTTCATATAGCCTGTCAATAGAGGAATGTCATGTACTTCCCGTGTATAATTTTCATCAAAATTGGTTGAGGAATTATTAAAAAAAATATTTTTTTTAGATGTATCTGAAATTATTGTTGACGATTCTTTTAACCTATCAATTATGAAATCAAGTATGCATCCCTTCTACGAAATTTTATCAAAAGCTGTTGATAATGAATACAAATCAGATTTTGTGGTTTTTTATAACCTATCAGGAATGACTTATACTTCCCGTATACAACATTTCATGAAAATCGGTCAAGGCGTTTTTGAGTTAAATCCGGACATACAAACATATAGGCAGACACACAAAAAAAAGGCATATTCGTGATCAGTATCGTTTATATAATATGCCTATCCGGAAATTTGGTAAAGAAATTAACTGTACAGACAGAACTACAGATTTATTCATATAGATAAAACAATTATAGAGTATCAATACATAATGAAATCAAACAGTACGTAGTTTTCGTGCTAATGTTAAATGATGATACCGTAACAAGACTCGTAGGTGAGGTTTTCTTGGTGAATCACAGACTCACAGTCTCCGATCACACAATACCAAGAGTTCCAGTTGCAATATATTTATAAAACTTGGATAATGGTATTAATAATTTAAAAAAATAAAGGGGGGCCGTAAACATCTACGCTGCAAGTTAGCAAAGTAAACGCGGTTGAATAATACGTTTTAACTGAAATCTATTGCTATCGTACTGTTCCCTAACGGCCGCATAGAGAGCGAAAGAGACAACTGTAGGTCGGATTGATTATACCTATTTAAAATAGACGAAATCATTATTTCGTATTCCCCTGTTCCCGCATCCAATAGTGGAAAGATTTTAATATTTCTTTCAAGAATACTATATTAAATTATATTAGATATCTCTGTAATATCGGTATAACGCGCCAATTTTAGTAAGTTTAAAAGGTTCCTAGTTCTTATAATAATCATTGTATGGAAACAATTATAACATAGGAACATGGCAGTGGTAGATATAGCTTGTATGTTATAAAAATATTTTTGCTCTATTGACATTGTTCAGGGATAAAACAGAGAAATACGTTTTTGTGGATTAATAAAGTGCGGCTGGGCATTAGAGCTATACGAATTGTACTTAATTTTTTTAATATATTTGTTACAAACCTTTCTTATATCAGCTCAATGACGCATCAAGCAAAATTAAGTGTCAAAAAAAGAATTTACTTTTCTAACATGTCATCATTGATTTTGAATATGTCAAAATTCTAAAGTCTGTGGTGTAACAAATATAAAACATAAAAAGTTTTCCAAAAGTTTTTTTACAAAATAATAATTATTATGCTTACTCGTAACTGAAACTATCTACTAATAAACCAATGAATGATTGATACTAGCTATGAATGAAACATTATGTCACTGTGAATAAGAAGAAAGATAGGATTGTGTCCTCTGGGTTAACGATATTATGTAGATGTTGATTAAGTTTATCTTTTATACTATATAAGTTTATCTATTATCTTGCAATACACAAAGAATCTCTTGTGAATGTCTAAGCTCCTGCAATGGCGGTTATAACCGGTTCACATTCTATATTAGGTTCCAATAGAAACTATTAATAGGGCTTTAATATAATTTTGAATGAATATTAATTACAGTTTGTTACATTACAACCACAGATAACAACTTGAAGATTATAGGTACTGTATTTAATAAATTTAATTGAAAAAGAGGACATCAAGTTTTATAAACTTTTGAAAAGTGTTCGGGAAAATTGCATGTTTTAGATTATCTTTATTATATTATACGTCACAATGTTATGACATTAGCTACCAGTAATTTAAGTCTTGAACGGTTTCAGCCACCGCGGGCATATGGCGAAAAAAAAATCACTCGATGGCAAGGACTATTCTAAAACTGAAAACAAGTTTTTAGTCAGTCTTTCATATTTAGTATGTAAATTAAGTAAACTTTTCGCGATGATAAAATAATTTTAATTGGGTAACTGTAATTCGCATATGTTATTTTAAAAAATGGCTCATATTTTTTGTCGGATAAATTTTGTTCTGTTGGATGATTTGGTTTGGTATGTTCGATCAAGAGCTTCAGAGGTGATAAGACCATAGTTTTATAGTCTTAAATACATACATCCTTGGTATCTTGAATTGTATGTATTTGAAATTTCGGAAATAAAGCAAGTGCTCTGATAAGGCTAATTCAAAATAAAATTATACTAGAAAAATTACAGGAGACTTGTTGTTCAGATTTGTCGGCAAAATTCTAACAAAACTGTAATGTCCTACCCAGTTTGAAATGACCAGTTGGATATGACGCAAATAACCACCTACATGAACTAGAGAATGAATTTACTGAATATTGTCCGCATTCTCTGAAAAGTTGCTTTTAGAAAATAGTTCTACTGATTAAGAAATTCTTGCTGTTGTTTTTAATTTAATCAGTATCTTGTATAATTATTAATCTAGTTACTAAGTGTGTTTTAAACGGAAATGTCAAAATTGTTCCTTAAATGACAATGCTTTTTTTTAAATAATTGTTTGTAAAAATAATTTTACACAATTATTTATCTGTATCGTACAATCGTGGGAGTCACGAACATTTAAATCTCACGACAAGCCATAGAAGAATGTACAATGGACTTTCTTTACTTTCGTCCGATATTTTTTAAAGAATAGTTCCTCTGTCATTTACGCTTGTAATATTCTGTACAAACTTTATATTTTATACCATAAAATAAGAACTGTTGGCACGAGCTAGTAATATTATTAGTGCATCAGTACAAGGAATATTTATGACGACTTTAATTACTATTTATGCGTGTACATTATTACCTTCTTTACTTATCTCTCACTCTGGAGTCCTATTTATGTTTATACTCACCGATACGTGTATTGTAGATTCACATCTACACTGACGCAAGCAATAACGTTAACTCTATTTACTTTAGTACCAAAAGGAACCCGTGCTAATGTTTCGTGCTTTCCAACTCTTTAAACGGCTAAATCTTTTATCGCTACCAAATCGATTGTCGTAAATCCAACTCTGGGGCCATTGTTACTGTATACAGTACTTATATGGGAGCGACCAAAAATAAATCACGAACAAAACCATATCGGCGCGATCGTAGACTATCTCGGCCGGATCGACCGCGGGGTATACATCGAGATAGGAAGGATATTACGCTATTGAATTAGCATTACCGCTGTTCTCGATATTGTTATTGTTGGCGGATGCATTCCTCATAATTCAGCTTTGCATTATTTTAATTCTCTTCGTGCGTTGAATCGCACGTTGGTCAACAGACTATGGTCGTGCGAGATCTCCCTTTCTGATAGTATTAGATGCGTAATCTTCACATCTCTATTCACATTGGAATTTTGTTGCACCTTTGGCGTGTGTTATGGCATTTACATTGCTTCTGATTTAAACTTCGATTCTTTTGAAAATTACAATCTTAAAAATGCTATTGTTTACGTTACAGGTGGCTCATCGACCTGAATGTTCTTGAAATTGACAGCTCCATTAAGTGTAAGTTATCAATTATTGAGTTTTATAACATCTATGTAATCCATAGCGCTGTATAAATTTCAAATTATATACTAACTTGATGCTTAAGTATTAACAAACGATATTATTGATTTCCGTGTTGCTTCCTACCTAAGTATTAATGATATAATAAATCGAATTTAACGATAAAAACATTGAAACCTAGACATTGATATCAGATAATTTCTGAATTGCCATTCCGGGGAGCCATTGAATTGCATAAATTAATAAATCCAAATAAATTATCAAATTTAAATCTGTAATCTATTAACACAGAATATGGGTCCTTAGTTTCCTTTAGAATCCCTAATTTATAACAACTAAAATTCATATTTAACATTTTTTGTAATAAGTTTTGTATAGCCAATATAATGACCTGAATCAATTTATAATATTGATAGGATATGTCATGCCTAATTTATATTCATCAGATGTTGACACGAATAAGCAGATAACCTAATAAAATAGCATGTCAATCGCATTGATAAAATCACGTTCACCCGAGATACGGATCCGTGTTTTGTCATCCGTATCACTCCTATAATATACAGTAAATCGTTTTTATTGAATCAATGATAAATTCATCTCTGACAAATGAAACCATTATTCAATTAGCACCGCTACAGATGCTATTGTCACTTGACCGGGCCACTGCTGAGGAATCGAATCAAACGTTAACCTCAATAATAGCATTGGTGATATATCTCCATTGGTGTATCGTGTCGTATTGGAGATATTGAATAATAATTGGTGCACACGAGCCAGACCGAGGCCGGGCGTCACGATGGAGATGCTATCTGGCGAGCGTGCCGCATCCATCAGCCTTCGATGGGCCATATCTGAACCAGTATCGCGCACCAACGATAACCATTGTCTAACCGGACGATTATATCGCGAAATTTGTGTTCGCTTTCGATCGGCCGTTTGTCTTTTGCCGCAAATGAGTTGGATAATGGTAGGTATGCTCATAAAAGGAGCGAATTTGTGTTAAACTTTTGCCTAGTCATTAATTTACCGTGGGAAACCGTAGCTTATAGATCTTGGTTATTCCAAGAAATATTTTTATTTTGTATTTCATAATTGAATTTTTTATGGTTCGATTCATAGTCAAACTATTGTCTAAATAGATTAAAGTAACTAATAAATAAAATCCAAGACCAGCATAGATTATCAATAAGAAATCGTTTATATCATTATAATATATATTAATTTTTTAACAACATCTACAAACCAAACGTTAAATAAATCTTTATCGAGATTCTGTTTTTTCTTTTAAATATAACTTATGCTTTTGGTAATGTAGAACTTAGTTGTAGATTGGTCGATTAATGCTCATATCAAGGTGCATACGTTTAGCCGTATCGCTTCTGATTGTGACCACTTAATAGCATTAACATCATTGTCTCTCGACCGTTAATAAGTCGACCGACAGTTCTATTGGCTCGTTCTCCATAACGGCCGAGACGACGATCTGGTCTGGTGTCACGAATTAGTGTCCTTAATGGCCCAGGCGAAATTATGTTCCCGGATATTGGCTTTCGGTTATGCGCAGCGACCCCGACGGACAATGGTCTTGGTTATTATATTCAGACGCTGCTTTTTATTACTATACACTGCGTAAGATATAAACCTTACGAATAGGTTATTAGAAATATGTAATTGAAGAATGGTAGACTGTTCTGATAGATATCTAGTGCACTTGCTCTGCAAAGATGGATAATTTATGTTCGGACACGATTAGTCAAGTTTATCAGTTGTTTGTAATTTAGTATATAAGATTTGTATTTTAAATAAAGCTTAAGTGGGATAGGATAATAAAAAGTTTTTTTTGGCTTTTAATTAACAATAGACAAGGTCTTTGTTGCATCCGACCCAGATTCGCCTTATTTTTTACATTGACAATGACTAAATCGCTGCTTCAATTTCATCGGACAGCTGTAAATCCATTTAACTGCCGCAGTAGTGGTTCTCGCGGTAGACCGTCAATTAGCCCAATTATCCGAACTCACCGCTCGGATTCCTTTCATCCATTCATAACGCATTAGCAAACGACTTCTGAATTACAATGACCTCTGTGAAAATAAAATAACTTTTGTTTTTATTCATATTAATGCAATTAGATAAAGCTCCATTAATAAGATACCAGGAAACTGTATGATAAAGTATGACAATTCATTTATCTATTAAAGAGATATTTTTGCTAGAGCCTCTGCTTGTTTATTGTTATACGATCCGAGATAAAAGCGCGATGGTATATTTCTTAATTGCTTATTGCACGATAAATACACTATCGGTATAGTATTACTAACATAATAAGCATTATCATAACAATAACAAGCCAGTAATTCGCGGCACTCGATGTGCTCATGTCGGGAATACGATAACCCGATGCCGTTTCAGTTGGTTTTTGTGTCCAATACTCGGTACACCGCACCGCTTTTGTTCCATCTTGAGCTTATTTAGAATATGTTATTTAATTTATATTTGATCTAGTGTTCGTTGTACATTAACTGTAAACGTGTGTGCGTTTCGATAGTCAATACCGCGTATGTGTTTGAATTCAAACTTTAATAATATTTAAAAGGTAATTGAGTGGTAACAATCCGCGTTTGATTTTTTAATATGCGCGTTTAATTAAGTCTATCATCGTAACGAAAAGTCAATAGACTGTGATATTGTATGATGTTATTTCGAAATGTATGATTGATAGTTTGGGTAATGTATATTTTGAGGTGTATAATTAAGCTATTGTTGCTATTGATCGTTCAATGGCAAATTTTTCTAAGTTAAATTACTTGCGAGCGTAAATCACATATACATGAATGGGGAGTATTATACGTGTGACTGAATAGGTCTTGGCGTTGTCTCAGCTTCCTCGGCAGATGTACCGTGTAATTCTCGATCATTAATCATATCTCGTTTATAGAAGGCCGCGATTCTTTACTACGTTAAAAATTTATTTGTTTTTCCTCAACCGTATAGTTGTGGTTTTACTAAAACTTGTTTTAAAGCTTGTCGTGCCCGTGACTTTGCATGTCCTCATTACGCAGTGATTTCTATGTCTGACACTTGTATTTTTACTCATATTTTATTATTTCTAATTATGGACGGTTCTTATAGCCTTATGAAATGTGGAATGACATGTATCTATTTCTCGTGTACGAAATTTAATTAACATCAGTTTCGATTTAATAAAAGAAATTTATTTTGTATATTTTTGTGATTTTAAAAGAATATTGGAAATTCTTATAAACTATCAATTATTAACGAATGGCATATATTTTGCTTATAGAAAATTTAATAAAAACCGGTGAAGCTGTTCTTCAGTTAACGATTTTTTTTTAAATTTCATATTCGTAATCATTGTTCTCAACAATCATAGATGACTCTCACGAAATTTTGATTGAAATTACATTTACAGACATAACTACAGATTTATTGATGTAGTTATTTGAAATATATGATGTTTTTATATCGTCACCCGACGAATTGAATTAAATGGATTTATAATTTTATATGGATATATGAATTCGTCAATATCATTACACATTACCTGTAATTAGGTAGACAATCTTGGCGGAATGTCACAAAGGAATTGGATACTTAAAATCAGTGGCTATGTATGAAATAAATGAATCGGAAGTGCAATCCGCTGATCTCAGTCACTATGACTAGTTTATTGGCATGTGTTTGGTGGTCACGATCCAGTCGGTTATGAACGCACTAGCGACCATCTATGCCCATTTCTTAGTTCGATGTTTCGTGTACCGAGCACTCTTATATCTATCAATATCATCAATTTTTCCAAAGTCCAAACTTACGTAACTATTAAGATCACAGCAAGAGTTTAGTTTTTTCTGCTCCAGTTAACTACGTATCTTCTCGGTTTTAGTTATTATTATGTGTTTTTGCTATAAACGCGGTGAGATTTTAATTATAGTTGCAAGTTTAATCGTTTAATTACTTGCTTTATTTTCACTATGTTTATCAGTTCTTAGGTAATTTATGTATTAATATCTTCGGTTTATCGGTTTGTTTACCGATTCTTAAGTCCTACGTACCGATACTATAAAGAGGTAAAACTTGTGAATAGGTTTGTAGGAGCTACGAGTAAGTTCTGTAACTATTCCGATTCCTATTTATAATATCACGCAGGGACAGTGTCCCTGAGTGCTATAAGCTACTTTTTATTCTTATTATTTTTTTATTGTAATTTACGAGAACTAAGTCACACACGGTTAATAAGCCCATACTATCATTATATTAAAACGTGAAACAAAAACTTTGTACCCCTTCTTACGAAAATTGCGCGAACGGATATCTGTGAGATTTGGCATGGTTAAAGTTTATATGGACAGGGAGTGCTAAAAAAGGGAAAGCTAAATTTCATCTATAAGAACTGTTACTAATTTATTAAACTAAATAAATTAATACCTACTGCAAATCCTAATCACTCAATGAAAAGTGCAAGTGATATAATATTCATTGTTTAGGTTCATACTGCAAATGTCAAACAGAAAATAGACTAATTATGATTAAAAGGTCGCTGGTTGAATTTCGTTCATTGGGTGACCGCTAGTTATTATAAATGGATAGTTTGCGAATTCGTTTGTAGGGGGTAATCTTTGGAAGTACTAATTCGATTTAAAAAAAAAAATCCTAATAGGAGGCTGCATTGTCCCTGAGACCTATAGGCTATTTTTGTATTCTTATTAAAAAAAATATTGTAATTAACACGAACGAAGTCACAAGCGGTTACTAATATTTTGTATACTAGGCCTTCAGTATTAATATATAGTGCGTCACTTATCAGTCCTCATGTTAATAACATAAACATAAATATAATTATAAGCATAAAAATGTAATTACAAGGATAAATGATGCATTTACTGTATGTAGGTAAGTAATTTGTGATTACTTTGTAGAATATAGTGCCTTCATTAAATTGCCAATGATGTTATTGAGCAAGATTAAACAATGGATCATGTATGTACATCGTACAATATTATTCAAACCTCAAGTTTGACCGTGTATGCAAAACTGTCTCCTCTTTGGGATATATCCGTAAAACATCTTTGCGATGCACCGGGCATAAGAATAATGCAATCCCACAGACGTATGTATAAAGGAGGGTATATAAGGGATCTGGACCGTCCCACATCTTTACGTACAATAACGTTAATTTTCGTCGAAAATCCGCCTTATGTATCAGTGCTTAAAAAATACATGTTTTTGATACGGATGATATTATATATGTGTGCGAAGCAGGACCCTCCTTGTGAAAATTATAGCTACGCCCCTGTGAAGACGTATCTAAAAACTATTGAACAGCTTCAGATGCACAGGAATAATTCCTCACTGAAACTGTTCTATCGGTTCGTATCGTGGCGAGTATTCTTAAGATATTTGATTGATGAAGGTATTACTTTGCGAAAATCCATCGTAAACAGTTTGTGTAATATCTCTTTGCTATTTCCACCTAGACTGATCGACAGCTGTTAAGTCTTCCTGCAGCTAAAAGTATTTTTTATTAATTTGGTTAACAGTTGATATAGGTACCTACTTGAAAAAGTTACACCTGAATCTTAAAAAAGAAGCTGAATGTTAGTAAATGTAACTGTTAAAAAGTAAACGATGAGATAGAACTTCACAGAATACTTACTGACTACACAGTATGTTAGGCTCAATATCTACTGACTTTATAATTTCTCTATAACTTTGTTACAATGTTTTGTATTCATTTTCATAATAATGACTAGAATGTGTGAAATTTTGCAATCATTTTTAAACATCTTGATAAGACAAAGACATGTGGACAAGTTTAAAACCATTGCATAATTTTCACCCACAGACAAACAAATACGAAAACATTGTCTTCTAGTTCTGAGCTATGTTTAAAGTTTCAAGTCTAACTCATCGGGAATTTAGTTTAAAATTTTATTGAAAAATGTTTACCGAACGGACAGACAAGAAAGGAAATTCATAAAAAAACGTGTTAACTTTATATCAATTTAAGTACATTTTGTTATAGTTACACTCCATTTCTAGTCTACTAGCTGTGCCCCAAGGTTTCACCGGTGTTAATTTCAAACGACAAACCTCGCCAACGCATCCGTGTTGGCAATTTTTTATACATTGTGTAAAACTATTGACATTTTTATGAGGAAAAAATTAATTTTTAAAATTAAAATATAGTCTATGTTACTTGCTGATACTGTAGCTTTATATTGGTGCAAGAATTTTAAAAATTGATCCAGTAGTGTTTGAGTTTATCCATTACAAACAAAAAAACATATAAAAAATCAAATCTATCCTCCTTATATTGGTATAGATAAAACAAACTCGATAAGTTTGTCAACATTTAATAAAACGTATAGTTGTAAAACTGATAAGGAATAATATATCAGAACAGGCCCCATTCAATATTAATTATAGGTATACTATTTGCTTCAAGCTTCAAAGCGTTAAGCTTCTAATGGCTCCAGAGCCCTTAAGGTTAACAGTACAGTCTTTTCGAAAAAAAGTGCGCTAATTCTGCAAACTCTATTTAACACAACTAATTATAAAAACCGGTCAAGTGTAAGTCGGGCTCCTTCTAAGTATCCTAGACTGAATGAAAAAAAGACAATATTTTTAGTAAATACTTAACATAAAAATATTGGGCGCTGGAGCGGTACTTATTTTCGTTGCGCGATTTTAACTTGCACTTGGCTCATTTTCTTTCTCTCAGCATAAACGGTTGAAATAGAATTGCTTGCTTTTTAACCGAGTTCAACAAAAGACGGAAGGTTACTCAATTCGAATGTTTTTATAATGGATGTTCAGATATAACTTCTTTGTTTCTGAACCGATTTCGATGATTCTTTTTTTGTTGTATAGGAGATACCTCAAGGATGGTCCCATTTTAATTGCATTGTCATTGGACCTTCAACTTCGAAGATACACAAGGGAACTCTTCATAATCATTGAAGTTGGGTTTCTTTTTGTTAAAAATTGTCTTGTATTTAATTTCTATGAATTGAATATTTTTATACCTACTTATAGTTGATGTTCTTATTGTATATATACTATATAATATTACAACATAACATATCAGCACGCCTGTGAGGCAAAGGTGTATTAATGTACACCCACAGTTCGCCGGATACGTTTTTTAGTTCTCATGTAATACGGGGCGAGAGCCTTTATTCGGTCACAAAGCCAAACTCCGAGCTGCTGCTGAGAATTTTCATAGAAAAACCAAATAACAGTTTGCTCGACCTGAGAATTGAACTCAGAACCTCGAGCATAGCAGTCGCGCTTACGACCATTAAGCTGATGAATCAATTTATACTTTACACTTAATATTATAATTTTAAGTAAACTGATTATTAAGTAGAATTCCTATGAACTCATTACTTACGCTGATGTGAGCCATAAATGTAAAATTATTAAGGGCATTTATGCAGCTGGCTTACATTCTGAATGCAAATCGTCCGTAATACCCTATGTTAGCCCACTACGGAGAAGTAGGTGTTGATTGACAAACTGTACACGGTGTTCTTTAGTCCACTGGTAGGATATTTTTTAATTCTCTCGTCTGGTTAGCTACCACCCTCAAATTGAAAATCTATCATGAAGCATCTATAGGTGCGTTCCGCAGTTGCACTTGAAAGGCAACCCAACTAGACTTAGAGTATTACTTAAACGTCTGATGAGTTTGAGATTGTGGCCAAATCTGTAAAGAATAAAAAAAACTCTTCACATATTTGAAAAGAAAGTTAAAGATTATAAGAACAATGCCGGCGAGCCACGGACGAATACTTGCGTAGGTATTATAGATTCTTTGACTGACTTTCTCTCGCTTTGAAATATTCGTACACAATACCGCGGTGCTTCGTTATTATTATAAATTTAAAAATATTCAAAGAAGTCTGAGTGAGAATTTTTCAAAAGGTTTCCAAGTATATAGTGTTTTACACGAACGCCAGTGAGCGATGCAAATGAACACAGCCGAGTGTAAAATGGGTGTCGGTGTCACCCGCCTGACCTCGCGCCATTCCGAATATATTAATGTAGACAATTGAGTAAGTGCGGTATCAGTCAACACAATTCTTACCTCATGTTGTAGGAATACATTTTAAATATTCATATTAATCATTAAAGTCATACGAAGTTTCATACCGTTTAGTTTTAGTTTTAACAGTAAATACTGGCGGCGATTTGTCCTTACAAACGTATTTCTTTATTTTATCGCTGGATTAATGCAATGGACATTAACGCAATTATTTGTATTGATCGGGGAAAAAGTGTTTTCGCATAACTTAGGTATAAACTTCTTATAAAATTTCTTTGGCTGTACTATTTGTATCTGGCTGGTTTTGGTATCATTAAAAAGATTACATTAAAATAAAAAAAGTTGTTTCCCGCTATTTTTCATTTGTTTTTCTTTCTGTAAAAATGAGAGAATCTAATGAAGAAATTAGATATATTTTAAAATATTATTACAAAACAGGCAAAAATGCAACTCAAGGAACGAAAAAAAAAATTATGATGTTTATGGACCTAATGCAATGTCAGTAACAGTAGCACAAAGTTGGTTCAAACGTTTTCAGTCCGGAAATTTTGATGTAAAAGATGCACCTCGCTCTGGTCGCTCTGATACGAATAAACGCCATTTTTGAAAAAGTGGAGCGAGATCGGCATATCAGTAGTTACGATGTAGCTGAAGAACTGGAAATTGTCCACAAAACAGTTATAACTCATTTGAAGAAAGCTGGCTATACCAAAAAGCTCGATATTTGGGTGCCACACGAGCTCACTGAAAGAAACTTAAAGAACCGTGTAAGTACTCATTTGCGATTAATTATTGAGACGTAATGAAACCGAGCCGTTTTTGGAGAGATTGATAACTGGCGATGAAAAGTGGATCACGTACGACAAGAAAGTGCGAAAAAGGTCGTGGTCTACGGTCGGTCAGGCTTCAGAGACTGTGGCTAAACCTGGGCTAACTCGAAATAAGGTGATGCCCTGTGTATGGTGGGACTGGAAAGGCATTGTTCATTATGAGTTTTTACCGCCCGGCAAAACCATCGATTCGGATCTCTACTGCCAATAACTTAAGAGATTAAAGGAAGCAGTTGAGAGGAAGCGGCCGGAATTGATCGACATGAAGGGTGTGGTCTTTCACCACGATAACGCTAGACCAAATACCTCTTTAGCCATGCAGCAAAAATTAAGAGAGTTTGGCTGGGAGGTGTTAGTGCCACCATATAGCCCTGACCTTGCACCTTCAGATTTTCACCTGTTTCGGTCTCTTCAGAATTCTTTAGGTTCTGTAAGGTTAACAACATCAAGAGAGGACTGCCAAAACTATTTGTCGCGTTTTTTGATCAGAAGTCCCAAATTTTCTATAGCAACGGGATCATGTCTCTACCTACAAAATGGCAGAAAGTCATCGAACAAAACGGCACATATATTACTGTAAATAAACTTTAAAAAAATGTCTTGAGTTTTCATTTAAAAATGCGAAGAAACTTTTTCCCCGACCTTATTATACAATACAATTTACACCCATAACAGCTATGTTCCTATGTTTTGTTTTTTTCCGTACAATAATTATTAAAAGAATTAGAAGCCTTCTAATATTAGTAAAATAGTCAAACAAAACGGATCAGACATTCGGCAAACAAATTTGATGAATATCCTAGTGATATTATAATATTAGTTTGTATGTTTGTTATTCAATCACGCAAAAACAGCTGAACAGATTTGAATAAAATTTGCCACACAGATAGTTTCTAATATGGATTAACACAGAGGAAACTTTTTACCCAGTAAAATCAATTTTGTGTCATTCATATGAGCGGAATTGCGGGCACAGCTAGCAAAAAATTCAAGAAATAAAGAAAAAATAAATAAGATAAAGTCCTTCTTACATTATTCTTGAAAAAAATATTTAAACTGGTCCAGTTTTAGAGAAGCACACATAGGAATAAGACATTATGATTTCATCTATTTCAATAAGTAATATCAATCGGAGCTGCAGTTGTCTCTCTCGCGTGCCATTCAGTCATTCTGACATGTATTCTTCAAAAATCTTGCCGGCCGCGTTTCCTCTCTAAGGCTTCCTTTTTATGTGAATGATAGTGATGTCTGGAAGTGACTCCCTATCTGTGCATCTACTAAATGATTATTATTGTATTAAATGAATACTTTTGTACAGTTGTAATAAAAAGAAAGACAAACCCGATCGACTCTCTTGCCGGTTCCTCTCGATGTCTGGAACGTTTTCCGAACTGCTAATAGTATTTTAACATTCATAAGTGCCTTCTTAGGGCCTAAACTGAATAAACAACTTATTGATTTGATTTGAATGCAGCGCTTTAGAATCTAATAAAAAGCAGAGGAAGAAAAATCCTAATAAATAGTATTAATTTCCAGAGGTAGCATGGTGGTTGTGTTGAATGGCGTGCTGGCGGACGATTGCCCGACGTCGGTGCGAGCGCTGTTGACCGCTCACCCAGGGTACAGGGATGCGGCGGCACAGCTGTTGGCAGCGGCAGCGCGTGTCGTGGGTCCGCCCGGCTTGCTATACGTCGCACAGCGGGAACTTGCCGCTGTCGTTCCACATGACAGTAAGTACTCCATTCAATTCCAATCACAAAAATGTGAGGGACTTCAAAGTAGAAATGCCAATATCTACCGTTCAGTTAAAGTCTGTATAAAATGGAACAAAACGTATATGTTCCAATAGGGACCGATTTGAATGGAGAATCGCAGTTGCCAAGTATTTTGGTGCCTCTTTCAACCCCTTTTCCAATAGCCTCTTCTCTCCCGCACGAACACCGTTGCCGAAATAAAATCAAGAAAATTATCGAAACTGTGGTGAATCTGGTGGTTTCCAAGTATCATGAACCTTGATTCATCTTGATTCACATATAATTACTAATTTTAATTTGTTAACACAATCGTAAAACGTTGAAGGAAAACACCGCGAGCAAACCTGAAAGCTTGAGAAATGTTCTTTTAAAAAAAAAAAATTCACGACCCTATCATACATCTATACAATTAATAAAATTCAAGTGTCTGTTTGTAATGTCAAAATAAACAGCTTTTTACTAAATGCATATGAAAGTATATACGATATTTATAACAAAAAACACATTTTTCTCTGTTTGTTCCGGGTAATCTCTGATAGGGTTGGAACGATTTTGACTGGATTTTCGCTGGCAGATAGCTGATGTTATAAGAAGTAACTCAGGCTACTTTTATTTTACAAAAAGAATTAGGGTTCCACGCAGATATAATAAATGGTCATAGTGAATCAATTCGGGTTCTTAAATGACTTACGCCGAGTAAACCATATGAGTTTTAGCTAATTAATGTACTACACAATTGTAGACCTTAAAAAGACCTACAAAAAAGTCAGCGAGAGTATAAGTCTATTTTCTAAGGAACACCCACGATAAGCCTTTTGTCTTTATAATAGCCGGGAGCGGGGGAGCAAGATTCGAGCGTTTACCCGATCGTTGGCTTTCTGTAGTCCACGTGAGCGAAGCCGCAGGCACAGCTAGTACACATTAAAATGTGATCATTCTATTTGTGTAAATTATACGTGATTTGCGTCAAGAGTCAGTCTTGTCTTTTTAGTTAGGATGAATGCCTATCATCCCTATCATACGGAAACACAGTAAGAGATAATATTATATCAAAATTTAATGTCACATAGAAAAAGATAAACACTTACATGATCATAAGTGTTGTGGATATTGTAATATTTTTATCACACAGTCTTTGTGAAATTTATGAAATAAATATCAAAAAGGATCGCAGGAATGTATATCAGGATTTTTTATCTCTATACAATAAATACCAAATTAATCAAAATATGTGAACAAAAAGTTATGATTTATTTATTAGTTATGATGTATTCATAGTTATGTTCTCAGACATTCTGGACTGCAATATTAGATCATCTGCCAATTTACAAATACATACTTCTAATTCCTTAGAAAATAAAAGTAAATGCTATTTTATTTGCCTACAAGAAGTGTGCTTTGAAAATGCTTAAAAAGGAAATTTACCGAAAATATTTTAGAATATAAATGTATTTCAAATTTCAGAAAACGTAAATATCATTGGATCAGATGATGCCACGTCGTGTATCATTGTGGTCATCAGGCATTCAGGTAAGAATAACATTTCAATTCTAAACACAATGCTATCTATTTATGCCATCAACAGATGGCATTATTATTTAAAAGTTTTTTTAAACCATTTTTTAACGAAAGCATTAGTTTTAAACTATTACAGAGAATATAGTCTTTGAAATGATGTTTGAATCTCTAATTTTGATGAAGAATTAAGTGAGATATGGCGGGGCCACAAAAAAAAAACACCTTTGAGAAATTGTATATAGATATTTGTTATTGCTAAAAAGTTACAGTGACTTTATTTGTGTTATTTAAAATCAAGGATCGGGAGCTGTGGCTTTGGCACATTTGGACGGTTCAGGCACTGCGGAGGCGGCGACCGCAATGGTGACGCGTGTTCAGCAGCTCGCAGTCGGTTACCCTGAGGGTCGGTTGGAGCTGCAGCTCGTTGGCGGATTCACAGACCCGCACCGATACTCTGATGAGCTGTTTGCTAATATTATGCGTATGTAATTTTTACACTTTTATAATTACTAGCGAACGCCCTAAGGTCGAAATTCGACCAGCGACTTTTTGATCATAGACTATTTTCTGTTTGACATTTACATTATTCATACACAATGAGTAATAACTACATTACTTACTGTCTGTTTTTGTTGTGACAATGTCAATATTTTGGGGGGTCTAAGTTCAATACCACTGTTCGGGTTAGTAGGATTCGTAGTTTTAATTTAATATGTTAGTAACAGATATTATAGATAAACTTTAGCTTTCTGCACTCCTTCTCCATATAAGCTTTAACCATTCCAAATCTTAGAAATGACGAAAAGAGGGGACTTGGCGGAACTGTAGCTCTCTTAGATTGTAGTAAAAAAATTTTTTATTTCTTTATTTGTACCTTTTTTTTACGTTGTATACTTCATTTTTATTTTTTTGCGTAAGTTTTTCGTCATTCTCTATCAGTTCTCTCTGGGGTTGAGGGGAAACTTAATTTTGTTTTTATTTATTTCCATATAAACTATATCATATTATTTTAAGGATAACAATTGTAATAACTGACTGGTTACTGTTTCTTTTTATGATGTCTTCTTCTGGTGAATCGTTTATTACTGCTGAGAGTGATAGCTCGTATGAGAGCGTAAATAATAATTTCACAACCCTTAAAAAAACTTTGGAAAATGATTTTGTTGCTTGCCCCAAAAATTTCAATGTATGTCATATAAACAAACGCACAGAGTATCCCATGTCATTACGATGATATCTTGGACACTTTTGATTCTTCACTGATACACGCTGTACTGGTCTCTGAGTCATGGCTCAAGCCGTCGCTTCCATCTTCTTTATATTCTATTCCAGACTATATACTTGTCAGAAACGACCGCACTGGTAAGGGAGGTGGTGGCGTTGCAATCTACTTGAAAAGAATTTATCCCTTTAAAATTATTTTGAGTTCCACTTCTAGCTACAACGCTTCGTGTGAATTTCTCTTTCTTGAAATTGACTTAGGTCTTAAGTTTGCTATTGGTGTAGTGTACTGTCCTCCAGCAGTTAACTACTTCTCCGAACTGGAACTGCATTTTGAGAATCTTATGGCAAATTATAACCGTATATTCATTATGGGTGATTTCAACACGTGCCTGCTTCGTAATGATTCCAGATGCCTCAAATTACGATCGTTTCTCGAATCTGCTAGTTTTAGTATTTTAGATTTAGCACCCACGCACCACACTAGTAACTCTGATTCTCTCTTAGATTTGATGATAACTTCGGACACCCATCTCTTATTTAGTTATGGGCAACATTTGGCGCCAGCCTTCTCGCACCATGATTTGATATATGCCTCCCTTAAAATTAAAACACCTAAACCTAAACCTATAATTCTCTCTCAAAGAAATTTTGGCCGTATGAACACCGATAAGCTCCTTAGTGACGCTGCTAACATTGATTGGGCAGCGGTAGAATCTCGGTCTACAGTAGATGAGAAGCTACATTTCCTGAACACTACTGTTGTTGATCTTTTTGACCGTCATGCCCCAGTTCGTCCCATAAAAATCAAGCATCGTCCTGCTCCTTGGTTTTCAGATCCAATACGTAGGGCAATGTCAAAGCGTGATCGTGCATTTCGTAAGTTCAAATGTCACAGGTCTGATGAAAATTGGGTGCTGTACAAGGCCTTAAGGAACAGATGTAATCTTCTGTGCCGGAACGCCAAACGTCGCTATATTAATAAGCAACTTGAAGTATCCACACCTGCTTGCTTATGGAAATTTTTAAAGTCGCTCGGACTATCCAAACCCTTGAATAGGGACGATAAAATTCCTATTGACTTGAACTTGTTAAATAAACATTTTGCAAGTGCTACTAAGCTCACACTTAATGTTAAAAATCTTACTCTTAAATTTCTTGCTTGTTTACCCGTCCTCAGATTGAGCAGTTTGAGTTTCCCCCTACTAGTGAAGATGAAATTACAAAAATATTCCTAACTCTCAATTCCAAAGCTGTGGGTTGTGATAATATTGGCCGTGGCATGCTACAATATATTTATAAGCTTATTCTCCCATGTGTGACTTCTATCATAAACTTTTCTTTAACCACGGGGATTTATCCAGCTTCTTGGAAGAATGCTTATATTGTTCCGCTTTCTAAAGTTACCAATCCCACAGCTCCTAATCATTTTCGACCTATCTCTATTCTTCCCTTCCTTTCCAAAATTTTGGAATCTATTGTCAATAAACATGTTACTTCTTTCCTCACTGACAACGATCTATTAAATAAATTTCAGTCTGGCTTTCGAACCGCCCACAGTACTACTACTGCTCTGCTTAAGATCACGGAAGATGTTAGATCTAATATGGAAAAAGGTATGGTCACAGTATTGGTCCTTATTGATTTTAGCAATGCATTTAATGCTGTTGACCACGATCTTCTGATTGCCGCTCTTTCTTGTCTTCAGTTTTCACCCTTAGCACTGGAATGGTTTTCTTCTTATCTCCGAGATCGTCACCAGGCTGTTCGCGTCTATGATGGCGAATCAGATTGGTGTGCTCTAGAAGCTGGTGTTCCCCAAGGCGGCATTCTTTCTCCGTTACTTTTTTCTATTTTTATAAACTTACTTACGCCTATTTTACAATCCCACTACCATCTCTATGCTGATGACCTGCAATTGTATCTACATTGCGAAATAAAGAATCTTCCTTCTATAATCAATAATTTAAATAAGGACCTCTCAAGTTTACTTTCCTGGTCTGAATCTTACGGGATTTATGTTTATCCAACTAAGTGTCAATCCATTATAATTGGTAGCTCAAAACAGCTTGCTAAAATAGACTTTAATTCGTTGACTCCTCTTCAATACAATAAATGTACCATTCCTTACTCAACTACGGTGAAAAATCTTGGTATCATTTTCGATACTAAATTATGCTGGGCAGACCAAGTCAAGGAAGTTAGTAGAAAATTTTATGCTTCTCTTCATTCTCTCATGCGTTTGAAAAACTTTCTTCCTGTTAATACTAAGATTTCCCTAGACTCTTCTTCTACCACTTCTGGATTATGCAGACGTTGCTTACTTGGACCTCTCAGAAGATATCTTAAATAAATTTGATCGTCTACTCAATAACTGTATCCGTTTCATCTTCCGTCTTCGGAAGTTTGATCATGTTTCTGAATACCGAGCCAGGTTGAAATGGCTACCTATTCGGCAACGTAGGAATATAAGAATACTTTGTCTTCTTTTCTCCGTACTTAATAATCCCAAATCCCCTAAATATTTAAAAACACTTTTTCAATCTCTCGCGGATACGCATAATAGACAGCTGAGGTCTTCTGATTCTTTAATTCTCAGGATACCAAGTCATCATACTAATTTCCGCGACCAATCCTTCGCCGTTACAGCAGCACGACTGTGGAATTCGCTTCCTATCAATATCCAACTGGTCAACTCTTGAAATTCCTTCAAGTATTCGCTACGTAGGTTTTACTTGGAGCAATTGAATACTTCTTAATAATATATAATCTTAATAATCGTTATAATCTTTTTTTTTTACTTAACATTATGCACACCTTGCATATACTTTTCCCTTGCTCCCTTGGAAGACTTGCAGAGAATGCTTTTTAGCATTAAGTCCTCCATTTGTACTTTTTTTTTGTGCAATAAAGAATATAATAATAATAATAGACCGTAGACCTTGTCCTTATTCTAGTGGTTAGCGAAACAATGCTTGTATGATAAAATTCTTCGATATTGTTTCGCTAACCAATCTTATTGAGAGAATAAGACCAACCAGCGATGGACCAGCGACCAAAAGAACGTTTTGGGGCCAAAAGTAACAGGCCGATGATTTGTCGGACGTCACAAATACCGATGATCAGTGATCTGTTGCTGTAAAGAAGATGATGGTGGGAATTGCGCAGTGTAAAGAAATCATTTTGGGTAGTTGCGCCATTGCACTTAGTAGGACCAAATAATCGATAACGCCTTCCAGTGTCCAATCCTGCTTTAATAATTACTAGCGATCGCCCTAAGGTCGGAATTCGACCAGCGACTTTTTGATCATAGACTATTTTCTGTTTGACATTTATATTCATAAACAATGAGTATTATCTACATCACTTGCTGTCACTTTTCGTTGAATGAAAATTTCAATATTATGGGGGGACTAAGTTCAATGGCACTGGTCGCATTAGGATTCGCAGTATTAATATATTAAAATATTAGTAACAGATGTTATAGATTAATTTTATCTTTCTGCACTCCTTCTCCATATAAACATTAACCATGCCAAATCTCACAGTCTTCCGTGCAGGCAATACGCCTAAAAGGGTACCGAAAGCTTTTGCTTCTCATATTATAATAATATATAGATTTTAGTTACAAATACCATTTCTAACTATAAAGAAAACCAACTTCAATGGTTTTGAGGAGTTCCCTGGTGTATCTTCGAAGTCGCAGGTCTAATTACAATGAAATTAACATGGGACCACCCTTGAAATACCTACCTCCTTTCCGAAGGGAAACGAATAATCTAAATCTGGTCATAATCAAAGAAGTTATGTCTGAACATCCATAAAAAATGTAATCGAATTGAGAACTTCCTCCAATACCCGAGACTTGTGACCCAGGTGTAGGTTTAAGGGTCCCCATTATGATGCACATCAGCGCTTACCTTGAATGCTCTCGATACCCTCCCTGCCAAGCCAAATTTGGTAAGAGCCTGTTAATGCTGCTTTAGATACCCGTTCTAAAATTAGAACTTACTGCAGTTCTCGACAGGCCGAGGTCTTTTAGCAAGTTATAGAGAGATTTCGCTGGAATACCTCTAAATATTTATTTAGTACGTAACACCCGTGGATGTTTAGGTGTTAAAAGGAATAGGACAGTTCCTCGGCAGTTGATGTTTTATACTATTGTAAGCAACGACATGAGATACTGTCACCAAAACTATAATTAAGGCCTTCGTACTGTCACAGCACTATACTCGAAAATATGTTCCAAGAAATTATGTCTACATAATAGATACATGGACACTACGGCATATGCGTCGTACTTCTGCATTGGTCTTCTACTCCTGATCGAACCAAGACCCGTTTTGCCGATGGTGGAGAATATGGATCAGACTTAGAATATCAACCATTACAATATCAACAATCCATAGTTCCGAAGAATACCTTACGACATTTACGCTTAGATCCGTTCTGTAGTAACATTTGTTTTGCGTTGTGACTTGTGACATTACGCCTGTAGGCAATGTATGAAAATGAATACTATCTCAGCAGCCCCAACCTGTTAGATAATTAGTGTCCGTCAACGTGTTAAAAGATTTCTGTTTATGTCGAGTAGAATGTAATTTAATAGATTACAGTTAAGTTCTCTATGTACACAAGTACGTGACGTCACGTTACGCATTACGATAGACTAGCTGATGCGTAATGGTCTAAAATGTAGTTTTCATATTTAAATTGAAAAATGGTTTTCTTCAATCGTTTGTAAAGTTAGAATATTGTTAGTTTACGTTTACATAACTTATTTAAGTAGATATATTTTACAAATAATTAATTCCTATAATGAATACCTAGCGTTTTTGAAAATACGGTGGTTATTATATTTAAAAAAATCTAATATGTGAAATAAGTTGCACTTGCGACCGAACGAGGTAATCTAACAAAACTTTCTTATTAAATAAAACAAAAAACATGTATTGTGCCAACCCTGCGCCAAGCCTTCAATGTCAGATTGATAAGATATTTTTTAGTCACATTGATTCATTCAATTTGACGTGATGATTGATTTCTTAATTGGAAACTAATTTTATTTCTGATCTATAAAGCGACGATGACTCAGTGGTAGATAGAGTGTGCGGAGCCCGCGTCGAGCTACATGGGTTCGAACCCTGTAAAAACATCGTGATGAAACAATAGCACGATGGTATTGCATTATATTCCTGCCTGGCTGGCTGTGGCACCCTTAAGTTGAAAATCTAAAAGCACCTATAAAGCCAGTATACCTCTAGCAGTATACCTTAGCGTGTTACCATCTTTTGACACATCGTCACTTAACTTCAGGTGAGACTGTGGTCTAACACTAAACCTATGGAGCAAAAAAATGGAATCCCTGGCAGATGATAAATCTATCATCATAAAAATTATATTTGTTACCGATTTTTATGTATATTTGGTAGGTATAAGTATAGATCTTAAAGCATATTTCATACCGCTAGGTTATTATGGTGTCCCTATCCAGATTTTTTCCAATTATTATTGTATTTTTTGCCATAAAAAAGTACCTAGTGTGTAGTAGAAAAAGAAGCGTTCAGTATAAATGTTCAGAGAGGATTGTTGAGTCGGAAAAAGCCGACCAAATACGACGCTGGCCGAATGGCACGTGGCGACGTCCCACTAGTACGCTTTTACTCCACGCCAATAAATGTTTTAATATTTAAAAAACTTGAGAATTATTTCTCATTATTAGATTCCTACTATTATTAGAACCTACGACGTCATTATCGGTTCAAATGTGTCCTAATAGACAACCGGACAGTAATTACAAATAAATAAAAAATTTAGTTGAACATAATCTTCCTAATATTATAATCATCATTCAATCAATTTTTGAATTCAATTTCAATCAAACGAAACACGAGTAACAGCGCATCATTCGTGTGTAAGTGAATGTTACCTAACTGGTGCGTTGATCTGACATCTGTTGTTTCCTTATAACTCTGCGTTTATTAAGTAAAGTTGTCCGGTTGCCCGTTATCTAGTTAATATATTTTTTTACAGTTTCGTTTCATCGGCTGACCGTAGAGATTGACTTGACAATGGCGTGCTGCTGCGAACTGAACACCGCTCTGGGAGGTGGCTCACCCGCGCCGCTCGTGACGGGAGTTGGTGTCGATATCCGAGCTGGAGACCTCTTCCCAGCGAGCTTCCCCGACAAGGGTCCTGAACTGTCATTAAGAGGCGCCAGGACTATCACGAGTGGACCACATTCTGCGCAGGTATAAACTGAGACAACTCATGTTCCTTGAGCTTAAAAGGGATGGGGCACAAACACTTATGCGCTTTGTGTTGGGTTTTTCGTATCTATGGATTCGATTTTATTTTTATTTTTAGCCTTCCGTTGTTAGAATAGAATAGTTACTAAGTTTGTGATATCCTTTGTACCTTTTGAAGCATTATAAATAAATATCCGGTTGAAATTTTTACAACTGATATTATGTTATTATGGCCGATATCTTAACAAAAATTTGTACATAGCGCTTTTACCGCGGCTTTGCTCGCGTCGTAGTTGAGTTATGTCCTATTATATGTTTTTATTATTCTTTATAATTTAATTGCTAAATAGACATAAATTTTTATATATCTATGTATCTTCAAAAATGACGGAATTTCATACAAACTTTCATCCCCCTTTTAACCGCGTCGGGGGTTGAATTTCCAAAAATCCGTCCTTAGTACTCATCTACAGTGTAAAATGAACCCGCGTGTAAATTTTCAGGGTCCTAGACCCATAGTATGGATTTTGCGTTGACATGTCAGTCAGTTAGTTATCTTTTTATATTTTGTATATAGATAGGTATCTTAATTAATACCCATACAAAAATACATCTTTCAACATTATTTTTATTTTTATAATATCTTTAAGAAACTGCAATCTATGATCCCCTCCAAACTTAAACTCTAAATCCGCGGCTGAATTCAAAACTGTTCACAAAATGGTCAATGGTTATAATTATTATTGCTAAGCCTAGTAGTTATCTATGTGAAATATCTAGCAAAGATGATAAGATTCCTTTTTATTATAATAGGTGCTGGACATATACGACAACGCAGTAGGTATGTTGCGTATCGGACCATTCAACTATGACCCGCTGAGAGGTGTCGATCTCTGGCTCGAGCAGTCCGACGAGTTCATACTGCAGCACCTGAGCACGACTCCCGCCGTCGAACCGCCGCATTTCGTTCACAACGTAACTATTCTATGTTTTTATCTCATTTACATCCGTTTTTCGGTTGTAAAACTAAAAAAAATTCTACACCTATTTCTACGCCATTTGGGTGGCTTTTTGAATTGTAATTTATGGAGGGAAGAAGACGGGAGAACCATCTCTCTTTACCTATACCCTCCATCAATAGGTGATAACTTTTGCTTAGGTTATTAAGGTCATATGATGCATGTCTTTTAACACAATTTTTCTTAAAATTTATAAAATGTTCTTTTGTGTATATAGTTGTGTGGTGCTATTTTTAGGTTATGATGGGACTGACATATTCTTTTTGAACCTAAATCTCTAAATTAAAAATAGATTTAAAAAAAAACTATAAAAGTGTTGCCCACAAACATGTAATATGCTTACTCATTTTAATTTTGATAAATTCTATTTGTACTAACCACAGTGATATTCTTTCTACAATATATAATAACTTGAATAAAATGCTTTGAGGTATTTTAAGTTCGCCAGTATACGAATCGAAAAGTGTAATAAAGTATTTATTCAAAATCTTAATTTTCTTTTTTAATGTTAACGGTTATAATGACTCTGTAGAAGATACGTTATTTAGTATTGAATGGCCTTAATATAGTTATTTATCATATTCCATAAAAACATTAATGTGAAATGCGAGCCAAGTTCCATATTATGATATATGCCTTGGTTGTTGACTTCAACGGCAAAATGAGTGAGATATAAATGGGTGCCAAGTTCAATGGTCAGTCATGAAATTTATTTATAACAAAACATTTTATAACAACTTAGAATATCATTTCTTCTTATAACTTACAATAATATATTGAAACCTAAGGTCTGACTTAGCTAGTTCGAATATATGAATTATAATTAAGTACCTACTAAAACAGTCATGAAAGAGCCCTATGTTCGAGGGCTAGTTTCTACCAGGAAGTCAAATTTTCGTTACAATAAAATGAGAACTTACAGCTTTAGAACTTGCGCAGGCTATAATATAATTCGTATATGAAAACTTTAGTCGTAATATTCAAAAATATGACACTTGTTTTATTTATTACACCTAGTACGGATTTTGTTACTAATAAGGATTATTATATATCAAATGGCAAATATCACAGAAACGTATTATTGAAAATGACACCAATTTGCTCTATTTCTCATAGACTCGGATTTTGTCATACTAATCAATCTAAAAAATCCACCTGTATATTATAAAGTTACTAAAGACAAGTTTTTTTAGCTTTCCTTGTAAACGATAAGTTAAAGAACGCTTCTTTACTTTAGAATTCTCGGTCCAATTATAGATAAATTACCTTAACAACAATATATTATTGTAAACTTGCTATTTATATTTCAGATCCGTGTCACTCTCAAATTTATTCAACAACATCCATTCCCAGCAGTGACCGTATTTCCAGACAACAGACCGCATTACTATCGGCGTGATGAACAAACCGGTTGCTGGGTACCAATGCGATTCTAAAACTCAGTCCGATAAACCGCTTATTTAACCATTGCAAACATGTCGATGTTAGGATTGGCAACACCAGTGGAATTGGCTGTTATCGATGGAGCAGCTACAAACGAGAATTTAGTTTTTAGATATAAATATACGAATATTTCATCAATACAAATCAAACATTTCGAGGTAAACTGAGTTATTACATGACATAAACATAATAAAACATTCCAGACTAAAAAAAGGGTTTTTTTAACTCGCTGACAATGGCCGTGTTGCCATTAAATTCATGAATATTAGCAATATACATACAATAAAACTTTTAACTTTTTAAAAGATGTTTAATTTTTTTACGTTGGAATATGTACATTCTTTACTTTTATAATACTTCCATATGAATTTAAATACCTATAGTCAACAACTGAATTTTTTAAATTAATTCGGACTGTATAATTGTTTTTTTTATTCAAATACTATTTTTGATTTTCTGTAATCAGTTCTTATAATATGTGATAAATAACTAACAATCTTATTATTTTATAAACAAAAGTGTGGTTTGTTTTTAACGTAATTGTCGTAAAGTATAACACAATTTAAATGGGTTACTTGCTTTTGTATGTAAATATAATAAGAAGTATATCAATATACCTACTGCAATTATTGTATATTTTGACAACATTATTTTGTATCGAGAAAGTTATTTAATGAAATTTGTATTTGAATTTTAGTTTCTAAAGTAAACATTGAAAGTAAATACGTTGTAGACAAAATGTGTTGTAAATATTATAGTGAACATTTAGATTAGTATAGTTAGACGACGTTATAGTTATTGTTTTACTGAAAATTTAATAAATATATTGAAAGTTTAAAATTTATTGTTGTTTAAATTATATATTGTATAAATGTGTTTCTGATTGATTCTATTCCCTGGGCTTTAAACAAAGAAAGCTTTGAAATGCGTCCTAAGACCCATTTTATTAAACGACTGACACTAAATATGATTTTCAGTCAAAACCGAAACTGTATTCTTTTAGTTTCGACCGAAAACAAAACTAGTGTTAGAGTAATTTTAGTCTAATTTTACATTTATAATTTATATTTATACTGTTTTGAAATTAGTGTTTTTCTTAGCCTTATAAGCACGGAATAAAGAGTAAGTTGGAATAGGTACAACTCGTATCACAGTATTGGGACCGATCTCGCCAAAATCACAAACAAAACATACAACTACTAATAAAACACCAATCACAATTCAAAAGGAATTAAGTTACCTAAAATATATATTTAAAATAAAACTCTCTTGCTTGATGATAAGGCGTAATTTTATTTTGTATACGATCACTATATAAACCTTTTTTATTCGAGACTCTAACAATGCTTAAATTATTTGTTCTGTACTTGTAACAGAATTATTCGCGCAGACTAAATACACTCATCAAAAAAGTCTAAGCAACATGTACTAATTTAAATTTTAGGATGGTTCTTCACATTATAACGTTGTATTTTATTTTTAAAATAATATCTTTAGGGTTCTATGATGTAAAAATAACAGCTGTTGTCTTTATAAGTTCTTTTAATAACATAAATGAACAATATTAGAATATACTGTAGAAACTAAGATACATAAGAAACTAAACTTTTTTTTCTTACAAAATAAAATTTCTAAAGAAAATGTATTTATTGTGAAAGAATAGAACAATTTAATACAAAGTATGGGCTCCTCTGCTATTCAGAACTTGTCGGCAACGATTATTCATTGAATTAATGAGACTGTTTATGTCATCTTGCGGTATTCGCTCCCAATGGAATTGTAGCAAATCCTTCAGCTGTTGGGGTGTTGTCGCTCCGTCCAAGTCCTTCAAAACACGTCTCTGGAGCATGTCCCATGCGTTCTCGATGGGGTTGAGATCTGGCGATTGTGCAGGCCAGGGCAATACCCGGATTTTCTCCGTTGCAAAGTATTCACTGGTTCGCCAAGCTGTATGTGAACGCGCATTGTCATGCATTAACATAAAATCGGAGCCAAAGGTTTGTGCAAATGGGTAGACATAAGGTCTGAGAATATCCTCAATGTAATTTTCAGCATTCATGTTTCCATTTACAAAAACGAGCTCAGTTCGCCTGTTCTTCATAATAGCCGCCCATAACATAACTGTTGAGCCGCTGTATGGATGAACTTACTGAACGCACCTGAGCCTATCAGTATTTCCGGGCCGACGATACACTCGCACCCTTCTCGTATCAGGCTTAAACCCGAATCGCGACTCATCGGAAAACATAATTTTATCCCATTGTTCCTGGGTCCATGTTATGCGTTCTCTACACCATTCATATCGACGAGCGCGATTTCCGTGACGTATCGGTGGGCACCTGATTGGGCGTCGAGCTCGTAGGCCGTACTCATGCAGTCGATTTCGCACAGTTTGAGGACTTACATCAACACCACTTGAAATTTGTAGCCTCAAACTTTAACATCGGCTGGCGTCTTGCAGTCAGTTGTATGTACCGGTCTTGCCGAGTGGTTGTACTCCTTTTACGGCCTGGATGCTGTTCAGCGGGTTCTCCTGTATTATTGTAGCGCTGCCAAAGACGACAAATAACACTTCTATGAATGCCAAAATGTCGAGATACCTGAGATTGATTACTTCCCGCTTGCAACATCCCTACAGCTCTTTGCATTTCATCTGCCATCAAATGACGTCGCTTCATGACGTAAAGAATATCTAACTATTCAATTTTGTCGCTAACTTTATTTAAATGGTTGGTAAAATTATAAAATCAAGACTAAACGTAGCAATTAAAACGCACTTAAATTCAAACAAATTCTTAGTCATTTGAATTTTATGAAAAAACAAAACATAATAAAAAAAATTTTTACAACCAGCCAGTATGTCATCAATAACAAAAAAGTTTACTTACCTACGCACTTCGTTTGAGTAAATATTTAGAAATTAATTAAGTAATATAAATGGAAAAATTTATAATATCACGCATGTTGCTTACACTTTTTTGATGTGTGTATATCGTTTATTCAAATTATCGCATACATACAAATAATATAGTATTTATGTACTTATGTAAGCGATTTAGGTTAATACAAGCTTTTATTTAACTTGCTTTGTTAAATTCTTAATAATATTACGACATTAATTTTTCTAGTGTTTCTACCGTGTTCTTTACTAGCCGAATATTTGAACCGTAAAGTTAGTAACATTTATTTGAGAGTTTTTGTAATATTTAATGCAGTTGAATATAAAAAATATTCCCATATTAAATATTTTGTTATTTAATCAAATTTGCTCCTTTTTTACTTTAATAGCAATAATTCACTATTTACTTATGATACAGTAATTAATTATACCATTATGAAATCTACTCAAAACCGACATTATTTTAAAATTATTGGTCACTAATGTTTTCATAAAAAAAAATTATACCCAAAAGAAGCTTAAACTTTGTAAAAAAAATATTTTAGCAAATTTCTCACAGAAAAATTAATTCAAGTTTTTTTTTTAATAATACCATAGCTAGTCAAACTATTTACTGCTTATCGATTGGCATAGTTAGCGTATAATAATAGATCAACAAAAATCCGATAGAATTCAGTCATTTGTGGTCGCGTGTACAAGAATGTAAAACAAGGTAAAAATTTGTAGTTTTTTATTAAAAAAAATTATATCTTAAGTACTACCTAGGATATATTTTGATTCGCATTTTTTTCTGAACGGCCATAAGTTCTGCTATAACCCATTTCAAGGTTATCCATTCATTACCAGGCACCCTGTATATATATTGGCCTTGTTTAAGTAAACAACTTTTGACATCATCATCTCCATTAAGGTCATGGCGAGCAAAATCCAGAATAGTGTGAACTTGTCACTCGTCATCAAGTTTTCTATAGTCACAAATTTTTTAAGCACTTCAGTCATCCGTGTCAGCACGGGCATCACGATTTAATTGTATATCGATATTTTAATCATTAACCATACAACTATTTATGTTTGTTTTTATTACTGTCTACACCGTTAGTCTGAGAGGCCAATCCAAAAACAGAGCCGCTGACGGCTTTTACAGTTTTACCGGGCTTGGGAGCGAGCGCTTCGCTTCCGCTGTTGCCGCGATTGCAATTAAGCCGCGATCAGACTAATTCCCTATCCGTAAAATTCGAGCTAAACTAACATATACATATATACATGCCCCTGCCTCCTGGGAGGGAGAATGGAACATGTGTTAAAGCATTTAGTGATCTGAAATATAATCTACACTAACTAGCTTAAAAAAGAAAAGAAAAGGTTCCATATAGAACCTATGTACCTATGTGGTTTGCACGTATGTATGTACATATTGTGCGTGTAATGTATGTGGGTAGCTATTTATGTATTTAGCCAGTAGCAACTTTTTAGTGCTCGAACTTAACATAACATACCATCACGCCTGTATCCCCGAAAGGTTAGGCAGAGGTGTACTAATGTACAGAACAGTTCGCCGGGTGTGTTTTTTGGTACTATGTAATAGCGGGCGAGCCTATTGCCATTAATCGGGTAGACATAAGGTCTGAGAATATCCTCAATGTAATTTTCAGCATTCATGTTTCCATTTACAAAAACGAGCTCAGTTCGCCTGTTCTTCATAATAGCCGCCCATAACATAACTGTTGAGCCGCTGTATGAATGAACTTCCTGAACGCACCTGAGCCTATCAGTATTTCCGGGCCGACGATACACTCGCACCCTTCTTGTATCAGGCTTAAACCCGAATCGCGACTCATCGGAAAACATAATTTTATCCCATTGTTCCTGGGTCCATGTTATGCGTTCTCTACACCATTCGTATCGACGAGCGCGATTTCCGTGACGTATCGGTGGGCACCTGATTGGGCGTCGAGCTCGTAGGCCGTACTCATGCAGTCGATTTCGCACAGTTTGAGGACTTACATCAACACCACTTGAAATTTGTAGCCTCAAACTTTAACATCGGCTGGCGTCTTGCAGTCAGTTGTATGTACCGGTCTTGCCGAGTGGTTGTACTCCTTTTACGGCCTGGATGCTGTTCAGCGGGTTCTCCTGTATTATTGTAGCGCTGCCAAAGACGACAAATAACACTTCTATGAATGCCAAAATGTCGAGATACCTGAGATTGATTACTTCCCGCTTGCAACATCCCTACAGCTCTTTGCATTTCATCTGCCATCAAATGACGTCGCTTCATGACGTAAAGAATATCTAACTATTCAATTTTGTCGCTAACTTTATTTAAATGGTTGGTAAAATTATAAAATCAAGACTAAACGTAGCAATTATAACGCACTTAAATTCAAATAAAATTCGCAGTCATTTGAATTTTATGAAAAAACAAAACATAATTAAATATTTTGTTTACAACCAGCCAGTATGTCATCAATAACAAAAAAGTTTACTTACCTACGCACTTCGTTTGAGTAAATATTTAGAAATTAATTAAGTAATATAAATGGAAAAATTTGTAATATCACGCATGTTGCTTACACTTTTTTGATGTGTGTATATCGTTTATTCAAATTATCGCATACATACAAATAATATAGTATTTATGTACTTATGTAAGCGATTTAGGTTAATACAAGCTTTTATTTAACTTGCTTTGTCAAATTCTTAATAATATTACGACATTAATTTTTCTAGTGTTTCTACCGTTTTCTTTACTAGCCGAATATTTGAACCGTAAAGTTAGTAACATTTATTTGAGAGTTTTTGTAATATTTAATGCAGTTGAATATAAAAAATATTCCCATATTAAATATTTTGTAATTTAATCAAATTTGCTCCTTTTTTACTTTAATAGCAATAATTCACTATTTACTTATGATACAGTAATTAATTATACCATTATGAAATCTACTCAAAACCGACATTATTTTAAAATTATTGGTCACTAATGTTTTCATAAAAAAAAAATTATACCCAAAAGAAGCTTAAACTTTGTAAAAAAAAATATTTTAGCAAATTTCTCACAGAAAAATTAATTCAAGTTTTTTTTTTAATAATACCATAGCTAGTCAAACTATTTACTGCTTATCGATTGGCATAGTTAGCGTATAATAATAGATCAACAAAAATCCGATAGAATTCAGTCATTTGTTGTCGCGTGTACAAGAATGTAAAACAAGGTATAAATTTGTAGTTTTTTATTTAAAAAAATTATATCTTAGGTACTACCTAGGATATATTTTGATTCGCATTTTTTTCTGAACGGCCATAAGTTCTGCTATAACCCATTTCAAGGTTATCCATTCATTACCAGACACCCTGTATATATATTGGCCTTGTTTAAGTAAACAACTTTTGACATCATCATCTCCATTAAGGTCATGGCGAGCAAAATCCAGAATAGTGTGAACTTGTCACTCGTCATTAAGTTTTCTATAGTCACAAATTTTTTAAGCACTTCAGTCATCCGTGTCAGCACGGGCATCACGATTTAATTGTATATCGATATTTTAATCATTAACCATACAACTATTTATGTTTGTTTTTATTACTGTCTACACCGTTAGTCTGAGAGGCCAATCCAAAAACAGAGCCGCTGACGGCTTTTACAGTTTTACCGGGCTTGGGGGCGAGCGCTTCGCTTCCGCTGTTGCCGCGATTGCAATTAAGCCGCGATCAGACTAATTCCCTATCCGTAAAATTCGAGCTAAACTAACATATACATATATACATGCCCCTGCCTCCTGGGAGGGAGAATGGAACATGTGTTAAAGTATTTAGTGATCTGAAATATAATCTACACTAACTAGCTTAAAAAAAAAAAAAAGGTTCCATATAGAACCTATGTACCTATGTGGTTTGCACGTATGTATGTACATATTGTGCGTGTAATGTATGTGGGTAGCTATTTATGTATTTAGCCAGTAGCAACTTTTTAGTGCTCGAACTTAACATAACATACCATCACGCCTGTATCCCCGAAAGGTTAGGCAGAGGTGTACTAATGTACAGAACAGTTCGCCGGGTGTGTTTTTTGGTACTATGTAATAGCGGGCGAGCCTATTGCCATTAATCGGGTACAAAGCCAAACTCCTAGCTGCTACTGAAAATTTAATAGAAGTCGCGCTTAGGACCATTATGCTAATAAGGCAATTAGTTTGAAACTGCAACCAAAACCAGTATTGTTAGCCAACACCGAAACTTCGGTTGATACCAAATCCACAGATTAAAAAAGCATTTAATTAAACACCCTGAAGATGCAAAAATGCTTCGAGCGTGCCTAAACCCTACAAAGCGAACTTATTCTGCTGATGCAGCACTGGGTATATCAACGTCTTTGAAGTTATCAAAATGGCAATACGTAACACTAAGGCAGAGTACAACATACATGGGGTGTGATATTTTACCATAACATAATATAATGTAATACAGTCTGCGAAAAAGGAGTGCTACGTGGAAAAAGAAGACATGTTGATAACAGATAGTGAAGTCAAGCTAAAACTGAACATTATAGTCAAGAGACTCTTAAAAACATTACTATTTCCAACAGAGGTCAGTGGTAGCAATTTAACTCTCATCAATAAATGGGGTTTTGATGGTGCATCTGGACAAAGCAACTACAAACATAAAATGATTGGGGATGATTCCAGTATCTTCATGTGTTCATTTGTATCGTTGAAACTGGAGAGAGGATACGGATGAAATTACATGGGAAAATCCCAATGCATCATCAACATTTTACTGTAGACCTATTTATTTTAAGTTCATAAAGGAAAGTAATTTAAATATAAAAGAAGAAATGCTGGCAGTTGAAAGGGGAATTGCTGCATTGCAGCCAACTGCTGTCAATGATACAAATGTGAAACACAGACTTCATATTACCATGATAGATGGTAAGATAACTTCATATCTTTCAGATACCTCAACAGCAGCATGTGATATTTGTAAAGCGAAGCCGAAAGATATGAATGCCATCGACTTGATATCGCGAAGAACTCATTCTGAGGATATTTTTAAGTATGGCCTATCTTCCCTCCACGCCTGGATTAAATGCATGGAATGCGTATTGCATATTGCGTATCGCCTAGATTTCAAAAAATGGCAAGCCAAAGAAGACGATTTAAAGCAAATAGTAGATAACAAGAAAAAGATTATTCAAGAAAAGTTTCGAGATGAAATGGGACTGCTTGTAGATATAGTTAAATAAGGTGCGGGAAAGACCAATGATGGGAACACCGCAAGTAGGTTTTTTGCAAATCCTCAAGTAATTGCACAGATCACTGATGTTGATGAAGAACTCATCAGGAGATTTGCGGTGATTCTTCAGGTAGTCTCATGTGGAAAAGTTCCGACAATATTGTTCTAAAACAGCTCATAAATATGTCGAGTTATATCAGTGGTATTATATGCCTTCTAGCGTGCATAAATTACTCATGCATGGTGCTGACAGAATTGAGCATACTAACTTTATCCCAATTGGCAAACTTCTTTAAGAGGCTTCTGAAGCACGCAATAAAGATTTTAAAAATTTTAGAGTATTCCACTCGAGAAAAATTAGTAGAATTGCAACAAATGAGGATATTATCCATAGTTTGTTAATAACTTCTGACCCATATCTGTCCAGCATCAGACCTAAGTTAAGTCAACTTAGCCATAAACCGCTATCAGATGAAGCTAAATTGTTATTGGTAAAATCTACATCAGATAAAGAAAATATAGAGTTTGTAGATGTAATAAATTTGTGTGACTCTGAGTATTGTATGAGTGTAATTAAGTAGGTATCATCGGAACTAGGTATTGTTTTATTTATTACATACGTCTGGCTTGCACGGCCAGCTGACACGACTGACGTACGAGTGACGTGTACAAAGAAATACACAATACATCACACCTCCTCACTAATTATATGAATATACTTATAAGGCTTAAATAACAATAATGCTCTAAATATAACAATAACTTTTACAAGACTATATATGGCATAACAAAATTTTTAATGAACAATAACATAATTACATATAACATATTACAAGCAACATTCACTTATGATATTCATCAATGCCATATCTAATAACTGGTTTCCGTGATCGCTTAGGATAACGCGGTTCTTTTGGAGAATCCAATGGAGGTGAAGTTGCGGACTCGTATTCAGGGGAGCCAGGTGGACTTACTGGACAACTATCAATATCATTCTCTTGTTCACTGCCTACCACCTCATCATCGGCAACCTTCGCCTCCATTTCCGATCTCGGGTAAACTACAGCATCCTCACCACCCCTGGACACTAAATTATCTTTATCATTTTGTGATGTGTACTGAACATCAGTTAATAAAGATCTCCGCGATTGCAATTAAGCCGCGATCAGACTAATTCCCTATCCGTAAAATTCGAGCTAAACTAACATATACATATATACATGCCCCTGCCTCCTGGGAGGGAGAATGGAACATGTGTTAAAGTATTTAGTGATCTGAAATATAATCTACACTAACTAGCTTAAAAAAAAAAAAAAGGTTCCATATAGAACCTATGTACCTATGTGGTTTGCACGTATGTATATACATATTGTGCGTGTAATGTATGTGGGTAGCTATTTATGTATTTAGCCAGTAGCAACTTTTTAGTGCTCGAACTTAACATAACATACCATCACGCCTGTATCCCCGAAAGGTTAGGCAGAGGTGTACTAATGTACAGAACAGTTCGCCGGGTGTGTTTTTTGGTACTATGTAATAGCGGGCGAGCCTATTGCCATTAATCGGGTACAAAGCCAAACTCCTAGCTGCTACTGAAATTTTAATAGAAGTCGCGCTTAGGACCATTATGCTAATAAGGCAATTAGTTTGAAACTGCAACCAAAACCAGTATTGTTAGCCAACACCGAAACTTCGGTTCATATATTCATATTAATCTATGCTTCGGTTGATACCAAATCCACAGATTAAAAAAGGTAGGTACATAAAGCGCACGGCCACAGTGGGCTGAAATAGGAGCCTCCCTTTCATAGGATTTTAGAAAAATTAAATATGTTATTTCATAGTTTTTAGTATATAGTTTTGTCAAAACAGTCATATCATTGTATAATTTAGCAATTTCAAGCTTTATTTTTACCTTCTACACCACATAATATGGACTTGTAAATTTCAAATGTATGAAAATGGATTTTCTTTTCGTCATAACTTTTTTGTGTTTTGAGTTGTAAAGCTGAAACTTATAAATATCGTTACTGGGGTGGTAATGAACCCTTAGGACCTTTCACCTTGACCACGGGCGTCCCCGTTCAACAGATATTTGTTGATGAAAATTTTTTACTTTCATACAGGAAGTAATTTTTTACAAAAGTTTGCAGAGTGGTTAGACATAGATATCAAGTGGCCAGCATTTATTGAAACATACATTGATCAGTTGAGATATGAAGGTGCATCAACGAATGTTTCCTTAGCATTACAGTACATCAGTAGAATACACTGTGCCTGATAGTGTATTTTTGTCACCCAAAACAAAGTCACCGAGAAAAGTATTCGCGGACCTGAGTCCACTTCAAAAAAGGAGAACAGAAAATCTTATTAGCGAAAATGATTTTGCTACATTAGCGTACGCTTTGGCCAAGAAAGCCGCTGAAAATGAAAACCACACTGAGTTTTCTGAGTTACTAAAGCATTTAATTAAACACCCTGAAGATGCAAAAATGCTTCGAGCGTGCCTAAACCCTACAAAGCGAACTTATTCTGCTGATGCAGCACTGGGTATATCAACGTCTTTGAAGTTATCAAAATGGCAATACGTAACACTAAGGCAGAGTACAAAATACATGGGGTGTGATATTTTACCATAACATAATATAATGTAATACAGTCTGCGAAAAAGGAGTGCTACGTGGAAAAAGAAGACATGTTGATAACAGATAGTGAAGTCAAGCTAAAACTGAACATTACAGTCAAGAGACTCTTAAAAACATTACTATTTCCAACAGAGGTCAGTGGTAGCAATTTAACTCTCATCAATAAATGGGGTTTTGATGGTGCATCTGGACAAAGCAACTACAAACATAAAATGATTGGGGATGATTCCAGTATCTTCATGTGTTCATTTGTACCGTTGAAACTGGAGAGAGGATACGGATGAAATTACATGGGAAAATCCCAATGCATCATCAACATTTTACTGTAGACCTATTTATTTTAAGTTCATAAAGGAAAGTAATTTAAATATAAAAGAAGAAATGCTGGCAGTTGAAAGGGGAATTGCTGCATTGCAGCCAACTGCTGTCAATGATACAAATGTGAAACACAGAATTCATATTACCATGATAGATGGTAAGATAACTTCATATCTTTCAGATACCTCAACAGCAGCATGTGATATTTGTAAAACGAAGCCGAAATATATGAATGCCATCGACTTGATATCGCGAAGAACTCATTCTGAGGATATTTTTAAGTATGGCCTATCTTCCCTCCACGCCTGGATTAAATGCATGGAATGCGTATTGCATATTGCGTATCGCCTAGATTTCAAAAAATGGCAAGCCAAAGAAGACGATTTAAAGCAACTAGTAGATAACAAGAAAAAGATTATTCAAGAAAAGTTTCGAGATGAAATGGGACTGCTTGTAGATATAGTTAAATAAGGAGCGGGAACGACCAATGATGGGAACACCGCAAGTAGGTTTTTTGCAAATCCTCAAGTAACTGCACAGATCACTGATGTTGATGAAGAACTCATCAGGAGATTTACGGTGATTCTTCAGGTAGTCTCATGTGGAAAAGTTCCGACAATATTGTTCTAAAACAGCTCATAAATATGTCGAGTTATATCAGTGGTATTATATGCCTTCTAGCGTGCATAAATTACTCATGCATGGTGCTGACAGAATTGAGCATACTAACTTTATCCCAATTGGCAAACTTCTTGAAGAGGCTTCTGAAGCACGCAATAAAGATTTTAAAAATTTTAGAGTATTCCACTCGAGAAAAATTAGTAGAATTGCAACAAATAAGGATATTATCCATAGTTTGTTAATAACTTCTGACCCATACCTGTCCAGCATCAGACCTAAGTTAAGTCAACTTAGCCATAAACCGCTATCAGATGAAGCTAAATTGTTATTGGTAAAATCTACATCAGATAAAGAAAATATAGAGTTTGTAGATGTAATAAATTTGTGTGACTCTGAGTAATGTATGAGTGTAATTAAGTAGGTATCATCGGAACTAGGTATTGTTTTATTTATTACATACGTCTGGCTTGCACGGCCAGCTGACACGACTGACGTACGAGTGACGTGTACAAAGAAATACACAATACATCACAGGTATATATATGTATATCATAATTTATAATATCATAATTTTGTTATAAAATATTTTTATATATTTGGAATTTACATTTACATCTTCTATTTAGAGGTACTGTTGAAATCGATAAGTTAAAATGAATATAGGATCTTACACTGCTTTTATTTAGAATCCTAATCTAGCCCCAGAAATAACTGATTAATCTTTTAAGTATGACAAACATCAATATCAACGAAACAAATAAACTAATTACCCTAATTAGCAAAATCAAGACATTTTGGTACAGAGGTGGAACAAAAACAATCAAGAATAGTAGCAGGTAATGATAATTGGTGTTAATTTAAGTTTATAGTGCAAATTTATAGGTAATACAACTTTTAATAAAGAAAAATAGGTATATTGAAATTTGAAAACGAAATCTGAATCGTATTTTTGAAAACGAAGCGGTAGGGTAAATCAGTGGTAACTTTATTAATCGATACCTGTAGCATTCAGGTCGAAAATAAACCTACAGATTGATGATTTCACCTCAATAAAATGTTATCAAAGTATGAAATTTTCATCAACAAATATCTGTTGAGCGGGGACGCCCGGGGTCAAGGTGAAAGGTCCTAAGGGTTCATTACCACCCCAGTAACGATATGTATAAGTTTCAGCTTTACAACTCAAAACACAAAAAAGTTATGACGAAAAGAAAATCCATTTTCATACATTTGAAATTTACAAGTCAATATTATATGGTGTAGAAGTTAAAAATAAAGCTAGAAATTGCTAAATTATACAATGATATGACTGTTTTGACAAAACTGTATACTTAAAACTATGTAATAACATATTTAATTTTTATAAAATCCTGCGGCGGCGCGGCGCACTAAGAGTGTCGATAGGGAGTTTTTGGCGGGATCTTTTAGCTCCTATGTTGTGTTTTTATTTTATAGGTTATATTCACAGACTACTGGTAATAAATTATATTAAATAGGTTCTAGGCTTGACGAAAAAATATTGTTATATCGATGTTTTTTGTTCGATGTGTCGAATATCGATATAAAGTTCCAATTATCGAAAAGGTAGAAGAATCGTAATTTTTTCAGACCAACAAACGAAAATAATTTATAAATATTTTTTATGATTAAAAATATTACTTTTGGTACCTACCTATTTTTTTTTTACAAATTATCATATATTTTGTAGTTTGTTTGTTTATGTTCGACTTGATTTGCTGCTTTTAAATTTAGTACCCAATGTTGGCAACTCTGCCTCTCAATATCAACAGTGCTTACTACTGGCCGCGTTCCCAAGTCCGGTGAAGCTGTAAAAGCCGCAGCGGCTCTGTTTTTGGATAGGGCCCCTAAGGCTAACAGTGTAGTCAGTTCAAAAAAAAAAAACAAAAAAAAAATGGCCGCGTTTATAAAGTTCGATGAAGCTGTAAAAGCCGCTGCGGCTTCAGGGCCTCTAAGGCTAAAAGTATAGTAAGATCTAAAAAAAAAAAAAAAATTGCCGCGTTTATTTAAGACAATACGCTTAGAAACTAAATTCTGAAGGCCACTTTCGCATGAACTCAGATTTATAATCCAGAAAGTTCTTCACCGTCGTTGTGGTCTGGATATGAAAAGTTATAATAGAGATTGCTGCACCTTTAGCAAGCTCCAGTTCACTTTCAAGTTCAACCAGTGGTAGTATGCCTATTGCCTATCGAACTGAAGCAATTTATTAATCAGTTCATAATACCCATTTCACCCTAGTCCTTTCAGAAGAAATAGCTCTAAACTATTTGATTCTTGTTGTGTCCTAGATTACAATTAAGAGAATGGTATCTGCTGTAAATCTCACAGTACCCTATTGGGTACCCTATTGATATTGAAGCTGACTATCAGCAGACAACATAAATCAAAGAGTTTTCCTTCTGTCTATGTCAGATAAATATTGGTTTGAGATTAATAAATCTCTTCACTATAACGTTGTTACTGATTTCAGATAATAGTGGCCTATAGAAACAAAAACAACAACATTATTTTTATTCATAATGCACTCAACAATAAAATTATTTGCTTATAATATGTTCTACAATAACGTTATCGTCATGTGCTTTAGAAAAAAATCCTGAATAAATCCCTGATATTCATAACATAAAATTAAATGCATTAATGAAAATTCATAACGAAAAATTGGACATTGATGTTTTGATTCTATAGGCCCCAATTATGATTTGATAAGATATTATGTCCGTTGATCGGTATTTACCTTGTAAGATGATTGAGGTAGATTAGGTGAAATATACTAGATTTTTGGAGCACCAATATTTTCTTTCAAATCATACGGAGAGGTGCGACTTTACCCCTGTCTAAATTGTGAGGGCCCTTGTGTATGTGTTAATGAATGGCGACTTGTTGTGTATTTTTGTGTGGATGTGTCGTTAAGCGTAAATATTTGTCTGTGTGGTGTTAATGTAGGGGTGTAATAAAATTTTCTTGATTATTTGATGGTATGATAATTTTGGGTACATAAATTTGGTATGTATTACATGTATATATTTTATCTGTTTTATTTTATTTCATTCGTTTATTGATTTTTATTTATATTTATACTTTTATGTTGTAAATTTTGTTTCTTCCATTTATTATCAAGTAATTGGTCACCAAATTATCGTTCTTATTTCTAGCTTAACTAGGTATATGTATTTCCGTGGTAAGTGCTTTTGTAGGATTTTGTAGTTTTCAAATTTGTATTGAGTTTTAACTTCGCTATTTCTATGGTTTGTTTGAAGAATTTTGTATGTAAAGTCAGATAATGAAAATAGAAGATTTTCAATCATTTTGGGAATTTTGATATTGCGAGTTGACAACTGGGCTAGGAATTTAATTGAGGTTACTTACGGTACGCCTTTTGTTTATATTTACAAGTAATCGAAATAGGATTATGTTAACATACTTACTTATTTAAAAAAACTTTTATCGTCTGCTCTAAAAATTCACATTAGGTAATTTTTGCCACATATTTTGCTTAAGCTTTAATATATTTTTATTATTCTAATAGGTGCTTAATTAACTTATGGATTTCTGATTCCTTTCCAAAACTCATGAGAAGTAATTTTAGCTGAATCTTCCTTCCCGCCAGGATCTCGCTATGCTCACTTAATTCGTCACGAATTTTCGTTATGCATAGATGGTAGTTGTCCCGCTCGAGTATTTGTTTCCCGCTAACCAGCTCGCAATATTTATGTTTTACTCTAGCTGTATGCCACACTGGACCGGGCTATATGGTCCCATTTTCTTTTAATAGGGCATGCATTGTCGAACGCGTTATGATCTGAGCATTCAACTTTTGCACATTATTCTGCCATGGCCGAAGCCCAGACAGCGGGTGCATTGGACCAGAGGTGACTGATCACCCACCTGCACACGCTGCATGTCGGTGTATAGTCGTGCAGCAGTTCGAGTGTGCTCTGAGTCTTGACGACACCTGGCTGGCCTGTTGGTTCCGAGCCTTTATAACCGCTCTATAATCCGTGTCCGACATGACGTCCTTGAACATCACCAGGGGATCTTCGTTGCGCGTTACCTTTACTGAAAGTGAAGGTGCCTCCTCTTTGATCTTCCTGGTGACGATATCAAGGTCGTCCTTTGTTTCGTATCCTTTAGGGACCTTTTGATCTCTGGCCTTCCGCATTCTCTCTACTCTTATCCCGGCCTTTACAGCGTCCACCGCCGCTCTAATCATCTTTATTACGTCGCCACTCGAGTCGCCATCATGTGATGAGGTGACGATGATGGAGTATGTTTGGGTTTTCAGTGGTGTTATTGCTGTTATTGGTTTAATTGCGCTCCCTTGCGGGGTGTGGTCTGTTGTTCTGATATTCGTCATATTTCATTTTATTATGTCGACATCACTCCCGACATTAGGTTCTTTGGTCCTATAATATGTACTTAATATTGGTGTCATTTGTGTGATATCGTTTAGTTAATGTGCATACGTGAAATAGATTAATAAAAATATATACGGGAAACATGCATTTTAAGTTGTCACAAAAACATCGTAGATGGTTTTAGCTCCATCTTGTTATACCTCACTTTGAAGATATGAAAATATCACGAAAGCTTAAAAACATTGACAATGACAAGTGCTTCTGCGACGCCAAAATAAGAAAAAGAGTACCCGTAATACAATTAATTTGAGTGAGATAGCGATAATATTACCATTTTATATTTCCTTAAAATTTTCTGGTGTCGCACGCTCAAAATACTGTGCAACGTCAGATATACAATAAAAATGTAATTTACTTTTTCTCGCTAAAAAATACCACCTTAAAACTTCTCAAACAAATGTACTCTGTGGATTAAATTCAACGTCGATTATTTTAACAACTGACAGGCAAACGGACAACTTTTCAAAAAGCGTAAATATTTCATTGTTATGCATATATAAAGCTGGGAAAGATTTATTGTCACATAAATAACGTATTTTATGTACTTTAAATAATGTATACCTTTTTAAATTGCCGCGCAAACGATACCGCAGAGCGCGCGACGTCATGTACGATCAATAGGTAGGTATCTATTATATACACGCAGAAAATAGGAAACAACATATGTCAGCTGAACGCACCAATTGGATAAAGTTCGCTTACATATAAATGACGTTATGCGCTGTTAATCGAGTTTGACATCAACATCATTATATTAATATTCGACATTATTTATTAATTTAAAAATATTAATCAATATCAAACAACAAAAAATTTATCGAATGATTATTAGGATGAATTAATGGATGGATTTAATATTTGGATGATTAATTCCAACTACATTTTTTTAAATTTCTGTCCGGTTGCCTATTAGGGCAATTTTAACACCAAAAAAAAGAAAAAAGTGGATATAGTGTTAGAGAAAGAAAATTCATTGCCTATTTTCTTTTACTCTTCATATTTTTTATATGTTGCACTTTCAATCGTAGTGAAGGACTAAGAAAAATGAGTAAAACTAAGTAAAAATAAATAACTAATACTATGTAAAACTCTTTCCCGAGAAAAAAAAACGAGAATTCGCCATCATTTCTGCTAGTATTGCCGATGTAGCAATCTAGTGTGTTTGTTCACACCATAAGCAGAGTCTTATATGAAAAACAGTTTTATCAAGGAATCATATGAATATTATATTAAATTATTTGTAGTTATACTTATAACAAATAGTAAACACTTTGGAATAGGTAACAATATTAATTAATTATATCACATTATGTTACAAAATATATATTTGTATCTCAAACAATATATTATATTTTCTCACTTGACATTTTTCAGTTGACAAGACATTTAAAACATTATTTTTTATAAAGAAAAAACGTACAATGATATGCAAAGAGATTATACTAGTCTTATAACAAAGCCTCTTTTATTTAACAATTTCCTTACAAAATTGTATGTGAGCATTAATTTATTATGTTTAACATACACAAAGGGTCACATACTGAAAAATATTCGGAAATAATTTATGTCATCTCACAAATATTTCATGGCAAAGAAGCAATAACACTGGCAAAGGCTTTTGCGATGCCAGTTAAAATAAAACCTGACAAATGTCATAGAACTTCGAAGTACTATTAAAAACCAGAGATAGTAATAAACTTTATCGTAGAAGTTTTGACAGCTGATTTCTGAGGTGAATTTCTTAGCGAGTTTGACGTTTGTGAAATTGCTTTAGTTTGCACGTATTTACATTGTTTTGCGTATATACTAAATATTAAACGTTTCAAGAGAAATAACATGGATAAACCGAATATCACTGAGCTGCCACCTCCTTATTCAGCCACAGTTCCTCCAGGTAAGCGTACTTTACTTGTTTTTCAAAGTTTCGTAGTTTCAATGAATCACAATAAAAGATAAGCTGTACTGGCTAATGTATTTAAACCTCATATTGTTAGCGAAATATCTGGTTTTACACATCATTAAGATAACATTACTAAGTGTTAGAATTGTTTTTTGCGTCTTACATTTAAGTAGACTTTATTGCAACGAGAAAGAAAATCACTAGTTATACGGATATGATATTTTCGTTTTGATAAAGATTTGAAAAATTTCCATATGAGTTAAAAAAAAAACAAGCTTAATATTTATTATGCCACTAGAATGATGTCAATATAAGGATAGGTATTGTTAAATGTTAATATCCATAAGACTGGCTGGTAAATGCAGAATACAACGCAAAAACATTTTACCGAATGGCAAATTATTAATTACCAAACAATTTCAACTACAATTAGTGGGGTATTGGTCTTATCTGTTCTTACTGTTTTTATTTTTACTTAGTTTATAATCTTGACACAAACTCCCAATGAGCTGTGTGATAATATTGACCTAAGTAATATTCATTAATCTGAAATATACACATTGTAATAATGAGTTTTAAAATTTTATTCTTTTGTTTGCTACATTTTAGTAGTTTGAACAATGTTGTTTTTATATTGTGAATAATAATTGATCAGGAAAAATATAATTCTTAAGCTAATAAAAATTCTATATTTCATATTTTTCAATGTATAACTGAGATATATTGATGTAATTGTGTTTCTACCTTCAACATTTTGAAACCTTTTGAAAGTATTGCATTTCAGTATTGTTAATTTTGTCTATCTGTAGAGAAAAAGTATATTTATTGTGTTATTTTATTTAAAAAAGATAATATTTCATCAAACTTTGTTGATGGTATGTTTTTTTTTTAATTTTCCTGATCAATTCCATGTGTGATTTGAAATCAGTCATTCATCATCAGTATTGTGATGATAACATGAGAATGGTGTTAATTCAGAACCTTAAAATCCTTTAAAAATTATTCAGAATATGATAATTGTGGCAAAATTTATTTTGGTATACATTTGGATATAATAAAAAAAAACTCTAAAGTGCTATCTTAAAAACTACATCAATAAACAAATAAATTTGGGGACACAATTTCACACACGGTTGCTAATTCCAAAACATCAAAATAAGCAAAGCATAAAGCTTACTTATTTATGCTACTACAATAACTAAACAGCATAATCATATAGATATTTAACACCTAGACATATAACTGACAATTATGCTGATCACACTATAATTACTCATATGTGGGAATCGAACCTGCAACATCTCAACCCAATTCTTGGGCTTACTACCAACTGCATCACTAGCCCTGTTAAATATAATTATAATATACAGGGCAGAAAAAACAAACAGGTCATGGAAGAAAAGTATATTAAATATTAAAGAGATCAAGTTTAACTCAAAGGAAGCATTCTTTAAATTTTTTGAATTAATAATAACTACATTCACAGGTTTTTTTAAAAGATTGCCTGTACTGGAAATATAACCAACTAAAAATGCAAGTAACATACATGCACTATGTTATTGCACAAATCGATAGAGTCTGTGATAATGATAAAATCTCTCGAATAACCATTGTATCTTATAATTACAGGAGACTATGAAATTTAACAATTTGTACATATCAAGGTAACATGAAAGAAACTTAAATTAAAATAAGTTGCTCAAAATGAGATCCATTATTTTGTATGCACAGATTATGACTGCATTGTATTTCATAGTACATGAGTATGACTGGTATTTAACTCTTTAGCAGCTCAGCAGCAGCAACACTCAAATTATGTCAACATATTTAACTCAAATGCAGAGTTGTCTAAAATTACTTGCTTTGGACATTGTATGTATCTCTTGAGACTTCAACATTTACCAAATTTTCTACCATTCGCAACAACATCAAAGAGAGGTAGTATACAAAGAAAGTTATTTGAAGATGTCTCTCTCCTTGGAGCAGTCCGACTGGTCGAATACCTCCACCCTACAGAAGATCGCAGCCAAATAACCCATTAGCAACGTGCCAGTGATACAATAAGATTATAAGCATCCATAAGGTACAGTAGCTGCTTACCATCAAGCAGGCTGTATGCTTGTTGGCCACTTTTGTTGTATAAAAAAACAGCCAGTATTTGTCTATCCAATACCTCTCACTAATAATTTGAGACTTTGTGGTTTAAAAGCAAGCTTCTAAGTTATCAAATTATTGCCAGTGATACAATAGGATTATAAGCATCCATAAGGTACAGTAGCTGCTTACCATCAAGCAGGCTGTATGCTTGTTGGCCACTTTTGTTGTATAAAAAAACAGCCAGTATTTGTCTATCCAATACCTCTCACTAATAATTTGAGACTTTGTGGTTTAAAAGCAAGCTTCTAAGTTATCAAATTATTGCCAGTGATACAATAGGATTATAAGCATCCATAAGGTACAGTAGCTGCTTACCATCAAGCAGGCTGTATGCTTGTTGGCCACTTTTGTTGTATAAAAAACAGCCAGTATTTGTCTATCCAATACCTCTCACTAATAATTTGAGACTTTGTGGTTTAAAAGCAAGCTTCTAAGTTATCAAATTATTGCCAGTGATACAATAGGATTATAAGCATCCATAAGGTACAGTAGCTGCTTACCATCAAGCAGGCTGTATGCTTGTTGGCCACTTTTGTTGTATAAAAAAACAGCCAGTATTTGTCTATCCAATACCTCTCACTAATAATTTGAGACTTTGTGGTTTAAAAGCAAGCTTCTAAGTTATCAAATTATTGCCAGTGATACAATAGGATTATAAGCATCCATAAGGTACAGTAGCTACTTACCATCAAGCAGGCTGTATGCTTGTTGGCCACTTTTGTTGTATAAAAAAACAGCCAGTATTTGTCTATCCAATACCTCTCACTAATAATTTGAGACTTTGTGGTTTTTTAAAAGCAAGCTTCTAAGTTATCAAATTATTGCCAGTGATACAATAGGATTATAAGCATCCATAAGGTACAGTAGCTGCTTACCATCAAGCAGGCTGTATGCTTGTTGGCCACTTTTGTTGTATAAAAAAACAGCCAGTATTTGTCTATCCAATACCTCTCACTAATAATTTGAGACTTTGTGGTTTAAAAGCAAGCTTCTAAGTTATCAAATTATTGCCAGTGATACAATAGGATTATAAGCATCCATAAGGTACAGTGGCTGCTTACCATCAAGCAGGCTGTATGCTTGTTGGCCACTTTTGTTGTATAAAAAAACAGCCAGTATTTGTCTATCCAATACCTCTCACTAATAATTTGAGACTTTGTGGTTTAAAAGCAAGCTTCTAAGTTATCAAATTATTGCCAGTGATACAATAGGATTATAAGCATCCATAAGGTACAGTAGCTGCTTACCATCAAGCAGGCTGTATGCTTGTTGGCCACTTTTGTTATATAAAAAAACAGCCAGTATTTGTCTATCCAGATACCTCTCACTAATAATTTGAGACTTTGTGGTTTAAAAGCAAGCTTCTAAGTTATCAAATTATTCCCTTTAAGTCATTACTATTATGACTAGACTAATATGAAATAGCATTAAAATGAACACAATCAGCAAACAAACAAAAAATAACATGAGATTATCGAAATAATCTTTTCAGTTTCACAATTATAACAACACACATAGATAGTCAAAATAAGGTCTCCAAATTTAATTTTACTAATATCTTAAATAATTTATTGTCATAATAACTCCTTTAAAAAATTAACATTCAAAGGTAGGTAGGTAACAATAATCTTGCCAATTACTGTAGGTAGAAATGATTTCCTAGATAACTTTTTACAGATACTTCACACATTATCTTTTCTTTTATTAGGGTACCTACTCTCATCCTGGTATTCTAAGAAAATTAAAATAACTTTTACATTTCTAAGTAACTCTAGGTTAGGTAATATTAGACTTAAATTTCATGGAATCTTTTAATTGTAAGATACAATGTTTATTTGAGAGATTATTGTACAAGGGTTTATTATAGGGTTGTTGATTATGTGAATGATGGTAATGTCTGGATGTGATTCCCTCTCTGTACATCTACTGAAAATGATAATAACTGTATATAATTGAATACTGTAAAACAATTTAAAAAATAAGAAGATAATAAGATATTGATAAACCTGATGGAGTTTGTTGTTGGTTCTTCTCGATGGCTGGGATGTTTTCCATACCAGTGGTAGTGTCTTCATTCATAAGTGCCTTCATGGGGCCTAAATTGAATAAAATATATTTTGATTTTGAGATTTTATCCCTACCATAGACCCTATTGATTAGTGCAATAACATAGTGAATGTCAATTTTTTTTGCATTTTTTAGTTGGTTTGATTCCCGATATAGGTAACCTTTATAAGAATAAAATAAAAAAATGTTTCCTTTGAGTAAAATTTGATATCTTCAATATTGAATATACTTTTCCTTCATGTCCCTTTCGTTTTTTTGTCATAAAAAACCTGCCATTCTGTATCATATGAACTACAAAAACGATTATTCAAATCAAAGGGGTATTTTTTTAGTTTAGAGTGATCATATATTTAGCTCTCTAGTTGAACACTGTAAATAATAATGTAATGTAAATTCATATTATAATAGAAGAAAATTATTTATGTTTGTAGAGCATTAGAATTATTCACAATTAATTAAATCAAGTTACGAAATAAAAGTGATATAGAAACATTGTAATTTTTCGATTATTTGACAGATTGGTTGTTTAATTTTTGCAAACTGTGTAATCTACTGATCTGATTAAGATAAGCTATATTGAGAGATTCTAAATTAGAACTTTAATCTAACCCAAACTGTAGTTGAGTCTTGATGAGGATTAAAAAGTGCAATATTGGTGAAGTTGCTTGCAGAAGCTAAGTTAAACTAAATCTTCTTCTTCTTATATATGAATGTTGATGTTTGTATGTATATTCCCTATGGACCCCAAAATGGCTGAAGCGATTTTGATGAAGTTTAAATACTCAGCAGGTGATCAATAAACTTTGGTAGCAATTATATTTAGAGCCTATGCGCATGACGTTTTATAAACGAGCTGACATCGATACAAACGCACAGATACGCCGATACGGAACATGCGGACGCGCTGTAAACGCGAGTTGCTTTGCTGCCTACTGAGCTGTTCCAAAGACTAGATTAATGCAATTTGAATCGTATTTTGAAGGTGGTATGAAAGCTGCAGCATCAAAGTTGTACCATGAATTGGTTATCGTTGAAGGATGTTTACAGTCGAGGTGGTGACTATCGGTATGGTAACCGTCTAGATGAGATGCTGACCGATAAGATCGTGGTAGTTGAGATGATGACCGTCAAGACCATGGTTGTTGAGACTTTTACAATCAAGATGGTGACCGTCAAAATGGTAACAGTGAAAATCCATTGTCGGCAGGTTTGGTTTTCGCATAAAATATGTATATGTATGTAGACATCGACACAAACGCGCGTTTTAAGCGCATTTTATTTGTTTTTGACCATACAAACGCATACAAACTGCTAAAATGCGTTGATGACGCACTCATCAAAAACGTGCGTCGCCAGCTTATTTGAAAAACATCGTGTGCATAGGCTCTTATGTTCCCCATGGACTCTAAAACGGCGTATCAACGCATGGCCGAGTTTACTATTAAACTATATAAATAAAGATTTTCTTTTAATTTATACATAATGAATGAAGTACATAGTTATTTATGATTTAAATAAACAATTTCAGGACCTCAAGCTCATAAGTATCCTCCAACTCAGTCGGCTGGTGAGCCAGGAGCACCTTTTCCACCGCCACCGCCGGGTTACACGCCGTATGTTGCGCCGCAGCCTACGACGGGTTACATGCCCAACTATGGAGCTACAAATATAATCATACCACCAGCGATAATCACCGTCGGCGCCTGTCCAGCCTGTCGAGTCGGTATCCTAGAAGACGACTTCACATGTCTTGGCATCCTCTGTGCCATTCTCTTCTTCCCGATAGGTATCCTGTGCTGTCTCGCTCTAAAGAACAGAAGATGCTCTAATTGCGGGGCTATGTTTGGCTAATAAACATTTATTATCTTTTTATACATAATCTTTGAACAGATTGTGAAAACATTGTTCATTACAAAAGTTATTGAACACAATCATCTCTGATTGTTCAATTTATATTTCTGCCGTCTGTGGTTAAAATGAATATTATTGTTATTATATAATTACGATCTCTATACATTATTTATCTCCCTTATTTAAGCTTATGTTTTCCGCTATTGACCTTTAATAGCCAAATAGCTTTAAATTGCTGTTTTCGTTAAAAAAAAAAAAAAAAAAATATTAGTAATATTATCTTTTGATGGCAGTCTTCATAATAATATATTTAACTAACATGTAGGAGGCGCCATCTATTAACAATTTATTTACTCTCACTTGTCAGATTGTTTGCATACTTTATCCGAAATATTTGTATGGGTCAGCTAGTACTGTGACAGTCTTTTTATTTTAATTAGTTATATTTTTCTATTACTGCTTAGCCCATACTGAAAAGTAAAAGGCATAATATAATGAAACATAAATCATTCCTCGAAGTCAGACCAGAAAACTAAATTCAAAACACCAAAACCGGTATGAAGTAATCTCATGTGTTAAAACGACACGCGCGCCACCTATCAATCATTAATGTTACATGTCAGATACATACACGCAAGTCCTGAAAATAGGTATTGTATAAAGTTTCAACTCGGGCGATAAACGTGGCGCGAATTCATGTTGTAAAAATTATGTATTAAGGTAATATATGAATATTAAAGTGAAACAAAGGGGTATTCTTGTGTTTCAATATTAAGAATCAAAATGACGGCAATGTCTTTACATAAACGCCATTTATAAGTGCGAATGCCGACATTGCGTAATTATCGTATTTATAATTTATCTCATCTAAAAGCAGTTACATTTCCTCTCTTGTTTCCTTGTATTATTCAGTTAACTGTTTATTCTCAGCAGACGATAGAAATAAGAATTGTATAATCTAGAATATTCGATTGTAGTCATTATTGACAGTGTTGCATTATTAAAGTTTTAACAATAAAAACTTCACATTGAAATATTGTTGACAATTTTTAATAGTTTATAAATACTACATAGATGTTTTGGTATAATTTCCACCTCAACTCTTATCTACCGCATAATCATATCTGTATTGTCTCATTTATTAAGACAGTATTTATGGATAATATTTCCAAAATGATGCGAAATTCAGAATCATGGGATTTTAATACTGAAAGAAACATATTTTTTTCCAATCATTTATATTATTTCTCAAAGATGTTTTTCTTTCTGACAATGCCATATCTCCGTTAATTCTTCATCTAAATGAATGATTCGAAGTATTCGAATAAATAATAGTTTAAAATTAATGTTGTTGTTAAAAAAAAAACTTTTCAATTCGCAGTGTTTTATTAGGCGCCATCTATTAAAACTAACGTTACAACTGTTAGTTAGATTTTTTATAATCTATAATGTGCGAGATATTCTCACGAGTAATACGAAAATCCGACTTTAATTAAACATTATTATTTTTAATCAAAGAATCAATTGTGCCACTTTTACTACTATGAACAAAGAATACATTTTATTCCGTGAATATATCGTTGTTAATGACGTCAGAGAATGGTTTAAAATATTCCACTTTAGTACATAAACGATGCTAATAATAGTTTTTTTTTTTAATTATTTTTATTCGTATAGCATTTTTGTGTCAATTACTATATTTAAAAATATGCGTAAAAATAAATAATGAGAAACTCAACAATGTAAACTTTTCATTGAATTAAATGTGATATTGTCTATCTTGTTTTTATACTAATAAACATTCGAGTTTGCTTTACCTATAGAATTTCATGGACATACAATAATCATCTTTAGTTTGTATGCAGAACTTCACCAGTTACAGGATATTGGGATATTATGGTATTACAATAGAATTCAGAGCCTGTTTTGTGGTTTTTTGTTTGGGTACCCCAAGCAGTGTAGTAGAGTAGTATTGTAGTATCTTCGTTGCTTTCGGCCATATTTTATTTAAGCAGATATAAAATAGACTTCTAATACATTTTTATTATAGTACATTAAAAAATTAGTTTTTCTGTTATACAAATAGATAATGATTTTTGGTAGAAAAACAATGTTTTTTTGTTAACGAGTTCGATTTCTAAACTTATCTGTTAAATACAATTTTTGGCTTAAAAAAGAAATCATCGATGTCTACTGGATTGCGATCCTCGTGAAAAAAATTGGTCGTTTGTGTAAGTTTCTCACAGTTTGTACACATGAAACAGAAGTATAAATTTTTGGAAGCTTATTAAAGCCAATACCTTGTACCTAAGTAAGTTTACTTTTCAACGGGGAGTAGTTTGCACCCAGTTGAGGAACAATTAATTTATAGGTTGATTTATTATTTCACACGGTTTTAATTTTTTTTAATTTAACTGGCATCTCTGGATAAATTCCATAAGTTGGCCAGTGTCATGTGTCAACTATAATGTATTATCCAAGAGAAAAGTAGTGGGCATTTAACTTAAGGTAAATTTAGCTGATAAAATTCAATTCATTGTTTATCCAAGTTGACTTCTAACCATATCTAAAATAAGGACTGCAGACTGAAGTATGTGTGTGTAGAGTGAACTGTGTGTAAGTGTGTGTGCAACCTCAAATCCCACAGGACACTATCACGCAAGCAATCTGTTCATCAAAACCCTTTTTTTATTTTGAATTTTCACCTATTTCCTCTAATAAGATAAGTCACACTTTTCTGGTCTGTTTCATAATCGTTCCCAAAAGTAGCCTGGTGATTCTAGCTTATTGAATTTATTCTGTCTGTAGTTTTGATAACATAAGCTATACCTACCTACGCTATTTATATAATTCACATAACACAATAGACATAAGAATATATAAATTCAATTTAACCCAATTAATACTGTCATTATCTGTACAAATAGTAAAGTCTACGCGAGCGAAGCGGTGGGAGTAAAGTAAGAAATATAATCGGTAATCTACAATAATAATATGTGTTTTCTGACAAAATTCTTTAAGTAAGGTAGGTACGCATTTTGTAAGGGATACAAATAAGATTTTTTTAAAGTGTTTTGCCTTATTGCTATTTTGTATTACACACGACAAACTATAACATACTGTCTTGTTACAATAAAAATTAGGTAACCGCAAGGGACAAGTAAAAGTTCATCTATAATGAAAGCTCACAAGTTAATGTGAAGTTTAAAGTCTTCGGATATAAATATTTTCTATCCTATCTAAGTATCATGAGTTACCATGAAATTTCATAGAAACAAAAGGTTTTTGACGTAATAAATTTTTCCGTTGTGTCAGATATCGTTAGTATACAATTGTATCATTCATTACTTTTGTATATGATTATTTTACTATTAACTATTATCAATTAGTACACATTTATAATAATATGTTAGAGACCGCAAAGTTTGGGTATATAGTTGATTGACCCAAAAGTCTATGCATTTGTATGTACTGTAAAAAAATATTTTTTCAATAGGGCTTAGTTACTCTACTCCAACGCAGAATACTCAGGCCACCGTTCACTCTAAATTACATATTAATTAAAACCGGAATGATTAACGATCGACGATGTCCATAATAAATCAGTTTTATACCGCCGATCGTTAACCTCGAATCTTTACTCATCTTTACTCATCTAAATGCGATTATAGATAGGGTCCCGTGGGAGTGATTTTCATCGTTGCTTAAATATGTAATACAGCAATCGATATTTATATACCTAGCCTGGTCTTAAGTTCTGTTGCATTTTTTTAAATGAAGTAATGTAATGTTCAAAAACTTATATGTACATACTACCTGTCCCCGCGGCTTCCCTCGCGTGAACTACAAAAACTTTTTTTACTTGGATAAAACGTATGTGATTAATCTATTGTATGCCAAATGTCATCCAAATCCGTTCTGAATTTTTTGTTTTATTGGATTTCGGCGAATTCGCGCTTTAACAGGATTAATAGCCTTTGTAGTTTTAACAGTAGGTAGGCGGCAGCCCCGATTTTATATGACTTTGAACAAAGAAAGTGTTGGTATATTTTGTTATTACGATATCCGAACATACGGTTGATACCTAGAGTTTTCACAAATTCTCAACCAATTCTGATCAAATTTTATTCCATACTTTATAGGCTTTGAGAGTAGTCAATAATAAAATTAGATACTGTAATTTTTTTTTAGTTCGTAACCGATTTTCATGAAATGTTGTACATGGAAAGTATATGTCATTTCTCAATTGATATATTATATGTAATTATGAAGGAATTGTCAATAATATGAGTAAAATATAATTACTGGATTTAACTAACTACAGCGTAGTAACAAACGCTAAATATATATAAAAATAGATAAGTAGTAAATTATTTAAAATGCAAATGGTGTACCTACACAACTTTCAGAATGTTTTTTGTTGAGTTAGATGCTACATTTTCGACCCTTCATTATTTATAAATGTAGTTCGTAAATTAAACCAATTATGAATGAATTGTAGAGATTTTATAATTAAACTACTTACATTTATTTATTCATTCGCGTCGAGCCGTTGGAATCCACTTGAGAGAATTTGAACTGTAATCTTAAATACATATTTATTAAAAGAAAACTCAATTATAAGAAACAAGTTATATAATTTGAAGTCACTATAATTCAGCGGTAGAGGTAATATTTGAAGGAAGTACCTATCAAATAAGTTTGGAGTTTTCGATGAAGGAAAATTGTGTGATCCCACTATAAGGGGTTCCCAAAGTGTGCGCCGCTTCATAAGCAGGGGCACTGCAAGGCTATTCTATTTTACTTTTTCCCGGAAACTAAGTAATTTTGGTGGACTAGGACTAGAAAACGGAAGGTTTAGGTATTCAAAATGTTGTTTTTATTTATGTGCCTTATTAGTGTCGTTATACCTAACAAATTATAGGTAACCTACACAAATTTTGACTAGGGCGCCGTGCCGCGCCTTTTCAAAATACTAAATATTGTTTATAAGTGCGTTGAGCCTTGAACTGAAAGAGGTTGGGAACCCCTGCTCTATGTAGGGTATAGTAGTAGTGGTAGGGTTAATATCCTAAAGTCCTCCTAATTCATTACTATTCTCAAGTTGATTATTTTCGACAAGCACCTATTTAGTTTTTTTTTTAAATAACTGATTATTATTCTAGTCTTAGCGAGTTATTGTCTCACACAATTAAAGCTTATGATGATATGAGATTTTAAAAATTCTTATGCTGTTAAACAATAAAGAAATTAAACAGTACACAAATGAAACTATATCCAACTTTCTTTATATAAATTTTAAATAATAATCACTCATCGTTTTCAGTATTAGATAAATATATACCTAGTGTATAAGTGAAATAATATGGTCTTTAGATAAAGTACATCAAGTATTAGTTAAAATTAATAATATGCTCTTATATATTTACTGAATTAAGCAAGCATCATGAGATTATAAACCTCAAAATATATTTGTAATTATATTAGGTAACAAAAAGGCTTTCTTTAAAGTCCTTAGGCTAACAGATTTGATGATCACACGCCATTCTCTAAAAACTTTTAAGGACGAAATTCACATCATGGTAGTAATTGTGTAACTATGTAAACAATTATTTTATACATCTAATGTGGCAAACAAGCATACAGCCCGCCGGATGGTAAGAAACTATCGTAGTTTTTGGACGCTTGTAATACCATAGGTATCATCTAAGCCTACTCACCGCAGGAACACAACACAATGTTATTTGACTGCGATCTTCTGTAGGGTGGAGGTAACCCAACAGTCGGACTGCCCTAAATAGAGAGAAATTTACAAAGAAATTTCTCTGTGATGCGAAATGGCATATACTGAATAAACTATTAGAGATGTAGCAAATCAATGTACTACATAATTGTAGACAATAAAAATACCTACAAAAAAGGTAGCGAGAGATATGTCTATCTTCTAAGGAACACCACAATAGGCATTTTTGTTTTTAAAATACTCGGGAGCGGGAGAGCAAGATTCACACGTGTGCCGGATTGATGACATTCTGTAGTCCACGTGAGCGAAGCCGCGGGCACAGCTAGTTATATTATAATCATGGAGAATAGAAGAGAAGAACTATTTATTCTCCATGATTGTAATGTAAGTACTCTGACAGCTATCATGTTAATTAAACGTATTGTTAATAGATGGCGCTTTGAATATATTTTCATTATCATCAACAGATAGCGTTCCTAATGAAAATTTTGAAATAATTTTTTAATGTACAACTACTAATCATTATTTCGTGAATAGCGAAAGCATTTGAATCATTAATTTTGTTGAAGAATTAATGGATATATGGCATTACCAGAAAAAAAAACGTCTTTAAGAAATAATCTGTTATCAACTAGTTGACAATTTTAATTTTATAGCTCAGTGAAATAAAAAATATATCGACATCTGAAATTTTTGCAACATGTTCGTTGTAGCTTCAAACATGTATTGTAGCATTTGTACCATATACGTAATATGCAAGTGTAATATATTACGCATATATTATAAAAATATTCTATTTCTCTTCATTGATAATTTGCGGCGTATAAAGAATCAAACACATCATAGTATTTAATGGAATTGTATTGTAGTACTATGTACTACACTAATGTAGTATGTACTACACTAGTATAGTACATAGGTATAGTCATAGAAAGTAACTTGGTTGCTTCAAGAGCCATTCGCTAGGCTTTACGACATGTGGGATTACGACATCCGAAGTATAAAGTCTGCGAGGCAGGCTTGAAATTTTTCAATCATGTCTCCTATTCACGTATCCAACTGTAATCTTGGTAATAGATGACAACCAATTTTTGCAATGGTACAGTCACTATGTACAAACTGCTGAAAGACGTATTCCACAATGTAGAATAATGTGGATTAAAGTAATATTGGAAATGGATATTGCTCTTTATAATATGGAATATTTTCTATGTGCTACTAGTGAGCTGAGAGGTCGCGGTGTCGATCCTCGCACATATTGACTTTTGTGTGATGATAATAATATATGCTATGCTCCACGGTTTAATCAGTGTTAAATTTATTCGAGCAACTTTCCCTCGCGTTCCCGCTAAAGCACACGTAAAGCCTGTCGTTTTTCTTATTTCTCGTATGACTACAGCTTGCCAAATTGCTTGACGTTCACAGTTACTAAAAAGTAAAAAAGTAGTTAAAAATAAAGTATTACTCCTTAAGTTATATAGCCTATAACCTTTATCAATAAATAAGCTATAAAATGCAAAAAAGATTTGTTAAATTTGACTGGCAGTTGCAGAGATTAGCGAGTATAAACAAAAAAAAACATGCCCTGAGAATAAAGGCCTTGTGACAAATTATAAACTCTTCTAAATTTTTTATCCAAACCGTAACAAAACCTAGTGGTCTTGGCGGACAAAATGCCTTGTTATGATCAGCGACTTAAACCACAATCCACGCTCAGCTCAAGCCAAGATCTGCAAGTGCGGGTAAGTGTTTTATTTTTAATAATAACACGGCAAATTCACGGTACTGTCCCTGATGGTAAGCACACTGGAATCCTAACATAACGGTGATTACCGAGAGATCGTAATCCATCGACGGTCGCCGCTGTCATGCCGGCCTGCTAATGCTGACAAGCTGATCCAGAAACGTAACACGCAAAAGCGCTATCGCTATCGCTATTTCCTCGTTCGTTACTCAGCAAGGTGGTGGATATGTAGAAGAACTATTCCAAAGGAAGGATCCTCCGACCAGACGGGTGTTATGTCTGGCGGGCAGCTGCCCCACGGTTGTTGTCGTTTTTATTATATTTTTTATGTTGTTTGTAAAGGAATTTGTGTCAGTATGTATATTAATATTTGATTTGAAGTCCGGTAGTTCTGCCTTGTAGTTTATATTATAAAGTCTTAAAATAAAGTTATTATTTTTATTGTGGAATGTAACATATTGCCTTATATTATTATATGTAAACTATTTTCTATTCTAATATAGTAAAGTTTGTGAATATGTTTGTCGGAGGTAAATTCTGGAACCACTGATTCGGTTCTAAAAATTATTTATATTTATTTATCTATTAATTAGGCAGCTGTCCGCCAGACATAACACCCGTCGGGTCGGAGGATCCTCCCTTTGCAATAGTTCTTCTACAGATACATGTCCTCATACTTTCCTATACTCTAACTAACGAATGTTGTAAAAAGTTCACAGTGTACACCCGTCCCATACTCGTTCCGGGTTTAAGTGCACCTTAAGTTTATCGGCAGTAAAGTTTGATAACTTTCACGTTATCACGCGCGGGTAGTTACCCGGGACGACATTAAAGCCACTCGTGTGGTTAGGTAGGCTGTAAAATTTATTTAACAGACACATTCACTTTTGGCGAGGACATGCAAGTTTGTATCCGTTGTTAATGTGTGACTTTTAATTAATAACCCCCGACGCAACTAGAGGGTCGAGTGTATCTGTACCTGTCTGTCTGTAGCGTCGTAACTTCCAAACGATTGAACCGATTTTGATTTGTAACGAAGTTACTTATCCCGGAATGGGATTTAAAGTGAAAAAGTGACCGACCCAACCGACATTAAAAAAACAAACACTTATATCATAATAGGACTAGCTGTGACCCGCGGTTATAATAATACTTTAGTACAGACAATAATTTTATCGGGAGGTCTGATGCGTCACATCGCACGCTGACTATTGAATTATTTTAATTTTCCATTAACTCTTAAATTATTCGTCCAAATGACACGCTGTAAACGGCAAAGATTATCTCCATAAAATTGTCTTAATAATGAAGTAACTTTCCTTCGTAAGGTTTAATATGTCATGCCTAAAAATAATGCACATAAATCAATTTTTAATTTTCAACAAACTTTTGTTACAATATACCTTATAATTTTTTTAGATGTACTAAGAACCAATATTTTTATAGAACATTGTATTTACGTATCACTAACCATTATGGCAGTGCACGCGGATAAAGCAGTTACAGAGCGCTTCGTGTTCCGACTTAATAAAAAATAATATTAAAGGCTAGCTGAGAGGTGTAGCTTAATGCTAGATAGTCTATACTATTCCTCGTGAACCAAGCTATCACATACAAAAAGAATTTTATGAATCCGAATGGTAGTTCCAGAGATTGACAAACAAACAAGAAAAGTTTCCCGCTTTATTATATTAGTAAAGATTTTCAAAATTATGACAGTAGTGGAATTGGCTCAACTGTTGTATGTATAGTGAGAGTGGTCGATGGTTCTTCGAGTCACACTAACTTGTGATATTTTTGTTTAAAGCCATTTTTTTTAGTTTTTTATAGAACATTGTATTTACGTATCACTAACCATTATGGCAGTGCACGCGGATAAAGCAGTTACAGAGCGCTTCGTGTTCCGACTTAATAAAAAATAATATTAAAGGCTAGCTGAGAGGTGTAGCTTAATGCTAGATAGTCTATACTATTCCTCGTGAACCAAGCTATCACATACAAAAAGAATTTTATGAATCCGAATGGTAGTTCCAGAGATTGACAAACAAACAAGAAAAGTTTCCCGCTTTATTATATTAGTAAAGATTTTCAAAATTATGACAGTAGTGGAATTGGCTCAACTGTTGTATGTATAGTGAGAGTGGTCGATGGTTCTTCGAGTCACACTAACTTGTGATATTTTTGTTTAAAGCCATTTTTTTTAGTTTTCACATATTGACTTTTGTGTGATGATAATAATATATGCTATGCTCCACGGTTTAATCAGTGTTAAATTTATTCGAGCAACTTTCCCTCGCGTTCCCGCTAAAGCACACGTAAAGCCTGTCGTTTTTATTATTTCTCGTATGACTACAGCTTGCCAAATTGCTTGACGTTCACAGTTACTAAAAAGTAAAAAAGTAGTTAAAAATAAAGTATTACTCCTTAAGTTATATAGCCTATAACCTTTATCAATAAATAAGCTATAAAATGCAAAAAAGATTTGTTAAATTTGACTGGCAGTTGCAGAGATTAGCGAGTATAAACCAAAAAAAAAACATGCCCTGAGAATAAAGGCCTTGTGACAAATTATAAACTCTTCTAAATTTTTTATCCAAACCGTAACAAAACCTAGTGGTCTTGGCGGACAAAATGCCTTGTTATGATCAGCGACTTAAACCACAATCCACGCTCAGCTCAAGCCAAGATCTGCAAGTGCGGGTAAGTGTTTTATTTTTAATAATAACACGGCAAATTCACGGTACTGTCCCTGATGGTAAGCACACTGGAATCCTAACATAACGGTGATTACCGAGAGATCGTAATCCATCGACGGTCGCCGCTGTCATGCCGGCCTGCTAATGCTGACAAGCTGATCCAGAAACGTAACACGCAAAAGCGCTATCGCTATCGCTATTTCCTCGTTCGTTACTCAGCAAGGTGGTGGATATGTAGAAGAACTATTCCAAAGGAAGGATCCTCCGACCAGACGGGTGTTATGTCTGGCGGGCAGCTGCCCCACGGTTGTTGTCGTTTTTATTATATTTTTTATGTTGTTTGTAAAGGAATTTGTGTCAGTATGTATATTAATATTTGATTTGAAGTCCGGTAGTTCTGCCTTGTAGTTTATATTATAAAGTCTTAAAATAAAGTTATTATTTTTATTGTGGAATGTAACATATTGCCTTATATTATTATATGTAAACTATTTTCTATTCTAATATAGTAAAGTTTGTGAATATGTTTGTCGGAGGTAAATTCTGGAACCACTGATTCGGTTCTAAAAATTATTTATATTTATTTATCTATTAATTAGGCAGCTGCCCGCCAGACATAACACCCGTCGGGTCGGAGGATCCTCCCTTTGCCATAGTTCTTCTACAGATACATGTCCTCATACTTTCCTATACTCTAACTAACGAATGTTGTAAAAAGTTCACAGTGTACACCCGTCCCATACTCGTTCCGGATTTAAGTGCACCTTAAGTTTATCGGCAGTTAAGTTTGATAACTTTCACGTTATCACGCGCGGGTAGTTACCCGGGACGACATTAAAGCCACTCGTGTGGTTAGGTAGGCTGTAAAATTTATTTAACAGACACATTCACTTTTGGCGAGGACATGCAAGTTTGTATCCGTTGTTAATGTGTGACTTTTAATTGATAACCCCCGACGCAACTAGAGGGTCGAGTGTATCTGTACCTGTCTGTCTGTAGCGTCGTAACTTCCAAACGATTGAACCGATTTTGATTTGTAACGAAGTTACTTATCCCGGGATGGGATTTAAAGTGAAAAAGTGACCGACCCAACCGACATTAAAAAAACAAACACTTATATCATAATAGGACTAGCTGTGACCCGCGGTTATAATAATACTTTAGTACAGACAGTAATTTTATCGGGAGGTCTGATGCGTCACATCGCACGCTGACTATTGAATTATTTTAATTTTCCATTAACTCTTAAATTATTCGTCCAAATGACACGCTGTAAACGGCAAAGATTATCTCCATAAAATTGTCTTAATAATGAAGTAACTTTCCTTCGTAAGGATTAATATGTCATGCCTAAAAATAATGCTCATAAATCAATTTTTAATTTTCAACAAACTTTTGTTACAATATACCTTATAATTTTTTTAGATGTACTAAGAACCAATATTTTTATAGAACATTGTATTTACGTATCATTAACCATTATGGCAGTGCACGCGGATAAAGCAGTTACAGAGCGCTTCGTGTTCCGACTTAATAAAAAATAATATTAAAGGCTAGCTGAGAGGTGTAGCCTAATGCTAGATAGTCTATACTATTCCTCGTGAACCAAGCTATCACATACAAAAAGAATTTTATGAATCCGACTGGTAGTTCCAGAGATTGACAAACAAACAAGAAAAGTTTCCCGCTTTATTATATTAGTAAAGATTTTCAAAATTATGACAGTAGTGGAATTGGCTCAACTGTTGTATGTATAGTGAGAGTGGTCGATGGTTCTTCGAGTCACACTAACTTGTGATATTTTTGTTTAAAGCCATTTTTTTTAGTTTTCACAAGACAGAGGTTATGTATTCCAATGTATGTGTAGAAGAACTATTGCAAAGGTAGGATCCTCCGACCAGACGGGTGTTATGTCTGGCGGGCAGCTGCCCAACGGTTGTAGTCTGGTTCTTGTATATATACTCAACGATTGAGTTAATTTCTATAGCGCAATGTAGGATAGTAGGATGCGTCTTATGTGGCTCGATAGATGTCGCTATGTAGATGTCGCCACATATGTATATTTTTTATGGCTGTTCAGTCATAACTTCTTTGTTTATGAATCGATTTGGATGATTATTTTTTTGTTGGATAGGGTGGTTCCTCAAGGGTGATTTCCTTTTAATTTCATTGAGATTGGACTTTCAATTTCGAAGATACACCAGGGAAATCTTCAAAACCGTTGAAGTTGGTTTTCTTTTTTGTTATAAATAATCTTGTTGTTTATAAAGTTATGAATACACATATATTATTAAATTTAATGTACTAAATACATTTACATTTTGTTTATATTTTTATAGAAATAATTAATTTTAATATATTTAATAATTTTCATACTTTTATAAACAAAAACTAAAAGGTGGCTTATATAAAAATCCCGAATTAGCGGGATTCGAACCATCGACCATTCATACTGTTCATATAAACAGTGCGTAGAAATCTGGTCATAACACAGCTAGGTCAATTCCACAATGATGATAGTCCTGAAAATCCCGTATAAACCCTTTTGCAAAAAAAGGATCGCTTTAGATTTTTTTTTCTACTTCAACGAAAGCGGTTTTATTAATTTGACGATGCATTGGCCATACATCTATGGTATTGGCATGTTATTTGAAGCATCCTGGCATGATTCCTTAAGTTCCAAATTTAAATTAACAAAATAAAAATAATGATTATTGTAAAATTGCTTTACTAATGGCGCGAATAGCTGTAACTGTTTTTTGCTGATTACTAAAATTTTAAAACTTTTTGAATATTTTCTGCAAATTAAACAATTTAATCTTTCTTTTTTTACAATTAAGACCACCTTCTGATATGACTGATAAAGCGATAAGGGCCAGTAAAATTATAGCCCTACTTGAAGAAAGTTATTCGAAAACTTATGTGCCTCAGCGGCTAAGTGTGAGTCATTCAACAGTCCAAAGGACTTGGCAACGGTATCAAGAGACCGGTTCGATCAAAAGAAGACCAGGTTCGGGAAGAAAACGATGCACAGATCCACAAGATGATCGCTTTTTGGTGAGTCAGGCTTTGCAGAATCGCAAGGCGTCAAGTGTGGACTTATAGAAGTCAGAGGAGTAGAAGTTAGCTTGTGGACGGCTAGAAGGAGGCTTCTGACTGCCAATATCAGCAGTTACCGCCCGGCCCGGGGCCCTAAATTACTCCGTAAGCACCGTGTTCCTCGACTTCAGTTTGCTCGAAACTGTGCTTCATGGACTCTGAAGGACTGAAACAAAATATTGTTATCTGATGAAGCTAGAATCTCTTTGTGTGGACAGGACCGACACCGGCGAGTGCTGCGAAGACCACGGCAACGCTATTCGGAAGTGTGTTTCGAAGAAATCACTTCATATGGCGGAGAATCCGTTATGTTTTAGATAGATAGATAAAACCTTCATTCGCTGACCATAGGTATCATATCATAAATAATCTTAAGAAATAACATAAACTAAAGTGAAAAATTAGTGCATATATTTTCAGCAACCAGTTTGTTTGTCAGGATGCCTCTCCGACATAGGCCTCCCATAGTTCCTTAAACGCATTTCTATCTTGAGCTAACCTTCTCCATCCTATCGGTAGATCATCTTCCCCTCTCTTTATTTGACGTCCTCTATGTCTTTTCCCGTTTCTTGGGTACCATTCCATGATGTCTTTCGTCCATTTCCCTCTGTTTGTTCTCATGATGTGTCCAGTCCAATTCCACTTCAATTTCTTAATTTTTTAGGAAACATCGTTTACCTTTGTTCTTTTCCTTATTCTTGAAATGGTATATTTAGCATACTTCGCTCCATGTGACGTTGGAAGGTCCGTTCCTCGGTATGAAACCCTTGGGTCAGGCAGCCGCCCGCGCGATACAAGTGACACTATACGTGCAACACTTAGCTACCCTTAGCTTACTTAGCTTCCTCCTGGGAGGAAGGAGGGGAACGTGCATATGAGTATATGTTAGTTAGTTCGAATTTTCTTAGGATTAGGGAATTAGATAGATCGCGACCTTTTCGCATTCGCGACGACCACCACCACCACCCTGGCCACTCTGGCACCCTCGTGCGGGTCGTCAACAACTTTCGCGGCTGAGTGCCCTAAGCGCTCGCCCCCAAGTCCGGTGAAGCTGTAAAAGCCGCAGCGGCTTTGTATCGATTTCTTTTGAATATTGGTCTTTTGTAGATATTATTTGTCCCAGGTATATGTATTCATCAACATATTCAATATCCTCATATCTCATTTCATTTTTTCCTTTATTGCATTTGACATTAATTTAGTCTTTATTTGGTTCATTGATAATCCTGTTTTCCTGATTTCTTGATCCAGTTGTTGTAGCATAGTTTTAAATGTATCTAGTGTCTCGGAAAATAGCAAAAATATCGTCCACAAATCTTAGGTGATTTAGATTTCGAAATATATTTTCAAGCACTTCTGTAAAAAGTTTCGATGACAGTGTATCTCCTTGTCTGACATCTCTTTCAATGACAAACTCTTCTACCTGTTCAAGTTGTATTTTGCTGTGGAATTTTTGAGTATTTTCTTTATAATTTTTACATACATGTTTTCTATGCCTTGGTTTTCTAAATGTAGGTATGACTCAAGGAATCGAAGGCCTTGCCGTACAAATGCCAAGTAATAGTTTTGACCATACTCATTCCTTTTTTTCTATAATCTGTTTTACTGCGTGAATATGGTCAATCGTGGAATAATCAGAGCAGAACCCTGCTTGTTCCCTAGGTTGATTTGCTTCGAGTTGTTTGGTTATTCTTCTAAGTATAATTTTTGAGAACACTTTGTATACATTTAACATTAGGCATATTGGTCTGTAGTTGTTAATATCACTTCTATTTCCTTTTTTATGTAACAGGATTATGGTAGACTTTGTCCATCGTGTCGGTATTTCCTCAGTGTACAATATCTCATTGAACAAATAGGTTATGGGTTTGGATATTACCGTTATTGTTTCTTTCAATAGCTCATTTGAGACTTTATTGTCTCCAGGTACTTTGCCACTTTTTTGAGTTTGGATAGTTCTCACAAATTCTACTTCTAGTATGCATGGTATTTCTTCATCAATAACGTCCCTGTTTGCTTCTGTACATTTTGTTTTATCCCTCTTAGTATAAAGTTTTTTATAGAATTCTGTCGCCTCTTTAGCTATCGAAGATCTTTTTGTAATCAGCGGTCTAGTGTTCTTATGTTTTGTTTTGATGTTAGGTATCCATGGTGTATATTCCTTAAGTTGTTTTAGACCCCTTTTCATTCTGCCTGTTTTCTCTATTTGTTCCTTTAATATATTCAGTCTTTCTTCCTTTCTGTGTCTTCTTATTGATACCTGAATCTTCTTACTAATGTCCGCTATATTTTAGTGATTATGTTTTCGTCTTTCTAACAATTTATTTCTATCTTTCATTAATTTGATTGTTTCATCTCCCAATTTATTTATTTTTCCTTTTTTTGTCCATAATTTGTTTACATCCTTCAGTTCCTGCTCCAGAAAGCCATACTTTCCCTACAGCGTCTTGTGTTTTTCGATTTCTAGTAATATTTTCTTTAATTCATTTAAGATAATTTGTGGTAGAGGCAGTGCTAAGATATTTATATTTGACAATATATGTTTTCTTGACTTTTTATTTTCGCATATTATTATAGCACCACTAACCATTCTGTGACCGGTATTGAAATTTAACTGGTTTACTACGCTCACGTCAATGAATATTTGTTTTTCTCTAGTTAGAATTAAATCAAATTCGTTTTTATCTTTACCATTTGGAGAAATCCATGTCCATTTTCTTGATTATCCCTTTTTAAAGAAACTGTTCATTATTTTTCGGTTAAAAGAAAAAAGAAGTCTATAAGCCATTGTAAGTTATCATTTCTTTCTCCGCTACTGTATTTTCCTAAGACAAACTCATTCTCGTTTGATTTGTTACTTATCTTTGCATAACTTCTGTCAAATTTTTGTAGAATTTGTCCTTCACTGTTTCCGTATCTTGTTCTATAAGTTCATGGACTTGAAAAATTGATTACAGTTGTTTAGATGCAGGTGGCTGAATATTGAGAACTGCAATTCTGTCTTATAATCCTTCAAAGGTGACTATTTTGTCTTTTAGGTATTTTTTAATGAAAAATCATACTCCATACATCCTTTAGTTCTCGCCTTTGTAATAGAAAATATATTCTTTGTACTCTCTTAACTCTTCTCCTGGTCTTCTGACTTCGCAAAGTTCAATTATGTCCCATTTTATTTGTTCCATAGCGTATTCTAATTCTTTCAATCTATAGTCTTCCATTAGTGTTCTGACGTTTAAAGTTGGAGGGTATATTCTATTTTTCCTGTTTTTGCTTAGGGGTGTATTTCTAGGGGTTTTATGTTTTGTGCAGCATTAATTCGACGGAGCGTACGGAGTCAGTTTTCATAGAAAATGGAACATTAAATGCACACTGGTACATAACGGAAGTCCTAATTCCATATGCACAGCCCACGTTGACTGCTCCTGAGGAAGATTCTATTTTTGTGGACGACAATGCTCGCCCTTATCGTTGTAGCGACGTGGAAGTATACATGCAAAAATTGAGATCCGTCATTTAGATTGGCCAGCTCGAATTCCTGTCCTCAATCCAATTGAGCATGTCTGGGATGTTCTAAAGAGACGGGTTAGATCAGTGCAACCGGCTCTACAAAACATCAGGGAGCTAAAAATAATCATTGCAGAAGAGTAGGAACGTATTCCTCAAAACGTTATTATAAATGTCGTGTAAAGCATGCCCGGGATTTAAGCCTTGATTTTAGCAAGAGAAAGTCACACTCGTTATTAGGTTTAACTTTATTTAATTTAAAAAACTAAAAAAATATACTTCCACTTCTTATTGTTTGGACGTGTACATAGGTTTTATAGAATGAATCGAAAAATAATTAAAAAATTACCAGAATACACTTCACGCATATTAATTACACGATTATAAGCATACAGACTATGTCAAACAATCCAATTAAATTTAATTAACCTTAGAACGTAAAATACCTTAGGTGCCCGTTTTTTTTACAAATGAGTGAATGTATGTGTTTTTTTTGTGTCCGTCAATTGGACACTTTTTTTCAGTTAAGTTTCCATCCCGCGATAAGAATCTTCGTTCCGACAAACTGTCCAATGCTTTAAATTATATATTTATGTGAGAAAAACTAAGTACCCATTGTGAGTAAAAAATGTTTTGTTTAACAAACTTAAAAACAGTTAATTTCTTTGCAGCTTCTAACAAGACTCTAAATATTTAAATGTACATTTGGAAATTTTAATGGAAGTTTTCATAATTTTCTGTAACTTATAAAAAGTTAATTTCAAATATAAAAGAAAGACGAGACATTTACAAGCTGGAGAGTTAAGAATAATTATAACTAAACAAAGCATTAAAATTAACTTTTAAATGAAGCATTTATCTTCGGATTCTGTCACGGATACATTTATTTTTACTGTAAATCTTATACCGTTGAAATAATTTTGATATAAAATAATATAATGGTTATTATTATTTCATAATATAATGCGTACCGGAAAACACAGCGTGGGCAGTCCCGGCACAAGGTTGTTCGACGACCTAGTAAAGGTTGCGGGGAAGCCGTTGGATGCGAGCAACACAGGACCGGTCGTTGTGGCGATCTTTGGGGAAGGCCTATGTCCACCAGTGGTGGTATTTATTATATAGGTACTATTTATGTGCTATCTATGCTTTGTCCCTCGATATCGCCGGCTAGCTGGAAGAAAATAACTTGTTGCATTTTAAATACGCCAGTGTACGACACAAAGTACAAATATGCATTCAGTCAAAACCAGTTATCTATTTTTAATGTTGTTGACATTATAAATGGAGCAAAATGCATATGTTTTTTATTTAATAGCTTTACTTATCTATTTAATGGTTTTATTCAAATTGTTCCCGTTCACCGCCTAAGTAAACAAGTCCTATAATAACAAACGGTCCTTATTTATCCTCCATTTTAGCTTTTACTAACACCGAGGGGATTTCATTCAAATAGGGATAGGGATGAATAAAAATGTTTGACCATCTAATATTATGAAAAAACTGTACATGAACTTTTACTAGTTTCTAAGTACCGTACATGTTTTGGATCACAGAGTTATCCAACAAAGTTCTTATTAATTATTATTAACACCCTTTACCTTTACTTATTAGTAAAGTATATATGTTATAAAAACTATTTTTTTGATACAATTAAGGTGGCAAACAAGCACACGGCCCACTTAAGGTAAACGGTTATCGTAGCCTTTGTACGCTTGTAGCACTTGATCCATCACTAGCGCTTTGGTAACTTTCAACTCCACTTCTCCAAGGAGCTCTGGAAACACCTAATCAGGGCAGGAAAACAACCTAGATTATTTGACTGCGATCTTCAGTGTGGTGGAGGTATTTCACCAGTATTTAGCTGCCCCAAGTAAAGAGAAAACTCGAAATATATTTTCAGAAACTCATTAGTAAAAATGTTCTTTAACTCCATATTGTGTCCAGTAACTGAAAAAACTAATTAAATGGATTTTATTCCCAATCTTCAATCAGTAACTTCGTATTAAATCATATTGAAAAGAATTAAAATGAATCCACGAATTGATTGACAACGAATTTAATTGATGTATAGTATAAGATCGAAGAATGAAATAACATTGAAAAGAAATAGGCGATACAAGATCGAATCGAATTTAACCGTAATAGGTTAAGTAAAAGGTAGAAGAGAACCCACAAATAAATACGTATTAAAGTGGATAAAAAAGGAAACGAATCAAAACTTTATAAATAGTATAAAAAGAAATATAGCAGAATTTTGGATAGGGAAGGATTAAAAAGAAAGAATCATTGCAGAATTACATTTTCGAATATAATTCTATGCGTTTTCAGTTACTGGGTAGGTGCAATGACATTTGGTAGGTGTCAATATACTCTCTGCTTAGTAAAAAATAGATTTAAGCATTTCATTACCTTTATGAAGCTTGAATTGTGGTTATAATGTAAATATATTTTTGTATACACATAAATGTATTTATTATTAACTAGCTGTGCCCGCGGCTACGCTCACGTGGATGGCAGAAGAACGGTGGTTCAAGAAATCAGCGAGTTCAAAGAAACAAAGAAAAATAACGACGTTTTAAGCATTATAATATTAGTATAGATTCTATCGGCAAAGCATTAGTATTGGAAGAGATCGGTCATAAATATATAAAGGACAATCAAATATTTGTATTTTTATAGACTCTTTGGTGTTATCGGTAATATCTGTTTTGCTCTAGGCTTCAGCATTTGCCACAATGGAAGTTTAATAAGTCAAATTTCCATATTCCTAGAGTAGGTATGTACGTTATATATGTGATTGTCGTACGTTAATGTTTCTCTTAATCAAAGCACTGTGGTTATCTTATAAGAAAGAGGCTGTTGGTGTAAATAAATATACATCATTTTTTGAGAAAAAACTTTTCTTTTATACGTGACTACCTGTGCCCGCTGTTTCGCTCGCGTGGACGACAAAAGAACGCGTAATGCTTATTACAATCGCAGTTTCTTAAAATTTTAATTATTTATTATTGAGTAAATATACCGTGATATTTTCTTCTTTTGATAAGGACCAAGTATCTATGGAGTAAAACGATCAAAATCTGGGCAATATATTTTAATGTGTGCTAAAATAACGCAATTTTATAAAATACTATTAAAAAAAAACATTTTTTTTTATAAACCTTGCTGGTTCTTCTCGATGACTGGGATGTTTTCCGAATCGATAGTAATGTAGTGACATTCTTAAGTGCCTTTTTAAGGACTAAATTGAATAAACTATTTTTTTATTCTGATTTTGAATAACAAATAAGAGCACTCACTACCTACATGATCAATCAAGCTTTCACCAAAAACTCGGTTTTTGTTTAGTTTTACCGTGTATAATAATTAATTGATTATAAACTAGAAGTTTCGTTAAAGATACCTACTGCTATAATATTATAAGCGATCTTCCTTTACTTTTATATTACTTTTTCATACCGGGGATTAAAAGAAAACTTTCGAAATAAATAGGTAACTTTGAACATTTTTCATGTCCGTATATTGTTCCGTTATAAAGCGGAGATTAATTGTAACAATTATTGTTTGAAATCAACGGTTGTAACAATTTATATTGTATGAGATTTTCTGTTCAACATAAAACAGAAAGTTTTGTTGGCGAAATTATTTAATATGTTATTATAATTAAATTTTTCTTTCACAAAAATATATTGATGGTAACTAAAGTACATACATTATTGTATGGTCCGCACTATTCCTAGTATGAAAAAACCCTGTGTTCCAATGGGTAGTGTGATGCAATAAAATAAAATTGATATTTTAATATATTCTCTTTAAAAAAAACTTTCACTGCTTTTTTTGTAGTTAAATTTTTTAATGAAATAAATGAGTAATTTTGTTTATTTGGAGTACAGGGATAAAACAAAGTGGTCCATATGTTAGTAAACGTAATAAATAGTCTATGTTAGTAAATACAATATTTACAAATTAACAGCAAAAACCATAGAGTAATAAAGTCCTACTCTAACACGCCGAGTTCATAATTCTATGGCAAAAACGAAAACGTCTTGTTGAAGAAAGTACGCGACTTAACCGAGAGCTTCTATTTAAGTCTGTGAATAGAGAGCGATTATGTAAGGAGGAGATTTCAGAAATAGATAACTTGGAAACGACGACATCGAGTGGTTAAGTGTATAGTTACAAGTATATGCTTAGAATATTGAAGATGCAATTTGCGGCCTTTCCTGTATAAGTAGGGATTTGAGAGAATATGATGAATATGAATATATCATGTATAGTGTCCATATCTATCCTGTCCTGGAAACGACATATCTCCGTTAATTTTTTATCAAAATTAATGATTTGAATATCATTTTAAAGCTTATGTTCCTCACTACTGACGAAATACAATAATAGTTTAAAATTAACGTTTTCGTTAAATAAATTATAAGAAATAATGGTATTTTTTTTAAATACTTAGAAGGTGGTACTTCTTATTAAAATATATTTAATTGATATGTACAAAGCGCCATCCATTAACAATCTATTGGACTAACGTGACCGCTGTTAGATTTTTCATTCTATAATGTGCGAAATCGAGCGGATAATTACTGCTTCTCCTGTTTTATATTTGGATGTTTGTTAATTAATCACGTAAAAACGGCTGAACGGGTTTCGACGAAATTTAGCACACGTATAGTTCATAACCTGGATTAACACATACGATACTGTTTATCTCGGTAAAGACCCGATGATGTCCACACAAACAAAGTTACGGGCGCAGAACCTAGTATTTAACTAATCTTCAATTAAATTTAATATCTGTTGTTTGTTGCTATTAAAGTATTTTCACAGTCACACCTGGTGGAAAGTGAAGACGAAGCCGAGGATGTTACCTGATCGCTCAGTAAAAACTGGTTGACTCTTCTTTTGAAGACGTCTAAGTATGCTCTATGTTACTATGTATCAGAAAAAACAGACGATGCGAAGAGTTTTGTGCGGATAAATAGAACATCAACTACATATAGATGGAGACTCATAAGGTGTCCGGTAGTCATGTGATGGAATGGAAAGTGTGGAATTAGTTGGTGCAGCTCTTGCGCATATTCACCAAAATGAAGCCTGTAGAACAATGCGAAGTAAGCGACCCTGCACCTGAGATCCAGGCTATGCATTTTTTGTACCTGTCAGTGATCCACCACTAATGAGCCTTCGTGCTCGGCGTTCGATAGAGTCCAGCATGGCCAACTGATATTTGTCGGACCCGTCCCAAAGATGGCAGCAATACTCACCACACGGCCGCATTTGTGCTTGGTACAGATTAAGAAGCTGCGTCGGTATAAAGTACCGTTTCACCTTGAAAAGAAATCCCCAATTTTTTACCTACTATTTGTGTCTGATGGTTTCGCCCGTGTTAAATTTTTCGACTAACGTTACACCGGGCCGCCACTAACGCACTCGTGAAGCCTATCTTGGTGTTCGTTTTCCGTAAGTAGTCATGCCTACAGCTTGCCGGATCTCTTGAGGTTCATGGTTACTGTTCCGCTTCTTAGAGTCTTAGCGTGAAGTTAAAATATATTCTCAATAGGCTTTGCACTGCAAAAAGTTTTTTTAAAATTGTGACTTGTAGTTCCAGATATTAGCGCGTTCACACAAGAAAACAAAACATAAGCTTTACGTTAGTAATGCTAGTATAAAGATTGTAGTTTTAAATTACCCGTCAAATTCCATAATTTGTTAATTTTCTTTAAAACTAGTTCCATCCATTCATGGGGGCGTTTCTGGAAAGGACCGAGTCGAAAGTTTAATCTATTACCCACGTAAATAGTTCTGCTTGTGACCCACATACTCGACTAGTTTATCAATGCAAACTGAAGATTTCATTGTCTGTGGTTGAAAGAGTTTCTATAGTATTGTAAAGACGGAGTCGGAGTCTCTCTTTAACAATGACCCAGATGTCTCTGCGTATACGTTGATTCCTTTTTATTAACTAGCTTTCTAGTTTCTGTCGGTTTTTACGTACGGTACAAAATTTTTATTTTAAACTAACTTCTCTGTTTAAATAATTATTTAAATATTTTTGTACATATTATCACGTTTTTAAAATTAACTAATTAATTGGATAAATAAAATGTAAAATTATGAAAAACGTTAGGCGTAGTAGTTCCAGACACTACCTTCTACAAACATACCTATTCACAAATATAATTATTTGAATAAAAGCTAATTACCTCTATATAATATTACAATATATTAATTTTGTTAAAGAATTACTGTAGATGAACTATTGCAAAGGGAGGATCCTCCGACCAGACGGGTGTTATGTCTGGCGGGCAGCTGCCCAACGGTTTTTTTTTTTGAACTGACTACATTGTTAGCCTTAGGGGCCCTATCCAACACAGAGCCGCTGCGGCTTTTACAGCTTCACCGGACTTGGGGGCGAGCGCTTAGGGCACTCAGCCGCGAAAGTTTGTGACGACCCGCACGAGGGTGCCAGAGTGGCCGAACTTCGGCTCGGGCGGTCGTCGCGAATGCGAATAGATCGTGATCTAACTAATTCCTTAATCCTAAGAGAATTCGAACTAACTAACATATACTCATATGCACGTTCCCTTCCTCCTGCCCAACGGTTGTAGTCGGGTTCTTGTATATATACTCAACGATTGAGTTAATTTCTATTATCGTCTCACCGGGGCCCCGTGGTATGTTCGAAGCGTAGATCTCCATAGAGATATGGAGCTTCCTTCGATACATGCCTACGTTAAACAGCTCTCCCGTTCGTATTTCGACACCGCGTCGAACCACGCGAATCCGTTAATAAAAACAGCCGCCACTTATGTTCCGGCACCCACGGACATCCGGTGCAAACGCCGGCCGCGCAATATTTTTATTGATCCCGACGATCACATCGAAAATTCGAATAAATATTACACATCCGTCTCTCCAAACAGAGCGTGTCAGCGCCCACGCCCGCGTAACCACCGTTCTCTCCGCAGAGGGCGGGCGGTTAACTTCGCTCCCGCACACCCGTCACGTCCACCCTCTCTAGCGGCAACCCAAGCCTAGGTCCGTTCCTCGGTGTGAAACCCTTGGGTCAGGCAGCCGCCCGCGCGATACAAAGTGACACTATACGTGCAACACTTAGCTACCTACATACAACACTACACACGTATGAACATACACACGTGCACACCACACAGGTACATAGGTTCTGTGAGGGACCTTTTTTTTTTTTTCTTTTTTTACGCTAGTTAGTTAGCGCTAGTTAGTGTAGAAACATTCCGATTATTGAATACACATACGCACGGTTCCTTCCTTCCTCCCAGGAGGAAGGGAACGTGCCTATGTGTATATTTAGTTAGCTCGAATCGTAGGTGTAGGGATTCGAATAGATCGCGACCTATTTGCGAACGCGACGACCGCCCGAGCCGAGGTCCGGCCACTTTGGCACCCTCGTGCGAGTCGTCCACAAAACTTTCGCGGCTGAGTGCCCTCTGCGCTCGCCCCCAAGTCCGGTGAAGCTGTAAAAGCCGCAGCGGCTTTAGGGCCCCTAAGGCTAACAGTGTAGTCAGTTCTCAAAAAAAAAAAAAAGTTAATTTCTATAGCGTAATGTAGGATAGTAGGATCGTCTTATGTGGCTCGATAGATGTCGCTGTGTGTCGCTATGTAGATGTCGCTACAATCACTGTAGGTAAACTGAAGAAAAATTGTATTCTCAGCTTTTTTACGATCCCGGCACCGTTTCACTCTCATATGTGTTTTATATGTATTACTGGAGCAATCCAGCAACACTAATGTTAAGAAAGAAGCCCGTTCCAAATATGTATACCATTTCTAGAGTTTGATTTAGTGAGTTATGTATTTAGGAGTAATATTTTCAAAAATCCTTACGATCCATACGATACATTAGGAACTCATATGCAAAATCGTATACTTCTGACACATAGGTTTAAGCTGTATTTTATTCGTCAGTCAGTTTGAAGAATAGATGAGATTAATTAGGATATAGTTAGTACCTATCACTATCACTTTAGAAACCAAAATAGTTATCTATAATATTAAGATACATATCAATTAGGGTTCAGTTACACATAACTGTGTATCTTCCATGACTGTGAATTTATAATGTTTCGCTTCGTTAATCCGACGCAAATAACAGTTAATGGCCCATTCCCGGGCCAATGTAACCTAATATAACTCAATTACCAAAATCTCAGCCTATATGATATTATGACAACCAAATATTAATATGTATCCATAGAGTGAAGATAATAAGTGTTAACGGGCAATAAATTTCACAGTATTAGTAGAGTTTTTCTCGCGGCTTCGCTTGCGTCATAGTTGAGTTATGTCCCATTCCCAATGAATTGCTAAATTTATACTAATTTTCATAGATCTACTTCAAAAATTACGAATTTTCATCCCCCTTTTCACCGCCTTAGAAGTTGAATTTCGAAAAATCCTTTCTTAATGCTCATCTACAGTATAAAATAAACCCACATGCAAATTTTCAAGGTCATAGACCCAAGAGTTTGGGTTGTACGTTGATATGTCAGACAGTCTTAGGATTGCCAGCCCTACTATATAATATAGTATTATAATAGACGTCTGACTACTAGATTTCTAAAACTGTAAACTGTATATTTGAAACCTACTACCTACATCTTAAAAGCTAATTTTATTTAATAACTTTATTTTTATAAACCATTATTATCCAGAGAATTTATAAGGCTTTAGAGTAAATATGTCTGTTTAGTGTAATTTAATAAAAATATTGAGAGCGAAAACATCAAACAACGGCATTTATCGTAGACAATTTAGATCGAATAGTTATTTTAAATTGCTTTAAATATTTAAAAATAACCTTGAAATCTATCTAAAACATTTAAAAATAATAAAATAAGCTAAATAATAAATAAGAAAATATACTTAAGTGTGACAATAAATATCAAATCAATTTCATGATAATTTAAACCAAGCCGCACAGCACCATCTATGAATAGTCCTGGAAAATTAAAAAAAAATGCTTTTCAATTTATTGTTTTTTTTTTTAAATTGTGTAAAGATAAAATAATTTGGTATCTTATCACTTTGTTTCACGAAATATTTCAAATATATCACAAAATTACATATATATACATTATTTTTATATAACCTAAATGCAATTTATAGGCCATACATATGCCCATACGTGTCAAAATGCATCATAAATGTATCAACGGACTATAAACTACAACCATACCAAATTTCATTAAATTCTATCCAGTAGTTTTTGCTTGATTGGCGTTCAAACACACCGACAGACATAAAAATTTACAAAAACTATCTAAATGTGATCTGTCCCTTACACTAAAACCCCCCGTATTAAATTTCTCAAATATCTTCAATAATGTTTACAGATTTCGAACCTTTACTCTATTATTATAGGTATAGATAATATAAAGATAAAAAAAAAACGGATATTTTAGAAACTACATCGGATTGTGACTAAAGTAACAAAAAATTCTTTTATATTGTATATAAAAGGCCACCCCAATTGTGAAACGTTTGGTGTTAAAACTCAACCGTAAAAAAACTTATAATTATTCACAATCTTTTTTCCAAATGCTCTTTGTTTGATTAACGTAGGCGTTACTTGCCTGAACAGCCAACAACATTATGAAGTTAGTCATCAATGATAAATAATGTAAATTCCTTTTACTGACTTTTTTATTTAATTGTACAAAAATAATGTAATTTTTAATCTGTTATAAAAGTCAGTATGATGAAGTTACAATATATTAATTATTGATGGCATACCACATCAGGTCGCACTTCCGTCATATGATGCGCGCGCAGCTCAATAATTGTACCTACTACTAAAAACGCAAAAAAGTACAAATTCAAAAATCATAGATGTGTCACGTTATTTATTTTATTCTGATCACCGCCTTTAAATTGCTTGATGTTATTATTTTCTTAACAATATCTCTTTATTAGTGTCTAATTTAACACTTATTTTCTGGGTACACTACACCTATTTGAATTTCAATTCGATCTTATTGCCCCGATTGCCTGATTGAACAAAATGTTCAATCCCAATAATTTCCTCTACGTTTGTTTTAATAGCTTGTCATATCTTTTTCTGTTGGGGCTAGATCACATTGGGCAAAAATTACTTTACGTTTTAATTCATCGTAAGTTTAGCTTTTTTTATACGACAAAGGTGGCAAAACAGTATACGCCCCGCCTGATGGTAAGCGACTAACGAAACCTATGGACGTTTTTAATAACCATATAGGTATCACTAGTGCGTTGTCGATTTTGAACTCCCTACCCCAAGGAGCTGTAGAAACCATACTCACTGCAGGAACACAATACAAGGTTATTTGAATCTCCAAAGAAATTTATCAGTGCGCTGGTTCTCTTTAAAGGTAGTCATATATTGAAATCATGCTCTGTATATAAAACGCGTATGACGTTTCTACATCACATATTTCCAATTGTCGTAAATAAAAGACTTCAACAAATTCTGGGTTTACCGTCGAGAAATTTGTAATAATCCTCAACCATGTCTAGTATTGCAAACCTCACATAATCTAAAAGTTTTATGCTTTACGATATATTCATGAATATTGATAAATGTAATACACTAAGACATAACCCATAATCCATAATAAATAACATATAATTGATGAGGTTGAAACATTCTTATATGAGTATCCAAAATTTTGTCGGTATTTGCCATTTTCCGAGCTCTGTCAGTCTTTTGATACACAGCGCGCGAACCTCGAAAATTCACATAGTCTCTTGCACATTCGTGCGACTGTGAACAAGTATAAAGAGGGAGCGCAAATAGGTTTACAAATGAGTACCTATGCGAATAAACGTTGCATATTTGCAAAATGTTTACTTTGTGAAGTACCGAGATAGGATATTCATTTTGTATCACAAACCGAAGTACAATTAAGAAAAATATAGATTTTTCAATATTTCCAGTAAATCTTCGAGGTGATTTTTTTTGCCATTTTTTGGAATTTTTTAATAATTAATTACAATTTAAAAGAATATTTTCTTAGGAAAACGGTAAAGTTTACAACGAAGAATGTACATGTAGTTGTAATGTAATTATGTTTTTGTAAATGTTTGTTTGTGTAGACGAGGTATGAAACAGTCCTTACTTTTGAAATGTTCAAAGTTTAATTATATCTATCGTCCAAAAGACAATAACCAATATAAATGCCACTTTATTTTACAGAACATAATTACGCTCTGTGGTAGGATCATGACATGGTACATTGAGTGTAGTATTGAAACATATTTCAGTTAAATATTCGTCGTTATTTTGTTTACACCACGAATTACAGTAAGGGTAATGAATTGAGAAAGTGTAATGTGTTTACATGTGCTCAGTTTCAGCTGTAATAATATTTTGTTCAAATATTTATTTTAAAGGATCACAGAAGTGGTTTCGGTCATACATTCTAAGAATACACTATTATACACGGTTAATTTATAAATATATTATGCTCGAACCCTTACTATGTATATTTACAACATGCAATAAATAGGAGAAAGTATATAGATACAGAGAAACAAAGAAGAACACAAAATAACAGATCAAACATTACAATACAATTTATTCCTAGTTGAAGCCAGAGAATCAAATAAATAAATCAACTTTTAAACTTGTAATATTGTATTGGAATACTGAACAACTCTTATGTGACTAAAGTATCGACAAACTAAGTAATTTGTCTGTTTTAATAAGTCATTGAACCCTTGTCAAATATAACTAAACTCAAATAGAACTGCGGTTTTACGCTAGGTCACTGACAGGTTTCCACTCCTGAGGGCCAACTTGGAACGTGTCTCGTAAATAAATTAAACTTGTGAAACTAATTATAGAAAATTGCGACCAAAAGTATGCAAATTTGTCAGCATTTGCAATGGAAATTCGAACCGTTTAGTTAATTTGCGTTAAATGCATCTAACGTAACGTTGGCACTCGGTCGAGGTTCGGTTGAGCCAAAGTTAATTTACTGGGGTCTTCCAGTTTGCAAGTGCAGTCATCGAATTGTAATATGACTGGTGTATTTACTGCAGAATAGCTTGATTTTCTACACAACTAACACTATTGTTTCTTCTTCTTTGTTTTAAGCAGCTACAGACCCAAGAATATTATGATTTTTTATTTGAAGTGGATGAGTTAGGTACCTACTCATTTGCGTATTTTCGCTTTTAACATATTTCGCACGAAGCGATTCGCCCCGTCATTTATTATGCGTACAGCTAATGAGTGGAATTTACTCCGGGGTTTTAATTTCCCACATTCTCAAGAATAAAGAGCATTCGAGCGAACAGCGTTAGGAAAACGCGATTCCCTTACCATCAGGTGAGATGGTGGTCAAGCTCGTACATATAAAATACTAGTGACCAGCTCCAGCTTCTCATGGGTGTAATTTATAAAGTGGTGTATTTTATATTTAAAAAAGCGTGATTAAGTCGACTTCCACTAATTTCTTCTTTTTTTTTTTGGGGTAATTTTGAATCCATGATATTCATTTAAATTATACAATGTAAAGAACAATTTTAAATTATTATGTTGAAGATAAAAATTGTTACTGTGAGTCAACTTTCAGAGATAGATATATGCCATTGCGGACTTTTCTCTAGGCTTTTTCAATAACTGCAATTCTATATAACATTATTTGAAGTATCTCTTAAGGTTTAGCCAGCGTCCCTATTGGAAACATTGGATTTTCTCTGCTATACAAAAACTTTATTGGAATTGATTGTATCCACAAACGTTCTGTAAAAAAATCTCTAAATGACTATGAAAACCGTATAAATATCCATCGCGTGTTTTAGAAGAAGTAAGCGGACAAACAGACAGACGGAGATAGCGACTTTCTTTTGTACTATGTATTGATATTGATGATGTTGATAAAGAATGTATTGTGTATATTGAAATCATGCTACTCTTTAATTACCCTTTTAATGAAGGCTACTCATTGGCCTAGGGGGTTCTGACACCAGACAGTGAAATAGAATGAAAACTTACACAAACCATCACAAAGTTTTTCAAATGTAGCAAATATTTGCGAACCAAGGAGACCCTAGGATTGAAGAAGTGAGTTAAATCTTGAAAGTTCATCATAATCAACTTTTTTGACCTTTTCCACTCTAGACGATGCCGGGTGCTACGCATGCTAGCTACGCTACTGAGGCTAATATTATATCCCAACAATAATTAAGCAGTACAGAACCGAAACTATGTACAGAAATTATCGAAATTAGAAAGTGTATTGTATCCTATATTGCATTCAAATGCTAATTGCAACTCGACAATATGAATACATTGCAACGATAAATTGCACGTACAATTCATTAAGAAATGATTGAATAGTTATCATCATTGACGTCAAAATAACCTATTTCCATCTCCATGTTTATTGTTCATATGCAGTAATGCAGATGAAGTTGGTTTGTGTTAATGTTACGTTTTTCAAGTAGGTATAGCATAGTATAGTATAGCTGAATATGGTTAAGTGGGTAAATAATGTTAATAATATTATTTACTTAACTCATGTGCATGTTCAGAAGTAAAAATAAAACATATCCGTGAGCTAGGAGCCACGTTTGCTTTATATTTCTGTAAGTCTTATATTATTGTGAGACATTATCATACATGTTAACGTTTACACGAAACTTTGTTGTTATATGGAAATTTGTTATTATTAATCTTGGAACACCCCGCGTCGCTAATTTGCAGACGGAGTAAAGTAAACCAACCTACCTAGATTCCGTTTATCTACCCTAAAACAACACAATTCGGGCAGTATGTTCGTATGGAGGATCTCCATAGAGATATGGACCTTCCTTCGATACATGCCTATGTCAAACACCTTTCTCGCTCTTATTTCGACACCGCATCGAACCACGCGAATCCCCTAATAAAAGCGGCAGCTTCATATGTTCCCGACCCCAACGCCTGCCGGAGAAAACGCCGGCCGCGTAATATATTCACTGACCCGCCCGACCAAACCGAAACAGCTAACGCGTTCTACGCCACCGTCTCTCCAACAGAGCGTGCCACCGCCCACGCCCGCGTAACCACCGTTCTCTCCGCAGAGGACGGGCGCTTAACTTCGCTCCCGCACACCCGTCACGTCCACCCTCTCTAGCGGCAACCCAAGCCTAGGTCCGTTCCTCGGTGTGAAACCCTTGGGTCAGGCAGCCGCCCGCGCGATACAAAGTGACACTATACGTGCAACACTTAGTTACCCACACACAACATTACACACGTATAAACACACACACATGCACACCACACAGGTACATAGGTTCTGTAAGGGACCTTTTTTTTTTCTTTTTTTGCGCTAGTTAGACTAATGCGCTAGTTAGTGTAGAAAAACCATTCCGATTATTAAATACACATACGCATGGTCCACTCCTTCCTCCCAGGAGGAGGGGAACGTGCATATGAGTATATGTTAGTTAGTTCGAATTCTCGTAGGATCAGGGAATTAGTTAGATCGCGACCTTTTCGCATTCGCGACGACCCCCCGAGCCGAGGTTCGGCCACTCTGGCACCCTCGTGCGGGTCGTCACAAACTTTCGCGGCTGAGTGCCCTAAGCGCTCGCCCCCAAGTCCGGTGAAGCTGTAAAAGCCGCAGCGGCTCTGTTTTAGGATAGGGCCCCTAAGGCTAACAGTGTAGTCAGTTCTAAAAAAAAAAAACCATTCGGGCAGGTTACAAATTTACACGTTACAAGTATTGATAATTTATACCAAAATTCAACTCTTCACTTTCATTCCTCGAACGACTCTGCCCCTCAATATGTTCTGTTTTTGGATTTTTGTATTTTTCCTCTGTATCAACTATTCAGAGATGGCGATCAAACGGATAAAATATTATTTCGCTAAGCAGATCGCATTCTCTGTTATTAAATACCGGAAGTCACTAGTGTTTTAAACTATAAATTAGCTACTTACGCACAATCATTTAACCAGTTTAGTCTATAAATAAAATGTCACTGTGTGCGCCTCACGCAAATAGTAGGTACTAGATAGATTATGATATTTTTTTTAACTCCTAACGTACTTGGTCCTTATCAAAAAATAACAATATCACGATATCTTCATTCAATAAAATATTTTAAGAAACTACGATTTTTATTAAGCATTACGCGTTCTTCTATCGTCCACGGGAGCGAAGCCGCGGGCACAGCTAGTATTAAATAAATATGAAACTAATATATGGGTTTGAAATTCATTACAGTGTATTTAAATATATTATAGTTTCAATCTACATAAAATTGTTATAGAGTATATAATAAAGTAAGTCTCGAAGTTTAGAAATTATATACAAAGTTATACTTTGATAGGAAACAGAGCGTTCCACCTGTAACGCAAATACCACGAGAGGTAGGGTACAGAGAAACGTTTTTCCAGACTTTTCTCTCCTTGGATCAGTCAGACTGGTGGAATACCGCCACCCTACAGAAGATCACAGCCAAATAATCTAGTGTTGTGTTCCTGTGGTGAGTAGGACTTCTAGAGCTTTTTGGGGTTTCAGGATTGCCATCACCCTCGTGATACGTTCTTAAGATTGTTTACCACCTTAGTTGTTAGATAAAACATTTTCAGGTAATTTTTATTTATTACCAAAAATCCCTTGTTGTACAGTTCTATACCTACTTGATATTAGAATCACGTATGAAAATGTTGTTTCATAAAAAAATAAAAATATTTACACAGACAGTCTCTTACAAAATGTCTACTGTGGTTTGATTGCCAGAAACATTAACAAATGACAGGCACATATGTACTTACTCTAAGAATATGGAAATTTGACTTATTAAGCTTCCATTGTGGCAAATGCTGAAGCCCAGAGCAAAGCAGATTTTACCGATAACACGCATCGAGCCTATAAAAATAGAAATATACATTTTTTTTTTAAATTGAAGTCTGTGTTCGTTTGTTACAGATAATTTCTAGAACGGTTGGACCGATTTTGACGGGACTTTCACTGGCTGATAGTTGATGTTATAAGGAGTAACTTAGAAAAAGAAGGAGTATTTTAGAAAAGGAATTAGGCTTGGTAACGGGAAATCAATTCGGGCGCTTAAATGGTTTACGCCGGGTAAATCATAAGAAATATATCAAATTAATGTAGTACATAATTGTGGATCTTAAAAATACCTACAAAAAGGTCTATGAGAACACGTCTGTCTTTGAATACTTTATTGCACTTTTGGTTTGTACACTGGCTATAAAGCATTTTCTTCTGGCTAACCAGTGGTAATGTGTAAAAGAATTATTATTGTCGATAGTGCAATAGGAAATTAAATTTAGAGTAAAAAATTAGCATTTTTGTCTTTAAAACAACCGGGAGCGGGGGTTCTATATTTCGCACGTGTGCCCGATTGACATCATTCTGTAGTCAACGCGAGCGCAGCCGCGGGCACAGCTAGTACATAAATATATTAGTTCCGTAATTCCGTAATATTAGTTACAAGTGGAAGGAAAATATAGTTAAAAAATAAGTTTATTTTAAAATTGTACGCGATGTAATGCTAACGTCGGGACACACATCATCTATTCATAGCGTGCCTCTTTATTGCGGCTATGAGAGTTAGGCATTCATAACCACTCTCAAATGGAATGGAGATGACATAATGTCTACGTACTTAGAAATAATGAGTTTTTTTCACATAGTAGCACAGTTTGTATAAAACATCAGATGTTCTCTTTTTACTCGTAATGGATTTCCACTTGACCCAATTTCTATTCATGAAGAATTTAGAGTAATTTCAAAGTGCGATTTATTTTCTTCTCAATAATTTAAGCGTTATGTAAATCTACAGAATTAATAAAATTGAAGTGTCTGTTTGTAATGTCAAAATAACAGTTTTTTACTAAATGCATATGAAAGTATATACGATACATATAACAAAAAGCCCATTTTTTATCTGTCTGTCTGTCTGTTTGTTCAGGGTAATCTCCGAAACGGTTGGACCGATTTTGACGGGACTTTCACTGATAAATAGCTGATGTTATAGGGAGTTCGCGCAGGCATTCTGTAATCTACGTAAGCGAAGCCACGGGCACAGCTAGTATTAAAATAAAAACAGTACCCAAGTACTAGATGTTTAAAGTTTTTGAAACAAATTTTACCCTATATTTTAACACTTACGTAACTGTGTACCTATTAATTTACTAAATGAATATTTTATACCCTTTTCAGTCTAAATAATCGATGAGTCCTATGTTTAAGGATCAAACCAATGACATTTTAACAATTTCGTAATTTTGTCTTTTTACGATAAGTAAGTACAGTTAATTATGAGCATAATAATAACATAATGAAATACAAACATATAAACACTGTTTTTTTTCTTTTGTAATAGAACAGGGTATGTATCATTCACATACACCTACCTACAAGCGCCAAAGTGTTGTTTATAAACTTAATTGAAACCGCGACAACTACCCAAGCCTAGGTTCGGACACTTCGGCACCCTTGCGCAAGTTGCTTTCGCGGCTGAGTGCATTGGGCTCTCGCCTCTAAGCCACGGTAAAGCTGTAAAAGACGCCTGAGGCTTCAGAAACCTCTCCTGTAAAATTATGATTTTGCACGTTGTTCCTTATACATAGAGTCATCGATACATACATAATTATTAGTGATAAGAAGCATGTTACGTAAATACCAATAGTTTATAAAGTGCTATTTTATTAGCAACTCGCTGTACCCCCGTACCCGTGTTAATTTTATAGGACAAACATCGCCGACGCACTCATGTAGGCAATTTTTTATACTTTGTGTAAAACTATCGACATTTTTATGAGGAATAAATCAATTTTTAAATTATAATATAGTCTATGTTACTCGCTGATATTGTAGCTTTATATTGGTGAAGGAATTTTTAAAATCGGTCCAGTAGTTTTTGAGTTTATCCATTACAAACAAAAAATCAAATCTTTCCTCTTTATAATATTCGTATAGATATACACTTTTCCACTTAATTGTTTTATAAACTAGCTGTGGCCGCTGCTGGGCTCGCTTGGACGTCGATCGGGCATACGCGCGAATCGTACTATCCCCGCTCTCGATTATTTTAAAGATAAAAAAATGCTTATTGTAGGTGATCTTCAGAAGATAGACTTTTTTGTAGGTCTTTTTAATACCTATAATTATGTAGTACATTAATCTTAAATATCTCTTACGGTTTATTTATTAAACGTAAGCCATTTAAGCGCCCGAATTGATTCATAATTACAGGTTTTTTTTATTTGCGCGAAACTGTTTTTCTAAAATAAAAGTAGCCCACGTAACTCCTTATAACATCAGCTACATACCAATAAAGTCCCGTTGAAATCGGTTCAACCGTTTCGGAGATTACACAGACAAAATTTACAAAAATTGGTTTATTGTTATTGGTATTGTACTTTCATATGCATTTAGTAAAAAGCTGTTATTTGACATTACGAACAGACACTTTAATTTTATTAATTGTATAGATTAGTAAATATCTTGATAAATAAATAACCCTTAGTGACATAGTTAACAGACAAGGCTTAAGTATACAGAACCTTTAGTTAAATGACACGTATAGATGTGTTTATTAAGTTCTATTGAGAGTGTTCGATCGTCCAAATACAATGCGTGGGGAAATTCAATTTACTCGCTTTTAACGTATACCTCTAGTCCTCTATCTAAAAGTGTTTACTGTACCAATGCAGATAATATTGTATTTTATCACTAATACCGGAGACAAGGCTATTTACTAATAATGTATTTGTAGTTTAACTTTAATCTCAACAAAAATATAAATGTGAAAAAGGGGTCAAATTCGGTAGAAACGACGGTAGTGGTTTTCACCGATAAAAGATCTGAAATCTAACATGTGCGCCAAGTTCCATTGCAGTTCTGTTAATTATATATAAATATCTGTAGGAATGTACGTTTCCTCAACTCATGTAGGAAACAATTTGTTACTTTCTTTGTTAAGAGATTACTAACTTGCCAAGTGTAAATCTATACTAATATTATAAAACTGAAGAGTTTGTTTGTTTGAACGCGCTAATCTCAGGAACTGCAGGTAGTAAAAAAATGTTATAGCGTTGGATAGCCCATGTATTGAACTGACTACACTGTTAGCCTTAGGGGCCCTATCCAAAAACAGAGCCGCTGCGGCTTTTACAGCTTCACCGGACTTGATAGCTTCACCGGACTTGGATAGCCCATTTATCGAGGAAGGCTATATAACATCACGCTACGGCCAATAGGAGCGGAGCATCAATGAAAAATGTGCAAAAACGAGGGAAAATTATTCCTTTTTAAAACTTCCACTGCGTGCGCTGCGTGAATGGTTAAAGTTACGCAACAACAGTATGTGACGGAATTGTTTCTCTTAAAAAGTTAAAAAAAGTCCGCGACAACATATGGCTATCATTTTAACCTTTTTTATGGTAATAAAATTTGTTCTAAAATAATGAATTACTTGCGAAGGTGTTTTTATGTACATTGAACAAAATTGCCTTTTAATGTAATTTAATTAAATGAATATCTCAGGAAATATCACAGTTTTAAAATACTTCGGCAGCAAAATAATGATCAAGTATCGCGAGCGCATTTTTATTATGCAGAATAATGTGGGAGGCAGGTGGTGCCTACAAATCACTTTATCTTACCCTTTCTCTCTCTCTCTTATATGACGCAGACGAAGCTGCGCGGGTCTGCTAGTTGTCAATAAATTACAATAAAAAAAAATACTCCTTTAATTAGAAATTGATGTAAATATCTATTGACAATTAAAACTTGGCAAGTTAGAAATCTCATATCAAAGAAAGTAACAAATTGTTTTGTAAATGAACTGAGAAACGTACCGCCCTACAGCTATATATAAATAAGTGAACTGCCGTGGAACTTGGCGCACCTGTTAGATTCCAGCACTTTTATCAGTGAAAACGACTGCCGTCGCACATGCCGTCACATTTATGTTTTTGTTTGGATATCACTATTTTTTAAAAGCTGCACAACGCCATCTATTGGTGGATGAATGAAAACGCTGTTCATAGGTATTATTTTGCTGAAAATTGTACTTTTTTGAGTTTTCTATTGTATCCTTTGTATTTACTTAATGATCTATCTACCTTGATGCCAAATTTCAAGTTTCCAAGTCACCTAGAAGTCTAGGTGTTTGATGAATGAGTGATAAAATTGCTACTTTTCAGACCCTAATAACTCAAGAACTATAATAGATTTATTCGTAAAATTTGGGACTCTAGATTTTCAAGGGAGTGTTATTAATTATACAAAATTTCAACTTTGTAGGTCTAATAGTATTTGACTTATAGAGGGGTCGAAATAATCTCGAAATGGTTAGCGTAAATATACACACTGGCCGGTGTCGCCCGTTCGGAACTTGGCTGACACTACCGTGTGTCTAGATATTACGTTATGCCCTTTCCGGTAGTCAATGGCTAGATCAAAGAATTATAGCAATAATGGTCAGTGGTAGCGTGTACGGACATCGCGTCGACCGGCGTGAGTTTAAATCCCTGCAGTGAGCCTGAGCTTTCGATGAAGGAAAACATCCTGATGAAACCATAGCATGGTGTTAGGGTATCTTTTAATGCCCGCCTGGCTGGCTAGCTAGCTAGCACCTTCAAGTTTGAACCGGCAACTGCATTTGAGAGCCAGTCCTTCTGCTAAGCTTAGCGTGTTACCATCTTATTCCATATCGTCACTTATTGTGGTCAAACGCTTAATTATTTTTGTAAAATAAAAGTAACCTATGTTACTCTATATAATCCTCATAATAAATCCTGTTAAAATCGGTTCAACCGTTTTGGAGATTAGGTAGAACAAGCAGACAAATAGCCAAAATTTTTAAAAATAAGTTTTTTTGTTTTAAGTGTCGTACATACTTTGATATCCATTTAGTAAAAAGCTGTTATTTGACATTACAGAACTTAGATTTTATTATTTGTATAGGTTGATAGTAGTAGTTTTTTTGGAGTAGTTAGTACTTAGTATTCAATAACGTAACTTTACAAAGTGCAATATCCTGTATCAGGACCATTTTATTAGTTAAACGTTGGAGCACGGACTCAATCGAAGTTCCGTGAAAGGGTCAAACACTATTATGAGTTCGGAAAGGTCGCTACAAAAGTTATAACTCCGCCCATCCTGTTATATACTAGCAGAAATAAAAGGGCTGACACTTTAATCAATTTTATGAAATTTATTATCGTTGTAATCGAAATGCATTCATATTGGTTTAATCATACCTTTTTAAATTTAATTCTATTCCATTGACCTCTTGGTATTGATAAAGTGGCGGAGTGCTAGCGGCTCCGCACGTGTTTGTTACGCAATTATATTTCCATCCCCTAATTTTATTTATATTATATACTAATATAATAATGTTCTTATATATAATATATAATAAAGCGGAAAAGTTTTTTTTTTTTAAGCATGAGTGGAGGATAAATAATTGGTCCTCCTTGAAATCCAGACTCGGGTTCATTGAAAGCTACGCTTTATTTAACTTTTCTATTCGAAATGTTGAATTACAATAAAAGAACAAATTCTAATTTTACGCAAGGGAAAGTAAACATTCGTCCTGCTAAGTAGCACTCGAAATACAAAATGAGTTCCTTTCCAAACAAAATTGACCTTTTGACTTTTTATTTTCAGTGGGTTCTCGTATTTGTAATAGGCACTTCAAGCAATATACTAAGGGACATCTCTAATAGCGGGATATTTAAAATGAATCTGTTACAAAAAAAAATAATACCTATTTCTATGTTTGTTTAGCATTAATTTGATTACGATGAAACTTTAGTGAGTACCGAGTTCATAAGAAACAGAAAAAAATTTAATGGAATTAAATTACAGTGTGTTATATTATTGTAATTCTAATTTCGAATAGAACAGAAAACCTAATAAAGCTATGTGTTAGTATCTACTAGGTACTAATTTACAATAGGTGGTGCGCGAGTTGTTTAATTTCGAAGATAACGGATACTTATTAAATGCACCATTTGGTATATAGCCGCGAACTCAAAAAAAAAAACGCGATCTCCACTGATTTAGAATTGTTCAGCTATAACCTTACATTGCGTTTACTTTATTCTTTCCATCTACTAGGTGCATTGTAGGTCAGAGATATCTTTTGTGTAATCTAGAATCACACCGTTTATAATTTTGTGTTTAAATAAAAATTGTAAATAAATTATTATTATCGAATTCAGGTTCTGCAAGCGTCTCATGACTAACTTTAAAAGCAAATAATGCCCTGAAAGTTGTGAACCAGGCTAGACGTAAGATAATAAATCTAAATAGGTAATAAGTAGGCATTTAATAACCCTATTGCTTTGTAATACATGATACAGTTACAATGTAATATAGGTGACCGGTAACCGTTCCATAGCTGGATGTTGGCTCGTAGAACTAAGTGTAAGCGATGTGGCGGAACAAGGCGTAGTTGGAGAAGCATCCGACACTTTGGTTATACTCTGTCGTTTACTAAGTTATAAACTATATTTAGTGTTATTTTAATAAACGAAGGATATAGGTAGGTAATAATAGTTTAGGTTTCAGTCATCTACACCAGTTGATCTGATCTTAGGTAAAATACGTTAATCACCCATATTGTATATAGGTTTGGTATAGCTATGTGCAAGGACCCTCTGCATATTCGGCTCCGCACCGGGGTGCGAAAGTAATCTTTCCCCCCTCCCCCGCTGTTTTAACCAATAAACGAAAATTTTATCATAATCTTTTCATTGTACACCTACTTTTATTGCTCAAGTTTTTCAATCTATCTTGAGTCTTGGAACCATGGTTAGCCTTAAATATGCTGTGTTCGCAGCTCTGCTTTCGTGGACTACAGTGTAACTTTGTGTTGTTGTGGTAGGCTAGTACACACCTATCAAGACTTCTGGCGGTCGGCTTGTGTCCTCTAGGACTCTGCGCCCGGGTTCCTCGCATCCCTCGCACCCCCTGGTAATGAGGGCCCTGGCTATGAGGTTTGGCAGACTTACTTCTTGTTGTTAGATTCGTCTTAATTGTGGGATTGGATTTTTTTTTGTCATTTTGTTTTGTTGCAGTCGCTTTTTTAGTTTCGTTTTGAATCATTCGGCTTGTTTTAATTGTAATACCGCGAATTGACAGCGCAGTATTTGATGGTAAGCAAAGTACAATCCAAAAACGACGGCGACCATTGAGAAATCTGCTATCCATCGACGATCGTCACTGTCATGCCGGCTTGCAAACCTTTCGGTAGCTGGAATACACTTTGATGGACTTATCACCATGTGCATGGTGGTCAAAACCTGATCGGACAGATCCTTAGACCCCGTTTGATTACTGGATATACTATGGTTGATGGAACTCGACTCGCTTAAGCACACCACGATGGTGGGAGTAACATCTGGTTTATGATGGTTGTGACCGAGGGGGAAAAATCCGGGAGTTCACAATTTTCGGAAATACCTGAACAAAAAAATATCATTATTACACCCTGAAAAGTGACAACAATATTTTTTAATCTAAATGAAAAATACGCCACTAAAACGCGGCATTACGTTCACGTGACGTCATAATTCATTTTATATGTAATTTTATACGATAGCAGTGACAAATGTGACAACTCACACAAGAGCTATGTTCAAATTTAAATTATATGATTATAACATATTTGAATGTGACATCACGTTTTCCAATTGACCTTTCAAATCATGTGACTTACAGATAAAAAACAATTACTTTTTACAGATTTGTATTATTTTAGGCTTATTATCTATAGACCAATATTACTCAATAAATTACTTCAATTTTTAAACATACAGTCAAATCGCGGATTATCGTATCCTACCACCCAGCCCTTTCTGGTAGTAATTTGAATATCAATCATTTTCGTTTATTTATTTTAACTAGCGATCGCCCTAAGGTCAATTCGACCAGCGACCTTTTGATCATAGACTACTTTCTGTTTGACATTTATAGTATTAATAAACAATGAGTATTATCTACATCACTTGCTGTCACTTTTCGTTGAGTGACAATGTCAATATCACAGACTATTAGATGTACAAGTGACAATATTTTGGGGAGTTCAATGGCACACGTCGTGTTAGGATTCGCAGTATTAATTTATTTAATTTAATATATCAGTAACAGATATTATAGATAAATTTTAGCTTTCTACACTCCTTCACCATATAAACTTTAACCATTCCAAATCTCACAGTCTTCCGTGCAGGCAATACGCTTAAGAAAGTACCGAAAGCTTTTGCTTTACGTATTAATATATAGATTCTTCAAAGGTTTTAGCATTATGGCCGCAGTCACACCTGATGATAAGTGACGATGTGACCCTAAATGGTGACACGTTAAAACTAGTGCGGGAACCGGATCTCAAGTGCAGCTGCTAAAACACACCGTTTAGGTGCTTGGTGACAGATTTTCAACCTAAGGTGGTAGCTAGAAAATGCTATCATGCAAGGTTTCATCACGATGTTTTCCTACACCGAAAACGCAGGCTCATCGTAAGGATTCGAACTCTTGTCGATCGACGCGGTGTTAGTACAAGCTACCATTAGAGCAATCATTCTTTCAAAAATATTGAATTTTTTAATAACGACTATATAATAATATTATAATATGACGTCGATCGGTCAAATTTATGATCTGGAACTTCGTTTTACTGTAACAGAATAATTGGGTTTTTGTTACAAAAATATTTCACCGTCAAATAGAAATGTTGACCATTCATGCATAAAACAGTTCAAAAAGTTCAATACCATGAATATTTTAAATAAGGTTACAATTTCGTTTGTAATAACTGTGCCAATTGAGGAGATTGGCACATTTCTCATTTTGAAAGAAAGTTATAAAATCACTTTTTCTGATTGATAACTTCAATTGACTATCGTTATTTGAATTCTATAGTAATATTTATCTACTCAGAATGCCTTGTAAACCGAAATTAACGTAGCATTCAAACGAACTTTTTGTAGTAGATTAGTCATTTTAGACATATCACTATGACATTTATATGACTTTAACATTATCTAATACTAGTATATAAGTAAGCAATTATTTTATATATAATACGGATAATCATAGAATAATGATTGGTTGTGTTGTAGCGCCAGCCTCAACCAATAATTAATCTATGCATATAATAGTTTATTTTTCTAGAACAAAGTTGGCAATCAAGCATACAGCCTGCCTGATGGTAAGTGGCGACCATACGCCTATGGGCATTAGTAATACCAGTCGTACGCGCGTTACCGACCTTGAACTCCCCATCCACAAGGAGCTCTGGAAGATCTATTCACCGGAGGAACATAACACAAGTCGGGCTGCTCCAAGTAAAAAGAAATCTCCAACGAAATTTCCCTGTGCCCTAGATCTCTCTTTTTATTGTACGACTACGTGCAAAGCTCGGTTTCCCCTGATATTTGATTTCTATATATCATTGCGGTACTAATTAATAATAAATACTTATACATTAAATATAAAATTATTGGTAAAATACTAATTTTAAATAATTAAAAAAATGCTTTTGTAGAAGCCATTATACTAATTAATTTTTTTTGGTATACTTTTAAAAAGTATGCTATTTTCTATTTCACTGCTTAATCGACTTTCGATTTCTATGCAAAAATTTCATTAGAATCCGTCGGTTAAAACAAACGTACCTACCTACTTTCATGTTTATAATAATATCTAATTAATTAAATGAATTATATTAATAAATAAATAAAAAGTGAATACCTACCAAAAGGATAGTTTAAATACCTACTTATATTCGATTTAATTATAATCGTAAAATATAATAATTATCGATTAAAGTTTTTTTTGTAACGCCATTAAACGTAATTTAATCAAATTATTTTAAATAGCGATTTCAAATACGTAATCAAATTGATTAATACAAGCAGATAGTCTCTGATGCAAGTTTGAAATACAGATTGCTTTGTATTAAGGTTTAAAATCTCTGAAACACGTAGTAAGACCGATATATTCGATTAAACATTTTTATGCTGTATTTTAATTACATTGATGCTTTTGTACAGATGAGTTTCATCTTGTCAATACAAAATTGTTTATGTTATATAAATGATATTAAATATCGTTCTCAGGTAAATGATCATAGTAGGAGGCAGGTAGCTTCTTATCTGAAATCTAATAATCGATCGATTAGGGATACGAACACCTAAATATCCTTTAAGTATACAGAATGGCTGGCTCATAATATGTAAATTAGTAGGGAACTTGTTGACATATTCGAGACGGCATTTGACGAAACCTTTGAGCAATTTACTATGTAAGTATTTAATTATTAACGCATTAGAAACAATTTTATTTATGTACAGTTCGCTTAATATTCTTAATTCGATTTCACTGAATCAGAAAGACATACCTTAATTTCCTATTGGATTTTTAACTAAAATTTTTGTTCAGCTAGGATACTAGACTTCAAATAGTCGGCAAAAACTATATAACCATTATATACCCATATATACCACTATATACCTGTGAAATACCCGTGATTTACCATCGGCGATTCGCGTTACAGCATCGGCAAACCCAAACGCGTTTACGTTAGTATTTGCAAGTTAGTTCGACGGCAACTGTAAATATCAATTTATTTCATCATCACTAAACTTATTAATAATGTCATTAACATTGTATAAAGTGTAAAAAGCGAGATTCGTCGACTGACCAGTAGTTTAATTGATTCGGCGAGTGAGTACATTTGTTTCGATAAATTCCAATCAATTACGAGCAAATTCAGCGAAGCGCAATCGCCCAGGTACCTACTATTTAGTTCAGTCATTTTTTTCTCTATGGTAAAGGTTACGGATCTTTGGAAGTACAGTCAACACGACGAATCTATACATCTCTAGCTACCGTCGAGTTGTTGCTCAGTTCACTGAACTGTTTAATGATTTTCTTAGAATCGTTGTTTCCATTTATGATGTTGCAATTTTCCTTATAACGCGGATGTCTTTATGTAGAGTTAATATAGCTAAACCTACAATGAAAATTCATGATCAGAACATGATAATTATAGCTCTTCCCACAGTTTCATCCGTCTTCAATTTATTCGATCAACTCTTCACTACGCCGCCGCACCACTAACGCGTTTGTATGTATTGTTGTCCTCACTTCTTATACTTGCCTACAGCATGCCAGATTGCTCCGCTCCTCGGGTTCATAGCGTGAAGTTATGTAGCCTACAACCTTCCTCAATTAATAAGCTATACGATACAAAAATATTTTTTTAATCTGAGTGATAGCTTCGGAGATTATCTTGTTCGAATAAAATTAAAAAAAAAGTAGAACCCTTGAACTGTATAAAGAAGTTTTACTTATATAAATAAACCACTCAGCTAATATACATTTGAATGGTTGAAATCTCATTGAACTAGTTCCCTAAACTGGTTTCGATACCTTTGTAAATATTTTATCGTAAGTCACTATTGTAAAACAGTGCCATCTAAAAGTTGTCTTTTGTCTGACAAGCAGACGTGTGAAACAGACGAAGATAAAAAAGTATAATCAAAAGCGAACTCGACGCGAACTTGCAATTGTAAAGGTTCCTAATAGGAGCCCCTAAAATAACGTTTAAGATTTAGCACGAAATAGAATGATGTAACGAGATTTTTATTAAATTGCACTAAACGTACATACTATAATGTGTCATTATTCACTTGATATTAACGGTTAATAGAGTTATTAAATAAACTTAGTTTTTGCTAAAAGAGTGGAAAACTTAAAATTTTTGTATTGAACTATTCAGACCTTAAGTTTTTTAAATAATATCGGTTAATGTTTAAAATACTTTTACTTGGGTAAAGCGTATTGGTGAGGTGGGGTATTTTCGTTAGTTGATGTTTTTTATACACGTAATATGATGAAGTCGCAGGTACGCCTAGTAATGTAATAAAGAAGTAGGATTCATAACGTGCTTTTAAAAGTTGGCTAATTTTTTCATTTATCTTTAGGTCCCTATAATTCTAATTTGATTATGTACTTCACAACACAATAAGCTTTCAATATTATTGACATTTTCCACCTTAGTCGAATGCAATTTCTCAAGTCGGTCTCTAAAAAGTTAGTTCAGGAGTAATTACAGGAAACCTAAAACACGCATACACACATGTTAATTAACACACTCACACAAATACACACACACACACACACACACATTACTTAATAAAAATCTTTTTACATAGACTCATACACACTATCGTTATTGTTAGGTATAAGTATAAAATGTAATTTATGTAGTACTTCTTAATTGACACTTTAGAATTATATTATAATTATTTTATATACATATCTTAAATAAAAAAATTAAAATTACATCACTTGACAGTTTATTTAACATATTTTTTTATGTATAACAATCAAGTGGTGCCAGTTACGAAGTTACATTTTACTTGATAAGCAACGGTTAAAAATGTAAATAATATATTAATTGGGCTCTACTTTGTGTTGTAGAAAACTGAGTGTAAGTCATATAAATAAAATGATATAGGTTTGCTTCTGTGCGCGCATCAAACAAAAATTACTGGATAGATTGGCATAGAAGTTTGGCGTTGTGTCAACAATATCACCTTATCAATATCTTAAGTGACGATGTGGCCCAAGATGGTAAGACGCTAAGCCTAATGGAAGACTGGCTCTCAAGTGCAGCTACCGGAATACACCTATTGGTGTTTGGAGGCAGATTTACAACTTGAGGGTGGAAGTTAGCCAGGGGGGGCATTAGAAAAATCCCTACTACCATGCTATGGTTTCATCGTGATGTTTTTCTTCACCGAAAGCTCAGACTCATTGCGGGGAATCGACCTCACGTCGATCGACACGGAGTCCGTACACGCTACCAGCTGAGCCAGCATTGCTTCACATTTGCAGGGAGAAGGTTCTACAGTTTCATGGTATGAAAAGGGTAAGTCATAGAGAACTTTTTAGTTCGTGCCGATATGGAAGTTACTGTAAAACTGACTCTTAAGCCAAGCGCGTGATTATAAGAATATTAAACAGTTTATTTTATGGCCCTATTGCTTCATTCCCGTGTTGCCTTTCGTCGTGCTCGGTGAATATCGCAACGGTGTCAAAGCTACGACCTCTTAGACATCAGCACAAGTACCTACCTATTTTATACATTCATCGGGTACAACATTATTAGGTAATTGAAGTTTTCAATGCATTCCTGTATTTTAGTCATTACAATTATTATTTATAAAATTATGAATACAAAATTAAGCTCTGTATCATCGGTGAACATGCAAAACGGATTATGTCATATGAAATTATTTTTCAGGAAAAAGAGAAAGTAATATTAACGATTTTCTAAGTTGTGTGATAGCATATTATAGTGTTATATCGTTAATAAAATCCAATTATATTTTATAAGTAGATACAGCGTTGTCGCTCTTTACATGTCATCGTGAATGGCGGGCAATTTCCCTCAGTACCCGTAGCCGGAACATTTTTGCACTATCGTATAGTTAACGTGATAGAATAGTAATAGTTAAATTTTGTATACAAACTGAAACAGCGCCGCGTTGGCGTATTATGAACTAAAATTTAGCAGCCGCAACATCTTGCGTCACATTTCGTATAGTTAGCGTATAAGTAAACACGTCAAATGTATGGGAATCGGCAGCCTGAATAATTTTTTGACGTATCGTATCGTCAGTTTACGATAGCTAGCTATCGAGAAACACTTGAGTGTTGTCACGGATATTTTGTCAGAGAGAAAGGTATCGAGAGCGGTTTTTGTGAATTATACTATTAAATTAATCATAAAATGTTTTTATTAATACCATATAGAGCAAGATCTATGACTTTTAATTACTTTGTGAGGTATTTGGCTGAAAAGGAAAGGGAAATTTATTTACATCTAGTGTTCGTGTTGTGATACATACTTTCATATGCTTTTAGTAAAAACCGGTTATTTTAACATTACAGATACTTAAATTTTGTTAATTGTATAAATATAGTATATTCTTATTGGTATTATTGTACATTTGACTTTTAAAAGCACTGAATGTTGAAATTAATACACATTATGCATCTAAATTATACTTACAGTGGTACAGCGGGTTGTTCTTCGGAAAACTGAAGATCCTATATATTTATCGGAGTCCGATTTTAAAAACCGGTATAGGTTAATCAAAGGAGCATTAAAATAATTACCTATTCCCATGAACTTCACCAAAACAAACTTGAGAGCGACTAAAAGAATAAGTTTAGACTTTAGAGCATAAGGTGTACAATGAATTGCTTCAAACAATTACACGTAATATAGAAATGATGTATCACACAGACTCAAATATGAATAAAACTTGTGTTTCTAGTTATTTGTGCTTTTTCATTTTTTGCCACAGGTCCTTATCAATGTTTAGTCGGTTTGGATATCCACTTGGGGCCAACAAGTGTACTCACACTTGTTATGTCTACTCAGACATATGACTCAAATTACCGAGGCAGTGAGGCCCTTATCGATCCAACATTAACATTAATATCTTTAAAAAGTTCCCCACTTCAAGAGTAAGAGGGACAAAATAAAACAAAAGTACTGTACCTCTAGCCGGAACATAAAACAGTTACGTCAAGTATTCGTATAAAGCTAACTACACTCGATACTATTACTATAGCTGTCAGCAGCATGAACGCTAATAATCTTACTCACGTCTATACTATAGTAAACGCTACTATAGTTAAATTAAATAAACAAAGAGTATGACGAATGACCGAATATAAACTAATTATTCGTTTACAAATAGTCATCATGGTATTTGATAAATCATTTTCGGTACTTAAGATATAAAATTTGAGATTATAATGTCACATAATTGTATTTTAAGTAATATTAAACGATAATAAACCAAAAATTAAATTATTATAATTTATTAAACGAACATAAAAAATGCCCCAAGCTTTTTGATTTCCGAACGCATCCATTTTAAGTAGTATTGTTTTTGTTTCGACTTTCAATTTTCAAAATAACTTTAAATTCCTATTTAACTTCAAAATATTCCAAATAAATACAAGGAATATGGACTTTTATTTTATTTTGTCCTTCTCACTCTTGAAGTGGGGAACTTTTTAAAGATATTAATGTTAATGTTGGATCGATAAGGGCCTCACTGCCTTGGTAATTTGAGTCATATGTCTGAGTAGACATAACAAGTGTGAGTACACTTGTTGACCCCAAGTGGATATCCAAACCGACTAAACATTGATAAGGACCTGTGGCAAAAAATGAAAAAGCACAAATAACTAGAAACACAAATTTTATTCATATTTGAGTCTGTGTGATACATCATATCTATATTGCGTGTAATTGTTTGAAGCAATTCATTGTACACCTTATGCTCTAAAGTCTAAACTTATTCTTTTAGTCGCTCTCAAGTTTGTTTTGGTGAAGTTCATGGGAATAGGTAATTATTTTAATGCTCCTTTGATTAACCTATACCGGTTTTTAAAATCGGACTCCGATAAATATATAGGCTCTTCAGTTTTCCGAAGAACAACCCGCTGTACCACTGTAAGTATAATTTAGATGCATAATGTGTATTAATTTCAATATTCAGTGCTTTTAAAAGTCAAATGTACAATAATACCAATAAGAATATACTATATTTATACAATTAACAAAATTTAAGTATCTGTAATGTTAAAATAACCGGTTTTTACTAAAAGCATATGAAAGTATGTATCACAACACGAACACTAGATGTAAATAAATTTCCCTTTCCTTTTCAGCCAAACATCTCACAAAGTAATTAAAAGTCATAGATCTTGCTCTATATGGTATTAATAAAAACATTTTATGATTAATTTAATAGTATAATTCACAAAAACCGCTCTCGATACTTTTCTCTCTGACAAAATATCCGTGACAACACTCAAGTGTTTCTCGATAGCTAGCTATCGTAAACTGACGATACGATACGTCAAAAAATTATTCAGGCTGCCGATTCCCATATATTTGACGTGTTTACTTATACGCTAACTATACGAAATGTGAAGCAAGATGTTGCGGCTGCTAAATTTTAGTTCATAATATGCCCACGCGGCGCTGTTCCAGTTTGTATACAAAATTTAACTATTACTAGTCTATCACGTTAACTATACGATAGTGCAAAAATGTTCCGGCTAGGGGTACAGTTCACTTTTGACTAGATACCGACGTGAGCGAAAAGATACTTTTATCCTTTTTTGACAAAAGAGTTTCCACCTTACGCTGTGATTTCCATCTCTTATGTTTCAAAATGCTGATAACAAAGTTTATAACGTTTTCAAATTGCTTTTAGTAAGAGTATAACGCGTCTATTTATAAAACGTCATTGGTAAAATCTACATAATTTAATGCAAATCAAATATAACATATTGTAATGAATCATATTGAAACCGAGTTCTTTGACCTTAGAACATATTGCAGGAATCACCAATGATATGTGTTGCGGACAGCGAGCGGGGCGAGCGAATAACGATAGTCTAATAGTATAGAATGAACAAATAAATGAAATAATACGTGTTAGGAATAAGGTTTATAAATACGTGTTAGGAATAGATATAATAATATGAACTGAATATGTGTGAATATGTGTATTTTAAAACGATTAGAATAAATTTCACTAGTTGTAAGGATGAACCATGCCAGACTCGGAACATCTGGCATGGTGACTCATGGTACTGCCGAGAGCGCGCACACAGGGCGTGCGCGCTCATTGGCTGAGCGTCGCCCCGCACGGAATCCATCGCACTACCGGTTGCGAGGCAAAGAGCGAGGTTAAATATAGCGGAGAGGGCGGCAGTACTGCGATCAGTTCGAGAAACACAACACCAGCAACAGCAAGCAGCGAATCTACAAGCAAACTACAGTCAAGAACGTTATTAAGAAACCACATTGTTACTACGAACTACTGTAACTTTGTAAGAAACAAGAATAAAACAAGCGCTATTAATTTAGCACACATTAAATATTGTGGACGTCTTTTATTCACAATAATATGTTAATTAAGCGCGTATGGTGATCGCAATCACAATAGACTATATGTTACACCCACTATAGACGCACTCTTAGTGCACATAAGCGCATTCCGATGTATACCGGTGTATATCCAATTAAGTATCAAACGGTATGGTAGTGGTACGGTGTATGTACCCGTCTAGATCTCGGTCACCTTGTGTATGGTGATACACCCGTCATAGTGACTCCCTTTTAGTTTATTACGTTTCGGGATCAACCAGTATATATCCAACTGCCGAGAAACATGCAGGCATTAGCCAGATCCTACCCTACCTATTCGCATGCGCGACGACCGCCCGAGCCGAGGTTCGGCCACTCTGACGGTGGCCGTTGCTTTGTTTGTAGTGTTATGTAGTTTTGTTTGTTTATATATGTTTTGTAGTGTATTAGTTTTGTAGTGTACTTCTTCCTAACTTGGCAACTAGTCCCCTTTATTGAAAAGACCATTACTGCCATTATCAAGTGAATATCTTATTACGATTTCAGTATCCTAACATGATGGTGGCTCCCTTGTTAGAACTCTCTAGGGACTTTTTGCGGGATCCCAGAATACATGTTTTCAGTTTATATTTATAATCCACTTATGCACAAAAATCAAACTATATCACGCAATGTAGTGGTGTAAGATATGTATTAATTGTAAGTCAGTCTTAATAAACCATTTGTCAAACGTACACGTGTTTATACTCATTTATCGCCTCCCGCAACCCGCACACTGCATGGCGACCCTGCCAGCGCAAGCGCCGCTTCGCGGTCGGGTTTCGAGCTGCGAGCGGACTCAGCAGGTTCCTGTGTGCCTTTGTGCTCACAAGTTAGAATTTTAAGATATAAAAGTTATAAAGACTTTGAAACAATGAAGTTTTGACTACCATAAAAACTACGTGCAACTTTTCAACGATGGGTAAATCTCATTCCAAGACTGAGGACAAGGAGGTTATTATTGCACAAAATGCTTCGGAAAGAAGTAATACTTCAACAGAATCCCACGTGAAAATAAACAATATTTTACTAGCGTCGATCATGGCTATTGTTGTCCTTGGAATCATCATTGCATTACTGAAACTCATGAAGAAGAAGCAGAAAAAATGGATAGAAAAACGGGTTCAGTCTGAATTTATTAGAAGGATGCGTTTCCGATTGTCGGGAAGGCGAGAACGAGAGGAAGAAAATGAAAATGTGTAAAATTACGCACTACAAGTAATTTTGCGTAATAATTAAGTGATTAATGAACATCCCTGTGTTGCGTCATCCGTTATTATACTATGGAAGTTTTATTGGACATAAACGAATTAGTTAAGTACGATACATATATTATGTAAGTATTATTGTAATGTGAGTATGTTTTAGTTAAAATTTTATGGAAAAGGATTTAGAAATAATTTTCAGTGAATTATTAGATATACAAGTTAGCTTAAGGAAGTTAGGCCCATGTAGAAGATTACAATATAAAAGTAATGTTAATGAAAAAATAATAAAGGCTAAAGAGCTATATGCTTCTTATAAGACTATTATTAAAATTTATTCTGAGCGTAAAAGTACGTTAGAACTAGCCGATTATATTTACGAAGTGTTGAGTGAAAAATTAGAATTAACTTACAGTAAAATCTTATCATATAATTTGGATATTGAGGTAAGTAATATTTGTTCAACGATGGAGAAGTTTGACTTAAAAACCGCTACGTCCTTAATTCCCAATATGGATGGATCGGAAGAAACAACAGAAAAAATAATAAATACTGTAGAACTGTATAACAGTTGTCTCAAAGATAATGATCAGAAAATATTATTAATTAATTTCGTTTTAAAAACTAGACTTACCAAAATTGCAAAGTTAAAATTAAAAAATGAGTATAAAGACGTAGATAGCCTCGTAAAAGACATAAAAACCTATTTAGTTGCGAAAAATCTCCTAATTCTATACTGTGTCAATTAAATAATTTATCCCAAAACAACATGTCTATAAATCAATACGGGAATAAATTATCCGAATTATTCATGGGACTCACAATAGCGCAAGCTGATGGTAATGAAACGGCGAGTGACATACTTAGACCTATTAATGAAAAACTGGCAATTAAAAAATTCTCGGATGGTTTAAAAAATAAACGTATAAGCACTATAATTTCAGCAAGAAATTACTCAGATCTTAAGGATGCAATTCGTGCAGCTGAAGACGAAGAGCTGATGCAACCTTTAATGACGAACAACATCTTCACGGCAAGAGGTAGGTAAAATAATGTATTTTATAATAATCGAGGTAGAGGAGGCCGAAATAATTATTATAATCAAGGTCGTTACCGTGGAAATTACTCTACAGGTAAAAAATTTAAAAATTTTGAACAAAAACAATTTAACGGTCACCACCATGGTGCATACCCACGTACAAGAGGTAACAGTTTTAATAACTATAATTCTTCTAAATTTTAAAGAGGTAGAGGCGTATCTCGTATTAAAAATGACCAACGAAAAATGTTTTCAGCCCAATTAAGCGATAATTTTAAAACCGAAAATGAAAATCAGTTTTTTCGATTATAAATCTTATAATATTTTAACTTGTAACAAAAATGTCAGGTATATTTATCTTAACATAAACAACTCCCAGTGTTCATGGTTACTTGACACCGGCGCGTCCATTTCAGCTATTACTAAGAAGGCCTTATCGGAGCAAGTTCTGTTGTACAAAGATAACATTGTAATAAACGGTATAGGTGGTAAAACTTATTCAGAAGGTTATGTTTATATTACATTACGTACTAAGAGTGGTAACTGTTTTAAGCACAAGTTTTATTTATTCGATAATTTACCGTGTAAATCGGATGGAATTATTGGATTGGATTTCTTATTGGAATTTAATTCACATATTGATTTAGAAAATGATATATTAATTCTAGAAAATTATGGGAAAATTACTATACCACTTTATACGTCACCTACTATTTCATATAATTATTTAACTATTCCTGCAAGAAGTGAATCCATTCATTACATACAATTAAAAAATAATAAATTAAAAAATGATTGTGTTGTTTTATCACAGCAGTTACAAGAGGATTTATTTTTAGCCGCTTTAATAGTAAAACCAGTAAATAACGTTATTCCAATTAGAATACTAAATACTAAGAACGAAGCAGTCACTATACCTACGTTTCAACCGGAGTTGCATTCACTAGAGGAATATCACATATGTCAATTTGATAAACAAAAGGCTAACGCAGAGCGAACTAATACTTTGTTATCGTTACTGAAGTTGGATCACTTACACTCTACGGAACGTGAAACAATAGAAGCTATTTGTTCTAAATACAATGATATATTTTGTTTACCGGGAGACAAGCTTACAACTACTGAAATATATGAACATAATATTTATTTAAAACCAAATGTTAGTCCTGTTTATACAAAACCTTATAGATTACCAAACAGCCAAAAACCCGAAATAGATAAACAAATTAAACAAATGTTAAAGGATGATATTATAGAGACAGCTCAAAGTGAGTGGTCTAGTCCTGTTTTACTAGTACCGAAAAAATCTGATGACAATAATAAAAAATGGAGATTAGTAGTAGATTACCGAAAATTAAACGAAATAATAAAAGATGATAAATTTCCACTTCCCAACATAACTGATATTTTAGAATCACTTTCTGGTGCTGTTTATTTTACTCATTTAGATCTTAGCCAATCTTATTACCAAGTGACCTTGAATCCCGAGTCAAGGAAGCTTACTGCATTCACGACTAATACCGGGCAGTATCAAATGAAACGTATGCCTATGGGTCTTAAAACAAGCCCAAGTTCTTTTTCAAGAGCAATGAATATTGCAATGGCGGGACTTACATATGAGAAGTGTTTCATATATTTAGATGATCTGGTGATCTTTGGAAGAAATTGGGAACTACATAATAAAAACCTAATAGATGTGTTTGAGAGACTTCGAAAAGTTAATTTAAAATTAAATCCAAACAAATGTAATTTTCTGAAAAAGGAGTTATTATATTTAGGACACACAGTATCAGCAGAAGGAATTTTACCAGATAAAAATAAAATTAAAATTATTGAAAATTATCCCACACCAAAAAATACAGACGAAGTAAAACGTTTTGTTGCATTTTGTAATTATTACAGAAAATTTATAAATAATTTTGCAGAAATAACTATTCCACTAAATAATTTATGTCGTAAAAATATACCTTTTATTTGGTGTAGTCGATGTGAAAGATCATTTCAAATTTTGAAAAATGCGTTAATGTCGCCCCCTGTTTTACAATACCCAGATTTTTCAAATGACAACGAGTTTATTTTACAAACTGATGCTTCTGGAATTAGTGTTGGAGTAGTACTTTGTAACAAAGATATGCGACCAATCGCTTATGCAAGTCGACCTTTAAATAAGGCTGAAAGAAATTATCCAACTATACAGAAGGAATTAGTTGCAATTGTATGGGGAATAAAGTATTTTAGGCCATATCTTTATGGTAGAAAATTTACAATAATGACGGACCACAAACCATTATTATATCTTTTTGGAATGAAGGATCCGTCAAGTAGATTATTAAAATTTAGGTTAACATTGGAAGAGTATGATTTTAAAATAGTTTATATTAAAGGAAAAGACAATACAGTAGCTGACGCATTGTCTAGAATATCAATAACCTCTGACGAATTAAAATGTATTAATGACAAAATAATTTGTGTTATGACTAGAGCGCAAAGAAAGAAATTAGAAGACCAGAAAAATAAAGACAACAACTCTTTCGATAATAATGACACAGACTATCGGTCTGATCAGCCGAGAATCGTGGAATTATTACAGAAACCGAGTGATGGTGTAGAAATGGTTTTAGTAGAAGGAAAGGAGCTGAATAGGATTAGAAAACAAAATATTATAGATGTCGAAACCGAGTGTTTTGCATTTTCACAAAATAAGAAAATATTATACATTTGTCTTGATTTCAAGTCACAATACACGCGAGACGTTTTTGTGAGAAAATTAAGTCAACTATGTAAAAATGTTAACGTTAACGAAATATGTATAATAAAAAAGAATAATAACGCGTTATTCATAAAAAATCTAATTGAAGAAATAAAAAGTAAAGATATGTGGTCCGGACCACGCATTTGTATCTTGAGAGGAATTGAAAGAATAAATGATGAAAATGATAAAAAATTTATTATAAATGATTATCACTTGCTACCTACAAGTGGTCACGCTGGAATACGTAGAATGATTAACAACATTAAGAGGAAATATTACTGGCCAGAAATGGAAAAAAATGTAAGAGATTTCGTAAACAAGTGTGAAAAATGTCAAAAATCTAAAATATTCAAAAAAACTAAAGAGCCTATGGTAATTACAACCACGGCTTCATATGCTTTCGAAAAAGTGTTTTTAGATTTAGTTGGTCCTTTAGATAAGGATATAGATAGTAATAGTTATATACTTACGCTACAATGCGAGTTAAGTAAATTCGTAGAGGCTTACCCTTTACAAAACAAAGAAACGGTTACGGTAGCTAGAGCTTTCGTAAATAATTTTATTTTAAGATTTGGAATCCCAAAAACAATAGCTACAGATAAAGGTACGGAATTTATATCATCTACAATGACAGAAGTTTGTACGCTATTAGGAATTGAAAAGTTAAGTTCAACTGCTTACCATCATGAATCAATAGGTTCACTTGAAAATACACATAAAAATTTAAATTATTTTTTAAGAATACAGTGTAATAATTATTGTGAAACGTGGAGCCAATGGCTACCTTTTTGGTGTTTTTCTTTTAATAACACTGTACATTCATCTACAAAATACACTCCATATGAGTTAGTATTTGGAAAACCATGTGACATTCCAAATAGAATAAAAAGTAGTATACAACCTTTATATAACCCAGATAATTATAGTTTAGAATTAAAATATCGCTTACAAGTAGCGCATAGAGATGCGAAAAATAATTTGTTAAAAAGTAAACAAATAAGAAAGTCAAAGTATGATAGAAATATAAACCAAGTAGTATATGAGACAGGTGATTTAATATTGTTAAAAAACGAAACTACGAATAAGTTAGACACATTGTATAAAGGTCCTTACGTTGTTATCGAAGATCAGGAACCAAATGTAAAAATTTTGAAAAACAATAACATTGAAATTGTACACAAAAATAGAACAAAATTATTTAAAAATTAATGACAATATGTTATGGAAACTTTAGCATTGTATTTACGTTTAAAAATTTTGTGTAAAATTACATTAATTAAAATATACGCTAAATGTTATTTCATTAAAATTTTTTTTCTATAATATATAAAATTAAAAATTATTAATAGTTATTATTAATGAAATGTGTTTTATGATTATTTTTCTCTTTCAGATTGTACTAATTTAATATAATATTAATTTCGTATTTAATTAAATTATATAATGTTTAGAAAAAAAAAAAAAAATTATGTATAATCAATTTTTTTTTCTTGCACCCCGATGGTGTAGTGGTGTAAGATATGTATTAATTGTAAGTCAGTCTTAATAAACCATTTGTCAAACGTACACGTGTTTATACTCATTTATCGCCTCCCGCAACCCGCACACTGCAGCAAAACGCCACCAATATTACATAATCTAGATTCAAAAACCTATGTAAATGAATGAAATAAAAACCACAACATGTCAATTCGAGATTCCGCAAAAAAACTCCGTACCTACTGTGCTTATTATGAGGCACCGAGCAGTCACTTACCCGTGACTATAAAAAAAAAAAAACATGAACACGGGTGAACTAAAATTGGCAGTAAGTACTTACTGAAAACGTAACCGTTGACCGTATTTGAAAGCTATCAAAACTTACAATGGAAATGCAGTGCATGAGTTGGCATGTATGAAGTGTAAGTATAAATTTCACGGATCACCGTTTTTATTGGTTTCTCGCCAAGTTTCGGCGGTATCTTCCTCCACGCCGCGCCGCTTGAGATAATCTCCGCCAGCCTTTTGTGAAACTTAGTATTAATTGTTATTTATTACTTTTGTGGGTAGGGTTTCCATCTCTTTACAGAATGTATGGATGGTCTTTTTGTTTGTAAAATTGATAAAAAATATGTTTGTGTGTACATATAGTTAATATACGCATGTAAGAAGTTATGCTTCTTTGGTCTAACAAAACAAAAATAATTCCTAAAAAATGTATTCTTCGTGCCAACAATATGATGAAGTTCAATAATGAAAATAATATAAATTAATTTGGATTACTCATTAAAAAATATCAACGAGCCTTACAGTTGTATTCGCATATGATGTGTAACATCTAATTTAATATAGTTTAAACATATAAATTAGTTCATATAACAGAACATTTTATACACAATACTGTAGGTTCAGCGCATAGCTGATGCGTTCTCCTTCTATATTTCCTTTTCTCTTTTTAGTCACACACACGCACACACTGTTGACTAACATTACCAACCTCTCGAAAAATGGGTCGGTACCCTCTGACGGCTTACTCAACCACCGCGTGCGTTCATTGATCAAATCAAATAGCGCGCGTTTTCCCGGGCTTCCTGTTACACACTTCCGTCACTTTAAATTACTTTCACAGATTGCATTAAAGCGAGAGGAAAGATGTTACACATCAAAAACTTAGTAAAATGAATTAGCCGTGTATAAATAAACATTATTAGAATCAAACTAAGATAATGTATAATAGATTTTTATGAAATCGAAAAAGCACCGTTTTGTTATTTACCAAAAATATTTCGCATTATATTATACTAACAAAGTATTTTGTTACTTTTGTTGTCACAATTAAGGTAACATGATCGTTTAATTAAGTTGCAAAATACAATATTTCAATATTCAGTAAAATTAACTGACATATTGCAGGCGTGACAACCCCATTTGTACGTAACGAAGGAGCTATCAGGAGGCAAGATGTTCGTAATTGGGGCTTACATTAGGTATTAGGTAGTTTGTTGCGGCGTAATAAGTAAACGATGACTAGTTGGTTTAGCGGAGCAGTTCTCGTGGGACCGATTGTTTTCATATCATGGATTTCGGATTCCATTATGATGAAATCTATTTCTTCTTCTAAAATCATTTTCTTCATTCATAGCTCAGTAGTAAGTAGCGTTTTCGATCAAGTACGCCAAACGACGTAGGATCGAAGCCTACAATGGAATTGAGCTATCTTAGGACATCGTGATGAAACCAGATCATGGTAGTACGACATTGTCTAATCCCGTCTGGATAGTCGCCTTCCAAGTATAATGTGTTACAATCTTAGAGCGGCCGCATACAGTCGGAATCCCGTTTCGGGATTTCGATTCTAAATTTCGAATCGGGATTTCGAACGCAGTAAATCCATATAGATCTATGGACCTATCACAAACATACAGTAGTTTTCCGTTCGTAGTTTTCTTCGATCTGAAATTCCGCATGGTACCTAGCCTGTGCGTCCGGAAACTCGCACGGAAAAAACTGTTTCGAATGGATCTATTTCATAGATTTTGTACGAGTCGCATTACACATTCATCAATTCCGTACGAAATATAATATTATATAATGTATAATTATATATTAATTTATAATGTTTTATATAATATTGACTTTCTTGCAATCTTTGAGTGTTAAGTGGATGTACCCAGTAACGGCCACGTATTTTCTTCTTCTTAGCAAGATACAGCAACAATGCAATCGCTGGTAGAAAATCGTCGTCGATCGCTGTTAAAATATTTGAACTCAATGGTCGTCATCTCTCAACTGAGCCTTGTTATTCCGAACGGAAATAAACGTATGCGTGTGAAATATGTACGGAATCCCGAATCGATATTTCGAATCGAAATCACGAAACGGAATTCCGCCTGTATGTGGCCGCCCTTCATCCACTTTGTCATTTAAATTGAAGTGAGCTTTTGGTCAATATTTAAGTAATAAAAAAAGTTATGGTATAGATAAACTTTTTTATTGCGTTATAAGATAGCAGTTTAAAAAGTTAGAAATCAAAGCGGTCTTACAAAGTTGGGAATCTAATATGAGTTTTAAGAAGTTTCAAATAAGATCATATATTTTATTATTATCCTTTATACTACTAGTAGCCACACTAACCAAGACTCCAAATAATTAAAATACAGCTCCCATTTTTAAGTGATAATGATAAGATAGTAAGCAAATTAAATATGGAAAGTGAATTAACATTAAATCGTCAGCAGGTCGATCCTAAAATTAAATTAAATTCTGCATATAAACACGTCGATTCAAACATGTTTTTACTGCCCAGGAGATGGAAATTAACAATGTTCCCTCAGTGAACTTGAAGGTAAAGCACTTAAGAACTGGTCTCACTTGGAGCTGTTAGATTCTACTGGTAGTGTTTAGCGTCGTATTTTCATCATGAACTTGCTAACAAATCAGTATCTACTAGAAGGATTCCACGTGGGCACAGATAAATTTATTTGGTGATTTCCTTTTACTTGGGGCAGCCCTACTAAAAGAATACCTCCACCCTACAGAAGATCGCAGTCAAATAACATTGAGTTGTGTTCCTGCGGTGAGTAGTGTTTCCAGAGCTCCTTAGGGTAGAGGGTTCAAGGTCGTCAACGCGCTAGTGATACGAACGGTAGTCGCTTACCATCAGGCGGGCAGTATGCTTGTTTGCCTACTTAGTAGTATACAAAGAAAACAATACCTATAATAGATGCCTTTTAAAGCCTCGTTTGAAGTGCTCGATATAGTAGGAGAAAGGGAACACGCTGGCCGAGAAACGATCTCCAAGAATATATAATACAAACTAAGGAATTTGAAAACTTCTTTTTCTTTACTAAGTTCAAAATCAAAAAACATTTTTTCAATTACGTCCTTTATTTTCTTTCAACAGTACAAATGTTAATACAACAGGTATAATAATAATAATTTAGTGGATGCACAGACAGGGAGTCACTTCCAGACATCACTATCATTCACATAATAATCCACCCTATAAATAACCTTTTGACAGTAAAGTCAGCTTGACATGGTCATTCAACTTGTCCGGCAAACCAGTAATGTGCACCGGGATCTTGTTATAGAACCTAATACTATTACCTAAAAAGCTTTTATTAGTCTTACTAAGTCTAAAACACGGTACGACTAGTTTATCTAGATGGATGGTTTGTATAGCTCTGGGATTCCTATACCTTCCTTGAAAACGTGAACCGGTGAACCTATCATAAAATTGGTCTATCTTATTAACGCGCTAATTGAAGGCTGTTCACTTTTTATTTTCATTTCCAATAAAATCTAACGTAACTGTATGCACTTTTTCTCTGTTATTTGCATTATACACCACGGCACTGAGCTATGTTCTCGCGTCGATGAGAATTCGGTTCATAAATCACCGTGCAAACTCGTTACAGCTTGATGGATGGACATTTTTTTCTCGGTATAGAAGATTAATCTAACATAGTCTTTTTGTTGAGGTTTTTTTTTCATTGATGTGGCAATTTGGCTGAAGTACACATGATCGTAATTGCTCTACAATCCTAAGACAGTGACATAGCAGAGACAGCAGTTCAATGATACTCACCGTCGTACTGCAGATTACAGTTACCAAATTAAATTAAAAATTACATAGGTAACCTATCTCATATCTGCAACTCAAATAGAGTTATTACGCGAAGAATGATAGTTCGCTCAAAGTACACTCAAAGTTAAAGCCAAAACTAAAGAAATGTGTGCGAAAGCGACACACTTGCTAACATTAACACAAACTCACAACTGATATTGCAAATGATTAAATTTTTAAAGTATCTACGATTGTTGATATCATTCATCCTGTGATCATTCATATTAAAATAGTAAAAGCAAAAATTGTCATTGTTAATTGTTGGTATTGATAGGCCAAACAAAAATCAGTAAAGGGTTTATTACTAGGTTTATGTATTGTGGTCTCGATCTCTACCACCCGAACTAGACTATTAAAGTTTACTCCACAAGAATCGATTTACATTAAAAAAAAACCCGGTATGGAACTTTTATGGGGAGTGAAATTTATCAAAGCGCTAACAAAAGTGTTACGTAGAGCGTTAACAAAACGCGTTACATTTTCACTATCAAATCATGTATGTGTATAGATACATCGTATTGCTTTTAGATAAACATGAACCACTCAGTCAATCCGTCAGTCTGTGAAAATGTTTTTTTTTTTTCGGGATTAAAAGTATCGTATGTCTTAAACCGGGTTAAAAGCTATCTGAGTGCCAAATTCCATCCAAATCCGTTAAATCGTTTTTGCGTGATTGAATAACAAGCAAACAAACTCACTTTCGTATTTATAATATTAGTAAGGATTCGTTTTCGTCCTTAAAGTAACATGTAGAAGGCGCCATCTATTAACATTCTGTTAGACCTCAAGCCTCTTCGCTATTTTCTTTTCATAAAAATGGTATCGAGTCATAATATACAATAAGTTTATATAAAAAATCCCGTATATCGTATTTAGATATTTTTTTACATTCTATGTTTTTTTTGGCTTTAATTGTCTAAAGGTGTTTTTCTTTTTAAAGATATTAAATAACTTTAGCTGAGATGTTGTTGTATATAAAAATATTTTACCTCTGGACAAAGTTACTTAGCTTGAGATAAAGAACTTTTAGAAATAGTTGTTCATATTCGAAATGCTTACTAAAACTTCGAAAATGCATTGCACGTCCCATCGTACAGATAAAGTGAATTCACTCGCTTTAACGGCAAATCAATAAATAGGCATTATCAGCCGTTATATCCGCTGTACAGTTTGAAGAATAAAATTATATAGCTATGAATAAATTTTCCTGGAGAATGTACCGAGACGCGGCGTAGTGAGGCCTGGAGCAACTTGTATTCCACGAATTTTGCAGTATTCAATCCTTTGTGCATCTCTATACTATAGTGTGAGACAATAAAGAAACACTTTTGTTACCTTGTTTTCCTAACTACATGAAATTATATACTTTACAATATTTAGGCTTAAAAAAATGTGTGTACTTATGTTATATTTCTTCGACGTAACAAAACAAAAATAAAACAATATTTCATCAATAATAATGTGAATTATTTATTAACTTTACTGACTTTTGCATTGTTTAAAATTTTTACGTTTTATGAATAAAAAAATTAACATTATTATTATTACAATTTACATTATTATCATTGATGGCTGACTTCATAATGTCGTACTTCCGTCACGTGATGCGAGCGCAGCTCCCTCTACTAAGCGCGTTAAAAAAAAATGTTTTCTGATCTTATGTATAATTTAAATCACTAATAATATTTTTATAATATAAATAAATGAGTGTTTCGAGAAATGACTTTACATAAAATCTAAAATATCTCTAAGCAGGCAGCGACTACACTGAAGAAATTCTCGTTTGAGCTGTGACAAACTAGAAACCTTAGATAAGAGAACTACAATAAACTTTGTTCTTGAGTGCCATCTTCCTACGTATTACAATAATTCTATTTGCCGACTTGGGCTATAGTTAATAGCCAGTTATTCTACGTTTATGTTTACATATAGATTAAGATATTAATCGCTTTCTCATCATCGTTTACTAGATTGAAAAAAAAATTTGTTTTGGTTTACCGGCAATGGATCACTTTGAAATCAAAGCGTTTTTCATTGAATTCTATCGCTCGAGCCGACAACACTTACCAACTTTGACATAAAATTACCCAATAAAATGTATCTAAAAGCCGTCACCTCAAACCGTAACGTTTGAGGTGTCCCGTGATACGACCATTATTAAATTCTGAGGAAACTTCAAACGTCTTCGGTATTAGACATTTCGAACATGGTTCGGATCATTGAAAGGAAAGGAGTCGTGTCTATAATTATTGTATAATAAAAAAAAGCTATTTTTACTTATAGGAAACATTCTTTTATTTTTTGAAATAATAAAAACATCATAAACATTTTTTTAAAGTTTACCTGTACCAGGAATCGAACAAACTAAAAATGCAAAAACAGCTGCACTTTGTTATTGCATCAATCAATAAAGTCTATGATAAGGATAAAATCTCTCGAATAAACATTGTATATTACAATTACAGGATACCATGAAATTTAACAATTTTTACATATCGAACTAACATAATTATGACTGCATTGTATTTCATTGTACATTCATACTTGTGGTATGAGTGATGCTTAACTCTTCAGCAGAAGCGACACTCACAGTACTTATGTCAACATATTTAACTCAAACGTGGAGTTGTCTTTTACGCGCTGTAAACGTTGTATGCGTTTCTTGAAACTTATTAAGGCTATTACTAAGACTCCGGTGGAATACCTCCACCCTACAGATTCCTTCTGAAGATCGCAGCCAAATAGCCCATTGTTGTGTTCCTGCGACGAGTAGCGTTTCTAGAGCTCTTTGGGGAAAGGGGTTTATGATTGGCAAAGCGCTAATGATACCTATAGTATTACAAGCGTCCACAGGCTATGGTAACTGCTTACCACCAAGCGGACCGTATGCTTGTTGGCCACCTTTGTTGTATAAAATAAACAAGCAGTATTTGTCTATCCGGATACCTCTCACTGATAAGTTGAGACTTTGTGGTTTTAAAAGTAAGCTTCTAATTTATCAAATTATTCCTCTTAAGTCATTACTATTATAACTTGACTAATATGATATAGTAGTAAAATGAACACAATCAGCAAAGAAACAAAAAAATAACACAAGATTATCGAAATATTCCTTCCAGTTTTTAGCCCCCCCCCCCCCCCCAACCCCCACATAGATAGTCAAAAAGACTTCTAAATTTAATCTTAAACAATTTTTTGTCACAATAATTTCCTCTCAAAAATAAACATTAGATAGGTAGTAATGATCTTGCCAATTGCTAAGTAAAAATGATTTAGTTGATAAGTTTTTACAGATACTTCACACATTAACTTTATTTTGCTCTCATCGTGGAATTCTATGAAAATTAAAATGACTTTTACATTTTTTAATAAGTCTAGTTTAGGTAATATTAGAGTGAAATTGTTAAGATTCATTATCTGCTTTATTTTTAAAATACAATGTTTATTCCAGAGATTTTATCCTTAACAAAGACCTTAACGATTGGTGCAATAACATCGTGAATGTCAGCTTTTTACATTTTTTAGTTGGTTCGATTTCCTGTATAGGTAACAAATTTGTTAATGCAGTTATTATTATTTCAAAAAACAAGAATGTTCCCTTTAATGTATTTTTCCTCCATGTTCTATTTGTTTTTTCCAGCCTGTATATCGATGCATTAACAAAATCAAAAGAACTACAATCCTAAAGACTATCATAATGGACTCAATTGGAAATACAAAGAATCTACTATGATAATTATTATACGGTTAATAAAGATATTTCATTTTACAAAACTGCTAATAAACCTATTCGTCAAAGAATTACATTAATCGAGAAATAAATTTAAATAAAGTTGAAGTATCGAGCCTTTTTCTTGGTGAATGACTTTAGAATTTAGGTAAGATATTGCATAGGGAGGATGAATAGAAGAAAAATGAGTACACAAATTCATAAGGCAAGTGTGAATGAGAGCGTTGGAAGAAGAGAGCCTAGACCAGGGCTAGCCAATTATATTAGACCCAATATACTTACTGACTTGTTTACTGATAAGACTCGGTTCGATCCACCATTTACATAATCAATATTTCTTATTAATTTTAACATCGTAGGTATCGGAGATTTTATCGGATGATATGGATGTTGATACAATGGTTTCCCAATTATACGTAGTACTGAAAGATATAGTAGATAAGTTTATACCAATGCAGAAAAATAAATCTACTCGTGACCCAGTTTGGTTCTCAAAAAGTTTAAAAAAAGTAATTAAAGATAAAGAGAAATTTAGACTAAAGTTTAAAAAATATAAGAACCCAAGAGACAAGCTCACATTTCAATTACTAAGAGATCGATGTCTGAACTGATAAAAGAGGACTATGGAATATACATTATGGAAATAGAACGAAAAATTAAATCAAATATTAAATGCTTTTGGCAGTATGTTAAAAATAAGCGATCTAACAAATCTGATATTCCCAAAGAAGTTCATCTTGTAAATACTATTGCGGATAATGGTACTGACATCGCTAACTTATTTGCTACCTATTTTGCATCTGTTTACGATCATAGTGCCCCTACCTGTGTATATAATCTCAAATTACAAAGCAATAATATACTTCACGACGTAGCATTTAATGAGGATGTTATCGTTAAGAAATTGAAAAGTCTTGACCCCTACAAGGGTGCTGGGCCAGATGGCTTTCCACCCGTATTTTTCAGGGCTCTTGCAACTTCATTGGGTATTCCGCTTAAAATTATATTTGACAAATCTTTTACAACTTCCACCTTTCCCTCTCAATGGAAAACGGCTTCAGTTGTTCCTATTCCCAAGAAAGGTGACATATCAGCTGTAGATAATTATAGACCGATCACGATACTGAACACATTGGCTAAGGTCTTTGAATCACTGGTATATCCTCACATAGTCTCACACGTGAGAAATCTTCTGACGTCATCATAACACGGTTTTCTTCCTAAAAGATCTACCACCACCAACCTTCTACATTACACAGATTATATTACAACTGAAATTGATAAGGGTAATTCGGTTGATGCTCTATATACTGACTTTAGCAAAGCGTTTGATAAAGTCAATCATTCATTATTGCTAGCTAAACTGGAGAGTTTTGGTATTGCTGGAAACCTTTTGCAATGGTTCAAGTCTTATCTTGTTCATCGAATAAATTATGTTACGGTCAATGGTTATGTCTCTAATTACTTCACACCCACTTACGGCGTTCCTCAAGGATCCCATTTGGGTCCCATTTTATTTCTTATTTTTGTAGATATTGTTGTAAAAGAAATTAAATATTCAAACTACCTTCTATTTGCTGACGATCTTAAAATTTATAAAAAAATAACTAACAGTACTGACGCATATTACCTCCAACAAGATCTTAATAATGTAAATAAGTGGTGCAAAAACAATAACATGTATTTACATATTTCAAAATGTAGTTGTATCCAGTTTAGTCGTAAGCGGAAAAATAAAATAAAAACATCATACGAATTAAATGGGTCTATTTTGAATGAATTTAGTGTAATTCGCGTCCTTGGTGTAGTGATGGATTCGGAACTGCGTTTTGTTAGTCATGTGGATTCAGTTGTAAGTAAGGCGTTTAGAATGCTTGGATTTATTTCTAGAAATTTTATGGATTTCAGATGCGTGACTTCAAAAATGATTATTTATAACGCTCTTGTAAGAAGTCAGCTGGAATTTAGTTGCATAATTTGGAATCCTATTTACGCAGTACATGTAAATAATATAGAACGGGTTCAAAAACGATTCTTTCGACAAATCTCTGCTCAGCACCATATGGCCCCATGCAATAATAGTTACGAGGAACGTTTAAAAAAGTTAAACTGTCTTTCTCTTCAAGCCAGACGTTCTATGTTTGAAATATTATTTTTGTATACATTACTGAATGACTTGGTTGACAGTCCGGATATTTTACAGAGAATTTCACTTAAGGTACCACGTCTAAATTCTAGATCTTGCACATATGTTCCTTTCGCTTGTAACTTCATACGTACTAACTTAGGCATGCAGTCTCCTATATGGCGCATATCGAAGTCATTTAATGAAATTTACGACCAAAGTCTTGACATATTCTTCAGTTCTTTGACCTCTCTTAAATCCTATATCTTTAAAATTCTCCAATTATGACATGATCGAGTATTTATATTATTAACATTATTTTGTATTATTATTGTTTGTTTTTAATTATTGTTATTATTTTTATCAAGTTTGTTAACATAGTACTATATTTAATCAATATTAAGGCTCGAAAATTGTTGCATGCTGTGCTCGCCTGTAAGTGGAGTACTACATAATTATTGAGATGTGTTCGTATAACTAAAATATAATCATGTATCATATGTTGTGGCTCTGTTGGCGCGCCAAATAAATAAATCACTTAAAATATTTGTTATATTATACTTACATGAAATTTTATATAGGTAAATGAAATGGAATACATGTATTATTTATTATATCAAATGAGAAACATAACAAAATTAAACAATATACTTAGTAACTACTTATATTACTTCATTGCGTTTAGTTTACTTAGATTACCTAAGTCTAGTGTGTAGTTTGAAATTGTCAGCCTTAAAGAATCCAACGCATGAGAGTATGTCAAGCGAGAACGGTGTTTTTAGTCTTTGTTTCTTTTAGGTAAGAAAATGCTGATTTGCATAAATATGTTAAGCTAAAACACGAATGTAGTTGTTCAAACATATTTCTCAAAATTAGGATGTTACTCATTGGAAACCAATTCCCACAAGTCTAGTCTAGTTCTATATATATCAAAGCTCCGAGTTTTATTTACCTTGTTAGGTAAAAGTTTTGTGCCGTGCATATCAGGGACTATGAACAACTTTCCAGTCACATAAGAAACAGACCCGACATAAATATTAGTAGATCACACAGACGTTTGCCTTAGCTCAGAAATCGAACCCACAGCCTTCGTTACATACATGGCTTCTTGCCCTCTAAGGCACGAAGGCTGCCAATAACAACAATATTGAGAATATTATCTTACTTTATTTGATGAACCTTCAGAAGCATTTCCTTCTTCATTTGAAGTGCCTTCACCATTTCTCTTTAAACACTTATCCATTTCGTATAAAGCGACACATGCAGATTCTTATCGTAATTTGTAGGGGAGTTGCTGACATCGTAGCTTCGCCAGTCATTATTGTCAACATTACGAATTACCATTGACCCCGCCCCCGCGTCGCTCGCGATTCCTGTCTTATTTTCCGTCTCATTCCAGACAGAGAAAGTGATATTTTATTAGGGAAAATGGTAAACAAAGTAATGAAGCAGCGATAGAATATTATAAAAGGTGATACGCGCAATAGTTGGTGAATACGTTGTGCGATTTTTGCTGTGTTTTACACATACACTTTATTATTATATTAAACATGTATTTTCTTTGACTTGCAAAGATCGACTGGATTAATAACTGCGATCGACCGGTTGGCCACCTCTGGCCTAGACGAGCGTTCCTCGATCAAATCGGGGGCGTTCTGAAGAAAGGTCAGGTCAAGAGTACTCCAAACCGACGAGCGTACGTGAAAAGATTAATGAATGTTAAAGAAGCGAAAGATGTATGCCAGTATCGCGATCGTAGAAAGTGGAAGGACGTGGTCTCTACCTACCCCGTTGGGAGAGAGGCGTGATGTATGTTGTTGTAGTGCAAATAAAGACGAGTCTGAATACATCATGGATAAAGGTAGAATATTGGAAACAATTGAGCGCTCATGGCGATAATACAAAGAAAGCAAGTTTGTTTTATTGTTTTTTTTACTTTATAACAAAACATATTTATCATAGGTACTCATTTTTATGCCACATTTCTACGTGGTTGTCCCGACGGAGACAAAGCAAACGCTGTTATTAAAATAATTTGAAGCGCTTGAACGTTGTACTTATCGATTGGAAACTAGATACCTTTTGTGAGTCCCCGGCTATTATAATATAACAAAACGTCCCGTAAACAAGTTGTCCTTTGTACTTGTTTCATTAAGATTTGCTATTATTTTCAAATGAAAAATAACAGAAAAAGCTTTTTCTTTTGCAGATAAATCTTGTGATTTTAACATTTATTTCATACTTCATATTCGGTAGAAATGGTTCTTGTACTACGGAGAAAAAATTTAAGGTACATAAAAGTTGATTTTCGGGATCCAGGGTGTTTGTGCCCCAACCTTATTTGTGTGTATAGCGTACGCAGTATAGAATACATATACCGTGGTTTCGTATTCCATAGTAGTTTCGGGTCGTGAGTCGTGACTTTTTGGGTACCTATTGGTGTTAATGAGTTACCCTACATCACGAGAAAAATTTCAAAAAGGTGTAAAGGTTTTTACTTTTTAATTTATTGTACGTAATTATTTGGTTATACACGTATACAAAAGATATCACTATAAACACGGTATCGAGAAAGAGCATACGAAACTTACACGCTTCAAAATATAAAATCTGGGCGACCGAGCCTTGCTCGGTGTCTTACAAAAAAAGCACCTATCTAGGAATACTTTGAATGTAAAACATAATCTAAATATAAAGTTTCATTAAAATCGTGGGAGCCGTTTCCGAGAAAAATTTATATATATATACTTATATATATGTACTAGCGATCGCCCTAAGCTCGAAATTCGATCAGCGACTTTTTGATCATAGACTATTTTATTTTCTGTTTGACATTTGCAGTATTAATGAACCTAAACAATGAGTATTATCTACATCACTTGCTGTCACTTTTCGTATAGTGACAATGTCAATATTTTGAGGGGTCTAAATTCAATGGCACTGGTCGGGTTAGGATTCGCAGTTTTAATTTAATATATTAGTAACAGATATTTATACATTTTAGCTTTCTGCACTCCTTCTCCATATATACTTTAACCATGCCAAATCTCATAGTCTTCCGTGCACGCAATACGCTTGAAAAGGTACCGAAAGCTTTTGCTTCACGTATTAATATATAGATATATACAAGAATTGCTCACTTAATATAATAAGATAAATTATATCATGGTAATATTAACGAGACAGTTAATTACGTCATCATGGACAACGTCATCTTTATTAAAAATATTTCTATATATTACAACCAACTGAGTATTAATATCCTTACATATATATAATATTATAAATACGAAAGTGAATTTGTTTGTTTGTTACTCAATCACGCAAAAACTACTAAATGAATTGGGATGAAATTTGGCACTAAGATAGCTTATAACTCGAATGAAGAGATAGGATACTTTTTATCCATCTTATTTGAGGACGTCCAATCAATAGTACGAACACCTTATCAATAGTACGAGCGGCCGTTAATTGTATAGTTTCAATAATCACACCTACTGTTTAAATTCGTTTTTTGGGATTATTAATAAGAGCAAGATTGGTCTTAAATTAATTATAATATTTCCAACGATTACATTGATGAAAAAAGATAAAGAAGGAAAAAAATATATTGTGACATGACAATGTCTAAAATTAAAAAAAATCAATTATAACTAAAAAGGTTTCTTCCGATGCTTAAACACCTACATATATATACGTATAACATGTATTTAAATGCAATGGACAGTTTATCAAATTGACTGATGTGCTTCTAACCAATTACTTATAAAGATTGTTTATCTCACCACAGTCATACAAACATAAGGGCCGTATGCAAATTTAATCTGTAAAATAATTCAAAACAACATTATTTCAACGAGTAAGATATAAAAAGTTTATGGCGTCATGTTACACAGATTTCCAAATTTCCAAGAGAGAGTAGTCGTCAGGAACTTTGGGATATAACCGACAAATAAATTTTAAAGTTTAACTAACCAGTTCACTCATTAAATTGTTGGAAAAAAGCTTTTTGAAAGAGATACAGTTTATGCTTTTTTCAATGTAACAAAACTTATTTGATAATATATTACTATTTTTGTTGGTTTGGATTTTAGTTGTTATCGACAGACTAGAAGTACAGATACTACTAGGTGTACCTATTTCTACGGTATCTTACAATAGGTAATATTAATTTATTCTAAAACATCAACGGTTTTCCTCCCTTCACTATTTATGTTGATAATTCGAAACATTGCAACGGTGTTTTTATGTATCCACAATTTCACAGGAACACTTTTTAACAAATATAAAACCACCTTCAGTAATTTTGAAGAAATCCTCGTATATCTTCGAAGTTGAAGTTCAACAAATCAGTAATGTGCTCCGGGATTTTATTAAACAATTTAATACTATTAACCTAAAAACTTCCGATTCGGATCTATATTGTGTAAAACCTCTGTAAATAATAGTTTAAAATTAAAGTTTTATCAAATCGAGTCATGTGTTTTATTTCTAAACTTATTAATTGATATTCTAATAAATGACATTTAAGCACGTTAAGGCAGTATTAACAAACTAAATTCCATTCAAATACCGAAGGTGGTTTCCACAGGCGTTTACAAACTAAGGCATCATTTAACAACGCTACGAACAGGCTTGCTACATTCTATACAGGCAGCGCTGTTCACATCGTCAGACAAGGCGGGCGCCACACAGGAAGCAACCTAGAGAATAGAGTCGGCCGCCGTTTACACTGTATTTAATAATTGTACACAATGTTTTAAATATGACTATTGTTTTAAATGCTGGAAAAATTGTGTCATCTCAATTGTATATGAAGGTATAATTCAGTTTTCAACTGCGTTATCACTTTTACGACTGTTTAGTACCATTGGCAAGTAGCCAATTGGCAATTGAATTATATTACAAAAATATAAATAAATTTTACTGAAGGTTATATTACTTACGTCTGTAAAAGTCGTATCTAAAGAAGTTTTACTTCAAAACCTTATTCAAGCAATCTATCCAAAGATCATAGTTCTGTTTGCTTAGACTAGATCATTTATTAACAGAGTGCTTGTTGCGGTACAGTCTGAATGCAGTCATCTTCACGGCGAGATCCGAGCCGTTTAATTTAGCGGAACAGTCGAGTCGCGATAGAAACGGTGGCGGCTCACCAAACTATGTCAAACCTCTATGCTATTGTTATACAGTTTGCAAATACCCACCTACTTTAAATATTAGACAGTAAGACAAAAAATATATAGCCCTTTAGTTAAACAAATATACGTTTAAATAAACGTTAAAATATAGTAAAGAAACGATGCTTCACTTTGAGTTTGACTTTTTTTTGCGTTCTGACGTATTCGTTCAGAAATTTCTGTAGATTGTCTGGGAGTTTTGAATTTGGAATTTAAAGCGTTTTGAAATCAAACTGTATTTGGGAGAATTTCATGCTACATACTTTAACATCTTTTAAACAATTTCTTTTGTATTATTGTACGAAGTTTTTTAAAAGTGAATATAACTTAAAAGTATCTCGCTCGGAAGTTGTAGGTATATGTAGACGTGGTTATTAATACGAAATTGTTTAAAGATTGAAACTTGGGATAAAGTTAATACCGTAATAACGAGATAGGACAGGACGGGATAAAATATATAATAGTGTTTGTCTGGCTGACCCTCCCCCCCCCCCCCCCGCCCCCTCCATCCTTGAGTTTAATATTACTAAACTTATAACGCATTATCGGTGTGTTTTGGTAGTTGCGCACCCACTTAGGCTGCCTGTCCACTAAAGCGGAGCTTTGCAAATTCGGCCAATTAGTTAAGTTAATATAAACCAATTAGGACTCTTTTAATTTTGTGCGCTTAGCGTGTTTAACCATCACGTGATAATGTGTTTAAAGACTTTTTTACATGCCATAACAAGATACTAAAATACCTACATTTACCTACCTACATACCTATTTGAAGTTTACGCTAATATGTTTGGCCTTGAATATAATGTTAATAAGAGTAAATATATGATATTTAATCCTCGCGGAAACGCTATTACCTGTAACTTATCTGTGAGTCTTAGCGGCACCAGTTTGGTAAGAGTTTCGCAGTTTAAATATCTCGGGCACTACGTTACGGATAATATGAAAGATGACAGAGACATAGAGAGAGAGCGCAGGGCGTTGTCGGTGAGGGCTAATATGCTGGTTCGCAGGTTTGCCCATTGTACACCAAGCGTAAAAATATTGCTATTCAAGGCCTACTGTCAGTGCTTCTATACCAGCAACCTCTGGACCACATATACTCAGCTTGCCTACAATGCTCTGCGTATACAGTACAATAATGTCTTCAGAGCATTGTTGGGGCTGCCTCGGTACTGTAGCACATCAGGGATGTTTGCTAAGGCGCGCGTTGAAGATTTTTACGCGATTATTCGTAAAAAGCATGCTCCATGATGAATCGACTGTGTGGTAGCTCTAATGGTGTCCTGAAGATATTATCGAATAGACCGGATAGTTTGTTCCTTCACCATTGGACTGAATTAATTAAAAGCGTGTGTACTTATGCAAATTACTGATTTTGCTTGTGTGTGTAAATATTTGTAAAATGTGTTTTTGTCTTTACTAACATAGGCTAAGTTATCTAACATTATTGGATGTAAATTATATATATTATGTAAACTAGTTGTTCATATTTTTCACTCCACAATTTGCGACTTAACAATATGTTTTAATTTAAAGTTAATTACTTAAATATTAGTTTAATGATAAAAAGCGTGAAAGATAAAAACCGGGGAAAAATCATTTATATATTTCATTTTCCATTGCGAAAATTTTGATTTTTTGGCTGGCAGCAACGTGTTTGGAAACGCTAATCAGAAAACTTGACTTCATCGTACAAAATTTATATACACAGTTGAGTGTTATTCTTATTATTCGGTTATCTTGTAAAAGGTGACGTTAAAATAAAATTATTAGTAAGTGTAGTAAGTAAATAAAATACCATATAATAAAATTATATGGATTGAAAATTATATGGGTGCTGCAGATATTTCTAGTCAACTCAACTTTGTATATAATACCTTTAACTTTTATTTTATTTATTGAATTATGACGTCACACGCAGTCACATGAACTAATGCCGCGTTTTTGTGGCATATTTTTTATTTCAATTACAAAATGGGTGATAATGTAACAATTAATTAAAATTGATTCACGGGTATTATTTTCAATATATAAAGTGTTTAAAACGATTTATCAAAGTTGAATACTCCCGGATTAAATAGGTTTATTGATGGTTTCAAAGTTTAAAAAATCGATTCTAGTTTGAGACTAATACGCATTGCTAAGTAAGTTAATAATGAAAAACGTAATTAAAGTAATATGTGAATTGTAGAAGAATTACATGGAGATGTTACAAACAAGATTTATCCATCTCATATAAGATACAAGGATGCATCGAGATGCAAACCGATTTACTTATGAAAATCTATCTACATAAATGTTTATTTTGTGAAACGTCGCGTCGCGCGGTGTCGTTTTCAACTTATATGAAAACTAAAACATTGAATATGTATGCTAATAAAATGAACTTCTTTAATGTTAATATTTAGTTTAAAAATATCAACATGTTTCTCTTTATGTGTAGTCAAATGGAAATAAGCCGCACGTTACTTGTAACGACATAATCTATATTAATATTAATGATATTATAAAGACTGCGAATTTTATAAGATTATGTACACGTGGAGGGGATTCACCAGAACCACTGCAGATATTTAAAAAAAATCTTTTTGCATTTTATAGCGTATTTATTATGGAAGGAAATAGGCTAAATATCGTCACGTTGCGAAAATAAGAAGCGGAGCAATAATTATAAACTTGGGCATGTTGGCGGTGGCGCGGTGGATAGTTGGTCGAATAAATATAAGACGGATGAAACCATGAATAACCGATGGTTTTATTTTTATATAACTTAATATCATTCACAGTTGAAGATTTAAAATGGGATACGAAACCACCGTTCCCTCCGCAAGGGACGGGCGGTTAACTTCGCTCCCGCTCACCGGTCACGTCTAAGTCCGCCTAGATCCGTTCCCTAGGTGCGAATCCCTTGAGTATAGCAGCCGCTCGCGCGATACAAATGACACTGCACTTGCAATCACTAGCTACCAACAGACCTGCACCCCACACTCGTGCACACCACACAGGTACGTAGGTTCTGTATGGAACCTTTTTTCTTGTACTAGTTAGTTTAGACAATAAATGACAGATCACTAAATACATTTACACCTGTTCCTTTCTTCCTGTCAGAAGGTAGGAATATGTATATGTTAGTTTCGCTCGAATTTCTACAGACAGGGAATTAACCAGTTCGCGACTTAATTGCAACTACGGCAACTGTCCAAGCCGAGGTTCGGCCTCTTTGGCACCCTTGAACATGTTGCCACGCTTTCGCGGCTGAGTGCCTTAAGCACTCGTCCCTAAGCCACGGTGAAGCTGTAAAAGCCGTCTCATGCTCCTTGGAGGCCATTAAAGCCAACAATATAATCAGTTTAAAAAAATATGCATTTGTTGAAGAGATAGGTGAATTACTTTACATACATATCGCAATGAGTATGATATAAGTAGGTATGGCGCTTACCTAATGTTGATTCATAATACAAATATATAATATACTATATCCGATGCTTCTATAGGCAATAATCCTTGATAATATGTATGATAATACTAATAATAAGTACGATGATAGGATAATACATTATTAACTTTTAAAACAATACCGTTGATTTCAATAGACACTTAGGCACTATTAGGCACTATATCGGTCAGTAATTTTAAAGAAATCGACTCAATAAATTGAATCTCAATTTTTGCAAACGCAATGAATTGAAACTCAGTAAATCATTCAGTCGTCGAACGCTGAAGTGCATTGGGAGTGGAGACCTAATAAATATTCCACTCCCTGTGGGAGATATTTTAAACTTCGCTTTTCAATGTAATGGCATGGTATAAATTAAAATTTTCATAAACGAATTATTAGCTAAGCATATTTCCATTTCGTGACGTTTCAAAGGCAAACAAAGTCAATAGAAAGTGTGTTTAATAAAAAAAAACGAGATCAGAGTAATGTTATTTTTGCAGTTTAAGCAATCTACATAAACAAGCTAATGGGTTGACTCCGCTCGCATTTATAAAGCCAAAACATTAGGCTACTCCCATGTTCGATGAGCTATATAATAATAATGCGATTTGGTAGAATTTAAGTGCTTGATTTAAATTTAAATCATAATAGATCTCCAATAGAGTAATTGGATATATGTAATTATATAAGTGATATACACAATTATAAATAAAGTAATAATGAATAATAGACCATTTAATATGTTTTTTTACTGTTATATCGTAAATGGACAGCACTAATTATGGGCGTAGCCAGGATTTTTGTTAGGAGCGAAGATAAGTGAAAACTAATATTACATTATTATTTATTGTTTTATTTGAAGCTATAATGGCTCAGAGGTAGCGTGTACGAACACCACGTCGATCAACGTGAGTTCGAATCCCTGCAATGAGGATGTTGTGATGAAACCGTAGCATGGTGTTAGGGCTTTTTCCAATGTTCCTCTGTCTATAGCTAAAAGCCTGTGATTGAAAATTTAACACCTTGCTATGGGAGGTAACTGCCCCCCTGCTTGTATCTTGTTACGCCCATGGAACTACCATGACAATCAGTGACCTACCGAAAGATGATATAAATAATACGATAATTACAACAAGGCTTGATTTATTATCTTGAACTATGGTTACCACGGTGGTGATACCACCCGAGTGAATGCTGTTCCAGTGAAGATATATTTTCAAACTGGTGATAGTTTTTAACAACCCTAAGCCCTCTTCTTCTTCGGGCGTAGTTTAAATTACATATGTTTGGATAACCTGTACATCACCTAAATTTTAATAGGTATCTGATTTTGGTTACTGTATGAATTGAGGGTATATAGATAAAAGTTTCTTTCATTTTCAATATTACATTCCTTGACAAGAATTGATCCTGAATAGCAACAAAACCGTTTATGTATCTAATAGTACAGATGTCATATTTTAGAAAAATCAAACGGTGTTTGATTTCCCACTCAAGTATGATATTTAAAAATACCACAATTTTTGTTTTCTTATTAATCAAGCTCATGACTTCTTAAACCACTTTTCTCTATTTCTCATAGTTTCAGATTTGGTCATACAATCCTATCTCAACAATCCACTCCGTATAATAGAAATTTAATAAAAATAAACTAGATAAAAGCTTAGTAAATCAACTTATGTTATGTTATTTATGTGTATATTCCAAGCTCGTATCAAGTTGTATTAAAGTTAATTGAAAGCCGCTTAACTTTCATTTATACGGAGCTTTCCCCGGTTACCCGCTGACATAGAAAATAAGGATATATTCCTCTGAGGTTATTATTTAATTATGTTTTTTTTCTTCAAATGTATTAAAGAAGCAAGAAACCTCATTAAACACATTTATAAATTTCAGAAAAAAATATCTTCGTACTGTTATTAAAGTTTTTATTCAAAACAAAAAGTATTTCATAAAGATGCTTTAGATGTAAAATTCTCATGGTTTTGTAACTTGATTTTTTTTGTTGTATTTCAGTATTTTTTCATATAATTTTTGGATAAGATTGTTCTAAGCGGTGATAAAAGAAAATTGACACAAAAGTAAAGGCACCTGCTTACCCGTCCAACTAACTTTGTCACATGTGAATTCTTGTCCCCGATCCGAAGGTAATCTCAGTACGAATTAAAAAGTTCTCTAAGACTTATCTTTGTCGTACTGTGAAACCATCTCCCGGAAAATGTGTTCCCTCCTTCTTACAACATCGGATCCTTCAAGCGTAACATGAAGAGATATACAGTTAAATTAATGCAGGCCGGCAAGTCAGTGCAGCGACCGCCGATAGATTTCGATCTCTCGGTGGTGACCGTTTTGTATGGATTGTACTGTGCTTGCCATCAGGGATAGTACCGTCAATTTATCGTGCTATTATAAAAAAAAACATGCAAAATAATCCAAAGACAAGTCAATTTTTAATGAAAAAGAAAACTACCTTCAATGATTTTCTGAAGTGCCCTGATGTATCTTCGAATTTGAAGTCCAATACCAATCAAATTAAAATGGGACCACCCCTGAGGTATACCCTTTCCCACAAAAAAAGAATTATCCAAATCGGTTAAAGAAGTTCTGGCTGATGAACATCCACAAAAAAAGACATTCCAATTAATAACCTCCATCTTTTTTGAAGTGAGTTAAAAATTAATTTCGGTGATTTCGTAATTTAAAATAAAGAATATAAAGCAAGCACCCTATCCGCTCACATAACATTGCTACCGCAACCCCGTAGTGTTAGGTTAGTATTCGTGTTTCGAGCTACAAATACCTATCCATTAATTCGCAAGTACTGCCGAGCGTCGCCACTCGACCCCGATATCTTCCGTCAAAAGCCGAAATGCTGAAATATTAGGCCCACCATCGCACAGTATGGATTTAATTATACTTTAAAACCACATTTATGTAGTAAGAATCTGTTTTTGTTAATACTTCGTTTGTAATAATTTTTTCAATGTGAGTAAAAATTTACGCAAATATGTAGTCTTGCTAAATAACAAAAAAAAAACCTATTTGCTTCTTCTGAATGAAATAAGTTTTATTTTTTACAATATATATACAATGTGGGCCTAATCGAATATTACTATTCAACTTGTATTAAACTTTAATCTGTTAATTAATACTAAACCCATAAATGTCCGCTGCTGGGCAAAGAGGTCTCTTCCCAAGGAAAGCATGGGCTTAGACACCAGACAGTTAATGATGTCTTAGCGATTTCAAACGCCGAGAAATCCATAATCGTATGTTTATATCATCGATATCGACATCGAATCGATAATCCGCCGGTCTAAACCACGCGACCATCTTGAATCAAATATAAAATAAAGAATAATAATATTGCCTAGTACAATTGACTTGACGCCATCTTAAAGATATGTCAGTATCCGTGATATTTATACTAATATAATAAATCGTAAAAGATTTTTTTTTTGTTTGTTTGTTTAAACACGGTAATATCTGGAACTATCAGTCGAATTCAAAAAATATTTTTGTATATGACAGCCAAACTCTAAATAGCCATAAATGTTAATTTTTGTTGCGTAAGTCGATAGTCGAGGCCCTTCCGAACAGCTTTATCTGCGTGCGTTTGGCGTAATCGTTAATGATACGGAAATACAATGTTTTACAAAAATATTGGTCCTTATTATATCTAAAAAAAGTCAGCAATAACATACATAAGCCACAATAAGATATTTAGTGACAAAGATTTCTTGAAAATAAAAAATGATATAAAAGCATTATTTTTAGTCATGGCATAATTAAACGAATAAAAGTTAATTCATCATAAAGGCAATTTTATGAAATTAAATTTTGTTTAAGGAGATAATAAAAAACTAAAATAATTTATAATAATTATTATAATATATTACACGGGTGAGTCGCGATGGCGGCGCGGTGTTCGTCAGATAAAATTAATACGGGTGAAACCGTGGGGAACAGCTTACTAATATAAAGACCTCTAAGCGTGGTAGTAGTAATTGAGTTATGTACTTAGAATCAGTCATTCGCATTCGGCCATTCGCAGTCCGATGATTCGTAGTTCTGACATTATCATCTAACTATAGTAACTACTAAAACTCTAAAATATAGTACCTAAATAAGATGTATTAATAGTCATTTAATTAAATACTAGCCGTGCTACTCCCGACCCCGGTTATTTTAAAGATAATAATAATGCTTATTGTACCCGATCCTTCGAAGATAGACATATACTCTCAACTGACTTTTTGTATGTCTTTTTAATATCTATAATTAAGTAACACATTAATTTGAAATATCTCTTATTCTTATTACTCAGCGTAAGCCATTTAAGCGCCCGAATTGATTCGCCATGACCAGTTTTTTTTATTCGCGCGGAACCCTAATTCTTTTTCTAAAATAAAAGTAGCATAAGTTACTCACATCAGCTATCTTTACCAGTGAAAGTCCCGGCAAAATCGCCGTTACCCGAAACAAACAGAGCAGTTTCAAAAAAATTGTTTTATTATATGTTCACCATATACAGGGTTATTGGTAATTCGACGTATTCCCGTTAGGAGATGATAGGGGTGATTATTTACGATAATTTTAACCACCATATGCATTACACAAAAGTGAACCATTTTTTAATTATCATGTTTTTTAGCTTTTTCAAAATAAGTCAAAAATGCAACATCAAAAATTTATTTTAAAAAAGTATCAATTGGAATCTCATTTTTTCTTTTGATTTATAAAAAAACGATTACACACTGGTTATGTATCAATGTTAAAACAACAATTATCGGTCTTAATTTAAAAATCCAAATATATTTTTGAGATTTTTTTAACCACTAAAATGCCTTAAAAACAAAAAAAAACGTTATAACCTTCTTAGCTAGCCAACATGCATAACAACTAGGAACTTATTTCAAAGAAACTGAAGCAGAAATTCGTATTCGTAATCAAGGGTTAAAAAAAATGTTACTGAAACTTAGGTAATTTTCAAGGTAATAAATGTAATAACATTCAGCACAGCCCTTGCATAAATGTAGTATTTTCGTTTTAGTACAACTGAAATATTGAATAAATGACATTGGTATAAATACCAATAAACACAATAAAGCGTTGTTGTGGTATAATAAGTTTGTCGCTTGTATTTATTTGTAAGCAGCTTTACGAGACAATCCGCAACTAGGTTTTAGCGCTTTTGACCTACTTTAGGTGCCTGAGCGACAACATTACCGCTTTAGTTTTAACTTTAATTTAAACTTTTTGTTCCCGTATAATTAAGATGTACTTACCTTTTAAATATTACCTAATGTAGAAATAATGTTGTTGTTTTATTGTAGTTATATATTCTGATTTCAAAATAAAGGAATAATATCCTATTCGGCACTTAAAATACTTAAATACTTAATAACTTAAATACTTTGTTGTCGGTTTCTTGTATATATGTTCAATTGTTGGGTTAATTTTAATATCGCGATGTAGGATGCGTCGTATTTGGCGAGATAGATGTCGCTACAGTGTAAATAAGAAAAAAATAATGTATTGTACTGTAACAAAAGCGTGGGGTTTAGACACTTTGCGTCTTAGGTTACTTGTTTTACACTATAAAACAACTATTGGTTAGTTTACTGGGTGTATTATATGTGGCTCTTAAAAAAGTTTAATATCTGACTTTAAAAATAAAATGATTGGGATTTGCCGTTGTGCGCACATCACGTAAAAAACTACTGGATAGATTTTATTTTTGTTTGTTTTACTCCATAGATATTTGGTCCTTATCTAAAAAAAATACCATCTTCTTTGAATAAAAACTATTTAAAGTTTTAAAAAACTACCATTTTTATAAGCATTAGGGGCCATCCATAAACTTCGTCACACGAATTTCATGATTTTTTGACCCCTCCCCCGTCCTTGTCACAACTGGTCACATTTGTGAGACCCCCCCCCCCCTACCTAGTGTGATGTCACATATTTTGCAATTTTATGATTAGAAATTTATGAAATTAAAGCAGCAGTGTTCGGAAATTATTTTAATTTCCATTTAAATTATTATTCAATAAAATCGACATCAAATCAAACAAAGGTATAAAAATTAACAAAACATAAAAAAAAAACACTTTAATGAAAGATAAAAACTTAATCCATAACTAACATAACTTATTTTTCTTCGAACTATAAAGGTAATAAGTTTCAAATAATCAAGTTGTAAAAGTTGTTACATAAAACATTGCTATGTTCGAGATACAGAAGTCCAATTTAATTTTTTCTCTGATTATTTTGACTAGAGGGTTGAGATTTAGTGCAACGGAGGTTTTGGGGCTTGAATGGCAGGGAACACATTCTTTCGAGTTTGGGAGGTGTTCGACTTAAAGAAGTTCTAATGTACTTAGATATAAAATATTGTATTTTGAAAAAATGTGATGTCACAAAACTTGGGACCCCTCCCCACCCCTTGTCACACAATGTCACACTTCGTCGACCCCCTCACTCCCCCTAAATGTGTGACGTAATTTATGGATGGCCTCTTACGGGTTCTTCTGTCGTCTACGTGAGCGAAGCCGCTGGCAAAGTTAGTTGTTTATAATATATTTTAGTTTAAAATGTTTGTTTTACCTCTACATTAACCACAGTAAATAAAAATTAAAATATAATAGGTACATATTATGAGATTTATGTGATAATTTTGGACGTACTTAATCGTATTGTGTAATTTTAATTACAATGTTTTTTTGTATTGTAATAGAAATGAAAAGTGTAAAGGTGAAAAATAAAGATGGTAAATTATTTAAGAGAAAACGTTACCCGCGCTATTTATTGAAACAAACAAGGTCCCTTTATTGTAGCAGTGTTTATTTCAGCGGAAAAAGATACGACTGCCGTTCAAGAATGACCCTTACGATGTTGAGACGCCCTAGCGAAGTGCGAGATAAAAGTACATCTGACTGTATTTTCCTTTACAATTTACAAACTTTGATTTTTCATTGCTACGTACATATTTTCAAAAGTAAAAACGTATTGAAATATCTATTTTGAAAAAAAATACGATTATATTGTTACAATTAAAAAGTAGTCTCAATATCCAGTTATGTTGTATTAAGTATTCATGAATGGAGGAATATTAGTTAGAAAAAAATTAGCGTTTCATCATAATTTGTAGTTTAAGTCCTATCGAGACTATAATATTACAGGTAGGTACTTATTAAATTTACTCAGATATTTTCTGCTACGATTTTTTTAATACTAGAATTTAGTTTTTCTATTTTTTATAGTAAGACAATTTTTAACAAAAAAGAAAACTAACTTCGATGATTTTGAAGAATTCCCTGGTGTAGCTTCGAACTTGAAGGTCCAATGACAATCAAATTAAAATAAATTAAATAATAATCTAAATCGATTCATAAACAAAGAAGTTACGGCTGAACATATATAAAAAATATACGTATATTCGAATTCAGTACCGTAACCTCGGTCTTTTTTTAAAGTCTTTTTAAAAATGTTGTAGGGAAACATTTTATTCCACGTGTAATAATTGTATGTTTTCATAAAAAACTGCTCATAAGTGCTGTATATCGTTGGAGAATCAAACCGTTCAAAACCTTTAAAAAAAGGTTAAATAAAAGCAAAAAAAATTGTTACCGAAACCCACTGTCCACTAAAATTGTTTCGTTTATTGTATAATTCACGTGTGAAATAAATAAAATGAAAGTAAATTTATCTTTAATTTTTTTACATCGGACAACAAAGGACGATCATGTTGGTTTTGTAAAGAGCTGTTCGTGAAATTATTTCCATACAAATACTGTGTATAAATAATAGATATATTGTATATAGTTGGATATTTTTACGACTTGTATAATAATGGTACCTATATTAATAAATAATAATAATAATAAATTTGATGACACAATTTCACACACGGCCATTTAACTCCAAACTAAGCAAAGCTTGTATTTTGGTAACTAAAGAGCTGATATACATACATATATAGACATTTAAACACCCAGACACACAACTGACATTTATGCTCATCACACAAAAGTCAGTATGGGCGGGGATCGAACTCGTTTACTACCACTACCACTGCGCCACGAGGCATAAAACATATTTTTAATAGCATAGAAAAATCTAGAATTCTCTACAAACATCGTGTATAAAATTCGGAGAAAGAGATAAGACACATGAAACACGCACACATTAAAATCTTACAAGAAACAAAAACAAGTTCTATAGACTTGAAATTTCCACCCTCCCTTTAAAAGCCCCTCCCGGCCACCCTCCCGGACGCTTAAAAGGCATTAAAAAAACCTACAAAAAAGTCCGGGAGAGATATCTATCTTCTAAGTAACACACACAATAAAAAAAAATTGTCTTTGAAAAAAGCCGGGAGCGGGGAAGCAAGATTTGCGCGAGCATTCACGTGAGCGAAGCCACGGGCACAGCTAGTTTCAAATAAGATCACAGTTGTATAAAAGGTAACTAACTCCCTTTTGTGCTGTAGTATGTGTACGACTGAATCGCGACCACCGTACACCAGGTGAAACACCCGCTATAGTGGCATGCTTAGACGTGTCGCTTTCTGGGATCTACCATTATATTATCCAACAATCAAGCGAGGCGGTAGAAATCGATATTCGAGTGGGTCACGACCTCAATGCACATGTTCATAAACCAGTCACGGTAACTTTATGTTTATCACGTTTTGGGATCAGCCATTGCATTTCTACCTACCGAGAGGCTTACAGGTTGGTATGACAGCGATTGCCGTTAACGGATTCTCGATCTCCCGGTAGTCTTCTTCTTCCTAACTTGGCAACTAGTCCTCTGTAATGAAAACAATTACTGCCAGTATCAAGTTAATAAAGTGTCCTGTCTTGTGACGACTTCAGTAGCCTAATGTTAAATGCACGTCGGAGACAGATATTTATGGAAGAAGCCTTTTATTGTACTTTACATGTATTAATAATATAATTTATAGTTTCTGATGGAGTTACATTATATATCAGAGTTAATAATTAGTTGTTATAATTGCGTTGTAGTAGCGACCGTGTCGTTCCTTGGTAACTCGAGTATCCGGTTTAGAGATGTGCTCTTTCCTTCATAGTTATTTATATATTAAATCGCAAGATGGCGGCTGCCTTGTTAGAACTTTCTAGGGAGTTTTTGTGGGATCTCAGAATGAATGCTTTCAGCTTATATTCATAATCCACTTCACTTATACACAAAAACCATACTATATTACGCAAATCGCCACCCATATTACATAATATAGAGTCAAAAACTTAAGTAAATCAATTAAAATTAAAACCGCAACATGTCACTTCAAGATCCCGGCAAAAACTCCCTTTCGGTAGTCACCGCCATGTTTGGATTGTACTATGCTGACCATCATGCATAGTTAAGGCAAAATAACATATTCCTTAAATAGAATTTCCGTTAATTTCTTCCCACATTCCAGCGTCGAGTATAAACATTAAGGTACCTACACTAAATGTTCAGACATGAGGTTAGCAAGTTAGTGCATGGTTTTTCAAAACATTTTTTTTATTACAAGCTTTTATATAGCTTGCGATGTATATTAGTTTGTTTAGATCTAATCTTGCTAGGTGATTGATAACCGGTTCCTCATAAACTATTTAGTTGAATTTTTACATATAGGTTCAGTTTCGATGGCAAGACATTTTTATGCTTAGCATGACCTGAATCGACATCTGGCATTGGCTCCAGACAAAAGAACTCCTTAACGGTCAACAGCTTAGACACGAAATTTTGTAAACACATTGAATTTTAATTGCCCGTTATAAATTGCACCATAACCTAGCTGCTGCATCCAGGGTTGGCTTCTACGTCAGCATAACACACACCAAACTATGTGTTCGCATTTAATAACGATAGCCCGTTTTAACGATAATAGCTTGTTTTAAAAATCATTTTTAAAATTAACACTTGATAGATTTTCTACTTTATACCTAACTAGATGAGTCCAGGGCTATAAACTGGAAGGGGGTTGGATTTATAATTTGGTTTAAAGCGACAATAACTTCAATACTGCTTTTAAAAAAGAATTAAATTGACCAAAGTTCTTTATTTCTTATTTTATCAACGTATAAATAAAATGATTGAGTTTTGCCTAAGTGCGCGCATCATGTAAGAACTACTGGTAAGATTTGACAATTTTTTTTGTTTAAATCCTTACATATTTGGTCCTTATCAAAAAAAAAAAAAAATTATTACGTTATCTTCATTACCGCTAAATTATCAAATTAAAAACAGCAAAGGAATCTGTTAGCCAATAACAAGTCATTACGTTTAAAAACCTGTAGAAGTGTTGTTTAAAAAATATGAACAACTATACCAGCACAAATAATAAACAATAACAAATATTTATACATGTACTACGTTGTGTATAATACGTGTGTATGTTTATACACTTACCTATTAAAAAATCGAGACTTATAAGCACTTTCTAGCCGAAACCACACTTGCGTGGAAAGGATCCAGCTTACGCTGCCTACACAACTCATTAAAACGTTTGTTTGCCTGCGCAATATAAGAGTTTTGCCTGTAGTTAGATGAAGAAGAAGGAACGGGTAGTAATGAATAAAGACGTGTTAGTAAGTACGATTTTTATAAGCATTACGCGTTATTTATTCGTCCACGCGAGCGAAGCCGCTGGCATAACTAGTTAATTAATAAACACTTCATATAAACATATTTTTATTAACTAAGCATATTACAGACAAGTATATAGAGAATATAGGGAACAGTACAAAATCATACATTGTTGTGTTAAGTAATAACATTATTATAAATTATTTTAATACAAACTGACACCATTATAATTTTTTACATCCACATGTATAACATTTTTTAAATTATAAGCCAAAATTTAAAAAATCAACGATCCTATGGTTCCGAATTAATAATCAATATACCCAATTTAAAAAATAAATAAAAAAGAAATAACATTAAATTCTGTTGGTTGGTAAGCGCATCACTTGAGAACGGCTTGATGATTTGAAGACCGAAAAAAGAGTAATTAAACTGATGTAATAATATTACAAAAAAATTGGACACTACACATAATTAATTAACATTCTGAGTTATGCGAATATACTACTCATGTATATGAAATGCAGCTCCTACGGCTCTTATTCACACATTGACAAATCGATATTTTTGTTGAACCGTTGTTTTAATAGTAGGTATATAGCAAGGGATGTTACAAATATCGTATTTTAAATATTCTCGAAAGCGAGAACGGATGCGTTTGTTTGAAATGTGAATACGAATGCGCACAGCCAGAAAAGGCATAAAAAAGTTAGTTTGATTTAATTGTCATTTTTATTAAGTTTAAGTTTATCACTTTAAATGTATAATTATTAGTAATCTAATTTAAAAAAAACCGTTAATAATATTTTATAAATATACCTAATAATAACTTGGCTACTTCTACGTACCGCGATTTCTCAGTGGCACATAGGCCGGCTGTATTAAAAATAATTGCTCACACAGCTCAGAGGGTATTCCCCGAGAGAAAATCGTTTCTCTTTCAAATAAGCCTTCACTTCAGCTTTGATTTCACATAGCAGTGTATCTTCAGGTCCAGAGTGTACATCAGAGGCTTCGTCGCTTGATGAATTCATGACCACTCGCAATGCACATAGCATTCGTAATATATTCATATCGTTTGCTGCGAATGAGAGTGTTGAAGCGATTGTTTAAAACGATGCGAATCTTTTGCGTATACGAATGCGAATGCGAACATTCGTAACATCCCTAGTACATAGCTTCTTATGACTATATTCACACGTTCACGAATCGTGAAAAATCACGTATAAGTACGTCCTAATAATACGAATCCGTCATGACTAATCGTCATTGTACAAGAATAGTTAATGAAATCATGATTCGATTTACAAATTTGAATGTGTGAACGGGCCGTTAGCGTACAGTTCGATTCAATTATAGTTATAAAATTGAAATCACATGAATCAACCCCAATGCAGGCTCCTACGAAGTGGAGCATCACATTTTCCTTGATTTTTATTCAGAACTTGGTTGTATGAGTTATACGCAATACTTGAGGATAAATTTTCCTCTTCAGTTATATTAAAAGTAAAAGATACCTTTTTATAACAATTTTGTATTTTAATCGGAGACCGTATATTTTCAAAAAAAATACTTTATGGTTAATTAAGCGACAATGAAAAGAAACAGATTTTTCGATACGTTGGTCCCATTATATAATAACAATGATATCTTTTTCCTATAATGTAAATATTTTCACAATAATTCAAGAATCTTAACTTAAGATACCATCCCTGGAAGTATGAGATAATGTTGATATGGGAGTAAATATTGAAACATTAAACTTTATATTCCATTATATATTTTAACATTTCTTAGCATAATCCGAATAGACAACAATAGTTGGCGTTTTTATTTAATATATATTTCTATAAATACTTTCATATATTGAACAACATAACCTCCAGGGCCGAGCCAAGGGTGTCTAACGTCCGGGTGCCGGATATAATTTGCCGCATACGACTACAGACATAGTTAATATTAATTGTAATATGTATGCTTGCCCACCTTAAAATAATCCAATACTTTCTGTATTGAGTTACCTGAAAAAAGTCAAACACGATAGATGTGAATGAAAGTCGCCTAACTAATGTATTTATTTTAAACTTTAAAAATGTTACACATACTTAGACTATTTTGAAAGGAAATAAAATAGATAAAGACATGGTTTCATTAATAGTTTTTTTCTACTATTTATTACATCTTTTGCAACCCCGGCACGGCTCGACCCTGTAGCCGATCTCGGACCACAATAATTAATTAAACGGTCTAAATAATGCAACGCTTTACAAATACAATATTTGATTAAATTGTTAATCGTCGACGGATAGATTTAGAAAACTCATTCGAATTGTCCCATTTTAATTATTTATTATATTTCTACGAGACATTTAATTTTAATGTGACTTGTTTCCTAATGAACAGTTATTTTTTAATTTGATAGCACCCGTCGCGAACTTGTCCCCGAGAAGGATAAATTAGAAATCAACAACAATATTATGAATATCACTGTAGAATACAAGATCTCTTTTCAGTCTGTCCGCTGGTTCTGACAAGTCTGTTCAGATTGAGTTTTGGGCTACCGCTGGCACTATCTCCGTCGCCTTTAGCACAAGTCTTATTTCTCATAATCAGAAGGTCGGTGCGTATACTTGGGCGTCTCACATTCGGAGCGACGACACCGCACGCGTCTGACAATCTCCTTTTAATAGAAAGGGTACATTTTTTACTTCTATTACTTTGGCTACTTGCAGGAGGCAGAGTGCAGGGGCTCCCGAATGCCGTACTGACACGTTTGTGGTGATTTGGGGCCATCTCTAGAGGCAGGTTGGCAACAACGAATAATTCATAAAAAAGGTCGTCTACGTGAAAATTTTTCTTTGCAGACGTCTCGACGAAGACACACGCGGAATCTTGCGTACTGCAATACGCCTGCGCTTCTTCCGGCTGGACTGATCTATAAACAGAATAATTTTAATTAGTGCCTAGTTTTGTTAATCTGAGTGTTCTTCTTTATTGTATAAAACTATGTGGAGAGATTATTTATATTAAAAATTGAAAAATTCTGTGAAAATAAGTGGTCCCTCGTTGGACGTAAAAAGCCGAAATAAACAAAAAACTGAAGTATAACGCTTTGAAGTACAATTCCAAATAATAATATCCCTTACTTGGCATCTCGATCGCATTTGTTCCCGGCAATAGCCATGGGAACTCTGGGCAATTGTCTTCTACCTCTACTACTGCCACTAGTTGCACTAGCCTTCGTTTCCAAGATCTGGTCTCGAAGCCGGATCACTTCTTCGAACGACTCCCGGCTGTCCATCGCGAATACCAGAACGAATAAATCACCTGCGACATAATATAAAAATATAATTCAAATAAATTGAATATTTTTTAAACTATTTTTGAATAAACGTTTGACAAAAATTCCTCAATTTCAAAAAGGGAAATGGGCTTCAAGTGTTGTTTTCGATTCTCACCAAATGATGCATTTAATTAAATACATAATTGAAATATATTGGGTAATTTTTAATTTGTTTATGACTGTAAACCAATATTCCTAAATTTACCTCCAAAATGGTATCGCGTTAAGCATAGAAAGGAAAATGAGCTTGAAGTATAACTTTTATTTCTCACCGATTGATACATACATTTAAACAATTGAAATAAACTGGATATACTTAATTATGTTTAATTATAAATTAAAACAAAAAGGAATGTGCTTCAAGTGTAGCTTTCAGTTTTCACCGATTGATAGATAACGACAGACTTAAAACCTGGGAGAGTTTACCTACTTCCCTTGTTCCAGCACTTGGTCAAATAGTAATAAAAAAATTACCTATCACAATGCCCTGCATTATTAATCGATATGTAAGCTATAAGATTATTGTATTTAATTCTTGCTTAGAGGGATAATGATAGCGTGACTATTGCGACTTGTGACACAGCACTTTGATGATATCGCTATAGAAATTAGCACGCAAAGTGTCATAAACATTTGTTTGAATGCACATGTATTACTGCAATGCACTTAATAACATAATGCTGTTGTTATGTTGGTTAATTTGAATTGCATATTTAATTAGGTAGGTCAAAGCATTCAAGCGGACGCATTAGTTTTTTAATATTAAGAATTATTATACCTTAATTGTAATTCCATTATTTTATTCACTGGAATTATGGATCGTTTTATCCCTCATTAGCTTTCTTCAGTCTGTATAAGGTTTTTCATTATTTATAATAACTTTTGTATTCAATTTTGACTATTTCAATTTAAGTAACCTCCGACGCAAACAGAGGAATGTTATAATAAGTTTAACGTGTGTGTCTGTGTATTCGTGTATCAGTGTGCATTTCAGTGGCATCGTAGCTCCCCAACGGCTGACCGATTTTGATTTTGTATTTTGTTTTGTTTGAAAGGTGAATTGATCGAGAGTATGCTTAGCGATGATATAAAAATCAAAATAATTTTTATTCAATTTAGGCACTAAGAAGGCACTTATGAATGTTGAAACACTACTGCCGGTTCGGAAAATATCCCAGACATCGAGAAGAACTGGTAAGAAACTCGATCGAGTTTATCTTTTTTTTCAACTGTGCTAGTGTTAATATAACAGGTACAATCATATTAATTTATTGGATGCACAGAGAGGGAGTTACTTCTAGACACCACTTTCATTCACACAATAATCCACCCTATAATAAGCTTTTTGACAGTAAAACCCGCTTGACATGGTCCTTGACATTGTTGTCCAGCAAATCAGTTATATGCTTCGGAATCTTATTATAGAACCTGACTCTGTTACCTAAAAACTTTTATTAGTCTTACTAAGTCTAAAACAATAACAGCATCAGCAAAACAATACTAAAATCTATTCAACCATTTGAAAATTATCACTTCTTTTCTAAATGAGAAATGGATGTGAGCGTCTTCCACAGTTCTGATCGAGTCGAAATTTGGTATTCTGTTACTTTAATGATATTAGGAGAAAATGGAAACCTTGAACTGATGCTGAAGCATCATCTGGAATCTACAGGATACCTATCTCCTCGTTAACTTACAGCAAATATATTGTTTTTGGGTTCATTTGAATATATATAATATATCATTTATTTGTATTTACAAAGTATTGGTTTTTGAGTCAAGGATATTTTAAATTTGCAATTTACCTTGTTATAATGGATATTAATTAATTTACTGTGACAAATAAAATTTATTTTATGTTTTAACACTCATATTTAACAGAAACAAAACTTTGCTTTTTGTCCTGTACAAAGGAATATTTATTTACAAATTTGTATATGTTAGCAAATTTAAATTTAGACAATAATGTGACCCAATTTTAAATTTCTTAATGTATGTATCTACTATGAAACAATAATGCATTGAAACTAATCAACATGGTTATTTTGTCTGGTTTTATGAAATCCGAACACGAACAATGTTATCTATTCCCCAATAAACGGGCACTAGAGCGTGTCGTGGTTGGCGCCAAACAGTGTATACAGTTGCCCTGTACCTTGTTAATTGCTGTCACATACATACTGCAGCATGTATACTAATTAAGAAGGTATTCATGTTAGTTTAGTGCAATAATTGTTGTCAATTGAGTTAATATTTCGCATAGATCTAGAATACGTATAGAAAGTGCCAACCTATACAAACAACTGTTTCTCTAACACTGATTCTTATTAATTTCTCGTTTTATCCAACCGCCCGAGGTGCTTAGTATTCCTGGCTTGCTTCCACTTTTGCTCGGCAATAACTAATCTACTTATAGCTATTGGGGACTGAATAAGACTATTAAAGTGCGGAAAACGATTGAGATTTATATAAAACAGAACTTAAGCTATTATGGGTGGAAAGTTGTGTCGAACGTGGATCATATTTCATATTAAGCGACTTAAGGGGATTAGGTGAAGTTTTAAGTTATTGAAATGGAAAATAACGAGTGATAAAAATATCTTTGTCATGTCTGTTTTTTTTAAAGTCTTTATGTCCCTGGAGCTATTTGAGGCTTTGACAGCTTCACCGGGCTTGGAAGAGAGCGCGAAATGCACTCAGCAGCAAAAGCGAGGCAACAAGTTCAAAGGCACCAAAGTGGCTAAACCTCGGCTTGGAGTGTTGCAGTACATGCAAATAAGTCGCGATATGACTCATTCTCTATCCGTAAAACTCAATGTACATAATATAACTAACTATACATGTTTCTGCCTTCTGGAGTCTCACAATTTGGTCTAAGCCTAAGAAGGCAAAAAAAGAAAAAAAAACCCTTATAGAACCTATGTATCTGAGTGGTGTATCGTGTCTGGAAACGGTAATGGTGGTCGTATCGGGATTACTGTATGCTCATCAAAACTAGTGTTGTTTTATCATAATTCAGACCATATAATAAATATGAATGAGATCGTTAGATTTTACTTTATACCCCTTAAAAGATACAACATATTACGCGTCTAGGGAATGCACTGAAGTTAGTTAATTTCGATGAAATAATTTAGATTTAGATGAAGGTAGATAATTAATGTTCAAAAGAGATTGATAGACAGTAGCTCTTTTCGATTTCTTATAGCATTAGTTAATAATACAAAGAACCCATCGACGCATTAATAAAAAGAAAGTAATATTGATACGGTTATTTTGCCTAATGTTCATTAAAAATCGATTAATTGATAGCCATTTGCCCTATCGATAGTTCTGCTTAGAGACGTTAAATAAAGGCTGCATTTCGTGACTGCAAAAAAGATTTGTGCAAATACATTTTTTAGTTCGTCAATTAACAACATTGGCAAACGCCAGTGGCCTTGTTACGTGTTCTATCCGAACGCCTTTTTTTTTGCAGTCGTTACTCGAACGCCCAGATGTTACATACATTACCAAGAAACATCCGATACCATCTGGTTTTCAAGCTATCAACTTTAATCAACACTAATTTCAAGTCCGGTGAAGCTGTAAAAGCCGCAGCGGCTCTGTTTTAGGATAGGGCCCCTAAGGCTAACAGTGTAGTCAGTTCTAAAAAAAAAAAAAAATCAACACTAATTTCGCCTTTGGTACATTAATTACTTGGAATTATATTGCGTCTAACAACATTTTCATGCTTATAATGAGAGAGTAGAGATGAGAAGGTCAAACTTTTGACTTTCATCGAGGGGTTATATTAGAGTGGTCAGTCAACCTTTGTCGAATTTCAGGACGTTTATTTTTACCCACATTATTGACAATTCATATGCCGTATCAATTGAGGAATGGCGTATATTTCCCGTGCACAATTTTCATCAAATAATTCTTTTTATTTCTTTCTTACCAAAAGCATAAATATGAACATCCCTAATTTGATACATGACGGGTTCTTCATGCAAACTTTCACCCAAGTTTTATTTTCACCATATGTGAATAACACAATGAGCCGCAATTGACAGCGCACGTCATATTTCTATCATAAAATAAAACAGTAATTACGCCGTACCGCGTAGTTAAACAGTTTAAAAATACATCAGCGAATGTTAAAAAGAATGCTTGACTATCATTTAATAGGTAATTATTAGAAATAAAATACATTTCTTATTAAGTATAACAATGTCAATAAATCAACCAACCAGATTGACAATCAATAAACTGGTTGGTATGGCAGCCGATGTTATTTCACCATTATCGCGCATGCGCATTTGGTATTCCCATATTTTATTCATAGAAACTTTCATCCCCTATTTTCTAGTCCTTTCCCAAGGTCCATCGATCTCTATACGAAAATTGTTTCAGCGGTCTAGGCGTGAAAACGTAACAGTCAGACAGACAGTTACCTTTTCATTTATAATATTAGTTTGGATTCGGTAACCCACCACAAAGACGACAGTGCTAAGTTTCGCTTTAAGCTTGCTGCTTATTCTTATTAATGTAAACCTTTACAATACCAGTGCTTTCGTTAAAGGAAAACAGCGTGGTAAAACCAAAGCATGGTGGTAGGGCATTTTCTAATGGCCATCTGGCTTGTCTACTACTAAATATGAAAATTTTTGCAGCTCAAAACCGTCCTTTAATGTACTCTGGCAGCTGCATTTGAAAACGAGTCCCACTAAGTTTAGTGTGCTACCATCTTCTTCCTAATCCTCATATAACATTAGGTGATAGTGTAATCAAGCGCTGAACCTATAAAGGTTTCAGAAAAAATTAAGTACACCCATAAGCTATGATTTTCTGTATGATAATATCATATACCATGTTTCTTAAGAAGAAAATCGAAGATTATCCCTGGCCGTAATTATTTTATGTAAAGTTAATTCACGAGTTAGTCCCAAGAAATAAATTATCCTCCTCAAGAAATTCCTTCCGGTCTTAATTCGAAATGACTGTTAATTAGGAAAGTTCATTAGCAAACTTTGGAGTCTCTTGTTTTGACTTCCTTAATTTTTATTGGGTAATTCTAATGATCGAAACATTTAATTACATAGAAATTGACCTTTTAATATTCTGTGGAGATAATTGCAGACATTTTATATGTAGGATTGCCATGTATATGTAACCGTATGCTATCTGTAACCGTATGGTTAGGCTCTCTTCGGGACACAAAAAGATAATAAAAAAACTTAATATTTATTTATTCACAAATTATAGCGTATGCAGTCTTATAAATACTTGTAGCTTTACAAAACTTTACTTTTTGTACATATTACAAAACTCAATGCAAGTCATATTGAAGTTTATCTAGCACTGTAATATTGACTCGACAATCTCCAGTATCTGGTGATTTCTTTGAATTGAAAGTTGTGGTCATTTGGAATGGCAACCCTATTTATATGTCTCATTTATGATAAAAGAGTAAAGGACCAAGTGACAGGTAGTACCCTACCCGCAGGATGGATTATCTTGTGTATGTATGTATGTATGAAAGAAAAGTTTATCGATATTTAGATGTAATACAAAATACAATAGGATATGTTAAAGGTCATCTATGAAATTAATTTCGAGTCAGATAAATTACCTATGACATAAAAAGGAATAATGTAAAACGTTTGGGTGATTCTCACTTTCTCAGGAAGCTTATTTAGAACTTGTTATTGGTTTTTGGAACTATAAACACACTTAACACGCGCCTGCTTTACTTGAGGTCCTGAGTTCGATTCCCAGGTCTTGCAAAGGGTTATTGCGTTTTCTATGAAATTCTCAGCAGCAGCTTGAATTTTAGCTTTGTGCCCAATGCCAATAGGCTCGCCCCCTATTACACCTAAAAACATAATCGGCGAACTGTGGGTTTACTTTAGTATACCTCTACCTAACCCTACGGAGATACAGGCATGATGGTATGTTATGTTACATAAACAGATGTTGCATTTTATAATATGTACGAGGTGTGCCAATAGGGCTTTACCCCATAGCGTGACTTTTAGATGGTGGCATTTTATTTGAAATGATACTAATAACAATATTTTAACTAATTAAAAACTTTAATACTTTAGGACTATAGCAATATTGGTTTAGGAATGATATTTATTAACCGAAATTTCATTCATTACGTGTGAAATAGCACAAGGTAAACGAGCGAACTAATGTTTGTACGTAGGTAACCATAATAATTATTACTCGTCGCGGGGGACTTCAGCCTTAACGCCGACAGCAAATTGAAAATTAAACGGGCACATTACAACCCTATATCTATGAGGCACGAGTCTCAAAATTAACAAACTTAGTACCATAATTACGTATCATCAAATTTATAATTGTACTATTATTATTATGATCGAGCATGATAGTTGATCACTAAACACCAAAAAGCATATATATATATATGAGAATATATTTCTGAAGCAATATTTATATATATTCATATTATGGGATATATAAATTTTATGGGAAAAGATGTAAAAAATAAATAATCATAAAATTGAAATATTATATTTTTTTACTGGGAAAATGAAAAGGGTATTTATGATACTAATCATTTACGGATCGTAAAGCATGAACGGTCTACAAATACTGGACAGTCAAATAATTTGCTGAGGTGTAGAAAATGTGACCGAAGCCGCCACTCCATTTTCTCAAGTTTTTAATTAAGACAATATTTAATTAATGTTGTGATAACTTTAATTTTATAGTCCATTTCAGGGCTCTCCAAAGCAAGGCTCGCAGGCCGCATGTAGCCCGCGACTTATATTTGTGCGGCTCACAACGTGTTTTGATCTACCAAAAATATGAAAATTTCCCTCTATAAAATTATTTTTAATGTAAATGTTTCTATCGAAAGAATAAATTAATTAAGAACTAATAAATTTAAATATAATAATGACATCCCTATATTTTTATTTTACAATAAATTAAAGTAGGTACCTATTTGTTGCTGCGGCCCTCCAATTTATATAATGAGCATTGGCCCGAGATCTTATCTAATTTGACCAGCCTTGGTCCACTTTATGCACATTTATTCGCCAGGTGAAAATAAAAATTTGATATTTTTTCGAAATTAAATTTTTTGTCAGGATTTTTTTTTTTTTAACGTTTGGCCACAATCTCACCTGGTGGTTAGTGACGATGTGGTCCAAGCATAATGGTGCTTACGGACAGATTTTCAGCTCGAGGAATGTAGCTAACCAGGTGGACATGAGAAAATGCCATCGCGATGTCAACAGAGCCATTATTGCTTCAAAAATCAAATTATTTTAACGCAAGTAAAAAGTGGTTTGAAGCAGACTGAAAAAATCTTATAATGGCTTTTTAATATGAGAAAGAGCTGAAACAAAGAAATTCTGAAATGTAAGGTCTGTCTATCTACAAATTGTAGAGAAGAACTGTACACTGAGACTTTAGTCTTGCGCAGTGACACGGAAGATAAATTGTATGAAGTAAATAAAGAGGGCTTCATGAATTGTTTCAATACCCTGATATTTGATATTCAACAGCGAGTCGCGCACTTTACGATTCACTAGACTCAAGAGCCTTTTGTTCTCGATACGACAAGTTCGTCTCGATTGTTCACTCACGAAGTATTTGTTTATCTTTTGTTTTGTTTACAATTAGATGAAAGATAACAATTAAGTAAATTATTGCTAGTAAGTGGGTCAATCAATTAATATTATATCCACATTTTTTTCCCGTTTAGACCGTTTATCTCAACTAGACGTGACGTGTGACGGCTTTAATTTTTAATCGGACAAAGATAGAACAACATGGCTTTGGCAAATAATCGCACTTTATTACGGATGTGAACCAGTTTCGAACCCTCCTTGCATGTTCTTAACACATTTAATAAAGTAATGTTAGTTGAATTACACCAAATGGGTTTTAGACAAATTGAATTAGTAATGCGTATAGTACATAGCCAATCATTGGGGAGAAATAGACTACCGAGTTAACTATGTCACGCAAGTCAAATGTGTGCCTATATTATATCTATATACATATTATATAATTATTGATAGCTCTAATATCCTTTGTTATGTTCGTTCAAACGGATCGAGACTGTGACCACTATACACATAGTGAAACGCATAGTGGTTCGTTTCAGAAAATAAGTTTCTTAATAATTATCACGTAGTTACAAAGTTGATTTTCCCAGGTTCGTTACATTTTGGTACCTACGTCAGCATGAGACTTTTATGATACTGAATTTTACTCGAAAAATATGTCGAACAAATTGGTTATATAAATAATTGACACATTCGTCAGGCATTACACAGAAAAAAGTTTTGAACATATAAAAGCTTAGAGTTCGTAAATCCGGGCAGAACTTACTTGTAATTAGAATACGCAACAATGTTTATCTAAATACATTGTTAGGCTCCGTGGCGCAGTAGTAATAGTCTAATTCACCGAGAGAACACGTATTCAATTTCATACAAGACGCACTTTTGTATTCTGAAAATATTTTTATTACTATTTCATTGTCTCTGAGATTAATATGTACATCAGTTGATTGATCATAACAGTAGGTACAAGATATGACTAATTTTGAATCAATCTTCCTCATAATAATAAATCATAATACGAAAAATCACGTGTGCAGGTCAAACATAAAATATTCACATAAACGATACACGTGAACGATACACTACGCTGGCTATGATGTCTTTTCCCAAGGCATCGTAATACGTAGGCGCTGACACGCACTAACATACTTTAAAAAGGAGAATGAGATAATAGGAAACACTGTATAACGTAGTCTATCTCATTCTCTTGCAAACTAAAACCTTAATAAGTAGAGCGTACTAGAAATTAGAAAAAAATACGACTGTTCAAAAATCAATTTATCGTTTCTCAAAATATTTTCCCTTTTAGCTTCAATTCACTTTTTCATACAATAAACAAATGTTGAAAACATTAACGCCAGTCTTCCGTGGTGAACTTGGAAACATGCTTTTTATATTCTTTAACAGCCTCTTCTGGTGTTGGAAATCGCTGACATCGTAAATAATGTTTGATTTTTGAAAACAGAAAGAAGTCGCGTGGTTCCCAGTTGGGACTGTACGCAGAATGATTCATAATAACTACGTTTTTCCATTTCAAAAATTCGTTAGTCTGTCTGACCGTGTGAGAGCTGGCATTGTCATGGTACAAGTGTTACGGCGTTTTTTTTATTGATATTGTCAATAGGTTTTGGTAAATAAATTGTCGTGTACCAATCGCTATTTACTGCACGACGATCCTTCAAAGCGAGTGTAGCCAAGTTTTTTTTTAAAGTAGCAGTCATCCGCTTATCGGCAGACCGCACACTTGCCACTATGGTTGGTTTCCGCTCACCTGAAAAGACCCAAACAGTCGATTGCTGCTTTGTTTTGGTATCGTAGCTGTAAATCATGTTTTGTCACCTGTCACTCTATATCCAACACCAAATAACGCGGTCCGTTTTTTGAGCCTTAGTTAAAATTTTAAGTATGTATTTATTTGTAAGATTGATTGTATCTGACTTATGTCTATGCCTAAGGATGCCTGAATCTCATTTTAGGTCACATGCCCGTCTGTTTCGATCATATGGCGTTTAGGATCGATGTTTTCGTTTTTCACAGCGGTATAAAGACAACCATGACGAAATTCGTCACTGAGATTAACATGAACACGATGGAATTCTGCGAACTAGCTATAAACAGTCGACTTGCATGGTGCTTCATTGCCAAAAGCAGTTTGAAGGTGAGCGACACTCTGCTGACGCGTCAATTAAACTTCAAAATGTTCACAAGTTAAATCCATGGTAAAGTAGACACGCAATATTTAAAATGGTGCCAAAATGTAAAAACAAGTGACAAATAGATGAAACATACTGTATTTTAAAGCCAAGAAGTTCCATTTTCAAATGTTGTAATTCGTTTTTAAATACTCTTAATGTAAGTGGCCAGTCAGGAAAATTTTAGTGCGCCCTATGTAGGTATATCCTACATAACATACCTACATATAGGCTTTTTCGTTTCAAATCACAAAGTGTTAAAAAAGTTATCACTTCAATAATAATATCACATCAGCATTTAAGTGTCCCAGTGGTAGGCAAAAAGTTCCTCCCAAGGGAAGGTACGGAATTAATCACCACAACAGCTCAAGACGCAACAACGTATTGTCGATTTCAAACACAGATAAATCAATACTTCTATATTTTTACCACATATTGTGATACTACAAGAATATTTCTCAAGCGTTCGGGTTTCCTCACGATGATTTCCTTCACCGTCAGCCGATAGTGTTACCAATTTTAAAGATTTGAAGTGCTCGCTAGTTAAAACGATCTAGGGAGTTTTTGTAACAAACTTAAAATGCATGTTCCCATATAGTATTTTAATCCACGTCACTTGTGCCGTGTGCACAATAACCATGCTACATCACCTTAAATGCCACCAAAATTACATAATATAGGGTCAAATAACAAAAGTTTATGAATAATAAAAACCAATACTAGATAATTCAAGATATCGAACTTACTACAATTGTTTATATTCGTTTAATAAGTAATTATGTGTAATAACTGTGATGAAACACTGGGTGTCTGTACTGCAGATAAATTTTCCAACTAAATTAAATTATAATTGAAACACGTGAGTACAAACAAACAAGTAGAAACAATGTTTGTAAAGCGAGTTTCGCGAATACGTTTATTTATGCTTTTATGTAATTTACAAAGTTGAACACTTGTGCTACATTATTGTTACCTTACGTACGACACCCGTTTAGTATAACAATAACAATACTAATACAAAATAAATAAAAATATATATGTGGGATATTGGCGAGTGAAATGATTTGGAACTTGTTGATATTTCTTTAATTATTACGGCACGAAAAAATAAACATCTTACTTCGTAAAATCTTCGTTGACAGCTCTCTAGTGTTGCTACTTTTGAAAAAAAACTCAATAATACCATCTTCAAAGGGTAAGCGTAAAAAATATACGAATTATAAAAACAAAACATATTATTCTAAATATTATTCCACATATATATATTAATATAGCTGTAATGTATTATTGCTTGTATCTATATTAATAAAACTGTAGTTATGTCTGTACTTGGTAGTTTATCCCAAATTTCCTGATAGATATCCTATTTAAAGGACACTTACGAGGTCACAGAATAGACAAAAATTGTCTGTTTGCCTGTATGTATATCCGGATATGCTTAACTCAAAACAGGCTTAACCGATCCTTATGAAATTTTGTAGACAACAAACATACGTCTCTTGATAATGGATAGGCTATAATAATTATCAATAGTAATTGCAATTTAGCAATGATGTTGTCAAAGGTATCAAATATTTTTAAACATTATTAATTTACAATACAAACGAACTTGATTTTAAAATTGAATGGTGAACAGAAGTTTTTAATACACCATTTACATTATTCAAAAATTAAATGCTGTTTTCATTAATTATATCCATACATAGTATAAAGTTAAGTTGCTATCCACGTCTACCTGTATGTTCGCTTACTTATTCTAAAGCACGCAATGGATATTTATACGGTTTTCGCTGTCATTTAGAGAATTTTATACGAAAGGTGTGTACATAAAATACTATCCAACTAAGTTTTTGTATAGTAGAAAAAGTCCAATGTTTGTTAATCAACTCGTCAATTATAATAGTAGTTCTTCAAAAAGCCTAGGGAAAGTCCGCGATGGCATATACATATTATATTGAATCTCGGTAACCACTTTTATTTTCAACATAATATTTAAAAATATTAGATTAATTGTGAAGCTATTTTCTCGAATTTACCCAGATAAATATATTAATTAATTTTACCATTTAATGTAGATTAAATTTGTCTTCACATTTTATTCATGAAATAAACACTGTAGAAGATACCTCGGATTCAAAATTACGTGCAACCAAATAAATCACCCGCAGCGAAACGGTTGTAACTTTGTAACTATGAAGTTATAAAATAAAGCTAAAAACTCTAAATTATGATTTTTTAATCATAAAGTAAACCATTTTATATATTGCACCCGCTATAGGTATATATAATATAATATATAATATTTATCAAAAGAGGTTATTGCTTACTATACTTATGGAATTCTTGCTAAGGCTAAGGCTATATATATAATATCTTTCTCATCTGTCTAATAATACTATTAAGTGAGTAATTCTTGTATATTTAGATAAAGATTTTCCTTTTTTTAAAGAGCATAGCTACCGCGCCGAGATTTTATAACATTTATTTAATGTGTTAATTACCCACGATATGTAGTTATTTATATATCTTAGTAAAAGATTTTTTTTATAAAAAAGCGTGTACAGCACGGTATACCTGATAGAAGTGAAACTTCTTAAAAAAGGCTAAACAGTGTATTAGATATATATTTCTCCTTCCTTCTTCGTTATATTTTTATTCTATTATCTTCGTTATATCTTGTTATTAGACGTGTCCTTGAATTTTAATCTAAATTTTCCTTCAATTATTGAATCGGCGCCTAAGAAGTTTCACTTCAAAAAATGTATTAAAACTCATGAAAAACGTACTGAACAGCAAACAAGAGCATAGGCTTTATAAAAACTCAATGTATATTCATACGTAATTCCAGAAGCTTCTGTAAGCTGTATATTACGTTTTAGGTTTAATTAGAGCTGTATTAAACCCGAACATTGCAGCCCTTCATTATGAAACGGCCATAAAGACATCATTACTGGAACCCTGACAGACGTAGATGAGCTCTCGGCTCAATATTATCCCTTTAGTAAAAGCTTGGGTTTTACACAAACTTTTGTGAACGTTCCTGACAGCTTAGACATGTTTTGGGACAAGCGATAGATTATTTATTAGTATTAATTAAACATCAATTGTTTGAAAATCCGATAGAATCGATTGTTTTGTAAAAAAACTGTTAATTAATCGTTTAACTATCGATTATTTATTAGTAACATATTTACCATAAAGGGACATACGTCGGATCACTTGGGTATTTATTTTTTCAAATATGGTAAATTTGTCCTATTGAAAGTTGAATAAAATAAGATTATTCGATAGATAATCGTTATTTAATTATCTCTATAGATTATTAGTTGCAACTCGACATCGATACGTAATGTTTCTAAGTAGAAACATTAAATAATTACACACTAACGGAAATGATACACGGTAGCACGCCAAGCCTAGTGAAGGGATTGACTCTCAAGTGCTGCTGCTGTGTACTGCACTGCTGTGTGCTGTGTATACTTGAGGGCGGAGCTAGCCAGGGGGGCATTGAACCTTTCAATTGTCCTTCACCAAAAAGCTGACTCATCGCAGGGTTTCGAACTCACGTCGATCGACGCGGTGTCCGTACACGCTACCAATGAGCCTTCTAAATCGTGATATTATTACTTCGAATCACTACAGACTATTGAATTGATGAAAACATAAGCTAGAAAATCTACGGTACAAACTTTCGTTTTGTTTATATATTAACTTACCTGTAAGAAAAGACAGTCTTCTCATAGCAGGAAAAGGATGATTCCCCGAAGTATCTAGCAGATCAAGCTGGTACACTTCGCCCCGGATTCTATAGAGTTTCCGATGGAAGTCTTCGATGGTCGGTGTGTAGCTGTCCTCGAATTTTGTGCCCAGGAAACGGGATACAAGTGACGTTTTGCCCACACGAGCCGAACTATAGTCGAAATGAACAGAATTAATTCACAATATTGATTAAGGAAAAAGATATTTCTTTGACGTGGTCTTTGCCTACTCCGTTGGGAAAGAGGCGTGATTTATGTATGTAATGTAGAAAATAAGTCTATTTTTGGTACTAAATTGTTTGAACATAAATAATATCAAGTTAATTTGCATATAGGTATTCAATTGTAATTGTAATTGTAAAGGTCCAAAGAAAGTTTCTGTACCCTATCTCTCTTTCAAGGTACTTCTCCACTCCTCTCTCTCTCTCTCTCTTCAAGCTACTTTCATGTTACTACGTGTCACATAGTAACACACTAACACATAATAACATACTCGTTGTATAAAACGCGTATGACGTTCCTACGCCATATACTTACGATTGTCGTAAATAAAGTACTTTAACAAATTCTGGGTTTACGAATAAGAAATATGTAATAATCCAGAACTCTTGATTTTGGATAAGTGCTTAATCTCAATTAGGAGACATATACCTATTGCTTAGTAGGTAGTAAGTAAACTGTACTAAGATTCCGTGCTTGGACATCTGTAATCTTACATGTTCTCTTCGCAAAATCTCTCGCTAAATCTGTGTTCGCAAAGAAAGAACACATAAAACAACAATAAACAAATGTACAAAAAAGGAAATATTTAGCGTTAGAACTATTTCATCAGAAAAATACTATATTTGCCTACAATAATTGAAGAACAATGAAAGCATTTGGGGATTGTTTGTATAGAAATATAAAATACATTTACAATTTTTCATGAACCTTACAGTTCTTATAGACGGATTTTCACTTCACAATAATTTTATATTTCGTAGCCTTTTGCCCGATGTTATTTTTCAATAAATGGTGATAAATATTTATTACTTTAATAAAATGTTTGTTATTGCTCAGTGCTCACGTTATTAAAAAAATTCTTTTGAAAAGTTTCATACGTCAACACTCTAGAGTAGGGTTTCTTAACTTGCGCTCTGGTCAAATGAAAAAGAACCTAATACTAAGCATAGGCTGCCCAAACCAGGGATGTTAGATGTACCAGGTTTCAGGGGTTTGTACCATGTACCAGGTAAACTTTACGCCGGTACGCAATAATACCAATTTTCAATATCGATCAATGGCCCTGATGTATTGTTCACCGATGAGCTAAAAGAGGTCCTCCAGGAGGCGGACGAATGAACTAAGATCTTGTTACGGTCCTTCAAAGTATTTGAACTTGCTTGCTAACAGCAAAGGTCGATTGCCGACTCGCGATTGGTGCTTTGATTTTTTATTTATTCTATATTATTAAACTATTTGTAAGTTAAAGCTTTGTTAAAGCTGTTTTTGTTTGAATCTATCATGACTTCATGCTTTAAGTAGTACTGGTGGGCGATTATGAGATATACTAATGCAATCATTCGATTATAAAGATGCCTCAAGATATCTCGATCATAATCATTACATAGCGACATCTATCGAGCCACATACGACGCATTCTACATCACGATATAAAAATTAACTCTTCAATTGAGTATATATACAAAAACCCGACCACAACCTTTGGGCAGCTGCCCGCCAGACATAACACCCGTCTGGTCGGAGGATCCTCCCTTTGCAAAAGTTCTTCTACAAGTAATTACTAATTTGATAGGATCAAAACTTCAAACTTGGAGTTGATAGTCAGTGTTCACAACCTTCCGCTCTGGAGGTTATTTTTTAGCTCTTCGGTATACATGTTTCTTTGATAAAGATTTTTTTGACGAAATTACGATTAGTAAGTAATACTAATTAGTAACATTATCCCATTATAAAAATTAGTAAGTTACTAATTATGTAATATGTCTCGAATATGTTAGTCATTCATGATCGCCTACCACTAGTAAGCTCTATTTGGAAAATTATAGGTTTAGGTTTAGGTATAGAGATACAGAAAAGTCAAAAATCTAAGTAAAATAACTCTAAATAGACGGGAATAAATATGTAAAAGTTCACGTCTAAATAGAACGTACAACACTCGCTTCGTATCCGGCTGTAACGTGCATACGTGATAAGCCTTTAGCGTTCACGACCAATATGATGTGCAACATCTGGCTTAATATAGTTTAAAGATACTTTAAAAAATATAAAGATACCAATTATATATAAAGATACCTAGGTTAATTGTTTCTTTGAACAATTATAAAGTTAATTCAAATTATTTTAATTGTGAGTTATGATTAACATTCATTCGTCCAAATAATTTAATTGCAATATACAACTAATAGTTTAATTATGATTAAATTAATTGCAATTAATTTTTTAGACAATTAACAAGTCGATTGAAAAATTCATTCATTACGCCCAACACTGGTTGTTACCATCTGACGGCCAACTCTACCACCGCGCGCGCTCATTGGCCAAATCAAATAGCGCGTGCTTCCTCGGCTTTCTGTTACACACTTCTGTCTCTTTTTACGAAATCACTCCCACAGATTGCAGGAAAGCGATAGGAAAAATGTTACACATCAAAAACAAAAGTGTTAAAAAATAAGCTGAAATTTTATTATTTGGTTACAAAAACTGTCATGCGTATTTAGTTTTAGGTTAATACGAACGGTGCATCCGCGGCTCCTCGAGCGTTTTTAACTCAGTAATTATTTTCATCTTTAACTTAATTTTTACTTAATGTTATTGAAAATTCATATAGCTTATCAATTGAGGAATGACATGTACCCATTTTCCGTTTCCCGTGTACAATTTTCATCAAAATCGGTGTAAAATTTTTATTAAATGTCACACGTAGGTTACATGTGGCAGAATGCGAATGTTAAGATGGATGTCTTGTATTACTGGAATGGATACGTCAGGAATGAGTTTATCAGAGCGAGTCTTAAAATAGCACCAGCCACAGAGAAGTTGAGAGTTTATAGGTAAGCGTCCTATGAGCATCTAATGAAGAGGTGTGAAAGTCCGACGAGTAGAGGAAGACCGAAGAAGGTATGGATGGATTGTGTGTGTGTGAATAGAGTGGAATAAGAAAAGAAGTTGTGCCGACCCTACTTAAGTAAAGGTAAAGGTAAGAGGCAAGAAGAAGTAGAAGATACCTAGTGGAAGAGAAATGTCTAGCTTCTACCTTGTAGCAGTTAGTCTAGTTGATTATCTAAAGTGTTTAATTATTCAAAAAACCCCGAGTGTTACTGCAAAATGAAAATATTATTACAAAAGCAAACTAAAGGAACAATATAAATGAAATTGAAACGTCCGCAAATGTAAAGATATTGCGAAAGAAGCGATAGCGTTTTCATAAATAAACATAAAATATATTCTTAAATTATTTTTCTTTGAATCTTAAGAAAGTTTCTTTATTGTATAGACTTACGTTTGAGTATAATCGATTGGTATTAATAACATTGCGGCGCACTTAGCCTGGAATGGAGTTCCGGAAAGATGACAGGAGTTCACAAATAGTTGCTTTGCGACAAACTTTCGAAGAAAATTTTCTATATAACATTGACAGGTTTCATCGCTGTGTAATTAATACCTATCAAAGACCAGAATTATTGACTTCAATGCTTTTTTGTAGTAGCACCGCACTGTGTCTGATGACGACCTTAGATGGTAGCTGGATATGCATTGGCATTTCCCGAAACAGGATAAACTTGAACAGAATCATTGTCGGATTCATCACAACATGTATCCCTGCCAACCCACTTGATTACTAGGTATACACCAGCTGATTTGGATTTTGGATTTACAAGACGGCACGGTGGCGGCTGGTGGTTTTTGGTCGCGATACAGTCGGATACAATTTTCATATCTTAGTACAGCAAAGATCATAATAAACTATTAAAAAAACCATTTGTCGTGATGTCTAACAACACCTTCGCTGAGCTATAATCATTTGAAATAACAGTACAATAACACTTAACATTATATACCACAAAGAGAAACCGATTTCTATTATTCGATAACACGTTCGACGAATCCAAACCAATTTACACTTTAAATAAGTCACATTGATTTAAATTTCACTGCTTTTGTGAAGCAACGACATATAACGCCATTAAGCTTTCACGTGACAGCCCTCTTATCGCGCCAACAAAGTTAACAATGGCATTAACCGGTTGCTATCTACAACGGGATAATCCATTTGTAGCGCGCTGCCAGGACCGGGTAATAGCATCGCTCTACGGTACACTCATCTTCTGATTACATCGCTAATCTTAGATGTTAGTAAAACGCTGTGCTACATTTCTTAGCATCACTCTGTGTAGGTTTATGAGTATAATATTAAATTTACATATTTTTACATTATGTCCTTTGTATTATAATAATAGTAATAGTATAAACGGATTACTATTCGTTATAGGAAAAGACTTTTTTTAAATCTAAGAAAAGGTTCGGGTTTATATACCACATGCGACTTCATAACACACATAGCAAGCTCGTATCTATATAAATAAGATTTTTATCATTTTTTGGGTTATGTCTATTTATTAGGGACTTACTTCTGCCCGCAACTTCGTCTACGTGGACTTCAGAATTGGGTCCAGAGAGAAATGAAAAATATGTCCTTTAATGGGATAAAAAGTTGGTATATACTTTGAGGTATACGTATAAACTATCTGTGTGCTAAATTTCATCCAAATCCATTCAGCCGTTTTTTCATGCCAGCCGTTATTGTTTTGGATATTTTCTCCCTAACATGCGGGGTAGGAATTTGGATAGGTATGTTGCCGGCCACTCACCTCGGGCGTGCTGATGTTGATTTTCGTGGCTTCTATGCAATGCACATCACGCACTGTTGAAGCACTATGGAACCCCGGGGTTTGTGAAGTCCGAGCTTAACTATTATTTGATTTATTCTTTTAATTTGCGAAGGAGACGCAATAGTTATATGCGCTCTGTTAGGCGACTCGTTTTTGTCTTTTCTGTTTTTTCAACTCTCACTCGTCGCACGTGAGTTTTTTGGTTTTGTTTGTAGATGGCGCTAATTGTGGCCGAGGTAGGAAAAGTTATGAAGGAATATATGCATGCTCTAACAATTAAAAAACAAACATTCAAACATGCAAACACACATTTATAAATTTAATAGTAGGATATGAAAACTCCAGTCAAATGCATAATACCTAATTTTCAGTTAGCTATAATTGTTTCTTAGGTATATCTAAATTAAAACTTTAATAGCTTAATATTGAAATTACTTATATAAGATCACGCTACAAAGGTTAAGAGAACCAACAGATAATATTACTTAAAAATATTATTATATAGCCAAGAAAATATATATTTTGTACATTATTTTTTACTTTATTTGATTTGTATTGCTCTTCTATTATTTTGTTCAATGTAGTGTTTGGGATCGCAATATATCATCGCGACAAAATAAATAGCAAACGTTTTCTGCGTGTATTTTAGTAGAATATAATTTGAAATACCTACAATTTATATTTGACCCTTGTGTAACATTTAAAGAAATTTGGTGATGGATTCTGATTAAGGTCATGCTTACCAAAAAAATGCCTTGTCATCAGAACAGAACCACCATGTAAAAATTCAAATAAGTAAGATAAGAGGAAGTGGTTATAAATTAGCTTGCAGATTTGACCTAAACAAACAAGCTGACATACAAATATGGCAAGTTAAATAAAAGCTTGTAAAAAAAGCAACGAACAGATAGACCAATGCCTAAATTTTCAGTGTACATAAATGTTTTATAATCAACGCTGGGATGTGGAAATAAATTAATGTAAAGTCCATTTTGGAAATATGTTATATGCCTAAACTATGTATGGTGATCAGTAGAGTACAATCCAAAAACAACAGCGACTACCAAGTGATCGACGATCCGTCAACAGCCATTACTGTCAGGCTGATCTGTAAACCTTTCAATAATTCGGGAAACAACACTTGGAAAATTGTTTTAAACACTTTGTATATGTTGAAAATAATAATACCTATGAATAAAATTTTTTAATTAGATCACCATCAAAAGTGATTGAAAAGTGTTTGCCAGTCAGGAGTTGACAGGGGTGTCCTCTGTTTCAGGTGCGGATAGCCTGGCCACAAGGCACTACAGTGCACAGCTGTCAAACTGTACTGTGCCTTGTGTGCCGATGCTGGTAGGCCAGCGGAACACCACATGGGGGGCGCCAAATGTAGGCCGCCTCTCAAAAAGATGGAGAGAGCGCCTGTAGCGACTAGACCTCCGTAGGAAGGATGCGTAGACGTTGGGCAGTAGGTAGGGGCGGTTTCACGCCTCATCTCTGCCCTTGCTGGGCCAAGGGAAGATGGATCGGGGGGCCCATCTTCCTATTGCACTGGTTCAGCCGTCTGGGAGACAGTTGGGGTTGTACTAGACTGTCTCTCTTTAGCGCCGGGGCCCGTCTGGGGCCAGCCACCGGGGCGACGTGGCAGATTGCAACCGCATTGCCCGCGGCGTCCCGCTATAGCGGCCGGTGGTACACCGTGGAGTTTTTAGTGAGTAGGAGTCTCACATAACCACTCGTAAAAAAAAGGGGGCAGAGCGGGCCGAACGACCTGCCGTGCAATTCGCCAATCACAGCGATCGCGGCATCGTACGATACGGCTAATGAATTTGTATTCCAAACAATATTAGTAACATATATTATATATAAATTTTAGCTTTCTGCATTCCTTCCCCATATAAACTTTAACCATGCCAAATCTCAGTCTTCCGTGAACGCAATACGCTTAAAAATGTACCGAAAGATTTTGCTTCACGTATTAATATATAGTATATAATATAAATATAGATAATAACTGAGAATGTAGAGTTACTAATATCCATTGCTAATTTTGTCTCGGTGTAAATAGCACAGTAAAGCGTGATAGTGCATATTTTAGTATAGTTAAAAACCAGTGTTATTCCGTCCGGTCGGGGACACACTAGTACATCTAGAATAAGTTTCTTTTATTTGGATTTAGTCAATTTATGAGTATCAAATACTTGTTTTAGAAGTATCTCAGAGACTTTAGTTTCAAAAAGACAAAATAAAGTTACATGAACTAAATTTAAATAACTGAATAGTACAGAGTCAGATATTTACAACGGCATTAACCCCATTTTGAAACTAGAGATATGATGGTTGCAACTGTATCGGTTGGAATTACCTCATCCCGAAACTAGTGATCGGTACTGTACAGCTTAAAAGGCACTACGGATTTTCACCGCGTAATCTGAAATAAGAAGAGATACGCCTGCGAATAAAGTTTCGCGAAAATTTTAACGTAGCTTACTCCTCTATTCTCTTTACAAAACTTACCAAAGATTTCACTTATTATATCAAAAATAGTTGTAGTCGTCGATGCCAAGGCGGTTTATAAGTAGTCCTAATAGCATTCTGAGCGTATTATCTTGTAAAATACATGGACCATTTTTTACGCTACAAGTGCGTCAAGGAAAGAAAGAAAAAATATTTATTTGACAATGAAAATACGGACACAATTAACACAACAGACATTAAACAAGAGATTACAATAAAACATTACTAATTAAATTTATACATTTATACATACAAAAGTCGTACTCAAGATCAAAAAGGACCTCATCTCAGCATATGCTATAGCAAAAATACTATAGCGCTGGTGTAGATTTCATTAATTAAAATACAAATAATACCACCATCATAACTAAAAAAAATGGGACAAGTAACGAGTAGAACTCGCACCCTTAGGGTTCCGTACTGATTAAATTATATAGTTAAGTACAATATATGGTATAGGTTTATACCTGATAGATACCGTTTTCGAAAAAAACATGAAAACATAATTTTGTTGCATTATAATTTCATACAGGATTAAAAATTCATTATTTTGCGATTTAGTCCTTAACTTTTGTTAAAAGTCATCCCTTCGTGTCAAATTAAAAGACCGTATGTCTACAGGAAGTACAGCGGTATGAGGACATATATATTAGTATATGATATTTGTAAGTAACATAAGTAACTTCAGATAACTCAAATTGTTATCGAGAAAAAGGGTCTTGACCACAGAATTCTTTCTTGACACACAGACAAACGGCCGACAAAGTGATCCTGTAAGGATTCCGTCTTTTTCATTATGAGGTAAGGAACCCTAAAATATATATATAGTTACTAGATTAGTTCATTGTAACAAAATAAAATTTTATATTAAGGATGGATCATGGAATCAGAAATAAAGTTAAATAAACTATTTTCACTGCATTGCGGTTACTCTAAGAGAATTTATTACAGGACTTTTTTTTTTGTAAAGCGTGTATGTGTCTCCTTCTTACATTATATTAAGCTACTTGTGCTTGATATAACTACTCATATTCACGAAAATCACAGGTTCGATTCTTGCTAAGTTAATGTGGGATTTCTTTTTCATCTTATGAAATAGGAAAACGCATGAAGTCCGTCTGATATAAAAAAAATTGAGAACGTCGATATATTAAAGCCCATTAATAGTGTTATCTCTTAGTTAATATTTTACATTAAAGCTTTATTCCCTGGCTATTAAGTTCATTGAGCCGCTTCAGATGCGCAGGAACCTTGCCATCATTGCTGTATCATGACCTGGGTTCTGAAGAGCTGTTTAACCTAATCCCCACCTCTCCTTTTCAATAACAGAACAACACGCGCTGGGCTTAGCATAGATTTACGGTAACCTCCATCTCGGCACGAACAAAAAAGTTATCTTCATCCTATGAAGCTTTGGAACTGTTTCCCGGTTAGTGTTCTCTCTTTCCTACAACATTGAGCCCTTTAAACAAATACGAAGAGACATTTGAGCAGGCCGGAATGACAGCGGCGACTGAAGATGGATTGTAGAACCCTCGATAGTCGCTGCTGTTGTTAGATTGAACTTTGCCGTGCTACGATAATAAAAAACACTTGATCACTGGATGAAAATGTTAAAGGAGCAGTCCAGTAGTAAGATACGAAGTCTCCTTTAATTTCTTATTGAGCGATGATTGTTCAGCGGTGGCTTGTTCCGTACAAGATTGACGTAAGTTCGAATCCTTCCAATCAGTGTACACTTTAAAAAAAATGATGAAATAGTTGACGGCATTGTGTTAAGGCTTTTTTTCTAAAACACAAATCTACGGACGCTTGGTCAACACCTTTTTTTAAGAGGGTGCTTTTATAATATTAAACATTAAAAATTGCCATGAAAAAAGAAGCACTTGCACATGTAGCTATGTACTTATAACTAAGGAAGCCTTATTTTAGTATCTATAACTAATAACGAAATTTATCACTAAATTATATATAAATTGTTAAACATTGCTGCTTAACACAGAAGATTATTGTTGTACTAAATTTACAGAAATTTTGGGGTTGTTATTGTTTGTGTGTTTGGGTGTTTACACAGAGGGTGAGGTTTAGGAAATAATGCACTTGATGATGTTCTCGTCCCTGTGTTTTAAAGCTATCTTCAGGTTATAATACACTATATTCTTCGCCGGGGCACTCACCGCCCCACGGATGAATCAGCAAATCGAGTCTTTTCTATTACTACTATTACTACCTACCTACCATACTCAAGTTGAAAATCTGTCGACAAACACATATAGGTGTGTTCCGCCAACTGCACTTGAGAACCAGTTTACCTCACTAGTCTTAGCGTGTAAGAAATAAGGAATAATAAAATGAAGAAAAAAAGGACAAGAATCAAATAGGTACAATCTCAATCTTTAGGTGTAGGGCACAGAGAAATTTCTTTAGAGACTTCTCTCTTCTTGGGGCAGTTGGGCTGGTGGAATACTTTCTTCACTCTACAAAAGATCGTAGCCAAATAACCTTTTGTTGTGTTTCTGTGATGAATAGGATTTCTAGAGTAAGGGTAAGGGGTCGAGGTCGGCAATGTGCTAGTGTTACCCATATTACAAGCATCCATAGGCTACGGGTAGCGGCTTACAATCAGGCGGGCAGTATACTAGTTTGGCGCCTTTGTTGTATACAATGTCAATACACTGTCAATAGAACCAAAATCAATTATTATTTAATAAAAGCTATTTCTGTTTTTAATTTGCAGTAATCTAGCAAACACGAAATAAAACAAACGTAATATGGATAGGTTATCTATCAATTTCACAGCCCACCGATCAAACGTTCGATCTGATGTGAACTACTCTAATCTCACACATACAACTGGATAGAATAATTTGCGCTGGGCTAATCCCCTACCATCTGTCACTCGAGCGACGTCTGAAAAAAATCGATCCGGGAGACATCTGTAATTTTGTGCGCATCACGATCCATGACAAATGGGAGACGGTGAACTTTAAATTGGAAGTGAGCGTCACATTTTTTTGGCGTTGATGAATTCCTCAAGTTTTAACAATGGCTAGAAAGTTTCTTATTTTTTAGTTTTTCAGTTTATAAATATTAACTTTTTTATTAGTTCTAAATAAATGAACATATTAATATAAGAAAAGTAGTTATTACTAATACGCTCTTGGATGTTTTTTTTTTTGGACCAGCTTAGATGGAGTTTATTTATCGGTATAGACTAAAACTTTCTATGATGTTAGAATTATCAAATAATTCTGGAATTAAATACCTAGTGTGTTCATACACACTAATAATATTAATAATAATAATGATAATTTAACTCAATATGGAGAAATCGATTTATTTCATTAAAATTATCATTTCACAATTAATTGGACGACCTGATGGGTCTGAACGACTGCGCTACGCTCGATGGTTATAAAATATTTTAAAAACATCTATCTAGATAGAGTATGATAATTGACAGATAACATTAACCATAGATTAATAAAGTCCGCTCACTGTACCCGCCGAGTTCATAATTCTATGACATTAACAATTCTTTTGTTTTTAAGAAAAAGCTCATCATAAAAACTTTATGTCGTAATGAAGTGTCATCATAACAATAATGTTTGCTCTTTTCTAAAACATAAATAGGATGAAATAAGGCATAAAATAACAAATATTCAACTAAGTGTCTCTTCATAGTATCCAAAATTTAAATTAAAAAAGAAGTGTAAACAAATCGGACAATGCCTATTGTTATCATTCTTACCTGGTTTCGATGAAATTTTGCACACGGAAAATATGTTATTTGTCCATTTATAACCTTTCTTTAGATAAAATATAATAATACCTATCAAATATTATTGTTTAAAGCAATATTGTCAAATCAATATCTTATTTATAAAAATCTCGACCGACCGATTGAACTCATATTTGTTTTATCGAGATGTTATACGAACGACTATACCATTTCCATTTCTTTATTTTCTCGATGACAGCTCATGTGAAAACTTGAACGAGCTTCTTTTTTACATTACGTATGCATTATTTTATAAAAATATGACGTGTACACACGTACAAGGTTATACCAGATTCGGAGAAACTGATAGGGATGCAGCTATATCGATAAACGTAACACGATAACAGACCCGATATTTATTTACAAAATGTAAGAAACTAAACTACTGCCGGATACTTTTGTACAAATTTATTAACTAATATTATATTTCATTACAAGATATTACACGTATTAATTCTTGATCGATAATGCCAACTTTTTCAAAATTTTCGAAGCTGTTGTAAAATAAGTAGGTATATGTAGGTACTCGACAATGAAACGAAATCATTATAACGATAGGTAATCTTTATTTATTTATTTTAATCAAAATCTAATGAATCGTCACTGTCGTAATCGTAATAAATATATATGGGATCGATATCATTATTTATTTGGTCACAACACTACAACAATCAAATTAGAACTGTCATCGATAAAATAAAGAAATGGAAATAGTATATATAGGATTCGATAGGCCATTCTACCGGGATGGGCAGAACGTCTGCGGGCCCGGCTAATATCGTATAAACATGTTAATAATATTAAAATACAAGAATGTGACATATATAGACAATCTTAGATGAGTTCTTTCCCAGTTTTTCTCTAATCGATAGAAATATATATAATAGAAACAAGAAGTACTTTACAGCTGAATATAGTCTATTTAATTTAGACCAAAGATTTCATAGCTCTTTATACATTGTATATTAACAATTTTGGTATATTCTTCATATACATAACACAGCACTAACTTCGTTGAAAGATAAATTCGAGTTTATCAAACGTAGTAGTGGTTTCAGTACTTTATATATTCGGCAACAGGGATGGGATGGTAATCATGAACGTCAACGATTCGACGTGACTACGAGGAATTCGCAATTTGGTTCCGTTGTGGATTGCCGGCGACAACAGTGATTTATTATCGCGTTTAGATGTAGATAGACTGTGATGTGACAAATATTACGATGGATAAATTTGTCGCAGTAAAACTTTTATTGAAAAAAAAAAACAAAGTAATTTTATTACCGTAAGAGACATGTAGAGCTGTACACTTTATTACAGCACAACTTATAAAAAAAGTTCATCAATTTACCATTATTAAATTTCTCAGCTGCAACTCCCTCCCTGGCAGGTCTCGTGGAGCAGTGGTACTAGACCCTACAATTCAGCCGAGAGGTCGCGGGTTCGATCCTGGCTGACTTTTGTGTGATGATCAGTTGGATTATCAGTTGTATGTCTGGGTGTTAAACAACTATAAGTATATCAGTTGTTTAGTTCACATAATACAAGCTTACTAAATTGGAAAATAAATTACCGTGTATGAAATTTTATGCCCATATTTCTTTTTATTATCAGGTATTACTTGAATTTATTTCTCACGATTGCATTCTCTAGAATGTAATTGTGAGAAATAAATGTATAATCTTCACTAAAACAAATAAATAAGAAAGTTTTCTTTATTGTTATTACAATTTGGTTCTATGGTAATTTCAATATTATTACCAGCTACATTTGTTTGCCTTAAAATCCTCAAATGAATGACAAGCGTACGTAAAATACCGATAGAATCTAATCGAACTATTTATCGTGAATTTGTGAACCCTAAGCGAATGTTAAGGCGTGAGGCGCTACGCAAACGTAGACACTTTGTTGCTGACACAGGATACCGTCAAAGGAAACCGTGGTTTCTATGTCCACAAGCCAGTATCGGCAACAAAAATTACACTGTTCAGTTTACCCATCACGACATACAAAGCGAGACAGAAATAATGTTCGGCCCCCGTTCCCTCACAGGCGACTAGTAAGTATTACAATTGTATGAAAATTTATCAATGTTGCTTACTTGTGTCTTCAACTGACAACTTTTAGTTTCTAGTAATTTACACCGAGCACTTTTTATTGGCAATCCGTTTGCGATAAGTGTAAGCAGATTGTATGAAAATAAAATATTATTTATAATATTTTGTGGTAGCTTGTATTCGACACAAACACACAAGAATGCTTATGTAGTGCCTAATGTCATTAAAACAAAATTGCATGAATGAATGAAATGAGTGACGAATGAAAACAAAATAAATGAACGGAACGAAAAATGCAACACAAATATTAACAAAGTTTATCTTGTTTCTTCAGGGCTTCTAAGGCTAACAGTATAGTCGGTTCTAAAAAAAAATCTTGTTTACATTGAACTGAAAAGAAAAGTATAAAGCAATGTAAAGTTTTCTTTATTCCTACTAACATACGTTATATCTAAAACCATTTAATATTAAAATAATATGAATAATATTAATAATAAAATTTACTTAATGAACGCTACCTGAATAAAGGTTTGTTGGAGTAAAGTAGACTAGCGTAGAATAAACGTAAAAGTTAAATACTAGAATTAAGATGACTGCAAATATGATAGGAGCGTTGTATCCCAATTAGTAAGCTTTTAGTCTTTGTGCTTTAATTTTCTACTTTATATTCTAAGCACTAAGTTCTAACAATAATAATTTAAAATAATAACACAGTAAATGGTACTATTTATGTTTTGAATTAATTTTAAAGCGTACATCTGATATGATGTGGATATTATTCTGCGCCTCTAAATAATAATAAGTGTAAACTTTTAAAACAATTATGTATTTAGTATACAGTTAAATCCATTAGGTATATCTAAATTATAAATATAGACATATATAACAATATTTTATTACGTAATTAAAACTTAATTAATACAAGTCTTAACTGAGAAGAGGTCAACGCAGAGCATAAAATGTTGAGTCTACAATTATGAAATTTGGTCAGTCGGTGGATTGACTAACTTAAGACGTAGAGGTTTTTAAAATTATTTTGTGAACTTGCGGTAACATGTAAAAAGCATGTATTTTCCTGTTAGATATCAACCCTTAAATTGCATAAAAAGGATTAAAAACAGCAAAACACTCAATGAGATTTTGTATTATATCTATAAGTAAATACCAAAGATCATTTCAATAAACATACAATAGTCTTCTTTGCAGAACAGCTTAATAAAAAATAGAACATCCAAAGACTGCATGGTGAATGTAACCGATTTAGTCAAAAAGTGCAATCCAAAAGAAGTATGAGAAAAATCATTTATAAGAAAATTCACAAAACTTGTTTTATATCAATTTAGGAAATTCTTACATCAAACTAATCAGGGTAGGTACTTGTATAAAATCATCGTGTAATAGTAAACTTAGAATAAAACTGAATGCAATAGCAGAAGAATAATTCACTTTCATTACATTTTAATCTTTTTACACAATCGCCGAACCCACCGGGTTCGCGCGAGTAAGATGGAATGTACCTAAACTTCGAAGTGACGAATACACGGTTCTGGTGAACGAACCAATTTGTTGTGCGTCAGTCCCAACCTGCTTTGAGCTGATTTGTTTTATAGGTTCCCAATAGTTGTAAAAGAAGTTCTATTGTATTTGTATGTATAAATAAGCCGAAGTCGGATTTGTCGAATTGTGTCTGTGTACGTAAAAAAGATTATCGACAAGTTTATCTAAACTAATCAATCTATACATATAAAATGCTTTGTCCTGAATGACTGACTGACGGATCAACGCACAGCCTAAACCGCTGATCGTCGAGACTTGAAACTTGGAGGGTGTGTTCTTTGTATGGCGTAGGCATCCGATAAGAAAGGATTTCCAGAAATTCAACCCCTAAGGGGATGAAAAAGGGAGCCAAAGTTTGTATGGGACAACGTGATTCCTTGGTCCAATCTACTTCAAATGTTGCATAAACCTTTTTAACAGAATTGATGCAAGGCGTGTTTCGTATTTTATTGAAATTCATCCCCTGACGGGATAACAATGGATAGAAAGTTATTTTGGCGGTGATTTGCTTCGAAGTTGGTATCAATACTCCTTAGTGCCTGTGACACATGTTTGAAAACTCAATCCGATTTTATTCAAAAAAGGTTGACCTCACTTAATCCATACTAATATTATAAATGCAAAAGTAACTCTGTCTATCTGTTACGTTTTCACGCCTAAACCGCTGAACCAATTTTTATGAATTTTGGTATAGAGATAGATTGGACCTTGGGAAAGGACATAGGGTACTTTTGTAGCGAAAATAAAACTTTAAGGGTAAAAAATAGGAGATGAAATTTGAAATGACAGCCTTGTCAACGTAACAATTTTGTTGATATATTTAAATTGTTATACTTAATTAGAAATGTATTGTATTTCTAATAATTACCTATTAAATGATAGTACAGTATTCTTTTTAAGATTAGCTGAAGTGTTTTTAAACTGTTTAACTACACAGTACGGCAACTGACAGTTTTATTTTATGATGATGCTGTCAAACCACGGCTCGCGGGAGTTTATACGTTCTAAGCGATATACCTATTTTAAATTATCTGGATTATAAAGTTTTGATTTTTTCATTGTGTTATTCCACATGTAGTGAAAATAAAACTTGGGTGAAAGTTTGTCTAAAGAACCCATTCATATTTATGCTTTTGATAAGAAAGGAATAAAAGGGGTTTCACGTTTTTTTTAAAACTTTCCCGCAGCCCAGTACAATAAGGTATGAAATTAATTATTTTTGAAGTTTTTGGGAAGTTTAATGTGTTGGATTCATATTGGCATATAATGACAATATACAAACCCTTCTATGATTCTCTTTTGGTAGGTCGTGTTCCGAAATCAGCCGGTGCATACGCAATAATATAGCGGTTGGTAAGGATTGCGACCACAATACACATATTGATAAACCCACCTACGATTTTCTTTTGGTATTATATAAATACAGCTTATCTATATTAATAAATCTGTAGTCTTTTCTGTACTTTAAATATTTTTCCAAAATTTCCCGATACGCATATTATATGAACGATACTGATCACGACTATGCCATTAAAATTTACTTTGTCTGTCTATTTGTATGTCCGGATTTAACTCTAAAATGGCTTGACCAATTCTTATGAAATTTTGTACACGGTATGCTTATATCACCGGTCAATTGATAAGGTATAATAAATTTCAATATTACTTTTAGATAGGTACCTAATGTAAAAAAATATGTATATATATATATATATATATTCTTTAATCAAGTTATGTACACGAGAAGTATAAGTCATTCCATGAATGATAACTAATGAGAATTTTCAATAACACTTTTGGGAATCGTAAAAAAACGCATTTAAAAAAATTTAAAATGTAATTAATTCTTAACCGATTTTGATGAAATTTTATACACGGGAAGTCTAACTATTAACATAATTAATGGGCTATAAGAATTGTCAATATTACTTCTAGAATTAAAAAAAGTAATTCAAAAAGTTTAATTTTCATCAATTCTCAACCGATTCTGATAAAATTTTGTATGCGAGAAGCGTACATTGTTATTTATTTAAGAAATTGCACAAATGTGTATTACATTTAATATTAAGGCTAGTTTCCCACAAAACCGGTTTAGCGGTTTGACTGTGGGTGAGTCGCGTAAGTATTTAAATATGTAACAAGTCCTATATGAACCTATATTAAAGGTAGTTTCCAAGTCTTACATTGTAAACATAACAAATATTTTTTAACTTGAGAGGCTATAAGCATTAATAATGCATTACAAATTGTACATTAGAGTAATAGTTTTCAACCTACTTTGATGAAAATTGTACATGCACGAGAAATAAATGCTACTCCTCAATTGATACGGGATATGAATTTTCAACAATATGAGTAAAAATAAAGACATTTAAATAATTAATGCACAGTAACAAATGCGTGCAGTGCCCTGGGCACACCGCTAGTATACATATAAGCGAAATACCACTCCTTACGAGATGCCCGCGTAACCACCGTTCTCTCCGCAGAGGGCGGGCGGTCAATTTCGCTCCCGCACACCCGTCACGTCCACCCTCTCTAGCGGTAACCCAAGCCTAGGTCCGTTCCTCGGTGTGAAACCCTTAGGTCAGGCAACCGCCCGCGCGATACAAGTGACACTGTACGTGCATCACTTAGCTACCTACATACAACACTACACACGTATGAACATACACACGTGCACACCACACAGGTACATAGGTTCTGTGAGGGACCTTTTTTTTTTTCTTTTTTTCACGCTAGTTAGTTAGCGCTAGTTAGTGTAGAAAACATTTCCGATTACTGAATACACATACGCACGGTTCCTTCCTTCCTCCCAGAAGGATTACATCTGTGAACTGAGACACTCAAGGCAACCTCACCTGCACGTGGTGCACCTTTCTGAGCAACGAAAATCTCTCGATTAAACATTGTATTTTACAATTAAAGCAGAGCATGAAATTTAACAAATTCGTATCTACATATCGAACTAACATGAAAGCAAATTTATATCTAAAGATATAAATTAAAATTATTATTTTAATCAACATCAAAGAGAAGGTGCACAGAGAAATTTATTTGAAGATGTCTCACCTTGGGGTAGTCCGACTGTTCGAATACCCCAATCCTACAGAAGATCTCAGCCCAATAACCCATTAGCAACACTCTAGTGATACCATACTACATACAAGCGTCCATAAGCTACGGTAGTTGCGTACCGTCAAACGGGCCGTATGCTTGTTGGCCACCTTTGTTATATAGAAAATACAGTCTGTATTTGTCTATCCGGATACCTGTCACTAATAATTTGAAACTTTGTGGTTTTAAAAGCAAACTTCTAAAATTATTCCTCATATCTCATTATTAATAAATGACTATTATGAAATAGCAGTAAAAAGAAACAACAAATAGCAAATAAACAAAAATATAACAAGAGATTATCGTGATTTTAGAGATAGTATATAGGGGGCTATAAGAGTTAGTTAATGAGGATTATCGATATTGAAAGTTGTTATATTGGGTATTAGCATAATGTCTACCTGGCACATGGTACAAGACCAACCTGGTACTTTTACAATCAATGGCTAGTGTATGATACCACACTTTTCAGACTTTCAATATATTTTTGTTTTGACTGTACGGACTTTATCACTTTGTGCGCCTCGGTCTAGGTAAATCAACGCATTTTAATTGAAGTAACAATCAGTATTAAGCTGTATACTGAAAGGGCGTCAGTACTACCATGTTTTGACAATATAGCAAGGAAGGCACCCTGATCCCACATATTGAGACAAGGAGCCTTACCAGACTTTTTCTTTCTGTTTTTTTTCGAGCACATTCCATCAAAACGTGATGCATTATCTTGGACTTTATCATATTGCTCACAATTAGGCGAAGTACGTTTTTTCATCAAATAACAAAATTTATTCAAGGCCCGGAACACAACCTATTATTTGGCTTCTGGACAATTTCATATTAGTGAACCACGGTATATAATGAGGCGTGCAGCGTTCTGTACCGAATTCTATTTTCCTTCGAACTAAAGCCAACGTGCTCTTTCCAGTTATAAAAGAATAAAATAATATTTAAAAAAAATAAACCCGAATGTTTAGGTTTTTTTGCAAAAAGGTTCGCTTTAAGACTATTGAACGAACTGGCAATTTGCAATATTATATTTTATTATTATTTATTTGTTGTTTTTTTATTTTATTTTTTTAATATTTATATTATTGTTATTTACTATAGCGATTTAAATAATGCAGCATTATAAAATACACTTTATCTCTCTATAATTAATAGAATTTATCTAACTAAATGTACATACATTTGTACACATGTACATCTCTCGATGTACATATTTAGATTTTTTTTAATAATATTGCATGCCAGTACAAATGCATAAGTATTGTTTACTAGAACCTATATTAAACAGTATTTTAATTTAAATTGTTTTTTAAATACTATGGACACTAATAAGTTATTATTAATTATAATTGAAGTTTATATACTGTTAAAGAATAAATATTGAAATTACTCACCCTAACATAACCAGCCTGTAGCAGTTCTTCGGTGGCGGGGCAGAGTCTTCACAACCCTGCGGTAACGGGGCACTCGGCCCCGGAGATCGTTCCGAGTCCGACTCTTCTGCTACCCCGGCACCACGTCTGCAAAGCCAAGACGCCCCACATTTATCCCTAGAATCTTCAACGGGCGCTGCGAACTGGCAGCGTCGGGGCGACCGCTGCTTCCCGCTAGATAGAGATGACTTCAAAGGGGACGACGGTGCCCTGACAGGGCTTGGCGACGCTCGCACAGGAGACGTGGATGTCTTCACAGGTGATGATTGGAGAGACAACCCCCCACGGTCTGTCTTCCCGTTCAACATTGTTCTTTATTACACCGATCTACATTGTAAATTATACTTTCACTGAAATCACTTCTTTCATATTTAAAAAAAAATCTTGTACACACAACATTTTGATACTGTTACGGTACAGTGAGTTATTTAAGTAATGAAAAACCGGCATTAATAACTAAATAAATTTTTACTCTTTAATCGAAAAGACCAAAATCTTACTACCTTACTGTACCTAAGTTTGTATATTTGGCACACAGATAGTCTATGTCCTAGATCCTAGATTAATACTTAGAATACTTTTGGTCTAGGTAGAATATACTGAAACGATTTATCTATTAATAGGTATTTGTATAAAGGCCAAGAGATTTTTTCTTTTTTTGTTTGAACGGTCTAATCTCTAAAACTTCCAAACGGAATTGAAAAAATCTTTTTGTGTTTTATGGCCTATGTACTGAGGAAGGCTGTAGGTCATATACCTTTAAGCTATATCTCTAATGAGCGGTTAACCATTGTGGCAAGTTGTAAACAAGTATGGAACTTGAGAACAACAATTGGCGACACAATGAAGACTCGTACGAATAAATTTAACACTAATGACAATGTAGAGCACAGCCAATAAAATACACTCTGAAACGAATATTTATACTTTTATAATATGAACAGTTTTTACCCGACTACGGCGAAGCGAAAGGGAGGGTTATGTTTTTAACCGTTATATGTGTATATATGTTCATCTGTACGCGATTTTCTTCTAATCCACGTAACATAATTTGATAAATGAGATGTCGTTAGAAGCGTCTTGACTGTCCGCTGGTTATAGGATATTTAATTTCACACTGAATTCAATATGATGCCCTCTAGAGGACATGAAGTCCTGCATATTTTTTTTATATTTTCGATTTTATTCTTTATAGTTTTTTTTAAAGTAAAAATCACAATTTTGCGGAGTCTTGGTTCACACTTTTTTTTACGTGAGTGCTTTTATAAATATAAACATTAAAAATTGGCATCAAAACAGATGTATTTGCAAATACAGCTGTGTACTAAAACGAAGTGAGCCTTATTGTAATTATAATTACTATAATGTATTTTTTATATTATAATATTTTTTTGTTATTAGAATGTGTATAACATTTTATTATTTATGGGTTTGCTTTTTTGTTTTTTTAGATAATATTAATTACTAATACACTGTTACTTATAAGATTATTTTGTTACACTGATCGTTATTATTACCTTAATAATTATCACTAATATTGTGAATATCTCCCTTACAAGATTGTTACTATTACACGGATAACATTAATTCTTATCACTATTCTTCATAGGTTTAACGTTCGGCCATAATCTAACCTTATGGTTAGTGACGATGAGACCCAAAATTGTACGACGCTAAGCGTAGTGAGATAACTGGCTCTCGAGTGTAGCTGCCGGAACACATCTATAGGTGCTTGGCAACAGATTTTCAACTTGAGGGTGGTAGCTAGCCAGATGAGTATTAGAAAATGCCCTACCACCATGTTATGGTTTCATCGCGATGTTTTCCTTCACCAAAAGCTCAGGTTCATAACATGGGCTTGAAATCACAGCTATAATTGCTTATTTAATGAAAAAGAAAAATATATTTTTAATATTTGTAAGAAATAAACACCTAAATTTCTAAACCGATTATGAAAAATAAACTAACGGTATATTTATCTAACAAAAATTAAATTTAACTCTATTATTACAAAAAAAAAATGTTAATTCAACAAAGTCAACAGCACCTGTTTGTTCCCTAGACTTAATTATTTATCTTCTACCTACGCTGGGTGTTGTAATTAAAAACAAGGACAAATTATTTAAGCCGCAAAGTTTTAACCAATTTTCTGTTTCTACTACAAAACGTGTTGAACACGAGGCCGTTTTTTAAGACTTATATTATAATGCGCGAATGTGGTTCACATGCCATGCGACTAGTTTCCAATAAAACACTTCCAAGTTAAAATAAGTTTTTTTAAACCTTGTTCATAAACATTGGTTATTTGCATTTTTTTCTTGGAGAGAACTAAATACAACTACAAATATCTTTATTACTAAATTTTACATTAAAGGCATTACAATAGACCGTAGATCCCCGCACTAGGATATACATCCTGTATCGCGGGAGACCTACCAACACCCAGATACTAAATTTTGAGTTGTGTTAGTGACGTTGTGCGCAGATTAAAAAGTACATAGTATAATAAATTTATCTATCTATATGCAAAAAAATATATATGCCTACACAATTATAAATTATATATATAAATTTATATAATTACTTATCATATAGAGACCTTAAATAAACGATTAATTTTTATATTAAAGGTGATTTCCAATACTTATTAAAGATCATTACTTATGCATTCAAGGTTATATAAGAAGGTGAAAAATATTTTCAGTATCCTCATAAGTTAAGGATGATAATCAATTTATAATTGCAAACTTGGCTTCCATAAATTCTCTTTTAAGTATATTACATTTCTTATTTACTTGTTTGAATATAAAAGGAAGGTCGAAGTTACTAAAACGTTGAGCAAAGACGGTATTAACTTTAGGTGTTTTTATTTTTAAACCTTGACTGGAATACAGTATCAGGCAAACCTATGAGATTATTGTTTATTGGTTGATGTTTCCTGACATATTTGTGATATGTAAGTGTCATTTTTAGTATGTATAATTGTTAATTCATTAATGCAATATAATTGAAAACTTAATTGAAAATTGTTATGTCATCTTCAAATATTCTTCTCGATGTCTGGGATATTTTCCGAACCGGCAGTTGTGTTTTGACATTCATAAGTGCCTTTTTAGGGCCTAAATTGAATAAAGATTATTTTGATTTTGATTTTTGATTTTGAAATATATTTTTCAATTATATTCGTTTTATTGTCAGGTATATATTTTTATTTAGAAACGAAATTAGTTCTCATTTGCAGCTGCCAGAACAAACTCTGGCCTGCGACAGATTTTGAACTTAATCGTAACTAACTCGGGTATCACTAGAAAATGTCCTTATAAAAAAAAATTTTTTCGGTAAAGTAACGACATTGTGTGTGATAATAAACACAGTACAATTTCGCTCACCGAGTGCCGTCCGCGCTCGCCACCAAGCGCGGTGAAGCTGTTAAAGTCCTTAATGGTTCCAGGGCCCTTAAGACCGCTTTGAAGTCCCCGATAGGCTAATTAAAATAATTCGCGACTATTTAACAGATCGCACCTTCCGCTATAGAGTGGAAGGTGAATTGTCCACGCCCCGTCCAATACGCTCAGGCGTTCCCCAAGGTTCGATCCTGGCTCCTAGCCTATTTAACCTGTACGTCAGTGACCTACCTCGACTCCCGGAGGTCGAGGTAGGGCTATACGCTGACGATACAGTCTTATATGCCTCAGATAGGAATAGATCCCACCTCAGACACAAAGTCCAACGCTCCGTGACCACTCTCGGGAAGTGGTTTAACGAGTGGCGTATAGCCGTTAATTCCTCGAAGAGCGCCGCGATGCTCTTCGATGCGGATTCGTCACAGATACCGTGGAAGCTTAAACCTGTTAAGTTCTACGATAATCCGATTCCGTATGTAAGAGAGACCAAATATCTAGGGGTAACCCTAGATAGTAGGCTCTCCTTTAGACCCCACATCCATAAGGTTAGGAACAGGGCCGCGTGGGTCCTGGGCCGGTTGCATCCTCTGTTGTGTTCGGTGAGTAAAATGTCCACGCGACATAAGCTCACGCTCTACAAGACGTGTATTCGACCAATTTTGACATACAGTTGCGCCGTGTTCGCACATATGTCCGAGTCGAGTTTCAAACGGTTACAATCGATAATATTAATTACTAATACACTGTTACTTATAAGATTATTTTGTTACACTGATCGTTATTATTACCTTAATAATTATCACTAATATTGTGAATATCTCCCTTACAAGATTGTTACTATTACACGGATAACATTAATTCTTATCACTATTCTTCATAGGTTTAACGTTCGGCCATAATCTAACCTTATGGTTAGTGACGATGAGACCCAAAATTGTACGACGCTAAGCGTAGTGAGATAACTGGCTCTCAAGTGTAGCTGCCGGAACACATCTATAGGTGCTTGGCAACAGATTTTCAACTTGAGGGTGGTAGCTAGCCAGATGAGTATTAGAAAATGCCCTACCACCATGTTATGGTTTCATCGCGATGTTTTCCTTCACCAAAAGCTCAGGATCATAACATGGGCTTGAAATCACAGCTATAATTGCTTATTTAATGAAAAAGAAAAATATATTTTTAATATTTGTAAGAAATAAACACCTAAATTTCTAAACCGATTATGAAAAATAAACTAACGGTATATTTATCTAACAAAAATTAAATTTAACTCTACTATTACAAAAAAAAAAATGTTAATTCAACAAAGTCAACAGCACCTGTTTGTTCCCTAGACTTAATTAATTATCTTCTACCTACGCTGGGTGTTGTAATTAAAAACAAGGACAAATTAATTTAAGCCGCAAAGTTTTAACCAATTTTCTGTTTCTTCTACAAAACGTGTTGAACACGAGGCCGTTTTTTAAGACTTATATTATAATGCGCGAATGTGGTTCACATGCCATGCGACTAGTTTCCAATAAAACACTTCCAAGTTAAAATAAGTTTTTTTAAACCTTGTTCATAAACATTGGTTATTTGCATTTTTTTTCTTGGAGAGAACTAAATACAACTACAAATATCTTTATTACTAAATTTTACATTAAAGGCATTACAATAGACCGTAGATCCCCGCACTAGGATATACATCCTGTATCGCGGGAGACCTACCAATACCCAGATACTAAATTTTGAGTTGTGTTAGTGACGTGGTGCACAGATTAAAAAGTACATAGTATAATAAATTTATCTATCTATATGCAAAAAAATATATATGCCTACACAATTATAAATTATATATATAAATTTATATAATTACTTATCATATAGAGACCTTAAATAAACGATTAATTTTTATATTAAAGGTGATTTCCAATACTTATTAAAGATCATTACTTATGCATTCAAGGTTATAAAGGAAGGTGAAAAATATTTTCAGTATCCTCATAAGTTAAGGATGATAATCAATTTATAATTGCAATCTTGGCTTCCATAAATTCTCTTTTAAGTATATTACATTTCTTATTTACTTGTTTGAATATAAAAGGAAGGTCGAAGTTACTAAAACGTTGAGCAAAGACGATATTAACTTTAGGTGTTTTTATTTTGAAACCTTGACTGGAATACAGTATCAGGCAAACCTATGAGATTATTGTTTATTGGTTGATGTTTCCTGACATATTTGTGATATGTAAGTGTCATTTTTAGTATGTATAATTGTTAATTCATTAATGCAATATAATTGAAAACTTAATTGAAAATTGTTATGTCATCTTCAAATATTCTTCTCGATGTCTGGGATATTTTCCGAACCGGCAGTAGTGTTTTGACATTCATAAGTGCCTTTTTAGGGCCTAAATTGAATAAAGATTATTTTGATTTTGATTTTTGATTTTGAAATATATTTTTCAATTATATTCGTTTTATTGTCAGGTATATATTTTTATTTAGAAACGAAATTAGTTCTCATTTGCAGCTGCCAGAACAAACTCTGGCCTGCGACAGATTTTGAACTTAATCGTAACTAACTCGGGTATCACTAGAAAATGTCCTAATAAAAAAATTTTTTTCGGTAAAGTAACGACATTGTGTGTGATAATAAACACAGTACAATTTCGCTCACCGAGTGCCTTCCGCGCTCGCCACCAAGCCCGGTGAAGCTGTTAAAGCCCCTAATGGTTCCAGGGCCCTTAAGGCTAATAGTATATAGTATAATTATATAACACTAGCTGACCCGCGCAACTTCGCCTTTGTCACATAAGAAAGAGAGAGAGAGGTTTAGAGAGAGTAGGTCGTAGGCACACCTATAATACAATTCTAAAGTAGCTTAAACTTTCTTTCTTTTATCTACGAACCATTTACGCAACCCACGTAATAGAAGCTCTCAAGGGGAATACATTTTGCCCGTTTTTGTAAGATTTTTCATTGATACTCTGCTCCTAATTGTCATAGTGTGATGTTATATAGTCTATAGCCTTTCTAGATAAATGAGCTATCTGACGCTAAAATAATTTTCCCATTCGAACCAGTAGTTCCTAAGATTAGCGCGTTCAACCAAACAAATAAACAAACTCTTCAGCTTTATAATATTAGTATAGATATCATTTATATATATAACAGTATACAGTCAGTTCGAAAAAAAAACAACGGTGACTAATGAGGGATAGATATACAATTCTGGGTCATCCTAAAACGCGACAATCCAAAAGAGAGTCATTGTCACGTATTTATAACTTTCGGTCGGGTACAACCCGTTTGATTATTAGATATACCTACATCGACCAATGCCGGAACGAGTTACTCTTTAAGTGTGCCACTATGGTGGATGTTCCACGTGATATACCTAAATGGTTTTTATGATCCACTGGCCTTTTTTTTTAAAGTGTAAACTTTAGTACCGTTATGGTTTAAAAAACGATGAAACGAGAAAACGATACTAAAAAGACACAAATAATGAGATAGAATACATTTACATCATACAAGATTTATGCAAGTCCTGGTTTTTATAATTATGATCGTCATCGAATTGGCCTCGCGTTGTGAGACGACCAGACTTGTATTGCCTATTGAATGTAGAGTACGAGTGGTCGATAGTTCGAGTTCCGCTTATTTAGGATTCTTTAATTATTATTTTTAGGAAGATAGATTTTTTTTTTCTTCTACCGCATGTAAACTTAACAAATGTTTTTTTTTTTTCAAATTTATAATTCACTACGTTTTTATCTTCACTGAAAGCGTATTATAAGAATTGGACTGATGCAATGTAAAAGCTGAGTTATCATTGATTTTCACATGTTTAGTAGATTACATAAAGAAATAAAAAGTTACGTACAATTTATACGTATATAGCAGAAAGATAGCATTATTTTGTTAAACCCATGTCATCGAATACCGACAGTTTTCATAAAACAAACGTCTAATAAAAAGGCCTAAAAGCCTTTTATATCGGAATCAGAATCCAAGCGTTGTCAGCACACACATGTCATGCCTCTTATGGTACCCATTTGTTATCTCACTCGAGATTATGTATTTTGTCATCTTACAAATTATGTAAGTATATGTCGATTACTGAATTGAAAGGAAATACGAGCAATTAACAAAACATTACCGTGTTGCATTCATGACAAATCTAGAATAGAATATTGCAAAACCCAAGGGATTGTGTTTTTATTTGAACGCGATAATCATTAGAACTACATACCAGTCAGAAAATCAAAATTTTTTTATAACCAATTTTTTTTTATTTTGGCTTTCCGCTTATGTAGGCAATTTTGCCAATATCAAGTGTGACAATTACGTTATGGAATTTTATTAAGATGATTCTATATATTATATAATTTCATGCTACGGCCCTACGGAGCGAAGCAGTAACCATGAAAGTAAAGCAATTTGGCAAATACAGGAAATAAGACCATAGATAGGCTACGCACCCATGGCGGTGGAGCGATGGAGAGTTGGTTGAATGAATTTAACACGGGCGAAACCGTGAGCACAGCTAGTATTCAATAATTTGTAAAAATAAATGTGTACTTTTTCAATTTTTTTACGTTATCGGCGAACGTCATCGAGTTTAACAAAATAGTAAGTTCACAAAATTTCAATATAAAGAAACAGATTGTCATATTTACGCGGACATGGGTACAATAACCCTGGAAAGCTTGTGACTTCGGTGAAAGAAAACACCGTGATGAAACCACAGGCCGGTTGTTAGGATATTTTCTAATGCCCACCTGGTTAGCTACCACCCTCAAGTCGAAAATCGTCGGCAAGCAACTATAGATGTGTTTGTATTTCTATCAACTTGATAACCTATCAATGTTTGTTTGAAACTCAATTACTATTACTAATTGTAATGATTAGATGTATCATCATCATCATTATATTAATACAGGATCGAACCATTGGCACAAAAAATCGGATTCGATCAACCTGCCGTGTAATAACCGCTTAAGGATGGAACATTATGTGAACGATAGTGATGTCTGGAAGTAGTTCCCCTCTATGCATTCATTAAATTACTAATATGGTTATTATTATTGTACCATATTATATAAATATATATTACTGTATTATATTAATACTGTTGTACAGTTGGAAAAAAAGATAAACTCGGTTTTGACGTTCATAAGTGCCTTTTTAGCATGGATATATTTTTATAGGTAGATACGGAATTGACGCTCTTTATATGATATCGTGAATGGTGGGCAATTGCCCTCAGTTCAGTTTCAACTTGATACCGGCGTGAGCAAAAAGAAACTTTTTTTTTTTTAACAACAGATATTCCGCCTACGCTGTGGTTTCCTATCTCTTTTGTTTCAACATGCTGATAACAAAAACTTTAACAATTTAACGCGTCTATTTATAAAACGTCATTGCGTCTTAGGGCCTTAATTGAATAAGGCATTTTTTGATTTTCATTAAATTAAATATTTGAAACTTCGTAGGTGTAATATATTAACTTTATTTTATACAATTGCTAGTTAAATAGGTCAATTTTGGTATTCGACAGTATCTCATTGTGTCTCTATTCGATTTTACTTGAAATATTTATATGGGTTACTATTACGGATTCCGATATCCGTTAATTTCAGTAATGGTTACGGAATTCCATAACGCCGTTGCTAGTAATTACAAGCAAATTTCAATCAATTAAAAAACTATAACAAATATCGATATAAGTTATGCAGAAATGTTTTGGGTCTAATAAAAAATACCCATCTTGATCAATATAGACGAAGGAGAATGAAGGTATGGTTTTATTTGACGCTACGAACATTATAGAACACTCGATACTTGATACTCAAGGGTCATTTAGTACCCGTAAATATAGTCTAGTGGAGTAATATTCCTTGATATAAAGACTTGAACACTTCAGACAATAAGCGTTTTTTTAACCGCCTCTATAGCGACCCTTACCCTAGTAAGTGTCCTTAAAACTACTTTCATTTTCTATGTGACCTTCACCTCAAAATACTACTTAAAATGTGACATACATGCCGATAATTTTTCCGTTACGTTTTTTATCTAGTAACATTTTGAAATATATTGGCTATAATCATTTAAATTAGTAAACGAATAGTTGTGCTAATGTTTGATAGAAATTTTAAACCAAACCTTACATTTTATAAAATAGTAAAATTGCTCATAACGAGATTATGAGAAATAAAATTATTACAATACATAATCCCACGTCTAGTATGTAAACCATCGTTGAAAGTATCAATTATAAGTATGATTTATTCTTTTATTGTATCAATTATAAGTATAATTTATACTTTGTTGTATCAATGTATATTTTTATATACGGATGTAAGTTGTAAAAATTGTATGTTATTTTTTGTTTAGGTAACTCTTCTTTTTTATTCCATTTTGATATTCAATTACTGACTCAATAGGTAATCTATATCAGGAGCGTTCAATAAAAAGTGAGAATGCAATGTTACAGCTAACTTTTATTAAATGTTATTAGTTTTTGAGGTAGTCACTTTGTAGTGCAAGTAAAACACATGGAATATCTTTTTTCTAAACTGAAAATTCCTTTCCTAAAGAACTCTTCATCTACCAATTTATATATCGCTGCGATTCGATTACTGCTTCATAGTCTTCAAATCTCTGTTCTCGTAGATAATTAACTAATTACTTACCACTTTAATCTCTTAGTTAAATATACAGAAATCGCTAAGAGCAAGGTTTGATGAATATGGAGGATGCTCAGAAAACACAAAGCCAGCAGCATCTCGGATTTTGGTCATCGCAACGTGCGGCGGCCTTGTGAATCGGGGCGTTATGTTAATGAAAGAAGATAATATTTATAAGTTTCCTTCGCCTTTTTTTCGAATTTTGAAGTGCATATTTTTTATTTACTCTACATAAAACGTGACCGTAACTGTAACTCTAAGATCCGAGTATTCAGTCAATACTAACACTTCAATATCACAGAAAAAATATATGATAATCTAGCCGGCGGAATACTTTAATAGAATAACGGTGTGCGTAAAACCTGATCGATCAACGTGAGTTCGAATCCCTGCAATGAACTTGACACCATAGCATGGTGGTAAGGTATTTTCTAATGCCCTCCTGGCTAGCTACTATGCTCAAGTTGAAAATTTGACGCCGAAGACCTATAGGTGTGTTCCGGCAGCTACACTTGAGAGCCATTTCCCACACTAGGTTCACTAGTTAAAAATGTTTTATTACAACAATAATACCAAATTGAATTGCGGTCACCGTATACATGAGCATTAATTCTTTCATCTGGTAACAAGTCCGTTCAGAATTCAATAATGATGTGGCTGAGTATTGGAACATTCCCCAACGAGTTGCGGGGAAATTAATATCGGCATAATTCGTACCAATTTATCAGAACATTGTCCATTTTAAACAGTCAATTACATTATTGAATAAAAGAAAAATCGTGAAAGTTGTAAGTCGTGGAAAAAAGTCAAACAATCCTGACTTTTAATAGATTGCAGACTATAGACATAATTCTTCTAGACCCTATAGAGTCTATAGTATAGACATAATTAATGTTAATTTTAAAATTCTTCTTTACCTCAATACGTAATGCTTACCCACTTTAAAATGATGCAATATTTTCTTTCATGAGTTACTTAAAATAAGTCAGACACGGGTGATATTAATGAATGTATATCTCAGTAGGTACCTATGTAATTAATACTTTCAATTTATACTTTAAAATAATACATAGAGTTAGACAATTTCAGAACAATACGAATAGACAAAGACATAACTTTAGTACTAGTATTTTCTACTCTTTATATAAATGACCTGGCTTCCTTTAATTTAAAAAAAAATTGAGTGACAGTTTTAGTAATTAACATTTGACTATTTAGATCATAGTATTAATCTCTATGCAGAAGCAATACTTATACAATGTTAACTCAGTATGTGTAGATACATACTTCTCAATAATGATCATCGCTTATAAGAGTTATAAGTCATCTTTTACTGTAATATTGCAAGGGGTAGAACTAGGTAGGTATCTGAAGCCTCCTCCCCGCCAGGGTGGTTCGGCCCTCCTTGGCTGCGGACAGGTCGGAGTTGTCTGGCCCTGCAGCTAGGTCGGAGCCTGCTGGGGCCAAACGCAAGACAACTGGGCCTAGGCCCACTACTCCGCCCCGTGCTGCAATTGAAGAAGCAGTGGCCCCTGAAAGAAAAGTGGCTTGGGTCACAGTGACCCTTCGTAAAAAGCGTAAGAAGGTAAAAGCAGCAGCTGCGCCTGAAAACCCTGCTTCTGTGAAGGGCACGCCTCGAAAACCAAAAAAAAGAAGCTCCCCTCGAGCCCGCGCGCGGCTGCGGTGGTTATAACATTGCAGCCCCACGCTGTGGCTCAGGGTTTAAGTTACAAAGCGAGCCTTTCTTAGGACAAGATTGGCGGTTGGTATGACGGCATTAGGTATCGAGGATTTCTCGTTACGTGAGACCAAAACGGGAGCCAGGATCATTGGGATTCCTGGCTTTCAAGGGGCAGAGCAAGCTGATAAGCTGGCACAGGGTCTCCAGGTAGCGTTAGCGGACGTTACCATGATCAACAGGCCCACCAAGACGGTGAACGTCCGCGTCATTGGTCTGGACGAGTCTGTGTCCAGAGACGAAGTTGTTGCCGCAGCAGCATCGAAGGGAGGATGGGAGTCTGTCCAAATTAGGGATGGTGAAATTCTCGCACCCAAAGGTGGGTTGGGTGCTATTGGCCTGTCTGTGCCCATTGCCGCCGCCAAGAATTTAGTAGAGGCAAAACGTCTTCTGGTCGGTTGGAGTGCGGCCCGAATCCATCTTTTGGAACGTAAGCACATGCGCTGTTTTAAGTGCATGGGTCTGGACCATACTCGGCCGGTATGCCCGTCGACAGCCGACAGGGGGGCGTTGTGCTCCCAGTGTGGGAAGCCCAACCACAGGGCACTGGAGTGTGAGGCTGAGGCACTTCGCTGCGCCTATTGCCATGAAGCCGGAAGGCCAGCAGGCCACTATGTGGGGGGTGCCAGCTGCCGTCTACCTTCCGTTAAAGGGAAAGTTGCTCCAGCTCCAGCACCGATACCTACGGAAGGCATCAGCACAGACGATGCGTAGTAGGAGGGGACGCTTTTTCGCCTCCTTCCTCTGCCCTTGCTGAACCAAAGGGAGATGGGTCGGGGGGCCGTCTTCCCATTGCACTTGTTCAGCCGTCTGAGAGACAGTCGGAGTTGTACGAGACTGCCTCTCTTCAGCGCTGGAGGCCCGACTGGGGCCAACAGCCGGGGCGCCACGGAGAATGCAACCGCGGACCCGTGTCGCCCCATATGGCGGCCGTTTGTACACCGTGGAGTTTTAGTGAGTAGGAATCTCACATAACCACTCATCCCCCCGGGCGGGTGTGTACCCAGGACGGGTTTCTCCATGATAAAAAAAAGAAGGCATCAGAACAATTGAACTTTTGTTGACTTGAGTTGTTGTTACTTGTTGCAAATACTTCAACGGTCATCACAGCAATATAGATAGGAACATTTTAAGAAACTTCTTCTTAAAAAAAATTCTTATAGCGATTATTACAAAAAACTTATATCCTAAAACGTTCAAAATGTTAGTTTTTTTTTCGCTTCTCCTTAAAAGGCTTGAACTGCAGTTGATTATAAAAATTTTACAAGTGCTATATCTCATATCTCGTAATGCATACACTAAACATGTGAAGAACATATTTAAATACGCTAAATTATTAAAAAAGAAAAAAAAACCGACTTCAACAAAAACACGACTAAAATAGTTTTTTTTTTTTTTGTCATTTCCACAATTAAGACTAATCTAACGACACCTCGTATGCTAAATCGCATCAAGCCGTTTAAGCGTCAGAGCGTGACAAAGAAATAGACATGAATACATACGCCCCAAAAAACATAACCCTCCTTTTTCGCAGTTGGGTAATTAATTCAACTCTGATTTAGTTATGAACGTTTAATAGAACTAAGTATATTTATACACTAGCTGTGCCCCTCGGTTTCACCAGAGTTTTTATCCAACAAATACCGCACCGCCAACGCGACGGACCCGTGTAATCATAATTGTTATCACTTCTTGCAAGTACAAGTTATTTTAATTTTTCATTTTCTCCTAAACTATGTGTCCTAATTACATACTATAAAAAGAAAAATTTAAATTGTCTTTAAATTAATGTGATGAAATAACTTTGGTTCGTAAGGATTAATAAAATAAGCCTAAAAATAAAGCTCAAAATCAATTTTTAATCTTCAACATAAAAACACGCAAAATACCTTATTGTGGCTTATGCTATTAAGAAATAGGCATATGTTACCGGAGACTTTTGTTAGATATACTAAAGAACAATATTTTTGTAGAATATTATATTTACGTATCACTAACCATTACGCCAGCGCATGCGGATAAAGCAGTTCGGGAACACTTTCACTTCGACTTACTTAAAAACAAAAATCAATATTTAAGGCTAGCTCTGAGAGGTTTAGCTTAGTTCCAGATAGCCTATACTATTCTTCGTGAATCTGGCTATCATATACAAAAAGAATTTTTAGAATCCGACTGCTACCAGTTGTCCAGAGATTACCATGTTTAAACAAACAAGCAAAAAAACTCGTCCGCTATACTAAATTATTAATAGTTTAGATATACACGGACTGACCTCGGAACACGACAAACCAAAAGAAAATCATACATGTGTTTAACACTATGTATGGTGGTCGCGATCCCTACCACCCCGCTATATTACTGTATATACACTGACTAATCTCTGAACACGATAAACCAAAAGAAAATTATAGATGGTTTTTTTCTTTCTCACTGACTATACTGTTAGCCTCAGGGGCCCTAAAGAAATAGAGCCACTGATGGCTTTGACAGCTTCACCAGGCTTGGAGCCGAACGCTTAAGGCATTCAGCCGCGAAAGCGTGAGCAACATGCGCACAAAGGTGCCAAAGTGGCCAGACGTCGGCTTGGGCTGTTACCGCGATTGTGAAAAAGTCGCGAACTGACTAATTCTCTATATGTAAAAAATTTGAGCTAAACTAACACATACATATAACATGTTCCTGCTTCTAGGAGAAAGGAATGAACATGTGTATATGTATTTAGTATCCTGGAAACATAAACGAAAGTAACTATCGTAAAAAAAAAGAAGAAAAAAAGGTCCCTTACAGGATCTATGTGCTTATGTGGTGTGCACGTATGTATGTACATATTGTGTGTAATGATGTGTGTGGGTAGCTACGTGATTGCAAGTGCAGTGTCACCAGTATCGCGCGATCGGCTGCATGACTGAAGGGTTCTACACCGAGGGAAAAGAATCGGGTTTAGAGGATTTGGAATTTATTAATGTTGATCTTTGACATATGTGCGAATGTAGCGCAGCTTATATGTCATGATAGGACGGACATATGTCTTGTATAATGTAAGCTTATGTCTCAGGAACATTTTGCTTAGTATCAAGGAGTGCAGTCTATGTGTATTGTAAATCACCCTTATTTTTTAAAACACGAAACAATGTTGTTTCTTCCTAAAATCATAAATATGAATTTTCATATCCCTAAATTGAGAAATAGCACGTTCTCCATACAAAATTTCATCCCCTATTTGACCCCTTCATGTTTCATCTTTGCGCCATAAGGTACCATATATCCGTCTCCAAGATCCAATATATCTCTATTCATCAAAAGTGGTTTAACGGGTTTTTCGTACAAACCTTCATCCCCTATTTCACCCATTAAAATTTTATTTTCACCACATAAGGTAGCCAAAGTCTTTCTCCAAATTCCTACATATCTCTATATCAAAATTCATCAAAATTAGTTTCTTTATACGAACTTTCACCCCCCATTTCACCCCTTCTAATTTTATTTCCAAAAGTAGCCAATGACCTTTCTCAACCAAAGTTCTTCAAAATTTGTTCAGCGGTCTAGGCTATAATTTTAGTAGGTATGGATTATTCAATTCATTATGCAGTCATTTTCTATAGTGTTATTTACCAATTAAAATACTAACAGTAAATTATTACCCAACACTAAATTAACGAAAACAGTTTATAATAATTAATTTTTGAAATGAATTCTCTTTCACTATATACCTGTAATAAATTCTCTCTCTCTATACCTTTCTATGTTTCTCTATATTAACTGATACTTTAGTAAGCTAAAAATTACAAAAGATCGACTGTTGTGGTTCACTTTCAATTTTCTATTTTAGGGATTTTTATATTGTTAATACAAATGCGAAAGTGAATCGAAAAAAGAGCAATTTTTGAGAGATCGATCTTTTAGACATCGATTTTTTTGGGAATCGATTCATAAGAGTTCGATTCGAATCAATCTTTTTCGAAATTAATTGCCATCCCTAGCAGCGGCGCAGCTATATTCAACTGACAAAATCCAGCCTATGCAGACCCCCTTTTAATATGTTTTAACACATAGATCTGAGGTCAACTTATATTGAAAATTTCATTTTATTAAACTCTTCATTTTTTTAACTTTATGAAAGGTTTCGATCATCATCGTTTTACAAACCATAATATACAGATAGCTAAAATTTCAGTCAATTCAACTGAAGAGCTATTTTATAGCATTTTTATAAAAAAAATGTTCGATGTGATTTTTTGAATTGATATAACTTTTTTATTTATGAACTTATTGAAGTAAAACAAACACTAAATGTTAAGTGAACCTTACCAGAATATATTAGTGAAACCGTTTCCAAATCGGTTATGCCGTTTCTGAGATTAGCGCGCACAAAAGTTGGCAAACAGTCAAACAGACAAAAATTCTAACAATCATTGTTTTGGGTTCTCCTGCGTTTATAGAGACCCCCAATAATAGTTTTTCTCATATATCTTCTATGTACAGACATCGATCAGTTACGTTTTTATTATATGTATAGAATAGATAACATACCACCATGCCTGTATTCCCCGAAGGGTTAGGCTGAGGTGTACTAATGTACACCCGCAGTTCGCCGAGTATTATTAGGCATTATTAGAAAGAGGTAAAGTATGTTTGTTTCTAAGAGGTAATCTCTGAAACTACTGATCTGATTCTGAAAGTTATTTATATAATTAAGTTTTATATTGTGTAATTAACGCTTTCGAAATCGCGGGTGGTTACTAGTTTTTTTTTTTGTTAATAAATTACGTTGTAAACCAAAATTACGATTCTTAAAAAAATACAAAACCTACATAAACTACCCATGCAAATTTACAAAGATACTTCTATTTAAGGAAACGTATTATTCTATATAATCTTGTTTTTTTTTACCAGTCTACACTGATTTGAACAAATCGGATATACGTCGATGTTAAAAGTAAATAATAGGTATTTACCTATGAAATTGCCGTTCTGCAGTACTGGCCATTTCAAATCAAAATAATTTTTGTTTGGCTAAGAGTTCTAATTTCAAATTAATTTTATTTTAAAAACATGGAATTCTTTTTCCAAAAGTAGTCATTTGTTTATTGATTAGTGTTACATTTTCATCGCATTTCAATCTATTTTGTCATCATGGATACGTTAAAAATTCGAGTAATTATGGAATATGAGTACCGTCGTGGCAGCAACGCAGCACAAGCGGCACGCAACATCAACGACGTTTACGGAGCTAACACTACAAACCAACGCACCACCTGTTATTGGTTTGCTCGCTTCCGTTCTGGGAATTTCGACCTGAAAAATGAACCTCGCGGTCGTCCGAAGACTTTGGTCGACAATGACGAATTAAAGACGATTGTGGAAGCTGATGATACACAATCTACGGCTGAATTAGCAGCAGCTTTCGACGTTAGCGTCAAAATAATATTGGTCCATTTGCGTCAAATTGGCAAGGTAAAAAAGCTTGACAAATGGGTGCCCCACGAACTCAATGATTGCCAGCGCGAAGTACGCGTCGAGACGTGCCTTGCACTGCTCAACAGACACACAAATGAAGGAATTTTGAACTGCATTGTTACCTGCGATGAAAAATGGATTCTGTTTGATAACCGCAAGCGCTCAGCAAGTTGGTTGGATCCTGGTTCAGCACCTAAACAATGCCCTAAACGAAAACTTACCCCTAGAAAAGTGATGGTCACTGTTTGGTGGTCTAGCGCCGGTGTGATTCATCACAGCTTCTTACCAAACGGGGTGAGCATTACTGCAGATGTTTACTGTGAAGAACTGAACACAATGATGGAGAAGCTGGTACATCTCCAACCAGCATTGGTCAATCGCTCGTCTCCGATGCTCCTGCACGACAACGCGCGACCTCATACTGCACAGCAGACGGTCTACAAGTTGCAAGAACTAGGGTTGGAAGTTCTCCGTCATCCGCCCTACTCACCAGACCTTGCGCCTACAGACTACTACTTTTTCCAGAATTTGGATAACTCCTTGGCGGGAAAAAAATTCAATACCCGAGAGGCAGTACAAAATGCCTATGAAGAATTTGTTGCCTCCCGTCCAGCTGATTTCTTTAAGAAGGGCTTTCTCGATTTCCGGCAAAACTAAAAGTCCTATCGAAAAAAGTTAAATCGCAAAGTTGTAGGTAATAAAAAGATCTAAAACTTTTGTATTTACACTTTTTCCACATAACCTCAAAATTTATGTGAAAAATTCAAAAAACCAAGATTTTGTTTTTTTATTTTTATCTTTTACAAAAAAAAATTTTTTTTATCGAATTTTGGTGAAAACTTACCTTTTTATGTCCCAAATACGCTATAATTTATTTGATTACAAATATTTATTTTTTCACCTTATTTTGAATTAATATCGAAAAAATGCCCTAATTTTCAATCGAAAACTCACACGTCAAAATATCAGCTTTTTTCAAAAAATTGGTATGTTTTCTATTCGTTGAAATCTCTACTTTCCGATGGTGAAAAAAAATAATATGTTACTATAGTAAATCTTTTCAGAAAATGCAAAAAATCTAAAAAAACTCGAATCCGAATTTTTTTTTTTTATTTATTATAAAAAAATTTGAGCTATTTATTAAAATTAACACTTTAATTACTCGAAAAACGTTAGATTACATGTTACAGTGATAAAAAAAAATTGCAAATAAAAATATACTACTATAATTAACAAACAAATAAGTTAAGATGCTGATGCTCACATAATTGAAACCGCGATAAAAGTTGCAATGAGTACTAATAAAACTGTAATTGTTGTGGGCCAAGATATTGTGATCTTTTGGTCCTTTTAAATCAGTTAAATTCATATAATCATGACAATTATTTTCTCAATCCAGGTTCTGGAAATGTAAAAGACCTATTTTTCACGTCTAATAATTTCAAACATGAATCCTTAAGAAACATTGTTGCATTTCTGCATGGTTTTTCTGGTTGCGATACAACATCTGGATTTGCCGGAAAAGGAAAGAAAAGTATCGTCAATTCATTATTAGACGTTAAAAATTTGTCAAATTTGGCCAATGTTTTTTATAAGAAAGATGCGAGTAAAGAAGAAATAAAAAAAATGGATTACAACCAATCAAATCTATTTATAAATTTAAAAATGAAAAAATTACACTGAATCAATTAAGGTTCCTCCCACCCACAGAAGGAGCAGCAGAACAACATTGTTACAGGGAATATTATCAGCTTCAAACTTGGTTGGGTAACGAACTAACAGCAACAGATTGGGGCTGGAAGCAATATCAACGTGGAATTATGCCCAAATTTACACAAAAAGAATTAATTCCGGAAATATTGCTCAAAACTATTTGCTGCAGCTGTGAAACTGGATGTAACAGTTTAAAATGTGGTTGCCGAAAACATGGTTTAAAATGCACAAATTTATGTTCAAACTGTCATGGTTCTGAAAATTGCTCCAATATTGAAGAAGAAACCTACGAGGAAGTTAATGATTCAGAAGAAATTGTGGATGAAGAGCCATCGCAGTCTGGAAATAATGTTGGAGAGGAAGAAGGTGATAGTCGTGAAGATTTCGAAGATCTACTAGAATTGGAGATGTTTGACGAATCTAACGATGAAGAAATGCCATCAAAAAGACAAAAACTAATGGATAAGTGATTAGAATTGAAGATAAGGTATTTATGAATAATAAGATTAATGTGTTAAAAATATTGTATTGAATAAATCAGAATAAAGTATCTACATTTAATTGTACGATTTACATTTATATTTATATATAATGAGATTTTCTATGACATAAATGTAATTAGCATTAAATAAATCAACTTTTTAATTGAAACAAATTGCACCAATCACATTTTTTAGATGAAATTATTTACAATAATAAAAAAAAATATTTCGAATTCGAGTTTTTTTCGATTTTTTGCATTTTCTGAGAAGATTTACTATAGTAACATTTTTTTTTCACCATCGGAAAGTAGAGATTTCAACGAACAGAAAACATACCAACTTTTTGAAAAAAGCTGATATTTTGACGGGTGAGTTTTCGATTGAAAATTAGGGTGTTTTTTCGATATTAATTCAAAATTAGGTGAAAAAATAAATATTTTTAATCAAATAAATTATAGCGTATTTGGGACATAAAAAGGTAAGTTTTCACAAAAATTCGATAAAAATTTTTTTTTTTTGTAAAAGATAAAAATAAAAAAACAAAAACTTGGCTTTTTGAATTTTTCACATAAATTTTGAGGTTATGTGGAAAACGTGTAAATACAAAAGTTTTAGATCTTTTTATTACCTACAACTTTGCCATTTGACTTTTTTCGATAGGACTTTTAGTTTTGCCGGAAATCGAGAAAAACCGTTTTTTACCCTTAAAAACTCACCCCCATCCCCTTCCTGACCTCAGATCGCCCGTAAATTATTTTTCCTTTCATTTTTATAATATTCCCCTCCTTTTCAAATGGGTTTCATCCTACTATTATTTTTTTTGGTTTTAAAAATTATCGACCCTGGTCTATACTTCGATTAATACAAATAAAAAATACATGAAAAAAATTCGTTTAAATTTTTTCATACAAAACGGCAATTTCATAGGTAAAGACCTAATAGTAAAACTCCTTTACGTAACATTAAGGAAGTGAGCCAGCCCCAATAAAAATGCTTTTTATGACTGCTTTTAGCTTATAAAAGTTATAGGTCACATATGGTTTATAGAATAGAAAAGAAAACTTGTAAATACCTTAGTGCCTTTAACTACAAACAAAGAATTGATATAGGTATCTATTCAATACAATATAGATATTTATAACTAAGCAATTTTGGTTTCTCTAAAATATTATATTACTAGGTATTTATACTGTTAGTCTTAAAAGCCCTGGAGCCATTACAGACTTTTTTCTCTATATGTTATTATTTATGACAATAAATATAATAATTTTCTTTCTATATCCAAATGAATTAAATAAGCAAGTCGATCATATTTCCTAAAAAACAAGTAACTTCGAATTAGATGAATTTTCTTCCGCAAACGCTCCAGTTTTGGAATGAGCTCTCTGCTGAGGTTTTCCTGAGGACTACAGTATGGGGTTCTTCAAAATGTAATTAAATACGCGCCTATGATGCTTCTGGTGTTGTAAGCGTCCAAAGGCTGCGGTAACCGCTTACCATCAGGCGCACCACATGCTTGTTTGCCACCATCGAGTTATAAAAAAATACTATCCGTATTTACAGAGATTATTCAACTTACTCACATCAACAGAGCTAAATTAAAAATAATAACATAATTAATTCACTCACGAAATACGTCACTATAAATTTTCGCATAATATGTCAAATGAATCAAAGTTACCTTTTCGTAATCCCATTTTATAATACATGTATTAATGTATGTTGAAAATACATCGTTCATCAACTTTTATAATACATGTAAAACCTGTACTTCATGTCTCCATTAGACGCTATTACCTTTGTCGTGTTTACGAGTAAATCGTTCGTAAATACAGTTTAACATTTTAAAATATACCTACCCCTACATAAAATACTTTACATGTAAATTTAGATTGCTTCTTTAATGCCTTTTTAAAGTAAAATATTATTCACTTTATTCTATATGATTAAAATGTAATGAATGGGGCCATCCGGCTAATTGAGCTTTCTAAGCATTTAGCAATCCGGGAGTTGACAACTTTTGGAAAATTGTTTTAAACTTTATATGTTGAAAATAATACATATGAATAATTATTTTTTTCATTAATACACTATAAACAGAGATTTAAAAATGTTTTTTAATGAAAATAAATAGGAAGTAACAAAAACGATGCGTTATGGTCCCGTGACGTCAACATATGTATGATAACATTGACAAGTTTGAAAAGTAACGCAAGAATCTAATGTCCATATTTCCTGAATGGTGACGTCACGTTTTCTAATCGGCGTTTCAAATCACGTGACTCACTGACAAGAAAATATTGATTTTCCAAAGGGGAAATTTAATAAATTAACAATTACTTTTCCAGATTTGTATTGTTTTAGGATTTTTATCTATAGACCAATATTACTCAATAATTTATTTAAGTTTTTATACATGCAGTCAATCCGCGGATTTTTGCTTGATTTTCGAAGCAGTTCATCGACGAGAGTTCGAATCCGTTCAATGAGCCCGAGCTTTCCGTGAAGCAAAACATCGTGATGAAACATAGTATATTGGTAATGAATTTCCTATTGCTCACTTGGCTTGTAGCTACTACCTTCCAGTTGAAAATCTGTCGTTTTGTTTTAGCAGCTGCACTTGAGAGTCAGTCCTCCCACAAGGATAAATGTTTACGTCGCTTTGAATTATTTTTTTACACGTTCACATCAAATCCAAGGTGCCATTTAAAGGGGTCGTGTGAGCCAGTCGTTCAATTTCGTCTTTGATATGGTCAGTGTCTGATATGGTCGGCTAGGCAAGTACCATTGCCAATAAATTACCAGCTAACATTATTATATAATTAAATTTTTTTAAATAAAAAATACGTCCGATCATTACGACTAACTAAACTTCTATTTCAAATAAGTTTTCCTTGGGAAATTAAATTATTTAGGAAGTTCAACACCTGCTTCCAAACATCGTTAGATTTCCCCCGAGACATGACGTGCGCGACTACATGCCAATATGAGGCGGGTTGTTGTTGATTTTAGGTATAAGAAGTTATAGTCAATTCTCAAGTAAGGCTTAAGACATTGTGAATGTTGAAACGATTATTATTATACGAACTTTAATACGTAGTTTCACTTTAGTCTAGCCAGAATATATTCATATTATCGTAATTAAAATATTTTTCTATACCTTAGTATTACTTACCGTATATATTTTGTAACAATAGTTAATGTGCTAAGCATAAATACAACATGACAAAAAAAACCGTGTATAATCATTCTATTCGTAATTAAATTTCTTAATGTATTTGTCCTGATTAGAGCCCTCTTCGTCTTTATTTAATTTAGGAACATGGATACATTATGAACATGTCAATCCCATCGTAAACTAAACTTTAGCATTGGCATAGTTAACTAATAACAAACTTTCATAAAATATGACCGTGGGCGTTGCCACATAGTCGGGGCAAGGGTGGTCATGTCCAACCGAAAAAACTCATTGTCCACACTAGTAAAAAATTTTCTTCATCCTGCTTAAAACTTTGATAATGTCTAATTAAATTACCCAAATTAAAAATTTGTCGTGGCTGATCAGCTGTTTGTGTTTCAATGATATAAATTGTAAATTGGAAACAACAGTTGTAGACTTCTAAAATAATAAAGTTTTAAAATAAATTGGAACAACAATTAACAAAGCCATTTTCCAAAGTGAAGTTATTTATTGAAGTGAAACTTCTTTGCGCGCATGAGGATAAAATTTTTACGGATGAAACGCGTCACGAAGATGTGAAACGCTTTGAGAGAGAGAAGGAGAGAGCGATTGAGACCCATTGAGAGAGAGTGAGAAAGGGCGAACGTAGCATGAAGCACGTTGCCATGGAGACAATGTGTAAACAGTGCATTAAATTTATAAATAAACATTTTTTGATAAATTTGTAAATCGTCCTATAGTAAGCAGTTGTTCAGAGTAAGTAATATATTTGTTATCTTTTTGTTAATACTTATACAATTTTTTATGGTAATTCGTTTGAAGGTTAGGAAGTTTTAATACATATTTACAAATAACATGTAGCATTTTAATTTGCCACTCGTCATTTAAGAAATTAATATACTATTTTTCATTAATATTAAAAATATATATCATAAATTCTCTTTTCTAAATTTGAATATTTAAAAAATAATAATAATTTCTAATATTTAGTCTACAGTTAAATAATAATCCAAACACACAACTACAAATTCAGGAACGACAATAGATGCTATTTTTACAAGATATTTAGATTTGAAGCACGAGCTTATATTGCATATTTTACTTATCATAATGCTTTAGTCACAACAATACCAATATAAATCGCATCAAATAATGTAGATATCGATGAAATAAATTAAAATTAAATTTATAATTTGTATTAATTTTCGCCACTTTAATATTTCAATGACAATTAAACTCATTAAATCCCTAAAATATCTTCCTTTTTCGCTCCCTCTGAGTCTCGGAAATCTAAAGCTTTAAATTAATATAAATATAAACGAGATTTAAAAATTAGTTTGCCAAAGAAGTTTCACTTCTGACACGTGTATTTTGTTTCTTTTTGGAATGAAGTTTCGCGCCTTTGACGGATGGAAGCTAGACCGGAAAAGTCTCCAACTAGACCGACATTTATGCTATAGTACGTTACAGGTAACGAAAGAATTTTAATAACATAGTAATTAATAAGAAAAATAGGTTTTTGTAAAGTTGCTTAATTATGTTTAAAGTTATTTTGTATTTTAGTAATTAATAATAAAATGTTTATTTTCATAACTTTATAAACAAAACTTTTTTTTTTTAATAAATACAGTTTTATTACCAATCCTTCATTTTGCTTGTTATATAATAATAAATGAAGTACAGATAGTAATATTTAAATGGATCAGTGAGGGAAACTCTGAAACTATACTTATGAGATAGATAAATATGTTCTAAAGAACCATGACATCGATTTTAATGGTAAGAAAAATTGCATTCATATATATTTTTTTAACTTATTTAAGATAATTGATAGTGTAGGTTGTAAAGAATAAGTGTTGCTTAGAAACCCTGTATCTAGAATTAAATGAAAGTGCTGAATTTGATTATTTTGGTTTGTTTTGTACATACAATAACAGCCATTTTCTTGGATAGTTATTAGCTTTTTTAGGTAATGGTTTTTGTGTGTTCTGTAATTTCAAGAGGTGAGTTTTTTAACGTTCTTTATAGCCGCTATTAGACCTTTAAACATGTAGTGATTGGTTTTGTAAACTTTCAGTTTTAACGTAACCACACAAGAAATAATCTAGTGTAGTTAAATCTGGTGACATTGTTAACACTTTTTTTATTTATTTATATTTAAGAAGTCCGTTATGATTAGGCTATTGTGTGTCGGTGCTGCATCTGGTTGATAATACACTCAGACTATACTATACTACTATACTATACGACTATACTAGAATAGATCTTTTAATATTTCGATGTACCTACATGTTGTTCAAACGTCCATCATAAATTGTACAGAACAAAACCGTACATAAATGTAATGTAACTTGACGTCGTCTTTACTGGAAGTCGAATAATAACTCGACTTTTTAAATAATAACTTATAACAAAAATGGATTGGTATAAACGAGTTCACCAGATTCAACCTCACTTGATTATTTATTGTGGGGATAGATACCTTAAATATGAAGTAGGTATATAAAATCAGGTACGATACTGTTTAATGTCTAATAACAACCATAGAGGTCGTTTTAAAGCAAATTCACCACTTGAAAGTACAAAATGCAGTGACAAGATCGTTACTTTAAAAAAGTTGATTATTGTACATTTATACGTCTATACAGTTATCAAAATTAAAGTGTATGTTTGTAATTTCAATATAACAGCTTTTTACTAATTGCATATGAAAGTATATACGATACCTATAAAAAACACCCATTTTTTTAATTTATGTCTGTCTGTCTGTTTGTTCCGGGTAATCTCCGAAACGGTTGGACCGATTGTGAGGGGACTTTCACTGGTAGATAGCTGAATTTATAAGGAGTAACTTAGGCTACTTTTATTTTAGAAAAAGAATTAGGTCTCGGCATAAATAAAAAAAAACTGGTAATGGTGAATCAATTCGGGCGCTTAAATGGCTTATGCTGAGTAAATCAGAAGAGATATATAGCAAATTAATGTACTACATAATCGTAGGCATTAAAAATACCTACAAAAAAGTCCGGGAGAGTATACATCTATCTTCTAAGGAACACCCATAATAAGCATGTTTGTCTTTAAAATAGCCGGGAGCGGGGGAGCAAGATTCGCGCGGGTATTCTGTAGTCCACGTGAGCGAAGCCACGGGCATAGCTAGTCTATAAATAAAACGGGTAATTAAAATGTAGATATAACTGTAATTGTGTTGTAGATGAAATATATAAATGTAATTTAAAAAATATAGACTGAATTAAATAGGAATAAGAAACATAAAAAAAACATTGAAATATCAAATAAGTTTTACTGATTATAAAACTCTATAAAATGATTCAATTGGATTGGTAATATAAGGCTGTCTTCACTTAGGTATATGAGAAGTTATAAAAATAAAACCATCTACCTGCCCATCAGAAGGATCGACCGTGAAAATAACGATTATCGTTTGGCAAAATTGTAATCAGAAGGTTCCCAATGTATTACTCTACTCTATGTCAGAAGGTCTCGAGACCTTAAGTTAAATGGACGTTACGTGTTTAAACGTTACGATGGCAAATATGAATACGATGGAGAACAAAATGATAACAATATATGCGTAGGTATTTTAACTTTTCTGCAATAGTATGAAAGCATGATTTCTAAAACCTCGAGAATGCTAGAATTCGTAACAAGACCCTGCAAGGTATTCGATTAAAAACAGTAAAACTAAAATCACAGTTTACAATGCTTACGTAAAAAGTATCTTGGAATACAGCTGTAGTGTGGTCCGGGAACTCTTTTATAAGTCCCGTCAATTACGAATCGAAAGAGTCCAAATAACACTGTTATTAGAAATGTACTTTTTTTTATCTAATATTTTGCGAATATTTGTACATTAAGCATTTCATTATATATTTTTACATTTATTTACGTTTTTCGTATTCAATAATGGAGCCTGCTATTTCATACGACATCGCAGATTTTTTTTGAGGGGAAAAAAATAATTTTGTTATTTTATTGTCATAAGTATATTGTCAATAAGTGTCTTTGTCTATTTATATATAGATTTATAATATACAACCATTGCGGATCTATGAAAAGATTTAAATAAGTGATGAAAGCGAAAGAGGTTCGCAAAGAACCTAAAAATTGTGAGTAAATAGACAACCAGACTAAATACTAATTCGATCGAGATATTGAATCTCGCTTATACCGAATAAATTCATAATTCCTATCACGTTGAGAGAATAAACAAAAATAAATCAAACATCGTCAAATGAACTCCCAAAAGACAGATCATCCAAACAAGAAGCGTTTGTAGAGGACACCGCAATAATTTATTCATAGCAGCACGTTTTGTCACAAACCGCCGCGCCGCGCCGCACCGGGTTGGACACGTCGTCTATAAGACCGAAAATTTCTTCATTAAACTAAAATAAACATTAGTTAACTTTACTTGGTGTTTTATTTGTTCACTGTTAACATTATCTTTGTTATTACTTATTATTTATATGTACTATTGTTATATGTCTACAAATTATAACCTCGTTGTTATAAAATATCCATACGAACTTAGGAGCTTAATTGGTTATCTATATGAATAAATCTGTAATTCTGTCTGTACATATAATTTTTTTTACAAATTTTCTGACAGACAACCCATTTTTAGGATACTGATCACGAGCATAACATTAATTTTTTTATATATGTTTGTTTGTTTATATACCCGGATTTAACTAAAAAACGGCTTAAGCGATTCGTATGAAATTTTGTATCAGCTGTAAGAATTTTCAATAATACTATTAGAAATAGTTAAACAAAAAAAATTCTCAACCGATTTTGATGAAAATTGTACACGGGAAATACATGTCATTACCCAATTGAATACACTATATTATGAAATGTCAATCATATTAGTCAAAATAAAATAACTACTGCGTGATAACAAACGCGTGCGCAGCCGCGGCGCACCGCTAATATACTTTATTTATTTTTAATCCAGAAACACTATTTTACGCATTATTAAGTGACTTTGATAGGATATTACTTACCTGAAATAGTTTCGTTATCATGAACTAATAATGAGTTGAATTCGAAATAATACTATAAAATACGTTATCTCAAAATTTCCTTATAGTTTTAGAAAGGTAACCAAACACTATAACCCTTGACATTGAAAATACATATTTGTAAAATGGCTTAGACACCATGAAACGTTATACTATAAAATAAAATATAATTCAACTTTAATTACATAATATTTTCTGGTAAATACAGTATTATCATTAGCGATTTTTTTTTTAAACCATGGAACACTGAATGCAACTATTAATATGACAATTTAAAAAGACTGATATTGTATATCAGATTTACACTATTTATTTAAACTAACAAACATCAAAATCTACTAATTATTAAGTAATTAAATTGTGTTCGAAATTCGAAAGAAGATTGTATGCTTACTTATAGTACACTTCGAAGGGTTTTATTTTAAATATAGTTTTGGCATTTTATTTACTTATAAGTTAAAAACTTCAGTCACTTAAAAATCGAGTCAAAGGGTAAAGAGTATTCACAGCAGTATTTTAAATAAGTTGTCTTATATCTCGTTGGTATATTGCTTACTATCCCTTTCGAGTTCAGTGGAGCATAAACATAAAAGGTTCGAGAATATAATACGACTGAAAAAGATCGTGAGTAGGAAATAAACAGCTTACGGACGTAACCTAAGGCCGCGATAAACTTTTAGCGTTGCTATGGAATCTTTTCGACTGATATATGACCTTGATACATTTATTTTTTATAGACCGAAATTTTTGTTCTTTTTATATTGACTGAGTATATAAATGCGCTGTATATTTTGTGTTATAGTATATACATACTAGAAACTAAATGCTATATACTATAGTATATATTATATTTAAACTATAGTATATTATAGTAACAACTGACGAGAGATATTGAGATGAGAAATCTTGTATTACAAAAGACTCTTGGTAACCAAATAAGTCCATTTCTTTGAAATAGAAACGAGACAAGGGTAGGCGATTCACGTCACTTCAAATTTCGCTCTACTGAGGAAATGCCTCTTACCTAGAGAAGTCACTGGCTTAATTACTACTAGGCACAAAATATTTTACGTGGCAATGAGATAAATTAAAATAATATAAATTTCATAAGAAATTTAAAATAATTTGTTAAGTGAATATAATGAAATTTTTTCACAGCTTTTTTATATAGGATTTATATTGATCATTTATTTCTTATTGATTATTAAATATCGGGTCTCATTTATCGTATCAGTGACTAACATTTAAATTTTTTCTTCTTTTATATTATTAGTTTCAGGTATATATATCATTTTCAGAAGAAACATTGTTTGTCGCTGAATGACGTAAAAGCTGTTAGTCAGTCTAAGGGGGAAGTAACTAATAATTTTAATTGAATTATTTAAAATATATAACTTAAATAAATAATCAAAAACCTATAGAATTCAGGGATTATGTAACTTCATATTAGTGAAAATGTTTTCAAAATCAGATCAGTAGTTTCCGAGATTACTAACTACAAACATACACACACACTTTATCTCTTGATTAAAGTAGTATAGACAAATAAACAATGAATTAATTGTATTTTCATAAGCCGCCATTCGAGGTCAAAAGGGCTGCGTATCTCTTATCTCTCAACATAACACATGAGAGTTAAGAACCGTGAAAATTCATAATTTGAAAAGAATTGATAAACACTATCAGTGCCCGTATCGACGTTCAATTAACGTTATTATTATGAAAAGACGTGAAAATAAAACGTTTGACGTCATACTTCATGCTACGGTGAAATTTGAATACGCCATTTAGAAATGAAATTCAAAATGTTGTTCCATTTAAACACAGCGTTTAAGTGGAAAGTTAGAGGAAAATACAAATGAAACTCTACGTCTAGTTCATAATCATACAATCGTAACTAATATTATATGTGAGAAATTGAGTTTGTTTATTTATTTGTTACTCAATCACGCAAGAACGGCTTAAGGGTTTGGATGAAATTTGGCACACAGCTTCCAACACGGATTAAGACATATGATACTATTTATCCCGGCAAAGTATAATTTTTTCCTTCAATAGAGTGGAGCCGCGTTTGCAACTAGTGTATTATAAAACATGGTAAGGCGCTGTGCAAACGTAGACACTTTTTGTTGCTGGCATAGCCCGCAGTGACTTCATCTAACAGCATTTAGTTTCTAGTGCCTCACAGCGAAAACTTTTTGAATGGCAATCCGTGTGTTTAAAAATGGAAGCAACTGGACACAAAAAGCGTCTACGTCTGAAAATAACATATTCACTGGTAGTTTATACCCGACACAAAACACAAAAGTATTCACGTTTTCGCGGCGCCTAAAGGTTTACCCTTATTCTGGATAGGTCAGGACACGTAAGCTAATTGGAGAGGCAGTACAAGGTGAAGAATAAGCATACTTCCGACGTGAACGGTTCGAAAAATATAACGCGTCGCGGACAGGCTGATTATACTTCACGATTTTTTTACGTTTTGACTTCACGCTTCATAAAAACGTAGGTTCTCTGTTCCTCTAGTAAGTTCTTCTTCTTCGTGTTTTGGCGCCGCAAAAAGCACTTGCCAGTGTCAATATTTTAAGCCTTCGTAAAGTTTTCCAGCGTTAATATTTTTAAGCCTTCGTAGTAATAGGTATTTTATACAAAGTGACGTCTAACAAGACGGTGGCTCTCTTGTCAGAACGATCTAGGGAGTTCATGCCTTTTGCTTTATATTTATAATCCACTTCACTTATGCACAACAATCAAACTATATCACGCAAAACGCCACCAAATTACATATTATAGGCTCAAAAAACCTAAGTTAATGAATTAAGAATAAAAACCACAACATGTTACTTTAAGATCCCTCCAAAAACGTATAAGTTAAGTTAAGTTTAAGTTTGTATGTGTGCTATTTTTAAACTGCATGCCTGATTTATATAATTATTTTATTGGAGTACTAATGTATATTCTTGTGGGAAGGTTTTAATACATAAAATATTGAGGTACCATTCTTTTTTACCCGAATGCGTAAAAGGAGGGTTATGTTTTTCGAGCGTATGTGTGTATTTATGTCTATTTCTTTGGCCCGCTCTATAGCCTCAACGGCTTGATGGATTTTAGCATATGAGGTGTCGTTAGATTCGCCTTAATTGTGTCAGAGACACAGGTTATATAATATTTAAATACGACGCCTGGGAAACTAATAAGAAGTAAAAATAGATTTAAAAAAAAATAAGTCGTGTTTTTGTTGCAACCGGGTATTTGTTTCCTTTTTAATAATTTAGATTTATATAATAATTATTTATTGTTGATCTTTAACGAAGTCAGTTTTTTTTTTCTTACAGTTAGTTTAAAATAGTATATAATGATAATTTCACTACAAAAAAATGTTTTATATCTTCTCAAATTGAGAAGAAAGAAAGTTAACTACTAAGTGAAATAGGTAAGTGAAGAGTAAGCCTTGTTAGTGTGTATAAGTCATCTTTTCTAAAGTACTTTATTACGTCATTGCTCCTGTAAACCCAATATAAAAAAAATATTTTCAAGAATTAAAAAAACCGTTTTCATTGTATTCCTTCTGAAAACTATAGCAGAGCTGATTTTAGACACATTTTTACAAATATATTGTATGTTTATGTAGGTACACTGAATTTATTCAACTATGCATGTGTATTGTTAATAGGTGCACAAAATAAATGCACAAACACGTACAATTCGTAAGGCGAATATACAATATAATAAATAATTTATTGAACATATAGTTGTTGCATATTAATAATTATATTGACGACAGTACTATTACAGATTGTGTACTAGTACAAATGGTTTTATACAACAAGACAATTTTTACCAAAAAAGAAAACTAACTTCAATTATTTTGAAGAGTTCCCTTTTGTATCCTCGAAGTTGAAAGTCCAATGCCAATCAAATTAAAACAGGACCACTCTTGAGGTATCCCCTATCCAACAAAAGAAGAATCATTCACATCGGTTCATAAGCAAGGAAGTTATGACTGAACATCCATAAAAAAAATCGGATTGAGTAAACCTCCCATCTTTTGTTGAAGTCGTTTCAAAATAAGGAATGAAAAACAGAAACAAGAATAAATTTTAAATTACAAAAATAATTTATACTGTCTGTAGTGTTGTCTTTTTAATTTTTTTATAACACAAAGGTGAAAACAAGCATACGGCCCGCCTGATGGTAAGTGGCTACTGTAGTCTATGTACGCTTGGAATATCTTAAGTATCACTAGCACGTTGCTGATCTTGAACACCCCCTATCCCAAATAGCTCTGGAAACCCTACCCACGGCAGGAACACTACAAAAGGTTATTTGGCTGCGATGTTCTGTTGAGTGTTGGTATTCCACCAGTCGGACTGCCCCAAGTACAGAGAAATCTCAAAATAAATTTCTCTGTGCCCTACCTCTATCTCTCTTCATAATTATTAGTTATTCCACAATAGGCAATAATATAGGGCTCTTGTAACCTGCGTTACGCGTCGGATATAGATCGAAGATTGCTAGGGAGGTCTGCATTTGTGCCCGTGGTTTATATTATAATATTCCGTGACCAGATATTTTTAATTGCGCGGAACCTTTATTATTTTCTAAAATAAAAGTAGCTTAAGTTAATTCTTGTTGTCAATTATATACCAGAGAAAGTCCCTTCAAAATCAGTCCAACCGTTTCGGAAATTACACGGAAAAAAGAGACAGAGAGACAACAGTTTTAAAAATGACTAACATATAAATACATATACATATAAATGTATCGTATATACACTTTAGTATTTACTAAAAAGTTGTTATTTTGACATTAAAACAGACACTTCAATTTTATTAATTGTATAGAAGATAATTTGATATTATATTATAGTAATTAGTGTTGTGTTCAATCCACCAAGTCAATGAATTATTGACATCGACGCTTAACCCAGTAGTATATAAATTATAATAAATTTAAATATGTAACTAACAGTACCAATAATAATAAGTAGCTTATATTCTTCATCGATATCGTTCAAGTAGTAATAAATAATAATATAGGTACTTGAACATAATATACTTTTCATCATTTTAAAATTGATTTTACCCTGCCCTACTCACACTGAAATCGTCGATATGTCTCATTCAATGTTCACTTATATACAAGACGACACAGTAAATTATTAAAAGATATTATCTATTTATTTATTTCTCGGTTTCACAACAGTACAGTTACTGGCTGTAAATAATGCACATCGAGCTTAGCATGGAGATAATCGGCTTCGTAGAGCGTTGTCTCTGTCGCACTGGGCACTAGCAGTCAAAACGTCGACAAAACGTCACATAGACAACTGACATAGTGTACTGAGTGACAGAGACGACGCTCTACGAAGTTGAAAGTAGGCGATTATCTTCCTCTTAACTTGATGTGCATTATTCACGACAGGTAAATGTATTTGGTTTTGTCTTTATCTTGTAGCGCTTTCCAAAGATTGCCTTTAGAAGTAATGGCAGTCATCTTCTTGTATAATTTCTAAGAACTTTAGTTCTGGATTACTTAATAATGAAAGGCAAGTCCACAATAGTACCACACTTGCTGAGCTTCGCAGTCACAGTTTTAAGTTAATCTCCATCTCGGCACGAATTAAAAATTTCTCTATGTCTTATCTTTGTCGTAACATGAAACTGTGGAACCACCTCCTGCCCAATGTATTCCCTTCTTACAATATTGAGTCCTGCAAACGTAACGTGAAGACATATACACTTCAGCATGAGTTTTAGGCGGGATCTTAAAGTGGTATGTTATTGTTTTTATTTTTAAGTCACTATCTTAGGTTTTTAACCCTATATTATTTAATATTAGTGACGTTTTGCGTGATATAGTTTGGTTTTTGTGCGTAAGTGAAGTGGATTGTAAATATAAACTAAGAGCATCCGTTCATCCACAATAACTCCCTTGAAAGTTCTAACAAGGGAGCCACCATGCTGTTAGGATACTGAAATCTTCATAAGACAGGCCACTTCATTCACTTGATAATGGCAGTAATGGTCTTCATTAAAGAGGACTAGTTGCCAAGTTACGAAGATGAAGAAGAAGATAGGTTAGCATGACAGCGGCGACCGCCGATGGATTTTGGTCTCTATTCAATCTACGGTCAATTTGTCGAGCTACTGTAAAATATGTAATATATCAGCTAACCTGTGATCAACTTCGTTATATTATGAATGGTAAGTACTCTAAAGCGTCTTCCAGCCCATATTTTGGAATAATGACCAGCTTCCTCGGTTGCGAGAACATCGTAGATTTTCAAAAACGATGGCAAGTAATTGTAGTATTACGACCAATAGCTTTAAGTACGGTTCACAAATGGGCTAATAAGGTATTGATTGCATTATATCTTTACCACGCCCAAATTATGAATTGAAATAAAAAACACTTCCACATAAAAATGTTTTCAAATTGTTACATTTTTTCATAGTAGTTTGGCAAGTGTTTGCACAGACAGTACCTACAGTTCACAAAACAACGTTGAAATAACTCATCATACCATATATGCCAAAAGATGGAGCTTTAACCATTTTATTTTATTGTCACTTTAATTAGCCGTGTACTATCAGTGGTACCTTTGCACAGGTGTTAAATTATATGACGTGTCAACTTTCTTCTTCTTCTATAATTGTTTCGTATTATAAAGTTAGTGTCTTCTTTTAATATCAGTGTTCCAACAAAACGGTGGGCTCCTTGTTAGAAATTTCCAAGGAGTTTTTATTACATCTCACAATTTGTGTGTGAAAATTTTAAATACATTTCACTCACTATATAATGGAAAATGACACCAATGTTACCTAATATAAACCCAAACAACGCAAGTTTATGAATAAAAAATAAATATCTCTACAAGACAGACTAGGGTCCCGCTAAAACTCGTATCAAGTATCATTAATTTGATTGTGACATCGCAGACTAACTTTGAATTCCACTTCAATATTTGTTTATATATACCTATACGTCACTTAAGGCATCAATCTAACTTATATTACATTATTTAAGGTTCCGAGTATATAGTTTCTGCTTTAAGTTAGTTTACTGCCTATATTTCAACTGGACGACTATATCAATAGTTTATCGAAGTACGTAATATATATACTACAAAATTGATTTCCCCCAACTCAAACGCCAGCATTGACGTACTATTGAATGTTCATTTATTTACTACTAGCAACCGCCCGTAACTTAGTTCGCATTAATTAAAATATCTATACAAATAAATAAAATTAAAGTAACTGCTTGTAATGTCAAAATATCAGCTTTTTAATAAATGCTCATGAAAATACATATATAAAGATACCTGTACAAAAACTCAATTTTTTTTAAATTTTTGTCTGTCTGTTTGTTCCAATTATCTCTGAAATTGTTAGACCGATTTTGACGGGACTTTCACTGGTAGATGTTTTATGGAGTAACTTTGACAACTTTTATTTTAGAAAAAAAAATGGGTCCCCGCAAATAAAAAACATGGTCATGGTGAATCCATTCGGGCGCTTAAACGGTTTACGCAGAGTAAACGAAAAGAGATATATTAAATTAGTGTACTGCATAATTGTAGACATTAGTCAGCGAGAGTATATGTCTATCTTCTAAGGAATACCCAAAATAAGAATGTTTGTCATTAAAATAATCGGGAGCGTGTGTACCCGATCGATGGGATTCTGTAGTCCACGTGAGCGAAGCCGCGGCCACAGCTAGTATTTAATAGGAATAAAAATAGCTATTAGCATTCAGTGATAATGTAGCTTCTTTTAAGCGATCAAGTTTTTAGGTATAAGATCAGTGGTACAGAAGAATACCTCCTACAAATATATTCACAAATTTTACATAACTTTTTATAACAATAGTGTGGAACAAGGCTGTTCAAACCCAGACCCGCAGGCCATTAAACTAGCCAGCCAATGCATTTTAATTTGTCCGTACCAATACGCGGTTAGTGTCGTGTTTTTTAATGTGTTTATTATTATGAAAGTATGGGAAATTGAAACCTTTATTCGTTTTAAATAATATATCTATTGGAAGCCTTGATGTGGATTAGGAGTTGTTACTACGACTACTGTCTACCGTCCGGGTATATACATTTCAAAAGACTTCCTTTCACGAGTTCACAGGGATTATTAGATATGTGTGTATACGCGTTAAATGTAACTGTTTTTATAATTTTGGTAATAAATGTAATTTATATTTTAAGCTTATCATTTCTTTTTCTAGTTATTTTCCTACGTTTCTCCTTTTTCTGCTTTTCAATGTATTTAATTCGCTTTTTAAGTTTCCAATTAATTGACACGTAGATGTCTAAGAAAAACATTTCAAATAAGTACAACACCCAAAACTGAAATTTCTAAAATGATACATCTGAAAACTTGTGTGTAAGATATGAATTTTTTTTTTTTTAAATTAAGTAGTGCAGTTATTGTTGAACAAAATGATGGCTTAAATTTTCTGTATTACACAAAAAAGTTCATTTTGTGGGCCTGAGAAGGTATTAAAAAAGAGTTTTTATACATAACATAGGTGCTTAAATATGAGACGCATAGAAGCAAAAGCAGCAAAATCCACTTTCACTGTAAAAGATGTACCTAGACAATGCCACAATTACTAGTTATAATTATTAATTAGTTACAAGTTCATATGAATATGAACAATAAAGTTATTTATTTAACAATAAAACGGTTACTTTAATCTTGATCCGAAAACTTGTCGACTTTTAAGTCTACCAGATCCGTCTTATCTATAATCTATCCAGCGACAAGACGCCTTAGGAAACCTTACATATTCTTAATTGTGGCCTAAGTGACAGTCTTAAGTATTATGGAAATTATCTAAAAATAATACATTTTTCAATTCGTTATAAGTTTTAGCGTTTGGATACAATCTCACCTATCTCACCTCACGTAATCTTAAGTGAAGATGTGGCCCAAGATGGTAACATACTAAACCTAGTGGAAGGACTGACCTCAAGTGCAGCTGCCGGTAGGGTAAAACCGGGGTAGATGTCCACTGGGATAGGTGTCCCGTTTTCAAAATACCTAACTTCCCAAAATCGCAACAAATAATTAATAGTTTAAATAAGGAGCGCAGGTCGTGAGGAACAGATGCATCTTACTTGTGCGTGTGATTATCTCCACGGCGAACGTGAAAAACGCTTCAAAGTTTCAAACTTAAGTATTTACTGTTGCATAACTTTGTAAGCAGTAATAAATTCCATTCTACTTTTATTTTATCAATACACTGTTTCTGTTCTAGGTGTCAATAATCGTTATTTTGTATTTAGTTTACTAAAATAAATAAAAGGGCATATATCCATATCAAAAAGATAGTCGCTCCGATAGGGTGACGAGTTTAGTTGTCGGACAGGTAGTGGAGTTGCAAACTCTAAAATTGTATAATTAAATAGAAGATATATCCTATAAATCTATAGGTGCTTTGGCGACAGATTTAGAACTTAAGGGTGATAGCTAACCAGACGGTCATTAGAAAAAGCCCTACCACCATCGTGCTATGGCTTCATAACAATGTTTCCTTCACCGAAAGTTTAGGCTCATTGCAGGGATTCGATGTCACGTCGATCTAAGCGGAGTTCTTACAAGCTATTGCTTCAATAAATCACTTTTATATCTTAATAATTATCATTGTTAAGTACATTTAATTGAAAATCGTATTCGCTAAGCTTACTAATTATAGACTGGTTCTTTTACTGTAGCGGGAATACCACCGAACCACATAATTTCTATTTGTGAATGGTAATTTTTTTCTTCGAAAGTTCAAGTTTATGATAGGATCTTTTGACGTGACTACCACTTCATCTTTTGTTTTTCATGTTTAATTAAGTAATTAATGTTCGTTGGATTATAAATTAATTAATACTTTAATGCACTTTTAGTTTGTGCATTAGCGAGTTTAATGATATAAAGCATTTTCTACCAGCTAACCAACGGTAATGTGGAAAAAATGATTATTGTCGATAGTGTAATAGGACATAAAACTTAGTATACATAAAATTTGCAACTTTTATCACAGAATTCATGAAAGTTTGAAGCAATGATGGTACGGTGTTCATTGACGTGACGTGAACTCCTGCAGTGTGCCCGACCTTTTGAAGAAAAACGTCGTGATGAAACTATAGCATGGACCTAAGGTACTCTATAATGTTCGCCTGGCTAGATACTACGTTGCAAGCAAGCTAGCACGTTAAAAATATATCGCCAAGCCCCTCCAGGTGTATTCTGGCAGCTGCAATTGCCAGCAAGTTTCATCCGAAATGTTAAAAACCTATAAAGAATTTAAAAAGACGTAATAATTAATATCAAGTTTTATTAATACTAGCGGTCGCCCAATTATCTAAATTCGACCGGCGACTTTTTAATCATAGACTATTTTCTGTTTGACATTTGCAGTATGAACCTAAACAATGAATATTATATCACTTGCTGTCGCTTTTCATTAAATGACAATGTCAATATTTTAGGGGGTCTAAGTTCAATGGCATTTATCGGGCTAGGATCTGCAGTATTAATTTATTTTATTTAATAAATTAGTAACATTTCTTATAGATGAATTTTAGCTTTCTGCACTCCCTCTTCATATAAACTTTAACCATGCCAAATCTCATAGACTTCCATATGCGCAATTTTCGTAAAAATAGCTACAAATAATTTATTAATATAATTTCGTCAAGATCTCTGTTTAAAACGTATAGTGGCGGCTTTCATTTAACCCTAAAACACCACCTTAAACTAAACCTTAAAAATGCTTGAGCTTTATTCGGCGTGTTTGATCCCTACAGTGTAACTACCTAACTCGTACCTACTATTTATACACTATTTCAAACGTAAAATATTATCTAGTTCGTACATTGAAACAACTTCTCCCTGCATATTATTGAAGGAAATTTCTACAAAGAAAGAAACATGCAAGTAGTAAAATTTACTATGTTATCTTTCTATATACTACAAAGTTGGCAAACAGGCATACTGTCCACATTACAGTAAGCGGCTACCGTAGCCCGTGGACGCTTGTAGCTCTAGAAACCCTACTCACCGCAGGAACATAAAACACAAGGTTATTTGACTGCGATCTTCTGTAGGGTGGAGACATTCCACCAGACTTGCTGCCCCAAGTATAAAAAACTCCAAAGAAATTACTTTGTGCCATTACCTTTCTTACTGAAGTAACTAAATTAACTACAGACCAGACTTATTCCAGACAGAGAATTCTTACAGACGTCTGTGCTCAGTAAAGCTTACAAATTCTATAGCCAAAGGGTTATATTTTTATTGCTCTAAAACGAAATGTTATAAACTTCTTTAGTTCAACAAGTGTTCTTTAGAATGTTTATATAATGTTTAATCAATAATTTGAGTGTATTATTGCCTATACGCAAGTTATCGGTGACATAGAACGTACTAGTTATACATTATTACATAAATCTTACTTCATTATATATTAATAGTTAAAGTTTTAAAAAAATAATAACGATAATATGTCAAACTATATCTTTTCTAATAGAATTTCAAACAGAATTTTGAATGAGCAATTAACATACTCCACTTCAATTATTGTTTAGTTATTTCAGCTATTACAGTCTATAAACGAATCAATATTACCAAAGTAATTGATAGTAATAAAATGTATAGTTCTTAAGTTGTATTGTGATTTAGAAGTGTAAAAGCATAGTCGCTTAGGTGACTGAGTAAAAAATAAAATAAAAAACCTTTATGTGTTTTGTATACAGCAATTAAGTTATGTTTAATGTGATAATAGAATCAGAATTAATAACGATAATACGATAATGTATTATAAATAAGTACAAATTACTTTCGTTTTTTGTTTTATTTTATATGACGTTCGTGTATACTTCACTTATATAGTATTACACCTGAATGCTCCAAGAATAAGTATGATATCAGAGCAAAGTTTGACTCGGAAGCTATCCTCTTACTATGACAAAATATACTGCCAGTTTTATCTACGCTAACTTTTTCATAAACCAAAACAGATACGAATCGAGAAAATATCATGTGGGATGGAAATACACGTAGAACAATATATTTATGTAATATTCAATATATATTTTTTAAATTGTTTTATTAATTCCTGCAGCCTGATAACTTATTAATACAGAGTTTCGGACAGGTGTTTATTAACTTAAATAACATGATCTCCACGGATTATACGTACATTTTGTGAGACGTTGGGAGCCAAAAGTTAATGTTCAGTATTAAAGTATGGCACTTTGGCCAGTAATTTAACACTTGCTTTACTTTCGACTTCAATGAATTCTACAAATAAATATGTATATTATATGTTCATACTGTGAAAGTTTGAACTTAAGAGTTCATTTAAAGACAACATTTAGAGGTACATCATCGCAATTTTTTATTTCTCGTATAAATTGAAACTTTGGAATTTTATTGGTTTTCAACAGGTCAGTTCACAAAAAAGACCATTACTTACTCTTTAGGAAATTTAATGATCTACAAAAAATGTCGATAGGAAGAGCAGTTAACACAATCTATTATAGATAAAGCACACTGCACAAAAGATATAAAACAATATTTTTTTAAATATATATGCATATTAATTATTATCTCAATTTAATTATTTTAGGTTCCAGGAACCTCAATGTCCCTTTTTTCGATATAATTATTTTTTTAGCCATAAGGACCCTGAAGCATCAGCTTACAGTTTCAACGGGCTTGGACAATGTCCTCAATTTCCCTTATAGTTTACAGTACACTTCTGTTCGTAAATTTCTTCTACCTGTGCCTTGATTTTAATTTATTTACAAAACCTAGTAGAAGTGTTTAGATACAAAAGTGTATGTATTTTTCATATTTCTAGATTATACAAATAATACCTAACTGAAAATAATGTTTGAAGGAACTATTTAATAACAAACATATTTAATAACAGGTTATATGTATATTTATTTTTAAAAACATTTTGGATATAGTGATGCTTTTATTTTAGGAGTTTTATAGTAAAATAACTTGTTAATTTTTTTAATCATTTTTGTAGGACCTAACTTCCATTCACAAACCGTAATTCAGTTTAGTACGTTTTCTTTTTTATTATTTTCACAGTTATAAATATTAATAATAACTATTCACAGCCGTACAATAACAGCTAAAATTATATCAGCACTAAAAAAGCAATTTTCACCGAACACTCTACAAAAAGAAAAAACCACAAATGTAAACTCGTAGCTTATCCGGTGCTACGGCGTAGCGCTACGCGACCGACTGCTCGCGTTTGTAGTAAATGACTGACTATTGCTCGAGGGGATACCAGCTGCAAACAAATTACCCGATAATTTGGCCTCTGAATAATGTAGTAAGCTGAAAATTCATACAGCTGCTTCGAGAGATTTAATTTAAGTTGAAAAATCTCATCTTTAGTTATATTTGTTTTTTCGTTGATAACTAAAAATTTTGAATATATAGATTTATTAAACTACCATAAACTTTCTTAGTTGTTATTGTCTAAATAATGGAAAAATAATCAAAATATATTATAATGTGCATTTGAATATATAATATAATAATATATTTTGGGTATCGAAATTCCTTTCAAAGCGCTATTATCATGGAGGTAGATTTTATTAGAAGAAATACATTTTGTAAAAAAAACTACTGATTTTTTGCTAAATTAATATAATTGGAGATGATCGACATTCATTAATGTTATCGAACCATCGATGTTGAGTGTTAACGCTGGAGATTGCACCCCAAAAAAAGGCTTCAGGTCACTTGGGTAGAAACAAAACATCGAGGTTTTTATTTTGTTATTTATCGGACATTGGTGCTTATTTATCAATGTCAAAACATCACAGTTTTTTCTAATATCACTCATTCCCTAATTAAACTGGTAACCCCAGCCGACCTGGTGCAATAAACCAGCAACAGATATCTGTTGCGCCCAATATTTGGTACAAGGTATATTACAATACCTATTTTTACGTGCTTTCAAATATTTTTGGTAACTAGAATACCTTGGTTGAGTTACCTGGTCAGATAGCGACAGTTAAACTATTAATAAAACCGATAAATTTGTAGTACTTATTTTTTCTGCTACACACAGGCATTTCGAGAATATTTCTCGGGAGTCCAGGTTTCCTAACGATGAGTTCCTTTACCGCTTGCATATGATGCTACAAGTTAAATCAAATGACGAAAAATTATAATAGTTATTATCGCCATTTCTTTGGTCCAACCATACAAGCACGACGACTTATCGCGTAGAATAAAAATAAACCAAAAATCACATAAGATTAATTTCAAAGATATATGATTTGTTGTCATCTTCTTGTTATTTTTAATTGCAACGTATGTGTTCAAATATGCCAATGTCACGTGGATAGAATATTCTACTAATCTATAGAGTTAAAGCAACGCTTTAACAAAATAATGGGTTTCTTGTTAAAACTGTGCAGGAAAGTTTTGTAACAACTTAAAATAAATGCTATTAATTAATAATAATTAATAAAACTGAAGTTTTGTTTGTAATGTCAAAATAACAGATTTTTCCTAAATGCATATGAAAGTATATACTTTACCTATAATGAAAAGGCAATATTTAAAATTGTTGTCCGTCTATATGTTTGTTCCGGGTAATCTCCGAAATGGTTAAACCGATTTTGATGGGACTTTTACTGACAGATAGCTGATGTTATAGGAAATAACTTAAGCTACTTTTATTTTAGAAAAATAATTAAGACTGCGCGCAAATAAAAATCAAATCGGAATAACGACGATTTTGGGCCGCTTTAAATAGTTTACGCTGAGTAAACCATAAATGATATATGAAATTCATATAGTACATAATGTAGATCTTAAAAGACTTATAAAAATGTTATCGCGAGCATATGCCTATCTTCAATGGATCCTAACTACAATAAGCATTAATAACTGGAAGCTGGGCCCACACGATTCGCTTGTGGGCCCGATCAACAACATTCTCTAGTCCACACGAGCGCAGCCGCGGGTACGACTGGTTATTTATAATTCTCTTTAGTAAAGCACAATAAACAAACTATATCACGCAAAATACCACCAATATTACATAATATGTAACAATATTAATAATTAATTAATATTAATGCCAAATAAATTAAAACTACAATATGACAAATCAAGATCCCGCCCTCAGAATCAACATCGGATGCTTCCAGAATGCTGTGTAGTTCTTTTATCTTCTCCTTTCAATTAATTAAGTATTCTTCTCATGAGACCTGTCTTATTTACTTGACAAAACCTTATTTATAAATTTATTTTATTTTATAGTTCTTGTTGGTAAGATAAGATATGACAGGACTGGCATATTATTGGTAATAAGTCCCAAAATAAAATAAAATAATTTAAGAAATATCCCGCCTAAAATTAGTTTGGTTGTTTTTAAAGTAGGTACCTATTATAATTAGTAAGTCTGTTTTGATAAGAAATATTATATATTTACATTTTTTAAGTATTTTAATAGTTATTGATTCACTATTTAGTAGAATCAGCACTGAAAATAAGATTTGAAATTACTTCGTTTGTATTAGCAAAGTGTTTACAAACAGTACATGAGCAAAACCTCTTTCAACGCTTCGTTATTCCGTAGCGACGCTTGCGAGAGGACGATGGAATTAAATAATGCAATTTATGCGCAAATTGTTTACAGATAACACGATAAAACGCTAGAAAACAAGTTTCTTCGCATTTTTATATGAAAACTCAAAACATTTTTTTTTTCAAAGTTTATTTACAGTACATATGAGTCGTTTTGTTTGATAACTTTCTGCCATTTTGTAGGTAGAAACTTTGGGACTTCTGATCAAAAAAACGCGACAAATAGTTTTGGCAGTCCCCTCTTGATGTTAACCTCATATAACCTAAAGAATTCTGAAGAGACCGAAACAGGTGAAAATCTGAAGGTCCAAGGTCCAGGCTATATGGTGGAAGCACCAACACCACCCAGCCAAACTCTCTTAATTTTTGCTAAGTGGCTAAAAATGTGTGTGGTTTAGCGTTATCGTGATGAAAGGCCTGGCCTTCCTGTTGATCAATTCCGGCCGCTTTCTCACAACTGCTTCCTTTAATCTCATCAGCTGTTGGCAGTAGAGATCCGAATCGATGGTTTTGCCGGGCGGTAAAAGCTCATAATAAACAATGCCCTTCCAGTCCCACCATACACACAGCATCACCTTATTTCGATTTAGCCACAGTCTGTGAAGCCTGGCCGACCTTAGACCATGACCTTTTTCACACTTTTTTGTCGTACGTAATCCACTTTTCATCGCCAGTTCAATCTCTTCAAAAACGGCTTGGTTTCATTACGTCTCAATAATGAATCGCAGATGAGTACACGGTTCATTAGGTTTCTTTCAGTAAGCTCGTGTGGCATCCAAATACTGTCACCAATGTGCAGCCAGCTTTCTTTAAATGGGTTATAAATGTTCTGTGGTCAATTTCCTGTTCTTCAGCTACATCATAACTACTGATATGCCGATCTTGCTCCACTTTTTTCAAAAATGGTTCCATTTTATTCGTAACAGGGCGAACAGAGCGAGGTTCATCTTTAACATCAAAATTTCCGGACTGAAAACATTTGAACCAACTTTGTGGTACTCTTACTGACATTGCATTAGGTCCATAAACATCACAAATTTTTTTCGCTGCTTGAGTTGCATTTTTGCTTTTTTGTAATAATATTTTAAAATGTATGGAATTTCTTCATTACATTCACTCTTTTTTAAAGAAAAAAAAAAAACAAGTGAAAAATAGCGAGAAACCACTTTTTCCCCTTTTTTTTAATTCTTTTTAATGTTACCAAAACCATTCAGATACAAAAAGTACAGCCAAAGAAATTGTATAACAAGTTTATACCTACGTTATGGGAAGAAACTTTTTCCCCGACCTAATATTTACATTCTAAAAAAAATTAAACAGGAATTGTTGAATTAATGCCATATAATCCTTTATGGTTTATGTGTGACACCTTACAATTCGTTGTCGGATAAATATAACATAAATATTAACCTGGTACAAGTAGAACACTATTTATCAGAATCATGAATTCATAATTCCGATAAATAATGTTCTTCAACACAATTTAATTTATTCAATTAGAGACTGTTTGCTTTACGAAGCAAGAAGGAAACTTATCGGCTGGCTAAGTACCCTGACATATAACACAACTGAGGATGTACTTACAATTCAAAAATAATTTTACATTTTACTTCTTCTCTGATTACTAAAACTATAAGTAATTTTCCATGATGGTTTTGGCTGTTGCATTAATATTGTGTGTTATTTTATTTATGATAATATGTATGTTGTATGTAATTATGTTTATGTAGTATAAAATATGTGTCTGTATTGCATACTATATAATAGTATGGTATGTAGTATAATGAATAAGTAATGTGTAATGTAATGATTTGAGATGTTATTATGAGTAAGTATAATATGGTAACTCGTATGTAAGGTTCCCAAGACACAGGCATGCCTAGTTTGGGGCCATTGTTAAAATTTAAGTTGTAATAAAAATGATTTATTTATTTACATATATATCAGATTCTTACTAGTTAAAATATTGCGAACGGAGGTAGGTAAAGAGTTTATTAGTCTAGCAATTAGATAGCTGCTATCGAGCCAGCAAGAAACTCGATCAGGTTTATCGATGTTTTCTTTTTCAATGTATTCCTGTCCATATTAAGCAGCTTGAATAACAATCGAGGAATGATTTACCGGATTTATATTGCGTGTCTATAAAATGATAGACTGAAGTAGGTACTAGAAGTAACATAGACTGAATATCAGGGGTATAGTAGTAATAAATTTAAAATTATCTACTTTTGCAATCCGGCCGAAGCAGATATAAGATACTAATGTCAAAAAAAAGTCTGCGGGCGTAGGCGATTTATTCAGTTGAGCTGCTCGTAAGTTGGACGCAGGTGCGTAAAACAAACTAGGATTAATTTATTTTCCTTTACTACAATTTCATGTTCATCCTTTAAGACGAGCGCGTTATCCCGTAAAATGAGAAAAGGGGATGTACGTTTCACTTATCTTCGATGGAATTGTCCCGGTTTGAAATATATGTAGTATATGTACATGTATTTACCCGTTCCGCGAGATCGCTTAAAGAGCTCTTAAAGGTAGCATGTGTAGATCTGTCTTTAAAAAAGATGTCATTTTTTTAGAAAAATCTAATAATGCGTTATTTACTGCTGTCTTAATATATATCTTAAATATAACATACAAGGGAGGTAGGGTACAGATCAATTTCTTTGGAGAATTTTCTCTACTTGGGGCAGCCCTAATGGTGGAATACTTGCACCATACAGAAAATCTTAGCCAAATAACTTAGTATTGTGTTCCAGCGGTGAGTAGGGCTGCGAGAGCTCTTTAGAGTGCGGGGGTTCAAGATCTGCAAGGTGCTAGTGATATCTATGGTATTACAAGCGTCCATAGGCTATGGTAGTCGCTTACAATCAGGCGGGCCATATGCTTATTTGCCACTTGATTTGTATTTTTTTTTATCTACTTGGTACATACATAAAATAACATACTATCACGCCTGCATTCCCGAAGGGTTAGGCAGAGGTGTACTAATGTACACCCACAGTTCGCCGGGTATGTTTTTAGGTCCCATGTAATAGGGAGCGAGCCTATTGCCATTGACCGGGCTTAAAGCCTAACTCTGAGCTGCTACTGAGAGTTTCATAAAAAAAAAGCAATAACACTTTGCTCTTTTTTTTTAAAGATTTTGTAAGTATTATTAACAATCCATATAGCCTATCAATTGAGGAAAGAATTACATAAGCTTCCCGTATTCAAAATTATATAAAAATCGATAAAGCCGTTCTTGAGTAAAATCCTGGCGTACAGACAGACAAAAAATTTTTCCATATTCGTGATCAGTTTTTAATATATGTCTATCAGGAAATTACAAATGTATATATATATATATATAGAGAACTGTAGATTTGTTAATATAAATTAAAAAGTATCTTATTACTGTTGTAAATATTACAGGCAGACTCTATTGCATATTTAAAAGGCCTCGTACAACTATTATTTACGTCATAACAATTACAAACCCTTTCTTTTTGTATAAAGTTCAAAAATATAATTAAATATAAACTAGCTTTATCTACTAAACTAAATGCTTAACAATATAACTTTATTTCCTCCTTCAATAAGTTTTCCAAATATTTGTAGATTATGTCGTAGATATAAAATATCCAGGTATAGGAGAATAGGTATGATGATCGTGGGTTCAAAACAAATACGATAATCTTATAACTTACGAATACTCTACAAAATACAAAGAAATTTATTAAGAACTGCGTGATGTTAGGTTTTAGTAACTGTGCATAAGTGAATACACGACGACCACCCGTCGCCTCTAATGGGGTAAACGTATACTTTTCCATTAGGTTTTAAAATAAATAGGTCAACCCGTGACTATCCGGAACAAACTTTATACCTACTTATTATCGTTATGTTATTTTATTATTGCTTTATATTGGTACATACTGTTATCATTTGATCTCGTGACTATTAAACCTAACTCGTCCACCAGTGAGACACTTACACGCTGATATTATTATTATATTTAATTATTACTTGTCAAACCACCCTTCTCAAAATATTTCACATTGGCAAAAAAGTGCGCTTAATTTCCAATACAAGAATTGTTATTAGACTAATAAATAAATATTTTGGAAAATGTAGGATAATATAGTTGGAGTATTTCGTAAATTTCATTAAATTAATTTTATACACTTTTCAAAAATTTCACGTAAATGTAATAAGCACATGATTAAGGAAATTTGTTTTCATTCAAACATTATGAAGCAAAAGAATATACCTGCATACCTATACACCTTCATTCAATCATTGTAAATAAGTATAGATACCTACTAAAGTAAATCAAAAGATAGAATACGAATCCCGTGTGGGTTAGTAACTCATTTCTTACATTACTGATAGGGTCATATTTCTATTTTTACTGCAACCACCTTTAATACTAAATCTTGACTGGTTGAAATATACAATAATACAATCCGACACTCAATTTAGTTTTATGAAGGTACCATAAGGGCGTCTCGCAATAAAATCGTCTATTTACTGCGAACAAATTCCAGTTGGGCATTTGTTTTTATTGTGGAATATATTTATTGAACATTTTCCTCCGTAACCACTGTTTTTCGGATACAATCAATTAAATTGATTGTTTCGAACAAAATATGAGTGATAACTTGAATTTACTACAGTCTTTTATTTCCGAGTTGATTTGGATTGTTTATAATATTTATACATTATTTTAATAAACTTTATACTTGCAATTGTAGCCGATACCTACTCAACATTTTGTAGTCAAACACCGACATGAGTTGAGAAAATATTGTGTCAACGAAGAAAGAGTGTGTTTTCCGCGCGTTTTAACACAGAATACCTACATATTTAATTTTAACGAATAGTTACTTCCTGGAAGTAGGCACAGTTATATAAATGTAAGAAACTATTTTGTTTTTGTTACCTTAATGCACGATTCTTCAGTTTTATTTTAAATCACTGTTAAGTTCTTATCTTTTAGCGATATCTAAATTTGCAATAAAAATATTAGGTAATATATGTAGTAAGTATATTTTAATTAATTATGACAGCATACTTATTACTAAATCGAATATACTTACAACGCATTCGTGAATTTAATGGATGGCAGTATTAATACGAAAGGAATTTATTGCAAAACAAACGATTCTCAATGCTCCATTTTATATTCGACGGGACGTGATCACTTTAATGCCAACATAAAACATAACCGGCATTCATATATGCTGCTAGGGATTCAGTCCGCGTGCCTATTACAACGCGCAATATGGAGAAACTGAATTTGATTAGACCATCAACTTTATCACGAGAGAAAATGAATGTTTGATATTCTTTATTAAAATATAGTGTAACCGCAATATAACGATCCGATCTCGTCCATTTAACAAATTCTTCGAAATCCCCTAGAACTGCCTGTAAGAGTTCACGCAAAATATACCTCTTACGAATACTTTTTGGCATTAACCTCTAATTAACAAATTTTCAATTATTGCAGAATATAAATGGAAAGTTTAATTTGCCTCTATTTAATGATGTTCCTCAACTTACCTATAACCTTCACACACAATTAATGTCTCGACAGGTTATAAGACACGTTAAATTTATCGTATGACAAGTCAACCATTGTTGTTTAATGTAAAGTAGGTACCTAATGTAAACACTGCTGTTTGCCACCGTTGTTAGTAAATTTAAAGTTGCAATGGCTGAGAAACGAAAAAGTTATCCCTTAACCATCGCAGAGAAACGAAAAAACATTAAGAATGTGGACGAGGCGAGAAAAAAAAGAAACAGACATCGCTAAAGAGTTCGAAATTCCCTCACGTACATTTTAAAATTTAATGATAAGTTTTCAGAAGAAGGTTAATAAGCCACTTTTCTTACCTTGTTAATACGAATCATAGATCAACCTTAACTCTAAGTATATAACAAACCTCATTGTAACAAATTACTTGGTACAACGAATATTTTCTAATTCCCATTAGCTTTGTTATACCGGCGTTGCACTGTATATTATGACTATTTGTATTTAGGTATCTTTTCTAAAAGACGTATGTTTTCATTAAACGGTTGGAGCGCAGCGGAGATCAATCAATAATCTAAGGCCGTGCGTTATTTTGTAAATATCATTATTGAATACCAGCTCCACACTAACACAATCCAAATGGACCAGAAATAACTAAGTACCTACTAATATGCTGAGACTGGGACCTATTTAATTTTCCTCCCTAAAAAAACTCTTATTATTTCTTTGATGCAGTTTGTTTTTGTATTTATTAATTGTGTACAATGTTCGCTGGTATCAAATATTACGGATGCCCCTTGAATTATTGCGTCGAGTAAAATGATAACTGTTCAATTTAACGTAATTATAAATGCTATTAGTTTATAAAATGAACAACGAGATGGCGCCACAGGTAAAATAACTCGCGCGAACGTTTTGTTACCATCAATATGTTACGCTAGTTTGTGTTTAAATTAAAATACAACTTTTTTACTACCAAAGTAAACAGTGTATTATTTGAAAGTGAACCCTAATGTATAGACGTATAGTGACAAATGTTAAGTAAACGAACATCTGGTGCCGAAACTCGGGAGTTAAAGTGTAAAATCATAAAATAAGGTGAAATAACTAGTGCTAAAGACTTACAAAAATCGGAATTAAATCAGTGAAATAATTAAAGTATTTAAAAAGACTTAGAAAAGTTTAGTGAAAAAACAAAAACACTTAGAATATTTCGATGTTACGTTGGTGAATAAATTACAAGTGTTACAAAGTACTTAGAAAAATCACGCAAAATAAAAACTTGTAAAATTGCGACTCTGATTAGCAAAAAATTACAAGGGTTTTCAAACACTTGGAGAATTCACGCGAAGTTGGATTGCAGTGCATTTTTTTGTAAATCGAGACATAACCTATGGAGCAATGATTTGGATGTTAATTCCGTGTTACACTTTAGGCGTAGCATTTAAATAGTCAGTTAAAATCATTCCTGGAGTACAGTGATTTAAAAAATAATAAAATGGCTGAGAAAATTAAAGTTCAAATACGAAAGCAAGAGGAGTTGTTCGACCGCGTGAACAAAGCACAAATTAATTATAAAAAATCACCAAAAGATAGAATAACGGCTACGTATATCGAAACAAAAATTGAGGCTTTAGAGAAATTGTGCGAGAGTTTCTTCAACGGTCATTCGGAAATTGCTATCACTCTAGAAGACAAAGCCAAGTTTTCTTATTTTGAAGATGATGTGTGCTCACAGTTTGAAGATTTTTACACAGACTACAAAACTAAACTTAAAGATGATCTACTGTCATGTAAGCCTACTCCAGAATCTACTTGTGGGCATAATTTCTCAACAGGTAATTCAGGGACGTCGGGATGTGAAGTCAAACTGCCTCAAATTCACTTACCAAAATTTTGCGGAGGTTATGAGGAATGGCAATCATTTCAAGATATGTTTGATTCCCTTATACATAAAAATACTAGTTTGAGCGCTGTACAAAAACTACATTACCTAAAGAGCTGCCTGTCTGGAGAAGCTGAAGGCTTACTAAAGAATTTATCTACAACAGAGACAAACTACAGTGAGGCATGGACGCAACTTATCCGTCGTTACAGTAAGAAACGCTACAACTCCAATGAGATTATGAAACGCTTGTTTACTCAAAAAAATATTACAACAATTGAATCTACCACCGCTATAAAACAGCTGCTAGATACAACATCTTCATGTTTAAAATCGCTGGAGAACCTTAGCATCAATACAAGAATGGTGGCTCATTTTGCTAAAGAGCACCAGAGCAGAGTGTTGTTGGCTACAGCAATAGTAAAAATAAGATCATCTAGTGGTCACTCACAAGTAGTTCGAGCACTTATAAACCAAGGTTCCGAGGCTTCATTCATCACTGAGGCTACTGCACAATTCCTTCAACTGAAAGGATCTAAGGTGAATGGCGTCGTATCTGGAATAGGTGATGGGCAAACTAGAACCAAATATAAAGTTTCTTTCGTCATTGAGTCGTTGCATAATCCTAAATTCTCGACTCCTGTTGATGCGTTCGTACTGAAAAAACTTACTTCATTCTTACCTTCTAGAAACACATCCATTCAGGATTGGCTAGAAATAAATCACTTGCGTTTAGCTGATCCTCACTACGGTACACCCGGAAAGATAGATATGATTTTGGGAGTAGAAGTTTATGGAGAAATTTTACTAGAAGGTATAACTTGAGGCATGCTGCACTTAGTGGACCAGTCGCGCAAAATATTCAACTGGGTTGGATCATCGCAGGGAAGATAGGAACAGATTTAACATCCAATCGTAGAGTTGTCAGCCTTCACTCACAAATAAAAGAAGACCAGCTTTTAAAGCAGTTTTGGGAAATAGAAAGAGAACCTGACAGTATCAGAAAAAGAATGACCAAAGAAGAAATTCGATGCGAAGAAATATATGAAGAAACAACATCAAGAGATAGAGAAGGAAGATACTTAGTACGACTGCCTTTTAAGAGTTCTAAGCCGGAATGTCAATTTGGTCAATCAAAAGAAATAGCAATGAGAAGGTTTAAATCATTAGAGAAGAAGTTCCTGAAAGATACAAACCTATATGAGGACTACAAAAACGTGATAGAGGATTATGTGCAACAAAATCATATGAGAGACATAAGAGAGAGATCAGTTAGACGATCCTTATGTCGTTTACCTGCCACACCACGCAGTGATCAAGAAAGAAAAAGAGACCACCAAAGTGAGAGTGGTTTTTGACGTTTCGAATAAAGGCGTTAATAATATCTCGTTGAACGATAATCTTCTTGGTGGACCTAAACTTCAGTAAGACTTGCGTCACATTTTGATGAGATGGAGACGACACTTGATATGTATTGTAGCTCATTTAGTGCAAATTTACCGTCAAGTACGCGTCGATGAGCAGGATGCCGACTTTCAAAGAATAGTTTGGAGATTGAATACAAACGATCCCATTCAACACTACAAACTGCTGAGACTTACCTTTGGAACTTCCTGTGCACCATATCTCGCAGTGAAGTCGCTACAACAACTAGCTAAGGATGAGCAGTCGAAGTATCCTCTAGCGGCTCAGATTACGCTGCGAGATTACTATATGGATGATCTACTTACGGGTTGTGAAACACCAGTCCAAGCTATAGATATTCACAAGGAAATGAACAGTCTAATGAAAGAAGGTGGCTTCGAACTTCAAAAATGGTGTAGCAACAGTTATGAGTTGCTAGATCACATTAAAGAGGAGAATCAGGGATCGAGCCAATCGGTTATTTTTAAATCCAGCGACAGCATAAAGGTGCTAGGTCTATCATGGAAAAAGACCACTGATCAATTTGAATACAACTTTAACTTACCTGCGAATGACAATGAAGATATAACTAAAAGGAAGGTACTTTCTTTGATAGCTAGGCTCTACGACCCTATGGGCTGGATAGCTCCAGTAATCATAACGTCAAAAATATTTATACAGAAACTTTGGAAATCGAAGCTTTCGTGGGATGAAAAGCTCACCCCGCAACTTTTACTAGAGTGGCAACGGTTTAAGTTAGACATAGAGAACATCAAGGATATTAACATACCGAGATGGTTACAAACGAGAAATGATAACTACGTAGAGCTCCATTCATTCGCCGACGAGTCCCAAGCGGCATACGCCGCAGCTGTTTATCTGAAGTCGACGGATAAAAATGGAAAGACAGCGGTTAATCTTGTTACGGCTAAAACTAAAGTAGCACCTATAGAGAAAGAGATTTATATTCCACGCATGGAATTATGTGCATCATTGCTAGCCACAAAACTATTGTTTGAAGTCTCGCAGGTTATGGACATACCAAAGAGAAACCTCTATGCATGGTCTGATAGTACAGTCGTGTTAGCATGGGTAGCAGGAGAACCGAGTCGATGGACAACTTTCGTTAGTAACCGAATATCTGAAATACTTACCATGCTAGATCAAGATCAGTGGAGGCACGTCACTACGGATCAAAATCCAGCTGACTGTGCTTCTTGAGGTATGTCTGTTTCACAGCTAATAAGACATGAACTATGGTGGCATGGTCCAAAGTGGTTAGAGCGAGATGAACACCTACGTAATGTTTGCAACAATTTCGAAACATCTGAGGAGGCAAGGGCAATCAAAGTTTTAACATCTAATGTAAGGGAGAAAGAAGATTTTATTTGGACAAGGTTTTCTAATTTATCTAAAATGTTGAGAGTATTGTCTTACTGCAAAAAGATATTAAACCTAAAATTACCTAAAGGGAACCGGAAGACTTTATGTAAAACGATTAGTAAGGAAGAGAAGAATGAGATTTTACATTTTTGTATAAAGAAAACACAGTCTAAGTACTTTGAAGGAGAAATGAACGATTTAAGAAATCAAAAGAATGTTCCAAAAAAGAGCCAAATTTATACTCTTAACCCGATTCTGGATGAGCACGGACTCTTAAGAGTAGGAGGCCGCATACATAAGGCTTAAGTAGAGTATGATAAACGACATCCAGTGATATTACCTAGTGACAGTCACCTTACTAAACTAATAATACAGGATGCTCACCAGAAAACTTTACATGGAGGACCAAAACTGATGTTGAATTTCTTGAGAACAAAATACTGGATTATTCGAGCTAGAGATTTGGTAAAGAAATGTTACAGGACTTGTGTAACTTGTATGCGCTACTCTCAACAAAATAACAACCAGTTGATGGGACAACTGCCAGAATCTAGATTAAAGCCAATGAGACCTTTCAAGGTTTCCGGAGTTGATTTTATTGGTCATATCAAAGTTCGATTTTCACCGGGTAGAGGATCAAAATCGCACAAAGGCTATATTTGTCTCTTTGTTTGTCTCATCACAAAGGCGATACACCTTGAAGCGGTTTCTGATTTGACATCTCAAGGTTTTATTGCCGCCTTTAGGATATTTGTATCGAGGAGAGGTCATTGCCATACCCTATACTCGGACAATGGTACTAATTTCATCGGAGCTGACAAGAAGTTACGAGAGATGTTCAATCGCGCAATCTCGCAACTGCCAAATGAAATTCAGCATCTTCTGGCAAACGAAGGAACTGAGTGGAAGTTCATCCCTCCACAAGCACCTAATTTTGGAGGACTCTGGGAAGCAGGAATACGCTCTACTAAGAAACATTTAAAGAGAGTGATTGGGGATTCTGCTCTAACTTTTGAAGAGCTCACAACTGTTCTCACTCAGATAGAAGCGTGTCTAAACTCAAGCCCCCTGTCTTATTTAAGCGATAATCCAGACGATCCAATGCCTCTTACCCCAGGTCATTTTCTTGTGGGAAAGTCACTTCTAACCATTCCGGACGAGACTTATTATGAAAAGAACGAATTTTCGAACATGAGGCGATGGAAGTACTGTCAAAAGCTAATGAACGACTTTTGGAGGAAATGGTCCAACGAATACTTGGTAACGTTGAACCAAAGATATAAGTGGACCACCCAGAAAATGGAGCCAGAAATTAACGACATCGTGATAATTAAGGAAAAGGGTTTACCCCCTGCCAAATGGTAGCTTGGAAAATTTATAGAGAAACATACCGTAACGGATAATCTTACGAGAGTAGTTTCTATTAAAACCAAGAATGGTATTTGTAAAAGGGCGTGTAATAAGCTATGTTTCTTGCCAAGATCATCTGATTAGATTTTTATTGCGATATTATTTTATTTTATGAATGCTTTATATTGTGTTATTAGAGCCACATGAGTTTTTATTTTATTTTGTATTCTTTTAAATACATATCACTAGAGATTTTTTTGCTTTCGTTACTATAGCGTAATGGAATGGTGGGGGCCGCGATTTTTGTATCTAATTATTATGTTGTATTGTATAACTTGAGAATTCAGAGATAGCCTTACCTTTTTTAAGGGTATGTGAAAGGACTACGTCCTTTGGTGGGCGGAATGTTCAATTTAACGTCATTATAAATGCTATTAGTTTATAAAATGAACAACGAGATGGCGCCACAGGTAAAATAACTCGCGCGAACGTTTTGTTACCATCAATATGTTACGCTAGTTTGTTTAAATTAAAATACAACCTTTTTACTACCAAAGTAAACAGTGTATTATTTGAAAGTGAACCCTAATGTATAGACGTATAGTGACAAATGTTAAGTAAACGAACAATAACCAAGTTAGAGGATTAGATACCATAGTTAGGTACTTAAGTGTGTTTCTTTAAGTATTTGAACAAAACAAAAACTTTAATAAAACAATAAAAAATTCGTGGATACTGTAATAAAAACTAGGTAATTAAGTCTGATGCAAACTTAATCAATTAATAACTAAACGAATTACCTAATACTTTTTCATGAATATTTATTTATCATAGAAGCATAAGATGAAGGCTCCTCGCGCGAAGACATGATGTAAAATAGTGTCTTCCGTTTTCTTAATATAATATACTAGCTTTTGCCCGCCGTTTCGCTCGTGCTAAGTTTGGAGAATACAATTCTTATATGTATATGATTTCGCCATACAATTTTTGAACCTACTTTCCAATTTTCAAAAATCAGTCTACGTCATAAAAACTGTGTGACACAGTCCAATTCGTTCTGTGGTTTGAGCTATGTGTTAATTGATCCTCAGTCATTCAGTCACGGTTTCCTTTTATATATATTTAGACCAGATATGCTCCACGGCTTTATCCGTATTAAATTTATTCGGAGTCGCCGCCAACGCACCCGTGAAAAATAACTAAATACCTCAGTGATGCAAAACCGAAGACGTTCTAAATTCTTAGAACTTCTTAAATCATTAAGAATGCTGACAGCCCGTCGCTGCTGTCTATCTCCTGTATTTGGCGGGACCGTTCCCCAGTTCTTAGTGAGGGGTAAAGCACAGATCGATTTTTTTATATCTCTATAGTTGAAGCAGCTCAACTGCTAGAATATCGCAACCAAATAACCTTGTGTTGTGTTTTGGCGGTTAGTTAGGATTTCCAGAGCTCCTTGGGGTGGAGAGAGGGTACAAGGTCGGCAACGCGCTAGTGATACCTATTGTATTACTCCGTATTACAGGCGTCCATAGGTTATGGTAGACGCTTACCATTAAGCGGGCCGTATGCTTGCCTTAATGGTATAAAAAACCATGTTCGGCCGAACTAGTGCATACATAGAATGACAGAACGTACAGATGGCCAGGTGTGAAAATCTGTCATATTCTGTTTAGATGCCCCAGTCTCCTGGATATCCTAGGGGTATCACCTCCAATCTGTTCCCTGATATTAAGGTCGATTAATATATCAGTTATTATTAATAGTAGGTAAAGGTAATAAATACTAAATAAAACAAAATTTAATTACTTAGATGCTTTATTCGTTTACAAATTATTCGTCTAAAAAAATAGTTTCGCTAATAGTCGCGATCAAATTGAAAATGTATTTTATACTGAATAAATAAGACCTGTTTTTACTTCATTACAAGAGAAAGACAAATAACATGGTAGACAACAAAAAAAACATACACGATGGTCTATTAAATTATATACCTACTTATTACGTAATATTGTACATATAGTTTACACGAGGACTTTCGTGTCTTTTCAAATTCTAAATTGAATAAAATTTGAGTTTTACACTTACTACATACATCCTTTGAGTATAATAGTGATATGGCTGACATGTCATAGATCCAGTATTTGGTGCCAGTGGCATGCTTTACGATTACAAGGGATGCGGTCCGAGTGCCAGAGCGAAAATGGCGCTACTTGTTAAGTATTAGGTGGGCTACTTTTAACGTTTATGATTTTTATTGGAGTTTATTCTTTACTAATCGATTTTAATATTAGACACCCGGAATGGAAATTTTATGAGGAGTAAAATTAATATATTATATTCTTTATTGCTCATAAAAGTACAATTGGAGAACTTAATGCTAAAAAGCATTCTCTGCTAGTCTTCCAGGTGAGCAAGAGAAAGGAGAAAGTTAAAAAATATGTAGCCCATATTCAACTACTCCAAGTAGAGCGCCACCCTAATTTGACGCTTTTTGACGGACTTTTTTTCATACATAAAGATGGTAACTCCATACTAAAGTCAGCCTGTCGAGCAAATCGTTTATTTAAAGGAATAACAACAACCGACAGTGGGCACCACTGTTAACATATCCGATGTCGAAAGTAGTGTTTTTTTGCGAGCTATAACGCTATTTAAATAACACATATCCGTCGAATCGTGAAAGGTTGAAGATGACCTCCTTTTGGTAGACACTATATTTCATGAAATTTGTCGTTAACTAGGTACTTTGAATGTCAAGAATGATCTTAAGCAAGACAAAATAAAACTCGAGCTAAACCTCGTATATTTAAAGTTTAAGTTAAGCAATTTAGTCTATTTTATGCCGGTTTTATCTATAGTTTAATCGAGAATAATTCGAAATAAAAAGAATATTACAATTTATAAAAACTATTCCGAAAGAGGAAGATAAAAAGTTAATTTACTTAGATGCTTTTATTCTATACATCGTTTTACTTCTATCTTTATTGATGTTTCATTCATTAAATAAACAAAAAAATATATAATTTTAAATTTTGATTAAATTATTATGTATTTTGTATATGTAGAAAATTCTTCGAACTCGAAAGTAACAAGTGACACGTAACATCATATCAAATAGCCTCATTACAATTCAAATTACATTCAAATCGAATCAATGTATTTAATTTTTCCCGCGCTCTTTTAAAACAATCATAATAAGGAAATTCCTAAAATAGACCACCGGTTTATTAGAAAAATAACAACTAAGAATAAGAGTTGATAACTCATTGAGCAGTGTAGAATAAATAATATTCAATGTAAAACTACGTAACTAAAATAAAATTATATGTGTTTATATTATTTTTCCACCTTAAAATTGTATTATTTAAAATTACATTCCTCAGTAGGTAGGTACGTTTACCATATGCCTTGTCGCTAATAACTACCCACATAGAATGAAAACAACACGCAAGCACAAAATAGATAGAGATACGAAAAGCGATACCGATACCGGCGCACGTACACACATAAACCAAGTATGTACGAAGATCTCGAGTCAAGTCAGTCGAATGCCAATCACGAGTGTCCGCATTTTGCACATATACATACATACTTAATTTTTGGCTTATATGTGACACTAGAGGTTTTGAACTAACATTGTATAGACGATCTTATTTATGCATTTGCTTGTCTAAATAGGTACTACTAAAATGAATTAACATTTTTAATCAAAGTTTTTAACATTTTTGAGTATCTAATTTTTAAATTTTCGTAAATTCAACAATAAATGTTTACTATTGAAATTCGCAAATGGAAATTTTAATAAAATATTGTAGATGTCAACCCTGGCGATACAGTCTAGAGTGGGTAGCTAAATTCAAGATTGGAGATATTTACGTGATATAGTTTGATTATTTTGCATACGTGAAGTGGACTATAAATGCAAAATGGAAACATGCATTTTGAGATGTCACAAAACTCTCTAGAAAGTTCTAACAAGGAAGCAACCATCTTGTTGAACTCACTGGGAATATTAGAAAATACTAAGAAGGCTTAAATATATTCACTGTTGAGAATCGGACCTTCTTTAATTTCTTTTTAATGTTTAATTTAAGAATTATATATAAATGTCATTTTATTTTTATTGTTCGTTCAATATACGTCAAATGTAATATATGTATTAAAAGATCGCCAATTTTCCTGTTTCTCTCCTAAGCCCTAATCTTTCACAAAAACTGAGCTATCCGCAACATTTTGGTCCTTCGAGTTAAAAATTTGAACTAAATGTTATAAAAGTCCTGTTCATTTCAAAATTTTATTTTTTAATGGTGAAGACTAGGGCGCAAGCTAAGCTGCGGGAAACGGGAGACGATCATTGTATCGACGTGATCATGAGCGAACCCACACCGTCTAAGTCCACGGCCACGGCAGCTCTAATTTCTGGAGCACGCTCGATCGTATCTGGAAGTTCCAGGTCAGTACGGTCAACTGCTACTATCAGAGCTCAAAAGCTTGCACTGGAAGCTGAACATATAAGAAAAGTAGCTAAAGCAGAAGCAGCAGCAGTAGCAGCAGAAGCCGCAGCAGCAGCAGCAGATGCCGCAGCAGCAGCAGCCACCGCCGAGCGCAAGGCTGCTGAACTGGAGCGGGAGGCTCAGCTTATGATGTTGGACTCGGAAAGTGGGAGGAGTCAAAGGGGCTCTCGTTCTTCAGTGCGAGATTGGTTAGATAATTCAGATATTATTAATGAAAACGTTATGGCAGAGCCCAATAATATCGGCTCTACCACATTTAACAAACGTTTCGAAGAAATAGGATTTCGCCAAAATTTGAATAAATGTGGTGGAAGAAGCTCGCGAGGGCCATTTCAATCTACTACCACAGCGAACATTCCTAATATCACTACTAGTATAGAACACAATACTACTGAATTAAAAACACAACAGCCCACTGACATATCTTTATTAGCACAGGCTATAACATCGCTCAGCAGTGCCAAGCACAAATGTGGAGACAGCAGGCTGCCTATTTTCGATGGTAAGCCTTTGGACTGGCTGGCCTTCAAGCGACTCTACGAGGACAGCAAGGGCACCTTTTCTGCGACTGAGAACTTGACACGCATCGGTATGAGTCTCAGAGGAGCAGCTCGTGAGGCAGTTTCAGTTCTTCTCGTGTCAGCTCATGATCCTGCCGTAGTTATGGACGCATTAGAAATGAGGTTTGGTAGATCTGAATCGATAGTTCTCAATGAAATTATCTCCGTTCGCTCTTTACCTAAATTAAATTCTGAAAACTGTGACCTTAATAAATTCGCTTGTAGAGTTCTAAATTGTGTAGAGATTATGAGGCTCCTCAATCAGAGATGTTACTTAGAATCTCCAGAGCTTTTTCAAGCTATTTTAATTAAATTAACGCCTTTATTACGTAATAAATGGACCGAATTTGGTAAAAAAAAAAAAGGACATGCTCTTTCCATATTTAGAAGCTTAGAGAGAAAGATGAGCAAAGAGCCCGCCTATGCCGAACAATATAAGTTAAATATGCAAGCTATGTTTGTTAATAATTACGCAGAAGGTCCCGTCAGTATGGATCACTCTATCAAAAGATGTTGGTACTTACCACATTTCGGTGTTACCAATCCTAACAAGCCTGGTAAACTTCGTATCGTTTTCGACGCGGCGGCCAAATCTAATGGAGTAAGTTTGAACTCTATGCTACTTACTGGACCGGACCTTCTCAACCCAATTTTAGATATACTTTTGCGTTTTCGCGAATTCAAAGTCGGACTCTCTGCTGACATTAGAGAAATGTTCCCCCAAATTAAAATACGCGAAGATGACAGAGATGCCCAACGTTTTCTGTGGCGGAATTCTCCTAATAAACCAATTCAAGTGTTTAGAATGACATCTATGATATTCGGTGCAGCTTCGAGTCCTTTTTCCGCACAATTTATTAAAAATAAAAACGCGCTTGATTTTCAGAGTCAATTCCCTGAAGCTGTTGATGCTATCCTCAATGATCATTACATGGATGACTGTATAGTATCTACACCTTCAGTGGCTGAAGCAGCGCGTCTCGCTTCTGACATTGTAACTATTCATAAAAATGCTGGTTACGAGATGAGATCTTGGGTATCAAACGAACCTAAAGCCTTATCTCTCATTCCAAAAGAGTTTTTACTTGATTCACCCTTAGCTAACGTAGATTTGGGTAGAGTAGCTAAATCCGTTAGAACTTTAGGCTTAGTTTGGCATCCTGCTGAAGACTCTCTTAGTTTTAATGCCGAAGGTTTCAATAAGAAGGCTATTTTCTCAAAGTTTACAAAGCGCGAAGCGTTGTCTCTTATGATGTGCGTGTATGATCCCCTAGGATTATTAGCGCCTCTTATTGTAAGAGCTAAGATTTTGTTTCAAAACGTTTGGCGTAAAGCTATTGATTGGGACCATCAGCTCGCTGAGGATGATACCACCGCATGGCAGGAATGGCACGCAGTTTGCGTTAGTTCCCTGAATAATTTTAAAATTCCACGTCGGTACAACCTCAGCGAATTTGATGATGTACAAGTAGAAAGAGAGCTTCACTTGTTTTGTGACGCTAGTGAGTCTGCATATGCCGCAGTAGCGTATTGGCGTATAATACATCCAGATGGAACTATTAAAGTAGTGTTAATAGGTAGTAAGGTTCGAGTAGCACCATTAAAACCAGTTTCAATCTCACGCTTGGAACTTCAAGGCGCACTAATAGCTGCACGTTTAGCGGACACTCTTTGCAACGCTCACAAATTAAAACCGCGCAACCGAATTTTTTGGTGTGACTCTATGAACGTTCTTGGGTGGCTTCGCAATGACGCACGTAAATTCAAGCCCTTCGTCGCCAACCGTTTAGGCGAAATTTTAGAACTGTCTAATGTCAGTGAATGGCGATGGGTTCCAACTGCATTAAATATAGCTGATGATGCTACACGCCTTAGTAGAGAACATTTAAACATAAAATCACGCTGGTTTGTCGGCCCACAGTTTTTATATTCAAATCAGTGGCCAACTGAACCTAAAGTTAATATAATGACTAATCAATCTGATCTCAAACCAAAGCATAGAATCATTTGTCATGCAATTGTTGATGAGCCTTTCCATCCTCTGGCTCCCATTGCAGCTAGTGCACAGCGTATTAGTAGGTGGTTATGTTTAGTTCGAGCCACTGCATTAGCGCATTTATTTGCCCGTAAGCTGCTCATTTTACGCGGTAGAGTAGATAGCACTGGGTTAACTCCTTCTCATTTAACAGCTTCCCATCTACAAATAGCAGAAATTCATATTTTATGGCAAAGTCAATTAGATTGTTTCAAAGCAGAGATTACTTGCCTAAAAAATAACACACCACTACCACGTAAAAGTAAACTGCTTAAACTTTCTCCCACTTTATGCGACGACAACTTACTTCGTTTATTCGGACGCATCACTGCTACTGAACACGTCAAGACTCCAACCAAATGCCCTATCATACTCGATGGAAGACATCCAGCTGTTCGCCTCCTAGTACTCCGATACCACCAAAGAGCTGCACATGCTAACACTGAAACAGTAGTGAATGAACTCCGCCAACTTTACTGGATCATCAATTTGAGAAGCACGGTTCGTTCCGTTGCGCACAACTGCCTTTTTTGTAGACACCAGAAGGCAAAACCTTTCGATCCTCCTATGGGAAAACTTCCAGAAGCAAGACTCGCGCACTACGAAAGACCTTTCTCATTTATTGGTCTAGACTACTTCGGACCTCTCCAAGTCACCGTAGGCCGAAGACATGAAAAGCGGTATATCGCTCTATATACGTGCTTGGTTACGAGAGCCGTGCACTTGGAAGTAGTTTACAGCCTTACCACAGATGCAGCTATGATGAGTCTGAGAAGGTTTATTGCTCGCCGAGGATTACCACGTCAAGTCTTTTCTGACAACGGAACTGCCTTTGTCGGTTTAAGCAGAGAACTTAAGAAATTGTACGAAGAACAAATGACAATTTTTGCGGCAAATGAGTTGATACAATGGAAGTTCATTCCACCCGCTGCTCCTTTTATGGGCGGAGCATGGGAGCGCTTAGTACGCAGTATAAAGACCGCGCTCAAAGTGACACTCAAAGATAAGTCGCCCTCAGACGAACTTTTATCAACTCTCCTCCTGGAAGCAGAAGCGATTGTGAATAGTAGACCTCTCACGCACGTCTCTCCTGATCCTGACTATCCCGAAGCTCTCACTCCTTTTCATTTTTTAATTGGGACGTCTTCAGTCAATCGTTTATCTTTTGAAGTTGAGGAAAGCGACCTTCATGGCAGAATTCGGTGGAAAAGGGCAGCCAGAATGGCCGACCACTTTTGGCGACGTTGGTTGGTGGAGTACCTGCCTCTTCTGAATCCAACTAAAGGAACTGGACAGCAACCAAATATAAAAGTGGGAGATGTGGTTCTAATAGCGGACAATAATTTACCTCGTGGTGTGTGGCCAAAGGGAAGAATCGTATCTCTATATTATGGCAAGGATGAAATTCCTAGAGTAGCTGATGTCGCCACCTCTGCGGGCCAGTTAAAGAGACCCCTCAAAAAATTAATTCTTCTGTCTAGTTAGGCAATTTTTTTTAAAAAAAAGGGGAGGATGTTGAGAGTCGGACCTTCTTTAATTTCTTTTTAATGTTTAATTTAAGAATTATATATAAATGTCATTTTATTTTTATTGTTCGTTCAATATACGTCAAATGTAATATATGTATTAAAAGATCGCCAATTTTCCTGTTTCTCTCCTAAGCCCTAATCTTTCACAAAAACTGAGCTATCCGCAACATTCACACTGGCAAGTTCTTTGCGGCGTCTAATCAAGAAGTAGAAATTCAAGATTGGCCAGAGGTGTCGCGTCGTTCTATAGGTACCTATCTATATCAATTTTGTGAATCAAGCGTGTTTATTAAACTAAAAATTCTTTACGAATTAAAATTTTCGTATCCGAAATATATGAATATGTTTTTTTTCTTCTATATCACTAATTTGACACAGTAAATTAAATTTCAGTATAACAACGTTTTGTTATTCCTAGTGCATTTTAGGGTCAATTAACCGCACGACACTATATTATACAATCGTAATCGTTTAATTTCTTATTCTAATGTCTTATGATTTATTCGTAACGAAAAGAGTTTTCAGATAAGGCTATGTGGTGAAAGTGGTTGTAAGAAAGAAAGGTTCGTTGTTTTAGTAACATCGTTCCTTTTCTTCTTTATTGCGCATTTTATGTATAATATTATATTACAAATGCGATATTTCGCGATAATCTACAAACATAGAAATGATCACATATCCTAACTCTAATCAAAGGCGTATCTAGTGTTCCTTTCGAGGAGGGACTTGGTGCGGGCCGAATTAACCATACGACAGTAGTAGGAAGTGCTACAGGTCCCACCACATCATAGATTAAGTATAGTATAGTTCGGCAATAGTTTGCTTGAATACGAGATCTCTATGATAAGTCGAGACCAAAAACGGAATACACTGCTTGCGTATTATTTTATTGATTTTCTTTGCTACATCAATTAAATTCCCGGCAAAGTAAACGTAACCACAATCAAACGCGTCTACTAAACATTAACTTACACTTTAAATCCTTGGGATGTGCAAAAATAAGCGAGATTTCTTTTGGTCACGATTTACGTAGGCCAATACAGGCCGTTAAGACATACGAAAATGGTCTCGTATCCCTATCTCAATCTAACACAAGCGTTTACTATATACCCTTTCTCCTTCTAGTTGCCGATCTATATACATATATTAAATCTATGTCCCACGCCTAGTACAAAATTAAAATATATGTGGGAGTGTGGGACTCTCAATTAAGCAACCATTTTATGATCCAAGAATATGTGTTACAACTGGTATATGGTAGTCGCGATCCTACGGGACACAGCTATCGTGTTTTATTACTCAAAAAATTTCTAAATTTGCTAACATTAAAAACAAAAAATTGTCTAGAACGGCGTTCCAGGTGAACAACATTTTTTGTCTTGGTCACGTTATTGCTATAGGCCTTACGCGCTGCACACAGATAAATTTTAACTAAAAACCTGGCCAAAATTGTTATGCTATTTCTTTTTTTTCTTTGTATATTTAAATATGCACTCTTAAAATAACTTCTTTGTTTACTTTGTTCTTGCTTCAGTGAAGAATACAGTAATTCTTGATACGACTTTTTGACCAGGTTTAACGTATGTGCACTGGCTTGATCCATCTTTGGGCCTGGGTCCTAAAAAGCGATGATTTATAAAACCCAAACCCAATTTTGAGTTGGTAGCCCCAACATCATGGGATGGACACCAGACAGTTTCAGGATGTGCACGGGCCAATCGGCCCTCCGACCCCTTCTCCTATATACGCCCTTGACTAGATAGATTACTAGATTCAAATTCGGTGCCAAAGTTTCTTGATTCATAAAGACATGTTTACATAAAGATAGGTGTAAGTGTTTTACATATAATGCAAGTGTGGCAAGCAGATAAAATTTAAATTTAGTGCAAGAAGAATTTCTGTACAAAGCCTACAACCGTTGGAATTAAATCATCTAAAATTATGTTAAAACGGGATAATTAATCCTATGGGTATAAAAACATAAAATCTATTACGAAAATTATAAATATAGTCGGGACGATTCAATGTCGTATTTGACATCATATACGTCTCCTAACTCTTGTCTCTGATAACCTCTTAATTGTACAATGTCTGTTCTTTATCAAAATTAGAGCGGGTCGTCTTGTGTATGTTTATAATGTTGTTGTATGTTTATGAAACAACCCAACCTGGTAGTTGACACATAGTTATGTTTTGGTTTATTTATAGATAGCCCGGACTGGATACAATTTACATCAATATACAGAAAAGAAAAAAAATAAAGAAAGAAGACAGAAAAATTGGTTTCGACGATATTCAATTGAAGAGATATATTGATGATACACAGGTCTTTTTTTAACTGATACAGTATGTGGTAACTCGAAACCATAGAAAGTACAAAGAAACAGTCGTAGGAACCATTCGGTCTATGGTCCAAGTGGCGCCGTTTTATACGCACGATTTCGTCATTTGCCGATTGATGTACGCTTACTTGCAGCTTACGTATAAACAAACGAAACACTGTCCACAGAGCGGCAAAGTCACATTTGCGTAGAAGCAAGCAGTCGTCATACAGCCTGTGCGACAATACGTCATTACTGAAGCATATTACAATACGCATAGACAAAAAATAATATTCAATTTATGAAAAATTCACGCTTGACCAAAATTCGATCATACCAAAATCATTTTCACAAAAAAAGACCTACTGGATTTCCCCATACTGTTCCAGTAAAAAAAATACTGTATAAGTATCAAGTATTATTCAGAATTTCAAATATTTTAGTTTTTATGTAATGGTTTCACTGTATTTAGATGACATAATAAACACAACCGAATCATAGTAAAATGCCATATACACTGTAAGACATGACACTGAGCATATGTATGTGTCTATTTCTTGACAAGCTCTGTAGACTAAACAGCTTGATGGATTTTAGCATACAAGGTGTAGTTAGATTCGTGTGAATTGTGAAAGTGACATAGGCTTAGGGCATAGACATAGTCAGTGTAGTTTTTTGTTTCCTTTGTAATAATTTAGCTTGTTAATAAATATGTTTGACAAGGCTTTTATTTAAAATCTACCTGAGGAACGTCGAGACGTAACATTGTACGATCGTCAAATCGAAATGTTAATGCTAAAATATTTTTTGTGTTGGTACTAAATTATTAAAATAAATTAAAAATGATACTTTTATACAATACTAATAGTTAACGTAATCTTGTCGCAGAAGTTAGATGTTTAACGTCGCACAACCAATGTTATCGCATCGATAAATACCAAAAACGTCAAAAGCGACTTATTAAATTGTCCCCACTATAAATCTCTCAGCACAGACTTATTATATTTACATCAAACTCTCACTATTTGTATATATTTTAGTTCTTGATATCGACTCACTAGAAGAAACCAAAGGCTTTCACACACAATCGAATTAAAACAGGAACGGCTTACTGTAGTTTTAACATTCAAACAATTATGGAAATTGATACACTGAGTATTTCTCATATAGTGTAAATAATACTTGAACCAGACAAGACATAAAAAAATATTCCGATAGCGATAAAATTATTTCAATATAATTATAACTATCTAGCGATCGACCTAAGGTCGAAATTCGACCAGCGACTTTTTAATCATAGACTATTTTCTGTTTGACATTTACAGTATTCATAAACAATGAGTATTAACCACATCACTTGGCACTTCAATGGCACTGGTCAATTTAGGTTTCGCAGTATTAATTTATTTAATATAATATATTAGTAACAGATGTTATAGATCAATTTTAGCTTTCTGCACTGCTAAAATTTTTCTCCATATAAACTTTAACCATGCCAAATATCAGTCTCCCGTGCACGCAATACGCTTAAAAAGGTACCGAAAGCTTTTGCCTTAAGTATTAAGAAATAGATAGCCGAATTTCTGCCGTACATTTGAAATTTACTTTACAGTTGAAATAATAAGGCTCATGAACTTTATTCATTAAGTAACGATATGGATTATTAATCGAATGATATAAAAAGCTTCGTAATAATCCGCGAGTTGGCTGTATGTTTAAAAATAAAGTAAATTATTGAGTGATATTGGGCTATAGATAAACAGCATAAAACAATACAAATCTGGAAAGAGTATTTTTTTATTTATTTAATTGTCCCTTTGGAAAAATATTTGTTGTCTGTGAGTCGAGTAATTTGAAAGGCCGATTAGAAAACGTGACGTCACCATTCATGAAATATGAACGTTAGACTCTTGCGTAAGTTGTCACTGTTATCATACAAAAAGACAAATAAAATGAAAGATGACGTCACGGGACCGTATTACCGCGTTTTAGTGACGTATTTTTTATATCAATTAAAAAATATTATTAAATCACTTTCTGTGATATATTCATGAAAAAAAAATCATTCATACGTATTATTTTCAAGTTATAAAGTGTTTAAAACAATTTTCTAAGAGTTGTCAACTCCCGGATTGGATGTTGAATAAAAATTACCGAACCTATAGGAAGCAACAAAAACCAGGTTCTATACGATGCACCCAACTTGTACGCACAATCACAGATAAATATATTATGAGATCGAGCAACAAAGAAGTTAAGGCATCGGGGCTGAAACCCCTCATATAAGCCCTCTCCTAAATTCGACCCACATCAATGTAATTTTATATATATATGTACCATGCAAAATAACCGATGAACCATTAAATTACTGAACGCGCGACTATTTCCCGAGACCTCCCTGAGAGTGCAATGTTTTGCAATTTGGCGCCCATCTGAGGAAGGCCTATACAACCAGCCACACACGATCGAATCTCGATACTCACACGGTCTCACACACTCGTATATGATATAATAGAAAGAGAGTGAGAGAGATAGTCGCATGGAGGGGGCAAAACGTGACTATTTGTACAAATCAACTCCTACCGCAAAGCTTGATAGTATTAATCCTTACGTTACTTTCAAATGAGTTAAAGTATCGGACAGTGGCTTTTTTGCTTATGCATGTTGCTAGCCCTCCAGATGGAACACCTATTTTGAACGTTTTCGCTACATTTACTAATTTTATTATGGTACACAAAAACCTAGTGCCTTCTTGGTTTGCAAACATTTGAAAAACAGTGTGATGGTATGCGTAAGTTTTTTTTTTCGTTCAGATGTCACTCCTAAACAGGTCACACCCGGAGCGGATTAACTATGCCACTGTATTTCCTAAATCACGATAATAAAACTTTATTCCCATACAAGTAATTTCACAACATATTATTATTCCCTATAAACATCCCGGTCGCTTTAATAATGTCGTTATTTTTTAAAATTAATTTTAAGATAGTTGACGCATTAAAACATAGAGAAACTTAAAAAAATTTAATCACTGATTTTATTTATCGGCTGTAAAATATGTTCCTATTGGCTGCTGAACAATAAAAATCTAGTTTTTACATAGTTTTAACTCGTGTAAAAAGCATCAAAAATATGAAGGTAAAAAAACTAGGAGTCTCTTATAGCCTTATTTATGATACCATAACACAGTATTTTAAATACCTTGGTGTTTCTTATAATGAGATCGAATATCGTAGAATGTACATGACTCAGACAAACATTTCCTATGATCACAATGATAAAAATTAACTCAATTCACAGATGATACTGTGCTCTGTTGTTGCTTGTGCCGCCGATGATCGTAATTCACCAAACGCTGTCCAACTAGGTACTTGTCATTCTTTATGTGCTCGTATAACTTTTTGAATTGTCGTATCTGCGAAAATATAATTTTTTGTAAATTACAGCAAATAAAAATATAAATATAAAATATAAAAAATAATATATATAAATATATAAAAATATATATAAATAAAATATAAATTCATGAAGAAGAGGGAGTCAAAGTTAATTATCGCAAGGTTGAGTATAAATGAGTAAAGCGGAGTAATATGAAGTAAAGTAAAGCAAGATTGAATATTAATGAGTGAGCCAGAGTAAGTTGTGGCAAGTCTAAATAATATAATTGAGCAAAGTAGAGTGAGACAGAATAAATTATAGCAAGGTTTAATATAAATGAGTGAAGTAGAGTGCGCCAGAGTAAATTAAAGCGAGGTTTAATATAAATACGTGAAGTAGAGTGAACCACAGTAAATTATAGCAAGGCTAAACATAAATGAGCAAAGTAGACCGAGGCAGAGTAAATTGTAGTAAGGTTTAAATATAAATGCGTGAAGTAGAGTGAGCCACATAAAATTATAGAAAGGCTAAATATAAATGAGCAAACTAGAGCGAGGCAGAGTAAATTAAAGCAATATTTTAAAAAAAGTGAAGTACAATGAAGAATATTAAAGTACCAACATAAATGAGTAAAATAGACTGATCATGTATAAGCGAACAAACCTGGAAGACGGCGAGCGCGCAGAAGAGAACGAGCAGCAGCAGCGCGGGGTAGACGCGACGCGCAAACAGGTTTCGATGTGTAGCGGAGGTTAGCACTAGCGGGGCTATGCTGTGCGCGAACGCGTACGGCACCGCCAGCGCCAACCCTAGCCAGCACACGATCGGCGCAGCTACCTCGCGTAGGATGAACCTAGACATGGCGATTATATCAGTTGAGAAAATATTAACACCTTTACCTTTTTTACCTTTTTCCTCTAGCGCCCACGTAATATTTCATACCCAGCTCACTTTTCAAGCGTTATTTCATTTATGTATATGTATATTTCGTTATTTAAGTCTATAAAACAATGTATTATAATAACTAATAATATATGTCACGTAGCAAACTGACAAGTTTTTTTAATGTTATTATATGTATTATTGTTTGAAATATATTATCATGACAAATATACTACATTATAATTGTAGTGGAAAATGAATGTCATGAATAAAAATATACTCGAGAATTCTATATAACAGTTGTCAATACTAAAGGTATGGCATGTTATAGTTTCATTACGCTGAATACTAATTCCAGGTCGGATTTGATGTGATACTATGTAAAAAACTTACTTAAGGTCCATCTCTCTGATTCCATCCCGATACACCTTCTCGATGGCCCTACGCATGCTCCAATCAGGGCCCATCATAGTGAGCGCGCATACTATTTTCGTATACAGTACTCCGAGTGCCCAGTCCTGCCACACGAACAGTACCGGCGACTGCTCCAGTGGGACTCGAAGTGGAATAACCAGAACCTGATATAAAACATGGTGTGTTAAAGTCTATTTCGAAAACGGATAAACGAGGTATGACACATCGTATTATGTTTGCGTCGATAGAAAACGAAACCTATCGCTCTCCATGCATTTCTCTATTGCTAACGCTTAGAAACTCGTTTTGAAAATGGCACGGTGTAGGGCGAGCGACGCGGTCGTTCAGAGATAACAAACCTGTTCAAGCGTGTTACGAGGAAACTACCTACATAAATAGAGAACAGCCTTTATCACATTTATAATAAGTTGGCAACATTTATTGTCTATTTTCTGTATTTGACATATAAGCTTGTTAACCTTTGTGCTATCAATATACGCTCCTTTGCATTTTCATAGTTATCGGTCCTTTTATTTATTTCCACCTATGTATCAACAAAAGAAGACAGTAGAACTGATAGACTGAATTAAATCTAAATTGCTCTCAAGGATGCACTAAACACGTTTTCTTACTATTTTTTTAACTTTTAAAGATCTTTAGTCTTAGAATACAGAAAAGAAATAATCATAACATCGTTTAGATGTACATACGAAATTATAATAAATAAAAATGTTAAATAATGGTTTTTTTAACACTGATACGATTAATAGAATTTGAATATTATAGAAACACAACAAAAATGTTGTTTACACCTGTAGCTGACGTAAAGGTCGTTGTCCGTTTATTCACCTGTCCCAGAAATAAACTTTAGTCACAAAAAGAATCATAAGAACACTCGTAACTGACTGGACAGTGATCACCCATACAATTTGTGCAAGTTCTACAGTCCACAAACGGCGACCGTCGCGTTGGTAAAACAAATCGGTAGTCGTCGATGTCATGCCGGCCTGCTCAAATGTCTCTCCGCGTTGTGTTTGAAGGACTTTATGCTGTAGGAAGATGGGAACGCACTGGCCGGGAGATGTTCCTCAGTTTCCCAGTACGGTAAAGATAAGACGAAGAGAACTTTTTAATGATCGGAGATCGTAAGCGAATAATGGCTTAGTGAGCCTATTTTCTATGAAGCCATGTATCGATTTCAGGCTCAGGCCGAGCAGGCTGGACATGAGACATAGTGTGGCTGAAAAAGAGCCAGAAGAGAAGAGCCATCGAGGCAGAAAAAGGCGACGCGAGTCAATTTAAAGAAAAAAACGTGATGGTATCAAACGCGCGTGAGTTCATTTGTCTCCACTAATCGCACAAGCCTAGACTAAGGCATCTTTAACCGCGTCAAAAACCGACAAAATATAACTCGGCACGCGGCAATGAATTTGCCTCATGGCGCAGCGTGCCTCGGAGTTTAGACAGCGTCTCTACTTGCGCTACCGCGGTACGAGACAGCCGCTGTACCCAAGGCTATCTCTAGTGGATGCGAAGCTTTAGAATACGTACCAGCTCGAGCAGTAAGCCAAACATGAGCGGCAAGAGGCCGAATAAAGCGAGCGCAGCGAGAGCGGCCCGAGCCGCACGGCGCGCCCACAACGCCGCTCGTCCCGCCAGCGCACCGCGCCCACCCCGCGCCCACCCGCACGCTAAGCCCCCGCCGCGACCAGCCGCCCAGCACACGTACATCCCTGTCAGTCCCATAAACCATGACAACAATATATTTTTATTTAGTTATATGGGTCAATCCACTATTTTACCACTCTTTGCTGTCATTGACATATCTATATATTAATACGTGAAGAGAAAACTTCAGACTCCTTTGTAAAGTATATTGCGCGCACGGAGAACTGAGTGATTTGACATGGTTATAGTTTATATGGAGATAGCTAAAATGTATATATAATATGCGTTAAATTAAATAATACTACGGACACTACACCCACTACTACCGACCAGTATTATTGAAATTAGACTCCCCCCCCCAACATTGACATCGAGTGAAAATTGACACCAACAATATTTATTATTTACGTTCATACTGTAAATTTCAAATAATCTATAATGAAAATTCCCTGGTCAAATTTCGACCACTGGGCGACCGCTAGTTATTTAAAAAACATAAATAAGGGAGATATGGCGTTGCCACAAAAAAAAAAACCACATTAAGAAATAATCCATACAAATAAGAATCATGGCAGGGGACAAAATTAGCATCTAATCAATGTCGACATGTCAACAAAATGTACTTACCGCTAGCGGCTGTGTACAGTTCGTGAACACCATGGGACGCTTTTGGCAGCCACAACGCCACCACTTTCCTTCCAATTGCAACAGGTATTACCTTTTATGTAAACAACTTTATTATAAATATAAGTTTTATCATTCGGCAAAACTAGGTACGTACACAATGGCGACTCTAAAACCCAGATTTTTTCTATGGATGAAGAAATTATTTAGCCAAAAAACGACAAATTTAACTAGTAAGAAGACAAAGAATAAAATGTACATTATGTATATAACCTTAGTAACTATTATTTATTTTATAACAAAAAAGTTAAGGAGCCTAGAAAATTTAAAAAAAGCTACAGTTACATATTCAGTAGAAGTTCAATATTTAAGCCACTACACACACAAAATTGTATTATTTACACACGGTACCATAAATAAGAAAAAGACACCAATCCCAGTGTCCTGTCAAATATACTGTAGGTAATAATTAAACGGTTTTAATGCAGAGGTTAAAAACCAATTCTGTAGGTGACTGGCTTCTCTTATCAGTCCCGGATCTAGTGGGAGGCAAACGGGACAACTGCCCTGAGTAGCAATTAAAGGGAGTGCCATATACATAAATTTGATTTTTTTTTTGTTACTAATGTACGTTTTTAAGTTCGTGGAATGGGGGACAAGGAGGTCAAATAAAGTTCAAAATTATTTTTCTTTTTCTATATATTCTCCTGCACGACGAATACCTTTTCCAGATCTTTCTAATAATTTATTTATACCCCCTATTTAAATACGAGGAAACTGCTTTCTTCACTTCTTCATCGGTGAAAAATTTATTTCCACAAAGCTCTTTTCTCATTTAAGGGAAGTGGTAATAATCACTCGGAGTCAGGTCTAGACTATAGGGTGGGTGATTTAAAATATCATAGCCCATCTTATGTAGGGCAGCCAGATCAACACGGCTCTTGTGGACGGGCGCATTGTCGTGCAAGAGCAGGACACCTCTGCTTACTTTTTCTCTTGTTTTTTCTTTAGTAGCCTCTTTTAACCAGTCCAGGACTATGGCATAGTATTCTCTAGTTATAAAGATACCTTTATCATTATAATCTACTAACAAGTTTCCTTCTGAGTCCAAAAAAGTGTAGCCATGAGTTTTCCGACCGATTGTGACATCTTAAATTTCTTGGGAGATGCTGCACCCTTTTTATACCACTGCATGGAGTCTTGCTTTGATTTAGGTTCATAACGATGAACCAAAGTTCCATCTCCAGTAACAATCCGGTTCAGTGCATCATCCTTTTCTTCTCCGCAGAAATCCAAAAACGCCCGAGAACTTTCGACGTGCGATGTTTTTTTTGTGGCGGCATGAGCATTCTCCAAATGCATTCTGTTCATTTTCCAAACTTTCTTCCCGATTGAGTTGCTTAGTCGTCGATAGTTCGAAAACGAATAATTTAATTGTGACAAAACTTAAAACTTTATATTTATACTAATTATGAGTCATTGAACTCGTTAAACCCTCAACGGGCCTCCTACCCCGTTATTCCGCGAATTTAAAAACGTACCTTTGTACCTAGAATTATGATGTCTTACTAACGATTGTTAATTTGATTTCAAAGCCGTCCTAGACAGTTTTAACAAAGGATCCGCCATTTTGTTTGATTAGTTACAAGAATAATTATTAGAGAAATATTCTATTCGCGTGACATTGGCAGAATTGTTGATGAATACAGTTACAATTAAATTCAAAGAAAACAACCTTACCAGGGTTAACGCGCTGGCTAGTACCAGCGAAACTGAAACCAGTACGAGCAGCGTGACCAGGCGTAACGGGAACCAAGACACCCGGACGTACGGCTCAAAGCCGGCTGGACCATCGCGACGCATCAGAGCCTACGACCAATCAAAATATATCACTCAAGTGACCTCAATAAACCTAACACGACTAATAATAACTTACTAAGGTGCGTTTCTAAGGCAGGCGGAAAAACGGACAATGACACTCGATGGAAAACGATATAATATGTCACTCTACATACATTTCTTTTAAAGCAACACCTAGCAACTTGTCAGTGGAAAAATGGGAGGGGAGTGTTGGCTTGAGCAACGCGGTCATTCAGAAATAACAAACGCGTATTTAGTTGTTATTTTGATTATTTGTTGTTGTTTTAATTTTGTATTAAGTATGTAAAAAACTTTTGTACGTGTTCGTCATCAGAGAACCACAGTGAAATTGATTGAATGAATTTAATTTAATCTAAATTGATCTTAGGGATACACTAAACACGTTTACGTTCTCCTTTTTTTTCATTGTCAACCTATGGCACAGAAGATAAATAATCAAAACATCATTTATATGTATTTTTATTTATAATAAATAAAAATACTAAATAATATTATTTAATTTCAGACATTTATACGAACTATGGACTTTCAGTCAAAATATAACCATACCAAAAAAGGTTTGCTACCCTTGTGGCTGGGAGAAAGTGCATTGTCCATTTTTCTACCTGCCTTAGAAATGCACTTTGGCAAACCGCCATGTGATTGATACATACATCACGAAATATTTAGAACTGCTACAGCTAGGAAGAGACATTGTCTCGCTAAGCATGTTTTATCACATGTATCATGGTTCTGAAGAATTGTTTAGCCTTATCCCATCATCTTCCTTCCACTACAGAACCAATCCGTCTAGTCTACTGAGCCACAGCTACACGGTAGCGCCCTGATGGCACGAAAAAAAGTTCGGAAGTTTTTACCTTTAACAAACTTTTATTTTATTTTCATATCATAAAAAAACGATGACCTCCATGTAACATTTTCTACACGCCCCGCGCTGACATAATCCACATCTGGATTTATATATGACTAGCTGACCCTCGCAACTTCTGCGTCACATAGTGAAAGCTCTCAAAAGGAATAAATTTTCCCCGTTTTTGAAACATTTTTCATTGATTCTCCGCTCCTATTGGTGGTAGTGTGATGGTATATATCCTACTAGCTGACCCGCGCAACTTCGTCTGCATCATGTAAGAGAGAGAGACAAATGATTAGAGAAAGTGGGTCGTAGGCACTGTATTATTAAGTGCCGCCCGCCTCTCACATTACTCTGTATAATAAAAATGCGCTCGCGGTACTTAATCATTATTTTACTGCGGAGTTTATTTTAAAACTGTGATATCTTCTAAAATATTTATTCATTTATATTTTATTTTATTTAATTACTACTACTAAAATACTTGTGATGAATAGCCTATTTATTTCGATAAGGATTAATACTATTTATATAAAAACACCTTCGCAAATAATTCATTATTTTAGAACATAGACATATGCTATCGCGGACTTTTTTTAGAACTTTTTAAGAGAAAGATTTCCGTCACACACGATTGTTGCGTAACTTTAACCAATGACGCAGCGCACGCAGTGGAAGCGCTCAAAAGGAATAAATTTCTCCCGGTATTGCAACATTTTTCATTTATGTTCCGCTCCTATTAGTCGTAACGTGATGTTATATAGCCTATAGGCTTTTCTCGACTATCGCTATCCAAAACTGAAACATTTTTTTCCATCCGAACCAGTAGTTCCTGAGATTAGCGTGTTCAACCAAACAAATAAACAAACTCTCCAGCTTTATAATATTAGTATAGATAAGCCTTCCTCTATAAATGGGTTATCTAACACTAAAATATTATTTATTATTCGAAGCAGTTGCTCCTGAGATTATCACGTTCAACCAAACAAACAAACAAACTCTTCAGTTTTATAATATGTATTGGTATAGATAAAAAAATGATCCAGACACAGAAGTAACAATTATTTTCATTATACATTGAAATTCCCAATTCCGATCAGACTCTAGAAAAGATTTCAAACAGCAGAATAATAAATAAAAACACTTAATTACCTGATGTGCGAATAAATCAAAACGCTTAATCATCTGATGTACGAATAAATTAAAAAACTTAACCACCTAATGGACTAATAGATAAAAACTCCTAATCACCTGATGGGCGGCCCCGAGCTGATGCGGAGGATGCGGTGGCGGATTCGGTTCCGTTTGCCTCGCTGCCTCGCCGAGCAGGTACGAACGCAATCCGAGCACGCCCGCAGCGCATACGCACCACGCACGGACACCAGCTTTCAGCCAGGTCCGCGTATGTGACTGCTCCAATAACGCCGGTAAGATTACCTGTACATTGACACCATGCTTCAATGAACATCTCAGTGAAAATAGTGTTTACTCCATCAGTCCCAAATGAGTATTAAGAGACTTCAACTCATCTTTGCGCGCGGCCCTATGTGTGCATGAGCTTATAAACATGTAGATTTTTTTTTATCACAGTGACGCGCCGGTCGTCTTCCGATCAACACGTATTTTTATCGCTTTGTACTACGGGTACAGTCGGTAATAAAAATGTCTGGTTCGTCACGGGGAAAATGTTTCACCTAACCAGTAGTTGTGCTTGATAGTGCATCATATCGCAATGATCAAAATATTAGAACGTAAATTCTAATTTTAAAAAGATAGATTTCGATCGTATGACAAATGTAGAAATCCGGAGGAGAACAAAGGTTGAAGATATTGGAAAACGAGTCACGTGGCTTAAGTGGAAGTGAGCGGGGCAGACGGCGGGGAAGACGTGAAGACGGGCGACGGACCAGAGATGTTGGAGTGGGGGCCCAGAGGACGGTGACATAGCGAGGGTGGTGGTGGTGGTGGTGGTTTACACTCTAGATGAGAGCCGTGCAGAATCGAGAGGATTGGCATGAGCGAGAAGAGGCCTATACTTAGCAGTGGATAAATGTGGGTTGAACGGATGGATGGATATTCAGCCATGGGTAGCAGGTTTTAGGAAGATATTGTGGTAGACGAAGAATTTTTATACCATATTGCTGAGTATTTTTTCTGGTACTCATTGCCAAATATCTACCTTTTAAAATTATAATTTAGAGTTTTAATATTTTGATCATTGTGGTATACGACGCATTATACTGGTTAGGTGAAATATTTTCTCCATGATGAACATGATATTTTTATTACCGACTGTACCCGAAGAACAAAGCAATAAAAATACATGTTGATCGGAAGACGACTGCCACATCACTGATATACAAATAAAAACTGCATGTTTATTAGTTCACGCCCATTGGGGACCTCTTTATAATAGAATTCTCTTGAGTAGTTGACTGTACCTCTTGATACGCTTATGTAGTCACTGTATCTATACACGCCTTACGCACACATAGGGCTGCGATCACAAATAACTTGAACTGTCTATACAACTGCTGTGAGTTTTATATTATAATACACAAAGTCAATACAATATTAAAGGCGGCAAATAATAAACAGGTATATGCAAAATCACGGTTTTAAAGGAGAGTGTTTTCATAAAATAAGATGAACAAAATGTTACAAGGACTTGCTTCCTATATCAATCTATATGAATAAGATATTAATTATTTAGATACCATTTAATATATCTTGGATAATAGCGTCTATTTGATAATAAAATCCGTACTAATGGCTCAGTATTCATACTATTGACCCGCGCTATTGACTGGGCACGATAGCAACAGGAGTTCTCTTACAAGCAGGCGAAAACAAGCTTGAAGACATTCTCGCTGGAGCTATCGTATCGTGAAGACCTCAGTTAATAAGTGGACTACAATAAACACTGTTCCTGAGTGCTGTTTCGCTACCCATGCTTAATTAACAGGGCCTTAACCAAGAAATTGTTTAGGCCAATTTACTATAAAACTAAACAAAATAGATGGCAACCTTGTTGCAATGGTTCAAACACCCTTAAGGCAATGTTTACAATTGCTCTGATCAAATAATAGTTCTTGAAGTAGGCCAACAATACAAATAGTAAAGTAACTTTTCAACAAAATGCTCATCATAGAAACTAATATAATAGAAAGCGAGCTACGACTTTTTTTAAACTTTGTGGATGTCAAACACAATCAAATTTGTATTTGTTGTATTCTTTCATTCATCTACTAGAAGTGCCATTTGCGAAAACGTGACCATACTAAAATTGATATATGTAATTGAAAAATATGCAAATTCATATTAGACTCTGACCTATTTACTTTGCTATTAATTCAAATCATATAATAATACTAATAATACCAGCAAGTAAAATTCCCATTGCTGAGGAAGGGCTTCTTCCTGAGAGCTCAGCTCATGACGTATTGGCGATCACAAACTCTGAGGAATCTACACTTCTGTCGTTTCCCACATAACAATGATACTACAAGAATCGTTTATGTATCTTCACTACGTTTTTCTTCGCCGTCAACCACTGCTGTTATCAATTCAAAACTAGTCAAAATCTACACCAATTCTGAAAAATTTGTTGATATATGCTGTGGTTTTAACATGCAGACATCGAATCAATATTCTGCCGATCTAAACCACTCGACCACCACTACTTTAATTCATACATACCTTAAATTCATTACAGATAACCAATACCAATGAATCATTTCGTAAAAACAATGATTTATTGTTTTAATGAACTAACAATGACACATTAGAAATGACAAGTCATTTTACGTATGACCTGGAGTACCAATAAAGAAGCAATGAAAGTTTAATATATTCTAAAAATTTACAGTAAACTAATTAAACAATCAATTAACTTTTACAAATTCACATAGCAACAATGATAATTCTATATAAAAAGACTATAACTTTACTCATTTGTAATCAATATTTTAAAGTTTTTTAACATGATATTCTATGAGTTCTTCAATACAGAAAGAAACCGGAATCTACAGGAAAAGTTTTAAAATACAAAAATATTTTATTCAATTTATGCCCTGAGAAGAAACTTGACAATGTTAAAACACAACCACGGTCATGGTCATGGAATTGTGGGTGAGTTGATAGAGCAATTATTGTGGAAGTATTTTTTACATATATTAATTATGTTTTCACAATATAAATGCAAAGATAAAACAATATATCTATGAAATGAAATACCTGAAGTAACAGTAGTTCTAAACTAAGTTCATTCACCGGCGCCTCTGAGTGTACTGCAACAACATAAGGCAGGAATCCAGGTAGGACAAATTTGATTACTCTGATAGGTAACCACAGCATGAAAAGCACAGCTGTACCGAATATCATAGCAGACACGACGAGGCGGCGAATATGAGACCAGACCGACAGGTGGATCATTTCCTGCAACAAAGGATTTTTGTTTTTCATATTTGATTTTACCCTCCCACTTTGCTGATCGTAAATTAAATTTTGGTAATAATCGGCGAGCAGACAGTATGTTAAACAATTAAAATGAATTACTTCATAATATCAGTCTATTGATAAAAAAACCTATTATAAAAGAATACAAATCTGGAAAAATAATTGTTTATTTATTAAAGTTTTTCTTCAGATTTTTTTGGTGTCTGTGAGTTATGTGATTGGAAACGCCACAGAGAACATGTGACGTCATCGTTCAATGAATATTCACAGTTGGTGTTGAGGCTCTAAAATTATTGCTGAATGTTGAAATAGTGGCTTTAAAATTATATATGCTCAATAAATTAATGACTGAAATTCTAGTAAAACCAACTTTTCACATACAAATCAAACTTTTTTATTGAATGGTGACTTCAACCTGCGTTTTTGCCGCATATATTTTTGTATAGATTAAAAAATATTTTTACATAACATTTGTAACATTAATAATGACTAAATATTAATTCACGGGTATTATTTTCTACATATAAAATGTTTAAAACTATTTTCCAAAAGTAGTCTACTCTGGGATTAATAAAAACTGTTCTATTCTACAATATAGTCGACTTCTATGCCAAATTTCAAAATCCAGCTGTTTGAGACAAACATTAAAACAAATCTACAGTCCCTAAGTATATGATGTTGGTGATGACCCTTATATAGGAATAGTCTATTCGATCATAATCTAATGTAACATTTAATCTATAGTAATATAATAACATGTACTATAAATGTTCAAGGAAGACACTTACATCAGGTGTAATTTCATCAAATGAACAGTAATCACATATTTTATATTTACATCAATTATTCATATACAACATGCATGAGCATATTCAATGCAAAAAATTATGTACTTTCCCATGTTTATTTTATTTGAGAAACACCGCGCCACCAATGCACCCATTTAGTCTATCATAATTGCTCTTCCAGCAATTACAAATTATTTTAATTTTTCATTATCTCCTAAACTATGTGTCCAAATAGCATATTCTAAAGAGCAAAATTTAACGTCATAAAACTGTCTTTATGATGAAGTAACTTTTGTTTGTAAGGATTAATATGCCATGTCTAAAAATAAATAAATTTATAAATCACTTTTTAATTTTCAACAAATCATTGTCACAGAATATATTATTGTAGCTTATATAGAAGAGATAAGCATATACTACCCCTGACTTTTTAGGCTATTTGAGAGTAGTAGCCTAAACTAAAATAGCCTATACTATTCCTCGAGAGTCTGGCTATCATATACAAAAATAATTTTTCGAATCTGACTGGTAGTTCCAGAAATTAGTGTGTTTATACCAACAAACAAACAAAAACTTTTGTGCTTTATTATATTAGTATAGATCAGTAATAAGTTTTTTGATCTTTTTTTAATACTATCAATTCAGTTCACCCTGCTTCATATGTAACAAAATATACAGCGAGTTTAATAATCATTGATTGATGATGAAAAAGTGGGTAGTAGATTGTTATGTTTTGAAGAGTTAATGTAATGTGACCAAGTTAAGCTATAATTTACACAAATTACTAGCATTGATCTTATAATCAAAACTAAAATATTAATATCTTTTGGCAAACCTAAGGCCAATAATTAAGGTGGTAAAGAACAAGTTTGTCTCTCAGACTTAAAACTGGGCAAGCATTTTATATAAACAAACCTGAACAGGACTGAAGTCAGGATCATTAAGATTCTTCAAAAACCATAGTACACCTGGTCTCAAAACTTCTCGTAATAAAAGAATGAATGATGCAAAGTAGTACACATACACCATTCCCACAAGCCAATGAATAAACATGAGGGTCCAAGGAGCTGCCTGCAGACTAGCTTCTCTGTCCTTTAGAGTTGCATCAAACATTGATAAAGAGCAAAGATCCAACCACCAACCACATACTAGAGGAATTACTCCAATCTGTAAATAGAAAAGATTTTGTAATGTTTGTTACACTGGCACACCAAAATAAAGAATTAATGGTAAGTACAAAAAAAGTGAGACCTTCTAAAAAATAAAAATATTCACATAAACAATATACATGAACAATACACCACACTGGCTATGTAGGTGTACAGGTGCATGTACAAAGAGGAGACTGAGGTAATGGGAAACACTGTATGATGTATTCTATCCCATTCTCTTGCAGACGAAAACTTATAGATGTGCGTTTGTCTCTTTTTACTGTTGCTTTTTTGTTTCATCATGTTTCAAATCACAACAGTACTAAAAGTTTTCATTTCAAGAATTTTGTAATGATAACTGAGATGCAGTTAAAGCTTTTTCTCTGACACAATTAAGTTGACTATTCAACACTTTCTAATATTTTATTTCTATTATTATTTCTAATATCTCAGGATCACAAACTTTAGACAACTTTAATAAAAATGAATATATTACAATCTATATTAATAAATCTGTGGTCCTGTCTGTAATTTCAATATTTTTCCAAAATTTCCTGATAGGCACACTATATGAGCGATACTCACCACAAATATGCCATTAAAAAAATTGTCGTCAGTCTGTTTGTATTTAAAAACGACTTGCTCGATTCTTATGAAACTTTGTACATGGGATGCATAGGCCATTGGTCAATTGATAGGGTATAAGAAATTTCAATATTACATTTAGAAATCGTAAAAAAATTATTCTTGATTTTGATAAATATAAATGGGAAGCATACATCACCATAATTGAGAGGCTATAAGAATCCTCAATAATATATTGGAAATTGTAGAATATAATAATATTTTTTTAACAATTTTGACAAAAATTGTACATGAGAAATACATGCCAATTCTTAACTGATACGGCATATGAATTCTTAACAATATAAATATAAATAAAATTACAGGATGTAAATAAGTACTGCATAATGACAACCATGACAACCAAACATGTGCCGCGGACACACCGCTAGTTAATTATAAAGGCCATTAAACCTAACTTATATTATTGTATAAATTACTAAGTCAAATTTGGAGTTTATAATTATAAGTTTTTAAATAGGGACATTAATTATCATTACTAAAACTATTTGAAAGAACAAAGAAAATTAATTCTTACCTCAACAACTGATAGCAGAGCAACTTTTACAACCACATAACAGAATCCCAATGCTTTTTTAGCACTTCTTAAACGCAACAATGATGCCATGGCATGTAGAACGGCAAGAACAGCTCCAACCAAAACATAACCAGCTAATGCTGTCAATGGACCAGCAAATGGACCCTCTGCTGAAAACCCAGCAAATGCCACACTCAACCTTCCAATATGGTAAGGACAAAAAGCAAATACCATAATAAATAATGTGTTCAGGGATACAACCCAAAAGACATGCTCTAGAAACACCATAGACCCATCCAATCCCAACAATCGAGCCCAGGTTAACTCTTCAGCTGCTGCACGATCCCATTCCATAGGATTCCAATTAGCTTCATCCCCAACAAGAGGATCTTCACCACCTTCACCATTAGCCTCATCTCTTGCTCCACCGTCATCTCCTGGTCCTTCGTTAACTCTATCATTGTTGTTCTCAGGTAACTGGACTTCTTCTACAACTGGAGCTGGAAGATTTTCTCTTTCCATCCAGTCGGGCCCACCACCATGCATGATTTGCTCTCGGAGCCAAACAAGACCAATAAAGGAAAATAATGTACAAGTAACAACAAAACAACCTGAAAAAACATCCTTTGCCAAGTTTTCAGCAGATACTATATCAAATGGCAATGAGATAACTGGGTCCAAGGAACCCGAAAATAGACAGCGGTAGGTTCTACACGCAGTCAGAGGTACGATACCAAGCCAAGCGAGAGCAACGAGAGTGTAATGGAGCCAGTCTTTCACTGCCGATGCAACAGACGTAACTAGTCCTCCAACTACATCGCGAATCGGCAGTCTTCGTGGCATGTCCGGCGAATATATCGGCATAAACGAAAAACGGTGGCCGCATAACTCGCAAATCTCTTTCCTCGAGTATCTCATCCACTGCACTAAGCATTCCTGATGAATCCATTTTATTGAGCCGGTGCATATGCAAGGATGAAACAAGGGCCGGTCTGACGAGGCCTCAGAACGGCAAAACCGGCAGAAGTCTGCGCCGGACGTGTCCGAATCCATCATTATCTTCTTCAATCCAGTTTGTTAGGAAAATGTAATCTGCAATAGTCAACGTGTCGTTTTAAATAGTGAACCAAAACCTAAGTTTTAAACAGCTTTCGTGGTACGTTATATCAAGTACTATACACAAACACACACCTCTTTGAATATGTAAAACTAACAATTAACACCAAATACAACAGATTTATAAATTTAAGACTGCAGATATTTTTTCGTTGTTTGACAACTTTGACAACTGTCTAAGAATATTGCCATAGTAAATAAATATGAAGGTAGCACAATTGTTATTTATCTCTGGGTAGCACTTGTGAGCAAAATGCAATCCTTAGGGCAATTTTTTTTTTTTTTTTAGATCTGACTACATTGTTAACCTTAGGGGCCTTAAAGCCGCTGCGGCTTTTACATCTTCACCGGACTTGAAATAGGGCACATCTAAAATATTCATCTTTATATAATATTAGTACCAGTGCATAGAGTATCAATATAACACTTTACCACAGACTACTGAGAGTATACTACGTATCACTTTACAATTTTTGCATTTTTTCAAGTAGTGATACGTTTGGTGCGTACGTTTAATGGTATATGGTTAAGGAAACTGAATAAAAAAAAATAGGTTGCCTGTAAAGTCGGTATACAGGCGAAAGTTTTACGTGACATGACTTTATGTCTGTCTCTCTCGCTCTTAGGCGGGCTAACCATGCCCGAGTGGAAGGGACGCGTGCCTCTCACTCGCTCTCATTATGAGCGCATAACGTGAGCGGAGCGTAACGCAGTTTCTTGAAGTGTCACCCAGCAAACCAATTTATAAGACGTTGTCACGTCAAAAAGATAAAACTATCGCTATCTTACACCTGGTTACAGGATAGTTCAAATAAATTAAAAGTATGAAGACTTATTTGTGTATGTCTACAATTAAAGGGTTCCAAGCTATTCTTTATTTGTGGCGTTTTTGACACGTGTTATTGGCCATTTGCTGGCTAGATTCTATAAAAAATATATTTTTTACTACCTACTGTTAGCTATCTCCAGAGCAGAGCCACTTAATAGAAATAAGTTTTCTATGTACCTAGTCAGTGCTAACGACTGTTGACAGGACTTAAAACGATATGACAGCGGTTGTGATTTATTCGCGCTACCCAATCTAGACCGGCTAAAAATAGCCCGTATGCCCGCCCCGCCCGTTCTATCGAAACCGCGGTCAAGACGGTTTCGCCGCCATCGCGTCATGCAAAAGAGCGTCGCGTAATAGTCCGACTGAACAATCGTCTCGCGCAACAAAAACAGTTAAAACGGATAGTGGCGCTGTCGCCTCCGCGTCCTCTGCACTCCCCGCTCCCGTCGTCGGGAAAAAAGAGCGTCCCCCACCCCCTATCATCGTCCGGTACAAAGCGGCCTGGATGAATTTAGTTAATGAGCTGCGCAGGCTCAAGTTAGAATATACCAAGGCATGAAATATTGTGAATGGTATTGCCGTTACGGTCAGTACATTGGTGACTCACCGTAAACTTACTGCCCTCCTCCGGGAGAGAAATCTCCAGTATTATACTTATGCCCTTACGGAGGAACGCGTCCTCCGGGTGGGGATCCGCCGTGTCCCGCAGAGGACGGGCGGTCAAATTTGCTCCCGCACACCCCCTACGTTCACCCTCTCCAGCGGTAACCCAAGCCTAGGTCCGTTTCCTCGGCGTGAAGCCTTTGGATCAGGCAACCGCCCGCGCGATACAAGTGACACTATACGTGCAACACTTAGCTACCCACATACAACATTACACACGTATGAACATACATACGTGCACACCACACAGGTACATAGGTTCTGTGAGGGACTTTTTTTTTTTTGCGCTAGTTAGTGTAGAAAACATTTCCGATTACTAAATGCACATACGCATGTTTCCTTTCTTCCTCCCAGGAAGAAGGGAACGTGCCTATGAGTATATTTTAGTTAGCTCGAGTCGTAGGAGTAGGGATTCGATTAGATCGCGACTTATTTGCATTCGCGACGATCGCCCGAGCCAAGGTTCGGCCACTTTAGCACCGTCGCGCCAGTCGTCCCAATAACTTTTGCGGCTGAGTGCCCTCTGCGCTCGCCCCCAAGTCCGGTGAAGCTGTAAAAGCCTCAGCGCCTTTAGGGCCCCTAAGGCTAAAAGTGTAGTCAGATCTAAAAAAAAAGGTTGTGATTTATACTCTGTTTGTACCTTTTTTATTTGAGCTTTCTGCCTATGTAGGCAATTTTGCCAATGTCAAGTGAACAGTTACATGTACATAATATAATTTAGTTTTCAATTGTTATATGGTGTGTATCTTATAATTTTATGGTTTGACGCTGACATTTCTCTTGTAAGTTTTATTTTTATTTGTTGACAGCTTTTGGCTAGATCTTGAAGTGACATGTTATGGTTTTTTTATTGTTGTTTCATTATCTTAGGTTTTTTGATCCTATATTCTTTTATATTGGTGATATTTTCCATAAGATCGTTTGTTTGTAGTGTTTATGTGAAGTGGATTATAAATATAAAGTGATAACATGCATTTTGAAATGTCACAAAAACTCCCTAAATAGTTCTGACAAGGGAGCCACCATCTTGTCAGAAGACTCCACTTTATAATAAAGATGTTAAGATAGGCTCATATTTCGATATTTCTAATATGGAATATGTTATTTGTTCCATAATAGGTTACCGTACCTATTACCGTGTATTAGTCAAATAATAGACACTGATTCCATATTCACCAATCGCCACCTACTTGAATATGATACTGATATTACACGTACCTATTCTCTACATAAAGATTCTCCTGTATACATATGTAGTCTGTGCATAAAATGTCATTATAAAAAGATTGCCGTGAGTATATACGGCTATTATCCGTAAGCTCTTTATATTAATTTAATGAAACGGTGACTAAATTTTCCGTCGTATTACCAAAATACATATTATCGTTAACGTCAATAAAAAAAAAATACACATATTTCCGTTAGAAGCGTCAATTCATTAGCTTTTAGTTAATTCCAAACACAAAATAAGGAATATTTACATTTGGAATTCTCAAATTTACCAGGCAGAGAAATACTTTATAAAATCTACGCAAGCGGTGACTGGCCGCGCGAATCTCGATTTTCTTTTTATTTGACTACTATCTGGTAATTCATTATTCTGTATTTGTAAACTAGTTGCTAATGATTATGATATAAATATTTCAATTTATCATAATAATCGAATGATTACATTACTTTAATTTCTCATAATCGCCCACCGCTATTAAAAATATTGACACTTGAAACTGGTATGTGCTTTTGCGGCACTAGAATAAGAAAAATAATAAGACTAATTTTACAGTTTTTACTTTTTTATAGAAGTGGGCGATTATGAATGATTTATATAATCAAGATATCCAATTATGAATTATCTTTCTTATTGGAGTCTTCGATGTAAAACCCAGAGGTGGGCGATGAAAAGCTAATAAAAAAAGGTCGCGCAGTCGTAAACAAAGTTGTCTTGAAAACATATAAGAATTACCTAAAAAAACGCGCAGTCGTAGTTCTGTATGAACACATATAACAATTAGCTACAAAATAAAAAGTTAGTACAATCGTAAACTAAGAACAAATAACAATTGTCTAAAAAAAAAAAACTAAAAAAATAATTAACCTTCACGTGGGACGCCCGATAGATGTGAAAATCGATATGAAAGAAAGAAACAAACAAAGAAACAAAGAAATATTGAACACTAAAAATTAAAGAACATATAGCGTGGCGATGCATCGTCGCCACGGTAATAAACAGGTTTACCCTCGCCTCCAGATGTTTCACATCAAAAAAGGTCGTTCGGTGGTAATAATAATTATTCGTTTTATCAAACTAGTAACCTAGCATTAACAATTACTAATGGTACTTCTATTGTGAATTATCACTCAACTTCCAACTACTAATATTAGTAATTATTATTAATGTGTAAAATTGAAATATCTCGAGATATCTGCATAATCAAATGGTTACATTAGTTTATCTCTTAATCGCTCACCTAGGGGGAGGATAGCTACCAATAGCTACTATTTCGTTTAGATCAATTTTTTTAATCTCGCCATCTCATAGTTGTGTTCCTAATTATTATTTATTATTTTACTCATAATGTCACCTCATAAATATAGAAATATCATAATAGATTTATAGAAATACGGAGCGTCAGAATTATAGAATAGAGTCGCAATGTAACTAATAGATAAATAAAGTGCATAGAGATATAAATATAGGATAATGAGAACGTATACATAGATTTATTATAGAATACAACGTAAGTAGCTATTATATAAGCATATTGAAATAAATAGTATACATTTTCGCCTTATTATTTCCCGATAGATTTAAGATTAAAATAATAACTTATACGGATACGCGCTCGGCCCGCGTTCTGAAACTATGTAACAAAGGTATTGATCTGAGTTCGGGACCGGGTATTTTGCTTATACGGGCGCGAAATATAGATTAAGCATAGAATAAGTTATATTTATCGATAGGGAATAAGACAAAGAATAGTTAGGTATAAGATACTCGTATATAGGTTTATTTAATTAATAAATATAACGTGAAAACCGAGCCGACCGCCGACCGCCGACGGCCGATCCACCGAACATCACCGAAGAAACGCAAGAAGACACCATTCGGTTGTATTGACAAGATCGGTCGGCTCTGTTTATGTTTAATAGTGAAAAGGTTTGAGTTTCATTTCGAGGGAGCTTGTGCGATATCGCACACCTTAGGACCCTGCATCGAGTACTTCGGATCGGCACGAATAATCGCTACGAGACGGGCATCCGGCGTCTTATAAGATTTTCAAGAAATCTTATAAGATTATCAAATCCGTCCAACCCGGGTTGACGTCACTCACCTTATCGACGCGTGTGACGTGCTGCGTACCCAACACACAAGATGGCACAACGGAATCGATTATACTGTCGATGTTAAGGATAATACGATACCAGTCAAGTATAATACTTTTATTTGATACTGTAGCAGTGGGAAATAATCGGCACTTACTGTATCGTATAATTTATTTTTTCTAGGAATTAAACATAAGTAAAACTTGCAATACTGTCTCATGCACTTTATGTTTACGAAAATTCTGATTTACAGTCTGCTTCCCAAAAACATACTTTTCAAGATAATTTACCACTTATAATACCACATAATTACTTCTATAGATTTATTTTTCTAGGGTTTAGAGCAAGAACAAAATTACTTACATAATTGTACTGTTTTTAAGAAAATCTAATTTAGTAGGCAGTGATTTTCAAAAACAATTACTTAAAAAATATTTTCTCAAGAAATAACTTTCTGAAGCAGTGACCTTTTAGGTAGCATTTCAAAACAACCTCTTATTAAGTACAAAGGTGGTAACTATATATAGAACACTGGCGCCTGTTTCTACATTGTGGGAAAATGATTTTAATATATTCATCCTATTCCCATCTATCTAATAGGTACAATTATAATGAACAAATGCAATGTAATGTACCGCAATACTGTAATGTAAGCTTTGAACTAAAACTAGTTATTAAGAGTTCCAATCATGCTTTCACTGCATAATGTAAAATCCTTCAAGAATTGAAAATTATTAATTCAAATACCGATACGAGTACTTTCACCAATTCTTACTCGATACTCGGTCACAATGTATAGATACCAAAAATACTTGGTATCGAAAAATAAGTTTCAAGTATGTACGTGTATCTACGAGATCCATCTCTAGTCAATGTCAGTTGTAATTATCAATGAAAAATTTTGTGAGTGTTATCGAAATATTTGTTACTTATAATTGCGATAAACATAAAAATGCTTTAATTAAGACCGTTTCAAGGTATACCAGTTAATGTTATTATTTATAGTTGGTGCTTAGGGACATGGCATCGAACCAAAAGTATCGATACTATACTCGATACTAGTATCATAACAAATGTATCGATGCCAAGCTAATCATTGATTTACAAGTTTCAATACCATAAGGTATTTACTATTCCGTTTACTAAATACACATACGCATGGTTCCGTCCTTCCTCCCAGGAGGAGGGAAACGTGCATATGAGTTTATGTTAGTTAGTTCGAATTTCTTAGGATTAGGGAATTAGATAGATCGTGACCTTTTCGCATTCGTGACGACCGCCCGAGGCGAGGTTCGGCCACTCTAGGCACCCTCGAGCGGGTCGTCACAAACTTTCGCGGCTGAGTGCCCAAGCGCTCGCCCCCAAGTCCGGTGAAGCTGTAAAAGCCGCAGCGGCTCTCTTTTTGTATAGGGCCCAAAGGCTAACAGTGTAGTCAGTTAAAAAAAAAAAAAAAAAAAAAAAAAACCATAAGTTATCGAGTACTTTTATTTCTTTTATTTGGGTGAATGATTTGAAGACATATTAAACACAACTTATTAAATTGAAGTTATTTATTTAAAATAATTAGAACGTACGTGCATTAATTAAAAATATAGGTGATGAGATAAAAACAGCAAAATGTTTTTTTTTAAATACAGTTTCAAGTCACTTTCATCAAAGTCTGATATAAACAATAATTTGTTCAGTCGGTTACCAGTCAGTCGGTTGCGCGTTTTAGACGCTGTAGCTCCAGCAACGGAAAACAATCTTTCGGCAGGTACAAGAGGTCCCAGGAATAATTAAATATTTCCTTGCTAAATTGTACAATGTTGGAAAAACTATTCATATCGATCCATAGATCAAGGGGATTTGATTTCAAGCTAGCGACAGGGTTTGCCAAGTAGAGACTAGTTTCTTCTCTATCTCCCTCAGTAAGTCTTGTTTGTTTCTCATGTACCAATTTTTGGGGGGGTCCAAAAATCATACTCGTCTTCTTCGGAGGAATTTCGTCGCGGTTGCTGCTGCATGGGTGACAGTGAGATATCATTGACATGTCTTTGTATAAAAGAAATAGCACGCGCGCATGCATTCGGATCATTAAAATGGACATTTTTAAACCTGGGGTCCAGGATGGTCGATACTGCCAATAAAGGATTCGTTTCGATTAAGCCAATTCGGTTATTTAGCTCTTTTAATGCACGTTCCTTGAACTTCCCTATTAGGCCACTTTCGTCATTCTTTGAGTTTATATTCTTAATTTGTTGTCTTAAGCAATTTACAGTTGGTATAATTTTGCTTATGGTTACTCATTTATCGCCGCATAATTCCCTCGTTACATTTTGAAATGGTTGTAGTACCAGAATTATTTTTTGGATTAAGTTGTCTACTGCGGCAGTGAGAATTTCTAGCGCTCGAGTATTCTAATATAAAATTTCAAGCAGTGTGCTTCTTAGCTTGATGTATCTATCTAGCATATATAAGTACTATTCCAACATCTGTTTACGTCCAATATAAATTTCAGGTAGTTCGCGCCTTGCTTTGCTCTTAATAAATCGCTTCGAACTACGCTATTTTTAAAATATTTTACGATTTCTCTTACCTTTGTTATAAGTCCAGTGACTTGTTCTTCTTCAAATATGTTTTCTACAACACATTTGATTGTATGGTCAAAGCAAGGTATATGTTTTGATGGGTCTAAAAAAGTGTTAACAGCTGCTATTACATTGGTGCCTCTATCCGTGATAGCAGCTACAATATTTTGCTTTGACAAGTCAAATCTTTTAATAATTTTGTCTAAGTATTGTGCAATGTTTTCTGCAGTGTGGCGAGTACTCAGTGGTTCCGTTGCGAGGACTTTTGATTTAAGGTTGTTATGTTTTATATCAAAACAATGGATAGTAACTCCAAGAAAACGTCGAGTAGATCTCATTACAGACCAAATATCAAACGTAATTGCATAAGAATGTGCTTGTTTCAACTTAATTTTATAATTTTCTATGGCCACGTCGTAATTATCATCCAATCATTGTTTTAACGTATCTACGGAAAGGAGTTTAATGTGAGGAGCTACCATTTGCCATCAATAATATGAAAAGGCCTGTGATCTGTACAAATAAAATACAGCAAATGTCTGATAATCATTTCGAATTGCAGACCTTCCTCAGAATAAGAAGCTGCTCTTTGCAATGTTTCAGTGATTGTGAGTTGAGTTTTTGTCATGCTCGTACTTGGAAAACATTTAATTATATTACTGTTTGTAGTTGTATTTGAAATTCCTGCGTTTATCACTGAAGTAGATTAAATATCATTCGTTTTACTTGCTTGTGTTCTGTATGGTCTAGTTTTCACTATTGAATGATCTTCGTCAGTTTTTGTAGTATTTACATCTGCATTTTTTCTTTACGTTGAAAAACTTTAGTTATTGTTTGATTTGAACTTGTTCTCTTTTTGATTGCATCTTCTTGGGTACTGATACCAAAATAAATAAATAACTGAGCTGAACATCAGTATCGAGACTCGATAATTGTTTTCGACAATTGCCCGTCACTATTACGATCATTTTTTTTTTTTTATTCTTTCGTTTCTATTATTTCCGACAATTACCTATCCATCACTATTAAGATCTATCTATAAAAATAATTTTAATTTGCATCCGTAGTGGACTCAGGACTCCTGTGTTATTTCACAAGTAAAAAAATATTCCAATGCAACAAGGTCCATTACTCACCTTTTATTATGAGTTTTCTAATGCTTTTGTAAATTGGTAGTGTTTCCACGAGTTTTATTAGTTTTGAAACATATTTTACAGGAAGCACTGTTGTCATCATTCTTCCGAAATGATTTTCAGACATCACTTTTTAGTGGAGGCGGCATAATAAAATAATTTGTCTTATTTCCAAACTACTAATCATAGAACATTTACTACCGGGGGCGAATTTTTTTTCTCGTACCAGAGCTGCCAAATATCTCGTACTTTTCATACATAATTTCGTAGAAGTATAAATTAAAAAAAATCTTTTAATATCCATAATTTACACTATGTACTAATACTAGCTATCCATACCTTAACTTATGTTAAATTTAGTTAGCTTATTCCTTAAGTTTGGGGCACTATGTCTGGAACCTCCTCGTGGTGTGCCCCGGGCAACGGCGGCCGCATCACGGCCGACGGCTAATACCAGACCGACGGCGTTCCTCCCCTGTACCCCTCTGCTCATCAGAGGAGACAAGGGATGGGGCAAGAGCGGACCTGCTTTGGCTCGTCCACTACGGACGGACTCGTCGTTGACGGCAGAGGAGGAAGAAAACCTCCTTAAAAAATTGAGAGGATACAACCTCTTTAAAAAATCGCTGACGGCGGTGGAGTAAACCACCTTAAAAAACCTTGGACGGACTGTGGTGGAGTAAACCACCCTTTAAAAAATCACGGACGGACGGTGGAAGACAACCACCTTAAAAAATTACTGGACGGAGGTGGAGAAAACCACCAGTATAAAAAATCAAGGACGGACAGTGGAAGGAAACCACTTAAAAAAATAACCGGACGGTTGAGGATGAGCACCTCGTTAAAAAATCAAAGACGGACTTGACAAGGACGGACGGGAGCTTAATGACGGCAGAGGAGGAAACCTCTATAAAAAACCAACGACGGACTGGTGGGGGAGGGGATGCGTTCATTCGCCTCCTTCTCCTGCCGTTGCAGGACGGCAGAGGAGAAAACCTCGGTAAAAAATCATGGCCGGGCTAGCGGGGTGGGGGTGCGTTCATTCGCCCCTTACCCCCGCCATATGCCAAACATTATTGCAGGGACAGAGGAGAAAACCTCTATAAAAAACCCAACGACGGGTGGGTGGGGGACAGGTGGTGGTTCATACGCCTCCTTCTCCTGCCAGGCCGAACCAAGGGGAGATGGGTCGGGGGGCCTGTCTTCCCATTGCACTGGTTTGGCGGACGGGGAGACAGTTTGTCACCAGGCTGTCTCCGTCAGCGGGCGGCCCTTCCGGGCCTTGCCGCCGGGGCGGCGCGGCTGGATGCCAGCGCAGTACCCGCGTCGCCCCAGCATGGCGGCGGACGGTGCACCGTGGAGTTTTTTAGTGAGTAGGAGTCTCACATAACCACTCGTTCCCCCGGGCGAGTGTGTACCCATGACGGGTTTTCCACTCCACGTTAACAAAAAAAAAAAAAAAAAATTCCTTAAGTTTGGAGCCGTTAAATGAAAAATAAATTTACCTTGGTTTACATTGTCCCGCTATCAGTGTTTCATATTTTGGAATACATTGCCTTAGATAGTTTGAAATTTATACAATTTCCTTTGCAATTTGTTCCTTTAGCACTTTCTGCAGCTAAAAGTCTACCATTTCCTGTATCCATATTTATGAGATGATTGAGGTTTGATTGAGGTGCCTTTGTGCGTGGATCATGAAAAACTACAGGATAGATTTTGATCCATTTTTTTTTGTTTTATTCCGTACTCCTTATCAAAAAAATAATGATCACGACACCTTAATAATATATTATTAATAAAATATATTAAAGTTTTAAGAAACTACGAATCTGCAGGCACAACTAGTCTGTATTAAGACGATTACTAAGGTCTGTGTTAATTTAATTAGTTTTGATGAAAACCTGCACACGCGGACATTTATGGGGTTTAGCCAACCATTGCATTATGCAAACCAAATGAAGTCAACTTTTGATACCGTAGACCTGATGAAACAAGTTTTTTTTGCCAAAAGTTTTTTAATTCGGCATGGGATTTGAGATTTTTCATTTTAGCAACCAGAGAGCTTGATGGATAATATGCACAATTCGTTTTCTAGGAAATTTAAGCCTCTGCAGTCAGCCTTAAAATATCATATATCTTAACCACTCATTGCGAAAGTCACTGTCACTAAGTATTCCTTAAGTAAAATTAACTACTGAATAATTAGGGTATTAAAAAACGGTAATACCCTGGAACTTCAACTACTATTGCATAATAGTACATTATGGTACAAGTGTGTAATGTTGGTGATTACCGCTGAGGCGCCATTGAGACCCGAGCCGTTAGGTGAGGGTCTTAAGAGAGCCGAAGACGGTAATCACCAATACACACGTGTATCATACGACGTTTTTCAACACACTTGTGAAGAAAATAATAATAAAAAATCATTTTTCCTTGGAGTTTTCAGGTAGTAAACTTTGCATAACGTTAAGGGCTTCACATCTTATAACGGGCGGTGTACAACATAAATCATTTTCTTGATAACCAGTACTTGTAGACATTTTAATTAATAAATAACTAAAATTTCAATAGTGACAACGAGTTGTGAATTTTTTTTCGCTATGGCGGGAAAAATTAATCAGTTTGCGCGCATCTAACAATGGCGATCAGCCATAGACTAAAGGAATGAGGTTTCTTTTTCTTTGCTTTCCGCAGATAGCGTTTTAGCCACGTATAAAATGGGGAATTTAAAGTTTTCTATAATACAGAGAAAACAAAAGTTATATTTGAGTGAAAGTTTTATTAATTAAACACGTGTAAGTTGAAATTATCTATTTAAATACGAAGTTGTATGAAATGAGTAAGCAATAGGTACATTAATTTATTTGTTCTATTGATCATTATCTTTTTTGTATCGAAATTTTTTTAAGAACAAAGCAACTCGACCAATAAAATAAAATAAAAACTCTATAACTCACTTGTGAACAATAGCAATGAAAAAGTCACAGTTTGATTACAGGTGTCAATAAGTGCCTAATTGCGGTGATATTAGAGCCACTTTATGAGCAAGTGTGTTGAAAAAATATATTTCCCCACATGTTTCATGTAACAGAGATAAGAAAGCAATATTTATTCATTAATGCCTTATGAAGGTAATAAAGGTAATGACAACAAATTCATCTTAGCGGGAATTTTCCGGTCAACGTCTAAATATACGTTTGGTGATGAGGTATATTTTTATAATTAATATTTCTTTTAATAGTATCCATGACGCAGGCAGTCAACACTGTTAAAATCTCGTAAAAAAGAGTACGAGAATTTTATTTTTCTCGTATCTCGTACAGGACTACTAATTCTCGTAAAGTTACGAGATTTCTCGTACATCTGGAAACGCTGGCCATTGATTATAAATTTCCGAAGCAAAACAATCAAACATTTCCAATTATTGTTGCAACTCATTATATGAAGTACCTACTCTACGAGCAAGGCATCGAAAACGTTTAATAAAATAATAATAAAAATTATACTGTAAAAAATACTTTTTACGCTTTAAATTTAACAACGAAAACATAATATAAATTAATATTTTGCCATTACTGAAGTAACTTACACATATGTAATTAATTAATTTCAACTAGGATATATCTTTCAAATTCAGTTTGTGTTTATTTTGTGGCAACACTTCTACGGTCAACTTTTTGGTTGGGGATTCTAATCAATTCTAATAGCTGCAGTAGAGCTGTAATGTATTAATACCAATGAAAAGCATCACTATGGGATTAGTATCGAAACGAAGTTTTGATTCCAAAAATACATGGCATCGCATTCAAAGTATCGATACCTAACGAAATTGAATGTTTTCTGTATCCCTACTTGTTTCATGTAACATTTTTTGTTCATATCTTGTAGCCTCTGGTTGGTCTATGCTTGTAGTTGCGATCAGAGATAAATAACAATTGTTGCGATAGATTGGAATACTACCATAGAGTAATCAGTAAAGTAATTGGTTATTGGTCTATGTAATACATCGAATACTACAGTACATGGTCTATGCTACAGTACGTACACCACCACCACACCTCTGGTTATTGGTCTATGACGTACACTACGTACAAAGCAGAGATAAATAACAATTGTACAAAGTACGTATATTACTGTACTATATGCGCCCAACGCTACCTTTTTATTTAGTGTTAAAATAATGAAAATTTGAGTTGGAATCACTAAATAATATGTACATAGAAGTAAAACTTTTATGATAAAATAAATAGGTATTTGTTGTTTCTGCTACACTCACAATTTTTGTTTAACTTACTGTAATGTAACGTAAAAAATGAGGGTGCCGACTCCTCGGGTCCTTCATTTGATGGTTGAATAATAAAATATTTTACTTGGTAGATAATCGTGTAAATAGATTTTAAAATTATTATGTTGTTATTTTAATCACACGGCTTCTGGTTTCTCTTTCTATTCAGTTTTATTAAAAGTGCGTCGCTACATACAACGTTTTATTTAGATTTATAATTTCTGCAAAACATTATGTGGCACCTAAACATTGGCTATTTTAACTCGTATTCGTAGTATTACTAAGTGACAACAATCCAATTTTGATAACATAGTTTTTAGTTATATATTTCATTTTCACCATTATTTGCTGTAAAAACTGCTATGAGAATATAAAAAATGCTACATACTAATGATTTTAGGTAGGGATCTCATCTATATAAATTATACTTAAATATTAGCATTCATCGTTTTGGTCCCAATTAAAGTGCTAGTAATGTTTATGTGTACAATTTAAAATAATTTCTTTTTTTTTTTCATAGAAAGACTAAATAAATATGTGTAAATATTCATTGTACATTTTTTTTTTGCATTTACTTAAAAATAAATTTGTTGCATATAAGTACAAAATATTATGCTAATGTTTTACAACATTGGTAACTTTAAATTAAGGGTGTAAATATATATTTACAAGGCTATTAAGCAACTTTATTAACTTGTGTCAAAATTTTAATCATGTGTAACATTGGATAGATAAATGACTTCACACACCTGAAACAATTTTCACTAGATATAATATCCATTACAGAAAAATATAATAAATTGGATCAACTTTGTACATTTTTTTTAATATTTGATTTTACTGGTTTTTCAATATTTTATAGAGGAAAAGCCATATTTTATGAGTTATAACTAATCCACAAAGTTATTGTTCTACTTTTTTTCTCTGATCCAAGTTTGGATGTATGCAAAATATTTGTGATAATATTAACACAAGATTTTTCCTATAATTAACATAACTATGTTAAATTTGTCTAATCTTTCTGTCTGTCTTTGTTAAACTCTCTGACTATTTATAACTACCAATCATATATTACAAATTACAGACCATGAATCACAGCCTACTAATCATTTGATAGTTCGAGTGTGTACGGTCCTTAGGCGTGTTGTTGCTGGTTTATATAATGTATGCAGTCACAGAGCATACCTGTTGCTATTCGTTCCCTGTCAATAGTGTGGGTCATTAGTATGGTTTCAATGTTCACACCAATAAATATATAACAACTAATAAATTAAAATGATTTTTTTTTTTCAGTTAAACAGTGACAGTGGTGATGGTCCAACATTTAAACTTTGACCACTATAAAATATATAAACAATGAAACTGCAAAAGGAAACTATTATAAGAATAGACTCAACAAACACAATCAAAGAACAAGAAACAATCAACATACTATGTTTTGACATTACAAAGTATAGTCAGTTGACTCAATTTCTTTGCTGTTCTATAACTGTGTTTATATTTTATTTAGCATATGGATATTTATTAGAATTAATCTTCTCTAAGCCAGAAGTAAAACCAGTGAGTTTGTATATAACTTTAGTACAATTTATGATGACAATGTTATTAAGTTATGGAGAATCTCTGATAAGAGATACAATTAAAAGGAAGTAAGTATACAATTTAAGATAAATGTTTCCATTTTTTTAATACACTAATGTGGCCATAGCATGTTGTCCACCTTGAACACTCTTCTCTAAGAAGCTCTAGAAATCATACCACAGGAACACCACACAAAGTCATTTGGATCTTTTGTAGGGTAAAGGTACTTCACCAGACGGGCTGCCCCAAGTAGAGAGAAATCTCTCAAAGAGATTTCAAAATGACAAATTCTTATTATGTACCAGATGTAGTTATAAATCAATAGATATAAAAAAGAAATAATAAACATTTCATAACTGGCACCACTTGATTTTTAAAAATAACAAATGTAATTATGTTAAATGTAGTGTGAAATGATTAAGTAATAAATTAATAAATAAATAATGTACAAAACAATCTAATAAAAAATATTTTTATGATAAATAATTCTGGTACCTATTTCAGGGTTCCATTAAGAACTTATGCAGTATTAGCAGCTTTGACATTGGGAACAATGTCATTGTCAAATTTGGCACTTAGTTATCTGAATTATCCGACACAGCTAATATTCAAGAGCTGTAAACTTATTCCAGTGATGATAGGCAGTATCATAATATTAGGAAAGAGATATGGATTCTTGGACTATATTGCTGCTGTTGTCATGTGTTTTGGGTTGACTATGTTCACTTTAGGTAAGTAATGTAATTTTTCTTTAATTTTTCATAGAAAATTCTTTAAAGTACAGCTGTCTAGGGGAAAATTAGAATTGCATGAATTAGAATTGCATTATAGCGAAGCAAGTTGAGCGAGTAACACCTGTTACAGTAGCCCGATCATATTTAATGATTTTAATAAGTTTTCCTGTTTTTTTTTCATTGTAAAGTGTTTTTGGTATATAGTAGTGTATTAGTCAAATATATTTGAGTAACCAATTTGCAATAATTCACATTATATAATGCGAGGGAAGTCTTTTTCTAAATCAAATTCAAGCATACGAGTTTATTTCCAACCGTTCGAAGATAACGCGTAAGTGACACGATATGCACGGCGCTTAGGCTCTTTTGGACGTTAAATGTGGACATTGCTATTTGTTATGTGAACGTTTCAACGGTTGTGACTATTCGAATTTGCTAACAAAGTTTATACACGGCTGCGTCGGTTATCATCATTTATTCATTGCATTATGAATACTTCTGAATGTGCTGCTTGTCGTAGCCATCTGGAGGGCGTGCCGTGCTTGTGTTGTTGTCGTTGTAAAGATAACTATCATCATATTTGTGTAAACATTAGCAAGGATCAATACAAGGAAAATTATCAACTATATAAAACAGGCTGGGTTTGTCCATGTTGTAACTGTAAAGCACCTAAACTAGGCGACAACTCAAACACTCCAGTGCGTGCATCTACATCTCTTGAGGTTCAACCCCCAAATACGTGTTCCTCACATAACGAATACGACAACGTTACACTTCGTACAAAAACACGTAGCAAAATTAGCTCAGATTTGCTCACTGCCGACATCGTCCGTGAGGTTATTAGAGAGGAACTCGACAAGAAATTTAGCTCCCATATTGTGGACATTCAGACTAGACTTTCTGACGTGGCTGAGTCTCTTTCGTTCTTCAATAGTGAGTTCGAAAGAGTTAAAAACATCTGTGAATCACAAAGGCAGAAAATAGATACATTGGAAAAGGATAACGAGACGATCCGTGCCTTAACTCTGGATCAATCATATCGATTGCAACAGTTGGAGATTTTATCACGCAAAACTAACGTTGAAATACAGTGCATACCTGAATACAAGTCTGAGAATATTTATAACACAGTACAGCAAGTTGCTAAGGTTGTTAAGTGTTCTCTGGCTGAATCCGATGTTCATTATTGTAGTCGAATTGCTAAGCTTGATAACAAGAGTCCTAGACCACGCTCTATTCTGGTTAAGTTCGGAAGTCAGCGACTTCGCGACAACTTTCTGGCTTCCGTTGCAAAACATAACAAGAATAATCCATCCGAGAAACTCAACACTAGCCATCTAGGGATCGGTAGCAAAAAGAGCCCTGTTTATGTTACTGAACATTTAACTCCCGAAGCCAAGTCGTTGCATGCCGCCACTCGACGTAAAGCGAAGGAGCTTCAGTACAAGTTTGTTTGGGTGCGTGACGGCAAGGTGTTTGTAAGAAAATCTGAAAATTCTAGTTATATCTTGATTAAAAATCTTACATTTCTTAATACACTCAATTAATTAATTAGCTTAAACCTTTGTAATATTTTTTTTTTCTTTGTTATTATTATTATTTTTTGGTTTGTTTATTATTGTAACTGTTTTGTTCTTTGTCTAGCTTTCAACTAATGGTTAAATTTTATTACCAAAATGTCAGAGGCTTAAAAACAAAAACTATAGATTTTTTCAACAATATTGTGTGTCATAACTATGACATTATTATTTTGACTGAAACTTGGCTTAATAGCAGCGTCTTCGATTCAGAGTTATTCGATAGTCGTTATAATGTGTATAGGCGTGATAGAGAAACCGGTGGTTTTCATAATAAAAAGAATGGAGGAGGAGTTCTCCTAGCTATCGCTAAGCATCTGGAGTCTACTCGTCTCATGTGTTTAGAGTCAAAGTGTGAGGATCTGTGGGTGAGAGTGGTGACTGGTGCAAGGAAAATACTTCATCTTTGCGCAGTATATTTACCACCTCCCATACAGAGGCATGTACTAAAAGAGTTCTTGGAGACTGCTGACCGAGCGTTTGAACGTAACAGTATGGAGAATGTTGTCTTTATTGGTGATTTCAATTTGAGTTCGATTTCTTGGAACTTTTCGGGTAACGGCGACTCTCCTTGCAATACAACAAACACTAGTCTTTACACAAAAACCCTGCTCGATTTTATAGTGCTCCATGACTTGAGACAGTACAACAACTTAGTTAATATTAAAGGAAAACAGCTTGATTTACTGCTTTCCAACGTCGACATATCTGATCTGGTGGGGAACGATTGCCCTCTTTCCTTAGTTGATCCATTACATCCGCCTTTTGAGTTTTCTATTTTTCTTGGGGACTTTACTAGCCTACAATCCTGCAATAGTACACATTTTTGCTTTCACAAAGCTAATTATGAGGTTATCTTAAAAGAACTTTATGAAATATCGTGGGAGAGGGAATTCAAAGATTTATCTACGGTTAATGATATGTTGTCAATATTTTATGCTAAATTGCGTGTAATTATCGACAAACATGTACCCAAGTCAGCATCTTCTCGGTCTCAAAAGTACCCTGTATGGTTTTCTCGTGACCTCATAAATTCCTTACGTGAGAAATATAAATACCACAAAAAACTACGTAAATTTAACAATAATCCTCGCGATCGGCTGTCTTTTGTTCGCGCTAAAGACAGATCATCAGTTTTAATGTCCTCATGCTATAAAGCGTATTTAACCCAACTGGAGTGCAGTCTACGATCCAACCCTAAATTATTCTGGTCATTCGTCAAACAGAAAAGAAAGGGACGGAGCCACTACCCAAATAAAATGTATCTAGATCAACGGTCAGCTTACAATGGCAAAGATATTTGTAATCTTTTTGCTCAGAATTTTTCTCTAGCATATAGCAAAAATACTCGTCCACATTCAGCAAATTTATTGGTGAGTTCACCTAAGACTACTAGTAGCTATTTGACATCTCTTAAATTCAAAGACTGTAATGTTCTAAAAATATTAAAGAGACTCAATCCATTTAAAGGCGCTGGTTCGGATGGTATACCGTCCATCTTTGCTGTGAAGGCAGCAAAGGCTCTTGCGCATCCACTCTGTCTTTTATTTAATAAGTCATTCTCAAGTGGTATTTTCCCTGAAACTTGGAAGAAAGCTCTAGTAGTACCTATACATAAAAATGACAGTAAAGAACTAGTGAAAAATTATCGACCCATCTCGATCTTACCTACGTTCGCCAAAATTTTTGAAAAACTGGTACACCCTATTCTATCGTGGCATTTCAAAAACATTATTTCAATACATCAACACGGGTTTATGAAATTGCGATCTACGAATACGATTCTTGTGTCCTTTATCAATCATGTTTCATCTTTTCTTGATCGCCGTCTCTCAGTTAGTGCTATTTACACAGATTTCAGCAAGGCATTCGATAAAGTGAACCATGACATTTTACTTCACAAGCTTTCTACCCATGGTATCGCCCAGTCCTTGCTCAGTTGGTGCTCATCCTATTTATCAGACAGAAAATCTAGTGTAGTAGTCAATGGCCATGCCTCTGCCTGGTTTCCAGCTTGTTCTGGTGTGCCTCAAGGCTCCCATCTAGGCCCTTTATTCTTTAACATTTTTATTAATGACATAGGTAAGTGCTTCACTAATTCTGACTACTTTTTATATGCTGACGACCTTAGGTTTTTCCGGTCTGTTGATAGTTGGGCCGATATATCTTTGATACAGAAGGACTTAAATAGGCTATGTGAATGGTGTATTTCAAATGATATGGCCCTGAATGTTTCAAAGTGCTATTCCATCCTTTTTACCCGAAAAAAAGATACAATTCAACCTATATACAGTATTGGAAACAATACACTTTTAAATGTGTCTCATATCCGCGATTTGGGCATCATTCTGGACAGTAAACTTCGTTTAAACATTCACATAGATGACATCGTCTCAAGGGGATTCAGGCGTCTAGGTTTTGTACTGCGCAACTGCAAGGACTTCAAATCCCCAAGCACAAAAATTTTACTATACAATGCGCTGGTGCGTAGTATAATGGAATACTGTAGTACTGCATGGAATCCTTTCTACGATGTTTATAATAATAAAGTGGAGCGAGTACAGAAGCGATTTCTATGGCATCTTACTTATGCTTGTTACTTAGGTAAGAAACTGCAAAGTTATGGCGACCGTCTGAAACACTTTAATATATGCACATTAACTAATCGAAGACGCATGCTAGACGTTGTTTTTCTCACCAAGTTGATTAAAGGCTCCATAGAGGCACCGAATCTTTTATCGTCTTTATCATTTACTGTTCCAAGAAAATTGCCAAGGCCAGCTAGTTTTAATCTGTTTGCAACAGAAGGAGTTGTTTCAAACTTGGGGTATAATGCTCCCATAGCGCGAATAACAAGACTTGTTAACATACTCCATAAATCTAACAAGCTAGACATTTTAAATGACGACGTTCCGGCAATCAAAAAATATTTCGCTCACTTAGAAGAATAATTTTGATCCAGTAGTTTATTATATATTAGAATTTATGTTGTTTATTACCTTTAATTTGATCTCTCGTCTGTTTCTTGTTACTCGCTATATTCTATTTATCATGTAGTCTACACTTTTAATTATAGTAGCACTAAGCAATGTTCTTTGTCTATTTTTCTTTACTTGTTTTAGTGTTTATTATGTAAGTGTTCAAATAAATAAATAAATAAAATAGTGCTGTTAAAACATCGACTAACTATCAAACAATCAATTGTTGATTCCCAATACATAATATAGGTGATTTCTGTAATTACTATGGCCTTTTTTGTTTTAACTCTTGAAGTTGCTAAAGTGTGCTACCATCGGAACATGATGACTTTTTTTTATTGTTGTCTGTTGATGATGGGCTGACATAATATTCCATACTAAAAATAATTGGTTGTTTTAAATAAACCATCAATTACTATCAATCGTCCAAAGAACAAATGTTTTACCAACACTAGTGAAATAACTCAAGATTAACTAAGACTCAGGCAGTTCAGGTATTATGTAAAAGAATTCAATGAGTTAAGACCTAACTTTTTTTCTTTTATTTAAGCCATCTTACTAAATCTTTAGTATATAAAACATTAAGGTATCAAGTTATGTACAAATTTGGAAATGGTAATTATGATTTTTGGTCCATCACCTTTTTAAAATGTTTAGTTTATATTATTTATATCGTAATTAGACGAAACTGGCTCATCAAGCTCATGTTTTATTAACGGAACTGACCTTTGTTCAATAAGGGGTCCTATCTCAGTTGATATTGTTGTTTTACTATAAGAATAAAAAGTTCTCTATAATTTATCATTGTTGTACCGTGAAACTGTGGAACCATCTCCCAGCCAATACTGTTCCCTCCTTACGACATTGGATCTTTCAAGCGTAATGTGAAGACATATTTATGCAAGCCAGCATGATTGAAATGCCAATGGATTTAGGTATTTCGGTGGACGCCATTGTTTTTGGATTGTACTGTGCTTACCATCAGATCAGGGACAACCGTAAATGTATTGAGCTATTATATAAAAAAAAATACTATAGAATATTTTCTTCAAACAACTACTTCAAGAGGTGAATGAATTTTATAAACTCACCCAACCCTTTACTGAATTCAGTATGGGTAAAGTTGTTTATGGCAAATTAAACATTTTTTTCACTCTATTCTTGAAGAATGATCATGTTCTAAGTGGCTAAGAAAAAGACAACAGCGTCATAAATATCTTTAAAGTTAATTTACTCACTCTTACAGCTGACTCAAGCACATCTCCTAATTTCGACTTTGTAGGAGTGGTTGTTATTTCATTAGCATTGCTATGTGACGCCATTATAGGCAATGTTCAAGAGAAAGCCATGAAACAGTTCCAGGCAACAAATAATGAAGTAGTTTTCTATTCATATGCAATCGCCTGTATCTATCTAGTCATCATAACTGGTGTGACTGGGGTTTTTGTGGATGGATTCATATACTGTACTGAGGTAAGATATTGTCATTGCCTGTTTGAAAATTTTACGAGCTTGCCTAGTTTATTATACCCTTATATTTATGATGAGTTTTTACAGAGGTTTTTATAATTATTGAAGATAAGTCAATATAATATTAGTCAATGATGGCCCAGTGGTAGCGTATACGTACATAGCGTCGATCGACGTGAGTTCGAATCCCTGCAATGAGCCTAAGCTTTACGTGAAGTAAAACATAATGTTAAAACCGTGGTAGAACTGTCACCTTTAAGTAGACAATCTACCGCCAAGTACATATATGTGTGTTCCGACAGCTGCACTAGATAGTGCCAGATTGAATATACTTGTGTTTATATGCGCGTATTAAGGTTTTTTATTGTCTAAAGGCTATTTATAGACTGGATCGTTATGCCAATGATAGTGATGTCCGGAAATGACTCACTCCTTGTAAATCCATAGAAAGAAATCATTAATAATTTCATTAATTAATAAGTTCACTGGGATGTTTTCCAAACCCCAGTGGTAGTATTTTTTTAACACTCATAAATGCCTTTTCAGGTCCTAAATTCAATAAAGTATTTTTGATATTTACACAGCCTCCTTTAAACTTTCAGAATCCAAGTACGATGTACAGTAACATATTTTTGTTAAGTGTTAGCGGGTATATGGGCTTGCAAGCTGTGTTAACATTGGTCCGGATATGCGGCGCTACCGTCGCTGTAACGGTTACCACTATGAGGAAAGCGCTCTCTATTGTGATATCATTTTTGCTCTTTAGCAAACCTTTCGTCTTTCAGTAAGTAAAGAATGTTACTGGTGATTAATTTCTCATTTAATAATTTATTTGCAATTGATTGTTGTTTCTTGCAGTTTGGTCACTGAGAGAATGCGTTCCTGACGTCTTTCACAACAGACGACTGTTTTACGTCACAAAATGCGGCCCATTACGCCATTTGGGTTTGCCATTTCTTACCAGAAATATAAAAGTATTGTACAAGAAATAAAGTATATATATTAAGGTCGGAGAAGGATATTTCGAGTAAAAAATGGCAATCCTAATTAGCGTGATGGCCGCCACTTTGTGACGCTAAAAGAGGCGTCTGTAACAGACGTTAGGAACGCATTCTCTCAGTGTCCGAACTATTATAGGTTTACTGTATTTTGTGCTACATTTTATAGTAGGTTCATAAGATTTTCAATTCTACAGAAAAATATTGCAAAGTAGGAATTAAAGTACTATTGTAGAATACCTGTGGGTACCTTAAAAATCCAGTATTTATTTCATAATAAATATCCTCATGTATCAAAATGATCAGATTTTCATTTTGCAAGTGATTTTAATTAGGGATGTAATGAAGCATAATTTTGCAGATACGATACTTATACCGATTATCGTAGTGAATAATCGGTGATACCGATACCGATACCGAAACTTTAGTAATAAATAAGAAGTATGTAAGCTCCTACACATTTTTACCCGCCTAACGGAAGGTAAAGATTTTTAGGTGATTGTATGTGTCTCTGTTATGCACAAAACTGGTGGTAATCTTTTTTAATGATTCGTACATATTAGATATTTAATTTTGAAATGAAAAGGCTCGAAACAATACAATGCTTAGTAAAAACTGCCAATGTCGCCGGCGGCTCTCTCGCCTGCGACGAAAGGACAATATTATCTTTGCTTCGCCTGCTTTTCAAATTGTTAGATATCGGTTGATAAATAATAGTCCGTTCGGTTATATCGTATCAGTATAGTTATAATCATAATTTTAATGTACTTACCCAAAAATTGTAAAAGTTTGAGTTCGATTATTTAGCAGTTTTATATTATAAAAGTGACAAAAAATATGAGTGTTTGAGGTTAATAAATAATTAGTCTTATTCCATAAACACTTGACAAAATTAAAATAATAAAAACATTTGTTTGATAATAATTTCTATCTCAACCTCATCTATTTTTAATTCGGTCATACATCATATGTATCCGCTGGTATATATCAGTCAATCCTAACGAAGGCACATATACGATAACTGGGAAAACGTGACGTCATAAAAGTAGTAAAGTTATAACATGTTATGTAGTTGGATGTTAGTTTATTTGTATCTGATGTTATGAATTAAATCGTCTCTGCCGTCGAATCTATTAATTGATGTACATCACTTCAAATAGGCAACCGGACAATATTTCAGAAAGTGTTATTTATAAAGCTAGGTAGGCTAATAATTGGAGTTTGGTTTGACATGAAGAAATAAGATCGCATATTTATTAATTTATAAATAAAAATCAATATTATTTCACACAAAAATTGATTAAATGATGAATATAATATTAGAACGATTATTTTCAAAACATTTTATATTTTTTGTGATTACGGTCCGGTTGCCTATTAATACAATTACCCTACAAATACCTCTTTTTACAATTCTAGATACGCGTGGTCGGGCATGTTGGTAGTTTTGGCAATATATCTAAACCACTACAGCAAGAAGCATCCGAACTACGTGCCCACGCCGGTGATCGCGTTCTGGCGTCACATTCAGAACTATTACGATTCAGAATACAAATATCTAAGGATAAAAAGTAAAATGTACGCAGATACTGTTTAATAATTAGTTTTTAATTTAATTATAAATCGTTTTATAAGTGAATATATACGATATATAGATGAACTAGGGCACAATTAATACAATATACCGGACTTAGGCGCCACCTCCACGAGCGTATGCCACGAATTCGTACTGCTATCGTCGGGTGATATCCACGAGACGATCAATCTTCCGTCGTCTCGATTCATAACTGATTACCGTGTGTCCGCAACAATTTTTGCACAGTTGTTTTGCTGAAAGGAACTCAGTCGGGTGACAGTAAAGAGCGAATTCAGGAGTGTTACTATAGTTTAGTGGGGCGAGAATGCGTCATGTTTTGCAGAGAGTAGGTAGCTTCTCGCACCATCCGCGTTGCGATTCTGGCTTTTTCTCATCAGTGTCACTCGCCACGATAGTATTGCCGTGTGAAGACATTCATATTGTTACAGAATGAAGTGGCAGGACGATAATATCGCCGCGATTAACTCGTTCGTGGAGGTAGTGCCTTAATCTTACATATAAACATAAATCATGAAAGCAATGAAGCGGTAGCGTGTATAGACACCCTGTCGATCGACGTGAGTTCGAATCTTTGCAATGACCTTGAGCTTTCGGCAAAGGGAAACATATAAAACCATAGCATGGTGGTAGGGCATATTTAATTCCCATTTGGCTAACTACCACCACCCCCAAGTTGGAATGCAGCCAAAAACTCTTCTTATCTAGTATTTTTAATTTATTAAAGCCACATTTCCTCAAGCCTTTCTTGTCCAATGTAATTTAATGAGTTGCAAAATCGTCTAAACGTCGCGTCGTCTAAATCAAAACTATAATTTTTTAAAACAGATTTTTCAATCAACAGATAATTAAGTAACTATCTTTGATTAATGTTTTTTTTTTTTAATTTTGACAGCTTTTTATACAATTTCCATCAAAATGTCAAAACTATTCTTCATATAAAGTTATCTGACTATCTAAAAATCTGTCCTTTAAACGTACTTACAACCTCGTGCCAAATTTTATGACCGCAAACGCAAATTTATATACAAATGATACAGATATTTTAATAAATTATATTTAATAACAGTTATAAAAGATAATTATTTATCTAAAAGCAAGATAACAAACTTATTAGGGCTTTCTGAGTATTATTTATTCGACTGTCCCATGTGCGATTTCAGACTCGTTGCTGTGTTCAAATCGGCACTAAAGTTTAGCGCAAGATATACTTATTGTTACAAATAATCCTGATTTTTTGGTTTTATTTGTGCATTTAAATAAGTATGGGGCTAAACAATTTCTGTATATTATTTAAATATTTAATGTTAGTAAATATAGCTCAATATTGTTGAAACTAAATCTTTGTTATTCAATATTATTAGATAATATGATTGGATTTGGATGTTTTGCTTAAACAAGATTTATATGTAAATTAAATTTATTTCTTATTAGCATATCATGATTATACAATAGCTATAACAATAGATAATATATTATTAAAAAGCGCACTTTTTGTGCTGCCATTATTATTTATAAAAGTTATAAAAAACTATAATTATGTACATGTGTGATAGTTAAATTGTATTTGAGACATAGTAGGAATTAAAGTAAATATAGGAATTAAAAAAAAGTATAATTAATTCCAAGGATTTTATTTTAAGAATAACTTCAAAAATTGTATAAAACGTCTATGTGTAAGTAAATAAAATTCATGTATTTATATATAAATGACATTTATTTCACTGTATGTACAAAATCTTATAAATCTAAATCGTTTTCATACAAAAGTGTCCAAATTTAACTTGTTTGAATATTTGGAATGTTATTTAAGACACTATTTTTCATTGGCTTTTATATATTTATAATAGACAAAATGATTACTTTGTTTAAAGCATAAAATGCGACGAGAGTAATAATTTTTATAACCTCTAAAGTACCAAATTGAAATTCAGTCAGGACTTAACAATTTTTTTTGGTTAATTACAGTTTCCAAAGTGCATTCAAATTGATCAATATATCTCGTCAATGTTTACACAAGTGTTACCAGATTCTTTTACCAAAACTTCCTATGGATTTCAGTAAAAATTTTAAAACACGAAAATGATTTTTATTTGTACAGTATATTCTCCATCTATACGTGTTATAACTTGGTATAAATAAAAGGACAAATATATTTTTTATTTTCTATATCTTCATAATCTATTTTTTCTTTGATGTAAATAAACTGATAAAAATGGTAAACATTTCGGCTTTTATTGATCTTAACAGATTAACATTAACATGCAGAAATTAAATTTCTTAATTTTAGTAGTTTAGAAACTCTAAACAGCAATAATTGAGACGAGAATAGAATTCTGTCGTAATGTTTTCATCACGTTATAATATTAAAACACCATAAAAATCCTCTATAAAATCCGAAATTAGTCTAAATATTTAGAATGTTCATTACAATTTCGTTATACATGATATCAGAACAGGAATATTGGTCAAATTAACAACACACAGGTCCATAAGTCCTAACTATACTAAATTAAATAGGGTTCGTCTCTAAATCTATCTTTCGCTCTTTAATGTACAAATAACTCTTTGGTATATAATCCTAAAACTAGGTTTATTTGTCTTTTTACATGAGTGTATTTATGCACAGATATAAACCAAAGCTTATTCATAAAGTGAGCATTTCAAGTTTTTAATCATTCAGTATAGGAAAAATTTGACGGAATTTTTACATCTATTTAACATTTATGTATAAATGTATTATTAACAAGGGTTATTGGTCGAAAAGCAGATAATAAATACGCTTCAACGAATGTATGTCTAAATTGATATTTGTTACGTCACAGGTCTATTAAAAGTAAAAGGTATAATTTTTTTTTTAATAAACTGAAATATATATCGATTGACAAAGGAGTAGAGTACGAGATGTGACATATAAAAACAGATGGCAGTAGACACGATCGAATAAAGTAGGCTTTTGAAATTTGTGTAAAAAAAGTAAATTTCTCTCTACATACTTTTAAGTTATTTATTTTGTATTTTAGTATATCATATTGTTATTAGCCATAGCTGTCCCGGATCTATCGAGACAACCAAGCAAACCTAGCATCCGCCCTGGGCGCCAAATTCATTTGTTAGAAAACAAACTTGTTTCTAAAACGTCTAGCACTCGGGAGGTAGTATTGTAATTGTCGATTTTTAAACGCCTGCGTAGCGTGTGATATCTCTGCCAGGGGAATTCCCTACCTATCTCGAAATCTGAAATGCTGGAGGTATTGGGCGCCAATGTCAAGTTTTTGCTCCAGTTCGCTAAAATTATAGGATCTGGGTCTGCTCTATAATAATAGTTAATAGTTTGAAAAATAAATACTTGCATGTCACCGCAACCATTTGCTGATCAATTTATTACGTTCACGTTTTTAGGAATGTTACCAGTACAAAGATAGATGTTTTAAACCATAATATATATTTTAAACGGACTTTAAAAAAGGACCTCTATGTTCGCGTGTACGCAATTTTTTTAGATACTACACAAGCGTGTTTTATTTATCTTGTACTAAGGTAATCTATAGACGTATGGGAAGGTTTTAGTATATAAAATATTTAGGTACTATTCTTATGTACAGACTTATACATATAATTTTCATTAAAGTCAGTTTTTTTTATAATACACTGTTGCTGCTGTGTGTGTGTGTGTGGGAGTACTCTATGTGATAATCCATAAAGCGCGTTTCAATACAGAATACGTTATACAAAACCAAATCTTGGTTAAATTCTCCATGTTTTCATGGACTACTCGATATTGCATCACGTCTATGAACACGTCAACTTATTTCTTACTACGTAAACAACGAGTTTGTACACAAACCAAAATAAAACCCTACAAGTGCTTACGCTACATAAATAATTAATAGAAGTGTCCACATGATACTATTAATACTTATATGTATTAGTGGACATACTTATGCGTACCTATATTTTTTTAGTTCCGTTTCAACGTCAGAATATAAGCGAGAAGCTATAACCAAGCTCACTCATACCTGTATTTAGTGTTTAAAGTATAAAAAATACTAAACACTAAGAAAACCGTTTAGTGGGTGTGGAGTGATTTATTGTACAATGTGACAAATTTCTTTTTTAAATAAATTAATGATTCTCATATTTATGGACGAAGTTATACTTAATTACCTGTAGAGAGGTCAGAATAAACTAATATTTAGGTATTAAATTTATACAATAAACTATAACGTTGAACCAAACCGGAACAATCAATAATGCCAATAACATAGTATATAACCGATTTTTTTTAAATTTATTATCGATTAATCATCACTTCAATCCCACGGAGTAAATTGACAATGACTAATGACAGACTTGAAAATAATGTTGCCACATTTATTTTTTAGTGTTGTACTACCGTATATATTACGTTCCAATTACTTGAATCGTAATTTTTTAAATACTAAACTGAGGGTTAATTCAAATATTTTGTGTTATTTAACATAACCGATAATTTATTTAAAACATATCAACGCGACGCGGCTGGCCCACACGTAATTCGATTTTGTCTTCCTAATTTGGCCTTCACCTTTAAAGGGTTTAATTTTTTTTACAGAAAATCAAAGGAATAATATCTCGTATGGTTTTACGAGTAGTTCGGATTATTGACATCACTATTTTAAAAACACAATAAACTAGCCACACATGGAATGTCATTTTACTCCGTGAGAATAAAAAGTACTTTAAAAATTTTCATATATAGTTTTGAATTTGTAAACTAATACCTGAATACTAGTTTTATTGTCCCAAAGTCGAACAAACGTACAATCCACACACGAACGACGACTCCATAGTGTATATATTAACTAAAAAAGACGCTATATCGTATCTGGCTGCACGAACTTATATTCTCACTTATATTAGTTACAGCACCACTAGTCCTGTACTTCTCTATAAGGTATCTCACTTGTCACAGTAAACGATTCGAAGTAATGATTTAGGAATTCGAAAGTGGGCCGTTTCTCTGGTATCGCGTCCCAGCATTCTAACATCCGCATGTATATAACATCTGGCAGGTAATGACCGACAGGTTTTGGCATTCGGTAACCTCTCTCGACCTGTTCTATCACATCTTTACCGTGTAGCCCCGGATATGGTATTTGACCGTAAGTGAATAGTTCCATTAACAATATACCATACGACCAAACGTCACTTTTAATTGAGAATCTTCCATATATAATCGCTTCAGGCGCCGTCCATTTCACCGGGAAACGGGAACCTTGTTTCGGACAATATTCGTTGTCTTCTATAATTCGAGCTAAGCCGAAATCACATATTTTCGCTATATTATTTTCACCTATTAAAACATTCCTAGCGGCCAGGTCCCTATGTATAAGCATTTTAGATTCTAGGTATTCCATTCCGGAGGCGACCTGAGCTGCGATGTAGACTAGATCTTCGAAATGTAGGTACTTCCCTTCGCCGTTTCTAAGGAACTCTAGAAGTGATCCTTTGCACATGTATTCCTGTACGATATAAACGGGTTCCTGCTGGGAACAGACCGCGTATAAAGCGACTAGACGCTTATGTCTAAACTTCTTCATGATCGCTGCCTCTTGGAGGAACGCTTGAGTGGACATTGTGCCTTCTCTAAGTGTTTTTACGGCGACCTGTAACATTAAAATCAATTATAATACTGTAATCAAATTTAAAAAAAAAAAACTTATTGTACTTCATCGCTAAACTATAAAAAATATTGTATATAAATAATATGTAGTATAAGATCTATGCGCGCGGTTGAAGTTAAACTTCTACGAATTTAGTATGGTTCGGTATTCAATTCCGTTCAGTAAAATGAAATTTCAAATGTGCTAGTTGATTGTATTTTAATCATGGTGATATGTTCACCGAACGGAACTAATCGCAATTTATAATCACAATAATATCTTACGTATTCGTATCTAACTACTACGTAACTAACCTATACCAGTGGTCTTTAATTTCAAGTTCATTTGACTAAAGGCAAATCAATTCATTCAATCATAGCCCACTCACGAACATTTGCTTTCGCGCGGACTATTATGTCGTCTTATTCCATCGCCCGCATCTGTGTTTTTCTCTTTTATTTCATCTACGGCGCGGCGCCACCTCCACGAACGAGTTTATCGAAGCGATGTTATCGTTCTGCCATTTCATTTTATAACATCTTTATGAACGTGTCTCTGATGAACTGTGCTGCGAGTTGTTGCGGTCACGCGGCAATCCGTCACAACTCGCGACGTTACGCTGTCTTCTAGAAGACAAATCGTCCCGTGGAAATGACACGTTAAAAACGGGAAAGGTTCGCTTTAAAATCGACTTTGCAATATTACTTTCACATCGTGCCCAAAGAAGTTTCACTTGAAGAAAATCTTACCTCAATATTGTTCCGCCATTTGCCGTAGTAAACTTCCCCGAAATTGCCCTGCCCCAATTTCTTTATCAGCTGTATCTGTGTCCTTGGTATCTCCCACTTGTCGCGCAGCTCGGGACCGAGGTCCCACATCTGCGGCTCCGGTTTCGGACACGGCCTAGCCAGCACATGACACAAGCCTAACGCGTTCTCTGCAAACATATCAGCATCTTTTATTTACATAATATTATTTACATTGCGTTTTGGCGTTTTCCTTTTTTTAGCCCCCCACGCAAAAAGAGGAATGTTTATATAACTATACCGTATGTATCTGTGTGTCTGTCTGCGGTATCGTAGCTCACAAACGGCTGAACAGATTTTAATGTAGTTTTTTTTGGTTTGAAAATTGACCGGATCGAAAGTTTTCTTAGCTATGTTTCAAGAAAATCTGTTCAGTCGTTTGAAGATTATCAGCTCTTTTCTAGTTGATAAATAGATGTGAGCATCTTCCACAGGTTTGATTGAATCGAGATTTGGTATTCTGTTACTTCAATGATATTAGTAAAACCTAGACCTGATGCTGCAGTGTCATCTGGAATCTGTAGGATACCTAACTCTTCATCAACTTACAGCAGAGATATTGTATTTGAGTTTAGTGGGGCTTAGGGGTTACTTAGTGTGTCAGGAGTTTATTAAATTTTAAATTTACTTGTATCATTATCATTAATAATAACAATAATAATACTTTCTAAACGTGATTCTTGAACTCACGATAAATCGGTAGGTAATGTGCTTGGAAGTATATTGTAGAACCTAACACAATGAACTGGGATGTTTTTCCAAATTGATATAGTGGTTTTGGTGCCTTCTTAGGGTCTAAATTGAATAAATAATTATATATTTTTGATTGAATACAGATAAAAAATCTACTCACTAGTGTAGGACATGACGAGCGCCGGCAGACTTGGAAACGTCTGATTGGTCGCGATATAGAAGCCTCCATTGTCCAAAGGTTTGATTTTATAATGTTTTACGTGATATCCCCTTTCTTCCTCCCAATCCTTGACGCTTAAGCTGAACCCGTGGGGGTTATGCTCTGCAGGCCTCACGAGGAAAGTGCCTCGCGGATTGCTCTCCGCTAGAAGGAGCTTGTCGGCTTCCTTCCTCGACACGTGAGGGAAGAACCAACTGCAACATGACGACGGCCTTAGCAGAAAGTTGTGGTGTTAGGGTGTGGTGATAACCACCAGCGATTTTGTTAGTTTCTTTTTAATGCTTACAATTAGGGGTGTAAGGAATTTCGCATTACATCTTTACAACTGAGACACCTAAGCCAACCTTACCTGCAGTTGGAGCAGCCTGCTAAGTAACGAACGACTAATAATAAGCTCAAGAAATTGTTTTTGTTTGCATATTTGAACGCACTAATCTCTGGAACTACCAGTCAGATCTGAAAAAAATACTTTTGTATTTGATAGCCTTTTTTTAGATCTGACTACACTGTTAGTCTTTGGGGCCCTGAAGCCGCTGCGGCTTTTACAGCTTCACCGAACTTGAGATAGTCCTTATAATCGACGAAGGCTATTTATATAACAACACGCTACGACCCTTTACAAGCGAGCCAGATACCATGAACATCAACAAGTCTTGCACTCTGTAAACAAATTTAACGCGGGCGAATCCGCGGGGCACATCTAGTGTAAAAATATATTGTGTATAATTAAATCAATAATGAAATGAATAACAATCGGGTCTACGGACTCGACAGTATTTTTATCGTTTCAGTTAAGTTGAAGTTTCAGTTATAAAATATAACAAAACCACCTACCACTGAAATACCTGTAAAAATTATATTCACTGTTATCATAACGACATGAACAAGAATTCGCTTGATTACATCAGCGATATTTATTTTTACATTTATTATGATCGAATCGAGAATTATTGGATTACCGTTATCGGAAATATTAAATAAATAACGGCTGGGATATTAAATGCAGGCGCCTTTCCCTGATAAGAATGCTTTAATAACAACAGTGTTACATGCATTTACGAAATCAAGTATCATTCTTCTGCCATTTCTAGGTGATTAATAAACAAGTAAAGTTTAATAATTTTAAAAGATATTTTATGTAGATTAGGATAAGTGGTTGAGTCATAAACCCGAATCACGATCAGAATGGAAAAAAATGCTTGAACTTCCCAAAAAAATCATTATTACTATAGATTGGAATAGGTAGAATAAAATATTCACCTAAACTTCCGAGGAAGGATTCCGAAATAATAACAAGGACGTTTACATTTCTGAGTTTCAGAAATTACAAATTATTTATTGCACTTTGAATATATTCGTAATACATTATTAGCATAAATGTTAAACTATAGTGCTTTGTTTTAAATATAGACAGATAGAACCTTCTGCGTTTAGGCAACGCCAAAGACTCGCTGGGCGTCCGCTGCGAGACGCGACCTACCCGCAACGCACTCGTTCCAAAACGATAGGACACGCGGCAGGCAATTAGTCGAGACTCGCGACGATACACAGGCGTAAGAATAATCGTCTCGTAGAAAACAATCGACGATAGCAGGACGGATTCGTCGCGATACACTTGCTCGTGGAGGTGGCGCACCTTAGCAAAAGTGACAACAAATAGCAACTTTTGCATGATGTGAAAGAAACAGTAAATCACTTTTTATGCAATAAAAGATATTTTAAAACAATAGCACCGCCGCTAAAGCACTTCAATTTAACAGTTGTAGTAATAATAATATAATATTACTCATATATTCATAGTGAATAAATAATTTGTAATTTATAAAATTCCGTAATAATTTCCTTATATCATTTTCCTTGCTTTGTGACTCAAAATTACGATATGATGGACATGTTTTCATATTTATAAAATTTTTACACATTTTAAATGGCATACTTAGGTATATAATCCGGGCAGATGACGTACTCGGATAAGTTAATACAGTAATATGAATGCAGTTAAATCGTGAAACGATGGTAGCTTAGTGGTATCCTGATTGTCCTCTGATCTACGATTTTTCCGAACCGAGACGAAAACTTGGAAGTAGTGCTCCTTCCCTCCCGTATTTAAATTTTTTGATGACAAGGGAATTCCCCTAGCGGAGATATAACACATACTACGAACTCGTTCAAACTAAATTTAGAGTGCGTTCAAAAAATCGAATTATCTAAACCATCGATTGGAGGGTAGGCACTTTCGTGAAACAAGAGTATAGCCGAATAAGCATGTAAATTTAGTCCCAGCGATTTTTTAAAACATTTTTATGGACAATCGATTTGTGATTTAAAAAAAATATCTGAAAATTTCAACCTAATAACCCAAATAATTACGACATAACAAAAATTTAACGTGTTTTTAACTTTTTAGAGTTGTATTTCTAAGATTAACGTGTTACCATTTTGGGTCATACCGTTAAATAAAACCAGGTAAGATTGTGATTTAACCTTAAACTATAAATAATAACCATTGACTATCAATTTACGAATTTCACTTTTTGGTAGGTCATTTTAAAAGATCTACAATTATGTAGTACATTAATTTGTTATATCACTTATGGGTTACTCAGTGTAAGACTTTTAAGCCCCCGAATTGATGCACTATTACCAATATAATTTGCGCGGAACTCTAATTCTTTTTCTAAAATAAAAGTTGCGTAAGCATAAGCTATCTGCCAGTGAAAGTCCTGTCAATATTGGTTCAACTGTTTCGGAGATTAGCCGGAACAAACAGACAGTCAAAAATTTAAAAAAATGTGTTTTTGTTATTTGATTCGTATTTATTTGTATAATCTCATATGCATTTAGTAAAAAGCTTTGACGTTCCAAAGATACTTCAATTTTATTAATTTGTATATACAACCTTCCTCAATAAAAACAGGCTTTCAATGTAAAAATATTTTTTCAAATCTGACTGGCAGTTTTAGAGTTTTTTTTAAACAATAGCTCGGCACATTTACGCTTTACGCTTAAAGAACCTTTGTCGTAAGAAGAAGGAAACACACTGGCCGGGAGAAGATACCACAGTTTCACGGTACGACAAAGATAACTTTTTAGTTAGCGCGCTCAAACAAAAATCTCTTGAACTTTGTGATATATAGAAGAAGAATTTATAACAATATTGATTATACTCTAAGTATTTAATGGGTACCACCACCGTAAGGTCACGAGAATTGTACTCACTCTTCGCACTCTACGGAGCTTTCCTCGGCGACAAAGTTGACCGGTACGAGGCCCTGTTGTCTGGTCGTGAGATGCAGTACACGCCACCAGTCTGGTTCAGTGTCGTTCAGCACCTCCATGCGGTCGCCCTTGCGGAACGATATGTCCGTGTCCGCTCGCGCGGCGTACGCGCATAGTGCTTTCACCACACGTCGACCGCCGTTTGTTACACCTGGAAAGTTAAGTTACCACCTGATATTAATAGGTGTTTAATTTTATTTTAGCAATTGTACTCTTAATTATCACCCAACAATGATCTAATACCAAGACAAATGCAAGTTATAATCTAACGTCCCGGTCGAATGCATTTTTGAAGAGAAAACTTTTTTCTTTATGCACGTTTTGCGATTTTAGTATGAGGTAAATCTTACGAGTTCGCGTCACCGCGTCACCGACATTGACATGTAGGTAACAGTATACCTGTAGTATAAGCGTAAGAATAAAAGTATGTGTTGAATAGATAACATGACGGCAACATTTGCATTACAACTGACTGCAGGTTTGCAGCCTTTTGCTATAAAAAATATAACAATTTAATAACTGGACTTCCGCAGGATCTTCTGGATTTCAACTTACATTTTCCCGGATTACGGACGATGTCAGCTGGTGCTCGCGAGAGAGCACGAGTGTTCGGCTCGCCGGTATAGCGTGTCTCGAGAGACGTGGGGCATGTCGTGAATCCTGCCTCGTTCTTACATGCTGGGTATACTGAAACAGAAAGATAATTGCGTCAAGGTTTATTGCTGTATTAAATCAATATTCTCTTAGTAAATTTTTTTGCTGTCAGTCTTTACAGCGTTACTGAAATAGATGCGAAATGTTCCTATAAGGAGATGAAAGATAAATTATCTCTAATCATGAATTTATCTCTAGCAACCTATGTATCAACTTGCATCGGAATTTATATTTATCACGACTGCGAAAAACGAGGGCTGTATTTCTCGAGCGCATGTATTATGTTTATTTATTTAGCACGCTCTGTAGTCTAAATGGCGCGAGAAATTTTAGCATACGAGGTGTCGTTAGATTCGTCTTAATTCTGGGAGTTACCTTGGGCTATACTATAATATTTAAGTACAATGTTTGGAAATAAAATAAAAAGCAAAAATAGAAAAGTATTTGTTTTGTCGGGTTTTTTGTTTTTATTCCTTATAGGTTTATAATCTCAGCTGAAGTTAAGTGAAGATGTGGTTATAAATATAAAACGTAAAGCATAAAGGAAGGTTTGGATCTCAAGTGCAGCTGCCGGAATGAACCTAAAGGTGCTTGTGGGTGGTAGCTAACTAGGGGGTGCTTCAGAAAATGCCCTACCACAATGATATGGATTGATCACGATGTATCCCTTCACCGAGTGCTGGGGTTCATGGCAGCGATTCGAACTCACGTCGATAGACGCGTGTATCAATTAGTAGTGATCCGAATAATTAATATTCATATTCTTGCATACATCCAGTCAGGCTAAATATTTATACAACGGGTACAATCCACATAGCAACAATTGCTGAGGAAGCTTACACCTAATAGATGGAGAGGCAATCTTCAGTCTTAAAAGGTACATAATTGCATATTAGAGGAGATGATTTTGAACAGAACTGGAAGTAAAGAAAGGTCATAGATCATGACCCTCATTTCAAAACTAAAGATAACTTTTCAATTAGGTATCTTAGAAAATTACATTGCTTTTTTTATTAGGTGTGCCCGCGACTTCGTCAACTTGAACTTCAGAATTGGGTATTTACAGGGATGTAACGTAACCTACGTCTTAATCCGTGTTATAGGTAAACAATCTGTGCCCCAAATTTCATCCAAATCCGTTTAGTCATTTTTGCGTGATTGAGAAACGAACAAACAAACTCACATTCGCATTTATATTATAGTATGGTCAATGTGTTCTATGTTGAATCTTCTAGAAACTTTAATCTATGACCCCCTCTAAACTTAATGAGAGTAATGAGTAAACTTAATAATGTAAATGATATATCAATATGTATTTAGAAGCATATTGCTAATACTAAGATAATATTATCTTATATTACATCTGTCATAATAAGGCTTGCCACAAATTTTCTGGCCGTCTTCCCTCATTTTCTGAATGGTTTTCGTTCAAAATTTCTCACGTAGGTGTAGATACTTATTGTACTTACGACCCACACGCACACAAGTACACATCAGACACCACACAGAACGGTTAATTACAAAGAAATTATGATATTTTGCCCAAAAAAGATCGAAAACGTACGCAAATAAATGAAATATAAAAAAATATTGCTTTAGTTTTATTTAAAGTATGTCCTCTTTTTTTTGAAATCCTACTTTTTTGGAAAGTAGGACTTATATATTCTCCTTTTTAATGTTTCTATCTGGCAACCCAAAACATAATATAAGATTGGCATATTGAGTATTCGAAAAAGATCGTAGATTTAAAAGTTTTAACAGACAAAGAATGACAAAGAAAGTTTTAGAGTTAGAAAGTTTGATTTTGAATGATTTCAACATCAACACACAATTTGAAACAATAATAAACAGATGAACTCTTAATAAATCGAGGTAAATTACGGCTAATGGGTTTTTTAATATCGTGCGAAAATATCTTTACCATTGTTGGTTTTTCAAGGAAATAGGTATTGCTTTGTTCTTTGAGGATATTCTGATGTATTATTTAGTGTAGCGTTGTTTAAGTTTTACATAAATACAATGGCGGTAACTATAATCCCACATTAGAGCAATACAAGTTTATATTTTAAATCGGTTAAAATAGGAATGCAATGTGAAGGTAAACCCTTAACCGTCGTCAATTGATATTGATAATAATTTAAATTACTTCCACATTATTGCCCAAAATTGCAATTATTTGCATTGGTGCAAATCCAGGCTCAATTAAAAACTTAAAAGTATATAATATATTAAAAAGAAAAAGGAATAAATTTTTTTTTCAATCTTGCATCTCTGTACGTTATATATTAAATTTTAATATTAAAAAAATCGAAAAATTGATGATCGAATCGAATCGAAAAATGATAGCTAGTTTTACGGGAAATAGTATAGGCTTTAAATAACATTAGGCTACAACTCTCAGCTAGTTTAATTATTGTTTTTATAAAGTAAGTCGGAAGTGGAAGCCCTTCCAAATTTTGTCACTATGATGTTGATGCACAATATGTTGATAGGTAATTGTTTAGATAACAATTTATAACATAGTTATTGAATAGGTGCTTCCATAGACACTAACTAAAATAACTGATTAGGTTTTACATGAGATCTCACATTTACATTTTATGGTTTTGATGGAATTTATTATTCTTATGTCATGGAATGACTTATACTACCCGTTACAAAATTTTCGGTCAAGCCGTTTTTGAGTTAAATCCGAACATACTATCGGAAAATTTGGAAAACATATTAGGTATACAGACAGAACTACATATTTATCAATATAGATAGATACATACAGTTAAAATTTAGTTTTAATATTACCTAACTACTTGAAAGTTTCAAATATCAAAATCCTGTAAGTAAACGTTGAATTGATCCAATAGTACAAGGCCGTTTCGGGATATTACTATATATTCTTACATTAGTATCGAGTATAATCCAACTCAAACTGGACCCAGGTACAATCCGTTTACCTTTAAGGTTTTTTTGCAATTAATTACGAAGCCAATAAACTGAGATTTTATATGATATTATATCGTAAAATCACTGTATATTCAAATAACATACGATTATAGGTATTTACTTTATACAACTAGCGATCGCCCTAAGCTCGAAATATGTTCTGCGACTTGTTGATCATAGACTATTTTCTGTTTGACATTTACAGTATTAATAAACAATGAGTATTATCTACATAACTCGCTGTTACTTTTCGTTGAGTGACAATGTCAATATTTTGGGGGGTCTAAGTTCAATGGCAATGGTCGGGTTAGGATTCGCAGTATTAATTTATTTAATTTCATATATGTATTAGTAACAGATATTATAGATAAATTTTAGCTTTCTGCACTCCTTCTCCATATAAACTTTAACCATGCCAAATCTCAGTCTTCCGTACACGCAATATGCTTAAAAAGATACCGAAAGCTTTTGCTTCAGGTATTAATATAAAGAAGATAATAATATTAGTATATTATTTAAACATCTTATAATAAAATTGCTTTCTCCAGTACTGGAAAGACACAGGTTGATGATGGTGGTCTTCTTCCTCTTTGGTGTGGATGATTGTATGATAAAATTAAGGTCTCGTGGCGCAGTATTAGTAAGCCCTACTTCTCAGGTTGCGGGTTTGATCCCCGCCCGTGACAGCCTTTTGTGTGATGAACAACTATCAGTTTATGTGTCTGAGTGTTTAAATATATATATATATATATATATATATATGTATATCAGCTGTTTAGTTACCATAATACAAGCTTTGCTTAGTTTGGAATTTAATGGCCCTGTGTGAAATTATGTCCCCATATTTATTTATTTGTATAAGAGTCTGACTCGTATACGGTCACCTTCCGTCAGGAGGTTTTTGAGTGTTTAAAGAAGGTATTAAAAGATTTTTACCGTTTTATTGGTTTTAGTGTTATGGGCACAATATCACCTGATGTTAAGTGATGATGTGGACCAAGATATTGACACGTTAAACTTAGTGGGGAAACTGACTCACAAGTGCAGCTGCTGGAATAAACCTAAAGGTGTTTGCTGGCAGTTTATTTCTTAATGGTAACTCTTTTGCGGGTTCTACATAGTCTGGTGGTGATGCTAATTTTTCCAGCCATAGTCTCCTTCGTTGCTCTGTTGCGAGAGCGTCTAGAGCTGGTGTGTTTAATGATGGCGATGTGAAGTATTGAGTTAATATGCATGAATAAGTCTGGTGGTGATGCTAATTTTTCCAGCCATAGTCTCCTTCGTTGCTCTGTTGCGAGAGCGTCTAGAGCTGGTGTGTTTAATGATGGCGATGTGAAGTATTGAGTTAATATGCATGAATAAGTCTGGTGGTGATGCTAATTTTTCCAGCCATAGTCTCCTTCGTTGCTCTGTTGCGAGAGCGTCTAGAGCTGGTGTGTTTAATGATGGCGATGTGAAGTATTGAGTTAATATGCATGAATACTGGAGACGACACGTGCTTTCGTTATTTTCACTGGACTGCGAAAAAAGGAGGGTTATGTTTTTCGGGAGTATGTTGTATGTATGTCTATTTTTTTGCACACTCTGTAGCCTAAACGGCTTTTTAGCATACGAGTTGTCGATAGATTCATCTAAATTGTAGGAGTGACATAAACTATATAATATTTAAGTAAAAAATTTGGGAATTCAATGAAAACCAAAAAAAAAGGAAAATATTTTTCTTCAATTGCTTTTGTTCCAGTCGGACTTTTTAGTTTATTTTTTAATGATTTAGCTTGTTAACATTATTTAAAGCTTTTGAACAACAGTCGAAGGTCAGTACAAGACAATATTAAACAATAAATAAAACCAATTTCGACGATTTTGAGGTGTATCTTCGAAGCCGAATGTCCAATGCCAATGAAATCCTCTTTCAAACGAAAAAGAATCATCGAAATCAGTTCATAAACAAAGAAGTAATCGAATTGAGAAGCTCCTTTTTTTGAAATCGGATAAAAAAGAATATGTTGAATATCATTAGTTATATATGTAAACACGTACCCAAGGGTCTTTCAGGGTCGTGTCGGCGGCTGCAGCACTTGTTACCCATGGCGCGGCCCGCCGTTCACGCCGCGCCAAGCCACTTCTGTAAAATAATTAAAAAAAACATTTATTGAGGCAGTAAACTTGTTAATAACAATTGTGTTAAGTTTATAGTTAATTTGATAACGTAGTAACACAAACACATCTATATCTGCTGCAAAGCAGTAATCTTTACGCTGCTTTGTTTTATTGTGAAGGGTGTGGTTGGCAACACATACCGGCATACGATCCGTTCCAACTCTGTTCTCAGGATTGGTTAATTTATTATCATTGGTCTCAGAACTACGGTCTTTTGAAATTGGTTAATAATATAGGTTAAAAAAATGTTTTATTCAATTTAGGCACTACAAGGATACGTATGAACATCAAAAACACTTCTACCGGTTTTGAAAACATCCCAGCCATCGAGAAGAACTGGTAAGAAACTAGATCGGTTTCTCTTTTTTCTTTTTTAACTCTTGCAAAAATATTTACAGTTAATAATCATAAATCTATAATTATTTAGTCGATGCACAGAGATGGAGTTACTACGGAGTCACAGTTACCTCTTAATATTAAGTGGACTGCACGCCAGTTTGTTAGGTACTTATTTCAGTTAACAAGACAATTTTTAACAAAAAAGAAAACCAGCTGCAATGGTTTTGAAGAGCTCCCTGGTGTATCTTCGAAGTTGAAAGTTCAATGCCAATGAAATTACGGGACTACCACCGAGGATCTACATCATCCCAATCGGTTCATAAAAAAATAAGTTATGGCTGAAAATCCATAAAAAGATATAAATTCGAATTGAGTATACTACGTCTTTTTTGAACTCGGGAAAAAAAACATTGTCAATAAAATTTTCGTTCAGTGAGAATGTTAAAGTCAGAGGTTATTCGCAAAGTCACTGAGCTCTTGACCTTGTAATGCGTCTCATCAAGAAAGGCTTGTAAATGCTCACCTACGTATGGGACTAGGAAGAAGTTCACCAATAAAATTCCTTAGAATGTAATTCCTAACGATTGATATAGATACCTAAATGTCACTAATTAAACAAAATATAAAAGTGTTCTTTTGCATCGACGCTAACAAGATACTGTTAGCTCGAAATAAATTGAAAATGCGAAACTTCCAATATATATGAATTAAAAAAAATTAAGTTTTAAATTAAGTATATGTATATAAAAATAAAATAGTTAAAAATGTAAATTTTCATTTTTTTATGCTTTTTTGCTCACTTCCAAAAATATGTACTTTGAACTTACGCCCTTTGTAGCGGAAAGACTCAATATAATACATTTTTGTCGTATACATAATAATTATGTGCAATGAAAGGACCACCCAACCGGTATAATGTGTTGCCACATGTGTAGCAAAATATTGCCACAGTTCCGAATTTGAAAAAAAAATTTACCACAAAGCGTTGTTAATGAAACACTCACGGAATGCATTTATAAAATGAAACATTGACTCATTTAAGCATAGTAAATGTTATGTGAGGAATCTTGAGCGCTTAAAAAATATTCCTCAAATACCAGTGTGTGTGGGAATAAAAAAGTTTGAAAAACTGTAGCCCCACTACGGAAATGAAATATAGTATAAAATTGTTTTCATGTCGCTTGGTATATTTTATTAATATTGTACTATATTTATAGAATTTTCTCCTTTCATTTGACATCCCACTCGATACGACAGCAAAAAATAAATCAGACACCGCCTCACTTTTTTTGATGTAACATCAACATTTCATATTGATTTTTGTCGTATGAAATGTAGGCTAATGCCACCGAGACCATAATAACGAATTGCTACGGTGGAATATACGTAAAAAAAACATAGATACTCTGCTAAAAACCTAACCCTTCCTTGGCTTTGCCGTAGTCGGATAAAATACAGAACTGTGACTTATTCGTCGTGGGTTGGTGTGGAAAAAGGCACAGGCCAAGCTGTTGGACACTTACAAGCTAGTCCTATTATTATTATAAATATTATCCGATCGTTGAGACATTATGACAAATCACACAAGCCACATCAAGAACATTCATTATGATATGAGTAATCGACTTTATTGACTAATAATCAGAATTGATAATAATAGAACTAACCAAATTAACTAGATGATTAGCCGTGTTTCTTAAAATTGCTTCTTTTAGTATTAACCTTTCAACGCTCTATCCCAGATTATTAACTCATTCGTCGTTTATTTCACAATAAACTGGTCAATCAACAATGAAGGGTAGATTAAACATACCTCCATTACAAAACAAGTTCAATAACTTAAACTATAATCGGTAATCAGTTTTATATCTGGTAACATTAGTCCGCTATGTTACGTAATTTTGTTCAGGTTAATCTAATAAAGCTATCAGTCCCGAGATAATGAGCGGTTACACTAGGATTAGAGCTCGTTAGACTAACAGTTTGAAATACAGTGTGGTTCGTTAATAATATGTATAACGTACTAGCTGTGTCGCGCGGTTTCACTAGCGTTTAAACTTTTCGGTTCTCTTCGGGCGGCTAACCCGCACTATTACCCACTTTGTTCGAGCTTGGTGTATTTTCTGACCTACAATTTGTTCGGTAATATTTACTTTGCTCCTAAGAGTCGTAGCGTAATGTTACATAGCAACCTTCCCCAATAAATAGGGTAACGATTTTGCAAATCTGACTGATACCTTGTTCCAGAGATTAGCGCTTTCAAAGAACAAAAAAAGCAATCTCTTATTATTAGTATAGGATATTAGGTAGCTGTTAATAAAATTACAAAAAACGTGTGGTGTCGTGGAACACCAGATAAGAACGAAGTTCCATATTATAAAATATTAAATTCAAGTTCTATTCTAGGTATAAAGAAAATAATTATAATACTATGATTTTTTTATCGATAAAAAAAATAAACGAAGACGGTGTAATTAATGAATGATATAATAATAATATCAAATTGCAATAATAATAACAATCATCACGTACACTATACATTAGACACTGTATAGCCATCATACATAAACTATACATAAAAATCTGACGCTGTTTTTTAACGTTACGGACGTTTTTTGCCGGCTAGCGTACCCCTCCGCAACGCCCCCATAAGGAACTTCGTTCCAATAAAACGCTTATATTTTTTAAATAAACTGTAATTTTCACTTTCAGTTAATTTGCAGTCATAGAAATATAGATAACGTTAATTTTTATCGAAAAAGTTTTATTTACCTCATGCAACGTACATACTTCGAGTTATATTATCATTTTTGTCAGAATAGGTACATCAGTATTATATTGCACTTTGGAATCAGGCAAAACAAGTTACCAATGATGATAACTTTTTTTAAACTGCCGTTACTGTTAGCCATAAGTGCCCTGAAGCCTCACACGGCTTTTACAGCTTCACCGTGGCTTGGGGGCGAGCGCTTAGCATACAAACGCGTTAACGGCAAAATCGCGTAGGACAGGTCGCGGCGGCCAGGCGACTCTCGACGGTCAATGTTGCGGCTAGGCGACTCTCGGCGGTCAATGTTACGGCCAAGAATTCTTAGTTGACTTTCAAATGTACGTTGAAGAGTGTGAAAGAAGACGAAAAAGTCACAAAAAAAAATTGGGCGCACCATTACTATGTGAAAAACAACCAAAAAGATTGTATTACTTATACTTATTACTTAGATATAAAAAAATTGTGCAGACAGGTTCTTCAATTATTTGGGAATGTCAAGGAGCACGTTTCATCACATACTTGAAGTAATTAAAACTAAAATAACTGTAATAACTAAAATAATCACTCGACGATATATTATTACCCATATTCCTTTTCTGTTTAATCTTTCTGTATCGAAATGATCGTGGCAAGACATTGCATTGTCGTCCGTTCACCCCGTGTGAACAGTACAACCACCGTCTGCAACAACTAATGCGTACGCACTGATAAAATTCAAAGAAATGCACTGATCTCGCTGGCCGCATGTCGTCAAGGTGCGTGCGGTATCTAAAATTTACGAACAATAGCCTAGATCTCACTGGCCGCCGCGACTTGGTCACCTAATAAAGGACCTTTTTTAGATAAGCATATTAAACGCAAATGCGAACGAAAAAGCGTATGTATAAGAAAAAGTATCTGTTTAGTCAGCAAGTAAATTAATGACCTTTCGCTTTGTAATACAGACTACAAAGTAACTAATACAACTTGTATTTTTTTACTTTTTAGCTCGTTTTTGGCAAGGCCAGTCGTGTCTGTTTAAAATGTTCACTCAACAACGTAAGATTAGCGAACTGATTATTGTATTTCATATTTATATTATATTATTTACGTCTAATCATGAGTGCTCTGTGTAAAAATATCACGTTAATCCGTAACGAAGTAAAAGCAGATAACGTTGGGGAACAAAAATGATGTTAGTTTGAAATAATAACAATAATGCCTATGTATCGTGTTTTGTTACCTATTATAATGGACAATGAGTGATATTAAGTGAATACGAGTTATTATGAAATAAGAGCTTTATTTGTTGCAAACCATATTCCAAACTTTGGAAATAAAAATTGTGACAATTTTTTTGTTGATATATACTTCTATATAAAGTAGATGACTAGAAGGAATGAAAGTTTACGTTATAGTTATGTAATTATAGTTTACGATGGAGAAAATAAAACTTTTAAAATTATATACATATACCTCTTTTAACGCATATAATAGAGGTTAAAAATGACAGCTGCGCGCATCAAGTGACGGAAGTGCCATAAAATATGTGCGAAGTGAATCAAATTATTAAAACGATCAATTATCTTTACACAAAAAACGACTCATTAATTAGTTTAATATTATCATTGACGGCTAACTTCATCATGTAGTTGACACACGGGGTACATTTTTTGGAGTTATTCTTGTTTCGTAACATATACACAAAGTTTTTTTTATAAAGGATGGTTGAAGTTTTTTTATCGATTCTGCCAATTATTGCTGTCATCATTAATAAACTTAGTTTATCGTTTCAATAATTTTTAAATCAATTTAAAATAAAACATAAAGAAATACTTACCTAAATATTATGCATTATTTAAACTAATTATATCAAAAATCATACTACAATCTGCCATTACCATAAACAACTCCGATAAGGTATAGAGATTGATAACATTTTGAACCACAACAATGCCTCACGAATATGATTTATTCCAGTTATTTTTATATATAAATAATTTTTAAATAAAATATAATTATCAAACACTATACAAAATACCTTCTGCTGATAAGTACTCCGGAAATACATTATAACTTATAACGATAATAGTTTTTATCTCTTTCAAATGAATGCATATTATCTTAACAAAACTATACTTTTTAACATTAGTAAATATTTCACCATTTAATATATAATTTTTTTATCGTTATAGAATAAGATAGCTTTGTGGCCACAATCTAAACCTGATCTTGAGTGATGATGTGGCCCAAGATGGTAGTAGTGGAAGACTGGCCATCAAGTGCAGCTGCCGGAACACACCTACTGGTGTTTGGCGAGAGATTTTCAACTTGAACTAGACAGGCAGGCATTATAAATAGCCCTACAATCATGCTATGTTTGCATAACGATCCTCTATAGACAGAATGTAAACTAGATTATTTACTAGCCACGGTATAGTAAAATTAATAAACATTCCTCGATTAACCATCCTAACTGAATATTATAAATGCGAAAGTGAATTTGTTTGTTTGTTAACTAATCACGCAAAAACGGCTAACAAGATTGGAATTGAATTTGGCACATAAATACCTTATAAGTAACTCGTATTAAGACGATATAATAAATTTTTTTTTTCGCACTATCGGAGCCGCGGACACAACCAGTTTTCTGTAACTATTCATCATACTAATAATCCAGACTCTTTCGATACATTTATTTTGAATATGTATTTCAATTTTTAATAAAATATAAAATAAAACGCAAACCCTCGTTATGAAAGGTAATTCAGTTTGTAACACTGAATCAGCGAACTGCGTACAGCAGAGTATGTAAAAAACGAAAAAAAACTGGCTATCATATACAAAAAGAATTTATCAAATCCTAATGGTAGTTCTAGAGATTAGCTTGTTTAAACAAACAAACAAAAAAACTTATCCGTTTTATTATATTAGTATAGATAAGGTGAATTGCCAAATTATTATCACTCATAGATTGCGTTCCAGGCACATACCGGGCCATAGGCGTAGGGCCATATAGCCATGCATAAATTTTACTATGTAATAAAAAAAAACGTACATCGCCTTATTATGAAAAATGCGAATAAGTTCAAGATATGCCATCACGTATACCTACTCAACGCTTCAATATGTGGGGGGGGGAGCCGTATGTACCTTCCATGCTATATTTTCTAAACCTGACTGAACAGACGCCCTTTCGGTATCCTAAAACTTGATTGCTATTCACTTCAAATAAAATGCGCGAAAACAACTAGTTGTTGCCTAGACCTACTTAATCCTAAGGGTTAGAGGCTTATACGCACGCCAATAAATCAAAAGAAAAATGGTACATAATGGTAAAATTTCTAAAAAAGAGTTACTTTTGAAGTTAATCTAACGTTTGTCGGGGTGTGTTATTGATGTAACAATAAACATATGGATGTAAACACAAGAACACCAGTTCCCACGGTGCGTCGACGTGACCCGCTATGTGATAACTGATAACGTTTGATGCATCGATATGTGATCTGATAATGTTGTGATAACAGCACTGATTTTATATCTAGAACAAATTTTCTACGCTCTTTAGAAAGTACATCACTTATTTTATCATGTCGAAGATTATGTTCCAGAGAAAATATCGTTGATCTAAAATACTTGCGTTTTTACGTCAGCTTCATTTCATTTATTTATACTTATACTAGCTGTGCCCGCGGCTTCGCCTACGTGGACTACAGAACGCCATCGATCGGATACACGGGAATTTTGCTTCCCGCTCCCGGTTATTTAAAAAAAAATGCTTATTGTGGTGGTTCCTTAGAAGAAAAACATATACTCTCGCCGACTTTTTTGTAGATCTTTTTAATGTCTACAATTATGTAGTACCTTAATTTGATATATCTATCCCTTACGGCTTACTCGGTGTAAGCGTAAGCGTACCATGATCAGTTTTTTTTTAATTTGTGCGGAGACTTAACTCTATTTCTAAAATAAGAGTAGCCTAAGTTACTCCTTGTAATATAAGCTATCTACCAGTGAAGGTCCCATCAAAATCGGTCCAAACGTTTCGTAGATTATCCGGAACAAACAAACATACAATTTTTTTTAAAATGGGTTTTTGTTATAGGTATCGTCGTATACAGTTTCATAAGCATTTAGTTAGAAGCTATTATTTTAAAATTACAAACAGATACTTCAATTTTATGAATTGTATAGAATACTGAATTCATTAATTAATAACAAGGTCACAAATGATAATAAGGAGAAGAATTAAACCTTATATGTGAAATCATTTCAGTCTCCTGAAACTCTGCTTAGATACATTACTTTTTTACCAACACTAGACGTAGCAATGCACTCGTGAGAGATGTGATTAGTCGAATCATAGACACCCCGAGTATACGTCACTACATCTTAAGATGAAATAACCATATCGCTAGATATATAAAGATACTGTAAGATGAAAATATATATTATTTTCGCCGTGTATGACAGTCCATTGAATTGTATGACGAGCGATATTTTATCTTAACATAAAATATTATAGCATCCTCATCGCCTATGACGCGCTCTAGGCAGCTTGATATACACTGGCTTATTCCGAAACGCGACAAATCAAACGAGAGGTACAGGTCCTTACCAGCTCACTTGATTACTGGATTACATCGGCTAACATCGGAACTCAACATACCTAAATGTACCACAGTGCGAACCATTCAGACACAATTTTGGCGAACATGTCGTGATATTTTAATGCCATGTAAAACACTTATTTTAATATGCTCTGACAAACATATAAAATTACTATAACTACCGGATGATGTCAATCCAATGATTTAGAATCACACGGATGCAACCCACGACACCAGAAGTAATCGAACAAGTGTGAATGAAAACCATTACCGTGCTCGTATGTAACCCGCTATCGGAATACTAAATACATTATTTTTCCTTGTAAATAAGGCAATCGATGGTACTCCGAAACTTTATGTTCAACAAAGAAGTTCGACGTTTTATCAACAGGGCATCATAGCCGTGGACGGAATTCAAAACAACGTCCGGCCCCGTTGGTATTCGATACAATGAATGGGACATTAATATCCTATAGACTCAAATATCTTGGAATTCTGACGTCCTTTCTATTGTTATGAAGATTAAAATCCAGTGATATAGTCAAACAGCTGTGATAGCGGTGTCTTCAAAAGCTTCTGTGACGTCAGACATGGACTACATTACAACGTATGTATTATTATTTGTATACGGTTGATAGGCTGAAGGTCCTTTCAACAACTCAAAGTTTGTTGAATGTTGACTAACTGACGTTCAATGTTTTAAATATTCGGACCATTTATAAATAAAGAATCATTAGCTGAAACTTTCCATACTAACTACTAGGTTAAGTACTTGTTCGTAATAACAAAATGTGTTGAGAAACTGTTGTGTTTCGAATTTTTAGCATGAGTCTCAATTGATTATTTTAAATCAGAAGAATCATTTTCCCGCACACTCAGAGGTTTTATCAAATTGTTAGTTTACCATTGTTCATGTGTACATTTTTTTATTAATCAGAATTTTGTTTATATAAAATTAATAGAAAACTAGAAAATATAAATGTCTATTTCCAATGGCATACAGTACCAATTTTTTTTTCAATTATTTAATAAAAAATAAATAAAAGGTATACTAAATATCTTTTTGAAAATTATTATTATTCAAAATCAATAACAAAAATTCAAAATATTTTTTATTCAATTATTTTAGGCCCTAAGAATGTAAAAACACTACCACCGGTTCGGAAAACATCCCAGCCATCGAGAAGAACCGTCAAACACTCGATCGGGTTTATCAACATCTTATTTTCTTTTTATCATTAGTTTTTACAGTATTTAATTATATACATTTATATCATTTTAGTACATTTACAGAGAGGGAATCACATCCAGACATAACCATCATTCACGTAATCAGCTACCATATTAAATTACCCTTTCGACAATAAAATTTGCTTAACATGATTCTTGAACTTATTATCCGGTAAATCGGTAATGTGGTAATTGTATAGTGGCTCGGTAAGGTTTGCCTGATGTGAGCACTGAAAAATTATTGGGCGTTGGGTGTTATGCCGGGCATGTGGGCCTCCGCATCTGGATATACACTGGCGAACCCGACACGCGACAAACCAAAAGACAATTACTGTGACGGGTTTATTACTATGTGCATGGTGGATATAGCTGGTCCTAGCTAAGCACCTAAGCGTGCCACAATGGTGAACGTTATTATGCGTTGCGATGCGTTATGTTGCTATACATACAGTCGGACAGAATCGTCGTGCCCTGCCAACCACCCAGCAGAATAATATTATGCTCTTCTTTTAGTTTAGCTTTAAGCATACATAACAGTAAACAATTTATAACAATGTACACTATGAGCAATTTAGTGAGGAAAACCATTTAATTAACGTCAATATGTATCAAAACAGGCAAATCTCTACGTACGTTATTTTTACAGTTTCTGAATGTCATATACAAGTAATTATCATGATATAGAGACTGACTCAGTTGGTCTATATGTCTTTAGTGATGAAATGAAAATTATTTACAGAATCATTAAAGAATTCATTCATTCAAGGCACTTACAAGTTTACACGACCTTTGTAGTTCTTGTTAAAAATACACAAAATAAGTACACTACAAAAATATGAACACCAAAATAAAATAAAAATCACCACACAACTACACAGTATATTGTTATACGACTCTCTGGTTATCGGAACGAGTAAAAACATGTCTGTTCGCGACGGAGTACACAATATAACTAATGAAATATGAATTAGTGATGCGACTCGAGCCATTTTTTACTCGATTGACTTGAATAAATTTGTTAAACATGTTTTTGAGTGAAACAAATTTGACTCGAGTTCGTTTGCATTCTAGTTACCGAGTCAACTCGGCGCGCTGAGTAGATTCGGTAAGCGCTACGCTAGATGTCACTAGGTTACGTTGGGACTTTACAACATCAAACTTGCATCTTGGATGTAAACAAACATTAGTTGAATTCATGTGCGTAGATTTATAGTTTTGTTATTGCTATATGAAAGTGTGATTAAGTTCAATAATTGTTATTATAGTACCTAGTGTATAGCATCAAAAGTGATCAAACTGATAACTTCTTATTTGCAATTTGAAGTCATTATTACATGGCAACTTAATTAGTCGTAAGAATTATTTAATTTTTCTTTGTTGATTAATGAGATAAATAATGTTTTGTATTTTATTTCATATTACCAAATATTACTAATTTAATAAAGGTATTTTCAAATTCTTAATCTAAACTAATCGAAACTCAGCTCGAGTGATAAATTCTTACTCGAGTTGTAAGGAGTGTAAATAGTTTACTCGAGTGGCCCGAGTCACAAAATCCTACTCGAGTCGCATCACTAATATGAATAAAAACTCAGGATAATGTCTGCCTTATTATTTGTTATGAAACAGTGCAGAGTTTTTGAGCGGGACTTTAATCAGTTATGTGCTGATTTTAATTTTAATTCATAAACTTATGCTATTGGGCCTTATATTATGAACTAACGCTTTTCCCGTGGCTTTGCTCGCGTCAAAGTTATGTTACTAATTTTTTTACTTTCTAACTGAATTGATAAATACCAATTTTCATAGATCTATCTTCAAGTGACAGATATTCATAAAAACTTTCATCCCCTTTTCACCACCTTAGGGATTGAATTGAAAAAAAAACCTTTCTTAGTGCTCACCTACAGTAGGTATAAAGGAACCCCCCACGTGCAAATTATTACGGTCCTAGCCCTAATAGTTTGGGCTGTGCGTTTGTTAGTCAGTCAGTACTCAGTTAGTTAGCTTTTTTTAACTGACTTCAAAAAAGGACGGAGGTTACTCAATATCAATTGTTCTTTTTAATGGATGTTCAGTCATAACTTTTGACGTGACAACGTCTTATAAATTGGTTTGCCGGGTGACACTTCAAGAAACTGCGTTACGCTCCGCTCACGTTATGCGCTCACAATGAGAGCGAGTGAGAGGCACGCGTCCCTTCCTCTCGGGCATGGTTAGCCCGCCTAAGAGCGAGAGAGACAGACATAAAGTCGTTGTCACGTAAAACTTTCGCCCGTATACCGACTTTACAGGCAACCAATTTTTTTTGTTTATAAACCGTTTTGGATGATTCTTTTTTTGTTTGATAGGGGTTACCTCTAAAGGTGGTCCCATTGTAATTTCATTAGCATTGAGCGTTCAACTTCGAAGATACGCCAGGAAACTCTAGAAAATCATTGAAGTTGTATTTGCTCTTTGTAAATCAAATTTTTCTATAGATAATTTGTGGCATTTCACGTGATGTAATTTGTTTATTAATCACAAGTGAAGTGAATTGTAAATAAGAACTAGAAACATGTATTTTGAGTAGCAACAAAAATCCCTGGTCAGTTCTAACAAGGGAGCCACCATCTCGTCAGTGTTGTTTGAACTTTGTAGATTAGAAAGTTTTCTTTCATTCGACTAAACTTTTAAAACCAAAATGTGGTCGATCGGTTTAGACATGCATGCATCAACGAATTTTTGTGAATTCGCGTACATTTACTAATTCAAAATTGTAACACTACTGGCTGACGGTGAAGGAAAACGTGAGGAAACTTGAACGCTTGAGAAATGTTCCTGCAGTACGACTGTATGTAGGAAAAATATAAAACTATTGATTTCTCGGTGTTTGTAAATCGCCAATTGATACGTCGTGGTTTGGCGTGGTGATGAAGCACGTACCTTCCCTTGGGAAAAGGCCTTTGCCCAGCAGTGAGACACTTATAGGATGATATTTTGAAACTTTAGGTCTGACTTCTGGATGCAGGCGTCGTCATCGTATACATAAATCCCCTCTTTACCCAGGAGTTCAAGGGGTGCGAGAACCCGGGCGCAGAGTCCTAGGGGGCGCAAGCCGATCGTCATAAGTCTTGATAGGTATCCAGTAGCCTAACACAACAACACTAAGTAACACTGTAGTCCACGAAAGCAGAGCTGCGAGCACAGCATATTTAAAGTTCAACCATGGGTCCAAGACTCACGATAGATTCACTCAAAAATATTCCAACTCAAAAGCCCGATGTATGATTATCAGTATTTTAGGGAAATAATGTAATGAATCCTTAAAAAATACATTGCGTTTTTGGTTAAAACAGCAGGGCATGATAACTTTCGCACCCCAGCGCCAAATATGCTTAGAGGGTCCTGTCCATATATTAAGTGAAACTATGTCAAACATCGTATATATTTACAGAATGCAGTAAATATGGCATAATTTATTGACTTTGTCATTTAAAGACAACCAACATAACATGGTAATAGATACAGTTGTATAGAGACAAATATATTAGCATTCCATGGATACACCGTGCGGGTGCCGGGTCCATCGTGTGGCAGAGAGAGGGAAACACGAGCAGCCTTCGCGACTTGCGACCCAAGTGTAGGTTTAAGGGGGCCCACTTATGATGCACATCAGCGCTAACCTTGACTGCCCGCGATGCCCTCCGTGCCAAGCCAGATTTGGTAAGAACCTGTTAGTGCTGCTTTAGATACCCTTTCTAAAATAGAACTAACTGCAGTCCTCGACAGGCCCAGGTATTTAACAAGATATAGAGATTTCGCTGGAATACCTCTCGCTTCCACTTCTACCGTATTTAATTAATAGTTTGCATTTACAGCAATACTAAAAAGTTTTTACAATTTTTTGTTATTATTTATACTATTTTATTACAAAGAGTTTGGATGTCTGTAGAGGGTAATCTTCAGAACTACTAATTCGATTTTGAAAATGATTTCACTGGAAGAAAACTAAGTTCTCCATGAGTGATATAAGTATTAATTTAATATAACTTAGTTCTACTGTCAGTTTCTATCTAAAGAAAATTTCTAATATTTTTTATATGTTCATTGGTGTACCTTTTAAGGATTTTTTTTCTGGTCATCATAAAATGACTATGTAATGTGTTTATTAAAATATGTATTACATATAAAAAGTGTTTCATTTTTATACAAATCTGAAGGACTATCAACTTTGAATGTTGTGATGAAAATAAAGAACAAAAGTAATATTGGTGGCGAAGAGAACGCGGGGGCGAGACGCCCCAACAACCTGTTGCCGCCAATCAATAACATCACTAACTCACCATTGTTCCTCTGAAACCAACGGTGCTCGACACAGTTGATCCATACCTGAATATATACACAACAATGGAATTGACTTGTAACACTGAACTGGTCTTACGACTGAAAATATAAACATATTTATTACATCTTATTGCCGCAATAAAATTAATCATTTGAGAATAAACTGCAAAGCATAACATTTTCTTACAGCATCGCGGTATTGCAAAAAAACACTAAAATACTTATTATATCAAATGTGTAAATATATCGTTCACATTACTAAGAGTTAGCAATAATTGGATAGCAAGGTATGAGAATGTAATGGGAAAGAATAAAAATCATACAGCTAGAGCAATGTTAAATATAAAGGTGGGCAGATATAGGAGTAGAGGAAGACTGAGGAAGGTATGGATGGATTGTGTGATGATATGATTGAAATTGAAATGATGTGTATAAAAGGTGTGAATACTGAAATGATGAGATGAGTGGAAGCGGAAAACATGTTTGCCCATCCTACTTAGGTGGAATAAGGATGATGAAAAATAGGAATACAAGAACCATGTACTTATTTCAAAATACAAAATCTGAATATTATTTAAGTATAAGGACTGTTGTAAGTTGTGCACCATAGGATATTAGATTTAAATAACTATTTAGAGTTTAATTGTTATTGTTATTATTTTGTTTGATCTCTTATCTATATTTGTGCCTTATGAAATAAAACAAGTATTAAAATATTTTACACTACCATCAAAATTAAACAGTGACTTCTTATTTGAAATGTATGCATATTGCTAATATCTCGGATGGTAATAAAATTATAAAAGTAGGCATAAATGAATTCAAAACTAAATCATTGTCACGAACTGATTGAAGTTAAGCTTCAGAGGGCAATAAAAAAGCTTAACGAAGCCTTGTTCAAACAGAAACGCTTCAGATAAGAGGATAATCAATACACGATGTGTTGAATGGGAATAAGTAAACAAGGGTCTTTTAGGACGTCAAAGTAGATCGTAAAGTGTTTTAATGCTCCAAAAATACTGCTGCCATATTATATTGAATATCTTCAAAATTTTGTTCTTCGCATTTGAGTATATTTTTTCTCACACTGAGAAGAACTTAAAATAAAGCCTAGATGTGAGACTGCTATTGATCCAGGGAATATATTTATTCACACAGGGCAAAATAGGACCATCAGCAAATACCAAGATAAAATACAAATGAAGGTAAATGAACAAGATTAGACTGACCTGGTTTTACTCCTAACTTCTAATTGGGAGATGAGTGGTCTCATCACTATAATTGCATCAAATCTTAATTAAGAATAATACAAAACGCAGTATCATATAAATACATATGCTGATGTATGTTTTGCTATACTCATCATCAAAGGCCTTTCTAAATCCAAAAAAGTATATCTAAGCATCATTAGTTACAAAATTTAAATATACCTAGGACATCTCAGTTAGTAAACTACATTTCAGATAAATAGTCATTTTCTATAACTAAAGCAAGGGTCCACGTATTTACTCCGAGATATATTTACCATTAACTATTTCTTAGGAGAGTTTAATTCGCTGCCGCGCATGTTCCGAGGCCGGTCAATAACCCAAGCGGGTACAATCTTGAACTTGAACCAAAAAGCTAATACAAAGACATTTTTAGAAACCCCAAATAATTTCTTAGGGATATAAAATTGGATAATAATAAATAATTCAAAAAATCTTCGAGTTTGAGCAGAGGAACGTAGGAAATATATCGAACGTTATAGTGCGCGCTTATGTATTATGTATAGTGCTATCATCACGGTAATAATTAAAATCCATGAGAATGGAAAAACCAATGACGTCTTTGTAAAATTACATTCAGATATTGTAATAATCATATGTTATATAATATGTTATTCACTGTTACATTTAACAACATAAATGCAGGTAAGAAATAGAACATTCATTTATGAGTGTTTTGAAGCTGAATTGTGAATAAGTTCATTACTAATTTAAATTTTATCTATGCATATTGTATAAACTAGGATAGCAAAAAAAAAAAACAATTTAAACAAATACTCACACGAAAATATGTTAATTTAACATGTTTTAAAAATACCATCAATTTTATTTAAATACAAATTTAACAAAAACAAAAAAAAAAAGATCTTATTTAAATGAGAAATTGAAAATTGCGATAACAATGATAATGATATTAAGAGCTCAAACATTTTTTTTCGACACACTCGCTGTGGTCACTCTCTACATTATATTCATAGTAATAAATTATTTTTTTTTAACTTATAACATCAAGCGTCTAAAGCTCATTTTGAAAAATCAGTAAATATTCATTTGCTGAAGGGATTTCCATAATCCATAATGTATCTACATATATTATGGACCAATTAAAATTCTAACACGCTGTTTACATGTTATGCAATACTTAATACTTCAATGAATTCAACAGTTTACCAGTCCCCACACGTCAGTTCTGTTGAACTTAACAACGATTTGTATTTGTAGGACGTCGAGTGGCTATCAGACACAGCTGCGACCAAGACAATAGACTGGTATGAGGACACTAAAATAATTGTTATTGTTAATAAAGAAATAGAATAGAAGAATAGAAATAGAATCACTGCTATTTTTCATTTAAAAAAAAAACCCTTTATAATAATTATAAATTAGTATCCCTGCTTTTTCATATCATATAAAAATAATTTGTCATGTGACTATTGTGACTAAATTTCTATCATTGCTATATTTCTTATGATAAATATGAATGAATTTGTACAGGTAACTACTATTTTTTATAATTATGGTCTAACATATATTTTGTAATTATGTAATTGTAAATTGAGTTTGTAGGATCTGCATTTTTTATACATAAAATAGTAAATAATTTCACTGCTATACAATTTGTTACAATATACTATTAAAAATAATAATGATCATTTAAATAAGATAATTTCACTGCTATACAATTATGTTACAATATTTCTAATGTGCATGTTTAAACTGAAATAAAAGATAATTTATTACCTGTGTGATCATTTCTACATTAATTATTCGAAATTTTTAACATATTATCCTTCGACTAATACGTGTATAAAGCAAACTTAACAGCACACTTATGATGCAGATGTTTATAAAAGGGGAAAAAAGAAATAAATCGCAAACATATGATATAAATAAATTTATTTATATATAATCTTAAAGTATCTATTGTTATTAATTGGTAGGTATCAAATATAGTAAGTGTGTAATTCGTGGTCTACGTCTAAATAACTTCTTTTTTCTTTTTTTTTTTAATGGTAACACGGCATGTTCACGGTACTGTACCTGATGTTGTTAAGCACAGTACAATCCTAACATAACGGCGACCACCGAGAGATCTCTGGCTTGCATAAATATCTCTTCACGTTGTTGTCATTACAGAACCTATCTACCTGTGTGGTATGCATGTGTGTGGTGGTGCAGTGTATAATGGTGTCTGTTGGTAGCTAGTGATTGCAAGTGCAGTGTCACTGTACTGCTCGAGCGGCTGGGAAATGCTTATAGAACCGAAATTTAACATTATGTTCTTATCTATTTTACGAATGTGTACCTACTCTCTTTCTATTCACTTTCATCAAAAATTTAAAAGAATTAAATACAATTCAAAGTTATACTGTATGTAAATTACTATTTAAAATTAATGACAATTTTTTAGCAAACAATTGTATATATATATATATATATTTCATAAAATTTTCATAGTGAAACTGGTTAAATCATTTACATTAATAACTTGAACAGACTTTACGAAGCTAAGCATAGTTGCTATTGAGAAATTCAAACTTATATCACTTGGTACGTAATTGTACAACTTTCTAACAAAAACCTTTTAGGTCAGAAGAACGCTATGTAAAGTTTCAACAACTAAAATTTGGTTTCTGGTACACCCCGACTGACGAGCTATTTGGCACGACAATAAGTCTTTAAAGTGTGTTTAGGTATAGTATACTTGAAGCGAACAAGTAAAAACTGACCTTGTGAGCTTTGTTACCATAGATATATCGACAGGTTACAAATTTTAAGACTGTTTGAAAGTGCTAATCCCTGGAACTACAAGTCAGATATGAAAAATTATTTTTGCACTTTATAGTCTATTTACTAAAGAAGATTTCAGATTATTTAACTTCAAGCTACGAATCTAACGGGAAAAGTAGTAAACGTCAAGCAATCTGGAAAGCTGTAGCCAAGTTGCGGTCAAATAAATTTAACAGGGGTATTGAAACTGTGGGGGTTATTTTTGCACTTAATACAGGGAACAATTTCAATTACGTTACAATGAATTCCATCAATGTACTTAAATGTACCTATGTACATTTTATATTGCTAGGTCCGTTCCTCGGTGTGAAGCCCTTGGGTCAGGCAGCCGCCCGCGCGATACAAGTGACACTACGTGCAACACTTAGCTACCCACATACAACATTACACACGTGCACACCACACAGGTACAGGTACACAGGTAAAGGAGGGGAACGTGCATATGAGTATATGTTAGTTAGCTCGAATTTTCTTAAGATTAGGGTATTAGATAGATCGCGACCTTTTCGCATTCACGACGACCGCCCGAGCCGAGGTTCGGCCACTCTGGCACCCTCGAGCGGGTCGTCACAAACTTTCGCGGCTGAGTGCCCTAAGCGCTCGCCCCCAAGTCCGGTGAAGCTGTAAAAGCCGCAGCGGCTCTGTTTTTGTATAGGGCCCCTAACGCTAACAGTGTAGTCAGTTCAAAAAAAAAAAAAAAAATATATTGCATTTTAGTCTGCACTGTTCTCAATAAAAGAAAGATCAATTAGGCAAGCCGAAAGCTAAGATATAATAGGGCTTGTAGAATCAAGTGTAGAGGTATTTGGCACCACTACGTTTCCAAAAATGTATGCTCAAGTGATGGACAAAACATGTTTCTTTTAGAAACTGCAGGCATATCTTTACGTATACAGTCATTGGAGCATTTAATAGCAACAATGATGAACTAGGAAGTTTGAATGAAGGAACGGGCGAAGACAACTTTGATTATGCAGGAAACTTCAAGCGGGTAGAAACTGTTTATACGTAACGAGCGGTAATGAACGGAGAAATTCGAATAAGAGAGCTCTTACCTCTATGTTAATCAAGTACAACCTCCCCCTAATCTAATTCTCTCCAGTGTGCAATCAGGAGTTAGTAAAAAATTACTTTATAATAATAAAAGAAATTATTGGATGGAATGGAATAATACAAAGAAAAAATAAAACACAAGAAACTTCATTTGTTCTTTTCTTGTAATGTTTACTAGCTGTGTTCCACTGTTTCACCTCTTTAAATAATCTCTTTTGTTTCTCACTGCTGGTCATATTCACGTCATATTTTTATCTTCTGCGTATCTATTATAACTAGGGGTCGCCCAATGATCGAAATTCGACCAGCGACTTTTTAATCATATATTATTTTCTGTTTGACATTTGCAGTATGAACCTAAACAATGAATATTATATCACTTTTCATTGAGTGACAATGTCAATATTTTGGGGGGACTAAGTTTAATGGCACTGGGTGGGTTAGGATTCGTAGTATTAATTAATTTAATTTAATATATTAGTAACAGATAATTTTAGCTTTCTGCACACCTTCTCCGTATAAACTTTAACCATGCCAAATCTAACAGACTTCCATGCACACAATACACTTAAAAAGGAGTCCGAAGTTTTCGTCACTTATTAATATAATTATATATGTTTAATTCAAACAATTTAATGAAACTACAGTAGCCAACGATTCCTTTATGATATATATACTAGCTGTGACCCAAGGTTTCGCTCGTGTTAAATTAATTCCACCCAACTCTACACCGTGTCGCCGTCAACGTACCCGTATACTCTATCGTTGTTCTCACTTCCCGTACTTGCCTACACAATGCCAGATTGATTGGACGTTTACTGCTCTGCTTCTTCGTAGTCGTTATATGCATCTAATATGACTGGTAGTTCCAGAGATTAGCGTGTTCAAATATACAAATAATCTCTTTAACTTTATAATCAGAGCCGTCTCCAGCCGGCGGTGCAAGGGGTGCGAGGAACACGGCCGCAGAATCCTGACGGCACAAGCCGACCGCCATAAGTCTTGATATCGTCTACTAGCCAACCAAAACAACCCACGAAAGCAGAGCTGTGAGCACATCATATTTAAGATCAACCATGGGCCCAAGACTCAAGATAGATTAAGAAACTTGACCATTATATGGTACAGAATGAAAAGATAATGATAAAAAACGACATTATTCAAAATTATTCCAACTTGAAATCCCGAAAAATTGTGTTAGATATATGATGATTATCTGTTCGTATTTTAAGGAAATAATGTAATGAATCATAAAAATACAATGCGTCTTTTTGGTTAATAGAGCGGGGGTTTGGTTAAAATAACTTTCGCATCCCGGTGCCGAATTTGCTTAAGACGGGGCCCTGTCTATAATAATAGTAACTTTAGATAAAATAAAAAAATCATGAACAAGTATAAAAACGTAGTATATGTTTAAAAGATAGTACTTACTAAAAAAGAAAGAAAAAATGAAGAAATACCCCAGTAAATTTTATATTAACCTAAAGATATCTCTGACATAACAGTTGCATGCATTATAACAGGGAATATAATTTCTCATGCACATAATGACTGTAACGGATCAAAGTACTCAGTATATCGACACGATTTAAAATTGTGTCGAACAGTTAGTCAACAGTATTAGTAATGGTACCCCGTTGTTGTCCATTCATTGAGATTGTCGGTTCACTTAGCAGTTAGTACCGAACAATAAGTTACGAAAACAATAATTAAGATTACTACCGAGACGAAGTCGCTCCACTATTCCATATTTTGCATTACAATGAATTTCCGCACTACGTACATATTTTAATAATAATATATTTATTTAAGCATAAATTCTCAATTATAAATATTATCTTTTGTAAATTAATGTTTTCTTTGTCCCCCCCATGTGTTCCTGAACCATTTATATAATACGATTGCGATAATAATTTGATAATATATTCTGCTCATGTCCGAGGAGTTTTCTGCATTAGTACAAACTGTTTACAACAGATGGCATGCAAATTGTATGATTTTCAAGACTTTGGGAACGAAGTTCCTTGGATAAACGTGCACGATCAAATTTCAGTACTGCAAATTTCATGTATGATTTTAAAAATAATTATTGTTATCATAAAGGTTTATACAATCACTTTTTTTTTCTTCAAAATAATGTAATTTAAAATATTTCTACAAATGAAAATGAAATGATACAATCTGTGCAAGAATGACAGAGAAGAGGGTTAGGGTTTAGAGAAATTTCTTTCTCTTGGGGCAGCCCGACTGATGGAAAACCCCACCCTAGAGAAGACCGATGCCTAAATAAACTTATGCTTGTTTGCCAGCTTAGTTGTATAGCTATAGAGTTTATAAATTATGTCAGTAAATATAGTTCAATTGATTCCATGAGCTTAGTAAATAACGAGAGGAAGATCGACCTATAAATCAACAAATAAGTTCAAAGATAAAACGTACGGGGGATGAACCTATCAAGCACTTTAAATCATTTTAGCCCTACGAGAAAATATCTTAGATATGCACCGTTAACCCTCCCGGTTTGGGCAATTTCCTCCAACTGCCGGACATAACGCGCTACCGTAAACAGATACAGACTCCGTACGTACAAGCATTTAATCTTGTTTATCTATTTTGCGGGACGTTTGCGGATTTTAACATGGGATCACAGAGGATCACGTTTGCAGGATGTGGGTTACGATATACGGGTAATATCAGTTAACGAATCCGATTGTTATTTCGATATAATGCATTCTAAACGACTGCTATATTTTAGTTATAATATAAAAATCAACATACTGATAAATACGCTTTTGTTATGTTGAAATTTACGCTTATGTTATCGTCCTTTTTTAACGAGATTTGCCTGTTTTTACCCGATTGTGTAAAAGGAGGGTTGTGTTTTTCAAGCGTATGTATGTATGTCTAGTTCTTTGGCACGTCTATTTTTTAATAAACGGCTTGATAGATTTTAGCGTAATTACAGGGTGTGGTTAGATTCGTCTTAATTGTGGAGGTGACATAGGCTATATAATATTTAATTACGAGGTCTGGAAATCAAATAAAAAGCAAAAATAAAGAAAAAATTGTCAAATGTTTTTTGCAGTGGGGTTTTTTGTTTCCTTCCAATAATTTAGCTTGTTGTTTACAATGAAAATTAAATAAGTTGTTTTTGGTTTTTTACAGTTCCGTAATTATATTAATTATGCATCCATCATTCATTAAGTTGGTAAAAACAGAAAACTGTGATCGAAATTGATGGTTCAGACGTTACATTGAAACAACATAAAACGTCATTCAGTATGTATTTCTAGTGATTTATTTTTATTTGTTTAACCCATTTGTTAGTTACGTCTGCACGGGATGTTTATGTCCGAACTAGAGACGAAACAATGTTTGTATTGAAAACAGCCGACCGGTTTATAACTGGGACAAATCTACGTAGGTGACTGGACTATTCAACGCGGAAAATCCACCGAGATTGATACAATAACATTATATTAACTTAATTGGTATATAAATATACTTACATAACTGTGTTGTTTCTAAACGTAGATATATAAATATGAATTGTAGGTACTCGGTTTTAAGCAGCTCAGTTCAAAGGTAATATAAAAGATAATATTATAGGGTTTTCCCAGTTTTGTTCTTACCAGGGGTAGTATATAACTCTGTATAAAATAGTATCCGAAAACGTATCCGATATAAAATTTTCGAATAGGGACGGGTCGAATGTGACACCGTCGTATACCAAAAATGGCTTAAAAGTTAAGTAATAATTATCCAAAATTAAGTTAATATTGCTCAACTACAAGACAAATATTAAAAAAGAAAATCAACTTTAATGATTATGAAGAGTTCCCTGGGGTATCATCGAAGTTGAAGGTTCAATGCCAATGAAATTAAAATTACATCACCTTTGACGTATCCCCTATGCAACAAATAAGAGTCATCCAAATCGGTTCATAAACAAAGAAGTTATGGCGGAACATTCATAAAAAAATGTCTATAGGTACATTCGAATTGAGTAAACTGCGACTTTTTTTAAGTCAGTTAAAAAATGTTCAAATAACTATTTTCTTTCGAAATGCAACTCTTTGAAAAATGTTACCCATAAATAAGATTATACGAAATCTGAAATACATAATTTCTTATCTGTATCTATAACTAAAACTGAATAAAGATTACTTTTAAATGTCAAATAACATTTCTGGTATGTACTGATTGTGATTGTGAACCTATACTAAGTCTGTTAGTGTGAGATATTCGGCACCTGTGGACTACTTAAAATAAGGCAACCCTCTTCTAAAGATCACTCTTCTTCGAAAGATTCTTCTAAAGAGTTTGTCCTTATTTTGAAAATTGTTTGAATGTTAAATAAATACAATATTGTCGAAGTTTCAAGTTTCAAACTCGAGAGTCATTGCAACTTAGGTTCCCTAAATTCTTATATGAATAACATGGAGTTTTAGGCATTGAACATTTTTTTTTCTGGCTAAAGCAACTTTAAATATTTTTTTAACTTAGTATATTTTATAGTCGATATTTTTTAGAATGTTTACCAAGTTTCTAGCTACTATGATTTTATATTTTTATCTAAATTATAAATGAACAATTTATAATATGTTATAATATCTATAGCCTGTAGAATTCTAAGAAATAGCTCTACCGCTCAGTAGGTATAAGTTGTTGTGCTTTATTAGATTATTCTCCAGAGAAATAGACAAAAAGATAAAGTTTAAAATACTTGGTGTATACCTAATTACACACATCTTAATAATCATATTCATGTTCAGATGGCTCTGTTTTAATATCGACACGTTTAATATCAAGCTCGTAATTTGAAAACTTGTTTTCCACGTCTCTAGGGGTCACCGATTCGCTTTTCAGTACGTAGCCCTCTTAGTTATCAGGTCATAGAGGTCGTTAGTTCGGTCATGGTATCGAAAGGTCAACCAACTTTGTGATTAAATATCATTTACGTAGTTTTCAATAAGTATAATCAGATATTTCAGCTGAATACTTGATTTGCACTAGCTTTATTTCTTTCAATGTCGTAGAAATAATAATTCTCAGGTAGATAATAACCCTACAATGCGCCTTAGCTTTCGTTGAATGAAAATAACGTGATAGAACCATACCATGGTGGTAAGGGCATTTTCTAATGCATGTCTGGCTAGATTGGCCATCAAGTGAGAATCTGTCACCATGCACCTATATGTGTGTTCCGATAACTGCACCTGAGAGCCAGTTCCTCGACTAGGCCTATTCCGAACCCGGTCAACCTGACAAAGCCTCTAATGGCTCCAGGGAAATTAAGGCTAACAGTTTATTCAGTTCGGAAAAAAACGTTTTACCATTTTAGCCACAGTGTCACTTAACATCAGGTGAAATTGTGACCAAACGCTATTACTATAACACGTTTCCTTCACGGAAAACTCAGCCTCGTTATTAGAATTCAGATCCACATTGTTCGACCCAGATCAAAATTCGCTCCCTCTACACCAACTAGATAAGTAACCGTACGTACATATCTCATATATTTTAACTTATATTTCAAACATTTATCGAGTATTTACGAATTTAAGGAAAAATTCCGAAAAAAGTATGAGTTAAATGAGGAAAATAACAAATTAGTCCTCATAACAATTAAGGCAAGTTTTTATGCATATGTTGTACCAATCGGAATGTTTTCGGCAAGTCGGGAGCGCCCTTCTGTCGCCGATGGTCATAACGTGTGGGGCGCGACTTGCGAGCGATCAATACCACAGGGCTTCCCTGCCACCGCCTGCACCGCCTGCCGGATAAAGACGATGAAGCCACTTCCAACCGCATCTCACGCAATTACTTATAATATCAAATATCTAATGACATGTGTGTTTCACAATACTTTTTAATATAAACATAACAAATAAAATGTTTATCTGATATTTACTATACTAATGATATAGGTAGTCAAATGTTGATAAGTGTTATAAAGGATTTTGTGTTTTGATTCTACGTAATGCTTCTCTCTACTCTTTTAAAATTAACAGTACCAGTAATTAATACAAGATCTCCTGAACCAATTTCAGGATTCATATTAGTTTTAGTAATTTAGTAATTTAGTTTAGTAATATGTGTATTTAGAATTAGGGTGTTAGATTTTCTTTCATATCAACAGCATCTATACTAATTCAACTAAAACTGACGGTACAATAATCGAAACTATTGTTAATATTTTGATACGAACAAAACTCGCATTACTTACCAACCTCTCGACACTCCAAACGATATATTTTCATTCTTATTCATTTCGAAATTCTTATTTACCACTAAACATAATATATTCCAACAAAAACATAAATGTGCAAAGAGACCATGTTCGGTAGAAAGCACTATCGTCGTTTTTACCGATAAAAAAGCTGCGATCTAACGGGTGCCAAGTTCCATCACAGTTCTGTCCATTATAGCTGTAGGAATATACGTTCGCCAATTAATTTACAATGAATAAATTACGATAAATTAAAACTTTTTAAATTAGATATTAACGTAAATATTTATCCATTATTAGAAAGTATTACAAAATTAATACAACAAAAACAAAAATAATGATAAACAGGGATATTATTATAGGGATAGAAGGAAATAGTGAAAATATAGAATATGTGAAAGATTACATATAAGGTACTTAGAACAATTAATATCATTCAAAGATCAAACCAACTCAGAAATAGATAGGAGAGTGTCTTGTACCTGGAAATGGTTGCTTAGAAGAGATATTTAAGAGCAAAAACTTTCTTATGACAACCAAAATATAAGTATTTAGTTCCTATATGTTGGTATCCTGCCAAGGGTCTCACGTATGGGTGTTAAACTTGGGCGCTGTCACAGAAACATTATTTAAAACTGAGAACACATTGTCAAAAGGGAATGAAAAGAAGCACGATGAATATCACATTAAAATACCATAAAAGAGCACAGGAAATAATGTTAATAACAAAAGTGGAAGATATAATAAAGAAACAAGACAATTGGAATGGCGATGAACGTGACACAAGACAAAAGGCAGCAAAATAAAATTGACAAAAATTATATCAGAATGATATCCACGGCATGGTAAAGAGAAAAGAGGTGGACAAGAAAAAAAATGGATAGATGACATAATAGTACATTATGGTACAAGTGTGTAATGTTGGTGATTACCGCTGTTAGGTGAGGGTCTTAAGAGAGCCGAGGACGGTAATCACCAATACACACGTGTATCATACGACGTTTTTCAACACACTTGTGAAGAAAATAATAATAAAAAATCATTTTATTTAGTACATAAAAAGTTTATATAGAGAAACAATTAGTAAATGTGCAGTTAGTAAAATTATGTAATTTGAATCTTTTATGCGCTTATGTCATTGCTCGAATGAATAAAATAATTTTCAATGATACTCTATAACTCACTTGTGAATAATAGCAATGAAAAAGTCACAGTTTGATTACAGGTGTCATTATGTGCCTAATTGCGGTGATATTAGAGCCACTTCATGAGCAAGTGTGTTGAAAAGAAAGTTGTACGTACAATATGGCCAAGAAGAGCAAAAGATAGGATAGTATGGAAAGAGCTGGAAGAGACGTATGTGTCGCGTGACACGCTGACCACTAAAAATGAGAAACCTGATGACATGTAAAGATTAAGAAAATTATAGTTTGTATGTACTTATTTAGTATCAGTAATAAAATCTTTACTGTTCATATATTCTACTCGAATTTTATTACAAACTAAGGCCTCGTGTGATAGCACTTTAAATTCATCTAAAGTGTGATGTTATTAGGAAATTAAATTTTATTATATGAGATAATTATTTATTTAATGTTTCTATTTGTCTAAAGATTGAAGGTTGACCCAGCTGCGACGCGCCAGAGCGTGAGAAAAGCATCTTTTTATGATGTCCGGTATAATAAAGTTTTAGAATAATTTCCTATTCTGGGTAGCTTTAGTCATTATTTCTTCCATAGAATCCACTTTTTGCTTGAGTTACATTACAATTAATTATACATTAAAATTTATATATAATACAAAATGTATAAATAATGTACATAATGGGAATATTATATAATGTTATTTATTATAATTATTATGTTCCGTATTCGCTGACAAATTAAATGTACCTAAATAGGAATTTTAAAATAATTACAATTTTATGCTCGCGCTCGTGATGGATATGTTTTTCCTTAATAATAATGTTTAAAAAAAAAATAATTTATCATTATCATAATGTTGTTCGCCTAGGTGTTGAAAGGTAATGAATGTTTCTCTACATTTCAAATACTAAACAGTTTGTTTTATGTAGTACCTAGCTGAACCGTGCGAATATTTCGCACATTATACAATTTAAACAATTAATGCAACAGCTGTTATTTTAAACAGGTTGCTAATAGATGCCACTTCCTACATGTTATGTTAGTTGAATATATTTTTATTAAGGATGCAACCTAAAAAGTATTTTTTTAAAGAAAATATATATTCCGTACTATTTTTCGTCAATAACGTGGAATATAAGCTTTAAAATTATGTTTGAATAATTAATTTTGATGAAAATGAAGAGAGATGGCTTAGCCTCAATAAAAACTGAGAAAAATATGTATACACTAGAGATAAATTTAGTACCTACCCGTTTTCGTTAGCAGTATATATGCCAGAGAATTATATATATTTATAAAAAAGGTTGAAATCCTTTCAAAATACCTAATTATATTTTGATTCGTTAAAAATGAACAAAGAAACGAAACGTAATGAATTAATGATATAAAGATGAAATCACTCTAAACATAGAAATATCAAATGAAACTTTCCAATTATGAAAGACAATAAATGCCTATTTGAATGTGCAATTTAACTTACTCTAGATAAACTTAGTAATAGGGCGTAGATATATAGGGAAACTTCGGCTCTGTAAGGAACCACACGTTTCCAAGAATTTATAATGCCAGTTTGCGGACCCTAAACTTTGTGTGTTTGTATCATGCGTTGTAGTAAAATTATTCATGTTAAATTAAATGTTAGGCCCGGATATGAAAGTAGTGTCAATTAATAGCCAATACATCATCAAACCATCATTGAAAATTCTGCTGATTTTGGACAATCTCAGCGCAGAGTTTGATGATATTCGTAAAAGTACGGTTGTGTATATATCTATATATCTCGCAACAAACGAGTTCGAAGTGTTACTGATATTTACCCGACTACGGCGAAGCGAAAATGAGGGTTAGGATTTTCACCGTTATGTATGTATGTATGTTCATCTGTACGCGAATTTCTTCTAATCCACGTAACATAATTTGATAAATAAGATATCGCTAGAAACGTCTTGATTGTCCTCTGGTTATAGGACATAATTCACTGAATTCAATATGACGCTCTCTAGAGGACATAAAATCCTGCATTTTGAAAAAAATATCAAATGAAAGGGTTTGATTAGTACATTTTAAAAATATTATATATCACCAGAGGTTGCCTGCGGGTTTGCTTGCATTAACTCGATAAGTGCGTATAATATAATTTACTAAACCCCCTAACATAATTTGAAAATTGCGATGTTGTTAGAAATTTCTTAATTGTCCGTAGGTTTTGTGCATTGTTATTGGCTAAATTATTTTTAAAAATAAACTACAGTAGAAAATATATACGACTAAAAAAAATCAGCTTTTTCTACAAATCATCGACGATATACTTCAGTCTCCCAATTATTATTATATCTTAATTTTGTGATGCCATTTGTCAAAAACAGAATTTAATGAGTTTTCCTAACACCGGACGAAATATACAATCTATTATGATTATATTGTAAAATAATTTATGAATATATAATTAATCAACGGTAATAACAGTCGTGTATAATGATATATAATTGATAAGGTTACATTATTTTTAATGTAATCCACTTGTAACGAATTCCTTATCGTATAGCTTTGATAACGTAACCAATACATTACAATTAATAAAATTGAAGTGTCTGTTTGTAATGTCAAAATAACAGTTTTATACTAAATGCATATGAAAGTATATACGATAACTATAACAAAAAGCCCATTTTTAAAATTTTTGTCTGTCTGTTTGTTCTGGGTAATCTCCGAAACGGTTAGACCGATTTTGACGGCACTTTCACCGATAGATAGCTGATGATATAGGGAGTAAGGCTACTTTTATTTTAGAAAAAGAATTAGGTTTCCAGACAAATAAAAAAAAAAACTGGTCGTGGTGAATCAATTCGGGCGCTTAAATGGCTTATGTTGAGTAAACCATAAGAGATATAGCAAATTAATGTACTACATAATTATAGGCATTAAAAAGACCTACAAAAAAGTCCGGAAGAGTATATATCTATCTTCTAAGAACCACCCACAATAAGCATATTTGTCTTTAAAATAGCCGGGAGCGGGGGAGTAAGTTTCGCGCGGGCATTCTTTAGTCCACGTGAGCGAAGCCACAGGCACAGCTAGTTTAAGAATATAAAAAATACGTAGGTACCTATCTAATTAAGTCACATTGGCTGAGTCGTAGGTCACGACAATTATGTATGACTAGATGACGACTAGTATCATATACCATATACAGTTTTAGAGATGTAGGGCAAAGTGAAATTTCTTTGAAGATTTCTCTCCACTTGGAGCAGTCCGACTGGTGGAATACCTCCAATCTACAGGAGATCGCAACCAAATAATCTTGTGTTGTGTTCCTAAGGTGAGTAGGGTTTACAGAGCTCCTTGAGGTAGGGAGGTTCAAGGTTGTGTTATATTAGGTCTAGCGGTCAGCTTATATTTATTTTAATATCATAATACTTTTATTTACCTTATATTATTTTCGTGTATATTATATAATTGTTTATTGTCAAATTTCCAGGGCATCGGTTAGATTAATGTATTCGTCCGTTCAGATATCATTTATAATACGATCTTTTAGTTTAATATAGAATGTTTACTTTTAAAGACTGTCAACATGTCAATTTCTGTTACGTCTGATAGTTTTAGGGCATGCGCTGTTAGGAGTTAGTTATTGTTTTTTTATCAAGGTTTTATTTAATCAAATAAAACCTATAGGTAGTTCGATGTCTGAATGTAAAAAATTAAATAATGAATGCGAGATCGAGTATTTTAAAATGATAGAGAAAACCAAAGAATATACTACTCTCTACCGAGAGAAGTGTATCTGTCATATAAAAAATTGCGACCATAGCTTTACACACCTACAACACTACCGCTCTTGCGGAATAGCAATTAAAACTCAAAATGCGGCAAAATTCAAAACGATCGATTCCAGTGAAACTTCCAAATTTCAAATATAGCATAAAGAAAAATCCATAATTTAAAAGATTTATACATTAACAACATCTTAAAGAAACTATTTGATAATGTTATACTCTAGTCAATTACAGATTTTTCTTCATGCTCTTAATATTATCCATAATTGTCAAGAAAATTAAAACAAACTGTCAGTATTGATTATTTATTTAGTCAAGAAAATTAAAACAAACTGTCAGTATTGATTATTTATTTATTTCTTAAAATCCGAAGTTTTCTCTCCATGGCTTTCTTTTTCTCGTCCTCTTGCATTTCCCTATTTTTTAATATAGTATATATTTTAATACAAATATAGAAGGTGCTTCTTTTTACGTGTTGTATGTTCGTGTCTAAATGAATTATACATTTAATTAGAAATGTGAAGTCCACGTGATCTAACGCAACCATTATATTTTGTTTTATTTGTGGTTTCCATACTGCCTACTTACTTCATAATATTAGCTTTTCCTGGATTCGGAAATCTATGATAGGTCACGGTCATATCTTCAGCACGAGTTCTTCCGCACTTGGCACATTTTCTATAATCATTAGCGGACATTTTATACGAAATACCCGTAAGTTCCATAATAGCGATTGTAATAAAAGTATTCAGAAAGTTTTATGTATTTCAATGGCGATTAAATCTAACCAAATCTAACGGCAAATTTTGCATTAAAATAATAATGACAGACTTGACAGAAGGCAGTCAGTGTGACCAGTTTATTGTTGTACCGTTCTTATTTTTTCAGTTAGTATACAATATCTACAACTACATGTAAAAAATGAGCATATGTGCAAGAAAGGGCAAAATCAAGTTTAAAGAAGACAACAGACCCTGGAGAAAACGTTTGTCATTGTACGACAGATCTATGAGTCGTAAAGATTGTTTTATTTTGAAAAATATTGAAAAATATGTTTTATGATATTTTAATTAATAAATTATAATTAGTAAAATAATATCACAGTCATAAAATTTAAAAGTTGCTTAAGACAACTTAAGAACCTAATTAAATCTATTTTCATATGGTTGAAATCTCATCTGGCGAGATTCCTACTGTTGTGGTGGTTCCTGCTTCGAGCCTGCATAACACTATATCCAGGAGGAACCAATACTACCGATATCAACCGAGCGTATTTATTGATTACAATAAATTTATGCTAATTTTTAAAAAATCATTGTTCACGACGTGGAGCGATGAGCGATGCATCGTTATTCTGTCATGACTTACCCGTACACTTAGTGGTACACACTAAGCGGTAATAATAATATTTATAGAGTTATGAAGACGGTTGTACTTCAAATAATAATAAGTATTAGGTATCACGAGTAACAAGAAAACCGCAGACAGAACTTGTGTGTCTGTTTTCTAGGTATGAATCAATGTAACACTATATCGAATCAGTTAGACAACGCCTTGACATAAATATAATTAGAATGTCGCAGGAAGCGATTTTATTAGTATAAAAATAAATATTTCCTTTGGTGTGGTACGGAATTTTTTAGGCGAACTCGAAAAAATTACTATAATTGTACTTCATGATAATGCATTGATTACACGTACTAAATGCACTAGGCCGAGAGAGTGATACGGAAGAGAGAGTGTTTAACGTTTATATGTATTTTGTAACTTTGCACCGAGTCAGTAGCCAATTCAGTTTCAATGCATTACAGGGACTAGCGGGATAATGGATCGTAAGCAAATACCGAACAGTCAGTTTAGTACTGAGTACCGAGGCGAGTACGCACCCGGAGTGTGTATGCACCTGGCGATTGGGCCAGCAAGACAGTGAGCGGGTGGGCTCTCGGTCTAGCAAGTAGAATTGGGTCCGAGTGATTGTCACGGTTATTTACTCGGCCAAACATTGAGTACTCGACCGAGAGCACTGTCTCGCCATTCTACTCGGTACGTGTAATCAAGGCTTATGTAAAGTATCAGTCGTCGTGGCCGAACGATTAGACCAAATGGAATACCGTTTCGAACCTATACCTAAATATGGTGGAAAATCTTATTTGCTAAAATATTGTCTTATATCTCTGAAAACTTTTAAATGGTCTTTAGTTTTACTCTCTTTTTTAACTTACTGTTTAGGTGTAAGATTTTCTTGAAATTGTAAAATAAAAGAGCACGGTGGCTATTCTGTTGTTATGATGTAAATCTATTGTAACGTCCTGAATTATATCTAAATACCGGCCTGCCACGACCTCTACACTACGTACACGACCGCTCCATACCACGGTCGGTCTGCCACTGACTTGTGTCTGCAGTGTTTCCAATCCGGAAATCTATTTGATCGTAGAATTCATCAAAAAATACGGTAGATCCTACGGTAGGTGGTAGATTTAGGCTAGTTACGGTGTTTTTCTTATTAGTATCACGGTGAAGTACCTGCACTGTGCCTGGTGGTGGTGAGACATTGGCAATCCATCACCAGGCGACGTTGTCAAGCCGGCCTACAAAAATCTCGGCGACTGGATATACATTGGCTGATCCCAAAACACGACAAACCAAAAGAGAGTCACTGTGTTTGATTTTTTTGTTTTTAGAACTGACTACACTGTTAGCCTGAGTGGCTCTAATACTAGAGTGGCTGATGGCTTTTACAGCTTTACCGTGGCAGGTGGGTTTATAATGATGTACATGTATATGTTAAAATACCTACCACTCCGCTTGATTATTGGATATACACCAGGTGATACCAGGACGCGACTCGCCTAAACATGCCACTATGGCAGATGTTATACAAGGTGTCCAGAAAGGGTATCGGGTATTTGTTTTCGCGCCATATTCGAAACGGGGCGTCTAATGGGTGCGGGGAGGGGTTCGTGGCGTCCGCCATTTTGTGGAGTTTTAGTCTCGATGGAACAGTACTCGGGGACGCATCGCGCATTTTGCGTACGAGCGTATTATCGTAATGGTGATTCAATAGTGACTGCTCAACGTCTCTATCGTGCGGAATATCGTACACGCCACGCGCCAAGTGACGATAGCATTAGGAAATGGATCAGGATGTTCGAGAATACAGGTGCGACAGTTAAAATTCAAAACTCTGGTCGTCCTCGTTCAGTTCGCGATGAAGAAACAATTGAAGAAGTTGAGGCGTCGGTTCGTCAAAATCCGTCTTTGTCCATCCGAAAGCGAAGCCAAGCGTTGAACATCAAAAAATCGTCTTTACATTCGATTTTAAAGAAAGACTTACATCTAAAAGCCTATAAAATTCAATTGGTTCAAGAATTGAAGGATACGGACTATGCTAATCGACTGAATTTTGCGAACGAAATGCTGCAGCGATTTAACAACTTTAACAACATACTGTTCAGTGATGAAGAAAATTTTCACCTGAATGATCATGTTAATAAGCAGAATTGTCGGTACTGGGCAGTGGAGAATCCGAGACGAAAGCATGAACGACCCCTGCATAGCCCAAAGTTCGTTGTTTGGGCCGCTATGTCTGCTAAAGGCATAATTGGTCCTTATTTTCATGAAGATCAACGAGGCCGAGCAATTAATGTGAATAGTGACCGTTATTGCGATATGTTGCGAAATTTTTAGGTCCCAGAGTTGCAGGAGTTTGCATGTTTCAACTCAAGAACGTGGTTCCAGCAAGATGGGGCTACTTGCCATACCTCAAATGACTCAATGGAAGTTGTTAACGAATTATTCCCTAATAAAGTCATTTCGCGAAGGGGTAACATCAACTGGCCTCCCAGAAGCCCCGACCTTAGCCCGCTTGACTATTTTGCATGGGGATACCTTAAAAGTAAGGTTTATCAAAACAATCCGACGAATCTAACCCAGTTAAAGCAAAACATCAGGTCAGAAATGGCAGCAATATCGATAGCTATGTGTCAACGTGTTATCGCCAATCTTCGTTTCCGTTTAGAAGAGTGCCAGCAACATAACGGTCATCATTTGGATAACATCATCTTTTCCAAATAATTCTCCAATTCATATGCTAATAATAAACAATAAACTTTTTTATTGCATACAAATAATTTTTGTTTCATTGAACTTACAAATACTCGATACCCTTTCTGGACACCTTGTACCTGGTATATTATCGTCGGACACAATTTTCGTGTTCTACCGCCCAGCATTTAACATTATAAGGTGAGAATGTGAAAAGCTAACCAATTAATGAATAATAAAAAACATAATTAAATTACGATTTTATAATTATTCTAAGACGAAGACTCTACGAACTCTCTGACGATATTTGCTAGAAAAATATTCGTAAAAAAATTAAACCATGTATTAATTTTAAAATAAAATCTCTTAATACCTACTCTGATTATTAACGAACAAACCTGGAATTTATTCCGGTGGGACACGTACCAAAGAACCAATCAGAAGATCATTTTACTATTAATTTATATCCTGTATTTATATCTTACTGGCAGCTGTTATCTAATTATAATATTTAATTGACTTCATTTAAAATTCCGACATCACTTACAAAACATTTTTTATTGCCACCTGCTTCATTTCTAATTAAAATAAATACTAATGAAGTATTGAATAGTACTTGTATTAATATTCAGAAACAAATAAGATAGGTGTTAGAATACAATTTTATAAAAAAAAAAAAAACATGATTCCGAAAAAAATATCATGAATTTGATATTTTATTAAACGGCTCTTCTGAATACCATGGCTGAATAAGTTATGATGTTATTAACATTTATTAATATGTATTGGGCATCGTTTTACTTTAGTGGCACTATTGCACGGTTTGCACCCCATTTTCAGTTCATACTGAAATATGTTAAAAATCATAAAAATCATTACCTTTTGTATCAAATTTCACCCCAGTCTAAACATTAACCGGGCGCCGTTGTATCCCCAAGGGCTTTATAGCGCTTTGTATACCCTTCGAAATTCACGGTTTGGGTAAAGAAAGGGCTTTCTTTAAATGTACTTTTATGTGTCAATAAAATCTACGCAAATTCAACTTTATGATTCATTGGCAGAATCTCGATTCCGAGTCAATCGACGTGGGGACGAATCCTACAATGTTACATCTGAGCTTTCGGCAAAGGAAATATAGTGATGAAACCACAGCATTGTTGTAGGGTGTTTCCTAATGCCCACCTGGCTAGCTACCACCCTCAAATTGAAAGTCTTGAAAACCAGTTTCCCACTGGGCTTAGCCTGTCAACCTTCTTTGGCCACATTGTAACTTTAAGTTCAGACAAGATTGTGGCTATAACGCTAAACGTTTAAACGATAAAAAAGAGTGAAATTTGTGTGAATACGTAAGTTTTATATCTATGAAATTCGCATGATTTTAAATTATTTTTAGAATAAAGTATGAATAATCAAATATTGTGGTATTTACGTATTATGCGTAAACAATAAAATTTATGTCTTACATATACCTTGATAAAAAATTTAAAAGACAAAAAAAAAAAAGTAGGATGAAAGTAATCATAGATTATAAAAATAATAATTGTTTCAACAGTAAAAGCTTTCATTTAGAGGTTTTGCATCACCGGGGTGGACGTTTAGTATGGGGAAAACCCTAACGAATTTTATATCCACGGCAAAATATATGTATTGCAGATAAGATATACCTGCTTATTACCTTCAATATGAATTAATATTATATGTTTTAGTTTTAGACACGAGGTTGATTCTTTTGAAATTTATAAATCATAGAAATAAATTAAAGAACTATCTAATTAAATACACCCTTATTAATACGAAGTGATAATCTTACAGTGTCGTCTGATTCGCTTTATACACGGAAACCCGTCGTCATAGCCCGGCGGCTTATTGTTAGCGATATTATTTTTTAGAAACATAGCGATAACTTGTACCCACGCCGACTGACTACCCGGCAACATGCCGTCGGCTTGTGTATCAGTGTATGCACTCAGTTGACCGGCGACATTCGACGAGTAATGACGTGGCGTTTGTTTTGAAATATGGAGTGAAACATTGAAACAACATCCACGTTAACAAATTTCTATAATTTAAAATAGTAATTGTGGAACCTTAAACAATGATTTTAAAGGTCGTCGCAAAGGCTATAAAAAGAAACTCCTGTACTTACTTACGTGTTTTAACGTTAATGATTATGTTTGTTGGTGAAACTGCATTTCTGTAATTTTATCGTTTCTTAAATATTCTGTGTCTAATAATATTCAGTAAATGTTTAAAATCAGTATTGGCTAAATTATTAATTGTTTTAAAAGATCTAGACCTCTGTAAGTCGTATGCATTCAAATTTTTAAATCATTCAATATCAATGTAATAACTGCGACTCAATAAACTTAGTCTAACCCAACAGTTTCATATATTCGATAGACACAGTGATAAAAACTCCACAAGCTGCTATTAATAGATCACTGTTATTGTTCAAATTCAAATGTTGAGCATTAATTAGTGAATGATTCAAAAGACACAACGTATTTCCACACTGGTCAGTGACCTACTAATAGAGGAGACAATGTTGCTCATATCGTGTCACCGACAAAGTCTTCAGACTTACAACGATGTATAGACGCAGACTAAGCCGGCGGTGTCGGCGGGTTCGGTGTGTACAACGCTTAATATTTTTAATGCAACGACATTTCACACTAATAAGTATCAAAAATAGGTTAAAACTTACAACATTAAAATAAAAAAAAAACCATGTTTACCACTTCCAATTACATAGGAACACAAGGTCAATAAATACCTACAATAAAGGTCGTTAACAGCGCGTAAAGCAAAACCAAACGATTCTATAGAAACCGTGAGTCAAGTAACTGTTGATTACCTATCATGAGTAACAACACTGAGGTTACGTACAGGCACGAATCGAATTTTAATCATACCATTACACGTACTGCATGAGAAAATTATCACGATTTAATACTACGAATAAAGAATATCCTAATAATTAATGTGGTACCGTAATACAATACAAGAATAAGATTCCCACGCAAATCGAGAGATATAATAATCAGTTGTTTACTATTCCGATTTTAATTTATTAAATTGTCCTAAAATAATACAATTCAAATTGAAAACTATTATTTTATTGGTGCGTGGTAGGACAAGACAATTGTGTCTAACTGAATCGGACTTGCCACCGAATTCCGGAATCATATCTATACAATTAATACAATTGAAGTGTCTGTTTGTAATGTCAAAATAACAGCTTTTTACTAAACGCATATAAAAGTATATACGACACCTATAACAACATACCCATTTTTAAAATTTTTCTGTCTGTCTGTTTGTTCCGGGTAATCTCTGAAACGGTTGAACCGATATTGAAGGGACTTTCACTGGTAGATATCTATCTGATGTTATAAAGAGTAACTTAGGCTACTTTCATTTAAGAAAAACAATTAGGGTTCTGCCCAAATAAAAAAAAAAGCTGGTCATGGTTACTTAAATGACGGGCACTTAAATGACTTACGCACCGCGCAATATTTTTATTCCGCGCAATATTTTTATTCCGCGCAATATTTTTATTGATCCCGACGATCACATCGAAAATGCGAATAAATATTACACATCCGTCTCTCCAAACAGAGCTTGCCAGCGCCCACGCCCGCGTAACCACCGCTCTCTCCGCAGAGGGCGGGCGGTCAACTTCGCTCCCGCACACCCGTCACGTCCACCCTCTCTAGCGGTAACCCAAGCCTAGGTCCGTTCCTCGGAGTGAAACCCTTGGGTCAGGCAACCGCCCGCGCGATACAAGTGACATTGTACGTGCATCACTTAGCTACCTACATACAACACAACACACGTATGAACATACACACGTGCACACCACACAGGTACATAGGTTCTGTGAGGGACTTTTTTTTTCTTTTTTTACGCTAGTTAGTTAGCGCTAGTTAGTGTAGAAACATTCCGATTACTGAATACACATACGCACGGTTCCTTCCTTCCTCCCAGGAGGAAGGGAACGTGCCTATGTGTATAAATTAGTTAGCTCGAATCGTAGGTGTAGGGATTCGATTAGATCGCGACCTATTTGCGAACGCGGCGACCGCCCGAGCCGAGGTCCGGCCACTTTGGCACCCTCGTGCGAGTCGTCCACAAAACTTTCGCGGCTGAGTGCCCTCTGCGCTCGCCCCCAAGTCCGGTGAAGCTGTAAAAGCCGCAGCGGCTTTAGGGCTCCTAAGGCTAACAGTGTAGTCAGTTACAACAAAAAAAAAAAAAAAAAAAAAAAAAAAAAAGACTTACGCTGAGTAAACCATAAGAGATATAGCAAATTAATGTACTACATAATTGTAGACATTCAAAAGATCTACAAAAAAAGTCAGAGAGAGTATATGTCTATCTTCTATGGAAAACCCACAATAAGCATTTTTAAAATAGCTGGGAACGGGGAAGCTAGATTCTCGTATGTGCCTGATCGATGGCATTCTGTAGTCCACGAGAGCGAAGCCGCGGGCACAGCTAGTATCCAATATCATCAAACTCGGTTGCGATCACCATGCACCACCCTTCACAGCAACTCTCTTTTGTTTTGTCGCATTCCAGAATTAGCCATTTCATATCCAGCTGCCGAGAAGCTTGTTTTCATGTCGGCAACCAAGACCGGTGATGGATTTCTCATCATCGCCATCTATACTCAAGAGGTTGTTTGTTTGAGCGCACTAGTCTTTGTAACTAGCGACTCAGATTTGAAAAATTCTTTTTGCCTTTTTTAGCCATTTCTTTGAGAAAAATTATAATAAGACTTGACACTGCTACCTTAAGGAGCTGAGCAAAAACCATGAATATGCAATCACCAATCAATCTGGCAAGGTGTAGTAGGCAAGTACGGGAAACGAGAACAACCATAGGCTACACGGGTGCGTCATTGGCGACGGAGCGGTGGAGAATTTATTGATCAAATTAATTTAGTACGGGTGAAACCGTGTGCTAAAGCTAGTAAAACAAAAAAAAAACCTAAAAAGGATCTACTGACACTAAACATCTATTTAAATGATCAAGTCATAAATCTCCCGAATGTTCTTCACTGATACTTTAAACATTTTGACAGCAACGTTGTAGCTATTCAAAACGCTCGAGTTTTTGAAAAAAAAAAAAAGTATACGAAAGACCGGCTGAGCCATAGCATCGCTTCAGCTAGTTTTTAATAGATAGAAAGAAATCAATTGAAAAGTATATAAACTACAAAATTATATTCATAATTAGATTGGATACACAAACATCGTGTATCTTTCCCATCATAAAAATTCAATTCAATTCATTCTTTATTAGTTTAAGTCGTTATAGAGGCGAGGCCAATTCATGAATAATAATCTATAAGTCATAGAGAACTCTTTAGTTCGTTCTGGGATGGAGGTTACCGTAAAACTGTTACTCCGAAGCTCAGCCTATGTGCGCATAACAATTCACCAAGTTTCAACGCAATCCGATGAATGGTTCCGGAAAACATAGGACACAAAAAAAATCGTAAGGTAGTTGCAACAGAATCACCTAACATCTGGTTATTTTTAAATACACTTAATTTAATTTTCATTTATTATCAAACAACATAAAAAACCATTATTTTATAAGCTCAAATATAAGTATCCTATGCAAATGTGTCTATAAACTTACAACATATGGCTAAATTAACCACGACTGTCGACGTTAGCATTTGGCACCTGTCGATATTAAATTATTATTATACGTTAAAGAAAAAGATCCCCATTGCTAAGCCTACGTTGCGCGCTGCCCTTCCACATTTAAAGGGCCTGTCTGTATCTCTGAACCGTAGATGATAGGTTATCGCTTGAAATTTTCACAAAACATGGCCTGTATGACATGTATTATTATGGCCGGTATTTTAACAAACAAGAAATATACCAAAAAAGTAAAACAATACAAGAAACGTGTTTTTTCGACGCTTTGTTTTGTTTCACACTTTATCGTAAAAACTGTAATAACATAGGTAATTTATACAAGCGACTTTGATATGATTATAGTGCAAACCATAAAGTAAAACAACAAATAATAAAAATCAGTCAAGCGTTAATCAAAGTCATGCTAAGGATCCCAAATTGAATGAAGGAAAACAGTTTTTTTCTTGTTGTAAATACATACCATAAATTTGTTGTCTGGTGGAAAAGAAACGATAGAATAGTTTCATTTGTTTTTTTAACAAATACTTGTGATATGATATTGAGGTAAATTATATGCCATCTAGCATAACTCTACGACGTTTAGGAGCGGAGCAATTACCATACAAAGTGTACGTCAAAAAGAACGCTAAACGAGAAGGGACTGAGAGCGATTTTGGCTGCTCCCAACGAGAACTGAAAAAAATAATCGCGAGTATTTCCAGTAAGTATTATTATTACCAAAAGTATCGAAAAAAATTTTACCTAGTGTGTATAATAATTACCCTTACTTATACAAGTAAAACAAGGACTAGCTGTGTCCGTGGCTCCGCTCGCGTAGACGACACAAGAACGCGTAGTGGTCACAAAAATCGAGGTTTCTCATAAAACTGTAATAACTTATTATTAAATGAATATATTGTAATTTAAAAAGAAAAAAAGATTAACTAAGTATCCCAGTAGTAAAAGGAAAAAATAGTAGGTATTAGTAATCAGTAGATTTAGCGTGATGCGAGCACAACGACAAACCTCTTTTAACATTTTATTTTATATACATTAAAGTTTCAATAGCGGCGATAAATTTCAATCCCAGACAACTGTTAAACGTTTAAGCCCGACGTATGTTACATTCAATTGTCTAAATTTAAATAAATCATTGTGTTAAATGCAGCAGACAATATGAAAAGCTTATGCAAAGTAGGGAAAACCAGTAAATAAACACAGACACAACACTCTGTCCGGGGATCAAAGGAAACTCGACGTGCCTCGAGGTGCCTAGAATATTTGAAGTGTGAAAATATACTTCCCTTCCACTAGATAACAAAACAGTAGATATACGAGAATCGACCGCTGCACATAGCGTCAATTCAGAGGCACTATGAAAATCTGTGTGTATTCAGTGGCGAGAAACAAAAAGTATTTAAATACATCGTTGTATATCAAGTTCCTGTTTAACAAAGATTGTGTAGGAGGAAAAGCCGCATCTAATTTATGCGAATAATCAATTTTTTACCAAAAAAAACTTGATACAAGCTGTGTTTTATATAGAAAATATGTAGACATTCAGACATACTGTCTTCTGAAAAAGTTCGTCTATTCCAAGGTTCTGCAAAGTCTTTTTAAGATCCACAATTATGGATTACGTTGATCTTATATATCTCTTATGATTTACTCAGCGTAAGCCATTAAGGCGTCCCCAAAATCGTCGTTTTTCGCATTGATTTTTTTTTGCGCGGAGCCCTAATTATTTTTCTAATCTAAAATTAACCTAAGTTACTCCTTATAAGATTCGTTATCTGCCAGTGAAAATCAACAATTATGGTATTATATTATATTATACCGTCAAAATTGGTCCAACCGTTTTGAAAAATGAAAAGAAAAATAAACTTTTGTCATAAGTACTTACCTCGTATATTTTTATATAAACATTTAGTAAAAAACTGTTACTTTGACATTACAAACAGACAGTTCAATTTTATTTATTTGTATAGTTATCACCAAGACCTTTTTTATCAATGTTATTACGTAAAACATCGATACCAAATCAATTCAGATAGCTACACTAGTGTAGGTACCTAATCTAAACTTGTATAAACACACACGTGTTAGTATTACCTTCACAGTGCATGGGACCTTATTAAACTCGCTCTATGTTACGGTCTTTAGAAACGTGTACATAAAGCATGCTTATGTAGTCTGCGACTCACAACACAGCTGTGGGTTGACCACACGCCGCGTCCACACTGATATGTGATCACTAATCACACACTACGGTCTACACATAGCTTATAAACATCTAGGGTTATCAACAAACGTACAATACACACGTGTATTTTGATCCCTGATGTTATGAGAGTCCGTAAACGTAAACAAAACTATCGGATATGTGCAAAAAAATTATCCGACATCGTTGTTTCGATGATTTAATATCCCTATATTAATCATTAATCAAAAATTAAAATCAAAATATACTTTATTCAATTTAGGCTCTAAAATGGCTCTACATCCCAGTCATCGAAATGAAACGACAAGAAACTCGACCGTGTTTTAATTTATATTTTAACTTTTCAAATTATATTTACAGTTTATAATTAAATAACATTAATAATTATAGTTTAGTGAGTGCACAGAGAGGGAGTTGCTTCCAAATATCACTATCATTCACATAATGATCCACCCTATAATAACCTTTTGACAATAAAACTTGCTTGACATGCATGGTCCTTGAACTTATTGTCTGGTAAATCAGTAATTTGCTTCGGGATCTTATTTATAGAACCTAAAAAAAAGATATTGGTCTTGCTAAGTCTAAAACACGGAACAATTGATTTGTCTATTTCTATGAAATTTTATTAGTTATATTCTTTTCAAATATAACGAATAATTATCTAAAATAAACTAAATATAGTTCACCTACAAATGTTTAAATAATACCTATTTTCTTTCTAAGTACAATTTTTTGAAATACATATATACTATCCATAACTGAAATTATCCAAAAAGATTTTGTATATCTGACATAATTTCATACCCGTATGCAGAACCGAAACTGATATACTATTAATTAACATACTCTTAAAATATCGGTATCATTATCCAGATTCGAAATTCATCCCTACTATCAACAAACGTAAGCACGCATTTTGAGTTACAAACACAATCCAGTGTCATGCGATAAATCATTTGTTTTACATCTATAAATTATAGATAAAGGGATTACAATATCGACATACGATAACGTCAAATATTCATAATTTTTTCTAGTTAATCAACGTTGATCTAACTAATACTTTATATAATCGATGTAAACCAATTTAAATTTGTCATTTCTCAGAAGTCATTGTCGCAACATTATGTCCGGTTTTGTATACGAGTACCTGGCCGTATCATGTACGTAATTGATTTATTGAGGACAACCCTGTTATGTATGTACTTCGTTTTCAGATAGGGTTGCCATAATTGTTGGAAACTCATACGGGACGCTTTATCATAGAGTAAAGTTTACACTTAATACTAGCCTGTTTGTGTCCCACTACTGGTCAAAGGCCTCTTCCCAAGGTGTGGCAAGGGCTTAATCACCACGCCAGTCCACGACGTACTGGCGATTTCAAACACCGATAAATCAACAGTTCCATATTTTTCCTACAGTGGTACTACAAGAACATTTCTGAAGCGTTCCGGTTTCCTTATGATGTTTTCCTTCACCATTAGCCAATAGTGTTACAAATAAGAATTAGTAAATGTACGCGAATTCCGAAAAATTCGTTTGTACGTGCCGGGGTCTGAACCTGCAAACATCCAGTCGATATTTCGCCAATCTAAACCACCAGACTACCACTACTTCGAACTCACCCAAATCGAAAGTAGGTACACTTAAAAATAATTATTTAAAAAAGAACTTTTTAAAAACAAGCTTTTTGCAATTATTTACTTGTACTAATAATTTTATGCAAGGGCGGTGCTATACCTAATATTCTGTTACATTAAATAGTTTTCATGTAATTTTGTTAAAAACGGGACAAAAAGGGACGAGTATTAAATACGGAGTTTGATACTGAAATACGGTGACAGTCCTGTTTATACGAGGCGTTTATCAACGCTACAGACAATGATACAGTGGACACAGCCGGTCAGCGTGGCTTGTATCATACGCACAATTACACAGGTTAGCGACGCCGCGCTGCGCCGCGCCGCGTCGTGCGAGCCTGTGCTCAACAATCCGATCAAATCAGTGTAACGCAAGACCGGCGACCTTTCGAAACTGAACGCTCGTGGTAACTTGCTGCGAATTAATAACAGATGAACTGAATTAATTAGGTAACAGCTGCGAGTGCGCGATGAGAAAGCAGCTTAATCCGCTGCAAAATTAATAATATCGCGCTAATGGTACGCGGGAGAAACTTGAAACTGCGTACCAAGACTGCACACAAAACAAGAACTTGCGTATAAGAAGATTGATTATCACACTATTTACACATAATACAAGGTAATTTAGAAATTTGAAGACCCCCAGCACAAATAACCTATTTATTGAGACCATTCCAATGAGCCCAATTACGATATCTTTGGTGTAAGTTGGTAAGGAGTTAGATATCTTACAAGATTCCATTGATACTGCAACACCAGGTCAAAATTACCATTTTCTTCTAATATTATTGAAGTAATAGTGTATATCAAATTTCGACTCGATCAAACCTGTGAAAGATGCTTACATCCATTTATCATCTAGATAATACAATATTTAACAAAACAAGAAAACCAACTTCAAGGATTTTGAGGAGTTCCATGGTGTACCTTCGAAGTCGTAGAAGGTCTAATGCCAATGAAATTAAAATTACCCTTTTTAAACGAAAAATAATCATCTAAATTAGTTCATGAAAAAAGATTTTATAAAGTAACATCAAAAAAAAAAAATTGGTACATTCGAATTGAGAACCTGCTCCTTTTTTAACCGACCAAAAAAAGGCGGGGGTTACTCAATTCGAATGTATATTTTTTATGGAAGTTCAGCCATAACTTCTTTGTTTATGAACCGATTTGGATGATTAATTTTTTGTTGGATAGGAGATTTTAATTTTATTGGCATAGGACCTTCAACTTCGAAGATACACCAGGGAACTCTTCAAAATCAACGAAGTTGGTTTTCTCTCTATTGTTAAAAATTGTCTTGTTTGAAATAGGTTAAAAAGAGCGCTTACTTCACCTCTATAATATTTGATATTTCTTTTAAATAACCTCAAATCCTGGCGGGCATTTTAAGCAGGTATTAGTGTTTTGCGTTTTGAAATAATGTAATAATCATTTAATTATCGTATTAAATTAACAATGACCCTATATTATATTTGAAAATGTATAAAGAATATAATAAAAGTTATTATTATTCACATAATATGTAGGCACTACGTTACTCTTTATTATACAAAAAATGTGATATTTTGATACCTAAATACCTCATACCTAATTTTACGTAGTTGTATACGGTATATGTTTTATTACAGCATATAAGCGCTCCGACCGTAACAAATGTTGGCAGAATGAAAACAATATTAGAAACAATTTGTTACAGTAACGTGAACCACATGAACAATCACTGTAAATAGGAAAAATCACGTGTATCGCCTTATACTTGTGCATTCTTGCAAACTTAGTAATAGTAATTAAAAAAAACTTGAGCATTTGATTAGTATGATAAGTTTTGTTTTTCAAAAGACAGCATTGATATTCATAATACTGTTACATGAAATTTACAAATATTTCCAAACTTTTCGTTTTAATTCATCCAACATTTCGCCAATCATATAGGTATATTCATTAATTAATCAATGTCTTGTTCTGAAACTTGGTACCTACTAAAATTTAATATAAAACATTGAAGAAAAATAATGCTTATATAAATTTAAATAGAGATTACTTCATCAAAAATACACCATCCGCGATGCAGGATTTATTTTCTCGCTTACACAAAAAATCTGGTTTAGTTTCGAAATGGATGTGTTTTTCTGTTATAGCAATAACATCAAATAACGAAATAAAAAATTCTAACTTTGAATGTAAAAACAACTTATATATTTAAACTTATGGTAAGAGAAATTAAAACAAATTGGGAAATCGAAAAATCTCAGTAAGGAATATAATACCTATACCAGAAATTACTAAAATGAATTCCAGGCACACGCCTTCTATTCGTAGTAGTTCTAAGTGCATTGTTTTTCGTATAGTGCGAGTATTGAGATTCGTACATTATATTATTCAGAATACTTGTGTAGTATTCGTTGTATAATACTAGTGAAGTGAAATAATAACGTGCTACCTCGTCCCGCCACGTCTTTCAGCACCACATGGACGGTCGCTTACGAACTTGTACGACTATAGTAAAGAGATTATTAAATACACATACAAATGTTTCTTCCTTCCTCCCAGGAGGCAGAAACATGTATATATGTATAGTTAGTTAGCTCGAATTTCTAGTTAGGGAATTAGTTACATAGATCGCGATGTCGCAATAACACAAGCCGAGGTTCGGCCACTTTGGCACCCTTGAGCATTTTGCCTCGGTTTCGTGACTGAGCGCTCGCCCCCAAGCTCGGTGCAGCTGCGACTCCAGGGTCTTATGGCTAATTGTATAGTTAGTTATAAAAAAAGGAAACTATAGTAAAACAATTCAGTAAACATCAAAACATAACAACTTTCGCATTTATAACATTAGTAGGATTATGTTACCAACGTAAATAAATAATTGTCTTTCCACTCCACTAACCAAATAAACGATTACTAATTACTTCAAGTTAACAAACATTACATTTTATAACATAATTACTTTGGATAACGACTTTAGATTAGTAAAAATTGTTTCTGGATAAGTTGTTACATTTACTAAGAACATTGACAATGAGCGGTTAAAACATCTCTGTATAGTATTGACGAAAAATAGATAAATATTTAATTCTATTTCTAATTAAAATAAATATATACAAAATGTAGGAGAAACCGTCATTAACATTCTAACTAACATGACAAATTGACAACCGTTACGTTATATTGTTTACATTCTAAAATAATCGAAATCGCTCACTGGCAAAAATTTACTGCTTTTCAAATCCAATACAGCTCCTGCCACAAAATAATTTCTACTATATTATGATTCCTAAGATTTTTTATTTTTTCCGTGTAGGTATTCAAGTGAATACGTAAGTAGCTGTGTGCTTCCCAGTGATTATTTTCTCTATTCACAGTTACTAATTATTTTACAATATAACATGAAGAACCATAGGTACAATGGTATTTATTACATACATATATAAATCACGCCTATTTCCCAACGGGATAGGCAGACACCACGTCCAGGACGTGCTTCCACCTGCTACTATCCTGGCATACATCTTTCGCTTCTTCAACATTAATTAATCTTTTCATGCATGCTCGTCGGTTTAGAGTACTCTTGACCTGATCTTTCTTCAGAACGTCTCCGATTTGATCGATGAATGTTCGTCTAGGCCTTCCTCTTCCAACGTTTCCTTTTACACTCGCATCATAAATTTGTTTTTAATTTATTATAAATCCTATAACTTATCCTTTTTAACTGACTTCACAAAACACGGGAGGTTACTCAATTCGAATGTTTTTTTTTTTTATGGTTGTTATGACATAAGTTCTTTGTTTATGAAACGATTTGGACGATTCTTTTTTTGTTGGATAGGGGATACCTCAGTATAGGACAACAATTTAATTTCATTGGCATTGAACCTTCAACTTCGACGATACACAGGGAAACTCTTCAAAATCATTGAAGTTGGTATTCTTTTTTGTTAAAAATAGTCTTGTTAGATATAAACAAAAACTTGTAGTTCGCTCTCACTTATTTAGCTGTAAGGTAGAATTTTTTTTAAGATGCCACGCCTTTTAATTTATTTTAATAAAACTTTAGTTCTGTTTATAAACGTATTGATTTATATCTGGAGATTTGACGTAAAACGGCTTACCGGACGTACACGTCATTCCATAATTGCCAGGCATAATTGTTATAATTATCAATAATACTTCTAGAAATAGTACAAAAAATGCACAAAAATAACTTGTATTCAATCTCAACTGATTTTGTAATATGTAACTCCTCAATTGTTAGGCTATAAGAATTGTCAGTAATGTAAGTAAAAATTAAATTAAGAGACATAATAAAGGCGTACGGAGCCGCGGGAAACCGCTAGTATCTAAATGTATTTAAGCAATAATATTAATAATCTAGCAATTAATAATTACCAGTCAGATTTCTATTTAAATGCCGAAGTACTAATTGGTCCTTAGCTAATTTTCATTTTGGACGGATTATTATACATAATATCCGCACAGAATTGACACCTACAAATGTTCTACAAAGTACATAAATATTTATTTTATTTATTTATTTGGCGCGCCAACAGAGCCACAACATATGATACATGATTATATTTTAGTTATACGAACACATCTCAATAATTATGTAGTACTCCACTTACAGACGAGCACAGCATGCAACAATTTTCGAGCCTTAATATTGATTAAATATAGTACTATGTTAACAAACTTGATAAAAATAATAACAATAATTAAAAACAAACAATAATAATACAAAATAATGTTAATAATATAAATACTCAATCATGTCATAATTGGAGAATTTTGTAGATATAGGATTTAAGAGAGGTCAAAGAACTGAAGAATATGTCAAGACTTTGGTCGTAAATTTCATTAAATGTCTTCGATATGCGCCATATAGGAGACTGCATGCCTAAGTTAGTATCCTTGAGGAACGCCGGAAGTGGGTGTGAAGTAATTAGAGACATAACCATTGACCGTAACATAATTTTTTCGATGAACAAGATAAGACTTGAACCATTGCAAAATGTTTCCAGCAATACCAAAACTCTCCAGTTTAGCTAGCAATAATGTATGATTGACTTTATCAAACGCTTTGCTAAAGTCAGTATATAGAGCATCAACCGAATTACCCTTATCAATTTCAGTTATAATACAAGGTGTCCAGAAAGGGTATCGGGTATTTGTAAGTTCAATGAAACAAAAATTATTTGTATGCAATAAAAAAGTTTATTGTTTATTATTAGCATATGAATTGGAGAATTATTTGGAAAAGATGATGTTATCCAAATGATGACCGTTACGTTGCTGGCACTCTTCTAAACGGAAACGAAGATTGGCGATAACACGTTGACACATAGCTATCGATATTGCTGCCATTTCTGACCTGATGTTTTGCCTTAACTGGGTTAGATTCGTCGGATTGTTTTGATAAACCTTACTTTTAAGGTATCCCCATGCAAAATAGTCAAGCGGGCTAAGGTCGGGGCTTCTGGGAGACCAGTTGATGTTACCCCTTCGCGAAATGACTTTATTAGGGAATAATTCGTTAACAACTTCCATTGAGTCATTTGAGGTATGGCAAGTGGCCCCATCTTGCTGGAACCACGTTCTTGAGTTGAAACCTGCAAACTCCTGCAACTCTGGGACCAAAAAATTTCGCAACATATTGCAATAACGGTCACTATTCATATTAATTGCTCGGCCTCATTGATCTTCATGAAAATAAGGACCAATTATGCCTTTAGCAGACATAGCGGCCCAAACAACGACCTTTGGGCTATGCAGGGGTCGTTCATGCTTTCGTCTCGGTTTCTCCACTGCCCAGTACCGACAATTCTGCTTATTAACATGACCATTCAGGTGAAAATTTGCTTCGTCACTGAACAGTATGTTGTTAAAGTTGTTAAATCGCTGCAGCATTTCGTTCGCAAAATTCAGTCGATTAGCATAGTCTGTATCCTTCAATTCTTGAACCAATTGAATTTTATAGGCTTTTAGATGTAAGTCTTTCTTTAAAATCGAATGTAAAGACGATTTTTTGATGTTCAACGCTTGGCTTCGCTTTCGGATGGATAAAGACGGATTTTGACGAACCGACGCCTCAACTTCTTCAATTGTTTCTTCATCGCGAACTGAACGAGGACGACCAGAGTTTTGAATTTTAACTGTCGCACCTGTATTCTCGAACATCCTGATCCATTTCCTAATGCTATCGTCACTTGGCGCGTGGCGTGTACAATATTCCGCACGATAGAGACGTTGAGCAGTCACTATTGAATCACCATTACGATAATACGCTCGTACGCAAAATGCGCGATGCGTCCCCGAGTACTGTTCCATCGTGACTAAAACTCCACAAAATGGCGGACGCCACCCACGCCCCGCACCCTTTAGACGCCCCGTTTCGAATATGGCGCGAAAACAAATACCCGATACCCTTTCTGGACACCTTGTATAATCTGTGTAATGTAGAAGGTTGGTGGTGGTAGATCTTTTAGGAAGAAAACCGTGTTGTGATGACGATAGAAGATTTCTCACGTGAGAGACTATGTGTAGATACACCAGAGATTCAAAGACCTTAGCCAATGTGTTCAGTATCGTGATCGTTCTATAATTATCTACAGCTGATATGTCACCTTTCTTGGGAATAGGAACAACTGAAGCCGTTTTCCATTGAGAGGGAAAGGTGGAAGTTGTAAAAGATTTGTCAAATATAATTTTAAGCGGAATACCCAATGAAGTTGCAAGAGCCCTGAAAAATACGGGTGGAAAGCCATCTGGCCCAGCACCCTTGTAGGGGTCAAGACTTTTCAATTTCTTAACGATAACATCCTCATTAAATGCTACGTCGTGAAGTATATTATTGCTTTGTAATTTAAGATTATATACACAGGTAGGGGCACTATGATCGTAAACAGATGCAAAATAGGTAGCAAATAAGTTAGCGATGTCAGTACCATTATCCGCAATAGTATTTACAAGATGAACTTCTTTGGGAACATCAGATTTGTTAGATCGCTTATTTTTAACATACTGCCAAAAGCATTTAATATTTGATTTAATTTTTCGTTCTATTTCCATAATGTATTTAGCTTTAAAAAAATTTGGCCTGTTGTGAGATAATGGCTTTAATGTGTCAACTTTAGACTGCAACTTTATTTCAATTATTAATGGTGGGTGATGTGTATCAACCTTCGAAATAGGTTATTACATTCCGTAACTGAAACAGTTTTATCGCTGATAATTAAGTCTAAAATTCTATCATTACGGTTGTGCACATTATTAAATTGTTCATAATCATGTAGGGTTAAAAAGTCCATAAAGTATTGCCCCAACTCAAAACGAGAATGGATAATTGGTAAATATATTGGGAAACTAACGACTGTGATCGAAAATATATCAAATTACCTACTGTTAGTATCGATCTCTGTCTACCCTCTGTAGACGTAGCGATGAAACCAATACATTACCAGGTCCATGAACTTGATACTGAATTGTGCATTGTATTTTTAGCTTACGTTCACCATACCGTCTGGATTGCTTATGTCTAGAATACGAGTAAAAGGTATAATGAACGTAAAACCGCTATTTCTGAGCGACATAAAATAAATATGTATGTTCATAGAAAAATATTGACTTCAAAGAAAAATTGTCCGGCCAAGTTTATTATACCTTCTCTCCGGCAACAGAGAGACGTTTCCCGAACCTTTGTTGTGTATTTTAGCATTTATATACATTAGATCCTTCAATAAAGATTATTAGGTTTTGAATTTACATTGAAATACATATAACAAAATTAAATGTATACGAATATAATAAAAAATTCAACCTTCAAAATAAGAGCTCCAGACAAATTCATTTCTGAGCGTAAGTGCCAACAGTCACGTAACACAGTAAAAATTCATTGTCGCCTAAGTAAAGTCGAGTTTCGGTTCAGTTTGCTTTATGTGGGCGAGACTCGGAAACCATTGGGATGATATTGTTCAGGGAATATTGATACGAGCAAAGGACGTATGGAAATGTTAATATAACCGAAACCGACAGACATTGGGTTCTTTTTGGGGTTTTTATATTATCATTACTTGTTTTCCTTATGTTTTGTTACATAACGTTACAAAACATTCCAAAACGTCTATACAATAATAATCAATAATCACCGAGTGATTCTTAAGTTATAAACGCATTAACAGACAGACAGACGGACAGACTGAAATAGATATACAATATGGTAAGTAATGTAATTAGTCCCGAACCTTCAGGGTGCGAGTTCTAATCACAAACTTGTTTTTTTGTTAGGGTTTTTTTTTTGTAGCACGATAGAATTACAGCTGTATGCCTGATACTAAATACAGTACAATTCAAAAACAACGGCTACCACCGAGAAGAGATAATCGCATAGACAGTCGACGCAATCATGCCAGTCTTTAAGCCTCTCGGCAGCTGGATGTACACTGATTGATCCCGAAACGTGACCAAAAAGATAGTCACGGTGACGGAATTATCACCATGTGCATGGTAGTCACCATCGAGTCTAGTACAGATTCCTACCACCCCGCTTGATTACTGGATATACACCGGTTGGTCTAGATCGTGACAGTTGACACTCCTCAACGATAGTGCGTACGGTGGAGAGTTGGCCGAATACATTTTGACACGGGTGAAACCGTGGAGCACAACTAGTACCATTATAACACAGAGCGGAGTTGGCAGTAGTAGTTTCATTTAAAACACTGTACAGTTATAAATAATGTTTGTTTAATTTGTTGCTGTCGAAACAATTGCCCGATGTCAGATTCAAACCGACACAATCAATTATAATCACATCATAGCGCTCTATAAACCATAACTTGATATGACGTGCAGTTTTAACCTAGCAGAGAAATAAAAACAAACAGAAGATACCTATATAATTAGTTTTTAAAAATAATTATATATCATTATGCAATTGGTTTTTCGGAAACGGCTTAGATAATGTTAAACATTCCAAGTTCACCTAGATAAATGGTATTTTTTAGTTTCAGCTCGATCGCCCGGATATAATAATGCATGTGAATACACAAATAAAGAATTAGCCGTACAATATGGGTTGATAAATTATTATTTTTATTATAAGATATTATTATTTACTGCAATTCCATTGTTAGTGGTGTAAACTCTTACTGTAGATCCTATGAATTAAGGCTTCAATGATAAGTCTATCATCCCTAAGTCGGTTCTAAATCGTTTATAATTTACAGATCGTTAGAGCATATTTACCTTAATACTTGGGATTGACTATTTTGGTAGGTATTTAATTTATTTTTGATCTTCTACCGATCTTGGTAAATATTTATTGTCATTGTATATAATATAAATTGTCATTGTCATGTATTAGTATTTAAAAAAAAAAAACAATAAAGCATGTATATAGGTACTTACAAAACTTTAATAACTATATTAATGCATTGCATGGTGGTATGGTTTTTTTTTAATGCCCATCTGGCTAGCTACCTCCCTCAAATTGAAAATCTGTCGCCAAACACCTATAGGTCTGTTCCGGCAGCTGTACTTGAGAACCAGTCTTCCACTAGGCGTGCTACCATCTTGGGCCACATCGTCACTTCATTTCAGGTGAGATTGAGGCTACAACGCTAAGCCTACAACGATAAAAAAAAAATGTTTAAAGTGTAGGGTGCTTAGGTACTGTTGGATTAGCTATACGGTCCTAGCCGCGGGGCAACAACCGCCCGCAAAGCAGGCGGGCGGTGTATTGGTGGACCCCGGAGATTGCCGATCTCCGGGTGGCCTGCTCCGCGGCGAGGCGGCAAACTCGGCAAGAGGGGGAGGAGGCCCGGTTGCTTGGCCACTACAGGGAGACCAGGAAGTCCCTGCAGGTGGCCATCAGCCGGGCAAAGGATGAGCAGTGGGAGGAGCTTCTCAGGACCCTGGACAGGGACCCGTGGGAGCGCCCGTACCGGGTAGCCCGGAAGAAGTTCCGGGGGCAGGCGCCCCCTTTAACAGAGTCCCTGGACTCAGAGGTCCTGGCGAGGGTCGTGGCCACGTTGCTGCCCGACCCTCCGGAGCTCCTCCCGCCTCCCATGTTAGATGGGAGTGCTGTTGCGGAGGAGCTGTAGCCACCCCCCCCCCCCCCCCCCCCGTTTCTGAGGAGATGGGGTCGGCCATACTCTTTCATGGGCCTCGGTGTGGGCCGCCTCCTGGGGCCCACATAAATGTGGAGGGGGTGAGGGTCCGGGTTGGGGCCCAGATGAAATATCTGGGCCTCATCCTGGACGGACGTTGGCGGTTCGAGTCCCACTTTAAGGGACTCGAACCGCGGATAGTGGGAGCGGCGGCGGCTCTCGGCCGGCTTCTTCCGAACTCGGGGGGGCCGGGCGCGAGCTGTCGCCGCTTGTTTGCCGGAGTGGTGAGGAGCATGGCCGTCTACGGGGCACCGATCTGGTCGGATGCCCTTAGCGCCACGAACAGACGCGTTTTGCGTGCTACGCAGAGTGTCGTGGCGCTGAGGGTCATCCGCGGGTACCGGTCGGTGTCCGCGGGGGCGGCCATGGTTCTTGCCGGCTCCCCGCCGTGGGAGCTGGAGGCGGAGGTGCTCGCCGCCGTGTATGATTTCACGGCGGCGAGGAGAGAGTTAGGGGAGCCTCCGGCTCCCACGGAGGTGGACAGGGTCCGACGTGAGGCCCGGGAGGTTATTATTAGGAAGTGGGAGGAGGACCTGGCAGACGCGCGCTATGGACGCTATACCATAGACGCCGTCCGCCCGGTCCTCCGGGGGTGGTGCGTCAGGGAGCGGGGCTTCCTGACGTCTAGACTTGTGCAGGTGCTATCCGGACATGGTTGTTTCGGATGGTACCTGCACAAGATAGCAAGAAGGGAGCCCAACACTACGTGCCACGAGTGCGGGGCTGCAGAAGACACGGCGCAGCACACTCTGTCTGAGTGTGCTGCGTGGGTGGAGCAGCGCCGCACTCTGGCCGTAGCTGTTGGAGGAGATCTCTCGCTGCCGAGCGTGGTTAAAGCCATGCTCGGCAGCGAGACCGCATGGATAGAGATGGCCTCCTTCTGCGAGGAGGTCATCTCGCAGAAGGAGGCTGCGGAGAGGGTTCGCGAGGGGGATCCCCTGAGCGGCCCTCTCCGCCAAAGACGAAGGGGTGGCCGGAGGAGGCGGTTTAACCGTCAACTCCCGCCACCCTAGTCGAACCAGAGGTAGACGGGATGGGGGGGGGGGGCCGTCTCCTCATTGCACTGGTTCGGCAGGCGGAGGAGACGGCTATCGTGTATCATAGCTGTCTCCTAATTAGGCCGGGGCCCGGTTAGCCGGGCCGGCCGCCGGGGCGGCGTGGCTGAATGCTAACGCCGTCCCCACGTCGCCCCAGTATGGCGGCGGATGGTACACCGCGGAGTTTTTTAGTGAGTATGAGTCTCACATAACCACTCGACCCCCCATTCGAGTGCGTACCCATGACGGGTTTTCCTACTCCGCGTTAACAAAAAAAAAAAAAAAAAAGCTATACAGTCCTAAAGTTATATTTAATCCCTTCATTACGTTGCGCTTTGGGTAAGTTACCCCGATAACCAGAATTTGTTGTGCATCATTTCCTGTTGAAAATTTTTACCCATTGTTTGACACACAAGTACACCGCAAATTTCACCAAAAGTGTAATGCAAACTGTATTTTACTAACAAATTGAATATATTAGGACATAATTTCATGTTAACAAATATAATGTAACCCTTTAAAAAAAAATTACATGCCTAACTATACAAAGTGTATCTTAACCTTCCAGAGACTAAAAGACGTCACCTTTCTCTACACTGCGCCATTTGTCGCTTTAGTAACAATGCATTTAATTATTTTATTATTATTTATTGCATATATCAATCTAAATTTTTATAATTTAGTAACATTATACCTACAAAATACATAGCAATATACAGATCTATTTAGAATTACGGTGAGACAGAACGGTAATCGTTGTCTCCGTTTTGATCACAATTTGATTGCAATGTTACGACTTTTGAAGTCAATTTGACATCCATTTGCGTCAACCTGTATGACGTCAATTTGCAGAGTATTTTGGTGTGAAATTGGTTAGAGTGGTACTGGTGATGGCATTTACTTGCCAGTCAATTATACCTTTACCATATTATAAAGGAAAATTACATTCAAATGCGTTAAGCAAATTTCAATTAATTAATTAAGACTCATCCTAAAAGTTAAGAGTTTATTGTAACGTAAACCTATCGCGGGTGGAAGCTAAACTGAGTACATACATTTATAGGATTTTAAAAACTATGACAGTCGTGGAATTATTATTATTTTTTTAGATTTTAAGTTTAGTTCAAATACGAATTTCCGCCTGCTTCCTTCGTGATCATTTTTTTTTTCAGTTTGTTGAAATAAGTTTCTAGTGGTTATGCATTGTTGGAGAGCTAAGGAAAATGGTTATGTTTTTAAAATAATCTGCAAGCCAAGTTTCATAACGATTTTTTTTGTTTTTAAGGCATTTTAGTGGAAATATATCTCAAAAAAATGTTGACATAATATCGTTTTTCGTCTCGTCGTAGTTTAAATTTAGACCAATAAATGTCGTTTTAATATTGATAAATAACCAGTGTTTAATCGTTTTTATAAATCAGAAGAAAAAATGAGATTTTAATTGATACTTTTTTTAAATAAATTTTTGATGTTGCAATTTTTGACTTATTATAAAAAAAGATAAAAAAACATGATATTTCAAAAATGGTTCACTTTTGCATAATGCATATGGGGGTTAAAATTATCGCAAATAGTCACCCCTATCACCTCTTAACGGGAATTTGTCGAATTACTAATAACCCTGTTTAATAAATCGCGAATCAGCGGCACTTGAACTGAACCACTCGTACTGAACATACAAAAGTTTCTAGAAATCTGGTCATAACATAATACTTGTATACAGCGAAAGAAAATTCATTAATACTTTACTGGGTGTCCGCAGGACCTCTCGAGTTTTTTATTTTTTTTATCATAGCACAGCGAAATAATTGCACTTCATCTGATGTAGATACAAGAATAACATCGACCGCTGAAGAATGAGGATCTGTCCTCGCCATGGTCTACGGCTGGAAAGATATCAAAACGAGAAAGTAACTGGTTACACTCTGGTTATATCCTAAACGGGACAATTTACAACAAGTTTTTCACCATACAGTGCTCGCGATCCAGCCTGGGACCAGTTCCCTATCATTTTCTTAGTAATCATTACCATAGTAAAATACGGTTAGTCACAAAAATATTCATCAACAAATATAAATAATTACAAGCTAGCTCTGCACACAGCCATTTAAAAGTCCTCACAGATAAGATAAAAATCAAAAAACAAATCAAGCACTCAAAGCTCCGAATACACAAACACTGCATCCATACTAAATTATCAAGTAAAATATGAAGTAGATTATTAGATCAGACAAAAAACAAGAAAATAAGAAAAAAATTAACAAAGCACAAAAGAAAAACAAAAATTTGGTTGGGTGACAAAGTGAAAAAATACCCGCAATCGACACTGCCAAAGAGTGCTTAAAAATGTTCTCGTCTTGTTTATATAGAAATATTTTTGGGAGATGGTAAGGATCTGTATCCGATTGGGTAGCGACCTCAATGCGGATCATGCACATGGTGATAAAGCAGTTACCTAGTGACTCTCTTTTGGTTTGTCGCATTGCAAGATCAGCCAGTGAGTATCCAGCTGCTAGAGACTTACAGTTCGATATGACAGCGGTGGCAACCGTCGATCGATTGTCGATCTCGGTGGTCGCGGTTGTTTTAGAATTGTCTTGTGCTTTTCATCAAGGACAGTGACGTCATTTAGCCGTGCTCATATTAAAAAAAAACTATTTGTTATTTTAATTTTATTTCCTTTTTTTTTACATTACTGATTAGCCTCATCGGATATCGGAAGGGTCAAGAACTATTGCAATAAAAAATATTGTAAGAATTCCATGATTTGAACGATATTAAATTTCCAAGGAACTTTATATAGCATATGTGTAAATTAATTTTGCAGTACCTAAAGAAAGTGTTTAAAACGCTGGTATTATGTTCTACGTTTTCAAAGAACTATGTAACACGTGAAATTTGATGAATTGTAAATATGAATGTAAGCATTTTTTTTCGTTTCATTGCAAAAATAGTGAGTAATCAAAAGCGGGCGGAACCCAATGGTACAAGTCTGTTTAATGATGATAAACGACAGTTCAAATCTAGGAACAACTGATCTCGGAAACAAATATATCATACTTCGATCAATATCACACGGAGACTGCTGTACCCTTGAGGTATAATGCATTTATCTGCCAATACCGCCGTAAGCTAGTACCAGCCCACGATTCCTTGACGGCCCCTTCGCATGCGATTTCTACCGTGTCATAATAAAGTTATAAATCGCACCAATCCAGTATAAGTGTGATGGAAAGATTCCGGCTGGAACAGAGTAATGCGAGCTCCGATACTTTCCGTTAGCCGTGTCGATTTACGTTAAACGAGCCCCATCGGGCAATCGGAAATCCTAATGGTACTGGAAATTTTACCCCAACTCATTGTGAATGAGCCGAAATGTCCGATCCCGTAAATTGAGCTCGATCAAATGTGAGAGAAACACAGAAGTTCCCAGCCAAGTAGTAATTTGATTTGCGTTGTGTCGAAGGGTCACAGTATAATTTACCCGTGAGACTTGCTTAATATTTCATCGGGATATCATTGAAACGTGTCAATTTTGTAAACAACACAATCCCTGAGAAAACTTATGAATTAATCATTAGGCCAATAAGGATTAACCTCTAGGCCACGCCATTTGTTCTTTTTTTATATATGAGTATTTTAGAACCTAAAGCGCGGATAACTAGGTATCAAAATATCCAAGAAACTAAAGCGTATATTACTTAATATGTGTAATTATAACGTATCAACACGTCTAAATTGCTTTACATTCAAATTTTTTTTAATCAATAGTTATTTTCCAAAGTTGTTATGTAAAATGCGATACATTAAAACCATAGTTAAGGATTGAATGTTAAAATACAAAATATCCATTTTTGGAATTATGCTCATAATGCATGTCACTAGCGGGATATAAATTAATACATCCACCTTATTAATCTATGTAATTCTAAGCACTATGCTTTTATTTAATCGATTCTCACGCCATATCATAGACAATATTATAAAACATTGATACATTAATTAAATGTGATATTACAAATAACAGAATTAATATTAAAGTTTAACAGACTTGAGCGTCCTACGATATAAAGTTTCGCGGAGGGATCCGCTCATTTTAATGACGGTCTAACAGTTCTCGAATGGCACGATAGTCAAGGAGGATAATAACTGTAATTAAATAATAGCTGACCCGCGGTTTAGCTGCTTTTGTCAATCATAATAGAATTTAGTATTTATTTAGTTTCACATCATCGTTTGAGAACCGCGAGAACCACGCGGGTTGGTATTCGAAGTAGCTACACATACTGTCGCATCCATCTCGGCAAGAATAAATAAGTTTGCCTTCTGAAGTCTCCGTTGATTCTGGACTACATCGTATTTTCCATCAGCTATTGTGCAGTCATTTTACTAAGCTACTATTAAAAAAGTCGAAGCGGTACCACCACAATGAAACAAGAGGTTTAGCAAGCAACTTTATGGTGTAGACTTTTTATTACAATGTACGCGCGCATCATAAAAATTCACTGTAATTGTTTTCTCACAACGTGCCTAAATAGTAACTTCATAAAAGTTTCAAATCCGTATCAGTATGTACTGAGGTAGTTTTATTTGTTGCAGAAACCACTTTATCATCAAACTTTGCTTGCCCCGCTGCTGCTTTAATTTAAAGAAAATTTATGAAGTCATCATTATCAAATAACGGATAAAGATCATCTATCATATTTTTTGCGGAAGCTCATGCTGAAATTGCCTAAATTAATTTGTCGTTTTGCCAAGACAAATGAAATTTTTACAGCAAAAAATATTCAGAACAAGTTAGAATATTCGTTAATTTTAAGTAACAGGCAATTAGCAACATCAAAGACATCACCGTTTAACAAAAAATACTTTTGATATTAAAAGTCAAGAACCTACCAGGGTTAATTAACATAATGATATTTCACCAGCTGTGCTCTGCGGTTTCACCTGCACTCAATTGCCATTCCGCTCCTTGTGGTCGTGATGTTATATACATAGGCCGCACTAAACAATTCGGGAACTGGCCACATAAATTAAAAATATTTAAAATTTAAATACGACATATGAAAATGAAACTCTTTTGCTTTAAAATGCAATTTGTTTAATTTATTTGTCACTTGATTTGCATTTTAGCGCCATTTTATATAGTGCTTTTTTAGTAGTAGTATTTTAATAGTTTAGTATTTTAATAGTTTACTATTATTTTAAGAATCGTTTAACGTCTCATCAGGGTGTCCTTCGCCTTCAAACTGTTTTTTGCAGTGGAGCACCATGCAACACGACTGTAAGAAATCCAACGCCGCCGTGTTAATATCAGCAAGCTTCTACCGCTATGAACAACGAAAACTTCAATGCTGTACGCCGTATTATCGAAACAGACGGATATGTGACCTACCATGAGTTTTGGCATAGGTAATGAATCAGATACAATGAATCCTACAAAAACATTTCGGTGTGAAAAAAATATGCTACCGATGGATCCCTCATAATTTTTAACTGAGGCACAAAAAACAGATCGCGTCACTTGGTGTAATGCTATTCTTACCAGATTCAACGTAGGGACGTCAAATTTGAAGTGGACTATAGTGACAGGTTACGAAACATGGATTTACAGCTAAGATCCCAAAACAAAGCAGCAATCGACTGTTTGAGTCTTTCCAGGTGAGTCGAAACCAACCAAAGTGGCGATTGTGCGGTCTTCCGTTAAGCAAATTCACAAAAAAAAAAAAAATGAAACTAGACACGTGGCTACTTTCGCGTTAGAGGATCGTCGTACAATGTATAGCGATTGTTTACCGGAAGTTGATTCTTAATCACTCATAGTATTTTTTTCTTATTCACTTCAGAACTTTTTGTGTCCCCCGCTAATTATACACTAGAATAATCATTGAAAAAAGGGTTGTATAACAAAAATAATTTCTCCACCAGAACTAGTAGTTCCTGAAATTAAAGCATTCAAATATACAAAGTTCTCCAGCTTTACTAAAAACCGTATCATGATGTATGATGGCAAGGCATATAGGTAAAGTTAATCATCCTAAAGCTGAAAATCTGTCCTCAAGAACTTATAGTTGTGGTCCAGCAGCTACACTTAAATGCCGGTCTTTATTGTAGGTTCAACGTGTTACCACTATTCTTCGCTACGTCATCACTTAACATGAAGTTAAATTGTAACCAAGTGCGAAACTATAATCTGTTATAGGTAATATTTTTAATTGAATTAAATAAAAATGTTTCGTTTTAATTCTTAAACAATAGATTTCTCTATCGTGTAGTGTTTAGGTTTCAGAAATCTTTATCTTTTAGATTTAAAAAGATATGTATATGATATAAAATAATAATTAAAAAAAATATTTTCGTTATTTCCTGGCCGATTTTCATAAAAATTTATACACGGGAAGATATGTCATTTCTCAATTGATAGATTATATGAATTGTCAATTATATGAGTAAAAATAAAGTTACCGGATTTAAATAACTACTGCATAGTAACAAACGTATGCGGAGCCGCGGGCATACTGCTAGTTATTTATAAAGATCAATAAATACGTGTTCTAAACTTGAAGTATTAATTACATAATATAACATCTTACGTTTTAATACACACATACACTATACATATTCTATATATACAGTTACTAAGTTTCATGTTCTGGTTAAAAATACCTATAATACTTTTTGCTTACCTTACAAGATAAACATCGCATTGAATGTTGTTTGCGATATAAAAACTATTCCTTGTGTATGAGAAAGAAAACGGTACTATGAAAGTTTATTGACCGCCATAAACGAGCCCTTGGTAATGAAAAACTTCTTGTCTAACAAGCATACAACTCTTGTGATTTTACCTACATTTTGAATACAATTCTATGCTCAACATAATAATAAATATAGGGAAACAATTTACAAATGGCCTTATAATTCAGAACTAAGCAAGTCTTATATTATTGTAACTAAACAGCTGATATACACACATATCTTTTGACATCCAGACACACAACTGACACTATGCTCTTTACATAAAATTCAGTCATGTGCTGAGATCGAACCAATACTAGGATTACGACTCAATAACACGGCTTATTATCACTGTGCCTAGAGGTTTGTCCTGTAAATATCAGATAGTAGAAATTTTGTAGAGGTTAAGCTAAAGCATATTTTTTAATTATGACGTCTTGCCTATACTCGTATATGCTGACTTTAAAATATTTTGTTAAATTTAAGCAAAAATTCAAATTATTCGAAGATATCGTAGAAAGAAAGTTCAATTGCACTGGATGGGTTAGGATTCGCAGTATTAATTTAATATATTAGTAACAGATATTATAGATAAACTTTAGCTTTCTGCACTCCTTCTCCATATAAACTTTAACCATGCAAAATCTAATAGTCTTCCGTGCATGCAATACGCTTAAAAAGGTACCATAAGCTTTTGCTTCACGTATTGATATTTAGATACAATAAATAAAATATAAATCTTGATGACCTTGCGAAAAAATCCAGTGTTTGAAAGGTTATAATGGAAATATGCTGTCGCGATAAAATCAAAAGAAATATTTAATTGGAAGTATATTATTTTTTAGTAAACATTTTTATTAATTTGCAGGGGTTACGCATGCCGATTTTATCGCATAGCAATCATGCGGCTAATAGCTTTTACTCGACATTTTTTTTTATTCGGTGTGAAAACCCTATTAAAGAAGCATAACCTTGGACGGGTCAATGTTCCGTATGTTATAAACCGAGAACAGGGTTGCCTATTTTAAACTAAAATATAATATACCATATTTTTTGTAGTTACTATAAAAATACAGGCCTAGGAATATGTATGGACTCACTAAATTTATTATACTTGAATATATTCATAAATAAGGTAAATTAAAAATCGCCAAATACAAATAACCTATTCACTGAGACCATTCCAATGAGTCCAAACACGATGTCACTGCTGAAATTGGTGACGAGTTGGGTATCCTGCTGATTCCAGATGATGCTGCATTATCAGGCCAAGGTTACCCTTTCTGCAATATCACTGAAGTAACAAGATATCAAATTTCGACTAGATCAAACATGTGGAAGTTGAAATTGAAAATATAATAAACCCCAACCTAAGTAAGTAACCTATCATTGAGAACATTCCAACGAGACTAAATACGATATATCTGTGCTGTAAGTTGCTGAGGAGTTAGGTATCCTACGGATTCCAGATAACGCTGTAGCATCAGGTCAAAGTTTTTCGTATCTTATTGAAGTAACAATACCATACCAAATTTCGACTCAATCAGACCTGCGGAAAATGCTGCGGAAGAAGAGCTGATAATCTTCAAACGGCTGAACAGATTTTCTTGAATAATAGCTAACTAAGAATACTCTCGATCAAGTCACCGTTCAAAGAAAACAACACTAGATCAAAATTGGTTCAGTCGTTTGTGAGCTACGATGCCACAGACAGACATACAGATACTCACGTTAAACTTATAATATAAAGTACCTCTTTTTGGGTCGGGGATTCAAAAAACGAAATTAAAATTGGTTTATCACTTTGAGAGCTACAGATACACAGATATTTGAACATATGTAACATTCTGTTTGCGTCAGGGGTAAAAAATGGATTTTTGATATGAGTCAATTAATTAATAGTTTTACACTAGGCCGTCCACATTGTTTCACAGTTCACACACATCAAGTTTTTAACGTATGTAAAAATTATAGTTTAACGCGATTCCTTCATCATTAATTTCATATACTTTTGTATTTATTGTGAACTTATCTGTAAAATAACCTATTTCTTTAGGTTACAAAAAATAAGTTTAGTGTTTACTTACGTTCTGTTCAAAATATATTGGTAAACCTAGCCACAGACGTCATTTTCTAAAAAATTGTAGCATTTCTATATAAATAAAAGTTCGTAATTATTATGAAAGATTAAGCTTTTATTTTGTACATATAATATAGACAAGCAACTAAATTGTATGTTTGTATTTTTTATATGTAAGAAATAATTTAATGACGGTTTTTTATTTTATCGTATTTTTAAGAAAATCCGGAAGTAGATAGATATATTTTAATACCGCCTTTTCTATCTTCTATATAATAATACTCGTATTATATAAAATTAATGTTTCTTTGTTCGTTTGTACTCAATGCGTTCCTAAACCATTCATTCGATTGCTGATAGCGATGAAAATTTAGGGAGTTTATGTACCGTTAAGGTTTCTGTTTTATACAACCAGTTTACAACACATGGCGAGCAAGTCTAGATATTGATATAAGCAATAAAAAGAAAAAGTTTAAAACTAATCCGACTACGCAAATGAAATATGGTATAAAATTGTATTTCTCTCACTCCGTACATTCTATTAGGTTCATGAGATCAGAATTTTGTTCCTCTTTCATTGGACATTCAACTAGATACAATAATAGTATTTTTTTTAAAATCAAAGGCCTCCACTTTTTTGATTTTGCATCCGTCATATTGATTTTCTTCGTATAAAATGCATCCTATATCATCCGGACTATATAATATGGAATCGATTGACATTTCATACATCAAAATATGATAAGTAGTTTAGGCCCTATGGTGGAACACAAACGTACATATAGAATGCTAAAAAACATAACCCTTCCTTTTAGCTTTGCCATACACGAGTAAAAAGTAGAAAACAAAAACTGTGCGTGCGTATTGAATAAATAAATGACAGTCACAAGCTAACTCGTGCGTAACGTGAAAGTACCAAAATAAATTTTAATTTTTCTACGACTTTTTAATAAAAACGTAGATATTTTATAACATTAAATTAACGTTATAAAATTATAATAACAATTTCTATATTTTTTTTTTCTATGAACAATTGGAATACAAAAGGAGAAAGTATTTTTAACACGTTTTTATTACCTTCATACGTATTAGTTGTATATATGTAACGGAAACTTTGAACATGATTTTGACCCCCTTCAAACGTCGGATTAACTAGAAATTTGGCGTACTTATCAAGGACCGATGATAATTCAATATTTCAAACAGTTAGACCCGTTATCCTTACTAGGATAATCAGGATTAGTGTTTTTTGTTTTCCTAAACTGGACTTTCCGATTTTATTAAAAATCATTGATTTTCATAGTAGGATATTAAAAAATTACAAAAAAACTATAAACACACTTTTATAGAAAATCAAACTAAAAATAGAAAATAAATTTTAATAAATTCACAGCGGTATATGTATTTCATAATAAAATAGTATACCAATTTTTATTTTCAGAAAATAATACAATCTTACCAATTGTGAGAGTTGTTTACATGTCTCGTACCTGTAACAAAATGTTCACTTAAATACAAATTTTAAAATCTCACTACACAGTTTTGTGTACCTACTTAAAACCATTTATGACAAATAAAATATACGATAAGAGGGGTAGGGCACAGATAATTTTATCGAAGAATTCTCTCTACTTGGGGCAGCCCGACTGGTGGTATACCTCCATCCTACAGAAGATCGCCGTCAAAAAAACCTTGCGTTGTGTTCCTGAGGTGAGTAGGGTTTCCGGAGCATCTTTAGATAAGGGGGATCAACGTCAGCAACGCGCTAGTGATACCTGGTATTACAAGTGTATATTATATAGGCTACGGTAGCCGCTTGCCATCAGGTGTGTCGTATGCTTGTTTATCACCTTTGTTGTATAAAAAAAATACAATGTAATCTGAATGCTAAATAACTGAATTAAATACTATCAGTCCTCTAGTATCTAAATTAAATCAAATACTTTGAAATATATATAAAACTACGAACACTAATGTACATAGAAAAAAGTTTATAATGAATGTTTCTCTGTTAGTTTGCTTGTCTCCTATACGTTCCTATAGTAAATAGTTTATCCGTTTGCCTTGACACTTTGGCATGCCCACAAAGGTTGCGTATTAGTTGCAACTAGTTTACAACAGATAGTGTAATATGAGATGGCAGATACATGCCCAATAAAAACGCAATATGCATTGTAATTTCTTAACCGAACAGCGCACAATTAACTAATGCTTGTAGAAATTAACAAGCAAGTTACGAAAATCTTCACGCAAACGATTAATTAATATTACAAAGCACAAACGAAGACAATGGAGCTTAAAACATTGCCTATGAAAGATATTTGAAACTCGATAAACCACTTACGAAATTGTCTCGCTATCGTATCGAAGAACAGTTACAATCGATCGAGTAAACAGCCTTATGACCAAATTAGAAACAACAAAAGATTGTGTAAGTCCATTTAATAGTTTCAAAGGACCAACTATTGTTTGGCTGACCGCGTTTCCGATAACATCAATTTGCTTCATCGTTTCTTATACCAATCGAATAATTATGAACTTAAGGTGTTTCGAATCTAGTCAGGTAATCGATTTTTGATCGAAGACGATAACTTCTTTTCGGTTAGCGGCTACTAAGACGAGGTCAGTGCACCACAAACATTGCACTGCCGTTCCAAATTTATGGTGTTTTATCAAGGTAACGGTTGAAGTGACTTCAGTTTTATTGCTAAGAATACAGATCCGTTTCCGCTATAACCTTACTTCATATTTCAAATGAACATTTTCTTAAATGTTTTTTGTACGTAAAAGTAAATTATGTTAACCCTCTAAAAACTATATTTATCATGTCTATTTATGTCTACTCAAACCAAATGTTCACATTTCAGTCATCGCAACAGTCAACGTCAATTAATAAGTAGATCCATACTGGATCCCTTTTCAAAATGGTTTGAACAGAGTGAGCCCTTTGATGTTGTGTTTAGAGCAATATACACTGTAATGTGACTACGTCACCCAACGTAGATCATATATCCAATGATTTATCACAAACATATTATTTCCGAATATGTTAACACGATGCAATAGATAAGATTACAGAGCCAGATTACAAAAATCCGGTAGTCTCTTCAGAGATATGTACCGGTTACATTGATGTAATTAATTGATTCGGTAATATGGTACGGTTTCCATTTTGCTGGGTTGTAGGATACGACAATTGTGGCACGCATAGGCGTATTGCGTTCCGAAATCATAGCATAACATACCATCATGCTTGTATTCTTGAAGAATTAGGCAGAGGTGTACTAATGTACACCCACAGTTCGCCAGGTAGGTTTTTAGGTCCCATGTAATAGGGGGCGAGCATATTGCCATTAATCGGGCACAAAGCCCAACTCCGAGATGCTACTGAGAATTTCATAACACTGCTCGATCTGGGAATCGAAGCCAGGACCTTGAGCATAGCAGTCGCGGTTACAACCACTAGGCTAATGAGGCGGCATCAGATCCTTACGTTTTACCATTGTTTTTGGATTGTACTGTGCTTACTGTAAGGCACCACACTATCATTACTTAAAAATCAAGCGTAGTTATTAATTATTATATTAGACAGTTAAGAAATTGCAGGAAAAAAGAAACAAACAAATGCATTTAAGGCACCTAGGTCGTTGTAATTACGCACATTATGAAATAATTAATAGTATAAACTATTATTTGTAAATTGCCGTTATTAATTTAAATTGTAATTAAATTGTAGTGATAGAGTAAGGGTCAGTGCTTTCAATCAAGACACAAGAAACACGCACTGCTAATTAATTTCTGAGAACCAAACTCCTTTCCATTAATGAAGCTCAGTATAATCCAATAAGCCTAACACTTTAAGTAAAATATTCAGTTCGAATTAAAAAAACGTGGCTCTAATCTCGTAATCGACAATAATATTATAAAGAAATTATGTAGAAACTTAATAGAATCTGATGAAAGGATAAATAAAATTCAAGTTCCTCAACAAAAAACAAGACCATGCCAGTGGACGTAAACCAAACAATGGAGATCTATAAATAGATGGTTTACGGGCAATATCGCCCGCATAGACGTTACTCTAACCATCATCTCGTAATCCGGTTCAAGCTACAATTTTATTAGTCGATGGTGATACACCAGATTAATTAAATGTTGCGTTTGCTCCATAAATTGGATTTAGTTCCGAGTTTACGAACGATGTAAAATCAATAACACTCTTGTTAACACTGCATATTTCTGTTCCTTATTAATAGATCAGCACAGACCATTTTTTTTTGTCTCTATACTATATCCTGCCTCATTAGCCTAGTGGTCGTAACCGTGACTGCTATGCTCGAGGCCCTGGCTTCGATTCCCAGGTCAAGCAAAGTGTTATGAAATTCTCAGTAGCAAGCAGCTCGGAGTTTGGCTTTATGCCATTTTAAAATTATGCCCTATTACATGGGATCTTAAAAGCATACACTGAGGACTGTGGGTGTACATTAGTACACCTCTGCCTAACCCTTCGAGGATACAGGCGTGATGGTATGTTATGCTATGTTATATTATGTAATAAAGGTGGATGGTGGTTCTGCATATTAAAGTTTGGTTAATGTGCATTTAAGTGAAGTGGATTAAAAATAATATAAAATTGGTCCTGAATTCTAAATATGCCACAAAATTCTCCAAGAAGTTCTAACAAAGGTGCCACCGTTTTGCTAGAGTACTGAAATAATCACAGGACTTTCTATAACGGTAATCACCTGATAAAGGACAGTAAGTAATAATGTTAAATAAAGAGAACTAGTAGGCAACTCTTAACAGAAATGAAAATGAAATAAAACAAAATATGAGTGCAGTCATTTTGTGTAATTTTTGTATCTGATTCATCTAAAAACTAAAAGAGCAATGTCTACTTTCACTGACAAAGGTGTTGACATTATTTTTATTCACAATGAACTCAACAGTCACTAGTTACTACAATAAGTTTACAAATATAGATGAACAATAACATTATTGCTACATACATAATATACAACAGAATTCCTTTTTAAATCCCATATATTCTTAAAAATGAGAGTATACATGAAAATTGGACATTTTAAAATAATTGCATATTTACAATTATGTAAATCAATATGTATAATGTGTTCGTGCAGGTTATTAACGATTACAATTAAAAATCCATTTGAACCGACTCGTGATTCAAACTGTCCCCAATTACTTCAAAATGTCCTGATGGAGATTAACCTTTAAATACCACTCAAAATTCTTTTGCGGATATTATGCATCAAGCTAATTTTTTTTTTTTTTAATAAGACGTGAAAGTAAATTGATATTAATTGAATATGTTATTATCCTATAGACAACCTGCAAAGAAAATAATATTATTTCAACATGTTTAGAATCCTTTTCTTTAATTTTTCTTACATTAATTCAAAGTTCTTAAATTACTGCGTATTCTACAGCATACAAAACCGACTTTGATTAAATGCTTTGCACAAGTTTTGTTTGCCTTTTCAAAATGTCTATTCATAATACATACAATAAATATTGATCCTAAATGAGACGTCCGAGACGTCTTTTATTACAAGCTGCCATACATTATATAAAAACAGAATTAAACAATTAAAGAACTATAATTTTAACGGGAAGGTAAAGGTTTAGCTTCGTCAGAAACGCTTGAAGGGATTCAAGCGATGATACTTAAACAAATCCATCGTCACGAAGTAAATGCACATAGATCCGAAAGCAATCAGTAAGCTGCAATCAACAATTGCTTTAATGGTAGTAATCTTGTGAACCTCTCACGCGTACAGTCCAACAGCTAAATCGCTTCCGTTCATGTAAACACGACGTAAAATCCTTTCCCGTATAAATAGCATGGTCACGAGATAATTACCGTAATGAATTTGTTTGCGCAAGTCGTTTTTATGCTAAATGGCATGTGAGCTGACTGTAGAGTCGACAACTCTCGGTAGATAGTAGTTTATTCTTTGCTTGACAATATTTTAGTAAGTAATGTCATCTATATTACGGGTTAAGTCATAAAATTAAACTTCTCTATGAAAGTAATCACGTGTGTATGACTAAAGCATTTTAATTATTTTTCAGAGCACCGTCGGAACTTAGTTATAATTTTAATAGAATTCTAAGTGGAAGGACATGTTTATATGTCTTTTGTATTATTGAAAAGTAGGTTTACAGGTAGGTACATGAATGTTCGAAGAAGCTTGTCAAACTCCATAAAAATTATAATGAAAGTATATTACAAATTGAAATAAATGATTGCCTGTACAGAAGAAAAACATAAGGATAATAAGCTCACAATATTTTCTCCGAAAGTTTGTGATAAAATTTCATAAATAGATTTATTGAAAATACTTGTTAAGCGTATAACGCTATATGATGTATATGATATAATAAAAAAATTATTTTCTTTTAAATCATTCATATTCGTGTAAGTGTAATACATAATATATCAACGAAAAACATAATATTATATAATACTATGTAATAATGGATGTATCCCGAAGATATTTTTCTTTCAGTATTTATCTAGTTACCTATAAAAACATTGATTTCCCCAGTCAAACGAACTTCGAGAAAATTGTCTTGACAAACAGTATGGTATACTAAAATTACGCTATTTTCTGAGAAAACTCTCCTGAGAATAAAAGTCAGTAATTACTAAGTAGGTGAATGTACTTGTCTGTATTAGCGTCAAGATTACCAATGCTGACTGCGTACAAGGGTCAAGCTTATTCGTGGAAGTTTGTGAGTTCGCAACGAGTTTACGTCGAGTCGCGTCGCATCCGCTCGTTGGTGTTCTCTTGATTTCTATTATAATTAATTGATTATAGATTAAGTACATTATGGGAAAAATATTTGTACTTAAAAAACAACTGATTAAATGTAAATCTGTTTCCTTCATAAATGATAGTTAACATATTATTGGCGTTATGATTTATTTAATTAGTCAAAAGCGATAAAAAATATTTAAAAAAAATCTTCTAAATTTGATTCCTTTGCAATCTGGTTTCAATCTTCTTCGACAAACTATCAACTTACGTGGTAGTCAGTGAATTCCTTAATTTGATTGGCATAATTATTGAAATTTAATCATGTATTAATATTAATATAATCGGACTTATAGTTGAAAAATTAAAAAAGGCAATGTTACAAAATGTATAGCGTAGCATAGGAATTCAGAAAACTTGATACATTTCTAAGATTGGTTATTTATTTTTCTTAAAAAAGGTATGAAAAAATTTTACTGGTATTTTATTAAGTATTTTTATTTTATATATGTATATTGCATATAATTGGTTTCTCGAAAACGACTCTGAACTATTTGGATGAAATTTTGTATTTAAGTATGTAATGCTAACATTTTAACGTTGTCTATATCTAGAAAGGTTTTTTTATTCAAAACACAGAGCGAAGCTTGACTTATCAGATATTTTTTTTAAATATATGTTTTAAGAGCTTGACCGTCATAGTCACATATTTGAGAAAAAGCTCTCAAATCTTCTGTTATTATAGTACTAACTTAATTCCTAAGTTTAGCTGTAGTTGAATTTTTTTTTTCATCAAGAAAAAGAAATACGATTCAATAATCCTACGTTCCAATTGGTTAATATCCATCTCTTGGATCTAATCTAACTACAAATGACGCCGCCATCGGCTAATATCCACCGCAGACAGAATGCGTAATATAAATAAAACATGGCGCACAGAGAAATGCGAGGCAAAAAAAAAACGGAATGCCATGAAACGGTTTAACATAGAACGACCTAGTTATGTAGTAATCAATCTACATCTTTCAATACGTAGATATTTTCTATAACAATAAACATCGTTAACCTAAATAACTTCGTTCGTATTTGGTCGCAGATGACACATTACAATAAAAAAAAAAAATTATTACAAGTCTAGAAATCTGTGTATATTGTAAAATTAAAATACAATTTGCAATCCGTAAAACTATAAATTCTGATCATATAGTATCCTAATATCAATACTGATATCGCAGATTTAATTTAATTTCAATAATATTCTTTACAAATCGAATATAAAGTTTGATTAAAATATTTATATTTGAAGTATGGTTAACGTGTATAATCATTAACAATTAACAAAATTAAACATTATAACAACGTCAGCACCAAATAATGAACTCAAATAAAAGCATTATCCATTACATATATGTAACAGATTGAAGTTCTAAAAACCAAGATTTCTTAATAATTAATAGAAATTTAATAAACTTAAAATCGATTCAATGCTTATTTTTTCATCGGAACTGTATTTTTAATCTGTACTGACATATGACAGCTCCAGACTCCGAGACTCGTGTCATTCTGAAGCACTTATTCCGTAGGCACATTTTTAAGTATCATACATAGATAAGTTATATACGCTCCATAAGTGGCACGTTAAACCTATGCTAGTTAACAAACCCAGACTACACGGCTCGAAATAAAAAGTATAGTTGTCTCATTTTCGCTGCCGATATTAAAAGCATTCCTTCCTACTTCCTCATGTAAACAAATTATATGTATATGTGTAACTTATCTACCACTTTACTTATAATATCATTGCTTTTGTCTATCTAGGATTTGTAAGTTACTTCGGACTCGGACTTGCCCCAATAAAGAAATTTCTCCGTGCCCTATAACTCTCTTGAAAGTACTCCCCGTTCTACAAATATAATTGACACCATTTTCATCTAATTACATCTATGCATAAGATTGTATAAAATAGTCTTCATTATTCGTCTCCTTGTAAAATTACAGACAAATCTATTATTATCTAATTTGCATTTGTTTTTGGGTTCAAACCGACCAACGCGATGACTCGATGAGTTGACTCATCACCGCTAGTCATAATAAGTAATATTATAAAACACATATTTAAGGAAACCCGTTGCAAGTATAAAGTTATAAAAAGATAAATGGAAGTTATTGCTACCTACAAACTAGTGCAAATATTACATATAATATAAAAACACAAATTTTCTCAAATTTGAGTACGAAAGTATATATTTATATACCTATAGTATAGTAATACATACTTTAAATCTTTGCAATCAGTTTTATTAACAAAATATTTATAATTATATTAGATACATTCTTAACTGTATAAATAAACTTTGATACTGAGTAATTAAATCTTGACAGAATTTATTTCTACTACTTTTTGGTTTAGAATGTTCATTGAAATAAACAGACATATAATATTAAAAACTGACAAAATGGTTCGTTGTTACTCTGTAGGATAATCGAGAGGTAAAGTGACGTCAAATACCTAAAAACTCAGACGTCTAAACTACAACTGTAGCTAGCCTAAAGCCGCTGCGGCTTTTACAGCTTCACCGGACTTGCAGTCTCCTCTGAACTTAGTACACACTATACTATTAACTAACGAAATATCGATTGTGGGTTAGTATGAATGTAATGACTAGAAACCACAGAGTAAGACATGCTATGGTGACTGTCTTCAGTGTTCGGGTTTAGTCAAGTATAACGAATTTCCAGTTATTTAGAGACTGTAGTTCGTGGGTTATTATGAAAGATAATTATCATTTAAAATAGAGCTCTTGGTAGTGTTGCCGTTGATTCGGAGTGTTTTTGTAAGACAGTTTCTGTAGATTCCGGGTTCAAACGATTTTTATTTAACTATGTATTTACAAAGAGAGTTAAAATATTACTTCGAAGTTCATCTAATGATACAGCTGAACTAAAATTAAATTAGTCTTTTTTTTTAACCCCCGACGACACAAAGAAATTGTTACAATTTAACACCACTACGTGTGTCTGTCTTTCGCACCGTAGCTCTTAAACTGGTGAATTGATTTGAAAGCAGGTTTTCTAGCGGTGGTTCTTAGACATGTTTTATCAAAATCTGATTCTGGGTCTGATTGAGTCGAGATTTGGCATTCTGTTACATCAATGATATTAGTAAAAACTTGACCTGATGCAGCAGCGTCATCTGGAATCTATAGGATACCTAACTCCTCACTACCTTACAGCAGAGGTATCGTGTTTGGGCTCATTGGGATGGTCTCACTGAATAAGTTACTACTAGTTTTACTACTACTATTACTGTTGTTACTATATTGCTAATTTTAACATACTTAACTTAAACAGTTTTACAAGATGGTATATTATGAACTAGCTGTGATCGCAGCTGCGCTCGCTTGGACTACAGAATGCCGTCGATCGGACAGACGTGCGTATCGTGCTACCCCGCTCCCGGTCATTTTAAAGATAAAAATGCTTATTGTGTTAAAATGAGTGATCCTTTATAAGATAGACACATTATGGGATCGTTTTAATTACAATTATGTAGCATGGTTTATTGAGGGTAAGCCATTTAAGCGCCCGAATTAATTCACCATGACTAATTTTTTTTTATTTGTTCGGAGTTTAGTCATCGCGAAACCCTAATTCTTTTTCTAAAATATAAGTAGCCAAATATAATCCTTGAAACATTGATGTTATCTTATGATGACGATGATGTGATGTTAGCTGACTATCTGCCAGTGAACGTCCCGTCAAAATCGGTCCAACCGTTCAGAGAATACCAGGAATAAATAGACAGACAGAGAGAAAAAAAATTAAAAAATGTTTTTTGATTGTTATATGTAATATTTACCATATATACTTTCATATGTATTTAGTAAAAGGCTATTATTTTGACATTACAAACAGACACTTTCATTCTATTAATTGTATAGATTTTATATTCCTTTGTCAGTTGTCACTGAAATTTTTTAGCCAAGTTATTAAAGAAGAAACAACTTAAGCAAATTGAATAACTCTGCTCCCGGGGATGATATATATACCAATTTTACGTACATTTTTACGTACATGTACCTGTAGAATGTTTCAGTTCTATAAATTGTTATATTTACAGTTGTAACTGTTTTCCCATGAGTCAGTTAGTCCTAATCAGCACATTAATGATTTTCCGCGACCATGATTTTTTAAAACCACATTACGATAAAAATGTAATATAAAACCTGTACATAGTCTATTCAAAAAAACTGGTTAATTCATAATACTTACTTATAACTTGTAATGTTTATTTGGTGAGTTTGATGACTCAGTAAAGATAAAGAAAGTTGTAATACACGTAACTAACTATGGACCAAGCAACAAATGAATTATATATCTGTGAACCAATATGTGAAAGAATGTAATAAAAGAACGGGAAGTCACAGCAAGCAACGACTCATTTTTGTATCTATATGAATGAATCATGCATGGAGAATTTGATGACCATTCGAATTTTAAACATATGATATTATAAAATACTTCAAGCTTTGGTATATAGTTAAAAATTTAGATATATAAGACAATGTGGTTTGAGTAAATCAAAACTAGTTCCATAACGATATTGTCAGTGAAATTTACTTAGTTTATTAGACACATTATTACGGCGATTTGAAATGAATGTATTACATCTATATTTAATTAATACTAGCTGGACCGGAAGACGTTGTTCTGCCCTTTCCGAACTTATGTATAAACCATCGTCTCGATATAACAAATATATTATGCAAATATATGCTTAATCCGTCAAATCATTCAGAAGTCATAGACTCATTAACAGACGGCAAACAATTTTTTTTAAATATGATTTTAAAAACTCAACAGATTATTTTTAAATTGTATAGCTTATTTATTAAGGTAGGATAAATGACCTATTTAATAACTTCTCGCTACGACCTCAAGGCCGCGCGGGCGTTGTACAGTATGTCGAATAAATTTACCACAAGTGAAACCGCGAGGCACATAAAAATCATCAATCAATTACTATTACAATGACAACGCGTTTAAAAATTCACATAAATAATGATAGAATACGTAGATAAGTGATGTCAGAAAGCAGTATGTAAATAAATCGGAACACTGAGATCGCATGGGTCACTGTCCTTTACATTGACAATAAATGACAGCGCTCTTGTGCATACAATAAAACTTATTGATAACTAGATACCCGTAATTCATAATATACGTTTTACGATAGACAATTTATTGACTGAATCGCCAATCATTAACAATAGGTTAGGTTACGAAAATATACCAATTGTTTTTTACGAATCCACCCCTTTCACCGAACATTTTGCAAGTAAATTCTATAACGTGTTTGTCACACTTGACATTGGCAAAGTTGCCTACATAGGCAGAAAGCAAAAAAATAATAATATATACAATTAAATGTTGCATCAATTTATACATATTTACTATTGGCTTGATTCGTTGACAGTTGACACCAATGAGCCCTGACCAAGACTACGCATTTCCTAGTGTAACACTTGTCATTTCACCAACCATACCAAATTGCCTTTAGGCTTTAAATAAAGTAAATGAATGATTACTTTCATAACAGGAAGCGGTTCCGTTTCTCTAATAAAACCGTGAGAAAGTCCTAGGCTCCTTTTATAATGGTTACGATTAAAAAAATTATTACAAAATGCTCTTAATTTATTTCCATATTTTAAACATGATAATTTTTTCTAAATATTAAATCAACAGGCAGGTATGAAAAGTTATGGAGCGACTCATTTATTTATTCTGAAACGAAGTAACGGTTAATTTAATTTCTAATTGGACTTTAAAAATAGGATATCACAATAAAATATTTGTTTAATGTAGGGACATACCTATAAGTGCTTGGCGACAGATTTTAACCTCGAGAGTAGTATCCAGAAATTACCTACGGTTCATCACGATCTTTTCCTTAACCGAAAAGCTCGGGCTCATCGTAGAGAATCGATGTCGATCGACGCGGTATCCGAACACACTACCACATAACCACCATCACTTTCAAATTTGATATAAGATTTTAATATAAGGCGAGAACATTTAAACTGCTGTTTTAGATAAAAAATAAAATGTTGTTTTAACAAAATGGTCTTTTTCTTTCGCACATTGAAACAGCATAAAGTGCGTTTTTTATTGCAAACGAGTAAAATGACATGTCGTGTGTTACTAGGTATATTGTGTTTTTAAAATGGTGATGTCACCAATCGGAACTAACCGTTAAACTGTATGAGTAAAAACGTTAATAAGTTATAAAGAAATGAGTAATTTTCTGAAAAAAACGCTGATCCCCCAAATGTGAAGGCTGATTATGGAAGACAACATTTACCGAAGCACTTTTTTAAATCTTTTTTTTGTAATTTGTTCGCCATATACATATACTTACATTTTATAGCTTCCTGAATGAAGTAATGATAATAATAAATCACCGAGTACATAAGTTTTATAACAAAAATATTTCAATTAATAAATAGAAACACACAATTTAGTATTTAAAATCTTAACATTCAAATAAATTGTAACGTTAAATATACGGTAGCACAACACAAAAAAGATAAATGTGGCAGTTTGACGTTAATGATTGTCAATTTACTCCGTGAGATTTAAAAACGCAGTAACTATAATTACTGTCAGACCCAGTTCATATTTATTTATTTTAAAATATGTATTATGGTAAAGATTATTTAAAAAATTGACAGACATGACCTCTGCCGGGGTCACCGGACGTATCTATCTAGTTGACTGTACGTGAATGAATTTATGTGCCTTCGAACGCGCACTTCGAGTTTATGAGAGATACACGGATTAATAATTCATGCCCACAATTTTCAATACTACAATGAATGATTTCTCGGAAGTACTTAACAATTTGAACATTTATTTTAACAGCCTCGACAACACTTAACAATGATTTAATCATTTCACTGTTTAAGTACTTATCAATCACAATAATTATAATTTAATGCAATTAAATACACAGACCTTGCATAATGTCAATTACTTAAGGGCGACTTGCGTAACGTTTAAAGTAAGTCTAAACGCATTTAAAATGGATAAACAAAATAAGCGACTTTCATAAAGAAAAATTAGTTGCAGAACATGTAAAATGTCAAATTAAAATAGCCAAAAATGTCTCTTTAGCGCCACTAAACACGTATAAGTGATGATTTAAAAATACAAATTATGTATAAAAAATTATGGGAATAAAGGAATAGAGACACCATAAGAGCCAGCGTGCTATTACCACTTTTAGAAGATCTCTCACTCGCATCTAATCTATACTAATATTATAGAAGATAATTGCACTATTTTCTTGTTTTTTATTTGACTTTGACAGAAAAAAAACAATGACATACAACTATGCACAATTAATTACATGTGTAAGTTTATAAGTCATCGTGCATTTCGGGTTAAAAAAGTCATCAAGACGTGAAACGGAACGTAGAGACTGCTTTACCAACACACTAAGTAGGTTTAATTAAATCAGCACACTGTATGTTTCGTGCAAGATGGGTCATCTTGCAGCGTTTACAATAAATTCATTTAGAAGGCTAATTGTAATTTAAACTAATTTTGTTTAACGGTAAGTTAAATGAAATGCTGCGCAAGCCGCCCTTAGTAAATCCCCTTTAGATAGGTCTGTATTTAAGATTTGGGAAACATTAAAAAAAAATTCGTTCTGACCTTACTGTTAGTCTGAGGGGCCTGATGACTTTTACAGCTTTACTGGGCTTGGGGGCGAGCTCTTAAGGTACTCAGCCCCGAAAGCGTGGGCAACAAGCGCCCAAGGGTGCCAAAGTGGCCGGACCTCGGCTTGGGCTGTTGCCGCCATTGTAAAGAAATCGCGATCTGACTAATTCCCTATCCGTAAAATTCGAGCTAAACTAACATACATATTATACATATCCTTGCCTCCTGGGAGGAAGGAAGGAACATCTGTATATGTATTTAGTGATCAGAATTATGGTCTACACTAACTAGCATAAAAAAAGGTTCCATACAGAACCTATGTACCTGTGTGTTAAATTAAATATATGGTAACATTAAATTTCATATTTTATAGATTATTTACAATATATATAATAATTATCTAAATTTAAACAGAACCAGTAGTGGATGAGACCAATTAAGATTTACTTAACTATAATTTTTCTTTATTATAACGTCCATTTAAATTTAGAAAATAATTTGTATTCTCGTTATATTTTAATTTAAAATATGTAGGCGACCGAGTTTACTGTGTGTCACAAACAAACTCTAAACAAAACAAAAACACCTATCTAGGTAAACTTGGAAAGTAAAATATTATATAAATACAAAATTTTATACAAATTGTCAGAGCCGTGTCCGAGAAACCAATTACATATTATACACATAAATATTACATACTATCTGATACCCGTGACTTCGTCTGCGGTGTTTATTATATATTATTACATTTATTATACATATGCCGCAAAGGTAAACGTAGCTGTCGCTCTCGTATCGGTTTGGTGAGTCACCAAAAAAAGTGTTTCCGAGACCCTGCCTAAAGGATCTTTCGTAGATGGTCAAAGCCCAATGATGATGATGATACATTATATACACCACGGCAAACAAAACACATCGCAAATTGGGTGGATATTCACCCTTTTTTCGGGCATGCATAAATCCAAAAAGCTAGATATATTGGTAGCACTCTCGTAAAGCTTTGGTAGAGTTAGTTTCAATTCCTGGCATGAGCCTAAGTTCCCTGCTAAGACAAACGTAGACATGAAGTTATACCATGGTAGTATGATATTTTCTAGTATGCTAGCTAGTATCTTGGTTATCACTATCAAATTGAAAATCTGTTCTCAAGCATCTTTCGTATTTTCCGGCGGATATATTTAAAAACTAACTGTACTCCTAGTTTTTAATGTTTTACCAACTGCCTCTACACATAAATAATAAATTAATAAAAAAGGCAATACAAGCCATTATAACATGAAAGCGGTCTTATGCGTAAATTGATAAGTGTACGACTTTTATGTTTTCATGATTAGTACAATCGTGTAAGCTATCAGTTTTAGGTGCAAGAATAACGATATTAGCATTTTAAATTCGAGTTATTAAATCAGAAAGCGTGAGCTCATATAGGTGTATCATAGAACAACAAAATATCTCAACCAAACACTCGTTATACGGCTCTCACTTATGCGCCCGAGATGAATGTGTGAAAGTATTGTTTCGCGAGAAAGTTTTAAAAATGTTACTTCATTAATAAATTCTATAATACTAAGTTGTTAACATTGAAGTCTAAGAACGGTTAGTCCAAACAATTCGTAGTAAAGATGGCGCGCGGGAGAAGAGTCAAGAAGGCGTCAGCTTTCGTAGGTCAGGTCAAGCAATCAGATGCGATATGTTCTATTTTGTACTGACAAACATGAAAATTAAATAATACTGTGAAAAATTATTAAGGCATCGTATGCAATAGTTATACATTAGACATTATTAATAGATAATTTATTGATTTTTGTTTAAGCTGTATATATATATATATATATTGCCTGTATATTGGTAATACGAATGAATGAATTAAGTAGTATGAATTTTGATTGGCTTTCCTTCAGATTATGTACTACTGAATAAAGAGGCTATACATATACATATATATATATATATATATATATATATATATATATATATATATATATATTATTTATTTATTATTAAATTATTTACAACCTTATAAAGCTCAAGAGATTGTCTGTTTGTTTGAACGCACTAGGTAATCTTTGGAACTAGCAGTCAGAATGGAAAAATTCTTTTTGGATTTTGAAGTATATTTATTGAGGAAGTTTATAGGCTATAATATTATAGCTTCATAATACAACCCAAGGAACGGAGCAGAAACTACGAACGTCAACCTGGCAAATTGTAAGCAATTAGGTACCTAAGGGAAATCAGAACAAAGATAGGATATACGGGTGCATTGGCAACGGATCGATAGCCAGTTACGATCGTTTTCAATAACCTATGTATCCCAATAACGTATCAATGGATAGTTTTTCGTATCTACGTAATATATATCCATATCCTATAACTTTAATAATTAAGAGGAAAGCCGATATCTCTCTTAAAGATAGTAACTACTCATTACAAATATGTACTAAACGGAGATAATAAACCGTTAGTCGAAACGGTGACCCGTGTAATTTAAAGGAATCGTTATTAATATATTATCTGTGTTTTTAACATTGTTATGAACAGCACTACTTATGCTTTAGAATTATAACTTTAATACTGTACTTTCAATAAATTGTTCCAATTAAACATCTTCTAAGTATGTAATAAAAAAGTAACGAGTCGAAATCTGTACATTGAAGATATTTGAAAAAAAAAAAAAAAACTAGGGGGGAGTTTAGAATCATGTACAAAATACATTTCGATAATTTTGAAATTTTGTCTGTCAATCTGTCTGTATGTTTGAACGCGAATTACGCAAAAACTACTACACTGAATTTAATGCATTTTGGTATGTTTGAACTTTGTAGTTTATAGACTGAATGTACATTTAGGATGCATTTTTACACGTATGGACATTTGTATGGTCTACAAGTTGCGTTTAAGTTGTGTACATAAAAAATGAATGTATGTATATGTAATTTTGTAATAATATATTTGAAATATTTAGTTAATTTTCAAAAAAAGGCAATAATCGGAAACGTATGTATTTTTATTTTCCAGGAGTATTCATAGATGGCGCTTTACGGCTTGGTTAAAATTATCATGAAATTTGCTTTATATTTATTGTCACACTAAAGTATATTTTTAAGCACTTATTATTAAAATTTAAGGCTGGGCTATTATTATTTTTAAAAAATGTTTTAGATTTTAACGTCATTTTTCATGTTTAAAATTATTAACAATATCTATTGGATATATATTTTCTACAATAGATTGTTTGGTATTTTTGCGCTACCGAAATTTTTATTAAATTACACTAAACAAACATACTATAATAAAATGTTATTATTCAATGGATATTAACGTTTTAAAAATTAAAGTTATTAAATAAATTTAACTTTTCGTAAAAGATTGCAAAACTTAACATTTTTATATGCCTTTATGTCTTTTAGATAATATCGCTTAACATTTAAAATTATTTTATTTGGGTATTCTCAAAGCTTATACCGGTCAAATACCGTAAGTTGAGATTGAGGTGAGGGGTGGTTTTTATTTAGTTGCTGTTTTTGATACACGAAATATACCACGCAGACAAAGTCGCGGGTAGAGCTAGTGTAATATATTATAAAAGATATGCGGAAGATAAAAATATGACGTACGACACAATAATATGTCTAGTAGTGAGAAACGAAAAAGGCTAATTAAAAGAAAACGTAGACTAGTATTTATTTATGAATTCGGGACTTGTCTGAACTATTACAAACATGTTTTAACTAGCTAACAAGCGTCGAAATTCGGATACTGATAAGAAATTATCCTCGTTTATTGAGTAAAATGCAGTTAATGAACCCATCGACCAACTGTAATAATACGATGATGTCATTTATTCAAATATAATTAATTTTATCAACAAATTAATAATAAACATGATATTTTTGCACATATCCATAAGCATTTCCTGCTTTAGAAACATTTTTTTTTTTTAAATCTGCTCTACTAAATGTGGCACAAAGAAGTAGGGTAATTTAAATACCTATTTAAAATAATTATGCTAAAATATTCCAATTATAATTTAATAAATGTATATAAGTAAATTATTATTTAGTAAATCAAACGTTGTTCAATTTTTATTTCTCAATTAAAATAATTTTAACAAAGTATTACTTACAACATTATTCAATATAATATTAATTTTTTATGACGAATATAAGAAACATTTTAGTACCTGGTACTGTTCTATTATATAAAATAAAATAATAATGTCTCTAATTAAATGCAAAGAAAATGAATAAAATCAAGTGATACAAATGGACGTCTGAATAATGGAGAACCGCTCCAAAATATCAGTGATCTAGTTGCCTAAAGTCCCAAACTACCGGAGTACATTCACATGGAAATCCCGATAATATTGCTACGCAGACTTGGCAGCCCCGCTCAACTGATATTTCTATCCTGCTCGCACACAATTCACCCTCCGTTCATAGAGTCCTGGGTTAATTAAATATTTATGTCGTCAAACTCCCACAGACGATCCAACGACTTACAAAATCTATTTAAATTAACAGTTATTAATGTATTTGAAAACGAGAAATTTGTCTTCTTTTCAAATATATTCAATTCCTGTATCTTTAACTCTGATATGTAAAAATATATATTAAGAGTATACTAGGTAAATACAATTCTTAGTAATAATGGTAGGTACATAATAACTAGTAAATGGATTTATCGTAATAAATATACAAATAATATTGAATAGTAGAGCTCACCTTTAATTATATCAAGTTCCTAATGTATCATGCACATCCCGTAAATAGAGGGTACGCACTATCACTGACTTAATTCATTTAAACTACGGACACTGCAAAACCCGTTGACAACCACTCGGCGATATAAAAACAAATGTAAACACAACAAAAAAATCACAACTATATATTTTAACTGTAAATAATATTGAAAATAGAAATGCGAACCAAAATGCACATAACTTAGATTCAGTTAAAGCTCGGTAACGAGAAGCTTTTCTCGAGAAACAACGTGAACTCCCTATCACAGCTGAACTGAGACTGCATTGGGAATTGTGAGGTGAGGTCGGGTCGAGGTGTGGGGGAACACAGTAGGGGGGCGCGCACTTCGAACGATGGCACAGCCGTCGAAATAACCTTGTGTCACTGATGACAGTGATAACAAATGTATACAAACGCTTATCACAATTAACTGATGAAGAATACGAAAGATGAAACAGACATCAAAGAAACGCGCTCTGAATCGCCTTCGTTACCCGAAGCGACTGACAATAGGCAGCGAGCGACCAAACGAACCAAAACAGATGCCTATTGACAAAACATACAGGGAAAATAAACAATGACTCCTTGGGTACACATACAGAGAGAATAATAAATCTTTCAGAGACAATAGATAACATTGACTTTGACTAAGCCACGGTGCACTTTTGATAAGTTTCAGAAATAAAATAAGTAGGTACTTATATTATAAGTACATATCTAATACTATTATGTAATAATTCTCATATATGAATGTATGTAAAACATAACATACTATCACGCCTGTATTCCCCGAAGGGTTAGGCAGAGGTGTACTAATTGTACACCAACAATTCGCCGAGTATGTATTTAGGTCCCATGTAATAGGGGGCGAGCCTATTGCCATTAATCGGGCACGAAACCAAACTCCGAGCTGCTACTGGCAATTTCATAGGAAAAACCCAATAACACTTTGCTCGACCTGGAATTCGAACCCAGAACCTCGCTCATAGCAGTCGCGCTAACGACCACTAGGCTAACGAGGCAGTTAATATGAATATATGTATGAATGTATGTATACTCTTATTTATAGTTATGTAACAATTGATTTCTCAAATGTTAAGTTTTTTTTGCAAGACACTGAGCTAAGTTCGATCGCCCATTTATCCATATTAATAAATCTGTAGTTCAGACTGTACATGTAATTTTTTTCCTAATTTATCTAAAGACATACTACATACTACTCTGTCAAAAAAGTACCGGGAAAAGATCAATAATACACAAAATGTTAGTTATTCATCCAAATTTATTTTATCGCCTTCAAAGTATGCTCCTTCAGAAACGATACACTTACGCCAATGAACAATCCGATCGTTAAAACATTTTTAAATCGCTTTTTCCGGAATTGAGTTTAGTTCTCGTCGCGAATTCTCCCTTAAGTCTTCTAAGATTTTTGAGAAAATTATGCTCAAACAGCCAGTAGGAATATTTCAAAGCACAAGAGATTTTAGATAAAACTTTGGCGGGAAGATTAAATTTTGCTTCATTCGCAGTACATAATATTCGCCAGTTAACAGATATTGCCACTGCGAGGTTAGTGACTTCGCTTACTTCCATAGCTATTAATGTCTTACGGTATTTTGCTTTGGGGTTCAGCAGCTGAGGTAGATACCATATTCATATTACAAAAGCGGGAAATTCAAGCAATATACAGCACGAGACCTCACGAATCACTAAAGAACAAATTCCAGGAATATGGCATATTAACTTTGCCCTCCCAATATATCCTTGATAACTTAATGTATATTCGCAAAAACTTTGTGAAGCTAGATTTTGTCAAAGATCGGTACAATGTTAATACTAGAAATAGAGATAAATTAAGACTAATAAAAGTTTTTTAGGTAATAGTGTTAGGTTCTATAATAAGATTCCGAAGCACATTACTGATTTGCCGGACAACAAGTTTAAGGACCATGACAAGCGGGGTTTACTGTCAAAAGTTTATTATAGGGTGGATCATTATGTGAATGATAGTGATGTCTGGAAGTGACTCCCTCTCTATGCATCCACTAAATTATTATTATTGTACCTGTTGTATTTAACATTTGTACAGTTGAAAAAAAAAACCGATCGAGTTTCTTAGCGGTCCTTTTCGATGTCTGGGATATTTTCCAAAGTGACAGTAGTCTAACAGGAGCCTAATCTGGTAATAAGCATATAAAAGACACTGATGAAGAATATACCTTCATAACATGGTTGTCTGTATGTCTGTTTGTATGTCCGAATTTAACTCAAAAACGGCTTCACCGATTCTTATAAAATTTAGTACAGGAGAAGCTTATGTCATTCTCATTGGCTAATTGATTGGCTATACGATTTTTCGTATGAGTAAAAATAAAATAACGGGTTGTAAATAACTACTACGTAGTAACAAACGCGTGCAGAGCCGCGAGCAACCCGCTAGTTTATCTATATAATATGTATAAAACGATAACTGAACGACTGATCAATGCAAAGCCCAAATTACTAAGGTTGGATAGTGAAAAAAAATTTTTTTTTTTGAACTGACTACACTGTTAGCCTTAAGGGCCCTATCCAAAAACAGAGCCGCTGCGGCTTTTACAGCTTCACCGAACTTGGGGGCGAGCGCTTAGGGCACTAAGCCGCGAAAGTTTGTGACGACCCGCTCGAGGGTGTCAGAGTGGCCGAACCACGGTTCGGGCGGTCGTCGCAAATGCGAAAAGGTCGCGATCTATCTAATTCCCTAATATTAAGAAAATTCGAGCTAACGAACATATACTCATATGCACGTTCCCCTCCTCCTGGGAGGAAGGAGGGAACCATGCGTATGTGTATTTAGTAAACGGAATGGTAGTAGTGAAAATTTACACGTGGGTTCCTTTTATACTTTATATAGGATGGATTTTTGCCTAAGGAATGCCTAAGGCGGTGAAAAGAGTAATGACAGTTTGTATGAGAAACCGTAATTTTGCAAGTTTTTTTTATCGAAAATTGGTATTTACGATAGAAAGTGAAAAAGATGTACTTTTTTGAAATTTCTCACACACGGGTATACAATATGGGGTGAAAGATTGTACAATACAAGTAACCTATTTGCCAAAAGCAGTACCAGGCAGTACCTGAAGGCAAGGTATAAAGAATCATATTAATGCGACATAATTCAACTATGATGCGAGCGATGCCGCGGAAAAACCCTGGTAAGATATATAATAAATAATAATTATGAAAGTGCCTCTCGTCTTATGAATTTTTCACTGACGTACAGGTTCAACAGTGGTAAGGTAATGACGAAATGTGGTTTTATTTGATATTCGTCTAAAACAAAACTGATAACATTATTAAAAAATGTTTCATTCTACTAACCACAGTACCGACCGCGACATTATCAGGTATAATTACGCACAGCGAATGTGACGAAGGGGAGAGTTTAGCTATTGGACGTTATAATAGCTTTGTTCTACTACTTCGATATTATTATAAAGTGGTGTTTTTAAATATAAGTTAGTACTTATTCAGCAAGATTTACAATTTGTTTTCGAGTAAATACAAATTAAATATTGTATGCCTCATCAAGTTTATTCAACGGATTCGTAGAAGTATTTACGCAGCATTAGGTAATATATTTTCTCTTTTATTCGAATGGTGATTTTGAAATTATATATAAAATAAATTTAGACCGACCGAACTACAAGTTCCTAGAAGCATTATCAGAGGCTTGCTTAAAAGATAATTAAAAGATCAAAGGAATCTTTATTTTAAATACGAAATTTATTCATAGAGTAAGTAGCTCACACACATACGAGTGAAAAGGTGACTTCAAATTACTAAAGTAAGCTAAATATAAACAAGTGACAATATAAATCATTCAACGGTATTGAGTCACTCCCAGACAGTGCAGCGGTGGTTCAGTAGGAAATCTGACGCAGATGGTTAAGAAAGGGTAATAAATTACTACAGTCAGTAACTAACTCTCGCTTAACGGCTTGTTGTTCATTCTGATCATTTAATTTTAACTCGACTTTAGTACGTACGCACTTATCGCGCGTTCGTTTGCTCTCTTAACCCATTTCTAAGAATTACTATGATTATCGCTACACTATATTTCTATGTAATAAATGCATTAAATACATCGTACTTTATCTTTTCCAGGATTAACATAGATTTATAATATCTTTTGTTTCTTTATAGAGGTAAATAAATATAGTAAAGGGAGCATTAGATAATTACATTTTAATCGAAACTGACTTTATTTATTTTGTCATAAAATCAGTTCGATGCGTCTTTTGGTCTTATTCACAGAAGCGGAAAAATTAGATATCTTTTTTTTTAGACTTTTCATATATGTAATTGATAAAAACCGAGATCTCAGTAACAAACTCAAAAGATAAACATTTTATTAGTGTAAAACATATAAAACACCAACAATAAATTTTATTGTAGATAAAAACTCACTACCGCTTTTGTCGAAAAAAATGACTAAATAAGCGTTTTCTCGCAAATATGATTTTGTTAGTTATCTCATTCTCCCTTTACGGCAGCTAAATATTGTTATTATATGAACATAACAATATTATAATCTACTTCTTAATTATATAAATACCGTGATATGGAATTTATTTTTGTTATCAATATAAAATAATATTATATCAAGAATTAAGTTAATATATTTTAGGAACTCATCCGTTTGTATTTGAGCTCATTATATCTAATTGCTAACTGAACGTCGTAAGTGGCACAATTCGTTACTCTACTCAAGTCAAGGGTACTTGACACAAACAGGATAAGTGATACTTCTATCATAAAAACACTGTATTTTATTGCCGTATTTATATTAATTTACATAAATCTGTAATTCTATTACTTATGTGTTTTTTAATCGACTTCAAAAAAGGAGGTTATTAGATTAGACAATATTTACAATATAATTAGAATCCTATGATTCTTTTTTCGTTGGAAAGGGGATATCTTAAAGCTAGTCCCATTTTAATTTAATTAGCATTAAACCTTTGATTTCGAAGATACTCCAGGGAAATCCTCAAAATCATTAAAGTTGGTTTTCTTTTTTGTTAAAAATCGTCGTGTTGCTATTAGTGCCAGTTAGTTGTTTGTTTTACAGACATACCAATCTAGAATTTGACAAAAAAAATTTTTTTTTGTCTGTCACTTCATTTGTGTGTTTGAATATAATTCAAAAAGAGCTCACGGAGTTAAATGAAATTTTGTTTTTGGGAAGTTGCATGTCTTTCTGCGATTTATACATTATAAAAATACTTTAAACGAAATTTCTTTTTACTTATTCTCAGCCATTTTTGATAATAAAAAAATTAAGTTAAAATAAAATTACAAGACGCAAATAATTACCGGAAAAGTGAGCACATCAACTGGTGGCTTTTAAAAAATGGTCATTATCAATATTAATATCTGATAATTAATCTATATGTAAACAGAACTCCTTAAAATATATGTATCTATTTACGATCAGAATTGAAACTACCAATAATATATGTTTATAATCATAATACTATATACTTATATATAATAATTAAATAAACACGTTAATACCGGGAACTACCAGTAGGATTCGAAAAATTATTTTTGTAGGTATATGATAGCCAGACTCACGAGGTATAGTATAGGTTATCTAACATTAGGCTATAACTCTCAGCTAGCCTTAAATATTGATTTTTGTTAAGTAAGTCGGAAGTGGAAGTGTTCCTGAAATGCTTTATCCGCGTGCGCTGGTGTAATAGTTAGTTATATGTAAATACAATGTTCTACAAAATATTGGTCCTTAGTATATTTAAAAGAAAGTTCGCGATAGCATATGCCTATTTCTTGTATATATAAGCAACAATAAGATATTCTGTGACAAACAATTGCTGAAAATTAAAAAGTGATTTATGAATATTATTATTTTTAGGTATAGCATTATATGTAGGTATTAATCCTTATGAACAAAAGTTACTTCATCATAAAGACAATTTTTTGAAGTTAAATTTTGCTCTTGACAGCATGTTATTTGGATACATAGTTTAGAAAATAATGAAAAATTAAAATAATTTGTCCTTGCGGGAATAGCAATTATGATAAGCCAAATGGGAGCGTTAGTGGCGCGGTGTATGTCGTATAAAATTAACACGGGTAAAACCGTGGGGCACAGCTAGTCCTAAAAAAATTATCCGAACTTATTTAGCTCGAATAATACACAAAATTTTGTTTTATCCACAAAATATATAAATACAATAAATTATTTTTATACATTTTTATAGGAACAAATGTAGCGACATGCAGTATGTCACATGCTGTGCGAAAGTTAAATGTCCGTCGCCGACAATGTGGAGCAATAAAAACATACCGAGGGCCACACCCGAACGCCTGCTAAGCCAAATAGCTTTTTGTTTTCATGTATATATTTTTTTAAGAGACAATCATACTTTTATATTTATGTCCTCTGGCTGGTGCATTTCACATAAAAACGAAAAATTAGAGATGACCGACATCAAAACAGGAGTATGTTCTAAATTCGAATGTATATTTTTTTATGGATTTTCAGGCATAACTTCTTTGTTTATGAACCGATTTAGTTGATTTTTTTTCCTTGGAAAGGGGATATACCTCAGGGTAGTCCCATTACAATTTCATTAGCATTGGACCTTCGTCTTCATAGATACACCAATCAGGGCACTCCTCAGAAACAATAAATCATCTCTTAAATGAAATCTTTGTCATAGATTTATTATCGTTGTAAGCCAAAATAAGTAATTATAGAAAGAAATATCTTTTTTTTTCGTTTTTGTTTGTAAGTTATGAACTTAGTTGTTTTAATTAATTATTATAAAAATATAAACAAATAATAAACTTAATCATTAGTACTTTATGAAATTGCTTTCTTTACTTTTTGTTTCATTGTGGTGAAGATAGTTAAACTTTATTCGGTACATTCAATTTAAAATAATTATTTTCATAACACTTTATAAATTAAAATCTTCAATTTTATTACATTTCATTCATTGTGCTATTTATTTACTAATAGATAAATGTAGCGACATGATAGTACAAAATGTCCTGTCAACACGGACCACAGCGGCACAGTTGGTAATGTTCATCAGTCCCTATGTATTACTCTACACTATGTTCACCAGTGTCGGCCCAGCCGCCCGAAGACGCACTCGCATGTAATTTAATTAATAATAATTTTTTGGTGTACCTAATATACGAGTGAAGTATCTATTTATTGACTTTTGACTTTCTATTTAGAAAACCTCAAAGTAAGATTCATTTAAACATAATAAAATACAATTAAGTGAATATTACATATAACATAATTATAGTGAAGGGATTTCGTTCCTACCGGGTATTTCACGATACCTCTCGCTTTTTTTTTTTAATATCTAGGGTATCAAACAATCTTACGGGCCACCTATGGACCCTTGTAACATCAGAGGTTTCGTTGTCGACCTTTGACCTCCCTTCCCCGAGAAGCTCTAGTAATACTCACCGAAGAAACACAACACAATGTTATTTGACTGGGATCTTTTGTAGGGTATTTCACCAGTTGGGTTGCCCCCAAATATAGAGAAATTTAAAAAGAGATTTCTCTAGAGGTATCATATCTAGGCTACCTGTTAAAATACCTCTCACACTGCCATAAAGATTAAGTTAAAATGACTTTTTACACCTTTTTACGGTTCCGTGCGTCAAAAGGAAAAAGGAACCTTATAGGTTCACTTCGTTGTCCGTCTGCCTGTCTGTTAAGATCCTTTTTTCTAGAAACGCGTAGAGGTATCAAGTTGAAATTAATATCAAATAGGTACTCAGGTCTGCAATCCCTCCAAGTTGTAAAAAAATCAAACTTCTAAGTCAACGCAATCAAAAGATACGGTCGTTTAAGCCGACCATTTTAACACTAGCAAAGGGAATAAAGCCTAATAGGGTACTTCCAGTTGCCCTAGAATTATGAAATTTGGCAAGAACCATTGTCTTATAGCACAAATAAAGGTAAAAATACGAAAACAGTAATTTTGGAGTTACATCACAAAAAGACGGTCATTACAAATTCATCTGCAGTTGGTAAACTGACCGGAGCATATATCGATGTATGGGTACAACAACTTTCCAACGACAAAATTAAGTTTGTTCCTCAATATAGCTTATCTTTTCGTTAGAATTTTGTTCCGTACTTTCTTCAGTAATGTAATGTTATAATTACTTTGGAGAATGTGGCTGTACAATTACGGAACCCTTGGTGCGAAAGTCCGACTCGCACTTGGTCGGTTTTTTTTAAATATAGTATCACGGTAAAGTGACGGCACTGTGTCTGATGGTAAGCATTTTACAATCCAAAAACAATGGCGACCACAGAGAGATCGGCAATTCATTGGCGCTCGATATACACTGGCTGATCCCAAAACGCGACAAACCAAAAGAGAGTCACTGTGACAAGAGTATCACCATGATTGTTGGTGATCGCGACCCAGTCTGGTACAGATACCATACTTTATTATCTATACTTATATTATTTTTTATTTTAGTATTTATATATTAAAGCTGAAGAGTTTTTTTTGTTTGATTATTTGTCTGTTTAAACGAGCTAATCTCGGGAAGTATCAGTCGTATCCGAATTTTTTTTATGTCTAAGCATTTGTTAAGCATATCAAACGCTCTGGTAAGCTGTAGGAAAGTATGGGAAGTCAAACAACGATAAGGCTTTTTTACGTGACATGTAGTTTGTCGAATAAATGTAACACGGGTGAAACCGTGGGGCACAGCTAGTTGGATATACACCGGCTGATCCTGGAACGCGACACACATAAGGATGATTTATGTTACACCAGGTCGGGGCGAGGCCGGGTACGGACAGGACACGGTCACGCGCGCGTGTTTATGTGTGAGTTTATGTGTGTGGCATTGTAGATCTTAAACGGGTGAACCTATTTCAATGCGGTTGTTTTTGTTATTTGAAAGCAAGTTTTCTAGCTATGGTTTATAGATATGATTTTATCAAAATCGGTTAAGCCGTTTCAAGTTCATCAGGTCTTTTTTAATTGATGAATAGTTGCGGGCATCTTCAACAGCCCTGATTGTCTCAAGATTTGGTATTCAGTTACTTCAATGATATTAGTAAAACCTTGACCTGATGCTGCAACGTCATCTGGAATCTGTAGGATACCTAACTCTTCACCAATTTACAGCAGAGATATCGTGTTCGGGCTCATTGGAATAGCCTTAATGAATAGGTTACGTGTGTCGGGGGTATATTAAATTTTCAATTTACCTCGTATGAAGTACCTAATTCATACCACACCGGGCACGGCTGGCCACTGTGGCTTGGATGCTGCCCGATGTAGCTTGCATTACTTCATACAAAATTATGCTATAAATGTTTGACCGTGTCCCTTCCGTGTCCCCCAGCCTGGAGTAACATGAATCATCCTTTAAGGTAGCACTTATCGCAGTTATAGCACCCACGAACCATAAAAGGGCGTAGAAAAGCCTATATGCAAATATATAAATATTATCTACTATTTTAATAAATTGATTACATAAATGTAAGTCCAATTATAAACATAAGAAAAAGTTTGTATTACATAAAACTAGTATACCTATTAATTACTCCCCTTATAGTTATTGCGTATTTAATACAAGAACAAAAACCGTTACTGCATGACATATTACTATGTAAGTCACTAGAGCGTCATACATTAAGAACGAGAATTGTATTTCGACATTTAAGTTGTTGAAAGAAACAAATCTGTTACGTACGGATACTACAAACAGTGATTGTAAGATTATATAATGCAACAAAATTATTTAGAGACATACTAACGAATTGATCAGGTTTATCCACATTCTACAGTTAGTGTATATGTGGGTCAATCTAATTGCCAGGGGAAATAATAAAAGCGACATTGTTGACAGTTGCGGAAGTCATCATATTGCCGACGAAAATGAGGTTTTGTATTATATTTAAAGGATTATACATGGATAAGTATACGTTGTTTCCGAAGATTGAATCCCCGATAACTTCAAAAGTGAGTTCAAACTCAGATTTATACATCTAGATTCATTCATTTAGACATCGTACATTTCATTGTAAGAACCATAGATAGATGTATGAACCACCTACTTCAAAGTTAAAGCACAATATACCTATACTAATATTATAAAGCCGAAGAGTTTGTTTGTTTGGTTTAACGCGCTAATCTTAGGAACTACACGTTCGAATGGAAAAATCATTTTAGTGTTGGATAGCCCATTTATCGAGGAAGGCTATATAATATCACGCTACGATCAATAGGAGCTGAGCTTCAATGAAAAATGTTGCAAGAACGGGGAAAATTTAATTCTTTTGAGAGCTTCCAGTATGTGACGCAGACGAAGTTGCGCGCGTCAACTATTAATAGAGTAAAATATGAAATAATATAAAGACCAAGTCCGGTGAAGCCGTCAAAGCCGCAGCGGCTTTAGGGCCCCTAAGGCTAACAGTGTAGTCAGATCTAAAAAAAAAAATATAATAATAATAATATAAAGCGAGAACCAAAAATTACACCCTAGTACCACCAGGAGAATAATTATAAATTATTGAAAACATTAATTTAATTTTAAAACAAATAAAATTTTAATCTTTTGTGCTGTTATCCTGGCTTACCTTTAGTCTAAACCACAAAATATATAAGTACAGAAAGACGGTTCTGGCCAACCTTGATTTAGTCACCAACGCTACACTGTAGCGCTATGATTTGGCATCTATAAAATGGCTTCGGTTCTAGAGTTTTAATAAAAATATGTAATATATATTATATAAATAAATAATAATAATGCCAGTCGATAAGTGTTCCACTGCAGAGCAATAAGGCCTCTTCCTATGGGAATGTACGGGCTAAATCACCACTCCAGCCCATGACGTATTGGCTGAGAAATCAATAGATCTATATTTTTCCCCACATACAGTGGGAGTACAAGAACATTTTGCAAGCGTTCAGGTTTCTTCACGGTTATTTCCTTCACCGTCAGCGTCACCAATTAAAACTATTAAATGTACGCGAATTCCGAAAAATTCTTTCGATATTCCGCCGCTCTAAATCGCTCGATCACCACGTGTTTATTTATATTGTTTATAAAATCTAACAATAACAATACATACATTGCACACATTTCAAGGCTATGCAAAATGATTTTTATAATAAAATTAAAATACCATTATATTTAAAGGCCATGCTCAGACCAAAAATCAATTTAAAAAAATAAATGTAATTACATATATAAATTTAAAATAACAAACACTATATATATAATTATGATAATAATATATTTAATACCGTCTTTATTGAAAAGTTTAATCAGCGCTTAGCAGGTTGTGCGCATATCTTTGTCTCCACAAGGACAGATGCAGTATACCTACTTGAATATACATAATTGGGTGATTAATTAACTCATTATAATTTTTGCTGGATTCGCACAATATATGTATTTTATAAATGTAAATACTAGTAATTCTCTAATTACGATGCATACTAAAACAAGCAAACAATAAACTTGACCAAAAATATATATATTTCATAATTAATTATAACTGAATTGAATTATATAATTTCAATTTTAATCCTCTGTCAGTAGTCGAGAATCCTTTACCAACAATCGGTGCTATCAAGCGAAAGATCCTCGACTTTTAAATCGTATCTTTTGTGTAGCTTTTTCGCATTTAATATAACGAGGGCTCTTAAACATATTGTACCGACTTGAATTTAATAAGCTTCAAGAATGTCGATTTCATTTCTTCAATATAAGATCTATTCCAAAAATATTAATTCATACTTTATTCTTAAACTATTTACTATACTTACTTACTTATAAATTATGGGGGACACTGCGGTTAACCTCTACCTCCTCCAACGTCCGAGATCTTGTTTCTATTCATAATTAAAGGCAGTAAGTATTTAACAGGCAGTTTTAAGCAAATTATGTTTTCGAAAACCATTAAATGGCATATTTGTATCAGCGTAGTTTCTTAAGCTAAACTTATAGATTATTTATGGATATAATTAAATTTAGGTTTTTTTTTTGATCCGATTAGACTACACTGTTAGCCGGAAGGGCCCTGAGCCCTCAGAAGGCCGTGACAGTTTCACCGGGCTTGGGGGTGAGCGCTTGGGCAGGCCTTTTTTTTTTTTTTTTTTTTAGAACTGACTACACTGTTAGCCTTAGGGGCCCTATCCTAAAACAGAGCCGCTGCGGCTTTTACAGCTTCACCGGACTTGGGGGCGAGCGCTTAGGGCACTCAGCCGCGAAAGTTTGTGACGACCCGCACGAGGGTGCCAGAGTGGCCGAACCTCGGCTCGGGCGGTCGTCGCGAATGCGAAAAAGTCGCGATCTAACTAATTCCCTAATCCTATGAGAATTCGAGCTAACTAATATATACTCATATGCACGTTCCCCTCCTCCTGGGAGGAAGGAGTGGACCATGCGTATGTGTATTTAATAATCGGAATGGTTTTTCTACACTAACTAGCGCATTAGTCTAACTAGCGCAAAAAAAGAAAAAAAAGGTCCCTTACAGAACCTATGTACCTGTGTGGTGTGCACGTGTGTGTGTTCATACGTGTGTAATGTTGTGTGTGGGTAACTAAGTGTTGCACGTATAGTGTCACTTTGTATCGCGCGGGCGGCTGCCTGACTCAAGGGTTTCACACCGAGGAACGGACCTAGGCTTGGGTGGCCGCTAGAGAGGGTGGACGTGACGGGTGTGCGGGAGCGAAGTTGACCGCTCGTCCTCTGCGGAGAGAACGGTGGTTACGCGGGCGTGGGCGGTGGCACGCTCTGTTTGGAGAGACGGTGGCGGCGTAGAACGCGTTAGCTTTTTCGGTTTGGTCGGGCGGGTCAGTGAATATATTACGCGGCTTGGGCAGGCCTGTTGTTGCCGGCGTATATAATGTGTGCGGTCACAGAACATACCTGTTGCTATCGCGCCTCGTCAATAGTGCGGGTCATAAGTACCTACGGTTTCAAGATTCATACAAATAAATTTCTAACATAACATAATACAAAATAATTAAATAACATAACCTATTTGGTTTTTTTACGATACGATACGATAATACTTAATAGTCATATAAAATATCTTATGTTCGAAGTCAGTTCCCACTATTTATGTTACGGAGACAAAAAGATTGTATGGAAGTAAGAACGTAACTTGTGTTATATTAATTTAATTTCTCATTTCATTTACACCGCTCTAAATATGGTATTTGCTAAACTTAAGGGGAACGGCCCCAAGGAAAATATGCAGAGTTATATTCTCAGGAGCAAACTTCAGATGTGGGCGGAGAACGGCATTTGAGTAACGGCACCCAACATACCACGAGGGTGAAGTTATAGATTTGCTCCGTATTTTAGTAAACACTTAAAAAAATTTGAAGAGAAGGAATTTAAAGATTTTCTTTCATTTGCTTATTCATTCAAAAGATCTGATTAAAAATTAATAATTATTTATTAAGGAAACTTTAAATTTACTTTTATTTTCTTTTTTTAAGTTTTACTGCTTTTGGCGCCTTAGTATATAGAGGGTAAAACTGAAAGCTGCGCGTGCATCGTGTAACGGAAGTTGAATTTTCAATGATGAAATAATAATTTATGTAAATTAATTTCACTGGGGTTTATTTATATTTAATTGTATATATAATTTAACGTTAAATACTTATTTAAATTTCAATTAAAATGAATTAAAAGCCAGTAAAATGAATACACATATACCATATTATTTCTTATTACCATTGGCTAACTTCATCATGTTGTTGGCACGCGGTATAAAATTTATGGAGTTTTTTTTTTGTTTTTATGCCAAGGAAGTATAACTTTGTGCTTACATAAGTACACAAACTTTTTATTTTTAGTAAGTTATAATATTAATTAACGTGTGTTTGAATAAGTAAATTTATCTAACAGTAATATTAAAACTAATGTATAAAGCCAATTTGCCTTTTATAGAAAAATTACATAGATAATCGCAAATAAAAAAGATTAATGTACTACATAACATACATTCGTTGAGACATTAAACGCAGAGAATAAAAATAGGTTTTTGTCTAAAACATTTATTCGCATTATCGTCTGAAAGCGACATAACGAAAAATTGAATGCTATAACGTCCCGTGACTGTTTTGCTAAAGCGTTTGCATTATTACCAATTCCACGCTGTTCTGAATAGTTTTTTTTTGGTGATATTTTATTTCAGTGTCAATTAATCGTGTTTTGAGTTAAAACGTGTTCGTAAACCAATCTTTAGTTCAATGTTCTCCAGAGTCTTTCCATTCTAAAATGTTTGAAATCATGCACGCTCATTAGTCAATATTGGGAGTATGATAAATGAGTCTTCATGAGTAATACTGATTAAACTCAGATCTATAGTACCTATTATATATTACTAGATGGTACCCGTGAATTAGTCTGCGTATTATTGGATATATTCAATTCCGGTGTACATACCACCCCGCTATAATACTGGATATACACCGGCTGATCTCGGAACGCGACGAAACCAAAAGAAAATCATAGATGGTTTTATCAATGTGTGCAAGGTATTGTAATTATATGCCAATATGAATTCAACACACTAACCATGCCAATAAAACTTCAAAAATAATTAAAATCATCCCTCATTGACCAGCTTGCGGAATGGTTTTTGAAAAACATGAAACTGATTTTAATTCTTACCAAAAGCATAAATATGAATTTTTATATCCCTAATTTGAGACATGATGGGCTCTTCATGCAAACTTTCATCGCCTGTTTCACGCCTTCAAGTTTTATTTACGCAACATAGCCTATGTCATTCTCCAAGGCCTAAAATATCTTTTTATCAAAATTAATTAAAATTGGTTTGAATTTGTCAAAAAATCAGAAGGATGCGTGTTCAAATCACGTCGGGACCATCACATGTGGGATAACACATGAAAGAATTCGCTTGTAGCAAAACTGTATAATCCAAATAATTTACAATAGGTATTATTAGGAAACCAGTAGGCGTGGAAACCGATGTCATTTCACCAACCGCACGTGCCACACATGCACACATTGATGTTCCCACATTTTCTTCTTACAAAATTTCATCCCCTATTTTCATCCATTAATGTTTTATTTTCGCTACAAAAAGTAGGCTATGCCCTTTGCCAAGGTCCAATCTATCTCTATACCAAAATTCATCAAAATTGATTCAGCGGATTATGCATGAAAACGTAACATACAGACAGACACGAGTTACTTACGCATTTATAATATTATTATATTATGGATTAGTACTACAAAGCTTAAGGATTGTTTTTGTTTCGTTTGTTTGAACGCGCTAATCTCTGGACCTTAGAGTCAGGTTTAAAAAAATGTTTTTGTATTTTATAGCCTATTTATTGAGGAATATTATAATATAAATTAATTCACGCTACAACCATAAGAAGCGAAGCAGTAACCATGAACGTCAAGCAATCTGGCAAGCAGTAGGCAAGTACAGAAAGTGAGAACGATATGCTTCACGAGTACGTTGGCAGCGCGGCGGAGAGTTGGACAACTAAATTAAACACGTGTGAAACCATGGGCCACAACTAGTCAGCTTATAAATTCACAACCCTAGACTTAAGTAAAAATAGTTAAGTCAAGACAATTAAGACATCAACATTCTATGATATTCCGCTGCTGGTAATAATAGGTAAGGGCTGTATCTGAAATTGATCTTCTGAATCCAAGTACTGCCATAAATTTTGCGAAGATAATTCCTTCAGACTCAAGGAGTAGTAGTCACATTACTTTTGTATAAATGCGGTTCCTAGTATAGAATTCATCTATCCTATTATTTTTATTTATCTCTTCGCGTCGTATTAAACCTTTCTATTTATAGCTTCTATGAGAGCGAATATATATTAATCAGTTCTATAGTCTTTAGGGTTTCGGAGCTTATAATGAAAATAAAAACGGAACCCTTATAGGATCACTTTGTCTTCCGCCTGCCTGTCTGTCCATGTGTCAAGACAATTTTTCTCGAAAACGACTTGAGCTATGAAGTTGAAATTAATCATCATCATCATCATCATTTCAGCCGTAGGACGTCCACTGCTGAACATAGGCCTCCCCCATAGATCTCCAGAGCGACCGATCTTGTGCGGCCTGCACCCAACGGCTCCCAGCTACCTTTATTATGTCGTCTTTCCATCTAATGGGGGGCCGTCCTACGCTGCGCTTTCCGGTGCGTGGTCTCCACTGTTGAGGAGGAGGATTACGGGGCGATTTTTAATTAAATCATTTTTCTTTTATAACATCTTTCTTTTCTTTTTGTTTGTATCATAGCAACTCTATATACATTTTCTTTTCTAATTCATAGACATAGATTTTATAAGAAAGGAGATGCGCATTGTTATTCAACATCCACTCGAGAACCTTTCTGCCCCAACGGCCGTCAGTTCTCCGAACTATGTGCCCCGCCCACTGCCACTTCAACTTGCTAATCCTTTTGGCTATGTCGGTTACCTTAGTTTGTCTACGGATCTCCTCATTTCTGATTTGATCTCATAAAGAAACACCAAGCATAGCCCTCTCCATAGCTCGCTGAGCGACCTTGAGCTTTCTTATGAGGCCCACAGTGAGCGACTACGTCTCTGTGCCGTATGTCATCACTGGCAACACACACTGGTCAAAGACTTTCGTCTTGAGGCACTGAGGTATTTTGGATGAGAAGACGTCGCGCAGTTTCCCGAACGCTGCCCAGCCGAGTTGGATTCGTCGACTGACCTCTTTTTCAAAGTTGGACCTACCTAACTGGACTGTTTGTCCCAGGTAGACATATTCTTCAACAACTTCTAGACAAGAGTTCCCAACTGATACTGGGCTGGGCACCACATGGACATTCGACATGATTTTCGTCTTGTCCATGTTCATTTTAAGGCCCACCAGTTGAGAAACTTTGTCGAAGCCATCGAGCATTGTGCCAAGATCTTGCAGCGATTCTGCCATGACTACGATGTCGTCAGCAAATCGAAGGTGAGTGATGTACTCGCCATTGACATTGATGCCGAGTCCTTGCCATTCCAGGAGCTTGAAGGCGTCTTCTAGAGCGGCGGTAAACAGTTTCGGATATATTACGTCTCCCTGTCTAACGCCTCTTTTCAAAGGAATTGCCTTCGTGCACTGCTCCTGTACTCGGACCGACATGGTGGCGTTGTTGTACAAGCACTTCAACACTTCGATATATCGATAGTCAATACGGCATCGCTGGAGAGACTGTAACACTGCCCAGGTTTCGACCGAATCAAAGGCTTTTTCGTAGTCCACGAACGCTAAGCATAAAGGCAGATTATACTCCTCAGTCTTCTGTATAATCTGCCGCAGCATATAGATGTGGTCTATGGTGCTAAAGCCTTTTCGGAAACCGGCCTGTTCGGGAGGCTGGAAGTCATCAAACTTGTGCTCGAGACGATTCGTGATGACCCTCGAAAACAGCTTATAAACATGGCTCAGCAACGAGATGGGCCGATAGTTCATCAATAAGGTTTTATCACCTTTCTTGAAGAACAGGACCACCACGCTGCCGCTCCACGTTTCCGGCGTTTTACCCTCGAGTATAACGGAATTAAAGAGCTTCTGCAGGACCTTAAGTACCGGTGTTCCACCCGCTTTAAGAAGCTCTGATGTAATTCCGTCATCATCCGACGCCTTGTTGTTCTTAAGCTACTTAAGGGCCATCCTAATCTCGTACAGGGTAATGTCGGGGATATCTTCGGTATAGTGTCGGGTCAGCCCGGCTCTCGGATCTTTAGCCGGGCTGGTAACAGGCTTAGTTGACGAGGTATATAACTGCCCATAGAACCTTTCGATCTCCCTTAATACCTCTGGCTTGATGGACGCTACGCTGCCATCATCCATTTTCAGCTTCGTCAACTGGCTCTGCCCAATAGATGCATTCCTTGCGAACACTTTGGAGTCTTTATTCCGCTCTATCGTCTCTTTAATACTTTTGGTATTGTAAGACCGGACATCGTGTCGCAAGGATTTATAAATAGATCTATTGAGCTGCCTATAGGACTTATCGTCATCGGAAGACTGCAGCGTCATACCACGCCGATCCGCCATGAGTTTTCGGGTTTGATCTGATATCTTTTGAGTCCTATTGCTACGGTGAGTTTTAAAGAACTTGGACCCAACCGCATGGACAGTTTCTACCAGCCTATTACTAATATCATCTATGGAGACGCAACTATCTAGGCAATCGAATTGGTTTTTCAATTCGAGTTGAAAGCTCTCGGGGTTTTGGAGTTGAGCATTAGAGGGTCGGAGCGTAGACTTCATCAGGCGAGACCTTTCTATTTTTAGATTGATATTCAATGTGCCTCTAACCATTCGGTGATCACTGCCGGTTTTCACTCTGTGGATCACAGTGACATCATTGAATATTTGTCTCTTCGTGGTCATGATGAAGTCTATCTCATTTTTCGTGGATCCATCGGGGCTCATCCAGGTCCATTTCCTATGAGGTGGCTTCTGGAAGAAAGAGTTAATCATAGAGAGTCCCTCTTTCTCCATAAAATCGGCCAACCTCTGGCCCCTAGGGTTCCGTTGCCCATAACCAAATTGCCCCACTCCCAACTCTTCACCATCTCTTTTGCCCAGCTTTGCGTTGTCTCCCATTACAACAGTGAAGTGGGTTTTCGAGGTATGTATGGCCCTACTAATGTCCTCATTCAAAACCTCCACTTCATCATCAGGGTGTGCCGAGGTCGGTGCGTAAACCTGTATGACTTTCAACGAATATCTTTTGGATATTCTGAGTATCAGGTACGCTACCCTGCTCGACACACTGTCGATGGTCACGATGTTGTTAATGAGAGACTTCCGGACGATAAACCCGACACCACCTAGGGACTGTTGGTCGCCCTCCCTGTAATAGAACAAGTTACCGGATTTCATGATTATCGTGTCCTCACCCTCTCTTCGGACTTCTGATAATCCTAAAAGATCCCAGCGTAACTTGTCTATTTCCTCTTCCAGCTCGACAATCTTCTCGTCAGTCCTCAGAGTGCGATTATTATATATTGCCAGGGCCAGTTGTCGTGGGGGTCGGTAGCTGAAACTCTTCCGGGGATTCTTAGCACCCCCTGCCCCGCCGTTACCATAGCCGCTACCGAAACTAGGAATAGCGGGGCCGCCGGGGACTGGGGGCCTGGTCGTTCTTGTCGTTTTCATAGGGGGGATGCTGCTGCCCATCCCCTAGCTTTTTTCCCTTAGTCGCCTCTTACGACATCCACGGGTAGAGATGGAGGGGTCAATTCTAAGCCGGAACCACCACGGCAAATTAATAAATTAATATCATATAATAAACCTTATGGCATCACACTGCTGTAAAAAAATCTGGGTTAACGAATTAAAGAGATACGGCACTTCATAGTTCAAATAACGCTGACGAACCGATTATCAAAACCATAGGGTACTTCCCAAAGACCTAGTCTTGAAATTTGGCACTAAGACAGGTAGGTATTTTAACAAAAGTTTAGGAAAAAATCCAAAAAAAGGGAATTTGTAATCTCGTGTGAAATTATAATGCAAGAAAATTGAGTTCTTTTTCTCGAAAAGGATTTCAAGTGTATAGTTGAAATTAATACCGAATACTAAGATTTATGACCTCAAATTTTGAAAGACCTCCTACAAGTTATGCATATAATGTTATCCATATTACCTTATAGTAAACAATGATCCAGGTCGTCTTTTTGAGCATAAATTCGTTTATTATTGTTTCACGTAAACTATATCTAATCTACTTTTAATTTCTTTTGTAACATTAAATTACATATCGTGGTTTCAATATTAATGTTATTTATAGAGGTTTTAATCTTTTAGTTGACACAGATGTTGTATATTGTTCCAAGAAGATTTTGTACTACCTATGTTATTTTATTTCTATTTTCCTATGTATAACGGTTTTGGCAGCTTGGCTATTCTAAGAAAGCGTGCGTCTATTTTGTTACATAACGTTCCAAACATAGCCTAAAACCATTTTAGTAAAACTTTTATAAAATAATAATCAATATTCATCGAGTGGTTATTGAGTTATAAGCAATATTAATATGAATGTAATAGACTGTTCATTAATGTACGGTAAGTGATTAATTAGATGGGAGCCCTCAGGGAACAAGTTCTAGTTACTACTTGTCCGATTTATTTATTTTATTAAAGAAAGTCAAACCTATTATTTTCATTTGTGCCTTAATATCACTAAAGTAATATTAAAGAAAATATAACCGGATGTACCTTTGATAGACAATTAAACTTATGATCACAGACACGTAACAAGAAATCTAGCTTTATAAATACAATACTAACTGTGCCCGCGTTTATCACGTAGTAATTTCTTCGTCTCATATTTTTATCTCTACTCATATTTTGTGATTCCTAAAAGTATTGAATAATTCTTTTAGCCAACAATTTAGAAAGGACATGTTCTTCAAGTATACAAAATTTAATCAAAATTGGTCAACCATTTCAATCAAGACGAACAAACAATTATTTTTTTGTCATATCAATGTCCTTTTTAATAAATGTCTATCAAGAAATTTGGAAAAAAAATAAATTTACAGACAGACAACATAATTATTAATATAGATTAAAATCGTATTGAGTATTCAGTTATGAATACTAAATTTCTCTTTTATTATTTTAATCTAAAGACGTTCTCCAAGATCACGAGGCAGTCGACCTGCTTTATTAAAACTAAAAAATAATAATTTTGAATTTAGATATCTCAAAAATGTAACCGTGAGATAACGTGAGAAAAGCGACATCTTAATGTATTCATGATTTTGGTTTTGAAAATATTTTCACAGCTGTGCCTTGAAATTTACTTTTCATGACATTTAAACATTATATTTCGTAGAATCACAACTTAGTCATTTTAAGAGTAATATTTTCAACAACATTGCATATTTTAAAATCCAAAAATTGAATTTTTAGATTTTACAAAGTATAAAATGTAATGAACAGTTTACGTTAAATAAGTACATCATATTATTATCATCTATAATAATATCATAAGCTCAAGAGGTTGTTCTTTGTTTGAACGCGCTAATCTCTGTAATTACCAGTCAGATTTGAAATTATGATCGAATTTTATAGCCTATTTATTGATTTATTTATTTATAACTTCACGCTACGACCCTAAGGAGTGAAGCAGTAATAATAAATTTCAAGCAATCTGGTAAACAGGAAGCAAGTTCGGAGAATGACAACAATAAGCTACACCGGTGCGTTGGCGACACGATGAAGCGTCAGTCCAATAAATTTAACACGGGTGAAGCCGTGGAACACATCTAGTTAATTATAAATAACATGATTTTACTAAACATTTTTACTGAATTCTAAAAAAATATTTTAACTCAACAGTTAAGTACATGATTATAGATAATCATTTAATGTATAAAAACTTACAGTGTATTTTATTTTTCCTTCGTTCACTTAGAAAACTTTTTAATACATAAGCATATATTATTTAATTTATAGTAATTTAAGTTCGTACTTATCACGTAAGAACAATAAAACTTGAAAGACGTCCCTTTGAACCTGTACAACGACCTTAAATCCGTTTTAAAACGGTTTTCTCTTCTTAGCCAGTTTAAGGGTATATAACAATAATAAGTTAATTTTAGTATAAGAAACGTTTGAACTTATAACGGCACTGTAGTAAGGTCAGACAGTACAATGAACCACCGAATTTGAGAGTTTATAGTACAATTTGGACCATACTTTAACAAAATCGAATTAAACGGCTGTTCAGCGGCCTTACCTAAGCGATTGTCGTTTCTTTTACCTAGTTTCAATTATATCCGACTGAAATGCAAATTTCATAGATCTATCTTCAAAGAAAACGGATTTTCATACAAACTTTCATGCCTTTTTTCACGACCTAAAGAGTTTCCAAAAGTCCTTTCTTAATTGCTCACCCACAGTTTAAACGATTGGGCTGTGCGATGATATGTTAGTCAGTCAGTTAGTTAGTTATCCTTTATATATATATATATAGTTGATCGATAAATCGCAACTCCTAAAATTACAGTGTAATCTCAGCCGGTAATTACTCAATTTGCTCAAGACTGAAGCCGATACCATCAAAGAGCCGGTAGCAAGATTAGAAGGAGACTATAACTTTGTAGGGAGATTTCACTTAAAGAAAATTTATGTATTAAAATTCAATTTAGTTAAAGATTTAGATCGTGAATACGACAGTAAGAAAAAAACTATATTTTAATCTGTTTTAGGAATGCTAGCAACTAGGAAGAGCGACGATAAACTAAATAGGTCTTTTAATTTCTGGCAACCTAGGCCTGTATGTCATTTCTATATTCAATTGAACAACTTATATTTGCAAGTCAACAGTATCATCATAAATGGTTTATTTCATTATAATAATATTACAATTTTTGTACGAGTACTTTAAAAAATTAAATGCGTAATCAGTATCATGCAATTTTGCTTTTTTATGCTAGCTCTAATGGCAAGTACGGTATAGTCCACAAAGGACAGCGATCGTTAGAGGTGCCATCGACAGTCGTTGATTTCAAGCTGGTCTGCTGAAATGATTCCTCATGTCTCGTTCAAATGAATCAATATCATAGGAGAGAGGGGAAACGTTGGCTATATAGGTGATCATGGATTCCACATTGCCGTACCTTGCTCAAAGATAAGAATATGTGAGCTTCGTACTTTTTTTTTTTTTTTAACGTGGAGAAACCCGTCATGGGTACACACCCGCCCGGGGGAGGACGAGTGGTTATGTGAGACTCTTACTCACTAAAACTCCACGGTATACCTCAGTCGCCTTAGAGGGGCGACGTGGGCTTGCGGTTGCATTCAACCACGTCGCCCCGGCGGCAGGCCCAGCTACTACTGCCGGGCCACCGCAAAAGGGAGACAATTCGGTACAACCCTAACTGTCTCCCACAGCTGCCGAACCTGTGCAATGGGAAGACGGACCCCTCCCCCCCTCCCCCCGTCTTCCCTGGTTCAGCTAAGGCGGGAACTTCGCACTTGCCTTAACTAAATTGTACTCTTAATCATTCCTACCTCATTAGAGTCAGTCTAAGAGGAATAAAACTAATTATATTGATTGCTATCTAAAAATAACTACAGTTATAATTAATTCTAAAATAAGTAAAATACAATGAAATTTGTAAATAGATTCTAGTGAAAATATAGGTGATTCAAATTACACCGGGCCAGTATAGCAAGAATCACCCTTACAGTATAACTTAAGATCAGTAATCAGATAAATGAATTTTAATTACGTTTTATACGATTTTATCACAAAATATCTTGTTCTACCAGCCGGCAGACAGAGTCGACCATGAATATTTTGTAAAGAGTCAAACAAATAAAATAATTTTAAGTTTAATTATTCAAATATAAAAGATTACTCTATGCATCAAAAGATATTACGATTTCTTTAACTATATAGTTGGATGATTAATTACTTCCTGAAGTGGTCTCACTAACAATTTTATAAGCACATTTGAATGCTAATACAAATATTATTAAACTAGAACTATTTATGGTACTTGGGCATCTGATCGCCATTTCATATCTGATGTTAATTAATGAGCAAATGAGTTTAAGGAAGTGATTAACAATTACTTTTTTACTAAAAATAAACAGTTTTATTCTAACAACAATAAATCTGGCAATCGTAATTATGTTAATAAGTAAAGGAACAAACCCGTTAGATTAGATAATAATAGACAATACAAAACGAAGGACTCCTTAGAAAACTATAAATATATGTATATAAGAACTAATACAAACAAAGGTTTAAAACGCCAAATATTCAAAATTATGGGCTCAGGCATAAATGGGTATCCATCCAACAATAGCCACAGATGTACAAGGGAGCAGACGAGATGCAAATAACAAAAATCGATAACGAAGCGAGTGAACGCAGTGTTCCCGACTTGCATAAAATTAACCATCGTGATTTCAACTTGATATTGTGCGAACAATTAACGAGAATAAACTTGCATTGTCTTCAGCCAAAGTGTAACGATTATGTACTGAGTCCAAGCAACAAGATTCAGAGAGAATTCTCAGACGGTGTCACTAACAAACAATAGATCATCGTGCATCCGGTCCGGTGCGTTCATGGTTTACCAAATAAGTCAAAGCACTTAGCAACAAAATTATTCTTTATTTATTGACATATAGTTACGAATCTGTACAGTGATAAGAAATGTTGTTAATATTCACATTAAAGCATCAAGGTTGAAGATATTAAACCATTCAAAAAGTAATGAAACCTTTTTTCGAATTAGGTTTTTACAGGGCGTTTATAAAGATCTAATTAAATATGCATCTTTTCGCGACAAGGGCCGAACCGTCAGTCTTAGAAGACATAGGATTTCTAGTGTGAATAATGGAACGATATACATAAATTCAGTTCAGTATACTTGACCTTGAGTTTTTAATGACACTGGAATCTCAAAAACTTATAAGTATCTATTTCGTTTAAAATACATATATTATATATCATTTAATGAAGCCAATTTCATTGTAAAATATTAGGATTTTTTATATGAAATGTATACAGTATTTATCCAGAATTTTTTTATTGGGTCATAACAATGTAGTCACCGATAGTAACACGTTAAAAGTTTAAATGAGAAATACTCACAAGAACAGCTGTCAGTTCAAATTGCCTAAGCTAGTAAGCTAGTAATCTCAAGTAAGCTTCCACAACTTTATGACTATAGTTATAGCTAGAAATTTAAATGAGAAATTTGCTCTACCACTATGCTGACACATTGCAACACGATGATCTCTGTAGGATTCAAATTCAAGACGTTTGTCCTAAAAACGTGTTACCATTGAGTAATCACTGTTTGAATTGTCAAAATACGAAATATATAATACTAGCGCTTTTTCCGCGACTTCGCTCACGTTATAGTTGAGTTGTGTCCCATATTTTTACTTTTTTATTGAATTGCTAAATACCAATTTTTATATATTTATCTTCAATAATGACGGAATTTCATACAAACTTTCGCCCCCTTTTTCACGACTTTTCTTAATGCATACCTATAATGTAAAAGGAACACCTGTATGAAAATTTTCACGATCCTAGCATCAGTAGTTTGGGCTGTATGTTGATATGGCAGTTAGTCAGTTAGTTATCCTTGTATATATTATATAGATGACATCATCTAGATGTTATAGCACACATGAAACAACTAAATAAGTGGTTCAGAGACTTGACGTCTCGGAGCTGCCTCCTCGACGAGACCTGTTGACCCGGTGTGCAACGCTCGCGGCAAAAATTTCTCCTTCACCTGCACCAAAGCTATGAACGCCTAGTACAATATGACTGTGGTTATTCAACGGGTAGCATTGTTTGTGACCTAAAACCATATCGGAAACAAGTACACATACACAGAGTAAAAAATATATGTTTGGATCAAAAAGCGTAAATCCACAAGTAAAGCTCAAGGTTAAGCTGAAGTGAAGCTAAACAAATCTCCTTAACCTTTAATAAATATTCGCTACGTGGGTTTTACTTGGAGAATTTGAATATCGCCTAGATTATTTATTTATTTTATTACTGAATATTGCACACCTTGCATATAAACTGGGTCGCAAAGAAAGCGGGTGGGTAACAAAAATCTCAATAACTTCCCAATTATTTGAACTAGCTTTATGAAATAAAGACTGTATTATAGACAATCTTATAGTGATTAAATGAAACTCATAACAGTTCAAGATTATGAAGTTTATTTTGAATAAGATTAAGTTAAGTAAAAATGACAATTTTTCTTCTGTAGATTTCGAAAAATGTGGTACGGTATCAAATATGAAAATTTTACACATTTTAATATTTCGTATTTCCCCCACAAGCTCTTTATACAGCTGTCATATGGTTTGGCATGCTTTCCACCAGATTTCTGAGCCGATGCTGTGGAATATTCTCCCATTCCTCTATCACTGCTTCTTTCAGTTCATGAAGCGTGATTGAAAGGGAATTTCGCTGGCGTGCACGTCGTCACAGTTCATCCCAGGCATGCTCGATGGGGTTCAAGCCAAGGCTGCGTTCTGGCCACTCCATGCGTGTAATAGCGACATCTTCAAAGTAGTCAAAAACTATTCTAGCTGTATGAGGACAAGTGTTATCTTGCATAAAGATGGCCTTCTCACCCATATTTAGTAAAAATGGGCCAACATACTCATTTATGGTTTCATTCACGTATCTTTCTGCTGTTAAAGTGCCATTTTCTATCAACACTAGCTCGGTGCAGCTTTCGGTTGAAATTCCAGCTTACACGTGTATGGAGCCTCCGCCGTATGGCACTTTCTCTTCAATGCAAGCTTGGTATTATGGCGCTCTCCTGGTCTTCTATAGGCTCTTTGCCTCCCATCGTGCGTGCATAGCATGAACCTCGACTTGTCCGAAAACATTACTCTTGACCAATCATCCAGAGTCCAATTCATGTGTTCTTTAGCGTAACTCAGCCTTGACTTTCGATGCTGCCTTTTGAGTTTTCGACCATTTGCGGGTCTAAATGGCTTCAAGTTTGCTTCAGCAAGACGCCGCCTCACTTTACCCTGCTCGAATTGCTCCATCCAGCAAGTAGAAGGTGCGTTTTGACCTCAACAGCCGTTTGAAATCGATTTCTCAATATTGTTGACACTATATATCGATCCACCCGCACTGTCGTGCACTTTGTTCGGCCTGTTCCTGGTCTGCAAATATTAGATCTAGTCTCTTCAAATCGCTGGAGCACTCTTTGAACGGTTGATAGCAACACACCAACAGTTCTCGCTGTATAACGCTGACTGCGCCCCCTTTTAGCATTGTCAGAATTCTGGTAGAGTATACCAGAATCAGGGGTTAGTGTCATGTTTTTAACTGAACATAATCAGAATAATGAGTTTCTGCAGAAGAAATGCCAAATTTATATGATAGAACAGAAAAAAACGTTAAATAGTTTTTTATTTATTTATAGTTTTGAATACAATCACCAAAAAGAAATACTAAGGTTTTACTTCTTTTTATATTTGCAGTTAAATAAACTTTAATTAAGTTTTTTTTTTTAATGGATTGCTTAAATATTTTATAAGTTATCGCATTTTTTATAACCGACCCGCTTTCTTTGCGGTCCAGTGTACACACTTTTCTCTTCGTCCCCTGGACGACTGGTAGAGAATGCTTTGTAGCATTAAGTCCTCCAATTGTACTTTTACGTGTAATAAATAATATAATGATAATAAATCTATTAAAATTATGTAAATTCCCCTTGCAATTAATATCAAAGTAAATTTTACTTTCAAGGACAATAATTTTAATGCACTACTCCTTTGCAAATAAACGGGTACCAAAGGAAATTTATAGTCTAAGTTCGATTTCAATTAATTAAATTGAATTTAATAAAATTGTTTGACGTAGTCTGTATACTTATAATCGTGTAAATCAGGGCTACTTAAACTATGGGTCGCGACCCCAAAAGGGGTCGCGTAGCAAAATTCTGCGGTCGCGAGAGATTTTAATGTGAAATGTTTATATATACGATTTTATAACATCACTAGAGTTTTATAATTTTTTGTGCAATTTTTAATTTTAGTTTTTTGTATGTTTCAAAACGAATTCTAAAACTATATATATATATATATATATACACATATGTATATGTATAGTGTTACCTAATAAATAAATCATCAAAAAAAAATAATTTTTTTTCTTTTATATCTGTATGGGGTCGTCAAGAAACTCGCAATCATAAATGGGGTCGTGAATGACAAAAGTTTAAGAAGCCCTGGTGTAAATTAATATACATAAAGTTAATTCTGGCAATGTTTTCATTACTTTTAGATGAATTACATAAAACCGGTGTACACATAGATGTAGTATAATATATTACATCTATGATGCTAATAAATTATCAAATTAATAAAACTTCTTTCTTGTAATATTCATTGAAGCACAGAAAAAAAATCTAAAGAGCTCTTTTGTTTTTTTGCAAAAGGGTTGTCCAATTTTAATCAAGCAAATAATCTGTTATCTCAAATTAAAACCCACCATCGATAAAACGTGACCGGTGTTTGTTCCCGACATTTCATTTTAAGCCCAACACCGTATAAAACATCTTTAGTACATATTTTAATGGGACATTTAATTTTGGGCATGTGAAGCAAATATGTATGTAACAGCAAAGATTACAACAGGGTACATTAAAAATAATTAAAGAAAAAATCAACAATGCGAATTTTAATCTTGGTGAAAGGATTCGATTTATTATATTCTGATTGAAAATCGGCGTCGATCTTTATTCGGATTGACAATGGATAAATCCGCCGTTAATAAAGGACTCGGAAAATAACTAACAAATGTTTAAATTGTACGAGTTCAGTAATCTTACAACAAAAAGCATTTTATTTCATTATAATTGATTAAATTAGGGAAACCATATGAATTCATTGGTTTTAAAAACATTTTCAAATTAGAGTTGAGTTTTTGTAGATATAAAAAAGCAATGCCGTAGGGATGAGTCACTAAAGCAAAAAAACTACAATTAACTGGATATTAAAAAATGAACAGTTTTTCTCTCAAAAACGTGAAAAACGAGATTATTATTTATTATGTTCTAAAAAAACAGTTATTTGCGTTATTATTATCATTATAATTTCTATAAATAAACTCCTATAAATCGCTTTACATATTATTTCAAACGTTAAAATATATTATTCGAAAAATTAAGCGTGTGTCGTCATGCAAACTGTTGACCGGGTTTGAACTCATTGACCCAGTGCGGTGCGGCGCGGGATCACCTCAGCGAGCCGTGACGTCGATTACTAAGCTCTCACGCTTCAGATGTGCTTACTAAGACCAGGTAAAAATATAAGGACGGGCTTTGTAACGGGAAAGGCGTTGAGTACGTACTCTTTCTCCGCATATAATCCTATCTTGGTATTTTGTCTTATCGAGGTAGCTAATATCTAAATAATAAATTCCACTTGCTCATTGTTACTACCTAGTAGCTTAGATAATGAGGACTTAGATTAATTAATATAATATCTATATATTAATACGTGCAGCAAAGCCTTTCGGTTCCTTTTTAAGCGTATTGCGTGCACGGAAGACTATGGGATTTGGCATGGTTAAAGTTTATATGGAGAAGGAGTGCAGAAAGCTAAAATTGATCTATAATATCTGTTACTAATATATTAAATAAAATAAATTAATACTGCGAATCCTAAATCGACCAGTGCCATTGAACTTAGACCCCCCAAAATATTGACATTGTCACTCAACGAAAAGTGACAGCAAGTGATGTAGATAATACTCATTGTTTATGAATACTGTAAATGTGAAACAGAAAATAGGCTATGATCAAAAAGTCGCTGGTCAAATTTTTACCTTAGGGTGATCGCTAGTTATTATTAATATGCGTGCTGAGCTATTGATAATGTCCATCATCTCCAGTAGGAATGTATCAAAAACAATCATTTTAGAAACGTTTTATTGAACCTTGCACGTGTAAAGTCGTGGAATCGGCCATCAATTCAGCTTAGACCTTGAATAACTTTTGAACCAGTGGTTTTATAAACAAATCTTTATGGAAATCGTTTTGTTAACCAATTCGAAAATCGCAAAGTTTAGCAAAAAAATCTCATAATGTTTGTTTGGGAAATGGAAAATTGCGATGAGGCAGTTCTTCATATTATTGTTAAGAGTTGAAAGTTTAACAGGATTTACTTTTTGTCATCTTCAACAATATTCTCAGCAATTTAGAGAGAAAAAAAAAACTATTTTTGGCCCACCATAATTAATCAGTATTTACGCCAGACGCTTGTAATATGGTCTCCAACTTTGAATCCCTTCTCGAAGGAGCTCTGGAGGCCCTATTCACAGAAGGAACACAATCTGTAGGGTAGAAATAATCCACCAGACCTACTTTATTATATACACATTACACGTTACAATAAGTACTTATTAACATGTTACAAGTAGGTACTTACTTTATTGAACAAATATTTTCACCCTACGCGTTCATAATTTCATATTAACCAGACTGAATGAACCAACAGAAAGATGAGAGTGAAATAAAACGCCGTTGTGAATACATCAGCTGCAGGCACCCTCGTCATAAGGGCGCATGCATGCATGTACGTACCCACTCTTACATTTCACGACTTCGACTGACGCGCTGTTAAACGAGACACTTCATACCAGAACCCATTTGCTTTTTCGAGCTTGCCTGTCCGTATTCTCGATGTTTGCATGATTCTTGTTATTATTTAATGCAAACGTGTTTATACACAATTCTGCCAATGTTACGTAGAAAGAATATTTTTGTAATGTTCGAAATGGTGGCACTCTTTTCTAGAAATTACCATGGAGTTTTAGTGGCAACTCGAAATTCATGTTCCATGTTCAAATGAAAACTTCTTTATCACCGTTGTGCTTGGAACTCGATGATACGAAAAAGGCACAAAGACATGCATCTATAGGATTTAGCCTGCGAGAGAATGAGACACATTATACAGTGCTTCCTATTATCTCGGTCTCCTCTTTCTACGTGCGCGTACATTTTACGAAAACTCGGGAAAAGGCGTCATAGCCAGCGTGGTGTATTGATCATGTGTATCGTTTATGTGAATGTTTTTATATTTTCTGAAAGGTTCACTACTACCGCGTGTGAACTGCAAGCTCGTTTTTTTACTGCAAGCACCAAAATATAGGGTCAAATAAAGCAAGTTTATAAATAAAAATAAAAACCACTACATATCAGATTATGATCCCGCCAAAAACTCTAAATTCGTATAAAAAATTGAATAGTCAAGCTGATTCTAAAAAAAATAACTTCTTTACAAAATTTGCATTACATTTAAAAATATATATAATTATTTATTTTACATGAAGGGGTTACAACTAAAGTATATTCACATACTTGTAGAGACAATTTATTGAAATCTCAACTTTAAAATTAGATTGTATTATCATCTCATGTCTTGATAAGATGTGATTTAGCAATAGTAGGAATGTTAGATTATTTCTTGAAAAGCAACACTATCACTATTTTATTAGAAAAGTCTATGAAGGACTGGAAATGTTACTGTTGGGTTTTGTCTAGATATAGTTTGAATTTGAAACTCATTTGAGCCATTGCTCCATCGGAGACGCAATCTGTCAAACAGTCGTAAAATGATTATTAACTCCCAGCCGTCTAAAGAAGATCGTGCAGGAAAAGTAAATAGAAAAACAAAACTCATAAGCACTAAAACCGTGCCGTGCCACCGTTAATCAACATTTGTATGCTCATCAGCAACAGCATGGAAGCCAAATTACCCCTCAGAACCCCCAATATACTTGAAATAAGTCTGTATGTTCTAATTACTTTCCAATACACACCTTTTTATTATGACGTAAATGTAAACTATCGATTTAATTAAATAAGGCCCTGCGCGCAAGACGGAACGAGGCTCGAGTATCGTCGCAACTATTGCAGTGCATTTTCTATGGAATTCCACGCACGCGCAAATGTGGGCAACATGTTCATGATGCCGCGCCAGTCTCACATGATATGTTTGCTGAGGTATACGCAACACGAGTTGTGGCGTTTTCTACTAATCATGGCGGAGAAATTATTAAACACTAAACTTGTTAAAAAGGTAGTTAAAGGTTGTATGGCTATAAACAACTCGAAAAATATTTTTTTTACCGAAAAAGCGTGGTTGGAGGTATGAAATAGCCTGCACTTAGTATTTTTTTCTATATAGGGATGAACTCATGATCTTACCTTCGGTGATTTGTCCTATTTTTAGATAGTTGTAATATTATAAGATGAAAGTTTCTTCGCCACTTGAGTTAGACAACTGTCCTAGTGGCAACGCTAATATCGAGGTTACAGTAACACCGTGTGCTAAATAATCGCAGACTAGAGGCGTCGACGAATGTCTTCAATGGAAGTAGGTATCTAAAAATGGTGTAGAGTCATATGCGAAGGGCCGAACTCTGTCTAATAATTATATCAAAAACTCTTATCCCATCTACATGTTTTCCACTTCCACTCTTCTTTTACAGCCATCATCTTAGTATTCGTCTTTTATAAACATTGTATATTATTCCTCACACAATATATCCATACTTTCTTTAACTTTCTTTGTCTTATTCTCATAATATCTCACTATCTCTTCAAACACTCATTAATTTATAATACATTTCAATAATATTATCGGCGACGTATAAATCTGTCTACAATTTATTACTGTATAATTTGTACATACACAATCATTAAAAGCAAACAAAAACAATAGTGAATTATTCGAAACAAGAGCAAGCGTGACTATAAAACAGATTCAGTGGCACACATGCTCATTCAAGCACAAAAGAGAAACAATACAACAAAATTTACTACGCAATGAAATTATTTCTCAATTTGTATCTATGACAATAATTATTATTCATTATGGTTTCAAAGATTATCATCACTCACGGACAGGCACTTCACGGCTTCATACGATCATATTTCTCAAAGGTGTTTTACCTGTGAACGCCGTATCTCAGTAATTTTTCATTAAAATTAATGATTCAAATATCATTTTAACACTTACGTGTTCTCCACTATTAACAAACACTGCAAATTAATGCTTGCATTATAAAAATGATTATAATTCTTTAAATTAGGGAAACCGTCTATTGATGCTAACGAAAAGAAATTAACGACGAGACAGCAAAATTTTGTACTTAATAAGACTCCTTGTACAATACACAAAAGTTGGTCGAAATTTTCAACATAATCAAAACTAAATTTAAACAATGAATGCAAATACTTCGCTCTCTATGTAAATGCTGTTACTGACGTAACAATATTACTGACGCGGTGGTTATTGAATTATACCTACTATATGGAATAGCAGCATGTACAGAATAGCGCTAGGCTCTATCTTCACCTCTTCCAGTTATAAGTTGTTAATTAGATTTATCTTTCGATAATCGTAAAAGTCCAAATAATCAACTTTACAGAATTTGCGATTTTCAAGCATGACCACTTAGTAAATCAATCCTTAAGATGGATTTTCAAAACGACAATTATCTGCCAATAAGTGGTATTACGGGTAACATAAAAAATCAAAGCAAAGAAGGCCTGGTCGAGTACCCGCAACTTTAATTCCAGTGAAATTAAACAAATAAGGCATACAAGGAAATTTTATTGCCGCAAATACAGGTGTATATTAATTTTATTGCAAGCTCATTTATTTACCTATTACTAACCTTTTGTTGGATGGAATTTCCTATCGGTAACATTTTCCCTATTTAATCTCCTTAGGAGGTAGATTATCAAAAATCCTTTCTTAGTGCTTTCATGCATTGCATGCATGCATCATGAATTAGTGTGATATTATGTTAAAATTTCGTGCTTTCAGCAAAAATTCATACTTCTATTGAAGATGGAATATAAATATATCCCATTACTCAACCCATACGATTTCTGTCATTCAGTCTTAAGAATTTTATTATAGACTTGAAAAATTTGTACCCATTATCTTTTTTCATCATTATCATTTTTAAGTTATCAGCAGTAAATAAATAATAAAGCCTTGTCAAATTATTTCAATATTATTTAAGAATATTGATAAGTAGATGATATTAACGTCCTGCGAAGATCCTTTTCTGTTCATTTTATTATAATGATAACTTATTGAAGAAATACGAATTGCAAAAAGGTTACAGTAATAACATTACAGTAACAACAAGCTATTAACCCTCTTCGAGCTTCAGCAAAACATTATCGTACAGGCCGTATCGCAGCGAGAAAAAGCCATACAAGCACATGAGGATAATGTTTCCATCCGGGCATCTAAAATACCATATTATATATAATAAAACATACGAGTTTGTTCATATTATTATTATTTTAGGGGTTTTAAGCATAATTAGCATAAGTAATGTTTGTAGTATATTTAGAATTTATAGTTTTTGAAGTTATACGCATGAAGGAGCGTTACGAAAAAATCACGAGAGAAATTTTACATATTGTAATATAAATTCTACATCTTTAAGTTGCTTGCTAAACTTTTCGTTTTATTGTGAAGATAGTAACACTCGATGTTATTCGTCAAGTGTTAGTGTTATGACATTCATAAGTGCATTCTAGGGCCTAAATTGAATTTTTTTTTTTAATGAAGCCTGTGTTTACTACTAGTTAGAAGTTGCTGACCATGACCAGTCTGACATATATGAAAGTCCAGGTGATGACAGTCGTTGCATGCTAAGCCTCTTGTTTTATTCTGGTGAAGATAGTCACACTCGAAGTTATTTAAAAAATGACGTATCATCTAGAAATAAATTACGATTGTTTTTTTTTTTTGGTATTTTTAATATTTTATTTCAAAAAATTAATTTCGTGTAAATTAAAAATCATGATAACGACAGACAAAGAAGTACAACTTTTAACGCATATACAAGTAAATAAGGCAACGCGCCGTGTCTTGTATCTAATACGATATAGGTACAATTTGTAATGTGTGACCGAAGCAAGATCAAAATTATTTTTAATAGCAGAAAATACTACCAGTGTGACCCTTGCTGAATGCAAATATGAAAAAGCCTTATGAATTTATATAAAAGGAACGTAATCATTTACACAAATAATGATACAAAGTGAACAGAAGCCAAAGGTAAAAACATTTAGAAGTATTCTTAAACAAAGGGGTCCTTCTGAAAAGGTGAACGATAAATGTTTCTGATAAGATAATTTGGTAAAGAAATAAATTCTTTGGAATAAAATAACAATATTTACTTTTAAGTTTATCTTATACATTTCTATTAAGAAGAAATTGTTTATTATTTAGTTAAAATAAATTTGACAAAAACAAGTAACTTAAATATTTGTATATTTTAACAATAATATGTGGGCGACCGAGCCCTGCTCGGTATAAAAAAAAGCACCTATATACTTGAACTTGGAATGTAAAACATTATCTAAATACGAAATTTCACCCAAATCGTTGGAGCCGTTTCCGAGAATCCAGTTACTTATACAATATGTATTAAAAACTCCGTCGGATCCGTGAAGATATTATTAGGTATCGAGATTATATTCTGTTTATGTTATCTATCACAGATTATAAGTAAAAAAAAATTACCCCTGATAAAATGTAAAAAAATTTAGTTATAAGAGGAAACTTACGTGGCAATACAGGCGGCGCAGCACAGGGTACCGCCATACGATCAAACGTACCGCTGAGCAGTGCGCCGCGCTGGGGCTAGCGACAGTGTTATCACGTTTTAAAAATTTGCTACATTTTAGGGAAACTAAAACTAAATATGTTAATTTTAAATCGCATAACATTTTTACTTTCATCTATAAAATTGATAAAATTGAAGTGTCTGTTTGTAATGTCAAAATAACAGTTTTTTACTAAATGCATATGAAAGTATATAAGATACCAATAACAAAAAGCCCTTTTTTAAATTTTTATCTGTTTGTCTGTTTGTTCCGGGTAATCTCCGAAACGCTTGGACCGATTTTAACGGGACTTTCACTGAAAGATAGAGGAATTTATAGGAAGTAACTTAGGCTACTTTAATATTAGAAAAAGAATTAGGGTTCCGCACAAATAAAAAAAAACTGGTCATCGCGAATCAATTCGGGTGCTTAAATGGCTTATGCTGAGTAAACCATAAGAGACATAGCAAATTAATGTACTACATAATAATAGACATTAAAAAGGCCTACAAAAAAGTCCGGGAGAGTATATATCTATCTTCAAAGGAACACATACAATAAGCATTTTTGTTTTTCAAATAGCCGGGAGCGGGGGTGCAAGATTCGCGCGGGCATTCTGTAGTCCACGTGAGCGAAGCCACAGACACAGCTAGTAATAAATAAAATTTTGATATTTTTTTTGGTAATATCATTGTACCCTTTTCAAACACGCAAACAAATTACACGCTTGTCAGGCGTTTTTGTTTTTAACATTTAATAATATACATTTATTGACAAGTGGAAAACAGTTGAAAAGAAGCATGGTTCTCTGTATCTGCGTCACAAGGATGTTTTCAACGGCATCTTAACACTTGCAGTGTCTGCTATACCTACGTGTTAGGATGAGCTTCCTTTAAAACGATCATCTTAGTGCTATAATCTTATTGCTAATGCTATTTATTATAACAGATTTAAATGTGTTGAAAGATTTTAACAAATACTATTACACACATTAAACGCAAAAAAAAAAACAAATATTATGAGATAGACCGAAGCCTTTGGCATACAGTTTCAACGGCCAACTTTTACTGTTTTGTATGTGATCGAGTCTTCAAAATTAAGTTCAGTTTTATCAGTCATATCATCGCCACCGCTGTCATCTAAATAGATGAGATGTAACATCTTAGATATAAAAATCTTGTGTGTGTTTGTTAGTGATTCTATAACTTCTAAACAACTGCACCGATTTAACTCAGATTTACATAATATATTTAGTTTTAGTTCATAGGATTCGATGAGGTGGCGCTATGGTCGACCCATTAACTACCGGAACGGAACGGGAAGAACAATGTCTACACGGTCAACTAGTATTCTATACAGGGTTATTGGTAATTCGACGTATTCCCGTTAGGAGGTGATAAGGGTGACTATTTGCGATCAGTTCAGATTAGTTCAGTTCAGTTCAGTTTAGATAGAAATTACCAGAAAATATTAGAAAACAATAAAATAAATTTGCATGCGGAGTCGGAGTCAACGGCTTTGAATTTATTACAACCAAAACGAGGGACTCCACCAACCATATTTAGTCGACCGCGAACATTGCCCTGTAATCTTTAATCTGGTGCGGAGGTTGTAGTATTTTTATTTGGAAATGTTTCCGTTTTTAAGGCACCTTAAAGGTAACGTAAGCGAGCCGAAATGTTTTCGATGAGTTCTATATAAACAATTTTATTGGAGGTTCGCGTTTTTGGACAATTAATTGGCCATTATACATTTTCAATAATGGAAATGTGATAACACATTTAAATACTTGATTGGGACGTGGAATGAGTTTAAATACATTTATATTATCTCCTTACAGACCTATTCATCCGTCAAAATAAATTAAAAGCATTTACGTTACCATGTGGCCCATTTTTAACAGACTTCAACAAAAGACGGGAGGTTACTCAATTCGAATGTATATACTATATAATAATATAAGGGTGACCGAGCTTTGCTTGGTATCTTATAAAAAGAGAAACACCTATTCAAGTAAACTTGGTATATCAAACATTATCTAAATACAAAATTTCATACAAAACGTTGGAGCCGTTTCTGAGAAACCAATTTCATATATATATACAAGAATTGCTCACTTAATAGTATAAGATATATTTTATGTATGTTCAGCCATAGTTTCTTTGTTTATGAACCGATTTGGATGATTCCTTTTTTGTTGGTTAGGGGATACCTCAAGGGTGTCCCATTTTAATTTCATTGACATTGGACCTTTAACTTCGAAGATGCACTAGGGAATTCTTCAAAATAATTGAAGTCGATTTACTTTTTTGTTAAAAATTGCCTTGTACTTAGTTTATAGCCTGTTTTTCATTCGGTCGGTTTTACATCTCATAGTTTATAGTATAGAATCTATGCAATTAATAAAACTGAAGTGTCTGTTTGTAATGTAAAAAAAATACAAGATTTTTCCTAAATGCACATGAAAGTATATACGATACCTATTTTTAAATTTTTTATCTGTCTGCCTGTTTGTTCCGGGTAATCTCCGAAACGGTAGGACCGGTTTTGACGGGACTTTCACTGGACACGGAATTTATAAGGAGTAAATTAGGTTACTTTTGTAGCGACATCTCTCGCCACAACTGACGCATCAACGCATCGACGTAACTACGTAGCGACACATAGCGACATCTATCGAGCCACATAAGACGCATCCTACTATCCTACATTGTGCTATAGAAATTAACTCAATCGTTGAGTATATATACAAGAACCCGACTACAACCGTCGGGGCAGCTGCCCGCCAGACATGGCACCCGTCTGGCCGGAGGATCCTGCCTTTTATATGGCGGATGAGAAACTTTTACTCTCTGTTCTTCACTTCCGCTAAACTTTTATTATAGAAAGAGAATTAAGGTGCCGCGCAAATTAAAAAAAAACTGTTCACGATGAATGAATTCGTGCGCTTAAAAGGCTTACGCTGAGTAAATCATAAGATATAATATATCAAATTAATGTACTACATAATTGTAGACATTAAAAAGATCTACAAAAAACTGGCAGACAAAAATTTTAAAAAATGTTTTTTTTTTTTATGTATAGTTATATACTTTCATATGTATTTAGTAAAAAGCTGTTATTTTTACATTACATATAGACACATAAATATTATTTTGTATAGAATAGATAAATTATTATTAAAAAGTAATTATTTATTTGACAAAAAGAAATAGTAATAGTATTATTAGATTACGTGATTGGAAGACGTCAGAAAGAGAAAAAAACATACACTATTATAACGATATGGTTAAAACCTTTAAATTATAACTCATGAAAACATTTCTGTAAATTTAAATAAAATTAACAAAAGTATTGTTCAATGTAAATTCATGGCAATACAATTGCGCGTGGGCATGTCAGTTGTAACGCATTATTTGCTTCTTTCGTAATACACCACACTCTCGCACGACTGCGTGGAATAAATTAAAATAATAATGCAACATACAACCCATACGTGCATAGTTCACAATATTTTGTAAGAATATACGATCGCAGGAAATGAGCACCCGACAAATGCGCCCACGCTATCATGAACATAATTCCAATTTATCTGGTCTTACACGGTCCATAAGTAAAACAATATATATATTTTATGTTCTGTGAAATGATTGTTTTTCATATATACTATTATTTTTGCCATATAAAGCCTATTTATCTATACCAATATTATAAAGAGCAAAGATTTGATTTTTTGTTTGTTTTATAAACTCAAAAACTATTGGAGCGATTTTAAAAATTATTTTGCCAATATAAAGATACAGTATCAGCAAGTAACATAGGCTATATTATAATTTGAGATATTAATTTATTCCTCATAAAAATGTCGATTGTTTTACACAAAGTATAAAAATTACCTAAAAATATGCTTTTAACACGGGTGAAACCGTGGGGCACAGCTGATTACTTATATAACTTAACACTGCATGCATGACAGCGCGGCAGCGGTGACCGTCGATCGATTGCGGATCTCTCCGTGGTCGCCATTGTTTTTGGATTGTACTTTGCCATTTGCACTTTGGATTACACACTGGATTGTACTACGCCGTAATTTTGCTGTGATGATTTGTATGATTCCATGACATTTGAATGATTTTTAAATTGATTTAGAAAACATAAATCCTAATTTATATGAACTTGGAAATTGATAATTAATATAATCAAAAATTTATTACGTAAACCCCTTGTCTGGAAAAAAAAACTGATTTAGCCCACGTTATAAAATCTGCAGATGTTATTTTTATCACTTTCCACTTACTTACACCTTAGCTGAATGCTCTACATTTGGCGTCCCGGTAACGATTTTCCTAACGTCCCCGACCTGCGATTGGACATCACTAAATGCATTATAGATGAGGCCTATAATAAAACCATTCAGCTTCCAGCGGCCGTTGCCCCATAATATTATTTTCGGAACTCCATACTTGGAAACAGTATGAATGGTTTGCGGCTTTCATTCGCGGCAGACATTTTAAAACTATAATACTAGCTGGCCCTTGCGAATATTCCCCACATATTTTATGAGCTATCATTTTAGTTATACATATTGTTAATAGAAGGCACCTCCTACATGCCAATTGATTATATTTACCTATGAGTTACCTACAGCTTTAAGTCGTGTTTTGTTTTTATGTAGCGCATTTATATTGGCCAATGGAAATCTATGCAGCTAACCTGAAAATAATGTTATTTTCAGAATCAAATAGATTACTACTCTTAATCAATGACGTTTTATAAATAGAATTAGCAATTTGAAAACGTTACAAATTTTGTTATCAGCATGTTGAAATAGAAGAGATAGGAAATCACAGCGTTAAGGCGAAAAGTCTGTTGTCAAAAAAGGATACAATGTTCTTCAGCTCACGTCGGTATCAAGTCGAAAGTGAACTGAACGCAATTGCCCACCATTCACGATAGCATGTAAAGAACGTGAATGCCGTATCTACTTATAAAATAGCATTGACTCTAATGAATAAAAGAAACTTTAACAGAATGTATTGTAATAGGTTAAAGGGCCCCACTGACTAATAGTTGGCTGGCAGATATTAGCATGTTAGTTAGTCGTAACTCGTAATAGATCACACACTTACAATTTCTTTTAAGGTTTTGGACTGACGGCTTAAGCAAGTGTGTGGTTCACGAGTCTCAGTCAACAGGTATCGGCCGGACAGTCCGTAACTTCAAGACCAAATCAAACACACACTTGCAGTTACAGGTGCATTGTGTGAACTGACGATCTGCTGCAGTGTTAAACTGCCTACTGCCGACTATCACCTTCAGGAAGCTGTCTGCTAGTGCGTGGACATGGACAGTTAAAAGAGTCGATATTCGGCCATTGCCAGCAAGAATCGCTTAATGAGTGGACTATACTGACAAAGGGGAGAAGGCTGACTGACTAGACGAAAGACTGCCGGCCAACTGTTATTCAGTTAGTTATACCTTTTTTAATATTATATTTTAACATTTATTTATTTGGTACATATTGCTTTACAGCACATTTAACACAAAATATACATTTGTTATGTTTTGCAATCATGTGGTGCCAATTACGAAACAATTATTATTAAATTTTGTTTGTTATTACATTAAAAAAAATCATTATGAGGTATTATGTGTTTCTATATCTCAATGTGAGAGGGAGTGTGAGTCTGCGTGTAGTGTGCGTGTGCGTGAGAGAGTATAGGTGTGGTGGGATCATATGCTCCTGAGTGAAAGCATATGTGAATTGTATATGTATGTATGTTATAAGCAATAGAGAGTAAACTGAGTCCTTTCTGTGTTCCTGTTTCACAGCCTTGATGACTATTTCAATGTGGTTTTTGATTTTATTTCTTTTAAGAAAACATTCCTATTTTTTTAAGAAAACATTCCTATTTGACTGGAATAAATCAATATGACTAAACTTCGTGTCATACATGTTAAAACATCTTTGTAAAACAGAGTTCTTAGCATAATTGTGTTTAACTGGCTGTGGTGCAAATAAGCGTGGATTTCGAATAATTTTTGTATGTGTTTTGAAGTTAATTCTATTCACTAGTTCGGGGCAATCAATATTGTTGTTCAAAATATCGTATATTAATCTCATGTCGAAGATAGATCGTAGTTTTGATAAAGAAGTTAAATTGTAAAAGTTCAAATCAATTAAGTATGACTTATGCTCGTTATTAAATTTATAATTTAGATATCTCAGGAATTTACTTTGAATGTTGTCTAGACTAGTCTTATGTGTGATATAATCTGGTGACCATATTGGCGAAGCATAATCGAGATAGCTCCTAATGTATGTAAAATATAATATTTTTAGTGAGTTTAAGTTTACAAAAGGCCTTGCAACTCTGCAAATGAATCCAAACATTTTTAAAGCTTTCTGACGTATGTAATCATAGTGATACGTATAAAAAGCAGTTTGGAATCCATCATCACCCCCAAATCACGAATGACAGAAACCCTTTGCACTGGCAACATGTCAAGTATATAGATATAATTTATAGGTTGATGTTTTCTAGTGTATGTTGTTACATTACATTTCTTTACATTTAAATTTAGCTTATTTACCTTGTAATAATCACAAAGTCGCAAAAGTTCATTCTGTAACATGTGGCAGTCATCAATAGTACGAATAGCGCTGAAAATTTTGGTATCATCGGCATACATAAGGTACCTGGCGGAGGTGAAGCAAGAGGATATATCGGAGATATAAATGTTAAAAAGCAATGGTCCTAGGTGTGAACCCTGCGGTATACCTGAAGGAATAGTTTGAAAGCCAGAGAGAAATGCCCCAATTCGAACCGCCGGATTTCTATTTTGAATGTAGGATTTAAACCACCACAAGAGATCACCGTGTACACCTATCCTGTCAAGCTTCAGTAAGAGGATATCATGATTAATACGATCAAAACACTTTATAATAATAAAACGTTAACACGTCAGAGTAATCTTTGACAAATAATATATAGAGGCAGGATTGCAATTCAATAGGATTTTTATCAGTTTATTTAACGAAGACATTTATAAACCATAAAAATAACGAACTTCTAATTAACGAAAAACTCATATTACTAAAGTTTTATCCATACTTTGAAACACTCTGTATAGTTTAACAAGTATGACGACCTCTCTCAATAGCGAAAAAATACGTAATTAGTCCCCAATAAACATGGATTTCCCTGAACTCCAAACAGTACCTAAAATACACAGAGTCTTACAATGGGATACTAAAAAATGTGTTTATTTGTTTGTTATAATTTCCTAGCACGTGTTTGCTTACTGTACTTATCTACTATCGTCTTATTACTATGCGTTGTTTTTACGTCATCATATACTTAGTTCCTTTCCAACTTTTGAATTTAGTTAAAACTAGCTGAGCCCGTGGCTTCGCTCATGTGGACTACAGAATGCCCGCGCGAATTTTGTTCCCCGCTGCCGGCTATTTTAAAGACAAAAATGCTTATTGTGGGTGTTTCTTAGAAGGTAGGTATACTCTCCCGGACTTTTTTGTAGTTCTTTTTAGTGCCTATAATTATGTACTACATTAGATTGCTATATCTCTTAGTGTTTACTCAGCATAAGCCATTTAAGCGCCCGAATTAATTCACCATGACCAGTTTTTTTTTATGTGTGCGGAACCCTAGTACTTTTTCTAAATAAAAGTAGACTACGTTACTCCCTATAAAATCAGCTATCAATCAGTGAAAGCCCCGTCAAAATCGGTCCAACCGTTTCGGAGATTATCCGGAACAAACAGACAGACAAAAAATATAAAAATGGGTTTTTGTTATAGGTATCGTATATATGTACTTTCATATGCATTTAGTAAAAAACTGTTATTTTGACATTACAAACAGATACTTCAATTTTATTAATTGTATAGATTAAAACCATGTATGTGTATTTGTAAGATTACAAATCTTTGACTCTCCGTGTAGCGAAAACTTTTAATCCATACTCAATACTAATATTATAAATGCGAAAGTAACTCTGTCTATCTGTCTGTTACGATTTCACACATAAACCGCTGAACCAGTTTTAATGAACTTTAGTATACAGATATATTGGAACTTCGGAAAGGACATAGGTTACTTATTGTAGCGAAAAAAAACTTTAAGGGATAAAAGTAGATGGTCAAAGTTTGTATGAAGAACCCATCATGTCTCAAATTAGGGATATGAAAATTCATATTCATGCTTTTGGTAAGAAATAAAAGAGGTTTCCCGTCTTTTAAAAAACCTTCACGCAAGCCGGGTACAATAAGGGATGATTTTAATTATTTTTGAAGTTTTATTGGGAAGGTTAATTGTGTTTCTTATTTATATTGGCATACAATTAGAAAACCATCCACACATTGATAAACCCCTGTATGATTTTTTTGGTTTGCCGTGTTCCGAAACCAGCCGAAGTATATGCAGTAATACAGCGGAGTGGTAGGGATCGCATACACCATACACATAGTGACAAACCCATCTATGATTTTCTTTTGGTTTGTCGTGTTCCGAGATCAGTTTGTGTATATCCAACAATACGCAGACAAAGTCGCGGTGAACAGCCAGTGACGTTATAAAATACCCGGTCCCTTTAAATTCGCTATATAAGATTACACTGTATTTGTTTCACCAATAAGAGGAAAATAAGATTTAAAATGATTTTTAAATCATTTCAATTATCATCATCATTCATTTTAATGATTTCTTCTATCCGACTCTATACTGTTAGCCATAGGGGCCAGGAAGCACAGGGGCCCCGGAGCTTCAGACGGCTTTTACATCTTCACCGTGGCTTGGGGGCGAGCGCTTAAGGGCACTGAGTCATTTTCATGAATAATTAACGGGTATATGGCGTTGCCAGGGAAAAACACCTTTGAAAATAATGTATATGATGTATGGCACCGATATTATATATATTTTTAATATCAGTTTTATTTCAGCATCAAGTTTCTTCGAACATTAATTAGCGTTCATTACCATTGGATCGACTGAATCTTAAATTTACCAAGAACGAATTTTCTAAGTTTTAATTTATTACTGAAGTCATTGGCATTTCAGCGTAGAAATTAGTTTTAAAAAGTAAAGCACGATCTTGGCATAACTTAAGTGGTTAAAAAGTCAAGTTATTGAAAATCGCCACGCGAAACTTCTGCGTAATAAATGTTAAAGAAAAGTACTCTCAATGCGATTTGATTCAGAAGCTGATGAAATACAAGCTCAAACTGAATAGAATTTGTTCTTTTTTCAAAAATTCGTTCGTTAATTAATTTTTTCTTTGAACGCGCTATTCTCATGAACCATTACTCAGATTTGAAAAATAACTTTAGGCTATGACTCTAATGAGTGAAGCAGTAGTGAGAAGAACGAAAGGCTACACTGGTGCGTTGGCGTTGGTTCAACCAAAACATATTTGTAAAGAGGAAAATTACAATAAATCACCAGTTACTTTTACACAATTTACATTTTAAATAGGCAGTTAAATAACTCTAAGCAATACATCGTAATAATTGTACAGTTAATAACAAAACCTTCTTGTTATCTCGTCATACAATAAACGAGGTTGATTATCTAAAGCTTTCAACTACACACATAGTTCCGTACGGCTTGATATGTACTCGTAAACACCGATCTAATTCTGGAGCTATTAGCTATTTATTACACGCATCTCGTTCCTTTGTCGATTGACAAGTACCCATTTGTAATGTCCCAATGAAATTTACATTTGAAACATGTTAGGTTAAAACAGTTCGTGCAGAAAATTTGAAATGGGATATGTATATTATTATTTTACATAATTATATTATTATTTTTAAATTACATAATATATTTTTAGACCGACGTAACCCAAAGGGTTAAAGGCATTTAGAGAAGATTTAAAAAAAATAGTATACTTAATATGTATGACCAATGATGACATATCTATAATATAGTTTAAGTACGATATAATATATGGGTTATGTTATATACTTTATGTTGTATTTATTTATTTATGTACGTTATTATACACCTACTACCCCCGTTTTTCTTTCTGGAACATTTCCATCCAAAAGTTGACTTGAATAAATTTCAGTAAACAATAAGACCATCGTATGAATTATATCAGGGGTTCCTAAACTTTAAAGGTGACGGCACATCAACCAAATACCTTTTATTTTATGGAACCCCATATCAAATGATTACAAATCAACACTGAAATTTATATAAGAACATTTTTTTTAAGAAATCTATACATATAAAATGCTTTGTCCTGAATGACTGACTGACAGCCTAAACCGCTGATCGCAGAGACCTGAAACTTAGGAGGTTGTGTTCTTTGTATGACGTAGACATCCGATAAGAAAGGATTTTCCGAAATTCTACCCCTAAGGGGGTGAAAAAGGGGCGCAAAGTTTGTATGGAACAACGTGATTCCTTGGTCCAATCTACTTCAAATTTTACATAAACCTTTTTTAACAGAATTGATGGAAGACGTGTTTCGTATCTTGTTGAAAGTCATCCTTTAACGGGGTTAAAAAGGGGTAGAAAGTTATTTTGGCGATGATTTGCTTCGAAGTTGATATCAATACTCCTTAGTGCTTTTGATATAAATTAAATCGAAAAACTCAATCCGATTTTATTCAAAAAAGGTTGAACTCACTTAAAAACATAATTATGCAAATACTCTTTAAATTTTTAATGTTTCGAAAGTCACCGTAATATATTAATACCTCATTTGAAGGTTTCTAAGATTAAAGAGGTTATGCACTTTTAGGATACGGCCTCTTTAGGGACGTAGAGTTCGAAATTTGAAATAGTAAGGATTAGAACCATGACTAGAACATTTTGGTTATAAATTATACGAATCATTCCATATTTAAAAAAACATGTAAAATCTATACTAATAATTATAATATAATAAAACGGGAATAATATAGGTTATATAAAATTAGGCTACAGTTTCTAGCTAGCCTTAAATATTGATTTTTATTACGTAAGTCGGAAGTCGAAGCCCTCGCGAACCGCTTTAGCCGCATGCGCTGGCTTAATGGTTAATGATACGTCAATACAATATTCTACAAAAATATTGGCCATTAGTATATATAAAAAAGTCAGCGATAACATATATCGTTCTCTTATACATGAGAAGGTATTTTGCAATTTTTTTTTTTTGAAGATTAAAAATAATTTTATTAGCTTTATTTTTAAGCATGGTATATTAATCCTTAAAAAATTTCTTCTAAATTATATGCGGATGAAACCGCAGGGCACAGCTAGTGTGTAATATAATTGAAACACATTACTTTTACCTTAAAGTTTTAATGTGAAGGATGAAATTGTTTCTGTTTTATGAATGATTGTTTTATAGTTCGGTATTATGTCCGACAATTGTATGTAACCGTGGTATTAGGTAATAGCTAATAATTAATAATTTTGGCGGAACCCTGATGACTATTGTACGGAAACCCTAGGTTCCGCGGAACCCAGTTTGGGAATCCCTGTACCAATATCATTACTTGATATGCTTATTCTAGGATTATTATTAACTGTGTATAAAAATCTATACAATTGTTTAATCAAAATGTATGTACATTCTTTACAATTAATAAAATTGAAGTGTCTGTTTGTAATACCAAAATAAGAGATTTTTACTAAATGCATATTAAAGTATATATGGTACTTATAGCAAAACACCAATGTTATCTAACAAAATTATGTCTGTCTGTCTGACCATTTCTTCCGGATAATCTCCGAAAAGGTTGGACCGATTTTTACGGGACTGTCATTGGCAGATAGCTGATATTATAAGGAGTAAGTTAGGTTAATTTTATTTTAGACAAAGTATAAGGGTTCCGCACAAATAAAAAAGAAATGGCTTTCGACGAGTATTTACATCATAAAAGATCCATTAAATTAATGTACTGCATAATTGTATACTTACATTAAATAGACCTCAAAAAAGTTAGCTACATCAAATGTCTATGTTCTAAGGAAACCCCACAGTAAGCATTTATTTTAATAACCGTGAGAGGGAGTAAGTAGTACGGTTCGAGTTGTGTCCGATCGACGACGTTCTGTAGTTCACGCGAGCGCAGCCACGGGCACAGCTAGTTTTTAGTTTCTACCGCCTCATTAGCATAGTGGTCCTAAGTGCGACTGCTATGCTCGAGGTCCTAGGCTGGATTCCCATCAATCGATGTCGATCGAACAAAGTGTTATTGGGTTTCTCTATGAAATTCACAGTAGCGGCTCGGAGTTTGGCTTTGTGTCCGATTAATGGCAATAGACTTACCTCTATTACATGGGACCTAAAAACATAACAGGCGAACTGTGGGTGTACATTAGTACACCTATGCCTAACTCTTCGGGAATACAGGCGTGATGGTATGTTATGTTATGTTATTGACGTTTTCAGTGAAATAGAATTAACGGAACTAGTACATTTAAATGGCGTTTTGTTAAGCCAGTCACATCTACGAAAAAGAAACATGTACATACTTGAGCTGAAGTTTGAATTTATCTAAACATAAAAAAGAACTTAATGTTTATATTCATTTGAACTTAATCATCCGGTGATACTGTAAAGCCCATACTGACTAACAGATTATATTTTATCAGAAAAAAACAACAACAACGAAATTCACGTCCATAAAGTTACGTTTACCACGTCTCTATCAAATATAACTTTACAATAAATAGGTTAAGTTCACATTAAGTTAACCCTCAGCTTTACCCATCATATCTAATTTATATAAATAAAAATTACTGTTTCTTTGTTTGTCCCCTATGCGTTCCTGCACCATACATCCGATTGCGATGAGTTTTTAGTGAGTTATGTGTACCACCCGTGGAGGTATCTGAATTAGTACAATCACTGTATAATAGATGGCGCGCTATTCGTTTAATTACGAACACAACAGAAATGAAGTCGCAGGCAAAAGTCAGTATTATTTAAAAACAGATCGTTTTAATAGAAACAAAATATCGTAAAAGATTAAATGTTATTCATCGATTAGGCATATATTTTTACTTAAATATAATGTTACATTATGAGCAAAAGCCACACAATTAGACGTCAATATTAAATTTCGAAAACAAATAATTTAACGAAGTATGGTCTCTGCAATTAAGAATTTCTTACAGCTTTCCACAACACGAAACCATTAGATTTAATGCGAATTTTAGGCAAATTAACATCGCACGAGGCCGTTGAATCATTCGGTTTTAATTAGAACCGGAATCTTGGTAGGTACCGTTCGGACTTTTCTGCTGAAGTCATATTGTGCCGTGTAACGAATATGTTCCGCCAATGCAACATTTGGATTCGATGTGTGAATCAATGCACGTCCGTCCAGCATTGATAGATCTCTCTTTATTCTGAGACGTTGTCTAAAATGTCCTTTCTGTTACAGATCTTATGATGTTGGACAATTTAACCAATTTATAAACCTTTTCTGAATCGTTTTAAATACGGCTTAACCACACGCTATTTTAATTTTAGCAGGTCAAAGATATTTCTATTGTACTCTAAAAATTATTTCTATAGGAAATGGTGGAAGTCACCTGCTTACAGAGTGACGTATCATAAAGGTTATCAAATTATAGAGTATATAGGAAAAATACTTTCAAAATGCTGAATTAGATTTATCTACATTATAGTACTTAAGTACTTATATCCAAATTTATTACATTGCTGAAACTTTACTGCAAAGTAAAATTAGGTAAGTGTCTTAGGTATTTAGTTTTTGTGCTATCATTGGATAGGTAGCACACACAAATTTACATGCTCTTGTTAATTTTCTTTCTATTGCTAATTTTCCCTGCTATTTAATGGTTATAATTGAACCTCTCTGTGAAAATGAATGAAAATGAATTTTGCAAAAAATACTGCTTAAATTAGTAACGTCAACGGACATACGACATGACCCAAATAAAAATTAAGAAAAAACTTAATAAATAAAAAATTAAATACATAACAACTAGATATAATATGCGTATATAAATTTTTACTTGCAATTTACTAAATACCAGCCAACACTACTACTAGCCAGTACTAAATACCAGGCTGTAAGTTTTCCATTGCTGGGTAAAGATCTTTTCCCGAGGGAAGGCACGAACTTACACCAGCTCGCGACTTATTGGCAATTTCAAACATCACGAAATCCACTGTTCTTTGTTTATTTTTCCTATATACAGAAAATTTCTCAAGCGTTCGGGTTTCCTCACGATGTTGACCCTTAACCATCAGCTGATAATGTCACCAATACAAATCAGTAAATGTTCGAGAATTCAAAATTTTTTTGTTGTTACGAGTACGTGCCGAGGCTCAAACTACGAATATTGGATCGATAAAGTTATATAAAGCCAGTTTTATTATCGAAAGGGCGGTTCATTACGTGAATGATAGTGATAACTGGAAATAACTCCTTCTCTGGTCAACACTAAAAATTATAATAGCTGTAAACAACACTTATCTATAGTTAAAAAAATGATAAACCCGATCAATTTCATCACCGGATCTTTTCGATGACTGGGACATTTTCCGACCCGGTGGTAGTGTTTTGATATTCACAATTGCCTTCTTAAGGCGTAACTTGAATAAAGTATTTTTGATTTTGATATTCCATCATTCTAAACCATTCGACTACCAACGTCATTTATATGCATCGACATCTGCTATATGGATACTAAAATACATTTTATTGAAATATCGCGAGGTAAAAATATTCAGGCAATATGGTTCCTTGCCCCAGATTTACCGGTTCGTCGACCGATTTCGTGTCGAGAACGCAAAGCGTGCATATCACCTGGTGATGCTCACTTTAAAACGACGTTTCCGATGCGGGGGTGGTTATATTTTTAGAGAAACATAAATTCTATTACAATATTCAGAGTATAGTTTACAGAATGTATATTTTTACTATAAATATACAATGATATATAAGTACTAGTATGATTATGAGCCTGAACTATCGGTGAAAGAAAACATCTTGATAAAACCATAGCATAGTGTTACGGTATTATCTAATGCTCGCCTAGCTAGTTACCACCGTCAATTTTTTTCTGCAGTAGCACCACGAAAACCAGAGGGCCACGCCACAAAGCTTAGCGTGTCCACTTGGTTAATATCGCCGCTTAAAATAGGTGAGGTCAAAACGTTAAAAAGAATTAAAGAAAATCCTTCGGTGTTCAGTTTTAGTTAATATTGTTCATATACATAAAATATATAGGTAAGTACAAGTCCAATAATAATTTTGACCATTCGATATAACTGTTAAAAGAAGATGTCTTGTGGTTTGGGGATAGATTAAGCTCTGGTTCTCAGCTTGCTGGCTCCTACCACATTACAGTTTAGGAGATAGTCGTTTGATTTATGAAGACGTTACTAAGCGAAAATCGATCCCACTTATATAGTACCAGGCGGGAGAAGCAAAATTAAGATTATCAAACCAAGTATAGGAGAGTCGGTAAGTTTTTTTCAAACACAACGGCGACCACCGAGAGATCGTAATCCACCGACGGCCGCCGCTGTTATGCCGGCTACTTAATTAAACTGAATATGCACAGGCTGATCCCGAAACGAGACACGCAAAAGCGAGTCACTATGACGGCCTTTTACCACAAGCATGGTGGTCGAGAGTTTCGCGACCTAGTCGGTTAATACACATTAGGTACCTACTTACTCAAACACATTTATTTCTTTATTGTTTTGTTATACTGACTTCTTCCTGATTAGACCTCTTTTAGTCTGGCAGTAAAAATAATACCCATATGGAAAAGTACACAAAGGCATGCAAATACAATTTAAAAAAAAATGGAAATACCCATGTTTTTTTATAGATATAACTTTAGCGTTGTGGCCCGTATATCACCTGATGTTAAGGGCCGATGTGGCCCAAGATGGTAGCACGCTAAGCCTAGTGAAAGACTGGCTCGTGTTGCTGCTGGAACACGCCTATAGGTGTTTGGCGATAGATTTTCAAGTTGAGGGTGGGTAGCTAGACAGGCAGGCATTAGAAAAAGTCCTACCACCATGCTATGGTTTCATCACGATGTTTTCCTTCACCGAAAGCTCAGGCTCATTGCAGGGATTCGAACTCACCTTCATCCTTCATTGCTTCTATTTAAAGTTCGAGGCAAATAACTGGAAATTTCCAAATTATTCAAAGACCTTAAGTACAAATAATTAGAATTTTGGAATCATTCGTAAAACTTAGGAATTATTTTATTCCGTCCGAATAATTCGTCACTTAAAATTATTCTCACATTCCTACAATCTCCGAAAATTCAAACTTTCTCATAAACCGCATTGATATAATCTCATATAATGCCCTATAATTACTAAAAGAATACCAGTTTATCACATAAAGATACATGTAATATTTTGTTAAAAATATAAGAGCTGACCTTGCTTGCTAACAAAAAGGAAACTGTCGACCAGATAATATAACTAAATTTATTTCCCATTCACATTAATAGCGGACCGAGTTCACCCCGTTATTAACAATAAGCTCCCTATAGCCAATAAATAGGACGAATCGGCACTGTCCACCCAAGTGTTCCCAGGTGCACTGTAATTACGGTAGAACTACTGTAATTTCATGTCATTCACTGTACACCGTATCAATACAAATACAGTACAGAGAGCACTTTGTTTTTCTAGCCGAAAATACATGTACTGAGACAAAAATGAACGCTATTTTTATATATTGCATACACATAACGAAAGCGCTATGTAACTTTTCTACAAAGAAGGTTGTACAAAGATTGTGATTTGTAGAAAGAAGCTTCGACATTCTTTAGGTTACATATACTAACTAATATTATAAATGCAAAAGTGAGCTTGTTACTCAATCATGCAAAAATAGCTAAAGGGATTTGTATAAATTTTTTGGCATACAGATAGTTTATTACCCGGATTAATACATAAGACTTTTTATAGCGATAAAAACATTTTTTGTTCAATCGAGCACAGCCGCGGGCACACCTAATGTTGTATAAGTATTATCGGAAGAAATGCACGCAATAGTAATTAATAAAGGATGTAAGATTAAGGACTTTAAAAAAACGGCGTAATAGGACCTAGTAACAGTGTTAATAAATGCAAATTAAATATTTTTGATGCCTTTTAATACGCACTGTAAAACGTACGGTATTTCTTTTATAATAAAACACTGTATTTATCATAAACACAGTATTTTTGAGGCCACAACACTGTATTTTCAACATCCTCATCTTGCAACACTGATCCACTCGCACGGACGACATTACTGAAATTAGAGAAGGTCGAACTTTGCAAATGGCGACTTGAGGGCGCCGCGCCGCGTCAATTTGACGCTACAGTTGTATAGGAATGTCCATGTAAACAATACAACTATTGTTCGTTTTAGGGTGAATATAATATTAAATACAAACATACAATAAATAGTTAATCGGGCTAATTCTATTCTTATTTTAGCATCATTCTTACCCCAAAAAAAGACAGAAAACTAGCTAATTTCATCAGTGGAAATACAGGCGGCGTTTTAGTACAGGCACCAGAGCAATTATTTTTATACGAACAATCTATATTAATTATGATTTAGTGTTTTTTACATAGGTATAATAAGTCCGAGCTACAATTGTCTCTCGCGCTATATTCGGTCGTTCGGGTATAACGCAACAGCAAAGATCTCTGTTAAAACCTATTGTTCAAATGTCTCGACGACCGCGTTTCCTCTTAAACCAGGGTTCTTAACCTGGGATCGGTAGCATAGGTGTTGGGGGTTCATTTCAGTTATAAAACAATAAGTGCTGTAGGTGGTTGTCATTGAGTTAAAATAATACAGTAGGTGAATTTTCACGATCGGGCGCTATCTCTTCATCGCTATTTAGTAGTGCTATATTATGCTATAAGAGCTTTTTTAATGGTAGAGCACGGTAAAGTGACGGTACTACACCTGATGATGAAAACAGTATAATCCAAAAACAACAGCGATCACCGAAAGATCGGCTATCCATCGCCGGTCACTGTTGTCATGCTGGCCTGCAAGCGAAACGCGAAAAAACCAAAAACAGTTTCTGGTGGTAGCGAGCCAGTCGGGTACAGATTCCCTAACCACCCTGTTCGATTACTGGATATACACCATATGATCCCGGAGCCCGACACCTTGCGTGCGACTACAGCGGATGTTACACCTGGTGTACGTTGGTCGTGATGCAATCTGACAAAATTGTCTTACCTCCATGTACCTAACTCCCAGCAATTATTATAAATAATAAAATTGAAAAAATTACAAATAAATGTATAAAATTTAGATAAAGTAATTCAATTACAAATGTCTATCAGTCTATCATCAAAAATACTCTGTATGGACTTTATTTATAAAGTCGTAATTTTTGTATTAAAAAAAAAAGGTTTATAATTACCTTCATAGATACATCTGTTGTATTACTGAAAACTGGCTAGCAATTTTAAGTTAATTGCAATATGAAAATTTTAAAATGATAAAATATAGCCTACATCATTCAGGGAGAATGTAGTTTTCTATAATTGTAAAAGTTTTCACAATTGAATCCGTATTTTAAACAACCAAGTTTTACCTCTTTATAATATTTCTCAAAGCTTTTTAATAAAAATCTATTCATGGAATTGAATTGTCTTCAAAATAAATAAAAGTACTGGCATAAAACAATAGTTTAATTTTAACACATGTTTTGTTACAAAATATGAATAAAAAAATATTTTTGCATATCTAATGATAATAAATATCATGATACCATATAACAAAATAACTTTAAATAATTTGATAATTAACCAAGTAATAAGACATGACAATTTATTACTCATTCATCAACAAACTTTCAATTAATATCAACAGACTACTAATTTTTTTATTATTATGCCTATAGATATAGATATAACATCTGTACAATTAATAAAATTGATGTGTCTGTTTGTAATGTCAAAATAACAGTTTTTTACTAAATGCATATGAAAATATATACAATACCTATAACAAAAAACCCATTTTTAAAATTTTTGTCTGTCTGTCTGTCTGTTTGTACCGGGTAATCTCCGAAACGGTTGCACCTAATTTGAGGGGACTTTCACTGATAGATAGCTGATTTTATAGGGAGTAACGTAGTCTACGTTTATTTTAGAAAAAGAAGTAGGGTTACAAATTAAAAAAACTGGTCATGGTGAACCAGATTCGCGCGGGCATTCTGTAAACCACGTGAGCGAAGCCACGGGCGCAGCTAGTGTACAATGAAATACATATAATATTATAGTACCATGCATAAATATTATCAAGTCATATAAAAACTAACTTCAGTAATTAGGAAGCTGGTTTCTGCAGGCTTCCGTATATTGATTAATTATCTATGTAAGTATTTATCCTTATAATATGGTTTAATTATACTTATATGTAAATGTTTAAAGATCATCTAATGTCACCTTTGAGAATTTTTCAAAGATTAACAAAATCAGATAATACCACCAGTATACTCCTTACAACTAGTTTGATAATCAAGAAACATTGCTCACTAATGTTGGTATATTTATGTTGTTTTATCACCATTACGTTTCAAAATCTACATAACAATTTTGGAAAGAACATATGAAAGGAACAAAATTATTGCATTTTACAAATGTGTCTGTTGTTACACAGTTATTATTTTCATGCCATTATTTTATTTTTACTCATGTTATTTTGACAATTCATAAAGTTTATAAATTGAGAGGTGACTATTGACTCTTTGCGCTACAAAGGGTGTAAAGATCATATTGGGCAAAATGACTTTTTGATGCACTTATCTAGTTTTTTATGCTTTTTCACTGAGTATTTAAAATCACTCTACAGTGGAAAAAAATTATAATTACTACCAAAGGTTTTCCTAAAGCTTAAACACCTCTGTTTATTAATTATTTAATTGATTTTTTTACAATATGAGCGCAAACTTACAAATATAAAATATGTAATAAATTGTATAAACATAAGCAAACTAAGTACAAAAACAAATAAGAATCATGTAAGAAAGTTTTCTTTCTTTGGTTTTTTTGCTCATTGCCAAAAGTTTGTTATTTGGACTTACACCCTTTATAGGGGAAAGAGTCCATATATTCCCCTATACAAAATTTTGTGAAAATTGCTTGAAAACTATATTTTTTATGTTTTCTGTATTGATGATTCTTATAGGCTATCAATTGTTGAATCACTTATGTTGCCCATCTACAAAATTTGATCATTTTTGGTTGAGAATTGATAAATATTTAATTTTTTTAATCTTTTTATTTATCTTCTTGTGTACAAAATGCCATCAAAAGGAGTTAAGATTATTTTTTTTTTTACGAATTATAGAATTATTTTGAAAATTAATATAGCCTATCAATTGACCAATCACATAAGATTCCAATGGACAAAATGACATAAGTATTGGTCAAGCCATTTTTGAGGTCAAACCTGACATACATACAAACAGAAAGACAAGAAAAATTTGTTAAATGCATATTTGTGATCAGTGTCCTATAAATAGTACGTCCATCGGGCAATTAAGATAAATGTACAGATAGAAAGAACAAAAAATTTGTACAGTGGTATTTATTATTAGGAATTTTTACTCATAAAGGCTACTTTGGATTCTGAAATTCTGAAACACCTGAACTTTATATGAGTTTATTTATATATTATGAATCACCAGCATAACAAAACATTAATTACAGATTTCTTTAACAAAAACTAGATATGTTATTAAATTAAAACACCGGTAGGTATTTACGTAGATTATAAAAAAAAAATTATGATTATAAAAATACATTGCATACAAATACAACCATAATATATATGGTTTTATGATAATCACTGTAATACACATTATATACAAGAAATGGTTCAAAAGAATGTACTATGTACTTACGTGAATATCTTTGTTGTAAAGCAGGCATAAAACAAAAACCGTAAAGGATAGCTTAAAACTAAATTTTAATTGAAAATATTTAGTTCGCCGTGTTATATAGTCTTTTTTTATATAAGTTTTCAGTCATAAAATGTACAAAAAATAGAGAAAACAATTTTAGCTAAATTCAACAACAACCACAAGACCACAACCCAAAGAGGAAGTAAATTTATGACATATTCTTTGTTTATGACAATGACAACTAGGGATGCGTAAAAAATATCAATATTTTGAATTAGCGAACCGTTTTGAAATTATTTAAAAAGACAACTATGAGTCAGTTTCTTTATAAATGAAGATTTATTGAAATATTGATAATTGTCGATAATAATGGATTCCACTAGAAACAGTGATTTAATTAATATCGATATATATTTTCACTTGCACATCCCTAAGGACAACTAGTTTTAGGGATGACGATCATAGATAGATTAATTGATTTTAGGAGCCAATAGTTCAATTTCTTCAATAGATAGATAGCATTCACGATCCAGTGAATCGATATTTCAACCTAGAAAATAAAGGTTTCATATTTTCGGTTTTGATAAGATCCATAAAATAATTTACATTTAGTTGAATGTATCCAAATTCATGTGAAAAAATGACAAATTTTAACATAATGACTGAAAAAACTCGAGAGATGTCTGTATTGGCTGTTTGCTCTGTTTCCTTCGCCTCTTCATTGCCAATAAAACAAATAATAAAAAAGCTACGTTTCTAATTAGAGATATTCATTATTACAACAACTAATGATTTTGTTTTGTTTGCTTTATTCCCACGCATCGCATACCAAATTATTGAATAAAGTTTTTCTAATATAATAATTCTGCTGTCGATTATCCGTTGTTCGTGATGTTTTATTTTTAATATTATTTTTGAGATATATTGATAGTTTTTTCAGTTTGTGAAGGTGCTTTAGGACTATCAATTTTAGTATCAATAATTCGTACACATGGGAATGATTATTTTCAAAGTATTGTTGACAATAACAATCAGATTTGCTTAACTCATGAGTGAGTTCTTCAAGTGAATTGTTCTTTTTTTTTTAACTGACTACACTGTTAGCCTTAAAAGCCCTATCCAAAAACAGAACCGCTGCGGCTTTTACAGCTTCACCGAACTTAGGGGCGAGCGCTTAGTGCACTCAGCCGCGAAAGTTTTGGACGACTCGCACGATGGTGCCAGAGTGGTCGAACCTCGGCTCGGGCGGTCGTCACGCATGCGAATAGGTCGCGATCTGGCTAATTCCCTACATGCGTATGTGTATTTAGTGATCGGAATGGTTTTTCTACACTAACTAACGCATGACTGACTAGCGCAAAAAAAAATAAAAAAAGGTCCCTTACAGAACCCATGTACATGTATGGTGTGCACGTGTGTATGTTCATACGTGTGTAATGTTGTATGTGGGTAGCTAAGTGTTGCACGTATAGTATCACTTGTATCGAGCCGGTTGCCGTTTATTTTAAACTTATTTTATAACTCACGAATTCAAAATGAAAATGGTTATCATCAGTGCGTACGTACTGATGTGTACTGAATTAAATGAACTGCTTATGCTTAGGTAAGGAGTTTACTTCACTGAACGCCTAACACTGAGCCTAACCAGCGTTATCGCAACGTGTGAATAAGTAAGCATTATGTAACCATCAACAGTTTTATAAGGGAGAGAATGTCACGTTGTCCACATTTCAAATTACGATACGAAATGAATTTTCCAAATTTACGAAATCTTATCCCTTTTATTTTTATATTGTCATTATTCACTTCATTATCGTGTCATTCTCTATGATACCAATTACCAATTAAAATACGATACCTACATAATAGCACATTACACAATAGCAGAATAACAACAACAGTTCATAGTATTAAATCTGTGAAATGAATTTTCTTTCTATCTACCTGAAATAAATTCTCTTTCTCTAAAGTTTTCTGCCTTTTACTTCATCTGAACCTTCAGTATGTTTGTAAAAAAGAACTTGTATTAGTTTAAAACGATAAAAAATGATGTGTGCAATTCACACGTGGTAGAAGTGAAACCTTCACATCTATGTTTTGTTAATTCAGAAAATGATCAAGAAAACACTAATTTAAAGTTTATAAAAAGGTACATACAAGTACGTACTTATACATGTACAAGTACATCTCATAATTATTATTCACAATATCATTGTAGCGACATCTCTCGCCACAACTGACGCATCTATATAGCGACACATAGCGACATCTATCGAGCCACATACGACGTATTCTACATCGCGCTATAGAAATTAAACTCAACAATTGAGTATATATACAAGAACCCGACTACAACCGTTGGGCAGTGTGGCGACATCTATCGAGCCACATAAGACGCATCCTACTATCCTACATTGCGCTATAGAAATTAACTCAATCGTTGAGTATATATACAAGAACTCGACTACAACCGTGGGGCAGCTGCCCGCCAGACATAACACCTGTCTGGTCGGAGGATCCTCCCTTTGCAATAATTCTTCTACAGGCAGCCGCCCGCCAGACGTAGCACCCGTCTGGCCGGAGGATCCTCCCTTTTCTATGACGGATGAGGAACTTTACTCTCTGTTCCTCACCTCCGTTAAAATCATTTTCAATTAATAGACATTTGAAATATCCATGTAACCTAACACAATATCAATGAGTAACAGAATGTCATAAGTCTTGTCTAAAAAGTTTTGTTTCATGCCTTTTTGGTGAGGTAATAAAATTCATTATTGCGTGGCAACAAACCTTTTTTGAAACTATTTTACCATTGCCTAAAACTTTCCTATCAATTTATGTTTCTGTCTCTTTTTACTGTCGCTTTCGCTTTTTCGTTTCATTCGCGTTTTTGTTTCATCGACTTTCAAATCACAACGGTGCTATAGAAATTTTCACTTCAAAAATAAATTATTATGGTTACATTTTATTCAAAAATATATCTTTTTTGGAATGAGACTCCATCCGTAATGACAACCACAGGCAAGGACCATCAGACTAACGTTGCCACAAAACTACAGGCTAATATATATATGTACACTGTACAATTAAAAATACCTACCTAGTACCGACCTACCTACATCAAAGATGATACAAAAAGAACAAGACTGAGTACTCGTGTCAAAAAAGCGAACTTAGCGAACCAAGCGAGAGAGTTCAATTATGGATTACATCCTACGTGAGTAGGATACAGTAGTGATACTGTGAGTACACTTTTAATACTTCGCGGCCAAAAGCTTGCCAATCAAGTACTCGTATATACCTATGTTGTAATGTGCATTACTGTATTGTGTATTGTACTGTACTGTGCATTTTATTAACTGAGAGACAATTTAAATTCGTTAAATGTGAACAATCCGATTTCAACATACTAACGTTACCATTGTTTTTCTATTAAATCAGAATATACCTATGTTGTAATGTGCATTACTGTATTGTGTATTGTACTGTACTGCGCATTTTATTAACTGAGAGACAATTTAAATTCGTTAAATGTGAACAATCCGATTTCAACATACTAACGTTACCATTGTTTTTCTATTAAATCAGATCTAAGAAATTTACAACAAAGGTAAGTTTTACTCATTCATTTCCAAGCTTTCCATAAATAAAATTTTTCACAATGCTAGCTCAGTCTTATAAATAATATAGTCGGCAGATAGTTGAAACGTTTATTGAACCACCACAATGTATTACACAATCGTAAGTTAGGCTAATTATATAAAATAATCAAGGCATTCAAACGACTCGCTAGCTAGAGCTCCTCTTTTATTCTCTGTCAAATTTAAGAATAGAACTAGCTACCTATGCATATACAACTTACATAGAGTAATCATACTACCTAGACGGGAGACGTATATCACGGCGTCTGGAAGTACTAGGGCCGGGTTGTCTTACTATAAATTTATTTATTACCTACTAGTTTTCCGTTAGCGGCTTCTCACATATTTCCTGTGGGAATAACATTATTTCAGCGGTAAAAAATACCTACCAATCCTTTGTTAAACCGAAACATTTTCTATTCAAGATATGGAATTTCAACTCTATCCTTTTAGTATTATTTTTTTTTTCATGAAAGAGTAACAAAAATTTTTTCATAAGAATTTTAACATTTGCAACAGAGCTTTCGGGTTTCACCCGTTTCAGTAGTTTTGGAAAACATCTGTTTTGTCATTTTGTGGACTATTGATAGTAATCTATTGTGATTAGAAAAGTAATCGTTTGTTTTTAGTACGGTATGTATCAGAGATAAATATTAATTATTATAATACGTAAGCCCGTTGAATTTTCGATTGGATTCGATTGCAATTGTTGTCGAAGATCACATCGAAAAAAAAGGCACCCCGTGTTATGGAACTTGCGTACTTTAGTAAATTGACGAGCTAAAAAAGAAGTCATTAGTAGATTTTTTTTTGTATTTTCCATAAATAAATAAATATCCCCAAGGATGTGTTGGAAATCAATAACCAAATCTTTTATTTAAAAATTAATTGTTTATTTTTCTAATAACAATCGATTAATCAATTGTCCATCAAATCTATCAAACCTTTAAACATGTATTACTTCTCTATGCTTTCAACACCAGCTGTCAGTTCTGGTTGTAGCGTAAACTATTTATTTTTATGCTTTCCTGTAGTTTATATTTATAAATTACAATTTATTATACCTGTACATCTTTTAAAACATACTAGATTATGAGATAAATGGAAACAAATTTATAATATGGAGTTAGAGAGTAAGCGCTGATAAATAGTTTGAGAAATATTATTTAGGTTATAAAAAATATTAAAAATTAAACTTTTGTAGAACTTATTCGTAAGAAGAAAAAGGCGCTTAACAGCAGTAATCGACGAGTTTTGGCAGAGGCGTACAATGATCTGGCGACGTATTATTATAAACACAATCGTTACAGCGATGCACTCGAAGAATACAAGAATGAAGCTGCGATTGTGAAAGATTTGGGACTACAAATGGAATGGGGCACTTGTAATAGAATGATAAGCGAGATGTACATGCTTATGGCTGAATTTGAAAAAGCATTGAAATACGAACACAAGCATTTAGGTGAGAGAAAAACTAGAAAATATTTCACAAGTATAAATGAAAGGAAATATAGTCAAAAATCCTTTTTTACCTGCTACTAATAAAATAAAATTAAGTCAATAGTGTTTGGGTATATCTTGTTTTATTACTGGCAAAGTGTTGACGCAAGAAGACAAATATTAATACCTACAAATAAACACTACAAATTCTTAGATATATATAAATTTACAGTTTATTTTGATTTAGTAAGCGTAAAATCAATACACTTAACTTGTGGAAAAACACACGTGCACCTTTGTTTTGCACTGCAGTGCAAGATGCATCTTTGTTTTTTTTTACCTAACTGTAAAAGGAGGGTTATGTTATAGGGAGGGTTATTATTCAAAAGCCTCTGTAAATGTATGAGTTGCTGAGTGGTGCGCATATTCCAATACACATAGTTGTTTAAGATAACAACTAGAAGAGATGCAAATGAAATATTTTTGATTATTCAAAGATTTTTTTTTTTTTTTTTTATTATTTGATTCCCCATCCAGATTTCACACCAGTAAAAATTACACATATTTCTCACAGTAAAAAAAACAAACAATAATGATGGTGTGTGCCTTAAAAAAGTGAACACAGCTTGCACACAGAAGAAAACAAATTACATTTACAACAATTTAAAATTTACAATACTATCAACCTACATTTATCATGACCAATATCAGGATAATTATCAATGATAATTATCGTTTCGAACCCTGGTCCTATTCCACAACATGATAAACTTCAATGCATCATTTTATTATAATCAGTCCAGCCTCTTGAGATTGATTGAAATCATTTAAAAAATTATTTGTCTTTATACAAGTAAGATTAGGATATGTGAATTTAGTTTTGCTACATAATTTGTAAGACAATACAATACAATATCTTTATTTATCTGAATATGGTCAATACAAGTCTTAAATTTACAAAAAAAAATGGTTGTCTGTAAAGTCGGTTTACTGACGATAGTTGAATGTGACAACGTCGTAAGGAAATACTGATGGAATGGTATCATTTTTCAATAGAAAGTTTTCATTTTATTTGTTTGATAGATATTTTGTATGGATATAGAGAAGGAGGTAAATGGAAATGACAATTGAATTGATCAAGTTACATTTATTTGTATGCATAAATACAATTATGCAATTTTTTTTTACAATGTACATAGTTTTTACAAGTATGAATGTGCTTTGAGCAATTGTTTTACAACTTTTAAACATGTGTGATATTTAACTTCTTACAATTTGTTTTATTCTGTTGAGAATAGGACAATGATAGGAAATGAAAGGGCCGAACGCGGAGGCCTATTGTGCCTCTTTGTCGCTCGTTCCGCGCTCTCGCTTGCACTTCAAGCCTTAAATGGATCGCCTCAGAGCGAAGTAACGCCGCATGAGTCATGTTTTTTCGTGCGTGCAGCCGGCTCCATCGAATTATAAGACATTGTCACGTCAGTTATTGCATCATATTATGCCATTTGTGGCATACAGATTAATAAACAATTAAATTTAAATTAATATACTTACTCTTCACAAAAGATTATACCATACCTATAAAAATAATGAATAATTTTCATGTTCATATTATATGTATACCTGTTTTGAATTATGTTATAGAAAATCACTATTGTGGTTTAATAGAGCATTTGGTATTCAAGAAGACATTTATTAGGCACTGTACTATTAGTTATACTGCAAAAGTTATGTCACTAAAAACTTATTTTACAGGAGAGAGAGAGATTTATAATTTGCTTGGTCTCTGACATATGTATCTTGGTATTTTATTGTTAGTAAAATCTATATAGTGTTAAACAAATTAATAATGAATGTGGATTTATGTGAAAATAACTGTAGAAAAAAAAATGCAATGGAGACTGAGTCTTTTGACATACAAAATGAAGTATCACTAACGGTATCTTTGCTGTAAAATCAGGTTTGACAGCAAGCCAAGTTGGTATAAGTATTAAATTACCAGTTAAAATTACAGTGGTGGCTAAAGAATTGAAGAATCAAGTTGAAGAACAAAGAGCAATGGCAACACTGGGCAGGATTTATTTGCTGCAAGGGCAGAGCAGCACTGATGATGAGGAATCAAATTCATCATTAAAAGCTGCAGAGAAGGCCTTCATGAAAAGTTTAATGTTATGTGAAAAGTAAGAATGCTTATCTTTCTTATTTTGTTCTATGTGTATGTTACTCAACCTAGAACCAAGGTCCACTTTTATAAACAGACTTCTCCTCTTATGATTGAATTTAAAAAGTGTTATCGATTTTTGTACCTTTATTTTTTTACATTTTATATGTATACTTATATTGTTAGTTTTTTTTTCTAAAGACTGCTCTTCAACTTATGTTAAGTAAAGTACAGTCAACAAAGTCACAGGAAACCAAACAACAGTATAAAATATCAAGAGAGGTAAAAAGGTTAATTGATGGGAAACACCCATGGGCGCATGTAAAGGGTGGAGGGCAGGGGGGTACTGCTTACTCTACAAATTTGTTGTAGAATATACATTTTCTGATTTTGAAACACTATAAAGCAAGATAGTATTAGTAATGAATGGTTTTACTTCATGCATATAATGACTGTGATTCAGTGTGGTAAAAGTGGCTTATCAAGATGCAGAATTTCACTGGGTTCTTGTCATTGTTTACAAACCACAGTTATTTGCATAATAGATCCCATAAAAAGATTTGAGAAAACTTCTGAAAATATTATAATATATCTTAATCAAAATATAACCTTTTTTAGTTTAAATGGGAAAATCAATAAACATGAATTAATGGATATGCGAGCTCGTCTGCTTCTAAACATTGGAGTTGTACAAGAACATCTTGGATTCATTGACAAAGCAATAGACTACATACACAAATCTATTAAAATATGTATCACTCAAGACTTGTATGAGATTTTAAATAATTGCTATATAACAGAGTCATTGCTACATTGTCATAAAAAGAAAGATTATGCTAAAGCATTGAACTGTTTGAACAAGGCACTTGAAGTGGCTAGCAGACTCGAAGATAAGGTTTGGTTTTTCTATACTTTGAAATGTATTTTTACTGAGATATAAGTATTAAGGGAAAATAGTTTTTAAATTAAAGATATCTTTTATGTTAATAAATTTGGTTAGTACTTAGAAATGAACACTGAGAGATGTTGCCACACCTTCTTTTATTAAAAATTGAAGGCCCCTACAATGATTCAGACTACAATATTTAAATGCTTAAATTACTCTACAAAAGTGAATTCCTCCTTTCATGTACAAACTTGAAAGTTGGTAATCCATAGGTTTATGTATTGCTTATGTATAAAAATCCGAATAAATGTGTGAATATATGTCATTCTTAGTTTAAATCAAAATATATGCATATAATAAGAACTACTAGAACATAATTTTTGTCAGTATTATAGATGAATATTGGTAATAAATAAAATGATGGTACAATTTTATAGGTATTAAAAACATGCGAAGCATTGTCAGCCAAAGCTGATATATTGTGCAAAATGTCTGACTATCAAAGTGCGAAACAAGTTTTGCTCAAGGCCTGGAAATTAAAAACACCCAATGAAGAGGAAAGGGAGAACATTGAATCAAATTTAAGAGTTGGTGAGTTATTAAAAACTGATTTTAACTTTTGGGTTTATTGATTTTTTTAAATTCTATCTAGGAATTAAAATGGTAATTTGTAACACATACATTGTGTGGAGTATTATTATTCTGAAATAATATCTCAAGATATTCAAGCTAACTTCAATTACATTATGGATTATGGTTGTAACGGAGGCCCTCTTAGCGGAGGCGGAGCTGGATGCGGAGGTGACGTACTGTGCCTCCATGGATGAGGAGGTTATCGGAGACAGAATATTCATGATTTATTAAATTAAATAAAAAGTCAAACTCAAAGTCAGAATTATATTTTGTAAATGATATAAATTGTTGTTCTAACAATAAAAATAGATACTCTTAATACTATTAATAAATTTTAAAGAAACACTATTAATACTTGGGATTGTGTAAGAGAACTTTTTAATATATATATATTTAATTTATTTAACATAAAATATATAAATATTCTATTGATATGTTGCGAAAAACCAGAACTGGTTTATGCCGAGACAGTGATTCAACTCCTTCTATAATATCGCAGGTACACAAAAATAATCTATACATAAAGAAATAAAATAAATTGTAGGTATTTAGATAAAACTATAGCCAGGGACTCAAAGTAAGCTAAAGATTCTAGCTTCTTCGATTGCAAACCAGTTTAAATATTACGGAGTCGAACAACTATACAGGTTGTTGTAAAGTGATGGATATTAAAGGATATTCCTATTTATTACTTAATTTATTGCTTAATTATATATTTTAACTTAGTCATTAAAACTCTTATCTTTAATGGTAATAAGAGGCTATATAATTAAAATAATTCTTATAGATAGGCTTATAATTTTGTGGGTTTGCTTCCTTATTTATTTGGTAGAGTATTATCATTTGTTATGGTGGGAATTAAAAAGACCAAGGTACGCCTTCCGTAGTAGTTGTTTACTCGTGGTATGAAAAGTTTTTGTTGGTATATCTGTCGCGTATTGACGTTATGTGCTATAGGTATCTTCATGCAACCATTAAGAAATTGTTCAATTACAATTGTCAATCTAAATTTAATGTGGACTGGTAATGAGTGGCAGTGGTGAAAGATCTGTAATATATTGATTGCCATTGTATAAGTTGTTTATGTGTTTTGGCACTATTAACTTAAGTATTCTAGCTTGTAGTGTGTATATATTATCTAGGTATGTTTTGAATGTCCTACCGTAGGAGGTAATGCCGTAAGATACTATCGATTCGGCTAAAGCTATATACATGTTAAGTAATATAGGGAACGGAACTCTGGGTTTAATTATGTACAATTTAGCTAGAATTGTTTGAATTTTGCTGTCATCAACAATAAGACCTAAATATGTATGGTGGGATACTTGGTCTATAGATGTAGACAGGCAGTTCTTAGGATTTGACAACATATGTAAACAGTCATGGCTATGTGCAATTATTTTATGTGCCCATTTCGCTACCTGAGTAAAATCTCCTTGCATCCATTCAGCTGCTTCATTTCTACTGGCAGCTAAAAGATAAGTGTTATCGACGTATTGATATATAGAACAATTTTTTATAACATTTCCCATGTTGTTTACCACTTTCACACCATTGTAACATTGATCCACGCACACCACCATTGTCTAACTTTTTTAGTAGTATGCCATCTCACAATGTATCAAACGCTTTACTAAAGTCAATGAATAATAGTATTATATGCTTTTTATCATTTAAACACGCATTTACTTCATCTGAGAAGCTTGAAAGAAGCTGCGTGGCAGATTTTTTAGGCTGAAATCCATATTGCTCGCGTGATAATATATTATTCATCATGTAAAAGATTTTGGTCTGATTACAAACATACTTTTCAATAATTTTGTCAATTACTGGTAGTATTGTAATCGGCCTATAATTACCAAAGTCGCTGTGAACAACCTTTTTTATGAATCGGACGTACAATTCCTGTCTTAAGTTTTTGTGGATATTCCTCTGTAGCAAAACTAGTGTTAATAAGCTTTGATATAATATGCGCAACACTATCACATATGGTTTTATATCTACACAACGTATCAAATCAACTCACTAACACTGCTAGTTGCTTTTTAAAAAGCATTGATTGATTTTCAGAGAACATATAAACCGATTCATCAAGTAACGGTTTAGAACAATTTGATAAAATCTTTTTTACGCTCTTAATAAATTCTTCAGCAAAGTTATTGGCAATATTTTTAGTGAATAAGTTGATGTTTCCCAAATGCTTTTAAAATTGTTTCATTTTTTATGTCGCCCTGATATACTATTTAATATTCGCCATAACTTTTTGGATTAAATTTGTTTTTATAGTTTGATTATAAGTAGTAGTAGTATAGATTTTAAAGATAATAATACAATTTATCAAAGTTGGTGACTGTTGTTTTCAATTATTTTATTTTAGTGGCAGCAATGTGCTACACAGAAGATCTGTTAATATCAACTGATCCATCAGACCATATCACATTCAAAAGGCTCTATGAAAAACTTGGCGATGGAGCCTGTCATCTTAAAAATTACACTGGCGCTGCAGAATATTACCTGAAAATGTTAGACCATGCAGAGTTAGCTGGAGAGTGTGGGAAAACTCTCATACCAATATATGTTAGGTAATTGATTTTATAACTAAATATGACACCTAAGACCCTGCGCTCATTGGCAGTACGGCAAGGCAGGGGTTCTCTTAAGTGATTAATAATAATAGGTAGAAGATAATTACATGAGGATTAAGATGAAATTTTAATTATATCGTAGGTACAAAAACAATGTCGCGTTAAGGATAGGCATGCCGTGTCGGTAGGCTTCAGAAGGGTTTGGTATCTCTTGGGGCACTTTGGAACTCTTTGGGATGCTGAGGCAAGACAGCACCCGACACCTCCGCGCCAACCAGTCATTAGCGTGGTGTGAACATGATATCGCGTTAGTATGCTTCGACATGCTTAAGGACATCACCGCATATAGGATACAACGTGTTGTGTACGCGTCACTTCCCCTCTGCGTGAGGGAGGGGGGGGGGGTGACGTTTCCCCGGTTTGGACGGGCGTTTTGTTGCGCCGGATGCCCGTCTCGTAGACACCGTACGGATGCCAGTGGGCGGCGTGATGTTAGTAGTGAGGGGGTCCGGGGGGTGCAATATTGCACGACCGCTTGAGGTGCCGGGTCTTCAATAAAAGTCGATATCTTCAATTAATTGTTCGCAGGACGACCAAAGCTTTCTTCTCGTAGTTAGTTGTTGCTTGTACTTGTAGACTCGTTGAATTGCACCGTGCCCAATACGGCCCCTCTTCGAGCTTAAGTAGTTCGAGGAATGACCGTAAAGAGAGCCCCGTTTTATTCCGTGTTTTAACTTTAATTTTCGCTTTGGTTGCCCTGTTAAACTCTTTATATTTCTCTCATTATATATTTTATGTACACATGTCATATATCAAAATGTTCCTCTTTGAATTACCTATCCATTACATATTCACTTATAATATACATTACGTATATATTCCTTACATAGACCAAAAACAATGTAATTTACGGGCGGCATCACTATTTTCCGCTCGTAAAATCTCTATAATATTCGATATACTTACTCTATTGGCTTACTCTATGTGTTAATCTATTCTATATTAGTTATATTTTCTCATATGTGACACACAATACATAATCGTTCATATATAACTTAATATATAACATGCAACTTGTAATGTAGCGTATTCGCTTACATTTTTCTATAATATTGTCAGTATTAATCTATTTAATCGTAACACATAGTATATAACACGTAAATACAATAATAACACATATTAACCTAACCTAAGACACGAAAACAACCGTTCTGTCGCCAACACAACGGTATATTTACGATCAAAAAAGTAAGGTAAAGGCTGGCTCCTAAGGATGCCGAAGAAATCTCCTGCCGTGCCGTGCCACTAGTGGTCGCCGAGCCTAATTTTCTTTCATGGCTTTATGTACATTTCTATGGGCTTAGGGAGGTACAGGCGCAGGTAAGCGCATGTTAACCGTGTGGATGGGTAACGGTCTACCAAACAAAGTTTTCGCTCATTCCCATGATGTTGGTTCCTTCAAACGAGCTGTGAAAAGGTATTTCAGTAGGCCGGAATGATGGTGACGACTGTTAAAGGAATCTGTCTCCGATGGTTGCTATTGGTTTAGATTTTATTAAAGATCGGCACAATTTAAAACTAGAAAAATAGAGATAAATTAGTCGTACGCGTACAATGTTTTAGACTTGTAGACTAATAAAAGTTTTTAAGCAATAGTGTTAGGTTTTATAATAAGATCCTGAAGCACATTACTGATTTGCCGGACAACAAGTTCAAGTACCATGTCAAGCAGGTTTTACTGTCCATAGGTTATTATAGGATGGATCATTATGTGCATGATAGTGATGTCTGGAAGTGACTCCCTCTGTGCATCCACTAAATTGTTATTATTGTAGCTAATATAAAGGATGTCTCAGAATGTTTTTCGTCTTTAGATGTTAAATAAAAAACAAAATATCAATGAAATCTCGTTTTATTTCATGTTAATTTAAAGAGCAATTCTTGAAGTTTATTTATGAAAAACAACCGTTTGCAAATGCGCACCATTCATTTGTTCACACTCATTTAACCTGGAGCTAAAATTTTCAATAACTCGCTGGAGCATCGCTCTTGGAATAGAGTTGATTTCTTCAGTGATTCTTTGCTTCAAAACATTCAGGTTGGATGGCAATGGATTGTAAACTTTGCTTTTTAGGTAGCCCCATAGGAAGAAATCAGCAGGCGTTAAATCAGGGCTCCTCGGTGGCCAATTGATGTCTCCTCGGCGACTTATCACTCTTCCAGGTAATAAATCGTGAAGACCAGCTAATGAGTCATTTGTAACATGAGAAGTGGCTCCATCTTGCTGGAAAAAGGTGTAGCGGTTGTAGCCCTTCTGGTTTTGCATTTCTGTAGCCAAAAAAGTCCGGAATCATATGGCAATATCGGTCAGAATTAACGGTCTGAGTTCGACCTCGGTCATAAGTCGCCGAGGAGATTGTTCATTTGCAAACAGTTGTTTTTCATAAATAAACTTCAAGAATTGCTCTTTAAAATAACATTAAATAAAACGAGATTTAATTGATATTTTGTTTTTTATTTAACATCTAAAAACGAAAAACATTCTGAGACACCCTTTATTAACATTTCTACAGTTCAACAAAAAAAGGTAAATCCGATCGAGTTTCTTACCGGTTTTTCTCAATGTCTAGGATATTTTCCGAACCGTTTTAGTGTTTTGACGTTCATAAGGGCCTTATTAAGGCCAAAATTGAATTAACAAAAAAAATGATTTTGATTGTTTTCTAGTGTACAATACTTTGCTATCAGGTGCTGTAGAGTCTTTAGTCTATATTGCCTAGTTTGGTATATAAAAAATCTTTATATTACTTATCCCTTGCCTGCCCTCCCTCTCCGTAAAAATCCTGCCTACGACCATTTAAATTGTATTATTCTAGGGTATTTGTAAATTTTCATCTGACTAGCTTCTTGACTGATAGACCTGCTTCAAAGAAATATGTTATTTTATTTTTCAGTCTCTATCAAACATACAAAGACATGGGGTCATACAACGAAGCCTTAGATTATTATGAAAAAGAATATGAACTTATAAAGGATGTTCCAAAGGAAGCATATACAACTCTAATCAATATTGCTGAGACATTATTTTTGGCTAAAAAGCCGTATGATCTGGTGGAAAAAGCGTGTTTTGATGCTAGGAAAGCTGTAAGTATTGTTTTGAAGTTGTAATATATATGAAACCAATATGGGGGGTTAGAATCGACAGTACCTATATGAAATCTGATTGATAGGCATTAGATTAGCATTATCATGTCAGAACATTCTTTTTTTTTCTGTCAATTCTCTTGCCGATTTGATCCTACAATTATTGCACCTTGTCTACTTATAAAACTTATTAGCTCGTATAATGCGTTTTGTAAGCATAAAATTATCGATTACTATGTGCGTAGCAGTTTTATTAATATAAAAAGCTATCATTTTTTGTCTTTTTTTTTTTCAATTAGGCTATTTTGCCAATTTTAAGTGTGACAAATACAGCTTTTAGAGTTTAGTTACCAGTTGTTCGGTGTACTGTAGAATAAAGAGTCAATAACAATAAATTGCTATGGATTTTAATTCATATAAATACTTACACTGGGGTACTTCTTTTTATGTCAAAAATTCCTAGTGGTATTCCTGTATTAATGCAATTAAAGTAGAAAAAACATAGTTACATTAAATTTATATGTACTTTTCCAGGCGCATGATTGGAATAAAAAAAAGTATGAAATCCGCGTTTTGAAAAGTCTACTTAAATATCAAGAGGAGTATTACGAATTGGACAAAATGGAACAGACTAAAGCAGAGTTGCGGATGTTAGGCTATGATAACTTTGACAGCCTTGAGAATTCTGAGGATGATCAGAGCTCAGCTGGTGGAGATGATGAGGATACGACTCATATTGGAGACGATATTTGCCTCAATGACCTAACAGGTATATTTTTACCATTTTTATTCGGATGCAGGAAAGTCGTTCCCTCAAATATCCTCATTATAATATTTTTATATAAATTATACTGAAATAGCAAATATTTATTTTAGTTACGAAAGCTAGCAAGCACGAACATTGACATGACAATTAGAAAACTTAAAAAGAAAATAGACCACACGGGGTAAATAAGAAAATAAAAATGACATTTAATGTATTGTTCAGAAACGAAGCACATATAATAAAAAAAATTGGAGTGTCCGTTTGTATCGGCAAAATAACAGTTTTTTACTAAATGCATATGACAGTATATGGTGGTACAATATAAAAAAACACCAATTTTAAGTTTTTTTGTCTTTGGTCCAAGTCTCCGAAAAGGTTGGACCGATTTTGACGGGACTTTCACTGGCTGATAACTGATGTTATAAGATGTAACTAAGGTTACTTTTAGTTTAAAAAATAATTAGGGTTCCGCGCAAATAAAAAAAAAACTGGTCACGATGAATCAGTTCAGGCGCTTAAATGGCTTATGACATAGATTGCGATGATTAAACAATAAGAAATATATCGAATTAATTTATTACTTAATTGTAGATATTAAAAAGACCTACAAAAAAGGCAGCGAGAGCATAAGTCTGTCTTCTAAGGATCACCCACAACAAGCATTTTTGCTATTTAAATAACCGAGAGCGGGGGTAAAGCACTATTCGCGCGTGTGCCCGATCGACGGTATTTTGTAGTCCACTCGAGTGTAGCCGCGGACACAGCTATAGTCGTATAAGTTCGCGCGACCATCCTATGTTTCCGACTGACGTTGACGGGGACTAGGTACAATAGACAACAACGGGGGCCAGTAATTTAGCGCGGAAGGGAACCGCGTGCATTTGAGGTGTGACGTAGGCGCGCAAGTCACAGTACACTGAAGTAATCAGTATTTATAACGTCTTCATGCAAAGGGCCGAAACGAAATCTAAGTAAACTTCAGTACACAATAGTCGCGTTTACGCAATTGATAACTAATGACAAAATATTATATTAATTACTTCCTACAATTTAAAACAAAAAATGAACATTTCTTTCTTACTACCTCACTATCACTTTTGAAACTGGAAATGAAACCTACATATAAATAATTTAATTTAAATTAAAACTTACAAAATTTCTAGTAGATAATATATTTTGGTGAAAGATAATAATGACATTTTAATATAGCATTTTATCAAATACGTAAGTAGGTAACCCAAGAAATACAGTTAGAGGGTAGTCTTAGTGCGGGTTTATCTACCGAGCGGCTTTAGGTTATTATTAAAGAACACTGCCGAGACAACATACTATTTATTTTAGTGTACTATGTAGTGTAGCGACGTAAAGTCGTGCTACCTCGGCCCCACCAACGTCTCTCACATATGACAGTCGTGCACGAACTTGTTCGACTATAGTTATACAATATAGGAAAATGTTTACAATATTTTGTAGAAGAACTATTGCAAAGGGAGCATCCTCCGATCAGACGGGTGTTATTTCTGGCGGGCAGCTGCCCAAAGGTTGTAGTCGGGTTCTTGTATATATACTCAACGATTGAGTTAATTTCTATAGGGCAATGTAGGATAGTAGGATGCGTCTTATGTGGCTCGATAGATGTCGCTATGTGTTGGCGACAGAACTAATATTTTCGTGTCTTGTGTTAGGTTATTATGTTATATTATTGTGTTTATGTGTTATGTACGACGTGTCTTAATAGAATAGATCAATATAGATAAAATTATAGAGAAATGTTAGCGACTACGCTACATTATAAGTTGCATATTATGTATTAAGTTGTATATAAATGCTTATGTATTGTGTGTCACATATATCGAAATAAAACGAATATAGAATAGATAAATGCATAGAATAAGTCAATAGAGTAAGAATATCCAATGTTATAGAAACTTTACGAACAGAAAGCGGTGATGCCGCCCGTAAATTGCATTGTTTTTGGCTTATGTACGGAATATGTACTTGATGTATATAATATGTGAATGCTTAATGGATAGGTAATACGACAATGAATATTTTGATATATAACATGTATACACAATATATATAATGAAAGAAATATAAAGAGATTAACAGGGCGACCAAAGTAAAAACTAAAATTTAAACACGAATTAAAGCGGGGCTCTCCTTACGGTCACTCTCCGAATTACTTAAGCTCGAAGAGGCGCCGTATGGGGCACGGCGCAAATCATCGAGTACAAGTAACTACAAGCAACAAGAAGAAAGCTTTGGTTGTCCTGCAAGCAGCAAACAAGAGTTCGAGTTTTATTGAAGACCTAAAAAGACCTAAGAGACTAAAAAAACCTATATTAAATATTGGCGTTGCGCGCTATATAACGCGGGTGTCATCGGGCAAGCGGGTGGGGAGTCGCATTCCGCGCGGGTCTCAACTTATCGCACACGGGTAGGTAGTATATTATTATATCTCTAGGCCGGGTGATGAAATCTGTGTCACCGATGTGCGCTGTTGTTTCTGGATTGTAAAGTACTTACCATCAGGTGCTATACTGTATTTTTGCTGAGCTACTATAAAAATACTAATTAAAATAATAAAGGAAGGGTCAGTAAAGAAGTGTGTAGGGTTTGATGTCTTCAATTGTTTGTAGGTATATTTGTGTTTTAGATGTTTCGGACACTAATGAAGAGGATATAACAGATACCAAACGTGAAACTAGAAAGCGAGGGAAAGGTTTCGCTATCAAAAAGAATATGAAAGGCGAAACGCAGTTGCATGTTGTAAGTATTATATTAGGTTACATCATAATCACTTCTTTTTTTATTTAATTTTGGGAGGCATTTAGAACAATGTATATATTAGTGCCATAAAACCATTAACTTATTATACAAAAACAAAATAAATAATATTAAAAAACACTTGTCAAAGTAAACAATAAAATTAAGAGAGAGGTAGGGCACAGAGAAATCTTTTTGGAATATTCTCTACTTGGGGAAGCCCAATTATTGAGATAACTTCATTATCTGTGTGATTTTTAATTTAATTGATTTTATGGCTTAATAGAACTATTGAGTTGTGAATTGTTGGTTAGTGTGGCTGCACTAAACACGTAGCAAGTAAACCAATATTTGTCCAGCACAAGTTCGAAAAATGTAAAAATTTAATAAATTTTTAATATTTTATTTTACAGGCATGTATATCAGGTAATAAGATGTTAGTAGAGAGACTTATTACTAAGGGTCATCCAGTTAATGTTAGAGACAACGCTGGGTGGTTGCCATTGCATGAAGCTTGCATTCATGGTCACATCGAAGTAGTCAATATGTTGATTAATCACGGAGCCAATGTTAATGATCGAGGCGGAGCTAATTGTGACGGTAAGTTATTAGTGTATAAGGTATTCTTGAATTACCCAGCCTACTACAAAAGGATGGTGTGCAGTCTATATTAGAACCAATTACTTCACAGGTATAACTCCATTGTATGACGCAGCTAGTAACGGTCATTTACATGTGGTACAATTATTACTAGAGAAGGGGGCATTACCGTCATTGAAAACTGATTTTGGGAAAACTCCATTATATGTCCTGCAAAAATGGCGTGCAGGTACTATATTAAATAAAGAGGAAGAAAATCTATACAATAATATTTGCAATAAAATTCATAGTTTGGATAAAACGAATGCGGATGTAGTTAATAGAATGGTGAAAACTCCAATTAAGTCTGTTAAGGAGGAATCACCTCCGAGTACATCTAAAATGACGAGTAGAATAAAGGAATTGGATTCACCAGCTTTGAGACGAAGGAATATAATTGACGATGATAGTGATGATGATGACGAAATCATCCAATCGCAACTTGTACGTAAAGAAATAGCATTCCCGTCCGATGATTCTAATGATTCTGTAGGCCCTAACGAGACTGAAAGTGGTAGATTAGGTGTCAACGAGTACAGAAGCGCAATATCAGCATTACGGAATAGAAATAATAATGATATGGCGGATGTTAGTGTTAAGAAAAAACCTAAATCCGCTTTACTAGAACCTGATGAGGTTGACGACGATTGGCTTGATGACGATTTAGGTATCAATAGATATAAAAAACGTAAACTGTCTGATCCATTAAACGTTGTTGCGAAAAGGCCAAATTATGAAAATATTAGAGAATCTATAGATAACATAGATAAATTAACTGAACCACTTGTTGAGAGCAATAAACTGATACAAAAGAAATCGCGAATGAGTGATGTTATAGATGTAAGCGACAATGGTTCTGATTCTGATCAATATCAGAGGAACGAAAATGTTTGTCCTGAACTTAGTCCTAATGAATCTATGAGGAATATTATTAAAGTAAATGATATAAAATCTAAAGATAGCAGGGAAAACATGAAACGACGGTGGAAAAGACAAAGTACATTATTAAAAGCTGGTTTTCAAAGGAGAAGAGATTCCTTTGACCAATCAAGTAATAGTGGAAGTGATATTGAGTTTACTAGTAGAGAGAAGAAACAAACTACGACAAATGCGTTCTCTAGAAAATCTTCTGGAGAAAATTTTAATAGTTATGAAGCTTTTAATGTCATACAAAAAATTAATCCTAGTATAGTGCAACCTATGAATGTAATACAGCCAATTAATATTGTTCAGTCTAGTAAAAATGGTAGACCAGTTCAAACACAAATAGTACCACCAGCTGCTGTAAAAGTACATGTTGAAGATAAGGTATTATTAATTTCTTTGAAATTAGAAACAATAAATAAACATACAATCAGTTGGCTTGTCGAAGAAGTGAAGTCTAGATATTACAAGTAAGTATATGTGATTCTTTCTCTATAGTTTTTTTTTTCTATTAATGAATTTTTTTGAGTTGAGAAGTACGCAGACCCATACTGCAGTTTCACACACACACACACATTTTTTTTTTGTTATTGTGGATAAACAATGTGGAAAGCTTATGTTACAATTGCAAACTATAAATATCTTACTATATTATAAAACAAAGTTTCCCGCCGCACAATGGAACGAAACTGCAATTTTAGGGTCTTAGGAAGAAACGTTTATTTTTCTTTTTTTCATCGTGCTAATGGATAGATCTAATTAATTACCTTGAACAATAGTTGTTTTCAGCTATTTTTTCCTAACCCTTGCAGTTTGGGCAGAAGGGAATTAGTTACATCGTTACTTATTTGTCTTACTTAATGTAATAAAACTAAACTTTGAAAATTTCAAATATTTTTTGTTTTTCTGACCCATTTATCTGAAAGAATTGCAATTTTATACACCCTGAACGCGATAAACTAAAAAACTAACGATCGGATTTTCACACGGTTTTCATCAATGGACGGAATGATTTATGAGGAATATATAGGTGTATAATAATAGTATTGTATAATTCATTAAAAAATGTTGTAAATTGGCTGAAATATGACGATAATTGCATTGTTGAAGATGGCAGAAAATCTTGCCGACCGGGAGCTTTACTGTCGTGCGCAGTGTAAACCAACGAAGTTCTGTGTATTACTCTGCTACCCATGTGAAGCCGGGGTGGGTTGCTAGTTTATAATATTATGTTTAAATAAGACTCGCATATGTAGTTAAGTTTTAACTCAACTGGGTTGCGGCCACCATACACTAGGTGTAATACCCGCCATAGTCCACGCATAGGCGTGTCTTGTTCCGGGATCAGTCGGTGTGTATATCCAGTAATCTTGTATTAAACACTTAATTTTTTTAAACACTTTATACATTAAAAATAATACCTATGAATAAAACAATCATTATTATATCCTAAAAAAAGGGATTTAAACATATATTTTTCATTTAAATATATGCCATAAAAACGCGGCATTATGGTTCCGTAACGTCATCATTCATTTTAAATGTCATTTTATATTATAGCAGTAAAAAATGTAACAACTCACGCAAAAGTCTTACGTTCATATTTCCTGAACGTCACGTTTTCTAATTGGCGTTTCAAATCACGTGACTACCAGACAAAAAATATTAATTTTCCAAAGGGAAATTTAAAGAAATAAACCATTACTTTTACCAGATTTGTATTGTTTTAGGCTTCTTATATATAGATCAAAAATTTACTTTAATTTTTAAACATCAGTCAAATACCGGATTAAGCGGGCTACTATGAATCTGTACTGAACGCGATCCCATTCATATGGTGATAAACCCATAATAGTTCACTCATTTGGTTTGTCGCGTTTCGGGATCAGCCAATCTATATACAGCTGCAGGCTGGCATGACAGCATCGACCAGCAAAGGATTACTGGTCTCTTGGTGGTCGCCGTAGTTTTTTGATTGCCAAGTTACTATTAAAAAACCTAGTTTGATATATTTACGGCTCTGTAACTTTGTTTAAGACTTATTGATATATAGAATTTTAGTCTATGCAATGAAAGATAGAAAGAAAACATTTAGTTTTTTTTTTTTTGAACTGACTACACTGTTAGCCTTAGGGGCCCTATCCAAAAACAGAGCCGCTGCGGCTTTTACAGCTTCACCGGACTTGGGGGCGAGCGCTTAGGGCACTCAGCCGCGAAAGTTTGTGACGACCCGCTCGAGGGTGCCAGAGTGGCCGAACCTCGGCTCGGGCGGTCGTCGCGAATGCGAAAAGGTCGCGATCTATCTAATTCCCTAATCTTAAGAAAATTCGAACTAACTAACATATACTCATATGCACGTTCCCCTCCTCTTGGGAGGAAGGAGGGAACCATGCGTATGTGTATTTAGTAATCGGAATGGGGGATGGTAAGAAAGGGCGTCCAGATCAGCATATTTATGCTGAAGTACCGCAAGGCACTCTGCGCTGATTTTCAGCTGGAACCACGAAGCAAGTCACGGTGCGCCAACAATAATCAATTATAATATAAAACACATAAATAACAATAATAATTCACTAAAGATGGAATAATATTTAAAAAAAAAATAAAAGAAAAATAAATAAATAAATAAAAGGAGCACACACACATAAACAAATTGAAAATAATATATAGGTGCATTATAATACTATATAAAACAATATAAGTATCTATAATTATACTGAGTATAATGCAGGATATTAAAATATATTCAAACACAAATAAATCATTAATACAATATCTACCAACACTGTTCCACACAGCTACAATCTACAAACAAAAATCGTTTGAAATCAAATGAACAATTGATAGAGGAATGCACTGAAATACTGTTTTTTTAGGTTAACAGGTGTGAAGCCTGTATTTAGTCTTATGACATCAGATGGAGCTATTCTATCAGAAGAGGATCCATTGAGCTTAGTGTTGACATCACCCGAGTTGAAAACTTGTATCACCAATTGGCGAGCATCCCCTGCCGAAGAAAGATATCTTGAATGCTGTGACGCTTTAGAGATATGTAAGTTGAATTATTGAAGTTGGTTTTCTTTTTTTGGTTAAAGTTATTTTGTCTATGGTTACATGTTTATTAAAGCTAGAGTAGTAAAAAGCGACTCGTTTAGACCTGTATTATAAATTTCAGCACCATCTGAAGAGATACAACAAGCTGTCGGCAGGAGTCATACAACCCACAGGCTTGCTCTTGGAGCTAAGACACTATCCTCGTTACAAATGAGACCTCTATTCCGAGCTCTTACTCACCAAACCCACATTACCGCAATCATGATATCAGACAACAATATAGGAGACACTGGCCTCAAATATCTCACCGAATGTATATCAACGATGAAGCATTTAACACATTTGGATATAAGTAATAATAATATTACAAGCGAAGGGATTAAAACATTCGTGAATGTATTCACAACATCTTCAAGACCCATTTGCCAATTGTTAGAAGAGTTAGACTTAAGCTCCAATCCGATTGGAGACAATGGATTTAGAAATGTAGTAAAACTATGTCAATGTGTTAAACTGAAAGTGTTGAAATTAAATTATTGTCACATATCCGAGTATGCAATTAATGACTCGATTAAATCGATTTGTTTCGATAGTTTAGAATCGATTGATATAAGTAATAATGATTTGAAGTCGGTGATGGTAAGTTTTTTAATGACGTCATTGAATCCAAATTTATTAGTCGATTTAGAGTTAGACAATATTGGCGTCGAGGGTAGTGTTGTGGGTTGTATAGCCCGTTTTATGGATAACGCAAAAGAATTGAAAATACGAAGATTTGCACTGTCCGATTGTAAATTAGTAGATGGACAATTTATGAGGATATTCAGGTAAGAATTTGAATTTAACAAAAAAATATTATGTATTTTTAAAATTATGATAATAGATCACAGATTCTAGTTTAAAGAAAACAAATCCATTAATAAACATTTTATTGTATTTGACTTTAAAAATATTTTATGAATGAACCAATTGCATTACATGTCTGTCCATTAAACATAGATTGATTAAAAATCCAATATCCAATTGTTTAGTTAAAAATTGTTTCTTAGTACCGTATTTAACATCTAGGCAAGCGAGCGACCAAGAAAAAATATGTAATTTCTTGCAGTGAACCAAATTGTGTTTCTTTTAAAAATATAGTAAAATTACTAAATCTGTGTTTTCTAGCAAATCTGATTTGCTGAGTTATCTAATTATTCTCCCGCTACGGCAGCGATATTTAAATATAAAATGAAAAAATATATAAAACTTCATACGTTACAGAAGTCTCGGCCGTGCAAAACACCTTAAATCAATAACGCTCAAAAACAATCTCCTAACTTTCATCACTCTAAAGAAGTTGCTTCAACGGCAACCGCCAATCCCACAGATAAACTTGGAAGGTTGTCAGGACATATTCAAGTACTCACCAGATTCTGATTTCCACGTGTGGCTGCCGGCGATCGACTTCGGCCGTTGCATTCCTGAAATAAACGTAAGCCCAGTCGCGAAAAGTGACGAGGAAAGAGAGAGCTTCAAGAGTTTCTCTAATACGTGGCTGAACTGTTTCAAAGGCAGAGGTGTTATTGAACATTGTGAAGGTGCCGTTATAAAATTTACTGCAAGATGAAGATGGGTAAAAATTACTATTACGTTGTTTATGTAAATAATATCTGTACAAATATGGTTGTATATTTTATGAAATACCAGCAAACCTGGAAAGGCGCTGCTGTGCCTTTTAAGGGCCGTTTTCAATAACCTATCTAACTGTTGTTTGAGTTACTAAAGATTGACAATATTATAACCTTTTGTTCGTACTTTCTCTCAATAACCTATCCATGGATAGTATTTCGTATCTACATAATATATATCCATATCCTATAGCGTGAATAGATAAGAGAGGGAAGCCGATAACTATCTTGAGTTAAAGATAGTACTTTTTACAAATATGTACCTACTAATCGCGGATAGTAAACTCAGATATGTTATTGAAAACGGCTGTTACAATCCATAGGGAACATTGATCTGACTGCTATAAAAATGTGAAAGATTGTCTGAAATTTACATCGAAATCGCTCCAGAAGTTTTGGAGTCCATAGAGAACTTACATACAAACATTGATTTTTATATATATATTAGAAGAAGAAGATGTAGATCAATGTTGATAATACGATCAAAACTTGAATGTTGTAAAACTTGGACCAAGCCATATAGACGAATGAGTGGAATTCTTTTTAATACAAAAAGTATAACAATAACAAAGACCGATTACCGAATCTTAAATTAGTCATAGTTATCAAAAACTAAATTACATTACATAAAGATACATTTGTAACATTTCGCAATACGTTAATGAAACGAGTGATGTCACATTTGTCAGTCTTTACTTGGTTTGGTCATATGTTATGTGTAAAAATTAGAAATATACACTTGTCAATAATCATTATGGTTACGATCCGATTCAGTGTTCTTTCTGATTGTCTTATCGTATTGAGCGGGCTCATCATTAATTTTATTTAAGATGATGTTTACGAAGACAACATCTTATAAATAATTAATTTTATGACGTAATTATGACCCATCTCTTAGGAGAATGAAATAAGACCCTATTGTTTAAGGTTCCTTGTATGTAATACTGATATAGCCTTAGACGTTGTCCGTTTAAATATTCATTATAACTCATCAATGCCCTTAAGTAAGTTAGTAACGTTAGATAATTTTTATGTGACTTATTTTTTAAGGATATTGCTATTAAATATAAATAACTTTTGTCTACATAAGACGAATCAGTGACGTAGCTAGGATGGGTAGCACCCGAGGCGGCTAATTACACTTTTGGAGGTGATTAGAGCTGAATAGGATAAATACGTGTTGACCTTCTTTTTGGTCGATTTACTAACATCTTTTATTATCATACACAAAAAGATTGAATCAGGGGCTCAACCACAAAATGAGCGGACAAAGATGAGCTATCCGAGTTTTTTGAAGAGAAATATTTTATGACAAAAATGGTTTAAGCTCGTCCAAAAAATAGAGTCCAGGGGTTGATCCGTGTTGTGTTGTCCCGAATTAGATTCAGAACATATGTGATGCAAAATGTATGAGAACTTGAGCCCTGAAGCTGATTTTTAGACTAATTATGCAAAAAAGTATTTATTTGGTTATAATTATAAAGTAAAATAGATATAGAAATCCACCAAGATGTTGGTTAAGTAGCCACATGGGGTGATCAACTTCACCTCGCCCCGCTCGAAACTTGCAGCCGACGCGATGACACATGGAGATCACTTCGACCTATTTTTGTTCTTTCAGCCCGCTCCGTTAGACTAAATTACCGTTGCGAATTAAGCGGACTCGGTAATAATCCCGCTATTCTTCTTCTTCCTAACTTGGCAACTAGCCCTATTTATTGAAGACCATTACTGTACTTATCAAATGAATATGGAGTGTCCTGTCTTAGAACGATTTCAGTACCCCGACAAGATGGCGGCTCCCTTGTTAGAACGTTCTAGGGAGTTATGGCACCTCAAAACGTATGCTTCCAGTTTATATTTATAATCCACTTCACTTATGCAAAATAACTAAACTATATCACGCAAAACGTCACCAATATTACATAATATAGGGACAAAAAGCTAAGTTAATGAATCAAAAATAAAAACCACAACATGTTACTTCAAGATTCCGCCGATAACTAATTATCCCGCTCATTTTGCGGTTGAACCCTGGCTTTAGAATCTCCTTAGTTTGCAAACCTTCTTGGTTTGTTAGTGGTAGCTTATGCGGATATCGCGTATACAATCCTGACTCTGGCTGAACTTTCAGTGAAGGAAAACGTCGTGATGAAATCATACCACTGTGGTGGAATATTTTCTAAAGCCCATCTGGCTAGCTACCACACCTTAAGTTGAAAATCTGTCACCAAGTGCCTATAGGCGTTTTCGGCAGCTGTACTTAAGAGTCAGTTCCCCCACTAGTCTTAGCGTTCCACCATCTTGGGCTACATCGTCACTTAAAAACGTAAAAAGCTATGTAGAATTAAAAAGTCCTGTCCGGCCACGTGTATCGCATATCCCACTAGCTACGCCACTGTACATATTAAGGTGCCATTTTACAATTGTTACACATGACGCATGGTTAGAAATAGTGTTGTGAAGATTTTGGATGGTAAATTATTCAGAATACCAAACTGATATTACTGCTAGTAAATATCAGGTAATTCCATTGATAAAACCGCAACCGAGCGAATATGTTTTCCGTATCAATGCTAAATCTCTCACACTATAAATGTTTTACTTTAAGATAATAAATATGTACCTACTTAAATAAATTCATATTAAATAACTTTTTTGTTTTTGTTGCATAATCAATTTGAAAGTACGACTACATTCCACAGATATCTTCGTAAGATTCATTATTATTGCTGAAATCAATTAATGTTATTTCGTCAATCCGATCAGTATAAGCTCGAAGGATCAAGTTATTTCTAAGCGTTGAATATAGTTCAAATTAATTTATGAAAGATTTCTATTGGATTATACTACACAAAAGAAACTGGCACCTAAGGAAATTTACGTTCTAAGGTCGATTTCAATTTAATTGTTTGATGTAGTCTGTATCATAGATGTACTATATATATACTACATCTACGGTCTGTATACATTTAATCGTGTAAATTAATATGCGTGAAGTGAATTCTGGCAATTTTGACGTGACAACCTCTTATAATTCGATGGAACCGGCTGCACGCACGAAAAAACATGACTCATGTGGCGTTACCTCGCTCTGAGGCGTTCCATTTAAGGCTTGAAGTGCAAGTGAGAGCGCGAAACGAGCGACAAAGAGGCACAATCGGCCTCCGCGTTCGGCCCTTTCATTTCCTACTTTTCCTATCATCGTCCTATTCTCAACAGAATAGCACAAATTGTAAGAAGTTAAATATCACACATGTTTAAAAGTTGTAAAACAATTGCTCAAAGCACATTTCATACTTGTAAAAACTATGTACATTGTAAAAAAAAAAGTTGACATAGGTAATTGTATTTATGCGTACAAATAAATGTAACTTGATCAATTCAATTGTCATTTCCATTTACCTCCTTCTCTATACCCATACAAAATATCTATCAAACAAATAAAATTAACATTTTCTTTTGAAAAATGATACCATTCCATCAGTATTTTCTTATGACGTTGTCACGTTCAACTATCGTCAGTAAATCGACTTTACAGACAACCGATTTTTTCATTAATTTTCGATTAATTCCGTATAACCGATGTACACGTCCAAACAATAAGTGGTCAGTATTAACGACTAAGGATTTTTTAAATTAATTATTAAAGTTACAAATGTAGAAACCTAATAACGAGTGCAATCTCTTGCCAAAATCAAGTCTTGAATCTTTCTGGGTATGCTTTCCACTTTGATTCTTTTTAGCTCCCTGATGTTTTATGGAGCAGCTTGCACTGGTTTTACCCGTCTTTATAGAACATCTCAGACATGCTCAATAAGATTGAGGTTTGAACTTCGAGCTGGCCAATCTAAACAACGGATCCCAACTTCTTGCATGTACGTACTTACGCTTCTACGTCGCTAGAACGGTGAGGGCGAGCATGGTCGTCTATAAAAATAAAGAGCAGTCAATGCGGTCTGTGCGTGTGGAATTAGGGCTTCCGTTATGTACCGGTGTGCATTTAATATTCCATTTTCTATGAAAACTAACTCCGTTTGCTCCGACGAATTAATTGCCGCCCAAAACATAACGGAGCCTTCGCCATATGCAATGATTTCTTCGAAACACACTTCCGCATAGCATTCCCGTGGTCTTCGCAGCACTTGTCGGCTTGGGTCCTCTCCACACAAAGAGATTCTAGCTTCATCAGAAAACGATACTTTGTTCTAGTCCTCCAGAGTCCATGAAACACAGTTTCGAGCAACAAATGTGCTCATGGAGTAATTTAGGGTTCCGGGCCGGGTGGTAACTGCTAATATTGGCAGCCAAAAGTCTCCTGACCTTCCACAAGCTAACTTCTACTCCTTCTTCAAGGCTCTTCTCTAGGTTTACACCTTACGCCTTCTGATTCCGCAACGCCTGAATAACCAAAAAGCGGTCATCTCGTGGTTCTGCGCATCGTTTTCTTTCCGTGCCGGGTCTTCTTTTGACCGACCCGGTCTTTTGATACCCTTGCCAAGTCCTCTGGACAGTTGAACGAATCACACTTCACCGCTGCGACACAAAAGTTTGCGAACAACTTTTAACAAATTTTACCGGCCCTTATCTTATTATCAGTCATATCAAAAATATGTATTTAATGTAAAAAGAAAGATTAAATTGTTTAATTTGCAGAAGATATCCAAAAAGTTTTAAAATTTTAGTAATCAGCAAGAAACAGTTTCAGCAATTCCCGCCATTATGTAGTAAAACAATTTTACAATAATCATTATTTTCTTTTGTTAATTTAAAAATTTAAATTTAGAATGTAAGGAATCTTGCCCGGATGCTTCAAATAATATGCCAGTCCATTGTCAAATTAATAAAACATCTTTCTTGTAATATTCATTGAAGTAGAAAAAAAATCTTAAACTGACCGTTTTTTTTGGAAAGGGTTTTATATTAATTAGAAAGAATATTGAAAACGCTCTGACCCTAGTGTATCACAAAACCGGAATGATAAGCAAAGCTCGTACTTCGTTCTTAATCTTGACGTCTTTAACATTTTAATAACATAATGTTACATAATTTAATTTTAAAAAATTGTCTATAGTTATTGCTCTATAGTTTTACTACATACTATAAAATCCATGACTTTATCATCGGCTATGTTTCTTTGCCATGTTGTGGTTCACCTATATTTTGCAATATTGATGGCATTTTGCGTGTTATATTTTGGTTATTGTGCACAAGTGAAGGGAATTTTAAATAGACTAATAACATAATTACTTTTAAGTTGCAACAAAAACCCTGCACAGTTTTAAGCTCAGAACATTTACTACCGGTGGGTTTTAAGAAGAGAGCCACCGTTGCTTGAACTATGAAGACTACAAAAAAAATTCTATCCCCTTCTTAGTTATGTATAAACACTTGCTATATCATAAGAAGAAATAGAAGATACGTTCGTTTTGTAATTATTGTAGGAAGTTAAGCTTAAAGAATGTATATCCAGTGGCAGCCGTAACAATAAAAATCAGTGATTACATCAATGTTGCCAGATTCACTTTAATTACAGTAGATCATTAATTTAATGCCATTCACCGTACACCGTATTAGTAAAAATCCAGTGTAATGCTGCGGCCGTATGGAGAACACTATTCTTATCTAGTCGAAAATTTGTCGATTGAGACAAAAAATTAACGCTACTTATATCATAATACTAAATTTAATATTAACTAATTATATTGTTACATTACGAAAGCACATTTTAACTTTCATTCATAGAAAAAGATGCCTGATCGTAATTATTTGGGTTATATTATATACTAGCTGTGACCGTGGCTTCGCTCACGTAAACTACAGAATGCCCGCGCGAATCTTGCTCTTCCGCTCTCGGCTATTTTAAAGACAAAAATGCTTATTGTGGGTGTTCCTTAGAAGATAGACGTATATTCTCCCGGACATTTTGTATAATTATGTAGTACATTAAATTGCTATATCTCGTATGGTTTACTTAGCATAAGCCATTTAAGTGCACGAATTGATTCACCATGACAAGTTTTTATTATTTGTGCGGAACCCTAATTTTTTTCTAAAATTAAAGTAGCCTAAGTTACTCTTTATAAAACAGCTATATACCAGTAAAAATCCCGTCAAAATCGGTCGAACCGTTCCGGAAGTTACCCGGAACAAACAGACGGAAAGACAAAAATTTTAAAAGGGGCTTTTTGTTATAGGTATCTTATATACTTGCATATTCATATAGTAAAAAAACTGTTATTTTGAAATTAAAAACAGACACTTCAATTTTATTAATTATGTAGATATTGAAGTAAATAATATCCTAAGAAATCGTATTGTGCACGCGATAGTACAATAAAAGAAAAACTGAAATGTCTTTTAATACGCACTGTAAAAACACGGTATTTTTTAAAATAAACTCCATTTTTGTCATTATAAAGTATATCTTGAGCCCACAACGCTGTTTTTCAACTTTGCCATCAGGCAACATTGGATCACATTCACATGTGACATTTGACAATACCAAATAATGTAAACATAACCTCAAAAAGTCATTGTGAGACTTGTGAATTACTTCAGTAGTGTACTTTAATGAGAACTTTGAAAGTATAATATTTTGTATTTGAATATAAACTATAAAAAATGGCTGAACAAGTTAATAAACGTATAGAGGAAATGATAAACGAGTTGGAGCAAATGCGCAGAACGAGTTTGTTTGACGACGAAGAAATAAAGTGAGTTTGTATTTTTTTTCCTTTTATTTGACAATAAAATTCGTATTTGAATGTAATATCTAGTTACAGAACAATTTTGCTAAAAAAGTACCTGTAAACTTTATATTCATTATTTATAGAGTATATTGAAATCAAATTGTTTTCAGAGAGATATCCCGTAAACGCAAAGAATTTGAATATCACATACAGCGCAGAGTAAAACAAAAGGAAGATTACGTACAATACATAACATATGAACTAGCTCTTCTTGAAAATATTTCCCTTAGGCGGAAACAGTCCAAGCTCATAGAAAAGAAGAAAGATATTGAATATGCCATAGCACAACGTCTGAACAGGCTTTTTAAACAGTTTATATACAGATTTCAAAATGACATTGAAATATACTTCGAGTATATTCGGTTCTGCAAAAGTGTTGGATTTGTTCAGGCTATATCTGGTATTATTGGTCAAATGCTTCAGGTAAATTTAACCTTAAATACATGTTTATTAATATTACAAAAATGTTAAGTTTGGTTAAATTAAGCAAATACAGGAACTATTGATTGACTCTAAAAAAAATCACTAATTGGAAACAATATTATCCCCAAGCTATATTTTATTATTATTAAGTTGTATATTGTTAATAATTTGTATGAAATAGATGATTTTTAATATTATGTATACTGAAATACATAGACTCTATAATCACATCAGAAATGTAAGTATTGTATGTTTGTTATCTATGCAAGTAAAATAATTTGAGTTTGCCATTCTTCATGCATCATGCAAAAACTACTGGATATAGTTATCTTATTATATTAAGTGAGCATTTTGGTTGCGCCGCTTTTATATAGTTTTAAATATTGTGCGATATTGTGATCGGTTCGCAACTTTTTCTATCTCCGCTTACCCTCCCTTCCTTGGCACATGCAAACAGTTCGTCGCCGCGCCTCGTCGAATAAAGTTGATTTTCGCTCGGTTGTTAATACATTGACTTTAGTGCTCGTCATTGTTATGACGGAGAAGAATTTGGGCAGTACGTCGAAGACGACCACCTAGCCGGCTAGCCAGGTGAAACCGCAACCCACCACGAGGTATGTGCCAAATTCCTATCCTATATCCATATAGCTGATCACAATCCCCGCAAATACAGTCCACTCAATTAGTATTAAAAGCGCTGCGCTTCCAACGGCGTAAGCAAAATTTTTGGACCTCACGAGCAGGATATTAAATCCATCGTTAATTTAATTATTCGCTGTATAGTACTTTATTCCATAGGGAATAATTGCTTTGCACCTAAATATCTATATTTTAGTAGAAAACCCGCAATAGATATTCAGGACTAGAACTTAGGTAACCTATCTAGAGCATAGGCATAGGGTAGGACTAACGCTCTAAGTATTTAGAATCGTAGTTTGTTACTTATTAGTTTGTTCGCACCGCAACCCTTTTGTTTAATTTAGTTACATTTGATTTAGTTTGGAATGTAGGTAGGTAGAAAATTCGAAAGAACGTACGAAATTAATTATCAAGCGAGTGTTTAATCTTTCTTTTCGTACTTATTTTAGGTACCTACGTATATTTGAAGTTTTACCTGGGGCTATTTAATTATTTGTAAAATAAACTCTCAGGACGAGGCAGCGACGTGACCTAGGGGGTATTATCCGATCTGTATATTTATCGTTCGATAGCTCCGCACTGTTATCTGATCATACATATACCTAACTACCTTTTCACAGTCGCACACTACTGTTCTCCACCGCTTGCGTTACGATTTGGTTTGTTTGTAAGTAAGTAGGTAGTTGCTATTTACTTGTCGCTATGCCACCCAAGGCTATTAATCGCGATAATGATCTAAGGATGTTGTATGCTAAACGAGATATGTTATTTTCTCGCATAAAACACATTTCTGATTCTTCGAAAAATATTTACGATGAAGAGACGAAAGAATCATTTCTATGTTCAATGGAAACTGTAGACGATATTCGTATAGATTTTGAAAAAACGCTTGATAAAATTAATACATTTGAATTAGAAGTGAATCCTGATTACGTAGTTAATTATCAAAATTTGTCGTCGTTTGAAGATTTGTTTTGTCGCGTAAAGCGAGCCGCGAAATTGTTGCAAATACCTGCAAATTCAGAACAAAAACCGATTTTTGAACAACCGCTCAAACGCGATAGACCAAAATTACCGCCCATTCAAATTCCCGAATTTAATGGTGATATTAAAAATTGGCCTTTGTTTTATGATAGTTTTGAGAATACAATTCATAAAAATGAAAATTTAACGGATCATGAAAAATTACATTATCTCGTAAATAAGCTTACTGGCAAGGCAAAATCTGTTTGCGCCGGAATCACGCTTTGTGCACAAAATTATGAATTAATTTTAAATACTTTAAAAGTAAAATACGAAGACAAAAGATTAGTGACAAGTGCTTATTTAGATCAAATATTCGATTTGAAAAATGTTTCCTCTTGCAATGAACACAATTTGGAAAGGTTTTTAGATATTTTTGCATCATCTGTTCGCGCCATAAAGAATCTTGAAGTTAATGACCTTAGTGATTTTTTGTTTTTGTACATCGGCTTAAAGAAATTAGACACAGAAACTGTTCGTTTATTTGAAATGGACAGACGTGGAGACAATCAACTACCCACATTCGACGAGCTAGAAACGTTTGTACGCGATCATATTAAAGTCTTGCAACGCACTTCGGCACCAAAACATGAAGCTACAAAGAAAATTAATTCTGATCGTCGAACGGACGCGGTATCCAAATCATTTAAGCCCACTCAAACATACGTAAATATCGCATCACAGTCTGTTTGTTCGTTGTGTCACGCTCATCATGACCATATTTATAAATGCTCGGGTTTCCTAAAACTTACACCTAGTGAGCGTTATAAATTTGTTCGTGCCAATAATTTGTGTATCAATTGCCTTAGTGATGGACATCGTGTTTCATTTTGCAATTCAAATTCTAGTTGCCGTAGATGTCAAAACAAGCATCATACATTGCTTCATTTTAATGATAAGAATGCCGCATCCAATGTGAGCAGAGTTGGTTTATCGCACGGTGGTAATGGTTCGTCAGTAATAAACTCTGCGCCCGCGCCCGGCCGCTTCTACGCAGTCGCGCAGCCACCCCCTGCCACTACCCGGTTACCATCCATTGGCGACGCGCAGTCCGACACTGCGAGCGCGCGCGCCGCCGCGGCCTCCGCTCACACCGACCATTCAAATGACGTCGCCTTATGCTCGTTATCGTTATTGCGAACTCCGACTACTGTGCTTCTCGCGACCGCTCGTGTAATAGTTGTAGATGCGTATGGAAAAGAACATAGTGTTCGCGCTCTTTTAGATAGCGCTTCGCAGAGTAATTTTGTTACTCTCGAGTGTTGTCAACGCCTTGGTTTAGATATAAATAAACGGCCTGTATGTTCTGTAGTAAAAGGAATTGGAGGTTCTGTAAAAACCATTCAGGGCTCCCTAAAAATTAAATTTCACTCACGTTTTGACTCGAGAATTAGTTTTGATATGGATTCGTTAGTTGTAGATAAGGTGACTGAACGTTTGCCGACGGTCTCAGTCAATACTTCAATGCTGTCGAATTTTGATGACTTACCTATGGCCGATGATACTTATGCTATTCCAGGAAATATTGAGATGTTGGTTGGAGCCTCGATTTTCCCGCACCTCCTGTTATCACGTAAAGTTCACGGTCATCCGTCACAAACCGCACCGCACGCACTGGAAACAGTTCTTGGATTTGTTATTGTTGGTACAGCTCCCGCACGAGTGGATTCTTACTCGACCATATCCTACTGCTGTGCCGTCGAGCCTCTAGAATCCGCCGTTCGTAAATTTTGGGAAATTGAAGAAGTCAATTGCCCTCCTATTCTCAGCCCAGACGACAAAGTCTGTGATGAGTTTTATAGCCGCACAACTACTCGTGATGGAGATGGTCGTTATGTTGTCGCGCTCCCCTTTAAGGGTGATATTTTTGCTCTCGGTGATTCTCGTAGGTTAGCCGAAAAACGTTTTTATTGTTTAGAGAAAAAAATGCTAGCGTCTCCTAAGTTGAAACAAACTTACGACGACGTTATAAGGGAATACCTAGATAAAGGCTACATCTCGCCCGCACCTATTGATACTGTAGAGTCTATGAACGTTCCGTCGTATATTATACCACACCATGGAGTTATTAGGGAAGATAAATTTACCACAAAATTGCGCGTAGTTTTAGATGGTAGCGCTAAGACTAGTACGTCAGTTTCCCTAAATGACATATTATATAGAGGACAAAATCTGCAAGGTAACTTGTTCGATATCATAGTTAACTTTCGCTTGTTTTCGATTGCCCTTTCAGCCGACATTCGTCAAATGTTTCTCTGTATCGGTGTAAACGAACGCGACCGCAGATTTCAGCGCATTTTGTATCGATTTTCCCCGCAGGAACATTTGAAGGTTTACGAGTTTAATCGTGTTTGTTTCGGGCTGAAGTCAAGTCCTTTTCATGCTCTGCGTACAATAAAGCAGCTTGCCTCAGATGAGAGATCTGCATATCCAAAGGCTAAGGAAACTATAGAGACTAGCCTCTACATGGATGATTTTGTTTATTCTGTAGAGAGCGAGATAGAGGCCATTGAAACTGCCGCTGAAGTAATTAGTCTCATGAAAGCGGGTCAGTTTGATCTAGTGAAATGGACTAGTAACTCGCGAAGGGTTTTGGATTCAATTCCGCCATCATATCGCTTGTCAACTGTTAAAGAGTTTGACGAGGGTGATTTGCACAAGATTCTTGGCTTGCGCTGGTCACCTACATCAGATTCATTCAGTTTTAAAGTTTGTTTGACTCCACCAACTTGCACCAAACGTATTATATTGTCTTGTGTAGCTAGAATCTGGGATATAATGGGGTTTGTAGCTCCTGTAGTTTTGTATGCAAAGCTTCTTATAAAAGAGCTTTGGTTGTCAGATTGTGACTGGGATGACAAGCCGCCAGATAGAATCGCTCATTTTTGGAATCGTTTTAGGGAAGAGCTTCCTTTGCTCGACCAAATTAAAATCCCACGGCATGTTGGTACCAATAAACATAGTATCATTACAGTTATTGGGTTCGCAGACGCTAGCGAAAAGGCGTATGGAGGCGTTGTTTACTTCCACATTCAGAATAATGACAACCTCTCAGTGAGCCTTATTACTGCCAAGTCTAAGGTTTCACCTCGTAAAGTCGTGTCTCTTGCGCGCCTTGAGCTTTGTGGTATACTTTTACTATCAAAACTCATTGGTACAATTGTCACGGCTTGTCATAACCGCATTCGTATAAATAGAATTTTTGCATTTTCGGATTCAACTGTAGCCTTGTGTTGGGCTCATTCTTCTCCCCATCGTTGGGACACCTTTGTTGGCAATAGGGTCGCAAAAATTCAATCTGAATTATCACCGCAAAATCTCTTCCACGTTGCTGGCACGGATAACCCTGCCGATTGCTTATCTCGTGGGCTAACTCCTGCGCAGATGTTAGATCACCCGCTTTGGTTTCACGGCCCTTCATGGACCCAAGCATCGCCCGAAGAGTGGCCTGTTTGTCCTTTCAACCCATTAACTGTGTCAGAACCACCAGAACAAAATAAAAGTACTTTGGTTACAACTGCACCACGCGAGGAGTCACCAATATTATTGTTGTCGAGTAGACTGTCGTCTTGGTCTAAACTCTTGCGCTGCGTAGTGTATATGTGTCGTTTTGTTAAAATATTACCACCGCGTGAGTACATAGTTGCTGCAGATCTCGATAAAGCTGAGATAATTATTCTCCGTGAGCTTCAGCATAACTACTTCTCCACTGAATTTAATAAACTTAAATCCAACAAACCTTGTAGTCGCGCTTTTCAGTGTTTAAAACCCTTCTTACAAGATGGGCTCATACGAGTCGGTGGCCGTTTGAGTCAATCAAACTTGGTGTTTGAACACAGACGTCCGGTAGTTTTGCCACGAAAAGACCATGTTCTTAATCTTTTAGTGGATTATTATCACAAGATAAATTGTCACGCAGGACCTGATTTGTTGATGTCGATTATGCGGCAAAAATACTGGATATTTTCTGCTCGTAATTTGATTCGCTCTAGAGTACACCAATGCGTGCCGTGTTATAGGCTTCGTCCGAGAGCTGCAGCTCCGGAAATGGCTGACCATCGTGCTTGTCGTGTAGTAGAGTCAGTTAAGCCATTCATACATACCGGAACGGATTACGCCGGTCCGTTAAGAGTAACGATTTCACGCGGTCGTGGTATACGCTCGACGAAGGCTTATGTGTGTATTTTCGTTTGCCTGACAACTCGTGCAATTCATATAGAGTTAGCTAGTGACTTAAGCACGTCAAGTTTCATGGCTGCGTTTAAAAGATTTTTGTCTCGTCGTGGCGCTGTAGGACAAATGTATTCGGATAATGGCACAAATTATGTTGGAGCTAAACGTAATATCACAGAATTGCATGCATTTTTACGATCAAAGTATTTTAACACTGAATTTGCTCAAGTACTAGCTGAAAATCGCATTAAATGGTCGCTGAATACCCCCACCGTGAGTCATTTTGGAGGAAACTGGGAGGCCAACATAAAGGCCTTAAAATCGCATCTATATCGCGTTATAGGCGAGCAGATACTTTCATTCGAAGAGTTAAGCACGGTGCTCGCTCAAGTGGAAGCGGTTATGAACACCCGCCCACTGTGTAGGACGTTGTCTAGTGATCCTTCAGAGCCACTAGCACTAACGCCTGCACATTTTTTAAACATGACTCCTCTCAAGTATCTGCCTTGTAGAAATATTGATGAAGATCGACTACATGTTCTTTCGCGTTACGACTTATTGGATAAACTCGTCCAGTCGTTCTGGAAGCGTTGGAGGATAGACTATTTGTACACATTGCAGTCGCGTCAAAAATGGAATACACCATCGACTCCAATTACTGTTGGAACGGTCGTGATTATTAGAACTGAAAATACACCGCCTCTAGGCATTGTTGAAGAAGTTTTTCCTGGATCCGATGGCATTACTCGCATTGTTCGCGTTAAAACCGCAACCGGATCGTATTTACGCCCGGTTGTTCGCCTCTGTCCTCTGCCTAATCTACAGTAGCAGTGGTTAGTTTACTTTAGGTTTAGTTTATCATAGATCCGCTTTAGTTTAGTTATTTTGAAGGGAACCCTTCAAGCCGGGGGAAATGGTTGCGCCGCTTTTATATAGTTTTAAATATTGTGCGATATTGTGATCGGTTCGCAACTTTTTCTATCTCCGCTTACCCTCCCTTCCTTGGCACATGCAAACAGTTCGTCGCCGCGCCTCGTCGAATAAAGTTGATTTTCGCTCGGTTGTTAATACATTGACTTTAGTGCTCGTCATTGTTATGACGGAGAAGAATTTGGGCAGTACGTCGAAGACGACCACCTAGCCGGCTAGCCAGGTGAAACCGCAACCCACCACGAGGTATGTGCCAAATTCCTATCCTATATCCATATAGCTGATCACAATCCCCGCAAATACAGTCCACTCAATTAGTATTAAAAGCGCTGCGCTTCCAACGGCGTAAGCACATTTCTTGTATATATATATATGTAATTTTTTTCTCAGAAATGGCTCCAACAATTTCAATGGAACTTTGCATTTAGATAATGTTTGACATTCCAAGTTTACCTAGAAAAATTATCACAATATCTTCATTCAATAATGTTCTTAAAGTTTTAAGAAACTGCAGTTTTTATAAGCATTACACGTTTAGTTATGTGTTTCCATACTGTGGTGTTAATATAATAAATAGTATCACCTAGTTATTTATAAAAGGATAAAATAAACTATTACGGAGCTGTGTATCAGAGGCCATAGCCTTGTAGGAAGGTCCTTTTAAGCAGGAATTATATGTCATTGTGTGTGATTAAAATTTTGCTATCTATGATCATGCTATGTCTCAACTTGTGTAGGCAGAAACAATGGAATAAATTGATTTTAATGAGAAAATTAGAAGAGGCAGTATTAAATTGAATTATTAAAGACAGTGAAAATCTTTGTTTCAACACATACATAATGTGTGTAATACAAAAATACTTATGATTTTGACATCAATTGTACTGTAGGTTTTAATCGCAATCATTATGCTTTCTTTTGTCGACTACTGCGAGCAAAGCCACAGGTGCAGCTAGTATTTAATAATAGGTTGGGGAAAAAGTTTCTTCGCATTTTTATATGAAAACTCAAACCATTTTTTTCAATGTTAATTTACATTTATTTACAGTATATATGTGCCATTTTGTTCGATTACTTTCTGCCATTTTGTAGGTAGAGACATGATTCCGCTGCTGTTGAAACTTTGGGACTTCTGATAAAAAAAACGCAACAAATAGTTTTGGCAGTCCTCTCTTGATGCTAACCTTACAGAATCTAAAGAATTTTGAACAGACCGAAACAGGTGATAATCTGAAGGTGCAAAGTCAGGGATATATGGTGGATGTACTAACACCGCCCAGCCAAACTCTTAATTTTTGCTGAGTGGCTAAAGATGTGTGTGATCTAGCATAATTGTGATGAAAGACCACACCCTTCCTGTTATTCAAGTCCGGCCGCTTTCTCTCAACTGCTTCCTTTAACCTCATCATTTGTTGACAGTAGAGATCCAAATTGATGATTTTGCTGGGTGGTAAAAGCTTATGAGCTTCCAGTTTCACTGTACACACAATATCACCTTATTTCGAGTTAGCCCAGGTTTAGCCACAGTCTGTGAAGCCTGGCTGACCTTAGACCCCGTTCTCGTTGTATGTGATCCACTTTTCATCGCCAGTTATCAATCTCTCCAAAAACGACTCGTTTTCATTACGTCTCAATAATTAATCGCAAATGAGTACACGGTTCATTGGGTTTCTTTCAGTGAGCTCGTGTGGCACCCAAATATTGAGCTTTTTGGTATAGCCAGCTATCTTCAAATGGGTATAACTGTTTTGTGGTCAATTTCCAGTTCTTCAGCTACATCGTAATTACTGATATGCCGATCTTGCTCCACTTTTTAAAAAATGGCGTCCATTTTATTCGTAACAGGGCGATCAGAGCGAGGTTCATCTTTTACATCAAAATTTCCGAACTGAAACGTTTGAACCAACTTTGTGCTACTCTTACTGACACTACATTAGGTCCATAAACATCACAATTTTTTTCGCTGCTTGAGTTGCATTTTTGCCTTTTTGTAATAATACTTTAAAATGTATCGAATTTCTTCATTAGATTTACTCATTCTTACAGAAAGAAAAACAAATGAAAAATAGCGGGAAACAACTTTTTTAATTTTTAATTTATTATTTACCTAAACCAGCCAGATACAAATAGTACAGCCAAAGAAATTTTATAACAAGTTTATGCCTACGTTATACGAAAATACTTTATTCCCCAACCTAATATGAACAATTACTTATAAATATTTTACACATTGGAAATAAATTACTTACATTTGTTTTATAATTTTAGGTTCATGGTGACAAACCTAAGATGTGGCAGTTGGCAAGTAAATGGGAAAGTGAGGAACAGAATAATTTGAATAATGCAAGGAATTTCCTGCTGAAGGGACTTCAAAGGCACCCTGACTCTGAGGCTCTTTATTTAGAACTTTTTTATATTGAACTTATAAATCTTACCTTTCAAGCAGACAGTGATGAAGAAAAGGCAAGTTTACAATTTAATGTTATAAAAATCTACTTTTGGGTTTTATTGTATAACATGGTATGTTAATATTATTATGAATATATTCTAGGAGAAATTGTCTAAAAGAGCAGATGTTGTGTGGAGGAATGCAGCGAAAAATGTAGACAATGTTTCAGTCCTGTTTAAGTTATACGACTTGTGCTTGAAATATGAAGTGAAGGATCAATTTTGTGATGATATCAAACATGAGATATGGTCAAGACGTGATGATAATCAGGATGTATGGTGTTATATTGCATCAAAGGAATTAGAAGTGAGATCAATTTTCTGAATTGTAGATGTATATTTACTCAATATTATTATGTTGATTATTTACTTGAAACCTTGCACTGTTAAGTGTAGGTTTCATTGATATTTTATTAACAAAATTATTTTTATAGGGAATTCATTGGAAAGAAATTGAAGAATTTGTGGATGATGAAAGTGCATTTCCACCAGCTGTTAATAATATTATTAGTATATATGAAGAAGCACTACAAAAGGTATTTATTGTTTATTCTCTATTGACATGTTTGTACATATCAATTAATTAATTTTGACTTTGGTATAAAATAAAAATGTATATTTATCTAATTGAATACAGAATAGGTTTCTCTATCGTCTCACGGGCGCCCCTAGGTATATTCGAAGTGAATATCTCCATATAACATCTCCAATGCGTAACTTACCCTATGAACAGCGCCTCATATACCTTGGCCTTACCACACTAGAACACCGTAGACAAAGGGGCAGGTTAATCGAAACTTATAAAATCCTCACTAATTATTACGATGTGCCCAGCCTTGAAAGATATGTTTAAGTCAAATGAAAATAAACACCTACGAGGTTATCCCTTGAAACTTTGGGAATTCCCAGCAAAAAGAAACCCAATGAAGCAGTTCTTGCCTAACAGAGTGGTCACAGCATGGAACAAACTTCCAGAAAAAGTTGTGATGGCTCCTACCATAACCTCCTTTAAGAGCAGATTGGACAAGGAAGATATCTCCAAGCTATTTGATACGCACGCATCAGCTAATTAGCTGCTAGTGTGTCTTACCAAATATAATAATAATAATAAATAATAGAGATATGGATCTTCCTTCGATTCATGCCTATGTCAGACATCTCTCTCGTTCGTATTTCGACAACGCGTCGAATCACGCGAATCCGTTGATTAAAGCAGCTGCTACATATGTCGCGGAACCCACTACCACCCGGCATAAACGCCGGCCGCGTAACAATTTTACCGACCCGGAAGATCGCCTCGAAAATTTATTCATCCGTCTCTCCAAACAGAGCGTGTCAGCGCCCACGCCCGCGTAACCACCGTTCTCTCCGCAGAGGACGGGTGGTCAGTTTCGCTCCCGCACACCCCCCACGTCCACCCTCTCCAGCGGTAACCCAAGCCTAGGTCCGTTTTCTCGGCGTGAAGCCCTTGGGTCAGACAACCGCCCGCACGATATAAGTGACACTGTACGTGAAACACTTAGCTACCCACATACAACATTACACACGTATGAACATACACACGTGCACACCACACAGGTACATGGGTCTTGTAAGGGACCATTTTTTTTTTTGCGCTAGTTAGTGTTGAAAACCTTTCCAATTACTAAATACACATACACACGGTTCCTTCCATCCTCCCAGGAGGAAGGGAACATGCCTATGAGTATATATTAGTTAGCTCGAATCGTAGGAGTAGGGATTCAGTTAGATCGCGACCTATTGCATACACCCTTGTGCGAGTCGTCCAAAACACTTTCACGGCTGAGTGCCCTCTGCGCTCGCCCCCTAGTCCGGTGAAGCTGTAAAAGCCGCAGCGGCTTCAGGGCCCCTAAGGCTAACAGTGTAGTCAGATCTAAAAAAAAAAAAGATTATCTCATTGATTACTATGCTTTGGGACAATAAGTTTCAAATTAGTTGTAAATGTAAAGCTTAATTATTAATTCAGATACTCACTTGAAGTCGAAATTCGATATTGAATACTTTATAGTTATTATATATTTTTAGTTTCCAGATGAAAAGTTATGCACGAAATTTATCAATGAATTACTGGGGTTACATGATAATGTCTGTCTTGATGAACAAAAGATAAAAGCAGTTAAGCTTGCCTGGTTTTATGGTCATGATAATGGTTTGCTCACTAATGACATGTATGCTTTTGGTGTAGAAATGTTGAAAATTGAGAATACCATATCCAATGAAGAATTGAATGAGGTAAGTACATACATGGTTTTTAATGTTTTTCTATATTTAAAAAATGTATTAAATTAACTGTTCTGTAATATTTTATAGATACTTGAAGCAGCAATCAAGAAAAATAAAAGCTTAAAAAGTGTTTGGGAAGACTTGATTTTACTTAATAAGACTAATGAAAAAAAGATGCTGGCAATTTTACAAGAAGCAACCAAATCGCTGAAGAGTGACTCATTGTACTTATACAATTTAGTGTTGGATAATATCACATCAAGTGAGATTGTAAGTAATAATTTAATTTACACAATATTTTAGTTTACATCCGTTATGGCTCCAAGTATATTGTAATATTCAAATATGAAATAGTCATATGTTCCTTATAATTTGATACATATTTGTGATGTCAGGAGCCAAAAGGTTCAATAAAATAATGTCAGAGTGACTTAATACGGCTCCATCTATGTTGTAAAAAATACACCACTTAGGTAAAATTGGAAAGTAAAGTTCATCTAAATTGCTGGAGCCTTTTCCAAGAAACAAATTGTATTTTATTTTTATTTATATATCTATGTATACACCTAAGTAGAAAATTTGCTGTTAATGACATTTATTAGATTTACTAGTGATACATACTGAATAACACTATTTAAAACAATTGATAATTTTAAAAATAATAATAATTTTTTTTCAGTTAAGAAGCCTATATAAAAGGTTTCAAAATTGTGAAAATGCCATCTTGTTGGCTATCAAACCGAAGCTTCTACAGAAAATGTATGAATACAGTGGACTGAAGTCTGCTAGGGAATTATATGATGATTTGATTAAAACCCCACCCACACAAATTGAAGTTCATAAAGTGATGATTGATATAGAAAAATCTCAAGATAAAGTTAATTTAAAAAATATAAGGAAATACTTTGAATGTTATGTTCAACATCATGGCCAAGATAATATTGATGTTTGGACAGACTTTATGAAGTTTGAAATAGAAAGTGGCAATGCACAAGCATCAGCTGCACTGTACAGGCGAGCTCTTGGTATGTTGAAGAAGGAGCTGGTTGATGAATTTATTAAAGTACAGACTTTAGCTAAAATAAAGTAAATATTATATTTTTCAATTATTTTTATTGTGACCCTGAAGTTTGAAATAGAAAATGGCAATGCAGAAGCATCAGCTGCACTGTACAGGCAAGCTCTTGGGATGTTGAAGGAGCTGGTTGATGAATTTATTAAAGTACAGACTTTAGCTAAAATAAAGTAAATTTCTCTAGACATGAACTCGTAAGACAAAAGTTAATAAAATGTAATCTTGTCATATCTCAAATTTTATCTTATTAATATTATACAAAAAAGGTGATAATAATAGTTATCTCATAGCATACATGTCATAAATCACATTGAAGCATTTCAAGTAAACATGCTTTTAAAAAATAGGTATAATATAAACAGAAAACAAATTATTTATTATTTCATTTAATTGTTTTTTTCTTACCTTAGGTGGTTCATAATAGCACATTATATCAAGTTTGGACTTGGATATTGTAACAATGACATATGCAAATTATCATTTATTTAATTATTATTTATGAGTAACAAATTTTTTCAATAATAAAGTTGGTGAGACTTTCTGTAATCTAAGGCAAATATGAAATAAAACTGCTATTATTTGTTATACCCATAACCTTTGAATCATGTATATTCAAAGAATAATGATTAAATAAGGTTCGCTTTTTCAATCAACAGATAACTTGAAGAATAATTTTTAAATTTTGACCAGTTGTCCATACACTCTGTCAAAACATCAAAATTATTCCTCAAATAAAGTTACCTATTGAAAAATTTACCCAAAATTAAATAGTGCATGTCCTCTTAATGTGCTTGTATGACTCATATTGTACTTTAATAAAAAAACAGTATTGATAAATATATTTATTTTAATATAATCACATAATGCTCAACAATATACAGTAACAGAACAGATTACCACTCGGTACACCATTTATATTATATTATTTACATGTTTTATTGTACATATAAAAGGAATACTACTTTGGTGATTACTAATAAACACTTAGCAAATAAAAGCAAATGTCTAAGAACAATATAAATGAATGCTAGTCATTATTGCATGGCAGCAATAGGAGCAATGTAATACCTAAAGATTAAGGAGGATCCACGTTTGTGTTGTTTGTTTCTTACCAAGTCTTTCCAGCAAATTTGCCAGGAAGGATATTTAGGCATTGCAGGGGGATTACCTGCTTTCAAACTGCTGCCAGCCACTGCCATGCAATTTGATACAACAACCATTGGATAAGTTATAGTACTAGTTACAAATGTCAGTAATTGAACAGTGTAATAACGTAAATCTTTAGTTTTGAATATATATTTGTTAACATAATATGCAAGCACTCCTGTAAGAGCCATGCATGTCAAATCTCCTAGTAATTTAGGTATAATACCATGGAAAAATCCGAGTATACCGTCGTCTTTGTATATAGAGACGATAGTGCCGAATAAAGAGTTATAATGTTGTTCTTTACCTATAAATGAGGCCATCATTCTTACTGACACAACTTGGAACGGATAGGACACGATGACTGAAGCAGTGTGCATAATCATGTCACGACGACCCAGCTTGATATAATCTTCAACTTTAGGGTCGTCATCAGTCACGATATTGGGTGGGTCATTAATTTCCGGAAGGTCTATACCAACCGCATAAATTACCTTCGGTGTGAGCTGACTTGATGCTATTAACCCGAGCACTCTTGCTGAGAGACCTCTGTAGCAACCAAAGAATCCATCTGACGCTTTGATATGTTTAATGTATTGGAATACGTTAGGTAATATCATGGCAGGACGTCCAAAAAGGGTAGTAGACCGGCGTGGCGGCAGCGGCTCGTATCCAAGTTGAATAAGAACTTTCGCATATTCCATAGGGTGGAAAACTGTCGTCACGAGTATTTGAGACGGCAAAGCCGCTACTTTTTCTTTTTCAATTTCGTTCATATTTTGACAATTTCACGTATTTCTGAAATCAAATATGACACGGAGCAAGGACCAAACAAACTTGAAACCACAGACTACTGAGATGTGAGAGGACACTACGTACCATAAACTAAAATGATAAAAATAAAATCTATAAAATACCGACAGTGTTGCCAAGTCAAGGAAACAAGAAGTGGCCAAACACTTTTTTTATAAAGGTGTTAGAATGTAAAAAATTCGTACCCTATTAAATGGCTTAAAGTGACCAAAAACGTGGGTTAAAAACAAGTTCATATTTTTTTTTTAATGTTTTATTCATTGTCCAAAACTTAATTAAACATAACACTCAATAGACGTTGCTGGTTCTGATACTTTAGAATCAAGGAATGAATATTTTTCTTGCTTCTCGATTTGATCCAACACTTTCACGGGTATTAGGTAAGAAGCATAAGTCTGCTTTTTTTTAAAATAATCTCTTTTTCTTAGTAAATAATTCTGTATAGCTTATTTTATTTCTATGCCTACTTTTTCTTTACCGCTCTCATGATGCTAAATAATTTTTCCTCCTCAGCATTTCAAATAGAGAGATACAGCCGTCAGAAGTGAAAACAAGTGCTATGAAAATATGAAATATGATATGGAAATATAAATTATTACGTATTATTATGTTGTTAAATTTGTGGCTAAAACATTTATACCATTTCCATTTTTTTATTTTCTCGATGACAGCTCCTGTGAAAACTTGAGCGAGCGACTTTTTTACATTATGTATGAATAATTTTATAAAAATATGACGTTTACACACGTACAAGGTTATACCAGAGTCGAAGAAACTGATAGAGATGGAGCTATATCGATAAACGTAACACGATAACAGACCCGATATTTTTTACAAAATGTAAGAAACTAAACTAATGCCGGATACTTTTGTACAAATTTGTTAACTAATATTATATTTAATTACAAGATGTTACACGTATTAGTTCTTGATTGATAATGCCAACTTCTTCAAAATTTTCGAAGCTGTTGTATAATAAGTAGGTATAAGTACAAAATGACGGTGGGCCATTGAGTGTTCCCACCTTGAAAAAATATATTTGAATGATTTTGTTGTATTTGTCTTTGTTCAAAATATAATAAATATATGCGATCGATATGATTACTTATTTGGTCACAACACTACAACTATCAAATTAGAAATGTCATCGACAAAATAAAGAAATGGAAATATATGTAGTATAGTCTTCTTCTTCTTCTTCTTCCTAACTTGGCAACCGGTCCTCTTTAATGAAGACCATTACTGCCATTATCGAGTGAATTATATTGTCAAGTGTTATGACGATTCAGTATACTAACAATATGGTGGCTCCCTTGTTAGAACTTTCTAGGGAATTTTTGTGTGATCTCGGAATGAATGCTTTCAGCTTATATTTATAATCCACTTCACCTATGCACAAAAACCAAACTATATCACGCAAAACGCCACAAATATTACATAATATAGGGTCTAAAACCTAAGTAAATGAATTAAAAATAACAACCACAACATGTCACTTCAAGATCCCGCCAAAAAAAACCTGTAGTATAGTCATTATTATATTTTGATATATTTAGATAAATCACTCTCAAATGTTGCCAGATATAGCCAAAAAATGGTTAGCTTGGCAACTCTGAATACAGATAAGAAACGTCATAATGACAAATGTCAGTGATTTAGTATCTCTTTATTTCAAACAGCTTTGATGGAGTTTTTGGCGGGATCTTGAAGTGAAATGTGGTTTTTATTTTTAATTCATTTACTTAGGTTTTTGACCAGTGGCTTAACTATACCATCTGAGGTCCGTAGCAAATTTATTGGACGGAGCCCCGGGCCCCCAGTAAAAATCGTCACGTTGTAATTTAATTAATATTTTTACACCTGTGGGTAATAAAAATGCCGATGATTGACGTGAAGAAGTTTTATTCGAATTCTACACAGTTGCAAAATACACGAACCCACAACACTGTTATTTATTTCACTGTTGTTTCGCTTCCTTTTATCGCTCGATGTTATCGCTTTGTACTTCTAAACTGAACTGTTCCGTATATTCATATTAATCTATGCTGAACTGCCTCGGCGCCGCGCCTGAGCCGCTTAAATACCTACAATAAACGATCGTAGAAAAATCGTGAATCATCGCTATCTTTCTCGACGTTTAGTTGCTATGCCTACTCGATGACGTCATCAATGGGATAAGCCCTATACATGAGTGTGTAAACTGCGATGTTTACACAAACATGCGCCGCGGTTGTTTACGACGAGAGAAGGTTGTAGTTGCTTCGAGATACTTCGGGAACAGGATTTTCTATTTTTTTAATCGGGTTGTAACAGGTCGTAACAATATCATCAATGACATCGTCAATGTTTAAAGAACAGGCCATAGAATTTTCAATAGAAAGAGTAGCCAAGTTACGTAGTCTATCTTGTCCCATAGAGTTCCATATATAGGTTTTTATTAATTTTGTTATAAATGTAAGGTTACTTTGAGCTCGTGGCCCCTGGGACCAGGGCCCCCGTTGGGCCCAGGGCACATGGCATTTTGCCGGCCATAACACCCTATAGTTACTTCCCAGTTTTTTTCCCTCTAATATGTAATATTGTTGGAGTTTTGCTTGATATAGTTTGGTTTTTGTGCATAAGTGAAGTGGATTATAAATATAAACTGAAAGCATCTATCCTGAGGTCCCACTAAAGCTCCCTAGAAAGTTTTTACAAGGGAGCCACCATCTTGTTAGGATACTGAAATCGTCATAAGACAGGACATTCATTTGATAATGGCAGTAATGGTCTTCATTAAAGAGGACTAGTTGCCAAGTTAGGAAGAAGAATAGATAAAATGTAAATCATAAAAGTTGATGTCCCTTTTAAACAAACACGCACACTCACACTCACAAATTTACCATTTTTTAGTAGTATAGTATAAATTGTAAATAAATGAGGAGACGCATGTATTTGGAACATCTATAATTCAATTCCTAAACGGTTATAGTAAGCTGTTCAATTATTGTACACTCTTCATCATTTTTGTATGGTAACTGTGGTGTTATAATTTGTGATCCTTTGTGAGTATTACTTCGCAGTTCATTATTTACCTGAAAAAGTAAAATATATAATAGATGCCTAGTGTTGTAAACTTGTAAGAGAGCGCCTGGAATATGAACATTTAAAATATTTAAATGTTTTTTAAGTAATCCATTGCTAGCCACGAACATCATACGTATAGATACCTACAAATTATTATTACACAGATTATGGAATGAATATTATGAATTTAACTAAAAAAGGAGGTAGTGTTTGCATAATATTTGTATAGAAATGGCTAAATAAAAGTAAGAAGTCAAATAGACGCTCATGGGTTCATCCTATTTTGATCCAGAGAGAATAATATTGTGGATTCCATACGCTATATAAAAAGATCTACGAAAGGATTAGTGCAAGTTTTGTAATTATCTTCGGAAGAATATCAAAATATTCACAAATTATTAGTTATAGGTTCCTATTTTATGCAAACACTAACTTTTTTTTAGTTAAACTCATCATGTTCGTAATTTCTACACGTATAATTTTGGTGGCTAACATTGTATTACACAAAAAGATACAGAGATAAAGCAATGCGGGGCGGCATGGCGCGGCGGCGCGGAGCGCCTGTGGAGCCATCTACACGAGCCCTTTAGTATATAACTTGAAGTTTTTTAAGTCCGGTGAAGCTGTAAAAGCCGCAGCGGCTTTAGGGCCCCTAAGGCTAACAGTGTAGTCAGTTCTAAAAAAAAAAAAAAAAGCGGGATCTTAGCCTGTTATGTAGTGGATTTTGTTTTTTATTCATACATTTGTGTCGTTTAATGCTTCGTAATTGTGCAGTACTCAAATTATTGGCAATAATAACATGGATCATGAATTCTGAGAAGCCACAAAAGCTCCCTGAAAAGTTTCTAACAAGGAAACCACCATAATGTTAGAATACTGAAATCATCACAAGGCAGACTATATAATTAATCACTCGATAATGACAATAATAGAATTTGGCAAAGAAGACTAGTTGCCAAATAAGGAAATAAGAAAAAGTATTATACAACGTTATTTTGGCTAGGGTTTTATTTTTTACCATTTAATTAAAAATAAATTCAAAGTAACACTTAAAAGAAATATTACCAAGTTAGCATCTGATTCATCACTGTCATCACCTTCTTCGTCATCTGCGTCTTGTTCGTGATTATCATCACCATTCTCCGACGGTTCATCTTTCTCCTCTAAAGTTTCCCATAAACGGTCTTTCTCCATCAAGTCTGTTAAGGGAAAACCATTAATTCGATTTACACATAATCTTGTTGAATGTGTCTGAGAATTTTCCTGATTCTTTTTGGCATCAGTGATACAATCCAAGAAAAACCGCTGTAACACTTATAGTAAAGTAAATTCTAGTAGATGTTTTGTGTTTTAACTTATTGGTAAGAGTACCTCTGAATCTTAAAGAACCCTTCCTGTTGACAGGTTTATCTTCAATAGTCACTTCTAATATGACTCCTGGGATAGTTTCTATTGTAACATCGTTAGGCTTCTTTTCTTCATTGGTATTTGTCTCATCGTCTTCCTTGTTCGCCTTGAAAGTTTTATTTTGTATTAGATAAACAAAGTGGTTTTAAATTAAGTTACGATATTATAATTATCGCCGCAAAGGCCATTTACAGTAAAAAAATAACATAAATATCTTAAATAATTTTATTAAAGTTAAATATGTTAAGTTTTGATAGAGGTTTTGACTTTGCTTTTTCTCTGGGATAATCAATGACTTTATACTTTTACAACTACCTCGGTTAAATCTCTCTCCGCGTCTAATACAATGCAAAGAGTTATGTAAAAAAAAAAATTTACTAAAGCATGGAACATCCAGAGATAGAGCGTCGCGGCGTACTATCGATTGTTCTTTTGTTTTTTGAACGCATCCTAAGTGAATTTTTGAGCGTATGCGTAGCGTATTTGTTGTCTCAGCCAGGGGAATTTCCGTCTCACATAGAAATCTAAAATACTGAAGGGAAGCAGTGCTGCCATTTTAGCGCTTTCGGCGCTATATTTCGCGGAATTTTAGGGAAATCAAATCCCTTAATTAATAGTAGACTGCTAGCGGAAAATCTAGCGCTTTACCGAAATTATTGTTAAATTATACCATACTTTTTTATCTTTATAACCATTTCAAAACAAACGTTATTTACTCTGAATGTTTTTAAACTTCTGAATAAGCTTAAAAATTATGTCACTTCCACATTCTAATGCAGGTTTTAGCGGAGGTGTGAGGAACAGAGAATGAAATTCCTCATCCGCCATAGAAAAGGGAGGATCCTCCTGCCAGACGGGTGCTATGTCTGGCGGCAAAAACAGAGCCGCTGCGGCTTTTACAGCTTCACCGGACTTGGGGGCGAGCGCTTAGGGGTCGTCGCGAATGCGAAAATGTCGCGATCTATTTAATTCCCTAATCCTACGATTCGAGCTAACTAAATATACACATAGGCACGTTCCCTTTCTCCTGGGAGGAAGGAAGGAACCGTGCGTATGTGTATTCAGTAATCGGAATGTTTCTACACTAACTAGCGCTAACTAACTAGCGTAAAAAAGAAAAAAAAAGGTCCCTCACAGAACCTATGTACCTGTGTGGTGTGCACGTGTGTATGTTCATACGTGTGTAGTGTTGTATGTAGGTAGCTAAGTGATGCACGTACAGTGTCACTTGTATCGCGCGGGCGGTTGCCTGACCCAAGGGTTTCACACCGAGGAACGGACCTAGGCTTGGGTTGCCGCTAGAGAGGGTGGACGTGACGGGTGTGCGGGAGCGAAGTTAACCGCCCGTCCTCTGCGGAAACTCCATTTCCGAGGAAGGGGTTGGGCTAACCGGGGCGTCCATATCTAATTCGACTGGGAGGGCCGAAAAAGAATTAGTGAGGGGTGTTGTTGCCGCGGGGGCAACGGGTTTAGCGGGGCGTCCGTAGGGGCCGGGGGTGAATGATCGCTGTTGCGATTTCCCTTGGGACGTAAGTGGGGCGCGACTCGCACTTGCGAGGCTAGAGGGGTGGGGGTAATCGGTCGCGGGTACCGAGGCGGGCCGCGTGAAACCGGGTGACGGGGCGGCGGGTGAGATCGCGGCGAAGGTGGAGGGGATGGCGTGCGCGGCATCGACGCTCTGATTGGCCGATGGCGGACTTAGCGAGTCCGCCATCTGTGTCCTGCTAACATAGTCGTTGCTATGCGCGGGCATACGCAGCGACATGTAATTGAATAGGCGCTGGTTTTCGGCTTCCAGCTGCCTGAACCTATCTTCTAATTCCGCGAGTTTTGCTTCGGCCATCGCGGTGGCGGTTTGGAGGATGGGGGAGTGAATTTAAACACCTCCCTGCCTGGAGGGCAGGGGGGTACGCCGAATTAGTTTAATGGGCTATCCGAGCCCGGAGCAATGAGACCTGTGTGTCGAGGTGCAATGACGCACACGAAAAGGACCTAACGTTTCCCTAGGGGAGTCCCTAACAGTCTCGTGGCAGAGGACGCAGGCCGGTATAAACCATGGCTCCGCCCAAACAACCACGAGGATGGATGGTAAGGATAGGAAGGGTTGGGTAGGAGACACCTGAGGGTTAACTATGCAAAAAGGCAAAGGCTAAGATTCCCAGGCCCGTCCGAGTTATCGTTTACCTCAGAAGGAGGTAACCGGAAAGCGATCGGGTCACGCCCCGTTCGTCTTCGTTAACACCACTAGGTATCCGACGAACGACCACGAAAACGTGGATTTGCGTGTCTTTTGAAATAAGATTCGCGCTGAAAAGCGCGTTTGTTGTCGTACTGAGAAGTACGGTTTTTCGTGTGCACCGAAGTGCTACACGAAATGTGCGAGCGAGACAGCGCTATGCGCGCAACGAGTACCTAGATACTCGCTACACAACAATAACACCGTCTTCACTACAAAACGCGGTATGAAAAGCTTAAAAAACTAGCTTAAAACCTTGTGCTTTGAACCGGCAGGCTTAGGACCGGGTCCGTGGATCAAAGCAAATAAGTCGTACACTAGTTCAAGCAGAGCGCGAAATTCAGATAGCGATCGAGAGCGCGAGCGGACACGTCCGTTTACACCAACGGTCGAAATCGGAATCTTTTTAAGTTATGTGCTAAAGAAGAAACGAAGTTATACTGCCCCCCGACTGTTGTAGTCGGGTTCTTGTATATATACTCAACGACAGAGTTAATTTCTTTATCGCAATGTAGGATAGTAGGATGCGTCCTATGTGGCTCGATAGATGTCGCTATGTGTCGCTACGTAGTTGTGTCGATGCGTTGATGCGTCAGTTGTGGCGAGAGATGTCGCTACACAGATATTGAAAGAATATTCAGCTCAATGAATATAGTGAAAAATAAATTAGGTAATGCTCTTAACGTAAACACGATTAATGTGATTTTCCAGGTTAGAATGGGCTTAACTTCTAAACAATTCACTATGATTTGATTCAATTATGATCTTTCTGATGACGTATTGAGGCAAATTGGAAGTAACGGAAAGTAGCTGAACACGAGCAAGCAAAAGGTAAAATAACAAAATTGGAGAAATCAGTGGTCAGTGTAAACAACAAATGTGTCTATTTAGAGAAATGTAACCGCGCCCTTGAACAAAAAGTACAAGATATTGAACAATCAAAATCAAAATAATCTTTATTCAATTTAGGCCCTAAAAAGGCACTTATGAATGTCAAAACACTACTGCCGGTTCGGAAAATATCCCAGACATCGAGAAGAACCGGTAAGAAACTCGATCGGGTTTATCTCTTTTTTTTTGTTAACTGTACAAATGTTACAAATATAACAGGTATAATAATAATATATTAGTGGATGCACAGAGAGGGAGTCACTTCCAGACATCACTATCATTCACATAATGATCCACCCTATAATAACCTTTTGACAGTAAAACCCGCTTGACATGGTCCTTGAACTTGTTGTCAGGTAAATCAGTAATGTGCTTCGGGATCTTGTTATAGAACCTAACACTATTACCTAAAAAACTTTTATTAGTCTTACTAAGTCTAAAACACGGTACGACTAATTTATCTTTATTTCTAGTATTTAAATTGTGCTGATCTTTGACAAAATCCAGCTTGTCTAAGTTTTTACGGACATACATTATGTTATCAAAGATGTATTGGGAGGGCAAAGTTAAAATACTAAATTCCTGGAACTTGTTCTTTAGTGATTCGCGGGGTCTCATATTGTAAATTGCTCGAACTGCCCGCTTTTGTAATATAAATATGGTATCTACCTCAGCTGCTGAACCCCACAGCAAAAAACCGTAAGACATTAAGCTATGAAAGTAAGCGAAGTAGACTAACCTAGCGGTGGTAATATCTGGTAACTTGCAAATTTTGCGTACTTACTGCGAATGCAGCAGAACTTAATCTTCCCGCCAAAGTTTTAATATGCGAACCCCACTGTAATTTTGAATTAAGGGTAATGCCCAAGAAGACAGTACCATCAACTAAGCCTACTAAATTCCCTTTTATCTTGATACTACTATCAACACTCCGAACATTGGGCAAGACAAATCTCATACATTTGGTTTTGTTTGCATTTAGTAGTAAATTATTTAAAGCAAACCATTCAGAGATTTTAAATAAGGTGTTGTTTAATTGCCTAAGCTCCGAATCTATTCTTTTCACTTTGAATATAAGTGAAGTGTCGTCTGCAAAAAGAACCATGTCAGCACCATTTTCAACAACGGACGGTAGATCGTTTATATAAACGAGAAACAAAAATGGTCCCAAAATCGAGCCCTGAGGGATGCCGACTCTAACCAATGATCCCGAAGAGGTTGCTCCATTTACACTTATTTCCTGACAGCGCTCTGTTAAATAAGAAATTAGGAGGTCGAGAGAAGTTTCACGCACACCATAGTGTTTTAGCTTAAGTATAAGCGTACTGTGGTCAACGCAGTCGAAGGCCTTTGAGAGATTACAGAACATACCGTTTGCATCCTGCGACTCCTCCCAAGCCCTATATATATGACTTAGCAGTGTTGCACCAGCGTCAGTGGTTGATTTAGATTTTGTGAAACCATATTGCCGACTATCCAAAATCTCTTGTGCTTTTAAATATTGTACTAGCTGCTTGAGTAGCTAGCTGCTGCGTAAATATAATAACGTAACGCGTAACGTAAATATAATTTAGAAATAGTGTCGAGTACACCTGCCCGGCGAAAATGTTAAGGAATTAGTGGCTACAATCGGTAATATAATTGGTGTAACCTGTGACGGATTTGAATGGCCACGAAAAATTGACCCACCGAAAGAAGGATTGAAACAAGCTTCCATTCTAGTAGGATTTAAGACTATATCTAGTGAATCCAGAGACAAATGGTTGGAGAAACGTCGTAAAGTACCCGAAACAATAAGCAGTTCTATTACAGGCGGGTCGACGAATAGTAAAATACACATAAATGAGGACTTGGCCAAGACCACAAGAACATTAGGTACTATGGAACGCCAAAACACAACTTCGGGGTATTTACAAATACATTTGGATGACAAATGGAAGAATACTTGCGAAGAAAGAAGACGGCGGTAAAACCATATGGCTCAGATCAGAAAGTGAATTAAAAGATCTTGTAAAAGTATAGTACGTTTAATGTTAATTTCCCTAAAATGTGTATAGCTACCTACCTGAATAATTTATTTTATTAAAATTCGCAGACATAAACAATATTGATTTTATAAATAATAGTGTAGTTGAATATGTTTGTGTTAATATCATAAATACATTGACAAGTACCTTAGTAAACAAGAAAAGTACTAAGCATATTATATATAAACATAAGATCCTTAAATAAATATTTTAATGAGTTACTCGTAATCATTCACAATAGTTTTAGGTTTAGTTATTATTGTCCTGAGCATCAGCTATAATTAATAATTATAATATAATGAATATCAATTAATACAAACATTCATTAAATATTCTTATTTTTGGGATAATTGCATTTGATTTTAATTATTAATTATAGGATTTCCCAATGGTGAAATCGAAGACTAGGTATATTAGTTAGTAACGGATAACTTTGCGCTGTGGCGCGCAATTGCGCCAACTCAGTTTACTGCACCAGGTGTGTTAACACACTTATTCCAAATGTGTTGGCGCGCAGCGAGCCGGTTTATGGGATATCGTGGCGTCGCACCCCCCCCCCCCCCCACTCGCGTCGGTCAACTGACTCATTAATTTCTCTAATTCTGTAACTTTCGTGTGAGTTCCGACCTGAATTTTCTAAAATCCTTATTCCTGGCCTGTGATACTTCTTCAGATAGGCATCCAATAGGAACTATGGAAAAATGTTCCGCTATTTCAGGCCAATGGATGAGAAGCTTGTGGACGCTTGACCGAATCCAAGCATGCAGCAAACTCAACCCATATTTGTATAGGTATTTACAGGTAGAAATTATACCAATGAGCCTACCTACTTACCTGCCGAACTTATCAATTCGGGTGTCACAAACAACCCTGCCCTGGTATTATTCATTAGTTGGGTAATAAACGTAGGTTGCACGTGTTTTATGGATGTTCCTGTGGTTATTTAAGTTAACAACGTATTTGTTATGCTGTCTGCGTCAGTTTTAGTTAATTATAGTTTATGACAGCTTATTTTTAATTTTATTGTGAGTGGCTAGTATAAACATCTAATTTTTATTTACATCTCAAAACCTGCATAAAACTGGCACCATATATGTCTTTGGAGAAAGTATGTTATTATAATGACTAGATACTGGAATAAAAATTTTAGAATGAAAAGCGGCGAGACATACGAGATAGTCATATTTATAGGTAGCCTTCCATACATTAAAAACGGTTTTTCTCGATTTACTCCAAAACTGTGAGTCCAATCAAAAAAGTCATTTGATCCATATGTGTTACCAAATAATATAGCAATCGAATGGTATATTAAATTTGTGAAGTGACGACTTTCAATCTTTAAGTCGCCTACGTCCAACCGCTTGTATGGGAACGATACACCGCGCGCCGGCGCAGTAAGCTGCGTTTGAGTTATTGAGTTGGCGCAAGGAATTTTGCTGAGATACACATGGCTAATGTTAGTACTTGTAGCATTGTTGCCAGATCAGAGCGCTTCCCGTAAATTCAGGAGGGTTTAAGTTCCTAGGGGTAAAAGGAACAAAATGTAGAGCAGGATTTACGGGATAATATTTTAAAGGCCCCGGCTAAGCTGGTATGTAATGGCTGGTAATGTAAAGTACATTTCTATAATCAGCGCAGGGCTTTAGGCGCATTCCGAGTTAGATTCACGAGGAAGACGAGATAACCATCCAGCAACAGCGTTTGTATTTGGATGTGCTAATTACTAAATCTATACAATAAAATAAAATTGATGTGATATTTATAATTTCAAAATAACAACTTTTTATTAACCGCTTATGAAAGTAAACCAACCTTTATTCCAAAATGAATTTTCAAAGTTTTTGCCTTTCTGTCTGTTTGTTCCGGGTAATCTCGGAAACGGTTGGACCGATTTTGATGGGACTTTCACTGGCAGATAGCTGGTGTTATTTACATTGTTAGCTATTTTTATTTTAGAAAAAGATATAGTGTACAGCGGAAATAAAGATCAATTCGGCAAAACAACTAAATTGAGGCGTTTAAATGGCTTACGCCGAGTAAACCATAAGAGATATATAAAAATAATGACGTACATAATTGTAGGTCTTAAAAAGACCTAAAAGTCAAGGAGAGTATATATCTATCTTTTAAGGATCAGCCACTATAAGCATTTTTGTCTTTAAAATAACCGAGAGGGGATAGTACGATTCTTGCGTGTGCCAGATCGAAGACATTTTTTAGTCCACAAATATTTTTGTTACCTGCAAGATAGAAATTCTTGGCTCTTGGAGTTTAGACGCCATTTCCATACTTCTCATAAATTCCTCATCTGCTTTCTTCTCTAAGTTCAGTTTATAATTTTTTTGTGTTCGCCACATCTAAATTATAAAACAAATTATATATATTTTATTGTTTAGTAGTTTTAGACCATTACAACAGCAATGTTACTGCTGGTTTTGTGATAAAAAAAACGTTTTAAAATCTCCCTATTCTATAAAAAATAACATGAACCGACTTACGTGATAACCGCAGTAGCACAAGACCAAGTACAAAAATTACTTTGAGTGTTATAAAGATTATTTTATCTGTGTTTTCTTCCTCTGTGTCTGGTTGTTGGTATAAAGAGACATATGGGGTTCTTGATGGTGGATCTTCAACCCAAGTTTTGTCGACGCTCTTGAAAAATATAAATTGTGTTCTTTATTTCTATTCCGATACTAATAACGCGAATGTAGTGATTTTAGCTATCGTCGGCTAGGCAAAAACAAGGAGATCCCAAGAGGAATGACATCAGGCAAGTGGCCGGTTATAAAACACTAAGCCAAGTTTCAGTTCATAACGTAAATGAACAAATCGTACTGTTTCCACCTTACTTAGGTGGGACAAGAGCAAGTTGAAGATATTTATTAAATTTTTTTTTTACAAAATAAACAATAAATACTTACCTATAAGAAATCACATAATATACTCCGTATGTAATTAATAAGATATATCATTATTCAGAATTTAGGTTAGTTATGTCCAAGGGTCTTGAACCTCATGAACGCATGTCAACAAGCACCTGTAGGGGTGTTCCGGCAGCTGTACTTGAGTTCCAGTCCCCCCACTAGGCTTGAAGTATTACGATCTTCGGCCACATCTTCATTTAACATCAGGTGGGATTCAACACCGACCCTAGCCCTTAATCAAAGTAGAGCGAGATTATCATTCGGCGCCCTTGGGTCGTCCATAAAAAAAATGAACAAGATGGGCTACCATCCAAAAAATATATACCTACATATGCTTGAAAAACATAACCCTCCTTTTTCGCAGTCGGGTAAAATAGCACTTACAACAACAAAGCTGCCGTTGTGCGTAGCTCCCATATCGTGTTCAGGCCAAGCTTCATCGAAGTCCGCGGAGCACTGCGCACTTCGTACACCCTGAGCGTTCACTGCGTTCACTTTCTCCGCGCCCGACCGTGTGAACAACATGTATTCCTCCAAAGGCTTCATGATATAATCGTTAATTTCTACAAATATATCTGTAAGACAATAATAATTTTTAAATTGAAATCTTTTAGAACTTATGGCTTATAACATAATGGATCTCTTTCGTCTACATTGTAGCAAATTCATGATTTAGCAAGAGCCAACTTTTTACTTAAATACATACTATAAAACTCAACGTCTCTGTATGTCTTTCCGTTTATGTTCTTTTCAAGCAAGAACCACTTATCCGACTTAAATGGACTTTCTTTAATTAACAGATATTTTATATGGCCAGGTTATAGGATATAATTTGTTACATAAAGTGAATTAACGGTGACGATAATGGTCAAGCAATTAAAGAAATAAACCTTTTGGGGCGCTTAAATGACTTACGCTAAATAAATCATAAGAATTACAATAAGGATAAATATCAGGCTGTGTCTAGTTCAGGCGCTAGGATTCACTAGTATAAAACAAATAATTATAATTATGTCGTAGAAATGAGGCTCAGATTCCTGTAATTTATTCTAATAATATATTAAATAAATATATCAAATCAATGTACTACAAAATTGTACTACCAGTCGGATTCAAAAAAATATTTTGTATATGATAGCCAGATTTACGAGGAATAGTATATTAGCCATAGAATAGAGTAATACATAGGTATAGACTATTTAGCATTAAGCTACATCTCTCAGCTAAGTCGAACAACAAAGCGCTCCCGTACTGCTTTATCCGCGTGCGTTACCGTAATGGTTAGTGATATGTAGCTAAATACAGTGTTCTACAAAAATATCAGTCCTTAGTATAACTAAAAAAAAAAATCCGCGATACCATTATGCGTATCTCTTATACATAAGCTAAATTAAGGTATTTTGTGACAAAAGTTTGTTGAAAATTAAAAAGTCATTTACAGCATGTTATTTGAACGCATAATTTAAGAGATAATGGAAAATTAAAATAATTTAACACTCAGCGTGCGATGTGATGAGAAAATTATACGCGGGTGAAACCGCGTGGCACAGCTAAGTTATTTATAATCCACTTCATTTGTGCACAATAACCAACAGCATCGGCTCTAGCACATTTAGCGCTCGGGTGTAAACAATACCCTGGCAACCCTGCAGGAGATGTGTACCTTCAATAAATTACTTACATTTATAATTTGGGAAGCAATAGCACAATTACTTTACTTGCGTTTTAATTAGGTACTATTTTAAGACTGATTACACGTTGAAACAAAACTACTATGTAGAGGGTGGGAAAAATATGAGTAAATTATTTATATTTTTCGGCCATAGCACGGCTACGTGGTCTTTGAGAGCGCCGCAACCAATGCACTATGCAGGCTCTTTGGAGGTGTCGCGAGTAACCGGCGCGCGGCGGGGCGGCGCTCGACGTCCCACAAGATTCACCCTGCACTATTAGTTAAGCTGGCACTGATAACCAAACTACATCACGTAAAATGCCGCCTAAATTACATGAATACAGGGCCAAATAACATAAGTTTATGGATAAAAATATAAATCACTATAAGATAGATCAAGATTCCGCCAAGAACTCCAATTAGTTCTCACCATTACGGATCATTAGATCTTTCATATTTAGTTAGTGCATCTTGGATTGTTATTGTTATTACTGTCATCGAAGCGTATGAAACGAGATTTCTTAATAAATAAATTAAAAACTTAGTATAACTTACTAGAAAGGCATCCATTGTATCCTTTGTAAATTTTTAACCTGGGATCTGTTGTATTTAAACCTCCGATTTGAACTTCATTAGATCCTATATCAAAAACTTCCCAAAGTCCTTGCGGTGGTAATCTCTCTAACGGTACTTCTATTCTGTCGATCAGCAGTTTTGCTACTGGACCTATTCTCGTATAGTATACTGTGTGACGAGCGCCTGTTAAGAAAAAGTTCCATAATGTTTTATTAAAAATGCAATACAGGTGTGCGCTTGGCCTCGATCTTACTTGATGGTAAGTAAAGATGACGCCGACGATGTATGCCTATTCACTCTTCGCTTGAAGACTCCCAAGATATAGATGGATGGGAAAACAGACGACGGGAGTGAATTCCATTCCTTTGCCGTTCACATAATGAACGACGAAGCATAAATCTTCGTGCGAATCAGAGGAATTTCCACGACATAAGGGTGGAATCCTTCACGGTATCTAGTTGTTCCATGGTGGAACGGATTGGGCGGAATTAAATCGTGCAATTCCTGTGCACACTCTCCAAAGTGCAACCTGTAAAACACTGAGAGGCAAGCTACCTTACGTCGATGCTCTAGACTGAGCATTTTTGCCGTCATCAGTGCTTCATTGCCAACCTCTATGGAGGTAAGGAGTGGCCAACTGATATTTGATATCTATTGTACTAACTGATTTAACTTTACTCATATTTTATTTAGGCCGGCATGACAGCGGAGACAGCCAATGGATTTCGATCTCTTGGTAGTCACCGTTATGTTTGGATTGTGTTGGGCTCACCCTCAAGGAAAGTAACATGATAACATCAATATGCTGTGCTACTAAAGAAAAAAATTACATCAACATACGTATCTTTATCAGTATTATTACGTTCAGCATTCATATCATGAATATAAGTTTTATATATATTTACTTATTAAGACAATATAATTAGTAAAGAGATTATTAGGTTACGTAGACTTTTTAAAGTAACTTTTAAAGTAAGCATTTGAAGCAAAAGTATTTGATCGTATTGAAAAAATTTTTTGAGCGAATTTGAAATGTCTACATTATCAGATTATTATTTAAGACAATATAATTGTTGAGGAGATTAAGTTAAATCTCTATACGTAACTTTTAATGTAAGCTTATTAAACAAAACTCGTTTAATCGCATTCGAAAGATGTGGAACGTAATAGAACTTATTTAAGTAAAAAGACTAATTTTAAAATGAGCTTAAATAATTTTTAGGCTAAGTTTCTGAAAGAAACAGTAGGAACGGTGGCTTATGTAAATATATGACTAGATACGTAGTTAAGTATTGAAAAGTTGGTTACAAAGTATCAGATTTTAACTTCAATTAGTTACTGACATATACGAAACAGTAAGACAAATATTAACCCCGTAAAAAACTTAAATAAATATGTATTACCGTTCAAAAAAATTCTATTTTTCACTTCAGCACCGAAGGCTGAATCTTCGCGGTCCTCTTCAAATTTCAAATACCCGTCTTGTGTGATTGCCACAAGAAGATAATAACTGCGCCTGGAAATTTCATATCAATATTTTGTTTTGGCATATTTTAAGAATTTACTAATCGTTGTTACTATTAAATACGTACTTGTTTTCAGTTTGTACCAAAAGGAGAACTGTATTTTTCTGTCGAAGATCGTTGCTAGAGAAAGCTAGTTTAATTTTCACCTGCAATTTAAATAAATACTTACAAATTTTTAATATAAACTCTTCGTCGTTGCTATAGTAATTTCTTAGAAATGATATAAGTATAGGCTTACAAGTTAATTGACAATTTATTTGAAATAAAAGTAACTTATATATGGCAAGAGTCATTTACTTATAATTCATAATAATTAAATTAAATTCGAGATAAATAAATAAATAATAAAATATTATATAGACACAATTTTATACACGGCTATTTAATCCATTTAACGGGAGGCTATCGAATCCGTGATCCCTTGGCTTAAGAGTATATAATAAAGTGCTTACTACCACTGCACCACGAGGCGTGACAACAAACAAAACACCATTACATTTACAGAATTACTGTTTCATATTTTTTTAACATAATTTATAGATTTTAGAATTTAATCACAATTTCGATAATAAGTGACGATGTGGTCCAATATGATAACATGTTAGGCCCAGAGTGATATTCAAGTGTAGCTACTTGAAGACACCTATAGGTGCTTGGTAACAGATTTTCCATTTGAGGGTGGTAGCTAGCCAAGCGGTCATTAGAAAAAGCCCTACCACCATGCTATGCTTTCAGCACGATGTTTTCCTTAAAAGCTTAAGTTTATTGTAAAACTTGACCCTATATCAATCTATGCTGTGTGATGTGTTCAATAACTACTTGTTAACATTTTTTACATACATCGATGAATTAATATAAATTGGACCCATATTTTGGAATTTATACCTTAACTATAGCCTCGACAAGTACAAATTTCCTCTGTAATATACTTTCTCCATTAAAATCGGCACCTTTCTCCTCCATACAGTATTCCCCAAAATAACTAGTCAGCTCACAATCACAACTGCTTTCTTGGTTCGTGAAGTCCTCAGTGCAAACACCTCCATTCTTGCATGGCTCCGAATCACATTTCATGTTGCATTCTGGCAAAACACCCGTTAGATCTAAAAATGTAATTGATATTTTAAACCAGGAACATATTGTTTTTCACTTTACCTATAAATTCAAATAGAAAATAATAATTAAAATTATAAAAAATTTTGAATACATAAAATATTGTAATATTTTTTATTATAATAACAAATATTTAGAAATAATCACAAAACGATTTACAGGCAAATCTACTAATTCAATCCTTCATATTATGTATCATACCCAAAGTAGGACTAGTTAGTTTACAGATTAAGAAATGATTGATTTAGAAAATTGTGTTCTAAACTACTACTATACACTAAACAGGTTTAACTTTTTTAGCATAACGAAACAAAAATAGCTCTAAAATTTCATCACCCGTGCCTACAACATGATGTGTAACCGTCAATGATAAAATAATGTAAATTAATTTTACTGGCTTTCATTTATTTTTAATTCTGTAAAAATGATTTAAAGGTGTATTTTGTTTGTGTATTAATTATCACCGTTAAATTTGATTGGTATAACTTTAGCTATATCGATAGATTTAACAAAATTTTAGGTGATCGTATCTTTCAATTTTAAGTCACTGGATTGATTAAGTATATCATATTTTTTTTAAACTGTTGACACTTCATGCTTGCAGTACATGAAGTGTAAACTAGGCGCAATAAGTCTCATTTTGTGCAGAGACTTTTCAATAATTTTTAAGTAATTTTGGAATAATTTTAGTTTGTGTTTCATTTCGTGGCCGTCTTTCTTTGTTGTTTTTATTTATCTTTTCTATTTGTGGAAATTTGTAATTGGCCTTCTATTTCGATTATTTCTATTACTCTTTCTATTAGCTGTAAGTTTTTCTAACAATGTAAAATAAATAAACTAAAAGGTGTATGATATGTATGCGAACGTAAGGACAAGTGAAACAGCCCGTAGCTAGTAGCACACTCAGTTTATTTGTCAAGCGACATTACTTATATATAGGGGTGGATGCAACCACCTTCATATTATAAAGATAATATAGAACAGTGTATATTTATAAGAAAACAGAATATTCCATTGTAACATATATTTATTTAATTTATTAAACCTAATAATGTATAATACCCGAGGTTAGATGAAGTAGAATTATTCGTTTTTGATATAAACCATTAATCATTTATATTACCTTGTTCTATATTCTGCTGTGCTTTTCTAGAAAGGTCTACGACGTGGTCAGCTATTTTAAATCCCCTTACGCATCCAACGTACCCTCCTTGCGGTAAAAGGGTTGCTCTGGTTGCTAAATGTAAAGAGTAAGGATCATAACCGCCCAGGTTCATTTGGAAATAATCGGTAGGCGGTGCTGGGGGTCTTTGTGGTCGAATTACCTCTGTAAGAGATTTTTAAACATAATATGACTTAAAAATTTTATACAAGATCGTTATAAGGACTGCGTATGACCTGATGGTAAGTGAAATACAATAGAAATAATAGACAATCACTGGGAAATGAGTAGGTATCCATTGATGACCCGATCGAGTTTCTTGCCGGTTCTTCTCCTATGACTGGAATGTTTTTTGAAGAGGTAGTAGTGGTAGATGTGTTTTGACATACATAATTGCTTTCTTAGAGCCTAAATAGCCTAATTGTCAAAGTGACCATGCTAAGCCCAATCATACCACAGCCAAAACTATAATTAAGGATTTTTATTTATTTTAGGAACAAAATGTGTTGTCAAAAATGCCTACTTCTAAAAAAAGCTGCACCTTCTTTATCATGTTTAATAGTAATGATTAGTAGATATTTTTGTCAATTATTGCGCATTAGGATATTAACCAAATGACTAGAAAATCCTTAATATACCATAACACAATACACGTCTTTCTGCTATGTTTTGTATCATTAAAACTTAAAAGCCTCAGTATTACAAATACATAAAAAATCCTGTCGTAATTATTTTATTTACTTAAAAAATCAGTAATATATTGTAAATAAAATTGTGAATGTTTAAATTTTCCGAAAATTTGAAAGGAAGTTGTTGGTCTGTAGAATTGCAAAGGACGTAATCTTTCCAAGTAGCGAAATTTATATAGGATCCTAAAGTATCTTTTTGACTGTACGTACCGGTTTAATAATCACCATGCAATGATTTTATCTTCATCAGGCATTTGGAGGATGGTGTTACTATTAAAATTAAAATTTGTATATTTACCTACACGTATTCTATTGCGAAGGTAATTGGAGGTAAGGAATAAGTATTGAATATATATCGAATCGATATGCCGCTGTTTCGTACTCTTATTTTAACTTATTCTTAGTATAAACTTAGTAAACAGATAACTTACCGAGGTCAGGATTAGTCCAAGGCTTATTCGTGTAATTGGTCAATAACACGGGTACAACACCAATAGTAGTGTTCTTATCATTTACATGCAATGTTGTTTCATTTTCTGTTCTTATAATAGCAATTTGAACACTTTCACCTTTATTTATTTTATCACAAGTAACATTAATCTGTATGATTTCGTCTTCATGATTGAAAAGATATATGATTTTTGTTCCATTATGTATGAATAAATGTATAAAATTATTAAGATTATCGTTAGCGTATAGGACTAAAGCATTATCATCGTAAGTTCTTAGATTCATTAGAACGTTTTCTGTCATCATTTTCTTCAATCTGTGTTTCTCAGCATCTGTTGTTTCATCAACTAAATAGTTTTTCTTGAGATATGCTTCTCTTGTTTGGAACGTTAAAGCTTTTTCATTGATATCTATAATAATGAAATTGATTCGTTACAAACTGTTATACTTATGATAATATGGATTCTGAAATCCAAGTTAGTGTCCATTTAGTTGATGCTAGAATCTAGTTAAGTATTTATTCAAGATATGGAAGAAATACTATAGTCTGTTATTTTTTTATTATTTGCCTTTAAAATAATATTAGTCAAACTTACTTTCTTCGCAATGTGTTCCTAAATGAGCCCATGGGTTCTTACAAATGCATTCATAAGCTGACCACAACTCTTTGCATATAGCTTTGTTCTGGCAAGGGTTAGGTACACATGAGGGTTTACAGTCTTTGATAATTTCTGATAAGTGAACTGACATATAGCTGTAAATATCTAATACTTCTCCGTTCACAACTAAACCTCTGAAGCAACCAATGAGGCCTTGGTTCACTGTAGACTTTTTTAAAAATTCTCTGAAATTTAAAAAGTCTTTTCGTCAAGCTAGCTCAGTGTTATAAATAATATAGTCGGCAGATCGTTGAAATGTTTATTCAACCACCACAATGTATTACACATTCGTAAGTTAGGCTATTATATAAAATAATCAGAAAACACGACAGTCATTTTTTAAAAGACATTCAAACGACGCGCTAGCTAGAGCTCTTCTTTTTTATTCTCTGTCAAATTCAAGAATAGAACTAACAACAACCGATGCATATACAACCTACTACTACTACTGTACTAGGGACAGGTTGTCTTACTATATACTCCCCCTCTGGTCTAGGTGAACGCCCTCGTTCCTGGACCAGTTCATAATCCGTATGCTTCGAACGTCCGCGTCGTCGCTTAGGTACAACAGGTTTGGGTGGTAGTTCGTTTCCTGTATCACTATCAATAAAACGAGTCAGATCCTGAGCATGGTATTTCCCTAAACTTTCATCAGGACTTCGCAAGGAAGATATTAGAAAAGTGGTTGGACTAACTTTCTTGGTTATTACATAGGGTCCGTCGCGTTTGGGCGTAAATTTGGCGGTGAAACCTTTGCTCCCTTGACTTAGTACATGCGACCGAACCCTGACTTTATCTCCTATCTCGTAAGACTGACTAGGTCGGCGAGACTGATCGGAAATCTTTTTGGATTGATCTTGCTGTACTTCGATTTGTTCTCGAATCGCTGATAAGGAGCTTATACAAGATCTTAGATAAGGAGTAATCTGAGGTACAAAGTTCTCTTTGTCAAGTATCGCCCTCAGATCATGACGAACTTCCATGGGGGACCTCATTTCCCTGGCAAACATGAGATATGCTGGAGTAACACCAGTGGTTCTACATACAGCGCTGTTCATAGCAAAATGAATCACTGGCACTTTTGCCGGCCAGTTAGTGTGGTCTGTCTCCACGAGTTGTGCGAGCTGCGCTTTAAGGTCGCGATTTTTACGCTCTGCAGGGTTTGCTTCCGGGTGATACAGTGGCACGAAATTCTGTTTGACTCCTAAGATAAACAAACTGCACACCATTATCAGAAATAACCCGGCGCGGTAAGCCGTATCTCAGGAAATATTCCTCGGTAAGAGTACGGGCGCATGCTTCCGCAGTCGCTTCCTGTAGGGAAAAGAGCTCAACCCAACGTGTGGCAGTGTCTTCAATCAGAAGTATCCATCTCTCGCCGTTGGCTCCTACAGGTAAGGGACCGAAAAGATCTACAGCTAGAACCTCATTCCGTTGCTGCAAAACAGGTGTTTGGAGTAATCCAGGAGGTTTTTCGTTGGAAGCCTTGTATCGCTGACAATCAACACAGGCTTTAACATAATCCGTAATGATCCTACGTATTCCGGGAAAATAATATGAATTAGCAACCTTTGAGTAAGTGCGATCGATTCCAGGAAGACCGGCCAGCGGTGAATCATGACACTCTTTCAAAATCTCAGAACGGAGTGATAGAGGGATCACAAGTTGAGGAGTTTCACTATCAGAATCGGGATTATACCGATATAGCACTCCTTGTTATAACAAATATCCCCGTTCCGTCCATCGTCGAGATGCTACTTCATCTATGCTTTCTATTTCCTTGATGGTTTTATCAAACTCCGGGTCAGCAAGTTGTTCCTTCCTTAAATCTGCAGGGTTCTTAGTAGGTAAGTTTATGATCACTGAACAGATACCGCAACTTTTACGGGTTTCCTCGGAACATATCGGTCTACTTAGCGTGTCTGCTACTATGTTTGCCTTTCCAGGGGTGTATTGGTATTGAATGTCAAAAGACTAGAGCTTAAGTGCCCATCTCACCAATCGTTCTGTAGGAGACTTCAATGTCATCAGCCATCGAAGTGGTTGGTGGTCGCTACCTATAATAACCGGATGTCCATCTAAGTAACATCGGAATCGCTCTACTGCCCACACTACAGCCAATGCCTCCCGTTCTGTGGTAGAATAGTTACGCTCAGCGGCGTTAAGGAGACGGCTGGCATATTCTATGGGTCTTTCTTCTTTATCCTCCCCCTGGAGTAAAAAAGCTCCAATCGCATAATTACTTGCGTCGGTGCGAAGCACGAAGGGTCGGTTAAAGTCAGCTTGGATTAATATTCGCGCTGAGGTAAGAAGTCGTTTCAGCTCGTTAAAAGCAGTAGCTTGAGCTGTACCCCAGGTCCAAGTCTGATTTTTCCTTGTAAGCCTTGTAAGTGGCTCTGATACGGATGAAAAATTTGGAATAAACTTCCTAAACCAGGAACAGGTTTGTACAAATGTACGTAGATGCTTCAAGTTAGTGGGTTCTTTTATGTTCAGTACGGCTTGAACTTTCTCAGAATCTGGAGAGACGCCTTGTTGGGTAACTACGTGTCCCAGATATTTGACACTCTCCCTGGCAAAACGCACTTCTCTCGATTCACGCGTAATTTAAATTCGCGGAGCCGACTGAACACTGCCTGGAGATCCTGGAGATGCTGTTGGAAACCTTCAGATATGACCAGGAGGTCATCTAAGTAAGCAAGGACTGTCACATTGGCCAGAGAAGAACAAGAGCGCATTCGGTCGATCAGCCGTTGAAAGGTCGCCGGTGCGTTCTTGAGTCCGAAAGGCATTCGCTTAAAGCGAAACGTTCCTAGCGGACTGATGAATGCGGTTTTATCTCTATCCTGCTCATTTACACTCACTTGCCAGTAACCAGATCTCAAGTCTAATGTACTCATATAGCAATCTCTCTTAGTTGACTGTAACAGTTCATCAATCAAAGGCATCGGATAATGATCCGTTTTGGTTACCGAGTTCAAGCGCCTATAGTCCACACAGAAACGAGTGGTGCCGTTCGCCTTAGGAACTAAGAGTGCTGGTGAACACCAAGCAGACTCGCAATCCTCAATGATGCCGTCCTTTAGCATTTTCTCAATCTCCTGATGCATGATTTCCTTTTTCGCAGGGGTCAAACGATACGGAGGTACAAAGATAGGAGTATGATCACCTGTGTCAATACAGTGCTCAGCAAATGGGGTTGGCTCTCCCCCTAGCTGGAAAATGTCCGTATTGTCAACCAAGAGCTGCGTCAACAGGTTCCGGTCAGGTGGATTTAGCAATGTGCCTTCGTCATCCCTGAGTACATCAGTAGAGGAGCAAGAATATTCTGTGATTAAAGAGGGTTCAAAGCACATATTGTATTGAATGCGGTGATCATTCGCAAAATACCAACATTTGCGAGAAAAATCCATAACTAATTCGGCGGCAAACAGGAAATCCACGCCGAGCAGTGTTTCGTTATTACGTGCCTCAGGAAGGATAAGAAAAGGAGTCCTAATGACCTTCTTCTCTAAATGCACGTTCAGTGTGGTCACGAGGATGTCTATGTCGCGAGCGAGTCCATCAGCGAACTTAATACGTCTTCGTGCCGGAATTAGAGGGTGTCCCTTTCGACAGAGGAGGGTGTGTAGCGTGTGTCCCGCGATACAATGTTTTGCCCCGGTATCAACCATTGCAGTTCCCGTCGAACCTAAAACTTCGATATCAAAAATCGGCCGTAAAATTTTAGTAAATGTTTGTTCAGAGCTGTCTTCGGCGCGCGCGTTTTCAACACAATATATGTCACTACACACCTTATTATTATTTAATACATTTTTAGAAATATCATTATAATAAAATAAATCATTTTCTGAAAAATTACGAAAATAATCTTTATGCCCTTTTACATCAGGGTCGTCTTTATGAACAAAAGGAATATCATGGAAATAGTTCTCAAGTTCTTTTGCATTATGAACTTTTTCATCACAAAACTTATTACAATTACATAAATTAAAACATCCAACCTTAACTTCTTTTTCATCTTTCGAGTTATTGACATAAAAATTGTCATTATTCAAAAAACAATTGTTAAATGTGACATTGCGTCTTTTTGATAGATTTTTGCTGGTTGTGTGTTTGTTCGACAATTTGTTGGCCCGAAAATTACTATTATGAAATATTTTATTAAACTGTAAAATAGGTTCTTTTGTCGAACTATCACGCGACCAGTTATTATGTTGTTCACATGAAACATTTGTATGAACATTTTGATAGTAAGTATGCAAAGAGTCAGACCTAAAATCATCACGAACATTTTCATTATTAGAGTTTACACTATAAAAACTTTGTTCATTGTTACATTTTGGACAGTTTTTTCTAGTTACGTTTTCTGAACCACATTTGTAACACTAAACAACCTGACTAAGAGTATTTGACTCACCTTTGTTCACACACTTACGGCACTGATCACGCTGATGTCCATAGCGTTTGCAATACACGAAGAAGGGCCGTTGCCTGGCCGATGGCATACGCTCATCTCGTGGTGACGAGGCGAACACACGTGCGTGCGTTGCGCGTGGCGTATATTGTTCTTCGGACAATCGCGAGGTCGGGACGTGCGGTGCGTTATCACGCCATGCACTGTCAGTCCCGCCCCCGTGCAGCCGTACGCTCGCAGCGGAGTTTGAAGATCGTGTATTATATGCTGAGGATGAGGGACGAGTTGATATTTCGTTACCATTACGCTTCGTGCGACTGGCAGTATAATTTGGAGCTTTTTGCCTTGCAGCTGTGGATTCCTTTAATGAATCTTCTACGACTCTTGCCCTTGACAATAACTCTGAAAAATTCTTAATGTCCTCTCTTCTTAATCTTTTTCGAATCTTTCTGTGTAACAAACCGTAGATCATGTCTAACTGGACCTTAGCAGTCAGATCGTTTGTTGGAAGGGGTGTTAGAAGGGCTCGACTCTTCGCGACGAATATATCGGTACGTTCATCTTCACCTTGCTCCACTCTGAATAATTTTCTATAGATTTTGTATTCAGGTCTGCGATCACCATAAGCATCACGAAGGAACTGTATCACCTCTTTCCAGGAAGTGACTTCGGCGCGTATGCTCTGCCACCATATTGCGGCTTCTGAAGTAAGCAATATAGAAAGGCCCTTGATGGCAAGGTCATCGCCAATATTTGAGCATTCTTTGTAAGCTTCTATTGCATCGATGAACTCTTCAATGTTTTCTTCTGCCGCTCCCGAGAATCTAGATGAACATTGTGCAAAATTTCCAGTCTTTTCTGCCGTACTCGGTGTTGGTACCGGTGATTAAACGGTCAGAGGAGAAGAAATCGTCGACAAGCGTTGCAACATTCGTTCGCAGACCTCAGCATTTGATTGCTGTATAGTAGTCAGCAAGGCGGTGAAGTTCTCTTGAGACAGCGTGATGCTACCATCGAGATCATCGTTGTTGAGAGACTGTCGTTTCCGTGTTTTCGGCATTGTTTTCTGACTATACTTACACTGTGATCACGATTATGTACACACAGCGTAGATTCCACAAATTTCACTAACTTTGTTGTGGGATTTGGCCTTCAAGTTGGGACGCCAAATTTCGCCAAGCTAGCTCAGTATTATAAATAATATAGTCGGCAGATCGTTGAAATGTTTATTCAACCACCACAATGTATTACACATTCGTAAGTTAGGCTATTATATAAAATAATCAGAAAACACGACAGTTATTTTAAAAGACAACAAACGACGCGCTAGCTAGAGCTCTTCTTTTTATTCTCTGTCAAATTCAAGAATAGAACTAATAACAACCGATGCATATACAAGCTACATAGAGTAATCATAGTACCTAGACGGGAGATGTATATCACGGCGTCTGGAAGTACTAGGGACGGGTTGTCTTACTATAGTCTTATATTATCTATCACAGTTTTGATACACACGGAAACGACAGTCTCTCAACAACGATGATCTCGTTGGTAGCATCACGCTGTCTCAAGAGAACTTCACCGCCTTGCTGACTACTATACAGCAATCAAATGCTGAGGTCTGCGAACGAATGTTGCAACGCTTGTCGACGATTTCTTCTCCTCTGACCGTTTAATCACCGGTACCAACACCGAGTACGGCAGAAAAGACTGGAAATTTTGCACAATGTTCATCTAGATTCTCGGGAGCGGCAGAAGAAAACATTGAAGAGTTCATCGATGCAATAGAAGCTTACAAAGAATGATCAAATATTGGCGACGACCTTGCCATCAAGGGCCTTTCTATATTGCTTACCTCAGAAGTCGCAATATGGTGGCAGAACATACGCGCCGAAGTCACTTCGTGGAAAGAGGTGATACAGTTCCTTCGTTATGCTTATGGTGATCGCAGACCTGAATACAAAATCTATAGAGAATTATACAGAGTAGAGCAAGGTGAAGATGAACGTACCGATATATTCGTAGCGAAGAGTCGAGCCCTTCTAACCCGTCTTCCAACAGACGATCTGACTGCTAAGGTCCAGTTAGACGTGATCTACGGATTGTTACACAGAAAGAGATTCGAAAAAGATTAAGAAGAGAGGACATTAAGAATTTTTCAGAGTTATTGTCAAGGGCAAGAGTCGTAGAAGATTTATTAAAGGAATCCACAGCTACAAGGCAAAAAGCTACAAATTATACTGCAAGTCGCACGAAGCGTAATGGTAACGAAATATAAACTCGTCCCTCATCCTTATCATATAATACACGATCTTCAAACTCCGCTGCGAGCGTACGGCTGCACGGGGGCGGGACTGACAGTGCATGGCGTGATAACGCCCCGCACGTCCCGACCTCGCGATTGTCCGAAGAACAATATACGCCACGCGCAACGCACGCACGTGTGTTCGCCTCGTCACCACGAGATGAGCATATGCCATCGGCCAGGCAACGGCCCTTCTGCGTGTATTGCAAACGCTATGGACATCGGCGTGATAAGTGCCGTAAGTGTGTGAACAAAGGTGAGTCAAATACTCTTAGTCAGGTTGCTCGTGTTACAAATGTGGTTCAGAAAACGTAACTAGAAAACACTGTCCAAAATGTAACAATGAACAAAGTTTTTATAGTGTAAACTCTAATAATGAAAATGTTTGTGATGATTTTAGGTCTGACACTTTGCCTACTTACTATCAAAATGTTCATACAAATGTTTCATGTGAACAACATAATAACTGGTCGCGTGATAGTTCGACAAAAGAACCTATTTTACAGTTTAATAAAATATTTCATAATAGTAATTTTCGGGCCAACAAATTGTCGAGCAAACACACAACCAGCAAAAATCTATCAAAAAGACGCAATGTCACATTTAACAATTGTTTTTTGAATAATGACAATTTTTATGTCAATAACTCGAAAGATGAAAAAGAAGTTAAGGTTGGATGTTTTAATTTATTTTATTGTAATAAGTTTTGTGATGAAAAAGTTCATAATGCAAAAGAACTTGAGAACTATTTTCATGATATTCCTTTTGTTTTTAAAGACGACCCCGATGAAAAAGGGCATAAAGATTATTTTCGTAATTTTTCAGAAAATGATTTATTTTATTATAATGATATTTCTAAAAATGTATTAAATAATATTAAGGTGTGTAGTGACATATATTGTGTTGAAAACGCGCGTGCCGGAGAGAGCTCTGAACGAACATTTACTAAAATTTTAAGGCCGATTTTTGATATCGAAATTTTAGGTTCGACGGGAACAGCAATGGTTGATACCGGGGCAAAACATTGTATCGCGGGACACACGCTACACACCCTCCTCTGTCGAAAGGGACACCCTCTAATTCCGGCACGAAGACGTATTAAGTTCGCTGATGGACTCGCTCGCGACATAGACATCCTCGTGACCACACTGAACGTGCATTTAGAGAAGAAGGTCATTAGGACTCCTTTTCTTATCCTTCCTGAGGCACGTAATAACGAAACACTGCTCGGCATGGATTTCCTGTTTGCCGCCGAATTAGTTATGGATTTTTCTCGCAAATGTTGGTATTTTGCGAATGATCACCGCATTCAATACAATATGTGCTTTGAACCCTCTTTAATCACAGAATATTCTTGCTCCTCTACTGATGTACTCAGGGATGACGAAGGCACATTGCTAAATCCACCTGACCGGAACCCCTGTTGGCGCAGCTCTTGGTTGACAATACGGACATTTTCCAGCTAGGGGGAGAGCCAACCCCATTTGCTGAGCACTGTATTGACACAGGTGATCCTACTCCTATCTTTGTACCTCCGTATCTTTTGACCCCTGCGAAAAAGGAAATCATGCATCAGGAGATTGAGAAAATGCTGAAAGACGGTATCATTGAGGAGTGCGAGTCTGCTTGGTGTTCACCAGCACTCTTAGTTCCTAAGGTGAACGGCAGCACTCGCTTCTGTGTAGACTCTGACACTGAAAAGGTTCAAGCTGTACTGAACGCGAAAGAACCAACTAACTTGAAACATCTACGTAAATTTTTACAAACCTGTTCCTGGTTTAGGAAGTTTATTCCAAATTTTTCATCCGTATCAGAGCCACTTAAAAGGCTTGCAAGGGAAAATCAGACTTGGACCTGGGGTACAGCTCAAGCTGCTACTTTTAACGAGCTGAAACGACTTATCACCTCAGCGCCGATATTAATCAAAGCTGACTTTAACCGGCCCTTCGTAAATCGCACCGATGCGAGCGATTATGCTATTGGACGAAACGAACTACCAACAAAACCTATTATTATACCTAAGCGACGACGCGGACGTTTGAAGTGTACGAGTCATGAACTGGTCCAGGAACGAGGGCGTTCTCCTAGACCAGAGGGGGAGTATATAGTAAGACAACCCGTCCCTAGTACTTCCAGACGCCGTGATATACGTCTCCCGTCTAGGTACTATGATTACTCTATATAGGTTGTATATGCATCGGTTGTTGTTAGTTCTATTCTTGAATTTGACAGAGAATAAAAAGAAGAGCTCTAGCTAGCGCGTCGTTTGTTGTCTTTTAAAATGACTGTCGTGTTTTCTGATTATTTTATATAATAGCCTAACTTACGAATGTGTAATACATTGTGGTGGTTGAATAAACATTTCAACGATCTGCCGACTATATTATTTAAAATACTGAGCTAGCTTGGCGAAAATACATATATATATATATATTATTGAGTTGATATAGTAGTTTTTTAGTTTGTTTTTTTTTTTTTTTTGTACGTACGGAAGTGAACGCTGGGTGTGGCAGAAACAATATGAAAGTAGAATAAATGCAGTAGAAATGAAAGCGATAAGAGGTATGTTAGGAGTGAAATTGAGTAACAGGTGAAATAGTTTGATAAGAGAATTATCTGGTGTCACATAAGATATATTATCACATGGATTAAGAAAGGGATGCTCAGTTGGTTTGGGCATGTAGAGAGGATGAATAAAAATGAGAATGACTAAACAAATTAATAAGGCGAATGTGAATGGGAACGTTGGTAGAGAAAGGCCTAGACGAACGTTCTGAAAAAAGTTTAAGGTCCCGAGTACTCTAAATCGACGAACATGCGTAAAAAGATTAATGAATGTTGAAGATGCGAAAGATTTATGCCAGGATCTTAGTAAGTGGAAGAACGTGATCTTTGCCTACCCCGTTGAGAGGGAGGCATGATTTGTGAATATATGAATTTCTTATACGAGTAAACTTGAGTGTATGTATGTGTTTGTATGACGATGATGAGAATATTACTAAAATATTTCAGATTATTCCAAAGTATCTATTCTACATCGTTTAAGAATGATTATTTTTTTATTTTGGCTAAAGAGAATGGTTTTTAATGTCCCAAAATGATCTACAATATTCTAAACTTATCATAAATTTCTAAAATAACTTAGAATAATCTCAAATGTTCTAGAGTTTTTAGCGTATTATAGAGTGGCTGATAAATTATAAAGATACCAGTAAATTAATTGTCTATGCCATTTTATTTTTAATATCTTGATAGTTCTAAAATATATTAAAATTTTTAAAATCATTCGAAAATTATTCTAATTTGTCTAAAATGTTTTGAATTGTTCTAGAATCAACTGTATAGCTCCAAATTATACGAAATTGATTTATATCAATTAATAAATCATTCTAATTTATTTAGACTGTTCTGAATAACAAATTTTAACACATTCTATAAAATCTAAAATATATTGCAATGTTTGAAATTAACTAAAAATTATCTTTATAGGTCTAGAACGTTCTGGATTATTCTAAAAATTCAACATTCTTACAAGTTCTAAAATATATTTGTTAAAGGTCGTAAATTACACAAAAATGTTTGGAATATTATTGAATTAACTTCAAGTGATTGAAAGTCATTGAAATGTTTTGGAACTTAGTGTTAGGTTGCTAGAGTAGTAGGTAGTGAGGATAAATGTATTACCAAAAAATAGCCCAGAGAAGTAGGTGTACACAGCTAGTAATAGCATTAAAAAAAAACGTATTTTTCATTTCAAAACTTACGCTGTAGCCCCACCAATGAACATGGATCCTTCGAATGGCCCAAATTCCTCTTCCAACAGTAAATTTAACATTTGATACTCGGTGTTCAACATGAACCTAACATGGTAGAAATTGTAGTCTATCCATATCTTGTGCCATTCCCCGCCATTCAGCTTTCGTTTGGAGTTTATTACCAGTTTCCTTGTAGTTCCAGTGTTAAGGGTAAAATTGAAAGTCAGTTCGTGTTCTGCGAATAACAATATTTTATATAAAGTATTTATATGGAGATTTTAATTTTAGACATTAAAATTATAGCGAATTTTATACGTTAATTTAGTTGAACAAATATATACATTATAATAGCTAGTTCACCCGATTTTTGTTCACTTGCTATGCTTTTCATGTTCCATGAGTACTACTTGTTTTATATGGATTAAAAGAAGGCTGTTTTTAATTGAAGTTTGTTGAAAAAAATTGTGCTGTTAATTGTAAATTTATCATTACCTACTTACTGATTAATTATATGGGAAAACTTTATGATATGAAATCTATATCTTTCCTCGGGCTTAGTCTTATATTCATTTGAAAGCTACATTGAAATTTGTTCAATATAGTTTCAAATTATGCGTGCTTTAAAACTGAAACTTTACGATTTTGTTATGTATACAAATGCAAATGATAATGTTAGTCTATAACGTATTGAACTGAGATTGTAGGATTTGGATCCTTAAGTTGTGGTTAAAAGTGACAACACTGCATAAAGTGTAGTGAAACGGACTTTTTTACTTTTAATGACATTTTATTGTTTTCTTGCGTTACTTACCACTTGTTAATGCAACCATAAACGAAGGGTAGTTCGGTCGTATCGGTGGCTGGAATAGCAATATTGCGCTGGTTCCTGTTGTTCTGAAACTAAACGCGATGTCGCCTTTCCTCCATCCTGGCACTTCAATATAGGACTGTGATGTTGTGAATGTTACTACGTAGCGTTGAGTATCTGATTTTACAGGATTCGATAAATGTATAAAATATCATTAACAAACTAAATATAAAATGTAAGCATTCATAAAAACTTCATTTTTCAAGGAATTATAGCTCAGTGGTTGCGTGTATGGACACAGAGCTGATCGATGTGAGTTCAATCCCTGCAATGAACCGAAGCTTTCGGTGAAAGAAAACATCGTAATGTAACCATGGGCGGTGATAGGGCATTTTTACATAACATAACATGCTATCACGCCTATATCCTCGAAGGGTTAAGCAGAGGTGTACTAATGTGCACCCACAGTTCCCATTCCTAATAAGCGAGCCTATTTCCATTTATCGGGCACAAAGTCAAACTCCTAGCTGCTATATAGGAAAAACCCGATGACACTTTGCTCGACCTACGATTCGAACCCAGGACTTCGAGTATAGCAGTCGCGCTTACGATCTCTTGGTCCACCTCTGTACTATCTAACTATAACTTCCTTAAGTTGAAAATCTGCCGCTAAGCACCTATAGATGTGTTTCGGTAGTTACGCTTGAGATCCAGTCGTCCTGCTAGGCTTAGCGTGTTACCATCTTGAGCCACATCGTCACCTAATTATTTATTCAGATGAGATTGCGATCAAAAGCTAAACATGTATAAAATATTAAAAAAGACAACGAGACTCGAGACAGCATCAGAATATGTAATGTTACTTTAAAATTATTTGAACATTTTATCAACCCTGGGAATATTTTTATTATAATAAATATTGTATTTATTAAATATCGAAAATATTCGGATATCAAATTCTTTAACTTTAAAATATTGATATTTCTAAAGTAATCCAAGACCGTGCATGTTACTGTGCCTGAATTATTATGAAGACTCTCATCGCTTTAATGGAATTAATTATTCCTTATAGGAATTATTCCTTATTCTATAATTATGGTGAAGCATTTCAATTAAAATATTTGACAATTATTAGAACAATATCTCTCAATTAATTAATTGCACTACTCTCACTGACTACTCGATTTTACTTACTTGTTTCTACACATTCCAAAGGACCTAACGTTATTCTCCCCTGTGCTTCTTCGGTAAGATCCTTCTGTTGTAGGAAGAACATTTCAATTATGCCTAAGCTTCTTGGATCGACTAGTGTACCCTCGTCAGAATGCCATTTATTTTCATTTGCGTCGCAGTTACACGCTTGAGTAGGGTTCACACATGTTGCGTTTACTCCACAAGGACAATATCCCCTATAATACAGAGATATTTTAAATAGATATCTAAGTTGAGGTATTTATTTTTAATATTTGCTTTATACTACTACGGTGGCTTAAACAAGCATACGATCGAGTTGATGGTAATCGACTACAGCACCTTAATATAGACCTTACGCTATGTTGCCGTCTTTGAACCCCTCTACCCTAAAGAACTCTGGAAACTTTACACAAGGTTATTTGGCTGCGATCTTCTGTAGGCTGTAGGCATTCCACCAGTCGGGACTGGCCCAAGTAGAGAAATCTTCAAATAAATTTCTCTGTACTGTACCTCTCTTACAAATTTGAAAATTTAATAACAGTTTTAGGTACTATCTTGGACAATTAACATTATTTTTTAGTTTTCCTAATAAAGGTCTCATTATTCAATATTTTCTTAATATGCTTGCCCAATAAAAATAAATACACACGAGGAACTTTAAGTTTATAATATGAAATCATACGAACCTTTTAACGTTTCCTAAAAAGTCTACAGTATTATTAGATGACGATATGAACCATGTTGCACTGTGTAATTCTAAAGGCGCCATATTACAATCATACTTAATGTATTGCCGGCAGTAGAGCGAATGGGATATTAATTCTTGTAACATTTCCGCAGTGAATTCCCTGTACTTGATTTTAAAACTAAAATCTTGTCCCGATGCTGATCTTACATCCTAAATGAATAAAAATAACATTGGCAGGTTGATAAGTTAATTGTGACGGACTGGTTCACAGCACAGAACACTATTAATCCTAGTGGAGAGTTCACAGTCACTGTTCATAAGAGGAAAATCACGTTAATATAACACGTTTTGTTAATAGACTGATAGATGTCGGAGTCAGCTAATGGATTTTTTTAATGTTCCACTGCTGGGCAAGAGCCTCTTCCCAAGGTAAGGTACGGACTTAATCACCACGCCAGATCACGAGGTATTGGCGATTTCAAACACCGAGGAATTTATATTTTTCCTACATACAGCATTACTACAAGAATATTTCACGAGCGTTCAGCTTTCTTTACGATGTTTTTCTTTACCACTAGTCGATAGTGTTACCAATAAGAATTAGCAAATGTACCTGAATTCCGAAAAATGTTTGGTACATGCCAGGGTTCGAACCTGCCATCATCGAATCGATTTACAGGAAAGTAAAATATGATGATGATGATGCTTAAAGCCACAGTATTGTTTTTGATTGATTCCTGTATAATCGGCGTTCGCCACTAATCTGAGACTTATTATTACTATAGATAATGGATATTAAAAAATCTAAAAAATGTATGTTGGGCATAAAGTGTTACAAATAACGTTGTTTACTTTACATGCAATTACACATTATATAATACAAATGACAAACTTACAACTTGACTAGGTAGATTATGTTCCACGACAGTAGTAGAGGAATCCGCTTCGATTTGAAACTCACATTTCACATGGGCCGGAGGAAATTTACCATTGCCGTCTATGTCTATGAGATACACATCATTTCTAGTGTACCCTAGTAGTGCCAACTCTTCGCAAGTTTTACGAAATGTCGCAAAGTGACAATTTTCTCCAAGGTAACCTAAAAAATTATAATTATTATTGTGATCTAGGTTCTTTTGAAAGCTGTACGGTAATTATTATCATAATTGTATGTAAATATATGATGTACGATAGTGCAATAATGTGATTCGACAAAAGCACGTTAACTATGGTATATCCGATGGTATAAATGCAGAATTTTTTATTATTTTCCGGTAAATTCAAATAGGTAGTTTAATTATGATGATTCCCTGAGATTTTGTGTTTGGGAATGGAACAATGTAAATTCCATCGTTCGATGTATGGAATTTTAGCAAAATAATAAATAAGTGTTGATACAAAATAGGTTTTAGTTTTGGGTCTAGTAAACAATTAAATTCCACCTCGTATCTAATCATTTTCTCTTAAATAACGAGTTGCTCTAGTAACCTAGTCCGGTTTACAGTTGCAATTTAGATAAATTTAAAACCAATGAAAGAAAAATCCTATGTTTAGACGATGATAATTTATATTTCGCATAAGCTTATTATTAAATCATTCAAATGAACAGCAACTACAGTTGTAAAAATGATTATATAGTACCAGCCTATCTATAATGCGATTCATTCGCAACAAGGAAGAATTTATAAAACCTATCTTAAATAGTTATTTAACTAATAGCTATTTATATAGTTATAGTATTATAGTTATAGTAATAGTTTATTTCCTTAATAGTTATCTTAACTAGTTAGTTAATAGTAGTACATTAAAATTAATCAAAACATTATTGATATTCTTGAGTCTGATAATATATATATATATAAAGGATTGACAACAAACTAGAAAACAATACGATTTAACTTACAGTGAAGTTCTATATATCTATTATAATCATTTGAAAAAGAAGGTACAAAGTTAAAACATATTCTAAACGATATAAAAAAAATTCAAAAATATCTTTTGGGATTCTTAATTAGTTGATATTGATCTATTGTTTATGGAAAGCCCAAAAAACGCCAACGCTTTTTATTCCATGTTTTATCCAAATATTTACATTTAGCTGCCCTGCATAAGTTGACTGTCAATATTATCTTGGGGTTTTCTACATTACGTTTGATGTGATTTGATCTCTACTAGACAGCTCGTGTACTACAACAGTTATCGGTTTTCTGACTACAGTGAAGTTTTAATTTAAGTATTACAGAATTGATAAACGCAATAGATTTATTTACGAACCAGTATTGTCGCAGTTACAAATCACTCTATCTTCTCTTATGGAGCAGACCCCTCCGTGTTCACACGTATTAGGTCTAGTGCACGGGTCGACATATCTACAGTCATCAATAGCAACTTCGCCGACAACTCTTTCAGTATTTATGACGTAGCGAGGTTCGATTTGTAAACCGTTGATCTTGATGGTTCTCATACAACCAATCAACCCAAGATTAGCTGACTTAAGACCGCTTCCTATAACGATTTTATCTTGCAGCTCAAAGTCCAGTCCTGGTATAGTAACATTTTTGTATTATTTGATTTTTATTATTAATATTATATTATATTTTTTAATAAAAGTAGTTGTAAAATTTAATTTAAGTAATATTTAATTGAAAATCTATTGCTATATCTAGGATTACAATAACCTTGATAGAAAAATGATCTCATTTTTTGTAATTTCATAGTTGCTCTTTAATTATAAATTTTATACTAAGTATCCGATTATTTTAATGTAATAAAAGTTTATCCTAGTTATAATTCCTATATGACAACTCCGCACGCGTTAACTACAAAATTATTGCTTATGAAGATTTCGTGATAATTTTAAGGACCAAGTATCTAAGGAGTAAAAAACAATTAGATCAAAATCTATCCAGTAGTTTTTGCGTGATGCGCGCACAATGACATACCTCTACCATTTTATTTTTATAGACAGTTATAATTTAAAACCGAAGTTACTTACCAAACATTTGTGCATGTTTATTGTGATAATCTACCGTCAATTTGATCCTTCCTTTTCTATAATCTAATTCGACAGTATGCCAATCATTACTTACATTGAATTTTACTGATTTCAAAACTGTAACATTTTTACCAACATCTGGTACTAGTTCAAATCTTATTTCCTCTTTTACCATTCTTACCTATAAAATAAGAGCGAATTAAACGAATCCCTGTTATTATTGTACAAATTATTGTACAACGTGTAATATTGTACAAATTGTTTTTAAATTTAACTTCTTTATTTACTTCTCTTGAAATATACGAAAAACTAGGAATGATTATTGTCTGGTAAATACAAATTATCCGCTGTCTTATGTATTGTAGTTTTTTAATATTCTTTTCTATGACGTATTGTATTTTCATAAGAAAAAGGGATATTTTCCATCTATACACTTGTCTATTCATCTGTTATATAAATATTACCATAACTGAAGGAAATAAAATAATATTCGGTGGTATCACAGCTCGAAAATAAAAAAAAGCACTTAAGAGTGACTTTTATAGTAATTATAATAAAAATACATATTAATTTCGCATTTAAATAAGTCGCTCACCTCCCAATAACCTTGACCCGACGTTATCTGACTGTAAGCTAGCACAGCCATATTCTTGCTCGTTTTAAAATCAAATATCAAGTTTATGCTGTTACTCTGATTCAAGGGCCACCAAATATGGGATGTCGCAAACGGATACGTAATAGGTATCACTTCTATATCTATCTCTTCAAATTCAGGGTCTAGAACTCCTATATAGTGGACTTTAGGATTGTTTTGCTTCAGCTCATATAGTATCGAGACATCATTATAATAAACATACTTTAAATTTCCAGCGAAATTGTTGAATGATTTGAGACCTTTCATTTTGTGCAAATCCGGCCCACCGCATATGTAAATCTCTGGGTCTATGCAAACATATTTTGCATTACCTATTACTTCGTATGTTTCTGAAATATTATCTAAATAAACAAATACTTTATTTTCTTGTAGTATAACTGTGAGATTATGAAAACGATTGTTGTTGACTTTTTCACCCAAATAATCTTCAACGGGACCATCTCCTAAATCTATTTGAATTGCAACCTTTTCTTGATGTATAGATAGTGCAATATAATGATGTTTGTCATCAATTTGTCCGCTGGCATAGAAGAGTGCAGAGTCATCGAATCTGGTCTGTAATATAAATTAGTAGATAATTGTTCATTAGCCTTTTTTAATTGTTAATAATATGTTGCGTTTTAAAAGTTGTTATAATTATTTATGCCGTGGGATATAATATACATTCTTATATTTAATAAATACTTATCTATCTTATATAAACCTTATAATAAATAAATACTTTTTCATCAATAATGTTACATTTGTTTTATTTTAATTGACGTCGAAAAATAGTCTATAATATTGAATGATGAATAAAAAAAGGCTTAATTACTTTATACCATAGAATTATACTTTATTGGATTCGCTATGAACTGTAGATGTTTTTAAATAAAAGTTCCACAAGGTTATCATACAATTTTTTTTACACCAGCTTCATTACAATATCACATTGCATATTTTGTAAATTAATTTTTGTATATTTTATGTAGCTTTTATTTTATTGTTATACCGATAATTAAGCAAGAATAACATTTCGATTATAAAGAAACATGTTTTCTTAAATCCTTTAAACGATAAATATATTTTTTTATTTTATTTAAAATTTAAATTTTATGTTCACAGAAGGAAAATTTCAACATAATATTTAAAAAAATCATAACTTTAAAACTAGTAGGCCTAGGACAATAAATTTTAGTGTTTCTATTAGATCATGTCATCCTCTATCACCATCATAGCATTGGCCCATTCCTTACGGGACACCCTCTGTATAAGTTGATAATTTACATAGCTTCCACAAAATGGGATCGATTTGGTTTATTCTAGTAAATAAATAAACAAATACATAATTCATCTGTAAAAGAATATGCAGAGATAGAAATCTTTAAATGAAATAAGAATTTACATACTAGATAAATAAATACAAAAACTACTTTTTTGACATTTGAACTTGTGATATATATTCGTATTCATAAAAAGTTGTGGATTCTACTACGCATTTAATTTAATTAATACGTGACATTAATTTAAATGAAACTAATTATAGTTGATAAGGACAAGGTTATAAGTAAAAAATGAATTTTCATATAACTAAGAGATATATATATTTCACAACTTTAAGTATATGTTTAATATTTTATTATTACTTCATCTTTTTAATAGTGCTGGTTTTAAAAACAACACATTTACTTTTTTGTATTAACTAAATTAAGTTAATCAATTTATAGGAATAGGACAATTTAATAAAAAAATAAAATTAAACGCTATTCAAAAATGTTTCAATATTAAAAAACGTCATTTTATTTATAAAAAAGACCTATTCAATAGGGTTTTTTCTAAAATTATTCTATTCTGTATACTACGCAATAATAGTTAAACTTTGAAAACACTTTATTGAATTAGGTACATTGTCAGATGTGACTTTTGATATTATAATAACGGCAAACATTGCAATAATAATACCATTTACGTCTATACAGTCATATTACCTTAAAATGAAGGCTGACTCTTGTGTTAGTGGAGTGAACACGATCCTTCCAATCGTAAATACGATAAGACACGTAACTGGAGCCGCGCAATGTTAATATTGTCGCCGCTGCAATGTAAGTGCATAGTTTATGTAATGATTGGTAATAAAATAAATATGGCTCTATAATGTATTCGATCGGAGTAATTAAACAGTTGTTGTGCAATTTTTAGTTACAACAACAATTACAGAAAGGATTACAAATGAGAAAGTGTTAAGAATGGTTGACGAGGAAATACAGTTGTTGATAAACATAGATAACAGAAGAGGAAAGATGATTGGACACTTGATACGGCACGAACAAGTTTGTTTAAAACAATTTTGGAAGGAAAAATTGAAGGAAAGCGAGGAAGAGGAAGGATAGTGAAGGATAACTTGGAAGTCGTGTCATATACAGTGGTGGTCATATAATTAGAAACACTTCTTATGAATAAAGAAAGTATAACTTCAACGTACAAATGTTCGTAAAAAAATATACACATTCAATAATCAATAATCATGCATTAATATAGCCACTCAAATAAAAAACTCATTAAATGCATAAAATATAAAACATATATTACTTTTAATTACAAAATAAGTCTTACATATGTAGGAGTTTATTTTCTGTTACTGGCCGCTTGGACGCTTAATTAGAAACATTTTAAAAAAGCATCCATAGCTCGTCCTTTTTTTGAATTTGGAGAATAACATTTCTTTCTTGACTTTTTTAATTTTTTTGGCGGCAATTCAAAATTTAATCTGATTTTATTTTGTTCAAAATGGGAATAAATAAAAGTTGTGACGCGTCAACTAGGCAAATAATTGATAATTTACATATAGATCATAAGTGGACGTACAGAAGAATAGCTGAGGATTTAAATTGTTCTGTTAAGAAAGTTTTTAATGCAATTGATCATTATAGAACACATGGTACTGTTGAAAATATTCTTAGAAAGGCTCGGCCAAGAAAAACCTCTCCCAGAGAAGATACGCTAATCGTTCGTGTTGCTAAAAAATACCCAAGTAAAGGCTCCAACCAGGTTAAAAATGAAGTTTTTTCGCCTGTTGAACCGAGAAACATCTCATCATTACTGATACGCCGAAGATTAGTGGAAACTAAATTGTTTGGAAGAATCTCTCGAAAGGTACCTTACCAAGTAATACCGAGAGAAGCGATTATTATTCGCTAAAAAATATGTTAATTGGACGGTACGAGAAGGGGAAAAAAGTGTTATTTTCAGGTGAAACAAAAATAAATATGGTAAATTCCGATGGAAAGCGCTATGTTAGACGTCCTGTAAACAATGCTTTTAATTAAAAATACACAATACAGTCAATCACGGTGGCGGTAACATTAAAGTTTGGGGTGTTTTTCCGGATGTGGAGTTGGACCCGTTCGGAAGATTGAAGGTATAATGGATCAATGGCAATACAAAAATATCTTAGAGCACACAATGATTCCCTACTCTGACGATCATTTGTCTGTAACCTGGATCTTTCAGCATGACAATGACCCTAAACACACGACGGCCAATAGAATCAAATGTTCCTTAGCGAACAGCGTATATCCGTTTTTTGACTGGCCAGCAAATAGTCCGGATTTAAACACGATAGAAAATCTCTGGTATATTGTTAAAAAAAGTTCAAACAAACGTAGCACCAATCAAAACGAACTATATGAAGCATTTGTTGAAGCATGGAATTCAATCCCCTAGAAAAATGTATGAAGTCGTTGTTGCAGTGCTGTTATTGAAAATAAGGGATACGTCACTAAATATTAATTATAACTATTGGTAGGCTGTGGATAGTAGCTATTTCGGAAATAACAATACTAATTACATATACTTAAAAATATTGTTTTTTATACTTTTTTGTTGTTGTTTCTAATTAGTTGACCATTATTGTTCATACCTTAAAACTGATTTAAATGTTTGTCCGTAATGTAATATTGAAAGTGCAATTGTGTAATCGGATTTATATTATTTTTGTAATAAAAGATAAATCATTGAACATATTGTTGTCCTATTTATTGCTAAATTTCAAAATAAAAACGATTGCGGTGAAGTATCTTACATAATGTTAAGGACCGTTGGTAGTGTTTCTAATCATACGACCACCACTGTATATCAAGAAGTCAAAAGAAAGGCAAAAGTGATTATGATTATCTGTCTGAAGTGATCCCTAACCTATTAAGTAAATAGTAACTTACTATAAACATCACAGAGATGCTCCTCGTAAAGAGTTCCGAAACAATCGCACCTATAACCGTTGTACTCGTTAATGCATCTTGATCCCTCGAAGCAAAGGTTCTCAATAGTATTGCATTTATCAATACAGCCTTCCTTTACGTTTTCGTGTTTTGTCGCGATCAGTGGAACAATTGGTAAGAGGTCCGAAGCAGCCTTACCAGAACTAAGAACTATGTCACTTATGCATCCGACGAAGGACTCGATTATATATTTTACTCCGTGAAGTTTTTCTTCTGAACTGAGGCCTGTAAAATGATTAATAAGCGACAACTGTTATGATTAAAACGTATCGTCATTTCGCTTTGGCAGAGTTATAGAACTGGCAATTGGTTTTTGCGTAAACTATCGTGCTAAAAATAAAAATTAGTTGACATTGCAATTTTCTACGATATTTTACTCGTATCATAGCCCATGGTGGTAGATAAGGTCTAAAAAGAGTAGGGGTCGTTAAGAGAAGAGGGAAGATATTCGTCACCCTTATGCCTATAAATGTCACTGGAGAATATGGTACTTAAACGGAGACTGACTCAAAACACGACATGCCAAAGGTTATGCCTATGTCGGGTTCTTTTATATGAAATATTGAGAATGATAATATTGTAATAGTATTTTTTAACTTACCTCCAATAAGGATGACCGACGTAAGGTTATCAGTTATTCCATAGTTTGTGTCAAAACTTAAACCCTAAAAATATAGACGAATTTTATTCATGTACACAACGCGTGTTTCTTTTCAAAGAGAGGTAGGCCACAGAGAAATTTCTTTGTAGATTTCTCTCTACTTGGGGCAACCTGACCGGTGGAATACTTATCCAAATAACTGTGTGTGTTGTGTTCCTGCGAAGAACAGGGTTCCCAGAACTCTTTTGGGTTGGGGGTTTAAGTAAGGCAACGCGCTATTAATACTTATGGTTATTTAATCCAAGCGTCCACAGGCTGCGGTAACCGCATAAATCAAACATACCGTATGCTTGTTTGCCGCCTTAATTGTATGAAAAAACTCAGTTCTAAAGTAATGTTTTGAATGGTTTTAAATTCATCGTACATCTTAAGATCTAAATCTTAGATGATGTAGGAACGCTGAGTAAACAAAAAAAAAAACAATTTTATTCTGTAAAATTTTATCCGCTAGTGCTTTAGTTTTTTTTATTGATTAAATTCATGGAACCCAAGTTGAACTAACTTACTTTCTTCTAGGTACACGTCCTATTTGGACACATATTTTGAAAATAAAATACAGATAAAAGCACCTATACGTTAATACAATTGTAGTTACTATTTTATTCTTTGTCTTATGTCGTGACTAGTTGAATTTTCTAAACTGCCCTGTTAAAATATCAATAGCTGTTATAGTAATAAAAGCTAGCGATTATAAAAATAAGATTAGGAAGTAATGTTAATCTAACAGAACGAATGCACTGTCTCCTCTTATTCATATACATAAATAGGCAAAGGCAAAACATTTTAGTACCATTTACTCCTCTGTTTGTCAACCGATTTTTTTCTTTTTTTTTATTTATACACCATAGCTTTATTGTTATTAATAAAAATATTTGGAAACAATTTTTCCCACCTTTACAAGAAAAACCTTAACAAAACAAAAGAGATAATGATAATCCATTAATATATATATATATATATATATATATTTATATATTATTACGAGCATTGGGCGAGCACTAGTTTCAATAAATACTTGAACGCGTTTTCTTAGATATACAGTTATGAAGTTACGTTTTCTCAGCTATGATAACTGAAAGGAAGTATTTTTGGATGACGATCCAAAGCACGATTTTGCTTTAAATTTTATAAAGAGGCAGATAATTTTCTAAATAAAAAAAACCTGCTGAAACGATAACATTTTTGTAACGGCAATTAATTACAAGTCCTCGCCAGGACAGCTATATTCTTCAAATCGTATCTATCTCCAAGTAACATCAATGTATTCAGGTAGTTGCAATTCAGAACCGGTTCTCATTCTACTCTTAGTATTAGTAAACGATCACCTTCGAAGACATCGTGAAAATGAATTTAAAGAAACATATAACATTACTGTAACCTTCAAATATACTTCTTCTTTTAAATGATCGACTTTAGCAATAAGCCTGGCTCCGTGGACATCTATTGTAACAACGACACTATGCCACACATCTTTATTTAATGCACGTCCGACTGTGACCGATGTTAGGTGTTTCCCAAAGACGTGAACAACTGAAAAAACGAGAATTTTATTTAAATTCAAAAGCTGAGACAAAGCACCTGTACTTGCGCCGATGTGTTCTGATCCGAAGAGTGTTTGTAGCAATTGCATGCATTACATGGGGGAGTTCCAAATCAGTTCTAAGGGATAGAAAACCAATTATGACTTGCTTCAGGACTGTGGCCTTTTGGACGTTAGGTGAACATAGCTATTTACTGCAGTGAACAAATAAAATCAGATATATGTCTATTTCTCATTGCATAACATTAAAAATGTTTATATAATATAAGAAATTATCATGAAATTGTATAAAAATATTATATCTTACAGAGCTAACTCAGTACTTGTTTGAACAAAATGAATTATTTGGGAAATTACATATTCATTTTTGTTTATAATCCTATAGTAAAAGCTGACATCATCATTATAATACTTGAACCGTTTTAAAATCTTTAAAAAATTAAAAACTATAAGCCGTTTTAAATCCATGTAATTTTTTGGCAAGACAATAATAACTGCTAGAAGCCATACACTAATAATGAGTTGAAGCTGGCACTACCAACGTGGAAACTAATCATTAGTCTATGGATAGAAGCATTATTTATAGCTATTTTTTATACTAGTATCACACGAATCTTACAGTGTTATTGATTGATTGATTAATATTACGGTTATCGTTCGATTAATGACTTTATAGAATTAAAACGGTTTTATTGATATTAAGCCGATCTGGAATAATAGGATAAATCCGGAGAAAGCTTTAGAAAGGTACATCCATAAGCAGTCCATATTAATTATACATTGGCATTCTAAACAGACATAGCATGAACGTTCGTGAGCTTAGCAAGAAAGACAAGCAGACATATCGGCAGACAAGCTGACAGATAAAACCGACCCCGCAACGTGATGTGACGTTTGAATAGCCAAGTCTTGATTTGGCGAAGAAAAATATGGATATGAAAGATTTTGCGAAGAACTTTAAACATTGATGTTAATTATTAATAAAACTGTTTCTAAGAAACAATTTGACTGAAGCTGATCATTTAGTGAATTTCATTCTAAATACAAACTAAAATCTACGGTCGATTGCAGACAAATAAATAGAGAGGTAGATAGAAAAAATAAAATTATAATGTGTTTTTGTTTTTAATTTTTATCATCTGGAAGAGTATTGTACATATTGATATAATAATTAATTTAGTTGTTAAAGGTTCAACAAGAACTGTTATTAACGATATACAATAGAATTTAAATAGAAAAATGAATTAAAAACCATCATTTTAGGTAAAACATATAGGTTCAACGAATCATTATTCAATTTATTTTACCTTTTAATTCGCCTTTCTCCACTATAACATATAAAGCGTAAGGCTGCATTTTAAAAACTGGATTCTTGACATTATGATATACTAAAAGTCCATGTGGTAGTCTCGTACGAAACTTAAATGAAATCTCTCGACATAATCTGTAATATAATAATAACATGAAGTTTAACGTATGCCTAAAATGCTCATAATTCCAGAGAAATAACTACAATTTTTACTATGTAGGCATAATAATTTTTTCCAAAATCTTGTTTGCAATTTTTATACAATTATAACTTTACAGTGTTTCTTTTTGAAACATGCGAATGGCTTATAACTATATCCTTATATTATAAAAAATTAAAAACTATGTAAGTAAACAAAAATAAGAAAATCATTGAAAAAATGCGCCATGAAATAATAATAAAAAAATGAATAAACTAAGAAAAAAATAGATTAATCTAGTAATTTAAAAACGGCTTACCTTAGCTGAAACCTCTGTATAATATCTCCATCAAGCTGTATGTAAGTATTATCCTTAGCAAACATGAAGATCTGATGATGTCCTGTTTCAGCGAAAGTTAGGAATCTGTCTCTATCGCTTGGAGGAATAGGTGGTATTACAGTAGGATGCGTAGATGCAGACGCGTTTATTGTAGTTGACGATAACGTTGATGTTAAGAATAATGTTGTCTGCGGTAAAACTAAAACGAAATCATCTAAATTTAATTTACTTCATGTCAGTTTCAATTGCATGTATTTATTAACAACCAAAAGGCTCTATTTATGTGTGAGTAAAAGAAAATGAGTCTTCGAACAGTTAGAAATGAACGAATACGCAATAATACAGTTTCAATGATAAGATAAGCGACTTTACAATTATTTCAAGATATCAGGGACTCTCATAGGGATCACTACCTTCGATACATGAAAGAATTCATTATAAATGGAATGAAGTCTTTAGTTTCAGTCTATGGGATCATGGGAAAAATAAATAGTAATGACGATTTTCAATTTTCTATTTTTTACATGCCTCGTGGCGCAGTGGTAGTAAACGCTACTAATGAGCCGAGAAGTCGCGGGTTCGATCGCCGCCCATGACTGACTTTGTGTGATGAGCATAAATGTCATTTGTGTGTATCTGGGTTTTTAATATCTATATATGTATGTATATCAGCTGTTTAGTTACCATATTACAAGCTTTGCTTAGTTTGGAATTAAATGGCCGTGTGTGAAATTGTGTCCTCATAAACAAAAATTAAAAGTACATAAGTTTCACAAAAAAATCTAGACGAAATAAAAATTGCAAATAGCAAATGTACCCAAAATAATTTTAGCACAATTCATGAGAAATTAAACCCATATAAGGAATAAATTGGTATGGTGGTTTAAATTTTTATTTTTTAAAGATCTCATTCTTACAATATCGTACAAAATTGTGCATAGTAGTCCACTATAACATATAAAGCGTAATGCTGTATTTTAAAAACTGGATTCTTGACATTATGATATACTAAAAGTCTATGTGGTAGTCTCGTATGAAACTTTGACTTTATTCGAACTTACAGAATGAAACTTTAATTTCCTACTAGTCCAAATAATAACGTTGGATGAACTAAGCAACTTTACTTTGATTCTTGCAAAGTTTTATTATAAAATTCGTTAGGATTATAAGTGATTAATTCTATAATTTAAGATAACTATACTACATATTATTTACTTCATCCTATAAAATAGAAAAAATTTCAAAACTTATCGAGGATCTTACAGCATTGTATATATTCTTTATAATTAGAAATGTTGACTCACGTTTCTCTTCATGTGCTATATCGACAGGTAAACTACTATTAACATCAGCTGCACCATATAAAATTAATAATACGATCAAACTTATTTCTATTCTTTGCCATGGGTTTTCCATTCTGCACTATTGGGTTCATTTATCTGTAAATCAATATAGATTAATACAATTTTTTCAGTAAGTTTTATAGTTTATAAAAAAAAATTGTGCCATGATTTTAAATAAACATAACGGTGACCTAAGTCGTCAGTAATATTTAAATGCCAAAACCTCATTTCCAAATCTCATATCAGTTGTGTCATTATAATACCAATTTACAGAATGATTTTATAAGATTGATTTTCCGAAATCAGAATTCAAATAGGGTTGGGCGGAAATATGGTATGAGAGTGCTATAGTGTAGGCTGGTTAAAAACTACCAATATATCTGGAGCTACCTTGCTGCTCTTATAGTTTGGAAAGTAATAGTAAGGGAGGAATTGCTCATAATCTGACAGGTCGAGATATATTGGATGGATGTGTAAACCTAAATTGGCTCAAGTAATCGTATTTGTCTCGCGACACCGTTTTTGGTTGACACATCGCTTTTTGAAGTTGTTTGTGTAAATAAATGCATCGTTTTATTTGCTGTTGCACGGTTATAGATTTTTTTAACAAATTTTCAAAAATATACATTACAAATAATGTGAAATTCAAAGTAAATCACAATTATTGAATCACGATAAAAAGTATGTTTATAGAATAATATGTTGTTACCTGTATAATTTAAACAGTTATCAAACTCTGGATAATAAAAATCACAGTAAATAAAATAATGGTCACTTTATAAATGAACAATATTAATTTTGACCACGAATTCCATTTTCAATCTCTTTATCACTTCGCACAATTAACTAAATCTTCCGAGAAGATATTTAAAATACGTTTATTTCTTATTCAGACTACAAACTGGCCAGAACGTCGTTGGTAACGCGCCCCCTAGCAATCGCGGAGGACTGACGCAAACTTTAACAGCATGTAATAACATAACAATTGGTCCTCGTATGTCAGAATGGTTCCCAGGCACATGATTTAGTAGACTAGCGTAGAGGTAAGAGCTAGCGTTTTATTTATATGTGATTTACTAATAAACAAAGATAAGTTTTTGACGATATAATATAGTATTATAAAAAGGAATACCTAAGCTAATGTTTCAACATCATACTTTATTATTTACTAATTAAAACTTTTATGTTGCTTAAAATATTAATTTTAATTATGCTACTTTTAATTTAGTACACGGAAAAGTGTCTCGAATGTTGGAATAATAAAATAAAACTTGCGATAAAAACTCAAAACGTTTCAAATTAAATGTACATAATTAATATATGTATTCATTATTCCATTCATTATATACAAAAATCCTGACTGACGAGAGATCGACATACAGATGAAACTAAAGAAGCTTTCAAATATTTATTTCGGATATTAAGTTCTTTTTGCGACAACTAAAATTGAAGAATGAAGAATGTGATGTTTTGGATAGAAATCCCGTCAATTCGTCATTTCGAAATAAAAAATAGTCCACAGACTGTCAGTCACAAATAAAGAATTTTCTACTTCAACGTCATAGATTATTATTATTACTACAACACACAATCATTAAAAAATTAAAGGGGATAAATAACACAAATAGCAATGCAGTTTATAAATAGTGGTAATTCTTCTTGACTTAGTTCTTCGTTTTCAAATACTTTCTGTAACTATTCGTACATCCAAAAACGGCTTTCGTAGAAAAAACAACGTCGCTTTAGTTGCTTAATATTATCACTTCATATAATTAGATATATGTAGGTAGGTGATATATTTATACACCTGTTTAAATATGACATCTACAACAGACATATATCCTTTTTTGCAGTCCAAAAATAACTTCATCTTTGACAATTTAATAAAATTAAATAATATTAATCTAAAAAAGCTGTTGAATGTTTTGCAATACACGATTCATAGAAGTGAGTTTTTAATAAGATAGTAAACGCTTAAAAATCAAACTTATTACAATTTATTTTGTAAATCACTTGGTCTGCTATTTCAAACATTTTTTATCAAATATTTTACATGTAAAATTAGTTCCTATTACTAAAATGAATAAAACTACATATTGTATGATCCGAAATTAAGGTAATTTGAAAGAAAGAAAATTATTAATTGTTACAAAAAAATATATAAAATAACAAAAAACAGAAAAAAATATGACGAAGATCATCAGACGACGCCGTTTCCAGCCAAATATTCGGATTTAAGCGACAATCGATTGACTAATCAGAATTAATAAAATTTCTACTATTTAGGTATTATATCTTTGTAAAAGAAGGATATCTATCAACAGTGGTCGTTGTTGTTCATATTTCACTCTTGGACCCGATTATTATTTGCTAGCAGGATGTCAAAGAATGCGGGAAATTTTACATCTCAATACGAATGCAGACGGCTACCAGATGAATGCGGATATAACCAGTGTCAGCGTGATTTGTATATCTCGATATTAAACTGAATAGGTAGGTACAATTTCCTGCATTTACAAAAATGCCTGCATATACCATTCATTGTGGTTATCTAAAAATGTATTTTAATATTTTAACTATAGAACTAGTCATTATTGATTTATCTTTATTTATATGAAGATATACTAAATACAATGAGTATAATACCATATAAGATGAAGTGATTACCATAAGAATATTTGTAAAATTAGAATAATGATTAAATTAGCTGAGAATTAATACAATTCTTTTTTGTAGTTCCAGATTTGCGATTCCTAAATGTACTATTAAAAATATTTATAGCCTTATCATTTGACTAAAGCTTAGCTTCCCGTGTACAAAATTTCATAAAAATCGGCCGAGCTCTTTTTCAGTTAAATTCGGACATACAGAAACTTTTAACGGCATATTTGTGATCAGTGTTCTTTTTCTAAGATCTCTAACAGGAAATATAAAAAAAAAATACATATACAGACAGACCTACAGATTTGTTGAGATAGATTGTACATTCTGATAATTCTCAGCCTCGTCGGCGCAGTTAATTAATTAAAGCGTTCAATTAACGAGCATTATGTCTGACACGATGCTGTAATTTAATTTGATCTTACGATCGAAATTGCAGATTTCTCTGAGTTTGAATACATCGATATGTTGAGGAATGACATAGTGATTAAGAGAATACGTGGTCCAAGAAACATTTCATGAATAGGTATTTCTAAAATCTATTGCTGTCGCGCTGTGCTCGGAACCTCACTGAATAGAGTGCGAGAGTGACAACTGCAGTTCGGCCTGATTATACCTTAGTATGGTAACAAGTAAAATTGACAAAATCATAGTTTCGTATTCCCTTGTTTCCTCCTCGAAAACTGAACCGATTTTAATATTTTTTTGAAGAATAATCTAAGAAGATTTTCTTTTTGTAGTGTCGTCAACTTTGTTTGCTGGACGTTTGAACATGACGGTAAAAAAGGGCAATTTTCGTCATTTTAAAAGGCTTCTACATTTTATAATAATTCACTAGAAGTTCCCCATCATTCCCCTGTAAGGAAAAAATTTAATTCAAGGTCAAAGGTCAAAAAAATGAGTTTTTCGCGATTTTCAGCAAAACGGTAAGTTTTATCATAAAAGTATCTCAGACAAAAATTGTAGATCATAAAATTATCTATAAAAAAACTTTTTTTCTTACGAGCCACCGTTTCTGATATATAACGATTCAAAAAGTTATAAAAGTTGTTATCGTCATAATATGCACACGTTTCCACGCCACCTATGAGGTAGTGTACTTAGCGCGTTTTTTTAACGTGGTTTCCCCAGTAGGCCTACTCCACGGGTCAGTTGTGATCCTGTTTAATGTAAAACTATTGCAAAATAACGGAAATTTTCAAAGATTGGGAAAGATAAAAGCGATGTAAATGAAAAAAAAGTGTTGAAGTTTATTCGTCTTATTCGTAAGTTTCAAATTCTTGTTCTTCTTCTTGATCTTCTTCTTGTTCTTCTTCTCCTGCTTCTTCTAGACCCTAGCCACGCACACAATAGAACAAGAGACAGATGTCTCGAAGTTACACTGGCTTAAAGATTAAGGGACTGGGTTTCATTTTACCTGATATTCTTGTAGTTAAAACTTATGTATATTTTATATTGTAAGTATAAGTTACAATGACGGATAGAAAAATATTCAAACATTTAATATATTATATATATATACATACATTAATATATATATATATATATATATATTATATAAAATATTACAACTCTAGATGTATATACGTGGCGTACTCATGCATATTATGACGATAACAACTTTTATAACTATTTGAATCGTTATATCTCAGAAACGGTGGCTCGTAAGAAAAAAAGTATTGATACATTTTTTATAGATAATTTTATGATCTACAATTTTTGTCTGAGGTACTTGTATGATATAACTTACCATTTTGCTGAAAATCGCGAAAAACTCATTTTTTTGACCTTTGACCTTGAATTAAATTTTTTCCTTACAGGGGAATGATGGGGAACTTCTAGACATTGTTTATAATTATGTTTTGAACAACTTCACAGAAATTCAGCTTGTTGGGACTTTATGTAACTTCGAATGTCTAAATTGACCGGACTAATTATGCAGCACAATTATCCGATAACCTGGCCCGATATCGGATATGTGATTTTTGCGTAAAAAGAACTTAGACAGTCAGACGGACAGAGAGACATTGAGGTCCGCAATATGTATATAGAAAAATAAAATAAGCCAAGAAATTGAAATACAATTTTTTACAACTTTTGTCATGTAATAAAAACAATTTTGTCATGCACGATAAGTTTAAAGAAATGTTTATAGTTTAAATAATGTTTTGTGAATTTGAATAGTAAAAACTTTTAGTTCCTGACAACGTCTTTAAACCGTTCTTCCGTTTTATAAGCAATTTTAAACGCTTTCTTATTCAATAGACGCATATTTATTTACAATAAAGCGCGTCATAATTTTCATATTGCGTAAAAATTTGTTATTATATTTGTACTAAGACTTTTTAAAATGTATTTTTTAAAATAAATAACAAAAAGAGACTTATCAATAGAATCAAATTTAGCGATAGAGCACTTACAAGATATAGGAGAAGTATCTATATACATAAATTAATGAAAATTTCTGATTTTTTTTATTTAGTTTTTGTAAATTGGCTCCGGTTAGTTTCCAATAATCCACTATCTTTTGAATTTACAAAATAAATATATATATATATATATATAGTCAATAATGCGATTATAGTTCATAAGTCACAGACCATTGGCACAGTAGTGAATATTAAAATACAATATATCTATTAACGTAGATGTTTTTTTCCTTTTAAAGCTCTACGAATACAATAATATATCAGTTGTGTATATGAAAACAAATAAACTGGGTGTTAGGGTGAAAGTTTTCAAGAAGAATCTAATAAAAAACGTAACTTTACAAGGTAGTTAAAATTTCAATTGTTACTTGGATATCAAAAAGAGGCTATTTAGCTATCATATACTAAATATAGCATATCTCAAGGAGGGTTAATGTCAAGCAGGCGGCTGGACTTAAAAATTCAGTGTTCGTAATTTCAGGTCACAACACGAGGGAAGAAAGCATATTTATAAATAGAGTCAGCTATTTAAGAGGGAGAAAAGCAACGAGAAAAGACTTGGCACTTTGGAGACAAGCGGAGAGTTTTACCAATTAAATGTGAAATATTCCATTTTCTAATCGGACGCAAAAGAAATCCACTTTTCAGTTGTGGTTCATACATGTAAGCGTATTATGACAAATAACAAAGGCAAGGCAAAGCTATCACAAGTAAACATGAATTAATTAATTATTATATTATAAATAACATACATGTTAATTATATACTAACAGAATATAGTAATTTATGGCGGATATTAGTTCCAAAATTCCAATAAGATCGTTTGTGATTTGAGATTATACCATTTGACCTTTTTTTATATATTAATTTCAAATGTAAATAAATTCCTGTTTCGATCTGGAGATATTCAAATACAAATGCGATAAAATTATATTTCTGAACTGATTGTTTTTATTTTAAAAAGTGGTAAAGGTCATGTCGCTCTTGCCTACGGAATCATCAGCCAAGCGAAACAAAAAGGCAACATTTTAAACCAGTTTATCGACATATTAATTTGCCTAATGATTAAGTTTATAGTAGTTTTGTTTTACGGTCTGTATACTCTTACGGCCTTTGTAATAAGGTTTATTATGGGTGAGTTTGAATGTAGAACTGTTGACCTCTGACAAACGGCAGTGGCCGTGTCCACTTGCGCCCACTCAATGCATCGAACGCACAATCCAGACTTTAAAGAGTATTAATTTTTTATTATATAAATAATTTGAAATAATTGTTTATCTTACTTAAGAATTTCAAAAAATCTCTTGGGGTATTATTGTGTATTTTCGCGCATCTTTATCTTTTAATGCATATAATCATATAGGCATCATAGAATAATGATTGGTTAAAAACATTTAACTTTGGTAAAAACGAAAAAAGGCACGAAATCACTGATATTCACGAGTAATCAATAACGAATACAAGAATATATAATAAGAAACTATGCTGATATACTACGTATTAGAGGGAGGAGCGTTCAGTATAAGAGTATGAGTGTTCAAATATTGAGAAGGCAGCGCTGACACGGAATGAACCATCCGGATACGACGATGGCCGAATGGCACGTAGCGACTTCCCATCAGAATGATTTTTGTTTTAGTCGCGTTCAAACATGTTAGTAGTTTCTTCATTTCAGACAGTTTAGCGTCTCTTCCCTGGCATTAATTAGCCTACCATCTCAAGCCTCGTGTATTCCAGGTAAATAGCATCATTATATGAACTTGATGCTTGTTTGCTACGTTATAAAAATGACGGCGAAATAATGTATAGGGTTGCCAACCTTATTTTTTATTAGTTTTTATAAAGTATTTATCCTTCTTTACTTACGACAAATGTAAACTTTATACTTTGGCATAAAATAAGGTAGACATGCAAAATACTTTATTTACAATGTTTATTCTAGTGCGTAAAATGAAATAATGATATGGGAAGTTACTGAATATCGATATTTTTAAAAGTAAAAAATATATCATATTTAGTGTTTGTTCCTGTTACTTCAGCTTTCACTGAAAGAGTTTTTTGGTAATGAATCTGAAGTGGCGAGAAGAGACACACAGATCCTTCATAAATGTAATAAAATACAAAGTTATAATTAATAAACTAAATCTAAATTTGGATTGATAAATGAGCTTTGAAACTTTCAAAGACAATAAAAATTGTTAGCGTGTGCTAAAGACATCCAAATTTATAGGTAATAAAAATATGAATTTTAAAAATAGGTATCTACTAAATTTTTTCCTCTAAATACTTTATTTTTTTCCTATTCAAGGAACTTGATACGTTATATTTCTGAAAACAAGTTGGCAATCCTGGTAATATGGTACTTGCATTTAGCTTGATCACTTTGAGACGATAAACTACTACATCTATAACAAACTCGCTTCAACGCAAAGCATCTCTGGATGTCTGGGAAGCTTTTTACCGCAGTATCTCTCTGGAGATTAATAAATCGATGATTCTAGGCGGATCTTAGTGATTGATTGTTAGATAGTTGAGCCAAACCTTGATAGAGGATGCCCGAAGTAATTAAATTAACATTTATTGGTAAAATCAAAAAATAAACAAATACGTGTAACCTTTACGCGCACTGGAAGTGAAACTCATTTGAATTTAAAGGTACAATTTTTACCCACGGGCTTTGTCGGTATATACCTAATTTAGCGTATTAACGTTATAATACGTAGTTATAACGTAATATTTAACGTACTTGTGTGGGTGTGTGACTTTTCAATGAATAAACTATTTTTACGTATATGTAATTGTATGTATGAACCAAGTTTTTGACATTACGTTAGAGACTTTTAAATGAATATAGGGTATGTATATTGCATAGATTATTTATTGGTTTCCACTGGCATTTCTTATATACCGTCGATATGCTATAAGAATATGCAATCAAAAATATGTCGAAATCGGATTACTTCAGGTAATGTCATTCCAACAACACTCGCATGTTGACAATGTTGACATGCAGCGATTCAAGGAGCTATTAAGCTAGCCATATTGTAGAAATAAAACAGCAGAGCTAGAAGCTTTAGTTTTATAGTTAAGTATATTAAAATCCAACAGTAACACTTTATTATACGCAACGCGAGCAAACAAGAACAAGGAGTATCTATGCCAGTGTGTATGTATCATTTGTACGATAGGTGGCGCTAACCGGCTTATGTTTATTTCTTTACTACATCCTCCCTTAAACATAAGCCCATTTTTCTAGAGAAGTAGTCTAGCTTGATCTGTGGAGTCGCTTTGGTGAGGACGTCAGCAACCATCTCTCCAGTGTTGACATATTGTACCTCAATCTCCTTTTTACATATGTTCTGCCGGATAAAATGGTGCCGGACATCTATATGCTTGGTTCTGAAATTATAAACATCGTTTCCTGAAAGATTAATACAACTTTGATTGTCGCAATAAATACGTATAGTATGATGCTTGAGATGTGGCCAAAACTGTTCTTGCAGTTGTTTTAGCCATAGTGCTTCTTGGGTGCAGGCTGATAAAGACATGTATTCCGCCTCTGTTGTTGACAGTGCAACAGTAGGTTGTCGCTTTGAGCTCCAAGATATAGATCCTCCCTGAAATATAAAAGTGTATCCTGTGCAGGACCTTCTGTCATCTTCAGAGTTAGCCCAATCGGCGTCACAATAGGCATGAACGATTTCTTCTTCTGCACATTGTTTGTAAGACAAACTGTAGTTTTCGGTGCCTCGTAGATATCTCATTAATCGTTTTAAAGTTACCCAATGTTTCATTTCTGGTTTATTGTTATATTTGCTTAGGTAATTAACTACATAGCTAATATCTGGTCTCGTCCCTTGAGATAAATATAACATACATCCAATTACTTCTTGGTAAGGAATATTTCTCAATATTGCATTTTCTTCACCAGTTGAATGTAACTTTGTAAGTGGATCTATTGGTGTCTTGACAGGTTTACAGTCTGACATACCATATTTCTGTAGTACTTCCTGTATGTATTTCTTTTGGTTAATATACATAATACCATTTTTCCTGTCTCTCATTACATGAAGTCCAATACAGTATTTTAATTCTCCCATGTCTTTCATGCAGACTTAAGTTTGACCCACACATCCCGGGCACTCACAGCTTGTTCTATGTGGTGGTAATTATTTGGGTCAACCAGGAGAATAATCTTGCTTTTGGCCTTTACATCCTTGGTAGCGTCAATGGTTTTCTGTTTGTCAGGATTCACACACGACCACAAATCTTCGTGCTCTAAGTAGGCTTTTACAGCGAATTTCCACGTATTGTAATTGTCCCTTCCGGTCAGTTTATCAATATGCACGGTGTTTATCGACATTGCTTCGGAAACTGATAGTGTTTTATATAAAATACGCTGCAAAAATTAATAACCGGAGTCGGCTACTTAACCTCACTTTTTATTACACGCGGTACTTTACTTTTCGGAACTAAACTTGTAACTTTTTACTAAATACTGTTTCTAATTATTATGAGATAGGCCCATAACCTGTAGAAATAAAACAGCAGAGCTAGAAGCTTTAGTTTTATAGTTAAGTATATTAAAATCCAACAGTAACACTTTATTATACGCAACGCGAGCAAACAAGAACAAGGAGTATCTATGCCAGTGTGTATGTATCATTTGTACGATAGGTGGCGCTAACCGGGCTTATGTTTATTTCTTTACTACACATATACGCACAGATCTACTCGACGGGTCTGCCCGACAGGCATGTCGACTGATGCCCGTTGCCCGTGCTCAAAATCAACGTATCGAGCACCTGGCACGGGGCAGACAGATCCAGAATAATTCAACTGCGTAAGATCAGATATGCCCGTGGGATCGCACTTGTTGTACGATAACGCTTGAATAGTACTAACCCATTTTAATTAATAACATACGTTTTTTTTACCTTTTTTACATATATAAAACCGCCCTACATTATAACCAGATTTTGCTTTAGAGGAGATATTACAGACCACTCTTTTATAATAAAATAAGAACCACAACTGAAAGATGCCCGAGAGTGGGTCGCAGATCAGATCTGAGACACGTCCGACGGGTAGATCTGTGCGTGTATGCAGTGGCGTAGCTAGCTAGCATAGGTGGCACCCGGGGCGGATTTTATAGGTGTCACCCCAAAACTCAATCGTAACTGTTAAAATAAAAAAAGTTATAATCATTTACGTTTTATTAAAATACGAGTACCTATTACAAATATTTGAATAATATTTGAAACAAATTACTTTGTTAAAAATTAAAATTTCTTCCTTCTAGCTTTGACACTAGCGAACTCCGAAATCACGTCTTCAAAATTTATATTTTGTGTTGCTTCATGTTCTATCGTTAAAATACCAAGATTGTTTAATCTGGTTTCAGTCATTGTAGACCGCAAGTAATTTTTAATTAATTTTAATTTGCTGAAATTTCTCTCACATGAAGCAACTGATGCACATATTGTTATAAATAACTTTAGTGCGACCGTAAGATTCGGAAGAGATTCTGTAAAATCCCATTCCACAATAAATTTCAAAAAGTCCAGTGTCACCCAATTAGAGACAGTAATATTAGCCATTTTTAAATGTCTTTTCAATCTTGGTATTTCTAAAAGGAGTTCTGTTTCTGATACTTCATCGTAAAGGTTAGTAAATTTTGATATAGCAAATTTTAACTGTTCAGTGTTTGCCGAAAACAAGGTCTTTGACTGCACAACCTGAAACAATGAAGCTACGTCTTTAATGGACTTTACTCTTGTTTCGAGTTCAATATTGAATATGTCAAGACATTCTAACATGTCCTTTGGAAGTTCCGCTCTAAGTGTAAGTCCAGCATCGGTGGATGATGCTAACTCACCGGGCATGCGTTTCTTGCGACGAATTCGTCGTTCCATTAAAATGTTCTATTTTTCCGATTTTTGTACAGCAAAATTTATTGCCTCTTCTGCTAGATGCAACCGTTTCTCTCCAATGAATACACGAAGTGCTTCTAGTTTTATGATTATTTCATCAACACATAAACCTTTACTTTGTAATGCAATCTGAGCATTGTTCACTTCCCTTAGCACATCATTCCAAAAGAAAAGAAAACTAAGAAATGAGGAATTGCACACAGGAGGTAGAAGATTTTGTGCAGCACCTCTAGTTTCTAAATTTACGTATTGGCGACATAGTTCCTCAATTGCAGGTATTATCCCATTAAAATTTTCAGCCAATACTTTTACTGCACCATAATGACCACTCCAGCGTGTTGTCGAAAGTCTTTTAACAGATGCTTCGCTGTGATTGAGGAACACTTCCCAACGGCTTGTGGAAGTTGAAAAAAAGTAAAATATTGTTTCCACTGCTCCGAAAAATGTAACACAAGTCACATTTTGTGCGAACGAATGTTGGCCGCATGAATTAATTGAATGATCTATACAACCAATAAAAATTGCTCTATTGTTTTTTTCTTTTATAATAGCTTGCACTCCTTCGTGTATACCACTCATAACAGCAGCATTATCATAACCTTGAGAACGACACATCATAATATCTAAGCCATAGTTTTCAAGCTTCTTTAGTATTCAGCGCTTAAATCAGCTGCTTTTTTCCATGTAAAGGAAAGAATCCTAAGAATACTTCTTTGACTACTACTTTTCTTTTATTAATTTTTACATAACGAGTCACTTCAGACATTTGATCGACATGTGAAACGTCAGGTGTGCTATCAAACATGATTCCGAAATATTTGGCCGATTTAATTTTACATGATTAGTTTTAACATTTATGAACTCATTTTGTATTTCTGGCGATAAATATGTTACTTTAGGTGATTTTTCCTGCTCCAAATATAGTATATATTCTTTGAGTACTGCATCAAACTTTGACAGCAGTTTAACTAGTTCTAAAAAATTACCTTTATTAGATGCCCCTTGGGTTTCATCATGTCCACGAAATGCTAGGTTTTGTTTAGCCAAAAACAATGTTATATCTAATAATCTAGATAAAAGATTTTTCCACTTCTGTTTTTCGCTATTCATTAATTGCAAGGTTGCATCATCTATTGTGGTGTGAAATTTTAATCTCATTTCCAAAGTTTTCCACTAGTCGAAGTTTTCTAAATGTTCACATGAAGTTTCATGGTCCAATACTTTAGGATTTAGTTTCCACCACTTCTGAAATCCAGTTGTAAATGTTGTTTGTATGTTACTGACGGCAAATAAACGACAGCAAAAACAGTACAGGTTATTTGATATAGGAGAAAATACCATCCATGATCGTAGAATTTTTTCACCACTAGGCATCTGATTATAAAACCATTCCTGTGAAAGATGACGATAATCACCTTTAATCTTTGAACCATGACGAGATACAGTAGGAAACGGTCCTTCTTTGTTCTGGAAATGTTCACTGCCCTTTTTTATTATGTCAATGCGAACATTATCAGGTACCGGTAAACTCCAATGTGAAACATCTCTCAAGCGTTGAACTGATTCTTCGAAGCTAATGCTATCTCCGAAAGTAGCATTAACGGCGTCATTTTCATTATTTATTTTGATTCCGTCAAGGTCCTGGGTCGCCTTCATTGATTCTGTATTGTCGATGTTGCTATCTGAATGTGAGTCTCCAAGATGTGAATCATAACTTTCATCAGCAGGAGACTCGGGTACTTTACTTGAACTTTGGCCGCTATCTGCTTTTGTCACATATTTGAAAAGAGAACCGGACATGCTCTGAATTTCATCAGTTTTAGCTTTTTTGGCTTTTCTCTGTTGAAACACGCTTTTTCTTTTCGAAGTATGAATTCCCCGAGGCATATTTCGTTCTGGGTATTCTAAAAATATTTTTAGTTAGTAAGTGATACGTTGATTTTATAAACTAATTATAACAGTAAATAAACACCTACACGTTACGTAACTAGCTTTGTGAAATATATTTTTATATAAATTAACAATCCTGCGTCTGGGTGTAAATATGTATTTAAGTATTATTAGAAAAATACTAGTTAAATACTCCACCGTTGATTGTGATATCCGTGCCACGAGTACTCGAGCTACTCATCTCGGAGCCAAATCAACGTACGCGAAGTTGTATGATATGATTATGATTACTTTCAATCAAAAATCTAAACTTAATATATTCCGTTTTTGTAAACAAATCCCATTGCTATTAGATCGGAAAATAATAAGTAAGTAAATAATAAATAAGTATATTATTTACAATTAAACATTATTACCTAAAGTAATATCGTAAAACGTGTAGAAATATAAATAAAATCTTTTTACGCCAGAAAAGCCTTTAAAACCTGTTTTAATAAATAAATACCTTTATTAGATAGTAATAATTACCCAGGCTAAAAAAAAAATATTACTGCAATCCGTCTAAAATACCTTCTGTAGGTGTTCATCATTCATCATTTAGGATGGCTCAATAATATAGTTTTAAAATACACAGTAATTAAAAGAGAATAAAATAATTGAAGGGTTTTTCAAAATAATCTAAGATACTGCTATTAGATACTAAATGAATTAAAAATGTAAGTATTACCTGTAATAACAAAATTACTCCACTTACCTTGTATATTTTCTTCAAGAATCAACTACATTAAATCGGTTTTTATACAAAAAATGTTGTTTATAATATATAATAATTAACAAACACTTTGCACTGGACGTTCACACGTTCACGTAAGAGAATATTGAAATAAATGCGGTCGGAAACAAAAGAAATGACCCAATCCACAATATCGACGCCGACGACGAGCGCTATATCGAGGGAATCCCCTGACTAGCGTTGGATAAGCCGCGAACGGGGTATTAAATTTTGAGAGAATCCCAGATCGATTGACAGTGTGCACATTGTTTTTTTTTTCTAAATATTAATTTATTATGCTCGTGGTACGATATCATAGTTACCTAGATAATTTTATTAGTGGCGGTTATGCTCTCTGCCATAAATTTACGATTTTTTATAGGTAGAAAGAACTACAACTGATGGTCATAGTCGGGCTCGGGTGTCACCCGTTTAGGGTTGGCCGCCCCCGCCGCCCCCCCTTGGCTACGCCTCTGCGTGTATGACTAACTATTGTTTGTAAGTATAGGTGGTAGCTCGATAGCTATTGGAAGCAAAGCGAAAACTAATCATTAACCTATGGTAAATATTTTATTTTCTTTTAATATTTTAAGAAAACTTAGAGCTAAGTATATATTTAAGTTACTTTTATAAATTAATAAATGTCATTTACAAGTTCTCACATATATGTATATTTATAAAAAATTAAGAATAAAGTAGACAGAAGAACACAAAAATAGTAGTAAAATAAATTAGAATTTAGAAGACCTTTCAACTTCTGCACAGTTGTATCAAATAAATCAACGTTTAAATCATTATACAATTTATTCGTACTGCTGCTCTTTCGAATGACATAGGAATTTTGTCTGTAAGTAGTCCTAACAATAGAATTATAAAATATATTAGGGGTTCTAAAATATGCTGCTGGGACGCGTAGATTAATTTCATATTGACAATCTAATTTAATCAATACGTGTCTTTCCACATAAAAAATATAGTATTGAAATAAATAACATAATAATTATATGGAATATAAATATTCGCAATAGAAATGTTAACAATGGCCATCTAATAAGCGCATGCATGCGCAACACATTGGTACGTATTCTCAGGCATTTTTTTGAAACCGTCGTCATGACGTCAATTATACAAGTTATAAAAGACAATATCGATTATAAAATCGAGACTAATAGATTTAAAAACCTTTTATTATTATTACATTACAAGTTATATATAACTTATAAGTTATAACTTGTAACCTTCCTTAAATAGGCTATAAAATGCAAAAATAAATTCTTCATTCTGACTGGTAGTTTCAGAGGTATGTGCGTTCAAACAAAAAAAAAAAAAAATGCAATCTTTTGAGATTTATAAGATTAACTGTATAGACAGAAATAAACATTTATTAATATAGATTAGAAATAAAACAGAGTCACTAATTGGAATAATGTATCCGCATAGTAATAGAAAAACTTTATATACCTTTTAAGTATTATTAATGTACAAGCGAATGTAATTAAAAGACATAATATAATATGTTGATAAATTTATTGATTTCAAAAATAAACCAATATAACGCATTGTACCACTTATCGTAAGGCCGTAACGTTGTGCCGAGCTGTGAAGCCGCGCCGCGCCGCGCCCGTCGCGCCGTACCGGAGAAATAAATAATTGTTTCACTCAACGTAATATAACGTAACATAATGTGTTATGTAAAAATTAGGTTAATGTTAACATATTCTGTTTTGTAAAGTGAATGTCAGTAAACAGCATGTAATTGCACTTATTTGCACATTAATTAGTTTTTTAATTATAGAACATCGAAACGCTTTCTTGGATTTGTTCATCGTATCTAGGTTTATTTATTTATTTTTTATACTTACTACTGTGGTTACAAACAATCATACGACCATTTCAGTATATTGACGCTTGCAACACCAGAAGCTTCACATGCGTGTTACCGACCCTTTAGAACATGTTCACTCCCCTTTTGAAGAAGTCTATACTGTAGTTTCCCGGGGAAAACCTCATTCCACATCTGTAGCGTTCGTAGGAGAAAACTCTTCAGAAACCGAATTGTCCGCGACCATTTAGGATCCATGGATAATCTCCCTGTCGATGGCGAACGGTATGAGATTTTAAATTTACAGTTTTAATAGCCGCTCGAATCTTCAAAATCTCTGGATTTCGTTCTTTACTTAATCTTTGTTCAAGTACTGTTAGGTGGATATTGTATTTTTCCTCTATCAAAAGCGTAGACTTCATTACACGAGCTCGAGCCAATTCGTTATCATGACGGTATGAACCGAACCGCAACCTACATAAATGTACGTCCACATAATGCTATTTTCTATGGTATTCGAATTTACGAATTTTTAATTTGAATAGTTAGAAACATTTCGAACAAATAGATAATTACTTTTGTACACATGGCTTGAATACAAATGCATTGAAAGTATTCTCCACCCTACAGAAGATCGCAGTAAAACAACCTTGTTCTGTGTTCTTGCAGTGAGTAGGGTTTCCAGAGTTCCTTGAGGTAGAGAGGTTCAAAGTCGGAAACGCGCTAGTGATACCTACGGTATTACAAGCTGCTAAATAGCTCCTTACCATTAGGCGGGCCGCATTCTTGTTTGCCACATTATAATAGTGGTATAAATAAAAAATCTTTATTCTATTGGCAACATTGGGTCTCACGGTGTCGAAGTTGATAGATCCGTAGATCGCAACTTCCTGTTCACCTCCGACATTTGTAGAGTGCAGACAAGTTATTTAAAACGAGTTTGAGCCCATTTTGGAACAAGCATAACAACAAACCAGCATTTAATATCCAAAACTGGGCTCAATGGAAAGTTCAAATAAGTTAGATATATAGATACAAAATGTAAAGGTTATTATTAATTATTTTGTAAGTGTGTCTGGATAATTGGTCTTATTTATTCGTAAACAGTATCAAAAAATTATTAATAATTGTTTGTTTCCATTTTTTGATAGATGATATTTATTACTGTTTTTGTTGTATATATATATCTATATCACGTGAATAAATTCAAAATAAAAATTACGTGTACGGTACACGTGATTTAAGCGAGACTTCTCTAAAAGGGACACCCAGAGAGCTTAACTGTATTAGATGTACAATCTCTCGCAGCTATCAGCTTTCTCTCTTTCCTTTTCACTACGTTATATATTTCTTCTCTTTCATGTAACGAAATGTGCCTAAACGTGACGCGTTCTTGAAATTTCACTATCAATTATATTATATTATATAATTATAGAATTGCTGTCTAAGAAGTTTCACTTCAAAAATTACGGTTTATCCGGAAAACAAATTTGAATCAAAATTTATTTGAACTTGATATAATAGGAAAAATGTTTATACATAGCTATGACCTTTCTCAAAGAGCATGGCAGATGCTGTGGTTTTAATTTTAATTCATTAAATGCTTATTTGGCCCTGTATTACGTAATACTAGTAAACCCGGCCAGGCTATCTTGTGGCTCAGAATTTTTTTCTTTCTTTGGATCCGATCGCTACTATGTTTTATAAGATCATCCACAGAACTAATATGAAAATTGTTTGAAAATTTCATCAAAATCGGTCCAGCCGATTTGGAGTCCATAGGGAACACACATACAAACATCATTTATAGATTATAAGATAGATATAGTTAGAGATAAATTATAGATTGGTGGAATTTTGCGTGATATAGTTTGCTTATTTGTGCGCAAGTGAAGTGAATTTAATAACTAGAAGCATGAATTTTAAGTTGCCACAAAAACTCCCTGGACCGTTTTAACAAGAGAGCCACCATCTTGTTAAAGTTTTGCTTGAACTCTGAAGATTAGAAAAAAAAATCCACTTGACTTTGGCATAATTGTGTATAAATACACTATAAAGACACTTCTGAGAAAAAAAAACAATGGTTCATTTATATTTCCGCCGTTCGACTTTTCTTTGATATGTCTGTTTCTGTAGCCATAGACAAAACGAAATTGGGCGTTATTTTCGAATACGAGTTCTATCGTGGCAACACAAACGGCATGCAATATCATCTTCGTTTATGGACCTTGATACCGCACGTAAAAGGACTGCAGGGCCAATAATTTTGGTACAGATGTCGCTAAGAGTTGGTATTTGAATATTAATAAATACGCCTGGGGAATATTTTTTTCTTATCTGGTTGGTGCACAAAATTAACAAAAGCCTCCAGTCCTATTCCATTTTCCGCCGCCCCATACGAGGACCTTTTTTTAGCTCCTCGGTAAACATAACACATAGGGACTATATCGATATTTTACCATGGTACAAGATGATGAAATTTGGTACGTGTACCAGGAAACTGATACGTATACCCTCTCTGAAGCACGGTACGTTTTTACTTGGAAAGACCGCTCTCGCTCTGCTAATTTTGATCTCAAAAATGAGCTTTATGTCAATACACATACATAATATATTGAGATACATATTTAGTAAATAATAGGTAGTATTATTTCACTAATAATAATAGGATGATTAATATAATTGCATATGTGTAGGTATTATGAAGATTAAAATAAAATATCATATCGTAAAACATATTAAATGTGGATAAAACCTTGACATTTAATGTTTTTCTATGTAAAATGACCGAGATATATCGCGGTATCTACTTATGAATATTTAATTAATACAATTACGTATTCTTTTAATTTTAGCTTTACGAGGTGATGTGATTTAGCGATTATCTATTTTCGAGAAATATTGTATTGTAAAGCACTTAGTTAGTTTGCTAGGTACCTGCTTTACTGCGTGGTACACGACGATCGATTCCGACTGCATCGCATCTATTATTGTGTAAATACCCGCCATAGTGACATTTGGCATGTTTTCGTCTAGGTGCGTTGTAGCGAGTTTTTTTTAAACTGGCTATACTGTAGGCTGAGGGGTCCAAAACTAGAGCCGCTGATGGCTTTTACAGCTTTACCATGGCGTGCATACACAGTAATCAAGCGTGGTGGTAGGGATCTGTATTCGACTGGGTCGCGATTGTCATGCATATGGTGACTATTTTTTTATTGTACCGTACATCAATCAGGCACGTCATGTTGCCGTGCTATAATTAAAAATATTGCGCATTCATTTTTTTAAAAGAATTCGTATCTGCTTCATTTTTCATTTAACTATAAATTATTTATGCTAGAATCAATATATTCCATTTATACATTTGAGTCGTAAAAACTATTGTGTTTTATTGTGTGTATAAATTAGTGTATATATGTATTAGCATGTGCATAGATATGAATAATAATTGCATCATTTTGAGCAACTTGATGTGTTTGTGCAAAATGTTTTGTAAAAGTTTATCGGCTTCCAAGATACAGGATCTGCCTAGTTTGGAAGTCACTGAGTAAATGTTTTAATGTGTATAATAAATACATTTTGAATTTAATTTTTTTTAATTATCCTTTTTGTATATTCATATAAGAATTTATTTATGATATACAAAATTTGTAGTTCTTTTGCGCAACAAAATAAAAATAAACCAACATTTTTATTTCCTTTAAATTAAAATAATGTTTGTTTATTTTGCATTTTAGAGCTAGTCTTTCACTAGACTTAGCGTGCTACCATCTTGGGCAACATCATCACTTATGATCAGGTGAGATTATAGCTTCAACGCTAAACAGATAACGATTAAAAAAATACAACGTAAAAAAATCGTCTGTATAATGAATTTACATTATTTTCATTGATGGCTAACTTCTTCATATATCAGACTTGGATGAACTGTGTGGAAGAGGATATGTGTGTACACGGTGTGAGTGCAGAGATGGCGGGTGATAGGCTGGAGTAGAATAGGACAACGCGCTATGCCGACCCCATCTAAAATAAAACCAACTTCAATGATTTTGAAAAGATCCCCAGTGTATCTTCGAAGTTAAAGGTCCAATGTCAATGGGACTACCCTTGGGTTAACCTCTATCCAACAAAAAAGAATTATCCAAATCGGTTCATAAGCAAAGAAGTTATGGCTGAGCATCCATAAAAAAATACATTTGAATTGAGTAACCTCATCTATTTTTTGAAATCGGTTAAAAAAAGAAAACCAGTGTCATAGCAACGAGATAAAAGTTTTCTGAGATACTTAAAATAGATGGAACATAAAATAAATGGAATGAAAGTAGAGACGCTGCGCACTAGTAACAACAGTTTTGCTCTGTGGCCTATGCAGCTATATAAGCTTATAACGACGAACTTGAGGGATGATTTATCCAAGTCCGGTGAATCTGTAAAAACCGCAGTGGCTTTAGGGCCCCTAAGGCTAACAGAGTAATCAGATCTAAAAAAAAAAAAAACTTGAGGGATGACTCTTGCTGGAGCCGCATCGCATTGTAAAGCTCGCTAATATTGGATCAAGATTGTTCAAAGCAACCCATTGAGTCGGAACCTAACTAGAATATCATTCTGGCTGAAGTTTATCGGATCGAGAGGACGTTCAAGTTCAGTTACCATGTCACCTACGAAGAGCGATAACATCACACATGCGAGGCCTGGGGTGGCTATTTCGGGGAGGTTGTAGGCCACTGGGGGCAACCTCAAATAAGTAGACATAATTCTCACTTGGCTTGTCGCAATGTGCACATCTCTACATTGCTTGCACTTAACCCTTATTACGCCCATAAGATCTGTGATTCCGTAATGAAGATATCAAGGAAAATCCTGGTGTCACTCATAATCTATCCTGAAGTCTCTTTTTTCTATAAATTTGATTAATGTTTATTTATTTACAGCTATTTTTACATAATAATAAAAAAAGCCAGTAAAATGAATTTAGATTATTTTCATTGATGGCTAATTTTATTATGTTGCAAATCCATCAAATGATGCGCGCGCAACTCTTAATTTTATCCTCTACTAAAAGCACCAAAAGAGATATAATTTAAGAGTGATATTTAATGGAACAGTTTAAAAGAACAGGTGTTTCTAAGTAACAGTTTGGAACTGTTATTTATCAACCCAAAAAGGTGTTACTAAATACTGCGTACCTATTCCCCCATACTTGTGTGTGACATAAAAGTGTTTTGGATTACGCTCTTCTCTATTGGAGTTTATCGATGCTTCCTTTGTTGGAGAGAAATACAAACAGATATGACTTAGACCACGCTCTTTTTTCTTGTCAATTATAGTTAGAAAGAGATTTTGGTTTTGGATGTGTTATTTCATATTAAGTGAAGTGTTATATTTGGAAGTGTTTCAGGTGAAACTGGTTTCTTAATTTACCTGTTATATTTTACCTCTGGTATAAATTCAAAAACTTTAAATTCAGTTAGTTTTAGTTGTTTGTATGAATATATATCTAGTAACGTGACGTATGTAAATTGGATAGTCATAGTCGAATAATAGACGTCGGATGCGTTGAGGTACGTCACGTCGTTCGCCGGCTGCCTTGTTCGTGCTAATCGGTTGTTAACATCGACACAATTTAAACACGCACATATAGTCTCTCCCAGTATCTAAACGTTGATAGTATACATGTTCATTGTTCATATATTTAGACATGAATAATTTTACAATATAAAATTTATTTTTACATAAGTTTAACGTACTCTTTGAAGTCAAAACTTCTTTAACATCGCTGTGATTTGAAACTCGACGTAACGAAGAAACGACACTAAAAAGAGACAAACAAATACATATATGTATAAGATTTAGCCAGCGAGAGAATGAGATGAAAGTGTTTAGTTTTCTCGTTCTCCTCTTTGCATTTATGTGTGCGCCTGCGTATTACGAAGCCTTGGGAAAGGCGTCAAATCCAGCGTGGTGTATTGTTCACGTGTATCTTTTATGTGAATATTATTATGTTTTCATTTTTAACTTGAGCGTGGTAGCTAGCTGGGCATGCATTAGAAAATGCAACGATAAATAAATATAATTTATGTGATATATTGAAATAGAGGCTGAAGGTTGATAAAAACATAATATACATATATCTCTGTACTCTACAAAAGAGGTATTAAGGTCTGATATATTAAGCAATGTCCTTTGGTGATAATTATGTACGTGACATTAGCGATATTGTGTATTAATAAAATTGCCTATAACCTAAAGAAACGAAATTGCAAAAATTGTTAGGTAATAGAAGCTACATTGAATTTATTACATGTTAGTATGTAACCTTTTATATTGTTAAACTCGTTATATCTCTGATAGGTAAAACTAGTCGAATTATTTTGATTTTTTAAGTTTTTTTTAAATTTTTTGTTGATTTAGCGTTTTTAATCATTTGTCGTGTTAGTTATTTGTTTATAACTTTTGCAATTTTTCATGTGCTGAAAAACGGTTGTCATACATTTTTCTAGACTTAATGCCGGATCGAATGAGCTATCGTATGTATTTTCAAGAGCTTTATCTCTATTTTTCCCCTTTTTAACTTGTGAACTAGACTATATTATAGCAATGATGGCTCAATGATAGCGTGTACGAGCTCCGCGTCCACAGACGTGAGTTCGCATCCCTGCAATGAGCCTGTGCTTTAGGTGAAGGAAAACATCGTAATAAAACCATAGCATGGTGGTAGGGCTTTTTCTAACGCTGACCCAGCTTGTGAACATCCTCAAGTTGCCCTTGAGAGCCAGTCCTCCCTCTAGGCTTAACGTATTACCTTCTTGGGTCACATCGTCACTTAATATCAGATGAGATAGTGACCAAAGCTAAACTTATAAATAATAAATAAAATAAAAACATAATAAAAGTTGGTTCATGTATACTGGTATGTATATAGTTGTGTTTTGGCGCATATTTGCTTATGTTACTTGCTCTAACTGTTATTAAATAAAATAGCTATTTAAATAGCATTGTCGATATCCCGCTCTAAGACACATTCAGTATGATACATAGTGAATACACGCTCAGTGAGATTAATCTCCCAGGTGCATTTATATTTAGTAGTCATTTATTTAAGCTTGTATCGGATTTTATCATTTAATAACAGATCAAGAAATATCTATGACTATAGCAAATATTAATGAAGAAATAAATAGTAATATACTTAATAAAAATATTTTATATATTAATACGTGAGAAGAAAACTTCGGAATCTTTTTTAAGCATGCTACGCGCACGAGGGGACTTTGAGATTTGGCATAGTTAAAGTATATTTGAAGAAGTGGTGAAAGCTTAAATTTTAATAAAGTAGCTAATACAAATTCATTTAATTAAATAATACTGCGCATACTACACTCTCCAGAGCCATTGAACTTAGACCCCCCAAAACATTGACATTGTCATTGAGTGAAAAGTGTATTTATTATTTACGTTGACAAAGCAAATGCAAATTCGATCAAAAAAATAGCTGATCGAATTTCGACCACTGGGCGACCGCTAGTTATTTATAATTATATCGAATTGTCGATATGTTAATGTAAAGATGAAATTACTGAAACTTATAAATTTGGACTGTTGTTTCATTTTGTTACGTAGAAACTTAATAAGAGACAAAAAAAATAATTTACTTACTTTGGATTACTGAAATATTATAAGGACTGTTCGCTGAATATCGAATAAGTGGTAATCAATCCTAGTTAATCCTATGTCAGTAGAATGATGACATTGCAAGTGAATCTAATACAAGTTACAAACTGCACTACTAAGCGTGTATTAACTAGTGCAAGGGTATAATTTCTCACGAGGTAATAAGACACGTAACATCCGGCCAATGGTTTCCTAAGCTCAGTATTCTATTTCATGCATTACAATTTATATGATGTGACGACAATTTTGTAGTCGAAGTATTTGATTGTGTCATTGTAAATCTATGAGGAAACTGTTTTGTTCAGAAGTGCTGATGTTTTTTACATCATTTTATTTGCAGTATAAAGCCTTTTACTGATACTTATTTTTACTTGCGCTTTTTTTGTGAGTAGAAGAGTTGCGTGTGATGTATTCAAAGATAATTTCAAACATTCAAACATCATTTTAAGGTTTGTGTCTCCCACTATTGATGAAATATCGACAAATAGTATAAAATAATGTTTTTATGAGTTTTTTTTTATTTAAAATCTATTTTATTATTAAGGTGAGGCTCCATCTTTTAACAATCTATTTAACTAACGTGTCAGTCGTTAGATTGCTTACATTATATAATATGCGTAATATTTGCGTGGGTTACCAGTATAGATTAAAATTAACTATAAAAATAAGAAGGAATTAATAAAGGTTTAATAATTACTGCACTTTGATATGCATGTATATTTATGGTTCTCATATATCCGTTCATTCATACATAAGATGCGAGGGTTTCCGATATTTCTGATTTAGAACAGGAAAATATTTATATCCAAATTTTAAAATAGTTATAATTTTTAGCAAAAATCGAGATATGAGAATTATACTAAAAATTTGACTAAAGCGCGTCAAGACGACGAAGATGCTATAATTTTTATGTTAAGATAAAATATCGCTCGATGCTATAATATTTTAATATATTGAGAGATATGGTTATTTCATCTTAAGATGTTGTGACGTGAACTCCATGTGGGCGAGGGGTGGCGATGACGCGACTCTCAAATCTCTCACTCAGCATTCGGCATTGCTACGCCTAATATTGGTCAAATGGTACAGAGCAAATCAGTATGCAGAGTTTCATGAGACTGAAATGATTTCATATATTAATGTATCTTGCCGTATGGGTTACTTTAAGATACTATACTATTATATGTTACGGTCTTGTTAATTGATATTATATCGTCACTTTACATGAAAACAGACCCCTCGGATTCCTCACTTGGTATCACTTTTGTTCATTTTCAAAAGGGTCTAAACGCCATATAAAGCATATGCAAAAATACCACTTATATTACAGGTCATATCGATCATAATAACTTGTTATTTCATTCAGTGTCATTGGCAATGGCCATGGTGGTGTTGGTAGTATTAATTATAACTTTTGCAACCAACGGGGTTCACTACGTGATAGTTATCTACTACTTTTGTATTTTTAGGTTAACTGGCTGCCTCACCCAGCAACCTCATACTCTGTTAAGTTTTCTAGAACTCTCCTGTCGCGTACACTTGGGTTGCAGAAAGGATTATCCAGCATTGTTTTCCCTGAAACATGGGATCTTCAAAAAAGACTGAAATACGGTTTCCGAGGTTTTTAACATGGCTGTTGTAATGCCTCAGTTGTTACAACATAATAAGGTTATATTTAATAACACTTGTATTTAATAAAAAACTGAAAACGACGTAGAACAGTCAGTTTTTGTCTAAACGCTTATTAGATAGTGCAATATTTCAGAATAGGTTAGCCACGCCCCGCAAGAAGCGGATTTCTTTCGAGAATAGGCAAACTATTTTAATCAAATTTATTGGACTACATTTCAAATTAATATTGACTTTACTCATTTCTGGTACTCTATATTTATTGGACACGCTTAAAGAAACAAAGTGCCTATGTAGATAACTATATAAAATTATTCAAAATACTAATAATAGATATTGTAATTGGATATCCCAGAATCAGATCTAATCTAGGTCTTTGTATGTAAACAGCTTACACTTCTCTAACAATTTTAACGCACAAGTGTTATATTTGTATAATACAAAATTACATTACAATGTTTGCGTATCAAATACTTATCATATTAAATAAATTCCGACTTTATGGATTAATAAATTAAGTTGTTTTTGAATAAAAAAATAACACTTGTGACTTTCAATGCAAAAGACATCAACGGCTAACCGTGATAGGTAACATAGTGTGGACAAACTATATATTTATTCACCCGACTACGGCGAATCCAAATAAAGGGACGATTTCTTCTTAACTACATATCATTATTTAAAAATCAGATCTTGATTGTTCGCTGTTTATAATATATAGACCATGTGATGACATAAAATACTGTATAATAAAATATATTTTTGAATTTTCTTTGGTATCAAATGTGCATCACTTTTCGGCTAAAAGCAATTTCAGACGAAAATAGTGAAAACACAGCGTATTAGGATTCACTAGTCTCAGGGGGTATGACATGATACAGTTATGTTATTCCTTTAAAATGTATTTGAAATAAATATACAACCAATTCATTCTAAAATCTGATCAGCTTTTTATTGTTACCTTCGTTTCACACGTATTGTAATGCAAGAAGTAAAGCGGTTTTATCAATCGAAAGTTAATGTTTAGTCGTTTAGTCACGTACCTATACGTCGCCTGTTAACTTTTATTACCTTTGTAACTTAAGCTAGTGTTATCGTTAATATAGAACTATGGGTTTATATTGGAAAAAAAATGTTTTAATAAAATGAGACAACATTACTATAAACGAAAATGTTTTGCTAGCAGATCCGGCAAATGTTGCTCTTTGCTTTCCTGACAACTTTTCAATTATCAAAAAAAAAAACATCTCTGAATCCTGAGTTATGGTCTTGAGTTCATAAAAAAATTCAATTGAAAAAAGACGTTCAGTTTTTTTCTAGTTAGAAAATTTTCCGGGAAACTTTTTCATTTTTTCTTTCTATTAAAACCTAATTTGGACTATTATGAACATTTAACAAATGAAAATAGCCAAATCGGTTCATCCGTTCTCAAGTGATGCGCTTACCAATGAACAGTATTTCATTTTTACTTGTATAGAGAATGTAACAAGACTACTAGAAATGAAAAATATTTAACATAAGTAAGTAACGGATCCGTAGTTATTATTGTTTTAATTTTAATTGATTTGTTACTTTGTTATGACTGAAATTGAAAGTATTAGAACAAGGTAGGTAGTAACAGGACTTGTATAGTGTATGTCGAAATGGCTATTTTTATCATATTATGATATACGTTTATATAGGTACGCAGTATTTACTAAGTACAAGCTACACGAAATAGCACTATTCGAGATAATACTATTATATTTAATACTTGATCAGTTTATTTTGATAGCAACATAGAATAAATTACATGTAGGTAGTTACACCAAAGATTAAATATTTCTTAAATTTTTGAAGTAATAATGTCTTATTTATCGTACACAGTAGATAGCTTTAATGTTGCATTCAATATTTTCCTAACAACCACATTATGTATAAAAACAAAAAAAAAAAACATTTCGTGCAATAAAAACTGACATCGAGCAATAAAACAGAGATAGTAAGTGCTTTAAGAAAAAAATTGGAAATAACTAATTCTTGTTTTAATAAGCACCTTCAAAATGATATCGCAAACAGGTTTTGAAGATGCATCTGCAATGTATGGTTCCGCGTTCGTGTCACATTTGCTTTACTTTGTAATGTACCTACATTAGTTTATTAATAATGTGCCTAAAATAATAAAATAAGTTGTATTTTTTACTAATTTAGCTTAGCTGGCAGCTTGTACGGATTATGACCTTTGCAAAATAGCGGTCGTATTAAAACCGAATGTCGTTGATAAAATATTATTATGTTATCTATATATTAATACGTGAAGAAAAAAATTTCTACCCCTTTTTAAGTGTATTGCGTGCACGGAAGACTGAGATTTGCCATGGTTAAAGTTTATTTGGAGAAGGAGTGCAGAAAGCTAAAAATCATCTATAATATCTGTTACTAATATAAAATAATAATAATTTACTTACTACTATTACTATTTAAATACTAATAAAATAAATTAATACTGCGAATCCTAAACCGAACAGTGTCATTGAACTTAGACCCTCCCAAAATATTCACATTGTCACTCAATGAAAATTGACAGCGAGTGATGTAGATAATACTCATTGCTTATAATACTGTTAATGCGTCCTAATAACTTTCGCGGCTAAGTGCCCTCTGCGCTCGCCCCCAAGTCCGGTGAAGCTGTAAAAGCCGCAGCGGCTAAGGCTTAATGTGTAGTCAGATCTAAAAAAAAAAAATACTGTAAATGTCAAACAGAAAATAGTCTATGATCAAAAAGTCGTTAGTCGAATTTCGAACTTAGGGCGTTCGCTAGTACTATTAAATGAGCAATTCTTGTATAGTTATATGCAATTTGGATGGAATTTTGTGTGTAAATAATCTTTTAAATTTTAAGATTACCTTAAAAGGTGTTTTTCTTTTTAGACCGAGCACGGCTCGGTCGCTCAAATATTTAATTATGAGAAATAGGTGGTTTCTGAATTGACTTAAATGACGCTGTTATTACAGATCCAGTAAAATCGACGAATATAAAAATAAAATAAAACCATATGCCTGTAGATTAAATCGAAGATTTTTTTAATATTTTAATTTAAAAAAAAATACAAATTTGTCCAGTTTTGGCGGAGGAAACAGGATAATATGAAATTATTATTTCGTCTATTTTACATAGGTAGGTCGTTCGGGTATAACGCAATAGCAACAGATTTCTGTTGAGACCTATTCTTCAAATATCTTGCCAACCACGTTTCCTCTTGTTATATTCGCTTTTCTGCCCCCATATGACCTATAAGAATTTCACAATATTTATTTGACATCTTAAAATAATACTACTCATTGTTTAGGTTCATGAATATTGCAAATGTCAAACAGAAAATAGTCTATGATCAAAAAGTCGCTGGTCGAATTTCGAGCTTAGGGTGATCGCTAGGAAGTAATTAAAAGGTAATAGTAATCTTTTGTTTTAATCATGTGATTAAAAAGTTACTTAATTTGCATGGTCCTAGAGCATTTCCTAAGTCTCGTCTTGTTAGCTACCGCCCTCAAGTTGAAAATCTTTCGTCAAGTACATATTGTTGTGTTCCGGCAGATGCACTTGAAAGACAGTTCTCCTCACTAGGCTTAGCGTGTCACAATCTTGGGCCACATCATAATATAAGACCAGGTAAGATTGTAGCAAAACGCTAAAACCTGTAAAGAATAAAATAACTCGAGAGGTAATAATAATAATAAATCATTTATATTACAACTTAAATAAATAAAAAAAAAAATATTATTATTAACCTCTCGAGTTATTTTATTCTTTACAGGTTTTAGCGTTTTGTTTTGTTTTGTTTTGTCGTGGGACATCGGATAGGAATCAAGTTCCTTTCGCTTTATATATTATTGTAACATGAAATATCAAGCACAATGAAGGAATGGTAATTAAATTGTATTAAAAAAAGATTTTGTTTATAATCTTATGAAAATAAACATTTTATTATTAATTATGTTATTATTATAAACATACAAATAAATTTATTGATTTGTAATTTTATACACTATAATATTATTGAGTAAAATATTATATATTTATTTAGCCACTTCGCAAAACTTATTTACACGCTATTAATATAAATTTATTTTGAGAAAAAAAAAGAAGGGGTATGATAATTAATACGCGTGGAAAACAGGTAGGATAACATTATCGTATATATTATTTAATTTTCCGTTTATATCCAAAAATCTTTAGATAATTCACAAAACAATTGTGAAAATATGAATTATAATTATTCCAACAATCAGAAAAGTTCATTTATTGCGGCTATTGTAAATATTTTTAAACAGTTGCCATGCAACAAGATATCTGCAAGGAAACCGCCGGTTGCGAAACGGGCGATCGCGCGCCGAACTCCGAAGGTGAAGGTACGCCAGTCTCTTCGGCGAGCGAGTGGTGGATGCACGACGCTTGCGCTGCCACAATCATCGAATTCGTTGTAATACACGTCGCACGCGCAACCCAAACGCCTCCGTTGCACCGTCAAACCCGAAATCACCCTCACCGTGGTGACGTAAAACTGTGCTGTGTTTGTGTGCTTGACCCGATTAAGATATTTGTGCGGAAGTTGTGCGATATTTTTCTTTCTCTCTCGTTGTTTGACACACATATGAGGTGAATAACGGTGCGGGGTTTCAACTCACGATCGACTCGCTAAAATCGAAGTGTTTAGTGTATCTTTGAAAACGGTGTACCGGAATTTTAACGGACTTGTATAGGCGGAGGTAAGCATGGATTTTTACTGCTAACTTATTGTTTAATTTTAAGAGAAAGTTCGGGCATCAATGTTTTCTTAAGTATTTAATTGCAAATTTGCATTGATCTTTTGAAATAGTTTGCACTGATGAAGCTGTGGTCTAGTGGTTATGAGACTAGCTTAGGAACTATAATACGAGTGGCTCAAATCTTTGTAGTTTACTTAGTTTGAGAAATTAGGTTCACAATGCTCTCGGTAGGTACGGTAAATCCCAGAATTTGTAATAACAAAACAGCTGACTTAAAATGTTAGTTTTCGTCTATAATTTTTCGTTTAAAATAGTTTTTGTTATTTCTTAAATTCAAATGGAATTCTATGAAATACATATTTAAAATTCATTAGAATATTATAAATATTCAAACGAGAATTTTCTTCCAACTCACTAACAAATAAATAGGAGGAAAAGCGGTGGACGGTTCGAACTTCAGAATAAATAATGCAGTTGAGTGAAAAGTTTTCTGACTCATCTCAAATTAAGTACACGCTGCACTTCTAGTCGCGTCGTTTCTGCTTAGAATATATGTATATTATTTACCCGGTGTTTTTAGGAAACAAAAGGACAACTGTTATTTAAATTTCTATTCTCTTTAAAAAGAAATCTGAGAAGGTAAATACGACAGAAGTAATATTAGGGGTTGGCACCTGTTTGAATTTTTCCATTAGTGTGACGTGTTAGTGTTTTCTTTTTAAATTTTCTTATCATTTTCCGTCATGAAATATATGTAATAAAAAAATTATAAGTAAGAGGGTTGGATTAAGAAACTAAATTATTTCCAATGGGTTTATTTTGCACAGAATTACTATCGCAATATATAATGTAATTAGCATCAAAAGCGATTAAAATATATTAAAACTATAAAACAAAGTTTACAAAATGAGTAAAACATGTTCTTTACGCTTGAAGATCTCCTAAGAATTTTGCGAAAGTATATTAATAAAACGTATTTAATCGTAGTAACCATAGAATTATGAACTCGGCGTGTTGAGTAGCGGACTTTATTACTCTATGGTAGTAACAATAAGTTGTTTTAGTTATCGTATATTAACTTTGACCCACGGTTTCCCCCGTGTTAAATTTATTGAACCGACTCTCCATTGCACCGCGTCACGTCGTTTTCTACCGTTGTTGTCATTTCCCGTAGGTACCTACCTACAGCTTGCCAAATTGCTTGACGTCCATAGTAATTGTTCCTCTATTTACCGATGTAGCGTAAAGTTATATAACTTAAAAGCTTCGTCAATAAATAGTCTATAAGATACAAAAAGAATTTTTTAAATCTGACTGATAGTTTTACAGGTTAACGCGTTCAAACAAACTAATACTTAATCTCTTGAGGTTTATAATATGTTAGCTTATTATGGATAATCCTCAAATGTCTTTGTGTAAGATAGTTATGGTGTTAGCAACATATATATTTTTTATATCAAAGAGAATATAATATCGTGCAGTAGTACGCAACATCTGGTGACAGTACATGACGAAATCACCATAATGAAACAAGTTGCAATAGTATTACTTATCGCCACAATCATTTGTTATGCGGCTTTCCGTGAGTGCGAACGGGATGTATGATTTGGAGAGAGGTGAAGTTTATCTGTTTCTCGTTTATTGGAGTTTGATTATAAAGTAGAAATCAAAGTTTCGGTGTGTCTTGTAGATGCGTCGTGAATGCATTATGTATGGTGATGCTAAACTTTCTTTGTGTATGAGAAATATTAGTTTTCTATTCCATTTTGATCATATTGAAGTGTTTTTATACTCTAGGCTACATGAGAATTTGAACATTTTTATAGTAAACATTTACTTAGTTGTATTAAGTTATAGAAAATTTATAAGTCCAATTGAAAGAAAAAGACATATTTTGTGTGTTTAAAACTGTAGGTAGTGGATTAAATTTCTAATTATGTATGCGTATTAGTTTTATATTCGGACAACTGAACTTTGCTCGGTATCTGAACAAAAACTTATCTAGATATACTTGGAAAGAAAAACATTATCTACATACATTTCATACAAATCGTTAGAACTATTTCCCCGAAACTAATATCTACATAAATACACGCGTTATAATTTTTATAATATTATTTTATAAATTACGTACTTCTATCTCATATATGTTTTTCACCTGAGGACGCCAACTTGAGGGTAAAGAAGAAAATGCCTATTTCGCATGCCTAAAGTATCATCGCGATATTTTTCATTACTGAAAGCTGATTCTTGAAGTAAAATTAAATCTTACACCTTTTGAAGGATATCTAAGCACTATATCGCCGATTCATTATCGTGTCTGACCATTTTAATTTAAATTTTCCTATTTAACAAAAACCAGTTGTTGTCAATTAAAAGGAATTAATTTCCTATTAATTTTCAATACGAAATTCAATTAAGTAATATTCCTTTTTGTTAACAAGAACTAGTTTTTGCTAAATAGGTACTATATATTTTTTTAAATACATCAAAGCTTAACATTACCTTTTTCAGTACACATTAAGTATCAAACATTTATGAACATAAATGTATACTGCACAACTATGTAAAACTAGCTGTGCCCCACGGTTTCAATTGTGTAAAATTTATTTGACTAACTCTACACTGCACCGCTAACAATTAAGTACATGAGGTAGGAACCTGTATATGTTTAGTTTAGCTCGAACTTCGACGGATAGGGAATTAGACAGTTCGCGACTTAATTGCAACTACGGCAACAGCCCAAGTCGAGGTCCGGCCACTTTGGCACCCTTGAGCATGTTGTCACACTTTCGCGGCTGAGAGTCTTAAGCGCTCGCCCCCAAACCTGGTGAAGCTGTAAAAGCCGTCTGAGGCTAATAGTATAGTCAGTTCTATAAAAAAAAATCACCAGTATAGCCTATTATATAGTTCTCACTTCCCTTACTTGCCTAAAGATTACGAGATTGTTTGATATTCAAGATTACTCTTTCGATCCTTAGGGTAATAGTGTGAAGTTATATAGGCTATAAAATCCAAAGTTAATTTTTCATATATGACTGGCAGTTCTACATATTACCCATCTTCAAACAAAAAAAAACAAGTTTTTTAGTTTTACCTTAATTTAGTTTATACTCGTTAAAAAAGAATCAGCCATAAAAAGATACTTAATAGGTACATACAAAATGTACTTTATGAAAGTTTTGTGATAATCTATTTGACAGCTTTGCACGTCAGAGCCCCTAGCTTTATCGGGATCTTTAAACATTGAACAGTGTTATCTATCATAAACATAACCGTCTCGTGTTTATGAAAGCGCAAACACGGGGTGGTAAGAGCTTCTACAAACAGATAACAAGAGTTTGAATGTGTTCTTAAGCTTATCTTGACCTTGGTTTCTTATCAGTGTTTACGTGTTTCGTTCCATGTAGGTTGTATTCGTACGTTGAAATATTTCGATTTTGTTATCAAAGAACATCACGTTTTAATTGTGAAATCTTATACATTAATATACATTGTGCAGTGGTAGTGAGCTCTACTATTGAGCATTGAGGTCGCGAGTTCCATCCCCGGAAACATTTAATTTCTCGTGAGATGAGCTGAATTGTCAGTTGTATCTGGGTGTTAAATATTGATATTTATGTAAAGCATATCAGTTGTTTAGTTATCATAATATACTCTGTGCTTTGTTTGGAATGAAATATTCGTGTGTGAAATTGTGGCCACATATTTTTTAATTTATTGCTGTAATATAGAGATTGCCTGAAAATGTATTATGAAGTAGCGATTTAACCTTCTGCATACATATACCATGTTTTTGTATCTACAGGAAGTAAAAAAAATACTTTCAAATAAAATCAGAAATATTATATTAAATTTAGGCCCTAAGAATACCAACACGTTACCAAGACGCCGGTTCGGAAAACATCAGTCATCGAGAAGAGTCAGCAAGAAATTCGATAGGATTTTATCAACATTTTTTAAATTATAATATTTTTTATTTTATTTGTTTGTTTTTATATCTGTTACTAACTACAATACATATAATGTATCATACAATTTTGAAAAATAAGTATAAAATTTTTCTTTTTTAACAAACTAATTTTTAATTATAATATTGGTTTATATTCTTTGTTAGGAAGCCAGAAATATTTTATATTTATGAGACACTTATTTCTTTATTATAATTTGTAATGTAAGAGTCAAGAATCATGTAATCGAATATTAGGGAAGACATTTGAACTTGAGACATCGGCTAAGCACAAAGTTCAAACATGTTACATGTAAAGTATGGTATTATGAAAAATAAATTATTATTACTATTAAATACCCATAACCTTGTGATTTCTTTTTAACAATAAAGTGACTGTAACCTTTTAAAATTATGGTAGTAAAAGTTCAAGAGCAGTTCTTTGTGTCATTATTTTTATGTGTACGGTTTTAAATGCCAATTTATTCCTTTTTTACGTTATATTCGCGAAATTAATTTAAATACGCTTGGCGTTCTGTTGTCTTAGAGACATGAATTTTTTATTTACTTTTACTTTTTAGTCGGTCTGGTAGACTAGAATATCTATAGACCTTTTTTATATTTGTACAGGTATCTACATATTTTTTGTTAAGGTTGGTTATCAAATAAGATTAAAATAAGTACTTTTATATATATAGCTCATTTGATAGAGTAAATAGATTTAAGTTATCAATGTTCAATGACAATTGTATGATATTGTATAATTTTTTAAATCGTAACTACAAAGTTTATTTAATATTTATTTATTCATAATTTACGGATATTATATCATTTAAGAGACAAATACTACAAGATACAAATAGCTGTTTGAAATGATTTTCGAGAATTTTTTCTTGATGTATTTATTTCATTAAATTAGATACTGTGTATAATGGATTCATTGTGTGATCGCTTATTGCTCGAAAACGTTTTTGTGTAAAGAGTTTTAGAATGTTAGAATGATATCTTTTTCCTCTATATGGCGTCATATCTTTAAATAAGGCTATAAGTCGTGACCGAATGAGGATCTTCATAAAATAAACGTGACATTATAAATTTTCCAAACTGTGTGGAATGTTTCTTTCTAGATTAATTATGATTTATAAAATTATTTATAAATGAAGAACTGGTCTTGTCGCGCGTATGAACAAAGATACATTTATTAAAAATGCAACTATTGGGTTAGGAATAAACAATAAAAGGAAAGTGGGAATACCAAAAGGGAGATGGGCAGTTGAGATAATCTAAGGTGGCTGGTGAAGACTGGATTAAATTAGCGAAGTATTGATAGGTTTGAAGGAGTAATGGAGAGGCATTTACTCTTGAGAGGTATTTAATAGTACCGGAGATTTATTAATATAATATTTGAAGCTATTTAAGATTTTAAATATCTTTATTAATTTATTATTATGTATTATTGAAAACTTAAATTAAAACTTTCCGAGAATCCTATAAAATGTTTCCTAACATAAACACTTAATTAAGACCATTATGATAATTTTAAAATAAAAATTAGCCAAATCGGTTCAGCCGTTTTCAAATGATGCGATATATATATATATATATATATTACCCACTCAGATTAAAAAATGGTAGGTCTTGTTGACTAAGAAAATCTTTTCAATTTGCGTCTTTTAATTTTTCTATAAACTCATAATTCATCGTGTACCACTTACATTTCCACAATAAGACTGATTATAACCTTGATTTAAAAAGTATTGAGGATATTTGCCTAAAGTGTGAATAGGTTAGCGTCGTGATCCAAGGCAGCCCACTCTCCGGTCACCTCTACCCACTCGTACATTAAGGGCGCCGTAATTGGAACGAGGAGACTTTTGTTGAGGACATTTTCGCATGCAATGTTTTTATGGCACTTGGAATTTATGAGTACCTAATACTTCTTTGACTTTAACTTACTAATACTGAAGGGTAATTTATGAGAGTCTTTTTATTGAATTAGTATTCTGGTAGAAAAATGAGGTAGATTTTTTTTTCAATTTAAATTTTACGTTAGTGGTATTTTATCTTATATACTATTCGAATTGTAAATAAAAGGCTTTTTTAAAGGTTTACGTACCCTTAATAGGAAGTTTAATTTTACATGGTTTTTAGATATTTTAATTTTAATATTTTGAATAATTGTTAGTAAAAGTAGTTCATAAATCATAACATTTTAATTAAATATGCCTAATATAAAAAAGCTTTTCATAAACTAAGTTTTTCACTTGATAAACGTTTATCTTATCTATATATATAGTGTATAAATAAATGTTTTTACGTTAGTCCCCTATGCATTCCTAAACCATTCATCCGATTGCGATGAAACTTTGGTAATTTTTTTTATTTTGTGAACATCCACGAGTTTTTTGTGTTTGTAGGTGGCGTGTGAGTCGTTTCATTTCGAAGTATATGGGACAGAAGTCGCGGACAAAAGCTAGTAAGCTATAAAACAAATAACATTTTCATTTTAAATTCAATTAAAAGATAATTATTGGTCTTTAAAGCAAATTTATAGACCCAATGGACAATCTACTTTAGCGCCCGTTTTCAAGGTTTGGCACGAGACATGAAAGACGGACTTGACGCAGTCGTGTTGTTAAAATTCCGCATAAACCGTTTTCATATTCATAAATTAGTCGCGCGTTTTGTTATGGATACGGTGTATTAATTTCGCTGCGGATTTATTTAAGTGGTTACTATGGAAGGTAATATGGAACTAATAAAATTGAACAACAGTAAACAGAAAAAAATTCATACAGCATACCGCACATGTATCATAGTTTCGTGTTTATTTGGAGAAAATTTCTATGATATCGGTTTTATTTAAATATTCCTTATATATATAGTTATTTTGATTAAACACTTGGAACCGGAAAATATAAAATATGGACAATGCATATTATAATTTTTCTTTGAGTCAAAAAAAAGTTAAACGTCAATTAGTATAATTAAAGCCAATTTATATAAGGTAGAAGCTTTACAAGCTTACAAGTTTTTTTACAAACTGTGCCTCACGGTTTCACCCGTGTTAAATTTTATTCTACAACTCTCCACCGCTCCATCTCCATGCGCACCCGTATCGTTGTTCACTCTATAAGTACTTTTCAGATTGCTTCACGATCATGGTAACTCCTCCGCTCCTTATAGACTTAAAATAAGGTTATATAGCATGTAACTTTTCTCAATAAATAAGCTATAAAACGCAAAAGTATTTTTTTAAATCTGACCTGTGATTAGCGTGTTCAAACACACAAACAAACAATATCTTGAGTTTTAAAGCATTAGAGTATATTTTATTATACCGTATTAAAAACAGTAGTATTAATATATTTTAGCTAATAAGATCCCTTTAAGGTGTATAAGTTGAAAAAAAAACTTGATGCACCAATGAGGCGGTATATAAATTGGCGATAATTGATCGTTCGATTTAAACTTTAAGCTGAAAATAGTTGTTACTCGAGCGGCCACAATATCGGACCTCGTTCCGACCTCGGTACAACCTCGCGATCACCGCATTCACCGATTCGATTGGTTCGAATGCAGCAATCGCCTCCGAATATAGATTTTTTTTATATTTCACGTCACGATATCACGAAATACTTTGGTACTTTTTTTTTTTAATATCGCATAAAACTAAACGGGTCTTTAAAGTGGTGCAATACGAATCTTAAAATGATTCGAACGGAACGAATAGGTCGTTGTTTTGATTTTAAGAGAAACAACTGTCATACTGTCTTATAGTTTTAGTTACAGTGATGTATACAAATTTATTTCATTAAATTCAGATAATATTTGTTCATAAAAATATTTCCCATAGATTTATAATATCATTTATTTATTTCCCATTGACAGTTACTTAGTCGGATTTCACAAAAAATATAATTTTAACTATATAGTATACTAGCTGTGCCCCACGGTTTCACTCGTGTTAATTTTATCCGACAAACTCCGCGCCGCCAACGCCCCGTGTAGCCTATCATAATTGTTCTTCCTGCATGTATAAACTATTTTAATTTTAGCAAAATATTTAACTTCATAAAGTTGTGTTTATGATGAAGTAACTTTTATTCGTAAAGATTAATAAGCCATGTCTAAAAAATAGTACTCATAAATCATTTTTTATATTTGAACAAATCTTTGTCACAAAATACCTTATTGTGGTTTATGTATAAGAGATAGGTATACACTATCGTAGAATTAAAAAAAAAAAAATTTTTTTTGTAGAACATTGTATTTTATGTATCATTAACCATTACGTCAGCGCACGCGCTTATAGCAGTTCGGAAGCGCTGCCACTTCGGCGTTACTTAACAAAACCAATATTTAAGGCTAGCTAAGAGTTTATATGAGAGTTAATATTATTTGTTTAAGTTGTAAAATATCATTTGTGATACTGAAATGTCTGCAATATTATGTTCTATGTCAAAATACCTCAATATTATTCATTGTAAAATGATATATTTCTAGTTATTTTCACGTTATATCCACAGTCAGGGTTTATTTGCCTAAAATTAAATAGATTTTACTAACGATATAACACTATAATAAACGTGAAATACGCCTAGCGAATTATTAAAAGAATTCTATCTTTCCTGTAAAATAAGTTCATCGTCATGGTGAATGACATAGCCCGTGTGGTTAAATGAAGGCATGTAGGTGAATTATTTAGGTTCTTATTGTTGCTTGTTCACTGTAACTTTGAATTTATTTAACGTTTTTTACTCTTGAAGCGGATGAAAGAAGAGTGCAGCGGTGCGTATGTTAAGATAAATGGACATGTTTTGTAACTATAATGGATAAGATTACGACTTAGTATATCTAGAGGAAGACGGTACAGAGAAGTGTTAGCGTAGTATGACCATTACTTGAAGAGGGATGAAAATTATATAACTAGAAAGGTTAAATATGAAGTTTGACGGATATAGGAGTAGAGGAGTATCGAGGAAGATATGGAAGGATTGAGTGAGGAATGATAATCAGTATAGAAATTGTGAATATTGAAATGATACTTCATAGAGGCGAGAGAAAGAGAAAAACCTCAACTCCTTTTAGCGTAGTATAATCCAAACCGTTTATAATTTCTATTTATTATGTTAAACACATCACGTTATTCGGTATTCCCCAAGTAATTCTTGTCTTATACCTATACCTAATATTTTCATTAAATTCAATTCAATGTCAAAGAGTTAATTTGAATATATTTTTTTTTTCATTATGAGAAACATACTTATATGAAAACATCGCACATTTGATCAACTAGTAAGCGATAATTTAATTGTTATTATGTTATTAATAATAATTAATAATAAATCCTACTCATCGCAGAAACAAAACACAAGGGTATTTGGCTGCGATCTTCTGTAGGGTGAGGTATTCCACCAGTCGGACTGCTCCAAGTGGAGAGAAAGAGTAGTTATTTAGATTATTTAAATCTATCTAAATAAAATGATAGAGGTTTGCCTCACGCAAAAACTACTGGATCGATTTTTTTTCTACTACTCCTCAGATACTTGGTCCATAGCTAAACAAAAAATATCACGGTATCTTAATTTAATATAGAGATATTAAAATTTTAAGAAACTACGATTTTTAGCACTACGCGTTCAGCGATGTGTTTTCTTGCCGTGGTTAAGTGGGAATTATAATAATAGTATAGATTAAGGCGAACAAAGTCGCGGGCAGTTGCTAGTCACTGTAAAAATCTCATCCATTTTTCCACGTGACAAGGAAAGATCGTCCTACTGAAAGTTAATGCGTAATTCTTCTTTTTCTTATTTAGTGGCAATGTGTATAATTATACACAATTCTGCTAATGTTAGGTTAGGATATTTTTTCTTATCATTAAAGTTCAAACAACGCTCTAACAAGGTTTTTTTTAATCGATAAAGGAATAATTTTAAGGCCACAATCACACCTGACCTTAAATGGTGATGTGGCGCAAGATGCTAGTAGCACGCTAAGCTTATTGAAAGACTGGATCTCAAATGCAGCTGCCAGAACACACCTGTAGGTGCTTGGAGACAGATTTTGAAGTTGATGATGGTAACTAACCAGGCGGGCATTAGAAAAAGCCGTATAACCATGCTATGGTTTCATCACGACGTTTTCCTTCATCTAAAGCTCAAGCTCCTTGCAGGGATTCAGACACACGTCGGTCTGCGAGATGTCTGTACACTCTGTCACTGAGCCATCATTGCTTCAATGGTGGTGCTTTAGAGTGTAGTGAGTAGTTAATGTGCAATTCAGCCAGTCGGCCCTTATGCCCTTGCATTCGTGGTTTACTTTACTGTTATCTACAATCTCTCGCCAGTAGATCTAAGAAGCTGTCCTGCATGTAGTGCCACATTCCGCTAATCACGCCGACTCGTGGGCTAACTCGAAGTCGAACTCTAGTGCTTTGGCACGTGAGTTTTAGCGGTCACATCTCGTTTAATGCACATAAATCTACTGCGGTATCTTAGCAGTCCACTTACGGTGTCCTGGTAGTGAGACATTGTGGAAGGCCTAACGCTATGATAGATGTTTAGTTATTGTCGCCTAGATACTATATCCCAACTTCTCTCAGGTCGTAGCGCGCACACTTATGCTTCTAAATATATCCTGCGTAAATGATTTGCTTTTTATATAGGACAGCAGTCACTACAAAGCGCAGGAAAGCTCAGAATAGCGATGCTAATTAATATAATTTTGTGTATATTCAGGAAATTAAAAGCCGGTGTGGCCGATATCGACTAGGATGACACATATTGGAAGCTTCCTTGCTAAAAGTGACAAGCATGTTTTGGTAGCAACTCAAAATGCACTTTAAAAGTTATTTTTTTATAATCCCCTTCACTTGTGCACAATAACTAAATTATATCACGTACATAATACATCATTCCTAAGGGCTAAATAGCATAAATTTATGAATTAAAATAAAAACCACTACATGACAGATTGAAATCGCGCCAAACACTCTACTGCGTTATTGTTCTATTTTTTGTCATTATTAAGAAACATATAGGGAGTCCATAAACTATATTACAATTAATATTATTTTTAAAGGAACAAAAGGAAGGACAGGAAGGAAGGACAAAAAAAAGATAATTGCAACACATTTTAAAAAGAAGAACTTGTTTTTTATAATTAAAATAAATGTAAGATAGATATTTAGTAAACAAGATTAACGTTAATATTAAAACATATTTAAAAAATGTTTACCATGATAGCATTGAATTGAATAATGATCAATATAAACGTTCAAAAATGGTTATAATTTCAGGAGCCTAGCGAAAGCCAACCGTAGTAAAAGGCGTTTATTCATGGAATGAAAGTGACAACTTAATACTATTAACACTATAAATATATTAACCTACTTTAATTATTTACAACTACCAACATAATTATAACAAAGAGATAAATAACATCGAATTACATAACCTAAGTTGAGAAAAAACGGGTAGTAAAATTTTTAAAATATAGAAAATTTATTTTAGTTTGTGGTTACATAACGAATAACCTTACTCTATTTATATTCACAGATGTACTACGATATTATTGTATTTATATGTTATTACAAAACATCCGTGTAAATACGTAGTAGCCTTGTGAACTTCTGAACTAATTTGGCGACGAAAAACCTACTTGATATTTATTAATGAATTAATATTTTAAAATGTGTTAGGATATGTCTTTTTTAAGGAGTATATATATCTTTGAAAAATGGATGCCAGAGGAAGAATTTTTTGTAGGTTTAAGAAAGTTGTAAAAATCAACAATTACTGGCGTTTAAATGACACAGTTATGGAGACTTGCGTCAAGTTCTGTTTGCGGTCAGATCATTCTTCGCCATAATTCCATATAAATGCAAATAATCGTGACTAACAGCGTGAGGGCGATGATGCAACCTTACCATATTTTGATATCTGATGACCCCTCTGTGTTGTTTGAGAAAAAATTTAAACACTGCAAATGGTATTATTCTATATAAGGCAATTGTGGGTCGACAGACTGCTTTAAATTTGTCTACTTTTATTGTAATATGCGTGGGTTTCGTCGAGATCTCTTCCAGATCGATGCCATGATTTCAATACTGTAATGCCTGTTCTATTTTTTAATTTTAGAAAAAGAAATAATTGCAAAAGTTTTCCAATGTAGAACGAGAAGTATCTACAAATATAAGACATGTTTCCACAAATAGGTACGTTATTAAATTACTATTTGTGCTGGTTTCATTCTTGTCATACTTTTTAGACAAACTCTTTACCTCCCCACCATCAACGCACCCGTTAGCCTGTTCTCTCTTCCCGTACTTGCCTACAGCTTACCAGAATGCTTGACGTTCATTGTTACTGCTCCGCTCCTTAAGGACCTTGTATGAAGTTATATAGCTTCGACTACCTTCTTCAATAAACAGGCCATAAAATGCAAGATTTCAAGTCTGACTGGTAGGTTTATAGATTTAGCGCGTCAAACAAACAAAAAAATAAACAATATCTTGTGTTTCGTATCTCTTTTGTATAGATATAAATATAATATGGCTTATAATAAATTATAACATATAAATATAATATGGTTTTTAATAAATTCGAAATATAATATTTAGAAAAGCACACAATTGTTCGTTCAACAAATCTCAATGTTTTCTATTAAAATGCATCATTAATATAGATTTGCATTGAATAAGTAATGGAAATGAATTAGTTATGAAATCGTACGTGTATCTATTGCATTTTTATGTAACTTTTGTAAAATAAAAGAAGTAAAGTTAATATTTAATTTAATAGTTAATTTACATAATCATTAAACGTTTAAAAAACCTGTTGTTGGTATTCAGTTCGATTATTTATTTCATTAATATTAGTATTTTGTGTAGATGGAGCTAGTGGTACTAGTTTATAAAAGCAGAAGGTATTTTTTTATGAGTTCTGCTTACTTTAGTATTAGTTTTATTAACTAACGTATTTTATCATCTGTATCTAGGTGAAAGTACTGAAGAGTTGTTCGATTCTATTCCATCATCTCTCTTCTAACAAAGAATCACGCGAACAGTGTTACAGAACCAAAACTACACGGTAGCACCCATCGCGGCATGAATAAAGAAGTTTCACAAATTCTTATCACCACGTCTAACGGTCACTATGTTACTATTCTAGTGATTGATCACAATCTAGTCAAAATTCAGTTAAGTCGAATGATTTGAATGAGATAATAATTGGAATCGCGCAAAAGAAAGGTCCAAATATACATGGCCAGCACCTTAGAACTGAAACCATGAGCAGAAAAATTTGGAATAAAAAAAACAAATTAAAAAAATATTAAAGAATTTTGGGTTTCTTTATAACCTTTGTCGAAGTAATGTATATACGTAATCACGTAAGGAGTATTTATAATAGTTATCAAATGCTCAGAGAGTAGCAGGTAAAACAAAACAATGGTGTTTTAAAATAGCGCGCAGTGCCGAATTATAATGCACAATTTCGAAAGTGACCGTAATTTGTATGGAAATTGTCGGGGCTTTCTTACGTGATGTCCCAAAGACCTTATTACATACATAAATTTATAGCAAAACCCTTGTTGAAATACAGAATCACATTAAAAATATAAACGTAAATTGATTTTACATCCACGTATGAAGCTAATGAAGCGTAGAAAATGTCTTTAGAACCAATGTTGATTTACTTCCCTATGTCATCGGACAAGAAGTTTTTGTTACCTAAAAACTCGATTTTTGTTGTATTAAATAAAAACTGGTATTATTACGAGGAAGTGAAAAATGTTATGATGAATCTCTCAATGTTATTGTACTAAAAAAACATAAAAATCATGTAGTAATTGCAAATCGAATTTTTAATTGAGTCAGTGATTATATTACAGTTCTTTTTTTCCAAAATAAAGGTACTTAGATAATTATTAGCGATAATGTAGTTAAAAAAAGTATAAGTTAAGCTTTGAATTATACTATCTCATAAGTATACGTGCTGGAACATACATTGAATTGGCAGCAGATTTCTAACTTGTTGCTGAAGTAGCTAACTACCCGAATGAGTAGTAGAAAATAACAGAGCGCTATGGTTTTCTTATGATATTTTGCATCACCAAATGCTAACGTTTAGTGTTAAAGGTATTGTGTTTTATATGGACATAATTATTGAAATAATTATGGACATAAAATAATTATAATTTATAAAATTATGTAAAAATCATATACATTGTGTCGATCTTTTTTTTTCAACGCGGAGAGCCCCGTTATGGGTACACAATCGCTCGGAGAAGCGAGAGGTTATGTGAGACTTCTACTCCCTAAAACTTCACGATGTACCATCCGCCGCCATAATGGGGCGACACGGATCCTCTACTAGTATTCTATCGCGTCACCCCGGCGCCAATAGAAGATAGTTCGGTACACCCTAACTGTCTTCCCATTCGCCAAACCAGTGTAATGGGAAGTCGGACCCTCCGATCCGTCTTCTCTGGTTCGGTTACGGCGGTGGAAGAAGGCGAGCAAATTGATCCTGCTCCTGCCGCCCGTTCTTCTGCGTCGGAGAGGTCCACTAAGAGGTTCTCCTGAGCCTTTCTGCGACACCACGTCCTCGCAGAAGGAGACCATTACAGTCCACGACCCCTCACTGTCAACAATCAGCAGTGAGAGGTCCCCTGCTACCACCGTGATCAGAGTATGGCGCTGCCTCTGCCACGCGCATGCTCCCAGAGAGTATCCTCGGCCGCATCGCATTCGTGACACACGGTGTTGGGCTCCCTGCGAGTGATCCGGTGCAGGTACCATCTGAAGCAATCTGTATAACTCGAGGCGTCAGGGAGACCTAAAGCGCGCATCAGCCAGGTCCTCTCCCCATCGCCGCATCGCCTCTTTTCCCTTCGTCTAATCCAGCCTCCACTTCTTTCCTCGCCGCCGTGTATTCGTATGGACACCGACCGGTATCCACGGATCACCCTCAGCGCCATAACACGCCGTGCTGTACTGGCACTATTATATTTCTGTAAAATGTTTTAATATGGAGCATTCGCCTTTTTTGCTTAATTTACAGAAAAATTAATCTGATACTTTTAAAATAATTTTGGATCAGGAATTTTTAATAATGGAATCATAGATTGCTAGTAGCTCGCGCTACAACCTATGAATGGAATCTTATTGGACAATAGGTTTTACAGTTATGTATATTAGGGTTCTAAATAAGTTTTTGATAATGGCATCAAATGAATTTATCATGCGTTTGATTATATTACTTTTAAAGATATTCGAATTACTTTTTGAGTGTGAAAAATATACACTGTTGTATTATTTAATCAGTTATGTAGCTTGTCACGAGCCAATACACATTTTTGCTCACACATACACACACAAGTTAAAATAGGTAGTACGAAACTGTTCAATCATGTGTGAGATAATTTATTCTATTTGTGACCAAGTTGACAGTTCGCTCATGCATTATACGAGGTGTAAAATGAATTATTACATTCAAAGTGATCTAAATTCTTCTCACCATACATGTTTCTGGTTAGATTAAAGTTGTTTCATCATGTTGTAAGTTTGCCTTTCAATGATTATATACTATTTCGTATAGAATATTTACATTTTTCCATTTTTATTCCCATATTCTGTGCTATATTGTAAAATAGTTTATGATAAAGGAAGAGAAAAATAACTTATTTCTTAATTTTAAACGTCCCTTATCTGAACTAATATCTGCGTATTATATTACATTTCGTGTCTGTTTTTAACCGTATCATTGTTGTGTACACCGTAGTAAAATGGACTACTAAAAGTGATCTTAACTTTGTATAACTTTTTTCAATAAAATTTATGATAGACCGTACCATTAGTGATTTATAATAAATTATACTTGCAAATAATATATTTTAGGTTAAAACGCCGAACCGATGCGTAATGTAGGCAGTTTCTCTGTCTTATTACGAGCTAATTCATCATTCGACATTTCTATCACCCACATACTTGACAATCCGGTGACGTTCCGTTCGATGCTAACATTAGCAAGCCAAAGGTCTAAGCGTTATTAACATTTTATAGCTTCAGCCATCGTTTTTCTATTTTGGTTACGACATCGAGTGAAATTTTCGAAAGCACGTGTAAGTTTTAATTGAAATTGCTTTCTATGTGTTGGGTTTTCGCTGTCGATCGATTGTGCAAAGGGATTGTTTACAATTCTGTTAGTAATTTAGTGCGACCTATATATACCATTTTATTGGGGTGTTCTGTGGTTATTAAATTAACGGCAAATAATAATGGTCTATATAATGTATTTTGTAATACATTTTTCTAGTCTATTGCTGTGTCCTATTTAGAAACTGGCAGATATTTAACTGTTTTTTTTTGGAAATTTAAAGTATGAATATAAGTCACGGAATTCTCGACAAACTTACAAGGGATTGATTTAAATGTAATAAAGACTTAACAATATTTAATACGATGTAATGAGAGCTGCATGATGTATCATGTAGTGTCAATCATTTTGACAGCCTTTTGTTCACGGGTCTTGATTTGTGACCTTTGATGTCGGGTTAATTTTAAAAAGGAATTACATATTCGATTTGCATTCAGTCAATTGACTATGAACACAAACGCCGAAAAATTGCAACTGTACTGTTTTTATGTAGTTTACAACATAATACGATTTAAATTCTGCAAAAAAATATTCTGTGAATTGCGCACACTAAAAGGTATTAAGCTCATATTAAATATAGGTAGGTAATTTAAATACAGTTCTATGTTGTATTATTTATAAATTCAACGAGATAGCGATGGCGAAAATACAAATGTAGAAGTCAACAATACAATTAAAATATAATGGCAAGCTAAATTCGTAAAACCATAAAAAATGTCAGGAATAACAAAGTCGAAAAACAAAAATCTTGGTAGCAATTTAAGAATATTAAAGCGGTGATCTTAGGCATATCGTTTACCTTACAGCCACATACGAAGCGGTAAGAGATCTTGCGTATAAAAAAGATAAACATATAGTTACACAGTAAAAACCGTGTTTGTACGTGAAAACGTCGCGTGTGCGCGCTACAAGAGATTTCTTTTAACATTCAAGGAGAATTAATGCAATGACACCGATTTAAGTTATCTATCTATTATATTATATTTATTTCCTGTATATTTTGCATGTAATAGGAATCAATATATTCGTCCTTTTGACTCTAAATTGTAGTTCGCTGTTTATTCATTTTGTAATTTTATATTAAATTAGTTTTTTTTTATGTACGAAGTTTTCCAAATTGTTTTATTTACGGGTATAATAAAAAATGTAGACAATAAACGTTAACAGATTTAAGCAGTACTGTCCAATTAATATTTAATGGTTCCCTAGCATGGGAACTGCACTAACTGTAGGTTAAATTGCGTAAGTGATAATCGTCCATGACACGATTTTAAATTATTATCATAATTTGTCCAGTAAAACCGGATCTATATAGCATTGTGTTGAATAAAAAAAAAAATACATGAAGGGGGTCATACAGATCTGTTTTGTTTGAGCTTGTATTTTAATTTTTTGTATATTTTAAATACTTATTTTAACACTTATTACATTTATATTTATTTAATTATGTTAATTGTCATTTAGCTATTATTACTATATTTTGGAGTAAGTATTAAAAAGTAGGATAGTGTTCTCCAAAATGTATAAAATAAGAGGTCAAAAATGCTCAAATGACGCTATTATAGCTAAATATTATGGGTTGCAATTCTCGGATACATTTAATATTTGAAATTAGTACTCCTTACAATGGCCTTACATTACATCCTTACATTTATATGGCTTTTGTAGTTGCAAATGGACCAGAAATTGTTTGTTTTTAATTTTAGGTATATTTAATAATTGATCGACAATGTCATATCACTTAAGTAAAAAGCGGATTCTTTCTAGGACCGTTATTGTAACTTGCTCATTTATGTGGACATGCATCATTTCAAAATTGATTAAATCAAGTTTTAATATCTTTTTTATAATTATATACTCAGGGAAGTTTCATTAAGTATCATTTATCATAATTTAAATTAATGTAATTAAACACTAATAATAAAACCAATTTATTAACAATACCTATGCTAATCAGTTTCCAAGACGCAACGCCATCAACTCGTAGGTTGTGTAAAATGTTTCACCCAATAATTTACTTTATGAAGTGTTGCAGAAAATCGATACCGAGATACTGCGACATCGATTGCGAAGAAACTCTGATAAACTTTACACAATATATTTTGTAACTTATTGTATTAATTTTGTCTTATCAGAAAACTATTGCCTTATTTAGTTGCCTAGGCTAACGGTACACAACTACCATGGCTAATGATGAAGAAGCGGTCGGTGATTGTCAAACGTTAAGCCTCGAAAGTGTCCTGGCTCATAAATACAACTGCCGAAATAAACGGATTTTCCAAATCGAAGAGTGTAACTAATAAATGAACATTAATTAAAAATTGCCTGCCATGCTATTGTTTCTGTAAAGAAAATCATAACAGATTTTTTAGGATTTTTTTTGTTTTTTCTAGTATTCGTCCAAATGTTTACATTGATCCATCATCGTTTCTACGAGTATTTGTAACAAAAAGTTGCTTTATAGATTTATAAATGGTAACAATTTCTCAATTCATTTTCGTTTTGTTTTCATCTGGAGAAATTAGCAACAGAGCTATTTGGTGAAGCTTAACCAAAGCAAATATGAATTTGGATGGCCTGATCAAAGCTTAAGGTTACTCATGGGTCTATGTTCGGAGTTTCTCCGTATGGTCATATTAGAAAAGAAAAGATCCCCAGAAAAAAAAGCCCTTAGAAAAAAAAAAACCTCCGAATTAGCTAGACTTAAACAGCAGTGGATGGGCACATTATTCGTGTCACAGCTCAGTGCAATCACGCACTGGAATACGTAACGTAGGCAAACCCACCATGGAACCATCAGCATCCACGTGAACCAATGAACTGATAAATGTTGCAAATACGCGCTAGACGCGAGCAGTACAGAATCGGTCGTTGTAGCGATTTTTATGACACTTATGTACAGCAGTGGACGTGAATCGATGGATGCAAGTTAATTCTTTGACCTCTTTAGTAGATACCTTGGTCGTGACTCGTCACGTCATTCAATCAGAGCATCACATATAATGTCATCATAATTTATAATATCACCATTATTGCAGTTTTTATACCATAGTCTATAGCTTGCAAAACCCTATCGCGTGACTTTAATGCCAGACACCGAGATTGTGTAGGTTTTCTCATTTATTTATAGCATTAAAATTACGCCTCTAAAATAGTGTAACTGCCTATCAATGTCCAAACCGGTTTTAAATTGCATGGCTTTAGTAATGTTTGTCCTTTACATAAACATTGAATAAACTACTTTAAGGATACTTTAATTAAACCTTATGATAACTTACATTTATCAAAGTACATACCACTTTATTAGAAGTTTAGGCTAATTATAGCATCAAATAAATACAATTTCTATTTTTGTATGAAATTGGTGTTTTACTACAGATTTTTGTTATGAATCTGCAAGATCACACCTTTTGGAAGAGTAAAAATGAGGTCGCAACTGAATTGGATTCAGGATTACATGCTATTGTATTATAAACACATTTTTCACTTTTTGAGCAATACATTAATTTAGTTGGTGCTATTAGCAAAATTTCGATATTGCTATAGTATAATTTTAGTTGAAATTTTCTCGTACATGCATAATTGCACAAATGCACATACTCCATACAATAAGATCCAATTTGGTTAGCATTACACCATGCGTGTGTTATGGCTGACTAATTCGTATTAAGTCATCTTTTAGTAAAAGCGTGTTTTGTGCAAGACAGTCATAGTAGGAGACTTAACTACGGGCTTAGCAAATCGTTTTCATCAGGATTTGATTGATTATGTTAGACATATTATCTTGCAGACTGGCTTATGAAATAGCGCCTAAATATACGTACGATGTATGAGAGTAAAAGAAAATTAAAATAATTTATGCAAAGTAAAACAAAAGAAACGAATATCATCTCATAAAATTTCAGTTTTATTTAAAAATAAGCTTTATTATTTACATATTTCAGAAATACACAATAACAATAATCATCTATTCTCGTTTGTTAATGAGTAGAAATTATAGATACAGAAAATTAAGATAATATTGAATTTATAAAGCATTAATGATAATAATAAGAATTACTATTAACATTTAACAAAATTATCGAAGTCCGGATTTAAGCAAATAATATTACCTACTATTAGTACTATAAAGAATACATTGGTCGGAAATAAAAGAGAAACTGTTGTAAAAAACAATCGAGGTCTGCCCGTGATGGAATCTAGACTTACGCGTTGGCCGCTCGTTCAGATGAGACTGATTTTACCGTTACCAGCTCTGCATCTCTAATTTTATATTCTTGTTAATCATTTGTATTAAAAACTGACTGTGATCTCAATAACATAAGTGAATTATATTTATTATTAATTATGGGTGTAATCCAAATAGTATAATTATAATTACATATATCAATTAAAATACATTTGCCATTTACTGAATTATACAATATCATGTCTTTAACAAAAACCTGAATCAATTTACACCTCTGTAAATATAACTCATACGGTATTAAGACTTGCATGGGCACACTTTGTGTAAAAACATTGATTCGATGAAATACACGCTTAAAAGTTTTTGAAATAACCGTAACGCAAGAATTTTTAAAATCTTAGATTATAATTTTTGGGTTTGTAATTTCGTGTAACTCTATATTTTACATTAAAATATAACCGCGAACCAACATAATCCTCAATGATTAATTATAAGTTATAATTATTAATTGAATTTAAAACTTGTTTAAAAATTTAGGGCTTTAAAATAATTAATCACTCAAAAAAAACTACAAAATCAGTGTCAGTATTAGCAAGGTGAAAATAGAAGAAGTGAATTCATGAATATGAATGAAACAGAAAATTTTTAATAAACACCGTCCACGATATTACAATATGATAATTTAAATTGTTAAGTATTTTGTAGAAAATGTCCATAGCGATACAAGCAGCAACAGAAAGCAAAGTTTTATCCGATTTGTTTATACAAACGGCTCCAACGAACATCCGTTTACAAATTCATTATTGTATCTACACATGCAATACTGAACCTTATACGAAATTAATAAGTGCCACAGACGGTACTAAATATTTTTTCTCGGCTTATAGATGCCAGATGTTTTCGAAATGCCACTCCAAGTGGAAAATTGTTAGATTTCGACTCAGGTCGTCGGCCGTTCAGTGTGACCGAACAGTGATTACATTGATATCCCGTGCAATCTCTTAAAAATTGTTTAGAAAACCGTTATCTCTAGCAGAATCTTTAATGCAGACCTCATTTGTGAAAGTAAGTTGATTAAAGTGACAAAATCTTTTTAATTATCATGGAAATATTCCCATCCACTGTTTACCTTTTTGAATCATAATATGACGCAACCAACGTCTTTGTTCCAAAAGTCAAGGACCTCACCTGAGCGGTTTTTTTAATCGACAATTTCCAGTTTCATCAAACGCGTGCGGAATATTATATTTTTTCCTACAGATTTGTATCTCTTTCCTGCGAGATTTCATAATTTTTGTGATTCATAAAAAAACATGATTACCATGATAGACACACGCACGGTTTACGATTTACTACACAATAATATTTTTGATTTTTTGATAGGCGTACCGAGTATGACGCTGATGACTTTTTTGTACTGTAATGTTTAAAAAAAAATTAAGTACGTTTAAAAATTGCACGCATTAAATATTTTAATTTACTACAAATTTAAAATAAGAAACTTAATATTTTAAATTAGATTTGTATTATTTTCTTACTCGTACCATGCCGCCCTGTTTCTAGTTTATAGTTTTTAAAATTTATGTGTATTTTATTATTTTTAAAGTTGTTATAATTTTCATCTCGTAACACTCCATGACGTTTAAAAATGTTCAATTAAAATAAGAATAATGACCAACATAAGTTAATTTTATTACAGTGATGGTTTCTTTCATATATTATTAAAATTACAACACCAAAAATGAATTAATGACTTTTATATCAATCTTTGAATAAGAAATCGCAATATATATTTGCCCTGTCGAGTTTCTCAGCGGCTCGTCGCAATGAAGGGGATGTTTACTGTACCAGTGGTAGCTTTGACGTTCGTGTTTAAAATCCAGGCCTAAATAAAAAAAAAATTATATGACTTGATTAATTTTGTATTTGTCAAATCTAAATAGTAATTTGATTTTGATGTTATTAAAGGTACCTATTGTACAACCTATATTAATATAAAAATTTTGATACTAACAAAAGAATCACTCACTGTTTAGGTTCAAATTTTATACTATTTTTCCATTGGTCAACCGATTACACTAATCACACTTGTATTATGTGGATTTTTCTACATAAATTATCAACAAAAACGAAAGCTATACATTTAATTTCTCTTAACTTATATCTATGTTCTCGACTACTTTTCTTTTCAATGAAAAGTCTATACAGAAATAGTAGCAACATATTTTTGTACACACAAGTGAACTAGACAAGGCCTTTTAGAAATCTTTAACTTAGAAAGTAGTTTGATCGATATCAGATAGGTATTAAAAATCTTTAGCTTTCACGCTTTAAGATTATCAGGGCATACAAGTTCGCCTTGTTTTGACCGTGGTCGTGTTGTACACTTGTACATGATTAATTTCATATAGCATTATCACGACCAGAGACTGCATAATATAGAAATAAATTTGCCTACGATTCCATGCCCATAAAAATAGCTATAAAACAAATATTAATATTAGCTCCTGCTCGCGACTTCATCTAAGTGGACGTCAAAATTAAGGTTTTACCAGGATAAGAAGTATCCTATATGCTAATCCAGCTTGTAAACTATCTGTCTGCCAAGTTTCACTCAAATCCGTTTAGCCATTTTTGTGTGATTGAGTAACAAGCATCCGAATAAACAAACTTTCACTTTATAAGAAAGACAGAAGAAAAAAAGATTGAACGCTAAAAAACATTCTTTACTGGTCTTCCAGGGGAGCAAGAGAAAGGTATATTGTACATGCTAGATGTGCATAATATTTAGTAAAAAAATCTAGCCGATATTCAACTGCTCCAAGTAAAACCTACGTAGCGAATAATTGAAGGAATCCCGAGAGTTGGCTTGTTGAATGTTGATAGGTAGCGAATTGCACAGTCGTGCTGCTGTTACGGCGAAATATTATATTGGAATGATAACTACCGAGTATTTACAAATGTTTACTATGCACTGTCTTAAAGCCGCGACTTTGTTCTCGTTAGCTTCAAAATAGAACGACTCCGACGCCATCTATTATACAAGTTTTATACTAATTCAGAAACCATTCAGAAATCCGCGTCTATATAGGTTCCAAAGTGTCAAGAATATACTCCCTGCCGATGACGAGCGGTGTGATGATGGATTGTAGCTGTTAGCATTATGCCGAAAAATTATATATAGACTAGGAGAATATATATTTAATCAGTGCTCATTCATATCTAATGGTTTCAAGTTCACGTTTGTTTTTATTGATTAAATATTTAGTATTTTATATTTAGCATATATTACAGACATTATTTATCAATATATTGGAAGCTTGTCGTATCCTAAGATATTTTCAATTAGTACATTCAGCAACAAATCATTGAAAACTTGCCAATGATGGAAGTTTCACAATGTGTTTGTTAATTTTGTCACTATACCGACGTAGTCCCTGGTCCATAAACCCTATTTTATACATTTATTTATTAACATAGCAAAATATCTAACCCAACAATAGGATGTTTGTTATTGTATTGAAGTGGCAAGTTACTTAACAATATTATGCTTAAAGTAAATAACTAGTATAAAATATTGTTTGTTTTTTCGAAAGCTCCTTTTTGTTACTATTTCAAAATACGAATTTAATCAACGAGTTTAATCTAACTAAATATTATTCGTTTAGGTTGTAAAATCATTATCAATGTTAACGATTTTTTTTTTAGTTTGTCATTAAAACTCTCTAGATGTAACCGACGCAACCAGTATTTTTAAAAACAACTTTAATTTTTATGCATTCTCTCATTTAATTACAAGCGTGGAATTAGTATAATATTTAAACGTAAATTTACTCTATAGCTATATAATAACAATATAATATTAAATACTTGCAGAATAGTGTAAATTTCCTGCAGCTAGAGGAAAACAAATAGTCGAATACTAAACACACCTACTACAAACAATCGCACTGTGAAGTATTTGGTTGATAACCCGTAATCCCGGTATATATTAGCTTCTTTAAAAGGGCTGAAAATTGTTTAATTAAAAAAAGGAAATAATAATAATAATTGTTTACAAATAATATTTGTATAAAAAATGTGGCTGTCTCACTGTATCGCGAACACCATACGCCAAGTGTACCCCTTTTGTGTTACGCTTAGGCGTTCTGGGACCAGCTGGTCCACGGTAAAGCTGTAAAAGCCATCAGCGGCTCTAGTTTTGTGGTCCCTCAGGCTGACAGTGTAGCCAGTTCTAAAAAAAGGAACCAGCTGGTGTGTTTGTCATGTCCATTTATCAAGTGAACAAGACTCTGAACCCGACTGGCTCACGACTCGCGACCACCTTGCACGTGGCGATAATTCCTTTAGTCTGCCACGTTTTGGGATCAACCATAGTATATTCAGGTGGCGAGAGGCTTGAAAGCCGGCTTGATACCGACAGCCGTCAATAGATTGCCGATGTCTCGATCCATCAGATAAAGAGCGGCACTTTGCACGTGCTACTATAAAAAAATCACACTTACAGTTTTACAGTTTTTTTTTTTCGCTTGACTTTGTAATTATTAATTAATGGATCTTATTCAAAGTTTTATTGCTGAAAGCAAAAGTTATAAAGGAAACTCTTAGCGTAATATTAAAGCAGGTTGACATTAAATAAACTATACAAAGAGATTAATAATATGATGGCGACTTGTTCTGAGATCCGGCTGCGGTTTAAGTGTCAATGTCAGTGATTTTTTATTAAGTATTGTTCACGTTTCATTGTTATTTTACTATAAGCTCTACTATTAATTTTGAATAAAATTACAATAATAAATTATATGCTTGCATGATATTTAAATGAAATTGTAATATGCTGCCGACTTGCAGCAAGAGGTAATTAACTGAGGTCTTCATTAACCGATAGCTCGAGTGAGAATCACTGCAAGCATTTTTTTCCTTACTGACTATATACTGTTAGCCTTAGGGACCCTGGAGCCTCTGACGTCTTTTACAGCTTCACCGGACTTGGATCACTTCAAGCTGATCACCGCCTGCTTATACATATAGTGCGTGCGAGGACATAAAACAACACCCTTTGCTATTTTGGCCAGCCAATAGTGCTGGGTTAGTATAGTCATTGTACATATATAAAGTTATTAGTACGGATTCCATAATCATCACATCGATACAATTTTCCGATATATAATAATGAAATAGATACTTATTTATTATGACGTGTTGGTAGAGGAAGCGGTCCTTGTAACAAAATGCCTATACCTGAAAACCCGTCTGCACAATCAATGTGTCCTGCCCACTATGACATTTGAAGATCCGAGACATGGACGCTCACATTTGAGCTGTGTATAAAGTACAAGGGTCGCTGAGAGCCACTGAGTGTATGCTCGGTATAAAATTAAAAGATCGAGCTACAAACCTTGAGATCCGATGTCGTACTTAGTTCCGTCTTTGAAGACTTTCAAATGATTATCACAAAACTAAAATGGAATTGGGCAGAACATTTTGACAGGCAGAGTGACAGCACGTGGATTAAAGCGTTGACAGATTTCACCCGTGTTAATTTTATACGACAATCCTCGCCAACGCACCTGTGTAGGCTATTTTTTATACTTCGTGTTAAACTATCAACATTTTTATGAGGAATAAATTATTTTTTCTATTTATAATATAGCCTATGTTACTCGCTGATACTGTAGCTTTATATTGAAGGAAGAATTTTATAAATCGGTCCAGTAGTTTTTGAGTTTATCCATTACATATAAAAATTAAATCTTTCTTCTTTTTAATAAACGAGGTGCCGGACGTCCACCAGCACGTTAGGTTGACGATATTGTTTGAATTATTAGTCAAAGACATGGATGAGAATAGCTTAGGACCGGAACGAGTGGAGTTCAAGAAGAGATGCATATGCTCAGCAATGGGCGATTACGGGCTGAAGATGATGCCGATGATATTTATGTTTTGCTGGTATTTTGTCCATTTAATGCTAACTAATTTTTAGTTTTTTAGTATTTAAAACTATTACTTTGTAACAGTATAACATGTCAAAGATACTTCATATCTTATTGAGCGTAGTGTGTGCTATATCAAAATCAAAAATACTTAATTTAATTTAATACCCGATAAGGCACTTGTGAACGTTAAAATACTACTACCGGGTCGAAAAACATCCCAATCATCGAGAAGAGCCGTGAAGGAACTCAATCGTGACTATTTTTTTTTTTAAATGTGTAAATAATGTTTACAGTTAATAATGATTTTGTCTTAGTTGACGAACAGAAAGGGAGTCATTTCCAGATATCACTATCATTCGTGATCAATATGTCTATTCCTGTGTTATTTATGCAAATAGCCAGATTACTGTGCCTAAAATGTGCCTGAATTATTAATCGGAACTAATGATAAACGAAAGTATGGCCAAAATGAATATAACTATAAATATTTAATGATTCGTGTTAAGTATCAGAGAATACCACAATACGAATGGCTAAAACACGAGAACACGTTAAAATGTTTTAATTTTGTAAAACTATTTTCATGTAATTAAAGTTCGTGTTGCAGATAATAAGCGTAGAAATTAAAAATTAATGGTTTGTTTGGATGATATCAAATCATCTGCCTTGTTAATATTTACTACTTGATAAATTGAAAATAAGTGAGGATTTCCTTTTAACATAAAACCAGTTAATAAAACCTTGTGTTAATTACTGTATAACATTATAAATATTGATCTAACTTCAATACATCTACGACTATAATCTATTTAAATTTACAGTTGTAAATTTAAAGAAATTAAAATGTGTCAACTATATCGCCCGTTTGCAGTGTAGTATTAAATATTAATAAAAAATTTATATTAAGTATTAATTGATTTTTGAGGTTATAAGCTCTATAGACATGCTGTGAAAAAAGATGAAAGTAAATTTAGACCATGCGCGAACATTGTCACAAAAAGTCTACACTATAAAGTTGCTTGCTAAACTTCTTGTTTTATTATGATAAAGATAGCAATACTGAAATAAGTATAACTTCTAACGAACGTAAATAATGTACACATATCCATTTTCTTTCTATTTACCAACGTTTATTTCTAAAATAAATAAATATTGATTATAATATTAAGAGCAATGGAGAGGGCTAAGCTCGGAGTTTCTCTGCGTGATCGAATCAGAAATGAGGACATTCGCAGGAGAACCAAAGTCACCGACATAGTTCTAAGGATAGTTAGACTTAAGTGGCAGTGTATGGATCGCGTAGCTCGTAGAATGGGGATGGCCGATGGGGCCGAAGAGTTCTCGAGTGACGGCCTCGTATTGGAAGACACAGCGTGAGCAGACCCGCCACAAGGTGTTCTGACGACCTGGTGAAGGTTGCGGGAAGCCTATGTTCAGCAATGGACGTCTTTCGGCTGGAATGATGTATGATGATGATTATATAATAATTGTGTAATAATGGTTAATTTAAGAAAAGATTTTGAAAGTACAATTTGTAATAGGATATATAGAATTATATAAGGAAAATACCGATGATACGGCGGTCACGGGAAATAGGTACCTAGTATTTACATAATTCAAAAAATTTCATCTTCGATTTTATATCGGTATTGATTTGATACATTTTTCAGAGATCTCAATTAATATTTAATGGTAAATTTGGTTCATTTAGTAGAATTTAAGTAATTTTTTAAATACAATCGAACATATCGTTACTTTTCATACATCGTATTTGATTGAAAGCCACCAGAAATATAACACCCCAAAATTGACTATGTCTGCAGACTGTTGGTCCAAAATTTACAGTGTCTTGCGACTATGTCCGCCTAAAGTTTAATGTGTCTGCCAATTGCCCTCCCACTAACAGTCGTTGTGATCCAATCTATTCAAAAACTTTTACGTTTTATTTTATGGATCCGATGTCACAGAAAAGGCACTTAAGCACTAGCTGCAACATATTTATTTACCGTGTTAGCTTCTAAAGTAACGCATCCTAAATTATTTTTTTATACATTTATACTAGTATTTAATACGTAACTATAGTAGCCGAAGTCAGAAAATGAATCTACTTTTCAAAATATTTCTAGCGATGGTAATTTCGGGTTTTCATTGATGTCATGATGTCTCATCTGCGATCAGTACTAGTTCTTTGTATTCATAGATATAGAAGTAAAAGAAGGGAGGCCGTTCTCTGCGCAACCTTGGTTTGTTGCGGTTCACTAGATATTGTAATGAGATAGATCTGTTGATACTTGATAGAAATCGTCTCGGTGTCTAGTGACATCGACACCTCGATTCAATTGACCGTTGACTATTTCTAAGGATTTGCATATCTAATATTTTAAAACTTAGGAGATTGTTTTTGTTTGTTTGAACGCGCTAATCACGCGCAGTCCAGATTATGTTTAATAGTATCGTCAGCATCTATCTATCTAGAACCAAACTCAAAAAGATCGCATTTTTGATGGCATTAAAACTGTTTGGCATATAAATAAAGAAACAGGAAAAGATGGGAAACGTCGAGGGAGTACATATCTCAAACAGTTCAGAGGTAGCAACTGTTTTCCAGGATTATTTCACAAATATACCCTTAGTAGTAATAAAAATAGAATATCATCACCCTAGGGCGCTGCATCACTTTTGGATAATCTTATTACACCTGTGGATTCTAAATTTTCTATTACATCTGTTAGTGCAGGTGAAATAATAAGGACTTTTAAACAAAAAAACTTAAAAAGTACTGAAGATATTTGAGTATGTCAGTAATCGTAGTTCAGTCCATAATTGTCAATATTTCACCATATCTGGCTAATATATTTAATCAGTGCATAAAAACAGGGACTTTCTCTAATATAATGAAAATAAGTAAAGTAGTTTCTCTATTTAAATCAGGTTGTAGAAGTAATCTTGGAAATTATAGACCAATTTCTGTACTTTCGTCGATTAGTAAGATTTTCGAGAGAATTATGCTCAAGCAGCTAGTACAATATTTCAAAGCACAAGAGATTTTGGATGATCGGTAATATGGTTTCACAAAATCTAAATCAACCACTGACGCTGATGCAACACTGCTAAGTCATATATATAGGGCTTGGGAGGAGTCGTAGGATGCAAACGGTGTGTTCTGTGATCTCTCAAAGGCCTTCGACTGCGTTGACCACAGTACTTTTATACTTAAGCTAAAACACTATGGTGTGCGTGAAACTTCTCTCGACCTCCTAATTTCTTATTTAACAGAGCGCTGTCTGAAAATAAGTGTATATGGAGCAACCTCTTCACGATCATTGGTTAGAATCGGCGTCCCTCAGGGCTCGATTTTGGGACCATTTTTGTTTCTCGTTTATATAAACAATCTACCGTCCGTGATTGAAAATGGTGCTGGCATGGTTCTTTTTGCAGGCAACACTTCACTTATATTCAATGTGAAAAGAATAGATTCGGAGCATAGGCAAGTAAAAAACGCCTTATTTAAAATCTTTGAATTGTTTGCTTTAAATAATTTACTACTAAATGCAAACAAAACCAAATATATGAGATTTGTCTTGCCCAATGTTCGACGTGTTGATAGTAGTATCAAGATAGAAGGGAATTTAGTAGGCTTAGTTGATGGTACTGTCTTCTTGGGCATTACCCTTGATTCAAAATTACAGTGGGGTCCGCATATTAAAACTTTGGCGCGAAGATTAAGTTCTGCTGCATTCGCAGTATGCAAAATTCGCCAGTTAACAGATATTGCCACCGCTAGGTTAGTCTACTTTGCTTACTTTCATAGCTTAATGTCTTACGGTATTTTGCTGTGGGGTTCAGCAGCTGAGGTAGATACCATATTTATATTACAAAAGCGGGCATTTCGAACAATTTACAATATGAGACCCCGCGAATCACTAAAGAACAAGTTCCAGAAATTTAGTATTTTAACTTCGCCCTCCCAATACATCTTTGATAACTTAATATATGTCCGTAAAAACTTAGACAAGCTGGATTTTGTCAAAGATCAGCACAATGTAAATACTAGAAATAAAGATAAATTAGACGTACCGTGTTTTAGACTTGGAAAGACTAATAAAAGTTTTTTAAGTAATAGTGTTAGGTTCTATAACAAGATCCCGGAGCACATTACTGATTTACCTGACAACAAGTTCAAGGATCATGTCAAGCGGGTTTTGCTGTCAAAAGGTTATCAAGGGTGGATCATTATGTGAATGATGGTGGTGTCTGGAAGTGACTCCCTCTCTGTGCATCCACTAATATATTATTATTGTACCTGTTATATTTGTAACATTTGTACAGTTAACAAAAAAAAGAAGATAAACCTGATCGAGTTTCTTACCGGTTCTTCTCGATGTCTGGGATATTTTCCGAACCGGCAGTAGTGTTTTGACGTTCATAAGTGCCTTCTTAAGGCCTAAATTGAATAAAGATTATTTAGATTTTGATTTTTTTTTTGATTCATAATAGGTTGCTTTTGAGGACTCAGTCGGAATGGGGTTTTGGAAATTTCTTGAGCTGCTATATTATTGATTTTATTTCAATTAAATGTCTTAGGTTTTTTGACCTTGTATAATGTAATATTGGCATTATGAGTGATATAGTTTGGTTACTGTACATACGTGAAGTGGATTATAAATATAAACTGGAAACATGCATTTTGAGTTACCACAAAAACTGCCTACATAGTTCTAACAAAGGCTTAAAAACATTCTTCTGCGGCGCCAAAACAAGAAGAAGAAGAATAGTTAGAATTACTTGTGTGTCGGTATATGTTGCCTATGGCGATGGTGCTTTCACGGTTGAACCTTGCATAGGCTAGACAAAATTTGACCAAATGTGTTTGGTACGTTGATATTCATAAGAGTCTACTTAGGGCCTAAATTGAATTTGCTTTTCATATTATTTGAAATATTTAATGATTAGGTAGATAGCATGGAAGATATCATACGCAATTTTAAATCTGCCCTGTACAATATGCAATATTTTAAATTAGATGGGGAGCAAAATCGAGTGTTACTAAAAAATGAAGTCGTTATGTTGTCCCTCCGCGTAGCATATTATTCGCGCATCTTATGCTAAACTTACTTGTATACGGAACTAATAATACTAAACTATTAATATTTTATTAATCACTTAACTTTGCATATTGTATATAATTCAAAACAATTGTTCTTAAAGAGTATAACTACAGTCTCACGTCGGAGCTAACACGCACCATTTTTTTTTACTTTTTGTATTTAAGTTTCTCTTATGATACATATTACATGATTATGCTTTCATATGTTTCCATATTTAATAATTAACAGCATACTTTTATGAATGACAAACATTTCGAAACTATTTTTAATAACAATTTCTATTTCGACAGTCTAACATGCAAAAATATGTAAATAAGTAATAAAGAAATCGCTTCCAGTCTCGAGGTCAAGCTTACAGAGTTAAAAAGTATGGTGAAACCTTACAGAAAATGTAGTAATATTGAACATAGACATGATATTATGTTCGTCTAACAAAAGTGTAACATTGTCTAAATCGCAATTATTTGATTTGTCCAAGAGCTTGTACTAAGGCAGTTAATAAGTTTTATTGGTGCACTAAGTATATACTTCAGCGTCCATGCCTCGGTTATGAATCCTGCCAGATTATGTTTATAATAGGCTGGTATATAATATAATTTTTAATAAACTATCACTTTGCTCTTAAATAATATATAATTAGAGGGCTGATTAGAGTCAAAATATGTAGACAGTGAACTTTGCTTTTCAGAATTTGCGATTTTGTCGCTTCCATATTTGAAGAATAATTCAAAACTGAATGTAGGAAACGCCCAAACTAATCTCTTAAGACTGCTAGGTTATCTTTTAGATATTAGACATCATCGACTATAGTTTACATAGCACAGAGATTCATGGCTGTTTATCGTTCCAAAGATACTGAGACCAAACAAAATGATTCTTATCATAGAACAAGTGCAAAGTGTCTATGTGTAACCTTTACTTGCACATGGAAAAAGCAAATCCAGTTTAAAAAAAAAAATTAATACAAACCCTGTGTTAGTAACAACAATCTTCCTGCAAATAAAACAGTTTTGATAAAATAAATTACGATGTATTTACGTAGCAGAAAATATTATAATGAATAACCTATTTAAAAATTTCATGCAACATTTGCATGGCGATATAAATATTTATCATCATGTAAGCATGTTTCCGTGCCTTCAATCAACCATAAACGAGATAAGTTCAACCGTGAGAATAGGAAGCATCACTTTCACCAACCATTAACGTCATGTTGACTTTTTCGTGTTCAACCGTTTTGTTTGTTAGAAAACGTCTTATTGTCTGTTTTATATAGTAACCTTTTGTGGCCTGTGAGACCTACTTTTTGTTTTTAGAAGGAAAACATCAATTGCTTTTGGTATTATACCAACTTCTTTTACTAACTGTGGATTTATATTTTATGGTTATTGAGTATATAAATGCCCATATCGAAATGGGCCCAATAGAATAGAAATTGAAAAATATTGTTTGATCGATTTTTGATGACTAAGGTAGGTGTATCGAATTCTGTTAAATTTTGAAAATGTAACGAGCATAGTAGGTTCACAATCGAATTTTCAATATTAACTTTCATTATTGATTTAAAAATCAAAGTTTAATTCAAAATTTACTATCCATAATTAGACTTACTGCAAGAAATCTAAGTAACTAATCACTTCTCATTTCTTCATCATCTTTAATTTTAAATTTCCATAATCCTTTAAATAAATATAGGTATATAAATCAATAACGTTTTATAAATAGACGCGTTATACTCACACTAAAAGTAATTTGAAAACTGCACAAATATTGTTATCAGCATGTAGGAAAAAAAGGGATAGGTATTGGCGTGCCGGCCGCTGCTATCTTCTTATTCTTTTGCACTTTACACAAAATACAGGTTTGTTCTTGCTCTCGAGCCGGTATCAAGGCGAAAGTGAATTATGGGCAATTGCTCCTAATTTAAGATGCCATGTAAAGAGCGTCAATGTCGTATCTACTTACAAAATATCATTGATATAAGTGTATTATCTATATTGTTAGTATTGTAAGCTTATAATATTTATTATAAGAAAGTTATTTATATATGATACCCTTTCCTTCAGTAAAGTTACGAAAACCTATTGAATTATTGACATTTGTGATTCATTGCAAAAGTAATACATAATATCTATTGAGTTATATAAACTTATAAACTTTATCAAAATATAATGATGCAGTTCATCCATTTGTAATAAATAATATGTATAATTATATCTTTTTATGTCAATAGCATGTAGGCCATCTTGCGTTAAGTTAAAAATAGCATGCAACATCTTGCATAAAACATAATATGTAATATTACTAAGTAGTTGATAATAACTACGAATAAGTAAGACATATAGAAAAGTTCCGGGGAATGTAAATGTCGTTTTTAAAATGGATGTAACTAATAAAAAATATGACGCGGGCAAGACACACTGTAAAAATTAATTGATAATTTTGTCTCCTTTACAACATAATTTCAGATTGATACGCCAATCAAGATTCTTGGTTTGATATTATAACGCCTGCTATACTTTGTTGCAGATATAAATTGCGGTTTTATATACTGTTTTGAAACACCGATTCGCTTATGATAGCTCTGGGTGTTGTTTTATTTTATACTTGAGTTGAGCATTTAGAGTACAAAGTAGCATCGGGTTACTTTAATATTTTATTCTTTGAAAATGCTATATACGGAACAAGTAATAAAGAAGGCTAAAATATCTCAACATATAATGAAATCAGTTAAAAGAAAATGGAAAACAACATCCGGATATTTAAGTACAATATAGTAGATGTAAACCAAGTTCTGGGAAATTAAAAGGGTTATAATACCTATTAATGAAATCAGTATAATTTTTTAAACATTTTGTCAGATTTAATAAATTTACTTTGTTACATTTAGAGCTTTCAAATTGATTTTCTGTTTATTAAGGATATACAAGGAGATAATCATGTAATTGCTTACAAGTTTAAACTTTGAATTAATTTATTAATAATTATACAATATAATTTTTATGTAACATTTACTCAATTTTAATGTTATAGACCAAGACGGCACGTACTATAAAGAGGCTTAATTTTGTATTTAGATGAAAAAAAGGTTATTAATATCGACTAAAACTAACATGACTACGCTTTCGATACAAATATTAATTGATAGTACTACTGTTAAAATGTAATTAATTCTCAATTAGGAGACGACGTGGAAGATCATTTATAGCCTACACTTTCCCTAGAAAAGAATAGAATTCCTAAAGAGGAATAGTCTTTGAGATACACAGTAAAAAAAGCTATCAACTTTCAGGTTATCGAATATAAATGTTCAGTTACCTAGTTTTTGCAGTGATATACATTTTTTAATAAAGTTTTGGTACATTGACGGTACTGTCTCTTATAGTAAGCACAGCATTGTCCAAGTACAACGGCGACCACCGAGATATCTAAATCCATCGACGATCGCCGCTGTCATGCTGGCCTACATAAATAACTCTTCACGTTAGCCTTAAAGAACTCGATGTCCCAAGAAGAAGGAAACACACTGACCGGGCAAAGGTTCCACAGCTTCACGGTAAGACAAAGATAAGTCATAGAGAACTTTTTAGTCCGTTCCAAAATGGAGGTTTACGTAAAACTATGACTAAGAGAGGTAGGTCATAGATTTTTTTTTTTGAAGAATTCCCTCTGAGGTTGTCCCGACTTGAGGAATACCTTCACCCTACAGAAAATCGCAGCCAAAATACCTTGTGTTTTGTACCTGCCTTGAGTTGGGTTTCCAAAGCCCCCTATAGACTATGGTAGCCGCTTATCACAAGACAGACCGTAAGGTTCTTTGCTACCTTCGTTGTAAAAAAAAAAAAATAGGTTAGTACGATGAATTTGACATTCATCATTGAATCTTGATTATAACTACTAAGGGATTATAATGTAGATTACACAACTCTCCGGGCGCAGATCTTTTCACCGAAGTGCGGGCTGGAGAGCTGTTTCTTTTTATCACCACAATGTCATAATACGATTTTTAAATAGTAGCACGGCAAATTGATAACCTGATGGTAAACAAGTCAACTTTGACTACCGAGAGATCGTAATACATCGAAGGTCACCGTCACCGCTGTCATGCCAGCTTGCATACATTTAACTGGATTTAACAAGCTGATACCAAAATGCGACAGGCAAAAGTAAGTCACTATGTCGGAATTTTCACGACATGCATGATGGCTATAGCTAATTCCTCGTTCGTTAATCAGCTGGTGCACCACGTGCACGTGCAGGTTAGCTTGTACGTCTCAGTTCTAAAGATGTTATTCGACATCCATTACACCCCACAACTTCATTCGTAATTTCATTCTGGACATGTGTTCCTTAACATAAATATATGACATAAATGAAGAAATCTTCTAAAACAGAGACTAAGTCAAAACTTATACGAATAGTTTGCTGACAAGATTTTACAACGGTATACGATTTAAATACTATAATTTTACATTACGAAACAAAACTTTACATACTAGTAAAACGAAATTATAAATTCATATTTACGATAAAGCATTCACTCTTTACTCACGCAGATGTATGCATAGAACAGGTTTCGGGCAGTGTTTACGCAACAATCTATTTAGAATTTACACTTGTGTTATGTTGGTACAAGTGGCATCACCTTGTTTGGGGGAACGGCTGACATCCTCAATATAGCGCTACCTTTCGTTAATTTGTTACGCAATCTCATAGAAATATGTCAAGATTTTTACACGTGCCTTCCTTCATGTTTGTTTGGTTATGCCCGCTTTTAGGGTGGTCTGTTTGGTGAAGTGTTTTTGTACCTCGTCTAGTATAAAGATACCGTGTTTTACACTAAGTAAGACCAATAAAGATTTTTAGGTAACTAATAGTGTCAGGTTCTATAATAAGATCCCGAAGCACATTACTTATTTGCTCGACAATATGTTTAAGGAAAGGACATGTCAAGTAGGTTTTACTGTCAAAAGGGTGGATCATTATGTGAATGATAATGATGTCTGGAAGTGACTCCGTCTCTGTGTATCCACTAAATTATTATTATTTTACTATATTAATACTTTTCAACAGTTACAAAAAAAAAAGATAAACCCGATCGAGTTTTTCTCAAAGACTGGGATGTTTTCCGAATCGTTGCTAGTGTTTTGACTTTCGTAAGTGTTTTGCCTAAATTGAATAAATATTTTTTTGAAATTGCTAACATTTTGAATTCTTAATAAGTACCATTAAAGTATGCCCTTAATTTTATATTTAGGTATATACTTGGCGTTCCTATCATAAATTGTTCTATTTTCTGGTCATTTTGTTTATTAATATAATTGCCTGTCTCCTCACATTCTATATTTTACACGGCATCCAAACTGTCTTTTTTGTTTAAATAAAATACTCTATAAGTAAGTTTCTTCAACCAAATAAAACATTGTGAAAGTGAGAATAATAGGAATGAAATTCACTGGGTATCATGTTTCAAAGCCTTTCGTAGGTAATTAGTTTCAAATAACAAAACTATTATAAAGGGTTCTAAAAATTATGAGATATCTGCATCTGTGAGTATGACAGAGTATTGGCATCAACTAGCGTATCTTATAGTATTCTACTGATATCAGAGTAACCTATTTCTATAATACGGATCGGCATTAGCCTATTGACATAAAGTATTTTTTCAACACACTTGCTCATAAAGTGGCTCTAATATCACCGCAATTAGGCACATAATGACACCTGTAATCAAAATGTGACTTTTTCATTGCTATTATTCACAAGTGAGTTATAGATTATCATTGAAAATTATTATATTCATTCGAGCAATGACATAAGCGCATAAAAGCTTCAAAATACATAATTTTACTAACTGCACATTTACTAATTGTTTCTCTAAATTAACTTTTTATGTACTAAATAAAATGATTTTTTATTATTATTTTCTTCTCAAGTGTGTTGAAAGTATTTTTTTTTTTACATACGTATGTACAAAGTAAATATTCTCAAATATCAATAGACTAGCGAGATAGACGGAATACTTTGTTTACGGCTATAAGAATTGTATATATGTATATCGAATCGAATACGGCATCTAAGAGAACAATACTATGAACTGAAGAAAGTTTTAGAAAACGATAAGTTATTACTTAGAGTTCAAAATGAAATAGAACGAAGGTGGTAAAATGTTTACGTGTAGCTGTTACTATATTTGAAAAAAAAAGAAATAGCAAAAATTGTGTGCACATTGTGGTCTATAAAAAATAAATCGGTTTAAACTCGATGTATCGTTTTATACATGCATTTAATGCATTTAATTTTTATGCATTTAAGGGTTGAGCTTTTGCTATCATGATCATCAATCTGCTCAAAGGCTTAATTAAGTGTAATAATATATTCCTCACAATTTGATAATATATGCACTAACGTTTTTTTAAATCTCTTATGCCACCTCGGGAAAATTCATAAATACAGTTTTCTCGGTATTTAAAATCTTTGATACATTGTTGGTCGAAAGTTGTGGTCGAGCGTTTCCTTGCACGGAAGCTTTAGCTGAGTAATAGGACTGTATTGTAAACATACCTATGGCGTTCTAGCTTCACGTCAGTGTAAACTTAACTAAACAATGCATAAAACGACGGCTGCCAGAGGTCAAAACTGCTGAGAAACTAATACTAATGAGGTACTTTATAATGCATACCGTGGGCTTTGTTCTCCCATCTTTTACTGTTGGAAATATGTCGGCTTCTGCAGGGCTTGTGTTTGTAATTACGTATTCTTTTGACTCTCGTCTACGTTTCAAAATTATTTAAATGTCATTATGTGATCTTGTTTAATTTGTATCTATATTTCTATAACACTATTATAAAGATGAAGGTTTATAGGAGACTACATTATCCCTAATTGAAATAGACTAATTTTATTAACGTAAATAAGGTTGTAGCAGACGGTTCTTGGATTATTATACAAAACAATTTTTAGCAAAAGAAAACCAAGTTCAATTATTTTGAAGAGTTCCTTTGTGTATCATCGAAGTTCAAAGTCCAATGTCAATGAAATTAAAAGGTGGTCCATTCTTGACATATCCCATATCGAACAAAAAAAGAATCCAAACCAGTTCTTAAAAATTATACATTAAAATTAAGTAACCTCCCGTCTTTTGTTGAAGTCGGTTACAAACCGTAATTTTTGCAGGCACAAGCTAGTTTTAAATAAACAAATGAATTTTACAAATATCATTAATAGTTATTAAGTATGTAACCAAGTATCTGTTGTTATGTTCCGGCTATCTAGTCTCGTTAGCCCGTTTCATTGATTTATAGAATCGCATTATTCAATGAGATGGTTGATTTTGTAAATATAATAATTTTATTTCTAAATTTAAATATGCACATTGTTTTAAATGAAAAAAAAATAAGAGAAAAAATTCATCAACAGAACACTCTTGATGTGCAACAGCCAGATTCACAAAATACGAAAATGTATTATTATGGATTGGTTAAGATTTTGTTCATGCTTCGCATGCATTCACGTATTATTTACAAAAACAGTCGACAATTATCTACAATTCGTAAACTAACCTATTTCAAATATTTTACTCACATACCTATGTTTCACTATTACCGTTCAAAGATTTCATTCATTAACTGCTTGTGTACTTTCTTTAATATAATTGACCGATGTAATTACATTTTTTGTCGGAGAAAAATATTAATAAATACTTCATTACAAATCCAAGCGATAAATACCTCGAAGTAATCAAAACTTTGATTAATTACCCCTAAAACATCCAACAGTGTTGCCAGCTATTAAATTTATTTCATCACCGAACTACTTATTCAATTAATTGATGGCTTACTTCCTAAACGCATTAAATCGTAACTCACTGGTTATGTCATAGGTAATAATATTTTATAATCGTAAGAAAATACCATAGCCTGAGGGTGTAGTGAAACGAGATTTAAATAATACGAGAATTTATTTATTCATGTTTGTTTAGGCAATACAGTTTTTCAATAAACCTGTCTTAAGTATGTCTATATCTACCTATACAATTAATAAAATTGAAGTGTCTGTTTGTAATGTCAAAATAAAAGTTTTTTACTAAATGCATGTGAAAGTATATATGATACCTATAACATAAAGCCCATTTTTTACATGTTTGTCTGTCTGTCTGTTTGTTCCAGGTAAACTCTGAAACGGTTGGACTGATTTTGACAAGACTTTCACTGATAGATAGCTGATGATATAGGGAGTAACTTAGCCTACTTTTATTTCAGAAAAATAAATAGGGTTCTGCTCAAATAAAAAAAATAAAAATGGTTAAGGTGAATCAATTCGGGCACTTAAATGGCTTATGCTGAGTAAGCCATAAGAGATATAGCAAATTAAAGTACTACATAATCTTAGGAATTAAAAAGACCTATAAAATGTCTGGGAAAGTATACGTCTATCTTCTAAGGAACACCCACAATAAGCATTTTTGTCTTTAAAATAGCCGGAAGCGGGGGGCAAGGTTCGCGCTGGCATTCAGTAGTCCACGTGAGCGAAGCCACGGGCACAGCTAGTTAGAAGTAGAAAATATATGCGAGTCCTATTTAATCCTTTTATTTTCTAAATTAAGTCTTAATTAATTATAAAGTAATTATGAAGTTTTTATTTATTGTTTTGATGTAGAATGGATCTTAACACGGAGATTATATAAACGGTGTTGCTACAACAAAAATAAAATGTTTTTTTTTTTTAAGATTGTTAAAGCTAAATATTTAACGTGAATATATTAAAAACATTGAATCATAAAAGCAATAAATTATTTAAGTGAAACATAAATTAAAGCAATGACGGCTCAGTAGTTGCGTACATGTTCGCGGCGTTGACAGAAATGAGTTTGAATCCCTACAATGAACCTGAGCTTCTGACGAAGAAAAACATAACATAGACGAAGAAAATACAGTTTCTCCAATTTTCTAAGCGTGGTACTATTATCTTGGGCCACATCGTCACTTAGTGTCAGGTTAGATTTAGACCAAACACTAAAGTCCAATAATGAAACCTAAAAAATTAAAACGATGATTTAAATCGTGGTTTTACTGTAAGTTTATTAAAGCGCCCTTCTCCACTACTTTTACATTGAATACACATTACTCTTACTCGACACAAGCCATTTGTGCGTGTTTAACCGTCAATACATCGATCATGGTTACATGCCGAGTTAAACGATTACGTAATATAACGTTAATCATTAAATACTATAAATATTTTTAACTGCAATTCGTTACGAAGTTTCGCTGTTACATAATAAAAGTACAGTATACACTGTTGTTATTATTCGACACGTTAGATAATAGAAACATCTGCTTAATATTATTAATTTTTTAATGCTAATATCCGTGTCGCCGGATTTTAGACAACTGCTTACTAGGCATTTTATAAACATGACAGGCACTACCGCCTTTCAGCTTTGAAAATGAAGTAGGGGCAACTTCGGTCATTAATATTTACACGATTCTTCAATTTAGATTGTCTCCTTCCATCAATCCCCTCAGCTGAAAGACGTTCACTGCTAAACATAGACCGCTCCATTTCGTCGGTTCACTTTGTAGCGGGTCTTCCGCGTCTAAGCGCCTTCCGATGCATGGTTGGTACTCGAGAACTCTTCGGTCAAGTTGTCTAAAATATTATCATCTCATCTCATCTTCATCTTCGCCACGTATAGGCCTCTCTTCTTAAACGCCACACATCCCGATCTGATCTCATCCCTGTTCTTTCCGCGATCTTCACAATATAACCCACCCAACGAGTTGGTGAGCGTCCGACTACTCGTTTACACGTACATGTCCACCAGTCCGTCAACGCTTTAGTCCACCTGCTGTCACTCAGCCTGGGAAAATATACAAAAATAAATTATCTAGTATTTAAATTTAACATATATATGAATAGTAGGACGATTAATTTAAGGAACTGTGTCTAATGATAAATTTCTTATAGTACAATCCAAACACTACGGTGTTTGGTGGGTACAGCCCATTCGGACACAACCCTGCAAAATTGTTATAAGGGGCCATCCATAAATTACATCATACGAATTTCATGATTTTTTGACCCCTCCATCGTCCTTGTCACAGCCGGTCACATTTGCGAGACCCCCCCCCTACCTAGTGCGATGTCACATATGTTGCAATTTTATGATTAGAAATTTATGAAATTAAAACAGCAGTGTTCGGAAATTATTTTAATTTCCATTTAAATTATTTTTCAATAAAATCGACATCAAAACAAACAAAGATATAAAGGTCAAATAATCGAGTTGTAAAAGTTGTTAAATAAAACATTGCTATGTTCGAGATACAGAAGTCCAATTTAATTTTTTCCCTGATTATTTTGATTAGAGGGTTGAGATTTAGTGCAACGAAGGTTTTGGGGATGGAATGGAAGGGAACACATTCTTTCGAGTTTGAGAGTTTTCGACTTAAAGAAGTTCTAATGTACTTAGATATAAAATATTATATTTTGAAAAACTGTGATGTCACAAAATTTGGGACCCCTCCCCACTCTTTGTCACACAATGTCACACTTCGTCGACCCCCTCCCGCCCCCTAATCGTGTGACGTAATTTATGGATGGTAAAGAGATATCAATACAATTAATAAAATTGAAGTGTCTGTTTTTAATGTCAAAATAATAGCTTTTTACTAAATGCACATGAAAACCACAGTAGAACCATAGAAAATAACAGAAAACCAATTTTAAATTTTTTTGTCTGTCTGTCTGTTCCGGGTAATCTCCGAAACGGTTGGACCAATTTTGACGGGACTTTCACTGGTAGATAGCTTACTTATATATACTATATATATTACTTATATATATATTATATATACTTATTATATATTACTATAGGGAGTAACTTAGGCTACTTTTATTTTAGAAAAATAATTAGGGTTCCGCACAAATACAAAAATGGTCATGGTTAATCAATTCGGGTGCTTAAATGGCTTACGCTTTGTAAACCATAAGAGATATAACAAATTAATATATTATATAGTTGTAGACATTAAAAAAAACCTACAAAAAAGTTGAGGAGAGTATATATCTATCGGACACCCACTAACTAAGGAACACCCACATCAAACATTTTTGTCTTTAAATACCGAGTAGTCGGGGAGCATAATTTGACGACAGTTTATATTCAATAGTAGATCCACGTGAGCGAAGCCACGGGCACACCTAGTTTATGGTACAGGAAACTTAGAATACCGTATCGTATTTCTTCGTGATAACTTAATAATTAGGCATTTCTTGAGACTGAGAAAATGACTACTTCCTCAATTTAAACGTCTTAACTTGTTATCTAGCTCAAAGACAGTCGCTACCAGGCTTATTAAGATTCAATAATGGCGCCGTGAGTTCAATGCCGCCAGACGTGTCGACCACAACGCCCTGTGGTTCTTCGTCTGTTAATAACGTTATGCGGACCACGTTAATAATTAAATTTTAAGAAGTAACGTTACATGTAGCTTAGTCTACTAAAATTATGTATAAGTATTGCGTTTCTTCCAATTTAAAAAATCTTAAAACTGATTGAAATACATAGATTAGTTCAATTATTATGCAAAGATTAATGATCTATTATGAAGTATTTCAATAAAGAATTTTTTATGTAATCAAGTTTTCTTCAATATAATACTTAGTATTATTCCTCAACTTTAACAAGTATTTATTATTAAAAAGTTAATTCTGTAATATCATTGATATAACAGAGCATCATACTAAGTAATTTGCAGTAACCAAATTGCTCTCTAGTTGGACAGTCCGACTAAAGATAGATAGGACGCGGATGAATGTCTTTGGAGATTTCTCTCTACTTGGGCAGTCTGACTGGAGGAATACATCCACCCTACTGAAGATCGCAGCCAAATAACCTTGTGTTGTGTTCCTGCGGTGAGCTGGGTTTACAGCACTCCTTAGCTAAGGGGGTTAACGTTCGGCGATGCGCTAGTGATTCCTATGCTATTACAAAGTCCGTAGGCTACGGTAGCCGGGCCGTATGCTTGTTTGCTACGTTAATTGCAATAAAAAAAAAATAGACTCATATGAGTAAAGCATCAAATTTTAGACGCGAGTTCCTTATACATATAAGTAGGCTAGTATTAATGAAGGATTTTTGAAAGTTTTTCCCTAGAGATTAAAAAAAAAATAGATTGATTCCTAACACGTTGCCGATGAGAAGTTCTGGGCACATGGCTATTAATTTATAAAGTACATATTTACATAAAATATAACGTTAATTAAATATTAAATACATAGTTTTAAAATGGATATGTAATTAATAAGAATATCTCATTAATATGTTTGTATTTATTGATTTTTATTATAAATGACGGTTACATAATACATTTAATTAATATTTTTAAATATAAGTCTTCTAGAATAATGCATGTTAATTCTAAGTTAAAATATGCATTATTTTTAAATATTTCGACTGTAACATATGTTAGTATTGGTATATAAATTAGTACTGAGAAGACAAATGTTTACATAAAACACGGCATTTCATCAATATTCTATTTCTAGTATACTATCAGTTTATTTGGTAACCAATACGTTTTATTTCAAGATGCGTGGATTGAATAAAATTATACAGTATTATTCGTAGTCTAATTCCGTAGTTTCTCAAAATCTTTTGTAGTGTCGATAACCTTCCTTTTATGGACTTGTACGGTAAAAATTCGATTTCTTTAGTTTTTTCATTAAAAGGTCTGCTAATATATTATTACAGTGTATTATTAGAAGCTTTCCGTCTTTTATTTATAAAAAATATTAAGTGATTTTATTTTAATATATTAGTATATATAATAAACAAGAACATTATTAACTTATTTGTGATTAAACAGTTTTCTATAGAACCACGGTATAAAAAATAGTCCCGGCTCGAGCTATGATTTGCCATTATTAGTAGATATCTAAATAACGTATTATTAATTATTATTATTATTAAAAAGGAATACGAAAATAAACCTAAATTGTTTGTTAGATATATAATGTGTAGCTCTTTTTCTCCTTTACTCTACGGTATCATTCTTCTCTCTCTTGTAACGAAATGTGCCTATACGTGACGTGTCCTTGAAATTTCACTCTACTTCCCGTCCAATTACCGAATCGCTGCCTAATAAGTTTCACTTCAATAACAGTATCACCCTTAGTCAAATGGAGCAGTAAACCCTTTGATATATTATGTATTATGAGATTATTTAACATTCTTACAATGAATGTGTATATTTTAACCATGAATTAAGTGAAAATACACACACCGAATGACGTCAATCACAGCATAACTTAAGAATAAAAAATAACAATAGTGTTATAAATCGTGAGAATAGTTATTTTATATTTTTCGACTAACTTAATGGCTAAGTGACATGTTGACCGCAAGTCGCAACCACATAAACGTAACGTAAAGATGGCCGCCGATCGAATCAACGGATCGCCTCTTACTTTCGTTAATAATTTCACTTTCGTTCGAAGCAATACGATGTATACAGACAATAATAATTATTATTTACGCTCAAACTAAAATGTTAATAATTACGGCGTGCAGGCGTACTTTGTTTGTTATCCAATATAATATATATTGAATAATAATACATAGTATGCAGAAGCTAAATTTTGAGGTTATTAAATAATTAGTTTTTTAAAATTACAGGTTATTTTGCACGCGATATTGTGGAGATTCGCTGATATTTTAGGTGAGTTAAAATATTATTTTCAATTTAATATACATAATTTTATAGAAGTACATAATATTTCATCTATTTGGGGGAAAAAATCTTTCAGTTGTAGAGCGAGCTACGACCAATAATTAATCAATGGGTTTAACTAATAAATAATTATTACTTTCCAGTAACAAAAATTTGAGTACCGTATCATCGTTAAATTTGTGATAAAAATCTGATAAAATATTAGAATTTCTTAGCTTATGCGTCTTATACTATTTTAGCAATCTCTTCCAATGAACCTTAGTGACGTACGAATTATATTAAAACAAGCATAATTTCGATTATGATCATTTATTTTTTATGTAATAAAGTTTATACCACAATGTGTTTGCTATATTATATTACCTTATTATCATGTGAATAAAATTAAGCGTTAATTAAATCTTTGGTGACCCGACTGCTAAATATGGCTAAAATGTAAAGCTAATTATTGGACAAAGGTCAACCACTTGAATCGTCAGCGCTGTGGAAAATTTTAGCGAACGAAACAAATAGTTTTAAATGTCATCCATTTTTATAGTTCGAATATTTGATTTTGTGAAAATAATAAATATTTTATTGGCTTTTTTAAAAAAATTTCATATCAATTATCTTTCTGTGAACAGAACAAAGAATATGATACAAGCAATATGTTGTAAGGCAAGTTTTATAAATGTAATAAAACCAACAAGGACCATAGCTGCACTAAAGATGCGTCACTATATTAATATAGCCGGCTTTTAGTAATAGAAAAAGATTAAGTATGCAACTTTATTATATGGTGATAATTTTATTTTGCAAAGATTAAAGTTGTCCAATAGTCCAAGGATATTGTAAATTAACAGGTTAATATTAATTATCTTTAATAGTTATCGATTATATTTTAGTTGTAATGATATCAGAAGGCCAGTGTGCAAATTCTGAAACGGTGTTTTAGAAGGCCGGTAGTTCTTGTAGTTGTTTATTTGTGGAAACACTTATTACCAATAAAGAAAATCGACTTTAAGGATTTTGAGTAGTTCTCTGGTGTATCTTCGAAGTCGGAGTCAATTATGTTGAAATAGGGCTACCCTTGAGGATCCCATTTGCAACAAAGAAGGAATCATCTAAATCGGTTCATAAGCAAAGAAGTTATGCCTGAACACAGATTCTTTTTTTGAAGTCAGTTATAAAAATATATCAACATTGCAGTGGTAGATTTAGATGTATGATGTACAACTATTTGGTCTAGTGCCATTATCCAGTAATAAAACAGATTACGTTTCTATGGACTAAACTACACCCACATTTCTACTTCAACAATTTTGTGACCGAAGATATAACACTTTAAGGCTAGAAATAAAACCGGCAAGTGTCGATGCGGGTTTGGGCCAATAGATGTTTTTCAACTCAAAAGTCGAAGTTTACCAGACAGTCAATAGGAAATGAACTGCCACCATGTAAAATCTATATAGAACGCAAGACAGAAGTCACGATTTATCGATGTTCCAAAACCACAAACGAGGCATACCGTTACTTACAATAACTCGAGGGCTTTGCTCCTTACTCGACATTTAATAAATTCTTACTGTATTCTAACTATAAATAACGTTAGAAACAGATTTTCCGAACACGTACGTGTCGTACCTCGTTAGAGATAGCATCACTTCTTATAAATTTTTATGAGACTGTGTATTTTTACATGAGGCATGGCACACGCGCTTTACCTTAAATATTTAGTCCTTATAACATTTTCTACATGTTGGTGATTGGTTGTCCACAACCGCTAGCTTCAACCAATCATTTATCTATGTGTTGAAGTACCTATCTATTATGTCCGATTCAGGTAAAATGTGTCCAAATTTGTTGCATAAAGGTACAAACTGTTATTATCTGCTACCTTGATTCGTGGTATTGAAGAAAAATACTTCATTATACAGAGGTACCAAATTAATTTTTGATACTTTATGACGGTTGTTCGTTGACTATATAGTGATAATACGTTTTTGTTTATTAAGACACGATGTGAGACTTATTTTGAAGGGTTTTATTGTTAATTTATTTGTACATTTCGTTTTTATCCTACATTTAACATTTTTGCTTTACTGTTTTATGTTATTTTACGTAGTATAAAACGTCATCAAGTTCTTACGTTATTTTTACGATTGAGATTCTTGAACAGAGACACGCCTGCATAGTTAGGATTAAATGATTTAGAAATTAAAACATATGGTGTCTATATTTTGATCTGTGAATGTAGAACTTTATTTATTAATTTATAGTCACCACTTTGTTGCCAGAAAGGATTGAAAACCACTTTCTCTATTTTGTATCTATTCTGTATCCCCGAAGGGTTAGGCAGAGGTGTATGTTATGTTTTTTGGTTATAAGGAAACATGCTTAAAACCAAAAGTGATGAATAAGATTACGTGTATCAAAATGTTGTACATCCTCACGTACATGTATTATAAACTGGAAAGAAAGGTTGATAGAGAAATTAAAAATAAGTCTTCAGTGTTGCAAAAAGAACATAATGTATCACTTGACAGTCTGGTCTTTATTGCCGCTTAGCTAACAGCATCTGTTGCTTTTATATCACAATGAGCGAAAGTTCAACACACTTCGAAACTTTTAATTTCTCTATGCTTTTTATTAAATTGTTACTATCCGCTGTCGCAGATTAAAATAGTTTACCATAAAAAGTACCGCATGACAGTTCAATAGGAACACAGATATAATCTCGGCCTCCATTGTTAGAATAAATTCAATATCTTCATCATAATACAATGCACAATCACTTAGATAACCAGTTTAGCTTCCATAAAGACTATAGTTATCATAGATTTAGCTCGAAAGAGAAAGAGTATACGCTTGTGTTAGAACAAGATAGGATATGGGAACGTTTTCGTATGAGATATCGGCCTACGAAAAATGTGACCAAAATAAATTTCGCTTATTTTTGTAAAATCTAAGGTTATACGTATATGTAATTTAATGTTTAGTAGACGTGTTTAATTTAGGTTTCGTGTACTGTACCTGGATGTAAATCTTATAATATAGAAAATCAACAAAATAATACGCACTATTGTATTCCGTTCTCGGTCTGGTCTTATTCAACCTATTGTCGATCTTTAATAATAATACTTGGACTAGATTGTTACAAGACATACACTTCACTAAAATTAAAAATACAAAACATGCTTAAATTAGAATCTAAGTCTATTATTACATTTTGAGTACTTTTACTAACAGACATACAAATACATCTTCTTTGTAAGGACAAAGACCCTTATCCCATAATTTGGAGTCGGGTTTTCCCAAATTTCTGGGCCAAGCCCATCAGTCTTGGGTTGTTGATTCTGGCAGTTGAGCTTCCCTGAAGACTGTCTTTATATTTGAATATCACATCAAATAAATACATTAAAGTCAATGTCAAATACATATTTTACAGTTTAGTTGCCAATTGTTCGTAGTACTTGTAGGTTGATCTAAAAACAAAATACCTAGTGTTACAACACAAAATTATCACTTTAGAAATAATCTTGTCTTACAATATGATTATTATATTTTGTTTGATTATTCGTTAAGCCGTGCATCGCGCTGTCACTTGAGCTTGCCTTTTATTGTCGAACTTAAACCGGTCTGTCACGGTGAAAATCGAAATTAGCGAGTAGCGAACGAGTCCGGTAAGACACACCTGACACTTTCGCCAATAATCTCGTATAACACCTGATAACATGTTGTGTAACGCTAGGTCTTGGCCACGTTCTGACCTACGCAGTTGGAGAAATTTTTATCAAATACATTTTTATCGCGGTTTAAAAATAATTCGTCTAATTCATTTTATATAAAATTATTTTAGATACTTATTGCAAAAAGCATTCTCTACCAGTCTTCCAGGGGAACAAGAAAAAGGTATATGCAAGGTGTGCAAAATATTTACTTTAAAAAAATCTAGCCGATATTCAAGTGCTCCAAGTAAAACCAACGTAGCGAATAATTGAAGGAATCCAGAGAGTTGGCTTGTTCGGTGTTGATAGGAAGCGAATTGCACAGTCGTGCTGCTGTTACGGCGAAAGATCGGTCGCGGAAATTAGTATGATAACTTGGTATACTGAGAATTAAACAATCAGAAAATCTTAGCTAGTCTATTCCGCAAGATATTGAAATAGTTTTTTTAAATATTTTTGGGATTTTAGATGATTAATTTTAGGGAAAAGAAGGTAGGTTTCATTGATTATACGAATTATTGGACAGGTGCGTGTGACCAGATTTCAACTGATATAATTAATATTGACATTGTGGTATAAGTATGTATTATGTAGGACCCAGAAATTGAAATACAGTGTAAACTCTTTATAACGATAAACTCCCTATAACGTTGAAGTGAGCCCAACTTGGTTGGTTTGCGTTAAACCCCACATATTGAAACACTCTTTATAGCGATACGCCATTCTCTATTACGAAGAAATGTGTAGGAAGACGATTCCACCACATATCTAGATATGAATAGAATACATAAAATAATACAAAACAAGTACTGGCATAGCAAAAAACGTCAGACAAAGTTATCAGACTATATGTGTAAACAATAATTTATAAGCATTTATTATCTAAGACATATATATTAAAAATTCTTGTTAATTTGGTTGTTTTTTTGTTCACTCCATATAACGATAACTCTCTATAACGACAAAAAATGCTCCGTCCCTTGAGTTTCGTTATAAAGAGTTTACACTCTATGTAAAATAGGTATCCGGCTGGACCTCGACCATCATACATCACGTGTAATACCCGCCATAATGACACGCTTAGGAACATCGCTTTCTGAGATCAGCTAGTGTACATACAGTAATAAAGCAGGGTGGTACGGATCTATACCTGAGCGGCTTGCAACTACTATGTACACGGTAATAAATCCGTCACAATAGCTCTCTTTTGGCTTGTCGCGTAACGAGATCGTTTACCGGCAGGTTTGCATGACGGTATGGCAGCTACTACCGTCGATTAATTGCTGATCTCTCAGTGGTTGCCATTGCTTTTATGTTATACTATACTTATTATTAGGCACACCCAAGCCAGGTGATGTTGTAAATCCGACTGAGGCTTCAGGACCCTTATGGCTAACAGTAGTTAGTTCGAAAAAAAAAGTGCCGTTGTCTTGACGCCTTGCTACTATACAAAAGAGACATTGCACTTAAGTTTAGTGCCGTAAATATTTCTCTTATGAATGAACTAATGTTGATGAGTAGATAAAGTATATACATTAGTAAGTCTTCGTTCAAATGACCTTTGTAAATGTTTGTTAAATGTTAATGTGAGTAGTAATTACCTCTAAATACTTGTACCTACAAAATATTACACGTATAAATTAGTTTTAGTGATAAGAAGTAATCTATAATTAAATTGTAATTTTATGAGCTCAGTTTTAAGTAAGTTAGTAAATGGTAAAATCTCTAGAATAGTATTTCGATTAACTAAAGATTTATGTACTACTAACTTAATATGGGTAGTCTTTATATTTATAGAGAAACGAATGTTTTTTAGTTTATCCCTTATGCTTTCTTAAACAATTCATCGGATTGCCTAAAACTTTGGCGAGATATTGTACTTTCACTCGCGAAGGTTCTCTATTAGTACAATCAGTTTACGAAAGGTTTAAAAAATTTCTGGCAAAAGTAACACTAATAACGTAATAACATAAAGGAAAATATACAGAATGAAATACACAACGGTTCATCTGATTAACTGTGCCCAGATGTGTTTAACACAGTTTTATCAGAAGTCAAAATAAACGAACAACATAACCACTTTCTCTTCGAAAAAGAAACCTGTACTTGAAAAGAGCGAATATGGCAGTTGAATTTCGAGTGTTTTTTCATCCAAAAAAAAAAAGAAACGGAATTTAAAAACGTATAAACCTGGATAAACTATTTAATTTAAAACGAACTAAATTATTAAAAAGGAAACAAAACACCCGACAGCAACAAAACACTTGAGCAAAATTTTTTTTTTCTATTTTTGCTTTTTATTTCATTCCTAGACGTACTTAAAAATATTAGATGGCCTATATCACTTCCACAATTTAGACAAATCTAAAGACATCTCGTATGCTAAAATCCAACGACCCGTTTAGGCTACAGAACTTGCATAAGAAATACCGCTCATCCAAAACTACAATGACATATGTAATTACAAAAAAACCGAAATTGACATTTTGGTGTCATAAGTTCCTGTTACAAAAACTATCTATAAAAAAAATATCACAATTATTCTTACATAAGTTTTATGATAAAGGGAATGAATGTCGTTAGGAAATTGACTTAAATTCGCTAAATATTTATTAATTCAAAACTTCTAAATGTTTCTACTTAAAAGTTACTTAAATGTGATTACATCGTTGTTTTATTGGAAGAGCGATACATATGCTCGAAAAATATAAGCTTCCTTTTTCGTAGTTTGGTAACTCGCCGGGCCTCAGGTTTAAACCGTATTAAATTTATTCCACCAACTCTACACTGCACCACCAACGAACCCGTGTAGCCTATTATTTGTATCACTTCCCGTTCTTGCCCAAATCTTGCCCGATTGCTTGATGGTCATGGTTACTGCTTCGCTCCTTAGAATCGTAGCGTGAAGATATAGCATATAATATTCACGAATAAACATGCTATAAAATATACAAAGAACTTTTCAAATCTGACTGGCATTTCCAGAGATTAGCGCGTTCAAACAAACAAATAAAAAACAATCTCTTGATCTTTATAATATATGGTAGATGAACGAGTAATTAATTCAAGAAACCATAAAATAAGTAAAGACATCTATAAAACTTGAGAGTATATTTCAAATATGTCTTATAATTGCTACATTAATAAAAACTAATAATGTATACCTACTAATAAAAGAACGCGTAAATCACATACATCAGACTAATTAGAGTGAGATCCGTTTTGAAAATGAAGTGGTTTTTGTTACCAAAGTGGTTTTTTATTTCTTTGCCATATCTATAATATTATTTTACATTAATATACAATCGTATCTAAAACACATTTATCTTTTTACATATTATTTGAATTTTGTTTTCGTTTTAGATACTTTTATTTTATTACGTTTTGTAATGATTGAGAGTGGTCCATGTAAAGTATGTTCCTTTCGTTGTTATATTAAAGTTAGCAACTGCTTACCTATATATAGTAGGTTCATCAAGAAATCACACGCTTTTTACGACGCACCTAGATATTTGAAGATATTTTGTTGTGTTTTCTGTAAACAAAAGCTACGGGTTCCGCATCTAGCAGAAAAATAAAATATGTATGAACTTCCCAAGTGGATGACCATTTTTTAGTGTTCTTCTTCTTAAACTTCGTATTTTTGCAAATATTTTGTATATTTCATAATCCTTCTTCTTCATCTTCTTACCTATTTAGCTCATCATAGTATTCCTTTTCACTCTATCAATTGTCATCTCAATATACACACATTGTATACACATCTTATTCTCCACATAATCTATCCATACCTTCTTCGGTTTTCTCCTACTTCTATATTCGTATGTCTTCATACTTAACATTCTTCTCGGGAGAGCGAATGCAGTGCATAAGCAGTTCCCGCTCCCCGGCCACTAGGTGCGAGGACACCGTGGGGTTTTAGTCGGTAAGAGTCCGACATACCCCTCCCTTGACCGGCCCGGCTCGGGAGGCGGATCTAATGCAGGAAAAGGGCAGAACGGATAAGCATTACGTCACATCGGGTTTTAATAATGTGTTTCTGACCATACAAACTAGTACAATGTGATTCAACACTCATCACGTCGCGTTTGATAGCGAGGCGTGTTAAAAGTATGTTTCTGCCTTAAGACTTTTCTCCCACCTCACGACATGGCGATACCACGCCAATCTATTACCGTTCAAATTCTCTGTCACTGGTGTTATTTTCTAATCTTATTCATTCTTACACCACACATCCATCTTAATATTCGCATCTCTACCACATGTAACTTTCTTTCGTCCGCTTCTTAATCGGTAGGTACAATTTTTTTTTTTTTTGAACTAACCATATTGTTAACCATAAGGGCCCAAAAAAACTCGAAGCTCGAGTTTTTCCGAGCTTGGGAGCGAGCGCTAAAGGCGTGGCTATATGCTCAAGGGTACCAAAGTGGCTGAACCTCGGCTTGAGCTGTTGCCGGATATGCAACAACATCGCGATCTGACTATTAATTCCCTATCCGTAGAATGGAATGGGAGGATAGTGTATAATATGTATTTAGTGATCTGTTTATTGTTGTCTAACTTGTACAAAAAAGGTCTCTTACAAAACATATGTACTTGTGCGGTGTGTACGAGTGTCGGGTGCAGTGTAATGGTATCAGTTGATTGCTGGGTAATGCAAATGCAGTGTCACTGTATTGCGTGAGCGACTGCTAGACTCAAGGGTTCCACACCGAGGAAACAGATCTAAGTTTGAGTTGCTACAGGAGAGGGTGGACGTGGCGGGCATGCAAGAGTGAAGTTAACCGCGCGTCACCTGCTTCGGTATCTATCTTTTTTCGTTGATTTATGGATGAATGAAGCTTAAAGGCCAAAGATGCTAAATCTTACAATATACTATAGAGTTAAACTTTGCAGACATTGTATAAGCCGTTTAAAGGAAGCAATGATAGAGTGTACGAAAACTGCTTCGATCGATCTGAGTTCAAATCCCTGCAGCGAGCCCGAGTTTCCAGTGATAGAAAATGTCGTGATGAAAACATAAGATGATGGCAGGGCATTTTCTAACACCTGCCGAGTTAAAAATCTTTCGTTAAGCAACTATAGATATGTTCTGGCAGCTACACTTGAGAGCCAGTGACCCCTCACAAGGCTTGGCGTGTTTCTTGGATCACATCATCGGCCAATCGCTAAATCTATAAAGATAAAGAAATACTGTACAATAAGCTGACTATTTATTTAATAAAAAACTAAATTGATAAGTAGACCATTTAGCCAATAATGAAATTTTACTAGTTAATGTATATATGATGAATAACTAATTAATAACATCCGAAAAAGAAAAAGAATGAATATGATATAGTAATTAAATGTGAGGAATACAAGATTTATATTTAGTGCTTGAAAGTAAGTTGTAACCGGAATTTAATAACAACTTTATGACATTGTTAGAACATAATATCTACATAATTGATTTGTTTCCTGCAAATATAATTTTGTAACCGACCGCGACAGTTATCTATCAATGGACATATCCGTTACCGGTCACTCGATCAGGTAATTATCTACCTTACCTACAAACTGTATCAAGTTCTAATATGCTTTCTTAGAGTTCTCAGTTGATATAATGGGAAGTAATAATTTTAATGTGGACTGTAAACAGGACAAATCATTCAATTATGTTTGAACGTCTAAAGTGTTATAATGTATTATTTGTATGTAATAACATGATATAATATGTTGACGTATTTCAATAGGTTTTGAATGCTTAGTAAAAGTTGTCTTTCTTAAAGTATGTTAATAACTTACTTATAAAAATTTATGATTGAATATATCTGTGGAAACAGAGATTATTTGATTAGTTGCTTTGTGGCCGAAGTAGGGTTTTATTTCATAACTAGCTGTGCCCGCGGCTTCACTCGCGTGGACGAGAGATGAACGCGTAATGCTTATAAAAATCGTAGTTTCTTAAAACTTTAACTTTTTATTGAATGATGATATCGGTCGTAAGGACCAAATATCTAAGGAGTAACTGCTTCATTAGCCTAGTGGTGGTAAGCGCGACTGCTATACTCGGGTCGAGCAAAGTGCTATTGGGTTTTTCTGTGAAATGCTCAGTAGCAGTTCGGAGTTCGGCTTTGTACCCGATTAATGGCAATAGGCTCGCCCCATCTTACACGGGGCCTAAAAAACATACCCGTCGAATTGTGGGTGTGCATAAGTATAGCTCTGCCTAACTCTTCGGGGATACATGTGTGATCGTATGTAATGTTATGTAATACTATCCAGTACTTTTTGCATGATGTACGCAAGACAGCAAATCTCATTCATTTCATTTATATACAAGGTTTCCAGAAAGGGTATTGGGTATTTGTTTTCGCGCCATATTCGAAACGGGGCGTCTAAAGGGTGCGGGGAGGGGTTCGTGGCGTCCGCCATTTTTGGAGTTTTAGTCACGATGGAACAGTACTCGGGGACGCATCGCGCATTTTGCGTACGAGCGTATTATCGTAATGGTGATTCAATAGCTGACTGCTCAACGTCTCTATCGTGCGGAATATCGTACACGCCACGCGCCAAGTGACGATAGCATTAGGAAATGGATCAGGATGTTCGAGAATACAGGTGCGACAGTTAAAATTTAAAACTCTGGTCGTCCTCGTTCAGTTCGCGATGAAGAAACAATTGAAGAAGTTGAGGCGTCGGTTCGTCAAAGTCCGTCTTTATCCATCCGAAAGCGAAGCCAAGCGTTGAACATAAAAAAATCGTCTTTACATTCGATTTTAAAGAATGACTTACATCTAAAAGCCTATAAAATTCAATTGGTTCAAGAATTGAAGGATACGGACTATGCTAATCGACTGAATTTTGCGAACGAAATGCTGCAGCGATTTAACAACTTTAACAACATACTGTTCAGTGACGAAGCAAATTTTCACCTGAATGGTCATGTTAATAAGCAGAATTGTCGGTACTGGGCAGTGGAGAATTCGAGACGAAAGCATGAACGACCCCTGCATAGCCCAAAGTTCGTTGTTTGGGCCGCTATGTCTGCTAAAGGCATAATTGGTCCTTATTTTCATGAAGATCAACGAGGCCGAGCAATTAATGTGAATAGTGACCGTTATTGCGATATGTTGCGAAATTTTTTGGTCCCAGAGTTGCAGGAGTTTGCAGGTTTCAACTCAAGAACGTGGTTCCAGCAAGATGGGGCCACTTGCCATACCTCAAATGACTCAATGGAAGTTGTTAACGAATTATTCCCTAATAAAGTCATTTCGCGAAGGGGTAACATCAACTGGCCTCCCAGAAGCCCCGACCTTAGCCCGCTTGACTATTTTGCATGGGGATACCTTAAAAGTAAGGTTTATCATAACAATCCGACGAATCTAACCCAGTTAAAATAAAACATCAGGTCAGAAATGGCAGCAATATCGATAGCTATGTGTCAACGTGTTATCGCCAATCTTCGTTTCCGTTTAGAAGAGTGCCAGCAACGTAATGGTCATCATTTGGATAACATCATCTTTTCCAAATAATTCTCCAATTCATATGCTAATAATAAACAATAAACTTTTTTATTGCATACAAATAATTTTTGTTTCATTAACTTACAAATACCCGATACCCTTTCTGGACACCTTGTAGATTAGGGCCACTGGATGGATAACGTGATTTAAGTCTAACATCGTACTATTTTTCTAGTTTTCAAACAAGTCCCTACTAAGACGGCGTGACTCCCTTGTTAAAATTATCAAGAGAAATTTTGTAAAAGCTTAAAATATCCTTTAAGTTGTTATATTTTCTAAATCAAATCACAATTACCAAACTATATCACTCAACATGTCATCAATATTAAATAATATAGGACCAAATAAATAAAGTAAGTTTTTTGAATAAAAATAAAACATGACATGAGAGATAAAGATCCTGCCAAAAATATCTAGAAATTAGTATGGTGATGGTGTTACAGCAGTGGAACATTGAACAGACTACAACTCTTCCTACACTGAATACTCAAGCTATTTAAAGGCTTCCAACAGTTTTAGAAGCTACAGCCGAGAGCACTACCGAAATTGTCTCTGAGAATACAAATAACTTCCAATAACGATATGCAGAAAAGGGATCATCAGAATGTCTTTTAATTTCAAGTTATATAATTTGCAAATAATAAATGTGTTTTGGTAATTTACTAACTGGATTTCGCTACCTGAACAAAAAACTTGAATCGATTGGTAGTGTTGAGATTCAAAAGGAAAAAAAAAACACAATACAAAATTGAAGGTTTATGGAGATTATTAATTAAACTTAAGTGCTGGTTTGAAACATTTTCCTTTTATGCGATGGGAAAAAAATTCAGTTTTTTATTGTAACGTCCAGATTTATATCATAAAATACCGACCTGCCACCACCCAAGCCTAGGTCCGTTCCTCGGTGTGAAGCCTTTGGGTCAGGCAGCCGCCCGCGCGATACAAGTGACACTATACGTGCAACACTTAGCTACCCACATACAACATTACACACGTATGAACACACACACGTGCACACCACACAGGTACATAAGTTCTGTAAGGGACCTTTTTTTTTTCTTTTTTTGCGCTAGTTAGACTAATGCGCTAGTTAGTGTAGAAAAACCATTCCGATTACTAAATACACATACGCATGGTTCCCTCCTTCCTCCCAGGAGGAGGGGAATGTGCATATGAGTATATGTTAGTTAGCTCGAATTTTCTTAAGATTAGGGAATTAGATAGATCGGGACCTTTTCGCATTCGCGACGACCGCCCGAGCCGAGGTTCGGCCACTCTGGCACCCTCGTGCGGGTCGTCACAAACTTTCGCGGCTGAGTGCCCTAAGCGCTCGCCCCCAAGTCCGGTGAAGCTGTAAAAGCCGCAGTGGCTCTGTTTTTGGATAAGGCCCCTAAGGCTAACAGTGAAGTAAGTTCAAAAAAAAAAAAAAAATAACCTGCCACCACCTCACTACGAATACGGCCGCAACGCACCACGGTCTGGTAGTCGGGCTGTCCCTGACTTGTCGTAGGCAGTTGAGACGAATTCAATATATTACCTAGTAAAGTCAATACACTACAGTTATCTTTCCTGAGAAGTTTGTGTATAAGTATAAAAATTACGTACCTGCATATAGATTGCCAGAATTCTAGACGTTTATGGTTACAGCTCTGCTATCTAGAGTCGTAGCGTGAAGTTATATTGTTTATAACCTTCCTCAATACATAGGCTATAAAATGCAATATATAATATTTCCAACCTGACTTCTAGTTTTTAAGATTAGCGCGATCAAACAAACAAACAAGAAAACAAACAAACTCTTGTTATTAGATTAAGATATAATTTATTGCCGTTCGTCTTCAAATATGAGAGCCCAAAGTTCGATCGAAGTCGACGCCATACGTGAAGAATGTCATACTATACAGTGAATATTTTATGTCATAGTTATGTACACATAACACATAAAAAATAATAGTTGTGGAATATAAATTACCATTAGAAACATATATGTTATATGTTGTAATTCATTTTTTATTTCATCGAATTTAGACAAATATGAAATATAGCTGCGAGCCATGGCGCCGTCATGCTTACAAAAATAATAATAAAAAAAATACTTGGGAGTTAATTTTTTTACTCGCCAGGTGGCATTGGCACGGATTTTCAGAGCCGGTTAGTCACATGCACGGGTCTCGGGTCAATGCTGGGCTGGTTTTACAGTATGTCAATATAAAACTGCACTTATGACCGGCATGACCATCTGTTTAGTCATTCTGATCATTTTAAAATATACACTTACCTTGTAAATTTTATAGTATGAACATGATTGTTGTGCAAACATATTGTGCTGGCAAGAAATACGCAGGATTTTCAAAAGACTTGTTTGATTTTTGAGAAATTTGATTTTCGTTAGCAATGGCAATAAATTAGTGAATGGAATCTAGGGCGGTCACCCACCGATTTTAGGACAATGAAGATCAATAACAAAAGTCGGTCTTACGCAATCGATCACCTTAATTTGATACAATTAAGAGCGAATAAGATTACGTGGTCAAACACATATACACTATACTCGTACAGAGGATGGTAATAATAACAAAACATGTTTTATCAGTTTATCACACACGGTAGAAGTGATATCTTCGGAAAACATAAAAATATTCATATTTAAATGATATACGTGTTTCGTAATACGCAGTAATTCACAGACGCACGCGCATTCGTGTACTCGCACATGTACAAAGTTGAGACCGAGATAATAGGAAATACTATATAACGTATTCTATCTCATTCTTTCGTAGACTAAATCCTATAGATGTATATGTTTGTCTCTTTTTAGTGTCGCTTTTACGTTTCACTGCGTTTCAAATCACAACCTTACAAAGAAGTTTTCATTTCAAAAATCTTTTAATTACATTAAGAATATTGATTGTTCAGTGTGACGAAAACGAATCCTGTTACAGTTTGAGCTTCTAATGTTAATAAAAATAGCTGCCTCATTACAAAAAGGAGATTTTGTTTTGTTAAACTTTGGTATTTTGTTACTCGTTGATACATTATCATATTTAAATGACAAATACATATTTTTATTATTTTTTTACGTTATTGCGTTTTTTCACCCATATCTTTGTTGTTCAAGATTATGTGGTTAAAATAATATGAAAAAATTACAAGTAGTAAATAGTGTGGTCCAGTCGGGAAGATGATTGCGATTTGGTGCTGTGGCCCGTGGAATGACTGATGACGAATTGTAATGAATAGCTGATAATTGTTTGATAATGTCACCGGACATGAAATGATGTTACATCAAAATTTAATAATAAATTAAATCTATAGAGATACACAATAATCGTAGAACAGTATACACAATGAGAAATAGAATAAGTTGTTGATGTTAGATTTGATTTTTTTAAATAGGTAATTGAACGTTCCACAAAATGTTTGTTTGTTTTCAGTTTTCATGGTAATAAACATAATTAAATTAAACGGGAATGAAACGACTCTCGTGTCACCTATTATAAACTGGTAGTAATAATACAGAATCATCGTAGGATTGTGAACAATAACTAACCAAAATTTCATCTCAATCAGTTAAATGGTTTAGGGACACGTATGGGACCAATAAAGAAGCATTAATATTTAAGTGTGGTCTTTTCGTGCGGTCTATATAGAATTCACATTTCCAAAAGAAGTTTTTATATAAATTTCCCGCCTTTTAAACTCTATGTTGAAAACGTAAAACGTGAGTGTATTGCGAAATGGGAACTGTATAATTTCCTCATTACTGTAATGGCGGATCTTGAAATTGGTTCGAGTTTCGCGCCCCAAGTAATTGCGGTTCTTGTGACTCTACTGGGTGTTTTTAATGTAACATAGGTTCATTTCGAAACTAAAACGCAATTTAGTTGCATTTAAACGTCTATTTTCTACTGTAGATTATTTTGCTTCATTTTTTGTTTTATTAGCGTACTCTTAACCTGACCTTTCTTCAGAACGTCCCTAATTTGATTGAGGAACGTTCGACGAGCGTGCGTTCAAAGATTGATGAATGTTGAAGAAGCGAATGATGTACACCAGGATCGGAGCAAGTGGAAGGACGTGGTCTCTGCCTACCCCATTGGAAGAGAGTCGTGAATAGAGATGTATGTTTTTTTGTTTTAAATCCTTATATATATATTATAAAACTTAACGTCTCCCTGTCTGTGTGTTTGTCTCACGCGAGAATCACTTATCCTATATATATATTTTTTTATTCATGGGTATGTTATCTTGCCAGATTATGGGATGTATGGCGGGTGGTACAACTGATGTATGGTGGTCGCGATCTATTCGGACACAAATGCCGTGTTCTGTCATCCGATACATAACATGTATATAGTGAGTAATATAAATGTAAATCAAGAATCATATAAAAACATTTTTTATCTGCATATCTAATCTGAAAATATATAAAAGGTTACCGTGACTTACTGACTGATCTATCAATACACAGCTCAAACCACTAACGGATTGGGCTGACATTTGCCACACAGGATAGTTATTATGGCGTAGACATCCGCTAAGATTGAATTTGTGGACATACAACCCCTAAAGGGGTGAAAAGGAGTTCAAAATTTGTATGGATGGTTTTCAACACGGGTGTAAACGTAAGGCAACAGCTAGTATATATTTTTTGATTAATTAATATGACGCGGGCGAAATCGCGAATAAAGCGGTAGTTACTAATAAATGAAATCGAAGATCAATCATAATTGTAATTGCTACAAGCTTGCCAAATATCCTTGGTATATTTTCGATAATACAGTGTTTCGATGTAACTAGGTGCTAATACCGGTTACATGAATGCGTACGGCTTCGTAACGACCTTCGATAATTTTATCGATGTCTACTTAATTGGGACTTATATGGTTGGGTCAAATGAGACTTTGATATATCCAACAAGGTCCTACAACTTTACTACTATGTAAATAAATTTTCATGAGTATGTTGTGCTTAAGTTGGTCTTATACCTTTAAATTTTTTGTTATTGTTGTTTGCAGTAAAATATATTTACTAGAATGGTTTCATTTTTATTTTTTTAGCTGGTTGAAAAGTTGGTAATATTGCGTACTAGGATAATGTTTACCTGGTACCTACATGGTACAAGACTCTGAAATCTTTTACTTGTACCAGAACTACAGATTTGATAACATGGGTAATTATAATCGGACTCAGTGTTTCATGTCTTACAAAAATTCATACACATACAAAATTTTTATTGAAATTTAATAATAAAATATTAAGTGTTTAATAAGAATAAAATCTCAGTCACAATCTTATTATTACTAATATATGGTCAACAAAATTGGTCTCTTTATAGTCTGTTAATATTAATTTCACATATTTTAAAGTAGAAAAAAGAATACAGAGATAAATGATCAATGTTTATTATATTTATTTAACAATTCACTAATGCAGTCAACGGATGTGTAGGCATCCTCTGGTATCGTACATATCGTGCCTTGTGCAGATAGGTGAATCCAACCGTAGTTCCGCTGTATTGTACGAGCTAGGCTACCAATGAACGCTTAGCGGGTAAGTTAAGTTGCACTTCATTCATTCCCAAACAGTTTTTACGGTAACTCTACAACTTACTCTCTTGCTAGCTGTATTCGTTTTAACCTTCGAACACAAAAAGAGGGATATTATAAGATTAAGGTGTGTATCTGTGTGTCTCTCTGTGGCATCGTAACTCATAAATGGCTGAACCGATTTCATTTAGTTTTAGTGTAGTTTAGTGGGTTAGACCCATTGGTCTTGATTGAGAGTGTTCTTTGCTATGAATAAAGAAAATTTGATCAGCTCTTTGAAGATTATCAGCTCTTTTCTAGTTGATAAATAGATGTGAGCATCTTCAACAGGTCTGATTGAACCTAAATTTGGTCTTTTGTTACTTCAGTGATATCAGAAAACTTTTGACCTGACGCTGCAACGTCTTCTGGAATCTGTAGGATACCTAACTTCTCACCAACTCGTAGCAGAGATATCATGCTTGCGGTCATTGGAATGGTCTCAAGAAATAGGTTACTTGCGTCGGAGGTTTATTAAATTTTCAATTTACCTTATTATAGACTAGAATTTCACCATAAACAATTACATTAGAACAAAAACGACACATGAAAAGAAAGGAAAGAACTTGCTTTTTATATGCTACTACCGGAACATATTGATAGGTACTTGGTAATACGTTGTCAACTAAAACATACCTTTCGCTGGGTAGGACATTACAATTGTGTCCGACTATCGGTCGTTTTCAATAATCTATCTAATCACTGCTTTTGCTACTGAAGATAGAAAGATATATCTGTCGGTTATCTTCTGTATGAACTAGCTATTCAAAGATACGCTGTTGAAATGCAAAGCTTACCAACATTATAACATTATACCAACATTATTATACCAACAGTAACAAAAATAGTGGTTAGATAGATTATTGAAAACGTCCGTAGATCGCGATCACCATATACTGTAACTGTAACACCTGTGTTATAGTAGCATGATTAGGAGATTCTGGGATTAGCTTGGTTATAAACAGTAATAAAGCAAGGTGGTAGATTATCTGTAATCAACTGTTTTTTTTTTCGAACTGACTATGCTTAAACAGTATAGTCCTCGTCCTGGCCCTGGAACCATTAGAGGTTGTAACAGCTTTACCGGGCTATGCATAATGGTGATGAATTTCTCACGATGAGTCTTTTTTGGGTTTTCGAGTTTCTGGAATAAACAGAGTGTTTGTATAGTTATCCGGCTGCTGCAAAGCATACAAGTTAGCCTGACGACAAGACCGGTGATGCTGATGTGTCGGTGGTTGCCGTTGTTTTCGGATTGTACTACGCTTACAATCATTACAGTGCCTTCACTTGCCAAGAAAATGCTATGATATGTTTACCTACAGCTATAACTCAAGTCCGCAGTGATATTAAAACTTGTGGCGTGTATTAATTTATGTATTTGCTAATTGTTATCGAAAGGACATCGAGTAGAACTAAACTGACAAGAAAACAAACATAGAAAGAAACTGAAAGATAGACAGGTGATGCGATTGATAAATACATATTCAGCAAACGATAGAAGCCAGTTTATTATCAATACAAAATACCAGCTGCAATACATATGGCGTTATAATATATCGTCTGACACTAGAGAGCCAGATGCCAGAGCCAAATACGAATTTAAAAAAAGAAGTTAATAGATTGTTTTTTTCATTAAATAAACTTTCTACAGTATACAACATGAACAATAATGTAGACTTATTAACACGCGTTATAAAATTGGTCTAATAAATAAATATTTTTTATGTTTACAAATTTAAAATTAAATATTATTGTAACAAAATAATTCTCAGTAGATATACCGTTACATCACTATGTATTTAGGTTATAATAAATTGCAAATTTTAGCTTGAATAATTATGCACAAATGCATTAAAATTTTATAATTAATTTGACGCCATGTTTGTGAAATCCGAAAGTTCATTACAAGCTAATTGATTCGTGTATTGATTTTGTAGATTCATCTTGTACGTTTTAAATGTGGATAGATGGTTTAATGAACCTCTTTTTTGCGTTTTTGGTTACAGAATATCTCGTCAGGCCGAGCGTATAGAAAGCGTTTCACTTCGCTTCATTGCTTGTTCAGTGATCTTAATAGTTTGTTAACATTTAAATAAAACGGTAATTATTTTGGCGTTCCGAAAGTATTAAAATGTGTTTATGGATTTTAAGGATTACCACTCATTTACGCCAAAACTATACACTATATTATACTATCAGACCGTGAAAAAAAGAAAATAACGTTACTTTTAAAATAAAGGTCTTTCAAAATTCCGCATCGCTTTACTGTTAGGTTTGTAATTATGAGATAATTACTTTTAAATTAACTAAACGATTAGTTTATTTGTTTATATTTTCTTGAAAATACATACCTATACAATGAACCTATAAATTACTTACAAAATGAAAATGATGCAAATAGCTTTATATTAATTTATAAATAAAAAAGTGATATTTTCATAGTAAAAATAATCGAACCCACTGATTAGTAAATACTCAACTTCAGAGTGTAATTATATGTGTAATATAACATTATTTTCTTTTGTCTGTCTGTTTGTACGTCCGGGTTAACTCAAAACCGGTTTGCTCGATTTTTATGCAATTTTGTACATGGGGAGTGTATTCATTCCTCATAGTAGTCTATATAAATTGTCAATAATAAGAGTAAAAATAAAATTACGAAACGAAAATAATTCTGTATAACAAACGCATGTGGAGACGCGAGCCAAGCTAATGATGTATATTACAATTATATTGTAATAAGACATGCAACTAAAAATAAGTTGGAACCGTGAAATAATAAAAATGAGAATCAGCCAAGCTAGGTTTTAAATGTTACGAACCTATCAAATTTAGAACCAGTAATAAATACCGTAACCACTAAATATGTTAAAGCGAACAGTTGGCTAACGGCAATGAATGAAAACGCAAAACATTTATAAATCAAATTGTCCCAGAACTAAACTGTCAGACATAGAAAAGTTTATGGTCTAATTTATAATAATTTAGCAACAAGGACCGGTTCTGTAAAAACCAATGATACCAAGGTTACATATGACATTAAGTATACCCTAAAACCGTTTTACTTCGTGACCGAAGAGTTTTAACCATTTCGGTCGCAAATAATATTTGCTTCTGTGTAACGAATAAATGCTAATGTGATCGGTATAAGTCAAGGACCGACCGTTAAAAAACAAACAGATGGTTTACCGTTTGGGGGAAAATTTACTTCAAATAACCAAAGCACTGTTATTTATTTCCTTAAAGGACTAAACTTTATGAACATAGCACTTTTTAAGAAAAGTTCTGCACTTATATTATTAATAACGATAAAGGAACACGGGCAAACACTTCATCTAGTATTTGGAGCCAACAGTATTCCTATCAATAAAATGTATATTTGTATCTGCATGTAATTTCCCACTACAAAATAAAGCAGATTCGGCATTTATTTGTAACTCAACCTTTATATTATTATTGAATAAAATATGCTCTTGTCAAAGGTATTGCCTATTAGTAGTACAGCAATCTTTACAGAAATACTTTTAGGTAATACGTGTTCCTACTTAGGTTTAGATTTTAATACTATACCACTAGATATGCAGCTACAATATAAATGAAAAACACAGTAAAATATTTTTAAAAAGACAGACAATGCGTGACAATAATATTAAATCTAATTCATTCGTAGAAAACTTTTGTTTGATGAAATTACTTCAGTTGAATTGAATTCTGTGACTATGAGTAAATCTCAAGAACAAAAGATAATGTTGTTCAATGAAGAACCGAATTGTTGCAAAACTTTTCGTGACTGGTCAGTTTGTAAACTGACGCTAACTATTCTGTTTGTTGCAGTAAAAATCCGAACAGAATCTTCACAAATGAAAGTAGGTATCACCTCTTACTGTTACCTATTGCGGAATGCTTGGATTTTTACCTTGACTCATTTTTTTGGTTCGAGATAACTGTTTTTTTGTCAGGTTCTCAAATTGTCAGGGTGGCGGTTATTTAATTCATAAAGTGTTGTTTGACCCTATGTTGTGTAATACGAGTGGCATTTTGCATAATAAAGTTTGTCTATTGTGCACAAGTGAAGTGGATTGGAAATAATAACATGGACTATGAATTCCGAGATGACACAAAAACTCACTAGAAAGTTCTAACAAGGGAGGGTGACCATCTTGTTAGAATACTGAAATCGTCATTGGACATGACACTCTATATTCACTTGATAATGGCAGTAATGGTCTTCAGTAAAGAGGACTAGTTGTCAAATTAGGAAGATGAAGAATGAAATTAAAAAAAAATGCATAAGTACATAATAATTTCTATAAACCGCCAATAATAATATAAGAAGATATAATAGCATAAGAAAAAATATGTTATTATGTTTTTTAATATAATATGATATTACAAAAAAAAAATTATATCACTCAGTTTACTAAAGACAACCCATGGCATGACGTAATTCTTTATTTACTACGTAAATATTATTTGGAAAAAATTTACGTAGTGGAAATTTATTACAACTATAGTAAATCTAAGGATATAAAATATTAGCTGCTTGTTCAGTTGTACAGTTTCATAATATTTTTCATTAGGTGTAACATAAGAATATTTTACAATGTACCTATTTATTAAAAATATATTATTTAATAATGTATTACATTTGAAATTTATTACAACTATAGTAAATCTAAGGATATAAAATATTAGCTGCTTGTTCAGTTGTACAGTTTCATAATATTTTTCATTAGGTGTAACATAAGAATATTTTACAATGTACCTATTTATTAAAAATATATTATTTAATAATGTATTACATTTGAAATTTATTACAACTATAGTAAATCTAAGGATATAAAATATTAGCTGCTTGTTCAGTTGTACAGTTTCATAATATTTTTCATTAAATTTAACATAAGAATATTTAACAATGTATTATTATTATTAAAAATATAGTGTACCTTGAAATGTTAAATCCAAATAATAAATAAGTTAATGTATTCACAAAAAATCTTGTCCGATCAGTGATCGATATTAATGAAACAAAAGAAACAATACTTGTGATAATAGATTTAAATAGTGATATTTTTCCACCGTAAGGCGAGGTCAGGCGTGTCGATGCGGATTCAATAAACAAAATTTTAACCATGGTTAGTAGACTATTTTTCTACGGCCTGGTTACTACTGTCTGAATCTTATTTTACCTCAATAATATTGATCCTATAGTACAAATGTGGCTCTTGCAATAGTTATTGGTTTTCAGACCATGAAAAGATTTAATGGCATTAAATTGAATCGTTCGTGATACTATAGCTAATTTACCGCAACTGATACGTACAAATCAAGTAATGATGTTTTTGAAGGTTTAGCTCTAAATAGTTTTTTTGGTCTAAATATAAAATATTTTCGTAAACTTAACTGGACATTGAATATTTCTATGTCATGCTGATTATTAAAACGTTTCTGCACATTGATATCTAATAGAACAAGTTTTATAAAGACAGCCTTTATAAACTGATACCAAGAATAAGAAATACATTGTTGAGAATATAACTTATAATTAGTAAAAAAAAATATAAAAAATATTTCTCGCTTCTGGTCCTGGTCTTTTTGTATCTATTTTTAACCACAATTTATAAGTTTAACATATAGCTCCCAAACGGATGAACCAATTTTGATTTAGCTTTTTTTGTTTGAAAAGTTCTTAATCGAGAGAGCTCTTAGTAGGGATTTTAAAAAAAACTGCTCATCCGTTTGCAGATCATCAGCTCTTTTCTAGTTGATGAAGGGATAAGTACAACTTCCACAGGTCTGACTGATTCGAAATTTGCTATCCTGTTACTTCAATAATAATTTAAGAACATGATAACTATGACCTAATGCTGCAGCATCATGTAAAATCTGCAGTATATCCAACTCCTCACCAACTAACAGCAGAGGTATCGTGTTTGCGCTCATTGTTATGGTCTCAGTGAATAGGTTATTAATTCTGTTGGAGTTTTTTAAATGTTTAATTTAACTTTTATATCTACGTGAAAATCGCAGACGACTGTCATTGCAATAATAGTTGATTATTTAAAATTAAATCTAGTGAATTAAATTCTAGTATGTAAATTACCAAATTAGAAATTACATAGTATTAAATTCTATTATCGAAATTAGGCAATACACCAGTTACTATTGTGTAGTTAAAAGTAAATGTCATAATAGATATCAGTTCTATCACTCGAAGTGATTTCTTTCGTGAATCTCAGTTATTTCTCGTCCACGCTGAGTTGTTAAGGAATTCAATGTTTCACAGATTAATTAATTACCGTTGAAGGAAAAAACTAATGGTATGTTTAAATAAGCGTGACAGATATGCTTCTGATATGCACTGTCATTTCGTGTTGCATTTTTGTACATTCTATATTTTTATCGACATTGTAATTTGCGCTTTACTTTGTACTGTATTTTTTATATTTGTAAAGCAAATTATAATTATTTCTTTAATTTGTACAGCGCCTTTCTGGTGGTTAAACAGTGACCATATATATACTCATTTACTTGATAGATGGCGCTGTACTGTAATGACGAATAACTCGATTGAAAAACTAGTCTATGTTTTAAATTGACAGAAGTAACCGTGATAGAGAATATTATACATTTTTTTATGTGTATAAATAGAAAATGACAACTTAAATAATATACTTTTGTTTTCATTGCAACGCTTTAGTTTATTTGAAATTTACAACTCTAAGAAATTTGAAAATATTGTCTTATTATTTTAACTACTTTTGGTTCTACTGTGCTAGGTGATAACCTATAACAATTGGATCCGACTGAAATTCGACCACCATGCACATAGAAATCTCTTTTAACATCCGCCACAGTAGTATACTTAGGTGAAGTGATCTTTTTTGGTTTATCGCGTTTAGAGATCCGCCAGATACAAAAGACTAGCAGACCAGTATGACAACTGTGACCGTCAATCAATTGCTTGTTGCCACTGTACCTGATGCTATATATGTAATCAAGCACGAATTTGAAAGCTATGAAGTCTAAGTGGTAGCGTGTACGGACATCGCGTCGATGACTGTGAGTTCGAATCCCTGCAAAGACCCTTATCTTTCGGTGAAGGTAAACATCGTGATGAAACCATAGGATGGTAAATAGTAGGGCTTTTTCTAATGCTCTCATGACAAGCTACCGCACGGAAGTTGGAAATATATAGCCAAGCACCTATAAGTGTGGTCCGGTAGCTGCACTTGAGACCCAGTCTTCCAACGTCTAAAACTTATAGGTAACGAAAAAAAAAGTATTGTGATCTAAAACCTAACTTATTCAAACTATACATATTAAGTTGACTTCATAAATGGGTGCAAATCTTGGTTGTTTAAGAGCATATTTAAACGAATTTCAATATAAAATCGCAGAGGCATTCTAATATTCTTTATAGTTATTGTCCATTGTTGCTGTCATGTTAGGTAACAAAAGGCAGAAAATTATGTCATCCACGTTCAAACTATCAAATTACGTCGGTTAGGTATTTCTATATCAGAGTTTATTCAAACGTACAACTTAATAAGATTGCCTATAAAACAGATCTCATTCTAACGATGCTACCTACTTTCCCTGATAGTTTGAGCCATAATAGTACCATTAAAAGTGCATTAGTTAGATGGTTGGGAGACTCGCGGTTGGATATAATTAGGGTTGTACGTATGGGAAAATCATATTCAATTTCAAAGCTATTAAAGTTTTATTTGACAGATTTCGCAAAAGTAAAAAATTGTAGAAGACCGCAATATGTCTTAAAAAACCTTACGATTCTCATAATATCAGGAAATGCAGAAACAAGATTTTATTGGTCCTTCACTAGTGGTACTACCATCAATAATCAATACCATTTCTTCGACATCTCTTTGTTTTACGAAGTCTTAAACAACAAAAAATTGTTATTATTTTCGCACAGAAATCGACATTACCCTTTTCTCGTTTATTATCTAAACTTAATTTCTTAATACTACTCATGAGTTATTTTGTGCTGTCCTTAAACTTAAGATACCTTGAAAGCCTTTAAGTGATATTGAGGGTTTCAATACAGATTGGGCTATTGAGAACATTTGTGCTCATCGAGATCGTTTGATAGAACTGTCGTCTATAAAATGGTTCGTATAATGTGAGAGATTTCTTGGATGTTCTTTTTTAAATCTGGGACAACGATGACTCATTATTAACAATTTATGTAAATGAAGTGTACTCCTTAGACGACGTCTTCTTTATCAAATGATCTTGCAACTTGCTCTGTTGTTTATTTTTATTATTATTATTGGGGAGTGTACTTTGTAAACGCTCTGAATCAAGTAGATTTCCAATTAGTCCTCAGAAGTAGCGCCGTACTGTGATAAATACAGTGTAGGCTTCTTAGTTACGAGACATTTACTATTGTACGTTTAAACAGAAACCAATAGAGTGCGAGAGAGACAACTGAAGCTCTAACTAATTATACTTATGTAAAATAGACAAAATCATAATTACATGTTCTCCTGTTTCTTTCTCTAAAATTGGACCGCGTTTTTTTTTCAAGAATAAAAAAGAAAAGAATGACTTTGGTTCTATCTATATGTTTTTATTTTATATAACTTTTCAGAGATAAAACAGAGGAATATTTTTTATGGACAAGACACCGCCCGCATTACTTCTTAATATGTTATAATAATACATTCATCAACACTGTAATGGATAATTTGTCTTGAAAACTAATACAATTAGAAGGTCTTCGAACAACTGAATCATAACTAAATTCGAATAAGCCATTGAAGCCTTTGCGAAATATTTCTTGACAAAAATCACGATGCTGACATTTTAAACATCGTTTCGGGCGGAGTAGTCCATGCCATTTGCGGCTGCGCATACCTTTCGGTCCTTATATCCACATAGATAAAACACTGGATTAATACATGTTCGAATACTCCACAGGTGGCATAGCAATCTCTATATATTATTTCACAAAGGTGTTTTTTGTTTTTGTGGCAAGGTAAATATATTTTTAATTATTCATTTAAATTCAATTATTCAAACGTAACCGTTTCTCGCAATTGACGAATAGCTTCAAATTAACGTTTTCGTCAATAATACTTTAGGTATGCCTTATGTAACATGCCGGAGGCTGTTAGATTGTTTACATACTATAATTTGCGTAATATTTGCACGGATCAGCTAGATATTTAAATAGTAAAGAAAATATACAATAAAATTCTAATATTAAAAAAAAAGACTTCAAAAATCATTTATATAACTTATGCGTCTGTTGTTATGGTTATCTTGTGATATTTGGTAACAAACAGGCATACAGCTCACATATTGGTATACGGTCACTGCAGTCTATAGATTTTTATTACACACCATAAATAGGACAGTAGTCCTAAACGACGCCAGTGATTAAATGATTTCTACTCCTAAAGACTAAGTTGGAACGTCAAGTGTCCCAGTGCATGTTGCCAATTACACAATTAGGACCGAAATACAGAAGCAAGAGTACATCAGTTTTGCGTCAGAAATGGTTGTGACGGTTGTGACGCATTTGAACCTTGCAAAGATTCTAGCATTCTTCATAGTGATACTGTTCTTCAAATTACTATCATTATGATTGTATTGTTTCATTTATTATGTGGGAAAATATAAAACACCAGAGTTTATTATAAATTATGTACCCTCCTTTTAAAAGTACGCGAAGTCACTATAAATATTAATTGTGAGAAAATTAGTTTGTGTTAATTATTGACGTAATCATGTTTTATTGTTATTTTTTATATATAAATAGGTATGCATTATAATTACTATATATAGATTTAATGTTAATTATACAAAGTTCACGACTTCCTAATATGGATTTTTAAAATCACTTTTTAATCTTTTGAAAAATTGCTTTTAATGTCCAGAAGCCAAATTATTATCAAAGGTGGCGTTCCGGGCATCAAGAATAAATTTTGCTCTTTAAAAAGAAAAACGTAATTCACCTAATTGTGAAGAGTGCGATAAATGAGACGGATACTCTTTCATACAGACATGGGCCTAAGTAAAAAAAGAGATGTAAAAATATGAAAACAGTGTAAATTAATAGCTAATGCATTATCAAACAGTCGCTCAAAACAGCGTATTTTTTACAATTTAAAAGCAGAGATTTAGGATATTTCATATAATAAAAGCGAAGTCATGTAATCAACTTCAATTAAACTATTTTTGAAGTAGGATTAATATTAAAAAAGGGTTATTCTTATTATCCTTTAAAGTTATTAGTCTACTTATTTTGTTGATTATAAATTTTAATGATATTGTACGATTGTAAAAACAAAAATATATTCGATTTTATAAACCTTATTTCAACTAATTACATTCTGGGCCCAGAAATATCCATCTCCTTTCAAGATATGCATCACGTATTGATAGAATGTGTCCGAAAATAAATAAATAGAGAAAGTTTGGTAGGTACGGAGTCTGGCTCCTTGGTCTTAATTTGTGGGAATAGGGTGCCTTCCATGCTGTATTTTCCAAAACTGACAGTACTGACGCCTTTTGGGTATACTACTTAATTGTTACCTAGTTATTTCAAATAAAATACTTTTAGGAAACTTTTTTTAAACATTTGCATATCTTTAAGTCTTTAAACAATTTAGCGTCTTTAGTTGAATATTCATAACACCAGGCCTCCTTGGTTTAACAATCAAGGTGTTTCAACTAACTGCCAGGTCAGGGCGGATAGTTTATATAAAATAAAATTAAATATTACACAACAAACAAGCGATCTATTCTAAATGCAAAATTGATAACAATTAAAAATCACGAACAATACTCCATCTCATTGATTGAAAAGTTCTCGACGGGCGCTAAGGCACTCATTATCTACTTCATACACGTACTCAACATCCATTGTCAATTAATTTTAAGCTGTAGTAACACAGAGGTCACAAGTAAGTGGTATTTTAAATTGTTAGTGTAATTAAACGATTTGTTATTAATAATATAACGACAATATTTGTACTTGATTTGTTTTGATACTGGATGATTGGTTATCAAGTTTCTATTATGTTTTCTTTAAATAAATTTATGCTCCATAACATATTTAAGTAATAAATTATAAATGATTTGATCGCTTAAACTAGCTAAAAAAGGCATAAAGGCTTATAGGGTATAAGGTTGAGTCGAGGTTTATGACAACATAAAAATAAATGCATATCTACACAAATAAAAGCTGTTCGTTGGTTAGCGCATCACGAACCAACGGATAACAGCTGGACAGATATGGAGTTTTTTTAAATTATTGTTAGTAGTAGTCCGAATAATGTTTTTAATGAAAGAAAAATTCTAAAAAGGTACCCACGAAATTGGTATATTTTGAAAAAAAAAAATGAAAATACTTTATTTAAATAATATTTTTTAATGAAGTCAATAACATAACTCAACATTTAAGCAATGAGTTTACGTTATTCTAATTTTGTTTTGTTGGTTATGGTCATGGAAAAGTCTTAAAAAGAAATTTAGGATAGTAGAGTACAGAGGTATTACTACTGGAAATGAGAGAACAACGTCTGCTAGGCCAGAAAGTAATAAATATATTCATGTCTGTTGGTATGACGATCAAGTTGGCTTAAATGACAAAAAAAAGTATACTATGAGAACAGCGATTATTTGCATTATTGGTGAGTTTACAAAGTAAAGTTGTTTTATTCTTATTATTTTAGATTGTAATTAACGTGTATGATGAAACATGCTTGGTTGCTATTATTTAAATAAAAATGATTTGAGACTGGAAAATGATCAGAAAGAAATAATTTTTCTGTATGAAAACAAGGGATATTAAATAGCTTCCTAATGTCTATATACTTCTTTTGCTCTCCGTTTAACAGTACAAATCATCCTTTCAGTTTTCAAATCATTAAAAAAGAACCTATTTAAATTTACAGTTAGTATATATTTTTCAATAATAAAATATAAATATACCATAAATGCCAAGTGAATATAACTAATGGTACTAATATACCTCAGTTTACCCCAAAAGACACATTGCTTAATGATTAATATTCACAAATAGATAAGCAATTAGTATAAAAGGAGAAATATGATTGAGTCTACAGTGCCATTTAAAGACAGAATTATTATCAAGTCACGAGTAACAGTGACAAACCGAAAGTAAGTTTATAAAGATTGAGTCGTGAACGCGTTTTGTTATATTACGAAGTGCTGCTATATTTTTTATACGTTTAGTACTTATATGTAGATAATATAACAGTAATAACAACGTATGAATATTCTACAATCGACAAAGATCTTTCCCAATGGATGCATGGGCTCTATTCCTAGGGGTAAGCTATAACAGGAGAAATAAGAAACCTGCTCCTGTTCCAAAGAAATAACACTTTCAAAAACCTGTTCCAAAATTTCAGTTTGTTACATGATGCTATCTATCTCTTTCTATTACTATAATTTTATTATAGAGAGTAAAGAGCTTATTCCCAATTATATTTGTTAGTATATTTTCCTAACAAAATAAAGATCCATATCTTGAATATAGAAGAGCATGTTCCAAACTGAAACAGTTTACTTTTGTGTCATACACTAGTATGTGAAGCATATACATATTTAGTCGTTATTTCGTAACAGCCTTTTCAGTTTAGAGATAACAGTTACAAACTGTTACTTGTAAATACCTGTTCTTTAAAACTCTTCCGATATATACACTCACATTAATTTCGATGCCGGAATTAGACGCATCGTCAATTTCGAAGTTCAAGAAATTGAGGTTCTGTATTTTCAAATATGAAAGGAAACATTATAATTGAGGAATCTTTTCTTATTACTTTTTATTATTATTATACATTTTATATGGATCATGTCATATGTTGTGGTTTTTATTTTTAATTCATTAACTTAGGTTTTGTGACCCTATATTATGTAATATTGGTGACATTTTGTGTGATATAGTTTGATTGTTGTGTATAAGTGAAATGGATCATGAATTTAAAGCGGAAAACATGCGTTTTGGGATGCCACAAAAACTCCATAGATAGTTTTAAGAAAAGACCCACCATCTTGTCAGAAGACCTCACTCTGTTTATTGGAAAATTTTACGAAGCCTTAAAAACATTGACACTGGCAAGTGTTTTTGCTGCTCCAAAACGGGAAAAAGAAGAAGGGTAGTTGGTTTAAACTAAAATTAATTTATAATGAGCAAAAGCAAGTGAAAAAGGCATCGTTAACGATTTTGCAGATATCAAATTAAAAAAGCTAATCATTGTTTGTTCTCCGTTTTTATCATCTTCCTGCGAAATATATCTCTATCCATTCAACCAAAAGGAATCAATTCAACGAACGGTGAAAAAATCTAGGTCAAAATCGTCGCAACGATCGGTCTCACGTTGCACCAAGTCTTTACACCTACACTTTGTCCACTCTGTGTCCTCCAGTGCGAATTCGCCACTCGAGAACTCTTCACCAACATCGGCCATTCGTTCTACGAGCAACGTCCCTCTATATATTATAAAACATTTTATTAGGTAATAGCGCTAAGCTAAACGATTATGTAATTGGGTAAAATGTATAAACAGGACTTACATAATTGTATTGCGTGCAAAAAGCACTTCATCAAAGATAGCACGCTTTTCGTGTGATTGAAAATGTATTACTTGAAATATTTATTCCTTCATGTACATGTTCTTGTCGAGTATGTAAGCGTAATACGGAAGAGTAATACTATTATTACAATTGGTGATTTCAATCTTTTAGTTTGTTCCTAAATTAAAATAAAATTATGGAGATGTTAACTAACTCAATTTGATGTTTTGAGTATCAAACATAAACAAAACATTCAAACACAAGGGTCTCTTCATCAAGCTCATTCGTTAAATTTGCATCTACGTTTTTTTAGCAAAATCTATTAATTTACCTATATCTGCTCATCCCAGAAGCAGATGGTATAGATATTCTCATCATTTGCCCAATCTCCGCGATGGCTCACGGCTGTTTCATCGTCACAATCGCAACTATAGCGCTAATCATTTCTGGCAGTATATCCAGCGTCGAGTTTTTTTATACTACAAAAAAGGCAAACAAGCATACGGCCCGCATGAAAGTAAGTGGCTAGTGACTACCGTAAGGTATAGACGCTTGTAATGCCATTGGTATCAAAAACGCGTTACCGACCTTGAACCCCACTACCACAAGGAACCGGAAGGAACTGGAAACCTTATTCACCGTAGGAACACAACACAAGTTTATTTAGCTGCGATGTTCTGTAGGGTGGAGGTGTTCCATCAGTCGGACTGCCCCAAGTAGAGAGAAATCCCCAAATATATTTCTCTGTTCTCTACCTTTCTTCTACAAAAGTGTTGATAAGCCAATTGTAAAGTAAATGACTACGATTACATTAGATTTAGTAACGTTTGCATGTTCGAACAATTCAAGGTACTCTTAAATTAGATTCCTCAATACAATACTAATACTGTGTTACTTGACAATAATGTCCAACTGGATCGCGACTACCAAACACAAAGTGGAACAGCCGCTATAGTGGCAAAAGTACGAAACGATGTTGTAACATTGCTTCTGAATTGAACCTTAAGGATGTCAAGCCACATGACATTGGTTAAACGGCATCTGTACATACGGTAAAAACGCGATAAGCGTTCTTAACCGAATTTTATTCAAGTACCTTTTGGAAGTGACTAAGTCAAGCCGTATCATGAAGTATCACTGCTGTATAATACTTTTTTTTTACATTTCTAAAACTTCAAAAGCTCAGAATAGAAATCAATTTCGATATGGATGGACAGGCCTCGTGGTGCAGTGATAGTTAGGCCTACTATTGAGCTTATTTACTTTTGAGAGGTCGCGGGTTCGATCCCCGCCCATTACTGACTTTTGTGTCATGAGCATAATTATCCGTTTTGTGTCTAGCTTAGTGAGCGTTACTGCTATGATCGAGGTTCCGGGTTCGATTCACGGGTCGAGCAAAGTGTTTTTGGGGTTTTCTATGAAATTCTCAGTAGTAGCACGGAGTTTAGCTGTGTGCCCGATTAATGATAATAGGCTCGCCCCCTATTACACGGGACTTAAAAAACATACTCGGTGAACTATGGGTGTACATTATTACACCTGTGCCTAACCCTTCGAGGATACAGGTATATTATGATATGTTATGTGTCTGATTGTTAAATATATATAATGTATGTATATCAGCTGCTTAGTCACCATATTACAAACTTTGGTTAGTTTGTAATTAAATGGCCGTGTGTGAAACTGAAGTACAGTTTATTCTTTAAGATTAAAAAGAACATACTATAAACTTAATATTTTGACACTAATATTGTTTTATGTTTTAGCTGTGGGATAAAATTAACATTTTAATACTAAAAATTTTCTAACCTATTAATTTTAAGCTTATAATTGAATGTATTACTTTTCTTATGATACACAATATATGGTAGGTTATTTAAAGTATTGAAGAACAAATTCAATGGGAAAAATAAAAGTGAAAAAGACGAAAGCGCGTTATCTCGGTTTTTTCACCGGCACACTATTCCCAGACCTATACAATAGACACTTTGTGTAGTAGCGGGAATGGCGGCCTAAGATCACGACTGTGTTGCGCCATAGTCACTCTTAAATAATTTTCGTTGGAAAACGTAATTAATTAGGTGTTTAAGAACTTTCGCTTTCGTTGTACGGCGTCCGTGAGAAGAGTGACAATTATATCACAGATTATTCGACATTGATAATATGTCTGTTATATATTATAATTAGATGTTACACGTCCTCGTCGCTGAGTGTATAAATTACTATGATATAACTACTAAAGACTATCCTAAATTTCCAGAATATAAGCGACTTCTATTTTAATTTTCATTACAATTCGTCTCGCCGTTCAAACATAAATAACAAACATACATTCACATTTGTTCCCTTTATCTTCGAAATGAATCGCCTAGCACGCCACCTTTTGTAAACTGATTGTACTAATACAGAAATACGCGGATGTGCGTATCACAGAAACGTTACATCGCAACCAGTTGATTATAAACGTACAGGGAACAAAAATAACAAACATAAATATTAATTATTCAGTTCATATGTTCTCAAATCTGTTGAAACTCACTAATTGTAAACCAGACAGTGCTTTATGTTTGTTATTGCTTATTTATTATGGTGATAATTCATTTTAATATTTAATAAAGACTAAGCCGATCCCGAAATAAAAATGACTACCAAAGAAAATAGGTCGATTCAATTCATGAAAATAACTTAATTTACTTACCTATATAAAAAAAGCTATTCACTTAATTTTTTAACGCAATAAATGCTTAAATTTTATTATAAGTAAGGGTAAGAATAAATTAATTTTACCATAGGCTTTAATTACACTAAATAGTAACGCTTATTTTTTTAAGTGCAGTAGATCTAAAGTATATAAGATATATAAAGCATAAATCTTTTATGTAAAAAATATTTATTTTTATATTATTTATTAAATATAGAAGATTTATAAATGCGTTATAAACTTATTATTATTATAAGGAAGTATCATGACATGATAATTAAATATTAAATAATATAATAATAATATAATATAATACTTTAAGTTTTCGCTGCATTAAATCTCGACTTACGGCTCGGCTATTAGCCTTCTATCTTTGTCCTCATACCGGCGCCACTAGTGACTGCATGTATTATGTATCTTTATAGATTGTAAACTAGCATTTCAGATAATAAATGTCACGTCGTAAAGCTTACATATGTAAAATAGCAATAATAAAAGAAACAGTGAAGTAAAAGTGAATTTATTTTGCTGCGGTAGGAATAACAAAGTGCTGTCATTATTAAAACAGGTACTGTATAATAGGTAATACAAAATTCTTCCACGAGCCAGTATAAAATGGTTTATATCTATTCACTTTTATTGTTATTAGTTGTTATTTTGTAATGTTTATAATTCTGAAAAATATACAATCGTCATCGGTCTCGATCGACGTGAGTTTAAATCGCGACAATAAACCTGAGCTTTCGGTAAAGATAACCATCGTGATGAAACCATAATATGGTGGCAGAGAATTTTCTAATTCCCACATGACTAGGTACCAGCTGGCTAACTTAGCGTGTTACCATCTTCGGCCACGTCACTACAAAACATCAGATAAGATTGACGCCAGAAAAGTTGACACTTATAAAGAATATAAAAATACTGCTTGAGACATATAAAGTAATGATCCAAGTACTGTAAAATTGAAAATCTATATTCATTTGTTTAGAAATGTTATCTTTCGTCATAAAAATAACTACCATGGTTCTTTGTTTTCACACCACTGAAATATTCTCGTTGCGAAGTATGGAATTAAAGATATTCTACAACTGTTTACTACTGTAGTGCCATCTGCTTTCAGCTCAAAATGATGTAATCATTCAGAGAATTAGGGTAATCTACATAATTCAAAAGGTTAGCTCGTAGAAGGATTGAAGACTGCGTTTAGACAAGCAAATTGTCGAGTGTCGCTTCGCAAGTAAAACAACTTGCACATTGGAATCGACTGTTTTCGCAGGACCGAAGATCGGTTCCATTGGTGATTCTCGGCGAAAGCCTATGTCCAGCAGTAGATACAGTAATACTTCAGGTGTTTCTTCCTTCTTACGACCCTTCAAGCGTAAAATGAAGAGATACTTACGCAGTCTGGCATGACAGCGACAACTACCGATTTGCAGGATTGCAGTGCTGTAATTTTCTGAGTTTAGGCTAGGGATTTTTGGAGAAAATAAAAACAGAAAATCTTCAACCGCAACGTTACTTGCTCAAATAATTTAGTTTCATCTAAGGTCGTTACCTTTGTGACTAAGACTTACCGCCGTGTCGGCTTTTATCATGGGAAATGTTCAAATAATTTTATTGTCTTCCTACACTAAGCCATTATAAAATTCTGTCATAGTTATTAGTTGGATAAACGCTTCGAGACACGATGGAATCTGGTCAGTGTGTTAGTATATACGTGGTCAGCGGGTGAAAGCACTAACTACTAGGATGGATATGAAGAACCTGTCCTTTGACCAAGGCCCTGAATGTAACGGCTATTTGTCCATAAAAGTCTTGAATGATATTACGAGGTTATATTCAATTCAGGTTCTTGAGATAAATAAATAAAAATATTTGTTAAGATTTTCTATATAATAATAGGATTAGATATATATGTATTGTAAAATACTTTTTCTTTAGATTTGCATTGTTACTAAACAAGGTTTAGTGTGTCACTATACAAGTATATTATAATTATAGAACTCAGGGGAGTAATAATTAAATGAATAATTTTATACGTTTGATGGGATAAAAACTTGTATTGCGTTCCAGCTTATTACAATTTTATTAATAGTTTCTCATAAATGTAATACAACATTTAAATACTTAACAACGATGCTGTTTGTATAGAGTTCGAATAAAATGAAATATTTAAATTATAGAAATAAATAACATAGCGAAAGCGTTTAACGTTAATGATTAAACACAGATGACTTTGAGTGCTACCAATTATTGAGATGGCCTTACACTTAGGTATGTACCTAACATTGTGACATAGGTATTTCTGGAGAAAACGTAAAACAAAACAGTGGAGGTGAAAACAAGTTGACCTTAGTGCTTTATAATAAATGTGTATCACTAATAGGATTTTAATTTCTGTGTTTACGGAATGCTGTTTTGTTATGATGTCATTCGTCCTGACGTGATTCTCCTACGATCTACAAATATTGGTGCTAAGTAAATGTAATGCTACCGCTTTAGCTTTCAAAGCAGGCGTGGTTCTAGGGTGGGGTCAAAGAGGTCATGACCCCCGACTAAATATAATTATAGTAAAAAAGTACTTTTATTTTTAACCGACTTCTTAAAAAGACAGAGGTTACTCAATTCAAAGTATTTTTTTTCTAAAATTAATGTTCAGCCATAACTTCTTTGTTTATGAACCGATTTAGTTGATTAATTTTCTTGTTGGATAGGGGATACTTCAAGGGTGGCATTGACATTGTACCTTCAACTTCGAAGATACACCAGGGAACTCTTCAAAACCATTGAAGTTGGGTTTCTTGTTTTGTTAACATTGTCTTTTTTATAATTTGTACGATGTTCAATATTTGAGAACCTTTAATCTATTACTTCCCACAAAATGTAATCTCTAGATCCGCGCCTGTTTCAGGGTTACTAATTTGTGGAGCGTCTACAAAAATTAGTGTAATTAAGGTGTTATGGTGGTTGAATGGTTTGATGATTGGGAAGTCAAACTTGATCCCTAATACGGATATTGGAATGTACCTGGCAATTTTTCTGTATTCTCATATATTTACTAATTTAATTAGTAAACTTATTGTTCGTTAGTGAGGAAACTTGATGGTTCGAGAAGTATACTTGTACGATGAGCATGCATTACGATATATAGAATTACAATTTGTTAGTTTTTAAAATCGCTAATACGATGTACAGGTAGGCACGTAGGTAGGACTTTGCTCTGTAGTCGGAAATGTAGAGATGGACATTTTTATCTGAATATAAATCTATCTAAAGAAAAAAAAAAATCTACTACTAAATATATACAATCGTAAAAACCCAAATAAACTTTTTTAAATAATTTCTATTATCTGACTCGAACATTTTATTTTCCACATTATAATATAAAGTAAGCAATCTAACAGCTGTCATTTTAATTAAGCAGATCGTTACTAGATGGCATGGCGGCTTCTACATGTTAGTTGAATAATATATTTAGACTAGAAGTAACATATTCATTTCCACTATTAATCGTACCATTTTTTTTTAATACCTTTGACAAATAATTTAGAGAAATAGGAATGTAAATATAAATCAAATTATTTAACCTATAAGTTCATTTTAAACCATTTGTACATTTTTCGTCAATAGCGGGGAACATACATTTTAAAATAATGTATGAATCATTAATTTTGAAGAAGAATTAACGGAGATATAGCGTTTTAGGGGGAAAAAACAAATTTTTAGAAATAATATATATGATTGAAATATAAACTAACCTTGTACATCATAATTAATTTACGTCACATTTGTACAATAAACATTTGTACAAACTCTGGTATACTTAATTATAAGTATCATTAATTTAACCAACATTTCCTGACCGAGGGTCATATAAACAATAGGGTAAAAAATACTTATAAATCATCTCCAATTATCTAAACGTTAAATGTAATTTATGTGTCTTTTTAATGCAGCGAGATTGTTGCTTCAGACCAGGAAGTGTGTGGTGAGATACGTTGGCCAAGGTTGTTTGGTCCAGTCTCTTACTCGACTTGGCGCACCCACTAGTCAATCGTTAGGTATTTCTTTGAAAATCGTCTTTATTCGTGAGTCAATATATATAAATAAAGGATCACTAAAACCTTCAAAGTCATCATGTTTATTTTTCGATTGTCGGCTATAAAGTTATTGATAAGTTAGTAATTTTATCTTTGACAAACTTTCTAAGCACATTAGGCACATTAACGATTTGCCGGATAATAAGTTCAATAATTGTGATAGGGAGGTTTTATTGTCGAAAAAATATTATAGGGTGAATCATTAAATGAATTACGGTAACATCTACTAAAATGATAATATAAAAGCAAACAATAAAAAATAAAAGTTGATAGATCTGATCGAGTTTCTTGTCGGTTTTCCTCGAATATTCTCCGAACAAGTGGAGGTGTGTTGACATTCATAAGGGCCGTCTTAGATCCTAAAATTGTTACTAAAAGTTTTCGAGGAATAAATACATTATTAGGAAGGGCAAAGCGACGGCTAAATACCAGGTGAAATTATTTACATATTCTTAACTCTCAAGATTCAAATTCAGAATTCACAAAGATTTTCAACTTAAGGGTCGTAAACTTGTCTTAGTGACTTTCTTTTAGATTGTCGCGTTTTGGGATCAGCTAGTGTATATCCAGTTGTGAGTAAGCTTGTAGCCGGTATGATACCGACTACCATCGATGAATAAAAGTTAACTAGTCGTGTAATAAAAATGCTACAAATTCATCACGATGCTCCCCTTCTCCAAAAACTCGATGCTATGTCCGAAAGCACTATCATTAATGCATCATAGCTTCCAAAATGACTTTTTTTATTAACTTCTGAAGAAAGTCAATTACAACATTACTGGTTACCGATTTAATTTGAATGAAACCGTGTAATAAGCTTGTTCAACACAGATAAAAATTATTAAGGTCATTACATGAAACTTAGGAATTCTTGCCTCGAGTATAGCAATGTTTTCTTTCAACTCAGATAAAGATAATTTAAACTTATTTACTGTAACCGCGGAATGCGGCTTTGAGCTAGTGCACCGCGGAATGATAAAGTGTTACGAAAAACAAATGAAACGTTTCCTACAAGCAACACAAAAGGTTACTAATAATTTCTTAAAAGTATCTTGATATCGCACAGACGAAATTAAGTTATTGAATTGGCAAATTTTATACTACCTATTTATTGTTATTACTAGCTGTGCCCCTCGATTAAGCACTAAGGAATATTGATATCAACTTCGAAGCAAATCACCGCCAAAATAACTTTTTAGGCCTTTTTAACCCCGTTAGGGGATGAATTTCAATAAAATACAAAACACGTCTACGATTAGCGGTTTAGGCTGTGCGTTGATCCGTCAGTCAGTCATTCAGGACAAAGCCTTTTATATATATAGAATATTATTCATTTATTTAGTCTCTGAAAAACACATAGAGTATTTTGAAACTAGGTACATTTATTTTGAACTTGCATGAGAACACATGTAACAGTTTAGAATCTCTACTAATATATTATTATAAATAAGCAATTGAGCTGCGTTCGGTGTTTTACGAAAAGGATTAATTTTTGTTTGTTTGAACGCGTTAATATCTTAATCTAACTATCAGATTTGAAAAACTATTATTGGATTTTATAGCCTTTTTATTGATGAAGGTTATAGGCTATATAACATAAGGCTATAAACCTCAAAAGCGGAGTAGTAACCATTAACCTTAAGCAATCTGGAAAGTTATAGGCAAGTACGTTGGCGGCGGCGTAGTTTAAAGTTGTTCGAATAAATTTAATAAAGGTGAAACTATGGGGTATAACTAGTATATTTTGTCCAAAAATTTACATTTTTTTTAAAACAAACTCTCATTTTGAAAGTAATTTTTACCTACATGATCGAAGTTGCGGACTTAAGGTACCTAATATTCATGACATTGATCTACTTTATGAAAATACTATATAGGTATAGAGAGAGGGAGTAAGAGCGCTGTAAACAATATAATAAATTAAAGTGTCTCCAAAACAATGTGTTTCGGTTTGAATCTAAACCAGTTCAGTTTATCGAGCTGCGACGGAACAAAATTGCGGCTGGTCTAATGATTCCTTGCTTTCTATAGAATTGTAGTTTACGAAGATGGGCTTCAAATATCTGAGCGTTGTGGTCCAAGGGTGATTCTAAAGCGAGTATTTTAAAATATTCAAAAAATTACATTTTTTTTTGTCATTTTTACCAACTTCATAAAAAGGTGGTTACTCAATTCGAATGTTTTTTTTTTAAATGAATTTTCAGCTATAAATTCTCTGTTTATGAATCATTTGGATGATTCTTTCATTCCCATTTTTGTAATATTGTGTACAAGTGGTTACTATTAGGTAACCCTATACATCTCGATCTAGTGCAAAGTGTTATTGGGGTTTTCTATGGAAGTCTCAGTAGCAGCTCGGAGTTTGACTTTGTGCCCAATTTATTGCAATAGCAATCAGCAAATGCATCTCCTATTACATTGGACCTAACACATACTTGGCGAACTGTGGGTGTACACTAGTACTTACATCTCAGCCTAACCCTTCGGGGAATACAGGCGTGATGGTATGTTAGGTATGGCGGTTAACTTGTATGCGGTGGACGTGGGAGCGCGAAGTATTCCAGCGAAGCCTCTCTATAACTTGCTTAAAGACCTCGGCCTGTCGAGAACTGCAGTATGTTATATTTTAGAGCGGGTATCTAAAGCAACATCAACAGGCTCTTACCAAATCCGGCTTGGCAGGGAGGGTATCGCGGGCAGTCAAGATGAGCGTTGATGTGCCTTATAAGGGGGCTCCTTAAAACTACATCTGGGTCGCAAGTCCGGGGGCTGCTCGTGTTCTCTGTCTGCCACACGATTGACACGGCACCCGCACGGTGAATCCATGGAATGCTAAGATATTTGTCTCTCTAAGCATGTACTTTGTGTAATTAAATTAATTAAAGTATTTAATTAAAAAAACAACAACCACGATCGAACGATCGGCAATTCATTCACGGTTGACTCGTTCATGCCAGCCTGCTCGGTAGTTGAAAATATAATGTCATGATAAACCAATACCTTGAGTTTTGAGGCTTCAGTTTAAGTGGAATGACGCCTGAGGCCTCAAGCTTTTAAAGAAACATTACAAAAATTTATAGTAGTAATAAGTTTATGTAAGTTTTGTTTAGTATGACTGCGTCTCTGATCAGTGATCAAAGATACTGTTCTCCTGTAACTTTATCCATTAAAATTATTATTTAATTATTAGTTTGATAATTTATAAATACAAGCTTGTTTTTTGAAAAGATTTTTTAAATAATATTTTATTATTTATATCTTCTTAAAGTATATTATTTATAAAAACATTCAATAAATAAATGAATTTAAATTAAGGTTATTGATTAAAAAAAATGATATTCAGCGAAGAAATTTAAAAATTACTATCACATATATTTGAAGACATTAAATATTGGTGTACAATTTATTGCAATAAATGTAATTCTCTCTTAAAGGTACAGCTGATAAAGTGAGGCAATCTGTTATATTCTTAGTTAACCTTATTTATAGTTTTATTGATTCAAAGACATTGATTCAAGTTTTTCTAGCTCAGTGATAATTATTGATATTTATCACGCATAAATAATCCTAACTAATATTATAAATGTGGAAGTGTTTATTTGTTACTCAGTCACGCAAAAAACAACTAAAAGGATTTGGATGAAATTTGGCACACAGATAGCTTATAACCCGGGTTAGGACATAGGAACATAGGATACTTTTTATCCCGTTAAAACAATTTCTTGTGTTCACTCGAACAGAGCCGCGGGCACAGCTAGTTATTTCTAAATGAAGCCGTTCCATATAATTAAATATATCACAGATAACGTCTCTATGATTTAATGCGCTTGGGCTAAATGTCTAATAGTTCGAAGACAGTAATGCCCGAGATTGTAGTATGAATCTGGTAGGTACAGCGCTCTGAGCGTTTAGAAACCTAGATTGAATTTCTCAGGGGCGTTATGGTTAATAATAGCAATGAACGTTATCTGTCGATGTCACAGTTCAGTCATAAATAACGACTCTCCATAGAAAGTCGAGAATGATTTGTTATAACTATGCAGATAGGTATTTTGCTCAATTGGTGGTTTGCTCAATAGATATATTCGAAACGGGGCGTCTAAAAGGTGCGGGGAGGGGTTTGTGGCGTCCGCCATTTTGTGGAGTTTTAGTCACGATGGAACAGTACTCGGGGACGCATCGCGCATTTTGCGTACGAGCGTATTATCGTAATGGTGATTCAATAGTGACTGCTCAACGTCTCTATCGTGCGGAATATCGTACACGCTACGCGCCAAGTGACGATAGCATTAGGAAATGGATCAGGATGTTCGAGAATACAGGTGTGACAGTTAAAATTCAAAACTCTGGTCGTCCTCGTTCAGTTCGCGATGAAGAAACAATTGAAGAAGTTGAGGCGTCGGTTCGTCAAAATCCGTCTTTATCCATCCGAAAGCGAAGCCAAGCGTTGAACATCAAAAAATCGTCTTTACATTAGATTTTAAAGAAAGACTTACATCAAAAAGCCTATAAAATTCAATTGGTTCAAGAATTGAAGGATACGGACTATGCTAATCGACTGAATTTTGCGAACGAAATGCTGCAGCGATTTAACAACTTTAACAACATACTGTTCAGTGAAGAAGCAAATTTTCACCTGAATGGTCATGTTAATAAGCAGAATTGTCGGTACTGGGCAGTGGAGAATCCGAGACGAAAGCATGAACGACCCCTGCATAGCCCAAAGGTCGTTGTTTGGGCCGCTATGTCTGCTAAAGGCATAATTGGTCCTTATTTTCATGAAGATCAACGAGGCCGAGCAATGAATGTGAATAGTGACCGTTATTGCGATATCTTGCGAAATTTTTTGGTCCCAGAGTTGCAGGAGTTTGCAGGTTTCAACTCAAGAACGTGGTTCCAGCAAGATGGGGCCACTTGCCATACCTCAAATGACTCAATGGAAGTTGTTAACGAATTATTCCCTAATAAAGTCATTTCGCGAAGGGGTAACATCAACTGGCCTCCCAGAAGCCCGACCTTAGCCCGCTTGACTATTTTGCATGGGGATACCTTAAAAGTAAGGTTTATCAAAACAATCCAACGAATCTAACCCAGTTAAAGCAAAACATCAGGTCAGAAATGGCAGCAATATCGATAGCTATGTGTCAACGTGTTATCGCCAATCTTCGTTTCCGTTTAGAAGAGTGCCAGCAACGTAACGGTCATCATTTGGATAACATCATCTTTTCCAAATAATTCTCCAATTCATATGCTAATAATAAACAATAAACTTTTTTATTGCATACAAATAATTTTTGTTTCATTAAACTTACAAATACCCGATACCCTTTCTGGACACCTTGTATAACTGAAGTGGTAAACAACGACATGGTCCGCCTGATTGTAAGCGGCGACTTATTAACTGAGGTCTTCACTAGCTAGAGCGAGAAGCTGGTAGTTGCCTGCTTATAAAGTATGTGCGATCACAAAACGGATATGTTGCTATCTGGAATACTAAGTCATTAGTACAAATTCTATAATTACATTACAAATTAACCCATTTGGCTCCAGGCATCACAAAAATGTACGTAAAATTGGCATTATTATATGCCATCTCCGGGAGCCGAGTTATTCAATAATATCATATTTATATGACGTGTTTGTAGAGGATGCCGATCCTTGTAACAACTGTAGCCAAATGCTAAGACAAGACAAATGATTATTTTTATTGTTTCTTTAAATTACTCTAAGATACAATAAATAAATAAACTTAGTTTTATAACGATGTTTTACTGCAGAGGTTTTTACATTGATTGATGGATATTTCTTGCAGACTTAAATTTAAATATCTGTACAATTATATGCGTAATATATGTCGTTGATTTCTTTATATAGTAAAACAACTTATTACGAGTTGAAAATAAAACTAAACTTTTTACTATACGTCATACCTACGACCGAAGAATATATATATATAACTAGCAGTACCTGTGGCTCCGCTCGCGTGGACTACAGAATTTCGGTATTGTGGTGATTCTGCTTCCACCCACTGAAGTCGCCCGTCGTCGGTTATTTTAAAGATAAAGCCGCTTTTCATTTTATTTGGGCAGACCTCTTTTTTTTTTCTAATATAAGAGTAGCCTAATTTACTCCTTAAAACATCAGCTATCTACCAGCGAAAGAGCCATCAAAATCGGTCCAACTGTTTCGAAGATTTTTCAAAAGAAACAAACAGACAGACAAAAATAAAATAAAAAATTGTTTTTTGTTATAAGTCCCGCATATACTTTCATATGAATTTAGTAAAAAGCTGTTATTGTGACATTACAAACAAACACTTCAATTTTATTAGTTGTATAGATAGTGTATCATCATTACAAGCATTTTACGCTTTAGGCACGTTTGGTTCCATGGAATGGTATTTAATTAAAATTGCCGTTAACTACGGGAAAGAGTGAAATCTATAATGTTGTAGTTAGCATAGTAATGTAGATTATTTTAATACTCGAATGCTGTCAATGCTTGTGTAGTGCTTTACAGAATTTAGGTGTTTGCGTGTATCGTCGATAAAAAACAGGACAGGAAATATTGAAGTTGGAAGTTGACAAACTAATTTTGATCTAAAAAAAACACCTTAAATTACGTACCTACATGCGGAACAAACTTGTCATTATCTAAAAAAGATTTAATTACCTTTAAATCATACGCTATTAAAAATGTTACGAAAAGGAAGTTATATCAAAACAATTTCCGTGTTTAGATATAACGTGTGAATAACAGTTTATAAGGTTTTAACAATACCCCTAACGAATATTATACAAAGCTAAGTTTATGCCATTTTTTTTTTAATTATAATAATACCTCATTATTAATTTCAATTATAATTATCTAGACGTTTTGTAAATTTTCATATTTTGTATTTCCTTACGACAGTAATATAAATTGAAGGAATCTACGATAAGTTGTTTAGTCAATTATCTGACTTGATTTTGTTATGTATGGTTGTCACGAATGGAAATTATTTTATTTAAAAAAAATCTTACTTTTCTTCTTCACATCCTTATCCCATACTAGACGGGGTCGGCACAGCACGTCTGCTTCTTTCACTCCAACCGATCACCCGTCATGACTGCACTCACTCCTCGTACACCCATATTCTCTGTCAAACAGTTAACGTAAGCCTTTTTAGGGCGCTCTCTTCTCTCATTACCTCTTAGAATCACCCCCATTGTCTTTTTCGCCGTATAATTTTCATCATTTCCCATAATATGCCCAAACCAGCATAATCTTACTCTCTTAAATTTTTCATTCACTGGTGGTACTTTCAGGCTTCCTCTAATTCCTCACTCATTCACTCATTTCATCCCTTCTTTTATCCATTCTTGTCACTCCGTACATCCATTTCACCATTCGCATCTCTGCTACATACATTCTCATTTCATTCACCCGTTTCGTAGTACAGCTCTCTGATCCTTAAAATTTTTATTACTCATGGGTGAAAATAATTATTTGTTACTCACTACTAACACCTATTTCATTAAAATAAAATAGTGGAAGCTTTATTAGTATGATGGTCAAGTAATTGGATTTAAGAATCTCTGAAGGTCATGGAATCAACTTTTACTTCTTCTTTTAACTTTATTATAACTCGTTTGCGTATGAATTTTGCATATTTTACAGTGAGAACATTTGTCCTAATATCGTCTTTGTCATGGATGTTGTTTTTGGTGTTGTAAGTCAATTAATTCAAAGCGTAGATATAAATATGATGACTGGTAAGAGATATTACGGTTGCCCACAGGATTTACCTCGAAACTTGGGCAGAAAACATTGTAAATTGTAACTCATTTAACAATATTGTTTTTCATTTTTGTTTTCATGACAAAAAATGGATACAATCTTGGAGGGAATCCGTGGCTACCTTGATTATTCACACGTTTGACATTGTATTAAAAACTGCATGTCTGTTAAATATATGGGTATATATTTTAAATTGTAATTCCACAAAATTACTGCACCTAATGGAGAGTACAGTGTAGTCCAAAAATAACGTCAGAGACTAATTGCATCGCCAGTCTTAGCTGTCACGCCTACTTGAAGAAATGCTTTTTCATACTTTGTTTTATGGACCTGATATCGTATTTTAAATGCTTTTTCAAAGACGTCTAGTTTTATTCGTTTCCCAAAATCAGGACGAAAAATCCAAAATGAACCATAAATTTTTCGATCATCATTTTAAAATATATCTACTATAGTATATAACAAACTTGTTTTTTCTCGGGAGTTTTTGTTATTGTTATATAAAGAAGCCCTATAGCCCTATAGGGCTACAATCATACTTGATGTTAAGTGATGGTATGGAACAAGATAATAACACGCTAAACCTAGTGGATGTTTTCCTCCACCGAAAGCTCATGCATGCTCAATGCAATCATTCAAACTCACGACAATCTGAGTTATCAAGTCATCATTGTTCCCGTGGTCATCAAAATAAAACGAACGGCTTGCCACCTGATTATACTAATACAGAATCCTTCGCGGACGTGCTTAAAAGAAATCTAACAAAGTTTTACCGCAATCGGAAGAATGATTTAGGAATGCGTTTGGGACAAGCAAATAAAGAAACGTTGATTTTGGTACAAAAAATTACAAAACAATTATAGAACGTAAATGTAGTATCGGATAAAATCTGCTATGATAAATGCCTTTAAGTTAGTTATAGTAGTTTGAACAATTTGCGGATATGACCGGTAAGAAACGAAAGTTGCCAGTTTCCGACCGCTTACCCATTCATCGGAGCATCAAACCGACCCCATTGAAATAATGACACGTTACGAATACACGAAAGTGAGACTATTGTTTGTATAATCCGTTCTGACTTCGTGTTTGTATTCGGTATTTTATATCATTGTTCCAGTGAACGTACCCGGTGAAGCGTTGGCGTCTAATGAATGAATATTTGACGCAATTCTTTTTATATCAGGTGATGAATGAGCTTTGACTTTTGCATGTCATCTAAAATATACATAATCTGTGACTAACTGACTAACTGGTCTATCAATACATAGCTCAAATCACTGACTGGATTGGGCTGAAATTAGGCACACCGGCATAATCATTCGCTAACAAAGGTTTTTTTAAAATTGGACGGGGGTTCAAAATTTCTACGGAGAAATAATATAAGAATTATATTTTTAAAGAAGCCATGGGCAAAAGCTAATCTAGACTAATCAGAAAGGAGCATAGTATTTTATTAATTTTTTAAAATATTTGAGCGACATGCTCGATGCCTTGAAAGATAAAAATATCTATGTACAAAAATTCAACCAAATTTGAGGCGGTTTCGAGAAACATAAGCTTAGCAGTTAAGGATAATCTCACCTGATGCTAAGAGACTATGTGGCCAAAGATGTTTCCAAGTCTAAATGATTGGCTTTTACGACAGATTTTTTAACTTGCGGAATGGTAGCTCACGAGACGAGCTTTAGAAAATAGCTTACCACCATGCTAAGGTTTCATCATGATATGTTTTTTTTTTCTAAAACGTAAAACTGTGAACACTTTGTACACACCTTTTTAAGTGGGTGCTTTTATAATATTAAACATTAAAAATTGCCATGAAAAAAAAGATGCACTTGTAAATGCAGCTATGTACCTGCTATAACTAAGTGAGCCTTGTTTTAGTGTAACTAATAACAAAACTTGTCAGTAATTACATATAAATTGTTCATGTACACAAATCATGTAATAACATCATGATATTGTTTCTTCACTGAAAGTTCATGATCATTGTGGGGTTCGAACCCACGTCAATCGAAGCCGTGTCTAAAAATACTACTTAAGCATTATCGCTTCAAAAATGACAGTAATAAAATAAACGTTGATAGGCTAAGTATTCTTTAGTTAAAAACCGTCAATAGCATTAAAGAACTCTGAACTCTTAAATCCCACTTGTGATAGACACTAATAAATATCGGTATAATAAATGCACATCCATCTATCTATATTAAAAAAAATCTAGTTGATCGCTACGGGATGCCCGGCAGATGTGAAATATTTTAGTGAATATTAAAATTTCTGATAAATAAAAATCAAAATAGTAAATAGCTCACACAGAGAGCAACGAAGTGTCAAGAGTGCGCACGCACACGTAAGGAAGTCGAACGCGGCAGCGCCGAGAGGGAGCATGACGCCATGAGAGAGCGTCATGCCGTTTACCGTCACGACATACGGTGCGATTTTACTGCCGTGGCGCGCCAATAAATGTTTTACTAAATAAAGTTTTTTAAAACAAGCTTTTATTCAATATTTCGATTATTTATTCAGTGAGCAAGAAATTTAGCAAGATTAAATTCCCCTTTCTCACTTTCTTATTTGTTTTATTTATTATATTATTACATATTTTATGAATAAAATATTAATTCATATTCTTATCAGCAAAGTCTTTCATTTGCTACCCATGTCATGGAGGTGCATTAAAATCACTGGTCCGCTATCTTTAGGAGTTTGCCGTATTGAATTTAGACTGATGTCACTTAGCTAACCATGCATTGTCTATACTACAAGATACAAGTATGTACTAAATTGCAATTTTTGGATGTTGGTACATATTATGATAATTATGAAATTGATAAGCCCCAGTAACCCTTTGACCGATTACTATTAAAGTTGATAGAGCTAAGTGTTTTATCATAGAGAAGGTTTTTATGTTATATATGAATGTGATAGATGGCGCTGTTATTGACTATTGGAAATGGCAGAACAACGCCTGAAAGTCCAGTTAGTTATATGTAAATAAAAAAAAAACAAAAAATGTATTTTCTACATTAACACTACGTTTCAAAATGCGTAGTTATGAGTTATTATTCAATTCTACGATAAAGCGTTCCATTCACACCATCAAACAATGGTAGGTGCAAATAGCATGTACATAGTAGTACAAAATGTTGTTAGGTGAAAACAATGACAATTGAAATTGTTTTTCTACGATTTTTTTATAGGACGATTCACATTAAAAGATTAAATTTTACAAAAAATATAAGGACTTCAGATAACCTCGAATATAGCTTCCGAGTCTCTTTTTATAGTCTTTTTTTTAAGTTATTGCAGTTTGTTGTGGTTTCTGATACAAATTTTATCAATAAGTCTAAGATGAAAAGCCAAACGAAACGACTTAAGGAAATGTCATATTTTTACTTTCAATTGTTATTAAGTTAGAATAAATCGAAACCTTTTAATACTTGTAGGTATTTCATTTATACTTCTAACTAAATAATTATGTTAAATAGGTAGTTTCAAAAACTGCGTAGCGAAAGGAATACGTAAAAGTTTTATTGCTGTATCGAAAAAATTATGTACCTACTTTATGAACTAAAATTTAAGATTATTATTACACAAATAATAAACTTTTAAAGAGTATTTAATATACTCTAAAAAACTAATAGACAAAGACCAAGAAATGACGTAATCAAAAACTTCTCAGTTAAAACGTTACAGGTACTATCAGAATTTATCGAGTTTTGTAGGGCGCGAAATTTCGAAGGTTTCATAAATTCGTGTTTGTTTTTCTCTTTCCAGGCCACGATGAGCTATTGTACTAATTGTAGAAAGTAATTGTAGAACAAAATCGTGCCGTTATATTCCTGCCAATCTTGGTTCCTACCGATATTCCTATATTATATATACTATATTATATCATCAATTGTGTGAAAACCAGTTGTTTTATTTAACACTGTTGGCACTGCTTTCCAACCGATAAACATATTGTGTTCGAGATCTAGTTGATGACGAAGACACCCTTGGAAATTCAATTTTACAAGGGTAGCCTGATTGACGAAACACCCTACAGAAGATCGCAGCCAAAAATCCTTATGTAGTGTTCCTTCGGTGAGTAGAATTTCCAGAGCTTCTTGAGGAAAGGGAGTTCGAGGTAGTCAATGCGCTAGTGATATGTCTGGTATTACAAGCGTCCATAGGCTACGTCGTTACGGTATCCTCTTTCTCTTGCCACCTTAGACGTATAAAAAAAGAAGTACCTGGCTTGATTATTCAGCTTCTTATGTTCCCGACCCCAACGCCTGCCGGAGAAAACGCCGGCCGCGTAATATATTCACTGACCCGCCCGACCAAACCGAAAAAGCTAACGCGTTCTACGCCGACACCGTCTCTCCAAACAGAGTGTGCCACCGCCCACGCCCGCGTAACCACCGTTCTCTCCGCAGAGGACGGGCGGTCAACTTCGCTCCCGCACACCCGTCACGTCCACCCTCTCTAGCGGCAACCCAAGCCTAGGTCCGTTCCTCGGTGTGAAGCCCTTGGGTCAGGCAGCCGCCCGCGCGATACAAAGTGACACTATACGTGCAACACTTAGTTACCCACACACAACATTACACACGTATGAACACACACACGTGCACACCACACAGGTACATAGGTTCTGTAAGGGACCTTTTTTTTTCTTTTTTTGCGCTAGTTAGACTATTGCGCTAGTTAGTGTAGAAAAACCATTCCGATTATTAAATACACATACGCATGGTCCACTCCTTCCTCCCAGGAGGAGGGGAACGTGCATATGAGTTATATTAGTTAGCTCGAATTCTCATAGGATTAGGGAATTAGTTAGATCGCGACTTTTTCGCATTCGCGACGACCGCCCGAGCCGAGGTTCGGCCACTCTGGCACCCTCGTGCGGGTCGTCACAAACTTTCGCGGCTGAGTGCCCTAAGCGCTCGCCCCCAAGTCCGGTGAAGCTGTAAAAGCCGCAGCGGCTCTGTTTGACGATAGGGCCCCTAAGGCTAACAGTGTAGTCAGTTCAAAAAAAAAAAAAAAAAGCTTGATTATTTTGGTATTATTGAACAATCATAACAATTTAGACACTTCATAAAATTCACGTAATAAATCCGATATTGTATGAATGAATAAGTTCTTTAGATTCCCATTGATAAGAAAGAATTTCTTATAAAGAAACTTATAACGAGACGAAAGGAATACATCTAGTTTCTTGAACTTAATTGGAGCTTTATAAAACTTACACGCGAGACTTCCTTATACTTGGCAGCCAATTAAAAGCGGAATAACTTAATAAAGTGTAAATCTAGTCCATTCAGTAATAAAGGTTGAATTTAAATATGGTTTGATTGGCGGCTAGATTACAGATAAAATACAACACAGGAAATTGTGTTAATTGAAGATATTATTTCTTTAATGTTTATGTGTTTTCTGATGATATATAATATTTTTTAAATATTGATTTATTCTCTAGTTTTGAAGTAAGATATTTTAGGATTTTATACATAATTTTGTATATTTAGGGTGTAATCTCTAAAACTACTGAACCATTATAAAAATTCATTCGTGATATGAAGGTATAATCAAACGTAATCAACAAATTATATCGGATGATCCCCGGACGCTTTTCAAACTAGGGCAAGTCCGGGGTAACCCGCACGAGTTGTAGCCCTACGTTATCACAATGCCAGTGTACAATTGTAGATACTGTGTTTGTACATATGTGCTTAGTTCTGAATAAAATTGTCGTGTTTGAGACCACAACATAAGTGTTATAATATCTGAGACAGAGAGTAATTATCAAAAAAAATGGTAATTTCTACACCACAATAAAGAAGCTCTAGATATTAGATACATCTAACTGAGTTCTACATATGTTTAATAAGTATGTATATATAGTGATGATTTATGATAAAAACAGGCCATATTAAAATTACAAACAAACACACGTGTCTATGTATGACTTCTTGATTCTTACGGATTCCGCAGTTTATTTTTGCTTCGTAAATATCGATGGAAAGCTGTTATTTGTTCAAACTTTGTCCCTTTGCGGTACTTTTATATTTGTCACGAAGATGTCAAACATAACCGTAAATCTTGTGTTTATCGATTGTATGTTAATAACCTTCTTTTTTATGAATAAAGACAAAATAATTTTTATTGTGTTAAAGTTTAACGTATCACTAAAATGTCAACTGATGCTAAATAATTAAGTTGATAAAGTTGGTAAAACGCAAAGACCAATAACTGTTCTCAAATGCAAATATTGTAATACTCCGAAAATAGTTGGTTGGTAGGGAGAAGTGTGTGAATAAATTAGACAATTTTCAATTATTCGTAAAATTCACTAAAATTTAAAGTTTTCGAATTATTAGGAAATTTAATTCCAATGCTATTCGCACGACGCTAATGCTTGGTGAAATATTTTACATTTGAGAATGGTAGATATCTAAGCGAACAATTGAAAATGCTATACACCCATGCTTTTGTTTTCTCACAATATCTTTCTACATCTATATATTGTAAAAGTTCGTAGTGTCCGGAGGCGTTGTACATCCACACTATAAAAGACTTTTCATGATATTCTGACATTTCACACTATCTGTAATCTTGAAAATACCGAGTTAGAAACATGACAAATATTATAATATTTAAATGATAATGCCATTTAAAACATTGATTCTTTTAAAAGGTATATGGTTTCTATAGAAGTAACAGACGTTACTAAGAATGAAATTTAAATGAGAATTAAAAATCAAAAGAAGAATATTGATTGACTATCGGCATATACTATATAGAAAATGCTCAAAGAAGCCGAGAATTCGTTTCAAGAATATTGAACAGAAAAAGAAACGCTCGACTTAATTATGCTTTGCATATATTATATTATACTTACTATCTTTGTAAATCAACTAAGCGTCTATGAGAAAACATTAATTAGTTTTACTGTTATTGTTATTGTTTATTGGCATTTATTTATTTTTCAATTGTATTATAATGTTATAAAATAATTATAAATATGTATTATGTGTAATCTCATTAATGTAGTAAGATTTTATAATTTTATCAGTCCAATTAAATTAAACTCAAAAGAAGGCATTTTGTATTGTCATAACAAAATTCTCTTTGTTTAGGTTTTCATTTATAAAAAAGTTTTATATCTTTGAATATCTATTGACTACTAGCAACCAAGTTTGACTTCGTTCACGTTAAATATAATATTAATAATAATAATAAAACGTAGTCTAGAGCACTTCTAGAACACACAGAAGGGCTTTAGGTTGACGTAGCTTCTAATACGGGTCAGTTGTTCCAGAGAAATGATTACAAACAAACTTACAAACTTTACCTCTTTATAATAGTTGTGCACTTTTCACATTGGACACAATTTCACTAAATTCATTACAGCTTCCACACACGGTAAGTACTCAAGTACAAAATAAACAAACTGCAGTTGACTCATCCGTAAATGTAAACAAAACATAATTCTTGGTGTATTTTTCAAATTTCCAAAATGAGTCACCACAAACACAATGTACAGTTAGAGTGGTTTGTTTACCACAAACTTACTACGATCAAGATAAAGTTGTGTGCCGTCGCGTCGCGTCGGTCTAAACGCGGCCTACATTTAACTTGCATAACGCGAAAAGCACCGTGAGCACCGAGCTGTGAACGCCCCAAACATTTCAATTTAATTTGGTACAATTGAACAATTGATCCGTTTTCAGTAGAAAGTAAAACAATAAAATGTTTACTTTCTTTTATAATATGTGACTTGGCACACAGTGTTGATCAAGATTTCGTATTTTTCCAAGTAGCACGTCAAAATGGCGACACTGTGCCTGATAATAGCATAGTACAATCCAAAACAACCATGCCATCGTCGTAGTGCTGGTCTGCACGTTTCTTGGCAGTTCGATAGACACTGACTGATCCCGAAACGTGACAAACCAAAAGAGAGTCACTATGTAACAGTTACAAATCCCTACCACCCTGCCTGATTACTGAACATACACCGCCTGATCTTGGAACGCGACATGCTTAAGTGAAATGCAGACTATATGCGTGGATGGTGGTCGCGATACCGTCGGAGACAATTGTTTTGTCCTACCATTTGGCATGCTTTTTAGTTAGTTAATTGCTTTGTAGATGAAATAGAGCCAGGGATAGTTTGCGTTGAGACTTAATAAAATCTTGTTTAAATCTATAATAATATTATAAAGCTGAAGAGTTTGTTTGTTTGTTTGGTTGAACGCGCTAATCTCAGAAACTACTGGTTCGAAGGGAAAAAATATTTTAGAATTGGGTAGTCAATTGATCTAGAAAGGCTTATAATAGGCTATATGAGTCACATGACATGAAAAATGTTGCAAAAACGGGGAAAATTTATTTCTTCCATTTTGAGACGTAGATGGAGTTGCGCGGGTCAGCTAGTCTATAATAAATTCTTTATGTTTCTGTTAAAATATAATACACGCATTCTTTGATGATTTTTGTAAGTATATCTTTTATTTTATTATCATTGCGGTTAAAATTATTTAAGTAGGTTTACGTATTACATATAGCCAAACAAAAAATACTTTTTTTATGTAACACAAGGACTTTTGATCAAATTGTGATTCTTCGAAAAAGTAGCACAAATATAGCATTTATCGAATAATTGCGTGATCTCGTTCAATGCAAAAAGCTTTTGGTATCGTTGTTGCGTGCCTATTGTGGGACATTATCATGTTTATTTGACTTGTATTAAAAACTCTCAATACTGTAAAAGCAAAACATTCTTATTTTCATGGAGATACATTATATAGTCATTTGATATTTCGTTATTTATGTGATTTACTTGTTGGTAATTCCATTGATTGGAATATATATTTGTCGATTTGTATCAGATTTTTGACAAGATTAATGACACGAAAATCTACTTTAAAAAAGTTATTAAGTACAGCTTTAATGCGATTTTGTTATCCACGCCAAATATACTTTAGCCTCGCTATTCAATTATCTGAGTCTATATTTTCTGATAATATATATATATATATATATATATATATATATATATATATATATATATATTATTATTTTTTTTTTTAATGATAAGGATAAACTACAAAGTTATTATTTACATCTTTAAATTTGTCGTTCGTAATGCTGCTAAAGTGTTTGAAATGTTGAAGTCGTGAGAATAGGGGAATGTTAAGTACTGAATGGAAGTCGAAAGGTTAATAACCACAAATACAATACCGTTCAAAATTACGATCTTAACTCAATTACTGTATTGTTCGTAACTTGGTGACTTAATTCAGTAGAAAATAATGAAAACAATTTAGAGATGTTAATAAGATTCACTTGTTTTACAATGTAAGGGCGATGTTCCTAGAATGTCGTCTGTTTGATGTAATAATTATGTCATTATTACCTTATACAGATTTAATTAAATTACTATTTTTGTGGTCTAATTCATAAAAATGTTCATAGGATAGACACATCTACGAAATTTCTTTTGTGATGATCTCAAATGTTCAGAAAAATGACATAAATCGCTCATAACAGTATTAATATTATACGAACACGAATTAAACTAAACAGTCTGTGTAGATCTGTATACCATCAAGGTAAATCAATTTCAGTGTTTTGTCTCTCTATTTTTTCACTTTAGCGGTTGATATTTACGTTAAAGTAATTAATTTAATTGCTTTGACTAAACAGTCTAAACACAGATTTCTGGTTTTACTTCACATAAACTTCACATACAACTGTTTTTAACTATTGTTACAGCTTTAGAGACAGAATTCCCTATAGACTAATATTTTTATTGATTGAAAAAAAAAGTATTTCTTTAATAAGCCCGTGTAATATTTTAAGATCCAATAGTTTCATTTATAAAAAAGTAATATATTTATTGATTTGTTTGTTTACTCGTATCAAAAGTCTTAATTTTTCAAATACATTTGTAAATATACTATGTGCTTAGTCTACTCTCTGATAGTTATAATATACAACCTTACATAACACAGCAAACGAAAAAGAAAAAGAAATCAAATAAACGTGAATGATGGATTCGCGACGTAGAAATCACACACAAGTAATTTCATAATTACACTAAACCTGTGGTATTTAAGTATCGCATGTCTCTATTCGTTTGAGAGAAATGTTAACATTTGCTGCAGTAGTTTCTTGTTACATCATACTAAATGACATACTTAGCAACTGAAATGCGTAATTAATATGTTTATAACATCGTCTTACAATATCCCTATGCATAATGTCCTATGTAGAATGTGAATTATATTCATACCTACTTAGAATAACTACCAGCACCACATAATACCAATAAGATATATTATGATATGATATACCATAACTTTATTATTAACTCTAAACCGCGCCGCCGCCAACGTAGTCGTGTAGCTCGTTCTTCTCACTTCCCGTACTTGCCTGCGGCTTTCCACATTGCTTAATGTTTATGGTTAGTGTTCCGCTCCTAAGAGTCAGAGCGTGAAGTTACATTATCAATAACCGTCTATAATAAATCATAGTCATAAAAATATATCTCTTGGCCTTTATATAGGTTACTTACACTACATCGGCGGCACGGCGTGGTGGAAGTCTAATCCGGCGGGCTTTCCGCAAAAAACGAGTCGCCGCGCAAAAAAACCTGCCGGCATATTATGCAGGAGTCCTAATATTAGTATAGATTTGATGTAGAATAAACAATTAAAAGTATATCAATACTTAAAACTATCTAATGTAAAATTAAATTTCGAAATTATAGTATTTATACTCGCTTCCAGTGACAAAACAGCTGCAGCAAACAGGCATGTTTCTATGCATACAAACACATGTATTATGTAAATAATGTTAAAACCAACCGATATTTTTTATTATTGTTTGACAAAGTCGTTAACCTCAATTTCTTTTTGTTTCAGGTAAATACTACAAAGAACATTCCCAAAAGAAGACTATCAAACTATGTCGCACCTTGATTATTATTTCAATATAATAACTGAATCCTCGAACATTTAATCTTACAATACAAATTCTAACTGAAAGTACATCAAATCTACTTACTTTTGTTATTTACGATTTAACCGTTTGGCTCCAGACGTCATCACAAAGATGTACGTAAAGATGAAGGGCACTGTAAAGTTGTGGCTCCGGAGCCCAGTACGTTTAGTTCTATTTTGAAAGATAGAATAGAGGATTAGTTTGAACAGTTCTTCAAAACACTCTCCATGGTACAGACGGTCGAACACGCTCAGCAAGGCAATGCCCCTACGCAGCTCGATGAACTTGGTAACTTCTACATCATTTACAATGCGGACAGCCCATATCTGCAACCTGTAAAAAGCAAGCACTAATCTCAATTTTATTTAGAGACTTTTGACATTAAGGATATGCCAGTCCCATCGAAACTTATACCTACTACTTAAACAAACAAGTACTATAAACTAAAAAAAAAACACATCATTAAGACTATACCAATTTCTCAGGAATAAGACTTAATTCATTAACAAGAGAACTGAAAAGAATCACACAGCATTCTGGAAGCATCTGATGTCTGTCCGCCAGAATACTGTAATATACACCCACACCACATATTATATTAATTTTATATTTATTGTTAAAGGCTATCTTATAATTATTATTACTGGAACACTCCATCAAGAAATGATGGATATCGTCAATCTTACCACACTGGTTGCAAAATGGTGAGTCAACTATTTTCATGAGTTACATATCCAAAGTTTTTTGAGGGAATATGTCCAGACCTTAACGTACAAGCCGTAACAACTGAAGCTGTATCCATATTTTTAGAAGGTATTTTGGGATCTGTCCCAGAGGTGCAAATAGTATATAGTGCAAATATAATTACATACAAGGCCAAATGTGTACACTGTCCCTAAAATATGCTCCAAATTTTATTAAAACAAATATAGAGTGAGCAAAATCACGTGATATCCCATAATTCGCAATATTCGCTCGAATTGGCAATGAAAGTGTGTAAATTTAACGCCCGAAGCTTGTATTTACGGCGCGCGCGCGGCTTAAAATTATGAAACTCTATTACATAGCCATGTATTTTTATTGCGAGTTTTAAAAACGTATAATGATTATTACAGTATATTTGATGACGCATCTTGGATATAAGGATGTATTTAAGACGGAAGTTTAATGTAATACCGGATAAATATATTTTCTGACCTAAATATCATATTTTAAAGCGAAGCAGTTCGGATAAAAATTTCATTATGGATTTTTCTCAGTGGTATAAACATATTATTATATTAAGCAGCCAGTTATCATATAATATATCTTATATCTTATATTTTATAGTTATTTAACCGAAACCGAAAACCGATTACCAGAACTGCATCAGGATGATGAAGCGCCGATGGGAGCGTCTTGTTCATGCTAAGGGGGATTATTTCGAAGGATGCCATGAGCCGGATAACGAAAAATAATGCCGTTAACAATGCTCTTTGTAACTTCAAAATAACAGCTTTTTCTAAATACATATGAAAGTATATACGGCACTTAAATAAAATATATATTTATTTTTAATTTTTGTTTATTTGTCTGTTTGTTCCGGGCAATCTCCGAAACGGTTGGACCGATTTTGACTGGACTTCCACTGTAAGAAGTAACTTAGGATACTTTTATCTGAGAAAAAGAATTAGAGTTCTGTGCAAATAAAAAAATGGTTATGGTGAATCAATTCGGTCTCTTAAATGGCTTACGCTAAGTAAACTATGTAAATATATGAAATTAAGTACTACATAATCATAGGATTAAAAAGATCCACAAAAAAAACACCGAGAGTAAATTATACCTATCTTCTAAAGAACACTCACAACAAGCATTATTGCCTTTAAAATAACCGCGAGCGGGGGACCAAGATTCGCGCGTGTGTCCGATCGATAGCATTCTGTAGTCCACGTGAGCGAAGTCGCGGCCACAGCTAGTATTAAATAATATACTATTTAATATAGGTCGAAGAATCTTTCGATGTGATTATGGTTTCCGTATTAATAACTTAGTATTCGTACGGTGAAGACTTCAGGACTACAATAAAAGCTGTTGCTGAGTGCTATCTCGTTGCCCATCTCGTTGTGTCTTACAGGCCCCCCCAAGTCCGGTGAAGCTGTAAGTAGAAGCCGTCAGAGGCTCCAGGGCCCCTAAGGCTAACAGTATAGTCAGTAAAAAAAGCGGATTATAGGACATAGAAAGAAAAAGTATAAACTCCACGGTGTGCAAATGAAATGTATTCTACATTACGTTAATAGTATGTATATTATGAAAGTTTATTAATGAATATGAATTTAATTTTAGCGAGAAGTATTAAATATGCGACAGTAATAATTATACAGTTAATATGATATAACTGGTCGTTTAATTATACTCGTAGAAGATAATATTTACAATGGAAACGTACATTAGCACAACGCTCTGATTAGCAAGTGGGGTGAACAGAGAACAATGGTCAATTATTCGTGTATATTGCATTACATTACTGTTCACAAAACGTTCAATATAAAATTTAATTTAAATAACAAAAGGGGTGTTTTGTATGTGCCTTATCACTTATCACAGTTTCAAAATATTTAGGTCTTTGTTTAATGACAATATGGTTGGCTGTTTGGCAGAATGGTTTTAAAATCGTTTTTTTTTTTTGTAGAATGTATAAAGGTATGAATATACACAGGATCACCGCCTTTAAAAGAACCTCGTTTGTGCTCATGCCTATTTGATGACCCGTTTAAATTATCTGGCGAAGTCCGAGAAGAAATGTTTAAACTGTCCGATGAATGATGATTGATGATTGACTTTGTAATGATGAAGTGTGCCGGGTGTTTGAAAAGAACTGCAAAAGACCAAACAACTATCCAATGCACTGTACATTCATGTAAAAGCCAATTTTGTGCATCGTGTATCGATTCATCTTCTATTCCTGTCGTTCGTAAAAAAACATGGAGATGTCCTAAATGTTGTGAGGCAGAAAAAAAAGAAGGTGATGACAGTCCAGCAACTGCAGGTTCTGGATGTGATTCTCAAGATATTACTTATCGGAGAAAACCAGAGACTCAGCTTCTGGATTCTGACTTAAAGGAGTTTACCAATGAAATTCGGTACCTAACCTCCGAAATAAAATCATTCAAAGTAAAGTTAGAAGAAGCAACAAAGTCGCTTTTATTCTGCCACGAACGCTTAGATGAATTTATGACATCTATGGCAACAGTTAATATTCGAATTAAAAATCTGGAAAAAAGAGATAATGAAGTCATCAACCTTAAAGCGGAAATAATACAACTCAAGAATGAAATCAAGGTTAAAAATCAAAATGAACTGCAAAATGACATAGAAATATTTGGAATACCAGAGAATAGCAGTGAAAACCTACAACATATGGTACAGATTATTGCCAGTAAACTAGATGCCAAGTTGGAAGACAACGATATTGATTTTATATCTAGAGTAGGTCCACACAGGCACTCATTAAAACTGCAGAATACAGGGAATAATATGCCTCGTCCTGTGGTACTGCGCCTTGTTCGTCGAGCTAAGAGAGAACAATTGCTGAAAGCGTCTAAAGTACGGCGTAACCTAACAAGTAATGACCTTGACATTCCGGGTGCACCAACTAAGCTCTTTTTCAATGAAAGACTAACTAAGGAGAACAGAATGTTATTTCGAGATACGAGAGCTAAAGCTAAGCAGTATGGATATTTGTTTTGTTGGTGCAAACATGGCATTATATATGTCAGGCAACGGGAGGGTAAAGCAGCACAATGTGTTAGTTCCTACCGCGATTTGGAGCGTATCTTTGATGCTGAAATTAAAAATGATGTCACAGTTAGGGTGGAATAATTTGAATAGTCCTTGTAAAAAAATATTGTGTTACCTTGAGCATGACTCACAGTTATTTATCTTATATTGTATCTTGTATAATCATTACTATTGTTGTAAAATTCTGCAACTACAATGTTCATTTAACTACTTTCGTATAATAAAACAAATACAACTATGGAATATAAATAATATTAAAGTCAATTTTATGATCTGTGTTAAAATGTGTATAATCAATCACTTTGTATGTCCCTTAGGCAGTTATAAAAATTTTAAAATATTAAATGGGATTCATTCATTATTGAGTATACTATATATAGTGATTGTTGGAAATGGCTGTAATATGTATATATGTATTTTCTTATTGTGTTTACAATGTTTATTGATTCTGCAGGTACTATGTTTGTTTAACTATTTTCTTTTAATGAAACATTTACAACCATGGAATATATTTAATAGTAAAGTAAATTTTGTGATCTGTGTTAAAAAGTGTATTAGCAATCAATTTATATCAATCTTAAGATATTATCTAACATTAAAAATGGTAAATGAGTTTAGTTTAATTTTAGGTATACTATATATTAAGATTATTAAAAGTAGCTGTAATATTTATATGATAATATGTATGTTTTTATTATGTCTACAGAGTTTATTAGTTCAGCAAGTACAATGCTCATTTAGATATGTTCCTATAATGATACATATACAACCATGGAATTTAAACGATGGTAAAGTCAATTTAATGGAGTATTTTAGAATGTGTATAGACAGTAAATTTGTAGTTCTCTTATGTGATTATGTAAAATTAAAAATGATAAATGAGATTTGTTCAATATTAGGTATACTATATATTAAGATTATCAGGGATAGCTGTAATATGTATATATATATGTTCTTACTGTATTTGCAATATTATTATATGTTTGATGTTATAAATGCATATATAGGGCAACTATGTGCTGGTAATATAATATTTACACTTTATTTACTAACTAATATTTTTGCAACTAGTCACAATGATCATTTTGTTATTATAATAAATGTATATTTAAACCTTATGTTCACACCACTTGATACATATAAAATCTATCTTTAAAAATGGCTATAAATGACATAAATAATGAAATAGACTTAATAGAAATAAAATGTCAAACTTTTAAAAGAACCAGAAGAATGTAAGGAAATTTTTAATACAAATTACGATTTTAAAGTATTGTCTATAAATATAAGAAGTATCAGGAAAAATTTTGATAGCTTTTTTGTTACTCTACAGCGTTTAGATATAAACTATGATGTTATTGTGTTGACAGAATGTTGGCTTAATGATACAACTATAATACCCCAAATAAGTGGATATTCTTCATATAATACTGAACAAAATACCAATCAAAATGGTGGTGTTGTGGTTTATGTAAGTGACAAATGGGGGCCTAGCGTTATTGAACCCTGTATATCGGAAGTAGACTGTTTAGTTATTAAAATACCAAATCTTATTACTATATTTGGTATTTATCGATCACCCTCATTTTGCGCAGTAGATAATTTTTTATTATCGCTAGAAACACAACTAAATACTTATACAGAAAACCAAACAATTTTAATAACTGGAGATGTTAATATTAATATTATGGAAAACAGTAATAACTACTCAAGCAATGCAAACAGTCAGGTATATCAATGTTTTATGGCTGAATACGGTTTTATACCGGTAATTACAAATCCAACTAGAGGTGCGAATTGCCTAGATCATATTTATGTGAGATCGAATTTTACATCAATTGGAGCAGTATGTAATTCTAATGTAACAGATCATGATATTGTAATGGTCGCATTAAATATAAATGGTCCAAAGCCCAAGAATCAAAAACGGGAAAAAATTAAAATAGACACTGACGCTGTTTGTAAGGATATTATCGACATAAATTGGGATATCTTAGATACTAATAATGTAAATGAAGCCACTAACACGTTTATGCAAATATTAGGGAATACTATAAGTAAATATACAAAGAAAATAATAATAAGTAAAACCAAATATAATATTAAACCTTGGATCACTCCTGGGTTAATACGCTGTATGAGGCATAGAGATAAATTACACTTACGAGCAAGGAGCGATCCTGATAATACAGTTGCACAAGTTATATACAGTAGATATCGAACATTTTGTAATAATATTCTACGGAAACTAAAAAATGAATATAAAAATATAGAACTTGAATCTAATAAAAATAACCCTAAAAAGCTTTGGGTAACTATAAAAAATATCTGCAGTATTAATAAAATTAACAAAGATCCTGTGCACCTCTTAAACCTTAAAAATGCCAATGGAAGTCAGCAATCACTAAATATGTGCAATGATCATTTTACATCTGTTGGAAGTAAGCTTGCTACTAGAATTCTTCATGATATAAATACAGATGAAAAAAGCTTAACAAACTTAGTTAAAATCAATAATACAGCCTCTGAATCTTTCTTCCTGAGACCAACTGACAACGTAGAAGTAGAGAAACTGATTATTAACCTACAAAATGGTAAAGCACCAGGGATAGATGGGTACACTAACAGTTTAGTTAAATCTATACGAAATGCTATTATTCAACCACTCACCATAATCTTTAATATCAGTCTGGCTATGGGTGTATTTCCTGAAACATGGAAGATAGCGGCTGTTTGTCCTATACATAAGGGTGGAGCTAAAGATGTACCCGATAACTATCGTCCGATTTCTTTGCTTGGGATATTTTCAAAATTACTTGAAAAAATAGTGAAATATCAACTAATACAATATATCGAAAAATTTAAATTAATATCTGACAGACAGTTCGGTTTTCGACGGGGTAAATCAACGGAGGACGCGGTGTTATTGCTAACATCAACTGTAGCGAAGAAGCTAGACAAGAGACTGTGTTGTAACGGTGTATTTCTTGATCTGGCAAAGGCCTTTGATACTGTGTCTATTCCTATATTGATAAGAAAACTTGAGTGTATGGGAATAAGAGGCATCCCTTTGCAATGGTTCGCAACATACCTTACTGGACGAAGGCAGTGTATTAAAATTGGACAACTTACAAGTGACTTACAGAGTGTTTCGTTTGGGGTGCCACAGGGTAGTGTACTTGGACCAACATTATTTATTATTTATTTAAATGACATCCATGAGCTTCAAATCATGAATGCTGAGATATTTTGTTACGCAGATGATACTGCGATAATCTTTCACGGTACATCTTGGAATGAAGTTCAGAGGTATACAGAAATTGGCATGACTAGGATATATTTCTGGTTGCAGCGTAATCTTCTTACACTTAATACAAAAAAAACAACTTACATAAATTTTCATAAGACATTCGCTTCAGCACCACCTACACTACCTGACATCAGAATACACACATGTGCTAGACTTAATGATTTTTGTGATTGTGACAAATTAAGCAGAAATACACTTATAAAGTACCTAGGTGTTCAAATAGACCAGCGTCTTTCATTCAAGAATCATATAGAAGTACTGGCTCGGCGGTTGAGAAGAGTGGTGGGTGTTATGAGGCAATTATGCTCTGTAGCATGCCTTGCCACCCTAAAAACCATATACTTTGCTCTTTGTCAATCTTTGATTTTATACTGCATCACAAGTTGGGGCAGTGCTGCTAAAACTAATATGATAGTAGTCGAAAGAGCCCAGCGCTCAGTAATCAAAGTCATGCTGCGGAAGCCTTATGGATACCCAACCACAGAGTTGTACAAAGAAAGCCGATTTCTTAGTGTGAGACAATTGTTTATACTGCAAGTTGCTCTTAGAGAACATAGAAAGGTAGCCGTCTTACCGGAATACAGTGAAATGTCAGGACGTGGTGTATTCCGTGTGAGAGCTCCCTTGGTGGGCACGGCCTTTGCGCAAAGGTTTGGCCCGTTCATTGGCCCCTATATTTACAATAAAGTACAGAAGCTATGTTCAATTGGAGACTGTTTGCTTTACGAAGCAAGAAGGAAAATTATTGGCTGGCTAAGTACCCTGACATATAACACAACTGAGGATGTACTTACAATTCAAAAATAATTTTACATTTTACTTCTTCTCTGATTACTAAAACTGTAAGTAATTTTCCATGATGGTTTTGGCTGTTGCATTTATATTGTGTGTTATTTTATTTATGACAATATGTATGTTGTATATAATTATGTTTATGTAGTATAAAATATGTGTCTGTATTGCATACTATATAACGGTATAATATGTAGTATAATGAATAAGTAATGTGTAATGTAATGATTTCAGATGTTATTATGAGTAAGTATAAAATGGTAACTCGTATGTAAGGTTCCCAAGACACAGGCATGCCTAGTTTGGGGCCATTGTTAAAATTTAAGTTGTAAATTTAAGTTTTAATAAATAAATAAAAAAAAAAAAAAAAAAAAAAAAATACATGTCTTATATAATCGTGAAGATCGCATCTAATTCCGTTTAGTCGAATTCATGTTATAAGCGAACAGGGCAGGACAGAAACATATTGCATTTTATAAAGGTTCCACACTCGTTTAACGCACAGTAATTATTGAAATCTCGTAAATTTAATGATACTCAAATTATTCTCACTTCATATAGGTACCCAATCATTTTTGGAATGACATTACTTCTTGTGTACAAAAGTTCATCGAGATCGGTCAAGCCGTTTTTGAGTTAAATACGGAGAAGCAAATACAAAAAAAAATGTAATGTCATATTTGTGAGCAGTCTCCTTTACAATAGGCAGCTATTTGGAAATTTGGAAAATTTGATGTACAGACAGAACTACAAATGACATTAATGGAAAGAACTATAGATTACAAAGAACTACGAAGAAGCGAAAACGTATTTTGAGTATAATATTCATATTATTGCCAGTACTTTGCCTACTCTAAATAAAGATACGAGATGGATATAAGGATTGATTATATTGTAATTTACTAAATTGGTTCTAAACAAGTTAATTTTACTAGAAAATTTACACTCAATAGAAATTAACATGAGAGTTATTCAAAAGAAGCCGTATATCATATAAGGATCGATACGGCCGCGCGGCCGCTGCATCAAGTTAGAGAAGCCGATCGGATTAATTAAGGACTGTTCAATACATTATGCAGTTTAGACTGTGGTATAAGTTATAAATATTTAGAGATTTATTAATCTCTATATATTATTACGCGAACGTTTTTTTTATGCCACTGCCATATATCCTTTAATATTTCATCAAAATTAATGATTCAAACATCATTTTAAAGTTTATGTTCCCCGTTATTGATTTAAAATACTGTTTACGTAAAAAAATATGTTGAAAATTCCTTTAAAGGAATGCTACCTGTGGCCACCTATTAACAATTTATTTAATTAACATGGCATCTGTTATTTAGATTGTTTACATTGTTTAATGTGCGAAATATTCGCAGAGATAAGTTAGAGTTCATTAAAAGTAAAATACGCGACTGCAACAAAAACACTCGCTAAAATATAATATATTTTTCTATTTTTGCTTTTTATTTGATCCCCAGACCTCGTACTTACATATTATATTGTCTCGTATGCTAAAATCCATCAAGCCGTTTAGGCTACATAGCGTGTCAAAGAAATAGTACAGACGCTTGAAAAACATAAAAAAAAACATCTTTTTTCGCAGTCGGGTAAAAAGTAAAAATGTGATATTATTTATTATCATGTTGTTATGTATGGAACTGATTAAATCTTACTACGTAATGACGTAGTTTTGGACAAGTTAAAGGACTTGTGTTCGAAATCTAATAAAGCTTAGTAATCAGTCAAGGAATACATTGTAATGAAACAACTTAGTATGCATTGTTCTTGTTCTTTGTTGACCTTAATCTCACCTAAAGTTGACGATGCACCATAGATGGGGAATACGACAAAATCTCGATAAGTTCTCAATTGCAGCTACTGACACACCTTTAGGTGCTTGCCAACAGATTTAGAACTTGATATTGGTAGCTAAATAAGCGAGTATTAGAATAATTGTTCATTTAATTAATTGTCCCTTGGATACAATTTTTTTTGGAGTCACATGATTGAAACGCCAATCAGAAAACGTAACGTCATCGTATAATATTTTTATACACAGTGGAGTGTTATTGTTATTAGGTTATCTTCTGATCAGTCACGGTCAGTCACGGTTATACATATCAACATAATGGCTAATGAAATGCCTAAAAAGTCTAATAAAGTTGCAATAATTAATAAATACTTTTAAAAAGTTGTCTACTCCCGGATTAAAAAATACTCGAAAGTAGGTTTTACATTGTAATTTTATATGTCGATTTATTTAAATGATAATATTTCAATTGTAAATATTCTCACGATAAATTTGTAGTCGTTGTAGAAAACTTCTAAAATTGTATAACAAGTTTATGATTTGTACCGCAACGTGTTTTATATATCTATCAGTCGATATAACAGTTACATACCACTAATGGCTTCGCTTTGCGTCTCTTCTGCCTTACAGCCAGTGACCTATAACGTGTTCGTAGAAATGGCGACAACGGACAACTGATTTATAGGTACATTTCCTATAAGAAAAATCGCTTAACTTGCTTTACAACTTTGTTGAAAGTAACGCAGTGTTACACGATAAGGGTGACCTTGGTCCTTACTACATTTTATCACGTAGTAACTTTTTTCAAAGATACATACATATATTTTTAAGCTCAATAGATGGTTTTTTGCTTTAACGTGCTAATCTATGAAACTACCAGAGAGATTTGAAAAATTCTTTTTGCATTTTAAAGCCAATTTATTAAGGAAGATTATTCGTTATAAAACTTCACGCTACAACCATAAGGAGCGAAGCAGTTACCATGAACGTCAAACAATATCGCATACTGTAGGCAAGTACGGGAAACGAAAACAACAATAGGCATATAAAAAGCGTGGCACATAAGTTTTAAAATTGTTTGATTAATTAATTTTGGTTTAGAATTAACGGAGATATGGCTTTGAGAAGAAAAACACATTTCAGAAATAATAATATATGTGGGATTGTGGGTGTGGAATATAATATTCTTTATCGGTACTCTAGTGGTTTAGTAATAATCACACTCTTAATCTTAAATATACAAATCTTATTAAAGCACGTCTTAATACCGCGAACGTCGTCACACAACCCAACCCCCATCCCCGCTCCCCAAACCCTTTTCCTATTTACATTATCATATTGTTCATTCACACTGTTGGCCCGTTCATAACGTCATCTCTTTTACATCATATTTCACTAAATAATAACCAATAAAACACACCATAGATATTTTAGGTTTTGTAAGCAACGGTCATTCTATCATACATCTACATATATTATTTGATATTTTATTAATTAATTAATAATTAATTTATATACATAACATATAAAATAACATAACATTTCATTTGTACATAACGTTGCTTTATTTTAATGAAACTAAATAAATAAATTTACGGTTCGTACATTTGTAGATGCTGTTACTCGCCAATTAAAAATTACAACACGAATGTCATTGCCATCAAACAAACAGAAATATAATTTTCAAAAGCGAGAAGTTTTTTCCCTCTTTTTTATGCGATTGCCTCAAAAGGAAGGTAATGTTTTTCGAGAGTGTATGTATGTGTATGATGGTATATTTCTTTAGTAAGTTCTGAGGGCAGAACTACTTGATGGATTTTCACATGAGGTGTCGTTAGATTCCTCTTAGTTGTTTGTAAAATATTTACTCGATTAGTCTTGTTACAAAATTTTATTACAGATATTAGAAATATTTATGAAATTGGAGATTGTGACAGACTAGTTTAGTACTAGCGCTATCTCAAGTATGTATTAGTAAGAAAATGTGATAATTATTAGTTATAGAACTTAACTGTCAAAATTTTTTTAATCCTAGGTTCTTTTGTGTATTTTCTAGTATTTGTGCCAGCAATAAACGTTTTTATCATTCTTCCTTAAAAAAAAAAAAAAAAAATATATATATATACACATATAAAATAAATCTACACATAAACAGTTATTACATTATACAAATAAAAATAAGTAAAAATTTATTAATTATCTAAGAACGAGTAAAGTTGCGATGTTTTTTATAAATTATCCATGACGAATTTTTGGGTTAACGATTTCGTTTCAGACGAACCGTTACATAACCGGTTAAAGTTTGAAAAACTGGGGTGGAGTCAGTATGTTTATCGGAATATTGTTCACTTATATTAATAAAGTTAAGACTGTTATTGTAAACAAGAAAATCCTGTGAAGGTTTTATTTATTACTAAATTATGATTGATGATTCTTCGTATGTATGATAAAAAGCTCGTCATAGTGATTGTTTACGAGTGTCGCATTTTGTTAAACTTATAAATTAATAACGTCTTTGGTTATGGTTGAACATCAATAAAAAAATATATACATTTGAATTGAGCAGCCTCCGTTTTTTGAGGTCGGTTATAAATCCATTATTATGTTAGAACATACTATATATAGTTCACTGTCAAATTGTAGTTCTGTCACGTACGCACTTGCGTCATACTATCTAGCATACAAATTACATTGTGAATTAACAATTATTATAGGCAAGTATTGTGAGATGATACTTTTATATACTTTATATTCATATTCTCTCCCGACTATGTGATTTTACTTTCTTTACTTTAATAACAAACGATTTATAATAGAATTATAAATAAATTGCTTGGAAAAGTTTAAAGTGATAATCGAGAATCATGTCGATACGTATGAACAACATCGTAACCTTTTTTGCATTTTGATTAAAATGTTAATTGGATGATACTTATTTTTAAATTTCTTTCGATTTAATAGTTGTGAAATGTGACTAATTAATTAACGATGATATTATATACATGAAACATCTTTTTACAGTATATCAAATTACAAAATTTACAGTATTACAAATTACAAAATTTACAGTAATAATTTTAATAGTCAAACAAAAATGTATCTATTAGTCATAGAGTTAAAGCTGTAAAATTCAAATATATATTTATTTGTTTAGTATATATTTCTATTATTTTATTTTAATGAAAGTTACAAAGTTATTCATATTCTGTGTTAATATGATGTATTAAACTCTTTATTACTTCTAAGAAAACTGATTGCAGTTTAGTTCGAATATTGATTCGATGCATTCATTTTTGTTTTTATCTCTATCATTTTCTTATCACTTTACAAAATCTTTTTCTTGGTAATGCCAAATCAAAACAATTTTTTGTTTATTGTATTCCATTTATAATTATTCACGTTTTACTATTTTTGAACTGTTTGCTCAGATAGTTAAGTAATTGCCTTAATCGCTAATTCGCCTGGAGGCAGTCTTTACTATTGTTAAATTAAATCTAATCTAATGTTAAATGTAATATAACATACTAGCGCTTTGACCGCGTCTTCTCTCGCGCCATACTTCAGTTATGTCCCATCTTTTTTACTTACTAAGTTGTTAAATACCAATATACATAGATCTCTCCTCAAAAATTACGGATTTTCATACAAACTCCTTAGTTACTTGGGGCATATCGCTCGTAGAACAAATGGCCGATAGATGTGAAGAGTTCTCAAGTGACGACCAGGCATCGGAAAGCTTATTGTGGGCTGACCCGCTATATGGTGAACCGACTACCTGGTAAATTTTGCAGCAACCCGCTAGATCCAAGCAGCACATGACCAGTCAAGTCTTTGGGAGAGGTCAATATCCAACAGTGGATGTCTTTTAGCTGAATGGTTGGATGGAATCACGTTTGAAGGGCTCAGCAGATTCTAATGATATTTAGGATAGAACTCGATTATGTCGTGGAATAAGATACAGTATAATATTTAAGTTTTATTTTATACCCCAGGTCACAGATAGGCTCTAAATGAAGCGGGCTGGTTGCAGCTACTGTGTAATATTATTATATGAGTCATCTTAAACTAGATTACTTAGTCAAAACATATATAGATTTTAATCATATACCGTGACAGTAACTATGACGTCATAACACTATATTTCAGGGCATCGCGTCACGTGGCCCCGTATGATTGTTCTCTGCGGACTCCGAAACACGACCGACCTCGAATTTAACGAGCCACTTGTATTTTACACACAAATTGAATACTATCGTGACTTTCGCAACATATGGCGTGGCGGTCACTGTCTCGCTTTACGCACCTCGTTATGCATCACTTGGTAATTTTAACTTACAAGACAATTTCAGAATATCTCTAATAACGCAAAAATACGTTACGTTACATATATTTAAAAAAATAGTGACTTTTCCTGGCATCACCCTATCTCCGCTATTTCTTTATCAAATACCGAAATCATTTTAAAGCTTATGTTCCCCGCTTTTGACGAAACATAGACACATAATTTAAAATTAAAGTTTTCTATATAAAAACAAGTTTTTAATCAGGAATGCCATCTGTTGATGCTAATAAAAATATATCCAAGGCACCATCTAATAAGAATCTGATTAATTAACTTGAAAGCCGATGCATGGTTAGATTATTTACATCTTATAATATGCGAAATATTCACACAGGTCAGCTAGTATGTTAAAATATTAATTGTATTAAATAAGCGATGGTCTGTCAAAGGTGTTTATTGATTTTGTTAATTAATTAATGGCTTTTTGGCAAACATTGTATTTACCTTTTTAACATTGCAAGTTGCCAAAGCAAAAAAGTCCCTACTAAATAAAATACAGTAGGTACCTACATCATATTCGAAAGAAAATTGTATAGAAATACTTTAATAATGGCTAGAACAATAAACACAATATTTATTTTAATTTATGACAATATTTGGTGTACTAAAAATGACAAAACAAGAACTTTTTCGCTTATTCCTTAAATGTATTAAAAATCAAAATCAGTATTTGTATAACTGTTTTTATATGTAATTTTTTATGTTGGTTTTGCTTTGTGTTCGATAATCGTAAATGTTACCGGTAAGAAATCTACCATTTTGAATTTTTTTCATTACGAAAGTGTGATAGCGGCGAAACTTTTCTAAACAAAAAAAAAATTAAGCATGATCTAGCAATTAAAGGTTATATATACACTTTTAGAAGAAATCGCCTAATTAGATTAAAATAGAGCATAAAGTCTTCACCAATTATTTTATATCGATTCTCTGTCATAGTCTAAACTAATCAACCAACTTTTAAATTACAAATCGTTCAAGCGACGCTAATGTAATTGTATGAGTTAGAAAACAGCAATGGTTAAATGTCGATCGTTAATGTCGCGCGAATGATTACGTCATCGATCACACGCACGCTTCGCCGACATCAATATGCGCGTGAGCAGACAGTAAAATCAATCAAACACAGTGCAGATAATGTAGTAACGTAAATTATTATACTTTTATTTTTTGTTACAAATATATCTATATTCCTGTATTCATCTGAATTCACGATATTCCTCACGATGCAGCGATGTATTCCTTTTCATGGTGGTACCAATTCAAATTAGTAAACGTATGCGAATTAAAAAAAAAAACAGAGGCAGTCAAAAGGACTTCCGACAGAAGTGAAAACTCAATTTGGAATTTTTATAGCAATTATAGTCTGAATTATTACAGAGCATGTCGGTGACGCGAAATCACAAGATTTTACCCGTCCAAAGATTCAAACACGCGTATGATACACTCGAGTATATACAATGTATTAGTCTATATATGCGTATATACATGTACACAGGCCGCTATACTACGCGTCGCTAGTCTGACGCAAGCGCAATACGTCACGAGCATGTCGAGGTCAAAAGTGACGCGAAGGTCACACCAACCTTTAAGTTTTTTCCCTACAAAATCGCTCACTTCAAAAATCGTGATACAGGTTGAAGTGCAAATCTGCGGAAATTAGATATTCCGCAGTTATTGAGATTTAATGACAATTAACTTACCCTTAATAATGAATTTAGAAACTTTTATTATGAAAATAGAACGCACACATTCACACATTTCTATCGTAACAGTTATATCAGTGCGTGCACTATATTACTGATGTACAATTAACTAGTTTATATGTGTGAACGCACGGGAGCGATGATCTTGAATTTCACCAATATCCTGCTATACGTGTTTGTATAACCAGTTCACTTAGCAAGGTTTTACCGAGCCATAAAACATCCCTTTTTTACCGGCATACAGAACGACTTCTCTTTTTATGTCAGTCTTCCGTTCATTGACATAAGTTTTATATAGTATATTAGTAGTAAAACTTCTTTAGACGCGACTAAGGGTTCATACGATTTGTTTTTATTTCTTACATACATACATAAAACATGTCTCTTTCCAAACGGGGCAGGCAGAGACCACGTCTTTCCACTTGCTAAGATCCTGGCATACATCTTTCGCTTCTTCAACATTCATCAGTCTTTTCATGCATGTTCGTTGGTTTAGAGTTCAGTCGGTTTAAGTTTTTCAGAACGTCACCATTTTGATCGTGGAATGTTAGTCTAGGCCTTCCTCTTCCAACGTTACCATTCACGCTTGTCTTATAAATCTGTCTTGTCATTCTTCTTTCATTCATCCTGCCTGCATGCCTAAGCTATCTAAACACCCCTTTCTCAATCCGTGTGACTATCTATATCTTCTTTGACATCACAAAATTCTCTTAACACACTATTACTTATCTTGTCACTCAATTTCACTTCTAATATATTCCTTGGCGTTCTCATTTCTACTGCATTTATTTCTTCAGTGGCACATAATCTCTTATGGCCGTATTCACAAGTTTATGAATCTTGAAAAATCACGAATACGTCCAATAGTATCGTACACTCCATTTACATGTGCCGAATGTATGTTTGAATGGGATTTAAGGGCTACCCGACTGTATTGGTTGATGTCAGAGTGACGGAAGGTAACAAATAATTATGTTACGCATTTTTCACTTTGATGCATTATATACAAAACACACATATTAAAAAACTATGGTCCTTAATATATGAATTTATAATTTCATATAATATTTTAGTCCTTCAGTTTCGATGTTGTTATATCAATATTATATTTTATGTTCTGATGATTTAATAAAGATATTTATATTGTCATGGCATCGGCGAAGAAATTTTGTTTTCTTAAATTTCTTCTGTACCTTATTACTTATTTTGCTATGCAAAGAGATACTGCTAATTAATATTGTGTTATCGTCGGAAACTTTATCTGGCTATTACTTTCGTTAAATATTTTTTTATAACTTTTGATTATCGATGTGATTTTTTATAGTTTCGTGTATGTTGTTATGTTATCATATTCAAGTAATGGAGGTCGAATCTCTGACGATATTAAGGACAGCTACTGTCTTTTTACTCTTTACCAAGTCATCCTTAGGAGATATAAAACAAAAAATAGCATTTACCTAAAATCAGTAATATTACATTAATCAGCCTAAGATATAATGTATATACCTAACTCGATTATACTTGCATTTTATATCTAAACTTTATAAAATGGTTAAAAAATATGTATATGTACCTAATATGTATGATATGTAAGAAAAATATTTTTAACATTTCACGAGAATACGAAACGGTTCGAAATAAAATGTTCACGTAAATCAATTTGTGATTCAGATAGATGTATCGAATGATTTAATGATTTCCGGAGTTAAATTGAAATTGATTCTGAATTAACGCAATTGACTGATATTGCGTTTATAAAATACGCACGCCATCCGATTCTCGAATTGGTGTTTGGTACATTTTTTTTCCTGTTGAAAAATAAAGAAAATTATTATACAACATATCTTGTTAAATTATAGAACAAAACAAAAGCATGATTATTTGACAAATATAAAAAAATACCGCATAATTATTTTTACAAATTAACCTTCAGTCATGGATTTTGATAGTATACAACTTTAAGATTTGAATATTTGTTAATAAAATAAATAAGCAAAATTGTCGACGTAAAACAACACTCATTTATTGTAATTTCGTTTAATATTGAATAATTAAAGTAGTAAATTATATAGATATTATCTACCAATAATTTGAAATCCGTGTGAAGCCTAATTTAGTTTCAAAAATCGTTTTAAATAAAATAATATTAAAAACTACAAGTAGCGAATGCCATCTAACTTGCCGCCAGAAGGAAACATATTGAGAAGGCTGGCCGTATTGCCTCATTGTTTGGCAATGCTTTTAAGCTGTCTCTAATCGCGAGACTGGTTGACCACCCGCATCCGGACCCCATGGTCCTAGAGTATCGACTCCAAAAGGTACAAATACGTAAGCTCAAGGCAACATAGTTACGCCGCTAGACATCTTTCGCTGAGGCAGCTGCTGTGTTAGCTCTCAATGAAATAACTGGGAGATGGGACGGGACTGTGCCAAAGTATTATATAAAACAATATTTACATTTAACTTATCAGTTATTTCTTTACTACTTCCGCCTGAAAAGAGATTAGCAGTTGTTTCGACTTTCTGAAACCGTTTGATAATAATTGTTAAGTTGAATCTGAAAATGTTAAATATGAAACTAATTGTGGAAAAGAAGATAAATCAAAAAGAGAAATTTTAGTAACTGAAACGATTAAAGAGATGTGATCGAGCCCGTAGCCCCGATCGTTATTAACATATAACTAATAAATATTAAGTGTTAAAGAAATAATAATAAAATAATAAAAATCAATAAATTAAAAAATAAATAAAAACTATTTTGCAGAACACAATCGATTAAACATGTTTCGCCCCTCAACGAAGCATCCTATGATAGATATTTACTCCTCTGAAGGTAGCGGGCGAGCGAACGCTGCGCGCCGCGGCCATCGCGTCGATTCGCGGCGTATTTTATTTTCTAAAATCGCAATTTGCTCTTAACTTGTATCCTACGTGATGTGGTAGCCGAACATGATGTATATTTATTTCTTCTATATAATACCGGTTCTTATTAAATTAAATAATATACTTTAAAATTATACTTATTTCCTCTCTATTAAACTGAAACCGAATTACACGTGTATGTCTTAAATTAACGAAATATTTCACGAGCTATTTCATACATAATTTCTTTATTTCTTTAGTATATCTATATAAAGCACTTTGAGAATCATTGCCGTATAATTTGATTATGGTGTAGAAAGATATGATTAAATAACAGAAACTATTCGTACAGTAACAATCTGCCTGATGGAATTTCCCATCGGCAATATCTAAGGGGTATTCCTATTTTTGACACACTTAGGGGTTTAATTTTCAAAAAAAAATCTTAGTACAGTCCTTTATTTTTGAATCCCAAAATCATCTTTTTAGGACATGCTAAATAAATACAAATAACAAATAAATAATTTAAACATTATGTTTGTGAAAATTATTTTTAAATTGTTCTTAAGTTTCATATAAAGAGTAATATAATCTATTCCAGTTTATGTTGTCCAAATCGTGGGTCCCTACAGATCTCTGTAGTCACTGTCCAACTTAAACCTAACTTAGAAAAAAACTTCACATAATATAACGTTAGAAATATTTTAATCCATTATTTACCTCAGTACCTATATCAGATAAAGTAAAACTTATAAATAAATAATATTTATAGATTTTGTCGTCATAATACGTACCTATTTTACTTACATATATATTACTGAGCTGTCTCAATTGTTAGCAGAAGTATGTATAATAACTATACTATTAAAATTGTCCAATTCACGATTATTACATTGTTTTAAACCGATATTAATAAAACTGATCAAAGCTGAAAATTAATAGTCCTAAAGTAAATACGTAAAGAAACAAATACACTCGCTTACCAGCGTATTAGAATCGCGTCTGTTACGAGTAAGTTTGAATGCGGCAACCAATATTGCTTAATAGGCATATACATCAACACGTTAAGACATTAACATGTCTCGCACACGTTTCTCGCGTAGAAAGTGGCACTTGCTGCACGGTGACTGTTAATGCAGTTTTTAGAGAAAATCCATGTTTCAGTTCCGGTGTGTCTCGTAGCCCTTATAACTGACCTACATTACATCTGGAATTGTTATTGACTTGTTATCGGTGACCTACTTTGTATTGATTTACATAATTTACTAAGATTACATATCTAGTTATTATAATAAGTTTGTAGGTATATTGTTACTCTTGTACAATTTTCTGTTTCGCTTATATGTGGTACATAATTTGTTTCTGTGTAACTTTTAAATTTTCCATTTATGAATGATAGTATTATATGACGCATTATATTATCTATTTTTTATTTAGCGAGAATGGCAAAGAAAAATGAGATGTAGGGCCCAAAAAAAATCTTTAGAGATTTCTTTCTACTTGGAGCAGACCGACTGGTGGAATAACTCCACCATACAGAAGTTCGCAGCCAAATAACCTTGTGTTGTATTCCTGCGGTTAGTAGGGGTTCCAAAGATTTTTGGGGTAGGGAGGTTCACGGTTCACGCTCTAGTGATACCTATGGTATTACCAGCGTCCATGATACCCACTTACCACCAAGCGGGTCATATGCTTGTTTGCAACTTATGTTGTATAAAAAAATATATTATATACTATATTATATTCTGTATGTGGGATCGTAGAATTTGACAATAATTAAAACTTTTGTTCGTCGTGATTATAGAGTTCTACAATGTGGGTGAACTGATTGTAAGTATCATAATTATATCAAAAGCAGCAAACAGGTAGACGACTCATCTTTTGGTAAATGATTACCATCAACATGTACAACTGTAAGAATCAGTGTTAGTGCAAATAATACAATTACAGTAATGTTGCTGACCTTAGAGGCCGTATTTCAATCCCTATTTAAAGAGTATCATGTCATAGAAACCGTGGAAAACCCATTTCACAACTCTAGGGTTCAACCCGGTTTCACTGTGTGAGGGTGACAGCTAACCAATGGCGGAAAGTTTGGAAATAGTTTCTAAAAAGTTGAGAATACATTATAAAACTCAACATTTTACATTCATCGTGTAAAAATTAGAGAAATCATTACTTTATGTATATAATGTATTAAATTGCTTTTTATTTTGTGTTTAAATATTGGCAAAAATTTAAATATTAACAAGTTTTTAAAGCATAAACATTGCATAATTAAAAACTTAAATTACATGACATACTTATTTGAATTGTTAATTTTTTACGTAACTAAATTTTGCGCTTTACCTAAAGTAAATTATCTACGGTAATTATTTTTAGTTACTCTTCATTAGTGAAAACTTTGGTGGCCCTAGTTAATTTTGGATGCATAAGGATTATAAGGATATTTATGTAATACCATTGTATATTATACTATCCTTGCCTTGGTTTACACGATTCTTATCTACTCTGTGTACACTATACTTATAATATAATAATATTAATAAAGATCAAGAGTTTGTTTGTTTGTTTGAACGAGTTCATCTCTGGAACTACAAGTTAGAGCTAAAAAATCTTTCTGCATTTTATAGCCTGCTTATTAAGGAAGGTTATAATATGTCTATGATCATTCTGCCACCCTTAGAAGCGGATCAGTAACCACGAACTGTAAAGCTGTAGGGCAACATAGTGCAACAATTCACCACGCATAGCTAGTGATAATACACAAAAAACCTGTACAAACTTTACCAACAACGTAAACTACTAACTGAAAAAAAAAACAAAATATATGAGAGAATAATTCATTGAAAAATAAAAACAATTTTTAACAAAAAAGAAAACCAACTTCAATTATTTTTCAAACCCCCGTCGGATCCGTGAATGTGTTATTAGGTATCGATATTATATTCTTTTTATGTCATTTATCTTAGATTATAAGTAATAAAATGTAAAAAATGTAGTTAAATGAGGAAAATTACATGGCAATAAACGCGGCGTGGCGCAGGGTACCGCCATACTATCAAACGTACCGTTGCGACGCGCCGCGCCGCGCCGTGGAAGGCGACGGTGTTATCGCATTTTAAAATTTTGCAAAATTTTAGGGAAACTAAAACTAAATATGTTAATTTTAAATCGCAATAACATTTTCATTTTCACAATAAATAAAATTTTGATATTTTTTTTGGTAATGTCATTGGGGTGCCTATTTACCCTTTTCGGATTCGATACATATTGTATAACAGTTCCCTGTTGTATCTATGAAGTCAAAGATCCATTGCCAATTAAATTAAAATGGGACCACCCTTGAGGTATTTATTATCTTTGCAACGAAAAAAGAATCATCTAAATTGGTTCATAAACAATGACGTTATGCCTGAACATCAATTAACAAAAAAATTATATATACATATATACAATCGAACCGAGAAACTCCACCATTTTTTAAAGTCGATTCCCTTTAACATATATTTTAACTTTTACGTTCATTATCCGCTCTCCTGAGTAATGGAAACACAGCTGAACAATTTGGATAAATAAGCGACTTATGCGACACTCTTTTCTAGGTATTTGACTGGTGGGCGCGCCTCCGCTGATTGACCGAGATTTCCGCAATATATAAATATACGTGGGCTGTTCAAAAAATTGTTAGTGAAATGAAAAATAGTACACGAATAAAGTTTATTTATAGCTTTTCAAAATATTCCCCACCAAACCCAATGCACTTATGCCGAATGTATATAACCCTCGTTTATAATCATAAAAAAATCATAGCACGAAAAGTTTTTCGTGAGACGTCCATTGCTGAAAAGAAGAGTGACTTTAATCTATAAAAATATTTTGAAAAATTACTACCAATTATTTAAAACAACAATTAAGTGGTCAATGATTTTCACCAAAGAGATTTGTAATGAAATTAGCTATCAATTCATCTGATATCTTCCGATTGTTATGAAACTTTGGTGAGTTGTGGTGCGTACGCCCGCGAAGTTTCTGTGTTAGTACAACCGGTTTAAAACAGATGACGTGCAAGTAATTTCATTTTCAATACAGCGGGAACGAAGGTGCGGGCAAAAGCTAGTATATAATATTATACAAAGAAAATAAGTTATCGAATAGATTGGATCTTATTATTTTTAACTCTAATGTAATTCAGTGATAAATATATTTCAGTATGCTTCGCGCGGGTAGAACAATACTTAAAAAAATAATTTTCTTTTATGTTTCAATTATGGAAGCATTCGTTGCTACTGCCTTTGGTTAATAGATGTCGTTACTTATATTATATAAAATTTCACCTCACCCTATACAATCTTAGATATTGAATTTGAAAAAAAAACTATGAAATGCGTCTCTTTTAATTTGTCACTGAATTGCTAAATACCAATTTTCATAGATCTTCCTTTAATATTATGGATTTTCATACAAACTTTAATCCCCTTTTCCACCACCCTAGGGGTTGAATTAAGAGATATATATATATGTAGACAATTAATTATAATGAAAACGATGAGAGTTCTGCAAATAATTAATGTTTACAGTTACAATTGTTTAAATACTTTAAAAAATCATGAAAATTTACAAATTTTAAATATCCATTTTACTGTTCTTTACTTATGTGTAGGGTAGGTGTAGGTATCACACTATAAATGCGTGGCGGTACTCCTCAGCGCTTGTTTCGATATTGCACGAGATAAAACCAATGTAGGTCGCAACTCGCAAGGAAGTTCAACGCTTTATACTGGCAACCTTGGTTCTACTCGCATCAGATTTTTCGACATTACTTTTACAGTTATTAGTAAAAATGTGTTATTGTTCTCTGGTATAATGCCTACGTATTCATTCTGAGTTTATTCGAATATAATTGTACAGATTTATTAATTTGTTGTATTTACTTGATGTATTGTTTTATTACTAGTCGAAGAATAATGATGACCGTTTTTACATCGACAATCACTGCTGTCAATCTGTCTCAGAATACCACAGAGAATAGAACTATATATTTGGATATACAGATGCTGTTGTCAGACGCGTTAACGCGATTCCATGTAGCGAGATTTTCACTACGTTTATAGTGATCACGATTTTAGCGAGTCTTGGTCCAGTTGGGAGCGAGAATTCCACCAACCCGCTTCGTAAGTGTATGATGACAAAATTGTTTGCCCTTCATTTCATTCTCACAATAGTAGTATTGCATTTTGATAATTTATATATTCTCACATTAAACTTTCACTAGATTGAACAATAAATTTTCTGTAGTCAGTAATGACCTAATGACACTATTCTGGCTACATATTATATGAAAGAGGTCAACAAGAATTGACTACTACTTAATATTATGTTTTGTCCAAACTTAATTTCAGATTTTGTACAAATGTACTTATTATACATCTATACTATGCGAAAAATGCGAAAAAAAAATTCTATAAATGCGAAAGTAACACTGTCTTTCTGTTACGTTTTCGCGCCCAAAGCGGTGAATAAATTTTGCTGAATTTTGGTATAGAGATAGATTGGACATTGGAAAAGAACATAGGCTACTTTTTGTTACGAAAATAAAATTTTATAGGAGGAAAATAGGGGATGAAAATTTGTAAGAAGAAACACTCAAACCAATTTTAATACAAATAGTGTTAAGCACATCTATGATATTTTTGGTTTGTTCTGTTCCGAAATCAGCCGGTGTATATGTAGTGATATAGCGTGGTGGTAGAGATTGCTACCATCATGCACATAGTGATAAACCCATCTTTAATTTTCTTTTGGTTTGTCCTGTTCCAAAATCAGCCGGTGTATATGTAGTGATATAGCGCGGTGGTAGAGATTGCTACCATCATGCACATAGTGATAAACCCATCTTTAATTTTCTTTTGGTTTGTCCTGTTCCAAAATCAGCCGGTGTATATGTAGTGATATAGCGTGGTGGTAGAGATTGCTACCATCATGCACATAGTGATAAACCCATCTTTAATTTTCTTTTGGTTTGTCCTGTTCCAAAATCAGCCGGTGTATATGTAGTGATATAGCGCGGTGGTAGAGATTGCTACCATCATGCACATAGTGATAAACCCATCTTTAATTTTCTTTTGGTTTGTCCTGTTCCAAAATCAGCCGGTGTATATGTAGTGATATAGCGTGGTGGTAGAGATTGCTACCATCATGCACATAGTGATAAACCCATCTTTAATTTTCTTTTGGTTTGTCCTGTTCCAAAATCAGCCGGTGTATATGTAGTGATATAGCGTGGTGGTAGAGATTGCTACCATCATGCACATAGTGATAAACCCATCTTTAATTTTCTTTTGGTTTGTCCTGTTCCAAAATCAGCCGGTGTATATGTAGTGATATAGCGTGGTGGTAGAGATTGCTACCATCATGCACATAGTGATAAACCCATCTTTAATTTTCTTTTGGTTTGTCCTGTTCCAAAATCAGCCGGTGTATATGTAGTGATATAGCGCGGTGGTAGAGATTGCTACCATCATGCACATAGTGATAAACCCATCTTTAATTTTCTTTTGGTTTGTCCTGTTCCAAAATCAGCCGGTGTATATGTAGTGATATAGCGTGGTGGTAGAGATTGCTACCATCATGCACATAGTGATAAACCCATCTTTAATTTTCTTTTGGTTTGTCCTGTTCCAAAATCAGCCGGTGTATATGTAGTGATATAGCGCGGTGGTAGAGATTGCTACCATCATGCACATAGTGATAAACCCATCTTTAATTTTCTTTTGGTTTGTCCTGTTCCAAAATCAGCCGGTGTATATGTAGTGATATAGCGCGGTGGTAGAGATTGCTACCATCATGCACATAGTGATAAACCCATCTTTAATTTTCTTTTGGTTTGTCCTGTTCCAAAATCAGCCGGTGTATATGTAGTGATATAGCGTGGTGGTAGAGATTGCTACCATCATGCACATAGTGATAAACCCATCTTTAATTTTCTTTTGGTTTGTCCTGTTCCAAAATCAGCCGGTGTATATGTAGTGATATAGCGTGGTGGTAGAGATTGCTACCATCATGCACATAGTGATAAACCCATCTTTAATTTTCTTTTGGTTTGTCCTGTTCCAAAATCAGCCGGTGTATATGTAGTGATATAGCGCGGTGGTAGAGATTGCTACCATCATGCACATAGTGATAAACCCATCTTTAATTTTCTTTTGGTTTGTCCTGTTCCAAAATCAGCCGGTGTATATGTAGTGATATAGCGTGGTGGTAGAGATTGCTACCATCATGCACATAGTGATAAACCCATCTTTAATTTTCTTTTGGTTTGTCCTGTTCCAAAATCAGCCGGTGTATATGTAGTGATATAGCGCGGTGGTAGAGATTGCTACCATCATGCACATAGTGATAAACCCATCTTTAATTTTCTTTTGGTTTGTCCTGTTCCAAAATCAGCCGGTGTATATGTAGTGATATAGCGTGGTGGTAGAGATTGCTACCATCATGCACATAGTGATAAACCCATCTTTAATTTTCTTTTGGTTTGTCCTGTTCCAAAATCAGCCGGTGTATATGTAGTGATATAGCGCGGTGGTAGAGATTGCTACCATCATGCACATAGTGATAAACCCATCTTTAATTTTCTTTTGGTTTGTCCTGTTCCAAAATCAGCCGGTGTATATGTAGTTATATAGCGTGGTGGTAGAGATTGCTACCATCATGCACATAGTGATAAACCCATCTTTAATTTTCTTTTGGTTCGTCCTGTTCCGAGATCAGTATGTGTTTAACCAATAATACGTTGACGAAGTCACGAGTACTACTAGCAAATTCTATATAATATGTATGTAATGAAATTATAAATTCTCCTTTTTTTTTTGTTATAACGCACATCACTTGGAATCTACTGCACATATTTCAATCTAGTTTTTATATTTATATATAGTTTAACCAGAGGAAGAATCTTATACTATATATTATTACGATTGTCCATAAAGAATAGGCAGTAATGATAAAAAAACCCCTTAATTTAGATAAGACAATTAGCTCCAAATAATACATGAAAGCATTTCTAAGTAAACAAATATACAAGGTGTCCAGAAAGGGTATCGGGTATTTGTTTTCGCGCCATATTCGAAACGTGGCGTCTAAAGGGTGCGGGGAGGGGTTCGTGGCGTCCGCTATTTTGTGGAGTTTTAGTCACGGTGGAACAGTACTCGGGGACGCATCGCGCATTTTGCGTACGAGCGTATTATCGTAATGGTGATTCAATAGTGACTGCTCAACGTCTCTATCGTGCGGAATATCGTACACGCCACGCGCCAAGTGACGATAGCATTAGGAAATGGATCAGGACGTTCGAGAATACAGGTGCGACAGTTAAAATTCAAAACTCTGGTCGTCCTCGTTCGGTTCGCGATGAAGAAACAATTCAAGAAGTTGAGGCGTCGGTCCTTCAAAATCCGTCTTTATCCATCCGAAAGCGAAGCCAAGCGTTGAACATCAAAAAATCGTCTTTACATTCGATTTTAAACAAAGACTTACATCTAAAAGCCTATAAAATTCAATTGGTTCAAGAATTGAAGGATACGGACTATGCTAATCGACTGAATTTTGCGAACGAAATGCTGCAGCGATTTAACAACTTTAACAACATACTGTTCAGTGACGAAGCAAATTTTCATCTGAATGGTCATGTTAATGAGCAGAATTGTCGGTACTGGGCAGTGGAGAATCCGAGACGAAAGCATGAACGACCCCTGCATAGCCCAAAGGTCGTTGTTTGGGTCGCTATGTCTGCTAAAGGCATAATTGGTCCTTATTTTCATGAAGATCAACGAGGCCGAGCAATTAATGTGAATAGTGACCGTTATTGCGATATGTTACGAAATTTTTTGGTCCCAGAGTTGCAGGAGTTTGCAGGTTTCAACTCAAGAACGTGGTTCCGGCAAGATAGGGCCACTTGCCGTACCTCAAATGACTCAATGGAAGTTGTTAACGAATTATTCCCTAATAAAGTCATTTCGCGAAGGGGTAACATCAACTGGCCTCCCAGAAGCCCCGACCTTAGCCCGCTTGACTATTTTGCATGGGGATACCTTAAAAGTAAGGTTTATCAAAACAATCCGACGAATCTAACCCAGTTAAAGCAAAACATCAGGTCAGAAATGGCAGCAATATCGATAGCTATGTGTCAACGTGTTATCGCCAATCTTCGTTTCCGTTTAGAAGAGTGCCAGCAACGTAACGGTCATCATTTGGATAACATCATCTTTTCCAAATAATTCTCCAATTCATATGCTAATAATAAACAATAAACTTTTTTATTGCATACAAATAATTTTTGTTTCATTGAACTTACAAATACCCGATACCCTTTCTGGACACCTTGTAGTTAGCCACCAGTTTGTCGAAAATTACTTTTTATATGGAATTTCATTATGAATCATAGTGAGTATTATTCTAACTTCATATTCATCCCGCCTACAATAACTTTACGATAATTCATCGAATACAATTTCATAATGGCAAGACCGGCGAGATGGGTCGACGACATCAGAAATCTCATTGGAATAACAACAGTACTTTTCAACTTTTGTTTTCTATTTTAAAATAATATTTTTGTTAGAACTAAAGAAAATTACTTGTATAACTCACCATTGTCTTTATTATATTATATTAAATAATGTATTACTATAGATCATGAATACCCAACCTTCTGTTTTTCTTGAGCCCTTTATAGATTTCACCTTTATTGTATCCTTTTGGCCTACCATTTTTACATCCAGAGAACCAATTGTTTTAGTAGTTCACTCGGATTCTATACTACGAACGAGTAGAACACAATGAGTGTTGTAACCTTTAATATTATTGTACAAACTGTGACAGTCATTAAACAGAACTTGTGGGAATCGGCGCCACCGTAGGAGCGGGGGTCAATGACACCGGGTGCGGTGACGTGGCGCGGAACACGGATGCACTTGCACAATAAAGCTTAGCAGTTGTGGTTTGTATGAAAAATTATATCACACAATATATTTATTTACATGTAAACTTCTGTTAGCGTGATATATGTTCAAACCAAAATGTAGTTATAAAAATCTATTCTTTTTGATTGGTTTTGCCTGATTTAATCTCTGTATGTAACTACCTAATATTATAAAGAGGTTAAGTCTGTGAAAAGGATGTAGGTTAGTGGTGTCTACCGCAAATTATTTAGCTAGCAAGAGATGAACTGCCAACCTACTAGGTAATTCATGATTTTTTTTGTGTAATAACAAAAGCGCCTAAATGCTTAGGAAATTTAGAGTCGGATATTATAGTTTTGAGATGTAGGTGTATCGGAAATGATCTCATTTTGTATAATTATGTGACTTGATTATAGTTAGGGACGCAGCAAAACTTTTTAGATATTTTATTATTTTTGGAAATTCCAGTGATCTACTTGAAAATTCGTTCACTAATAGGAATTAAATTTGGTTTTAATGACTGCAAGCACATTGTACGATGATTAAGGAAATTATTTAAAATACAATATTTTTGTTCCGTATAATGGAAATTTTAAATGTTTCCAAAAAACCATGACATTTTGTATATAGACGCGTCATACGCCAACATCATTGCACTAAAAACAGCGTAATTAAACTATACATACAAATATTGCTTTCAGTTATATAATACGTAAACAAGGAAATAATATGAAAGACGTCCTACGTTATTTTTATTGTTATAACGAAATATATATATATATTGAGTTGTAATGATGTGAAACCACGACACTGTGACTGTGTAATACGTGACTAAGAGAATGTCAGGCAATTGCCTGACTTGTTTATTGCCAAAATAGAGCGCGGGTAACGCATCTGCACTTAAAAACATCTTAGCAAAAAAAAAATATTTGTCTACAATTTAGAAATATAAATTAAATTATGGACAGGCTCGTCTAATACTTCATTATTTTAACCTAGACCAAGTTCCTCATGACTCAGGCTACCAATGACCGGTAATAATTTACCGGTTTGGCCTGACTGCACATTATGTTATAATGTTACATAACGTTTGGTCCTAAACGAATAAAACGTACGATAGACCGGAAGGGCAATATTACTTGACATTGTTTAATGGATGTGTAATAACATTAGTTTAAGTATAACATCGACATCTATAAAAAAACAATATTAACGAAAATCATACATTAATTAAATATTGTAAAACGACCATGTCCATAAGCGTCATAGCAATAATGGTAAAAAAACTAATTTTACACAATAAATAAAGCCCCTTGGAAAGTTAAATAATATTTTAAATTTGTATTTAAATAGCAGTTTGTACTTTTATGAAAATTAATTTATTTTTAGGAAAATTTTAATTAGCCATTTTATAATTATTCCTATTACGTTTACATTCATCATCGATTCGCAATAATTTTTTTTTTCTTAAATAAAAAAACAATATTATGTAAGTAGAAACTACTTTAAATGTTGATGAAACACATTATACGTTAATAATTCTTATCGTGTATAATCAATGTCAATGAATGAAAACTTTATTTTCTAAAATACTTGCTCGAAGATGACTTATTGTATTTTAAAAATTAATAATCATCTTGTTTTCGAACAGTAGTTAGTTAAAAAATTGTTAATACTGAATTTTAACGTGATATTTTTATTTTAATACATGTATCTTTTGGCATGTTTATTAGAGGGTAAAATTGTGAGCTACTTGCGCATCACGTCACGAAAGTGCAACTTGTAACATTTTCCTTTTTTAAGTGTAAAAATAAGTAAACTTTTTGTAAATGAAGGTTAATAAAATTTTTGGAGTTATATTTGTTATGTTACGCTACAGAAGAACTTACTTGCATAAGTTGCTGCACATAATTTTTTGCCTAAATGGCATTATCTATATTAACTTTAAGGGTGGGAAGGTACAGAGGGATTCCTTTGGAGATTTTTATCTACTTTTTGATAAGGCCCTCAGGCTAACAGTAAGGTCACATCAAAAAAAAAAAAATGCAGGCCATAAACAGAATTACATTTATCGCACCCCGTCGAAATCAAGTCCTTATACTAGGGTAATATTAAAAGTCTTTATTCGATAAAAATAACTTCAGAGAATAACAAATCATTATAATTATTATCTTCGGTCAATTTCGTAACTATGAAATTTCAAGTGTCATCTATATGTTTTAAAATGTAGTAAGTGGGTTACTTGTTAAATTTTTGTTTTTTTTTTTGTTTTCAATAGCGATGTCGCGGTGGAAGGGTAAAGTGAGATAGCTGGCAGATGGCAGCAGTCAGCGCGGCGATGTTCCGGCCAGGGGGCGGTCACGACCCCTCCTGCTATGCCACGCAGCGGGTAAGTAATTCACCTACATCGTAACAGGTGGCGCTTTATATACTTTTTAATTCAAAAATATCAATATATTTTGAAAAAAAAAAAATTTAAAATTAATCATATCTGTCTCCCTAAAATAATTTTGAATTCAGTTAGCATTTATACTTTGCATTTATGACTTTATTATCTGTCATGTGGTGATTTTTATTTTATTACATAAACATATTATGATATTTGGCACCATAGTTTCATGATTAATCTCCGCTACGCCTTAACTAAGATAATCATCACCTATAAACAAAATCAACTAGAATATACAATATATATAAATATACCAAAAACATCAATGGAGAACTCACAAAAGTTAGTTGATATTATAAAATCTGTTGGTGCTGTTTTAAACGTTTGTATTCAGAACTGCGATGTAAAGAATGTATATCGAGTCAATGCCACATCCAGCGTAGATAAGCCTGTGGTAGTTGACTTTGTGAGTACGGTAGTAAAAAATAATTTACTTAGAGCCGTAAGAGAATTTAATAAATCACAAACGTTTAAAAAATATGATAAACTTAACACATCACATCTATCCTTGGAAGGTCCGAAAAAACCAATCTTTATTTCTGAGACACTAACAACTTACACTAGAAGATTGTTTTACCTAGCACGAAAATTTGCAAAAGACAACGATTATGCATACTGTTGGACGTCTCATGGTAAAATATTTTTAAAGAAGATTGAAGGTTCTCCGCAAATACCAATAAATAATGAAATCGATCTCAAAAAAATTACCCAAAAATGACTAGAACTTTACGTCACATTAACATTTATATTAACTTTAATACAAAAAATCCTATATTTATCTTTTTCTCAAATAAATGAATATTTTGATATTATATATTTAATTATAAACACGTGTTAGGTCGTTTTTTTGCTTTGCTGAGATACAGATATACCTACACAAACATACACATCAACTGCTTTACATTTAAAAGTGAGTTATTTATATACTGTAATGAGGTGACACATACAGAGTCTCCCGAACAACAATATTATGACATTCTATGTATAAAATGGCACATTCAATTTTTTAAACAAAACAATTATCACAGATGTTGATAACATAGGGGAAGTACATTGCAATAAAATAAGGGATCCCACATCTTGTAGAGAAACTTTAAATTTAAAAGATAAGAATCACAATTCACTATGTATTATTAGCCAGAATATTCGTAGCATTAATTGTAACATTGATAAATTTCTGTTGTTTGTTGCAAACATAGATATAGAAATAGACGTACTAGTTTTGACGGAGTGTTGGACTAGTGAACATTCTATCCCACCCAATGTAAGTAATTTTTTAGTATATTATACAAGGAATAGTATTAATAGAACGGATGGGGTAGTTGTTTATGTACGTCAACATGTTAAAGTAGTGACTACTGAACCGGAAATTTTAGACGGTAATTGTCTTATTTTGAATATAAATAATAAGTATACAATAATATGTTCTTATAGGCCACCTTGTTTTCGTAACCCCAAAAGGTATCTTGATTCATTAGATGCTATCCTTAATGACATAAAAACTAAAAATATTATCTTCACAGGAGATATAAATATTGATGTCCTGCCACATTCCAATAATAGCCTCGTACATGAGTATTTAAATTTAATGGCATTGTACGGACTACGGCAAGGCATTACTGTCCCCACAAGAAGTGATTCTTGCATTGATCATTTTATGGTGAAATGTAATACTAAATGGAAAACAATAGTATTTGATGAACTAACAGACCATTCACCTATTTTATTGTATATCAGTAATGCCAAAATTAATAAAAAATCACCACCGAAATATAAAATAGTTTTGAATTCTGATAGTATTAAGGAATATCTTACAAAAGAGACCTGGAAGGAAATTTATGAAACTACAGATGTTAATCTAGGATTTAATAGGTTGATTAATAAATTGCAATATATTTTAAATACGAACTCTAGTACAGTAAAAGTTACAAGACGAAATATACCGCTGAAACCATGGATAACTCCAGGAGTAATTAAATCACTGCGCCGTAGAGATAAGATCCATCTACAAATTAAAAGTAATCCGAATGATTCTATGAGATTGTATTATATTTCCTATCGAAATTGGTGTAACAAAATTATTAAGTCATTACAGAGAGAATACTATAAGTTGCAGTTTAATAAAAATTTGGGTAATATTAAAGGTACATGGAACGTTATAAAAGAAGTTTGTAATTTAGGGAGTGACAAGAAAATAAGTACTGAACTCTTAGAAATTGAAAATACCCATGTTAAATCATTAAACATTGTTAACCAATACTTCACCTCAATAGGATGCAAGCTAGCAAATCTTACACTAAGCCAAATTAATACCACTGAGATAGAACTAGCCAAACACGCTAAAACTATAATTACCCCCGTTAATACAATGTCTTTATTTCCGACTGATCATTTAGAATTTGCAAGCATTATATCAAGTCTGAAATCAAATACGGCTCCAGGGTGGGATAGCATATCAACGAATTTTCTCAAAACTTATAAAATATTTTTAATACATCCTTTATCATACCTTTGTAACATGAGTATCGAGTCTGGTCAATTCCGTAACGTTCTGAAATCCGCTGTCATTACACCTATATTTAAAACAGGTAATAAAACCTTTCCATGTAACTATAGGCCTATTTCCCTTCTGCCTTCTCTGTCAAAAATAATTGAAAAACTTGTAAACAAGAGGTTAATGAATTATATAGATAAAATCGATTACATTTCCCCTAACCAATTTGGTTTACGAGCAAATAAATCGACCGATGACGCTGTTTTAAAAGTAACCACACAGATTTACTCCTACCTCGATAAAGGTGACAAATGTGTTGGTGTGTTTCTGGATTTACAAAAGGCCTTTGATACTGTTTCAGTGCCCATATTATTGACACGTCTAGAAAATATTGGTATTCGAGGAAATGCACTTCAGTGGTTTGCAGACTACTTGACGAATAGAAATCAACGTGTACGTGTAAATGAGTATATAAGTAATAGTGAGTACTGTACCTACGGAGTCCCACAGGGCAGTACACTTGGGCCTACGTTATTCCTCATATATATCAATGAATTGTGTAAGGTTCCCGATACGAGTGATTCTGAATTAAAAATGTTTGCAGATGATACGGTTCTCTTATTCCATGGATCTACTTGGAATGACGTTCGTGAATACGCGGAGACTGGGTTATCTAGGGTTTCAGCGTGGCTAGATAATAGTCTTTTATCGCTAAATTTGGATAAAACAAAATTTATTTGTTTCAGTATCACAAACAAAACTAGACCCAAGGACAATTATAGCATAAAAATACATTCATATCCATGTAATCGCATTCAATTAAATTACAGTGTTGAATGTTCATGTGCTAAACTCAGCCGAGCAAGAAGTATAAAATATTTGGGAGTTACTATTGATGAAAATTTAAGGTGGGAAGCACATATTAACAAATTATCAGGTCGGATACGGAAGCTTATATATATATTTAAAGAACTACGAGTTGTAGCTGACTATAACATCCTTATCCAAATGTATAAGGCTCTTTGTGAATGTTTATTAAGATATTGTATTTGTTCGTGGGGTGCTGCGTCTAGGTCACTGCTTCTTATTGTTGAACGTGCACAAAGGGCCGTTCTTAAAGTGCTATTGCGGCTACCCTATACATACCCTACAACACTATTGTATCAGCAGGCTAAAGTATTGTCTGTTCGAAAGTTATTTATCTACCAATGTATTAGACGCTACCACCAAAATATGAGTTCCAATTTAACGGGAACAAACCGTAAAAAAAGACTTGATCGCTTTCCTGTCCCACAGATTAAAACTACACTGGCTCGTATGACATATCGATATCAAGGCCCATATCTATATAATTCCCTTAACTTACATAATACGTTTAAGAATCTTAATAATCATCGACTAAGAAATACATTAAAGGAAATTCTATATAAATATGATTATTATGGAATAGAAAATCTATTACAAGCAGTAAAGTAGTAAATATGCCATTACACAAAGATTAGTGAGGATTTCTCATGTCAAACCACATACATACTGTGTACATATGCTTGTAAGCAAATTTATTACACACATACACACTCACGCACATACACGCAAACGTTCGCACACACACGCACACATATACATAAAAACACACGCCCACACACATACACACACACATTTATCGGTAATTTTTTTCATTTGTTATTTTATTTTGTTCTTATAATTCGTAGTTTGAGAGTAAGAAATCGTGTAATTGTTGTATATTGTCAAAGACAACTGTTATCTGAGACACAGGTTATACCTAGTTCAGGTGACAGGGTTCAGCCATACTTGATGTATTACATTGTATAAAATAAATGATTATGGTTATGATTATGATATGGCATTTTAATATCGTAGTGTGTAGTGACGTGACCATTTCAAATGAAGCTTCTGAACATGACAGTATTGTCGATATGACACTGACTGGTGTGCGCCGATAGGACGTAGTTTTGATTACCACTCTTTGTAGTACGGCGACAAAACGACGATATGTATAGATACCGCACTACCTATAAACAATAGAGCCTAGAATACGGTAACTTAATATCGTAGTGTGTAGTGACTGTTTGAAATGAAGCTTGTCAACGTGATAGTTTTGTTGGCGTAGTTTTATAGTTTAACGACGATAACTACTTGAAGCGGCTCAGAAACCAATCATAAATCTATTTTTGGCACTATATCATGTAATTTAGCCGGCATTTTACGTGATGTGATTTGTTTATTGTGTACGAGTGAAGTTAATTATAAATAATAACTACTTAGGAATATTCATTTTAAGTTGCCACAAAAACTCCCTGGACATTTTTAGTAGAGCAACCGCCATTTTGTTAGCGCTATTTGATGATTGTAAGAATGATAAATGAAGTTGCCAGAATTTTAGATAAACACGTTGCCATTAAAAAATAAAAAGAAGAAAACTTACTTCTTTTCGATATATGAACAAAGACACACCATATGTATAGTTTTCTTTAGGTATTTAAAATAATTGCATAGGCAAAACGTTTACCTAGTAATTGAACAATCATTACTAGTCAATTACGTCAACAATGCAAGGTCATAACGAATGAAAAGAATTAGGTCCTCCCTAAAACAATTAATTAAGTGATCAAACACACCGTTTTCTTAATTAGATTACTTATGCGCTATACAAGTGTTTGAAGCCATTACTGAATGTATTAAAAAAATATTGAAATCTATCGAGATACATAATTGCTATCTCCTCGAATCTCCTTCAATCAAAAAGAACACAATTAAAGTGAGTTAAATAATACTGGTTCTAGAGAGGGTTAGTAAGGCCTTCGGAACTTGGCACTTAAATAGGAAAAGCCGGAACAATATGGGTTTTCAATTTTTTATATAAAAAAAAACACACATATGCTGATAAAGAAAACGGTTCACAATCTCGAAGCACTTATTATTAACTGAAAGCCTATTTCATGATTAATGCCATTTAAAATTATTCGTGGTCCTCATTTTTGTTACTACAGGGCTTCGCAATTCTCAAATCAGATTGTAAAGTAAAATCTATTTAAATTGACACATCAACATCGTTGGTTCAGCACTAAAGCGGCTCATTTCCCCGGCCGCAACTATGTATAGGCGAATTTTCATTTAATAAAACTGTAACTTCATATTAATTATGAATTGTTTCGTTTATTATGGTTTTAAATTAATGAACCTTCATGTAATTCGGTCGGTAACAGGTATTGAATACAAAATGCGGATGTTATTAAGTTAACCGACATTCTGAATGCCTGTAATCACGTATGTTATATTAAGCAAATTTTAATTTCGAATAATCACGATTCTGTATGCAATGATTTTTATTACGTAAATTATGCATTGAGAATTGTTATTATCGAATGTATGAAAAAAATTACTATTACCATTACCTTCGTGAATAAATATCAGATCTGTAGATATTAATAAATGTAGGTAAAAAAAACCTTTTTGTGAAATTAAATCTTCTTTAGCCGCGTTGAGTGATTTTCGGTAAGGGAAAAACCTATTGGTTCGTGTGCCATTAATCGGACACAAAGCCAAACGCCGAGCTGCTACTGAGAATTTCGTAGAAAACCCAATAACATTTTGCTCGACTTGGGAATCGAACCGAAGACCTCGAGCATAACATTCGTAAATCATAGCACGGCAAGTCCCTAGTAAACAAAGTGCAATCTAACAACATCGGTGACCACCGTAGCATCTTCAATCTATAGCCCGTCGTCGCTGTCAAGCAGACCTACTCTAATGTCTCTTCACGTTATGTTGAAGGACTCCCCCATGTTATAGGAACAAGGGTGCACACTGGCCGGGAAACGATTTCACAGTATACAGTATACAGTATTTACAGTATAGCAAAGAAATAACGTAGACAACTTTTTTGTTCTTGCCGAGATGGAGGTTACCATAAATCAGTGGCTCTAGATTCATATAGAGAGATATGTGCTTCTGCTATGAAAAGGAGAAAAGGGAATTCAGTTGAACAGCTCTTCAGAATACTCGCCACGATATAGATAGCATAACATGCTCTGCGAGACAATGCCCCTGCGCATGTGAAGCGGCTCGATGGACTTAGTGACGTTCACATCATTTACATATCGTTAGTTTCGACCATGTTTACAGAATACTAAATACTATACACATGTTCCTTCCTTCCTTCCAGGAGGCAGGGACATGTATATATGTATGCGTTAGTTTAGCTCGAATTTTTTACAGATAAGGAATTAGTCTGTTCGCGACTTTTTCGCAATCGCGGCAACAGCCCAATCCCAGGTCCGTCCACATTGGCACCCTTGCGTACATGTTGCCAATGCTTTCACGGCTGAATGCCTTAAGCGCTCGCCTCCAAGCCCAGTGAAGCTATCAAAGCCATCAGCGGTAATATTTGTTTAGGGCCCCTAAGGCTAACAGTATAGTCAGTAAGAAAAAAAAACATCATTTACAATGCGGACAGCCAAACTCTGCAACCTGCCCAGGCCACCGAGGAGGTAATTTGCAGATCCGTTCCATAGTTACTAATATGATCATCAATTTATTTCATTTGATTTCATTGACAAGGCAACTTTTATTGGGATTTGGGAAGAACGGAAGCTAGAGAAGTTATCATAGTTTCATTATCAAGGAGGAAGCTATATATTAGGCTTAGTGTGTGCAACTTAGACCATATCGTCACTTAATATCAGATGAGATTGAGGCCAAAAACTAAAACTTATAAAAACAAAAATAAAATATAAATTAAAATAAGCTATATACCACGGACTAACATGGTGATGAAACCCGTGCCATTCCTTAAAAAGGCCTGCATGCCCTAGAGAAATACCCAAGCCCGGAGAAGCAGTCAAAACCTCTCTTGACTATGGGCTCTTAAGGCTAACAGTATAATCATTTGAATTAAAAAAACTAGTTAATATTGATAGGCTGATACCATTTATACAGTGATATAAATTTGGAAAATTTGATACGCAGTGAAAAATATTTTTGACCTAATTCAGCAGGTTAGTAACAGACTTCGTTTGACCTTACTTTCAACTCGACAATAATACCTCTACTCTGGTATGTTAAGAAGTATAATGAAGTCACGACTTGTGCACAGAACCGAGGCCATGGGCTAAAGAGCAAAGAATACAATTGATTTTTAAAGCAATGTGTTAACGTTTAGGAGATATATTCAGATAATATAGGCGAATGATAACGAATGATATACCAATCTATCAAAAAAAAAAAAAACAAGAAATATAAAGTGCTAATCGATGTTAAATTATTTTAACTCGAAAACATGTTTTATAGTTTGTTCGGATACATTTAACTTTTGGCGTAGTAGTTGAGGCAAGCAACTCAAATGAGTCAAATGTATACATGATAACATACATAACAGATAATTCAGCGGAATTCCATAAACAAAAATAACCTAAGCTGACCAAGGTTAGACAAACAATTTTTTATGGTGACATAATTTTATACACGGCTATTTAATTCCAATCTAATCAGAGTTAAAGTTTATGGTAACTAAATAGCTGATATACAATACAAATAAATATTCAATATCCAGACACAAAAGCCAGTTATGTGTGGGGATCGAACCCGTGACCTTCGGCTCAATAACAGGGCTTACTACCACTGTGCCAAGAAACCTGTCAGCCTTACGCATGTTGTCTTGGCTGAGTGTCCTTAGCGCTCGTCATAAAGTCCGGTGAAGCTGTCAACAAACGGTCAATAGAATTCGTCAGGAGAAACATGTCAGGCAAGCAGATTTCTCGCAGAGAGTGCCAGACTATCAAGATCTCTAAAGATATTCCTGAACAATCAATCAATTGATAAGAAAGATAACGAAACCCTTAATTACCTCATACCGCCCCATCCTGTAACCACGTCAAGTTGAAAATCTATCGCCAAGCACCTGTAGGTGTGTTCCGGCAGTAGCACTTGAAAGCCAGTGCCCCACTTGGCTTAGCGTGTTAACATCCTAGGCCTTAATGTCAAAGGTGAGATTGAGGACAAACGTTAAGACTATAAATAATTTAGAAAATATTTAGCCAAAATGGCTAAATAAATATTACAGATTATGTGAGTACGAACCATAATTTAAATTAGCCATTTTGAAAACGATATTTTGCCATCTCTGCCATCAGTTTTGCCTTGCCAAATATGTAATTTAATGACCAGTTACCCTCTCTACTACATACCTATATTTTCATAATTACTTGTGTAAATGGTAATTTTTGTCAAATTACCATTTTTATTACTTTCACGTAATTATATTTTTCTCGATACATTACTTACTCAACGTATTAAAGATACCACCTACAAGGGATTACTCGGCAAATTACTGCATAGTTGCATAACCAACTGGTATGTAGACAATTTCACTTTCCTCTAGGAATGCTGTACACGTTGAATCCAACTGTTTATGCTAAATGTATGGTATGATCATAATTTGCTATGAGTGCCTATATTAGAACGAGTGGATTGGTGAATGCGTTCGAGAAATTCCTTTAACACAAACGTGCATGTACACTTTATTTAGTTTACTATAGATAACTATATTTATAGTGTATACTGTACATTATTTATTTTAGATAACTATAGACATATCTTATAAATATAACGTTAATTAATCTACCTATTTATCTCTGGTTTACTGTTAATTTAGTAATTGTTATATTAAAAAAAAAACATTTTTTTATCAAATTAAGGAAATTAGGATTTGTTTGCAAAAAATCTGTTTCATTTATCGTTAAATACATATCGAGTTGAATATATACAAATAATAAAATTAAAGTGTCTATTACAATTTTTTGAAATAATATCAAAATAGCAGCTTTTTATTAAGTGCATATGAAAGTATATTATGGTAATTATTAAAAAAAAAAAAAATTGGTTGTCTGTAAAGTCGGTTTACTGACGATAGTTGAACGTGACAACGTCATAAGAAAATACTGATGGAATGGTATCATTTTTAAAATAATATAGAAAGAATCCATTACCTTTATCGCCGCAATTACCGTTGCTATAAACAACTGACACCACATTCACTTTTCACTGCACTTCATACTTGACGAAAACATGTAAATGTATTATCGTATAGCAGCTGTCCACGCGGACACATCGCTCAGTCAAGTAGGAGAGAGACAGATGTCGAACGCTGCCCGACGCGGAGGCCGATTGTGCCTCTTTGTCGCTCGTTCCGCGCTCTCGCTTGCACTTCAAGCCTTAAATGGAACGCCTCAGAGCGAGGTAACGCCGCATGAGTCATGTTTTTTCGTGCGTGCAGCCGGCTCCATCGAATTATAAGACGTTGTCACGTCAAAAATAAAACAATTTTTCAATTTTTTCTCTGTCTGCCTGTTTGTTTGTTTTGGCTCCGAATCGATTGGACGAGATTAAATATGACGGATTTATTCACATATATGGCGGTCGTAACCCAGTCAGTTACAGGTACCTACCATCCCGCTTAACTATTCGATATACCTCGACTGATCGTGGCAAAAAGCCAAAGACGACCAAATACCAATAAAAAATAAAAAATTGTCAATTATTTTTGTTGTAGTCGATTTTTTTCCTTTTTAATAATTTATCTTGTTTAATAAATTAATAAAGTACCTCATAAGCATCCGACTGACACTTCTACAAATAAACAGAGAAGCTACAGGCAAGTACTGGAAGCGAGAACAAAGATAGGCTTTAAGGGTGTGTTTAGGGGTGCGGTGGATGCAGCGCGGCGGTGGTGTTATAGTTCAACAAATTTAACACGGGCGAGACTGTCGGGCACAGTTAGTAAGATATAATTGATTTAAGTATAAATATTTTCAATGACATTCTTTACCAGTTGTTGATAAATCACGAGACACACCGGCATTAAGTTCATCTTGCGGTAAAACGTAAAAGTGTTAAAGATGTTTACGCAAATATTATGCGTAATAGCAACACTTCTACCTGACACTGGTAATCTTCAGGCTCGGTTTTTGCTTCTAAGTGAGATTACATCTAGGTATTCAACAGTTTTTGTGGTTTCTATTAGGATTTACATAACTTTTTGTGTATTATTTTTATTAGACACACAAAATAAGGCGAAATTGGAAAAAAACTTACTCTGGTCTGTGAAATATTTACATACCTAATTTTTATTATTTTAATAAAATTTATGAAATTATCGAATACCTACTGTTATCAAGATATAAATATGTAATCAGTATTGCAAGTGAAACGGATTTCGAAACAGTATTAAATAACTTTAACACGACATGCCCACGAGTAGTACAATTATGCGAATTGATATTTCACAGCTGTTCATTTTAAAGTTTTTGCGACATTTCAAAGTAATAACATACATAACTGGCTCGTGCCTTCGTTAATTCCGTACTTTTATCTGTTAATTGAATAACATGCTAAGTTGAAAATTAATAACTTTTGTTAATGCAATTGTTTTTTCGATCCGAACAATTCATGTTATGGATATGATGATTCGTTAATAAAGTACATAGTTATGTTATAACAATTATATTATTTTAGAGTTCTTAGACGATGTACAGAGGGAGAGCGAGAGACGTCATTATCATTCACGAAATGATCCATCCTATATCTTATCACCAAGGAAGGTGATACTTGCTTGACATGGTTCTTAAACTTATTGCAAGCAAATAACTGAGGATCCTTATTATATAACTTAACACTGGTGCCTAAAAATCTTTTATTGGTCTTACTGATTCTAAAACAAGAGAAAACTAATTTATATTTCTAGTATTAAATCTATGCTGGGCATTAACAAAATTTAGCTTATTTATGTTTTTGGGAACACACTCATCATTGTAAATGATGTAGGTAAATTAGAAGGGCAATGTTAAAAGTGCTTTCATAAAACTTATTCTAGATTGTTTGAATTCCCTCTTTTGTTAATATAAATATGGTATCTACCCTGTGTATCTTACCTCAGCTGCGTTTCCCACATTAAAATGAATGGAAATGCGCATGCACTACATTTTATAGTAATTAAGATCTTTTTGTTGATATATTATTATGGCATACCAAAAAAAACACCTCTTAGTTATTATTGTTTTCTTAATATTTAAGAAATCGCATTAAGATGTCAAATAAAGTAGCTTTAGTCTCAAATCCAATTTGGGCAATACCAGCAAGTACTTGATTTAAAATAATAAATATATAAGGAGGTAGGTATATGTTTGTATAGGTATACCTTTTAACAACCAATGTCACAGTGAAACATTATACAGTAATATGGATTTCACAAGAAATAAGAAAGAAATCAGGGTTGCGAAAAATAAAATCTTTGTAGAATCATAATATTATAACATGCATGAATAGTTTATGCTTTAGTTCATACTAATTAGTATAATAATAATAGTTAATACTAGTTACTTGTAAAGTGTACCATAATTTTATATCTTTTGTTTTGTGCAAGGCCAAACCCTAAAGGCGCTTCCTACATAATCTCGCGAGTACACTTGCAAAAAGTGCATAACATCCCCACTATAAAGAGTGTGGTTGATCCTTTCACCTTTTTTTGCGTCCTTTTATTCGGCTCAATATCTGAAACCGATCGGAGAGATAGCAAGACGAGGCAAGGAAAGACGAAAGGAGGTAAGGGTGCCGTCTACACTTGCGAGTCTCGCGTCCTAGAGAGTGCAGTGGATCCGGGGCAACACTGAACTAAGTAGGAATAATATACAACCATATAGCCAATATCATCATAATTATATTAATATGTGAAGCAAAAACTTTGTACCCCTTTTTAAGCGTATTGCGTGCACGGAAGACTGTGAGATTTGACATGGTTAAAGTTTATATGGAGAAGGAGTGCAGAAAGCAAAAATTTATCTATAATATCTGTTACTACTATATTAAATAAAATAAATTAATACTACGAATCCTAACCCGACCAGTGCCATTGAATTTAAATACCCCAAAATATTGATATTGTTATTCAATTAAAAGTAACAGCAAGTGATATAGGTAATATTCATTGTTTTGGTTCATACTGTACAGACATTTGTCAAACAGTATTAAAAAGTCGCTGGTCGAATTTCGATCATTGAGCGACCGCTAGTCTATTTATATAACATAACTTTATTTGCGTCATATGAAACAAAAAATGCGAACATTGCAAATCATAATATCGGTGAATTAGATAAGACCGTAGTAGGGTTGCTGAATTTAAACTGCCAAAATATAGATGATTGTTATATAATTTCGGCGAAGACTAATTCTGACGATGCTAAGGTGTGCTACTAGTGGTACTAATTCTTCATTCTACAAAGGTTTGTGTATAGAAAGTATACAGTGTATACTGGGCCTGATATATTCTTTTGAGTACCAAAATGAAATATGTCCTCTGATATTCAACATTCATGCTTCTAATTGACGATAATTTTGTGTTTATCGGTTTCACGCATTTAATTTATTTTAATACTTTCCACACTTCGTAAACAATTTTCAATTGTTCATGAATCTATAATAAAATAAATATTACTTAGACGATATTCTAATTCAGCTAAATTTTCTACTATTACTACTATTAAGACATTCACTGTGCCATTACTGCGCGCTTTTACCCAGGGCAAGGAAGCATCCCACATTTTATTGTTGCAATAAATTTTACGTCCCGGTATAGCAGCTGAGATTGCTCGCGGATTTTTGTACTTCAGGGCAATGAAAGGGTGTTGGTGAATTGTGAGACGTCTACTGACTTATAATAGACGAAATGCGAGGATACTTCGTAGTCTTCGTACTTTCACATAAACAAGTAAGACAGTTTAGTTTAGATAATGATTATATGTAAATATTAATTGCAGATTAGATTATTTTTGAAGTGAAACTTCTTTGGGCACGATTAAAGTAGAATACCAAGGGTGAATTATAACGCAATGTTTTTGATCTAAAAAGGACGGTGAATAGGTATTTGGTCAGTGAGAGAAAGAGAAAGTACTATATACCATAAAGCAAGAGAAGTAGATAAGCACAAGAGAATAAAACAAGTGTAGAAACACGTGAAATCAAGCAACAAAAGTGATTAATTATTAGAAAAAGACGAGATGTATACTATTATTGATTAATTAAACAATTAATTTAACAGTTATTTTACAGGGACTAATATATTTCTTGTTTTAAATAAATTTGCACATAGCCAAACAAGTTCACTACTGTCACATATATTTTCTAGACTGTCATTGTTTTTGACCATTGAATTGGTGTTTGTTCTTAGTTTATAAAATTTGTTTTTTTAATTTGGTAGAATTATAATTAAACTATGGAAATAAACTAGGCTTGTGATAAAATAACCTCGCTTAGTAAAACATGGACGGTTGGAGTAATTGTAAAGAATGAAGTTAAAAGTAGTAATGATTCTACAATGATTTTTGAAAAAAAAAAAATTGATCTTTAACTTGGACTTTTAGACTTATAACTATGTTTTGCTGACATAACATACTGTGATTATGTACATATTTCTTTGTTATTCAACCAGATTACTCGTTGTTCGTGAGTGTAATAATGAAAATTTGTTGAAGCAATTCTTATGATGAACTGCGTAATCTTGTTTTACCTACAATTTTATGTTATTTTATTTTTGTAACATCATTTGTTTTAGGAGTTCTATCAATTGTAAATTAAATTTAGTATGTTCATGAATATATTGTTTCGGTGAATATCCGTAATCTCGTAAATAGTTTTTGATGCATTACTAAGCAAATTGGCGTTGATATTATAGATTATATCATACTATCAACCGCTCACAAATTCGTATACGTTAATAGCAATAAAACATAGCTATAATATTACATAAACTAACGTAGTTTTCTGTAAGCGGAAAATTTTTTAGAGTCGGTACGGTGGTTCTGGAAATCACTTCCTACAAACAAAGACAGACTATAAGAATTGTCAATAATATGAGTATAAATAAAGTATTGGGACGCAACTAATTCTTACAATATACGTGCGCGCGTAGTCGCGGGACACCGCTAGTCTGTACTAATATTGAGCTAGGTTTTGTTTATTTATTTGAACGCGCAAAAATTTAGAACTGCTAGAAAAAATCTTTTGCAATTTTATAGCCCATTTATTGAGGAAGGCTATAGACTATATAACTTTACGCTACGATAAGGCAAGGCAAGTACGGGAAGCGAGATAATTGGTCGAAGAAATTTAACAAAGATGATATTTATATGAAGGTTAGAATAAATATTTGTATCTCAAAGTACTAATTATTTCGGCGATCTTTATTTATAATGTAGATGCGGCCTCGGGTAAATAAATTAACAACTCTTTAAATGCCAACTTATCATCCGACGAATGTTTTTTCATGTAGGTATGTAAATTTTAACCTTTTTGATTTTGTTACGTACGGTAAAGGGTATGAGAGCAAACTGCAAAAAGACGAAGAATACAATTTTTAATTAAGTGTTCGTTCTCGTATAAATATCAGATATAATATTATTAACATTTAATTAAAATTTACCCACTGCAAATAGATTTGTTCTTGTTTTGTTACGAGTTCTAATTGCTTTCCTCCCTTGAAATTGTTTACATATACCAATATCAAAACACTGTTTCTCTCTCTTTCTCCTCTATTTAGTTAATAAAGGCTGCTGCCATACGCTACCAGTGCGCATAATATTACACATTATTTATTTTATAATTCTTATATTATATCTATTACAGATATGCGAACCTATTACAGGCGCTAACTACATTTATAAAATATAAAATCATAATTTTGTAATGTGTGTAACACAACATCGTAGCGTAAATTATTATCTATACAATTAATAATTTTAAAGTGTCAAAATAACAGCTTTTTGCTAAATACATATGAAATAATGTACGGTACTTATGCAAAAAAAGCAATTTTTATATTTTTTGGCTGTCTGTTTGTTTCGGGTAATCTCTGAACCAGTTGGGCCGATTTTGACAGGACTTTCACTGGCAAATAGCTGATATTATAAGGAATTACTTAGGCTACTATTATTATATAAAAAGATTTAGGGTTCCGCGCAAATGAAACAAACTAATACAAAATAAGTAAAAGTGAGTGAATTAATTCGCGCGCTTAAATGGCTTACGCTGAGTAATCAATAAGATATATATCTATAAAATTAATGTACTACCTAATTGTAGATCTTAAAAATACCTTAATAGGACTGTCTTCTAAGAATCACTCACAATAAACCTTTTTGTCATTAAAATATCCGGGAGCGGGGTTAGCACGATTCGCGCATGTGTCCGATCGACGGCATTCTATAGTCTACGCAAGCACAGCCGCGGGCATAGTTAATTAATAATAATAAAAGAGTTTTTGGCTAAAACTTGAGCTGCGATATTGTGTGGTTTTTTTTAAATTCATTGATTTAGGTTCTTTGAACCTATATTATGTATTATTGGTGGCATTTTGAGTAATGTAGTTTGGTTATAGTTCATACGTGAAGTGAATTATAAATTTAGTATAATCTGTAAACATACATTTTGAGATGTCACAAAAGCTCGTATAAAAGTTGTAACTAAACATAGAGCCACCATCTTGTTGGGCCAATTTTGAATGTTAAAAAATACTACGAAGGCAAGACACAGGCAAGTGCTTTTTGCGGCGCGCTAAATCAAGAAGAAAAAAAAAAATAATAATTATTTTATTAAATTAAATAAAACGAAGACAGGATGTTACATTTTGTATGAATGAATTAAGTAATATGAATAACAAAAATAAAGAAAGTTAATAAACATATTAAGATTAATAATATGTCCTTACATAGGAAATTAGCGATTTATTTGGAAAAAGTAAAACGAAAAAATATTATGTAATTATATCATTTAATCAATCGAAGTATGTACAATTATTATCTATGAACATTCGCCATTTTATAGGTAGTTCATTGATTCCTTTGCTGAAAAAATTGTGGGAGTGAGAATCAATAAAATCTTTGAAGGCGGTTTGGACAGCCTTATCGGAATTAAATTTTTTTCCTTGCAAGAAATTGTCCAAATTCCGAAAAATGTGGCAATCTGTTGGGCAAAAACCGGGTAGTATGGTGGGTGTCAGAGAAATTCCAACCGCAGGTCCTCTAATTTAGCGACCGTCTGTCGTGAACTATGGGGTCTAGCGTTGTCCTGAAGAAGCAGTGGGCTAGAGATATTGACGAGTCTTGGTTGTTTAACGGCTAGCTTTTCCATCATGGTATGCAATTGTTGACAATACAGATCTGCCGTTATCGTCTGGCCAGATCTTAGGAAGCTGTAGTGTATGACACCTCAGCACTGACCAACCAAACACTTTCCAGTACTTTTTTCTGAGTCAACTTTCGCTTGGGACAGGATTTGGCTGATTCTCTTGGGTTCAACCACTGTGATGAGTGTTTCCTATTGTCATAAAGGAGGATGGAAGGAGAAGAAGAGGACGTGACGGTTGAGTAATTGTAATGCAGCACTCAATGTGTGTTTGTTGGTGTGCTTCAGTCAATTTATGCGGTACCAATTTTCTTGAGCTTTTTCACTTTTCCAATTTGTTATAAGTGAATTAAAATTCTTTTATCAATCACATCCAAGCCTACCACTCACTTTGATGTGGTTTGCGATGGATCCGCTTCCACGTTCACCTTTAATTCTTCATTATTAACTAGTCTCCGGCCGTCCACGGGGTTTGTTTCGTATGTCAAAATTTTCGAACCAAAACGTTGGAACCAAAAACGTACCGTGCTTTCTTTTACAGTAGCTTTCTCATTCACATGATTAATCTTTCGAGCTGTTTCTGCAACGCTGGTGCCACGGTGTAATTCATATTCGTAAATAATACGACATTTTATATTTTCCATTTTGTGAAAAGAACGATGCCAAAGAAAAATCCTGTGGTACGAAAACAAATGAACGACTACATTCAAAACACAAATATACAGCAAGCCTTTTGAAATAAATTTGATTTCTAAATTCCTAACCGAACACCAGATATTTGAGTTAAAGTGGCCAGTTCAACACAATGCCAATTTCATATTATGTGAGGACCAATATAATCAAAGTATTGAAGTTTTGAATACAGAATAAGACATAAATTTTCGATCCAGAATATATTTTATACTATTTTCTTTTCACATCTCGAATATCATTTGATGAGTTAATTTTTGGTGTAAGTCTAAACCCTGCATAGGTTACAGCGACGGGCTGTCTATGCTATGAATGATATATACCTACGTCACTAAGAATTAAGAACCGCTTCAGCTGAAAAGTGACAATATTGCATCGCTTCAGCGTCACTTTATCGTCTGTATCATGCTGAATGTTTGAAGAATTGTTTGAACTTATTCCATCATCTAATTTCTACCACAGAACCACGTGGCCTGTTCTCCGGGTGTTCATGGTAGCGCCTATCATTGCACGATTAAAGAAATTCGTAAATTCTTGACTTTGCCGTAGATGGATTAGTCTTCCAGGCAACGTGTTTCCTTCCAAAGCGGGAAAAGGCATTACAGCAGATCGGCTTGAAATCTGTCACCAACGATCATTTAAAAGCATTATAAATTAAAAATTAGCGGGGTGGTAAGAATTTGTACCTAGACTCGTAACTGCCGAGTCTTACAGGACAGCAAAACAACGGCGACCGTCATTTCTGATCTCCTGGTGATCGTCGCTAGGTACAGTACCGTTTATTGTTTTGCCGTGATAATTAAAAAAAGATTCCATTTGTCTTTCAAACAGTAAAAATACAAAATAATACGGTGTTTAGTTAAGGACCAAAACAATGTCGTAAATTAAATGCTTTGATATACAAAAGCATATTCAGGTCACTTAAAAACATGTGTGTAACTTAACTTAAATGCAACTTAATAACTGATGAAACACGAACAACTAATAAGTTACTATGAAGTTAACTCGATACTGTACACAAGTTCTTAGAGTTAGTTCTTCGTAGTTTGCTCGACTTCGTTGGCGTTAATAATACTGCTAAAGTAGAAAATATATTAATTATACAACGATATTTCTCCGTAATAAGTATTCAATAATTCTAATTCTTTATTATACTAGATTTCACCCGCTATCTTTGATAAGCGTAAATCAAACTTTTGTGTTATAATATAAATAATACGATTATATATAATGATATTAATAACCATCATACCTCTACATTTCTTTAACATACTAATTTAAATTCATTCCCAGATGTGATAACTATCATTATTATAAACAATGTGTATGTAATATTTTTATCAATTTAAATAGAATGTGATATTATAATACTACTAACGCTATCTGTCAGAAACTATAGAACTAAGAATGCTTTAACAACGAGACCAAAACTTGATTGATACAACTAACGCCATCTACTACAGAGTTAAAAAAAACAAAATTAAAATTTTCAATTAACGGTGAAAAAAGGTCATGAATAATCATGAAATTGATCATTATGTAAATTATAGTGCTGTTAATATTAAAGGTTCGACAATTCATTCTAAACTTTTATGGGGATTAAATAATATATAACCTTCAAAGGACATTTATGACATACTAAGATCCCGCCAAAACACCCTGTGCTATACAGCTTTATTCGTTGCCACTGTTTTGTCAAAATCGATTGGATAGGAATGTGAAATTATGAGTGTTTAAATTAAAATATATTATAATAATTTCATCACACATGGGCAGTGCCGGCCCGAACATTCCTGGCGCCCTAGGCGAAAGACTGGAATGGCGCCCTTTTAAGAAAATTTCTACTACGCCACTTTCACAGATGTAATTTGAAACTTCTTGTGACATATGCTTGTCCGATATTCTAATTACGATAGATTGTAATATTCAGTGGCGGCGCCAGCCGACGGCCTCGCGCCTGTGGGGGCCTCGTAAAAAACTTTTAACTAAACTTAACAATTATATTTATAGTTAAGTTATCTATATTGATTAATACATTAATATATTTTCCAAATTTTCTGATATACATACCAATATGAAGGAAACTGATCTCAAATGTGGCATTTTTATTTGTATGTTCAGATTTAACTCAAAAATTGATTGACTGATTCTCATGAAACTTTCTACGCGGGAAGCTTATGTGATCGTTGGTTAATTGATAGGCTATAAGAAATTTCAATATTAATTTTAGAAATAGTAAAAAAATCCAATAAAAATATTTTCGTTTATACTTAACCGATTTTGATAAAATCTTATTTTAATAAATGTGTAGTTCTGTCTGTCCATTTAATATTTTTCCAAAATTTCCCTGTAAGCATACTATATGAATGATACTGATCACGAATATGCCATTATAATTTTTTTGTCTGTCTGTCTGTTTATTTGTATGTTCCGATTTAACTCAAAAACGGCTTGACTGCCTAATCTTATGAAACTTTGAAACAATTGATACGGCATACGAATTTTCAGAATTACTTTTAGAAGTGATAAAAATATAATATCGAAATCCAGAACTTATCGTTGATACTTGAGAGATTTTGATAAAATTTTGTGCACGGGTAGTTTAAGTCATTAAGAAACGTAAAAAAGAAGTTCCTAAAATTTCAAGTTTCATTAATTCTGAACCGATTTCAATGAAATTTTGTATATGGGAAGTATAGGGCATTACATAATTTGGGTAGCTATTATAGCAGTTAACAGCAGTCTTATTCTATTTATAGTGTTTTTTTTTTTCTTTTTGGGAAGTGAAAGAGGCCTCGTAATGCGGATGTCGCCGACGTCCCCATTTGGTCTATTAGTTTTATTTTGCAACTCATGAAAGTTACAAAGACTTCCGGAAACATAGTTAACACTTTTTATCTGAATAAGCTATATAGCTAATTATTTTTCAATTACGATGCTGCCGATTGCCGCCCTCTAAATATAAGCGCCCTAGGCTATTACCTAGTTCGCTTACATGAACAGGCCGGCCCTGCACATGGGATGCGTTCCACTAAGCGTTCACAACGATCACGCTCACGACCGCAGTTTTTCCCGTTCCACTTGTTTGTGAGCGTTACTGTCGTAAACTCATGTGGAATGGATTATAGAGCATTTTGAGCGTGGATGAAATTATTCAAAACGGAGAGTTAGTAAAAAGAAAGCAAAATATATAAGAAGTTGGGTTATAATCTGTAATCATTGAAAATTAACTTAAATAATTATTGTTTAAATCGATTTATATTGAAAAAAAAATAATTTTTTTTTTAATATTTAATATTAGTGGTATAGTTAATTAATTTATGTTAAAATGTAAACATTCACTTCTACTAAAATATCTTTTTTCGCATGAAATAACGTAAGTTTCACGGTTGCCACCTTTGATGCTTTGAGTTTTGAAAATGTCATTAATTTTCTCAGCGATCACTTTTTAGACGGATCGTCGTGAACTTCGCGTGAGTGTAAGTCATGACGTCATGAGTGAGGTTTTCGCTGCGACCACAACGATCGCGGTCATTATGTGGAACGACTAAAGGAGCATTTTGATCGTTGTGGGCGCTTAATGGAACGCACCTATAGAATGCACATCAACTCCCTTTCAAATGACACAGTAAAATAACATAAAAAAGTACCTTGCAACCACAAATGTAATATGAAAGGATTTGTTTTTAATTTGTTTTACAAAAGTATTAGAGACAATACAAGGTCCATTATTCGACCTAGTGTTGTCAGTAGGTATCTACTTCGAAATAACTAACTTACTAACTGCATTTCTATAGTAAATTTTGTACAAATGAAGAATGAGCGTGTTTAATAAACTGCCCATGGTTTTGTTTATTATGGATTGTAATTTTACCTAATAACAAATATTGCTTGGTCTTGCTTTATATTTATATTTTTTCTGTATAATTATTATTTATGTCATATTTTCTGAAATATTAATTCCTATTCTTATTTTATACGTAAAACATTGAGACTAAATTCCGATAGGGACAAAATAATTACATCGCATTTACTAAATATTTAACGTAATATAATAATATGTAAAATAAAATATAAAATGGTAATTTATTTGAATTGAAATATAATGAAATAAGTTTAGTTTAATATCTCTTGTAATTTTCATATTTATAAAAGAAAAATTAAGAATATTTTATGCTGTGATTTGATGTTAATTAACCTGGTCACACCGAACCCTAATCTAGCATATCTGTGTTGCTACATACAGACTACGTGATCCCTCTACTAATTTCTGTCTCGTAGGTACTATCGCAGAACTAAAGTGAGATTGTGTACACATTATGAACTCTCTTTCGGTTTAACTTAAGCTTAAGATAACAACGTCTTAGAATAGATAAAGAGTTTTTTATTACTATAATTGTCCGTGACTTTTATACTTTGTGTACGCAAAGTTTATAAATGAAGGTAGAAGACGTATTCGGCAATGGGTTTGCTCGCGGCGTAATAGTTATTTCAAACGCCGAGTAAGTAGGGAACCGAAAAATTTCTTTGAGGATTTTCGACAAGTGGAATACCTCCACCTGCGGTGAGGAGGCTTTCCAGATCTGCTTGGGATAGGGGGTTTTAAGATCGGCAACGCTCTAGTGATACATATGGTATTACAAGCGTCCATAAGCTACAGTAGTCGCTTTCAATCAGGCGGGCCGTATTCTTTTTTGCTACCTTTTTAGTATAAAAAGAAAATCCCCTAGGAGATTTTGGATGGATCTTGATTTATTTTTCGCGAAGACGGTAAGACTATACCAAAAAAGCTCTGAACAATATCATTAGATAGTGATAAGATTTCTGAAGCGTTCAATTTTTCTCATAATATTTTTTTATGAGGTTATTAAACAAATCATTAAAACTTAATTATTAAATGTAATTTTCTATTACGGAATAATTATTGATATAGGTATCTCGATTGATTCATATACTATTCGATCATTAATTTTTTTTAAAGCCCATTCGAGTATTACATTTTTGTTCTTATTTCACTTATAGTGATCGACTTATTAGAACGTATAGAGAATTCTCAGAGTTCCAATGTAGAGTGACAAGAAATATTCGTGGGAATGGAATGTTGTGTATTCCTTTGAAATGCATATATTTTGTTCCTACAACGTAATTGTAATATGTACTGAGAATTTCTAAAGAGAGTTGTTTATTTCTTGACGCCTTGGAATTATGTATCACTTGATACTTTTGTTTCGGATGTCCCTTGTTAGGTATTTGTAACAATTGCAACCAAGGAGGGTTCTTGCTTTATGATAGTTTTTAAGGTAGTTCCGATCAGTTTTGATCCAGGTCCAGTCGAAGATACAATATTGTAAAAGTAAATTCTATAAGTCGCAGATGGAGTCTCCAAATTTTAGGAGCACTCTTAGCCGTCAATATGTCTTCTCTCAACAAAAGTTTATCCTCGTTATAACATTCAAACCCACGTTCTTCTACGCGATATCTGAGCAGGCAAGTACTAAACGATGGTCAATTTAAAAGTGTTAAACGTCTTTTCGGGTCAACAATAAGCTATAATATTCACTAGCCCCCACGGTTTCATCTCAGTTAAATTTATTTGATCAACTCTTCACTGATCCGTCACTAACGCACGTCTATTGTTGATGTCACTTGCTTGCACTTGCCTACGGTTTGCCAAATTGCTTAACCTTTATGACTACTGCTACGCTCTTTAGAATAATAAATTTGTTAAAATAATAATAATAAAATATTAATGAATATAAATATTAATAATTAATTCGTCTTTAATAAATTTGCTTTATAACATTAGAATAGATTTCGACTAAAATATATCACCACGGGTGTCAACAGTTTAAGTTAAGACGTGACATATGACGGTTTGCGTTAAAACGGCAATAATGGTTACTCGTCACGGAACCATATTGTATGAAGTCATGCATGTTTCGTTTCACCTATGAAGCATGCAATGGAAGGACATACAACGGACGGACGTGGTTTTATTACGAAATTCATCAAAAATAATACGATAATTTTGTAATATGTTTTTATGAGTGGTTAATACTTGATTTACTAATACAATATATACCAAGAACCATATATTGTTGTAGAATTGTATCACGTTATATTGCTAAATCTAAAAAGTCAGATCTAGACAACTTAGCGAATAGCCTTGAAAAATATAAAAATCTATTTGTCTCTGTAAGTAGAATATATTAATATTTTGAATATGTTGTGGTTTAATTTGATAAAGTTTATTTGTTTTCTCTTTATTACATTTCCATATTTACTAGTGCTCTTTTTTAATTATATAAGTAATTATTTTAACAGCTCATCGTGTGTAATCATGTCATAAACTTTTAAATTAAAATTGCATTTTTTTACTGTCTGTTTTTTTTTTGGTAATTTCGCAATTTGTTAGTGTAAATCTTTTTGGTGTTTTTATTTGAAATAAATAAAGAAAGCAAATACTTTTTTGTTTTATAAGTAGCTCGGCAAAGTGAAGGTATTATTTGTGCCTGCACTTTACTGAGATATCAATAATCGATCGCTGATCGTCGATGTGATACAGGAACGTAAGACTTGGCAGCTAGATATGCAGTAGCTGGTCCCGAATATGACAAGCCAAAAGAGAGTTACAGTGACGGGTTTATCACCATATGTATGGTGGTCGCGACCCAGTCAGGTACAGGTTCCGTACCACCCCGTTTGATTACTATTAAAGTAATCAATATATTTATTACAAATTATAAATACTTACGTACAAAATTATAAAAAAAAAATTCTCCTTATAAGTATATCTCTGTTATTCAGAACTCTTAATGAACATTATTAAAATACCAATTACTTTCTATAATAAACAAAATATTTATATCTTAAATTTCAATTATCTTTTTTTTTAAATTTAATTTCGATGAGCTCGAACTGCAGCTCAACGTTAATTGTTGTCTAGAAAATGGTTCAACGTAGAAACGTATAAACAACAAACAATAATACCATTAAACAAAGTTTATTGACTTTAATTTCCTTTAAAACAAACATGTTAGACACCGACCGCGACCGGTCCAACGGGCCCTTGCAAACACTTATATACCGAGCATTATATTTGCTCTATAGAAAGCTGGAGTAACTCTCACTAGATTCAAACAGTAAAACACGATTAAATTCACTACATAACCGAATTTATTGTGCTAAAAAGAAAGATATTTAATTATCTATTTCTCTCTATTATTATCTCTTTTTTATATATTTATTTCGCTACTGGTATACTGTATAAACCTACCTTTTATTGGATAGGAAGGAAACACACGTTAATTTACATCATTTAGTTTTATAACTATTTTAAACTATATTCATATTGCATAGTGATCGCTGCAAAGTCCTGCCACTAATTATTATAATTTAGTTTCTATTATACATCCTTTAAAGTATAGACCCTGTATCTATTTTTATCAAAACCAGTTTATTTTTATTTATACAAAATGTAACATTTTATTTAACCGCTTTTTAACGTTTTTATAGAAACAAAATTCATTACAATATACCAGTCGATTTTCACCACTATATTCTTATGTATAATGCCCACTGAAAGTAATACCTACTTACTAACTTTGTAATTTGATATTCAAATCATCAGAAAATTTACATACTGTGGACATATTACAGATAAGGTGTTATTAATTGCAGAAACCGGTCGCGTGTTTCCTTCTAACAATTCAACTGTTAACACTATGATTTTGCTGGGTTATTTGTGTTGAAACGGCAACAATAGGAAATAATTCTGCTTGTAGACTTTCATGTTTTCTGTTGTACATTTTGATAATAAGTTCTCGTGCACCGAATAGTAAACATGCTTATATTATTGAAGCGAAACTTCTTTGAAACATTTGCGGTATGTGACGTTTCATTACGGACGATACATAATGGCCTAAAAAATGGTCACAATAAAAGAAGTTTAACTTGAAACGAATGTAAAGTCACACGCACATTTTTATTAGAAACAGAAATCGTTTAACAGTTTTTCGATTTTAAATTGTAATCATACGCCGATGATGATTAGTGATTTTCATATTAGTTGATTATTCAAAATTTGGGTCGCGTGCGTCAAAAGCTGTTAAACTGATACAGCTATCTATTGGCTTTTCTCTTTGATGATACAAATACGCTTAGCTCAAACGAACATATTATCGGATATGAGTTATAGGTCTTTGATGCAGTAATTAAGGGGGTAATGCGAACTCTAAAGGGGAAATCAGTTTATTGCACGTCATTTGTTATCTGATTACAGACAGTCCCCTTATAAGTTCAATTTAAAAAACTGATTTATAGGATTAATTTGTAATTTTCTTTATGAACTAGTATATTTGTTTCTTGATTAATTGAATATTGAGACTTGAAAATTCTTGGTTTCTTAGTTTGAGTATTGGATTTAAAAATCGCAACGATAGAATCTAAATTTAATAAATTTCATCGTTACGATTTTTGAACCTTCTTAAGTCTTGTTAAGAAAATATTATGAGACATTGTAACTAAAAATTTACACCATGAAGTTGCCTTCTAAGCCTCTTGTTTTGTTTCGGTGTAGGTTATTAGTTATAAAACATCTAGTGTGACTATTCAAAGTAGTATAATTTCTAACGCTTGCGCATACTTGTGTGTATTATCATTCATGCACTTTTAATGGCCTAATTACGAAACAATCTAAAAATAAGTTTTGTAGATGTATATATATAGTAGATATTATTTGTTTAGAAGATATGGAGACAACGGTGTATTACAATATTTATTTTATCATTTTCGAATTTTGACACTGGCCTAATCGACTTTTACGGTATCACCGAGTGAAGAATAAAAATGAATTGTGGAATAAAATAACTCAATTTTTACAACAGTTTTTTTATAGAATCGGTGGTTTGTAGCGAGCAGCGTTCAGTTTTATCTTTGTTACTGTATGTAACGTGAATTACACGTTACAGTGGTTTGTGACAATTTTTATGTAAAACTGTTGTACATAATGACAATATTGTCGTTTAACTGTAACTTAAAATGATAATGTTTTTCTCTTTTGTAATTGCTCATTACGAGTTATCACGAGGAACATAAGCTTAGATATAATGTTAAAATAATTAACTTTGATGAAAATTAACGGATATATAGAATTGCCAAAAAAAATAAATTAATGTTATTATATACCTAAAATCCGTGTATATATAAAAACGATGAATATCTCTTTTATTCTGGTAAAGGAAAATACACGTATAATTAGAACATAGATCCTCAGAATTTCAAAAATACAAAATTAATTTAATTATTTTAAATCACATACTGGGAAATAAAGTTATGTGAGTAGGTATTATTATAAATTAGGTATGTTGTTCAGAATGTTATATTTAAATAAATTGTTTGAATTTAGACGGATGCTCATCTAATTATAAAGATATATGTGGGAGTTCTGACGGCGTTTTCCTTTATTACGTATATCTAAACTGAACACATAAATCTCTACTTAGGACTGAATATATGCTTGCCAAGGATTAATATTTGAAACTAAGACACTGTGAGATACTTTCCAACTGAGATGCCACAAATAAATCTTACTGTTTAGAATATGATTGTTTAAATTGAAAGTATGCCAATCATAAATGTAAGTTTCTGTATCTTAATCGGCTAGCCACGGTTTCACCCGTGTTAATTTTATCCGACAAGCACCACGCCGCTAACGCGACTGTGTAGCTTACTGTACTATAATCATAAACCGGATCCGAGTATTAAATTATTTTAAGTTTGTATTATCTACTGAAATATGTGTCCAAATAACATGCCTATACAGGGCAAAGTTTAACTTCATATAATCGTCTTTATGATGAAGTAGCTTTTGTTTGTAAGGATTAATATGCCATGCCTAAAAATAATACTCATTAATCACTTTTTAATATTTAACAGATTTTTGTCACAAAATACCATAATGTGGCTTATGTATAAGAGAAAGGTAGATGCTATCCCGGACTTTTGTTTAAATATACTAAGGACTAATATTTTTCTACGACATTGTATTTACGTATCATTGACTATTACTCCAGCGCACGTGTATAAAGCAGTTCGGGAACACTTACTCTTCCGACTTACCTAACAAAAATCAATATTTAAGGCTAGCTGAGAATTATAGCCTAATATTAGATAACCTGTACTACTGCTAGTGAATCTGACTGTCATACACAAAAAAAAAAAATTCGACTCACGTACTTCCAGAGATTAGCTTGTTTAAACAAACAAACAAAAAAACTTTTCTACTTTATTATATTAAAAGTATAGATATGGCGTATAAAGTGGTAAATAAGAAAAAAAAAAGTATCGAAGAGATGCTTGGAATCCGCAGGTAGATTAGTGGTGTGGTATTTTTTACCGACTTCTTTAATAGATTAATTAGTTTTATGTAAAATGTTTTAATTATCCTTAAACCATCTGCAGAGAATAATTAACATATTTTCAAGGTGATTTCAAGGTTTACTTTATTAACATTTTCATTTGTTTCTAACTTCTAAGATCCCAACACATTTGATCCAGTATTCTCAAACATAAATCAAAACAACTGTTTTATGTAATGAAATCTATTCTTACTATAATAATAGTAATAATGACAGGGCTCGTGGCGCAGTCGTAATCCCTATTATTGAACCGAGATGTCGCGGGTTCGATCCACGCATACAACTGACGTTTCTGTGATGAACATAATGGTTAGTTGTATGTATGAGTATTATTTATCTATAGATGTTTAACAGCTGTTAATTACCATAATACAAGCTTTGCTTAATTTTCAATGAAATGGCTGTATGTGAAATTGTATGCACAGTATTTATTTATTTAATATTTAAAGTTCAAAATATCAAAATTGACGGTATTGTCGTAAGCACGGTACTAACACAACGGTGACCACCGAGAGATCGCAATCCATCGACAGTCTCCATTGTAATGTCAGCTACCCTTTTAATATATAAATAATCAAAGCGGCTTACATTCATTTTTTTATTTGTTTGAACGCGTTAATCTCAGAAATTAGCAGTCAGGTTTGAAATAAAAATTGTACCTATTTTATCATTTATTTATGAAGGACGGGTAAATGCCAAGTTACAAGTACGTCTTTACTATACCAATATTATAAAGAGGAAAGATTAGATTTTTTGTTTGTAATGTATTATCTCAAAAATTACCGAACAGATTTGAAATTTTCTTTCACTAGTATAAAGCTACACAGTATCAGCGAGTAACATAGGCTATATTATAATGTGAAACATTCATTTATTTCTAATAAAAATGTCGATAGTTTTACACAAAATATAAAAAAAATGCCTACACAGGTGCGTTGGCGATGTTTGTCACAGCTAGTTTCTTATAATATTATTATTATAAACTATGTAACTTTATGATACAACTCTAAAGAGTAGTTAGTTACTGCTAACTAACTATGAACGTAAAGTAATCTGGAACGGTGTAGGCAAGTACGGGATTGAGAATCAGAAATAGGCAACTAGGGTACATTGGCTACGCGACTGGCGGCGCGGGGCGGCGCAGTGAAGAGTTAGTTGGTCGAATTAAAGTGAAACCGTAGCGCTCATATTCCTAAATATATTATAATTATTAATTCTATTTTAATCGTGAGGATGAATTAGATGTTACACAAATATCTGTTGATTTAGATGCAGGGGAAAAAAATTGGTACATTGTCTTGCCCATTTGTAAGCTTGGATTGACATTCAATTTTCGCTCATAATAGTAATCAATTTCTAATAGGTTACGTTTACGTCATGGTTATGCGAATTGCCTTGTTTGTGTGAAAATGTTCACATTTCGTATAAGGTCAGAATTAACAGGTCGGGTTTATATCGTAATGTTAATAGGTATTTATCGAAATATATGATTATTTTTATTTATACTGCAAATGGTTTATTATACTTGTAATTACCTAAGTTATATTAGAGACTATTTTTAAATATAATTTCAATAATCACTTAATTCTTAAGAAAAAAAAACATTTCAATGTTCTATAATAGTGTAGGTATCGAGGAATAATTTTAAAATAAGAGTGAATATAACTTATTACTGAAATATAAAACATTGCTATCCTTACCAGGAAATCTTTGGATCGATATATTTCAGAATGGAATTGAAACATAATATGGGTGTAGCGTAATTTGTACTTATAAAAAAAAAAAAAAAATACAACACGAAGTTTAAAAGTAGATTAAAATATCGCGATTATTATAAAGAAAATTTTCAAAACGTAACCTTCATTTATTTAAATTGTGTTTATCACATAACATACCATCACGCCTGTATCCCCGAAGGGTTAGGGCAGATGTGTACATTAACACCCACAGTTCGCCGAGTATGTTTTTTAGGTCTCTTGTAATAAGGGGGCAAGCCTATTGCCATTAATCGGGCAGAAAACAAAAATCCGAGCTGCTACTGAGAATTTTCATAGAAAAACCCAATAACACTTTGCTCGACCTGGGATTCGAACCCAGGACTTCGATCATAGTAGTCGACCACTAGGCTAATGAGGCAGTTCACGGTCCAAACAAAATACAAAATATGATAAAAAGTTGAGAGTATTCAAAAGCTACTTACCTCTTGACAAATATTCGTTCCAAAGGAAAATAATAATTGATACTTATCCACATTCGATGTGTTTGTCAAAACGATTGGACCAAAATACCAACAAGAGTGATTTTTTTCACGTTTTAGTCACGTTCCGCTGAACATATTGACTTTGTGAAGTTGTGTTGAAAAATCCGATATGTATTATAAATACGTAGAACAGATTATTTGAAGGTATAATTTAAGGTATTATATGTTGAGTAGATACTCTTTTATAATAAATTTGTACCTTCCATATTTTAAATTTGGTATGTGTCACACAGTTGTCTGTTGTTGTGTAAAGATCTTGGCTACCTTATATATATGTTTTTTCCTGTTCTTTACTTTTATATGCTGGTTTTATTTATTACTACAAATAACTTCCACTGCGCTACCGGCTCATAATCTGCTACATTATATTCCTTTTTCGCGTTTAGTGGAAGATAAAATTGAAAGCTGTGGGCGCAGTGCGATGGAGTTGAAAATCGTTGCCAAGCACTTATACGTATTTTCTGGTTTAGCGTGTTAGGTACCATATTGGGTCACACCGTCACTTCTCATCAGGTGAGATTGTGACTAAATGAATGTTAAATATAAATAATATTAAAAAAAATACCAAGTTTCATATTTATTAAATTCGCATACATTTACGCAAAATGATTAAATTACAACTAATTAATTACCATGTACTTAAACTCAGAATCCAGCTCGATAATACATCCTAATTTTGAACAAATAACAAAACTAGCAATATCAAACAGAATAACATAACATTTGATGATCTACTACGATGTATTTGTTTCGCCCTTCACACGTTACCTACTTGATATGCAAAACGTAAAGAGAGACACGAAAAATATAGACGGTTAAATTTTTTATGTTAAACTCATAAAATTTCATCTATATATTCAAATGTAACTAAGGAATCGAAGTCGGGCGAATAAAAAATTCACACGCAAGTAACGGCAAACGTAGACGTAAAATTCGACTGATTTTACACCTCACAAGGATCCTACTCGATTTTATATGACCACGTAAAAGAAGCATTCAATAAAAATTTAATAGGTCGTCAGAGGAAATCGTCAAATCGACTTTCACTATAAACAAGTCGCTTAGAAAGGGTGTTTTCCATTGACGATGTTTTCATACGAATACTGGAGCCCTAAATACTACAAAACATGGTGTTATTAATACTTATTTAATTATAACCAGACTACAATTTTAACGAATTAACGATTTATCAAAAAACTAACCGTATATCTCAACAACAATCATCTTGTCTATATCATCTTTAGTGGATGAAATTTCAAAAATCTTGTCTTATTACTCATCTACGTATTTATGGAACTCCTGTGCTTTTTTTTTTTTAGAACTGACTACACTGTTAGCCTTAGGGGCCCTAAAGCCGCTGCGGCTTTTACAGCTTCACCGGACTTGAGAACTCCTGTGCAAAAGTTCATGCTTATAAATACATCAGTCTAAGCTGTGATTGGTGGATTGTGCATAGCTTTAAGTTTATTACCTTTAGATCTTTTTGCCATCCAATGGTACTTATTCTAACAACATTTAGATGAATGTAACTGGAATTGGAAAATATATAGTAACAAACAAAATTATATCGTATTGTACATTACATTACATTACATAATGAAACCGCTGTGTAACTCGCATATTTCAATAAAGTTCATGAATGATGCCAACTGAAATGGAATACCAAGTACGTGACTGGAAATTTTCCTATTTACCCATCGTCTTACAGAGGCCCGGCTATATATCGTTATTTAAATAATATAGGCCTTTCTTTTTGTGTGTATAAACATAAATATCTGGACGACTGAATTTTGTTCGGTGTCTTGAGAAAAAGAAATAGCTATCTGGGTAAACTTGGATAGCAAAACATTATCTAAATACAAAATTTTATACGCATCGTTAGAACCAATTCCAAGAAACCAATTACATAATTATATTATATACCTCTCCAATAATTGTTCACATAATAATACTAGATATTTAGTTTAGGAAATATTATTTTTAGCTAGTTATTTTCATAGTATTTATGCAGAAAAAAAACCTTATTAGTTGTTCTTTTTAATTAAATTCAATTATTACAAATGTTATTTTACTTTATTATACTTTTGTCTTACTATTACTCTGTTATTTATCCGTTATTCTTTTGAAAACTCCGCAGCACGTAAAAACCAATGAATTATTATCAAAGTGGACGTAGTACTCTAAACGTGGTGGAAAAAATCGTGAACGCAGCCACACATATATCTTGTTATCTCTGAATGTGGAACAAAACGAGAGCGAGCTCGGAACTAAAAAAAATTTGCCGACCCATCCATATTTACCATCGACTAGTGAGCTGCAAGCAGGTTACTATTATTTATGAATCTGAGAAAAGTTGCAGTGTTCGAATGATTTAGGCCAGCGAAATATCTATTTTATAGCCACAGGTTCGAGTCCCGGCCAATGAATTTTTCTCAACTCTCATAAATTACTAATATCAAAAATTAGTAACACTATTGGCTGATGGTAAGGAATAATTGTGTTTCCTTGAACGCTTAAGAAATGAAAGATAGAATTGTGGATTTCTTGGCGTTTGAAATCGCCAATGCATCGTGGTGATAAAGCCCGTGCCTTCCTTCAGAATAAAGCCTTTGCCGTACAGTGGGTCATTTACAGAATGGTATTATTAATTATTTATTATTATATTATAAAATCTTCTTTAAAATACGTATCTATTACCAGAGAATATCGGTATTCTTGTGAAACTTATAGGTTTTATGACCACTATAGAAATCCCAATATACCGTTGCATTTTTTTAAAGGTTAATTTATTTATTTCTAATTGTCTGGATGATTTGAAATGTTTGATATGTACTTTTTTCTATGCAGGTTGTTTAATTTTATTTTAAAGCATATAATATTATTTAATACCTCCTTGTTACGTGCACGTTGTGTTCACTTATAGTAGCCTAGTGTAGTCGTAAGCTCGACCGCTATGATTAAGGTCCTAGGTTCGACTCCCAGGTCGAGCAAAGTGTTATTGGGTTTTCTATGAAATTCTTAGTTGCAGCTCGGAGGTTGGCTTTGTGCCCGATTAATGGCACTATGGCTCGCCCCCTATTACATGGAACCTAAAAAAAATACACGGCGGACTGTGGGTATACATTAATATACCTCTACCTAACCCTTCGGGGATACAGGCGTAGTAGTATGTTTATTTAATCTTGCTAGTGCAATGTTCTATTGAATTCAGTTTTGTTGATATTACAAATAAAAGTTTACTTTCATGAGTATTAAATGACGTAAAAAATCTTACACTTTCAATATCATTTACCGAAACCATAATTATATTATTTATAATTATGCATTTTGAGGTATCTATATTCTAATAAACATTGATATAATTCAGTTCAATTTTATTTGGAACAAAATTTGAATTGTTGTTTAATTCCGGCGGAAACAATTAATGGTATTCGACATTCTGGTAACCCCAATTGCAAGTGAATTTGAGCACGGCCGGTTTGATTTTATCGAATGGTTTCGTTAATGGCAGCACAACGTTTTTAATTATACATTTAGGAAAAACGAGATTGCTTCGCACAATGTTTTTACTTTATTTTATAACTTTTATTAATCCGTTTCTTTGGGTTACGTCGGCCTAGTATACTTCGCAACATAGATTTAGTAATACTAGCGATCGCCCTAAGGTCGAAAATCGACCAGCGACTTTTTATTCATAGACTATTCTCTGTTTGACATTTACAGTATTCATAAACAATGAGTATTATCTACATCACTTGCTGTCACTTTTCGTTGAGTGATCATGTCAATATTTTGGGGAGTCTAAGTTCAATGGCACTGGTCAGGTTAGGATTCGCAGTATTCATTTATTTAATTTTATATAATAGCATCAGATATTATAGATAAATTTCAGCTTTCTGCACTCCTTCTCCATATAAACTTTAACCATGCCAAATCTCATACTCTTCCGTGCACGCAATACGCTTAAAAATGTGCCGAAAGCTTTTGCTTCACGTATTATTATATAGATATATTTCGCACAATTGGATGAATCAATATTGTTATTTGAGGTCGTTTTTTTAACGCCGTACTAATGTACGAATGTAATGAATTATCTTTTTTAATTACTTGATAATTCTATTATTTTTTACACTATTTAACTATAAGAAAAGAAATCTGTAAAATGAATATACATTATTGTCGATTACTCTAACTTTATCATGTTGCAATTACGTCAAACGATGCGCTTGCTGGTTTAAATTTTACCCTCTATTAAGCGAGTAAGTGTAACTTACAAAAATCCTCTGTATACACATGAATATAGCTGTTAGACACCAAAACATATTTTAACAATAGATTCAATAATAATACAACAACTTTAGACTATAACAGCTGGTCGACGAAAAGTTTTGCTGTCAATTAGTTACCTCTAAATAAAAGTAGATGAAACTGGCATATTATCCCAATTATCAATACAATTATTATCATCAATCGCCAATGGATCCACCAAACTTGATATATACAACTAGTCAGAACCAATATAGGCCAACATTGTCCCATAAGCGCATGATTTTTTACCGATATTATTTTAACTAAGTTGATTTATTTATTTGTGATTCTCCCGTCCTCAAAATGAATAAATTTTATAGAAATATTTTATTTGTGTTTTCTTTGCTTTTTCTTGAGTATTGTATTTTAATATATCTCCTCTTATTTTATGAATGCTGTTATTATATATATAACTAACTATATATATCTAACCCAATTCTTTGATCATTAAAAATAAATAAAAAACGGTGCGTGTCATCTCCGACACGCGACTGGAGTGAACGATTGTATTAAATTACACATTACATTAGGCAAAGTTAAATTATTCACATGCTACCTCTGTATACAAATAAGTTGATTACATGCATATACTAGCGATGGGTCATTCATGTTAACGAAACTAGACTGTTAATTGTCGTTCGTCAACTAGTTGATTAACTGGTTGAATTCGTCAACTAGATAACATATAAACTCTTTAAGCTGACGAAACGGATAAGCGTTGATTAAACGGACTACTTGGGTTGTAGTTGAATTTAGAGCGTAAACGTTATTATAGCACTCAAATATCAATGCACTTGTTAAATTATTACCTGGCAACGGTTGCGTGTACCAGTTCTCTATAGGTGAACGATTGCAGATATTAAAATCATATTATGATGTAAAAAAATATATTACATCATTTTTTTATATCCTTTTAGCAATCTTAATATACAATTGCCAGACAGTTTTGCATTGCTAACTAACACTGCACTAGATACAATTTTAGTAATAAAAAAGAATGAATGTAATATTAGCTTGTCAGGCAAAAATTCGGTTGTTTAATTAAGAGCCAAACCGATTTAAGCATTTGAAAATATAGGTGAGTTAGAGGAGCGCAGCTCGAGATAGCTGTGGTGTGTTGAGCGTTGTTATAAACATCTGCACTTTCCGTTCGGAATACATGTAATAGTACATGGCGACAGATTTTTAACTTGAGGGTGATAGCTAGCGAGACGGGCATTAGAAAAAGCCCTACCACCATGCAATGGTTTCATCACGATGTTTTGCTTTAACGAAAGCTCAGGCTCATTGCAGGGATTCGAACACGCTGCCATCTGAGCCATCATTGCTAAACACTCGATTTTGCTCTCCACCTAGTTTACGTATCGCGAGCTATAAATGAAAATCGATTCTTAAAGTGTAGAGCTCGTTAAGTGGCAATGGGCAAGTCACATATGCCGAAGAAATTATAATCGACGGGGTAGACAAGTTCTGGAGTGGAGACCGCGATTAGGAAATCGATGTGTTGGAAGGGTTCCTGCAAGATGGAGCGACGAACTGCGCAGGGTGGCTGGATTCGACTTAATGCGAAGGACCGAATATTGGACCCAGTGGCGATCCTTGGACAGATACAGGCAAATGATGATAATGATGGTGATGAAACTCCAATAAAAAAATATTTAAGAAAATACTTGAACAATAAGTTTTACACTAAATAAACATATTTAGCAACAATAGACACAAATCACATACCGTAACGTAAACCAGGCAAGTCTGGAACAAAGCAATGCGTTTCCACTCTCATTCACTTTGCTTTCGAGCGCGATTTCCCGGCATCGTGTTACGGTAACCCTATAGATAACATTAAAGTAGATACGGTAACCTGAACTCGGAACATACGATGCCATATCGTATCGCTTTTGCGGCACTGACATATTTTTTCAGGTGGCAGAATGTATACTCGGTTACAGTTACCGATTTCAAAATATTTATTTGAAGTTATTAATATATTGGCAAATTTAATTGAGCATTCAAAAAATTACACAGAGTATCATCGATATTTTTTATATTATAAATATTAAATTAATTTTTGTATAATTTTACGTTTTTTTGAAGGTCAATCACATGATCACCATTTTGAAAACAGGTGAAATAGACAAGATATGGTCATATAGAAAGAAGCAAAAGAAACAACATCCAATTTTTTATTGTGGAATTTCATTTGTAAATTTTCCCACTTTTATGAATATCCATTCTACAGTATGTGGAAATAACGTTACTGTTCACATTATATTTATAAAATATTATTACTAATAATTTTTTTTTGTCTTTGTGAATAAAATAATAACTACACCTTTTACAATGAATGTGGATATTTCAGTTTTTGCTTCTTTATGAGCCTATTATTACACAGAAAATATATACTTAACAAAGAAATACTTGGATGTTGTTAATATATATTATGACAGTTTTTGTAATATCTGGCGTTAATCCATTAAAATTACTTTGTATTATCAATTTAAAATATTGCTAATGTACTTAAAATATTATTAAAGTAAAACATATGCAGTGGCTTGTGATAGAACGCAATGGAAACAACTAGAGGAGGCCTTTGCCAAGAGGCCACTACTAACTGATATACTGTAAAGATATTATAAACCAAATAACAATTCAGAATAAAAAGGTTAATAAATAAATATAAATAAAATATGTTAAATACTTTTACAATATTCGGTGACACCGACCGCATAAACACCAGAGTCCCCAAGGGTTTTGTAGCAGCGATATCCAATACACAGGTCGTACTGTTGGAGATTACCGATGAAATATTATCGAATAATTCCTGAATGGTCTATGCTTCTACAATTGTTGATCAGCGACTAAAAAATAAAAAATTCGACGCGTTAAAATTACCCTATTTGACGCGTTGAAGCATGCAACAATTGGTTCAGCTCTTAAATAAAATAAATATGACTAGTAAGGTGTTAGTGCAAACTCTAGTCCATGCCTATTTAGCCATCCTCACGTTGTGTCGCTAAATACCCAACAGTGTGTTTTACTAAGTACACTTTAGAGTTATTCCTTTTGATATGCATAGCGTGTAGGTATTCATCTTCTGATATATCTCTAAATACATCCAGGTATCATTCTATATCCCTTTGAATAGTCATACAACATCGAGTGAAGATAGCTTCACCACAGCAAAATAAGGATAGCTATACTAAGCATAGTTTGTATTATGGTAACTAAACAGCGGATATGCACCCAGTTTCCGAGGATAAAACGCCGCCCGCGGAACATTTTTACCGATCTCGATGAGGATATCGGTGCATCGTACGTGTATTACACAACTGTTCTCCCAAACCAAACGTGCTCGCGCTCACGCCAGCGAAATCACCGTTCCCTAGGCAGAGGACGGGCGGTTAAACTTCGCTCCCGCACACCCACCACGGCGGCAACTCAAGTCAAGGACCGTTCCCTCGGTGTGAAGCCCTTGAGCCAATAACATACACATACATTATTGCGCTGTATATGTACATACGTGCACATCGCACAGGTACATAGGTTCTGTAAGGGATTTTTTTTCTTTTTTGTACTAGTTATACAAAAATTGACACTAAATACATATGTACCATGTTTCTTCCTTCCTCCCAGGATATTTTTTATAGTATAATAGTGGCAGAATTTATGCAATGTTTGACAGCTATAGCATCATCGTCATCACACATATTTATTTCTGAAATAGTTGGTCGCGTTGGTACTTACTGGCACGTTGGAGGATTTCAAGCTCAGTCTTCAGTAGTAACAACCATCTATTACCTTACATCCACCAGATTCCCTCATTCTTCACCAGGTTCAGTTCATCTTGTGCTAATTCTGCCCACGCTCCTTTTTTCGGTACACGGTCGTCATACGAGAAATCTTCTGCCCCACCGGCTGTCTGTTATACATAGAATATTCCCCGCACACTTTAGTCTCTAGCAATTATTACGGGTTATGATGACTTTAGTTTTTGTGCGAAACTTCTCATTCCTAGTAGTCTTAAAAATAGTTTTAGGCCGCAGTGATCACTTAACATTAGGAGGATTGTATGTCTGTTGACTATTCCATTCTACGTAAATTGCGTTTATTATTTATATTCAAATATGAACAAAAGTTAACCATATATCCATGAAGGTAGGTGAATCCATGAATGTGCATGCCAACTAAAAATGTTTGCACGAATGAACTTATAGGTAAAAAAATACTTTTCACAGAAATTCCTCCTGTTACCCGTATATACTCGACGCCTTCAATAAAGCCAGTATCCGATAAAATATTTTCAAACGTGTCCGAGAAAAATGAACGTTATAATCTGTAAATATTTCAATACGTAAAATACCTTTAAAATTGTAAGCATATTTTTAGAATAATGAGACTTCTTTTGTGGAAAAAGAATATTATACTGCACTGTGATGTTTAAAGTTTTAAAGAATTTGCGGCAGATTTTTAGTAATATTAGTATTCATCAGTATAAATTTAGTTAGTTAGTTTTTATGATATAAAAGGACAACACTATTGAATTCCTTCGACAGTTATATTATGTTAACTCTGGTATTGAATTACAAACAACCCACCTTTCTGTGGGAATTCTGCAACTATGTCAGTAATGTATATGTATACATTATTTAATAGTAATTTCAATTATAATTAATAGTCTATTCTCGGTAGTCATTTTATTTAATATTTTCATGCTTTATGTAAAAATTGTAGATTTTAATAAACTAATTTGTATATTAAACCTTTTCAGGTTGTTACGGAAAGTAAGTTTCATGCATATGAACTGATTTTGATCTTTTTTTAAACTATACTTAAATTGGCGTTACATGATATAGTTAACCTTTTAAGCGTGAATAATTTTACAGACTTTTTTACATGTGTAAAAATTAGTCATTGTTGTCATCATTAACTTAAACATCTTTACGCTAGAGTATATATTTCTACAACGATTATTGAGTCAAGACTAAAATGATATAACACATTACGATGAACTATTATTACACCATTTTTTAATGCAGGCTTCTCCTAAAGCTCAAAAAAAAAAATAAAGTGAATGATATTATAAACATTGTTAATAAGCTAAATGTTACACGAATTGGTCTTTTTATGCACTTCTTTGAAATTCATTTATTCCAAACCAACAAACATACATTTTTATGGCGATTCGGTATAATATGTAATACTGATCACAATTTGAAAATATTTTCCTAAAGACCTAATGGCTGTTTTTTGGCTGTTGCGTTTCTGGCCGAAGGTCATTCTAAGCTTAGTTGCCTCATCTTCAAGTGATGCACTTAGCGGGGTGGTAATGCTGTACAGCTCGACTGTGTTGCTACCACCATGCATATGATGAAAAGACCATAGTGATTCGTTTATGCGTGTCGCGTTTCGGTATTAGCCGGTTTATATCCAATGTCTATTTACCCAGGCCAGCATGACAGCAGTGCAATTTTTTGGAATAGTTTTATACTTTGTAGTATTACTATATGTGGGGAAAAAATACAGAACTGTTGATTTAAAAGCAACGGTGTTTGAAATCGTCAATACGTTGTGGGCTGGCAAGATGCTTAGACACATGCCTTACCTCGAGAAGAGGCCTATTTCCCTAACAGTGGGATACTTACAAGCGGGTAATATTATAATTAATATATAAGTACATAACTTTCCATGCTCTGCCCGGATCACAATAAAGTACCGTAAAACAAAGAATACATAAGCCAACATCCAATGCATTGACGAAGATAACTATAGAATCCGATAGACTATCGCTATGCAATCAAACAAGGGACAGAATACTCCAGATTGCTGCAGATAAAGCGTACCTCGCAGATACGCAATCAATACGACCTGTGTATTGTGCCGAGAGGGGTCGTATCACAAAGAGCGTGTACATCTATTTTACCTTCATAATTGTAAATCATCAGATGCATACTGTCTTCCTAACAACTAAGTTTACTGTACCGTTTACTATATGCCTTTGTGAACTTCTCGATCAATAATTGCAATATTGATATTGTAGATACACCCTTAAAGACTGTTAGAAGAAGACTTTAAAATATTTCTAACTAAATACCACTAAGCCAAAATATTTAAAAATATGAATGGTAAATAAAAGCCATGTTAAAACATTGGACATATGGTCTGCACAAATACATTGAAAATAAAATAAAAATATTAATGTTCGGGTTTCATTAGATATTTGTATTAATGTATTAAATTGTTTATATTTATATTTTATATTATTGTAATTATCAATCGATTGTCCGTTAACAAAGTATAGTAGAAAAATCGCAATTAAATTATAATACCTTACGTCACTTTTGAGACTTCGGAAACACGTAAAAAAATTTGCATAGTATAGTTCCTTAATCCTCTTTTTTCTATAAAATAAAATTTATTCAATTTCAGCTCTGAAAAGGTACTTACGTATGTTGAATTCACCACCCGTTTAAAAATATTCCAAGAATTTAAACATATGTGAAAGAAACTCGATGTTTAAAATATAGGTTTATACAGATTATTTTTAACCACCTTGCTTGTTTACAGGTTTATTTTTAATATCGCTATGCGAACTGTTTTAGTTATGAATATTTGTAGCGATCAAATCACTTCGAATTCTAACTGAGCAAAGTGTTATTTATAATAACAACATATCACTAAAGTCGATGGCATAATGTCGAATTGTGGCCTCAAATCCTTTGCATTATTAACAGGGCGCATTGTTAGTCTCTAATACTGCAGTTTGCGGGCTGAGGCGTAGTATCCAATTTACTCCCACAGTAGATTACACGGTTAACGTCTTGATTTAAATAATTGATTTAGGAAGATAGTGAATGTCGAGTTTAGATGTAGGGCACTTGATAGAATGGAACTGAACTGTAACGAAAACGTGTCTCAATGTAAGTTTATTTTTTCATTTTTTTTATTGTGGTGTAATATGATTGTAATCGATATAAATACCAAAACATCAATTTTTGAACTTTTTCTATGTCTGTATATGTACGTACGTATATCTGTGCATGCATCACCCAAAAACTACTGGATGAACTTTGATGGAAATTGGTATGGTGATAACTGATTTCTTGGGTCAACATAAAGTAACTTTTTGCTTTGGAAAAATGTTTCATTTCCCAGGAAAAATGAGAAAACGGAGTCATTCAAAAATCAGGTGCAAAAATGTAATTATTATACATTTTACGTTATTAACCACTGGTTGCTTCTCGTATGACCAATTGTACGTGTTATGTACTGATGCGAACAATCTGTTTGTGTATGCGTGGTAATGTTATCTAAATAACGTTGTTTAAAGGCAAGCACCCTGTATACAATGATACTTGTATAATTAATTTCTCATTATTGTTTCACTTTTTTTATCTTGTTATATTTGCTGTTTTATGAGTAATTTTTAATTATTATTTTTTATTGTAAATTCTCATCGTTGCAAGAAATACAACCATGAAATATTTATATTAACAAAAAGAAACCAATATGTAGTTTAAACATTTCAAAATATACGCCAAGTAAAAATGATAATTATTATTTCTATTTTTTCTGGTCGTATCATATTATTTCTACTCTCTTTAAGATGTTCACAATACGTTCAAATTATATATATATATATATTATAACATACATAATTATCAATACTATTTTGTGTGCCCGCGGTTCCCGCACGCGTTTATTACTACATTCTTTAATTTTATTTTTACTCATATTGTTGACAATTCATATGCCGTATCAATTAAGGAATGGCATGTATTTCCGGTGTATAATTTTCATCAAAATTGATTGATAATTTTTATGCTATTGTACGATGTGTAATATATTAATAACGATTCTTATAACCTCTCAATTATGGAATGACGTATCCTTCCCGTCTACAAAATTTAATCAAAATCGGTTGAGAAATGACGAAAATTTAATTTAGTGAAATTATTTTTTTACAATTTTTAGAGGTAATATTGACAATTGTTATAGCCCATCAGTTATGCGATTACTTATACTTCCGGTGCTTAAAATGTTTATCAGAATCTATTAAGATTTGATGATTTTTTTAATTAGAGGAAATCCTAAAAGTGTTATTGAAAATCTCATAGTCCTTTATTCATACAATGATTTATACTTCCCTTATACAAAATATCATCAAAATCGGTCAAGATTTAAAAAGAAGAAGATTTCTATTAGAAATATTGAAATTTCTTACACCCTTTCAATTAAGCACCCCGCATACAAAATTTTATATGAATCGGTCAATCCGTTTTTGAGTTAAATCTGGACATACAAACAGGTAGACAGACAGACAAAAAGAATATAATGGTATATCCGTGATCACCACGGTGACCACCGCCCATTGATGCCCATGATTTTGATTAATGTTGTTAACTTATTTATATATCTAAATTATATTTCTTTAACATTATTATTTAAAGTACTGGCACATTTCATTTTTCATTTATTATTATTCTGTGGAACATCTAATCTGACGGTACATACTACTTTTGTAATCTATCATATTATCTGTAATTCTGTATACTTTTGTTTTGTTTTCATCTGAATATATTAAAATATAAAATATAGTATCGTTCATAAAGTATGCCTATAGGGAATTTTTAGAAAATCATTAAATGTACAGACAGAACTACAGATTTACTAATACACTAGTTGTGCCTGTTACTTCGCTCACGTGGACTACAGAATGTCCGCACGAATTTTGCTCCCCCGCTCCCAACTATTTTGAAGACAAAAATGCTTATTGTGAGTGTTCCTTAGAAGATAGATATACACTCACCCGGACTTTTTTATAGATATTTTTAATGCCTACAATTATCTAGGACATTAATTTGATATATCTCTTATAGTTTACTCAGCATAAGCCATTTAAGCGCCCGATTTGATTCACCATGACAAGTTTTTTTTATTTGTGCGGAACCCTAATTCTTTTTCTAAAATAAAAGTAGCCTAAGCTACTCCCTATATCATCAGATATCTACCAGTGAAAGTCCCGTCAAAATAGGTCCAACCGTTTCGGAGATTACCCGGAATAAACAGACAGACTGACAGGCAGACAAAAATTAAAGAAATGGGCTGTTTGTTTTTGTTGTCGTATATACATACATACTTTCATATGCATTTAGTAAAAAACTGTTATTTTGACATTACAATCAGACATACAATTTTATTAATTGTATAGAAGATTGTACCACTAAACTGTAAACGTTTATACATATTGAAATAGGCAGCAACATTTGTCCTTGTGCAGGTAGATTCGAAAATGTTAACAAGAGTACCGTCAAATGGTACGGCCTTTCAAAACGTCACGCTAAATTCGCGTAGAGAAGCCTTAAGTGAGCAATTAACTTAACGGAGTTTGGGATCGTACACAATTAAAATATTTATTTTAATTTAAGCTTAATTGTATTATCACAGTTTACTTTCTGTCCAAAATATCTTATTTATTTATGTTTATAAAATATATTGCTGTTTATTATATACTTATAGCTTAGTAACGAACATATTAGATATATAACTATGATTTTTTTTTATTTACAATAATATATTTTTAAGAAGTTACGACTCAATAAATGTTTTTTTACTAGTTCTCATGTAATTTGTTTTTATGTACAAATTTTACGTTTGTAAAATTCTTAAATTCATAATTTTAGTATTTCAAGTAACAACAATCATCTTGTTCTTTTGTATTTAATCTATTTTGGTTTTAATTTCAAATAAAGAGTATAATTAACAGACTTAATAAAATGGGTAATTAATTTCAACAGACAAATATTTGTCCTGTCCATAGATAATAATTTGAAACAACGACAATAAATTTATTTACTCAGACAAGCAGGTTATTGAGGATTAAGTAACATGCAAACGTTATGCATTGTACAGTATTTATAGACGACACGGATTTACTCGCAAATCTCTTTCAGTCTTTCAGTCATTTAGTTGGAATAACTAAGAATAACGAAATAACGAGGAATCTTAGTTGAACTCTATTTTTTATTGAGAAAGTTTTTTGACAACAACAGTTCTTTGTTAGGTTCTGTCAACTTATATATAAAGAAATATTGGTGAAACCGCTGAAACTATTTCCATCACATGACATATATTAATTAGTTAATAGTTTTAGAAAGTTAATAAATAAAATTTATATATTATTTTCAGATATACGATTCACCAGAAAGTACACGTCCGAAGAAATGGTCATCAAAGTTAAAACTGAATACATCAGGAAGTGTAAAGTCATCAGAAAAATCACCGGATAGTCCATATGTGTATGGGACCATCAGTGGACCAGGCGGATCAGCGCTATCGAAATCAATGAAATACGCAGAGACTTGGCTCTACGGGTCTGTGAGGACCCAGACTCCACCAATAAGACCGAGTGTCTTCACAACCTATCCTGAAGTTGCGGGCCCGGTATTAATTAGTACACCACAGAAGCCAACACCACATAACTATGCAGTTATACTATGTTCCTGTCCTGAGTATCTTAACGGTACAAAAAAAACTAGCTCAACCAAAGTCAGTATATGTAAGAAATGTAAGGGATCTCGTTTACCATTGACTATAACAGAAAGTCCAAGATTACTCGTAGGTGGTACGGTGAGAGGTCCACAAATAAATCGAGATTCCGGATTATTAAGGGCTGGGACGGTTAGAGTGCAAGGCGTAAAGTCAAGACCAACAATACTTAAATCTAACGGAGATACAGATCCGTATGATTTGATGCGACGTAGTAGATTGGCTCCACCGCATGAAACTCGAATAGGGAGTCAATTTTCAACTACCAGGTCCCGTGCAAAAAGTATAAGTCCCTGTCGAATCAAAAATAAAAAGCCAAGCCCAGAGACTCTCAGAAAAAGTCGAAGTAAATCTACGAGTCGAGTAAATGAAATATGGGTTGAGGAAGATACCCATACCAGCGACTCTAAGAAATCAATATTGTCATGTGATATCAATCCTTACGATCTAGTAAAATGCAGCGGCAACTCAAAATCTTTAGCTGAAATTGAATTTGATGACGCTTTTGGTGATGTTTTTCAACAATCACTACAAAATAAAAATTTATGTACACTTAACAATTCAAAATCAGATTCTAATGTCAAAGCTATAAGTGGACAACGAATAAGAGTTTCCGATGAATCGAAAACATGCACTATTAAAGAAGTAACTTTATATGATACTGTTAATTATGATCTCAAAAACTATGATTTAAAAACACATGAAATATCACCGAGTTTGTCCCTACCTGATATCAAAACTGAAAATAAAAAGCAATCTGTTAGTAAAGGGACCAGCAAAAAAATACTTAATATATCTGCTTCCAATCGCCTCAAGCAAAAAAGTGTTTCTCCTAAACGTCCACCGAGAAGAATTAGGAGTAATAAAGTGGATGAAGATAGTGAAAGTGATAACCAACGTTTACAGGATAGAAATTTCAGAAAAAATGCTGACTTAACACGTAATCCTAGAAACAAGAACAACAATACAGATACGATAAAATCAATATTAAAAAAGCCCAAAAATTACGATTTGAATGACTCTTCGACAAGGTTAGAGATATCTGATGATTCTTTTGATAATAAACGGAATAATACTTCATTATTTTATCTTCCTAAACCAAAAGATGAAGGTACGATATCATCGCACAACATATTACAAAGGAAACGGGTACAGTTTTTGGTAGAAAGCGAAGAGACCAAAGTCATTTATACGGCAGAGTTAAATTTAGAACAAAGTATTATTAAAGACATTCCAGAACAAGTACAAGATAATGTTGAAATACAAAATGATGCTACATCTAAAGACGATGTTGTAAGTCATTCTATAGATCCTATTTCTAATGATGAAATTATACAAAATGATATTCGAATAATCAGTCAGGATCACGAAATATATGATACTATTCAAATTAATAACAATTCTGTAGAAATTATAATTGAAGAGCATCAAGAGGAGTTCGCTGATCATATCGCATCAGATATAAATAATAAAAGTACGTTTTTTAAAGAAGGTATGCAAACATGTTTAAGTTTGTTATTTGCGGAAAAAAATTCATTTATTAATTATATTCATTAATACTTATATATTATTGTTTATTCTTTCAGATAATAACATTCCCAAAATACCAGTGTTACGCCGCTCGGAATCAGAACGCGTTACATCTAATGTAATAATTGACCCACCGAAGTTTTTAGATACTATGGCTTTACGTCCAAAAAGTAAGCACGGGCATACAAGTCAAGTTTTCTTTACAAACTCTACAGAAACCGATGCCATCAACCAAAATCAATTTACTATTATTGACCAAGGGTTAAATAAACAAAAAAACGATACCGTCTCAAGTACTCATAACGTAGAAACAGAGGATTTGAGTGACAGCAGTGAAATTACAAAGAATATTTTAAGCAACTTACGTCGCGGTATATCAGAGTCACCAGAACCACCGCCTAGATTAAAACCAAAAGAACGTACAAAATTCAAGAAATATAATTATGTAAAGACTAGGTTTGTCCGTAATAATTCTTCGAGTTCAACAAGTGATGAATGGTCAGATGCAAATGATTATGAGCAAAAAACGATTTTGAGAGTGAAACAGTTTGACTCTGATACTGATGATGATCAAAGTTCAACATCAGGTGTCACGAGATCATCAGAAATTGAACCAAGAAAAACATCAATACAAATCAATGGTAATGAATGCTATTCTACCATGAACGTGAATAGTGACACACCAATATATTTATCATCAGTACTTGTGAATAACGATTACGGAAATACTTGTAATACTTATCAAACAGGCACTACAGTTACTATAAGTGTCGGATCTCCCCAACCACAAGTTAAGAAATCTAAAAGTCAAATATATATTGGTGCAGTTCTTTCCCCTGATAGTGAAAATAAAGCAGAAGGAAACGCTTATGAAGAATATAATATTGATACTAAACATAATATGGTCAACTGTGGCAAAGAAAACTCATCATCAGAAATTTCTTCAATACTTAAGGATCCTGTAGAAATGATTAGAAAAAATTTGATACCACATGTATGTGAAAGAGAATACCAAAAGGAATATAATAAAGATAATCAACAAATGTTAGGTGAACAAGGAAGCCACAAAGAAAAACAAAACAACAATTTTGTGACAAAACTCTTTGAGGATCCATTTTTTGGTCATTTGGCTGAAGGACTAGATTCGAATTTAGTAAAAAAATTATTAGAAAACTCTTTAATTAAGCTTCAAGAATCAAAAAACCAAGGAGATTCAGATACCAAACAACTCACCATTGAAGAATTGATTGAAAACTCCATCAAAAATTTAAAAGAAGAAGCTATTAAAAAGAGTGACGGACTAAGAAACAATAATCATCCCGAAGAAAATGAACCAAAAAAGCAAAGTCTAATCGACACCTCAGTCTCTCAAGAAAATGATGATACAGGCTGCTCTGCTCCCTATGAAAGTATGGAGTATGAGAGCGGTAATATAGGGGTATTTTCAGATCTTGAACCGATGTCAGACTGTTACAATGCATCTGCTAGTGAACTATCTACAGAAGACGACACGAATTCAACGAGGTCTAAATTTTACCAAATGTTGGTAGATGCTGCTTTGTGTGAAATCGAGATCTCTAATAACACGGATGATGATCATCATTACGAGTCAATAAGGTTAAATACAGATCCCATTTATGAAGAAATAGGTGACATGCCTCCTCCATTACCCGTAAATCCACCGCCTAATTCACTTTTATTGCTTGACGATGAAAAACGTAGCGGTTCCCGTTCAATATTCGAAGGTGCTTCAAAATATGATATCTTGTCTTATTTGGTTGATGCAAAAGAAAGAGGAATAGATGACGAAGAAACTTATATAACTAACTATGTAAATAATGACTCTTCTGCCCCTATTAGTGATTCAAAAGAAAAAACTAGTAACAGTGAAATAGTTGATACACGCCTTAGTAGTAATATAAGTCAACTATCAAATGCTTCTGATTCCAGTGAAGATAATTCTTTGATAATAAATAATGAAACTTTAGAAAAAAACACTGTTTGTAAAAAAACATCTGCTGAAATTGAACGAAATGATTCTGGCGTCGGCTCTGAAACAAGTAAGTCTTCGAGGAGTAGACTTCAAGGGAAAATATCACCTTGCAATACAATAACTGATAAAGATGCTCCTATACATCTTTGTGAAGATTGTGACACTGCCGTAGAACCTCAATTAACGGAACAAGGTATGCCAAAATAGTTATTATTTGGGTTAATAATGTTTGATTAAAAATATAATCAATTAGTTACTTATTTACAGGTTCAATATATGCACCATTGGTTTGCCGTAAGTGTGCTAAAAAAAGAGCTGAAAGGAAAGAAATAATTACAGAAATCGTTGAAACTGAAGAAAAATATGGTCGCGATTTACAAATTATTCTAGAGGAATTCTACAAACCAATGTTAGTAGCTGGTCTACTTACACAAGAACAACTTAGTGCTATATTTTTAAACGTGGAAGAACTAATAGAAAATAATCAAGTGTTGTCAGAAAAATTAAGAGACGGCTTGGAAATTGCAACGGAACAAGGCGATGAGGTTTGTAGTTGGTTGTATAATAGAATAATATTTACAATCTTTTCAGTTAGTTAGGCATAATTTTGATGAATAAAATTTTATTAGCTATTTTTATCTTTTTTTGTTTTTCATAATTTTTGTATAGACAATTTTGTTGTTTGTCATTTTCAGGATCTTTTGACTGTTAATGTCGGCAAGATTCTTTTGGAGTGCTCTGGAATGCTGACAGCGTTTCAATCATACTGCGTTAAGCAAGCTGGTGCCGCCCTACTGCTAGCCGGTTTGGAGAAGGAGAAAGAACTACTAAGGATATTCTTGCGCGTCTCACAAATGGAAAACACTGTTTTGAGAAGAATGAACTTGAATTCATTCCTAATGGTGAGTTATTTTGGTAATTCTAGTTTTTTACAACGTAAAGGTTTAAGATCAGGAAGAGACGTTGTTGCAATTGCAATACCTATAAGACAATTAAAACTTTTTGTGACCACAACTGAGCATTATAACATTTTTTGGTTACTGTATTATTAACTTTGTTATTAATTATTACTACTTTAACAAGGTATATCTTAGTCTTGAATAGTATTAAGATTTGCTTCTTGTTCTCTTATTGGTATTTTTACTCTATTTTGGCAGTCGCCATGTTTTTTGCATGAAAAAATTTTAGTGGGGACATAAATTTATTACTTTAGCTGTACATTCTAGTTGTTTAGAATGTTAGAAATATGTTTTGGGATTCATTTTGCTTCGAGGATTTTAAAACCTCATCCAATCGATCTCACTGTCAGTTATATAGTTGTACGAGTATCAATATAGCTCAGTCATCAAAACCACATTAGTTAACTAACAGATAAGTTGGAAATTCGGATGGATAACGTAGTAGATTTAGTTCACTTTTTAATTGATAATTAATACAATTTTTAATTATTTTATTTTTCATATGTTTTCTTCTTGTCTTAGTAAGAAAAGTGTAAATAAATACCGTAGTACATTACGTTACCGGTCAAATATAGGCAAATATTGGAAAAATATCATCCAATTAACAAAACCGATTCAAATTCAGGAAGCCTTTTACTAAAGATCAAAGAAAATAATTATTTATTTAAATCAAGAAATACATTAAATAATAAAGGTACATACATGTTTTTATATGATAGTACATTTTTCAGCGCTACTTTAGCTAAGTTGATAGGTATATTCTGTCGCCAAAGATGTGTTAGTACTCAGTACGCTCGTGGGCAATAGCCCTTTTTTAATTACATCGTCTTTGAGCACATTAAACGTTAATTAAAATATAATATAAAAATTCAATTGCAGGTGCCCGTACAACGCGTGACAAAGTATCCGCTCCTTCTCTCGCGATTGCACCGAGCAACTGCTGGCTGTGCGACCGAACGTGAGGATGTGAGATCAGCCCAACGCTGCGTGGAATCGCGCCTAGAGGAGATTAACGCTGCCGCAGCTGCGGCCGCGGCAGCTGCTAGGGACGTACCTCTTTGGCGAAGGTTAGCTGCTACCAGACGAACAGCACATGACCTGCACGTGGCTGATATACGATTAAGAAAGATGGCTGTTGATGTATTGGATTGGAATCATGAAGACGCCAGGTTTGTTACAATTTAAGCATTATTTTAAATTATTCACTATATTTCGTATGAATATTAATTTTAATTTCATTTATTACAATGTTAAAAAATACCACGTAGATCATATTATATATTTTTATATATGTTTAAGTAAACGTTAAGTAAAGATCTAAGTTGTTATAATAGACTTACAATTTAAGAGAAATAATACAATAATTATAACTAGCTGATGTTAAATCGCTCGTGTTAGTCAATACATAAGTGTAACAATTATTTGAGATATCTTGCTAGTGTTTATTTAATTGTATTTTTATTAATTTATTGCTTTAAATATAGATACGCCATTATGATATTTAAATAGGTAAATCTACCTATATAACAATCAGTTTTCGTAAGCTGAGATGGACGGTCTTTTCAGACACAATTATCCACATATTACAAAAACTCAATAATGAAGATAAACATTATCTTGATACTGTGTATACTCATTATTATGAAATAAACATATCTTAAATGTATAGACATAAAATATAATATATTATAATTTTGTTATTATTATAGAAAAATACATTCATTTACATATTCATTAGATGCATATTTGTATCTAGATCAGTTGTATGTAATTCATCGATTTAATCAAGTGTTAAAAATTTAATTTATGTTTGCTTAATTGTGTTGTTTAATGATATAACATTTGAATAGCGTCACGAATAGAAGTGAACTGTCATTAATATAAATTGAATACGTATTGAAACGTAAATATAACTTATATATTTACAATAATAATAATACGTCGAAAGCTATTACTTAACAGTTCTAAAGGCAAATTTGTAAACTAATAAAAGCAATAACACGGTAAGAATTTTATCGAGACACGGTTTTAATTAAAAATAAACAATTTAGGATATAATTTTCCGATGTTTCGGTAAATTGTATTAACAGCACATTCCCTTCCTATTGGTGGATGGGACAAATGTTCCCATTACTAAAGCCATTGTGTGCCGCAGGTTTATAAAACGGTATGAGTCATAAGATATTTTGTTTTAATTAATTATATACTGTACTAATAAGTATCCATAATATATATTATTCCCTATAGGGGCCATCCATAAATTACGTCACACGAATTTCATGATTTTTTGACCCCCTACCTAGTGTGATGTCACATATTTTGCAATATTATGATTAGAAATTTATGAAATTAAAACAGCAGTGTTCGGAAATTATTTTAATTTCCATTTAAATTATTTTTCAATAAAATCGACATCAAATCAAACAAAGGTATAAAAATTAACAAAACATAAAAAAATTATTTCTAAGAAACAATGGTGTACTTACATTGTTGATAACATTCTTAAAGTCGGTAACTTATTTTTCTTCGCACTATAAAGGTAATAGGTTTCAAATAATCGAGTTGTAAAAGTTGTTAAATAAAACATTGCTATGTTCGAGATACAGAAGTCCAATTTAATTTTTTCTCTGATTATTTTGACTAGAGGGTTGAGATTTAGTGCAACGGAGGTTTTGGGGCTTGAATGGAAGGGAACACATTCTTTCGAGTTTGGGAGGTTTTCGACTTAAAGGAAGTTCTAATGTACTTAGATATAAAATATTATATTTTGAAAAAATGTGATGTCACAAAAATTGGGAACCCCCCCACCTTGTCACACAATGTCACACTTCGTCTACCCCCTCCCGCCCCCTATACGTGTGACGTAATTTATGCATGGCTTAAAGGTGTTTCCCCGGCAATGCCATATCTCCGTTAATTCTTCATAAAAATTAATGATTGAAACATCATTTTAAAGCTTTAATGCTTTACGTTCACTTAAAATGATTTTCATAAAAAATTTTTCATAAACACTTTGGCTCCCAATGCGCGACGTCACAAATATATACATAAAATTGGCATACATGCCACCCCCGGGAGCTAAGTTATAAATAATATCATCTGTTGATCCCAATGAAAACATATTCAAAGCGCCATCTAATAACAATTTGCTTAACTAATATGACAGCTGTAGTTAGATTGTTTACATTCTACTTGAAATATATGAAATATTCGCACGGTTCTTCTAACTACTTAGAATTCAACCATTTTTATTTCGGTTAACATTCATCAAAATGATCACATTTTGCATGTTGTTAGAGGCATTTTATAAGCCTCGTCTGCTTAACTACCGTCTTCAAGTTGAAAATCTGTTGCGGTTAAGCTACACTTGAGAATCAGCCCCCTTTATGCTTAACATGTTACCATCTTAGACCACATTGATATAAAATATAAGGTGAGAGAACTAACTCTCAGGCGCAGCAGTTGCAACACACCAATAGGTGCTCAGCGACAGATTATCAACTTGTCAACTATGGTGCTGGAGGCACTTGCTGAGGATAAAATGGACTGCTTACCGCACAACGATACAATCTTGATTGAGCATCGTATCAAAGCAGCGAATCCTTAAGATGTTTGGACGCATTATCCGTAACGAAAGCTCATTAGACCGATTAATGTTATAAAAAAGGGTAGAAGGCAACCGTCCTTATAGCCGATCACACATAAAAATGCACACGCAGTTCCACGAATAGAGAGACACAGAAAATCTTTCAAAAGCCGCAATTAAACTATCAGACGACGCATCACCACGAACACTCCGCCAGGAGTGTACAACTAAGAAGAAGAACATCACGATGTTTTCCTTCACCGAAAGCTCAGGCTCATTGTAACATTCGCGCCTACTTCCGATTAAGCCGGCGTTCGAACACGCTAACACTGGGCCAATTCAATAATAATAACAAAAGAAAACGTTCTCATAATGGTTTGCCTTTCATAACTTGCACCATAAATCAGATAATCGTCGCTTTAGTGGCAGTAACGGCAGTAAGAGCTATTCTCGAGGGCTCTTTACGACTTGATAGCCCGCACAAATACAAGTAATTATACGTGTAAAAAGGAAATAATATATTTTTAAGACATTTCGTTAAAACATTCGTTGAAAAATATGGTACTGAACGTTATAACTGCAAAGGTAAACGAGATTGTAAGATATTAGTATCGCTCTAAAACGAATAATTTTTAGGAATGTCTTTTATTATGTGAACAAGATTTCGTATGTATCTATCCTACATAATTCTCTTTTATATACTCTAAACCACGTCTACTGAATATACCTAAAACATGAGAAATACATAATAAATTGTATAAATAGATTTGAATATTATTATTCTAGCCGCAAGGTTGATGAAATTTTTAATTGTAAACATCTCAGGGACCATAATATTTTAGTCCCCTATTGAACCCCTTTAAGGAATAAATTTTCAAAGTTCTTAGTACTAATTCATGTTATATATAGAACTCCTGCTTCTAGAGTCAGCGATTTTAGCTGTTAAGTAATCTATGTTCAATATGTACAGCTAAGTATATTTTAATGTTTTATCTACTTAATAATTAACATATTATATATGGAATGAATTATTATTTATCATATTATTTCTATTGTTAATTAAATGAATTAACTTAAATTAGGTATTGAGCAATCTAGCAGTAATAAACTGAAGTGCTAAAATTAATATTTTAACTTGAATTTTATGACATAGCGAGCTGGAGAACATGAAACTCATTGCCTTGACGTCGGATGCAATAATGCACTACGAAGCTGCTGCCTGGCATACACGAAAATTAAATTCACTCTAAATAAAGAACCAGTCCTAAAGATGACTATAAGCGACGACAAGTCACCACACATTGCTTGCGTTATTTTAAATATACAACCATCTGTTTTATCCTTAAACAGTTATTTTATAAAATCGATTGATAGATTTTTGAGTGTAAACAATGTTCTTCCTTTTGTTTTTATCGGTATAAGTCGCATTTGCCATACTGCAAATATTGGCCAGTCACTGAAGTTGGGATCAGAATTAACTACCCCTTGTGCGCTGGACGTACTCGGGTATCGTCAGTAGTGGAGGCTCTAATCACGCACTCCAAAAATGCATGCAAAACGTGTGAATATTCACAATTTTGTAGAAAAAAAAATGCAGCAAATCTAAAATGCTCTAAATATGCATACTCTGATCCGATATTTTACGTTATGCATGAATATGTAAAACGCTATGCACGTATTGGAGGAGGAGGAGACTTATTACGTATTACTCACAATTCGCACAAACTTCTTTTACGACTCAAGTAATATGGTAATTTGTTTTGTGTAACTTTAAGATTATGGATACAGTAATATATAATGTAGACAACATTTTCTAAATTTAATAGAGCTTGAAAAGTTTATTATTAGTATCTGTTGCTATGCCACTTATCTGGGCATTTAAAAAGTACCCTAAGTTCTATTACATGTTAAAGTCGTCTTCCATGCTAAATTTCCTTAGAATCCGTCCAACTGGTTGAGCGTGGTTAATGGTCAAACATTGAAACAATCACATTTATATTTATAATATACTCGAATATTTGATATGAAATGTATGTATTCTATCGTATGAGTTACGACAAGCACTTTATGAGTTTCAGTTCAAAATGCTTTTATTATAAAAACAGGTTAACACTATTATTGCTGTTAAAATTGTTTAGTGTTAATTACTTTTAAAATCTATATGTATATATCATTGATTGACTTTGGATAAGTTTAACGAAAGTTCATACAAAAGAGTTGAACGTTAGAGGTGACAAGTTCTACCTGTTCCTGTTCTAGAGAAATGACACTTCCAGTAACCTGCTCCAAAATAATAGCCTGTAAGTAACGAAAGATTTAAAAGTCGTTTTCGTTGAAGCAATTTATTTTTTACTTGCACTGGACGATAAAAATGACTCCTCTGTTGAAATAATTTATATAATATATGTATTTATCTATACAATTAATAAAATTGACGTGTCTATTTGTGATGTCAAAATAACAGTTTTTTACTAAATGAATATGAAAGTATATACGATACCTATAACAAAAAGCCCATTTTTAAAAATTTTGACTATCTGTCTATCTGTCTGTTTGTTCCGGGTAATCTCCGAAACGGTTGGACTGATTTTGACGGGGCTTTCACTGGTAGATAGCTGAATTTATAGGGAGTAATTTTGGAAAAATAATTAGGTTTAAGCACAAATAGAAAAAAAAAACTTGTCATGGTGCATCTAATCGAGTGCTTAAATGGCTTATGATGAGTAAACCGTAAGAGATATAGCAAATTAATGTAGAACATAATTAAGGGCATTAAAAAGATCTATAAAAAAGTCCGGGAAAATATATATCTATCTTCTAAGGAACACCAACAATAAGCATTTTTATCTTTAAAATAACCGGGAGCGGGGGAGCAAGATTCACGCGGGCATTCTGTAGTCCACATGAACGAAGCCACGGGCACAGCTAGTAATAAAATAAAATACACATATGTTTGCGTTATTATGTCTTAAGGCAATAATGACTCAGTTGGTAGCTTGTACGGACTCCGCGTCGATCGTCGTGAGTTCGAATCCCTACAATGCGCCTGAGCTTTTGGTGAAGAAAAACATCGTGATGAAACCATAGCATGGTGGTAGGGATTTTCTAATGCCCACCTGGCTAGCTACCAACCTTAAGTTAAAAATCTGTTGCCAAACACAAATAGGTGTCTTCCGCTAGCTGTACTCGAGAGTTAGTCTTCCACTAGGCTTAGCATGCTACCATCTTAGGTCACCTATAACGATAAAAAAAAATTGGTATTTATTACCTCTAATAATTCTGTTATACAATAATGTACTTTGTTTTATTGTTGAAAAGGTTCGCAATGGAAGGCAAGCTGCTTTTTACGCAGCCTAACGACAACAACTGGCGTAAAGGGCGCACTATCAAACTGACGCCTATCAACGCTCTTTTGGTAACTAATGGAAAGGTGAGTGTAAAATGATCGATACACATTCATTCTTGAAAATAACATAACCCTGTCTATTTTAAACGCTTGAGGACTGTTTAAAATAAATGACATTGATGAAAGTTTTTCGACATGTACCACTACTGTCTTTCACTGATTAAATTCTCTTTCATAGAAAAAACAATCGATGCCTATTTACCTACATGAAATTGTATTCTACTAGTGTTTTACTTTATAACCAATATATGTGTTACTTTTACAAAGATTTTTAATTTTTTATCGAACTTTTTCTATATATCTCTAATATTTGTTATACATATATGAGGACTTCATATAATATTATGTACATTAATAATAATTATATTATAAAGTGATTAATAATTTATTTATTGTTATAGTTACATATAATTTGTATATTTGTTATTTTAATACATCTGAATCTGTCGATAGGTGCTTGACGTGTCTAAGTGCTGTATAATTGAAACCAAGAACATAAGAAAATGCTCAACCATCATGTTATAGTTATGTCATTCTCAGTCAAATCATGCTCATTGTAGAATTCTAATGTATGTTGAAATATCATTACAATTAAAACAGATAATCACCAGCCTCTATCTTTTTTATTTTTTTGGTATAAACTCTAATCTTAAATGAAAAAGGTTTGGTTTATTTTTCTATTAATCATATTCCATGTTCATTATACCATTCACATAAATTATATAGTAATATCCTGACATCTTTTCATTTTTATTAATAATATTTACTAAGGTGTTGTAAAGCTTGATTACAATTTTTTTATGTTAGCTTTAATTTAGTGAATGCCTATTATAGGTAGGTATATCAGAATTAGATTTTAAATAATTGTAAATATGAATAAGGTTCATTATGTCGGCGGCACAGCCGGTGGGTTTTTACCGTGTCGGTACCTGTGACGCAGAAATCGGCAGTAGGCCGCAAGCATCATTTCAGTTAACCGTTGCAGGTACGCTGCGCGGCGTTTCGTTTTTGCGGCAAGCCCGTCGGTTTAACAACCGCCGCGCCGGCTCTGCCAGTATTGAATAAATAGATTGCCATTAGGTAATTAGGTGTATTTTGAAGTCATTTTACTAGACATTTTACTTTTCTCAGCCAACGACAACGCACAAAACGAACGAAATCCGTGAAATAAGAGAAGCCCGGGACCGCGAGGCTAGAGAGAGGGAGGGTGAAACTCTTTTCGCTCGCAGCGGTGTGAGGGAAGCGGCATTGCTCTTAGTAAGAGAAAAGGCAGGGAGGTACACTCTTCAACGGGAGCCGTTGTTCCTGGACAGATGTGTAGTGGCTGCGGATCACGAACCTGAACACTTCTTCGAAGTACACGAGATAACTACTAAAGATTCATATATATTCAAGGTACTTTGTTTTACTATTGTGCTAATCCTTTATTTTATTTTATTTTGATAAGTGAGTCAGTGAGTGATAAAAATGATACTTAATAGACCTAATAACTATAGAACTATAATAGGTTTTCCTATAATTTATTCAAGGAAGGCTTACTAAATATACAAAATTTCAAGTGTTTAGGTCGAATAGTTTTTAACTTATGGAGGTGTCAAAAGTAGCTCGAAACACTGGCCGGTGTCGCCCGTTCCGAGCTTTGCTGATACTGCCGTGTGTATATGAGTTGATGACATATTACTAAATACCTTATGTACCAATAATAAAACATTAAAAACAAGTTACAAATGGAAAAAAACAGTGTTTCCGCTAACAAATAAGGATAGTCTCTAATTTATTATTACTACTGATGGAATGTGTGAAAGTAATATAGAAAGGAAATTAAATGCCGGTAATATGGTGAATGAGGCGTTGCATATCTTTTCGAACGGCCAGAGAATTTCTACGAAATTTCGAATTTTTAACATGGTGCAGTCTTATTTGTACAGCCTAGACTACACATAATAAAAAGTTTAATCAAGAATAAAACTAAGTTGGAGTTTCTTTTCTTGCAAAAAGTTATCGAAGCCACGATGATTTCCTACGAAATATATAGAAAAAGTTTTTTGCGATTTCTGACATTTTAGTGCTCTAACCTCGATTGATGCTAATATGAAACAGGATCGATTGGCATGAAAAAAGTTTTTGTGTAAGGTGCCCATTTTCTTGCTATCTGAAAACTTAAAAAAAAAGTGTAAATGCCGGTCAAAATGTCTCAAAAAGTTGAGGAACAGTCTCCTCAGAAAGTTTTCGTGCAGATACAACGGTTAAAGTCCATTCTGTATATTAAACCTATGGTCCCCTACCTCTTTTAAGTATCTATTCGATATTACTATCCTACTCGAAGTTTTATTTATTTATTAGTGTTTACACAATATTTTTATTTTAAATGAATATTGATTAAAAAATTTCAGGCGGAAGAGAATGCGCGGACTCGTTCTTGGTATAAGCAGTTACAATACCATGCACAGGGCGCCGGTGCCTGGAGGAAACGTCGGAATGCTCTCGCCAACATCATGATAAACCCAATGCTTACAAGAAACTAAATGCCATTAAAATAAACTGGTATACAATACAGCATAGATGTATAATACAATACAGTCTTCACGTTTACTGAATAACCTTACTATCATCTAAGGATCGCTTTTCGCACTACTTTTTATTGTATATATTGCCTTGCCTTATTTTGAGGGTTATAACATTATAAACTTAAAGTTTCTTTTCAAATCTTAATTATTATTTACTCTACTGTTTGATTTAAAATTGTATGCTTTTATTTTTTAATTTCTGCTTGAATAATTTTATGTCCAAAATAATCGAGTATTGTTAATATTACTCTAAAAAGTCTTCGTATTCAATTTTACTTGATATGGAAACGCCCACGAAGAGTTAAATGTTTTGATTTATAAAAAATTTAAATGCATTTTTACAATAATGTTTTCTAAGGGAATAATTTTATTGTTATTGAAATATCTAAAGATAACAAAAATATTATGAAAATATTGTTTATTGTTTGTTTTGTATATATTTCATTAAATATAAACGTTTTTGCCACTAGTTCGTAATTAGCTTTACACCAAAATTTAGATGTTTTAATGTGCCCTCTTTCTAATTAATAATGCATTAAGAACAAATGTATAATAAGTTAAAATATATTTGTAAAATGTAAAATAATATTAAAATAGCTGTGATATACTTTCCTTTTAAAAGCACAAACAAAAAAATCAATAACAATTCCAAACGATACTAATAGTTACATAATTTTTTGAAAAATAACAACATATTCATTCCTGACTAGTCGTAAGGGAGAATGTGTATAATATTAAAATTAAATAGTTAAATAAAAATACGACTAAAATAATATTTCACTGTATTTATTGTATCTATGTATAGTACATAAGTAATTGATTAATTAAAATTTAGCTTAATAATAAAAATGGTTTCGCCTTGGAATAATATTATTGTTAAAAATTGTTAGATGTAACTGAAAATAAATTAATGTATAAAAATGACCTTTTTTCATTATTTACTAAGCCTAAATAATTTCACCTTAATATATTTGTTTATATACTAGCATACTTGTGCAAAACGAAAGTTTTTGACTAGCGTGTGTTGCCAGTGATGAGATATGTTACTGAGACGTCATTGACGATGGGTCTGTTATGAAAGCTCAAGATCACTCAAAGGGAGATAGAGAGTACTATGCTAGAAGTTTCTCTGCGTGATCGAACCAGAAACGAGGAGATCCGCAGAAGAACTAAAGTCACAGACAAAGCACTCAGAATTGCTTAAGTGTCAATAGGTGGGGCGCATCGCTAGTAGAACGGGTGGCTGATGAGTGATGAGGCCGTAGAGTTCTCGAATGGCGGCCACGTATCGGAAAACGCAATGTGGGAAAACCCGCCACAAGGTAGACCGACGACTTAGTGAAGGTTGCGACAACCCGCTGGATGCAAGCAGCGCAGAACCGGTCGTTGGGGTGATCTTTGCGGGAGCCCTATGACAACGATGGACGTCTTTAGACTGAATGGATAAGATGGGTGGATGACTCGTGTGAATATTTTGTACATTTTAGAACGTAAACAATTTAACTAACAGCTGTCATGTCAGTTAAACAGATCATAATTAATTGGTCGCCTTGAATATATTATTATCAGCACAATACGGGTGAAAAAATCGAGTAAGACATGGAAGAAAAGTACATTAAATATTGAAGTTAGCAAATTTTACTTTGAGGAAACATTCTTTTGTTTTTTGAAATATTTATTATCTGCATTCAGATATTTTCTTAAAATGCTTACCACCTATACTGGCAATCGAACCGAATAAAAAATACAAAAGACGTTAGTTAATTCACTATGTTATACTGTTGTTTCTGCGTGATTAGAGTACAAACGCACAGACATACAAACATTTCAAAAACTGTCGATATATTTTCTGTCCATGATTTAAAACCCCTCCGCAGTATTTTTTCTCAAAATATGTCTTTAATGTACAAATTTCGACTCTACTGTTTTGTTATAAGTGTATATTTCTTTGAAATGTCTACAGCCTTTGCAGTGTTACCGGATTGAGAAGGAAGAAGTTAATCAGTTAAGTACAAATTCAATGAACGCATTACTCAATGTCAATATATAAATATTTTCTTAGAAACTGTGGAATGTGCCTACGCTGGCTAAACCTTGTGAATAAAGACAAAAATAATGTTCTAGAGAAACGTAGTCCTTCAAAAAACGTAGGGAAAAATTCACGATAGAATATATATATCTCCTAGTTGACTCATGGTATCCATTTTTACCTTCAACAATATAATTAAATGCTACGTTATTTGCGAAGCTATTTTCTCCAATTTAGTATTAATCTTTATCCAGATAAGTTTGTTAGTTAACTTACGCATTTAATAATGTAGAAGATATTACGAATACAAAATTACGCCTGATCAAATCCTTCTCAGCAAAACGGTTACGGTCGGTTGGCCGGCTCTCCGCACCTATGATGGAATGCGCGTCGCGAGCTAAGAGCCATTTTCGTAACTATGAAGTTATATAATATACCATAACGCGTGTATTCCCGAAGGGTTAGGCAGAGTTTTATAATGTACACCCACAATTATATAAAATGGAGGCAGAACAATATAATGAAGACCACAGACGAAGTTGCGTGTATCAGCTAGTTAATTAAATAAAAGGTCTTTATACTTCTATTCCTAATACTATTACTATTAATAATAAAGTTCCACAGCATACCAGCTAAATAGGATAATGCAATATTATAAATACATTTAATTAGAAATAAAAACCAAAGATTTATCATAGAATGATGTAAAGCGCAAACATAATATTCGGCCGAATATGAAACTGCTATTAGGGTAAATGTAATACAGCAGACGTGTTCATTTCCTCGACATTCGACGTAGATGGCAAATAATGATATAATTATAACATCTTTCGCCTCTTGACGGAGCTCCGAAGTATCTTCACTGTATCAGATATCATGAGGACTTCACTTTTTTCATCATATTAATAAGAAAGTTTGTTCTTTTGCTTTTTTCATAGTAAGTCTATATTTATATTTTTATAAATATTCATGATTTAGTCGGAGATTAAAACCACTACACGACAGTCTAAGACCTCGCCAAAACCGCCTGAATTTTCGAAACGAGCACGTTCTTTTTTGACGCCATCATGACGTGCCAATTCATAAAACAATATCAATTATAGCATCGAAAGTAATACATTAAAAACTTGTCTTAATTATTTGAATAGTTTTGAAATTTGAACATAATTAACATATAATATACATTTTAGACTATTAACGTATTGGCCGTAATATAGCGCTAACTGCGCGTTGTTCCGTTAAAATTGTTTTCTTTGCGTAGATATACATAGAGTTTTCTCTTCAAAAGTCTATGTCTTTTTCAAGTCGTTACGGTGACGTTACGTCGTGTCTAATTGTCATCTTATATATTCCCGTGTGCACATCGCTTACGCAAACGTCATAGCAGATATTATAAGCGCTGAATGTGTAAGATCAGAACGTTATTAATAATAAGGAGAATACACTTTTGTTTCTGTAATTTCTTTTATATTTAATAATATATAAATAAAACTATGTTATAATAATTACGATTTAAGTCGTTTTCGGTTTATACTACTATCATAAATAGGTAGCTGGTAAGTACCTATGGTTTAAAAGGTATTATAATATTTGAAAAATTGTCCGGTTTGAAAAATCTTCCACTGATACGAGGTACCATAATAATACGTGAAATTTGATCAATTGAGTCAGAACTTCTTTGAAATTGACTTGCATTACAACAACTCTCACACAACGGACCATCTCAAAGCTACAGGAGTTATGCCTGGAAGCTGTCCATTGTCCATCTTACTTGATCCTTGCTTCAAATAATTTCTTACTAATGATCAAATATCACGTAATATTATCTAATGATTATTAACTTCTTATTCTAGCATCAGAAACACAAGTCGTTTCAATATGTACCTTGTATATGTGTACCTACACACATTGCCATTATACAAACAAAAACAAGATACTCGATTCGAATGTATTTTTCTTTTAAGGATTTTCAGACATAACTTCTTTGTTTATGAACCGATTTGGATGATTCTTTTGTATTTGATAGGGGATACTTTATGGGTGATCTCATTTTAATTTGTTTGGCATTGGACCTTCAACTTCGAAAATGCAGATAGGAACTCTACAAAATCATTCAAGTTGGTTTTTTTTTCTTTTTGTATAAGTATATTGTTATATTGCTACGTGATCAATGTCATAACTAATAGCTACACGTTTTGAGCGGTTGACTTTGACTTCGACTATTAAATAGTGATTTTTGTTTTTATTCTTAAATTTGTTTTGTCTGACTCTATATGGTGTAATACAGGTGGCATTTTGCATAGCAAAGCTTAGTTATTGTGCAATTGGAGGAAGTTGGAAATAATGACATGCCATGAATTCTAATATGGCACAAGGCACAAACTCTGATAAGTTCTAACAAGGGAGTCACTATTTTGTACTAAAAATATTGAATTATGTGGAATACATAATTAGGGGGTAGAACTCAGTAGTGTGAAAACTTTTTAAATATAAAAATATAGCATACGGTCCACCTGATGGTAAGCGGCTACCATAGCCTATGGACGCTTGTAATAAATACCATAGGAATAACTAGTTCGTTGCCGATCTTGAACCCTAGGGGGTTGGGGTAGGCCCCAAGGAGCTCTGTAAGCTCTAACACAAGGTTATTTAGCTGCGGTCTTCCGTAGCATCCTTCAGCATTCCACCAGTCGGACTGCCCCAAGAAAAGGGGAATCTCAAAAGAAATTTCTCTGTGCCCTACCTCTCTTACGTCTCTTTTTCTATAAACATCTATTTAATCACAGAAGTTATATTGCAATAATAGAAATAAACCAAAAAGAGATTTACAACCATTATAATAAAAATATCAACAGCACTTCATAAAACTTACATCACTCACATATTAATATGCTTTACGCCCACATATCAACTTTAAAACAGTACCAAATTATTCTTACTACATATATATATACCTACCACGAAGCGAAACATTAACATATATTCTGTATTTATTTAATATTAGTTATTACCTTTAAACTACCTGTTATCACAATAACACAGGGTTGAAATTGCCTCGAGTATAAAATGAAAATAGAGGAAAACCAACGTGATTGTAAAGGAGACAACTAAGTAATTACACATTTCAAACTTTATTAGTTAGGTGTAGTGTTCCTTGGTAAAGTTTAAATCAAACTTCTCACCAATGTCTTCTGCTACATACCACCCCAGTTTATTGTTTTCGATTAATAATGTATATTACTTGTATTACAATTTCCGAAACTGGATCGTTGGGCTTATTGATTGATTTATATGGAACTGTTTTGATTTACACATATACATATATTATTTGTAAACCTAGTGTTAGAGGTATTTAAATATATGTATGTGTCTAATTATATACCGTAGCCGTTTTATGATATGTTTTGAGTTTCGATGTTAGTAATATTATTGGAAAGTTAAAAGTTGTTGATTTGGTTTTAATAGAATTATGCTATATAATTATTATCGATATAATAAAATTTGAAATAGCGTGATAATTAATAAATCGAAGTTTTTACAATTTAAAAATATTTAAGATGTATAATTGTATATATTTCTAAAATATCTGCTTCCGGTTTGTATTTTGATGCACTTCCGGCGCAATGTATAGGAACGATCAACAATGGCGATCAACAAACCACGACTAGAAAAGAGGACACACGTTAAGTAATTCAGTCAACGACGTAAACGTAAAAGTAAATAACTGAACATTGTTTTAAGAGAATGCAATAATAAAAATTGAAATCTTTGAAGGCCTTTGAATTTTGACTACCCCCAATAGTAGTGTATGCATTATACACACATATGTATAGATAGATAATACATACCTATATTATGTAATGCATTAATAAATACTTGCGAGGAGAAATTGTTGTAAGTAAGTAAGATGTAAGTATGGTCAGACAATTTCTAAGGAAATAATTCTTAACTAGCTGTGCCCGTGGCTTCGCTCACGTGAACTACAGAATGCCCACGCGAATCTTGCTCCCCCGCTCCCGGGCTATTTTAAAGATAAAAGTGCTTATTGTGGGTGTTCCTTAGAAGATAGATGTAGTCTTTTTTGTAGGTTTTTTTAATGCCTATAATTATGTGGTACATTAATTTGTTATATCTCTTATGGTTTACTCAGCATAAGCCATTTAAGGGCCGGAATTGATTCACTATGACCAGTTTTTATTAATTTGTGCGAAACCATAATTCTTTTTCTAAAATAAAAGTAGCCTAAGTTACTCCCTGTATAAATCAGCTAACTATCAGTGAGAGTCCCGTCAAAATCAGTCCAACCGTTTAGGAGATTACCCGGAACAAACAGACAGACAGACAAAAATTAAAAAAATGAGCTTTTTGTTATAGGTTTCGTATATACTTTCATATGCATTTAGTAAAAAACTGTTATTTTGACAGTGTGCCCGTGCACAGCTAGTAATAAATATAAATGTATAAATATAATAATAATATTTCTATTATATAATATTATACTATAGATATCTATTTGTAGCAAGATTTTGATTTCTACAATTTGTTGACTTTGAAAAACTTCAGTCAGTACACGCGTAAGAATAAAATTTATTTAGGTACTATTTTAAAAGTTTATAGGCTTCACAATGTTTTTGCACATTTTTTATTATTATTTCAAAATAATTTAGAAAAATACCACTATTATATGAACATTGTTTTTAACAGAGGTAAAAACAAAAAAAAATACAATAAAGGGTTGAAGTTTCTTAAGACGATAGCCTAAAGTTTTAATCTTGGAATTTTTCCTAAAGGCACAAATGAGTAAAGAATTACAAAATATTAATTATTTGCAAATCTTATTATAAGCTCGTTGAGAAAGTTTGAATTGACGACTGTTTAATTAGGACGCGGTTGCGTGTCTATTTCTGTATAAATAGTGGAGTATTTGATGTTCATGATACAATCTTAGACTTAACTTACTAGACGCAGATGGTAAGCAGTTTTAATACAGACCAAACCAACCACTAATTACCTACCTCTTTATTTAGACATTTTCACAGTTTCTTTCTAATTAGATACCTCATGTGAATTATATATTTTATACTAACCCCCTAAAGTCCCTGTATATCGTTACGTAGCGAAATTAATGTTACGTGAAGCAAATATTTGACAACAATTTAGACCGTGTTGCCAGAAGAGGCAGTTAAAAATACAGTGTTTTTGGGCTCAAAAATACTGTGTAATGACAAAATTCAATATTTATTTCAAAAACTGTCGCGCTTTTTACACTGCACATTAAAATTATTAAATTAATATTTATTCTTGTTTTCCCTTTTTTTAATACAACAATACAACAAAAATGGCAAACAAGCATACGACCCACCTAATGGTAAGCGGCTACCGTAGCCTTTGGATGCTTGCAATACTAAAGGTATCACAGTGCGTTACCATACTTGAACCCCCGTACCTCAGCGAGACCTGGAAGCCCTACACACCGTAGGAACATAACGCAAGGCCATTTAACTGCAGTCTTCTGTAGGGTGGAGGTATTCCCACAAACGGACTGCTTCAAGTAGAGAGAAATCTCCAAAGACATTTTTCTGTGCCCTACCTCTCTCCCTTCCTTCAATATGAAATAAATTATCATTGTTTCTCACTCCGATTACCTATTCTTTTTTTTAAATGCTTAAATCAAAACATTTTAACTTCATTTCAGTGGATACAAAATTCAAACATTAACAACATCAGAATTTCATTAACGCGTGCAGACCTACGATTTCTTTGAACAATACTTACATAAATAATAGAATACAATAATTTATAATTTGAAAATCTTGTTTGGACGAAAGTTAGAAGGCGCTTTCGTTATATGCTAATAAATAAAAGTACCGTACTTTTTTTATCTCAAGACAGGAATCTTCAGCTAAGTAAAAATACAGTGTTCTCCATACACTGTATTTTAACTAATAAAGTGTACAGTGAATGAAATGAAAAAAAAAAACAGGATATCTACCGTAATTACATTGCACCTGGGAGCACTACACAGAATGTAGGTAAATTTGGATCTTTCGACCGCGATAGTTTCTTGTCGCAAAGTAACTCACACAACCCTGACAGAAGTAAACCCAAGTTTACAAGAGCTTTTGGAGTTTGTCTACATACTTACTTTTCAGTGGAAGTATGTACATAAGTATTTTAATTCTCAACAATTTTAATAAATTGTTATTTAGTTATCAAATGATATTGAATATCATTTTCGGTCATATTCGTTGCCATGAAAGTGGTCATGCTGACTCGCAAATAATATGACAATATACTCATGGTAACTGCACATATAATGCGTAATCCTTGAAAGCAAGGTGCCGCGTGAAACCCTTTACACTACATATAAACGAGCAATTCCGAATGAAATATTTGTTAGGTCAAAGGGTTTAGTGGAAGTGTTACTGCAGTAGGATGCTGACATAGAATATAGAGCGGCATTACTTACACTAACATAACTCTGCTAAAGACTAAGCGACACAGATATATCATCATACTTTTATTTACGATAAGAAACTACGAAATTTCTCTCCTCAATAAAGAGGGTATAAAATGCAAAAAAATAATTTCCAAATCTAACAAATGATTAGAGCGTTCAAAACAAACAAAAAAAAAACTCAATATTAGTATAGAATATATGTTCACAACAAAAATATTCGATTGATTTTTGATGTGAAACATCTAATGCGGCGGGTCTGACCGATTTTTCTTGGACCCAATGTTGACGGTGTGGAGTCGAGTTCGATTTTTTAAATAGACTGATTGGATTATTTAAACGGTTTACCAGCATACACAATATATAGAAATAAGATAAACTTCTTCACAGTGACTTTCTTTTGGGTTCTTATACTGGTACTGGCACTGGTACACACAATTAAAAAAAAATTATTAATATGATTCACATCTGCCAATCGTCCCGTGACGACCAACTTATTATTTTTTGTAATAATTGTATACATAAAACAAATAACATGTAAGGCATCTACTGATATTGCGTTTTTGAAGAAAATAAAACATACAGATAACCTATTTAATCGTACAGTTATACCATAATTAAATTGTGGTCTTCTGGCGAAAAGTTTATGCGATCACCTAGCAAGCACGTAATTAAATTTTTGTATCACCGAGGGCGACACAAAGCACTTTGTTGAGTCATTATCATTAGGATTTTATAAAATTTCAAAGTAACAAACATGAGGGCCAACCTTATTTATTAAAATTAATAGGATTAATTCTAGACTTAAACGAGTTTGCTCTGTTTTTGGAGATCATGTTGTTAGATCACGTTTTTTGTTGAAAATTATGCATTTAAACATAAAGGGAAATTTTTCAGAACAAGATGCTCATATAATTCTAATAAAATCTAAACATTGTATGTTTATGTAAATAGATGAATATAATTTAAAAATTTCTCGTGATATTCAATGATATTAAGAAAAAAAAAAATTATATTAAAACGAAGAAAACCAACATGAACATAAAATATTCCGCAACATACTATACGTACACATTAAATACTTGAAGTACATAATTGCCATAATTGTACATCGGAACATCAATTTAATATGCTGGAATATTTTTAAAATTGTCTTAGAAATGAAAATTTGAAAAGATCCAAAAAGCGATTTGGTTTTAGAATTTTTAGTAGAACATCCTGGCGTATTTACATTTCACCAATATTTGTACTTACTAGCGTGTTTTCAGAGCTTACTACTACAAAGACTCATTCAATCATCGAATAACCTTTTCTTTGTGTCGGATCATGATTTATAACGATTCGTTTTTATTTCTTCAGTTGCATGTAGCCACATGTGTGAATTTGGCACCCGACTTTGCAAAAAAAAATTTTGATGTTACTACCAAGTTCACATAAGTCATATTATAGTCTCTTTTTGCTGTATTCAAATAATCACGAATCGTGACAAACCACGAATAAGTCAAATTCTATTGTATGTCCATCGCTATTATTAACGAATCACCGATTACGGATACATGTGTGAACGTGTCGTACGTACACCTAAGCAATAGATTTTATAAAAGAAAAGGAAACCTTTATCGTATTTGAGAATGTCCCAAGTAATAATAGACCCCTAGATCACTCATAACTACGACACTGGTCAAGAAATTTAATAAATCACCATTGAATTTATATAAAAATAAAAAATAAAATTCTTTTAATAATATATAAAATAGAATAATAATGATTATTATTATTTGATTTTCATCCAAGTTTCAAGTTTAAACATAAACATCACAGACAAACATGAACCAAAGTTTAAAAATAAATTTTAATTATCCTCATAATATTTTCGTACAAAATACATGTTATTTAAATTTCACAACATAACAGAGAACAAGAGTTGTTCGAAACATACTTCGGCTGGTGAACGCTGAATAATGTTCCTTTATTTATATTTTCTTAAAATGCTCCTTAAAACATTATTATTATTCATAAGCGAAAAGTTACATATATATTCCGTAATATAAAAGTAAGAAGTTATTAATTTAATGGTTAAAATGAAAATTTACAAGAAATACACAAAACTGATTTGATAATTCCTGTATTTCGTACGCGTTTAAAATACTTACACCGCTTTCATAATTATGTAATTGTGTTTGAACGATATTTAACCATTTCTACTATTGCTTTACTCTTGCGAAATACATAATTAGGGAGTCTGATAGTTTAATATATTAATTGCCTTGACACTTTTACAAAAACAAATAAGATAGATAGATTTTGTAAATACCGGCATAGTTTTAAGACTGATTATATACCATGTTTTAGACATAGTACGACGACTAAATGGTTTTTGCATTAATTTTGTTAGGTTTTATAATAATATATCTAAGCACATTGCTGATTTATAGGACAGTGTGTTCAAGTACTATTTCAAGCAAGTTCTACTGCCAGAAAAGTGGTTAACTTTATGAATTATAGTGATGACTGCAAATTAATCCTTATCTGTAAAATATCCATCCACTAATTCTAATTGAACAGTAAAAAAAACTGTTCGAGTTTATTGGCGGCTCTTTTCGATTACTTGGATATTTTCTGAACCAGTGCTAGTGTTGCAACGTTCAATTGTGCTTTTCTAGGTCTTAAACTAAATAAAGTGGCTTTGATTTTAATCTAAAATAGCAAATGACTAGTTTGATCAGGCCAAGAAATAAATAAAGTAACATAAATTGTGATATTAATTACAATATCGTGCCTTTTAATGAAATATGAAGCTTACATAACAACCATTAATGTAAAATGTAAAGTTAATCCATCCATGTTACGCTCCGTGCGTGTGTATTGATAGAGGAAAGCGATACGGTTCACTGAATACGACGATTACGGATTTCAGAATTTCAATATTTAATTTATGGGAACGGTTTATTAATTGAAGCGTATTCCTGATTCTTCACATGACCTTTGAATTATAGTCTTTTTATTCTTCGAGAACTATGTTAATACCAGAGATGTCTTTGCTTCTTATTTAGCGTTAATTTATACGCTATAAACAAACATATTATGTAATAGCAAAGTGAAATAATGTTGGAATAAGTAATACCGGCTTTAAAAGATTCTAAGGAAATGAGGTCTGCGAGACATTTGTCGTATCGTAGGCAACATCATATTGTTAATAGTTATAGTATAGGAGATAAAAGTATGTAGCATTTTTTTGAATTTAGTTAATAGTTTAATTTACTGTAGAAATTTGTGTACTTTTGTTGAATTTGGATATCCTCCGATAGGGCTGGCATACATCAACTGTAAAAGCCCCTTAAATAAAGATAATAAAAAGAAGCAAACATTTTAACAGAAGTCATAAGGAACAACATAACTCAAGAGATCCATGTGGATCATATATTTAACTATCTCAAACTATCTTGTTCCTTAAATGAGTTTCATCTTAGTAATATTCCTCATCATACGAATGTCACATTACTTACTTAAGTGTTAGTTAGTGTACTAGTTTTATTGAAATATATTAGTGCTTTATTTATTGTAATAATAAAAAATTGTAATGTGTTCTTTGTTCACGTCTATATTATATAGCTATGATTTCTATTTATATGTTTAACATATATAATTTTATATTATCTCTGCAGAATCCATTACAAAATATTTTGTATAACACAGATTAGAGAAAAAAGCAGATGAAGCCTTCAGTACAACAAATGTGGGAACGTAGTTCTGTATCCTTGACAACCAGATACCAACACTTGCGATCCTGTGAATAATGTTGCAGGACCTTGACATATAAACGTTTATCGGCCATTTAGATTTTTTCATTATCAATGAATATTTCTTGGTTGTCTTTATATCTTTTGTTTTAATTTAGTATGCGTATCCCTAATGGTTTGGATTTCGTTAGAATTTGAAAATTTTTCAATTTTTGGTCGGTCATCTTGGATTTTATTACCGTTGTAGGTTAAGCGTTGTAGCCAAAATCTCACCTGATCTTTTAAGTTACGATGTGGCCCAAGATGGTAGCACGTTAATCCTAGTGGAAGATTGGCTATCAAGTGCAGCAAACGGAACATACCTATTGGTTTTTGGCGATAGATATTAGCAAAAGGGTCTGACTATTGACTTCATATTATGGTTTTTATTCATTTTATTCATCAGTTCATTCTCTGTAGGTAATTTATTCAGTAAGTTATCATTGCCTTAAGAAATTTAATATAAGCGTTTTTAATAAAGTTGTTCTTAAGCAAAATATTTCTTAAAATCTTTGAGTTGAAGACGAAATAATCATCTTGAAGAGTTCTTATAAACTAAAAAGAAACTTGAAACGCTAAACCGAAAATAATTAATACATCAGAAAGATCCGTTTTACCTTAAAAATATATTTAACGTTAAAAAAGGAAGAATTACCCGAAAGTAACTTGAGAAAGATAACGGTGATTAAAAAGTTAATAGTATACGGATGCCGTTGGCGTTATTAAAGAAAAATTATTCCTATATATTTAATTTTAAGTGGATGAAAATTGAAATTTTAATTGAAGTATTTTTTTAATTCTTATTTTTAACTAGCTGTGCCCCGCCGTTTCTCTTGTGTCCAATTTATTCGAACAATTCTCAAACGCGCTGCTGCACTTCCAACGTAGCCGTTGTAGCCTACCGTTATTCTCACTTCCTGTACTTGCCACAGCTTGCCAAATTCGACGTCCTTTTTGAAATGATAACTACTTCGCTCTTTGGAGTCATAGCGTAAAGATATATAGATTATAATTTTTCTCAATAAATATGCTTTTAAAAAGCAAAAATATTTTTTGAAATCTTTTTTGAAATTTGAATAAACCTGTAGTTTTTTTCTGTATATGTATTTTTACGAAATTTCGCGGAAGAACACTGATCATGCCATCATCTTTTTTTGTCTGTGTCTGTCTGTTTGTATGTCCATATTTAACTCAAAAACAGCTTGACCGATTCTCATAAAATTTTATACATGGGAAGCTTATTGTCATTGGTCAATTGATAGATAATATAAGAAATATCAATATTATTATTAGATATTGTAAAACAATAATATGCAAAAATAATGTCCTATCGTTAATTCTTAACGGATTTTGATGAAGTATTGTACATGGGAAGTATAAGTAATTCCATGATTGATGTGCTATAAAAATTGTCAATATAGTGCTTTAGAAAATGTAAAAAAAAACATTAACCTTACTACGCGATTCATACTGCCACAAAGGATAGACTGAATTTTCTTTTTCACTGCTGACCTCTTTCGCTTCCTTTATGTTCATTTATTCCTTCATACATCTGCTCCAATTCTGAGTATTTATCTCTACGAATCCACGAATGTATTTACTACAGTAACTTTTTCAGATTAGTATTGATCGAAACCGATCTAATGCAACAACTTTAAATTTAACAAACAAGTAATAAGAACTCTACTAGCACATATTTTAATCATATTTTTATATTATTAGCTAATCCGAGAAAAAGAGAAGCAATTAACGAGCCGAAATTCGCTTCAACTGACGAATGACCGCGGGTGTGAGTGATTAGGAGTGAACGAGTAGGGGTTGGCTAGTAGTCTGACGTATTGCTTGAGTGTGGCCGTAGATTAATCTATTAACGCTCGACGTATTCATCATTAGGCTTGCTTTATCACTTGGAAGTTTTGAATTACATTTACACATTTAGGGTTCATTCGCTTTATCACAATACAATATACCTATCTATACAAAAATATGTCCTAATGGAGGGCCAAAACTATTGGGCGCAGAATATGATAGACATTTGTAGTGGTTGTCAGTTGTATGTCTGGGTTTGAATTGTGTTTCTATAGTTACTTTTATTTATTTAGAAATGTGTTACTCAGCTAACGTTTTGATTTTTGTCATAAAATTTTTCATTTGAAAAAGACTGGGAGTATTTGTGGAGTAGATGCCGTCAGTTCAGAAATAACCTATTACATAAGAGCAAACAGCTAATATTTTATACACTTATTATAAACCAACCATCAATAAGCAGTAGTCATGAACAAACCTATCAGAGACATGTAAAAAGGCCGAGTAAAACTCTCTGTACAGAGAATAATTAAACCATGCATATTAATAAATACCAATGACATTTTATATATAGATGCGTTATACGCCAACATAATTGCACTAAAAAACAGCGTAATTAAACTATACATACAAATAATAAATAATGCTTCTAGTTATATAGTACGCAAAAAAGGGAAAGAATATGAAAGGCATGGATATTTAATTCACGTAGTATTTTTCTTCTATTAATTTGAATTAGTTTTAGTTATAGTTAATATAAAAAATTATAATAATACGGTAAACTCTACGTATTGCGTAGATATAATTATTTTTATAATACACTATTTGCCACTTCGAACTTTGCAAGATAATGAATATCATAATGAATGTGATAATTTCAAAATATATAATTATTGAAAGCATTCAAAAACAAAAAAGTGCAGCTCCATACATTTGATAAAAGTGAAACTTCTTAAAAAGGGAGACGCGTATAGCCTAAACTGTGTATTTGTGATACAATATATAGCTGTCTTTCTCTTTCTCTTTACGTTATGTTTTTCTTATCTGTCATTTACGAATAAACGTTGAAACTTCTCTCTGATTTCTCGCCCAAATATATTATTGTACCGCCGCCTAAGAAGTTTCACTTGAAAAATCTTATCACCTCTCATGGAATGTATTACAATATATTACTCGGTATAAGAAGATTAAAAACGACAACAAAATAAGACCTCTTTACATCCGATTCCTTGGTTTCAAGAAATACAATACACGGTTGAACAAAGAAAAGATAAATGGCATCGTACCCGTGGCTCGCATTACCGTGGATCCGAAAGACTACTTATTCGGAATTTGCAAATCGCGACTTAACCCACTTTTGCCCCCAACTCCTGCAAGGAAATGAGTTCCGTCACATTATACTTGTTAAATCTTGTTTGTATAGTAAAGTTTGATGTTTCATCTTCTGTTATCTTAATACTGAATCTATATTCGTATCGGTACTGGAAGAATTAGTAAGCATATTATTTATATTTCTTAATAGGGAGTTTTAAGGTTATTATTAAAAACCTTTTTTTATCTTTACAGGTTTTAGCGTTGTAGTTTTACCTGATCTTAAACGAAGATGTGGTCCAGGATGGTACGCGCTAAGCCTAGTGGAAGACTAGCTCTCAATTGCAGCTGCCGGAACACACTTATTGGTGTTTGGCTGCGGATTTTCAACTTGAAGGTGGTAGCTAGCCAGGCAGGCATTAGAAAAAGCCCTTTCTACCATGCTATGGTTTCATCACGATGTTTTCCTTCACCGAAAACTTAGGCTCATTGCAGGGATTCGAACTCACTATGCCATCATCGCGTCATTGTTTAAATTGGGATTGACAAAAAAGGGTTCACCAAATAAACAATGCAACATATGTATCTGGAAATATTGTTCACATCTATTTCTAACCTACGACGCAAATAGAGGTTGTTCTTCATAGCTCCCAATCGAATGAACAAGTTTTGATTTGGTTTTTTATTTGTTATAATTATGTAGTTATGATTCTTTTTAAATATTCAGTCGTTTGCAGATCATGAACTTATTTCTGATTGATGATGAGGTGTGAGCAACTTTCTCATGTCTGATATTAGAGATCTGGTATGCTGTTACTTTAATGATATTGCAAGAACATGGAAAGTAACCTTGACCTGATGGTCTTAATGAATAGGTTTTTTGTGTATGAGTTTTAAACATTTTAATTTACCCTGTCAATTAAAAATTATACGTCCTAATCAATAAAACTGAGAGGGTTACCTTTTTATGACTTATTTAAAAAAGTTGATGACATTTATCATGTTCTGGTAGAGTGGTCAGGTCCCAGTAATTATACAAATAGATTCCTTTGGTTTAAACATACTTGACGTTAGAATGTATAATAAGATATTAGGGGATACGTCGATGAGGCGGCTAGTTCATTCAAGTCAGTTGCATCTAATTATATATATATATATATTTAAAAAAAAAACCTTTTTTGTATTTGGGTTATTCTACGATGGTGCTGACATGTGCGAATTGCATAAAAACTCCTAATATATAAGAATAAAAAAGTTATTCTTCATTTGCCATAAGTTGTAAGGAGAAAATTCAGTTATCAGGTTGAAAAAAGACCTTCTAAACAACTACGAACATAGTCTTGAAAAGGCAAATCGAAACATGTGTAATTGGTATTTGTTCTGAATCTAATCGGTTAAAGCGTCGAGGCCTGTAAACGGCCTCGATCTTTTTTCTCTTTTAATAAACCCGAAAAGCTCAAGTTAGCCAGATGCGCAAATATCTGGCAACAAATAGAGCGGGGTGAACGGTGGCTTACTCGCAAATCCCGCTGACTGCAGGCATGTGGTTAGTTTTACATAGCGATATTAAAACGATTTTAGAACGATATTGTACAATTATCGTAGAGTAGTAGCATACGACAACTGTGTCTGACTGAATCTCATCCAACCAGTTGTAACACCCGTGATAGTAGTACGATAAAGGATCAGTCGGTGTATATCTTGTAATTAAGCCAATTGGTAGGGATCTGTATCTGACAAGGTTACGAGCTCACTGCACATGGTGGTAAACCAGTTATAATGTCTCAAACATTCTTTATTTTGGGATCCAGTTGAATCCAGCGATGGATTTTCAACCTTTGGATAGTCACTTTTGTTTTTGGATTGTACTGAGATTACTATCAGGCACAGTGCTGTCACTTTGCAGCACTATGATAAAAATACTGTCTTTATTTTACCAATCTATCCATCTATCAAATCACCTAAAAGAGTGCCACTATTGGGCATAGGCCTCCCCCAAAGGAGATCACGATGACTACTCTTGTGCTGCTCACATCCAACGTATTCCTGCAATCTTCATAATGTCGTCGGTCCACCCTGTAGCGAGTCTACCCATGCTGCCACTCGAAAACTTATCTGCTTTATTGGCCATCCGTTCAACGAGCGATGTACGCCCTCTGCCGCTTTAGTCCATATTTAAAAATGTGTTAGTGTTAAGCATTTTTTCATTTTGTTAGTTTCAGTTTTACTTATTTATTTTGAAACGTGTATGTTGTTTGAAACATGTTTGAGTATTTTTTTAGGCAAGCTATATTTGATACATGTTGAAAGATGAGTATTTTTCTTAAACAGTTTAAAAATAACAGACCCGAAAAACAAAATTTAAAGTACTTTGTCCATTCTCGTTGTATTATCGTTTGTCCCGATATAAGTTTTTGTGCCTGCACCGCATTGCACCACGACGGATTATTAGGCTTTTTTTTCAATTAACAAACCAAATAAGCTTTCCGAAATTTAGGACTATGTAAATTTACCTTATCATGGTTGCGGTCTCTATATATTAAGTCTAAATTAATGCTACAGCTTTATGGTTGTAACAAGTAACAATTTAAACTAGAGAACAAAAATATTTCATGGTAAGTGTGTATAGTTAACTAAAATTTATGATTTGCAACTCCAATAATGCCCTTGAACAATGTTAAATATATAGGCAAATAAACTGTCGTCTAGTTACAAACACTCAGCGTTGTATATTTCTTCCTAAAGAAATGTTTTTGTATAGCGTTGAATGTCACAGGTTTAAACAAGATGTAGAAATTTGAAATGATTTTTGACAAGACAATGATTTTGAAGTGTTCCCTTGTATATCTTCAAAGTTGTATGTCCAATGCCAATTAAATTAAAATGGGACCCGACTTGATACCCTTATCCTACAAAAAAATAATCACCCAAATTACCAAGTCCGGTGAAGCTGTAAAAGCCGCAGCGGCTTTAGGGCCCCTAAGGCTAACAGTGTAGTCAGTTCTAAAAAAATCATCCAAATTATGGTTGAACACCCATAATTTTTTTTTCTGGTGCTTATAGTACAGGGGTATGATATCTATCATTATTAATATCTGTAGAAATGTGTATTATTTTTTTTTGAACTGACTAACGCTGTTGGTCTGAACGGCCTTTGCTGCTTCAACAAACTTTAGCAATTTCAATACTTGGTAGATTCAAGCGAAAATGCACGTGCCCTAACCGCCTATCGCCTTTTAAGAGCGCCTAGTAAATAGTACGGATGATAGGTAAATATTACGAATAATTGCAAAAGTCACACCGACATAACATATTAGAATCTCTTTTATTGTATTAATTGGTAATAATAATATATTATGTGACTTTAAGGAAAACAAAAAGTTACACGGACGAATTGTTAAATTAACTTATTCATATAATGAAGTCCAATGAGGTATCTAGTATCTAGTCAATAGGTCAATAATATGGACGATAAGTCAGTAGTACAAATAGACGCAATAGTCACACCGACATATATTGCATTATTGTATCAATTGGAAATCTATTTCAGAATCTACGATACTTTTTGGTAAACAAAGAGTTAAACGGTTGAATAGTTAAATTAAATTACTCGTGTAATTTAAACTCTTTATGGAAGCATGCTCTTTATTAAAAATCATTTCTTTAAATTCAGCTATTTGTTTTGGATACTATTCTCCAAGCTGTTATTATTTTCTTTATGAAGATTCAGCGTTAACTGTTAATTAAAACGTCGCAGGTAAACTTGCTTCTTTGGAAAATTAATAATAACCAGCATCTGCTACAAGCGCAGTGTCTTCGAGAGAGCACGAAACATTATCTAACTTTCATACAGTCGAAACTAGTTCTAGATAGTCACTTTGTTAAAATATTGCTTACCACCTACGTTAATCTATATGAATAAATCTGTAGTGCTGACTGTGGATATATTTTCTCCAATATTTTGATAGTCATCTAAAGGACACCGATCACGAGCGAATATGACATGAAAAATTGTGTCTGTCTGTTTGTATGCTTGTATTTTGCTTGAAACATTCATCATTCGTCAACAGTCATTTTTATGAAATTTTATGCAAGGGAATCTCCTCAATTGAAACAATATTATATACTTACTATCGAATAACTCTATAAGAAATCGTAAAAAAAGGACTTTTTTAATATTTATTTTTTATTAATAATTGATTAACCGATTTTGATAACATGTTCAAGGGATGAATATGCCATTTTTCAATTGACAGGCTATAAGAATAATCAATAGTATGAATAAAGGTAATATTAGAAGACGAAATTAATTACTGCGTATACTACCCATAGAGTCGTGGAACACCGCTATTAACTATAATAATAATTATGATAAAAATAGGTTACTGCTGACTTCAAATAATTGATATCTACTAACATTTTTAATTACGTTGAAGTCATGAAAAAGAGGATAAATAGTAAAGAGGCTTATAAATGGGCCAATTGTTTTAAAGTAATAATTAACAAGACAATTTTGAACAAAAAAGAAAAACTAACTTAAAAGATTTTGAGGGAACTCCTTCCCTGGTGTATCTTCTAACTCACAGGTCCAATGCCAATGGAAATAAATAGGACTATACTTAGTACACTTAGTTATATTTGTTTAATAATAAATCTTATTATATTAAGTGAGCAATTCTTGTATATATGTATATGTAATTGGTTTATCGGAAACGGATCCAATGATTTTAATCAAGCTTTGTATTTTGATAATGTTTTACATTCCAAATAAACCAAGATAGGTGTTTTTTTAAGACACCGATCAAAGCTCGGTCGACCAGATGTTAAATTTCTTATGAAATAAATATAAACATTCTATTTTTTAAATTTGGCAATAACAAAATCGTGCATACTTATCATTAAGCATGATAGAGAATAATTATATAGAAAAAAAATATAACTATACCTATTCCAATTACGAGTTCTACAGTCTATATCATGGTGAGTGTTCTGAAGAGCTGTTCAATCTAATTCCACTAATTCTAATTGCCTTCGTAACCTCTATCTCGGCGTGAAATAAAATGTTCTGTCTCATCTTTGTCGTACGGTGGAGCTGTGGAACCATCTCTTGGCCCGTGTGTGTGCCCCCTTCTTACGACATCTGGTCCTTCAAGAGTAACGTGAAGAGATTTTTATGCAGCTACTAAATAATTAATTTCATTCCGTATCTCTACCCTGCTTTTGTTTAATATGTTTTTATGATGTGTAATATAAGTTAAAACATTTTGGGGGCCTAAGGAAATTATTATTCGTTAAGTGGGTGGTGGACGGTATAAGTTTAAAAACCTATCAAAATCAGAAAAAAATGTTCTACTGTTTAAAATGAAAATTCTTTTATATTTAGAAAGAATTAACTAAAATGAAAAATAGAGCAAAATATATTTAATTTAGTGTATATTCCAACAAAGGATATAGGACTTCATAGGCGACTTATAAGGGAGATACTTGAATCATAGAACCAAAAAACATTTTACAAGAAAAACTTGAAAATTTCTCGAGTACGGAGTAATTACGTTATTACAGCTTCTTAATTTTCATTGCTTTAATGTTAAAATATACGGAATATTTTTAGTGGATCCGCGAGATAATATCCCTTTTAATATATTTCGCAAGGACAAATCGATAGTAGAAATGGAAAATTAAGATTTTGTACCAGCCATAATGTAAATAAACATGCTCAGAATTTGCTATTTTGAAACCGATATTTAGCCATTTCTATTATAGCTTTGTTCTTGTCAAATACGTAACTGGGTGGCGGAATCGTCAATTTTTAAATTTCATTTACACGTATTGTAAAATTCTATTACGTAAGAATGATATACTTGGTACGTATTTACTACGAATTTCGATCTAATCTTTTCAATTTATTAAAAGAACTTGACAAAAATTCAACAACAGCCTAACACTTCTTTGACTGTAATACTCATATAAAGGGAGTAAGTAACCATCATAGGTCATCACAAAAACCTTAACTTAGCCATTTTTCGAATGAAATAATGCTGAATAAAATTATAATGATTCAATAAATTAATGTTCATCTTTTCTGTAATTATAAATTGTATTCATTTGGTATATTTATCTAAATTTGTTACAAAGAAATAACAACAAAATCCGCCATAAAGTGCTAGGATTTCATGCAAGTGACATCTTTCATGATATTAGAGACTAAATTCCTTTTTACAAAATATTTTTCATTCTATACGAAGTGTATAAGGTTTTAATGGAGTCGCGATTTCACGGTGTCTGCCTCTTGAGGGTTGACATAGATAAATTGAACACTCTGCCTTTTGCTCTTTTGGGGATCCAGAACGGAATAGAAAATCTATTAATATTTCACCTTTATATCCAGATTTAATGTTATATGGGTCAGAACCAGTGCAAATATTTTGCACATTATAGAATGTAAACAATCTAATAGCTGTCATGTTAGTTAAAAGATTGTTATCAAATGGCGTATTCTAGATGTTTTAAAAATTTTTTTTTTTAAGAAAACATTAATTGTAAACGATTTGCCTATTTTTCGTCAATAGCGGGGAATGTAGGTATTAAAATGATGTTTCAATGATTAATTTTGATGAAGAATTACCTAAGTAAGATAATTATATCGTTGCCACAAAAAAACCTTTGAGATATAAATAATATAAGTACCTATTCTGTGATATATTTTGACCTCTATATAATATACTAGCTGACCCGCGCAACTTCGTCTGCTCAGGTCATATTGGTCGTAGCGCGATTTTGGTCCTTGACTATACCCTAGAAAAAACGTGTACAAAATTTCAGGATGATCGGTCGAATAGTTTACGCGTGAAAGCGTAACAAACAAACAAAAATACTCACTTTCACATTTATAATATTAGTTAGGATTCGTTCAATTCATGTAACATTTTTATCGATTTTCATGGAGTTTCTTTGTCCTTGTCTGTCCTGACCATAGAAAACTTAACGAATGAAAAAAAAAAATTTTTTTTGGTAACGCGTGAAAAGTAAAGCTACATTGTATATAGGTCCTATCAAAATGGTAGGAATCAATCAATTTTAATTACGTATGTTGCTAATAATTAATCTTAGATCAACTGCTGCATGCATATTTGTATTTTTTTCTGTCCTTATATTTGGTGACAACTGGCAGTGAAGGCAATAAAAAGTATATGAACTTATATGCCAAATTATGCTTGTGTTTTTCACACTTTCTTCTCTAGAAAGTGGTGTCCATTCTAGTCCGTTGCCTTGCCAATGTAGCCAAGAGGTCAGGTTAAAATGCGTAGGTGACCTGAGAGACCCTAACTCGATTTGTATATCAATATATGAAACTTAGGTTCATTAAAGGTTTCGAAGCCATTAGGACTGTCGAGGGAATGATATGGCACAAAATAAATATCCACAGAAAGCCGGTTCTGTATAAAGGCTGATAACAGGCGCACGTGCACAGTAACGAATACGCATAATATGGTTCTTGTTTTAGAAGTTAGTCGATCGTTAGTAAAGACTCCACGATTGTCCGTACTTCGGCGATATACACACTTGCTATATTATATACGCCTAGATCTCAACTTATTGCGCACGGGCAGTAATATTTTTTTTAATGTGTAACACAATGTTCTAAATTTATAAGTGAACTTATTGAAATTGTTATGCAGTCGAGTACAGGTAACTAAAATCAAGGTCGGCCTAAATTGGCCTTCTGTACCTATTGATTTTGTGGACGCGACGTCCAAAAATGTTGTATATTAATTACACCTATTTGTCTTTAAAATGAGTAAGATTGCATTTGTTTATTATGTTGTTGATAGTATATTTTTTTTTGTCTAGATATTTTTTTAATACTAATTACAAACCTGACGTTATGTATATATTTCTCCGTATTGACTCATTATTATGGAACTAAACTTATATTTGTAAATACATTATGTATTAAATACAAGTTTCAATATATTTTTTTAAAATATTTATCATAAATTATCATACGGAACTCACTAACAATTTTATTACGGTAACATAAAAATAAACATAATTTCATGCCATTTCGATTAAAAGGATTTCTTTCAGATACCTTTGATTTGTATACGCAAAAGAAAGTAAATAATTATTAAGCGATATAAAAAATAAGTGACGACAAAATTTTTTAACGAAAACTGCTGGTTTCATAACAATGTTCCAACTCAAATGAGTAATATGCTAGTTTTTTTTTATTGTAGCTCGGCAAAGTGTCGGCACTGTGGCTATAGTACAATGCAAAAATAACGGCGACCACCGAGAGATCGCTAATCCATCGACCGTCACGCTGTCGTGCCAGCCTGCAATGATTTCAGCTGGATTTACACTGGCTAACCCTAGGGGTGAGCTATAACAGGTAAAATAGGATACCTGTTACTCTTGTTCCTGTTCCAAAGAAATAACAGTGCCAGTAATCTGTTTCAAAATAACAGCCTGTTACGCTTTAATAGGGATATATGTAGTAGCACTTGTAACAATAGATTAATACTATCGGCCTATCGCATAATTATAACGTATAACAATCAATCAACCAATCAATACAACAATCAATCCATCAATCCGTCAATCAATATATAAGTCGATAATAAAAAAAATCATTAAGTTACAGTACAGGAAAGCATATTACAAACTGAAACAGTAACAATTTCTGGAACAAGTACGTAAAAACAGCCTATTCATTTTAGAGGTAACAGTTCCGTGATGTTACTCAGAAATACCTGTTTTGTTTAAATCTGTTCCGATAAATACGCCTCATTAGTATGTAACAGATAACAGTTTCCCAAACTGTTACTTGTAAATACCTGTTATTTTTACCTGTTCCGAAAAATACGCCACACTCCTAGCTGACCCCGGATCAGACCACTAAATACACATACGCATGTTTCCTTCCTTCCTTGCGATCCTCCTCCAGATCGTGACTTATTTGCAATCGCGACAACCGCCCAAGCCGAGGTCCGGCCACTTTGGCACCCTTGTGCGCGAGTTGTCTAAAACTTTCGCGGCTGAGTACCCTAATCGCTCGCCTTCAAGTCCAGTGAAGCTGTAAAAGCCGTCAGAGGCTCCAGGGCTCCTAAGGCTAACAGTATAGTCAGTTCTAAAAAAAAAAAGCTGACTCCGAAACTCGACAAACCAAAAGAAAGTATATTTATCACCATGTGCATGGTGGACGCAACCCGGTCGGGCACAGACCTTCGCCGCTCCATTTGATTACTGGATATAAATTAGCTGATCCCAGGATACTAAGCTGGGTTCTACAATTGATGTATACTGTATAGTGATTGCGATCATGTCTGACTCAACTACCATGTCCTAAAGCAGTAAATTTTCATACCAAACGTGCAGTGTCAATTTCTGATCAGAACTTCAATATTCTCAAACTTAAATATGGATTTGTACAAATTGACCAAGCCATCTAGACGAACGAGTTGAATGCTTGTCAAAACAAAAAGGTAAAAATAATCACAAAACCTAATTACCGAATCTTAAATTAATGATAGTTGTCAAAAATTAAATGAGATGATATAATCATTATAAATCTGTAGGAGAACCGATATCGATGAGGTAGAAACGTTCTTCAGTGGAGACCACGTTTTGGCAAACGTAGTGTAGTAGGCTGGATGCGGAAAGCCAGATATCGGATTCGTTGACGAATCTTGGGAGAGGGCTATACCTATATCTACCTACCTATACCTGCATCCTCGATATACCAGTGGTGGACCTCAAAAGGTTGATTATGATGATTAAAATAAATAAACTCAAAATATATACATATTTGTATTTTTTTTTGAAATTTGTAAATGAAGCGAGTGACGTCACATTTTTCTGTTGTCTACATTGTTAGGTCTTATATGTATAAGGTTTTCGTTGGTTCAATGAGATAAAAGAGAAAGAGAAAAAAATGGTATCTATGAGATTCTTTTATTCTTCAAAATCTGACAATCTGCAATAGACCGAGCGGTAAATGGTAAATTGGCAAAGAAAGGTCGGTTTACGGATGACGGCATCTGAAGAAACAAACAGACCCGTATTAGCTGAAAGGGTTTGTATAATGAAAAACAAGAACCCTTTCTTTTTATTACTCCTACCGGCTCCTTTAGGAAAATATTTTACGGGCAATTTTCATATTTATCGTTTCAATTCATTTTTGTTTCACGGATAAAAGTTTAGGTTCGAAGCTAGGCTACTTACACTTTTACATAATGTTTCTTATACAAATATTTTACATTAAAAATTATGTTAAGCAATATTTTTTCGACTTCTTTCAATTTTTTTTTTTTTGGTAGTCAAAATCATAAAATTTTGTGAATAGTGCGGAATCTTAGAAATAAATTTTGTTAATTTGAATTTTGTTAAAGGATATGAAGCCTAACGTTAAAAAATCAGCCATAAATTAAAATATTTTGTTTCAGGTATATCAGAAATTACTTCGTGCGTATTATTCATATGTAGAAAAAAATACAAAGAAAAATATTTAACGAACTATTTTATTAATGAATAAATGTGCTCATATACCCTATGGTGTGAAAGCTGGAAGCCCAAGATCGCTGGATTGTTCTCGATACAGGCCAGAAATTGTTTCATGAGTATGATTGTCAGTTCTATGTCTGAATTTTAAATATAGAAATATGTATGTATAATATATATTTGGTTACTAAAGTAAAAGCTTTGCTAAGATTGAAGTGAAACGACAGTGGGTGAGACTGTTCCTAAGAAAAAACACAACAGAAATATTAGTTAATGAAGTATAAAGTAAAAAATGTTTTATATATATGTATAGGCACATATAATTTGAGTAATACATCTATCAACCTTGCATTCATCTCATGTATATTAATATATTTTAAGAATACTTTATAATCCACATTATTAAAAGTATCCGAAATCGTTTGCAACTCTTAAACAATGGCGCACACTTTAACAACCTTGTTATGGCAATTGAAAGGCCAATGGTCGGATTAACGGAACCAGATTTATAATTATTGTTTTACAGATTTTAACATTATAATTCGATTGCGTTCTACGTTAATATTCATTATTATTGTAAAACCATAACATCGGAATATTAAAACGAAAGATTTTTTATAGCTTATTCTTCTTTTTCTTCTTCCTTAGCTAATATAAAAATCTGGTCTCGAGACGATGGTTCACATAGCTATGTTAGAAACTGCTAGGTGGCACTTTAGTCGTTATTAACAAATTCTATATTTATCGACCAAACTGTTTTATATTCACATTATTTATATTGGTTTAGTGCTATAAAAGAAAAAGAATATTATACCGAAAAGAACAGTACAACATATACTAGGCTAGCTAGTTACATAAAGATATACTGTTAGAAGAATACTGCCTGACTACGAATGATCCAATAGCTCAAGCGAGGACTTCCAAATGAGTTCCTTCAATGAGTGCTTTTTAGGGTTCCGAAGCCAACAAGGAACCCTTATAGTTTCACTATGTCCGTCTATCTTTCCGAGGTTTAGCTCAGAGATTCTTAATACTAGAAAGTTGTAATTTGCTATGAGTATACATATTAATCACACCAATAATGTGGCAAAAAAATCTGAAAAAAATAATCTTTTATCGTACCTCCCCTATACATAAAGAGGAAATGATTTTTTTATAGGTATATCCCATAGTGTGGATTGTCGTTGGATAGGTATATTGTAATGAAGTTAAAAGTAGGCTTTACAAGTTAACGAGTAATAGTCAACCGACTTATAAAATAATCTACTTGGAGAAGTAATATCGTACAAATTCCATTGAAAATTATTTAAAGCCCCCTCTCGAAGTCTGCATATTTTGACGGCAACTACGGAACCCTAAACTGCGCGTGGCTCAACAGGCACTTGCCAATTTTTTTATTTTGTACAGCCATGGAACATAACGTCAATCAATAGTGTGGATAAATAGTAAAATCAATTGTATGGACACCAGGTCATTAGTATGGATTCTCACACCGATAAATATCTAACAAGATATTAATTACGTATAAAAATAACGTCGACAGAAATATTATGAAGGTAAATAAGGAATATTTCAATATTAATTGCCGGCCAACGTGTGGCCCTTTTCATCAATCAATGTCAATGCGGTATGGACCAAACGAAACTTTTCTAACTTAAGTATAAAATTACACAGTGATATAGTTATTACACAGTGTAGGATAACATAAGTATAATATATCCTTTTCTAAAAATATTGTATTAGGTATTTTGTTAATTCTGGGTATATAATTATACAAATTCAGTAAATTACAATAACATGTATATTTGAATTAATAATTAATTAAATCATATTCAATATACCTATACATATTTAAAAACAATAATTCTCCCTTAACTTAAGGAAAGCTTTAAATTTTATATTAATTTTATTTAATATTATAAAGCTGTTGTTTTGGTGGATAAAGAGTACTATCGAAATAAAAAATATTTTATGCAATTTCGGCCTTAAAAAGCACTTATGAGAAACTCAATCGGGTTATCAAAAAAAAAAACACTTGTTTTTAGAATATATAAATTGTTTAGTTATTATTATTTTCAGTGAATGTCACTCTAGAGAATCACTTTCAGGCATCTTCGTCATTCACGTAATAGTCCACTCTGTAAATAAATACCCTTATGACAATACAACTTGCTTAACATGATTCTTGAATTTATTCTGCAAATCGGTACCTAATAATGAAAGTCAAATTTAGATTATAAAGATAAAGATGATAAAGAGGACGAAAAGACAAGTTTAATATATGAACAGCTTGCAGGTAACAAATAAGAACATTTTTGTATAATTTAGTAAAAAGGTCCAAATTAAAGCAATAAAAGGTAACAATTTGAGAGAATTTTCTAGCGGCCCACCGTTTGATCAAATTATATAGGGGGCTTCTAATTGTGACCATTGAAAGCTGAACCGTCCGATACAGCAAAGCTCTAAGCTTAATAGTCTAAACATTAACAGAGAAATTACAAGGGACTAAACCCGCTAAACTATTAGCATTTAGAGTTTCCGTAGCTAAAATGTTGCTTTTTAATTTATTTATTTATTTATTTACATAATTGGATGGCCAGTGGCCAATACACAAAAATAACATTATAATTTTTAAAAAAATTGATACATTTATCAGTGTATTATGCCTTTGAAGGCCACCACCGCATGCTTTAATAATGACCAAAACAAATTAAAAACAAATGATAAACAATAATAATGCATGCTTTACAATCACAATAAAATTAAAATTAACAATCCACAGTACAATAAAATAAAAATAAAACAAACACTAATTAATTAATGAAAACATTGATTTTTTTCCAATTTGATATATTTAAGCTTCAAGTTATCTTTTTAAGGCCTCTTATGTTAATCTAGTGGATAAAAAAGGCAGGGTCGCCCACGAAATCGTCTTGGCTGAAAAAAGCTGCAAGATGTAGCGCATGATCGAGCTAAATGGAGATTTCTTTTGCGTGCTCTATGTTCCTGATAAGAGAAATTACGAGTCGAAACCAATCACTGTATAACACACGCATGCTGGCCACGTTTATCTCTAGTATTATTATAAATCGATTTTGGCAGTCAATGAAAATACTTAACAATTTGGTCTACTAAACTAAGGTACAAATTCCTAAAATAAAATAAAAATTAGTCAGTTTAAATTGATATCGGAGAAATAGTAACATTTTAGTCACACATCGTACTAGTAAATAACATTTCCTTGTCCCGGGCGGCCTTAATGATCTGTCCATACAGGATAGATGGTCAGAACCTTTGAATTTTATGTCGCTTTATTAAACACTAGCAACCGTCCTCGTTTTCGGTCGCGTTATCCGTATTAACAAATCCGTAGTTCTGCCAGTATTTTTTTTTCGATTTTCCCGTTTGGCATTTTATGAAAAGGACATTGGTCACGATTATACCCTTAAAAAAAGTTTGTATGTCTGTTTATGTGTCCGGATCTAACTCAAAAAAAGCTTGACCGATTCTTATGCAATTTTACACGGGAAGCTTATGTCATTAGTCAATTGATAGGCTATAGTAATTTGCAATAGTACTTCTCAAAATCGTACAAAAATATCCACAAATTATAATATTCTTAACAGATTTTGACGAAATTATGTACACGGAAAGTAAGTAATTTCAAAATTGAGACACTATATGAATATTCAACAATTTTAGAAATTGTTAAAAAGGTATTGTGGAGCATAAGGGTAAAAATAAAATTACGGAATGAAAATAATTATTGTGTTAGAAACGCGTGTGAACCGCGAGATACCGCTAGTCTACAATCCAAAATTAAAATTATAGAGGTGTCGTGGAATACCCAGTTGGAACAAGTCAAGAGTCAGTCGCTCCTCGTCGCCAAGTACACGATTTCCCTTACTCGCTCTCTTTCTCTTTCGTCTCTCTGTCTCTTTCTAATACATTACTGAACTACACTATATTCAATCAACACATGAAAGTACATGTCAATCGGATGCTTTTCCCGTGTAGGTCCTATAAAAAACCTCATTCCAATAAGAATAAGAAATGTCCCATTCCCCTCAGAGATAATGTAGCTTTCTGTCAGTGTAAGAATTTTTAGAATCGGATGAGTAAATTCAGAGATTTCCTCCTACAAACATAAAAACATTACCTCTTTATATTATCACAATATAAAAAAAAATGTTTTAATGAATTAAATTGATTTATTTAAAAAAAATTGCGGTTAGTTATAACTTACAACCAATTCCTCAACTAAATGCAATATTTTAAATTAATTTGTTTTATTTGAGGGAATCTAATTTATACTTAAAATTAAAAGATGAATAAACTATTCATATTATTGATAGAAGATATTATTCATTTGGTGTTAGTGAATTATGAATGATCGCACGATTTTTTTATTATTATATAGAAGTTATTGATCCTCGACAAACGTAATAATTCATGACTAAAAGATTTTAAACATAAATGTAATCGTTATCCGTAGAGTCATGTAACCAATTTATATATCCTGAAACATCTCTAACACTCAAAACACCGAAGCCAAATAGATTTTATATAAAAAAAAACCCTACGTATTAAGTAAATTGATAAATAGACCGACAATATAACAAAGCAGTCAAGTATAAGAAGACAAACCATTAACAATGATCTCAGTAATAACTAACAGCCAAAAATATGTGGTAGATTCACTTGAACCATAAGGTTACAATATTGTTTTTTTACACGTTTTAAATGAAAATAAATGCCAGCATTTTAGTTGCACTCATGGAAATATTCTGTAACATCGAAGAAGTAAAATAAAAATCCGGAATTCAGATTCGTTTAAAAAATATTATTTAGTAGTTTACCGCGAAGCCTTCAGAATAACCAATACAATTTTTCATGTACTGTATAGAGGTTGCCCAACATTTGATATAACGTCGAGTTCACTACATTTGATTATCATATTTTTTGTTTCCCCTTTCTTTTTATTTTTCCCTTGTGATTTTTGGGTACGGTGTATTTGCATATTGGATTCCAATATAGTGCTCATATTTATTACTTTTACAAACGTTATTGTGATGCATAATATCAGTTCCTTTTAGATATTTTATTTATGTAGCAATGTCTTTCAATAACGTCTTTGGGGAATTATTGTTTTCTCTATGAACATTGTTGAAAGGGATGCCAGAAGCCTGTTGTTTTTATAAATATGAAAAAATATTTCAGTAAATTGGTTGTATCTTTCGTCGAGAAATGTGGTTAGCGAAATATTTTAAATATATTTATTGTAATGTTTTTCTTTTGCTTTTTGTATTCATGTTTATTCGGTTAGGCTTTTTGTGCTAAAGCTAACACAACAATAACATAAAATTTTAGTTTTATCATATTTACTCACGAGTTAATAATTAATATTAACAGTGTATAAATTCTTGTGATTGGCAAAAAAGCTTCCAGACATCATGATTTCACAAAAAAAAAAAAAAACATATCAACACATTATATTAACATAATATAATAATAACTCTTGATTATAAGATATTCACAAAACCGGATGCCATATTATTGCAAAAAGTTCATTAAATTTTGATAAGCACGTTATTGTTTAATAAATAACATTGTATGTATAGTTAAACTAGAGGATAGATAATATAATAAAATAAAAATAAAATGTGAACGTTTTAGGGAAGGGTTATAAAATTACAACAGATTTTATACGAAATTGACTCAAATAATAAAATTGTATTCCTAATTAAAGCCCACTATAAATTATATAAAGGTTTTTTTTAAAGCATTAATCCATCTACACTAATACTATAAAATCCAAAGATTGTTTGTGTGTTTGTACACGCTAATCCGTGGAACAAAAAGTTTTCTTTGTACATTTTATAGCCTATTTTTGAGGAAGGTTATAGACTATATAACTTCACGCTATGACCCTAAGGATCGGATAAGTAACAACAAACGCCAAACAATCTGGCAAGCTATAAGGCGCGGCGTGGCTCGGCGCGGAGAGTTGGTTGAATAAATTTAAGACGGGTGAAACCGCGGGGCATAGCTAGTCATTCATATATTTAAAAGTAATACAATCAATCATTTCATTAGTTAATTAACGTTATAGAAAGTATGATATAAATTGTATCTCAACTCTTAAATCACCTCTCCTTCTGATTCTAAAATTTCTTTATTAAATTTAAAAAACGTACTTATTATCGCATATAATCGCAGTTATTACTATACTAGCTGTGCCCGTAGCTCCACCTGCGTTAACTACAGAATTATTGTTTATGAAAATATCGTGATAATTTTTTTAACGGACTTCAAAAAAGGAGGAGGTCCTTAATACCAGTGTTTTTTTTTTAAATGGATGTTCAGCCATAGCTTCTTTGTTTGTGAACCGATTTGGATGATTCTTTTCCTCGAGGTTGGGTCCCATATGGACATTAGACAGTCGGGTTCGATAATACACCAAGAAACTTCTGAAAACCATTGATGCTGTTTTTTTTTAAATTATGTATCTTGTTTTAGGTATGTACAGAAACAAAAAAAAAAATGATCAAAATCTATCTAGTAGTTTTTCCATGATGCACGCACAACGGAAAATCTTTATCATTTTATTTATATAAATATCCATATCGGTGGTTTGTATTTTGAAATTGGAGTAATTTAATAGCTTTGTTTAAAACCTCAAGAATCAAAATCTATTAAACAAATTCTTATCTCCACAATCAGCCTGAGCACCACTAATTCTGTATTAGAGTTATGAGAAAGTACTGCTTTTATTCGTTTAGATATTTGTGACTATCATAAAGTATTTTCTGCATTATATATCAAAACCCGATGTCGGCATACTTGAGCGATGTCCTAATATCCGCCATGGAATGGCTGCGCTGTACTTTGTAGTCGTGCGATGCACACGAATGCGAAAATTCTAAGATGCAGAGTCGAGAAATGAATTTATGGAACCCAGTTAGAGCAGGAATCAATTTACAGAAATATTCTGAAAGTTCTTTCGACTATGTGAGATTTATCGGAAATAATTTTGAAATAAATTCTAGTGAGTCTACTTGAGAATGAGTTTCAAATTTAAAATACAATGATAATCTTTTGATAAGAAGTCCAAAATATTTTTTTATTAAAGCAAAGTCTACTCTGGATCTAATTATAAATAATACTACAAAATATTGGCTTTGCAGTGATCACCGAACAGAGTATATGTAACAAAAATTACCGCTGTTATACTGGTTAGTAAGTTTTAAAGGGTCGCGAATGTGATGGTTCTGGGATTGCAAGTGCAATTACATACTAAGTCATCTATGACTCGAGCGAAGTCGTGAAAAAAGCACTGGTACACATATAAACCAATGTACTGAATGACTCATCACTGCCCAGTCCTAAATATTTAGGAATGAACAATGATATTTTATAAATAGATACGACGGCATTCACGATCTTTACATACCACCGTGAGTGATGGGCAATTGTCCTCAGTTCACTTTCAACTTTATACCGGCGTGAGAGAGAAGAAACTTTTATCCTTTTTTGACAACCTTTCTCTTTTATTTCAACATGCTAATAACAACTTTTGAAATTGCTTTTAGTGAGATTATAAGGTGTTTATTTACTTAACGTCATTGGAATTGAAATTTGAAAATCAATCCGGAAGGGGATGATGGGGGTGGCAAAGTTTGTATGTAAAATATGATTTTACGTGTTAGATTTAATTTGATTGGTATTTTATACGTATCGACACAAATAATGAAACAATTATTTAAGCGTTTCTTAAAATTTTATCCCTGTCGTTATACGCAGGTGGGAAACTGGTAAGTATATAAAGTCTTTTATTGGATATACAAATTTAGAGTATACTATCTGGTACCTGCGAATTCGTCTGCGTATTATTGGATATATACACACTGATCTCGGAACACGACAAACCAAAAAATTGCCGTTTTTGCGTGATTGAGTAACAAACATGGAAACTTTTCATTTATTATATTTGTAGGGTAGCACTGGTTAAACTATGGCTTTAACCGGGATAAAAAGTACCCTATGTGTTATTCTAGATCATAGACTATCTGTGTGCCAAATTTCATTGAAATCTGTTCGGCCGTTTTAGCGTGATTGAGTAACAAACATATAAATATACACTCTTTCACATTTATTATTAGTAGGATAGTAGGATAATAATTTTATAAATAATAATAATAACAAAATCAACAATTGAAATACAAAGTGCAGTTTAATAATTCGTTGAGAGCGAGTTGAAGAATAACTTTGATAATAAAGCGATCTGTATTGTTCGTTCCGTTTCGTTTTAAACGCCGGAGAGAAGAAAGTCAGTGTTTACATGGCAGCCGCGGGAAATTTTTTATTTCCATTTTACTTTAATCATTGTTTCTGTTGTAATACTTTTTCTTTTGCACTGACAGCTCGTTATAACACGACGGTGTCACTTCCCCGGCGATCGCTTTGTTGCAATGATGAAATTTAATTTGTTGGTTTATTTTGTTTGTACATACAATAAGAATATTTCAGTTATATATTTTAATAACAGTAATTATTTAAGCTTATATATTTTTGAAGTGAATCCTCTTAGGCAGCGGTTCAATACTTTTTTTGGACGAGCATTGAAAGCGAAATTTCAAAGACGCGTCACGTTAAGGCAGATTTTTAGTTACATGAGAGAGACGAAAGATATAACGCAAGGAAAAGAAGAAAGACAGCTATAAATTTTACGCGTAACTGTTATTTTATTTACTGTTATACCTTAGAAGTTGACTTATCATAATCATATATGTTAGTAATTCTGATTTTTTATTAATAATAACAACTAGATGTCGCTACATGTCGTAACAGTTCATTTGTTTTACTGGTAATCTTTTTGTAGAATTGAACGAGAATTGAGGGTATAACTTCAAGGACGAGTCACATTTTGTTACATGAGAGAGGAGAAAGTCATAACGATATAACGAAGCAATCCTTTCTCATTTGGTAGCGTGTACGGACTCCGCGTCGATCGACGTGCGTTAGAATCCCTGCAATGAACCTGAGCTTTCGGTGAAGGAAAACATCGTGATGAAACCATAGCATGGTGGTAGGGCTATTTCTAATGCCCGCCTGGCTAGGTACTGTCCTCATTTTGGAGATCTGTCGCCAAACACCAATAGGTGTGTTCCGGCAGCTGCACTGGAGTGCCAGTCTTCCACTAGGATTAACGTGCTACCATCTTGGGCCACATCGTCACTTAAAATCAGGTGAGTTTGTGACCACAACGATAAACCTAAAACGAATTTAAAAAAAAGATGAGGTGGAGAAAGACAGCTCCACTTTTAAGTAGTTTCATATCTATCACGTGTAGGTGCTGCACGCGTAATTGTTTTAAATTTTATGGTAAAATTACGGCACTGTGTCTCATATTAAGTACAGTACAAGCCAAAACCAAAGGGGAAATGGTTAATCCATCGCCACTTGTCGTTGATATGCCAGCGTACAAGTCTCTCGGTAGTTGGAGATATATTGGCTGCTCTCGAAACCTGACAATCAAAAAGAGAGGCACTGTGACTGGGTTTTCACTATATGTATAATGGTAGCAATCCAGTCGGATATAGATCCCTGGCATCTCGCTTGATTACTGGATTTTCACCGTCTGATCCCGAAACGTGACAAAACAAAGAGATGCACTGTGACGGGTTTTTCACCATATGTATGGTGATTGCTATCCAGCCGAGTACATATACCATCTAGCTTGACACATATGTTAGCCAAACATTTTTCAATTCTTTGATTTGTATAAACAGATAAGATATTTTTCACATACAGGTCGATTAATGAGAAATCTATTAAAAAAAAATTAAATCAGCATTTTCTCAATAATTAAGTCAGTTGGAACAGAATTACTCTAACTAAGATCAAATAACGTCTACTTTGTTAGCGAGACATCAACAAAAAGGCTTGCGTTTTTGCTGCCTTCGGTACTTAGTAGACGGTTGGCACTTGGCAATGAGCCAACAAACTGAAACTTCCAAACATCTTATAACTTAGTTTACAAATATTCTATTTTAAGTACTTAAGTCATTAAAGTGGGAATACAATCGAAACCACGAGCTTAAATGAACTACTAAATGTTTGTTGCTATTCTTGAAATTTTATTAGGCTTGCAAATATCATAAATCATATATTTTAATTTATTAGTCATTTTAGTTTTACATATAAAGTATTATTCTGTATTAGCTTATTTATTATCATTAAACTTCTTTGAGCGCATTGCATGCGTTTCAAAGAAGTGAAATACGAAATAGTTAATTAAATTATGCAAAAAAGTCAATGCGTGTATTTTACATAATTACATAGGACGATATACCCACATATATCTTCAGAAAAATAAAACAAGGTTTAGCAAACAACTATATAGAGACTTTTGTTTCAAAGTGCTTGCGCTTTCTTAAAAACTCAATCTCTTAAAAAAAATTTATAACGCGCGTAAAGAAATATAATTTAAAAAAAGTATGGGATTAAAAACAATTTTTTTGCTTGTATAGGAACGTTCAGGCAGTACGGTGATTTTGTAATTTTTACCCGACTGCAAAAAAGGAAGGTTATGTTTTTCGAACGTATATAGAAAGAAAGTTGTTGCAGTCTGGTTTTTAGTTTCCTTTTTAATAATTTATCTTATTTACAATTTGACAGTGATTTCCAGAATTTAATTATGAAATAAAGCAACTTATATATTTATTGATAACTTATATATTTACTTTTTTAAATCGGTGCCCAGTGTTCAATATATTCGATTGCATTTATATTTTAAAAAGTAAAGGTATTTTCAATGTATAAGTCCTTTAAGGCCATCACCATATGCTTTATTTGAGACTTTTGCATAATATAATCATAAAAAAGGAAAAATAATGAAGTTGAGAACTTTGAGAAAAAGTAATACCTTCTTCTTCTTCTTGAATGACAACTGTGTATATCCACAATTCTGCGAAAGTCGAGTAAATAGAATATTTTTAGTATTCGTGTAATCTTCAAACATCAATGTAGTTATAACAAGATGGCGACTCACTTGCAAAAACTATCCAGTCAGGGACTTGTTATGATTGACAATCTTTTTCATTATATATTATTATATTTATCTGTAGTTGTAGTATTATTTTATTTATTTATGTATTCGTTATTTCAAGGAAATCGGGTTAGGTTCATGTAGCTTTTTATAAAAATAATATATGTATCTATGTGTAATTTTAACTATAAAAGTAGGTTTTATATATACCATTTACCACCTATTTTTTGATCACTATAAATAATGAAATTATAGAATAGATCGAATTTAAATTTTAAAATTGTATTAACAGAAAAAAGAAAAGATTATTGTAAGACAGGTTCTGAAGAATTCGAGTTGTATAGTATAAATTCAATAAAGTTATAAAAAAGTAGTTATTGAAAATATTACATTTAACTAATAACGGTATAAGTGAAATACCAAATATATAAAGTATCAAAGTTTTGATCTAAAATAACCAGAGAAACTATATAACTCTATTTTGTAATAATTTTACAAATATCTATTTCATATGAGAAATCTCGATGGGCGAGATTTTTGATGCTGCGCCGTCTGCTTGAGTGGTGTTTCCTGGTACGAGTCTGCATAGAACTGAGTCCTGGAGGCGAAGATTCCTGGTACGAGTTTACATTGAGCTGATCAACCAAGACCACGAAATCCTAGTTCGTGGTCTCGACGCGAAGCTGCCTGTATTGGAATCATATCTAGTTTGAACATTGTGAGGTGGACACTCGGGAGGCCTGTTAAAGACTAATTTCAGAATTAATAATTATATGCGGTATTTTAAACATTTGGTATTAAATTTATATAAAAAGTGTTGGCCACAGTCCTAATGTTATATATAGCATATAAAGTTAACAACCAAGTTTTGAGATGTTCTTGAAATACATATGTTTATAATTTCATCTTAATTTCATCCATATTCCCTTTCTGGCATATTCTATTCCAAATTCTTAATATATAATTGTCGAATCACGACAGACTATTGGTGGAAACTTAAAATGCATATACCTAGTTATAAGGTAAATAAAATATAAGACAACGTCAAAAATTTAAAAAGTAAAAAAAACATTACGTCAGCTATTATAAGTAAAGTTTATTTATATTATCATTGATGTCATCAGTATCTCGTCTTGATCTAATTTCCAATTGAGAAACGTTTTAAACTTGAAAATAAAGAGACGACGCTTAATTAACAAGTCAGTTTTGTAACGAACTACCTGACGATCTAATTTATGTATCAGTTACAGTTAGTTGTTCGCAGTTTGTACTTGAAGTTGGACTTCTCTGAAACTTGTGTGGGAGATTTGAGCGTACCAGCTTTGCAGTTTCTATTCGGTCTGTCTGCGTCGGTCAGTTACTGGAATTGATTTTGTAATTTAATACTGTTACTATTGGTAATGGATTCCGGATTTGAACATTTTAGAACTATGTCTTTATTAATAGTAGCTCAGCAAATTGAATGCACCTTATTTTAAAGTATTAACAATTTAAAAAAAATACTGCAAATGTCTTCTTCTTCTTCTTATTTTGGCGCCGTAAAAGCACTTGCCAGTGTCAATGTTTTGAAGCTTTCGTAGTAGTAGGTATTTTATACAAAATTAATTCCAACAAGATGGTGGCTTGGCTGCCTTGTTAGAGCGATCTAGAGAGTCTTTGTGGGATCCCAGAATGCATGATCTTAGTTTATATTTATAATCCACTTAATTTATGCACAAAAACCAAACTATATCACGCAAAACGCCACCAATGTTACGGTAGTATAGGGTCAAAAATCTAAGAAAATGAATTAAAAATAAAAACCACAACATGTTACTTCAGGTTCCCGCCAAAAACTTCACTGTAAATGTCTCTTTCAATTTTACCAATTGAGGACACGGGATTAATCCCCATGCCAGCACAAAACGTTCATTAGTGACTTCAAACGCCGAGAAATCAATATGATATAGAGATACATTCCTCACATACGGCAGTACTACAATAGTTTTTCTTAAGCGTTTAGGTTTCCTCACGTTTTTTCTTACACGGTCAGCCAATACATACATATACATACCATCACGCCTGTATCCTCGAAGGGTTGGGTAGAAGTGTACTAATATACACCCACAGTTCGTCGTGTATGTTTTTGAGGTCTCTTAATAGGGGGCGAGCCTATTGCCATTAATCGGGCTTAAAGCCAAACTCCAAGCTGATACTGAGAATTTCATAGAAACACCCAATAACACTTTGCTTGACCTGTGAATTGAACCCAGGCCCTCGATCATAGCAGTCACGCTTACAACCACTAGGTTAATGAGACAGTTATCAATTAAAATAAGTATAGATACAAACAACAACAGTGATCAGCCGGTGCCAAATTTAATCGGTAATCATCGGCATCTTTGCTGTCTAAAATGCAGATGGAAATGCAAATGCACACCACGTTTGATGGACCTGATTTACGGATAACATAACATATGAAGTAACAAACTTGTTTGTTCTTGCCGAGATAGATGCTATTAGATTTAGTATACTATTATAGATCGGTAATTTCTGTTGAATAAGACTAGACCAAAAACGGAAAACATTAGTTTACAAATTATTTTGTTGATTTTTTTTTTATAAATACGAGTTACGTCTAGGTATACATAACCATAATTAAATACGTCTAATAAACATTAAATTACAATTCAACAGTTTGCAAAAATAAGCGGGATTTGTTTTGATGATTCATGTAGACTGATAAATGATTGATTAGGGTCTCGTAAGGCAATGCATGTTATCAACTACACCTTTCAGATTGGAATAAAGTTACCCAACAGTTAACCGATTATTGTTTTTAAAGTAGAAAAGATGTCGAGTTAATGATTTCATTATTGCATACTAGCTACACATTTTTTAAATGTTTTGATTGTTAATTTGTAAAATCCATGTATAAAAAAAGTTTTTCAAAAAATGCTATTGTTTAAGTTTACATTTACACTATTTTTTATTTAACTTAGAAAGTAGTTTCCAATTAATCACAGAAGATTATATAAATCATTATAAAAAAAGGTATATGGTATCAATGAACGCACGACAAATGAAGGTTTATTTATGGGTACAAATGTTTCAAATGGGACACGTTATATATTATAGTTAGCATAAAAGTGTTATTAAAAAAAAAAATTTGCACACGGGATTTCTATAATCAAAGAGCACGTTCCTTATTATGCGTACCTAATTATATAATGACTATAATAACATCACAATCACAACCCGTATGTTAAACACAAACGCAGATTATCTTACCAATGGAATTAAGCTAACAAAATAATATATATTATATAGTTTTTTATTCTATATACTATAGTCTATAGGTTTCCGGTTCATCTAAAGTCTCGCTCGATTTTAAGCGACAATGTGATCGAAAATGATAACACACGCATTTTTTTTTTTAATTGTCTATTCATTATAGGTTTGCGTTTGGCCACAATCTCACCTAATTATAAGTTACCATGTTGCCCAAAATGGTGACACGCTAAATATAGGTGGAGGATTTGCTCTCAAGTACAGCTGCCGGAATATAGCTTTAGGTATAGGATTTTCAACTATAGGGAGGTACACCTCTGTCTTATACTTCGGCGATATAGACGTGATGGTATTTTATGTAACTTCATATTTACGAATAGTGCACTTAGCTCGCGACGCGTAATTTATCATGGTGGCGAGTGCCAGCCCTAAATCGCGCCTAATCTTGAATTCATGGTATCTTCTACGGTATTCATTTAAATGGAAATCTGTACATGACAATTTTAATCTACATTACATCTGTATAAAGATTAATAGTGGATTGTGGAAAATAGCTTCGCTAATAACGTTATATTTTTAATTATTATGTTGAAGTTAAAAATGGTTAGTGTGAGTCAACCTTAGGAGATAGACATACGCCATCGCGTATTTTTCTCTAGGCTTTTTGAAAAACTACAATTCTTTACAACATTTTTTTGATCTATCTCATAAGTTTTAACCATCGTAAACCATGTAATCGGCTGAAAATTATTTGTTTATAATTTGATTAAAAATAATTGAATTATTTCTACTATATAAAAACTTAATTGGAAGGTATTGTATATATAAACCTTTCATAAATAAAATCTGTAAATGGTAGTGAAAACCGCATTAAAATCCGTTGCGTAGTTTAAAAGATCTAAGCGTACATAGGGACAGACAGCGGAAAAGCGACTTCATTTTACACTATGTATAGTTAATAAATTAATATGGGGACACAATTTCACAAAAAGGCCAATTAATTCCAAACTAAGGAAAGCTTGTATTATGGTAACTAAACAACTAATATACTATACAATACATTATATATATATTTAACACACATACACACTACTGACAATTATGCCCATTACACAAAAGTCAGCCATGAGCGAGAATCGAACCCGCGACCTCTTGGCTCAATAGTAGTGCTTACTACCACTGCGCCACGAAGTCAAAAAAGTATAATTTCAAAAAGTATACCAAACTTTTTTAATTAGTACGTACTTTTTATGAGTATGGTTAAATAATACACATTATGATGAATATTCTCGCTGATGTAAATCTTTATTGCAGTATTCTATAAATATTCTTAGAGTTTAACTAAGTGGTAACCGAACTGAAGTACGTTATCGGCAAAGCACACATTTAGCAACTTCGTATTTATGTGTTCTTGTGCAATAACACGGAACTCAGGATATTGCACCGAGAAGATTGGTGGCTGGAATTCTGCCAAATCTGAAACGGTCACGTTCAACATTTTAACTTGGGTTCTTGGAATCAGGATGTTGGTTCAATTATTGCAAAGTCATTTTTCCTTATTGCGTACTATTTTAATTAGAGCGGTTCAGGAATAAGATTCAAGTGTCAATAAAATATAGGTCTGTGTATTTTCTTTTGTAATGTAAAATATTCACTTATTTATTTATATAAAAAGTTTATTTATTATGATATTTACAATTGAAGTAAATACAAGTACATCTAAATAGATTTGAAATTGTAAAAAAAAAACCGCTTCATATCACATAAATTGACCAATCATTCACTATTTTTTCTGTTTTTCAGTTGTAGTTTACGGTTCATTAACTGTAACACAAATGAGAAATTCTAAGTCTATTGAACTATTTCGTCTCATACTATTACATATATTATCTACTTATTGTACATTTGAGTCGTATAAAATCAAAAGCGGCAAGTCAAATTAGTTCTGACCGATAACTTGACAATTAAAATAACTTGAGAGCTGTCGTGGGACACCCGGTAGGAATGAAGTTCCCTTCGCTGTATACACTCATGGACATATTTAGAGGAATGCAATAAAAAGGTAGAATAACAGAAAATATTTTTTTTTCATACCGGCCAGAAACCTATACCAGTATTAAGTCATTTGAAAAAAGATTTTGATTAGGATTCTACTTACGACTTCATTTGTGGGTTTTGGGCGGGATCTTGAAGTGACATGTTGTGGTTTTTATTTTTAATTCATTAACTTAGGTTTCTGACACTATATTATGTAATATTGGTGGCGTTTTGCGTAATATAGTTTGGTTTTTGTGCATAAGTGAAGTGGATTATAAATGTAAGCTGTAAACATTAATTCTGAGACCCCGCAAAAATTTCCAAGAAAGTTTTAACAAGGGAGCCACCATCTTGTTAGGATACTGAATTGTCATAACACATGACACTATAATTCACTCAATAATAGCAGTAATGGTCTTCATTAAAGAGGACCGGTTGCCAAGTTAGGAAGAAGAGGACTTCATTTGTTTTTTTGGTTATTTGTTAATTTCTTTGATACGTAGGAAATTCTACAGGATTTGGTTGTTTTTAACAAATTTAACATTATTTAAGTTTTTTTTTTGCCAAAAAATTGTTATTATTGAGTGAAGGGAACTTTATTTGATAAGTTTGAGCGATAATGCCGGATCTCAGCGTTGTAAAGGTGTCTAAAGCTGCAAGTTTAATTGAAAATGGTTACACTTACACTGAAGTGGTTTAAACGTTGCGAAGTTGTAAGTCTCTGATTTTTCGCAATGTTAAACGATACCGGTAGACTGGAGAGTATACAAGACGTAAAGGACAAGGTTGCAAAAGAGTAACAACAGAGAGAGACAACAGATTTATTTTTTAGCAGTGTCCTCCGAAACCACACTTCGATTTCTTCCGAGGTACAAAACAAGCTGCAGGAAGTTCAATAAGTGGCAGTTAGCACCAAAACAATTAGAAGAAGTCTTAAGAAGGCTGGTATAGGAGCGTACTTGGCAGCCAGAGGCCAGAGGCCCTTTGCTCACCGCAGGTCATCGAGTAGCTTGGTCCAACTTTGCTTGTTCGCACCGCAATTGGGATGATGACGTTTGGGGAAAGTACTCTTTACTGATAAATCCAGATTCTGTCTTAACTCGGATAGTTTCAATAAAATTCAATTTAATAAAAAGTATGCCCAAATAGATGCAGGCGGTTTTGACAGCGAGAGGTGGTAATACTAAATACTGATTGTGTCACACAATATTTAAAAAAAAAACAGTCTTTAGAAAAATAATCAATTTTTATTGTTAGGTCAAAATCCCTTACAATAATGAAAGTACTCAGCTAACTGTCTTTAATTTGTATTTTTTTTTTGTTTAGTAACATTTTTTTTTGTGTTCAAAAATGTTAATTTTATTAATTGGTCCTTTAAAAAAAAAATCTTCTAATTTGCTCCTTTCTTATTGCGTTTCTCTAAATGTTTTTTTTTATTTACATTTTTTTACATTTCGTAGTTTAATGTTAAAGCATGTATAAAGGATGGCCAAAAAGGCGTGGATTAAACGCAGCTAGAGGTTAGATGGGGGGGTCATCAGCTGCAAAAAATTGTTCTACGGGAGGGAGGTCCTTAACGTCAACCCCTGCAGAGTTAGAATTTATTTTGTATTTTTATAAGAAAATTTACTTTTTTTAATAATTCTTATCAAAATTCGAAAAAATCTACAGCCTGTATCTTTTTTATAATTTTAACTAGATTGGTACTGATGAGTACTTGCGTTAGACATGCTATTTATGGTAGTTTATTGGGTGTGTTGAAGATAATACAAATTATTTAACAAAAAAAAAAAAAAATCTCAAATCATAACTTTTTATTTACTTTGGACCCCACTGTAATTAAAAAACTACTCTACCGAAAAGTGACCCTGTATTACAAGCTTTGGCACATTAAATAGGAATTCTGAAAATGCATGAAACATGGCCATGAGTGGCTCTATTGTCTTTTTAGGATGAAAAAACAAAATAACGATTGTGAAATAATTGTTTTAATAAAACAAAACATTTTACAATAAATGCTCAAAATTCCTGCCTCTGACCATAATACACAATCTGCACCGTCTAATAAAATTCCTACGTAACCTACGGAATGCAACTCTGTTGTTAATAACTTGTACCCTAGCAAATTCGAGCTTTTGTCGTAGTTCTTGTTCGCTATTGTTCTCTCCTTGATAAACTATTTTTTTAAGCATGCAATAGGTCCGCCTCGACCAATCCACCGGTTGGGGAAGCGCTCGTTCAAATGATCTCTAACTGCTCGAGCGTAGTGAGGCGGGGGCGTCATCGTGTTGCAGCCACATTTCTGCTATTCTTGCTTCTGGAACCTCAGCTTCATTAAGAATTTGGTTTAAATTATTTTGTAAAAAATTTAAATACAGAGCACCATTCAGTCTTGCTGGCATTTCATGCAGCAACGTCTGATGGCCAATTATACCAGCCCACATGTTTATATCAATATCTAAATCAATATTTATATCAATGACTGGCAAGTCTGTTGTGGTAACTGGTACTCTGCAAAAATGCAGCTGCTGAAACACACAAATAGGTAGGTTCTCGATGACAGATTTTAACTTGACGATGGTAACGAGCCAAGCAGGCATGAAAAAAGCTAAAGAAAAAGAACAGTTGATACATTAATATGAGAAATAAATTAAATATCAGAAATTCATTTGCAAGTTGTCCCACATAGCGGGTAATTGGTTCAGTGAATATAACAGCTCCATTTGCTATCGATGCAGGCAGTTAAATGTTTCGTGGTCGATCGACGATTGTTTGGTTATTCAATTTCACCACATGTGTTAAAAGCCTACAAAAGACATTTACTTATAAAATAAAATCATCAATAAATATAATATCATATAGAAGATAATGATTCAGTTTTTATTTTAGGTAAATATTTTTATCGTAATTAATCGTGGTTAAGGCACTGCCATTCTACAACGTATTATATAACGGAATTACTTTTAAGGTATCGATCGAAACGGGCGTCTTCACTAGAGAAAGAAGCCTTTACCAAATTACAAGTGGCCCAAATAGCAATTGAGAAATAAATAGCAGCGATTATATTATGCGATGGTAAGACTAAATGATGTCTTAGACTAATTTGAATAAACGGACAATAAGGCATGAGAGTGGACGTGGTTACGACCAATAAACATGTTTCTTAGTATAAGTGTCGTTGAGTAGATAATATGGGGAAATAGATATGGTATAAGAAAACCAAATATACGTTGATGTAATATCGTTCAAAGAACCGTGGAATCGAAGCACACAGAAGTAGACCAGAATAGAGAAAAACGAGGAGTCTACACACTATAGCGAATTGGTACAGAAATAGTAAAACAGTATAAATTTTAAGACGGGAAAAAGTTTCTAATGCCACCTAAAGATTTGTTTACCAAAAAAGATATGAAACTCAATTTTTTTTAGTATTCACATATAATATTGTTACATCTTGGCCATTTACTGTATTTTGGTTATAAGTGGCATGTTGTCTCATGGTGGTAAAATAATTAGAACTTTGGTTGGTCCTTGCAGAAATGTGAGCCAATTGCAATAGTTACTGAGCCCACAATGTAATTTACCTACAACATACTATCAATTATTGCAAGCTAACGCTGAATAGCACATGCACTATTTAATTGAACCAAGTTGCTTAATGGTCACATTCCCACCGCTCCTATTGCAAATGAGTTCTGTGGTACCCGTGAAGGAAAGGGGAGGAATGAACTTAGAAATTGTAACTAAACTGGAAACATACGATTTCTAAGCATTCATTCTAAGTTTGTGCAGACTTTGCCAATTATAAAATGTTTCCAAGTTGTAGAAATTGCTATAGATGATATTAATTGAATGTTAAAAGAAATCAGTCCAATTCATTTTACATTACTCGTATTATGAAAAAGTTTTTATTCCACATCTGGAGTGTTCGCGGAATGAAACTACTCTGTAACCGCACTGTCCGCGACCATTTACATACCAAGGTATGAGGATGAACTCCCAGCCGATGGCAAGCATATTAATCTTAAAAGTCGTATCATAAGCGCTTTATACACAAAAAAGTTGGATGTTACCTTTAATTTTATTTAAGCCTTAGTGACACCGTGTAAGTTAGATAAGTGTAAATAAAGGAATTTAAGAAATGTATTTAATAATTTTATCTTAAAGCTACCAGTGTGTGTGTAGAGTTAGTAAAACTAAATTGTTCTCTAATATTTCATTTCTTTAGGTACATATCATGCCAGATAGATAAATGTTATCCGTTAAATAAAAAAATCCATTAAATTAAATATCTTTTATACAAATTCAAAAAATTAAACAACCAAGTATACAAAATCAAATTTTATTTTATAATTGAAACTTCATAAATTATCTATTATGGCACTTATTACAATATCTTGTATTTTTGAACTTACAAGGTAAAATAAAAATAATCTTATTCTGATTTACACACTACATTCCAAAATACTTCGATTGTATTATCAACGTAATATAGAGTAGTATAGCAGCGAATAATAATGTATGTTTTTAAACTATAAGTTATAATAAAACAATTTTTATTTTGTAACACAAATATATGATAATTTGTCATCCAATCGACTTACACTAAGTTAGACCGTCTATTATTGTCAGCATTTAAAAAAATATAAATGCCTACTGTAATGAACAGTAATGAAATAATAACAAAAATTATACTTATAAACTACATTAGTTCTTGATCTTAGAATTATTTTAAACAAAAAATAAATTACTTGTAAATAAACCATTGCAAAAAAACGTTCAAACAAAAATGCTATTAAATCTTACAAATACAATAATAATACCAGGTTGTAAGTGTCTCCCTGTTGGGCAATGTTTTTCCCATATATCCAGGTACCATACAAACATTTCTCAAGCTTTGGTTTCCTCACGAAGTTTTCCTTCACCATCAAATCATGGTGTTACCAATATAAATGAGTAAATTTAGGTAAACGAATTCCAGAAAAATGATAATAAATTTTGATGATATTTCTTAAATGAATAACGATATCTATTGTATTATTATAAATGCGAAAGTAACTCTGTATGTTATGTTTTAAACTAACCCGCTGAATAAATTTTGATGAATTTTCTCATAGAAATAGATTACACCTTTGAAAAGGACATAGGATACCTTTATCTCGGTAAAAATAATGTTTCTCTTCACGCGAACGGAGCTGCGGGCACTGCTAGTGATATATAACTTAAAAATTACCATTCAATCAATAATAATACTTGTTATTATCTATTAAATGTTTTTTAGTCGATGATTGTTCATTCAAACACTATACTATAGAACGTTTTTTAATGCCACGGAGTAAATTGACAATCACTAATTTCGAACTTGAAAATAATGTTGCTACATCCATTTTTGTAGTGTTGTGCTACCGTATATTGAGGGTTTCAATTATTTTAATATAAGATTAATTAAAATATTAAATTTATAGTGTTTATAGCATACTAGATAATTTATTACTATCATTATATAATTCAGAAAACTATAAAATGCACTTAAAGCGAACTGGTTACAAAAAAAAGTACGATGCGGTTGGCCCATGACAGACGTGACTTTTCTGCCTAAAGGACGAATAGTCCTTCACCTTTGGAGCGTTTAATATTTTTTTCCAAAAAACTTAACAGGAGAAATGATATCTCCACGGATTTACAATTAGTTCGAATTAGTGGACATCACTATTTTCAAAATCCAATTACCTATCAATACACGAAATGTCATTTTACTCTGTGGGATTAAAAAACTCACTTTAATCATGTCAACACATATTATATGATACAATATAATTTGCTTATAAATATAAACTGGAACTTTTCTTATTACAATTATATAATACACGAAAACTCGAAACGAATTCTTCAATTTCATGTTATAAATTGTGTAGAAGAGTATTTTAAGTACTTTACAAACAGAAATGAACCCGTAACATTGATGTTATTGGCAATTTTATTTGATTGTCAATATTGCTTCGATTACTCCACTTGTTACATTCCATTTCATCTTGAAAATGTTTATCTAAAACAAAGTATTACACTTTTCGAACATTATATAACATATAAGTCTCAAATTGATATGTGGAAGTGAAGCGTGTCGGAAACCATATTTCCGTTTTTTTTTGGTGTACAAAACTGGATTCAATCTAAGAATTCCATAATAATGTGACAGTTCAACTCATTTGTGAGCGCGACCCTATTAGTGTTTAAAGCGTGTATAGATACAGTGACTACGTGTGCGTGTCAAGAGGTATAGTTAAGTACACAAGAGAATTCTATTAGTTATTTGACTTATATTATGTCGAAAAATTTTACACCTTATTTGTTCAAATTTCAAATAAATCAAAAGCTCAGTTAGTTAAAAACATATTTATTGAACACATTATTCCATAGCTCTACATTAGAAATACCAAATAATGAATTTTCTATTAATTTCATTGAAAACATCTTGATGAAACCATAGCATGGTGGTAGACCTTTTTTTACTGCCCGATTGGTTAGCTACCGCCCGCGCCCTCAAGTTGAAAATTCGTCGCCAAGCACTTATAGTTGTGTTTCTATAGCTGTACTTGAGAGCCAGTTCTCCCACTAGGCTAAGGCCACCTCGTCACTTAACATCAGATAAGATTGTGGCCAAGCGCTGCTAAGCCTTTAACGTTACAAGAAAAAAAAAAAAATACAATGATAATACTAAACACAATAGCCGAATTAAAATTTAATAATAACAAACAAAAATTGTATTGCGGTAAGTTCTCTTGCCTAGCTTATAGCAGTGTTTTTAAATTATAATATGTAGTTAACTTAACTTCAGATTAACCTACGAAGAATGCAAAATTTCACTCGTGAAAGTTGTTTTGTATAATTTGATGCGAGCGTTACTTATATACAAATATATTTTTAAACTTCTTCCATTTCACTAGATATATTAGACAATATACGTCTTTCTTTTATAAGTATTTCTAGAAGCACTAATAAGAAAAAAATGTCTTATATTCAGATTAAAAATGTTCCCTGAATCATTTACCTTTTGTTTCAATAAACAGTGTCAACACTTTACCCGAAATGCTTCTATTTTCTAGAAATTTCTACACAAAGCACGATGAATTTATTGTCACAGCTATATCTGAAAAGCAAAGTTTATATAATTAAATACAAAAAATTATTCATAATTTCCTAGTTGCTAATAATTTCTTCGTCGATATAACATTAAAAAACAAACACACAGATTGAAGTATTAAACTCAAATACATTAGGATTTTTCAGATGTTTTTATTTTTAAAACAACTGTGCCTACTAGCCAACGTTGCTAGACGTCCCGATTTTGTCAAAATTAAATGTCTCGTGCTCTTCCGAGATTACTCGATGGTGCTGCGCAAAGTAAATTTTAAAAGAAGTTAAGTCTTCAAAAGATTGCTGGAAGCGACAGGATGCGGAAAGCTGGAGACCGATTCAATGGCGAAACTCCGGAGACGCGGTGGACTTCTAAAGGCTGCTGATGATGATGAAGTCTTCAGAAAGTTATAAATTACTCATTCGTGAGTACCTCGAGTGAGTATTACTTATTTATATTATCTTCCTCTAAAATCTTAATTGCCATAGGGTCAACCAGCCAGTTATTGTTATTATAGATTTTTTATTATAGATAGAGATAGAGATAGAATAGGTATAGAGATAGAATAGGATAGTAAAGTAACATAATTAATTCCATTAAAATTTATGTTCTATGTATATATTGAATGTTTTCTATCATCACTGTAAACTTAATTTGAAATCCAATTAAAACGAAATATTATAGTATAAAACCACAGATTATTTACGTTTTTTATTATTTCCCGCTTTCGATGAAACAATCCCGCTTTTTTACTGTAAAGATTTCAAAATCGATCAAAATTTTCCCGAAAAAAATTTTGAAACGCTGCTACAAGCTGTGCCCCACGGTTTCACCCGTGTTCAATTTGTTATACCAACTCTCCATTATACCCGTGTAACCTATCTTTGTTCTCACTTTTCCTACTGCCATACATCTTACCCGATTTTTTGATATTCATAGTTACTGCTCTAGTCCTTGGGATCGTAGCGTTAAGTTATATAACCTTTATTGTGTCGGGATTAGACTAAGACCACTAGAAATGAAAGTCCAAGGTTGCTAGGCGATGTGAGGATGTGTAGCGGTGCTATGAAATAGTGTGATGCTTTCCACCAAAGCTGTACGAGGAGCTTACGCAGTACAAGGATGCGTAGCGAAGCTGTGAAATGGTGTGTAACTGAGCGGTGCGAGGTGCGAGGATGCGTAGCAGTCCAGTATTTTCCCCACACCGTTTTGCACATATCTGTTGCATACATCCCTCGTACACATTCCTCACTCGCATCCCTCGCACATATTCCTCACTCACATCTCTCGCTTTTTGTAAGTAGAAGTAACCATTTTCCACCAGAGCTGCGCTAAGCGAGGTTAACCTTTCTCAATAAATAAGCCATAAAATGCAAATAGGTTTTTCCAATCTGATTTGTAGTTCTAGAGATTAGTGCGTTCAAATAAACCAATTTAAAAAAAAAAAGAACTTCAGTTCCTTTCGCTATATATTATGACTTGTATCATTAAATAACAAGCACAATGAAAGAATGGTAATAAAATTATAATTAATTAAAATAAAATTAATTGGTAATATACACATAATTAGTAAAATATTAGCATATTATACGTATATATAACTGAAGCACATGCCACACGTCTAAACCGTGGTAGTAAACCTACACATATACATTTCACTTGTAAACATGCTATAAGATAGTACGCAAATCTTGAGGAACTGTCTTCGCTACTCGGCTCCAAATGTTCGTTTACCCCTCTCTCTCTTTTTTATCTCTGTGTTTCTTTATAATAACTGGACTACACTACATGTATGGGTTTAGTTTTTTTTTAGTACGTTACGTACTATAGCAAAAGTGTCGGTCGGACACTTTTTACCGTATAGCTCCCATCCTCTAAAAGCGCGATAAGGTACGTCGTTCCAAAAATAATATCTTGAGCTTTTAAGATAGTATAGATTAATTAATATTAACTTACGACATTTGATCTATTAGCCTACTATTATTGCGGAGTGAGTATGCAACCCCTTTGATATCTGATCGATCACTCCGCCATTCTTCACACATCGCATCCCTTGATCGCTTTCCAAATAAATCACCACCGTGCCATATTTTTTTGTTAGGCCTGAAAATAAGAACATCATTAGGGGAGGAGGCACGGCAGGGCGCCTACCAAGTCCAGCATGGCCGTACCATTCTTTTCTCGAAGTGACTCACAACACTTTTGACCCCCCTGTAACTTTGTTGTGTATAAAGCAAGAAGTTTGAACTTTTACAGATCAAGAGTACATACTATAACTGGCTACACTACCAATATACCTAATAATTATACTTTATAAGTTATGAATTATCGCTAATAAAAGTTCTTTAATTTTGTCAGTGACACACTCACCAATCATCAAAACTCTAAGGTAGGTACTTCTACAAGTATTACAAACTTCAAATTTTGAATTTCAATTAGCGTTTAGCCTATAAAGGTAGAAAGAATTTAAAATCCTGATTTTCGAAGATCTGACACTGATGTGAAACCCAAGTGTCCAGCCAAACTATAACAGCTATCGAAATACCGCCTTAGTAAAAATGATTTAATAATATGATGAGAGTTTTCTGATGACATATAAAAATCGAAGATCTGGAGTACCTGATGTGGAATACTAAGAGCCCCGCCAAACTATAAGAACTATCTAAATGCCGCCTTAGTAAAAGTTATTCAACCTGATGGGCATTTTCTAATGATCCACAAAATCTCAGATCTAGAGTAACTAATGCGGAACCCAAAGAGCCCAGCCAAATTTTAAAAAATATTGAAAAAAAAGACGCTTTATTGAAAATCAGTTCGATGGATTACGAAGCCCCCGTGAACTTACCAGTTAGAGTCGATTAGAACTTTTTTTCTATTGAAACTATAAATGTCGTGTTCTTTTGTTGCGAACATAACTCTGGAACCACTGAACATCTCTTTCCAAGTTTTAAAAAGAATATTACCATATAGATTTACCACGGGAAGACCCCTATCAGATGGTTTTACTAAAGATACAAGATCGCTGACTCTGTAAAAAAAGAAAGAGAAATTCTAAGAAAAAAATTAAGTTATCTGTTTTATAGCCAATAGGTATTTTTCAATTCAATTATTAATTTAACCAATTAAGTATTATTAAATTTCAAATAATTTCATATTATAATTATAATTTCAAAATTTATAATTTCAAATAGTCTAGGTTGAACTACGTGTGACTGTATTGTAGTAAATATAATATGTAATAGTATGTTTTGCAAAGTAATTCGAAGTTAAATTAATATAATTTGGACACAACTAGTTTTAGGGTAGGCTAGGTTTAACAGACGAGTCTAACAAACCATAGTAACTGGTGGCAAACTTAGTATCTCAAGTTTCTTTAGTAACCTATAATGTTGAAATAACCACATTAAGTTAATGGGCTCCATTACATTTGGCTTATGTATAATCATCCGTCTGCTTTGGTGTTACGCTGGCTACGCTAACTCTGCTCATAGCTTGCGCTTATATAACATTTGCAATTTTACCAAATTTATTGTGTCGGGATTAGGCTAAGACCACTAGAAATTAAAGTGCAAGGTTGCTAGGCGGTGTGAGGATGTGTAGCGGTGCTATGAAATTGTGTGATGCTTTCCACCAAAGCTTTATGAGGAACTTACGCAGTACAAGGATGCGTAGCGAAGCTGTGAAATGGTGTGTAACTGAGCGGTGCGAGGTGCGAGGATGCGTAGCAGTCCAGTATTTTCCCCACACCGTTTTGCACATATCTGTTGCATACATTCCGCGCTCGCATCCCTCGTACACATTCTTCACTCGCGTCCCTCGCACATATTCCTCGTTCACATCTCTCGCTTTTTGTAAGTAGAAGTAACCATTTTTCACCAGAGCTGCGCTAAGCGAGGTTGAGAAAATAATGTAATCCTATTGGTGGATTTTATCGTCGCGCATTACCTAGCTACCTTGCACTTATTTGGTAGATACGTGGCCATACTCTATGCTTTTTTAAAACAATCAAAAATTCGCTGGCATAAAAGACAGTGTGGCATGAAGACCGCCTTTACATAAACTGAATGTAGGTATATTTTTTTCTATTTTTGAAGGTTTCAATAATTACTTCACCTGCTTGCTAAAAATGCGACAAATGTACTGTTCAATTCGGGTGTCCATTTCATCGATTCACGGTGACACTTCGCATTCGCTACATTATAACCAGATAGCCGTGAGTCGTTGTCCGAAAACACTCTGCCAGAGTAAGGCTGATTGAGCGCAACCAAACGGATCTACAGAAAAAAAAACTACGTTAATGCTTCTCTTCTGTAACATTTCAGACTTTTACTTGTCTCGCTAAGGCAATAAAGAGAACTAATAACTTTGTGGATATATTTTAAACTTGAGAGTGGTAGTTAGCCAGGCGAATACTTGACATTGCATTACTACTATTACCCAAAGATTTTTTTCGCACCACACATTAAGCACTTTTTGTCTTCCTTCAGCGTTTTTTTTTTCAAGAATATGTATTTATAAGTAGTCTATATTCAACCACGTATGTATGGCACGTGGACGTTACCACACAATACAAGTTAGGGAACGATATTTCTTGTCGCGATCTCATGAGATATCATCATGAGTATCATGATACATTCTACTTATAATCAGTATCAAAGACTGCGTTGTTGGTAATGTTGAAGACTGATTATAGAAGAACATCTAACTACGGAATCAGATGATCGTGGTGTATTCTGGGCAGCACCGGTTAAGATAATAGATCAATCGTCATTTTTGTCAGCCACCATCTTTATTTCTGCCTTTACCGCAGCTTTATTGTTTAGTCACCACTTTAATACTTTCAAGATAAGTTTTCCTCTAGAGAAATCTCAGTTCCAGTGAATCATCACGGTTTGAAAATAATATTACCAATAGTAAGTATATTGTTTATAGTTGAACAAGTTCGTGCGCGACCATCCCATGTAACAGAGGTTGGTGGGGACGAGGAAGCACGACATGACGTCACTACAGTACACTAAAGTACACAGTATGTTGTCTCGGCAGTGTTTTTGAAATAATTATCTAAGGCCGCTCGGTAGATAAACAGGCATTAGAACTGCCCTCTGACTGTATTTTTTGGGTTACCTACTTACGTATTTAATATTTTCATCAATGTCATTATTATCTTTTCACCAAAATATATTATCTACTACAAATTTTGAAAGTTTTAATTTAAATTATTTCTACTTGAGTTTTATATCTAGTTTCAAAAGTGATTGTAAGGTTGTAAGAAGGGAATATACATTAAAAAAAAAAAAAAAAATATAATTATTTGATTAAAGTTTAATTAATTAATTTAATTCATTTTAATGAATTAATTGTTATTTTTAATTTAATTAATTTTAATTATTTGATTAAAAATATAATTATTTGATCAAAAACAATTTTAAATTCTAGGAAGAAAGTAATATAAAATTTGCCACTAGTTATAAATTGCGTAGTCGCGACTATTGTGTACTGAAGTTTACGTAGAGTTCATTTCCGCCGTTTGTAAGAAGAAGTAATCAAAACGTGTAAATGTTTGGGGAAATTCAATTTGAAATACCACCGTACCTAAATAATAAAATTAAATGGGTAGGTAGTATAGATCATCCGGGCGTAGAATTAACTCCATACAGTTAGTAACTCCTCATCACTGTACAGCAGCTTTTAGAGATAGTTTTGGATACAACGCTAGTAAATGCTGGAACAATATTCCACCGCCAATAAGACCATCGTCTAGTTTATCATCTTTCAAAAATAAATTAAGGAAGTATTTACTGGAATATCAGGCGTATCTCGGAAATTGTAATTTGAACCTAGCAGCTATTTAACTTTTTTTTGTTTTAATTCTCAATTTACTACGTATTAATTATATATTAAACATAATTAATAAGCATTATAACTATATTTTTATTTTTATTATTATTTTTATCATTATTCAAATATGTTACATAACACAATACACGATATTTAAAATATTTCACTTCTTCTTCTTTACGTTTATTAATGTACTTAAATAATACTGTAAACCCTCTGGGCTGCAACTGAAAATCAGGGCTGGGGCCATTCAGAACAGTGGCATCCAGCTTATGCTGAGTTGCATGGCCTTTGTAGTGGACTACGGCACATAGGGTTTATTACATTTGTAATTCTCACTATTAGTGTTTAACTTTTTTGTTATAAGTTATGATATGTTATATATGTTTTGTCTGTAAAAACTGTATGTCCGTATTTTCACAACAATAAATATATTTTCTTTCTTTCTAATACTGTTTACTTCAGTGTAATGTGACTTGCGTGGCTACGTCATTCAATTGTACGTGCATCCCTTTCCCGCTACATTACTCGTCCCCGTTGCCGTCAATTGTACCGCCTTCCCACCAACGTCTATCGGAAACGAAAGACGGTCGCGCCAGAACTTGTACGACTATAGTATTAATTTTATGTAAATCTTTACTTGTCTCCGTTTTCCTATTGCTGGACGTGTTGTTGAAACATAATCCATTGGCTTGTAATCTTTCCTCGTTGGCTCGCTGTGTCCTAATAATGAGCCCATCTGCAAATAAAAGAAACTTTCATCATGATATACCTTGAAATAAGTAGAATTCTTCTGTGGATAGGGCTTCAATCAAGTATAAGAGCAGAGGGATCTACATGAGTAAAAAAAAAAACAATTTTCTCAAACACGAAAATTATAAAGCAAATCCTAGATATCGACTGAGTATTTTAGGTTCAATTTCGGCCATACCAGAAATATAGTTCGAATCTCTGGGATAATTCTGCCCAATACTTGTTTGATGGCCTAGATAGCTTGCAGCGGCGGACTGCCTGCATTGTGAGTGATATATAAATCAATAAGAACTTAAAACCACTTTAGTTACGAGGGTAAATTGTCTCACTGAGCGTATTTTATCGTCTCTACCATGGCGATTATTCTGAAGAGTTCTTTGATACTATCCAATCATCTCTATTCCACTACAAAACTACATGGGTTTGTATTCGAAGCCACAGCAACACAGTAACATCATTCTCGATAAGAACAAAGAAGTTTTCCTTTACTGAAGTCTGCCATACTGTGAAGATTTCGAATTGCCTCCCGGCCGGCGTGTTCCCTCCCTCTTACAATATTGGGTCATTTAAAACAAAGCGTGAAGAGGCATTTCTGTAGACTAGCATGATGGCGTCGACTTCTAATAGAATTTGATACCATCAGTTACCGTTGTCTCTGGATTGCACCATATTATCCATCAGGTACTGTGCAGCGATTTTGATAAACTAATTATTTTATATACCTCAAACAAGATTACTTCGTCCGAGATCTGTTAAAATATCTGGCTACTCTTGATAAATACGCCTCTCCTAACACAAGTATGTGGAACTGGTCGTAGCTAGTATTTAATAACAGCCTTTTTAGATTACAGATAACAGTTTCCAACTGTTACTTGTAAATACCTATGATTTTAACCTGTTCCAATAAATACAACTCACTCCTACTCTTGAGAACTTAGATGGAATGCCTCGTGTACCAGCTCGAGCTGCTATGAATAAGTGTGGCGGTGGTGCTATGGTATTTGAACCTTACGTATGTTCTACCGTTCTTAGTTAATTAATTTATATTGCATTCTCATAAATACAGTTAGTATTAGTAGTTTAACTTTATGTCTCAGTGTTTTTGGACGCGTTAACTCAATTTGTTAAACTACACTCAGATCTAAAAATATATAGAAAATATATGGATTTATCAATATCATATCCACAGTTGAACATGCGACTTTCGTTCTTGTCTTATTATATTATTATCTTTTATTAAGTTCAGCGTTCTTTAAAGAAGCATATCTATCTCATACACTAGCCTCTAAAATACCAAAAACAAAAGCTGTACTTACAATAACATACTGCCATCCGTGATCAACTCTTAAAAGCAACGTTTGCTCTTGCAAAACAAAAGCCAATGTTCCCAAAGGCGTTGTTGCGGTTCTCTGAACATAAAAGAGAAAATAACGTATTACATTCCGTGTCAGTAACATATTGTTATTAAAATTACATCATAGTTTCTATGAAGTTAACCAAACCGGCGTCTGATAATATACCACTTTTTGTTTATCTATAGCAAGGTTTGCTTCATAGTTTTATAGAATTTAGTACTTGTAATAAATAAATCAATTTTTTACACGTTATAGAAGTGAAACTTCTTAAAATGAAAATAAGTGGGTTTATCAGTATGTGAATGGTGATCGCGAACTTAACACCTCGTTTCATTACCCATGCGAGAAATCAAAAGAAAATCAGTAATGCGTTTATTAATACGTATGTGGCGACTTATCACAATAAATAGTTCTTACTTCAGCCACATTCTATTTTGTTTATGATAGACTGGCTGACTTTCAGATCTTGAAAAAGATAAAAGAAGATGTCTGCCACTGACTGACACGAAGATATATTATTCTGTAATCGGTTACGAGCGACAAAATAAATACAGCAATAATTCAAACGCTGAGCTGCATTTTTAATTAATAGGATCGGCCAAACAATCCTATACGTATATGGTTGTCTTTTTCCCTACTACCTCGCTTTATTACTGTATATACTCCAACTGATCCCGGAATGCGACAAATCAAAAGAAAATGAGTAATTTGTTTATCACTATGTGTATAGTAGACGCAATCTTTCTTCTCTCTCGTGTAACGAAATGTGCCTAAATTTAACGTGTCCTTGAAATTTCACTTTCTATTTTCGTCCATTTACCATTTTCCAACCTAAGAAGTTTTCTTGCAGTCAATGGTAAAAAGAAGAATACATAATTCGTAAAAAAAAATTCATCTCGGTCCTAGTATCCCTCGTTGCGCTCAGGATTCTACTCCAAAACCTAATTCTAATTCTTCGCTGCTCTCGGGATCCAACTTAGTCCCTTGAATTTTTTATTTTTTTCACTTGTTTTTTTCGTTCGTACCGTTAAACTTAACTCGAATACAGTGATGGAAATTAAATAAGTAAACAAAAATGTGAAATGGTTTCAAAGGTTATTACGAATATTGCTGCTTAGACTTAGAAGTCTATACCTTGGTTATACATTGTTAGTGTTAATGAATTATAGTGGTACTTCTGATGCGATTTAATTATTTTATATTTCTGAGCACTATGACTGAATTATATAAAGGACTCGGCTGAATATGTGGTTTAATTGTAAAATATTTGAAAACATTATAAATTGAAAATATATGTAATTGCTTGTTTAGTAATCGAAGGAGAATGACACTGAAAACTAAAAACAAAACAAAATATTCGATTTTCTTTTACTAAAAAGTATGTCTTCTGCGTCGTGCTGGCCATCGCGCGTTACCAGTTAGATAGTTACCTTTATAAGAGCTCTAGAAGTTTTATAGATGACAGTATTCGATGTACAAACTTCGTCTTCTTCATCTGAATCCCCTAAAAATGATTTAAAAAGTCAACTTATAATGGTATACCAAAATTAGATTTTTATTTTGTTTTATGAATAATTAATTACTTTATAGTTAAATAACATTCATCAATAAATTGGCTATAAAAAGAAAAAAAATCTTTTTTTAACTCTTATGGGTTGTGTATACACATCGGCTAGAGAAAATGTAAATATAAGTTTCTTCAAAATTACCTGAGTAATGATCACTAGTAAATGCACAATCTGTACGCTGTGCTATAACACTTCCAGGTTCACCTTTGGGCCCAGTTATTGAGAATCCTGGAGGACCGGGTGGTCCTGGTAAGCCAGGGGGCCCAGGTTTCCCTGCAATAGGCGCTGCTGAACTAGTTTCTTGACATGGAGTACCTGGTAGACCCTGAGGACCTTCCTTTCCTCGTTGTCCTGGAATACCATCATTACCACTTTCACCTTTTTCTCCTTTGAGCTGGAATAAAAGTTTTGCTCTTTAATTGCATTATTTAATTAATTAAGACTCTCTAAAGTTAAATATATTTACAATAAAATACAATACAATATCTTTATTTGTCTGAATACGATCAATACAGGTCTTACATTTTTTTAAATATATACAACATATTATGCAATTTCAGGCGTGCAAATTGTTTAAATATATATATTAAAATCAAAATACATAGTCATTACAAAAAAATATAGTATAATATACTTAATACCTATAAAAATAAAATGTCAAACTAGTTATTACTATTAATTATTCTTGAAACACAATTATTAGATTAAGAAATGTTATATTATTATAAAAGTATCATTTAAAAAGTAATTAATGTTCTAATAACACTTACAATTGGCTAAATCTTTAAATACTTTCTAAATAGGTTTAATTTTAATTCTTTAAAAGTGTTTATTATTTTTTCATAGATTTTAGGCGCTAAACAAAAAATACTTTTCCACATAAGAGCAGTCCTCAAGGTGCAAATACATAATTGAGAATTGTCACGTCGTTTGCGAGTTAGTAAGCCATGGAAAGTATTGAGGGTTTGCTGCATAAAAAAAGAAACTTCCAATAAATAAAGAGACGGCAGTGTTAGCCAACCCGTTATCAGTTTTACATGTCCAAAATAACATTTCTTATATTAGCCAAAATATAAAATACCTTTTTTAAATCAATAGGTGGGTGGTTGTCTCCCTTCTGTCCCTTCTCACCTATAGAACCATTTATGCCAGGAAGTCCCATTTTACCCTGAAACAATGTTCTTAAAATGTTACTACTACATATATATGCTTTAAATTATATTTATTAATATTTTTATTATTTTTAATTTACTTCAACGCCAGTAGACCCCTTGTCTCCCTTAGAACCTTTTGGACCTTGTTGTCCTATTGCACCTTTTTTGCCTACATTCCCAGGCCGACCTGGACTGCCCGTTTTGCCCTGTGGACCTTGATTTCCTTTAGAACCCTAAAACAAAAAAGAAAGGGAAGGGAATAAAAGTTTTTCATCAATAAACATTGTACTAAGCAACAAAATTAAATCCTGATATAAAATAGCTTTGGTTATTAAGTATAGGAAAACTCACTGAGAGTTAGTAATGTAAATATGTAAGAAAAGTTAAAAATAATTTATGTTACCTTCATTAGGGCTAAATGCGAAGCCGGAACTTGTCCTGGAGGCCCTTGTTCTCCTTGCTCTCCCTTGTATCCTTGAGGCCCTATAGGTCCAACTTCTCCCTTTAAGCCTTGTATCCCTTGTTTACCGTCAATTCCGTCCTTACCGTCTACACCAGCAGGTCCAATCTTTCCGGTCCGACCTTGATCTCCTTTTTCTCCCTACAAAAATGATATAGTAGCGTTATTTACTATTTACTTATAATGCTAATTATTACCTGATTTTACACGTCAATTAAAGTAATTTATTAATCATCTTATTTTATTTATTCACCTTTATCCAATAGCAAACTTTACTCAGTGTCTTAAACACCTGTTTATGTGAACTAAGCAAATAAAATATTATCTGATTATAAGATTTTGCCCAAATAATTAGGGCCGTTTGTAACAAAATCCATAAACATAAAATACAACATATACTTTTTTCATTTCTGCAGTGGGTACAAATAAATGATAACAGTTATTTTTTGTATTCAATTTATTATATTACGTAAAAATTATTCGTACTTTTAATTCCACACTAAAATGAAAGTAACGCTACAATAATTTACTCACCTTATCACCTTTTTTTCCTATTTCTCCTCTGTATCCTCTAAGCTTTTCAACAATTGCAGCATCTGATAAAAAATACAAATAATGTAATATGAAAGTAATAAAAAAAAAACTGAATTTCTACGTTATAAATGAAACTCAAAACCAAAAAACTCAAAATCATTTTTAACGGACTTCAAAAAAAGGAGACATGTTCTCACTTCGATTGTATACTTTATTTTTTATGCCATAACTTCTTTGTTTATGAACCGATTTAGAAGATTATTTTTTCGTTGGAAAGGAGATACCTTAAGGATTACCCCATTTTAATTTCATTGGCATTGGACCTTTGAATTCGAAGATACACTACGAAAATCCTCAAAATCATTAAAGTTAATTTTAGTTAAGTTAAGTAAATTTTTTGGTAAAAATTATCTTGTATAAGTTAATAAAACAAAAAATGATATAAAAGGAACAGCTAGTGAAATAAGAATAATTAGAACATATTACTGCATTACATTTTTATTACATATAATATGTATTAACAATCGAACCCTCCCTTCCCTCCAGATTCAAAATCCCTATTTATTTTCAACACTAAATTTTTATTTTTTTGTACTTTTAGAATAAAACATTTAACCTAATGTTTGAGCTCATCGTTGGATGGCATCAGGTGTGATTCTAGTCCTCATCTAGAAAATACATGTTATCTATATCAAGACTTATATTTAACTTCTTGTAATTTGTAAACACGACCTAATTTTATAACATATTCAAGAAAACCGTTAAGCAACTCAATAATGTTTCATATATAAATTTATAAATGCTGCGCATTAGGTACTCTTTAGGAGTCAAGTCGAATGAAAATCAGTTCTTCAGCTTCAGCATAAATCGATACCTTTAGCGTAATAATCGACACATTTTAATTAATTTTGCCATAGTATTCAGAAGTGTCGTTTAAAAAAACTTCAAGATTTCTTTTGACATTATGATTCAAATGTAACTAAGAAAATTTTGACTAATTAATTAAAAATTAACTTATACATGATAATGACGAATAGAATGATGATTTACAATGGTAATTTTTGTCAAGTAAAAATGTATCTATTAGTCGTAGAGACAATAATATAGTTTTTTTTATTAGCTTAGCGTATAGTTGTTGTTAGTTACGATATTATTTATATTGAGTGTCGATGTATGTATAAGTTACAATCAATTTGCTACACAAACATTTTCGAAAATTATAAAAAATATTTAGTTTTTAATTTATTAATAATTCGGATGCTTACAATATATTTATTGTTATTTAATGTATTTACTTACTATGTATAAAGAAATAAAAGTCTTTCTTTATATTTAAACAATATTTTTCTAATTTATTTCTTCGTTTAATATCCAACTAAAACAAGTCTAGATTTACTCTGACGATAAATGTTTCACAAAACAGATGTGGATACTAATTTAAATCTAACACAACAGTACAATGTTGCTATCCGTATACGCGGCATAAAGCAATTTTTTCCAAAACATTGAACTATAACTGAAAGTGCTTTAAAAACCCGTGAATAGGTTTGTCGGTTAGTAAATGTTCTACGTTGACGCATAACCGAGAAACAAGAATGTTAAATTTTAAATCTCTATATTAAGAAAAAAGTTAATGCCAGAAATAAATGTTAGGATCATAATAAATATGTTCTTATATGATACTAGCTGTGCCCCACGGTTTCACCCGTGTTAATTTTATACGACAAACACCTCCAACGCACCCGTGTAGGCAATTTTACACTTTGTGTAAAACTATCTATATTTTTTGGGGAATAAATTAATTTTCAAATTATAATATAGCCTATGTTACTCGCTCATATTCATATTACTGAAGGATTTTTAAAATTAATCCAGTAGTTTTTGAGTTTATCCATTACAAACAAAAAAACAAGCATAAAATAAAATCTTTCCTATATATAATATTGGTATAGATATTTTGATAGCGTAGGATGGGAACTATGTGGGAATAGTGTCCGACCGTCACTAAAAAGGATAATAAAGGATAGTATTTATAACCTGTGGGATAATGAGTTATAATAAGCACGATTAATGGAAGTTCTGATTTTCACGACTATGATCATCGTCGAATTGGCCTAGCGGTGTGACGACCAAACTTGTACGCACTGTTGTATATACAGTACAATTGGTAGATATTTCGAGTCCCGCTGAATTAGGATTTTTTTAAATTTTAATTCTTCAATTTTAGAGTCTTTTATGCTATTCTTATCCCTAGTAACTATCCTCACATTGTATCATAATAGTAGTTAGTAGTAGTAAAAATAGAAGTTAATAATTGGAATTTTACGATATATATGAGAGTAGATAAAATATTATAGTATGCCGATACGGGTGAGTGATAAAATAATATAAAATCATTTAATATAATATAAATTGATTAAGAGGTAATTTGAATCATGCATAAAGTACAAGATATGAAATATTCCTTACTTTCTTCTGGGTTTATATCAGTGTCTAAAATGGAAGATAGACGTGCAGGTAATCCTGGTAAACCTGGGGCGCCTTTATCGCCTCTATCTCCTGGAATAAGAAGACACCTGTTAACATATTCACATTTTACTGACTTCTCTGAACAGCTAGCTTAATCTATGATCTGATGATATTTGTAATTAGATGATCTTTCCACGGCTGTTAGGGAAATGGTGAAATTTCTTTTAACCTTTTTCACCCTTTTCTCCGTGATTTCCATGTCTTCCAGGAACACCTGGTAAACCGTTCTTTCCTGGATCCCCTGTTACACCCTTTTCTCCTTTGGGACCATCTATTCCTATGTGACCCTATAAAAAAAAAAAGCTATAAATGAAATGTTTTAAGAAAAAACATATTGATTACATATTTAATGTATTTTACTTACGTCATCTCCCTTGTCCCCTTTTTTTCCAGCTTCACCTATAGGTCCTATAGGTCCCATATCCCCTTTAATACCCGGTAGTCCTTTTGGTCCCTCAGGTCCTCGATCTCCTTTTTCTCCTACTTTCCCTTTTTCATCTGTTCCCTGTCAAAATAATAACTGAGAAATCTAACCAAAGATGTAATAGTTGAATTTTAAATCAAAAGCTAGTTTTTGGTAATAGCACTGACACAATTTCAATAAACAATATTAACCACATAAACAGGTCCTGGTGGACCCCGTTGACCATCTTTTCCTTTAGGGCCTTGTGGTCCCGGTGCACCAACAATTCCTGCATCTCCTTTAACTCCCGGTTCTCCCTTAAACCCCTGTGGCCCAACATCTCCTTTACTTCCTTTATTCCCATTAATTCCAGGTGGTCCTTGTTCGCCCCGAAGACCTGTTTGTCCCTAAATGAAAAAAATAAATAAATACATTTTAGGTATCATTTATTACAAATTTAAATAATAAAAACATTCCTACCGTCAAACCCATAGGTCCTGGATCTCCCGGATTTCCTGGTTTTCCAGGTGGACCTCTCATTTCTGGCATTATCCTTAGTAATGAAGATACAACTGTTTCAGAACATTGACATTCCTTCGATAATAAAAAAAAAAAATGTTAAAATAAATATTTTTACAACTATTATTTTAAAAAATAAAGTGTTTTATTACCCCCATATCTCCTTTCAATCCACGTAAGCCTCTTTCTCCTTCTTTGCCTTGAAACCCTGGCGGTCCTTGAGGGCCAGTTATGGAATTACCGGGTTCTCCCTAAAAATTGTCTAACATCAAAATTATCTCAACACAATATAAACTATTATATTAACATAATATCTTACTCATAAGTTACAGAATGACATCATACAACTGATATTTTGAATCCTTTACGATTACGAGATTAAGATTAAGAGATTACGAGGTTTGTTTTCAAGAATGATTTAACAAGAAAAATGTTCCTATTTCATCTTATGCCTTTCCAGATATTTCACGCGTTATCCTATATAAATCTGACCAGCTTGTTCAATCATACAGTTTAATATTCATCAAAGGAAAAAAAATCAATGGTCATTTATCGATACTTAAAAAGAAACTGTATGATAAATAATGTTCTGTATTTACGCACTTTATGACCGGTTTCTCCTTTCTGACCCTTTTCACCTTTTTGACCTTTATCTCCTGAAATCCCTTGCAAACCTGCGTCCCCTCTTTCACCCTTTTCCCCTCTTTCACCACGCTCTCCTCGTTCTCCAGGTTTTCCTCTTTCTCCAGGTTCTCCTTTTTCACCAGACTCTCCTTTTCCAACAAGATCTAAACAAATTAAAAATTAGAGATATCACATTACATATTACATACATTTCAAAAATGATTAAGGAAGGTAACTAACCGTTAAAACTAGTTTCTTCGGTATTATTTTTTTCCAGCTGTAAAAATATGTGTACATATTTAAATCAAAAATAATATGTTTAAAAAAAAAAAAAAATTAATTACAGATTAGGATTAATAATTTAATCGCAATAAGCGTATGGCGATAAAAGTAAAGTTGTTAAAAAAATTGTTAATTGTAATCATAATTATTTGATAACACAATGTTAATGTTAAATTTTACAGTTAAAATCACTTATTAGTTGGCATTAAATATATGAGTTCCTCTAAATTAAATGTTCTGAAGTAGCGCACGTGAACAACTGACGCATGACGCACTGTGAGCAAGGATTGTTTACCTAAAACACTCAACTACCTTAGTTTGAAAAATAAAGCGGTAGGCGACATCGTATCGGCACTCCACCTTCTTCTTAGGTGCGTTCAGCAATCTTCTGGGACTTTTTAACTAGCTCAGGCACTATAATAGAACGAATTCTGCCTTATACTTGCTGTCAGTATACGCAAAGTATCCATAACGAATAACTATGATTTTAACTAAATTATCCGAATTTTCTATGCTAATTCCCCCTAAAAAAGATTAACACATCTCTTTAATCGTTTCAGATACTAACATTTCTTTTTTTGATTTTTCTTCTTTCCACGATTAGTTTTAGATTTAACATTTTCAAATTCATTTCAACGATCAATAGCAAACATTTTTTTTTGCAGAAAGACGAAACAACCGTTAATCTTTTTAGGCGAAAGTAGCAAAGGAAATTCCAATTAATTACGATGGATTTCCGCAAAGTAACGCCTACGTTAATCAAATATCTATTTTTTTTTTAAATAAGCAGTTCTTTTACTTGCTGAGCGACAAAAAAAAAATCAGTTATATTTTATATATTATGACGATTGTTGTTTTCGTAGTGGCATTTATTGCGGCTTGCCACGTATCGCTTTCATATTGACTCGATTGGTTACTCAGTGCTCAGTTTATTAGCATTGACTTCGACAGATTCGAGACTGTCAATGTTTATTAATATTTGTTGATGTACTTTTATCCCTAGACGCAAAAAGAGGGGTGTTATAAGTTTAGTATACTATATTGGTGTATCTGTGTATATGTGTGTCTGTGTGTGACATCCTAGCTCGCAAATGGCTGAACCGATTTTGATCTAGATTTTTTATTATTATGTAACTTAATCGAGAGTGTTCTTAGCTATAATTCAAGAATATCTGTTCATCGGTATGAAGATTATAAGATCTTTTCTAGTTGAAAATAGATGTGAGCATCTACAACAGCTCTTATTGAGTCGAGATTTAGTATTCTGTTATTTTAATGATATTAGAAAAAACCTTGACCTGATGCTGCAGCGTCATCTGGAATCTATTGGATACCTAACTCCTCACCAACTTACAGCGGAGATATCGTGTTTGGGCTTATTGGAATGGCCTCAATAAGTAAGGTTACTTGTGTAGGGGGTTTAATAAATTTTCAATTTACCTTGCACCACGGTTAAGCTCACAGATTCATAAGTTTGTACACTATTTATTTACATCATTTCACTTTTTACAAAAAAAAATTATTACAAACATTATTTACAGTTTAAAGAATAACAAAATAAAATATGAGTAGCGGTGTAATACGGCGATGAAAAGTATACTGCAACTGAAATAACTTGTCACTCTCACAAGGTCATTTCACATTATTTACCTAATCGCGGTATAAAAACATTAAGTAAATCAATATCTCCCAACAGATTTTCTTTTTCTCTATTCTAGCTCGTGGATGCTTCTAGAATCTCACTGTGAAATGAGGTAAGGTTAATGAGAAGCAAAAATTAAAATATATATTCGTGCGATATGTAGCAGACGTTTGAATCCTGTGAATTTTAGTGTGGCCTGGCTCGTGCGAAGTGAAATCATACTCGTGCGATAGCTGGAGTGAAAAATGGTGTATGTAACCAGTGATATATGAAATAATCCATGCCTATTACTTTCATTGCTACTCGGCAATAATAGATGCTTGACGAGATATCCTAAGATTATTATATTATCACAAATAAAAAGTTAAAGTTAGGAGAATGTAATCTTATAATACTGTATATTAATTTAAAGTTATAGGGGAATTATAAAGCAAAGCACTTACATCGTTGTCAATCGCCAAGATTTCAGAGTCTCTTAGCTACGAAAGAAATATTGCATTATGTTATTAGTAAAAACATGGAAAACCATTAAAATATTCTTATATTATATATTGCTTTGTAAATTGTTGTTGTTGTTGTTAATAAGTTATTTACTATTTTGGGAATACGAATACAAAATAGATAAAGGTAAAAGGGGAAAAATTAATCGAAGCGCCAATTTGTTTGGATATAAAGTTCAATTTAGACGAAAATTCCTATCATATACAATTTGACAACTATATTATAAAAAAACATTGTACGTAAACATTAACCAAATTAGTAATTTTGCAACAGCGTTTGTCCAAATTAATAATTTTGAAAATAAAAATAATTTCAAATAGATTTTGTGATAAGGTTGACATCGAAAGCTGCAAAAGCATACGGTGAATATTAGTTATTGTAAAAAGAAAAATACTAACGATGTCAAATATACTGAAATCCTGAAACATATAAATATTTTATATATATAAAATAAAATTGATACATATAACTTAGCTTATAAAGTGTCTAAAAACGATCATCATATAATATTTTTTTTAAACAAAGTGGCGTTTAATACTCTGAAACTCGGAAGCAATACTTAAAAAATTTCGATATGACTTATATAAACTGGTTTTATAAAAGAACAATTTACAAAAACCATGTTCAAAAATAATATTTTCTTAGTATCCTTGTTCAATGGAATTTATTTTGGAATTTTTAAACTGATAATAAAATCAATAAAAATTGAACTTCTATAACAGATCTTACATCACATATCATGTTTACTTTGGAGTCGTCGGCGTTCGTATAAATGTTTACTTCTTGGATTGCACCCTGAAACAAGTAAAATAAAATGTCATTATAGATAAGTACATCTTCTATAATATATATTTTAATTAATACGTGAAGAAAAAACTTTGGATTTCTTTTTAATCATGATGCGCGAAAAGAGGAATGTGAAATTTTGCATAGTTAAAGTTTGTATGGTGGAGTGCACAAAGCTAAAATATGTGCAATAAATACGTTAAATTCATTTTTTTACTAGTAGCACGGCATATTAACAGCACTATCCCTAATGGTAAGCATAGTACAATCCAAACACAACGGTCGCCACCGAGAGATCTTATTCCAACGACGGTCGCCGCTGTCATGCCAGCCTGCATATATATAACTGGATACGATACGCACAGGCTGGTCCCAAAATGCGACACGCAAAAAGCAATTCACAATGACGATCTTTTTTCACTATATGCATAGCAACCCAGTCGGGCAAAACAACCCTATCGCCCCGCTATCACCATTTCCTCGAGTCCAAATAGGTGCAATTTGACACCTCTTACACTTTTATTCATTGTTTAAGTTCATACTGTATTTATGTAGAACACAATTTTTAATAGACTGTGATAAAGTAGCCTCACAGAATAGAGATTGTCGCCAAAAAATTTTAAAATGCTGCCAGCAAATATCGTAGGTAATAGTGACTGATTGATTGAATGAGTTTCAAGCTGTAAATTTTGTGTAATTTCAATGTTGGTATAATATGCTCTCTGACAATGCAATAGATCTTTAATGACTTTCAAAATTAATTTAATGTATTACGGTTTCGACGCTGGGAGATCACTAGAAATAACAATGCCATCACTATATCGGATTTCATACTTCAACAAGTTCTTACTACCCACTACGTGGATAATGTGAGTTATTTACTATTAACTGTATGGGTTCTGTCTGGTGCAAAATAAATGTTTCAATTATTATTATTTATTTCAAATTAAACATTACCATGCTGAAGTCTGCTAAGTTTACAAAACTATGACTACCTAGACTTAAACACATATCAGATAACTAACATCAGATAAAAGTACATTCTGTATGGAATCAGATTCTCGATATTTTAATTCAGTTAAAGGGCTGCTGCTAACTGCTACTTCCATCAAAGAACATATCGGAAGTACGCTATAAAAATAAATTTAATAATTCGCCCTAAAGGATGTCTTACAACGTTAACAATCTCAAATAAATTCGCTTCCGCTTAGTAGTACTACGAGTTTTTAACAGACTTCAAAAAATGGAGGAGTTTTTCAATTCGAATGTATACATTATTATTTTTTATGGATGTCCCGCCATATCTACTTTGTTTATGAAACTATTTAGAAATGAGATGATTGGTTTTTCGTTGGAAAGGGGATACCTCAAAGATGGTCCCACTTTAAATTCATTGCTATTGGATCTTTGACTTCAAAGATACACAAGGGAACTTCTGAAAACCATTGATTTTATTTATTTATAAATTATCTTATGTTCAGGATATATTCAACTTCTATCCAACAAATCCATACACTAGTACATTTGGAGCTATATCTACGGTTTAAATACAGGACAAGCTTTTTGCATTTATTATTTATACCTAACGAGCTGGCGTTGATCTGTCCTTTCCAGTTATTTTAGTAACTTGAGTACAGCGCCACCAATCACGATTTTTTCCTAAAAGCTTTTTCTACTACCTTAATAAACAAAACAAAAATAATTATGGACATACATAGTTTGTATCGTGAGTTCATAAACAAATCCAAGAAAACAATTTTAATTTTTCCCAGAATTTTCCAATTTCCTTATAAAAACATATTCGGGTTAAAAATAATTAGCCAAATCGGTACAGCCGTTTTCCATTGACTGACGCACAAACAAAGGAGAAAATATAAAATAAAAGTAAAATTAATAACATATTTTTTAGTTTTAGTTTGCATAAAATTTAACAAATTTTTAAAACGTGATAACACCGTCGCCAACCCCGTTACGGTGCACCGGTACGTTTGATTGTGTGGCGGTATATATATATATATATATATAGATTATTTGAAGATAAATATAATGTCATCCATCCTGTTATTGGCTTTAATAATTGGTTCCACTGCCCTGTCAATATAATATTTTATTAATTACGGACTGCATTTACTCGTTTGAACAGTACCTTATATTACACCAAAGCCAACCATTATTGTTCCCTTAGAAGATTAAAAATATGTCGTAGGAGTTTTTTAGGTATTCTTTTGTAAGAAATTGAGGCGGGATTTTTAATGAAACGGACGTTGGTAAAGTTGCAGGCCACATAGACACAAGGATTTTCACAAGATTGAATTCTTGATATCGAATATTCGTTGATTTGAAATTTAAAAACTGTACACTTGCCACAATTATTAACGATAACATATTCTACGAATAAGCGAATCCTAGGAAATCTACCCACATATTTCTGAGTAATTTTTAATTCAGACAAAAACTACCTGTCAGATTTGAAAATTTCTTTTGCATTTTAGAGCCTATTTATTAAGGAAGGTTATAGTAACCATTAATTTGAAGTAATCTGGCAAGGTAAGTACGGGAAGTCTAGATGGGTATATTGGTGTTGGTGCGGTGGATAGGGTCGGTCAAATTTAACGAAATTAAACGTGTTAAATTTAAATTAAATTGTAAGGCACAGCTAATTATAAATAAATAAATAAAACATGTGTACAGCTAAAGTTTACACGGTGTAGAAGTGAAGCCTCCAGGAAACATAAAAATATACACATGAACATTATATACTACGATAGCTATGATGCCTTTTCCCAAGGCTTCGTATTACGTAGGCGCACTCACCCATACGGACACACGTACAAACAAAAGATAATAGGAAACACTGTATAATTTATTCTGTCTCATTCTCTAGCAAGCTAAATGGTATAGATGCATGAGTTTATCTCTTTTTAGTGTCGCTTTTTCGTTTCATCACGTTTCTAATAATAATCGTACTGAAGAAGTTTTCACTTCAAAAATTTCAGCTATCGTAATAATTTATTATTTATTGTACGCAACTGTAACAGTCGGTTATTAGTTTTGCGCAGTCGAATGGAAGTCCCTATATTTAAGTTACTACGTCTACAATGGCACGCGACATGGTTAAATGTCTAAATACTTTACGCAGGAACTCTTCGTAGCGTTGAACAGTTTCACTGCTGTTGATTTCGAGCGGATTCAGTCAGCTACGCTTACGAAGTGATGCTAATTTACCGGGAGTAAGGAGATGTGTGAGCGCAATATATTTTCTTTTATTTGCCAGATAAAATTATACTGTATTGTAGCGTTGAATTGGTAATTGTATTGATTAATTCTTGTGACAGTGAGATGCGGTGCTTTCGTCGATGTGGTTGCGGGGGCGTGAGGTGAAATGAGAAGAGATAAAGTGTTGAGGAGGAAAGAAGCGAAATGAGCTTTTCAGACAGAGTTCAGACATGGTACAATAGGTGGCGCGCAAGTCGTTTCATTTTGAATACAACGGAAACGAGATTACGGGGGAAAGCTAGTGTATGCAAACATTAAAATGAGTTTATCAAATATATATAAAAAAATAGTGTATTCGTCTTTTATGCTTTCGTGTATCATTAATCTGATTGATTTGTAACATTTTACAGTATCCCTAATCACTTTTTAGGCTTTAATGGAAAAACAGGTTGGACTAGTTGGACGTAGACCAAATATTTATTGTAAATATTTTTCTTTGCATCGATAAGTTATATATTTGGGGTTAATACAATTTGACTATAAAAATAAGCTTTTTATTTACTTCTTTAATGCTGATTTCTATGTTATCATAGTTTATTATTATTTTGTTTTAGTTGAACCGAATCAAATTGTAACCAATTTCATATCTAAATTATTCCTTTTCTTAGCTTAGTGTTAAAAGAGGAGGCAAATCGAAGCAGCTGTGAAGTTGTGACACGACGGATATTACCTAACCAAAGCTGAAGTCAAATGTAGGTAGTTTACCATTCGTCTTCAGTAATATATTTTTGTTGAAAATCAAATTTCATGGCGTATTTTTAAATAAAAAAAATATTACTATAAAGTAGCCATCAATTTTCTTAGCATGGAAAATATAAATTTTGTTAGCAAGGTGAGCAAAAATATCGGATGGTATTGATTGAAATATATTTTCACTTTTATTAATTCCAGGGGTGAAAATATATAAAACTCACCTAAGTAATTGTGAACATGTGGAACGAACGTATTTGAACTTTCAAACGTGCGTTGTATTAAAACTGGGTTTCTTTACCCTTTTCTTACGTTGTATTTACTGTAAGTAGGTATACCCGTTTAAATCGCAGTCGCATGATTGTCGAAAGTGTGGAAATCATAGAAAATCAGTACACGTTTTTACCCGACTGCCGAGGACGGATTGAAAAATGGTGACGTATAATATATATTTTGAATTTAACTTTCTATTAGAATTAGTTTCAGGTTTTTTATTATTACATAAAATTGTGATAGTATAAAAAAAAAATTGTCTTAATAAAAAAACATCGAAGGCCAATGTAGCATTAGTTCGATATTTACCTGAGAAAATAATCATATTATTTGTATACATCTTAAATTCGATCGTGAAGTTAGTACGGTGTGTATTTTATTATGTTAATCTCTACAAAACGTTATGTATTTTATAGAAACAAAACTACATCATAACGAAGTTGCATTCGAATCCAGTGAATGAAAATAAAAACTTAAATATTTAATTAAAATACACGCTTTCGTACTTGTCCGAGTGAAAAATACATTCAAAGAAAAATTTAGTGTTGTTGGATTTTTTTAGAAGAGTTTGCACTTAACAATCTCACTGAATGAATACAAACCGGAACTCGCGGAAACCTCATTCAAATTTTTGCATTTTTATTATAACGAATACGCAAAAAAAGAATTGCAGGAAAAATATTATACTCACGGACCGTTCTCACCTAAAAGAATATCCGAAGCTCGGGCTAATTTGAAAGTGAGCCTCCTCGACCGTAAATTTCACGCGTGAAGTTGTAAACTTTCGCAAAAAGTAAGGCAATATATTTTAGATATATGTGAAATGGGCTGACATTTGGAATATCTCATTTCTCAAATGCTTGTCCGTCCTCGTTTTAATTATTAGAACAATATTTTTTTTTCTTCTTTGTACGTTATGTACAATTATATACCATCACGCCTGTATCCCCGAAGGGTTAGTCAGAGGTGTACTAATCTGTACACCTACAGTTCGCCGGGTAGGCTTTAGGTCCCATGTAATAGTGGGTGAGCCTATTGCGATTAATCGGGCACAAAGCCAAACTCCGAGCTGCTCCTGAGAATCTCATAGAAAAATCCAATAACACTTTGCTCGACCTGAGAATCGTTCCCAGAACCTCGAGCATAGCAGTTGCGCTTACGATCGCTAGGCTAATGAGGCAGTTAATGATATTAAATAACTGTATAATCTTTTAGCTCACTCTGGATATATATAACTATATCTATATATACACCATGAAAAGAGAAAAGTGTTATATAATGTGTTATAAAGAGTGTAACAGCAAACCCCATAACGAAGAATGTAACATATTGTTTTGTAAATTTTTTGAAGAACGTATATTCCTACATCTATAATTAAACGAACAGTTATGGAACTTGGCATCCGTTAGATCTCAGCTCCTTTATCGGTGTCAACGAGTACCCCTAACGTCGTTTCTACCGAACTCGGCCCCTTTTTCACATTTATGTTTTTGAAGGGATTATAATTAAATTATTACTAGCTGTTTTAATAAAAATCTTTGATTAAAACATATGATTAAAATCTCTTATATATACACATTGCAAATTTTAGATAATTTTTATTAGTTACTAATCCGGATGAAATTTTCTCTATAAATACTCGCTCAAAAAGTCTACTTTTTCGTATGGTAAATTTGTTGTAAACTTAATAAAAAAGTATTTTCTCTAGAAGTTGGTCCTGGATTCTTGCCAATTGTTTTTGTAAATGAATTTAAAGTCTTTTTTTGTTTTTAGTTTTGCCTTCATTTGACTCAATTGCTACCGTTTTAAGAAATTCAACAACATTATTAGTATTGTCACAAAAAAATAATTCCAAGTATGAGTGACTCCCATCAAACTTAATATATTAACGTAAAGATAGATTCCATTTAGGAAAAGAAGGTTACCTGAAAGAAGATTGTATATATAATGAAGTGAAGTTTTTAAATCTTTAAAACCATTTCATAAATAGAATAAAGATTTTTAAGAAATTTAAAATAAAGGCTCAATGTAGCGATGAATGCAGTGCAGTTATTTCCAACAGCTATGCAATATTTTTTTTACATCAGTTCGAGGTTTTACAGCTTATTTGTTTGACACTCGTCTCTTTTTCGAAACTGATCATCCAAGGCAGTTATAAATTCTAATGTTAATTACGTTCAGATTATATTTGCCAAAGTAGCTAAATGGTATACCATCTCAATGACGTATACAATAGCAATATCATCCTTTGCGATGATTTCTAGTATTTTATAGTCAAGGATTACTAATCTGTATGAATGTTAAGCGTATGATTTCATATACCAATAGTAAATAAAAGCAATTAACACAATTCTAGCTGTAATAAAATGCTGGTTTAAATTGCATTTGTGTCGTACACTGATTATCAAGAAAGAAACAAATGAATGTTTTCAACTCCTAATTACATTGTGAAAATACTTTTATTATCGTGTTTAATATCTATTTCTGATTGAAGTTTAAACTAACCATTACTATTTCAATGACATAAGAGATTAAATCAATTTTAATCAATGACATAAGCGATTAAATCAATTTTAATACCATCACCTGTAAAGTATCAATTTAAATAGTGAAAATAGTAAATTGCCAGTGAGTCTGGCACTAACTCAGTGTGAAATATGAGGGACGTGCAAGATTATGATAAGGCTTTTAACCCAGTAAATCATTGGATTTTCCGCTTGAGAACTGAGGCAAATTTAAAGAGGATCTCAGTTTGAATACTCCGTTTCATGTGTAGAGATACGATGTCTAAGAAGAGCTTCATAATTGATTTGTTGTATTCTTGGATTTAATTATTGAGTTTAAATGTAATATGTAAAGACTGTGTAACTTTAACACGTTAGATAAAGAGTTCTATGAAGGGGCCTATGAATTCAAGTTGCTATAAGTGTTGTGAGTAGCGATTGTAATTTATAACTAGATGAAGCTGAGAAAGATAATTGTTAATTGATAATTGTTTTGATTAATAATCGAATAGATTTAAACATTTTTTCTTGCATATTATAAACCATGTCGTAGCCTGTATAACTATTGTAATTTTTAACCAATTATGAAAATAGCATCCAGAAATTTAAATAAAACGGAATAATGAACAATGTTATATTTTGAAGAATTTGTTCATTTAGATTTGATCAATAGATATACTTTATTTTATATATTTATTATAAGTGCTGAGGCCGTCTATGATTAATAACATGATATAATAAAATGACATATGGTTGATAAATAACAGCATTTAAAATGTTGTCTTGTTACAGTCGCGACATTTGGTGTATTTATGCAATTTAGTTAGCACTGTTAAATGGGTCACATCAAAGGTTATTGTTTTTTTTCGCTATATCATAAATCATGTCCATAGTTCAAATGAGATCACGTTCAAGATGATCTACTTTTGAACAAACAAATATAATTTTTTTGATCACATGTTCGCTTAGATCACGGAACATATTAATTTTATTGATATACAATATTGCAGTCAATTTTTCATCACTGTTTCTCACGAACATAGTGAGTACTGGCTGTGACCCACGATTTCACCCGTGTTAATTTGATACAATAAACACCGCAACACCAGCGCACCTGTGTAGTATATCATAATTATTGTTCTTGTCCCATGTACAAATTATTTGAATTTTTTATTATCTCCTAAACTATGTGTCAAAATAACATACTTATAATATGCAAAACTTAACTTTATAAAATTTTCTTCATAACGAAGAAACTTTTATTTGTAACAATTAATAAGCCATGCCTAAAAAGAATGTTCATAAATCATTTTTTAATTTTTAACAATTGTTTGTTACAAAATAGCTTTTTGAGGCTTATTTTAAGATATAGTCATATGCTATTGCGACTTTTTTATATATATTAAGGATCAGTAGTTTTGTAGCAAATTGTATTTACGTATAATGAAACATTACGACAGCGCAAGCGGATTAAGTAGCTCGGAAGGACTTCCACCTCCGACTTAAGAGAAATCTATATTTAAGGATTGCTGAGAGTTGTAGCCTAATATTACATAGCCTATACTATTCGTCGTGAGTCTGGCTATCATATACAAAAATATTTTTTAGAATCCGACTGGGGTAGTTCCAGAGATTAGCGTGTTTCCGCTTTATTATAATAGTATATAGATAATATAGAAATACACCAACTGATCTCGGACCACGACATAGCAAAAGGAAATCAAAAATGTGTTTATCACTATGTGTATAGTGGCCGCGATCCCTAACACCCCGTTATAATACTAATAAATAAATGATGTAATAAATGAATGATCTCGGAACACGACATACCAAAAGAAAATTATACATGAGTTTATTATTATATGTATGGTGGTCGTGATCCTTACTACCCCGCTATATTATTGCATATACACCAACTGATCTCAGAACATGATGAACCAAAAGAAACCCATAGATGGGTCTATCACTATTCGTATAGCGGTCGTGATCCCTACCAACCCTCTATATTACTACTGCATAAACTCTGACTGATCTCTAAATACGACAAACCAAAAGAAAATCATAGATGGGTTTATCACACTCTATGTGTATGCATCCCCTATTGTACCATCTTGCGGATTAATTTTTCTAAAACGCGAAACCCCTTTGTTTCTTCCTGAAAGCATAAATATGAATTTTCATATCCCTAAATTGAGAAATAGTGGGTTCTTCCTACAATATTTCATCCCCTATTTGACCCCTTCATGTTTTATTTTTGCGCCATAAGGTACCCTATGTCCGTCTCCAAGGTCCAATATATCTCTATTCATCAAAATTGGTTTGAAGGGTTCTTTGTACAAACCTTCATCCCCTATTTCACCCATTAAAATTTTATTTCTACCACATAAGGTAGCCAAAGTCTTTTTCCAAAGTCCAACATAATTATCTCTATACCAAAATTCATCAAAATTGGTTAAGCGGTCTAGGCGTGAAAATGCAACAGACGGGGAAAACAATTACTTTTGCATTTATAATATTAGTATGTATGGATTTATTCATTTCATTATGCTGTAATTTTCTATGATGTCATTTACCAATTAAAATACTAACAGTAAATTATCACCAAACAGAAAAATAACGACAATAGTTTAAAATAATAATTTTTTGAAATAAATTATCTCTATACCTCTCTGTTTCTCTATAATAATTGATACTTTAGTAAGGTAAAAATGACAAAAGATCGATTGTTGTGGTGTCCTTTTAATTTTCTATTTTAAGGATTTTTATATTGTTAATACAAATCCGAAAGTGAATCGAAAAAAGATCGATTTTTGAGAGATCGATCTTTTAAACCTCGATTTTTCTGTGAATCGATTCATAAGAGTTCGATTCGAATCGATCTTTTTGGATATGAGTTGCCATCCCTAGAAGCGGCGCGGCTATATTCAACCGACAATTATCCAGCCTATGCTGACCCCCTTTTAATATAATTAATCACATAGATCTGATGTCAACTTATATTGAAATTTTAAATTTTTTTAAAACTCTTTATTTTTTTACTTTATGAATAGTTTCAATCATTATCGCTTTACAAACCATCACAATCCAACTGAAGAGCTATTTTATAGCATTTTTATCGAACAAATGTCCGACGTGATTTTTTAAAATTGATATAACTTTTTTATTTATGAACTTATCGAAGTAAAATATACACTAAATATTAAGTGAACCTTACCCCAATATATTAGTGAAAACCGTTTCCAAATCGGTTAAGCCGTTTCTGAGATTAGCGCGCACAAACTTTGGCAAACAGACAAAAATTCTAACAATCATTGTTTTGTGTTCTGCTGCGTTGTTAAAGGCCCCTAATAATAGTTTTTCTCATATATCTTCTATGTACAGACATCGATTAGTTACGTTTTTATTATATGTATATAGATAATAAGTAATATAATTTTAATATACAAAAGTTATTGTGTTTTTACTATTAATAAAATCCCATTTAGTAGTATATTTATTTTTATGGCGTTTCTTTTAGAAATAAAATATTGTTTAATAATATACACAGTATAGTATGGTACTTAGTTAACTATAAATATATAAAAATACAATCAATTGTTTCTTTTGTTCAAAGCTCTTCAAAAAGAAATGTAGAAGAAAAAGTTGTCGGACCTCAAAGCGAAACCTTACTCAAATCCTTTACAAAGTGTCTAAAACCACCGCTTGGTCTTACTTTAATGTTATGTTACAATTCATAAACGGTTTGTCATGATATTGATTATTATTACTGTTATGTAGTCAATTTCTAAATAAATTTAAAGATTAAATCTTATTATATTAAGTGAGCAGTTCTTGTATATATATATATATATATATATCTAATTAGTTTCTCGGAAACGGCTCCATAGATTTCGATGAAACTTTGCATTTAGATAATACTTTACATTCCATGTTTACCTAGATAGGTGTTTTTCTTTTTTTGTTTATAAGACACCGAGCATAGCTCGGTCGCCCAGTTATTGACATTTAATAATGCATAAACGCCACAATAAAAGACACTTAATTGAATCTCGCCGAATATGATACCACAGCTATCTCGTGTCACTTCACCGCTCCGTATAAGCCTTTAATTAAGCCGGGAGCTAGGAGGCTTCTCGTACTGTGAATTCATATACGGGCGCTGTCACTCTAGCAGTGTGATGGGTCATTACCTGAAGTGGTTATTTTGAGCAATAAGCTGTTTGGTTTATGTTTCTAAAGGCGTATAATTTTACTTCTACGTCGTGTGATAATTAAACTAGTTTCCACCCGTGAAAATGTTATCTGTCAAACAGCGCGCCGCAAACGCATCCGTGTCGCCTATCATAATTGTTCTCACTTCCCGCAAGTACAATTTTTTTTTTTTTTTATTACCTCCATTGTCTTTGGACAATAAACGTGATGTTAAGGGCAAAATTTTACTTCATAAAATTTTCTGTATGATGAAGTAACTTTTTTGTAAGGATTTATATGCCATGCCTAAAAATAATGCTTTGCATTGATGCTCTTCCTTATTTACATAAAGTTAAAATTTAAAAAAATTGGTCGTCATTGGACGCATGGCAGATGTGAAACATCTTAGCTTAGCGAATATTAAAAAAAATACTTGCGTGTTTGTGTCAGTTCCGACAGACGACGGGTGCTTACTCCTTAAGTATGATTGTCTAAGGATATACAATAAGCAAAGAGGTGATTGGTTAACTGATTGATTGACTGTACCTCTACTTGATAAATAAACACACCGGGTGATCCCGAAACACGACAAACGAAAAGAAAGACACTGTGAAGATATTTATTTTATTACTATGTGTATGGTGGTCGCGATGCCTACCAACCACTTTTAATCTATCCATGTTTTAACATGAATCTTTAAAATGATCCAGTCTGTCTATTAAAAAAATGAACTCGGCTACACACCACCAACGTTGAACACAAGCGTGGCCACGTCAACATCCACCAATATCTGCCAACATTGGATCTAGATGCCTCGTGACGCAGTAGTATTAAGCCCTAAACCATTGAGTCAAGAAGTCGCAGATTCAAACCAACATGCGATTGACATTTGTGTGATGAGCATAATTATTAGTTGTATGTCTGGATGTTGTTTATCTATATAAGTATATAAGTTGTTTAGTTACAATAATACAAGCTTTGCATAGTTTGAATTAAATGGCTGTAGAAGAAATTATGTGCCCTATTTTTATTTTAAAGTAAGGGAAGTGTGTCTGATGGTAAGCACAGTACAATCTAAAAGCAGTGCCGACCACCAAGAAATCAACAAAAACAACAAATCAAATTTACACAGTTATTCAAGCAGTACGGCTAGCATAAATAGAAACTGAATAGATGCTGCAGATCCTGAAAAGCGATGCGTATAAAAGAACACGGGCCTTTCACCCCAAATGCGTGGTGGTCACAACCCAGCCAAGCAAGCCTATAATACCCTACCATGTAGCTAACGTAACGTTCAACAAAACGCTTTAAGTTTTTAATTTACACCAAACCAGAGATGGTTTGAAACTTTTTAGCTATGTGCTCGTTGTTGAGACAGGTATAAGTTTTTCTCGGCCTGAGTACGTGATTGGGGACTTTTCTCATTTTGTTAACTTTATTCTTTGCGAATCGTCGGTTTAAATGAGAATTTGCAGTGAAGATTCTCATGTTATTGATCAACAATTGTTTCATTATCTCCACTCCATGTATTATTATTATATTTGTAATAATTATCATATATTATGATAGCCGTATATGATATGCACCACTGTATGGTGGAGTGTGTAAGAAGTGAATCTACTACGTGTGAACTTAATGATTTTGGTTTGTCTTACATCGGTATATATAAGTCCATTTTAGCTCATCCTACGTTTTCTTTTGCTATTTAAAATTGAGTTAAGTAATTGTTAATAGTAGTTCTTATGTTGTCTGGAAAATTTCTTGTGAAGCTTAAACTACATAAACAACATAGTCGTGACATGTCAAAAATATAGATAATAAAAAAGATAGCCATACTATGAAGTTGTATAATTTATAACCTTCCTCAATTAAAAGGCTACAAAATACAAAAAGATTTTTTTCAAATGTGACTGAATTATACAATCTCTTATGTGTTTTGATTCATTCACAGACGAGTGAATCCACTGGCAGACATTATATTTGATACGTAAATAAAATATCATAACTGAATAAATAAAGCAAACAGAAAATATTTTTATGTTTATGAAACTGGATTGATTTTGTGAAATGCTTTACCTTTAATGGTACAAACAATTCATTAAATTGAATTTCACGCTCTATCGGATCTATCCTTTGTGAGACAGGCGATACAAAGTCTCAAGACAGAAAATAAAATAATGACAGGTATTGACAATAATAAGGCTTTCATGGAATTTCTTTGCTATGTTCTTTCGAATATTTGTTTTATAAGCGTCGTTTAAATGAGATCGACGTGAGTCGCGTTTTTATCTATACTACAAATAAATTGGACAGTATTGGACTAAATGCATATGAAAGTATAATATATGGTTATACCAAAACAAAACATTTTTTGTTTGTTTATTTGTATGTTAAGGGTAATTTCCGAATCACTTGATTGGACGGATTTCGACGGTATCGACACAAGCATATAGCTGATATTATAACGAGTAACTTAAGATACTTTTATTTTACAAAAGAGTTCCGCGCTAATAAAAATCAATCGGAAATACGACGGGTTTGAAAACTTAAATGGCTTACGCTGAAAAAACCATAAGAGTTATATCACCTTAAGCCTCGAGCATCATTTCAGTTGTGACTGTTGCGGGCGGCTTGTCTTTTTGGGTACCTAAGCCTTGAGAGCTATGCCCGTGACTTTGGTTCTTCTCCGGATTTCCTCATTTCTGTTTCGATCACGCAAAGAAACTGCGAGCATAGTCCTCGTGTAATGTACGTAAGTATGTATTATTATCTAATCTCTATAAAACATTATAAAGTGGAAGAGATTATTTGTATTTTTTGGAACTATCCTTCAGATAAGATTATTTTTGAATTTTATAGCCTATGTTTATTGAGGAAGATTATATATATATATATATATCAGTAATTATGAGCAGCAACCAATCTGGCAAGCTTAGGCAAGTAGGGGAAGTCAAACAACTATAGGCTACACCGGCGCGTTGGTGGTCGCAGCGGCGCGGTGCGGTGATGAGTTGGTCAAATAAATTTAATACATATGAAACCGTGAAGCACAGCCAATGACGTTCCAAATACCTACGTGTTTTAAGTATTTTCTTTTTCACTAACGAAGGTGGTTCTTTTGACTGCCTGAGCTGCTGAGTTTCGCAACAGGCACCTACCTACTCGCATATAAAAAGTTCCAACTTAGTCTTCAAGCATAGTCATATGGGTATATAACCATATATAATGTTTGATTATAAGCCTGTAGGCACTTTATATTTACTTTGTAACTATTTAACACCAAGTTACTAAACACGCAGGCTAGCTAATAACTTAATCTTGGGTATATTGTGTATTGGATGTATCGATTTGAACAAATTTTATCAACTTACTATAAACTTATTATACTTAGATACGGCATTGACGCTCTTTACATACCATCATGAATGGTGGGCAATTGCTCACTTTCGCCTTGATACCGGCGTGAGCGAGAAGAGACTTTTATCCTTTTTTGACAACAACGTTTCCGACTTACGCTTTGATTTCCCGTCTCTTTTCTTTCAACATGCTGATAACTAAATTTGTATCGTTTTCAAATTGCTTTTAGTGAGAGTATATGACGTATATTATTTATAAAACGTCATTGCTAGAAACAACAATTTCTAGACGCCATATAATGGACAGTGTTAGCAAAGCAGTCACCATTTTGTTAAAACGTTTGATTTTTTAAGATCAGACAAATATTCTATCCAAGTTACAGTGGTAGAGTTGTATACAGACACACGTTGCCATTAAATAACATGAAGAAAAATGTATCTGATAATATTTAGAATAAAAATTGATGTTTTTATTGTTAAATAGAAATCTGGTGACTCGTTGAAACGTGAAAAGTCCGGCTTCAATATCGTCCCATTGAAAGCGCAGGCCACAAAAATAAGAAGCGGATTTCTTGAAATAGAGAAAATTGGATTTTCTTACATTACCAACGTATTGGATATAATATTATACTTAAATGAATTGATATTGATGTTATAATATGATGAGGAGTAAAAGATTACTTTGACTTTTTATTTTATTTAAGATTTTGGCAAATAGACAGGGTGACAGACGGTACATTTTAAGCTTCTCGTCATGATACAGTATGTACAGAATTTATCTATTGCTCAATTTTCATTGCCGTTAATATAGTTCGAACACCTATAAAGAAGGATCTTTTTTAAATCTATACAAACAAATAAAATTTAAGTTTATTTTTGTAATGTCAAAATAACGGCTTTTTACTTATGCATATAAAAGTTTATACGGCAATTATAAAAAAGAAAAAAATTATTTTTAAAAATTTTGGTTGTCCGTCTGTTTGTTCCGAGTGATCTAAAAAAAACGGTTAGACTGTCGACTTTCACTAGCAGATAGCTGATGTTTGTCATATGGAGTAACTTGGGCCACTTTTATTTTAGAAAAATAATTAGGCTACTGCTCAAATAAAAATCAATTCGTAAAAACGACAATTTTGAGAAGTTTAAATTGGCTTACGCTGAGTAAACCATACGAGATAGGTATATAAAGTTACATAGAAGGATCACCCACGATAAGCATTTTCGTCTTTAAAATAACCGGGAGTGGAGTAAGCACGATTCGCGCGTGTGCCCGATCGACGGCATTCTGTAGTCCACGCAAGCGCAGCCACGGGCACAGCTATTATAAAATATAAGAAGAAAGGCAACAATACAAAGATACAATGTACGATTAACTACAATGATTGATTTAAGATACTTTGTCAAAAATTTAATATAAAAGCAACGCCCTAACATTTTAGTTAGGAGAAACTTTTAAGAAATAAGGGACTGTTTTATATTAGTGGGGTTAATTAGTATATTATTATTATCAATAGGTTAATATTGTCTAATAGCATGGTATGACAATTGTGATAGGCTAGACTGCGACCACCATACACCAAGTGTAATACTCGTCTTAGTGGCACGCACGCTCAGGCTGGTCACGTTCCGGAATTAACCGGACCAGCCAGGCACAGTGCCAGTCATTATATCGTGCTACCAGAAAAAAAAAATGCTGATATCTAGTATAAAATCATAGATTAGATTCACAAAAATGCCTAATTAAGACAAGGTTCATGTTTTGCCCTATTATTTATTTTGATATTTTCGTATCTAGATACTTAGATTTATCAAAAGACCCATATGGCGCCTAACGTAGTCAAATAGCAATAAGCTGAACATAGAGTCCCGTAAATTAGAGTAAAACGGCGTTTGTATAAACAATAAATTCGGTAGCACATGTTCTGTACTTGTGCGAGTTATCCAAAATTAACTTTAATGAACTTGATTTAGGTAACCCTTACGTCTGGTTAAATGGTTAAATTTCACTAATTTCAATTAAGTTTAGCTAATTACTAAGTATTATCGTATCATTCTAATGTAAACATTCTATGAACCCGTTATGTACCTAGTTTAATATTCGTGTAAGCTGTGGAACCCCGTTTTGAACTATTTTAAAATATCGTTCTGACGACATTCTAATTGCTTCTCGTAAATATGACATAGTATATTTCACTATTTCTATAAATACATTTTGGTACGTTACCACCCTAAAAGTGACAATTTTTTAATGAAAATATAATATAACATTTTTATGAAAGTAGTACCAAAATAACTGTAGAAGAGCCTTATTGCGAAGTTTTTTATAACTTGGATATTAATATTGACTAATACGATTGATATTCTCAGCACAATTTAAAATAATCTCTTTTATGTTATTTTCAATACCGTACAATTTTCTCTATATATGGCTTCTGTTCAATTTCTTTATAATTAGTGAAAATACGATCTCATTTGGGATTGAATCAGAAATGAGAAGACCCGTACAAGGACCACTGTCATCGACATAGACGTAAGATCTAGGGGCTCGTAACTCGAAGAACGGGTGGCCAATGGTGCCATATAGTTCTCGGGTGGAGACAGCGTATCCGAAACACAGCGTAGGCAAACTCGCTACAGGTGGACCTAGCCAACTGTGAACTTCTTTGGCTAAAATAATTATCTTTTTTAATGATCTCATTCGGCATAAATTTTGTGACTAAGTAATGTGAAGCATCTCAGGAAAATATACTTGGAAAAAATTATTAACAGTTATTTCTTTTACACCAGTGATAATAATCCGTGATACAATTTGAGCAAATCAGATGAGTTTAGCAAGAAATTCAAGATTAAAGTGAACTATCAGTTAAGAGTATAATTATATGTATTAATTATTTACATTATTTTCATTAACAGAGGCTATGAAAAGCAAGTTTTTGAAGTTATTAGGCGAGTTATAAATAAAAATTATGGTTGTTAATTTTTACTATGTGCGCGCACATTGCAAATAGTCTACACTATGAATCTGCTTACTAAATCTCTCTTGTTTTATTGTAGTAAAGTTAACCACATTCGATATATTTTTGAACATGCTGTATTATTAGTGACCATCTATCTATAAATAAATTTATAATGTAATTAATTATGATGAATGTTTTTTGGTTTGGCTAGATGTTAGTATAATAGTTTTAATTTTTTTGAGACTTTACACCTTTTTAATATGTAGGATTTACACAACGCAATTCTGTTGTCAATTTATAATTTACTTGCTGTTCACCTGTCCACTGTGGTGGGCGTTCATAATAACTTTAGTAATAGTGTTACTGTTAGCATTTAACGCGCGTATAATTTTTTTATCTAAGATTTTTTTTATTATTCCATGTTACTCGCCGTTGAAGCAAAAATTGCATAGCTTAATGGTTACTTACACGTAGTTTTAATATACTTAAATGAAAATGTAATTAACACATTTATAGATTTAAAAAAATTCTGACGCATACTTCATTATTCTAATCTCATAAAGAAAATACACTTTAATGTGTAATTAATAGAACTATGTCCGTGGCTCCGCTCTCGTGGACTAAATAATTAGTGTTTCGGATATTTATATAATATTATTTATAACTCTGTATTACTAAATCTGTAGTCATGTTTGTACAAGTAAATTTTTTTCCAAATTTCCCGTAGGTACCATATAATATAAAGGATCGCGATTGCGAATATGCCCCTCAAATAATTTTGTCTGTCTGTCTGCTTTTTTGTCTGGATTTAACTCAAAAACGGCTTGACCGATTCTTATGAAAATTAGTTCACGGGAAGTATGAGTCATTCCACGAAAGCCGTTTTAATGTTAAATCCTGACATACAAACAGACAGACAGAGATTTTTATTTTTATTTGGACAAACATTTACTGCACAGATAGAACTGTAGATTTATTAATATAGATGTAAAGTACTAGTATTAGTACTATATGATAAAAGTAAATGGATTGGAACCTCAACACCCTTACTAATATCAAGTTACACGATAAATCACGTTTACCTATAAATTAAACTTATCGCAAGTCTCGCAAGAATCTAGATGCCAGTTTGGAAACTTGCGTGTAAAGCAACGCGCCTTTGCAGCTTTCGGATCGTAGTCGTTTCACTATTCTAATCAAACCTACCAACTAAATTTTAAATAATTGACATGAAAACTAAACCACATGGTATTTTTTTGGAGGGGAGGAACATATGTCGCTGCCGCAGAGGGAGAAATAGATAACTAACGAAATCAGATTTGTGAGAAAACGACGATTGTGATTTTTTTTTTCTACAAAAGCAGAAGTAAGTTTTTATGTAGAACAAAATTTACTTTAGATATTTTATTATATTACACACGATTACAATGTTTCTTTTGTGTTTATTACTGAGACTTCGGCTCTTTTTATTTCTGTGAAAAAGTATAAAAAGAAGTTAATATTAGGTCTTTACCTATGAAATTGCATTTTTGTATGAAAAAATTGAAACGTTTTTTTTCCATGTATTTTTTGTTTGTATTAATCGAAGTAATCACCCATGCAATCAATGCATCTTTGCCAGCGCAGTGGCAGTTTATTGATGCCCTTCTTAAAGAAATCAGCTGGACGGGAGGTAACAAATTCTTCAAAGGCATTTTGTACTGCTTCTCGGGTATTGAATTTTTTTTCCCGCCAAGGAGTTATCCAAATTCTGGAAAAAGTAGTAGTCTGTAGGCGCAAGGTCTGGTGAGTAGAGCGGATGACGGAGAACTTCCAACCCCAGTTCTTGCAACATGGAAACCGTCTGCTGTGCAATATGAGGTCACGCGTTGTCGTGCAGGAGCAACGGAGACGAGCGATCGACCAATGCTGGTTGGAGATGTGCCAGCTTCTCCATCATTGTGTTCAGTTCTTCACAGTACACATCTGCAGTAATGCTCACCCCGTTTGGTAAGAAGCTGTGATGAATCACACCGGCGCTAGACCACCGAACAGTGACCATCACTTTTCTAGGGGTAAGTTTTCGTTTAGAGCATTGTTTAGGTGCTGAACCAGGATCCAACCAACTTTCAGAGCACTTGCGGTTATCAAACAGAATCATTTTTCTTCGCAGGTAACAATGCGGTTCAAAATTCTTTCATTTGTGTGTCTGTTGAGCAGTGCAAGGCACGTCTCGACGCGTACTTCGCGCTGGCGATCATTGAAGTTCGTGGGGCACTCATTTGTCAAGTTTTTTTACCTTGCCAATTTGACGCAAATGGACCAATATTGTTTTGACGCTAACGTCGAAAGCGGCTGCTAATTCAGCCGTAGATTGTGTATCATCAGCTTCCACAATCGCCTTTAATTCATCATTGTTGACTAAAGTCTTCGGACGACCGCGAGGTTCATTTTTCAGGTCGAAATTCCCAGAACGGAAGCGAGCAAACCAATAACAGGTGGTGCGTTGGTTTTTAGTGTTAGCTCCGTAAACGTCGTTGATGTTGCATGCCGCTTGTGCCGCGTTGCTGCCACGACGGTACTCATATTCCATAATTACTCGAATTTTTAACGTACTCATGATGACAAAAAAGATTGAAATGCGATGAAAATGTAACACTAATCAATAAACAAATGACTACATTTGGAAAAAGAATTCCAAGTTTTTAAAATAAAATTAATTTGAAATTAGAATTCTTAGCCAAACAAAAATTATTTTGATTTGAAATGGCCAGTACTGCAGAACGGCAATTTCATACGTAAAGACCTATTATCAAACTTTTCTGACGTTTTGTGTTAGGTGCATTCTGGGTTAGGTGCAGTTACCTGCTTTATTTTTTTAGACCAAAGAACGCATCTTACTTTATGCAAAAGCAAAAAGTTAATTTCTACAAAAGTGCAGTTGTGATTAAAATGTTGTTTTTGTTTTGTTGTTAATATATAGATGTCATTCGATAACACAGAATAACCAATTTCATTTAATGAAATCACTTTTTGCTCCACACAAAACTATTGATTTTAACTTTACGGCTTCATAAAAAAACTCTGATTGATGTTAGGATACTAGTTTATATAATAAAATTATATTCACTTTATTTTTATTTAAATTATAAACTCGGTTAAACGTCACACGGGCACAGGATTATTAAAATACTTCATATGGCAAACCGTATTTCATAACTTAATATACTTTAGAATATTTTCAGCGTGCGCCTAGAATTTTCACCGAGGAACATACGCTTGCCTATAGAGGATATAAACCGTCGACTTGACTATAAACGACGGAAGTAGTTTGTTCGCGTACGTTTAACATTTTTGAACGTACCCCACAGCCACAAAGAGACGTTCTGCCGTCGAAATTGCACGTTAATTCTGAGTATTGTCGTATTTAAACTGAATTCGTGAAGGGAATGAGTTTTGCGTTATAAAATGTTCAGCACTGTATATAGTAACTAGCTGTGCCCCACGGTTTCACCTAGTGTTATTTTTATTCCACCAACTCTCCAACAACGCACCCGTGTAGCCTATCGTTGTTCTTACTTGGCTACAGCTGGCCAAAATGTTTACCTTTCATGGTTACTGCTAGACTCCTTACGGTTATAGCGTCAAGTAATATAGCCTATAACCTTCCACAATAAATAGGCTATAAAGAGCAAATCCGACTCTTAGTTCAGAGATTATCTCGTGGAAACCCTGCTTTCGAGCCCACGGAAAATTAGGAATTTCAAGCAAAGTAACAGATCTAAATTTTCCCTACAAACAGTGGCAGTACAAGAATTCAGCAAGCCAAAATCAAGCAATCAGGTTTCCTTACGATGTTCTCTTTCACCGTTAGCCGAAAGTGTTATCAATTTGAATTAATACATGTAGGCGAATTCCGAAAAATTCGTTGGTACATGTCAGGATTGGAACCTGCGAACGTTGAATCAATATTATGCTGGTTTAAACCATTCAACTACCACCATGCCCTAAGCATTTATAGTCTAATAGCTGTACCCCACGGTTTCACTCTTGTTCATTTTGTACGACAAACACCCCTAACGCACCCGTGCAGGCAATTTTTTATACTTTGAGTAAAACTATCTACATTTTTATGAGGAATAAATTAATTTTTCAAATTAAAATATAGCCTATGTTACTCGCTGATACTGTAGCTTTATATTGAAGAAACAATATTTCTAATTGGTTCAGTAATTTTTGAGATAATCCATTCCAAAAAAAAAACGAGCAAAAAATCAAATCTTCCTCTTTATAATATAGGTATAGAAAAGGCGTACTTGTAACTTGGCCTATACAACCTTCCTTCATAAATAAATGATAAAATAATAGATACATTTTTATTATATTTACATAATTAAAAAGCAATTTATAGACGATACCAATATACCATATTACCATACGTGTAAAATATATTACAATTAATGTACTTTGAGACTATATACTACAATCATACCAAATTTCATTAAATCTTTCCAGTACTTTTTGCGTGATTGGCTTTCAAACATACCGACAGACCGACAAAATAAAAAATAAAAAACTATCGAAATGTGTTCTGTCCGTGATTCTTAACCCTCTGTATAATTTTTTCTCAAATATCCTCAATGTTGACAATTATATTTTATTACTAGCTGTGCCCGCGGCTTCGCTCCCGTGTACTACAGAATGCCCGCGCGAATCTTGTTTTCCCCGCTCCCGGCTATTTTAAAGGCAAAAATGCTTATTGTAGGTGTTCCTTAAATATGATATATACTCTCGCTGACTTTTGTAGGTCTTCTTAGTGTCTACAATTATTTAGTACATTAATTTGCTATATCTTTTGTGGTTTACTCAGCGTAAGCCATTTAAGTCCCCGAATTTATTCACCATGACCAGTTTTTTTTTTAATTTGTGCGGAACACTAATTATTTTTCTAAGATAAATGTAGCCTAAGTTCCAAACCGTTCCAGAACAAACAGACAGACAGATCAAAAATTTAAAAATGGGTTTTACTGTTATATGTATCGTATATACTTTCATATATATTTAGTAAAAGCTGTTATTTTGACATTACAAACAGACACTTCAATTTTATTAATTGTATAGATAATTTTAGTAATAAGTAATAAATATTATTTATTTTATTTCATTTTATTATAATGTATTAGTACAGTTGGTTGCAATAGTTAAATAAGTTCTTAAAAACCGAATGATATATAAATAGGTTTGAAGTAATTTTCCGCAAAGATATCTTCATACCTCACAGATCGTAAAGCGAGTCACAAAGTTTACGAGGACACGCATAGATATTAACCTAAATTATTATAAAGCTTCCAGGAAATGTACTGGAACAATATCGGTTAAAAAAACTGTTAACATATGGGGTAGTGTATAACAACTGAGAAATTTTTGGTTACAATCAAAAATAAACGTGACAACCTTCAAAAGAGATGTTAAAATTTATTTTCTTCATATTCTTTGACATACCTACCGGTTTGCTACTTTTTCAGGACGAAACCATAGAACCGATCACAATGATATTTGGCGTAGAGGTAGCCAGGAAATTGGATAGCATCAACAACGAATAGAAAAGTGAATAATACTGGAATAAGCAATTATTAACCAACATAGAATGATTAAAGAAGAAAAGAGAAAGAGAGATAGCGGCTGATTAAAGAGAGATAAGCACAGAAAAATTGATTTGGAGATTGGAGGAGGGCAGTCCGACTGGAATAATACCCTTTATAAGATCGCAGCTAAAATAACCTTGTGTTGTGTTCCTGCGGTGAGCAGTGTAAAATTGAAACTGCTTAGTTCCATCTAGCTAATCTAGCATAATACTAGACTATGCTGCACTTTATTTATAAGTATAATACCAACAAAAGCTATGAATGTCAATCAACTATTTTACCCAAACTTTGCTATCCCTGACATACAAAAAAAAACTCTTATTAATTGTGTTACAAAATGCGTTACATATTGATTTACTGTAGGAATTTTGTCAGAAAACATAATATAGATACAGGACTTTATCACCATTAGTAGCTTCCATTCTTTTTGCCTTCATTCGCACGGGCGCGATGGTTCCCTTTAATCACAATAAACGAAAAGTAAAATTTCTTTTTTCGAAAAAAAAAAATCTAATCTAAGTGTGGGTTTATTAGTTGATTGACCAAAAAACATTAACCAAAAATAAAAATACACATAAAACTTACAATGAAATTTGATCCTTCTTTATTACTATTACCAAAAACCAATTTTGTATCTTTTGAAAATTCAATGCTCGCCATGGGCTCATCTGTGTCTTCAGAGCCAACTAGTTCACAATTCAATCTAAGTGTAACAGTATTTTTCTTTATATATAACATCATTTTCGTCCATTTATTTATTATATCACCGATAAATTGTATTTTTTCAAAAGTTCTCGATTGTAAGCCGTAAATAGATACAGTAAAATCAGATGGTCCTATTGCTATCATGCAAAGATTGAAGATCATTTTGTTATCTTTGCTCATCAATGAAAATATGCACGTTGTATCCGCCCTAGACATATTGAAAACGGCATTTATAATAAATGGAGGTGACACTTTTTGACCATTTATTAAGAGAGTGTTTGTAGAGACTGTTAAAGGGGTTTGTTGAAAATTTATTGCTGTGAAACCATCTGGACCATCTATTGTTTTGATATCAGTTGGAATGGTATTCGTATCAAGAAGTTTATATTCATCTGAAACAAAGAAATATAATTATATTAGAAGATCCGATAGTAATGCAAATATTCAGGTATAGGTCTCGGATATGTTTTAGAAAAATATTGCTTATATGATGTGGATTTCATTTATTTCTTATAGGTACTAATTTTGTTTAGATAATTTGTCCTCACAACAAAATATACTACACACTAGTTTTCTCTTTAATACACAAGTATATTTATTTGTTAATTGCATTATGTAAAATTAGAATGTCATCCCACCCATTAATAAAATCCAATAATTTAAATTTTTTAACCTAAAATATATTATTTCACTTACTGATCTAATAAAGTCTAAGAATATTCGAAGAAAAACGTAGAAATACCATTTTATAAGTTTTAAACAACCTTTCATTTTCTATTTCTTTTTAATCATTAACGTTATTATTATGTCTATTATTAGTAAGTAAGCCTATATCATTAACCATTACCACACAGTCTCTTATGTCACCAGAAACTTCATTTTGTATGCATTCTGATGCTAACCTTTTCGTTGGGAATATTCATGAACATGACAAGAGCTTATGTTAAACTACTCTGAGACTAAGCACGTCAGTATAAAATAAGGTATGTACATTTTTCTTTTCATATTGATTTTCTTACTATAATGGTTTATAAGTTCAAACATAAACACGAAATTCTTATCTATTGTTATTTGTCAAAGTAGAAGCAAATAAACTGCCGAATTAGTAACACTATTCGCTGCTTGAGGTGCGTTCTAACATTCCACTTCTTAATAAGCTGCTACTTTAATATCTTTCTTAAAAAGTCTTTATTTTTCTTCTTTAGTAGAAATTACATCAATATTTATAAGTTCGGAATGACATCATATATCGAGCACGCTTCTGTTGTCGAATCCTTGAAAAGTAATGCAACGTTATAAGCTGTGATATTGTACTCTTGATGTGACAACTAAGTAGTTCAATCAAAAGGTATTATAACATAAAAATCGATTTAAAAAAAAACTCGATGTTTGAAATTTCTTCCACAAATATAAGAAATAAATTAAATGACGCTAACTAGCTATTAAATTGTACTTACTTTACTTATAGGTCTTAAATTTGTGTTTTAAATTTGTCAAAATATTTATAACTAGCCATGTGCAAACTCCCTTGTAATAAAAAATACCATATCTTTTTAATCAATAAATCAAAAATTTTAAACACTAAATTAATGGAAAAAAAATACGAAATTGATATCTTTTAGAGCACCACATATTACATTACAAAAACAAAATAACCTCATTCTTCTTTTGAAGTTATCACATAACCATAGATCTCAATAGAATCAAAAGTCGTATTAGCATCAACCGTCAATTTGATTATTTATTTGTTTTGTTATAATATTACTCTAAATGTGCAATTAAAACATGAGAAAATTTCAACAATGTAATCAATGGCAAGGGTCGGCAACGCGCATGTGATACTTATGGTGTTGCATAAGCTGCGGTGACTGCATACTATCAGACGGACCATAAGCTTATTGGCCACTAACGTTGTATAAAAAAAACTCAATACACTAGTATTAATAAGCAGTAAAATTATCTCCAGTTTAAACGAGGCATCAAGACGCACCCTTATATTAGTAGCAACTGTTTTAGCCAATCTTGATCGAAAACTAATGGCGCCGGTCACGGTATACTTTTACGTTTTAAATTATAAACGGAATACAATGAAATAATACTGATTGAACATAATGTTACGCTTGTGAGTAATAAAATACCGTGTACAGTGTTTAAAGAAATTATTCGCTCACGAATACAAAATTAAATAACCTCAATACTAATTAGCTGTGATACAAGAGTTTTAACTCTTCACTCATGTCCACAGTCAGAGTTGTCCTCTTGTACAATTTTTCCGATTGTTACTTATAGTATTTGCTTTGATGTGCAGGATATAAATGTTTTAGATCGGATTGTGGTTCGACGTTTAAAGGTAGGGTGGAAATTTTGATTCGGGCTATTTTTGAAACTTGTTTAATTACGATACTCGGTCTGATAAGATTTCAATGTGTGCATGTTCCGCGAATCGGCGCGCGATTAAGAGCGCTTTTTTTATAAAGGAGTATCTATGAAGATTATTAACAACATACGTATTTCTATCATGTCTTCGTGTGTAAAAATAAATTATTTAAATGCTTTACACGGCATTTTTCTTAACCAGCGGGCGTTACAGTATCATAGTTTCACCTTTTATTTAAACAACATTACTGTTGGGCTACTAAGATGGTTAATTTAAGTGTTTTGATAAATAGTTAATCAATATAACTTACCTGCAACCACGTAAGTAGAAAACATCCCTTTTGTTGTTAGAAATGCGCACACGATGACATACCTGTAAATAATAAAAAAAAAATTTATTATACACTGGGTAATTTTAACATATTAATAACAATTTAATTTATAATATTAGGTAGAAAAACGCACTGTAACACAGATGTATGTTATAAGTTTTGCAACATTGAATTAAACACACATTTAATAGTACATAGTACTTTTAAAAAAATCATATTAACCATTACTCGATCTTTAGTTTAATTGATTTGATTTGATTTACACTTTTAACGTGTTTCCCAAACTTTTTAATTTTCATGGCATTATGGATATTTGTTGTACCTACCTATCTTAACGTTTCCAAATTATTATATTGCTTAGCATAAAAATGTATTTTTTTAGCAAAATGTATACGTCCAATACAATAAATACAATACGATTTCATTACTTTAAATAACATTGCTAACAATTTTTATATTACAGAGAAAAACCTATAACAGTAGTTCTAAAAATCCATGTCCTACAAATAAAAGTAAAACTGGTAAAAGTTTATACGAAGTATTCCACGATGGGACCCCATCTATCAAGTGCTCGTGTAAACTTGGACCAGGAGCGTTCGAAATGTTAACCTTTTACTAGAGCGGTTGACACTTACCGAAAGCTTCTGATCCCCAAAGGAATGAAAAATGGGGGATGAAAGTTTTGAAATTGGAATAGTTTGCGGTTCTGAGAACGATTGCTTGTCGTACAGTCGTCGTTGCAAATATCTTTACTGTAAAAGTGATGGAATACGGTTTCGCGAAAAGCAAAACTAAGTCCAATCTGTAATTGTAATTTCAATGGATATCTTAAAAAAAAAGTCTTATTTGTAAATTCGCTAACTATATAGCTTCGGCTTTTTGCTTTGAGGATCACTGAGCTGCTACTGAGAATATCATAGAAAAACCCAATAACTGTTTGTTCGACATGGGAATCGAACCCAGGATCTCGATTATAGGAGTCGCGCTTACGACCATTAGGCTAATGAGGCAGTTATATGTTATATTTCTACTCATAGTACTAAAAAATAAAATAAATGTAATAATACAAAAACTAAAAATAATAAATATATTCACACGCATTTCAAGAAACGCTACTGGTTTGCCACAATTTATCGTGTTGGTTGAAAATTTTGAGGTAACATTTACAACGTCGAGTGTACACGCTCTATTTAAATAATATATTTTCTATGTAACAGCTATAAATAAATGTCATAGTTAGACTTGACAGCGCATAGAACGTGGACGTCCCCTTGTCGAGTTAAGGGTTAGCCAAGACGATATATAGCCTATTTCGCACGACGTCCTTATTTTGTAGACCCTATTCGAACGCTTTGAATAGATTGTGAGATTGTTTTGTATGGCTTAATTAAACCCGTTTGATTTCGAGCTTCTCCTATAAAGTGTATTTTATTTATACTACACTAGTTATTATACATGAGTTATAAACTACTACTACTGTATATACTATACATAGTTATTATACATAACTGCCTCATTAGCTTAGTGGTCGTAAGCGCGACTGCTATGATCGAGGTCCTGGGTTCGAATCCCAGGACAAGCAAATTGTTATTGGGTTTTTCCTATGAAATTCTCAGTAGCAGCTCGGAATACGTTGGTTTCGTGCCCGATTAATGGCAATAGGCTCGCCCTCTATTACATGGGACCTAAAAACATGCTCGGCTGCTTCGGGGAATACAGGCGTGATTGATGTGGTGTGTATGTATGTACATATGTAAACTAGATTGCAAAGTACTTTATACTATATTGTAATTTATAACAAACATAACCCCTGAAAGACGAAAAGACGAATCTCTGTCGGCTTTCGGCAAGTCTGGATGTACAAGTATATTCGTTACTTATGAAAGAACGCTCCAAAGCAAGCCACAATAGTATGGTTCGTGATTTAGTCGTATACTAGTAGTGCCGTGCCATCCCGTTGTTATAATTTTCACCAGTTGCTTAGAGGATGTACCGAATAGACATATAATAAATTTCCGTAACTGAGATCTTGTTTAGACACATATATTTAACACTAGCTGTGCCCCACGGTTTCACCCGTGTTAATTGTGATCCAACAAACACCGGCCCGTCAACGCAACCATGTAGTCTATCAAAATTATTCTTCCCGCAAGTACAAATTATTTTAAATTTTCATTATCTCCTAAACTGTGTCCAAATAACATACTATGAAGAGCAAAATTTAACTTCATAAAATTGTCTTTATAGTGAAGTAACTTTGTTTCGTAAGGATTAATATGCCATGACTAAGAATAATGTTCATTAATCAATTTTTAATCATTAACAAAAACGAAAAATACATAAAATACCTTATTGTGGCTTATGTATAAGAGATAAGCATATGCTATGCCAGATTTTTTTTAGATATACTAAGGACCAATATTTTTTAGAACATTGTATCTCCATTCATTAACGATTTTGTTATCAATATTTAAGGCTAGATGAGATTTGTAGCATAATGTTAGATAGCCTATTCCTCACGAGTCTGGCTATCATATACAAAAAAAAAACAAAAAAGGTCGTCCGACATTATTATATTATTAAGTATAGAGTATTGATTTCAGGCAAGGTACTAAATTATAATTGTAAAAAATATGAAAAGTATTACATTAACAAGCCTAGGGGCAAAGGGTTTAGTGTTTTCTTACTTTTGTTTGTAAAAGAAGTGAAGGAGATATTATCATATTCACATCATTTCTGCGTATTTGATTTCAACATGTATTATAAACAAACACACACAGATTCAAAACATTAGCATAAACAGTTATTAAGTCAAGTAGGTATTTGATCTTGACACATTGACGCCAAAAATATTTAAACAAATGACTTAAAAAAATTGGTCAGTTTTTTCCACGAATTAATCCGGCACCACAAACGTTCATCAAATACAACGTTTTATCAAATTGAAGCCGATTTTTTATTTATTTATTTAAAAAAAAAAACGTTCAAACGTTACCAGCGCTTTGATGCAAACAAAAATAGGCGCCCGTACAAATTGACTTCGGAAATTTTAACTTGTTGTTTACTCCCAGACCTTTTGTTCTAACGACTTGGTTGTAATTAGAAATGGAAATAATTGAATATTCAAAACACATTTACAATAATTATTTACATAATGCTTTGTTTGGTTCATTAACTATTTTACCTACACTTTGCTGTCCCTAACATATTATTATTATTTTTCGATCTGACTTTAATTTTAACCTTATGGGCCGGGCCTTATGTTTTTATTTTATTTCACTACAATAAAAAAAATATATTATTGAATATGCCTAATACAATTAGTAAGCCTTGTAAGAATGAGTAAGAGTAACAACGCGATATTTATTGCAGTGTAATGCAAACTGTCTAATTATAATTTAGACAGTCCGAATATCATTCATTGAATGTCGTCTAGTGAAATATCCAGTGTCAGATCGAACGGCAAAAGTAACTCTAGGTAACTGCGTTATTATTTTCAGTATTTATTTATGAATTGAAATTTTAAAATTACACCTAATGGTGCATACGTTTATTGATTGTCAGCAATATTCTAATTGCCGTCAAAATTGATATTGATTTAAAATTTAATTATAATAATACAGAAACGATCTATACCAAGACATTTCTATTATGAAGCAAGAAAAATATTCAACAAAGAAATTAAACAATTGCCGTACAAAGCGAAACGATCTTATTTCCTCGGCTTCTGGATTTAATTCAATGATGTTCAGTTTCCCCTTGTTCCTATAGATTTGTTCATGTTGATTTTATCGAATTCGTGAATGGTCGTTTGGAAATTAAATTTCGTGTTTAACTTTGTTAAGATTGTTAAAGACAATTATATTCGTGTTTCAATGTTTCATAAATTCTATAGGCCTCCGAGACGTGAATTCGTGTCTATTTTTACAAGGAGTTTAATTTGACATCACTTGAATCAAATAATATTCAGTACCTTTTGATAATCTTTACAAAGTATATATTATTGTCCATACTTGCGTGTTGTTTTTTTTAACTGACCATTCTTTTAGCCAAAAGTGCCCTGAAGTCTCGGACAGCTTCACCGTAGATAGGGGTGAGCGCTTATGGTACTTAGCTACGAAACCGTGGCAAAATGCTCAAGGGTGCCAAAGTGGCCGAACCTCGGCTTGGGCTGTTGCCATAGTTGCAATTAAGTCGCCAACTGGTTAATTCCCTATCCTTAGAAATTTGAACGAAACTAACGTCTACATACAAGTTTCTGCCTCCTGGAAGGAAGAAAGGATCATGTGAACATGTATTTAGTGATCTGTAAATTGTTGTCTAAGCCAAAAAGAGAAAAAGATCTCTTACAGAACCTATGCACGACGGCCAAGCTCTTAAAACTTAGATATAAAAAAAAAAACATGCACCTGTTGTGGTGTACACGAGTGTTGGGCGGAGTGTAATGGTGTCTGTAGGTAGCTAGTGATTGCAAGTGCAGTGTCACTTGTATTGCATGAGTACCTGCTAGACTCAACGGCTCCACACCGAGGGAATGGACCTTGGTTTGAGTTGCTGCAGGAGAGGGTGGCGGGTCCCCCCATGCTATATGGGAGTGTTGCGGAGGAGCTGTTGCCACCCCCCCCCGTCACTGAGGAGGAGATGGGGTCGGTGGTGGAGCGCCTCCGCAACAAGCGGAGGGCGCCAGGCCCGGATGGAGTTCCGGGCCGGGTGTTGTGTGTGGCGTTGGACCACATGGGGGGAGAGCTTCGGGAGCTTTTCAACCGCTGTTTGTCGGCTGGAAGGTTCCCGAAGCTCTGGAAGATGGGGCGACTCTGCCTTCTGGCGAAGGAGGGTCGCCCCCCGGACTGCCCGTCCTCGTACCGGCCCCTCGTGCTGCTGGACGACACGGGGAAGATGCTGGAGCGCATCCTGGCGTCTCGTGTCGTCCGGCACATGGAGGAAGTTGGGCCGGTACTTTCGGACCGGCAGTTCGGTTTCCGGAGAGGGCGTTCAACGCTGGACGCCCTCTCCACCCTGAAGGAGTGGTCCGTGGAGGCGGCCGAGGGGGGAGGTAGGTTGTTGGCGGTGTCAATCGACATCGCCAACGCCTTCAACAGTCTGCCGCACGGTGTTATACGGGAGGCGCTCCGGTTTTTCGGAGTGCCCTCGTACCTGCGGCGGCTGTTGGGGGACTACCTCCAGGGCAGGGAGGTCGCCTTCGTGGACGGCGGAGGTAGTGTGGTCCGGCGCCACATTGGGTGCGGTGTTCCACAGGGGTCGGTGTTGGGGCCGCTCCTGTGGAACATGGGCTACGACTGGGTGCTCCGCGTAGCGCTCCCTTCGGGGTTGCGAGTGCTATGCTACGCGGACGACACCCTAGTCGTGGCCCGGGGGGGAAGATTTGAGGAGGTGGCGCGCCTGGCCACAGAGGGCGTTGCACTTGTGGTCGGGCGCATAAAGGCGTTGGGTCTCAGGGTGGCGGCCGAGAAGACCGAGGCCATTCTATTTCATGGGCCTCGGTGTGGGCCGCCTCCTGGGGCTCACATATATGTAGAGAATGTTAGGGTCCGGGTTGGGGCCCAGATAAAATATCTGGGCCTCACCCTGGACGGGCGATGGCGGTTCGAGTCCCACTTCAAGGGACTCGAACCGCGGATAGTGGGGGCGGCGGCAGCTCTCGGACGGCTTCTTCCGAACTCGGGAGGGCCGGGCGCGAGCTGCCGCCGTCTGTTTGCGGGGGTGGTGAGGAGCATGGCCGTCTACGGGGCACCGATCTGGGTAGATGCTCTCAGCGCCACGAACAGACGCGTGCTGCGTTCTACGCAGCGTATCGTGGCGCTGAGAGCCATTCGCGGATACCGATCGGTGTCCGCGGGGGCGGCCTGCGTCCTTGCCGGCTCCCCGCCGTGGGAGTTGGAGGCGGAGGTGCTCGCCGCCGTGTACAGGTTCACGGCGGCGGGGAGAGAGTTAGGGGAGCCTCCAGCTCCCACAGAGGTAGACCGGGTCCGGAGGGAGGCCCGGGAGGATGTTTTTAAGAGGTGGGAGGAGGACCTGGCGGACGCGCGCTATGGACATTATACCATAGATGCTGTCCGCCCGGTCCTCCGGGAATGGAGCAACAGGGAGCGTGGCTCCCTGAACTTTAGACTTGTGCAGGTGCTATCCGGACATGGTTGCTTCGGATGGTACCTGCACAAGATTGCAAGGAGGGAGTCAAACACTACGTGCCACGAGTGCGGGGCTGTAGAAGACACGGCGCAGCACACTCTGTCTGAGTGTGCTGCGTGGGTGGAGCAGCGCCGCACTCTGGCCGTAGCTGTTGGGGGAGATCTCTCGCTGCCGAGTGTGGTAAAAGCCATGCTCGGCAGCGAGCAAGCATGGACGGCGATGGCCTCCTTCTGCGAGGACGTCATCTCGCAGAAGGAGGCTGCGGAGAGGGTTCGCGAGAGGGATCCCCTGAGCGGCTCTCTCCGCCAAAGAAGAACGGGTGGTAGGAGGAGGCGGTTTATCCGTCAACTCCCGCCACCCTAGCCGAACCAGAGGAGACGGGACGGGGGGGGCCCGTCTCCTCATTGCACTGGTTCGGCAGGAGGAGGAGACGGCTATCGGGTGTACATAGCTGTCTCCTAATTAGGCCGGGGCCCGGTTAGCCGGGCCGGCCCCCGGGGCGGCGCGGCAGAATGCCAGCGCAGTACCCGCGTCGCCCCATTATGGGGCGGCTGTACACCGCGGAGTTTTTTAGTGAGTAGGACTCTCACATAACCACTCGACCCCCCAATTCGAGTGTGTACCCATGACGGGTTTTCCACTCCGCGTTAACAAAAAAAAAAAAAAAAAAAAAAAAGGAGAGGGTGGCGGGTGCATGTTGGTAAAACATGTTTTATTTTTCGCATAGGTTTGGCCTTCGAACACAATATCACCTGATGTTAAGTGATGATGTAGCCCAAGATGATAACACACCGAGTCTAAAGGGAATGGTTCTCTAGTTACGTCTGCCTGAACACAGCTATAGGTGCTTGGCGACATATAGTAAGATAGATAATCTTTATCACAATAAAAAGATGTCCAGTGGTTTTACTGTTGCTTTTTATAATAATATTATCCTTGTATCAGGAATTTACAAATTAATAAATGAAATTATCACGTTTTTTTTCTTGCCCTTATTGTACTTTAACAGAGTCGGCAACACATTGTTTTCACCTCAACTCTCGTCTGTCAGCTGTGATCTCATTATTAACACCTTGTATACACATATCTTCTTCATCTTATTTTTTCGGCGCCGCAAAAAACCACTAGCCAATGTCGATGTTTTTTACGCCTTCGTAAAATTTTCCAATAAACTAAGTGGGATTTTCTGTCAAGATGGTGAATCCCTTGTCAGAAGTATCTAGAAATTTTTATAACATCTCAAAATGCATGTTTATAATCCAATAAGTATTTATAATCCACTTCTGTTATGCACAACAACCAAACTATATTACACAAAATTCCACCAATATTACTTATATATAAAGTCAATAATACCTCGGGGTCATACCCTGCCAAAATAATACTTATCAACTTCTTGTCCACTGGTGCTATTTTTATACTTCCTCTAACATACTCATCATGAATCTTATCCATTCCAGTTACTCAACACACATCCACCTTAATATTCGTATCTCTACCACGTGTAATCTTCTTCCTTCCGTCCCTTTAGTTGTCCAGTACTCAGATCCAATAAATTAAATATACGTCATATAAAATAGACATATAGTATTGTTTTATATCATTTATATACACGTGACTTAATTAGAATTTACATTTCGTGAATACACAGTATTACAGTGATAGAATACTACGAATTCACAGGCAATAACGCATCCAATTAAAGCTCCATTCAATTAAGATGTTTCGCGAGTGTCAAAATTACTAGCAAGGTGACACAGTCAAAATAACATGTACAGCTTCGTCTAACATATGTCACCGAGTAAAATCCGGACTATAGTTATAACGAACACACTAACAAGTTCGAGGTTCAAATTTACACGAATCTGTTAAGCTGTAAATCGCGTATCCACGTTTTGGTTTGCAAATTTGGTAAGTTGGCTTCATAATCAATTAAGCTGAATTTGTTGTCGATGGCTTGTCGGGCTCGATTTTATTATTATGATTTTAAATATATACAGTACTATAAAAATAATTTAGTTATTTATGAATTCACTGACATACAGAGCAGAGATGTATAAACTAAAAAAAAACCCAGTCAATTACGTTTCACAGACTCGAGCGGTTTAAAAATAGACATATACATTGTCCAGTCTTTATAAATTCTCTAAGTATGTTCAAAGAAACATTTATATTAAATTAAACCATTACATTTTCTATTCACTTCCATAAATAGCATCACTCGTGGCATTAGTATATTAAAAAATCTTTCTAATATATCTCATGTTGTACTTTTGAGTTATATTTACATTTTCTGGAATAAATAAGTTATTGCTACTCCTTTACAGTTACCACAAATGAATTCAGTTCATATATTTATAGGGTAGGTACATGAAATTGCTTTTATGCCAAATTAAATTAAACATTCGTATGAGGTTTGATGAGGGCTGCGATTCGGCAAGTATTAATTAATACGATTTTATGTGGAACGTACCTATCTCACCGTCTTTTACTAATGAATACGTCGAAATACGAGCAATTATACTGACATCCTTTGAGTTATGAATATATTAGGAAAAGTTTATTTGTATTCAAGATAATAAAGGAATTATACAAGGAATCCATTCAAGGCTTTTTTTAGTAATGTTAACAATGGTTTAATAAGCGGTAGCTTCTGATTACTGTAAATTAGTCAATCAACTATATCACCCAAACTTTGCTGTCTCTGACAATTTATTAAAAATATTTACTAATTTATAATAGTCATACACAAAAGTAATACCACAATTGTATTTAAGATTATTAGGCAGAATGGAAATCTAATTATGTTCTCAAAAAAGCAAAGGTTCGGGCCCTTTTTCACCTTTAGGTCTACTGCCATTTCGGCTGAGTACCTTCTGCGCTCGCCAAAAAGCCCGGTGAAGCTTCAGACCAACAACTTTAAAACCTTTTTTGTTTTGTTGCAATTTAAAAGTCAAGGATAATCCAGTAAAGATTTAGTACAGTCGTTTCTTAATTTCAACTCATTGGCCTGTGAAATTCTATCTAGTAACTAATACAAAGGTCAGTTGCGTTTCTTATGACCTTATATTGTCTCATAATTTAGTCCTAGAAAAGATCCGAAATTAATGAAATTCGTTTTACACGTACTTTACAAAACTTTTTACTTTACAAACTTTTTATACTTCTAATTGGGATCGTATTTTAACGTAACAAAATGTTATTTTAAGCAGATTTCATTTACTTAGTATACATTTTTTGTTGCGTAGATAATTATTTTACCCACGTGTAATGTTATTAAAAAGCTTAATTTTATGAACTTCAGGAAACACTGATAGAAACACTGTTAAAATCACTTTAGAAGAAAAAGTATGGGTAAATTTACAGTTTTTGTATCATAGCATGTAAAATATTCATATATTTTATGCTAACCTAAATTGCATTTATATTTACATACCACAATACATTTTTTTAACACATAATTTGATACAAGAAACTTAATATAAAGAGCGGAGCGAATGCGTTAAAACAATAAAATGAAAAAAATAAACATAAATTTATTTCTTCATCGAGTAAATATGCCAAAGGAATCTAGAAGATTTCACAAAATTTATCTTTATGTAATATCAACATACGATCAACTAAAACATCGTTAGTCTATTTAAAAGAAATAAAAAAAAAAAAACTAGATTCTGGCTATTAGGAATTAAGATTGTTTTAAATATCTAACCAAGAGAGTAAATATATAAGTAGTAAAGTTTTAGATACACAATTAATTGTTTGGCTAACATTTTTAAGTGTTTGTAGTTACTATGAAAACTTTATACCGATATCGAAAGATAGAAAGCTCTGTCTAGTTTTCGTATGGAATAATTTCTGAAGCTTATTTCAAAGGAATACAAATTTCTTTTTTTATTACTAACGTGGTTGATATCGAATAAAAATCATAATAGGAATATTTCAATCGTTTTATAAAACTGTTTTTAAAATAAACCCTTATATGATCACTTCGTTGTCCGTCTGTCTGCCAAGACCCTTTTCCTCAGGAGTGTGTGGAGGGAGGTATCAAATACTCAAGTCTGTAATTCCTTAGAGCTGTGAAAAAGTTAAACTTCTAAGTGAACGCAATCAATAGATATGGCCGTCTCTGCCGCATAGTTTGCGCACTCGCAAAGGGATTAAAAACCTATTGGGTACTTCCAGTTGACATAGAATCATGAAATTTGGCAAGAAGCAATATTTTATAACGCAAGTAAAAGAAAAAATCCGAATACCGTAAATTTGTAGTTGCAATAAAATTATATTTTTTTGCGATTACAAACTTATTTGCAGTTGGTAAACTGACTATGCCATATGTCGATGTATGGGGACAACACTTGTCCAACGGCATAATTAAGTTTGTCCCTCAATATAGTTTATATTATCGTTAGAGTTGTTCGGTTCTTCCTTTAATAATGCTACATGACATGACAGAGATGACCGTTGATGGATTTGCGTAAAAAAACTAATACAAAACTTTTAATTAAATTAATTTAAAATGTAATGATTAAAATTAATTAAATACTAAATTAAGAGTAAACAAGCAGATTAGGTCTGAACTTATCTATTCTTGCAATGAGTTATCATACTTACACAGCATTTTCGTGGGAACGGGTTATTATAGTTTGTCCTGATGACCGCGTAACTAGTTTTAGTAATCCAGGTTAAGCCAAACTTCACGTAAATATTGACAATATTTAAGAAAGTAACATAAGTTTATGCTATATTTAACTCTATTGCTTTTACAATGAGTCAAATCCCGTCTAATGGAAACCTATTTTCAGCAAGACCATATAATTCAGTTTTATATACATACTAGCTGATCAGGTAAACGTTATTCTGTCATTTCTGTATTTAATGGCTTGTCCACGACGGTAAATATGAGTTCAATCTGTGAAGTACTTTAGAAGTTATAGATTCACTAACAGAATTTTTATGAAAGATATTAATGATCAACAATTATTCCCTAAAACATGAATTATTTTACGACACATATTATTTACTTTAATAAAAAATAATTAAATAACTTATTTCTCTTTACTTTTAAATAAACGAATGAAAATTTATTAACATTTTTTTTCTTGTTATATGTGTCACGCATTTAAGTTTAAAAAGCTAAAAATATTTCAATGCCCGCCATTAGGTTAAATAATACACATTTTCATATTGCTTTGCACAGAACGGTTTCTATATAGCACGCTGATATAGCGCAAGTACTTAACTAAAACAAAGGTGTAATGACAAATTAATATAATCGACAATTCTAAGTAAAGTTTTCGTTAGTATTAAACAAAATGTTTACCGTCTACGTTTACCTTGTGCGTTATCTACTATTTTAGCATTACAATTAGAGCTAATTCAATGTTTAGTTACCTATACGCTAAAAGTTGCGTGTATACTGCGAATCATTCGATTCACAATATTTGGCAATATTTGGTAAACATATCAGTAGATACAGCTGATCTTGTATATTGATTTTAAAATATATTATTACGATAGTTTTAAAATAATCTCGTTTAACTGTACATTATTTTATTTTATAAGAACATTTATTATCAATTTAACCACTAGGTTCACAAAGGTCCTTCTTACGACCTTGTACTTCCCTTTCCCACGGGTTATCCATCATCCTCTTTAGATTATCCATCCATCCATCCATCCATATCCATCCATGGATATCCATCCATCGATAACATCTCCGAACCTGTTTTCGTCTATAATATAAGTTATAATAAAAATTAAAAAAATACAGTCAAAAGTACTTCTCCCACGGACTCTCAAGGACAGTCACACAGTGGCATAAAGTCCCACACACTCCCATACACTTCCACACATTCCCATACACTCCCGCACACTTCCACATATACCGGTCACTGAGAAGAGGCGGAAAGAAACGTGATCTGATATATAAATCTCTTTAACTGTGTAAATAATATTTATAGTTAAAAATTATATTATTTTTAAAAGGTTCAGACATCATACACGTAATGACAGTAAAACCTTCCTGATAAAGTCCTTGAACTTATGTACGGCAAATCGGTAGTGTCCATATTTTTAAATTATTTATTTACTTTAACACTTTCATAATATACATTAAAACAAGTAAAGAAAAATAGACAAAGAACATTGCTTAGTGCTACCATAATTAAAAATGAAGACTATATGATAAATAGAATATAACGAGTAACAAGAATAATAAGACAAACAAATCTAAAGGTAACAAACAAGTAAACAACTTAAATTCTAATGAATGGTAAACTACTGGATCAACATACCTCTTCTAACTGAGTAAAATATTTTTTGATTGCAGGAACGTCGTCATGTAAAACGATTTGTTGAGTAGGTTAATAATCGCGTTATTCGCGCTATGGGAGCATTATACCCCATGTTCGGGAGCACTCTTTCTGTTCCAAATAGATTAATATAAATTTGGTCTTGGTAATTTACCTGGAACAGTAAATGACAAAGATGATAAAAGATTCCTTGCCTCTATAGAGCCTTTAATCAACTTCGACAGGAAAACAACATCTAGCATGCGTTATCGTTTATAGGTTTTTAGCTTTATAGCCACTATTTCTCTTAATGTTAAGTGGCGATGTGGCCCCAGATGGTGACACGTTAAGACTAGTGGGAAAACTGGCTTTCAAGTGCAGCTGCCGGAATAAACCTAAAGGTACTTGGCGCCCAGATATTCAACTTGCGGGCGATAGAAAGTACCCTAACGCCATGCTCTTAATCAAGATGTTTACCTTCACCGAAAGCTCAGGCTCATTGCAGGGATTTGAACTCACGTCGAACGACGTTGATTACACGCTAGTGCTGAGTCAGAGTTAATTACTGCCTCCAGTTTGCCAGTTAACTTAACGTTCATGGTTACTTCTCTATTCCTTACAGTTGAAGCGTAAATGTATTTATCCTATAACATTTCTCTAATAAATAAGATATAAAACTCAAAAATATTTTTTTCAAATCTGAATGTTAGTCCTAGAGATCAGCGCTTTTTTTAACTGACTACACTGTTAGCCTTAGAGGCCCTATCCAAAAACAGAGCCGCTGCGGTTTTACAGCTTCTCCGAACTTGGGGGCGAGCGCTTAGGGCACTCAGCCGCGAAAGTTTTTGACGACTCGCACGAGGGTGCCAGAGTGGCCGAATCTCGGCTCGGGCAGTCGTCGCGAATGCGAAAAGGTCGCTATCTAACTAATTCTCTACTCCTACAAATTCGAGCTAACTAATATATACTCATATGCACGTTCTCCTCCCCCTGGGAGGAAGGAGGGAGCCATGCGTATGTGTATTTAGTGATCGGAATGGTTTTTCTATACTAACTAACCCATTAGTCTAACTGGCGCAAAAAAAGAAAAAAAAGGACCCTTAAAAAACCTATGTACCAGTGTGGTGTGCACGTTTGTGTGTTCATATGTGTGTAATGTTGTATGTGGGTAGCTAAGTGTTGCTCGTATAGTGTAACTTGTATCGCGCGGCCGGCTGTCTGACCCAAGGGTTTCACACCGAGGAACGGACCTAGGCTAGGGTTGCCGCTAGAGAGGGTGGACGTGACGGGTTTGCGGGAGCGAAGTTGACCGCCCGTCCTCTGCGGAGAGAACTGTGGTTACACGGGCGTGGGGGTGGCAGGCTCTGTTTGGAGAGGTGGTGGAATAGAACGCGTTTGCTGTTTCGATTTGGTCGAGCGGGTCAGTGAAGATGTTGCGCGGCCGGCGTTTACTCCGGCAGGCATTGGGGTCAGGAACATAGGAAGCTGCCGCTTTGATTAGTGAATTCGTGTGGTTCGACGCGGTGTCGAAATACGAGCGAGAAAGGTGTTTAGCAAAAGCATGTATCGAAAGAAGGTCCATATCTCCGGTAAGGCAGTGAAGAAACCTATTCTGGATGGCTTGTAAACGTTTCTAATTATATCTTGACATATGTGCGAACACAACGCAGCTATATGTCATTATCGGTCGGATACACATCTTGTACAGCGTAAGCTTATGTCTCCTGGACATTTTGCTTGCAGCACATAACAGAGGATGTTATCGGGCGAGGGTCCAGGCAGCCGTTTTCCTAACCAGAGTGACGTGACGTATAAAGAAGAGTCTACTATCTAGGGTTACACCTAGATTTTTGGTCTCCTTTACTCAGGGGATCGGAATACCGAAGAGTTCAAGGGGACGACTCTTGAGGTTTTTCGGTATCTGTGAGGCGGTTTGGTCGAAGGGCCTGCGCTCTTCGTGGGGTTGATGGCTATTCGCCAGTCGTTAAACCACTTCCCAAGAGTGGTCACGGCTCTTTGGATTCTACATTTGAGGTTGAGTCTTTGCCTTTGAGAGGAGTATATGACTGTATCGTCAGCGTATAGCCCTACCTCAACTTTCTCGGGAAGTTTTGGTAGGTCACTGACGTACAGATTGAAGAGGCTAGGAGCCAGGATGGAACCTTGGGGGATGCCTGAGCGTACAGGGTGGGGTGTGGATAGTTCACCTTCCACTCTGTAGCGAAAGGTGCGGTCTTTGAGATAATCGCGGATGATTTTAACTAATCTATCGGGGACTTCGCGAGAGTACAGCTTATAGACTAAACCTTCGTGTCACACCTTATCAAAGGCCTTGGCTACGTCGAAGAAGACTGCAAGTGTACGACGGGGTTTATATAACTCGGAAAATTTAAGCGTAATGTGCTCCGTGAGGCGATGCACTTGGTGCGTGCAAGAATGTCTAGCACGAAAACGGAATTGCTCAGGCAGATAGAGGTTTTTCTCCTCTATTACGGACTTGAGACGGTTCAGAAGGAGCCGCTCATAGATTTTACCTAGGGTATTGAGAAGACTGATAGGGCGGTAGCTGTCTGGAAGCGATGCGCTCTTGCCGGGCTTGATCAGCGCTTTCAAACGAACAAAAAAATAATCTCTAGAGCTTTATTAACCGACTTCAATAAAAGAAAGAGGTTATTGATTCGAAAGTATAAATACACTCATCAAAAAAGTCTAAGCAACATGTACTAATTTAAATTTTAGGATGGTTCTTCACATTATAACGTTGTCTTTTATTTTTAAAATAATATCTTTAGGGTTCTATGATGTAAAAATAACAGCTGTTGTCTTTATAAGTTCTTTTAATAACAGAAATGAACAATATTAGAATATACTGTAGAAACTAAGATACATAAGAAACTAAACTTTTTTTCTTACAAAATGAAATTTCTAAAGAAAATGTATTTATTGTGAAAGAATAGAACAATTTAATACAAAGTATGGGCTCCTCTGCTATTCAGAACTTGTCGGCAACGATTATTCATTGAATTAATGAGACTGTTTATGTCATCTTGCGGTATTCGCTCCCAATGGAATTGTAGCAAATCCTTCAGCTGTTGGGTTGTTGTCGCTCCGTCCAAGTCCTTCAAAACACGTCTCTGGAGCATGTCCCATGCGTGCTCGATGGGGTTGAGATCTGGCGATTGTGCAGGCCAGGGCAATACCCGGATGTTCTCCGTTGCAAAGTATTCACTGGTTCGCCGAGCTGTATGTGAACGCGCATTGTCATGCATTAACCTAAAATCGGAGCCAAAGGTTTGTGCAAATGGGTAGACATAAGGTCTGAGAATAACCTCAATGTAATTTTCAGCATTATGTTTCCATTTACAAAAACGAGCTCAGTTCGCCTGTTCTTCATAATACCCGCCCATAACATAACTGTTGAGCCGCTGTATGGATGAACTTCCTGAACGCACCTGAGCCTTTCAGTATTTCCGCGCTGACGATATACTCGCACCCTTCTTGTATCAGGCTTAAACCCGAATCGCGACTCATCGGAAAACATAATTTTATCCCATTGTTCCTGGGTCCATGTTATGCGTTTTCTACACCATTCATATCGACGAGCGCGATTCCCGTGACGTATCGGTGGGCACCTGATTGGGCGTCGAGTTTTTAGGCCGTACTCATGCAGTGGATTTCACACAGTTTGAGGACTTACATCAACACCACTTGAAATTTGTAGCCTCAAACTTATCTCGCGAGCGGTTAACATCGGCTGGCGTCTTGCAGTCAGTTGTATGTACCGGTCTTGCCGAGTGGTTGTACTCCTTTTACGGCCTGGATGCTGTTCAGCGGGTTCTCCTGTATTATTGTAGCGCTGCCAAAGACGACAAATAACACTTCTATGAATGCCAAAATGTCGATATACCTGAGATTTATTACTTCCCGCTTGCAACATCCCTACAGCTCTTTGCATTTCATCTGCCATCAAATGACGTCGCTTTATGAAGTAAAGAATATCTAACAATTCAATTTTGTCGCTAACTTTATTTAAATGGTTGGTAAAATTATAAAATCAAGACTAAAGTAGCAATTAAAACACACTTAAATTCAAACAAATTAGCAGTCATTTGAATTTTATAAAAAAAACGAAATATAATCAAATTTTTTTTTACAACCAGCCAGTATGTCATCAATAACAAAAAAGTTTACTTACCTACGCACTTCGTTTGAGTAAATATTTAGAAATTAATTAATATAAATGGAAAAATTTGTAATATCACGCATGTTGCTTAGACTTTTTTGATGTGTGTATATATTTATTTATTTTTTGTTGGAAAAAGGATATCTCAAGGGAGGTCCCATTTTAATTTCATTGGCATTGCACCTTCAACTTCGAAGATATGCCAGGGAACTTCTCTAAATCATTGAAGTATTTTTTTTTAAATTATCTTGTAATTATTAATAGCAAGGTCGGTATACATATATATAGGATACGTTTGTTTCATTTCCTGTAATTTGCCGATACAACGTCAATGCGTAAATTTTGAATGTAATGCGAAGTTAAAATTATATACTGTTTTTATAAGGCGCGATGCGACGCTACGACGAAGTCAGATCATTTGTAACTGGGTCACTTTTATTCGCGACCCGGAATAGTTTCCCACTGTCAGCGTTTGTCGAGTACCGTCGGTGACTCTCCGACAAGAATGAATGGACGGGATTTATTTTTAAATTACAATTTTCCCTTTATTTTCGGATATTACATCGGCTTGTGAGATAGTGTTTTGAATTCCTTTGGATTATTAGTTTACGTAGAAATTTGTTTGTTTTTTTTGTGTTACATTTTTTTTACATTTTTGCATTTTTTCACGAATTTCTATATTATGGTTAAAGTTATATGAAACAATGAGCTGAAATTATAGAGAAAATAGTACGAGTATTATAAATAAATTGAGTGTATATAAACTATGTGTATTTCTTTTAAACGTTCTGTAACCTAAACAGTTTGACAGATTGTAACATATATGTAATTAGATTCTCGGAAACGGCTCCATTGATTTGGATTATACTTTGCATTCCAAGATGACATTGATGTGTTTTTTTTTTGTAAAACACCTAGCACATCTCAGTGACCTGGATATTAAAATTTAATTACTGTTGGAATAATAAGATTCTTTATGACTTAGATTCTAGTTTAGTTTATATTATTTATGATATAAGCTGATTGACAACACAAATTTTCTATGAAGGAAAATGGAGAACTCTATGTCATTGTGTAATGTAAGAACGATGGTATAAAATAAAAGTGATTAATAGTAAAAGCGTCAAGTTTAATAAGAGTATAAAAACCCATAATCTAACAATTACGACGTCTGAGAATTAAAAAAAGTGGAGAATAATTTCATTGGCCGGTGAGACAGTTCCACGTCTTCATAGTAAGGCAAAGAGATATGATATAGCGATCTTTTTTGTTAGAGCCTTGATAGAGGTTATCATCGTAAAGTTTTGGGGACGGAGCCAAGCGCGTGTGGTTCTGTTAAAAAAGTTAATTAGGTGGATCGAATCTTCATAACACCTATGATACATACGGTAGAAAACGCTCGGCGAGGCAAAATTCAAATTGGCAAATTATGACCTTGACCATCTGGGATGATTCTTTACTTAGAAAATGTTGCGTGCAACTGTACCTGGTAAGTGCATTTTCGCATTGTAGCTAATGTTAAATAAATAAGTCATTAGAATATTTAGGCTAGCTTTCTACGTTTTTTAGTGAACTCTTTATCAATCAGATAGTATACCGTGCGCGAACATACGTAGACTTATGTTTGTTTATGTATCCTCATTTTCTTGAAATTTGTTTATATCGAAAGTTGCTTATAGGACAGGAAGAATAACAATTTTTATTTTCATTTATCACCGACAGGGTATTTAAAATTTATCGAGAACAGATGCGGAGGAATGAATAAAACCAGTGTATCTATAATAATCAATCTACAGATCTGCCTGTACATAATATTTTTTTTTTTTTTCAAATTTCTCGATAGATATCACTGTTTAAAGAACGTGGAACAAAAATATGCTATTGTACATTTGTTTGTATGTGCGGTTTCAACTCAAAAACGACTCGACGTATTCTTATGAAATTTTGTTTAGAAGCTTATGCCATTTGTCAATTTGTAAATATACCTTTAGAAATAAAAAATAAAAAATAACAAAAGAAAATTTTAACCGATTTAAAAAATTATTCCATAATTGATAGTTTTCTCCAATTTTCCACCGATTCTGGTCTAAAAATGTACCTAGATGGGAACCATATGTCATTCCATATTTGATAAGGTATAACAATTGATAAAAATATATTTAGACATCTTAAAAAAGAGTAGTAAAAGATTTTGATAAACTTATGTACACGGGGAGTAAAATAATATATTATTTCTCTTTTGATAGACTATATGCATTATCAATAATATGAGTAAATATAAAATTACGGGGTGACTATAATTACTGAGTAACGAATACATGTGGAGCCACGGGCACATCGCTAATATTATATCTATACTAATATTAAACAAATGAAGAGTTTGTTTGGTTGAATGCGGTAATATCAGGAAGTACTGATTCGAATGGAAAAAATATTTTAGTGTTCGATAGCTGATTTATCGAGGAAGGCTAATAGAGGCTATATAACATCACGCTACGACCAATAGCAGTGGAGCATCAATGGAACATGTTGCAAAAAAGGGGAAAATTTATTCCTTTTGAGAGCTTACATTATGTGACACAGACGATGTTACACGGGTAAGCTAGTATACTTATAAAATGGATGTCCGTATTTAAATGAGATTTATAAATAGCCTTTGACCAATCGCTATGAAAAATATTAGATCTAAGAGTTTTTTTTTTTTTTTTTTTTTTATGGAGAAGGTTTTTATACTATCCCTGAACGCGATAAAACTAATTATGTATTAACGTAACAACAAAGTATCACTATAGAAATAGTGATACCAGTAAAAGTAATTTACATATTTTTAAATGAATTGATACTTTGAACTTGTTATATTACATATAGATAAAAGATCTGTATTTCCCGAATCATAAAACGGCGATAAGTTGTTGTTTCAAGTACTAATGTACTATTTGAAATCGTAGTAAATAATATAAAGTAATAATTTAAAGTATTATTTGTATATTATGAAGTAGAAAACAGACATGAAGTCCACCTGGTGGAAGGTTTTTTTTTATAGAACTGTCTATACTGTTAGCCTTAAGGGCCCTGAAGCTCCAGACGGCTTTTACAGCTTCATCGTGGTTTGCACCTTGGAAGGACTGTAGTTAGTTCTGAAGCAAATCTTAATATGTACTAAATAGAACTGAAAATTTGATATAATATGTAAAATGTAAAAGAAAAATGTATGTTCATAATATGGACTGCATTTATTATATTTGAAAACTTCGTTAATTTTCGCTAAGACCTAAAAAAGAATTTCTAAATAATATACGTTTAAAAACAAATACGCCCGTACACATTAAAACTTCATAGAAAATATTTTCTGATAAACTAAACTAAATACACTAAAAGTTCAAGTCTACGTAACTCCTTTTAATGGAAAAACATGAAACCCAAAGCTTAATAATATACTATTAAATTTCTACACCCATAGTACCATTAGAATTACCGACAGCGTTAACGATTTCCATAAATGGCATTTAACGATAAACTGTATATTACTTACTACCTGTAATTACTTAATAGTTATCGGACTTAAATTAAATAACTTGTGTATAGTTAAGGTCTTAAAGGTACATAATAAAACGTATGTTTTTAAGTTTTACGGACATCGATAAACTTCTTTTAAAATCATTCAAAGGCATGTTTTTTTTTAATGACTAGAATAAAAATAGCGCAAGAATAGTAAAACAATAAGATTGACATCATCTTTAGGTTATAATCACCTAATGCTCAGCATAGGCTGGCTTCTCTTCTTCTATGTCACTTATCCCGGTCTTGAGTTAATCGCATCCATGTCTGACCCACGATTTTAACAATAACTTCAACAAACGAGCTAGTTCTCAACTGGTCAATCTGACTTCTTGTCACGTATAACCCGCAAAAGTTAACTTGAGACTGAGGTACTGTTTGTGGACCGTACCATACAGGTGATGTACAGTTATTTTTCAGGGATAGCATAAAAACAACTGATTAATTATCTACGAGTACTGACGCATCGATGACAAGAGCGGTAGCTTTTGTCCACTTGCCGTCACTATGTCTGGCGACATGTCCTGTCAAATTCCATTTTAGTTTTGTGATAGTATTTCCAACGTCGTGGATCCTCGTGATGTAAGATACTAATCGATATTCATATATCAGTAGTTCTGTCTGTGCATACATTTTTTGATAGAAATCTATTACAAAAGCCACGATTACGAATATGACTTTAAAAATTTATTGTCTGTCTGTCTGGATTTATCTCAAAAACAGCTTGACGGACTTTTAGGAAATTTGTACACATTCTCGTCTCTATGTAACATATCTAATACTATTAAGTAGTTTATCGGAAACGGCTTCAAAGTTTTGGATTACATTTATTATTTACTTAAATATTTTACATTCAAAGTTTACATATTTATGTGTTTTTTAAGTTACCGATCAAACCTCGGTCGCCCAGATAATATATTAAATAATTCTATGTATGTAATTATATGTAGCTGTATAATAAGTCATCAGTAATACTTTTTGTAAATCGTATAATATAAATATTTATTAATTCTCAACCGAGTTCGATGAAATTTTGTACACGAAAAGTATATGGCATTCGTTAGCCAAAAAACGATTAAAAATAACGTTAAGACACTAATTTAATTACTGTTTATTAAACGCATGAGGTGCCGCGGGCACAGTTAGCGTTTTTTTATTAGAATTATTGTAATACATAAAGATAATTCGCTAATAATGTAAATGAGTAGTTTATATTCATTACCGTATCAATACCGTATTTGTATTAAAATTTTTTTTCGTAATAATTTCATACATAATATTTAACTGCGCTACTAGTATGCTCGAGGTACTAGGTTCGATTTCCAGATCGAACAAAACGTGTTATTGGGTTTTTCTATGCAAATCTCAGTAGCAAATCGGATTTTGGTTTTGTGCCCGATTAATAGCAGTAGGCTCGCCCCTATTACATGGAACCTAAAAACATACCCAGCGATGATACAGGGGATACAGGCGTGATGGTATGTTTATGTTATAAATAATTTTTTTTTGTCATTTATGTCTTAAAATATTTTAATATAATAACGATCAAGAATATTCTTGGCGCTAGGAGAGAAAAGTTATATATTTAGCCGCGGTTAAGGCTAAGGTTATCATGATAACAAACTGTGAAAAGACGCAATGCTTAATTAGTATCTCACATAACAACTGATTTAACCCTTGATTTGTTTATTTAAACATTATTTAAAACACGTAAGTAATCTTTTTTAAAGATATATATTTAATTACATTTTTGGGTGTTAATTTTTAGAGAAAGGTTTAAATGAATGAACGCTGTAAAAAGTCGATTTCTGTCTTGCTAGTTTTATATCTAATTGTTTTCTCGTTCATAACTTGGCCGCCGCGGCCACGAGTATAGCATAATAATATATGGTATGTATATGGTCTTGTATGTATCTATATTTTTTCCTTTTTATTTATTTTTGTATAATATTATATTCTTGTATTTAAATTTTATTACTATTCTAGTTTTATAGTTTTGTGTCAGCTCATGCTTGTTTTATTTTTAAATTTATTTTCCTATTGCTAGTGATTTTTTTTTTTGCACATTGGCTGATAGAAAATGCTTTATATGATTAAGCTCACCAGTGTACAAACTAAAAGTGCAATAAAGTATTAATTCAATCACGCCAAAAAAAATAATTTAAAAATAATCCCATTTTAATCCAAAATTTAAAATGTATATATATAATATTCTTAACATGTGAAAACATTGAGTGTAAGTAATTTTTTTTTTATAAATCAATATTTTTTTTTTTTAATACAACTAAATTATCAAACAAGCAAGCGGCCCGCCTAATAGTAAGCGGCTACCTCACCTATGGACGCTTGTAATACCATAGGCATCACTAGCGCGTTACCGTCCTTGAACACCCTTTTCTTAAGGCTGGAAACCCTACTCACCGCAGGAACTTAGCATAAGGTTATTTAGCTGCTATTTTCTATAGAGTGGAAGTAAGACTGACCCGAGTGGAGAAAAATCTCCAAAGAAATTTCTCTTTGCCCTATCTCTCTCGATTCTCGAATATATACTACGTTATGATAACTGCTAGCCTTAAGCTTGAAATTCGACCAGCGGCTTTTTGATCATAGACTATTTTCTGTTTGATATTTACAGTATTCATGAACCTAAACCATGAGTATTATCTACATCACTTGCTGTCACTTTTCCTTGAGTGACAATGTCAATATTGGGGGGGGGGGGGGGGGGTCTAAGTTAAATGACACTTGTCGGGTTAGGATTCCATATACGCAATACGCTTAAAGAGGGGTTATAAAGCTTTTGCTTCACGTATTAATAATATATAGATTACACTTATTATGTTTTGAAATTCGTTTGTGAATTTAAGAGCAGTTTCCTATTGGTATATTTATCTCAAGATTATGTACATAGCTATTAAAAATATTTTTAAAGATAAGACAAATACGGTAGCGACTTTATTATTCCATCCTATATTTTATCAGCATCGTTTATGTATTCTATTTTAATGACTCTGGCATTTTATTCGTAGAATACATTTGTTTTCGAAGCCATAAAACCGATTTTTTATTATCTAGTTTTGCTGTCCGCGACTTTTTAATCAGTTATGTAACAGAAAAGTTTTTTTTGCGGTAAATATGAGCATATGTATAGTGTATGTGTAGTTAAATTAGTATTTCTACGTTTGTGTTGACGTTAGTATCGGCTATACAATGATTGTTCGCTAGGAGATCTATGAATTTTCCAAGGTATATTGAAGAAAAATTAGTTTTCTTATAGGGATTAAATAATGTAATGACCACCATATAATAAATATGTTGGGCCCCTAAGCGAACTTACCAAAAAAAGTACTTTATACTGGCAAAAATAGTAAATGATCACCAAATATTAGCAAGTAAATTAATGTGCTAGTAATACCTATCAAACGTTGTGGCTGGGTTAGGTTATGTTTGACTTGTGGCAAGAAATAGGGGAAAACTGCCGCAGAAGCAGCCGCGGAGCGAGCTTCGGATTCCATTAAGTACTTAATATTGACAGTTTGGTGGGCATTTACTAATTTTGGTTTTTCTTTGTATTATTATTTTAGATTAGCAATTAGTTTTCTTTAATAAGGACATTAAAATGTAAAATTTTTGAATTTAATATTACATTGAATTTTGAATTAAATTTTGGTGGTTATTTACTATTTTTGGCAATATAAAAACATTGTTTGGGGTTATCTTTTACTATTTCTGATGATTAGTAAAACAAAAGCCTTACTTAAATGTATAACGTTGACAGTTGAATTTAGTCCTTTTTTGACTTATACAAAAAAGTAAAAACTCTAATGTACACACATCAAAAAAGTCTAAGCAACATGCGTGATATTACAAATTTTTCCATTTATATTAATTAATTTCTAAATATTTACTCAAACAAAATGCGTAGGTAAGTAAACTTTTTTGTTATTGATGACATACTGGCTGGTTGTAAAAAATATATTTGATTATGTTTTGTTTTTTCATAAAATTCAAATGACTGCGAATTTGTTTGAATTTAAGTGCGTTTTAATTGCTACGTTTAGTCTTGATTTTATAATTTTACCAACCATTTAAATAAAGTTAGCGACAAAATTGAATTTTAAGATATTCTTTACGTCATGAAGCGACGTCATTTGATGGCAGATGAAATGCAAAGAGCTGTAGGGATGTTGCAAGCGGGAAGTACATAATCAATCTCAGGTATCTCGACATTTTGGCATTCATAGAAGTGTTATTTGTCGTCTTTGGCAGCGCTACAATAATACAGGAGAACCCGCTGAACAGCATCCAGGCCGTAAAAGGAGTACAACCATTCGGCAAGACCGGTACATACAACTGACTGCAAGACGCCAGCCGATGTTAACCGCTCGCGAGATAAGTTTGAGGCTCAAATTTCAAGTGGTGTTGATGTAAGTCCTCAAACTGTGCGAAATCGACTGCATGAGTACGGCCTACGAGCTCGACGCCCAATCAGGTGCCCACCAATACGTCACGAGAATCGCGCTCGTCGATATGAATGGTGTAGAGAACGCATAACATGGACCCAGGAACAATGGGATAAAATTATGTTTTCCGATGAGTCGCGATTCGGGCTTAAGCCTGATACAAGAAGGGTGCGAGTGTATCGTCGGCCCGGAAATACTGAAAGGCTCAGGAGCGTTCAGGAAGTTCATCCATACAGCGGCTCAACAGTTATGTTATGGGCGTGTATTATGAAGAACAGGCGAACTGAGGTCGTTTTTGTAAATGGAAACATGAATGCTGAAAATTACATTGAGGATATTCTCAGACCTTATGTCTACCCATTTGCACAAACCTTTGGCTCCGATTTTAGGTTAATGCATGACAATGCGCGTTCACATACAGCTCGGCGAACCAGTGAATACTTTGCAACGGAGAACATCCGGGTATTGCCCTGGCCTGCACAATCGCCAGATCTCAACCCCATCGAGCACGCATGGGACATGCTCCAGAGACGTGTTTTGAAGGACTTGGACGGAGCGACAACAACCCAACAGCTGAAGGATTTGCTACAATTCCATTGGGAGCGAATACCGCAAGATGACATAAACAGTCTTATTAATTCAATGAATAATCGTTGCCGACAAGTTCTGAATAGCAGAGGAGCCCATACTTTGCATTAAATTGTTCTATTCTTTCACAATAAATACATTTTCTTTAGAAATTTCATTTTGTAAGAAAAAAGTTTAGTTTCTTATGTATCTTAGCTTCTACAGTATATTCTAATATTGTTCATTTCTGTTATTAAAAGAACTTATAAAGACAACAGCTGTTATTTTTACATCATAGAACCCTAAAGATATTATTTTAAAAATAAAAGACAACGTTATAATGTGAAGAACCATCCTAAAATTTAAATTAGTACATGTTGCTTAGACTTTTTTGATGAGTGTACATATTATGCATAATAAGTACATACATACAATTTTGTTCTCTCAAAAATAGGACAACTATGTATGACTTTTCCTTTTATTATCTCTGAGTTTTGACTTTTAAATATAATTTACGTACAATACAGCGTTCATGTGTGTGATAAATATATTTATTTTTGGAAAAAATTAATCGTATGCCATTATTCATTTTTTTAAACGCGGTTAAGGCTAAGGTTATCATGATAACAAACTGTGAAAAGACGCAATGCTTAATTAGTATCTCACATAACAACTGATTTAACCCTTGATTTGTTTATTTAAACATTATTTAAAACACGTAAGTAATCTTTTTTAAAGATATATATTTAATTACATTTTTGGGTGTTAATTTTTAGAGAAAGGTTTAAATGAATGAACGCTGTAAAAAGTCGATTTCTGTCTTGCTAGTTTTATATCTAATTGTTTTCTCGTTCATAACTTGGCCGCCGCGGCCACGAGTATAGCATAATAATATATGGTATGTATATGGTCTTGTATGTATCTATATTTTTTCCTTTTTATTTATTTTTGTATAATATTATATTCTTGTATTTAAATTTTATTACTATTCTAGTTTTATAGTTTTGTGTCAGCTCATGCTTGTTTTATTTTTAAATTTATTTTCCTATTGCTAGTGATTTTTTTTTCACATTAGCTGATAGAAAATGCTTTATAGGATTAAGCTCACCAGTGTACAAACTAAAAGTGCAATAAAGTATTAATTCAATCACGCCAAAAAAAATAATTTAAAAATAATCCCATTTTAATCCAAAATTTAAAATGTATATATATAATATTCTTAACATGTGAAAACATTGAGTGTAAGTAATTTTTTTTTTTATAAATCATTTTTTTTTTTTTTTTAATACAACTAAAGTATCAAACAAGCAAGCGGCCCGCCTAATAGTAAGCGGCTACCTCACCTATGGACGCTTGTAATACCATAGGCATCACTAGCGCGTTACCGTCCTTGAACACCCTTTTCTTAAGGCTGGAAACCCTACTCACCGCAGGAACTTAGCATAAGGTTATTTAGCTGCTATTTTCTATAGAGTGGAGGTATTCCACCTGTCGGACTGGCCCGAGTGGAGAAAAATCTCCAAAGAAATTTCTCTTTGCCCTATCTCTCTCGATTCTCGAATATATTACGTTATGATAACTACTAGCTCTAAGGTTGAAATTCGACCAGCGACTTTTTGATCATAGACTATTTTCTGTTTTACATAATATACAGTATTCATAAACAAAGAGTATTATTTACATCACTTGCTGTCACTTTTCGTTGAGTGACAATGTCAATATTTTGGGGGGTCTAAGTTCAATGGCACTGGTCGCGTCAGGATTCGCAGTATTAATTTATTTTATTTAATATATTAGTAACAGATATTATAGATAAATTTTAGCTTTCTGGTGGACGCAGTGTATACTGATTTCTCTAAAGCATTTGATAAAATAAATCATTCAATATTACTGAACAAGTTATTAAGGGTCGGTATACACGGTAACCTTCTAAGGTGGATTGAGTCGTATATAAGAAACCGCAGTCAAGCTGTAGCACTCAAAGGTTATCGTTCTAGGTTTCTAGCGATTTCTTCCGGTATTCCCTAAGGATCTCATCTTGGGCCTTTCCTATTTACGCTGTATATCAATGATATAGGGGCATGTTTTAAGGAGTCTTGTCATTTACTCTATGCAGACGATACAACAATTTTTAAAATCGTTCAATCAGAGGCTGACTGTATGCAATTACAAAATGATCTCTATATGTTTAATGAATATTGCTTGTCAAATCAATTATTTATTAACAGTGACAAGTGCCACATTATTTCTTTCACACGGAAACGAAATCTTTTAATTTACAACTATGAACTGTCTGGGAATATAATTAAACGTGTTAATGAAGTTCGTGACTTAGGTGTCATTCTGGATTCAGGATTGCACTTCAATCTTCATGTAGATACTATCGTCTCTAAAGCTCTTAAGAAACTCGGCTTAATACTACGTTTGGGTAAACCCTTTAAGAAAGTAGAAACTTTAAAAGTCTTATATTACGCCTATGTTCGCAGTATACTGGAGTTTGCAAGTGTAGTTTGGAGCCCACAATATGAAGTGCACATAGCCAGGATTGAGAAAATACAGAACAGATTTATAAAGTCCCTCGATTATAGAACTAGTCATAATTTTATTGATTTTAAAACAAGTGCTTCTAGGCATAATATGCAATCCTTAAAACATAGGAGGATATATCTTGATGCAATCTTCTTACATAAAATAATTAATCGCCATATAGATTCTTCTCCACTTCTGGAACACATTTCTTTAAAAATACCGCGATCAAACGCACGATCAAAGGACACATTTCATGTTCCCTTTTGTCGGACAAATTATTTCAAAAACTCCTTCTTTCAACGTTCTTGTTATTACTATAACAGATTTCTTAGTGATGTTGACATATTTTCAAATAAATTATCATCTTACAAAAGGAAGGTACGTGATTTGTTGAATAAAGACATGTTATGATATAATATAAATTTAACTCTTGTATGTTTTTATTTTAATGTTGATATTGAAATTCTAAATTTATTTAGTTCTTTTTTTTAATATGATTGTAACGCTACGATTTTTGAAAAATTATATATAGATATATGTACTTCAATATATGATACTGTAGGCCTGTTTATATAAATTATATTTAAACATGTTTATGTTATGGCTGTATGTTACCTTAATTAAATAAATAAATAAATAAACTTTTACCATGCCAAATCTCACAGTCTTCCGTGTACGCAATACGCTTAAAATGATACCGAAAGCTTTTGCTTCATGTATTAGTATATAGATTACACTTATTATGTTTTGAAATTCGTTTGTAAATTTAAAAGCAGTTTCCTATTGGTATACTTATCTCAAGATTATGTACATAGCTATTAAAAATATTTTTAAAGATAAGACAAATACGGTAGCGACTATATTATTCCATCCTATATTTTATCAGCATCGTTTATGTATTCTATTTTAATGACTTTGGCATTTTATTCGCAGAATACATTTGTTTTCGAAGCCATAAAACCGATTTTTTATTATCTAGTTGTGCCGTCCGCGACTTTTTAATCAGTTATGTAACAAAAAAGTTTTTTGTGCAGTAAATATGAGCATATGTATAGTGTCTGTGTAGTGAAATTAGTTTTTCTACGTTTGTGTTGACGTTAGTATCGGCTATACAATGATTGTTCGCTAGGAGGTCTATGAATTTTCCAAGGTATATTGAAGAATAATTAGTTTTCTTATAGGGATCAAATATCATAATGACCACCAAATTATACCACCCCCTAAGCACACTTACCAAAAAAGTACTTTATACTGGCAAAAATAGTAAATCATCACCAAATATTAGCAAGTAAACTAATGTGCTAGTAGGTAATACCTATCAAACGTTGTGGCTGGGTTAGGTTATGTTTGACTTGTGTCAAGAAATAGGGGAAAACGGCGGAAAAAGCTCCGGATTCTAAAGTTCAGTGGCCATTTACTAATTTTGGTTTTTCTTTGTATTATTATTTTAGGTTAAAAATTAGTTTTCTTTAATAAGATATTAAAATATAAAATATTTGAAATTAATTTCAAATTGAAATTTGAATTAAATTTTGGTGGTTATTTACTATTTTTGGCAATATAAAAGCATTTTTTGGGGGTTATATTTTACTATTTCTGATGATTAGTAAAACAAAAGCCTTACTTACATGTATAGCGTTTCACAGTTGAATTTAGTCCTTTTTTGACTTACACAAAAAAGTAAAAACTCTAATGTACATATTATGCATAATAAGTACACACATCCAATTTTGTTCTCTCAAAAATAGGACAACTATGTATGACTTTTCCTTTTATTATCTCTGAGTTTTGACTTTTAAATATAATTTACGTACAATACAGCGTTCATGTGTGTGATAAATATATTTATTTTTGGAAAAAATTAATCATATGCTATTATTAATTTTTTTAAATAATTCTATATCTATTTATAATTAAAATAATATAATAAGGGTACAGAAATACATAGATCGTTTTAAATCGTTTTGTGCAAAATTATTAATAATTTAAAACTCTTTCTCTAATTTCTATCAGTAGAAAATACTATTATAATTTTGTAGGCACGTTTGTTTTTATCTTTTTATATACCCAATTTGAGAACAACGTAGTTGGAATACCATAAAACTCAATATTTTTATGTTAGAATGAAATGCACTTTAAAACACTGGGATATTGGAAAAACATTAGTCCTGGATGAAAGGAGAGATATGAAAATGGAGCGGAAACCTTTCAGTGCTCTGCTGAGACTACGGATAGTGTTGCTACTAACGCTATCTAAAGATACGGTTGTAAATCAAAATCATTACGAGATTTGAAATAAATATACACAACTTGGATGAATGAATCGCAACTCCTTCTTACCGACACAATCGTTCCAATAAGCCCAAAGACGATATCTCTTCTCTATTACAAGTTTGGGAGGAGTTGGGCAAATTACTGCAACATTAGATTAAGGTGATTATAATCTTCTTATATCAATGAAGTAATAGAATACCAAACTTCGACTCGATCATATTTGTGGAATATGCTCACATTCAATCATCAGTTAGAAAAGAGCTGGTAATCTTAAAAAGCTGAACAGATTTTCTTGAATTATAACTAAAAGCACTCTCGATCAAGTTATCTATCACACAAATGAAAAAAATCAAAATCGGTTTAGCCGTTAGGCAGTTACAATGCCAAAGTACTATTGACACTTTCTCTCAGTAATATTTCTGTCACGTTGATATAAAAAGGAGTAAGCGTGCATATATAAAAACTGTAAGAAACCATTTTTTTTTCCCACGCTAGTTAGTATAGACCATATTTCAGATTATTAACTACATATACACAAGTCCCTTCCTTCCTCCCAGGAGAAAGGGACATGTATATATGTATATGTTAGCTTAGCTCTTACGGATTAGGAATTAGTCAGCGCGACCTCATTGCAATCGCGGCAACAGCCCATGCCGAGGTCCGGCCACTTTGGCACCCTTGCGCGCTTGTTGCCCACGCTTTCGCGGCCGAGCGTCTTAAGAGCTCGCCCCCAAGCCCGGTAAAGCTGTAAAAGCCATCAGCGGATCTGTTTACGGATAGAGCCTATAAGGTTAAACAGTAAAAGTAAGATCAGTTAAAAAATATATATGTATATATATCAAATCCCGTTGAAGCAGTTAAGAATCCTCAAGGCAAAAGCGATAGGCTTTCATTTCACGTGAAAGAGTTGTCATCATTTAATGTGATAATGTTTTTAATCTCTTAGAGTTTACTTTATACTTATATATATTGTTGCGTACTGAGTCTTGTTTTTTTATTTATTAATTTTACAAAAGTTATGGTAACATAAAAAAAATTGTTCCTTGTTGTATTTACAGTTTGAAACTAATTCCCAGAATTAGTTGTTCCTCTACATAAATTATTGCGAACAAAACAGCTGATTGTTCAAAATAGTTTAATTTTAACGAGATAGTAAACCGAAATATATAACGTTATATTTGATGGGAAAACGTTAGCTTGTACAGGAAAATTGTAAATGAGATAAAATCGCCATTAATAACACTGTGATAAAATTGATATATTGCACCCGCTTCGTCTCGATACAGCAATAACTCTAGTAATATAGTTGGAATATCTTATCTAGAAGCAACAAGTTACTTGATCAAAATTTATTATATTCACTTTTTAAATCCCTTTCTTTTTTTATTGTGAGTCGATAGTTCCTATGTTATCGTATATAGGAGGCCCATAAACAAAAGACAGCAGCAACCGTATTCCTAAAAACTACACCTACAAGTAAATCAAGTAAATGCATGAACGATTATTTCGACGAGACTACGACTTATGATCCATTTCTAAATATGAATTTTGATATGTTAAAATTTACTGGATATCAATGGATGGCCTCTAGTTGTCATTTTAAAGTTAAATATAATCATTTAATTAAACAACAAAAAACATACCAGTCTGTACGTTTTGTTGATAATGAATTGTTAATATAAACTCCAAAGCGGCTCTCGATTCTAAAACTTGACATTTTAAGAATTCGTCCTTGAAAGTAGATTTAGCTCAATAGTTTAAAACTTTAACATAATGTAACTGTATTTTTATGTTATGTTTGATAATTAATTAGTTTATTATGTAGGTTTTTTAAACTATTAACTTTCAATTTTCTTTTTAAAAATCAAATTAATTTATCTGTTTTAGTTACGAAGCCATTTATAAAAAGAGTATTTAAAAACTGAGCATTTATAAATCTATACGGCGACGATAAAATACGCTTTTGATTTTTTTTTTAATATTTATAAACAGGATTAAAGTGATCAAAATGAAATTAATGATACAGTTTTTGCTAAAATTTACAAGTAATCTTGCACTTTTCGAAATAAAATAATTTTATGATAGTATCGCTTCTGTATCTAGGTTTATTAAAGAAAACTGTAAAGACTTATTGATAGTAAATAAATAAAATAAAAAGGCAAAGCGCTCATGAACAGCTTTATCCGCGTGCGTTGGCGTAATGGTATAATGATAAGTTAATACAATGCTCCATAAAACATTGAATTTCAGTATATCTAATAAAAGTTCATGATACCATAGGCCTATCTCTTATACATAAGCCACAAAAAGGTATTTTGTTACAGAAATTTGATGATAATTAAAAAGTGATTTATTTACATTAATTTTAGGCATGGCATACTAATCCTTATGAACAAAAAATACTTCACCATAAAGACAATTTTTATGAACTTAAACTTTGCCCTTTAAAGCATGTTTTTTAGACACATAGTACAGGAGATAATGGAAAATTAAAATAATTTAACACTCAACTCGGGCCTATGACTATAGTACTGTAGTAGTAGTAGTGACGCGAATGGGGTGTGTGACTCATCACGCTGGGGCTACCCGACGAGAATCGAGTATAAAAAATATTTTTATGTTTTATAACCTATTTATTGAGGAATGATATATGCTATTTAAATTCACGTTAAAACTACAAAAAAGTGGCGCGGTAATTATGAATGTCAAGCAACCTGGAAAGATGTAGGCAAGTACGCGAAGTGAGAACAATTATGACAGGCTGGCGGCGCGGTGTTTGTCGTATAAAATTAACAAGGGTGAAACCGTGAGGCATAGCTAGTTATCAATATAATATTGTTAGGTATTCATGGCTACCCTCGTCGGGAATTGGGGTGTATTCGTAATTGGATATTCACAACTACCCTCTAATGCTCAGACCGGGTGGAAGGGTATATAAGTTGGGCGAGGTGGTGGTGAGGGGTCCGGGGTGTGAAATAATGCACGGCCGCTTAAGGTACTGGGTCTTCAAATTAAACTCGAGCTCTTCTTTTACTGGAGGCGTTCGCAGGACGACCAATCTTGTTTTTCTTCCTTATGTCGTAGCTGTGTACCCGATGACTCGAACCGTGCCCGATACTTTTTTTTCTGTCTAACCTTGCTGTTAGCCTTAGGGGCCCTATCCAGAAACTCGGCTTTTACAGCTTCACCGGACTTGGGGGCGAGCGCTTAGGGCACTCAGCCGCAAAAGTTTGTGACGACCCGCACGAGGGTGCCAGAGTGGCCGAACCTCGGCTCGGGCGGTCGTCGCGAATGCAAAAAGGTCGCGATCTATCAAATTCCCTAAACCTAAGAAAATTCGAACTAACTAGCATATACTCATATGCACGTTCCCCTCCTCGTGGGAGGAAGGAGGGAACCATGCGTATGTATATTTAGTAAACGGAATGGTTTTTCTACACTAACTAGCGCATTAGTCTAACTAGCGCAAAAAAAGAAAAAAAAAGGTCCCTTACAGAACCTATGTACCTGTGTGGTGTGCACGTGTGTGTGTTCATACGTGTGTAATGTTGTATGTGGGTAGCTAAGTGTTGCACGTATAGTGTCACTTGTATCGCGCGGGCGGCTGCCTGACCCAAGGGCTTCACACCAAGGAACGGACCTAGGCTTGGGTTGCCGCTAGAGAGGGTGGACGTGACGGGTGTGCGGGAGCAAAGTTGACCGCCCGTCCTCTGCGAAGAGAACGGTGGTTCCGCGGGCGTGGGTGGTGGCAAGCTCTGTTTGGAGAGGCGGTGGCATAGAACGCGTTTGCTGTTTCGATTTGGTCGAGCGGGTCTGTGAAGATATTACGCGGCCGGCGTTTATTCCGGCAGGCATTGGGGTCGGGAACATATGAAGCTGCCGCTTTGATTAACGGATTCGCGTGGTTCGACGCGGTGTCGAAATATGAGCGAGAAAGGTGTTTGGCATAGGCATGTATCGAAGGAAGGTCCATATCTCTATGGAGATCTTCCATACGAATATACCAAGGGGCGCCGGTAAAACGGCGAAGAAACCTATTCTGGATGGTTTGTAAACGATCCCAATTATATATTGGCATATGTGCGAACACAACGCAGCTATATGTCATAATCAGTCGGATACACATCTTGTAGAGCGTAAGCTTGTGTCTCGTAGACATTTTGCTTGCAGCACATAACAGAGGATGCAATCGGGCGAGGGTCCAGGCGGCCCTTTTCCTAACCAGAATGATGTGGCGTATAAAGGAGAGTCTACTATATAGGGTTACATCTAGATATTTGGTCTCCTTTACCCAGGGGATCGGATTACCGAAGAGTTCAAGGGGATGATCCTTGAGTTTTTTCGGGATCTGTGAGGCGGTTTGGTCGAAGAGCACTGCTGTGCTCTTCGTGGGGTTGATGGCTATTCGCCAGTCGTTAAACCACTCCCCGAGAGTGGTCACGGCTCTTTGGATTCTGCATTTGAGGTTGATTTTTTGCCTTTGAGATGAGTATATGACTGTATCGTCAGCGTATAACCCTACCTCAACTTTCTCGGGAAGTTTTGGTAGGTCACTGACGTACAGATTGAAGAGGCTAGGAGCCAAGATAGATCTTTGGGGGATGCCCGAGCGTATGGGGTGGGGTGTGGATAGTTCACCTTCCACTCTGTAGCGAAAGGTGCGGTCTTTGAGGTAATCGCGGATGATTTTAACTAATCTATCGGGGACTTCGCGGGAGTACAGCTTATAGACTAATCCTTCGTGCCAGACCTTATCAAAGGCCTTGGCTACCTTGAAAAAAACTGCCAGTGTACGACGGGGTTTGTATGACTCGGAAAAGTTAAACAAAATGTGCTCCGTGAGGCGGTGCACTTGATGAGTGCAAGAATGTCTAGCACGAAAACCGAATTGCTCAGGCGGATAGAGGTTTTTCTCCTCTATTACGGACTTGAGACGGTTCAGAAGGAGCCGCTCATAGATTTTACCTAGGGTATTGAGAATACTGATAGGGCGGTAGCTGTCGGGAAGCGACGCGCTCTTGCCGGGCTTGTGAATACCTAAGACAATGGCCGTTTTCCAGACGAGGCCTCTCCGATGCCGACTTGGAGGTGGTCGACTAGAGAGTTGATCGCGAGATCTACGTCCGCAACTGACTCTAATACGTCCGGGACCCTAACAAGACTGGGCGAGGACTGCCTATCCGCGAGGTAGTGTTTGAGTTTGGCATAGTCAACCGTTGTGACTGAAGGAGGGCTGGAGTCATCTAGTTGACCTAGCTGTAGGATGACCGGGCGATGGTCGAAATCGAGTTCGTGTATGACCCGAATGAGTCGTACCCAAAGCACAATATTTTTCAGGAGGGCTATGTCAAGCACTGTCGGTGTACAGTGATCATAAAAGAGGGTGGGAGTGGGAGGCGCTATGAAGTCAAAGTTTAACTCGTCCGCCAAACCTTCGAGAATAACCCCATTGCTGGAGTCTCTCCAATTGTTGAAGGACGTGTGTCCACTGTTGAGGTCACCTGCGATAATGACCGAAGTGCCGAGCGAAAGTAGCTTCTCTAGGTCAGACCTGAGAGGTACTTTGGTCGGTGAGAGGTACACGGATACGATCGTTATGGACGGATGATTGGTCATTCCTAGTCTACACACGGATACTTCCATATTGGGTAAGTATCGGAGGATCTACCGGCATGCAATACAACGAACGTTTGTAGTAAATGAGAGTGCCGCCTCCTCGGCCGTCACGGTCATTTCTAACAATGTTGTAGTTTGCAATACTCGGATTGCGTTTACCACGCTTTAAGAGCGTTTCCTGTACTACTTACCTGTACCTTAAAGAGAGCCTCTACTTTTTGTTTATTTTTTGTATCTATTTTCACTTTGGTCGCCCTGTTTCCCGCTCTATATTTATTTGAATATATTAGTTACATATACAAGTTATATATCAAATTGTTCCTTATTCTATTCCCTATCCATTAAACATCAATATATTATTGTACATTAAGCAAATATTTCATACAAGGACAGACACAATAGTAATTATGGGCGGTTTTACCGCTTATTGTTCGTACATTCAATGTGATGTCGTGTAATTTTATCCATTTTGTCATAATTCTAATCGTATACACGTTACACATAATACATAAGCACCTATATAATACATAATTGACACGTAATTCGTAATGTAGCGTAGTTGCTAACATTTTCTCTATAAATCTATTTCGTTTCTCTATATTTGTGTTACCTAACTATTCTTATATATAAAACAGACAATATATTATAACACATGACACATAATAATACATAATTTAGACTCGAACAACTAGAATCGAACTTATTAATTATCCACAAATTTTAATTTATAAAGCAGTGCATAAAATCGATTATTATTCAATAGTTAGAAAGCATAAAATTTCATATTTGTGGAAAAGTATTATTTTAAGATGTCAAATAAATATTGTGAAATTCTTATAGTTCATATGGGGGCAGAAAAGCGAATATAACAAGAGAAAACGTGGTTGGTATAACATTTGTAGAACAGGTTTCAACATAAATCTTTTGCTATTGCGTTATACCTGAACGACCTACCTATGTAAAATAGACGAAATCATAATTTCATATTATCCTGTTTCCTCCTCCAAAATTGGACAAATTTGAATTTTTTTTTAAATAAAAATATTAAAGAAATCTTTTACTATATCTACAGGCATATAGGATTCGCAGTATTAATTTATATAATTTAAAATTTTAGTGACTGATTATTATAGATAAAATTTAGCTTTCTGCACTCCTTCTCCATATAAGCTTTAATCATGCCTAATCTGACAGTCTTCCGTGCACGCAATACGCTTGAAAGGGGATAGAAAGCTTTTGCTTCACGTACCAATGTATAGATTATATTTATGCAAAATATAAAAATACAGAAACATGACAATGGTTAATTGTATGGTATAAAAATATTTGGTATATTTGCATCATCAATGGATGACAGAGAGATACGATTGGATGGACGAAACTTCGCCCGCATTTCCCATTAATAGTTAAATGGGGGTGAATATCGATGAATATATATTATGTTTCATGGTTATTACTGAAATATTCAAACAAAAACAACGAAAAGTAAAGATATACCTTGTTGTAAAATAAAGATTTACTTATTAACTGATGACATGTACGAAGTAAGAAGTCTGCACCCAATTCTTTACTGTCATAATTTAATTTGCATGTTGCTTTCATTGCATTAATTAAATTGCATCGTGTTTTGCGAATGAAAGAGCTATTAAAATATAAACGCTAAGAAATAATTTTATATTTACAATCTTTTTAAATTATTTTTTTCCAGACCATTTTCATTATGAATGATTTATACATTTTTGTATTGCTTCAATATTAATGAATCTAATAGACCAAAAGGTCACAATGTTGTATAAAAATGGACAAATTTTTTTAGATAAGATTTTTTTAAAGAAATTATAATCAATAAGCAGACATCTATAACCAAATAAAACAATAAGTTACTAACATAAACTTATTTTTATTTAATTTTGGCATTAGAAGACGATTCTTAAAAGTATTGTGTATCCGTACGATTCTGTCCATCACACAAAAATACTAATAACAATAATATACTGCCTATTGGTTGTAAGCGCGACTGCTATGCTCGAGGTCCTGGGTTCCATTCCCAGGTCGAGCGAAGTATTAAATAAGGTCTTCCTATGAAAATTCTAAGTAGCAGCTCGGAGTTAGGCTTTATGCCTGATTAATAGCAAAATAGGCTTGCCCTATATTACATAGGACCTAAAGACATGCCCGGCGAATTGTGGGTGTACATTATAGTACACATCTGCTTAATCCTTCGGGGATACAGGCGTGATGATATGTTATGTTATAATCTACACTAACGTCGTAGTATATAATTATGGACTTCTTATACTTATAAGTACAATAGCTTTATAAGTACTTGTTATTTCTACGTGAAACAGTAATATTGAAAGTGGCTTCCACTGCTTAGTTGTCAGCTGATCCAAATGTCAGACGGCGCGGACGCTATTTTCAGCAGTAGATACTGTATTAACAATGTAAAAACTATTGAAATTCAAAATGAATTGCCGAGTTTACTCACATTATACTCACTTTTTATCTAGATATTTTTTTATGTTATAGCTTTTAGCCTTTGGTCACTATCTCACCTGATGATAACCGACTACGAAGTGATAAAAGAACTGGTTTTAAATTTCAGTTGCCGGAACACTCATATAGGTGATTGACGACAATTTGAAGGTAGTAGGTATAACTAGCCAGACGGGCATTAGAAAATGCTTTAGCACCATGCTATGGCTTTATCACCATGTTTTCCTTTACCGAAAGCTCATGTTCATTGCAGGTATATGAACTTAGGTCGACCTACGCGGTTTCCGTGCACAATACCACTAAGCCATCATTGCTTTTAAATGTCTCGTAATGTGGGAAAAATGTTGTAATGTTATCAAATGCAAACGACTTTTACTAAGGGATAACATTTACTACTTGGTCAAGAAAGTGGAAGTGTATATTTTAGTGAAGGATAAAAAAATATAGTTTATTTGAATGTTGGATGTGGTGAACTCACCGGTGTATTGTCTTACACTTGCACGGTTCTTGCTCTTAAGTTGTTTGGTTTTCACAGCTTTCTCGTGGTAACTTTATGAAGCTGGCCGGCACAGTCTTAATAAGAATATGATATATTTTATGCGTGCGAGCAGGGTTTTTATTTATTTGCGGCGATATTTTCTTGATTTTTGTTTTTTAAATGTTAATTTTATGACATTTTTTGACAATTTGTTGAACGTTTGTCAATCATCTGACACACTTTTTTCTTCTTTTTCTTTTTTAATAACTCAAGACAGGAATACAAATAAGGTTTAATGGATAATGAACTAAGTTGATATTGTTAATTTATAAAGAGTTAGCGATGTGCCCGCGGCTCCACACGCGTTTATAGTTACGCAGTAGTTATTTACATCCCGTTCTTTATTTTTACTCATATTGTTGACAATTCATATGCCGTGTCAATTGAGGAATGGCGTGTATTTCCCGTGTACAATTTTCATTAAATCATTATTTTTATTTCTTTCTTACCAAAAGCATAAATATGAATATCCCTAATTTGATACATGACGGGGTTTTCATACAAACTTTCACGAAAATTTTATTTTCACCATATGTGGAACAATACAATGAAATGATTCACTTTTAGCAAAATTGTATAATCCAGATAAATTGCAATAGGCATATCGCTTAGAATATATAAACTCCCGCGAGCCGCGATTGATATATCATAAAATAAAAGAGTAATTATGCCGTACTGTGTAGAATAAACAGTTTAAAAACACTTCAGCCAATCTTAAAAATAATACTGGACTATCATTTAATAGGTAATTAATATAAATACAATACATGTCTTATTAAGAATAACAATGTCAATTTTTCAAAAAACCAGATTACCAATCAACAGGACTGGTTGGTATGGCAGCCGATGTCATCTCGACATTATCGCACATGCGCATTTGGTGTTCCCATATTTTGTTCATAGAAACTTTTATCCCCTGTTTTATTTTCTCTACAAAAAGTACCCTACGTCCTTTCCCAAGGTCCAATCTATCTCTATACCAAAAAGCATCAAAGTTGGTTAAGCGGTCTATGCGTGAAAAAGTAACAAACAGACAGACATACAGAGTTATTTTCACATTTATAATATTAGTATGAATATAAATTTAACACTACTAATAAAACATCATCATAATTATCTTTCTTCATAAGGTTAGCTCATTCTAGGATTAAAACCAGCGAGTTTAGCCATGTTCTTCAGAATAGGCATTTTGTTTTTGAATCACTCACTCATTCATGATGTATTTCAGGTTCGTTACCGCGTTTTTACTAAACTGACATATTTCAATTCAGTCACGAAGTAGATTATGGTTAAAATCTATTTTTGGACAGCTCCGTCGACCCTTGTCAAGCAGACGTGTTCTAACAAAAAGTTAAACCGAGTTTAAAATGCGAGATAATTTTAACTTAATACCAATGACCGAGGGTGCATTTCGAGTATTTATATTAGTAAATTCCTATAGGTTTTCGAATACTGTTTTTATAAGACATTCAAATTGACCCTTTCTAAAAGTAAATGATTTTTAGACATTAATTAACTGTTTAGCATTTATGTAGGCTTAAACTCTAAACATAAATCTAATTTATCGTTCCATTATTCATATCTTCTAACATAAGTTCGTTTTATTACTGACGTGTTCATAAATATTTACTACCACAGGAATTAACTACTATTTTGAGTAATAACCCAATTTGGAAGAATTAGAAATTGTACAAGTTTATACTGCTATTTACTTAAATATCTTTTACCTGACTGCGCAACGCAACCTAAGTTAGAGATCAAATGCGTGGGCCGATTTTGATGATTCTTACGTCAATCCTATGGTACCTATTTAATCTAGCCTAAAATAAATAATTTAAAATTAAAAAAACCCGACTGTTCTGCCAAATAACGAGCCGAAAGTAAAGTATTAGTTAATCTGTGATCACTAATTTATTCGCTTATTAAACAAATAAGTAAAATTAATAAATATATAGTAAATCAAATTTGTATAATTATGAATGTATCTCATGATTGATGGTTAACGCCGTTAACACGTTAGTGGCCCAAAGTTATTATTCTTTAAAATGCGACATAGCGATCAATAAAAAAAAAAACTATAAGCAATATAAACTTGTACTCGAGATAGGTTTATTAATTTAAATTATTGGCTTAATTGTTTTAAATGTGTTGTTTAGATAGATTTTATTATACACATACAATTTATAATTAAATTATATTGAACTTGAACATTGCTTTATCATCTGACAATTCCGTTCTACTATCATTGACCTATGTGACGTATTTGATTGATGTTATAAAAACAATGAAACACTTAGATCAAAGTAAAATCTCGGCTAAACCAATCATCATCCTATTTACATAAAAAATATAGACTTTAATTGAGTTAAACGTCAAGTAAAGTTTTGGACAGTTTATCTACATTTTTAATTTTTAATAAATATTTGTTATGGTTTAAGAATTTCATTATCCTAAAGGTGGTATATTAATAAGAATAACTATACCAAATAATGAATAAACGTAGTTCGAAATAAATTTTGCTTTGAAGTTTTTGAATATTATTTAAGTGGAGAATTAGTGCTTAGTTAGTAAAGAACAGTAAATTTGTTGCAGTTTTGTTTTGTACATTTCCACGGAGAAAAGCCTAATTTACTATCATGTAAAGTTTTTTAAATGAATGTTAGTCAATTAGCTTTTCCCCGTCAAAATAATTGTGTTCATAATATAGGATATCATGGCGATAAAAGGCGAAAGCAGATAATGCTTAATTATTTTTTACGTCTATTTTTTGTCAATAGCGGGAAACATAAGCTTCAAAATGAGGTCCATATCATTAATTTTGATGAATAAACAGAGAAATGACGTATTCACAAAAAAAAACCTTTGAAGAATGTTAAGAGGTTTTATTCGTAAAATTAGTAGATACAAGAAGAGAAATTTCCATTTTGTAAATACATCTAAGTGAATCGATAATATTTAACCTTAGTAACATTAGCCTCTTGTAGCGTAAGCTCGGCTTATTTCGATTTATTAAGATTGGATTGGATTCTCTTAAACGCTGCTCTAAGCTACACAGCGCATTGCATTTGTATTTGACCTGAACAACGTTCATTCGAAACGTATAGTTTGTAGCAAATCCAATTTGGGGAATAGCTCAGAAAATAGTCACTAAAGTACGTGTAGCTGTAGCGCCAGGCATCCAGAAAGAATCAGAATTTATAGATGAACGTGAGAATTCGTCTAATGAGAACAAAAGTTGTTTAGAAAGTATGTAAATGGTGTAAGGTGAAGTAGCTAGTTTCTCTTTGTGGGTTAAATTCAATTATATTTTATAAGTACATACGGCATTGACGCTCTTTTCATGATATCGTTAATAAGCGGTAATTGCCCTCAGTTCACTTTCTACTGATACCAGCGTACTGAACTTGAATTTTTTTAATAATTCATGTTAGTCATACCATAACTTCTTCGTTTCAAATTGCTTTTAGTGAGTTTTAGTTAGTCTATATATAAAATGTAATTGGCTAAATTAATATTTTGCATAACAATATCGGATTATACTAACATAAAAAGAACGAAAATGTTTGCTGGATGTTAGGACATGACAGTTGTGTTCGATTGGATCCCGAAAGCTATAAACCAATTGTGACATCCGCTATAATGGCATACTTAGGTATTGCACGTTGAGGAATTAGCTAGTATATATCCAGTAATTAAGGAAGGTAGGAATCTGTTTTCGGCTGGGTCACGACCACTATGCACATAGTGATAAACCCTGCTCTCTCTTTTGGTTTGTCGCGTTCCGGGATCAGCCAGTATACTATCCAGCTGGCTTGCGAAGAATCTTCGTCCTCTCGATGATCGCCGTTTTTTTTTGGATTGTACTCTACCTTAAGACTAAGTTCCCTACTAATATAATAAAACGTTTATTACTTATTTAATATCAATAAAACCACTGCATTATTAAGTAGGACCAATAAAACAAAACACTCTTCAAGCAAAGGCCTAAGCTTACAGTAAATTTGGTATCACTACCTATTTATTATATCTTCCATATATTAGGGAATGTGTAATTTCCACAATGGGTAATTAATGAGTAACAAATTAAGTTTTTTAACTTAATTAGCAGTACCAAATTCATTTAATTATTAAAGTTATTGACATGTATGTACGAAAAAAACTTAACACTAACTTTAGGTAGGTTTACTGTACAAATGTATATTTACATACCACGCCAAGGTCGGGAATGTTTTTTTTTTCTTGGACCTATTTTTCTGTGTCCATACGAGTAACATCTTATCACAGTGTGTCTAAACTTGATTATATTTGTACTTAACCAGTTGCGATCGAGTCGAAACGATCTTTGACTATAAAATCCAGTCACAAAATAGATAGGTAATGTATTCGGATTCGGTTCGCCAATACATACACGGGAATGAAAGCTTTAAATTTGAATAAAATAATATGTTTCATTTGATATTATGTTGTCTGCTCTATGTTTTAACTGAAAGCTGTATAGTTATGCCAAGGTATTTACATGCGCTTTGCGTTAATGCATTACGAATTACTTAAATTTCGTACTTACCACACTTAATTCTACAATAAATCATTTGCGGTTCAAGCTGTTAGAATATAATGGAACTTACTTCCAATAGACCAGTAGATAAGCAAGATCTATATATACCAACACGCCTGTATTCCCCGAAGGGTTAGGCAGAGGTGTACTAATGTACATATCCTAACAGTTCGCCGAGTATGTTTTTAGGTCCCATTTAATAGGGGGCGAGCTTATTACCATAATCGGACACGAAGACATACTCCGAGCTGCTACTGAGAATTTCATAGGAAAAACTTAATAACACTTTGCTCGACCTGTGAATCGAACCCAGGACCTCGATCATAGCAGCCGCGCTTACGACCACTAGGCTAACAAGGCAGTTATGTATAAATAACTAGTGTAGTATAAATAAAATACACTTTATAGGAGAAGCTCGAAATCAAACGGGTTTAATTAGGCCATACATAACAATCTCACAATCTATTCAAAGCGTTCGAATAGGGTCTACAAAATAAGAACGTCGTGCGAAATAGGAATAACACTTTTCTCGACCTGGGAATCGAACTCAGGACCTCGATCATAGCAGTCACGCTTACGACCACTAGGCTAACGAGGCAGTTATGTATAAATAACTAGTGTAGTATAAATAAAATACACTTTATAGGAGAAGCTCGAAATCAAACGGGTTTAATTAGGCCATACATAACAATCTCACAATCTATTCAAAGCGTTCGAATAGGGTCTACAAAATAAGAACGTCGTGCGAAATAGGAATAACACTTTTCTCGACCTGGGAATCGAACTCAGGACCTCGATCATAGCAGTCGCGCTTACGACCACTAGGCTAACGAGGCAGTTATATATAAATAACTAGTGTAGTATAAATAAAATACACTTTATAGGAGAAGCTCGAAATCAAACGGGTTTAATTAGGCCATACATAACAATCTCACAATCTATTCAAAGCGTTCGAATAGGGTCTACAAAATAAGAACGTCGTGCGAAATAGGAATAACACTTTTCTCGACCTGTGAATCGAACCCAGGACCTCGATCATAGCAGCCGCGCTTACGACCACTAGGCTAACAAGGCAGTTATGTATAAATAACTAGTGTAGTATAAATAAAATACACTTTATAGGAGAAGCTCGAAATCAAACGGGTTTAATTAGGCCATACATAACAATCTCACAATCTATTCAAAGCGTTCGAATAGGGTCTACAAAATAAGAACGTCGTGCGAAATAGGAATAACACTTTTCTCGACCTGGGAATCGAACTCAGGACCTCGATCATAGCAGTCGCGCTTACGACCACTAGGCTAACGAGGCAGTCTCGGATCTATACATATTATTAAATGATTACGACGTCGGCATTACCTCTGTTTGTTATAATAGAAACTGTTTTTGATATTTATTGCGATACTGTTACCGTGGTAAAGTGTGTTAAAATATCTGATGTATTGTATTTTTATTACATATGTAAAAATTATAAGTAGTTTTATAATTTATGTAGTGTATGTGTATACTTACTATTTCTATATATATATTCTTGATTCTAAAAATTTGTATGCTTATGATGTATATATTTGCCGTCACAAAATTTATTTTCCAATATATTTAATTTTGTAGAATGTGTGGAAGAAATCGCTGTATCTACTATCTATCCTCTAACTGTACACAAATAACCTAAAGCTGTATTTAATATAACATGTATACAGTATAGTTTTATTGTAATGTGTTGTAACCCATTAATTTTAATGAAATCTAAATACCAGCAAAACTTCAATCACATCTCTTAATTTAAAATGCGATTTAATTTAAATATTTATGTAGGTTGATGTATTTGTCTCACTAACTGCATTATTCATATTTATTCCTACTGCGACTGCACCTATTTAATAATCAATTTATAGGCTTATATAAAGTCTAGATGTCGCACCATTTTGTAAATATTGCGCACAATCAAACCTATAGATTTTATAACAAGAGAGCTGTAAACTGTAGAGATGAAATTAGCCATATTATTTCATATTTCGTTTTATATTTATTTGGACCACCAGTGGTCAGTGCATTAAACACAATTAAAAACAAAAAAATACAGTTTCAAGGAAAGAATGCTGCACTAGACCTTTTAATGCAATAACAACATGCACTAGTAGTAGACGTGAATATTTGAAACAATACAAATAAATATTAAATATATTAGGTATATAATTATATTCAATTAAAACTATTATTTATAACGATTTGCTACGACCCGAAGGAGCTGAACAGTTATCACGGACCTCAAGGAATTTGGGAAGCTTTAAGCATATACTAGAAGTCAAAACAACGATACACCACTACACGGATGCGTTAGAAGTGACACAGTGGCGATTTTGTCGAAAAAATTTAACACAGGTGAAACCACTCTAGGATTAAGTAAAATTGGAGGCAAGGGACAAAGATTACATCACTAAACTGAACCTTCCTTTAGCATATTATTATAATTCACTATACACATAATTATACATGCCACTTTTAAAGGCTATGATGTCTGGCTTAGGTGATAGAACTATAATAAAATGTTGCAAGAAAGTTAATGTCACTAAAACAATAATTTGCAAGTGATATTCGGTGAAGGTATTTCAATAAGATGAGTTAGCAACTTGGAGCTTTTGGCAGAAACTAAGGTGCAATAAAATGGTTGTAGTTACATCCTGTATCTACGCGATTTGCACATTAAACAATAGACCTTTAACTTTGACTAATGAATATTAAAACATGTCAATAATATTTTATGCATCAATTGATAATATATAGCTAATACATGCCCGGCATAACGATATTAACTGAAGCCATAAAATTCCGATCAATACACATAAGAATACCCAAATAGTTCGGAGTTTTAGTACAGAATATATTATAAAATTAAAATAATGTGCCTATTTTTAGAATACTCTGGTTGGTAGTGTGGGAATGGTATGGTTAATGGTATGTTATCCTTGCTTTATCACTTTTATCTATTTCACTATCGATGTTGGCTTAAATAGTCTTTACAGCTCCGTCGACGTGTGTGGCAACAAATCCGAAATGCCAACAAGCACAAACAGAGTGCCGAAGGAGCCGAGCCTCGTCTTGTGCTATTGTCGTGCATTACAATTCGGTGATAACTATCCATTCCATGTATCCAACTTGCTTTTTATAATTAACTTGATCTATCTATCTTGCTTAATAAAACGTTCTTTTTACAGTTTACATTGTTTTGAAGTCTTATTATGAGTAGGTTTTAGATACCCAAAAATACGATTACGAAACACAAGTTGTCATATATATATATATTTTTTATTTTATTTTTTTTATTTTTTTATTTTAGGTCGCTTTTTAACATCTCAGGTCATTAGCGACCACGATTAACAATACACATTATAAAGTACTGTAGATTAAACTAGTCCATAAACATTTATCATTTTCAAAAAATTTAAGATTTGAGTACATCCATCTTTATTTAAACAGTCTTTTAAATTATTAGGAACTTTACACAACCGTTTTTCCTGGTCAAATGCTGAACATTCTACTAATAAATGTAGGACAGTCAGGTCTTCTCCACACTTGCATTTGTTTCTATCAGTTTTAGTAATTAGATGAAGATGTGTCATGTTTGTGTGCCCAATACGCAATCTGGTGATAATCACTTGACTTTTCCTACAGGTAAAGGCAGTAGGAGATTTTTCAAAAATTGATTTTCTGATATTAAATAACAAAGTTGTATTTTCTGTCTTCCAAGAATGATCCCAAAGGGTTTTAATTTTAAGTTTAAAGTATTTATGTAATTCACTAGGAGTTGATTTATTTAAATGCCAATTTTCACTCTCATTAGTTGCATGTCTCGCCTCACTATCTGCCCTTTCGTTACCAATTATTCCTTGATGACTAGGAATCCATATAATTTCAAATTTGCTATTGTTTTTTAGTATATTTATCATTTTTTGCTTGATTTCTGTGATAAGAGTGTTTGTATTTTTTACATTTTGTAAAGCTGTCAAGCATGATTTTGAATCGGTATATATTATATATTTGTCTACACTAGATTCATTAGATATAATTTCTAAAGCTTTCAGAATAGCTATTGCTTCACAACTGAAAATTGAGTTAAAATCGCCAAGTCTGTATCTGTAACTATTATCACCAGTTACCACTGAACATCCTGATCTTCCATTTATAACTGACCCATCCGTGTAGATGGTCTTACAGTCGGTATATCTACTATTCACTTCATAAAATAGATTTTTGTATATGCATTGCGGTGTGTCATCTTTGTAGTTTTTAGCTATTTCAAGATTAATTGGGGGTTCTAAGTTTTCCCATGGACAAGAGGTAAGTAATTTCTTTGGGAATATTTTTGGAATTGTAAGATTCAATTCTTTTAAGTATTTGGTTGCTCTGATTCGTAAAGGCTGTTTTAAATTTGGTTGAAGTTCATATTCTATGTCTACAGCTGTTGTTTTAGTGTAATTTTGGTAAGTTGGATTTTCAGGTCGAGATAAAATATTTACAGCGTACATAATTACAAGTTTCTTTCTTCTAAATTCTAATGGCATTTCTCCAGCTTCAGCTAAGACGCTCTTAATTGGACTTGTCTTAAATGCACCAATACTCAGTCGAAGAGCAGTGTTTTGAATACTTTCTAGGGATTTAAGTGAACGTTGTTTTGCAGAATCATAAATTACAGAACCGTAATCTATTTTTTGTCTTATTAAGGCACGATATGTATTTATTAAACAATTTCTTTCAGACCCCCATGTTGATGATGATAAAACCTTTATTATGTTCAACCTTTTGTAGCATTCTGCCTTGAGATTATTTATATGTGAATTCCAAGACATTTTTTTATCAAATATGAGTCCTAAAATTTTCAATTTATTTACCTCTTTAATACTATGCCCATTTAATGTTAATTGCACGTTTCTAGTTTTATCTTTCTTATTTGTTAAAATTATGAATTCAGTTTTAGTTTTAGAAAATTTAAAACCAGGTTTCTTGCACCATTCCTGAAGATTATTCAGTGTGTTTTGGATAAGTTTTAATGTAGGTTTTAATATTTTACCACTACAAGTTATTGTCAGGTCATCAGCAAACAGAAACCCCTTTACTGGTTTTTCAATATGTGAGAGGACGTCGTTAATAGCCAGTAAAAATAATATTACGCTGAGTACCGAACCTTGAGGTAACCCGTTTTCCATACAAGCAGGATTAGATATTGTATCCTGGATTCTTACTTTTATAGTTCTTTCTGAAAGGAAGTTTCTAACAAAAGCTAGGGCATTTCCACTAATTTCAATATCTTGTAATATTTTAAGAACTCTGTGTTTCCAAACCATTTCATAAGCTTTTTCAATATCTAATGCTACGATTACTGTATAATTATGATTTGCAAAACTGTCAAGTACTTCACTTTCAATACTCATTAAATGGTCGGTTGTTGATCTAAATTGACGAAATCCATACTGAAATGGTGACAATTGTTTATTTGTTTCTATGTACCATGTGATTCTTCTAGATATTATTTTTTCAAGTATTTTACACATATTACATGTAAGAGATATGGGTCTATAACTGGTTTTTAAACTGGATATTATTCCTGGTTTTAATATCGGAACTACTAAAGCTTCTTTCCAACTATCAGGAAATACTTGTTCTTTATATATATAGTTATATATCTGAAGTAAATACTCTAGTGCCCTGAATGGTAAATGCTTAATTATAATATTTGATATATTGTCTGGCCCTGGACTAGAATTACCGATTTCAGAGCATATTAATAACAATTCATGCATAGATATTTCTTTGTTGATAGGACTGTAATTATTATATACATCAAAATATGTATCCAACTCCTGTCTAGTTTTGTATTCAATGAACTGTTCATCATAATTACGGGAACTAGAATTAGTTGCGAAATTTTCAGCTAATAAGTTTGAAGTGTTCATAGGGTTAGATGTATATGTTCCGTCGGTCTTTTCGAGTACAATATTGTTGAATTTAATGTTGCGGTGGTTCAGTTTTTGTATCTTTTTCCACATATCCCCTATGAGGGTTTTGTTATTAATTGATGAGACCCAATTTTCCCAATATTTCTTTCTATTTTCTTTAATTAGTCTTCTATAATACGCTCTCTTTTTCTTATATTCGATTTTATACATCGAATTCGGATCATGTCTGGCATATCGCTTAAAAAGTTTAAGGGCCTTTTTGGTTTCTCCAATTGCGTTTTTACACTCATCATTCCACCATGGCAAACAATTTTTCCTTATGGTACCGGATGTTTTAGGTATTGTTTTATCAGCTGCCTTAAGGATGGCTTCAGTAAACTTTTTGACTATATCATTGACACAGTCTTCAAAAATTTGATTTGAAGGTGTTAATTCAGAGATACTTAATTCAACTTCTTCACGAAACATGGCCCAATTTGCTTTATCGAACTTCCATTTCTTTGGTAATCTAACATTGTTTGATAAATGATCATCAATAAATTGAGTTCTAATTGAAATTGGGTAATGGTCACTGTCATACAAATCTTCTAGAGCATTCCATTCAAAATATGAAGTTATATCTTGTGAAGCCAAAGTTAGATCTATATTACTTGTACGACCAGTATTGCTGTCAAAGTGAGTAGGTTGGCCGTTATTTAATAAAAATAAATTATTATGTTCATCAAGCCATTCCGCTATTATCTTACCTCTGGTATCACATTTGTCGGAACCTCAATAAAAATGGTGGCCGTTAAAATCGCCTTATATTATAAAAGGAGCTGAAAGCTGGCAGATGAGATCATTTAAATCATTTTTGATGAGAGGATTACTATTTGGCAAATAGACGTTACATAGTGTAAGAGTTAAAGGAAATTTAATTTTTATCGCAACTGCTTCTAAATAGGTATTTAATGTTATTCTTTCTGGGATTGTGTGAGATTTGATAAAAACAGCCACTCCACCACTAGCCCTATTACTTTGCATTCGATTTTTGTAGAAATGTTCGTATCCTGTTATAGAGGCACAGTTGTTAGAAGTGAAATTTGTTTCTTGTAAACAAATACAAGTTGGACACAAGCGATTTATTAATACTTTCATATTTTCGAGTCTTTTGAAATAACCATTTACATTCCATTGTAGTATATCCATACTAATTAGGTATAGTTTAACTATAATTAATTTGTAATTTAAAGTATTAATATGAGTTATTGGTTCTTATCAGAATTCATAAATTGGGTAGCAATCAGCATTTCATTTAATTTTCTCGTTAAGCGTGAACATCTATTTTTCAAGCTTTTGTTCATTTTGCAGTGTAGTTTGTTACACATTTTAATAAGATCTTTTACATTATCTGTATACGAATATACCAATTCATTAATACTTTGTTTTCCTCGACAGTTGTCTAATAGACTTATAAACTGATCTAAGTTAATAGGGAACATATTTTCGTTGTTTAATTCAGTCATAATATTTTCTATATTTTTCCAAATTTCTTCGTCAGTCGTTTCGCTCTTCTTTAGTTTTTTCTTTGCTTTTCTTTTGATTTCTACATCTTCTAGTGAAATATTGCTGCTCGTGTCATCGGTTTCAAGCTCCATTCTATCAGAGTCATTTTCTTGTGTAATAATTTCTACTTTGGAGGAGTCGGTTGTAGTAGTTGAACGATTTCGTTTTTGCCCTTTTAGATTAATCTGGGACGGTTGTGGAAATTTCTGTGTTATTGGAATGGGACATACAGGTTCAGAATGGGGTTGAGTAGGTATTAGATCGTCGTTTCTGTTAAATATTTCATTTATTTCTTTACATAATTGATTATCCGTTTCTTAAGAGTAGTCTTGAATATTTGTTATATTTTGTGGACAATTTTTCGCTAAATGACCTAACGTATTACAGGTAAAACATTTCAGAGCATCAGTAGATGTATAAATCCAGTAGTTGGTCCCTTCAAACATTATTTGGAATGATTCTGGGAGACGTGTGTCATCTTCTGGGCTAATATATAATTGTCTTCTAAAACTTAATATATGGGAAAATCCTGGGTCCTTTACTCCTATTTTCATAAATGTTAGTGGAGACATTACTCTTATATTTAATTCTTCGAATTTTTGTTCTATGACGTAATTGGGTATGACGGGACAAACGTTTGATAATACAATTCTTTTATTTCTTGTAATCGGCGGTTTAATTTCCAAACTATTGTTTTTAATAATAATCTTTTTATTTTCTTCTATTAAGTTATCAGCTGTTTTTTGGAGTCCATATAAATGCATATACGTGCATTCGATATGCGAGATATGAATCGTATAGATGCCGCGGGTGTTATAGATGACAATGCAATGACATACTCTCTGAGTGTTATTCCGTCAATGGAATCTAGTATAATGGCTTGATCTTTCTTCGGAAAACAAGTGGATGAAGTCACATTTGCATAACTTGATGCGTTGGGTACTTCTTGAGACATTGAGGGTAGTTGTGACATTTGTGGTTTTTGAGACGTTGAGGTTTGATACATTATTATGTAAAGGGTCTCCTGTTACCAGGAGTTGCCCAGTTTACATTATTTTAACGTGATTATAAGTAAATAATAACTTGTCGCGTAAATTCAAAACAACGATCGCGGGGACGAACGGAAAGTAAGACACGCGCGTCCGCTGTGACCACTTACGCGGAACTGGTCATATATATTGTTAAGGCTTAAAAATCACTGAAACTTTTTTAGAGAAATAACAAGGGATTACAAATTGGTGTAATACTGAAAGAAACTTGCGGATCCTTGTACTTATTTGGTATATTTTGCAGATGCTTAGCAATTGCGGGTCAATATACAGCTATCTACTCAATATTAACTATATTTCAGTGAGATGAAAAGTGTTTGCAGATGAAGTTGAAACTTTGATTCAAAATTATTTCAGTTTTAACAAGACAGTTTTTAATAAATAGACAATTTTGAACAAAAAAGAAAACCAACTTTGAAGAGTTTGATTTTGAATTTGATTTTGAAGATTTTGAAGAGTTCCCTAGTGTATAATAGGACCATCCTGGAAGTATCCCATTTCAAAAAAAAAAAGAAAATATCCAAATCGGTTCATAAACAAAGAATTTATGGCTGAACATGTATAAAAAAATTCATTAGAATTGATAGCGTCCTTCTTTTTTGAAGTCGGCTATCAAATCAAAATTAAATACGTGGTGCTAAAATATAAAATGCGTGGACACGATTACTAATGCACGGTAACAACAGAATATCGGTGAGAACTTTGTAGAGCGTGTTTATTCATTAGTGTGTGTATTAGCATGCATGACGAGATTTGTATCTAACATTTTCTCAAAAAAACATAAGCTTAGTCGGTTTTAGTATCCCTTTACTTTTAATATAAATATAATATTATACATTTTGAATCTGGGAAGAGTTTTGGAATTTAGATTTCGTAATAATGCCTAGTACTTACCTACTAAATTATACAAAAGAATATGTAATAGATTTTTTTTTCGGTATTTACGCTTACTTTGAAAATTAGTAAGTTGACTAGCGTAGTAATTGAATATTATCAATTAATAGTGTAATTTAATTTCAATATTAAAAATAGCATTAAAATAAGTTATGAGAATTGTTATATTGTTATTGTTATGTATGTTCCAGTTTGACAAAACAAATTTAAAAAGGGTAAAAACTTCAAAAGTATGACAATTATAATTATTTCATACATAGATGCATTATAGTTTTTGTATTATTATTCTAACTTTTCTTATTTTGTCCATTGGCTTTATTATTAAAACCTAATCATTTATTTTTATAAAACGATTTTAGGTATTTTAATAAACCAGTATTCATTGAATAAGATGGAGTACAGTTCTGGTATTGACTGTAAAGCTTGCTTAAACACGATTTATGTATTTTACGTGCCGTTTTATGTGCGTACTTAATTTGTCCCAAAATGAGGAAAACCGCTATTGGGCCTTGATGTTTTTCGTTAAATTACCGATAATATCCAGTTTATAATAGTATACAGGAATGACAAAGATATATAATATAACGTGAACGTCGCATACAAAGAAAATATCTGGTATTACCAGTTGTTCAGTTTTATATCATTTGTATTATTAAAATATTTATTTCGTTTTCATATACATAAAGAACTTTGACTAGGTGTAATTTTATGGGTGCAGGGCGATCTACAGCGCTGCACCAGTTCTGAAGCTCCGTACGTATGCAAAATATAAAATCACATGTTTAAAAAAAGGGCGCTTTCTTGGGAGTCCCACAATATTTATTTTGGCAACTATTTATGTGTATATATTAAATCTATGTTGGCAATAGTGCCTAGGCCTTATTTAGCTACATCACCTTGGGCTTTCCACGGACTTAGCCTTGTGGAACTTTTGTTTAAAAAATTCTACAGTTCATACCGAATCCAATAAGATACAATTCTATGGTATAAAGTAATAAAAACTTTTTTTCATCATTCAATATTACGGACAATTTTTTCGACGACAATTAAATAAAACAAATACAACATTATTGATGAAAAAGTATTTATTGCGGCTCATTTTATTACAATAAATACTCAGAATGCCTTCCACTAACTCTTACGCACAACCAAAATCTCCTAATAAAACTTCTTTTTAACTTGTTAGAGCACGCGTATTATTTTTCACAGTCTCAGCCACAAGGTTCAGTTTTTGTCTTAAAACACTCTCATTTGTATTATTACTCCCATAGACTGCTTCTTTAAAGTAGAAAATATTTCCATAGGAAATAATCCAAAGGCGAGCGTGGAGGCCAAGCTATAGCACCTCCGCGTCCAACCCATCGACTACAGTACGACTCATTTGAGTCATGCCGAGAAATGCTGCGCTAATGTCGAAAAAATCCACTCTTTTTTAATTTTATTTTATGGAGTGATAAATCATGTTTTAAAAGAGTTGGAGTATTTAACATGCATAATCTTCATCATTGGGCTGTAGTGTATCCTCAAATAGTAAGGGAAAATCGATTTCAGTATCACTTTGGAGTCAATTTGTGGGCAGGAATATTGGATGGTAGAGACATTGGTCCTTTTGAACTCCCACCAAGGCTCAATGGTGCTCGTTATTTACAGTTTTTAAGAAACAATCTTAGCAATTTATTAGAAGACATATCGCAAGAGGTTGGTGAGGGGATGTGGTTACAGCACGAAGGCACACCTGCCCAATATTCACGACAAGTAACTGAGTATTTAAATGAGTAACATTAAAAAAAATCATAACTTTAAAAGTACTCGACCTAGGACAATATATTTTAGTGTTTATATTAGATCATGTCACCCTCTATCACCATCATAGGGTTGGTATGGACGTAAGGAATGGACCTTACGGGACACACTGTATAACCAAGTAAAATCATAATAATATAGTCAACATATAAGGTGTTCCGTGTGTTTAACCGCAATAACTTCTAATCAATATTTTGGTACAAATATTTGCATTTATTTGCGCAATGCTAATCAAGTATCCAAGAACGCTTAGACAGATGTGTTGCGAAACAAGGCTGATACCTTACATTGTACTTCACACAAGTGGAGTAATGTGTGAAAACATTTCTCTTCAAGCCCGTGTTTCTGGGTCATACGGTAGCTCGACACTCAGTAGAACATCCAGAAATCTACGGAGCACGATCGTCGCCGACACCGGCCTTTTGAGAAAGTACATACAATCTTCTGACACTTCAAAACTAGTACTTATAGCTAAACAGTAAAGACTATTATTAAATGCGGATAAAAATATGTTTGATTTGACTCAACGCAGTACATGATTGATAGACTGGTCAGCGAACGAACTTAAGAAATATTACATATTGGATTCAGCGGGAGATAAATCTGCTGGAAATATTGATATGTATCAAGATTTATTATTGTCATAAAACGTATTATTAAACAGATTATAGATGGATTATCCGAAATAAGAGTGTACAATAAATGAAATAAAACAATGCAAGTCATTGTATTCAATTTCTTAATTAAAAAGTTGTTACCAAATTTGACTTAGTTTTTATTAGCTCATATCGTATTATCTGTGATGTATTTTATGAGGTAAATAGATATAATACAACGTAATATACATTATGTAGGTCTGTATACACGTATTCTATAAGAAAAGTGCAACATAATAAGTTTAAGATATTTTTCAATATACCTACTATATTCAATGTGCATACAAATATATAAGATTTTGTATAAATATCAGTTACAGAACATGATTTAGAAACAAAACTTGTTTAAAAGTGTCATCAGTTTTGGATTTCAACCATAAAATTGATATTAATTTCAAATTATATCGATACAAGCAACCGCCAGCGACTTCATTTGCTTTAAAAAAATGGCCTATATCAACTTAAAGATAATGTACCTTCCAATTTGTAAAACAATTTTTATATGCGGAACAGTAGTTTCAGAGATTACCTTCTACATATATACATATGTCATATATTTATAGTAGTAATATAGAAGTATAGACAATTCGTTCAGACGTTTTTGCGTAATTGAATAACAAAAATACAACTATTTTCATTTATTATATTTGCAGGATACATAGACTGGTCTCGGAACACGACAAACCAAAAGAAAATCATAGATATGGTTGTTACTATGTATATGGTGGACGCGATCCCTAACACTCCACTATATTACTGCACCAGCTGATTTTAAACACGACAAAACAAAAAAAATCATTGATGGGTATTATATTTGTAGGATAACAGTGATTATTAAACTGACTTTTACCAAGATAAAAGTACTGTATGTATTATTACAGGTTATAGACTATCTGTGTGCTAAATTTCATCCAAAACTGTTCAGCCGTTTTCGCGTGATTGAGTAACAAACATCTAAACATCCAAACATACACACTTTCAAATTTATTATATTAGTAAGATTTGTCATAAAGCTAACCTGCCATGGGGCCTGGAGAAGGACGTAGTACAAAAATACCTACACAAACACCAATATATATTATGTTAATAAATCTATAGTTCTGTCTGTACGTGTATTTTTTTACAAATTTCGTGATAGACACTGATCATGAATATGACATTAATTTATTTATATCTGGCTGTCTATGAGTTTATATATACAAATTTAACTCAAAGACGACTTTACCGATCTTTTAAAATATTTATGAAGCTTAAGTCATTGTTAATTTGATAGGCATTATATAATTAGGTTCTCAATGATATGAGCAAAAATAAATAGTTACGTACAGAGCCGCGGGGCACCGCTAATAAAAGTATATTAGTTCTATTCTCTCAAGAACTTTACACAAAATAATCAAATCAGATCACAAAATCAGACAAAATTTAAACACTAATAAAGGTATTTCCCATTTTGATTAATCAACAATTCAAGAAGGAAACGGATTTAAAGACAAACATTGCTTATATTTAATTTACGTCTATATATAAGTACGTTAATCTGAGAATTTATATTAATATCTTCATTAACAACATGTAATACTTTATTATTATTCGGTTGGACATATATTTCGATAAAGCCTTACAATTTTATATAATATACAAGTTTTTCTATCAATTAAATGCGACGCGTCCGTCCAACTTCAATCATCGTCTTCATCGTCTTGGTCCATTATCAAGCAAGTTCATTTCTAAACTTCCCTTTTCCTCGTCATGGTCTCTATTTAAAAAGTCATCTACTTCGTCTACGTAAGAAATAATGATAGTACTGATTCTAGAATTAAACACTACTCCATGGTACTAAAAATAGTAGTGTAACATCAAGGCAGCTGTTTCAAATCTAAGCTTGCATGTATCTAGTCCTGGTCTCTATTTAAAATGTTATCTACTTCGCCTATGTAAGAAATAATGATAGTACTAAAAATAACAGTATAACATTAAAGGAGCCGGTTCAACTTTATACTTGTCACTCATAACATATGCAACTGCATTAGTTACATGCACACATGTGCTGTGCGTTGAATTACATGTCGCCGTACAGTTATTAATATGCGATTGGATGACACATCCTTGGGTTAGTCTAATAATAAGTTACAGATAAATTATCTTAAGTTATAAGTATGAAGGCAGAGGAAGGGTATAACACATTGCTAAGGGGCGTCAGTCTACTACACAGTTCGATTCTAAATTTTTCACATTCTTACACTTTACTTATTGATTATTATTAATGCTACTTAGAAAAAAAAACTCTATGTTCTTAGTTTTACAACCAAATAGTTGATAAGTTTTTCATTCTTTTATAGCAATAAATTTTGTGGTTGTATATAGATATGTTTAACATTTATTAAATGTTACGTAGGTCTTAGGTACATCAATATAAGATTAAAAAAACAGTTTTAGGTCACTAGAAATTAAGGAATTTGCCGGCACCTACAAGACCTTATCGGTTGTTTGTATAATTTTATCGGTCATTTGTGTTTGGTATCATTGACCGAAAAATTCAAAGATAGCAAAAAGTGATTAACAGGTGATGAATGAGTTATAATAAACTCGAGTTATCGTAGCAGTGATTTAAATCCCTGTTATTATTCATAGTGTGGCGCCGTTTTAAGATTTTATTGGCAACTAGCTGTGCCCCACGGTTTCACTCGTGTTAATTTTAAACAATAAATATCGCCAACGCACCCGTACAGGCAATTTTTTATACTTTTTGTAAAACCATCGACATTTTTATGAGGAATAAATTATTTTTTCAAATTATAATATAAAGTATGTTACTCGCTGATTGTGTAGCTTTATATTAGTGAAAAATTGTTTAAAATCGGTCCAGTAGTTTCTGAGTTTATCCATTACAAACAAAGAATCAAATCTTTCCCCTTTATAATATTGGTATAGACTGGGCACAAGAATAGGCCTTCGTGCCGAACTGTTAAAAGACGGACTTAACTATATAAGTTAGGATATAACTATAGTTAGTTATAAATAACGATGAAGACTCGGTAGTGAAGAGCTTGGATACGAAGTGAATCGACCTTGCTTCAAATCCTTCAATGAACTTGTGTTTTTGCAAGGAAAACAATGTTTTGAAACAATTGCATGGTAGGGATTTTTTAGTATTCATTTAGCTGCTTATCTTAATACCGAAAAATCTGTCTCTAAGCATTTATCGGTATTCTGTTAGCTGTATTTGAGAGTTATTCTTCTTTGGACGTTCGGCATTACCATTAGATTGTATAAAAACTGTAGCTAAACAGAGTATGCAAATCTAATAAACTGCAGTTGTTTAACTGGTAAAATCTGATTACAGCCACCTGAAATAATAGGATTACCTAGTTCAGGTGGAAGCGAACATTATTTTTAAAAATCAATAACTTATAAGTGATTTTTAATTTATAGTGATTTTTTTTTATTACAAGACAATTTTTAACGAAAAAAAAAAAACAACTTCAATGATTTTCAGGATTTCTGTGGTGTATCTTCGAAGTCGAAGGTTCGATTCCAATTAAGTTATAATGGGACCACCCTTGGGGTAGGTATCCCCTTTCCAACGAAAAAATATCATCTAAATCGGTTCATAAAAAAAAAAAAAAATCCTGAACATCCATAAAAAATATCGAATTGAGAATGTCTGTATCATGGTGAGTGTTCTGAAGAGCTGTTCAATCTAATACCTTCCACGACAAATTCACACGCGCTGGGCTTCGGAGTCACAGTTTTAAGGTAACCTCCATCTCGACACGAACTAAAAAGTTCTCTATGACTTCTTATCTTTGTCGTACTGTGTCGTACCTTCTCCCGGCCAGTGTGTTCCTTCCTTCTTACGACATCGGGCCTTTTAAGGTTATAAGCCGTTATCTTGAGATCTGTCGATAATGGTCGCCGTTATGTTTGGATTGTACTGTGTACCATAAGAGACAGTACCGTCAATGTCCCGAGCTATTAAAAAACTCTCCTTTTTTAAATCGGTTAATATTAAAATATGCACTAATTAACGTCGACTACCGTCGACGGTTATTAGGAGATTTACATTAAAGGTATTTTACATTTAATCTGTAAGTCATATGGCAACCAAAACCTTATCTGAACAATATAATTTTACAAGAGTAATTAATGTTTATTTCGGAGAAATAAACACGATACATAAAAAGTATAAAAACGAATGATGATATTGATAACTTGAGTTTGTTATCTTTAGTTCTCAGACATAATACACTTTGTATGATTTCTGATTTGAATATCCGACTGAATTCTTGTTGGCAATAATAACTTGAAACTTAATTCACACTTACCAACCCGGCACCCGATCAGCACCGCCTCCTCGCACGACGTCCACTCGTTGTCAACGGGTAAACTTCGCGCGGCCAACTAGTCAATATTGTGTGTGAACCACTGACAAGTAGTAAGTGCTAGCGCTGACAACTCGCGGTCCACTCACCGACCGCATATGGACTGCTTGCGTGCGAGTCGATACGGTGACGTTAAGGAGTTGATAGGTTAGTGCTTATACATGGAACTCTATACAAATATATTTAAACCACACGAGACGATGCGGTGCCGGGATGGTAAGGTAAGTCACGATGTTAAAAGTTATCATCAAATAAGCGGACTAGACAATTTATATAATGTATTTTTTCAAAATAATTAACATACAAAGAAAAATGACCTTGGTATAAAACTATACGGACAATAATGCTATGCTACTTGCTACATATATTATAAAGGTGAAAGTTTGTGAGTGTGTTTATATGTTTGTTACATTTCCTACGCTCAAAAGGCTGGATTAATTTTGTTGAATTTGGTATGAAGGTAGCTGACACCCCGGATTAACACATAGGTTTTTGTAAAGGTGCCTTTTAAATTATACGTGGGTGAAGACGCGGGACACAGCTAGGATATATACCTTTATATTCTAAACAAAAAAAAAACACATCTCTATGAAGAAGAAGATCACGTTATTAATTAAAACGTGAAAATTTTCGATTTCATTACACATGAATACGAGCGTTGCACGAAAATACAGCGGTGTGGTTTACAAAAACCATATATTACTCTATATTAATTAATATAAATATAATGTGATATGTATTAGTTAATATATCTAATACCACTCAAATCAAACGAGTCTTTAGTCTGTTTAGTAACAAAGAACTCATTTACTGTTCAGACTCCAACGTTGAATAATTCCTGCTGATATTATTTTAGAATCTGATTTATGTTTTGTTATTCTATACCGACATCCGGATGACAATCGTTATTCAGATAAAACATAATATTGTTGCTTTGCACTTATTTTATACAATTTATTTATATAATGCTACGAAAAGGTTAATAAAGAAAACTTAAATGTCAACGTCTGTTAGAAAATAATTAGTATTAATTAGGTACATACAACTTAATCAGGTTTTAGGATAGTAAAAAAATCCGCTTTAAACTATATATAACATACTTTATCTATATATTAATATGTGATGCAAAAGCTTTCTACCCCTTTTTAAGCGTATTGCGTGCACAGAAGACTGCGAGATTTGGCATGGTTAAAGTTTACATGGAGAAGGAGTGCAGAAAGTTAAAATTTATCTATAATATTTGTTACTCATATATTATATAAAATAAATTAATACTTCGAATCCTGACGCGACCAGTGCCATTGAACTTAGACCCCCCAAAATATTGACATTGTCACTCAACGAAAAGTGACAGCAAATGTGTAGATAAAACTCTTTGTTTATGAATACTGTATATGTAAAACAGAAAATAGTCTATGATCAAAAAGTCGCTGGTCGAATTTCGAACTTAGGGCGATCGCTAGTTTCTATTATTATGCAATTTACCATTTTAAGGCACATCATCATCGAGGTCCTTTGCTGTTTTTTTTTATTGTAGTGTGGTATAGTGATGGCGCTGCATCTGGTAAAAACAGTGCAATTCAAAAACAGTGGCGGTCACCTAGAAATCTACAATTCACCGCCTGTCGTCGCTGTCGTTACAGCCTGCTGAAATATCTCGTCACGTCACTTTTCAATGACCCAATATTATTATAGGAAGGAGGGAATATCAATAGCCGAGAGGCGGTTCCACAACTTCACAGTAGCGCAAAGATAAGGCACAGTGAACTTCCTTGTTTGTGCCAAGATGGAGGTTGGATTGTGAATAAAGCTGTGGATTCCAAGTCCAGCGCATGTGGTTCTGTTATGAAAGGGAGAATAGGGAATTAGGTTGAACGATTATTCCGAACACTGGTCATGATAAACGGATGATGACGGAGACAAGAAACAAACTAAGCATTTTAAATCCATTATTAATTTGTAGTTATGCCATAATAATACAATTTTTCATTTTTTTTTTAATGTACATATGCTATAATACAAGGTAAATTGAAAATTGAATAAACCTCGATACTATTAATTTAATAACTGAGATAATTACAATGAGCCCAAAAATGATATCTCTGCTGTAAATAGGTAAGGAGTTAGGTATCCTACGGATTCCAGATAACGCTGCAGTATCAGGTCAAGGTTTTTGTAATATAATTGAAGTTACAGAATACCAAATCTCTACTCAGTCAAACCGGGGAAGATGCTCACATCTATTTATCAACTAAAAAAGAGTTGATAATCTTCAAACGGCTGAACAAATTTTCTTGAATCATAGCTAAGAACACTCTCGATCACGGCACTTTTCAAACAAAAAGAAATTAGATCTTAATTGGTCCAGCCGTTCGTAAGCTACGATACTACTGACAAACACACAAATACACCTCTTTTTGTGTCGGCAGTTAATAAAAAATGAACTACTAATTACGAGCAGTAGTTTGAAAAAGTATTTTGAGTAAAGTTTTTCGTCCATTGTAATGTTTTGAATACGTATATCTTATAACGAATCTTGAAAATGCTTGTAGTTTCTGGAATGCGTTTACAAACCTTAGTTATTTACAAAGTTTCATATATGCAAATTCAATAAACGTGAATTTCTGTAAGTTTTTGTTAAGCTAAATTTTTTATGACTGTGCTTTTTCGATAATTTAATCGTTACCTATTATTATATTATTTTAAAAGCGATTAGGATACTGGTATTCATTACCTTGCACTTTCTTTTACAGTTCCGATCCGATTCAATCTTGTAATCCTTCTCCTTGTGTTGTCAAAATTTCCATTTAAAAGATTGTTAATATAAAAAGTTGTGTGTATTTAATTACAAACCAAAGAAAGAGTGGTAAATATATATGAATACTCTTGATGTGTTTAAGTATCTTTAGCTTCTTACGACTGCAACCAGTTTCAAAAATATATTTAAACAAAATATGGTTTTCATATACGCGTCGGTATGCGAATTGCGAATGCGTGCGTATATAAAGGGATTAAGTAGTTTTTTATGCAAATACATTTTATATTAAGAATACCAAACGTCTCCTCTAGTTAATGACAATAAAATATTCAAATCTAGTTGAATTAACAACAATGGGTAAGTTAGTTTAACTGTCCAAAATTTTGACCGTTTTTATTTCAATTGTTTTTTGTTTGTGTGACATGGATAGTAAGTCCTAAATTTAAAATGATTTGAGTTACTGTGATAGTCAAAAATTTTAACTATTAAAAAAAAGCTCTATCACCATGCTACGGTTTCATCACGATGATTTCCTTCACCGAAAGCTCAGGCTCATTGCAGGGATTCGAACTATCTTTCTCTTAACTTTATCTTTGATCTATCTTCGTGCTGTTTATTAACTTTTCATATAGCTTTTTAAACTTGCGTGTTGTAGTAGTGTCAAACTATTCGAAGGCGGAACTTATGTTCAAGTACCGCAATAAGACAAATGTTTTTGGTAAAGTTATGACATTAAATTTTCCTTTTTATAAAGAGAAAGCCACTTAATTAGCTAAAAAAAAACCGAATTTAAAAATATGGTGTTCAGATATATTATTACGATTAAATTGTTCTGAGAACGTCTTGCATACGGAATTAGTTAAGTGTTGGTAACTATGCTGGAGACAGTTTTTTTTTGAGACCACACGCATTTTGATGTCTAACTTAATATCACAGTATGAAACATAATATTATTAAAAATAATATTTATTTATTCCAAATATTCAGTTAATACAGCAGTACTAAATATAATGATTGAAAATTGTTTGCCTATTGAGTTAGGTTTTTAGTAAGAGCCTATTTATTTCAAATTCACAATAATTAAAATAATAGTTTTTCAAATGTAATCACAACCTCTTTTAATGTTAAGTCGTCTAGCTGCAATTACGAAAGTAATCAAGAATTGATTTGTACGCATAGATTATTCTTAGATACGAGGTTGATAAAGTAAAACGATGCTTTATCTATTTTTAACCGAGTTCTCAATTCGAATGTGTATTTTTTGTGGATGTTTAGCCATAACTTCTTTGTTTGTGAACAGATTTAGATGATACTTTTTTTGTTGGAAAGGGGATACTTTAAGGGTGATCCCATTTTAATTTCATTGGTATTTGATCTTGAACTTTGAAAACACACCAAAAAACTCCTCAAAATCAATACTAGGTATCTATACGAATATCATAAAGTTAAAGAGATTGTTTTCTTGTTTGTTTGTTTGTTTGAACAAGCTAATTTTTGGAACTACCCGTAAGATAAGAAAAACATGTAAACTACTAACTGGTACCCGTGACTTTCTCTGCGTAGAATATAGACATTTAAGCACGGTTTAGTATAGTCTCTAGACTCAAAGATTAAAAATAACTGAAATTACCCATAGCCTTGAATGATATTTCAAAACGCGGAATACTCTTTATTTCTTACCAAACGCATAAATATGAATTTTCATATCCCTAATTTGTGAAATGATGGGTTATCCATACACATTTTCATCCTCTAAAGTTTTATTTTCGCGACAAAATCTTTTCTCCAAGGTCCAATATGTCTCTATAACAAAATTCATCAAAAATCGGTTTGATGAGTTCTTCATACAAACTTTCAACCCCCATTTTACTATTTCAAGTTTTATTTTCACAACAATAGATATCCTTCTCAAAAGTTCACTATCTCTGTACCAAAATTCATCGAAATTGGTACAACGGTGTAGGAGTGGAAACGTAACAGAGAGGTAGATTTACTTTCGTATTTATAATATTAATCGTGCATTTATTGAGAAACTATTTATTGATAAGTTTACGCTACAACTCTAAGGAGCGAAGCAGTAACCATGATCGTCAAGAAATCTGGAAAACTGTAGGTAAGTATGTAAACTGAGAACAATGATCAGCTACACAGCCCACGGTGACACGGTACAAAGTTGTTCTAAAAAACTTAACACGGGTGAAACCGTGAGGCACAGCAAGTCTAAATATATATAAAAGGACACCGTGACAGACTGACTGATCTATCAACATACAGCTCAAACCACTAACGGATTGGGCTGAAATTTGACACATAGTTAGTTATTATGACGTAGGCATCTGCTAAGAACGGGTTTTGAAAAAATCAATCCCTAAAAGGGTGTAACGGGGGTTAGAAATTTGTATGGATATTTTTGACACGGGTGAAACCATGGGGCATAGTTAGTACTATATATGTCAAAAAATATGTATGATAAATAATCCAACTTTTATGATCACACGCATTTATCTTTTAATTATACTCAGATATCTTTAATAACTATTAGGTTACTTAGATCTAACAGTTTGGTATAAATGTGTTTGAAAAGTTTTATCTATAATTTATGTCGTCATCATCATCATCAGCCTTTAGAAGTCTACTGTTGTGCATAGGGCTTTCCCAAGGTTCCCTATCGAATCCAATCTCTGGTTTTACGCATCCAGTCGCTTCCAGCAGTCATCCTCAAGTCGTCGCTCCATCTGGTTTGAGGGCGCCCTGTACTACGTTTGCCAAGATGTGGTCTCCAGTCAAGAAATATTTAATCCCATTGCTTTTCGGTTTTTCTACAAATCTGACTGGCCAAATGCCACTTTAGCTTGCTTACTTTTTGAGCTACGTCGGTTACTTTAGTTCTCTGGCGTATACATTCATAACGAATTTTATCACACGGGTAAAAGATTCTGTTTTTCCTACTGTGTTTAAATATGGAATTATGACTTATTAAGTATAAATAAGATTAATCGCGAACCAGAAAAAATAAGGTGCATAACCACTTAATGTATAATACGCACTTAACAATGTGTATTAAATAGATAAATTAATGTAAAATCACCGACTAAATAGATTTATATTTTAAATATTATTTCAACACAGAAGTATTTATGCAAATCACATCTTCAAAGGATCATACCGTATTCTTGATTCGCTCATTTACTATCTGTTATTCAAACCAATGTCTCCCTTTGAATTATGTACTAAGAATAGAATCGTGTTTGTATTTACGAGTGGTATAAAAGTAGGTAACTTGTATTAAAATTACAATTTACGCAATGAAAGAAGTCTGATACGCCTTTTTAGCATCTTTATAAGAAAATACTGTTTGGCGTTGGTATAAAAAATATGTCGGGTTTTTTTAGAAATATTTTGATTATGCTAACTTTTCTTAACAGTTTTTTTAAAAGCATTATAAAAACGTACAAATTTTTTTATTTTATTCAACAAAAGTGTCAAACAAACATACAGACCGCCCGATGGTAAGCGGTTTCCGTAGCCTATAGATACTTGTAATACAATAGGTATCATTAGCGCGTTGTCGACCTTGAATCCCCCTCCCCAAAGAGCTCTGGTAACCCTACTTACCACAGGAAAACAACACTAGGTTATCTGGCTGCGATTTCCTGTACGATGGAGGCGTTCCACCGGTTGGACTAATCTAAGTAGAGAGAAATCTCCAAATAAATTCTACACAATACATTCAGTAAAACGTGCTATTTTATAATATTTTTTTCTTTTCCAATATTTTTCATGAATTGATGATAAGATTCATAACAATACCAACAGTATTGGGGAATGCATAAACGATACATAATAATAATTTAAATATCACCTTTACAGTTTATAACAGCTGGAAAACAAAGCTAAAAGCTACGCCGTAGAATATAGTACAAATTTGAATCACTGAATTATTTAAAACGTATTTTAAAATTCTTCTCGTATACATTGGCAATGGAGTCCGGGTCGAAGGCACGTTTTACACCAATACCCTTAATCGACGCTGTCAGCGTCGATGTATGTTCGATATTGAAAACGTTTAGTGATGTTCCAAAAACTTGTATATTTTTGTAACACACGTTCTTAAAGAACTTCAAACATTTTGTTTTTTAACTTGTTCCTTCGTATTCTTCTTTAATTTAAGAGTTCAGCTTTTGTCGGTGAAGCAATTGCCACTGTTCTCTATCATCGGTTTTTCTTTTAACCTTTTTATACAACTCGACTCCTACTTTATCCTTCACTTATTGCTATTCCTTATTTTCTTTCAGTTATTCCAATTTTCATTCGTATCGCGTATTAAATATGCTTGGAATTTATATTCCGCGTAAGGGATTGTGTAGACGGGCGCGCCACCGCGGATGTGCCTTCGCCGCGCAGCCGCCGCGCAGCCGCCGCGCAGCTGCCGCGCTATCCTATGTACATGCACCGACGCGGACGCCGCGCCTCCACCGCCCTACCGCCGCATGATTGCTATATCACTGTACATTTATAGTAATACATTGCTACCCACGAACATCATACGTGTAGGCATAATGAATATGATGAATTTAACAAAATAAAGAAGGTAGTGTTTGCATACTATATGTAAAGAAATGGCTAAATAAAAGTAAGAAGTCAACTAGGCGCTTATGGGTTAATTTATTTTGATGCAAAGAGAACAACACGGTGGACTCCATACACTAAGAATCTTTACGAAAAGATTAGTGTAAGCTTTGTAATTATATTCGGATGAATATCAAAACATTCACAAATTATTAGTTAAATCTATTATATGCAAACACTAACTTTTTTTAGTTAAACTCATCATGTTGATTATTCCTACACGTATAATTTTCGTGGCTGGCACTGTATTACATAAAAAGGTACTGTGATAAAGCAATTATGCGGCGGCAGTGCGGAGGGGGGCTCGCGGCGCGGCGCCGTCTACACGAGCCCTTATGTTGCAGCAATACGTAATCCCGCGCATTTTTGTACATGTGCGTATGTTTTAATATAATAAATACATTATTTTACTAGCTGTTCCCGCGGCTTCACTCACGTGGACTACATAATGTCATCGATCGGGCACACGCGCAAATCTTACTCACTCGCTCCCGGCTATTTTAAAAACAAAAATGCTAATTATGGGTGTTCCTTAGAAGATAGAGATATTCTCGCTGATATTTTTTGTAGGTATTTTAATGTCTACAATTATGTAGTACATTTATATTCTATATCTGTTATGGTTTACTCAGCGTAAGCCATTTAAGCGCTCGAATTGATTAACCATGACCATTTTTTTTTATTTGCGCGGAACCCTGATTATTTTTATAAAATAAAAGTAGCTTAAGCTACTTCTTATAACATCAGCTTTCTACCAGTGAAAGTCCCGTCAAAATCGGTTCAACCGTTTCTGAGATTACCCAGAACAAACAGGCAGACAGACAGACAAACTTTTTTAAAGGTGCTGTTTTGTTATATGTACCGTATACACTTACATATGCATTTAGTAAAAAGGTATTATTTTGGCATTACAACAGACACTCTAATTTTACTAATTGTATAGATTAAAATATGTTAGTACAATTCATTATTATCGCCCTAGTATTCACTTTCCGTTATTGTTTTCCTGTAAATTATCATGAAGTACGTATTTTGTATAAATCGTGTACACAATGTTTTGAACTTGAATTGATTGTACTTGACAGTAAATAACATTTTTTTTTTTAATTATTTAACACTTTCTTTTGTCCAGGACTTAGTATCAGTTCTCCTCTTAATGAAAAGATTCACGTGCCACTTATTGTAAAACGCGTACTAATTAAATTACAGATCCTTTACGGGCGTAGGACCGTACGTCCCATAAGTCACCAAAATTTAATTGCAATAATTGGATATTTTTTTTTTTTAATTTATTTATTTTAGGTCGCTTTTTAACATCTCAGGTCATTAGCGACCACGATTAACAATACACATTATAAAGTACTGTAGATTAAACTAGTCCATAAACATTTATCATTTTCAAAAAATTTAAGATTTGAGTACATCCATCTTTATTTAAACAGTCTTTTAAATTATTAGGAACTTTACACAACCGTTTTTCCTGGTCAAATGCTGAACATTCTACTAATAAATGTAGGACAGTCAGGTCTTCTCCACATTTGCATTTGTTTCTATCAGTTTTAGTAATTAGATGAAGATGTGTCATTTTTGTGTGCCCAATACGCAATCTGGTAATCACTTGACTTTTCCTACAGGTAAAGGCAGTAGGAGATTTTTCAAAAATTGATTTTCTGATATTAAATAACAAAGTTGTATTTTCTGTCTTCCAAGAATGATCCCAAAGGGTTTTAATTTTAAGTTTAAAGTATTTATGTAATTCACTAGGAGTTGATTTATTTAAATGCCAATTTTCACTCTCATTAGTTGCATGTCTCGCCTCACTATCTGCCCTTTCGTTACCAATTATTCCTTGATGACTAGGAATCCATATAATTTCAAATTTGCTATTGTTTTTTAGTATATTTATCATTTTTTGCTTGATTTCTGTGATAAGAGTGTTTGTATTTTTTACATTTTGTAAAGCTGTCAAGCATGATTTTGAATCGGTATATATTATATATTTGTCTACACTAGATTCATTAGATATAATTTCTAAAGCTTTCAGAATAGCTATTGCTTCACAACTGAAAATTGAGTTAAAATCGCCAAGTCTGTATCTGTAACTATTATCACCAGTTACCACTGAACATCCTGATCTTCCATTTATAACTGCCCCATCCGTGTAGATGGTCTTACAGTAGGTATATATACTATTCACTTCATAAAATAGATTTTTGTATATGCATTGCGGTGTGTCATCTTTGTAGTTTTTAGCTATTTCAAGATTAATTGGGGGTTCAAAGTTTTCCCATGGACCAGAGGTAAGTAATTTCTTTGGGAATATTTTTGGTATTGTAAGATTCAATTCTTTTAAGTATTTGGTTGCTCTGATTCGTAAAGGCTGTTTTAAATTTGGTTGAAGTTCATATTCTATGTCTACAGCTGTTGTTTTAGTGTAATTTTGGTAAGTTGGATTTTCAGGTCGAGATAAAATATTTACAGCGTACATAATTACAAGTTTCTTTCTTCTAAATTCTAATGGCATTTCTCCAGCTTTTGCTAAGACGCTCTTAATTGGACTTGTCTTAAATGCACCAATACTCAGTCGAAGAGCAGTGTTTTGAATACTTTCTAGGGATTTAAGTGAACGTTGTTTTGCAGAATCATAAAGTACAGAACCGTAATCTATTTTTTGTCTTATTAAGGCACGATATGTATTTATTAAACAATTTCTTTCAGACCCCCATGTTGATGATGATAAAACCTTTATTATGTTCAACCTTTTGTATCATTCTGCCTTGAGATTATTTATATGTGAATTCCAAGACATTTTTTTATCAAATATAAGTCCTAAAATTTTCAATTTATTTACCTCTTTAATACTATGCCCATTTAATGTTAATTGCACGTTTCTAGTTTTATCTTTCTTATTTGTTAAAATTATGAATTCAGTTTTAGTTTTAGAAAATTTAAAACCAGATTTCTTGCACCATTCCTGAAGATTATTCAGTGTGTTTTGGATAAGTTTTAATGTAGGTTTTAATGTTTTACCACTACAAGTTATTGTCAGGTCATCAGCAAACAGAAACCCCTTTACTGGTTTTTCAATATGTGAGAGGACGTCGTTAATAGCCAGTAAAAATAATATTACGCTGAGTACCGAACCTTGAGGTAAACCGTTTTCCATACAAGCAGGATTAAATATTGTATCCTGGATTCTTACTTTTATAGTTCTTTCTGAAAGGAAGTTTCTAACAAAAGCTAGGGCATTTCCATTAATTTCAATATCTTGTAATATTTTAAGAACTCTGTGTTTCCAAACCATTTCATAAGCTTTTTCAATATCTAATGCTACGATTACTGTATAATTATGATTTGCAAAACTGTCAAGTACTTCACTTTCAATACTCATTAAATGGTCGGTTGTTGATCTAAATTGACGAAATAATTGGATATTAGTGGTATTGGATATTATAAATAAGGTTCTATATATATATATATATATAGAACAATTATTATAATTTCTTTTACTAAAACAGATTCGGTAAACTCTTCGCACCTTTATTGCGCGACTTTAGTGATAACATTTACGATAAAGAATTCCTTAACAAATACCTAGTGTAAAAGAAAACTTGCATCTTATGAAACACTAAAACTATGTGACCTTTGTTTATAGTATAGTTTTTTCCTTTGTTTATATATATTATTTTTATAGTATGGGTTTCAATTTTTTTTTTGTTTTGAATATATTATTATTGCTATTGTTGTTATTACATATTATTTTATTATTACTAATTAGTAATTACATTTATTGCATACAAAGTACTTACAAAATTACTATACAAAATTAAACACAGAGTTACTCTGACTGGTGTTTAGTCTAAGATCTCATGTGACTGATATAACAAATCATGATGATTTATAGCAACGCATAAACTGATATATCTTAACACTCACTCCATTCGTTGAAATATTAAATTAAACGAGAATTTAATAAACATTTATGTACATAATAGGTTCTTGGAAAGAAGCATTTTGTGATGGATTCAATTGTCTTTTGTTTACTTCTTAAACCGGGTAAAATTGCATGCAAGAGGCAGCATAATAAATACTACTGAGGAATACAAATTAAGTAACCAATAACATAATATTGTGTTTTTATATTATTTTTTTGACATTTCGACACCTAATATGAATGAATATGAATCATACTAAAATACAGCTACACGGTAAGCAAATAAAGAAAAAAACTCTATATTAATTTAGTTTCACAGCCTTAGTTGTAAAACTTCTCAAATTATCTTTGTAAATTTTCTTTTATAATACGTTAGAAGTAAAAAGCATAATGCGCGCACGGATGATTGTGTAATTTGGTGGCTAAACTTATATGCAGAAGGAGTGGAAAATGATATTTTTAAAATATTATTTGCGTTACAAATACATTAAATTAAATAATTCTGCGGATAATACCCGTACCGGTGCCATTAAACTTAGACCTTTCCAAAACATTGACATCGACTATCAGAGAAACGTAACAGCAAGTAATATAATATTCATTGTTTACGTTCATTTTTCAAATGTAAAACAGATACAATAGTCAATAATTAAAAGTCGCTGGTCGCTGGCCACTGGGCCACCTACCTATAAGATTATAATATCATCCTTGATTAATTTATTAATTAGTAACAATTTATAAATATTGAAACGAGAAAGTTTTAAAAATAGGTATCCATACAATACTTACTAGAATCATGAGGCAAAAAAGAATGAAGTTGTTTTTTAAATTCTCTTCTGAAAACCGAGGCTAAACGAGTTACGATTTTATTTAAATAGGGTATATATAGACTTTAAAATGTACTTATCAAGGTGGCAATTATTTTTAGTAAGAAAGTGCCGTAAGCTCTAGTAATATTTCCTTCGCTTCGGTCTCCGGGAAAGAATACCTCATATACTATAGAGGTTCTGATATAATCAGTCAGTGACCGAGACTTTTAGTACGATGAGCAATATATTTATATTGTGTTAACACATAAACTTGATTATTTATATCGGTATGAGTGCATAGCCCTTACTAATTGACATTAATTTCAAGTTTATACCTCAAGCCAGTTTAAAGAATAGCCTTGATATAAGGACAAATGGATAATGTGATCCTGCAAAGTTTCCGTCATTATTTTTCATCTTAGATTAGAAACCCTGCAAATCGTTTTGTAAATACTAATGAAATGTATATTTTTTGTGTAATGTGAGAAATTTAAATAATAATTTAAATTAAAAATCTAATGAGTAAATCCAAGGAGACTATGGTAGTGCAAAAATCGATGTAGGTTGCAGAAGTTCGAGGTCCTCTTACGTTCGTGTGTCTCAAAACTTTAAACCTGTTATTGCATCTCGACACGTAACTTCATATATTTTTTGTCTAACGTAAACATTCTCAGCTGTTTTGCCGACATTGATGCTTATTGGGAACTTTCAGATATTAAACCTGTTTCATAAAGTAAATATTTTGAATATCATTACACAATTTGTAATGAAATATTTGATGGGACGTGCTAAAAAGCTCATGAGTATTACTGGCTACAAATATATAGACAGGCAAGTTACCCTTTCTTACTTGTTTAAAATAAAAAAGAACAAATGTAAACAAAGTGTTTGTTTAATTTCACCTAGATTTATGTTACGAATAGAGTCTAAACAAAATAGAACCAGGAAGTAATGAACGCTCCATTATTATAAAATAAATTAAATTGAATGTTATAAAAATATCATTTTTGAAGTAATAGAGTGTAATGAAAAATTGAGGAAGAATGAAGATGATTTTACTTGAGTAAACGAATCCAAATGGAGAATAATATTATAGAATAGTTTATATCCATAACAATCAAATAAATATTTGCATTAAATAGCCATGATTGTATAAAGTGAATGGCTAGAGGGCGGAGTTTTATATTGTTTATATCTGGTCTGTTTTGTCGTGATATATGTTTGTTATTGAACATTCTGATCAGTTCTTTAGAATTTAAATTACTTTTAACATACCATCACGCCTGTATCCCCGAAAGGTTAGGCACAGGTGTACTAAATGTACAACTACAATTCGTCGAAGCCCAGGTTAGAAGCCTATTGTCATTAATTGGACATAAGACCAGACTCAGAGCTGCTATTGAGAATTTCATAGAAAAACCCATTAACACATTGCTCGACCTAGGAATCAAATCCAGGACCTCGAGCATAGCAGTCGCCTAAGACCATAATGAGGCTATTTTTTTTATTTTGTAACAATCATTACATTATTATCATGAGAAGAAAACTTCGGACTCCTTTTTAGGTGTACTGCGTGCACGGAAGTCTGAGATTTGGCATGGTTAAAGTTTATATGGAGAAGGAGTGCACAAAGCTAAAATTTATATATAATATACAGATAATATATTAAATTTAATAAATTAATACTGCGAATCCTAACCCTAACAGTGCCATTGAACTTAGACCCCGAAAATATTGACATTGTCACTCAATGAAAAGTGATATAATATTCATTATTTAGGTTCATACTACAAATTTCAAACAGAAAATAGTCTATGATTAAAAGGCCGCTGGTCGAATTTCGATCATTGAGCGACCGCTAGTTTTTACAAAACCGTGTAGATAATATAATAAATTTCGTTGCATTTTTGTTTCAGCTGCGTATATATTGGCAGAAGATAATAAACAGACAGGATTATAAAGAAAACTATATATTATTACAATAATTACTTTATAATAACTCAAACACACAACGTACATGCTATGGAAGCCCGGAAGCCTGAAGCTATGCAGTGTTGCTTTATTTAAATAAAAATTACCACCTCATAGGTTTTATATTGTAAATTTAAATGTTCTGACTTCGGTTTATATGTAATAAGTAATAAAATATACATATTATAATGACAATGTATAGAATATATCTAGCTAAGTGAATATAAAACTATCACGTTGCAAGCTTGCAACGTATGAGCACAAAACGAGTAATAAAGCAGTGTAATTTTTTATGCTACCTGAACAAAATTCCTGCGATACCAGGTGCACTAATTGTAAGAATTAGAAACAGGTGTTCTAAATGCATTACAAATTTTCAATTCAAAATACAAAGACATTGTATGTTTCACGATGACATTCAAATACCACTTCGATGTCTAATGTATTATTTGATATCGTTATGCCTTTGAATTTCAAATACGTACTTGTACTTAATTGTTTTTTTTTTCAACTTATAATAATAATAATAATAATATTTTGTTTTCTTCCTGTTGTTAGTTATTACTATATTATTGAAATTCTGATTTGATTTTGCTTTGTTTTGATTAATATATTTTTCTTTTACCATGTAGGGAGCAATATGAAAAGCTGTGTACTCCTATTAGAAGCATACGCATCGGGTACACTACTTATCGAGAATTACAATAATACTGTTTAATGTTATTTAAGTAATGTTGTTAGAGTAAGTAATAAAATACATACGTAATTTTTATTTCTCTCTTATCGGCATACCGCTTTTCATCAACTCATTTCTTCTCCAATCGACAAAACAACGTATCTTAACCAATTTCCTCATTGCGTTAACTATATAGCAAAAGATCTTGATTAATTACCTAAAAAGACTGGCATCTGCTAAGATACATGTATAACAAGACTTACCACATTTGGTATTCAGCCGATTTATATAATTTTATTGCACGCATTGTTTTTATTACACAGTATATTTTCATTATTTTATGACCACATATGGAAACAAAAGCTTGTCTTTGTAGACATGTGTAACCATTAAAGTTTGTCTTTGGTTAAATTTGTCATAATTTTGCAAGAATATTCTTTAATGCTGTTTTGTTTTAAGAATTCCAACGAACATAATTTTAGCCTTAGTATCATTATGATGATTATCTTTATGATGTAGTTTAATCTAAATAGACTATGGTTAAGCAACAATTGATGATCACTGGGAAATGACAATCAATCCGCAATTACTATCTTAGTTATTCTAAATCCTTTTCACTTCCATAAGATGAAGATATCAAAATTCTATAATTATTTGGGATCATTTAAAAATACTATATCAATTCATATTATTACCAACTTTGTGCACAATAAATTATGCTATTATTACTACATTTTTGATTGATTACAATTTTAATATTTACCTATTTGGACTACGCAGAAATAAATACTTTGAGACCTTTCAGTGTGAAATTTAAAAGGTAAAGCATAGTGCATTTGTACAAAATAGAATTTTTCCCCAATTTTCATCCTTTTTTAAAACATGTGTTTGCAATTATTTATCTAGTTTTGAACATATAGATTACCTACCTTATAGATTTTGTAGTATTAATATCTGCTTACAAGACTTTCATCAATATTTACATATATTATTTATTTTGACCGAATGCAGTGTAAAATGAATATACCTATAGGATATTTAATACATTGTAAAAAGAAGGCACTTCTTCGACATTATTTTTTATACAATTAGCATAATTGCAAAAAAATGTGAAAGATATCTTTTTCTAGAAATAAGCAAACATTTTAGTAAAACAAAATATGAGAAATTAAAAACACGAATCCAACTTTGAAACTAAGTACAAAATAATTCTACTTACGATAAACCCCTCATTTTGATGCAAATAGAAAAATAACGTAAAAATATAAAAGTCAATTAAATCACAACACAATAAATATTAAAATTTTCACAACTAAATCACATTTTCACACAAGATCGTATTAATTTGTTCGCGAGCCACGGATGAGCGCGTGTGTGCGCAGGCGCTTAAAGGTGACTGGCGTTAACATTGGACGTTCGGGCGCGAATGTCACGATCTTATTAACAAGGCAGCGAGTTTAGTGATTAACAAGTTTGAAGGTGCAATAATCCGAAACGTTTTGTTGCTAGCACGTGCGCGATTAGATTGTGTTGATGTGAAATTCGTTGATATGTTATGGTATACAAGTGTAGGTAGGAATGCATCGACCAGAGACATTGTGGATTACCTACAACCTAACCATGAAATCCTAATATAACAAAATCATACCATTTATACCATCCCCAACCGACAAAGGAACATAATTTTTTTTTGTAGATATATATAATTATATTCGCAAAAGAAAACAATGTCCTTAGTTAGTTTTTATTTTTAGTTAGTAAGCTGCTTGTAATACTATGCTATTTTTAAATCAACATTTTAACTATTTTCAATAAAATCTCGAATAAAAAGTTGTCAACTAATAGTCTACAGATATTTATGTATTCTGTAAAAACAAAATGTATGAATGAAATCCGTGAGTTAACAATATGTTTGAAAATTAAAGATAATTATTTAATATTAATTGGTATATTGATAAAAAGCAAAAACAATATAAATGTGAAAAAATAACTGTTCATTTACTTAATTTTCACTAGGGAAAATTAAGATTTTTATTTTTTGAGTAACATGATTGGAAACGCCAAACAGAAAATATGACGTCCGCGTCGTCGCTTTAAAAATGTACACTGCAGTTGTGTGATATAAAGTATTTTGAGTATCGAATTAGTGGCTACACAATTATATAAGTTATAAAGAAATCCTAAAAGAATTTATAGTAAAATCAACTTTCAACATAATTTAATCTTAGTTATATTTGTTGAACGATGACGTCACGCGAGGTCTCGTGATCCTAATGCCACGTTATTGTGGCATAATTTAAATTAAAAATACTTTTTACATTACTTTTAAGGTGTAATAATAAATAAATACATAATAATTTTTGAACCCGTAGCTTTTTCTTGAATTTTTTTTTATTTCTTCATAATATTATGTTCAATGTTTATCATTAACTTACTTAATTTGACGTATGTTGTAGTAGAATATAATTAGTGATTCAATAATATTGTTAGGTACCTCTATTTATTAATAATTATATATTTCTTATCGAGTTTCTGTTGTCAATCCCTCATAAATAAACTCCAATAATATATTTTATAAAAAAAATATAATCCAAGCACTTTTACCATAATTTAGACTACAATAACATTATTTTTAAATTATGACAAATTTAATTGTATATTCGTAGTTTTTGGCGGGATCTTGAATTGACATGTTGAGGTTTTTATTTTTAATGCAATAACTTAGGTTTTTGTCTCTATATTATGTAATATTGGTGGCGTTTTGCGTGATATAATTTGGTTTTTGTGCATAAGTGAAGTGGATTATAAATATAAGCTGAAAGCATTAATTCTGAGATCCCACAAAATCTTCCTAGAAAGTTCTAACATGGGAGCCACCATCTTGTTAGGATACTAAATCGTCATAACACTGACACTATAGTTCACTCGATAATGGCAGTAATGGTCTTCATTAAAGAGGACCGGTTAACAAGTTAGGAAGAAGAAGAAGATGAAGAATTGTATATTCATATAGATCCAACAGCATTTAGTACCTCGCCCAATACCACTAAGTTATTAGTATAAATTAAATGAGAAAAACAATATAGTGCATTTCAGTTTATGAAATGCAGGTGTAAAATAATAAAACTTTAATTGTTTTATTTGAAGAAATCGCACGGGACGACCACTTTCTACAACAACTCGACACGTAATATTTTCAAAGGCCATAATAATTTTCCCACTAACGTACTTAAATCTGCCCTATATGATACATTATTCAATATAATACAATTCTTATTTTATTCACGAATTGCTATATTGCTTACTTTAAATAAACTGGTTCATATTTTAGAAATAAATAAGTGATAGATAAGACTCTCCCAGTTGTGATTCTGTCGAATGATTAGTTTACATAATAAAATCAAATATTTTATTTACATGGAAAAATAGTAGCATGAGAGATAATACTAGAATATGTAAATAAATAGCTCGGCCCAGATACTGTGTTTGAGTTATATTTCGATTTGTTTGGTTTTGTTACATTATGCATTTAGTAATTTTAAGTGAAAGGATTTATCGACTTTTTACTCTTTAACAAGCAATAATTTGAAGGATTTATATTAGCAGATTTTTTTTTACTTCATGTTATTTTATTACAAATACATTACAAAAAAAAAACGTTGCAATAAAAATGTTACTTGGAAGGTTTTCAGGCTTTATGTTTTAATCATTCCATAACAGAAAATGTGAAATTAACATCCGCGGGAGAAGACGTTTAATTTCAAAAATGACACTACGGCAAACAAACAAGTCGCAGTAGTCAAACGGTTAAAACCAGTGTAATACCTGTCTGAATTCCGCAGACTCAATTAGTTTTATGAAATTTGCGTACATTTATTAATATGAATTTTCTTAGTAACGTTATATGCTGAGAGTAAGGAAAATATGAGGAAACCTGAAACCCCTTGAGAAATATTCTCGTTGCATTATAATGTAGGGAAAAATACAGGACTATAGATTTCTCGTAGTTTTGTGTTCGCCAATACATCGAGAGCTGGTATTATCATTAAGCTCGTGCCTTCCTTCGGTAAAAGGAGATATTCCCCACTAGGTATACTTTTTATTTAACATAGCTAAACACACAGGTTTGTTAAAAAGGCGTATGTACATATCAAAATACAAAAAGCTCGCAAACAATTTTATCATTAGTTTTTAATTGGGAATTTTTGGCGGTATTTGAAGTGTCATCTATCTGGTCTATATTTTTAATACATTATCTTAGGTTTTTTGACCCTGTATTATGTAATATTGATGGAATTTTGTGTGATATAGTTTGTTTGTTGTGCATAAGTTAAGTGAATTATAAATATAAAGTGGAAACATACATTTCGAGATGCCACAAAACTTCTTAGATGGTTTTAACAAGGGAGCCAAACAACAGAGACTAACTACCGTATTTATTATACAGATGTTAATCCTTTTGATGGAATCAAAACACGTAATCAATTCGCTTCACAATCTAACCATTAGCACTGTACTACGAAGACTTTAATAATAATAATGATGAGGTTATGGATTTTGGCATGTCGTTGTATTAAAACCCTATGAAAGCCGTGAAAAAGTTTCACGTAATATGTCGTCAAACCATTGAGGTACTAGAGTAGCTATTATGAACAAAAATTGAGCTTCACTTGATACCGTGAGACATAACATAAACATACTAAGCACCAAATTCGACCAGCGACTTTTTGATTATAGACTTATAGACATTTCAAACAATCTGGTTGTAGTGTCGTATCTTGTACAATACACAGTAAATAATAACTCAAGGGGCAAAAAGATAGTTTTTGTAGTATAACTTTTTAGGCGCGATTTGAAAGTAACATGAGAGAAACTTGAAGCAATCTGTTAAACTAACATGACAGCTGTTAGTTAGATTGTTAACATTCTAAAATGTCCAAAATATTTTATGTGAAAATAAATAAAAAATATTGGTATCTATAGTCAATACAAATAATCAATACATACTTTTACTATTATTTATTACCAAATTAATCATATAAATTTTGTTTTCAATGATAATTCTACGTCATTAATATCAGTTTACTGAGATCGTTCAGTTGCGTATAAAATTAAACTGTGATTTCAGAGTGTGTGCGACACAAACTGAAAATAGTTCAGGATTTATATGTAAATCTATTTTTGATAATACGCGAAATAAAATCTCAAACATTTCGCGTATTCGCAGAGACATCGTTCAAAATTTTAGAGAATTTATCCAAAGTTTTAAGATTTTGTTAGACAAATGTATGAGCCATTTTTATAATAACTTAATATAATGTTTGCGTCAAACTTCTACAATTACTAGCCCTTGCCCGCTAACGTATACCCTATACAGTAGGTACCACCAACTGACTTCCATGTCAAATTTAATTTAAATATGTCCACCTGTTTATTCGTGATTGATGGACAATCATCCAAATCAATGAAAACTAAATGTTCCTCTTGTATTTATCCACTTTTATTTATTAATAGACTGGTTACTGGGTGTATGTTGGATTTTTAATTTTTATTTTGGGTATAATTCTACACAATATATTGACACGGAAAAAACCCCATAAGCCTCTTATATTTGCTCTGAATAAGTACTTACGTGCGTGTTTAGTACTTCACTAATGCTATCTAATAAAAAGGTTCTTTTTAGTTTATGAAGCAATGATGGCTCAATAGTAGCGTGTTCGAATACTGGGTCGATCAACCTCAGTTCGAATTCCTGCAATTCGTTTTTTCGGTGAAGGAAAACATCCTGATAAGCCATAGTATGATATTAGGGGATTTTCTAATACCCGCCTCGCTAGCTAACTTCCTCAAGTAGAAAATATGTTGTCAAGTAACTATAGGTGTGTTCTGACCGCTCAAAAAAATAAAATATCTTTATTTAATTTAGACCCCAAGAGCACTTCTGAATGTCAAAACACTACCACCAGTTCGAAAAACATCCCAGCCATCGAGAAGAACCGACAACTCGATCGAGTTTATCAACATCTTCACATTCGTTTTACAGTATTTAATTATATACAGTTATTATCATTTTCAGTAGATGTACAGAGAGTAAATCGCATCCAGACATCACCATCATTCACGTAATCAGCTACCCTATAATATCCCTTCATCAGCTAAATATGAAAGTCAGTCTCCCCTACTAGGCTTAGCGTGTTACCGTGTTGGGCCATACTCATTGGATATTGCTTAGCATCAGGTAATAATGTTGTCAATTGCTACACACTGTTAATTGTAGATTGCCTTTTTTTATTTTTTATTCTTTAAATTCGTAATGTGGGAATCAAGAAATAAGTATTTTTATATTGGGGAAGACACTTTTACCTGTGACACAGGTTAAACCTATTTAGGTAACAGGGTTCAGACATATTTGATGTATTTCATTGTGAAAAATAAATGATTGTTTAGTAAAAAAATATACTTCACAGACAAAACTACTGAACTTTTTTTACAATTTTTTTTTTACAATTTTGGTGGCAAACAAGTATATGGTCGGCCCGATGGTAAGCGGCTATTGTAGCCTATGGACGCTTGTAATGCTATAGGTATAACTGGTGCGTCGCCAACCTTGAACCCCCCTTCCACGAGGAGCTCTCGAAACCCTACACTCCGCAGGAACACAACACAAGGTTATTTGGCTGCGATCTTCTGTAGGGTGGAGTTATTCCACCAGTCGGATTGCCCCAAGTAGAAAGAAACCTCCAAAAAAAATTGTCTAGGCCCTACTTCTTCCTAAACACTCTTACTTTTTTTAAGAAAGTTTGCTTAGTTTTGAATTAAGCGGATGTGTGTAAAATTTTGTCTCAATATTTTTATATTTTTTATAATTATTTATTTATAGAGAAGACAAACTGCGACTGCTTAAAGTACAATCAATTGGCAGTGACTGTTATTATGTTGACATACAAATAATACGACGTAAGCCACTGGATACTAGAATATACAGAGCGATTCCGAAATGTAACGTAAACACAAATTGTATTGTTTGTAGGTAGGTATCTATTTAGGACAATGTTTTTTTTTTTTTTTCAACATAATTCGTTCATCACTATGTTTTTTTTTTAAATATTCTGTACTTTATTTATTTTGTTGAACGAAATATTAAAATTATAAGAAAAAAAAAGAGTCATTGAGACGTAACATTATACAAATAGATATGTGTGGAGTTTCCTTTCTGTAACTTCAATATTTTCATACAAACCTATGTTATAATATATTAAATAAATATAAAAATGATATAATTAACTATAAATTTATTTAAACTTTGTTGGTAAAACGATTAAAATATAATTAATTATAATACAATATTGGAATGTAGTAGCTCAATAATAAAATTATCATCTCACGCAACGAATATGCTACATAATAATCTATGGAAGGTTTCAAACAATGGAGTGACGTCACAGGACATGTTTCATCGCTTCACCCGCGTTCAACGATTAGTGGCGACTGGCGCCTAATAATCCGTGCTTCCGGTGAACATCATTATTGATTGTGATTAATCATTCCGTAGGCAAACGTCATATACGGTTAGTTTAAGCTCAATTATTAAGTTTATGTGTTAAGGTGTAAGACAGGAGCGAATTTAACTATATACTTAATATAAACTGATTTATTCAAATAAGTGAATTAGAAGGGAGACATTTTTACTACGAACCGTCACGCCGATACCCAGTAGAGTTGCCACAGACATAACATTATTTTTACATAACTAAAGCAGTGTTGCCAATATAGAAATATATAATGTAACATTACTGAACATTATGTTATGAAATAAATAAACAAAAACCTTTGTAAATATAAATAATAATATTATGTATTATGAAGCTCCAGAAATTGTTTGTATATTTATTTGAATTCGTTTATCTCTGGATCTGCAGGTCCGATTTGTAAAATTCTATTTGAATTTTATAGTCTATTCCTCAAGGAAGCTTATAGACTTCCAAACTTCACGCTACGATTCCAAGAAGAGAATAAGAATCCATAAACGTCAAGCAATCTAGCTAACTGAAGGAAAGTACGAGAAGTGAGAACAATGGCTACATGGGTACGTTGATGGGAGTTGGTTGAATAAATTTAACACGAGTGAAACCGTGAAATGCAGTTAGTAATATATAATAATAATTTAATAATATGCAAACTCAGTATAACTACATGGGTACGTTGATGGGAGTTGGTTGAATAAATTTAACACGAGTGAAACCGTGAGGCGCAGTTAGTAATATATAATAATAATTTAATAATATGCAAACTCAGTATAACTACATGGGTACGTTGATGGGAGTTGGTTGAATAAATTTAACACGAGTGAAACCGTGAGGTGCAGTTAGTAATATATAATAATAATTTAATAATATGCAAACTCAGTATAACTACATGGGTACGTTGATGGGAGTTGGTTGAATAAATTTAACACGAGTGAAACCGTGAGGTGCAGTTAGTAATATATAATAATAATTTAATAATATGCAAACTCAGTATAACTACATGGGTACGTTGATGGGAGTTGGTTGAATAAATTTAACACGAGTGAAACCTTGAGGTGCAGTTAGTAATATATAATAATAATTTAATAATATGCAAACTCAGTATGACTACATGGGTACGTTGATGGGAGTTGGTTGAATAAATTGAACACGAGTGAAACCGTGAAATACAGTTAGTAATATATAATAATAATTTAATAATATGCAAACTCAGTATAACTACATGGGTACGTTGATGGGAGTTGGTTGAATAAATTTAACACGAGTGAAACCGTGAGGCGCAGTTAGTAATATAATAATAATATGCAAACTCAGTATAACTACATGGGTACGTTGATGGGAGTTGGTTGAATAAATTTAACACGAGTGAAACCGTGAGGTGCAGTTAGTAATATATAATAATAATTTAATAATATGCAAACTCAGTATGACTACATGGGTACGTTGATGGGAGTTGGTTGAATAAATTTAACACGAGTGAAACCGTGAAATACAGTTAGTAATATATAATAATAATTTAATAATATGCAAACTCAGTATAACTACATGGGTACGTTGATGGGAGTTGGTTGAATAAATTTAACACGAGTGAAACCGTGAGGCGCAGTTAGTAATATATAATAATATGCAAACTCAGTATAACTACATGGGTACGTTGATGGGAGTTGGTTGAATAAATTTAACACGAGTGAAACCGTGAGGCGCAGTTAGTAATATATAATAATAATTTAATAATATGCAAACTCAGTATAACTACATGGGTACGTTGATGGGAGTTGGTTGAATAAATTTAACACGAGTGAAACCGTGAGGCGCAGTTAGTAATATATAATAATATGCAAACTCAGTATAACTACATGGGTACGTTGATGGGAGTTGGTTGAATAAATTTAACACGAGTGAAACCGTGAGGCGCAGTTAGTAATATATAATAATAATTAATAATATGCAAACTCAGTATAACTACATGGGTACGTTGATGGGAGTTGGTTGAATAAATTTAACACGAGTGAAACCGTGAGGTGCAGTTAGTAATATATAATAATAATTTAATAATATGCAAACTCAGTATAACTATATGGGTGCGTTGATGGGAGTTGGTTGAATAAATTTAACACGAGTGAAACCGTGAGGTGCAGTTAGTAATATATAATAATAATTTAATAATATGCAAACTCAGTATGACTACATGGGTACGTTGATGGGAGTTGGTTGAATAAATTTAACACGAGTGAAACCGTGAAATACAGTTAGTAATATATAATAATAATTTAATAATATGCAAACTCAGTATAACTACATGGGTACGTTGATGGGAGTTGGTTGAATAAATTTAACACGAGTGAAACCGTGAGGCGCAGTTAGTAATATATAATAATAATTTAATAATATGCAAACTCAGTATAACTACATGGGTACGTTGATGGGAGTTGGTTGAATAAATTTAACACGAGTGAAACCGTGAGGTGCAGTTAGTAATATATAATAATAATTTATTAATATGCAAACTCAGTATAACTACATGGGTACTTTGTATTGTATTGGTGATGTTGTATTTTTATATATTTAATCGTTGAGAAACCCATCATGGGTACACACCCGCCCGGGACGAGTGGTTATGTGAGACTCCTACTCACTAAAACTCCACGGTGTACCATCCGCCGCCATAGTAGGGCGACGCGGGCACTGCGCTGGCATACAGCCGCGCCGCCCTGGCGGCCGGCCCAGCTGAACCGGGCCCCGGCCTAATAGGAGACGGCTCAGTACACCCTAGCCGTCTCCTCCGTCCGCCGAGCCTGTGCTATGAGAAGACGGGCCCCCCGACCCGTCTCCTCTGGCTCGGCTAGGGTGGCGGGAGTTGGCGAATGAATCGCCTCCTCCTGCCACCTGTTCTTCTTTGTCGGAGAGGGCCGCTCAGGGGATCCCCTTCACGAACCCTCTCCGCGGCCTCCTTCTGAGGGAGCGCTACGCGGAGCACCCAGTCGTAGCCCATGTTCCACAGGAGTGGCCCCAGAACCGACCCATGTGGAACACCACACCCAACGCGACGCTGGACCACAGCCCCCCTTCCGTCCACAAAGGCGACCTCCCTGTCCTGGAGGTAGTCCCCCAACAGCCACCGCAGGTACGAGGGCACTCCGAAAAACCGGCGCGCCTCCCGTATAACACCGTGTGGCAGACTGTTGAAGGCGTTGGCGATGTCAATCGACACCGCCAACAGCCTACCTCCTCCCTCGGTCGCCTCCGCAGACCACTCCTTCAGGGTGGAGAGGGCGTCCAAGGTTGAACGCCCCCTCCGGAAGCCAAACTGCCGGTCTGATAGTACCGGCCCAATTTCCTCCATGTGCCGGACGACACGAGACGCCAGAATGCGCTCCAGCATCTTCCCCGTGTCGTCCAGCAGCACAAGGGGCCGGTACGATGACGGGCAGCCCGGGGGCCACCCTCCTTCGCCAGAAGGCAGAGTCGCCCCACCTTCCAGAGCTTCGGGAACCGTCCAGCTGACAAACAACGGTTGAACAGCTCCCGAAGCTCTCCCCCCATGTGGTCCAACGCCACACTTAGAAGCCGGCCCGGAACTCCGTCCGGACCAGGTGCCCTCCGCTTGTTGCGGAGGCGCTCCACCACCGACCCCATCTCCTCCTCGGTGACAGGGGGGGGTGGTAATAGCTCCTCCGCAACAGCACTCCCATCAGTCATGGGAGGCGGGAGGAGCTCCGGAGGGTCAGGCAGTAACGTGGCTACGACCCTCGCCAGGACCTCTGAGTCCAGGGACTCCGTTAACGGGGGCGCCTGCCCCCGGAACTTCTTACGGGCCACCCGGTATGGGCGCCCCCACGGGTCCCTGTCTAGAGTCCTGAGGAGCTCCTCCCACTGTTCATCCTATGCCCGGCTTATGGCCACCTGCAGGGACTTTCTGGCTTCCCTGTAGTGGCCAAGCAGCCAGGCCTCCTCTCCCACTACCTGTGTTTGCCGCCGGCGGCAGCGTTGAAGCTGCCGCCGCGCCGCGGAGTAGGCCACCCGGAGATCGGCAATCTCCGGGGACCACCAATACACCGCCCGCTTGTTTTGCGGGCGGTTGTTGCCCCGCGGCATCGACGCATCGCAGACCGCCGTAAGGGCCCTACGGAAACGGTCCGCGATCGCGTCGATCTCTTCGTCACTAGGAGCCGGCGCGCGCCAACTCTGGACTATTGCCGCCTCTTCAGCAAGCTGCCGATTGAGGCGGCTCATCACCCATCGGAGGAAGTTAGCCTCCCCCCGAGCCCGGCGCGCCAGCGCCCCTGAGGAGGTGGAGACCCCAAACCGGATATACCGGTGGTCTGAGAAGGTCTCCACCTCCTCCAGCACCCTCCAATCCTGCACACGGCGTGCGACAGACGGTGTGGCGAAGGAGACGTCCACCACGGACCCTCCGTTCTGTCGCACGCACGTGTGCACAGCCCCTCGGTTGAGGAGGGACAGCCCAACCTGGACTGCCCACTCCTCCACCACTGCCCCTCGGGGGTTCTTGACCACCGCTCCCCATGCCCTCGACTTGGCGTTCAGATCGCCAAGCAGGACAACGGGGAGCGGTGACAGCCGCCTAACCACCGGCCCCAGGGAGTCGAGAAACGCCTCGAACTCCCTCAGGGTCCGGTTTGGGGGAAGTCAACCCCTACAACCCCATACCCTCCCCAGGCGGCCGCCACGAACCCTGACCCCCTCTCCTTGACGGAGGGGGGGGGACCCCGTGCAGTAAATTGCTACGGAGCCGTCAATGTCCCCCACCCAATAAGGTTGGGCAGGGACGCAGTACGGCTCCGCAGCCACCGCGACATTGATGCTCCACTCCGCCACTGATTGCACAAATAGGTCTTGTGCAGTGGCGGAGTGGTTTAGATTCGTCTGTAGGTAGTTGGCACGGCTCCGATCCATTAACTAGCCGTACCAACCACCTCCGGCCTAGGCCTGCGCGCACCAGCCCCGGGGGGCCACCTCTTGGATGAGGGGGGCTTACAACTGGCCCCCCCCCCATATAATGGTCCGCTGGTTTGCCAGCGGCGGCACATACTGCGCAGTGCAGTTTCACTGCTGCACATTTTGCCCCCGCATGGCCAGATCCCCCGCATCTGTAGCACAGGGCGCTCCGGTCTTCCATGGCCTCACACATCGGGCGAGTGTGGCCCAAGCCCATGCATCGAAAACAACGCAATGGTTTTTCCCCGAGTGGATGGACCCGTGCCACACTCCACCCGATGAGGAGGCGCCCGGCTTCCACCAGCTTCTTGGCTGCAGTGAGTGGGAGCGACAAATGCAACGACACCCCCGCCCGAGTTATTTTGGCGGATCTCTCCGGCCCTAATCAATGCCGCCTCGCAGTCGCTCTTCGCCGCCACTGCAGCCACCAGCTCCTCCTTACTCACCGTTTCGTCTAAACCGACGATCCGGACATCAGCCTTTTTAACCGGCCTGGTTACTGTGGCCACCCCTGCCATAGCTTCCGTGAGCTTCTGAGCCAGGCCGTCTGCTTTTTCAGCTCCACTGGCACCAGGAAGCTCGATTATTCTCGAGCCAGTGGCTGACTCCCTAACCTTAATTTCATCAATGCCTAATCCGGCTAACTGGACCACCTGCCGTGCACCTAATAGGGCCGCCCTGTAGTCAACCCCCCTGACCTGAACTACCCTACCCAAGGAGCTCTGGAAACCCTACTTACCGCAAGAACACAATAAAAGAATATTTGGTTGCAATTTTCAGTAAGGTGGTGGTATTCTATTAGTCGGACTGGCCCAAGAGAGACAAATCTTCAAAGAAGTTATTCTGTTCTCTACTTATTACCATACTTCAACCATACGTATTACCGTTATACAAGCTTTAGTACTCGCCAACATTCAACATATAAGGGCCATCCATAAATTACGTCACAAGAATTTCATGATTTATTGACTCCTCCCTCGTCCTTGTCACAGCTGGTCACATTTGTGAAACACACCCCCCCCCCCTTACCTAGTGTGATGTCACATATTTTGTAATTTTATAATTAGAAATTTATGAAATTAAAACAGCAGTGTTCGGAACTTATTTTAATTTGCATTTAAATTATTTTTCAATAAAATCGACATCAAATCAAACAAAGGTATAAATATTAACAAAACATAAAAAAATCACTTTATTGAAAAATAAAAACTTAATCTTCTTCAGTCCATAGACTTCGAACCCATTCCTTTATATTATTTATAACTGGCATAGTAGTCACATGGTTCTCATTTGGACAGTTAACATCAGAAACATTCATTGTGTCAACATCTTCTTCATCTAACCATAAAGCTTCATTGTCATCATTCAAACAAAGAATTTCCCTGGCTCGTCTAGCAGCAATTCTTTGAGGCCGAATTTTCGCGATGGTCGCGGTTCTTGCCTCTTTCATAGAAACCCATGTAGTATTGTTCGAGTATTCTATGTTATATAAAACATACGAATTTACGAATCCCCCGTTTATTGCGCTGCGCAGTATATTTATGCGATAAAAAACAGAACAAGTGAAAAGACTTAGACTCGCACAGGTATTAAAATACAAATTACAGTCTTAAAGCAAAAGTAAAAACAATAAATTAACAATAGCGTCTGAGCAACAATAAATGGACAAAATAAACAAGATGACTTGCTTCGCTAAAGTTCAAATTAAATCAAAAATAATAAAATTAAACACAACATCAAAAAGCAAACACATGTTAACGTGAGTCATAAATTCGTGGTAATCCTATTTATTGTATACTCCTAAATTTATTTCTAAGAAACAATGGTGTACTTACATTGTCGATAATATTCTTAAAGTCGGTAACTTATTTTTCTTCGAACTATAAAGGTAATAAATAACTAATAAGTTTCAAATAATCGAGTTGTAAAAGTTGTTAAATAAAACATTGCTATGTTCGAGATACAGAAGTCCAATTTAATTTTTTCTCTGATTATTTTGACTAGAGGGTTGAGATTTCGTGCAACGGAGGTTTTGGGGCTTGAATGGAAGGGAACACATTCTTTCGAGTTTGGAAGGTTTTAGACTTAAAGAAGTTCTAATGTACTTTGATATAAAATATTATATTTTGAAAAAATGTGATGTCACAAAATTTGGGACCCTCCCCACCCCTTGACACACAATGTCACACTTCATCGCTCCCTCCCGCCCCTAAACGTGTGACGTATTTTATGGATGGCCCCTAACCAGTTGAAACGTTAACGTAATCGACGTAATATGAGCACTACTTAGAAGTTATCTATGAGGTGGTGATATAGGTCATGACCTCATGACATTAGTAAATTTTGTTTTTTTTTTTTATCTCGGGCCAGATAATTTTTTTTATGAATTTTAATAGATATTATTCACTGCGGCTAAAATCAAATACGTTTTATCTATAAAGTAACCTCGCATTGATAATAAATTGCCTGTTCTGTTTTTGATTTTATTTTGTATGTCTAACTAGATGTCCCGGCAGACATTGTTTTACACTTGCTAATGATAGTCACACGATCATAGCGACCATAAAAAAAAAAAAAAAAATCTTTAGATATTAAATTTAGACCCTAAGAAAGCACTTAGGAACGTTTAAAATTTCACAACCGGTTCGGAAACATCCAAATCATCGAGAAGAACCAGCAAGAAACTCGAATGAATTTTTTTTAACAATCATATTAATTTAATGGTAGAGAACAACACCAAGTTAAAATAAACCTTCTTAATAAGGTTAAAGTTAGAATTGTTTGGTGTATTCACACTATAAGGTTCCGCTTGTCGTTCCTTGATACCGTGAAGGGGTTAAAGGGAGGAGCTGTCTACATTAGTAATGATATTATGTTTGATACCAGGAATAGGATCTCTACAGGTTCACAAGAAGCTTCATTGAACGTAATCTTTCACGTATTATACAATGGATGTTTCTATACAGTTCTTTAACTCAATCTCCTTATCTAACAGAATCATGTATAGAACCACTAGCTTGTGAAAATAAAAGCAGTTCCTACCTCGGCTCGAATATTAAAACTCACATTTCTACAACTTTTACGCTTCCTCATCCACCTACCTACTTTCTTTTTATGAAATCGGTTTGGTTAGACCCATACCATGAAGGTGATTATGATGAATCTTTCTTTATCGTGTGGTCCTGCACACTGCATTTATTTACCATTTTGCAGTAAATACACAACTGCACAAATTTAAATTTAAATAGAAATTACAGTATAAGTATGTTACTTGCGGCTAAGCATTTGTAACATTCAGAGTATATAAACATCAGCTATATAAATGGAAATATTTAAGGAGTTTACCAAACTGTAATAAATTGGAGAAGATCATAAGGTAAAGAAGGTATTGAATAAATCATTTCACGTGTTTCTGTAATATCTATTATTAAATCAGATAAAAATATAGAAGTAGAACATGTGATACACTGCGGTTAATGGCAGGTTAATGAATCACTGTTTATCAAGTACCGTTGTACGGAATTAGTATAGGTAAATAGGGCGCTAAATCCGTGGATTGAAAAGAATGGTGGGCGTGGTATCTGGCGCATTTTACTGTTGCGTCAGAGTTGAATGAGAAATATTAATTAATATTCCTTTTGTGGGATATAGTTAGGTTATCGTCATCAAATAATATGATTATTAGTTGATGATAAATAGGGTGTAACATTTAAATTGGTCGGTAAGGGAAACTCTAAAACTATAAGATATAGAGAAATGTGTTGTAAATAACTGTAACGTCGATATTAAAGATAAGAAAAACTGTATTAATGGATTTTCAAAAAAGAAAACATTTCATTTAAAATAAATGTTGCTAGGAAACCCTGTGTCTAAAATGAAAAGAAAATGCTGAATTTAATTTATTTTCTTGTTTTGAAATGTTCACAATAAAAGTCATTTTCTTGGATACAATAGTAATCAACTCTTTTAGGTAAGGCTTTGTGTATGTTTTGTATAAACAAAGGGTGAGTTTTTTTAATAGTCTTTAAAGCCGCTGTAAGACCTTTATATGTGCCGTGGCTAGTTTTGTAAACTTTCAGTATCAACATAACTACACAAGAAATAGTCTAATGTAATTAAATAGAGTGATTTCATTTGTACTAATTTATTTTTTACAAGTTATAATTTAAGAAGTTCGTTGAGATTAGGCTATTGTCGTTGTTATATGTATCGGTGCTCGATTTTGTTGAAAATACACTCAGACTTTGTCTTCACCTAATATTTTACTATTTACTATGAAAAACGTTATTATGCAGGAGTCCAACCTGGTAGTTAAATTAAATATAACTTAACATCGTCTTTACTGCAATTGTTGAATCAGAATGCGACTTTTAAATAATTATTTCCAATAACAATCGATTGGTTTAGACGAGTTTGCCAGATTTAAACTCACTTGATTATTTCTTGTGGGGTTACCTTAAACATGACATATACAAAACTAGCTGCGATACTTTAGAAGGACTAATAACAAACATATAAATCATTTTAAACAAATTTACTGCTTGAAAATACAAAATGCGGTAACAAGATCGTTACCTAAAACAATTAATTATTGTAATAATGACCAGTCATTTTAAACATACATAAATAAAATAATTAAATTCAGCATTTTCTTTTAACTTTAGACACAGAGTTTTCTAGCAGCATTCATTCTTTACATCCTACACTATCAATTAACCTAATAAAATAATGTTTTTTTTAAATAATAATTAGCTTCTCTTCCCGACGGACGCGCACTATAAGTTTTTTTGAAAATCTATGAATGCAATTTTTCATGGCTTTAAAATCGATGTCACGGTTCTTTAGAACATATTTCTCTATATCTTATAGTCACAGAGTTCCATTCGCTCAACCATTTAAAAGTTACAGCCTGTATAGTTGTCATTAAAATATTTATTATTATAGCATGAAAGATATTTGGAAATTCATCTCCTATATTTTGTTTTTCTTCTTATTATAATATAACAAGTGTATAAACACAATTCTGTCAAAGTCCAGAGTGGATAGAATTTTTTTAAACAAACAACAACAAGATTAACAACAACTTTTTTTAACAAGATGGTGGTTCTCTTATTAAGACTGCCCAGAGAGTTTTTGTGGCAACTTAAAATTCATGCCTCTAGTTATTATTTAAACAGTGTGTATTAAAAACATCGTCGGACCTCTGAAGGTGTTATCAGGTATCGAGATTAAAATCTGTTTATGTTATCTATCTCAGATTATAAGTAAAAAAATGACCCCAAATGTAATGTTAAAAAAAACCTGTAAATGAGGAAACTTTTAAGGCAATACAGGCGGCGCAGCGCAGTGTACCGCCATATGATCAAATGTACCGCTGCGCAGAGCCGGAGATGCGGACGGTATTATCACGTTTTAAAAATTTGCTAAATTTTAGGGAAACTAATACTAAATATGTTAATTTTAAATCGCAGTAACATTTTTATTTCCATAATAAACAAAATTTGTTTTTTTTTTAGGTAATTTCATTGAGGTACCTATATACCCTTTTCGGATTCGACGGGGTTTTTAATACATATTGTATTTCAAATCACTTGTGCACAATAATCAAACTATATCACGAAAAATGCCACTAATAATATATAATATAGAGTGAATTAAAATAAACACCACGACATGGCAGAGCAAGATCCTTTCAAAAACTCCTTTATATGATATTCCTTTTTTTTTGAGATGTAGCACATTAACTTAAATTGGATTTTGATTATCGATTTTTTCAGCCATAAATTTAATCGATAATAGTATTGTGCTCTAAATCAATTGAGGTGTGTAAGCTGGTGTAAATGAAATAACAAAAATAAACCATAACAACAATAGAGATCGCAAACCGGAACAATTGAATCATTGAATGCCTGACGCCAAACAACAAGATTAATTCTTCCAGTCAAAATTACTCTTTGTGTGTTACTCGAGTAAAAATGTATTTAACATTTTTATTCTAAATGAAAAAATATACTGATAAATTAATTGTACAACGGCGTTCGGTTAATTTGATTAATTTTTTTCCTATGATTAAATGATTTTATTATTTTATTCTACTTTAGTTTTAAGTAAAAAATTCACAAAAATCATTGTATAGAGGGAATTTATTTAAGATTTTGTCGTGCAAAATATTAGTACAATATGTATTAATGATAATTGATAGACGAAATGCATGTTTTTAGGTTAAGTCGTAATTTTCACGACTTAAAAATTTACGTTCTAAGGACACTTCATGCAACGTTTCTTAGGAAGAACATAGTACAAAAGCATTACCTACCTAAACATTTATTTTTAACTTCTTATTGATGTCGATGGGAAATCCCATTCGGCACACATTTAGTATTGAAATAGAGTAGATATTAATTAAACAACCATTTTAACTCTGAGTTTCCGTTTAACAAATTAAGTAATTATTCATTTTACCTGGTATCAAACTTAATATTTCCTTTACTACAAATATACGAACTACAAAACAAATAGTACTGAAATAAATCTACACGTAATTTACACTAATTCATATGTAAATTTATTTATATAAACATCCCATTATGAACCACTCCCTAAAAGGAAAACGTATAGTATCTATATTAACAAATTAATCTGTAATTCTGTCTGTGCATGTAATTTATTTCCAAATTTCCTGATAAACATGTTTTAGGACACTAATGACGAATATGATATTAATAATTTTTATCTGTTCAGACTTAACTCAAAAAAAAAAATCTTCATTAAGTACCAGTAGAATTTATAGAATATATAAATTGTTAATATTATGAGAAAAATAAAATTAAGATAGGTAATAAAATCATTACTTCGTAAGAAACGCGTGCAGAGCCGCGGGTCTCCGCTAGTTTACCATAAGGAGTGATGTCAAATTACGTGATACCATCCTAATTTAACTAAAAGATGTCGAATGATGTCATTTTACAATTATTTAATTGACAGTTTAAAAGGATTATGTGCAAAAAATGTAATGAGGTCGCGAAGACTGGCATTTATAACACCATGACCTAATTTTTTTATTCTGATTACAGTCTTTTATTAATAAAATCGTGATCACTTCCTTAGGAATTAGGTCACATGACAGTGATGAAATGAGTTATTTCTTTTATGTGTGTGAGTTCTTTATTTTCTGTTTATTAGAATAACAAAGCAAAATGCCGCACGAATACAGTTTTAAAAGTTAACAAACCTTAGGATGTTTTTGTTGCCTAGAAGGACACCCGGAATCGGACCGGCTCAATTCCAAATGACGTTTTGGAAAGTAGATTAAGTAAAAAGAAGCAAATATTTAGGAGGGTTGTTTAGGGCATTTGTAATAATTACATTCACAGATAGGTCGAAAATATGAAAAGTACGCTCCGATAATAATATCATAGTAAGATATTGAAAAAAAAGTAAAAAAAAAAACTAAAAATACGCTTTTATAGAAAATCCAACTAAAAAATAGAAAATAAATTTGAATTAAGAATAGTGTATTTTTTTTAATTAATATAAATTAAGAACAGCCTAAATATGAAAAAAAAAATGTTTTTATTGTAAAAAAGCGTGGGGTGCATGGTGTCAATAGTTATAAATATTTTATTGACAGATATGTAGAAGGATTATCATTTTGATAATATGTAAAAAACCACTCCATGCTTTTTTTTACAATAAAATACTTCTTTTTCTTTTTTTTTAATAAAAATTTGAAATATAATTTTTCGATTCCTAAAAATATTGTTGACAACGATGTGAAACGTCTTATAAATGACGTCAAAAAAGTACATGTACATATATAACCACATATTTATTAATTATATATTAATATTAGTATTCGTCTATCTTAGATGAGGTTTTGTAATCGTTGTGTTGTGTAAAGTTTTAACAACTTTAAATGGAACCATTTTTTTTTTATATACATTATATTATCTAACCGTGATTTCAAAGTAACACAAATATAAAACCGTTTCATTGATTCGACTAGAACCTGATCCATTTAGAACGCCCGCGCCCTTAATCCTATTTCAAAGATCAGTCGTATTACTAAAAAACATATGTCCAATTCCGTATACAAATTTCTTTTAATGTGTTGTTGTCTATTTTTATACGGATTTATTACGTCTATGATATTACGCCGAGTCGGATTACCTCGAGTTCTATGCTAGATATATAAGAGAACTATGAAGGTGGATGAATATATCAGTAGAGAAAACTAAATTAGCTATGGATGTAGAGTGTGAGAATTAATATGTGTATAAAAGGTTGATGGCAGAGTAACAGTTGATAGAGAAGGAGGAAAATATGTTGTGCTGACCGTACTTCGGTGGGCTAAGAAAGAAGATCAGAGAACTATAGAAACGAAGAAATTCTCAAGCTGTAGAAAAGACTCAAAATCATTCTAATTTAAAAGATCACCAAGAACATGTCCTATCAGGTTATGTTGCATACTTCAATGAAGCCTTTTTCCACCCATAGTAGCTTGTATTCAATTAATTCAGCCTAGTACTTTTAAGTACATAATTTTTAATGAGTACTAAAAATGTTATAACACCGTATATCGCATATATGTTGACTCAGGACCCATTTTATATACACAGATCAATTTTCTTTTCTTTTTTTTTTTGTATAACTTGTCTGTGTTGTGTAACAAATAAATTTGACTTAACTTAACTTTGGTGTAATCGAGTAATATTTTGTCTTTTCTAGACAAACTCTACTCCACTGTTTTTTACAGTGTTCGTGTCTACGCTTGTGATATTTCAAAAGGTTAATTCATTCATATTAAATTGAGAAAGGTTCATAGCTCTATTAATGCTTTATCAAAGATGCTTATTTATATTTCTCATAAGTAGATTCAATTTTCAGTGTTCTAATACTAAATAAAGTATACAATACCCAATTCATGACGAAAGTTGATAAATGAACGTCATTAGTTAACTTTGCTTAACCTTAGAAAATTGTAAAGGTTAATAACGTAACAAAGGCTAAAAAATAATAATATCATTGAATGTGAAGAATCGACATACTTAGGAAGTTAATAATCGACCTAATTCACCAAGTGTAGTAGTAGTGTTTCATAAAGCTTCAGTGAAATCTATTTCTATTATAATGTTCTACGCTCAAATAAGTCACGCTAGCATGTCAGCGGGCTAGATCGTTCGCAGATAGACGCAAATTGCGCTTAGGTTTCACATAGTTAACTGGAGGAAATCACTTTTCTAATTGAGTGTTTGCGATAAAGGGAATTGGCCGTCGAGGTCAAAATACCTATTTATTTCTCAGTCGTCCTAATTATTAATCTAATATTATTTAAGTGAGCAACTCTTGTATATAATTTTGTAATCGGTGTCTCGAAAACGGCTTCTACTATTTGCATTAAATTTTGTACTTAGACATTTCAAGTTTACCTAGGTACGTGTTTTTCTTTCTTTTTTTTTCGAGAAAAGATCGGTCTCTCAGATATTAAGTAATTATTAAAATATCAAATGGATATTCCGCTGGGCTTAACCACTCGACCAATACTACTAATCGCAGGCCAGAACTCGAGTACAACTAATTGTACTCGATTATTCGATTAAGTTCTGGATTTAATTAACTAATAATTTAAATTGATAACACTATCGGCGGACACAATGATGAACCAAGATAATAAAGAAACCCGAATGCTAGACAAATTTTCTTTTGGTAACACCGTATGTGGAAAAAAATATAAAAACCGTTAATGTTCTCGACGTTTAAATCACCAATAAGTCGTGGGTTGGCGTGATGATTATTATGGTGTTGGTTATTATATGATGGTCTTTCCCCAGTTGTGGGAAATTTCTGGATGGTATTATTTTATTTATCAAAATATTGAAACGAAAATGCCTTACACAAATCCTTTTGCTAGTATAATACAAAATAGATTGTTGAACGTTTTTTTCTCATTTTAGGCTTAGTGTTTATAATCTTGGATAACGTGAGAATTTAGTCAAATTCTAATGTATTTAATTAAAGATATCCAATGTTTAAAATCCACCTTGATACCGAATGATGTAACTGAATAATAATTGGAAGTTATATATTCAAGTTTACCGTGACCTAGTAGGTACTTAGATGGATTAGTTTATAACAGAACGTGACCTGGCTTATTTTATAACTATATATATTTTTAAATGGTAAATAATCATAAAGTAGATAAATGATAATGATAATAATCTAGATTCTAGACAGACAGCCATGTAAATTTTTTCGAAAGCGTATCTTATTTTTGTATTTATACACACAGTAGAAAAAATGGTAAAAAACTATTGTATATTTATCAAAGACAATATAAAAGATGAAGATATTTTATGATGAAAAATTGAAAATCCAAAAGTGCAAAAGTTTTGTGCAAAACAATTCCATCACACACGATTGTTGCGCAACTTTAACCATTTACGCAGCGCACGCAATGGAAACTCTCAAAAGGAATAAATTTCCCCCGTTTTTGCAACACTTTTCATTGGTGCTCCGCTCCTATTAGTCGTAGCGTAATGTTATATAGCCTATAGCCTTTCTAGATAAATAGGTTATCCAACACTAAAATAGATTTTTCCATTCGAACCCGTATTTTCTGAGATTAACGCGTTCAAACCAAACAAACTCTTCAGCTTTATAGTATTAGTATATATATAATTTCACATTAGAAAACTAAGGAGTTGAACAGTAATCATGATTGTTAATTATTCTGATAAGCTGTAGACAGGTACAGGGAGTGAGAACAACAATAGGCTACACCCGGAATTGGTTGACTAAATTATAGTTAGGTGAAACCGTGGGATACGGTTAGTGTTGAATATTTTGATTCCTTTGGTCCTCTTCATTGAAATACGTGTGTTTGTATTATGCGAATCTTTGAGCACAACTACCAAACAAATCATAGAATTGTATTTCTGCTCAGAACTAATTCGCGGATGATTAATCAGTTCAATATATAATTGAATGTTAACGTTTTATGACAAATGAGCTATATGCTTGGATAGCAGGTTGACATCATTTCTTCTTCTGCCTATTGACATAATTGCTATTATTCTAATATCACTTTAAGAGTTTATTATAGATGACAAATTATTAACTTCTAATTACACGGTAGAATATCGCCTGTTAAATTTGTGCACCCAAGTCAAAGGGATGTGCAGCCTGACTGGGTCACGGTCACCATAGTGACTCAATTACGATCGTCGCGTTTTAAGATCAGTAAGTGTATATCTAGTTTGACGGCATGACGACATAACCGCATGACAGAGACGATTAGCGATAGATTGTTGTCTCTGTTTTTGGATTGTACTGTGCTTACCATCAGGCAAAGTTTCATAACATAATTAAATATCAGCCAGTGTCAGCCCTTTGTTGGGTTTAGACTTTTACCAAGACTCACCATTGGAACCGATCTTTTTTCATCCACTACCACCCACCTTCTTGCGCTAGTCGTCCTCCCAATTTGCGTCAGGATTACGTTCCACACTACACACGTAAATTCTAACGCAGTCTTAACCTTTATTCTTTATCATATTTTCACCATATGTTACCAAACCACTGCTATTTCAGTCCTAATCTTAATTCCTAATCTCTCTTAGCCTTAATCTTTTAGCTGTTTCACATAAAACATAATATTTGCACGAATAATTTTGGGTAAAGTAAGTGGGGTTAACGTTACGCTGGCCGTTTGAAATCGATGCGGTGGTTTGCGAAAACTTTTTTGTATTTCAGTAGGTTTTATTAACTTTTGTTGAAAAAAATACGTCATTGATAATATGCACAAGCGAAAATTTGTTTACAAAAATGATTCGCAAACAATAGCAATTAAGCGTCTGAACGGAGCATTATACATAATTTTATAGTATTACTAGCTATTGTTCAAGAGTGTAGGTACTCATAATTATATGGATAAACGATGATGTTCTAGTATAATGATCTCATGCTTGAGTTATATGACACATCATAAATATCGATTTAGGTATATGAATTAATGTAATTAATCCGTTGAGTAGTCTCTCTAGTAGAAGGTAAGCAAGTGAATTAATAATTTACCTACATAAATTAATAATTCATTCTACTATAGACTATCCACAACTTCTGAGCATGGTAAGCTTCAACATCAATATCCGTAGTAGAAGCACAAAATTGTTTCATATCCCTTTCTATAAAAACAATGTCTCTTTCAACCGTCCTATAGCAAGTATGTGTTTTTCATACAATAATATCGATCATTATTACGCTCTTAATATGGATCCTATTAACATCTTTAACTTGAATGTAAGTCGATTCCGATATATAATTCGAAAATACTTGACTTTATTTTAATATATCCTATATAATGTAATTCTGCATGCAAGTGACAATTTTTTTTCCTTTTGTTAAATAATTACAACTGATGTGCACTAATAAATTGGATTATAAGCTAGTTATAACATGTAAAATTTGAAATTTATTCTTATTTTGTTTATAATCTGTAATGTGTGCGTATATAAATAAATTAAAAGCAAAATAATAAACACAACATATATCCATTCATCTATATTAAATCTTACTATTTATGTATTGTCTATCCAAATATAGGCGAGGTAAGGCAATTTCCTTATATGCATACTGTATGAACGATACTGATCACGAATATGTCATTAAATATTTTTTGTCTGTCTGTATTTCTGAGCTTTCTTATGAGCCCCATAGTTAGTGACCATGTCTCAGCACCATATGCAATAACTGGCAACACACACTAGTCAAAGACTTTCGTCTTGAGACAGTGCGGTATCTTCGACGAGAAGATATTAGTTTTACTAAGTCTAAAACAGGATATGACTAATTTATGTCTATTTCTAGTATTAAAACTGAGCTGTTCTTTAATAAACTCTATATAATAAACATTTATTATATAATATTACAATGTTGGAGATTGATTAATGATTGGATTTAAACTAATTTATAATCCTAACGAATTTTTAATATTTTTTAGACGTAACCTATATAGACAAGCCTAATGTAAATAATTAAGTATGTCAATCAAACCAATAATGTAATTGAAGCTTATGTTAACATTTCATTGGAATATGTATGCCGCACCATCTTGATATTTTCCATTAAGCGTGCTTTCGGCCAGGTGTTTTTAAATATAAGTATTTTATAAATTAGTCTTGGTTTATTATTTTTATATTAAAAAAAAACTTGTTTTTTAATAACTCTTTATTACTGGCAGCAAGGTTAGCAGTAGTGATACATTTGTTTACATTATTTCCTTTGATTATTTTGATGACTGGTCATTGGTTAAAAGGTTCCTTTGACGTTTATTTAATAATTTTGCTGTAAGTCATCCTTGGAATGGATGGATGGATGGAATGGTTCAATTGGAACCTACAGAAAATTAATTTAATTTGAAGTTTAGCCGTATCTACTAAGCAGTATACCTACTTAAATTTAAGTTTCTATTCATCCCCCAAGTTACCGCAGTTGCCGTAACCCGTGTTCGTAATACTCCATCTCTTTCATACTTTAGCATACACATGTCTGTCTGTCTCGTTCTCGTCTACGTAATAATGTTTATCGATACAGTATACACTTGGGAGGTTTTGCAAATATCCGAAATGGTTCGCTTCCTTTCAAAGGTTTTATAGAAATACGTCACGTCGCGTAGATTCACAAAGTGTATGATGTTCGAATTTAATCTTCTTGTATTTGTATTTTTATTATCGTTATAGGTTTAGCGTTGTGGCCACAATCTTACCTGATCTTAAGTGACGACGTGGCCCAAAATGGTAGCACGCTTAGCACGCTAAGTGGAAGACTGGCTCTCAAGTGCAGTTGCCTGAACACACATGTTGGTGTTTGGCGAAAGATTTTCAACATGAGAGTGGGGCCCTACCATCATACTATGGTTTCATCACAATATTTTCCTTCACCAAAAGCGCAGACTCATTGCAGGGGTTCGAACTCACGTTGATCGACGCGGTGTCGGTACACGCTACCGACTGTGCCATCAATGATACAATAATGATATTAGATTAATTAGAAATATTTTTAAATAAAGTTTTGTTATACAATACTAGTTGTGAGCCAACGCTGTTTCAATCTCGTTAAATTTATTCGACGAACTCTTTCACGTGTTCTCACATACCGTACTTGATCTCATGGACGATTATGGTTAGTACTTCGCAGCTTATGATCTTAGCGTGAAGTTAGATAACCTTATGTCATTTCTCATTAAATAGGTTATAAAATTCATTTTCTTTTTAATCCGACGGGAAGTCCCAACGATTAGTCAAAACAATTTCTTGAGATTTAAAATATGGTAGATTTTGATTAAGTGAAAATAAACTTAGGATGTATACATGAGCGAATTTAATAATAAATTTTCAGATAAATACGTCTACTGGACCATAATTCTAATAAACATTTTATACAGAATTTAATCATTTTAAAATGTGTGTTATACTTATTTATTCTTTAATTAGTATATAGACTATGTAGTTGTTTTATTTACTAACCAAATATGTCTCGCATCGTGTATCTATCACCACTAACCTTCACCTACGATCGCAATAAACGTAGGCGTGGGAAAGCATTATCTTTATGTATTATGAACTATCCGGCCCCTAATTAAGTATTTCGCATTAGCTAAGCGCTAGCAGAAGTTGCTAAATACCTTCTTCAGAATGCCAGATCAGATTATATACCAGCGATCATGTATCAAATATAATCTGGCTTTGCCGTTGTGAAGAAGTTGTTCAATTTAGCACTTCCTGATAGGTGATAAGCTGAATGATGATAGACCTGGACTTGCAGTTTTTACACACAATATGAAAAGAGTTTATTGGGCGCTAGTTTTAAGTTATTCTTATTATTACTTTGGGGAAACGAAAATTTTATTGCAACTGGAGAGTCACACACTGAACACGCTTAGGTATGTAGCATTCCGGAATCAGCTGGTATATATCCAACTAACTGTGCCCTATGGTTTTACCCGTATTAATTTTATCCGACAAACACCGCGCCGCCAAGGCACCCGTCTAGTCTAGCATAATTGTTCTTCCCGCAAGTACAAATTATTTTAATTTTTCATTATCTCCTAAACTATGTGTCCAAATAGCATACTATAAAGAGCAAAATTTATCTTCATAAAATTTACGGAACACCTTGTCAAATTCCCCGCTAAGGCACAAACTGCCTATAAATAGGGGTACAAACAGAATAACTTAATCTGGACTAAAAATAATTTTAAATAAGAAAAGCTACATCATTAAATTTGGTGATCTAAATTCGATATGACTTCATCATAAATTTCTTCATATTTATATTGTAAGATCAAACAAGAAACATAAAACACACTTTCGCAACATAATAACGCATGGTGATTGTAACGAACATTTGTTATACGAATATTTATGGTACTGTGATCTATCATTCCGTTCCAATCTCTTAAAAGGCGCCTCATAAGCATCCGTACGTATATTAATCATTGTTGTTTTTTATTCACATGAGTGGAATAGGATTTTTTTTTTGTAAGAAAACCCATGTTTATTTAAACCAATGCATTATATTATATTACTAGCTGTGCCCGCGGCTGCGCTCTCGTGGACTACAGAATACCGTCGATCGGGCACACGCACGAATTGTGCTACCCCGCTCCCCGTTATCTTAAAGATAAAAATGCTTTTGTGGGTGATCGTTAGATAGATATTATGCTTTTGTTGACTTTTTTGTAGGTCTTTTTGGTGTCCACAATAATGTACTACATCAAATTGATGTATGATCTCTTATAAGTAGTTTACTTAGCATAAGCTATTTAAGCGCCCGAATCACAATTTTTTAAATAATATTGTCGTAGCCTTAGTTACTTACTCATTATAACATAAATTATCTGCTAGTGAAAGTCCCGTCAAAATCGGTCCAACCGTTTCGGAGATTACCAGCAACAAACAGACAGACAGACAAATTTTTTTAAAAATTGAGTAAATAGTTACTATTTTGACATTACAAATACATATACACTTCAATTATATTCATTTTATAGATATGGTATTGATAGTGTTTCGTTTTGGAAACCATTTTTAAGATTCAGTCCGCATGCCTATCCGCCTGCCTGCCTGCCTTTCCACCTGCCTGCCTGCCTGGCACCTGCCTGCCTGGCACCTGTCCGCCTGTCCACCTACCTGTCTACCTGCCTACCTGCCTACCTACCTGCCCGCTGCCGTCTCGTTAGTACTTGTTTGCAAAAACCAACTTAACCTAACCGAGCATCATCAGTATTTTATAAAGTACATGATTTTCACGACAGTATTCGTCGTTGTGTTGATATGTCTTTAAAATCAGTTAATGGCCTATGGACATTTGTGGTGGTAATTACGGTTATGTATTACCAACATAATTATTTAATCAACAAGACAACGAACCGAAACCAAAATCTAGTATTTTTGGTAAGTTAATAGAATTTAAATATTTCTGTTTATCCTGTATAAAAACTCTGTGCACACCGATGTTATCTAATTATTTTTGTGAATTTAGCTGTATAATGAAGAAACCCTCGGTGTGCTAGTCTGACTCGCACTTGGCCGGTTATTTTTAAAGTAATCGTGGTTTAGAGGGAAGTTCACGTCGTAATTAGTACCTTCAAAATATAAAATAAAATATAATTTGCAACTTTATCGTGACTTCAGCCTGATTTCAACTGGTTTTGTGCCTTTTTTGAACGGTTTTATTTTAACAAGAACTACTAAGTGTGTGACGAGTTAATGGAGTATGAATCTCAGACTATTTGTCAGTTAATAGTATCGTTACTATGAATTTCGTTTACAGATTAGTGTATATGCATATTATGTTTCTAGATTAAAATTTTGCTCAATTAACAAACGGTTAAATGTTTCTGCGGTTAACTCTAAGTGGTCCGGGAGATGCGATGCGGTACGGGGAGGCAAGGCGCGGGCGTGGAAATCCCTGTGCGCGAATGAGGGCGGTCCAGTGCCCCGGAAGTGATAAAGCATTAATGACGGACGCCATTAGTGCGCGACAGAGATTATATTACCTGCAGTAGCCCAGTTGTGATTATGGGGCTCTAACTAAAATGAACGTCGTTTTTAAGGTAGTTAGTTTTCTCGAAAATTTTGTTGAAACTTAGAATTTTCTTTAAGGGAGAATGATTAATTAAATAATTCATAAAATAAGAATTATACTAAATTAATACTTAAATTAAATTTCCTATGTATTTCAATTTAAAGATCCAAACGTGGTTCCCAATTTCATCACTTCTAGAAAGAGACTTCTGAAACAACATCTTTTATAAATAGTTTTTTTATTAATATTTAATGCTTAATTTCTATTCTTTATGCTAAAAAGCATTCTGTACCAGTCTTCCAAAAGTGTACAAGAAATGTGTAGGTATGTAAAAATTTTAATGCAGTTAAAATAATGAACGACTTGAATTATGATTTACTTTGATAAAATCTTTACAAATAATTGTGACGTTTTTATCACAAGATTTGTATTCTAAATGTATTTAATATCTTGATTTACTTTGACAGTTTTACTAACAAAATTATGTGTATTTGAATTTTTTTTATTGTTATTTAGAAATATGAAACTTCTTAATGTGAATAGACATTCACTCAACAGAAGATAGACAATTAGTGGGCATGAGAGTAATGATGATGATCATGGACCTTATTTTCATCGTCGAAGATAAAGGGAATCTTTAGGAATAATACAGAATTTAGTTTTGTAATAATTTTAATATTTTCCATATAAATATTCCATTGTGTATTAATATGAATCATTCATACAAGGCATTATAAATTAAATCGTTTCATATTATGTAGTATTGTATTATAATAATTACAAATTTATTTATTGTCATTCAGACAGGTCATGACGTGATCTTATAATCAGTTGTTAGTTGTTACGATACACTTTAATATGCCAAACGTATGAATCATTTGCGAAATGATCGCTTATGTTGGTTTAATTAGTGTTATTCTTGGGAGTTTACGTCAAAATTAGTTATTTAACGATAAATATATGGTACTAGGTATACCCCACGGTTTCACCCGTGTTAAATTTATTTATTTATTTGAATATCGTAGAGTGAAGTTAAAGAAAAGTTCAAGAGATCGTTTCTTTGAATGCGCTGATATCATGACTGGTAGTCAGATTTGAAAAAAAAATTTTGATTTTTGTAGCATATTTATTGAGGAAAGTTATAGGTTATATAACTTTAGTCTGTAATGGAGCAGTAATCATCAAATATTCTGGCAAGCTGTAGGAAAGTACGTGAAGATGCACAGGTGTGTAGGCGGCGCGTGGCGCACTGCAGAGTTGGTCGGATAAAAAGACGGGTGGAACCATGGAACATAGCTAGTTTTTTATAACACTGAAATGTATACTAGTATGTATGTTTATGTGAAAAAATATTAGATACGTCACATTAAGAACGTACGATAATATCCAAAATAATTTCGTAGTAAAAATGGCGTGTAATTCAAAATATTTTTTTTAACAAATATCCTCTCATTTTTTAAATAAATATCACTCGCAGAGATAAACTTGCTAAGTTATAGCATTCTCCACAATATACGTGCCTGCGTTACAAGTAAAGTTTTATTGCGTATGCTAATTCTGTCTGGTCTGAGCGCAAAGGTGCCTATAGTTTGTTGTGTGCCGATATAAGTTTTAATGAAACTGGATGGTGAAATAGACTTAAGTTACTTGAAGTTAGTTGCATTGATATTCTCTTGATGTGAAACACCTATTGACGCGTATGGACGGGAGTAAAAGCGTTTTGATGAGACATCGTCACGTGCCATTCGGCCAGTGTCGCATCTCGTTGATTCCTTTTGACTCAGCGCTCCCCTTACAAAATTAATTATATTGAACGATTCTCTCTCAACTACATACATTCCCTACTTTACGTGTGTGTTAGTGTATAAGCGTCATTTGTTTCGAAACAAACCTCTACGACTTCAAGATGGACTGAAGCCTGTTTAGGAACGAACATTGACGACGCACGTGAAGTTGCTCCCGCACGAAATTCACTCGACTGAAGCATTTGAACGCGCATGACCGATAACACTCTTAATAATAATTGTATATAGTTCTGATGAAATTAAAATATTTCACGCTACAAAGTTTTGTCTTATACGTCCACTAAATCGGTAGCATGCCCGCACTAACCATTAAGGTTATTCGTGTGTATAAGTGAATTTAAATGAATCTGTCTTATGAGAAAAATTATATAATATAAAATATTTTATACTAAATTTTAATTAGCTCTCGTATCATAGTTTTGTTCCATTATAAACTGAACCGCTAAATTCCAATTTTCATAGATATTTCTTCGCAAATGACGGATTTTCATACAAACTTTCATCCCCTTTTAATCACCTTATAGGTTGAATTTTAAAAAAAGGCTCATCTACAGTCTAAAAGAAACCCAAATGCAGATTTCCACGGTCCTAATCCGAATATTTTGGGCTACGCGTTCATATGTTAGTCAGTTAGTTATTCTTTTATGTACATAGAAGATGATCTTAAGATAACTTAAGTTACTATGTGGCCTAACGGCCATTTTCAATACTGACTATAGAAAGATATATATTTTCGTAAGCTTTTACATCTAAATAACATATCTTCGGATAGCTAATTCATACAAAAGCTTATCAACAGACATACTTTTCTACCTTCAGTAGCAAAAACAGTGGTTAGATAGATTATTGAAACACGTTAAACCTAGATAGACTAGATTTCGAGTGCAGGTTGTTCCGGATTGTTGCAGTGTACCGACAGCTGCACTTGTGAGCCAGTTTCCACTAGGCTTAGCGTGCCATATTGTTACTTAAGATCACGTGAGATTGAGGCCATAAGGTTAAAAAAACCTTACAGGAGATCGCAACCAAATAACCTTGTGTTGTGTTCCTGCAGGCCATTACGATAAAAAAAATACAGAAGATCGCAGCCCAATAACCTTTTGTTGTGTTCCTTCGGTGAGTATGGTCTCCAGAGCTCCTTGGCTGAGGGTGTACAAGGTCGGCATCACGCTAGTGATACCTATGGTATTACAATCATCCATAGCCTACGATAGCCGCTTTCGATCAGGCGGGCCATGTGCTTGTTTGCCAACTTAGTAGTAGAAAAAATAGCACTCAAAGAAAAAAGGTCAACAAACTTAGCGTCACTTATTTTCCTGTCTTGCTATAGTTTTATTTGAAAGTTATTTGTTTCAGGGGGAAAATGAGAAGGCTATCTGACTATCGAATACAAATTCTATACATAAAAATATATCAATATAATTTTCAAGTAGGTACATATAAATTTAGTTATGTAGTATGTTAAAGTAATATGCTTCAAATTTAGTTAGTTAAGTAATCCATATTAAGAGAAGCCTGTCTATACTGGAGCGACTAATACCATTTGATGAAGATTGATAACGACGACATAATTGCGTCTTGTATGATACCTACTCATTAAACGCCTTGTTAATAAACCAATTAAATTTACAGTTGTATTTAGACTCAATGGGATTAAACTGTTAGTAATATTATACAAATATATTAATTAAAAAGCGTCAGTCCTAAAGAGGTTTCATGTGGTATTTTAGAAGTATTTACTTGTTATTAACTAGATTACTATAAAATGATTATTAAGTTACTTGTATATCTGTTAGTTTAGAAAAATGTAAAGCGTAAAATACGTAATAATTATGATACATCAAATAGTGTAAATGAAAAAAAAAAAAAAAATTCAAAAATCAAATAAAAATGGTGACTAAGTAACCTGTTATCCAACGATATCTGAAAGCTAGCGGCAGTCGATGAGAATGAGAGAGATTGTCGTGAATCATATAGTATGATTTCTCCCCCAAAAACACAGTAGTTAATAAAATGTTCTTACAGTCTCCGTGGCTTCAACTAACACTCAAGCCAACTTTATCTGCATATAGTACACCCTACTGAGTAACGAACAAGGAAATGGCGATAGCGGGTAGGGCTGTACGACCCGATCGGGTCACGATAACCACGCATATGGTGAAAAGCCTGTCATTATGATTCGCTTATGCACGTCGCGTTTCGGGATCAGTTGGTGCATAAGGCAAGTTTACCGAAGCCGGCTTTTGCTGCGGGGGGTACGGCCGCAGAATTGAGCTAATAGTGACGCACGATCATGTGGCCGTTCCCCCCGCACCTTAAATCGGTTGCGACAGATCGTGCTATGTAGTAGCCCCTTCATTCAGTTTATATTTACTCAAGACAGCATGATAGCGACGACTGGCGATGGGTAGATAATAAATGATCATAACGTTTTTGGATTATACTGTGCTTACAATCCGACAGTGTAATCAGGTACAGTTCCTTCACCTTGTCGTACTGTCCTATGAAAGTATAGAACAAAATATTATTATTATTTTCAAAACTATAATAAAATAACACAATTATTTATATACACTCTGTATAGTCACAGTGAATCTCTAATTGAATAAATATACATATTTATGTACATGTTTATTTAAAAATGAATGTTATTTGTAGTGCCTTTTACGACAAAAGTATTGATTGTTTCTGTCTGCAAGTCTTTTAGTCAACTCAACACCTTTAAGTCACATACTTAATTGATTTTTTGAAAACAAATAAATATGAAAACATATATTACTTATAACATAGAATACCTTCTACGAGTAGAAGAAGACGATTTATATTAAACAAGACCAAAGTTAAATACTTGGATAATAAAGATGACGTCATAAACTACCTCACTAGGATCGCGCCAGCGATGGTGCTGATATGATAGCCTTGAATTTGCGATCTTTTTAAACATTCCCAAATTAGGCACAGAACTCTCTTGATATTTTGGATTGTGTGTGGTACTGATGATGCACTATTATTTTCATAATAATAATATTAACCGTTCGATTTACAGGATCCATTGAAAATGGCTAAACAACGAAACTAAATTAAACTTTCTAAATTGGCGCTCCGGTTATGTTATTTTACTAGAAAACTATCTGGGCGACCGAGATATGCTCGATGTCTTATAAACAAAAAAAGAAAAACACCTATCTAGGTAAACTTGGAATGTAAAACATTATCTAAACGCAAAGTTTCATCGAAATCGTTGAAGCCGTTTCCGAGAAACCAATTATATATATATTCAAAATTATTTACATATGTACTTTGAACGATAACAAAACCCAAAGACATAAAATTGTTGTGTAAAAAAGATGGTTGAACCGATTTTGTCAGGATTTTTATAGGCAGGTAGAGGAACTTTTAACTTTTAATAATTTATCATTTATTTTAGTAAAAGTTATTAGATATTTTTAGGGATATGCGTAGGATATAGTGGGTGGGTGTTAGTGTTACGTAAAGAGACTTTAACCAACACAGCGATTAGGTGGCAGAATAACAAGTTTTTTACTAACGATCAACCTCGTACAAGTTAACAACAAAAAAAAACCTAATAATAATGTAACAACCTTACTCTGAACTAGACTTGCCAACTCTACTATATAACATAGTATCGTACTACATTAGGCTACCGTCTATTTCTAAAAAAAAAATATAGTACGCGGAAATACCATATTGTTATTGGATAAAACAAATTAGGCATCATTATTTATTCTAAAATTTTAAGCGTAAAACAGAACTGAGGCCCGTGGCCATTATCTCTTTCTGAACTAGACTTGGTATGTCATTGTCAACTTTATTATCTGTCATTGACAAAGTATTGTAACTAATTTTGCGCGTTTGGCATTTTGTATTTGTTTCTTCATTACACGCTTTTTTGTTAGCGTTTCTTTGGTGTACTAAAATTCACAGTGCTGGATTTAGTGGTGTTTTGTAACGTAAATTTACATTGCAGTACAAGCTATGAAATATTTATCAGAAACTTCAAACTCAAACTGATCTTACATTTTAAAATGACTACCTTAAAACCTGCTTGATTCTTCATAGGTCAAATTTCAGCACTTCCTCCACGCAGGTGTTTAGTAGACCATTTAATATTGAAGACATCATGTATTCTTACATACGTGACTAGAACACATTAAAACTTGGTATTTAGTCTTTCGGCTTTCTTGGTATTTTCTGTTAAGTTAAAATGTTAGTAAAACGTCTATAAAATAGCGTATGAAGCGACAATACAATGGTCACCGACTTCAGTATTATCCGCTTAGCTACGTTCAATATACGAAGTCAATTTATACAATAAACATTATTTTAACACCTCTCTCATTTCTTTTATCGTACGTAGTATATAAATGGATGTCATCTTGGACGTAGAATAAAAAATAAGTCAATGGATGGCATATTGTGTTAGCAGATTAACGCCTTGTCATTGAAATAATAATTAATTTAACGTTTCCTTTAGTTTATATTTTTTACTTACTTTAAGTTTGTTATTATTCTTAAAATCGGTGAACTATATTATAGAGATTGCATAACTGTGGTGATTAAATGTCAAATTATTTAAGAAAACTTATTCTATAAAAAAAAAATTGATGACATAAAATACCTCTTCTCAATCTGACTATATTGTTAGCCTTAAGATCTCTGAAGCCTCTAAATAAAAATAAAATAAAACTTGAAATAAGTGTCGCTTGACAGACGTCAAACTAAGATATTGATTTTATTTTATTACACATAAGTGTATTTCATTTATTGATTTAAATCAATAATTTTTTTATTAATACAACTATCACGTACGCAAGAATTATCACAAAAAAAATTAAGTACCTACTTACATTACGTAATAGTACCTAAAGTGTTGGGTTAAAATATGATTAACAGATAATAAACATTTAAATTATCCAAACTTGTTTGATGAATCTATTTGTACTAGCGATCTACATCACTTACTGTCACTTTTCGTTGAGTGACAATGTCATTATTTTGGGGGTGTAAGTTCAATGGCACTGGTCGTTTAGGATTCGCAGTATTAATTTCTTTAATTTAATATATTAGTAACAGATATTATAGATAATTTTTAGCGTTCTGCACTCCTTCTCCATATAAACTTTAACTATGCCAAATCTTATAATCTTAAAAATACTCTTAAAAAGGTGTAGAAAGCTTTTGCTTTACGTATTAATTTATAAATATAAACAGAATGCGCCATATATGATTACAAGGCCTAAGAGCCGATTGTAACAAAAATTTTCAAAGCACTAACATTACCAATCACATCTTTTTTTCAACACGAATAGTCTCAGCACCAAGTAGAACTATATTATTAAATTCTGTGTTCGGGCCAATCAAGCTAATCTATTCTAATTAACATTATACGTGTGTATTTAATCAACGTTTTACTATTTTTATTGTTAAATATGGGTAAAATATTTTAACAAAAAAAAAGCAGTTATTCGCAGACTTTTCCAAACACAATGGAATAAGAAAATAAAACAAAATTTGTGGTAAATTGTTGACACTTTTATACAAAGTTATTAGATTACAGGCACTGAATAACTAAAGCGTACTAAAATTCGACTGGTTCAAAAGGACCTTAACCTCAAAGCAAAGCTACATGTAATACGATAACCAATAAGGCCTCTTGTCATTTACAATAAATATATATTTTTATGATTTTGCAATATAAACGCGTGAACGATAGCAATAAAAGGTATTGAAGGAACTATAAAAAATGTATAAAACCTAATTATTGATTTATAGCTTTTTAGATTTTTATTGCTACTTCGTTTGAGAAACTTCAATTGATAAATTTTATTCGATCATAAAATAGTTAAATATTTTAGCGCTGAATAGTTTTTCACCAGCAGATTAAATTCTTTACAAGTATGTAGCATTTTTTTTTTTACAGGAATACTAACAGCTATTAATCAAAAAATATAAATAATTACTAACTAGAAACACACAGCTATTTTAAAGTACTCACGTTATATTAAAATTATTAAAAACAAGTCTTGAAATTTTAATGAGGACGCTTTTAGAGTTCTGGGTTCGATCTTCTACAGAAGCTACAGTTTTGAACTCTTTTACTAGTTGTTTTTTGAAACTATTCACGTGAACCAGTTTCAATTTAAAAGCAGTCGAAAGTTTTAAGAGACTTTTTAAAATCAAGATTAAAATTAGCATACAGATGTTTTGAAGTTACTTAATCTATTTCTATAGTATGTATGCGTACTATGTATGTATGTATGTATGTATGCATGTGTGCGCTTTTTTTTATCAAGAAAACCTAGTCCACTTTTTAACCGACTCAAAAAAAGAAGGAGATTCTCAATATCTATTTACGGATGCCCAGCCATAATTTCTTTGTTTATAAACCGATTTAGATGATTCTTTTTTTGTTGGAAAGGGGATACCTCAAGAGTAGTCCTATTTTAATTTCATTCGCATTAGAACTTTGATTTCGAAGATACACCAGGGAACTCCTCAAAACCATTGAAGTCGGTTTTCTTTTTTATTAAAATTTGTCTGGTTATTATTTTAAATACTAGTTGTTCCCCGTGGTTTCATCCTTGTTAAATTCATTCGTCCAACTCTCCACCACATCCGTGCAGTAGTCTATCGTTTTCACTTCCCGTACTTGCATACAACTTGCCAGATTGTATGGTGTTCATGGTTACTCCGCTCCATAGAGTCGCCTCGCAAATACGTACGAATCGTGTTATTTTAAAGACAAAAATGCTTATTGTGGGTCTTTTTAAGTTTTACAATTATGTACTACATTAATTTGATGTAGCTTTTATTGTTTGCTCAGCGTAAACGCCCCTAAATCGTTGATTTACCGAATTAATTGTTATTTGAGCGGAACCTCAATGCTTTTAAAAAAATAAAAGCAGCATAAGGTACTTTTTATAATATCAGCTATCTACCAATGAAAGTCCAATCAAAATCGGTTCAACCGTTTTGGAGATTACCTGGAACAAACAAACAGAGAGAGACAAAAAAAAGAAGTGTTTTCTTAAGTACAAGTACTTTAATATACTTTCATATGCATTTAGTAAAAAGCTCTTATTTTGACATTACAAACAGTAACTTCAAATTTATTTATTTGTATAGATAACCTTCCTCAATAAACCTTATATATAAAAAAAACAATATTTGTATGTATGTTCCCTAAGGACTTCAAAACGGCTGGAGCGATTGTGATGACATTTTCAGACAATCTTCATATTAGCCCAACGTGCGGTCCTGGAAAGTTTGATAGTGATTGGATCAATGCTACCTATGAACTCTAAAACAGCACAGAAATGCATGCATGCTAGTGTGGTATTGCTAGTGGGCTATAAAATCCAAAAATAATTTTTCACATCTGAGTGGTAGTTCCACGGACTATCATATATAAATAAACAATGTCTTGAGCTTTATAATATTAGTAATAATAAGTATACAACTCATTCACAGACTTCATTATAGTGTTTATGGTTGACGCAGTTGGTTTGCCGTTTTAAATTATCTTTTAATAAACGTTTCTACATAATTTATTGGTTTTCATAGTATTATTTTTAAAATAAAATCTATAATTGCTATGTTACCGAATTTCGATTTAAATTTCATCGAGAACATGCCAGTTAGGGTTAAATGGAATCGACGTTCGAAATATAAGTGACGTATGTATCTTGTGAGGTTAAAAATGAATTATTGAATTACGTATTTTTTCTTTTTGGTTATTTCTTAACGATTAAATTGTCATTACAGCAGTTCATTGTTCAGTTATTAGAAGAACACTGTTTAAGACAACATTATTACTTATTTGTAAGAGTTTTATTTTACTGAAACTCAACGTGAGATTTTTATTTTTGATATAGAAACACAAATACATTAGGTCTTTACCTATGAAATTGACGTTTTGTATGAAAAAATTTATTCAAATTTTTTACATGCAATTTTTATTTGTATTAATCAAAGTAATCATCCATGCAATCAATGCATCTTTGCCAGCGCAGTGGCAGTTTATTGATGCCCTTCTTAAAGAAATCAGCTGGACGGGAGGCAACCAATTCTTCAGAGGCATTTTGTACTGCCTCTCGGGTATTTAATTTCTTTCCCGCCAAGGAGTTATCCAAATTCTGGAAAAAGTAGTAGTCTGTAGGTGCAAGGTCTGATGGTCTGATGACGGAGAACTTCCAACCCCAGTTCTTGCAACTTGGAGACCGTCTGCTGTGCAGTATGAGGTCGCGCGTTGTCGTGCAGGAGCAGCGGAGACGAGCGATTGACCAATGCTGGTTGGAGATGTGCCAGCTTCTCCATCATTGTGTTCAGTTCTTCACAGTACATATCTGCAGTAATGCTCACCCCGTTTGGTAAGAAACTGTGATTAATCACACCGGCGCTAAACCACCAAACAGTGACCATCACTTTTCTAGGGGTAAGTTTTCGTTTAGGGCATTGTTTAGGTGCTGAACCAGGATCCAACCAACTTGCTGAGCGCTTGCAGTTATCAAACAGAATCCATTTTTCAACGCAGGTAACAATGCAGTTCAAAATTACTTCATTTGTGTGTCTGTTGAGCAGTGCAAGGCACGTCTCGACGCGTACTTCGCACTGGCGATCATTGAGTTCGTGGGTCACCCATTTGTCAAGCTTTTTTACCTTGCCAATTTGACGCAAATGGACCAATATTGTTTTGACGCTAACGTCGAAAGCTGCTGCTAATTCAGCCGTAGATTGTGTATCATCAGCTTCCACAATCGCCTTTAATTCGTCATTGTCGACCAAAGTCTTCGGACGACCGCGAGGTTCATTTTTCAGGCCGAAATTCCTAGAACGGAAACGAGCAAACCAATAACAGGTGGTGCGTTGGTTTATAGTGTTAGCTCCGTAAACGTCGTTGATGTTGCGTGACGCTTGTGCCGCGTTGCTGCCACGACGTTACTCATATTCCATAATTACTCGAATTTTTAACGTATCCATGATGACAAAAAAGATTGAAATGCGATGAAAATCTAACACTAATCAATAAACAAATGACTACTTTTGGAAAAAGAATTCCATGTTTTTAAAATAAAATTAATTTGAAATTAGAATTCTTAGCCTAACAAAAATTATTTTGATTTGAAATGGCCAATACTGCAGAACGGCAATTTCATAGGTAAAGACCTATTATTATCTCACAATAGTAAGTAACTTCATTGCCCATTGAAATGATTTTAAAATAACAGATTGATAAATTTTATTCTTAGAACAAAAGTAAACCATGCTATCTAATATAAGCAAAATATGTTCATGTATGACAAAAGACAGACATATGTTGTATTTTAAATACATAATAAAGAAAGAAAAGAGTTGTAGATACCGGTGGCAACATTGTATGAGAATTGCTTGTCCCCTACAAAATACAATGTTTACTGGATGTATACGATCTGTTTTGAATACTGCAAAACGTGAAAAAATTTAAACATGTCAATAAAATTGCAAGAGGTTTATGTGAAACAATACCTACATTTATAGCAAAAGAATAACTTGCGTAAGTATACAATTAATATTTATGAAATTATCACCAAGAAAATAATTTATTTCTGCAAGAGATGTTCTCACTTCCTTTGTTCGTAGGTAAAAACGATTTTCTATGCACCTATTTTTTTTCTAGTAGTACGGCATTGTGACTTATTATAAGCAAAGTAAATACCAATAATATTAGCGATCAGTGTTTTTTATTCCCACAGAGTAAAATGACATTTAATATGTTGACAGTTTATTGTGTTTTTAAAGCAGTTATGTCACCAATCGATACTAGTTGTGTAACGGAGATATTATATCTATTGTTAAGTTTTTCTTTAAAAAACATTGTATCCTTTAAATGTGGAGATAGATTAAGGGAGACAAATTTGCATCTCTCGTGGGCCAACCAAAGCGTTCTTTTTTAGTTTTTTTTTGCATTCACCTTTTATACTTTTTACAGTTTCCTGAATTATTAATGATAATAGTAAATTATCGGGTATGTTGAATACCACAAAATATTTCTATTAATAATTAAAACCCATCATCTCAGTATAGAAAATCTTACGATTCAAATAATTCTACGTACCTAATGTAAAACATCTGGTATTGTCGGTGGAGCATTTGCCACTGTTCTCTATCCTCTGTCTTTCTTTTAACCTCTTGATAAGACACGATTCCCACTTTATCTTTCTCTTGTTGGAAAAAGCTTGTTCTAGGTCTTCCTCTTTCTCGCTTTCCTTCAGTTTTCCCCTCTAAAGTTGTTTTAAAGAACTTGTCGTCCCGTATCAACTATCCAATCGTCTTTCCACTTCTGACTAAATTTCTCAACAATTGTCTTTCCTCGTCAATCATTTTTAACACTTCCTCATTTGTAATAATCTCTGTCTAACTGATTTTCTCCATCCTCCGCCAATTTTGATTTGAACAATTGTTTCTTTCTGTTAAAAGGTTGTTTAACCATTGCGATTCTTCTATTATATCAGATGAACATCTAGAGTCATGCGTTACCTGGTTACCTAAGTACTTAAAGCTGTTAACTAGTTCAATTTAGATCTTATCAAGCTGGACTGGAATGTATACTGATGCAAATTTTGATGGTGTTAGGGTTATTTTTATTCCGAAATCTTAAAATGTATTGAACACCACAAAAATAAATATGGAAATATTATTTCCAAGTTTGACGATAGTGATTGTTAATTTACTCCGTGGGAATAAAAAAGCAGTATAGATAGCTATTCACATTCCATCGCTGGTCGTAGCTGTCATGTTGGCCTGCAAACCTCTCCGCAACTGGACATACACCGGCTTATCCCGAAACGTGACGAGCCTAATCCACTATGGCGGGTTTTACACCTGGTGTACGATGGTAGCGATCTAGTTGGACACAATTCTTGTATCCTACCAACTAGTAAAAATTAGCCGAGTTTATTTGCAACTCATTCTTCTGTATAATATTATGTTGGTGAAATTTCATATTTGACCTTGAAAGTCTATAAGTATATCTTATAATAAAAGTGTAAAAATTCGTGTACATCGAAGATATATAAGAAAAAATACTGCGGGGGGATTTAGTCTGAAGGTACATTTAGGATGCATTTTTACACGTATGTACATTTCAATGGTCTATAAATTGCGTTTAGGTTATGTAGATATAAAAAGGTAGGGACCATGTAATGGCTGGCGAACTTATTGCAATTAATCGGACACAAAGCTAAATTTCGAGCTGGTACTGAGAATTTCATAGAAAAACCCAATAACTCTTTGCCCGACCTGGGAATCGAACCTAGGACCTCGAGCGTAGCAATCAGTCTTAATGTCTTGTAAATAATATTGGCGTGATTGATAAATAGTGATATCGGCTAACATTAAAAATGATTTTAATTGGGTACTATCATAGCTTCTACGGGTCAAATATCGTTGGGTGAGAAAGAGGTTTTTATTAAGTTGCTGTTTTTTATTTACGAAATATACTACGTGGATGTAATCGCGAGTATATTTAGTGTGTATATAAAATTATAATTGACTGACATATCAACGCACACCCCAAACTACTGGGGTTAAGACCGTGAAAATTTGCATGCTGATTCCTTTTAGGATTTTTGGAAAATCAACCCCTAAGATGGTGAAAAGGGGATGAAAGTTTTTATGAAAATCCGTCGTTTTTGAAAATAGATCTAACAAAGTAATTTAGTAAGCCACAATGAAGTGTAGCTGGATTTTTAGCTAGTTATATATTATATATATTATTATTTTATATTATGATTTTAAAACTATAGCAATGTTAAAGTGATAATAAAACTTCCTGGTTTTTTTATATTACTATCTTTACATTCATTATGGTGTTAATACTCGCATACTGTTGATCATTACAGATGATTAATCAGTTTATTACTGGTAGTTAATTGAAAGCTACTGTAGCAAATTCAGTGGAATCGTTCGGCAAATCTAACACCAGGTTGCGTTGTCAGCAACGTAGGTCAATATATAGGTAAATGTAAAATTCAGTTTATAACTAAAATTCATTTAGGTCCCAAATGCTTAAAGAACATTTTTTTCTAAATCTACACGACCGATTTTATGATTCTTTTAGTGGATATATAGTCATAGATAATTACTTGTGAGAAGGTTTATATAAGTATATTAAATATTAAGGTATCATATCTATGTATAGACTAGCTGAATCCGCGGCTTCGCTCACGTGGACTACAGAATGCCCGCGAGAATATTGTTCCCCGTGCTCCCTGCTATTTTTAAGACAAATTGATTATTGTAGGTGTTCCTTAGAAGTTAGACATATACACTCTCGTTGACTTTTTTGTAGGTCTTTTCATGTCTACAATTGTTTAGAACATTAATTTGCTATATTTCTTATGGTTTACTCAGCGTAAACTATTCAATCACCCGAATTGATTCACCATGACCAATTTTGTTTTATTTGTGCGGCGGAACGCTAATTATTTTTCTAAAATAAAAGTAGCCTAAGTTACTTCCTATAAATTCAGCTATCTGCCAATGAAAGTCCCGTTAAAATCGGTTCAACCGTTTCGGAGATTACCCGGAACAAACAGACAGACAGAGAAACATTTTAAAAATGGGTTTTTGTTATAGGTATCGTATACAGTTTCATATGCATTTAGTAAAAAACTTTTATATTGAAATTACAAATAGACACTTCAATTTTGTTAATTGTATAGATTTCTAAGAACTTATTTCAAAATGAAGTCTGTTCGTTTTTGGCGTTCCATAAATTAAACTAACGGAATCCTTGTAATATCACTTTATGTATTTGTATGTTCACGTTCCAAGGTCATTTTTATTGAAAACGACATATAAATGAAGTTATAGGATATTAAGTTATTTTAAATAAAGTTATATACTTATATAAATCCCTGGTTAGATCTAATTTAGAAGATTACAGTCCAGTGTAGAGTCAACGTTATAACGTTTATATAAAAGACAAGGAACGGGTACAGAAAATATTTTTGTGGCACCTTTGTTATAGTTGTAATATGGCCAAAAAGATTTCAAAATATCATGACCATCTCAAGCATTTTAAACTTGCTTCATTGTGCAATCGTAGAAAATTGTTGGAACAATATGTTTTTAATAAAATTATCAATGGAATCGACAAATCACGAATAAATAGAAAATTCATATTTCCGTTCATCTCCCCAAAAGCGTCTTTTTCCGAATTGATTCGCCATTATCGTCACGGCTTATTTGGTATGTTATTTTATCTAACAAAATATATTCTTTATCCTGACCGGATATGTAATCTAATCAGATAAGTGGTTTTCGCGTCAAAATAATATAAACGGACAAACAGACAGAGAGACGTTAATTTATAGATAATACAGAACAGGTGATAATTGGAAATTTATTTCATTTAAGCTCAAATCAAAAATAAAACTTAAAAGTCATGTCAATATTTTCCGATGAAATATGTATATAATTCATTCGTATGTAATATATTCATTCGGGAGTAATTAAATAGTTGATGAATTTTCACTATATAATACATTTTGTATAGACTTTTATGAAATAAAAACCGTCAATACTGCTACAGTGGGTAATATAAACAAACCAACCCTTTTTATCACACCTACGTGAACTCGGAGATAGCACAAATTAGATGCAATACGGCTCTCGCCCGGAACTTCGGGCAAACGGTTGTCATGACAAAGTTTATCTAACAACAGCCTTATTAGACAACGTACGATGTAACTTATGCGCCTTTAGTGCACAAAGTTGACGATATTGCACTTTTAGTGTATAATAATTACGTACATCTATTTAAATTATCCTACTTCATCCAACAGGAGTTACTTAGAAAGTTATAAATTTCTACCTTTACCAGTATTTGTGTGAATAGGGAAGATTTTAGGATTTTTTTACATTACATACAAAGCCGAGAATCCTATACATTTATGTAGCAACGTACAAGAGTTGTTCGTTTATTAGTATATTAGTTTAACGCCTGATTTAAAACGAATAGCAAAAATTGTTTTCATAATTTCTAGTTATTGTATTTTTATACATCGTACAGTAACTTGGGTAAGTTATTTTAGATTATCATGCAGTTTAAAGAAAAGTGAAGTGTGTAATCATATTTGTGAGAATTTCATGGAATAACTAAGTTTCTTAGATTTTCTTATAAATAACCAAATAACATTTAATTCATCTATTTTATCAATTGCTATTTCAAATTTTTTAATGGTAACGCAGCAGATTGATGATATGCTGCCTGTTGATAAGCACAGTACTTAAAATCCAGAAACAACGGTGACCAACGAGAGATCGTGCGCTTAATTGGCGTACGCTGAGTAAATAAGCATAAAATGAGTAATAATATATGAAATTAATGTAAGTAATTCATAATTGTAGACATTATAAAGACCTACAAAAAGTCAGCAACAGTATATGTCTATCTTATAAAGAACGCCCACAGTAAGGTATTTTATATTTAAATTACAGGGTGAAGGGGTAGTACAATTCGCGCGTGTCCGATCAACGGCATTCTGTAGTCCATGAGAGCGCAGCCGCGGGCACAGCTAGTTAAAAATAAATACTTATGTAATCATTAGCTACCCATATGAAATTTCGACATATCATTCAGTTTAATTAAAACATATCCACAATGTTTAAGGAAAGAAAGAAAAAACAAATTCTATTCTCTACCACATAAAACACATGAGTCTCATAAACCGCACTGGCAAACTAAAAACTTCATCTCAAAGGATCAAACACGTACACTTGCTGTGTATGCTGTACAAATGTTTAGTCCCGAAGTAACTCCGGAGACAACTTATACTGTATTTACAATCAACAAAGTTCTTAGTCCTAAACTTGCACTTCCTAGCTCACTCGTAATTACAGGATTAGAAGCTTGTACTCGGTAACTCAACCATTGATACTCTAAAGAGAAAACAAAATAGCGAAGAAAATTTGGTTTCTAATGTTTGCAACGTTTTAATCACAATTATTTTATTTATTTTCATAATATTGTATTGAAAAATTCTTTTTTACTTGACGTTATTGTAACCCAATCATTATTTTCATTGTTACGTTGTTACGAAAGTACCTACTGATTTAGTTTATAATTTTTTTAAATTGTTATAGCTTTATTTTATAATAAAATGGTAATTTTCATAACTTTATTAATCAAAAAGAAACAAAAAAATTAGTTTATAAAAACGTCCTAAATCAGCGGGACTCGAATCACCACCACTCGTACTGTACAACAGATCATACAAGTCTGGTCATCTCATAATTTATACGACATCTCTCGAGATTTTTTGTAAATAAATATGAGCACACATTTATACACACGTCCATTAATTCCAAATTAAGTATTGCTTTTATTATAGTTACTAAACAGCTGATATAAAAACATACTATTTTGCTCATTACACAAAAGACAGTCATGTGTGGGGATAAACCTGTGACCTCTCGGCTTACTACCACTGCGACAATTGGTTGTTGTATTTGATGAGACGTTAGAGAATTTATTACTAAATTTAAAGGTTTATATTATACTATTAAGATTATTACACCTAAAGTAAATGCTGTATTTTAGTTAATTGTAATCATTGTCTTCCTGATAAATATATGGTAGTAGATTCAATCTCAACCATTTAATCTCATTTTATTCATTTGTATATCGTGGTAGTCTGGTCCAGTGGTTTAGACCAACGGAATATCGATTTGATGTCTATAGATTTGAACCCCGTCATGTACCAGCAAACTTTTCGGAATTCGCGTACATTTACTAATTCATATTGGTAACACTGTCGGCTAACGGTGAAACATTGTGAGGAAACCTGAATACTTTACAAATATTTTAGTATTACTTACCACTGTATATGGGAAACACATAGAACTAATGATTTTTCCTTGTTTATTATTTCGAATATTTCATAATTATATCTGCGCGTCGGTTGAATAGAAATCATTAAAACTATTTAACATAAGGAACAGCAAAGGTAAGCCCCTGTTCCCAAGCACGTTTCATCCATAGTTTCTAAGCTCGCCAACTGCACTCAGCAAAACTGACCGCGTACACACGTAGTACATTTAAATGCGGAACTCCTGATAGAACTTACACAGTGTTTACGGAGAACAAAGAAACTGGGATTAAAACTTCCCCAGGACCTTAGTTTACTGTGTAATTAGGGATTAGAAACTTGGTCTTAGTTGCTAAGTCAGCTTTTGACGTTAAGGAATACCTGCAATATTAATTTATGTTCGATTTATTTTATGTATTATCTATACAATTAATACAATTGAAGCGTAACTATTTGTAATGTCTAAATCACAGCTTTTAAATATATACATATGAAAGTATATACAATACCTATAACAAAACACTATTTATTTATATTTTTGTCTGTCTTTCTGTTTGTTCCGAGTTATTATCTAAACGTTTTGACTTATTTTGACGGGTTTTTCAATGGCAGTCAGCTGATGTTATAAGGAGTAACTAATTTTATTTTTGGAAAATAAATAGATTTCAAATAAATATCAATTCGGAAAAAGACGATTGGGGGCGCTTATATAAATGGCTCACGCTGAGTAAACCATAAGAACTATTTCGAATTAATGTAGTACACAATTATAACCTTAAAAAGGCGTACAAAAAAGTCATCGAGAGCATTTCGTCCCATCCGACGAAAAAAGTTACTTCTGCTGAGTCATTACTTTTCAGTAGAGACGTTTGAATTTTCGTTCGGTTAAACTTGGTTATAACTTTTTAATTTAAAAAAATACAACAATTCTGTATTGTATATTTTTTAGTAGGGTTATGAGGGTTATTTGTTAATGAAATACTATTTTAAATATTCAGGTTTTCAGGAAATCATGGGTTCTAAAATCATATGTACCCATATACATAAGAAACCATAACTAAAAATTTGGTTTTAAGAGATTATAGAACTGTTTTCGTCGTAGTTAGGATTTCGGAATTGAGGACTATATTAATATGAAATCTTTTTCCATGAATATACAGATTTCTTAACAGTATCATGTAACTAAGAAATTGAGTACTATGATGCGAATTACGAATAAAGTAACAATAAATATTCTTTAAATAACAGCTTTATTAGAAATAATTAAAATTACAATTTGTAAACATGGTAACACAATAATATTATAAAATAACACCAAAAAACCTCCTTTAAAGTTAAAAAAAAACATGCCATTAATCATACTGCTTTTTTTACTGATCTTTTTTTGGACAAAAAAATCCTAAATTAAAGTTCTCATTTACTATGTCGCGGTACTGTCTCTCAGTTTTAGCTCGAACAGAATATTTTTCACTATCAACCCAATCTTTATACATAGTGAACATACGAGAAATACTGAGGCAGCCATCTAAATATAACTTCTTGAGGTAATGTGACTCAATAGGTTCAAAAGCTTTAACATGATCACATACACTGTTTATCATTTCGTCAACCATAACTTTTTTGTGCTTTTGATGCCGACCTCTTTGATCCTCACCCATTACAGTACTACCATCATATTTGTCCCATTAAGTTTTGATTACTTTACCACTCATTCCAATAGTATTTAAAAACATTGTCTTGCATACTTCTATTTTATTAGCAGCCGCATCCGATACTATAAACGGCAAAAAATATTTAATAGTAAATTGCCTGTTATTAGGTCCTTCTCGGTTAAGGCAACGCTTTTTTTTTCGCTTTCGTTGAATTGTTGACAATAAATAACCACGGTTTTTCTTTATTAGATAGAGCCCAAAACCTTGAAAAAATTATTTGTCGAATAGCAGATAACAGTTTCTCAAAACATTTATAGCGACAATTACAAGGTGGTCTCAGTACTTTCTGGTCGACTACGTTACCTAACCTATTGATAAAAGCTTTACCCTGATTTTTAAGTAATTTTCGTTTAACATCACACAATTTAGAAATATTCCTTTTGCGTTTCTTTGATTTGCGTGGTTCGCTGGAAGCCCTATCAAGAGTATTCTACCACATTTCATGTACTCCGCAAAATTCATCATTGCATTTTTTATTTGTATGCCTGTTTAATGGCGAAGACATAGGAGTAGGAATATTAAGACAATTTATTATATTATCATTGATAGGGATGAATGGCATTGGAGAGTTATCGAAACTTGTAGTAACCTCTATGTCAAAAGGTGACGGTTGTATAATGGACGACGGTTCCGTTATGTTAAATATACCCGCATTTAGAGAAGTTTCGTCTGGAACAGTGACACTACTTTCTATAAGTTGATCCTCTATTATGAGTTATTGATCTAATAGTACGTCTTGTAAATTTTGATACACCTGCTCAGCTCCTTCTGGCAACGGAGAAGAACCATCCCGTGTCTCTTAAATATTAAGAAGTTAGTATTACAGAATAAATGGGTGACACAAAATATATTGTGAAATATTGATTAGATATTTTATGACTTAGATAAGACACTATAACTGAAACACAGTAGTAAATAAAAAAAATGTATGTACGTATGGATAATTTAAGTAACATAACATAGTTTTACGCCTGTATCTTCGTAGGGTTAGGCAGAGGTGTATTTTTGTTTCCACCTACGGTTCGCCAACTATGTTTAAGTCCCACGTAATCCTTATTACGCGTATTAATTATGACTTAACTCATTATGCTAACAAAAGTACGTATTCGCTATGTAGTAATCATTAATGTCGTATAAATCGCTTTACACTAGTAATAAAAAAAGAAAAATTAAATTATTCACAAGGGTTTTACTTTAGGCACACTATTAATATATAAGTTGTTAATTTCATAAAATTAAATATATTAGGAAAGTGAAAAATAAAACGTAAATAGTATTATCTTAAACGAGTTACGTAGAAAAAGGATACATATACACTAAAGACCAACCATCCCAGGTTCATTTCCGAATAAAATAATTATGAGTACCTATACACCTTCAAAATTTTACCTACTTTCCATAGATTAATGGTACATATCTATATATACCGTACCTATTAGGACTTTTTATCTATGAAATTATTATAAAACTTATAATTGTATAAATCAGAATAAGGTAAAGAATTTCTTATGTTATTGTTTTTGTCAATTTATTTTAAATAAAGTTGTATAAAATATTATGTGTCATTTTACTTGGGAATCGAATGGTAGAAATTCTTAAACCCTAAATTCTGAAAAACTGTTAAAATAATAATTATCATGTAAATAAAAAGAAAATTTACTTACGTGTATCTAAATTATGATTACTATCTTCTGTTCTAAGATTTGTGTAGATAATATTATCACTGTCAATTGCATTTTGTTGGTTAAGTGCCAAATTCAAAAGTTGTCTCGAACGACGATTCATTTTATTATTTTGTTAGTTTAGTGCGCTATGAAGTTAAATTATAATTATACAGAAGTCCACACCCAAGTAAAACTTCAAAACTTCAATAATTATTACGTTAACCAGCAGAGAGTGTCGTCTCCCGCGAAGACCGGTGGCGAGTGACGATAGAACGGCGTGCGCGCCTCTTGCGGGGTGGACATGCGAAACTTGTAAGGTTCTGTCTAGATACATACCTTTATACGTCGAACTTATATCACATGTATCTTTTAAAGCCATTCAAATCTCAAAAAGTACTTGGATTAGAAAAATAATTTATACACAGAAATAAAGCTAGAGAGAACCATAACAAAACAAAAAAAGAAAATAATTTCAGTTATATAATTAAATATAACCTTTTTCGTAGGATGGGACGATTTGTCTATCTTCTAAGAATCACCCACATTAAGCAATTTTGTCTTTAAAATAACCAGGTGCGTGTGCTCGATCGACAGTATTCTATAGTCCACGCGTGCACAGCTAGTAGATAATAAAATAAAGAACGAAATTTAGTATAGTACCTATTGATTACCGGTAAAGTTAGAGGTTTGGTTGAAAAACAATGACTTGCATCACCAACGGTAGTACGCTGAGGCCAATATTAGTTGTCATATGTGATTATTTTTAGTTTATTTTTTATATATTTACCTTTTTTCTGTCTTTGTCTTTTGTCTTAACCATTAATCATTTTACCCAATAACCATTTTATTGAAAAAAATAAAACTTTCAAACATTTCTGATACCAGAATTTGTATTGTAGAATATAATTAATAAGCTAAAATTTACAGATACTAATGAATTATATATTAGAGTTGATTTTGATATATATAAATAAAATATATCTTCAATTTCACAGTCTCTCTCTCCGAGGTCTGTAAGAAAAGAGAAATTAAACGAATTAACAATAAACTGTTCAAACTGCCAGGGCAGATGAGTGCACGAAGTCGAGCAAGCGCTGCAGCGGCCCTCGTGAAGCGAATTTTATGAATTTGTACAGTCAAAACTCCGTCTACACTCTTAACAGGCTGCCAACAATAACCTTACTTCAATATTTGCCGGTAAAAAAACAATTTTACACAATATGAGTAGTTTAATCATACTCGGCGAACTGTGGGTGTACATTAATACACCTCTGCCTAACCCTTCGGGGAATACACGCGTGATGGTATGTTATGTTATGTTAGTTTAATGGAGTTGAAGGAATTCTGGTATTATTGGAATACATTTTGACAAGTTTAGTACATAAAACTACAATTTGTGTAAAAAATCCTTTCAAGTCGTCAAAATACTACCACGTATCCAAAAAACATCCCAGTCAAACATCGAGAAGTACCAGTAAAAGACTGATTCTGATTTATCAATATTATTTTACGGTAATATTTTTTTTATTGTTTTTTTTTTATTCATTAACTCTATTTTCAGTGTATGTATAGAGAGGGAGTCACTTTCAAACATTTCATGTAATAAATCACACTCTACAAAGTTTTACAGTAAAACTCATTTTAAATTCTGCTTGACCTTGTTATTCGACAAATCGAACATATTTATTTACTATGTTCAAATAGTATGGATTTTCTAAATTATATTTTAAGCTTGAAATAAAACAGTCTCACTTGCGATTATTAAAGTTCAACAATGTAATAGGACTATAAATATACAATAAAATAATTCGGAACCCACTTTTGTTAGTATGGCTAGTTAAGTCGTAAAATGGTCTTAATTATAAAATTATCCAAATACAGGTTATAGAAATATAAAATTTATATTTGACTAGCTGTGCCCGTTGGCATTGAGTGCTTTTATTACGCATTAATTTCTTCGTTGTACATTTTTATTTATACTCATATTATATTATTACTAAAAGTATAATTTAAAATCAATTAATATAGGATATGCCATAAGATTCGCGTGTACAAAATTTCATAAAAATCGATAAAGCCGTTTTTGAGTTAAATTCCGTTAAAGAAGTTTTTTTATGCCATTTTTATGATCAGTATCCTTTTTAATAGGTGTTCACAAGGAAACTTGAAAAAAATATTGTATACAGACAGAGCTACAGATTTATTATTAAAGTCAAGAATTTAATTAAAATTCACTGAACATGTGCTAGGTTTAAGGTTAAATGAAAAAAATTGCGAAAAGTTCAGCTTGAGTTATTTTAATATATGGTCACTTCACGATCCATTGAAAAGCTGAAATGAATATAGAAATAAACAAATAGCATTAAATGTAAAAAAATATGTATTTATTTATGGTAAAATAAAATTTGTATTCTACTGCTATCTCTTGGGAGAGCAGAATGCACACCCGACTTCTATAACGACAACCAGATAGACGTCCTACGGGAAGGTATTTCATCAATACGGTAAAACTTACTATTCAAATATATGCATAACATAAATGTTCATTTTATATTCAACACGAATAGTTTTTCTCTTATTTTGTTTATCGGAGTTTCAATTCTTTTCATACTTCGGAATAACTTCAGTTAATGACCCGGTTGTAAAATATGTAGACAGTTTTTTAGGGTTCCGAAGTCAACAAGTCCGTTTGTCTGTCCGCGGCTTAATTTATGGATTCTTAGTACTAGAAAGATGTAATTTGGTATGGGTATACATATTAATCACGCCGACAAAGTCGTAACATAAAATCTGAAAAAAAAATTAAGGTAGGTATTTAATTTACACGTAAAGTGGGATTTCTTTTTCGTCTATCCCATCGCGATTAGTCATTATAATTATTTTAAAAATAAAGGTGTCTAATATTGATACTCATACGGTCATGTTGATAGGTAATTGATTAGATATCAATTTACAACAAACTAATGAATGGATGCTTCCATAGACACTAACTAAAATAACTGATTTGCTTTTAGATAAGATCTTACAACTTTTTGTAGTGAAAGAACTGCGTTGCGAGACGTCATTTTTTTACATTTTATAGTTTGATGGGATATATTTTATTCCATTCATGAATACGTTAACAGTACCGGGAATAAAATCATTATAACTATATAATGAATTGACTACAATTCAATATTTGTGAAAGGTTTCCACGTTCATAGGTATATAAAAAATTAAGTGCAAAATATATCACAAGGAATTCATCCATCATCATTCAGCCGAAAAAGGTCTATTGTTGGACATACGCCTCCCCGAAAGAGGGCTACAACGGCCGGTCCTGCCCTGCTAGCATCTAGCGGGTTCTCGCAACCTTCACCGTGATGTCGTGCGTCGGTCCACCTTATGGCGCGTCTGCCCATGATGGGTGTCCCGATGCATGGTCGTCACTCGAGAACTTTCCTCAAAAAATAATGTCAAATTACTTTCAAAACATAGTTAATTTAATAATTAATATCTGGGTGACCGAGCTGTGTTCGGTGTCTTATAAACAAAAAAAGAAAAACAGCTATCTAGGAAAACTTGGAATGTAAAACATTATCTAAATACAAAATTTCATGCAAATCTTTGGAGCCGTTACCGTTAATATATTAAGATTATGATTACTGTGGAATTACGATTATTTATGGTAAATGTTTTATGCCAAGCGCGAGTGATAATTGGAAATAATTTTACGATTACGAAAATATACCTTAGCGGGACAATCTAAAAATGCCATTCGAATCCAAATAATGGCCAGTATACACACAGCGACTTTGATCACCAACAACTCGCTGGAAACTGGAAATTAAAGCTCGGTATACACACAGCGACTTAAAGTCTTTTGTGTTCACACGATAGCGATCGATCAACATTCATTTGGTAGCAGAAGTATGCAGGCGTAGCGAAGATCTGTGCGTGCTGTTGATAAAATCTTGGCTGTGCTCGATTATTTACTGCTTGCGCTAGCAGATGTTTCCTAAATGACAAAGATATAGAAAATAGATTTTGGGTCAAGAAATGGTTACTTTAAAGACCAAAATGTTTTCTCAATTAATAGCATAATGAAGATGTAGTAATATTTTCTCCTTTTTTATAACACTCCCGGTGGCATTTAGATCCACATCCTGAAAATTTTCGACTAAAATCTAATAGCTTCATGTCTTCCTATCTCTGTTTTAGTAATATTTACTTTTAACCACAAAATAGGTATATCTGTATAAGTTTCTATTAATTCCGTCACAAAAGTAAGTAAACACTTTCGTAGGTCGAGCATGATAAAAAATGAAAAATCGCTTGCGCTACGTCCACACAGAAGCAATTCCGCTGGCACTAGCGACTCTCCAGATTTGCACCAATGTGATTGCCGCATTGCTAGCAACAATGAATCACTGTTATCATTCACGTCCACACACCAACTTTGACATTGACAGCGAGTCGACGGCGATCAAACTCGCTGCCGTGTGTACCCACTGTAAGTATAGTCTATTTTATATTCTATCAATATTATAATTAGGTAGATTTTAAACACTTGCATACAAAACTAGCATTCGTATTACTTACTTATCAGCGATCGAAGTCAACATGAGCTTTGATCAATAGTAAGTCTGGTAACAATTCACTAAGAGACATGAGAGATATGATTTTAGTAAAAGATTATCTTGCTTTATTACGTCGAAATAGATATTGAATTAATTTTGTTAATACATATATATTAATGGATGAAATCTTAAAATCATTTATATCCCAATGAAATTTCTCGGCGGGTCTGAAGATTTATATATTATAGTATATACATTAATTTAATCTTTACTGTCATAATGACAAGTTTTTTAATTTACTAACGCCGTTTTCAATATCATATCTATAAAAACTATCCCTGATTAGGACCTATTTGTACTAAGTATTAAATATCTTAACTTAAAAGAGATATCAGCTTCCCTTTTATCTATCCAAGCTATAGGATATGGATATATGTAGATACCAAATACTATCTATAAATAGGTTATTGAAACGAAAGTAAGTACAAAAGGATAGATTTAGTAACTGAAACAACGGTTAGATAGGTTATTGAAAACGGCCGTAGCTTACATTACAATAATATTAATATCATATCAATTTTAAGTTAGTAAATATTTTATCTTTTAGTGAACTTGATCAATTGTTTGCAGTGGGGGTTGCAGTTTGCACTAAAGAAGGGCTGGTTTTGAGGGTGGGCCTGGCATAGGCTTATCCTCGGGGCCTCGTAGAACCTTCAAATATCTTATAGACATTTTAAAAAAATATGTAGAAAAATTGGAGCCTAAATATTCAATAGGATCAAGTACAAATACCGATCACAAGCGGAATCGAACCTAGCAAACTTTCTGACATTTTAAGTACAAAACCACTGATAGGAATTTATACATAATACATACATATTCTATAAAACTAGCTGACCCGAGCAACGTCGTCTGCGTCATATAACAGAGAGAGATAGAGAGAGAAAAAGGGTTAGAGAGAGTGTGTCTTAAGCACTGTATTAAAGGTACCGCCCGCCTCCCACATTATTCTGCATAATAAAAATGCGCTCGCGATACTTGATCATTATTTTGCTGCCGAGTTATTTTAAAACTTTGATATCTCCTACGATATTTTTATTAAAATCAATTACTGTACAGGGTGATTTTGTTAAAAATTAAATATTTGTGATGAATAACGTATTTATTTCGATAAGGATTAATACCATGTATATAAAAACACCTTCGTAAATAATTAATTACTTTAGAACAAATTCTATTACAATAAAAAAGTTCATATTGAGTAAATCTTAAAAGATAGCTATATGCTATCGCGGACTTTTTTTTAGAACTTTTAAGAAAAATAATTTCATTTCAAACAATTGTTGCGTAACTTTAACTATTTACGCAGTAAACGTAGTGTAATATCTCAAAAGGAATAAATTTTCCCCGTTTTTGCAACATTTACTCTTTTGTTCATCATATTATGACAGTAATGTTATATGATATGTCAATTTACAAATTAAATTATTGTATACAATTTATGCCTTAAATGAAGAACATAGAAATCCAATAATAAGCAACAATAACAACACAACCAAATAACATAATAAAATAAAATCCGCTATCATTGGTGGTAGCGTAATTTTATATAGCCTATAATAGCCTTCCTCGATAAATGGGCTATCCACCATTAAAATATCTTTTCCATTCGAACTAGTAGTCTTGAGATTAGCGTGTTCAACCAAACAAACAAACTCTTCAGCTTTATAATATTAAGTATAGATTAAAATGTTACAATCAACTGCAAATTGAAATATATGTTATAAATATTAAATAGCAGCGTAATAAATTATTACATCAAAGTTAATTGTAACTTTGAAGTATACTGGTATGCAGCTCATTTAATTCTAAGAATTCTCACATGTGCAACTGGGTTCAGTGCTTCGGTTAACTACGTACGGGCTTGCACTCAAGTTTCAGTTTTATTGATGTTTTACTATACACTAGAAATTAATTTATAACTGTATTTCATATATTATTTAGTGTTCTGAACGTTAAGACTAACAATTTCGGAAATTTTAGAAATGGCTAATCAGTGAATTTGAATATAGCGTTTTGATGAGTAGTAGAACGCGTGCCAGATTCGACAGCAGTATCATCACCTCTAACTATATTCAAAGCAACCGCGTTCGCGTTGCTATGTCTCGGTCTGAAGAAACATTAAGGTCGTCACCCACTTATCAACCAGGCACCTGACCAGCACCGCATCGACTCTAACGGTTAGCATTTCTTTCTATGTATTTCCATATATTATATGCATTCAATTGTCAACTCCGTATCGCTGTATTGACTTGCACGCAAGCAGTCCATATGGGGACGGCGAGTACACCGAGAGCTCTCTACGCAAGGACGATGCGTCATTGGCGCGACGCTGTAGCACAACACCATGTACACCCTAAAGAAAATCTTTCACTTATTACTCGTTAATTCGTTGACACGCGATGTTGATTAGTTGACCACGCGGTGTTCACACGTTGACAACGAGTTTTTTTTTCTGTCTGACCTTGCTGTTAGCCTTTGGGGCCGTATACAAAACAGAGCCGCTGCGGCTTTTACAACTTTACCAGGCTTGGGGGCGATCGCTTAAGGCGAGCGAAAGCGTGGGCAACTAGCGCGCAAGGGTGCCGAAGTGGCTGGACCTCGGCTTGGGCTGTTGCCGCGATTGCAATGAGGTCGCGATCTGTCTAATTCCCTATCCGTAGAATTGAGCTAAACTATCATATACAGCTATACATGTTCCTTCTTCCTAACCTAACATGTCTGATAGTTTGTAATGTTATAGAATGATTTTAACGTAGTATATTTCTATGTCTAATGTACATGTTATTTAAAGTGTTATTAGCGATCCATGTAATAGGTGTAAATATTATACGGCTTGAAACAACTAAGATACGGTTTGACATCACTATATAAATCCGTTAAAATACAGCAATGTCCGAAGATTGGAAAACGGTCATTGTACCCAACATTTAATAAATTATATTGTTAAAGTTTCGCATACTCAGAATTTTACACATCCTTTAATATTTATTTCACTTTTAAAAGACTAGACTACACTCAAATTACTTATCATATTTAAATTACTATATTTTCTTATGTCTTTCGTTTAAAAAATACAACACAGATGGTAGTTATGAAGTCATATAATTTAATAAAATACCTAATATGTTCCACGTCAACAACTCGTATGTTCGAGAAGCCATATTGCTTTCAGTCGCCACGCAAGAAATTTCGCCGGCGACACCCAAACTGCAATATTGCTGGCAGAGTAAGCACGTGATTACCTACAGGTTAGAACAAAGACATAACTGATTACTAGAGAGGGTTCTATTTAAATACCTCCCGTTTTAATTACTATGTTTTTGTCACCAAATTACTGCATTATTATAAAATTACAGCCTAATAATTTTAACAATTTAATCCATACAGTAGTTGTGGTCGACTGGTTTAGACCAGCGAAATATCGATTTAATGTCCGCATGTTGGAACCCCGGTATGTACTAACTAATTTTTCGAAATTATTTTACATTTAGTATTTCAAATAAAAATTAATAAATATGGAGACACAATTTCACAAATAGCCATTTAATTCCAAACTAAGCAAAGCTTGTACTATGGTAACTAAATGGCTGATATACATACATAGTATAGATATTTAACACCCAGACACACAACTGACAAATAAGCTCATCATACAAAAGTCAGTGCACAAAATAGTGGGGCTTAGTACTACTGCGCCACGAGGCCTGTGAAAACACCAATACACACTATGACTATCGCTATCGGCTGACGGCGAAGGAAAACATCATGAGGAAACCCTGAACACTTGAGTAATGTTCTTGTATTACCACTATGTAGGAAAAATATGGAACTGTTGATTTCCTGTGTTTGCAATCGCTAATACGTCGTAGATGGCGTGGCGTGGTGACTTAAGCCCATACCTTCCCATGGAAAGAGGCTTTTTCCCAATAGTGGGACAATTTGAGGCAAATTTTTTTTTTAATGATATAACTCATCAACTATTTCTACTGTCGAGGTTTCAAAATATTTCGATGCCATCTTCAGACTAAATTAATGTACATATCATGACAAAAAGTGTCGAGATATTGGTTTTTCATTGGAACATACAACGGCTGCTCTTACAATATATTACGTATAAATATAGTAAGTTACTACTACGAGTGATCGTAATTACGACTTTTGATAAAGATTATAAAATGTTTGTATTTTCCAATAATTTTGAAATTCTTCACCTGCCACTAAGGATAATTGAACTCTTGCTGGATTGACACTAAAGTTGATCGAATCCTTAAACTCATTAACAGTATCAATTACAAATAACTTTATTGGCACGACCTTCTTACCAACATTTCATGTGGCTCGGTCTTCTAATCTAGGTTCAGCCTATCTTCTATCAGTCCAACATAATCAATCAATATACTTTCAAACAACGAGTTTAAAATACTGCTGGTTTTGGGTTTCAAATAGCATTTCTAGAAACAAACTTACATAGAAAAGGTTTTATTTAACAAACGAGTTTCATATGTAAATTTATTGCAGCCGACGTTGGGCTAATTTCTGCTATAAATTTCCCTATACTTGTCTTTATGGATATTCGCGTACGTTCAACAAGATATATGTGTACCACGAGATTAAGTATCTACCAACAATTTTGTTTTTAGAAGTTAATTAAATATTATCATGTGTGTTAAATCAACTTATCTTCCATTATGTTTTATTCGGTTGAAGTCGACTCTCCCAGTGCGAAAAAATTCTACCTAGGTAGGTAACTATTTTATAACTTGTTCCTTATGACAAATATCAAAAGCTATAATGCAATAAATCATTTAAAAAATATATCACAGTAGAATTTAATAAAGGTTTATATACTTCGATCGTTAATTATTTTTAAATAGGGGAAAACACTATTTGTGTCAATAAAATTGCCAGAATATTCTACGGATTCGAAATCAATAGAAGAATACAAGAAAGTTAAAACAAATGAAATATAAGAAAAACGTGAGTAAACTGTAAAAGTGGATAGTTTCCTTGTATCGTTTTATAATAATACCTTCTGAGCACCCGTGAGCCAGTAGACTTTTTGCGAAGAGACGAAGCGAGCGAGCGTTATTGAAAAATTTATGAAAACTCCAATATTTTGTTCAGGTATAATATTTTCTATTAGAAGCATATGCATTCGAGTCTATGTCAAAATAAGTGGTACATTACGTAACATATTTTTATTATATTCATATCAACTACTTTTATAATAAAAAATCTTTCTTCTTTAGAGTTCTTTACTTTGTTACTAGAATTAATAACATCTCATTACGTTTTCTGTTTCAGTAATTCAATCCAAGATAATTAAAACTAAGGTACTCTAAGAGCAGATTAATGTACTGATTTAGTAGGTATTTGAATTAGAGTTTTCAACTAAGTATTTCGTTTTTTACGTTTTATTTTATTGAATTGAAATTACATTATAGATTTGTCTATTATTGGAGATATAGAGAAAATCGCTGAATTTTGGTTCACAAAAGGATCCTGATCGAACTCAGCAAATATATGGAGAAAAAAAAAACGTCAAAATGTAAAAATAAGTGCTAATTTAAATACAAAAATCAAAGCATTATGTAGAGGATTTACCATACAAAAGTCGTTTACGGTTTTTAAAGGAATCTTTGAAAGATTCTGGCAAAAAGTATACTTTACAGACTATCAAATCAAATCTTCTCTAATTCTTTCCTCTATCTTCCATTATCTCGATATGAGCAAAGGTTCAGAACCCAGGACGAAAAAGAGGGGTGCTATAATTTTTACTTGTGTATCTGTTTGCTTGTCTAAGTCATCGTAGCTCCCAAATGGCTGAACCGTTTTTGATTTAGTTTTTTCTTTGTTTGAACGGTGAATTAATTGAGTGTCCTTAGCTATGAGTCAAGATAATCAGTTCAGCTGTTTGAAGATTATCGGCTCTTTTCTAGTTGACAAGTAGATGTGAGCATTTTTCACATGTCTAATCGGGTCGAAACTTGTTATTCTATCACTTAAATGATATTAAAAAAACGAGGCAACATTCAGCTCATACTGATGCATTTGGTCTCTATGAATAGGGAACTAGTGTCGGAGGTTTCTTGAATTTTCAATTTACTTTGTTGAAGGCGACTTACTACCAACCAGCGGGTGTTGTGCAGTCATTTCTTTGAACTAGAACAAAAAAAAAATAGAAAAAAATAATCTATTGATAAATTAATAATTTTCGTAAATTAATTTGTGCACATCTTGTCTGCTTTAATGCAATATATCTCAACAGCAACGCGCAGAGATGCTTACGTCTCACAGATAGATGAGGTTTTAATGGTATTAGTTGTGATCTACTAATGCGTTTAGTTCGTAGTAATGGATTAGTTACATCTCTTACATACAATATAGCAATTTGTATCACAAATATGGCAGTTTTGTTTTGAATTAGAATTAGTTTTTGCTGTTCTAAATATCTGCACTCACAGCATATTTAAACCCCATTTTTCATGACTCACAATTACTTTTAATAGTTTTACAGTTCTCGTGAGGGCTTGCTAATCAATTAATAGCTTATTATACTGAAATCTAAATCTGAAGCCTATATTTTGTTAATTATGATAAAGACCCTTTACAAAATTATAAATACAACTAATTTGAATTGATTTTTATTAAAGATTTATCAAAATAATGCTTTAATTCTTGAATAAGTTTCACTTCATTGCTTTCACTACCTCTACCTCGTTTTATTCTATTTATTTGTAGGAATTTATCTATATTTGGTTTATAAATATTAGATTTTATAAAAAGCAAACATGGTCGTAATTTATAAGAAATAATTTAACGTTAATAGATAACATAAAACATTATAATTTCGATTCTGTACATGTTAAGCATGTCGCAGTTGTAAATTTGTTTAATTGGTATAAACGAGCCATGTGACTTCGTAATTGAATCAGCTAAATTGTATTTCGCGTTCTCTCTAATTTCAAGAAAGACATACCTAATATATTACATTTGTAAATATTTATATACTGTCGTTATTAAATATTGTTATAATGATACATGACATAAACAAACGATAGAAAGCAAAGTATCACGTTAACAAAAAAATGTAATCTTCTATCATAATGGAAAATAGAAATTGAATATTCCGTGACCCTCAAATTGGAAAATCATATTAAAATATTGGTTAGTCGCAGTTAACAACAGCAAAGAGATAGCTCTATATAGTGGTTATCTATAAGTAAACACGTAACAATACTACCAATCGAGAAGGCTTCTATTTTGTATTTATACTCACATAAAATACGTAAATTAAAGTGTAAAAAGTAAACTACTAAAAATGCCACGCTGTCAAATCCTAAACCCACACTTTTGCGAAACGATGCTGATTCCTTTGATTTACTTAGGAAAACAATAAACAATATTTTATTTATTTATTTTAATTAAAAATATATAAGACAATGAATTGAGATACCATTCCGAAAAAAATGAGATTACAAATTCCTACGTTATTGTTGTTGATAAATATTTTAGCAACTGGTGTATAGATTATGTAATCATTCTTCAAGAAAGCAAGTAAAAGCATTCATGATACAAAAATCTTTATCTGTTACACACAAGTGAATACAGTTTATAGCCATGAAATCATTTCGTGATAGTTGAACCAACGTGAATCGAGTCGCACCGGTCTATCCCGTTCAGATAGTAGACGTATAAAATAATTTTATAGCTGAACTACCGGGCTTTTGTTTTATCGGAAACACTAAAGGTTATCGGTATTTTGTATCAGGAATGTCGAAATAAATTTTGATTGAAGGCCCCCCATCAAACTCACTTCATGCCTGCCAATTTATCTTGAATCTTTTTAGACATAAAATAGAATTATAGTACACGGTTATCGTAAAAGCTATGTCAACTGAATTTTGCACATCACGAGAAATATTGATCATATTTTAAAATGTATTTATACACAAAATAAGTAATACCCAAAACTAGATAACAGTTAAAATTTTATAAATTTAAATTCCTCTTACTGTTTACATACACAACAGTACTAAAAAATTTAGAAGGGTACCAATATAATATATTCTGTAACCCAAGTTTATTTTCGTCAGTAATATGTAGGTATCCATTAATATTATAATAATATCTATTTCCAACACATATTTCTGTCATCATATTAATAATAACGGTCTCCAAAGGTAGATAATGCAAAAGAAAAATATGATGTGGCTGGGTTAGGTTAAGTTTAACTTGTAAAAAGAAACAGCGCGAGACGGCGAGCGCCAGGTACCAATAATATTGAAGAAGAAGTTTTAGGTAACCGTTTTTATATTTTTTGATGATTAGATTCTGTTGATTCTTCTATTATTTTAGGAACTAATCTTATTAATTAGATCATTGAACGTGCATTTATTTGACAATAGTAAATATCATACAAATTTAGAAGATATTTTGAAGTGTTTAACATATAGTCGATTTAAGTCAATTATAAGAGCATGAGTAATAGTGATACAGATGTTGGGTTTTCTGATACTCAAATTAAAACTCATAAGTCGTTTTAACATTGACAGTTATTCTAAGAAGTTATTATTATATTATAGTCAGTTGCGTAACATAAATACAAACATAAAACATTGAAGAATTTAGTTTCTAGCTTTGTTAAAAAGTAAATCATTTATGGAATATTTAGTTATTAGACAAATTAAAAATAATTATTATACTATTTTATCTTACTTTTTAAACTATCGCGTTTTGTTCATAGTAAAAGAAGAAAAAAAACAGTCCAAAAACACATGAGCTAATTGCAGTTAAAAATCGACAAACACAAAACGAACGAACGAAAACAACCATCGCAGAACAACTGCTAGAAGAGGGTCTCCTTCATTAGATTGAATTATATGAGCCAAAGTCCCCTCCATAGATATTTTCAACTATTTATAGTAAGGGAAGTGATTAAAACTCATAATATCTTTAATTGTGATGACAGAATAAAACAGTCTTCCACATAATTAAATCTCGAATACTATGGATAAATGTTAAAGTTGATACAGTTGAGTGTAATTTGGTAGAATGTTTCTAGTGACAATAACAGCATAAGGGTAGTTACAAAATATTACTCCCGATAACTAAGGCACTGTAACACATCAGTCGACTCATGACTATGGCCGTTGAACACGTTAAGTAATAAGCGAGTACATATTCTAAACTCGTTTTAATATTTATAATTGATTTCATTGGTGCAATAAACCACTTTTTAGCTGGCGGCGACCGAACTAAATGTGTGCAAATTATTTATGCGTTAAAGCATAAAACAGCTGCGTGATCATTCATAATATGCATTATAGTTATTGCAAAAGCACATATAATATTAACTCATACAAAAAATAACCTTAACTTGTAAAGTCTGAAATCTGTTTTTGCTTAGAGAACAATACGCTAACGGATTTCTGAGGGTGATTAAAATGAAACCAGATGTTTTGTAGTGTGCGTTTTCCCCAGTGTAACATAATATTTTACTATTGTGCAGTTTGCTTCACAAATAATATATAAATAGCTGATACCCGCGACTTCCTCCATGGTGTTTATTACACTACGGCAAGAAAACACATTGCTGAACTTGAAGTACTTATAAAAATCAGAGCTTCGTAAAACTTAAATAACTTTTTATTGAATGAAGATATATTAATCAGACCCAAATGTCTAAGGAGTAAAAAAAATATCAAAATCTACCCCGTAGTTTTTGCGTAATGGCGCACAGCGACAAACCTCGGTAGTTTTATAAATACACTAGCGACCCGCCCCAGCTTCGCACGGTTCAATTTACAAACTGTTGTATTTTATGTTTAAAAAAACGTGATTTAGAGTTTATCGCTTTAATATTGACAGTTCATAACTTCATAACTGCCTCATTAGCTTAGTGGTCCTAAACGCGACTAATATGCTCGAGGCCCTAGTTTCTATACTCTGGTCGAGCAAAGTGCTATTGGTTTTTATATGAAATTCTCAGTAGCAGCTCGGAGTTTGGGTGCCCGATTAATGGCAATAGGCTCGCCCCCTATTACATGGGACCTAAGACATACCCGGCGAACTGTGGGTATACACACATCTGCGTAACGCTTCGGGATACAGGCATAATGGTACTTTATGTAACTTCCTAGGTAAGAATAGTGCGCTTAGCTCGCGTCACGCTATTTATTTTAGGTTTTTTTAGGTAAGATTTCTTTGGTCGCGAATAATTTTGGATTCTTGATATCTTCTACTGTATTCACTTAAAGGGAAAACTGTAAAGAACAATCTTAATCTACAACATATACTCAAGTTAAGTAATAAATTTATCTGAATAAAAATTAATCCTAATTTGGAGAAATTAGCTTCGCAAATAACGTTATAATTTAATTATCATGTTGAAGATAAAATGAATTACTGTGAGTCAACCTTAGGAAATAAAAATATGGCATTGCGGATTCTTCTCTAGGTTTTTGAAGAACTTCAATTGTTTAAAACAATACCAAGTAAGCGCTCGAAAATAATTTTTTCACGACATGATTACAAATAATTGAATTTTCCTTACTATACTAAAACTTAATTAAAATGTATTGTATATATAAACCTTCCATAAGAAATTCTCTAAATGTTAATAAAAACCTGTTTCGTAGTTAAAAAGATCTTAGCGTACATAGGGGACAGATAAACGGGAAGCGACTTCATTTTATACTATGTATGGAAAGAAAGAATGAAAGAAAGAAAACATTTATTCATAAAAACTAAACACGCTTTACATAAATTGACTAATATTAACATACAAAAAAAAAAAAAAAAACATTAAAAAGTAATAATATGTATAAATGACCCAGCTGCGTGTCCCGCCATTAGGAAAAGGCGTCCAGCTCAGCATAATGCTGAAGTGCCACTGGGCACTTAGCGCTGATTTTCAGCTGGAACCCCGAAGCAAGTCACGGTGCGCCAACAATAATCAATCAAAATAAAATAAAATATAAATAACAATACTAAGTCACTATTCATGGCATAATATATTTTTTAAATAAAAAAAAAAAAAGAATATAAAATATAAAACAAACAAATAAATAAATAAAGACACTCATAAACAAATGGAAAATAATATTATGTAGTTGGCATTATAAAACTATATAAAACATTATATTTAAGATTACACTAGGTACATGGCAGGATATTAAAATATATGCAAACACAAATAAATAAATTCATAAATAAATAAAGAAATCCTCCAATGCATGAATTCACTAACACTGCGACATTCACAAAAACCGTTTGAAATTAATTCTAAGCATTTTTGTGGTATTAAAGTCGCGCATTGGAGGGGGCAGGTCATTCCAGCATCGGGTAGCAGCGAACCTATAGCTACCTCGGAAAGAAGTGGTAGCATGTCGGTGAGTACATAACATATACTTAGAGGCTCTGGTTCCATAGCGGTTCTGATCTCTGGCCCAAACCAGTTTTTCATAGAGATATTCAGGAATCACACAGGAATTACACCAAATAAAAGTGTAGCAAGGTGTAACCGCCGCCTACTTTCCACTTTCAACAGTTTTCCTTGATTTAAAAAAGGATGGACGGATTTCTTGGGTCAGTTTAAAGTTGCTGGGTGGAATTACATAATAATTGTGTCCGATTAGATTGCGAGCACCAAACTTCAGGTGTAAAATTCGGCATACTGGCACGCCTAGGGGTGTCGCATTCTGTGATCAGTCGGTGTATATCCAGTTATCAAGCGAGGTGATAGTAATCTGTACCTGAGTCGTGAGTACATAGGCTGCACTAAAAGTATCGGGAATGGAATATTTCCACTGTACCTGTCATATTAAAATCTTTTTAATTGAAAACTCCTTGGTTTTAAAAATCGAATACAATATATTTATTTTAAAAAAGATTCTCGGTCTTGTCACAAGGTTTTGTCAAACTTGTTTAGTCGTTGAGAAAATGGAATTGACTCGAGAAAATTCAAGAGCGATGATTTATTATGACTTTCGAAGTGGTTTAACACAAAAACAGTGTGTTGACCGGATGATTTCTGCATTTGGTGATGAAGCCCCATCGAAAACCACAATTTATCGCAGGTTTTCTGAATTTCAACGTGGACGTGTCAAGCTCAGTGATGATCCTCGTCAAGGTCGTCCAAAAACTGCAGTCACCCAAGAAAACGTTGATTCTATGCGTAAGCTGATTGAGGAAGATCGACATGTGACATACCGCGAAATTCAGGCAACTTTAGACATTGGCATGAGTCAAATACAAATAATCTTGCATGAACAATTAGGTGTAAAAAAGTTGTTTTCCCGATGGATACCGCATTCGCTCTGTGAAGAGCAAAAAGCGGCTCGCGTTACTTGTTGCGTCAGAACTCTCGAAAAATTCCACGCAGGATCCTCAAATGCTGTATACAACATCGTATCAGGTGACGAATCCTGGATATATGCGTACGAACCTGAAACAAAAAACTAGTCACGAGTTTGGGTGTTCGAAAATGAGTTAAAGCCAACAAAAATTATTCGTTCACGGAGTGTTGCAAAAAAAATGGTGGCCACGTTTGTCTCCAAAACCGGCCATGTTACGACTATTCCTCTTGAGGGACAAAGAACTGTTAATGCAGAATGGTATGCTAGCATTTGTTTGCCACAGGTCGTTTCTGAAATCCGTAAAGAGAACGGCAACCGCCCCATCATCCTCCATTACGACAATGCGAGTTCTCACACCGCGCACAGAACAAAAGAGTTTTTAGAGTAAGAAAACATAGAATTAGTAGACCATCCGCCGTACAGCCCCGACCTAAACCCTAATGATTTCTATACTTTCCCTAAAATAAAGAATAAATTGCATGGACAGAGATTTTCATCACCTGAAGAAGCTGTGGACGCCTACAAAACGGCCATTTTGGAGACCCCAACTTCCGAATGGAATGGTTGCTTCAATGATTTGTTCCATCGTATGGAAAAATGTGTCAAATTTTGCGGAGAATACTTCGAAAAGCAATAAATACATTTTTAAATAGTAATGTTGTGTCACTTCCTTGATTCCCGAAATTTTCAGTGCCGCCTATGGTACCATACAAATCTTGATAAATCCGTTTGTCTCATTTGGTTTGTTATGTTTCGGGATCAACCAGTGTCTATGACAGCTGTCAAGGGGTTGCAGGCCGCCATAACAGCGACAAGCGACGATGCATTGTATTGTATTTTACCTTACCACCAGACACAGTTCTGTCAAATGGTCGAGCTACTACCTATATAATTTTTTTTTAAAGATTGTAATACATTCGATAAATGTAGATATTTAATAATAAAAAACCTTAATATGTGTAGTTTACACGCGGTAGAAGTAAATCCTTCAGAAAACTAAAATATCTACGTTAAAAAATGTTTTTATAAATCGTAAATCAGTGAGATTCGAGCTATCGAGCACTCGTACTGAAAATACAACAGCGCGTACAAGTCTGATCGTCTTACATCGTTAGGCCAATTCGAAGATGATCATAATCATGAAAATCAGGACTACATTAATCGCTTATAATGTAAATGTATTCTGTCTTATTCTCTAGTAAGCTAAATCCTGCGTATGTATTTGTTTATCTCTTTTTAGTACCGCTTTTTCGTTTCATCGCGATTCAAATCACAAAGGTATTAATGAAAGTTTCCACTTCAGAAAATTAAGATGTATTAAGAGACTGTATCAATTTGGTATATTATATTTTTAGTAGTTAGCCAAATTCTAAAATTATTATCTGTGGGCGGATATAATAAAGAATTTAAAAAGGTTTGCTCTACTCCAGAAATATTATTATATCACACAAATATACCGAAATGTGATATTCCAAATAAATGATTTCAATTCTAAAAATGTTTTATATTAATTCGGTCATCATTTGTTAAATAAGTGAAATTCTACATAAATACTTGAAACTATTCAGTTTCAATTCCTTTAAAATCTAGAGCTTTACATCGAAACTTATCGTAGTAAATTACTAGCCTTGTACATAATAAACATTGCATGACTTGCTTTTGTGAAGTGCATTTAAGCACGACGGTAAAGTTCGTTGAACATTGCTGCTGTTTTTGTATATAATTATATTACAAGTTTATTAATGATTTACTTAGTTCATGTAAGTGAGGTTCCTACCTCACAAATCATACGGCGGATATAGTAAATAATTCTTTATTCAATATATCCGCCGTATACCTTGTTAGATGCTATAATATTATAGTAAAGTATTACTGGCAGCTATTAAAACTAATACTTGTTGTTTTTTTTTTTCTTTTTTCATCTTATCTCAACGTAAACACAGAAGGCCATTAATTTAAAATTTTCCCATTCTTAATTTTGTACAATGTAATTTATATTCTAAACGAAAGTAAAACTCATTAAGATTTTTATTACAGAAAATAAAAGTTACGAAACAGCGGTAGTTAGAAATTATAACGGCTGTTTAATAAAGAATCTGTTGATCTATAAAAGTAATTAATTTTTTAATAATAAGATGCTTAGAAAAATGCTGTTTTAATTGTATTTAATGGTTTTCCCGAGATCTACACTTCTTTAACAGTCGCTGCTGTCATGTCGGATTGTAAGCTTCTCGGTAGATGGATATACACTGGGTGATCTCGGAACGCGACAAACCAATAGGGATGAGTTTATCATAATGTACATGGTGGTCGCGATCCAATCAGATACACATACCCTACCAGCCCGTATAATTACTGGATATTCACCGATATACAACGCGAATGTTATTAGGTAAAAAGATAAATTAATAAAAATAATACTATGAGTTACTTCCCATAATTCTTTCCTATTTCCCCAATATTACATAATATATATAATACTAGCTGTGCCCCGTGGCTTCACCCGTATTACATTTATTCGACCAACTCTTCACCGATCACCTGCCAACGCGTCCGTGTTATCTTATTAGCTTATCGTTGTTCTCACTTTTAGTACTTGACTGCTTGATGTTCATGGTTACTTCTCCGCTCCTTAGAGTTGTAGCGTAAATATATATAGCATCTAACTCAATAAATAGGCTATAAAGTGCAAAAACATTTTTCCCAATCTGACAGGTAATTCCAGAGTTTAGCGCGTTTAAACAAACACAAAAACAATATCATAATCATTATGATATTATATAGAGATTTGGACATCAAAACAAGATAATTTTTAAGAAAACTTCATCGATTTTGGAGAGTTCCCTGGTGTACCTTCGAAGTTGAAAGTCCAATGCTAATGAAAATGGAACGACCGTTGAGGTATGTATCCCATAACCAATAAAAAAAGAATCATGCAAAACGGTTAATAAGCAAAGAAGTTACGGCTGAACATTCATAAAAAAAAACATTAGAATTTAGTAACTTCCGCCTTTTATTGAAGTCGGTTAATAACAATCAAATTTAAATTACTTTAGCGAATGTATAGTATCAAACACATTTCAAACGTGCCTTACCATGATATTGTAATAAACTTAAATAATATGAATTATTAATAACCGACCGCATACTTTCAGGGGTTGGGTGTTGAAATGCTAATACAGTGCCTAAGAGTTAATCTCTTTCGGTCTAATATAATCGTTCCTTTCATTCTATGAATAAATTTACAAACTATCTATTATGCCTCTTTAAACCTGTTTGTGTAATAGGAAACTTTGAAAGTGGTCCCTCGGCGGTTTAAATAAAATTTAGCACCGCATTAATATTCATTGATTGCTATCTTTAATTTGTACAGTACAAAATAGAGACGTGTTTAGAAAATACACGATAGATTTGTTTTATAATTAAAACAGGTATGTTGTTTAAGTTAAGTAATATAATCAACTAACTGCCTCGTTAGCCTAGTGGTCGTAAGCGCGACAGCTATGAACTAGGTCCTGGGTTCGAATCCCAGGTCGAGCAAAGTGTTATTGGGTTTTTCCTATTAAATTTTCAGTAACAGCTCGGAGTTTGGTTTCGTGCCCGATTAATGGCAATAGGCTCCCCCCTTATTACATAGGACCTAAAAGCATGCTCGGCGAACTGTGGGTGTATATTAGTATACCTCTGCCTAACCCTTCGGGGTATACAGGCGTAATGGTATGTGATGTATAATCAATCATTGATATATTTCAGCTTATTTGTTACCAAATGAATTCACTAGAACAAATTAGGTATCTAATAAAAAAAATTTGGTAATTGAATGATTAATATTAATGAATAGGTATTATAAATATATAATGTGGAAGAATAGAACATTCTAACACAGCAACATTTGAGTAATATAGGTATTTTTTTAATTTTTTCCTGGCAACAAAACAGATCTGTCAAGTTGGTTGAACAATGAATATGTGTTTTTACGATTTCGATTATAATTCATAAATATTAAATAAAAGAAGATTTAAAGAATTACAGGATCTTTATTCTGAGCACTTTTGACACACATCCCACAATTTGGGGGCTCGTCCGGGATGGTGAAAAAGTGTGAAGTTGGAAGAAGCATTACGAACGAAGATTACAAATTTATGACTTACCTACCGACAAGTCGGATTCGGAAGAACTTTCTCGAAGAACAAGAAAAATAACAACGAAGTATAACTAACTACGAAAGAAGTTGAAAGTGTTTTCCATTTTATGAGAAATATTTACTTGTTTAGTGATAGTAAGAGAGTAAACACCGAAAATGCCGCCTAAAAAAATCATAGAAGAAGAAAATTCTCAATTATCAACTGTAATACCGCCACGTATCTCGTTTAACGATCTGGAAAAATCAATGACTCCGTTTAGTGGAGACGATACTTATGGGATTGAATCCTGAATGTGATATCGAAGAAACAGGCCTTTTAATGCAGTGGTGTGATATAGAACAATTAATTTATGCAAAACGTCTTCTCGTCGGTACTGCAAAATTATTCCTAAGATCTTTACGTGACATAAAAACTTGGAGTGATTTGAAAAATGTCCATAAAGAAGAATTTCAACGAACGTTAAATAGTGCTGCTGTTCATAAAAAGCTAGCGGCACGTAAGATGAGAAACAGTGAAACATGCCAACAATATTTTTTGCACATGAAGGAATTGGCTATGAATAGTACAGTAGACGATGCTGCTTTAATCTTTAATGGAATACGTTATTGACGGTATTAGAGATATAGAATTAAACAAAGCAATGTTGTATGGGGCTGCTAACATCAAAGATTTCAAGAAAAAATTAGATTTGTATGCTGAAATTAAGAATAAGTCTTCATTTAAAACACAGTACATACCTAAGCCTATGTCTTTACCTAATTCATTTAAAGACCGTAGACAGATACCGAAGAAACGATGCTACAAATGTGATGAAACCGACCATCTATTGCCTATTGCAAACATAAAGAGAAAGGAACTAAGTATTTCAAGTGTAATGAATTTGGACATATTTCATCGAAGTGCACTAATATACCTCATCATAATACAAACATGGCTGTAAAAGGTCTTAATAATAACATGTGTTACAGTGACATCACTATTGGTAATAAAATTATAAAAGCTATGATTGACACTGGGAGTGATGTTAATTTAATAACAAACAAGCAGTTTCAAGAACTACAAATAACTGAATATGATGGGCGTAATACAATAAAGTTGACTGGACTAGGAAATAAAGGAATAGAGACTACAGGTACTTTTACAACTTTTATTAAGATTCAAGGCTACAGTTTTCCAGCTCAATTCCATATTGTGAATAATAATGATATACCAATAGAAGTTCTGTTAGGAAGACACATACTGGCGCATGTGAACCTGAATATTACAAAAGATGAAATCCAAGTTTCTCCAATAACAACTATATGTCTACCTGTGGAATATAAAGAAAATGATTATGATATTGGAAGTACTAAATACACAAACACTATTAAGAAGATGATAGATGATTATATACCAACTTATAAGAAGAAGTGTCCCGTTGAGATGAATATAATTATGTCAGATGAAATGCCGGTTTTTCAAAAGCCAAGACGTGTTGCTCCTGTTGAGATGAATGTAATTGATCACCAAAATGAAGAATGGCTAAGAGATGAAATAATAAGACCAAGTTGTTCAGATTTTGCAAGTCCAGTTGTGTTAGCCAGAAAGAAAGATGGCTCATATCGCTTATGTATAGATTATCGAAAAGTAAACAAAAATATTATTAAAGATAGATTTCCCCTTCCACTGACAGAAGACCAAATAGATCAACTACAAGGTGCTAAATACTTCACAACACTTGATATGAAGAATGGATTTAATCATGTAAATGTTAAAGAATAAAGTAGAAAGTACACATTATTTGTGACACCGAGGGGACAATATGAATTTTGTAAAATGCCATTTGGATTATCTACCGCTCCCTCAGTATTCCAGCGCTATGTATACTGGATCTTCAGAGACCTGATTTTAGATAGAACAATATTAACATTTCTTGATGATGTCAATATTCCAAGTAAAACAGAAGAAGAAGGGCTACAGAAATTAAAAATTGTAATGAAGCGAGCTGAAGAATATGGACTACAAATAAACTGGAAAAAATGACAATTTTTGAAGAAAGAAGTTGAGTATTTAGGCTACCATATTGGGAATAATGAAGTCAGACCCTCAGAAGTGAAAATTAAAGCCGTAACCAATTTTAGAGTTCCAAAGACAGTAAAAGAAGTTCAATCCTTCCTCGGATTATCAGGATACTTCAGAAAGTTTATTGAGAACTACTCTCTAATAGCAAGACCCTTAACTAATTTACTAAGGAAAGATAAAGAATTTAATTTTGATCAGGACTGTTACAACCCATTTGAAACATTGAAGGAAAAATTATGTAGTTAACCTGTTCTACAAATATACAATCCGGACGCCGAGACAGAGGTGCATACTGATGCAAGCATTGATGGCTATGGAGCAGTCTTAATGCAGAAGAACAATTCAGATGATAAATTGCATCCTGTCTACTACATGAGTAGAAAGACTTCAGCCTCTGAAAGAAAAGATGACAGTTACTTTCTAGAAATATTAGCTATTGTAGAAGCACTAAAGAAGTTTAGAGTTTATCTCCTAGGAATAAAATTTAAGATTTTAACTGACTGTTCAGCTCTAACATTAACACATAAAAAGAAGGACTTACCACCCAGAGTAGCCCGGTGGGCACTCTTCCTTGAAGAGTATGATTACACAATTGAACATAGACCAGGTTCATCAATGAAGCACGCAGACGCTCTCAGCCGCCACCCAGTGCTAATGATCACAGAAATTACTACAAAATTACAAAAGGCACAGAAAGAAGATGAACGATTAAAATTAATTATCAAAATATTAGAAACAGAACCATATGAAAACTATAGTATGATGAACAATATTTTATATAAAGAAATTGGTGATAGATCTCTTATTGTAGTACCAAAGAAGATGCAGAGCGAAATAATAAGAAGAAATCATGATAATGGTCATTTTGGAGCTAAGAAAACAGAGCATCTAATTCTAAGAGAATTTTACATAGAGAATTTACATGAAAAGATAAAAGCTCATATTAACAACTGTATAAAATGCATACTGGTGTCAAGAAAGACTGGCAAGAAAGAAGGATTTTTACACCCATTAAATAAAGGAGACAGACCACTAGAGACTTACCATATTGACCATGTGGGCCCTATGACGTCTACTGCTAAAAGTTACAAGTATATACTTACTATTGTTGATGCATTTACCAAATTTACCTGGATCTACCCGACGAAGACACTAACGACTGAAGAAGTTCTACAGAAGCTACAGCAACAGCAGGCTATATTTGGCTCACCTAAAGTAATAATATCAGACAGAGGAACAGCATTCACATCAGAAAATTTTAAAAAGTACTGTGAAGAAGAAAATATTATACATCACGTTATAACGACTGGCCAACCTAGAGCCAATGGGCAAGTGGAACGTATACACCAAATTATTATTAACTTACTGGCTAAACTCACTGTACATAATTCTGCCCAGTGGTACAAACATGTTTCCAAGGTACAAAGATGTATTAACGGTACATATCATAGAAGTATTGGAACTTCACCGTTTCAACTGATGACTGGTGTACAACTTCATGATACAGAAGATATCCAGATGCAAGAAATTTTGAGAGAGGAATCAATTGAATACTTTGACAGTAAAAGAAAATCTTTGAGATCTAGCGCTAAGGAGCAAATAGCCAAGGTACAAGAAGAGAACAAAAGAAATTATAACAAACACAGAAAAGTTGGAACTTCTTATAAGTTGGGAGACATAGTAGCTAATCAGAGAACACAATTTGGAAGAACTAAGATTGGCTCAAGATTTTTAGGCCCTTATGAAGTAACAAAAGTTAATAAGAATGACCGGTACACTGTCAGCAAGCTAAGTGGAGAGGGTCCTTTGCAGACAACTACTAGCAGTGACATGATGAAGATGTGGTGCCTGGATGATGACTCAAGCTCGCCCGGGTCGGACGAGGAGCAGGATGGCCGTGTGGGAGAATAGAACATTCTAACACAGCAACATTTGAGTAATATAGGTATTTTTTTAATTTTTTCCTGGCAACAAAACAGATCTGTCAAGTTGGTTGAACAATGAATATGTGTTTTTACGATTTCGATTATAATTTATAAATATTAAATAAAAGAAGATTTAAAGAATTACAGGATCTTTATTCTGAGCACTTTTGACACACATCCCACATATAATAATATCAAAGCGTTATTCAGTAATTATTTTCGTCTTATAATTTTATGAACAATTCATATAACCTATTAGTTATGAAATTATATAAGACGAACGGAACTACAGAATTGTTACATATATAAATTGTATTTGGAAGTTTCTATATCTTCAATGTATCAAATCAACGTAAAAAATTACATTTCAGCATTTCTTTCTCTTTCTTAGCCTTCAAAAAAAACAAAATCTTTAATAAATATTTTTTATTAATTTTAATTAATGTTGTGTTTGGATTATGCTGTAAAGTATATAAGACGAGTACTGTTTTTATAATAAATACAAAAACATAAAACGTCGCTTGACGGTTTAAAAGAACGTAAAACAATAAATAAATAACAAAGATGTATATCTAACTTGAATTATAAATTTATGCTTCCACTTCCAACCCTATTTGAGGTGGATTTTCGTTTATTATTTTACCTATCGTTTTAGCATTGATCCCCAGTTTCGGTCGGTAGACGGCAAACTACGTACAAACTCCAGCGTGTTTTGCATAATTAGTTCAAGCGTCCTTTAGGAACAATCAATTCACGGTACCGTCAATGTATACAACAATTTCTAAGGGCACCATTAATTATTAACAAATTACTCTTATGTCTAAACGGTGATGTAATGCTTTGTTTTTTGTTGTTGTCCTTTTTACATGTACTAATTCTCTCCATATGGGGCAGTCCGACTGATGGAATACTTCCACCCTAAAGAAGATCGTAGTCAAATAACCTATTGTGGTGTTGTTGCGCGAGTAGTTTCCATAGCCCTTTGGGGAAGTGGGGTTCAACATCGACGAAGCGCTAATGATAGATACATTGTATTAAATGCGCCTATACGCTACGGTAGCCACTTACTATCAGGCAGGTCGTAAGCTTGTTTGCCACCTTTATTATATAAAAAGTTTACACACTTTACTATATTTGGCAACGGATTTATAACCAGACAATTGGATGCAAAGTTTTGGACTGGCCTGTGTTCTAGCAATTAAATCAGTGCCTATGTTTTTTATCGTTTCTTAATGATAACTAGAATACAATTAATATCGAAATGTGACGTGTCAGGAATAACACTCACATTATTTATACGTGTCGTATTTCGATACCAACCGCTGTATATTTATTAATTTATTTTATTAAGTTATCAACAAGACATACACTTCACTGAAATTAAAAATACGAATCATATTTAAATTACTCATTCCATCATTAGCCTAGTGGTCGTAAGCGAGACTGCTATGATCGAGGTCCTGGGTTCGATCCTCAGGTCGTGCATAGTGTTATTGGGTTTTTATATGAAATTCTCAGTAGCAATTCGGAGTTTGGGTTTGTGCTCGATTAATGGGATTAGCCCCCTGTTACATGGGATCTAAAAACATGCACGATGAACTGTGGGTGTACATTAGTACACCTCTGTGTAACCTTTCGGGGATACAGGAGTGATGGTATGTTATGTTGGTTTAAATGCTGTTCTTCTGGGTACTTTGTAAGGAGTGTTAAGGTTTATTTGATTTAACAAATGAGCACATTCTAGCATACAATGTACTAGCTTTTATAAGAGTGTATATTCTAACATTAATTTACGGTCCTCTAAGGAATTTACTTCAAAGTGTTGTAAGACGGTTCTGATAAGATTACACTTTCAAGGCGATTCTTGTGTACTGAGTAAAGGGGCGACCAGACAGAACTGCCATGTAAGGGTCCGGTAGGTCACCTGGTGACAAACCTGTTACAAGGACTATTTTGGATCAGCCAGTCTATTTTTAACTGCGATATGCTTGCTTGCTTGTTGATGTCCGGCCATAGACAGCCGATCTCTAGGTGGTCGTCATTGTTTTTGGATCGTACTCTGTGTACCTTCAAGCACAAACCAGTCCCTTTGCTGTGTATTAAAAAAAAAACAGTTTATCAAGTCATTCACTTGTAATGCAATCATAATATATAACTTCTGGGTAAAAACTTCTTCCCAAGAGAAGGTAATCGAATGGCTAATCACAAAATAAACTTCCAAAATGTGACTCGCATGACGATTTATAGTCTGCGCTCTTCTAAATGGGATAAGAAATTAGATACATAACAGTGGGACTAAAAAATACGAAATACAAAAACTCTACAGCTTTCTAATTATTACCGTAAATTACTATCAGTGCCTGTGTCTGCGACAGTTTTGCGACAGATGTGTGCACCATATTCATATGAGATATAACGGTAGATATACAAGAAACAGTTTGATAACTCGTTTGAATACCACATGCTTTAAAGTTGAATTTACACGCTACCGGCGTTTGTTGAATACATTTCAGTAGAAAGTAGAGTATTCTGTGTTATTTTCTATTATTTCTTTATTTTTATCCCTCGACGTAAACAGAAGGGTGTTATATTTTAACATGTGTCTGTGTATGGCATCATTACTCCTAAACACCTGAACCAATTACAGTGTAAACTTTTTATAACGAACTCAAGGGACTGAGCGTTTTTTGTCGTTATAGAGAGTTATCGTTATATGGGGTGAACAAAAAAACAACCAAATTAACAAGAATTTTTAATATGTATGTCTTAGATAATAAATGCTTATAAATTATTGTTTACACATATAGTCTGATAACTTTGTCTGACGTTTCTTTGCTATGCCAGTACTTGTTTTGTATTATTTTATGTATTCTATTCATATCTAGATATGTGGTGGAATCGTCTTCCTACACATTTCTTCGTAATAGAGAATGGCGTATCGCTATAAAGAGTGTTTCAGTATGTGGGTTTTAACGCAAACCAACCAAGTTGGGCTCACTTCAATGTTATAGGGAGTTTATCGTTATAAAGGATAACGTTATAAAGAGTTTACACTGTATGTTTTTTTAAAAGGTGACTTGACTTGTTCATTATTTTTATTTGCCTTATTCGTTATTCTTTATTTGTTATTTTTACATTATAATTAATTCGAACATTAAAAAAGCATACATTCACATTAAAAAGCAAACAAATAATTATCTGGAAATTGTCAACAATTTTGTAAAAGCTTTCGCTACCTACTTTACCACGGAAGGTAGCGAAACCGCATTAAATTGATCAACAATATTTCTTTCGATATAATTTCCACGAGCAATAACAAGACGTAGATGTTAAATATTGATAACGTAATTTCGGGCTCGAACGCCCCGAGTTAGTCCATGTCCGTTTTATCACGTAAGAACACTCCATCAGTCATACCTCTGACAAGTACCGCGGGATACAGTCTAATAAGAGACTGAGGGGTTATTAAGGAACAACGATATCTAAGCCATTTGTAATCGGTTGCTAACAAAATTTATAAGCAAATAAATGGCTAGGTTCATTAAAGAGCCGGTCTTCCACTAGGCTTAGCGTTCTACTATCATGGGCCATAACGATTAACTCATAACGATATATATATATATATATATTTCTATGACGTAACATAACAAAAATAACTTTACATTTTTTTACAAACACGTAGAAGAACTTTAAACAAAATGTCAATTAAATGATTATTGTAATTGATGGCTTACTTCAATAAGTCGTACTTCCGTCAAATGATGCGCGCGTTTCTCAGTTTTACATTTACTTACACGCCAAAAGAATTGTAACTTCAAAATTGTATTGGTTTCCAAATAGAACAAGCGTTGTTACTACTCTTTAAGTTTGTCTAAAACAATAAACTCTATCATATCGAAATATTTATCAGTTAAATGTCTGTGTATAATTGAATACTAATTGCTATAGACAAATTGTTAAGGAACAGTGGAAGAAGAAAATATTTAGTGCCAACCCTACTTAGATGGGATTAAGAAGAAGAAGAAATGTGTATACAAACACATCACTGTAATATTATATATTCCTATACACCTTTATTTAAAGTTTTACTAGAGAAGTCTCTAGGAATCTTCCACTCTCCATGCTTATGTCACTAATACTAATATTTAAATGGAACCATCACTTTTATGTAATAAAGAAAGGTATAAATATAATTATATGATAAGTAATTATAGTATAATTGTTATTTACAAGATTCCAAAATAACTTAAAGTTACAATTAAGATAAATAAAATATTACAGCAAATATTTTACCGTCCTTTACATAATAACCCCTCCGTTCTTAAGGAGATGCTATATGAGCAATGAGTATGTATCTCTTGTAATTGGATATGTTTTCTGACAAGTTCTCAACCAATCTTAATGAGATTATATTATTACTGCTCTTCTGTATACTTCACTGGAATATTGAAAATGAAATGTTATATTAACTTTATAATAAGATTTGAGAGTAGAATGTAACTTAAATTTTAGCCAATTAAAACAGAAATATACGTAAATAGAATCACTAGAATATGATACCATAATTCTTGTATAAGAATCTAGTTTTTTTCAAGATCTTCATTCATCTTCAAGATGTTAAAACAATCACTAACTTAAAATCACAACTACACGGATATTTGTGTAATAAACAAGAGACAGAGTGATCTAAAAAAAGTTTATTTAAAGAAGAAGGATACAAGGTGAGGGTCCCCAACTACCAAACTAGGGTAACCTGTATTTTAGCAGTCGGTTTCTTCTTCTTCTTGTTTCGGCACCGCAAAAGCACTTGCCAGTGTCAATGTTTTGAAGCTTTCGTAGTAGTAGGTATTTTATTCAAAGTAGCGTCTAACAAGATGGTGGCTATCTTGTTTGAACGACCTAGGGAGTTTTTGTGGGATACCAGAATGCATACTCTCAGTTTATTTATTTATTTATTTTATATATTTAGCATGCCAACAGAGCAATTACAAAAAAGGAAAAATTACATGTTATCATTTCCACATAATAAAAACAATGCAATCGCTCAGATAATAGGCCATGCCTGACATTTAAACACATAAATAATAAGGATAACTACTATGTTATGAAACATTACACATTAAAATTAATATTATATTATATTATACTTATAATCCAAATCACTTACGCACGAAAACCAAACTATATCACGCAAAACGCCACAAATATTACATAACATAGGATCAAAAACCTAAGTAAATGAATTAAAAATAAAATCACAACATGTCACTTCAAGATCCCGCCAAAAACTCTAGTTGGTTCCTTCTAAGAATTAGATAACAAATAAATTTAGAACAATTGTGATTGGGTGCAAACTTGTGTGTATATGTGACACGTATGTGTTAAGAAAAAGTTATTAACTTAGTCTTGTCCAGATTTAGAGTAAGATAAATAGTAGAAAGTCAAGTTTTAATTGTGCATATATAATTTTCAGCGTATTGTTTAGTTTGATCCCGACAAAGCTCATGTATAAGAAGTGCTGTATCATCCGCAAAAGTAAAAATTTGACAGTTATGTAGAGTCAATTTACAGAAATAAAATAATAATTAAAAAAAAAATAGTGTAGGGCCTAGCACACTTCTTGAGCTACACCGTAGGTTAGAAACTCATTGGAACTAACGAAATTATCTATTTTAACACATTGCTCTCTAGTAGACAAGTAATTTAGAAAAATGCCTTATGCGAACTCTCTAATTGCAATAATATGCAATTTGTCCGTAAGACTGTGTCAATTGCATTAGATAAGTCTTGAAAAGTACACAAGGGTTTGACATTAGTATCAAGGTGGTGAACAACATTATTGACCAATTCAGTAATTTTATCTTCAGTAGACTTACCTTTACTGAAACCGAATTTGTTATCCTCTAGAATATTTTCCTTGTGAAGGTACTTCAATAAACCGTTGTTAAGATTTTTTTAAATATTTTAAATAAATTAGACAGTACCTAAAATGGCCGATAGGTACTGACATCATACTTAGCACCAGTCTTAAGATAGACCTTATGGACGAGGGCTTTCTTAAAGATATTTGGATATTTCTAAACATAGATTTAGACGTACTAACGGTCGCCCAATGATCGAAATTCGACCAACGACTTTTTAATCATAGATTATTCTCTTTGACATTTGCAGTATGAACCTCAACAATGAATATTATATCACTTGCTGTCACTGTTCATTGACTGACAATGTCAATATTTTGTGGTATGGAAGTTCAATGGCACTGGTAGGGTTAGGATTCGCAGTAATAATTTATTTTATTTAATATATTAGTAACATGTATTATGGATAAATTTTAGCTTTCTGCACTCCTTCTCCATGTAAATTTTAACTATGCCAAATCTCACAGATTTCCGTGCACGCAATACACTTAAAAGGTGTCCGAAGTTTTCTTCTCACGTGTTAATATAGTGATATAACTTATGTACCTATACTATAATATTATGACCTTGTATGTGTTTATTTTAATTGTATTACATTTATTTAGTAAATAATATTAAGTATATTTATGTACCTATTTATATTTTATTACTTTTCTAATTTTTATATTTTTGTGTTTGCTAATTTTTATTTTATTGTTATTAATTTTTCCCACATTACCGCTTATTAACTGGAAGGAAATGTTTTATAGCATAAAGCTTGCAAGAGCATTCATTCATCAGCACGAATTGCTTTTAAGTAATAATATAATAATAATAATAATATTCTCTCTAATATGTATTCCATTTTATTTCATAATTTTTACATTTCAATACAGTGGCATACTGTGTCTATGACAATATTTCATTCTATTCGAGGCAATCTGTCGGACACAATCCGATTGTCGGTCACATTGCGGCAACAGCCTGCGTCTGCTGATACGTGAGTCTGTCGCTCTGTTCGCATTACGTCACTGAACGCGCCCTGTCACACAATTTGATTTAGTGCCCGTTGACATATCCATAGTGACATGATGCTTTATGTTCAGGAATTGATGCATGTTAAGTAGGAAATCAAAGAACGTGCATAATATATAACAGTAGGAGTAAATGATCTTACGCTTTTGGTAAAATAAGTAATCACGAAGCATCCGTAGTAGGCAAGGTACATTTTATGGATCACTATTATTTTTCATCTATATAAATAAAATGACAGAAATTTACCGTTGTATGTACATCACGTAAAAACTACTGGATAGATTTTGATCATTTTTTTTTTATTTTACTTTAGGCGTATAAAAATATATGTGTTATAAAATATAAGGCTGGAGAGCTAAAATAATGTCATTCGGAGCGAAGATTTAAAGGAAAAATATTTTAGTAGTTGGTAGGCAGAGCAACTAAAAAAGCTCGCTAGAACGGGAGGCTCCCTCGCGTGCCTTCCTCTTAACATATAGCCGATTTTCACTTATCAAATATGAAATTTAATTCTACGAAATTATATTAAAATAGCAATAATTTCCATGGCTAAATTCCATTGTATCATGGTAAGAATTACCCTAACATCTGTAAGCTTAAAAGCCCTACTGATTTCCTATTGCTACACACAAAGGTCAGTCTTTATTTTCTACTTAACACGTTACCGTTTTCTTACATATTGACAAATAAAAACAAATTAAGTTTTTGGATAAAGTAAACGTTTTCTTTGTTCATAACTCAGTAAAAAAAACTACTGACTAGAAATAATAGGTACTGTATACTTGGAGGATGAATAATTAAGATCCAAGTGGAATTATGTATACCATCGAATAAGTCCTTGTTATCTAGTTAACATATTACTGTTTTTGTACACATTGGTAATTAACGTCATATAATATAGCAGTTATACGATAAACATATTCTGTGTTTTATAATAACTAGCGGTGTCCCCGCGGCTCTGCACGCGTTTGTTACGTATTAAATATTTCCACCCCATGATTTTATTTTTACTCATATTACTGACAATTCATGTAACTATTGGGGAATGAAATGTACTTCCCGTGTACAATTTTCCTTAATATTGTTTGATAATTATCAAATTTTGTTTTTACGTATTTCTGAAATTATTGTGGATGATTCTTAGACTATAAATTATTGTAAAATCACGTATGCATCCCGTCTACGAAATTTTGTCAAAGTGATTGAGAATTAATACTAAGTAATTAATATTTATGTTTTGTTTTTTACAATCCTTATACCCTATCAATTATGGAATGAATTATACTTCCCGTTTACAAAATTTCATCAAAACCAACACAGTAGCCACCAACAAACAACAGTTACTAAAAGCCATCTTTGACGTTGTCGAAAACATCTGTAATGCATTAGAGCCGCGCCAGCCCCATCAGCACCCTGAAGTCGTTATTATTACTCTTAACGTATTTATAGTCTTCCGCGAATAGTTGACCCACAGGCTATATTTATACAGCATCTGGCAGTAAGCTTTAAAATGATAAATTTGCACTAGCCGAGAACGTCGTACAAACCTGCGAGCCAACATATTTCTTGGGGCAGCCATCGTTCTATGTTCTTGTTCGATATCTATATTGTCAGATAGATCTACAGTAACCCAGTGCTCCAGTATTTTAAAGCAAACACACGTTTGAGAAGACACCCTTTGAGAGTTATTGCTAGTATCTCACCACTCACCACCCACCTTGAATACCAAGAGTTTGTTCTTATTTGCATTGTAACTAAAGGCGTTGAGCCACCGCATATTTCTCACAAATCACTAACAACTTTTTGATTGAACTTATTGATGGGCACAATAGCACCATATCATCTGCATAACTAATATTATTGACTGTTATACCATTTACCCAATAAAAAAGCGATTGACTAGTAGTTTTTTTATAATAAGCTATGTACCGTATACTTTGAAGGTAAATGAATAAAATCTATATAGACTTAAATCAACGAGTAAAAGTGTAGAGCCATAATAGTATATTATATCTACTTCTCATAGAAAAACTAATTTACTGTAAATAATTCTAAAACAATAACTTCTAAGTCTTAATTACATTAACATTCGACTTTACAAGTAGGAATAGGGTCACGTTAATTGCGAAACGAATTCGCTTGGATTCACATCACGTCGGACAATAAACTAGGAGCATTTAGCAAGTCGCGTCCCAGTTCCAGCCTTGGCCTTAGGAAGTAGACAAAGTGTAGAGCAAACGCGATATTTCTACCCACTGAAATAATAATAAATGTAAACAGTATTTATACAGAAAACAATGTTATTGATAAACTGATCGAGTTTCTTGCCGTTATTTGTGTTTTAATGTTGATAAGTTTATAAGCTTTCTTTGGGTCGAAAATGTCTAAATAGAACAAAGTATTCTAGATTTTTATATTTTTAATTACACAAAGCAATTATTATATTATTGTAATTAATCTTATTATATTAACTGAGCAATTCCTTTTAATTGGTTTCTTGGAAACGGATCCAACGATTTGGATGAAACTTTGTATTTATATAATGTTTTAAATTCTAAGTATACCTAGATAGGTGTTTTTTTTATAAGACACCAAGAAAAGCTAAAAACTAAAGAAGAACTGCAATTAAAATTAAATAATTTATTACCCGATTATGTTAAAGCCAAAAGAAAGACTTTTATGCTTTTAGCAGTCTATGTACATTTTATGTTTGGATTTACGTATGTTCCGTTGTAGCGCCTAACTAGTTATCCAATTTTGATGAATGAGGAATGTCAATCAATCCGTTATTATAAATACGGGCTTAGATAGGCTACATTCAAAGTTCGCCTCCCACGGTCCGTGATTTTGCGGATACCACGCTCGGCCGACGACCACGGACAACCACACACCGCACGCCAATGCTCTGCCTAACGGTGCGCGTCGGTCTGTGTGAGTCTTCGGATTAGATCCATTTTGTCATTCCCAAATGCAAGCTGTCTAACAATATGTCACGAGATTTGAAGATACATAGTCGTGGCGGATCTGGGGCATAGCTACGGACTTGTTTGCGCTTTCACAAATAACACTCTTCCCATGGTGCATCGGTGCGGGCTGGTCCGCGTCCGTCCGCTATATCACGGACCGTGGGAGACCACCTTTATACGAACAAGATCAATATGATGGATGTCACACCTAAAAGAGGGTGGGCCTCTGCTTTTTTTTGCCATATGGGCGAGTGGGATGTCAAACGACAGAGAAGAAAATTTGAAATTCATAAATATAAATAAAATATTCAAAGCGACAGAAAAACAATTTAAATGAAGTTTTAAATATCAATCGTGTAAAAAGAATAGAGTTGTCAATCCACTTTTCCCGTACCGTATTTTATCTGTAGTTGGGTTACCGCATTTTATACATTTTAATAAATAATATGTTAATGTTATTTTCACCAATTTGTCTCTGATCAACTTCATTGTTAATATTAATAAAATAATAATGGAAACAGAAAGTCAAAATTTCATATCTATACTAAAATTATTAAGAGCTAGGTCAAGTTTGTGGGTTTGGATGTAGGAGATAATCTCGAGAAGTATTGATCCGATTCTGAAAATTATTTAAATAACAGTAATCTACATTATTATTGAGTGCTATAGGCTTGTTACTAAGTTTATAATATAATGAACTCTTTTGAAGTATCGGGTTATTGCTTATCTTTTATAAAGAGTTCAAAATTTATGAAACCACTGCTAAGTATATATATTGTCTTTATTAAATTTTAATTTCTCAGTCACTTTTGATGGAATAAGTGAATTACAGTTTGAATTAGTTAAACCACCAATTCGAATTTCCTCAACACTTATTTTCTCAAATAATGTTTTTTACGAAGACAATTCTGTAAGTACATAGTAATAATATATACATATAAATAAATATAAAATTGAATAGGTTAAAAATGGATATATAACAATTATGAAATCAACTCTCTCTGTTTTTGCTGTTGTGTCCTAAGCCTTAAGCACATAACGTTTTCTCAAAGATGCACACACTGATTTATTTCTTAGTAATTGTACCGTCTCTCTTACGCTCCACGAAAGCTGTTACATAAATAGAAAATAAAATGGAGCACCTTATAGATTGTATTTCGAATAAATTGGGTTTTGGAATCGATCGAGTTTTGCCACTCGGAAATTGCTCCGGAATTGCATAGAATTAATCAGCGATAAAGCATTGGCAAGACTATAATTACTAACAGATATAACGTTTTAAGCAAAAAAATTCTCACATTCGCTACCTCTACCTTCTCCTGTGGCAAGTCAAGCCTAGGTCCTTTCCCTCGGTATGGATCCCTTGAGTCTAGCAGCCGCTCGCGCGATACAAGTGACACTGAACTTATAATCACTAGCAACCAACAAACACTCTGCACCCCACACTCGTGCACACCACACAGGTATATAGATTCTGTAAGGGACCTTTATTTTCTTTTTTGTAGATATTAGTTCACAGATCACTAAATACACATACACGTTTCTAACTTCCTCCCAGGAAGCGGAAACATGTATATATGTATAAGTTAGTTTAGCTCGAATTCTATGGATAAGGAATTAGTCAGATCGCGATGCTGTTGTTGTATATCTTACAACAGCCCAAGCCGAGGTTCGGCCACTTTGGCAACCTTGAGCATGTTGCCACGCTTTCGCGGCTAAGTGTCTTAAATGCTCGCCCATAAGCTCGGTGAAGGTTTAAAAGCCGTCTGACGCTCGAGTTTTCTTCGGTCTTTAATTAAATTTAAAAAAGCTTATTTTTTGGAGAATAACGATTTATTCTGTCAAATGTCACGTCAATTACGATTAAATCGAATTCCTTACAATTTTCCGATTTTCATTACTCAGCTGTAAAAGCTTCAATAATTGTTCTAATGACCACTTTGGAATATAAAATGCTGTGTATAGAAAGAACTACTTCGATTTTTATATCATTAATTTAAATTTACACTGAAATCTTATCTTGGTTGACCGATCAATATGTATGCATAACTCTTTCTTTGTGCTTTCTTTGCGTTGTAAAAAAATCAACAATATATACCTACTTATAACTGTATATTTAATTATGATTATTATATTCTGGTGAAATCTGATATATTCGTACATATTAATATGTTTCGGTTTTTTTAATGATACCGCGTCACGACACTTGTTATATCAAGTAATAACGACTCGACGTTATTACCGCGGCACTCGAACTTGTGTAAGAGAGATAGATATGCTTCACTACAAAAAGATTATTAATTTCAAAGTTACGTCATTTTAACCAAAGAGTGAGTGTAAATTTCAATTTACACACGAAGAAATTAATAACACTATATTTTATACTAGCTGTACCTGTGACTTCGTCCACATGCAATTTCGTATGCGGCGATGCGACGCGCGGCGATGGCGACGTAGGGAAACGTGTACGTGGGGACAGACGTTTTTTTATTTTGTACCGTATAAGTACTTAGTAGTTTTAAGTGCCGTATATACATTTAGTAAAAAGCTGTTATATTGACATTACATACAGACACTTAAATTTTATTTAGTTATATAGACGATGTATAGATAAGACGGCATAATATAGTTTATCGTATGTAATATATACTACTTTAACAAGAAAAATATATGTTTGTGTCCGTGGCAAAATTCGTATACAGACAATTTATTCTAGAAAACACGTCGATGGATTTTTCGCCATAAGTGGCTTCCATTCTGTTTGCTTTCGCTTGCACAGGCGTGACATTACCCTTTTAAAGGGTATTTGATCAAAATATACGAAAGAAACGTAAAATTCATACTTTAAAAACAACATTATGCGTTAATAAACCTCCAAAGTGAGGCTATAGTTGATTAAGTACATGGTTCAATGTGTTTGTATTTTAAATATTGAAAAAGCTTGTGTATGTTACTTCCTATATATAGGTACTATGTTACGTCATATTTACTATATCTATGGATACGATCGTTAATGTACGAGCCAACTCCTTGTTATATTATAACAGTTGATAAACATTAAGAACGACAATTCCGACAGTCAACCGGACAAATGCGCCACAAGAATGGACCTTAAATTTATGACCGCCATCCGTAACTCTCTCAGGCTCGGAACACGGATAAGGGCTACGTGTCTAAAATATGGTTAAGTACATACATATGCATCTATATATCATCACGCTAATTTCCGTGTAAATAAAGACAATGAGGGCTCGTACGGAGATCGTGTCCATCGAATTGGGTTAGAATCCTTACAATGATCCTGAGCAATCACTGAAAGAAAACACTGTGGTCAAACCATAGTATGTATGGTGGGAGAGCATTTTATAATAGCCAGCTGGTTAGCTACCACACTCAAGTTGAAAATCTGTCGCCAAGAATCTATAGGTGTGTAGCTGCAGCTAAACTTGAGAACAAGTTCTCTCACTAGACTTAGCGTGTTACAATTCTGGGCCACATCATCTCTAATCAGCTGAGATTGTGGCCAAACGTCAAACCTATAAAGAATTTAAAGAAAGATAATATATTACCACAAATATTTTATTATCCCCTTTAGCAATACGCGAAAAGAGTCCTTATAAGGATATTGTCTTTTTCAACTATATTGTAGTATTTTCTCTTGTGGTTTTAGATGTTCAGCAATATTCCCCGTTGATCGATTATTTCATAATGATTTTATTTTTAATCTCGTAGAAGAATACTATTCGGTTCTATTTCGAAACTAACACTCACTATAAGCAGTGCATTTTGGTATTAACACTGTTTGCTAGATATCTATTTATTTAGTAAATTTTACGCATCTTATTAAATAAAATTTTCACTTAGAATATGTAGAAGATAAGATTATTAGAGCTCTGATAACTGAACAGTTGAAGGTACACACCTACCAAGAAGGAGAAGTAACCAACACTCTGTTTATCTTTGTAGTGCAAATAAAGGAAAAAAATACATCAAAATAAAGAAGACTCCGAACGTACCGTCTATTTGTTACAAGGTAACCGCTGACATACATTAAGTGGAACAATTCAAACAGTCAACCGGACAAATGCCCCGCAAGTATGGAGCTTAAATTTATTACCGCCATCTGTAACTCCCTCGGAGATGGAAATGGACACTTCACATCTAAAGTTATAATATTTTTAGTGATACTAAATACAGTGTAACACAATAGTAAATAACGGGTAAGTACTTTTTTAATATAACAACAAAGTGAAATGTTCAAAATCGCAGCTGCTTAGTAAGAAAATCGTAGTTTTATATACTTTATACATTAAAATCATAATAATATACCTATATTAATAGAGATGTAGAAGAACTATAGCAAAAGGGAGGATCCTCCGACCAGACGGGTGTTATGTCTGGTGGGCAGCTGCTCAACGGTTGTTTTTTTTTTTTTTTTTCGAACTGACTACACTGTTAGCCTTAGGGGCGCTAAAGCCGCTGCGGCTTTTACAGCTTCACCGGACTTGGCCAACGGTTGTAGTCGGGTTCTTGTATATATACTCAATTGAAGAGTTAATTTCTATAGCGCGATGTAGGATGCGTCGTACGTGGCTCGATAGTTGTCGCTATGTGTCGCTATGTAGATGTCGCTACATCACTCCCCTCCAAGACCGGAGGTCGATAGCAGGTTGAGTCGTCCATTCATCTTGTGATGTTTGCCGAGCCAGTGGAATGTTCCAGTGAGTCGGAATCAGATGCCGCATAGTTCACAGTGAGTCGGAATTGTCTGCGGTGATGCCCCAGTGAGTCGGGGTGATGCTGCAAGAATGCTCCAGTGAGTCGGAGTGTTGCAGTGCTGCGTAATGGCTGGCTGCTGCGTCGACCAGGAGAGAAGTGCGTCTCTGCTTGCTGACCGGCCGAAGTGCAGTGTGCTGTGCCAAGGTCGCTGAGAAGGCTGTGGGTAATGACCAGGAAAACGCGTCCGCTGCATGCTGGTGGTCAGGATACCCGAAGTAGCCGTGGATGCTGGTTAGCTGTATGACTCGCCGCTTGAATGCTTTGAGGAAGTGATGATGACGTCACGATGACGTAGATTTTGCGAAGAAGGTTGCGCTGACGTTCATGCTCGGGGTCACCAGTGTAGAAGAACTATTGCATAAGGAGGATCCTCCGACCAGACGGGTGTCATGTCTGGCGGGCAGCTGCCCAACGGTTGTAGTTGGGTTCTTGTATATATACTTAATTGAAGAGTTAATTTCTATAGCGCTATGTAGGATGCGTCGTATGTGGCTCGATAGATGTCGCTATGTAGATGTCGCTACAGAGACTTACATCTTAGCATTTTATGAAATCACCGTGCGGGTGCCGGGTCCATCGTGTGGCAGAGAGAGGGAAACACGAGCAGCCCCCGAGACTTGCGACTCAGGTGATGCAATGCAATCAGTGCTCACTTTGACTGCTAGCGATATCCTCCTTGCCAAGCCAGATTTGGTAAAGGCCTATTAATGCTGCTTTAGATATCCGTTATAAAATAGAACTGACTGCAGTTCTCGACAACCAAGGTCTTTTAGCAAGTTATAAAGAGATTTCGCTGGTATACCTCTCGTTCCCACTTCTACAGCATAGGCGTTTTTGGTTAGCTCATTACTTAGATCGTAATATTTATTCATTTTTATTGCATGGTTTTTACGTATATTAGTTTCCCACGGTACAGTAAGCTCTACAAGTATTATACGTTTGATTTATTGAGAAAAAAGAAATATGTCTAGCCTGGATGACGAAACACCCACATCCTCTGGGATTTCATAATGCTTTTCACGTGTCCATTAAAATGGTCCAGTCAGGTGCAGAACCAGGGGATTAAGAAGGGCTTACTTTTGGAATTTACTGTTGAGCATTCTTTTATGTAGGTAATTTATCTCCTGTTAGAGGTCTCAATCCATTTTAGGCTCTAGTGGCTACTGAAAGACTTACTGCTTCAAATATGATTTGAAGTACTCTATCATGATGACTTGAGAAGTGATGCCTATCAAAAAGCACTTTGCATCCTACTAATAAGTGCCTGGCTGTATCTATTGGCTCACCACAAGTATAGCAAGATTTTTCAGAGGCTTTCCCCCATCTTAATAATTTACTATTGTCTGGAAGGGTCATTTGGAGGGCATTAAGATAAAATTTTAGTCGGGCAGAAGCCCAAACTTCCATATAGGTATCCTATATGAAATATGTATATATGAATATGCCATTAAAAAAATGTGTGTTTCTGTCTGTCTGTTTGTATGCCCGTTCGGATTTAATTCGAAAACGGCTTGATGAATTTTTATAACACGGGATTCTTATGAAATTGCTTAAGAATCATTTGAATGTTATAAGAATTGTCCACAATACTTTTTAAAAATCGTAAAAAAAATGTGCTACCTGTTTCTGAAAACCTATTTTGGTGTAATTTTTACACGGAAAGTGTTTGTCATTCTATAGGTTTTGATAGGCTATAACAATCGTCAATACGTCAAGAAATCATTACAAAAAAATTACAACCGATTTTGATGAAAATTCTACATGGGAAGTACGAATGATAGGCTATTTTATGAATTGTCAAGCTTATGAGTAAAAATCAAATTATTGAATGAAAATTATTACTGCCTAACAAATACGTGTAGAGCCGAAATCATTTTTTTTTTACATTATTTTAAATTAAGCCTATAACGATTCAAATTGTAATCTTGTATGGCCACCTGAGGTGTTTGTGCAAAATGTTTTGTTTAATCATATATCGGCTCTGTCTATTTGGAAGTCACTCTGTAAATTGTAATGTAAATCTAAATTAATAATAAGTGAATTTTGAAATTTTATGTAATTTCAAAAAGTTCGTTAAAAACTGTAAACAGAAAACCCATATTACTATAAAGAATTTAATTTGTTTAAATTATGTGAATATACAATTAATTGCTCCTTGTCAGACATTAAAATTTATGTGGAATAAAGTTACCTAATGTCAAATACGTTTTAAAACGACTGTCAATAAAATAAGGATCTCAGTTTACCTAATGCCTATAGTGCGTGATTTTTTTCAGAAAGTACAAGACGGATTTTTGTTACTTTTACTGGGATAATCTCATACTGTTGGAAAGGTACATAAAATATAAAGGTTCAATAAATAATTATAAAGAGACTTAAAGAATAATAATAGGGGTGACTGTTTAACATTAAAGAAATCGGTTTGTCTTTTAAATTTTTTTTTACGTAATAATATTAATACATTTAAATTATTTATCACAATTATTTTATTTACATATTTTATATATTATACCGTATCGCCTTACCCTAAGATTATTTTATTAGATTTCCATTTAAATAATTTAGAAAAGGTTTATAAAAAAAGTATTTTACAAAGCACATTGATTTCCTCTTAGATGATAATATATACAGCAAAAACTTTTACCCTATAACTATATAAAAATATACAAAACAAGGCCGACTCTACAATATTAAAGTGATTATCATAATATATAAGTATATATTATGAATAAATATATTTCATACAATATATTTTATCTATAAAACATAATAAAAAACGGTGCTGTAATTAATATTAAAAAAAATAAGTGAGGAAAAAATTAATTAAACCTCTATCAGAATATCAGCGTACAGTTTTCTCTCTTTAAGAAAAACAACCCTTGTTAAACCACAAAATTTCATGTCAACAAACGAAGGTATTTGAAAAACAATAACTTGCTATATTGGCAACAGTTTACGTAACAATGTTTTAAAATATATATACTAGTACAGTATATTAAAATAGAAAAACATTTCGGTACAAACATTTTTATAAGTAGAATGGATTCGGTGGAGTGAATATTAGTTTTATTACGCGTACACGTCTTTGAGGAAGTGAAGCGAGGAAACAGTGTGAGAGTCCGCATTATACACCTTTTAAGCAAATATGTGGCCACGAAAAAAAGTTTTCTTAGGGTTCCGTGATCACAGAATGGTGTCAAAATTGATTTATAAATTAATTTGTAACCACACCTTGTATTATATATTGAAATGTTATAAATTGAACTAACATTTAAGAGCCTTATAGGTTAATTCCCCAAATTACAAGTATAAGTTTCTATACTTACTTGGTTTTTTAATACAGTAAATTCACGCGCACCAAATAATGTTGCCACTTTTAATTTTTGTAGTGTTGTCCTACCGTTTGTTTACGTTTCGATTATTTGAATCGTAAAATTTTAAATATTGAATTGAGAGTTTTTATTTTATTAATTAAAATGTTTTATATTAGCGACCCGCCTCAGCTTCACATGGGTGCAATTTACAAAGTACTGTAACTTATGTTAAAACACCATTTTCGATTGATTTAGAGATTATCACTTTAGTATTGATAGTCCATAATGTCATAGTTACGAAAACTGCGCTTAACTTGCGACGCGTAATTTATAACCGATAGGTAGCCCACGGCGCAGTAAGCAGCATCTGTGCAGAGTGCGGGCCTACCGTTTCGCTGCGAGCGATGTCTTTGGTTGCACGTAATTTTGAAACCGTGGTATCTTCTATGGTATTCATTTAATGATATAATATCAAGAGCAATTTTAATCTACATTAAATAACCAAGTTAACTAGCATATTTATCTGGATAAAGATTTGATGAATTGGAGGAAATAGCTTCGCAAATAACGTAATATTTTTAATTATTGTGTTGAAGATAAAAATGGTTACTTTGAGTCAACCATAGGAGACAGACATATGCCATTACGGTCGTATCTCTAATCTTTTTAACTACTATTATTCAGTACATTACTTTAATGTATCTCCTAAGGTTTAGCCAGCGTAAGTCATGTATGCGCCCGAAAATCATTTTTTGACGACAAAACATTGAATTATTTCTACTATACAAAAACTTCATTACAATATATTGTATATGCAAACCATCCATAAACAATTCTTTTAAATGGTAGTAGAAAGTGGAAACCGTATAAAAATCCGTTACGTGGTTTATAAAAAGTAAATGGACATTCAGACAGACACGGATAGCGACTTTCTTTTATTCTATGTATTAATGATGATATTAATTATTCAACATACCCGATTAATAAGTATTATCATGTATTATTTAGGGAACAAAAACGTCTAAAAGGAAACTACTTACAAAAGTTACAAAACAAACCTACAAAAATAAAGAACTCTTTGGTTGGCCCATGACATACGCTATTTCGTTTATATATTATTCCGCCTTCACCTTCGGAGCGATGCTAATGTTTGTAACTTAACGATAGAAATATTATTTCCTACATTTTTATGATTACAATAAATTACTTTTTTTATTATTCTATTAACCCCTGAAATATCATTTTATTTCACAAATGACGGAATTTAAAACCAGACGATAATATAAAATTAGCAGTGTAATCTAAAGAAGTACTATTTTAAAATAGTAGATTTTCTAGTACCTATATTTCCAGATAGACAGTCAAGTATTTTTTTACATATAAGGTTGTAGTAGACAGATAGATAAATAGATAGATAGTGAGATAGATATATATAAAGCAAGATCAGTTCTTCATATTGCATACAAAGCAAGAGGACGTTGAAATTCGAAAGAATTAAAGCATGAAAGGAAACTGTCCGGAACTTATTGAAGTATTCAGATTGCTCGAATTCCGTTTAACATTAGCGAAATACTTACTGGAGTCTGATCGCATTAAGGACCCATTTAAACTTTTTGCCAAGAAACGATTCTGTTTCAGAAAAATAAAGATTAGAGATTCAAAGGTTAATTCATAAAGGATTTTCGTCTATTGTCATATTTGAAAGATACTGAAGAATTTTTAAAAATATGTTTACAAATACACTAGATGTGCCGGCGGTTCCGCACACCTTTTTTACGCAGTCATTATTCTCGTCTCTGAATTTTAAAATTACTCATATATCATGATATTAATCGGTCAAACTTTTATTTATTAATATGTAATAGAGAGATTATTTAAATTAAAATAAATTACTTCCGTAAAAATTAAAATTATTTTTTGAATCCATATGTATGCCCTACTTATAAACATGAAGATAATTTTTATGAATGTACATATCTTTGCGCAAATATATAATATACATTTTCATATAAACGTATAAAAAAGCCTAAGCAAACTTTCTTTTGATGTACCTACATGATAAATCTGGGATAAAATCTCAGAGGCGTCGAAACCATGACGGTTTTAATAAAAACATGTTTTCCTCTTAAGGGATTGTCGTCGTATCATTCATATCCGCTTACATAAAAACTCACCCTATTTGTTTTTGAGCTCAAAAATTATATTCTTTTAAATTTTTTACCACAACGTGGTGCGGTGGATGGAGGTGCCTCCATTACACATTTGAGTCACGTCTACCCTTTTCATAAATTCCTTTTCTTAAAATATTGCATTGTGAGTCAACACGAAAAAATAATGAATAAAAAATTAACATTGGCAGTGATTCGTTCATCGTTTTGAGTAAAATCTATAGGTTTTAATAAATCTGTAGTTATGTCTGTACATTCAGTTATTTAATCAAATTTCTCGATAGGTTTGCTATATTATGAACGATACTGATCACGAATATGCAATAAAAAAATATTATGTCTGTTTGTATGTCCAGATTTAGCTCAAAAACGGCTTGACCGAATCTTATGAAATTACGTAAACATGATTTGTATGTCATTGGTCAATTGATATGGTATAATAATTTTCAACATTACTTCTAGAAGTCGACAAAAAAGCTTAACCGATTTTCATGAAAATTTGTACACGGGAAGTATAATATGTCATTCCTCAATTAATAGACTATATGGATTTTCAATAATATGAGTAAAAATAAAATTACGCGGTGTAAATAATTACTGTGTAAAACAAAAGCATGCGGAGCCGCGGGTAAACCACTAGTTTTGTTATATAATTAAAAACCATTTTCAAAGGAATACCTAGTCAGCTCGTTACGAGAAGTAAAATGCCTCCGCGACGTTAATTGGTGGCTAGCGTTGACATTTACTTTGCTTTTGTCACTATTGCGAATTTCTTCTCAAGTGATTTCGAAACGTTTGTTCAATTTGATAACAATTATGAAGGCAAAGCATTATTTTACGACAAAAGGTAGACTTCAGGATTACTTTTAAGTCTTTATTATATTTACGGTTACTAAGACCCTGTTCAGAAAGATCGAATTCATACGCGTGTCGACGCGGTATTTGAGCTCTTTACAACGCTCCACAATCATTGCGCGAGTATAAAGTTCACGTGTAAATCGCGTGCAGTACGCATGACTCAACTCGCGCGCATAACGCGAGCATTTCGCGCGAGACGCAATACTAGAGACTCCATGGTTGCGTCTAATTCTCGCGCGAACTTCCACCAAGTGCACGTATTTAGAAAAATAGAGCAACAAAATTTCAATACATAAACATTTATAGATGAAATTTAAAAAAAAACGGCTATATGACTCTTCTACATACGGATAAATTTGGATACAAAATTTACAAACATAGATAGTATTTGCTATTATATTGTAAAGAATTGGATGTACTTAGTAAGTAGATTCTACCTTTCCTTCGTTTTCGTATTTTCCAGCAACAGTGAGCTAGCCACAACTCGACCGATGCGTTCAACTCTCCGTGTTACTCTGCTTGAGTCCATCCGCAAATGCTCACACGTAAACGCTTTTTTAGACGCAACGTACGCGCGACTGGGTGCGGTGTGATTCAGGGCGAAATCGCTCTTTCTGATCAGGGTTTAACCGTAAGGATAATAAAATCTTTAGTTAATCATAGTAATATAGTAAAAGTTTCTTTAGCAAGCTTTGCGAAGCATTACTGGTAACACTTTTACTGAAATGATGAGCTCAGTCTGACAACTCTGAATAATTCTATTCCACGCAATATACATATTATATTATAATTATACAACCCTATAATTATTTAACGCTTTATTTACTTTCATGTATTCGTATCCGTCGCGCAAGCCGAACGCGTTGGTTTGGTTACGGCTTAAGTTTCAGTGCAATGGCTTCAGATATTGTGAAATGTGCTAATTGTAATGTAGTGATAAACGAGCTACTAGAGTTTATTCAGAACAAGGCTGATGTTATGGATGAGGTTATACAGTGAAAGTTTTACAGACAATGACATTGTGTAGGCGAAAAAACTGCTTTTCGATTCAGTGCCAAACTCAAACCCAAAAGTTGGTAAAAATAAAGGAAAAAGTGTTCGAGACATCGATGATATAATTTTTTTTTCAAGCTCACTGATCCAGAGATAGTACTCATTTTCGTCGCTCGTGATTTATCTAAATTACCGCCGGTTACGTTTGATCACATAGATGTAACAAAACTATGAAAGGATATTCTTGTGCTACAATCGGATATAAAAGTTCTTAAAAATGACTATGCCACAACGACTCAATTTTTTTTTTTTTTTGTAAAGAAGTCGCCTGTTTAATTTCCTCCGACATGGGTCGGAGACTTTGTATTGGTTTATGTTGGAGTACCGATGTATTCTTTGTCTTGATTCCCGTTATTGGAACTAAGAACTGAGATAGACAATCTGAAGAGTACCTCAATTGTATTCAATAAGTTTGGTTTTGTAAATAGAAGGCGAGGCGAATTTATTGAAGACTTAGAACGCTTTAACAGTGGTCCCATGGCTTTACAACAGCATTTGAATTCAGAAACCAAAGATACATCGCCCAAATCTATGTTAAAATCGAATATTAGCGACTGTTCTCCTAAATATGTGGGTGGGCAGAATAAACTTTCATCGACACCAGTAAACACTAACGGTGCAAAGCGATCAGCTGATCATCCGCACGTGATAAATAACATGAATCCGTGCTATGCTGTCTCGCTCGCACAACGGCTCGACAATAACGCGGCAGCGGAGCGAGCCGAGCGAGACACTGATGACGGCCAGCTATTGAATGAACTATGTAGAACGCCTACCATGCGTTCAAATCTCATTGACTCGAACGTAAACATTAATCTTCCGACCTTATCCCGAGGCAACGAGCGTAAGTCGATGGCGGACGCACTGAAGGCGAGTATCGAGCGTAAAGAAATAGTAGGGGATAAATGGAATCTTGTCTCAAGTAAAAAAGCAAAGAAGCCAACTTCTAGTGGAAAGATGGGTATAGCTTGTAGCTATGTCGCTACATGGCTTACGTTGGGCCTGAGGGAAAATTTAGGCAGTATCATCAAAGTAACATTGTTTATCTCTAATGTTTGCAAATATACGAATGAGAGTGATATTGTTGCTTATATAATGGACAACATCCAGGAAGATGTAACGTTGTTTAAAATTAATAGAAGAACGTAAAAAAGGTACAACTCCTTTAAATTGTATGTTCCCAAAACAAAACTAGAGTTATTACTAGATAATAAGTTCTGGCCCGATGGAATTACTTTTAGACGTTTTGTGAATGACACATACAAGTTAAAGACTGGCGTAATGAAGCAAACACCGTCACAGTAACATGGACAAGGCCAATAAACTGACGAGTAAATTTATAAGTTTTAATTGCAAATCGGTGAAACGGTCTTCCGAGGCAGTTAAACTCTTGTGCGAGTCGGCTGACAAAGTTGCCCTCCAAGAAACGTGGCTGCATTCGCACGATGTACCTTACCTTGGTCAAATACATGATGATTTTGAGTACACGGGGAAGTCAGCCGTAGACACATCAGCAGGGATACTTAGAGGGCGCCCTTACGGTGGTGTTGCGATCCTGTGGCGTAAGGAGCATTTGAATCGGTAACAGTAGTCAACTGTGCGAGTGCGCGTTTGACGGCTATTAAGGTGTCGCTAGGGAATAAATTTATAATTGTGTTTTGCGTATATATGCCGACTGATTCGAGTAAAAAAACCTGTTAGAATTCACTGATTGCCTAGATAAAATGAGTGCTATTGTCGAAGCTAGTAATGTTGGAACTGTTTACATTCTCGGTGATTTCAACGCCCACCCCGGTGAGTCTTTTTATTGTGATCTTTTAGATTTCTGTGCTGAACAGGGGTGGAGGTGTGCCGACATTGAAAAATTAGGATTACAGTCGGATAGCTATACATTTGTCAGTGATGCGCACGGTCGCAAGAGATGGCTGGACCACCGTGTCGTTACACAGTCAGCTTAGTTAACAGTTACTGATGTAGGTATAGTAGACGATGTGTTCTGGTCTGATCACTTCCCCATATTTGTTGAGTATCAGTTAGATAAAATTAAACCAAGGTTAGAAGTGCAAAACACATCACGTAACAAAGTGTTTTGGGGGGATAGGGCCGTGACCAAGTAAGTGTATACTATGAAGCTTGTAATAGTAGATTAAGGTTAATTGATTACCCTCAAGAATTCGTTTTGTGTAGTAATAAGCACTGTAATATTGCTGAATATTGGCAAATTCTTGATAGGATGCACTCATATATTGTTGATATTTTGTCTGAAGGCGCTGTATAGAGTTATGTGGAAACTGGGACAAATAGACATGGAGGCCGTGTTGTCGGGTGAAATAAGCACATACCTGGGGCCCACGCGTGGGCCAGGCTTAAATATCAGTTATGAGTATGGCATAATAAACCTGCGTCTGGTGATGTTTATAATGAAATGTGCCTTACACGAAGGGTGTTTAAAAGCAAACTTATGTGGTGCCAAAGGCATCAAGAACAAATAAAGCTTGATATTATAGCTTTTCATCGTAAAGCCAATAATTTTCAAAAGCTTTGGAAGGCTACAAAAAAGTTTGATGTTAAGCCTGGCGTACCTGTGAGTATTGGGAGTGCTGATAAGCCGGACAGCATCGCTAACATGTTTATGGATCATTTTAAAGTAGAGTCGCCGCTCGGTTCACCGCTGCGAGTGCTCGATGACGGATTCTGTCGAGATTCTAATCTGGTTCGTTTTTCAGCCAAGGAAGTGTCAAGCACAATCAAAAATATGACCAGAGGAAAGTCTCCAGGTCACGATGGTCTAAGTGTTGAGCACGTGCAGCACGCCGGTCCTCATATATTTAGAGTGCTCGCTATGTTTTACTCACTGTGTATGTGTCACTCATACCTCCCTTGTGAGTTAATGCGAACTATTGTTGTGCCTATTATTAAGAACAAAACCGGTGACGTTGCTGATAAGTATAACTATCCACCCAGATGGAAGAGGGATGGAGGGAGATCCTTGGCAACTATTATGGCGAAGGTACTAGACAGCCAGCTAGATACGCGAGTAGATAGTTTATTCCAACTACACGATGCACAGTTGGTTTCCGTTATAATCTAGGCACTGAAAGTGTGATTCTTGGCCTCAAACATACGGTAAAATATTATACAAAATGCCGAACACCAGTTTATGCTTGTTTTCTAGATCTCTCTCGAGCTTTTGACATGATATCTTACAATGTTTTGTGGGAAAAGCTGCGGGAGAGAAAAGTGCCGACGGAACTGTTGCGTATTTTTCAGTATTAGGTACTATAACCAAGTAAACAGTGTGAGATGGGCCGATGAGTTCTCTGTGTCGTATGGTTTAGAGTGAGGGGTTAGAGAGGAAGGGATAACATCACCAAAATTGTTTAACCTCTATATCAATGATTTGATCGTTGAGCTCAGCGGTAAGAATATAGGACGTCGCATTGATGACGTTAGTGTGAACAACATTAGTAACGCTGACGACATGGTGCTGCTGAGCCCAATGGTTAGGGCGCTTAGAGAGCTGCTTGCGTGTTGTGAGTGCTATGCTCAGGTGCATGGCTTGTCATATAATGTGAAGAAAAGTGAGTTCTTGGTCTTTAAGGCTGACGGTGGTAAATGCCCAGAAACCTTGCCCGCGATAAAACTGAACGGTAATGAGCTAATACGGGTCTATCAGTTCAAGTACCTGGGGCATTATGTGACCGACGGCCTTGATGACCAAATGGATATTGAAAGGGAACGTAGGACGCTGGCAGTCCGATATAACATGTTGGTACGCAGGTTTGCACGTTGTAGTGAGCAAGTAAGAGTAACGCTTTTTAAAGCTTATTGCCAAGTATTTTATACGTGCAGCTTGTGAACCAATTATACTCAGGGGGCTGTTAGCGCCCTGCGGGTCCAATATAATAATGGATTCAGGATGTTGATGGGGCTGCCCCGTTTCTACAGTGCATCTGCTATGTTTACACAGGCACACGTCGATGAATTTCATGCCATCGCCAGACAAAAATGTGCCTCGTTGCTCTGCAGAGTGCGGGCCAGCTCCAACTGCATCCTGAAAATCATAGCAGGGAGGTACGACTTCTTTATTATTGGTCATCTTGTTTAAAATTGTATTATAAGAACCAAAATTTTCACAAAATATTAGTGTTTACTAACATTGGTATAGGATCTTACTTTCGTTTTTTTTTGTACTAACTAACTATGGATTATACTTATCTGAAATAAAGATTAATATTATTAATATAAACTTTCAAAAAATTACAGTATGCATTTATATTTGTAATTAGGTGTGGTATTTATAGTATTGTCTAACCGGCCGTTTTCAATAACCTATCTATCCCTTGTTTAAAGTTAGTGAAATATAACGTTTTGTCCTTCTTTTTTTTCAAGAACCTATCAATGGATAGTTTTTCGTATCTACCTAATATATATCCATATCATTTAGCTTAAATAGATAAAAGGGATGCCGATATCTATCTTATGTTAAAGTTAGTACTTTAAAAAAATATGTACTAAACGGGGATAGTAAACTCAGGTATGTTATTGAAAATGGCCGCAATAAAACAATAAGAATCATTTTTAACTAAAATAATTGTCATAATAATTTAAATAATTTTATGTTGAAAAATAATTATGATTGCTGTTATTGTTTATGAAATTTATTTCTGAATACATCCGAAAGTACATTTCAAACAAGTGCTTTCAATTGACGTTATTATCAGAAAAAATGGACTAAAAATTTAAATAACAACCGAATCATTTGTATAAAATTGTATTTCAAACAATGTTAATGGAAATAAGCGAAAATCTCTAAAGTAAATTCGAATTCCAAACGTTATTGAAACGGGGTGATATTTTACTAGTCGACGTTGCTCCAGGCGTTCATAAAGAAAAGAAACGCGAATTCTTGAAATGTTACAAGTTACATTTCCAGAGGATTCCGGTGATAATCTATTTCAGTTTCGGGACAAATTCGAATCAAAATACCTAGTAGAGTTGCATGCCTATCGTTCTTAAAATATAGGCTTAGGTATTTTCATTGTAATCATTGTTATCCGGTTTGTATATCTGCTATAAACTATTATTTATTATATTACGCAAAAAAAAAATCAATTATTGAATTGATTTTTGTTACATTTCGGTTCAAGTAGGATTGTGATAATCTATTTCTATATTGATCATAATAAAAACGCCTTTATTTTAAAGTATCTGTTTGTGATGTCAAAATAACAGCTGTTTAATAAATGCATAATATGAAAGTACACATAGTAGGTACTTAAAACAAAAATAAAACATTTTTTAAAGGTTTTGTCTGTCCATCTGTTTGTTTTAGCTAATTTACGATACGGTTGGACCGATTTTGACGGAAATTTCCCTAGTGGATAAAATATTATATTGAAATATATTTATAGAAATATAGAAATGGATCAACATATTATACCTACAATATTTTTCTATCATCCAAAACGGGGTTTAAGTTACATAATTTAATAAAATTTCTGTGGAAATTATAAGTCTAATCTCTAAGTCTAAGTCTGGAGTAGTTTTCGATTATCTTATACATTTCAGAAATCGAGCAACTAACAAAAGTAATATATTACGTGTTATAGCAATATGAAAAATAGCTCCTAAAAATATTTAAACAGAACAATTAATTTTAATTACGATAATTGTAGGCAACCCGAGAATAGCTAAATAATTGAATAATACTTTCATATCAAAAAAGATCAGGTATTATTATAGTTCATTAAATATTAGATTCCAATTCCTTTACCCCGGGACCCCACGCTTACCAAACCTCGACAAACATCAACAAATTCAAACGTGTGGATAGGGCTTTAGGAACGTTTGGCTTAGCTTGCCACCTCTCCAAGCTAAGTTGGTATTAGATGCACAAATCAAAGAAGCTTGTGATGCGTCCTCTGCACACTTGTGTGTAGTAAATAATAGATATATAGGGGGGTTCGTCAATTATAGGTTCAATTATGTTATACTTTATAATCCTTTTATTTTACACGGAAACACCTTATTAGTAACATTATAACGCCGTTCGTCTTAATAATTATTACGTCTTAAATGAATCGTATCGTCTTGCAGAGTGAACTCTGACCGATTGAATGACCTGAACTTCCGTCGAATCAATATGATCCGTTCAGAAATACAATTTTATATTAGTTCAGAAACTTAATCCTTCAGATATATAACTGAAAAAAAAAACTGCTACGGTTTCTGTACATTTTTAACTATCTTCGTTGAATTTTCCGTATCCTATCATTTTTCCTCATTTCTCTTTCCTCCGCAAGGTCGACGTCCGTTATGCTTGCTTATCCAAAATACACTAGCACACTCAAAATACAAGTGTTTGTAGAGATTTGAAGTTTGCGGCAAGTGCCAAACATATGGACCAGTATTAAATTGTGAAAATAATAATTTCTTTTACTCCACGCAATGTACACAAGACTAACGATGTAGCTTGTTACGTCATGAGGCCAAGTGGCCACGTCCTATCTACGTGTTAAAACAATAGAATACCAAGGGTCGATTTTTCCATCCTCAGATAAAAAGTGTAATAACTACCAAAGAAATAAAGTTATCGAGCCCTTATCAGTCTCTTAAGTGGTTGTCTTCAATTCAATCGTTTTTTGTTCCAAGAATAACTATCAAACCAATAATACGAAATTTAGCACTGCCTACTTCAAGAAGATGAAACAAATATATTGTATAAATAAACGTTAGAGCGGGACAGAATATTTCCAATTTTTGCCAACCAAAATTCACTGCCACTTACACAAGTTATGTTTGCTTATAGTAATAATAAAAAGCCTTTATTTGTTCTTAGTAAATTACATAAAGTTAAAAACTATTTCCTAAGTTAACTTAAGTCTAAATCAAGAATCCCTAGTGGGTAAAGGCCTCCTCCAAGGATGTCCAAATTTCTCTATTTTGGGATGTTTGGCACCAATTTCAGCTTGCAGTTTTTTTAATTTCATCTTCCCATCGTGTAATCGGTTTTCCTCTACGTCTTTTACCCTGTGGACCTCCCCACATGGTAATTTTGAGGGTCCATTTCTGGTCCATGAGCCTCGTTACGTATCCTGCCCATTTCCACTTGAGCTTCTGAGCAAAGCTCAGGGCAATTGTGGCTTTTGTTATTGCTCTTATCCAGGTGTGTCTTATCTTGTCTATTTTCTTAATCTACTTCTCTCCATTCCTCTCTGGCATGTGGTAATTTTGTTCTTGGCTATTGCGGTGAATTTCCAAGTCTGGCTTCCGTATGTCAAGCACGGTAAGGGCCTCGAGTTCATTAACTTGGTTTTTTAAACTCGTTGACATGTTACTTTTAAATATTTCCTTTAAACTCCAGTATTTGTTCCAAGTTTGCTGTATCCTTCTTTCGATTTCTGTGTCGTTACTTAATTTATCAAAACTAATGGTTTTTCCCAAATATATGTACTTATCTGTGTAATATAGTGGGTTCCCATTTAATTTTATTTCTTTTTAGAAACTGTTTGTCATTATTTTGGTCTTACTGATATTTATTTCCAGTCCTACTTTAGAGTTATCTTCCTGTAGTGTTTCAATAATGAGTTGTAATTCTGAGCTTGATTCGGATAGTATTAATATGTCGTCGACGAATCTCAAATTACTCATGTGGCTCCTTGTATATATATTCCTAACTTGTCCCAGTTTAGCTTGTGGATGATGGTTTCTAGAATTGTAATTAATATTTTTGGGGACAGAGGGTCACACAGTCTCACACCTCTTTTACACAGCTTGGGCCCAGTGTTTCTAGCTTTATTTTGCCTTTGTTATTGCTTTATATGCTCCTGATAACATTTATGTACTCTTTTTACTCCCTGTTCTTTCAAGCTCTGCCACACACTTTTGTGAGTTACCGTGTCAGAGCGGAGGCCTTTTGGTAATCAATAAAAGCCAGGTACAGTGATCTCCGTTGTTCTTGGTACTTTTCAATGATTAACTCTATTGTGTGTATGTGGTCTACTGTAGAGAAGCCTTTCCTGAAACCTGCCTGCTCTACAGGTTAATTAGCTTCAATAATATTACTGCCTGGTAATCCTGTAAAGGTAAAAACCAAAAAAGGGAACATACGGGAAATTTTAGTGCCTCTGAAAACTAGTCAATTATAAGCATTCTCAATCGAATATGGAATTCTCTTGGGGTCTTGAATTACATCTATAAAGCGGAGACACCCAAAGCAACCTCACCTACACGTGGTGCACCCTACTGAGTAGCGAACGCGGAAATGGCGACAGTGGGGTGCTAGGACTATTGATTGGAGCTGGGGTGTCGACTGAGACGCGACCATCATGCATATGGTGTAAAGTCCATCATAGTGACTCGTTTTTGCGTGTCGTGTTTCGGGTTCAGCCTGTAGATATCCAGTTAAATTAATGCAGGCCGGCACGACAGCGGCGACCGTCGATGGATTACGATCTCTCGGTGGTCGCCGTTGGGTTAGAATTGTACAGTACTTATCATTAGGGACAGTACAGTCAATTTAACGTGCCAATATAAAAAAAAGTAGTTTAATGGTCAGGCATAGATCTGAAATAGTTTATTTTTCTTTCAGATTGATTAATAAATTCAATTATTAGGACATCTTCAATTGCCAGGTTTTTTTTATTACTGAGGTGACAAACAAACATACGTCCCACATGATGGTAACCTTGTAATACCACAGATGTGGCCGACCTTGAACTCCCTTTCCCAAGGAGCTCTGGAAACCCTACTTGCCGCAGGAACTCAACACAAGGTTATTTGGCTGCTATCTCAATGTAGTCTCGATCATCAATACAGTTAAAAATATCGATTACAATACACGCCCAAGCCCGGTGAAACTGTCAAAGCCCCTAATGACTTCAGGGCCCCAAAGACTAACAGTATAGTAAGTTCGAAAAAAAAAATGTTATAATACACTTTTACTTTTTAATAATCTATACTAATATAATAAAGCGGAAAGGTTTTTTTTTTTTGTTTAAACACGCTAATCTCTAGAACTACCAGTCAGATTCGAAAAATTATTTTTGTATAAGATAGCGAGACTATCGAGGAATAGTATTTATTATATAAGTGATTTAAGATTAGACTAAAAGTCTCAGACATCCCTAAATATGGATTTTTCTTACGTAAATCGGAAGTCGATGCCCTCCCGAACTGCTTTAACCGCGTACGCTGGCGTAATCGTCAATGATACGGAAATACAACGTTCTATAATAATATTGGTTCTTAGTATATCTAAAAAAAGTCAGCGATAGCATATGTCTATCTCTTATATATATGCCACAATAAGGTATTTTGTAAGAAAGATTTGTTGAGGATTAAAAAGTGATTTATTAACATTATTTTTAGACATGGTATATTAATCCTTACAAACAAAAGTTACTTCACCATAAAGACATATTTATGGAGTTAAATTTTGCTCTTTAGAGTATGCTATTTGGACACATAGTTTAGGAGATAATGAAAAATTAAAATAATTTGTACTTGCGGGAAGAATAATTATATAGATTACATGTCTGCGTTGGCGGTGCGGTAATTGTCGGATAAAATTAACACGGGTGAAACCGTAGGGCACAGCTAGAGCAAAATAAAGAAATACGAAACCTAAAAATAAATGTATCTTTTAAGTCTGTCAAAGATCTCTTTAGAATAATCAAGTTATTCCTATAATAAAGCCTATCTGACTATTGAATAATTCATTTCTCTGCTATCAGTGAAATAAAAGCTATATATCTGTTTATCAGAGTATTGAAAAATCGCCCGTAAGACGTGAATTAATTTACTTATAAGGTCTATTATGACCATTGTATCTAAGAAAGCGTTTATAATTTATCTCAAATCTAAAAAAAGTTACATTTCGAAATCATACAGACGCTTTTTAATATCTATAATTTATTTTTTATTCACAAACGACTATAATTTTTCTTATTCTTACTCTGACAAAAGTTACTTGAAAGCCTTTTCAGTTAGAGGAGTGTTCTATAAGTTTCACATAAAAGGCTTAAATTACAAAAAAGGGTCAAAATGATCGCAGAAAGTTGTCGCTACCCCTGAACCTTTCAACCTTTTATGAAAGTTTCATTTCTTATGAATTAAGTAAAGAAGTAAAATTAAATGTACATCAAATACAAGCTGTAAATATTAAATAGTAAAATTCTGTAACTTTTATTTGTTAGTAAAATATACTTAATATAAGATGCTATTTGTCAGTCTGGTTTTATTTCAATGCTTTTTAATTATCACTTCTATATCTATACAAATACATAAAATTGAAGTGTCTGTTTGTAATTTCAAAAAGCAGCTTTTTAAACAAAAATGGCGACCGCCGGTGACATATTTCAACGGAAGTCATCACCGTTACGCTGGCCTATAAAAGTGACTTTTCACACCTCGTTTCAAAGACCCGATATAAATTGCCAGGTTTTTCTGAAAAATAACGCATATTCAATTAATTATTTACTGTTTACCGTCTGCTTCAAATAAATTAAGAATTTTCCGTAACGTCCCTTTCTATAGTGTAGACGGTTATCCATAGCTCGTATGCTATTGGCTGTGCCCAATCATAGGTGCGCGCTTATAGGTTCTATTGTGAATAAAAGGACGTCCACAATATTTTAATGTTTGCTAAATTAATAGCGCTTGTTTTATTCTTGTTTCTTACAAAGTTACAGTAGTTCGTAGTAACAATGTGGTTTCTTAATAACGTTCTTGACTGTAGTTTGCTTGTAGATTCGCTGCTTGTTGTTGCTGGTGTTTCTCGAACTGATCGCAGACTCGCTGCTTGCTGTTGTTGTAGTGTTTCTCGAACTGATCGCAGTACTGCCGCCCTCTCCGCTATATTTATCCTCGCCCTTTGCCTCGCAACCGGTAGTGCGATGGATTCCGTGCGGGGCGTCGCTCAGCCAATGAGCGCGCACGCCCTGTGTGCGCGCTCTCGGCAGTACCATGAGTCACCATGTCAGATGTTCCGAGTCTGGCATGGTTCATCCTTACAACTAATGAAATTTATACATTTAAACTTACAACTAGCTATATTCTTATTCTAATCGTTTTAAAATACACATATTCACACATATTCAGTTCATATTATTATATCTATTCCTAACACGTATTTATAAACCTTATTCCTAACACGTATTATTTCATTTACTTGTTCATTTTATACTATTACACTATCGTTATTCACTCGCCCCGCTCGCTGTCCGCAACAGTTCTCCCCCCGGCGTAGCCTGCGCAGCCTCACTCTCCTCTCAGGACGGCGAGCTTCGTCGTCGGGCGCCGGAACACACCGCTCCTCGTCTTCACGTCGGCGCTCCGCACTCCTCCATCTGGTCCGGTGTAGGTTCTCGTGACGATTCCGCGCGGCCAGGTGTTGCGCGGCAAGGCGGAGTCGACAACCACGACCAAGTCCCCGACGTTCAGAGGGCGCGTGCTGTCGGCTGAATTCCCGCGTGGCACCAGTGTAGGGAGGTACTCCTTACCCAGCGTCGCCAGAAATGATCGGCGAGCGCCTGGGTTGCTCGCCAGGTACGTCGGTCCGCCGTGTCGCAGGTCCCTGTCGTAGGCATACCCGTCGAACTCCCAAGCAGAAAATGGTTGGGAGTGATCGCCTCTGGGTCCCGTGGGTCGACGCTCACGTGCGTTAGAGGCCGCGCGTTAATCGAATGCTCGGCCTCCGCGAGCACGGTTTGGAGCACCTCTTCTTTAGGCGCACGCTCGTTCAAAGTGGCGGCGAGCGCGGTTTTTACTGACCGCACTAGCCGCTCCCATGCACCTCCCTGGTTAGGCGCACCGGGCGGGATGTAGTGCCACTCGACGCTGTGCCGTAGCCTCTCCCCCCGTAGCGCAGGTGCCCATTCGGCGTAGGCGGCGCGTAGCTCGGTGTCCGCCCCACGGAAGTTGGTCGCGTTATCGCTGTACATCAGTGCGGGCCAACCTCTTCTAGCTGCCATCTGTCGTAGTGCCAAACTGTAGTATCGCGGCAAGCGCAGGTTTGCTACATGTTCTAACTGTTGTAGCCAGTCGTCGAATGAACTTGCGTCCTCTTCGGGTATCTCGTCGTCCCAGCCGATCTGTAAGCGCCACAGGTTCTGCAGGAATATTTTCGCGCGTATCGTGTAGTGGCTGAGTAAGCCGAGCGGGTCATAGATTGACATAACCGCACTCAGAGCTTCTCGCTTTGTAGGTGCCCGCTTGCGTGCGCGTACATCGGCTGGTACCCGATGCATGGACGTGTTAAACCCTAGTTCATCCGTAGCTGCATTCCAGTATAGGCCCAGGATCTTTTCTTGTTCATGCCCGCCAAGTTGTGGGGGCGATCGTGCGCGTAGCTCGTCCGGTGTTTCACTGAGTACGCTCGCTCGGTTGCTGCTCCATCCGCGTAACGTAAAGCCGGCTACTGCGTGGACTTCTTGTATTTTTCTTATAGTGTGGATAGCTGTTCCTTCATCGTCGTAGCTATCCACCAGGTCGTCCATGTAGTGGCTCTGCGTTATTGCCTTGAACGCGTCTGGATGCGTTCGTGCATGCTTTTCAGCGTTGCGGTCGCGTACACTGTGTGCTATGAACGGTGAGCTTGCTGCGCCGAACATCAACGATCTCATTTTATATTTCTGTGGCGGCTTGTTCCGGTCGTTGCCTCGCCACAGAAATTGTTGTGCCGGCTGGTCCGCTTCGCGTATTCGTATTCTCAGAAACATTTCCTCTATATCAGCAGTGACGGCGACGGGCTTCTCTCTGAACCGGAATAAAATCCCCTGCAGCGATCGTAGCAGGTCCGGTCCCTCTAATAACTCGTCGTTTAAACTTGTAGTTCCACTGCGTGCTGCGGCATCGAATACTACTCGTAGCTTGCCGGGTTTGTTCGGGTTGAATACAGCGAAGTGAGGTAAAAACCAGCTGATGTTGCTAGTCTGTTCGTGTCCCTCGCAGCGTACGGCGTAGCCCTTCTTAAACAAGTTTTTGATCTGACTTGTATACGCCGCCGCAAACTCTGTGGAACGATCCATTTTCTTTTCTATCCAGTGAAGTCGTCGTAGCGCCATATTGTAGCTATTAGGTAGTACTACGTCGTCGCGGCGCCACGGTAGACCTACTTCGTAGCCTTCACTGCGTTGTTGGATCGTTCCGTCGAGTATTCGGGTCGCGCGCTTATCGGCGTCGCTGATTCTCGGTTCGCGGGCTACGCCGAGCGCGTCTATTTTGAAGTGCCGTTCTACGAGCTCGTGTAGACTTTCGTTCCGGATCTCGCTGCCAGTGTTGCGTTCAGGTGCGTATATGTGTAGCAGGGCTTCGCTGTGGCCGATGATCACGTGTGGTGCGGTTCTGTGCACCACCCAACCCAGTTGAGTTTTCGACGCCGCCGGCTGGTTCGGTTTACCGACGCGTAGCTCTCTGGATACGATCATCTCCCAGTGGTCCGTACCTATCAATATACGCGGCCTCGCCTTCTCATAGCACACCTGCTTCACTTTCAAATTGCACAAGTGAGCGTGTTGGAGTGTGCTTAGAGACACTGTTTGTTCGCGCAGTCGGAGTCCTTTTATCGTTCGAGCTCGGAACTCGTGCTTCTTGTTGCCGCCCGGTTCGTACAACTTCGCTTGTACAATTTGGCTATTCGTGTACTCTTTGCCCATATTGACGCCTTGTAGTTGCAGTGGATGTGACAGTCCATGCGCTCCGATATCCTTGGCCAAGCCCTCGTCGATTAGCGATATAGTCGAGCCCTCGTCCAACAGAGCGTACGTGTTCACCGCTCCTTTGGGGCCCGATATAGTCACCGGACAGATTTTTAGTATAATCTGTCTCGGTTCTATAGTTGTTGCGACAGCCATTACCGTCTCGCTCGTTGAGGGTGTCACGTTGTTCTGAGTTTGCTCTTCGCTATCGCTTGGTCTGTCGTTGTGAAGCGACGAGTGATGCGGACGACGACAGGAGTTAATACCGCACGGCTTTCCTTTGCAGTACACACGACGATGGCGTTTGTCAATACATTTGAAACAGACGCCTTTGCTCTTCACTAGCTCCCACCGTTGCTCGACGTTCAGTGCCTTGTATTGCGGGCACCGAGACAACGGATGGGGCTTATCGCAGCTAGGACACAGATGTTCGGTTTCTGTGTCCACCGTAGCAAAGACGTTCTGTCTCTTTCTGGCGGCGACTTGCGGTGCGGCAGGCTTCAATACTTCGCGTCTAGAGGTCGCTCTCGAAGCGGTGGCGGGCGCATATGTGTGTTTTAAAGCACGGCTCGCTTCACGCATTAGGAAGCGTGATAATACAACGACCTCTAGATCCGTTGTTCCCTCGTTCTCTTCCGCATAGTCGCACCACCGGGACTTCAGGTGTGGGCTAAGTTTTTCTAATACTTCCCGAGCCAGCATCGGGTTGTACAGGTAGCTCCGCTTTTAGTAAAACACAGACTATGTTTTGTAGTTTTACTGCGAACGCGTTCAGTTCGCTTGCGGTAGCTCCCGGTCGTGGTAATTTCCGCATATCATCCAGCGCCTTGTCTATAATTACTTCCGGCCTGCCAAAACATTGTTCCAGTGTCCGCATGATTTCATCTGGATTGTTCGCGGTGTGTAGTAGCGCTGCCACTGCGTCGCGGGCGTCCCCACGCAGGCTGTTACGTAGGCGCGCTATGTTTTCTATCGGCGAGAAACGATACAGCTGCGTGGAGTCCCTCATAGCTGCTTTGAATGGCAGCCACTCGTTGATCGCTCCAGTGAATACAGGTAAGTCGGCGGCTTGGCGTGGCGGTGGATGAGTATGCGTCATCTTTTCTAGTATCGCGGCAAGCTGTTTAATATCACTGCTCGATTGCGACGGTGATTGCGAACGGGCACGTCGTTCAAGCCTGCGTTCGTCTTGTTGCCGCGCGTCGTTACGGGTACACGGTAATTGTTCCCCCGTGTAGCTTCGGGCTGTGAGCGGAGCCAGTCATCCACTCGGTGAATACGTTCATCTGGCTCCTCGTTCGTTTGCTCACGTACGTCCTCTGATTCATCCCGTATCGACGTTAACTCCACGGCGAGGCGTTTCTTTATTAATTCCGCCTCCATACGGAGTTCTTCACGGCGAATTGCGGCTAGTTTCTCTTCCGCTTGTAGCTCGGCGAGGCGTGATCGCATAGTCGCACTCGTCGTCGATCTGTGTGAGCGTGGCGGGGAAACGTGGCTTGTTCTGACGTCAGTGCGAGTAACAGGTACAGAGGGTGTTCCCTCCGGTCGGGGTGTGCCCTCAGCCCTCTGTGTGTCTGGCGATACCGGCGATTCTTCGAATACTCGGACTGTGTTATTTCTGTTTTGTGATTCCATTGCGCCTCCCTGGCTTCTCGTAACAACCATTGATCTGGGTACGCCGTTCGTGGATACAGATGTCTTGATAACACGTCGTTTCTTCTTCAAGCGTTGTTGTAGATCGGCGAAATGTTCTGTTCTTTTTTCTTCCGATCCGGCTTCCGAAGGACCAGATAATATTGTGAATAAAAGGACGTCCACAATATTTTAATGTTTGCTAAATTAATAGCGCTTGTTTTATTCTTGTTTCTTACAAAGTTACAGTAGTTCGTAGTAACAATGTGGTTTCTTAATAACGTTCTTGACTGTAGTTTGCTTGTAGATTCGCTGCTTGTTGTTGCTGGTGTTTCTCGAACTGATCGCAGACTCGCTGCTTGCTGTTGTTGTAGTGTTTCTCGAACTGATCGCAGTACTGCCGCCCTCTCCGCTATATTTATCCTCGCCCTTTGCCTCGCAACCGGTAGTGCGATGGATTCCGTGCGGGGCGTCGCTCAGCCAATGAGCGCGCACGCCCTGTGTGCGCGCTCTCGGCAGTACCATGAGTCACCATGCCAGATGTTCCGAGTCTGGCATGGTTCATCCTTACAACTAGTGAAATTTATACATTTAAACTTACAACTAGCTATATTCTTATTCTAATCGTTTTAAAATACACATATTCACACATATTCAGTTCATATTATTATATCTATTCCTAACACGTATTTATAAACCTTATTCCTAACACGTATTATTTCATTTACTTGTTCATTTTATACTATTACACTATCGTTATTCACTCGCCCCGCTCGCTGTCCGCAACAGGTTCAAGGCTACGAACTTCGTTCCAACAGAGTGTTACATGACACTCACGCATTCCTTTTTTCTAATTTCTTCAATCAAAACCAAGAGGTTCGTCGAGGAAGTTGTTTTTTTGATTTTTATAGGTTAAATGTTTGTAGTTTGACCACAATGTAAACTGATGTCAATTAATATCTTAAATTAAAGCCTGGTAGAGGTCGGCATGCACCATGCTTGACTTGAACACTTGACAACTGACTTGACTTTTAATCATAGATATCATAAGCACGTTGCTGATCTTGAACTCGCCTACATCAAGGAGCTCTGGAAACCCTACTCACCACAGGAACACAACGCAAGGTTATATGGCTGCGGTCTTCTATGGGGTGGAGGTATTCCACCAGACGGACTTGCTAAAATAGAGAGTAATCTCTAAAGAAATTTCTCCTTGCACTACTTATCTTGTCTTTTCCCTCGACTGTAGGAGGACCACTACTACATTTATTTCTAACGCAAAGCAGCAGTTTTCCTCTCGCTGCTGTGTTACAGTCCTATTATAATTAAGCCATTTTATTATTGGATTAAGCCTATCATCGCTTTAAATCATTATATTAATACGTGAGCAAAAACTTCCTACCCATTTTTAAGCATATTGCGTGCACAGAAGACAGATTTGGCATGGTTTAAGTTTATATGGAGAAGGAATGCAGAAAGCTAAAATGTATCTATATTATATGTTACTAATACATATATTAAATAAACTAAATTAATACTGAGAACCATATCCCGACCCGTGCCATTGAACTTAGACCCCCCAAAATATTGGTCACTCAACGAAAAGTGATCGCAAGTGATATAATAGTCTATGATTAATAAGTCGCTGGTTAAATTTCGATCATTGGGCGACCGCTAGTAATAATAAACGGAACAACTAAGTTATATTTCGGTGTAAACGGTAGCCCGACACTTCGCCTGTCAAGTATCAGGGTTTTTCATCTTCATGTTAATGAAAAAGAAGACCAATTTGCGTCGAGCGCAATCTCATTGTTTTTGATTAAAATTATTATTGTCCTCTTTTATTCTTTCACTTTCTTATTTTCCGGGAATCGTAAAGGCGCAGTTTATTGAGTACTGCAAAGCAACGCTCTATATTGAAGTAATAAAATGTTATACTTTACGAAAACTACATACTTACACTGTTTTATGATGCCATTTATATTTTTTCCACGGAGTATATATTTTGCAGGCCGGTAAGTCTTTAGAGCGATATTGGGTCGCAGTCACCAGGTATATGGTGAAAAGCCAAACGTAGCGATCCGTTTCGCGATCAGTCGATGCTTAACCAATTTATACTTACGCAGGCCGGTAAGACAGCGGCGACTGGTGAGATATTATTGATCTATTTGTACTATTTTTATCATTATACACAATCTCGTCACCTTGTCGAGCTACTGTAAAAAAGCAATTTATAAACAAAAAATAACTTGGAGAGCTCTACAAAAAAGAACAATAAACTAAATAATCACCTACGTATAGTTATGTCGTTGACATGATTGATTACTGATATATGTATTGTGTATGTCTGAAATAGCATTGAAGCTAATATAATTAAAAAAGGTTTACACTGAAGCAAAGGTACGATTTAATTTTCATAAGTATGTACATAATAATTTGTTAATTAATTAAAACTCCAACTAATTAACTAGCTTATCTAGTCACAAGCATTAAACTTAAATTTCATTATTAAAATTAATAAAAAAGGTAATAGTTCAGTGTTCAGTGCATAGGTACTCCAAGTGCAAGGTTTGTGATTAACCGTGTGGATCCTTCACTGAACTGACGAAACGGTCAGTTGTACCGGAGTGTTGCGGTCTGGCACATCTCTGCGGCTAAAACAGGCCGAATAGTCAAAACGGCCATTTGTCGAATTGACGCTCGCGAGTGAAAAAAAAAACTTACATACCAAACGGTTTATGAGTTTATCTATCTCATATACACTTTACATCCATTTTTTATATCTATATAAATGTTGCAATATCAAATATGGGTACAAAGTCAGACTTATAATAATCAAAAACAATATTTCAAAATAAATTATTTTTTATTTAAAAGATCAAACAATATCTGAAAGCTTTATCGTATATTCAACGTTTTATTCATTTCCTTTTAAATACATTTTCTTAGAACTTTTACCTTGTTTTATTCTTTGTGTAGAAGTAAAAATATTTTAATTTTACAAGAAAAAATGCTTTGTAACCGTTTACTTATTTTGAAACAATTTTTGGTAGACAAAAATTAACGTACTTCAATATTTGTTGAGATGAACTTTCCGAGTACTTTTGGTTAGTACGTGGTTGAATTTTTTATCTAAAACGCATCTTCAATATCGTAATATATAGCTTTTCTAATTTCTTCATAAATCCACGATAGAATGGTTCGATACTCTAATTTCAATATGTATTCATGATGTATAATATATTTAGTTTAAAATTTGTTAGAATTTATCTCGAAAATATTTATGATTAGAGAATTTTCAATAAATTGTATACCCACATCATGTTAATGCGATTTAAAAAAAAAACTAAATTTACATTTATTTGTTTTTTTTTTACTAAATTTATTTACTTATATTATTATTTATATACCTTTATACTAATTTATTTATCGAATATCTATGTTGTGAAACTCATCACTGCAATTAAAACATCTAAAAATATATTTTTGGCGACATGGCCTAAGTCCTAAGTGATATTTTATAATTACTTTGCATGTAATTGTTACAACTTTTAGGTAACAATTATTTGAAAAAAAAAAAAATTACCATAAAATTCTAAAGATAAATAAAAATAAAATAAAAACGCCTGTATTTCCTTGTCCTTAACCTAATCCCCATTTCAAATATTGGTATTTAATTTGTTAGTATTTAGTTATTTATGTTTTGCTTAATCTCTAAATGTTAGTAAGAGTTTTAACTATTGGATATGGATCCCTCTTCGGGTGAAGGCATCCTCCAGTCCTTTCCACTCATCTCTGTCTTTGCCGATAGTTTGCCAGTCCTTTCCTATTAATTCGGTTATATCGTCAGCCCATCGTCTTTTCGGTCTCCCTACCTTTCTTTTGCCGATTGGCCCTTTCCACTTTGTAGTATTGATTGTCCACCTACTGTCTGTATATCTCGATACGTGAACTGCCCACTGCCATTTCAGTTTTAGAGCTTGTGTGATGGAATCAGTTATCTTTGTTTTCTCTCTTATGTCTATGCTCCTGACTTTTTGAATATTTCTTATGTTTAGGATAATTCTCTCCATAGCTCTTTGTGTTGTTATGATCCTTTGTTTTGCTTTTGTCGTATATATCCAGGTTTGGCAGCCATACAATAGATAATACAGGTATCTAATATTGTTTTCTTAAGGTTTATCGAGTAGTCTCCTTTTAGAATTTCTTTGAGTGACCAAAATATCTTCCAGGCTATGTTTGTTTTTCTTTCAATTTCATCTTCATTGTGCGTTTTCAGAAATGATATTTATTTGCTGTGGACATATTCTATAGATTTTTCTTTTAAATTGATGGGCCGTTTTATGTTGTTTGTCATGATTTTGGTTTTTGTAGCATTCATCTCTAATCCTACTTTTGAGCTTGCTTGAGCAAGAGAGCAGAGCATACATTGTAATTCTTTTGCTGTTTCAGACAGTATAACTATGTCGTCCGCGAATCTGAGGTGGCTTAGATAACTGTTGTTTATTTTGATGCCTCTAGTTTTCCAGTCTGTGTTTCGAAATACATCTTCTAAAACCGCAATAAACAATTTGGGGGACAGGGGGTCCCCCTGTCTGACTCCTCTTTCGATATTAATTGCATCTCCTCTAGATTCTAGCATAACACTACTTATGCTGTTGTTGTATATGTATTTTATAATATTTATATATTTCGGATTTACGTTTAAATTTTGTAGTGATTTCCATATAGAGTTGTGGCTTATGCTGTCAAATGCTTTGCTATAGTCGATAAAACCTAGATAGAGTGGCTTATTACGCTCTTCGTATTTTTCTATAACTTGTTCCAGGGCCTCTAAATGGTCAAGTGTGCTAAACCCAGAGCGAAAGCCAGCTTATTCTATTGGTTGTGCATTTTCAATCTCTTGTGTTATGCGTTTAAGAACTATAGATGAAAAGATTTTGTATATGTTTGCCAATAAACTAATTGGTCTATAGTTGTTGATATCGAGAGGGTTTCCTTTTTTATATAGTAGTATGATGTCTGACATGCACCATTGGATTGGTACGATTTCATCTTCTAGTATGAGATTGAATAATTCTTGAGAGGTCTAAGTAAAACTGGTACACCTATTTTCAAAGCTTCGTTGGTTATTCCATCGGGACCAGGACTTTTATCTGGTTTTAGTTGTTTCAGCTGGGCGTATATATCTTTTTCTTCTATAGGTCTAATTGTTTCCCTGTTATAATAATAGTGTGAATCGTTGACTTCCTCGGTGGTTTTATCTTTATTTTTGTATAGTTCTTGGTAAAAAGTAGTTGCCTGCTGTATGATTTCTCGTCTTGTTTTAATTTCTTTATGTTGGCCTTCTAATTTTTGTATCCAAGTTTTTCTTAAATTTAGTTCTTTAAATGCTTTCTTTGTGCTTCTGAATTTGTTTAGATTTTCTGTTATTATCCTTTGTTTGTGCTTACTATAGTCTCTTTTGATCGCTTTACTAGTTTCCTTATATAGTTTGCTTAGTTCTTTCTTTGTATTAGCATCTTTATTCTTCCGTATAGTTAGTTCACTGCGTTTGTTGATTAGGGCTACTGTTTCTTCGCTAAATATTTTGTGTCCTTTTTCTTTTTTAGGAATGTTTTGGCTAGTTAAACTTTTTGTTATAGTTACTTCTAGCGCATCATAGTAAGATTGTACGTTTCTGGTATCTACTAGTTTGTTTACGATGTTCGATTTGAGACCGTCTATGTAGTGTCTTGTTTCCTCTTCAGTTTTTGGGATTTTTGGTGGTGGTATAAAGCTCTTTCTACTTTTTTTACGATTGGCTCAATAGGACTATTGTTCTAATTAGTCTATGTTCTGTTCGGAACTTTACGTTATTGAGAACTTCATAATTTTGAACTATTTTTGGGACATTTGTCATGATGTAGTCGATTTCGTTTTTAACACTTTCATCTGGTGACTTCCAAATTCTAAAGATATAATGGTATAAATATAAATAAAATAATAAAAGTAGGTTGATACATAGGTACACTACTAAAAATGTATGTAATTTCTTAGAACCTTACCTTATCCCATCATCTCTTTTCCAACACAGAACCACGCGGACTGGTCCACCGATCCACAGATACAAGGTAGTCCCCGTCACGGCAACAACAAAGAAGTTCGTAAATTCTTTGATTTACCAAACGTATCGATGTGGAATAGTCTTGCAGCTAACGTGTTCCCTCTTTCCTATAACATTGGATCCTTCAAACGAGTAGTGATGAGGCATTTTAGCTGGCCGGAATAGCATCGACTACTGTCGATGAAATTTATGAACTGTACAATACTAGTCATCAGGTGGGGTACAGACATTTTGCCAAGCTAGAATAAAAAAATACACATTCATACAAGTACATACATTTAAGTATACCTGTATATAGTTCGACATATAGACATAGAAGACTGAACTTTCTCAGTGCAAATGAAAAAGCGCGACGACATCGCTAACTTACAGTGATAAAAGGTCTCAAAGAACTTTATAGTTGACTCTTTCACATTTCTTTTACTCTACTCCTTAGGTCGATATCATACGTCGAATATTTTTTTTTATTATCAACAAAAACACTAAAAATAATATTTCTAATTAATATTTGTAATGATACAATAACGATGGCCTGGATTTAAATAGGCTTATTAATTGTAATAAAAAATAATTACTTATAATTTCTAATATAAGAAAATACATGTTTATTTATAAAGTAATTATGATAACTAAATTATTACTAATAAAATCTAATTATGATCTAATACGAGGCTACTATGTAGTGTGCCCAAAATACTAGCAGCATTGCCGCGTTGTATGGCAATACTGATTTTTTGGGCAAGATAAAAACCCGCCTTTTTGTATCGATTGGAATCGAACAAACGCCCTGCAATTTCATTAAACAAGACGTGTGCACTCGGCCACCATGAACACATTGTTTCGACCCCAAAAAGTATTAAAAAAAAAAAGTCATATTTTTATTACCAATTCGAGGTCTTAGATCGATATATAACACTAAATTTACTAAATCATATTGAAGGGGTTTAAAATTTTTATGGAGATATCATATAAGAAGGTGCGATGGAGATTTGGTGGAATAAAACATTTAACAAAGGTGAAACCGTGAGATAATGATATAGTACCTACCTCAATAAAAAGTGTATTATATTTTTCTCTATCAAATTTCAAAAAAAGCAGAATTAATATAATACCTCATTGTTTTTTTTTAAACGTAATGATGATAATGTCTGAAAGATATTTACAGTTAATTAGTATGCAAGCTCCATAATATCTCCTTTGGAATAATTGAGACAGAATGGGAACGACAAACCAAAATAAATTGACATTTTTTATTCCATTTTATTACAATTTATGACTTAAATCGCTCAGTAAAGCTAACAAGGACTTAATGCATGATTTAAAATTACATGATTATAATTTTCATTAACCTATGGATGCTTGTAATACTATAGGTATATCAAAAGCGCGTTGCTGACCTTGAACTCCCCCTACCTCAAGGAGCTCTGGAAACCCTAATCACCACAGGAACAACGCAAAGTTATTTGGTAGCGAACTTCAGTAGGGTGGAGGTATTCCACCAGTCGAACTCGCCCAAGTGCAGAAAACCCTCCAAAGAAATTTCTCTGTGCGCTACCTCTTATGTACCAAGAACTACTAGAAAAGTGAATTTTAATCACTACAAAATAATACAGATGATTCTCCCATTTCATCCTGATTATTCACTAAAAAGATAACACAGTATTTAAAGCAACACAATCAACATACAATGTTAATGATAAACACCAAAGTCATATCGTATTAAAAGATAACATGATTTAAAGCAACACAATTAATAACATACTGTTACACCCGTGGGTAATAAAAATGCCGATGATTGACGTGAATAAGTTTTATTCGAATTCTACACAATTGCAAAATACACGAACTCATAACACTGTTATTTATTTCACTGTGGTTTCGCTTCCTTATATCGCTCGATGTTATGGCTTTATAATTCAAAAGTGAATTACTTCGGCGCCACGCCTGAACCGCTTAAATACTTACACTAAACGATCGTAGAAAAATCTTGAATCATCGCTATCTTTCTCGACGTTTAGTTGCTATGCCTACTCGATGACGTAATCGAGGTGACAATCCCTATACATGTGTGTGTAAACTGTGATGTTTACACAAACATGCGCCGCGGTTGTTTTATGACGCGAACATTATTTCGAAGTACTGAGAAGTATGTAGTTGCTTCGAGATATTTCTGGAACAGGAATTTCTCTTTTTTTAATCGGGTTGTGACAGGTCGTAACAATACAATATTAATTATAAACACCATAGTCATAGCATAATAAGGTCACAGTTATATTTTGTTAATTCAATGAAGCTTAAAATTCTTTTAAAGGAGTAATAACTATAGGTATCATACATTTAACGTTATTAGGATGACGAGGAATAAATATTGCTTGGTGAAACATCGTGTTAGACGTAGTTTAGGGCAGTTAATTAAGAAATGATCTGGAAAACCTTCCACCAATCGGCACTTATAAAGGCAGTGATTAAAATTACTTTACCTTATATAAAACGCCTATCATAGCGATTTCTACGATGTCATTTTATTAATAATACTTACTAAATTCTACTGTTTATAATTTTATTAAATTTATAATAGTATAAAGTAATTAAAATGAATTTATCTCCCATTCGAATTTAGATTTTGATAGGTACCATTTTTGTTCCTTTCAATATCCGTTGCTTTAGAGCACATATAGGTGCGATATGCACATAAAATATAAACTCTAGTAATAATTTCATATTACTAACTTTGTAATAGTTTGCACGGTAACAAACTTTAAACTATGAATGATATTAATTTTATTCCACGCCATCATTCTATTTTATTACTCGATAAATTTTAACAAAATGACCATCTATAACAGAATGCGTTGGTAACGACAGTTTTTTTAAGTTCTATAATATTTTTTCTCCTTTATGAGACTGTATTTTTCGTAATTAGAAAAGTAAGAGCAATTAAAACTTTTATAATTGTCGAGATGGGGAATGCTAAAATTTACTTTACCGTGAACAATGGGTACCTACCGGTCAAAGACAATAAAAAGGGAAGTTAAAACTTCCTCAATTAGAAAAAGAAATGCGTTACCTTTCTGGTCCGATGCATTAACGAAGAAGTAAAATTGTTAAAGTCTAATTTGTTAGTTTATTATTACTAATTTACTACAACTATTATGTTCATAATATCTGAGCGACCGAGCTGTGCTCGATGTCTTATAAACAAAAAAAGAAAAACACCTATCTAGGCAAACTTGGAATGTAAAACATTATCTAAACGCAAAGTTTCATCGAAATCGTTGGAGCCGTTTCCCAAAACCAATTACATATATAACATAACATACCATCACGCTTGTATTCCCCGAAGGGTTAGGCAGAGGTGTACTAATTGTACACCCACAATTCGCCGAGTATGTTTTTAGGTCCCATGTAATAGGGGGCGAGCCTATTGCCATTAATCGGGCACGAAACCAAACTCCGAGCTGCTACTGTGAATTTCATAGGAAAAACCCAATAACACTTTGCTCGACCTGGGATTCGATTCCAGGACCTCGCTCATAGCAGTCACGCTAACGGCCACTAGGCTAACGAGGCAATTACATATATATATACAAGAATTGCTCACTTAATATAATAAGACATAGGTACCTACTACGACACAGCAACGTGATGAAGCAAACTGAACCGGAAAGTAATATAATCACAAAAACCGATCACCCAATCTTAATATAATTAAAGCCAAACTTTTACAGTCACCTCCATTTCGGCAGGAACTAAAAAGTTATCTATGACTTATCTTCGTCATACATTGAAACTATAGAACCTTCTCCCAATAATACATAGATGTAGTTGTGGAAATAGTTTTTAAGGTGTAAAAATAATTGCTTATGGGTTGCCTAATATAAAGATAGATCGTTTTTATCCAAAGTATTGAAAAAGATATCATACTTTATAAATAGCATAGGCTAATTTATTTGGAGCAATAGTTAATTATGCAAGTTGTATTGTATCCGACTAGATGGCCACCACCATATACCAGGTATATAACTCACAATAGTGGCATGCTTCCCTTAGGCGTTTCACGTTCCGACATCAGTAAGTGTATATACAGTAATAAAGATGGTTGGTATGGTATCTAAACTCGTCATATGGATCTCTTCTGGTTTGTCGTATTTTGACTACCGCCAATGGATTAGGTAATGATCTCGCTATTTTTATCATGGTTTTTGGATTGTACTATGCTTATATTAGGCACAAGGTCAACATTTTGCACTGCTACTATTTAAAAAAAATCATCTTAGAAGCATTTATGAAATTACACAATTTTTTCACTTTTAAGATTATTTTTATTTCTATTTTATTATGTTTACCTTATTATTATTATTTTATATTTATTTAGAGGACAATAAGTTCATATCCATTCACAGCTACATGGAGTTTTTGAAATTAATAGTTTAGAGTAATAAAATTGACTTTTTTACTTTTGCTTTAGATCATGTGATCTTTCCTCTTCTTTGATAAATGCTTCTTCGAAATCGTAAAATTGAGTGATATCTCGTATAAATCAAACACGTAAATGAGAGAGAAAAGGAAAAAAAATCAGCCATTAGAGCACTGAAATGGAAGATCAAGACAGTGAGTAGATTCATCGTGTTCATTTGTTTTTTCGTTATGTAACTTTATGGTCGTACCTTCGATTTAAAATTAAAGACTCACCGTCAAAAAATAATTCAATATTTCTTTTATCAGTAAAAAACAGCATAATATCTAATAACTATATAAATAAAATTTTTGATATTTGCAGTTGTGCGCGTGTCACAAAAAAATTTTTTTTTAATAGATTTTGAATTTTATAGTTTACTCCTTTAGACACTTGGTCCTTAAAAAAAATTAAAAATATCACGATATCTTCATTCAATAAAAAGTTATTATAGTTTCAAGAAACTACAATTTTTATAAGCACTACACGTTTAGCGATGTGTTTTCTTGCCGTGAAGAATTGGGGATTATAATATTAGTATAGCTTAACGCAAGCGAAGTCGCAATCGGTTACTATTATATTATTACACTGTACAGATTATTTGTTTGTTTGAAGTTTGCACCTCTGAGAAAGATACGCAAATTACCTCCTCAATGCTCTGGACAGGTTGTACAGATGTGTTGTTCGCATTGTTAGTGATGCAGATGTTACCAAACACATCGAGCGTGTTCTACCGTCTGATCATGCTGAGTATTCGGATGAGCTATTTAGTCTAATCCCCTCCTCTCCTATCCTCAACACAAGCGCTCGGATCTCGCAATCAAAGTTTACGGTTACCTCCATCTTGGTACGAGCCAAAAAGTTCTTTATATCCTATCTTTGCCGTACCATGAAACGGTGGAATCATCTCGCGACCACTGTGTTCCCTCCTTACGACATCGGGTCTTTCAATTGTAACATTAAGAGATATTTATGCTGGCCGGCAAGCATGACAGTGACGACCGCCATTGGATTGCCGATGTATCGGTAGTTACAATTGAGGTTGGATTTTAGTTTTTTTATCATCAGGGCCAGACAGTCTATTTGCCGAGCTACTATATAAAAAAAAGTAGCAAACTTTGAACACGCCTTATCTCTAGATCTACCATTTAGATTACAAAAAAATATTTCGCCATTTTATAGCCTATTTAAAGGCTATATAAATTCACGTGGAGCTGTAAACGTGAACGTCAAGCATTCTGGCAAGCTATAAGTAAATACGGGAAGTCAGAAAAACGATAGGCTATATACAGAGGCTACATAAGCTCGTAAATATAATTAATAAATATAGTTCCAAACCAAATGAAGCTTGTATCTTGGTATATATACATATTAATTAACACCCTCACATACATGATATAACTGACAATTATGCTCATTACACAATTATCAGTCATGTGCGGTGATCGAATCCGCGACGTCTTGGCTAAATTGTAGGGCTTACAACCACTGCGTCACGAGCTCCATGTATGTATATGTCAGGAACTCAAATTTAAGCACTTAAGTAAGTTTTTCTGTTTTCTGTAACTCAAGAAAATATTTATTTTTTATCATTGTCACTTGAAAAAGGGCATTTTATTAATCGACTAGCTGTGACCGTGGCTTCCCTCACTTGGACTACAGAATGCCCCGCGAATCTTGCTCCACCGCTTCCGGCTATTTTAAAGACAAAAATGCTTATTGTGGGTGTTCCTTAGAAGATAAACATATTGTAAACATAAACATATAGACTCTCCCGAACTTTTTTGTAGGTCTTTTTAACGTCTATAATTGTTTTATACATTAATTTGCTATATTTCTTATGGTTTACTCAGCGTAAGCCATTTAAACGCCCAATTTCATTCACCATGAAGAGTTTTTTTTATTTGTGCGGAACTGTAATTCTTTTTCTAAAATAAAAGTAGCCTAAATTCCTCCCTATAAATTCAGCTATCTACCAGTGAAAGTCCCGTCAAAATTGGTCCAACCGTTTCGGAGATTACCTGGAACAAACAGACAGACAGACAAAAATTAAAAAAAATGGATGTTTTGTTATAAGTATCGTATATACTTTCATATGCATTTAGTAAAAAGCTGTTATTTTGACATTACAAACAGACACTTCAATTTTATTAATTGTATAGATAACAGTGAATAAATCAGTCTCTTACTCATAAGAGAATAAAAACGTTTTAAATTTAGAACAGGCACGAATTGCATAAATTATAATATAAAAATCATTGATGGTTTTATTACTATGTGTATAGTGGTCGCGGTCTATATCATCTCTATGTAAACTTTTTTGAAGTGAAAACTTCTTTTAGCGCGTTACGCATATTTTTAGATGAGATAAAATCTCTGGACTCGCTACACCGTTACGAGACGCAGATATAGTGTGTGTGTATATATGCATGTACATATAGCAGACCGCGAACGCGTCTTTCATAAAAGTATATTAAATGTATTTGAAAGTTTCTAATAATTAATAAAATACAATTCATAACCCAATAACCCTACTACCCATCTAAAAAAATGTCTAACCCACCAAAATAAGTTTTCTCTTCTGTCGGCACTCCCGGAGTGCAACCCGTAAATTTGTTTTCTTTAATTTTCTTTGTAAAAACAATGTGCCCGTATTTTCAAGGCAATGCATAATTTTTTTTCTTTATTTATTTATTTCTGCCTTCCTTTCCTTTCTGCTTTCTTTCTTTCTTTCCTCCTTTTTTTCTTTCTAGCTTTCAATCTCTCTTTCTTTCTTTTCTTCTTTCTTTCTTTATAATCCGTTTCATTACCGCATTTACATTGACTGATCTCTAAGCCCGACAAGCCAAAAGTATCACCGCCTAAGAAGTTTTCTCGTAGTCAATGGTAAAAAGTAGAGTACATAACTCGTGAAAAAAATTAATCTCGGTCCTTGTATTCCTCAAATAAATTCCCTCTTTTTTCACTTGTACACAACAACATTTGCTAAAAATATTGTTGCACAAAAATATGGACCAAGAGTTATACTGTGCACGAAATAAAAAAAACGTGTATTTTCAAGTGAAATAAAACTAGGTAAATAATTTATTTTCGAATAAAAAAGTGTAAGAACTATTTTTCACGTAAATAGTATGTATTTACTTTTATGTACGATATATAAATATATTCTAATAAATTAACATAAAATCACATAAATTAATGTCCATTTAAATAATACACTTCGATAACATAAAAAAGAATATTTTATTTTACGTTTGAATAATATGTATTTTGATGAAAACGTTAGATTTGAATACAACAAAAAATTATAATGAAATGTTCAAAATTGTAAGACATTATTAACTTATAACAAGTGCTCTCAGTCCCTGATATGCTAAATTTTGGGGCAGTATTACTATTTTTGTAAAAGTAGTGTAATAAACTTAAGGTATTAATTAACTTTAAAGAAATATAGAGCACCTATAGAGAATATTTCCTTGGATGTTTTTCTCTACTCGGGGCAGTCCGACTCGTGGAATATCTCCACCCTACTGAAACATCGTAGCCAAATAACCTAGTTTTGTTCATGCGGTGAGTAGGGCTTCCAGAGCTTCTCGGGCAGGGGGGGGGGGGTCAAGGTGGACACCTCACTAATGATACCTATAGTATTACAAGCGTCCATGGGTTACGGTAGCCACTTATCATTAGGTAGGTCGTAAGCTTGTTTGACACCCATGTTGTATAAAAAAAAACTAGGTACATACATATTTATGTAGATGTAAATGTAAAAAATGCGCACGCGTATAGAAAAAGAATTTACGAAGAAGAATAAATCATAAATTACAATGTAATTAATTACAATTAAAATCCACAAAAGGTAAACAAAGCGTAAAGTAAATTTGAAGTAAATAATGTGAAAATATTTCGTATTCATGCGATATAAACCTGTCTAAGCCTCTTGTTTGATAATGAGACCTTTCGGCGAAGTTTTGCCTCACCTTCATTTGCATAATTGTTTAAACATCACGTTCAATTACATTATCCGGCGCACGACAAATCCTCGAGTTTACTCGCCTTAAAACGTAAATACTAAATTGAGTAGACGAGTTGAAACAAAAACGTAATGAGAATAAAGTAACTCGTTTTAATTATAACTCGGAAGTTTGATCTTGATGAAAACCGTAATTATGTTTTGGTTTATTATAATTAATTAGAAGGAATTGCAGGAGGCGCTTAGTCCTTACAAACGTATTCCACTGTTTCATCCCTTAGTAATGGCACCAGAGCAAATATTTTTATACCACACAATCGTATGTCTACCACTGCCATGTTCCTATGTTATCATTTTTTGCATCTACGAATTATATGAACTAGCATTCGCCTAATTATCGAAATTCGACCAGCGACTTTTATATCATAGACTATTTTCTTTTTGACATTTGCAGTATGAACCTAAACAATGAATATTATATCAATTGCTGTCACTTTTGCTTGAGTGACAATGTCAATATTTTGGGGAGTCTATGTTCAATGCCACTGGTCCGGTAAGGATTCGCAGTATTAATTTATTTTATTTAATATATTAGTAACAAATATTATAGATACATTTTAGCTTTCTGCACTCCTCCAAATAAACTTTAACCATGCCAAATCTCACAGTCTTCCGACCAAGCAATACGCTTAGAAAGGGGTAGAAAATTTATGCTTCACGTATTAATATAAAATTAAAAAGTTTTCTGAAATTTCTACAATTGCCCAGTATCGCTGTTATTACACTTTCATCAAAAAAAAAAAAAAAATAGAAAACATTATACACATAGCAAAGTTCTTGTCGTGTGATTCTTGAAAGAAATATTAAAATTGGTCCTGTTTTGGAAGGGTAAGAAATAGGGACATACGAAATGATAATTTCATCAATTTTACGTTGATCTATATACTCAATCCGAGCTACAGTTATCTTTTTTACACTCTATTTGGTTGTTCGACCATATTGGACAGCAATAGATTTCTGTTAAAACCTTCCGAGGTTTTGCTAACAGCGTTTCCTCTTAAACAAACGATAAAGAAGTTCTTATTTTTTCTACTTTGCCAACCAATCCTAGTTATTAAGCATTAGCATTGAAATTATGAAGTGAGTAATCGTTTCTTTTTACAAAGTGTATTTTGTCAGTTTTAGTGTTCCAACAAAATGGTGGGTCCTTTTTAAACCTTTCCAGAGGATTTATGTGACATTTCAGAATTCATGATCCATTTTATTATTTGCAACCCATTTTTTAAATGTACATAACCCAACCTATATCACGCAAAATGCCAAAAAAATTACACAATATAGGGTCAAATAATGCAAGTTTGTAAGGAAAAAATTAAAACAGCTGTGTAGAGAATATGCCCCGAATCTCTAAAAATCCTTTAAAGACATTTGAAAAATTATTTTAAGTACCTTTTATTTTGTTTTTACTTTATATTGTTCATAGGTTTGCGTATTGCAATTGTATAATTTATCTTAACTTTTGACAAAGAAAAATATTCTGTAAAGTATTCAATGGTTTTTTAAGTTCGAAATTTATTGAAGTTCAAAACCCTCAAGATTTAATCATTGTAGTTAGTGAAAATAGAAAAAATTTAAAACAAAATTAACAAACACTATGAAATGTTACATGTCCATTGAAATGTTACAATTTAAGGACCGAAAATTGCATTTTTTAGAGGACACAATTTTATTTTTGGGATATGTGTGGGTGGGGGGGGGGTCAATAGAATCTTAACCTCAAGTTTGTGGGATTGCCACCCTAGTCCCTCAGCCGCCATCTTGGAAAAAGGGGTGAAAACACTTTTTTCGCGATATCTCGGAAACTATGCGTCTTTTACACAAAATTTGTAAGTCATAATTTGTAGCAAATTGTTTTGCCTACAAATATATTTATATAACTTTTTGCCCTAAATTAAAAATTAAAGAAGTTATAAGCAAAAAAGTGAGATTTTTTTTTTGCGCTATAACTGTTTTTTTAATACATTTTACAAAAAAATTACTTCAGACCAATCTTGTAGATGATCTTTTGAGGATTTTATTCCCCTATAATTTTTTTTAATTTCATTCATTTAAAACGCTGTTACAGCGCTCCAAAGTTGACCGGGTTCGTCAACTTATTTTTGATTTTTTTTTAATTGTAAATATATTCTTACAAAATTTTTGTTAAATTGTCCCCCACACATGTCCCAAAAATAAAATTGCATCCTCTAAAAGATGCAAAACTTATGTAACACTTCAATGGACTAAAAGTATTAGCTTCTATTGTATGCGCTGCGTAAATGGTTAAAGTTACGCAACATCTTTTATGGTTAACTCAATGTAACCTTTTTTATGGTATGTTCATATTTTACGTTTGTTATGATAATAAAATTTGTTCTAAAATAATATATTATTTTTGAAGGTGTTTTCATTTTGAACAAAATTGCCCTTTACATAAATTGATTTCAATTAATATCTTAGAAGATATCACAGTTTCAAAATAACTCCACTGCAAAATAATGATCAAGTATCGCGCGCGCATTTTTATTATGCGGAATGATATGGGAGGTTATGTTAAGAGGGGGGCGCGAATGGTGCACAAATGGTTCGTAGATAAAACAAAGAAGGTTTCAGCTCCTTTCAACTTATGTAAGAAAATTAGAAGAAACCACGCCACGGAACACCACTTTCACACTTCCCTCCGAAAAATATACTGCCCCTACACTGTAAGAAGAACAGACTATACTGTTAGCCTTAGGGGCCCTGAAGCCGCTGCGGCTTTTACAGCTTCACCGAACTTGTGCCCCTACACTGCTCTTGTTTCCGCTTTTATCTTTTTTTCTTAATATTTAAATACTACCAACTTCCGTTTAACAGTGTGTTTATGGTCTATATTTATTTTGTAAAGCGAAAATTATTTTTGTCACTCAATTTGTGCATCGTTTTAATAAACGGATTTTTTTATAATTTTAAGAAACATTTCAACATAGTTTTAATAAACAGAAGTTGAATTTTTAAGAAATGTTTTATGTGACCTTACACTTATATTCACTTTAAGCCCCAAGAAAGTACTTATGAATGTCTAAACACTATCACCGGTTCGGAAAACATTCCAGCCATCGAGAAGAACCGACAAGAAACTCGATCGGGTTTATCAACATCTTATTACCTTTTTTTAGATTGTTTTACAGTATTCAATTATATACAGTTATTATCATTTTCAGTACATTTACAGAGAGGAAATCGCATCCAGACATAACCATCATTCACGTATTCAGCTACCCTAAATACCCTTTCGACAATAAAACTTGCTTAACAAAATTCTTGAACTTATTATCCGGCAAATCGGTAATGTGCTTAGGAAGTTTATTATAGAATCTAACACAATTACCTACAAACGTTTATTTGTTTTACTAAGTCTAAAAGATGGAATGACTATTTTATATTTATTTATAATATTGAAATTGTACTATAGGTGCCTACGACCCACTCTCTCTTTTATGAGAAGTTGCGCGGGTCAGCTAGTATATAATAAAAGACAAATTAATGTTGTAATTTCTACATTGCTGGTTACTAAAATATAAAAATATGGAAGAATGTGTGTGAGGGAAGAACGAAAACATACATTTCAACTTCATTTTGCTTATAATACAGTATCATTTTCGAGTCTGGAATAAAAAAAATATATCTTATAGTAAAAACACATCTTAATACCGTATTAAGTTTTATGTATAATTCGCAAGGTCTTATTATTTTTCTTGTTAATAATCCCACGGGCAGAAAAACAAAGCAGCATTGTCCTCAACCGTGTAAGAAGTGGGCTGCGAATAAAAGAATGCTTTTTGTTTTGGGGTCGCCTCGACTGGAATACAGGACTGCTACTCGGAAACGTTTTTGACCCGTATGGAACACAAAATATGATAGCTTGATTCTAAAATTTGTTGTCGATTGTTTTAATACGTACTTGTTACTACTTACAGGTAAATGATAAATTTACTGTATAAAAAGAGTGAAATTTTGCAAGAGTTATAAATATAAATTGAAAACTAAACTTTTTAATAAGTTTTATCAAAGGTCATTATCGTAGTGTATATAGATTCGAAATTTATAACGCACTGCATAATTACTTAATTCTCTCGTAAGCTCGATCTATTGTTTTCCCACTTTTTTACTGTTTAGCTGGAAGAAAATGTCTTTGACATTTATGTTGCAAGTGTACGACTGAAATGATCATTATGGAACTATTAATTAATTGATGTATTTTTTCATTGAGTTTTTATTCATCTTTAAATATATCTGATTAGTTAATGAATGTATCGTTATATTTAAAATACAAAATAGAAAGTAGAGTTTGATTGAATAAAGGATCTATAAGTATAAATATGATAAATTCAGTATGATTAAATATGAAGTAAATAAATTCAGTATGATTAAATATGAAGTAAATACTAATAAAATTAATTTTCCCCTTAATTTCTTAGTAGTCCTTAGGAAATTTCTTACATTATCGCAGTTGAGATGCAAAGAGAGATGTTATTCTTTGGCCTTAGACAGTATTCCGAGACAACTATAGTAGTCAAGCGACTTTATTAATCGTGAATTATTAAAAAAACTGTTTGTAAAACGTTACGCTGACCTATTTATGTTAGGCAATGTGTTCTTGAACTTTTAATAACAATGTGAATCAAAACTGTTAAAATATGTTTTATAGTTCATGTTTATCAGTATTTTTAACATTATATTACAAGAGTCTTCGTGTTGTCTCGAGTTGTTTTGCATTACCCTTCACCACTTCTTTTTAAATCACTATTACATTGCTTGATACTTACATTATTTTAAAAAATTTGTTTAATAATTCCTTTGTGTTTTTTACTTATAAATATATCGGGGCAATTGAGCTTTGTATTTTGTAAAAAATATCTTAGCAACTAAAATATTATCTAAATACATAATTTAATCCAAGTAGTAGTTTCTTACCAGAGAATTTCATTGCTTTTGGTATAAATGGATAAGCTTACACTATGATAAGCACAGCTTGATAAAAATACATGAACATGAAATGTGTATAGTTACCTAGATATTCAAGACTTAGAAACAGAATTAAAGTGATTTGATGGTAGGGTTAGTACTATTACACAATTAGGTCTGTATTTTTCTTATAATACGGCTGTAATTGTTAATACATGTCGGAACTTAGGCCATTATTAACACTACAGTACACGCGCCCCTTTTTTTACACGAGTACACGCGTGGTTTACTATGGTAGTCCATTTTAAAATGGCTATAAGTATGTTTTTATTTAATGTATGAATAAAAAAAACAATTGAAATGTAATGGATATTTATTATAATTATTTTTAAAAAATAAGTTTTATTATATAACTAGTAGGAACTGAAACAAATCAACAATTTAATAGACTTATAATAAAATTCAACATAAATGGCACTTCTGAGATTAATGTTTAGGAATATACATTTTTCTTAAAATGACATCTTATATTTTTAAGTTTTATAGCAATCAGAACATACTGTGGCCTGGTGATTGGATTAAATCCACTTGTTGCACGTTTTGAACCACTTTTTAGTCGACTGACTTTGAGCTCCCAAACAGAGTGCGCATCGACCAATTCGTCCCTTCTTTGTTATAATATCGTGCTGTACCACTTGAGGTATACGTAATAGCATTTCCAATCTAAATTTCAGCTGACGGGGAACCATATCTGTTGTTGCTCGGTGAATCATATGGGGTTTTATCAAACTGAAAGACAATTCTTGTGGACGCTTCTCCTTTCGGGCCTGGTAGTTTCTCCTACGAATATTTTAGACGCGAGTTCGCGTTGATGAAGGCGGTTTTTTGCTCCAAATGGTACCATTGACTGATTTATAAACTCCACTTTAACTTGCGCTTGCAAAATCTGAGAATGGAATGTCACTGTCTGAAATAGAGTCCGAGACGTCCAAGTCATCTGGTTCTAAAGTTCTAATACTGAGGTGTTTGATTCGAAAACCAAAGATTACACTAAGTCTGATTGAGGTTCTGCATCGATAATTTCATCGTCATCTACAGCAGTTTCCATTAGCCATTTTCACCTTGTACTATTTGTTTTTCATTCAAGACGAAATTTATGGTACCTAAATCTTCGAAAAATATGTAAATGAAAACCTTATATCTATTACACTTTATTTATACATATAAATAAACATTCAAGTAATAGTAAATATAGAATATAATCCTAATAAACTTTAAAAAAAGTAAAAAATACTCACTTTAATATGGTACGTCAATACTCGCGCGGATTATTATGGTAGGCCCGCGATTTTGGCAGAAAATTACATAGAAATATGTACGCACAGACGTCACGCGTGTCACTGGACTGTTATCAAATTAAATGAAGGAAGCTTTTCTTCGAATCGCGACATTCTAAATCTTAAAACTTAAAAGATATAACTAATAATGTTACCTTGGTCTACTATAGTAGGCTGTGCGTGTACTGTAATGTCATAAGATACGAACATATATAAAAGTAATAATAATTATATGTAAAAATGATGTAATCCACAACAGTTTGGAAATTTTATTTCATTTTCATAATAGTTTTCATTTTAAACCGACCACACATTTCCTATGCGGCGATACATTCGTAAAAGCGTGGATATGAACCGCTCGGAAGAGAACCACGTTTACAATCACATTTTCTCATATTTATTGGAATATCTGTACAATAAATTTTCCACAGTCGTAGTATATTCGAAAGCCTATAAATGTAGATATAAAATTTATTACAAATGGGCAGGTACGTTCTACCACGTTGGCAAAACATGTCTAAACTGCAGTATAAGTACACTGTATTTTTTTATATATGCATATTTCACAAAATATGAGTTCAATCCAAATTGATATGGTATATTTATTTTCTATCATATAAGTAAGTACATTATGGACCTTATTTAATTCAGAAGTATCTCTAATAAGGGCAGCCCGACTGGTGAAATACTTTCATCCTACAGAAGGTCGTAGCTAAATAATCTTGCGTTGTGTTCCTGCGGTGAGTAACTTTACAATAGCTCCTTGGGAAAGGGGGGATCAGGATCGCAAAGAAAACTCATAAGCAAAAGAACTAAGAAAAGTCAGCGGTAACATAATATGACTATATTCAAAGGATTACTCATACTAAACATATAACCGGGAGTGATAATAGTACGTTTCGCACGTGTGCCTGATTCACTGCATTTTGTAGTCCAAACGAACCAATTCGCGGGAACAGCTAGTAGGATATATTTTACTAAATAAAATAACATGAGAAATAAGCAGTGACCATATTCGTGAATCAATTCGGTGAAAAGACGCATCTGGGGGCGCTTAAATGGCTTAAACCTCTTGAGATATATCAAATTATAGAGATTGAAATATGAGATATGGAAACACATCACGCCTCATAATAATATTTTTTATGTATATAATTATTTAACTGCTGCATAACAAGAAGAATGTACTAATAATTAAAATGATTGTTAAATGTACTGTGAATTAATAAACAATATTACACAAATAAATTAATTAATGTGCTAAATAATTATAGGTCTCAAAAAGATCTACATAAAGTCAGCAATAGCGTATGCGCTCGACCAACGACATTCATAATAATTAACGTACCTAAGTAAAATTATACTTTATTTATGTTTAAAAAAAACTAAACAATGACTCTGTAGTCCACGCGAGCAGAGCCGTGGGCACAGATAGTCTGATAAATATAAATACGATATAAAAAGCATAAAATGATCCCTGAACAACGTTATAAGGATCGAAAACAGAATGCTTAATCACGAAAAATGATTTCATAAAAAGAGCCGAGGGATCAACTCTACAATGAGTGCTTAATGGGAGAGGAATATAAGCTTTCATCACGTTATTTCACATAAAACATCACTTGAATAAAACACGGATGTGCCTCCAACACGTCCATTTAGATTGTGGTCTGATAAAATTTGGCCGAATTCTCGAATGTTGAAATAATAATTTATTTTTGTTATCGTGGTTAATCATCATTATGGTATGCAAATAACACTCGATAAGTAGTGTTTCTAAGTTTAAATAAACAAGGCAACTGAAACATTATATAATGTTCGTAGAATTATGATAATGATCAGTAATCAAAATTGTCATACGGATTTTATACAGTCAAAGTAACGAAACTATATTATACGTTTCAAAATGGGTCGATTAGATTGCCAACCATTTTAGTTTCCCTTTTACCTGGCCCCCTTAACCCCTTTTTCAACTGCCTCTTCGTATATTTGGAGAATCTTGATCTATCAATGCAGTGGTTTTTATTTTTATTTTAAAATGTATGTTATTTAGCACTATATTATATATCATACGTTGGTATTTTGCGTGATGTAGGTAGTTTGGTTATTGTGTATACCTAAAAGAAATAAATCTATATAAACAAGACAAATTTTACCAAAAAAAAAAAATCAACTTCAATGATTTTGAAGAGTTCCCTGGCGAATCTTCGAAGTCGAAGATCCATAAAGAATACATTCGAATTGATAACAGGCGTCTTATTTTGAAGTATGTCAATTAAAAAAAAGTCTGTTTCTGTGTATATTTTTAATGTCAACAGCTTTTTACTAAATGAATATTAAAGTATATACGGTACTCTATAATTTAACCAACAATTTAAAAAAATACTCTGTCTGTTTATTCTGGCTAATCTCGGAAACGATAGGACCGATTTTGACGGGATTTTCACTAGCTTTCACTGGATAGCTGATGTTATAAGGAGTAACTTAGGCAACCTTTATTTTAGAATAATAATTAGGGTTCCGCGCAAATAAGATAATAAGCATTTTTATCTTTACAATAACCAACCGGCGGGCCACCGCTGTGGGTAAAAGCGAGGTCTCCACAATACCGCCGGGATTCTGTAGTCCACGCGAGAGGAGCCATGGGCAAGTCTAGTATTATAACTAAAACTAGAAGCACGGGTTTTGAGTTTGCACAAAACTTGTTTGATTTCTGAAGATTAGAAAAATATTCTATCCACGTGACAATGCCATAATTGTGTATAAATACGATGCCATTAAATTAAAAATAGAAGGAAAAAAACTGGGTCATGTCTAGTGCATGCGCCGGCACGAGCTCCGTTGCCACAATAGTTAAGAAGTTTCAAAAACTTGAATCGGGTAATTTTCAAGAGTCCTGGCCTTGTCCTTATCAAAACTGGCGTGTAATCGTGATCTATCTGTAGATGATGAGGAATAAAGATAAATAATAAAAAAACTGGTGTCCATATTATCAATAATACTTACCTTAACTAATAAAGCTATACTATTCTGATAATCAAATTTCTCAAAAAAAAATGGCTCACAGTATAGTCAGATAAAAAAAACCTTTGCGATAATTATACTTCAAATATATTTTTTCTATTTAATTTTAAATAATACAATCATTAGTGGACAATGGAATGATAAGAGACAAACATCTCAGCATTCCATGAATTCACCGTGCGGGTGCCGGGTCCATCATGTGGCAGACAGAGGGAACACTAGCAGCCCCAGGTTTTTCGACCCAGGTGTAGGTTTAAGGGCCTTATGATGCACGTCAGCACTCACCTTGACTGCCCGCGATACCCTCCTTGCCAAGCCAGATTTGGTAAGAGCCTGTCAACTTTAGTTACCCGTTCTAAAATAGAACCTACTGCCGTTCTCGACATGTCGAGGTCTTTTAGCAAGATATACAAATATTTCACTGGAATACCTGTCGCTCCAACTTCCACCGCATATAAGTTAACCGCATAGCCGTTCTTGGTTAGTTCATTATATTATAATATCTGCTATGTTCGGTATCATATAAACAAAAAAAGAAAAACACCTATCTAGGTAAACTTGGAATGTAAAACATTATCTAAATTCAAAGTTTCTGCGAAACCAATTACGTATATATACAAGAATTGCTCACTTAATATAATAAGATTATATTTGAAATAAACATCGTAAAATAAATTGAAGTAAGTATTGATCGTTGCGTTGTCACTCCTAGCCTCTTTGACATTATCATTATACAGTCAATTCAAAGAACATTCTCAATTTACATTAATATTCAAATACAGGGAATATAAATACTATTACGAAATCGAATTCTCTGAATTTCAGAGGGTTGGCGATAGAGAGCATTTTTCGATTCTTTACATTATCCAATTTGCAATTCAATTTCAATTGCTACCTACTGCTGTTTTATTGGTCTTCTTGCTTATTTTCTGTTCTATTTTGCTGGTTTAGTAATGAGTAGGAATACTTGTGTAATCTCTTCAAACTGTAAACTAAACTTATAGAATAAATTTACTTCAACCTGTCAACTTGATTTTGATCAAAATTGTTTGTTGCGTTAAAATTTAACTGATATCAAAGACCTGCAACTTAACCAAACCGACATATGGGATTCACCAAATTCTTCAAGGATATAATATATAATTTTAATTATTTCTTTACTAAGATATTTTTATAAGTGTAGATGTGTTACCCGTACTCTATTTTGGCAATATTAAAGTCAGGTAATTGCCTGACATTTTCTTAGTCATGTTTTATCCAGTGTCACGGTTGCACATAAATACAACTCAAAATATATATTAATTTTGTTATAACAACTAAAATAACTTATTATAACGTCTTTCATATACTTCTCCCATTTGGGTAGTATATAACTGGAAGCATTATTTATGGTTTGTATGTATAATTGAATTACGCTGTTTTTTAGTGCAATGATGTTGGCGTATAACGCGTCTGTATAGATAAAATGTCATCGATTTCTTTATGGGTATTTTTTGTTTTGACAACGAATCTCACCTGATGTTGAGTGACGACGTGGCCCAAGATGGTCATAGTGGGGTAGTGGCTTTGAAGTGCGTCTGTTAAACACCACCGTACTTGGCAACCAATTTCCAACTTGAGGGTTGTAGCTGGAGAGGCGGCCGGGGAATTAAGGTATTTGAAAATGCCCTACCATCTCATCTCCTATCCTATCGAATTGGGGATTCCAACTCACTGCAATCGACGCCGTGTCGTTACACGCTACTAATGTGTTATAAGTGTATCACAATTAGTGCTAATGAAAGGCCAAACATAAGCAGTTCCTATTTATTGTAAAATTATCTTTATAATTAGACGAAAGCAAACAATGCAGATGAAAACTAATCTATACTCAAAATTACAATAAAAAACCTACTACAAAATATAGTAAATAGTAGAATACAGGATTCAGGGATTAAACCATCCATTAGTTTAAGTTTACCTTACATTGGAATTCGATTGTAATTCCTGTACCTTTGAAGTAAAATGTATCAAATTTCTGATTCGTGTTTCCAAGATCAAAGCTTATGTTATGAAATGAAGAGAAATATTCTATAGGAACTCATTTTAATTTTTTTATTTTGTTATGGTTTGGGAAATAAGCATGATCCGATTTTTAGACAGGGCTGTTTAGCCTCTGTAAATTTAAATATATGTGAACATATCTATCTATATAAATAAATGATTGAGGTTTACCTTTATGCACGCATCACGTAAAAACTACTGGATAGTTTCAATTTTTTTTTCTTGTATTCTTTAGATACTTGGTCTATATGTAAAATAAAAAAAAGGATCACGATATCTTCATTCAATAAAAAGTTTTAAGAAACTATGATTTTATAAGCACTACGCGTTGAGCGGTGTGCGATGTTTCTTGCAGTGGTGCTATTATTATAATAAACACTGCAGACGAAGTTGTGGGGTATCAGCTATAATAATGTTTTTACGTACATGAAAACTTACAACGTAAATTTTTTTTTTTTTTTGGAATATTTAATTATACAATTTTAAAGTTTGTAGATAGTGAAGATAAGGTGATTTTTTATCAAATCATTGTATAATTTTATATGTATTTACTATCTCTGTAAATAATAAAATAAAAATCATTAATACATAATGGTATTTCTTTGTGGATGTTGAAATTTCAACCCACCCTGTTAACTTTTTACGTTTCCGTCAAATTGTTAAAAAGAATAATACACGAAATTTTTTAATTATGTCCCTATTGCCTTTATACATACAAAAAAAAACGTCTAAAAGCAATCGTAAAAGTGTTCTAGTCATAAAATTTTCAACAGTTAATTTGTGCCATTGGAGTAACAACGAAAGATACCTGTTTTGTAGGTATTATTGTGGTCTAATCTATAAGAAAGGAATAAAAGATATAATATTCAATTTTGAAGAAATTAAATTAAGGAATAAATTAATTAAAGAAACATATCTAAAGGATCATTTTTAGTAAAATATTTATTATGTAAGTTTATCATCTATAAATATAATAAAAACGTAACTGATCGATGTCTGAACATAGAATATATATGAGAAAACTATTATTGGGGGCCTTTATCAACGCAGCAGAACCCCAAACAATGATTGTTAGAATTTTTGTGTTTGTCTGTTTGTCTTTTTGCCAACGTTGGTGCGTGCTAATCTCAGAAACGGCTTAACTGACTTGGGAACGGTTTCAACTAATATATTTTGGTAAGGTTCACTTAACATTTAGTGTTGGTTTTACTTCAATAAATTCATAAATAAAAAAGTTATACCAATTAAAAAAATCACCTTGAACATTTGTTCAATAAAAGTGCTATAAAATAGCTCTTCAGTTGTATTGGCTGAAACTTTGAAACTGGTTTGTAAAATGATGATTATTGAAAGTTTACATAAAGTTAAAAAATGTACAGTTTCAGAGAATTTGAAACTTTCCAATATGAGTTGACCTTACATCTATATAATAAATCATATTAATAAGTGGTCTCCCTAGGTTGGATATAATCACGCAAGCAAGTTGAGTGCCGCATCGCTGCTAGGCAATTCATTCCGAAAAAGATCGATTCAAATCAAACTCTGATGTATCGATTTACAATAAATCGAGGTCTAAAAGATCGATCTCTCCAAAAAATCGACCTTCTTTTATTCACTTTTCAGATTTGTATTAACAATATAAAAATCCCTATTATACAAAACAAAAAGGACACCACAACAATCAATCCTTTGCTATTTTTACCATGCTAAAGTATCAGTTAAAGAGAAACGAAGAAAGGTATAGAGAGAGAGAGAATTAATTTCAAAAATGTATTATAATAAACTGTTGTCGTTATTCTGCTATTGGTTAATTTACTGACACCATAGAGAACGACAGCACAATGAAATGAATAATCCATACTAATATTATACATGCGAAAGTAACTCTGTCTGTCCTGTCTGTTGCATTTCACGCCCTGAAATAGACGATAAAAGTTTGTACGAAGAACGCATCAAACCAAATTTGGACCTTGAAGAAAGACATTGGCTTACCTTATGTCGTGAAAATAAAACTTTAAGAGGTGAAATAGGGGATGAAAGATTGTATAAAGAACCCATTATTTCTAAATTTAGGGTTATGAAAATTCATATTTATGCTTTTAAGAAGAAATAACAGTGTTTCGTGTTTTAAAAAATAAGGGTGATTTACAATACACATAGACTGCACACCTTGATACTAAGCAAAATGTTCCTGAGACATAAGCTTACATTATACAAAACATATGTCCATCCTATCATGACATATAAGCTGCGCTACATTCGCACATACGTCAAAAATCAACATTAACAAATTCCAAATCCTCCAAACCCGATTCTTACGTAAAATTAACAAAGCCCCTTGGTACGTTGGTCGAATCGTATATTAAATATCTTACGCGATCGTACTTCGACACTGCTTCGAATCACATGAATCTGTTGGTGACAGCTGCCGCGACTTAAACCCCAAAACCGAACATACCACGCGAACAACTCCGGTCGCGAATATCTTCACCGAGCCCGTTTATAAGATCGAGGAAATAAACAAATACTACTCCACCGTCTCTCCAAACAAAGCGTGCTCGCGCCCACGCCCGCGAAATCACCGTTCCCTCCGCAGGGGACGAGCGGCTAATTTCGCTCCCGCAAACCCGTCATGTCCTCCCTCTCTTACGGCAACTCCAGCCTAGGTCCGTTCCCTCGGTGTAGAGCCCTTGAGTCATGCAGCCGCTCGCGCGATACAGATGACACAGCACTTGCAATCACGTAGCTACCCTCACACATCATTACACACAATATGTACATACATACGTGCACACCACATAAGTACATAGATTCTGTAAGGATTTTTTTTTTCTTTTTTTACTATAGTTAATTTCGATCATGTTTCCAGAATACTAAATACATATACACATGTTCATTCCTTTCTCCCAGGAGGCAGGGACATGTTATATGTATGCGTTAGTTTAGCTCGAATTTTCTACAGATAGGGAATTAGTCAGTTCGCGACCTTTTCACAATCGCGGTAATAGCCCAAGCCGACGTCCGGCCACTTTGGCACTTTTGTGCGCATGTTGCTCACGCTTTCGCGGCTGAATGCCTTAAGCGTTCGCCTCCAAGCCTGGTGAAGCTGTCAAAGCCATAAGTGGCTCTATTTCTTTAGGGCCCCTTAGGCTAACAGTATAATCAGTGAGAAAGAAAAAAACCATCTATAATTTTCTTTTGGTTTATCGTGTTCAGAGATTAGTCAGTGTATATACAGTAATATAGCGGGGTGGTAGGGATCGCGACCAGCATACACATAGTGTTAAACACATGATGATATACACACATATAAACACATGAGGTATGATTTTCTTTTAGTTTGTCGTGTTCCGAGGTCAGTCCGTGTATAGATACTATTAATAATTTAGTAAAGCGGACGAGTTTTTTTTGTCTGTTGGTTTAAACATGGTAATCTCTGGACAATTGGTGCAGTCGGATTCAAAAAATTATTTTTGTATATGATAGCCAGATTCACGAAGAATAGTATAGGCTATCTGGAACTAAGCTAAAGCTCTCAGCTAGCTCTAAATATTGATTTTTGTTTAAGTAAGTCGAAGTGAAAGTCTTCCCGAACTACTTTATCCGCATGCGCTGACGTAATGGTTAGTGATACGTAAATATAATATTCTACAAAAATATTTTTCTTTAGTATATCTAAAAAAGTATCCGATAACATATGCCTATTTCTTAATAGCATAAGCCACAATAAGGTATTTTGCGAGTTTTTATGTTGAAGATTAAAAATTGATTTTGAGCTTTATTTTTAGGCTTATCATATTAGTCCTTACGAACAAAGTTATTTCATCATAAAGACAATTTAAATTTTTCTTTTTATAGTATGTAATTAGGACACACAGTTCAGGAGAAAATGAAAAATTAAAATAATTTGTACTTGCGGGAAGTGATATCAATTATAATAGACTACACGGGTTCGTCGCGTTGGCGGCGCGGTATTTGTTGGATAAAAACTCGGGTAAAACCGAGGGGCACAGCTAGTTTTTGAAATAAATATAATTATTTATTGTAAAACAAGAATTTTATAATTCGTTGAATTGGTCAATGTATTAATTCAGTGAAATTCTGACCTGGTTTCACATAATGTATACATTTGTACGTACCTCTGCTTGGAGACGTTTTTGCGTTTGTAGTAGTGACTAAAACCGGAATAAAAATTTACGGAAATAAATATCAAATTGGAAGATTTTAAGGAAATAGTGAAAATCTCTAAAAGTTTATAATTTATGAGATCAGTCGGTGTATATGTAATAATATAGTGGGGTGGTAGGGATCGCGACCACCATATCTACATCTATACATATAATAAAAGCGTAACTGATCGATGTCTGAACATAGAATATATATGAGAAAACTATTATTGGGGGCCTTTATCAACGCAGCAGAATCCCAAACAATGATTGTTAGAATTTTTGTGTTTGTCTGTTTGTCTTTTTGCCAACGTTGGTGCGTGCTAATCTCAGAAACGGCTTAACTGACTTGGGAACGGTTTCAACTAATATATTTTGGTAAGGTTCACTTAACATTTAGTGTTGGTTTTACTTCAATAAATTCATAAATAAAAAAGTTATACCAATTAAAAAAATCACCTTGAACATTTGTTCAATAAAAGTGCTATAAAATAGCTCTTCAGTTGTATTGGCTGAAACTTTGAAACTGGTTTGTAAAATGATGATTATTGAAAGTTTACATAAAGTTAAAAAATGTACAGTTTCAGAGAATTTGAAACTTTCCAATATGAGTTGACCTTACATCTATATAATAAATCATATTTATAAGTGGTCTCCCTAGGTTGGATATAATCACGCAAGCAAGTTGAGTGCCGCATCGCTGCTAGGTAATTCATTCCGAAAAAGATCGATTCAAATCAAACTCTGATGTATCGATTTACAATAAATCGAGGTCTAAAAGATCGATCTCTCCAAAAAATCGACCTTCTTTTATTCACTTTTCAGATTTGTATTAACAATATAAAAATCCCTATTATAGAAAACAAAAAGGACACCACAACAATCAATCCTTTGCTATTTTTACCATGCTAAAGTATCAGTTAAAGAGAAACGAAGAAAGGTATAGAGAGAGAGAGAATTAATTTCAAAAATGTATTATAATAAACTGTTGTCGTTATTCTGCTATTGGTTAATTTACTGACACCATAGAGAACGACAGCACAATGAAATGAATAATCCATACTAATATTATACATGCGAAAGTAACTCTGTCTGTCCTGTCTGTTGCATTTCACGCCCTGAAATAGACGATAAAAGTTTGTACGAAGAACGCATCAAACCAAATTTGGACCTTGAAGAAAGACATTGGCTTACCTTATGTCGTGAAAATAAAACTTTAAGAGGTGAAATAGGGGATGAAAGATTGTATGAAGAACCCATTGTTTCTAAATTTAGGGTTATGAAAATTCATATTTATGCTTTTAAGAAGAAATAACAGTGTTTCGTGTTTTAAAAAATAAGGGTGATTTACAATACACATAGACTGCACACCTTGATACTAAGCAAAATGTTCCTGAGACATAAGCTTACATTATACAAAACATATGTCCATCCTATCATGACATATAAGCTGCGCTACATTCGCACATACGTCAAAAATCAACATTAACAAATTCCAAATCCTCCAAACCCGATTCTTACGTAAAATTAACAAAGCCCCTTGGTACGTTGGTCGAATCGTATATTAAATATCTTACGCGATCGTACTTCGACACTGCTTCGAATCACATGAATCTGTTGGTGACAGCTGCCGCGACTTAAACCCCAAAACCGAACATACCACGCGAACAACTCCGGTCGCGAATATCTTCACCGAGCCCGTTTATAAGATCGAGGAAATAAACAAATACTACTCCACCGTCTCTCCAAACAAAGCGTGCTCGCGCCCACGCCCGCGAAATCACCGTTCCCTCCACAGGGGACGAGCGGCTAATTTCGCTCCCGCAAACCCGTCATGTCCTCCCTCTCTTACGGCAACTCCAGCCTAGGTCCGTTCCCTCGGTGTAGAGCCCTTGAGTCATGCAGCCGCTCGCGCGATACAGATGACACAGCACTTGCAATCACGTAGCTACCCTCACACATCATTACACACAATATGTACATACATACGTGCACACCACATAAGTACATAGATTCTGTAAGGATTTTTTTTTTTCTTTTTTTACTATAGTTAATTTCGATCATGTTTCCAGAATACTAAATACATATACACATGTTCATTCCTTTCTCCCAGGAGGCAGGGACATGTTATATGTATGCGTTAGTTTAGCTCGAATTTTCTACAGATAGGGAATTAGTCAGTTCGCGACCTTTTCACAATCGCGGTAATAGCCCAAGCCGACGTCCGGCCACTTTGGCACTTTTGTGCGCATGTTGCTCACGCTTTCGCGGCTGAATGCCTTAAGCGTTCGCCTCCAAGCCTGGTGAAGCTGTCAAAGCCATAAGTGGCTTTATTTCTTTAGGGCCCCTTAGGCTAACAGTATAATCAGTGAGAAAGAAAAAAACCATCTATAATTTTCTTTTGGTTTATCGTGTTCAGAGATTAGTCAGTGTATATACAGTAATATAGCGGGGTGGTAGGGATCGCGACCAGCATACACATAGTGTTAAACACATGATGATATACACACATATAAACACATGAGGTATGATTTTCTTTTAGTTTGTCGTGTTCCGAGGTCAGTCCGTGTATAGATACTATTAATAATTTAGTAAAGCGGACGAGTTTTTTTTGTCTGTTGGTTTAAACATGGTAATCTCTGGACAATTGGTGCAGTCGGATTCAAAAAATTATTTTTGTATATGATAGCCAGATTCACGAAGAATAGTATAGGCTATCTGGAACTAAGCTAAACCTCTCAGCTAGCCTTAAATATTGATTTTTGTTTAAGTAAGTCGAAGTGAAAGTCTTCCCGAACTACTTTATCCGCATGCGCTGACGTAATGGTTAGTGATACGTAAATATAATATTCTACAAAAATATTGTTCTTTAGTATATCTAAAAAAGTATCCGATAACATATGCCTATTTCTTAATAGCATAAGCCACAATAAGGTATTTTGCGAGTTTTTATGTTGAAGATTAAAAATTGATTTTGAGCTTTATTTTTAGGCTTATCATATTAGTCCTTACGAACAAAGTTATTTCATCATAAAGACAATTTAAATTTTTCTTTTTATAGTATGTAATTAGGACACATAGTTCAGGAGAAAATGAAAAATTAAAATAATTTGTACTTGCGGGAAGTGATATCAATTATGATAGACTACACGGGTTCGTCGCGTTGGCGGCGCGGTATTTGTTGGATAAAAACTCGGGTAAAACCGAGGGGCACAGCTAGTTTTTGAAATAAATATAATTATTTACTGTAAAACAAGAATTTTATAATTCGTTGAATTGGTCAATGTATTAATTCAGTGAAATTCTGACCTGGTTTCACATAATGTATACATTTGTACGTACCTCTGCTTGGAGACGTTTTTGCGTTTGTAGTAGTGACTAAAACCGGAATAAAAATTTACGGAAATAAATATCAAATTGGAAGATTTTAAGGAAATAGTGAAAATCTCTAAAAGTTTATAATTTATAACATCTCATTCGAAGGGCTGGAAAGAAGCGTTACTCGTTTCCTTCGGCTGAAACGAGATGACACCTTGAGTAATAGTCCCAGTATTCCTGTCACATCAGACATTCTCACACAATTTTTCTTCTTAAAAAATATCTTACCGTGTCAGTAAAAGGAGTAAACTCTTTCATTTCATTTGTTTAGTTAATGGGAAATCTTGACGAAATGAATTATACCTGAAATACGTTGACGCAGCAATATTTTTTTTTAAATAATAATATACGTATTTATTTATACACAGATTTCAGAGAAGGAAGATGGAGAGCTCGGAACAACAACTGTGTGCTTGACAACCAAATGATAGCACTGGAAAAATACGTTCGAGACGGTGCGTGTAAGGTTGCCAAGGTAATAAAAATAAGGTTCCACTGCTTTTTTATTCAATCTCAGATCAATAGGTATTAGTTCATTCTATATATTAACGAACTTCTAGAAACTAGTTTTTAAATTGTAACGAAAAAAACATGTTTTGATTGTTAACGTACTATAATCCTTACAGAGTAATAATTACCCTCTCTATATTATGTTCAATGGCACTTATTATTTTTGAAGGGTGTTTTTTCCTGGCAGCGCTAATCCTCACTTAATTTTTTCGTCAAAATTAATGATTCAATTATAATGTAAAAGCTTTTGTTTTCCGCCATTATCTATAATTATAATAAAAGAGTAAAGAGTCGAAATCTGTACATTGAAGATATTTGAGAAAACATAATACGGTTGGTTTAGTATCATGGACAGAACACATTTTAATAGATTAAGAAATTTTTGTCTGTCTGTCTGTCGGTATGTTTGAAAGCCAATCACACAAAAACTATTGGACCACATTTAATGAAATTTGGTATGATTGTAGTTTATAGGCTGAAGGTACATTTAGGGTGTATAAAATATATGTATGGACATTTTTATGGTTATAAATTGCGTTTAGGTTATGTACTTATAAAACAGAATGTTTGTAAATTTAATTTTGTAATATATTTAAAATATTATTTAAAAAAAATCTCTTATTAAGGAGTTGGCATCATCTAGGATATTATATTTCGTGAAACAAAGTGAAAAGATACTAAATTTTTCGAAGTTATTTTATCTTTACGTAATTTAAAAAACAAATACCATAAATGTAAACTTATGTATTTTATTTTCCAGGAGTATTTATAGATGGCGCTGTACGACTTGGTTTAAAATTATCTTGAAATTGGTTTCATATTATTGTCACACTTAAGTATATTTTCTGTAAGTACTTAAATTAATAATTGAAGACTGGGCTTTATTATAATTTATTAACAATTTTAGATAGATATTAATACTATTTTTAAATGTTTAAATAAGTAAGAATATCTATTCTATCTACATTTCTACGATACACGTCGTTGTTTGGCGTTTTTGCGCAATTAAGATATTTATTAAATTACTATAAACAGACATAATATAAAACATTAACGGTTTACAAAAATAAAGTTATTAAGTAACATTCAAAATTATTTTGCTTAGGTATTCTCAAAGCTCATTGCAGTCAAATACCGTAAGGTGAGATCGAGGTGAAGGGAGGTTTTCATTTAGTTGCTGTTTTTCATACAAGAAATATGCCACGCGTGCGAAGTCGTGGGAAAAAGTTAGTAACAGTATAAAATGAACGTTTAGTTAAATAAATTGATTAAAAAATCATATGGAATTGCATTACTATCGTTTTTATATATTAAAAGATGGTACTATTCATAATGGAAATATATTTAACTAACATGTACGAGGCTACTGAGGCAGGCTACGAGGAAACTGCCTCGTTAGTCTCTAGGTCTCAAGCGCAACTGCTATGATCGAGGTCCTGGGTTCGATTCCCAGGTTGAGCAAAGTGTTATTGGGTTTTTATATGAAATTTTCAGTAACAGCTCGAGGTTTGGCTTTGAGCCCGATGAATAGCAATAGGCTCGCCCCTATTACACGGAAACTAAAAAACTTACACAGCGAACTGTGGTTGTTCGTTAGAACACTTCGGCCTGACCCTTCGGGGATACAGGCGTAAAGGTATGTTATGTTATGATGTACGAGGCGCTATAAGCGCCATCTATTATCAGATTATTTCTCTTTATATCTATTACATTATTTACGTACTATAATGTGTGGAATATTCAAATAGGTCCGCGAGTATTTTTTTTTAAATATGTTTCGAGCTATTTATTTTAGAAAACTTGAATACAGTAATTATATTGTCCTAAAAATACCAACTGCCGATAAACGTACGTCCATTCAAGGCCGTAACCATTTTCCTTGCCCTGCATCCGTTCACTGCTGAACATAGGCCTCTTCCATGGCATCTCGGTGGACCTGATCCTAGTTCCTGTACATTTAGTCATTGTCAACCACCTTGCGCTGGTCGTACATTTGTCTTCTAGTAAGGTGTCCCACATTATGGTTATCTAAATGCAGTATTCACTCTAAAACCTATATCCTCATTATTATCGTCATGGTAGCATATGAATTTAAAGCAACGGTGGTTCAGATGTAGGGGTACGGACTTCGCGTCGATTTACGTAAGTTCGAATCCTTTCAATGATCTTGAGCTTTCGGTGTAGAAAAACATCGTGATAGAACCATAGTGTAGTGGTAGGGTATTTTCTAATGGTTGTCTGGCTAGCTAATACCCCTCAAGATGGAAAACTGTTGCCAAGCATCTATAGGAATTTTAAAAATGCTACCACGGCTGAAGCATGTAAGCAATGCTAAGTCGAGGTCAGTACAATTGTGGCACCCTTGCGCTTGTTTCCATTTCGGCTGAGTGCATTTGAGCCAATAAAGTCAGTCAGTTCGAAAAAAAAATGGAACTAGGTTAAAAATAATTAATATTCAAAAGTCTAATGAAGGTTACATTCCACACAACGACCGTTCGTCTAAGGAAATTCGAAACTAATTTCGCGTTTCAGCGGTGCTATTTGCGCCCCGATAACTTCATTGCAAAGTGATTTTCTTTCTGAAACCAACGTACGTGGTAGCATCAGCAGTTTAGTCTACGTGACAACTTCGCGTTGTAGCGTTCTGGAAATTAAAAACTTGAAAATTCAGTTTCATCAATGTTATCGGTATTGTAGAAGTTAATAAAGAATCTTTTAATAAAATATAATAATAACATTGTATATAGTGTGTAGATATGCATATAAATGTATAAACAAACATATCATTATTTTTTAATGTTATATTTCTTTAGGCGCTTTATGAAAAAAATAAGATATTGAACATTTACGATGCGCACGCACATTGCAAAAAAAAGTCTACACTACGAAAGTTGCTTGCTTGTTGTGAAGTTAATGACACGCGATGCTATGCATCGCGTAACTATTAACGGCCGTTTTCAATAACATATCTGAGTTTACTATCCCCGATTAGTACATATTTGTAATAAGTACTATCTTTAATTTAAGATAGATATCGACTTCCCTCTTATCTATTCAAGCTATTGGATATGGATATACATATATTATGTAGATACGAAAAGCTATTCATTGACAGGTTATTGAAAAAAAGTAAGCAGAAAAGGTTATATTTGTCTATCTTTACTAACTGAAACAACATATAGATAGGTTATTGAAAACGGCCATAAGTAAGCAAGGAAGTATATCTTTTATCTCGAGTTAATAATTACACATGTCAAAATTTTCTGTCTAAGCTGCAATCCTAGCGATACCACAGTAAAACTAAAACTGGTAGTAAAAACAAACGAAACATTTCATCGTATTTAAAAACTTTCATAACTACTATGTATTACCCATAAATTACAGCTCAAGCCGAAGAAGTTGGAAACTAAACGAAAATTTGATAAGTTAATTTCGTTGGAAACCAAATATGAATTCATAAGTACCTGCAATTAGTTTATTAAATATTTCATTAAATTTACACAGATCCAGTTTATTAAACAATCCAGTAAATGTAATCTAAATCATGTAACTATTATCTTAATTAGATGAAGTAGATATACTCTTACATTTGTTAATATTAACTTATTTGAAAGTAAAATTTAATTTACACCGTTTGAATATGAATATAATTGTCTATATTGCATTTTTTTTTTATAATTGAAGAAGTAAAACTGTTTCCATTACAATGTGTAATTATTTATGTGCTTTCTTTGTTTTTCCAGGCTAATCTATGAAACAACTGAACCCATTGTATCGAAACTTTTATTAGCAGATCGAGGAATTTTTAAAGAGTAAATATGCCTTATATACTTTTTCACTTTTCCATAGGAGCTAAGCGGTAATGTTTTTTTTTAGAAATAGAAACAATCTACTTCAAATTCTGATACGACAAATAGTTCTCAGGTCCTTATCTTTAGGTTTTTATTTAAAAATAAGTTAGGAAATGTTTTCTTTAAAAGTGTTAGATTTATAGTAATCAGTAATGAACGTTTCTCTCAATCAAATCACAACAAACACAACACTGCAAATAAGCAATTTATTTTCCAACACGTCCAAATCCAAACACCCTGGTCTTTGTACAGTCTCTTTCATCTGTTGACACACATTCACTTCACTCGTAATCGGCTCGCAGTCAGTGCTCAGTTCTAAAGGAAATTGACCTCGGGCCCTCTGAGACACGCTCTGCGACTCTACGTGCCCCAAATGCTGATATTTCACAAATAGAACTGGAATATAACAGTGGCCGGACCTAATTGGATCTAAGATTGACTTGAGATATGAACTAAAAATGTGTCCTAAAATGTTAATTTTCTACAATTCAAATACTTCGATGTGCATGGTTACATTGATATGAAAAACATCTTTTTGCGTCATATCGTGAGTTCCATTAAATCAAAAGATAATTATATAATGTATGTAATGTATGTATATATCAAGTACTACAAAAATATACATATTTAGATTTTATAGGAAGGAGTATTTGAATATTTGAACAATATTAACTATTCGAAAAGTTCAAACGATTCCAATAAGTTGAATAGTACATATTTTTTCAAGTAATAAATTATTATTAAATTCATATCAATTTAATAATAGTTCAAATTATATGAAATATTCGAATTATTTGAATTATTTGGACGTTTCAAATATTCGATTTGAATACTGTTTGCGCACCCCATATTACTTTGTATAAATAGCATGACAAATATTGTTGGAAAGACCTGGATGAATCTGGTAAAAGACTGGTGTAAATGAAGTAAAAAATGTAGAATAAGTAGGCATTTAACCTGCAGTGAGTTAAAAAAGCTATCCATTATAATAATAAAAAAAACTATATTTTGCTTTATGACTACATAGATTGCGTACATACAAATATTTCAATTTGTAAGAAAAATGTATAAGAAACCCTAGTGGCTATAAATCAAACCTCAGGTATGTACCGTTAGCTTGTGTCGAGTTGCAAAGAAATAATAAATTACTTATGGTATTTTTCAAACGCTTAGAAGTAGCACCATTTGTCACAGAAAGCTTCAAACTTTGGAAAAGCTCGTTTTTTCTATGACCTATATAAAAGAAGTTACTCCTTTACCTTAAAGGTTACACACATTATTCGGTTCCGATTTCTTATGCCTGTAAAGGACATAAGTGACTTAAATAATTCATCTGTACAGATTTTTTATATATTAGAAAAGTTCACTCAAATATATATAGTTTGTACTGGATCATGGAAAGTCTTTAACAACATCAAATAGAGTAGAAGTAATTTGTAAGATATAAGATCTCTCTAGAACTCCACTCATAGATCTGGTAAATATACTTTATTGGAAAAATAACCCGTAAGGCGTATCGATATAAAATACCTAACATGCCTGCTCAATTAATAAGCCAATGTTATCTTAAACAAGTTGTAACAATTTTTTTTTTGTATATTATCTTTATACGTTTACCAGCAAAGCAGTCTATTTTTTTTAAAAGCGATAATGGCTGTTTGTAGTCATGTCGATCGACGTAGGTGGAAAGAAGACATCATGGTGAAATCATAGCATGATGATAAGGTAAGATGGTTAAGTGCTATTTTCTAAATGCCCACCTAGCTAATACCTTTGTGAAATTGAAAATCTGTCAACAAGCCCCGGTAGGTGTATTCCGGCAGCTACACTTAGTACCAGTTCGTCTAGGATTAGCGTATTACGATCTTGGACTACATCGTTTCTTAATATTGGCTTGGATGGTCACACGCTAAACCTATCTATACAAATAAAATTGAAGTATCTGTTTGTAATGTCAAAATAACAGATTTTTACTAAATGTATATGAAAGTATATACGAGGCCTATAACCAAAACCCTATTTTTACAATTTTTGTCTGTCTGTCTGTTTGTTCCAGGTAATCTCCGAAACGGTGAGACCAATTTTGATGAGACTTTCACTGGTAGATAACTGGTTTAATAGGAAAGTAACTTAGACTACTTTTATTTTAGAAAAAGAATTAGGATACCGCACAAATAAAAAAAACTGGTTATGGTGAATCAATTCGCGCACTTAAATGGCTTGCGCTGAGTAAACTTTAAGAGATATAGTAAATTAATGTACTAAATAATTGTATACTTTAAAAAACCTACAAAAAGTCAGTAAGAGTATACGTCTACGTTCTAAAGAACACTCACAATAAGCATTTTTGTCTTTAAAATAGCCGGGAACGGGGGAGCAAGATTCGCGTGGACATCCTGTAGTCCACGTGAGCGAAGCCACGGGCACAGTTAGTAAAGAATAAAGTTGCTCAAACTAAATATAATAATAGTAACTTACCCACAAATACGTATTCTATTATTCATGACAATGGTAAGTTATAGTCATAAATCAAAAGCAAAATATTTTTTATTCAATTTAGACCCTAAGAAGGCACACTTATGAATGTCAAAACACTACCACCGGTTCAGAAAACATCCCAAATATCGAGAAGAACCTGTAAGAAACTCGATCGGGTTTATCAACATCGTTTCTTTTTTAAAATATTTTTTACAGTATTAAATTATATACAGTTATTATCATTTTCAGTAGATGTACAGAGAGGAAATCGCATCCAGACATCACCATCATTCACGTATTCAGCTACCCTAAATACCCTTTCGACAATAAAACTTGCTTAACCAGATCTTTGAACTTATTATCCGGCAAATCGGTAATGTGCTTAGGAAGTTTATTATAGAACCTAAAACAATTACCTAAAAACTTTTATTTGTTTTACTAAGTCTAAAAGATGGAATGACTATTTTATATTTGTAATAATGTATATTATGTAATGTTTATAATAATATTTTAAAAAATCGGGTGATTTTTGGCGGGACCTTGATTTAGTGGTTATTGTTTTATGTAATTTAAGCCTATATTATGTAATAGTTGTAATATTTTATGTAATGTAGTTTAGTTATTGTTCTTAAATGAAACTAGTTTGTAAATAATAACTAGAAAGATTCATTTTGGGTTGTTACAAAAACTCCCTAGACATTTTATTAAGGTTCACCATCTTGTTAGAACCAACTTTGAAGATTAGAAAAGCTTTTGCGGTGCCAAAAAAGACGAAGAAATATTCATGTTCTTTTATTATTTTGGAACTATTGCATGTCTTATAATTTTTAGCGAACTGAAATTATTCATATCACACCTTTATAATGTCATTTTCAATACAGCATTTTTTTTTTTATTGCATTGGCTAGATTAATAAAAGAAGAAAATAAATGAGTATGAACTTTTTCTGTTTCGGGCTTTTCCGTTACAGAACAGCAATTTCCGTTAGTCCCCAAACTGCCCAAGGGATCGGTTAGCTGAAGCGGTATCGAATACACAGATCTTCAGATAATGGTTGCAATAAATTCATAAAGCTAACAATACGATTTGATTTTATGAAAGTTTTTGTGAACTTATGATATTTATATATTTACTAGCTGACCCGCGCAACTTCGTCTGCATTAAGTAAAAGAGAGAGAGAGAGAGAGAGTTAGAGAGACGTTAGAGGTCGTAGGTACTACGATATTAGGTGCCGCCCGCCTCCATTATTCTGCATAATAAAATGCGCTCGCGGAACTTGATAATTATTTTGCTGCGGAGTTATTTTAAAGCTGTGATATCTCCTAAGATATTCATTTAAATCAATTACTGTAAAAGGTAACTCTGTTAGAAATTAAATACTTGTGATGAATAATGTATTTATATTGATAAGGATTATTACCATGTATATAAGACCACCTTCGCAAATAATTTATTATTTTAGAACAAATTTTATTTCTGTAAAAAAGAATATATTGAGTAAATCTTAAAAGATAGACATATGTTATCGCGGCACTTTTTTTTGAACTTTTTATGAAAAATAATCCTGTCACACATGGTTGTTCCGTAACTTTAATCATTCAGGCAGCGCATACAGTGGAAGTTCTGAAAACATTGAAACATTGAAACATTTCTCCCGTTTTTTGCAATATTTTTCATTGATGTTCCGCTCCAATTGGTTGTAGCGTGATGTTATATAGTTTATAGACTTACTCGATAAATGGGCTATCCAACACTAAAACATTTTTCCATTCTAATCAGTAGTTCATGAGATAAGTATGTTCAACCAAACAAACAAACAAACTCTTCAGCAGTTCCTGAGATTAGCATGTTAAATCAAACAAACAAACAAACTCTTCAGCTTTATAATTAGTATAGATATAGATTCACAATTAATAATTAGGTATGTTCTTCAAAAGCTGGAATCAAATACATCATCATATACACAATCATATTATGATCATTTAAATTGGTCGGCCAGAATAAGAATAAGGGAGGTAAAGAACAGAAAAATGTCTTTAAAGATTTCACTCTGCTTGGGATAGCCTGATTGATAAAATACCTCTACCCCGCACAAAATCACAGCCAAATAACGTTTCTACGGTAAGCAGGGTTTCCAAATCACCTTGGAGAATGGGGGCTTCAAAGTCCGCAACACACTAGTGATACCTCGTGTGCCACGGTAGCTGTTAACTATCAATCTGGTGGTGCGCTTGTTAGCTACCTCAGTATACTATTTCCATTTCTTTATTTTCTCGATGACAGTTCTAATTTGATAGTTGTAGTGTTGTGACCAAATAAGTAATGATATCGATCGCATACGTCGATATCGATAACGATTCATCAGATTTTGATTTAAATAAATAAATAAAGGTTACCTGTCGTTATAATTATTTCGTTTCATTGTTGAGTACCTACCTATACCTACTTATTTTACAACAGCTTCGAAAATTTTGAAGAAGTTGGCATTATCAATCCAGAATTAATACGTGTACCATCTTGTAATGAAATATAATATTAGTTAATAAATTTGTACAAAAGTATCGGGCAGTAGTTTAGTTTCTCACATTTTGTAAAAAAATATCGGGTCTATTATCGTGTTACGTTTATCGATATAGCTCCATCCCTATCAGTTTCTCCGACTCTGTTATAACCTTGTACGTGTGTGAACGTCATATTTTTATAGAATAATGCATATATAATGTAAAAAAGACGCTCGTTCAAGTTTTCACAGGAGCTGTCATCGAGAAAATAAAGAAATGGAAATGGTATAGTATTTAAAATTAAAAAAAATTCCATTAAATAACTTTCAGATTCCCTTGCATAAGTGACTATACTGTAAATAGTGGTAAGAAGATTACAAACTGAGCAGGATTGTAAAAATCTCTCTAAATTCGACGAGGTCAACGTCGTGCCAGCCTAGTAATGGTAGTTGTTACGGAAAAATTCGCTCCCTAGCGTCTAGCGTAGGTACAATAATTGAATTTTTTTATATACAACTAAGGTGGGAAACAAACATACGACCCATAAGCGGCTATCGTACCCTATGGACACTTCTAATACCATAAGTATCATTAGCACGTTGCCAACCCTGAAGTTCCTAGCTTAAGGAGCTCTTGAAACCCTACTTGTTGCAGGAACACAACACAAGATTATTTGGCTGCGATCTTCTGTAGGATGAAAGAATTTTACTACTTGGACTGCACCAAAGGAGATAAATCTCAAAAGATTTTTTTTTCTGTACCCTACTACTATAACGTAACGTATACTATAACGTCATCTACTTATACTTTGATGGGTTTTTGACTACGTTTCTGATAATCTCGAATAATCACAAATAATCTCGTAAGCCTTGCTGCTACTGTACCTACTTAACATAAATTAATAAATTGTGTACTAATCCCGCATAAAATACTTCTGTTCCTTTAAAATGTTGATGTCTTTAAAGATAAAGAATAATTAAATTTATGTTTCTGTGTACTATAGGGGTATGAAATAAAATACTCACTAAACTTCTCGTAGATGTAGATTCTAACATATATACATCTTTTACTTAACTTTAAATTACAAAACTAACTGAATGTAACCTAATCATTTATAATAAGTTTATTACAATTTTACAAAAATACGGTTCAATACGACACGTATACAAGACAACAGATTATTACTAAGTTCTTATATTATTAATATGGTGGTAGAAAACTTATACTTATTTTTATATTTATTTCACTCGCATTAGACTCGCTTTGAATACTTCAGAGTCGATTCCTACAAAAGCATACGTTGCATATAAATGAACACATGTATTAATATTATTAATCAAAACAGTAGTCATTAAAAAATGTAAAGCAATTATTATTACTAGCGATCGACCTAAGGTTGCAATTCGACTAGCGACGTTTTGATCATAGACTACATACAGTATTCATAAACAATGAGTATTATCTACATCACTTGCTGTCACTTTTCGTTAAGTGACAATGTCAGTATTTTGGGGGGTATAAGTTCAATGGCACTGGTCGGTTAGGATACACAGTATGAATTTATCTAATTAAATATATTAGTAACAGATATTAAAGATCAATTTTAGCTTGCTGCACTGCTTCTCCATATAAACTTTAACCATGCCAAATCTCATACTTTTCCGTGCACGCAATACACTTCAAGAGGTGCCGAAAACTTTTGCTTCACGTATTATTATATAGATTACAGTATTACTTTACTCGTTCCTATAGTTCAGTGAGATGACAATATCATGTCACGTTTTCATTCTTAGTTGCTCGTAAGTTAGTTAGTTAGTTGCTAGTAAAGTGTAATTGCTCACAAAGATCTCCAGATGGTTTCCCAACTTTCTTATTGAGCTTGCAGCTTGAAAAATAAAAAAAAAGTTTTGATCCGACGAATACTATAAGCATAATGAAACACAAATAGGTTTCATTTCTAACAAGAACAACATAAAATTTTGCCTTAACTAAGGTCCCAAGATATAGTCTTGTGCGTCTGTAAGTTACCTGTAGTTTGCTTGTTAGTTAGCCTTTTTTAGTGTTATAGGTTTAGAGTTATGGCCAAAATATCACCTCAAAATGTGACTGGCTCTTAAGTGCAGCTATCGGAGCATACCTATTGGTGCTTGGTGACAGATTTTCAACCTAAGGGTGGTAGATAGCCAAGCAGGCATTAGAAGAAGCCCTACCACCGTGCTATGGTTTCATCACATTTACCGAAAGTTCAAGCCCAATGCAGGGATTCCAACTCACGTCGATTGACGCAGTATCCGTACACATTACTGAGCCATAATTGCTTCAAATAACTAGCCTGGAGTAAGCAGACCCGATATTTGATCAGGACTGAACATAATACATTTATAATAAAAGAACATTTAAAATGTGTTCGTACATGTGAATGTATCTTATTAGTTTGTTAAAATATGTATGTATGTAGATTGTAGATATACCAGGGAAGAACCAAATCTTGGTCTAGGAGCTAACAAAGTGTCAACAAAATTACAGTAAGAACCAAAAGGTAACCCGCGATTACACTCATTCGTTATACATTGCAACTCATTATAATTTATTATCTTTGTTATTACGCTGAGAAATTATAGACCGTATGCTGATGTATCCAAAAATTAGAGGACACATATTTATTTGCAATAAATCCTGAGTCTGTATAATGCTATATACTCATCGTTGAAAATATTAAATAAATAAAAAAAGCTATCATTGACATATTTATATCTTCTTCAAAGTCGAGGTCTATAGCCGTTCTTATTATTATACCAGTGTGTAGTGACTAGGTAGGTAGATTTTATGTAAATAATTGATTTGTACTCTCGTACTTTTGTATTTTTTTTGCAATCCGTAGATGTAACTAGTGATGTCTCTTTGTCATTCATCTACAAGGTTTGATCACTTAATATTGAAGGATATAAATCAATTCTACCTGCATATACATATTACTAAGACCCAGTTATGATGTAATTTTGATAAAAATCAACAATAATATTTTCGAAATAATATTGTAATAGTTACATATTTTATTCCTCAGACGTTACTCCAAATGGAAACGTATAATTACTTACAAAGAGCCAGCTTGCAGATGGTCCCTTAACTTTCTTATGCAAGCTGCGGCTTGAAAGGGAAAAACTTTGCGGTTCGGACGCGTCTCATAGCATAATGAGTTCCTTTATTTTTAAACGCAAAACTTTATCTGTGACTGAATTTTATTTCTATAGTCAGAAAACGATTTAAGTAAAACCAAATTAGAAGTATTTTGGTTGATATTTAGCGGTGGAACGATACGGGTTGAGAATGATTATGAATCACTGGGTGGTAGGAAAGATCACGACCACCATACACTAGGTGTAACACTATTAGCCGTGGTATATTCAGTGAATAAGGGTGGGGATCTGTATGTAACTGGCCTGTGACCACCCTGCAAGTCATTATTAACACGTCGTTTAGTTTTGAACTGACTTTAAAAAAGTCGGAGGTTACTCAATTCGAACGTACATATATTTATTTTTATCCATGTTCAACTATAACTTCTTTGTATATTAACCGATTTGGATGATTCTTTTTTTCTTGGAAAGGGTTGTCTCATTTTAATTTTATTGGCATTGGACGTTGAACTTTGAAGACATATTTAAAAAATCTCAAAATCATTAAAGTCTGTTTTCTTTTTTTTATGAGTTGTCTTGTTCGAGTTTCGGGGTCCTCCAGTATATATTTATGTACCGAGAGACTTGCAGGTATTACAGCAAAAACTGTCGATTTATTACTTGTTCTCTGGACTACTGGATTACCTTACCATCGTGTCGCCGTTTTAGATTGTATTGCGCTTAACGTCTGCAGTCACTTTGCTGTAATTAAAAAAATTACGGTGAGAGTACGGAGATAAACGTAAACGTGAAATTATTCAATAATAATGTTGGAAACCAGAAAAAATTAAAATCAGAATCATCATTTAATATGATATAAGTGATATATAATTATTATAAAAACGTGGTTAAATATGAAGAAATAAGTTTTTTATTCCTGATAATTAAGTACTTAACTGTGTACATTAAAATAAATGTTTGTTAACACCGAGTTATTTTATTTAGGAACGTGTATCCAAATAACTAAATGATGATTATGTCTTTAAAGTTTTTTGCATTTTGGTGCGTTAATATTTCTAAATGTTTTGAAAGCTATAAAGAATACTGATTGCAAACATTGGTCAAAAACGCCAAGACTTGTAAAGATCGTCCGAAGCCTCTTACACATTTATATTTCCAATAACCAGCTCTTCTATTATATATATGTATTATATATATATATATTATCGGGTATGTATTTAAAAATAACGTCGATTTTACCGGTCACGTTAGAGCTCAAACTAGAAAAAAGGAGTAAGTTTTGTAGTTGCCGTCATCGAAATCGATGAAGACGAACTATACTGTTCACTGCATTCTATATGTTTACATAATTAATATTTACTGAAATATTTCATAACTCATATACAAAACTTATAAAAAAAAATTATAAATATATTTTAAAAATCAGATCTAATAAATCTGCAGTTCTGTCAGTACCTACATGCATTTTTTTTTCAATTTTCTATATATACCTCTGTTATAAAGGACAATGATCATTTATCACGAATATTATATTTTTTTGTCTGTCTGTCTGTTTGCATTTTCTGAATGTAACTCAAAACAGCTTAACTAATTTTTATATTTTTCACACAAGTATGTATGTCATTTCTCAATACTTAATACTATTGCCAAAATACAAGTAACTATTTCGTAATAAATGAGTTCGCTAGTATTCTGTGTAATCCAAAACGAAATTCACTATCTCATTCCTTATGTAACTTTAGTATACCAACCAATCATTGCCCCTGCTAAAAAACTTACAATTCCGAACATATTTTTAAACCAAATAACATTATTGCCACACAGGATTATTATGTGCACAAGAAATACGGTGAAAAACAATCGAGTCATGAACCGACATGTCTGGAATGTTTATTTTTAAACCATTAAGTTAGATTTATGAGGTAAAAGTGCCATTATCTTCACAGAAATACGAACTTCGGGCGCAACTTTAAAAAACATATAAAAGAAAGCTACGTAAATTGTAACAAAAAATGCATTATTGTTAGTAGATATTGCTTTTTATGATACATTTCTGGAATTTGCAATTACAGAGGATTAACAGCTATATTTTGTACTTTACTATATAAATATGTGCAGGGTTGCCAATATTGAAAGCAGTCATTTGAGAAATGTGTATAATTGAAAAAAACTATTATAATATAGAGTTAATATCAAAATGGACCAATGGGTGTGTGTAAATTGAATATATACGGTGAGTTTCAACGTTGCTTAATGGTTGCCTGGAGTACTATATAACTAACGAAACGTAAGCACCTTAACTATACATGCAACACTTAGCTACCCACATAAAAACATCACATACATATGTTACATACGTGCACACCTCACAGGTATATATGTTATGTAAGGAACCTCTTTTTTTTTGCGCTAGTTAGTGCAGATTATATTTTCAAATCACTAAATACATATACACATGTTCCTTCCTCCCTTCCCAGGAGGCATATATATGTTAGTTTAGCTCGAATTTTACGGATAGGGCATTAGTCAGATCACGATTTAATTGCAATCGCGGCAACATCCCGAGTCGAGGTCCAGTCACTTTGACACACTTGCGCGCATGTTGACAACGCTTTCGCAGCTGAGTACCATAAGCGAAAGCCCGGTAAATCTTTAAAAGCCATCGGCGGCTCTGTTGTTGGATAGGGCCCCCTTAGGCTAACAGTATAGTCAGTTATAAAAAAAAAAGGTTACAACCACGTAGCATTTTGATTAAGAATACAAATTATTTTGAGAACAATGGGTCGTCACGTGATCGGTAAATTATTTTACACCAAAATACCTACACATAAATAATTATGAAATAAAAATACACTAGTTGACCCGTAGTGGTATTTATCTATTTAAATAAATAAAAATCAATGTATTTATGTTTGTCCTATAAGCGTTGCGAAACGATTGATCAGATTGTGATGAAACTTTGGTGGGGTGTTCTGGCGACGCACACGAGGTTTTCTGACCAAAAAATCTCTATTTACCTATCTAATATTGGAAAGGGCAGAACAACGTCTGCAGGGCCAGTTATAGATAGTATAAATGTACAAGTTAACCCGTGCGAATATATTGCACATTATAAAATGTAAACAATCTAATAGCGCATGAGAGTTTTATAAATTGTTTACAGATGGCACCTCGTACATTTTAGTTGAATATATTTTCTATAGACATACAATATTTTAACCTGTATACGTATGTATGTGGGGCCCATGTATACTGACCTATTTAGCATACTCAGTATCACAATGGACGATGTGAATGTGAAATTTTAAATAATTCGAGACTTATACATAATTAGAACTTGTATAACATTTATTTAGATTAGACAAAATACTAGAGCTCTACCCATATTATAATAATATTAAAAATGCCAAATTACTCTGTCTGTCTGTCTGTTACCTTTTGCATAAACCGCACATACGCAAGGAAGTGGCGAGCGGTGGCATAGAGGGGACATGACGCGACGGCACGAGGAAGCGCGCGGAGCTCCCGCGCCATTCCGTTTGACGTCGCTATACGGTTCGATTTTACTACCAAGGTGCGCCAATAGATGTTTCGCACCTAGAAGGTTTGACCTTAATGAAGTTTAAAATGGAATTAACGAATAATACAATTAATATATCGAATTACAATAATAGGTCCTGTTCCATACTAAGGTATTTGTTTTGTCGCTGGTTTATTTGCGAACATAAAATAAATGTGAAAATTATAGATTTTTTTTAATTAGGCACTTTTTTAGAAAGCACGTCCGAGTAATACATTTAATATTATTATATTAACATAGATAATAATAACATGTTTTGACTTTGGTTATATACAGGTTCAACAAAATTACTCTGTAAAAGAAACTAATTGTGGTAAAATAAAACCAGCGAAATGCCGAATTTATTTTTAATGAAAATATTGTCAGTTTATTGTCACTAACGTTTTCACTAGATAGAAACAAAAGGTAACTCGATTAGACGAGAAAGTTTTTCAACGAAATAAAACTGTTAACTCGTTACGTTTTATCTTTTGTCTGTGTATTCTAAAGAGACGAAGATATATGTCTGTCTTTAGCTATTTGTGTGTTTATATCTACCTTATAAAAAGTGTAAAAGGGAGCTTGGTAATTTTATTATTTAGATCAGTTATTTATACATAAATAAATAAAAAATGATCTTAAGTTTCAATTCAAAACTATAACTCAACCAAATTCATTCTCTCCATGAACATAGATGAATCTCGAACATATCAGATCTTTTGAATATCTTGTAATATGAACGAAACTACCTAAGAATAGTATCTACAGTATCCACAATAAATAGGAATGCTCTACATGTATCTACAGAGAGATCATCACATAGAAAGGAGTCATTCTTAGTAACAGTTAACAATTAAATGAACAAAATTTCTACCAACATTGACATTGTTTTCTTTCAAAAGAGGTATTTTAACTTAAGAAACTTCTTACCGGTCTTTTTTATCTAAACCAACCTACCTTATTACATAAACTATTTAAATTACTTTATATTTATTTAAACTTTTAAATGGACATATTTATGTTATATAACTAAGTAAAATAAAATACAAGAAAACAAATGTGTTTACATTATAACACTGATTTTTGGGATAGACTATTGGAAAATAAGCGCTGGGTGACCTTTGGTGGTACCTTTTTAGACGTCCATTTAACATGAAACTTAATTATAGAGCTCCGTATTTATATTCAATTTAAGTCAAAAGTAAACTTTATATGATAATATAAATGAACTTTATTTCAGTATAATTTTTGCAAATGAAATATTCATACCCAGCCCGTTTATTCAAGACCGTATAAGTATAAGCGGAAACCATTTGCGTAACAAACCAATCATGTCCGCTGCCAGTATCAACAAAGCGAGCTTTTTCAATTTATAAACCGTTATGTGCATTTTCAACTGTACTTTGAAATATTTATATAAGCCGTTTCAAATCTTGTTTTATCTTAGTAGCTTGGACAATAAGGATTTTAGCTAAAGTAGTAAACGTGTCAAAATTACAATTAAACGTCTCCGATGGGCGAAATATTTCGTCAGGATGGAAGAGATCACGATACTCAAAAGATTTCTGGAGGTAAACTCGATGAACGTGGAATTCAAAACAGGCCACCTAACCTCAAATAATTGTATAGCGTTGATAACGATGAAAAAAATAATATGAAAAGCTGGAAGAAGAAACCAGAATCAGATCGGTGTGGAGGGAAATACTGGACCAAGCTATAGACCCCGCGGCTGGATGAGATGCTGGTAAATGCGTTGGTTGGCATTTTAAAATACACTGAAGTGCAAGTGAACCTTAGAAAAAGTGGAAGCTGTGTGCAGGTGACGGTATAGTAAATAAACTGTGTAAATAGGTAAAAGGTCTAAATTAAATCCTTTGTTCACCTTTATGAAGCTGTTGGTTTATAAATTTAATAGTAGATTATCAGTTCCAAATACGAATATTTATTATTAGGAAATAGTAAAAAAATATATCTAAACAAATCCATTTTTTTATTCATTTCAGAAAAGAGGCGAGTGGAGGATAGCGTGCATAAAGATTTAAGTATGGAAAAGTCTTGGTTCATTTGGCTCGACAAAACGTTCTTAAATTTAATTGTGATATTAATTATGGCTAAGTGGTTCATTAATTAATTTTAGGTTTGAACTATTTACATAATAACATATACGATTTAAATCCTATAAAATATAACTTTTCTTAAAATCCAAATAATTATAATTTTATGTAAGTCTTTTTAACTTGTAAAGTATTTCATTACAATACGTAAGAAACTTTTTTTTGTACAAAAACAATCAAACGGGGAATATGTAACTACAGAGTCACAAATAGAAATAGATTTTTATTTAAATACATTCATGCGATTACACATAATAGATAATCTGCGTTAAATTAATTGAAGAAAAAAAACAAGAAACTAAAACTTGGATAGTATCTCATGCAGCATATTAACAATCAACGATCTCTCTTGTAGCTCTCTATCGATTCCTTTACTCCTTCCTTACTTTCATTATCTATTAAAATCCGTATTACTAGTAGTAATCCGTATTACTAGTAGTATCCATCAACCAAAAAAAAAGTAATAATTAAATTCATTATTTTCTACTATTACACCATTAGCTACGATATTTATTATACCCTTAGAATAAGTAAAAACTAGTGTCCGGCTAAAGTTTCAGTTTCGGTTTCGGTCGGAAATTGGCCGAAACTTAGGCTTAGCTGAAACTAGCGTTCCTATGCAAGCGTGCGAAATGTGTGCATTTGAAACTCACTTATATCACTTATACAGTGTTGCTAATGTGTGTGGAGTTCTCCAAACAAAAAATCTCAACTCAATCAAGGTTTTTTTTGGAGAATGGCGAGAAATCTAACATGTTACCACATTAATCTAACCATATTTTTAATAAATTTGATGATATAACTTGAATCGCTGATGTAGGTACTGAACTGATTTCCAGTTCATAAAAAATTCTGAAAATAGAAAAACTGGATGACGAGTAACAAATTCACGCTAATTGCTGGATTTTGCTTGGTATGACTATTATAGAAATAATGATGCCAATAATTGTTTAACCGCAGGGTTCAGTTAAGTCAATTATAAATGTAGATAATACTACATTACAAGGTATAAAGAAAATTTTCCACAATTCCGTAAGTTAAAGTTCAGCTGAAAGTAGAAGATTGGCAGATTATTTGGTTACGTTTACGGTTTCGGCTAAACATCGTGTTTCGGTCGGACACTAGTAGAAGCCTTTACTAAAGCAGTTACGCGATCTGAATATAACTAATAATACGATAATTCAGTGAACATTTCGTATTCTGTGAACCAGGACACGGTTCTCTCAACGCAACTATATCCGGAGGAAAGCCTTGAAACGGAACATCAAGACGGCTTACAGATCTTATCTAAATTCGCATCGCGATTTGTTTGACAGTAAAACGTGAGCGACAGTACAAAAGATAAGCGTATTGGATACAGACTGCATAGAATACTATAAATAGTCATCGATATTAACATAAGTACTAGAACAATAACCATACGCCGTGCTAGTGTCGTCTCTTCTTTTCTAACTAATTGCTTGACCAGCTGACAGAATGGGATAGATTGATGAGAGATGAATAAATGAAAGTGATAATTCTAAAGATTTAATGACCTTATTTTGTTTCAAACTAAGCAAAGAGAAAGCCGACAAATTTACGTTTGATTTAGAACCAGAGTAAATAGGCATATTCTAGAAAATTAAAGGTTTATCATTATATATGACCCTAAATTTGTACCAGCTATTGGAAGATTCCAATAACGGGTACAACTTATAAAATTACAAGTAGTGATTTTTTAAATAATTTGGCACAACCTTTTTAAATTTTTAATAATGTACTTTATTTCTTTTCACTCCTTTATTACTGACAGTAGTAGGTACATCATAATATATATCATAATATATTATATCTAATGTAATGTTATGTTAAATTCGAAAGTATATTTGTTTGTATGTTTGCTCTTCAGTCACGCTTGAACGGTTGGACGGATTGTAATTTTTGGCATCGAAGTCGATTATGTCATGAACTCATGAAATAGAACATATTATGACACTATCTGTATCATTATACAAAGTTAAATGATTACTATAGTTTAATTTACGTTAAGCGAAATGGGCGGGTAACAACTAGTGTTTATAATATATCGACGATAGAAAGGCTAATTGAGGAAAGGCTAGTCAATTAAAATTTTCCTACGTCGTTATAAATGATGTAAATATGAAACTACATATAATTAAAACGTATAGCGCGAAGGTGTTGTTTTCGCCACTCCCGCGATATTGTTTCGCATGTTAGTACACTTACGAGTACATTTATTATGATATATAAAATTATTATTAAAGTTTATTTATTACATACCGAACGATTAGACCATAATACGTGCTACTAAATTACTTTACTGAATATTAATTGTTCAGTAACGGGCTAATGACGGAAATGAGCAAGCGTATAAGACGTACATGTTAAAATTAACACCCGCGAGGGTTCACGGGATGTCCGTGATATTATATTATACGGGTATATAATATTTTGTACGTAATTATACCCTGACGTAATCTGTTTGATATAGGATGGAGGATTATTAAAGATGGGTGTGATGTAAGTTGGGTATTATAGGATTATATAATGAGCATTTTGTTCAATATTTTACGTTATACTGTGAAGAATTTAAATACAGTTAAAACACATATTATAAAAATTATCTCCACTTAATATAATATAGTTTTTTTCTTTGTTTAAACACGCTAAGCTCTGAAACTGCATGCCGGTCGTATTCGAAAAATTCTTAGGCTTAAAAAACTCTTCATTTAGGCTACAACAAATATTAATTTTTGTTAAGTAAGTTGGAATTGGAAGCCATCCTAAGCTGCTTTATCCGCGTGCACTGGCACAATGGTTAATGATACGTAAATACACTGATCTACTAAAATATTGGCCCTTAGTATATCTAAAAAGAAGTTCGCGATAGCATATGGTATCACTTATACACAAGCCACAATAAGGCATTTAGTGTTTTTTTTTGTTAAAGATTAAAAATTTATTTATGAGCATTACTTTTAGGCATGGCATATTAAACCTTACGAAGAAAAGTTACTTCATCATAAAGCAAATTTTATGAATTTAAATTAAATATTAAAATAGTTTAGCAGATAACCAAAAATTAAAAACGTAGCCGGGTTTGCTAGTTCATAATAAAACACAACTCATCCAGTTAAAATCCTAACCACACGCTCTTATTCCAGTCAAATAAATCATGTATACTCGACGAACCGCAGCTTTATGGGCCTTAATATATTTCTTTTTTATTTTATCTACACCTCATTCATCTTTCTAGTCAAGTTGCGATATTAATGGACAGTTTTTTTCGAGAATAAAAAATTTTGCTTAATCATGGAACCGTGGGTGGGCATTTAGCGTTTTTGGGTCACTTTATAAAGTAATTTAGTTTTTTTTTTTTTTTTCGTTAAAATATCGAACAGTTTCGAAAGTGAGTAATGTTAAATATTAAAATCAATTAGATAAATTTGTAACATCAATTCCGACATCTAATTTGGCTAAAAGTATGAGGTTGTTGACTTGATTTTTTCTATAGTAATTTATTTTATGATGAATATAATAGTGATGGATAGAAAAAATCATTATGATAAAACCACAGAATAGTGGTAGGGTATTTTGTAATGCCCATCTGGCTAGGTAGCTAGTTACTTGAGAATATGGTCAAGCAATCTACCCGGTATTTGCACTTGAGACCCAGTGCCATAATTAGGCTTGGCGTGTTACCATTTTAGGCTACATCATCAGATAAACTCAGGTGAAATTATGGCCTATATCTGGGTGCCCGAGCTGTGCTCGGTGTCTTTTAAACAAAAGAAAAAAAGCACCAATGTAGGTATACTTGGAATGTAAAACATTATCTAAATACAAAGTTTCATCCAAATCGTTGGAGCCGTTTCCGAGAAACTAATTACATATATATATATATATATATATATACATATATATATTTAAATATCGTTTCTGAACTTTGATTTACTTTCTATTGTTGTTTTAACTTTAATATCTACGTTCCAAGCGCCAAATTTATTAAGGTTTACTTACTAGATTAGATTACATGCAATCAATAGGAATAGTACCATAACTTTAATTACAATAAAATGCAGTTATATTTTACTATCCTAATAATATGTATTTTAACGTGAAAGTCTGTATGGTTGAATGTTTCTTGTACAAATATGCAAAACGGGTGAATGGATTTGGATGAAATTCGGCACACTGGATTAACACATACGATATTTTTATCCCGATAAATGACATTTCTTACAATCTTGTATCAATTTATTTTGTTTTACGATATCCACGCAAACAAAGTCGCGGGTACAGCTATTTACTAATATAAATTATGATAAAATTTCTCAAATAATTGTTAACTGTTATATGCTAATTGGATATTAAATTTTTCTTTCGCTTTATGACTAAAAGCGTGAAGACCGATTATACGTTGTGATTTTAATTGCTTTTTTTTTAGATCTGACTACACTGTTAGCCTTAGGGGTCCTGAAGCCGCTGCGGCTTTTACAGCTTCACCAAACTTGGGTTAATTGATTTTATGACCCAGTAGATTTTACACTAATTTATTTATTTATCAAAAAGTTAAATGCCCTATTTAAAAAAACCCTAACCTGACTAAACTCAAAAATAACCTGACTTTTATTCTTTATAGGTTTAGCATTATCTTATTATATATAATATCTAGGCGACCGAACTTTGCTCGGTACCTTAGAAAAAAGAAAACACCTATCTAGTATATTTGGAATGTAAAACATTATCTGAATTATAATATAATACATAATCTAATTATATATATGTATATATTATTATGTTAGGGTTTTTTTAAATAGGGCATTTAACTTTTTCATAAATAAATAAATTAGTCTAAAATCTACTGGGTCATAAAATCAATTAACCCAAGTTTGGTGAAGCTGTAAAAGCCGCAGCGGCTTCAGGACCCCTAAGGCTAACAGTGTAGTCAGATTTAAAAAAAAAAGCAATTAAAATCATAACGTATAATCGGTCTTCACGCTTTTAGTCCATAAAGCGAAAGAAAAATTTAATATCCAATTAGCATATAACAGTTAACAATTATTTGAGAAATTTTATCATAATTTATATTGGTAAATAGCTGTACCCGCGACTTTGTTTGCGTGGATATCGTAAAACAAAATAAATTGATACAAGATTGTAAGAAATGTCATTTATCGGGATAAAAATATCGTATGTGTTAATCCAGTGTGCCGAATTTCATCCAAATCCATTCACCCGTTTTGCATATTTGTACAAGAAACATTCAACCATACAGACTTTCACGTTAAAATACATATTATTAGGATAGTAAAATATAACTGCATTTTATTGTAATTAAAGTTATGGTACTATTCCTATTGATTGCATGTAATCTAATCTAGTAAGTAAACCTTAATAAATTTGGCGCTTGGAACGTAGATATTAAAGTTAAAACTACAATAGAAAGTAAATCAAAGTTCAGAAACGAACATATACTAATCTATACAATTAATAAAATTGAAGTGTCTGTTTGTAATGTCAAAATAACAGCTTTTTACTAAATGCATTTGAAAGTATATACGATAACTATAAGAAAACACCCATTTAAAAAAATTTTGTCTGTCTGTTTGTTCCGGGTAATCTCCGAAACGGTTGGACCGATTTTGACGGGACTTTCACTAGTAGATAGATGAATTTATAGGGATTAACTTAAGCTACTTTTATTTTACAAAAAGAATTAGGGTTCCTCAGGGAATTATTTCAAAAAGTATCCTATGGCATTGTGTTAATCCAGTTCATTGTCTATACGTGTACCTTTCTTCCAAATAGGTTCTGCCGTTTTTGCAAGATTGAGTAACAAACATACAAAATTTCACATTTAATAATATTATTATATTTTAATTCGATACCTTTCTTTAATATGTACATAGGTGTGTTTGTTTGATTAACCTAAAATGAAATAAGTGTATTAAATTAGGATAAAGTTTCAGAAAACTGTTCGTTTCTTTGTTCTGTAGTAAATAATGCATCAATCATACTCTCTCAGCTTTGATGACAAGTTCTCTAAAAGTTCGAAGAAGGCCTATCTGTCGAAGATTTTCTCTTCAATTATTATAAGGCTTTACTGAAATACCTCTGGTATAATGATTGATATGCTACGGGATATTTACCATGAAAGAATGTGTATAAATTACTGTAGCATTAAGATTAGCGTGAAGTATTATAATCTTAAGAGGTTAATGAGGGATTTTAATCTCCCAATAAAAAACATTAAAATGATTACGGAAATTGTAAATTTTTTGGTACCTTTTAACTTTCGGCTTTTGAACGCTCAGACTTAGTAAAGTCTTTGAGGTAAATGGAAATAGTACATGTCCATAAAAATCTAAGTGCTCTACACGCTAGTCCTTATTTCTGGGATACACTGTTATATTTCATAGATAATATTAGTCGCTATTTTCTTTTATTTCTCAATGTGTCCGTAAACGCGAAAGGTTTCCTGCAGTATCTTTCAATCTGAGCGGTCTTGTCCAAAAGAGGTCAGATATTTTTTAATCTAATTGACCCATCTTCAGGCTTGTACATTCCTTTTCGTCTTTTGGTCTATTCTAAAGTCGATTCAATTACTGTTTATTCATTTGTTTGTTTGTCTCTCATCATAATGGCCAGTCCAATCAGATTACAATTATTTTATATCTTGTATTATCCTTTATTTTAGTTTTATACCGTATCTCGATAGCTTTACCGATTTTTATATTATAATTATTTCTGTACTTCGTTGGCATGTTTTGAACATTTGTATATTTAACATATCGAATGTTTTACAACCGTACGTCAAGCAGGGAGGACGGAGATATCATGGAGTTTTCTTTTGGCAGCGATGTAGTAGTAATTTTTCATATTTGTTTCCAAGAGACTAGTAGTTATTTTATATTTTAGCTATCTTGCCATTTATTTCCTGATCTTATCCACGAATAATATAACTATGTATTTAAATAAAATGATCAATTTTACAGCTTGACAGAAAACAATTATACTTAAGAACAAGAGTCGGCGTTTTAATTAATGTTTACAAAATCAAAATAACATTGATGTAAATTGTAACGTGTTCATGAAATATGTAATGTGTAACAAGTTTAATTGCATTTAATTTATTAATTATATGTATAAAGATTTTACGTGATAAAATTTTTGATTATTTTTTAGAATTACTAGTTAATTTAATTAGTTTTAGGAGGAAATCTCTGGAATTACGATTCAATTCTGAAAATTATTTAACTGATATAATGCTAAGTTCTTTTTGAGTGACTTAAGATATATAATACGTTACTGTTATTAAGTTTTATATTGTACTTATTGCATATAATATCGCAGCCGGTTGATAAAATTAAATAAAAAGAATTGATGATGATGTAAAATGAGAATAAATTGTAGAAGGCATTTAGAATTTTAAACATGTTGATGTAAGCATATTTTTTTTATTGGAATTAATCACATTTCAATTAAAAATTCGTTTGATATAGCAATTCGGAAACAAATTTGCAAACATTGCGTGATATTAAGCTCTAAACGAAAATTCTTCAACCTTATTGAATAGCGAATTAATTAAAATTTCATTATTCAAGAAAAGATTATAACTTTCCTTTAGTCATTTGCATATTTGACTGAAATATTTAAAGAAATCCTCTTTAAGAGTGGTCTTATTAAATTTGTTATAAGTGTTCAAGTTCTTAATTCAGGCCCAAAACTTGTATTTCTTTTCTCTGGTCCCGTATAAAAATTCAAAGTAACTTCTTTTCGGACACAAATGAATTTTAAGTAGTCTAAACTGATTGCTACTTTTTAGAAATTTATTTCCGAATGATTGTTCTTTTAATATTTATGTAGATAATGTTTACATGTTTTGTTTTTAACGAAGTTCCATAGGCATGGGAGCTACATGGGAAACAGTGTCCGACCGACACTAAAAAGAGACAAACACATACATCTGTAGGATTTATCCTGCGAGAGAACGGGATAGAATATACACGGTTAAAGCAAGTCCTCATTTTCGACTATGATCGTCGTCGAATTGACTTAGCTATATGATGATCTAACTTGTACATACAGTACAAGGGGTTAATAGTTTGACTCTCGCTGATTTAAGATTTTTATACACAAACTTTTTTTACTTTTTGTTTATAAATTTATGAATATAAATACGTAAATTGAATGTACTGATTGAGTTTATTATTTATAACTTTATATTTTTATTATAATAATTAATAATAAAATGTTTATTCTCATTATTTTTAAACAGTTTTTTTTATTCTTTACAATTTTATTACCATTCTTTCATTGTGCTTATTATTTATTAACACATAATATATAGCGAAAATAACTTCGTTCCTACCGGATGTCTCATGAGACCTCTCGAGTTTTTTTTGTAAAAATCCTTTTTGGATACTAACTCATATATATAATTATATTAATTGTTTATAATACCTCGGCAAAATAACGGCACCGTCTCATATGAAAAATACAGTACAGTTCAAACAGAACGGTCTGCATACATATTTCTCCACGCTACACTTGAAGAACGTGATGTAGTAAGACGGAGGGAGTACTGGCTGAGAGTTGGTTTCACGGTAAGGTATAAAGAACTAAAAATTATAAAAATTTGAAATAATAACAAAATATTAACGTTATCTGTAACTTATAATACTACATTTTTTGCTAATATAAATTATATGATAAATTTTAAATGATGAATTAGGGTGCATTGAAAACCTTGTATTTAACTTATTAAAATGCGGATATTTTGGACTCTTACATACATAATACTAGTTAGGAACGTGCAAAACCAAATGAAGAAATAATTGCAAAATCGAGCGAATGGTTCAATTCTAGTGTCCCATCGAACCGACTCAATTATGCAAGGTATCAAAGCCAGAACTTAATTGGTAGCGGTTTGCGGTCTCATTTAATTCTTCATTAATAGTGAAAAGTGCAGTTTGTCTATATTAGAGATACGTTTGGAATTATTCTTTGGGGAAAATGAATTTACATTTTTTAATTTTTTTTTCAGTATGGACTGTTGGGCATTTGTTGATTGTTGTAGCACGTATCTAAATACATATTTATATAAATTATGATAGTGATTGCATTTGAAATTTGATGGGTTAAAAATTATTCAATTCAAAAAAAAATATATATTCAATTTAAAATTATCAAATTATTATAGAGTGGAGATCATTACGTGAATGACAGTGATGTCTGGAAGTAAATATCTCGTTGTACATATAATAAAATTTATAATAACTGTAAACAACCCTTTTAAAACAAAAAATATTGTTAAACCAAATCGAGTTTCTTGTTGGCTGACCGTTTTTTGATATTTTGACCGTACTGTATATACTGTATGTACTTATAGTGGAAATGGAACAATATATTTTTGGATTGAGTTTCAAAGTAACATTAATTCCTTAAATAAGAAAATATCATTATAATTAGTTATTAATTAATTAATTATAATTCTCCACTATAAAGTTATACTATACTAAGTCACTGTTAGTACACTGATTAAAATATCTTAAATAATCATTTGTTATACTTAGTATTTAAAAATACTTACTCCTGGTATACAGAATTGTAAGCATTTTGTTTATGGCTTTCTGTTTTGGATTAATTAAAATATTATATTTTTACTCATAGGAATAAACCCCATTCGGCGTCACTCTGCCTGTTTCTGTCATTGTTTAATATTGATAAGATTTCTTCTAAAAAAGGTAATAAATTAAATGCAATTAAAAACTTTAAAAAAAAATGAAGCAAGAATACACTTGTATTTATTATTTAAAAAAATCTTAACTTACGCGGTAGTTACCCAAAAGAATATTTTTTATCTAAACTGCTAACCACTCTCCTAACTACGACTACGGTAATGCTCCATTTTTAATTTAAAAAATCCCGTTAGACCATAGTATATGAACGATACTGAGCACGATAAGTCCTTTTTTTGTCTGTCTGTTTGTATGTCCGGATTTAACTTTAAAACGGCTCGACAAATAGTTATGAAGTTCCATACACTTCTTTTTAATTCTTATTGGTCACTTGATAGGCTATAAATGTTCAATATTACTTTTAGAGATCGTAAAATAAATATTTTCAAAAAGATATTAATGTAAACATCATTCCAGGATTGATAGACTATAATAATTGCTAACAATACTTTTAGAAGTTGTAATATAAATGAATTTATAAAAAAAAAATTATGTGCGTGCGTACAAAGTACGCACATGTCAGAAGTGAAACTTCTTTGGCAAACTGATTTTTAAATCTCGTTTATATTTATACTGATCCAAAGCTTTTGATATCCGAAACTTAGAGGGAGGGAAAAAGGAAGATATGTTAGGTATTATTGTCATTAAAATATTAAAAGTGTCGAAAATTAATATAAATTATAAATTCAATTTTAATTTATTTCATCGTTATCTACATTACTTGATGCGATTTCTATTGGTATTGTTGTGACTAAAGCATTATGATAAATAAAATATGCAATATAAGTTCGTGTTTCAAGATTATCTAAATATCTCGTAAATAAATTTTCGTTCCTGAATTTGTAGTTGGTGTGTTTGGATTATTATTTAACTGTAGACTAAATATTAGAAATTATCAATATATTTTTTAAATTAAATTTTAGAAAAGAGAATTTATTACATATTTGTATATTGTATTCAATGACGAGTGGCAAATTAAAATGCCACATGTTATTTGTAAATATTAAAACTTCCTAACCTTCAAACGAATTAACATAAAAAATTATATTTTAACAAAAAGATAACAAATATATTACTTACTCTGAACAACTGCCTAATATAGAACGATTTACAAATTCATCACAAAATGTTTATTTATGAATTTAACTAATTGTTTACACATTGTCTCTATGGCTACGTGCTTCATTTTACGTTCGCCCTTTCTCACTCTCTCTCAATCGCTCTCTCCCTCTCTCTCTCAAAACGTTTCACATTTTCGTGACGCGTTTCATTCATAAAAATTTTACCCTCATACGCGCAAAGAAGTTTAATTACAAAAATTATACACGGGAAGCATAAGAGCTATGAAAATTTTCAACAACACTTCTAGAAATCGAAAAGAAAAGAATTTCCAAAAATTAAAATTTTCATTAATTATTAAAAGTCTTAATGAAATTTTGTGAATGGGAAATATAACTCATTTCATAATTGATAGATTATAAGAATTGTTAAAAATATTTACAAAAATGTAAAATAATTACACAAAATTTAATTAGTATTAATTTTCAACCGCTTCTGACAAATTTTTCGTATACCATGAATTGTCAACAATAATTTCAGAAATAAGTAAGAAAAAAGCAATTTTTATAATTTAAGCCAATATTGATAATAACTGTAGACGGGAAGTACATGTCAGTCATTGGTCATGGAAGAATTGTCACTAAAAAGAGTAACAATAATGATCTGGGATGAAAATAATTACATATTATAAGCGCGTGCAGAGCCGCAGGCACATCGCTAGTTTTAACTTTTTTCCATATTGTTTGTTAAATTATGATCACACCATAGATTAATTATTGATAGTAGCCCGCGTTACAGTTTACACTTTCAAATATAGTTACTAATTTCAGTAATATTATAAGGTACGAATACTTTTCATTAGGTCATTAACGCATTTTTACTGCATTCAATTATTCTATACATTCTAGATGATAAGTCTGATATTCTAGGAATAAACTAATTTTATTTTGTGTACTTCTAAAAGATTATTTTTATAAACACAGAGATCTACTTACTAACAGCGCTTTAATTCTAAATTTAGCTTCTATAATATATTATGATATAAATAATGTGATATTACTTATAACAAAAAAATTAAAATTTTAAATTATAAATAAAAATACAGTAAAACCTCTCTAGATTTTCTTAGAATGTCAATGTGGAATCGTTGTATTTATTTTCTTTAGACATTTATGTAGACTTTTCTTATTAGCCGTCATCATTTCAGCAGAAAAACGTCCACTTCTGAACATAAGCCTCTCTCAAAGATCGCCACAACGACCGGTATCACCAAAATGTGATATTGTTTTTGTACAATTACATTCAAAATTTAAATGAGAAAAGATAATGTAGCACACCACACTATTTATTAGAAAGACTTAAGCACTATTTGTTATTTTCTTTGTATTATATTTATTTTTGCTCAGTGATTTTATTATTAAAAAATCCTTACAACTTACCAGATGTTTGAAAATTAATTAAATATTAACCATCAATGGTTATTGATAATTTTACATGTGTTAATTGGGTTGGTTTAGAAAGATTTGACGTCGACGACCTTAAGAGTAAGTAAAGTTTTTTTAATTGACTCTAATTATTAATTTCATCAAATTTTCATATCTGACTCAAAAAAACAATATTTATGTAGATTAAACTCCGTTTTTTATACGGAATGTTTACAAAAAAAACTATCAGTGTATAACCTAAGATATATCCTTAATGAACTCAAAAAATGAAAAAATATGAAAATATGACACTTTTCAGAAACATTTGTTGTAAGATTTTCTATTATAATTTCGGAGCACCATATCTCTAAAAGTTGACATTTATATTGTTGCTTCATTACTCTTAAATCCTGGTAAAAGCTTCTCCTTTTTCGTCGTTCCAATCTCCTAAGTTGTCAGGGAATTTGTCAAGATAATGATTGCAGGCATATTTCGGACGTATTCTCCATAGTTTAACTCTCTATTGTTACCAAGAAAATTTCTATTCAGCTTCCACAGTACTCATAACGCTCTAACGAGTCAGTAGAATAACAATATTCAATTTTATAATATACTAGCTAGCCCCGCATGTGTTGTTCTGCCCTTTGCACCTATCGCATTTTTTTCCGAAAATCTTAATAAAACAAAAAAGAAACGCATATCAATCATTCGAATCGTGTGTTATGATTTTGAATTCATAAAACAAAAAAAAAACAAAGACATTTCAGTTTTTCCAAAATGTTTTTATAATCAGGCTAACTTTTCCGATGTTTTTATCCCTTAAAAAACCTCATTCAAACTATTAGTAACAAAAAAAAAACGATTAGCCAAATCAGTGGAGTCGTTTTCAATTCATGTGTGCTCTAATTAACAACATTTAATTTTTATTTATGTACACCACAGTAACATAAAAATTAGAGCCAATATAATATAAGCATGAATTAATGCAAAAATTCCACGCTCTCATTCACCGATAATAAAAAAAAATATAGTATTTTTTTTGAGTTATTTAATCATGGTTGTCATAATAAAGTCCGTTCTGTACGTCACTCAAACTCATATTTTCGTGACTATGAAAACCTTGTACGCAATATTACATTTTCATAAGCACTGATATATTACATGAAATTCTAAAGGAGTTAAAGTATACACACTCAATAAAATAAAACTTTTCCGCTACATCTACGTGTACAACTGTACATAATATCTCGTGGAATGTGTTTTAATATCTTTAGTTTAAACCAAAGTGTAGCAAGGATAGCCGAGTACGGATAAAACGAGTGTTCGGGGCCAGAAATCCGGCAGAAGTCATGGCTTTAACATTTATATTACCAGACCCAACATTTTGAGAGCTCCTCTTGGATACCGTTCTTTCGCACTCCTAACAATCTTGTTCCACTCAGCAATAACTATTACGAAAGCTGTAACGTTTATTAAACTTTTCAGTTTTGTGAGTTCTAGTGAACATCTTTTTATTTCTTTTATTCCGTCTAATAGGTTTCCTTTTTTCCTTAGAAACACCCTCCGGCCTAAAAGAAAGTTAGTACATCTAAGATTTTGCTTCGAGTTTTCTGCGAAACTCAATGGTAAGCCTTTCTCAGAATAATATAAAATATCTGTATACGTCTAAAATATATTATTTTATTCAAAAACGATTAACTTTATTTTTCTGGTTCAAAGGCTACTTTCTTACAAATCTAAAGTCTTACTAGGCTTATTTTTAGAAGGATATTTTTAAAACTTTAATATCCTTGTAATACAGCTACAAAATAAACACTGGAATAGCTACGTTAGTTTCCGGGAAAACGTATAAATCCGAGATACTGTTTTAAATACCGCAGAATTTTTCCAATATTCAGAAACGTCAATTTTAAAAAATGTTCAATATTTAATGACATTAAAAACATGGTGTAGTTACTTACAAAGTATATAAATAATATTATACATAATATTTGCAAGTTACATATAGGTGACTTTTATGAAACTTACGTTTACTATATTTAGTATTAAGAATTCTTATCGAAGTCGCAATTCAAGTCACAAAAATTTGATCGTGAAATCTTTTTTTATAACTTTGAAATTTACCATGCAATTTGTATTTATGTTTCAGCGCGATTATCAGTTGTTAGTCTATATCCTCTTCATCACTTACCTATATTTTAGTCGAAAATATTGTTATATTTGATTTAATCAACGTTCCGAATTCAACAGTCTCATGTTGTGTACTGACATAATTTAACGAACTTTGTTTACAATTTAATAAGAAAAAGACTATTCAGCAAAATTCAAATGAACAAGAATTTCAAGATTTTAAATTTTTCTTAAAAATATATTTGAGCGTAAAATGACTCTGCGAGTTAAAATAAAATTAGTTATTAGTGATTTTTTTTTCTAAAATACTTAAATTTTTACTTTCGCTTGATATCACTATAAGACTCATCTAACTGATCTTTTGAATTTAGTTTTAATAAGGCGTTTATATTTGTACAATAAAATAATTATTAGCTTTAAAACATTTCAAAGAACTCGATCTATTTCTAATAAAATTTGTAAGTCTTATAAAGCATGATGCACTCACATTTTTGGACAAATAATGTTATATTTGATTTCTAAAAGTAAAAATTTTATATGTCTACCAATAATTCCTGTTCCGTTTTAGTTTATGAATTTCATCATAATATTAAAATCATTTAGGAAACAAATTATAATAACAAATGACTTTAATGTTAACAAATAAAATTTTGATGTTAAAAATAACATTCGGACGCAACGTTTGCCGCTTCCTACAACTTTGTTCTAAAACTTGGAATCGGTTTAAAGTTTGACACAATCGCTTCGCTACAGTGCCAATGCGCTAATTGTTTCCCGAGAGTTGTAATTATTTCTTTATTTTAGATTAATATAATAGAATACCGATATTTTCGTTTATCTATAAGATTGTACAAAACGACGTATGATATGAAGACATTGTGGCTCAGTGGAAGCGTTCTTGGACACTGCTACGATCGATATGGGTTTGAATACTACAGTCAGCCTGAGCTTTCGACGAATGAAAATATCATGATGAAACCTTAGCAAGTGTAATTAAATGCGATTGAGAACACAGAGTACATAATTATGATTTTATAAATTACTAGCTGTGCTTCATGGTTTCACCCATGTTAATTTTTTCATAAGACTTGCGTAAAATCCATTCTTAATGAACGTCTACATAAAGAAAGGAGTACCTATGCTAAAATATACTAATAGATCTCCTTATTTCTATTATACAAACTTTCACCCCATCTCTTAAATCCTTAGGTATTGAATTAGAAAAGAATATGAAACACGTTTCTGACTGAATTGCTAAATACCAATTTTCAAAGATTCATCTTCAATAATGACGGAGTTTCATACAATCTTTCATCCCCTTTTTCACCACCTCAGGGGTTAGATATCTGAAAATATTTTCTTAGTGTATGTAACAATTACAGAGTAAAAAAACCTGCATGAAAATTGTCACGGTCCTAGCCCCGCACTTTGGGTTGTGCGTTGATATGTCAGATAGTCAGTCTATATATATGTTAATTATTATTATTATTGATATATAATAAGCGTTTCAAACTTGCGAAGCTTATTTTAAGTAATTACGGATGAAAGATAACAATATCGTCATAGTTTTTATGCTTTGAAATAATTTTAGATCAAAACCTAGCGCTTTTGAGGATATAATACTCTTTATAGTAAAATTAGTAGGTTAAACAAAAAGTGCCGTGTTTATTTTTGAAAACTTTCAATTATGACGTAACTACACAAGAAATAATCAATTGTAGTTAAATCTGGTGACTGTGTGTGTGTAATAATTGTTTTTTTTTTTTTAAGTAATCATTTAAGAAGTCTGTTGTGATCAGGCTATTGTGTAATACACTCGGACTATGTTTTCACCCAATATTTCACGTAAGAATTGCAACAAATCTTCTAAAATTTTACAGAACAAAACCTTATTATACAGAAGTTCAACCTAGCAGTTAAATCGAATGTAACTTGACGTTGTCTTTACCGCAATAGCCAAATCACAACTTGACTTCTTCAATAATAACTTTCAACAAAAAAGGAATGGTATAGTTTGCCAGATAAACCCCACTTGATTATTTCTTGTAGGGCTAACTAAAATAAAAATTATACAAAACTAGCTACAATACCTTTGAAGGTCTAATAACAACCATTGAGATAATTTTAAAGCAAAAAAAAATGTAGTAACAAGATCGTTATCTAAAAGAGTTGATTACTATTGTATCCAAGAAGATGGCTGTTATTGTGAACATTTCAGATTTACATTTTATTTTCCTTTCTTTTAATTTTACTCACAAAGTTTGCTGGCAACATTTCTTCGTTGTAATCTACAATATCAATTATCGTAATAAAATGAAATTCCTTTTTTTTTTCTTAATATGATTATTTTCGATTGCCGACTCGTGTAATTATAAGTTTTTGAGAAAAATCTATGAATGCAGTTTTTCATATCTATAAAATCGATGTCATGGTTCTTTAGAATATATTTAGGCTCATAAAGTTTCAGAGTTCTCCTCACTGACTCGTTTAAATGTTTACACCCTGTATATTATATGGTTCATAAAATTATATTTACTACCTATTTTACACAACTGACAAATCCATCTAAGTAATCTGAGTAATTTTGAATTAAATTTACACGAAATTTTCTTCTTCAAGTAAATTTTATAAGTTTGTCGACTATTACTCGTTAACATGTAAACCCTACATAGTTTTCCATTTAACTTTTAACGCCCAAACAAAACTATTTAGCTGGCACGGGGAGGATACTTGTCTCTAACAAAAATTACCACTCTAAACCTTATTAATTACTAAACGTATCCTTGAATCCAAAAATGGATTTCACACACAAAATATTTTTGAAATACCTATACAACACTAGACAGACGAGAAAAAAATATCATTCCCAATTTACGTGTAGGGGAGTACCATAATTATTTTTGTCAACATTTTATTCTACCCCTTTATCGTTGTGATATATTCCCAAGACAAATTACAATTTTCTAGTACTAAGAATCTTAGAACTAAGCCACGGACAGACAGAACCGTTAACAGTACGTATTAACATTTATTTGTATTTAAGGTGCAAACAATATATTAATATATATTAGATCTAGATTTAGATAATAGACTATATAAATTGAATCGTATTATACATAGTACTATTGATTGTAGAATCTGTTCTACGAGTAATAATCCAAACTGTAGGTTGGATTGTAGCGCACCCGCGTAGCCAGTGCCGCCGTGGCTTCGTAGCAGGTCGGACGTGCTACGTATTCGTTAATATTCTAGCACCTGTATAATCGAGTGCATTATACGACATACTCGTTTCATAAAATTCGTAATAATACAAACAGTGATAGTGCTGTGGAAAAATTAAAACTTATTGTGTGATAAATTATTATAATATTATTTTTTATTTTGAAAGTAGTATTTTTTACACAGGTAAACCTTTGATGTGATCGTAAAATGTGCTCGCTGTACTGACGTGGGTACTTGAAGGTTTTTGTTTTATTCGTCTGGCGTTAGACGTTAAGCGCTCGTAACTAATGGCCTGTTAAGATAACGGAAGGCTTTTGCGGAATTTTAGTCATTAACTTTTTGGAAACTACATTGCTCGTGAAAGGAGAGATAATAAGTTAACATTTTTGTTATTGGTTTTAATATTCACATATATTTTAATTAGGCCAGTACTTATGAATTTATTTATTATCACATCAACCTCACGTTCAGAAATTAAGTTAATTACTAATAAATTAATAAATCACATATTGGAATTATTTAAAATAATTAGTACACTCGCAAAATAATTATTTCAATGAAAGTTTCAATCGTGAAATATCCAACGGCTGGAGTATATTATTACATGTTTTATACATATTATTTATAATCTAAATCGACATATGTATTATCTATAATTTTCAATAAATATCATACCGCAATTCTTCTAAATGTCTTCCGTTTAGGCGTTGTGATATATACTTACAGGTTTTCTTCCTAACATAAAGCCGTATGAACTTAGAGTAATAATAAACTATTATAGCTGAGTCGTAGAAAAAATCAAAGGAGGTAAAATTAAAATCTGACCGAAAACTTAGTACTTAAAAAAAAATATAAAATTTGTTATATCTTATTAAACAGTATCTAAATGTATTATATATATATAATTAAAATAATATATAATTGGTTTGGGTTAAATGAATATTTAATTGAATTCTCAGAAAATACTCGATATGGATAACATTTTGAATTTAGGAAATGTTTTACTATGCAAATTTATCTAGATAGGCTTCAAACCACCGAGCGAAGCTCAGTCGCATAGATACTTTTCATTATTTAGCAAACTTTCAGCCTTCTTCGACTTTGTATCTGCCTTGGCTACACTTTAATATTTAAGTAAAGAGTACGACTTAACAACACTAATTCGTCTACCAGAATTACGTTTAAAGTTGTTTAATATTTTTTTCGAATATTATTACAAGATGAATCCTGTTTTTACGTATTAGTAAAATTTACTAATATGTAACCTTACAAGACACATAAATATGTATATTCGCGCATGTACAAAGTTTTAATATCCAATTAATTTTAATATTCAATTTGACAATCCGGTGTGAATTAACTTGTACGTGAAACAAATGATTTATAAATATCGATTCTATATTTATTGTTACAAAAACAAATTGTTGCCAACCTTTTAAGTTTTATTTCACTATCTACGTACACCTGCTCATTTCTACTGTTTATATTTTGTCATATTTTTTTATCACTCCTACTTCAGTCTATAAATCTTTATATACTTACAAAGCCGTATGTAAACCAATAAAATTTACATTGTCCATATTATAACATTTCATTGTTTGAAAATCAGATACTTGATTTTAAACAATTTGTCCGGAATAGCGCAAATTTTGTATTAAGACTTAAAATAATAAGACGTACAATATAAATATTCATTGATGTGAACACAGCTTAATAATCGTCGAAAGTCAAGGCATATTCCGCAAAGCAAATAACACTGTTATGTTTCGTTTGAGTTAACAACGTTTATTTTATATGACGTACGCATTTGTCATTTTATATTAGAGTTTCCTCGATCTACGTTCCGCGAATATTACCCTATTTATCTTATGTATTTTTTTATCTTTAACTAAGGTGGCAAACAAGCATACTGGCAACCTGATGGTAAACGGCCACCATAGTCTATGGATGCTTGTAATACCATAGGTATCACTAGCGTGTTGCCGACCTAGAACTTTTCTATCCCAATGATCTCTGGAAACCCTAATCACCGTAGGAATACAACACAAGGTTATTTGGATGTGATCTTCTGTATGGTGAAGATATTCCACCAGTCAGACTGCTCCAAGTAAAGAGAAATCACCAAAGACGTTTCTCTGTGCCAAACCCTCTCTTAAATTTCCTCTCTTAAAATATGTTGTGAAAATAACATGAATTTGAACTGTAATCTAAACTACGTTTAATTAACATACGTTATTAAAAATCATATAAAGAGAGGCTTAAGACAGGGGGACCCACTGTCACCTATACTATTTATAGCCATACTAGAGTCGATAGTAAGCAAGCTTGACTGGATTGAACGCGGTATAAAAATAAAAACTAAGTATCTGAGCCACCTACGTTTCGCCGACGACTTAGTGCTGATATCAGAGAAAGGCAAAGAACTACAGCACACGGTGGAGTCACCAAACCAAGCTAGCAAACTCGCTGGACTAGAAATGAACCTGTCTAAAACTATGGTAATGACCAACAGCACCAAGGTACAAATATACGTCAATAACGAGCTGCTCCATTATACGGAAAAATACATTTACCTAGGCAAACAAATAAGCTTCGACAGATTAAACAACTACCAGGAGATTGAGCGCAGGGCCCAGTTAACATGGAATAAATACTGGAGCTGCAAAGAAATATTTAAAAGCAACATGCCAATCAAACTGAAGACGAAGGTTATGAATTTTTGCCTTATACCAAGCTTGACCTACGCTTGTCAGACGTGGAAATTTAACAAAAATGTCATAAATAAAATTATAGCATGACAACGAGGAATGGAGCAGTGTATGCTAAACATAAAAAGAATAAACAAAATAACAAAATAAGGCATACAAAAATACGCAACATCACAAAAGCTACAGATGATTTAGCACAATTCCTTGCATCGAAATGGAAGTGGGCAGGGCACATAGCACGCCTGCAATATCAAAGGTGGACAAAAAGAGTGACAGTATGGAGGGGGCCAGTGGGCAAAAGAAAGAAAGGGAGACCCTGCAACAGATGGGAAGATGAAATCAAACACACAGCGGGTCCAAACTGGATACAAATAGCGTAATCCAGAGAAAACTGGCTCAATTTGGAGGAAGTCTTTACCTGCAGAGGGGTTTTTACAGAATAATTTTGGAAATAGCAAATAATATTTAAACTAACTAACCAAATCTTTTTTCTTTTAACACTAACACAACTTTGTAAATAGTATTTCTGTAAGAAATAAATGGCTTTTTTATTTATTTATATTAAAAAACTGGCATTGCTATAAAATAAATATATATTTGAAGACTTGGAATTGTATTTTTTTAATGAATTAAAAATCAAAGTTAAAATATTATTTATTCAATTTAGGCCTTATGAAGGTACATAAGAATTAAAATACCACAACTGGTTCGAAAATATCTGTCATCCAGGAGAGCCGGTTATAAATTCGATTGGATTTATAATTTCTTTTTACCTGTTTAAGTAATGTTTACATTTATTAATAATCAAATTATTAATATAGTGAATGCACATACAGCGAGTAATTTCCAGATATTACTATAATTTACTTAATGATTTACCCTATAATAACCATTAGACAGTAAAACTAAAGCCAGAAACCAGTATTATGATTACTATATACATTTTGGATCATCGTAACACTAGTAGTAAAGTCTATAGCCTTTTCTTACGTTATGACGTTTGTTCACGTATTTATATGTTGTTTATAATTTGTTTTGGTTAAATATATATGGCGCAATGACAAGCTCAAGTAAAATCCGGACCCAAAACATACGCAATAACATAACAAGTTCTTCTGCTGTCTTGTCTTGGGCCTTGTCTTATAAATTATAAAAAAATATTACGAATATCAAAAAAGTAATGGTTAAATACAATTTTTTTTTTCTTTTCCTCACAAATTCTTCAATCGTTAATACTAATAAATAAGACCGTCATTCATAGGATTTCAATAAAATTACAGAACTGATAAAATCTTCTTGCCTTTTTATTATTATCTAAAATCTATTTTCAGCTGCTGTTCAAAGCTTTTATTGTAACGCTTTTATGAATTTGATCGTAAGACTGATAAATTTCGGTTACGTTTCATTTTTAAATATAATGATATAATCTCGTTTCGTGTTCTTTTATCTTTTCTGAAGTTATGTAAAAGAAATTGTTCGAACAATAAATTCGGCAATACCGTACAGTACCGTGAGGTTATACTACAGTCAACCAGCCAGTATATTTATACCCTCTTCAAGAAATCTTTACGCAGGCCGGTACAACTGTAGAGACTTGCGATAGATTGACTAACGGTGGATTGGCATCAACAGGCCATAACTAGTCTTTTATGCTCCCGGAGTGGGCTTCTACAAATGCGCCCTTGAAAAATTTCATTATGGGTTGTACAGCCAAAGTATGCATGAAACGGAACAAAACGTACACGTTCCAATATGGGTCGATTTGTTTGGGGAATTGCAGTTACCAACTATTTGGTGCCCCTTTCCTATTCCAACTGCTTATTCACTCGCGCGTGCACCATCACAAAAATCGTTGCCACAATAAAGTCAACAAAATAATTGGTGAGTAATTGTGGTATATCCAACATAGGTATTGTTTGTGGTCCTGGTCTGGTTATTTCTGCGCCCCTCCAGAGTCTGTGACCTTTGTCTTGGCCCCACTGTCCCCGCTCTAGTTACGGCACTGTTCAGTCATATTGTCGTCTTACTAATAAAAAAAAAAAACACCAAGTGCGTGTCGGGCCATGCCCAGTATCGATAGGGTTCCGTAGTTTCTCGTCATAATTCGCATATAAGGGGTAACTAATTTTCAATGGAATTTGTACGTAATTACTACACCAAGTACAGTTTATAAGTTGATCGACTATTGCTATTGCTATTGCTATCGGTAAGCCTACTTAGATGTGATAGTTTTTCTTTTAACTTCGTTTTATATACGACTGTCGTGAATTTTTTCACATATTCAAAAGCAGTCATTTATCAGGCAAGGGGTGGGGGCACTTGACTCTAACAAAATGAGTAAATTTCAAGCTTAATATTTCGCAAACAGATCACTGGATCCAAAAATGGTCACGGGATAGACGAGAAAAAAAATCATTTTCAATATACGTTATTTATCAAAAAAAAATATTTTCCTAGTTTTTATTTGACCTCTTTGTCGGCATGATGTTATGATTATAATTTAATTTAGGATAGATATGTATAAATTTCCAGCATACCTTACAATTTTCAGTTAATATAGGTTTTACAAATTATTATTACACAATTTTAATGTCCGTAACCGAGACGTTCTTCTTGCTCCGACAGCTCAGCGTAGAGATCCTTGCCTAGGATCTAGAATAGAAGTCAGCCCGGTGTAGGCCGTATCAGGATACACTGCTCAAGCAGACGACGCAGCATCAAATATCTTATCTATTGAGATTTCCTCATATGTAAAAGGAAAAGTTATTATTTGTATTATAAATACAAAATCCAGGTGATACTTTCCCGGTAGTGTTCTTTCAATGTTCAGTAGGTATTTGTCGTTTTGACAAAGGGTATTTCACCCATATTAATATTAAAATTATAAATTATAACAATTAAAATAACTTTTCTATATAAATATGTTATAAAATAAACTATCTTTTCGACTCCCAGGTCTGTTGTACAATAATTTGGTTTTTATCAAAACACAGGATAATTATGATATAAACGTTATTACTATTCAAAGGTCTGCCGTACAATCAATAAAACATGATCAGATCCATCCTGAAGAATCTGTCATACTCTCTGTTCTAATTTTCTCTTTTGTTTTCGTTTGAATTCAAAATTTCATCTTACTAGACTTTTCTTATTTTAAAAATTAAAAATAAATCTAATCATAGATTTATTTTGCTAAACTAGAACCTGGATAGAATATTTGTCTATACCTGAGAAACTCCTAATTGCGTATGCTCTATTACTATCAAAGAATTATCAATGACAGAGATTGTCATAATATTGCAATGTAAACAATACGAACCTAAAATATTAACAAAGCTGTTATTAAACCAAAATTATCAAGTTATAAATTATCTAAACGCATCAATACATAAACCTATCATTAATTGGTATCCTGGAAATAAAAGAATAGGTACACCAAAACAATAATAAGGTAAATCAAATGAACTTATGATGAATAATATAAAGTAGATATTAAATAAGATTATCTTCCAGATAAATAATATAACAATGATTAATATGTATACCTATATCAAATTACAACATTGTAGTGCTAAGAGTCTCGTGAGCTGAGCTGCGGACAGACAAACAGACAGACGAAGATAGTGAAGCTTTATAGCTTCCTAGGGTTCCTAGGGTTCCTTGTTGACTTCGGAATCCTAAAAAGATTTGATCATATTAGTGATGACCATAATAATGTTGCAATCGAAGATTCTAACACTAAAGAGTTAATTTTAAATGTAAACATTAAATCTATACATACAAATAAATAAAATTCAAATGTATGTTTTTAATTTCAAAATTACGGTTTTTTATTAAATTCATATGACAGTATATACGGTAATTAAAACAAATAAACAATTTTTATATTTTTTGTTTGTATGTCTATTTGTTCCGGATAATCTCCGAAACGGTTGGACCGATTTTGACGAGACTTTCACTCGCAGATAGCTGATGCTATAAGGAGTAACATAGACTACTTTTATTTTAGAAAAAGAATTAGGGTTCTGCGCAAATAAAAATTAATTCCGAAAAACGACGATTTTGGGTCACTTAAATGGCTTACATTAAGTAAACTATAAGAGATATATAGAAATAAATGTAGTACGTAATTGTAGATACAGACCTAGAAATATGTCTATCTTCTAAGGATCACCCACAGTACGATTACAAGTAGTACGATTCGCACGTGTGCTAAATCGACGCCATTCTGTAGTCCACGCGAGCACAGCCGCGAGCATAGATAGTTCATAAAGTAATTTTAAGAGAAATCAAAGCTTTTAAATGTAATATTGGAACAATCGAATAGTACTGAAGTGTTTACAAGAAATTTCATTATTGACAAGATGAATAAAGAACAACAAAGGAATTTCGATAATGCAATACCATAGGTAGACAAATTAATTTTGTGATAACAATAATAGTAAAATGTTCTCATATGTATAACAATGTTGCTAGACTATTGTCTCTGTTTCTCAACAATTCTGTAAATGCCATGTTGTAAGTGCTATTACGTTGTCTAGACATGCGTCGACGTTGTCTTCTCACCCTACCCTTGGGAACAAAGCTGTTTCTGTCACCTTCCCACCGTTTCATTTAAAGTCCACTTTATGTGAATAGATTATTAGATTGCATAACTTTTCTCTATGTAGCTTACCAGAAAATATAATGTATTGTTTTTTTACTTTGTCTCAGATTGACGTTCTCAGTTACTGCTCCGCTCCTAAGAGCCGTGGCATAATGCTATATACTTACTTATAACTTTTTGTGATAAACAGAGAAAAAAAATGTCACTATTAGTTCTAGAGATTAGAGCTTTCAGACAAGAAAACAATCTACCGAGCTTTATAATATTGGTCTTTACATATGAAATTAGAGTTTTATATGGAAAAAGTTAAACGAATAAAATATTATGAAACTATACATTTAATCAATCAAAGTAAATACCATTATTATCTATGTAATTTTGTCATTTCAAAGATAGTTCGTTGATTCCATTGCTGGAAAAATTGTGGCAGTGAGAATCAATAAAACCTTTGAAGACAGTTTGGAAAGCCTAACCGGAATTGAATTTGTTCCTTGCAAGAAATTGTCCAAATTACGAAAAAAGTGGTAATCTATTGGAGCAAGGTCCGGGAATATGGTGGGTGTTGGACACATTCCAATCGCAGTTTCTCTGCTTTAGCGACCGTCTGTCGTGAAGTATGGGGTCTAGGGTTGTCCTGAAACAACAGTGGGCTAGAGAAGTTGACCAGTCTCGGTTGTTTAACTGCTAGCTTTTCCATCATGGTTTGCAATTGTTGACAATATACATCTGCCGTTATCGTCTGGCCAGATCTTAGGAAGTTGTAGTGTATGATATCAGCACTGGTCCACCAAACACTCACCAGTACCTTTTCTGAGTCAACTTTCGCTTGGGACAGGATTTGGCTTGTTCTCTTTCGTTCAACCACTGTGATTAGCTTTTCTGTTCATGGTAAAGGAAACATTTTTCGTCACAAGAGTACGATTCAAAATTCCCTCGTTATTGTGACGGCTGAGTAATATAATGCAGCACTCAATGCGTGTTTGTTGGTGTGCTTCAGTCAATTCATAGCATACCCATTTCTCGAGTTTTTTAACTATTCCAGTATGTTTCAAGCGAATTAAGTTTTTTTTAACACTCACACCGAAGCCGCTAACTCTGACGTTGTTTGCGATGGATCCGCTTCCACGAACACCTTTTATTCTTCATTATCAACTAGGGGTCCACAGGATTTGTTAGGTCAAAATATCCAGAACCAAAATGTTGGAACCAAAAACGTACCGAGCATTATTTTACAGTAGCTTATCCATTCACATCATTAATCCTTCGAGTTGTTTCTGCAACGCTAATGCCACGTTGGATCTCATATTCGTAAATAACACGATATAATAAGTATTCCGTTTTGTGAAAAGAACGATTTCAAAGAAAAATCAAATGGTGTGAAAACAAATGAATCATTAAATTCGAAACACAAAGACACAAGCTTAAATTTTAAATAAATTTAAATTTGTAATTCCTAACCAAACGCCAGATATTTGAAATCAAAGAGGCCAGTTTAACAAAACGCCAATTTCATATGTAAGGACCTAATATGACTGACGCAAATAATAAAATATAATTCGAGTGTTGAAAAGTATATTGTAGCTGGAGACAAACCAATAACTAAAATATGTTCAGTGAATGTCTTCTTTCATTGAAAATCTATTTAATATTTTACAAAAAAAAATGTTTTGCTATTTTGTTTATCCCCAACTGCAATAATTTATAACACTTAAGTTATATTTTGATATTTGCGTTAGTCAAATGTATTAAGCAAAAAAATATTCAGTGGTGTATTTCAAAATGCTCAAACAAAATTCTTTACTCTAAAGAGCTTGTTTCATTATTTTTGTCAAGGGTTTTTTGCAGTCGTATTTTCTGTTTAATTTTTAATAATTTAGTTTATTTGTGTAGTTATTTCTTATTTTGACATCACTTTATCATACCTAATAAGCATTTTTTTTTTTTAATATAGTAAATTTTGCATGAATACTGGCATCATGTTACACTTGTCTCTTAAATTGTGAAGTACCAATATAATGTGTAGTAGTTCACAGTCAATCGCAACAGTACATAAACATACCAAAATATAAATTATCCCCACTATAAAGAAATCTAAATCGTAGCGTATTCTAGTTTGAAAAGACGACGGTCAGAAGAAATAAACGAATATAAATCTTCTACAACATTAATTCCCATAAATATCTGTTCGTGACTTCGATTGCCACAATATTTGCATTCGCCTGATTCGATTCAAAATCTTATATCTCGAAATAGCGCGTTATCCGGGATGGCTTGTACGAATGCGATCTGATCCTGAGTCAGCGGATCGGGCGATCCGATAAGAGACTAAGTTATTGCCCGATGTTGACCGGAAGGATGGCTTGAAGCAATCGAATCTGGCCCGTATGGTGTAAATCGGCTTTGTGAAATGAGATATGTGGATGAGATGTGGTTTTCGTTAGCTACCGAGTTATCAAAGACGATTGATATAATTTTTCTGAATAAATAGCAATATCAGGTTAATTGGAAAATTATGAAGGCAATTTTTCTTTATGAAAACGATGTTTTTTTATATACGTCCTCAAAATAATATTGTCTTTGAAATTATATTATTCTAATATTAAACACTAAATAAGTACTACTATTGTGACTTCTGAGAAATATTCAAATTAGATAAGTGGAGCAAATTTAAATATCTGTTCTTAATTGTTGTTCATTTCATAATAAATACTGGCAAAACTTTTTGAAAATTTAAATTCGTGATATGCAAAATAACTAGAAAGTTCTAATTGCAAACTTGTTCAGAAATATCGAATTCATACATCTTTGAGATTAAAAACAATAATAAATTATAAACAAAGTTAATATAAAGAAGAAATAAAGAGAATAAAGCGTGAGTGGTCGGGCGACCCCCGTCAGGAACAAAGTTCGTCTGCTGGAATCTCGATACTTACACGTACAAATATACTCGTATGTAATAGAAAGAGAGAGAGAGAGAGAGAGAGAGAGAGAGAGAGAATGAGAGAGAAAAAGAGAGAGAGAGTCGCATGGATATGGCAAAAGAAATAACTTCCTTCCAATATATATTTTTTACAGATATATTGATTTAAAGGAAACAGTCAATTGGTAGAACGAGACGACCGTGATAGTAACATCCAGTGCATTTAACATTAAAAGTTAATCATAAAACTGAAATTAATTACAAAACTATAACCATTAAATCTAACTGCTTCAGCTGCACAAGAACATCGCCTCGCTTAACGTGTTATATAGTCTGTATCATGGTGAGTGTGCTAAAGAGCTGTTAAATCTAATACCCTCCTCTTCCTTCCATAACAGAACCAGTTTTCAGTCACAGTTTTACGGTAACCTCCATCTCCACACGAACTAAACAGTTATCTATGAATAATCTTTGTCGAACCGTGAAGCTGTGGAACCTTCTCCGGCCAGTGTGTTCCCTTCTTCTTACGAAATCGGATCCTTTAAGCGTAGCGTGAACTGATATTTATGCAGGCTGACATGACAGCCGCGACCGCCGATGGATTTAAATCTCTCGGTGGTCGCCGTTATGTTTTGATTGTGCTGTTCTTACCACCAGGAAAAGTACCGTCAATGCAGCGAGCTTTTACAAAAAAAACGTTAAAAACTTTAATGTGCCATCAAACGTTTAATGCGGGTCCTGACATTCACTATTATGATCGTTGTTGAATTGGATTACCGGTGTAACGCCCATATTTGTACGTACTGTTGTTTGTAAAGTAAGAGTGGTCGATAATTCCAGTCCCGTTGTTTTAGGATTTTAATAAAAAGAGATTTTAAAGATACAGGCAAGGGCACAACGCTGTTTCCTTACGTGACGATTTCTCCAGGTCTACCCATACCGTTAGCTACGTTAAAATTAAAATATAGTAACGAAAGCGCAGTATAACTGGGAAAAAAGGCCAAAGTTTCGTAAAATCGTTTCCGTAAAAGAACACATTTGTGTGAGTAGAAGTATCGCCTTGTACCCGCTACAAGGTAACAATCATAACATTCGCAAGTAATATTCAAACACATGAAGAAACATCTGAGAACGGCTTTTTATAACACTTTCTGCGATAACACAATAATATATCTTTTTTCATCGACCTTTTTGACATTTCCGGACTTCCTTGACATATTAATATTATATTTCTTCAACTAGTATTGCCACGCATACTTAAAGATACAATTTTGCGCGTTATTTTAGTATAGTCTATATATTATGTGAATAATACCTATTTGCGATTGGTGGTAGTGTATTTTCTAATGCCCGCCTGGCTAGCTGCCACCCTCAAAACGAAAATCTGTTACCAAGCACCTACAGGTGTATTCCGGCACCTGCACTTTTGCACTATGCTTAGCGAGTCATCATCTTGGGCCACATTGTCACTTGCCATCAAGTGAGATTGTAGTCATAACATTTATCCTATAAAGAATTTAAAAAGAAATATGATTCGTTTTACGTAAATCATTAGAATACTGAAAATGCAATTTAAGATAATACCTTCTTACTCTTAAGTGTCCACTGATACCTTACGACATACGTTATTTTGATACATATTTTTACCTTTAACAACCTATATACTGGGTGTAACATTTAAATGGTTCAGTGAGGGGAACTCATAAACTATATGAGATAGAGAAATTTGTTGTAAATAACCGTGACATCGATTTTAAAGAAAATAAAATTTGCATTCATAGATTTTTAGAAAAAGTTATACACGAGTCGGGAATGGAACCTAATTATTTTTAAATGAATGAAGTATGTAATTTTTGTATGATAATCGATAGTGTAGGCTGTTAGGAATAAATGCTACTAGTAAAACTTGTATCTAAAATTAAAAGAAAACGCCGAATATAATTATTTTGTTTTGAAATGTTCACAATAACAGCCATTTTCTTCGACACAATAGTAATAAACTCTTTTAAGCAACGCTTTTGCGTGTTTTATAGTTTCAAGGGGTGTTTTTTAATGGTTTTTATAGCAGTTGTTAGCTCTTTAAAGGCGACGTAGCTGGTTTTGTAAACTTTCAATTTTAACGTAGCTACACTATAATAATCTAGTGTAGGTAATTCTGATGACATCGTTTGTACTAATAGTTTTTTTAGAAATCATCATTTATGAATTCCTTTGTGATTAGACTATAATAGTGTGTCAGTGCTCCATCTTGTTAAAAAAATACTCGGAATGTATATTCACCCGATATTTCAAACAGGAATTGTAAAAGTTCTTTTAAAATTTCGTGGTTCATATTTTTCAAACATCCATCATAAATTTTACAAAACCAAATCTTATTATACAGAAATTCAACCCAGTAGTTTAATGAAATGTAACTTGACCTTGTCTTTACTGCAATATTCAAATCACAACTCGACTTCTTAAATAATAACTTCCAACAAACATAGATTGATTTAAACGAGTACGCCAGATTTCTTGTAGGGTTAACTTAAATATGTAGTATGCAAAACCAGCTACGATACCGTTGAAGGTTTAATGATAACAACAGAGATCTTTTTAAAGCAAATTCACCAATTGGAAATGCAACATGCCGCAACAATATCGTTAGGTACCTAAAGGAATTGATTATTGTTATTGTGAACATTGACTGTTATGAAAATTTCAAAACAAAATAGTTAAATTCAGCATTTTACTTATAATTTTAGACACAGGGTTTCCTAGCTAAATTTATGCCTTATCTACACCATCAATTATCCTAATAAAATGACAAACTTTTATTAATATGACTAGGTTCGTTTCCCGACTCGTGTATAAGTGTTTATTTGAAAATCTATGAATGCAATTTTTCTTTTCTTTAAAATCGATGTCATGGTTCTTTAGAACATATTTCTCTGGTTCTTATAGTTTCAGAGTTCCCTTCACTGTCCCATTTACATGTTACAACCTGTATATTATTTGCTTAAATAAAAGGTTGCAACCCTAATACCAACATCGACTGTATATTGTTATATGAGTGGATATAGCTAGATAAAGAGTCTTTTAAAGCGCTTTGTTGCCGCTTGGCGTCCATTAATAAATTCGAATTGTACCTTAAAGCCTGAGAATCAACTAGAAAAAAACGTCGATTTGAAACAATGGCTTAGTGATAAGCTATTTACTCGTATTTGTTTGGTTATTTCCATGGTCAAATTAAAGACCTATCGCTAAGCATCTTACGATATTATCTTACTGCTGTAATTGGGAGTTCTTATTATTTTAAAATGTCTAGTAAGGCACTTTATCTGGTCAATCTTAGAGGCGGAAGACGTATATTGAACTACATATTTAATAAAGATAATAAATAACTTAAATAACCGACAGTGAGTAAAGATGCGAAAATTTCAAAATGAAACATAAAAAAAGCAAATTACATAAACACGGGCGCAATGTATCCACTGTTACTATAAAAGAGAAAAGTTTTGCAAACGGGTCTCACGCGAAGAGCCTTTCTAAAAATGCCGGCGCTCCGTGAGTAGGTAATTTAATTTAGATTTTTTATTAGTCATATGACTTCAAAATAAATGTCATTTCAAGATTATTATTTTTTAATAATCTCAATTTTATTTAATGACTATGGATCCAGTCCGATCATAACTACTTACACAAATAAGAACTATAAACTTTAAAAAAAATCATATATCAATAAGACTACACCTTCTTGGAAAGAATACTTAATTATTTAAAAATAGAACTTAAAAGAACTAAACAACATTCTGGAAACATCCGACGTCGGTTCTACCTGATTACTGTGATATACACCCACATCCCAGACATTAATTTTATATTCATTGGTTAAAGATATCCTATATTTATTATTTCTGGAATACTCATCATATTTTAATACAAAATAATTATATTTTAAATCACGTCGGTGGATAAACTAAACCAACTTCCACCAACAGATCTACCGTTTTACCTACAAAAAGTTTTCATATTCCTCATTGTATAAGATTTTACCTTTTTTTATATTACATATTTTAAGAGAACTACACACATTGTTTTAAAAGGCAGAATAAACAGAGAACACAGAAACAGGTTCTCGTATATATACAGTCGCAATAAAACAACAAAGTTTTGTAAGTAACTTTCATAAGACAAACGTTTGTGGCCCTCACAAATATACCTTTTACTAGGAACCTATCACTCGAAATATTTACGAGTAAATTTAAAGGAAATACGGTGGCCTTTTGTAATTTGTACATGATGCAAGGTAAAATGTGTTATTTTTATAAGCTTTTATTTAACTTGCAATGTTTGTATGTATGTTCGGGTCAAATCTTGCAACTAAATTTTGAAGGAGCTATTCTTGGCCTATTAATATGATATTTTGCATACTCATTTAGTTTGCATGACAATGAATGGTAAGCTAAGTGATGTCATACTAAATGCAATATGGCGAACGTTCCAAGACGACGGACTAGTTATTTTTTGTGCACTCCCATGATATGGGTATGAAATTAAAGGGTTTGCTGAAAAAAAAGAAACGAAATAAAGTAACAGAAAAAAAATATTTCAGAACAAGTCATTAATTAAAGCTCTAAAATAAAAATAAAACTTTTAATTAAATTAAATCCATCAATTTACTATACATTATACAATTTATATGATATGAAAGCTAGTCGCGAGATTTACTTACTATAACAACAATTTTTTGAAATATCAATCAATAAGTGACGTAACATAATATATTTACCATTGATCCTCGAAAAAGGACTGTTTATTCATCGTTATCAGTGAATAAAACACTCCTTTACTCACAAGATAATAAAAAAAAAATTAAAATTTAGAACAAGCATGAATTATATATATTATGTATTAAAAATTGGACGTATATGCGATAGAAAAATAAGTCAGTGCAGCATAGGTATAGTGGTCGTGATCTTCATTATTTTTATCTTAATTTTTATCCTTTAATTCTTACTATTCAATGTAATGTTAATTTTCTTTGTAAAAAGAGTGTGCCCGTATTTTCATGGCAATAAATTCTCTTTCTTTTTTCTCTCTCTCTCTCTTTCTTTCTTTTTTCTTTCTTCATTTCTTTCTTTCTCTCTTTCCTTCTTTCTTTCTTTATAAGCCGTTTCATTACTGCATTTACACTGACTGCTCCCTAAGCGCGACAAACCAAAAGAAAATCAGTAATGGATTTTTTACTGTGGTGGTTGAGATCCTTACCACCCCGCTTTATTACTCAATATTATATGTAACTTCTCTGTCGTGTAACGAAATGACCGTAAACCTGACGTGTCCTTGAAATTTCACTCTAAATTAATCACCGCATAAGAACTTTTCAGCACAGTCAATGGTAAAAAGTGCAGTACATAACTAATGAAAAAAAAATTAATCTCGGTCCTTGATGCCTCGCTCCGCTACTACTTTATAATTAGTTTTTTCGTCAGACTTTTGTTTCAAATTTAACTATTTTTCTAGTATTTTCATATGTTCCTTTCGGGTGTCACTCGCGATTTTTTTTATATATATTATTGTCCTGTTGCTCTTCTTTACACAGTGAAATTTTCAACTTGATCCATTTGGTGCAACATAGTAAAAAGATACTTTTTTCCTCTTCTCTTTTATTATCATCTACTATATACTTGTAAAATGTTATTTATTTATTTCAAAATACGTTGAACATATAAGATAAATAATTGTTCAGTGTTAATACAATAAAAAAGGCCACTGGCAACTCAGTGCGTTTGACAATAGTGTAACTTCTTTGGCGATCAAAAATATTATTTATTATAAAGTATATGCTTATAAGCAACTGTTAGTTAATCAATAACACACCTTGTCTTTTGTTAATACTTCACTACTTTTATTGTTTCAATTTGTAGCGACTTTCAATTTAAAAAAGAAGTATGACGAATAAACTAAAACAAAAAATATTATTTTATGTCACTTATCGATGACAAAAAAAAAATGTTGAAGTATTTAATAGAAAAGTCGCAAAAAAAAAAATCCAGGTGAAAACAAGTTTTTTTTTATTATGACGTAAATTTTTGGGTTAAAAAGTTACAATTTTCAAAAAAAATATTTTTAAATTACAAATCATATGGCTATATAGATTTAAAAAAATCTTCTCTCGCTCTCGCTCCTTCCGCTTGTAACAAAGAAATTTCGGATTTTCGGAAATATTTTTCTTAGTCATAAGGACTGCCGACAGTAGTGAAAAGTAAATTTTGTATTTTTAAATCAATTATAGTCTTAATTATTATTACAGAGAATATCAGTGACGCGAAATCATAAGATTTTACCCATCCAAAAAGTCCATACAGTCGAGTATATACAATGTATTAGTACAGCAAGCATATAGCATATATACATACGGCGTATACATGTACACAGGGCACTATACTACGCTTCACTAGTTTGACGCAAGTGCAATACCTCACGAGCATGTCGAAGACATCGGTGACGCCAAGATCACGTGAACCCATAAGTTTTTTCCCCTTTCAAAAATTGCTTAACGCGGCTAAAAATCAGTAAAATTAACTCACATTATTAACTTCATCATACCGTAATTCCGTCACATGACGCGCCAGCACCTCTCAATTGTGCCCTCTATTAAACGCGCCAATAGTAATTTATCTTAAAAAAGAAAATGTACCGATCGAATGTAATATACATTAAATTTAATAAATGAGATATACCTACATAAAAAAGTTTCATTGGAAAAGCGAAACGTACTTTCATTCATTAATTCAGATAGGAACGGCGAGATACCTACTCGGCACCACTAAAATGAGTTTCTACCCTCAGTCTCGACTTTGTTTAACATTTTATTCCGTTTCGTACCCACTGATGCGGGTTACACAATTATCTTATTTTTGCCACGAGTTAATTCACTCTACTATTTAAATAGTACTTAGTTTTCTACACAGCATTTATCAGGTTTTTTAATAATAAATTTTGGTTTTGATATACACACAAGTAAAAGTATTTATTACTTGAATGTTGATGACTTACCTTTGTTATTTTCAGAAAATATAAACGAGAAGTAACGTTTTACATATGCATTTACAAGCTATGAATAGTCAAACTTCAGCCCCGCGGCCCCGGTACGAACGGTCACTTGTAATTGGAACAAAATGTTAAGAAAATCCGGTAATAATAATTTAATAGTATTTAAATAACTAGTTATTAACGGTGTGGAAGACACTAGACGTGGAATAAGCTATTAAGGGATACATCCAATGATTACGCTGCTTGGTCTTTTCTGATCAATTGCATGTTATTATTAAATATATAAAAGTTTTTATGTATATACATAAATTTGATGGAGCTAATATAAAAATTATATATGTGATATATGAGCTGATATAAAAATTATCAAATTTATTTTAATTGCTTGTTGTTCATAAAAACTAAACACGATTTCACATAACTATTGTATAAAAGAACTCTTTCTTTATTAATACGGTAAATAATAATCAAATGACTGTTTATCCTGATTTAAAAGATATTTCTGATTCTTAATTAATATACATTTTAATAAACAAAGGCTAAAATAAAAGGCAAGAAGTTAAGTGTATTTTTATATAAAAATAAAAAAATATTCATCTAAATTTCTGAAAACTCATTGAGTATTATTTAAGAGTTGTCTAGTTATCAAACTACTCAGTTTAACCATAATGGACCGGAGGCGAAACCAGTGCGATTAATTATTGAGATATAAATTTGAAAATAGGTTTATTAAAGCTCGGATAATTGAGTCATTATTTGTATAAAAGTTAATTGTACATTCTCTGTTTATTACTTAATTAACATTAAAGCTATTTATACACAGCTAAACATTATATACGTATACTGTATAATATACATAAATATAATAATAAACTTTGAACATGTAATTTAACAAATAAAATACATTTATACGAAACAAAATTACTTTATATAGAACTTTTGATGATTTAACGTTGACGTAAAATTAACATTCGGATTACATTTTAAAACATATATTTCGATTTCAATTTTAGATAAACACGATATCTTTATAATCTTATGCTTGCTCTATGTTATATTTATTTAATTAAGCAAATTTATTTTATAATAAACTAATCGTATCCCTACGAATCATATATAAATTCTAATTTCTTTTGCTAATTAATATTTTTGTGTTCTTCTGGTTACTTTATTTTTTATTCATATACACACATATGTGAGAACTTCTAAATGGCCTTCATTAATCTATACATGTAACTTAAATATGTATTAAGTTGTAAGTTTTCCTAAAATATTAAAATTAAGTAAATTAAATATTTTTTATAAGTAATAATAAAAGTGAATATGAAAAGGGTCTCATAAGTTGTTCCATATAAAGGATGGCCCAAATTAAAGTGTTAGCATAGGGTACCCCCAATAACTTTGACAATGGTGGTTAGATCGGTTTGTAACAGCCCGCGTCCGAAGTGTCAGTCTTTAATACACGCCACAAAAATGCGCTGTTTTAATCTGCAGCGTTAAGTTCATAAGTAACTCCTTAATAATAACGCAATATGCATACCGTTCAAATTTTTAAGTGAGAGTCAAGACTTCTGACATGACTATTAAGTGTTTACACAAAAAAATTGTGGACATCTGTAATCTTGGTAATGGCAATCGTCAAAGGAGAGAGTGTAAGAGACGTTGCGAATATTTAGGTTCCTCGAGCCCCAGTTCTGAATGTTGAGACCTCTCATCGAACATTGAGTCGTGGCCGTTTCGCATAAATAGCAAGCGTTATTGGGCCATCATAATGTATTTTTAGTTTCATTTTTTAACTGAAAATTGCATATACAACTTCTTGTTCCAATAGGAAAGCACCACAACCCACACAACCCGGGCCACCATCGCGGCATTGCCTTTTGCATCATAAGTTCGTCGATCACCTAATTTCCTAAAACGGTGATTTTGACTGACTACAGAAATTGCTCAATTTGACGACACCAAACTTTTTTTTATGGGGTTTTTGAAGTCCAGAGCCTATGTCAATAAGCTACGGACTGTGGAAAAGCTCAAGGCCAATATTCGATGCAAAATAGCAACATTTTGCAAAGTGGTGAAAAATGATAAAAAAAAAGCTCATTGCGCCATCCACTGTAAAGGAGGTTAATTAAATGGTATCGTCTTCTAGAAATGATCAAAACAAATTGTTCAAGGATAAAAAATACGACTAATCACTTAATAATAATAAATCTTTTTTTTTTTCGAGTTATTTAAAAAACATATGCTAACACTTTAATTGGGCCACCATATACTATTTACTTTAAATAATAAAGATAAATATTCCTTTTTTTCACGTAAATAAAATTTAATAAAGTGTTTTTTTGATTAAAAGTGTTAGGATGTTATAAAAGTTAGCTTTATCCATTTTAATAAGAGATGTAGGGCACAGCGAAAATTCCATGGCGATTCATTACTACTTGGGGCAGTCCGACTGGTGGAAAACCTCCACCCTACAGAAGATTACAACCAAATAACCTTTTGTCGTGTTCCTGCGATGGAGTAGGGTTTCCAGATCTTCTTGGAGCAGAGGGTTTCAAATTCAGCAACGCCCTATATACCTATAGTATTACAAGCATCCATAAGCTACGATAGTCGCTTACCAGCAGGTGGGATATATGGGTGTTGGTTGACCACCTAAAATACAAATTATTTTTCTATATATACAAACGTTGTTATCAGTAGATTTAATTATTAAGGCTGCCGATTTCTTGTTTGTTCTAAGACAAATAATTACATTTTTATAATTGACATTGTGAATTTGTGCTTAAAAATTATTAAATTTAATAATTATGACTCTAAATGTATAATACATATTACTAAGCTTATATATTTTATTTTAAAGTCACTGGATTATCACTTTCTGTTTTTAATGCGAAATAATTGGTCATGAAAAGATTGTATGAAAAATACTGTGTTTTTTATTTCACACAAATTCTTTTTGCAACTTTATAAACATCGCAGTACTATTATATTCAATATTCCATACCATGGAATTAACTTTATTACCAAAATTTCCAATAATAACACTAATCATATAAAATGAAACAGTCACTTAAGACTTTACTTATAAACGTTGATTTAAAATTGCTTATAATCTCATCTCTATTTTCTTCTAAAAATATGCATTAGTAGACAAGGAGAAAAACACTTTTATCGATGTTTCAATTTTAAGAGACTGTTATATTAAGTAAAACCGTATAAAAAACAGCCTGTATTGATTGAGCGTAAAACCAACGTTATCGTATTTCAATCAAAGCTTCGTACCGTGTTTGCGTGTGTTGTCACCGCGCACCTTGTTCCACCTTCGCTTCCGAAGCGACTAGTTACAGGGACAGTCAGAAATAAAAGTATTTTAATATGCATAAAAATTAATACTTACTGTAGTTAAAGGTAATATTGCTGTTTGGAAGAGCTTTTACTACAATCAAAAAAGTCTAAGCAACATGCGTGATATTACAAATTTTTCCATTTATATTAATTAATTTCTAAATATTTACTCCAACAAAGTGCGTAAATAAGTAAACTTTTTTGTTATTGATGACATACTGGCTGGTTGTAAAAAAAAATTGATTATGTTTTGTTTTTTCATAAAATTCAAATGACTGCGAATTTGTTTGAATTTAAGTGCGTTTTAATTGCTACGTTTAGTGTTGATTTTATAATTTTACCAACCATTTAAATAAAGTTAGCGACAAAATTGAATTGTTAGATATTCTTTACGTCGTTTGATGGCAGATGAAAAGCAAAGAGCTGTAGGGATGTTGCAAGCGGGAAGTAATAAATCTCAGGTATCTCGACATTTTGGCTTTCATAGAAGTGTTATTTGTCGTCTTTGGCAGCGCTACAATAATACAGGAAACCCGCTAAACAGCATCCAGGCCGTAAAAGGAGTACAACAACTCGGCAAGACCGGTACATACAACTGACTGCAAGACGCCAGCCGATGTTAACCGCTCGAGAGATAAGTTTGAGGCTACAAATTTCAAGTGGTGTTGATGTAAGTCCTCAAACTGTGCAAAATCGACTGCATGAGTACGGCCTACGAGCTCGACGCCCAATCAGGTGCCCACCGATACGTCACGGGAATCGCGCTCGTCGATATGAATGGTGTAGAGAACGCATAACATGGACCCAGGAACAATGGGATAAAATTATGTTTTCCGATGAGTCGCGATTCAGGTTTAAGCCTGATGCAAGAAGGGCGCGAATGTATCGTCGGCCCGGAAATACTGAAAGGCTCAGGTACGTTCAGGAAGTTCATCCATACAGCGGCTCAACAGTTATGTTATGGGCGGGTATTATGAAGAACAGGTGAACTGAGCTCGTTTTTGTAAATGGAAACATGAATGCTGAAAATTACATTGAGGATATTCTCAGACCTTATGTCTACCCATTTGCATAAACATTTGGCTCCGATTTTAGGTTAATGCATGACAATGCGCGTTCACATACAGCTCGGCGAACCAGTGAATACTTTGCAACGGAGTACTTACTTACTTAAACTTACTTTTTTACTTTTTTTTTTTTTTTACATTATACCATTTATAAATTTTACTTTACAAATTTGGGTTAAGTTATTATTGTTGTACAAAATTTTACTTTATTTAAATTTGTATTTGACATTGTTGTATTGTTGGAATTATTGTAAGAATTTTGTAACTAGTTATAAGAAATTATTTATAGCACCATCGTTCTCTGATTTGTGTTAGAGGCTTTTAGGGGGGTGGGGGTTTATTACCCCACCAATAAAAAAAAAAAAAAAAAAAAAAAAAACGGAGAACATCCGGGTATTGCCCTGGCCTGCACAATCGCCAGATCTCAACCCCATCGAGCACACATGGGACATGCTCCAGAGACGTGTTTTGAAGGACTTGGACGGAGCGACAACAACCCAACAGCTGAAGGATTTGCTACAACTCCATTGGGAGCGAATACCGCAAGATGACAGAAATAGTCTCATTAATTCAATGAATAATCGTTGCCGACAAGTTCTGAATAGCTGCGGAGCCCATAATTTGTATTAAATTGTTCTATTCTTTCACAATAAATAAATTTTCTTTAGAAATTTCATTTTGTAAGAAAAAAGTTTAGTTTCTTATGTATCTTAGTTTCTACAGTATATTCTAATATTGTTCATTTCTGTTATAAAAGAACTTATAAAGACAACAGCTGTTATTTTTACATCATAGAACCCTAAAGATATTATTTTAAAAATAAAATACAACGTTATAATGTGAAGAAACATCCTAAAATTTAAATTAGTACATGTTGCTTAGACTTTTTTAATGAGTGTATGTTATTAACTCTTAACGTTTTGAGAGATATTTTAATGTATAGTTGAAATAAATAAAAAATTTAGTACCGTTGTAATTTGAAACACGATGAAATGAAAAAGTTACACTAAAAAGAGACGAACATATACATTTATAGAATTTAACCTGCGAGAGAATGAGATAGGAATACCTTAATTATACAGGGTTAATGCAAGTTCTAATTTTCACGACTATGATCGTCGTCGAATTAGCCTAGCGGTGTGAAGACCAGACTTCTACGCGCTGTTGTATATACAGTACGAGTGGTCGATATATATAATTCGAGTCCTGTTGATTAAGTATTTTTAAACACAGATTTCAAAGAAGTTATTTTTATGTTTTCTGGAGGTTTCACTTCTACCACGTGTGAATTGCACACATGTTTTTTTTTTATTAGTGTTTTATTATTATTATTCATTCTAATAAATCTGTAAGCTTATGTAGATAACCGTATTTTAAACTATATAGTACAAGTTACAAATCTCTGTGTGTTTTGAAACACGTCTGAAACCTTAAAAACAACTCGTTGTGCCAAATTACCACGTTGTCCACTAAGTTGGTAAAAAAATTACCATAATTTGATCATTATTATTGAAAATAGAAAAAAAGAATTTAGTATAAGTGTATATTTAGATCAATTTTTTTTTTTAAATCCAAACTGTGTTTTATTTATAACAATTAATTTAAATCAATGACTTTAGTGTTGGACAGTACAAGATAACCAATATCGTTAGGAACATAAGGTAAAGGATTGATGTGGGTTGTGGTGAAATACGACTGACCTGATAAGGACTGTTTATCTCGATGGGACACTTGGTTCAATCGTAGGATATATCCGTTCGTGGTAGATTAATTCCTTAAGCTAGCTAATACATCAAATTATTAAATGGAATAGTAGTACAACAATTCAATTACATTGAATATATTTGATAAAGTGTTGCTTAATCTCTTTCATGAACTGCTTAGTGGGGTTTGAACCCCCTAGAAGATTTGTTTGATGAAATCTGTCGTTAGTATAAGGGTTTCCTTCTATTTAGATATGAAGAAAATGCAAGAGGTAATTATTACATTATATTTTTTTGTTAGATACGCTATAAATAATTTTAAACATGAGTTTGCTGTGCTGAGTTTGAGCTGAGTTGCATGAGCTGCTGGTAGGTTTATAAAAGACAATTGCACAAAAGTCGTATAAACCCTTCCTATTCATAAACTTTAATATTGAATAGTAAATTATAATATATGATAAATATATCCATAAATCATAACTTACATTCATAAATAAAACTGCAAATGTGGTTTTATTGTAAAAAAAAAATTTCGCTAATATTGACCGATACAACAAAAACTGGTAAAACAACATTAAAACGGGAAGTACAAAATTTATTACTTTTATTATATTGGGGACAGTTGCTAACACAGGACTTCTAAAGGAGCGTGTAACCCATGGGTACAAGATTACACATTTGATAGGCGGCGTGGGGGAGCTGTAGGTTGTTCGGTGAATTATGACTTGTCCGTTATAAGGGTTATTGGAACTGTTTTTCTGACGAATGGGATATAATACTACTGTGAATCTATTATAAGACTAACATCTATAATTTTCAAGCGTTTATTAAATAACTTTGATGCGTGTACTTATGTTCGCGCGTTTGAAGTTATACTTATTATAATTGAATAGTCACAACAAAATAAAATAAGTAAAGTTTTCTTTATGTTAAACGGTTTTATTGAAAGAAAAAAAAAGCTATAAATGATGTAAATAAAATACTAAACGCCAACAAATAATTCGGTAGGTCTTAGATACCAGTCAACACTCCATTCTTCTCATAAATCTAGGGCATTGATGAGACAAAAAAATAAAATTATAGTTTTTAGTTTTTATTTCATTACTTAATATTTCTCATTCTATTTAATTAATTGAGTGCCTCATTATTACAAGGTTACTTTCTTGTACATTTTTTGTGCCGTCGGCCATCTTAGATTTGTAATTTGTCGTAATGTACAGTATTCTACGAGTCAAGCCCTTTCACTTGATACCCTTATTTAGGAAGTTGTGAAAAAAAGTAATCCGCCATTTTGTTGGTGGACATATTGCTTTTGCATTTTTTTTCATTATGTACTTACTATATAATATATATATTTCGCCATTATGTGGCGTTGGCCATCTTGGATTTACAATGATACCGAATATAAAATAGTATTGTCATCACAACTAAAGGTGTGTACCAAATATCAGATCAATCTGTCAACAGAAAGAGGGTAAAATTTCAATTAGTAAATTTGACCCAAACAATAAACAATCAGGGCAAGTTAAATAAAACCATTTAATAAGAGGCTTAGCAAGTTAATTGTGTTTACACTCAAAAAGTCCACTTTTTGTTACATTGTGCGCACGTATCGTAAAAGTTCACACGAACGAAACTCCAAAGCACCTGTTATGTGAATTTGAACCACTAATAACTAAACGCAACCGCATTCTAGGCAAAGCACGCTTTGCTCCCAGAAGAGATTCAGTTGCTCTCTTCCAAAAAGTCCTGCAGTACATTAAACCTATAGGACTTGATGGAAAAAAAAAGAAAAGAAAGAAATCATTTATTCTTAAAAACAAAACACGCTTAACATAAATTGACTAATATTAACACAAAAAAAAAAAACATTAAAAAGTAATAATATAAATGACCCAGCAACGTGTCCTGCCATTAGAAAAAGGCGTCCAGCTCAGCATAATGCTGAAGTGGCACAGGGCACTTAGCGCTGATTTTCAGCTGGAACCCCGAAGCAAGTCACGATGCGCCAAATATAATCAATAAAAATAAAACATAAGTAACAACAATAACTCACTGCAGCAGCATTGAGGAGCTTTAGAAGTCTGGGGCGATCACAATAGATCTCATTGGTCACAGTGATACAGGAATGTATCATTTTTTCAATGTTTTTTAATATTCTTTCTAGGTTTGGCTGCAATCTCACTTTATGTCAAGTGACGATGTGGTCCAAGATGATAACATGCTAAGTTCTCCCGGATTGGTTCTCAAATACAGATGCCGGAAAACACTTATAGGTGCTTGGCGACATATTCTCAACTTGAGGGTGGTAGCTAGCCAGACGGGTATTAGAAAAAGCCTCTACTATCGTGCTATGTTTTCTTCATGATGTTTTCCTTCACTGAAAGGGTCATTGCAGGGATTCAAACTTACGTTGATCGATGTGATATCCTTACACGCAACCACTGAACCATTAATACTTCAATATTCGCCTAAAAAAAGTATTGTAATTTAAAAATAAAAATCAAAAAAATAGACTGTACTTCTTTCATACATATCTCGAAATAGCTAGTAAATATGTATGAATTCCGCGAGTATTAGAAGCTTGGAGACTCTCAAAAAGAGTACGGACTGACCTTTATGAAGAACATAATTATTAGATGACGTCAATCTCTTACTCTTGAAACCAGTTGTACCATATTTTCTATGTACATAATTATTTTAAAATGATAAAAATTTAGATCAGTGTCTAATTGATAGATGTAGAAGAGAAGATAAAGCAAAATAATACTAAAACTAAGTTTTTTGTTTGTTTAATTGTAACAAGTATTGAATTGAAAAAGTATATTGGTCTATTGAAAATATATGTAAGATACAAAGTGAAGTGCGACATCAAATGTAACATCAAAATTAAGATCCTTTAATACTATGTAGGTATCTCAAACATTTATAGTCTTGTTAATAATTTAAACAGAGGCAAATAAGCCAGAAGTAGCAGAGCGCAATGTGGTGAATTTACTATGTACCTCATCAATGTACATAATAGATTTGTATGTTATTAGAGAGGGTCCGCCCGAATACGGTCGACTGCATGCATATGTAATAGCCAGAAGGGATGTCAGAAAGTGTTTTTTCTATATTATTACGTAACACACGTCGAGGGTTTTGGCTAAGGCTAAGGTATACTCCGTACGATACGGTATTGTATTACGGTTTTATTGCATTTTTATTAAAACTTAATAATATAACTGTCTTACAACTCAATAGGTAATCATGGCAGGATTCAACTTTGGTACCATCATCTTTGTTTGACGTGAAGCAGTATCTAGTGTTAGGTCTAAATGTTATAAGGTCTAAATTAGTGTTATTGACTATAATTATATTACTAAATAATCATCCTTAATGTTTCGCATAATTAAACATACATAAAGTTAATCATTTAATATAAAAAATACACTATCACACAGGCTATGTAAATGTGTAGTAGTTTTGTTTATTATTATAGATTACATTGTGTATTGTCTAAACTCTAAAATATCACATTTAAAATATAAGCTTTTGTGTTATTGCGTTCTGAATACTAGATTATATGATGTTGTGTTACATTTTTGTATAAATACACATCTGTAAACTGTTTTAATAGTATGTAAGAATTATTTTAATTACTATTTCTTTGTTTGAACAATTTTTTCATTAAACTCGTTCAAACTGTTCAGCGTAGGTCTATAGGTAAAAATGTGACGCAAAATAAACTTTACAAATTGGAATTCTGTTTTCCAACGTATCCGTATCGGACGGTATGAAATGAAGACACATGGGAATGTCACGAAACGAATTTTGTAACCTCGAGGAAAGGTTACACCGATTTATCGTGCCCTTTATTTTTCACAGAAACGTCCTCGCTGTTTATTTTCATGGATGGTATCCGATTTATTTGATTTAAATAAATGAGTTATTCGATATAAAATGAGCTGATCAAATTCTGCCCCTTCTGAGAATCTATAATGAACCAATAATTTTGTTTATTTGAAGTTTTATTGAATACGAGTTTCCTTATGAAATAAGAATTTGTCGATATTTTCATATTATTTTTAGGCTTGTACTTATGTAACAAAACAACATATTCCTTTATTATAATACATATGGTATGTAACGATAATATTTTATGTAAGAATATGTATGTATACCTATTTCGAATAAACACAATCTAAATTTGGGTACCCACAGTCCGTGGTATTGAGAATTATCACGATCGGCCGACGATAACGGACAGCCACGCCCCGAGTGCGTTTCCACATATGACACTCTTCCCATGGTGCGTCGGTACGGGCGAGTCCGTCCGCAATGTCACGGACTGTGGGAGGCAAACTTTAGACAGATGTATTCACAAATCTGTTAATCAGTTTTATATTTATTACATTTTAAAAATGAAAGAGAATTTGCATTTTTTTTTTTCAAACCAAATTTTCAGTGAACGAAATTTTCAAACATTTTAAATAATAATAATAAATTTCTTTATGTAGCTAAGTTTCAACTTGATCGGTTGAATAATCATAATAGTACTTAAAAAAATTTAGAACTGTTATATATGTATTTAATCTTTAAGCCCAAAATAAAAATAAAAAGTGTACTTGTCCATCTTTCCAGTTGTATCCACGTAAGAAATTATAAATTTTTTGGAGTAAACGAAAACAACACCAAAAATTTTATGCCGCGTGCGAACAACATCATGAAGTTAATTAAGCCCATCAATGAGAGTAATATGAATTCATTTTACCGACTTTTATTTTTTAATTATGAATATAATAATTAAACCGTTTATAAACAAACATTACTTTAATGAAATTGTTGTTATTCATATAAATAAAAATATATTTATAATTATATCATGAAATTATCATTGAAACAATTAGTGTGTAAAAATGAAGCCCCAAGCCTATGGTACTTAATTAATGAAACGTTAATATATGTAAATAACTATATTTTTAAAGGCATACTATAATTATAAATAATTTGAATAAGCTCTTTTCCCCTGCATGGAAACGTCGGCACGATATAAAGTCAAAAGGGGTGGCACGCCATGAGTGTTGAAGTGCCATGCAGTCACACTCTTAGAAATATCAAAGAGGTTTTAAAAGTGACGTCTACTGAAACGTCGCGTTGTAGTCTGACTGAAAACTCATTGAATGTATTATTTTTACCCGACTGCGAAAAAGGAAGGTTATGATCTTTGAGCGCATGTATGTATGTATGTATATTTCTTTGGCACGCTCTGTAGCCTTGACGGCTTAATGGATTTTAGCTTACGAGGTGTCGTTAGATTCGTCTTAATAGTGGGAGTGACATAGGTTATATAATAATGAAGTACGATATCTGGGAATCAAATAAAAAGCAAAAATAAAATAATATTTTTTTCAACACACTTGCTCATAAAGTGGCTCTAATATCACCGCAATTAGGCACACAATGACAACTGTAATCAAACTGTGACTTTTTCATTGCTATTATTCACAAGTGAGTTATAGAGTTTTTTTTTTATTTTATTGGTCGAGTTGCTTTGTTCTTAAAAAAGTTTCGATACAAAAAAGATAATGATCAATAGAACAAATAAATTAATGTACTTATCTATTTCTTGCTCATTTCATACAACTTCGTATTTAAATAGATAATTTCAACTTGTACGTGTTTAATAAATAAAACTTTCACTCAAATATAACTTTTGTTTTCTCTGTAATAAAGAAAACTTTAAATTCCCCATTTTATACGTGGCTAAGACGCTATCTGTGGAAAGCCAAAAAAAAAGTAACCTCATTCCTTTAGTCTATGGTCGATCGCCATTGTTAGATGCGCGCGCAAACTAATTAATATTTCCCGCCATAGCGAAAAAAAATTCACAACTCGTTGTCACTGTTTAAATTTTAGTTATTTATTAATTAAAATGTCTACAAGTACTAGTTATGAAGAAAATGATTTATGTTGTACACCGCCCGATATAAGATATGAAGCCCTTAACGTTATGCAAAGTTTACTACCTGAAAACTCCAAGGAAAAATGATTTTTTATTATTATTTTCTTCACAAGTGTGTTGAAAAACGTCGTATGATACACGTGTGTATTGGTGATTACCGTCCTCGGCTCTCTTAAGACCCTCACCTGACGGCTCGGGTCTCAATGGCGCCTCAGCGGTAATCACCAACATTACACACTTGTACCATAATGTACTATTGTTTCTCAATATGTGCAGTTGAGTTTTTTGTTTCCTTTTTAATAATTTAGTTTGTTAATTACATGTTTGGAATATTCATTTAATCAGTACGACTGACAAAATATATAAAGTAATACATATGATATAGTTGTTCTTTGATTTATTTTTAACAATGGCACAGTGCTTGATAGTAACACATTGCAATGCGAAAACAACGGCGGCCACCGAGATATTTAGCCCTGCTTGATTACTGGTTACACTGAATTATTGCGGAACGCCATTCGCCTAAGTACGTTTCGTGTTACCCATAGTCTATAGTGGCCGCTATTAAGTTGGGACACAGTAGTCGTTAACAGTTATTTTTTATCAATTCATTTCAACTTGTTATCCGGCAAATACCGGACCGCGCCTCCGATGCACCCGTGTAAGTCTATCATAATTGTTGTCACTTCACGCAAGTACAAATTATTTTAATTTTTCATTAGCTCCAAATAATATGCTAATAAAGGCAAAATTTAACTTCATAAAATTGTCTTTATGATGAAGTAACTTTTGTTCGTAAGGATATTTATAATATAATATAATGATTATTTTATATTTATTTTTAGTATTGAAATTGTGCGTGTTAGTTCCACTTCAAAATTATCTTAGTTTTTCCAAATATATATTATATTTTTCAGGATGTATTGGGAAGGCAAAGTTAAGATACTAAATTCTTGAAATTTATTACTCAATGATTCGCGTGGTCCCATATAATAAATTGCTCGAACTGCCCGTTTTTGTAATACAAATATGGTATCTATCTCAGCTGCTGTACCCAACATTAAATACTATAGGACATTAAATTGTGGAAGTAAGCGAAGTAGACCAGCCTAGCAGTAGCAATATCAGTTAACTGGCGAACCTTACGCACTGCTTATGCAGCGGAGCATAATTTCCCTGCCAAGGTTTTAATGTGAGGACCCAATTGTAATTTTGCATCTAGTGTGATGCCTAAGAATACAGTATTATCAACCAAGCCTATTTACTATGTTCTCTTCTCTATTAATATTACTTTCAACACGTTGTACATTGGGTAAGGCAAATCTGATACATTTTGATTTGTTTACATTTAACAATGGAATATTTTAATCAAATCATTCTGATATTTTAAATAAAGTACCTATTATTTACATGTCTAACCTCTAAATCTTTTCTTCTCACTTGAAGTATAAGTGAAGTATCATCTGCAAAAAGAACAATGTTAGCATAGTTCTTAACCATTAGGGGTAGACCATTTATATATACTAAAAACAAAAACGGTCCCAATATCGAACCCTGTGGGACGCCGATTCTAGCCAAGGATCCCGAAGTGGTTGCCCCATTAACACTTAGTTTGAGACAGCGATCTGTTAAATATGATTCTAGAAAATCGAGAGAAGGTCCACACACACCATAATGTTTTATCTTAAATATGAGCGTAGTGTGATCAACGCAGTCGAAAGCTTTTGAAAAATGACAGAATATACCGATTGCATCCTGTGACTTCTCCCATGCCTCAAATATGTGACTTAATAGCATTGCACCAGCATTAGTCGTAGATTTTGATTTCGTGAAACTAAACTGCCGACCATCCAATATTTTATGATTATTAAAATACTCTAATAATCGCTTTGATATATAATTTCCAATATTACTCCTACAGCCTGATTTAAACAATCGAACTATTTTACTTATTTTTCTCATACTGGGGAAAGTTCCTTAATCAATACACTGATTAAATATATGAGCTAGATATGGTGAAATATTAACAATTAAAGACTGAATTACCATTACTGACATTCCCCAAATATCATCAGTATGTTTTAAGTTTAATTGCTTAAAAACTCTTATTATTTCACCTGCACTAATAGATGTAAAATTAAATTTTGAATTCAAAGGTGTACTCAGATTTTCTAAAAGCGATGCTGGACCACTAGGTGATGATGTAATATTTTTTGTTACCTCTAGTGGTATATATGTGAAGTAATCCTGAAAAACAGTTGCACCTCTGAACTGTTTTAAATGTATACTCCTTCGACAGTTAGATTTACCGAATCGTCTTTTTTCCTATTTTTGCCCATTTCCTTATTTATTATGTTCCAAACAGTCTTGGACATATTAGTAGATGCAAGCACTTTGTTATTTAGAAATTTCGCCTTGGCAGCCACACAAACACGTTTAAATATTTTTGAATAATTCTTAACATAAGTATGAAATGCGTCCTTAGTTGTCATCGATTTTCTGAAATATAAATCATATAAATGGTCTCTACTTTTTTAAATTCCTTTGGTTGCCCAATCACTGAATAACATTTTTTTTTCCGAACACGAATAATCTTCGGTGTACAATTTTTAGTAAATTCATTACGTATAATATTAAATAAGTAATTGTAATTGAAATTGGGTTCAATACTATTAAAATTGGCCGAGGTTAATTTCAAATTGACATCATGATTTAAGCAATCTTATGTACTTTTTGATATAACTCTAGCCAATTTCTTACAAGCTTCGCTTATTTGTGTTATGATATATTTTAAAAAGCTTGCTTGCTATATGGCCCGATCTTATCTTAGTAATAATACTATTAATAACGGTTTCAAAGTTAGTAAAAACGTTGTCAATGCACGACGCTTTATGGGTTGTGCTACTGGTTGGCTGATTAAAAAGCGGATACAGATTAAATGATTTAAATAACGACGTGAATATAGTGACCTCTGGTGATGAACACAAAATGTCTATATTAAAGTCTCTCTGGCTTTAAAACAATTCCTTCAGCTATACCGCAGGGTTCATACCTAGGACCATTGCTTTTTAACATTTATATCTCATATATATGCTCTTGCTTCACCTCCGCCAGGTACCTTATGTATGCCGATGATACCAAAATTTTCAGCACTATTCGTACTATTGATGACTGCCACATGTTACAGAATGAACTTTTGCGACTTTGTGATTATTGCAAGTTAAAAAGCTAAATTTAAATGTAAAGAAATGTAATGTAATAACATACGCTAGAAAACATCAACCTATAAATTATATCTATATACTTGACATGTTGCCAGTGCAGAGGGTTTCTGTCATTCGTGATTTGGGGGTGATGATGGATTCCAAACTGCTTTATACGTATCATTATAATTACATACGTCAGAAAGCTTTAAAAATGTATGGATTCATTTGCAGAGTTGCAAGGCCTTTTGTAAACTTAAACTCACTAAAAATATTATATTTTACATACATTAGGAGCTATCTCGATTATGCTTCGCCAATATGGTCACCAGATTATATCACACATAAGACTAGTCTAGACAACATTCAAAGTAAATTCCTGAGATATCTAAATTATAAATTTAATAACGAGCATAAGTCATACTTAATTGATTTGGACTTTTACAATTTAACTTCTTTATCAAAACTACGATCTATCTTCGACATGAGATTATTATACGATATTTTGAACAACAATATTGATTGCCTCGAACTAGTGAATAGGATTAACTTCAAAACACATACAAAAATTATTCGAAATCCACGCTTATTTGCACCACCGCCAGTTAAACACAATTATGCTAAGAACTCTGTTTTACAAAGATGTTTTAACATGTATGACACGAAGTTTAGTCATATTGATTTATTCCAGTCAAATAGGATTTTTTTCTAAAAAGAATTAAAATCGAAAACACATTGAAATAGTCATCATGGCTGTGATACAGGAACACAGAAAGGACTCAGTTTACTCTCTATTGCTTATAACATACATACATATACAATTCACATATGCTTTCACACAGGAGCATATGATCCCACCACACCTATGCACTCTCACGCATACGCACACTACACGCAGACTGACACTCCCACTCACATTGAGATATAGAAACACATAATACCTCATAATGATATTTTTTATGTACTTATATAAAAATATTTAACCGCTGCATAACAAACAAAATTTAATAATAATTGTTTCGTAATTGGCACCACATGATTGCAAAACATAACAAATGTATATTTTGTGTCAAATGTGCTGTGAAGCAATATGTACCAAATAAATAAATAAATAAAAGTCACCGCAGACTAAAGTCAGAGTTATTTGTATTACATATTTTCATTAAAATTTCCTCCGTAGTTTTAAAGAACTGTAAAATGTTCGATGCTGGAGGTCTATACACACATAATATAATAAATTCTTCCATCTCTGCACAAGCTACTTAAAAAATATGATTTATTGAGAGACTGCATATATATGCACGGTCTTTACATTTTAAATTATCTCTTAATAATATTATACAACCAAGACAGACAGTGGTCATCTGATTATAAACACTAGCAACTGTAAAGTGTGGTACAGCAAATAACATCTAATCAGGTTTAAGCCAAGTTTCTGTAAAACATAATATATCTAGTCTCTCTCTATCTAATAATAACTAAGTCTAATATTTTGCCGGAGAAGCAATTAATGTTTTGAAGGTATATTGTAATGTAGTACTCCCCCTTTGTCATATTCATTGGTTTAAAAAAATGTTATTATTATTAGCAGTATCATTAGTCACACTATATGACACTGCTAAGTCACTTAAACTATTTATATTATATGCTATCAATGTAGCTATGTCTCGTTTATATTTGAGGGGAAGGAACATTCTTCCATGAGTTAATGTAAAATAATTATTAATAAATTTATTAATGTCCAAAAATATAAATTTGTCACTATGACGACATGTCCTATTGTATATAAAGTTGTTTAACACATGTATGTTATTATTTTTATCTGGTAGAGATATTGAATAAGGAAAAGCACAACACTTGATTTTCCCCACATCCAATTTTAACAGATTATCAGTTGACTTAATTAAATCATTCTTTTTTATACCTAAACTGTTCCCTATTAAAATTACAATATTATCATCCTTAACTAAATCTGTGTTCAAAATCTTATCTATTATATGGTTATAATTGGCACCTGACATACAATAATTGATAATGTTGTCCATTAATTTCTGTGACAACATTGACCCTAAGCCTTTACTGATTGTGTCACTAAAAACTTAAGCATTATGTTAGCTTAGATTAAGTTAATTCTCTTGAACTTGGCTATCATACACAAATACAAATTTTTCAATTCTGACTGGTAGTTTCAGAGATTAGTGTGTTTAAATAAACAAACAAACAAAAAAAAACTCTTCCGCTTTTTGATATTGCTTATTAAAGAAGATGTGCATGTGAATAACACTTTCTGTAGCTATGATGATCATCTTGTTCCACCAATAGATTGTTTTGAAGAATTTTACTATGTTGTTACCTTGAAATCAAATGAACTGTAGAAATATACTGGAACAAAATTATTTGTTATGCTTCCTCCATGCAAACTTCTCTCTCTCTCTCTCTCGTTATCTCTTTTTAATATATACGAATTTGTTTGTGCGTGGAACTATCGAGATTCCAGCAGACGAACTTCGTTACTGAGAGGTGTCCCCCGAGCGTACACGTTTTTGTTTTATATTGCATTGTGCCAAAATGCGTTTTTGACAACAATCTTACTAAGAATATTATATTCATTACGCATTCATTGGTAATATATAATAAATCAACCAAAGCAATTTTAACTGAAATGTTGTAGCCAGCAACGTAATGACAACGTAGTACGTGAATGTCCGTACGCTTTGACAAACTGTAGCGCTATTGATAGCGATCGCCTTTAAGGGAGAAGTCACAGTGAAAACAATGTAATATCGACACCTAATATGAGTAATATCGCTAACAACTATAATCTAAGCAAATACAGAAAAGAAAACTTTATATTTGGGTTTTACAACCTTATCTCTACAGCTAAAAGATAAAATTTTACTTGAATTATAATATTTCAGTAATTAACAAAAAAGGAAATGTTATGCATATTATCCACACTAGTTAATTAAAATATTTGAATAGTTAATACGACGATAATACCAACCTGTTATAATACATGAACTAATGAGGTTTCGGTGGAAGAGTTAGTGGACACCGCGTCGATAGACGTTGGTTCGAAACTCAAAATAAGCTTGGGCTTCCTGTAAAGGAAAAAATCACGATGTTATAGTATTATTATAGTAGTTTTAATGTCCGCCTCATTCAATCCGTCAAGGTTTAGTTTGTTTCTATCTTCGACTGCATAGCCACCTAATACAAGTAATTTCGAGCTTATAAAAAATGTTTTATTAATTTTTGTAAGTAGAGATAGAGGTTATCTTTAGATACCATAACTACAATTTCAATAATATAAAAAAAATCTAGTAACTGTAGTGAACTAGTATTATATGATAAACTATTTTTTGTATTTCTGAAATCAAATATCAGTATTTAATTTAATTTATTTTTAAGCATTAATTATTTAAAAAAAAAAAACATTTTGAACATTAAACATGTTTGTATTAGCAATTCTAAAAGTAGGATTAATCCTGTGGGCATAATCTCAGATTATGACTATAATTCCAAACATTTTAAAACAGACATTTCTTTATTTTCCCACAATGTCGTGGTACTCCAGGAAATACTCTCAAAAGTTTAGCTTCTTTTACGTTGATTTCATTTACCTTGTCCGATAAGGATAGTTATCATTAGTAAATGTTCGCTAATTCCGGAAAATTTTGATTCTGAGTTGGCGTTTTTTATGTTCACGTGTTATTAGTTTTTAAAAAACGCACACACCGCCGGATTAGGTAAGCGTTTGTGTTTTTTGCGATAATAAATCCAGTTTAATAAAATTGTCAAATCCAAATCCCGCGAAATAAGGCATTATTTCTTTCATTTACGCTTTCGTTGTGACTATTACCTAATATAATTATTAGCAGTTGTGTATTACATAATAAGCCAGGGCCGCCCACATCCAGACTTTCGTAGTTAGGAAACGATATGTATATACGTACGCAGTAACATATGTTTTTGTCACTAAAGCTACAACACTAACAATATTATACGTAACACGTGTTGTGAAGACTGAAGCGTGTTTCCCTATTTCGCGAAAATATAAGCCGTTTAACCCAATTTACGGTTACAATAAAAAGGTAATACAGAGAATACTTTATTTCTTTTTTATATAATTCTCTTTTGAGTGATTCGCTTCTCTCTTTCAGTGGTAGCTTGTAATGGCATCTCGTCGATTGAAAATTCTTATAATGAAACTAAGCTTTCTGTTAGAGGTGGCCGATTATGAATGATATACATAATCGAGCTCTTTATGTATACTCAGAGGTGGGTAATTATGAATGATGACTGAATTGAAATATGTACTTAATAAAACAGTAAAGCGGGAAGTTAAAAAAAATAGGTCGCGAAGTTGTAAACAAAGTTCTTTACGAGAACATATATACCAATAAGCAAAAAAAAGGTCGTTCGGTAATTTTCACTCTTCATCGAAATATCTTCTAATATTGTTAATTACTAATTTCTATAATCGAGGTATTTCGAGATCTCTTCATAATTGAATAATTATTTTAGTATATCGCATAATGGACAACCGCTATTTTCGGTGAAGGGAAAAATCGTAGTAAAACTATAGTATAATATGTTAGTGGTGGTATTCGAAGTTCGAGAAAAGTTGCGGGAACCCGGTGGATTTAAACAGGGCAGGACCGCTCATTGTCGCGATTATTGGGGGAGGCCTATGTGTGTTCATACGAGTAGTGGCCATGTCCCTACTATACCGAGCCGTTATTTGCATTCATATTTACAATGTTACAAGACAACAACTACGTCTCGAAGTCTTATCTACTTTTGTAAGATAAAATATATGTACGTCTCGAATTAAATGCAGTGAATACATTTCCGCTAACATAGAATGTCTTTGTTACTTTAAAACCTATTTATGTCAGTATCTGGGCTGTCTGGTCCTTTACTTGAACACAATATGCCGGTGTTACGTTGTCTTCACTTTCCGGTGGGGTTGCTGTGTTTATTCACTGTGTGACGTATGTAGAAATGTTATATTCTTATATCTATTTAATCTAATAATATTAATTGAGCAATGTAGGTATATATCTACAATAAAATATGTATTTTTGAGTTTATATCTTAAGAATCGATTTTCATATTATACTAGCAAGCCCGGCCAAGCGATTCTATGCCGTTTTGAAGTCCATAGGGAACATAGATCCGATCGCTATCAATTTTATTTAAGATCGCTCTTTGGGCTAATATGAAAATAGTCTGAAAATTTCATTAAAATCACTCTAGCTGTTTTGGAGTCCGTAGGGAACATACATAAAAACATCGATTTTTATATATATAAAGGAGAAAAAAAAAAAGATTCATAAACTCGCGTTATCTTGTTATATTAAGTGAGCAACTCTTGTATATATATGTATATAATCTAAATGAAGTGCAACACGCGATAGTGATGTCTATCTATTGTTATCTTATTACCAATTTTATTATTATTACATCAGGCACAGTGTCGTCATTTTTCCGTGCTTCTATAACAAGAAAGTAAAATAAATGACACATGTAATATAAAATTATAATAAGTTTTAGTATTCTAGGTAAAAATGTATGACTTGAATGGTATAAGTCGAACTTAAAGTGTTATTAGATAAAGTGACTAAACTATGAGGTGATAAGTGTTATTATCAAAATGGCGATGGTAATATCTCAAACGACTAAAGCTGCGATCGGTGGAATTCTGGCTTTAATGATACTCGGTGCTGTATTAGTCGTTGGCGCAGCGTTGGGTTGGTTCGACCCAAAGAGAGAAGATGAAGATACCCCAGCTAAAGTCAGCGCAAGGTTGCAGGGAAGGACTTCCTTTGTAACCCATCGAGCGGTGAGTAGCTTTTAATTAATTATTTTTAAATTATAAATTGTATCCTAGATTCAGACTAAAGATATAGCTGATAGCAACATTATTTGATAGCATTATTTGTGTCTATTAAATTCAAATAATTGTCGAGATTAGTTAGTTCTATAGTTCATAAAACTCATGTGTTTATTCCGTCAAAGAAACATATTGTTAAAAGACAAGACAATTTTTGCCTCATTAGCCTAGTGGTCGTAAGTGCGACTGCTATGATCGAGGTCCTGGGTTCGATTCCCAGGTCGAGTAAAAGTGTTATTGGGTTTTTGTATGAAATTCTCAGTAGCAGCTCGGAGTTTTGGCTTTGTGCACGATTAATGGCAATAGGCTTGCCCCCTATTACATGGGACCTAAAAAACATACACGGCGAACTGTGGGTGTATCAGTATACCTCTGCCTAAATATCCCTGAAGGGTTATAGGCATGATGGTATGTTATGTTACAATTTTTAACAAAAAGAAAGCAAACTTCAATAATTTTGAGGAGTTTCGTGGTGTATCTTCTAAATCGAAGGTCCAATGCGTATGAAATTAGAATGGGACCACTCTTGAGGTATCCCCTATCCAACAAAAAATAATCATCCAAATCGGTTCATAAACAAAGAGGTCATGGTTCATCAATGAAAAAAATACATTCGAACGGAGTAACCTACCTCAGTTTTCTTTGAAGTCGGCAAAAACAAAATCGTCGGTCACAACGCATGATTATTTAACAAACACTATTACCCAATTATTTTCTAATTATTCTATGAAATATTTTAGTATAGTATAGTAAAATGTATGATGAATATAACTACCCCACGGTTTTACCCATGTTCAATTTATTCGACAAATTCTCCACCGCGCCTTCGACAACGCACCGCTTATGTTTATAGCCTTATCGCTGTTCTTATTTTCCATTTATTTCGGTTTGCTTGATGTTCATGGTTACTGTTCTGCTCCTTAGGTTCGTATCGTGAAGTTATATAGTCTATAACCTTTCTCAACAACAAAAACAATTTTTGAAATATAATCGTAGTTCCAGCTAGAGTTTAGCTCGTTCATACAAAATATAAATAATCTCTTGAGGTATATAACATTAGTATAATACAATGTTTTATCGTATATAATGTTTTTCTATAGATTGAATCCGAATTAAAGATTGTTATTATTATATAGCTTTATAGTTTAAATGATACTAGCGGTCGCCCAATGATCGAAATTCGACCAGCGACTTTTTAATCATATACTATTTTCTGTTTGGCATTTGCAATATGAACCTAAACAACGAATATTATATCACTTGCTGTCACTTTTAATTGAGTGACAATGTCAATATTTTGGGGGACTATGTTCAATGGCACTGGTTAGGTTAGGATTCGCTGTATCAATTTTTTTTTTAAATATATTAGTAACATGTATTATCTGTACTGTATATCATGTATTTCTGCACTCCTTCTCCATATAAACATTAACCATACCAAATCTCGCAGTCTTCTGTGCACGCATACGCTTAAAAAGGGGCACAAAGTTTTTGCTTCACGTATTAGTATAATGATTCTTTGTCGTTATGAACTTTTTTACCTACGAGATATATATAAACATATTTGAAGCAATGATGGCCCTCTTGGTAGCGTTTACGGACTTCGCATCCATCGACGTGAGTTCGAATGCCTGCAATGAGCATGCGCTTTCGGTAAAGGAAAACATCGTGATGAAACCATAGGTACACCCTCAAGTTAAAAATCTGATGCCAAACACCAATAGGTGTGTTCCGGCAGCTGCGCTTGAGAACCAGTCTTCCACTAGGCTTAGCGTGCTAAAATCGTGGACCACACACCGTCACAGCGTCATTTAAGATCAGGTGAGATTGTGGCCATAACACTAAACCTATAAAGATAAAAAAAAACACAAAAATGAACTGAGATAATTATTATTCGTGAACATATTAAGTAAGTATTATATTTTCTTGACGCAGATTTAAAAAAAGCAAAATAAAAAAAATTAAGTTACCAAAAAATTAATCAGATTCTCATAATGAAACGCAAACAAATGCAATTTCCAACATCTAACAGATTTTATCGTCGCTTAGCAAAATACGCCTGTCCTCTGCTTAAAAAGTTAAAATTGTGTATGCTGACCGCAATCCGCCGCGCCGGGGTCGTTTTCGAATACAAGTAAATTTTAATTATCACAAAACACAAAAAGAATATAATTTTTTTATAACGTGCGCACTTTGTATACGCCTATGACCTAATTTGTTTTATTTTATGATTTTGTTCATACTAGAATCATACCATTATATTATTATAATGTCCAATACCTAGACCTGTTTTATGTGGAACTCCAATTAATATATATTTCTAAAGTGTAATGAAAAATTTTTTTAAGATTAAAAAATATTCTCGCAAATCGGATATAATAGCTACATAGCGCCTATTTGTTACACCAAATTTGCGTGATATATTTTGATTATTGTGCACAAGTCAAGTGGATTATAAATACTGACCAGAAACATACATATTAAATTGCCACAAAAACTTCCTGGACTGTTCTAGCAAGGGAGAACCCATATTATTAGAACGTTATTTGGAGATTGGTAAAGTAGTATGAAGTTGGTTTTAAACGGCGTGTATGCAGTCGACTTAACAATAAGAAATTAATGTGTCGCTAAATACGTCACGAACTGAACATCTTCCAATATAAAACGCGAGATATAATAGATTTCACCGTAGTGGCAGCCAAAATACACCTAAGAGCAGATGTTATTAGATGCTGCTGTTGTGAATCAGTTAACCGATACTACCATGCTGTTTGCGAACAGTACTCAGCTTCAGATATGTTTTATCGGCCAAGAAAGGCTCGAAATAAGTATATGAAAGGTGAGAGGAAACTTGAGGCTTAAGCCCTAAATAGCAGTGACAGAGGATCAGTAATCATTCGTGCTGCGTTGCATAACTAAATGCTGTTTTAAAGTATTTTAGATAGTTGTCCTTTTACTCGTGGTTAAACTAATCGGTGAAGCAGATAATGACATTTGATATTTCATTGTGTGCCTTTTAAATGACATATATGTCATAAATGGTTAAAAGTAATATGATTGTAGAGTGCTAGGACACTGCAATTGTATCCGACTTGATCATGAAAACTATGAACATGGTGATAAACCTGTCAAAGTAATTCTCTTTTGGTTTTTTTTTTTTTTGAACTGACTATACTGTTAACCTTAGGGGCCCTGGAAGATCTGACGGCTTTTACAGCTTCACCGGAAGCCTCTCTTTTAGGTTTAGTTAGGTTTGTTTATAAGACGGCACTGCATCGAAGACAGTCGATGGAATGCTGATATATCGGTGATTGTTTTTGATCTGTACTATCTTTACCATCAGACATGGACCATTACTTTTTTACTTACAATTCTTCTTACTTAAATGATTTTCAGTGAAAATTGGTTCTAATTATCCATTGTTGCCTGAGTTTTGATAAAGATTTTTATTTTTTACAGTCTTTCAGTTTATTTTTATATGTATTGTAAAAAAAAAATCAAATAAACATTTTACGAGGCCCATTAATTAAAATAGCCTACAACATTATAAGCCCTTCAAAGGAACCGTGAAAATCTCGTTTTATTAAATTCAAAGGTACTGTTCCTTTATTACAACCCCAGAACCAATAGATTTTGTAAAAATAGAAACACCCATTCAAGTCAAGTCACGCCCAAAAAAGCACTCTTTATATATTATAGGAATTGGGACTGGATACGTATAAATAATTCATATGGATACCGGGCACGTCGATATTGAAACAATCCGCTTTCGTATGCTTTTTAGTATGTTTTCAAGTTAAGGCGATGGTACTCGTATATTTAGATAAATAATTTTTAAAGACCTTAATATAAATACGGTAAGCTAGGTAATTTAAAACCCTGCCTTATATCTTGTTTAAATTATTTCTATCAACTACGTTTGTAATAATCTTGCTAGTAATATAATAGGAATCAATAGCTAATAGGTTAGTAGTGTGTAAAAGTTGTTGTTCACTAGACTTCATTCTTTTACGCTAGCCGCTGTAACCAGTATAGTCACCTATCTACAATCATCATCACCATTCTGACCTACAACTATCACGGAAAGATCCTCAAGGTAGCTGTCGTCGTTCCCAACACGTGAAGTGTATTAACGATTCTCTATAACTATGTCTTCACTTAGCATATTAATGATCAAGAGACAGTCTATTGAAATTTCTATACTAACCAGCTATATAGCTTCTAACATGATGATTAATTCATTTTATTTTCTTCTCGTGAGAAGATTCCTTTTCTGCATACTGTAAATTTATATTGTATGTTTGCATTAGTAGATTGTTTTTAGGTTTTAGTTGTAATGATATTAGTATTCATTGTATTTCTCTAAATTTGTTCATTTTTGCTACAAGTCATTTAAACGGTTTAGTTATAAGTAATTGTTCATTGTTTCACATTGAATGAATTTCAAAATATTTCACTTCATTTATATATATTATTTCGATGAAACCAAATTTGTACAAAACATGTAACATATTTTCTTTCAATATTGTTTATTTCAAAATGTACATATCATTTTCAATTAACAGATGGGTTTAATGAGATGAAACCACTATTTACTAACTCACTAACCAACGATTAAAAGTAAATCTGCATTTCCCTTCAACTGGCACGCAATTCAACAATTAAGAACACGTAACTATAATTCCTTTGGTAATATCCATTCGGTTAATTTACACTGTTGAACCCAAACAAACATGTTAATGAAAAACAATTCGTATTATACCGTGAAATTTTTATGTGTTATGAATATTTATGAAAAGAATGCCTGTGAAATGACTAACTTACAATGTTAATTTGATAGAGTGAGGTATACAAATAAAGTTACCACGAGAATTGGTATGTAACTGGTAACTTTTATTTATTTTTATTTATCGACATAGTAAGCTTTTTAACATTAACAATTTGGATTATTTTTTTTCTACTTTTAAAATTATTTTCCTAATGACCTCTACATTATTAATACTGATAAATTCATGTACTGCCGCGACTATTGCTTCATCATCTTTAAATCGCTACCGACTTAGATATTTCTTTAACCTCGGAAATAAATGGAAATTATATATAAATGCAAGGACTGGTAAATAATAGAGAATACCCTAGTATTTCAAAGCCACTATCTTGGAGTGCAGCCTTCGCAACCGGGACTTATAAGCCAGGGTGCTTAGGTGTTTAGAAGTTTGCGTTGTTGTTTTCTCAGATTTTTTATTTGTACGGGTTTATATTGTGCCCATAACCGTAGCTCCATGAGCCAGGTACATAATCATTAATACCCTTTGACTATCGCAGAAAAGAAAACCCTTCAGAAGATATGAATTTTCGGAGATTATGGCTTTTCTCCGACTGTAATTTCGTTTCGGGGTCGAAATGGTATAGCCACATTCGTCCATTATAATAAACCGAGTCAAAAAACGATCACAATCTTGTTGCCACAGTTGCTAAGAGCGTCGGGTAATGAATTTTTTAATATATATTTTTTAGTCTCGATAATCAGCACAAGTACCCAACACGCAGACACTTATGTCATCCTTAAGTGATCATGTAAAATGATAGGGCCAATTCTCACTTTTTATAGAACACCCGTTTTCATTTAAACATGTCAAATGATAATATTTCATTTCAGCTACATGCTAATATATATTATATTTTGTTACAAAAAGAAGCCACAGAGAAAAGTACTTCCCTTTAATACTATTCTTATAAATACGCTTCATGGATTTAACCAACATACCGGCACATTCCCTTCTATCAACAGTTTCACGCTGAATTACATTATCCTATACTGTTGCCTTATTTTTTTCAAGAGAATACCTTTTTCTGACCTTAATAGAGAAAGCTTTGTATCTTCTAAAAGGCGCGGTGAGAGGCAATGATGATTAAGCAAAAAAACACCTAAAATATGAATTTATGGGTTTTTATTTGGATCAGACCTGTAGAGGACATATCAGTTCACCATTATAAAATAAGACATTTAGCAAAACTAGGGAAAGAAAATTTCAGGACAGGTTAAATAATACACAAAATAAATTTTGATAATATTAAATTACAAAAATGATTAATAATTAGGTGATTAATATTATTATGATATTTTGATGTGTCTCTAAAGTTTTAGCCAACGTAAGCCATGTAAGTGCCTAAATATCGATTTATTGACGACTGGATGATAAAAATTGGATTTTTTCTACTATACAAAAAGTTAATTGGAATTTATTGTCTATGCAAACCTTCCGTAAAAGAATCTCTAAATGACAGTAAAACCCGTATAATATTCCGTTGCGTGGTTCAGAAGTAAGCAGATAACCAGACAGATGGGGGTAACTTTCATATATACTATGATCGATGATATTGATATTGATATTGATTACTAAGGTGACGAATTATAAATATGGAAAAGTTAATCATTGATTGGTTTGGACCTTCTTGTGGTATTGGGTCCTTCGTATGAAGCATTTCATAAGGCTGCGTGACATCAACGACTACTGATGATATCTATGTCTCCAACGGTCGCCGTTGTTTGTGGAACCGTACTTACCATCAGGTGGTGAACAGTAATTTTGTCAAACTAATGTGTTAGTGAAATAGCCTCGATATTACACTCATACTCCAGCGTCCAGCGTTCTACAACAGTGTGTTTCTTAAGGCACTTTCTGCATCGCATAACCACTCTGTGGAACCAGCTGTCGCTTGAGGTCTTTCCGAGCCTTTATAACCTGGTGACCTTCAATAAGAGAGCTTATTCTTCCCTAAAAACTCGGCAACGCATCTGCGAGCCCTTCTGGTGTTGCAGATGTTTGTGGACGGCGATGATCACTTTCCATCAGATGCGCCACCTGCCCGTTTGACCCCTTCTTACTATAAAATAAAAAACTTTTTTGGATTTTTTTAACGAGGTAATAGTAATCTAACAAAGACGATATCAAATCGTAACATTATGGAATAATCTTAAAAGATATATACTGTATGCTTTCAAAGGAAATAGTCTCGGCACATGACCTAAAAGCATGAAGTTGGTTATAACAGTTGTGAGAACTGATGTTAACATCAAAGAAGTTGGAAAAGACTATTTGTATTAATTACCCTAACTGTAAAAACTTTTTTACCTTTACTTTTAAACTGAAACAATAATTTTCGATCCAAATCTGTTCAAGCGGTTTCTACAAACTTATAAACTGTAATTTATAATTACGTATTAATTATTTTTTAAATCGTTTTTAAGTTATAAGTTGAAAGCGGAATGAGGACTATTTTCAGTTTTAAATAAACACAAATGGTTTTTTCTGTTATCGTATTTTTGATGAATTGATGTATACAACCGTTTAAAAGTAAACTTGGCTACCAGCCTACTTGCTGCATGTGGTTAAAGAAAAAAACATAGAAAACTATAAATTCCAACCAACTTGCTTGCTTTCCAAACGACAAGGCTCCCAACCAAAAGCACCGATTAAATTCCACTTAACCCCAAACTTTTGGCTTCAATTCAATTACTTACAAAAAGTAAATATTTTTGTTGAAAGTTGATTTCAAAATGTAAATAAATTGCTGAACATTACAGTCCCTAGTGAGAGTCTTACTTAGAAGTATTAATAAATTACCCCAACCCCATCAGTTATGATGTCACCATAACCACTAGGCGCACTCACACCATAGAAATGTAAATTCAATGACCCGTGACACTGGCTAGGTTATAAAGCGGCTATTACAATATTAGAAATGTAGGACTTTACTTTGCCGCGTCATGTCGTAGTGAATAAAACATTCACTAAAGGTCATTTGTTTGACAATAATGAATATTGTAGACTTATGAATCTTATATGTCATCAGTCCTCAACATAATTATGTAAGAGTAATAATATAATAATAATAATATACTAGGCTGGTACTCTGAGAAAAACGAAACTGTCGATTGTATTTTTTTTAAATACTATTTTACTAGATGTACCATATTATGAAACAAATATTTTTTATTCATCACCAATAGAAAGTATGAGTCTATATAAACACCTCAAAAATCATTCCCTCATTATGTCCCAATTAAACACATTCATGAACTTAATACCAAAAACTTTTTACAATTGTTAGCTATTTAATTTTCAATGTATTTATGATAGTTACACATGATACATATGGTATAGTTACATTTATGATAGTATGATGGTTACACAGTTATATATATGGTTTAAAAACGGTAAAATAGCAAAATACATTTCTGAATTTGTCCTTGAAAAACTTATCATTCCCTCCGCGTTGTACAATAGTGGGATAATAGTTTAATTTAAGGCATTTTTCGGATACCGCGATGCAGTTTCTAATGACATATTTCTGATCATTATCGTTCCTATGTAAGTCTATCGGGAAATTTATGGGAAAAAATATGTACACACAGAACAACAGATTATGATAGGCGGTACGAGTTTAAATTAAAAACAGATTTATAATAGGTGTTTACACTATATGGTTCTTAAACAATTTTAACTTTAAAATATATTTTATGGGTCACTAATCACGAATATGGACATCAAACATCGTTTCCCACGATCTGCAATCTGCATGTGTCAGCGATCCCATGTTCTTGTTAAACTTAACCAATTTTGATCAAAAAAAATTATGACGTGGAAATACTCTTCAACAAACAATCCTGATAAGCAATAGGAATTGTTAATAATAGATGTTAAAAAATTACTAGATAATAAACGCGTACCAAGCCACGAGCTCGGTTAATTAATCTAGGGTCTTCATTTTCTTCGCCTATTCATCAAACGTACTATACAAAGGTATTCCATGGCGAAAGCCAAACAATGACTTAACGTAAGTGCCTCGCTTTACTAGTACTATCAAATGTATAGTCCAACTAATGATACCGTACATCATAACTATTACCAACTTAAGTAAATACCTGTATCATGAGATACATAGTATAAGAACATCAAACTTCTGTCGAAGCAAATTCATGGATACTGTCTAATTGAATATCTTCGATGTTCAGTCTATACTTCACAGCTTCCTCGGGTATAACTGGTTCTTTGAGCAGCGGAATAATTTCATTGGTGATAATAGTACGTGTGTGAGCTTGGAGTGTCCTATTCATAACGGTGACCTCGCATCCCTCAGGTAGTGTGAGTAGAAATGTGCCGGAGATTTTTCTATATTCGTTTTTAGATTTGCAGTTACTTCGCAGGATTTCTTCATCCTGAAGTATAAGCAGCCAGCTGTTTTCGTTGATCTTTTGTATTTTTCCTATGTTAATATTCATTTTGACCTGGGTACAATTCGCTTTCCTATGATGTATAAGCGATGTGACGCAGTCTTCCGCATCTTGAAATCTTCTCATCTCCAGCGTTTTACAGATATGTAAATTGTCGGATATCAGCGAGCATTCCTCGTCTAGGTAGGTATTCTCATCGTTTCCAAGTATCAGGTATTTGGATTTCGGAACAATGGTTAAATTATTTTGGTCGGGAATGGAATAGAGGTGTATAAGATCATATATGTTTTTATCAATAGCGGGTATTTCTAATATAAATGTTAAAGTGTGTTCTGTACTGTAAGCTCTAACCTTAATTGACTTTTGGATCAAATGTATGTTACCTATGTCTATTTTGGCTACTGGTGCAAAAGAATATAATTTCTGTAAATTTCTAATTTCTTCTAGGAGACTTTGCGGGTTGATAATAGAAGGATGCATTATTCCTAATTGAGAGAATGTCATTGCGTCTTCCAAAATCATTAATCGATCTAAAACTAACTGTAAACTAAAATTTATCTGTACGTATAACTCTAAGAAATGTAACTTATTGATTATCGAATTTGTACTACGAGTAATGTTTTGCAAAAATTGTTCTAAATTCTTTTGATTCTTGTTAATTTTATCTAAATGACGACTAAACTCGTTAATTGAACTACGTGCTAACACGAGGCTTTGTCTTTGTGCGCTTTGTGTGTTATCTACTTTATTTCTAATATCAGAGATTTGTTTCTCAAACTCTATTGCGTCCTCGTAGTCTAAATTCCCGGTAATTGCCTTAACTATAGATCCTAAGCCATTAATTATACCACGCCTAATTCTAGTTTTCGGTATGATAGTCATTATTTTCCTACTAATTTTTGATAGTGACAATTCAATTTGCTCTTTGTAAGTTTTATGTAGTTCTACGGAAGCGGTGCTACTTTCGACGACCTTAGTATTTGCGTATAAATCCATAAGTCTTACCGAAGTTGTATATAAATCAGTGATGTTGTAAATGCAAGCAAGGTTAAAGTAATCTATCATTTTGAGAATTTCTCCTTGTTTGAGCAAAAGGATGCCGTTATTTTTATCAATGGGTTGAATTATTATGTCTGCGGTTGCGTTGAGCACGAGGGCTCCTGCGATGATGATCCTGGAACAAGATGAGGCCTACGTAGTAGTTTAAAATGCACTCTAATAGATTTGGAATTTGGATGATTTCCTATTATTTCAGCAACACTATTGGGGTGTAAATGAATTATCTTATACGGACCTTTAAATACTGGCTTCGTTTTATCGCTGCGCGCCGTTTTCGCCACATGTTTATAAACAACTTCACCTATTTTAAACATTATGTCCTGTGCTTCCTGGTTTCGCTTGGCTATAATCTGCTCCTTATTTTTGGACATATGTGCGGCAACACATTCTTGTACAGCCTCAGCGTTCCTACGATGTCTTATAACATAATCTTGATAAAATTCTTTAGGATAAATAAGTTCTAAAGGATTTCTAGACGCTGTATGGTCAAATAATAGCTCGTGTGGTGTATATCCTGTTGTAGTATGTATTGTATTATTGTATGCTATAACGGAATATTTCATGATGGTTTGTATAGGGTCTTCTTTATTGGTTATCCTTTGTATTCGTATAATTTCACCTATAGTGGAATGGAATCGTTCTATAGGAGAGTTAGAATTTGGGTTGTAGGGCGTTGTAAAATGTATGTTGATGTCATGTAATGCGCATATGTCTTTTATGACATCATTATCAAATTTGCTATCAGAATCTGTCGTAATTTTTGTAGGTAATCCTAGTGTAGAGAAAGCTTGAATTAATGCATCTGCTACATGAATACTACTAGAGGCATTTAAAGGTATTACTTGAACGTATTTAGAAAAATTATCTATAATGGTCAAAAATGTGGCACCACCTGTGGAATATAGATCCATAAACATGTTTTGCATAGGTTTTGTAGGTGTTTCAGTAAGAGCTAACGGGGGTTTTAATGGATTTCTCTCGTATTTACTTTTAAGACAGGTATCACATTGGTTAATAAATCGTTGTATTGTAAGCAGCATATTAGGCCAGTGGTAATTTCTATGTATTTGCTTGTATGTTTCCTGAATGCCGCGATGCATAGTCTTACCTTCATGATACTTCTTAATTAATTCCTGTTGCTCTACTTTATTTTCGATAACTGTAATACGCGATGTACATCTGAATAATTTTGGACCTCTTTCGTTAAAAATAGTTGTATATACTCGAGAGAAAGCGAGATACAGATTTTCATCGTAAAAGTAGCAGTGAAAAGTACGATCAGCAATAGTGTGTTCCTTTAAGAACTGAACTATTTCTGATTCTGTGTTATTAATAGGAATAAATACATCTTTTATGACTGTTCTTGTATTTGTTGACCTATCATCTACTCTGTATTTTGTGCCGGGGCTAGACCTTATGTGAAATTGTTTTAGTTGTCTATCTATGGCATCATTTACGATTGGTATACCTTTATTCTCATTATCTGCTTGTGTGTGGTTTGTGGAAGTTAATAGCTCGGGGTCATCTATAGTGACGTTTTCTGATACCTCATCTCGTTGGAGTGAGAGGATTAGTCCTGATATAATTTCACTGTCTATGTCCATATCACTGCACGAGATCTTGTCCGTTTCAGGTCTGTTGTCAGTATTCGTTGCCGTACGTGTATTGTCAAATATCCTATTTATCATCTCGTCATCTTCATTATCGTCAAGGTTAACAGCTAAAGAATCTATACTATTATGAAAAATTTTTGCTCTTGAAAGGGCGTCAGCGTTGGTATTTGCCTTTTTTGCCTTTTTTATAAATTATCTTATAATCATATTCCGCGAGCCTAAGTTTCCAACGCGTTAATTTCGAGTTCGGATCTTTTAATGACATAAGCCATGTTAAAGGTCTGTGGTCGGTGTAAATAGTGAATTTCTGTCCATACAAATAGGGTCGAAAGTATTTTATAGCCCATACAATTGCCAATAGCTCTTTCTCAATCGTAGAGTATCGGCTTTCGGTATCCGACAAAGTCCTAGAAGCGTAAGCTACAGGTTTATCTGAACCGATGTCTCCTTGAGAAAGAACTGCACCGAGAGCAACGTCTGAGGCGTCAGTTGTCAGAACAAAAGGCTTATCAAAGTCGGGGTACTGTAATATCGGGGAATTTGTTAATATTTCTTTACATTTATTAAAAGTGTCTAAAAATTCCGGTGAATGTACTACTTTACGATTCTTTTTAAGACAAAGTGTCAAAGGTTTAGTCAGTTTTGCAAAGTCTTTTATAAATTTTCTATAGTATCCGATTAGGCCTAAAAAGGATTTTACGTCTTTGTAAGTACACGGTAAGGGATAGTTAAGTACGGCTTTAATTTTGTCCTTATTCGGTTTTAGTCCTTGGTCCGTTAGTTCGTGTCCTAGAAACTCAACTTGTTTTTGTAAAAATCGAGACTTTTCTAGTTTAATTTTTAAATTGTGGGTTTTAAATCTTTCAAATACTTGTTTTAATTTCTCAACGTGCTCTTGTAGTGACGTAGAAATCACGATGACGTCATCTAAATATGTGAAAACATTTTCAATTCCTCTTAAGATGTGATCCATTAACCTTTGAAATGTACTGGGGGCATTTTTGAGGCCAAATGGCATTCTCAAAAATTCGTAATGCCCGCGTTCCGTTGTAAACGCCGTTTTTTCGATATCGTTAGGGTGAATCTCTAGTTGGTGGTAACCACTAGCTAAGTCAAGGGTCGTAAAGTATTGTGCCCTTCCTAGTCTGTCAAGTATGTCATGGATATTCGGTAAAGGGTATTTGTCCTCAATAATCCTGTCATTTAATCTTCTGAAGTCAATAACAAGTCTCCACGTTACGTTACCAGATGTATCAGGTTTCTTTGGTACTATATGCACTGGGCACGCCCAAGGTGAAATACTTTCCCTAATAATTCCCTGCTTTAACAGATTTTCTACTTGATTTTGAATTTCTTTGCGTTGTTTGGGTGGTTGCCTATAACTTCTTACAAAAATTGGTGTTTCATCATTAAGTCTTAACTCATACTTTACAGAATGTGTAAATGACAATGGAATATTATCAGAAAAAAATATCTCTCTGTATTGATAACAAATCCTCATTATTTCTCGCCTTTCTTCTTCATTCATGTGATCATTATGAATATTTTTTAAATTTTCACAAAGTTCCTTATCTAAATCTAAATCTGTCCTTAAAAAATTTACTTCGCTATGCTGATTAATCATATTTTCAAAAAATGGTTTAAGCTTATTCGGATATTTATTTAAAATTATTTTCTTTTGATCAGTAAAATTTATGACAGTTGTCTTAAATGCCCCATTCATCACGTCCACTATTGCTGCTGGAGATCTTAACACTTCAGACCAATAGTGATCATCACATAAATACTGTCCATCAGCGTAGTTAGTTTTAACCACAATAACCTTTTCACACTTTGGTTCTATTCTAATATTTCTAACTGGGTAGTTTAAGTAAATTGGTATATTTGCATTTGGTGTATGTAATAATCTGTCGCTTAAATTAATTGTGCAGTTAAGCTCTTTTAATAAATCCATACCTATTAAGCCCCTATATTTAGGATCGAAATCGAATAATAAAAATGTGTGTGTTTTATTAATGTTAAATTCCACCGGAAGGGGAAGTGACGCTACAAGGTCGTGTTGAGTGACTGCATGAGCGCTCCTTACCTGAAATGGTTCATGTTCAATGTAATTTTCAAATTCCGTGTTTTTTATAACAGCTGGTGAGATCATGCACCGAGAGGCCCCTGTATCCAACAAAAATTTGCCTCCAAATTCATTTAAAATTATATAGGGCAGATGGTCCTTACCGTAATGGTTTACGTTGATTGTTTTAGCTAAGTCTGTTGGTCGTCTTCGACGTCCTGGGTAAAATCCTCCTGGTACGTTTCTTCGTCCACCAAGGCTGGGAGTGACACTTCGTGTTCCTCTGTGCTATTGTTTTCATAATACTCACCTTGCGTGTAGTAGGGTTGCTCGCTAGACGAATAAAACAGTTGTTGTGTATACTGCGGCTTTTCCGGCTTATTCACTGACCTCATAGTGACGTCAGATGTGTCTTTTGGAAAGTTTACCTGTTGATGTGGTATATTCTGTTGTTGGCGTCTAAAGTTTCCAGAAGTCCTAAAGTTTCCTGAACCACTAGGTCTAGAATTCGGCTGACTATTGCCGGGTGATACTTGTTTTCCTGGTGTGTTATATTGTGGTTGTGTATTAATATGTGTTGGAATTGGTTGATATAGCTGTGGTCCAAAATTATGCGGGTTTGTATTAAAATGTGTCGGAGTTGGTTGGTATAGTTGTGGTCTAATATTAGGCTGATTTATCTTTGACTTTGCTTGCGAATAAAACTGATTTTGTTTTTTATAATTTATTTTGGCTTCTTCTTGCCGTGCTATTACTATGGCCGACTCAAGTGTCTCCGGTTTCATTATTCTAACGCCTAAAGATACCTGGAAGTCTAAATGGTTCGTATATTGTTCTATCACCATCTCTTCATAATAAGTTTTATCAGTGTGTTTACCTACTGAGTTTAAAGTATCGAGCAACGCCCGAAGTCTCCTACCAAATGTTTCCGCGTCCTCATTTTTAAAACGAAACGTTCGAGTCAGTTCTTGCATTACTTGAATTTCATTTCTAGGTTCCCCTAATCGTTTTTTTAAAGTATCTTTAATAGCAGCCCACGAGGTCAAGGAGTCCTCATATGCAATTGCGTCAGTTGCAGCTCCAGCTAGTCTGGATTTTATTAAACATACTAACGTGGGATGTGCTTGCACATTAACATCGAAAAGCGTTAATATATTATCTACTTGCCTAATATAATAGTTTAATAATCGGGGATTGCCATCGTATTTGGGTAGTAGTTCCCCAACTACTTTAATCAATTGTGCCGACTCCGTAAGCGACATAGCGTGAAGTTTTATATTTTACAAGAATCAAAAGACAATAGCTCGGATATCGGATGACCGCGCTTATCTGTTATGATTCACTGTACGGTGTACGTCTATAGCAATTTTAGCTTACGACAGAAACACTTTAACACAATATGATATATATAAAAAAAAATACACAATATAGACAGGAAATATGACAAAAGGAACTTGGATAAACGAGAGTACTCACCAAGCCAGCATTCTGCCTCTCCTGCCGAGTCTTGTTGTAGGTACACCAATTCACCCACAAAGGATCTTCAATTTTCAGAAAGTCCTTTCAAAGAGTTCGTACACGCACTTTAAGTTCTTATTATGATCGCGGTAGTAACGACTTAGAAACCGTTCACTTTGCCGAAAATTTTATCCGACGAAAAGTGCCGCGATCCTACCGACTGCGCCAGTTATGATAGGCGGTACGAGTTTAAATTAAAAAAAGATTTATTTTAAAAGAATTATAATAGGTGTTTACACTTATGGTTCTTAAAAAAGACTAACTTAAAATTAATTAAATTAATAATCAAGTTGGAGTCACGCCGTCGTTTCCCACGATCGCAATCTGCATGGTCAGCGATCCCACGGTCTGTATCCGCCGGTCCCAAGGCTTATGACGTGGTAACTACAGAACAACAGATTTATTAATATTGATTTAATTTACCTATACAATTTAATTTAATTTTACCTATATAATTTAAAAATTTTAATTTAAAATATATTTTATGGGTCACTGATCACGAATATGACATAAAAAATGTTTCTCTGTCTGCCTGTGTGTATGATCATTTTTTTTAAACTTAACCAATTATGATCAAAAAAAATTACACTGGAAATATTTTTCAACAAACAATTGATAAGCAATAGGAATTGTTAATAATAGGTGTTAAAAAATTACTAGATAATAAACGCGTACCAAGCCGCGAGCTCGGTTAATTAATCTAGGGTCTATTTTTTTATTCATCAAACTACTTACAAAAGTATTCTTGGCGAAAGCCAAACAATTACTTAACGTAAGTGCCTCGCTTTACTATACTATTAAATTATAGTTAAAGTAATGATATTGTACATAAACTTTACCATTAAGTAAATACCTGTATCATGAATAATATATAAGAACATCAAACTTCTTCGAAGCAAATTAAATATGCATGAATACCAGTTGTAATCATCACGCATTACCGAAGGCCTTAACCACACTTTGAGCTTATTATTAAGTAATATATATATTTGGTTGCGTGGACCATATTATGTCGGTATTGTGGTGAACCCGCTTCTATCCATGGAAATCGCCTGCTGGCTATTTTAGAGATAATTATTTTTCTAAAATAAAAGTAGACTTAGTGATTCCTTATAACATCAGCTATCAGTTAGTGAAAGTCTCGTCAAAGTCGGCCCAACCGTTTCGGATATTAACCGGAACAAAAAGACAGCCAAAAATTTGAAAAATAGTTTTTTTGTTATAAGTCCTGTATATACTTTCATAATATGCATTTAGGAAAAAACTGATATTTTGATGTTAAAAAACGGACACTTCAATTTATTTATTTGTATAGACAACTAAATGTTAGACACACTAATAGAAGTAAATAGGGCATGATTCCCTACTTCTAATATTGTAAATTGATGATATGTTATTTGAAATAAACTCTCTTACTGATACAACGTCTAACATTAATGTGTTCTTAATAAATCTGCTCCCGTAGATGGTATGGAAGCCAATTTTGACATTTTATTTAATGACCTTGTGAGACGAAGGGTTTACGAAAAAGTAAAATACGTGCAGGTTTAGGTATGAAGGCAATTACAATTATAATACTGTTATATTTCTACAGTGGTCCGGTTTTCATATTTACTTTTTTGTGGTTACTTTTAGAAATATGTACAATTTTTTTTTAACTTAAGTTTTCATCAATTCTCTGTCGATTCTGATATAATTTTGTAGACGGAAAGAATATTATACGTCATATCTTAATTGTTATACTATATGAATTGTCAATAATACGAGTAAAAATAAAATTACGGGATGTAAATAAACACTGCGTAGTAACAAACATGCGGAGACGCGAGCACATCTATAGCGATCAATGCAGTAATAATTAGAACTGGTTATATTTAGTTAAGACTATTCAGGTTTATTTTATGACCCTTAGATTGTTTTAAGGGAAAATAATAATGAAAATAAACAAACATTAAAAGATTATTCCCATAATCTATTACAATAATACAAATATAAAAGGTTATTCAATTTAATCATACAGATTTTAACACAGTTTTAACATTTTAATATGCTTAATTGAATTGTGAATTTCAAATACAAAATATACGTGGTTTGACACACGTCTGAAGCTTAAAACATGGGAGTATGACTGTACTGAAGGTTTACAACGAAAAGGTCAATTTTTTTTGTCACATTTCAATACTAAATGACTTTGGAAGCCAAAAATTGTGTTAGTTACCCTACTGATCGACTTTTTTTATAAGTTTATTCCAACAATTCTATCCCCTAGCAACCGTGGACAGGAAATTACTAAGGGCAAACTAATCAATAAACCACTTAAGTCAGCTATAGCTAGATCTAAGCTTTACCTAATATATATTTAACGTTAAAAATAAATAACGTTAACAACCGAAACGGACTGCTTACCGACACGGAAAAAAGTCGTTAAATGTCGATTGCTGTATAATTTTGATTGAGAGTGAACAGACACTATGATTATGATTTATTACTATTCAAACATACAATTTACGCAAATAATTTTTATTTCAGTATGTTTATAATACGTAATTATATAAATTGTAGCTAAATAATCGCGTAACACTTTCACTTGATAACAGTTAAATTTTGTTAGGATACGACAATTGTGTTCGTGTTGACACGCACAAGGTCCATATACGCTACAACGTGCAGTCGACCTGCGCAGGCACACTTGTAAAGGTAAAACCCTTTTCAGTGAACCGTAGCGTGTATGGCGGGCGTGATAATTTTGAAAATAATTTATCTTTATTGTATTAATTTGACCTTAAAATATAAAACGAATTTCTCAGCAAATACTTTTTTCCAAGCAACGACATCTCAACAAGAATTATCGTAACAGCGAACGACAATGAACACCAACGCAATCAGAAACGATATCATTAAATTTATTCAAAGCGTAAAATATTTTGTAATAAACCGTCGCGCAACAGAAACTGTGAAATACAGATGCCCAGCTAATATAACTTGGGATCAGCGGACCCGAACAAATAAGGTAATTAATAAATGAGAATTTGATTCCTCAAGATCAAAGAGGCTTTCTTCTATTTATTACACAAAATTTACTTTGTCTTGATTTGTTTAAAGATAAACTTGAATTATATAAACCTAAGTTCCACCAATGACTTACTATTTGATAAAGGACGAATTTCCGCCCTAAATAAACAAACGCCTGCTGTATGTGCCACGGAAAGTATACTTAATTATTACAAATTTCTAAATCTTAAAAATATAGGTTTGTTTATCTAAAAATTATATGTTTCGCTTCTTTATGGGAAGACCGTGCAAAAATGTCTGTAATAAATCATTAAAAACCGAGTCTTCATCAAAACGTATTTCAAAATAGTCTTGTACAGCGTTATTACTTTTTAAAAATGGCTGTGGTCGTATTTCCAAAAATACTTTCAAAGAATCAATGTCTCCTTTTTTAATCATATAAAAACAAAGTATTCATTTTTAACTTTGGTGAGTACAAGATTTCTGCAATTTTACACAATTTTTTGTTCAAATTAAAATTTTCTCAGGTCCTCATGTGTAATTGTAAAGTAATTTATATTACTCAGCATGAATAGTTTATAAATTTACCATATAAACAACTTTTAACTGTAAATACCATGCGATCAAAGCTATGGAATATTATTTACGAAACAATTTCAAAGCTCTAGTGACATTATTACAGAAATCTAGATTTTTTATTTTAAACAATACATCTCTGTTTATGATTAGAAGAAGTTTATTAAGAGACAGGCGTGAATGACTCGTATATCGCTGGTATTTTTAGATTACAATGTACTTACTATTAGACTAAAAACAGCTGAATTGCAGACTAGGAGTGCCTCGCGCCTTTATTATGCAGTAGATACAGACTTTCATCTCCTAATTTTATTTTTACTCACATTATTCACAATTCATATAGCCTAGCAATTGATTAATAACATAAACTTCCCGTAAACAAAATTTCATAAAAATTCGTCAAGACGTTTTTGAGCTCAATCCGAACAAAAAACAGAGAGACAGACATTCATCATAAGGACAATTTTATGAAATTCTGCCCTAAGCATGTTATTTGGACACATACTTTAGGATATACTGAAAAATTAAAATAATTTGTACTTGCGGGAAGTGCGAACCATTTTGATAGGCTACGCGGTTGCGTTGGCGGCACGGTGTTTGTAAGATAACATTAAGACGGGTGACACCGTGGGGCACAACTAGTGTAATATATAAGTCTTAAATATTTTTTCAAGAAACCAGATTGGAAAAAAGTTAAACTTAAATCCTTCTTTAATTCAGGCTATTGAAATAATAAACAAGAATATCTTTTTACAAGGGATGATAATTTGGATTAAGCAGAAATTCTGTCCTCAGTATACTGATGGTAGTGCTCAGAATCGAGCTTATTTTTATGTAACTAGCAAACATCAGTGTCTTCGTCTTGGTAAAATCATTATTTCTCATCCACCTTTTCACACTTCAAGCGTATAATTTACTCAAATACATGTTTCTTTATTCTTACCTGATAATTAATAATAATAATTTTTACAAGGGATTAACCACGAGACATCCTTGAATACAATAATTAAATTTAATACGATTAAGGAATTTAAATTATTGAAAAGAATTTTCGAGTTATGAAGAAAAATTACGCGGGTCTTTTGTCATTAATTTCAATGGTAGTTTAATAAAAAATGTCTTGTCATTATGGACGGAATGCTATTTTTAGTTACCAAATGAAAAGATTATGCTGATAGTCACGAAGAGTGTCCATTTCTTAATTTCGTAACGTTGTTACTTGGCATTGATCAATTTGTGTTTTTGTATACCTCTGCTAGGCAATCGATCAATCTCTGTTATGGTGGAAAAAAATGTCCATTATAATCGTGACGTTGACTGAGCCTTTATTTGGCTAAAGTTACTTATTCAACTAAAGAAAACCAAAGTTGTTTAGGCCTTTAATAATGAAACTTTTGATATAATTAAATGTTTGTCAATTTGTTTCTAACATTCCAAAGTAATTAATTTTCACTTGTTTAAACATATCTGTGTTGTATGTTACATTATATATATTGATCAAGATAATTTTTTTTTTCAGTATATTGACCTATTTTGCGATTTGACGTACCTACTTTTTCAGATTTTTTCCCGGATATCACTTGGTCTGGCCATACAAAACTATATTTTATGTTAGGTACGTACGTATGTACGTATGTTACTGTGTGTATTTGTAAGTGCATATATGTGTGCACACGTGCGCCCGTATATATTTCAAAGTGCACACTTTGATGTGAGTGTGGATTTGGGTGTGTGTGGGTATATGTTTGTATTTATTTGAATGTGCGTGGTTGTGTGTCCCTAGCTGACTACGGTCTTATCGACATACATCTAGTATGCATTACTAGGGAAGTTAAAACTGTTCTGTCTTTACATGAGTACGTTGTTGGCTGATTTAGCCCACTTTAGTCTTAAAGGTCCACGTCATAATACGATTAACGTACCTATAGGAAATTGCTAGCATTTTTCAAGCCTTAAACAGTGTCACGCAAGGTATGAGTTTTGTATTGACTCAAAATCTGACACATTTTGATGTATAAGGCGTATCTACTCCTTTCGCTGCGCTACTTGAATTTACTATTGAGAGAGTTCAATGTTGTAATCTTTCATGTGCATTTTTAGAACGTCTTTATATGTAGCAAATTGACTACCAATTTTTGTCTTATCATATTGAAGCTCTGAACATAATGTCTGCTAAGCCATTATCTCATCAGTCATACGGGACAAGTAACCGCAGTAAAGCACTTGTCATCCCATGATCTATAGCTCAATACCTCCTACGTTTGCACTCCGCAGTATTGATAGTCTGTGTTTAGGACACAAATCTGACAATTTAACATTGAATTAATTAATACTTTATTGTACTTTTGGTTCGTAAACTGGTAAGCTCAATTGCATAAAAAAATTTCTTCCCGCTAACCAGCGTTGATTGGGGAAAAAATATCACAGTAGATAGTGAAAATATAAGAAATTGTAAAAAAGAAATGACAATTGTAGGATAAGTATAAAATATAGTTAAGTACTTAAATTAACCTATAATATTAATTTATAATTAAAAATATATAGAAAAGAAACACAAGTATATAAATAAATAAAATGATTGATTAAGGTTTGCCGTTGTACGTGCATCAGGTAAAAACTACTAGATGAAGTTTTATCAATGTTTTCTTGTTTTACTCCTTAGATGCTTGGTCCTTATAATAAAAAAAATATCACGATATCTTCATTCAATAAAAACTAATGAAAATTTTATGAACCTACGATTTCTATAAGCATTACGCATTCTTCTATCTTCCACGAGAGCGAAGCCGTGGTCACAGCCAGTTTTAAATACAAATCATGTAGTAAGTCTAGATCACTATGTCTTCTTGTTAGTTACAAAAATATTGGTACAGTCATGATCTAAAGTTAGTAATGGTTTTACCATTTTGATGACGCGGTAAAGCATTCCATAATCGAAGTTTGAACAGAAAGAACGAAAGAAGAAAGATTGTTGATATTTTGTACTCATTCACATGTGACATTTCATGATATCTTTAAGGACAATTATGGTGGAAATTGTTGGGAGTGCGAATATGTATTTTATAAATCACCAAAACTTAATAGTGTTTTTTTTGAGTAATATTGGTGTTATTTAGTAATACCGTTGTAGCTGCTTACGGTAAATTAAAAACAACCCTATTCCGATCTATTTCTATAGGTTATTAACAAAATTATTGATTTTTTTTATCGTTAAGTGATCATGTAGCCCAATTTGGTAATACGCGGAGCCTTGTGGGGAGACTAGTTCTCAAGTGCAGCTGCCGTAACACGACTATAGGTGCTTGGTGACAGATTTTCAACTTAAGGGTGGTAGTTCGTAGAGGACAATAGAGAATGCACTACCACCATGGTTTCATCAATATTTTCTCTTTCACCGAAAGCGCATGCTTATTGCAGGGATTCGAACTCACGTTGATCGACGTGGTGGTCTTACATGCTACCTCTGAGCTATGTATGGCTACTCTTATTTTATATTAATATCAACGACCATCCACCCGGAACTTCGTACGTGTTAATCTAATTCTTACATGATTTCTCCATACAAACTTTGAACTATGGGAGTAGGATTTTCAAAAATCTGTTCTTAGCTGATGCCTAAGTCATAATACCTATCTATCTGTGTTCTAAATTTGAGCCCAATCCGTTCAGTTGTTGATAGAACAGTTAGTCCAGTCACGGTTTTCTTTTATATATTTTTAGACAACATTCGAAATAAAACACAATAAGTTCTAATGGACATTTACTTTCTTTTTTCCAGGTAAACCCAGATGAGAATAGATTACCGGTCGTTTCCCACAACTCGCCATGTGAGTACTTCATTCCTTAACAATACATCAATCACTCGAGGCGTGTTTGTACGGAAAATTCTCGTTTACTTTTCCCGTTACATTGTTAATATTATATTTTCTTGGAATATTACATTTCAATGAGTGCTCTTTTAAAAAAAATAATAATTCTTATAATATGGTAACTAAACAGCTGATATACATACATATATAGATATTAACATCCAGACACACAACTGACATTTATGCTCCTCACACAAAGTCAGTCATGGGCGGGGTCGGACCCGCGAATTCTCGGCTCAATATTAGCGTTTACTACCGCTGCGCCACGAGGCCTGTCGTCTTTATTCTATACGGGAAATTATATAGAAATTGTAATTAATGTACCATTTTATTTAATTTCTCTGTTAAAATAGATTTTTTAAATGTAATATCGTTTTGCAGTTTTTGTTGGAGACAAAGGAGAAGTCGGGGACAGTGTAAGTCTTAATTTATTGTTCGTTATTATAGAATAATGTAAAGGGTGCTTAATACAATTCATAAGTTTTTTTACGTGAGAATAAATGTTGCAGTAAGATCTAAATAAAAAACCTTATAAAGCTATGTTCTTAGCAATTCAGCGGTTATTGAAAATGATATTTATTAAGTTTATTTCAGTCAGTACAAATAAGTTTTCAGTAATTATTGAAAAAAAGAATTGTTGTAACATAAAACATAAATTATATTGTAAATTAAAACAAGTCATACAATTCTTCAAAATAATACCATTATTTACTCTAAGACTGATATTAATAGTAATCCCCGTTTGTACATCAAGAACAAATGAGATCAGCGAAACTTCTTTGCGAATCCATACTTAAGACTTCCGAGTGTTGTAGACGTGACCAACTAAGTTGAGATTGTATTAATCTTGTTTTTGTTGTTACATATGTGGCTTTGTTTTTCTTTAACTTACAATGTATAACTTAGGTTTAGTGATTATAAAGTCATATGTATGGTTACAGTATTAAAAAAAAGTTATATTCCCGCCCGTGAGTTTTTGATCTGTCAAGTTGTGGTTTCATTTTAATTAATAAACTTACATTATTTGACCCTATATTATGTAATGTTAGCGGAATTTTATGTCATGTAGTTTTGTTATTGCACACAGGTGCAATTATAAATACTATTTTAAGCTAGCACAAAAACTCCCTCGACTAATTTAACGAGATAATTGCCATCTCGTTAGAGTTTTGTTTGAAGATTACAAAAATAATCTATTAACGTGACTTTGGCAGACTTGTAATTATTACAGTTGTCATTAAATAAAACGAAGAGAAAGTAGAAATATGTATATAAAAATACAAAATTCACGTATTTCTCATAATTATTGCAAAACTAAAATTATTTCCTTCGGCTTGCAAATAAATAACTAAACATCATTTCTTCTGAAAGGACGAACGTTTTACATTGAAACGATCGTACCTAAGGGTAGGCGACAATGGGGAATGAGCTCATCCGGACCCGAAGGAAGTCTCGTAGCCCGGTTGAACCCATTCTCTTTACATCTGGGCATATTGTTGAAGGTTTTAAATAATAATAGCAATGCAGGATATTCAACGAGCTACCCTTGAAGATACCTCTATAACATAACCTATAGATACCTTCATATAGCTCTATACTGTTCATGAATGTATAATATATTGTAATAACTTGATGTCAGTTTTAATCTTGACAGAATACAAATAAAGAAACTATTATTTGTAAAATGTACCTACCACAAGGTAGGGTAAAAGTAATGTCGTAATGAGAATTGGCTGGCGTTTTATTCAATAAAAAAATGGACTTTGTTTACACGGAAAGTTTATTTATAGGTGTAAAATTGATGATAATGAAGAAGAAAAAATGACATCGGTTATGTGAACTCCCAATTCAGCAACTTGCGCTAAAAAATGTTTGGCGGTCAATGATGGTTAAGGTGGTGCCTTTGGCGTCTTAAAAAATTAAAGACCAATCACTTTTCTACTTCAATTGCGAGCGGCATTGCGTTAAAACAATATATCGAAAATCTACTATCTATACTTATTTAAAAAAGCGAGAGAGTGTTTTTGTTTGTTTGTTTAAATACGCTAATCTCTGGAACTATCAGTAGGATTAAAAAAAATATTTTTGTGTATTTTAACCAAACTCACGAGAAATAGTAGAAATAGTATTGTACTCGTGGGAAGAAAAAATTGGGATAGACTACGCGGGTGCGTTGGCGGCGCTGTGTTTTACGGATAAAATTAACACGGGTGAAACCATGGGGTACATCTAGTTGGTTTAATAAACAGTAAAAACATAAAATTCTGCGCTTTTTAGGTCAGTTCATTACTTATTGTAAACGAATTCTCTATCTTTAAATAACATAAAAATTAAATTGCAATCGTATATGACGCCATTTGCAAAAAATATGGAACATTCACGTTATGCCATTATATTTGCCCAATAATTATTTTCTTTCACAAATATTCATTTAGGTACTATAATGTGATATCCGTGTTAAATTTATTCGAGCCGCCGCGCCGTCTCCAAAGTGCCCGAGTAGCAGCCCTATCGTTATTCCACTTCCTATACTTGCCCATAGTTTGCCATATTGCTTAACGTTCATAGTCACTGCTACGCTTCTTAGGGTCATAGCGTGAAGTTATATTAGCCTATACTATTATTCATCTGACTAACAATTTTTCGAATCCGACTAGAAAAGTTCCAGAGATTAGCGCGCTTATATCATAGTTATATGGTTCATGTATTTTAATGAAATAAATTTTATTCTTACTTTTTTTTAAGGCGGCATCCCTAGGGCAATGCAAATGCAGCCTAAGTGATATTTCACAAATACTGGAGGTGAGGCCGGAGCTACGAGGTCCTCCAGGAATGGCTGGTCCTACGGGTCCAGATGGTACAACAGGTGCACCTGGGAAGACGGTGAGTTATTTTATTCCAACATTTGTTGTCTCTTGTTTTTGATGCACTGTTATAAACGAGCGTTCGACCATAATCTCATCTCATGTAAAGTGACAATGTCGTTATTAGGTGAATATAAACACATTCTCATGTACAACTGCTACAGGAAACCAGATGTGCTTAGCAATACATATTTATTTTAAGTATTCAAACATAAATAATGATAAAGTTTTGGGAATGGGCGATTTTCCCATGTTGAAAATAGACAAAATTATAATAAATTTTCATGCGGGCTCCTTGCCTATTTTGATAGGCAGATAGAAGAGTAATTTCTGAAGCCTTAACCAAATAGACCAAAAACAATTTTAGTTGACCTCGAAGGGAAAGGAATAGAACCAGTCAATGGATATGACAAAAACTGGGCCATTTATAAAAAAATAAAAATATAATTGCAAATATCGTTACTACATTAAATAATCATGTTCAAAGTTGAGATAAAATTATATTTACTTATTAAATACGTACAGCGTGTTCGAATATTTAATAAATGAAATTTCTAAAATTTTTATTAAAATTATATTTGCCTGTAAATTTTGTGTCTCGTTAAATCGCGTCGATCCATATTAAATAAAATGGCATCGATAAATAACAAAAAAGTAACATTCAATTTGGGAGTAAATGAAATAAATTAAACTTTGATGAAAAGTAATGTATATTAAATTTTTGTAGATAACATTTAAATATTATAGCTTATTTGCCACATCATCTGCTGTGAGTAACAATGCTTGTGTTACAAGCCCTACTATTTTGTAATCTGTATTACTTTTTAAGAACAGCAAAGTAATTAAATTCTTGTAATTAACATTTGAATTTAATTTTTTACCTTATATTCTCCTGCTTTAAGTAACAGTGCTTGTGTTCCTAGCACTACCAATCTATATCATTAGATATTCTAACTCAATCATAAAGGCACCTCATTATTGAGTGTCCTTAATTAGTACTCTTCATTTGTTTGGAAGGTAATGAACTGGGATTACCCCGTAAGATTAATTAATGAACTACATGATATCATGCTTCACTCTAATACCAATTACGTAATATTATTGAAATTATAATTGTAAAATTATTTAAACATAATATATCATCACAGGTAGGCAGAGGCGTACTAATGTACAACCACAGTTCGCTATGTATGTTTTTAGGTCCCATGTAAATAGGGGGCGAGCCTATTGCCATAAATCGGACACAAAGCCAAACTCCGAGCTGCTACTGAGAATTTCATAGAAAAACCCAATAACACTTTGCTCGACCTGGGATTCGACCACTAGGCTAATTAGGCAGTAATTTAAAGCTTGTTTGATTACTTTGCTTGTTAGACGGTTACTATTTAAATCCAGCCATGGCTTACTATTTAGTTAGATTCCAGAATATTTAACTAATGTGTACAGTTACCGACGGGAAATGTAATACAGAATCGTAATCTTGACAGTTGGTAACTGATCATTCAATCTACTCATTGCATCAAGGGAAAGCTTCTCTTAGTTTACTGAAATATAGAAATCACGAAGTCACAGTCAACTAAATGACCCAACTAGGACTTTCACGTTTACATTTTTAATAGCACACTAATATAAATAAATGTGGGTGGGACATACATAACTACGAATCATGGCAAACATGATGCAACACCAGAGGTATCACCAGCGCGTTGCTGACCTTAAACCCCTCATCCTCGAGGAGCTCTGGTAACCGTACTCACTGCAGGATCAAAACAAAAGCTTATTTAACTGTGATCGACAGGGTGGAGGTATATTCCACCAGTCGGATTGCCTCAAGTAGAGAGTTTACGAAGAGAATCTATGTGCCCTACATCTCTTATACTATATTTCTTATACTTTAGTCTCTTTGTTTGCAGTAAATAATTCACGAGTGACATTAGAACCTTAATACTGTTTGTAATAAAACGCTTCTCACACGTTCCTATTATATATAAGTGCCGGTTTTATTAATCTTAATTTCAGGAGGGTCTCGAAACACGTTCAGTATTAATGAATAGACGGTCTAAAAAAATCTCAAGAGGGCTTACACTGAAACACGCTCAGATTGGAGCGGAATGTTCTGACATTTTTTATATAAATATTTGACTGACCTAAAAGTCAACGAATCTTTGAAATTTTTCTTGACATACATTTGCTGCTCGTGATGGATTAAGTCTGTAAATATACTTTAAAATTACCATATAAATAATTTTACTAAAGTTTTTTGCAATGAGTTTTTGTACTACCATTATACATACTAGTCGAATGAGATCGCTGGACCGACAATTGTGATCAACTGGACTGCGACCACCATACATCAGCCCATCATTACTTACATGAAACATATCATCACATAACATTCGCGTTCCAAGATCAGCTCGAGTTTATCCAGTAATCAAGCCGTGGTAAAGTATTAGTACCCGAATGGGTCGTGACTATCATATACGTGGTGATAAAATTGCTACAGTGACTCTTTTGGTTTGTTGTGTTTTGGGTATATCCAGTATCCAGAAACAGGTATCTCTCGTTAGTCGGTGCTTACCATTAGGCACAATACGATCACTTTTTCGTGGTCCTATAAAATAATGGTAATGGTATATTATTCACATATTTATTTCTAACTGATTTACCTGTATCAACATACGTATAGTATAAAATTACTTCCTTAAAGCATATACGAGTACCAAGGTACCGTTATAAAGAATTTTATTGATAGTGATATTGATTGTGTATGATTTCTTACGTTCATTAAATTCAGTTTATTTTGTTGTTCGCAGGGACAAATAGGCGATCCAGGGCCACCTGGGCCACCTGGGTCCAAAGGCGAACGTGGAGAAAGAGGGGACATTGGTTCTCCAGGAGTGGAAGGTCAACCGGGACCTAAAGGGGAACCAGGATCGGATGGGGCGACAGGTCCGCAAGGACCACCTGGGCCACCAGGTTCTCCTGGACTTGTTACCTCAGCGCTAATGGTGAGTAATTCTATAATATGCCTACTTACATATTTATTTACAAATCAGCACTAGATAGATAATTATGTTTGATGTTTTACGGTCATTATCGAATGTATTAGAATAACAGCTGAATACCGCCATGATAAAGCATTTTAATTATTAGTTGATTAAACATTTAGATCTAGTTAGATCCATTCTTCTCGCAAGTTTTTCGATAAGCAGATGATAATTTATTTATAGAAACTGATTCAAGTGGATCAGTACAAAAAAGTATAAAATAATATAAAATAACGACACTATAAGCTACAAAAAAGGCTGGAACAAAAGTTCCATGTTAAGATTTAAAACAAAAAGGAAAATTGCCGAATTAATTTTACAAAATAATTAATTTGACTAGAAGATTGGACAGCGTATCCTTCATCTATTACATCACATATCTTACACTTATATCAATGAAACACATTACCTAAATTTGATCTATCTACAGATATGTCACTTTATTTGATATCTATGGCAACTAATGGAAATTATTTATTAAAATTTTCAATATTCCTATAGTTCAAACAATGTAGATCGCTGAAAAAGGTAAGTATCCGGAATAAGAAAAACCTCTTTTTTATCACTGTTAACAGTGGATAAATAAAGATCCGCTGTGGCAGTCTGTACTTTGATCGATTATTATGATAAATATAACTTAATTTTATTTCTTTCAAAAAATAACCTACAAAATATAAGTTAATGTTTTAAGTGACAGGGTTCATCAGCAGAATATAAAAATGTAAGTCTGGCAACACTATTCTTTACCAACCTCTAGTCATATCACCATGATTATGACAAAAAAAATACAAAAATAACGATAAATTTCCTTTATAAAATTCAAGAAAATATTAACGTGAAAAATGTTGTTTGTTCATCATCGTGTTTGATAGGCATTTATTTACAAGCAAAGTGATTATTAAAGGTGGATTTTATGTGCCACAGAAAATCTAGGACAAGGAATCAATAACAAAACAAATAGCTGAAATGTATTCAGTCTAGACAGGCCTTTTGTTAGTAAGACGTTGAAAAATGTTTTTGCTAAGAAATCAGAGGTTTTTAGTAAAATGGGTAATCATTTTATACATTCCTTCAAAATTTTTCTTCTGATGTCACATTAGTACCTGATCTTTTTTTTCTTATTGCATTGTTTTAAATACGATATTATTCAGTGATTTTTGGCATGTTGTTTAAAACAGAAAACTGTGTTTTATATGAATGGCTTGGTTATAGTGTATGTATGTTACTTTAATGATTTTAACAACTTAATATAAAATGAAATGAGTAGTAGTAAATTATTGTTTGCTGAATAGAAATTTCTCTTAATAGAAAATATCTTTGGTACCATAAATTCCAATGATTATTTGTAATTTAAAAAAATATGCGTCCAGTAAAAATAATGTAAAATGCTATGAAACCATTATAAATGCATAATGAAATAATTGTACAGTTTAGTGGTTCTCAAAGTGTGTACTGTAGTGAGTAAACAGAGGCATTTTGTAAGGCGCTACTTTTTTCTGAACTCCGAGAAAACAGGAACTGAAACAAACAAAAAAAAACTTAAGAGATCCTCAGATTGTGAGGTTTAATTAAAAAGTTGTTCTTAAAATTCACTCCTTAAGATTCAATTTTCTTAAAAGAACCCCGGTATGTAAATTTTATGAGGAGTGAAATTAATACAAGCGTTAACTCAAAAGCGTTATGTTTACTGTCAAAAGATCAATTATTCATAACATATCAATTTTTGTTTTACTGACTTCTATCTACAGCTATCGTACCTAACTTAATATTTATTTTCTATTAACCAATCAGTAACAATGTAAATATCAGTGTTATGTGCCATCTAGTAATAAGTAATTCAAGAATTATTTTGGAGTTTACGTCGTAGCCGACGCATACTTTTGTTATTATTTCTATGCCCGATTAGTATCATTGTACACAATACATGTTTTGAATAAGGCGCCGCACCGCGCCTCGACTATATACACCTGTGTCCCAAAAGTATCAGGCCTGTACCCATATCTTCACGCCAAAACGTTCGAATTGCCTTTATGAAGTACGAGCGTAACAAGTGACTCTTCACAAAAGTCATCGGCTACCATGGCTGTCAACGAGATTTGTTATTCCGAGCTTCCGATACTTTTGGGACATACCTCGTATTAAACAAGTGCCGTGAACTGAAAAAGTTTTGGAACCCTTGATATATTTTATTAAATACCAATATTAAAATAATATTGGATTATTATATTTTCACGGATTGGAATGTATACCTAAAAAGTAAAATACAGTAGTAAAGTATTACAATATATTACTCGCTTTATTAAAAGTCTACTTTGTCAAGAATTTATTAAGATATTTTAATAATACTTATATTAGCAATCCTGTTGATATTCTGCGTTGTTAAGCGAATATTTATTTTTCTTTTATTAGCCAAACCTTAAAGTACGTTCATAACCAAAAAGCATTTCAGTAATTATTTTCATAATCTGAATAACAACCCAAGAACATTTTTTCATGATAAAAGCCAAACCCTATATTAACTGATTGGTGGATTCTAAGGATAGTTAAATGCTCAAATTTATGACGATTTGATAACTTTATTTTAAGTTACTTTAAATTTAAATAACCTTATCCATTAATCCTTGCATTTGGACACTCAGCAAGAATGGTTGTTAGTTTGTATTTACTCTTTTTATTGAAATATGATAATTGATAGCAAATTTCCAGATTCCTCGCATATTTTTGGTTGTACGGGCAGAGTGAGCCCATAGTTTAGGTGGTATTACATTTCTGCTGATCTACTTTTGACGTTATTTTAATGAATTAAACTCTATTATTTATTGTATGACATTCATGAATTCGGCTTTCGGAAACAATATGAAAACTATGTTACTCATCGAGGTGCTTACATCCGATAATATGAACAAATACACGCTACAGTCGTACCACACTCCACAATAGCACACTTCCTTGTACCTTGCTCCCATTGTGATAGCATAATTTCACAAATGAGTAATTCCTAAATACCTCGTATAATATCGACTCATTCCGCTACAACAGGCGTATTCCAAATTACATACTTGAGCAAAGATACAAGAGCAAAAATCTAAAAAAAAACTTTCTTTGATAACTCTTTGATTTTTATAGTTTGTTTGCTCAAGTTTATACAACATAGTAGATTATTTTATACTTTGTTTATACAAGTTTACATCCGTAATGTTAAAAAAATATTGTTTTATGACCTTGTTTTGAAGACAAATGTAGGTTAGCATTAAGAAAATATTTGGTAGTAACGACTACTTTGCCATGAGTGAAATACGTGAAAAAAGACCTGATATCGTATTATTGTTACACTTTTCGTCATTTTCAGTGATTGTAAAAACCAAAATCTCTCTTGAAAAATTATTTAGCTACGTTCTTCTCTAATGTATGTAAAATAAGTCCGTAAATGACTTGAATAAATGCAGTAATGAAATCAGATGGGTAAATAAAGTTACTTCCGAAGTTATTTAACTAGAAATATTAAATTTGAAAAGCTATCTCTTGTAATATAAGGGTGTAAGGGGATTTTCCGCAAGTTAACCACATTTTCTATGTTATCACAAACTTTATGTTGTACAGTATATTACTTTATGCTGTATATTGTATAGGTATAAAAATACTACAAAAAAGCACAAAACGAGATTGTTATCAGATCTTCTCGATGATAGTGTGTGTGTGTGTGTGTGTGTGTTGGTGATAGTATTTTTATCATTATTAAGCACCTTTTTAGAGTCCAAATAAAAGAGGGATCAAAAATGTATTTAGACTTCTTCAGTTTGTGTGCATTTCAGAATATGTGTTCGTCCAATCCTGAACAAAAGTGCGGAACATTAAAATTCTATTTCTTTTTTACGACTTAAATAATCGTATCAATGAAGCGAGATAAGGAGGGCTTATACAGGTGAAGAATAGCCGTCCGGCATCGCAAATAACATTATTATTTCATGTGTCCAGAACATATGCGTAATCATCTTGTATAACGCAGGAATCAACGGGATTATACGGGTCCGGTAATCCGGGAAATTCTGGGACTCAAGGCGAGAAAGGTACGATGGGTCTCCCAGGCCCTCAAGGAGAACGAGGCTATCCCGGGAACAAGGGAGAAAGGGGATTACAAGGCTCTAAGGGCGACAAAGGCGAACGGGTGAGTTTCTTGAATATGATTATGTGGGATTGTTTTGTGGGGGTTAAGTGTTTATGTAAATTTGTATCGAAGTTGAATTTCGATGTTAACTTTAGTATTGTTTCGATGGAATTGTTATAGAAGTAATTTACTATTATATTTACTTATAATATAATTTAGATATTGTTTGCCACTGAGCTCTATATCTCAGCTCAGCTAACGGGTTATTGTTTTCTAGGTGGCTTTTCGTATAAGATTGTATTGTGTTTTATAAGAAAGTTGTTTATTGATATCATTTAATTATAAACAATATTTAAGGGACTGGTACCATTTACTTGTCTAATTATTATCCGTAAATATAAGTACTACACCAAATTTTTTTAATGTAAATTTGAACGGTTTTAACTTAAAATCTATACGACGAATTTTTATGAAACCTTATGCTTATGCTTGATTCCAGAACTGTTATAGGCTATGTAAATTAATGTATAGTGAAGTTAAAATGATAATGTAGTTAAGCGGCAACAGCTAATATATAATAAGACCGTAAATTTTTCCTGTGAAAATTCCTTAAAAACTTCAAGAAATATTGAATATGTATTATACAAATTTGTCATTTAATGCACCTGTTCGTATGGTTTATTTTAATATAATTTAAGAAGTAATAAAGCATGCAGTACAATTAATTGCTTAAAACAAACTATAGTTCTAACCAAGGTTATCATAATCGATTTTTCGTCTTATGAAAACAATAAAATATCTGCGTATAAAATAATGTATTCTGCCATACAAAATCTTTAAACCGCAACACACTAAAGCGAGCACTATTGCTTTCCAAAATAAGGTTCTATGTTTCTGTAGTCGAAACTTGCAATCATATGAATGATCCATTTCACTTATCTATTAATCTGCTAGGCCGTAATAATTGTCGTGAACTTGAATCTATGTGGTATTTAGATTTATCAGTCACATCCTACTTGGCATCCAGATGCTGTGCAGTTTAGTTGAGGAGCTAGAATACAAAAGTCGAATATTGTCCTCGATCCTAGTTTTATTATATAACATAGGTATATTTTAAACAAACAAGACAAAATAATGTTTCACATTTTATAATCATAATTATATCTTCTATTTATTATGTTTATTATTACATAAACGCCAAATTTACACATACATAAAAATATTATTACTATCATTAAAAGCGCCTCTACGGCTAAACTTACTAAATCAAAATAAAATCACTAAATTAGTTGGTACTAGGGATAATAAACCCGGGACTAACGCAATAAGCGTCGGTTTGACCCTCGTAACGCAACGTTATGTTACCTTCGACCCCTAAGCTTATAACTCTGTTATAGGGCTACGTGGGACCAAGAGGGCCACATGGCGCTAAAGGGGAAAGGGGACAGCCGGGTCGCGACGGATTGGCCGGCCTACCAGGCTCTCACGGACGTCCCGCTGAAAAAGGAGAAAAAGGTAACGAATTAACTCAACCATCAAATTTTATGTTACACTATGAGCCATATTTATACTTGGGAAACACGTTTGCAAGATTTTTAGAGCTTCATAGTAACGATTTGGAAAATCTTTATTTCCACGCGTCGAGGGCTCTTAGTATTGCTTTTTCTCGCATATAGTTTATTTATTATTACTGTTTCTTTTTACGATCGACTAGAGAGCTTTATTTTATTTTTACAGGCCTTGAAATATAGTTTTTTATCGTAAGAATTTCACATTTTCTTTGTAACTGAAGTAAATTATTGATGAATTTTTGGACGAAAACTTTTTTTTTAGGATCACGAGGTCTTCCAGGTCCTCCGGGTCCTACCACACCAATTATATCTGATAATTCAGTATCAAGCGACATTGCTCGTACAGGTAATAATAAACTTATCCTCTTAAACTTTAATTGAATGATTTTATTATAATTTAAAAAAAATTGAAATGAATAGTATAGAGCTTCAAAAAAGAAATATTTCAAAAAAATAACCTTATTAATGATGCTCTTATTAATGAAACTTATACCCTTCAGATTTTATTAAAAACTTTGTGTATTTTATATAATTTATATTGTAACCATAGATTTTATAATATGATGTATGAATCGGCAATAGGTTGAATAAGACGAGACCAAAAACGTAATAAGCTAGGGTGTGTATTATTTTGTAGATTTTATTTGTTACACGAATTAAATAGACGTACAGCATTCACAATTAAACATGTCTACTAAACATTATATTAACCTTAAAAATATTAGATTTTGCAAAAATAACTGATATATGTTTTGATAACGATTTACGTAGGCCGATATCACATAGTACAAAAATGATCTTGTATCCCTATTTCGTTCTAATGCAAGCGTATAAATTCTTTTTCGAGTTGCCGATTATTATATTAAATCTATGATTTGAACTCTGTTCTGTATTAAACAGTGGGTTTATATTATTATGACAAAAAAAGAAATACTTTATTCGTATTGAAATGCCGATAGATTTTGTTAGTAATGCTATAAGAATATTAAATATGCAGTTATATGATAGCCTGTCTGGCTTGCTTTTAATTGTTCTATATTTAATATAGAAACAGTCTAAAACCTCATAAAACTTCATTTGTTTGTAATTTGATTATTCCAGTAGCTGAGGAATGCGCTATTCCCAGTTATATTACTACGGAATTCTCACAACAAAAATGTTTCAACTAACACAACAGAAATAATTTGTTTATTCTTGATATAATAATGATTTGATTTTTACTCAAAATATGTGTGAAAAAGATACTATACAAATATGTATAATTTTTTTTTATTACATCAGCTTCATTCAAATTTTTTTTATACCACATTGGTGGCAAATAAGCGTGCGATTCACCTAATGGTAAGAGGTCATGGCAGCCAATGGACGCTTGCATTACCAGAAATATCACATGCGCGTTGCCGACCCTAAAATGTATTCCATTAAATTAATTAGACCCTAATTCTAATTAAAGAGTTATTAAATCAATTCATCTCCACTTTTAGTAAGAAAAATATTTCTTTTTAGGTAATTGTGTAAGGTTTTAAGTTTTTTTGTCGAAAGGATATTATTATATGGAGAGTGATAATGATGTTTGCAAGTGACTCCGTTTCTGTACATCTATAAAAGACTATAATGAATTATAAACAATACTTAAATAGTTTCAAAATCACAAGAAAAGAATACCGATAGACCCTAAAGCTTCTTGCTGGTTCTTCTCAATTGACTGTGATGTTTTCCGAACCATTAGTAATATGTTGGACATTCATAAGTGCCTTCTTAGGACCTAATCTGAATAAAGCATTTTTGATTTTGATTGTGATATCTGCGTTTAGTTTTATGAAATAAAACCTCTCAGTAAATATTGTTTATTAGAGATAATATTTATTTTATATTACAAAGGCACGCTTCTGTGTAAAATAATCCATTTTTGTTTAAATATAAAATTTGAGCAACCTAAATATCAAACAGTCACCAACAAGCGGTACTTAATGAAAACCAGTTATAATTATCCTATTATTAGGCCGACAAACAAATATTTCGCTTTCATAACTCCGTGCGTAGAAGGGGTCACGAAAAATAATTACAGTTCCAAAACTCATACGAGAAACAACTTTCATTTCCAACTCACTAATTACATTACCATTTCCATTCGAAAACTCGTACAACCTCGTTTCCATCATCGTGTACATAATGTGTTTAACGTATACTCAAAATAATTAGTTTTCTTCCAAACATCTAAATAATAATTATGTACATAATTTTTACTTTGCTTTTGTTTAATATACAATTATAAAGTGTAATTATTCCTCTTCTATTAAGAACAGTGCGAACCGTAATCATCGACTTGAGTTTTTTCTTTAAATAGGTTCTTCATTTATATTTTGTCGAATGTTCAAAATAATATTTAAACATCTTCAAAGTTTGGGAGAACAAAATATTAAATTGTTTAACTATAGTGAGAAACAAAAATATATCTTCTTAATTTATTTCATAAAAGGTTAAAAATAAAGTTTATTTCCAGAGGCTTCACTCTTGAAGGGTCCTAAAGGAGACCGTGGGGAGAGAGGAGAAAAGGTAATTACAAGCCTCCTCCAGTTTTACTCTAAAGTATGTAACTTTTAGATTGAAATCATTTTGCATGAAAAATTCGGACGATATTGAGTTTTACAGATTTTTTCTCTTATCTGTATTTATATTATATTAAGAGATGAAGTTTGAATTAGGTAATCTTTGAAACTACTGATCTGATTCTGAAAATTCTTACACTGATAGAAAGTTTCAATATTTCTAAATTACTAAGACAATTTTTTTTACATTCTAATTAAAATAATTGTTGTCGCTGACGATCACTACTCATAATCATTCAATTTTTTCATAGAATTTATTTATTAGTTTTTCTAGGGCATATTTTTTAATATCCATACTACTTCCATACGTATTCGTCACATAATCGAGACAATTACTTACCGTAAATGCCTTGCTTTAGTATAATATAAATTTATATAAGTATTTACATAAACATTACAATGATGTACCTGTATAACGAAATAAAATATTCAAAAATCTCTGAAAAATATTTAATATGCGTCGAGGCATCGATTGTAATCATCATACCTTAACTACGTTTTGAGTTCACTGAAATTAATTATAATTCATAAACAAAACTTAAACCAAATTATCTCTGAGCGCTGTTAATTTTTATTATGTTTGCTATTATTTAACACTGTACAAATAGTTTGTGTAGTTATCGAGTCCAACGTTTTTTTGATTAAGTAACAACATGTACCATGAATACCAAAACAAATAAGTAAAGAAAATAATCATTAAGTTGCGTAATGATTTCTTTTTAATAGCCCAAAGTGGTTGCACATAAAGCCTAGTGGAAGGCTGGCTCTCGATTGATGTTACCGGAACACACCTATTGGTATTTGGCAACAGATTTTCAACATGAGGATGGTCGCTAGCCAGTCGGACTTTAGAAAAAGCCCTATCACCATGCTATGGTTGCCACTACCACCATGATACGATATCATTATGACGTTTTCCTTTACTGAGAGCACAGATTCATTTTAAAATTCGAACCCACATCAATCGACATGATCTCGGAACATGCTACCAAAGTCACTATCGCTTTCAGTTATTATATCTAAAGCAAATTATTACGTATACGACAACCTTTTAAACATCAGGGTGAAAAGGGAATAAGAGGTCTGGAAGGACCACAAGGGTTTCCTGGGAACGATGGAAAGCCAGGTGAGCGTGGCGATATTGGTCCTTCTGGTGTAGCTGGATCTCAAGGACCATCTGGTTTAATGGGTCCCAAAGGTGAAAGGGGAGAACCGGGATCACCCGGACCCGTTGCTGTATCAAGAGACGAAGCTTTGATTATGACGAAGGTAATATATATACATTAAATACCTACATGTGAAATACTGGTAATACCTTAAAGTCAGCTGATATTATTTGACGATAGTTTTAATACTACAAATTTAAACAAATTCTAGTACATATACTCAATAAGACTATTAAAAGTTTTTTTTTTAAGAAATAGAGGTAGATGTTATAATATCGTTGCACATTACCAGTTTGCCGGCCAATAAATTCAAGGACCATGTCAAGCAGGGCTTACAGTGAACTCTGGTAATGACTCCCATCCAGTAATATAATATAATTCTTAACTGTAAACATTATCTACATTTTCCAAACCAGTGGTATTGCTTTAACGTTCATAAGTGCCTTTTAAAGTCCTAAATTGTATAAAGTATATTCAACTTTGATACCACCAAAGACAGTAACAAGCTATGTCTATAAAAATACATTATTATTGAAAACTAACTGCTTAAAAAAATAATTAATATTTACACAAAGCACAATATTTTTAGATCATTTTTTTATTATTTAATTATATTATAGATAAATGCACACAAAATGTAATAGCACATAAGCGTAGGTTTGAAACGCTTTTAATAAATATAGAAAAACATTTTTAGGGTTATTTGTTTTTTAAGATATGCTAAAATTATACATAAAATAAGTTAAATTTTTAACTAGGAACCAAAAAACCCGACTGCAACATAAAACATTTTTTTCTTGTATTTTTGCTTTCTTTGATTCCCAGACGTCGTACTTAAATATTATATAGCCTATGTCACTTTAACAATTAAGGCGAATCTAACGACACCTTGTATGGTAAAATCCATTAAGCCGTTTAAAAAGAAATAGACATACATTTTTCGCAGTCGGGTAAAAATTCTAGAACTATAATGACAGTTTTAAGTAAAGGTAGTCTAAGTATTTATAAGTTTAGTGATGTCTAGTCTATTAGATTTTGTATTATTGCTCGGTTTAAAAGGGCGAGAAAGGCGAAACTGGGCCGCGAGGTAAGCGGGGCCATCCAGGTCCACCCGGACCACGGGGTCCGCCTGGTCTACCCGGACCTCCAGGCACTCCCGGTACAAATGGGCCCTCCGGCGATATCGGTTTACCCGGATGGACGGTAAGATAAAACTTTTCACGAATCTTCAATGATCTTGAATTTATTAGAAATTTCAATACCTTACCACGTAAGCACTCTTTTATTTGATTGAAGAAGTAGATTTTTTTTTTGTGAATTAAATTATTTTTAATTCACATTTTGTTATAATTTATGTTACTATTGTTAATTGCATAATATAAAATAGTAGATTTCTCATATGTAAAATTCTAAATAAAATATTATTTTAACTTCAGTGTTCTTGTCAGTTTTTAAAAATAAATATAAATATTAATATAGGTACATAGGTTCTCTATCTATACTAATACCATAAAGCTCAAGAGATAGTTTGTTTGTTCGAACGCGCTATCAGTCAGATTTGAAAAATTAGCTTTTCTTCTTATATATAGCCTCTTTATTAATACAGCTTTAAAGGCTATACAACTTGAGACTACGGAGGGCAACAGTAACTATGAACGTCAAGCGATCCAGAAAACCGTAGGCAAGTATATTCGGGAGTAAGGACGCATACAATGACATAAATACAGCACGGGTGTATTGGCGGTGGCGTGGTTGAGTGTTGATGGAACAACAAGGCGCAGCTAGTTATAAATAAAATACTACTCAACCTTCAGTCTTTGTCATTTTTGAAGAACAAATATTAATATTAGATAATATATACATTCTCTACTACAAATATAAAACGCGTATTATGAAATGAAAAGGTGAATGAATGGCGTAAATATTAATTATACGTATGTGAAGATGCTAATACAAACTGCTTACAAATAAGGTTGTTTTCTCGTTGGCAGGGCCCGCCCGGAGCTGTAGGTCAGACTGGGCCCCCTGGTCCCAAAGGTGAAAAAGGCGACTCGGTCATTAATCCACTTGATTTAGAAAAGGTACTCCTAATTCAGTCGACTTAATTAGGCGCTTGAATAAATAAGGTGCGAAGAAACTAGACAATTCATTTTTAATGCACTTTGTAGTGAATTCTTAAGTAGCATAGTTTTGTATATATTTATAGTATTATATTTTAATTTTTTAAAGTAAAATAATAAGTTTTATAAGTAAAATAATAATTTCGATCGTTTGTGGGACGAAATTAACGTTGAGTAAAATTAAATTAATTAATTTTTATATAATCCGACACTAAAAAAATTATAATTTTATTATAATATACTTGGCTCGTTCAAAACATTTAATCTCAAATTATTTACATATATAAAAAAAAAACATAATTGTACATATCGTGAACTTGTCATAATTATTAATTTAATTGTCTTTTTAATTTTGTTTCATTGTAAATTTGTGTATTGTGTAATTTACCAATTATGAACTATATACATAATATATATGTAATAAACAACATCAGTTTTATATATATGTAGTAACAGAACATGTTTTAAAAGATTGAGAAACATTTTTCTTGATGTTCTCCACCTACACCGTTAGGTAGGTCGGTTTACAAGTGAAGTAGCTCGAATCTTTAGCTTACTTTGAGTCAATGGCTATAATTTTATCAAAATACCTACAATTTTTTTTATTATCGTATGTATAGATAATTTGGGTATACCTGCAGACTATGTTAAAGAACGAGTTGACTCACTGTCTCGGCATAAACCAGTTCTGGTTTTTCGGGACATTTCAAAAAATGTTTATGTATTTTATAATTAAAAAAAAAAAAAAAAAAAAAGAAGAAGTAAAAAGCTTTATAAAATTATTACTTAAAACAATGACGTTTTTTAAATAGACGCATTATACTCTCAATATATGCGATTTCAATACAGTTCAGATGTTGTTATCAGCATGTTGAAACCAAAGTAATAGGAAATCACAACGTAAGGCGGAAACTCTATTGTCAAAAAAGGACACAAGTTTCTTCTCGCTCACACCGGTATCAAATCGAAAGTGAACTGAAAGCCTGTTGCCATTAACGGTTACTTGTAAAGAGCGTCAATACAGTATTTACTTATAAAATATCATTGCTGTAAAAGATACATAGTAGATTCGCTAATACTAGAATTTGTAGAATATGAACTAGTCATAATAATAAAACAATTGAAGGTCAAGATACAAAAGCAGTAGGTAGTTAAAATATTACTTAGGTATGTAACAAATTCGACATTTATAATAAGCTGTTGTACTAAAGATGTCCAGGAAAAGATTTTATAATGTTAATAACTCTGCTAAGTAATATTAGGGTAAAATCTCGTAAAACTTGAAGTATTCCTCTAGCTTATGCATAGAAAGTTTTTCAGCAAAACGAATGAGTAACGGCACTTTACTTGTTTCGTGAAGGTAAAAGGCGAAAAGGGCGACCGGGGTTTTGACGGCAATCCCGGCCCTCCAGGGAAGGATGGACCACGGGGCCCACCTGGGCCACCCGGGGCCCCAGCTACTAATGTACAGTATATCCCTATACCAGGACCTCCTGGACCGCCTGGTGCTCCAGGAATACCTGGTATATTATCAAGTGAAGAAGCAGTTGATACGTCAGATAGTCCTGGAGTAAATCAACGTGAACCTGGAGCAGGTATTTTTTTTATTCACATATTCTTTTGTGTTTATATAATGGTAATAGTAAAAATGATATAACATTGACCTACATAGGTCTGGATGACTATAAAAATAAATCAATTTTTATACTTATCTAATCAATTCCGAAATTGATCGTCGGATATTTTAAAACTTTAATAATTTCTCAGATTTTATTAAAATCTGTATGCAATTTGGTATACCTAAATTATGAAAATAGCGTTTTTTACTCTATTCATGAACATATATTGTCTTCTAATAATAGAATTCTTATACCGCAACACTTCAAATTTTAAAATGTCTAGCGCAGTATCGAAACAATTTTAGGCTACATACAAACACACACACGCATGCACACAAACACGCATACACACACACATATACATTCATAACATCTGTTTACGTATTGTTATTCCCGTAGGTAATCAAATGCTTTTTGTTTATTCGGACTGATATGTGCGTGTTCCTCGCGACCGTGACTCCTATTACCTACGAATTTATAGTCAATATTTGTAGTGAATTTAGACTTTCAGATGTTTCTTTAATCTCTGAGAATAGTGATTTTTATAGACTTTATATAAATTTATTAAGGATCGACGTCTCTTGATGTTATGCGATCTCAAGTCACTCCAGGATATATAGACATCAGAAAGTTTCACAATGTATACGAAACAAATATGGGAGAGTAAATAGCTATGTAGTATAGCTGGTTGCGGGCAATACAAAGGTCGTTGTGGTGAACTTTTAGTGTGACCTAAGCGACAGTGGACGTCTTTCAGCTGAAATGAGCATAATGATGACTGTGTCATATTTTGAGCATTTGATTAGGGCAGCGCTGGGCTGAACGTGTTAAATAGGATTTTAGTGCTAACTTAATTCAGTCAATAATAGATTGCTATTCCTGACTTTTCGAGTTGAAACGCTTTGTGTGTTATTGTATTTTGCCAATTAATACCTTTCAAACAGAAATAGAGCAACTTCGGTACTAACATTCTGCGATAGAAATGACTCTGGATATCCTTACCGTAGTCAAACCTTAGAAATCCAAGCTGTTAATTTTAGACCAACCTAATTAAGTAAAATCAAAACAATCTGTTTGTTTGTAAACAATTAAAATTTTCCTAGAAACAATAAATAAATTCTATAATACTTTTTATCCAAAGCACAAAAGCGTTCAGTGTTTGTAGAAACGCTAAAGTAACATATTTATTGGACAGGCAAACAGCGAGATCCTCTACAAATTCTGCGAAATTTGAACCACCTGGTGCAATATCGTCAAGATCCTTATGGTAAGCAACTGAAAACATACCCGTGGAAGGAAACATTTTTTTAATACCTCTTCAGTAATACTTTTTATGTTTAAATCGTCATTTCAAACATGAGCCGAGACCTCTCGAGAAAATGTGTAGGCTTTCGGGGAAAATATAACATTTTTTTCCTCTCAGTCCTTTAATAAGAACAAACCTTGAAAGTATATATTTATGACATGGTCTTGAAGAACACTACGGACTTAAATTATTAAGCAAAGAGTTTAATAATTTAAGGGAATTTATGACTCGAGATGTGATTTTTTAACAAAGTGTATATGTGTGTGTAAATGTATCATATTAGTTGTTACTATTATAAAAACTAAATATTATTGTCTTTGTTCGTATAGTGCATGCAAAATTGTCCATGTCAAATGAAAATCTATCGATTTGGATAGTCTTTTGTGTAGTATTTACTAGTGACTGATAGCCCTACTATCGTATGCTTCGCCTTGGTGCATCACCTTTCAAGATAATTTCAATGGTTATCCAGATTGCGGTGTACGTAGGTTATCAGAATTACTGTAATTTTTTATGGATCCATGGATTGATCATAAGTGATAGATAATTGCTACTTTTGTATGGACTTTTAATGTGAAAAGGATTGTACTACAATTTTTGTGTAAATAAAAATTTTGGATTTAGGGTTGCGCCATATAATAAGGTCTTTTTGAAGCGTATGAAGCACTATCGTTAGCAATGCAGGAAAAAAATTCAAACTGCAGTTAGTATTATAATTTTTTTCCTTACAGGTTATCGTGATCCTTTAGATCAACTTGGTGATGGTGATGATTTTGAAGATGACGATGACGGAAGAACTATCGTTGGAACAATTTTGTTCAAAACAACAGATTCTCTGATTCGCGTTAGTGTTAGAACAATAATTATTTCCAATATTATTCAATCTTTATTTACAATTTTTTTATAAGTTATAACATAAACTGATATGGCGATTTTTGGAAATTTTCCATTCTAAAGTTGTTTTATGATATTTGCTTTCATTGTAAGTTGAGATTTATTATGTGGTTTGAGCATATTATATCTGAGTGTGCTGCAAATAAATTATCATTAATTCCAATCATTCATAATTTATTTTATTACAAGCTCGGCTAAATGTGATGGTAAACCTGATGGTAAGTCAGTACGGTCCACAAAGAACGGCGACCATGTGTAACACGGATTTATTGGTAGTCGTCGTCGTCGTTATTTCGGCCTGCTGAAATGCCTCTTCAGACCTTCTGTGTAGGGCCCAATATCATAAGGAGATGTACATTCATCTATAGTATAGATTATATTCTACACCCCAATTTATTTTACTAATTCGCACGATTTGTATCATATTCAGGTGTGTCGTACAAACGCTGGCTTACGAGATCCAATTACAAAAATAACTACTAGATATAACCAATCTTATCTCACAGTAGATTCGGAGATTCATGTTTAATAATAATAAAAATTCTTAACACCTCCCATTGATCGCATGATTTGTTAACTTATTTATATAGTAAATTTTCCATTACCATCATCCATTATTGTACGTTTCTTTAACATTGTTATTATTACTTTAAGTACTGGGACGTTGCATACTTTATTTATTGTTATTGTGTTGAACATATTATCTGAGGGTACATAATATTTTTGTTATTACTTTTGTAATCTTTATCTGAATACTTTTGTTAAGTCCTCATCTAAAAATATTAAAATAAAATAAAATAAAAATAAAAAAATTTCTGTACTAGTATTGTGAAGAGTTGAATGAAGTCTGTAAGTTTGGATAAAGAAAATTAATCCTCGCTACCACTAAACAAATTTTATTTTTATTAAAACTAATATGGAGTTAAATAAAATTATCCCTATTGCTATGTTTTATTTTTAATATTACATTATAATTTACACGTACGATATCGCAGGCGGTTGTTAGTTGTGAAATAAAATAATTACAAAATGTGTTTGAATGTTCTTGTCACAGTTAGGTGCATACAGTCCCGTGGGCACTCTAGCTTATATAATACAAGAACAAGCGTTACTGGTTCGTGTCAACAATGGCTGGCAATATGTAGCGGTGAGTAAATACGTTTTCATTTTAGTAAATTCTACATTTAATATACTAAAGTGGTGAATTTGGTTCAAATATGTCCCTACAGTAGGTTAATAACACTATTGCTGTTAAATAATCGCCTACGCAGTTAAATGGCTTAAGATATAAAGTTTACTTTATTTCAATGAAGTTATTATTAAAGTGATGTAAGAATGAAGTTGTTTCAATGAAAAAAATACGCGTATATGTGTTATATACGATTTTGTGGTAAATTTGTTATTATATATTTATTGTTATACCTATAAATAATACATATTATAGGGTTGTACCCATACTTTATAATAAAGTATTGTACGTTATTAAGGATAACTAAACTTTTCATCAACAATAAAGTACGAAAATAGTGACATAGTTTGATTTTCGTAGGATACACTTTACAGAACAACATTTAAAAACTAAAAACATCGTAATTTAATTTTTTCTCCGGTAACTACTGAAATTGTACTACATACTCTATTTTGAAATAATGTACTTCTTCAAACTTTTAAATTATCGACTGAAATTTAGTTAAACAAAAGATGGCAACCGTAATTATAATTGGGCCAGGTCTCAACAATTTATAGCATGGCTTTAAACAAGTTTATCATTCGAGGTATTCGAGTCATAACAAAAAAGTGAACCATAGGTTTAATATATTAAATAGATCAGTAAATTTAAAGAGAAAGCCTCTTTTAAGTATACGCTTCTGCTAGAATGAGATAGGAATACGAGACCATTTTCGTATGCTATCGGCTTGTATCAGCCTATGGTAAATCTGAGATTTTAAAGACTAATTTAATATTTAGTTGATTTTCATTTTTTGTGATTATATGTACAGAAACTGGATATAACTCGTATAACAAAAAAAAAATCTATAAAATAATATACACACGATAAGTCTATTCCATTTTTTGGCATCGCCTTATTCAACCTATTGCCCGTCTATACTTGTAACAAATTCTGACTTGGCTATAAAACAGTTCAAGGGGTCGTCATAATGTAGAATCAAATTGCGGTAGTTTTAACTTAATAAATCCTTATAAATAAATAGTAAATATATACTTTAGTTGTAATAAATATCATTTTGTAAGAAGATATGAAATACATTATTTACAATATAATTTGAATCATGTAAAAAAAAGGATTTTTTTAATATATCCTAATGCATTTTCTTCATAGCTATTTGGTGAGTCGAAATTATCTTTACATAGAAAAAACTTTCTTTTCACTCGACTACGAATAAAGAGAGTTACGTTTTTTGAGCGTATGTATGTGCGTATGTCTATTTCTTTCGCACACTCTGGAATCTAAACATCTTGATGGATTTTAGCATACGAGGTGTCGTTAGGTTCGTCTTAATTGTTACACAGTATACGAGTCTACGAGTGTTTAAGTACGAATTCTGGGAATCAAATAAATAGCAAAAATATAAACATATATTTTTTAAACAAGTGCTTTTGTTGCAGTCGGGTTTTTTGTTTCCTTTTTAATAATTTAGCTTGTTACTTACTATGCCAGTGACTATTTGAAATTAAGGCAAATATTATTTTTACCTAGTAAGAACTTTTCCTATAACTTAATATAATACATAAAAATACGTAATTAATGTTCCATAGTCCTTTATTATTATAAAAATAATATCATAAAAAAGCTTTCAGGTAATAAAAAAGTATTTAAACAAAGAACATCAATGCTTCGTCATTGTTATTTATAAATATTCATGACGCAAAAAAGAAAATACGTTTCGAAATCCTACTGGGACTAGTCTCTTTTATTCAGGCCTTGTTATTTAAATGGAAGTTATTCCTTTTCCCATTGGACACAGACCTGAATAAGTTAGAACTCTTTTTATTATAAAAAAGGGAAAGAAAATTTTACTTTACTTAAAAGTAATAAAGTCTATATTGCTATGGGATTAGAAAAACAAAAAACGACGAAATGCTAACCCACTTCAACTAAGAATCTTTTGCATCGCCAGTCTTATACAAAAGATTTTTTTTTTAAATGCATTAGCCTTTTTAAATATTATTTCACTCAATAGATGGGTTCGTTACTGGCAATCCACACTCAACCAGAAAATGGACCGACACGATCACCATTACAGAATATTCTAGAAACATCCAGCCTGGTACATCATAAGAACCCTGCAGTGGAAGGACCTGTTGTAAGTACCGATATTTTATTTCTGAACATCATTACAATGACGTTAAAAGTTCACAGGAAATTAGGTTCGGCAGTCTTACGGAGATATTTAGACGTTCCTAAGAAAAAAGATAATAAGCTAAATGTAAATATCTTATTAGACAATAATTGTATTACTTTGTTCTTCAGATTCTAGTGTATATATAGTCCATTTATTATTATCAATTATAGGTATTGTATATTATTTTGTTAGTTATTTCAATAAAAGTGCAATGTTCTCTGGTTACTTAAGTCATGTTTAAGGTCAAATGATATAATTTTAGGATATGTTTCCATGCATTGATCAATACTTTGATGAAAGGAGCAAAGAAAAGGCCATCGTAAAATTTAAGAGCAATGATGCTCTTGTCGTTGTCGCTCTTCCCCTCCTATTTTTTTATGATCACCAATAATATCCTCCTCTCTTTTACCATATTTAATACCTTTTCATTCATTTTTCTTATCATCCAACTAATTCTCCCCATCCTCCTCCTGCACTACATTTTGAATACTTCTAACCTTTTCTCGTCTCTCTTTGTCATTGTCCATGTTTTACAGCCATAATAATCTATGCTCCATAATTTTTTCTTGTACGCATTTTGATATTTTTGCTCTAAGTAAATATTTCCTGTCATTAAAGGCCTTCTTTGCCATCGCTATTCAGGCCATGATATCAGATATACATACACCTAGAGTCATTTGTAATTATGCTTCCTAAATATATATTTGAATATTTTAAGTTCTTTGATGGGCGTATTATTAAGAGTATACATATATTATTGCTATTTGGTGAGTCTAAATTATCTTTACATAGACAAAACTTTGTTTTTACCTGACTGCAAAAAAGGAGGGTCATGTTTATGAGCGTATATATATATACATTTCTTTGGCACGCTCTGTAGCCTACACGACGTGATGGATTTTATCATACGATGTGTCGTTACATTTGTCTTAATTGTGGGAGTGGCTTAGATTATATATAATAGGAGGATTTTAGTACGATTTCTGGGAATCAAATAAATAACAAAAATAGAAACATATATTTTTTAGTCAAGGTTTTTGTTGTAGTCGGGTACTTTATTAATATATATATATATATATATATATATATTATTGATAATAATATAAATTTACTTATGAGTCACAATCAGCATACTTTATTATTTCTATGGAGATGTTATCTACTCCCATAAATTTACCATTTAGGATACTATCGGTATTTGGTATAAAACAATATACTGTGAGCCTCTTCATAAACCTTGGTTTAGTAATGAAATCGGCAAAATGTGAAGATAGCATTAAAAGTTCGTTTGACACTATCCATCAAGCAGCTTTGAATGTCTCATGAGAAAATCAGAGTCGGCAAGATGTACTGTGTTTGAAAAGGTTGATAATGTGCATCACTTACTGTTCGATTGCGCCATGAATAGGACCGATAGAAAGTCGCTGATATATAACATTAAATTAAACTGTCAAAATATACGTGTTTATCTCAAGATTTTGGAATAGCCTTGTTCGGATGATGCTTAGACGTTGTATGATCTTGTAATGCTATTTTATTGACGACTCTCCTGATTGATCCTAGAATGGAAAGGGTATAATTGTCTTGTTATATTCGACAGAATAATAGTACCTAAAAAATAATCCGATAAAATTATAATTCTATTCTTATTTTCCTAGTTACGTCTGGCGGCGATAAATGAACCTCATACAGGAGATATGCATGGTGTCAGTAGTTTAAACTATGAATGCAGAAGGCAAGCGCAGAGAGCTAATATGGACGGTACTTTCAGAGCGTTTATATCATCCAGGTAAGTAGAGAAATCCTTAACTTTTGATATATAATATTCTACGACAGTTTTTTGACATCTTGCATCCTTTCAATGGAATAATAACACGAATTTAAGATGTGCAAAGTGTTTAAAAAAATATTGATTTGCAATTTTGTTTTTATTAAGGAGTCGATTCAGCCGAGGCCATTTAGAAAAAAAATGAGGAACGTGTTGAGAATGTAGGTTTAATATATTTTAGTAACGTCGCTTTTGGAAAAATTGAGCTTAAAACAAGTACGTGATGATAAAAATAAGAAGCTCGAAACTCCCAAACCGCAATACGGATTTAACTCTTATTACTATTATGAGAAGTTTTGATAAATTATTGTGACATCTTTGAGATCTTACTTTAACTACCATTAAATTACCTGATTAAATGTTTAATTTTGTTGTTTTCATTGAAGAACCTACAAACGAGTTTCACTCAATAATCCAGCGAAACTCAAACCGTAGAGTACGAAGTGGCCAATATTATCGATTTCTATGAATTGGACTTGGAAAGTTGATTAGGATTGATATTCGCATATGAAGAGTTACAACCAAATCAATTTTTAGTGGTTCACCGGGTCATCTAGTTCTTTAATGTATCTCGGTCTGTCCGTCTGTTAGTGCGCTTATAACTCAAGAACCACTCGGTGAATATTTATTATTATTATTTTATAGATTTTTTAAGCTATGTTTTGTAACAAAACATACAGAAAAACAAGTAATGATAATATAAGGGCAACTTGGGAAAAATTACTACAACCACGCTTTCTTGGAATTGCTTAAACTGTAAACATAGGAAAATAGAAACACAATACAAATAGGTAATAAAGATCTTCTGGTTCATGTTCTTGTAGACATCTATGTAAACTAGAAAGATCTAAAACCATTATAACTAACATTGATATTTAAACCACGATAAGTAATTTCAGTAAAATAACAAAATACATAAAATATACTCATACTAAGAGTATAACGTAGAATCACAAATTGCCTTTATGAAAATAGATTCAAAGATGATAAACATTCCATCCAGTCACCTAGAACACCAATAAAACATTATGATAGCTGGTAGGACACGAGAATTCCGTTTGATTGGATCACGGCCATCATACACGAAGTGTGACACCCGCCATAGCGATACGCTTAGACAAATCGCGTTCCGGGACCAGGCGGCGTATATTAATATAAGGGACCTTGACCCGGCTAGATCGCTATTACCATGCACAAAATTCTTCACAGTGACTCCTTTTTGATTTGTCACGTTTCGGAAACAGCCAGTGAATATCCAGCTGCCGAGAGGCTTGTAAGCAGGCATGACAGCGAAAATCGATGGAGTACTGATGACTTTATAAGATAAGCAATCATCGTCTGATATTGCTACAAGTAGATTTCTATAAAATCACCATCCTCAACAAAATGCACCTTTTGAGGAATCGTATAACAAGGCTAAAGAGTAAGGGAAAAAAAATAATTTGGTTAAAACTCCTGTATCTGCAAGTACATTATTATTTATTGTCTGCAGAGTACAGACAATAGACTCAATTGTAAGCTGGGCGGACAGGGAGATACCGGTTGTGAACACAAGAGGTGATGTTCTCTTTAATTCCTGGGGAGAAATGTTTGACGGTTCGGGGGCACTGTTCGCGCATGCGCCCAGAATTTACAGTTTTAGCGGAAAAAATGTCCTCACTGATGCTGGTTGGTAAGTTAGAAAGTCGTTTTACTTTAAATCCGGTTTAGACATTTTTAATTACTCATCACCGTAAGAGAACGTTTATATTTTTTGATGACTAATTTGGTGTAGCTGTTTTGTAATCTATAAACTACATTAATATTATAAAGAGGTAGTTTTTTTTTGTTTAAGTACGAGGTAATTTTTAATAACTTTTTCAATGTTATAAAGCTACATTTTGCTTAAGTACTATAGTTTAAAATAATAGCTTTATACTTTTAAATTTTATATTGTAATTAATCCGAACGAAGTCGCGGATTGTTGCTAGTTTTTATTGTTAAAATGTGATTATAATATCGGAAGTAAAATATCATGAAGGAATTCTTTGTATTAAAATAAATGTAAAACTAAACACTGTTTTAACTTTATACAAACAAGATAAATTATACAACATTGTGTTGTATAGCATTAGCACAACATATAAAATAATTCAGAATTTTTCTATTTTATTAATACATAATAAATCAATAAAATATAATATGTGTACAATGGAAATAATAAATTTCAAATCACTAATTCATTTCGTTTATCACGTAGGCCAATAAAAGCCGTTTGGCATGGAACAAATCCCAACGGCGAGCCAGCTATGGACGCATACTGTGACGCCTGGCACAGCAGTAATCAGGATAAATTGGGCCTAGCCTCCTCACTTCGCTCGAATAAGCTTTTAGATCAAGAAACGTGAGTGTTTATTACTATGAATGTACGTTCTTTGAACCTATATTTTATTAATGTTATTTTTAGTTAAAATCCATAAAATTTAGCTATAACCACTTCTGTAACTTTAGACCAATTTTATTAAGTCGTGTTAGTGCGAGTAATCCAAAGAATATTAAATTACGTGAATTATGTTCTTGCAAAAAGGAATCTTAAAAGCATTATCTCAAAATATATGTGTGTAACTTTGGGGTCAACAAAGATGAGATAAAAGTCATTGTTATAATTAAAAATATTTATTCCAGATATTCTTGCAGCAATAAACTCATAGTTCTGTGCGTGGAAGCAACTCCAGTTGATACAGTTAGAAGAAAAAAACGATCTAGGTGAGTGCGAACGCAAAATTTTGACTTTTTTTTTTAATTTTAACATTAAACTTCGAATGTGAAGTGTATGGAATTCCTCAATTAAAAGGATTATCAGTAAAATTAGTAAAAATTAAATTACGCTACAAAAAATTATCAATGCCTAATAAACGCGTGCGGAGTCGCGAAGAACCGCTTGTCATTTCATAAAACCAATAAGCATTTCATTAATATCATGGTGCTAGAATACTTACTAGTGATTGACTGGTTGGCGTACCACCAAGTTTGTAAGTTATATATAAGTTTAATATTTAACAAGTTGAAAATATATTTTGTGTTTCGGCAACTGTGTTTCAAAGCCAACCAGCGAGTACATTTTGCGATATTTAATTTCAATAAAATTTACCCTACAGGTACAGAGCAACAGAAAATATCCAGTACTTAAAAGAACGCGACGAAAAGTCGAATGACACTAGAAAGAAATTATAGACAATTATAGTTAATAAGAAAGTTTGTGAAGACTGTACATAAAATTGTATGTAGGTGAATTTTTCTTAATGCAAACGATTCCGGTGGAACATATCGACAATATAATATTTCAATGTAATATAACAGTACTAGAGGCTTTAACGCGTAAGACATGAAGTGATTCTTGTTTTCTGTTAAAACGAGAATTATAATTATGTATATTGGGACAATTTATAATATCGACACTTCGGATTACAAAGGGTGTAAAGAACAAAACTAGACTTTGCAAGGGAATTAAAAAATATATTAAATGTTTTTATGATATAACTTTTTTGTACTAATTGCTATTAGCATTTTTAAGGAAGAGGTTTCTTGAAAAATTACGATCGCAACCCTGAAGACCGTTACAGTGTATGTTTAAAAAACAGTTGTATCATACACACTAAGAAATCAGTTCCTATTGTCCTTTACGATTCGACATTTCAAGAATATTTATGAGATAAAAAATTTCATGCCACATACATCCATGTTTCACGTGGCGCAGTTGTTGTGTATCTTACACCCCTAAAATTGAACATGTTATGAAATGCTTTTCTCATACACACGTTTTATTTTTTCTATATTTGCAGAATGTTAGCCTATATGTCCTATTAATTTGAAAACTCATATTTGACCTTTTTATAGTGACATTTTTAGCCAATATCACAACGGGTATAAGACAGATCAAAAGAGTGTATAAAACTGAGTATGATAATATTATAAATCCATTTTCGCCAAAATGGCCTTTACGCCCTTTGTAATCCAAAGTATCGGTATAATATCAATAATTTTCACAAAAGTATGTTGTTCTTTAAAATATAACCATTTACATGCGGGCTTTATTCAAAAAAACATTTTGAAGTATGTAGAAATGTTTATTAGATTAGGTATAATTTATTATGTACAATCGTTAATCTATTTCAGTAAATCTGTAGTTATGTCTTTACATGCAATTTTCTTTTCATACTTTGTGCTAGATAGCTATTTTACATGTCAATTATTTCGATTTTATCATTTTTTTTCCATTATTGATTTGTATATTATATCTGAATTTAACTGAAAAACAGTTTGATCAATTTTAATAATTATTTTTATATACCGAAAGTCTATGTATCTACCTACCTTAATTGATAGTCTATAAATATGATTGTCAATAATACTTTAAGTAATAGTAAAAAAAAAATATAGTTATAAAACTTAGGTATCGATAATACCGCAAAAAATCATAAAATATGTATAAGAAAATTATTACGACACGCAAATTACTACGTAATAAACGCATGCGGACCCTTGGACACAGCTAGTGTAATTTAAAACTGGTTCTTTAAGTTGTAATTTAAAAATGTTGTCTGATTTTTTATACAACTAATTTAAAAATATTTTAAGGTATATTAGTTCATATAGAACCAAATTAGTGACTATACTTTTATCTGGAATGTTTTTACTCATCCAATTATCTAGACAACTACTAGCAGTATTTATTATTTTATTTAATCTATTCCAAAGTTTTAATATTTTTATTATTAAAATAATTACAAAGTAAACCTTGCCTTTGACTAGTTAATAATAAGCAACTTTTAATAAATGTTCTACAAATTTAGACTAGAGAAATCATAAGTCTTTGAAAGTCTAAACTGTCTGGATAGTTGGAAAAAGTTAATTAATCTTTAGGTTACCCGAACATCATTAGTACTTACCTATTTCATAAATAAATGTAGTCAAACTTCATGCTATGAGATATACTTAATAAAATACAAAATTTTATGAAATAACAATTTTTACATAAATATACTATATTCAAAATTACTTTCAAAAGTATAATTATTTCTAAATTCTCAGTCAAAGGTAATCTTTTAAAAGCGCAGTTTAAACTTTATTACCTTACGGGTATTGATAGTTGGGTTAAAAACTTAATACGAAACCTATGTGTGAATATATTCCCTTATTAACCATGTATCTTATTACCGCTACCATGGTGTATTAATTGTCATAAAAGTATTTCCACTGTAAATAATTTAAGGTCTCAGGCAACTAGGAACAACATCTAACGTCACAAAGACGGTAAAGAATAATTATTTTTCTTGCTATTATTATTTATTTTATATGAAAGTTTAATCTTATTCAAATCAATATACAATATTTCATATATTATGTATATCTACATTAATATTTTATTATTTTCATAACAAGGTTATAAATTCTCAAGTACCTATTACCTTTTAAATGTTATTTATAAAGCTAATCGGTACCTTTCTCCTAGAAAGAAAGATAGAGAATCCTCTTGAGACTTCAACAAGAGCAGCTTATATTCAATAGGTAAATAACTTTGTTAATTACAAGTGTCCTATATTGTGTACTATATTATAAGTATGTATAATAGTTTAACTCCATACAAAATTATGTTACTTAATACAATTCTTATAGGTGTCAAGTCTAAGTAAAATGTAACTGATAGATATAATGTAAGAACCTTGTAATTTTTCATTGTTAAAAAACGAATGCTAGATAAAAATTTATTGTACTTAAATAAGTGCAGATTGTTTTGAAAATAAAAGCAATTTTATAAAAATTGTTTCATTCATAATATAATTAAATACCCAATTAATAATTATAAAAGAGTGAAATTAAATACAGCTTTTATGAATCAATGTTTTTAATGATTTAATATATATATATATATTTAAAATAAGCATATAATAAATGATTTTTTTTTTTTATTATTAAAATCGTTCTAGTTTTTAAGAAAGAAATAAGGGCATTGTCTAGGGAAATTACTGCATTTGTCTCTCATGCACTCTACTCAGTCGTTCGGGCATAGCGCGACAGCAATAGATTTCTGTTAAAACTTACTAATGCTTTTCCGACCGCGTTTCCTCTTTACATTCTAATATTATACTCTTTCATGCATTCCGACAAAATAATTTGAAGCCCAAGATAATATATATGTAATTTGTAGTATAATACCTAAAAAAATTAATATAGAAAAATCTACACAAAAAAAAACTTAAATGGGACGTAGCTCTATGAAATAAAATAAAAGCTTTAAAGTCATAAGTTTAAATTTTATACAAAAGTTTAAAATAAATGGATTTTTTTAATCACCATGTATAAATAAAATATGTACAAAATCATTACTCAATATTATACAAGCTCAAAAAATTGTTTGTTTGAACTACCTACCAGTCACATCAGCCAAACAGTCACATTTAAAAATACACAGCTTGAATATATAATATATTATATATATCCCAGAGATTCGAACTATACTAAACGAAATATTAAACATCAGATCAACAAATCATAGACTAATTGATAAAGTTAGTTATAAATAATTTAAAATTGTTAAAGTTACTTGTAATTATTACGAACTCTCAGGAGAAAATTTTGATAAAAAGCAAGTTTGAAAATTATGAAACCTAAAACTCCAGTAGAATCTAGGCTATCGATCGAGGTAAAAGCCGGATTGCGTCATCATTTATTATGACGCGCAGGGTATAATAAATTCTAAAAAATATCACAGAAACGCTAAGTCACTTTCGGGCCATTGTATAAACGAGGCCACTGAAGGCCCGTCAGCTTTGTCAGGATTCCGTGTCACTTTTGAAGGGGATTATTTATATTAAAGTAAAAACATACATATATATACACCTATATACCTACATAACTGAATCATTAGAATAAACGAATAATTCTATTTTCACAAAATTAGGTTATAGGGGTGTTTTTCTCCCAAACGTAATTTTTTTAACTAATCATAAGTAATACATATAAATATTATGTGATATTTTTATTATTTAAAGAGAAGTTCTAGTTTTAAAATATTAATGCAGTCTAAACATTTTTCGCTTTGCTAACACGGATGGGAGACATGACTTCTTGTATCATTAATTATCTACACAATATCCCATAATAGTTAATAAAATACATTATTAAATAAACTTTTATCGATAATAAAATAAGCAACCTTTAAAGGATATTTTTAACAAAAAAGCATAAAAACAAACCAATAAAAACTACCAAACTTTTCAGGAACCTATGTTGAAAAATATGAACGACATTTTTAGAAAGAATTTTGTGACAAATATTTCGATAAATTGCGCACTTACTCTGTATGCTGCATGATTTTTTTTTATCGAACAGTTTCAATCCCTATAGTTACACTGTGTATGTGGTGTGAAGTTTAACATACGTATATTATAGTTATGACTATACATACCATTTTAAGCTCTGTAGTATGGTTGGTGATTAAAATAGTGTAAATATTGTAAGTAGAAATCTACATTGAATAATGCAATAAATTTTATTTGTAGGTATATAACTTTATTATATTTAATTACTATTATTACTTGAGCAGCAACACGATTGTTGGATAAACTGCATGATTGGGGAGAGGTTAATGCCATACAGTGGTTAATTTAGGATATTAATGAGAAGTATCTATATTACTATACTAATATTATAAAACTGAAGACCTTGTTTGTTTGGTTGAACGCGCTAATCTCAGAAACTACTGGTTCGAATGAAGAAAATATTTTAGTTTTAGACAGCCTATTTAGCTAGAAAGATTTATAGACTATGTAACATCACGCTACAACTAATAGGAGCGGAGCATCAATGAAAAATGTTGCAAAACAAGGAAAATTTATTCATTTTGAGAAATTTTATTGTGTGCTCTGCGTAAATGGTTAAAGTTACCCAAAATCATATGTAACGAGATTACTTGTCTGAAAAAGTTTAAGAAAAAGTCTGTGTCTATCTTTTAAGGTTTACTCAATATAACCTTTTTCATGATAATAAAATTTGTTTTAAAATAATGCATTACTTGTGAAGGTGTTTTTATAAAGATGGTATTAATTCTTATCGGAATAAATACATCACAATTATTTAATTTTGAACAAAATCCCTCTTTACATCATTTGATTTCAATGAATATTTTAGGAGATATCACAGTTTTAAATTAACTGCGCAGCAAAATAATGATCTAGTACAACAAACAAAGTTTCAGCTCCTTTACAATTGTACGTATAGCCTACGACTCACTATCTCTAACCCCCCCTCTCTCTCTCTAATGTAACACAGACGAAGTTGCGCAGGTTAGCTAGTATTATATAAAATACATCACGACTGTGTGTTTATGAAAATATTTCATTATAAAAATAAAATAATAATAATGTAAATGCATTCATACAACTGCTAATTTTAATTATATCTTTTATTTATCTTTTTATTTCCTTATAACTATCATTTATATCGTCGGCCTGCTAAGTCCATTTTCAATTGAGAGTTATTTTTTAACGTACAGTAAGATATATCGAACGGTAAAAGAATAATGGTAGTATTAGTTTAATAGAAATTAAACTAAAAATATTTGAAAGCTCGCTATGTTCTATTTTTGCCATACCGTGCAACTTTGGAGCCATCTCCCAACAAATGTCATCCCTTTTTGTTATTACATTGGCCCCCTTATTACGTATTTCGCAATAACAAAGCGATAGCAGAAATCGCAAATTCGTATTATGTATGTATACCAAACACAAACAGATTTGGCCATTTCGAAGCAAATATTTAGCGATTTCTGCTGTTGATTTGCTATTGTGAAATACTTAATAAGGGGGTCGCTCCTTTAAACGTAGATGAGATGAGAGATGTGTAATCTATCGGCGCAGCGATCGTTGCTGTAATGCCAGCGGGTCTGGATATATACTGGTTGAATCCAAAACACAACAGACCAAAGGAGAATCACTGAGATCGGTTTATCACCATGTTCATGGTGGTCGCGACCCGGTCCGGTACCTACAGATACGCTACTACCCCACTTGATTACTAAATGCAATCGAACATAATTGTCTTCCATACCCCAAAAGATTAATATATCAGGCCAACGATATTCTACATTGTTACACGTGATATATTCAAGATCATTATTGTCTCTGTTTTGACCGAAGTGTACTTTAGGCAGAAATTGTCATTAAACTTTATGTTTAAAACACAGGGGTTATAATTCCCTAAAAAATAAAATTTTAGGTATGTCTTTGTACTTCAATATTTAGTGTTTGGGCATGTATGGTATTATTGCCTTTAGCTTATACTAAACACATTTCAGCACTTGAATTGTATGTTGTAAAGCCAATAAAAATACTATTTTAGACTGAAAGTGTTTTTTTTTCTCTAAAATCCGTAAGTTTAAATACGCCTCAAAAATTTGATTAATATTAATGATCAAGTCTGTAGTAGGGTCCCGTAATAAATTAAAAAAAAAACTCGAAAATGAATATATTCATTCCATTATATATTAAATTAAAATTAAATATAAAATATTTATCTGTAGAAAACCTAAAAATTATTTTATAATGGTTTATAATAGTCTATTTCATAAAGCAGGGAGGGTCCATGATGTAAAAGGGTACGTGCCGTTGGCAAAATTGAAAAGGATTAAAGGTAAATTAAAGGTGTTGGATATTCGTGTGGTACATGTGGTGGAAGGACGAATACGCTATGTAAAGTTAATGTAAATTTTAATTTAATACTTATTACATACCCTCTTCCAAATCGCTTAAACGAATATCGTTTCGGGTCTTACAATATTATCTTTTGATATTACACCTTGTTGTTTTATATTGTAATAATAAATTAACTATGCCTGTTTTGTATTTAGAGTAATATTTTTTATTCATCAAGCTATTTAAACGATACTGAAACAAATAACATCCCGAGGAAACCTGAACGCTTTTAGTAAAGTTCTTCATAATGTACTATGAGAACTATAGGTTTATTGATGTTTGAAATCACCATACTTCGTGGACTCGTATGGTGATTAAGTGTGGTGAAAAGTCTTATGTCAAGCAGTAGAAAAAATTTACAGGTCAAAATAGTGAAATGTATATTTGATGAACAAATAACACCTTAACACCTGAGACACCCACGCTAATCTCACCTGCACGTTGTACACCCTGCTGAATAACGAACGAGAAAATTGCAACCGCAGATTTTGGTAGAGCTGTACAACCCGACAAGGTTCTTTTACCAAGTGAAGGATAAATTAGTAAGTGTCGTATCAAAACTATCAAGAGGTCAAATGAAATTTAAAAGATAGGGAACAGTGGCAATTGCTCCACCGAAAAATGCTAAGCTCTTAAATGAAATAAGAATAACTGTAGCCCAATTTATCCGCGACCGCCATGCTAATGGTGAAAGGGCCGTCGTAGTGATTCACATAATCGTGTCCAGTTTCACGATCAGGCGGTGATCACACGGGTGGTGGTGATTCGCGATGGACTGTTAATCTCTCAGCAGTCGCCACTGTCTTTGAGTTGTACTGTACTTACCATCAGGAACAGTCTCGATTCTTTGCCAAACTACAATAAAACAAAGGTTCGACTGTGACAGCGATACCACCAAAGCAATTTCTACTGCAAAGCAGCCTATTAAATCACAATACACACTGATGACTGTTATATTGGCTACCCGTACTGGAATTACGAGATATTTAGGCCTCAGAAAAAGCAATATATTATTTGATCTTAGATAAGGCTACCTTTTATTTTATAGATAAGCTGCAATGTTCATTTAACATCAGTTCGGACTTTAAGAACGTAAGATATATAAGGGACCTTTTTTATCAAATAGAAACATAATTTTAAATGAAATAATAGGTAATACGAATATTTGGAAATAAGTATAGTTTTTAGTTAAATCGAAAGGATAGATTCAAATTATAGAATTGCAAGTTGAGATTCTGCCACTTTAGTATCCTTTCACTTCTTGGTATTTCGGTTTAATGACTTCTACGCTTATCACAAAGTTAGGAGAAGCAGAAAAAAAAGCCCTTCAGCCTAACGTTGTTAGTTATTTTTTTGTATCGTTGTAGGTCTGGCGTAATGACCTCGATCTTAAAAGAACGATGTGGCCTAAGATGGTTTCACGCTAAGCCTAGTGGAAGACAGACTCTCAAGTGTAGCTGCCGGAATACACTTATTGGTGCTTGGTGACAGATTTTCAACTAGATTGTGGTAGCTAGCCAGACGGATATTAGAAAAAGTCCTACCACCATGTTATGGTTTCATTACGATGTTTTCCTTCATCGAAAGCTTAGGGTTATTGCAGTGATTCGAACTTACGTCGATGGAAGCGACGTTTATACATGCTACCACTGAATCATCATTGCTTCAAAAATCAGCAATCTTCAAATCTAAAACAACATTTAAAAGTCGATTCTTTTCTAGATTTTGTATGTTGTTGGTAGGTATATAGTTTAGTAGATTCCGACTATTCATTAATTAAAATGACATAACATTGGTATATATTTACTTCTGGTAAAAATGCTTAAGTTATGTGATGCTATTTAATCTTTTTTTATATAAAATTCTAGTCCATACAAAGTAGGACAGAGTAAGCGCGTGTCTAACTTATTACGAATCGCGTGCAGTGTTCATAGGTTAGATATGCAATTTTTTATTATTAAGTTATGACAGTTATTAGGTTAAATATGAGTCAAATAGTTACGAATTTACCTAATAAACTTTAGACACAAATCTGTTTAGTAGAGCTGTGAAGGATCTTCAGTGTATTTAATTGATCTACCCTAATAGGTCCTGGGCAAGAGATTTTTACTTGAGGTCGCTAGCTTTATAAAACTCCGTTTCTGTATTTTTTGCAGAAATAAACAAGATTTAATCTGAAATTATTTTTAATTTGTAAGTGTGTATTATGTTACATATACTACTGTGTCCCAAAAGTATCCGACTTGTACCTGTAACTTCGCACTGGCATTATATTTCGTCATCCGGAAAAATGCCGTCCTTCGAAGTAGTACCCCTTCGACTGAACAAGACCCTCCCATCGGTGCTTCCACATTCTTATGCAGTTCTCATAATCGGTTTTAGAAATGGCCATGAATGCACGTATCCCATTCGTTTCAACCATCTCTCTGTCATCAAATGCGGCCGTTTCCTTCTCACCGAGTCACGCAATCATTTTACATCTTCGTAGTAAAATTCTTTGTTGTTTTTCTGACCTCTCGGTGCATATTCATAATGCATGACACCTTCGAAATCGAAGAAAACAATTAATATGTACTTGACGTTGCTCCGACTTTGACGTGCTTTCTTCGGTCGAGGCTCAAATAGAAGATTCCATTGTGAGTATTGTTGTTTCGTTTCAGGATCATAACCGTAAACCCAGTTTTCGGTCACCGGTAATAATCTCCCGGAGCCACTTTCATCATCAATAATCATTTCCAAGTTGTTCTGAGCGATTTCGAAGCGAAGCCTATTCTGCTCTACTATTAGCAATTTTGGAATGAATTTCGCACGCACGCGAGTCATTCCCAAATTCTCAGTCAGGATTCCTAAACACAAATTTTCGGTATCTCGAGATCATCTTCTATCTCGTGCACAGTCGAAAGATGATATTTGTGCAATCGTGAGTTGCACACGCTTGATATTCTTCGGTGTTATCGCGCTCAAAGGTCGGCCACGGATCGTTATCAACACTCGTGCGACTGTTTTTGGCACATAATAAAGAATATATCTTTATTCCGTGGTTACTGGATCGCTTGTACTACTCTTTTATTTCGGTTTTGCACATAAAAGCAACTTCAAAGGCCTCCTGCATCATTTCGATGGTCTCTACCCAACTCTTTCGGAGTTTGCAGCAAAACAATGCAAATTTGCTGTTTCGATCTCTCTGTGATTTTCACACGATAGCAAAATCCGACGAACGCGAAATCGACAATGTACGTAACGATACGCTGTGCTCGAAATATCAAATCTATTTGGTTGCCATGGTAGCTGATGACTTCGTCATTAGCCACTTTTTACGTTCGTACTTCATAAAGGTCATTTGGACTTTTTAGCGCGAAGTTATGGTTACAGGTCGGATACGTAAGGGACACACCTCTTACATAGAGATTTTTTTATTAATAGAATGAACGGTTAAATGTTTTACGTATGTATGATAATAAAGATAATATTTACATGTTTCTACAAACTTTTTTGTCATGAAATAGCCCACAATGTAACAGAAATGTATTTTATTAGCTTCCATAAACCAGTCAATTTATAACCTCATATTCAATTTCAGTTTAATGCGGTTATTTCATTTATCATCTAAGAGAATATAATGCAGTATTAAAGTCAGATTAGTTTAAGGCATGAATGAACACGATTAGTAAAATATTACGCAGATGGGGCCAATATTTTAATACATTAATTAATATGTGGCATTGTTAGACCGCCTGTAAACCGAAGCGGAGCCGAGCTGAGATGTGCAAATTTCGACCAATAGATAGAATTGCATGACTATATTTTTGTGGACGTTAAACCTTAAGCGATAACTCAGATGGCGGTATTGCTACCGCGTTTGCTACATTAAGGCAGCCTGTCCACTGAAGCGGAGCAAAGCTGTAGAAATTTCGACTAATAAATTTGGATAAAAATCTAGAGATAAACATTCTATTAGTCAAAATTTACTAGAAATTCAATTCTATTGGTTGAAATGTTCATAGTTCCGCTTCAGTGGTACATTTGCAGTAAATTTGGTGCACGATCCAGATGAGAACACAATTCTCATATCCTAACACTCAAAAACTCAGTTTTTTCTAACCTGTTTTGTACTTTATGTATCAGTTAAATCAAACCTTGTACCAATTTCACCGTAACAGTAATTTATATTACTTATCGTCTTGCTTAAATAGATTTATAGGTAAACAAGAAACATCATATTTATTTTGTGCAGTTTAAAAAACTAAAGTAAAAGCCGCATGCCAAATCCATTAACAAAACGCACCACCGGTGTTATCGCGAATTTCGCTTTGGATGCTAACACAGAAAAATCCATCCAAACTCTAGAATTTTTACACGGGTGAATTTCTACTGTAACTTGCAGGTACGTAGATAAAATAACCAAACATCAGCTTTTATTTGAAACTAGGAAAAGTATTTTTAATTCAGTATATATTCAAAACGAGAATAATCACTACTAGATTAAGTTCTTAACATTTCTTGGATTCACCGTGCGTTTTGTACATCGTCTTGCTGAACGAGAAGCCTCGAGCAGTGCCTGGAATTGGTTAACCAAGAGTGTAAGTTTAAAGAGCCCTAAAGATGAGCATTGACCTTCATTGCCAAATTTGGTAAGATACTAACAATGCAGCTTTGGATATTAATTCTAATATGAAATTTACAGTGGTTTTTGAGAGACCAAGATCTTTTACGTTGATTGTATTGGAATTTTAATAGTAGGTATATCCTTCACTTCCACTTCCACTGCGTATAAATTAAACAAAGCCATTTTTTGCTAACCCATTGGTTAATGAGCTGTCTAATAAATATTACGAAATATTTAAATATTGGGAATATAGTCATATGAGGATGCTATCAAGAATCTTATTATTAATTTATGTTAGGAAAAGTTCTAAAACTTCAATTTTAACGTATCGATACTAAGCATTAGAAATAATGAGAGCTTCAATTTAGGATATTACATATTTGCCGGATATTAAATTAAATAACAATCAAGCATGTTCTACTATGTGAACATTATTTCCAAATGATAAACATATTTGTTATAGTAGACACACGTGTCCTATTAAGGCTCCGGTGATCATTTGTGCTTGACGTCTGTTCTAGTTTAAAAAGGCTTTAGAGATCTGGGGGTTGATAAGGAGCAGAAACTCCCTAGCTTATTTACGGTCTGTCAGACTGTTCCACTCTAAATCTCTGTGTTATCTCGTTCCTGAACGTATTTCTATTTGAGCCAGCAAATAGAAAGAGGAAAGGAACTCTGGTTATATTCAATACGAATTAATATTTCGTCTTTTCAAACGAGGATAGCAGCGAGTGAGTATAGTAGCCATCGCTGAAGTGTTTTTGTCAGTATGCCATCGGTGGCTTTCATCAAGTTCGATCGACATCGACCGGCATTGATCAAAATGCCGTAATTATTGCAAAAAACGGTAACTGATTATTGAAGTATTCAATCTAAACTAATAATAGACACATAAATATAAATACTTTCACCACAAAATGAAGGAAACCCGGTAATTTATCATACCCATACCCTCTGCAAGCAATTTCAGATAACTACACGCCACACAGCGAGCTTACATGCAATCAATTTTCTCGTCTATTATAAGAACACAGAATACAAAACGGCATGCACGAACAAGGCATGAAACTTTTGAACTATTGTAACTTAATATACTATAGTGGTAAGGAAATAAAAGCAGATAATGCCAATGGTGAACACGAATACTCACTATCGGTCTATGATAGTAGACGATAAGAAAATTATCCGAATTAATTAATTACTTTTAAACTCCCTGTAAATAATAATCATTGATAAGAGTAAGTAAGTATATATATTAATAAATCTGTAGTTCGGTCTGTACATGTTTTTTTTTTCATATTTCCCGATAGTCATCGAGACACGCTCAAGCCAAGTTCCAGCTAAGAGAATGGTGAGCGGTACCGTGTGTAATATTACTATTACACGAACCATTTGCAGCCACTTTTGATCCCATCATAACTCAAAAACTATTTCACATAAACATTTCAAATTTGGTTCACATATTTAGACTTGCGAGTTACATAATATGTGCTCCAAATTTCATAAACACACTTCAAACAGTTATTTAGAAATGCCAAAAATCAATTTCTATCACTAACTGACCTATAGATCAAAACTCTAACCCAGTTCCAGATGACCTAGAAAATTCAAACTTTGCATCCAGATAGGTAGTTGGGTGAATACCAAGGAATAAATCAGAAATTAGTAAATTTTTATAATTTTATTATAATTTTTCAATTAATTGATTATATTAGAAACACTTGTTTGTAGTGCCTGTAATGTAAGAATCAGCAATTAAACCTAAGGTCTGACTTGGCTAGTTTTCATATACGAATTATTGATAAGTACCTACTAACGATTTTGATTAAATATTGTACACGGGAAATATAAGTCTTTCTACGATTGATGGACTATAAGAATTGACAATAATAATATAAAAATCGTAAAAATATATATTAATTTCAACCAAAACCAAATAAATCTATAAATGATAAGATTCGTCATAATGCATTAAATTATAAAATAATAACAGTTTTTCAACCAATTTTGATGAAAATTGTACACGAGAAATACATGTCATTTTTCAATAAATAGACCATATGAATTGCAGTAACAAACGCGTGTGGAGCCGCGGATACTACCTAAATAACCTAAAAAAACAATACTGTTGTTTAAGAATAGCTATGACTTTTGATAGGGAATATTTGTAATTTATTTAACAAGTGTTCATTTAAAGCATATGTATCATGTGGGAAAACTTTACTATTACACATTTTGCTTCTAGAGTTCTGTACAAGATGTCCATTTATTTAAATTCTCACTTTTTAAGGTTCCATTCACAGAAAATGAACCATATTGCAGAAGCTATGTTGTTCATCATATCTTTAAAGGGCTGAAAGGATTTGAAAAGTAATAGGTAGCCGTTTGAAAATTTCACAAAATACGTGTTAATATGATAGATATCTTAACAAGTAATAGACACAAGCGTCAAACTTGGTTTTTATTGGATTATATTATTATTGTTAAAACCCTAATAGTAAAAAACAGATAATAAAAACCAACCAAATATTAGTCCGACTCATGCTGGGTTTCTCGTAGTAAATTAGAGAAATAACTTTTTTATAAACGAAGGGAACTGTCGGTACATGAGTGTAACTCGCATTTACCCAATTTTATTATATTTTTTTATACGCTTTGTCGGTCCACTGAAATTTATTAAAAGCCACTATTGATATATCAATACCAGCATTAAATATTCATTGCATCCCCAATATATTCAAAAAGAAATACTTTTCCGTTAAAAATATTCAGTCACGTAACTCAACACTCAAGGCTGTGGGCGTCTAAGCGATTTAGTCAGCTTTGATGCAAACAGCTTTGCGTCGCGTCAGTCTAGTAATAGGTATTCTTAGCCAACAAACACTTAAGTGAGGAACGTTATAAAGTAAAATAAGACGATGGAATTAAAACACTTTACTATAGAATACTAGATATACTTGATAGAAAACACAAGGCCACAAGGCAAGTTTTCAACAGAATCTGATGATCATTTCGCGAACGTGTAGAACATGAACCTACAAATCAATTTATTTAGCAGAATATTAACGAAGTGGAAGCTGAGTGTGGTAGAAAGAGCATAGAAGTAGAATAAATGCAGTAGAAATAAGAGCGCTAAGAAGTATGTTAGGAGTTAAATTGAGTGACACGATAAGACAGTGTGATAAGAGAAGGTTGGGGTGTAATTGATGATATAGTGACACAGATTGAGAAAGGGATTCTTAGATGGTTTGGGCATGTAGAGAGGATGAATGAAAGAAAAATGAGTAGAACAAACTACAACATGAGTGTGAATGGAAACGTTGGAAGAGGAACACTTATGCAAACGTTTCATGATTAAATCGAGGACGTTCTGAATAAAGACCAGGTTAAGAATGCTTTAAACTGACGAGAAATGATTGATGAATATTGAAGAAGCGAAAGATGTATGTATGTATGTATATAAAATACTGATTTTAAGTTTTCTGTTTAAACTAAACCGAACATGATCTATATCAAATTAAAGTAAAAGAGATTACCGTATTTCAGAATTGGGTATGAGATAGTATGGAAGGAAGGCATGCAAGTAATTTTTTAATATTTCATTTTTAATTATTTCACTGGTTATAAAACCCGGCTACGCATTGCTGTGGCTCCGACAGATATTGAAAAAAAAAATATAAAAACACTAGCGTATTCGAATGCAATATCGTGACAAAAATATCAAAGCAATTTTTGAAAAGGTTTTAAAGGTTCCGAATTCAACAATCAACTCTTACAATTTCGCTATGTCCGTCTATATGTCCGAGGCTTAGCTCAGAAATTCTCAGTACTAGAAAGCTGTAATTTGGCATGGGTATACATATGAATCACGCCGAAAAAGTGGTAAAATAAAATTGTTTAGGTACCTGCCACGGTTTAGGTATCTCTACTTAGAGTACATCATGTGGGAAGTCGTTGGATAGGTTATTCATAAATATTGCAAGTGTGTGAAAATCATTTTTCGATTAAGGGATCCGTTTGCAAAATATTAAACTTTAAATTGGTATTAGAGTCAAGTGTGTGTACACCCCCCCCCCCCCCCCCCCATCCGGCCCACCAGCCAGCGGAATGGTTGTTTTGGATATGTGAAAAAAAACATGGTAGTAGATATTATGAAGTTAAAAGGAAAACGTAAGTAGGTACAAGGTAACGAGCAAAAGTTATAAAATGTACTTGAAGAAGTAATATTGAAAATGACTTAAAGCCTATATATAAGTCTGCATATTATGACGACCAGCTACGGAACCCAATAATGCTCGCGTGGTCCGTTATGCTCTCGGTTTTTTTTTCTATAGATTTATTTTTATGTATATGGTATATATATTATTCTATTTAATATTAATTAAAATATTATTAAATAACATATATATATATAATGAATGGCATAAAATCAAAACTTCAATGTTGATTTTTGAAAAACTCATTTAAAATCAACGTTAGAATGAATTCTATTAAATTAATATTCTTTCAACAGATTTGTCTCAACAGTATTTCTTATACCCCCCCCCCCCCCCAAATATAAAACTATATTAAAATGTAGTATGTTACTTAAATTAGTTATTTATTCACCAACTAGCTTGGCTACATAGTTCAAATAAATACAACGAAACACTCTTTGTTTATTTTTACAACCAGGGACAAATTCACGCCCAAATGAATGTGAAGTACAGTCTCCGGAACGTTAATTAAGTCTTTGGCTTTTACTGTCTCGTCGCAGGCTGCGGTCTAACCTCTAATGAGTATTGTGAGCTTAGGAAGTAAACGTATTGGTTACTGCCGAGAACTTTCGGTTTTTTCCATCACACGAACTTTTATGTTACATTTTATATCACGGTATTTAGTAATTGGAATATCCAGTGGAAGTATTTCATTTCAAATGCATAAAAGTGTTCATGTATAGGAGTTACAAATATAAGTTGGATTATTTTATTTATTTAAGTAATACTCAATGCAAAGCATGCATAAATTAACTATATAAACGTAGGTGTTTTGAGAAATTTAGACCCGCGCTATACAAGTGACACTATACGTGCAACACTTAGTTACCCACATACAGCATTACACACGTATGAGCATACACACGTGCACACCACACAGGTACATGGGTTCTGTAAGGGACCTTTTTTTCCGCTAGATAGTCATGCGCTAGTTAGTGTAGAAAAACCATTCCGATCACTAAATACACATGCGCATGTTTCCCTCCTTCCTCCCAGGAGGAGGGGAACATGCATATGAGTATATGTTATGTAGCTCAAATTCGTAGGAGTAGGGAATTAGCCAGTTCGCGACCTACTCGCATGCGTGACGACCGCCCGAGCCGAAGTTCGGCCACTCTGGCACCCTCGTGCGAGTCGTCCAAAACTTTCGCGGCTGAGTGCCCTAAGCGCTCGCCCCCAAGTTCGGTGAAGCTGTAAAAGCCGCAGTGGCTGTTTTTGGATAGGGCCTCTAAGGCTAACAGTGTAGTCAGATCTAAAAAAAAAAAGAAAAGAAATTAAGACCGGAACAAAATTCCATGTCAGTTTAATTTTTTTGCATTAAATCTGTGCGTATCTTACTTAGTTGTTATTGTCATCCTTAATTAAGAGACAAACATCTTAGCATTCCATGGAATCGCCGTGCGGGTGCCGGGTCCATCGTGTAGCAGATAGAGGGAACACGAGCAGCCCCCGGGGCTTGCGACCGAGGTGTAGGTTTAAGGGGCCCCCCTTATGATGTACATCAGCGCTCACCTTGACTGCCCGCGACCCCCCATGCCAAGCCAGATTTAGTAAGAGCCTATTAATGCTGCTTTAGATAGCCGTTATAAAATAGAACTTACTGCAGTTCTCGACAGACCGAGGTCTTTTAACAAGTTATAGAGAGATTTTACTTCCACCGCATATAAGTTAATCGCATAGCCGTTCTTGGTTAACTCGTTACCATAGATCTTAATATTCATTCATTTTTATTTCGTAGTCTTTAGGTATATTAGTTTCCCACGGTACAGTAAACTCTACAAGTACTATATGCTTGATTTCTCGAGAATAAAGAAATACGTCTAGTCTGGATAACGAAACAACCACATCCTCTGGAATTTTATAATGTTTTTCATATGTGTCCACTAAGATAGTCCAATCAGGTGCAGAACCTAGGATGGGGAAGGCCTTACTTTTAGCATTTAGTGTTGAACCTTCTTTTTTAAAGTTAATTTGTCTCCTGTTAATAGTCAATACTTTTTGAGCTCTAGCTACTGAAAGACTTACTGCTTCACGTATGAACTGAAGTACTCTATCATGGCGACGTATAGTAAGATTTTTCAGATGCTTTCCCCCATCTTACAATTTTTCTCTGGTCTGGGAGGTTCATTTGGAAGGCATTAAGGTAAAATAAGGTAGGTAAGGTAAAATAGTATCCTAATTTTAGATTTAAAACTAAGTATATAATATATATTTAAATTTATATATACGCAGCTATAAAAACAAAAATTATAAAGACGTTCCATACATAAAGTAACTCAGACTACAAATAAATAGGTTTAAACTTTTGTAATAATTGTATAAAATTACGTTTTAAATCACTATTTATTACTTTTATACATACTGACATACAATAATACTAATGAAGTAAAAAGCCTCTAGGACCTATTCTTTAGAATTGTTAAGGGTATTGTCCTCAACGCCTCTTGGAAGTGAAGTTATCTTATTGTGGGTCCATAATGACTTGCTTATCTCTAGAGCTTTGTGTTGTTTACTGGTTTTGTGATGTTTTCAATATAATCTCAGGTATAATTATACCGTATTTATAAACATATATATATATATTTAATACTCTCTTCTCATATTGTTTAAGATCTTAAAATATTTACTGCATATTGCCTATATATTATTTGGCATAAAGAAAACAAAGTAGATGGCTTTCTCTATGCAATAATGATCATGGTCTGGTCTAATCTGTGCTTTTGGTATGTAGTTTGGGCCTGGCTGAAAACCAGCACTATAGCATATGCTGAGCTGAGGTCCCTTTTGATCTAAATTATCTGCAAGAATATATTATGCAATTAATATCCTTGACTGATTCAAATACACAGTGTAATGTGTAATTATACAATATTAACACAAAAATAAACCACCCTATTAAATCATTGTTAAATTCTTTAGTAATCATGATTTGATGACTCACTTGAAGTAGTTGGCAGTGTATCTGACTTTGACGCAGGGATCCCAAGTTCAATTTTCGGCAACACAGGTATTTGAATGACCAAGTTATATATCTGTTCTGGGTCTGGGTGTTATTTGTGTTTGTTTCTGTATGTGTCCATAACAACTCGACACAGGTTATGTGTCATTTAGGTCATTTTTATTATTATTTATCAGAACTAAGAGAAAAAATATTGAACCGCTTACCGAGTATAATGTTGTCGCATTCCACACATCGACCGCACAATTTAATATACTTGCAGTTTCTAGCAAATATTATATTTTGCCTTGACAAAATCTGCATGCCACTGGAAGTAGACAAATACTTATTATTAACAAAACTCACTTAAAAACACAACCTATATATTTACATTCACCATCTTTTACGAAGAGCCCTTCGCTGCATTAATTTTCCGCAATTGTCACAATGTTTACCAAATGCAAGGAGATTCGGCTGTTAAAAAAATGACGTAGATTAGGTATCATCAAACAAAACAATGATGAAAGACAAAAAAGGCATTCATATTATTAAATACTTACGATTTTCGGCATAATGTGGGTGGGTACTTAATCCAAACAAAGTGAATCACTATGCAAAGCAAAACTAAATGAAATGTATACGGAAAAACATGAAGACTGAATTTATTTGTTCTGATAGCTCAATCAATAAATCGTTAATAAAGTTACTAAGATAGATTACCATTATTTGTATCTATTGTGGTCGTAACCCTCCCCGTAATTACATATTTCGCAAGAGCAGAGCATTAGCAGAAATGGCTAAACATCGCCTTCAAAATGGCTTATTAGTATAATGTAACAGACAGAATATACCAAACACAATCTGAATTTGCCATTTTCGAGCCGGGATTTTGCGGTGTCTGCTGTCGCTGTGCTTTTGCAAAATATTTAATGAAGGAAGCGGTCTAGCTTATAGGACAAATTGTAGTACAAACTCGCAAATTCTTGGACTGTTGAACGTCATGTAACAAATGAATGTGCCGAGTTTATGGGAATGTTGTTTGGATATATTAGACACCTTATTTATAAATTATAAAAACGACAAATTAGCAATATCACGTTTGATGATGCTATCAACTCGTTTAGTAACTCATAGGGCCAATCATTCTCATTGGTAAATTTAACGTGAATTCCGTGTAATGTATCTAATTACAATGTTATATTGGCACTGTACATGGAACCTTACATAGAATATACCACGCATACACTTTAATAAGTCATCAAAGTTTCCTTAATATCCTGTCTCGGTATATTATCGATTAAAGAAATCTATGATGGACGAACGATGGTTGATTCTCGTTTAATAAAAAATCATGCTGAAATCCTCTCTTGGAATTGTATACCAGCACAAGTTCAATAGTAGAAATAAATATACATTAGTAATCACGTATTTTAGACTTAAAAAAAGGTTTTTTTTTCGTATCTACAGTAAATTTCCTAAGCACATATTTACCAACTTCCCATGTAAGTTCGAGAATAGTGTAAACCAATTTTTACTGTCGAATAGAAATTATAGGGTGGAGACCATTACGTTAAGTATAATGAAGTCTGAAAGTGACTTTCTATCTATACCTACATCGAAAATAAATTATAAAAACTGTAAACAATGATTAATAGTTAAGAAATACTAAAAAAGAATATTGATAAAACCGATCAAGTTTCTTTCGGGATATTTTCCGAAACGGTGGTAGTATTTTGACATTTATAATTGCCTTCTCAGGGTTTAAATTAAATAGTTTTTTTTTTTTATAGCCAATGCAAAGTAACCTTAGTAGTAAAATAAAACACAATTTATTAAACATGACATAAAAAGTAGGACAAGTTTTCATTAAAATAAATTAGTACGAGTGGTATTCTAAGCTTTTATACATGTAAAAAAATATATTCCGTTAATTCTATTTTAAGTTTTGTAGGTTTAATATGTTTAGTAGTTTAGGTTGTATATAGGTTATCTATGATTAAAAAGAATATTATGACATATAAAAGGTGACAGATGTGTCAAATATTAAAATTAATTATAAAACTAAAGGAAGGACATGTAACTAAGAAATATAAACTTTTAAGGTCGTTTCTTTGTTTACAGGATTGTTAATTAACATAATTTTATTATTTAGTGTATTGTAGTATAAAATATTAATTAATTATTAAATTTAATGAAATAAAACTTCGTTTACAGAGAAACGCTTATAGTTTATTTCACATGTCTAAATAAATTACTATAGTCGTCTTATATACATAGTTTGTTTTCTATCCCCAACAATAATGCAGTATATTTCAATAATGCAATAATAAAAAAAATTGTCGAAATTTGAGAAAATTATTTTATAATAACAAGAAGAGTTTATATAAAATGTTATAGACGATCCTTTGTAACCACAAGTCCTTTACCTTTCCCCTCAAAGTACGGACATAGAAATTCCTCAGAATTAATAAGCCCTTTATGGTAAAGGATTTCGGAAAATTTACGTCAAGAATATTGCTCGTGAGGTGACTTAATCTAAAATGTATGGTATGAAATTATAACATATTTGTGGTTTGGTACACATTATTACAATTTAACTGGAATTCAAATAAAATTTTGAATATAATTTTGTATTTGCTGGCGACTAATTTCCTATCCACAATAAACAATGTATATAATATATTTTACTAGCTGGCCCGTCAGACGTTGTTCTGCCTTTTCAGGTAATAATTAACGGCTCGACCACAGTGCCACCTATCCGATCCTAACATAGTTATGAACCATCGTGTAGATAAAACAAATTTTATATATTAAATGAATCAATTATAAAAGTCGGTCATATTGTTAACTAGTTGCACGTTCATTAGCACACGCATGTAAGATTTTATACACGAGTAATGAAATTTATAACGAAAATATTCTGTCTGCTTCTGAAATTATGCTACTTTCGGCGCGTACGAAAAAAAAATTAATGTACATAAACGTATTTACTGAAGCCTGTGGCAATTACATATATTGAAGTACAATTACACCTACTAGTTAAAAAAAACGTGTGCGGTCGGGGAACCGGAACATGTCTGGATAGCACCTGCAGAAGCCTAAATGTCAGGGAGCCCTGCTCCCTGCTTGTCCACCTTTTGAGGACCGGGCGGACGACGTCTATGCTGTATCGTCCATAGCACACGTCCGCCAGGTCCTCCTCCCAACGTCGGAGCACCTCCTCCTGGGCCCTCTGCCTGTTAAGGGCAATCTCTGTGGGAGCCGGAAGCTCCCTACTTTCCTTCCACGCCGCCGTAAACTGATATACGACGGTGAGCACCTTCACCTCCAGCTCCCACAGCGGGGAGCCGACAAGAACAAAAGCTGCCCCTGCGGACACCGATTGGTATGCGCGGACAACCCTCAGCGCCACGACACGCTGCGCAGTGCGCAGTACGCGTTTATTGTGGGCGCTGAGGGCGGTCAACCAAATCGGTGCTCCGTAGACGGCCATGCTCCTGATGACCCCCGCATACAAATGGCGGCAGCTCAAGCCTGCCCCCCCCCAATCCGGGAGGAGCCTGTCGAGTGCCGCCGCAGCCCCAATTATCCGCGGTCCGAGCCTACGGAAGTGTGACTCGAACCGCCACTGCTCATCAAGGGTGAGGCCAAGATATTTCATCTGGGCCTCGACCCTAACACTCACCCCGTCTATTGTTAAGCTGGCCCCAGGAGGAGTCCCCTGCCGTAACCCGTGAAACAGCAGGGTCGCGGTTTTCTCAAGGACCACCCTGAGGCCCAGCCGCCTAATGCGCCTGACCACAAGGTCGTCCCCTCCGTGGCCAGGCACGCCACCTCCTTCCATGCCCTCCCTTGGGCTACGACCAGGGTGTCGTACGCGTAGTATATTATGCACACTTCTGAAGGGAGTGCGCTGCAGAGCACCTAGTCGTAGCACAGGTTACACAGGAGTGGCCTCAACACCGAACCTTGTGGAACCCCACACTCTGCCCGACGCCGAACCACCACCCCCCTGCTGTCCACAAAAGCGACTTGTCTACCTTGAAGGTAGTCCCCCAACTGCTGTCGCAGGTACAGGGTCACCCCGTGGTATCGGAGTGCCTCCCGTATGACTCCATGCGGCAGACTATTGAAGGCGTTGGCGATGTCAAGCGACACCACTAACAACCTCTCCCTTCTACTGGTCGCTCTCGTGGACAGCATCTTAAGGGAAGTCAGAGCTTCCACAATGGAACGCCCGACATGGAAGCCGAACTGCTCATCCGAGAATCTCGGCCCCACGTCTGCTAGGTGCCAGACGACACGGTTAGCCAATTTTCTTTCCAACAGCTTCCCCTTGTCGTCCAACAGCACCAAGGACCGGAGCGCGAGCAAGCAGTCCGGACGGCGGCTTTCTTTCGCGAGAAGGCACAGCCACGCCATCTTCCAGAGCTTCGGGAACTGTCCGGTCGTAAGACACCGATCAAACAGTCCCCGAAACTCTCCCCCCAAGTGGTCCAGTGCCACACCTAAAACTCAGCCCGGAACTCCGGATGGAGCGTGACCGAGTCCTCCACAGCAATGCCTCCAGAGGAGGCTTGGGAGGAGGGAACAGCTCAGGCGTGCCGGGAAATAAGTTACTCACGACCCTCGTCATGAACTCCGGATGGAGAGTTTCCGTCAATGGGGGCGCCTGGACCCGAAACTTTTTTCTGGCCACTCGGTATGGGCGCCCCCACGGGTCCCCATTCAGATTTCTGAGCAGCTCCTCCCATCCTTCTTTCTTGGCCCGGCCAATGGCCACCCGCATGAACCTTCTACACTCCCTGTCGGTGTCATACAGCCGGGCCTCCTCCTCCTGGTCACTTCGGCGCCGCCGGCGGCAACGCTGATACTCCCGCCTCACCGCGGAGCAGGCTGCACGGAGATCAACAATCTCCGGCGACCACCTATTTTGCGGGCAGTTATCGCTGCGCGGCACCGACGCGTTGCAGATCCTCGTGAGAGCATCACGGAAGCTTTGTTTGGTACAACCGCAAGCCGTATTAAGGAACTTGGTTCCAAAATAAAACAAATTATAATTTCATCAAGTAAATTCATCTAACAAAAGATTCTATATTGCCAAAAAATATTTTACTTTACATCAAAAAACTTTTACAGCACATTTACCAATTACTACTGATTGGCTGAATGAAGCAATTTATTACGAAAAATAAAACAATTCAGCGTCTAGCGACTGTCGTTATTTATTTCGTACGGACGTGGAAGCGTCCGATAGATTTAATTAGATATCTTTTTATTCAGTTCTCTTCGGGATTTTCTTCAAAATTGTTGATATTAAATCTTTTTGTTACTACAAAATTGTAATGTTAAATCTCTCTCGAATCTTTTAAGTTTAATTATGATGCGTGACAGCGTATTTATTGTAATAGATTACGCGTTCATTCTAGGATACTGTGTAATGGCGTCTCGTAGTATTTTTTTTGTTCTGGTATTAGTCTAATAAAAGTCGTCGATTGCCTAAACGCATAAGGCTTAAAACTATTAATAATTTAATAGCTGGTACAAAGGTCTTTGAAAAAAAAAACATAATTATATTATTATTGCATTTTAGGGATACTTATAATTAGGGCTTGCATTCCGGAATTCCGGATGAAATTTTGCAATATTTCAATTCCGGAAGTGAGAACTGTAGTCTTCATTCCGATATTCATAAATTTTACTCATTGAGTGATCTCGGATTGGTTAATATTAGATAAGAATTCCAATCCAATCTTATATTGGTTAAGATTACGGAATCAATGCCAGCTTGGTCAGCATTCAAAATGTTGCGAGACTATCTTGCCTTATTCAATGTTTCTTTGGAAGACGAAGGCATCAACCAAACAACTGATGGTGCTGCAAGCGTTATTGTGATAATGGGCACTTATAACAAAGGTCATCACCAGCTTTACTTTACTCACGGAATCCAGCCTGCGGTCATTGATACTTCTTATAAAACTTCAAAAGAATCAGAACGAGTAGTATTGCCCAATTACTATGCTCTAGATTATTGCTCTAAATCTCAAAGCGATGAGGATGACAATACAAATTAAAGTCGTTTTGATATCGAGAATAGTACTGTCCGTGCTAAAGGTACTGAACCAGCGTACAACTAGCAAGTTATTGTATAAACTTGGCATCTTGTCATATAACAGAATATCTTCCCTCAAATCAGGTGAACTGCGGAACTACAACATGAAAGAACACCATAAAAACATACAACTACAACTTGATTGTCTTTTTACTATGGATAGGCTTGCATTTGATCACTATATCATAAGTGATGATGTGGTGTACGATGGAGCAAGCTTGTCTAGAAGGTACCTATTCACTCGAAACTTGAAAATACTCAGGTTCCAATTATCGGGAAATAAAAAAATCCGGCAAAGTGTTAACTATTTAACGGTGCGCATGATAAATGTGCTAGTAAAACGCTTTGTGCACACTGGTAGAATATCTAACATAAATCGATGACACTTCGCCGTATCTCTTGTCGTCCGATGATGGAAAGGGGATGGAGAAATTAAGTTGTGCAAATCTAATGCAAATGTATTCGGTAAAAAACCGATAAACTGGAAAATTTACGATAATGTTCAAGGCTCTGCTGCCTTGCCTCAACTAGCGAATTGTTGCCAATGCCTTTTTTGGCACGCCTCTCGATTTCCTCCAATATCTCAAGTTGGTACTTGGCCGATCTGTCCCAAAAATGAGAGCAGTACTGCATGCATGGTCGGACTTGCGCTTGATATAGATCAAGCAGCTGACCCAGCGTGAAGTACCGTCTCACCTTTGGAAAGATAACTCGCTTTTTGGCAGCCAACTGAGCTTTATACTCAATGAAGGCCAAAATTGAGCGTTGAAGACATCGTAACGCCTAGAAGTTCCAGATGGTCGGTTATCGGAATGGACACATCTCTGATAGTAGGAGTTAGTTGGAAAGGACTCCGTTTAGCGGAAAATAGACACGTCTGAGTCTAAGTGGCATTAAACTTGACCAGATTAGGATCACCCCAGTCGGAAATTGTCTTTGAGGACAAGTTCAAGCGTTTGTCAAACGCAATAGTGAAATATGTCTGATAATATGAGTGGAGTATTTTTGAAGATAAAAGACTCGGTTATCAAAGCCTTAATGGATATGAAATCCGAGATTTCGTTTTTTGAACATGAAATTCGAACCTTGACTGAAATTTATTACATCTTGGATGTCGTAAAATTGACTTTTCTATCCTTGTGCTGTCGTGATGCGACGCTTTACACAGCTAAAACTTGAACAGAACAGTTTTTTGAGCTCTAAGTTTGCGAAGTCCTATAAAAGACGACTACTTTTATGAGGCGAAATAAACCACATATTTATACGACCCAGAAGACTTCTCTGAACAAGCTGATGATGATAAATTCCCCAAACCTAATAATGAAGAAATATTTGAGATTGTCCTCGATTTACTACGCCACCATAAGTACAAAACTCTTAGGGAACACAACAACTCTAAGACAAGACCTTCAGACCCCGCAGTGCCATCAGAGCCAGATTTTTTGGCAAATATGATGCTGTTAATGTAGGTACCAATTCTACAATAGCGCTAGACTAGGATCTGGATAAATGTAATAAAATATGCAAGAATATCTAGACCCCTTTTGACGTTACAGGGTTTTCCAAATTACAAAAAGCTATGTACGATCACGTAGGAGACAGGTGTGTATATGAGAGAAACTTAGCACTTTGGAAACCTTGAACTTTTTACTTCACTTTCGCGGCTGAATGTTATCCAAGCTTGCCCCCAAGCCCGGTGAAGCCGTCAAAATCTCAAATGGCTTCAGATGCCTTAATACTAAGAGTACAGTCAGTTTGAGAAAAAACCTTTATGAAATGTCTTATTAGAACTATTAAATGAGAACTATGACAAACAAATTCAAATTGATCGAGTGATTATTAAATGTCTGATGCGGCTTATTTTGTTAAAAAGACTCACATGAAATCTTTTTTGATTCGTAATACAATCCTTTTTCTAGAAACCGAAATTGGTTAAATACAGCTTCGGAACCAGTTCCGGAATTCCAGAATTAAGTCTCCAGTATCGGAACTCAGTTCCGAAATTTAAAACCCTCCGATATTGCATGCCCCACTTATAATGAATGTAATCAATACAAGAGAATTTTTACAATAACAAAAAAGAAAACCAACTTAAACGATTTTGAATTTGAACGAATTTGAAGGTCCAATGCCAATGAAATTAAAAATAAACCTTTCTAACAAAAAAAGAATCATCTAAATTAGTTCCTAAACATACAAGTTATGGCTGTACGTCCATAAAGAAATATCCATTCGAAATGATAACCTCCTCCTTTTTTTGAAGTAGGTTAAAAAATAAACAATACTTTCAATAGTAAAATTAAGTCAATAATTTCTCCTATTTTTTACACAATAAAAATGGCAAACAAGCATATGGCTTCAAAATCAAAATAATCTTTATTCAATTTAAGCCCTAAGAAGGCACTTAAGAATGTCAAAACACTACTGCCGGTTCGGAAAATATCCCAGACATCGAGAAGAACCGGTAAGAAACTCGATCGGATTGATCTTTTTTTTGTTAACTGTACAAATGTTAATATAATATAACAGGTACAATAATAATAATTTAGTGGATGCACAGAGAGGGAGTCACTTCCAGACATCACTATCATTCATATAGTGATCCACCCTATAATAACCTTTTGACAGTAAAGCCCGCTTGACATGGTGCTTGAACTGTTGTCTGGCAAATCAGTAATGTGCTTCGGGATCTTGTTATAGAACCTAACACTATTACCTAAAAAACTTTTAATAGTCTTACTAAGTCTAAAACACGATACGACTAATTTATCTTTATTTCTAGTATTTACATTGTGCTGATCTTTGACAAAATCCAGCTTGTCTAAGTTTTTACGGACATACATTAAGTTATCAAAAATGTATGTATTGGGAGGGAAAAGTTAAAATACTAAATTCCTGGAACTTGTTCTTTAGTGATTCGCGGGGTCTCATGTTGTAAATTGCTCGAACTGCCCGCTTTTGTAATATAAATATGGTAGCTACCTCAGCTGCTCCGGAAACCTACTCAGCACAGGAACACAATACAAGTTCATTTGGCTGCGATCTTCTGTAGGGTGGAGGTATTCCACAAGTCGAACTGCCCCAAGTCGAGTTAAATCTTCAAAGAAATTTCTCTGTGCCCTACCTCTATTAAAATAAACTTAATAACTCCGAATTATAGAAAACTATAATAATAACTATAAACTATATTAATAGGTTTCGTGAAAGATTTTCTACTGTTACATAAAAGAAGATCATGTCGATTTTTATATTCAAAGATATATTATAAAAAAATGGTATAATAGTAAAACTTCTAACACTTTTTATAACTATGAATTTTCATTTAACTGAAGGTTTAATAAATAAATATCATTTTACAGTCTGAACTATGTCCATATGAAATAAAAAAAAAATATAACATATAAAGTTTTGAATTTAAATGAAGGCATCTGCTTCAGGCGTGAAGAAAAAAATTAACGTGCCAAATATCAAAGTTAAAAAAAAACTTTTTTAATAGAACTGAACTTTATCGAAGGTCTCTGTGAAATTACTTCTATGAAAAAAGTTATTTATGGTCCTTATGATTTTTAACATGGAATCGACATAATTTGAAGAGTTCAGGTAAGAAAAATTGCGTCGGTTTTAATGTAGACTTGACAAAACAATTCCTAAGTCCCTTTTTTCTTAATAATACGCTTGAACTGTTATATTTGGTTATTCAGTGTTTAGTTTTTTAATATGAGTTCTATGAATACGCTAAAATATACAAGATTCTAAGGAGATTTATTAGGTTATTCATTTATATTAAATTAATTATTCTAACTAATCAATGCAAAAGATTGATGTTAAAATATTGATCTAATAACGTGTTAATTATACTGAACTTTATTGGTCCACAAAATAAATTAATTTATCAATAAGGGTAAAAAATATATGTAACTACCTGCAAATATAAATAGTAAAAAGTAAAGCATTTAATAATTCATTATATAATATAAAACAAAATATTAACAAATGAGAAATAATAACTTTCATAAATAAATCCTCGGATGAAAACTTACAACCATTACATTAATTATTCGAATTATTAAGCCTCTTAAAATGGATTGAAATAGTTCATTTTTTATCATGTTTTTCCGGTTTATTTAATATTCGAGACTTATAAAATCATTTATGATAATAAATACCATATTTGTTTTTATTAAAATTTTAAATTTCGTTTTATTCCACCTGCTTCGGATTTAGTTTCAATTTGCAAGTCCTATTTATCCTTCTTGGAAGCATAAGAACAGCATACACATACACTCGCTCTCAGTCTCTGGTGAGTGCTAAAGTTTACTTTATAAATATGGCTTCATGTGCACTGAAACAACTCTAGAAACACAATTAAAAGACAAGGAGTGATATTTCATCTGTAAGTTCAATGCAATTTGTGCACTTTTTAAGACTAACATATTTTTTGTATCTCATACTTTGTACTTTGAATAAGAAATTGCTAAATTATACAATCTAATCACTTATAATATATATGAACAAATTGTTTTACCAAACTGTATTATATTAGTAACGTCTCATTCAGATGAAAATGGCACCCGATTAACTTAATGGAAACATTGTGAGAGCAATGAGAAAGTCACAAAGCGTCGTCACAATGTAAATATGCAATTAGGGAGGAAATAAGCAAAAATTATACATTTTTTATTTATTATGTACAAAGTTTATTTATTATAAAGCGTATCGATTTGAATATTGCCGGCAGAATGTAATGATTGAAGGTATTTTCCTTAAGGATGTATGGTACGAGCGAAATACAAACTCGGCTTAACTTGCCAAATGTCGTCCAAACTGCTGAAGTGATGGCTCACTGGTAATCCGTACAGGAAACCGCGTCGGTCGACGTGTGTTCGAATCCCTGCAATGAGCCTGAGCTTTCGGTGAAGGAAAACATCGTGATGAAACCATAGCATGGTGGTAGGATATTTTCTAATACCGGCCTGGCTGGCTACCACCCTCAAGTTGAAAATCTGTCTCCAAACATTTATAAGTAGGTTCTGGTAGCTACACTTGAGAGCTAGTTTCCCCACTAGGCTTAGCGTGTCACTAAAAATATACAACTCGACCGGGTCACGACTACCACTCATACAGTGAAGAGAGAGTGGTTCGCTCATGTGCATCGCGTTTTAGAGTAAGCCGGTAAATAAAATTATAATACATTCATGTATACACAAATCACGCCTTTTTTCCAACGGGGTAGGCAGAGACCACATCTTTCCACTTGCTACTATCCTGGCATACATCTTTCGCTTCTTCAACATCCGTCAATTTTTTCATGCATACCTCATCGGTTTAGAGTACTCTTGACATGACCTTTATTCAGAGCGTCCTCGATTTGATAGAGAAACATTTGTCTAGGCTTTCCTCATCCAACGTTTCCTTTCACACTCGCCTTATGAATTTGTTTAGTCATTCTTCTTTCGATCATCCTCTCTATATGCCCAAACCATCCATTCAAATCCAAATCCATCTAACCATCCCTTTCTCAATCCGTGTAACTATGTATTCTTTCACAACACAAAGGTCTCTTTTCACACTATTTCTTATCCTGTCACTCAATTTCACTCCTAACATATATCTTAGCTCTCTCATTTCTCCTGCATTTATTTTAATTTCATGATTTTTCTGCCACACCCAGCTTTCACTTCTGTACATGAATGTTGGAACCAACACTCCTCTATGCACAGTCTAACGAGCTTTCATAGAAATACTCTGGCTACTCATAAAGGAGCGTACCGCCCCATTCACCATATTACCGGCATTTCTCTCCATGGTCACCACTGTTTTTTATTGTAAGTACTGTGCTTATCATAGGTAGAGTTTTATCACTTTGTGGAACTACAATAATATATACATTTGTTTTTATTTTTTAGGCCTTAGGTATAAAAGTAAATTATATTTTATACGGTTCTCTAAAATTTAGTCATTTTTAGACTCTAAAGACAAATGCCTACTTATATGTAAAGATATTATTATTCTGATTTAGTAATTTTATATAGATTATATATACATATTATATAGTAAACCATAACAATTATGTACCCATTTCAATATCAGCTACGGAATTCAATTGTTACAACGGCTATTAAAATAATTTCCTTCCGAGTAATTGTACTTTTCAATTTCAAGAAATACAACGTAAAAATCTTTATAAAACATAACCGAACTCTCTTTTAAATAAAATGTAGAAAGTGTCCTGTTCAATTCAAATATGAAACTTCTGTTAAAAACGCAACCACGAAAGAGATGGTATAATGCAGAACAAAAGAGACGGAAAATTATACCCGACATTTATCATTAAGGGTAACAATGCTTTTTGCGGGATTTCCTTGAAGAATCCAAGAGATTAATGAAGGTGGCAATAACGTGAGACCATCCGATAAATAACAAAATAACGTACGCCTTCCTTAACGACTAAGATTAATAAGAAACATTAAGCGACCTTGGATATAATGCGTGAAAAATAATTTCGTTATGAGAGCGCTATTTAAAAAATTATAATATAATTATGCCAGTCTAGTAAAATATGTAGAAATGAAATTTACGAAGTTTTGAAACCTTATTTTTACCCGATAGCGAAGAAGGAGAGTGATGTTTTAAAAAAATATTTATTTCTTTAGCACGCTCTGTAGCCTAAACGGCTCCATGGATTTTAGCATATGAGGTGTGTATCTAACGAGATGCGTCTTAAAAGTGGGAGTAACATAGGCTATATAATATTTAAGTACGATGTCTGGGAATCAAATAAAAAAGCAAATATAGAAAAATAGTTTTTTTAGTCAAATGCTTTATGGCAGTCGGATTTTGTTAACTTTTTAATAGTTTAGCTTGTTTACGAGAATACTGATATGTAGTGTGTATGCCTACCACAATGATAAGACAATATCTGCTGTTTATAATTATAAATTTAGCATGGATATTTGTTGAATGTGTGTTATGTACCTAGAATGTCAGTTCCTTAAAGTATTTTATAAAGATTTTATATGGCAACCCTGATAGTAATGTCATTTCACTTTTCCGTTTCCTATGAAGGCCGCACGAACTGAAAGCAGTAAACTGTTTGTATTTCTTCAATATTAAATCTGTATTGTGTTCATTGTCGACATTAAAGTAGAGTTTTGGCCATACGCAACTTTTATTTTACTTACTTTTATTTTAACTAACAATTTGTCTAATTATCTTGCTGTTAGCAAAAAATTTTTGATGGTAGAACATGACAATTTTGTCTGCCTGGATTTTGATAAAACCGGGTGTAATATTACCCTGTGTACATTGGCCAAGAGGCCAAAAAGCCGTTATGACAGTGCGACAATCACGATCGGCTTAATACCAGACATAATGCCCTCAGTTTGCGGTATTAGTAAAACAATATTAGTAAGTTTAAATTTTTAAGTAAATTGACCCCAGTGACACTCGCTGGGGGGATACATGACCGTGGAAAAGAAGTTGGTAAATGTATAAAAAAACTCAAAAAATAGGTCGCGTCTATTTGCGAAATCCCAACATAAAGGCCAACATATATTTTACCTTTTCTGTTGTAGCCGCCCCCTGAAGCGTGATTTGCCACCCAGGGTTGTCACCTTGCTAGCTAAATCACTGTGATTTTTGAGGATGTTCATTTAGAAATATAAAAAGAATGTGATAATATTAATTTCATATTATATGATGTACCATAAAGTACCGGAACAGATATTTCATACGAAATCGTAGTTCAAAGAGATACACGAGAATTGACCGGGAAATTATAAAGCTCAGTAGATTGTTTGTTTGTTTGATTAATCTCTGTAACAATCAGTCAGGTTGTAAAAAATATTTTTGTATTTTATGGCCTATGTATTTATTTATGTATATAGTCACACATTACATAATATAAACAAAATAAGAATAAATTTCAAAATTTGACATGTTTTAACTAGCTTATAATCAAATTAATTAGTGCTTATCAGTTGTAATTATATTACAAAAGGAATAAAACAGAAAAAAATTGTTACTTGCATGCAGAATTAAATTTTATATAGAGTATATTAAAATAAAGTAAAGTATTTTTGATTTACATATCGGAATCGACATAGATTCAAGTTAAAGATGTTAATAGGATCCATATTAAGAGCGTTATAATGTTCGATATTATTGTATTAGAGCTATTGGTCAGTTGAAAGTGATATTGAAGAAGTTGAAGAAAGTTTTAGACTACATTTAACTTCACATTACGACACTAAGAAGCGGAACGGCTATCGTGAACGTCAAGAACTGACAAGCTGTAGGAAAGTGTGAGAAGTGAAATTATTCAAAGTCTACACGGGTGCGTGGGGGGTGGCGCGGTTGAGAGTTAAACAAATAAATTTAACACCACGTATCTCAAAGATAAATTCGATATGTTAGGATTCAGAAATTTAATGACCAACCACGCTGACCATGCTCACAGAATTTACTTCAATTTCCTGCTTACCACACTTAATTCTACAATAAATCATTTGAAGTTCAAGCTTTTCGACTATGGAACTCACCCCCAGTAGATATAAGAAAAGTGAGGTCTTTGCACATTTTTAAAAGACTACTACGTCGTCATTACTTCTCGCTGTTATGCTACAAACTGTTTTTTTCTCTCTTTTCTTCTTTATACTTATTGATTGATAGGTACCTTACTGATAACATGATAAAACATTAGTGTGTATGTGTGTGTATGTGTGTGTATTGCTATTAATTAATATTAGTATTGGAGTATTTTTGTTATGTGTGCAAACTTTATAATTTATTGTTTATTTAGAATACGTGTGTGCTATTTCCATGTCCTATTTGATTGTCAAATTTGTATATTAGTGATATATGTTTTTTGTCGCCACGACATTTATTTCCATTTCTATTTATTCATTTTTAAGTTTGCCTGGAAGAAATCGCTCTAAGCAGTCTAAGCGATAAAGGCGCCTAACTGTACACGAATAATTAAAATAGTTTTACATGTATGTTTTATTTATTTATTTGGTGTACAATAAAGTATAGTATATATAAAATATCCTATACTTTAACCAATCTAGTACTAGTACATTAACCAATCAGAAGCGAAATGTAACTACTTTTTTATTTATAACAAATAAGTGCAATAACTGAAATGAAATCAACGGTAACTTTTTTTTTTTCATAATTCTGAATAATCTAATAGACACGGTGCAGTGAATTGCCCAGTATAATTTTAGTATAATTTTAAACTTTGTAAATCATGAAAATTACCTTTAATCCAGGTAATGGCCAAGTTACTTGAAAGGTTGTCATTTAAAACTCTTATAAGACGAGTTTGGTGAAGAATCCATTTACGGATTTGTCAAAGTGTCTTAATTTTATTAAAACGACAGACTACAGAAATATTAAGACCTCGTGTTACGGAAATAAATTTCTTTGGGATATATTAAGTATAATTTTATTTACCTTCAACCTTTCATTTTTATATTCGGTGTCAATATTTTCTTTTATTTACTCGGTCCAAATAAGTCAGTTCGAAATACAATACCAGCTATTTATTTTTGTGTAAGTCATCGTGCAAGGCAAGTATATTATTCAATAAGATCTAATTACCACACTAAAAAAATTTAAGGAATTATTGAGGCGACTAGAAGTTGTCGTTGTTCTTAAAATGCTACCAAACTTTTCATAAAACTCGCTGTGCCTGCTGCGGCTACGTACATGTTTAATACGCAGTAATTATTTACGTCTCGTAATTTTTACTTGTGTTTTATGATCTTTTTAAAGTATTATTAATAATTTTTATAGTCAATCAATTTCAAAATTTCATTACTCCCTATAAGTAAAGTTCGTTAAATTTGTTAAAATTAAATAAATATGTAATTTTTATAAGATGTCTAAAACTATAAACGATACATTTTATATCCTTTAAATAGAAATGACATATACTTCTCGTGTTATCGTGTACAAAATGTTATTACTACCAGTCAAGCTCTTTTTGAGTTAAATCTAGACATAAAGACAGATAGACATACAACAAATTTCAATGTTAAATTCGAGATAACCCTTACAATACTATCTTATACAAAATTTTGGATATAATACATGTGTCTACAGTGTAAGGACGTTAAGCCTAGAGAGTAAGCACAAAGTGAGTAAATTCTCAAGTGCGACTGCCAAAACGAACAGACAGGTGTTTTTCATCATTCTTCTTATTTGAGAGTAGTAGTTAGCAAGACATGTCCCGCCGGGCGCACTTGAGAATCATTCTCTCTTGGATTTGTATGTTACGATTTTCAACTACGTCGTCATTCAACATCAGAGGGCAATATCATTAAATAATTCAATAAAAAAATAACAAATTCTATATAATGTTTTTATTTTCGTTAATTGACTCATATACAATTATGTAAGTTAGTGTAGAAGAAAATTTCAAAAGAAATAGTTGTAAGAGGTAAAATCATGCATATATATGTTTTGGTAATAAATCACCACACGGATTCATGATTGATTACTTTTGCCAGCGTGCTCAATATTAAGGTTGTTTTCTTATAATTTATTTTGTAGATCCTTCATTATTGTTTAGGTTCTAAGTAAACTTGGTAAAGGTAACTCCTGATTTGATAAACGTGAACTAATTAGTTAAGTTAAGTTAATTCCGAGGGTTTAAAAAAAATACAAGACTGGTTCTTAAGAAGCTTTACCAAAAAATAATGTACAATGGTAAAAGGATATTGTAACATAAATAAACGACGCATGCGCGCACACTCCGAGCCCCGGCTTGTCCGCCATGTTTAACCAGCACACCGACGCACACATACGAAGCGTCGCGCGTTATATAGCCGAGCGCTACTATGCCAAGCTAAAACATTATCTTGCGGACAGGCCGTCCTCGTCCAGCTTAGATAGGATCCCGGACGTATTGGGGTCCGTTGTGGACGTAGATCTCGCGATCGATTCCCTGGTCGACCACCTGCAGGCCGGCATCGGAGAGGCCTCGAGAGAGGTCGAAGAGGCGAGCGATCGCCGCTTCGTACTCCCTGCCGACGTGCGGGCGTTGTTGACGGAAAAGAACGCGGCGACTCGTGCGCACGACCACTATCCGACCGAGGAAAACCGCGCACGTTTACGCGCACTTCAAAGATCGGTTAGAGCCCGTATATTAGAACTCAGAAGTCACAGATGGGACGCCCTCGTCGAAGGGCTAAGGCCGTCGCATCTGGCTTACTGGAAATTAGCTCACAGCCTCAAAATAGAGGCTTCTTATCTTATGCCCCCCCTCGAGAGGGGTCCCGGTATACCGCTCGCCTTCGATAGCAGCGACAAGGCGGAGTGCCTCGCCACTTGTTTGGAGAGCCAGTGCTCTCCGAACAGTGTCGATGCAAATACCGACCGGGTCGAGGGTATCGATGGATGCGTGCGGGAGCTGGATAAGCTCCCCGCGACAGACTCCCTGTCCCCAGTCACGTCTGAGGAGGTTCTTTCCATTATAAAAAGCCTTAAGCTTAGAAAAGCACCAGGTCCCGACGGGATCAGGAATGAAGTACTTAGACTTCTTCCCGATCGCCTCATAGCTCTTTTGGTCTGCATCTTCAATGTAGCCATAGCCCACTGCCATTTTCCAGCCGCCTGGAAAAAGGCCATAGTCATAGGTATCCGTAAGCCCGGCAAGAGCGCGTCGCTTCCCGACAGCTATCGCCCGATCAGTCTCCTAAATACTTTAGGGAAAATGTACGAGCGGATCCTTCTGAACCGTCTCAAGTCAGTAATAGAGGAGAAAGACCTCTATCCGCCTGAGCAATTCGGTTTCCGTGCTAGATATTCTTGCACTCATCAAGTGCACCGCCTCACGGAGCACGTTGCATTTAATTTTGCTGAATTATATAAACCCCGCCGTACACTTGCGGTCTTTTTCGACGTTGCCAAGGCCTTCGATAAGGTCTGGCACGAGGGATTGATCTACAAGTTGTATCACTTTGAAGTCCCCGATAGGCTAATTAAAATAATTCGCGACTATCTAACAGATCGCACCTTTCGCTATAGAGTGGAAGGTGAATTGTCCACGCCCCGTCCAATACGCTCAGGCGTTCCCCAAGGTTCGATCCTGGCTCCTAGCCTATTTAACCTGTACGTCAGTGACCTACCTCGACTCCCGGAGGTCGAGGTAGGGCTATACGCTGACGATACAGTCTTATATGCCTCAGATAGGAATAGATCCCACCTCAGACACAAAGTCCAACGCTCCGTGACCACTCTCGGGAAGTGGTTTAACGAGTGGCGTATAGCCGTTAATCCCTCGAAGAGCGCCGCGATGCTCTTCGATGCGGATTCGTCACAGATACCGTGGAAGCTTAAACCTGTTAAGCTCTACGATAATCCGATTCCGTATGTAAGAGAGACCAAATATCTAGGGGTAACCCTAGATAGTAGGCTCTCTTTTAGACCCCACATCCGTAAGGTTAGGAACAGGGCCGCGTGGGTCCTGGGCCGGTTGCATCCTCTGTTGTGTTCGGTGAGTAAAATGTCCACGCGACATAAGCTCACGCTCTACAAGACGTGTATTCGACCAATTTTGACATACAGTTGCGCCGTGTTCGCACATATGTCCGAGTCGAGTTTCAAACGGTTACAATCGATACAGAATAGGTTCCTCTATCGTCTCACCGGGGCCCCGTGGTATGTTCGAAGCGTAGATCTCCATAGAGATATGGAGCTTCCTTCGATACATGCCTACGTTAAACAGCTCTCCCGTTCGTATTTCGACACCGCGTCGAACCACGCGAATCCGTTAATAAAAACAGCCGCCACTTATGTTCCGGCACCCACGGACATCCGGTGCAAACGCCGGCCGCGCAATATTTTTATTGATCCCGACGATCACATCGAAAATTCGAATAAATATTACACATCCGTCTCTCCAAACAGAGCGTGCCAGCGCCCACGCCCGCGTAACCACCGTTCTCTCCGCAGAGGGCGGGCGGTCAATTTCGCTCCAGCACACCCGTCACGTCCACCCTCTCTAGCGGTAACCCAAGCCTAGGTCCGTTCCTCGGTGTGAAACCCTTGGGTCAGGCAACCGCCCGCGCGATACAAGTGACACTGTACGTGCATCACTTAGCTACCTACATACAACACTACACACGTATGAACATACACACGTGCACACCACACAGGTACATAGGTTCTGTGAGGGACCTTTTTTTTTTCTTTTTTTACGCTAGTTAGTTAGCGCTAGTTAGTGTAGAAACATTCCGATTATTGAATACACATACGCACGGTTCCTTCCTTCCTCCCAGGAGGAAGGGAACGTGCCTATGTGTATATTTAGTTAGCTCGAATCGTAGGTGTAGGGATTCGAATAGATCGCGACCTATTTGCGAACGCGACGACCGCCCGAGCCGAGGTCCGGCCACTTTGGCACCCTCGTGCGAGTCGTCCACAAAACTTTCGCGGCTGAGTGCCCTCTGCGCTCGCCCCCAAGTCCGGTGAAGCTGTAAAAGCCGCAGCGGCTTTAGGGCCCCTAAGGCTAACAGTGTAGTCAGTTCTAAAAAAAAAAAAAAAAAAAAAAAAAAAAAAAGGCCTACAGAGGGCCCGCGTAACCACCGTTCTCTCCGCAGAGGACGGGCGGTTAATTTCGCTCCCGCACACCCGTCACGTCCACCCTCTCTAGCGGCAACCCAAGCCTAGGTCCGTTCCTCGGTGTGAAACCCTTGGGTCAGGCAGCCGCCCGCGCGATACAAGTGACACTATACGTGCAACACTTAGCTACCCACATACAACATTACACACGTATGAACACACACACGTGCACACCATACAGGTACATAGGTTCTGTAAGGGACTTTTTTTTTCTTTTTTTGCGCTAGTTAGACTAATGCGCTAGTTAGTGTAGAAAAACCATTCCGATTATTAAATACACATACGCATGGTCCACTCCTTCCTCCCAGGAGGAGGGGAACGTGCATCAAACTTTCGCGGCTGAGTGCACTAAGCGCTCGCCCCCAAGTCCGGTGAAGCTGTAAAAGCCGCAGCGGCTCTGTTTTAGGATAGGGCCCCTAACGCTAAAAGTGTAGTCAGTTCTAAAAAAAAAAAAAAAAAGTCCTACAGAGACAGTGCTCTTACGTACGGCGAAGCTTCCGCACCTAGTGGTTACCAGCTAGTAACCAGCTAGTTAGCTGGACCAATAGCTCAATAGGGACTACGCATGCGAACAGAGGCGCTTCGTACATACGAACACTTTTTGGTCCGTGTCTTTGTACTGTGAACATTGTTATGTGGTGTATCAATTAAAAGTTTTTTTTAAAGTATCAAAGTCGTTTCATCTGTTATACTGGCGAACAACGTGAGGCCGACTACGACGTACATAACGAAGACAGGAAGAGTTACTACGTATCCTGTTAAGAGTCTATAACAGCATTTTACCTGAAAAAAAAACAACTATTTACCTTAAAAAAAATTCTGTTTACCTAACTGGATGCTTTAACTTTAAATTATGCACGGTGGAAATAGAGTGAATAGTTTAAGAAGACACCCTGTGAAAAGTAAAATGGCACATAATGTAAGGTACTGCCACTGGGTCGGAATCTACGCATAAAAAGTATTAAAAACTGGCAAGAAATTGACGCAAATGGTCACTTACGTCACACCGAATATAAAGCTTCCAGTTAGGTGAGCATTTTAAGACGCGTTTTACTGTAGGTAAATCCCTCATAGTTTTTTAATTCTAAGAATACGGGACTACACACAACCCTTGTGCTAAAAGCTAATAAAAATAAAAACCTGTGAAAGAGTACCTATTTCTATTCATTTTGTAGCCGCCACCAATGTGAACTAACTTTATGAAGCAAACCTTTCATGCAACTAGCTACGAGTGCACTGACTCGTGCACTTTTCACACTGATGTGCATCGACTGGGACTCGCTCTGGAATTTTCTCGATTTTAAGCCCTAATATTCTAAGCTAGTACCTATTCGTTAGAAGCATCTTTCAACCTTAAACATTAGAATTTACGGTTCAAAATGTGTTTTTAAAATGAAATTTTAGCTTTGTAACGTTATTCATTTTTCTTGTGACCTACTCACTGCTAAGTTACCTTCATTAGCGTTAATTACAATATAAAATTGTATAACAATAAAAAATAGCCTATATCGCTCTGAAATAATGCTTTAATGAAAGAGTTTTTAGAATACATTCAATAGTTTTCTAGATTACCTTCTACAAACAAACAAACTGTATATTTTTATTATAGTAGTTATAGATTGGAATTGACGTTGGTTGTTAAAATTAAAAATTACTCTTTGTTGGCGTTATTTGCAATATAGATACCTGGCAGGTAGTAAAAATCATAGATGTAGTATATAATCTACATCTATGGTCAAAATCATTACTTATGTTTTATTATTAATCTGATTTCACAACATGTCCTTACATAAAATACCTTAGAAATATATTTCTGAAAATAAAAATACCATGTTTTTACAATAAATAAAAAAAAAATTAAACCTAAATAAAGGAAAAGGCGTCTCTAAGTTGTTTCTTTTTAGAAAAAAAAACTTTGTAATGTTGAAGGAAATTCCACCACAATTAAAAAAAAAAAAGAAATAGGAATCGGGTTTCTTTAATTGAAATTGTTTTTGAATGAAAAACGATTACTTGTGAAAAATGTCGGAATAATAGACAGTATCTTGATATTCTATTGATAGTATCTTCAATTGTTTAATTCTTTAAATCATTCTATGCTTGATTCTCGGTTACGTTTCAATGCTAGGGAAAAACTGTTTTTAAAATTTATGAGAAACTATTAGAATTTGCGACATTGGTGCTAGGCACCGTGCGCCCGCGCCTCGCCGCCCGCGCACCACGACCCGACAGAATGCGCGTCCAACACCCGGCCGCCGCCAGTCAGCTGCGAGCCCTAATGTTTGGCACACGCTTTCATACGTACGTATCGCACCAGGCCGCGTGTCGTAACATAATCGCGTCCTACTTGCAATTGTTGTTGTTATTTCACAACCCCTGAGATATAAAACATCACAAATTTGTATTTCAGGCGAAAGACAGAAAAAAAACTTTCGTTTATTTTTGGTACCGATATTTTTAAAGTTTTTTTTTATAGACTAAATATAAGTATTTTACATAAATATTTTTAATCCACCTCGCTTTCTAAACTTTCAGACATTATTGTTGCTAGATTACCTGCTTTTAAATTTATTTTATAAGTAAATAAATTATTATATACGTCTTTGTTTTTATTGTTAATACTAACTATCCTAAAATATCTACTACTGGAACATTCAATAGGTCTTTAGATCCTCTAATTATATGAGTAGTTTCTTTGAAAATATTTAAACAATCGGTATCACGTTCATTCTCAAGGAAATATAATGTTATTATTTGGCCTTTGTAGAACTTTATAGACTTTTGTCTTCATAATTACGTTATTTGCCTACCAAGTCCGATATGTAACATTATCTAATTTGTATTTAATTTTAATTATGACTAGCTGTGTCCCACGTTTAAAAGACTTTTCCTGTTTGTGTGTTATAGATGATCACAGTATTACCATGATGCTGGAGATGAAGTGCATATTATCCATTTCTTACACAACCTTTACATGAAAAGTACACAAGTTTTACTATCATCTTTATCAACACTTGCTTTGATCGTGCCAGATGTTACATTGTTTCTTTTGAAAAATCTGATATTGCGGGATATCTTTAAACCGCGGGCTGGAAAATGATTTTAAAAAGATGCAAGTACGTGTGATAATGAAAATCGTAATAAAAAAAAAAAAAACATTTTAAAAACAAGCTTTATTCAACATTTCAATAATTTCAAAAACTTGTAACGTGCAAGAAATGTATTTAGTTTAAATTTCGCTTTCTTCCTTTTTATTTGCGCTACAAGTTTTTAAATTATTGAGAATAAAAGCTTGTTTTAAGAAGTATTGTTTTCTTTAATATTTTTTTTTTTTCGTTTTCTTCTAAGTTTGAACCTTTTTATTTGATACCCATATCATAGAGGAGCATAAGAATTAACTGGTCCGCCATCTTTGGGAGTTCGTCATATTAAATTTTGAATGATGTCACTTAGCTAACCATGCATTGTAATCCAAACTAAACGTGTATGTAAATTTTAAGGTCAATCGGTTGGTATAAATGTTTTAAGTTTCATTTGCAAAATTTGACATAGACTAACAATGCAAGTTATAATAATTATAAGCTTGTAAAAGTAATAAATTACACAATGGTTTTAGAAACAATGGAGACTCAGTGCCAGGGTGTGCGGACATCGCGTCGATCGACGTGAGTTCGAATCCCTTCCATGAGCCAGAGCTTTCCGTAAAGGAAAGCATCGTGATGAGACCATAGCTTTTTTCAACATAGGGTTTTTTTAATTCCCGCCAGGCTAGCTACCGCCATCAAGTTGAAAATCTGTCTCCAAGCACCTACAGGTATGTTCCGGCAGTAACAAACAAGTACAACCAACAAGTAACAAACAAACAAGTAATATCATTTTCTTTTCAAAAAAATAAATATAGTAAGTAGGTTTTGTATAAAATATTATAATCATATCATATATTATTAAGAGATCCTGGTTGAAGATTGTAACAAACTAAAATTCTGAAGTACAGATCCTGCAACAAACGAGATGCTTGATGACAGGTTTTTAAAATTGGTAATTGTTAAATATTATTTAGCTTGGTAAGAATACAAATATTTACAAGTGTTGTTAATATTTATAAAATTTCTTAGTTATTGACGATTCAGAAAATAATTTTGTTAAAAGTAGTGCTGTGTGTATGTTTTTTTAACTTATTTTTATAACAAATGAAATACTGAACAAGTGTAAGCAAATTGTTCACTGTCGAATAAACATAGCGACCACAGTTACAGTAATGAAACTGTGTGAAACAACCCATGGAATGTTACTCGGTCCATACGATCGAGTTGACGCGATCGTACAACGTTACTAACTGTTACCGTCGTATGGCCGGCCGTAGTTAGTGCCAAATTGGATACTAGCACATTATTGAACAAAATTGGACGCTTTGTCTCATTATAGTCGATTTTGCAAGTGAAATTACGTGATGCTGAAATTATCGCCAGCACATTTTGGTTGGCACGCTATAAACACATAATAGTTTGTGTTTTATGGCTTCACTAACGTTGGATGTACGTTTTAAGGCCACAAACTGAACCTATAAATATACAGAGCTATATACATATTACATATTATAAATATATACTGGCAATATGTTACATCTCTATTTTTTAAGTTTAGTCAATATCTGTTGAATTCTACAAATGATGATTTTCTTTGGCTTTATATTGTATAACCCTTCTAGTGGGAGTCATATTATTCTATGGAGTATAAATTCACTATTTTATCTAGGTATACTATAGTAATAAAAAAAAAGAAAACGTGCGAAACAACTACTTAATTCAAAAGTATAGCACAATACTAATTGCTGATACGTATCAGACGTGATCAATACTGTACAACCTCGCCTTAAGACAAGTTGCTGTAAGTTCTGCATACCAAATATTTGGGATCGGAAAGTTTGAGCACTGCGGAAGCATGAGTAATGTATCTCGAGATGTATTGGTCTTAGTTGTGGAAGCCAACTTTTTGTAACAAACATTTTGTAAAGAAAACTAACAGCACCAAAATATTTTGTATGTCGGTTTTTTATTGACTGTATAAAGGTAGCGCCAACAACACGTATATTTGTATTCAACTTTGTAAAATAATAAAAATTATCAACTAATTTTAATGAAAATTGTACACGGTAAATACATGCATGAATTTTCAACAATATGCTTAAAAATAAAATTCCGGGATGTAAATAAATACTGGGTAGTAACAAATGTGTGCGCAGCCACGGGCACACCGCTGGTTGACTATAAACTTGTATTATGTAAATGATAACTTGAAGCTAACTAATTTTAAAAATTCAGTGTACAGGAGATGGAATGAAAATACGGTAGATCTTTAAAGACTAACTTTAAGGCCATTAATGGCCTTACTGTATATTGATTTATGTACAATATTAGCGGGCTACATATATATACTTTGTCGAACAGATCTTATTATGCACTTAAAACCAACTGAACAACAGTTAGAGTTCAATTAAATACAAATTTTATTTATTTTATGATTTTTATATTAAATCTAATTCAGATATGCGAACCTATTAAAGTTTCTACGTACTTCTATCGATGTTGCATATTTACAAAATATAAAATCAAAATTGTAGTCTATCAACAGAGCATCTTATCAAAAAATATAAATAATAATTCTACTTTAATATTATAAAGCGAAAGTTCTAAAATAAAAATTATAGCATTTCCATTCATTCATTAATTCAAAGTAAGTTCATTTTATTCTCAATCTGGCAAACACTTATCGGATGTGGATGAGATTTGGCACACGGATTATTTATAACCTGGGTCTTAATCCACTGGAATCCTATCTGGAACATAGGGTACTTTTTAATTCCGTTTTTTTTTTTTTTGTAAACGCGATCGGAGCTGCGGGCACTGCTAGTAATACAAGAAAATTAAGTCAAGGTCGTATGAAATATTAAAAAAAAGGATTGTTCGGATTGTTGTGAAAAAACCTAACGATATAAAACTTGTTAAGAGTTATTGTAAACCTTTCAAATCCTACGAAATAAAAGTCCTTTAAATGTATACGTGGGTCCTGTGCAAACTTTGATAAAATATTACGCCATATTTTAGTAGTGTTTTGTGTATAAATTCGACTTAGAAATGTTTTTCTACTTTGTCCTTTGTTGGATTTAGTGAATATTTAAAAATATTCTCAAGAAAACGTTAAGCAAATAATTTTGCTGCCTTTTTATGAAATTCTAAAGAAAAAAAACTAGATTTATGTTTAACCTGACATTTAATTCAATAGGTACCTAATTATGTAATTACAATGAATTTACTAGGTAACGACTGAACATTATGTATTAATTCTTTGAGTTTAGATTAATCCTTTTGAACAATATGTTTTTTTCCACACATCTACATATTACGGTAAATTTAATGTGACGTGACAATCCAAAGTACATCTATACCATCATGCAATGATGAATTATACTGTCCACATTTAATCCAAGAACCGATAAGATGTTAAGGTACATGATACTTTACATCAGTAAAGCGTATCTTTTACGTTATTCCTATATTTCATTCAAGTTTATTCAATTCGCACATATCAGCCCCTTATTACCTTGATATGTACATAAATAATGTTTGTGTAATTAATAGTAAGAAGCAATCGATATGAACAGATCAGCCGTCTCATTAGTTGACGTATCCCAAAATATTTTACTATACATTCCTAGTTCTAGTCTGTTCAAGCCAAAAACACCTATTAAGACTTATCTGATTGACGCAAACAGGAGACTCCATCAGAACATGATAAACGTTAACGTCTTACTTGAAAAAGCCTATATATAGATTAAAATTAAAATATTTATATTATATATCTGGTTTAATATAATTTTATAGTTGTACTACGGATGCACTGCTACTCAGCACGAGTTTATTAAACAGCAATTATATTCGTCCCGTAATTGCATGTTTACTCCTAAAATATATAAAAAATATAGCTCATTAATCGAGGAATGACATAAACTTCCGGTGTACACAATTTCATAAAAATCAATCAAACCATTTTTGATTTAAATCCAGACAAACAGACAGAAAAAATATGAGTTGTTCGTAATAGGTGTCCTTTATAATAGATGCCTGGTCGACAGATTGTGACTTGTTATTGACTTAAGTTACGACTTACGGTTACCTTATACATTTAAATCAGGCTTTAATTATACCATATTAAAATATATTTTAAAGAACCATGATTATCAACTGTTGAATAATATGATTTTATACTTCCAATACTGATTGAATAATGTATCTTGTGTTTTTGTATAACTGGCAACTCTTTCTGTTAGGTAAAGATATCCGATTGTAATAAAGTTTGTGAATTATAAAAGTATGTAGAGTTAAATTTGAATATTTCATTTAATGAACCTAACAAAACACATGAATAAATCCATAAATTATAACATGGTAGCGGAGATTCGTGGTATGACGTGATTGAAAATTGTACGGCCGAGGCACGGCATGAGACGCCAACGCCACGCTGGTTTGTGTTCGTTGTTCAAGATGGCTAAAAGAAAAGATGAAATGCAACTTCAAATATTCGATGGAACGAATTATGATAAATGGAAATTTCTCCTATAAATATACTTAGAAATGAAAAATTATTACGATATTTGCATATACGAATCTAAACCAGAAAATGTAGTTGAAAGTAACTGGAAGAAAATGGAAGTTAGAGCAAAAAATTACATTGTAAACTCAGTAAGTAATTCACAACTGGAATTGATAATCACAGAAGAGACAGCCAAAAACATGATTAAAAAGTTTGATGAAACTTATTTACCAACAAGTAGTGCTAATAAATTACTGTTTAAGAGAAAACTTTTGGCATTGAAAATGAAACAAAACGAGAATCCTATTGATTTTTTTTATGTTTTCGATAAATATATAAATGAATTAAGAAACGCGGGTAAAATAATACCAAAAGAAGATAAATTTAATTACATATTATTGTCCTTACCAGAGAATTATTCACATTTAATGAATATTGTTGATTCTTTGCCAGAAAAGGATATAATATATATAAAATCTATATATAAAATCAAAACTTATACTGGAACACCAGAAGAAGATGGTAACAAACAATGAATATCAATAATCATTTAATACCATATACAGACAGCGTAGCATCATTTCTATAAAATAGGTAATATTTGTATGTATTTTAATGTCTATGGTAAATGGCATAACATTGTAGTTAATAATGTTTATTGTGTACCGGATATGAAACAAAACTTGTTAAGAGTATTACGAATCACTAGTTATAATAATGTGATCATATTTAATACGGAAAATTCTGAAATTTATGATCACAGAAATAACTTAATTGCTATAGCACTAAGGAAAAGTAAATTGTTTGAACTGTTAGGAAAAATTAACTTAAATAATTATATCTCAGAAAAATATACAAGTAAAATAACAAATAAAGCAAAGTGGCATAGAATTCTTGGTCATACTAAATTTCGTAGCTTAAAAAAATTAAGTGAACTACAGTTTTTAAAGGGTTAAATTAAATTGAAAGTAATTAAATGAGTTGTGAAATATGTATAACAAATAAGATGTGTAACTTACTTTTTGAAAATATTAAGTATCGTACAAAAGATTTTTTGGAAATTATACACACATATGGTACATGGTCCTGTCAATCCAACTTAAAGGTAAATAAACTTAAACAATATAAAGGTGAGAGGTATTTCGTTAGTTTTATTGATGATTTTAGTAGGATTGCATTAGTATACTGTATTAAACACAAAAGTGAAGTTTATGAATGTTTTGTAAAATATATAAATTTAGTGAAAAATCAAACCAGAAAAAGAATTAAGCAAATACATTGTGACAATTAGCGCGAATACATAAATAAAGAGTTTTACCAACTGGCTAATAAGGGAGGCATATACTTGAAGCCAAGCCCCTCTTATACACACGAGCTAAACGGTGTGGCTGAAATATATAATAGGACTATTTTGAATCGAGCTAAATGTTTTCTTGCTGAAGCACAAATAGATAAATGATACTGGCCTGAAAGTATACTAGCAGCAGCTTATATAGGAAATAGACTGTTATCAAATACACCATATCAGAAAATTTCAATCCCAAAGCCATCAAAGGGATACTTATTGGTTATACAGATATAGGATATAAAATACTGGTTGAAAATAAAGTAATTATAAGTCGGAATGTAAAATTTGTAGACAAAACTGAGAAATGCATAACGGTTAACAATGAAGAAGATGCAGAAGACCAATGTGAAAATGCGATTGTAGATGAACAAAAAGGAGAAGAGCAACAAATATTAATTGAAAAAGAAAATTATGAAAGTGAAAAGATTATAAAGGTGAAAATCAAATTGGACGAAAACACAATTTTACAGTATATACACATTCGGTTCACATATGCACATCACTGAAGTACGGGGACTGAAGGGACAGTTGGCCCAGCGCAATAAGTTATACTAATAGGAACAGCTGATATAGTGTTACCGTTAACACGTCACATGACCATGTCGAGGACGACTTACATGAATTTACTCCCTGTTCAGATCTTCATATAGAAGTTTTCACTTCAAAAGTGTTAATTATTTTCACAATACAAAAAAACACTTCAATTTAATTAGTTATATATATTGTTTGTAGTTAAAACATGTTTGTAACATGTCGGCGCTCGCAGGCAGTCTAAAAACATTTTTTTTTAATCTACCGCTACACATAAAGTCCCACCATATAAACGGAGGAACGGCGTGATGACATACACAAGTTCGGTGAAGCTGTAAAAGCTGACAGAAGCTCCAGGGCCCCTAAGGCTAGCAGTATAGTCAGTCAAAAAAAAAAGATGCCATTCACTTTGGTAGAGAACGTCGTATAGTGCGGATGCGCTGTATGTTCATATTATTGGATTAGTTTATCAAAGTAAACTTGTCGTAATAGTTCATGGGCCACCCTATTTGACGTGCCACCCCGGTTGACTTGCCGCCCTGGTTGATGTGCCGCCCTGGTTGTCGTGCCGCCTTAGTATACATTCCGCCCTAGGTGAAGTTCTGCCCCAATTCATGCGCCGCCCTAGTCCAAGGGCCGTGCTGAGGGCTATATCATGCAAACGAAATAAGCCCACACTGTGTACTCGTGTGTGTACCTTGTGTACCTGCTCCGTTTTCATTACATTAATATGTGAACCAAAAGCTTTCGGCACCTTTTTAAGCCTGTTGCGTGCACGGAAGACTGTGAGATTTGCCATGGTTAAAGTATATATGGAGAAGGAGTGCAAAAAGATAAAAATTATCTAAAATATCTGTTACATATATATTAAAATAAATAAATAAATATTGCGTAACCTTTTTTTTTAACGTGGAGAAACCCGTCATGGGTACACACCCTCCCGGGGGGACGAGTGGTTATGTGAGACTCCTACTCACTAAACTCCACGGTATACCACCGGCCGCCATAGTGGGGCGACACGGGTCTGCGGTTGCATTATCCGCGGCGCCCCGGCGGCCGGCCCCTGAATATTGCGAAACCTAACCCGACCATTGCCATAATCACTCAACGAAAAGTGACAGACAGCAAGTGATTAGATATAACTCATTGTTGCTGTAAATGTCAAAAAGAAAATAGTCTATGATTAAAAAGTCACTGGTCGAATTTCGAGCTTAGGGCGATCGCTAATATAAATAGTTATAGAAGACGAGTTGCATCATTTGCACCGGCCATTCAGTTTAGTCTCGGGCACCACAGTCTGTATGCGCTTTGTATAATACATATAAAAGATTTCATTTTGTAAGTCGATAAATAATTAAACGGAATAAACTATTTATAAAACACGTTTTTACACACCTGTTTCAATTATGCATCAAGAGATGGCGACAACAGTGAATTAAACCGCGCTTTTAGAATGCATGCTAAAACAAGTCTAACAGACCTACGATTTTTTCCTAATTTATCTGCGGCTGCATCATTAATAAGCGACAAGGCGGAGTGCCTTGCCGCCTGTCTGGAGAGCCAGTGCTCCCCGAACAGCGTCAAGAACACCGACCGAGTCAGAGACATCGAAGCCCGCGTGGAGGAGCTGAATAAGCTCCCGGTATCAGAATCCCTGTCCCCAGTCACTTCTGAGGAGATCTCTGCCATTCTCAAAAGCCTTAAGCTTAGAAAGTCACCAGGTCCCGACGGTATCAGGAACGAAGTACTCAAACTTCTTCCCGATCACCTCATAGCTCTATTGGTCTGCATATTCAATGTAGCCATAGCCAACTGCCATTTTCCAGCCGTCTGGAAAACGGCCATTGTCATAGGTATTCACAAGCCCGGCAAGAGCACGTCGCTTCCCGACAGCTACCGCCCTATCAGTCTTCTAAATACCCTTGGAAAAATCTATGAGCGGATCCTTCTGAACCGTCTCAAATCCGTAATAGAGGAGAAAAACCTCTACCCGCCTGAGCAATTCGGTTTTCGTGCTAGACATTCTTGCACTCATCAAGTGCACCGCCTCACGGAGCACATTTTGTTTAACTTTTCCGAGTTATCTATACCCGTCGCACACTGGCAGTCTTCTTCGACGTAGCCAAGGCCTTCGATAAGGTCTGGCACGAAGGATTAGTCTACAAGCTGTACTCCCGCGAAGTCCCCGATAGATTAGTTAAAATCATCCGCGATTACCTCAAAGACCGCACCTTTCGCTACAGAGTGGAAGGTGAACTATCCACACCCCATCCCATACGCTCAGGCGTCCCCCAAGGTTCCATTCTGGCACCTAGCCTCTTCAATCTGTACGTCAGTGACCTACCAAAACTTGAAGAGAAAGTTGAAGTAGGCTTATACGCTGACGATACAGTCATATACTCCTCTCAAAGGCAAACGAGAAACCTCAAATGTAGAATCCAAAGAGCCGTGACCACTCTCGGGAAGTGGTTTAACGACTGGCGAATAGCCATAAACCCCACGAAGAGCGCAGCGGTGCTCTTCGACAAAACCGCCACACAGATACCGCAAAAACTCAAGGACAATCCCCTTGAACTCTTCGGTAATCCGATCCCCTGGGAAAAGGCGACCAAATATCTAGGTGTAACCCTAGACAGTAGACTCTCCTTTATACGCCACATCAATCTGGTTAGGAAAAGGGCCTCCTGGACCCTCGCCCGACTGCATCCTCTGTTATGTGCTGCAAGCAAAATGTCCACGAGACACAAGCTTACGCTCTACAAGATGTGTATCCGTCCGATCATGACATATAGCTGCGTTGCGTTCGCACATATGCCAAGTTATAACTGGGAACGCTTACAAGCTATCCAGAACAAATTTCTTCACCGCCTTACCGGTGCCCCCTGGTTTGTTCGTATGGAGGATCTCCATAGAGATATGGACCTTCCCTCGATACATGCATATGCCAAACACCTTTCTCGCTCGTATTTCGACACCGCGTCGAACCACGCGAACCCCTTAATAAAAGCGGCAGCTTCTTATGTTCCCGACCCCAACGCCTGCCGGAGAAAACGCCGGCCGCGTAATATATTCACTGACCCGCCCGACCAAACCGAAAAAGCTAACGCGTTCTACGCCGACACCGTCTCTCCAAACAGAGCGTGCCACCGCCCACGCCCGCGTAACCACCGTTCTCTCCGCAGAGGACGGGCGGTCAACTTCGCTCCCGCACACCCGTCACGTCCACCCTCTCTAGCGGCAACCCAAGCCTAGGTCCGTTCCTCGGTGTGAAGCCCTTGGGTCAGGCAGCCGCCCGCGCGATACAAAGTGACACTATACGTGCAACACTTAGTTACCCACACACAACATTACACACGTATGAACACACACACGTGCACACCACACAGGTACATAGGTTCTGTAAGGGACCTTTTTTTTTTTCTTTTTTTGCGCTAGTTAGACTAATGCGCTAGTTAGTGTAGAAAAACCATTCCGATTACTGAATACACATACGCACGGTTCCTTCCTTCCTCCCAGGAGGAGGGGAACGTGCATATGAGTATATATTAGTTAGCTCGAATTCTCATAAGATTAGGGAATTAGTTAGATCGCGACTTTTTCGCATTCGCGACGACCGCCCGAGCCGAGGTTCGGCCACTCTGGCACCCTCGTGCGGGTCGTCACAAACTTTCGCGGCTGAGTGCCCTAAGCGCTCGCCCCCAAGTCCGGTGAAGCTGTAAAAGCCGCAGCGGCTCTGTTTGACGATAGGGCCCCTAAGGCTAACAGTGTAGTCAGTTCTAAAAAAAAAAAAAAAAAAAAAAAAATAAAAAAAAAAAAAAAAAAAAAAAAAAAAATAAAAATCATTAATAAGTGTGGACAAGATTCGTGCTTTAATTTTTGAAGGGTTATGTATAATGACCCTAACCTTGTGACTTAACATGGGTATTATGGGTAACTCTGGTAGAAATTAGGGATGCAATATCGCCCATAAAATCATCGATAATTTGAAAAAATAAATCAAACAAGAATGTTGAAAATATTTATTACTTATTTATAACGTAAAATAGAATTTAATATCAACAATTTTGACAATCTTGTACCTAGTGAGCAGATTCTTCCTTGGGTAATCGTAGCCCCAGCTTCTGAAAATAGCCACTCACTGAGCACCGCACTGAGCAAATATATTTTATCATCACCGGTTTATACAGACCAGGAAATAATCCTTTCGTGTTATCCCACATTTCTATTTTCTATATTTATAATGATATGATTATTTTATTGTTACATAATCTCGACTTTACGTCGGTTTTAATAAATACCCCATCCCGTAGCCCACAGAAAAAAAGGTATTTATGTTCCCATTATTATGTATTTATCTATGGTTTTCTTCTTCTCCTTCCTCTACCTCGCTCCTGTCCTATTCCTTGTTGTGTGTTCGATGTTTGAGTTGTGTAAGATGGATCTGGTGTGTTAGATGACCGTTGTGTGATTGATGGTTGTTGTGTATATAGTATATTTGGATCTATCGGTGTGTTGTGTTCGAATACTGTATCTGCTAGCATTTTACTCAGTATAGTTGCTGTTTCTGAAGAATGCCAATGTATATGATGACATCTAATTTATCTATGTATTTTTTTATTGCTTTTAGCTACTATCCGTGTTGCACCTACTACTATTGGTATGATAATCGCTTGTGTATACCACAACCGACTGATTTCAGTTTTAATTTGATGATATTTGATTAATTTTTCAATTTCCTTAGCTCCTTTATTATAATCTGAAGGTACGGTATGTCTATTAGAAACGTTTCATTACTGTTTTATCTATGTATACTAAATCTGGTCTATTATGAGTTACAGTGACATCAGTTTGAATGGGGATTTCCCATAAGATTTTGTTGACTCATTTTCTTTTACTTGCACGAGCGTTTATTTCCATCGAAGATCTGCAACTTGGGCGCTTAAGTGGCTTACGGTTAGTAAACTATAAGAAATATAGTAAATTAATGTACAAAACAATTGTATATAATAAAAAGATCTATAAAAAAATCAGCGAGAGTATACGTTTATCTTCTAAGGAACACCCACACTATGCATTTCTGTCTTTAAAATAGCTGGGGACGGAGGAACAAGATTTGCGCGGGCATTCAGTAGTCCAGGTGAGCGAAGCCGCGGACACAACTAGTCCTTTATATAATGGTGCGTTCCATTACTTGTATTGTTATAATTTTGACTACAATTAAAAATACATCAATATATATACGTCCAAAGAGAAATATAAAAATGCCAGCAAAGTATGATGATTAAGTTGTGTATGTTAATATGCCAGGTGCGTTTGTGCCAGAATCCTATGACAAAGCTTTGAATAGCATATATTTTACGAAATGGAAAAGGGCAATGAAGGAAGAGATTTTAGTTAGTAGTTAATTTAGTTAATAATAAGACATGGGACATTGTGGATGAACCCGAAGGAAAGAAAATAATAGATGTTAAATGGATATATATAAGTAGAATTAAATCAAATGGGATTTATAAAGCACGTATAGTTGCTAAAGGATTTCAATAAATATATGATCAAAATGAAGAAATTTACTCACCTGTTACTAGAATGATAAAATTAAAAGTTTTAATGTCGACTGCATGCATTAAAGGATGGCAAGTTGAACAAATGGATATAGAAACTGCATTTTTAAATGGGAATATAAAGTCTGAAGTATATATATATATATATATATATATATCCACCTGAAGGTTATGATAAAGAAGCAAATAAATTCTGCTTACTACGTAAATCTTTATATGGGTTAAGAGAGAGCCTCGTGATTGGTATGAATATTTTCATGAATTTATGATGAGTATAAACTTAAAAAGATCAAACAGTGATTATTGTATAAATATTGATTCTCATAGTAAGGGATATATAATACTTTATGTTGATAATTTGCTGATAATAGGGTCAAATATTATGGGTATTAATTATGTAAAACAGTTATTAAGTAATCGCTTTCATATGAAAGACTTAAGAATATTGAAACAATATTTAGGGATATATATTGAGTATAATTTTGAAAAAAAAAAGAAAATGTTTTTGAGTCAATAGCATTACATTAGGAGTTTAGCAAAAAAATATAAGATTATTGATTCAAAGAAATATGGAAATTAATTTAAAATTAGAACCTGAAGGAAACTTTCAAGATAATTTAAAATATAGAGCACTATTGTATGTTGCTAATGATACTAGACCTGCTAGACCTGACATATCTTTCTTAGTAAATTATCTTAGTCGTTTTCAAAGAACTTTTGATGACACTCATTTTAAATATACTTTACATGTACTGAAATACTTATACTATACAAGATCTTTAAATTTAAATTATGATTTCAAAAACAATAATGTAATGGATATTTATGTAGATGCCGATTGGGCTTCTGACATTACTGATAGAAAGTCTACTACAGGTTTTATAATAAGTCTTTTCGGAAATGTTGTTTTATTGAAGTATCCGACGCAAAAGATAGTTTCAAGGGCTTCTACTCATGCTGAATATTATGCTTTAGCTGCATGTGTAGAAGAATTTTTGCCAATAAAAGGTGTGTTGAATGGTATTGATATTCAAACTGAAAATCCTATTATGATTTATGAGGATAATAGTGGTGCTATTATTGGCTTAACTAAAAATGGTAAATTTTATAAGAAATCAAAACTTAACTATAAACTCAAACAAACTATAAATAGATATAACTTACCATTTTTTAAATAATTTGTTAAAGGTATGATTTGTTTTGAAAAAATTTCTAGCGAGGACAAATTAGCTGATATTTTAACATTGTACCTAATTAAATTAAATTAAATTTCAAAAGATTAGGTATTTGTTGGGTGTAAGATATAATTAAACAAATGAGATTGTAATAAAAAATAAAAAAGTTTATCAATTGTTTAAAACATTTTATTATAAAATGAAGGAAGTGTGTTGAATAATATGATTAATATACTTGAGATACTTGAGATTGAATAATGTATCTTGTGTTTTTGTATACCTGGCAACTCTTTCGTTTTTCGTAAAGATGTCCGATTGCAATGTCCTTAATAAAGTTGGTGAATTATAAAACTATAGTTAAATTTGAAGGTTTAATTTAAATGAATCTAACAAAATTAGTCAACACATGAAAAGAAAGGTTTTCTTCATTCATAAATTATAACATCAACACAGTATACAGTTCATTCTCTAGTATCTAAAAACCATTGAGCTCTATTTAATATTACTGAATGGAATACAAAGCAAAACGCTTATATACGCAAAATCTGCATCATTGAACGTCAGTCTTCTGACGTGAAATCCAATTTGTCGGCGCGACTGAAACAAGAGAATAGCGAATGATTGGGTGCTGGGCATGTCTCGATATGAATAGATCCAATATCTGTGATTTTTTATTCAAACATGAATTACAAAATGTTGAAGTTTAAAGTGGCACTAGAAATTTCAGTCCTTGTCTGAGAGCCTGACTGCATATCTACATCTGAATGGATCACGTCTATCTTACTGAAAAATCTCTATCAGTGGCACGAACTCTGGTATCAACCTTTATTAGTGACTTTCGTTGTGATATTCATCATAATGAAAGTTCCTTAGTAAATACAATACCAGTAAATTTCTTACTTATCGCAGTGGTTCCTAAAATTATTTCAATATTCTGTAAGCACGAAAAGATGTTACGTAGCTTCCCTAACGCTGCCCAGTCGAGTTGGTGTCGACAATTGACCTCTTTCTTTTACTTTAGCTACTTTTACTTTCAGCTAATATGTTAAAATATAATTAAATAGGTATACAGTATTCTGAGAATTATACATACTTTATTATATGAGTAATAAGTTTTCATTGTTATATGAACTATGAATAGAAGGTGTAAACAGTTTTGTTAAATATCAAATTACTAAACGTTAAATAAAATGTATACTGAACATTAAAATGAATAATTCATAATTCGTAAAGCCTAATTATAACTTAAATTATGGCCTCCCATTACTGATTATACGGTTGACAAATGTTTCAAACTTCATAAGGGTTGAGCGTACAACGTTCGTGAAAAGTTTGACTGGGTAACGAGGCTGCCACGATCGGGGTAAATTTGAAACCTTTGCGGTCGGTAGTACAAGGGAAAAGAAATGAAACACGCAGGGTCGTTTCATTCATGATACACGAAGTTGACTGTTGATTTTCAGTGGAGGTGTTTGTAACTCTATTATTCAGTAGTAAGGTTCATTTACATAAACAAATTGATCGCACAGACTTCGACGTACTTAGAAAACGTTCTCATTTTTTCCTAGTAGACTATGCATTTATTGGCTTTGCGGTTTTCGTTCCAATTCAATATTATTTTTAGAATTATAATCTAAAAAAACTTAAATTGGAAAACTTCAATAATTACTAGCGGTGTGCTCGCGGCTCCGAACACGTTTCTTACTACGCAATAACTATTTAAATCCCTTTATTTTTACTCATATTATTGACAATTCATATGCCGTATCAATTGAGGAGTGGCATGTATTTCCCGTGTACAATTTTCATCAAAATCGGTTGAAAACTATTATTCTAATATACAATTTCTAATGCATTATTAACAATTCTTATAGCCTCTCAATTATAGTATGATGTATGTTTCCCGTCTACAAAATTTCATCAGAATCGGTTGAGAATTGATGAAAATTAAACTTTTTGAATTACTTTTTTTGTAATTGTAGAAGTAATATTGACAATTTTTATATCCCATTAATTATTGATAGCTCAATGGTTGATGTTTCACTACCACACTCGGCGTTTTTTGAAGCGGTGCACATAATTCTGCCGGCATGAACAATCAATGCTAAATTAGATTTACATGTGGTTTGTGTCTACCTTCCGGGCACTCGTTCTTCGCGAGATCCTGTCCTTGATAGTGCTGGTATTTATATAAACGACATTTCTAGTCATTAAATATGCGGGGGATCATTTACTTTTGATAGGTGATTTTAATTTTGGTTCGCTGCATTGATCGGGCACTCCCGGATATTCATTGGATTATAAAGGCTCTCTTGAGGGTCCTTGTGAACAGTTTTATGATATAGTTTCAGAATTAGATTTAGGTTAATATAATCATGTTGCAAATGATAACGGTAAATTCTTACATTTAGTGTTAGCAATAGTTATACAGGAATCACGCGCGCTGAACCCGTATTGATATCAGAGGATTTGCCACATCATCCTGCTATCACCTTGATGCTACCTGAACTACACATTAGACCGGTTCATGAGTCACCCAAAAAAATTATTCTCTTCGACAAATATTTATTATATTAGCTATTTATAGGGAACTCGAGAGTATTAACTGGGATTAAGAATTATTTCAGCGCAGTGTGGTTGACGCTGTAGCTTTTATGAACTCTGTGATCTCTAAAGTTATTCAGGATTTCGTACCTAGTTTTAATACGGTATCTAATAAGCATCCACCATGGTACAGTAGAAGTCTAGTGAAAATAATTAATGAAAAACTTAAATATCATATGTTGTGGAAGCATAGTAAAAATCCGCGGGATTGTGATGCTTTTGTTGTACTCAGACGAAGAAAAAAGCGAATTCAGGCTGATTGTTGACGTAACTATTTAATCAGATACGAGAAGTTTATTATTAAGAATCCAAAATCCTTGTTTGCGTTATACTAAAGAATTAAAAGGTGGTAAAAATATACCAAAAAGGGTAACGTTTAAGGGTAAATCTTATTTTGAAACAGGAGAGATATGTGAAGGCCTTTTTAGAATATTTTGGTTTTGTATATAGAAAATCACGTGGTACAAAGTATAAATTGAAAGAGTGCATTCTGAGATCCCACAAAAACTCCCTAGATCGTACTAACAAGAGAGCCACTCTCTTTTTAGACGCCATTTTGAATAAAATACCTACTACTACGAAGGCTTAGCAACATTGACGCTGGCAAATGCTTTTGCGATGCCAAAACAAAAAGAAGAAGAAGAACTACATTGACATTTATTTTCATGTAAACAAATTGTTGACAGATTATTACATAGACTCATTAGCAGGACTGAGACATGTGAAAGTTTGTTTTTCATTGCAAAGTTTGAACTTAAAAAACAAGCAGACAAGAAAGCGAATTAATATTGCATTGTTGTCTAGTATAGTTCTGAGCCATGTCTAAAGATTGAAGTTTTTAGCTTATCGGGAAGTCAAAATCAATTGCAATGTTTGAACTAAAGATACGAACAGACAGACAATTATTAGTATGTGAGTCATTAACGACTGTAGCCCAGTTCATGTTATTAGTTTCGTCAACATAATTATTAATATGTTTAATTAGATGTTAATAAAGAAATATTCTTTTCTGTTCTCGACAATGAATATTATATCAATTGTTGTCACTTTTCATTGAGTGATAATGTCAATATTTTCGGTGGTCTAAGTTCAATGGCACTGGTCGGGTTTAGGATCCGCAATATTAATTTATTTTATTTTATATATTAGTAAATATATTATAGATAAATTTTAGCTTTCTGCAATTCCTCTCCATATAAACTTTAACCTTGCCAAATCTCACAGTCTTCCGTGCACACAATACGCTTAAAAAGAGTTCAGAATTTTTGTTTCACTTATCAATATAATGATAATATATTATGTCTCATATATAAACTTAACGAACAAATAAATTCAATAAACAAATCAAACTCGAATAGACTGTATAAAATACGTGTATTTTAAGGGTTCAATTTATTAGACTGCCTGTGTTGGTCCCGTCTGGGGACATTACCTGAGGCGATGGCCACGATTTTATTTTCCTGGCCCTCTTGGCTCGCATTGCAATATCCCCTCAGGGTTCCCTCTACGTGACGCCAATATCCAAAACGAATGATGTAGCGAATCTGTTTCGGCGCCAATTTAAACGGCAGTTTTGGCAGAAAGTTTGCTCTAAGCCTTAATACGAAATGTAAATTCGTGTTTGTTGGATTTCAATTTCGCGTGGCAAACTTGTGCTATGGAATTTATTGTCTTTATGTTTGTATTGTGTACTTTCTATTTATTTTATTGAGTTTATAAGTTTTCTAATATAGCGATCGGTTCCTGTAGAAACAAAAAGATACGAGTATTTTATTCCCATCATTATTTGAAGTCATTCTGACGTTATTGTAATTTATATTATTCTTGTAAGTGCTGAAAATATTGTCTCTCAAACATGTGTAGTAATTTGTTTATTATTTGAAAACAGTTAAGCACAATATGTTAATTTTTTTTTTATACTAGCGAGGCAAAATGACTGTACAGTATTTTGTAACTGATGGTAAGTAAGATACATCCCACAAACAACGGCGACTGTCGGTGACACATATTTTATCAGCAATCGTCGCGTCATACCTGCCTGCAATTATAGTATTGGAGTTATTGATGGAACTTGATCTTTCATGTTGTGGTTTTTATTTTAACTTATGCTTTGGCCTTATATTTTGTAGTATTGGTGGCAATATTTTGCGTAATATACTTCAGTTACTGTGCACAAGTGAAGTGAATAATAATAGCAAGAAACATAAATTTTAAGTTAAGTTTCCACAAAATTACCCTCGACAGTTTTAACAAGAGATTGACCATATTGTTGAAGCATTGCATCGGCGACAGCCCAAATACAAAGGTTTTCAAAGATTTCAACTTTTATTATCCCATTTTCTTACAAGACTGTTCAGTTATTTACTTTTACATTTTCGTCGTTGCCTGAATTACATAACATGTGTCTTCTTTTCCATTCGTGGCTTGTCTCTCTATCGATCGCCATTATTGATCCTTCACTTACGTTGCGGCGGAAGTGCACTAAAATAGACACCGAAAGCACTAGAAAGCTGTAATTAGGTATGGGTATACAATATACATATATATCAAGATAACAAAGTGTAAAATAAAACATTTTATATCATTTATTTTTTATATAATAATATAATTTGGATCCATAATGCTCGATTAAACATTTTCGTAGGTAAATATGTATACAAAACGATATAACCTTTAACAATTAATTAGGTACTTTTGTAGCTTCTAGCTCCACGCGTGTTTATTACACAGTAATTTCTCGTAATTTTATTTGTTATATTGATAATTTTTATAGACTATAAATTTCGGAATGAAGTATACTCCCTGTATACAAAATTTCACAAAATCGATTGATTATAAATAAAAAATATTAATATAAATAAAACGACTAATAGTCATTTATTTGGACATGTGAAATAAACTATAAGCGTTGCTCTGTAAACAAAGAAACGACATTAAAAGTTTATATTTCTTAATTTTATGTCCTTTCTTTAGTTTTCACTACTAAACATATTATAAACTATTCTTAAAATAGAATTAAAGGAATATATTTTCTTTACATATGTGTAGTTTTTTTACGATGTAAGTACTTCTGATGAATGATCGATCGCCTTACATTTTAGTGTTTTAATAAAACATACACTTGCCTAGTAATTTTTGTTAAAAGAAAAGTTAACTACACCTTTATCAAGAACGGCAGAGTTAAATAGACGAAGGGGTAGACGATGCATTCACATATGTGTTGATTTTTCAAACTGCGAGTCAAATGTTCGTGTAGCTATATGAATTATTCAGGCAAGAATGCGAACTGCGTATTTACATAAGCAAATTGGGTGCGACAAGTAAGCTGCGGCGACAACATCAAGACGTCGCGATCCGATCGAGAGGTAAACAGAATTTGTAAGTTACGAAAACGACGATGCATATAAAGTAAGCGTGAAATCCATAATATCTCTTTTAAATTTCATTATATAGAAACTAGCTGACCCGAGCGAGTATTTCGCATGTTATCGTGATCAAGCAACGAATAGTAATTTAATTATTTAAAAGTAAGTTATTTATTAATGAAAGGCAATTTATTTTGAAAAGGTAAATGATGAATTAACATAAATTTGGTTTAGAAGTTATATGTAGAGATAGTCAAACGATCATAACCAAATAAGCTGCTATTTAAAAATTATCTAATATAATATGTTAAATATAGTTTGAGACCACAAAAAGGGAAATAACCTTCAAGAAAACACGAGTAAAGTTTATTGAACGGAATATTGTTGTTTGCGGTAATCGATCCTCGCAGACAGTTGCGTGATGGTTTTTAACTACTTTCGCGCACCCTAAAACTGTCACTGAACAAAAATAATTACTACTTTCATGAAGCCATTGACTTACACAGACTCATTATAAAATTAATTTCGAAATAGTTAAAAGTTCCTTTTGAAAATGAAACAGTTACTTCACAATATAAAGTTTGAATTTTATACTTTTTATTGGTTGTTTATATCCACGTTCCCACTTTAATGAGAAGAAGATGAAGAATACATATTCTCAGATTTAAAAAAAAAGTTTATTATATTACTAACGCTTGCGACTTGCAAATGATTTCGATTTTATTCATTTTCCGATTATATTATTATTCAAATCAAGTTCCTTATAATTATACCAATATAAAGTTGAAGCAAATGTGACGTTGTTTTTTTAAATATAATATCAATATAGAGATTCAATTTCACAAATATTACCCTTTTTCCCATAGTCTGCAAAACGTTGATTCAATTAATGTAATGTTTCACAAATAATAAATGTATCTACTTTTATTCCCGTTTAAGAATATTTTAAATGATTTATTTTCCGATAAATATTATTTTTGGATATTATTTACAATTTATACTAAGTACTTATATTACATACGTCTATTACAAATGTCATATTTTATTTAAATAAGGCCAAACGTTAATTTGCTTTCTCAAAGATAGACATATAAGAATAAATTATAAATTTAATAAGAAATAATAAACAACGGTAGCAATGGGTACAAACTACAATAACTAGTTCTGGAACTAACAACAATCCAACTTCGTATTTCTCGAAAATTGCTTTCCAAAATTTTGTTTTACTTCTGTTTGAAAACGGGCTGAGTAAACTAAGCGTGTCGCTTGTATCGCGTATAAATGATTGATGAGTATAAATTTGTTAAAACGAAAAGTTTGCTATAAAATATGGAACATATATTAAAATATTATATTATTCGTCGTTGGCGTTTACACATTAAGCCTCACGGTAAAGGTATTTATATTTATAAGATGATTGTCGGTCTATTTGTATAGAAGTGTAATCAGAAAATTATAGATTGTTAACTTTTTTAAACAGTTCAAATTATAAAATCTGGGTAAAGCAAAAAAAAAAAAGAAACACCTATCTAGACTAAAGATAAACTTGAGAAGAATACTAAATACAAAAATTCTTTGAAATCGTTAGAGGCGTCTTCGACAAATCAATTACACGTGTATAATAATTATGTTGTTAACTTTTATTATAGCCTTTCAATGAAATTATGTATGCTTTCCGTCTACAAAATTTGATCAGAATCAGTTGAAAATTGATAAAAATATTATTTTTTTTATTATATTTTTGTGATTTCTAAATGTAATATGAAAAATTGTTATGTCCTATAAATTATAGAATAACTTGTACTTCCCGTGTACAAAATTTATTTCATCAAAATCGCTTAATGATTTCGTTATTATTTTTATATTATTCTTATAGCCTATCAATTGACCAATGACGTAAATGACCAACATTTTATAAGAATAGGTCAAGCCGTTTTTGAGTTAAACCCGGACGCACTGTCAGATAAAAAAAAAATTAAAGGGCATATTCGTAATCAGCATCCTTTAAATAGTATGTATCTATGGGAAATTTTGAAAAATATTTTTACATATTATATATGACTACACATTTATTAATGTAGATTACATTACATATTATATACTTATATGAAATTCTTTTTGAAATAATTCTTAACCAATCAATATTAATAAATTTCAATATTGTTATCAGTTATGTAACAAATTTTCAATCAAATAATCATATTTTTTAAATGATATTTTCGTTATATAATTATTACATTATTCTAAAATAAAATCATCCAATATCAATGTTTTGATCATTATTTGTAAATAATTGTATATGAATATACCAATAAAGCTTTAATGCCTTTGGAATTTTCTTATGTAACAGAAGTCTTTGAAATGTTTGTGAGGCTTATGCGAACCAATATGACGTAACGTAACAAAAGCGGCTTTATTTCTGTAAAAACGAAATGTACAATATTATTGTTATTCTAACAAGCTATGTGAAATGCACATACCTATTTCAATTTTGATGATTTAATGGGATTATTTCATTCGTAAATAAGTAATTCGTTTTAATGAGTTTTAATTAGAATGATATCACTTATTCTCTATTGGTACTAATTTTGAATATTATTGGTTTAATATGGTCACCGAAAACTCATAATGGAAGCGATTCAATATAATTATTGAATATATAAGCTGTATAATTTATTTTATTTTTCATATAAGTAATATAAAATTATATTTTTATTACACACATAATTCTTTATTCATTTAAAAAGGCGCTGAGCAGACCTTCACTACCGAAACCATATAATCCGGTGCTAAGGGTTGACTTAATATGAAGGGATAGGCTTTTATACGAGGTGCTATATACATTTACCCTTACGCGCAAGATTACATCCCGAGTTCAGTGTTCATTTTGAAGTTTCTCTTTGAAACTTGGCAATGAAATATAGAATTAAACTGAAAGTGGTCAAAGTCATGTCTACAACTTAAATATCACTTATTATTGTTCTCATTATAACCAACCAAGTATTATTCACTTTGTATTTTTATCAAAGTTTACGTAAGTACCTAGGTTATGATGTTTTTTGCCATTTTTGCCATTCATATGCCTAATAATATAAACTTTTATATAAATTAGAATTTGTATAATACTTTTCATTTACATACATATACAAATATACATACATTTTATATTAATGATACGTACTGTAAATTATTTTATAGCTGTTTTCTTCACTTCTTCGTTTGTACTCTATCCGAACTAAGTAAAGTCGGCATAATATGTTTTCTTTCTTCACTCTCCTCTGTCAGATGTCGTCATCTCGAATTCAAATCATTTTCCATTTTATTATGGTCCGTGTAAACGATACTTAGTAATTACGAGAGGATAGTATGTCTTACAGGGTTTTGGATATCCTTTTAGTACAAAATATAGGTACATTTTGAAAACCTAAGGTGAAACTTTGGTAAGTTGCCGTGCGCACACCCGCGAAGGTACTATATTATTACAACCAGTTTATAGTAGGTGGAGCGCAATTTGTCTCATTTCTTAAACAACAGAGACGAAGTCGCGAGCGACAGCTAGTATATATTAAATCCTCATTATATAGCGCATCATTTGTAAACTATTTGAATTTAGTTTTTAGGTTTAAAATCTTTAAAAAAATGCCCATTTATAATTCATATTTTAGGCGTAGTTTCCGTAGAACATTAAAACCATATACACGTTAACAAAGTCGCAAGAACCAGCTGGTATATAAATATAATAAAAAAAATATATATTTTTGAAATATGGGGACACAATTTCACACACGGCTATTATTTTCGGCTTGTATTTTCGTAACTAACGGGCTGTTATACTAACATTCATATATAGATATTTAACACCCAGACACATACCTGACAATTATACTCATCACACAAAAGTCAGTCATGTGCAGGGATCGAACCCGAGACTTCTCAGCTCAATATTAGGGCTTACTGTCACTGTGCCACGATACCTAAAATAGATTTTGTATGTTTAAAAAACATTTGAAAGCTTTATAGTATATTAAATTAATTATTTTATCATAAACCAAATAATAATCAACGTTATTTTTCTATATTTGAAGTTAAATCTATAAGTAATATCTTTCATACTCGTTGTATAATATGTATAAAAAACACAAACCGAATACTTGTTAAGACGACACCTTTCCGCAAATCTTATTAGGAGAACTTAATCAATACATAACTCTCCCTTCATCCACAAGAGGTGCTCAAAGGTCTCGGCGCGGACCTTCGTTACTGAAGCAATATAATTCGGGGGCTATGGGTTGACTTAATATTAAAGGGAGGGCCATTACAAGTAAGAGGTGTTGTGTACATTTGCCCTTACGCACAATATTACAGGCCTGAGTTTTACGTTTATTCAATAAGAAATGTTAAAACTTAAGTGATTGGAGGTACAACATTATTTTGAAAATAAATAATTTGTTTTGACATTAAATATAAGCTTTCACCTATGTGAACCTGGCACCCGACTTTGCAAAAAAAATAATTTGATGTTACCATTCGATAGTGCTTCGTTTGTACCCGTTTGTACCACTTTCATTTTCGTTTGTACCTCAAACTGAAAAAAGTTATTGCGTTTTCAAAATTTGACCAGCACCCCACTTTGAGATATCAAAATTATGCTAACGGATTCTGATTCTAAATTGCTTGTACACGTTTGTACCTCCTTTAATTTTTGTTTATCTCCAAAGCCAAAAAAGTTACAGGGTGTTCAAAATTAAGAAAATTATAACAGGCTTATTTTACAAAATATAGAAAATCTGTAAACGGCGTTTGTCGTGCAATAGTTTTTGCCTTCAGGAAACGCTTTCAATAATTAAAATATTCCAAAAAATAAGGAAATAAACGCACTTTAAAAATATTTGTGAAAAGTGCTGAATTTAGTCAATTCTAAACATTTCGTAAAAATCTAAATAAAAGTCGTCGTGCAATCGTTTATACCCCTAGAAAACACTTTGAACATTGAGAATATCACATTAGAAAAGAAAATAAATGCACCTGAAATTTTTCATACAGATGAATTTTCTTAATTTTCAAAATTTCGCCTATCTTTAAACAAGAATTGTCGTGCAATCGTTTGTACCCATTTGAACCTTTCTCATTTTCGTTTTTAACCCAAACTGAAAAAAGTTATTGCATTTCCAAAATTTGAACCGCACCCCACTTTGAGTTATCAAAATTATACCAACGGATTCAGATTCCACTTAGCTTGCACACGTTTGTACCTCTTTTAATTTTTGCCTATCTTAAAACACAAAAAAGTTACAGGACTTTAAAAAAAATCAAAATTATAAGAGATTTAATTTACAATATATAGAAAGTCTGTGTACTGAGTCCGTCGTGCAATCGTTTGTACCCCTAGAAAACACTTTGAAATTTGAGAATATCTCAATAGAAAAGAAAATAACCGCATTTGAAATTTTCATATAGTAGAATAGAATTTTCTCAATTTTCAACAATTCGCCAAATTCTTAAAAAGAAATCGTCGTGCAATCGTTTGTACCTCTAGGAATTACTTGGACATTTGAGAATATCTCAAAAGAAAAGAAAATAATCGCACCTGAAATTTTCGTAAAATTGAATTTTCTCAATTTTCTAAATTTTAACAAACTTTAAACAGGAATCGTCGTGCAATCGTTTGTACCCGCAGGAAATACTTTGAATCTCGAAAATATCTCAATAGAAAAGAAAATAACCGCATTTGAAATTTTCAAAAAGTAGAATAGAATTTTCTCAATTTTCAACAATTCGCCAATTTCTTAAATAGAAATCGCCGTGAAATCGTTTGTACCCCTAGGAAAAACTTGGCCATTTGAGAATATCTCAAAAGAAAAGAAAATAATCGCTCCTGAAATTTTCGTAAAATTGAATTTTCTCAATTTTATAAAATTTCAACAAACTTTAAATAGGAATCGTCGTGCAATCGTTTGTACCCGCAGGAAATGCTTTGAATCTCGAAAATATCTCAAATGATAAGAAAATAAACGCACTTTAAAAGTGTTTATGAAATAGGGCTGGATTCAGTCAATTCTCAAAATTTCACAAAACTGTAAACGGGAATCGTTGTGCAATCGTTTGTACCCCTAGGCAAAACTTGGACATTCGAGAATATCTCATAAGAAAAGAAAATAATCGCACCTGAAATTTTCGTAAAATGGAATTTTCTCAATTTTCAAAATTTCCACAAACTTTAAACAGGAATCGTCGTGCAATCGTTTGTACCCGCAGGAAATGCTTTGAATCTCGAAAATATCTCAAAGGATAAGAAAATAAATGCACTTTAAAAGTGTTTATGAAATAGGGCTGGATTCAGTCAATTCTCAAAATTTCACAAAACTGTAAACGGGAATCGTTGTGCAATCGTTTGTACCCCTAGGCAAAACTTGGACATTCGAGAATATCTCATAAGAAAAGAAAATAATCGCACCTGAAATTTTCGTAAAATTGAATTTTCTCAATTTTCAAATTTTCAACAAACTTTCAACAGGAATCGTCGTGCAATCGTTTGTACCCGCAGGAAATGCTTTGAATCTCGAAAATATCTCAAAGGATAAGAAAATAAACGCACTTTAAAAGTGTTTATGAAATAGGGCTGGATTCAGTCAATTCTCAAAATTTCACAAAACTGTAAACGGGAATCATTGTGTAATCGTTTGTACCCCAAGGCAAAACTTGGACATTCGAGAATATCTCATAAGAAAAGAAAATAATCGCACCTGAAATTTTCGAAAAATTGAATTTTCTCAATTTTCAAATTTTCAACAGGAATCGTCGTGCAATCGTTTGTACCCGCAGGAAATGCTTTGAATCTCGAAAATATCTCAAATGATAAGAAAATAAACGCACTTTAAAAGTGTTTATGAAATAGGGCTGGATTAAGTCAATTCTCAAAATTTCACAAAACTGTAAACGGGAATCGTTGTGCAATCGTTTGTACAACTAGGCAAAACTTGGACATTCGAGAATATCTCATAAGAAAAGAAAATAATCGCACCTGAAATTTTCGTAAAATTGAATTTTCTCAATTTTCAAATTTTCAACAAACTTTCAACAGGAATCGTCGTGCAATCGTTTCTACCCGCAGGAAATGCTTTGAATCTCGAAAATATCTCAAAGGATAAGAAAATAAACGCACTTTAAAAGTGTTTATGAAATAGGGCTGGATTCAGTCAATTCTCAAAATTTCACAAAACTGTAAACGGGAATCATTGTGTAATCGTTTGTACCCCAAGGCAAAACTTGGACATTCGAGAATATCTCATAAGAAAAGAAAATAATCGCACCTGAAATTTTCATAAAATTGAATTTTCTCCATTTTCAAAATTTCAACAAACTTTAAACAGGAATCGTCATGCAATCGTGTGGAGCCTTAGGAAACTTATATTAAAACATTATTTAATAAGTAAATTTATTATAATTTGATGCATTTAAAGGTTTAACCAAACATTACTTACTCGGAACGATGATGTATCGGCCTTGTTCCGTTTTGGAGTGTTTTCCACTTTCAGGTTGAATCCTTAGCGTTATATAAATGAAGATAAATAAATTAGAATTTTGGGTGCGTACTAAATTTACTATCGATATTAGAATACACTTATAACCGAGGGGGATGACTGCTTACCATCAGATACAGATGATTTCAATAATAACTACTAACAGCCCCGTTTTAGACCTACAAGCTACACTAAACGAAGAACACGATATGGTCACTTCCGTTCAACAAAACTTCGAACAAAGTAGTACAATAAATAAAGTCACATTACAACAAAAAAGAATATTGTAGACACTTTCCAGAATACGATAGAAAAATAAATATACCAACTGTTTTATTAGGTCTATGTGGTCTGCTTCTATTTATCTTAATTGTCCTATTTACCTAGTATTTCCTGTATTACTTTCGTGTATATTATATATTTGTTTATTGTCAAATTTCCAGGGCATCGGTTAGGTTAATATATTTTTCCTTTCATAGACCATTTATAATACGATCACTTTATTTTAATATAGAATTTCATATAATTTTATCATATTTAATTATAATACATTGTTTCTTTACAATGGTCTGTCAACATGCCAATTTTTGTTACGTCTGATAGTTTAAGGACATATGCAAAGATAAAAATATGTTTTCTTAATCATAGGTTTTCATTATTTACCTATAATTCTACTATTCAAAAACATTTTTGTAATTTCAAACGATTATCAATATACGATAGACTTTTGAATAGTAAAAACTGATATTTTTTGAAATATTCGAAAATAGTATAATCATCGATATTTATATATTTTATTTGGTAAAGTTATTACCAACAATAATAATTTTAAAAGTACCAAACGAATATAGGAGTCGGAAGTCTCATTCCGAGCTATTTATTAAATGCATTATTTAATTCTATTTTCATGGAATCAATTTCACTTGTGAGAATTATTGTTCCTGCATCGAGCCCGCTCAACGCCGAATATCCAGGGCGCCGCAACACTAAGCCGACCACCCGGGTAGCCGCCGCCAGGGCGGCGGTTTCTGCCCTCAACCTACATTGCGTTGATTGTACTGATTGATACCTGACGTAGCAGCTATGGCGTTGGATCTTGGTTCATATCCTTTAAATGAAACACTGTCTCGTGAGGTGTTAATTTTTTATATGAGACCTTCAATATTGGACTGTAAAATTTTATAAAATTACTAGTCGTTACCCCCCCGCCCGCTTTGCTGGGCGTATAATACGGTGGTATTCTTAAATCTAGATTTGAAATTTGGTAGCAATATTTCTTTTACCACGTAGATACCAGCTACAAAATATATAGACACTATAAATTTTAAATTAATTAGTTTCGAAAATCACAAAGAAAGTTCATGATCCACTTTAATTAACAAAGCCCTTCTACTTTTTTACTTCATTTTAAACGCTAAATCTTAATTCTCTGCGAATATCCTGTTGAGAGTTCATAGTTTCATTATTTATAAAAGAAATTCACATCAAATGTTGAACAATTATTCGAACACATTTTTTTTTTACACAGATTTCCGCCTCACCGTAGAGGTACTGTGTCGTATGATGCGTTCCCATTATTTAACATGGCGGGATCCCAAGAGGCCTACACCATGTGGATGGTAATAAGCGACCCATCTTTAAAAAGTTACAATTACAACAACTATTTTTACAATTACATTATTATTATATTCATAATTATTGCATAATTTTTATTACGTAATGGCGAGGTAGACTATACATTGTATATAAACCTAAAACTTTGAATGTTCTTATATTTTTCTATCTTGGCAACGATTAAATCAATTACCTCGTAATAATCTTTGTTATTTTTAAGATGAAAATAGCAATGTTTATGAACTAATTTTTTCTATAACAAATTCAAATATAAAAAAAATAAGATACATTGTTTTAGTTTAGTTTGCGGTAGGAAGTGAAGGACGTCGTGTTTAAGTGCTAAGAGTATTTATTAAGAAAATGTCGAAAAATAGTCAAGAAGTTTCGTTTAATGACATCTATAAGAAGATTGCAGCACTGAGTACTAAGATCGCGTCTCAGTCTGCGCTCATAGAGACACAAAGCGTCAAAATTCAAGAACAACAACAATTACTTCAAAATTGTCCAGATGTGATTAATGACCGAAAGAGGGTTGTCGAAGAAATACTAATGAAAGTAGACAGATTAACGTCAACTATATTTTCACCGCAAAAATAGATCGCAGCATGCGCGTCTACTATGCGAATTCCTACTAGCGTGAGCGAAAACGAAGTAATATCCACAGTGTCTGTTACAACTGTGCAACATAAGGAGAACGTGCGCTTCCGCAAAACAATCGAGCGAACGAAACCAAAGGCAGCGCCAATTGTGTACGAGCGTCAGCGTTTTATAGATGCGGATGCTATAGAAATTTCGCAAGGGGGAAAAAAATTAAAATTATGATAGTGAATGGAAAATAGTTTAGAATAAACAAAAAGTAAAATGAACATATTATGTACATGAATAACATAAAGGTGGAAATGCTGATGTAAGTAAGATTCATGCCGTTGAGAAGACTATTCATCTTTCTTTATTGAAGTTCCCGAATCACTCTATAGCAAGCTCTGTAATGCGGAAGTTAGGCCTATCAACACTCGGTTTAGTGAATGGAGCTGGTTTCGTCCCTCAAGGAAAAGCGACCAAAAGCCATTCCAGTAACATTACGTTAAAATTATATTACCAGAATGTCAGAAAACTAACAATTTATTTTGTTCTCTGTTAGAGTCAACCTATGACATATTTGCGTTATCGGAGACCGGACTCAAAGAGTCTTTGCGGGGCGGAGAGTTTATTCCTTTGGGATACACTGCTGTAAGATGTGATCGAGCTGATGGGCGCAAGCAGGGTGGTGTGATAATAATTGCATCACATAGATATATATTGCAGCAGATTGCGCTACCTCCTGGACACAATGTAAACAGCTCATTATTTGAACTAATATGTGTGACGGTACATTTAGGAAGTAAGTTTTTATTTTTGTGTTGTGTTATTTATATACCTCCAAAATGTTCAGCTTCTGAATATATGCATTTATTTTATTTATTAGAAAGTGTATGTGTTCGATACAATAATGTTATAGTTATCGGTGATTTTAACATGACATCATGTACGACTGAGGTATGGAATTTTTATGAATATTTATTATCATTCTGTGCACTGGATTTACTTCAGTTTCATTAGAGCTCACTATTCCTGTATTTATACAGGTCACTTATACCTCATTTTGATTTAGTACTGGGGATCAGAACTACAGAATTTGTACAGTAGATCATGTAAAGTGTTGGATGTTCATATTAATAAGTCTTTGTTTGTAATTTCCTTCAGTTCTTTCACGTAGTGTCTTTTCTATTTTTTATTTATTAATTTTATTTTTATATTTTTCTAGCCTAGCTTCTGTGTCATATTTTATTAAAGTAACAAATGATATAAATTCATATACTCCATACCTATTATGATTGTAAAGTATAACCATGAAGGTTTTCTGTCTTATTTAAATTTTTATAAGTATGTAATAATTCCGCATACAAAATTTTAACTATTCACTAAGTTTTGATATATTTAAACACTATGCCCGCAGTCGAAGAATATTTAGAATATTTAACTATATGTAGTTGGTCGTATCATTTTGTTTTACTTTTCGTTCAGAAAAGTACCTAAAATTATTCTGTGACACCCTTCACATAGTATAACATATGTATTCTTTGTTTCTGCAGTAGTTTCTTCGCTGAAGCAAAGAGTGGTTTCCTTTTAGAATTGAGATCATCATGAATTTCCCATTTTCCTATGATCCTTCGTATAAATGAGTAATAATGACCTATTGCACTTCCGTATTCCTTTGATCCGCCACTGTAAATTATTGCAGATACTAATTTATATTCGGTATTACAAATTACAAGGTCAGTTGGAATTTCACTTATAGCAAATTCCATTGGTCGAGATGAAAATCCTAATCTCTGCCCTAACTTGGGCCACTCAAGGCATTCGATATCTATAAAGATATGGGGTCCGCCTATCCAGTGGAAAACGAGATCACCTTTACAACGTTTACATTTTCTATTGGATATTTCGCAGAACTCATTCGCGGCAATTTGGAGTCCTCCCATTCCGTTGACATAGAACGGCAATGGACTCACTTCCAATACTGGAAATATGTTACTTTCCTCGTGGCCACAATTTAAGGTGCAAAATTCACGGCGTTGCAGGGAAGGTTCATTTTTCAATAGGTGATTAGAAACAAGGGATGATACATTATCGGCACAATCAAGCGCATCGTTTTTTGGCGTGACGATCTGGCATAAAATATCAGCTCTCTGAGCATATATTTTATGCGAGATTCCTTTTAAAGATAACATTTTTACGAATTGTAATGTCGGGTTTACCGACAATGCAATGTATTTATGATAACCTGACCAGTCACAGTATGCCGACAGTATGCTCTGAATAATGGTATCAAACGGACAAGTATTTAGAATTTGTAATACCCGTTGACCAACTTTTAAAGGCTGCAACGCAGAGCCGTTCTGCAAGACTGGTATCGCACGATCGAAGAATGGCCTTTCGTAAATTTTTTCGATATCAGGGCATGGCGTTAAGTATTTTCCCCTTTTCTTTGGTATTGGGTTGAGGCTTTTCCACGATTCCACTTCGTTAAGTAGATTAGCTTTTTCAGTGGATATAGAAAAAGTATTTTTCTGAATGGGATTTAATTTTACAATTTCGGTTGACTGATAATCGCTTTCAACATTAACTGAATTATTTTTATCAAGTGAATCGTTTTCTAATTGTTTACTTATAACACTGGAAGCTTCAATAAATGCGTTTAATAATTTTACTAAACCAGAAATCGATCTGAGGTGCATGACTAAAAATTTATCTACTCTGATCGATTTAATACCTTTTACAATAAGTGTTTTCAACTCTCGAAAATACTCTTCGCTATAAGCCGAAGTAGCGACTCCGGTAGACAAAACATTCGTCCATAAGATAAAATGTTTGCTTATTCTTAAAAGGTTTTTTCCGAACTCTGCGGAATAATAAGGATTCGGCCGGTCACCAGTTAATGGTTGCTGACTTTCTGTTTCTAATTTATCTAGAAATCTCTGTGGACTACTACCAGCGTTCATTTTATCAACAAATTCGTCTTCTTCAAATGAAAAGGAGACCTCGTCTTTGTTAGGCTCACTAGGAGGTTCAACAGTTTTAATACGATCAAAAAGTCTTTGTTGGGCTGCAAAACAATGTTCGGAACTATCGCTAACATCTTCAGTTTTCGAAAATGCCACTACTAAAACGTCTAAACAAATAGCATAATAGTTTTCTATCGTTTCGCAATGTGTCATAAGGCCAATACAATGGAGAAAAAAATCTTTCACGGTCTGTGGTGTTCTTTTAAAACATTTCCACCGACAGACCAGTTTTATTAAATGTGCAATATCAATGCGCAAAATGCAAATGGGCGGTGTTTTGTTGGTAGATGGCGTTAATGATTCGATAAATTGCTCTACATACGATACCAAGTCAATATTATTAAACGCGAGAGTTGCAGCGTTTAAAAGCGCAAGGGAGTAATCTGTAACTATCTCCCGCGGGCAAGGTACACCGGAGCGTACAGATAACATATTACTGTCATGTTTTTCTGAAATCATTTGCAATAACGGGCAAGATTTTTTTATTAACTGCAGTAACGGCTTGATATATAAATATCGGATGTTTTGTGCTATCTGGTTTGCGAAAAGGTGCTACCAATGAACCTGTAGCATCAATGCTAATACTACGTATCTGATTTCTTTTTAACAACGTTTTATATATATAAGACTGTTCCGGACTCCAGTACATGACAAAAAATCTATCTATTCCTATTTCTTTTATACAACCAGCAAATTCTAATGAATACTTCATCTTTATTATGGATATTATAGGATCTGTAACGCCTTTTAGGCCTAATACTATGTCGAAATCTAATTGTTTCGCTTTGCGCAACACACTCTCTTTATATAGATGTGCTGGCTCGACATCTCCAAATTTCATTAATTTATTAGCCTTATCACGTCGCCAATTGTATGTGGAACTTACCTTTAGATCTCCAACTACGCTTTTCCGTTCAGCGCCTTTCATTTGACGTTTTTTCTTATGGGGTATATCACGAGTATCGTTCGTTGATATGTGAACTTGCAGCCCATTTTCTTTAGGACCGAGTAAACTGTATAAATTAATTTTGTTACCACATTCTACACAAGTCACGTGTATTTTGAAAAAGTGTTCACCCGGAATGGTGCAAACTTTACCGTTCTTAAAACGATTGCACGACGATCTCAGTACACTGTCTTTCTATATATTGTAAATTCAATATCTTATAATTTTGTTTTTTTTTTAAGTCCTGTAACTTTTTTGTGTTTTAAGATAGGCAAAAATTAAAAGAGGTACAAACGTGTACAAGCTAAGTGGAATCTGAATCCGTTGGTATAATTTTGATAACTGAAAGTGGGGTGCGGGTCAAATTTTGGAAATGCAATAACTTTTTTCAGTTTGGGTTAAAAACGAAAATGAAAAAGGTTCAAATGGGTACAAACGATTGCACGACGATTCCTGTTTAAAGTTTGTTGAAAATTTGAAAATTGAGAAAATTCCATTTTACGAAAATTTCAGGTGCGATTATTTTCTTTTCTTATAAGATATTCTCGAATGTCCAAGTTTTGCCTAGGGGTACAAACGATTGCACAACGATTCCCGTTTACAGTTTTGTGAAATTTTGAGAATTGACTGAATCCAGCCCTATTTCATAAACACTTTTAAAGTGCGTTTATTTTCTTATCCTTTGAGATATTTTCAACATTCAAAGCATTTCCTGCGGGTACAAACGATTGCACGACGATTCCTGTTTAAAGTTTGTTGAAATTTTGAAAATTGAAAAAATTCAATATTACGAAAATTTCAGGAGCGATTATTTTCTTTTCTTTTGAGATATTCTCAAATGGCCAAGTTTTTCCTAGGGGTACAAACGATTGCACGGCGATTTTATTTAAGAAATTGGCGAATTGTTGAAAATTGAGAAAATTCTATTCTACTTTTTGAAAATTTCAAATGCGGTTATTTTCTTTTCTATTGAGATATTCTCAAATTTCAAAGTGTTTTCTACGGGTACAAACGATTGCACGACGATCTCAGTACACTGTCTTTCTATATATTGTAAATTCAATATCTTATAATTTTGTTTTTTTTTAAAGTCCTGTAACTTTTTTGTGTTTTAAGATAGGCAAAAATTAAAAGAGGTACAAACGTGTACAAGCTAAGTGGAATCTGAATCCGTTGGTATAATTTTGATAACTGAAAGTGGGGTGCGGGTCAAATTTTGGAAATGCAATAACTTTTTTCAGTTTGGGTTAAAAACGAAAATGAAAAAGGTTCAAATGGGTACAAACGATTGCACGACGATTCCTGTTTAAAGTTTGTTGAAATTTTGGAAATTGAGAAAATTCAATTTTATGAAAATTTCAGGTGCGATTATTTTCTTTTCTTATGAGATATTCTCGAATGTCCAAGTTTTGCCTAGGGGTACAAACGATTGCACAACGATTCCCGTTTACAGTTTTGTGAAATTTTGAGAATTGACTTAATCCAGCCCTATTTCATAAACACTTTTAAAGTGCATTTATTTTCTTATCCTTTGAGATATTTTCGAGATTCAAAGCATTTCCTGCGGGTACAAACGATTGCACGACGATTCCTGTTTAAAGTTTGTGGAAATTTTGAAAATTGAGAAAATTCCATTTTACGAAAATTTTAGATGCGATTATTTTCTTTTCTTATGAGATATTCTCGAATGTCCAAGTTTTGCCTAGGGGTACAAACGATTGCACAACGATTCCCGTTTACAGTTTTGTGAAATTTTGAGAATTGACTGAATCCAGCCCTATTTCATAAACACTTTTAAAGTGCGTTTATTTTCTTATCATTTGAGATATTTTCGAGATTCAAAGCATTTCCTGCGGGTACAAACGATTGCACGACGATTCCTATTTAAAGTTTGTTGAAATTTTATAAAATTGAGAAAATTCAATTTTACGAAAATTTCAGGTGCGATTATTTTCTTTTCTTATTAGATATTCTCGAATGTCCAAGTTTTGCCTAGGGGTACAAACGATTGCACAATGATTCCCGTTTACAGTTTTGTGAAATTTTGAGAATTGACTGAATTCAGCCCTATTTCATAAACACTTTTAAAGTGCGTTTATTTTCTTATCCTTTGAGATATTTTCGAGATTCAAAGTATTTCCTGCGGGTACAAACGATTGCACGACGATTCCTGTTTAAAGTTTGTTAAAATTTAGAAAATTGAGAAAATTCAATTTTACGAAAATTTCAGGTGCGATTATTTTCTTTTCTTTTGAGATATTCTCAAATGTCCAAGTAATTCCTAGAGGTACAAACGATTGCACGACGATTTCTTTTTAAGAATTTGGCGAATTGTTGAAAATTGAGAAAATTCTATTCTACTATATGAAAATTTCAAATGCGGTTATTTTCTTTTCTATTGAGATATTCTCAAATTTCAAAGTGTTTTCTAGGGGTACAAACGATTGCACGACGGACTCAGTACACAGACTTTCTATATATTGTAAATTAAATCTCTTATAATTTTGATTTTTTTTAAAGTCCTGTAACTTTTTTGTGTTTTAAGATAGGCAAAAATTAAAAGAGGTACAAACGTGTGCAAGCTAAGTGGAATCTGAATCCGTTGGTATAATTTTGATAACTCAAAGTGGGGTGCGGGTCAAATTTTGGAAATGCAATAACTTTTTTCAGTTTGGGTTAAAAACGAAAATGAGAAAGGTTCAAATGGGTACAAACGATTGCACGACAATTCTTGTTTAAAGATAGGCGAAATTTTGAAAATTAAGAAAATTCATCTGTATGAAAAATTTCAGGTGCATTTATTTTCTTTTCTAATGTGATATTCTCAATGTTCAAAGTGTTTTCTAGGGGTATAAACGATTGCACGACGACTTTTATTTAGATTTTTACGAAATGTTTAGAATTGACTAAATTCAGCACTTTTCACAAATATTTTTAAAGTGCGTTTATTTCCTTATTTTTTGGAATATTTTAATTATTGAAAGCGTTTCCTGAAGGCAAAAACTATTGCACGACAAACGCCGTTTACAGATTTTCTATATTTTGTAAAATAAGCCTGTTATAATTTTCTTAATTTTGAACACCCTGTAACTTTTTTGGCTTTGGAGATAAACAAAAATTAAAGGAGGTACAAACGTGTACAAGCAATTTAGAATCAGAATCCGTTAGCATAATTTTGATATCTCAAAGTGGGGTGCTGGTCAAATTTTGAAAACGCAATAACTTTTTTCAGTTTGAGGTACAAACGAAAATGAAAGTGGTACAAACGGGTACAAACGAAGCACTATCGAATGGTAACATCAAATTATTTTTTTTGCAAAGTCGGGTGCCAGGTTCACATAGGTTAAGCTTTCTGTATTAATGAAATCACACGAAATCGTATTCTAAACCAATTTAATAAAGAAGACATACAAGGTATGAATGTATTTGTTAGAAATAATTACTTAAATACAGACGAATAAATAAACAAATTTTTTTTACACAACTGAGGTGGCAAACAAGTATACGGCCTGCCTTATGGTAAGCGGCTACGGTAGCGTATGGACGCTTGTAATATCATAGGAATCACTGCCGATTTACCGACCTTGAACCCTCCTTCCCCAAAGAACTCTGGAAAACCCTACTCAGCACAGGAAGATAATACAAGATTATTTGGCTGTGATCTTTTGTTGAGTGGAGGACCACCAATTGGACTGCCCTAAGTACAAAAAAATCTCTTAAGAAATTTCTCTGTGCCCTGCATCTCTTGATGAACAAGAAATAATATACTGGTCATGGGGATGAAAGTCATATAACTAGAAAAGGGTAAATTATGAAGTGGATGAATATAGGAGTAGAAGACCGAAGAAGATAGGAATGGACTATGAGAGAAATGATACATATATATTTAAAAGGTATGAATACTGTTCGTGATCTAAGAGAGTGGAAGAGGTTATTAAGAGGTAAGAGGGCACTTATTTATCTTTTCAGCTGCCGGAACACACCAACTGGTGTTTGGAAACAGATTTTCAACTTGAGGGTAGTAGCTAGCCAGGCAGAAATTAGAAAAAAACCCTATCACCATGCTATGGATTCGTCACGAGGTTTAACTTCACCGAAAACTCATGGTCAAGCTTAAATCATTGCAGGGATTCGAACTCACGTCGACCGACGCGGTATCTGTACACGCTACAAACTGAGCCATCATTGCTTGAAGTAAAAAAAAATAACTTTTTTCAAAACCAACTCCTTAGCCAATTTAATATAAAAATTATTAAATTGCCATATATTATTATGCCCATACTTTTTTAAATGACGGGTTCACCTATTGCCAAAATATCTATGAACAGTGGGCATTCTCCTTTAACACGGTGGGACACTCAGTGCAGCGCCGCTCTGATACGACACGGCAAGCGGCGCGGCGCGTTGCGTCACTCTGCATACTGCTTTCGGAGGAGAAGCAAGCCTATTTACAAAAATGGAAATTGACGAAGAAAAATAAACTAATACTGTTAGTACTTACCGAGAGCTGTTCGATCTCGAACATGAACCAGGCAAGGAAAGACAATATATGAGCGGAAATCGCAATAGAAATAGGCTTATCCATAGTGTATATATTTTAATACTCAGTAATCAAATGAGGATCAGTCACATTTTGTTGTTTGCTATCAAATTATTTTATAAGTAGATACGTCATTGACGCTTTTTACATGGCATTGTGAACGAGGAGTAATTGACCTCAAATCACTTTCGTCTTTATACCGGCGTGAGCAAGAAGAAAGTTTTATCCTTTTTCGGCAACAGAGTTTTTAGAAGATGGCAGGAGCGACGCGACGCGCTGCTTGCTATACCGCACCAAAGCGTCGCTGCACTACGCATCGCAGCGCTGCGCGTCTAAATAATTGTGGCGACATCTACATAGCGACACCTATCGAGCCACATAAGACGCATCCTACTATCCTACATTGCGCTATAGAAATTAACTCAATCGTTGAGTATATATACAAGAACCCGACTACAACCGTTGGGCAGCTGCCCGCCAGACATAACACCCGTCTGGTCGGAGGATCCTCCCTTTGCAACAGTTCTTCTACATATTCTTTGGAAGGCAACTAATTCGCGACGCGCAGAACAGCGCCGCTCTAGTGCGCCACCCACCATACAAAATGATATAAATTATATTTTGACGCGCAGCGTCGCGTTGTGCCACACCATGCCGTACCTTAAGAGTAGTGATAAGCTTAAAAAAAAAAATAATGCCATCTACTTTTTGGGATTGCTATATTGCTAAATAAATATTTAATTTTAATGAATTAAAATCAAGAAGAAGTAATTTGAAAAACATGCCTGCGTTACTATGTTTTACTTGAATTAAAAATTATTCCATTACCATTAGCCTAGTGGTCGTAAGCGCGACAGCCATGTTCGATTCCCAGGTCAAGCAAAGTGTTACTGGGATTTTCTATGAAAATTCTCAGTAGTAGCTTGGAGTTTGGTTTTGTGCCTGATTAATGGCAAAAGGCTCGCCCCCTATTGCATGGAACCTAAAAAACATACTCGGCGAACTGTGGGTGTACATTAATACACCTCTGCTTAACCCTTCGGGGATACAGGCGTGATGGTATGTTATGTTCGGTAAAAATTATTCCTGTTACTTCTAACCAATATTTAGGGAAGGAATCGTGTAACAAAATGTCAACGATTTTTTTGTATAATATCCTAGACCCATATCAAAACGAATGTGCCTGAATCGTACGTATCGTAGGTGTATTGGAAAACCCTTAGGATCCCAATAAATTGAACAGAATAATATTCATAATAAAATATAAATCATATCCGATAGGTACCTTTAAAAGTATTTTTATTCTCAAAATACGAGTTCCATGACATAGATTCCAAAAACCTGTGTTTATAGATATGGAAATGTAATTTGGATAAGTATCAAACGACTATTGCTTTTTTGAAATATCTGAAATCCCTATTCTATACTATATTAGCTATGCACGCGACTTCGTTCACTTTAATATTAAAATGGATATCATAAACTTTCCCATGAAAAAATTCAATCTTATATGTGTATTATCCATATAATATTTATTTTATTATATACCTATAGAAGATTATGATTTGATTGCGGAATACAGCCACATATGGCGGCGAGAACAAGAGTGGCCACAATATGGACGGTGTGTCACCGAGTGGTGTAATCTTTATTATCATATCCGGGTTGACCACGAGTAGCCCCAGCCGTCGATCACCTTTTAAGAATGTCAATGTAGTTGAGTTAATAATACTGGTCAATAGTACGAACACTAAGTCAATAGTATGATCGCCCGGCCAATGGTATGGGTTTAATAATAATATTATAACATAATATAATATTTAATTATTTCACAGATAAAAGTTACAATTTTCTCAGTTCTCGATATATTTCGTTGAAATCCATTTTAAATTACCTTTTAATCGAGATACGAACGTCCCACAATTTGAGCCTTTCATTTATTGACATGCCTGAATCGAGATTAAAATATATTTGTGTACGCAAGCCGGGGCGGGGCTCAGTTTCGTAGGTAGTTAGTGTAATTGGTTTTTTGTGAATATATGCTTTTATTTTCACATAGTTAACACGTAGGTTGTTAATGTTAACATTATTTGAATTAATAAAGGAGTTTGAGGTAGATATAATGTAATATTTAAATACAATTATTATATACATTTTTTGACAAACAGGTCTTATTCTTTTCAATAGACAATAGATAATAGTTTAATTCATTGCTCTTATAATTATGATCCGTTCACAAATATAAATTAATTAATAAATGATCTGGTTAAGTAAACACTAGGTAATAATTAGATCATCAACTAACGGTGAACTTCAAGAACTAATATCATAGTTCTCATATGAAAAGAAAATGAACACCAAACCGCAAAACGGTTGACTTCAAGAAGAAAATAAAAAAAATTACAAAAACAATTCTTAAATTAATACATTTCTAGTTCTGCTTGTACAGTTTTTTTTTTATTTCCTAATATACGTCTGATATAAAGGACAATGATCACGAATATGACATTACATTTTTTTGTCTGTCAATATGTATGTCCGGATTGAACTAAAAACGGCTTGTTCGATTTTCTTAACATTTAGTACACGATAAATGTATGTAATTCCTCAAATGATAGAAAAATAAAATGACGAGACGAAACTAATTACAGTACCACGGGGCACCGCTAGTAATACTAATATTATAAATGTAATGTAAATGCTGTAACTATGTTTGTAACTGAATCACCCAAAAACGGTTGAATTGATTTGGATGAAAATTGGTACATAGATAGTGTATTATAACCTGTAAAAACACTTAGGATATTTTTCCATTTCTTTTTGGGCTCAATTCTAAAGTGTACGCAGACGAAGTCACGGACAGAAGTTAGTATGTAAAAACCATAAATATAAATGTTAGGAGTGGTAGTTTAAAGTTCGATAGTGGTAGCCTTACCTCATCATACCTATCCAAAAGTAGTATCATTCGCACTGCTGCGTTCCAATTAATAGGGTGTGATTGACAATCCGTGCTGATACACAAAGGAATTCCAATTCAAACCTCAGGAGAGAGAATCTATCATTGTTAAACCTTAGAATTACTATCCTATTCAATGATGTAGATAGGTATAGTCTACATCAGGTCGACATCTTTTATTATATAAACGTCTATATACCTAGTCCGGCAAAAAGTATTTTTTATAAAATGAAAAATAAACACATCGCTTAAAACCAAGGTCAGTACATTTAGCTCACTACAGAGTATAGACTTATGTTTGCTCTCGCAATTATAATTTAGAACTACGTTTTGTGTAATTAAACTTTGCAAAAACTACTTCCTAAAAAAGATAAGGATAAGAAGATTACATTCCATAAGTAAGTATTGTGATTTCATATATATATGCCACTTAAATTCATTTACAAAATATAATTTTTTCTTCTTAATAGTGAAGACGTCATTTCTTCTCAGTGTTGCTGTTATAAATGCATTGAAATTATCTCTGACGATTTTAAAAATTGTATTAAAATAATATAATTGTTATTAGAAGAGTTCGCGAGATATGTGCTGGGCCCTTAATGTAATCTATCGCGAATCAATCCCTCTCGAAACTATTGCTGCGATACACGGTAGTTATTTTAGATACAAAACAAAAAAGATTCACCTCGTCAGGAGCGGGCGGTGACCTTGAGCTTGCCCCGTCGACCAAGATAGACTGCAGAATGTGAAGTATTTGTGTTTGTGGAGTGAACTGTATGTATGTGTGTGGCAGCCTCAAATGGTAGGACACTATCACGCAAGCAATCAGTTCAGCCAAAAACTCCTGGTGCACCGACTCAAAATTATTCAATGCAAAACCTTAATACCACCTTTAATTACATATAACTCAGCGCCAACCGAACGCCCGGAATGACGTAGCGCGTGACGTGGCTCCAAAATAACGCACGCGGGAGCACGGTCAGAGCACGAAGTAGATGACTGGCTTACGTGACGATCTTAGCTGTCGGATGAAGCGCGCGGGGCGGGGCGTGCAGCGCCTGCGCAGAACGATTGCCCCCGCGCATATAATACATTTCTAATCACAGCGATCGCGGCATCGTACGATGCGATTTATTCCAAACAATAATATTTTTTATGTTCAATATAAATACCATTTCACTATACATACTGTATAGGTTGAAATTTCGTTGATAAATATGTTTTGTAGTAGTTGGCTATATCGGTAGGTGGTGATAGGAATTCCACACTGCCTTACTGTAAAACTATTGAGTTTGTGCTTGTTAGGTACGTTTCGATGAGTAGTTGGTTGGCAGTACCTGCTAAGGGTCTTATGATGGACTCAGGAACTGGTCACAAGAACTCCTCAATACTTTACCGCAAGAACATTGAGTTCGTACTCGTTAGGTTCGTCTCGATGAGTAGTTCGTTGCCAGTAGCTGTTTAGAATACATCGCATCGTACGATACGGCTCTGCTCGTCACGTAAACCAGTCTACTTCGTGCTTTGGCCGTAACCAGTCTGCTTAGTGTTTTGCTACAGTGCTCCTGCGTGCGGTCTTGTGGAGCTACGTTACGCGCTACGTCATTCCGGATATTCCGTTGGCGCTGAGTTATATATAATTTACCGTGGTTTTAAGATTTTGCATTGTATAACTTGAGTTGGTGTACCAGAGAGTTTATGCTGAACTGATTGCTTGCGTGATAGTGTCCTATTAGATTTTAGGCTGTACATACACTTACACACAGTTTACTGGGAAAGTTCAAGGTCACCGCCGGCTCCTGACGAGGCGAGTCTCTTTTGTTTACTGTGTATCGCAGCAATAGTTTCGAGAGGGATAGATTAGCGATTAATTTAATTAAGGGCCTAGCACATATTTCGCGAACCTTCTCGAACAGTAGCTGAATGGAAACATATTATATGGAAATCTATATCAGTTTAGTTTTTTTTTTATCCCAGAGATCCCGTAGTTACTAATCGTTGGATAAAAATAGACGGCGAAGTAGAAATGAACCTTGTTGGAAACCAAAATCTAGATCACATAATTGTTCAAATAATTCTATAAATATGATAAATATATTACTAAGAGAGGACGACAGAAAATAAAAATTAGGTCTGTGCCTGCTAAGGTACTATAAATTTTATCATATAACTTAAACTAAATTAAACCAAAAGAAAATAACTGTGATGGGTTTATTACTACATATGTGTATTGTAGTCGTGCTCCATACTGAGTATAATTAGTTAATTACTAGATATACATCGGCTGATCCCGGAACGCGACATACAAGATATATATCTATCTAATTGTGCCTCTAAAGCTGGTGTATGGTAGTCGTGATAAAGTCGGATACAGTCCTATACCCAGCACATTTTCCTTTCATATCTTAAAATATTTACACTATCCGGCTATTTGTTAATGAATTCAGAGATAGTCTCAATAATTGTTTTTCTTAAATCCTACTACAGACTGTTAGTTTCACACTCCGGCTAAGGAGTCAGAGTCAGAGATATTCACAGAGGATGAAGGAAGGGTGAATGAGCCGCAGCTAACTTGTGAGTAACACTAAAGACGTTCATAGAGCAAGAGACATGATTAATTCACAGATATTGAATTTAAATAAACTTACATATCTGTGACTTTTTAATTGCCTATTGGTTTTCATATACAAAATACCATGCGGACGGGGTCGCGGGCACATCTAGAAGATAATATAAAACTAATCAATCTCTATGCACAAATTCCCCCACTTTTAAAGTAAAATGTTTTGACTTGGTGTCCCCTATACGTCCGCATGTACGACAATGCCATTACGCACACTAGGCTAGCGAAGCAGTGCCACAAAATTGTCATCGGTCTCAAGGCAATAAGTTATCTAGACTTTTATATAATCAAATGTCGACACATGTCTTTATGCAACTTAAAAAATCCATTTAGTACACTATCATTACAGACTACGTCTCTAGTCAACTATATAAGTTACTGGCCAGACATTTAAAATGAAACTATTATCATTATGTACGTGAAGCAAAAACTTTATACCCCTTTTTAAGCGTATTGGAAGACTGCGAGATTTAAAATTTATATGGGGAAAGAGTGCAGAAAACTAAAATTTATGTATAATATCTGTTACTAATATATTAAATTAAATAAATTAGAATCCTAACTCGTCCAGTGCCATTGAACTTAGACCCCCCAAAATATGAAAAATGATAGCAAGTGATATAATATTCATCGTTTAGGTTCATACTGCAAATGTCAAACAGAAAATAGTATATCATTAAAAAGTCACTGGTCGAATTTCGATCATTGGGCGAGCGCTAGTTTTATTTAATGTACTACAATAATCATTCAATTTCAAAAGCTATGAATATACTCGTACAATATTAATCAAAATCGTTTGTCATTCGTGTTCGTTGGGCTCAGTGCGGTATTTACCGTGAAAACATGCCTTTCAATATGTGATAATAATCCGTAATTCATAATTTAAAGAAATAAATAAATATCATTAATTTTAATATAACATGTGTAAGGCAACGATATTGTGCTCTTTACGCATACCATGAGTTTTTGGGCAACAAGTGAATATCTTCTCCTTCTAATGCCCGCCTGGCTAGCTACCACCCTTAAATAGAAAATCTGTCACCAAACACCAATAGGTGTGTACTGGCAGCTGCACTTGAGAGCCAGTCTTCCACTTGGCTTAGCGTACCATCTTGGGCAACATCGTTACTTCAGATCGGGTGAGATTTTGGCCACAACAGTAAAATCTATATGGATAAAAAACTCTCTTTTCGTTTGTCAAGTTTCAGGAACAACCACTGTATATTGAGCTACCGAGAGGCTTGCAGACTGGTATGACAGCGGTGACTGATGATGTATTCAATTTGTCGATGGTCACAATTGTTTTTGGATTATACTGTGCTTACCATCAGGCACAATGCCGTCACTTTGCCGTTCTACTATAAAAAAGTGAGTCGTATAAATTATTGTACAGTATTTTTGCAATTATTTATATATTAGCTGTGCTCGCGATTTCGTCCACGTGGTATATTTTGTAAATGAAAAACAGCAACTAAATAAAAACCTCGCCTCTCAAGATCCTGGATTCGATTCCAAAGTCGAGCAAAGTGTTATTGGGTTTTTCTATGAAAATCTCAGAAGCAGCTCAGAGTTTTGCTTTGTACTTGATTAACGGTAATAGGCTCGCCCCCTATTACATGAGTCCAAAAAACATACCCGGGCAACCTTTACTTTCCAGTGAATAATAACGCTTCATATTAAGTCTGTTTAGTGTAATTTAATAAAAATCATAATTACGCAGAAACACCAAACAACGACATGTATTGTTGAAATCTAGATAGAATAGATATTCTTATATAATTAAACATTTAATTTTTATTTATTTAAAAGTAATATTAAAATCTATCTAAAAATATATAAAAATATTAATATACGTGCTTAAAGAACATATACTTAAGTGTGACAATGACAATTAATATCAATCCAATTTCGTTATAATTTATCCACGCCATACAGCACCATCTATAAATACTGTTGAAGTTTACTGAAAATTATATAAAGATAAATAATTGGAGTTTTTGGCAGGATCTTGAAGTGACATGTTGTGGTTTTTGTTTCTAATTCATTAACTTAAGTTTTTGACCCTTTATTGTTGTAATATTGGTGGTGTTTTGCGTTTTATAGTTTGGTTATTTTGCTTAAGTGAAGTGGATTGTAAATATGGACTGAAAGCATGCATTTCGAGATCCCGTAAAAACTCCCTAGGTCGTTCTAACCTTCCACCACCCACCACCCACCATCTTTTTAGACGCCACTTTGAATAAAATACCTCCTACTACGAAGGCTTGAAAACACTGACGCCGGCAAGTGCTTTTGCGGTGCCAAAACAAAAAGAAGATAAATAGTCTGATATCTTTTCACTTTATTTTAAATATATTACAGAGTTACGTACACATACATTCCTTTGTATATGTACATAACCTAAACGCAATTTATAGAACATACAAATGTCCATACATGTAAAAATGGATCCTAAATGTACCTTCAGACTATAAAATAAAATCATACCAAATGTCATTAAATTCGGTCTAGTAGCTTTTTGAGTAATAGGCGTAATGTGTTCCGTCCATGAGTCTAAATCCCACGTAAAGACTTTTCTCAAATATCTTCAATGTACAGATTTCGACTCGTTTACTCCTATATTATAAGTATAGATTTTGCTGAATGATTTTAATTTATAAGCTAAGTTTAAATTGAAATGAATAATGATAAATCAAAATGCCAAAACTCAATTCTGGTGACCCCGAAAACAAAAACAATAAAATGTTGTTTATTAAGTTTTACCTTTTTTGGTATTATGGTCACCAGGTTCATCTTACTGCGTACACAACAACCATATGCATACGTTGTGACCATATCTGATTTTTGGATAGAACAGAATCTGGATTTTTTTCAAATAAATAATAAGGTGGTCAATAGGCTTACAGACTGCTTGATACGTGGGGCGCACTAAAAAGTTTCTGAAATGGTTAAGTAAAAAATACTATGACAGGCCAAAAACCAATTTATTCTTTCTCAAAATATTCTCCCTTAGTTTACGAATAAACTAATTTTGAAAACATTTATTTTACTCCTCCGTCGTGACCTCGGAAAGATGCTTTTTATACTCTTCAACAGCCTCTTCTGGTGTTGAAAATCGCTGACGGCGTAAATCATTCTTGATTTTTGAAAACAGGAGGAAGTTGAATGGTGCCAGGTCGGGACTGTATGCAAAATGGCCCATAATATGAACCTATGTTTTTTTGCTTTTCAAAAATTAGTTTGTCTTTCTGGCCGTATGAGAGCTGGCATTCTAATTATGTAAGATAATGCAACGTTTTTGGTTATTTTTACGGAGTTCTTCAATAGCTTCCGGCAAACAAATGGTCGTGTACCATTCACATATTCGCAGTATGACGATCCTCCTAAGCGAAAATAGCCACGTTTCTAGTTTTTTTAAAGCAATTATCTTCTTAGCGTTAGACCGCACACTCGCCAATTTGATTGGTTTCGGCTCACCTGGAAATACCCAAACAGTCGATTGCTGCTATATAGGATCGTAGTAGTAATCCATGTTTCAACACCTGTCACTATATCCGACACTAAACTTGATGTCCCTTCGTTGAATCTGATAAGCATGACACTGCACCAAGAGACGCTGTCCGTTTTTGAGCCTCAGTTAAATTGAGAGGGTTCCATCGGGAACACAGTTTTTTCACACCCAAATATTTTTGTAGGATTGGTATTATCTGCCTCATTCCTATTCATAACAATGCTAGAATCTCATGGTTATATCACACATCCGTCTGTTTTGATCATACGGCGTACAGCAAACGATGTTTTCGTTGTTCACGGCGGTAGACGGACGACCATCACGAAATTCGTGACTGAGATTAACACGACCGCGTTGGAACTTTGCAAACCAGCTATAAACATAGTCGACTTACGTGGTGCTTCATTGCCAAAAGCAGTTTGTAGGCGAGCGACACTCTGGTGAGGCGTCAAACATACTTAAAATCGTTGTAAATCATACTACGAAAAGTTTGCGATTTAAACCCATGCCAACGTAGATACGCAATATTTAACAATAGCGCCAAAATTTAAAAACATGTGACAAATAGATGAAACAAACTGCATTTTAAATCCAAAGAGTTCCATTTTCAAATTTCGTTACTATTTTTTAAATATTCTTTATGTATGTAAGTGGCCAGTTCCGCAAATTTTTAGTGCGCCTCATGTAGAAAGCGGATTACCGTAGGCTACGGACGCTTCTAGCACCAGAGACCGAGACCTGAATTTCTCTTCCCCGATGTGCTCTGGAAACTCTACTTACCGCAAGAAATATAACACTATGTTATTTTGCTGAACTCTTCTGTAAGGTCACCAGACGGACCATCCGAAATAGAAAAATCTCCAAGCATTTACAGTAGCTACCTAACCACATAAAGCATATTGATTAATTATAAGGCGATGGATTTAATTGAAGCTATAAAACTTTGATAAACTTCTCTATGATAGACAGGATTGTCGAAACTTGCTGTTTGATCTGCTAATTGTTTTGAATTATTTATTTCTCTCGACAAGTAATTAGGGAGTTTGTTTAGGGCTCCGTTTATGTTAATTTCTTTGATATTATGCTGCTTTCAAAGTACGCTATCTGTTGAAAATTTTCGTTCGTTAATACCTTTATTGAATATTTATGGGTATCAACATACGTAGGCTATTTTAATATTTATTGTTCTTCTTCGAGTATCTCTTCAGACACTGGAGAGTGGATATAAGAAGCTCTTAGTATTGGAGCATATTATCAATACGATGTAGTAGTTCGATTTACAGGATTACTGTTAGGTTTAAACTGCTTGATGGATTTTAGCATACGAGGTGTCGTTAGATTCATCTTAATTGTGGGAGTGATACCTATATAACCGTCACTATATCATCGTGCTCAAATATTAAACAGCCTATATAATATTTAAGCACGACGTCTAGGAAATAAATAAAAAGCAAAAATAGAAAAAAAAAATAGAACAGAAGTGAAAATTTAAACTATAAACATTTTTCCTAAACTTCAAATGAAATAATTATTAATAACTAGCTGTGCCCTGCGGTTTCACCCGCATATAATTTAGAAGAAATCACTGATTAACGATTTATAATACTTCAGTTTGGACAATATTTTTATCGGGCGGCCAGTTGCAAGATGGTCACATCGCGGCATCGCGCGGCTCGTTCGCGCCACTACTACCATAGACATAGGACCTGAGTCGAGTGTTGAATTATTTTAATTTTGCATTATCTCTCTAACTATGCGTCCATATCACCTTGATGCTACCTGAGCTACACATTAGACCGGTTCATGAGTCACCCAAAAAAAAAATTCTCTTGGAAAAAGGGAATTTATGAGCCTATTTATAGGGAACTCGAGAGTATTAACAGGGATCAAGTATTATTTCAGCGCAGTGTGGATGACGCAGTAGCTTTTATGAACTCTGTGATCTCTATGGTTATTCAGGATTTCGTACCTACTTTCAATACGGTATCTAATAAGTACCACCATGGTATAGTAGAAGTCTAGTGAAAATAATTAATGAAAAATTTAAATATCATAAGTTGTGGAAGCATAGTAAAAATCCGCGGAATTATGATACTTTAGTAGTACTTAGACGAAGACAAAAGCGAATTCAGGCTGAATGTTGGCGAAATTATTTAATCAGATACGAGAAGGCTATTATTAAGAATCCAAAATCCTTTTGGCGTTATGCTAAAGAATTAAAATGTGGTAAAAATATACCGAAAAGGGTAACGTTTAAGGGTAAATCTTATTTTGAAACAGGAGAGATATGTGAGGCCTTTTTAGAATATTTTGGTTCTGTATATAGAAAACCATGTGATACAAATTACTGCAATTTGCTCATCTCCACACCTCACTGTGCTAGTATTTCTAAAATATTAATTTCCAGGGAAGAGGTTTTTAAATACTTACATTCACTAGACTGTAGTAAAGGCCCAGGTAGCGATGGTATTCCTCCTATCTTCGCGAAAAAATGTGCAGCTATTTTAGCTCAACCTTTAAGCATCATTTATAAAAAATCACTTAGTGAAAGCGTTTTTCCTCAGAAATGGAAGGAAGCCTTGGTCGTTCCGATTCACAAGGGTGGTTCAAGAACGAAAATCGAAACATAAAGGCTTGTGTCAATTCTACCAGTCTTTAGTAAGCTTTTTGAATTGATAATTCATAATCAAATATACCCTCTATTAAAAAATTGTATGCCCGTCAATCAGCATGGTTTTATGCAAAAAAGATCAGTTGTTACGAATCTCGCTAGCTTCACAGATTATGTAATTAGTGCTATGGATGATGGCATGCAAGTTGACACTATTTATACTGATTATGCAAAGTGCTTCGATCGGTTATCTCATTCAGTTCTTATAAAGAAACTTGAAGCCATAGGTATTCATGTTGATCTACTGCGTTGGTTAATATCATATCTTGATAACCGGTCTCAAGCAGTTAAAATGGGGATGCAATTGTCCAGATTCTTATTTATTGCATTGGGTGTACCCCAGGGCTCTCATCTTCGACCCCTATTATTTAAAGTATACGTGAGCGACATTGGTTCCTGCTTTCAATATGCAAATTTTTCTATGTATGCCGATGACACTAAAATTTTTATGCCAATATATACTGTTGATGATTGTAACAATTTGCAATTAGATTTAGACAGGTTGAGCGAATACTGCTCACTTAATCTTTTGGATCTTAATGTGGGCAAATGCCAGTGCATTACATACACGCGCAAAAAAAAAAGTCCTTAAATATAATTATAGAATTAATAATACAATAGTTTCCAGAGTAACATGCGTTAGGGATCTGGGAGTATATCTCGATCATAAATTATCATATGTAGATTACTATGAATACATTACTCAGAAATCTTATAAAATGTTGGGCTTCATAACTAGATTATCAATTCATTTTAAAAATAATTCGTCTAAGAAAGTTTTATTTTGTGCTTATGTAAGAAGTATTTTAGAATTTGCATCTCAAATATGGACTCCCTATTATAACATACATAGCCATAGAATTGAAAACATTAAAATATTTTTTTTAAGATGCTGAGACGTCGTGATATGCTTTTATCAGCGGATATAAATGAGAACTTACGGGAATTGAGTATGTTATCCCTGAAACATAGACGCTTGGTAGTTGATCTGATGTTTTTATATAATTTGATGAACAATAAAATCGATTGTTCATGTTTGTTGGAACGAATTGGTCTAAGGACTACAACTAAACATATCCGTAAACCCCAGACCTTTCACGTTCGTACATCCAAAACCAATTATGCCCGTAATTCAGTGTTGATAAGATGTACGCAGTTACATAATGCTAAAGCTGAAAATTTGGACATATTTTTTAACAGTAATGCAGCGTTTAGAAGAAAAGCTACTGATTTATTCATAGCTTGATAAATATATGTGATTATTACACACACACACACACACACATTCACGCCAGAAGCACTACATCGTTCTTTTTGATGCAAATAATATTTAATTAATAATTTCGCTGGGGTATAGAATTGTTATATCTTTATTGTAATACGATTGCAAATCATTTTGGCTAAGCCAATATGTCAACTTAATTATGTATGTAAGTTAGAATTTAAGAGCTGTAGATTTCCTGAAATAAATAAATAAAATAAATAAATATAACGCAGTAAAAACCGAAGAGTATGTTCATGCAATTGTATTTATGATAAAGTAAATTTTGTTCGTAAGGATTAATATGCCATACTTAAAAATAATGCTCATAAATTAATTTTTAATCTTAAAAAAAAGGAAAGTACCTTATTGTAGCTTATGTATAAGAGATAGGTAGATACTATCGCTGACTTTTTTTTAGATACACTAATGGTGAATATTTTTGTAGAACGTTATATTAATATATCATTAACCATTACACCAACGCACGCGGATTGAGCATTTCGCGAGGGCTTCGACTTCCGACTTACGTAACAAAAATCAATATTTAAGGTTAGCTGGGAACTGTAGCTTAATGTTATATAGCCTATACTATTCCTAGTGTGAGTCTGGTAGATCCAGAGATTAGTGTGTTTAAACAAACAAACAAAAAAAAAACTTCTCCGCTTTATTATATTAGTATAGATTTTACATGTTTTTTTTTTTTTTTTAATAAGGAATGATTCGTATAATTTATAACCAAAATGTTCTAGTCATTACCATTTCAAATTTCGAACCCTACGTCCCTATGAGGCCGTGTCCTAAAAATGCATATCCTCTTTAAGCTTAGAAACTTTCAAATAAGGTACTAATATAGTACGGTAACTTTCGAGATATTCCAATTTTAATGAGTGTTTGCTTATACATATTTTTAAGTGACTTTAAACTTTTTTGAATAAAATCGGATTGATTTGAGTTTTCAAACATGTGTCCAAATAAAATATAATTTAAATCAAAAGCACTGAAACAAAAACTTCGAAGAAACTTTCTACCCATTTTTAACCCCATTAGGTGATGAATTTCAATAAAATACGAAACACGTCTTCCATCAACTATGTTAAAAAAGGTTTATGCAAAATTTGAAGTAAATTGGACCAAGGAATCACGTTGTCACATACAAACTTTGCTCCCCTTTTTCACCCCCTTGGGGTTAGAATTTTGTAAAATCCTTTCTTATCGGATGCCTACGTCAAGATTCAGGTCTCTACGATCACCGGTTTAGGCTGTGCGTTGATCCGACGGTCATTCAGGACAAAGCATTTTATATGTTAATAGTAATAGAATTAAGAAAATACAAGTATAATTTGAAATAAGAAATACTAACTTTGTAAAATATAATTGTGTAACATAAGAAAATATTTTTTGATAATCGTTTAACACGTCACGTGACCGTGTCGATGTCGTCGATGACGACTTGCGTGAATTTACTCCCTATCCAAATCTTTCTAGAAGTTTGTCAAGTGTTTTTTTTTCGCAGTCGGGTTTTCTTTTCCCTTTTCAATAATTTAGCTTGTAATAACGTGTCCTTCGGTTTTATAATAATTGATTTTATTGTATTATTTCATTTATAAATGTTATGTATAAAATTCACAAAAGTTACTGTAAGTACCTATATAATTGTCCCAATTTATGACTTTTATTAAAGAATAAGAAATAAAAAAATACATTAAAGCATTAATACATTGTAATCCATTTACGTAATATTATTTTGAGTTCCCATAACCCGTCTGTCATTCTTTGTGACGGTCTACAAATGAACCGATAGTGACTTGCGACTCCTCAATGATGGATTTTTAAATGTTAGCGACATAAAAATGGGCGTTGGGGTAATTTATGGGAAACACGGCTTCGAGTACCTACCTGGTGTTTTTCATGAAAATTACTTCGCGTGTGGTAAATAAGAAAAATGACAATGATTAAGTATAACTTGTTACATTTATTAAAAATGTATTTTTGTTGATTAAGTTTTTAAAGACTGAATATAATATATGATATTTGGAAATTTATGGTCTTTTTTTCAGCTCAAAGATAGATGCAGAAGTTTTCAATTAGTCAATTCAATTCAGTTTAGTCAATTCAGTATACTTCCCGCATAATTTTTTTTATCAAAATTTTTGTTCTTGGTATTTCTAAAAGTATTAATGACAATTCATATAGCCTTTGAATTATTGAATGACATAATATATGCTTCCCGTCAATAAAAACATTAAAATCATATTGAAATGGGTTGAGAATTAATATTTATTTTTTTATTAATATTTTTTTTATTATGTATGTTGTTGTATGTTTATTGACTGTCAATTATTGCGGAATGTACAATGTGAATGAGTTACATATCAATATACAAATAGACAGAGAAAATTCTCGTGATATATATCCTTTATAATAGATATAGGGATAATTTAGAAAAATTACATCTACAGACAGTGTGTGTATACGGTTTCGTCACAATATTTTGGCCGAAGCTTGTTTGGTTGATGCGAAGATAGTGTATGACATAGTAGAGCTATCTCATCAGTGCTTATAATATATATATATATATATATATATATATATAATATAATATATATATAATATATTCAATGTAATAAAAATCACTAAAACAATAAACAAAACTACAAATTTAATCATTTTTTATTTTGTCATTCTGTCGTTACCACATTATAAACTAACAAATTTGTAATTTAATTTCCTAATTAAATCCCCATCCTAAATCCTCCTCCTAATCCTCCCATGTTACATACAACATACAAAGTCTTAAATGAGTTTAATAGTTTTAAAATCAAAGCAATAATTGATGGGGTGTCTTTAGGGAAGGGAGTAAAAAAAAGTTGGCCGTCACTGGAAGACATCTTAGTGAATATTAATAAAAAAGATGAAAGAAAAAAATACACCGACTCATCCCAAAACACGACAAAACAATAGAAAGTCATTGTGAAGATGTCTATTTTATTGCTATGTGTATGCTATGCTGGTTGCGATCCTTACCAACCGCATTTATTCTATCCGTATTATAACATGAAACTTTGAAATTATTCAGTCTGTCTATTAAAAAAGGTGTGTGTGCGATACACACACGATAGAAGTGAAACTTCAGTAAATCGACAAAAACTTCACCCAGTTCCAAACGGTCGTAAGCGCCAGTAAAAAATGTATGGGAATGTAGCCCTTACCTTACACAGTACATCATTCATATTAGTTTCTGTGTCTCTTACCTGTCGTTTTTTTCCGTTGCATCCGGTTTGAAATCACAACGATTCTAAAGAAGTTTCACTTCAAAAAACGAACTCGGCTCCACACAGCCAAAGTTGCGAACTAAGCTGTCACCACGCCAACGACTATTTCACTACAAAAGACTTTTAATTTACAAAACTACATTAAAAGGCTGAACCAATTGAAGTTAAATAATTTCGGAAGAAAGAGAAATTTTATTAAAATATCATCAAATTCTCTTTCTCTGTTTTTTTTTTTTTGCCTGGAAATTAAAATGAAACATGTATTCAATAATGTTATTAGTTTCAAACTATTTTCAAATATTTCAAAGTAGAAAGTTTAAATTCCTGTAATCTGTGTTCGTCAGTTGACTTTGACTTTCACGTTTTGGTAAGTTCAGAGAACGTGACCTCTGTGAGACGAATATTAACGTAATAATAAACATATTTGTTAAATAAAATTATACAAAATAAATATTTACTTACTAGATACAATTTTTTATGTGTTATGCGATATTATGACTTTATCATGCGACGCATTAATGGGAAGAGAGGTGGATCGTTTCAAATCACAGTCGCCTCTCTCCCCTATTTTCTTTATACTTATGGTACAACAGAAAGAAATAATTAAAAAATAATAAATGGCTGTGATATGTAATGATTATTTCATATAATATAATGAACAAGCCGAATTAAGTATTAAATTTGTAAAACGAAAAATGAACTATTGTTTATTTTCATGCTACCAGCCTGTTGCAATTTTATTTACGAAAAAATGGAAAAAGTTTGTATTTTTGCAATATCAGAATATTTCTAAACCTCGACCCCTTTAGTCCTTTCTGAGTTTATCGTTTCGTTTTTTTTGCCAACTTGTGGCGATGTAAAAATAAAAACCGTGATAAATTATGCAAGTCACTTTTAAATCGTTTATCAAAAATGGTGGCCTATATAGTAATGGAAAATGTTACAAATCATAATAACTATGAACTACGGGTCAAATTCGATGCTTCCACGTGCAGATAGATTTATAAATTACTCTCATTTATAGTACGCTAGCACCGTAATCCGAAAATATCACATCATACGTAAAACATCCACGGAAACATATTCTATTTTACATGTACATGTGTTATGTAACTCTTACTCAAACAACTAATCAATAATACTTTAGTCTACTGCATCTTTGGTATTTAGTAGATTTTTAAAAGGAAATACGGACAGCACGGCGTTATTTCCATACAAGTATTCCGTTGCTTTATTTCCGTCATGTTTCTATGTTTTGATATTTTCTAAAAATTAACTATAACAAGAACTAGAAGCCTTCTAAAATTACTAAAATTTATGATACGATACGTACGTACGATCAATTGGGCACAAACTTTAACAAAGGAACAAACAAACTCAATTACGGAAAAGTTACTAATTTAGTCATATCATAAAGTAATATTTCAAAAATAAACTAAATCTATTGTTGTGAATTTGTTAAAATATCACCACAGTTTCGAAATAAATTAATTAATTTCTATGAAAGTGGGTATTACTAATAAATAAACAACTTAAAATTGACTATATTAATGACTTATTCTGCTCTTGCGAAAAGTAGGTACCTATCAAGAATTCGGTATTTCAAATAACATTTAATTGTGAAATCAAAGCACAAAGTTTGAAGCTCGTGATTAGGGCAGACTCTCGTTTCGATTGAAATTAGTAGCTCTCCAAAGAAATTTGTAATATCGGCTCAGTTTATTCGTTTTATTGGGTAGGTACTATTAATTTGAATAAACCTAAATATTTTCTATTAAGTTTGTGTTCTTTTTATTTTTTCAATTATCTTGTTATATTCAAGCATAGCTTTAATAAGATGGCGGCCCCTTAGTAAAACTTTTCAGTGTGTTTTTATTGCAACTTAAAATGCATGTTCCCAGTAATCTATACTAATATAATAAAGCAAAGAAGTTTTTTGTTTGTTTGTCTGTTTAAACACGCTAATCTCTGGAACAGTCGGATTCGAAAAATTTGTATATGATAGCCATGCATACTCTCGAGAAATAGTATAGACTGTTTATGATTAGGCTACAACTCTTAGATAGCCTTAAATATTGATTTTTGTTAGATAAGTCAGAAGTCGGGGCCCTCCCGAACTGCTTTAACCGCGTGCGCTGGCGTAAGCGTTAATGATACGGAAATACAATGTTATATAATAATATTGGACCTTAATATATCTAAAAAAAGTATGCGATAGCATATACCTATCTCTTATACATAAGCCACAATAAGGTGACAAAGATTTAGTGAAAATTAAAAAGTGATTTATAAGCATTATTTTTAGACATGGCATATTAATCATTACAGACAAAAGTCATGAAGAAAAATTGTACGAAGTTAAATTTTTCTCTAGAGTATGCCATTTGGACACAAATAGTTTAGGAGATAATGAAAAATTAAAAAGTTATTGCCAAAGACTCTTCTATTTGATTGACGTAGGCGTTACTTTGCGAAAACCCATCGCAATTAATGTATCCGAATTTTCTTTTAAACAAAAAACTTTTGATATTATAATGATTGTTTAGATGAATCTGAAACTATTAAATGAGACTTTTTTTGCATAAAGACGAAACAACCGTTAATCATTTTTTAAGCGTAAGAAGCAAAGAAAATTTGAATAAATCAAAAACTCTTCTATAAAGACACTGAAATGGGAAAATAATGTTTAATAAACTGTTGCGATGGTATCTGCGCTTGTAACGATCCAACCACCACCAGTAGGTATACAATATATAATATTATATTAAGATATAAATAATATAATCAGGAATGTACAAATACTCAACTTTAGATCGACGAATCGAATTAATCGAAACAGAAAGTTGATAGGGTATAAGAACAATTCAGTTAATCCGAAATATTCAAGTAATGCCAAATAATTGAATAATTTGACCTATTCGAACAATTTTAACTGTTAATAATTAAAATATTTAATTCAACTAGCGGTCGCCCTATGCTCTAAATTCGACCTGCGACTTTTTGATCATAGATTATTTTCTGTTTGACATTTACAGTTTTCATAAACAATATGTATCTATTATCTTTATCACATGCTGTCACTTTTCGTTGAGTGACAATGCCAATATTTTGGGGGTCTAAGTTCAAAGGCACAGTTCAGGTTATTTATTTAATTTAATATATTAGTAACAGATATTATAGATAAATTTTAGCTTTCTGCACTCCTTCTCCATATAAACTTTAACCATGCCAAATCTCACAGTCTTCCGTTTACGCAATACGCTTAAAATGGTATCGAAAGCTTTTGCTTCATGTATTAATTAGTATTATTCTAATCCAATAACATTTTAGCTGCATTTTTAGCTTAACAAATAATAGCTGGTTAAATACATATTATACAACATTAATCCACTAAATTCTATAACTATACACTGTCTAGCAGAACAACATTTTTTTTTTAAATTGCATACTGAAAAAATATAGCAATTATTGCCTTCGAACAAAATTACCTACCTTGAGTTAATTTAAAGTTTTCCGCCGCCGATTGTTATGTATTTTTTTCTAGATCTCATAATATTTTTGTCAATATAAAGGTTTTTTTACATTTTATAAAGAAATAATAAATAAGTTGGTTTATGTAGGTCTAATAATGGTCATGATCGCAGATCTCTGTAATGATTTACAAAACGGACTTTGATGCATATAATTTCAATACCTACTTTACGGAATTTTTAGTCAATGCAGTAGTGATACAGACGTGAAATATATTTATTGTTACTTTATATGATTTAACGTTTGGTCACAATCTCACCTGAGTGATGATGTGGCCCAAGAACATACTAAAAACTGGCCTCTCAAGTGCAGCTCAACTTTAGGGTGGTAGCTAGCCAGCCGGTGAGTGGCAAGCCAAAGCTCTAAGTAAACATACCAGTAAATTAACATTGCTTATTTCAATACAAAAATGTAAGTAATTTCGACCAAAATTTAAATTACTGCCAATTACTCTATACATAGGATGCACTAAAAGAATCGGGAATGGAATATTTGGCCACTGAATTACCTGTCATCTTAAAAATCTTATTTAACCTTTAATTTGTCATTTTTAAGAGAATGACAAATTATTCTTGTTAATGTCAAATCTAAAATAAAATAAACTTTATCTCTGTCTTCATTTGTTTTTTGTAATTTTATGTCTTAAAATATTTATTTTATAACGAAACTATATTGAGACTGAAATTTTAATTGCTATTTGTAAATTAAATTCTCATTTCTATTGTTATGAGTACAAATGTTTCACTGTAAAATATTTCTAACCACAGAACTCTATGTAATGAAATACTATATCATAATTGAAAAAAAAAACATATAAATTGTGATAAACAATTTAAAGTTATGTTTTGCATATTGCGATACAATTCTCTCAATGACTTATAAGGTTTTATATCGCCCAATGATTGAAATTCGACCAGCGACTTTTTAGTCATAGACTATTTTAATTTTGACATTTGCAGTATGAATCTAAACATTGAATATTATATAACTTGCTGTCACTTTTCATTGAGTGACAATGTCAATATTTTGGGGGGGCTAAGTTCAATGGCACTGGTCGGTTTACGATTGGCAGTCTTTATTTATTTTATTTATTTATTTACATAATTGGATGGCCAGTGGCCAATACACAAAAATAACATTATAATTTTAAAAAAAAAATTGATACATTTATCAGTGTATTATGCCTTTGAAGGCCACCACCGCATGCTTTAATAATGACCAAAACAAATGATAAACAATAATAATGCATGCTTTACAATCACAATAAAATTAAAATTAACAATCCACAGTACAATAAAATAAAACAAAATAATAAAATAAAATTAAAATTATAAATTGACAATCAATAATTTCATAAATTTAATTTAAACTTGTTTGGCTCTCAAGAACCTCAGAACATTATTATGAAAAACCTGCAATGAGTCTGAAAACAAATCAGCCGAGTTACAGAGGAGGTTATAAGAGCGTGACAATCTGCACACCATGGTGTTAAATCCGAGATTTGTCCTTGCTTGTCGTGTATGGAATATGGGTATCTTATATCTGGGATATCTACTGGGTGTCCTAATTTTGAATTTCTGCAGTAATTGTGGACAGTCTATTTTGTTATTAAAAATTTTGTACAAGAACAACATGTCCATAAGCTGTCGAAGAAGTGCTAATGAATTGATTTTAAAATATGTAAGATTGTCCCAATAACTGTATTTATATTTACTACGATGACAAAGAAACGCCAGGTGTCGTACAAACCTCCTCTGGACCCTTTCGATTCGCAATTGGTGGGACTTATAGGAGGGTGACCATACCACACTACAATATTCCAAGATACATCTAACGTAAGCGTTATAAACCACGATTCTGGTGTTATTGGTTTTGAATAATTTACAAGATCTCATTATAAATCCTAGCATTCTCGAAGCCTTAGCAACCATACTTTCATACTGATGCTGGAAAGTTAGTTTAGAATCAAAGATGACACCGAGATCTCTAATATAACTAACCTCCTGCAGAGAAACGTCACATATCTTGTAATGAGACTGTATAGGCTGCAAGTTCTTGGTGAACTTAATGTGAAAGCATTTAGTGCCATTCAACAGCATACCGTTTGTGGAACACCAATTTGATAGATTATTTATATCCTCCTGTAAGCATTCGCAATCCGTCGCCTGAGTAACCACTCTAGCTAGCTTCAGGTCGTCTGCGAATAGAAATACTTGGGCATGTTTAATGTACTGTGTTAAATCATTTATAAATATATTAAATAACCAAGGTCCTAGATGTGAACCTTGCGGGACGCCGGAAGTAACACCATAATTTTTTGAAATAAAGCCCTTAACAGCCACAAACTGTTGTCGCCCATATAGGTATGATTCGAACCACTTAAACAGTGATCCTCCAAAACCGCAGCGGTGTAATTTATTCAGAAGCTTACTGTGGGAAACTTTATCAAAGTTTTTTTTTTTTTTTTTACTTTTTATATTAGTAACAGATGTTATAGATAAATTTTAGTATTCTACACTCCTCCATATAAACTTTAACCATGCCAAATCTCACAGACTTCCGTGCACGCAATACACTTAAAAAGGTGTCCGAAATTTTCTTCTCACGTATTAATATAATGATGTGTGACATATTGTTTATACTTTAATTTATTTTATAAACAGTTATAGAACGGAGATGGATTGGACTTTTCGGAATAACTTAGAGTGGCTCCAAGAAAAAATTCATCGACGGATTACTATTAAAATGAATTTCCAACACGGGCATCTCGAACATATTATAATGAGTATTTTGAAGCGACTAATATTTTTCACAAAATTGTGTAAGATTTTTCACAATTTAGTATCTATGAATATGAGAAAAGTATATAAAACGTGAAAGACCACAATACACTTTTGACATGCGTAGTGCCTGTTGTTTTACAATGGTGTGATAAGCATAATTGTCAGTTGTCTTACTGGGTAATAAATATCTATATACGCCTAGTATATAAAAGCTGTTAACTAACTACAATACAAGCTACGCTTAGTTTTGAATTGCGACATACTAAAAACTGGCCTCTCAAGTGCAGCTCAACTTTAGGGTGGTAGCTAGCCAGCCGGTGAGTGGCAAGCCAAAGCTCTAAGTAAACATACCAGTAAATTAACATTGCTTATTTCAATACAAAAATGTAAGTAATTTCGACCAAAATTTAAATTACTGCCAATTACTCTATACATAGGATGCACTAAAAGAATCGGGAATGGAATATTTCCACTGTTCCTGTCATATTAAAATCTTTTTAATTGAAAACTCCTTGGTTTTAAAAATCGAATATAATTTATTTATTTAAAAAAAGATTCTCGGTCTTGTCATAAGGTTTTGTCAAACTTGTTTAGTCGTTGAGAAAATGACTTTCGAAGTGGTTTAACACAAAAACAGTGTGTTGACCGGATGATTTCTGAATTTGGTGATGAAGCCCCATCCAAAACCACAATTTATCGCTGGTTTGCTGAATTTCAACGTAGACGTGTCAAGCTCAGTGATGATCCTCGTCAAGGTCGTCCAAAAACTGCAGTCACCCAAGTAAACGTTGATGCTGTGCGTAAGCTGATTGAGGAAGATCGACATGTGACAAACCGCGAAATTCAGGCAACTTTAGACATTGGCATGAGTCAAATACAAATAATCTTGCATGAACAATTAGGTGTAAAAAAGTTGTTTTCCCGATGGATATCGCATTCGCTCTGTGAAGAGCAAAAAGCGGCTCGCGTTACTTGGTGCGTCAGAACTCTCGAAAGATTCTACGCAGGATCCTCAAATACTGTATACAACATAGTATCAGGTGACGAATTCTGGATATACGCGTACGAACCCGAAACAAAAAACCAGTCACGAGTTTGGGTGTTCGAAAATGAGTTAAGGCCAACAAAAATTATTCGTTCACGGAGTGTTGCAAAAAAAATGGTGGCCACGTTTGTCTCCAAAACCGGCCATGTTACGACTATTCCTCTTGAGGGACAAATAACGGTTAATGCAGAATGGTTTGCTAGCATTTGTTTGCCACAGGTCGTTTCTGAACTCCGTAAAGAAAACGGTAACCGCCGCATCATCCTCCATCACGACAATGCGAGTTCTCACACCGCGTACAGAACAAAAGAGTTTTTAGAGCAAGAAAACATAGAATTATTAGACCATCCGCCGTACAGCCCCGACCTAAGCCCTAATGATTTCTATACTTTTCCTAAAATAAAGAATAAATTGCGTAGACAGAGATTTTCATCACCTGAAGAAGCTGTGGACGCCTACAAAACGGCCATTTTGGAGACCCCAACTTCCGAATGGAATGGTTGCTTCAATGATTGGTTCCATCGTATGGAAAAATGTGTCAAATTTCGTGGAAAATACTTCGAAAAGCAATAAATACATTTTTAAATAGTAATGTTGTGTCACTTCCTTGAATCTCGAAATTTTCAATGCCGCTAGTTAAAGAATGTTAATTATTTATAAGGTGGGATAGTCTAATGTATTTGGGAGCGTCCGTTGCAAATGTAACCTGTCACTCCTTACACAAAACACATTAATTGTAACCCGTTTAATTTGTCATGTTATAAGAGAATGACAAATTATTCTTGTTAATGTCAAATCTAAAATAAAATAAACTTTATCTCTGTCTTCATTTGTTTTTTTGTAATTTTATGTCTTAAAATATTTATTGTATAACGAAACTATATTGAGACTTAAATTTTAATTGCTATTTGTTAATTAAATTCTCATTTCTATTGTTATGAGTACAAATGGTTCACTGTAAAATATTGCAAACCACAGAACTCCATGTAATGAAATACTGTATCATAATTGAAAAAAAAAAAACATAAATTGTGATAAAAAATTTGAAGTTATGTTTTGCATATTGCGATACAATTCACTCAATGGCTTATAAGGTTTTATAAATAGTAGCGGTCGCCCAATGATCGAAATTCGACTAGCGACTTTTTAATCATAGACTATTTTAATTTTGACATTTGCAGTATAAACCTAAACAATGAATATTATATAACTTGCTGTCACTTTTCATTGAGTGACAATGTCAATATTTTGGGGGGTCTAAGTTCAATGGCACGGGTCGGTTTACGATTAGCAGTCTTTATTTATCTTATTTAATATATTACTAACAGATGTTATAGATAAATTTTAGTATTCTACACTCCTTCTCCATATAAACTTTAACCATGCCAAATCTCACAGACTTCCGTGCACGCAATACACTTAAAAAGGTGTCCGAAGTTTTCTTCTCATGTATTAATATGATATAATGATATGTGTGTGACATATTGTTTATACTATAATAAATTTTTGAACAATTATTTTATAAACAGTTATAAAACGGAGATGAATTGGACTTTTCAGAATAACTTGCTTAGTAGAGTGGCTCCAAGAAAAAATTCATCGACAGATTACTATTAAAATGAAATTCCAACACGGGCATCTCTAACATATTATAATGAGTATTTTGAAGAGATTAATATTTTTCACAAAATTGTGTAAGATTTTTCACAATTTAGTATCTATTAATATGAGAAAAGTATATAAAACGTGAAAGACCACAATACACTTTTGACATGCGTAGTGCCTGTCGTTTTACAATGGTGTGATAAGCATAATTGTCGGTTGTCTTACTGGGTAATAAATATCTATATACGCCTAGTTTATAAAAGCTGTAACCTATAATTTTATTGGCTGTGTACTTATTTATCACTTTTATTGGCTGTGTACTTATATATCAATTATTTATTAATGTAATTGTAGTTGGAAGCCCGTAAAAACTTTATAACACAAAATCTGGAAGGGTTATGTATGTAAAAAAAAACACTATATTACCTAAGAAAAACTTTACGGGTGTATTTAGAAATAGGGAGTACATATATAATAACATGTGTGAGACAGAAAACATTGTAATAAAAAATGTTTTACTGATTTTACCGTGCATTAATTTTATATTTACTAAAAGCTTGTTCATAATTTAGTAGAACTCAGGAATGGTTGAATATTTGAATTTAAAATAGGTATTTATTTTTCTTTGATAACAGATTTTATTTTATTACAGCCACACGTTTAACCGCATAATGTATGTACGTGCTATTTTATTAATTCAAAAGCTTAGGGCCCTTGTGAATACTTAATATGGATTGGAAGATTGAATTGCTTATTATTACATCTGGGTAATTTAGTTAATATATATACCTATTTGTTTGTTTGTTGTATTTAATAATTTTTTGATAAGTATAATAACGATGAAAAGACATTATACAGAGAGGTAGGGGCACAGAGAAATTTCTTTGAAGATCTCCGACTGGTGCAATACCCTCCACCTTACAAAAGATCGCAGCCAATTATCATAGTGTTGTGTTCCTGCGGTGATAAGTATTTCCAGAGCTCTAGGGTAGGAGTTCAGAGTAGGCAGTATACTAGTGATATTTATGGTTATTACAAGCGTCCATAGGCTACTGTAGCCGCTTTCCATCAGACAGGCCGTATGCTTTTTGCCACCTTTTTTATACATAAAAAAAGTGTTCTTATATCAATAAACTTTGTAACTTTTTTACCAATACATTACCATTACATACCTATATATTTCATTTTTAACCGACTGCATAAAAGACGGAGGTTATCAATTCGAATGTATTTTTTTTAATGGATGCTCAGCCATAACTGCTTTTTGTATTAACCGATTTGGAGGATTCTTTTTCGTTTGATAGGGGCTACCTCAAGGGTGGCCCCATTTTATTTTCATTGGTATTGGCTCTTCAACTTCGAAGATACACCAGGGAATTCTTCAAATCATTGAAGTTAGTTTTCAGTTTTCTTAAAAGTTTTCTTGTGAGAATTCAAGAAAATCAATATCTGATTGTCTGTTTGACCACTTACCTCTTTTAAACCACGAAATGGATATTTATATGAATTTGACTGCTCTATACATTCATTCCAATTATGGTTTTGGTGTAGAGAAAATTCAATGAATTGTAATCAGTTATCAAGTCGTTAATAAATCTAGTTTCGGGCGCCTACATGACTTACGCTTGCTAAGCCTTAAGAGATACATCAAACTAATGTAGTAAATAATTTTTGTTATTCAAAAATCCTAGAGAAAAGTCCGCGATGGCAAATGTCCGTTTCCAAAGAATGACTCCATTATTATCTATACAAATGAATAAAATTACAATTCGTTTATAAAAACAAACCCATATACACGGTGTAAAAAATCAAACGATACCCAGTATAAAATCGTGACCGCGCCATCTCTTATCAATACAAAAAGTAACCATGAAAATATTTGATTTTTTAATATATCAACTGATCTATACAATTAAATAAAATTGAAGTGTCTGTAATGTCAAAACAATTTTTAGTAAATGCATTAGAAAGTATAGACGATACCTAAACAAAAAAAAATACAATTCTAAAATTTTTATCTCTCTTACTGTTTGTTCCGGGTAGTTTCCGAAACGGTTGAACCGATTTTGACATGACTTTCACTGATAAATAGCTTATATAATAGGGACTAAATTGAGGTACTTTTATTTTAGAAAAGAATTATGGTTCCGCACAAATAAAAAAAACTGGTCATGGTGAATCAATTCGGGCGCTCAAATGGCTTACGTTGAGTATCCATAAGAGATATAGCAAATTAATGTACTACATAATTGTAGACATTAAAAAGACCTACAAAAATCTCAGAGAGACTATACGTGTATCTTCTAAAGAACATCCACAATAAGCACTTTTGTCTTTAAAATAGCCGGGAGCGGGGGAGTAAAATTCACACGGGGATCTGTAGTCCACGTGAGTGAAGCCACGGGTACAGCTAGTCGTCAATATAATAATTAAAAATATTAAGTTATTTTCTCCAATTCAAGATTCATATTTAACCATATACATATGGTAATTAAATTGGGCATTTAATGTAGATTAAAATTGTCCATTATATTATATAATTTAAATGAATAGGTACCGTATAAGATATCACAGATTCAAAATTAAGCGCAACCAAAGAAATCACTCGCAGCTAATCGGTTGACTGGTACTCCGCACCTATGATGAATTGCGCGTTGCTAGCTAAGCTCACTTTTCGTAACTATGAAGTTATCAAAATGAACTATAAATTAAATATTAAAACGATAAACTCTAAATCATGCTTTTTTACAACAAATACACCAATTTGCAAATTGCACCTGTGCGAAGCTTGGGCGGGTCGCTAGTATAATATAAAACCATTTAAAATATGGTATTAACAAATATAATAATTTAGAGCTGGAATGTGAAGTACCCAGACAACACCAAAATTTGTAAATAGGGCAGTTATATTTCCCTAGAGCATATAAAAAGCTAAGTAAATTATACAATAAAAACAATAATTTATATATTAAAAGTGTCAAATATAATATAGCTAACCGAATACATAGATCAAAGAGGAACTCGATAAGTAGTTTAATCTTGCTTTGTAGTATCTACAAAAACAGAGATGCGAGGGGCACTGTTTTGAACCATGAAAAAGTATGCCTAAAAGATACTTAAAGATAATTAAGTACCTACAATAAATATTTAATACTGATTTTAAATATTTAATATGAAATAAATAACAAATTAATATGAGGTCAGGCCAAGCCTCGGCTAACTATTTTTTTGTATTTTTGTGATTTCCGCTAAAACTTTCATAGTACATAAATATCTAATTCTATGAAAAAAATATAAACCACGCAAAAAAGACGACAGTTCATTAAAATCCTTGACGTACAGAAAATTCCATGCATCGCCCATTAAACTAAGTTCCCTACTTTGTCAACTAATCAAGCATAACTTACAACTGTAACTTCAATTAGAACCTTGAAGCAATTTACCAACTCGGCCACTGTGCCCATAACGCGTTAACGACTTTTTATGGCCAATAAAGTACATGTTAATATTCAATACGAAGATTTTATAAGAAAAGTTTTCTCGTTAGTTCTCTGAAAGTTCCAACGACCGTCGCTTGTCGATACATGACTTGAGTTTAGAGGATTCTCTGTTAAAATGAAACGTATAGTTGGCCTAACATAATTTTTTTTTTTGATAGCACTGGCTTGAGAATATCTCCTATATTTTTTTTTTAATAATCCTGGTTTCGTAAATTATGATCCTGTTTACGTGAATAGATGATTCTTCAATTTGTATAGATTATTCTCTGATCAAACTTCGCGTTTCATCATCCTATCAGATCAATGAGTCTTTAAAAAAAGTAGTGTAAATACTTTCTGAAAAGTCCTATAACTTCCAATGCAAATTCCATCAAAATCGATAAAGCCGTTTCAGATATACAGACCAGACAAACAAATAGACGGACAGAGAAAATAATAAAGATGTGTGTTTGAGATTTGGTAACGTGTAAGTTACTTAGTGTATTACGAGTATTTTATATGTAGGTACATAGAAATAAACATACAGTTATGTGGGGTGGAGGGTACATGTTTCAGTATGAAATAAATCTCTGACAGTGCACGAGTGTTTCAGTTTAAATCTAAATTTAACGAAATATTACAGTTACCATAGTTATCAGCCTAAAAAAAAGTATTGAACTATTGCCAGTATCTCGTCCTGTAACAAAGGAGTCCAACGTTTACTTTGGAATTAATAATATCGTCACTACTGTACAGCTAATTGGATAAAAGCTTTACCTAATTATAATTTCGATGGAACGTTTATAGCAATCAAATATGATAATAGTATGTGCTAAATATAATTAATTATATTAATTTGTTACAAATACAGTTAATGCAACTGCCTTGTATTTAGTGTAACATGTTTATTTCGGATTCGGAATTGTACATGAAGCTGAATGCTCGATGCTTTAATAATGTGTAGCTCTACGCGTTTTAATTATTTGTTAATATATTTTCATTTAAAACACAAGTACATTTTTTTGCTTCCATAAAAAAAAAACAGAATCTAGATATCTCGGCATTTAAAATCGCCAAGATGCTGTAAGCTTGTGAAACTAGATCCTCGCTTCGGCAGAAGGCCTTTGTCCAGTAGTGTGACATTTATAAAATACATACCATCATGCCTGTATTCCCTGAAGGGTTAGGCGAGGTGTAATAATGTACACCCACAGTTCGCCGAGTATGTTTTTAGGTCCCATGTAATATGGGGCGAGCCTATTGCCATTAATTGGGCACGAGCCAAACTCCGAGCGGCTACTGAGAATTTCATAGCGACGGTTTAAAGGTAACAGGGTACAGGCGACAAAAACCTAATTGTTCAGGAGAGCACTTTAAAGTTTGAAATTTCAGAAAAATGAAAATAACTTTTTTATTTATTGTCATATCGTAAAAATGGAAACAGCTCTAGAATCAAGAAAAATAAAAGCATTAATTGGTACTTTAATTTATTTGATTCGACGTTGTTTTATGTACTTTTTTGTCGCTTAGATCAATATGTCTTGTTCTCTTTATGAGGTAATTCGGAATAAGTTATATCTACACAGAAAAGAAAACAAGAGTAGAGAAGAATTAGCTACATTTGATATTCTCATACCAAGAGGTAATAGGGCATAAGTGACATCACTGTAGAATAACGTTAATGGGTAAAGAAGTATTAGTGACAATTCAGATAATTTTGCCAAAACATAATAGAGCATAAGAAACAGTGCTTAGCAAAAAAATCATGACGATGTTAGACATTACCGACACTGTAAGTTGGTTGTATTTAATAATTTTTTGATAAGTATAATAACGATGAAAAGACATTATACAGAGAGGTAGGGGCACAGAGAAATTTCTTTGAAGATCTCCGACTGGTGCAATACCCTCCACCTTACAAAAGATCGCAGCCAATTATCATAGTGTTGTGTTCCTGCGGTGATAAGTATTTCCAGAGCTCTAGGGTAGGAGTTCAGAGTAGGCAGTATACTAGTGATATTTATGGTTATTACAAGCGTCCATAGGCTACTGTAGCCGCTTTCCATCAGACAGGCCGTATGCTTTTTGCCACCTTTTTTATACATAAAAAAAGTGTTCTTATATCAATAAACTTTGTAACTTTTTTACCAATACATTACCATTACATACCTATATATTTCATTTTTAACCGACTGCATAAAAGACGGAGGTTATCAATTCGAATGTATTTTTTTTAATGGATGCTCAGCCATAACTGCTTTTTGTATTAACCGATTTGGAGGATTCTTTTTCGTTTGATAGGGGCTACCTCAAGGGTGGCCCCATTTTATTTTCATTGGTATTGGCTCTTCAACTTCGAAGATACACCAGGGAATTCTTCAAATCATTGAAGTTAGTTTTCAGTTTCGTTAAAAGTTTTCTTGTGAGAAATCAAGAAAGTCAATATCTGATTGTCTGTTTGACCACTTACCTCTTTTAAACCACGAAACGGATATTTATATGAATTTGACTGCTCTATACATTCCAATTATGGTTTTGGTGTAGAGAAAATTCAATGGATTGTAATCAGTTATCAAGTCGTCAATAAATCGACTTTCGGGCGCCTACATGACTTACGCTTGCTAAGCCTTAAGAGATACATCAAAATAGTGTAGTAAAGAATTTTTGTTATTCAAAAATCCTAGAGAAAAGTCCGCGATGACAAATGTCCATTTCCAAAGATTGACTCCATTATTATCTATACAAATAAATAAAATTGCAATTCGTTTATAAAAACAAACCTATATACACGATGTAAAAAATCAAACGATACCTAGTACAAAATCTTACCGCGCCATCTCTTATCAATACAAAAAGTAACCATGAAAATATTAGATTTTTTTAATATATCAACTGATCTATACAATTAAATAAAATTGAAGTGTCTGTAATGTCAAAACAATTTTTAGTAAATGCATTTGAAAGTATAGACGATACCTAAACAAAAAAAAAAATACAATTCTAAAATTTTTATCTCTCTGTCTGTTTGTTCCGGGTAATCTCCGAAACGGTTGAACCGATTTTGACATGACTTTCACTGATAAATAGCTTATATTTTAAGGACTAAATCGAGCTACTTTTATTTTAGAAAAGAATTATGGTTCCGCATAAATAAAAAAAACTGGTTATGGTGAATCAATTCGGGCGCTTAAATGGCTTACGTTGAGTAAACCATAAGAGATATAGCAAATTAATGTACTACATAATTGTAGACATTAAAAAGAACTACAAAAAGTCAGAGATACTATACGTGTATCTTCTAAGGAACATCCACAATAAGCACTTTTGTCTTTAAAATAGCCGGGAGCGGGGGAGTAAAATTCACACGGGCATCTGTAGTCCACGTGAGCGAAACCACGGGTACAGCTAGTCGTCAATATAATAATTAAAAATATTAAATTATTTGCAAAGTTATTTTCTCCAATTCAAGATTCATATTTAACCATATACATATGGTAGTTAAATTGGGTATTTAAGGTAGATTAAAATTGTTTTTTATATTATATTATTTAAATGAATAGGTACCGTATAAGATATCACAGATTCAAAATTAAGCACAACCAAAGAAATCACTCGCAGCTAATCGGTTGACCGGCACTCCGCACCTATGATGAATTGCGCGTCGCGAGCTAAGCTCACTTTTCATAATTATGAAGTTATCAAAATGAACTATAAATTAAATATTAAATAGATAAACTCTAAATCATGCTTTTTTACATCAAATACACCACTTTGCAAATTGCACCTGTGCGAAGCTTGGGTGGGTCGCTAGTATAATATAAAACCATTTAAAATTTGTTATTAACAAGTATAATAACTTAGAGCTGGAATGTGAAGTACCCAGACAACACCAAAATTTGTAAATAGGGCAGTTATATTTCCCCAGAGCATATAAAAAGCTAACTACACTATACAATAACAACAATAATTTATATAATAAAAATGTCAAATATAAAATAGCTAACCGAATCCATAGATCAAAGAGGAACTCGATAAGTAGTTTAAACTTGCTTTGTAGTATCTACAAAAACAAAAACAGAGATGCGAGGAGCACTGTTTTGAAACATGAAAACGTATGCCTAAAAGATACTTAAATATAATTAAGTACCTACTATAAATATTTAATACTGATTTTAAATATTTAATATGAAACAAATAACAAATTAATAAGAGGTCAGGCTAAGCCTCGGCTAACTATTTTTTTTTGTTGTATTTTTGTGATTTCCGCTAAAACTTTCATAGTACCTAACTATCTAATTCTATGAAAAAAATATAAACCACGCAAAAAAGACGACAGTTCATTAAAATCCTTGACGTACAGAAAATTCCATGCATCGCCCATTAAACTAAGTTCCCTACTTTGTCAACTAATCAAGCATAACTTACAACTGTAACTTCAATTAGAACCTTGAAGCAATTTACCAACTCGGCCACTGTGCCCATAACGCGTTAACGACTTTTTATGGCCAATAAAGTACATGTTAATATTCAATACGAAGATTTTATAAGAAAAGTTTTCTCGTTAGTTCTCTGAAAGTTCCAACGACCGTCGCTTGTCGATACATGACTTGAGTTTAGAGGATTCTCTGTTAAAATGAAACGTATAGTTGGCCTAACATAATTTTTTTTTTTGATAGCACTGGCTTGAGAATATCTCCTATATTTTATTTTTAATAATACTGGTTTCGTAAATTATGATCCTGTTTACGTGAATAGATGATTCTTCAATTTGTATAGATTATTCTCTGATCAAACTTCGCGTTTCATCATCCTGTCAGATCAATGAGTTTTTAAAAAAAGTAGTGTAAATACTTTCTGAAAAGTCCTATAACTTCCAATGCAAATTCCATCAAAATCGATAAAGCCGTTTCAGATATACAGACCAGACAAACAAATAGACGGACAGAGAAAATAATAAAGATGTGTGTTTGAGATTTGGTAACGTGTAAGTTACTTAGTGTATTACGAGTATTTTATATGTAGGTACATAGAAATAAACATACAGTTATGTGGGGTGGCGGGTACATGTTTCAGTATGAAATAAATGTCTGACAGTGCACGAGTGTTTCAGTTTAAATCTAAATTTAACGAAATATTACAGTTACCATAGTTATCAGCCTAAAAAAAAGTATTGAACTATTGCCAGTATCTCGTCCTGTAACAAAGGAGTCCAACGTTTACTTTGGAATTAATAATATCGTCACTACTGTACAGCTAATTGGATAAAAGCTTTACCTAATTATAATTTCGATGGAACGTTTATAGCAATCAAATATGATAATAGTATGTGCTAAATATAATTAATTATATTAATTTGTTACAAATACAGTTAATGCAACTGCCTTGTATTTAGTGTAACATGTTTATTTCGGATTCGGAATTGTACATGAAGCTGAATTCTCGATGCTTTAATAATGTGTAGCTCTACGCGTTTTAATTATTTGTTAATATATTTTCATTTAAAACACAAGTACATTTTTTTGCTTCCATAAAAAAAAACAGAATCTAGATATCTCGGCATTTAAAATCGCCAAGATGCTGTAAGCTTATGAAACTAGATCCTCGCTTCGGCAGAAGGCCTTTGCCCAGTAGTGTGACATTTATAAAATACATACCATCATGCCTGTATTCCCTGAAGGGTTAGGCGAGGTGTAATAATGTACACCCACAGTTCGCCGAGTATGTTTTTAGGTCCCATGTAATATGGGGCGAGCCTATTGCCATTAATTGGGCACGAGCCAAACTCCGAGCTGCTACTGAGAATTTCATAGGAAAAACCCAATAACACTTTGCTCGACTTGGGAATCGGACCCAGGACCTCGATCATATCAGTCGCGCTTACGACCACTAGACTAACGAATCAGTTACAACATTTATAAGCTACTATTTTTATTACTTTTGGTGACTATCTTAAATGATTGATACAAACATGTATTTGCTACTTCCACCTGGAACTAATTAACAGTAATTGTTACGTCTTTCCGCAACAAACAAGAGTAATTTCATTTTTCGTCGAACCGCTCGTTATAGTCTAACTTAAAAGAAATAAATGATAAAGTGTTAAAGAAATTTTAATTATTAAATATAATTATATTAATAAAATTATTTAGTAACGGTCAAAATGATAACAATTAAGTACCTATTTCTTACAGAAATGCGTAAATACCTAATGTAAATATTTTTTTCTTTAGTATTCTTTTTAAACGATCGGAAAGAAGCAACGGATGTACGGCATCTACACCATCAATTGATGATAATATTGAGTTAAATGCTAATAATAGTACTTTAATGTAATTTATTGCTAATAGCAAGTGCAAATAATAATAAATGCTACAATAGTAATCTTTACTTACTGAACAGTAAAAAGAAGTATTCTGAGAAGGTGAGTTTCTATGTTAAAGTTTTAAAGATATTTAAAAATCGTACAAAAAACTTGAAGTGAAGGGAGGTCCTGTGATAACACTATAATAGGAGTTTTTGAAGGGATCTTGATCTGTCATGTGGTGGTGGTAATTCATAAATTTATGTAATTTGCCTTATATAATATAATTTGTAATTTGGACGTTGTAACTTGTATTTGTAATTGGTTATTGTGCACAAGTGATGTGGATTATAATAATATAACCGACTCATCTGCGTATTATTGGATATACACAGATAGATCTCGGAACATAATAGAGCATAAGAAACAGTGCTTAGCAAAAAAATCATGACGATGTTAGACATTACCGACACTGTAAGTTGGTTGAAAAAATAGGTAACGTGGTACTTCCGCAGATCAAGATTTCTATAACCAGAGGATAATGAGAACATCCAACATACAACATTATATGGGCAATTGGTAACGAGAATTAAACGTCACGTCTTAAAAATAATAGAATCACAACCAACATGATTCTTCTTTAAAATAAAACTTTAGAACTTCATGAAATCAATGAAATGAAATGAAAACAAAATTATGTTCTTTCACAATTTATAAAAAAAAAACAATATAAAAGACAAAGTAGTTAAACGATGTAGCTAGTATCTAGATAATAACAGAAATATAGTAGTAACTTAATGAAAAAAAAAAACATAATATACCCAGATGTTAAGTGAATAGGTATCATTATTATAAAAATACTATAAAGGTACTTCTAAAATATTACAGGATTTTTAAACTCAGTACAACAAAGCACTACGAACTTAGAATATTTGACAAAACAACAGTCTTTAAGGCAACAATAATAAAAGTCTCTAAAAATATTTTTAAGAACTTACAACTAAGCATCATGCAGTGCCATATGAAATGACAATTAATTCACCATGTACTTATTTAGCCACTAGCTGGTACCCGCGACTTCGTCTGCGTATTATTGGATATACACAGATAGATCTCGGAACAGGATAAACCATAAGAAACATGTATGGGATTGTCACTATGTGTATGGTGGACACGATTCCTATCAACCCGCTATATTACTGTATATACATCGGCTGATTTCAGAACACGACAAAGCAAAAGAAAGTCATACATGGCTTTATCACTGTTTGTATGTTTTTGTCATTATATGCCAATATGAATCCAACACATTAACCGTCCCAATAAAACTTACAACAGTGCAAACAACAAATATACACACTTTAAATTTATTATATTTGTGGGATAACCCTGGTTAAACTATGACTTTTACCGGGATAAAAAGTACCCTATGTGTTATTTCAGGTTATATAATATTTGTGTGCTAAATTTCATTCAAATCCGTTTAGCCGTTTTCGCGTGGTTGAATAACAAACATACAAACTTTCCATTTATTATATTTGTAGGTAACACTGGTTAAACTATGACTTTTACCGGGATAAAAAAGAAAAGGGTACGAAAATTAAAGGAACTATTATTACTTTGGGGTAAAGGAACTATCATTAGTTATTTTGTCTTATAGACAATAAATCTTATCATAAGAGCTCAGCAATTCAAACAAACCGACTGCATAACAACAGGTAAATTGTTTACAATGTCTAACTTATCAGCTAATCGAGATCAATATTAAAATCAATTAATTACTTGATCAGTCTTAATTTGGTCTCTAGGACTCAAAACTTGAAGACTAAAAAGGTGCACGATCATGATAAAATAGTGTCATAGTAGATAAGTTGACTATTGGTCAAAATTATCTTTGATGTCAGTAGCGGGGAAAGTTTATTTCACCTTTTTGTTAAAAGTTAAATCTAAGTACTCTGCCTGAAACTGTTGTGGAATAACTTGGTCGGAGCAAAGCTTCAATAAATCTTTGTGTTTATTTTCAGTAATTGGCAGGGGTGTAGGATAGCAGTCTGGTAAGTCAAGAAACTTTGTTTTGGACGCGATTTCAATATGGGATACGGGTGTCTCCGGATCCATAGAGAATTTAACCGACGCTGATGTACGATTCTTTTTGAAAGTGGCGACTCGTATTTTAATTACTTTACCCATAAGATTTCCCAAGAAATACTTATCAGCGAGTACGTCCCATATTTTAAAATCTTTGTGAGTTAACTGCACAACTTGAAAGGGCTTTGGATTTTGTCTTGCCGTTTGAAATACCGTATACCATTGGGAAGGAGCCCAGATAGTGGTATTTTTAACATGGTTTTCAATACTCGCATGTGCAGAATCGACTGTCATGTAGGTATGACCGGTAAGTAGGAAATTTATTTGAATAGATTCAACAGTTCTGCTATGTTGCAGAGTCTCGTTCAGCATTGCAAGAACAATTTTATTCCGATGTTGACCGGGACAGCAGTCACAGTAAAGAAGATGTCGTCTTATGTTCCCGCGTTCGTCAAGCTTTGTTATGTATTTACTTAATATTGTAGCTATCTCATTAACAACGCGGTTACCCTGGCTTTCGTCCCAATAATAGCAATAAACATTGCGCGTACCATTATAAACGGCCAGTTTGCGTGTGTAAAAAATAATCTAGTATATATATAAACGGATATATAATAACATACTATCACCATATGGTGTGTTCAAGACTTTTTGCAAGTCAAAACTTATTCAAATGGATGCTGAGTCTTTTAAATAAATAGTTTTGTGCATCTTTTAGCGGTTGTATGTGTGGTGTTTCTCAATAATGTGTGCTTCGTGAGCTCGTCGTTCTTCGGGTGTAGGATCAGTTTTATTTTCGTACTAAAAACATTTCAAGTATTTGTCTTTTTTAGGTATATGGAATGCTATATTAAACTTTTCGTTGAAAACTTTTCGGAAGATGTTTTCCGAAACAAACGCCAGTCCTTGAAATCTACGGTGTTCTCTATACTTTCTATATAAATTGGCCAAGTTCTTATATTCCGCTGGAAGGTATGTTCGAGTACTATCCTTTCTACAATAATGAGAAGGAACCGCCGGTAAATATTTTATGTAGTATTCAACCGCTGTAATTTCATCGTTGCTGGTATTGTTGGGAGGAAAACTTTTACCCCTTTCAGATTCTTTGGCACTACCAAACTCATCGGCAGTCGAAACTGTATAATAAATGTATTTGTGTGACACTTCAATCGCTCTACACAAGAATTGCAGACATACTTGTCGATGAGCTTCACCATGTGTAATGTTGTACTTGTACGTTGTGGTGCGTTTTTCTGAATCTTTACTCCTCTTTCTTTTGATATTAGTTTTCTGGGTTAGGCTGACGATCCAATGCTTTCTTCTCTGTTCTGAAAGGCTCCAAAAATGCTTGAAAATGCTTAATCTTCTTTCTTCCGTTATACCACCGCAGCAAAAATTTTACGTTTAAATGTCCATCGTGCTCTCTCGGTTTCACTGCACACGACCGACTGATTTTGAGATAAGCGACTCGCTAAATAGCTATTTCAGTACAACAAAGTGAAACCAAATTGGCGTAAGTGCCAATTAATAAATGATCATTGTAAAGTAATACGGCTTATGCGACAGAGTTCTATTAAAATAGTAAATAGTAATGGGGTATATCGACATATCAATATCAAATAACATTTTAGTAATTGCGTATAAGCGACAACTGTATTGTAAAGTTGTAAATGGTAGTAAGGTATAAGCGACAGTCCCATACCAAATTTGATTTTAGTAATTGCGTATAAGCGACAGCTGTATTGTAAAGTTGTAAATGGTAGTAGGATATAACTGACGCTTAATGTTTTTGATGACAAAGGTAAAAAAGCATTAGTTCCAGCTTTCAATACAGGTACTAATGGTAAGGAGCCGTAAACGCCTGGAATCTCTACGCCAGTAAAAAGTAAAAATATATTACCGACTTATAAACCTATTTAAGTTGTGCCATTTTTACAGGGGTAAAACAAGCTTTTTTTGCCTTCTAGGATAAAAACAGGCCTAATATTGGATTGGTTGAATCGCCAAGATGCTGTAAGCTTATGAAACTAGATCCTCGCTTCGGCAGAAGGCCTTTGCCCAGTAGTGTGACATTTATAAAATACATACCATCATGCCTGTATTCCCTGAAGGGTTAGGCGAGGTGTAATAATGTACACCCACAGTTCGCCGAGTATGTTTTTAGGTCCCATGTAATATGGGGCGAGCCTATTGCCATTAATTGGGCACGAGCCAAACTCCGAGCTGCTACTGAGAATTTCATAGGAAAAACCCAATAACACTTTGCTCGACTTGGGAATCGGACCCAGGACCTCGATCATATCAGTCGCGCTTACGACCACTAGACTAACGAATCAGTTACAACATTTATAAGCTACTATTTTTATTACTTTTGGTGACTATCTTAAATGATTGATACAAACATGTATTTGCTACTTCCACCTGGAACTAATTAACAGTAATTGTTACGTCTTTCCGCAACAAACAAGAGTAATTTCATTTTTCGTCGAACCGCTCGTTATAGTCTAACTTAAAAGAAATAAATGATAAAGTGTTAAAGAAATTTTAATTATTAAATATAATTATATTAATAAAATTATTTAGTAACGGTCAAAATGATAACAATTAAGTACCTATTTCTTACAGAAATGCGTAAATACCTAATGTAAATATTTTTATTCTTTAGTATTCTTTTTAAACGATCGGAAAGAAGCAACGGATGTACGGCATCTACACCATCAATTGATGATAATATTGAGTTAAATGCTAATAATAGTACTTTAATGTAATTTATTGCTAATAGCACGTGCAAATAATAGTAGATGCTACAATAGTAATCTTTACTTACTGAACAGCAAAAAGAAGTATTCTGAGAAGGCGAGTTTCTATGTTAAAGTTTTAAAGATATTTAAAAATCGTACATAAAACTTGAAGTGAAGGAAGACCCTGCGATAACACTATAATAGGAGTTTTTGACGGGATCTTGATCTGTCATGTGGTGGTGGTAATTCATAAATTTATGTTATTTGGCCTTATATAATATAATTTGTTATTTGTAATTTGGACGTTGTTGAATTGGTTATTGTGCACAAGTGATGTGGATTATAAATAATAACTAAGAACATGCATTTTAAGTTGCCACAAAAACTCCCTTGACATGTTTAACAAGGGAGCCGCCATCTTGTTAGAGTTATGTTTAAAGATTATAAAAATAATTTTTAAAATATTATATTCGTGTAGTTGACAGAATTGTGTTTGAACATGCAATTAAATAAAAAGTTGTAATAACACCACCATAACAAGAAGTTGTTGTTAATACCCACCTATCATAAGATACGAATAGGTTAAGCACCTATTTATATGTACTAGTTGTATTAATTATAAACAAATTCCCATCGCATTAAGGGTTGTCCTTGGCCACTTAGAATCACGTAAGATTGTAGTAAAATATTTATTTATTTATTCTGGCTCACCAATAGAAAACAAATGAATTATACACAAAATAACCATTAATAATAACTTACAGAACTAAATTTGTCTTCCTATTATAGTTGAGCACAACATTTTACAAAGGTTATAGAAAGAATTCAAAAACAAAAATAAATAATGGAAGTTACTAAATACAAAACAATTCAATTCAATATAATATAAAAACTACACGGTTTTTGCGTGCTAATAGCATTTTTTTAAATCTTAACAAAAAATTATTCAGATCATTGTAAATTCTTGCTTATATTTCCGTAAAATATATCCAAGTCGCTTGCGTTATCATTGTATGCTCTGCTCTGCATATTCTGTATAACGGATTATAATAAGAGACATTATTTGGGCAACATGGAACCTTCTTACTTACTTTGATTTCGGTTGCCTCTTGTGATTATTGATAATTGACTTAACTACTTTATTGTATCCCATTTGGCGTTGATTATTATATTGTATGTGGAATAGAATAAGAGCTAAAGCTACGCCTGGATGTCAGTGTTTTATAAGGTGCCTATAATATTACCTAATGAGTAATAAGGTTTTAGAACTAATTTTACAAAATACCTACCTAAACTGTTTGTGAAATTGATTAACGGTGAACGTCACATAATTTGCAGGAGCCTCATTAGTATATTTGCCAAACGCGACATTTTCAACTAAAACAACAACGTACCGAGCCAAATGTGGATCATATGTGCGTAATTGGGTTGTATTTTGTTTATCATATTACCGACTTTGTGTACACCATCATTTGTGATAGGTACATTGAATTAACAATGCGGTTTTGAGCTTAATCAAAAGGAGATTGTAGTAAGAAACGGATAAAGTCCTCAACCTAGCTTGTTATCTCAGTACATTGCAAGTACCTATACTGTCAAGAATTACAAATGAGAGAAAATTTGTTAATAACTATGTATATAGTTGTACTGTATACAATACGCTTAGTAAATTGGCATGTCAAATTGTTTAACCAACACCTTAGCATTGCGCATTTTAAGCAAACAAATGGTTTTTAATCAGGTTAAATAGGATTAATATATGTGATTTAATATTTGATACAGATGCTATGAACATAACAATTAAACTTCGTAACTAGTATGTACTTGTAATAGGTAATTAAATTTTCATATATTTCTTACCAATACATGATGGACCCTTACATATTTTCATAGCAAAGTCTACTAAATAAATTATTGCTATGTTCATTTTAATAAAAGTTTAAAGCGAATAAAATTAATATCACTATTTCTAACTTATTTATATTTTGCTCATAATACATTATATTTAATAATAAACCTACACTTGGGCCGCAAGTCCCGGGGGCTGGTCGTGTTTCCGTCTCTCTGCCACACGATGAACCCGGCACCCGCACGGTGAATCCATTGAATGCTAAGATCTTAGTCTCTTAATTTCCTGACCATTATACTATATCATCTTTTGACTCAAGGTTAGTTATGAATTTCCTTGTCGTCAATCAGTACATAATCTATTTCCCTTAGATTCGAAGATATTCTTTAGATCCCTTAGATATAAGTAACCTACCTATTGAATACATTTACTTTACAAAATATAAAAAAAGTAATCAGTGACAAGGTAAAAACGTTATTAGTATTAGTCTGTAGTTAATTTAATAATAATAAAATTTTATCATAAAAATATTATAGTATAGAGCGTACTTATTAGCCATTACGTATTTCTTTAAACCACTTATTCCTCGAAGGTGTTTTTTTTTGTAGCATCGCCATATCTCCTTTTATCTTCACAAAAATTAGTAAGTATTTCGAACATCATTTTAAAGCTTATGTTCAGGTTATAGACAATACATAAATTAATAGTTTACAGGTAATATGTAGGTGCGCCATATCATACTTACAAACGGATACTAATTTGACAGCCGTTAGATTGTTTACATTACATAATATACGAATCTATTAAAATGACATAATTTTAATTTCTTTATAGCTATTTACGTTTGAGTAATATTTCTCAGTCTTTTCATTTCCTCTAGAGCGTCATTATTGCATTTTTCCCTAGCAGTTTAGAGCGATGACTCGAATGCAGAGTAGAACGTAAATAGTTCTTTAATTTTGTGAGATAGACCATGGATCCTAACAGTTATAAACAAAACATCTGTACAACGACGAACTAAAACGAAGAAAAATCGCGAAGAAAAAGTAAAAGCAATTTAATGAAGCAGTTGAAAAATTATGAAATTGGCAGAAAAACGATAGCAGAATTCTGGATTTAGAGTTTCCGGCTACATCGATAGGCTTTGGTCACCATCTAAAGATATGTGTGCTAAGACAAAACAAATCCAATGAGCCTTAACTCGAAGAGGCTATCTTGTTTAACTTGGCTCCTAAAAGGTATAATATTCATTTGGAATCCTTACACCCCGATGCAATCCAAAATTAAATACAGGCCTAGATTCCAATTCCTAATGGTCTAGACATTATTTATTGGAAAAAAAGGACTAATGTAATTTGCCATTAAACAATTCTAGTGGCGATCTCCCGGCTCCACCCTCAGCCCTATATCATCATTTGTAATGGAAGGTAATCATGAAAACAAAACAACCGAGCCCAAACTCAACTATCATTCCAGTTTCCTTCAGGGAATTCCAGTGGCAATCTACCGGCTCCATCTTCAGACCCTCGATATCAATAAGTACCTACTCATAGCAAAAAACAGATGAGCCCAAATTAGACTGTCTTACCATTTCCCATAAAGGAGTTTCTGTCTATAAATCTTGACTTCATCATCAGACCAGCTCCATGGTACCATAACATTTCATTGTCATTGATCTTGCATAATACGCTAAATTTTATCTCAATCGAATACCAAGAAGTGGTTGAAAATTGATTTGCAAATTTTGAAGAAGCAAGTTAAATAAAAGCTTGTAATAAAACAAAAGTTTTAGCAAGCTACTTGATGGTGTAGAATGATTCTTATAATGTACACGTGCATCGTAAAATTTCACTCGTAACATTATTTTTTATTGCGCATAGAGAAGAATATAAAATAGGTATTCCAAAAACAACATTAAAAAAAAATATAATCCCTCTGCGTAAATTCCAGCCGCGACTTAAGTAGGTAACAAATAACTCGCAAGTTACACTTTAGTGCACTCCAGGGTTTCGTATAAGCGATTTGTTCAATTTTCATGTCCCAGTAAACGTTGGCAGCTATAAAGTTTATTGCTTCCTTCCATGCATAATTTCTTGGTTTATAACTACATAGTTTCGTTAAATTTTTGAATGAAAATCACAGCAGCATTGGCGTACCTAGCGAATTTTCCTCGAGGGACAGTGGTCAGCTCGATGATAAGCCACTATAAGCTAAATATTCCACCGCTGCGACCTCCCCCTCACGCGTCAAGTCAAGCCTAGTTCCGCTCCTCGGTGTGAAACCCTTGAGTCTGGCAGCCGCCCGCGCTATACAGGTGACATTGCACTTGCAATCACTTAGCTTCCCACATACACCATTACTCACAATATGTATATACATACGTGCACACCGCATAGGTACATAGATTCTCTAAAGAACCTTTTTTTACGCTAATTAGTGTAGACCATATTTCAGAATACTAGATACATATACACATGTTCCTTCCTTCCCCCCAGGAGGCAGGGACTTGTATATATGTATATGTTAGTTTATCTCGAATTTTACGGATAGGGAATTAATTAGCCAGATCGCGACTTATTTCCAATCGCGGCAACAGTCCAAGCCGAGGTCCGGCCACTTTGGCACCCATACTTGCTTGTTTCCCACGCTTTCGCGGCTGAGTGCCTTGAACGGTCGCTTCCATGTCTGGTAAAGCTGCAAAAGCCATCAGCGGCTCTGTTTTCGGATAGGGGGGGGCCCCTCAGGGGCTAATAGTATAAAATAAAAAAGCCAAATTTTTTTTTTCAAGATTAACAGGATAAAAACAATTATAGGTATATTAAATAAAAACTGAAGATTTTTCTAGTCTGAGCAATTTAGGATGGGAAGTCAAAACCCTGCCTTGATATCACTGTGTTATTTTACGTTTTTATTCGACGCAATAAATCTTATTCATCTTTAATTAGTAAACTCACTTTTAACCTGTCAAGTCTTCGAATTCAAGATATTATATTTTACTAACTTACACTTTTAATTGAAATTGTTACCAATTATAATAATAAAACCTGCCATTTCATGTACATTTTAATTGAATCAATAAGCAACTTCAGAACTTTCTAGATATTATATTCTTCTAAGTCTACCTTTACCCAGTGAAATGAAAAAGATCGAATTAAATAAATCAGTTTAACGAAATTCTCTATAAAAAGCTTTAGATTGAAAGGAAAATAAATTAGCTATATTTATTACTTAATATAAACATAAGCTATTTCTTCGGAAATATAACAAAATATCAATACATATTTATTGTCGGCCAATGAAGTATGGTAAATATAAATTATACCGCTTTTGGATTAAAATTGATTTTTGGGACTACTTTTCACATGATAAAGAGTGTTAATCTCAAATTCATCAAGCTCGTGCGAGCTTACACGCGCAGGTGTGTTATAAAAAGAAGAAAAGACGCGAGAAACCAGTAAAATTTAGTTTGCAACAATTTAGTGTTGACACCTTTACCAATCACGAAGCCAGTTGCATGTATTACACCGATTTAAAAATTTCCTATATATACGAAGCAATAGAGTACTCAAGTAATATCTCTACAGTCATTCAGGATATGAAACGGTGCTCTCAGCTACTTCAAAAAGGCATAATATATTTTATATGTGTCACAACACAAAAATAATTTAGGTTATAAATTTTCTTAACTAGCCAATATTCAGAGAATGGCGATCATATTTCACAAATTTTGTTATTAATTAATTAGGTCCTCTCTGAAAATGTGAACATCGGCATAAATTTACCCTCGATGGACTTTATTAAAATTTTCCAAACTTTTGGACGATCACAAATTTTGACCAGCTTCGAAATTTCACCTGTCGGTACTAAAATATATTATGGGTTGAAACAGTTTTCATAAAAGCAATAGAGCTTTATTTCTACATTAAATATATTTTCGTGTAGTTAATAAACTACGATCACAATGTTCTTATTTTTTAAAACCAAATCTAGTATTTTCTTTATTTTATCGTTATAGGTTTATCATTGTGGCTATAATCTCACCCGATCTTAAGTGACGACGTGACTCAAGATGTTAGCATGTTAAGTCTAGTGGAAGACTGGCCCTCAAAAACAGCTACCTATTGGTGCTTGACGACTGATTTTTAACTTGTTTTTAATTTTTAATTTCTAACTAGCCAGGAAGCCCTACCACCATGTTAAGGTTTCATCAGGATGTTTTTCTTCACCAATAGCTCAGGTTCTTTTCAGGGATTCTAACTCACGGAGATCGGCGCGATGTTCGTACATTATAAAATATCACAAAGCCATTATTGCTTTAATTTTTTTTTTTTTCAATAAGTATTTACCTAGTACCTAGTATTGAATTCATAGTCTCATCTCATTGCATAAGATAAATTATGAGAGCTTTCAGATATTTAAGCTGAATACCTATTTATGGTTTTATTGGAAATGCTCTACTTCTATACTATAGTTTCAGCACGTTGTTTGCTTTTATCGAAAGTTTCGCCTTATTGTAGGTTTCAAAACTCCACCGTTCAACATATCGTGTAAACGAGCAACCACTTTATGGCTTCAAATAATAACAGAACCGTTGTATATAATTAGGTATCCTGAAACTTCTTAAACATAGCACTCAATAAAAATAAAAACAATCAAATTTAATAGTAATTTTATGATAGAATTCAGGCTAAATTTTGTATTATCAATTGCAAATCATGGAGGTTAAAATTATAATTGTATAGAGCACTCACAAAAAGGTTTTTTAATTTCCTACAAATAAATATCTCTTTTCAGAAAAAATATGAGTTACATTTTGAAAGCACGAGTTACGTCAGAGTTAAATTAAATTTTATTTTTATAACTTGTTGTGAATGTACACTCGAAAATTCTGTTTTTTAATCATTTTCCATGCTTATAATAAACCTCACGAATATTTATTTGTATTTGAAATGTCACCTTTGGTACGAACGTCAAGGTGTGTGGGCTTAATATTTTTTATATTACATTTATCGCATAGGTACTTCTAGAACTTTTCACCGTTTTAATCGAGTTTTGGACATGTAAAGACATCCATAATATTCACTAAACTAAAAAAATATAGGCGAGGGAGGTACCTTCCGAAGCATTTCACCTTGAAGTAAGGTATACTTTTCAGATGATACATGACAAATCTTTGATTCGAAATCGAACTATTTCGATTATGTGGTAAACACTATGTTAATTTTCTAGCACCATATGCAGCGACGATGGTATGTACGTTTGAAAACTACATGACAAGGCTCTATTCTAAGACGATGCTGTCCTCTGAAAGACCACGCCGCGTGCGTTTTGTCTTCTCGCGCCTATACTGCGCATGTCCCTCTTCTTTCTTTATTACAATGATGACTACGGTGCCGAAGAGGTTGTCTAACAAGAGGAAGTTACTTAACTTTATATTATACTTCAATACACAGCTTATAAAGTGATTATTATAGGCGGATAAAAGAGTAGAAGAAGACCGTAGTAAGTATACTTTGTGTTAGGAATGATATATACATTTAAGATGTGAATACTTTTAGATGGCAGCTGCATAGAGAAGAGGGAAAATGTAAGCATCTTTCGCCGACCCTACTTAGGTGGGCAAAAGAAGAAGACAGTCTATAAAACGATCTGTATCACAGTGTCAAAACAATAATTAATATTCTATTAAGATGAACATATATGTATATCTACATCGTATGGTGAACACCCCCGTGAACAATGGACTCCCGGAGATGGACGAAGTTGGGTTGATAACTCATTTTGACTATACATAGTTAAGCTTCTAGTTCGGAATTCATGACAATGTATTATCAAATACGTTAAAAGGCAATTCAGTTATCTATACAATTAATAAAATTGATATGTCGGTTTGTAATGTCAAAATAACAGCTTTTTACTAAATGCGTGTTAAGAAAATATGTACGATACTCGATACCTATAACATACAATTAATGAAATTGAAGTGCCTGTTTGTAATGTCAAAATAACAGCTTTATACTAAATGTATATGATGAAAGTACATACGATACCTATAACAAAAACCACTATTTAAATTTTTTCTCTATCTGTCTGTTTAAGAATAATTTCATATATAACACTAGCTGTGCTTGCGACATCGTTTGCGTGGAATATTGTGTATGAAAAACAGCGATAAATTGTTGGTAATGGCGCAGTGTTTGTAGATTGTTTCTTATTAAGGGTTTATTTGTGTGCTTGTCTGCATTATAGTTACTACAAACTTATATTGTTTATGTAATATATTATGCTTCTATGTATTTTCCATTTGTTTATGTATGCCTGCTTTGTTTTCTTTTTTTAGTGACTTACCCAATCCATACAGGAGGCGGCAGCTATGGTCAATCCAGAATTTGTGTTCTACAAATATATTCTATATGTACGTTTGTTTGTTCGTCGTTTGTTGTGAATGTGTATGTAGTATTAGGTGCTTACATTTGAATTTGTTGAACTGGCTACTTTGATGCCAATTTGGTTAGAAATTCAAATTTATTTCAAATTTAGGCTTGTGTATTAGTGTCCTGAATTTAGTGATTAATTTGTTTTCGCACCATTTGATAATTATTACATTTAAAGTATTTTTAAGAAGTCTTTTAGCAAACAACATATTTTGAATGTTTAATAGCTTTTAGGGGTAAAAGATTTTTCTTTTGGAGATGTATTGTCATAAGAGTTGACAATACCCTAAACTATAAACCTCTCACTATTATATCTATGGAACTGGGTCATGTGACTTGTTTGTTTACACTCTTGATTCCTTTTGAAGAAATTAACTTTTTATGAATAAGTATTTCATTGCTATTTGATATTTTATAAAATTTGGAAATGTGTTGTATTAAGTTATTATTTGATTATGTTGGCACTACTGATAATTGTAAAGAAAAGAGTCTGAAGCGCCTACAAGTTTCCTTGGTCACCACAATCTTGCCGAATCTATGTTTAAATTAATAAATTACACCTAGCAAGTACTATAGACTTAGTGTTTGAAATTGACTGTTAATCGGGCAAGTTTGACGATTAGGTAAGGATAGATTAAAATTAATTGCCCCCAGGGCTGCCTTTGGCGAAACATTGATTACCGTGAGGGTTAACACTTCATTTTCCTTGAGACCCTTATTAATCTTAACCGCCTGACCTTACACGAGTTTTGTATTAGGGGTAGGTACTATTTGTATTACTACATCACTTTTGTGTCGATATATTGAAATAGGTAGGTGTATTGTTTCTTGAATACATTATACATAAACATTATATCTTCTATTGAAATTGTTGTATATTATTTAGGTACCTACCTATTCAATTACTTATTATGTAGTTATGATCGGTGTTTATTTAATTGTATAGTAGCATAAACACTATACTATATTAACAATGTTATAAAGAGTAATAAAAGGTTAAATTTGGATCTCAAATTATTGCATAAAGAGATTGCATATAAAAATTATGGTAATTAATATTATACCTACTCTATCTATTCCGATCTATAGTAATAACATATTTTCATAATCTGTGTAATGCCTAACGTCATGATAAATCGAGAGCTTGTTAAATAAATTTTTCAACACACTTGCTCATAAAGTGGCTCTAATATCACCGCAATTAGGCACATAATGACACCTGTAATCAAACTGTGACTTTTTCATTGCTATTATTCACAAGTGAGTTATAAAGTTTTTTTTTATTTTATTGGTCGAGTTGCTTTGTTCTTAAAAAAGTTTCGATACAAAAAAGATAATGAACAATAGAACAAATAAATTAATGTACCTATTGCTCGCTCATTTCATACATCTTCGTATTTAAATAGATAATTTCAACTTATACGTGTTTAATAAATAAAACTTACAATATAACTTTTGTTTTCTCTGTAATAAAGAAAACTTTAAATTCCCCATTTTATACGTGGCTAAAACGCTATCTGCGGAAAGCAAAAAAAAAGAAACCTCATTCCTTTAGTCTATGGCCGATCACCATTGTTAGATGCGCGCGCAAACTGATTAATTTTTCCCGCCATAGCGAAAAAAAATTCACAACTCGTTGTCACTGTTGAAATTTTAGTTATTTATTAATTAAAATGTCTACAAGTACTAGTTATGAAGAAAATGATTTATGTTGTACACCGCCCGATATAAGATGTAAAGCCCTTAACGTTATGCCAAGTTTACTACCTTAAAACTCCAAGGAAAAATGATTTTTTATTATTATTTTCTTCACAAGTGTGTTGAAAAACGTCGTATGATACACGTGTGTATTGGTGATTACCGTCCTCGGCTCTCTTAAGACCCTCACCTAGCGGCTTAATGTACCACTTGTACCATAATGTACTATTATCATTTTCTATTATATCTATACAAATAAATAAATAAATAAAATTAAAGTGGCTGTTTGTAATGTCAAAATAACAGCTTTTTACAAATTGATATGATAGTATTACGGTAGTTATTAAAAAAAATGCAATTTTTAAATATTTTATCCGTCCGTCTGTCTCGCTGTTTGTTCCGGCTAATATCCGAAACGGATAGACCGATTTTGGCGCGATTTTCACTGGCAGATAGCTGATGCTATAAGCCTAAATAAGGCTACTTTTATTTTAGAAAAAGAATTGCGGTTCAGCGCCAATAAAAATCAATTCGGAAAAACGGTGAGTTTGCTTACGCTGAGTAGATCATAAGAGTTATATCAAATTCATGTACTAAATAAAATTGTAGATCGGAAAAATATCTCCAAAAAAGTCAGCAAGAGTATAAGTTTATCTTCTAAGGATTATCCATAATAAGCATTTTTGTATTTAAAATAACCGGGAAGGGGGGGGGGGGGGTAGCATGAGTCACGCGTGTTACCGCTCGACAGCGTACTGTAGTTCACGCGAGCGCAGCCGCGGACACGGCTAGTTTAGTTTAAGTGTATCATTTTACTACCAATAATAATAAAATTAAATTCCACACAATTAAAGACGTAATGTTGATTTACTTATATATAATATAAATACGTAAGAAGGTCAAAAGATGAGCTTTGAGACACACGCGACTTTTAATTAGTAATTTCACGGTCTTAAGGCTCCCCGGAGCGACGTTTGAATGGCTCGTTCTACTCTGTTGAGAAGTTAGGAAGTCGTGACGTCACGGGCTATAAATCATATTTAATCGTTCGAATTAAGACCGGCTGAGGTAAAATTTGTAGGCGTTTTCTCTACTTTAAAGTGATAAGGTTGGTGAAAATGTGGCTTAAACTCGTTCCACCATTCGTGTTCATTTTACAGAATAAAGCGACTTTATACATACCTACATAATATATTTGCTGGATGGTAGAACTGAACAGTAGTGTTCGACTGGAAAGCAACCACCATACACAAGATATAGTGACACGCTTAGATATATCAGGTTCTGGGATCAGCAAATGTATATCCAGTAATAAAATGGGGAGAGCTAGGGGCCTGTACCTAACTGGGTCATAACCACCATGCACATGATAATAAACCAGCCAAAGCGTATGATATAATTCGAGGAGCTTGTGACAACTAGCGATGGATTTTCGATGCCAATGATGTAAAAAAAGAAGAGTATGTCAGCTTCCTGCCAGACATAACACCCGCCTGGTTTGAGGATCCTCCCTTCTCAATGGTTACCCATATATGGGGACCCCGAGCATATGAACGTATGATACTATTCTAAAGGAGCTAAAACTTTCTATGTTTTATCTACGAACCATTTACACAGCGCACGCAGTGGATGCTCTCAAAAGGAATAAATTTTGCCCGTTTTTGAAATATTTTTCATTGTTGCTCCGCTCCTGTTAGTCGTAGCGTGATATTATATAGCCTATAGGCTTCCTAGATAAATGGACTATCCAAAATTTAAAAAAAATTCCAGCCGAACCAGTACTTCCTGAGATTAGCGCGTTCAGCCAAACAACAAACAAACTTTTCAGCTTTATAATATTCGTATAGATATAGTTAGCATAAAAAGGAATAATGTAGCTTTCTTTCAGAGAAAAAAAATTAAAATCGGATCAGTAGTTTCGGAAATGACCTCATGCAAACTCATAAACTTTCCTTCCATCTATTCAGCAAAGACAACCCTTCCCCAAATATCTCCACAAGGACCGGTCCTGCGCTACTCGCATCCAATGACTTTCCGCATCCCTCACTGCGGCTTTATTTGTTTTATATGCAGAAATCATGTAGGTGTTTGGTATATAATTATAGGGTTCGCATAATATATTTAGTCACATTATGACATACAAATATTATATTAAATTAAACTAATTGCCTTAAAATATACTTTTACTTTACAACATTCATTATCCTTTAAAATATTACATCTACTTATAACAGACATGCGTACAATATTCTGCTTTATAATTATTGAATTCTGATATAGAATAAAATGATTTTTCTAAAGCCACAATTTTAATTTTCTGGCAAACCTTTTTTCTGGCAGTTCCTAGTGTAGGATAATGGTGGGTCTGTCCATACTGTGTCTTCAATTACGTGGCTAACACTAGAGAACTCTACGGCCCCAATGGCCTTGCATTCTACAAGCAATGTGCCCTATCCTCTGCCACTTAACACCACTGCCATAAAGTATAACCTCTATAATATAATAAGGTAGATGAGGCAATAACTAATAAGATTATAAGGCAGTGAGATCAGGAATAGATTAAACTTTTGTTCAAATACTAGGGGCATAACGTAGAATATAATATGTACAATACCGTGGTTTAATTAGTTAACTCTATCACCAAGTTTACTGATAACAAACACAGCGGTTACTTTGATTAACAAAGTAATCCTTGCTAATTAAGGCTTTGTTACCGAAACAGTTTCAAACAATGTTCCGGGTCGGTGGATTTTTAGTAAAACATGTGCCTACTTCTCTTTTAATACAAAAAAATATATTCGTTTCGTTTTTTTTTTTTTTATATAAGGAAGAAAAGAATGCGGGTAGGATCTAGACAAATAAATAAGAATCATTGGATAAATTTTAGTATTATCAAAACGTTAAATCCTTTGGGGAGCTTTATAAAACATAAGTCGCTAATATTTCGAGATGACTAATAATTATTTACAGTAATGAGATTTTCCAATAAATGTAGTTATGATACAAGTAAAAATTTTATCTGTGTTTTGAAAGAAATGATGTTAGGAAAGTCTGTCAGTAGTGTTATGACTGAAGTCCCTAAATTAATTAAGATAAAAAATGTTTTATAGTTTACTTCTTTAAAGAGATGTGTAATCGACAAAATCATACAATACATGGCAAAAAAATGTTGATTGTAAGGTAAGGGTTATAGAATCGCAGACACCTGCGCATAGCGCACACGACCGTACAAATTCAAAGATGGTGAAGTACAAATTCGTGCAACTTGATAAATCCTTATTTCGCGGTGGTCACCGTTACTTTGAAATGTACTTCATATCATCAGGTAAATCACATTCATTACATTGTGTTCATGTCTAAATATGGATAAAAAAACAATAACCTTCACGGTTGTGAAAATTTAGATAAATAATTGTACATATTACAAACTACTATGTAGGAAGAATTACCTATGTATGACAATAAACTTATGTTATCCTTGGTATTTTGGAGACGTTTCAACGTTGGTTAATTGGTTAAATTCGATTAGATTTAACAATTATCTATTTGCAAACTTCAAATATTTATTTATATAATCACAATTACTATAATATTTTACCTTATTAAATTCTAATATACCAACAACCGCCCCGTGACTTCGTTCGCGTTAAATGCAATATAAAATTTATTGCCCTCGTAAGTGCTATAATTTATTCCTGGATAATTTTGCTTCCTAATTAGGAATCATTTTTAGAATATAATTAGAAACGTTTCAGAGATTACCTTCTACAAAAATCCTCAAAAGGTTTACCTCAATATAGCATAAATGGACACTATTAAATAATTGTCATAAGTGTATAAAGGCCAAATGAATGTCTAAAAAAATTAACTTTTTTATATTCCTAGCTCAGTATCGAACCCGAAACTCATAAGACGGAAGGCATGCGGTCTGACCAAGTAATTTCAGCTTGCGTTGCCCACCCTACAATCACCGGGACATAAGTTGTTGTCCAACATTAACCCGGAGCCGATGACGTTGAATTTGTGAGACACGATCACATTTTTCAGCTCGTTTTTATTATTTCACGTGCACTACGGCTGCTAGGTATCGAGTAGCTGAAAAATACATATCTCCTTGTGGGGTGCAGTATGTATTTAGTCACTAGAGATGGTGAAAGCTGTCTAAGCGTATAAACGATTTCACGGGACAATTTTAAGTGTAATAAAAATAATATATGTTTTATTATATATTTATTAGAGTTTAGAACATAATTCTATTTATATTATTATAATAAATACTATATAAAACTAATTGAGAATGTTATCAAATATTACAATTTTTATTTAATCTCTGTAAGACTAATCTATAGTGAAATAATTATATTTTTCAATTTACATTAATATTTTGAAGCTTATTCTATTAGTATAAATTTGTAATCAAAACTTCAGACTTTGTTATACAAATGATATTTTCCAGCAGAAACCAATTTATAGTAATTATGTATTATCAACTAATGCCATCTGTTAATTATTTTTGGAACTAAATTAGAATTAGCAGGCATAAGTTGAAAGTTCTAAGAAATCTGCCTTTAAAAGCAATTTCAGGGGACTGTCAGTTTTACGTGTATTATTTATTTTCTCGATGAATTAAAATATTTACTGAGCATTATACAAGGTGTCCAGAAAGGGTATCGGGTATTTGTTTTCGCGCCATATTCGAAACGGGGCGTCTAAAGGGTGCGGGGAGGGGTTCGTGGCGTCCACCATTTTGTGGAGTTTTAGTCACGATGGAACAGTACTCGGGGACGCATCGCGTATTTTGCGTACGAGCGTATTATCGTAATGGTGATTCAATAGTGACTGCTCAACGCCTCTATCGTGCGGAATATTGTACATGCCACGCGCCAAGTGACGATAGCATTAGGAAATGGATCAAGATGTTCGAAAATACAGGTGCGACAGTTAAAATTCAAAACACTGGTCGTCCTCGTTCAGTTCGCGATGAAGAAACAATTGAAAAAGTTGAGGCGTCGGTTCGTCAAAATCCGTCTTTATCCATCCGAAAGCGAAGCCAAGCGTTGAACATCAAAAAATCGTCTTTACATTCGATTTTAAAGAAAGACTTACATCTAAAAGCCTATAAAATTCAATTGGTTCAAGAATTGAAGGATACGGACTATGCTAATCGACTGAATTTTGCGAACGAAATGCTGCAGCGATTTAACAACTTTAACAACATACTGTTCAGTGACGAAGCAAATTTTCACCTGAATGGTCATGTTAATAAGCAAAATTGTCGGTACTGGGCAGTGGAGAATCCGAGACGAAAGCATGAACGACCCCTGCATAGCCCAAAGGTCGTTGTTTGGGCCGCTATGTCTGCTAAAGGCATAATTGGTCCTTATTTTCATGAAGATCAACGAGGCCGAGCAATTAATGTGAATAGTGACCGTTATTGCGATATGTTGCGAAATTTTTTGGTCCCAGAGTTGCAGGAGTTTGCAGATTTCAACTCAAGAACGTGGTTCCAGCAAGATGGGGCCACTTGCCATACCTCAAATGACTCAATGGAAGTTGTTAACGAATTATTCCCTAATAAAGTCATTTCGCGAAGGGGTAAAATCAACTGGCCTCCCAGAAGCCCCGACCTTAGCCCGCTTGACTATTTTGCATGGGGATACCTTAAAAGTAAGGTTTATCAAAACAATCCGACGAATCTAATCCAGTTAAAGCAAAACATCAGGTCAGAAATTGCAGTAATATCGATAGCTATGTGTCAACGTGTTATCGCCAATCTTCGTTTCCGTTTAGAAGAGTGCCAGCAACGTAACGGTCATCATTTGGATAACATCATCTTTTCCAAATAATTCTCCAATTCATATGCTAATAATAAACAATAAACTTTTTTATTGCATACAAATAATTTTTGTTTCATTGAACTTACAAATACCCGATACCCTTTCTGGACACCTTGTACAAGACGTAACTAAAAACTTTATATAATAAAACATTCTTTCACTAATAAAAAGCTACGTTCTTTCTGAGTGATATAGTTATTATCTTATCTTATTTATTTCTTATTTAGTTTTATGTTGTAATTCACACAAATGAAGTTACATGTCATTGTAAGTATTATATAGTAGAAATAAAGTTTTGTAAATTTGCTAATGTGAAAGAAGCAGTGAGAGCTTTGATTTCGGAAACACCACCATCGTTATCATCAACTGATCTCAGGGCTCCGTGTAGAAAGTAGTAATCATTTAAAATTAGAAGGACTGTAAAGAGGTTTGCCATTCTCTTATTGAAAAAAAAAAATAAAATAAAAAAAAAACAGATATAAAACGAATTTATAATAAAACTTCGAAACAGTGTATCTGAACCTACACACTACACAGTACATAAAATAAGCTACAAACAATAAAAAAGGAATTACAAAAATAAATTTGAATATTTAGTTATTCTTATTGCATAATAACTTAAAGTTATGCGACTAACAATCAGCATTAAGTGGTAAACTTATACAAGTGCTCGTTATAGCAATTTTACTCTTCATCATCTTTCATACAAAAATTCTAGTTATAGAGACCTCGACGAAAGAAATAAAATATCTGGAAGCAACTTGCACATTTCGCCTGGCTTCCATAAATAACCGCTCTGTATTATTACAAGCGCCTTAATCAAAAGATAACATCTAAACCATTGTCGGAGGCGACTTAATCGGGGTTTTTCGCTGTTACTACGGGTTTACGATACTGTTTATACGTAAATGAAATAATTGTATAAAAAAATTATTTGCTATTTCCGCTTACAACTGATTAAGAGTTCTAGAGTCTTCATATATAAAAAAAAACTTTATTGTAGAACCGATTGTTAGACTTTTCTCATTTAAACTTCAAAGGCTGATTTAAATTATAAGCTTCTTCATTTTGTTAGCACAACCAGCTTGCTTTGTAGCTTATTGGCACATATAAAAGTAAACAAACACTCTGTTGAGTCAAAACTGAGCTACTAAGAATTAAATATAATAAAACAATAGGAAAATCTAGACATACTATTCTAAAATAAAAGTTAATATCAATATGTTTTATGGTAGATTAAATAATAATTAATAAATAATTATTGTTACAAAAATATAAACAAATTATACATTTAATCAATATATTCAATTTTCGAAAATGAACTAACATAAAATAGAAAAAAATATTATTTAAAAAAATCTAATTCAGTGGGACTCGAACTATCGACCACTCGTACTGTACATACTACACTGCGTACAAGTCTGGTCAACACAAGTAGATGAATTCGACGATATTTCTTTTTCTCGAACAGCTTCCATCCGTCAAACACACGATAAGGAACATTCCAATAGTTACAAAAATATGTTGTAGATGAGACGTGAAACGACAAGATTGATGTTGATTCTATCGCAGCTAGCAGACAAGACGAAAGAAATTTTCTACGTCACTAAAGTTTCAACTCGTCATATTAATTACAGGTACAATATTATCTTAAAACTACATTATAGGGTAATAAGTAAAATTGAAATGAGTAGACGAAGCTACATCACGTTAAACCTTTATGTGATTTGGGTCTAAATGCGTTTATCGGAATCCACTGGCAGGTGATTGACGAAAGATTTACAACTCGCGAATGGTAGATATAAATTGATGAGAACTAGAAAAGCCTAATACTTAGTTAGGCTAACTTTATTAACTTTACGACATAAAGAAATATCTTTGGAGAATTATCTATACTTGAAGCAGTCCGACTGATGGAATACCTCCATCTTACAAAAGATCACAGCCAAATAACCGTGAGTTGTGTTCCTGCAGTGAGTATGTTTCCAGAGCTCCTTGGGGGATATTCAAGGTTGGTAACGCGCTAATACCACTTATATAGCCATTTACCATTAGCAGGCCGTATGCTTGTTTGCCAACTGAGTTGTATAAAAAAATTGCCAAATCTTATTTTTATCTTGCTTTCTCTTCGTTCGTGCATGCATGCATAATGATTCATACAGAAAATTATTTATTACATACTATAATATAGTATAGAAGTAAAGTTTTATTGTAACGAAAACCTGTAGTAGGGGATGATTCGTGGATAAAAATAATATAATAATCCGAGCGTAACCATAAAATGCAGAACAGTACGCTACAGGCAAACTCAGTGCCCTGAGCACTTAAATAATTTTACACACAGTAAAACAATTGAGTTGTTGCCTTATAAATTATGTTCTCTATCATATCGAAGGTGGAAAGCCTAATTGACTAACCTACCTATATAATATCACAAAATTATAGACGATAGGCAATTACGCTTTCCACGTCTATATAGTGAATCATAATTGTAAAAATCCAAAATAAAACAATATTTGCATTGAATAATCATTGTTGAAAATGATGTCACAAATCTCAAAAGAAAATTCATACAACATTATAGAAGATGGCCCTTCGATTAAGAATATAATAACTGACGAACTTGTATTTTTCATTACCGCATAAATTCCATTACATAATTATACAGTAATAAATAACTTAGTTAATTACTAAAACGGTATCTGTTTCATCAGTGCACGAACTAAATAAAATAACCAACTAGTTAATTAGCCGATCAATCAACGAGTCAATTGGCTGAATAAGTTTAAACATAACTGCTTTTGAAATTTTAAGTAGCATTGATTAACTACTTGTGATAGTACCTCGTTCATTCAATTTTAAGGGAGGTAGGAATTTTATTAATGTTCACTTTAAGTTTGATTGACATGATTCAAATAATATAAAAAATATGTTTCTGAAACATAATATTGCGACAAAAATATTAATTGTGTAAATAACAAAGTTCATTATTATACCGCCTTAAATAACACGTTATGCCTGACATAATTTTATGTACTCACATTAATATTATACTGTTGTGGTAAAATGGACAGATACTCACCACGTTTTAATTTATTTACTCTAGAGTAGTTAAACCACTAATTTGTGACTGTAACCAATAATTCACATGAAGTGCGGACACTCGGCCAATCGTGACATGAAAAGCAAACCATTAACGTGCACCTATTATAGGCACGTTGTTTTTCTGAAAATTATGGATATATTATACTCACACCGTATCATGCAACAAACTTTCTTTCAAAGAGTATTCAAATTTGAATAATTAAGTATTTCTTTATGCAGGTCAGTATTTTGAAGGTAACTATCGATAGTTCTTAATCTCTTGGTAGCGTTATTTTGTTGGGGGAATGATCCACGTTTACTATTAGCTTTAATAACAATTTTAAAGTTATAGGCTCAAAATAAGTATATGAGAAAAATGAAATAAAAAGATGTAATGGCAGTGTTCGTGATATCCACGACCAGCAAACGCCATTCGCGTTAGTTAGTGCTGGGTCCTTAAAAAATATCCTATTCGCTATTCGTGACTGCCGCCAGTGATAACTGTTATACAAGAAACAAACCTCGAGTATAAATTCCTAGAAAAAGACAAGGCATTCCGATCGCGTGGAACACACACTCATGCAAACCTTATCAGTCGTTTACGTAATCAAAGAAACATTTTGTTAGAATGACTTACCTTTACCCTTCCTCTAAAAGTTATTCGTGTCATAAATCAATCAAATTAATTCCAGAAATTTTGACCTCTGTTTTTTGCCAGATATAATATAAGCGAGCCACTTTGGACTAAGACAGTTCTTGGACATCAAGGCAAATACGGAAAGCGATAAATGGCAGAAATCTATAGGAGGACTACAACCACAGATAAGTGCAACTTAAAGTACAGACGTCTACACTATATAGACTTTATCTCTGTACTACAAGTAAGACCGAGAATATCTGTAAAAATGAGATTATTGTATTGCCATTTTGTATGAACAAATCATTTTACTGCAAACGGCATTTTATTACCTTCAGCTGTAAAAATAACCTGTAATAAACTATATGTTACTATACTGTACGCCTTAGTAGTATCAAATATCTTTATCATCAAAAATCTTCATCAATTAATAAGATTATTAAAGATACTTGACAAATAATACCAGCCTGTACATCTCCCACAGCTAAGCCTCTTTCAAAAGGAAAGCATTAATTGGATTATTGCGTTTAATACTTTACTTAGCTACACTAAGAAGGTATAACGTCCAATAAGAATAACGTAAATAACAGTCTAAGCAAAGATGTGAGCACTCATTTCTAAGGACAGACAAATACGCTAGTACTTAATAGTGTGCTTTGTAAGCTGATCTGCCTTATATGCTTGCATTTGGTACTTTGAATCACAAATTTGTTGAATAGTGAAATAGCTAATCATTATCATCTAATGGTCTACAGCCGTGGTTGGTGGCCTGATCTTTGTAAAGTATATTCCTCCGGATCTGTCTCCACCATTTCCAACTCTTACCACCTATTGTTTCCAAATCCTTATGAACGATATTCAACTTTAATTAAGTTTAGGCCTGCATCGAACTATTCGTTCATTGGGTTTCATTCATTGAAGTCTTTTGGGTATCCTGGAATCTTCCATAATCCTGTACATTGTAAGCGTCTAATTTTTATGGTTTTAATAATATTAAGCTCCTTGCATAGCTCGTAAGCTCGTATAGATAGATCTTGGTTGAACCGTTTTCATCACTCTTCATTTTCCAACATGGCACTAAAAACTACCTGAGTAATTTTTATTCATAAATAGGGGTTCTTTATAATTGGTCAATTTAATAAAAGCAACCTATTCCTTCGATAGGCCCCTATTTTCTTTTGTTGTAAACATTTCCTTCAGAACTACTTCGAGACATTATTGCATTAGTAGTTATACTGAGATATGAATATACCTATTATTAATATTATTTCATTGTTGTGCATTATAAGTCTCCACTGAATCAAGTAAAGTTACTTGATTGAATTTTAAGAATTTAAATAAATTATTTATTATAATAATGTAATATTTGAATTACAAATAAGTTGTTTGACGTGACATGGGTTATATGTGAATGCGCTATACATATTGACAGCGTAATTTCGTGTGATTTATTGTTTCCGACGCTATACTCGCGATGGGATTGACCCAATTATTTGAGGTAATTTTCGGCCAGTTGACGTAAATTATTGAATATAATATAACGATAAATCATATTTTTGTGATGTTATTGTTTTTTTTTATTTTATTTTTTTGGACAATTTATTAAACCATGTAAAGCAGCTGAAAGGCATTTGAAAGCTTTGAAAATAAATTACGCTATAAGTTTTTGTTTATCTTATATCTACTCCTATAATATGTCCATTGGAGTGAAAAGTGACTCCGTATGTTGTTTAAAAAATGGTAGTGGTTAGCAATCTCACATACAGGAGGTTCACTTTAAGCTATTGAATTTTTAATGTATTTTTTTATAATAAAATACGTCGAATATATTTGAAGTCAAATTAGGAAACAAGTTAAGGCCTTCGAAATAAGTATTATTTACAAATTTATATCATAAGAATATATTCTTTATCGTAGTGCAGAAAAGTGACTACACTGTACCTCGGTGCAATCCAATAACAGCGGCAACTAACAGGAGTATAGTTTTTTTATAGATGCTCGACAAATTAACGGTACTGTCTTTGAAGGTAAGTACAGTACAATCCAAACACAACGGCGACCACCGAGAGATCAGTAATCCATCGGTGGTTGCCGCTGTCATGCCAGCCTGCAGAAATATGTCTTCACGTTACACTTGAAGGAAAAAACACATTGGCCAGTAGATAGTTCCACAGTTTCACGGTACGACAAAGAAAAGACGTAGAGAACTTTTTAGTTTGTACCGAGATGGAGGTTACCGTGAAACAATTACTCCGAAACTCAGCACATACACAATACAATCAATCGTCAGTCAACACTGTCATGCCTGCCTGCTCGAATGTATCTTCACATTATGATTGAAGGAGTAGATGTTGTAGGAAGGAGTGAACAACTGCACTTAAATGCAAAGTTAATAAACTAACTATAATTATGTAATCCCAAAATTGTTTCGTTTCATTGTCATATATATATTTTGATTAGGGTCTTCCTTATAACAACGTCCTCGTAACTCTAATAAGTGATACTACAAAATTGAATACTTAAAAAAATTAACCTATATATTTGTTAAATTACAAAAGTATAACAGTTAATTATTTTCGCGTAAAAAAAAAATCCCATTCATTTCATTATATTTCCAACGATCTCGAGGAGTAAATAACCCAATTCTGTTCTGTTTAAATAACGTTATTTGTGTCTTTATTAAAGGTTATTTGATAGCGCTTCTCAGTCTGATAGAACTCATCGCCTCGGGAAAAGGCTTCAGAAAATGGTTTTCCATGCTAATACGTCTTTCATAGAAGTCTCCACCCACGCAAGCGGTTCTTCGCATAAAATACACACTAAAGGTAATAAGTTATCATCATGCTTGTTCAATAAAATTTAAAATATTCCTATATTAAATATTTACTATAATGCTTTGTGTATTTTAGTAATTGTAATAACGAACGATGGATTCTTTATTCTATTTTTACCGAAGTTGGAAAACATTGATTTTGAAGCTTACATGGAAGGAAAAGTTGTCACTTTTCATTTAATACTGACTACTATATAACTAACTAATATAACTAGAGAAATATAAGCCTGAAAATGAAACTAGAGACAATATTAATGATCAATTTATATGGGATATATGTAATCTTACCATCAATATTTCACTTTGTAGCTAACATTCCTTTTCAATATATGTTCGTGAAGAGAAGATTTTTCGACTGAAAACAAAATGCAATTTGATTAAAAATAACGGCTTTGCGTTTCCCATTTCCTTGACAAAAACTATTGCATCTGTATTTTAAAATCTATATTTATAAAACAAAAAAAAAACGTCTTCAACCTTTCAGTCGCCGTTTACTAGAAAATATTCATAAGGGAATGTTTTGCCGTTGTTTGATAATTATTTAAAGGAATATTCAAGCTGACTGAGTGTACAGTTCTTATCAATTCAAACTGAAGGCAAATTGCTCTTCACTTTATCATGTGGATGTAAAAGAAGACAATTTTTAACAAATAAAAGAAAATCAACTACAATGATTTTAAAAATTTCTATATTATATCCATATGTTTATTATTTTATTACTTCGAAGTCAAAAGGCCAATGCCAACGAATTCAAAATGCGACCATCCTTGAGGTATGCTCTTTCGAAAGAAAAAATAACCCTCTAAATCGGTTCATAAACAAATAAATTATACCTGAAAATCCATATAAAAATACAATAGAATTGGGAACATTCCCCTTATTTTAATTGATTTGTTTGTAATTTTATTAATAGATAAAGTGTTTTTTTCGTAGTAACAAGGACCGATAAAAATTTAACTCCGTACGAAGCGTAAGCAAAAAAGGATGCGAGGAGGACAACATATCATACTGTGACATATTATGATTATTTTACTAACGCTGAAAGGATTTTAGAAGGAATCATCCAAATACAATTACAAGATTCTAGAACCTTCTTGTCACGTATAATAGAATTATGGAATTGGTAATCCAGCATGGACTTGCCCCGGGGCTATAACACGGGGATCTTTAAAAAAAACTGAAACACGCTTCCCAGATCGGCAAAATAATACCCGTGGTGTTGCACTTATCCATATATGAAGGTAACCATTTGCAGTCATGTGCCCCGTCTGAAAATATTTAATGTTTATTTTTAATCTACGTAGAGTTCAATAGTATCACTTATTCTGCATCATATACGACAATCTTTTTTTACTAATACTAATCAATATTATTAGCAAAACAAAAAAAAATTTTAGTGAACCGCTAATCGATATTACGTTATGTATATTATACTCGTACATTCTGATTTAATACGTTAGGGAAAACAGGATTTCGGAATCAATGACACACTTCGTCCGGAAGTAATAAAATTCGTCGTTCCAAATTTTCGGTCGGCGGTTTTTTTGAAACGATGACGTTATAACTATTAACGAGACAGAGAATTAGTTTATTAAGGGCGCTGACCATTAATTAATAAATTGCGATATTTTATAATTATAAACATTGATGTGTTCTTTGCTAACAAGATGTATGCTGCCTATGAGTTACATTTTGACTGAACACTCTGTAATCTTATCTACAGTTCATTACTAGTTTCATCTGAAAATATGATCATATGTTTATTTATTAAAAGAAATTCTTATTAATTTATTAGGGGAACTGTTAATAATTACTTACTTGTGTGATGTAATAGGTAATATACTTTTTGTTTATATTACCTGGGAGACCGAGCTTCGCTCTGTATCTTGCGTAAAAATGCACTTATATAGAGCTAAACTTGGAAGGTAAATTATTATCAAAAACTATATCTATACAATTAATAAAATTAAAGTGTCTGTTTGTAATGTCAAAATAACAGGTTTTTACTAAATGTATATGAAAGTATATACGATACATACAAAACACCAATTTTAAAAATGTTTGTCTATCTGTCTGTTTGTTCCGAGTAATCTCCGAAACAGTTGGCCCGATTTTGACGGGACTTTCACTGATAGATAGCTGACGATATAGGGAGTAACTTAGGTTACTTTTATTTTGGAAAAAGAATTAGGGTCATAAACAAATAAAAAAATGACCACGTGCTGGTATGCAATTGAGATATTTATGTAAACAATGCAATATTATGGTACAATGGAGCTGATTTGATAATGGTGCCAGGATGTAGGGGCTAAAATTTCCTGATGCCAAATAGTAAGAAAATTGTATTAGGGCTAGATTGTTTTCTTGCCATGAGTACTTTCCATTACACCTGATGTCGAGGGTTTGAAGATAGAGCCGGAAGACTGCCACTGGAACTTCTTCATGGAAAAAAATTATAGTATTTGAAAACAAATTGGTCTCTCTATTGTTTTATTGTACAGTGGTAAATTAAAAGCAAGGAAAACTTGGTTTAAAATCAAATAAAGGTTTAGTCACCGTCATGGCTTATAATATAATTAAATACCTCTTCATGACACCGCTTTGCAAAAATTGATTTTCAAATTAATTATGAGAAGTTTGATATTCAGATCCTCATTGAGGCAATACTTGAATAAAAGAAGTAAATTTCCAAAAAAAAATTATATTACCAATGATTTTACGTGTATATTTCTGACAATAAAATGAAATTTATTTGCTTTCAAGCTCTTACTCAGAATACCTAGTTTTTCAGTAAAGTAAATAAAAAACGAGTTTTATGTACGTTCTATTGAGACCAAATAAACTTTTTTATAGCAAATTGTTTTATATCCTATTCTGTGTATTATTTTATTTTTATGATAAAAGTTTTTTGGTCCGGCTTTGGTTTTTTATTCATCCCGTGTGAATTAATTTTTATACTCAATTTTTTTTTTCTTTTTTATGTATTCTAATATACTTTTTATTACTTTGTTTTTTTATATACCAAAAATTCATAACTTTCAACATAAAAAAATTTATATTATATTAATATTTAACTTTTTGTTATTTTTACTTTTACGTATCTTTAAATACCCGTAATATGATGAATTTACATACCCCTGATACAGGCCAGTAAGCTATATTTGTCTGATAATGACTAATTAATTATAATTGGAGATAATTATCAATAATTTCCTACAAGTTATATCACTATTAAGATGTATTAAGTTTATCTTTAAACTAGATTAGTACCATCATCTCTGAATGATAGAAGGTGCATCGAAGGCGTATGCATTAGTCGGTCTAATGGATATAGTAACGTCCTGTTTACGTCGTAAATCTAACGTTCGTCTATTCGATAGGATGAGTTCAGATAGGACTGAAAAATGCAAACTGATTCAATAGCTTTCATCTTAATTTAAAATTTATTTTGTTTATCACTGCTATATTGTATAGTTATTTATTAACTAGCTGTGCCCTACGGTTTCACCCGTGTTAGATATAACTTCTTTATAGAAATCTTGAACTCCCCGTTAAAACCATTTAGGCGTTAAATTTTTAATAATCCTTTCTTAGCGGAGGCCTACGTCAAAATAACTGTGTGCAAAATTTCAGCCCAATCCGTTCAGTGGTTTGAGCTATGTGGTGTTAGATCAGTCAATCAGTCATGTCTCCGAAATGGTTCATAATAGCCTCATCCAATAAATATAATATTACATACTACAGAGTTAAATAAAGCAAAGTTTTGATTAAAAATACTACATGACAAACAAAGGTGAAACAAACTATAATCATTGTCATGGATTTGAAAGTTCAGTGTTTGATATTTGATTGACAAAGGCGTGTTACTTTGCGGAAATACATTGTAAATAATAGGCTAATGGGGCTATTTCACGTCACGATCTACCGTACCCGATTTCCGGGGGAGGGCAATAGCGACGCTCGATCCTGTGGCCAAAGGACCCCCCCAATCGGGTACGGTAGATCGTGACGTGAAATAACTTTTAATTATTGTCCCACATAGTATATGATACAAAAAGAGATTAATAACATTATAATCAATGATGTAGCGTGATATAACACGAGGATTCTGGTTCGTAACCACCATACACCAGGTATAGCACCAGCCATAGTGGCTTGATAAGGCCTCTCCCGTTCCGGAATCATCCGTGTATATCCAGTAATTAAACGGAGTGGTAGGGTATTCTGTACTCAACTGGTTGGCGACCATTATGTATGTGGTGTTAAAACTGTCACAGTGGCTCTCTTTGGATTGTCCTGTTTTAGGATCAGCTAGAGTAAGTAGCCAATCACCAAGAGGCTTACAAGCGATGGATTGCTGGTCTCTCGATCGTTATACTGTGCATACCATCATGTAAAGTGTAGTGCAACTACTACAAAAATACTCTCTAATCGTACTTATTTAATGATTGTAACCTTAGCTTTACAGTAACCTATTGAATATGCAAACACTTGAACGTAAATGTGGAACGTCTTGTAGTCTACTAGCACGTAACTATGTAGATAAGTAAATAAACCGAAGTAATTAAATAGATCTGAACAATAATAGTTTAATTATTGCAACATATCTAAACTACATTTAAATGTAAATATTATTTCATTTTAAATCAATCAATTGGAATATTATTTCTGTTAGATATTTTGGGAATTTATATTTTGGTATTCAAATTTACTATATTATTATAAATAATGTATTCACACACGAATCGTACTGCCTCCGCTTCGACTGTCACTCGCGTGTTATTTCAAAAACAAAAATGCTTATGGATAATTCTTAAAAGATAGAATTTCAATATCGCTAACTTGTAGGGTTTTTAAGACCTATAACTATGTAGTACATTAATTTAATATATCTCATATGATATGGTTGGTTTACAAAACATAGCCCATTTAAGTGCCCCAAAAGTGTCTTTTCTCCGAATTGATTCATGATTGTTGTCGCTGTTTATTTCGTATATTACTTTATCTTACAAAATATATCCTATAATGTAGCCAGGTCATTTAACTATGAATTAAAATAAAAACCATGTAAAACGGATAAGCGGTACTGGCGTGAAAAGAACATAAACGGACAGACATGGAGACATTTAGTTTTATAATATTTATAGTTGATAAATATAAGGACGACTGAGCCTGAAAAAGTCTTAAAAAAACACCAACATTCAGATATACTTCGATAGTAAATAATTTAAAAGCATTATCTGTATATGGAATTTTATCCACATCGTTATAAAGGTTCTACATAAATATTCTTAAAGTTTCAAGTCTCTAATACTAACTAATACTAACTAGCGCCTCTTTGCAGTTTAAGCTTCCTATAATAATATCATACTATATAACTGAATAATTATTAATTTATTTCGGACAAAGTAATTGGTCAGAAAATTTTAAACTCAGCAGTCACCAACCTTATGATAACTTCGTGGTTATTCTTCAGAACTCCACAGATTTTAGTTACATTCATTTTTGAAAAAAAATCGGAAAAACTTGGACAAATACTTTTCACATCTGGTAGAAAATCTAAAATTAAATACCTAACAGTTTGTAAAAAAAAAATCAGCAACCTACGACCAAAAGAGTGAAGCCTACTAAATTCAAATTTACTCAGATCCCAATGAATAAAAGGTCTCAGGTAAATTGTTTAAAAAAGATACCCCTTTCATCCATTGTCAAAAGCAAAAACCAAAATGTTATCAATGAACTGAATCCTTATAATAATAAATTTTATTTCAACGCTGTATCTAACAAGATGAAAATATTTAAGAAAATTCAGTGAAATATGTTTCCTTTGAGGACATCTTTTGAAATATTACTATTATACAAAAATAAGTCCTTTTGAAGTATGAAGATCACGCTGATAAAATTTATAGCTTTATAACAAAATAATATGATTAAAGACCAAGTGTATTCGGATGAAGTTATATATTACGTAGTTCATACTATTTTGTGGAATTAAAGAGAATATTCTATTAATATTTATTTGCAATTTAGTTGTGATAGTGGTTTGAGTTGCAATCTGAGGTTGCTATGAGTATTACTTTGTAGTATTTCAAACTTTCTGTATAATCAGAGAACAAGATTTATTAGCCACTTAGAGAAAAAAATAATTGAAAAAGTGGATGCGTGGAATATGTACGCACGTTAGAAGTTACATGAAAACATCGAATGTCAATAGCTATCATTACAATAAAATATGAATTAGAGACTTTTTGTGTAACTTCAAAATTGTAAAGGCTGAAAAGTCTTAAAATATTATACTTAAATCTAACGTTTGTAAGAAATACATAGTCAACAAAACAGCTTCCATCATAATTTCAATATTGTGATTTATTTCTAGATGGCACTGATATAGCAATTAAAAAAAATAACATCAAGTGTGACTATTTTTACCACAATGTATGCATATGGAAATCTGTAATAAAACATCTAATGAAATAAAGTGAAATGATACGAAATTAATCTAAATTATTTTATCCTCACGTAATTTTCAATACAAACAATACATGAAAACGTATGTAGTTTCCAGGAGTATTCTCATAGATGGCGCTATACACCTTGGTTTAATGTTGTGGTTGAAATGTTCTGAGATATTATGAAGAAGTTGATATTAATAATACTATAAATGAAATTACGAAATAATTTTTATTGAAACGAGTTTATATTGATATACCTACTTTATAAAAACAATACCGAAAATCTTACTAATATAATAAATGTGAAAGTGTGTATGTTTAGATGTTTGGATGTTTTTTACTCAATCACCCAAAAACGGCTAAACAGATCTCAATGAGATTTGGCACATAGATAGCCCATGACCTGGAAAAATATATAGGGTACTCTTTATCCTGGTAAAAGTTATAGTTTAACCAGTGTTATCCTACAAATATAATAAATGGAAAGTTTGTAGCTTTGTTACTCAATCATACAAAAACGGCGGTACGGATTTAGATGAAATTTGGCACACAGATAGTCTATGACTTAGAATAACAGACAGGGTACTTTTTATTCCTGTAAAAGTCATAGCTTAACCAGTGTTATACTACAAATATAATAAATGGAAAGTTTCTATGTTTGTTACTCAATCACGCAAAAACAGCTGAACGGATTTAGATGAAATTTGCTACAAAGGTAGTGATATCCAATAATACGCAGACGAAGTCGCGGGTACCAGCTAGTTAAGAATATAATAACATTATATATTTTTTTATTATTCCCCTGAACAAACATATAAAATATAATATATAAAAATAAATTAATTCATTAATTAATTTCCAGGACGCGAACATTTTATTTGAATAATTATTATAATCAACAAACTATTTCTTACTCTTTTAACTTTAATCTTTTATTTAGTAGGTTCAATCCCATTGCTTGAGAGTAGGTAAAGTCGTGTATGAAACTGCTCATAACTAGGTATTAAAATACTTACGTAATACCATTGAAAACCTATACTATAAAATAACACGGGTAAAAACCGTGTGGCACGGCTAGTCTGGAAATAATTTTTACATTAAAGTTACCAATCTTTATGCAATACCACAAAAATTTTTGCTTAAATATTAGTTTTTTGGACGGTGGATTAATGGATGATGGCATATATTCATTCTTTTTTTTTTATTGTTGCGGTAATCCTTTCTGCACGTATTGCATATAGCTTTTAGGTTTTAGTATTTTATATTTTAAACTAAATGTGCCTGCAACTTCGTCCGCGTGGAATTTTGAATCTGGGGATGCTTGCGAAGGGGCTTTTTTTCTAAAATTATATTTATACGTTCATATACTTAACGCACTTTCGTTGCAGCAAAGTTACAATTCAGGACACTTTTTTTGTTATGCCTTTTATTATTAACATTTATTTCGTAATTTAAAATAGGTTATTTACATGAAATTGTAGCAAAAACCATAAACATTTATATTATATTGTATTACATCACTATAATGTAATCCAGAAAAATGCAATTAATGCGAAAAAAATCTTAGAAACTACAAAATGAGCTGTTGAGAATTTGTTACACCGATGGTGCGTTAAAGTAAACAGATTTGTTACAAATAAAAAATAATTACATATGTTTATAAATGTTTTTTTTTTTCAATTAATACATGTAACACACAATGCACTTGCTGGTTTGTTTATAAAACGTAAGCTTCCTATTTGTAGCCAATAAAGAAATTCACGAAGACGCAATGTTTATGCACGAGTAAAGTTTCGCAATACCGTCATAAAATAAGATTAATGCTAATGTTCAGTGAAAGATAAAATCACGCATTTTGCATCTGTGATGTGATTATAAATCAGCGATTAAAATAGAACATGATAATGCATATTATGCGACGCATTACAATCAACTTTAAGCGTAAAATATTCTAGTTCGTTCACACTGCACTGTCAGTTGGTACCATTTATATAATAAGTAGCAAAGAAATTTCGGATAATTAATTTGATGGATTTCCGCAAATTAACGCGTACGTCAATCAAATATTTATTTATGTGTATTTTTTTAAGTAAAACAATTTAACCTAAAAATTAAGAACAATTTTTTTTTTTTTAATACTTGCAATTACTATGCAATGCGTATTTTATAGTAATTTAGGAGTTATTTTACTAACGTGATAAAACAAATTTGTTGTGTGAAACAGTATTGATTTATAATTTTTAATTTAAGATCAAACAATTAATTTGGACATCCAAAAATAACAACTGTTTTTTATGTATAGTTTTAAGTTTTCACTTCTATCGGCAGTCATCATGACTGCTTTGTTTTTTTATTGACAAACTTGTAGTAAATTAAAATTTAGTCTTTTTATATGAAGCTGTTGAATATGACGTAAGCAGAGATTATTGAATGAAATAACTAGTATGGAAAGGTTAAAAATTGTACTAGTTTTTAAAAATAAATTATAAACCTTATGATATTGTTTTGCATACTAATTAAAGAAAGTAAAACCATAAAGACTATAAAGTTTGTGTTGAATTAATGAATATGCTTTATGCATTAGAGAAATAAGAAGTGTTATACATATGTATCAATTAATAACTACCATAAAACTAACCCACATATTATAAGTTATTTACGTTTGATCAATTATTACAAGCTTTTATTTAACTTACTTTGTTTGTATGGGTCAAATCTTGCAACTGAATTTTAAAAAAGCTCCTCTTCAACCGATTGAACTGAAATTTTGCATACACGTTTAATTTGGTTGACAGTACATAGATAGCTAAATGATGTCATAAAAATTTAATATGGCGGACTAGTTATTTTTTATTCACCCCCATGTGAAATGACAAATGACAACAACAAGAAAAAACATTAATAAAAAAAAACTTTTTAAAACTAGCTTTCATTCAATATTTCGGTTGTACTAAAATGAAAATAATAATATTGTGCAAGGCTGTGTCATTTATAAAGGTATAATTTTAAAAACTCGTAGCGTAAATATAGAAAAGCAAGTAAGGGGAATTTAAAATAGATAAATTTTTTGCGCGCTACAATTTTTTTTATTATATATTTTTTTTAGTATAACAACAATTAATTTTATTATTATATGATCTCCAAAGTAATCAATAGTATATTGTACTCATTTGTAATACTTCTTTTGTAATCCTTTTAAATGCTCTTTACGTCGAGTACGAACGGACCTTAAAATAACGATGAATCTAAAAAATTAAGTCAATCTAAAGCGTTTATTAAACGGTCGATTTAATCTATTATTCCAACCCCTGACTACTAATCTCATTGTTCTTCCATTTTAGGGCGCTGCGAACAATACTTTATGATTTGGAGAAGGCATATTATAAAGTTTACAAAAATATTTTTATCGTTTAATCTAAATATTAATGTGTACATAATACACTGTGTATTACTTGGTTAATTAATAGAAATAACACATATTAAATCAAATAAATTTAAATGGTACATTACATAGAACGTGTCTTGATCTTTCACTACAAATTAGCAAATGGACTGTTTTTATTTATATTAATTATTATGTTAACATTTTTGTAAATATTACTATGTTCAATTAGAGAGCTAAACACGTACAAACGCCTACATTTTTTGCAGGTAGTGATAGCAGTACCAAATACTTAACTATCAAATTATAAAGTAAATTTTATGTAAGTAATTTAAATTTAACCCACAATATTTTGAAGAACACAATTTTTATGTTATTTTACACAATATTTACTGTGCCACATCCGACTTCGATAAACAACAAGAAAATACATAGCAGGTTTTCTCACTGTGGTGAACTAAAAACATCTTTGTTTTGATTTAGTTACGACCTGGTAAATTACCAATTTAATTGAGCCTGGATGATGCATCACGGTTTTTTTTCTTCCAGATACAAAAAGGTATCTCAATATCAAAATGTACAATAATCGTCGAAAGGAACTCATTTGTTAGTATAATAATATTTAATTATTTTTTTAAATGCCGTGTCCATGTATCCAAAACACTATTCTCCTGCACAAATAGCAGCAGTCATTCGTATATTTGAAACAATCAATCAAATTTTAAACGCTGCTGCCCAGTCACGCTCTCAATGATAAATTAACTTTAATAGATAATAACAGGCCCTTAATTTTGTATGTTACATATGAATAGCGTTCAATATGAGTATAGTTCATGTCAATCATTTTGACTCCAAAACATTTGCACTTTAGTTATTAAAAAATTATATAATTTATTATTAATGTTACATACCACCAAAGTATGGTATTTACACATTTATAAATGCGTTATTTTTTAAAATAAAACGTAGGTATAAATTTATTTTGTATTATTATCGCAGTTTAATTCATTATTATTTGTATACTATAATAGAATATTTTCTTAATATTAAAAAAGATGGCGATCAAGGGATGCCCAGTAAATGTGAAACATCTTAGTAAATATTTAAAAACAACATTGGATGATCCCGAAACACGACATTCCAAAATAAAGTCACGATCTTTACCAACCGCTTTTAATCTATCCATGTTTTAACATGAAACTATGAAATGATCTAGTATTTCTATTTTAAAAATGAACTTCGCTCCACACCGCCAACGTTGGGACCAATAAAGCATCGCCACGCCAACAGTCAACTGTATCTTTTTTTGGCTTCAGTACCCAAATATTATAAGATAATTAAAAAAAAAAAAACAATCATAAATATAATTAATTTTTCAACTTTTGTTAATTATTAGTAATAATTAACTATGTGTAACTGTCTTATTTTTATACAATTGAAATCTTATTTTTATTCAATACTTTCATGGACTGTTTAACTTATCAAAAAAGGGCCTAAAAATAGATGATCATAAAGCGTACATCGATAAAAGATAATAAAATACGTGATAAATTAACTAAATATAATAAAGTATTTTATACCAGTTAAAACTTCGCATATATGTTATATATATATATATATGAAATAATGCAGGTTACAAACATACTTTGGTCGACAAAGACTAACCCAACAGACTATGGTCGTGTTTATGTTGAGTATAAAAACGAGCCTAAAGTAGATGTAACAGTTATTTCATGCTTCTCTTTACCTGATCATTGTAGAATCATATTATTGTTAAGTAACTGTGAAATTTGTGAAGTTACTCATAATCAAGTCTTTTCTATATAAAAAAGGTAAATAATGTGGGCGACAACCATTCTCGGCCGTCACTGTACACGTCGAAGCGTAAATTGAATTAATACTTTATGCTTATTATTATTAGAATGTTCGTAAACAATAACGTTCTGTGAGAATTATAACGTTTGCTAAGGTTACGGTTGCGTTACCGTCATGTTTATGTAAGGAGTTTTCGGTTCGATGATCCATGGTGTTTCGAACTTAGAGACTTTGAAATTACAGAGGATGTGAGTTTTGTTATGAAAGGGTGAGAATTTAACTCGCGGATTGAATCTAAATTGAGAATAAGGTAAGCTTCTCATATTTGATATAACAATACATCGTTATGATGTATCGCTAGCTGTTTTCAGTGGTTCTATCCGTTTTTGAGTTTTTATTCTTCCTATGTATATTTTCTTTTCATATATTTTTTTAGGACGTATGTAAACTAATTATCGGTATTGAAGATATAACTATAAATATGGAATAAATCCTTAGGTATCACAAGCGCGTTGCCGGTACCTTACACCCCACTACCTCAAGGAGTTCTGGAAACCCTACTTACTGCAGGAACAATAAAAGGTTATTTGGCTCCAACTGTCTGTAGAGTGGAGGTATTCCAGCAGACGGACTTACTCTTAAAATATGATAAATATGATTATGTGTACCATACCGAAGATAGATCTCAACATTCATCAAGTCCTCGTTCATCATTCTTACCATCAATTCCAGTACCTTCATTTTTCCAAAAAAGTATAGGAAAAATCTATTTTTTTGGTATATTTATTTGGTAAAAAATACGTTAAAGTAACTTTTGTAAAAGTACGAGTCTTATGGGTATTGTACAGTTGATCACAATAAGCTTAGATGCATTACTGTTTACATTTACTGTGTGAATGGTTAATAACGGTTCGGCCGATAAATTAGACGGATTAGGGTACACCACATTAGTCGCGGACTACTAATTATTTGTTACCACGTTCCCATTAATAACTAAATGTTAGGCCCAAAATAAAATTCAAAATGTATATTTGTCGCCTAATTGGGAGTATTGCTTTGAATGTTGCTGTTACTGTTGCCGTTACAATATTAAAGACATTCAGGTGGGCATATTACTAATCTTTAAAAACATATTAATTATTAACCATATTTTACATCGTCCGTCCGTCGACCGCATGATTGTTCTTGTTATAACTTTTGTAAATATATTCTTTGTTTCCTGCTTCCGCGTTGTTCTTATCGCAGATTAAAAAAATTAAAATAAATAAAAAATATGTTCGTCTACTATGTGATGTTTAATTTTTTAAATTTTATTAAGGTAAATTGGATTTTTATTAGCTTTTAATAAAAATGATTAATTGATCCCATGCGATATGGGACCAATCTATTTAGCTCAGTTGCGTTGCTGCCTACCTCAGTAATAGTCATGGTGTGATGATAGATGGTTTTATATATTATATTATTGTGAAATTCTATAAAAACTTTTCAGCCTCGTACCCTTTTAGAAAACAGCAGAACATATTCAAAGGAACGTTCCGCAAGATAAGACAATTATTATGAGAACTGAGTGACCTTTGACACAGTTACTGATGACCGACGCGACGTAACGTCGCCACTCATAAGCTTAATTCTGCTCATAAATTTTATTATTTATGAAGAACGTGCAAATATCATACCAACTCACCGGTCCTTTCCTCTGTGGTACTGATCGAATATAGTTAGCCGGTACTATGCCGCTAGTAATAGGTTTATTTGTGACTGTTACTACTGTTACTGTTTGTGTTACTAGGTGTTCAAGAGAGCTTTATTAAACGTTATAAACTTCAAGTGTTGTTATATTAGGTATATGTAGTTAGCTTCTATTTATCTTAATAACTTAATACTCTTATTTACCTTGTATTTCCTGTATTATTTTCGTATATATTATGTAAATTGCTTATTGATAAATTTCCAGGGCATCGGTTAGATTTGTCTAATAGTGGACATATGGAAGTTTTAAAAATGAAAACCTCGTAATCTTCACACAACAATCTTTAATCTTGTATTGTTACAACAGATTGTAATATTTTTCATGTTGACACAAACGCGTACAAATTGTTTTTTCTAACTGTCAAAAATGCGGGTGAGAGAAAAAACACTAGAATTAAAATGTATAAGCGGCCAGTCACTTGAACGTGCAACTTGGACACCTTATAAAGTTAACAGGTTCATGGCGTACACGGATTAATGTATTCGTTCGATCAGATATTATTTATAATACGATCCTTTTAGTTTATTATAGAATGTTTTATATAATTTTTAACATATTTAATTATAATTAAATGTTTGTTTGCATTTTAGGATTGACAAATATGTCAAATACTATGATAGTTTTAGGACATGCGTAATTAAATAAGAATATGTTTTCTTTGTCAAGTTTTTATTTATTTACATAAAACCTATGATTCTATTATTCAGAAATAATTTTAAAATATGAATCCTGTAGAACGTGTATTTGAAAGCCATGCAAAAAACATTTGTTAGAATACAATAGAAGATTAGAGACTTCCATCACGTTTCAGAAAGTAAAATATATTTTCTAATGTTATAAAGTTAAGCCTTTTGCTAAATGTTTTACTAAATATACAGAGGCGGGTTGTTTTGGGACTACCGAATAAATCTTTTACTATATTTTATATTTCACTATATAAAATATATCTAATTTTCATATCATCATAAATCTCGGCTGATGAGATCCCTGCTTCTGTGCTGACTACCTAAGGCTATGGTTCAGAGTACGAGCCTGCAATTATCCGGTGTCTTGAGGTGTCAGCTCCTGGTGCGAGCTACAATAAGCCGATCGAGCAAGACCGTGGAGTAATATACCATGGTCCCGATGCGGAGCTGTCTATCATTGAGGATTGTTACTAATTTTATGACATTGTGAGATGAACAATTTGGACGTTGAATAAGAACTTTAATATAAATTATCTTTTATCTCGGTATAGTATAAACTACTTTTATTTCTATAGGAGGTATTGACCATAGTTAGGTATTATAATACATTAATTAATAATAATATCTTATATTATGTAGATGTCCTGGAAATATATTTACATTATAGATTTTAATTTATCTTTCATTGCATATTCCCTTTTGGCTCTATAATTATCCTATATACAAATTAAAAATAACTATATATCAGTGTGCTAGGTATAGTTAGTAATAGTTTTTGACTTACGGAGGAGTCGAAAGTATCTCGGAATGGTTCATGTAAATATACATATTGGTCAGTATTTCGCCGTTATCTTTTCCGAACTTTACTGAAACACTGCCGTATATCTAGATTCGGGGACGAAAGAGATTCGTACCGTGCAGACGCAATGATAATCTGGTGAGGGTTTCGACGAGCGACTGACAAGGAAATGAAGAACTACTCTCGCTTGCTGTGATATTTAGCGATCACAAAAATGATTGTTTTAAAGATCTTTTGGAGGTGAACAATATTGTGGTACATTATTTTCGCTTATTGCAAACTGTTTCATCATCGCATGCCGATAAAGCGACCAAAAGATATATTAATTATTTCAAATGTTTTTTTTTTTCATTTCTATACAATTTACACATATACTGTCGCTGAACTTTTTGTAGAACTGTTAGCATAGGTCAGTATTGTAGTACATTATTTTTATATATAATATTTAAATCAGATTGGTCTGCGCAAGCCGATATAGCAACGAAACAATTTATAAGTTTTTGCATCGCAGTTTTGTGTTTTGGCTCTAAGGGGCCCCACGGACTCATAGTTTACTTGCAGTTTTTCGTCTGATCAGTCGGCCTTCCATCTAAGGTCAGTATATTCCACTGATTAAGGATTATTGCCTGCCGATAATGGTAACGAGGTAACGAACTGTTTGGCCGATACCTGTCGATTGAAACTCGTATCACCGTGGGCCACACACTCGCAAATCGCTTAAGCCGTCACTGAAACTCGTATCACCGTGGGCCACACACTCGCAAATCGCTTAATCCGTCAGTCCAAAACCTTAAAAGAAACTTTAAGTGTATGATCTATTGCGATGGGCTCACACCACTCCTGCCACGGGTCGGCCGTGGTATGGCAGTGTCACCGGGATCGGCTTTCAATGAAATAAAATCATCGTATGAAGATTTAATGGTAAGCTTACCGCTTAATACTGTTGGCGCAGATAGTGGAATACATAGTGGTTTGTAACTGTTATATGTCTGCCGGCCAACTTTCATTCAGTGGGTAACTCTGAAGATTTGTAATTTGAAGAATATTCTATCTACGTGACATTCAAAGCATAATTGTGTATAAACCATATTGCCATTCAATAAGAAAAAGAACTTGAGACCTGATACTTCAGAAAGTGTATAAATCAGTATTGAAGTATAGTGATTAGAAGAGGGTTTAAGTATAACTTTGAGTGTTTCCTTTCAAGCTGATGAGCATTTTCTAATAGTCTACAAAAATCAAATATCTAGATTAACTGAGTGGACGCCAAAGAGCCCAGCCAAACTGTAAAAGATATTGAAAAAATTCCGCTTTATTGAAAATAAGTTCTGTGGAACACGAAGCCCTCGTTCAGGTATATTGTTTTCTAAGCACAGCGTTAAAGTACTCTGACACGCGTTCATACGAACAGGGCCTAGGGGCAAACATTAAGGGCAATAAACTCAATCAACATGATAGGCCTTTTCTGCTTACCGATATTATGAAATTGTAGTATCTGATTTAGTAACTTTAATATAAACTACAAGAAGAAGTGAAATCCTAAGAAAAACATGCTGTAAAAAACGGACCAATTTTGGTTTGAGATGGTTTGGCTATAAAAAGGAAATCTCAAAAACAGCCAAGTGTAGGAGGTGGTTAACAAAACAAGTAATTTTGGCAAAAATCTGGACTATCTTTTACACATTAAATTCCATTCTTTAGAATCTACTGTGCCTCATTATATAAGCAAAAAACATTTTAATTAATGACAAAACAATAAGATTAATATATTCTTGTTACATGTCGTGGAATTGTATATGACTTATGCGAATTCCTACGTGAAATATTGGGTAAAAATATAGTCAGTGTATTTCCTTCAAGACAGAGCACCGACCCCCAATAGACTAATCGCAACGGACTTTTAAAATCTTCTAAACTTCAAAAAAGGTCAATTAGTACAAACAAAGTCACCAGATATAACTACACTAGATTATTTCTTGTGTGGTTACGTTGAAAATGAAAGTTTACAAAACCAGCCATGACATCTTTAAAGACCATTTAATACAACTCACCTGTTGAAACTACAAAACACATAAAGCAGAAACTAAACGAGTTGATTACTATTGTATCCAAGAAAATGACTGATAATGTGAACATTTCAAAACAAAATAATTAAATTCAACATTTTCTTTTAATTTTAGACAAAGCGTTTCCTAGCAACATTTATTCTTTACAATCCCCACTATCAATTATCGTAATAAAATGAAATCCCGTGTTTTTTAAATGATTAGGTTCAATACCCGACTCTTCTTCTTCTTCTTGTTTTGGCGCCGCAAAAGCACTTGCCAGTGTCAATGTTTTTAAGCTGTCATAACATTTTCCAGTATACAAAGGTTTTCAGTGTCAGTGTTTTAAAATCTTAGTAAAATTTTTCAGCGTCATTGTTTTTAGTTTTCGTAGTAATATACATTATATACAAAGTGGCGTCCAACAAAATGATGCCCGCCTTGTTAGAACGATCTAAGGATTTTTGTGAGATTCCAGAATGCATGCTCTTGGTTTAAACTTATAATCCACTTCGCTTAAGAACAAAAATCAAACTATATCACACAAAATGCCACCAATATTCAATATTACATAATATATGGTCAAAAACCTATATTTCAATAAAAAATAAAAAACACAGCATGTCACTTCAGGATCACGCCAAAAACTCCATTACCCGACTCGTGTATAATCTATGAATGCAGTTTTTCTTATCTTTAAAATCGATGTCATGGTTCTTTAGAACATATTTCTCTTTCTCTTATAGTTTCAGAGTTTCCCTCACTGATCCATTTCAATGTTACACCCTGTATATTAAGTCTAGTAAACATTTTAATTAGTATATGAAAACTTGATTAAACATTTTATCACTAACATAAAATTTTGTGTGCATTTGCAACGTCCGCAAACGTTACCGTGTTATTATTATGCGGCGCTCACTTTTTATCTGCGACAATCAAGACATTTTGTGAATTCATGCGTGTACCGTTAGACGGTGCGGTAAATAAGCATTGTTAAGTATTTCACGTTACAATTTTATTGCTTCCTGTGACGCGATAGTAATTATTTTATTACTGTCGGTGACATTTCGGATCGCAAGGCCCTCGGTACCGCGCCACGCCGACTTTGTTTTTATAATATCATTACTTCGAAGAAACTCACAGCTACTGATTTGTTCTTTAATTTTAGGTAGAAAGGGACGTTAGATGGGAAAACCACATCAATTTATATCGACGGTTCTATTTTTATTTAAATTGATTTCGTATATTTATATATTTTGACCACATTTTTCATACAAAAGAGTAGTAGCTTCAAAAAAGAAAACAATTTCGCTTATTGAGTATTTTTATTACTTTCTTTGTTAATAGAAAATTTACTGAACCATTCATACAACCATCATTATTCAATACTATCTTCTACTTATGTACATATGCACTCATTCCTTTTATCATATAGTTAAAAATGTACATAAAATCAATAAGTTGAAAGGACAATTATTTACTATAAATAATCCACGCTAATACAAACATATTAAACAGTATAGACGTTAAAAATATATTACATAAAACTAACGACGGGGTTAAGTTCTAAAAATGATTACAGTATTTGTTAAGCTACAAAATAAAAAATGTGTAATCTCATAGTATCAGGTGATTAAGAATTTTGGTTTCATATTTTTTAACGAGTCAATAATTATGTCTAGATCATGCACTTCTGTTTCTGTTTCGTTTTACAAAGTGTGGCGTATCTTTGTACATAGTTGCTCTATCATAAAATAATGCTCTATAAGGCAAGAGTATTATACATATAATAAACTATATGAGTAGAATTAAGCTTGTGAGTGGTGACGTTACGTCGCGTCGGTCATCAGTAACTGTGTCAAAGGTCACTCAGTTCTCATCATAATTGTCTTGGCTTGCGGAATGTTGCTTTGAATATTTTCAACTACTTTTTTCGAAATAGGTAGTCATCGAAATCATTTTATGGGATTCCGCAATAGCACAAATGTATATAAAACCATCTATCATCACACCATGTCCCTTACTGAGATACGTAGTAATGCAACTCTTAAAAAGAATTAAGAATGCAACTTGTCCCTGTCCTTATAAACTTTTTGTCATCTTTTATATTAATTTATTTCATAATTCAACAACCCTGGTTTCGAGTATTTTTGTTTTTTCACGTTCGTCGGTTTTATGATTCGATTCCTCCCTATTTTATTACCTTCAATTGTTACCTATTCAAGTAAGTAAGTGTTATAAGATAGTATATAGATTTGAACGGTATAAAGCTCAACATCAATGTGGTTTGTATTAGTATTTTCTCATACTGCATATATAATTGTCTTCCTCTCTATTTGTACTCCTTAAAAGTAAGTGTACCTAAAAAGCTTCAACTAAAAAAAAAATATTTAGACGTTATGAATCTATCAAAATTTCTAAATATATAAATTTAAAACACTTATAACACTTAACTTTGTCCGAACCAGAAAAAAACATAAGTGAAGTTTGACCTACAAGATAGGCGGTAAACTGTCTTTGTTGTATAATAATTGTAAACATTCATATAATTGCTTAACCTGTATTTTGTCAAAATTAACTAATCACGGTTTAAATGTTTCACAATAAAATCATAAATAACTTCGTCTCTTCCCATTACAACAATAACGTCTCTCATCGTCATAAATTGACACTATGACATTCGGATGACTACGTAAAATGCTGGCAACGTATTTCTGTTAATATAATCCTGCCAAATTTTAGTAGACCCCTATAAGACATAAGCTATGTATGAAAAGTGGTTCTCATATAATTGGCAGTAGGTACGTTATTTTATGCTGTTGTTAAGTGACAGGCTTATATCTGCTGACACTTTTCAGAATTCTGGCTTATTTTAGGTTTCCATGATGGAAATTGTCGGAAGAAAATATAATTACGTAGGTAGCAATTTCAACAATAATGGAGTCTGTTGGGATATTGTGGCTTAAATGCTTATAATAATTTTAAAAATAAGTAGAAGAAGCGAAAAATATTAAAGTTTATAAGGAAAGAGCAAGAAACTCTTGTTAAATGCGTGTAGAAAAGAAGAAATTATGAACAATAAAATAAAATGTGTACAATATCGAATCTCATATAATTGACTATTTTATTTATTTCATTATAACGGTCCTTTTTCCATACTTTTCATTAGGAACTCCCTCCACTTGATACGATTGAAAAAAATTTCGAGCCACCCCAGTTTTTGGATGTGACATCTGTCGTATTAATTTTGATCATATACAATGTATCCCATATCACCCGGATACGGAATCGATTCATTGATATCAATTGATAGGTATTACATTCATTAAAATGGGATGAGTACTTTAGGCTCCACAGTGGACCATAATAAATACTATTATGCATAGAAAACTGCTTAGAACACAGCCATTCTTTTTGACATTGCCGTGATCAAGTAAAAACAACAAGTGTGGATTAACTAGCTCCAATAAATAACAATTTTTAACAAAAACGAAAAAAAAGTTCAATGATTTTGAACAGTTCCCTGATGTACCTTCGTAGTTGAAAGAGCAATGCCAATGAAATTAAAATGCGACCACTCATGAGGTGGATCCTCCTTAAGTTATTTGGCTGAACATCCATTAAATATATTTTTTATTGCAATTGAGAATTTCCTCCTTTTTAGAAGTTGGTTAATTAATAAATGCCGGCAATTTCCGAAAAATTCCTTGTTTACTGAGTCTCGAACTACCTATACTTACTACTACATGATTTCCTAAATCTGCATTTTTAACCATTTCCCATCAAATCACGGCAGAATGGTATATTAGGCTAACCTAAAAGTAATTTAATTCAAAACCCCCGACTATTATCTAACAAATTCAATATCGTTTTACGCAACCATTATGCGTCTTAAAGCGATGCAAATAAATTAATAGTTAACAAAGTTGTGTGGACGACGCAACAACGAGCTTGGGCCGTGTTTACCGACGATGCGGTCACACTGGAGGCCATAAAGCTACGCTTCCTTAGCACGAGCCTTGCAATAACCAGTTTCTGAAGATCCCTTGTTGGCAACAAGCCTTTACTTCCTTCGTTGAAGACTAATGGTGTATATAAGACAGGTGGGGTCAGATTATATCGGTGAGACCGTGTATCGTATGGTAACAGCGTGCGAAATAAACTACGATAACACGGAGGTACTTGATCTTCGGTGTAAAATTTACTTTTCTGAGGACAAACACTTTACGTGAAAAGTCAGATTGTGTGTTTGATAATGTCAGCATACAGTTCGATATCAGTTTTATATAGTAGTAACACTGTAAATTTAGTTTTTTTTTTTTTTGGGTAGCAAGGCAAATTTAACGGTACTGTATCTGATGATAAGTACAACAATCAAAAATCAACGAAGACCACCATGATCAGCAATTGATCAGCAATTCATCGTCTGTTGCCGATGTCATGCCGGCCTGCAACGACACGTTCTCCCTCTCTTGCCACAAGCTCAAGCCTAGGTCCGTTCCCTTGGTGTGGAACCCTTGAGTCATGCAGACTCTCGCGCGATAGAAGTGACACTGCACTTGCAATCACTTAGTTACCCACACCCATCATTACACACAATATGTACATACATACGTACGTGCACACCATATAAGTACATAGGTTCTGAAAGGGACCTTTTTTTTTTTTTGTTTACGATAGTTAGTTTCGACCATGTTTATAGAATATCAAATACATATACACGTGTTCCTTCTTTCCTGCCAGGAGACGGACATGTATATATGTATGCGTTAGTTTAGCTCGAATTTTCTACGGATAGGGAATTAGTCAGTTCGTGACCTTTTCGCAATCGCGGCAACAGCCCAAGCCGAGATCCGGCCACTTTGGCAACCTTGCGCGCATGTTACCCACGCCTCCACAGCTGAGTGCCTTAATCGCTCACCTCCAAGCCTGGTGAAGCTGTCAAAGCCATCAGCGGCTCTATTTGTTTAGGGCCCCTAGGCTAACAGTATAGTCAGTCAGAAAAAAAAGTACAATAATCCAAAATCAACGAAAACCATGGTGATCAGCAATCCATCGTCTGTCGCCGATGTCATGCCAGGCCTGAAAGCCTCGCAGCAGCTGAATATATAATGGCTAATTCCGAAACGCAACAAACCAAAAAATAATCACTGAGACAGTTTTTATCACCATATCCATGATGTTCGCGATTAATTTACTTGGACATAATTGTCGTGTCCTACCGCCCAACAATCATATTATATTAAACTATATAAATCGAAATTTTGAATTAAAAATGACTGAAAAGACAAAACATGACTTTTCAGGAGAAGAAAACAACTAACATTTAAAATGTTTTTAAGATATAACTTTTTTTGTAATAACTACTCTATGGATTTCTTCAAGTACTTTCTTAAAAAGTCACGATCTATATTGCTTGCTGTGACGAACCTTGAATTTTGAAGTATCTGGTTAATAGTTTCAAAAGTAGATATCTCATATAATCTAAGGAATCAGTGGCTATTGCTGTGCCCAGTCATAGGTGCGCGCTGGTTGGTTCAAAGCTATTTAATACTTTTTTAATGACTGACTATACTGTTGCCTCTGATGGCTTTTACAGCTTCAGCGGACTTAATACTGAATCATTTTAAATGATATACAAATACGGGTAACAAAATCATATCGCGATGCAGACCTAGCAAACTGCAAGAGAAAACTAAAATTTTCAGAGAAGCGCTATCTAGTGGAACTCAATATGTAACTTCCAAATATATTTTACTATCTGTTCATCCGTATATAATAAAAATAAATTACATATCGATTATTTATAATACTTCAGTATAGGTATAGACAATATTTTTATAGGGGGGCCAGATGGCCACATCGCGGCATCCCACGGCTCGTTCGCGCCACTACTACTATAGACATAGGACCCGAGCCGACTGTTAAATTATTTTAATTTTGCATTATCTCTCACACTATGCGTTCAAATAACATGCTGGAAAAGACAAGGTTTATCTTCATTAAATTGTCTTTATGATGAAGTAACTTTTATTCGTAAGCATTAATATGCCATGGTTAGAAATAATGCTCATATATTAATTTTTAATTTTCAACAACAAAAAAAAATGCAAATGTCCTCAATGTAGCTTATGTATATGAGATAGATATATGCTATCGCTTATTTTTTTTTTAGATATACTATTAACCAATATTTTTGTAGAATATTGTATTTACCTATCATTAACCATTAAGCCAGTGCAAGCGGATAAAGCAGTTCGCGGGGGCTTCAACTGCCGACTTACGTAACAAAAATCAATATTTAAGGCTAGCTGGGAATTATAGCCTAATTTTATATCATTCTATACTATTCCTCGTGAGTCTGGCTCAAATATGAAAAAAAAAAAATTTTTTCGAATACGACTGGTAGTTCCAGAGATTAGCGTGTTTAAACAAAGAAACAAAAAACGCTCTTCCGCTTTATTATAGAAGTACATATAGATAATATGATTATATAGTATCAAAAACTACGAACTTCGTTCCAACAGAGTGTTTCCCGACACTCACGCTTTTTTTTAATTTATACTATATAAATGTATATTGTGTATACTATCGTTATAATTATTATATATATTTATAGTTATACTCTTTTGAGGATGTAAAAGACAGATAACAATATTGTTATGAGTTACATCCGTTTAAGGATAATTAGCTCTTACACTCTTACACCCCATAAATTAAATATGTTTTAGAATCGGATAACTTGCTTTTCTCATACACCCGTTTTATTTTTAATTATTAGCAACATACCATTTATGACCTATTAATACAAAAACTAATATTTTAAAACAAAAAAAGTTAGGTCGTATATGCCATTTTTTTGCGAATATCGCAAAGTACATCAAACAGATGACAAAATAGCGTAATAAAACTGACTATGCTACTATTATGAAGCCATTTTTACCAAAATTTCCTTTAAATCTTTGTAATGCAAAGTGTCGATATATAAGCGAAATACCACTCACTTACCAGATTTCCGAAAGTATGGGTCCTATTGACTTGAAATTTAGCATAGTTACCCCTTTCGCGATGTAGACGCTCACTAAGAACGGATGTTACGCAAATTCTATCCAAATTTTTAACATGGATTAAACCGAGGTGCCCAACTTTTAACTTATATTAACGAATATATGGGATGAAATTTCTCATATACAAAATAGACCTTAGTATAATAATTATTAAAATACATACATTAGATATTTGGAGTAGTAGAAGATTGCGGTGAAATTATAAATTTACTATAATATGTACATTTCACTCAGCAGTTAGACGGAAGTATACTAACTGTAAAATGTTTTCGATTAACTACTTCAAGCGAAGATATACCTCGCCAGTACCGCGTGATGATATCAACAAGGAATTTCTCGTAAAACTATGTCATATCGTACTCGAGATATTTGATCAAATAATGTGTTGTAAGAAAGTGAAACGATATTGTCATGTTCCGCAAACGAAAAAGCTTTCTGTATTTTTTATAATTTTTTATTGTGCCCTTGATTTTTTACAGGGATGTTTTATCTGTGAATACAAATTAAATTAATATAACAAAATATTGAAATACATATTAGAAGTTGCTACCACAGCTTTCCATGAAGTGGCTAGTTTCTTTGTTATTAAAATTATTCTTAAAATATTTTTCTAAAAGATCACATACAAACAAATTTTTATGTCTCACCATCCAACTAATCCTACTAATTATATTGTAAATGTGAAAGTTTGTATGTTTGAATGTTAGTTACTGAATCACGCAAAAATGGTTAAACAGATTTGGGTGAAATTTGGCACACAGATAGTTTATGACTTGGATTAGCACATGGTATACTTCTTATTCCGTAAATTAAATATTTTTCATTTCTCACTAGACCCAATTCTGAAGTTCACGTAAACGAACTCGCGAGCTAAGCTAGTGTTAAATTATTGTGTTACAAAATAAATGTGAATAAGTCAGAATAAACAATATGAAGTACATTGTACTTTAATAAAAATAATAATAAACGAGGGAACTTGTTAATACAAAGGCAATAATAATATAATATATAAATTCTGATCTTAACAAGTTTTCATCATGTACATCATATATATTATTTTCTGTTCGAAAATAATAATTAATAATTGAGTAAGAACAATGAGAAAATATATTCGAGGCCCGCGGCATTTATCAACGATATTCGCTTACATTTACTTATTTGATTTGGTAACACTATTGGCTGCCAGCGAAGGAAAACATCGTGAGGAAACATGAACGTTGAGAATGTGTAAAAAATATAGAGCTGTGAATTTCTCGGCGTTTGAAACCGCCAGTACGTCGGACTTGACGTAGTGATTAGCCCTTGCCTCGGAATGATGGCTTTTTCAAACAGAAAGCTTCACAATTAAATTTAGATTAAAATAATAACATGTTAGTACGTTTTTTGATCGCTATTACTATTTTGGTATACAGTGACAGGTAACGGGTAAAAAATTCTCATAAAACGCGTTTCATCACACAGAAGTGCCAACAAAACGATGTTATACACGAAAGCGACGCAATATTGCGTTGTTTCGCGAACAGAACTCATGTACGCAAACACAAGTGTTTCCGATTTGTAATCGTTGTAATACTGCCGTGGTACAAGTTAAAAGAGTTTCGTATTTAACCCGCAAGAGATAAATTTAGACTTCGCTCGGATGACGTAGGCACTCCGGACTGACTCCAAAAAAGTACCTAGTATTGTCTATAAAATAGAAAATTGTATTTAGTTTTATTTTTATTATACATTTAAAAACAGGAAATTGAGATATAGATGATAGAAAAATATACATTAGTATTTTTTTACATTAAAAACACATATTATATGTTATTTATTGGTCTACGGGAATATTGTAAGCACGATTGTTTTTTCGTTTTCAAAAATGTTTATCACTTTTAAAATAAGATTTCGTTCAGTCATACCAATGCTTACAAAAAACCACCAAACTAATTATGTGATAACACAACACTTGACTGTAACAAAAATTTGCACATTAAAGCCTAATATTCCACAAACGGATCCCTGAATCGAAAAATAATTTTCACGCGCCGGAATATTTTTGAACGACCTATCCAACGACAGCTCATACGATGATCGAGGAAAAAAAATTCTCACTTTATGTGTATGGCAGGTACCCTAAACAATTTTTTTCATTATTTTATTACCACTTTTTAGGTTTGATTAATACATATTACTATATACACATATACATATACCCATACCAAATTCCAGCTTTCCAGTACTTTCTTTGAGATAAGCCGCGGACAGACATATGGACATAGAAGAAACTAAAACACATTGGAAATTGCTAATGGCATATTATTGCATGTATAATTAAATGAAGTCATAAGTACGCTTCTACTTTGGAATAATCCATATGAAAAATATATTTATGGTTTTTAGAAGTGGGAATAATCGCTTATTACTTGTTACAAACAAATACAATATTTCACAATAGGGCCCTACTTCAGCTTTTTGTTGTAAATAAGATTTTATTAAGGTAGATTTTCGTTAAACGCCTGAAACTCACAATAAAGGTGTTTCAAAAACGAATCATTTCGGAGCACTTCTAACATGAGTTTTTTACTCTACATTTAAACAGATGTAAATAAATATGCAATAGAAAAAAACTTTCGACACAAAATCACCACGCGCAATCTGTTAGACTTCTTATTCTACACCAGTTCTTCAGTTACCAAAGAAATAATTTCCAGTGTAAATATATTTAAGCCGAACTTCATTTAATTTTTATATTAATTTATAAGCTTCAAATTCGGGTCTAACAAACTGTGTAGGGAGATTTTGTGACAATAAGTAACGCATGTTTCTAGTTATTATTTATAATATATTTCATGTATGTACAATAATCAAACAACATTACACAAAATATCACTAATCCTATTATAAAATAATATAGTATCAAATAAATTAAGTTAATTAATAAAAATAAAAACCAGCACATGACAGATTAAGATCCCAATACAACTTTCTAGTATTTTTTGCACCACTATGGTGGCAAACAAGCATATGCCTGGGGTTACCGACCTTGAACTCCAATACCCCAAGGAGTGCTCACTACTCACCGCAGGAGCACAACTCATGGTTATTTGGCTTCGATGTTCTATAGATTGAAGGTATTCCACAAGTCTGACTGCTCCAAGTGGAGAGAAATTTCAATTTCATTTCTACCTCTCTTAAAATAATATTTGAAAAAACAGTATTCGCTTATGCTAATATGTAATTGTGAGTAGCGGCTAGCGAACATCACCAAAGCAAAACAACTATTTTTAATGCGTTTATGTCGAAATTCCATTGTAACAAATTTTGGTTGACTTCAGCTCGGATTATAATGAACACAGAATGATGTGACTCGGAACAAAAAGAAATATGATTAACGGTAAGTCACGTATTTTATAGTGTAATGAACTTTGACATTGTTTCTAATCTTAAGACAAGATGATGAAATGAAACTGGTTCAATAAGATTGAAAAGTAAGTAGTATGTAAACTATATCTTATGGGATTATAGCTTACAGGTTAAAAACGTTTACTAAAAGGCATTAATAAATAGATTTATTGCGACAATATTAAATGGTAGCAGAATAAATAATTCCTGATAAATAAATCCCTTACGAATAAGGATTGAATAAAATACGTGGGTGGAGTGCACGCAATCCCATTGTATGTTGTGGGAGCTGACAATGGAAATACAATAGTAATGTCACGATGAGCCAACATTATTTGGAATTTCGATTTCTTGAACTAAATTTATCGAAACGGCTGACTTATTAATGCTCTTTTAACGGTGTCAATTTAAGTTTTACTGTAAATATTGATTATTTAATTATTTATTGAATTCAAACATGAAGCACAAAACATTTATAGCATTAATGTATTAGTTATAAATATCACATAATGATCACAATACTTTTGTTATTCCGAAACTCTGAAAAATAATATCCTTAAAATTTTCAAATAAATTACCACTACTTATATTTAAAAAATATGTAAATTATGTTAAACTTAAAACATCTGAAAAAAATTAGAATCTCTTTACATCGGATATTATAAATAATTCTTTGAATATTATCAATATCTATTAATACAACATCTTTCAAGATACGTTAAAGGGTGTACAAGAATAAATTCAAGTGTTAAAGACCTTCAGGTGTTAAAGAAATCAACAGAGCAGTTTCCTTAAACGAACTCAATAAACAAACACTCTCATGGTTCTTAAGAAAAAGTAATCTTAAAGATAAGGTAAATAAACAAGTTAGTTGACGCCACGTGGTCTAACTGTTTTGAAAGCTTTGTTTAAGTTGATGTGTGTGTAGTTATTTATTCATTTTGAGGGTTCCGAAGTCAACAAGCAACTTTTATAGTTTCGCTGTGTCCGTCTGTCTGTCCGCAACTTAGCTCAGAGATTCTTAGTACTAGAAAGCTAGTATTTGATTTGGGTATACATATTAATCAGGCAAAAAAGCTGTTAAACAAAATCATGAAAAAAAAATTCAGGGTAATTAAAGTGGGAACGATTTTTTTTCTCGTCTATCCCATCGTGTGGGGTGTCGTTGAACAGGTCGTTTAGAAATTTTGTGGATGTGTGAAAATCATTTTTCGATTGAGGGATCCGTTTGCGAAATATTAAGATTTAAATTGCTAATATACGGTATACCTGAAAATTCTTCAGAAAATATATTTATGATTATCATAGATATAGCTAAATTCATAGGTGTCGAACTAATTAATTCAGACATTGTATATGCTACACGAATAAAGCCGAAACAAAATATTTCTGGACTGACTAAACCAATTATTGTGAAGCTCAGTTCTCTCTTGAAACGTGATCAGTTAATTAGTGCAATAAGAAGGAAAAAGGATTGTACTTCAATGGATATTGGTATTCACGGTGAACCCAAATCAATTTATATAAATGAACATCTAACTATTCAGAATAAATCTTTATTTAATGCCACAAGAAAAGCTTGTTCTCATGGGGTTTCAATACTCATGGGTGCGAAATGGGAAAATATTTGTAAGAAAGAGCGATACATCACCATCTCTTCAAAAAAAGACAGAAAGCGATTTAATGGCACTCAACGGAAAAAAAAGCCAACGGGATTAAGGTTGGGAATCACTGGCAGGTTATTCTACCCACATACTATTATTTGTTATAGGTTATGTTTAATAATTATAAATGTTTTTTGTAGTATTTTGTGCATCATATATATAATTGTTATTGTTAAAACGGTAATCTTATATCCATTCATACACACTACACAGAATCACAATAGACACAACTTGAAATTACTTTTAAATAATATCACTTTCTATCGAAATCTTTTAACGCTCACTACACGTACTCAGATAAATATTGTGTATGTAGCGATTGACTCAATTAATTGTGGTACATTTATGTTATTGATAATAACTAATTATATTTCTTTGTCCAAACTTTATAGTCTCATGTAATATTAATATTACGATTAATACATTCAAATCACTACTTGGATGTAATCAATGCATTTGTAATGCATGTTTTAATTATTTGATTTTAGTAATTGTTATTTTGCCTATATTCAGTAATGGCTTCTTTGACTGTTTATTACCAGAATACTAGGAGTATCCGCGGTAAGACGATGCAATTTAGACAGGGCTTGCTATCAATTAATTTTGATCTGGTAGTTATTGTAGAAACGTGGTTATTGGATGGTATTTACGATGCCGAAGTATCGGATAGTCGGTATGATGTTTTTAGATGTGACCGTAATGCTATCGCTACAGGTCATGATCGTGGCGGAGGAGTGATAGTGCTTACAAAGCGTGAACTTGGTGCTAGTGTCGGAGTTGATGTTTCACTACCATACTCGGCGTTCTTTGAAGCGGTGCACATAATTCTGCCAGCACGAGCAATCAATGCTAAATTAGATTTACATGTGGTTTGTGTCTACCTTCCGGCACTCGTTCTTCGCGGGATCATGTGCTCGATAGTGCTGGTCTTTATATAAACGACATTTTTAGTCATTATGCGGGGGATCATTTCCTTTTGATAGGTGATTTTAATTTTGGTTCGCTACATTGGTCGGGAACTCCCGGATATTCATTAAGTTATATAGGCTCTCTTGAGGGCTCTGTGTTGTTGCACAGGTCGTTCAGAAATCTTTCGGATGTGTGAAATCATTTTTTGATTCAGGGATCCGTTTGCGAAATATTAAGATTTAAATTGCTAATTTTTATTAGAGTGCGTAGATTATGTGTGTGTGTGTGTGTGTGTGTAGTGTTTTTGGATATGTACTAAATTCATGGTAGTTGTATATATATAATGAAGTTAAAAAGAAAACTATCAGACGTAAGTAGGCTTTACAACTTAACGAGTAATACAATCTACTTATAAAATGTAATTGGATAATTAATTTCTTATTTCTTACAAATTCCATTGAAAATTACTTAAAGCATAAGAATATATTAAACTAATTAGATTAAAATTTTGTCAAGTGCGTGTCGGGCCACGAACAGTGTAAGGTTCCGTAGTTGTCCGTCACAATATGCAGACATTTTTAAATTGAATTAGCTTAATATTATTATTTTTAATTAATTTAAGAAGTTAATGCTTTAATATAAAAAGCACATATATCTTTTATAGAACATTGTACAAGGTGTCCAGAAAGGGTATCGGGTATTTGTAAGTTCAATGAAACAAAAATTATTTGTATGCAATAAAAAAGTTTATTGTTTATTATTAGCATATGAATTGGAGAATTATTTGGAAAAGATGATGTTATCCAAATGATGACCGTTACGTTGCTGGCACTCTTCTAAACGGAAACGAAGATTGACGATAACACGTTGACACATAGCTATCGATATTGCTGCTATTTCTGACCTGATGTTTTGCTTTAACTGGGTTAGATTCGTCGGATTGTTTTGATAAACCTTACTTTTAAGGTATCTCCATGCAAAATAGTCAAGCGGGCTAAGGTCGGGGCTTCTGGGAGGCCAGTTGATGTTACCCCTTCGCGAAATGACTTTATTAGGGAATAATTCGTTAACAACTTCCATTGAGTCATTTGAGGTATGGCAAGTGGCCCCATCTTGCTGGAACTACGTTCTTGAGTTGAAACCTGCAAACTCCTGCAACTCTGGGACCAAAAAATTTCGCAACATATCGATATAACGGTCACTATTCACATTAATTGCTCGGCCTCGTTGATCTTCATGAAAATAAGGACCAATTATGCCTTTAGCAGACATAGCGGCCCAAACAACGACCTTTGGGCTATGCAGGGGTCGTTCATGCTTTCGTCTCGGATTCTCCACTGCCTAGTACCGACAATTCTGCTTATTAACATGACCATTCAGGTGAAAATTTGCTTCGTCACTGAACACTATGTTGTTAAAGTTGTTAAATCGCTGCAGCATTTCGTTCGCAAAATTCAGTCAATTAGCATAGTCCGTATCCTTCAATTCTTGAACCAATTGAATTTTATAGGCTTTTAGATGTAAGTCTTTCTTTAAAATCGAATGTAAAGACGATTTTTTGATGTTCAACGCTTGGCTTCGCTTTCGGATGGATAAAGACGGATTTTGACGAACCGACGCCTCAACTTCTTCAATTGTTTCTTCATCGCGAACTGAACGAGGACGACCAGAGTTTTGAATTTTAACTGTCGCACCTGTATTCTCGAACATCCTGATCCATTTCCTTATGCTATCGTTACTTGGCGCGTGGCGTGTACGATATTCCGCACGATAGAGACATTGAGCAGTCACTATTGAATCACCATTACGATAATACGCTCGTACGCAAAATGTGCGATGCGTCCCCGAGTACTGTTCCATCGTGACTAAAACTCCACAAAATGGCGGACGCCACGAACCCCTCCCCGCACCCTTTAGACGCCCCGTTTCGAATATGGCGCGAAAACAAATACCCGATACCCTTTCTGGACACCTTGTATTTACGTATCATTAACCATTACTCCAGCGCACGTGGATAAAGCAGTCCGGAAGGGCTACCATTTCCGACTTACTTAACAAATATCAATATTTAAGGCTATCTGAGAGTTTTAGCCTAACGTTAGATACCCTATACTTTTCCTCGTGAGTCTAGCTTTCATGTACAAAAATAATGAATGATGATGAAATGAAGAATGTTTAAACAAACAAACAAACCAAAACCGCTTTATTTTATTATATATAGTATAGATAAAACGACGATGCGGTCCAAGAACTAATGCACTACTAATAATACACTAATGCTTGAAGAACACTAAATCTCAAACAAAGCTAATAGAGTACCTACACCCGTAATAGTTAGGTAAAAAATTCCAAGTAATTCCATGTAATAGATGCATTAACATTTTTATTTATTTATTAAAAGCTAGCCTCATTGTCAAGCTTCAAGCCGCTGAACTATCATCGCTTTATATTTTTTGGTTTATTATAAGTCAATAAAACAAAATATTTCTGGACTGACTAAACCAATTATTGTGAAGCTCAGTTCTCTCTTGAAACGTGATCAGTTAATTAGTGCAATAAGAAGGAAAAAGGATTGTACTTCAATGGATATTGGTATTCACGGTGAACCCAAATCAATTTATATAAATGAACATCTAACTATTCAGAATAAATCTTTATTTAATGCCACAAGAAAAGCTTGTTCTCAGCTGGGGTTTCAATACTCATGGGTGCGAAATGGGAAAATATTTGTAAGAAAGAGCGATACATCACCATCTCTTCAAAAAAAGACAGAAAGCGATTTAATGGCACTCAACGGAAAAAAAAGCCAACGGGATTAAGGTTGGGAATCACTGGCAGGTTATTCTACCCACATACTATTATTTGTTATAGGTTATGTTTAATAATTATAAATGTTTTTTGTAGTATTTTGTGCATCATATATATAATTGTTATTGTTAAAACGGTAATCTTATATCCATTCATACACACTACACAGAATCACAATAGACACAACTTGAAATTACTTTTAAATAATATCACTTTCTATCGAAATCTTTTAACGCTCACTACACGTACTCAGATAAATATTGTGTATGTAGCGATTGACTCAATTAATTGTGGTACATTTATGTTATTGATAATAACTAATTATATTTCTTTGTCCAAACTTTATAGTCTCATGTAATATTAATATTACGATTAATACATTCAAATCACTACTTGGATGTAATCAATGCATTTGTAATGCATGTTTTAATTATTTGATTTTAGTAATTGTTATTTTGCCTATATTCAGTAATGGCTTCTTTGACTGTTTATTACCAGAATACTAGGAGTATCCGCGGTAAGACGATGCAATTTAGACAGGGCTTGCTATCAATTAATTTTGATCTGGTAGTTATTGTAGAAACGTGGTTATTGGATGGTATTTACGATGCCGAAGTATCGGATAGTCGGTATGATGTTTTTAGATGTGACCGTAATGCTATCGCTACAGGTCATGATCGTGGCGGAGGAGTGATAGTGCTTACAAAGCGTGAACTTGGTGCTAGTGTCGGAGTTGATGTTTCACTACCATACTCGGCGTTCTTTGAAGCGGTGCACATAATTCTGCCAGCACGAGCAATCAATGCTAAATTAGATTTACATGTGGTTTGTGTCTACCTTCCGGGCACTCGTTCTTCGCGGGATCATGTGCTCGATAGTGCTGGTCTTTATATAAACGACATTTTTAGTCATTATGCGGGGGATCATTTCCTTTTGATAGGTGATTTTAATTTTGGTTCGCTACATTGGTCGGGAACTCCCGGATATTCATTAAGTTATATAGGCTCTCTTGAGGGCTCTTGTCAACAGTTTTATGATATGGTTTCAGAATTTGATTTAGATCAATATAATCATGTTGCGAATGATAACGGTAAATTCTTAGATTTAGTGTTTAGCAATAGCTATACAGGAATCACGCGCGCTGAATCCGTATTGATATCAGAAGATTTGCCACATCATCCTGCTATCACCTTGATGCTACCTGAGCTACACATTAGACCGGTTCATGAGTCACCCAAAAAAATTAAGCTCTTTGACAAAGGGAATTATGATGCTATTTATAGTGAACTCGAGAGTGTTAACTGGGATGAAGAATTATTTAAGCGCAGTGTGGATGACGGAGTAGCTTTCATGAACTCTGTGATCTCTAAGGTTATTCATGATTTCGTACCTACTTTCAATACGGTATCTAATAAGTATCCACCATGGTATAGTAGAAGTCTAGTGAAAATAATTAATGAAAAACTTAAATATCATAAGTTGTGGAAGCATAGTAAAAATCCGCGGGATTATGATACTTTAGTAATACTCAGACGAAGACAAAAGCGAATTCAGGCTGATTTTTGGCGAAATTATTTAATCAGATGCGAGAAGTCTATTATTAGGAATCCAAAATCCTTTTGGCGTTATGCTAAAGAATTAAAAGGTGGTAAAAATATACCGAATAGGGTAACGTTTAAAGGTAAATCTTATTTTGAAACAGGAGAGATATGTGACGCCTTTTTAGAATATTTTGGTTCTGTATATAGAAAACCATGTGATACAAATGACTGCAATTTGCTCATCTCCACACTTAACTGTGCTAGTATTTCTAAAATATTAATTTCCAGGCAAGATGTTTTTAAATACTTACGTTCACTAGACTGTAGTAAAGGCCCAGGTAGCGATGGTATTCCTCCTATCTTCGCGAAAAAATGTGCAGCTATTTTAGCTCATCCTTTAAGGTATCATTTTTAACAAATCACTTAGTGAAAGCGTTTTTCCTCAGAAATGGAAGGAAGCCTTGGTCGCTCCGATTCACAAGGGTGGTTCAAGAACGAAAATCGAAACATATAGGCCTGTGTTAATTCTACCAGTCTTTAGTAAGCTTTTTGAATTGATAATTCATAATCAAATATACCCTATATTAAAAAACTGTATGCCCGTCAATCAGCATGGTTTCATGACAAAAAGATCAGTGGTTACGAATCTCGCTAGCTTCACAGATTATGTAATTGGTGCTATGGATGATGGCATGCAAGTTGATACTATTTATACCGATTATGCAAAGTGCTTCGATCGGTTATCTCACTCAGTTCTAATAAAGAAACTTGAAGCAATAGGTATTCATGGTGACCTACTGCGTTGGTTAATATCATATCTTGATAACCGGTCTCAGGCAGTTAAAATAGGGATGCAATTATCCAGATTCTTATTTATTGCATCGGGTGTACCCCAGGGCTCTCATCTTGGACCCCTATTATTTAACGTATACGTGAGCGACATTGGTTCCTGCTTTCAATATGCAAATTTCTCTATGTATGCTGATGACACTAAAATATTTATGCCAATATGTACTGTTGATGATTGTAACAAATTGCAATTAGATTTAGACAGGTTAGGCGAATACTGCTCACTTAATCTTTTGGATCTTAATGTGGCCAAATGCCAGTGCATTACATACACGCGCAAAAAAAAAATCCTTAAATATAATTATAGACTTAATAATACAATAGTTTCCAGAGTAACATGCGTTAGGGATCTGGGAGTATATCTCGATCATAAATTATCATATGTAGATCACTATGAATACATTACTCAGAAATCTTATAAAATGTTGGGCTTCATAACTAGATTATCAATTCATTTTAAAAATAATTCGTCTATGAAAGTTTTATTTTGTGCTTATATAAGGAGTATTTTAGAATTTGCATCTCAAATATGGACCCCCTATTATAATATATCGTAGAATTGAAAACATTCAAAATAAATTTTTGAAGATTCTGAAACGTCGTAATATGCTTTTATCAGCGGATATAAATGAGAACTTACGGGAATTGGGTATGTTATCCCTGAAACATAGACGCTTGATAGCTGATCTGATTTTTTATATAATTTGATGAACAATAAAATTGATTGTTCATGTTTGTTGGAAAGAATTGGTCTAAGGACTACAACTAAACATATCCGTAAACCCCAGACCTTTCACATTCGTTCAACCAAGACCAATTATGGCCATAATTCAGTATTGATTAGATGTACACAGTTATTTAATGCTAAAGCTGAAAATTTCGACATATTTTCTGACAGTAATGCAGCGTTTAGAAGAAAAGCTATTGATTTATTCAAAGTTTGTTAAATATATGTAATTATCACACACACACACACACACACACACACACACACACACACACACACACACACACACACACACACACACACACACACACACACACACGCACGCACGCACACATTCACGCCAGAAGCACTACATCGTTATTTTTGATGCAATTAATATGTAATTAATAATTTCTTTGGGGTATAGAATTATTATAACTTTATTGTAATACGATTGAAATCATTTTTGGCTAAGCCAATATGTCAACTTAATTATGTATGTAAGTTAGAATTTAATAGCTGTAGATTTCTTGAAATAAATAAATAAAATAAATAATTTTTATTAGAGTCAAGTGCCCCCCCCCCCCCCCTTACAGCTAAATGGTTGTTTTTGGATATGTGATAAATTCATGGTAGTTGTATATGTAATGAAGATAAAAGGAAAACTATCAGACGTAAGTAGGCTTTACAAGTTAACGAGTAATACAAACTATTTATAAAATGTACTTGCAGAAGTAATTTCTAACAAATTACATTGAAAATTACTGAAAGCTTTAGAATCAAAATATATTAAGCTAATTAAATTTAAAGTAGTTGTCCGTCACAATATGCAGACATTTTTAAATTTAATTAGCTTAATATTATTATTATTAAATAATTTAAGAAGTTACTGTTTCTATGTTGAATATGTGATTACAGATTAGAATATGGCAACAAATTTACCTTATACTAATTGTGCCCCACGGTTTCACCCGTGTTAATTTTATACGACAAACATCGCGCCGCCAACGCACCCGTGTAGCCTATCATAATTATTCTTCCCACAAGTACAAATTATATTAATTTTTTATTATCTCCTAAACTATGCGTCCAAATAACATGCTACAAAAATCCAAATTTAATTTTATAAAATTGTCCTTATGACGAACTAGCTTTTGTTAGTAAAGATTAATAAATAGGCCATGTCTAAAAATAATGTTCATTTATCACTTTTTAATTTTTAACAACTGTTTGTCACAATATTGCTTGTTGTGGCTTATCTATAAGAAATAAGTATATGCTATCCCGGACTTTTTTTTAACATAAAAAGCACTAATATTTTTTATAAAACATTGTATTTACGTATCATTAACCATTACTCCAGCGCACGTGGATAAAGCAGTCCGGAAGGGCTACCATTTCCGACTTACTTAACAACTATCAATATTTAAGGCTATCTGAGAGTTTTAGCCTAACGTTAGATACCCTATACTTTTCCTCGTGAGTCTAGCTTCCATGTACAAAAATAATGAATGATGATGAAATTAAGAATGTTTAAACAAACAAATAAACCAAAACCGCTTTATTTTATTATATATAGTATAGATAAAACGACGATGCGGTCCAAGAACTAATGCACTACTAATAATACACTAATGCTTGAAGAACACTAAATCTCAAACAAAGCTGATAGAGTACCTACACCCGTAATAGTTAGGTAAAAAATTCCAAGTAATTCCATGTAATAGATGCATGAACATTTTTTTTATTTATTAAAAGCTCAGCCTCATTGTCAAGCTTCAAGCCGCTGAACTATCATCGCTTTATATTTTTTGGTTTATTATAAGTCAATAAAACAAAATATCAACATGGTCTAACATATATTAAAAGTTAAAATGCAACATTTAATTAGTTTTTCTGCTTATTATAAAGTGGTTTGCAATAAGGAGAGATTAATGGTATCGACACATTAGGCATCATCATCAAGATGTTTTCTCGTTAAGGCAAAGATAACAAAAAGTGGAATAAGCTTATAAAACTAGAGCGCATATGGATCGACATTTAGATAAAGTTCTATTATAAAGCACAACAATTTTTTATGCTCATCATTAAAAGAATTCTTCAGGCCAAACTAAATAGATTTCTTAGTACCGTGTTTTTTTAATTAGCACTAAAATACTCACTAACACTTTATTACGTATGCACTTTCATTAAATTTCAAATCAAACAGTCATTTTAATAAGCTTTAGTATTTCTAAAGTAACGGTCGTTGTCGCGCAAATATTTTATTCAACATAAAACTGTAAAGGACACAAGAAATATGCACTCACAAACCCAAAAATTAATTTATTAGTTATTATCTAAGTTAATACATCTGTAGTTCTGTCTGTATATATATATTTTTAATTTTCCGATAGGCATACAACATCTACGATACTGATAACGAGTATGCCATTAAAACATTTTATGTCTCTCTCTCTCTGTTTGTATATCCAGGTTTAACTCAAAAACGGCTTGACCGATTTTTATGTACACGATATTTTAATGTTATTGGTCAATTGATAATGTATAAGTTAAAGTATGTAAAAGATATAAGTTCAACGTTTCTTTTAGAAATCGTACAAAAAGAGAATTTCCAAAAAAAATTTTTTTTAGTCTTGACCGGTTTTGATGAAATTTGTACACGACAAGTATAAATCGTTAGTCATCAGTGAGATACGAAAATTTTCAAAATAACATTATTAAACATCGTAAAAAAATTCTAAAATTTTAAATTTCATTAATTCTTAACAGATTTTAATGAAATATGGTATAAGGGAAGTCATCCCATAATTGATAGACTAAAATAATTGTCAAAAGCACTTTTTACATTGTAAAAACATACATTTGAATTTTTTATTAATTCTCAACCGCTATTGACAAAAAATCCTAGACAGGATACATAATTTCATAATTGATAAGCTTTAAGAATCGTCGATAACAATTTCAGAAATATGTAAAATTACACAACTTCATAAGTGTCCACCAATATTGATGAAAATTGTACACGGGATACTAGTACATGGCATTCCTCAATTGAATTGTCAAGAATATGAGTTAAAAAATTAAGGTATAAAAATAATTACTACGTAACAAACGCGTACGGAACCGTGGGCACACTGCTATTTATAAATATTTTATTTCAATATTCTTTATTTGTATCGGTTACCTCATATACACCAGCTTCTCAGACCGAAAAATATAAATAATAATACACTAGACATTACTCGTGTATTTTAATTTTTGGACGAATGATTTATCTATATTAACAAATCTGTATTTCTGTCTGTACATGTAATTTTTTTTTTCATTATACATATATTTTGTAGTTTATTTTTTAAGAATAATACATTTTTGTTTTTGTTATTTGTCTGTTTTTATGTCCGGATTGATATTAAAAACGGCTTACTAAATTTTATACGAGAAGCTTAATATATTATTTTAGGAATTCAAAAAATATATTAAAATATTTCCATATACTATTTTTTTATTTATAACACAATAAATATTATATATACGAAAATTTCATAGGTACATAAAACATGCCTCATAATTTTATTGATAGGCTATAAAAAATTCCAACAAGACTTTTAGAAATCATAAAAATAAATAGGTCAAAATTTTTTTTTTGCAAATTTCTCTATACATTTTGGTGAAATTTATACACGGGAAGTATATGCCTTTCTTTAATCGATAGGCTATAATCTGTATGAAGTGTTAATAATATAAGTAAAAATAAAATTACTAAACAAATATAATTACTTTGTAATAAACTCGTGCAGAGCCGCAGGAGATCGTTAGTGTATTATAATAAATACATTACTTGTGTTCTTATGTCACAGTTATATAGAAACTGTTTTTTTTTTCTTTTTTTATATATATCGAGGTTATTTCCCAACCTAATAACATATGTATAATATTTGAATACCTTTACTAGAAATCATACTCGAAATAAACAATCTAAGATCTTACAATTAAATGCAATCTTCAGATAAGTTAGTAATACCCACTGTACACTAAACAGTTTCTGATTCCAGGTTTAAAAAAGGTGTAATTAGGTTATTTTGCATAATATGTACCTTCGAAATAAATATTAAAAAATGGTGTCTGTCTTACTATCAATAATTGTAATAATGCATCAATCAAAATATTTATAAATTTTCATAAAATTATAGGTTGAAGTTCAAAAAATGACACATAGGCTATAATAAAATTACAGAAAACTATTACCCAAATTACAGACAATCAGAATCGTTTCAATGATGTTTTCATTACGAATGTTTTTTTATAATCCTCATAAATATTGCATCGCACAATTTAGTTTGTACATACACCATTTTAATGAAACGATAAATTTTAATTGTAATCTAAAGATATTTAATGACTTCCTTGCATCCGTGTGTTCTGTTCTCATATTTACACATAAAATTATTTACATTAGTTGTGAAAGATTTGTAACATGTGGTAAATAAGTATTCATATCCAAGGCATGATAGTAGTTCAATCAAAGGAAGCAAATGTTTTTTAGAGTGATATGATAATATTCAATATTGAAGTGGCATTAGGAGCAACTCAGTGGCCATTCATGTTGAACACATTTTTTAAATGGTTCTAAATGAAAAAATCTGTTTATTGTGGATGAACAACAACTAAGGGTATGACGCCACGATATAAAATTAAAATAGTAATGAATAAACTTCTCTGACAAGTTTGACTGTGATTGAATTTTGGATTTTTGAATTGAAAACTTCTTTATGAAGGTTTACATAGGGAGTAAATTAATGTGTCGTCATCGACATGGTCACGTGAAACGTGTCAACGATTATCAAAAAAATATTTACACAATTATATTTTACAAAGTTAGTATTTCTTATTTCAAATTATATTTATATTTTCTTAATTCTATTAAGTATCTATATTAATAATAGTTACTTCAATTATTATAATTATTATTAATTATATCATTTTAAGATTAGGAAAAATGTTAATAGTTTTGTTTTCACTTCTGTCGGCAGTCGGCATGAATGCTTCCATTTTTTTATTAATTTTTAAATTTGGTATGTTCACTTTCATGGTTTTTTTTTAATTTATTTTTCTCTCGAGGAAAATGTTATATCCATATCCTCAGCTATTAACGGGAACAAGTGCAATTTGAACGTACAAAGCGAGAAGCGTGTGTGCGCAATCGCTCGTGACACGTTTCAGCGCAGTGACGGCAATCAAAGTTGTAATTAGCAGCTAGTGAAACAGCAAATTAAACGTCCCTCTATGTGACACATTTACGCTAGCCCGCAATATCACGTCGGGCGACTGTAAGCGACATCGGCGAGTTATTTCCTATCATCATTTTGTATCTAAAATGCATTTATATTGTAAAACTAGCTGTGCCCGCGGCTGCGCTCGTGTGAACTACGGAATGCCATCGATCGGGATTTGTGCTACCTCCTTGTATCATATACAGAAATAATTTTTCGAATATATTATAATATATTAATTCCAGTTCATTGGCACGTTTATACAAATCAATAAAAAAACTCTTCTGCTATAATAATATAGATTATGTAGTACATTCATTTGATATATCACTTATAGTTTACTGAGCGTCAACCATTTATTTAAGCGCCCGAATTGACTCACCATGACCAGATTTTTTTTATTTGCGCGGATCCTAATTCTTTTTCTACCATAAAAGTAGCGCTTAAGCTACTCCTTGTAACATCAGCTGTCTGCCAATGAAATCCTCGTCAAAATCAGTCCAGCCTTTTCAGAGATTAACTGGAACAAACAAACAGACAGACAAAATTAACAAAGAAATAAATTGTTATTATTACCATATATACTTTCATACGCATTCAGTAAAAGAGTGGTATAGTATTTTGACATTACAAATAGACACTTACATACAAACTTTACATTTATTATATTTGTAGGACAACACTGGTTAAACTATGTTACTTTTACCGGGATAAAAAGTATCCTATGTGTTATTTTAGGTTATAGAATATATGTGTGCTAAATTTCATTCAAATCCGTTCAGCAGTTTTCGTGTGGTTGAGTAACAAACATAGAAACTTCCCATTTATTATATTCGTAGGGTAACACTGGTCAAACCGTGACTTTTACCTGGATAAAAAGTACCCAATCTGTTATTTCAGGTCATAGATTATCTGTCTACCAAGTTTCATTCAAATCCGTTCTGCCGTTTTTGCGTGATTAAGTAACAAATATCCAAACATACACCTTTTCACATTTATTATATTAGTTAGAATTTTACTATAAACTGGAACGTATACAAATCTACTACTCTATTAATTGTTATTACCTGCTATTATCTGTTTTTATTTATAAATTCTAAGTTACAAGAAAGGATGGTATTATCTATCTGATTATACTTAAAATACGAAGGTATCTGCAATTGATAACTAACAGTAGAAGCTATTGACATACCGATCTACCCAAACTACTCTAAGATAGAATGAAGATAAATATAGATTCAAGATTATTTTACATTTTTCTGGTAAAATAAACATACCTTACCGACTTACATGCAAACTTATAACTAGCTATAAAATATTCTCTTTCAGTATCAATGGTGAGAAAGTTCAATCTCAAATGGTAAATATTTATTTCATTCAAATAGTAATTTTACGGGGAAATAATTCAAACGCATTTAAGAATACACACCTATTTGTCACCACATGTGCGGTTGTGTGGGGATTTGAAATTTAGAACTGAATTTAAAATTTAAAGGGTATCGTCCCATTTTGTGGTTCGACGATTTTAAGTAATTTATCACACAATTTATTATAAATGTATAGTATATTCATTAATTGCATTATAGAATATAATGTTATTAATATTTAAATACATACGTTATTCATTCCGAATGCATTTATTGCTTTTATTGTAAGTTTAATCTTTAACAAAATTCTTGTAGGGTTTCCTTACTTTAAAAATTCAAGAAATATAAATGAGAAGTTGACATTTAAACATAATAGTTGAACCGTGTGAATATTTCGCACATTATAATGTAAACAATATAACAGCTGTCATTTTAGATTTTAAACAGGCTATTAATAGATGGCGCTTTGAATATATTTTCATTAGCATCAACATTATTAGCATTCCAAATGAAAAAAAAAATATTTTTTTAAGAAAACATTTTTTTAAACCATTTCTATACGTTTTAATAGCGTGGAATATAAGTTTTAAAGTTAAATTTGAATCATGAATGTTGAAAAAGAATTAAGGGAAATATGGTGTTGCAAGGAAAAAAACCTTTGAGGAATAATATATATGATTGCATTATTAGGTACCTATAATAATCAGAGGCAATGTCAAATTCGAATGAAAGCTGAAATCTTATATATAAAAGTCTTGTGTCACGGTGTCTGTGGTCGCACTCCTCCAAAGAGGCTAGCGGCTCGACCGAATTAAAAAAAGATGTTGTGTCGTGGGACACCAGGTAGGAACGAAGTTCCTTCGGCTAATGTAGAATCGACACAATTTGCAAAAAAAAAATCGTGCTCAATTTTATGTAGGTTTTCTTGATTTTTCTCTTAAATTTTGCTGATTAGTTTTTATGTATGTACAGGAAAGTATTTAGGAAATTCAGTATTTAAGGAAATAATAAATTACGTAAAATAAAAAAAAACCTAATTCAAATTATCAATTAAAATAACAAAATATGTCTCTTTATTTTTGTTTGACAACATAAAATTACATAGAAATAGAAATAATTACAAAAAAGGTATTAGACACTACTTACTCGCTTGTGTATACACGACTGTCGCGCCTGCGCACGTCTCATTTAACGGTTTTATTCCACGGACTTTTTCTTACGGTTTTATTATCAGATTTTTTTCAGTTCGGTCGCGCAGCAAAATCCCTATCTCCTCCAAGACTGCCGTAAGGAACTTCGTTCCAAAAAAAAATGTATTTTGGGTATGAGAATAAATACATCGTAAAGTATATTTCATACCGCTAAGTGATTAGAGTGTCACTGTCCGATTTTTTTTTACTATTTTTTTTGTATTTTTTATTTGGCTTCAAAAATTACCTATCTTGTTATTTTTTAATCGCGATTTTAGTATGTTTGTAAACAAATAATTTATTTTTGCCTTCGGCGCGTTACCGAAGTGATCCGGGTGTTCGCAAAAAAAATGTATTTAAATATCTATGCGAGCGAAGCCACGCGAAACAGCTAGTTGCTGTTATAATATCGAAATAATTTATGGTTATTACATGTTTTAGTATAATATGCATGAAGAAATATAATTTTATATTTATCCATTTATTTTATTTATTCTTGTTTTGCATAGCACACCACATTGCATCGCCTCTACAGGCTTTTTATGAACGTGGGCTTTAATCCACGCTTCGTGATCACTGAACAATGGCGAATCATTTTGTTTTTATTGTTCAATATGGAAGAAATCAATCTCTAATTTAATCGACAACTGCTTTGTACCAGCATTAAACTTATATTTTAGATATTGCCTTGACCAATATGCCACAAAAGCTGTGGAGCGACATATTAGTATAATTTAATGTGCTGCCGGTGCTATTAATCGTAATAAACCAAAATTACTATGTGACGACATTTTATAACACCCACAAAATCCATCATCATTATAATGAAGGTAGATAATCTTGTGAGTTGAGTTACTTGCAAATCAAATAACTGCCAGCGGTAGTTTCCCAACAAGGCACTCCCTGTTGCCAATCACTTACAATAGAAATAAATATATAAAGATAAATTAAAATAAGATATAACAAATAAAACATATTATTAATACATCGTCTTGTTGATATTATTTTAAGAAGAAGAAGGACAAGTTAGGAAGAAATACATATTCAAAATTCCACTATAATTATTTTAATGTAAAGTAGGTAAATGAGAATGTCAATTCATTTGACGGACTTATTTTTCAATTGTACAAACATAATTTAACGGTATATAAATGAAAATAATTTTAATTTAATTTAACTATTGTTTATACATCTTAATTTTTTTTAAAGAAATAACTAATTATTTAATCAAATTTAAATTAATTTTTTCACATTCGTTAACTTCTACTAAACGTGCCAAAAGAACTGTAGCTTCAATAATGAAATGTGCATACAGAAATACAGATTTATTAATATAGTTTATTGCGCAGTTAATTTGAAAAATTCGAAAAAGTCGTTTCATAATATTTTTATATTAAGTTAGCCATTCTGGTTTAAATATATGTAATTGGTTTTTCGGAAACGGCTTCAACGATTGCTATGAAACTTTGCATTTAGATAATGTTTTACATTCCAAGTATACCTAGATAGGTGTCTTCTTTTTTGTTTATAAGACACCGAGCACATCTCGGTCACCCAGATATTCTTATGTAAATCAAGGCAATAATATTCAACTCAGCCAAAAATATAAAACCAAATATACTTAATCAAAATGAATAACATCGTTTTAGCATCATTACTGATTCTCACAGTTAATTATTTTAAAATTCCTTATCCATATATTGATTACGCTTTCATCAAATATTCCTCTCTCTTTATACAATACCCTATTAATATTGGTATACCGTTATTTGTGCTATTTCTTTTTTTCTTTCAAATAGGTAACAGAATCGATTAATTAAACATCCAAACATTATTGTTACCAACTGACCCTTATTGTCGACTATTATCAGTCGCGGTTACGACGTATGTCTCACTAACCTACGGGTCGAACCGAAACATACAACGTATGCGTATGTTTTCCATTCTATTCATACTATGACATGTTACGTCAATATTTACATTTACTTTTCAATACCGCACTCGGATTAAAGAAACGAAAGCGAAAAGAATTCGTAATATAACAAAATGAGCAAGTCATGTCTCAACTAAAATAAAACCGACTGCCCACTAAGTTTCGAATTAATCCCTCTGAAATACGATAAAAAGAAGGCATCACTAGAAACTTTTTCAATATCATCATATCGGTTTTTTATTCAGGGTTAAGTTGGTATCAAATTACTAATCGAATGGCTGTGATATTCGTTTATTTTAAAAAAAATAAGGAAAGGACGCGAAATTTTCTGTGAAAATGGGGACTCTACCTCCAATACACTTTTCTACGTTCCAGTACACGCACGCATGATACGCACACTGTTAACGACAGTACGGAAATACTCTGTGTATAGCATCCGATATTCTGGCTCATCTCGTCGGTTTGACTTATTATCAGGGGAAAGTAGATCGTGATGCTATAGAGTGAAAGTCGATATTCGTAGTACAAGGACGAAGCCAGTTTGGAAGGGCGGCTGTCGCGTAAGCTACGGGCCACGTGCACCTCCACAACTTGCGCTTAGTTCTTCACGAACAGTGTGGGAGGTTAGTCCGCTACATGAATATAATGCTACTTCAATGTCATGCGCTATGAACGTCCCTCGCGAAAAGCCGTCTTTCTCTTACGCTCAACTGACGCGTGCGTGAAGTGCCGCTCCACGTGATTTTGACAGTCGAATCCTCCGAAAAGCCGGTTGTATTTTTTTTAATCAACAGTGAGACGATGTGCTCGTTCTGAAACGACAGAGAAAGTGTTTTTCTGATAACAGTTTGCGTGAATGAGTCGACGGTATTCGGTGGCGATGTTGTAATTGGGAGATCAAAGGATGATTATAAAATATAAATTGGCCCAATTTTCTTCGACAATGGAGAGTATTGGGTAAGTCGTAGATTAGTCTAAGTAGTTATTTAATTATTTTTAAACATTTCAGGGCGAGTATATCAATAGATATTTATACCTCTTGAATTCGTTTATATGAAGGGCCTTAATGGATTCTGTTTACAGATCTGTTTTGTATCGATATCATTGACTGTCCGTGACTTTGAATTACTTGGGGTAACGACCCGATTTAACTTTACCCTTTTGTCCAACCTACAATTTAAATACTACAAAAGTATTGATTTCAAAAATATCCTATTACCTTGAAATAGTGATGGATCTTTGAAACACTTTATTTTATGCTAGTAATTATTCCCGTTTGACATTTCCTTTGTTTCCTCTAGTGATATTTATACCCCAAGCCCTGAACTAGTGTCCCGCAACATAATAAATTCATTGTTTATGGATAACGAGGTTCTGCGCATGCTCGTTGCTATGTCAACAAAGCATGTAGGTGTTCATACTAATAGGTATATCATATAACAGGTAAACGAGTGAATTTTAATGGGTATAGTGAACTGAGTCATGAATAATAGGCTATTTACAAAACTATAAAGCTTTTTATGTATGATCTTGTGACGGAACTATTTACGTGTCCTTGAGAATTTATAATGAAGTTGGTTTTTTTTACTTTATTGAAGATTATATGTAAAACTTGTACTATTTCGACAATAATTTTAGAGCAAGATCCGCGATTTTTTTACAATTATTAGTCTCATGGTTTTTAGGGTATATACCTATGATGGGATAAAGGTAATTCTGTATTTGAAATTTTTAGGCTACAATTTGAAAAACGTTATTCTTGAAACTTTATATTATATTAATTATGGTAGTTACATGTAGGTATGATATTATAATAGTATATTGGTAGGTATATTGGTAATATATGTATATATATATATATTTATACATAAATAAAAAAGGTAATAAGTATTTCAAATGCCTTGGTGATAACATATTACTAGTAAACAATAGTAGTATTCATAAATATCTTAATTTGTAATTCTATGGAAATTATCTTTTCTATGTAAAAAGTTTGCGTGATGAAGTTCAGATCGATATTTTTTTTAAATAGGTTGCCGTTCAATCACTTTGCATCAAATGATAGCTAGGTAACAATCTTACATTATATTAAGATACTACAAAATCAATAATGATAACATTACTAAGCCTAAAACAAGAACCACATTATTTGGTGCAAGACTTTCAATCGGAGAGTGATAACCATCGGGGAAAGCCCTGGAAAATACCCTGAAACTGTGCTATGGTTTCAATACAATATTTTCCTTCAACAAAAGCTTATGATTTTTGTTATATGACTTAAAGTTTATTACGATTAAAATACAAAAAATCCATGGTACGATAGCTTAAGATGATTCTTGGCTTTTCTAACCGTTTCACTTAAATTTGCTTGGTAATAATTTTGTCAAACGAGGTCATAGCTATGTGATCTTGGTCTAAACGTTTACAATTAATGATATGTTTGAATAGTTTTATCATTGTGTTACAAATAACGCCTATCTGGATTCCATTACCATATAAACGTACATCTGCTCAGTGTCCAATGATCAGATAAATTGGGCGATATGCTTTAAGAAAAAGAGCGCGCTCAGTGCCAAGTGTAAGTGTAGGAGTGAAATATCAATAAAAAAATATTTATTTAATAATACGTTTTGTCTCTTACTAACTACACTACTTGTCCATATTACTTGATTTCGTGCGTACACATATTGTCTTTTCCATCGCCCTCATCTATCTCTCTACTTTTATAGCATAGTTAACTTTACTCGTTTTAGTCAAATACCTATTTTCCTTCCTTTTAGCATTATAAACATTGCGTTGCAAAACGTAGCATGTAAATAACGATTGCATTAAAATTTTACTACGATTGATCAATCAAGATGAAGATCAAAATAATATAAAAATACATAGTTATTGTATACAAGTGACGCCCCGCGGATCCTTACTCGCTTAATACGTAGTAATTGTTTTCATACCATACATACCATCACGCCTGTATTCCCCGAAGGGTTAGGCAGAGGTGTACTAATTGTACACCCACAACTCGCCGTGTATGTTTATAACTGAAAGTTTATACTTAGAGCCTGTCAATAATGGAATGACATGTACTTCCCGTGTACAAAATTTCATCAATATCGGTAGATAATATTTTTTTTTGCTATTTCTTTAAGAATTTATGTAAATTCTTATCAATTGATCAATTGACCAATGATACAAGGTTTCCGTGTACATAATTTTATTACAATGGATCTAGCAATTTTCAGTTGATTACTAACATACAAACAAACAAACAGACAGAAAAATGTTTTATCGTCCATACTGAATTAAAATTAAAATTATTAAAATTCATCAATTCAAATAATTATTTTTATTTAATAGTAGTGCTTCATACGTTGTAATAACTTAATTGTACTTAACTTTATTTTATTTTATTTTTTAAATTATATTTGCGTTTTTTATTTATTTTATCAATGTAGTGGTCGCTTATAATAGGTTCGAATTTCGAATATCTGTAATGGACTTAGAATGAATGGTAAAAATGGCTTATGTATAATACACGCGCTGTTGGCGCTTTTTTAATTAAAAGAAATAAATATTCGTGATCAATATCCTTTGTATACCTATCGTGAAATTAAAAAAAAAAATATATGTACAGACAGGACTACAGATTTATTAATATAGATGATTTCAATTGTATCAATGACGAATTAATCCCTTATGTACCCGAGGAAAAGATAAATATTCACTATACCAAAATACTTCAAAAACTTTAAAGCAATTGACTCCTGATGTGGAGGATTATTACTAACCCTTTACGGTTGTTTTCAATATTGTAACTACGGATATTGATAAACTACTATTGGAGATAGATAATAAGTTTTGAACTATCTTTCGAATATATTTCACATTCGTCGATAATAGGTATCCAGGATAGCCTTCAGGTAGATTATAAGATTACAAACCTTATCTAATCTATCGCGGCGTTTCATTATTAATATATGTGTATAGAGACTGAAAAATTATGACGTGCTATATAGATAGTATAGAGTTCTATAATAGCTAGAACTATCCGAAGATACGTTATTGAACTGAAAAAGCTTAACAACAGATATACATTTCTATAGTTAAGTAGTATCAAAAACATTTGATAGAAAGATTCTTGAAAATGGCCGTTAATCAATACGAGAAAGCTTATACCCAATTATAGAATATAAAAGGTTACGGCAATAATGCTTTCATATAATTTTCCGTATCACAAAATGTTAATGTCGTGAGTAGAGGACGTAAATATCTGGCTATCTTTACGACTGAATTTTTTTATGTTGCTAAGGGGTCCGACATTTTAAATATCTAGCCATTTTGTGTTTTAAATAAATCAAACTAAATTATTATTAAAATAATACATAAACCTATTTTAAAATGAAGAAACTAAATATAATGTTTATCTTAATGTCTGTTGCGTGAAAAACGCTATAGTTTCACAGGGCTGTTAATTACGACTGTAATAATTTAGCTCGGTTCTTACCAAAATACATTCTCATTTATTTATCGCTAAACTTTACATTAAGAACAACTACCGTTCAAAATATAATCGTGTCATCAACTATGAATTATATTATAAAACATTTTAGTTTAATTTCAACAGTTTGAAAAATATGTATTTAAAATGTTTCTATATTAGTTCAACCCTTTATTGAAGGTTTTATTATTTTAACGAATTACCTCGTTTTTGTCCTAATTACTATTATACATACAACACTTTAGCATTTACTAAATTTATTGGTCTTTATTAAAACCTTTTGTTTACTTATCTTTGGGTTGGAAAGAATTGATATTATGTAAAAATAAACTGTATTAAAATTGACCAACAAATTGAGTTGTCAGTAAAAAAGGCAAGGTTTTATAAGCATGATGATTAAATAAGGTCGAGGTAATTTCGAGTTTCCAAAGTAGTTATTTTTCACCTGTTATGGTTCTCACGTCGGCAATTTATTCGCGTGTCATTACAAAGAAGGCACGAAAATAATGAAACGTTTTATTTCCCTTTGTGTTTTTATGCGGGGAAAAGTTTTCTTTTTTTGTTTAGTTTAATGACGAAGATGAGCGAAGCGGAATGTGCTTTAGTAAAAATATGTGTGGCTTTGTATTGCAATAAAATGATAGGTTTATTTTTGAACATGTAATTTTTTAGGGTGTAAGAAGGGTCAAATAACATCTTAAGATTTGATACACTCAAGTAGACCTCACCTGCACGTGATGCATGATGAGTAACGAACGAAGAAATGAAAAGTGTTAGGGCTGTACTGCCCAATTGGATTACGATCACCACGCGAATGGTGAAAAATATCCCATCGTAATGGTTCGCTTAAGCGTATCGTATTTTGGGTTCAGCGATGCATATAATCGAGTTTCTTTATGACAGCTGCAACATCTGCGACTGGCGATCGATTGTTTATCTTTCGGTGGTCACCACTGTTTTTGGATTGTATTGTACTTACCAACAAGCTTAATTCCGTGCAATTATAAAAAAAAGTTTCGTTAAAAATTATAATTTCTAGTACTTCTTTCATACTGTAATCTTGGGAAGTTTAGAAGACGTTAATGCCGAAGCGATATGCAGTAAGATTTAATTTTAATACTGGGGTCACGGCTTCAACTTCTGTAATGGCCTCCGCTATTAATATGGGCTGTGGAAGTTCATTTCCGCATTCTCAATAAAACTTAAACTTACAGTTTACCGTAAAGTTGGCATTTTAATATAAGGCCTTATTTTTCTAAAAAAAAAAAATTAATCCAGTTCCTGAAAACTTTAGCTATATCACAAAGGAGACGGATACTCTTTCACACAATATTGGGCCTAGATGTAAAAAAAAATGAAAATGCTATCAATTAGTAATTGATACATTATTCAATCGTCACTAAAAATCAACGGAATTTTGCAATCTGAGAGCAAGGTTTTAAGATACTTCGTAAAAGTAATAACAAATATTATTGTAGGTTCAAACTATTTTTGAAGTGTGAATGATACTTTTCACATTGATAGCTATGTTTATTATATTTGTAGTGGGAGGATTTTAAGAAAACGCATAAGTCATAGTTATAGATATTATGATATTTAAAAATAACATTACGAAAATGTGTGATCGACAAGGTTACAGGAGTACTGTAATGTTTTTTTTTTATTTTGGCTTCTGCCTATTTATGCAATTTTGCCAATGTCAAGTGTGACATATATACACGTTATAGAATTTAGTTGCCAAATGTTTGATGTACTGTAGAATAACCTGTGAGTATATTGTACTGTATAGAGAAGTATTAGAGTCTGGATCTTTCAGATGCGAGTACCCACAGACTATAAATAGATATAGTTTCAATCAAAATATAACATGAATATTGATTATTCATAATATTATCTAAAGTACAAAAATGTGTATTTATCATAAATAAAACAAATTCATATGGAAGCAAAAAAAAATTTGTACCTGAATTGTAATGCACAGTGAAAGGCTATGATGCATTTTATTTTCGAAATTGTGAACATGAAAACTAGTGTTTAAGCTATGAGATCCAATTTATTAAAATATATATTCGCTGTTTTAAATAAAAACAACTGTAAATGTTATAATAAGTTCTAAAGATGACATAATAAAGATATTGCAATCTTAGTAATATTACGATAAATAAATATTCACTGGTACAAGTTGGTAAATAATAAAATAAAATCATTTCCAAAAATTGTAGTAAACGAACCGACATAAATACTCGGTTCTAATTTAGTTTGATAAATGTTTATTATAACATAAAACCGTTGACATTATCCTAAAACCTTTAAACTACTCAAAGAGTAACGCGGCTATTTTCAAACGACACATTACCAATACACGGGTTGTTAAAATAAGACGTATGTCTAATCGGTCGCATCATAGCGTGAAACGCACGCTTCGTTTCTTAGACTGATGTAATGATGTAATCTCCGTAGTTCGGTGGTAGCCTGTTCTTAATTTATGAAACTGAGCGTAAATCTTCTTCCCTAAATCGATATATCTCTTAATGTTTATACTCCATGACATCGGACTCCACACCTAGCTTTTTTTTAGATTAACCTTTAGCTTCAAACACATTTTATATGTTATGTAGCGATTTGGGCGAAGATTTGAGTGCTGAAACTAGAAAGATAACTAGATTACAAGTGTGGCTCTCAGAATAAATTACAGTGATGAGTATAAGCTGGTAGTAATAACCAGGCAAACTATGAATAATGTAATGCACTAAAAGCTTAGGCTCTTCATAGATTTCAAACTTCACAATTCGAGTGTACTACGGCGGAAAAACTATTTATTGCAAAAACCTATAAAATTTGTTTTCAGTCTGACCTTAAACCTAAACACTTTTTTCCATTATAGAAGTACGTGATTTGAAATTGATATAGTCTATCAAAACTCGCATTATGTATCGATTATTATTCTCAGATCTGAGTTGTAAAGCCAAAAAGCTGGCGTACGTGTTGTATTAAGTGTATATACTTTAGCGTGCACAATAAGCACCAAGAAAATCATAAAATAAAAAGCTCCAACTTTCCAGTGAAAATCGAAGGTCAACTTTAGAAAGCCAAATTTTAATCCACGCGTAGTAGCCGGCTAGCTCATTCTATAGGTTATGATACCTTAATCTCCTAGTTTTAAGTTTTTATTTTAATTTATTAGGGCTGTGAACTTTGAATACAAATTACTGCATTTCTTTGCCTTACAATAATGTATTACGATACCAGGAGACCTGATGTAGGAAATGTTTTTTAAACTATTCATTGTTTTCAAGATGCTTCAAAACTCAAGTTTTATTAAAAATTCAAGTAGTAAGGCTAAGAAGGATTTAGCAAAGTTATTCTCTCGAAGTTTGTACTTTGGTTTCAACTTTATAGTTTAAATTCCTGAAAGTAATAACAACCCAACTTTGCAAGCGTATAGTTGTAAAGTTTTACAAACAAATAGTTTTAAAAATTATAGCCGCCTAGTCATTTAATTATGAAAAGCCATCCTGTATTTGTCCAGTATCTTGTGCCCCCCATTTATATTATCTATTATGGGATAAAGTGTACAAGGCATATCAAATTATTCAACTTTAATATTATGAGATTGACTTTTCAACATTTATCTGCACGCATTTCGTAATTATGTTCCAAAGCATTCTTCTCACAAACAGGTACGCGATGAAATATTATTTATGACAGCACTGATGTTATTGGCAGAGTTAAAGACTTTCCTTTGCAAACTCTTGGTTTTATAACTGATTTACATATTTCTACTGTTACATCTTGAATCTCTTGCTCATAGTTCAGTTGAAATTTATACATTTCTACTGCTTTTCTTTGTATTTATCATTGATCGGCTCATCGAAATCGATAACACTGACATTTAACTACTAATTTACGGGAGTAGCTTTAGTTTTGGGATCTGATGCTTCAATCCGTTCGTTTAGCATTAATAATACAAGAAACATTCTGGTTTACATCTAATAATTATACACAATTTGTTTATATTTAATCCAATGGTTTTTATCGTAATGCATTCCTGACTGAGAACTATTGCTTACGCATACAGCAAGCGCATAGCCAGACGGTGACATTGTATAAATGCATTACTTCATATACAGATTTAACCGTTTTTCATGCATCAATGCCAATAAACGCGTCGCTAATGGCATATACATACAAAATACTGCGACAGAAGTACGGATGAAAATAGTGTAAGTAAATAGTGCCCTCATAAAACAAATGCTCGTATGAAATATACTGATTAACGCGCTCGCGTGAATAGAGGTCAAATGTTTTATGCGTTTTTATGTGTTAGTGTGTACGAATATGCTGCAAGGGATTGAGGTGATATTCTCGTGGTTATAACATCCAGCATAGGTTTTAATTATCAGCTTGTTGTCACAGTTGGTTTTATATTTCGTGTTCAAAGTTAAATGTTTGGTTTTATATAATGCTAGGAAGCAAATATTCATGATTGAATATATTGTAGTAGAAAAAAATTGCGCTACCAATTTTTTGTATGTACTCATTAATAAGCTTTTTATATATTAACTGGAAGAACTATCATGGCTTCTACAATTCTACCGATATAGAAGATTATCTGCCATCAGTAAGCTTTGTTGATATTATTTTATGTGACTCATCTTAGAATTTCTTTACTCAAAACTTATCTATGATAAATACACCTTTTATTATTTTTGGTAAATATATGATTCACACATAGTGTGTGTCTGAATGTCTAATATTTAGATTTACAGTCACACCAAATCTGCTGAATTAACATCCTATTTTTAATGTACTTCCTATTGTTATTACGGAAATTTAAGACACCGCGACTTAAATTAAATTAATCGAAACGAGTTCTGTTTTCTTTTCCACACAAAGACAGCTATCTCAACTCTGAGCTACTCAGTATAGCACAGAAAACAAAACCAGTATTAGGAAATTATTGTAACCAAATTCATAACTAAATAATATTTTCTACCAGCCTAGTTTGACATCAACTATTATTACATAAAAGCCGAAATTAAAATAACTTAACTCTAGTCACTTACTATCTACAAGTTCTTAAATTTCATTTCAAAAATAAATTTAAATGACACCGATTGTCTGTAATCTCGTCCCGAGAGTTTCCCTATATTTGTCAGCTTCGATATTCATATCGTATGCAGAACACGTTTGAACTGTCTTATCTATTACGTTGATGTAGCCTACATCCATGTTTCACTTTTATTTAGACGTGATTGGGTGAACGCTGTCAGAGTAATAATGAGGTCTCCCTTTGAACGAAGATTCGTTTGAATCGGTTCTTGAATGGGGCCACGAAATTGTGGCAGTATTTTTTGCTCAATATCTTTTTATACGGAACATTCCTATGACAGTATTATAGGCGATTAATATTTTTCTTTTTCATTGCGTTTTTTATTAGTTTGTTAGGATGAACTTTAGAATCGCTACCACTGAATTTCATGCTATGAAGGGGCGCAGAGGGAGGGGAGGGTTAGAGGTAATCCTTCTGTGAATGAAAAAGCACAGGAACAAATAGTTTTTTAAATTTATTTTTCAATTATGTGGTTATGTCTATTTATGAATTGTGTATGAATTCTCAACAAATAATTATTTGATTCTGGAACTCGACGGCCGCTACCGCGGCCCGCTCGCTCGTTTCGTGCGTTATGATAACAGTTCAAACCTAACCAATTTTTTGATAACGGAATAACGAAAATATCTCACTCAATACAAAATACGTCACTAAATGTTAAAGTAGGTCGTATTTGACGTACATATCACAATAATCCTTCAAAAACTAACAAAAAGTGTATGGAAAAAAATTACGATCTTTAAAATTTGCCTATCATTCCATAGTGAACTTTATGCCTACATTTACAACACTTTCATTTGTATTGTCAGATTTACAAAAATTGTGACTAGAAATTCAACAGAGTGAATATTTATATTTAGCCTAATTAAAGAGTGATCTAACTGTAAAAAAAATTGCAGTCTGAACTCGAATGTAGGGATTCTAAAGCTGAGCCGTTTGTTGAAATGCAAAGTAAATATACAAATACCAATTGTTAGAATATTTTTTGTATAAAAAAAGAAAGCAAACAAGCCAAGTTATTGTGTTTTTACATAATAATCGTATATATAAAAATCAATTATTATATACGAACACAATTTTACTTTTTCGTACTGGGTTCGCAATCTCTATACCTACATTATTTTTAAAGGTGATTTTGTAGCAACGTTCTAATTATCTCCTATAATTTTTCATCAAAATTAATGGTTTAATCAATATTTTAATGATTATACCTAGCATTATTTCTGCTAATTAGATTGTTTTCATTCTTTCACTCACAAATTCGCGCTGGTCAACTAGTTTCTTATAATTTATCAAACTTTTGTATATATCTATCTATACTTATGCTATTGGCCTCAATATTACTACTTAAAAATAAGTTGAGGGATGTAAGAGGGTCAAATAATATTAAAGACTTGAAACGCTCCATTCAACCAGCACGTGTTGCGCCTTGCCGAGAAATGATCGAGTGGCGACTAGTGGGGTAGGGATGTACGGCCCGATTGGGTCGCAACAACCATACATATGGTGAAAAGACCATCAATCATACTGATCCGTATATTATCTACATCGCGTTTTAGGATCAGTTTGTGTATATCAAGTTTATATCTATATGTATAAGAATTGTCAATAATACTTTTAGAAATAATATTAATAAAAAAAATGATTTTTTGTTTACGGGAATTATAAATCATTCCATAATTGATATAACTACTATAATAATTGCCAATAACATTTTTAGAAATCGTAAATAATAATAATAATGTACATCAATTCTCAGTAGATTTAGATTAAAACTTTGTCGATGGGAAGCATACGTCATTCAATACGTATAGTATACGGCTATAAGAATTGTCAATAACACTTTTAGAAATCATAAAAAGACAATTCTTAACAAAAATGAAAACCTTCAATGATTTTGAGGAGTTCCCTGGTGTACCTTCGAAATCGAATGTCCAATTGCAATGCAATTAAAATCGGACCACGCTTGAGATATCCCCTAATAAAAAAACATCCAAATCGGTTATTAAACAAAGAAGACTTGGCTGAAAATCTATAAAAAAAATTAATTAGAATTTACTAACCTCCGTCTTTTTTCAAAGTCAGTTATAAAAACAACAGAGTACACGGGAAGTATAAATATATGTAATTCCTCAATTGATATGCTACTTTAATTGCCAATAATATTATTAAAGATATAATTACGAGAGGAAACTAATTACTGCCTAATAAACACATGCGGAGCCGCGATGTACTGTTAGTAGAATAATAAAGATTTGCGAAATATATTTCCTGTAAGTAAAAGTTGTTAGATAGCTTCAGCTTTAATAAATAACGCGCACGAAGTCGCGGGCGGTTACCAGTCCTAGTATACTCGTAAATGTATAACATGAAATAACAGTTCACAACAGCTGACACGTTCTAAAAGGGCGAATCGTCCCATACCAGTCAACATGCCTATTCAAATACCTCTTCATTTTCAAGAAAATGTCGTCTTAAGAATTCAAATTTATCGTACGTTGGGTCCCATCAGGATGAGTCAGTCGGTGTACTAGCTACGTGACAAGAATCCCTTTTGTGTCGAAGGCGACTTTTCTGAATTTTTGATACACTTCTCGTAGACGATTTGAGGTAATGGACGCGGAAGTTTTTAAATTGTATTACTATTAAGGGCAAGGTTATAAACGGCGTTTAATAATTTTTTATCAGTGATCCTGTACAATGGAATGTTTTATTGATGTTTTTTTTTTAGATTACCTGTTTTATTGTTATCTACTTTTTACCCGACTGCGCAAAAGAAGGGTAAAGTTTTTCGAGCGTATGTATGTATGGTATGTATGTATGTGTGTTTATTTCTTTGGCACGCTCTGTAGCCTAAACCGCTTGATGGATTTCAGCATAAGAGATGTCGATAGATTCGTCTTAATTGTGGGAGTGAAATAGGCTATACAATATTTAGGTCCGACGTCTGGGAATTAAATAAAGAGAAAAAACAGAAAAATAAACCTTTTCAGTCGTGTTTTTTTTTTTGTTGCAGTCGGGTTTTTGTTTCCTTTTTAATAATTTTGTTTATAGCAGGTATCAAAACAAAATTACGTCACAAAACAAGCTCAGTACAAGCACAACGGTGATCATTGAAAGACCGGCATACTATCAACGATCATTGCGGTCATGACAAACCTCTCAACAGATACACTGGCTGGCCTAAAACACTACAAGTCATTATGACTAACTTATCACCATGTGCTTGGTGTTCATAACCTAGTCGGGTTGATCCCTACCACACCGCTTAATTGCTCGTCATACACCGGCTGATCCCGGAATACATCACACCTCAGCGTGCCACTATAGCCGGAATGACACGGGGTCCTAGTCAACTTGCATATCTACAATTCTTAACGCTAACAGAGACGAAAAAATGTATGAAATTGACATAACTGATCACGTGATTTAACGTTGAGATAATATGTCAATTCCATACATTTTTTCGTCTTCTGTTAGCGTTAACAATTGTAGATAGGCAAGTTGACTAGGGCCTTTGGTGGTCGCGATCCAGTCGGACCCAGTTATCGTGTTTTACGTGTGGCTGTTTAATTATTTAATGTAATTTGATCAAAGGTCGTCCAATAAATTTAGTTATAAAAATCGGTCTGGCTATTGCTTATTTTTAACTTCCATTATTTTATTTTAAATCTGTTGCTTTTTAAATTAATGTCACATGGTATTAAGTTTAAAGTAGGCTATACGTTTACATAATCTAGTAGCACAATTATGACCTACCTATCTTTTAGGTACCTCAATTACCACTACCTTGTATATACTACTATATTAAATTATTTGTATAGTTTGAATTTAAGTTTGAACCAGTTTAATTTTAAATGTAGTTGACGAATTTTGATGAAACCATTAAAATTAAATGGTTTCTATGATTCGAAAGTGCTATGATATATTCATTTTTTTTTAAATTACGTTTAGCGAAGTCTATGGATACCTACCAACTAGTATTATATGTCATAAATTCTTGTTGGAACTCACTTGGAAATTCTTTATCTTCATGATTCATCTTCTGTTTATGTAAAATTTAATATTGATAAAAATAAAAGCAATGTTTTTGAAGTAATTAATGAACAGATAAATAATTTGCAAAATCCTTTGTAATATATTTTGGGTGTCGTCCAAATTCGTAGAAAATGCTGTTAATATTACGCTTTAGGTTAGTAATGGACAAGAAAATTATACGAATTTACAACCCGTTGTACAGCCCGGCTAGCTCAGTCGGTAGAGCATGAGACTCTTAATCTCAGGGTCGAGGGTTCGAGCCCCACGTTGGGCGATAACTTTTTTACCACAGGACTAAACGTATAAAGTATATTGTATGCTAAATTTCAATGAAAAGTATTGTGGCAATGTTTTACGAGGCAAGTGTGAATTTAATTTATTCACTACTAAAACTAAGTAATCTGAAGTTTAACTAATAAAACTTAGCCAGAGTTTACCAAGTTTGAAATTGTAAAAGCTTGAATTACGCACACAAACATTAAAGTCCATTAATGAATTCATAGTTGGGTGAAAAACTGAAATATTTAAGATTTGCGATGGATTTAATGTTTATATTTTTTTGATAAACTATCTTACAAGTTTTAATTATATCGCTAATATTTACATATTATTAACTACTCCACTCAAGAGAATATATTTTTAGATCTTGGTATTTTTGTTTTAATATACCTTCGTTAAAATTCTAACAACAGTCTCTTAATTAAACAGAAGCCTGTACTAAAAATTTCTATATATTATTTAGTTTGGAAAATTTCTTTATTGAAACAAAATTGATGTGTTTATGTAATCTTCGCTAGTTAAATTATAAAGTTGTTTATATTCTCTGGAACTACTGATCCGATTATGAAAATGATTTCATTGATTGAAAGCTACGTTCTTCTAAAGTGATATATTTTATACTTTTATATTAACACGACCAAACTCGCGGGGCTTACTAGGCTATTGCATATTTCTCTGTTTGATTGTCTCCTAAGCGTTCCTTAAGCCTTTCACGAAATCACAATGAAACTTCGTTAGTTGGTGTGCACACACCCGCAAAGCTTCTTTATTAGTACAAACATTTAACACTAGGTAGCGTGTAAGTCGCATCATTTCAAAGAGTAGTAGGTACAGGAACGAAGCCACGACCAAAACCAAAAGCTATTCAATTATAAATTAGTAAGTAAAGGAGACGGATACTCTTTCATTCAAACATGGGTCTGGGTAAAAAATAGATGAAAAAATATGAAATTAATTATCAAACAGTCACTGAAAAGAAGCGGAATTTTTGCAATCTAAAAGCAGAGATTTAGGATATTACGTAAAAGCGAAGTCATGTAATAAACTTCAATTAAACTATTTTTGAAGTAGGATTAATATTAAAAAGGGTTATGTTTATTATCTTTTAAAGTTTATTAGTTTATTTATTTTGTTGATTGTGAATTTTAATGATATTATACGATTTTAAAAACAAAAATATGTTCTATTTTATAAAACATATTTCGACTAATTTCATTCTGGGCCCAGAAATACCCGTCTCTTTTTGAATGTACATTATTTTTCTTTATTGTTCCGTTTATTAGCTCTTCAAATAAATACTAGAAACAATTAAATCTAATAATATTAAGTGACCATTTCATTCATATTATGTCATAATTGTATATTCATTTTTATTATTACATTAAACAACATTACATATATTCATTTCATAATGTCTGGGATACGGCACTAACGATTTAGAAGAAATTTTGTATCTAAATCCCAAGTTTATCTTTATAGACTTTTTGTATTCAAGACGACGAGCTAAGTTCGGTCGCCCAGATATTATTATATAATACTACATGTTAGATTAGGACACTTATTAATAATATAATTTTATCAAATAATTTACCATAAATTTATTAGTAAACTTCAATATTCTTTAAAGAAGACAATACTGGGTATCACACGTTCTTTTTATGCTAAAATATGTCATTTTCGTACATCTAATAATTTTATTTAGATATACTGTAAGTTTATTTTTAAGTTGACTAAGGAGTTTAAGTTTATATTTTGATGATGGAATCTATAGCCCGGCTAGCTCAGTCGGTAGAGCATGAGACTCTTAATCTCAGGGTCGTGGGTTCGAGCCCCACGTTGGGCGTCAGTTTTTATTTAGTTTTTTAATACATGTAATAAATGCATCAATATAATATTCTTTTCGTTCCTTCTTATAATTTATTATCCAATGAAAACATAAATGTAAACACGATGCTTAATAATAAGTAAAGATTTACTAAAAAAGATATATTTATTGATATTAATCGTTTTTTTTTTAATGTTTGCGAAGTTTTTTTAGGAGAATTTACGGTTCAGACCTATTTGATTCGAATGCAAGGTAATCTCACACACCGTCGCATCGCTATTTGATACAAACGTAACTTGTACTATGGTAACTAACATGTACATTAATACTCGGGCAGAATTAACAGTCATGCAGTTATGCTCATTTAACAACCTCTCATCTTAAAGCAGTAGTGCTAATTACTTACATTGTATAATTATTTTTCTATTACTTCTTGGACTATAATAAAGATGTATATATGAAGCTTCAGCTGATTATGAACATTGTGTTCAAGCTTTCTTTTGTATGTTTGTGCTCATAGGAGATTACTCGAGTAAATCATAGGAATGATGAAACATACCGAACTAAAACTAATAACTTATTAAAAGGGTAGATAGTAAAACACCCACCTACGTAATTTACGGTCAATTACACGCAGCCTCCAATAATAGCCACTGAAATATTCAAATGGACATAAACTAGTTCCTATTAAAATTTGTCATGCTGTACTAAGGTTATTAAAATTCTTTGTACTTACTTCGAAAATTTTATAGTTAATAATTATAACAATAAATGAAGATAAAGCTTCGGACTCCTACTTAAGGATATTGCGAGCACGGAGGACTCTGACATTCGGCATAGTCAAAGTTTATTTTGAAAGGAGTGGGGAAAGCTAAAATTTAAAAATACGTAAATAAAATAATAATAATAATATATATTTAGAAATACATTAAATTAAAATAAATAATGCTGTGAATACTACACTGACCAGTGCCATTGAAGTTAGACCCCACAAACCATTCAACCATACTGCAAATGTAAAACAGAATATAGTGTAAAATCAAAAAGTCTCTAGTCAAAGGAGACGGGTATTTCTGGGCCCAGAATGAAATTAGTCGAAATATGTTTTATAAAATAGAACATATTTTTGTTTTTAAAATCGTATAATATCATTAAAATTCACAATCAACAAAATAAATAAACTAATAAACTTTAAAAGATAATAAACATAACCCTTTTTAATATTAATCCTACTTCAAAAATAGTTTAATTGAAGTTTATTACATGACTTCGCTTTTACGAAATATCTTAAATCTCTGCTTTTAGATAACAAAAAATCCGCTTTTTTTCAGTGACTGTTTGATAACGCATTACTTAGCTATTAATTTACACCGTTTGCATATTTTTACATCTCTTTTTTTACTCAGGCCCATGTCGATATGAAAGAGTATCCGTCTCCTTTCGATCATTAGTTGAATATTATTACTGCAAACAAATACAAATAAATATTAAACTCAATATTTGATTTAAAAAAAACATTTGCTGATTTTTAATTTAAATCTTGACAATTAATTGACTAAGCACAAAATCGTAAATGCGGAAAACTCCGGCTTGATTAATCCAAAATCTTCACTAAACTCGCTGTGATATTCATATCTTGTAATATTCATCCCTCCCTTAGTAATACGGCTGAGTTAATTTAAATTCTGGCCACCTTGGAGACACGTAAAGTTATAACAAGCAAAGTTAACGATGTAGAACGATGGTGTAACAAACGGCGCGATGCGTCGGCGAACACTTCGTACTTCTTGAGATGGGTTGCTAGTTGTGCCATTTCATGACTGGGTTTAATGAGAACATGTTTTAATATGTAACTATTATAATACATTTGTTTACAAACTTCGATTGACAAAGATCTTTCTTTACAATAGCATCAATATTCACATTACATATTTATATTTTTGCGACAATATTCATTTTCTTTTTTAACATTATTACAAATATTGATATTGTATAAAGTTATATTTGATAACTAGCTGTGCCCGTGGCTTCGCTCCCGTGGACTACAGAATGCCCGCGCGAATCTTGCTCCCAGCTATTTTAAAGCCAAAAATACTTATTTTAGGTGTTCCTTAGAAAATAGATATATACTCTCCCAGACTTTTATGTAGGTCTTTTTAATGAATATAATTATGTAGTACATTAATTTGCTACATCTCTTATGGTTTACTCAGCATAAGCCATTTAAGCGCCCGAATTGATTCACCATGATCAGTTTTTTTAATTTGTTTCCGCACAAATTATTTTTCTAAAATAAAAAAAGCCTAAGTAACTCCCTATATCATCAGCTATCTGTTAAAATCGGTCTAACCGTTTCGGAGATTACCCGGAACAAACAGACAGACAGACAAAAATTAAAAAAAGGTCTTTTTGTTTTAGGTATCGTATATACTTTCATATTAATTTAGTAAAATTGACATTACAAACAGACACTTCAATTATATTAATTGTATAGATTTAGCATAATGACTAGTCAAATAAACTATTAATTTTTTTTTCTTGTAAAATAGGTTAGGTGCCTACTGTAATTATATTAATTTGCTTATTTTCCCTTTAACTCGTCAATGAAAATCTATATCTATAATAATCTATGTAAACTAAATTTAATCTTCTTTGGAATCTTATTTACTCATAATATAATAAAATAACTAATTCGAATTGTAATTATAGCCTTTGATTATCAAAAAATAAACCCATGTAACATCTTCTATTTATAGTTCATATAGAGTAATTGATAATAATAATATTTTTTTATATAATATAAAATGTACCAATTTTATAATGACTTCGTTGAATTTTATATTACTAAATTAATTAAAACCAAATGTATAAACTGAGACAACTAAACAAATGTTTGACATCAAAGGTAACAGCTTAAGTTAAAAATAAACCAAAAGTTTTTCCAAAAGCAATGTAAATGTCTAGCAAATGACACCAGCTAGCCCATTTGCTGGGCTCCAATTGAATTGGTCGTACGTATTTGCAACCGGAATTGAATAAATAAATAAATATTAAAAGTGTATACATTACTATTTCTGCGTTACAGTAAATCAAGTTATAACCATGTTTACAAATTTTCGGTTTATTGCAACCGCTACCCAAATTTATCACTGTTTTATTTTTACATTTCGTCATGTGTTGGCTTAGTTAATAGTAGTATTCCATTTTTCTTTGTCCAAACCATCACCTGTACATCTTGTTCATGTTTTAATTTAAGTACGAGCATGCTTAACAAAACATTATGAGGAAACTGGGAACACAAACGAAATATTGAACTCTGATGTGCATTTATCTATATCATACAAATAAGAATGACTTCATTCACTTGAACGATCAATCACTACTTATTAAACTGTTTCTATAAGAAACTTTAAACTAGATAGATATTATGTTCTTTGTAAATTTATTAACCTAATTAGTCCACTGATGAACATAGAACTCTTCCAAATTGCGTCACTGTACACGATCCTCAACCTTAATCATCCAATCGCTCCTATGTATTTTTCATAGACCGTCGCTGCACCTAGTTAGGGGACGTCTATACACGTTTGGCTAGACACGATCTTCACCCGATCTCGCGATTGATCGGCGATTGTTGGTTTATCGACAAATATTTCCAATCCACTTCCAGTTCAGCTTACAGCTAACAAGCTTTAAGAACTACGTCAGTGACTTTGGCTTTTTGGTGAATAATTAATTATTGTCTTTCGAATTTTATCGCGCAGAGAAATTAAGAGTATAGCTCTTTTTATCGTTTGTTGGGAGAATTCTAACTTATAGGGCAGTCGTAGGTCGTACATCAGTGTTCAAGATTCGTCATTACTTAGAGGTTGTACTTGTCGAAGACCTATGTCTCGTAACTCTGTGGCATAACGATGAAAAGATTCGAAAAAAATTTAATCAAACGAAAAACAACCTTACACTAATAAAATTAAATAAAAAACAACTTCTAATAAAAATATGATTCATTTAAACAGTTATGGTATTTGCGAACATATTTAATCATAATAATGTAATCCAATCCATTCCTAATAATAAAATTTTAATATATATTTTCATCTGCGGTTTTTACGATCGTCATAGTTGATTTGGGAAAAGCTTTTTTCCATCACAAATTCATTTTTCCTAGTGGAATTCGGTGGGTGGATGGGCATACGAAATGGTGTGAAATAGTTTTATGGCGAATAAAAATAACTACCACATGCAGACCTGTGACGCGGAAAGTTTAATGACTTTTTAAATAACTTTATTGAAGGTCAATGACCTTTTTTTTTATTTATTTCAATAGTTAATTTAACCTATGACAAGTCGGAAAGCATTTTAATCCTATTTCGGAGGTGTTGCGATTCTTAATCAACGCGGCTTAGTAGAGCTTACTACAGCACTCTTTTGTATTAGATTGAAGTTGAAGGTTTCATTGATAGTACTTATTTGGGCTTATAAATTGGTTGGAGGGTAGCAAGAATTATTTTTTAATTCCTTTAAAAGTTTTTAAAGACTTCACCCCCATTGACGGCATTTATGCCAATTTTACGTACATTTTATGTGACGTCGGGAGCTAGAGGGTTAAAATCGAAAATGACCGGTCACTTGCTCGGATAGGTACTGCCGTGGTGACAAACGGCGTACTTTAAATGTTTTTTATTTTTTTACTATAGACTCTCAATGCGCATATTTTACATTAAATAAATTCTTATTATTTAATACATTTAAAATATAAAACTACGTAGTAACTTTAATCGGTATTTAGAAGTTTCGTTACAATATGTATACCAAGGTATTTCTCAACTGTCTCGTAAGGTTTCACAAAAATATAAATGTATTGAGAAGAAATATCGAAATATCCTATTGCAAAGATTTCGGCCCTTAATTCAGACCTGTTTGGGTGACGTGTTAATGATAGTTGATTTGGTCAATCCCTAAATTCATGGTGTGGGTTCAATGTAGGTAAATATTGAGTAACATACTATATTACTGGCAAATAATAACTGTGTGTGTACCATAACTAAATTGTGTAGTAGATGCTCAAAGGGTACCTAATAGAAATAATATAACGCAAAAGAGATTTTAGAGTAATTTAAAGATATCGAAAAAATTAATGATTTTATAACATAACATGCCATCACGCCTGTAGCCTCCGAAGGGTTAGTTAGAGATGTACTAATGTACACCAACAAGTTTGCCGGGTATGTTTTTAGGTTCCATTTAATAGGAGGCGAGCCTATTGCACATTAATCGGGCACAAAGCCAAACTCCGAGATGCTACTGAGAATTTAATAGAAAAATCCAATAACACTTTTGCTTTACCTTTGAATCGAACCCCGGACCTCTAGACTAATGAGGCATGAAGTGTTTGTAAAAGAAACGCAATTTTTATCCACTATGTATTCAGTGTTGTGAAATATAATTTTAGTATCCTATCCAATTTATTTCATGCTTAAAAGATTATGAAAAATAATGAACTAATACTTTCTAGCATACATTCCGTAATTGCGTGTGGCCGTCCAAGAGATTTGTACCTTCTCATAATAATATATTACGTAGTATAATATAATATTATGTTGTAACAAAATGAGGTCTTGTACTTCGTATAAAAATAAACATTTATTTCTAAACCTTGTATTTCAACAAGTTCTTATTTATTACACTTGAATTTGATAATGCTAAAGTTAAAATCAGTTTTAATGTGCACTTATAATATATTTAAATAGCTGTGATTCACGATTTCACTCATGTTAAATTTATTCGACCAACTCTCCACCGCGCTGGAGCGAATGCACTCTATATCTTGTCAGATTGCTTTACCTTCATGGTTACTGCTCCCCTCCTCAGCATTATAGCGTGAAGTTAGATTTAAACTATTATCTTCCTCAATAAATAGGCTATAAATAGAAAATAGATTTTTTTTAAATCTGACTGGTAGTTCTAGAGATATGAGTGTCTAAACAAGTAAACAATCTCTTGAGCTTTGTGATATTTGTATAAAGAATAAAATAATTTAACGTTCGTACAAACGTGCACATAGTGTATACGTGTGTTGGTTAATGTTTCTTGTATTCGGCTTAGACGTTATATTATGTACTATAGAGTATTGGTACAAAGTAATTAATTCTTAGTGCTTACATAAAAACTGCTAAAGAGTAAGCGAAATAAATTCACTAAGATGTCCATAATTATATTTGGAATAATGCGTTTCGATACCTACGCAAAAAAAAACTTGTCATCTAAAATAAAGTTGAAATCGGCAGAAAAAAAAGGTATTTTTTATTAATCAAATGAAAAGAGTAGTATTATTTTGATTGTATCACACAAAGAATACCTATTTTATTTTATCGTGCGTGTCTCTGACTTTTTGAATTTAAATATAATTGAATTTGTGGCTCCTTTTTTAGTACGGAACCACAATTATTTAAAAAAGATATATTTTCAGTAAGTCTGTTATTTATTTATAAATTGGTCTCTTAAATTCACAAAAAATATCCATCAATAAGCAGTGAATTAACAAGATTCACAACAATTTTCACTCTCGGTACAAAAAGAAAACTTACTCAACAATGATACACAAATTGTTCGACAAAAACTTGATATTGAAGTAAGGATTAGTGTTGACCGAACTTATAAAAAAATAAATGATTTGATAAGGAACCTTGTAAGAATTAAAAAGAAGAAGTGTAAAACTGTAGCCATACTACGGAAATGAAATATAATATGTAATATAAAATTATTTTTCTATCACTTGGTTTATTTAATACTAGCTGTCCCAACGGTTTCACCCTTGTTTATTCAAACATCGCGGCACGGCACCGTGCCGCTAACGCACCCGTCTATCCTATCGTAATTATTGTCACTTCCCGCAAGTACAATTTATTTTAATTTTTCATTATCTCCTAAACTACGTGTTTAAATAAAATTATATCGAATAATAATAAAATTGTCTTTATGATGAAGTAACTTTTGTTCGTAAAGATTAATATGTCATGCCTAAAAATAATGCTCATAAATCAATTTTTAATTAAAAAAAAAAAAAAAAACCTTATTGTGGTTCATGTATAGGAGATAGGCATATGCTATTGTAGGTATTTTCAGATATGTTTTTTTAGATATACTAACGGCCAATATTTTTGTAGAAAATTTGTTTTACGTATCATTAACATTACGCCAGCGCACACGACTAGAGCAATTCGAGGATTCGGGAAGTCCGGAGGTCTTCAACTTCCAACTCTAAACAAACAAAAATCTTTTCCCCTTTATTATATTAGTATAGATAGATTATTTCATATTTCTGGCCTCGGAATTTTCTTCTTTTCCATTTGGTATCTCACTCGATACGATAGCAAAAAAATATCACAGACCCTGATCCCATTTTGGATGTCATAATATATCATTCGTCACATTGATTTTGTTCGAATACAATGTAGCCTATATCACTGGAACCATAAATAAGAAATCGATTGACGTCTCATTCATTAAAATCGTATGAGTAATTTAAGCGCTACGTCGGAACATGCGTAAATACAAATATACATAAACTGCTAAATACATGACCTTCCTTTTGGCTTTAGCGTATTCGGCAAAAAAGTATTATCCAATTGATAATATGATTTGTTAAATTATCAAAGCCGAAAGTAGTTGTAAATTATGACTATTAACAACAGTCTGCAACTTCTTTCGCGTTAATTACGGTATAAAATAGAATAACATAATAAATAATATAATAACAATAAACCTATATCATTCCGGGATAATGTAGCTTCCTGTCATTGAAATATTTTTATTATCTAATTAGTAGTTTCAGAGATTACCTCCTACAAAAGAGAAAGTGAAGAAGTTCGAAAAACGTTCGGTTCGTTCGATATGAAATTGTTGCAATGCACCGCACTGCGGAAGTATGTATTACTGCCTACAGCTATTTCTGCCGTAAAAAACCAGTGCTAGCGCTGCTATGTTTTAGTACGAAGGGTGTGGCATACAAAGCGTTCTAGCTTATTCTTCGGGAGTACTATAATCTTTTATGGACTGACCTTACATTTGCTGTACTTTCTGAGGTTGCTTATAAATACCTGCAATTAACTCTAAATTCAGGTGTACTACAAGCCCGTTTGCTACTTTACAGCATAAAAATATTAAGTTTAATGTAAAATTAAGATCAGACGTCAAACAACTATCGAAGAGATAAAGGCTTCCATTTTACTTAGTTAACTTGAAACAAGTTTAACTGAAATTTATCGTATGATTTGATGTCTTCAGAAATACAATTTGGTGAGTTATTGAAGCAATAATGCTATTGAATAGATAAACTACAGTTAAATGTACTTCAGAAACCGGGCAAGTTATCTGAATATTACCGTATTTTTGTAAAACTCTATTCGTATTATTCTCTTTGTTCGGACTTAATAGAATTATTATTATTAAATAGTTCCATAGATTACCTCCTAGAAAGAAATAAACTTTAGCCCTTTTTAATCTACAAATATTTATAAAGGGTAAAGTCCTGACTGACTCATTATCGCCAAGCCTAAAGTATTGAAATTTGAAATTTGGTGGAAATGTGGATATTATATTGTAGGCACGGCATACGTACGGCCTTTCTTAAAAGGAACTCGCGAAATTCAACCTCTAAGGGGACGTAAGAGGGTGGCCAAGTTTGTATGTAAAACAATATTGTTCGGGTTAGATTTATTTGAAACTTGATATTTCTATCTATATAAATAAATTATAGAGATTTACCGTTATGCGCGCGCGTATGACGCATAAACTACTGAATAGATTTTGATATTTTTTTTTTGTTTGACGCCTTAGATACTGAGACCATATCTCAAAAAAATCATGCAATCATCAGTCAATAAAAAGTTATTAAAGTTGTAAGAAATTACGATTTATAGCACTACGCGTTCTTCTGTCGTCCACGCGAGCAGAGCCGCAGGCACGGCTAGTTAATAATCATCGACACAATTAATGTAACACTTATTTTAGCGGATGTGAACGGGGGTGGCAGAGTTTGCATGAAAAATAATATTTCAGATTTATAAATAGTTTTTTCTTTCTAGTAGTTCGGCAAATTGACGGTACTATCCCTGATGGTAAACAATATAATCCGAACCTAACGGCTACCACCGAGAGATCAGCAATCCATCGGCAGTCACCGCTGTCATGCGAGCTTGCATAAATATATCTTCACGTTACACTTGAAGGACCCAATTTCGTAAGAAGGAAGGAACACATTGGCTGGGAGATGGTTCCACAGTTTCACGGTACGAGAAAGATAAAAATAGAGAACTTTTTAGTTCATGCCGAGATGGAGGTTGTTGTAAAACTATGACTCCAAAGCCTAGCGCGTGTGGTTCAGTATTGGAAAGGAGAGAAGGGAATTAGATTGAACAACTCTTCAGAATACTCACCATGATACAGACAGAATAGATAAATAAACAAAATATGAATTCAATTACAATCACATAACTGTATGTATAAATGTTATAGTCTACGCGATCGAAATTGGAAGCGGAAAGTTAGAATTAGTATAGATGGAGTTAAGTAAATTCTTTGCAACACTGACTATGAATGATAATATACTATTTAAGTAAAGGCACAGAAACAAATGAAGTCAGCAGTCACTAGAAAATCTTTCGTCTCCGTTTTGTATTTATATTCATACAAATGTTTCACAGTTACTTTTAGGTGTCACCATTAAACTAACGAGCTTGTATCAAATATTTCCATATGTAAACCAGAAGTAACAAAGTGTAAGTCGTTTGAAAATGCACGGAACTCGCTAATAAGCCGTCGGTATAAGGCAAAACGAGATTCTCGGGATTGTTTCAACGTCCAGCCGTGCTTACCTACGTAATTAACGTGTGTTAAGGAAAGTGTTTTGTCAGATAAGAGAATTTATTAGAAACGGTATCGGGCCTTTAGGTGACAACTCATCTGCAATTCAAATTATTTGTGTAATTGGACATATTTAATCAAAGTACAATAGGTATGCGGAGAGTTGGCTGGAGCATACGTTGTTGAGAAAACAAATTTGTAATCAATTTATATCAACGTAAAAAGGGTCTAGCTTACGGATTACTAAAAATAGATAGGATACCTAAGATTTCTGAACAAAATGTGAGGATTTTAAGATAGAAATCATAAACTCTACTGTTTCTACAAAACCATGTCAAATGAATTGGATTAAAAGATAGTAAATGAATATTATTACATATTTAGTAAATTCACATTTAGACATCGATTTTTAAATAATGTCTCGTCTTAACGTTTACATTATTTAGCAGTTATCAATTAAAAATTCCATTTATTGCTGTTAAGGCAGGAAAAGCTATATAACGTAAAAAATAGTTTTTTTTTTAATAATTTATATAGTACAATCATTGTATTATTGGAATAAATACATTACAAAACATTAAATCATATACCAAAGAAAATCCTTAAAAGTAAGTTGCCTTATTGATTTTAAAATTCCCACTATATAAACATTTAAAAGTATAGTAAATTTTAGTTGATGAATATCTATTTAAAGTCAAAATTAACTTTAAATTAACGTCTAAAGTATCAACCCCTATTCAATTAATAAAATTGACGTGTCTATTTGTAATGTCAAAATAACAACTTTTTACTAAATGCATATGAAAGTATATACGATATCTATAATAAAACACCCAATTTTTAAAATTTTTGTCTGTTTGTTACGGGTAATCTCTGAAACGGCTGGACCGATTTTGACGGGTATTTCACTGGTAGATAACTGATGTTATAAGGAATAACTTAGGCTAATTTTATTTTAGAAAAGGAATTAGGGTTCCGCACAAATAAAAAAAACTAGTCACGGTGAATCAATTCGGGTGCTTAATTAATGTTAAAATATCGGGGAGCGGGGGAGCAAAATTCGCGCTTGTGCATCGACGACATTCACGTGAGCGAAGCCGCGGACACAGCTAGTAAAACAATATAATAAATAAACAGGTATTACTGAAAACCGCAGTGTAGTGCACGTAATAAACTCGACTCTATTTCACACTGGAACTTGGAAGTGTTGCAGCTAATTGTACAGAAACATCAAGGTTCAGAAATTCGATAAAGTTAACAGTTTAAATTGCTTCATCTTCTTGGCAATTTGTGTGCTCTCTGATATGTTTTGATTCCGACATTGTATTATGTTTACAAGATGATTTGTGATCTTCTTCCTTGGTGGTTAAGAGTAAGCGTGCTTTACATTAGAGCTTTACAGAAATTTAGATCATATTTGAACCACAGTGCTGTTATTACAGTATATTATCTATGCGTTGAAAACATAGCTTTGAATCTAATACATACTTAATTATATTTGATCTCTATTTAATATAGGTCGACTAAGTATAGTTCATAAAAAGTTTTTATTCTAAAATCTTCACTAATACAATACCATATGAAATGAAATTTGTTAATATTAATACATTTAGTTTTTTCTGAATAACCGTATTTGCTATACAGATACTAAAATAATCTAAGAAGTATATTAACAGTAAACAGTAATCTGTTTTATGGTATAATAAAATTATTTGAAACACGTCAGGTTCACAATGAGATCAGCTTTAAACAAAGAAAATTCTGTTACAAAAACCGCAACAGAGCCAACGACCTGAGTTCAATTTCAGTATGAAAATTCTGCGACTAATTATAAAACATCGCATGTATAATTCTTTAAGCTTAAATTATATAATTGACTTTAAAATCAAAAGGAAATGAAGCAAATAAGTGTTAATAAACTACAAAAAGTAATCATGAAATTTACTATTCACTTAATTGAGCCTTTTCTTGCAACTAGGTACAATTTTTTTTCTCATGCCTATGAAAATAGAAGCAGTAAATCTCACTAGAGTTTGAATAGATGACAAACATATCAAAAAAATGATCACCACCCTGCAAAATCCTACACAATAGATTAACAATAAATTGATAAAAAGTAAATCAACTGGCAGTCAGACTCTTAACCATTACTTATTAAAATGAAAATAATAAACTAAAAATTTAAAACTGTCAAAACATATACATTTACAAAGAGCGAGTTAATTAAAATTTGTTCATAACAAAATGTGTACTCTTAAATTGCCCTTTTTGTTTACTCTCAACAAAAGCCAAATTGCATTTGATCTGACGTGAAAGACATATGGTACGTATAAAGTGAACACTCATTTGTTTACCTATGTGAACCTGGCACCCGACTTTGCAAAAAAAATAATTTGATGTTACCATTTGATAGTGCTTCGTTTGTACCCGTTTGTACCACTTTCATTTTCGTTTGTACCTCAAACTGAAAAAAGTTATTGCGTTTTCAAAATTTGACCAGCACCCCACTTTGAGATATCAAAATTATGCTAACGGATTCTGATTCTAAATTGCTTGTACACGTTTGTACCTCCTTTAATTTTTGTTTATCTCCAAAGCCAAAAAAGTTACAGGGTGTTCAAAATTAAGAAAATTATAACAGGCTTATTTTACAAAATATAGAAAATCTGTAAACGGCGTTTGTCGTGCAATAGTTTTTGCCTTCAGGAAACGCTTTCAATAATTAAAATATTCCAAAAAATAAGAAAATAAACGCACTTCAAAAATATTTGTGAAAAGTGCTGAATTTAATCAATTCTAAACATTTCGTAAAAATCTAAATAGAAGTCGTCGTGCAATCGTTTATACCCCTAGAAAACACTTTGAACATTGAGAATATCACATTAGAAAAGAAAATAAATGCACCTGAAATTTTTCATACAAATGAATTTTCATAATTTTCAAAATTTCGCCTATCTTTAAACAAGAATTGTCGTGCAATCGTTTGTACCCATTTGAACCTTTTTCATTTCCGTTTTTAACCCAAACTGAAAAAAGTTATTGCATTTCCAAAATTTGACCCGCACCCCACTTTGAGTTATCAAAATTATACCAACGGATTCAGATTCCACTTAGCTTGCACACGTTTGTACCTCTTTTAATTTTTGCCTATCTTAAAACACAAAAAAGTTACAGGACTTTAAAAAAAATCAAAATTATAAGAGATTTAATTTACAATATATAGAAAGTCTGTGTACTGAGTCCGTCGTGCAATCGTTTGTACCCCTAGAAAACACTTTGAAATTTGAGAATATCTCAATAGAAAAGAAAATAACCGCATTTGAAATTTTCATATAGTAGAATAGAATTTTCTCAATTTTCAACAATTCGCCAATTTCTTAAAAAGAAATCGTCGTGCAATCGTTTGTACCCCTAGGAAAAACTTGGACATTTGAGGATATCTCAAAAGAAAAGAAAATAATCGCACCTGAAATTTTCGTAAAATTGAATTTTCTCAATTTTCTAAATTTTAACAAACTTTAAACAGGAATCGTCGTGCAATCGTTTGTACCCGCAGGAAATGCTTTGAATCTCGAAAATATCTAAAAGGATAAGAAAATAAACGCACTTTAAAAGTGTTTATGAAATAGGGCTGGATTCAGTCAATTCTCAAAATTTCACAAAACTGTAAACGGGAATCGTTGTGCAATCGTTTGTACCCCTAGGCAAAACTTGGACATTCGAGAATATCTCATAAGAAAAGAAAATAATCGCACCTGAAATTTTCGAAAAATTGAATTTTCTCAATTTTCAAAATTTCCACAAACTTTAAACAGGAATCGTCGTGCAATCGTTTGTACCCGCAGGAAATGCTTTGAATCTCGAAAATATCTCAAAGGATAAGAAAATAAACGCACTTTAAAAGTGTTTAGGAAATAGGGCTGGATTCAGTCAATTCTCAAAATTTCACAAAACTGTAAACGGGAATCGTTGTGCAATCGTTTGTACCCCTAGGCAAAACTTGGACATTCGAGAATATCTCATAAGAAAAGAAAATAATCGCACCTGAAATTTTCGAAAAATTGAATTTTCTCAATTTTCAAATTTTCAACAAACTTTCAACAGGAATCGTCGTGCAATCGTTTGTACCCACAGGAAACGTTTTGAATGTCGAAAATATCTCAAAGGATAAGAAAATAAACGCACTTTAAAAGTGTTTATGAAATAGGGCTGAATTTAGTCAATTCTCAAAATTTCACAAAACTGTAAACGGGAATCGTTGTGCAATCGTTTGTACCCCTAGGCAAAACTTGGACATTCGAGAATATCTCATAAGAAAAGAAAATAATCGCACCTGAAATTTTTCATACAGATGAATTTTCTTAATTTTCAAAATTTCGCCTATCTTTAAACAAGAATTGTCGTGCAATCGTTTGTACCCATTTGAACCTTTTTCATTTTCGTTTTTAACCCAAACTGAAAAAAGTTATTGCATTTCCAAAATTTGACCCGCACCCCACTTTGAGTTATCAAAATTATACCAACGGATTCAGATTCCACTTAGCTTGCACACGTTTGTACCTCTTTTAATTTTTGCCTATCTTAAAACACAAAAAAGTTACAGGACTTTAAAAAAAATCAAAATTATAAGATATTGAATTTACAATATATAGAAAGTCAGTGTACTGAGATCGTCGTGCAATCGTTTGTACCCCTAGAAAACACTTTGAAATTTGAGAATATCTCAATAGAAAAGAAAATAACCGCACCTGAAATTTTCATAAAATTGAATTTTCTCCATTTTCAAAATTTCAACAAACTTTAAACAGGAATCGTCATGCAATCGTGTGGAGCCTTAGGAAACTTATATTAAAACATTATTTAATAAGTAAATTTATTATAATTTGATGCATTTAAAGGTTTAACCAAACATTACTTACTCGGAACGATGATGTATCGGCCTTGTTCCGTTTTGGAGTGTTTTCCACTTTCAGGTTGAATCCTTAGCGTTATATAAATGAAGATAAATAAATTAGAATTTTGGGTGCGTACTAAATTTACTATCGATATCAGAATACACTTATAACCGACGGGGATGACTGCTTACCATCAGATACAGATGATTTCAATAATAACTACTAACAGCCCCGTTTTAGACCTACAAGCTACACTAAACGAAGAACACGATATGGTCACTTCCGTTCAACAAAACTTCGAACAAAGTAGTACAATAAATAAAGTCACATTAGAACAAAAAAGAATATTGTAGACACTTTCCAGAATACGATAGAAAAATAAATATACCAACTGTTTTATTAGGTAATGAGACTTCCGACTCCTATATTCGTTTGGTACTTTTAAAATTATTATTGTTGGTAATAACTTTACCAAATATAATATATAAATATCGATGATTATACTATTTTCGAATATTTCAAAAAATATCAGTTTTCACTATTCAAAAGTCTATCGTATATTGATAATCGTTTGAAATTACAAAAATGTTTTTGAATAGTAGAATTATAGGTAAATAATGAAAACCTATGATTAAGAAAACATATTTTTATCTTTGCATATGTCCTTAAACTATCAGACGTAACAAAAATTGGCATGTTGACAGACCATTGTAAAGAAACAATGTATTATAATTAAATATGATAAAATTATATGAAATTCTATATTAAAATAAAGTGATCGTATTATAAATGGTCTATGAAAGGAAAAATATATTAACCTAACCGATGCCCTGGAAATTTGACAATAAACAAATATATAATATACACGAAAGTAATACAGGAAATACTAGGTAAATAGGACTATTAAGATAATTAGAAGCAGACCACATAGACCTAATAAAACAGTTGGTATGTTTATTTTTCTATCGTATTCTGGAAAGTGTCTACAATATTCTTTTTTGTTCTAATGTGACTTTATTTATTGTACTACTTTGTTCGAAGTTTTGTTGAACGGAAGTGACCATATCGTGTTCTTCGTTTAGTGTAGCTTGTAGGTCTAAAACGGGGCTGTTAGTAGTTATTATTGAAATCATCTGTATCTGATGGTAAGCAGTCATCCCCGTCGGTTATAAGTGTATTCTGATATCGATAGTAAATTTAGTACGCACCCAAAATTCTAATTTATTTATCTTCATTTATATAACGCTAAGGATTCAACCTGAAAGTGAAAAACACTCCAAAACGGAACAAGGCCGATACATCATCGTTCCGAGTAAGTAATGTTTGGTTAAACCTTTAAATGCATCAAATTATAATAAATTTACTTATTAAATAGTGTTTTAATATAAGTTTCCTAAGGCTCCACACGATTGCATGACGATTCCTGTTTAAAGTTTGTTGAAATTTTGAAAATGGAGAAAATTCAATTTTATGAAAATTTCAGGTGCGGTTATTTTCTTTTCTATTGAGATATTCTCAAATTTCAAAGTGTTTTCTAGGGGTACAAACGATTGCACGACGATTTCTTTTTAAGAAATTGGCGAATTGTTGAAAATTGAGAAAATTCTATTCTACTATATGAAAATTTCAAATGCGGTTATTTCCTTTTCTATTGAGATATTCTCAAATTTCAAAGTGTTTTCTAGGGGTACAAGCGATTGCACGACGGACTCAGTACACAGACTTTCTATATATTGTAAATTAAATCTCTTGTAATTTTGATTTTTTTTAAAGTCCTGTAACTTTTTTGTGTTTTAAGATAGGCAAAAATTAAAAGAGGTACAAACGTGTGCAAGCTAAGTGGAATCTGAATCCGTTGGTATAATTTTGATAACTCAAAGTGGGGTGCGGGTCAAATTTTGGAAATGCAATAACTTTTTTCAGTTTGGGTTAAAAACGAAAATGAAAAAGGTTCAAATGGGTACAAACGATTGCACGACAATTCTTGTTTAAAGATAGGCGAAATTTTGAAAATTAAGAAAATTCATCTGTATGAAAAATTTCAGGTGCGATTATTTTCTTTTCTTATGAGATATTCTCGAATGTCCAAGTTTTGCCTAGGGGTACAAACGATTGCACAACGATTCCCGTTTACAGTTTTGTGAAATTTTGAGAATTGACTAAATTCAGCCCTATTTCATAAACACTTTTAAAGTGCGTTTATTTTCTTATCCTTTGAGATATTTTCGACATTCAAAACGTTTCCTGTGGGTACAAACGATTGCACGACGATTCCTGTTGAAAGTTTGTTGAAAATTTGAAAATTGAGAAAATTCAATTTTTCGAAAATTTCAGGTGCGATTATTTTCTTTTCTTATGAGATATTCTCGAATGTCCAAGTTTTGCCTAGGGGTACAAACGATTGCACAACGATTCCCGTTTACAGTTTTGTGAAATTTTGAGAATTGACTGAATTCAGCCCTATTTCCTAAACACTTTTAAAGTGCGTTTATTTTCTTATCCTTTGAGATATTTTCGACATTCAAAGCATTTCCTGCGGGTACAAACGATTGCACGACGATTCCTGTTGAAAGTTTGTTGAAAATTTGAAAATTGAGAAAATTCAATTTTTCGAAAATTTCAGGTGCGATTATTTTCTTTTCTTATGAGATATTCTCGAATGTCCAAGTTTTGCCTAGGGGTACAAACGATTGCACAACGATTCCCGTTTACAGTTTTGTGAAATTTTGAGAATTGACTTAATCCAGCCCTATTTCCTAAACACTTTTAAAGTGCGTTTATTTTCTTATCCTTTGAGATATTTTCGAGATTCAAAGCATTTCCTGCGGGTACAAACGATTGCACGACGATTCCTGTTTAAAGTTTGTTGAAATTTTGAAAATTGAGAAAATTCAATTTTACGAAAATTTCAGGTGCGATTATTTTCTTTTCTTATGAGATATTCTCGAATGTCCAAGTTTTGCCTAGGGGTACAAACGATTGCACAACGATTCCCGTTTACAGTTTTGTGAAATTTTGAGAATTGACTTAATCCAGCCCTATTTCCTAAACACTTTTAAAGTGCGTTTATTTTCTTATCCTTTGAGATATTTTCGAGATTCAAAGCATTTCCTGCGGGTACAAACGATTGCACGACGATTCCTGTTTAAAGTTTGTTGAAATTTTGAAAATTGAGAAAATTCAATTTTACGAAAATTTCAGGTGCGATTATTTTCTTTTCTTATGAGATATTCTCGAATGTCCAAGTTTTGCCTAGGGGTACAAACGATTGCACAACGATTCCCGTTTACAGTTTTGTGAAATTTTGAGAATTGACTTAATCCAGCCCTATTTCCTAAACACTTTTAAAGTGCGTTTATTTTCTTATCCTTTGAGATATTTTCGAGATTCAAAGCATTTCCTGCGGGTACAAACGATTGCACGACGATTCCTGTTTAAAGTTTGTGGAAATTTTGAAAATTGAGAATATTCAATTTTTCGAAAATTTCAGGTGCGATTATTTTCTTTTCTTATGAGATATTCTCGAATGTCCATGTTTTGCCTAGGGGTACAAACGATTGCACAACGATTCCTTTTTAATAAATTGGCGAATTGTTGAAAATTGAGAAAATTCTATTCTACTATATGAAAATTTCAAATGCGGTTATTTTCTTTTCTATTGAGATATTCTCAAATTTCAAAGTGTTTTCTAGGGGTACAAACGATTGCACGACGGACTCAGTACATAGACTTTCTATATATTGTAAATTAAATCTCTTATAATTTTGATTTTTTTTAAAGTCCTGTAACTTTTTTGTGTTTTAAGATAGGCAAAAATTAAAAGAGGTACAAACGTGTGCAAGCTAAGTGGAATCTGAATCTGTTGGTATAATTTTGATAACTCAAATTGGGGTGCGGGTCAAATTTTGGAAATGCAATAACTTTTTTTAGTTTGGGTTAAAAACGAAAATGAAAAAGGTTCAAATGGGTACAAACGATTGCACGACAATTCTTGTTTCAAGATAGACGAAATTTTGAAAATTATGAAAATTCATCTGTATGAAAAATTTCAGGTGCATTTATTTTCTTTTCTAATGTGATATTCTCAATGTTCAAAGTGTTTTCTAGGGGTATAAACGATTGCACGACGACTTCTATTTAGATTTTTACGAAATGTTTAGAATTGATTAAATTCAGCACTTTTCACAAATATTTTTGAAGTGCGTTTATTTTCTTATTTTTTGGAATATTTTAATTATTGAAAGCGTTTCCTGAAGGCAAAAACTATTGCACGACAAACGCCGTTTACAGATTTTCTATATTTTGTAAAATAAGCCTGTTATAATTTTCTTAATTTTGAACATCCTGTAACTTTTTTGGCTTTGGAGATAAACAAAAATTAAAGGAGGTACAAACGTGTACAAGCAATTTAGAATCAGAATCCGTTAGCATAATTTTGATATCTCAAAGTGGGGTGCTGGTCAAATTTTGAAAACGCAATAACTTTTTTCAGTTTGAGGTACAAACGAAAATGAAAGTGGTACAAACGGGTACAAACGAAGCACTATCGAATGGTAACATCAAATTATTTTTTTTGCAAAGTCGGGTGCCAGGTTCACATAGGTCATTTGTTTGTATGAGTTTTAATTATAAATTTTATTTACAGTCGAGTTTAATGCCTCCAGAGTTTTGCCCACATTCATCTTGTTAATACAGTTATGTGGTTGTGATCTTAAATTTAATAGTTGGTTGTGTAACCTTGAGGCGGAATTTAATCAAGATTAAATTATGAATGTAGTTATGTAATTATCTTGTACTTACATATTTAAGAAAATTTAGAACGTGCATGTTATATCTTTTATAATCAGGGTTTAAACCACAAATGTATAGTTTGATCTCATTTTTCTAGCTAGAAATTACTATCTAATCTACAGTGATTTCGTATGGTATAATTAAAAAAGATTTTTCTAATAATGAATAGCGTTCCATTAGGGATTTTAATGGTTCTGCATGGAACGTTCTGAATTCACAATAAAGCATGATAAGTATCAGAACATATAGACAAAATTTAAAATAAAAGCTTTATTACATAATGTAAATGAATTAAAACTACCGCATGTGATACAAAGCTTTGTTTTGTTTACACTTTTCTTTCAACGCTTTTGCAAGTTTATACACTTTCACTAAAAGCTTATAAACGTTGTGCTAACTAAATTTTAAGATACCAGTTGATTGAATTGACTTTTCATTTGTTTATTATTACATAATAAAAGGGCTGAGATTTTACTGTAAGAAGCACATGTAAATAAAAAAGGATACAAAATTTGTTATTCAATGAGTATAATATTTGATTTATCACTTTTATCTTTTAGTTTGTACGCGTTCTTTCATACACTTTGTGAATCGATATAATGGATTGTTTTTAAAATGATCTAATGAAATGTGTATTTTTAAGTTTAAAGAATAATTATTGTGGTTTGTTTATTTTTATATATTTCATTTTTTTATTTATTGAATTCAATAAATAAAAAATAAAACAAAGACTCATAATACTTTACAAATTTTGCATATTTTTAAACTATGATTTGAATACTTTACTTTGAATTTACTTACTTTAAGCTTAGGGGAAAATATTCTTTAATTTATATATCTTCCATAAGATAAGTATTCTATTATATATAGATTTTAAAGGTAATGGCTAAAGTGTTACATTGATGTCTAATAAAAGCGCAAATTTTGAGGCGTAAACAATCATTTTAAAACATTCTTTAATCATCCTATTATAAAATCAAGGAACCACTTACATCCTATATCGTGTTATTAGGGTAGACGATAAGATAGTTATGAATTTTATCACTAGTGTTATGTCCCCCTTAAATGGATAACTTTTAAAAGTCAAAATAAGTACATAGAAACGTCACCTTATTTTTACGTAGATAATTTGTTTGTTTGTTTTCACTTATTTTAAGAAATAGTTTTTATTATAAAATATGTAAAGAAATCATAGTGTTTGTGTTTTGACAGATTTCTATTTGAGAGACGATATAAATAACATTAAAAACTACAGCAGACCACAGGAAAGTAAAACAAGGGTATCGATGTTTACATTAAACTGTAAGTAATCGTTTTAGTGGTTTCATTACAAATTTAAATTAGTTCTTAAGGCGATGACTTCTCGAATGACAAGACAAATTGTCTCGTGTCTTCGGGTTCATGTTTAATGAAATTTCGCTAACCGTTTTAATGCCGGCCACGTCTCGTATTGCTGAATTGTTAATATTGTGGAAGTCATTTGTTTTCGAGGCAGGTAGATGAATGATAGCTTGGAGATGCTATCTGCAAATTTGATAATGAATGAAACATATTATGTTTTATTGTTGTCACGGTATCATTTCAATGTAGGGCACAGATAAATTTGTTTGGAGATTTATCTTTATTTGGGTCAGCCCGTCTAGTGGAGGACCTCCAATCCTACAGAAAATCGTAGCCAAATAGCCTTACCTTGTATTTCAACGGAGAGTAGATTTTCCAGAACTCCTTGGAATAGGGGGTTTCAAGGTCGGCAACGCGCCTTTAAATTCCAATCAAAATATATGTACTTCTCGAGGGAAAACAAAAAAGTATCATATAAACAAAGTCACTGTACCTGATCTAGGGATAGAATACCGTTGAAATATTCTGTATAATCGCCACTCTTGCAAGTATAAAGTGTACTTACTATCCTGGACTAAATTTACATGAATAGCGAAAGAGCGGCCGCTCTTTGTCTTTCAAGTTGAAATTAATTATTCCATTTTATTCAAATAAGGCAACAAGCGCCGTTCTCGTGCCTTTTTGCGGCCGAGGGAAGTGAAATATGCCAGCGCTGTTAATCTTTATATTTTATACAACTCAAATAATATCAATAAAAACTTACATCAACATTTTTAATTTGTTACTAAATTATTTATTAAGTAAAAGTAAATAAACATTGTTACTAACTTTGTTACCTTTCAACAGATGTAGGTTTATTACAGTATTAAATTTATTTAGAAAATATAATCACACATTAATATGTATTCAAAGTGTTTCTATCCTACAAAAAAAATCTAAATAAATAAAAACGAATACATTTACAATTGAGTAATAAATATTTACGTATTATCTATATTAATAAATATGTAGTTCTGTCTATAGAGTTAATTTCTTGTCCAAATTTCTCGACGGGCCTACTATACCGATTATGAATAAGCAATTTTTTTGTCTGTCTGTCTGTTTCTATGTCTACATATAACTCAAAAATGGCTTGACCTATTCTTATGAATTTTGTACACGGGATGCTTATGTCATTGGTCAATTGATAGGGTATAACAAACTTCAATGTTTCTTTTAAAAATCGTAAAAAAAAACATTTCAGATAAATCTTCACCGATTTTGAAAAAAAATTTGTTCACGAGAAGTATAAGAAACACCATGGATGATGGACTGTGAGAATTTTCAATAACACTTTTATGAATCGCGAGAAAAGGGAATCCCAAAAATTTAAAACTTCATTTAATTCTTAACTTACCTATTTCGAAAAATCGAAAAAAAGATGTACGAAAACAAACAATAATTCTTAACCGATTCTGATAAAGTTTTGTAGACATCATACGATAAAATCAAATAAATAAAATAAAATCGTAGAATAAACAAATATTTCTAAGCGATTATGTTGAAAATTGTACACGGAAATACATAGTATGCCATTCTTCAATTGATGCGGCATGTGAATTGTCAACAAATGAGTAAAAATAAAATTACGTGATGGAAGTAACTACTGTGTAGTAGCAATAGCGTGCGGAGCCGCGTTCACACCGCTAGTCTCTTATTATATTTTAAACAACTCATAAACATAAATTATATATTTTATACTTATAAAAGCAACTTCGCGATAAAACGAATGCAAATAGAGTTATGGTATTTTTTTTTTTCAAACTGACTTACACTATTAGCCTTAGGGCCCTTCACTGGACTTTGGTGGTAAATAATAAAATACAATTATCTTATATATAAAAATCTTGTGTGCGTCTGTTAGTGATTTTTTTTAAATTATACTACTAAGATGGCAAGCAAACATACGGCCTTATGGTATGTGGCTACCTAGCACTATTGGCTCACTAGCGCGGTGTCGACCTTGAGCTCCCTTATCCCAAGGAGATATGGAAACTCTACTCACCGCAGGAACACAACACAAGGTTATGTAGCTAAGAAGATCTTCTGTAGAGTGGAGGTATTCCACCAGTCTGATGACCCCAAGTAGAGAGAAATCTTAAAAGAAATTTATCCGTGCCCAACCTGTCTTTAAACCCCCCTTCCCCAAGGACTCATAACTTCTGAACCACTTCACCGATTGAGCTCATATTTACATAATATTTCAATTGTTTTATCAATGCGTTGGTTTATAGATATATGTTAACATCCAATAGGTGGCGTTGTCGCCGAGCCATTAACTACCGGAAAGGACACAACAACGTCTGCCGCCCTAGCTAGTAAAATATAAATTTTAATTAATTTTAAACTATGTTTGTTGAATTATAGAAGTTGTAAGAAATTAAATAAACAAAAGGATAACGTAGGTAATATAAGAATCGAAAATACTATTTCATTATAATCAACTGGCCGATTCTCTTTAGGTTCATCGTATTAACAATTATTGAAATGACGTTACTAAATAATTATATGTTGACGATAATTGACAATCAAATGTCGGACTCGCGTTGAATAGCGATTCAATTGGTCGACAATATCGACCCGAGCGCGCGAGCCACTGACACAATGCGAAGGCCAGTCACCGAACCGATAAATTTCCGATACGCGCACAAATTACGAATGGCCCTAATTATTTAACAGTGATATCACAGTTACTTGTTGCAGGGATCTATAGTTGATTTGTTTCCTAGTAACATTATTCATCATGTAGATAGATATGTTAATTGAATTGACGTATTTAAATATACTAGCGATCGCCCTAAGGTCGAAATTCGAGCAGCGACTTTTTGATCATATACTATTTTCTGTTTAACATTTACAGTATTCATAAACATGAGTATTATCTACATCATTTGCGGTCACTTTCCGTTGAGTGACAATGTCAATATTTTGGGGGGTCTAAGTTCAATGGCATTGGTCGGTTTAGGATTCACAGTATTAATTAATTTAATTTAATATATTAATAACAGATATTATAGATAAATTTTAGCTATCTGCACTCCTTCTCCATATAAACTTTAACTAAGGCTAATCTCACAGTCTTCCGTACACGCAATACGCTTAAAAAGGTACCGAAAGCTTTTGCTTCACGTATTAATATAGAGATTACGTAGAAAATTATCACTATTCGTGGGTAAAGACTCGTGGTGGTCGAGTGATTTAGACCGGTGGAATATTGATTCGATATCCGCAGTTTCCAACCCCCGCAAACACCAATTAATATTTCAGAATTCGCGTACTTTTACTAATTCTGATTGGTAACACTATCGGCTGACGGTGAAGGAAAACTACCTGAGGAAACCTAAACGCTTGAGAACTGTTCTTGTAATGACACTGTATGTGAGAAAAATATAAAACTGTTGATTTCTCGGCGTTTTAAATCGCCAGTACCGCGTCGTCTGTAGCCATGGTGACTGCTTCCATAGGGAAGCAGTTGGACACTAACAGACTGGTATTATTACATAAAACTTAAGAATTTACAAGCATAACAGAACTATACTATGATTTTAATGCAGAAATGCTTTAATAATACTGTGGTATTTGTAGAAGAATTTGTTGAATAAGAATAAGAACAAATAAAATAATTTAGGTACGAACCCAATTTTTTCTGAACGATGACTTTTCTTATAGAAATGAATTAGGGTAAGTGGGTTTAGCTTTAGAAGAAGAATATCGTTTTATATTTAATATTTTAATAATACAAAAAAGGATTTTTTTTACTAGTATTTTTATTCTTCATCTCCTTTACTTGCATTTAATTAAATACGTGAAAAAGCAATGATACATTTATACTAAAGAAACCATATTTTTATTAAACTAACATAGATAAGCAACTAACGTTAAGTTTCGAATCTTGGGCTATTTCTGCTGTACAACAAATGGCATTTAAAACCGACCACCCAATATGAGATTTCGTAGAATAGAGACCGCGAATGATAAAACAACACACTCGGGTTCTAGTGATGTATGTCATTAGGATTTTACCTATCTATTTTCGTACGACTTCCTCGGTGTCGATGAAACTATATTTAGTACATGTGTTAAAACGGATCGTCTAGGATCAAAGTATTTATGGTTGAAAGTATGTAGTTAAACTGTTACAGAAATAAATCCAATAAAATATCAATTACAATCATGAAGGCAAAACCTCATAACAATATTTGTTTTATAAATGAAAACAATATGGGATATTTAATTGTTGTGAAAATTAATTGTCTATGTCTGTGCATGTATTTCATTCAAATTTTTTTGGTAGGCATCAATTTTATACGACACTTATCTCGATTTGACATAAAAAATTGTCTATCCGTTTGTATGTCTGCATTTATCTCAAAAATATCTAGACCGATAGATATTATTGAAATTTTGTACACGGGAAGGATACATCAGTCTTTCCAATTCAAATTTTCATTATCAACATATTTTGATAAAATGATGTATATGTAATATATATTCGTACTAATTCAAATAACTTAAATATCATACATTATCATTACAATATCGAAAACATTATATTAGGTACTAAATATTGTGATAGGACAAATTAATATTCTTTATTAATGAATATTTAGAAATAAATTATATTTAAAATCATAGTTAAAAGAAACAATATTCATTAAATAAAGTAGGACCTAGTCTATATTCATAAAATGCGGTAATAGTCACTCGATACTTGCAAGAGTAGGCACAACACTATAGCGTCTTGAGTAAACTCAACTGTCATGGCGGCGTGTCATGTAATTAATAATTATTTTGACGTAAAATAATAGTCCATCAGTACTTACACATGAAAAGAGATACCACTGGATTTCAGGTTTTTCTTTCTATAATGGTTTTTACAAGTTTTCACTGCACAATTAGACATTTTGATTCGTAAAAGTATTATTTTAACAGAGATAAGCACTGAACGAAACGCGTGAACAGACTGAGCGTAGGTACAGGCGTCGGGGAAGACATACATGAAAAATTCATGTATAAGTGGTAAGACAGGCGAGACCGTTGTTCTGGTTCTATACTCTAACACGCCGAGTTCATAATTCTATGGGTTCATCGTATTAACAATTATTGAAATGACGTTACTAAATAATTATATGTTGACGATAATTGACAATCAAATGTCGGACTCGCGTTGAATAGCGATTCAATTGGTCGACAATATCGACCCGAGCGCGCGAGCCACTGACACAATGCGAAGGCCAGTCACCGAACCGATAAATTTCCGATACGCGCACAAATTACGAATGGCCCTAATTATTTAACAGTGATATCACAGTTACTTGTTGCAGGGATCTATAGTTGATTTGTTTCCTAGTAACATTATTCATCATGTAGATAGATACGTTAATTGAATTGACGTATTTAAATATACTAGCGATCGCCCTAAGGTCGAAATTCGAGCAGCGACTTTTTGATCATATACTATTTTCTGTTTAACATTTACAGTATTCATAAACATGAGTATTATCTACATCATTTGCGGTCACTTTCCGTTGAGTGACAATGTCAATATTTTGGGGGGTCTAAGTTCAATGGCATTGGTCGGTTTAGGATTCACAGTATTAATTAATTTAATTTAATATATTAATAACAGATATTATAGATAAATTTTAGCTATCTGCACTCCTTCTCCATATAAACTTTAACTAAGGCTAATCTCACAGTCTTCCGTACACGCAATACGCTTAAAAAGGTACCGAAAGCTTTTGCTTCACGTATTAATATAGAGATTACGTAGAAAATTATCACTATTCGTGGGTAAAGACTCGTGGTGGTCGAGTGATTTAGACCGGTGGAATATTGATTCGATATCCGCAGTTTCCAACCCCCGCAAACACCAATTAATATTTCAGAATTCGCGTACTTTTACTAATTCTGATTGGTAACACTATCGGCTGACGGTGAAGGAAAACTACCTGAGGAAACCTAAACGCTTGAGAACTGTTCTTGTAATGACACTGTATGTGAGAAAAATATAAAACTGTTGATTTCTCGGCGTTTTAAATCGCCAGTACCGCGTCGTCTGTAGCCATGGTGACTGCTTCCATAGGGAAGCAGTTGGACACTAACAGACTGGTATTATTACATAAAACTTAAGAATTTACAAGCATAACAGAACTATACTATGATTTTAATGCAGAAATGCTTTAATAATACTGTGGTATTTGTAGAAGAATTTGTTGAATAAGAATAAGAACAAATAAAATAATTTAGGTACGAACCCAATTTTTTCTGAACGATGACTTTTCTTATAGAAATGAATTAGGGTAAGTGGGTTTAGCTTTAGAAGAAGAATATCGTTTTATATTTAATATTTTAATAATACAAAAAAGGATTTTTTTTACTAGTATTTTTATTCTTCATCTCCTTTACTTGCATTTAATTAAATACCGTGAAAAAGCAATGATACATTTATACTAAAGAAACCATATTTTTATTAAACTAACATAGATAAGCAACTAACGTTAAGTTTCGAATCTTGGGCTATTTCTGCTGTACAACAAATGGCATTTAAAACCGACCACCCAATATGAGATTTCGTAGAATAGAGACCGCGAATGATAAAACAACACACTCGGGTTCTAGTGATGTATGTCATTAGGATTTTACCTATCTATTTTCGTACGACTTCCTCGGTGTCGATGAAACTATATTTAGTACATGTGTTAAAACGGATCGTCTAGGATCAAAGTATTTATGGTTGAAAGTATGTAGTTAAACTGTTACAGAAATAAATCCAATAAAATATCAATTACAATCATGAAGGCAAAACCTCATAACAATATTTGTTTTATAAATGAAAACAATATGGGATATTTAATTGTTGTGAAAATTAATTGTCTATGTCTGTGCATGTATTTCATTCAAATTTTTTTGGTAGGCATCAATTTTATACGACACTTATCTCGATTTGACATAAAAAATTGTGTATCCGTTTGTATGTCTGCATTTAACTCAAAAATGTCTAGACCGATATTATTGAAATTTTGTACACGGGAAGGATACATCAGTCTTTCCAATTCAAATTTTCATTATCAACATATTTTGATAAAATGATGTATATGTAATATATATTCGTTCATTCCAAAATTAATTTACCATAAGTACTATCGTTAATGCTTTCAAAAATTATAAAAATAAAATAGCGAGACGTTAATATTATAGTTACTAGGTAATAAACGCGCGCAGAAGAGGGAACAGCCAATATTACCCAAATAAAATTTCCTCACTCAAGATTTGTACAATTCTGCATCAATTAACTAACACAAAGTAAGAAAAACAATACGTCTCAAGTAATTATCGTACAATCGCGCGTACATAAGGGAAACGTTGAAGATTAAAATTCTTTCCCCAACAATAATTATCTTGAAAGAACGTTGAACAAAAACCTGGCTGGTCGCCAATAGGTCTTACTCTGTATAGTACACGAAGACACACGACCGACTAGGATTTATTTATCAGGGTTAGCTTAGTGACACACTAAACGTTTCAACTTGGAACTGCATTACTTAAATGGGTACGAACATTATCTTAGCCGTTTATGTCCAACTGGGATATGGAAGCACATTTCCATCAATTATGACAGGGCAGACCTTATCACTCATTTGTGTCGTGTATCCTTTTACTGTCAATTGTGATTGACATTTCTTAGATTCCACTCATATCTACTAGTGTTTTATTGATGTGTCATGCTTATTATCTTAGTAACATGTTTTTGTTTATTGCTTAATTGTTGTTTTGTTTTAACTGGTTAATAAGTCTGGGTCGAGCTAGATTTTGTCAAAAATCAACACAATTTTAATACTAGAAATAGAGATGAACTGGTCGTACCGTGTTATAGACTTAGTAAGGACTTAACAGTAGTTTTTTAGGTAATAGTGTTAGGTTCTTTATTAAATTCCGAAGCACATTACTGATTTGCCTGACAACAAGTTCAAAGACCATGTCAAGCCGGATTTACTGTCAAAAGGTTTATAAAGGGTGGATCGTTAAGTGAAAGATAGTGATGTCTGGAAGTGACTCCCTCTCTGTGTATCCACGAAATTATTATTATTGTACCTATTATATTAATACTTGTACAGTTGAAAAACAAGATAAACCCGATCAAGTTTCTTACCAGTTCTTCTCAATGACTGAGATGTTTTACGAACTGTCTTTAGTGTTTTGACGTTCATAAGTGCCTCCGTAGGGCCTAAATTGAGTAAAGATTATTTTGATTTTTATCTTTTTACAAATGTATTGTAAGTACGTATAATTTAAACACTTTTAACATACTTTTTGTTTACTTTTTTTGGAGATTTCTCTCTACTTGTGGCAGTCCGACTGATGGAATATCTCTACCCTACAAAAGATCGAGGCTAAATAAATTTGTGTTGTATTCCTGTGGTGAGTAAGGTTTCCAGATTTCCTTGCGGGAAGAAGTGTTAAACTTCGGCAACGCGCTAGTGATACCTATGCTATTAGAAGCATCGATATACCACGGTAGCTGCTAACTGTCAGGTGGGCTGTATGCTTGCTTGCCAACATTGTAGTTTAAAAAAATCTACAGAACAACTGGGAAAATAATTATACAAATTCAACAAGACTTATCAAACGCATGGCATACATAAATGTAGTTTATAGAACACTTACACAAGTAAACACTCTCATATCACACACGACATATACACTCACTCATACACTCCTATTTTAATTTACTATTTTGTTATAATATTACCTTAGAAACCTTAATAACAATTTAATCTTTTCAATCCTGTATTGGTTTATTTTGCAAACTAAGGTTATTTATAGGAATAATGTGTAAACGCTGTTGGACTTTCTAAATAAATTGATAAGTAACAAATGTATCCACGTCATATCGAAAGTGCAATTGGAAATAAACAAAACTGAAGTGTATCCCTAATTTATCCTGGTATCTTTAGCGGCTCGAAGAATTTAAGTGCGGCATTTAAAGATACATTCCTAAGGTATCAGTACCAGTCCAATACACGATTGAATTATTAATATTATATTATAACAATTCACAAAGCGCAAATAATGTTTTCTTTAATTTTTAATCACATTCCGTAAAATATAATGCTATTCTTACGTAAAATTTTCTTTAGTGCTTATACATAAATCACGCCTCTTTCCCAACGGGGCTTTTAGAAAACATTTCCTTCCACTTGCTACGATCCTGGCATACATCTTTCGCTTCTTCAGCCTTCATCATTTTTTTCATTCATGTTCGTCGGTTTAGAGTATTCGTGACCAGACCTCTCTTCATAACATCCTCCATTTGATCGTTGAACGTTCGTCTGGGCCTTCCTCTTCCAACGTTCCCATTTACACTCATTAAGTTATCTAGTTATTCTTCTTTCATTCGTCCTCTCCAAATGCCCAAACCATCTAAACATCCTTTTCTCAAACCGTGTTTATATAACGTCAATAATTTTTGACAAAGAATATATTTTCTATATTTTAGTGTTGAAGTACGATATAATATTTACATTTAAAGTCATACTTGTTTTAAGATAATTTGAAGAATACCTAATAAATCAAAGAAGTTAAGATTGCATTAAATTCCTAGACTTCTTAATGGCTTTCTTATCTGAATTTGTTATAAGAATAAAATAGAAAGAGAATTTCTTGCAGAGAATACCTTCAAGTGGTTTCTGTTATACATACGTAGGTGGGTATATGGTATGATATAAGTATAATTATATGGTATCATTTATGATATATAATAGGTTCTTCGTACCATTAGAAAAATTACAGAACGACTTAGTTTTGCACCATATTTTCACGTAGATTTTTATACTACCTTGGCAAGATGACTGTACAGCACCTGAGGGTACGGTACAGCCCACAAGCAACGGAGACCATTGGTGGTAGTCGACGATGTATGCCTCTTTACACCTAGTTTGAAGGACCCAAATCATAGGAAACAGGGAACACTTTGGCTGGGACATGATTCCTCATCCGCACGGTAGGGCGAAGGTAACATTTGGAAACTTCTTAATTCGTGGCATAATGGCGACTACCGTGCTGGCTGGATGACTGTAGTTACGTAGACCAAGGTACATTAAGCAAAATTCGTTTATTTATATCATGGAATTATTAAGTAAGCAATAGATGTCTATACTAACTAGTGATCGCCCTAAGGTCGAAATTCGACCAGCGACTTTTTGATCATAGACTATTTTCTGTTTGACATTTACAACATTAATAAACAATGAGTATTATCTACATCACTTGCTGTCGCTTTTCGTTAAGTGACAATTTCAATATTTTGGGAGGTCTAAGTTCAATGGCATTTGTCGTGTTAGGATTCGCAGTATTAATTTATTTTATTTAATATATTATTAGTAACAGATATTATAGATAAATTTTAGCTTTCTGCACTCCTTCTCCATATAAACTTTAACCATGGCAAATCTCATAGTCTTCCGTGCACGCAATACGCTTAAAATGGTGCCGAAATCTTTTGCTTTACGTAGTACTAAATAGATTATATACTGAAATATTGAAAGAGTGCGAGTTTTGTGAGTTTGTGTATATGTGGTATATAATCTCCGGAACCGTTGCACCTATTTGAAAAAATATTTTTGTTTTTTATAGTATTTATTAAGGAAGGTTACATAACTTCACGCTACAACTCTAAGGAGCGAAACAGTAACCATGAACCGAACGTCAAGCAATTAACAGGGATGAAACTCTGAGATGCAGCTAGTCATTTATAAAATATTAATTTTTTTTCCATCTTACTAAGGTATTGAAATTATAAAGAAAAATGGTTATTAAACAGAGCTTTACAAAATTTTCCTTCATGCATCGATTCCACATTTTCATTATACCGTACTTAGCCTACAAAGCCGTACAAAGGCTTTGTTAAAGCCTTCTTCCCGCGTTACGTGCGGTAGCTCCTCACCCTAATTTACATGAATAGTGCACGTGCCCTGTCTGCTTAAATTGAAATTAATTATTTTTGTAAAAAAATTAAATACGATTTTTGAAGATATACTTCCTTAGACGCGTTATGATTAAAAACATGTGTGCAGTTCATACGCGGTAGCAGTGTAACCTTCAGAAAACATAAAAATATTCTCATGAACGATGTACGTGAATAATACACCACGCTGGCTATGACGCCTTTTTCCAAGGTTTTGTAATACGCAAGCGCACATTCACGTACCTCCAAGTTCGGTGAAGCTGTAAAAGCCGCAGCGCCTTCAGGGTCACTAAGGCTAACAATATAATCAGATCTAAAAGAAAAAAAAAACATTCACGTACAAAGAGGAGACCGAGATAATAGGAAAATGTATAATGTATTCTATCTCATTCTTTCGCAGGCTAAATCTTTGTCTCTTTTTCGTTTCATCGCTTTTTAAATCATAACGGTACTAAATAAGTTTTCACTTCAACTGGAGCCACTGGAGTTTACTCTTTAATGACGATTCTCTGGGAATATATACAATAGTCAAAGTTAAATTATGAATATGTTACATATGTTATTACTTTCTTAAACAAGTATAAGTTAAGTTTATACATCAACACGCGTTCAGTATAAGATACGCGAATATGTGGCGCGGAGGAGCAACATAACGATTTCACTTTTTGTTATTACTTGGTTTTGCTCCTCATTTAATTTACGTGGTCGTAAGCGCGACTGCTGTGAGCGAGGTCCTAAGTTCGAATCCCAGGTCGAGCAAAGTGTTATTGGGGTTTTCTCAGTAGCAGCTCGGAGTTTGGTTTCGTGCTCGATTAATGGCAATAGGCTCGCCCCCTATTACATGGGACCTAAAAACATACTCGGCGAACTGTGGGTGTACATTAGTACACCTCTGCCTAACCCTCCGGGGAATACAGGCGTGATGGTATGTTAATTTACGTACGGCAGGCTATAATATAAAAATCGTTTTTTAACAAATTAATTGCAAAAATGATGAGATTTTAGCGGAGGTGAGGAACAGAGAGTAAAGTTCCTCATCCGCTATAGAAAAGGGAGGATCCTCCGGCCAGACGGGTCCTATGTCTGGCGGGCAGCTGCCCAACAGTTGTAGTCGGGTTCTTGTATATATACTCAATTGTTGAGTTAATTTCTATAGCGCGATGTAGGATGCGTCTTATGTGGCTCGATAGATGTCGCTATGTAGATGCGTCAGTTGTGGCGAGAGATGTCGCTACAAGATGATGAATCAGGGCACGCAATGTAACAAAAAAAATCAACACTATGAATTTGCTCGCTGCATATATTGTTTTATTGTAGTGAAGATAGTTACAATCGATGTCATATGACGCCATAACATCGAGTGTGATTATTCAAAGAATTATAAATTTTAACGCGCGTACATAAGTATACATATCCTAGTTATTTTTGTTTTTAACAAACTTCAAACAAGACAATTTTTAACAAAGAAAAGAAAACCAATTTCAATGATTATGAGGATTATCCCTTTCGAACAAAAAAGAATCATCTAAATAGGTTCACAAACAAAGAAGTTATGGCTGAACATCCATAAAATATACGTCCGAATTGAGTAATCTCCTTCTTTTTTAAAGTCAGTGTTTTTTTTAATTGTCTTGTTTTTTTTATAATATGCGTATTTTGTTGTTACTATCAGATTCTTGCTGTCGATGGAAGCTATGTTATATTTCATTGTTTTCATAATATCCATAATACTGCAAAGAGGATGAGAAACCAGCATAGCAATATTGAAACCTTACGAACAGAGAAAAAGTGCAAGTTCAACCACGTGGATTACTTAACATCTTTGTTTATTTCTAAATATGACTGTCTTACAATTTAGTACTAATATCCAAAATCAATTACATTAACTAATTTTATATAAAAAGTGCAAGAAGAGTGTGTCGTAAGACAAGTTTATATAATTTTGTATCTGATTAAATAATCCAACAAAGACATATTAAAACATTTATTTAAACCCTTCGACAAGTAGAATCTACTTATAATGAATCCACTTCTCGACTTCATTTACATGAAAAGTGCTAGTGCCTGAACTATTTTCTTAAAAGAGATTTTAATATTCCACTTTATTCAAGCAGGCTACGGAGCTCACTTCAGACTTAGTAATGTTCACTTAAGAACGCGATTTTTAAAAATAGTATTGAAATTAAGTTCTCTATTGCTAATGATCATTTTCAGTCTGAGTCTTATATAGGACCTTTAGTATTTATATCGTTAAATATAATGGCTTAGATTTCAGAATATTTAATTTAAAAAAACTATGTAAGTCGTGGATTCGATATCCACTAAAACTCATCGGATTTATAGTATTGTCTATTATAATATGGAAACAATTAAACACGTTAATTGTAGACCCAGTATAAAAAAAAGGTCAGAAGTGGTATATAAAAATTATAGAAAATAAAAAATTACATAGAGTAAACAATTGCAACGCCATTTAGTTCTACATAATATATCCTTTAATTTCACATTCCTTTCACAAAATATAATGGTAATAAAGATTGATGTTTTTTATATGGTTAGGGTTTAGCTACAATCTCGTCTTATGTTAAGTGACTACGTGCCCCAAGATGCTAACACTGTAAGCCTAGAGGAAACTGGTTCTCAAGTGCAAGTACCGAAACACACCTACCTACAGGTGTGCCAGATTTTTAACTTGTATTAATTTATTAGCTGTATAAGTTACTCCTTATAACATCAGCCAGTGAAAGTCCCGTCAAAATCGGTTCAACCGTTTTGGAGATTAGCCAGAATAAATAGACACACTGACGGGCAGAATATTTAAAAATTGTTTATTTGTTATATGTAACTCATATACTTTCATATGCATTTAGTAAAAAACTTTTATTTCGAAATTGTACTCAGATACTTTTTTAATTACTGTTAGCCATAGAGGGCCCTGGAGGCTCAGACGGCTTTTACAGCTTCTCCGTGACTCAGGGGCGAGCGCTTAAGGCACTCAGCCGCGAAAGCGTGGCAACATGCTCAAGCGAGCCAAAGTGGCTGAACCTCGACTTGGGCTGTTGCCGTAGTTGCAATAAAGTCGCGAACTGGCTAATTTCCCTATCCGTAGAAATTCGAGCTAACTAACTATACTCCCTCCTGGGAGGAAGGAAGAAACATGTGTATATGTAAAACAGACACTTAAATTTTATTAATTGTATAGATATACTTTATATAACTATATACGAAAGTTAGATATACAAAACTTATCTATCTAAACATATTACAACGTTTAAAGCCAATTTATTGACGATTTAACAGAAACACTCACAAGCAATGTTGGTGACATAAATTATTCAAACAGAGGCCGCAGGTCGATAAACCCAGACGTCGTCGTGGATGGTAAAACATTATAGCTTATTCAGGAATTCTCTCGAAATAGCCCCTGAAAGCCTCAGACGCTTTAGTAGTTCAAACTCGACGAGATTGGCAGTGATCTGAATAAATTTAGATTGCGTCTTGTTTTTTACATTTAATGACTACTGGAGTATTGGGTTTGATAAGGGAAACTAGTCTCTTTTTGCTTTCGTTCTGCCTTTAACTGGCTTAATGGATAAAACAAGATTATTTATATCCAACATATAATACTCACGGCTGGTTGATTATTGATGTGTTTATATTTGTATCAGTGACTATATAATTGTTCGTTTTTCTGTATAATATGTGTATAATTAATTATTCATAGCTTATAGGATAATTCAATAAATCCATTTAAAGATATAAATAGTTTCACAGTAATTGTACGTGCAGTTTGCCCAATTTGTACTGTATTAATGTATAAAATGTATATGGCATTGTAACCGTTATATTATTACTTACGTGATATAACGTACGTTCTACAATTCTTTTACTTAATTAGCATATAATCCCTTCGGCTCGTCGAAATGTCACACAACTGTAAGTATAAATTAGTATATATTTGCCATCCACGGGACCAGTGTTAATATTAACTTTTATTTATGCGTAACAAATACTCATATATTTTCTTTCTTACTTTCTCCATGGTTACAAAAAAAAAGTTCATTTCCATAAAATTGATCATACTTTCTATTAGTCCAATTAATAAAATACACTAAGTAGTGAGTCTAGCTGTGCAAATGCTAAGTTATTTTTGAGCCCCAGTCCCTAAATTAAATAAAGATTAAAAAACTACTAGTCCATTATTATCTTTGTACATAATGTTAAATAACTGTTACATGATCACAGTTAAAGCAGTACTTAGTTTTTTGGAATAAAATAGCCTTGTGTGATTCAGTCGCTTACATATTGTCATTATTTATGAAATAAAATAATATCACGCCAGTATTTCCCGAAGGGTTAGGCAGAGGTGCACTAATATACACCCACAGTTCACCGGGTGTACTTAGGCCTCGTGTAATAGAGAGAGAGCCTATTGCCATTAATCGGGCTAAAAGACAAGCTTACTGAGCTACTGAGAAAATAATAGTAAAACCCAATAACACTGCTCGACCTGCGAAGCGAACACAGGACCTCGAGTATAGCAGTCGCGTTTAGAACCACTAGGCTAATGAGGCAGTTTTTCTGAAAAGTAGATTAAAATATAGTAACTTAAAGTATATCGTAGTGTATAAAAGAAAGGGACTCATAATTATTTATAAGGATACTTCACAATAACATCCGACTATAGAATATAATGTTTCTGAACACGATTATACAATCCGTGCGCACAGAAACACTGACAATAATAATTATGATCGTTAGTATGTAAATTGTGTAAATACCCGTTAAATCGTCCTTTTGGATCGAACTATGCATTTAATTTTCACATTAATATCTTCAATATTCATTATTTTATGGTTCGATGTGCTATAAATAAGTTAAAGTTATTTCGTTTTATTAGCTGATTTTATTCAACACTATAATAATTATTAATTTTATATTAATGTATGTGTGTTCTTATTCTACGCATTCGCGCATAATTAATCCAATTGAGTTGAAATTTTCTACACTTATCTTTAAAACTTACGTGGCGGTTTTTGACATAGTACCATCAACGTAAAATAGATGGCGTAACGAATCGTTCCAACAAATAAGTATAATTCACATACTTTTACTAGTACCCGAGGAAGGTTCTAACTTACATAAAATAACACTTTTCTATAGAGGCTAAGCAGTAATAAAAAGTGCAATTAGTTAAATAAAATAAAAGACATCACTTTTAATTCATTTAGACACACAGTTTAATAAATTTTGAAATATAACTGTTATACATGCCCGTTAGTATGTATATAATATACCAAATGAACTGAGAACAAAAATTTACATTGAAATTTCTCTACTTAACTAAAATTTTCGATAGCGTGCAAACTAATTTATTTGAACAAAACACGTGCTAAAAACTAAAGCAAATTGTTACTTATATATAAGGATAATCTCTGGGAGAGAAAAGCCATTTTACCTGTTGTGTTATTTCTTCCTTAAAGTTTTTAAAGAAATTTCAAAAACATCACGACCACATTAAAAGTTTCCTTCGATCGCGGAAGTTAGTAAATACATTATAAGATATTTTATATGAACAATAAACAACATCTGCTCCATTAAAATGGATCCTGGGTATGAATATAAAACATCCTTAACCTCAAACCTAACCTAAACATAAACATGGTTTACGCAGTGTATTTATTTCATTAGGCCTGGAATAACTTTCCGGTTTTTCAAGCTTTTTACATATGAAAATACTTACTAAAAACTTATGCCTTTTATGGTCAGATAAGTTACCTGAATGTAAGTACGGTACAACACAACAACAAAGGGCACTACTGTGGCACAAATACCCATGTAGCCATTATCTACATATATTCATATTTTAATTCACAGATGTTTTACTAAATGTATGGCAGCTGCAACCAATTGCAGCAAGAATGATATACTACCCTTCAAAATTAATCAAGAACTAAACATAATAATATAATTTTTATTCATATACATGCATACCCATATTATTATATTTGAGTTTTGTAAATAGTTAATATTATACCAATCAATTAATTATAGATAGGTACCTACACGAAAGAATATATTTTTACACTGGGAATACTAAAATCGGAATTAGGTTATTTCAGTTAGAAACCTGATAAAAACCACAGATCGAAAAACGACTAATACACAAACAAAAAAATAATAATTTTAAAGACAACAATTAGTAGTTCCAGTGTGTGTTTTTATATTTGATCGCTTTACACACATAGAATACAGTACGATATTTTATTTATTTAAACACTAGTTATACCATTTTTTTAGTAGCTCTACAAATTAACGGTACTGTCCTTGATAATAAGCACAATACAATACAAACACGACGGCGACCACTGATAGATCTTAATTCATCGTGTGTTCTGTTGTGAAGATTAACAATTGTGTTGATGGCAACACTAGTATTTACTATGTCTCAGTCGTCAACGCCTCCCAAACTAAATGATCATACTAAGATAAAACAATAACTCACAAATATGAAGATAAAAAGCACATGCGGAAACTCGTTTACTATAGGTAAAGAAAAATGCAACAATGAGTATTATCCTTGCTCATAAAGGTAAACATTGAATTTCATTATTCCTTTTAAAAGATCACTCACAGTCTTTACAATTGTTGATTTTAATATAAATAGGATTTATTGCGTGCTGCAGCAACATTTACAAAGTGTCTCAACTCATAGTGAACGATAATTTTAACACATTCTAGCAAACACACATACACAATGTATTTACCTATTCATTTTATGGACGAAATTGAAATGTTCATTGCACACGTCAAAATGGTTAACGCACATTAGAGACGACAATAATATAATACACATAATACCAAAGAAAGTGGAAGCCGGGTCAACGTAACAATGTTTAAAAATTAAATTCCTCCCTTGGGAGTTACTTATATACGCTAACAGTAGCATCAAATTTTCCCTCAGAAGTCATTTAATTATTATGAGCGGAAAAACAGGTGCCCTGTACTAATGACTGCTCACATTGTAAACAATAACCTTTATAACAATGCATTTACAATTTCTCTTGCTCACTGAATGTTTTTAGAGTTTTTTTTTGTTTAAATTGATTGTGTTTCTTTATTTTCGATGCTTACGAACATTTTTTATATTTTTGTAAGTACTTTATTATTCGCTTTACATTTTTTATATTTAATTTACTTACACATTGACGTTGGATTTGAAACGTTACATATTATGTTATACTGCCAATAATATCTATTCGGATTTGGTAAGGTTAAACAAAAAAAAAAAAAAAAAAATATATATATATATATAGATACGTATTTCCATGTTACAAAAGATGTCACCTAGCAATAGCCAATTAATTACATTACTTATAAATAGTCACTAGCATAATATTTACTTCAAGAAAGGCTTCTTATCTATATTAATAAATCTGTTGTTCTGTCTGTACTTGTATTTTTTTGCTCTCTGTTTGTAATAGTCAATAATACTTTTAGAAATCGTACAAAAATACCTAAAATTCTCAACCGATTTTTGATCAAATGTTTTCACGGAAATTTTTTGTCATTTCCTAATTGATAGACAAAATTAATTAACAATAATATTAGCAAAAATATAAATCACCGGATAAAAAATAATCACTGCGTAATAAAAGCGTGCGGAGCCGCGTGGCACCGCTAGTAATTATACTAGTTGTTGTAGTAGTATTGTTATTAAACAATGCTAATGATGAAGTGAACAAAATTCTACTCATCGAAATTTAAAAAAAAAACTTTCAGTTATATCAACTGAGCACACATTTTTTTATATTTCTAGTTTTATTGATAATTTTAAAGATAATCATTCGCACACTGACATATTCTTCGTATATGAAAAGTGGCAATAGGATCGGTTAAGCCGTTATTGAGTTTAATGTAAACATACAAACTGACAGATAACAGTTTTTTTTATATGTCATGTACGAGATCAATGACCTACAAAATAGTTATCACAAAATAAAAATAAAAAAGAATAACAGACAGAACCACAGATTTATTAATATCGATATATAAAAGATGAAGATTATCAACCCTAAGAAAGAGTTTCATTGTGTATAAGTTATTTTAATATAATATTTACAACCGGAACACTTCATTTTCATACAAGGCATTGATGGATGTTAAAATTCTTTTTGATCATTTAAACTCTGATTTTTAACGATCCTGTCACTTATATCCTTTATATTTTTATTGATTTAAAACTCTTCATAACACATTAGTTATATTTTGGTATTTCATACGTAGAATTGAAAAATATTCTATAAGTAATTTTTGTAGGGAATCTTTAGCCGGTACTAACGTGGTTCGAATTGAAAAAGTACTGAACGCAAGAAAAGTAAAAATCATTTAGAGTCGATGCATTTGCAAGGAGGGAATAAAGTTAAAGAAGTTTGCAAGCGACGCCGCGACCGCGACTTAGCGATTTATTCTTTCTAAATAAAATAAATAAATAAATGAATAAATCATTCAGTAATACAAAAGTCATGATGCTAATTAATAAATTGTTTTAGATATGTAATACGTTATTAAAAACTTTATAGGATATTAATTTATGATGCTTAGTAAATAAAAACTTCAGTATATGGAAAGTTTTTAGTATTTTTGGCAGATTTATATGTAGTTTAAATAATAAATCAAAATAAAAGCTACAAAAAGAGCTTATTAACATATGAATTTATTTTAATTCACAATTCTACTTTCCATATTAAATATTCAGGAGATAATGGCTTCCCTACATTGTTAAGGGATCTAAAATTAAACGTGCCTCTACGAGTCAATTAGGCAACCAACGGAATGATTTGTGGTCCATACCATAATTTATCGTTGTTTCCGTCTACGGGGCATGCCGTGGAATATTCACCGTCACCTTTTCTATTTTAATCGCCAAACCGATTATGTTTGAAATGTGTTTTTTTTTTTTTTCGGCGAAAGAAAATAATAAAGTGATTTTTAATGTAACCAAGAAAAAAATGTTGTCTTGAAAATGATGCGGCTGGTTCGGAGGTTTTTCAGTTTAAAAATACCTCGAAATTATTCTCAGCGATGACTTAACATTAACTTGACAGTAACTTGCCTGGCAGCCGGTTATTAAACCCGACAAAATCATATTTGGAATAGCACAACCGAATAAGTACCGCCAAGTTAAACTTTCGCAGTTAATACAACTTTCGTTTTAAAAGCCTCGGTAGTTTTATTATGAAGCTCTTTGTGGGTTTTTAATGCCTGCTATTAAAACCTGTCAAGTGATTAATAAAATCGGAAGTTCGTGGCTTTATTTTGATACTTATTTAACTTCAGAATACATATAATAAGTATGTCTCCGATGTTTAATGGTGATATCTGAATGACAAAGGTTTTTGAAGTGTAAACTTCTTTAGGAGGTTTGGATAGGGAGTAAATTCATATAAGTCATCGACATGGTCACGTGACGTGTTAACGATAAACGGAGTCTTTGTAGTAAAATAAACAAAAAAAAAATACAATTTGGATATCCAAAAATAATAACTGTTTATTTATACTTTTAAGTTTTCATTTCTGTCGGCAGTTCTCATCACTGCTTTGTATTTTTTATTGGATGGTGGTTTGGGGGTATGTGATGAACAGGGTGTAAAGTTCCTCATCCACCATTGAAAACGGACGGGTGTTGTAGCCCAAAGGTTGTTGTCGGGTTCTTGTATATATGTTTAATTGCTCCTATAACTTTAATATCGCGATGTAGGATACGTCAGTTAGTTCGTAGTGGCGAGATAGATGTCGCTGCAGTGGTATTATAGCTTAGTGTTAGCGCATTTGAACGGCGATTAGAACGATAAAGTCTCAATCAGAGTAGATCTGAGATATAGATAGATAGAGGGGTAGGCCACAGAGATACTTTTGCAATTACTTTCTACTTGGAGCAGTCCGACTGGTGGAATACCTCCACTCTACAGAAGATTGCAGCCAAACAACATTGGGTTGTGTTACTACCATGAGTAGGGTTTCTACAGCTCCTTTGGGTAGAGGGGTTTAAGGTCGGCAACGCGCTATAATAGTGATATCTATGTTATTACAAGCGTGCACAGGCTACGGTAGCCGCTTATTATCAGGCGTATGCTTTTTTGCCACATTAGTTGTATTAAAAAAAAACTGAATTCGCAGTGAAGTTGGGATATTACAGGCATATAGTGCACGTATGTAGCAAGGTCCGACACACCTGGAAATACTACAAATATTCTAGAAACCGCAACCTCCTTGGTCTTATTAACCGACTTAAAAAAATACGGAGGTTACTTAATTCTAATGTATATATATTTGGATAGTAGATACCTCAAGGGTGGTCCTATTTTAATTTCAATTGCATTCGACCGTCAATCTCGGAGATACACCAGGGAACTCTTCAAATTCATTGAAGTTGTTTTTGTTTTTTTTTTAAACATTGTCTCGTTTCGAAAACTTTTGCCACTGGACCACGGAAATGTTTTGAACTATTTACTTTTATATAATAATCGCCGTGTGCTGGATGTAATTTCCATTGGAAACATCTCAGAAACTTTATCCTTTGCATTTCCTTCGGGTAGTAGAAGTGAAACCTTCACATCTATGTTTTTTTTTAAATTCAGAAAATGATCAAATATACACTAATTTAAAGTTTATAAAATTTAACTACAAGTACTACACTGTATAATGCTTCCTATCTCATTTTCTCCCGCGTTACTTCTTATGAATTTATGTGTCTGTGTCTTTTTACTGTCGCTTTTTAGATTCATCGACTTTCAAATCACAACGATGCTAAAGAAGTTTTCTCTTCAAAAAAACATTCCGTAATGCTCACCTATGTTATACAAAGAATTATTGTGCAAATTCCCCACCCAAGACCCATCAGGTTAAGCTGTGCGCTGTCTGCAACTAGACTGTATTACGAATTTTAGATCATATCGTAGAATTGCCTTAGCATTTTACTTAATTGCATGCATCATAAAAATTCAAAATTATCATAAAAATAAAATAATAACGCGCCAGATGAGCAAATCGCATTTTATTTATTTATTTATTTACACACTATGCGTTAAATACGCAATGGCGAACTTAATGCCTAAGGTATTTTCTGCCAGTCAACCATTAGGTGATGCAGAGATAAATGTTGGTAGGTGTAAAACATAAGGGGGTTTTTTGAAATTATGTTTAACCAATTTAATATCACAATATATAAATAAAATATCAACACCAAAACATAATATATATAATACATATATACTACACATATACAATACATACACATAACAACATCATACATAAATATCAATACAAATAAGTAAAAATATAATTAGTCAACATTAAGTACTAAATACAGCATTAACCAGATAATTCTGCTAAATGACACTGGCAAAGCCGACGTACCTTGACTTTAAAACTGAAACGATTAGATGACATCCTGATTTCATAAGGAAGCGCATTCCATAGGAGAATAGATTGGATATAGAAAGATGAATGTACTAGACCGGAAGTATGGACAGGACAGCAAAGAATAAGATTATTAGAAGAGCGAAGGTTAAGGTCATGATTAGAGTATAAAAACTGAAAATGTGGAGTTAAGTAAGAAGGAGTGTTGGGAGAAAATAGAATAGAATACAGAGTTGTCAGAGCCCGCAAACTCCGACGCTGGCGTATGGGCAACCAATTAAGCTCTGAACGATGGCTCGATACATGGTCATACTTACGAAGATTAAAAACAAATCGAATGCAATTGTTGAGTAATCTGTCAAGTTTGTTAAGAAGGTCAGCGTTCAGATCGTAAAAGCACACATCACCATAGTCAATTATAGGAAATATTATAGATTGCACTAGCATGGTTTTCGTTTTAACTAGGAGAAAATTTTTCAGGCGATAAAAAGACTTTAGAGTACCGATCACTTTCTGACTAACCTTGGAAATATGAGTTCTCCAATCCAATTTGGCATCAATGTGTAAACCAAGGTCCTTTACTTCCGTACTAAACGGTATGACAAGATCACTGAAAATAATCTGAGGCAGCAAGCTGAAGTCTATTCTGGTAATCATACGAGAGCTCCCTATTACAATTGCTTGACATTTGGAAGGATTAACTGATAAGCCAAATCTCTCAGACCAATCCCTTAAGGCATTTAGATCCCGGTTAATAGTATAAATTGCATCTGATAGAGAATCTACTGCGGCCTGTGTGTATAATTGCAGGTCATCAGCATACAAATGATACGTACATCGCAGTTCATGAGTTAAAAGGTTAATAAAGAGGGAAAAAAGAAGAGGTGAAGGTAAGGTCCCTGAGGGACGCCAGCACCAAGCTCACACCAATTAGACGTAGCCCCATCTATACGAAACGATTGCTGTCGTCCCTTTAGATATGAAGCGAACCATGCCAGTGCCTCTAATGACAGAGAATAGCCAGGAGAATGTCGTGACTAACAGTATTAAAGGCATTGGAAAAATCTACTAAAACCAGCACAGTAATCATTTTATTCTCCACTCCATTTTTCAAATCACCAGTCACTTTAAGTAAAGCTGTAACTGTACTGTGACCTGGCCTGAAACCGGATTGTAGTGGACTCAAGATATTGTTACAATGTACAAAGGATGATAGTTGATTGTGCACACATGCTTCGAGTACTTTAGAAAGAAATGGAAGTATAGATATAGGTCGAAAGTGTCTGGGAAGAGAAGGAAAAAAAGAAAGAAGAAAAAAGGTTTTAAAATAACAGATAATGTAACGATATTGGTTAAATGTTGTATTTCTTAAAATTTCTTCCTATGTATTTTATTTCTATCCTTTAAAGATTTTAGCATTTAGCCACAAATCTCACCTGATTTTACCCAATTAATGAGGATATAGCCCATGATAGTAACATGCTAAGCCTAGTGGGAGAACTGGCTCTCAAGTGCAGTTACCGAAAAACACCTATAGGTTTGCCAACAGATTTTCAACTTGAAGGTGGTAGCCAGGCGGGCATTAGAAAACCCTACCACCATGCTATGGTTTCATCGCAATGTTGTCCTTCACCGAAAGCTCAAGGGATTCAAACTCACGTCGATTGACACCATATTCGTACACGCAACCACTGAACCATCATTCCGTTTCGTCGTGCGCCGATGTTTTACCATGATAAATAGGAATATTTGTTTGTAATTTATGTAAGACTATTAATTTTCATATTACGATCATTAATTTATTTCGGTAATTTGATTTATTATTTTTCTTAGCTGTTACTCTAACATATTATATAAATTATGATGTCCATAAAAATATGAAAAATAATGAGATTGTATATTATTTTGTGCTTTCTACTCTTTTTTATTCGATTTCAAAAAAAGACTGAGGTTACTTAATTCGAATGTATTTTTTTAACGGATGTTTAAAACCCTTAGCTTCTTTGTTTATTAACTGATTTGGTAGATTCTTTTTTATTCGGTAGGGGATACCTCAAGGGGGGTCCCATTTTAACTTCATTAACATCGGACCTTCAACTTCGAAGATACACTAATAAACACTTCATAATCATTGAACTTAGTTTTCTTTTTTCTTAAAAAAATTCTTGATATAGGTAATTATATGTACATTTTTAATTAATAAATATTACATACTTGACTTATTATTTTTCTGAAATAAATGTGTATATATTTTTCAGTTGTATTTAAAGATAATATCACTAAACATAAAATATTTTAAGTTGAGTAAAAGATTATAGAATATTTATTTTTATTATTGCTGTATTAATAGTTTGCAACTCTTGCTTATTTAATTATCAATTTGAATTACTGAAGTCCGTGACAGACATAGTTATAATATTTACATAGACAAACTTTATCAGCCAGTCTGTTAAATACAAAATAGAATGTGGCTGAAGTTAAAACTATTTATTGCGTTAAGTCGCCACAAAAATTTTACCTAGGTTTAAGTTTATTTACACCAGCAATTGGCAACAAACTCATTTGATGTTATTTGACGATGTGGTGGAAGATGGCATTGCTTATAAATGTACTTACTGCATTTTATGTTCAGCCACTGGAATATACCCAAAGAATGATTGTTGACAGATTAGTAGGAATATCAAGTCTAATCAATTTGTAACACTGAAAATTTTTCTCTTATTATTATATTTGAATATTTTTCGCCTCTGTTTCTCCTGATTCATTTTACATAGTGGTCTTAAGAGTGAATCAATATTTGTTGAACGACCGAGTACCATCTTCGACCTCGTCTTCACTTTCTACCATGTGTGACATAGGCCAAGTGTCGAGCAATAGATATATTATCATATCTAAAAATATATATTGATTTGAATGATTCTATTGTTGTTCACATATAAAAAACTTATACTCTGTACGTACAAATATATTGTTATAATAAATTATAACCGGATATGATAGAAATACGCTAAGAACGAAAGTACCTAATTGGATATATCCGGGAAGTAATTGTGTACTCGCGACAATACTGGCGTATTTCTAAAAGCAGTACTAGTATATTATGCATAAGTAGTAAGTATTTACAAACCATTAGTCGAGCATTAAATTTATACTAATATTATAAAGCTGTAGACTAGGTTTTTTTGTTTGAACGCAATTGTCTCTGGAACGATCAATAACATTTTAGAATTGATTAGCCTATTTATTAAGAAAGGTTATTTTGGTTATATATCATTACGCTATGACTCTAAGGAACAGAACAGTAATCTGGAAAGCAGTAGGTAAGCACGGAAAGTTAGAATAATGATATACATTGGCGATGGCGAGGTGGAGATCTGGTATCGAATAAATTTAACATGGATGAAACCGTGGAATACAGTTAGTAAAAAAAATATGGGGCACAGTTTCACACGTGGTCATTTAATTCCAAATTAAGTTATAATTTGTATTAAGGTAACTAAACAGCTGATAATATACTATAAAGTACATATGTAAAGATATTTAACATACAGATATACAATTGAAATCTATACTCATCATAAAAAAGATCATACATGTACATGTAAATTCTTCCTTAAAGATTACGATCGGAAAAGATTCGGAAATTATGGATAAGAAGGGTTCAGAAAAAGAACACAACTTGGATTTAAATAAAATATTATTCAAACTGAACCGGAAATATATGAAATTCTAATTGTCATGTCTCGATGATTCACATGCCGAAACCCAATCTAATTTTGAGCTCAAAGTGGACCATGCACGGTTTGCGTCACCCGGTCGCTAGAGAACGTCTACTGTTAACATTTTAATTAGAAATAGTTTTCGGGATAAAATTGAGAAATATTTGTGGTAAGTTTCGAACAATGGTTTATAAAGTTTATAAAATAATTACTACTTGTAGTTTTTTTTGAAAGACGACATCTATTAACAATTCATTATTATTAATTTAAATTTAATATTGTTGTGTAGAATGAAGCGAGTGTACGATTAAACTCATACAAAAGATGCAAGATGATCCATGCTATGAGAATGATTTTTTTAAACAAACTTTATTATACATCAACATTAAACTCAATTATCATATCTATAACCAAGGTCTGTATCTGTACCTAGAAAGGTACCTTAATCGGTGTTTAAAAAAAAGAATAACACCTATCTAGGTAAACTTGGAATGTAAAACATTATCTAAATACAAATTTTCATTCTAATCGTTGGAGCCGTTTACGAGATACCAATTAAATATAAATATGTATAAAAATTGGTCACTTAATAGTATTAGATTTTAAAAATATAGTTTAAGTATAGATACTGGTGGTTTACATAATTATTTTAATTAGCGATCGCCCTAAGGTAGAAATTCGACCTGTGATTTTTTGATCATAGACTATTTTCTGTTTGACATTTGTTTGGGGGATCTATGTTCAATGGAACTGGTTGTTTTAGGATTCGCAGTATTGATTTATTTTATTTTATATATTAGTAAAAGATAACACATAACATACCATCACGCCTGTATTCCCGGAAGGGTTTGGCAGAGGTGTACATTTGTACACCCACAGTTCGCTGAGCATGTTTTTAGGTCCCATGTAATAGGGGCGAGCCTATTGTCATTAATCGGGCACGAAACCAAACTCCGAGCTGCTACTGAGAATTTCATAGGAAAAACCCAATAACACTTTGCACGACCTGGGATTCGAACCCAAGATCTCGCTCATAGCAGTCGCGCTTACGACCACTAGGCTAACGAGGAAGTTATTATACAGATATTATAGATAAATTTTAGCTTTGTGCACTCCTTCTCCATATAAACTTTAACCATGCCAAATCTCAGTCTTCCGTGCACGCAATACGCTTAAAATGGTACCAAAAGCTTTTGCTTCACGTATTAATATATAGATTATATAGACATGATTAATTACAACTTGTACGAAAAAATGAAAATAATCATTGAAATTGTTTTTATATCCACACAGTAACAAACCATCGCGGCGACCTCCATGACTAATGAAAAGGTCGTTCTATAAAAACAAAGAAAGCGCCTATAAAACTTTAACGTAAATAAACCCTGTTTTACGCAGTCCTTTAGTAAACATAGCAAATAGTAGGCCGTTGTGAATACTTTATAGCCCGTTAAATGGCTGTAAACGGTTTTAATACGATTATTAAACCACGCCTTTGGTTGAAACCCCCGAACGTCATCAATTCCTAAACACGCCATTGGATTCAGTAATTTAGCAAGAATTATATCCATTGTATTTGTAACTAATGGTAAATATAGCTTACAGAAGTTCAGCAAAGATTATCACAATGCAGAGGTTGCAAAATTAAATGAATTTTAGTTGGGTAGTAGTCAGGATAATTTATCTAATTTTAATTATCCTCTTTTGTGTTCTGTTACTGAGCAATGACTTCTTTTCATATAATGCTTAGTTTCATGATATCCAGCCAATTTCTTAGTAACAATTCAAAATCATCTCGTAATCTTTTTTCTGTCTTTCTTATCTAAGTAAACAGTAGGCTATGCATCATTTTGCATATCTGTTTCAAATTTCAGATCACACTATCGGTATGGAAATAGGTGAATATACAATAAGGTTGGGGACATTGTAATATTTGCTTTTTCTTGCGAAAGTAAAAAGTCGTTCACCGAGCACCTATCCGTTTACTTTTAGTACAATGACACTACTAAAATGAATAAACTTTGTCATAATATTATGTATACCAGCACCTTCATAAAACTTAGTTCAAACAATTCCCCGTATGGTTTCGTTTATCCTCACAACACATCAACCTACATCAAGGAGATAACCCGAATAACTTAGCGGCAAAGATTCATGCCGTATATCCAGTATTAATTTATAGCAGTTTGTAATTAGCTATCTAGTGAAATTGGGTGAATTCTGGAACGTGTTGAAAGTTCTTGGTACTATGAGAATTTACTGGCTGAACATAGATTTATTAAGGTTCTCGAAATACTTAAGGTTTGTCTTGTCGCTGTGAATTGTTGTTTATATTTAAGTTTAAAACTAATTTGTTTGTATATAAGTACTTAAAGTATGTTCGATCTTTACAGAACAAAATAAAACATATTATAGAAAGATAATGAGTAAAACCATTGCTCGTAATATTTGAATAAAAAAACATCCCCGTTAACCTTTAATTGATATCGATATAAAATATATAAATCTATTTAATAATAGGATTTTATTTTCTTAAATATTGTATATATATATTTTTAAAGTTTCATATAACTACGTAATAACATTATCAATAACTGTTAGTTGACGGTTGAAAATAAAACTAATCTTTTTTCATAGTAGAACAGGAAATATCCCGAATTTCCAACCACGAGAAATTAAAGGTCGAAACGGGCATCGCAAATTGCTTGTACGGTTTCGCTTCAAGTACAACGAGCAGTTGGTAAACTGCGCAAATATTTATTTTGTGTCACGTGCGAAACAGAGAAACACCAAAGTTTTTTGCGGGTACCAAAATTATTTAGAGTAGAACGTTTCGTACATATCACCTGAAAATGGAACGATTCTTAACACTGTGAATTGTTGCCAACCGTAAACATAAGTTAGTAATGCGAGGCTTGGAGTTGGTTTTGTACTACGCAGAGTCGTAATCAGAAGTGGAGAAATAGAGTGTGACTTTTGTTTTTATACGTCATTTGTTCATGGTTAAATGTAATAGACCCGAATATACTTTTTTTGTTTTTGTAAATTAAGAACTGTGTTGAAAATAATATAAGCATACGGTACAGTAAATTTGTACGGTTAGTTATTTATTTCAACTTAATTGTACGCTAATGGCGTTACAGATCAATTGTGTGATTACTACAAAGAGCGGCCTAATCTGACAGCAAGCTCTTTCAGACAACTATTAATTAGATAGATATTTTTCACAGAGAAAATCAGAGATAGGATGGGTGTAATGAGTAAAACATTATAAAGAATTAAATACAACATACAATTTAACACAAATCATTTAGACCATACCTAAACTTAAAAAAAATATAAAGTACAAAAATATAATTATGAATATAAATTATATGCGTTTACCATCGATGTGTACATGTATTATCATTTGACCGAAATATAAAATATATTATACTACTATGTATTTCATGTAATATGTACTGACTTCTATGTATTTGATGACGATAATTTAAAATTCGTTGTTACAATTGTTTTTCATTGTACATAAAAAGGCAGTTTTAAATTTTCGTAAGTCTTTCGAGTTTTATATGTCCTTATAAATATAATAATCAATCTTTTCATCGCATTTTTATTTTTGAAGCTGCCCGATACGTTATAATCTGTTTATTTGTACTACGATTACTTTAAACTAGTTTGAGTTTGTCCCGAGGATTATGAAAAGGCATGTTAATCTCTGTTTAAGATTCAACCGCGCCAGTTATTTCGTATTAAAATAGTTTGTAATTATTTAGAGTGATTCGTATCTCGAGAGATTTTTTCAAAAGTATCCTATGCAATATAGACGGCATTCAAAATAGTTAACACAATTACACCAGCATTATAACACTAAAGGAAAATTTTGTAATAGTTTAAGACCCTAGCTATTAAAAATAAATACATTTACTTAAAATTTTCTTGTAAACACCTATAATAAGTTGTTATATGCAAAATACAATAAGTTTTTATTACCTAGAATATTACAAGTGGAAACATTTTAAAACATCTGCACTAAAATGTCATAGAAAATCAACAAGGGAAAACCGCTTCTGTTGTGCTAAGTGAACATTTTATGAGGAAAATACCATTTACAGTTTTCTAAAACTCAGTTATAACGGGAAGCTGCAGTAACAGGATTGTATGTGACTACCGTGCTGGCTCCGCACTCGAGTGGAAAAATATTTCTGTATCAATAAGATAAGCGGAGCAATCTCCTCTGGTCTCAGAATATGTAGGAAGCTGGGTTATATAAAAATATCTGTGATATTATATTCTACATATGTTTGTACTTTGCATATGATTTATGTGAATTTATGTCATCTGGATCTTAATTATTAGATTTCGGAAATAATACCACGATTCCCCCATAATAAGCGCAAAATATTGCTGCGAAATTATCTTATGATGTACGTACCCAAATATAATCACAACGGAATTGAAGAAAAGAAGACGGATACTCTTTTATACAGACATGGGCCTGAGTAAAAAAGAGATGTAAAAATATGAAAACGGTGTAAATTAATACCTAATGCATTATCAAACAGTCACTGAAAAAAAGGGAATTTCTTGCAATCTAAAAGCAGAGATTTAGGATATTTAGTAAAAGCGAAGTCATGAAATAAACTTCAAATAAACTATTTTTGAAGTAGGATTAATATTAAAAAAGGTTTATGTTTATTATCCTTTAAAGTTATTAGTTTACTTATTTAGTTGATTGTGAATTTTAATGATATTTTACGATTTTAAAAACAAAAATATATTCGATTTTATAAACCTTATTTCAACTAATTACATTCTGGGCCCAGAAATACCCGTCTCCTTTGTTATATTAAAATTTGGTACAATATTATTTTATGATATTCCAGCATTATAATTACACTAACATTTCACTTTCACGTTATTAGATTGTTAATATAAAGTAGATAATCTCATAACATACTAGAGAATAATTAATAATAATGAATATTCGTAATAATTCAAATTAAAAGAAAAAAATTATAGATCGCTTTAAAAAATAATAGGTTGAGAACGTAGAAACGTTTTATTTAAAGAAGGTAATAAATAAAAATCTTTTCAACTAATATACCTAAACAAAACTTTTATTATTTTAATATAAGTATCTTTCATAGTACTTCAACAAAATATATCATGCTGTATAGTACATACATAGTATCCACCTGTGAAGTATCTAATGGCAAACATATTCCGGTTTCGAGATTTTAAGCTTTTAAAAATACTCTGCAAGGCTCCGAGGCATCCAATACCAACGAATGGCGAGCCATAATTTTTGTTAACAATTTCCTTACTGCAAAATATAAATCTTTTAAAGTTCCTCTCTAGTACCTGAACGAAGTCAGTAGCGGTCACAATACATAACCGCTTTTGATAAATTGTTTTCTATATATAATGCAGTCGAGAAATATTTATAAGTAGGAAAGATACGCTTGAATGTATATTTACAAAACGTTTGGAAACATTATCTTTTTATTATGTCAATACGTAAGTAGAATATGGATATACACTTATAATTGTTACTAAAAAATTACTTCAAGTTTAATTATTATCGGTAAAGTGTGATAAATAAAACTGTTTTTTAACTTAGAACAGTTGTTATTTCTTGTGAATATTTTTTTACAGTACATTGAATATATGACGTGAACCTATATTGTAATGAAACTGTGATAGAAAGCAATTTTTGTATATTTATCGCATGTAATTTTGTATATTTATTTAAATACTTTCACCTGAAAACTAATGAGCAAATTTTTTGCCATTTACTTCTGTATTTTACGATTTTTTTTGTGTTAACAGAAACATTACTTTATGCTAAAGTAAAGGCGATAGTTTGTTAATGAAATGAGAGTTGCAGGCACAAGACAGTATATTAAAGTCTTATTATACTATAATATAATCACATAATAATTATGTGAATATATCGTTACGAAAGAGAATGTCACAATATACACAATTAAGAGTAACTACTCTTAACTGCTAAACCAAAAAAGCCAACTGCTTTTGCCACTGGTATTAAGAAATGGTATAATCCAAACCGTAAATCATTTGTTAATTACTTCTCTCTTAATTGTCCGACAAGCTTTAAACGCTTAAGATAATTACCGTTTAGTCGTGTTCATCATTACACGCTGTATAACAAACATTATAAGCGTGAAATGATGTGATTCTTGTCCCGAACAATTTATAAAGTCATTTTTTTGACGTCACGAACAATTTATAAAGTCATTTTTTTGACGTCATTGACATTTTTAGTTCCCAGCCTTTTTATACTTGCTCGGCAAAGATTACTTTTATTTTTGACTAGCTGTGCCCGTGGCTTCGCTCTCGTGGACTACAGAATGCCCGCGCGAATATTGCCCCCCGCTCCCGGCTATTTTAGAGATAAAAATGCTTATTGTAGGTGTTCCTTAGAATATAGACGTATAATCTCGTTGACTTTTTTGTAGGTCTTTTTAATGTCTACAATTATGTAGTACATTAATTTTCTACATCTCTTATGGTTTACTCAGCGTAAGTCATTTAGGCGCCCGAAATGATTCACCGTGGCCAGTTTTTTATTTGCGCAGAACCCTAATTTTTTTTCTAAAATAAAAGTAGCCTTAGTTACTCCTTATAACATCAGCTATCTATCAATGAAAGTCCCGTCCAAATCGTCCAAAAACGCTTCAAACCAAAAGAGAGTCTCCGTGACGGGTTTATCACCACTTGCATGGTAGTCTTGATCAAGTTTAATACAGTAATTACTTTATCCAAATTTTCGTAGCTACTCCCACCTGAAATGATTAAATAGAAAAAAGGAAAATGTTAGTAACTGAAACGATTAAAGAGATACTGTTGAGCCTGTAGACCCGAACTTTATTAACCACTATGGAATAAGTGTTAAAAATGTTAAGCAAATTATAATAAACAAATAATAATAAGAAAAAACCTCAGGGCCATTGATTACGTTGAAGTGGAGCTAACAAAGCGCACTACCACTGAGCAGAGCTGTTAGATTGTTTACATTGTATTAATGTTTGTAATATTCGCACGGATCGGTTAGTAAAAGTATTTCATGCAATGCGAGTGCGGGGGTGGCTTGGGTGCCATGCGCAGGTCTCGCTAGGTGAAGTCACGTGGCGCGTGGCGGTGCGCGTGCAGCGGGGAGAGAGTGCACGTGTAGGTCCCGCTGCTCGTCGTCGCTCATACTCAAATTGCTATTTATATTACGCATATTGTTACGCCTTAACAACAGGCTATATAAATTATCAATGATATTAATAATAAAATAAGCTTAATATGTATTATCAAAAATCAGTTAGTCCAATTCATAAAAAAACACATCTATTTTATTTATATCTATTTACTATTACAAAATAATTGATAAACCGTTGCATTGAATGGACGCCTATTTCGAGAGATACCTACCCTAAGAAGCCCAACCCGAAGTGCAATGTTTTGCAATTTACGGCACTCCGTCGAAGGGTTATACAGCCGGCCGCGAACGATGCTCGTCACATCGAAACTGGATACTTGCACTATATGTATAATAGAAAGACACAGAGACAGAAAGTCGTATGGAGGGGGCGTTCCAAAAATACTCAACAGGTCATAATTAATTTTGTATTTAGGGAGTACCTATTGTTACACCCGTGCGTATTAAAAATGCCGATGATTGACGTGAACAAGATTTATTTGAATTCCACACAGTTACAAATTACACGATCTCACAACACTGTTATTTATTACACTGTGGTTTCGTTTCCTTTTATCGCTCGTTGTTATCGCTTTGTAATTCAAAACTGAACTGCCTCGGCATCGCGCCTAAGTCACTTTATATACCTACACAAAACGACCGCAGAAACATCGTGAAGCGTCGCGAACTTTTCATTCATGTTTACTTTCAATGCCCGCTCGATTACGTAAACGAGGTGATAAGCCCTATACATGTGTGTGTAAACTGCAATGTTTGCACAAACATGCGCCGCGGTTGTTTACGACGCGAACATTATTTCGATGTCCTGAGAAGTTTCTAGTTGCTTCGAGATATTTCAGGAACAGAATTTTTTCTATCTTTTTAATCGGTTTGTAACAGGTCGTAACACTATATTATGTGTAATTTCCCATGTCAGGGTGAAGCTGTAAAAGCCGTCAGAAGCTTCTTCAGGGTCCCTAAGCCTAACAATATAGTCAGTCAGAAAAACAAGTGTAATTTCAAAATTGATACAATATAAAATTGTCAATAACCTCAAAACAAAAGAGTAAATATAAAATTTCGTGACTTGAGTAATTTCTTTTTATTAAAAACACTCGCAAAGTTGCGGGCGCTATATTAAAATAGATTCATAAATGTTACATGCCCTAAAAGGGTTCAACTACTCATAAAACTTGTATAAATAATTTTGCGCAGACACCATTGGAAACAATCCCGTTGATTATGATACTTTCATGAGTGTAAAGTATAATGCTGTAAAACTGGAATATTTATAATAAACTAAAATAACTGGCACAATTAAGAGTTGTGCTATTATTGTTTTAGTTTGCAGTGAAATGGGATGCAGCTTTAAAGATACTAGTTGGGTAAAATGAATTGCGTAACGCGAGATACGCATTACGAATATAAGCCGGATAACTTTGTGTGGGGTCGGCATTCATTAATTCACCTGATATCAGTTGTCGGAGGTAAGAAAATTTTTAACCTGCATGCCAACAACACGATAAAATTAGCTACCAATAATGATAATGGATATTTATTTTACTATGTTTTTTTTTTAAATTGTGTAACAATAATTGAAAGATGTATAAATAATTTACGCAATTAAAAAATTTGCTAACTACATCAAGGTCTACTTCAGGTGTACCTCATAAAGTGAATGCCCTCTGTCCACAGATATTTTGGCCCTATACAAAACATTGTGGCCACAACGCTAAGCGTATAACGACAAGATAAGTAAAACGTGATCTCCATAATAAAAATGTAAACCCTGATAATATAAATCGATAAAAACCGATTATTTTGAATCTGGCAACACTGCATAAAATTGCACAGAAAACGTATACAGGTACATAATGATCGTTAGTTATCTTTTGTTTTGTTAAAATATTTCCAACTTTTAAAGATAAACGAACATTAGCATAAATTAAATTAAATTACAAGGTTTTTTTTTCAGTAAATGTAAATACATACTTGTTCATTGTGGACCAAAAATGTGCATTCCCCTTTACCTTCAACTAATCGCGCCAATAGAAGAATATCTTCTAAGATATGTGTGACCTTTACCCGCGGTTGAAATTAAACTTCTTTCAATTTCAACACTATAATACGTTTTAGACCATTGCATATCATCCGTAACGTAACATCTGACATGTCACGTTACACAAATTTTTCCTTACCGTGCCCACAGAAGATAGGGCGCAGATAAGTTTCTTTGGAGTGCTTCTCTCTACTTGGGGCAACTCTATTGTTGGAATAGCCCCTACAAAAGATCGCAGCGGTGAGTATGGTTTTCAGAGCTCCTTGGGCAGGGGGGTTCACGGTCGACAACACGCTAGTAGTAAATACTTACAACGGTCCATAGACCGCGGTAGCCGCTTATCATCAAGAATGCTTCTTTGACACCTTAGTAATATTAAAAAAAAGAATTTCAGTCTATATCTTTCACCCTACCCTACCTACACACTGTAAGATTGACAATTTCTCAGATAACGACACATCACTCCTGCTTTATTATTATATATGCCTTGGGCTCATAACGTTGAAAGGACATTTGTGAGAGCATTGTGTTTTAAGCTAATGAGAATTTACATAGTTTAAAAGATAAATATGGTTGTCAAATTCCATTTTATGTTTGTTTCGTGTCATGAAAGCGATTGCGTATTTTATTTTGCAACTGTGAAACACATAGACGAGATTGTGAATTTTCCTTTGTGCTTTTGATATTAATATGGGTAATAATATTTTACATTACATAACTCGCGGGGCTTCGTGGATTAACATACGTTTATTACGCGATAATTTGTTCCGTTTCATAATTTTATTTTTACTCAAATTGGCAATTATTATTAACACATAGTATGATATAAAGTCACTATCCGTGTGTCAGTTTGGCCGCTTACTACTTCTAAACTACGCATTTTTTTATTGGAAGCTTTGTCTATACAATACACTCTAATTATTTTGTTTTATTAGTAGAGAAATTGGATTCTGTCTACTAATAAAAAAAAATTGTCGTGTATAAATCAAATCGATTTTCCGGCGCTTTCATGGCTTACGTTTGCTAAACTTTATAAGATACATCAAAATAATGTACTAATGAATTGTAGTTCTTCAAAATGACTAGAGAATAGTCCACAACAGTTATATGTCTATCTCCTAAGGTTGACTCACAGTAACAATTTATATTGTAATAAAATATTAGGTTATTTGTGAAGCTATGTGCTCCAATTCAGCATTAACCCTTATCCAAATAAATATCTCAGTTAACTTCGGCATTTAATGTAGATTAAAATTTACCATCATTCCATTAAAATATATGCCGTAGAAAATATAACGGATTCAAATTTACGCGAAACCAACGTAATCATTTGCAACGAAACGATTAGCCCCGCACCACTGCCACTCTACTGCCATCCGCGCCGCGGGCTACCTATGAGCTACGAACAGAGCGTCGCGAGCTAAGCGCACTTTTTGTAACTGTGAAGATATGAATTATCAATACTTAAGCAATAACCTACAAATAAATCGAACATGCTTTAAAAAAAATGACACCACTTTGTAAATTGAAACCGTGTGGATTTAGTGCGGGTCGCTAGTAGCCTATAAATTGAGGAGTGCCCAATACTTTCTACGTAGATACAGAATTTCATCAAAATCGTTTGAAAATTAACAAAAGAATATGTTTATGTATATTTTTACGATTTCTAAAAGTTTTTTTGATAATTTAAAGTTGAGATAATTATTATTAAAATTATAGAGGTAAAAGATTTCAGTACTTTTTAAATGAACTAATTTAACAACTTTGTAATTAGGTAATATGAATTTTAGAAGTATAAATACCACGTCATAGGTAATTTAATAAAAATTGAATCTTTGGTCCGAAGCCCCAGAATATTTTACGTTTCAACTTTTGACTTACCCTTCGTTTAATATAGGATTCTTTTTAGTTATTCTCTTCTATTCAGTCCCCTAAATAAGATAATCCATAAAATCAAAAAAAAAATCCATAAAAGGTATCTTCTATGTACATATATTTATTTATTTTAATATTAAGAATTTTACGATTCACTTATTCGTTTCCAGCTAAACGGCTGTATGAAAAGAAATTACTAATGATATATATTCAGTATTAAGCTACATTCGAACGGTATGTATATTTACAAACTATTATAATAATATTATATACAATAAACGGATTTGTATAAAGATAAAAAAAAGAAGTTTTGTTTGATTTATCGTCAGTTTAGTTATGTAAGTAATACTATCGACATAGCGATAACGACAGATGACCCTAAATAAATAAAGACGCGATAAAAATCATTGAATAGAACAGATTGGAGCGTGGGCGATCGTTTGTATTGTAAATAAATGTTTGTACTTTATTTTTTATGTTGGCTATAAAGATTGGCCAATATTTGACAAATGAAAGATAAGCTTATTACGAAAGTTTTACGATATCTTGGATATTTTTTAAAAATCAATTCGATATTAAATAATTTATGTAGCTACTACTAAAGAATTTAAAGATATTTATTACATAGTTAAGGTGTATTTTTATATGTTTAGAATGTTGGTGTTGGTTACTACATGTTTGCTTACCACTGTCGATTTTATAATATTAAATGTATTATGGTTCATAGGCGTCTATTCATCCGTCATTTTGTCCGTGTAAGAAATTTTAAAGAAAATCTAGATAGAACGAGACTCACACTTACTACAATTCTCTAGAATCTAGTTCTCAATTAGTCAGTACGAACAAAAGTCGGGGTTTTTTTTTTATACTGCTAAGGTGGCAAACAAACATACGGCCAGCCTGATTGTAAGCGATCGAATATGAATATAAGTGTGGCGGTTATTATAAACTTAGGCTGATGAAAAGCCATTTGGAAATCAACAGAGTGTAACTATTATCGTCATTGATGTGATAACTTACAATAAGAAAATTCGGTATACCTTTGAAGCTTGTCACTAGGGGCACGTTCTAAATCACTACACAACTACTATTTCATTACTATTAGAAGTAATTCAAATTAGAGTTAATAAATAATAAATGCATGCGACAGTGTGTATGTACTGTATAGTTAAATATTAAATTATACGTTAACGAACTACAATACATTCTGGAAATAAATGTACTGGCCCAGTTATTAACGCACTTTACGAGTGATATAATGCAGTTATAATGGGTAAATACGGAGTATTTAACACTATGTTTATATATAATATTAACATGAAAAAACTACGAATATTTTGCGTTAAGCAAAGCCGTCTCGAGGTAGGTTCTTCTGAAATGACGCGAAACAATATATCTATTACCTAATACTACGATTTGGATGAAACTTTGTATTCAGATAATGTTTTAGTACATTCCAAGTTTATCTAGACAGGTGTTGGTCTTTTTTTCTTGTAAGTAATTCTTATTGATTCAACGTGAATTCAGTTTAAATCGATTACCTAATTTTTGTTTTATTTACAGTTTTATACGTATTATTAAAATGACACTTATATGAATCGCGTTCGGCAAGAAATCTATTACTTTAGCGCTATGCCCAAACGACCGAATTAAAGTGAGAGTGAGACAACTGTAGCTGGAACAAAATATTTTTTTTTCTCAACGTGAGTTAGAATCCCTGCAATGAGGCTGAGCTTTCGGAGAACGAAAACATTGTGGTGAAACTATAGCATGTTGATAGAGCTCTTTCTAATATCCGCCTGGCTAGCTACCATGCTCAAGTCGAAAAACTGTTGCCAAACACCAATAGGTGTGTTCCGGCAGTTTCACTTGAGAGCCAATCTTCGACAATACTGAAATCTATAAAGAATTAAAAAAAAAACTATTTATATCAACATAATTTCGTATTCCACTGTTTTCTCCTTCATAATTGGACTCATAGATGTAGTATATTATATAATGAAATCTATGACTGGACTGACTTTTTTTTTTCAAGATCAATATGTGAAGTACCTTTGCTTATATGGTTTTCTTTCGCTTTTAAGGTTCCGAAGTCAACAAGAAACCCTTAAAGTTTAGCTATGTCCGTCTGTCTGACCGCGGCTGAACTCAGAGTTTCTTCAATACTATAAAGCTGATATTTGGTATGGGGTATACCCTATATTAACCACGCCGACAAAGTGGTATAATAAAATCTTGAAAAAAAAAATAGTTTAGGGTTCTCCTCAACATGTGAATTGGGATTTTTTTTGTCGTCTATCCTGTAGTGCGGGGTGTCGTTTCACAAGTTGTTCATAAATATTCTAGGTACCTACGTGAAAATAATTTTTCGATTCAGGGATCCGTTAGCGAAATATTAAGCTTTAAATTGTAATTTTTTGTTATAGTCATATAATACGTTGTACGTAAGTACAGTGATAAGTCAGTCAGTTTTTTTTGAACTGACTTTTTTTTTTTAACTTACTACTCTGTTAGCCTTAGGGGCCCTAAAGCCGCTGCGGCTTTTACAGCTTCACCGGACTTGGAAATGTCTGTCAGTCAGTTAGCTATCCTTTTATATACATAACTAGCGGTGTGCCCGCGGCTACGCGCACACTGTTGTTACTACGCAGTAATTATTTTTAACCCGTAATTTTATTTTTTCTCATATTATTGACAGTTCATATAGCCTATCAATTGAGGTATGACATGTACTTTCCGTGTACAATTTTAATGAAAATTGGTTGAAAATTATCAAAATTGTTTTTTCTTACACACGTATGTTTCCCGTCTACGAAATTGTGTCAAAAGGGGTTGAGAATTTTTATATATATATATATTTGAAATTCCTTAAAGCCTATCAATTCTGGAATGATTTATATTTCCCGTACACAAAATTTTATTAAAATAAGTTAAGAATTAATGAAATGTAAAATTATTGGAATTTCTTTTTTTCTATTGCTAAGTGTGTTATAGGTAATGAAAATTCTCGTAGCCCATCATTCATGAAATGGCTTATACTTCCCGTGTATTAATTTTTATCAATATCAGTTAAGAATTAACGAAAATATTTTTTTTGGCACATTTGTGATCAGTATCGTTCTTATAGAATAGGGAAATTTTGGAACAATATTAAATGTACTGACAGATCTACAGATTTATTAATATAGATATAAGTTATACAATTCATTTATAATTCTACTGAAATCTTTACAAATACGTACTCATTTTCCTGTATATTGTCAAACGTGATTTTTTTTAACAGTACATATGGTACTGTTTTTAGGTAGATATGATAATATTTAAAGCATTTTATTTGTCTTCAACGATTGGCGTATTCCGGCAGCTGTCATAATAATTTTTATGTCGCTAAGGGATTGCCGCACACAGCGTTCACTCGTTTGTATCCGGCAATTTGAAGCGTTAAACGTGTGTACGTGATGAGTTTATGCAACCGCGAGTGATCGTAAAATAATATATAAAAACACTGAACCGTATTATTAAGGAATATGTAGCATATATATGTACTATACATGAATTTATGACTAGCTAACAGTGGCCCACGGCTCCGCACGCGTTTTTTACGTTAAAAAGTCCTCCAACAGGGTATAAAATTTTTCAAAGAAAAATTACATTAAAGGACATCAAAGAAATATAACAAAAAAAAAAACTTTTTAAACTCGCTCGACTTAAAAACTACCCAGTAAATTTTGTTTAAGTTATCATAATTTTATATCTTCAAGATATAATTATAACAAAAATATAGTAAATTTTAAAAGTAAAACACATATTAAGTTTTAAAATAGATCAAAGAGCCACGGAACCACTGCCCCTTGCGGACATGAGCTAGTTAACTAATAAAGGAATAATTTTCTTATTATTAACTTTTTCTTTCAACTCTGTTCACTTATAAATGCTTTTAAATATATCTTTTGAAAGATAATTAAAAAAGAAATTGTAAATCAATACAAAAAGTTTTATCACTAATGTTTTTACATTTGAGGTCAAAGACTCCACCACATTTTGTTTAATGTACTATACAATTACTCATATACTTAATGCAGTGTTAGTTGAATGGTTAAGATTGACGGAATATCGATTCGATATCCGCAGGTTTGAGCCCTGACATGTACCTGACATACCAACAATTTTTCGGATTTCTTTTTTATCATTTATAGGTTTAGCGTTATGACCACAATCTCACTTGGTGTTAAGTGACGTTGTGTGCCAAGATGGTGACACGCTAAGCCTAGCGAGGAAACTGGCTATCATTTGCAATTGGTGGAACACATCTAAAGGGGCTTGGCGACAGATTTTCACTTTACTTACAATTCGTTTACATTTACTAATATAATTAGGTAAAACGATTACGAAAACTTAGTGACGAAATCTAAGTGCTTGAAAAAAAATTTCTATAGGACCACCGCTTGCAATAAGTAAGATACAGAACTGTATAATTCTGGGCGTTTGAATTTTTCAATATATCGCGGGTTAACGTGGTTCTTGAGCCCATGCTTTTCCTCGGGAAGAGGATTTTGCCTAACAGTGGGAAACTGACAGACTGGTATTATTGTTATATAGCCCCACTACATGTATGTTTTGTTTCTTATATTCGATATTCCCTGATTCGTAATTCTGTATTTATTTAAGAATTCTCGGTTTTTGAATTTTCCAATATATCGCGAGCTAGCGTAGTGTTTGAGCCCATGATTTTCCTTGGGAAGAGGATTTTGCCTAACAGTGGGAAACTGAAAGACTGGTATTTTTGTTATATAGCCATTACATGTATGTTTTCTTTCTTAGATTCGATATTCCCAGATTCGTAATTATATATTTATATATATATTTATATAAGAATTCTTGGTGTTTGAATTTTCCAATATATCGCGAGCTAGAGTGGTGCTGAGCCCATGCTTTTACTCGGGAAGAGGATTTTGCCTAACAGTGGGAAACTGACAGACTGGTGTTATTGTTATATAGCCAATACATGTATTTTTTATTTCGTAGATTCGGTGTCCCTGATTCGTAATTCTGTGTTTATATAGATCTTTGGGTGACCCGCAATAAGGTGGTTCGATGACCCGGTATTGTGGGAATCCGTTGGATGCAGGCAGCACAGGCCGGTCGTTGTGGTGATCTTTGGAGGAAGTCTATGTCCACCAGTGGACGTCTTTCGACTGAAATAATGATGATAATGATAGGGTGACTGTGAAGGAAATCAAACGTCGTCAGGAAACCTGTCCGCTCATTACGTACTTCACAAAAGCAAAGCGATAGCAGAAATTACTACAAATCGTCTTAAAAATTGCAAATTCGTATTATGTACCAGCTATTATATAAGAAACACAATCTGAATTGGCCGTTTTGAAGCCGATATTGAGCGATGTCGCTTTGCTGTTGCAAAATACGTAGGTAATTGGCAATCTAGACACTTCCTAAATCACGGCAAAGTACAAAATACAAGTTTTAGTTTATGATACACATTGAAAAATCCAATACTTTTTGCGAAATTAACAATTACATATGAGACAATTATAAATGCTACGTAAAAATACATCTACCTCTTTAGTTACTGATATTCCAAGTTAAGATTTTGCAAAGAGCTTGCTAATGTTTCAAAGAATTACAGTATGTCTTCTTTTTAACCGCCTTCATAAAAAGGATGAGGTTACACAATTCGAATGTATGTATATTTTTTTATGGATGTTCAGTCATAACTTCTTTGTTTATGAACCGATTTGGATGATTCATTTTTCGTTTGGTAGGGGATACATCGAGAACAAAAGTCGCAAAACTTTCTTGTTGTTGTTGAAGTTGGTTTTCTTTTTTGTTAAGCATTGTCTTGTCTTATTATAGCGTTTACTAACAACATTCTAACAAACAAGCTAGAATCTGCAATATTAATAGAATAAAAATTATCGCCTTTTGTACAGATTAAAAATAATATTATATATTCAAAGCAAATGCAAAATATATCTTACTTTTTAATTGCTCAATGTTTCGGCTTGGTTACACAGGCCGTGGTAACGACCCGGCTGCAATTTTCCTACAATAAAATATTTCTTGTAAATTCAAATAATATTTTCTGTTTCAATAAAGCTAAATAGCAAATACATGGTATAAACAAGTTATCCGTTATTGATTTGAAACACACCAGAGTTGAAACCATCGCTTGCCGCTCGTCTGTTGTGGGTTTTGGTTATTAATTCGGCCTGCATCGAATCAAATGACTGTTTTGAGTTAGACGTACGGTGCTCAGTTCCCTTAGCCAATCTACATATAGCCGAATTTCATCTTACAATCTCTTCTTCCATTTATTAATTCGTACAAATTAAGATATTTTTAAATAAGGCTTAAAATACTGAAATCAAATGAAAATCAAAATATCTTTCATTCAATTTGGGCCCCAAGAAAGCAATTATGAATGACAGAACACTACCACCGGTTCAGAAAACATCCCAGCCATCGAGAAGAACCGGCAAGAAACTCAATAGGATTTATCAACATTTTATTATCTTTTTTTAAATTGTTTTACAGTATTAAATTATATACAGTTATTATCATTTTCAGTAGATGTACAGAGAGGGAATCACATCTAGACATCGCCATTATTCACGTAATCAGCCATCTTATAATACCCCTTCGACAATTACATTTTTACACGTCGTATACTATACTATAAGTCTTCTCTTTAGATTTATGTCACAACTGTATAATATAATTTGAAACATGATGGGTCCATCGTCCATCGACGTGGTTTCAAATCACAATATGAGTCTGCTCTTTCGGTGAAGCATAACATTTCTAATACCCAACTGGTTATCTATTACCCTCAAGTTGAAAATCTGTCACCAAACATCTATAGGTATGTTCCAGCAGCTGCACTTGAGAGCCAGTCCTCCTAGGAGGCTTAGCGTGCTACCATCTTGGGCCACATCGTCACTGAAAATAAGATGAGATTGTGGCCAAACGCTAAACCTATAAAGAATATATTGAAAAAGTTAAATTCCGTAAATGTTATGTACTTAAATATTTGTTGCACTTTTTTTCAAAATTTTAATCAAGATTGAATTAATATTTTTGTGCTTAGTGATATTATTTATTTAGTTTTATACCCGTGTTGCTCCCGGAAGAGGTTCAGTTGCTCTCCGCCAAAATATTCCTGCAGTACATCAAAGCTATAGGACTATATGAGGAGCTTTAGTGGTGGGGACAATCAAAATAGATCTCATTGGTAGCAGTGATATCTGTATCACTCTGAAAAAGCCTAAATAACCCTCATTTAGAATAATAATAACAATACCAAAAATTCTAGGAAACAAATAGCCGTATGTGAAATTGTCCCGTCATTTAAAAAGTGTAAAATCCTTCAAATCGTTTCAAGATATTCCAAATTGGAATTATAATCTAATAAATATTTATTCCTCTACATAGAAAAAATGTTAAAACTAACTTTCACGTTTACAATCATTCATAACCGTTTGATTCGTATATGATGTAATACGATACAATAAATATCGTCCCACATCACACCCACCGCCCTTGTCATCAGCGCGTATCTATTAAATTAACATGAATAAAATATGCTATAAAATTTACATTTATCTAACACTCTCACTCTTAAACGTGGCATATAAAATATTAAATGATATATTTTTTGACCTTTTAGCAAAATATGTTCTTATATACCTACGGTAGGAATGTAGGATGAATTTTTCCACCACTTTCCCGGAGTACTTTCCTGTTGTGGTCATTAACGTAGAACTGCGATTACAAGTCAAGTAAAAGATTCTATCAATGAAATGAAATGAATATTTCTTTGGTACACTCTATACATAATAAGGCGATACATCTGAAGTCAATTTGAAAGTATTTTATCACTTATACATGTGCATATAAATGTCAATCAAATTGTCGTGGGTAAGAAAAATGCATGGAGTATTTGTCCATAAGAAATTTTTACACTTAAATAACCTATATAAATAAAATGTGTAAGAAATGTAATACGTTGATACTCGTTTGGCCCTTACAAAAGTAAACTGTAAATAATGACTTTTACATAGCGTGATCGGGAATAGAGTGTCCATTATGTTCTATGACAGAACTTGTGGGTTCTAACACCGAGTCAATTAAACCAGTAGCGAGGTTAATAGTGGTAGTAAAAACTCATCCATCACTTATTGTCCACTGATACTATAAGTTGACTCGTTCGATGCGGTCATTTACTGTGAATGTATATTTATGTGTATTGCTTCGGTAATAGTTTAGACAATTTATCGGTTACCAAGTTTGTAACAGATTACAATATCTAAGAAACTTCTTAATTACTTTTATTTCTATTCTTTTACTTTTCATTTCAAAAATATAAATTTTTCGTATAATAAATTAATACTTTATTAAATGAATACTTTATCACACTTTTTGATTTGTACACTGTCGAGCTTAATCAAGGTATTTATTTCAATAATAAATATTAATTTGTATGTCATATTTGTTAAGATAAATGGTTACGTTCAATCTTTTATGTTTTATATTTAAGTAAAGTAGTAGTAGTATAATGAGTAATTACTGCGAGAGCTCTTATAATATTCCATTCAACCAAATAATAGGTTAATTATAATGTAACAAAAATAGATAATATGAGACAACTCTAAACTAATAATTTTACGTCATTCTTTATATTAAATTATGGAGTAATTTTTCATTATAGAGAAAGAATTTCTACAGACCGTTATTCATACTACCTTGTCGGCTATTTTAGAAAATAACTGCATGAACCAGTTAATTTATGAAAGCGTAACCCATGCTAACATTTTATTATAAGCTTTATGATGAAATAAAGAGTGAAGTGCAATAAAATAAATAAATACCGATGGTTTATTGCAAATTTGTAACTTTAGCAGTTGTCGCCTATTAATTCTAGACATCGTGACAAAGTTGTCACTTTATATAAACGACTGCCGACAATATATCTTTCACTGACAACACAACAAACACCCAGGCCGAGAGTACGTATTAAAACTGAGCCAGCGATAAAATATTTAGTGTTATCAACAATTGTTGTTAAAGAAAATTCTTCTTTATACTATTGTCATAGGGATTATGGAGGAATATTACATTAATTATTTCACTTTGTACAAACAATAAATCTGTGTGAAAATCTTAAGTGGTATACAAGTTGTTGCAGCTTAGTGTTTTATGCATTACAAATAAATCATTACATAAATAGTACAAGCTTATCTTAACTCTTAGTGCTATAATCAGATCTGATGTAATTATCAATTCACTTTATATTGTACTTAATAAATTAACAACGTATGTATTGCATTAATTTTGAATACAGCTTCTAATGTGGTTGATATTCCAAATATATTAATAGTATTTTTGGAAATTATTTCAGGTGATTTACTTTTAAAACCAAAAGTTTAGGTAATACAGTCACTTTAATCAATAATATATAAAAAGTTGTAAGTACCAATAACACATTTTTAAATCTAAGTAGCTCTAAGTAAAATTTCACCACACACTACTTACCAAACCAAAAAGAACTTACGATATCGTACACAATTAGAACCTAAGATGTTTAATTAGAACTAAAACAATATAACTTTACTTTTTAAATTATTCTAAGATATAACGCTTTAAAAAAATCTGTGACAATATTAAATTAAACATTATATATATGCCATGTGTAGGAATATAATATGATGCTTTATGCGTTATCAAAAAATAATTAAAGTAATTAATAGCTGAAGTTTATTTTTGACGTATCTATAAATACTACTTAAAAAAAACAATTTTGTGTAAGGCATAACGATTAGCGAATTTTTTATTACCAGTTTTAGATCAGGGTGTTTCTATAATCTATCGAGCTGCGAACATAAAAAAATATATATGTATATATAAACTAAGAATTACTACCAGATGACATCTTTACCATGGCTGCCTTTTTATTTACATACTCGTAAATTATATTGATATGTTATATTGCTAGGGTTGTGAATATAATATTCAGAGAATGTAAATTACATTGTCGAACTCAATTCTTTATTTACATGTTAAAGTTTTATAGATATTTAAATATTTTAATTTCATATGTATGTTTTAATTATCCGATAACGATGTTTAAAGAGAGATTTTGAAGACTAATAATTTATGTTATTTAAAAAAATTCTTCGTTACTATACATTTTCAATTTATTTATGTATTTTATGATGAACCACGAAGAAGCGCCGTCAAAGGCGGGTGTTTAAGTATTAAAAGTTTCAAGATTAAAACATAATATATACAGCAAAATATCGACAGAATATGCAGAAGTTAATTAACAAAAACTCTGAACTGTTACCATCCATATATTACAAAGAGGTTTTTGAATTAAAGAAAAGTTTGTGAAGGAGGTAATTAATCTCTGGAAGTAGATCCGATTCTAAATTTTTTTTCTAGAAAGCTACCTTGTCTTGAGTATTATAGGCTTGTATTGTTATTACATTTTATATTATAATTAACTCAAACGAAGTTGCGGGCGATTGGTATTTATAATATATTTTACATAGACAAAAAAAAATTGGAGTCTGCCTCCGTGATTTCGAAATTAATTCTTTTTCTTGAGCTCATATATATATTATTATTTCTATGTTACCAAAACTCAACCATGCATTTTTTTATTTGTCCATCTGGCTGTCTATCTTTTTTTTCCTGAACACAAGTGAGTTTACCTATAAGCTTACTTTAAAATGACTTATGAATATTGAATAATGTTGAGTAAATCGCAGTGGTAGTAAGCCCTGTTATATAGGCGAGAGATCGCGGGTTTGATCCCCGCATACGACTATGGGCGTTAAATATTTACATATCTTGTATGTATACCTATCAGCTGTTTACTTACCATAATACAAGCTTTCTTTAGTTTGTAATGAAATGGTCGTATGAAATTGTGCCCCCATATTTATTAGTTATTTATTAATATTTTTTATCTGATTACTGAGTGATATATACTATACTATACTAAAATATGATGGTAAGGTTGGCTTTCTTTTTTAATATATACCTACTATTAACATATTTAATAGTTCTATTAATAATATTGAATTGAAATGTATATATACTAAAATACCTATTTTCTATTGTCAGCCCTAATGAATACACGTAATGTAAATTGCGAAATTTTCACACTGTGTTGCAATAGAATTGTACATTAACATATGCGAGTTTAGGGCTCATTAGGCGCGCATAATATTTCGCAAGAATTGTTTTATTGCGACTTCTGGCCTCACATTGTAATACTACGTTAAAATTAAAATTTATAGAACATTTATTTTTAAATTTTGGGTATTTTACAGTTGGTACTTTAAATTCAACCACTTGTGTAGTTGAAACACTTGATGATAATGTCGGAGGTCGATCGTATAAATTTAAGTTATTTAATAAATTAATATTAAGATTAGGGTTGAATAAATTGTTAAAAATTTGAAAGAGCTAAAATAATATTTTATTCTTTGTTATTCTTATACGAAATCGAAAAGTACGATGCGCCCCATGTTAATGTTAATATTAAGAGCTCATATTTTAACAGCCCTATTCAAAAGATTGGTTCCGAGAAAAAAAAAATTCATCGCCTTTAAGGTACATATTCAAATATAGCTAGCTAGCATTTAACTACAATGAGATCTGATCTTAAGTAACCAAATGGGCAAAGATCGTGACCCGCAAACCTATCCGAACACACCCAAAGGCAACAAATTTTCAACTTAAGGTTACGTTTACACGATTTTATTTATATATTACAATACATTCCAGGCATATATTCGATTCCAGGTATCAATTATAAGGTAAGAGATATCTTGGTCGCTAGTTCGGATCTTGCTAATGATAGAATTTTGTAACCATATATTATATTGTGTACTAGCTGTGCCCGTAACTTCTTCCGCGAGGTATATTTCGTGTAAAAAAACAGCAACCAATTAAAAACCTCCCCTCACCTCAATCTCACCTTACGGTATTTGACTTATAAGCTTTGAGAATACCCAACTAAAATCATTTTAAATGTTAGCCGTCCTTTACGAAAAGCTAATTTTATCTAATAACTTTATTTTTATAAACCGTTAATATCCAGCGAATAATAATGCTTTCTGCTGTCCGTTTAGTATAATTTAATAAAAATCTTGATAGCGCAAACACCAAACAAAGACATCTATTGTGAATAAAAAGACGTCCACAATATTTTAATGTGTGCTAAATTAATAGCGCTTGTTTTATTCTTGTTTCTTACAAAGTTACAGTAGTTCGTAGTAACAATGTGGTTTCTTAATAACGTTCTTGACTGTAGTTTGCTTGTAGATTCGCTGCTAACTGTTGCTGGTGTTGTGGTGTTTCTCGAACTGATCGCAGATTCGCTGCTTGCTGTTGTTGTAGTGTTTCTCGAACTGATCGCAGTACTGCCGCCCTCTCCGCTATATTTAACCTCGCCCTTTGCCTCGCAACCGGTAGTGCGATGGATTCCGTGCGGGGTGTCGCTCAGCCAATGAGCGCACACGCCCTGTGTGCGCGCTCTCGGCAGTACCATGAGTCACCATGCCAGATGTTCCGAGTCTGGCATGGTTCATCCTTACAACTAGTGAAATTTATACATTTAAACTTACAACTAGCTATATTCTTATTCTAATCGTTTTAAAATACACATATTCACACATATTCAGTTCATATTATTATATCTATTCCTAACACGTATTTATAAACCTTATTCCTAACACGTATTATTTCATTTATTTGTTCATTCTATACTATTACACTATCGTTATTCACTCGCCCCGCTCGCTGTCCGCAACAGTTCTCCCCCCGGCGTAGCCTGCGCAGCCTCACTCTCCTCTCAGGACGGCGAGCTTCGTCTTCGGGCGCCGGAACACACCGCTCCTCGTCTTCACGTCGGCGCTCCGCACTCCTCCAGCTGGTCCGGTGTAGGTTCTCGTGACGATTCCGCGCGGCCAGGTGTTGCGCGGCAAGGCGGAGTCGACAACCACGACCAAGTCCCCGACGTTCAGAGGGCGCGTGCTGTCGGCTGAGTTCCCGCGTGGCACCAGTGTAGGGAGGTACTCCTTAACCCAGCGCCGCCAGAAATGATCGGCGAGCGCCTGGGTTGCTCGCCAGGTACGCCGGTCCGCCGTGTCGCAGGTCCCCGTCGTAGACATACCCGTCGAACTCCCAAGCAGAAAATGGTTGAGAGTGATCGCCTCTGGGTCCCGCGGGTCGACGCTCACGTGCGTTAGAGGCCGCGCGTTAATCGAATGCTCGGCCTCCGCGAGCACGGTTTGGAGCACCTCTTCTTTAGGCGCATGCTCGTTCAAAGTGGCGGCGAGCGCGGTTTTTACCGACCGCACTAGCCGCTCCCATGCACCTCCCTGGTTAGGCGCGCCGGGCGGGATGTAACGCCACTCGACGCTGTGCCGTAGCCCCTCCCCCCGTAGCGCAGGTGCCCATTCGGCGTAGGCGGCGCGTAGCTCGGTGTCCGCCCCACGGAAGTTGGTCGCGTTATCGCTGTAGTGGCTGAGTAAGCCGAGCGGGTCATAGATTGACATAACCGCACTCAGAGGTTCTCGTTTTGTAGGTGCCCGCTTGTGTGCGCGTACATCGGCTGGTACTCGATGCATGGACGTGTTAAACTCTAGTTCATCCGTAGCTGCATTCCAGTATAGGCCCAGGATCTTTTCTTGTTCATGCCCGCCAAGTTGTGCGGGCGATCGTGCGCGTAGCTCGTCCGGTGTTCCACTGAGTACGCTCGCTCGGTTGCTGCTCCATCCGCGTAACGTAAAGCCGGCTACTGCGTGGACTTCTTGTATTTCCCTTATAGTGTGGATAGCTGTTTCTTCATCGTCGTAGCTATCCACCAGGTCGTCCATGTAGTGGCTCTGCGTTATTGCCTTGAACGCATCTGGGTGCGTTCGTGCATGCTTTTCAGCGTTGCGGTCGCGTACACTATGTGCTATGAACGGTGAGCTTGCTGCGCCGAATATCAACGATCTCATTTTATATTTCTGTGGCGGCTTGTTCCGGTCGTTGCCTCGCCACAGAAATTGTTGTGCCGGCTGGTCCGCTTCGCGTATTCGTATTCTCAGAAACATTTCCTCTATATCAACAGTGACGGCGACGGGCTTCTCTCTGAACCGGAATAAAATCCCCTGCAGCGATCGTAGCAGGTCCGGTCCCTCTAATAACTCGTCGTTTAAACTCGTAGTTCCACTGCGTGCTGCGGCATCGAATACTACTCGTAGCTTGCCGGGTTTGTTCGGGTTGAATACAGCGAAGTGAGGTAAAAACCAGCTGATGTTGCTAGTCTGTTCGTGTCCCTCGCAGCGTACGGCGTAGCCCTTCTTAAACAAGTTTTTGATCTGACTTGTATACGCAGCCGCAAACTCTGTGGAACGATCCATTTTCTTTTCTATCGAGTGAAGTCGTCGTAGCGCCATATTGTAGCTATTAGGTAGTACTACGTCGTCGCGGCGCCACGGTAGACCTACTTCGTAGCCTTCACTGCGTTGTTGGATCGTTCCGTCGAGTATTCGCGTCGCGCGCTTGTCGGCGTCGCTGATTCTCGGTTCGCGGGCTACGCCGAGCGCGTCTATTTTGATGTGCCGTTCTAAGAGCTCGTGTAGACTTTCGTTCCGGATCTCGCTGCCAGTGTTGCGTTCAGGTGCGTATATGTGTAGCAGGGCTTCGCTGTGGCCGATGATCACGTGTGGTGCGGTTCCGTGCACCACCCAACCCAGTTGAGTTTTCGACGCCGCCGGCTGGTTCGGTTTGCCGACGCGTAACTCTCTGGATACGATCATCTCCCAGTGGTCCGTACCTATCAATATACGCGGCCTCGCCTTCTCATAGCACACCTGCTTCACTTTCAAATTGCGCAAGTGAGCGTGTTGGAGTGTGCTTAGAGACACTGTTTGTTCGCGCAGTCGGAGTCCTTTTATCGTTCGAGCTCGGAACTCGCGCTTCTTGTTGCCGCCCGGTTCGTACAACTTCGCTTGTACAATTTGGCTATTCGTGTACTCTTTGCCCATATTGACGCCTTGTAGTTGCAGTGGATGTGACGGTCCATGTGCTCCGATGTCCTTGGCCAAGTCCTCGTCGATTAGCGATATAGTCGAGCCCTCGTCCAACAGAGCGTACGTGTTCACCGCTCCTTTGGGGCCCGATATAGTCACCGGACAGATTTTTAGTATAATCTGTCTCGGTTCTATAGTTGTTGCGACAACCATTACCATCTCGCTCGTTGACGGTGTCACGTTGTTCTGAGCTTGCTCTTCGCTATCGCTTGGTCTGTCGTTGTGAAGCGACGAGTGATGCGGACGACGACAGGAGTTAATACCGCACGGCTTTCCTTTGCAGTACACGCGACGATGGCGTTTGTCAATACATTTGAAACAGACGCCTTTGCTCTTCACTAGCTCCCACCGTTGCTCGACGTTCAGTGCCTTGTATTGCGGGCACCGAGACAACGGATGGGGCTTATCGCAGCTAGGACACAGATGTTCGGTTTCTGTGTCCACCGTAGCAAAGACGTTCTGTCTCTTTCTGTCGGCGACTTGCGGTGCGGCAGGCTTCAATACTTCGCGTCTAGAGGTCACTGTCGAAGCGGTGGCGGGCGCATATGTGTGTTTTAACGCACGGCTCGCTTCACGCATTAGGAAGCGTGATAATACAACGACCTCTGGATCCGTTGTTCCCTCGTTCTCTTCCGCATAGTCGCACCACCGGGACTTCAGGTGTGGGCTAAGTTTTTCTAATACTTCCCGAGCCAGCATCTGGTTGTACAGGTAGCTCCGCTTGTCGAGATTTAGTAAAACACAGACTATGTTTTGTAGTTTTACTGCGAACGCGTTCAGTTCGCTTGCGGTAGCTCCCGGTCGTGGTAATTTCCGCATATCATCCAGCGCCTTGTCTATAATTACTTCCGGCCTGCCAAAACATTGTTCCAGTGTCCGAATGATTTCATCTGGATTGTTCGCGGTGTGTAGTAGCGCTGCCACTGCGTCGCGGGCGTCCCCACGCAGGCTGTTACGTAGGCGAGCTATGTTTTCTATCGGCGAGAAACGATACAGCTGCGTGGAGTCCCTCATAGCTGCTTTGAATGGCAGCCACTCGTTGATCGCTCCAGTGAATACAGGTAAGTCGGCGGCTTGGCGTGGCGGTGGATGAGTATGCGTCATCTTTTCTAGTATCGCGGCGAGTTGTTTAATATCACTGCTCGATTGCGACGGTGATTGCGAACGGGCACGTCGTTCAGGCCTGCGTTCGTCTTGTTGCCGCGCGTCGTTACGGGTACACGGTAATTTTTCCCCCCGTGTAGATTCGGGCTGTGAGCGGAGCCAGTCATCCATTCGGTGAATACGTTCATCTGGCTCCTCGTTCGTTTGCTCACGTACGTCCTCTGCTTCATCCCGTATCGACGTTAACTCCACGGCGAGGCGTTTCTTTATTAATTCCGCCTCCATACGGAGTTCTTCACGGCGAATTGCGGCTAGTTTCTCTTCCGCTTGTAGCTCGGCGAGGCGTGATCGCATAGTCGCACTCGTCGTCGATCTGTGTGAGCTTGTCGGGGAAACGTGGCCTGTTCTGACGTCAGTGCGAGTAACAGGTACAGAGGGTGTTCCCTCCGGTCGGGGTGTGCCCTCAGCCCTCTGTGTGTCTGGCGATAGCGGCGATTCTTCGAATACTCGGACTGTGTTATATCTGTTTTGTGATTCCATTGCGTCTCCCTGGCTTCTCGTAACAACCATTGATCTGGGTACGCCGTTCGTGGATACAGATGTCTTGATAACACGTCGTTTCTTCTTCAAGCGTTGTTGTAGATCGGCGAAATGTTCTGTTCTTTTTTCTTCCGATCCGGCTTCCGAAGGACCAGATAATATTGTGAATAAAAAGACGTCCACAATATTTTAATGTGTGCTAAATTAATAGCGCTTGTTTTATTCTTGTTTCTTACAAAGTTACAGTAGTTCGTAGTAACAATGTGGTTTCTTAATAACGTTCTTGACTGTAGTTTGCTTGTAGATTCGCTGCTAACTGTTGCTGGTGTTGTGGTGTTTCTCGAACTGATCGCAGATTCGCTGCTTGCTGTTGTTGTAGTGTTTCTCGAACTGATCGCAGTACTGCCGCCCTCTCCGCTATATTTAACCTCGCCCTTTGCCTCGCAACCGGTAGTGCGATGGATTCCGTGCGGGGTGTCGCTCAGCCAATGAGCGCACACGCCCTGTGTGCGCGCTCTCGGCAGTACCATGAGTCACCATGCCAGATGTTCCGAGTCTGGCATGGTTCATCCTTACAACTAGTGAAATTTATACATTTAAACTTACAACTAGCTATATTCTTATTCTAATCGTTTTAAAATACACATATTCACACATATTCAGTTCATATTATTATATCTATTCCTAACACGTATTTATAAACCTTATTCCTAACACGTATTATTTCATTTATTTGTTCATTCTATACTATTACACTATCGTTATTCACTCGCCCCGCTCGCTGTCCGCAACAACATCTATAGTAGACAATTTAGATGGAATATATATTTTTAATTATCGCCATAGTAACGCTCACGATCTCATCTCGACAGTCACTATGTCGCCGGAACCACCTCAACTGTCACCATTTTAATGGTTACCATCACATCTGGATGGTCACCATTTTGACGGTCATTATTTCGACTGTAACCATAATGAAAGTCAACACCTTGACTTTAACCGACTCGACTGTCACGGTCTTCTTAACGGTCACCATCGCGACTGTAAGCATCCTTCAATGATAATCAATTCATAGTAAGTAAAATTTTATTACTTCAGCTGTCATAACACCTTCAAAATACAATTCAAATTGCATGATCGTGTTTGTGGAACAACTCAGTAGGCAGCAACGCGCGTTTAAAGCACGTCCGTATCGACGTATTTTAGCGTTTGTGTCGATACAAACGCAAATGAAATGCGCAGAGGACGCGCTCATCAAAAACGCTCGTCGTCAGCTCGTTCGAAAAGCGTCATGTACATAGGCTCTAAATACCGGTCAAATACCGTAAGGTGAGATTGAGGTGAGGGGAGGTTATTATTTTATTGCTGTTTTTCATACACGAAATTTGCCAAGTCGCGGGCACAAAAAGTTATTAATATAAGTGCTTAAGAAAATATATTTTTTGTGATAATAAACATCAAATCAATTTGATGATAATTTAAACCAAATCGTACAGCGCCATCTATGAATACTCCTGAAAAATAAAAATAAATACTATTCAATTTTTTTTTTTTTTGAAAAATGTTTAAAGATAAATTTGTATTAATTTGGCATACTTTCACTTTATTTCAATAATTAATTTAAATATATTACAAAATTACATTAATACATACATTACTTTTCTATATGTACATAAACGCAATTTATAGATCATACAAAAGATCATACATGTAGAAATGAATCCTAAATATTCATTCTGACTATAAACTACAATCACATCAAGTTTAATTAAATTTGGTCTAGTAGTTTTTGCGTGATTAGCGTTCAAACATACAGACAGACAACTATTCCAAAAACTATAGAAATATATTCTGTCCGTGATTCTAAACCTCCTCATAACTTTTTTTTTTTAATATCTTTAATGTACAGATTTCGACTCTTAACTTTTTTATAAGTATAGATTATTGTTATCATTCCTTTACTGAACCCATAATAATCTAATAGTATATCTATTTAACAATAATTTAATAAGGCAACAATTGCCCATTATATAAGAGTAATCTATAAACTAATCAATAAATATATTGAAGGATGAAAATGAATAATTAACAATAATAATAATTTTACAATAGATGTTAAATTATAAATCATTTGACAAGGTGTCAACTAAAATATCATAGTTTTTATATTTGTGTGTGTTTTGCCTTATTTTAATCCAAGATAAATTTAATTTGAAGTGTAAGCAGACTAAATTTCTCGACTGTTTTTGCTTTAACTGTTTTCAGTACGCGACCATAACGTCCCAAGACTTCTCTTCAAAAGTTCGCCATAGCGTTTCGAGACTACTCTACGGAAGTTCGCTTAAGTTCTAACATAACTTCAGAATGGAAGCCCAGAAGTGCTATTACTAAACTGTATTCTTAAAAACTTGGCAAGTGAATTTACTTTATGGGGTTTCCTTTGTTTATTTATTTTTAATTGTTACATGTCTTCCTGAAAATTTTACAATAATATGTGGGGATACAGTTTCAGATACGACCATTGATTTCAAACTAAGCAGCTGATATAAATAATATAGATAGACTAGCGGTGTGCCCGCGGATCCGCACGCGTTTGTTACTACGCAGTAGTTATTTACATCTCGTAATTTTATTTTTACTCATATTGTTGACAATTCATATGCTGTATCAATTGAGGAGTGGCGTGCATTTCCCGTGTACAATTTTCATCAAAATCGGTTGAAAACTATTATTCTATTCTACGATTTCTAATGCATTATTAACGAGTATGTATAAACTCTGAATTATGGTATGATGAATGCTTCCCGCCTACAAAATTTGATCATATAATCTGTTGAGAATTGATGAATATTAATGTTTTTAAATTATTATTTTTTATTTCTTTATGTAATATTGACAATCCATATAGCTCATCAATTATATAATTACTTTACTTATACTTCCCGTGTACAAAATTTCATCAAAATCGGTTGAGAATTAACGAAAATATTTTTTTTTTACTATTTCTAAAAGTAATATTGAAATATACCCTATCCATTGACAAAGTATGACATAAGCATCCCGTATACAACATTTCATAAGAATCGGTTAAGTCGTTTTTTAGTTAAATACGGACATACAAACAGACAGACAAAAAAATATTTTATGGCCATATTCGTGAAATTTATCGGGAAATTTTGGTAAAATATTAACTGTACAGACAGAATAACAGTTTTATGAATATAGATATTTCACACCTAAACATACAAGTGACAATTATGCTTATCAAGTCATCAGACAAATGTAAGTGATAAGGGGGGGGGGGGGGTATCGAATCCATAACTTTTTACAATCGCGTCGTCACTTCTTCACACTCGACGTTATGTGTCACATAACATAGATACACATTATATATAATATAAATTGTGAAGTCATTCTGTGTTCAATTTACTATCACTTAAAATCACAGAATATTTATAGTCTTGAAAGTATTTATATCGTGATTTAATTGCTTTGAGAAACAAAATATGCAATAAGCATTGATATTGTGACGTACAGCTGCAGTAAAAATTATTGCTTTCAAAAAATACGATATATGATGTTGAAACATATAACTGATGACAACATCAATCATAAGATCCTTGCCAAATGGAACAAGTTGGTAATATGTCAATTGGATAAAAGCCAAGTCTGAATATAGGCACGACTAAATAGTGACATCCACTTAGGTACCACAGTCTTAATATACGTTATTACTTCAGCCAATTTTTTAGAAGCAAATAAACCAAACATTTTCTAAGCATAAAATATTTAAATTGCTATAATTTAAAGTCTCGATTACAACTGAACAACTTTCAAATGATGACTTTCTTTAAAAAAACTTATTTTATTATATTAGTCTAAACATACCATTTTGCGAACATACATCCTAAAATCTATTACAGTAGTAAGTGTTAGCAATGGATTTTATGTGATATAAAGATAATTTTGACATATTTATAAAATAACAATATTCATTATATAACCAAATTACTTCCAATTTTATTAATACCTATACGAAACAATATCACAATTAATTAACTGTTTAGTAGGTACTAAAAAATAAAAATAATAAAATGTATATAACTGAATATGGAAGAAAATTTGTAATTTTATATTTATATTTAAATACTGTATTATAGTCTACTATGCCTAATATTGCTGAAGGACTATCAATTGTTCAGAATAATTATATAGAGTTTAGTGTCATTTGTTCTCTAACGCAATAAAAATTCAAATAAGAATAAGGATTTAAATCATAAACATGTTTCACAAATACTTATAGCTATTTCCAAGTTTATTGACGTTTGGTTAACTGATCAAAATATTCCAACACAATTTAATTCTAAACAACAAAGCCTCTTCATTTGCCTCGGAGATAATTTCAACGAGGTCTATTTGCAGTGAAATTAACTAGTAACTCTATTCAGTAAGTTTGAAAGTTTTAGAATTTTGCAAGTAATGAACTCGGGAGTTTTGCGACCTAATGCTGAAGACAAAAGATCCATTGTGCTCAATATCCTTGTATAACATCTCTCTAATTGTTATTAGCGATGTATAATTGGTCGTTAATTTCGTTAATAACTCGCGGAATTTATTCAACTTTAAGATATTCAAGGTTCAGGACTTGTCATGTTGAAGTTCACTGCACTGCGTCATAGGGAACATAAAAGAATCACTTCTAGTGTTAAAATTATCAATAATCACGTTGCTTTTTATGTTGGTTGACCAAAATATCATGTGTTTTTAATTTATGAGATACTACAGAAAACGGTAGCTTGCTAACCATATAAAGAGATTTAGTCCTCAAATGTATCTATCATTATACACCGATAGAAAAAAAAAAGGTGAACACTAATAAATAATACCTCATCACGATTATAATTTCTTCAAATATGTCCATGCATTGAATTACTGTAGGCTTCGTAAATAAATCCTTTGACATGGCTTTTGAGGTTGTCGTCACTGAACCATTGTTGCTTATACCTTTGGAATTAATGACATTATAATTTCGAATATCAATTGAATTTGACAAAAAATATATTATAAACAACGTTTTTATTAACCTAGAACCTACTTTAAAATCGTTATTTCACTTGAAAAAAGAACACGCCTGCAATGAGATACAGGTCGTTGATAAAAGATAATGGCTAGTTATTGTGAGCAATAATGAGGGATGCCAGACCTGGGTACTAGATAATTCCCTGAAATTGCTGACAACTGTACTTAATACAGTATGTATATTTATTTTTGCTTTGTTAAACATTTTTACTGTATATATACCTTGATGTAAATTTATTTATAGTCGTACAAGTTTGTGCACGACCATCCTATATGAGACAGACGTTGGCGGGGACGAGATGGCATGTCATTACGTCATAACACTACACAGTACACTAATGTAATAGTATGTTGTCTCCGCAGTGTTCTTGAAATAATTTTCCTACAGCAGCTCGGTAGCTACGCACTAGGGCTGCCCTCTGACTGTGTTTCTTGGGTTACCTACTTGCGTATTTGACAATGCTTTATTAAATTGTCATTTTCACGAAAATATATTATTGCAAATTTTGTAATTAATATTTAAAATTATTTCTACTTGAGTTTTATTTCTAGTTTCAAAAGTGACGTTGAGTTAAGTACAGGGAATGTACAATTTTTTTTAAAAGTTTTTTTTGCATAGTTTATCAAATCATAAATAATTTTAAATTCTTGGAAGTAAGAAATATAATATTTCATCATTAGGTAGTTATAAATTACGTAACTGCGACGCACTTGCGACTGTTGTGTACTGAAGTTTACATAGATTTCGATGTATGTATGTCGTTTCGGCCGATTGTATGAAGACGTGTTTTGTTTACTTTAGTGTACTGTGACTGCGTCACGTAATTGCACGCGTTTCTCTTCCTCGCTACGCATCCCGTTATCGTCATTAGTACCTCGCCCCCGCCAATAGCTGTCGGCCACATAGGGTGGTCGCGCATAAACTTGTACGTCTTTAGAATATATGTCCCTACTTTATTTAATACTATATGATAGCTATTCAATGTTATAGTCGATATAATATATCCCAGTTTGAGCCGTTACGTGAAGTATTGAATTTGAAAAAACTATACAACACGTCTTTTTTACTTTTTGAGATTTTCATAGATCTATTTTCAAAACTGACGGATTTTCATATAAACTTACATCTCCTTTTTACCCACCTTCGGGGTTGAATTTCCGAAAGTCCTTGGTTTAGGCTCTGTGTTGAGGAATTAGTCAGTCAGTCAGGACAAGCGATTCAATAATTATGTAAGTATAGTAGATTGTGGTCTTTATAACTCATAAAATATTCCATTTAACCGCTTTAAGTGTTTAAAATACTTCGATAACTCGAAGTTTGGGATTCATCTAATTGTAATTTGCGCGTCTAATATATACCACATTCATTTATAATAGACATCTATTTTTTTTCCTACATTAATACCCGTTCCTTTGAAGTTAAAAGCGAGAAGAGGAATATTGCCAGCTCTAAAATAAAATCAAAACAACGGATATCAATATATCTACAAGTTTGCTGTTTAAATTAAAATACGCTCTCAAAATAGTTTTATTACCATAGGCAATTATACTGAACCATTAATATTCCAATGTAATCTCTATATAAGATGCACGTGTATATAGATACTGATTTATTGCCTTTCCTTTGATAAAAATGTAATTATATACCTACCTACGTTGTCCATTAAAAGAAAAACTCACATAATATTATTCCATTTATGTTAAAATGTACTTACAATTATGGTGAAACCTATAGTCTTGATATTATATTTTTTTTGCTGATTTACCATTAAGGTCTACCATGATGTTTGAATATATTCTATCTATTGTTTCTGATATTCTTACGTGAATTAGACAATCCAGTTTTTATTAACATTATAATTTGTTCACTAAAAGTTCTTGAATGACCTTTGATTTTTGTATTCTATATTGATGAATATTTTTCTAAGTTTTATACAACTAATGTGGCAAATAAGCATACAGTCCATCTCATGGTAAGCGGCTACCATAGCCTATGGACGCTTGTAATACCATAGAATTCACTAGAGCTTTGCTGACCTTGAACCCCCTACCACTAAGGAACTCTGGAAACCCTACTCATCGCAGGAACACAACACAAGGTTATATTTGGCTTCGATCTTCTGTAAAGAGGGGAAATCCCCAAAGAAATTTATCTGTGTTAAAAGCAACTGTATACCTATATACTTAGTTATTTTATGAAATATATGGTATTCGGTAGTCTAAGAGTAAATAGTTTGAAAACATGAGCTTTGATCAATATTTATAGATATTTCCGAGATCTTGAATTCAGTAGAAGTTTTTCGTTTACGTAGTCCCGCTATCTGTGGTTTCAATTACTTACTCTCCAGGTGTCACTCTAGGGCATTGTATTATTTTTTATACATTGCAGGTTTAACATTTAGATTACAATCTCGCCTGATGTTATGTGACGGTGAGAGGAACTGCCTTTCAAGTGTAACTGCCGGAACACAATTATAGGTGAGCTACGAAAAAAAGGCCTTGAGAGGCAATTCCCCCTCTTGGCGTAGCGTGTTACCATCTTGTGCCACATCGTTATTTAACGACACATTAGGTTGTGACCAAACCGCGAAACCTATAATGATTTTTTGAAATATTCAAAATAATTCACTTTTAAAATTTAAAATTCCTTTAATTTTTTTTTGTTTTTAAACGTGATCAATATTAAACGAGATCCATACATCTAGATATACGTTTTATTCGTAGGTATTTTATTTCACTTTCAAGCTTAAAGTTCGTATATAAAATCGCAATTTCACACAGCTCGCAATTGTACATCAGATAACTTGTGATTTATAGCGTTATAATATCCAACGCGAATTCACAGAATACAGATGAATCGGCGTTAGTTGTTCAGCTTGTGTTTCCAAATACATAACAAACGGAATAAAACGACAATGTAGATAGAGATCAACGTTGGACAACTGTGTTCGAAAGTTGTCTTCCATGAATTATAGAAAAAGAAAGACTACACATTAAAAGACTCCGTCCATATAACTATATATCATAACATATCATCATGCCTGTATTCCCCGAAGGGTTAGGCAGAGGTGTACTAATGTACACCCACAGTTCGCCGAGTATGTTTTTGGGTCCCATGTAATAGGGGGCGAGCCTATTGCCATTAATCGGGCACGAAACCAAACTCCGAGCTGTTACTGAGAATTTCATAAGAAAAACCCAATAACACTTTGCTCGACCTGGGATTCGAACCCAGGACCTCGCTCATAGCAGTCGAGTTTACGATCACTAGGCTAACGAGGCAGATATAACTATATGGTCATTATTATTGCATTAAGTTTTCTCGGAAACGGCTCCAACGATTTCGATGAAACTTTGTATTTAGATAATGTTTTACGTTCCAAGTATACCTAGAAAGGTGTTTTTTTTTTTTTTTTGTAAGACATCGAGCAAAGCTCGGTCGCCCAGATATTATTGTGTTATATTAATACTATTAAAAAAAGAAAAACCCGATCGGTTTTCTTGCCGGTTCTTCTTGATGGCTATGATGGTTTCTGAACCTTTGCTAGTGTTTTGACGTTCATGTGCGTGTCTATTAGGTCCTAAATTGGAAAAAAAAAGATTTTTGACTCAAAGTTTTAATATTACTCGATGGTTTTTTTATTGTTTATTTGACGGTTAAATGAATCAGCACAAATTAATAATTTTAATTATAGAATTCTGCTTCTATCTGCTAAATGTCGAAAAAAGAGCATACTTAGTACGTTACGTGATCCGATTGGTTGGGCCAGTTCTGTAGAGATGGATGTGTGTCAGCTTTAAGTTTAAAATTGGCAAGTAATTGCGCAGGATCGGGACAACCGGCGTGTTCTCCTTTCCGAGGTCAAGACCATTTTCAGATCATCAAGCCAAGATATTATGTTACAAAAGAAGTAAAGTCTAAGCACAAAACGAAATCTGTGTAAAATAATTAACCAAGTTGTAAATGATAACCATTGAAATATAACTTTATTAGCGGTGTGCCCGCGGCTCCGCGCGCGTTCGTTACTACGCATTAATGATTGAAATCCCTTTATTTTTACTCAATATGTTGCCAATTCATATGCCGTATCAATTGAGAAATAGCATGTATTTCCCGTGTACAATTTTCATCAAAATCGGTTGAAAACTAATATTCCAATGTACAATTTCTAATGTATTATTAAGAATTCTTATAGCCTCTCAATTATAGTATGATATATGTTTCCCGTCTACAAAATTTGATCAGAATCGGTTGAGAATTGATGAAAATTAAAAATTTTGATTTTTTTTTTTTTAATCTAGAAGTAATATTGACATTTCTTATAGCTCATTAATTACGTAAATAGTTTGACTTCTCGTGTATAAAATTTCATCAAAATCGGTTTAGAATTAAAGAAATTTTAAATTTTTGAAAATTTATTTTTTACTATTCTCAAAAGTGTTATTGAAAATTCTCATTACTTATCATTCGTGGAATGACTTATACTTCCCGTGTACATAATTGAATTAAGGAACAATTTTTTTTTTTTACATAATCTAAAATTAATATTGAAATTTCTTATACCATATCAACTGATCGATGATATAAGCATCCCGTGTACAAAATTTCATAAGTCTCGGTCAAGCCGTTTTTGAGTTAAATCCCAAAGTACAGACACGACTACAGATTTATTAATATAGCTATATTTATATAATATCAAAAAAAAAATCATAGATGGGTTTATGTACGAGATGTGTTCTGTGGTCGCAATCCCCATCACCCCGCTATATTACTGCATATGCACCGGCTGATTTCGGAACACGACAAACAAAAAATAAATCATACATGGGTTTATCACTGTTTGTATGATATTGTCTTATATGCCAATATGAAACCAACATATTAACCGTCCCAATAAAAGGTCAAAAGTAATTAAAATCATACCTTATTGTACTTGCCTGCGGGAAGGTTTTTTGAAAAACGTGAAACCACTTCTATTCCTTTCTTACCAAAAGCATAAATATGAATGGGTTCTTCATACAAACTTTCACTCAAGTTTTATAGCAAAACTGTACAATCCAGATAATTTACAATAGGTATATCGCTTAGAATATATAAACTCTCACGAGCCGCGGTTTGACAGCGTCATAAAATAAAATAGTCATTATACCGTACTGCGTAGATAAACAGTTTAAAACACTTCAGCCAATCTTAAAAATAATACTGGACTATCATTTAATATATAATTATTAGAAGTACAATAGATTTCTTATTAAGTATAACAATGACAATAAACCAACATACTTGTTGACGTTGACAACGCTGTCATTTCATAATTAGTGCACATGCGCATAATAAATCAACAAACAGGTCGTCTTGGAAGCTGATATTTCCCTCTGACATACTTTCATCTCCTTTTTTTTACCCTTAAAGTTTTATTTTCGCTACATAAAGTACCTTATGTCCTTTCCCAAGGTCAAATTTATCTCTATACCAAAATTTATCAAAATTGGTTTTGCGGTTTAAACATGAAAACGTAACAGACAGACAACATTACTTTCGCATTTATAATATTATTATGGATTTAATCAATTACAGTCATTTTAATAATGAGTAAGTGGTTGCTCACTAACTATAAATGTCTTGTACACACGAATACTCAATAATTTGAACATTGAAGAAGTTCGCACAAAGCAGAACAAGTTGACAAATGTATTTGTGACTGACAGCGTATTACGTACGAACTTTTCAAATGCTAATTGCTAGTAGCCTATTCGTTGTTAGTCGTCATTTATTTCCACGCTGCCTGAGTCAAGACAAGTAGAATGATTCATATTTCAGTATTCACTGTGGATTTGATTATACTCGGTTGGATTTTAGATTTCTATTATAACGAATTCATCATCTTGTATTAATAGTACCAATAGAATAAATACAGTAAGTAAATCATTTTTTTTAGTGTGAAGAATAAAAAAAAAATAACATAAAAGAACCGCTTTGTATAGCAGTTATTCTTTGTTTTGACAGATCTTTAACTAACTTATAAAAGGACTTTAAGTATGTAATGTTTCAAAGTAAAATATACTGATTTTTGTTTCAAATAAATTATACACACTATATTGATTGAGACGCTCATTAAGAATGGATTTTAAGTAAATCCAATCCAAAATTTATCATAGCTAGTTATCAATATAGCGTAGAATTACCCTTAAAGAGTATGTCAGAATTAAGCGAAAGATGTTAAATTAATATCTTATTTGATCTTTTAACTTTAATAATTAATTAATTAACATCGGGTGGTATAATACGACAATTTGTGTCAAACCGGATCGAGACCACCAGGTACCTACCGCCTTATGACACACTTATTTTCTTTAGGAATCAGCCTATTCAAGTTGCCAAGGAGCTTGCAGGCCGAAATAACAGCTACGAATATCGATGGATTACAGATCTACCACTGGTGGTCTTAATTCTTAGATTACACTATACTGTACAATAACTTTGCAGGGCTCCTATAAAAATAATAATGGTATTATTAGGGGTATATTACACTTATATGACCTACACAACATGAGGTGTAACACTGTGCAACACTGTGTAAACGGCTCGTTTTGTATTAATTTTGTTGCATACTAATAGTATCATGTATTCACATAGTGCAATTGTATGACAGCGAGCTTATATCATGGTATCATATTTTTAAAAATCAAACGCGAAATTCATTTAAATTAAGACCAGTTATGACCGTATCACGTTTGTTTCAGCCTTAGTTGTGTTTTACGCATTCGTAGGAAACGCGTGAAAACGTCGTTGTGTGCAGTCGGTTTTAAATATGTATTGGAGCTTCAAAATATTATTCGGATTGCTTTCTTTTGTTAAAGTTTTCTCATTAAACTCAAATTGTACATTGAGGTTGTAGTTTTAGAATTATAACTGTAGTACTCAAAGCTACGTTAAATTATTTTTTAAGTGATTCTTTCATATTTAAATGTCTTATTTTTAATTGAACAGTGTCATTGCTCTCTTATCTTACCAGAAATGGATAGAATTGACCATTGCAATTGTCAATAAACTACTAATAGACTTTTCTCAAACATACATGGAAATATTGTCTTTGTTTTCGAAAAAAGAACACGTCAAGTATTGAATTTACGGACATGCCAAGAATGATAAAAGAGATCCAATCAAAGAGTATTTATAAACTCCAGAACGCCATTTCATAGAATATTGCTAGAGCGTTGTAATGTTCCAAATTCAAAAAACGCTCCTGCAATGGATTTCATTTTCTTTGTCCGTAAATTCGATACTTCACGTGTTCTTTTTAGAAAATAATGACAATATTTCCGTGCATGTTTTAGAAAAGCACTATTTATGCGTCGGCGAAATTGGTAATTGCCTGTCTCGTATTTAGTGAAGTACGGCTCGGCCTTCAAACTCATACTCGACCTGCAATTGCCTATTTCACGGCCTTTGCAATAATGTACTATTATTTCACGCAAAGGCTGAATAAAGCTGAAAATGTTTGCGTGTTTTAAATCTTTTGTTTCCGATGTACAACCACAACATGAAGTGAAATATCGAATATCGTGAATTGTTTAGACACATTATATCACTATTTAGTGATTTTCACCGTGGTTTGCATTGATGGAACAACATAGTAATAGAGAACACTGACGGTCGTTGATATGTACTTTAAGTCATGTCACTTTAATGAACCTTATTAAATCTCAGTCACTTCGAAATAAAATAAAAATATATCCAGTAATAGATAAATAATAAATCACCTAAATTATAAAATTACAATTTTTTTCTGTCAAAAAGAATACCGACTATTGTCTTCCTAATAATGTCAAGGAAGTATATTTTACTATTTTCTACTCATTTCTAACGATTCTAATCTATAAAGCTTTGTATAGGGCAGCGCTTCGTTGAATACAGAAAGGAGATTAACTGATGTCAGCACCATCTTATCTTGCTCTTTGAATTAAAGTGGACTTTCATCCGGATTACTTTTCCATTAATGTTTCAAATTTACTGATAATTTTTTTATTCTTTTAGTTTAGGGTTTTTGTTTAATAACGTAGACTTTCTTTTGGTTAATTAGGAGGTGTAGGCTAAAGTTGATCACAATTATGGTTGATGATAATTGATGAAGTGTCACGCTAAACCTAAAGCAATTGGTAGTTTTAAAAGCCCTACTAATGTATAAAGCTAATTGCAAAAAATGTGTGAAAACTATCGAAAATATTTTTTCCTATAATAATAATAATAATAATTTTTATTTGAACACATAATCATTCAAAACATCTATCGACAAAATATAATTGACACTTGATAATTACACATATTACATAAATGTTTAAAAAAAACTCAACTCGTATTATTGACGAAGAAAATCTTATCAATTTTATACGAATAATAGTTCAATGTTAGGTATTAAGTGCCAGAAGCTCAGAAAATAAAAAATGTATCTATGTATCGCTAGTTACAAATGCCAATACCCTCAGTTTGAATTTCACAAGTCTGTAGCTTAATTTGTGTGATTATCCAAAAGTAACTGCTGAACTATGTTTAAGAAGCAACGTAACTATTGCAAGCAGATATATAGGGACGGAATAATTAAAATTATATATGTAACCGGAAAGCCCCAACGCAAATGTGTAGAAGAGAACGCATCAGAAAAAAAAACATGTGTAAGTGTGAAACCTTCAAAAATATAAAAATACCTTGTTTAAAATCTCTTTTTAAAAGCCCTAAATCAATGGGACTAGATCTATATAACTAAAAATTATTAGTGAAATGTAAAATAGTGAGAATATTAATTAAGTTTATTTTTAGTTTTTCAAAATATTCCCTTTCAACCCCAATGCACTTTGCATTCAAGTGAAACAGCTTTCGAAACAATTAAAAAATGTATGTTACGGGTGGCCGAAAAATAACCGCCGAAATTCTTCGACGGCCTCTTCTGCAGTGTTAAATTTTCGCCCATGAAGCATTTTTTCTACCGTGGAAAATAAAAATAATCGCATGAAGATAATTCTAGGCTGTACGGAGGATGGGGTAGTATTTGTACCCCCGAAGTATTCAAATAGTCTATGGTTCTAGCAGCTGTGTAAGCGGGCGCGTTAAAACACGCTCGTTAAAGAATGCCACGGACGCCGCTCCTTGGTTGCTCGCTATTCAACTCCCCAAAAGCTTGAGGCAGACTAACTTCACAATACGAATCACTGGTAACTGTTCTACGATCTTCTAGCGGAATTACTGCTACTGGTCCAGTGCATTTAAAAATAACAGCTATCACTTTTTTTATTAACGCTCCGATTGCGAACAACATTTGTGGGTAACTCGTGAATTTTTGCTTCGTGAGAGGATCATAACTGTGGATCCAAGTTTCGTCAGTTTTAAGGAGGTAGGATAAGTTTTGCAAAGTTCCACCTTCAAACTTTTCTAGCATATATTTGCACTTGATGCTTAATATTTGACAAACGGATCCCTACCATTATAACAGCCACAATATTTTTTAATAACCTATCCGACGATATCTCACGCCATGGAATGGGATAGACGAAAAAGAAAATCTCCACTTTACATGTATGGGAGGTACCATAACTTTTATGGTATGGTATGGTATGCTCATACCAAATTTACATCTTTCTAGTACTAAGAAACTCTGAGCTAATCTGCGGACAGACAGACGGACATAGAGAAACTATATAGGCACCTTGATAGCTTCGTAACCCTAAAATAGTTTCATCAAAATCAGTGTAATAGATTTGAAGTTATACAAAGTTTTTTTTAAATATTATCATAGATGTGACAACGGCTACCGTTAATAGATTCTCATATTGGGATTGCTAACTATGGGCCTCACAAGAGTGCTCAAGGTCACTCAAAGGGCAATAGAGAAGGCTATACTTCTGCGTGATCGAATCAGAAATGAGGAAATCCGTAGGAGAATCAAACTTACCTAAATAGCCCTAAGAATAGCTATACTTCAGTGGCAGTGGGGGCACGTAGCACGTAGATCGTAGAACGCAAGACCGATGGAGCCAAAGGGTTCTCAAGTGGCAACCATGTACCGGAAGGTGCAGCGTGGGTAGACTCGCCACAAGGTGGACCGTCGATCTGGATCACTGTTAGAAGCGTGCAGCACATGACCGGTCGTTGTGAAGATTTTTGGGGGAGGCCTATGTCCACAAGTGGAGGTCTTTGATGACGATGATAAGATAATGATGTTGATGATGAGGATCTTAAGAAGCCATTGCTAGGATTAATTTATTTCACTATAACTTGAAAGGCATCCAATTTACCGAGTTAGGATTTAAAAAACCAGGCACAATTATGCCGACATTTTCGGTAGCAAACAACTTTATTAACTCCACAAACTAGTTAATTAGTGTTTATAACGAAAACAAGCAACCATATATTATTCTATAAGTAGAAATTAAACACGGTCTTTTGCGGTGGGATCATTGTTTTTGTTTAATTTATAATATGTCACACTGTTGTTATGAAAGACAGGTAATTTCGTGTGTCGCTATTATTATGCGAGAAACAATAGATGCGTGCCTGTGACAGTCCATTAGCCCGGGACTATCACACGGGACAATGGAAATGGGAATATCGTATATCAGTTTATTAATGATAAATATAGGGGAAAAAACAATGAAACGCTTAGTCCTTTAGTGTTATCAATTCTGTACGATTTTCTGGAATACATATTTATATCACTTTTTTATATTTAGTTTTATTATATGACCCTTGCACATATTACGCATAGTATATAGTTTAAACAATCGAAATAAGAGCTATGTCATTTAATTTAGGAGATTGTTATTAGATGGTGTCTTGAATATAAATTTTCATTGACTTCAACAGATAGGATTTAAAAAAAATGTAATAGTTTTTTAACGAAAACATTAATTTTAATCTATTTGTTTCATCAATAGCGGTAAATATAAGTTTTAAAATGATGTTTGAATTGAATATTTAATGAAAATTTAACGGATATATGGCGTTGTCAGGACAGACACTTTTGAGAAATAATATATTTGTATATGATTAAATTAACAATAACCCAAAAAAATATTAATAATTCCATTTAAAAGTAAGTTATAAACATCGACTTATTAAAGAAACAAAAAAGTTTATTGTTTAACAATTTAAACTTTAACTAGAAAACAGAATTCTTTATTCTGTATTTTCTTAGAAATATATAATTACAAGTACGGAGGCATGTTAGCAAATCCATCTTGTTTACTCTTTATAAGTTTAGTACCAGTATAAGTAGTGCCAATAATTACTCCACATTATGACGTCCATTCATTCGGAACCCTCATTACAGCCAAGCCTTTCAACTTTGTTCTAAACTACTAGTCTATTCAAAACATATGACCCTTTCTTTGCGTGTTAAATTATCTCATATGTTAAATAAATTAACGCTCCAAGCATTTTTTTTCTCACGGCTTAATATTCGATTTCACAGTTTTTTTACCCGACTGCGAAATAGGAGGGTTATGTTTTTCGAGTGTATGTATGTAGGTATGTCTATTTATTTGGCGCCATCTGCAGCCTAACTCCTAACGGCTTGATGGATTTTAGCATATGAAGTGTCCTTAGAAGCGTTTTAACTGTGGGAGTGACAAAGGCTATATAATATTTAAGTACGACATCTGGGAATCAAATAGAAAGCAAAAATAGAATTTAAAAAATTTGTCAAGTGATTTTAATGCAGTCGGTTTTTTCCTTTTTAATAATTTAATTTATTTATTAATGTTACTTAGACAATACATACGATTGTAAATATAATTGCGAGAATTCAGGAACAAGTATTATAAGTTTTATATTAAAACTTTTAAAAAGGAAACAAAAATCCAACTGCAACAAAAACATTACAATAAAAAAAATTAGATTCCCTTTGTTATCATTTAGGTTACAGAGCGTGCCTAGATACATACGCTCGAAAAACATAACCCTCCTATTTCGCAGTCGGGTAAAAAGAGGAGGCGTATACTTAAGTATGCGCGTTAGAAGTTTTATTTCTTTCAATAGTCACACTCGATGTTATGTGACGCATATATTCATTACAAGAACAAGCCAAATTATTAAAAAGGAAACAAAAAATCCGACTGCAACCAAATGCCCTGATATTTTTTTTCTATTTTTACATTTTATTTCATTTCCAGGCGTCGTACTTGAATACTGTATAGCTTATGTGACTCCTACAATTACGACGAATGTAACGACACCTCGTATACTAAAATGTATCAAGCCGTTTAGGCTACAGTTTGCAAAAAAAATAGACATACATACATACACTCGAAAAACATAACCCTCCTTTTTCGCAGTCGGGTAAAAAGTACGCGTATATTCACTACAATAAAAACAAGAGGTTTAGCAGGCAACTTCTTAGACTTTTTGTTAGAATGTGCACTCACATTGTAAATATTCACACTATCATTTTTTATAATTAACGTGCCTATAAAAGGAAGAATGACATCAAAAATTATACAAATTCAATATTTTTAATACATATTTCACTAAAATATTATATAAAATGGTGTATTGTTTTATCACACATAAATTATACATAAGGTTGAAGCGGTATCACCGGTCCATAACCAGTTGCGGTTTTAAAAAGGCCTTCGCTCAGTCCTGATAAATGTATCCACTTTTTGATGATCATCATTTCCCCTTTTACTAGAATAAACTTGAAAAACCGGATCATTGGCGCGTGAATGGACGTTGTCGCAAAAACATTATTTTTTTAGTTTTTACTGTTTATAATACTAGAGGAATCAAAAATACATGTGGCAAAGACGCGAATGTTAAGATGAATTTGTGGTGCAAGTATAATTGTTGAATGGAAGATAGATATATAAGAGGAACAATGAAAATAGCAGTGACAGAGAAGTTCAGAAGTTGAGAAGTAATATGTTGAAAAGAGATAAAAGTCATTTATATAGAATAATGTTATATATGAAGGTGAACATGTATAGGAGTAGGAGTAGAGGGAAATCAAATAAATGGGTTGTGTGAAGAATGATATGTACATAAAAGATGTGAATACTGAGATGACAGCTAATAAATGAAATTGGACGAACGAAATATTTTGTGCCGAGGGTCGTTACGTAGAATGAGTAAGAAAAAAAAGCACTGGAGGAATGATCAAAAGCTAGTACTATAATTTTATTCAATAAAAAAATCATCACCATCTCTAATTTCCAATTCATTTTCATACTGACTATAGAGGTATTACCGAGTGAAAGAGCTATGTTACGATTGAAGTCCGCGTCGAAATTTTACAAAGAAACTTTGGTTTACATTATTTGTGAGATTTACTTAGAAATTTTACATTTGCTCCACGTTAACTTCTGTACAGAATTCACAGTACCCCCTGTTGGATGTTTTCCAAAGTTCGTTTGTTAATTATAATCAATCAGACTGCGTGTAACTTTCCAAGGAAATTAAATGAAGTTGAACTGATTAAGGAAGTAGCAAGTTGTTTGTTTATAAAGTAGATTATCTAAAATCTCTATTGTTTTTCTCACCTCTTATAAAGATAGATAGAAGATAGAAAGATATTGGTTTATTATTTTTGATGCAATAAATATACACTTAGCACAATTACTGATTTGTCTATAGGTATCATGATGGGATGAGTCTAAATGCTTTTATATCGTTGGACGTTTGTACTTGTTCATAAATTATGAATTAGGAAGATAAGTTGGTATCAACCATTATATTGTTGTTATTGTGATGGTTTGCGTTAATGTTGAGTCAACAACACGAATATTGATCTAAATAAAAATTCGACTATTTTTATTTATCTTGTTGGAGGTAGCTGTGGTGTGATGATGCAGTAGGGGGTAATTTTTTTTTATTTATTTACCTTCCACCTCTTTGTCCTCGCAAGTTCTTAATTTATATCATTTGTAAATAAATGTATTAAATAAAATATATATGTAGCTAGATTACTATTTAAAGCAATAAGGAGTTCAAAAATAATAGTACGCGTACTCTGATACTCAGGTTAGGTGAATAAATCCATCATGATGAAACCATGTCATTCTGCTGGATCATTTTCTGATGCTCACCTGGTTAGCTACCACCCACAACTATCGTCAACACCTAGCAGTGTATTCGGGCACCTGTACTAAAAACTAGAAATTTTTAACCTTGCGCGTATTGCAATTTACACCTTAACAATATTATGAAGCGCTAACTGACCTAAATATACAAAATAAAATAACAAATCAGTGTTTTTTTATAATATTTACTTAACATTATAAACAAATAAACATTTCTACGAAAATGTATGTAAACGAATGTATTTTCTGTTAGACTCTTTCTTCACATAACTGTGGGCAGAATCTAATTCATGCGTCCATTGATGTCAAATACTAAAGTAGGAATTATTATATGTGTGGTGTTATATTTAAGCCACTTTTCACATTTGTATGTTAATATTCATATTAGTATATCGATAAATGCTCTGTCATTTCACTTTTTAACTTTTCACTTTGAACGACTAGTCAACGGACTTGTTTTTTTTTACTTGCAAAGAAAACATATGGATTTCCAAATATTTAGTGAACGAAATAAATACTTGCTTTAATACATCAAGACTTCTAATTTCAATGAGTGAATTAATGTGTTTTGTTGCTCATTTCGTTAATATAACTGGCAAGCCTAATGTTTTGACTTTTTTTTATTAATTACTATATGTACACATTATTAATATTTTTATGGCCTATCAATTAAGGAAAACTATAGGTACTTTTCGTGAACAAAGTTCTATTAAAATTTGTCAATCCATTATTGATGTAAATTCCAACATACAAACGGATTGACAGACAAACAAACAACTATTAAATACCAAATTTGAGAGCAGCATCCTATAAATTAGCTATCCAGCATATAAAATGGAATAAATAATTGTACATATAGAAAGATTTATTAATATTGACGAGACAATTAATTTTTTTATCTGACCTTCGTAATAAATGTCTTGTTGAACTAATTCCAAAGGAAAGTAAAAAATCTAATCTTCTAATCTTATAAAGTACCTCTTGGCATTTAAATCCCATTTTGATTACGTAAATGACGAAACGTTTCATCGTTAACTAGGTTGATTTTTTTTATCTCAACACCCGAAACGGCTTTAAAAAGACTCGTGCGTTTAATACGATTATCAGAGTATATTGGCCGTTAATTATTAAGAATTGACTACTCCATTTAATCCTTCCGAGATAAGAGGGCTACGAAAAATAGTCTACACTCTTTCCCAATTTATGTATTAATAGTCTCTAGCTAATCTAATAAATAATGCATTGAATGCACGAGCTCGTTAAGAGTTTCAAATAACTAACTTCTTTAAAAAAAGTTAATTCACCTACGATACTTCGCGTGCTTCTTTTTTCTAAAATAATGACAATATTTCTATGCATATTTGAGAAAAGCACTATATATGCCTCGGCGGAAACAGCAATTGTCTGTCTCGTATTTACTGAAGTCCTCGCCTACGGCTCCGCCTTCAAACTCATACTCGTCCTGCAATTGCCTATTTCACGGCCTTTGCAATAATGTATTATTGTACAATTAAACAAACCAAAAAACAAAAGAGATGAACTCGAGCGAGTTTCTTACCTGCTCTTCTCGATGTCTGGGATATTCCTAACCGGTGGTTGTGTTTTAACGTCATAAGTGCCTTCTCATTGTGTAAATTGAACACAGTATTTATTTGATTTCTTGGTTAAAAGTGTCAAAATTTTAATGAGAAAAAGTTATTTAATTTTAATTTTAGGGTTATGTTGCTTAGATTTAGGCATGTTGTACGGTATTGTATCTACTTGTATACTCTGGAACTTTATTATTTACTAGATTCTGTCCGCGATTTTGTCTACGTAGGCTTCAGAATTGTTTCTTTGCCGGAATAAAAGTGTTCTGAGTCATGGATTAACACCCGAGTGAGCCAAATTTCGTGCAAATCATTTCAGCCTTTGTTGTGTGATTAAGTACCTACCTAACAAACATTCAAAAATACAAACAATATTACAGAAAAAAGCATGTAGTCTAGTTATTTAGTTACTATTTTAATTGTTAGTATAATTTTGATTTCACTTGGACTTGGTTATGGTCCGATGGAGCTGGCATAAACTAGATGTAAAAGTTCCGTTGATTAAAAAGAAGAAAAATATAACTAGCTTCTTAAAAAAACTATGCAATATGATCTAAAAGCATAGCTAAGCTTGTGTTGCATACGGTTTAATCATAAATCTAAATGTGCACTTGCCAATCAACGCGGCAACGCAGCTGCTTTTAATTTATCTGAATATTTCACACTGAGCACTTGTAGGTACTATGGATGTTTAATAAAGAAACGTTTATACTGAATACATTAGAATGATTAAGATTATTTTTAGAGATTTGGCGCAGTTTATTTCAACTATTCTTATGCAATCATTTCTTTGTATGTTTTCCTTTTAATTATTATTATTTACTTTGTTACTATTGTTATCATAAGGTAATAAATATAGTTATATTTATTAAAAACAGAATTCTTAATACAGATGTAATCGCGCCTTTACTTTTCTCAGTTAACTATAATTTCTTCTTGACCTTTTAGTCGTTTTGCTAATTAACAAGTGTGGATTGTTCTTGTCAGGAGATTTTTCAATGAGCCAATTTAAAATGAATGATGTAGTGAGCAGTCTGCACGAATATAAGACATCTGGCAATAATAAGAACGAGAGATCAAACGATAAAGCGAGCTTATAATGCCTTGTATTTTGTTATTTAAATAATGAATAACGTGTTTTAGATTTTCACGATACTTTAATTTATTTTTGAAAGGGAAATTAGAAGTACAAGTAGGTGTTTGCTACTTACATTGCTTTGCCTATCAATATATCTCTCAATGTAACTGTGGTATTACTTCTAAATACAATACGTTTAATTTAGGATAAATAGTTGTAGTAGGTTTTTATTTTAATATTTATTTATTATTTTATTTAAATGCATAGTTGTTTTATTTCAAGTTCACTTTTTAGTAATCGGGGGTAAATCCCTATTTACCTCCAATACATAAGTTCTTTTATTATTAAAATTAATTTCAAAGGTTACTTATTATTTTTTTATTATATAACTATGTCCTCTGGTAATTGATTAACTGGTATAATTATTTTAAAATATATCAACTTAAGGCTGGACCGTTACTTCATGGAAAATCTAAATTATTATGAAACAAGTGCGAGTCGGACTCGCGCACCCAGGGTTCCCAAATTTTGCAGCTACATTGGCCAAAATAATACGGTAAGATTACTGAATAAAGCATCGAACAATTCTGATGAAAAGGTAAACTAGATTGAGCGACAAACTCAACATTGCTGTTTGAAAACGGTCGCATATGAATTGTTAAAATTTCGCATTGAAGTATAAATCAAGCATAAATTGTTTGGTTTGAATATACTTATTTGCATAGTCCTACGCAATCCGTGGAGTCAGTCAGCTTTACTTGTAATTATTATAGGTAATTGTCGAATTGTTTGAACTTAACACACAATGCAATGCGGTTGGTATATTATCTCAGACTGACAATGTGGGTCAACGAACTAAACAAGTCAAGCAAAATATTGCATGTATTGTGAAATTACCGTTTTTAATTACGTACCTAGTTATTATATATGAATCTAAAGATACAGAGCGTACATTGTAATTTCCATAATAAATTTCAACTCTCTTGAGTTATATAGATTATAGAAGCAGATAGTTAGTGGGTTTAAATCAATATATATTTTTGGTCTAACAGTTGACACTGTTGATTAAATTGACTACAAATAAATTATTAATGTGGAATTTCATGAATTTGATTATTTCATTATAATAACAATGGCGAATATGATTATTTTATCTATAAATTTATAATGGACTTTAAGATCTTAAAATCTTATATTAGACCATAAAGGTAATTTTTTTTCCCATAGGGTGGCAAATAAGCATACGTCTTAACATGACTATTTGCGCGTTTCCAAATCTTTAAAAACCTGTTCATTCTCTCATTCTCTTGTTATAGAAACTCACACTGAAGTTTTTTGTTACACGAAAAACCATATTTAACACAGCTTACCTACATTTTATAACCGGGATCAGTTGTTTTTAACCGAGTTCAACGAAAGACGGGAGCTTCCTCAATTGGAAATATATTTTTCTTCTTTATGAATGTTCCGTCATAACTTCTTTCTTTATAAACCGATGTGGATTTTTTTTTTATTGGATAGGGGATACTTCAAGGGTGGTTTTATTCAATTTCATTGGCATTGGATCTTCAACTTGGAGAACTCTTCAGAATCATTAAAGTTGGTTTTCTTTTTTGTTAAATTTTATCATATAGGTACATCCAATAAACTGTCAAGTGGGGTTAAAGGTATCTGAACCGGACTGGTTCGCAACCACTATGCATGCAATGATAAAAACGTTACAGTGACACATAGTCATGGATGTCACATGGATACATATCCATCCATGCAATCCCTGCAATGAGCCTGAGCTTTCGGTGAAGGAAAACATTGTGATGGAACCATAGCATGGTGGTACGGCTTTTTCTGATGACCGCTTGGCTAGCTACCATCCTTAAGTTGAAAATCTGTAGCCAAATACCGATAGGTGTATTTCGGCAGCTGCACTTTAGAGGCAGTCTTCCACTAAGCTTAGCGTATATCTTGGGCCATAACGTTAAACTTATAACGATATAAAAGTGCATATCTAGATACCGAGAAATTTGAATGCCAACAAGACAACGTCGATCGGCAATGGATAATCAATCTCTCCGATTGTTTCTGGATTGTACAGTGTACTGGGCGGATTGTAATGGATTGTACTTTGATTATACCATCAGACACAGTACCATCACTTTGACGTGTTACTATAAAAAAATGTATAAAACATGGGCGTGCACAGAGTTTTTAGACAGGATAGGCAGACAATTTTAAAAGCCAGGTATTAACTTTTCAAAAATGGCACATTTTGGTTTTGGGTCGTCGTCTTGTCGATTAAATAACAATGTAGGTAATTCAATTACCGTAATTGTTACCTCAAATATCCATAGGTCATACAATGACTCATTTTATGGACATTATTATCAATTTACAGATATTCGAATTGGCCTTCGGCATTGATTTAAAAAGTGGTAATTCAGGTAATATTTAAGTCGGTAATATATAATTGAGTAACCTCCCGTCTTTTGGTGAAGTCGGTTAAAAACCAAAAAACTTGGTTCGACCTGGGGATTCGAACCCAGGACCTGTAGCAAAGCACATTCGTGCTTACGACTACTAGGCTAACAAGTTATTAAATGACTGTTTTAAAATATGGTTTTATTGAAAACAATTTGGCTCTATGCTCAATAAATAAATAATGAAACATAATAAAATAAACTCTATCTCCATTATACTGGAACAAAATCTAAATACTATTTTAGCGAAAAAATATGACTTTATCTCTCGATGTATTTTGAAATTTTTAAATAATATTACATGCCAGTATAACTGCTTAAGAATTGTCTACTAAAACACATAATAAACTGTATTTTAATTTAATATTTTTGTAAAATACTATTGTCACTAATGAATTATTATTATTATTATGAAATTAATACTTGACGGCGTTTTTGTCCTCTCACCAATAAACAGCGTTGTGCCAAAGAAATGAATATCAAACACAGCTATATGTTTAACTACTCACCGATAGATGGTGTTATGCAGTTTTCCAAAATAATGATGATATTCAAACAATTACATAAAAGGGGCCAAGTTCGGAAGAATCGACGTTCGGGTAGTCGTTGTCACGTTGAATATGCGTTCTTAAATTCATTTATAAAACAATTATTTGTTACTTTGTGTCAAATTTTACGAACGAGAAGAGCAGGCATACTGTATCGATGATACTAACAATTATACCGTCTATACTCGATAAGTGGAGCTGTTATAATTGTAGGTTTTATTCCAAAAAAATAAACTGGACATTACACAATGCATAGATACGCCGCCATGCATTATACATTGGTATGTCACGGTCAGCTTACCAACTGTAAACAAAAAATTTTGTTTTAAATGATGTAACTACTTTACAGTTTACTGATTGTTTCTTTTACTTGTGCCACAAGATACAACTTCTTGCAAAAGGCCATAGGGCGACAAGCATACTGAATCGGCCCCAGAAAGATATCCGGATCATCATTTGATGGTACCTTGGTACTAATAAGATATGTTGATCCGACAAGTTTCAAATCTTTATCTACTTTGGCTTTTGAATAAATAAAAAAAAATAGAAAACCAGATATTTTTTCTCAAAAACGGCTTGACCGATTTTAATGAAATATGCTCACACCATAGAGCCTTATAAAAGCATATTCGGAGAAAAATAATAACTTATAATCTTCACATTAGCCGTTTGAAACAGGCAATTTTTCTCGAAATTATTTTTGATAACGTTTTCGTACAAATATGGATTTTTTTTTAATATCTTTTTTGATGTAGAATAACCTCTTAAATTCACAAGTTGATCGAAAAGGTACGCCATATTGAAAATAATAAAAAACCCGTAAAAAAATACTTTATAACACTGTAAATTCTTTATAACGAAACTCAAAGGACTGAGCATTTTTTGTCGTTATAGAGAGTTATCGTTATATGGAGTGAACAAAAAAACAACCAAATTAACAAGAATTTTTAATATGTATGTCTTTGAAATAAATGCTTATAAATTATTGTTTACACATATAGTCTGATAACTTTGTCTGGCGTTTTTTGCTATGCGAGTACTTGTTTTGTATTATTTTATGTATTCTATTCATATCTAGATATGTGGTGTAATCGTCTTCGTAATAGAGAATGGCGTATCGCTATAAAGAGTGTTTCAATATGTGGGTTTTAACGCAAAACAACCAAGTTGGGCTCACTTCAACGTTATAGGGAGATTATCGTTATAAAGGATAACGTTATAAAGAGTTTACACTGTATTCAAAAATTAATTATTAACTATATTGAAATGTTAATAATTTTATTTACAGTATGCTTACACATCAATATAAACATTATTTATTCCTATTATGATTAAATCAGCATCAATTTTTTTCTAGCCAGCCGTTTTCGAGAAAAAAAATATTATTCTGATTTTCGGTTTTTTTCTATTTATCTATTTTTTTCACAGCTTCAAGGGATTGCAAACCTGAGTTTTTGATTGACATCTCTACTTGTAATCTCCACGTACTCCTGAGAAAAAAGCTCTTGACAGACAGACATACAGACGGACAACGAAGAGATCCTTTAAGGGTTCTTTTTTTCCTTTTGAGATACGGAACCCTAAAAAACATTAACAAACCGTCACTTATCAATCAAACGAATAAAACTATAACGGGATATAACTTGTCGTAGAGAACGGATATCGTCAATTAACATAAACTCCGATGAGCAATTACAATTCAATTAAGACCGAAGGGTCCATTTGGATTGGTCTATAATGTCGCAGTGATAATTCTGACGTTCGTTTCGGTTCCTCACAATGGAACAATTTATTCAGCTGTTCGTAGTTTGTGAACCGTCTAAGTATACACATACTAGGTATCATAATTACAATCGGAAAAGTTAAACAATCGGTCATTCATTGAAATAAACCGAAAAGTATTATTATGCGTTTCAAATAAAAAGATAGATTAAGTATGTTAAACTGCCACTTTGTTTCGTAATTCGCATGCAATTTTAGTTTAAAAAAATGATTAGAAAATAATAATATGTGTGGAAATTATGCATTATGTCACGTGATCGGCCATAAATAAAACTAAAATGTCTTTTTTTTTTAAATTAATAAATAATTGAAATGAGAAATAGACAAAAGAGAACTAAATGGTGATATTTGTAGTTTTAAATTCTTAATTTTCCTACTTAGATTTACTTATAAAAGCAATTGACATTTCATTTCTATTTTTTCCTATGGTAGGTATGTATCTAAGTGCGGGGTAAAATATAAATTGTAAGTAAATTATTAAATTTTTTTTAATAATAAAAAATAGAAGTATTTTTTGTATTCTATGTTTTCTTTGTAGTTGTCAAGTAGTGTGTGAAGTTAACGCATACGCGACAATTTTCTTTAAACGCAATTTAGTTAAAATCAATTTCGTACTGCGTAGTTTAGTATCAACGACATTCAATTACTTATTTAATACTAACTGGTACCAGTAATACTCGTACTAATCTCGGAACACGACAAGCCTAAAGAAAATCTTAGATGGGCTTATCAATATGTGCATGATGGTCGCAATCCTTAATCACCCCCATATATGACTGCATATACACCGGTTTATTTCGGAACACGACAAACCAAAACAAATCATTTTATGCGTATGGTGGTCACAATCCCTACCACCCCGCTATATTACTCCCAAAACACTGGCTAATTTCAGAACACAATAAACCAAAAAAAAATCACAGATAGTTTTATCACTATGTGTATGGTATTGTAGTTATATGCCATATAAACCCACCTCACACATTAACCGTCCCAATAAAACTTCAAAAATAATTAAATTCATCCCTTAGTGTACCGGCTTGTGGGAAGTGAAAACGTAACAGACAGAGTTACTGTCGGATTTATAATATTAGAATGGATAATAACAAATTTTGTACTTTTCTTTGCCTGTTAAAAATAAATCTACTACATATGGATACATATATCTTGCAGTAATTATGTATAATAATATAAATAAAATAAAATATTTCATATTACTGTTAAGTCCATAAAGAATATAGCATGGTAATACAATGAAACAGAACAACAAATTATAATATTTGAAGTAAACAAATATAGGTAGGTAACACGATTTTAGTAAAGTAAGTATTCGTTTATCAAAATGATACAGCGGAATGCGGAACAGTAACAACTTTTAATTAATCAAATTTCTCCTATTATTAAGCTGTAAAATTAACATCCAATCTATTCGAGTTATAGTAATCAAGTAAAATTTCAATATCAGAGAAAACAATTATGTATTTCAATATCAAGCAGGTAATGAAAATGTTCAGTTTTTTTATTCAAATTTCATTTTTTTTATATCTTTGTATGTTTACCGTGGAGGTCACAATCTCGCCTGATCTTGTGACCCAAGATAGCACGCTAAGTCTAGTGGAAGACTGACTCTCAAGGGCAGCTGCCGGAACTCACATATTGGTGCTTGACGACAGGAAATTTCAACTTGAGAGGTGGTACCTAGCCAAGCGGGTATTACTAAAAGCACGACCACCGAGCTATAGTTTCACCACGATGTTTTCCTTCACCGAAAACTAAGGGTGATTGCAGAGATTCGAACTCACGTCGATCGACACGAAGTCCGTACACGCTACCACTGACTGACCCCTCATAGCTTCTAAGTAAGCTTCATAGTTCATGCTAATATTTTAAATTTAAAGAATTTCTTGATCTCATATTTCAAACAAGCTGAATGATTAAAAAGGAAACAAAAACCCCGACTGCAACAAAATACAATTGAAATTATTTTTTTTTGCTTTTTATTTGATTCCCATAAGTTGTAATCAAATATTATATGGACTATGTCACTCCCACAACCAAAATGAATATAACGACACCATGTATACTAAAATCTATCAAGCCGTTTAGGCTACAGAGTGTGTCAAAGAAATAGACATACATACATACAAATACATAATAATTACGTATGCGTATTTTATAATCATAAATTTCATGCGAACTATATCCACAACTCATCATCATCATACCATCACGCCTGTATTTCCCGAAGGGTTAGGGCAGAGGTGTACTTGTACTAATGTACACCCCCACAGTTCGCCGAGTATGTTTTTAGGTCCCATGATAATAATAGGGTGCAAGCCTATTGCCATTAATCGGGCACGAAACCAAACATCGAGCTGCTACTGAGAATTGCATAGGAAAAACCCAATAAATAACACTTTGCTCGACCTGGGATTCGAACTCAGGACCTCGATCACAGCAGTCGCGCTTACAACCACTAGGCTAACGAGGCAGGTACTCCGCAGGTATTTTTTTACGTACATATCTAATAATTATTCGCTTTTCGTAATTTTTACTAATATTTCATTATAATTGTTCTGAGGTTATATCGATAATATTTAAAGTATGTTCATCAATTTACCAATGACATATAGCACTTCCCGTGTACAAGATTACATTGAAATTATTCACGCTGTTTTTAAGTTAAATCCAGACTTAGAAACGAATAGACAGACATATTTAATGTAATTCGATATCAGTGGCATATACCTAATATAGCTATCTAGCACAAAATTTAAATAGGCAGAAATACTGTATACATTAGTATATTATAATTTTATTTTTATTATAAAATTAATGTGGGAAACAAGCATACAGCTCAACAATCAGCTACAGCCTATGGACGCTTCACGCTTGTAGTACCATAGATATAGCTAGTGCGTTACCAATCTTGAACCACACTAACCTAAAGAGCTCTGGAAACCCTATTCATCGCAGGAACACAACACAAGGTTATTTGGCTGCTATATTCTGTAGGGTGAAGGTATTCCATCAGAGAGAAATCTCCAAGGATTTTCTGTGCTTTGCTCTTACTTAGGTAGGTAATTAATATTAATTCAAATAATATCACCTTATAAATAAATTCTGAATTGTGTATAAGTTATGAAGTAGTGATCTCTATGAACCCCTAAGGGTTGACATAACGTGCAGGTCAGTTTTAAATACGAAGTTAAGAAAGTAACACAACGAATTGTCCCCATGGGCACAGTGACGTACATTTCCAATCAGAGATACCAGTGTACTTGATCGAAAGAGACCACCTTGAATAGTAATATATTTTTATATACATAAATGCTTATAGCGTTCCGGTGACGGCATCTGTTTAGTTTAAAATAAAGCAAACAACTGAGTAACATTGTTGGAATTCATCGGCAGGAAATGAGGCCCAATTGCCGTTACTTTCCACTTCAATGTCCTGAACGTGCCTTGCGGTCTATTCAAATTAATTGTTTGTTTTGACTTAAACAAGTCTCCCCGCAACTAACCTAAACCGTAGTCTGCAAGTCTGCGCGGTATTTGGCTCACTGCTATGACGTTATTTTGTGTTTGTATTTTTTATATTTACCCTTAATAGGATAATTATTTAATTTATTTATTTACATTAAAAAAAATGATAGTAAAAAGTGTAAAAGTTACGGAAAATACAGTAAAAAAATTATTAATGTAGAAATATAACACAATAAAGGGTTGAAATTGATAAAAAAAATTTAATAATATTTTCTAGAGAAATATACATAGTTGTAAAGATAGTTGATACATAAAAATGGTTCGTGCGCATAAACGTTTCAAATTAGATAATTTGAAATAACAACTACAATTTCAAATATACACTCATCAAAAAAGTCTAAGCAACATGTACTAATTTAAATTTTAGGATGGTTCTTCACATTATAACGTTGTATTTTATTTTTAAAATAATATCTTTAGGGTTCTATGATGTAAAAATAACAGCTGTTGTCTTTATAAGTTCTTTTAATAACAGAAATGAACAATATTAGAATATACTGTAGAAACTAAGATACATAAGAAATTAAACTTTTTTCTTACAAAATGAAATTTCTAAAAAAAATGTATTTATTGTGAAAGAATAGAACAATTTAATACAAAGTATGGGCTCCCCTGCTATTCAGAACTTGTCGGCAACGATTATTCATTGAATTAATGAGACTGTTTATGTCATTTTGCGGTATTCGCTCCCAATTGAATTGTAGCAAACCCTTCAGCTGTTGGGTTGTTGTCGCTCCGTCCAAGTCCTTCAAAATACTTCTCTGGAGCATGTCCCATGCGTGCTCATTGGGGTTGAGATCTGGCGATTGTGCAGGCCAGGGCAATACCCGGATGTTCTCCGTTGCAAAGTATTCACTGGTTCGCCGAGCTGTATGTGAACGCGCATTGTCATGCATTAACCTAAAATCGGAGCCAAAGTTTTGTGCAAATGGGTAGACATAAGGTCTGAGAATATCCTCAATGTAATTTTCAGCATTCATGTTTCCATTTACAAAAATGAGCTCAGTTCGCCTGTTCTTCATAATACCCGCCCATAACATAACTGTTGAGCCGCTGTATGGATGAACTTCCTGAACGCACCTGAGCCTTTCAGTATTTACGGGCCGACGATACACTCGCACCCTTCATGTATCAGGCTTAAACCCGAATCGCGACTCATCGGAAAACATAATTTTATCCCATTGTTCCTGGGTCCATGTTATGCGTTCTCTACACCATTCATATCGACGAGCGTGATTCCCGTGACGTATCGGTGGACACCTGATTGGGCGTCGAGATCGTAGGCCGTACTCATGCAGTCGATTTCGCACAGTTTGAGGACTTACATCAATAACACTTGAAATTTGTAGCCTCAAACTTATCTCTCGAGCGGTTAACATCGGCTGGCGTCTTGCAGTCAGTTGTATGTACCGGTCTTGCCGAGTGGTTGTACTCCTTTTACAGCCTGGATGCTGTTCAGCGGGTTCTCCTGTATTATTGTAGTGCTGCCAAAGACGACAAATAAGACTTCTATGAATGCCAAAATGTCGAGATACCTGAGATTGATTACTTCCCGCTTGAACATCCCTACAGCTCTTTGCATTTCATCCGTCGCTTCATGACGTAAAGAATATCTAACAATTCAATTTTGTCGCTAACTTTATTTAAATGGTTGGTAAAATTATAAAATCAAGACTAAACGTAGTAATTAAAACGCACTTAAATTCAAACAAATTCGCAGTCATTTGAATTTTATGAAAAAACAAAACATAATCAAATTTTTATTTACAACCAGCCAGTATGCCATCAATAACAAAAAAGTTTAGTTATCTACGCACTTTGTTTGAGTAAATATTTAGAAATTAATGAATATAAATGGAAAAATTTGTAATATCACGCATGTTGCTTAGACTTTTTTGATGTGTGTATAATGAAAGCACGAAGCACGATAATATTTCCTAAATATCACTCTTTTCATAAGTAGGTGAGTAAGATATACACAAATAAATTTTAATTTGCTTAAATGTATTTTTTGGTTAAATAACCTGGCTCCCGAGGATGGCATTTATGCCAATTATACGTACTTACATTTTTGTGACGTCGGGAGCCAAAAGGTAAAGTCATTTTTTTACTATCGTAAGTAGCATAGTAAAGTTACAGGACCGACCATGCTTACTTACAAAGTAAAATCGAAAACCGTAACGACCACCTAGAGATCAAGAATACACCGCCGCGCCGGTCGTCACTATCATACCTGCGTAAATAAAAATTGGATATGCACAGGCTGATTCCGAAACGCCACACGCATAAGCGAATCACTATGAGGGGCTTTTTACCCTATGCATGGTGGTCGCGAACCAGTCGACCCAGACAACCCTACAACCCTGCTATCACCATTTCTTCGTTCTTTAGTCAGCGTCAAGTGCAGGTGAGGTTGGATTGGGTGTCATGTTAATTGATACCCTTTACAGCAAAAATAGTAAATACTAAAATAACAAGGCTCATGTATGAGCCTAGATAAAGGTTTCACGTAAAATATGAGCGAATTAATATCATTATTTAGTAATTACCTCATTTTCATTCAAATTACGTAGAAACAATAAAATCGCAGTTATAAATTACAATAATAATGTTTCATAGGACTCATCGATTTAAATCTCAAAACTAAGCACACACTATGATAAAGCAAAAAAAAATCACCGATATCCATAAAAATAGTGCCAATATTAAGCACTTAAAACTATAACAAAAGTCTAAACTTTGTTAGAGAGAACCCGGGACCGCTCATCATAACTGAAAAGCTACCATTGCATCATAAAGAGTCTGTAATTCACAAAAAAAATCTAATTTGCTAAATCCAACAATAACAATAAACTGTTTTCAATAATTACGTCGGATCAACTCGCTCGAAAAATAATAAAAAATAAAACAAACGATTTGTATTCACAACGTCGTGTTATGTCATTGAGAGGGTTTGTGAACAATAGTGTTGCAGGCCCTTTTTATCGTTTTTTAACATTTGTATGCAAGCACGGTTGCGGTTATAAATATGAAACAGTCAAGCGTGATCCTTAACTAGTGCGCTAGGTGTTCAGTGGTGTACTAGAAAAAAGGTCTATGCTAATCAGTGTGCGATGACGGGTTGAAGATGATGATGATGATGGTGAAGATACCCATCCATTAATTACGAATGACTAATTACATTAGAAAGATAGAATTCTGATCTAATTTGTATTTAAATTAAATGGTATTAAGTATTTATTTGTTCTGAATTGATCTCTTTTTTTATATATTCATGTCTCTTCATTCTGTATGTATGGTGATAAAGGTACTGTAGCTGTTTTCATTGTGTTCTATCACAAGACACTTTCCTCCAGTTAGGGCCCCTGTAAGTTTTAATTAGTCTTATCATCTTCTTAGTTACCTTTCCCTACTCCGTTTCTTATTCTTCCTAAAATGCCAATCTGTTACACGTATACCGTTTTTTTTTAATGTAAAAATCACGGAACCTTGTAAACAAATAATTTTTAAGTATTATGTTACAAAACATATTGGTTCCGTGAAGCAATTATATATGGAATCCGAACATATTTTTCATTGCATTCCGAACTGCATAAAAATGACCGTCAACTGCGTTGTTGTATCCCATGGGAATCTCATCTATAATGTAACGTACGTACCGTTCACATGTGTACGGATTTAAAAACATTGAGCTCCATTAATTAACAGAATGCAGACGTGACCCGTTACGGATCAATGAAGATTGAAATCTGTATTGAACCGTTACTAAAGCATTGATCCTTCTGTTAAATGGTACAATGAAGAATTATTGATTTATTTATTCTCATATCTTTGTATGCGTTTTAATGCTGGGTTTGTTTAGCTTTATATGCGTGAATAAAGAGTTTAAATAGCACAGGCATGCATCATAGTATAATACTTGTCTTGTCGGGTGTCTTTTTACATAAAAGACTTAGTAAGCTTTACCTAGAGCTGGCCGACCATAAATTTAATTGCCTTTTAGAGCTTAAAATTTCAAACAACGACCTGCTTATATTTGCTAGAGTACCTTGTATCACCGTATTTAGTTACGCTCACGGTTAATAAATAATTCATTTTTAATATTTAGTTTCACTTTTGTATAATGTAACTTAATTTAGTTATCAGGAATCCCTAAAATAGCTAAGTATCATTTTTCTTTGGAATTTTTAGTGTTAGTATTTATTGTATCACTACGCAGCTAAATGTAGTTTTATATTTATCATTTAAAAAAATATTATTTAATTAATTTTGAAATAAAATTTTAAAACTATACCTGAATTTAGAATTAACATTGGAATAACAGAGTTACGAGATTGTTCACATTTTCATTTCAAATTTATGCATGTCGTGTGATGTCAAACGAAAAATCTATGTTCATTCAGACGATACAAGATTACATCCGGAACCCTTTCGTGAAGAAACTGTCTCTGTTTAAGGACAATTACACGCGTTGAATCGACGCGAGACGCTGCGACTGAGAAATTAAGTAATAATTCTCAGGTACAAGAACGAGAAATGAATTGGCGGCCTCCGCTCTACTTCCGTCTCCACTTCTCATCAATTTTGACATTACGAAATCATTGTCTTAGTATATATTTTATTTACTTTTTTTAATTCTGGAAATCTACAGCTCTTAAATTCTTACTTACATAAATAAGTTGACACATTGGTTAATTTGCGGTATATTTCTGAAATTAACACAAAAATAATATTTTTATAAAGATTTAAAGTTTTTTTTTTTTTTGTTTAGATAAATCTCTAGAACAATTTATTCGATTCTGAAAATTATTTCTCCGATACAAAGCTACGTTCCCCCTGAGTGTAATAGGTATTTTAAAATTTTATATTTTAATTAACGTGAACGAAGTCGCGGGGAGTTGCTAGATTTAATATAAAATGTTTGACGCTGTTTCAACTATCGTGTTTTGTATTCTTTATAAAATATATGTTGGTTGGATTATATACAGAGTGGATGAAATTTACAAGATACTTGTCAGATTTGATAGAAGACGTGTTTCGAAAATTATATTAAATAACTCCTACGGGAGTAACTAGAGGGTACTAGATCCTCAGGAGATACAAAACGTTCGACACTGACAATTAATTTCTGTCAGTTTTATAAAAATACCGATTTTTTAAAATATCTTTACTAATTTTATAAAGCGGAAAAGTTTTTTTGTTTGTTTAAACACGCTAATCTGTAGATTTATCAGTCGGATTCCAAAATTTCGTTTTTTTTTATATGATAGCTTTATTGATGAGAAATAATATATAGACTATTTAACACTTATAGGCTACAACTCTCATCTAGCCTTGAATACTTATTTTTATTAAGTAAAATGGAAGCTGAAGTTTTCTCGAGATGCTTTATCCGCGGGTACTGGCGTAATGGTTAATGATACGTAAACACAATTTTCTAAAAAAAGATTAGTCCTTAGTTATCTAAAAAAAGTCCGTGATAGTATATGTCTGTCTTCTACACATAAGCCACAATAGCAATAGATTTATGAGCATTATTTTTAGGCATGGCTAATTAATCCTTACGAGCAAAAGTTTCTTCATCATAAAGACAATTTTATGAAGTTAAATTGTGCCTTTTATAGCATGTTATTTGGACACATCGTTTAGAAGATTAAGAAAAGTTTAAATAATTTGTACTTGCGAGAAGTGAGAACAATTATGATAGGCTGTAGCCGTGTAACCGTGTACGGTTACGTTGGTGGCGGGGTGTTTGTCGGATAAAACGACGGGGGAAACTGTGGGACACAGCTAGTTAATTCATATAGATATAGAAAGCCAAAGTGACGGCACTGTGCCTGATGGTAGGCACAATACAATACAAAAACAAAGGCGACCACCGAAAGGTCGGAAATTCATTGCCGGTCGTCGAAGTCAAGCCGGCTTGCAAGCTTCTCGGCAGCTGGATTTACAGTGGCTGATTCTCGAAATGACAGGAACCAAAAGAGAATCAATGTGAACACCATCTATCCTATCACCGACTAATTGTGAATATTAAGCCATTACCTCAATCACACCAACTTAAAATTCACCTACACATGATACAATTATAAGCATATAATATACCATTATAAAACAATTCCCACGAAACTTGAACATGATTGTATTAAAAACAAAGGACATCTTTTACAACCAAGACTATCGACGTCTTCATGAATTATTAATCGTAAACATTTCCCAGTCGTACCCCTAAAAAAGGAAATGCCACCTACTTCGATATACCCCGTGGGAGCTATGCTAAGAGGGTACGACAACGGTGTCGGAGACATTTGCGTAAAGTAAATTTTATCCACAATGCTTATGAAACGAGTAATTCTATAGGTCTCTAAGGTTTCTTGCCACTGCCACTTTCTGTAAGGAATTGGGAGACAATTTTGTGCTTGTTATTATTGCCTACACACTTTCTAGCTATTTATAATTGCCGCACATTATATACAATAGACATGGTTAGATTACAAATAAAAACTAAAATGTTTTTGTACTATCTTACAACTCAAACATAATGTAGAAATATGTATAATAGGTAGCTATAGCATAATACATAATGTATATAACGTTAAAAATATTATATACATAATCAAAATCAAATTATAAAAAGGCGCCTTTTAGCATATTTATTACTCGGATTCATTCGAAAAAAAACTCACAGATGATAGTTAATACCTATAAATACTAAAAACGTTTCATTAATTATTGTCAAGTAATAACAAATATATAATTAATGAACTAAGTAAATTATCATAATATAAAATTATTATTTCAAATTGTTCTTTTTATTTCGATTTTTAAGTTCCCTTTCGTTTATTTTGGCTACGTTTAACTCAAAACAGTAAATACAGCCATTAATTAACTAAATATCCAGTTGTACAAACAATACATTGAATCTGATAAAAATAAAGAATTCAAACGTAACTAGCTATTAACGAAATAGTCAATTAGTCTATTATGTAACTCAAAAGATCCACGAGTACAAACTTACTAATAATAACCATTCTATTCAATAGTCAATTTAATATTGCTATTCAATGGCAATATAAATAAATGTTTCGTCACTGATTTAAACGAACCAGTTCAAGGGAGGGAATGTTAATTTATGTCTAATTAGACGAATATTTGTTGAGTGCTAACTGCAGATGTTTTGGTACATTTAAGTATACTCATCATTTACTTGCTGATTAATAAACTTCTAAGTTTAATATAAATATAATAGAATAAATAGTTTATGTAAAGAGTGTTTATTGATTATCAATTTTATAGAAAATGCTCAATACAAATTAAGTAACAAAATATTAATCCCTAAGGACTTAAAATGGTTAAGGTAAACTGTAATATCAGTGAGACAATTCCTTTGAGATCATGCGAAATGCCGCATAGGTACGTCACACTGCACAGGTTGTCACGTATTATTTTTACTTAACTTGTTGATTGCTCCTTTGTTGGTTAAAGGGATCTCCCTAGGATTAATTATATACTACTGATAATATAAATTCAATAAAATATGTGTAGGCCAGTGTTTCGTACTCGTATAAAACCTTATTATCAATACTCGATGGGACTGGCAAACGCAGCTGACAGCTGTCATGCTTTATGTACTCGTCGAATTTTTGGAGCTCTGATCGCGAGGCACGCAACAAGGATCGCTGTGCAAAACCGAATCTGAATTCGTATGGTGACCTGAATCGTGTCGGTGGATATCATCGTAAGTGTTGGAGCAGTCCAAGGTACGTGAGAGCATTGTATTTGTTCCAGTGCTATCTAGTTTTTGAACATCGTTTTTTACCGTATCGAAATTACCCAGTGTAGCTAAGCCACCGCTATTTCGGTTCGGTGCGGATGCTACATCTTTTTTGGTGCCGAACCCGGGATTTCCACCGATATTATTCTCAATCGTGGTATATGTTTGTGGTATTTCTGGTCATCGTCGTAGTTCTTACTTAATATTGCGAGTAATCATACCTAAATACCTATTCATATATATCTAAATCGTACAATAGTTACCATCGAACAGATATTTCACATATATATCATTTGTGTGTCATCGGAAATTATTGTAAGATCTAATTAAGTAATCACTATATTTCATCGGTACTTAATTAATTTCATCGACTAAATAGTATTATATATATAAATACATATATTTTATCATATATTGTGACCTTTCAAATTTTCTTACATATTTTTGTCATTTGTTGCAAATCGAAATATAAATTCGAAAATTCATTTGTTTACGTTTTTAAAATTGAATTCTTTTTTTCTTCACGTGTCAAATTAATTTGAATTTCTTTTTTCAATTATCGAACCTAAAATAGTTCATGATGCCGATCCTTAGAAAACATACTACACGTAAAATGCCAAGTTTAACAAAGGCTAAATCGACCTCTTTTGAGCAATCTCATACAATTCAAGACTTAGCATCTTTACGCAGAAAACGTACAATTGCTATTAAACGGTTAGCAAAGGCTTTGGAAATCGGTACTTTAGCTATAGAGGACCCTTCACACAGCGACTTATTTTTATCATATCATCAGGATGTTAAAGAAATTACGTCGAGTTTCGAGAACGCGCATGTTACTATTTTAGACCTAATAGATAACTCGGATGACAACGAAAATGAAATCCAAGAACATTTTGATGATATGTATTATCGAATATTATCGATTCACCGGAAATTAACTAAAAGTGAATCTAATCAATCGCATAGGACTTCATCACAAAATATTCGTTTGCCGAAAATCGTTCTGCCTAATTTCGGCGGGAACATCAAACAATGGCCCGAATATTTTGATACTTTTAACGCTTTAATTCATAATTCTACTTCACTTACAGATACGGAAAAGTTTCATTATTTGATATCTTCTCTTAGCGGCGATGCGTTGTTAGTAGTAAAAGCGTACCCTATGACTCACGAACATTATCATGATGCGTATAATTCACTTATTGCTCGCTACAAGTGTAAACGTACCTTAGCGTTTAGCAGTTGGAGAGATATTTTAAATATTGACTTTAAATCCATCAACGCGCGCGAGTTCCAGAAGTCGCTTGATCTTTTCGAAGAGAATTTGAGTATTCTAAAAACGATCAACTTACCGGTTGCGAATTGGGATTTTGTTTTAGTTTATCACATTTTATCGAAACTTGACAAAGATATCCGCCGTAGTTTTGAGGAAAAATATTCAGATATCGAATTACCGTCTTATGATCAACTTAAGAGTTTTCTTCGATCTAAATGCGAAGCTATGTTGCGTGACACACATTTTTCCGAATCGAATGAAGTCATAAAATATCCACCTAAGCATAGGCATGTGTCAAATCAATACAAGCATGTTGCTACTTCACAAGCGCTTGTTGTTGCATCTGAAAAATATGATAAAAAGAGTGTGGTTGATAATAAAATTGACTCATTTTCGGGTAAGTGTCCTTATTGCAATCAGGCACATGCAATTACATCATGTCAAGAATTTTTAAACAAATCGCTTGACGATCGCCAGCTTATAGCTAAACAAAAGAACTGGTGTTTTAACTGCTTGAAATCTTCACATCAACTGAAGAATTGCCATTCGATTTTCTCGTGTCGCAAATGCAAACATAAACATCATACTTTGCTCCATCGTGACAATTCTAATAACGAGCCAAAGCATATCGGGTCAACTTTGGTGTCAAGATCTCAACCAAACATTACCGTGCTGTTAGCAACAGCTATCGTTCAAATTCTGGATGCTTCAGGCAACATGCAATCTTTCCGTGCTTTATTTGACACCGGCAGTCAAAGTAGTTTTATTACTGAATCGGCGATACAAAAATTAAACTTAAAATCTGTTAAGACTATCGCAAACGTTAGTGGGCTGGGAGATGCGGCAGCACCGATCATCGGTGACGTCGTGTGTTCTGTCGGAACTGACGGTCGAGTGTTGTACAAATTAAATATGCACGTTATTTCTAAAATATGTGGCGATCAACCAATCGCGCAGTTGAACACATCGGGATGGTCACATATTAAATCGTTATCCTTGGCGGATCCTGGTTTTGATATTCCAGGACCTATCGATTTACTATTCGCTGCGGACGTATTCGCAGAATCTATTCTTAACCAACATATTAAAGGCGGTTCCAATCAACCTACCGCGTTTAATTCAATTTTTGGTTGGATTCTTTTAGGCAAGACATGCATATCGTCTAGTACTTTGTTACATACATTACCAGATATCGATAACGAGTTAAATGCTTTAGTACAACGATTTTGGGAACTTGATTCCATACCAAGTTCATCAATATTGACTCCAGATGAATTACTATGCGAGCAAAAGTTTAAGTCTGATCATACTCGCGATGAATCTGGCCGATATATGGTACGTATTCCTTTTAAAACTGGATCAGAACCAACCTTCGATGGTTCTCGGGATGTTGCATTGCGAAGATTCCACGCTATCGAACGAAGACTATCACGAGATCCGGATCTACATTCACAATACGCAGATTTTATGTCTGATTACATAGAGAGCGGTCATATGTCGTTAGTCCCAGTAAACGAAATGGGCAGGGGAAAATATTATATACCACATCATTGTGTTCTACGCCCTGAATCTAAGACAACACGATTGCGCGTCGTATTCGATGGTTCAGCGAAAGATCTTAATTCTAGATCACTTAACGATACACAATTTATCGGCCCCAAATTGCAACCTAATATATTGAGTATTCTTCTGCGCTTTCGAGAACATAACTTCGTGTTTATGGCAGACGCACGTCAGATGTATCGCCAAATCTTAATTGCACCCGATCATCGTGATTATCAGCGTATATTCTGGAGGAGCTCATCTAGTGAAATCCTTCGTGAATATCGTCTTAACACAGTGACTTACGGATTGTCTTCGTCTCCATATCTAGCTTGTCGTACTCTAAGACAACTTGCTGAAGACGAAGGAGATAATTACCGACTCGCAAAAGAAATCGTACTATCGGATGTTTATATCGATGACGTCATTACCGGTTTTTCTTCTCTTGAACTCGCACAAGATGCAAAATCACAAGTCGTTGCTCTTTTTGATCTCGGAGGTTTCAAACTTCGAAAGTGGGTTAGTAATAATCCACAGCTTTTATCCAATCTTCCCAGTGAATATTGTCTAACTGGTTCTGTATCGCTTGACAATACGGAAACACAAACGTTGAAGGTTTTGGGACTCCGATGGGATCCTACCGTAGACGCATTTCTTTTTGAAATCAAACCTTCAAATCGAGTATGCACTAAACGTTCTATCTTAAGTGAAATCGCGCGAATTTTCGATCCGTTAGGATTTTTATCTCCTATTACAATTCAAGCTAAATGTTTGATTCAAAAGCTTTGGATTCTAGGTGTTGGCTGGGATCAAACTCCACCGGATGAAATCGTCAATACTTGGAGCATATATCGAAATCAAATGCCACTATTGTCGCAACTAAAAATACCTCGTAAACTCATATGTCCAAATGTAAAATCGTGTGAACTAATCGGCTTTTGTGACAGCTCTGAAAATGCGTTGGGTACAGTGTTCTATATGCGTGTTACTAATTCCGTTGGTAAAATTCACGTATTCCAGGTTTGCTCCAAAGCTCGTGTCGCACCTCTAAAACGTATTTCGTTACCACGTCTCGAGCTCTGTGCAGCCGTAATGCTTGCAGACTTATATAAATTCCTACGCGATACTTACCTCTCTCGTATTAAAATTGACGCTGTCTACTTCTGGTCAGATTCGACAATTGTTCTTTCGTGGTTACGCTCTCATTCTTCACGGTGGTCAACATTCGTCGCGACCGCAACGCTGAAAAGCATGCACGAACGCATCCAGACGCGTTCAAGGCAATAACGCAGAGCCACTACATGGACGACCTGGTGGATAGCTACGACGATGAAGAAACAGCTATCCACACTATAAGGGAAATACAAGAAGTCCACGCAGTAGCCGGTTTTACGTTACGCGGATGGAGCAGCAACCGAGCGAGCGTACTCAGTGGAACACCGGACGAGCTACGCGCACGATCGCCCGCACAACTTGGCGGGCATGAACAAGAAAAGATCCTGGGCCTATACTGGAATGCAGCTACGGATGAACTAGGGTTTAACACGTCCATGCATCGAGTACCAGCCGATGTACGCGCACACAAGCGGGCACCTACAAAACGAGAAGCTCTGAGTGCGGTTATGTCAATCTATGACCCGCTCGGCTTACTCAGCCACTACAGCGATAACGCGACCAACTTCCGTGGGGCGGACACCAAGCTACGCGCCGCCTACGCCGAATGGGCACCTGCGCTACGGGGGGAGGGGCTACGGCACAGCGTCGAGTGGCGCTACATCCCGCCCGGCGCGCCTAAAGAAGAGGTGCTCCAAACCGTGCTCGCGGAGGCCGAGCATTCGATTAACGCGCGGCCTCTAACGCACGTGAGCGTCGACCCGCGGGACCCAGAGGCGATCACTCCCAACCATTTTCTGCTTGGGAGTTCGACGGGTATGCCTACGACGGGGACCTGCGACACGGCGGACCGGCGTAGCTGGCGAGCAACCCAGGCGCTCGCCGATCATTTCTGGCGGCGCTGGGTTAAGGAGTACCTCCCTACACTGGTGCCACGCGGGAACTCAGCCGACAGCACGCGCCCTCTGAACGTTGGGGACTTGGTCGTGGTTGTCGACTCCGCCTTGCCGCGCAACACCTGGCCGCGCGGAATCGTCACGAGAACCTACACCAGACCAGATGGAGGAGTGCGGAGCGGACAAGACGAGGAGCGGTGTGTTCCGGCGCCCGACGACGAAGCTCGCCGTCCTGAGAGGAGAGTGAGGCTGCGCAGGCTACGCCGGGGGGAGAACTGTTGCGGACAGCGAGCGGGGCGAGCGAATAACGATAGTCTAATAGTATAAAATGAACAAGTAAATGAAATAATACGTGTTAGGAATAAGGTTTATAAATACGTGTTAGGAATAGATATAATAATATGAATTGAATATGTGTGAATATGTGTATTTTAAAACGATTAGAATAAGAATATAGCTAGTTGTAAGTTTAAATGTATAAATTTCACTAGTTGTAAGGATGAACCATGCCAGACTCGGAACATCTGGCATGGTGACTCATGATACTGCCGAGAGCGCGCACACAGGGCGTGCCCGCTCATTGGCTGAGCGACGCCCCGCACGGAATCTATTGCACTACCAGTTGCGAGGCAAAGGGCGAGGTTAAATATAGCAGAGAGGGCGGCAGTACTGCGATCAGTTCGAGAAACACCACAACACCAGCAACAGCAAGCAGCGAATCTACAAGCAAACTACAGTCAAGAACGTTATTAAGAAACCACATTGTTACTACGAACTACTGTAACTTTGTAAGAAACAAGAATAAAACAAGCGCTATTAATTTAGCACACATTAAAATATTGTGGACGTTCTTTTATTCACAATAAAGCCATTACCTCAATCACACCAACTTAAAATTCACCTACACATGATACAATTATAAGCATATAATATACCATTATAAAACAATTCCCACGAAACTTGAACATGATTGTATTAAAAACAAAGGACATCTTTTACAACCAAGACTATCGACGTCTTCATGAATTATTAATCGTAAACATTTCCCAGTCGTACCCCTAAAAAAGGAAATGCCACCTACTTCGATATACCCCGTGGGAGATATGCTAAGAGGGTACGACAACGGTGTCGGAGACATTTGCGTAAAGTAAATTTTATCCACAATGCTTATGAAACGAGTAATTCTATAGGTCTCTAAGGTTTCTTGCCACTGCCACTTTCTGTAAGGAATTGGGAGACAATTTTGTGCTTGTTATTATTGCCTACACACTTTCTAGCTATTTATAATTGCCGCACATTACATACAATAGACATGGTTAGATTACAAATAAAAACTAAAATGTTTTTGTACTATCTTACAACTCAAACATAATGTAGAAATATGTATAATAGGTAGCTATAGCATAATACATAATGTATATAACGTTAAAAATATTATATACATAATCAAAATCAAATTATAAAAAGGCGCCTTTTAGCATATTTATTACTCGGATTCATTCGAAAAAAAACTCACAGATGATAGTTAATACCTATAAATACTAAAAACGTTTCATTAATTATTGTCAAGTAATAACAAATATATAATTAATGAACTAAGTAAATTATCATAACATAAAATTATTATTTCAAATTGTTCTTTTTATTTCGATTTTTAAGTTCCCTTTCGTTTGTTTTGGCTACGTTTAACTCAAAACAGTAAATACAGCCATTAATTAACTAAATATCCAGTTGTACAAACAATACATTGAATCTGATAAAAATAAAGAATTCAAACGTAACTAGCTATTAACGAAATAGTCAATTAGTCTATTATGTAACTCAAAAGATCCACGAGTACAAACTTACTAATAATAACCATTCTATTCAATAGTCAATTTAATATTGCTATTCAATGGCAATATAAATAAATGTTTCGTCACTGATTTAAACGAACCAGTTCAAGGGAGGGAATGTTAATTTATGTCTAATTAGACGAATATTTGTTGAGTGCTAACTGCAGATGTTTTGGTACATTTAAGTATACTCATCATTTACTTGCTGATTAATAAACTTCTAAGTTTAATATAAATATAATAGAATAAATAGTTTATGTAAAGAGTGTTTATTGATTATCAATTTTATAGAAAATGCTCAATAAAAATTAAGTAACAAAATATTAATCCCTAAGGACTTAAAATGGTTAAGGTAAACTGTAATATCAGTGAGACAATTCCTTTGAGATCATGCGAAATGCCGCATAGGTACGTCACACTGCACAGGTTGTCACGTATTATTTTTACTTAACTTGTTGATTGCTCCTTTGTTGGTTAAAGGGATCGCCCTAGGATTAATTATATACTACTGATAATATAAATTCAATAATATATGTGTAGGCCAGTGTGTTCCCTCCTTATCACGACATCGGGTCCTTTAAAAACGTAATTACGGGTATCTTGGGTACCAGAAATATATTTATTATATATATACTAAATCGTTTTAACAAGAAAAAAAAGTAATACAGAACATAATTTACACGTAAACGTGCAGAACGTACAGAACGTAAACAGGTTCAATTTTTTCCAAAAAAGAAGGGCATTTAATTAAAGTATCGTCGCAAACTTCGGTGCAATTCCCCAGAGAATTGCTTCACAATACGTTATGGTGGGCGGGACCGTATTAGTTGCATGAAAATCCAGAATCTTGGTCAGTATGTTCAGTTAGCTTATCACACGAAGATAAAGCCATTGTTGAGAGTGAAGCTCGTAAACCAATAGTTCTAACATCAAAAAATATCGCTAAAGTTGATCCTAACATTTTTGATAATCTTTTAAACCGCTTCTCGTCTTTGCAAAAAATTGTTAGGATATTAGCTTACATCTATCGTTTCATTAACAAATGTAGACATTTAAATTTTAATAATTACAAGTTTATCAATAATCTTGAGCGACACAATGCTTTGATGCAATTAGTAAAACATGTACAAGGTACTACATTTTCAGGAGAAATCATTAACCTAAAGTTAAATAAGCCGTTATCAAAACATTTTCGTAAACTTAATCCTTTTATCGATAAACTAGGTGTACTCAGGGTGGGTGGCAGAATTTCTCGTTCGGGCTTATAATATACACAAAAGCACCCTGCTCTCTTACCGCCTAACCATCCTTTTACATTTCTAGTAATTGATTTTATACATCACAGTTATTTACATCCGGGAATTAATACTACTCAATATTTGCTTCTACAGCAATTCTGGATAGTATCTGCAAAACGCACTATTCGTCATCGTCTCGCTAAATGTATCAAATGCTACCGCGTGAATCCAAAGCCTTTGCAGCCCTTTATGGCAGAACTTCCATCGTACCGTGTAAATCAAATAAAACCATTCTGTATCGTTGGCGTTGACTTTGGTGGACCCTTTCGCATTAAACTTGGACCACATCGAGGTGCTAAGATCGACAAAGCTTATCTTTGTTTATTCGTTTGTCTTGCAACCAAAGCAGTACACCTCGAGGTGGTATCTACTCTTTCGACGGACGGATTTATCGCTGCACTTCGGCGCTTTGTAGCACGTCGCGGCCGATGTAACATAATTCATGCTGACTGCGGTACCAACTTTGTAGGAGCTAGAAATCAACTTTCATCTCTTATGCAACACGCTTCCAATGCAGAAAAGATTGAATTTAAATTTAACCCACCGTCAGCTCCTCATTTTGGTGGTATATGGGAAATACAAATTAAAGCGGCTAAATCTCATTTACTTCGAGTGGTCGGTGATCAAATCTTAACTTTTGAAGAACTTACGACTTTATTCGTCCAAATTGAAGCTGTTTTAAATTCGCGACCTCTATGTTCCATTAGCTCCGATCCAAATGACTTATCAGTTTTAACGCCAGGACATTTTCTTACTTTAGAGCCTTTAACTATTGTTCCTGATGATGATCTATCTAATGTTAAACTAAATCGACTTCACCGCTGGCAGTTGATACAATCTTTTCATCAGAGTTTCTGGTCCAGATGGAAACACGAATATCTAAATTCTCTTACACAACGCGCTAAATGGACCAAAAATTCTAAACCACTACAAATCGGTTCAATGGTAATTATCAAGGACGATAATCGCACTCCACTGCAATGGCCTCTTGTCACAGAGTTTTGTGGATCTTACTGCAACATGGAATACTGATGGCATTTCTCGTATTGCATTAGTTAAAACCACAAACAATCATACGATTACAAGCGACCGTTAGTTATAGTTATGTCAAAAAAACTCTACCGCTAGTAAGACTAACTTAAATCGTTCTTTAATTCATTATATACAATATGTATTATATATGTAATCTATATATAAATTATATATTCAATTTTATCGTATATCTATTTTAGTCATATCGTAGTGTTTTTACCGTTCTAAATAAATACAGCCATTAATTAACTAAATATCCAGTTGTACAAACAATACATTGAATCTGATAAAAATAAAGAATTCAACGTAACTAGCTATTAACGAATAGGCAATTAGTCTATTATGTAACTCAAAAGATCCAGTACAAACTTACGTAATAATAACCATTCTATTCAATAGTCAATTTAATCGATTGGATTCAATGGCATATAAATAAATGTTTCGTCAGCTGATTTAAACGAAGCTGTTCAAGGGAGGGATGTTAATTTATGTCTAACTCGACGAATATTTGTTGAGCTGCTAACTCGCAGATGTTTTGGTACATTTAAGCATACTCATCATTTACTCGCTGATTAATAAACTTCGAAGTCTGAATATAAATATAATAGACCTAAATAGTTTATGTAAGAGTGTATTGATTATCAATTTTATAGAAAATGCTCAATAAAATTAAGTAACAAAATATTAATCCCTAAGGACTTAAAATGGTTAAGGTAGCATTGTAATATCAGTGAGACAATTCCTTTGAGATCATGCGAAATGCCGCTAGGTACGTCACACTGAACAGGTTGTCACGTATTATTTTTACTTAACTTGTATCGAAATTACTCCTTTGTTAGCTAAAGGGATCGCACCTAGGATTAATTATATACTACTGATAATATAAATTCAATAATATATGTGTACAGCCAGTGTGTTCCCTCCTTATCACGACATCGGGTCCTTTAAAAACGTAATTACGGGTATCTTGGGTACCAGAAATATATTTATTATAGATATACTAAATCGTTTTAACAAGAAAAAAAAGTAATACAGAACATAATTTACACGTAAACGTGCAGAACGTACAGAACGTAAACAGGTTCAATTTTTTCCAAAAAAGAAGGGCATTTAATTAAAGTATCGTCGCAAACTTCGGTGCAATTTGTATCATTAGTTCTCATAAAAAAGATTTTCAGAAGGGCTTTGCAAATTTATTGAAAGCAAGAGAACTTCAGCAATTGCGAATAAAAACGAATAAAATACTTAGTCATAAAATGCGTCAACCAAAAGCACACGTGTTCCAAAACGAGTAGATGCACGGAGCCAACTTCTCTCAAATCGCATGCTCCGCACGATTGCTCCATCTAGACGAGTAATTTGACCAATTGTAGTTCTTTAGACTATGTTTACAGTGTATATAAAACTGCTTGGTTGTTGAAAGTTCCTAGGATACAAAAAAAAATGTTGTAGAAAAGAAAATTTACACATTTAGTTTTCAAAATAAATGCATAAACTTGATAAACCCTAAGATTCTCCATTATTTCATGTTTGAATACATTATCTGATTCCTACTTATCTTGGCTTAACTAATGTCAATCAATCCATCGATAATTGGCAGTAACACGACTGTTTATTAGGTATCAAGTAAGTGCGTCGGTGATCACTAGATACCGAACATGGTAAGATAGATGGCCAATTACGAGTATATAGTTCCATTTGCATTTGTGACCATAAGCGTAAATATGTGCTTACAATGTAGGTTATATGTAACTAATGGTTCTACTTTTTGATGTAAAATATCTGATGGCGCTTTTCAACAGTAGTAAAAGCGTTGGCATGGGACGTTGCGACGTGCCATTCGGCTAGTGTCGCGTCTGGTCGGTTCTTTCCGACTCAGCGCGCCCCTCTCAATATTTATACAGCCCGCTTCTCTCTAATGCACTTACTACTTTAGCAGTGTGTTAGTGTATGAGTGTGGTTTTAATGCTAACCAATGGGCTATTAGTAAAAACTTGTAATACATCATTAAAATAATTTTATTTTGGAAAAAAAAAAAAAAAATTATACCTATTTTATATATCTGTCTGTTTTTTTTTTATATTATATTATTTATGTTACATTATAAAAATAGTATGTATTGAATGTAGACGTTACACATTTTTCTGGCATCTCGGGACTCCTCACATTTTTTTTAAATATTGTGTTTAAAAAAAAATATTTTGTAAAAAAAATTGAGAGGAAGTTATCACCGTCGTGATTTCTTGGACGAGAGTTTATTATTTATTTATAATACAAATGCATACTACAGATGCATGGACCACACCTTTTTTTGAGCGTTGCCTTTATTAATTCGTTAAAATATAGAAATAACATGCACAACTTACAACTACAACAATTTAAAACTAAATTCTTATCATTATTATTTTTAAAGTACCCCACGATATTTAATATCGTTTTTACTATTATTATATTGATAACAATCTATTATTCATATCAACTACGTTCTGACCGTGTTAATCTTGAAATAAACAATTTTTATTAATTACAGCTCATTTCATACCAATTCTTCATTGATAATTCTTATAGTAAAATTGCATTAAATATCTCGCTTTATCTAGAAATACAGAACTTCTAAGAAGTTAACTGTCTTGCTTGATATAAACAATATCTAATAACAGGTAGAACACGAGCAAAATGCCAGTAAATTTCAACACAACTTGTTAGAAAAATTTCTATTGGTTGTCAATTCCAATTACCTACTAATATTTATTGCGATATATTTTAAGTTTAGTTATAGAACATTAATTTAAAAACTGCGCTACTTATAATACATTCAAAAATGTTACCGAATTTTCATCAAAGTGTGATGTAGCTTTCGTTTATACAGAAGTATAGATAAGGTTTGACGCGTAATATTTTGTAATTAGAAAATTTTCTGCTTTCTATTGCGTTTTTAAACAATAAAAGAAGAATTTATTTATTTTTCTGTCTTAAAGGTTAAAGCGTTTTGCCAAATCCAAAGTGATATCACGCTAAGCCGGAGGAGTACTAGCTCTCAAGTGCAGCTGCCGGTATTTAACCTATGTGAGCTTGGTGACAAATTTTCAACTTGAGGGTGGTAGCTAGCCAGGCGGGTCTTAAAAGAATACCTTATTACCGTGTCATGGTTTTATCACGATGTTGTCCTTCACCGAAAGCTCAGGCTGATTGTAGGAATTCGAACTCACGTCCAACGAAGTCACGTCCGTACACGCTATCATTGCCATCATTTCTTCAATTTACGTTATAAAAATGCCGTGTATTGCTTTGAATGAATAATTATATTCTACAAATACGAACATAATAGACACTATTGACGCACTATTCACAGTCCACTAGTCTATAAACATATTATATTGGCACTTGTATGACACTACAAAACAGTAAAGAAATCGTACTGGATAATCGATCGCAGTACCTACTCTCGTAACGATGGTTTCCAATTGTCGCTTCTTATTCGCTTCGAATAGAACCTATCTGTGAATAATTACTGATCTGCGGTTAGTTTATATACCAGTTTTAAAGAAAACTTGACAGGTGGCTACATAATTGGCTTATTTTTTTCTAATTTCAATATTTTTATAGCTTACAATATAGATATAATTATTTAAACCCCGTCTAGAATACCTTACTTTTTAATTGCTTGACATTTCAGCCTGGTTAAACATATCTTAATCACGAGCTGACTGATATGTTGCAGTGCTCATTGTTACTAGAGATGCCGCATACTACACCCTTTCTAGACCTGTTTTAAATATATATCATTTACAATGTTTAAAAAGCGCTATAGTTTATTTATGGCTTGTTTGTTTTGTTGCACTATATTACTTTAGCACACTCCTTATGATCATATAAAATTCCACAACAATATAATAAGAATATATTAACCTTATTATCTTGTCATTAATTAAAATACGCCGAAAAGCTTCGAATAATGATGGTACGTCCGGTCGTGCCTTGCAATCGACTTGGGATGGGATTAGATAGCGTGATTTTTCATTTCTTCCTTCCTTTATAGGCTAAACGCTAACTAAAATTTAAAACTTGACGTTTGTAAGACTGTTAGAAGTTCATTGGAATTTTGATCATCGGTGAGTGTGTCAGTGACAAAACTAAACAAACTTTAAGAACTTTCACTGGCGTTAATTATTATTACGTATACTGGTAATAAATATAGCCATTTATAGTATGACCTTTTTATCTCTAAAAATTCAAACTTCTTACATATATACAACGAAGTTACAGGGGGTTCAAAAGTGCCATAAGTCGCTTCGAGAAAAAGATGGCACGGCTGTGCCTTGCGCTCGATTTGGCAGAATTATAATTAAAAACTTATCACCACAAACTAAAACATGTATTTTAAATAAACATGCTACAAGTAATATATAACTTCCTGTATAATGCGGTGATTTATTATTTTACTTAATATATTCCCATAAAATGCTTTAACAGGAATCTGCTACTTTCAATACTTTCATTATGATTATTAAAAATAATCACGAATACCAATTATCATATGAAATAATATGCTCATGGACAAAATAGTAAGCAACGGCATAAGGAATGCAAAACGCCATATAACGACAAGTGTTCCGCGATGACACGACATGTCGCACTGACAGTATTAATACGTGACTGTGAATATTATGAACTTAAAACTCATACGCACTATACTGATATCTGTTTCATTTTGAATATAGTAGTAAGTTAGTTCGCCTTTCAAAATAATCGAAATAAAGGTGATTTTTTAATAATTCCTTGATGTTGTTACAATTTGTTTAAAAAATGCCCTGTTTTTGAACACTATAGAAATATCTGGAAAAATCTAGAATTCACTACAAACATTAAGTATTTTGTAGGTAAGATTAGGCATATTAATATCCACGTGTTTGTGATATTAACAGTATAATTATCTATTTTTAGGGTTCTTTAACTCATAAAAAAAGGAACCATAGGATCACTTTGTTTTCCGTATGTCTGTCAGTGTGTCAAGACACTTTTTCTCGATAACAACTTGAGCTATATACTTGAAATTAATATCATATACTACCTATTATACTAACATATTATATTGAAATATTGAGTTCGTCTACAAAAATCATTCTCTTCGAGTTACAGTGTAAACTCTTTATAACGAATCTCAAGGGACTGAGCATTTTTTTGTCGTTATAGAGAGTTATCGTTATATGGAGTGAACAAAAAAAAACCAACCAAATTAACAAGAATTTTTAATATGTATGTCTTAGATAATAAATGCCTATAAATTATTGTTTACACATATAGTCTGATAACTTTGTCTGGCGTTTTTTGCTATGCCAGTACTTGTATTGTATTATTTTATGTATTCTATTCATATCTTCTTCTATCAAACTTTTTCGTCAACACTAATCGCTTTCCGTTTACTGGCCATGTTAACAGTTTCAAAGTAGGTTTACGACTGATAAAACGTTAGGTACCCGGTATGCTTGGTCGAAGACCATCACTTCAGAGAAAACAATGCGTCATACTGCACGTGTTCAAGGCAATTAAAAGGATAACAAAAGCTAGACCGACCTCGGATGTTTCGGAGCTTCAGTCTTTTGTTACCTGATAACATAACATAGACAATAATACCGATAATAAATATTTACTGTCTAAAAATATGAACACATTTCTTCGTAATAGAGAATGACGTATCGCTATAAAGAGTTTTGCAATATGTGGGTTTTAACGCAAACCAACCAAGTTGGGCTCACTTCAACGTTATATGGAGTTTATCGTCATAAAGAGTTTACACTGTATTATATTTGAAATGTTTTAAACTTGTTTTATTCTGAAAGTAAAAGTTTCCTTTTAAGTAACATTTGGTGAACACATTTTTACCGTTGAAAAAGGTTTTAATTTATTATTTCGGAGAAGGATAGTTTAAAGCACTCGAAGTACGAGTCATAAAAACTAGGTACTATTCGAGTATTGTATAGACTGCATAAACACCAAATGTTACACGATGTAAAAAGGACAACTGTAGAAATATATTTGTAAGCAGTTATTTCTCTCTGATCCTTGATGGTGTTAAGACACACTTCCGAAAACTCTATTTCAATAAATAAAAATCTTCCAATGACTAAAATCTTAAATCATTATAAAGAATACACTGTCACATATCCATAATCCCAACATATTATAATATCATAAAGTCTATGGCTTCAAGTTTCTTTAAAAAAATTGTTCTAAGTTAACGAATTAAATGAGATACGATACGGTTTTTTGGCGGGATCTTGAAGTGACATGTTGTGGTTGTTATTTTTAATTCATTTACTTAGGTTTTTGACCCTATATTATGTAATATTGGTGGCGTATTGCGTTATATAGTTTGGTTTTGTGCATAAGTAAGGTGGATTATAAATATAAGCTGAAAGCATTCATTCCGAGATCCCACAAAAATTCCCTAGAAAGTTCTAACAAGGGAGCCACCATCTTGTTAGGCTACTGAGTCGTCATAACACTTGACAATATAATTCACTCGACAATGGCAGTAATGGTCTTCATTAAAGAGGACTGGTTGCCAAGTTAGGAAGAGGAAGAAGAAGAAGAGATACGATACTTCATAGTTAAAATAACGCTCACGAACCTATTATAAAAACCTATATGGTACTTTTCCCAGACCTACAGCTATGGAAAAAAAAACATAAAATAAGAAATTTCTATTACAGTCTGAAAATAAAATGTAACAAAATTGTATTTTGTATGCTAAGATGTTTTCATTACATTAAGATGAGAGAAATTTAAAACAATAATATTCTTGAATCCAAATAAGTATAAGGAATCATTATACGATAAAAATAATCAACAAAATTCTGTTTTATTATCAACTTTAAAGAATTTTTATATAAGCGTTCGTCGTATAGTGCGTAGCTAGCTACTATGCATAATTTTACAAAAATTCTAGGATCAACGCATCATTTAAATAACATCACAAACCATGGATTTAATATTAAAATTACGTGCTTATTTGCTTATGATTCGTTATTTTAGTATATTAAAATATAAAAATATAATTACATATTTTACTTTCACAGAAATAATGTTCATTTCAGTTTAATAAAAGGAGTATTGATTACTGTCCAGTATGTGGTTCGAAATTAAATTGACTAATTTGAATATCAGCAAAATTTATATTCCTTAAGATTTTACACTCTATATCTTAAAAACTTAAAATATCACATAGCAATATTGATACTACTAAATTTCTAACAATGTACCAACATAGTAGTTAATGTGTAATATAATGGTCCTTAATATATTTTTAAATAATTTTATGGTAGATGCTTAATAATTTCAAAGCGAATCTATACAAAATAAAACAAAGCAATTTTATTCAATTCCATAAAACATAATTATACGTCAGTCGGAGGTCAGCAAGAATTAAGGTCATAATCCACAAAGGTAACGGTATGGGGTCCAATAATCATAAATAACCCAATTCAAAGGTACAGCGATGAATCGAAAAAATCTGAACTTTCACCTCGGGTTCATTAATATCTTTACTAAGCTCGAAATGTCTTTAATAGGATTAAACACAAAATAGATGTGAGAGAAGATTATAATGCGATAAATTAATGTATTAACATTTCTACACATGCATTCGATGATGATATGTGTGTTTCTTAAGTATATTTATACATCATCACATGGCATTTTAAAAGAAAAACATGGTATATACGTGAACTATATAAGTGTGTCAGAAAGTAATAAAATTATTTATGTAATGTGAATTTTGTAAAACAGAAACAGTTTTTAAATATTCTTACTTTTGCACCGTCAACACCAAAATCACGATTACTAAAAAACTTGTGAGTATGTTTTATATTATGTTAGGCCAAATTATTCAGTATTTCAGTAAATTCCTATGGTTTTGTTGTGAAATATCTAATGCGGCGGGTCAGACCAGCTGTTGATATGGCGACGCAAAATAGTTCAGGATTGTATACATCGAGAGTCGGAATTTCGATCTGATTTTCATTGTATAAGGTAAAACATCATAATAAAATTATATCTCTGTCTATTTACCTTATATTTGTCATACAGTGGAGCTGTGGAACCATCTTCCGGCCAATGTGTTGCCTACTTCTTACGACATCGGGTCCTAAAAGCGTAACGTGAAGAGATATTTTACTCTGGCATGATTTCGATTTCTTGGTGTTCGTCGTTCTGTTTGGATTGTACTGTGCTTACCATCAGGGACAGTACCGTCAGTTTGCCGAGCTACTGTAAAAAAAAAACCATTAAAAAATATATCCAAGCGGAGTGGTAGGAATCGCGACCACTATACAGTTTACAGTATGTTATTTGGACACATAGTTTAGGAGATAATGAAAAATTTAAATAATTTGTACTTGCGGGAAGAACAATTATGATAGACTACACAGGTGCGTTGGCGACGCGGTCTTTGTCGAATAACATTAACACGGATGAAACCGTGGGGCACAGCTAGTAATAGAATATTACAACTAATCACTAATGTCTAGTAATACTACATTCAAACATCAGTTACCGTTCCGAATATTCGAAATTACAACTGTAATACCACTAATCTGATGCTACTGTTCGAATCCCTAGTGATATAGTGTTCATATTATCCTAAGTACCTATATAAAATCATCGCGTCGCGTCGGTTACCCGTGCAATGCTATCTGGGATAATAGTCGTTGCTTATATACAAACTTGATTTATACTTCACAAATGTGATAAATCTATGTTTAGCATTCCTAACATCGACTATTTACCGAATACGTGTTTCGCGAAATAAATGTAGGACATAAAAATGTGATTACTACTTTTCTCATTTATTACCAAACATAGATTTGTTTAGACTGTTTTTCGCTTTTTTCTTTTACTTTAAATAGTAATTTAAAAGTTGATGAAGCATTCTGACCGAAATTCTACCTAGGGTTAAAGACTTAAAGTATCAATTTTTTAAGCGATTATAGCTCAGTGGTAATGTGTTCTGACACCACGTCGACCAATGGATGTTCGAATCTTACAATAAGCTATGAAACCTAAGCTTGGTTTTATGACTGGCTTACTCTCAAGTTGAAAATCTATCGCCAAGCACCTAAAGTGCGTTCCAGCAATTATTGTACTTGAGAGCCAGTTTCTCTAGGCTTAACGTCTTAAACTAATAATAATACAAAAAGGACAGCTAGTTCTAATAAATTTGATTTTACTAATGACGAATAAAACGATGATGAAGCTGTTTTCTAGCATTCCACAAATTACTATTACAACGAGAGGTTTATCATTTAGAAAGGCCATGATATTATTATATGATACTCATTAAATTTTCGTCAGGTAGGTTAAAAATGTCTTGATTGTCGAGAGGTTTAGAATGGCAGAATATTCTTTCGATGTCCGCAGGTTTTAGCCTCAGCATGTATCTACGAATTTTTCGAAGTTCGCATTTATTTAGTTATTTGAATTAGTAACACGAGCAGCTGTTCTGGTATCACTGCAGTTTGTGGGAAAAATATTAAACTATAATAATTATCTCTGAGTTTGAAATTACCAATACGCCTTGGGCTAGCGCGGAGCCGTATCTTTCCTCAGGGCATGGCTTTCCACAACAATGGGAGCTTGTAGGCTGGTATTATAATATTATATTCGTGTTTAAATGAGAATAAAAAATAATATACAAATCAATCGTCTTAAATGGTATACTGCTTTAATTTTCAGCATCAAAGAACTTTTAGAGACAACTTTACAACTGAATAAATGACAGACAGAATTCTAAAAAGCTACAAGTTCAAAACAAGCAATAAAAATCGATAAGTTTATCGTACAAATACACAGAGAGAGACAATTAACACGAGCCTAACGAACGAAAACAATTCTATCTCGAGTTACCATTAAAACTCGAACGCCGTTTTATCACAAAAGCACAATTTACAATCGTATCTATTAACCTAGTATGTAACAGCTGCAATGCCCTCATATAAAATGCATTTCCGACAGACCTTAGACCTTCGTTTGTCAATAAATTAATTAACACTCGCTATCTATATGATAGTCATAGCTAATGCCTATTGGCCTTCTTTATTTCAAAGAATGAGTTAAACAGTCTCCTTGATGGACTTTTAAATAGATTTATTTAATAGGTTATAAAGCTACTAAACTTGGAAATGGTGTTTCCGACAAATTGATGTTTATACTAACAGAAACAAATTAATTAATATCATATTCATACAATAAAACTAAAAGCGACTTTTATTAAGTAGAGTCTTATGACGTAGGTATATTTAAAATATGTAGGTAGGTTTTGCTTTAACAAATAGTTGCTTTAATAAATAGTAAAACTCGTCTTTTTCTTCTTTTTATTGACAATTTGAACAGTGGTTCGTTTATTGTCTGTCTGAGTTTTTAGGTTATTATTATTAAGATGTGAATACTCGACATGAGAAAATCTTTTTTTTAATCATAGCATGACAATGTGACGTCACTAGACAACACTCTAGACGGGAAACATTTCCACAGTTACAAAGTACAGTTAAGATATGAAGAAGAGAACTAACGTTTTGATTCGCATTAGTTCACACAGGGTGGGCCAGAAAGATTTGCGAATAAAAAATAATTTAAAAAAATACGATACACATACACCTCTTTATTTCAATTAAAATAGACATCTGGAAAAGTTATATCTTAAAAATTACATCATTAAAGTGCGTACCATCCCGCTGCAAACATTCCTCGAATCTGAACCTCAAATTGGTAAAAACTTGCTGACAAATTGCGCGAGGAATAGCTGCCATTTCTTCTCGGATATTTATCTTCAACTGGTTAATCATGGCTGGGTTATTGGAGTAGACTCTATTTTTCAGGTATCCCCACATGAAAAGTCCGGTGGCGTTAGATCCGGACTTCTAGGCGGCCATGCAATGTCACCTCGTCGCGATATCAGTTTCCCAGCAAATATCTCGTTTACGGCCGCCAACGAAGCATTATATGATAGCATGATAGCATTAGATATATGGCATGTCGCACCATCTTGTTGAAATCACGTCGAACGATTATAGGCTTCACATTGTTGCAGTTGCGGAAAGAAAAAATCCCTTACCATGGCTATGTATCGGTAGGAATTTACAGTGACAGATTGCCTTTGTTGATTTTCAAAGAAATAGGGTCCGATAATTCCGTGTGCTGATATGGCCGCCCAAACGGTTATTTTCGGTGAATGCAGAGGCTTTTGGTGCTTTGCACGTGGGTTCTCTGCAGCCCAGTAAAGGCAACTCTGTTTATTGATATGCCCATTTCAGTGAAAATGGGCTTTGTTGGAGAACAGAATATTGTTGAAACTCTGAAAGCATTCCCACATTGTTTCAACAAAAGCTCGTCGTAAAATTGGATCATTTGGCAGTAATTCCTGCACAAGTTGAATTTTATACGGATGCAAATTCAAATTTTTCAACAAAATGCGATGCTAAGATGTTCTTGACACCACAAGTTCAGCTGATCGCTTACGAGTCGATAGACCAGGATTACGTTGAACTGAAGCTCTAACTTTTCAATTGTGTCTTCTGTTCTTGTTGACCTCGGGCGTCCCGCAAGCTTCTGTTTGAGAGTTGAACCAGTAGCTTCGAACCTTCTGACCCACGATCGAATCACACTTTCCTTCGGACACTGATTTACGTCATGTCCAAACTCACGCCGAAATAAACGTCGAACAATAGCGCAAGAATCGCCATTTTTATAATAATGTGTAACGAAGAATGCACGCTGCGCTCCGGTGAAGCGATCCATCGCGACTAAATTTCCGAGAACCGAGCTTCTTCTTATTGCTTCTTATCTTTGTTCACGGGTATCGTTTGGTATTGCTTTGAAATTTAGAAGTGCTTTCTAAGAGCTTAAATTTAATAAAGTATTTTTAACTTAAAGAATAGTGATTTATAAATCGAATATTTCAGCGACAAATGAATTTCTGCAAAGCTATTAGGAAATATGATATTATGTTCATGCTTAAAATGTGATGTACAAAATTGTTTCAATACATAGTATTTTTCATATTTCCATTAAATATTATGATATTTGTATCATTCAAGCCTAGTGAATAAAATCCTTAAATCCTTAGTGAATCCTTTATTTTAATATACATGGATGCTACCTGAAATAACGTTGCTATAATCAAATGATTTAGTTTTAATGGCAGTTGCAAGCAGCTACAACTAGCAACTAGCAACTAAAACAGATATAGCTAGTTGAAGATTTTAAGTTGAGAATAGTTGTATTGTACGTACGTTACGTATACGTAACAATATTCACTTAAGTTCAAATAATGCCTTAGCATCAAGCTCTGCCATTTCATCACTGTATTTACTTTATCAATGATCAGACTTATTGTGGGATTCAAAACCACGTTAATCGAAACGAGAATGCTCTATTTTGAAAATCCACAACACTAAAGAAGCGTGGCCATTTACCATAATGGTAAATTAAACTGTATAGATATTTTGTGCATTACAGGTTAGGTAGTATGTAGGTAATAAAAAATAAAAGTTAACCTAATAATGAAAATAGCTATTAAAAACAATATATCAATCTCGAATAAATTCAAAATCAAAAAAATCCAAAACAATAAAACAAATAGGTACCTCATATCTTTCTGAAACCATTCAATCTTAATTTGTGAGTATCAGCTAACCAATAGGCGTTCCGAATTAGACGCCGTCCAGATTTCAACATCACTGATGAATTAGCCCCCAGGACTTTTGTTAGTCAAGCGATAATTAATACTGACTTCCGTCGTCCGAGAAAATATAGGACGCAGTGACGGGTAAGAGAATGGAACCCCTATCTCAAGCGTAGACATAGCGAACAATGGTGATAACGAGATTAAATGGAAATGCTTAGGATCCGAAGCACCATACCGTCCGACATACTCGACGTTGTTTTGAAATGGGTCGGGTTTCAATACATTACAAAATTCAATGTAGTCTTGTTGAATCGAATTTTCGTTAACATATCCAATTATGCAGACCCACTTTTCACTAACAGTTTATGCGAGATTTGGCAAGTGATTTTGCTACATTAGCTAGGATGTACATCGCATCACACACACAGTCTACGAAAAGTATTGCATATTTATTTAAGATGTTAAATTAATAGAACAATTAATTTAATTGCGTTTACTGTATCATTTTAATTTACCATTACATAGGTATATTTCCCTACATTTCTAGAACAAATGTTGATTAACCCAAAAACATAGTACAATGGACAACAATAGTGACAAAAATAATGAGAATTGAGCTGTGACTAGTTCGAGCAGTTTAACGTATTGAGTTTTAGTTATAATTTTTCCATTGTGACGATGAAATTGGTTAGGTTAAGTTTGAATTGTAATAACAATTAATATCCAAAAACAAAAAATTATCCCTTGAAAATTGATATACAAATCCTTCATAGACATAACCTCAAAATAAAAAATAATCTCAAAAAGTTAATCCCTAAGCATCAACCAGTTAATTAAATGTTGTATAAGACACTACGATTGAATATTATTCAAGCCGCTAGTTAAAAAGCACCGCGCCGTTTAGTAAAATAGCTAGGTTGCTAATTGAACGGCTAATTAAGATAGTTGGATGCGACATATACATAATTATATTATAAAGTAATCTTGATATGCATCATGTAAGCCAATCAGTAATTTCAAGATCAACTTCTAGACCCTCATATTGGAAAGATTTTGAAATATATTCTAATAAGTAAGGTGAGACAGCGGCAAATTAGAGTATGTTATAACTTTTCAAGTACGTAAAAACAAATACACTTTGTCCTAACTAAAACGGACTTCAATATGTACTATTTGCTGCAATATTAAAACTAATTTTTCATAGCTAAAATTTAAAATATAATTATAATTAAAAAAAATTAAAATAAATTTCATAGCTAAAATTAAAATAATGGATTCATTACATCCAATTTTCATCAAAAAGCAACACCTAATTTATACGTTATCAAACTCAAAGTTGTTGTATTACTTAAATAAATGCAAAACATCTGTCGAATCATATCACGACATCTTTAAAAAACCTTTACCATTAACAAAATTCTTAATGCAGCGTCAACTGCAATCGGCCTGTACTTAATCTGTAGCAATTAATTTCGTTAACATACAAGTCGGCCAGTTTTCTAATGAACCGCAAATTGACTTGAAACTAATGATTTTACGATTCATATCTGACATACCACACATTGATAAACTGCCACTAAATGAACCACTCAGAAATCAGTCGTCTTCTAATGGAAAATGACATAATTGCCCTTAAATAAAATTTTCTCAGTATCGAAAACCATGAAGTTAAATTATTACTTATAATTCATAATTACGAAAGCTAACAGGAATGGTTGATGCTGTAATATCGGTTGAACATTCATTACGAAATTGAGTTTAGATCGCCTACACGCGTTAACCTATTCGCAATTATTGATGGGTAGGTAATTATCAAGTGATTCACACGTATTACGTATTAGACTAATTGTGGGTAATAAACATTAGTGTTTCTAATATATCATGATTATAATTGCAATATTAAATGATTACCTAAGATTAACAGAAAAGTAAAGTTTTTATTTTCTTTGTTTTGTATAAACTCTTGGGCCACTTATTGCAATAATTAAAGAAGGGTTTTGATAGGGTTTCACATGAAACTTCCGGTGTACGAGCTTCCCGACAACTTGAACGCAGAATTCATGTCCTTGTTGAAGGATGTGATTCGTAGTATAAGTCAATAAATACAGAAGTTCCTCAAGGCTCTGTTCTTTCGCCCACTCTTTTCCTTCTGTATATTAAAGTTATATTACCTTTAAACCATTCTCATTCCTCTTCAGATGACTGCATCATTCATGAGTGCTATTATAGTAAGCCTACAAGCAGTCGGTGATAAACAGAAAAGAGACGGGAGGAACTTGTCATTGAAATTAAACCAATTAAGGTATGGTATCTGCATATCTACATAGGGAACAAGTAGCTTGGTTAAGTTCAATGCCAAGAATACTAAGGTATACGCGTTTTCTTCAAAAAAGTCTCCGTTTCCGCCTGCGCTCCCTCTCTCCCCACTCTTCAGAACGCTTTGCAATGCAACGTCAGCAATGAGTGACAGTCTCCATATTCTAAGTTCACTGTGTTTATAATCCTGAACAGGATACGACAGTTTTTCATGGCCGGTCAACTGTATCTACTTTACAAGAGACAAGTTCGGCCGGGTATAGATTATTATTCGCAAAATACCACCTCGATGCTCTAGACAGGTTGCAGAGATGGACTGTCTACATTGTTAATTATGCAGACGTTACCAAATACATCGAGCCATTTCAGCTGCGCAAGAAACATTGCCTCGCTGAGTGTGTTCAACCGTCTGTATCATGATGAGTGTTCTGAAGATCTGTTTAATCATATTCCTTCCACTCCTTTCCACTACAGAAACACACGCGCTGGGTTACGTAGTCACAGTTTTACAATAACCTTCATCTCGGCACGTACTAAAAAGTCTGCTATGACTTATGTATGTCATCTCGTGAATTTGTGGAACCATCTCCCGGCCAATGGATTTCCTTCTTCTTAAGACATCGGCTCCTTCAAACGTAACGTGAAGAGATATTTTTATACAGGCCGGTATAATAGGATAGGTGGATTGCCAAGTTATCTGCGGTCGTGGTTGTGTTTTGATGCTACTGTTCTCACCATCAGGGACAATACCGTCAATTTGCCGAGCTATTAGAAAATAAATTATAAAAAACTCAGTGTTATACATTTTTGTAAAGACCGAATTTTGTATACAATTTGAACATAGCTGTTATGTTTTACTAATTAGCAGTTTATTGGAATATATGGATAGGTACCCAATTAGAATAAAATCTTAACCAATTTAAAAATGGTTTTCAGAAAAACCCTATATTTTTAAATCAACATAATGATTTTTTTTGGCATCATGATTCAAATGTAAATTTGATAACCTATTTTTATTAAGCGTTTACGACCAAATATTTGTAATTAATTGACTTACATTGATAATTTTAGTTAGGTAAAAATGGATCTATTGGTTGCAGAGATAAGCCTGCAAAACTCAAATAAGTGTATTTTTTCCTCGTATTTACTTAACGTATACTTATTGGGAATAAAGTTACGGAGTTATTCATACTGGGTGTTGATATAATAGATTATATCCATATTTTATTTATAATCGGCACTTGTAGACTAACATAATTTTAATAAAATATGAATAAACCTGTTATACTTGTATAAACTGAGAGTATATGATCTAATTGGAGTCCTACTTAAACTACATAATTCTATACTGAAAATTTCCATCTCTTTCGAACGAAATAATAACTTTGTTTTCATAATATAAAATAAGAAAAGAACATTTATTTAAATTATTTATTGTTTGCAATTTTTAAAGGAAATTATCGTTGAAATATTTCTACAAATTACTTGTAAAATTTAGTGTTTTCTAATCAATCAAGTAATAACAATAACTAATCAACTTAACTAAATTGGTTATATTTCAATATGCTGTTTTACAGGTATAATAAGGTGATTCGTAGTAACTCAGTATACCTTAGAAAACGATGTTAGTGTAAATAGAACATAAGTAATTTATGTAATGTTGTAAGGTATACTTAAGCCATGTTAGTAAACTTAGGTTTACTTAAGTGTAACTACTCGTTATTACGGTAATAAAATAATATATGTTTCACGGTAAATAATGTTGGAATTGCAATAAATAGTATTAACAGTTCTTAAGCTAAATTATATTGCAGTGTTTTATTGTTAGTATAACTCATTATATTGGATACAATTTTCATACACTGTTAAAAATCAAAGATTCTTTATATAGGACTATAAATGAGTAAATATCAAGTAGGAGACGTGATTTTTACCACGCAAACCCTATGAAGACTTGGCGATTTCAAACAGCGGGAGATCTATATAATTATGTGTTGTTTTCCCTGGATCATAATACTACCAGAGCTTTCGTATGCGCCACAATTTATATCTCTCTTTTCATTCAACATTAGCTGATTGAGTTTATAATGAAGAATAATTAAAAATCTACCTGCGCGATATCCGAAATTATAGTTTTTAAGTAAACACAGGAACTAAAAGCAATGGACGTCATCAGGTCGATATTCTACCAGTTTTTTGTCATACAATTACCGCAAAGTTTTTTTTATACAAAAGAACCGTAATAAAGTTATGTTAGAGGAGGAAAGAAAATGGAAAATGACAACCCTCTAGCAAATTTTATCTTTATTTATAAAGACTTCTCACGGTTTTCCCAAATCAAATCAGATAGATATGATGACAAAATCAAAGAAATAGAGACTTTACCTGGTAGGTTAAAATCTATCAGGTAAAGTCGCTATTTCTTATAATTAATAATTAATCAAAATTAATTTTTAATTTGATGATATTTTCATATATCTAAATTTACCATAAAACAGATGTAAAATACGAGTACTTATATTATTTTAATAGAAATCAAATATTTTGTGGTGACTTGTTTTATTACAAAGAAATCACGGTAAGCTCTATATTTTTTGATGTCAGAAATAACCAAAAGTTAAAGAAAAGAACCTTGCATTATAATAATTATTTTTACATTTATTTAATAAAAAAACGTCGTATTTCTTTCGTGTTATGATTTTACTAATGATAATGATGGTTATAATCATTATTATATATTATGAAAATATTATACATAAAAAGCCCAGCCCAAATTACCAGGGAAAGAAATATGAAATCTGGGACAGATGTTGATTTTGTATTGTATGCATTGCTTATGAAGGGATTCTTCAAAATTCGACCACTATGGGTTGGAAATTACTTGCAAAATTTTGTATGAGATATACTATTTATCTATAAACTTGTAACTTCAATTGCAAAATATAATCTGTACAAACCTCGTTTGCGTGAGCGAAGATATAGTCTACTTGGGAGTCTGTGTTATTGTTTTACAACTATTGTCATGTTATTTTCTTGTATTAAATAAATCTCTTTCAATTTAAAATTTTATATAAGATATCCTATTTCTTTATATTTTAGAGATAAAATCAGTAGGTACGTTGTGAGAAGATAGGGAAATAAATACTAAACTTTATTAGAATCTTCTTAGACAAGTAGACATGAACATCGTTTTCAAAGGATTCCTAATGCTGACTCATGTTTATTAGAACAAAAGGAGCAATTCAACTCACTCAAAGCTGTAATGCTATTATGAAACTTTATACGTTCGCTTTGTTTCATAAATACTCATTTTATTTGTAAATAGTAAAACTTGGAAATAATTTAAACGAATTTTGTACCTATCTTTGAACGATATAATTGAAAGACATCTGTTATTTAATATTAAAAGGTACTTAAAGTTTTTATTCTCCATTAGACACTTTCTTTAACGTGTTTTAAAATAGAAGTAACTCTAATTAATGTTGTAATCGAGATAATGACTGAAGAATTAAACGTAATATGAAGATAAAAAGTAGGTTAATCTAGCTTGGTTTAAATTTGATGATTAATAATGATAAGTAATATCGGCTTAGTAATAGTGTACTCGGATATTACGTTGGTCGACAACGGTTTGAATCTTTAAATAAATCTTTTATAATAGCTTTCGGTGAAGAAAGAGATTGTGATGAAACAATAGCTTGGTAATAAAATATGTTTAGTACTCGTCTGGTTAGGTACCTCGAGTGCAAAATCTGTTTTCAAGTAATCATTGGCATATTTCAACTGTTGTATTTAAATTTGAGGCTTGTTTCCCGACAACATAACACATCTATTTTTTCCAAATTTCCCAATAGACATACTATTTAAAGGACATTAATCACAAATATGATTTTGATGAAATTTTTTACATGGAAAGTATAATTTATTTCATAATTTATGGGTTATAACAATTTTCTATATTACTTTTAGAAATCGCAAAAAATAACTTATCATCAATTCTCATCCGATTCTGACCTAAATTTGTACACGAGAAGCATACATCATTCCATAATTGATTCGGCTTTAAGAATTCTCAGTAAAAATTTAAGAATCGTAAGAAAAATAGTTTTTGACCGATTTTCATGAAATTTTGTACACGGGAAGTACCTTTATGTCATTTCTCAACTGATAGATATCTGAATAGTCAATATAATGAGTAAATAAAATTGAATTTAAATAACTACTGCGCATTAACAAACGCGCGTGGAGCCGAGGACACACGGCTAATTTATAATAAAATGAGATTGTAGTTAGCTAGACATTTAACTCCTTCATCAGTTGATACACGATATGTGCCGTCTTGGACTGAACCACCTGCTGAGTGTATGGACTCTTGGTCTATCTATCTATCTGGTCTACTCAATAAATAAGTTTTCATCCATAAGGACTGCTTACTTTATCGAAATATTTAAGTACTTAGTTAATTATATGAAATCTATAAGAATAACATTGTAATATCAAATCTTAGTGCAACGTTCAGCATCGCAACATTTCTGATTTAGGAAGAAAGAAAAATTGCAAAAGAGTAGCTAAGGAAGAATTAAGAATGCTTTAACGTATAAACTCACGAAATCAAGCAACGAAGACAAGTATTAAAATAAGACATGGTGGGATAACGATTAAAAGTTTCACTTCAATGTCTTGTGTAGTGTTTTTTCACGCTATTTTTTTAATTCCATTTTTTGTACGTGATTTGAATATTTTGTAACCTATCTCGCGTTCAGAACTAGTCTCATTTACAAGTCATCCCATTCGTAACTCGTACTATTTAAAGGTCATTAGTTATCCCGATATTAGTTTAAGTTAGAAGTGTGACTAGGGTACCTACAAGAATAGTACAAATACCTAATGAGACAAGTTTAACTAATGGGACAAATTACAAATGAAACAAACTGTAATTAAATGACGACAGAAGACTTAGTCTTTGGTATTCCGCCAATAAAGACAATTTTAATGATATATAGTATAAATATACAATATAAATTACGATAGTATACTGCTTTTATAGCATTGTTTTAAAAATTAACATAGTCTTATCACTGATCAATGGTAGCAGCACTCAGACTACTAAGTATGCAAAGCACAAATCCATTTTGTAAGACCGCCTAAGCGTGTAACTTTGCCGGGTTTTATGTTATCCCTGGTATATGATGGACGAAATTCTTTAGAATACAATTGTTATGTCCTTCCATCATCAACTGATTTTCGAACAGATATTTTTCCTTTTTAAGGCGAGTTATATGCATATACCCATCATAATCAGTACATTTTTAGGTTTTTGTTATGCTTACACCTTTGTAATGATTATTTATTGATTGAGCCTACTTAAAATAAGTTTATACAATTTAAAAATACATTAAGTGATGTAGAACCTTTTAATGTATAGGTATGCAATGAGCATATAAAGTCAATATAAATATCTTAATGGAAGATCTTATTACATTTATATGCTCACTATGGTAGGTAATAACGAGGCTTAGTGAATTTTAAAATTGGTGTTAACTGCATTCTAAGGGATACGGTCGTTCGATATTCCTATCAATTAAGGTTCTCTTCAGTCGAACCGTTTCAAACTCGATGTGAATTGCAAATAGCATTTTTTTTTATCCATATACGTGTCCAAACTGATCTAATTGGAATTGTAGCGCCTGTTCCACTGGTCGTTTAGTTTCTGTAGATGGTCTTAGATAAATACTATTCACATTTTTAAATGACGGTTTGAAATGTTTTAACACATTCGTTTGAATATTTGTTACACATTTAGGTAAGGTCACAACTACATACAGGTATTATTACATTACTGATTTACCAGATGATGAGTTCAAGGACCATTTCAAGCAGGATTTACTGTCAAAAGGTTATTATAGGTTGATTCATTATATGTATGATTTTCCATTCCAACCAGTACTTCCTGAGATTAGCGCGTTCAACCAAACACACAAACAAACTCTTCAGTTTTATTATATTAGTATAGATACCAATATCTGAGGTAACTCCCTCCCTCTGCATCCACTGAATTATTAATATGGTTATTAACTGTTAATATTATTTGTACAATTGGAGAAAAAGATAAAGTCAAGTGATCTTGTTGCTGGCTATTCTCGATGACAGAGACGTTTTCCGAAATGGTAGTAGTGTTTGAAGTTCATAAGTTTTCTTAGGACCCAAATTGAAAAAGTATTTTTTTTATTTTCATTTCATAATGAGCTAAATGCATGGGAGCATTCCTGTTAGATCTCAATAATGCTGAAGCATGATAGTTGTTCACCATTTTTGCAAAATAAAATCATGTTTAAACCATGTATGTCATTAATAATATATACATACTACTTTATTTTATAATATATATTCACTGTGGGACTAGAAGGTGACTTACTTTTGTGGTCACGAGGCGACTTAAGCGTTGCGGTGTCTTCGTTAGCGAGGGCAATCTACGGTAACTACCCTCATCTGCTTATTATCACTGGACTCCAAGCCATAGATAGTTTTAATCCGTCATCCCGATTGAAAGTTTTATGCTTCTTAATTTCGATCGCTTCCCTTACTAACCTAGGATAGTAGAAACGATCTGTGGACAGATCCCTTGGTTCTTGTAGTTCTATCCAGTGATTAAAACCCTCTTCGAGCAGATGTTCTGCTATGACCAAATTATATGTAAATCGATTTTTGTCTACAGTTATGTGTTTCTTGACCATTTCTGCAATTGTGCGTTATGTTTGGCCAATATAATGTAAACTGCAATCAATTTTGTAGACACCTGGAGTCATACAATATATATTACAATGTATACAAAACGCTATAGTTTAAAATATGTTAAGTACCTATATACTAGTTTATTGTAATGTATAAAATTGTAATAGTGTCTAATTTAGTTTGTTTAGTTATCTCATAAATCATTCAGTTGTACCGAAAATAATTTAATATGCAAAACTGACTCCCGATATTTGTTTCAGTTACTGCGTGTTGCTGATTTCTACACTCACTACTTCGTGTTCTGCAAGTGACGGATTGTTTGGATCGTCGAAATATCAAACTGGTTCGTAAAGTTTTATAATATTCACAAGTGTTAATTTTGTTGCCAAATTGCCAATTCAGACGTGACTATTAATATATATTCATAGTTTAGTTTAGTTCAGTTTAGAACTGTCTATACTGTTAGCCTTAGGGGCCCTGGAGGCTCTGACGGCTTTTACAGCTTCACCGGACTTGGGGGCGAGCGCTTAGGGCACTCAGCCGCGGTATATTTAGAGAGTGAGACGCGTTATTTATACACACACTTTTTTAATAAACTTAAAAATCTAATGTCGATATTTGATACGTGATTTATTCAGTTGCAAGAATTTTAAAGCAGTATTTGTATCACTAAATGCTGCGCTTAAATAATTGTTGATGGATTATCGGATTTTAGAATATATTAATAATTTATAATAAATTATTAAGTTATTGTCGATAAATTGTAAAACATGTAGTAAATCGAATGAATATAATTTATTTTGCAACAAGTTTTCATTAATAAACTTTATTAATGATATTAAAAATATGAAGAAACGATCAATGACTTAAAGTATTGCAGTAAGTAGTGCAGATTGAAAACGACCGGTAGAAACTTGGCCTATAAAGCCTTGCGTCGACTACAGCCGAATCGAAGCGAGTCGGATCGAGTCGCATTTATTCCTGTGCATCCGTTTCAGACGAATCGAATCGAATTATCCATTCATCGCAACTCTTTAACTGAAGTGGGTTGTTTTTTTGTGATGGACCGCTCGAATTGAGTAATATTTTATTTGAAATAATTTTTGATATACGATTTTGTATATTTTTGAAGTAGTCATATCAAGAGTTCTTCGTTCAATTTGAACTATAAATACATAAACAGAATAATAATAAAAGTAGCGTGAGTACTTTTCTTTTCGACTCGACGAAGCTACTGGATACTCTCTTACCAATGGCAGGGAAAGAACAGTTTCATTTACCTTGTAGTGGTCCAATCTCTCAGCCCACGAAACTCGAACCATTAAATCTGATTCAACGCCGCGCGTCCTTATAATAATTAAATAAACGTGAGCCGAGCTACGATCACTTTTCGTATTTTCTATGTATTTTTATGTGAACACTGTTACAGTATATTCATCAAATTATTCTTGTAATCTGAAAACAGCTCTAACAAGAATATGAGATCCCTTGTTACAACAATTCAGTGAGTTTTTATGGTAACTTGAAATGCATGTTCTTAGTTATTACGTATCATTAACTTCATTTGTGCACTATAACCAAACTACATCACGTAAAATGCCGCTAAATTCATATAATATAGGGCATCTTATTCTTGTTGTTATTTAAAATCCACCAGTAACATATTTTTTTTGGTATAGTTTTTCCATTTTTTCCGTGATAGGAAAAGACAAAGGTATCAAGACTATGCAGCCAAGTCAGGTGTTGCTTTAATAATCCATGTTTTAAGTGTCATTTACATAAAGGTCAAAGCCATGTCCTGTGTTTGTTTCTTCTTTTTCTTAACCACAATATGGCACTTCAAAATCTCGCTAAAAACCCATAACAGTAGGTAATATCGGCCCAAACAAACGATTTTTTTTTCTACTACTGATGCCATAAAATTTACATTATTTATTTGATAAATAAATAAAATTCAAACGTAATATCTACTTACATTAAACCTTTCAATTTATTTCCTTTAATACAATCATAATTAAATACATTCAATATTATATTATGTAACATATATTTTAATTATAAACTAATAATTAAATTACAGTTATTATTAAATAATTACAATTGTAGTTTATTAAGATACAGTACCAATTTACCTTCGGCTATTGTTACGCTTTCATTGTTCAACTCAACAGTCTACAACTACGAATAATCGTTAATAACACATTTCTACTTAGGAATTATAGCTAACAAGATCAGTACCTATTTGAATAACAAATAATCTAAAAACATTTTTTTTTTAAAGTAAAAACTTCTTTAGCCCCGGTGTGTTGTGAAAACACATAGATTTATAGGATTTAGCCTGCGATAAAATGAGACAGAATAAATTACAGACGGTTAATGCAAGTCCTGATTTTCACGATAATGATTGTCATCGAAATAGCCTAGCGGTGTGAAGACCAGGCTTACACGAAGTGTTGTATGTACAGTACGAGTGATCGATAGTGCGAGTCCCTCTAACTTAGAATAATTAAAAAAAAGATTTTAAAGAAGATATTTTTTGTTTTCTTAAGGTTTCATTTGCACCGCGTCTGAACTACAAACATGTTTTTTTTTTTAAACAATAATGTTAACAGTCTTCTAGTAAGTGATAGAATCACTAATGTTGAAGAGAAATTTGAATGGATAGATTCTGCATAAGTGGACATTTTTGTACTATTTTGTAAGATTCCTTTATATTTCAATTAATTTATATTTATATATATAAGGCTCTATCATTACACAAGCTATGCCGCAATAGGTAAAGGAAGTACACTACAGCGCTAATACAGTGTTGCCATTATTTAATAGTTACGTTTGATTTTTAATAGCCAGGTATACATACCTATATCGGTCGCTTGCTTAATTTAATCAACTAGGTTAAGTTAATAACTGGGTTAAGTTAATAATTAACTATGGGTTATGTTTTAGTAAAATATTGTAATGTGAAACTGTCCTACGAATATACTTTTATGTACTCTTTTAATAAGTATGTTTTTTAAAGCGTGTAGTTGTTTTGCATATTATATATATCATTTGAATTATGTTGGTATATTACTATATAAATAAACTCATTATCATCCCTGTACTTCAATATACATAATTTTAAATTTGTAAGAATTCTACAATTATTTGATTTAAATTAAATGTATATATTATTATGTGTAGGGATACATATATGTAAGCAATGTGTCGAGTCGACGACAGTCAGTCGCGTGTAACACCTAAGTGATAATAAAAGTTCTCTTTGTAAAAGTACTTTTCACTAACTAAATCCCGCAATACAACACTAGCTGTATTAACAAGGTCATGATCCTATTATAGGGAAACCAAGATACCTCTAAATATGTTTTTTTTTTTCATTATATTTAAATCAAGAAATATTACAAACAGCACGGTAGCTTAAGCGAACAAAACTGTTGACAGAAGCAATTAAATAAAGGCCACACAACTTTTTAAAGGTTATACTGGGAAATGAGACAATCGCTAGACTGTTGTTTAAATTAACTTTTTTATAGTAGCTCGGAAAATTGGTGATGCTGTCTCTGATAGTAAGCGCGGTACAATGTTAACACAAAAGCGACCACCGAAGGATCGAAATCCATCAACGATCGCTGCTGTCATGCCAGCCTGCATTAATGTCACTATAGGGCTTACCACCACATGCATGGTGGTCGCAACCCATGAAAACAGCCCTACCACCCCGCTATCGCTATTTCCTCGTTCGTTGCTCACCATGGTGCACCACTAGCAGGTGAGGTTTCCTTGGACGTCTATTGCTGAAGATATAATTCGACACCCCTTACACCCCTACACATACTATGGAACAAACCAGAAAAATCACTCTTAATTTTTTTACCATGCATAATTTTTTTATACCCTGTTTCCTCATAGAAATTGCTGAATTGAAATAAATGAACGTTAAAATTTGTATCCTTTGATTTTATCCAATAGTATAAATATAATATAACGACATTTATTATAACATAAATATAGAGTAACTGTTATTAATAAAGTAATGGTGTAAATTTTACACGTCAAGTATAATTATTCCAAGCGGCGTATAGTTGTCACGGTCTCTTCATTGTATGTTTTTTTTTTCTAAATTTAACATAAACAAGTTTATATTTGTAATTTGCAGTTACTCTATCACAAGTAACAGATGGATACAAACAACCAAACTTCGAGAAACTAACAATTGTCACCTTTTAGTCCAATAACTGAATGACTGTGAATATTTGCATGCGGGTTCCTTTTACACTGCAGATGAGCACTAAATAAGGATTTTTGGAACTTCAACCCCCAAGGTGATAAAAAAGGGCCTAAACCTTCGGCATTTTTGAGGATAGATCTTCTAACTGATTTCAATGTTCATAGGAACATTGGTATTTAGCAATTCAGTTAGAATTGGACATGGGACATAAATGTAAACATAGGTCATGACTCGAGCAAAAACCAGGGGAAAAGCGGTTGTTATAACATATATTTATTTAATCATGCAATGAATTGCAGATACATGCAAAAATGGACAAATACGCGTATTTGAATCTTGGTCTTTTATGTTCATTATATTTGAACCTTCAATAAGATTGCGCATAATATTGATTATTATTTAATAAAGGGCTGTATGAAATTGTGTAAAATATAGTCTTACATAATATTTAAAGAGTATATTGTACATGAATTTTTTGTCAATAAAACCTTATTATTAAAATATATTAAGTAAACTTCGCATTCTTCGCAAGAAGCTTCCATGATGTAGATATTATTATTTTTGTTCGAACATTTTGTGATTCTTTAATATTAAAATTAGCCAACGTCAAACGACAGGTTTTATAAAATAAATTAATGAATATTAATTTACTTTTAAAAATTCTATCCTATGTAGCATAATTAAGCTTCTGCATTCAAAACGAAAATTGATAACTTTAAAGTCCTTATGTTCATAACTTTAATTTGTTGGGAACGTGCATCCCCTATTGCGAGAACCGCAATCGCTTTAACAGCCCCATTTACTATACAAAGAGGCGAAAACTGGCATGGCAGGCGTTAATTGTCTCCCGCTGCAAACAATTCGTATGAAAAGTGCTTTCATTGCCGGAAAAGTTTGCTCTCTATTTATTTTATACATACAGTTAACTTAAAATATGATATGTAGGTATCGCTGCGGTTTATTTTGTTTGTCTAAACAACAGGTTTGTTTCAATCTTTTGTAACATTTGTTTCATACGTACGAGCAAAACTATCATTTTTATTTACTTTACTTAAAATCAAGAATTATGAGGTTTTTTTACAGCGTCATCGTAATAGATTTCAAGTACTTATATCATTTTTCAGTAACTGGATATTATCATATAAAAAATGAATGTTTGTTTGTTTGCCCCCTTTGTGTTCGTAAACTATTCATGCGATTGCGGTGAAAGTTTGATGAGTTTTTTTGTACACACTGGCGACAAGTTTACAATGCTCATAGGTGTCGCGTGCAATGATTAGTACTAAATAAAACTTACCTCTAAAAGGTGGTGTTACATGTACAAAGAAAATAAAATCATTTAAAGTTTATAGCAACACCTTACCTTAATTTGTAATAACGAATTTATATTATACACCTGAGTTTATAGTTTCTATTGCGAATTAATTTCGTACTAATCTGGAGATTAGATTAATTTCAGTCTTACCTAAGGGTCGCTTTTAATATGTAGTCTTAAAACTTATTTTATGTTTCTCTAGTGAATCGACTAATTGAAATACATATATCAATTTATTAATAAAAAATATTCGTTAACACTAAAATTCAATATTAATCATGTCAATAATATAGTTATATGTGTATTAACTAATACATGTATTATAGAATGTGAAAGTACGTTTATTTGAATATTTGTTTATTAATCACGCTTAAACGGCTGAACAGATTCTAATGTTTTAGGGTTCCGTACCTCGAAAGGAAAAAATAAACCCTTATGGATAACTTCGTTGTACGTCTGTCTGTCTAGACCCTTATTCTCAAGAACGCGTGGAGGTATCAAAATTAAATTAATATCAAATATTGAAGTCCGCAGTCTCTTGGAGCTGAGAAAAAATCAAGCTTCTAAGTCAACGCAATCAAAAGATACGGCCGTTTATGCAGTTTATCTTTTCGTAAAAATTGTCCGTTGCTTGTTTCAGTAATGTTACATAATTATTTTGGTGAATGTAGCTGTACAATTACGGAACCCTCGGTGGGTGAGTTCAACTCACACTTGTCCGTTTTTTTTCACTCTGACTACACTGTTAGCCTTAAGGACTCTGAAGCCTCAAAAGGCTTTGACAGTTTCACTGGGCTTGGCAGCGAGCGCTGAAGGCAATCAGCCGCGAAAGCAAATTCTAATGAAATTTTATCATGAAATAGGACATATATGTGGCATTAGAAGACTGTCTCTCAAGTGTTACTTCCGGAACACATAATTGCTTGGCGACCGATTTTCAACTTGAGGGTGGTAGCTAGCCAGGCGGGCATTAGAAAATACCCGACCACCATGCTATGCTTAATCAGGAGGTTTTTTTACACTTAAAGCTGAGGCATATTGCAGGGATTCGAACTCGCATCGATCGACACGGCGTCCTACAGACTACCACTGAACCATCATTGCCAGAATTCTTTTTATTAATAACTAAGTAGTAAACCTTAAATCGGGCAACTGCAATTCATTATAAATAATTATACATGGAATATTACGAGCAATCAAAATCAAATAACAATTTCCTTTTACAATTCACTGAGTAAAAATTTGAGTAAGTTCTGTGTAGTAATATGCAATTCTAGCAGCAACTATTTTTGACTCGTTTCACAGAAACCACTTTCCAACTCCATCTAAAGTTAAGTAGTTCTTTTTAAGTGGCAGCAAAATGATTTTATAAACTTTAAAAGCACAATATCGAACTATTCTTAAAGATTGTAAAATAATACTTTACGTAAAATATATAGGTACATTTAATTGTATTTTAAACCTTTTTTTGGAAGCACTTTGGAATCTGTTGTTTTTTATTAATAGTTAAAAATCAATACTTATCTCACAGATTTTAGAAAAAAATAATTAATTTATATATATAAAATTTAAATATAATTGAAGCGTCTGTTTTTAATGTCAAAGTAACTGCTTTTTAGTATATGGATATTATGCAAGTGTAAATTTTTTTTTGTCTGTTTTTCTGTTTGTACAATCCTAAAACAATTCTATCTTGTCGGACACAATTGTCATGTCCTAGTAGTCAATAACAGAAGCATCAAAAGAAGATCGTTATAAATGTTATGTACAACAAGAACTTTGTAATTATTTTAAGATTCAGTATTAATTTTGACTTTGAGTTCACAGAGCATTAGTTATACTTTTGTTCCGACCTACGCCAAATTACGCCCTCGTACTAGTAAAAACATTAAATCTTTTATATATTATATACCTACCCTCTAGATGATTCTTTATACATTAATTAACCTTTATTGTTGTCTTTTTTTCATTATGATAAGCATTTCCTATTGACACATAAAAATCGAAGGTTTGGAGTACCTGATGTAGAATACTAAGAGCCCTATAAGAGCTATCGAAATGCCTTCTTAGTAAAAATTATTTAATAATTAATTGATGAGAGTTTTCTGATGACAAATAAAAATCGAAGGATAAGTGAGAAATATAACCAAATCTTTGAGCCCCGTGTTTTTACCCGAGTTAAAATTCAATGTTTTTGTTACAATTTTTGTCAACATATTCTTTAAACAACATAATATTACGTAAATTGGTATATAATAGTTAAAATTAGTTATAACAAATAAATATAGTTTTATCAATTTATTCGCATTTATACTCAACTTCGTTATTATTACTCGAAGTACTAACATACAGACAACATTACGTAATTATGTAAAATAGATGAACACTAAGAAATGATTCTTGAAAATCAATCCCCTACATTTTAAAAATAGGACATTTGAGATATTGCCGATGGGAAATCTTATTGAGTACACGACTAGTATTAAAGTATTATTAATTATTAGACTTCCTAGGAAACTCATAAATAATCAATTTTATTTCAATTCCAGATATACCGGAATACGACTTGCTACACGCGATTGGAGTGCCATTCAGCAATCCTAAAACCCAATACTTCGATGAAGGCTTAGACGGCTTCCCGGCTTACGGACTGATGCCAGGATCAGACATCAAATCTCCCTACCGACTGTTCATGCCCGAAAAACTTTACGAGGAATTCTCTATAACTGCAACAGTTCGACCTGCGAATAAAGATGGGGGTTTTTTATTCTCCGTCGTCAACCCGTTGGAAACTGTTGTCCAGTTGGGAGTACAGTTGATACCATCGGGACCTGGCTTGATGAATATCTCTTTGCTGTACACTGATGCGAATATATACGCTTTGTCGCAAACGATAGCTTCTTACGTAGTTCCGTCGTTCGCGAAGAAATGGAGTCGATTCGCATTGAAGATCACGACCGATAATGTGACATTGTTTTTAAACTGTCACGAGTTCGACACGGTCGTGGTGAAAAGGAATCCAATGGAACTGGTCTTCGATTCTGCTTCGACGTTGTACGTCGGTCAAGCTGGACCATTAATTAGAGGTGCATTTCATGTAAGTAATTCGTTATTTGTAAAATTTATAAATTACTCTTAATCCATTTCAAATTTATATCTTATAATTTTTATTTAAACGATTGACAATTTATTCCGTAACCTTTTTATCATCCTCACGAATTGACGCCGATACTTTTAATGTCTTTAAAAGTCAATAAAACGAACTTAGAGCGAAGTTCAATGACCGAGAGCGTACTAAGTGTTACTATAAATTCTAAAACTTATTTTAAGAGACTAATTAACAAACATAGATTAATACGTTTATTTAATGAACAGAATATCACAATATTAAAATTATTCACCTAAGTTTATTTTGCTCCATAATTTATATATAAAACAGGTAGAAATATTAGAAACACCTTTAAATACTACCGTGAGCATAGTTTAACCCTAAACCCCTAAACTCGTATCTTAATAAAGCAAGGTTTAAAAAGAACAGCATATACTGATAAAACTAAGCTTCTTGTAGATGTATCACAGAAATCCCTAAGCGGTAATTCTCATAAAACTTTTCTATTAAGTTGAAGTTACAGCAACTTAGAAGGTATCTTCTCCCCTTGAGCTAACTTGTTTATGCAATTATCTGGGTAATAAGTAGGGAAAGGGAGGTAAATCTCTTCATTGTTGCTACTTACAAGTTTTTATGTTGAGAATTTTATTTACCTACTTTAACAAAATTTATTTACAGTGAAAATACTTTTTCGCTTCTAAATATTACATTGTATTTCTCCTCTACTCATAATTCATACTAGAAAATTTTTCTTTACTTTACAGTTCCTTTAGGTCTAATAATATTAAGTGAGCAATATATATATTATTATTATACACGTAATTGGATTCTCGAAATGGCTCTAACGATTTGGATGAAATGTTGTATTTAGATAGGTAATCCTATACTATCAAAACTTGTCTATGTTATTGTCTTTTTCATTGTTATTTGATAATAATAATCAACTATTTATGCTCCACGTTTTCACTATAGTTAAAATTCATTTATGATTCTTTTGTTGTATGGTAAATTTGGGGCCGAAAATGTTGAGCAGTAAAATATAGATTTTACCATTTTTAGTCGAAACGGTAACTCAAAAAAATTTAACGCGTCTTATAAGAATGTAATATTATCATCGTCATCTTCAAGTATCTTCTTGGTTGAGCGTCATTCTTCTAAAGTCCGTTCTATAATACGAGTAATTTTAATAGAATAAAATTTTCAAAAGTTTTAAAAGTAATTAGCATTTCCTTTTCAATAATATTCAAATAAGCCAGGCTGGTTAATCGTTTGAAGAAACCCGAAAACAAACGTTATGTAACAAGACAAAGGACGCGAAAAGGCAATTTATCTCGAGAGACAATAAGCTCACTAAATAATTAGAATAACAAACTACCGCGGCAGATAACGTTCCCATCTATCACCAGTCTTTTCGTATAGCAAATATTCGCTTTCCTATTTTGTTGCCCTTATTTAGGGATCGTATAAGGTTGTTGTCATAGCAAATGCGTTACATATTATTCTTTTCAGCATTTAAGCTTTTATACTTTAATGATAGTTTGAGACGAGACGTGCTCGACTTTAATATCGACCCGAATTATTGGGAGAGAGAGGCCGATAGTCACGGTGCCTGACGAAAAAGGATTGCCGATGGCGTTGCTGTTCACGATCATAGGCATGAGCTTAGTCATCTATGCGCTTTGACCAATCCCCTTGAATACTCCAAAAACTTGGTTCATCATCGGCTTTATTAATCACGTGCGTAAGTGCCGTATTCAATCAACGAATGCTATTTAAATGATCTATTTAGGTTCTGCAATACGAAGAAAAGAAAGAAGATTTATACTTACTTTGTTTCACACCTTGATTAATCCTTACTAAATTACCTTTTTTCAAGCATTGATAAGCCCTTACGTAATTCCCTGATTCTTTCTATGCTACCATTCTGTGATTTTCAACACTTAAATATGTTCTACAGATTATTGCATACCATTGATATGATTTTTTATAAATAAAATAGAACCTTAAATATATTATTAGATGATTGATATAAAAATCGAGTATTACTATGTAGTTGATATTCAAAATTCGTTAAATGTTTGCAATACGATATATCAAGTGTAAAACTCGCAATAACGGCACGCTTGGTGTGTCATGTTCCGGGATGAACCGTATATAATCAAAGATGTTTTTCTAATGCCCGCCTAGCTTTTATACTTACTAGAACTAGGCTAGCTACAATTCTCAAATTGAAAATCGATCACCAAGCACCTATAGTTGTTCCCAGTTCCCCTACTAGGCTCAGAGTGTCTTGAGCCACATTATCACCTTACATTATTTGAGATTGAGATTATGACCAAACACTAAGACCTATAAAGAATAAAAAAGTAAACTATAAAAATAAATCGTTAGGAGACGCTAAACGTAATATTCAGGAATTCATATGTGGCAGCACCCTTAGAAGGTGGTAAGCCATGCGTCCCATTTTATCGCATGCCTTTGTAAACAAAGCCGCTTTTCGTAAAGGCAGATAAATAAAATACGTAAAGGTTTAGATCTAGAGCACATTATCAAACCGTTTGAAGAGTTTATTTATTAGAATTTATATAGTGATCCATAAGTAATGGTTGTTTTATACTAATATTTCAGTTTACATTTAAAATATAATTTTATTAATGATGAGCTGTGTCCCAAAGTTTCAATTGTGTTAAATTTTCGACCAACTCTTCACTGCGCCGCCGCACCGTTAACGATGACTGTGTCCCATAGTTCTAATTGTGTTAAATTTTCTATGAACTCTTCACTGCGCCGCCGTGCCATTAACGATGACTGTGTCCCATAGTTCCACTTGTGTTAAATTTTCGACTAATTCTTCACTGCGTTGCGGTGTCATTAACGATGACTGTGCCCCATAGTTCCACTTGTGTTAAATTTTCGACCAATTCTTCACTGCGTCGCCGTGTCATTAACGATAACTGTGTCCCATAGTTCCAATTTTGTTAAATTTTTTACCAACTCTTCACTGCGCCGCCGCGCCGTTAACGATGTCTGTGTCCTATAGTTCCACTTGTGTTAAATTTTAGACAAATTCTTCACTGCGCCGCTGCGCCGTTAACGATGACTGTGGCCCATAGTTCCACTTGTGTTAAATTTTCTACCAACTCTTCACCGCGTCGTCAATGCATCCGTGTAGATCGTTGTTCTCACATCCCGTACTTGCTTACAGCTTGCCAGATTACTTGACGTCCATTGTCACTACTCCGCTCGCCCCAAGTTCGGTGAAGCTATAAAAGCTGCAGCGGCTTCAGGCCCTCTGAGGCTGTCAGTATAGTCAGTTCTAAAAAAAAAACTCCGCTCGTTAGAGTCGTAGCGTGAAATGTTTATAGTCTTTATAAAGTATAACATTTTTAAGCCTTCTTAATAAATAAGGTATAAAATGCAAAACGAATTTTTAAACATGTAACTGGTAATTCTAGAGATTAGCACGTTCAAACAAACATACAGTCTCTTGAGCTTTACAATATTACTAGAGGTGTGCCCGCAGCTCCGCACACTTTTGTTACTACATAGTAGTAATTTTGTTTTTATTCATATTATTGACAATTCATATTATGTCATTATTATTATATTGTACGATTTGTAATGTATTATTCACTATTCTTTTTGCCTCTCAATTATGGTATGATGTATGCTTCCCGACCACAAAAATCAGTGTAGAATTGATGAGAATTTGATCTTTTTTACATTTTTTTTTGACAATTGTTATCGCCCATCAATTATGTAAGTACTTATACTTTCCATTTACAAAATTTCATCAAAGTTGGTTAAAAATTAAGGAAAAAAAATTTTTTTTTTCATTCTTTTTTTACGGTTTCTGAAACTAATATTGAAATTACTTATACCTACCTTATCAACTGACCAAGAATATAAGCATTCCGTGTACAAAATTCCATAAGAATCAGTCTAGCGATTTTCAAGTTAAATCCGAACATACAAACAAACAGACAGACAGACATATAAAATAGTTTTAATGGCATATTTGTGCTCTGTATCGTTCATATAGTATGTATATTGGAAATTTTTGGAAAAGTTATTAATGTACACAGAACTACAGATTTATTAATATAGATTATAGTATAAATAAATAATGTATTATCACATTACTTCAAAACCTAAACATGAGAGATCATTGCTACTTAATAAGCCTTAGTGGTAAGCCTTGTGGTCGTAAGCGCCTGATATGATATCGATCGAAGTCCTCGGTTCGATTCCCAAGTTGAGCAAAGGGTTATTGGGTTTTTCTATGAAATTCTCAGTAGCAGCTCGGAGTTTGGCTTTGTGCCCGATTAATGGCAATAGTCTCGCCCTCTATTACATGAGATCTAAAAGACATACACGGCGAACTCTGGATGTATATTAGTACACCTCTGCCTAAAACCCTTCGGGGATACAGGCGTAATAGAATGTTTAATATGCTTAAGGGGGTATTGCATTGCATAGATATATAGACTGCAGAGAAACATATCATGAAAATTGATATACATTATATTCAACAGTAAACCTATATTGTATAAAACATTCCAAGTTCACTACAATTTTATACGCTAAAGCTTTGTTGTAAGAATCCCGAATAAAATAGTACTGTATGTTAAGTCTTACAAACTTACCTAAACTTATTTTTAAGCCTTCATCAAACATGAAAACAAAACTATTCCATCAACATTTATCTATGTTTAGTCATCTTGACCTTTTCCAGGGATGTACCCAAGCATCATTTGATTTTTTTATTTATTAGATGTACCATACAGTTTAAAACTTGATATCTCTGTTGACACCATATACAGTGTAAGCTCTATATAACGACACTCAATTTAACAACAAACTCCTTAAAACGCCGAAATTAGTTGACTTTGATAGGTTTACCGTTTTTTCTATACAATGATACGCTCTTTAAAGCATCGCGCTCACTCTAAATAACGAGAACAATACGGCTTTATTAAGCGTTAAGCAGTACTTTTTAAATTGCCAAAATTAGTAAGAACTGGAACTGTGTACGTTCTTTTGTTTGTTGTTTTTTTTTCTTTATTATCCAGCACATGTTTACCTCGTGTGACGTACCGAAAATTCTAAGAAATTCTGTCTTTTGTTTGTTGAGTGATTAACTTGCACGTCTTTACCTCGGCCATTAGGCTATCGTTAGGTTGTAATACGTTATCAAAATCTTAGTTGCTTTCAAACTGTTAACATGGCAAGTATAAGATTTTTTTTTATGTATTGACGAAAAAGTTTTATTAATACGCTCAATAGAAGCGGGAGAAAAGATAAGTGATGTTGGAAAACGCTTTGGATTAGCCGCTAATATTAGAATAGTAAAATATTATAAATTTTGTTTTCACTCCAATTAACGAAAACTCTCTATAAGGTCATAAAATGCACAGTCCCTTAAGTGTCGTTATATAAAGTTTACATTCTATGTGAATAAGATCAATTTTGATAGCTTTCTCTAATTTTTTAATGAAACAATTCATTGTTTAGCTTAAAAGGTATCAATCAATACATCTGTTGTCAGTACAATGTGTAGCAAACATTATGAAAATATTTGTATAAATGGTAATTTGGGAACAAAGTATGATTTGTTCACAAAGTATTTGATTAAAATTGATAGTATTATAATCTCTACAATAAACAGTAAACTAAATTATTTTTGTATTTGGAACCGCGTATTTGCTGAGTGATAGGCGTCTACAGACACGATATTGATATGAGTTCGAATCCCTATAATGATGAGCCTGAGCTTTAGGTGAAGGAAACTATAGCATTAAGGTAGCGCATTGTCTAATTCCTGTCTGGTTACCTCAACCCTGAAGTTAAAAATCTGTCTCTAAACACCTATGCAGCTGCACGTGAGAGCCAGTCCCCTCAATAAGCTTAACGTGTTTACCGTGTTATATCATACCAGATAAGATTTTAACCTAAAATTTTTTGTCAATTGTCATTCGATTTGATTGTCAATTAAATGAAATCTTAAAGAAATGATAACTGCTGGTTATTGACTATATATCTCTGTACAGGAATTTTATAACTACGAGCTTCTGGAATTGCATGTGTATTTTTATATTCGAGATTCTAAAATGCTTTTTAATACGTACCTGCTCTCCTTATACGCGATACTTCATACATGTTTACAGGTAGTCTGGTCGAAGTTCGTATAAAGTTGCGACCGACGTGGGACCGTGTTTGCATATCAAATCTTGTAGTTTATACTCGCCCGAAGATTTGAAACATAAGTTTTGCGGTGAAAACTTGACCTCGTTTTGTTTACGAGTGAGGATGTTTTTCGTATTTGATCTTGCATAAATAAAAGTAATTTAATTTGTTATTGTATGTAGGTATTATTTTACCTAGTTTACAAGTGTAAGACGTTTTGTATTATGATCGTGATTACCGTTCTAACAACTGTAACTATTGTTATTTTGTTTTTTAAAGTGAAATATATATATTATTTAAATTACTATGTCCTCTAGTCGCCTATTACTCAAACTAAATCAATAATATTGTATCTTCATTGCATTATTTACTTTAGATTATACATGCATTACATAAATAAATTTAAAATAATTCATTAAGTGCGTGTCGGGCTACGCGCAGTGTAAGGTTTCGTAATTTCCCGTCACATTAAACAAACTTAACGGGTGCCTGATTTAAAAAAAATTGTTTTCACACACCTACAATATTTTAGAACTACTTATCCAACGACACTCAATACGATAGGATAGACGACAATAAAAGTTCATTTCCAACTTTACGTGTAGGGTAGGTACCCTAAACAATTTTTTTTATATACCCATACCATATTTCAGCGTTCTAGTTCTAAAAATCTCTGAGCTAAGCCGCAGGCAGACAGATGGACATACTTAAACTATAAGGTTCTTGTTAACTTCGGAAATCTAAAAATGTAATGTGGAATATAATTAGTGTACTAAAGTTCCTTTTTTTTTATTTGAACCATCAAAATGTTACATGAACAAAAACGTGAACAGTATTAGGTACATTAACAGGAATGATTAGCAGTCGGCAGCGCCCACTTTCAAATTATTTAACAGAAGAGTTTGCGAGCCATAGAAAAAAAAGAGTAGGTATAACAAAAAAAAAAAAAAATAACATAGATACAACTTACTCTATTCATTATTATAGTGACAAACTAGTATTGATATGATAAATACTTATCATTTGTTTGATGATCCTGTTTCTTATATCTAGTTAAAATAATTAGATAAACAAATGTAAAATCACATACAGATACGTAACACTTTAAATTATGGAGTTACCTACTCAGTAATAGAATAATCTAAAATAGTATAAAAGTATATTTTAAAGCTAAATTCATCCCCTATTGTTTTCAGAATTGTATAACTGACAGTGATAAGTTCAAAGCCATTATTTTTATTCGCTGTCAAACTTCAGATAAAACTTCAGATGTTTGAATGAAATGCTGAAACAGAGACAAACACGTATTATGTAACATGTTTTTTTCGATATCCTTGTTTTGTTCTTCTTGGCATCTTCTAAAAACAAAATGATAAAACGTGAGATATATCGTAAAACTGTATTTCAGCTAAAAAATTAAACGAATGAATTTGTTGTAAAATCTATCAACGCATTATAAAAATACAAACTTGTAAGAAAATATGACCTTGTTAGTTTAATAAACAGGCTTATTTCTAATGATAGATCGATTTGAAATTAACTGTACCGCTTCTTTCGAAATGTATATACTATTTTAAAGTTCCTGTTATGTTTATGTAGGTTATTACTTATCATACTGAGTGACGCAAGTGCACTAAGTAATCCATCATCCGAATTCATTTTTTTAATCGATAATGAAGCCAGTCATTCTCTGTACTTTGAATAAATAATGGGTTCGGAACAGAAAAAGCACAGTCGAACCTGTTTTGTAATTTGACCGCACGGGTTTCCCATTTTTACGTAAATATTTTAACTCGTTTTTTATAGTAGGCAAATTGACAATACTGTCCCTGACGGTAAGCAAAGTACAATCCTAACACATTGGCGACTACCGAGAGATCATAATCCATCAACGGTAGCCGTCGCTGTCATGCCAACCTGTATTAATTTAACTGGATATACACAGTTACCACATGGTATTTTGTATAATTAATAAAAGATTGTTCTAAAATCAACAAGTTTACTTAAAATAATATTATTTACTTGATAGACATGTGCATTTATCCGTATGTAGTAACTGTGCACGCGAATACCTATGTCTCAAGCATTCTCGAGCATGCATAGGGTTGCCATATATAGCTAGGCTCTCGTCGAGACGCTCGCAAAGAGAATAGAAAATGAATTTATTATTATTATGTATTGACAAATTCTAATTTATGCAGTGTTAGACGTAGCTTGATCTTATTTTGCTAAACACTTAACATTTTTATGTAATTCTTTCTACCCTTTTATATGTTTATAAAACTCCGTGCAATTCGTATTCCCTCCATATTTTGGCAAGTTAATAACACTCAACACTCTCCACAGTCCCATTTTCTTTGACAGTTTACTGGTTAAAAATTATTTGAATTAATTTTTGCACAGTGGCATTGTGCCCAGTTATCTAAACTAAATATCGACACAATTCGAGCATAATATGGTAATTTCTTTCAGGAATTTTCGTTTCAATTAAAAACTATGAGTGTAAATCTCTACTAAACAATTTTTGGCCTTCTACTCTTCAGAGCCAACTTATTCCCCCAATTGTTATTCTTAAAAACAACCGTTGCTCAGAATATCCACAACATTTTACTCCTTCCACAGAGCGACAAAGTAGTTTAGCGCAAGTTTTTCGAAGTTTTTGACCGCGCGGAAAATTGGGACGTAAAAGTGCTTTATCGGGAGAGAAGACGTAATAACGGTGACAGTCCCGATATATCAGGACGAATGGAAACCCTAAGCATGCATTATTAAACAAACCTATGGCTAGAGCTACTTTACGACTTGTACACTCGGATGTTTCTACGTCATTAAGGATTCAAAACATTGTTGAATTTAAAACACCTATGTTCTGTTTGTACCGTTGACTTTCAAATATCTTTTACAATGCAGTCGTCCAATGGACGATTAAATAAAATCTACTCAAATATTAATTCGATACAGTGGCATACGGGTGCATTTGACTGAGCTACGACCGCTTACTTTGAAGACAAACACGCCGGCACCTCGCTTTTGTCTCACTTGAATACATTCTAAGAGTGTACTATTCATTCGGACAACTATACAAATCCAAGCTCTGTGACTAAGCCGAAAAAATAAGGGTCGACATGACTGTATTCAATCATTTGACTTTCTAATTAAAAGTTAAAATAGAATTAATTACATGAATTAGGTAATATTGACTGTAATTATGTTGCTGACACTCTAGCTCTGTGGTTCGATGATATAGACAACGATAAAATCGTAAAATCAAAACAAAAAAGATCTTTATTAAATTTTGGCCCTAATAAGTTACTTATGACAGTCAAAACACTACTGCTGGTTCTAAAAATGTATCAGTCATCGAGAAGAACCGGTAAGAAACTTTTGCGATTGAACTACTGAATATTTAGCTATTACATCTTACCGAAAGCCCCAAACTTATATTTTCATAAAACTAAATGGGTATTTTTAGATCTAAAAACAGTCGTGCCGCATTGCAGTGCAAAGAAAAAAGTCATTTATACCGCGTGTCTAGATGTAGTCAAATATGTAAGAAGTGGATTCGGGTCGTCCACGTTTCACGCCGCAAGCTATGAGCTACTTTACAGAGATAATGCGAGCTTAAAGGGATATATTTGGCAGATGCATTGAGTGGCTGTCGAGTCGAGTACTTACATAGCCGAGATGAGTATCTTTCATAGACTCTTCAATTTTCTGACACAGTTTTATAAATACCCATACATTTGTAAAATCCCGTCCCGTATATTTAAACTAATACTTATCGTTGTCAAGTTTTTCACATATGAGGTTTTTCACATATCATATGATCATTTATTTAGTAAAAAAAGAGCGCTAACAGTACGCACACCATAAATGTTTCTTCTAAAGAGAGGTAGGGGAAGAAGAAATTTCTTCGGCGATTTCTCTCTAATTGGGGAAATCCGACTGATGGAATACCTCCACCCTATAAAAAATCGCAGCCAAATAACTTTGTGTCGAGTTCCTTGGGGTAAGGGAGTTCTAAGCCGACAACACGCTATTTATACCTATGGTATTGGAATTGGTAACCAGTATGGGTATTTGTCATTTTAGTTTTTTTTTTAATAGTTGTGCGTACCTATTACAAACGCTCACTACATCTACAAAATTATAAAATAATTGTATCACAACATCGTGAGGAGAAAATAACAATAATAAAAAAAAAAAAAAAAGATCATAATATTAATATAATAACTTAAAATATTGCTTTCAAATGCAATTCAAACATTTAAGAAATAACTTTACCTTAACAACAACAGCTATAAAACCTTCGAGATCTCATACAGCAGAAAAAATATTCCTTACGCATCTTGCTAATTTTTTATACAAGTTTATAAGAATAATATTTGCAAAATAAATACACTAGTCATACAACTGGCGCCATCTCATAGAATAAAGATGAATTAAAGACGTAAAATGCATATTACCATTAATTATTTTAAAGCCATATGTAATATCATACAATAGTACTTTATTTGTATTGTCATTAATTTACGGAAATATATAAAAAAATACTTAGAGGAAATTGGACTTTAAAATAGGTATAGACAGTTCAATTCGTTTGTGCGCACCGGCCCTATGTGTGCGTAAGGCGTATATAGAACGTGATTTTGTATGCGTGTCAAGAGGTACAGTCAACTACACAAGAGAGTTCTATTAGTTATTTTACTTATATTATGTCGAAAAATTGTATGTACATTTAATTTGTTCAAATTTAAAATAAATCAGTAGCTCAATTAAGTAAATGCACGTTTATTGAACATATATTACTTTATCTAAATTTTCTTTGCTACTTCCGCTTGACAAGATAAGCAGATATTTCGTCTTTCTGCAACAAAAAAACGTTTGTTATTAATTGTTGAGATGAACCTGAAAATATTAAATCTTAAACTAATAGTGGAGTGGTACAGAGAAATGTTCCTAAATGAAACGATTAAATAGATGCTGTCGAACCCGTAGAACCAAACGTTATTAACCTATATGGAATAAAATAAATGTTAAACAAATGATAATAAAAAATAATAAATAAATAATAAACTATGTTGCAGATGAGATGTGAAACGATCACAATCGTTTACAGGTGTTGATGTTGACTCCTCTAAAGCTAGCGGGCGAGTGAGCGCCGTCGTTTTTTTTTTCTGACTAACTATTACTGTTAGCCTGAGCACTAGAGCCTCTGACTGATTTTACAGGTTCACCGTAGCAAGTGGGCAAGCGCAGGCACTCAGCCAAGCGCCATCGATTCGCGGGGTAATATTTATACTTTCTAAACCCACTTTCACTTTTAGTAATTGCAAAGAAAATTTCGATAAAGTAATTACGATGCATTACCACAAAGTAACGCCTAGATCAATCAAATATGAACGTATGATTCCGTATCACTACCACTAGAAATATCGAATAATGAGCTTTCTATCATATCATTGTTTCCATTCAATGGTATTTATAGCATTATCTATATAAATTTGAATTCCCCTAATATTTTCTAAATATTTCGATAGGTGGTAGACAAAAAATTTTATAGAGTATTACTGAGTATTTTTCTGAATGTGTCTATCTTATTAAAATTAGAATTTAGCGTTTTAATACTTTGATCATTGTGATACGACTGACGCATTATAAAGCACAACTACTGGTTAGATGGATCATTTTCTCCGTGACGAACCAGACATTTTTTTACTGACTGTACCCGTATAATAAAGCGATAAAAACACTTCTTGATTGGAAGACGACTGACGGGAATAGTATTCTGTGCTGTGCGTCACTGTCATACAAATAAAAACGGCATGTTCACTTGCTCACGCACACATAGGGATGCGTGCAAAGATGAGTTGAAGTCTCTATAACATCCTAAATAAACAAAAATACGAAGTTTTATTTAAAACTGGTAAGAATACTGTATAACTTTTTATAACAAGGATGTCACTCACCTTCGTGACATCAAATTTTACACCAGGATCTCACCAAAAATATTGTGAAATTTCAAATAAGCATAGTAGTTTTAAGCTCGTTTATTATAATTCAAACTTTTAGAGTATAAATTACATATTGTATAGTACGGACAATAACATGACAATATCAAAATATTTTCGTGTTAGGTTTATTTATTGTACATGTATAATGTAACCAAATAATAAACATATCGGAACGTACTTAACAAATCTTCACAACACACGTGTTTTTCCAATGGATAAGTGCGGCAAGGGAAACCTTTTAACACTCCTCTAAAGTGGATACCGCTCTTACTTACACCGCAAAAGTTTGAATCAAACCATTCGATACGCTCTGAAACCTTTGCATTTTACCGTATAACATTTCAAAAACGTACACTCAGACGCACTCGTAATGACAACACACGGAGAAGTTGATTATTTTCCGCTGGTGAACATTTTTTTTTTAATTTTAAGCCTTAAATAGTAAAAAATAAGGGATAGAATATATTCCGTGAGTAGTAGTAAAGTTAAATTTGTTTGTTGGTAAAGACTTGTTGACGGTTTGAGAGGGACGTTATAAACGCGTCTGTATATCGTAGTTACGGGGGATGTGCGGCCTGTTTTGTATTTACAGTCGTTTTTAACCACCGTATTCATAATTTTATTTAAATTATAACCTGTGAATTTTTTATATTAGAATATTATATAAAACATTCGCATTTACACATTTTACACTAACACCTAATATTATAAAGTCAACGTAATTACAGTTACTCGAAATACTAGCTATAATCTACGGTTTCACCCGTGTTATGTTTATTCGACTAATCATTTTAAAATATTGTTCTCAATTCCCAGGCGTGCCTACAGCTTGCCAGTTTTCTCGACGTTCATAGATTCTGCTCCACTTCTTAGTATCGTAACGTAAAGTTATATAGCCTATAACCTTTTTCAATAAATATGCTATAAAATTCAAAAAAGATTTTTCAAATCTGCTTGGTAGTTCCAGAGATTAGCGCATTCAAACAAACAAAAAATCTCTTGCGCTTTGTAATATTAGTATAATAATATGTGTTCAATACATAAATTGAACATAAAAAGTAATAGATAAAAATATGTATAACAACAATTTATATGTAAAATATTATGAGAAAATTGAAACATTTAGTATAGTGTAGTTTTATAGTGACAACACTAGGTTGACTCACTTGGCAACACTAAATAGTAGACATATTGGGTTTTATGTTAAATTTGCAAGTGCATCCTTCATCATTACTTTTTTGTATAAATAAGTTCAGTGACAATAAACACTGTTCAAAGTACTTTACTGTTTTATTTAACAATGTGTACCTATTAAATTCTAACTAAATTTATATATCTACTCAGTGGCTGTTAGCTACCAATTAATATTTTAATACAATAATTAAGATATAAATTTTGCGAATATTTACGAAAGATAAATAAAGCAATAAACAATATTAATTAGGATTTGTAAATTAATCTTTTCTGAGTAATCGTAACATCCAATTTACAATAACATAGCAAAATATAAACAACCTCAAAATTCTTAGCTCCCGATTTATATTAATTAACTCTCAAATCAATTATTTCTTAAATAAATCATTGATCCTAATAATTTGCGTAGTTCAAATGAAAATGTTATCGGAACGAGAGTTCGGAAACTGTTTAAACAAGTTCGTCAGAGAGAAAGAGAGAGAGAATTGACCAACCACGTTATAACGTGGTCAGCGTATACATTACTTATAGTGACTCACTAGTGAAATACAGAGGAATATACTATTTAATACAGTAGGTAAAGTTCAGGTAAAAATTAAGAAAGAAAGTACTTACATTTATTAGATACACACATAAATTAAAATAAGCTAAAACAATAATCTAAAAAAAAAACGAAAATAAAACTAAACATTTCGTATAGGTGCATATATCATGTTGTTAGTGTTTACGGTTGATATGTGTGTGTACCAAATGGGCCTCGAGTCAGCATATATGTTGGAGGAGGTGTGTCCTCGAGCGCTGATTTTCACTCGAAGCCCAAAGAGTTTTGTTAGCACAACGATTAAAACAATAAAAATAAAAATGTAGTCGTGAAGTGACATTTGTATCGTAAGCTTGTTGTGAAACTATATCTTGACATCACAGACTTTATAAATATGAGTAGGTATAATTAAAGTATCTTGAAACAATGATGGACTACGCGTAGATGGATCTAAGTTCGAATTTTACAATGACGTTGAGATTTTGTTAAAGGAAAGTGTAGTGATGAGACCTTAGCATGGTGGTAGAGCATTTTCTAATCCTCTCAAGCTCAAAATCTGTCGTCACGCAGATATAGTTTCCGGCAGCTGCATTTGGGAGCCAGTTCCTCTAGGCCAGTAGTTCCTAAACTTCTTTGGAACAGAGACCACTTTGAGTGTCTTATTGTTAGCATCGACCACAAGGTTCGGGAAAAATAAACGGTCAATGTTAAAATCAACTTTATTTAAAACTTCTAACTAGTACTTTACGAATTGCCCATGTTACAACCATCCGCACTCACCACTACACACTAGTGAGCCCGCGATATAAGGAATTACTAATTTAAAAATAATAGAAATATCAAATTTTGAAAATTTTCCGGACCATAATTTATCTTTTGCGGACGGACCACTGGGTGAAAACTACTGCTCTAGGCTAAGCGTTTTACCATGTTAGATCACATCGTCACTTAACATTAGGTGAGAGAGATAGTGGTCTAACGATAACTCAATAAAGTATATAACATAATATTAAAAAAAAAAAACATTATTATATTCACAGAAAGTATATTCTTCCAAATTTTAAAATATGGTAGCTCAAATAACATGGCGGCTCTCTAGTTAAAACTGTTAAGAGTATTTCTGTGGTAACTTAAAATGCATGCTCCTAGTTATTATTTATATTCCATTTCACTATTGTGCCTAATAACCAAACTGCATCGCGTAAAATGCCGTCAAAATTATACAATATTAAAAGGCCAAATAATATAATTTTACGAATTAAAATAAAAAACCACCACATTACAGATATACCTAACCGTTTACTTCAAACTAGATAGATTTAATTTAAGTTCAATTACGTGCGTACATCGAGATTCATACATTCACGTTCAAGAGACAAAATGGCGTCCGCGTAAGCACGTACAAATTCTCTTTCATATGAAAAGCTTTTCTCGTGTCACGTGTAGGCCCGTCCAATGTCTGCCATTTCATATAAACTATGAAACTGGTAAACAAGCGCTACCCAGTACCCGGCATTATGAAAATTTCAGTGCGCAATCAACACTCTCCCTTCATGGGGTAATGACGTGTTTGCTTTAATAATTTGGGTGCCGTCCCTTCTTGTATATTTAATTCTATCCAGTACAGTACAGTTTGTTAGTGTTGGTAATTTCACCAGCACTAACTATATCGATTAATCCATTGTTAAAATAAAACTATCGATTTTTAGTTTCCAATACATAACACTGGGTACTTTTGTAATTTACGGGAATGATCTTTTTTTAGCTCATCCAGTGACCTAACAAAATACCGCAACTTTTGGAAGACGCGATAATCGTTTTTTATTAATTTTTTTCGCTGTCGTCCCTCGACGGGCTAGTCATATATTTCCGGGCTAAACACAATTAATAGTCAATTGATTAACTGATGTTTTTTTTGTACACCTTTGATTACTATCGATTTTTCGATTGTTCAAAAAAACCGATGTTTTACCAACAGTTTGCGAGCATATAGAGTTGTTAGTATTTATTTGGTCAGAAAAGTTGTTAATATTTATTTGGTTACATATTGATTTGATTTAGTAAGGACCGATAATATTAGTGATTATTTATTAAAATAATTTCTTTGAGGTTTTTTGTTTTGATTATTAGTCTGATAGAGCATGCATATATATATTCCTTCATAACTTTTCCTACCTCGGCCACAATTAGCGCCATCTACAAACAAAACCAAAAACTCACGTGCGACGCGTGACAGTTGAAAAAACAGTAGACAAGAAAAATGTGTCGCCTAAAAGAGCGCATAAAACTATTGCGTCTCCGTCGCAAATTAAAAGAATAAATCAAATAATAGTTAAGCTCGGACTTCACAAACCCCGGGGTTCCATAGTGCTTCAACAGTGCGTGATGTGCAGTGTATAGAAGCCACGAAAATCAACATCAGCACGCCCGAGGTGAGTGGCCGGCAACATACCTATCCAAATTCCTACCCCGCATGCTAGGGAGAAAATATTCAAAACAATACAAGTCTATTATGCATAAGGATTGAGCTAAATTTGAAGGTTGGTCCTGTTAAGTATTTGCTTCTTGAGAATTTTAATGATAAATACGGGCATGTGGCGCACCTGATGGAAAATGATCACTGCCACCCACAAACATCCGCAACACCAGAGGGCTCGCAGATGCGTTGTCAACATTTTCATTATTTTTTCCTCTGAGTAATGTTACATATAGAAAAAGTTTCACTACTCGAAAATGATACTTATATTAGTATAATATTTATATTAGTTATCTAAGAAGTTTGGAAAATATTTTTCATTATGAAATTTTTAAAAAGCTATTTTTCACATACATAAAGTATTGCAATTTATTGTGGTAGTTAAAAGAAAACATCGCAAACTTTCGTTAAAATCTTAAAACCGTCATGAGTTACGATAGTAGGGATGCTGCAGTGGAAAACTAAAAATAACCGAAGGTTGCCTCTACGGTGATCTTTACCGGTGCTTCGGCTTAATTTAATCTACCCTTGTTCGTGATACAATGGTGTTTTTATCCTTCTAGTGTATTTTGGCAAGTGTATATCGTGAGAAGTGGACTACATTTCAGTCTGGATCGGTCGGCTGCGGGGCGCGCACGTTATATACATACGTATATCATAGATATACTGTAAAAGTGACGTTTCCACGTGACATAATTTATGAGTGACGTGACAACGAGGTATTCCGTATAAGACGTTAAGGCGCGACGCTGAATACGTGACGTGATAGTGAAGTTAGCACGAATATTGAAACTGACATTACCATTAAATCGTTTCAATTTTCATATTATTGAATATACATTTTCACATTTATTTGTGATGGTATTGACATTTCATTATATATAATGTATTAAGTCTGTCTTGCTATCGAAAATGTTTTTAAAATTCCAATTGAAGCAATAACGACTCAGTGCTATCTCGTCCGGTTACCATGTTGACTGACGCGGGTTCGAATCCTACGGGTTTTTACAGTTTATTCCTTAAGAATTTATTTTTATATATAGCACGTGATACGTAAATTAAATGGGGAACAAAATCGAGAGTTAACAAAACGTGAAGTCATTATTCCTCCCCCCAACCCCGCGCAACGTATTCACGCATCTTATACTGAACGCGTGTACATTATGCATATTTGTAATGTATTAATAATTTTACTTTACCTATTGTATACATTCCAAGATAATCATTCTTAAAGACTAAGCTCTAAGCACGCGTGAGTTGATACACACAATTTGTTTTTAAAATTTGTAGCACGGCAAAGTGTTGTAGGTACCTAATAAAAAGCACTAATACAATCCAAAAACAGTAGCTACCACCGAGAGATCAACAATCTGTCTTATGTAACTGCTGTCATGCTGTCCTGCATAAATAGAAACAGGACACGATCATTTAAATCGTTTCTATGCACCGACTGAACACAAATACGACGCGCATACGCGAATCACTATGAGAGGATTTTCACCATAATATGCCGTGTTTATCGCGACCCAATTAGGGTGTACAGCTCTATCACAACGCTTTCGATATTTCCTCATTCGTTACTCAGCAGGGTGAACTACGTGCAGATAAAGTTGGGTCTCTCAACTTATATTAATCGGTAATAAGCTATTAAACCACAAAACCCACATTATTATGATGTTCATAATAATATTACTAAAATGGAGTAAGAAATGTCGAATCAAATCTCATTTGCCTAAACCGCAAATACCACTTCGAATATTGTTGAACAAAAATTGAGATTATGTAGGAAAAATATTACGCCGACATATATTATGATGACGGAAAATGAGAATTACTTTTTATTTCTTGGCGTTCGACTGTTTCTTAATTGTATTTTACTGTAGTTACTTTGTGCTTACAATAATTTTTTTTCAATAATAGAATAGTTTTTCCATAATAAAATTCAATACTTTTTTACGCTTTCGTCTACTACTTATAGATTGGGTTATATAACAATGATAATGATAATATTGAAGCGATGATGGCTCAGTTGGCAGCGTGCACCAGTCTTCCATTGGGCTTAGCGTGCTACTATATTGGGCACATCATCACTTAAGATCATGTGAAATTGTGGCCTATATAAAACCTATACCAAAAAAAAAACTAAAAAGTAAAGACGAAAATAAAATATCTGAAACGTCGTGTGAAATTCTTTACACAGCTTTTGAGCGAACTATCGTTTTAAATGAAACATCTGCTTTAACAGATATAACCTATGGATATAACTAAGACAGGATAGTAGGTATGCGAAATAAAATATAATAAGTTTTTTTAAATTTAAGTTAAAATTCTCTGAAGTAGGTATTAAATATTTTTTAATCCGATGTAATATAGCTAAGAATTCAACACTTACTTATAAGTCAACACTATTAATTCAACGATAGAACTAATTGGCTAACATGTATTTAACAAACTTTACACTTGTCTTTGCCTTTCCACGTCGAAATTGTTTTCATCGTTACTTAACGAACCTAAAATAAATCTTCTGATATTCTTTGTTCTATAATAGATACCATTATTGTTATTATAAATGGAACAGTTGTGAATACATAGAAGGCTTCGTCACAAAAGAAAGTCAGAGATGGAAAATATCAAGGAGTGGATAGAAGTTACCTACAGATTTTCTATCTTTACTAATTTGTGATGAAGTTCGGGAAAACCAATTATAATGTATTATTTCTAAGAATTACAATTAAAATGCATACGAATGCAAATATGCTATAGCTAATACACAGTTCGGGAAAAAGACAGTACGAAAAACACGCAAGGGAAGTCGTGGGAAATTCTAGTATTATAAAAATCACTGAATTTAGCTCTGCAAAAAATTACATAACTAGATTTAAAAATAAGTCTATAATTCTTTAACAAAATGTGAATCTCATCAGAACCCGGTATTCTGAACAGACTGGCAAAACATTCGGCGCCTCTCACTGTGGCCCGCGCCTATAAGAAATAACGAGGTCGCTCGGTACAGACTGGGCGACGACACGACGCCTTGACTGCGCTGAAAGAACTATACGACTTCGAATAAAAAGAATACGACCGCAGTCTAAGAACTTGATAATAAAATGGAATTTTGTGGTTTACTTTTTAATGAGTTACGATTGGTTATAAAAAAAGTTTTTTCTTTCACTATAATGTCAAATTAATATAGTAGAAAAGAATTCTAAATGCGAAATTATGTAATGAATAATATCTTCAGAATTATCTATATTCATAAATTAGTCAAAGAGTAATATATTTTTGTTTTCTAGCGCCCGCGTGTGTTAATTATTGTATGTATCGTTGTGTTAATAATCTTTGAACATATTGATCATATATGAACCGCTAATTATTATAATTTAGAAAACATTTTATAATACTTTGGACGTTGTACTATTGAAAAAGTAAAAGTAATATAAAAAAAAAAAAAAACATAAGTACCTAAATAAATTTTGCTGCATCACTAAAGATTTAAAGGGTAATATCGTACATATATATTATATAGATATAAATATGTATCATCACGGCTGTATTCCCCAATAGGGTTAGACAGAGGTGTACATTAGTACCCACAGTTCGCGCGGGATGGTTTTTAGGTCCTATGTAATAGGGAGCCTATTGTCATTAATTGGGTACAAAGCCAAACTCTAAGCTGCTACTGAGAATTTCATAGAAAAACCCAATAACACTTTGTTCGATCTGGAAATCGAACCCACGACCTTAGCATAGCAATCAGTTTTTATGTCTTAAATAATATCGGTATGATTGTCAATCTGTCATATTGGTTAACATTTAAAGTGATTTTAGTTGGGTATTTATTATCTAAGCCGTAGGGAGAGATTGAGGTGTGGTACGGTTTTTATTTAGTTGCCGTTTTTCATTCCCAAAATATACCACGTGGATGAAATCGCGGGCACAGCTAGTATGTAGGTAATAAGGATAAATTTTACGATAATTTGAACTTTTATTCATTTAATATCCATTATATTATTAAAAAATACAAATAAAAGCACATCTTATAAAAAATAATACGTAAAATAGCTATAAACAAATTATTACATAAAAATAGTTTTGCTACGCTTTTTCTCACAATGTTACAAGTATTTAAATAAATATCAAATACGTAAGTTTCGTGAGGAGAAACATTTATCTTCATCTTTTTTGTGCCTAGAAAATAATTGCCATGTATCCTAAACTTAGCTGTTCACAAAGACAGATGTCTACACCGAAATGAGCATGAAAGAACACGAATAACTCATTCTGTTAATTAACACTTATGTACTTAAAGAGAGTATAGTTGTTAAATATTGATACAGGAATAAGTTTGTTTTCTTTTCAAAACTACTAATTTCATTCTCTTTTACGGAGTTGGTGATGACTGCTTTTTTACGAGAGCAAAATCATAAGGTAAACAGAAAAAAAATTGTATCTCATTGCGTGTAGCAGGGTAGGTATATATGTACCACCATTTATAGTGACATGATTAGGCATATCGCGTTTCGGGATCAACCGGTGTGTATCCCAATAATCAAGCGGGGTGTTAGGGATGTGTACTGGATCGCGATCACCATGAAGATGCTGATAAACCCATCAAAGTGAATCTGTTTTGGTTTGTCGTCGCTTCGGGATCAACCGATGTGTCTCCAGCTGCCGGAAAGCTTGTAGCCCGGCGTGACAATAATGGATCGTCGCTCTTTTTCCATTGTCAATCATTACCATCAGACCCGTCATTTTGCCGTGTTAGTAGTATAAAAAAAAAACTTTTAATAGGTATTTTTATTTGTTGTTTTAATTGAAATAAATATAATTCGTATTTATAAAATTAACTAGCATTTTGCCAGAGGCTTCGCTCGCGACATAGTTGAGTTATAGCTCATTTTTTTTTTTGTAATTTCACCAAACCAAACGTCGCACGTTCATCGGTTTTCATCAAAAACGTAAGACGATAACGTCGTGACGTTACGTAAAAAATATGTAAAATACTGTCTTTGGCTAATAGATGTCGTTACTTGTAGTATACAAATTCTAACTCCATCTTTTACATCCTTAGGGTATTGGATTTGAAAAAAAAACGATGAAACATCTTTTGTACTTTCTAACGGAATTGATAAATACATATTTTCATAGATCTATCTTCAAAAATGACAGATTTTCATACGAACTTTCATCCCCATTTTCACCACCTTATGGGTTGAACTTCCAAAAATCCTTTTTAGTACTCACCTACAGTGTAAAAAGAAACTCGCATGCAAATATCACGGTCCTAGCTCCAGTGGTTTGGGCTGTACACGTTGATATAGCAGTCAATCAGTTAGTTATCCTTTTAAATATATATCTGGATTAATTGGTATATTTGTAGACATACCTAAACGTGAATATAGTTTAAAACTAGAATACTTCAGTATAGCTATGATTGCTCTTAAAATATCTTGAAAATTAAGAAACAGCGCTCAATGTAACACACTTATCTCTTTGATGTCATAAAGCGATTACAGCTCAGTGGTAGTTCACTCGGTCACTGCGTTTCAAGATGAGGGTTCGATTTCTACAATAAGTCTGAGCTTTCAGGCAAGAAAAACTACATGAAAAATTATAGAATGGTGTTTTAGCACACACTAGATTAGCGATGACTATAATTTTGATGATTCTCTAGAATTTGAATATCTTTCATTAGTCAACTGACGAACGCTAACTTCATTTAAATGATTTTTTATCAAGCGTAACCATAAATATTTGATTCAAGTTAAACCCTTATATGGCACATATGAATCTCAAAACACTACCCACCCTTTTGCAAGATATTTCAGTTATCGAGAAAAACCGGTAAGAAACTCTAACGGGTTTATCAATTAGGTATAGGTACTTTTTTATTGTGTAAAAATAATAATGACATTAAAGATTTTTTGTCTGTTTGTCTATTTGTTATAGCTGGATATAACTCAAAAATAGTTTGACCTATTTTCATGAAATGTACAGGGAGGTCACAAATACTTTAAGAAATCATAAAAATTTTTTTTTTTTTAAACTCTGTATCGATTTTGTTTATTTGCGTAATAAACACGTACGAAGTCATGACAGCCAGAGTAATTATAAATTTAAGTAAAAACATAGGTACATCACGGTTTTCAACTTCCATTTAAATTTCAATCAAGTAAATGTAATTTTATACAATTCTTGCATAGATCTGAACTGTCGAACATCTTCACTCACCTACTGATTAATGCAAATAAATACTGGAGTTCAATAGCCGCGGTACTATGTACATAATACAGTCTACTTTCCATACATTAGTCATCGGTAGATATACAAACAAATCTGGTTTATCATCTGTACTGTACATATCATCTGATGTAACAGAAAGTAGGTGGAAACGAGGTCGGCTTCAGAGACTGGACGTCGCCAGGGTATCGACTTGGTCGTCGGCTGAAGCTCTCAGATTTTAGTAGTGAGAAAGCGCGTGAACTGTGTAGTAGAACACGGTCTCTTGTTGTGGAGTAGAAACCGAGTGATTTATCCTTATGAAAACTTGATTTTGAAATTGACGTGTTTATAAAAGAAAAAATAATTTAGTGTGTTAGTTATTATATATTGTGTTTTTATTGTTTTTTTTTTTTTAATTTTACATGTTTGACTTTCATTTAAATTAATTGATTGTATTGATTTAGTTTCTTTGCAAGTACTGAGATATTTAGTACCATGATATTGTTGGTTATTTGACAATAACCTATATTTGATTAGAAGCGTTCTACGTCATATAAAGTTTTTGCGATTAACAGTATATTGCTTCATATTATGTCTTATTTTTTATTAAATATTTTTATATAATATTATCAGGTGATCAATTCTTGTATATACATATTTTATGTAACAGCTCTAACGATTTAGATAAAATTTTGTATTATGACAATATTTTACTTTTCAAGTTTACCAAGATAATTTTTTTTGCAAGAAACCAAACGTTGCTCTGTCGCTTTGATAATGACTTATATGAACACCGTCATGCTATTATAGTTCGAACGCTTTATTCCGTTTTATTATCTACACTTTTCTATATGTAGAAACCAAGATATCCATTTAAATTTCTTAATGTATAGGTACATGATGTAGATATTATAAGATTAAAGGGAACAGTTACATACAAAAATATTTTAATATTATAATGCTTGTTTATAGTATCGTTTACCAAAAATGTCTAAGCAAATCTGGCACTAAATGATCGCCAATTAGAAAACACTAATTTAAAATGTGGTTCTATTAGAAGAATGACAAGACGATTAATAAAATATTGTCATATTAGTTCTTCTACATTCCATTGACTTACCCTTTGTAATTGAGAAAAAAAAACTATAGTAAACTTGGAATGTAAAACATTATCTAAATACAAAAATTAAAAATGTAATTAAATAAAAATATACTAATAAATATAACGTGCTCATATGAGTTTTCATGCTTAGGTTTGCTAAAGTTAACTTCAAAGTGTTTGATATATCAGAACATTACCAAGGTGTTCACTCAAATCCTAACATGCGGAGTGTACAAATTATCATACTAATGCTCCCCTGACGCAATATTCTAAGCACGGATTTGGCACTGCTTTCGAGTGGCTTAACTCCTTTACAGAAATTTGTATAAGGCCCCTGTAATCGAATTCAATACGCAGAGGAGATATGAATAGTTCGTCAGTGCAGTCAATATCATCCGGTCTTTGAATGGTCTGAATGTGATTAACAGTTGAATTTATTACAACTTCGTCGTTCAAGGCGGGTAAACCCTTTGTATTTTTATTTTCTTTATAGGTTTAGCGTTTAACCACAATCTCAGCTGACGTTAAGTGACGATGTGGTCCAAGATGGTAACATGGTAAGCCTAGAATAATTGCCAGAACATACCTATAGGTGCATGACAATTGTCGACATATTTTCAACTTAAAGCAATCGATAACTTAGTTGGCAGCGTGTACGGAATCTACGTAGATCTACGTGAGTTCAGATTCTTGCAATGAGACTAAGCTTTTGGTGAAGAAAACATCGTGATTAAACTATAGCATGGTGGTAAGGCAAATTTAAAATCTGTCGCCAAACACCAATAGGTGTGTTCCGGCAGCTGCACATCGTCAATTAAGATATGGTGAGATTGCGGCCACAACGCTAAACATTTAGCGGTAAAAAAACTTTAGGATGCTAGTTAACCAGGTAGGCATTACAAAATTCCATACCACCATGGTTTTATCAAGATGATTTCCTTCACCGAAATCTCAGGCTCATTTCATCATTGCTTCAAGGATTTAACTTTATTCGTAAATGTTAGCAGTAAATTGTCACACAGTCCATCTAATATTAAAAAGTCATTCAAATCTTGAGATCTTAAGTCTAATTAGTTTGCGTTTTTCCAAATATACAGTGACAACAAGCCTTGAGGCGTAGTGGTAGTAACATCTCCTGTGTGACGAGTATATTAGTCATTTGTGTGGCTTTGTGTTAAATATCTATCTATATGTAGTAGGTATATTAGCTGTTTAGTTGCCACAATACAAGCTATGTTTAGTATGTAATTAAATGGCTGTGTGTGAAATTTTTTCCCCATATTTATTTATACTATTCACTGAAACACAGCCACACGAGTACCTACTAACATTTCACAACAGAAAAATATGCGGTGATGCTGTTTCCGCAAATAAATTATACCTTAATACATTTAATTAAGTACTGTATAAAATACTCATACTTCAGTGTTCGCTTATTTTTCTTTATGTATACAATTTCTTCTATTTGCACTACCGTCAATGGTATTTTATTTTGTGATTGTGTATAATGATAAGCTCTTTAAAAAAAAAATCTAAACACCAAAAAATTGTATTCAAATACCAAATACGTATAGGTAGTATAAATGTTCACCAAACCTTAGCGAGTAAATTAATGCGCAATTAATATGCCTATCAAACGATGTGGCTGGGTTAGGTTAGGTTAGTAAAATGTAAAAAATTTGGTTATAATTTCACATTAAAAAGGGGTTTTAATTTTGGTCATCATTCATTATTTATGACATTATAATGTGCTTTTTTGAGGTTATATTTTACTATATCTCGTATTTAAACGAAACATACAAAGCCTTTTTTTTGTCCCACAATACAGCTGGTTAGCTGAAAAAAAAAAACCATATAAGTTGTCCAATAAACGACATAAAGTGCAATAAAGCATTCACTCATTAGTCTGTTCCTATTTACTATTTTAATTTTTTTAATATTATGTTTTGATTATGATTTCTTATATCGGTTATTATTACCTGTAATATAGAAAATAATTTGAGCATTTTAGAATGTGCAACTATATTAAAATAAACAAAAATCATACACAATACTTGAATATTTTTTAACACGGCTTTAAGTTACAATCAGTTAGACTAATTTATCTCCAAATAACCACTTAATCGGATAGCATCATTATGCATTAATGTTATCAGTTCAGTTTACATTAAACAATCATATCGCAATTACCTTTATCGAGTGACGAGTTTAATTCAACTCTAGAAGAGTTCATCTGACATTATGATACGGAATTGGGTTAACTTAGAAGATTGGTGGTTATCAACATTATCGATTATGGGGAATTAATTATGTCGTATTTATGTAACGTAAAATAAAATAGGATGACATAATTAATTCACTTAGGTGGCATGACATGAGAAACCTTGTACACTGTAGTGGTAGAATTGATATGAGCTTTGACTTCAAAAGCACCACCGCTAGTTATTTCTGCAACAAAGCGGTAGCGTTCGCGATTCTGAGTTACGGTTCCTAAGGGTCTGGCTGGCAAGTGGTAACACGCACTGGTACACAAACAATCTCGGTGAAGCTGTCAAAGCCTCTAATGGCTCCAGGACCCTTAAGGCTAATAGATAGTCAGTTCGAAACAAAAAACTAGCATGCGAGGCATTTCAACTTAGTCCTCGGAAGTAGCTGCCTATTTATGCCTACTGTTCACAAACGTACGATAAATGATCGTAGATGTACGACAATCCGGGAGTTGACAAATTTTGGAAAATTGTTTCAAACACTTTATATGATCAAAAAAATACTTATGAATAATTTTTTTTTTTTCGTGAACACTGCATAAAAAATCATTAAACAATATTTTTTAATCTAAATATAAAGTACACCACAAAAGCCATACATTATGGTCCCGTGACGTCATCATTAATTTTATATGTCATTTTGTATGATAACTGTGACAAGTTTGATAACAAACGCTATTGTCTAACGTTTATATTTCCTGAAAGGTGACGTCACGTTTTCTAATCGACGTTTCAAATCACGTGACTCACTGACAAAAAATATTAATTTTCCAAAGGAAAAATTATATAAATAAACAAATTTTTTCCACATTTGTATTGTTTTCTGCATTTTGTTTATAGACCAATACTACTCAATAATTAACTTTCATTTTTAAACATACAGTCAACTCACGGATTTCATGCCCTCGTACGATGAAAGATAATACGTTATCATTAGCGGTTTAATGTCACTGGTCAGGTTAGGATACGCAGTATAAATTTATTTAACTTAATATATTAGTAACAGTTATTATAGATAAAATTTAGCTTTCTGCACTTCTTCTCTATATAAACTGTAACCATGCCAAATGACAGACTTCCGTGCACGCAATACGCTTAAAAAGGTGTCCGAAGTTTTCTTTTCACGTATTAATATTATAATGATGACAATTTGAAAGTTCTAAGAATTTATAAAAATAGGTCATGTATAATGCCGGTAGCGTTTGCTAATTTTGTTCACCGACGAGCTAAAAATGGTACTCTAGGATGGAAACCGGTAAAGTACGGTAATTCTGCTCCAATATAAGATAATTCTAGGTTGTTGCCGTGCTTGAAGTTGTAAATAACTGATTAGGCCTAGGGCTACCATTCGTCCGGGTCTCACCGGATTTGTCCTAGTTTGAAAGGTGTCTAGGAAGCATCCGCGCGAAGTTTTAAAAATATATTAATGTATTATAGATCAAAAGTGTAATTAAATAGTGGGGATAATAAAACGGAATAACATGTTTAAGTATAAAAGAATGACGGAAATCGTTTGAAAATGACGGAGATATTATGGAAAATAGGGAAGTATAATATAAGGTAGGAGGCTAAATTAATAAATACATAATAATGACGTACCTACCAATACTTACTCTGATTTGTATTAGAGACAGAATCGGATTAATTGGTTAATTTCATAAACAAAAACAAAAAACTGTATAAAAAAACCAAATCAGCGGGACTCGAACCCCTGACTACTCGTATACTGTATATACTGTGAAATCCGGTTATAACACACCTGAGCCAATCCCACGACTGTCACAGTTTTGAAAATCCTATAAATGTATATGTTTTCGCTACAAAAATACTTGGTAATAAAAGGATTCTTTTATCACATCACATTCTTTATCACATTTTTTATAAAATCGCGTAACACAATAATACATTATATTTACTAAATTTTATATTACACTAGCTGTGCCCGTGGCTTCGCTCACGTGGACTACAGAATGCCCGCGCGAATCTTGCTCTCCCGCTCCCGGTTATTTTAAAGACAAAAATGCTAATTGTGGGTGTTCCTTCGAAGACAGATATATACTCTTCCGGATATTTTTGTATGTCTTTTTAATGCCTATAATTATGTAGTAAACTAATTTGCTATATCTCTTGTAGTTTACTCAGCAGAAGCCATTTAAGCGCCTGAATTGATTCACCATGACCAGATTTATTTTATTTATGCGGAACCCTAAATCTTTTTCTAAAATAAAAGTAACGTAAGTTACTCCCTATAACATCAGCTATTTATCAGTGAAAGTCCCGTCAAAATCGGTCCAACTGTTTCGGAGATTACCTGGAACAAACAGACAGGTATCGTATATACTTTCATATGCATTTAGTAAAAAACTGTTATTTTGACATTACAAACAGACATTTCAATTTTATTAAGTGTATAGATTACAAGCCCATGATAGTAGAAAACTATTTAACAATTAGTTTGCCTCACTGAAAGTAGGCTTGGTGAAACGAGGTCGAACTCCGTAGACCAGACGTCGCCAGCGGTATCGACTGACTTGACTCAATAGATAATGCTCTGAGATTTTCAGGAGAACATAGACACAGTACAGTACAGTAGTACACTAAAAAGGAAACGGGAGTGTAAGTAGGTAAGCTAATTAAATTTCAGTCGATTTGCATATTAGGTTATTCTAAATAAGAAATAAGAACATTTATAGTTTATAGAAGTATACTTTACTAGCAGCGGGCAATAAATTCGTAAGCGTTGAGTATAGTATCAAAACTAATAACAATAAAGCAGCCTAAAATTCTTAAAGCTATTATACCTATAGAATAGCTTTCTATTTATAGTGAAATCTATATTTGATCTGAAATAAATTTAGAATCAGATTTGTTTTTCCAGAGATTAACATCCTACAAACATACTTAATCGCAAACTGTTCCTCTTTACAATATGAGTATATAATGAACAAGGAACATTGTGTAAATAAGTTTGTAAAAACAGATAAATACTTATTAATTTTTTTATAAATTTTAAACCGTAAAACCGATGCGTTTCTGCCATCTAAATACGAATTACAAATTCAAATCATTACTTGTAATTCCATTCAATCTTATCTATAATCTATAACGTTAATTCACTTCTTATCTTAGTAGTAAATGGAATATTAACCGAGAAGATAGCAATCAATTTACCATCCCCATTGTGATTGGTAGAGCGCCTTACACTTATCTGCCGCACTCGGTTGGAATATTCAATTGCCGTTCACATTTTAGTAGGCGATTCAAGTATAATTACCTAATGTTTTAGCTGGTTCACGATATTTATTCCAAGTATTGGTTATTTTTATAATTCTTAAATTAATTTAAAAAAAAAATCTAACCCAGCCAAGAGATTTGTCGGGATCTTTATATATGATCTGTCTCATCTGTCAAGTTGTGGTTTTTATATTCATTCATCATAAACTTACATTATTAGGTCCTATATTATACAGGTAGCATTGGTGGCATATTGCCTGATATAGTTTGCTAATAACTAGAAATATGTATTTTAAATTGTCACTAGATTTCCGTGAATAGTTTTAATAGACATAAGGAAAAGAGAAAATAAGTTAATTTATTTTTTACACACACATTTATAAGTAAAAGAAGCTTAATAAATTAATCAATAATAAAAACAATAAAAAAAAGTGAGAGTCTTGTTCAAAATATTCTATTGAATTCGACTTTAACGTTTAGTATTTCACACATCACATAACACATCTACATATAACTACATCCTAGTACCTTATTTCAACAAAACGGGTTTGGTAGCTTAACCGTTATAAATATAACAAACAAACGAACTCACTTTTATGTCATTTATAATATCATTAATGTTATTAGGAATAACTAGAATCTACCTATATTTTAAAACTAAATAATTACGAACATTTTTCATTTTCAATTAGCATAAACAACTGTCGTTCGATAACCCACTTACAATACTAGCTTAAAACATTCTTCTTTCAGTTTTTTTTCATTCTTATGCTTAAACGTATAAAATTCTGCCTTTACCTTGAAAGCCAACTTTGTATAGTGCCGTCAAGCTTTCGCTCACAAATGCTTTGTACAAAGCGCCTATTTTTCTCATTTAATGGGGCATAAAGGGAACCTAGATTTATAGCGATGATTGTTTTCACCTGCCAGCGATTGCATTGCAATTGGTGTTCAACGTCGATCGTCTAGAACTGACTATTCATTTTTCCATACTTTTTAGCCATTTAATTTTATACTAAGCAAAGCTTGTATTATGGTAACTAAGTAGCTGATATATATATATATATATATATATATATAGTAACACGCAGACGCACAACTGACAATTATGTTTATCACACAAAAATGAGTTTGTGCGGGAATCGAACTCGTGACTTTTCCAAACATTAGCCATAAAGACCCTGAAGCCGCAGACGGCTTTTACAGCTTCACCGGGTGTGGGCACTCAGCTGTGAAAGCGTGGTAACAAGCTCAAAGATATCCCCGACCCGCGACCTCTCGGTTCAATAGTAGGGCTTGCTACCACTGCGCCACGGAGCCTGTCTAATCGTACACTAGACAGTATAAAAATGACGGATATTTTACACCGTGTTTGCAGGCCGGTATGATAGTGACTACCGGTAAAGAATTTCCAATCTCTAGGTTTGTCTTTCTTTTATATTGTAGGTACAGTTCTTACCAACAAATACGGTACAGTCACACTTATCAAAAATTGGTGTATATTTTTAACTTTTACCAAAGTTGGTAATGGATACGGCTGCACAAATACGCTATATAAATAGTACATGTTTTACTTAATAAAAATTATAAGAAGGATATAAATGCTATTAAAATAATACTATACCTACATATTGAGCTTTCACTCCTGATAACTTGTCAATTTTATGTAAATTCTAATATTATTTAAATCACACACTAGCAACACTGTAAGTATTATGGGTATATTATATGTACTTTCCGAAAGTAATTTTATTGAATTATAAAATAAACAACAATAGAGAAATACGACAAGAAAATACCTATTATTTCAAAATTTTCATTGAACCGTTTTCAATTCACTTAGAGTGAATTCACAGTCGGTTTAAGGATTCGATGTCAACAGAGTAACAGACTTTGTAGAAGTGCAGTCGAACTCGAATTGTAAAGCAGTTTCTCGGAAACGTTCAGTCTATTTAATTAATCGTTGACTTGTACAAGAGAACCTAGTTCGGTTCCAATAACTGTGAAGAACTATCTTTGGACTAGCGTTCTTTGTAAAGTTTAGTATAAAACTATATTCATAAGATAGAAAGAAATCATATTTATTTGATGTTGAAAACACGCATATAATTATCACAGCACACATTAAATACGATACACGATTTTTTATCAAAGTCACGATGTTAAAAAAAATGTGTGTACTTATGTCGCCACGTAAAAAGTTACACTTCATTAGGATAACAAAAAAAAACGATTTTTTTCCCACGTACCAATAAAATTTTGAAGTTAGTCATCATACTATCATTGATAAAAATAGATTTTTTTTTTATTTTATTTAAAAAAATAATTTAACGTTGCATAAATATTATTTTAGTTATTATAACTGATTTAATTAAAAGATACATTTTATTGATTAAAATAATGTTTATTATTCATCGCTAATTTATTTATACACAATAAAAAAGGCAGTATGTAAAATTAATTTACATTGATGGCTATTTTCATCATATCGCACATACGTTGCATGATGTAAATACATCTTTTAATTTTACCCTCTTGGTACTAAACGTACCAATGGAAGTATAATTTCAATAAAGTTTAGCTTTATTAAAGTTTTCATAAAAATGCATGAGATATATATTAAAAGAACTATAAGAATTGCAACGAAAGTAAGTGATTAATTTTAATGTTTGGGTGTTACTATGCCCCATATAACGAACTTTAAACAATTACTAAAACGTGAGCTTTTAAAATAATTCAAACATAAAATACATTGAACAGTGCCAAAGACTACCGACTATCAAATATCTTAAGAGACTGTACTTGCTTGGAACTAAACATTTTTGTTAAATATAAACATAAACATTCCATCAACCCTTGAGAAGTGATAAATTCAAGATGGCCATGGTGGTATCGAGGAAGTTAAAGTGCTGTGTGTTCTCGTTGTTCGTTTTAATTTTAAGTGGTGTTTGTCTGGCAGTACTCTCGACGTTAGGTTTCTTCTATACGAAAACCGAACACCTGCAAGTGGGTACAGCTGAAAAATATCAATGGAAGTCGGGATTGCCAACTGTTTATGCTGTAAGTAAACTGCATCAAATATACTCTTATTATGGGAATTTATAATTTGATTATATTATGTATGTTAATTTAATTATTATAGTTGAAGGAAAAGGCTTGTAAATTACTTAGTATTGACATGACAAATGCATTAAGGCTGTGTAAGTTAAAGTATCATAAAATGTAACTTCGTATATAAAGTTGAAATATAATAAAGGAAACTTCACATGTTTTTGACATAATATATACATATATACTTAAATAGGTATAACAAGAACAGATAGATATTTAGTTGATCTACAATAGAAATTTTATATCACAAAATACATCCTTTCGTGATACAGAGCACCTTTGAAAATAAATCCTTTTTGATATAAATATCGTTTAACTCGTAAGGAAAATATGTCTGACATTTGTATTATAGTTAAAAACAAGTAGCATTACGGTAAAAGCTATTTATGCACAAGTCGACGTTAAAAAAATATATAATGTGACGTAATATGAGTTGCATGATGTTAGGAATTAAATGTAACAACTAAAATTTAATTGCTTTATTATTTGAGTTTACTGGTGTAATGGACAGACGTGACTAGCTAACTATTCAACAAGATAGTCATAAAGAAGAAATAGCCTTCATGAAAAAATTTGAAGCATTAACACCTTGATAAACTTTTTAGTGAAGAAAAGATCATGATGAAATCATAGCATGGTCGTAGGGTTACAACGCTCAACTTGAAAATTTGTCACCAAACTCTTGTAGGTGTGTTCCGGCAGCTGCACTTGAGACTCAGTCCATATCTGCGTATATATAAAGCGTGTCTTAAGCCAAATCGTCACATACTGCCGGGTGAAATTGTGATCAAACGCTATGCCTATAAAGATATAAAAATGTTGACGGTCATTAAATATTTTAGAATAATTAATAGCTTAAATTAGTACCTACGTCATAAATAAGGTTAATTATAAACTTTATATACCAACTTTATTATGATGGTATCTCATCATCATCATCTCAGCCGAAAGATATCTACTGAACATAGGCCTCCTCAAATAATCACCATAATGAGCGGTCCTACCCTATTTGCATCCAACGGGTTCTCGCAACTTTTATCAGGTCTTTTTTCGCCCTTTTACCTCTTGTATAAACAATATATTAAGAGAGAGAGAGAGAGGCGATCGCGATTTGATACGATCCACCTCTCTTCACGTTAATGTGTCGCATGCTAGATGGTATTCATATGGCACAAAGGTGAGTTGTATCATGATTATGTAGTATTATAGTCACATTAATTAAGGTCTGTTGAACGACTTAAGATTGGCCACAATGTGCTTTGCAAGATTATCAAAAGAGGTGATGGCTGATTCATTGTTTAATAATTGATTTTGCAGAGCACCAAACGATCTAATCTCTTTAACTTCTTAAATTTTTACTGTTATTCTTCAATTTCTTCTCAACTTTTACCAGTGGCAATAGTCTCGCCCCCTATTACACGGGACCTAAAAACATACTCGGCGAACTGTGGGTACACTTCTGCCTAACCCTTCGGGGAATACAGGCGTGATGATATGTGAATAAATATTCGAACCTGTTTCTCCCTGTTTGATTAATCCTTTTCGGATATCCAATAAATCAGTGCGAAATTTTCAACGGTTATTTAAAAAGAATTTTTGATCTGAATACTTTACAAACTTCGCCCGACAGTGATAGCCCGAATAAATTTTTAATTAAAATTTATAAAACCGGTTCCGGATATATAATTATTGTGACAAAACAATGTCATTAATTGCTACACAAGGTAATGTGATAGCTGAACTTTGGAAATATATCTCATTTATTTATTGTTTATTTAACCACGTATTTTATTTATGTTTGTTATCGTATTTTACAAAATTCTATTCAACATGCTATGTTATTATGGGTCAAATCTTGCATTTACATTTTTAAATACCTCTACTTAACCGTTTGAGCTGAAATTTGGAATACATATTTAACATTGATGACAATGCAATAATATGAAATCATATTTAAAATCAATGTAAAGTCGGAAGAACAACATTATACGTAAGTAGGTAAGTGAAAATCAGCGACGATATACTTAGTCACATCTAAAAGACGTAAAAAATAATTACGATGAACAAAAAAACTTGTATTATGGAGATATTATTATGATTCTTACTACATAATATCCAGGTTTCGTTCCTCTCAGAATGATCACGCTGAGAAGAGAAAAATAATAAAGAAACATGCACGGACACTAATCACAATGGACGGTCAGCACTTTATGCTTGTAACTAATTAATTAAGTATTATTAACTAAATATTATAAAGCTCCAGAGATTGTTTATGTTTTTGTTTGTTTGAACGCACTAACCTTAGAACTACCAATCCGATTTCAAAGTGAGAAGGCGACTTTATCATGAACATCGAGCAATCTGAAATACTTTAGGCAAATATGGGAAACTAGAACACCGATAGGTCCATTACCAAGTCCATTGGTAGTGGTGAATACATTTAATATGGGTGAATCCGTGGTTCAAAACTAGTAATGTTGATAAAATGAACATAGAGTACCCGTGATTTTAGTCAGAAGCCAAGATACTTTAATTAGACTAATGTAGGTCATACCAAAACCTTTTTGGACAGGTATTAGTTTTAAAATATTTAAATATACAGATATAAAATAAAAGATATTGCATATTATATAAGCGTGTCTTATCAGAACGGAGCACACGCAATAACAATTTGCAGTAAAGTGTAGGGTAAGGCTTCAAGGGAAACTACAAAGCTGTTAAGAAAATGACCGGTCGTTGCGGAAAGACGAGGCCCCTCGACGGATCTTAAGAGTATCGGTTATAGATACAGTATGATTCGATTATCTTCGATGTATTTACATTACTAACATCTATTCATCCTAACATTCATTATATGTGGGAGAATAAGATTATATTAAATTATTAAAACATTGAATTCCGAAAGACTTCCGGTACCAGTTGTGTAATTGACTAATGCGCTCTCCCACTAATGACAAGCCATTTTGACAAGCAAGCCGTAACATAAATACGGCAATGAGCCTCTCGACAGATCACAAGTTTGGTGAAGTTGTAAAATCCGTCAGAGGGTCCAGAGCCCCTAAGGCTAACAGTATAGTCAGTCAGAAAAAAAAATCTCAACAGATCAGAAGTTGCTCAGTCACGAACACGGCACGACATTACTGTGAACTATTTACACAGTTTATTTTTACGCTCCCTTATATATTTACTTACTACACTTGTACCTGACGAGATTTACAATCGGCAACAATGAATGGTTATATATATATTGCTATTGTTATGCATCGTATTTGCTGCTTTTATAATTTCTTGATTAATTTGAGTTCTTTCGCGGATGACACAAGCGAGTCGTCGTTAATCTAGGGATGTCATGACGAATGTTCTACACATTTTGGTGTCAGTGTTAGGCGATGGTTCGATTTTACTAATCGTTGGATAGTATGAGGAGGACCCCTTCCGTGGCCTACGAGGAGTCCAGACTTAACGCCGGTTGATTTCTATGTTTGGGGTTACATTAAATCCCTACTTTACGACGTCTCGCCTGTGTCATCCGCGGAAGAACTCAAAATAAGAATTATAAATGCAGCAAATGCGATGCTGAACAATTTGACTACTTCGGTAGTTAAGTCACAATTTAGAAAAAGAATACAACTTTGTGTACGCAATACGGGAAGTCACTTCGAGCAAGAACTTTAATTTAGGCTAAATTACAGTGTCTTAATTGTTTATTATTATTAATTGTTATTTAATTAGGCTAAATTACAAAATGTCTTAATTATTTATTATTATTAATTGTTATTCTCTTAAACTGTTACTGGTTCTAAATTTTATTTTAAATTTGTATTTTTTTTTGTTTTATTTACATTGGGTATTGTTTTTAAATTAATTTTATAGAAACTTTAAAGAACGACCTTAAGTTTAGCTCGAATACGAATTTCCGCCTGCTTCCCTTGTGGTCATTTTTTTTCAGTTTCTTTGAAATAATGTCCTAGTTTTTATGCGAAAATAGTCTAAAAGAATATTGAAATAATATCGTTTTTCGTATCGCATATTTAAATTTGGACCGATAATTATTGTTTTAGTATTTATAAATAACCACTGTTTAATCGTTTTTATAAATCAGAAGACTAAATGAGATTTAAATTGATACTTTTGAAGTGAAATTACGTAAAAATTTTAAGGATGAAACGCGTCACGAAGATGTGAAACGTTTTGAGAGAGAGAGAGAGAGGGATAGAGCGATTGAGATCGATTGAGAGAGAGTGAGAAAGGGCGAACAGAGCATGAAGCACGTAGCCATGGAGGCAATGTGTAAACTGTAAATAGTGAGTTAAATTTATAAATAAACATTTTGTGATAAATTTGTAAATCGTCCTATACTAAGCAGTTGTTCAGAGTAAGTAATATATTTGTTATGTTTTTGCTAATATACAATTTTTAATGTTAATTCGTTTGAAGCTTAGGAAGTTTTAATATTTACAAATAACATTTTAATTTGCCACTTGTTATTTAAGAATTTAATATACTATTTTTCATAAAATTTAAAATTAAAAATATATTATAAATTCTCTTGGCAGCGGTTTACTCTTCCTCCTGCCTAACCATTCGGGGAATACAGGCGTGATGGTATGTTTTGATAAATTCTCTTATCTAAATTTTATTTTAAAAGAAAATTAATTAATAATTTCTAATATTTAGTCTTAAGTTAAATAATAATCCAAACATACCAAATACAAATTCAGGAACGACAATAGATGTTATTTTTACAAGATATTTAGATAATGTTGAAACACGAACTTATATTGCATATTTTACTTATCATAATGCTTTAGAAACAACAATACCAATAGAAATCGCATCAAACAATGTAGATATCTATGAAATAAATTAAAATGAAATTTATAATTTTTATTAATTTTCGACACTTTTAATATTTTAATGACAATTAGATTCATTAAACTCCTGACATATGTTCTTTTTTCCCTCCAAGTCTCGGAACTGTAAAGCTTTAGATTAGTATAAATATAATCTAGATTTAAAAATTACTTTGCCAAAGAAGTTTCACTTCTGACATGTGCGTACAAATTTTTTTTTTTTAAATAAATTTTTGATGTTGCATTTTTTACTTATTTTGTAAAAAGCTAAAAAACATGATAACTCAAAAATGGTTCACTTTTGCATAATGCATATGGGGATTAAAATTATCGCAAATAGTCACCCCTATCACCTCCTAACGGGAATATGGCGAATTACCAATAACCCTGTACATTTAACACCCAGACACACAACTGACAATTATTCTCATCACACAAATGTCAGTCTGGCCAGGGTCAAACTCTCGAACCAACCACCCGAACAAAATTATATTACGGTTGGAAAAAAAGCCCGATCGAGTTTTCAGTTTTTCGATTACTATTTTTCGACATTTATGTTTTTGACGTTCATAAGTGCCTTCTTAGGTAACCCTGTTCTACAAAATTTGTAGCTTTTTTATAATCATGAATGTAAAAGATTATAAAATACCTGATCTAGATTTGAAATTACATACTATTCCTAAGTGCTATCTCGACTCTCGCTGCATTGTGCTGTACATCTGATTTATAAAATTTGTAGCTTTTAAAAAAATAAAAATAAACTTAATGACGTTGGTAAAAACAGGATCTGATAATTGTAACAGTTTCACATCACTTGTTTCTAAGTGCTATCTCGCTGCGTAATACAATATGGATGAATTTTCAAAGTTCTTATTTAGTGCTCATCTTCATTATAATATAAGAAGAAGTCATGTGCAAAATTTCATACCCCTTAACCTCGACATAAGCTCGGCGCTTTCGATCAGTAATTCTTATTAAGATAAACAGCTGCTCGTTTCACTCGCGTGGACGACACAAGAACGCGTAATGCTTATAAAAATCGTAGTTTCTTAAAACTTCATTACTTATACTGAATAAATTATATTATTTAGGAATAGGTATTGAGTTTTTGTTTGTTCTATTACATTTTATATGTAACTAAAGCCAAGATACTGAACTAAGGCTACAAAATTCCTGCAATTCCTGTAGTTTGTGAAATAGTTAAACGAGTTCAGAGGGTTCACACAGCTACTCAAAATTAACAACCACTCATATGATTTACATAATACTTGCATAGAACGTTATTACATTCATTCCCGTATTTTAGTGTGCCAAAAATGAGATTGTATATATTAGTTAATTTCTTAGTGATATGAATACATGGTTTAATTTTTTTTTTCTAAAAAAGCATTTTTAATAATAGCTTTTATTCAAAGCTGTAAAACGAAAAAATAAACTTTAAATTAACATCAAACCCATAAATATGTTACATTACACAATTTATATGATATAAAAGCTTGTCGCGAGATTTACTTGTTTAAATAAACAAGAATACAATAATTATTTAACTAGATCTTGACTTAAGTAAATCTAAGAAAAAAAGTATGTTAACCGTTTTGCAAAAGAAACGGGCACTTTAGACTTTTTTCTTTACTTCAATGAATATAATACAAGAAAGAGACTTTATTAATTTGACGATGTATTTGCATGATTCCTTACGATCTAAATTTCAATTTTTAAATTAACAAAAAAGAAAATTATTGTTTAATTGCTTTACTAATGGTGAGAATTGCTGAAACCGTTTGAAAGCAAAATACTATAAGACATTAAGCTATGGAAGTAAGCGAAGTAGCCCCCCCGCCCCGCCCCACCTCACAATTGCTATATCTGTTATCTGACGAATCTTACGTACCTACTGTGAATGCAGCAGAACTTAATCTTCGCCCCAAAGTTTTAATATGCATTTAATTGTCTATAATACTTTTAGAAACCGTATTTTTTTTATATTCTCAACTGCTTTTTATGAAATTTGGTACACGTGATGTAATATCATGTCATTTCTCACGGTAGGCTATATAAATTATTAATAATTTGAGTAAAAATATAATTAAGATACGATAATAATTAGGAACTACACTCATCAAAAAAGTCTATGCAACATGTACTAATTTAAATTTTAGGATGGTTCTTTTCACATTATAACGTTGTATTTTATTTTTAAAATAATATCTTTAGGGTTCTATGATGTAAAAATAACAGCTGTTGTCTTTATAAGTTCTTTTAATAACAGAAATGAACAATATTAGAATATACTGTAGAAACTAAGATACATAAGAAACTAAACTTTTTTCTTACAAAATGAAATTTCTAAAGAAAATGTATTTATTGTGAAAGAATAGAACAATTTAATACAAAGTATGGGCTCTTTTGCTATTCAGAACTTTTCGGCAACGATTATTCATTGAATTAATGAGACTGTTTATGTCATCTTGCGGTATTCGCTCCCAATGGAATTGTAGCAAATCCTTCAGCTGTTGGGTTGTTGTCGCTCCGTCCAAGTCCTTCAAAACACGTCTCTGGAGCATGTCCCATGCGTGCTCGATGGGGTTGAGATCTGGCGATTGTGCAGGCCAGGGCAATACCCGGATGTTCTCCCTTGCAAAGTATTCACTGGTTCGCCGAGCTGTATTTGACGCGCATAGTCATGCATTAACCTAAAATTGGAGCCAAAGGTTTGTGCAAATGGGTAGACATAAGGTCTGGGAATATCCTCAATGTAATTTTCAGCATTCATGTTTCCATTTACAAAAACGAGCTCAGTTCGCCTGTTCCTCATAATACCCGCCCATAACATAAGTGTTGAGCCGCTGTATGGATGAACTTCCTGAACGCACCTGAGCCTTTCAGTATTTCCGGGCCGACGATACACTCGTACCCTTCTTGTATCAGGCTTAAACCCGAATCGCGACTCATCGGAAAACATAATTTTATCCCATTGTTCCTGGGTCCATGTTATGCGGTCTCTACACCATTCATATCGACGAGCGCGATCCCCGTGACATATCGGTGGGCACCTGATTGGGTGTCGAGCTCGTAGACCGTACTCATTCAGTCGATTTCGCACAGTTTGAGGACTTACATCAACACCACTTGAAATTTGTAGCCTCAAACTTATCTCTCGAGCGGTTAACTTCGGCTGGCGTCTTGCAGTCAGTTGTATGTACCGGTCTTGCCGAGTGGTTGTACTCCTTTTACGGCCTGGATGCTGTTCAGCGGGTTCTCCTGTATTATTGTAGCGCTGCCAAAGACGACAAATAACACTTCTATGAATGCCAAAATGTCGAGATACCTGAGATTGATTACTTCCCGCTTGCAACATCCCTACAGCTCTTTGCATTTCATCTGCCATCAAATGACGTCGCTTCATGACGTAAAGAATATCTAACAATTCAATTTTGTCGCTAACTTTATTTAAATGGTTGGTAAAATTATAAAATCAAGACTAAACGTAGCAATTAAAACGCACTTAAATTCAAACAAATTCGCAGTCATTTGAATTTTATGAAAAAACAAAACATAATCAAATTTTTTTTTTACAACCAGCCAGTATGTCATCAATAACAAAAAAGTTTACTTACCTATGCACTTTATTTGAGTAAATATTTAGAAATTAATTAATATAAATGGAAAAATTTGTAATATCACGCATGTTGCTTAGACTTTTTTGATGTGTGTATCTAATGAACGCGTTTAGAATCATGGAGCACCGCTAGTATTATTATTATATATAAGTTATTAAATTATTCAATGAAACGATTCATGAAGCAAATGGTTATAATAACTTACGTTGTATAATTGGTTTTCATATAAATTAAAATTAACATTTGAAATACAAAAATATAATTCTAAAATTTCACAAAATAAAAACTATATTAAATGTTACAATAACCACAAAAAACGTAAAGTTCAATACGAACTCTCAGCAAAATTGAATAGGATAGACATCAACCTGAGCAAAAGTATCGGCAAATACACCAAAGTTGCATGTGCATCGATAGTGTGACCATATTTATTCATTTCTACGGGTTTCCTGTAATATTTTCATCCATGTTAGATTACATTAATACATCTCTGTATTTAAAGATGTGGGGAAGTGGGTATTCTTTGTTACAAGTTTATTCGTACAAATAAAGTTATCTAAAAGCTCAAAGCAATATCGTATTATTAAGATCAGTGAAATATCGATCCAAAATCTACTGATACGCGCCCTGGAAATTTACTCCTTAACGTGTAATCCGTAATGGTGGTAACTGGTGGTAGTCAGTAGGGGATCTGTAGCTGACTGCGTCGCGACCACCATGCAAACGGTGATAAACTCGTCACAGTGAATCTCTTTTAGTTTTTCACGTTTCGGGATCAGGCAATGTATATCCAGCCGCCAAGAGACTTGCAGGCCGGTATCACAGTAACGACCACTCACGACGAAGAATCATTATGTGAATGATGGTGATGTCTTGAATTGACTTTCTCTCTGTGCATTCACTAAATTATTAATCTGGTTATTGAATATAAATATTGTTTCTAAAGATAGAAAAAAAAAGTAAAAAGAGATAATCCCGGTCAGGTTTTTTTGTAGGCTCTTTTCGATTACTGTTTTTTTTCTGCCCAGTAGCCGTGTTTTAACATCTATAAGTTTCTTCTTAGGGCCTAAATAGGAAAAAGTATTTTTGATTTTGACCAGCGATGGAGTTTCATTACGTTGGTGGTCACCGTTGCTTTTGTATTATAACCTGCTTTACATCAGGGACAGTAAAGTACTTTGTAGTGATTCTTAAAAAAAATAGTATCGCAGCATACGATGAAGAAAAACATTGTAAGAAAATCTAAAGGGTTCAGTAATGTTCTAGTAGTACCAGAATCACCATAGAGTGATATTGTTATTGAGTCTGCATATGAAATGGCCTTTTCTTAGTAGTGAAGCATTTAAAGGGTGGTTTTAATATTAAACCTAGAAAACTTTGACTCAAGACACTAGTACTTCTTTAAACCCTTAAATGATTTTAAAAAGGTTATTATTTTTTAGATTTTTTAAGATTCAATCTCACCTGTATTAACGATGTAGCTGAAGATTGTAACACGCTAAACCTAAAGTGACTAGTACTGGGATCTATTTATGTATACAATGTAATATATCTATAAAATAAAAAAATAAAAAGTTCCTTTTCACCTACTGAACAGTTAGTCTAAACTAAACCGTTTCCTTTTAGAACAAAATACATCTTTAAGGTTCAACTTGTGATAAGGGAACTGACTTGTTAGTGCCTCATTGCTCCTGAAAAATGTTTGTAGTAACTGATTTGGAAAAAATCACTCTAGTGTAAAATATGAAATGTGTTTATCTTAATTATTATCCAAAGTATTTTTAAAGTATCACTTTTATGTTGTCACCCTACATACTGCAGAAAATAAAATGTTCGTAGAAAGGAATTACTTTTAGTCCGGGCTTTCGATTCATGAAAATCGAGGTGGGCAATGGAAAACTCACTTTTGACCCCGCAGTATTTTTAATTAAACATTTCGGCGAGGCAAAATTCTGCGACCCTATCGTTAGTCCGATTGCGTAGTTTCTCTGCGGTTTTCAGTGTTTCGCTTTGTATTTACTTCGTAAGCGTAATAGTTTTAACATACCCTCGTGAATGTTACGAAATTCGCACAAAAACTCTTGAAACAAAGGTAGACGGTTACACTTACTAAAATTTCGGGAAATATTTGTTCGTTTGCGTAAATTACAGGAATTAAACATTCTAGTTAAAACAATTTATTAGTAAGGGCTGATGTAAGTAAAAATTTGTATTTACTTATGTACAAACGTAAGACGTTTATGGTTTTTTGGCGTAACAAAACAATAATAATTCCAAAAGTTTTAACTCGCGAGCAAACAATATGATGAAATAAGCCATCTATAATAACAATGTAAATTAATATATCTGACATTTTTGAATTGTGTAAAAATAATTCTTCATCACACTTGCACGTAAACAGTGTCATAATATTATGCAGACTATCTTGGGTGTAACCCTCTAAATAAAACCCGAGGAGGGCCTTTTTTGCGCTAACGCCCGAGGGCGTTATGGTTTTTACAATTGATACATTTTTTTACAATCTATTTGGCTGTATGTGTTCATTGCGGCTTTTACGTTTCTGAACGCAACATATTTGTATTAAATAAAGAACACTAGTCCGCCAACCACATTAAAAAAAGTCTGCTCTTCGCAAATTTTGTAATTGTTGAGTTGACGAGTAGGTATTGTGAAGTAATATTCATTTTCTTGACATTGTTTTATTTATTTACTTGCAAATCTATTGAAAAACATTCTACCTTACACGGGCGGTACGGGAATTATGAACTTCGACTTCGGGCTTCTAATAGACTCTCGTTCTTAATTCCTTATTTACCGTTTTCAAGACACAATTTAGTATAACGGTGTATAGGTAAGTAATTAAAAAAAAAAACAGAAAACAAATTCACTTTATTATCATTCATGGCTAACTTCATTATGTCGCACTTCTGTCACATAAAGCGCGCGTATCTTTCGTGAAGTATCTTTCTACACATATAAAACATATTCACAATCACCTCTTTAGTACAAATAATTAATATAGTAGGTATAGATTTCTAAGAAAGAATGAACATTACGTATAACTACTATACATTTTAAAACCATTTAACCCTTTCAAATGGATTTTTATTTTGTATTAAACATTAGTAATACAAATCTTATAAATTAAGTACAGAACTGTGGCTTCAGAATTACTTAGAATTTTCATTGTATAATTTAAGAAGTTGAAGTTGTAACTAGACCATTATTAGTTTCCAGCTTTCAATTGTGTCTCCGAAGTGTAACTGAATCTTCCTTCCTCGATATTAAACTTGTTGCACAATTTAATAATGAACAATATCCGCTTGTTTTGTAACTCAAGCATAAGCTGCCTCTACATACTATGGTAAATAAACTTAAATTACACAAATTTAATTAAAATTCAAATTAATATGGAATTGCTATTCAAGTAATTATCAACACTTAAAACTATTATGCCATCTAAATGCATTTTTCTTTCATCTTTTGCTTTTTGGCCACGACTTCGTTCTCTGTTAACTTTTAAATGAAACCCCTCGCGCGCCATCTACCGTAAGCTATTTGTACTAATATAGAATAACAACTCAACAAGATTTTCACAACTGTTTGCTAAATACGGGAAAAACACACAAAGAAATATTTATTACCCGTTATCTTAAATAAAGATTTTATTTTGGGGCAAAATTTTATTCCAAAATTCATGTATCATATGAATTATTTATTTGTAATTATTTACTTAGTTATTTGTAAATATAAATCAAGATAATCCCGGATGAGTAGTTCTAGATTCTTTCCTTTTTTTCAAAATTTATGTATTATCGATTGATTGACAATATACTTGTATATTATTCAAAATAAAATTTCAAGTATTTGAAAATCTTCGTAATGCACATCTAAGATATTATATAGTTTAAGTTTTAAAACTTTTAAGGTAACAAAATAAAAAGAAATGCATTACGAAATCTTTTACTTCGTTCCTGGCAGAAATCGACTGAACCAACATAACATGATTTGTTTTAACTTACGACTTTTCTTAAAAATAACTGTATCCTCGTGTCGGAGGAAGTTGGACGTAAAAGCTATCCTTTGGCTAACTTCGTTTTATATTTAGTGCATTTGAAAGCGCTGCATAGCACGACCTGTGGCGCGGCGTACACGCATCTGCATTATACCGGTTCCGTGTATATTCGTTTTATTTAACTTTAACTATATACATTTTTGTTCGAAAACAAAATAATAATAATGATATTTTAAAATCGGCAATTTAAAAAAAAAATGTCATTACATTCGACATTCAAAAGTAACGGTCGGTAAATTGTCAATCGAAATGAGATCGTTGTTATCTCGTGTGTTAATTATCATTATAATACAGGGTGCATTTCAAGAGCTCAAGTTGTATGGATCACCATCACAGGCCGAAATACAGTGCGTCAACACATTCGAGGTAAGCTGAACCGTTCCTTTTTTTAATTCAAAATATTATAAACCCTTTACCTTTTTCTATAGGAAATTTATCACAAATATATACGTTAGTCACTTTTATCCCATGTGTTTTCAGTTAAAAAATGAAAATAAATAACTTCTTTATTCACTTGCTTTCTTTGCGATGTACGAATATTTTAAAGAAGTCAATTTTACGCACGAACCAATTTGATCAACGTCTAAATATTGGAAAGTTGTGATATCCGAATAGTTCCAACCTCGGTATTTATCAAGAAATTTCATTAAGCTATCACCTGACTATGAAGGAAAACATTATAAGGAAACAACTGAGACATGTTATCGTGGTACTATCTGCTAATAGGAAAAACAAATAACAATATGTTTCTCGGCAATTGAAATCAACAAAATTTCTAGGATTGAAATGGTGATTAAGTTGTATCACATAGTATATCGGGAGAGGCCGTGGGACATCTAATAGGTTTTTTATATCAAAATATTTCTAGGTTCACATATCACGTTGGACAGCTTCAGTGTTTGTTATAGGTATTTATAATTAATTATCATACATAAACTGTGATTATTTTTCATAGTAAGCGATTCCGAATTACACTTAGGTATTTCATAACAATTATTTACCAATGCATTTACTCGGTCATATTGTTATCTCCTCACAACATATATTAAATAATCCGATAGATAAGATTCTGAGGCAATGAAATGAAAAAGAAACACATTGTCTGTTCCACAGAAATGTACAATTTTCAACGTTTTAACAGGAAATTGCCCGAGGCAGCGACGGAGACGAGATTGACATTGACAATCTTTTGGTGATTACAAATACAATTTATATTGAAATGCGAGCTTCAATTTCACCATTAACACAATCACTAACACGATCTTGGGTGTCTAAAATGTTCACTAAATATGTTTAGGTGCAGCACACTAACACCTGTGACGTCATAACCTGCTTTATCACTAATCACGGTATGCTAATGAAATGTGTTGTTCATCCTTACATTCATCAATCGACACAGACTAAACGTAATTTACTTGATAGTCCCAAGTTTTATTTAATTATATTAAACAATCTATAACATAAAGCGATATTTTAATTCATATAAACCGTGGTATTAATTTAAAAATAAAGATAAATTAGCTTGTAATAATACTTTATTATTTCATTGTTTTATTACTATTTAACACTCTTTTTTGGCGATTTATAAGCTAGCTCTTGATATTAAACGAGAAGCAGATTCTCGAGTGCATATAGACACTTATAACTACTTCGTGACTGATTTTCAACTTGAATGTGGTAACCAAGCAAGCAAGTGCTATAAAATGTTTCGCTTCAGCGAAAGCTGAGTAACCGTAGAAATTGTACGGACATGGCGTCGAACGATGTAAGTTTGAATCCTTTCTTTTAAGATACTGGTACAAGAAAATATCGTAATAAAACCATAGAATGGTGGTAAGACGTTTTCTAATGCTCGCCTTGTTAACTACCACCCTCAAGTTCAAAAACTATCGCCAAGCACCTGTAGGTGTGTTCCGGCAGTTGCACTTGAGAGCCAGTTCCTACACTAGGCTTAGCTTGTTAGCAACTTTAGATACATCGTCACTTTACATCAGATGAGGATGTGACCAACGATAAAATTATAATAAAAAAACTAACATGGAAGCTGTGATCGAATGCGCTACCACCGTGCACTCAGTACAAAAATAAGGAGTCAGTTCTTGGTATTCAATCGTTATGTCATCATGTTATTTGATACAGATAATCTTTATTACGGGAGTCAAGATAAGGGCAACGTCCGCTTTACTAACTCGCGGACGGCATCTGCAATAAAACAAATTGAACGTGATATATAATCATAAAATGAATTTATGAAGTATATTCCAAGAAATTACTGACCCAGTTTCTGAAATAATTTGTAGGCTTTTGGAATTTCGTTTTTTTTTTTAGATAAATAGCAAAATTTCAAATTCAAAATTTCAAAATTCCAAATAAATTTCAAAATTTGAATCTTAAAATTTTGGGAGAATTAGATTTCTATTATATTAGACACTTTATGATTAAACTATAATAGAAACAGGTTTTTATAGGTACCTATTTTGTACTTTGTTGTTATATATTACGAATAATAAACATGGATTTACCTAGAAAACTTAAATTTTTACTTGGATTAAATCAAATATCAAATAATTTGTAACCTCCATCTTTATCAAGTTCATTAGGTATATTTTCTTCGTTATGTAACTCCAGAATCATAATTATGCTAATAATAGATTCTGTTTGACTTTGTATCTCTCAGATTTTGATTTGGTAATAAAACAAGCACGATATATCCTGAATAATATTCGTGGGGAGAAAGTTCCCCGAGACCTTTGTTCGTAGGTCGAGCAAATACACTTGTGCCCGCTATCGCACCCTAACGACTCTTACGTTTGTACCTCTATATACTATAGGTAGATATTCGCAGGCAGTTCGAAACAAAAGTGAAGACGTTGATATATATACATATTTATAATTTAACTTTTGCAATAACAGGTTTATTACTGGCATTAAAAGAGATTTATTTATATACTTATTTTTAAATATTACTTTAAATTCAAGAAGTTTATTTTATATTAGTAGAAATACCCAACCTTGCTCGGATTATAAGTAATGTTATCTTTAATCGTTAAGAATTTTTTTACGGATTATTGCCTGAATCAATTAATGACACAAAAAGGTTAATAATTTTTAAAGTTTACTAGCTGACTCGTATGAATATTTCGCACGTCATACCGTTAGAGATGGCACATTGTACATGTTACTTGAATATATTTTCATTAGAAATACCAACGTTTAATTTTTAGAGCACATTTGAGAAATAGTATATAGAGAGAGATAGGAATGAAATTCAATAGGAACATTTAAAAAAAACCTGTGCGTCTCAGGATGCTCGACAGAAATGATAACTTAAATAAAAAAATAATAAAAACGGTGGTTATGGGTTAAAGTGAGAGAGGCTGCTTACTGCTGCCGTATGCGTGAGAGAAAAGGAAGCCAGACAGAGTGGCGCCGTAACGCGTTACGTAACGAAGCGGTTTCACCCTCCCATAAGAAGTTATCACTTCAAAAAGATTATTTGTAAAAGTTTCGTCAATACTGGGGAACATGAGATTTAAAATTATATTATTCATTATTTTTGGTGACGAATTACCGGAGATATAGCGTTGCTAGGAAAAAACACCATTGAGAAAACAAATTATAATGCCATCATTACCTACATAAATCAGTCATCGATTGTTTATAACCAACGTAAGTCAAAGCATAACAAAGTTAGAACCAAGATAGTCAATAGAAGCGCATTAACAATAAACCGCAATTCGTAGAAATTTCAGCTGCATTTAGCAACTGAACCACTTTTAATGAAATAACATATGAACGGCCAGTTCAACGAATCGTATATTACGTATATTATTAATAGTATATTACGTATATAACGAGCTTTGTTAGGAATTTTCGAATGCAAATATTGTAAAGCATGATCGAATTACTGAGAACATTGTAATATAAAGTGCAAAGGTTGTATTAATAACTATTTATAATATACAAAAATGAGAGTCGGTGTACCCATAAGAGATTGATAAATTCTATCACCCTTCGAGCCAATCTTTCAACGTGAAACCAGTAGACCTATGTTCCCTGAAAAGGGTAAAACTGGTCCAGCTAGCAATGTATAATGTCTATATAGGTAGTTAAAAAGTAAATTAAATAAATTTACTAGAAAATAAAATAAATTAAGTAAAATATTATTTGAAAGTCAGTCACTCTAATTCATAAAGAGCAGATCGATCGCTCAATATATTTATATATATGTATGTACATAACTGATAAACCATTAAATGACTAAACGGGTACCTATTTCGGGTGACCACCCTGAGAGGCCCCGCCCAAAGTCCAATGTTTTGAAGTAATGATGGCTCAGTTGGTAGCGTGTACGGACTCTCCGTCGATCAACGTGAGTATGAATCCCTCCAACGAGCCTGAGCTTCCGGTGAAGGAAAACATCGTAATGAAACCATAGAATGGTGGTAGGGCTTTTTCTAATGCCCACCTGGCTAAATACCACCCTCAAGTTGAAAATCTATCGCCAAACACCATTAAGTGTATTCCGACAGCTACACTTGAGAGCCAGATTTCCACTAGGCTTAGCTTGCTACCATCTTGAATCACTTCAGATCAAAATTAGGTGAGATTGTAATCACAACGTTAAATCTATAACGATAAAAAAATATGTGGCGGCCACCTGAGGAAAGGTTACACAACCGGCCGCGCACGATGGTCGTCTGCTCGAATATCAACATAGAAAGAAACAGAAAGAATAAAGAAGAAGAATAGAAAGAGACAGAGGGAGAGAGAAAGTCTCACGGAGGAGGCATATCGACGATTTCTACAAGTCAACTCTCCTACCGCACGCCACTTCGTTCCAAAAAGTTCTGTAACCCTTAGTTTTACATATATTTTAAATATATCAATAACTACGTATGATCAAGTGTTTAGAATATGTGCAGAGTTTTTGGCGGAATCTTAAAGTGACATATTGTGGTATTTATTTCTTAATTCACTAACTTCAGTAACAAAAAGGCCCTATATTACGTAACATTGGTGGTGTTTTGCGTGATGATATACTTTGGAAATTGTGTTTATTTGAAGTGCATTGTAAATATAGGTAAACTGGAAGTATGCATTTTCTTTCTAACAAAGGAGCCACCATACTGTTAGACGCCACTTTGAATACAAAATACCACACCACTACTACTACCACCACTACCACTACCATCATACTACTACGAAGGTTTAAAAACATTGGCACTGGCAAGTGCTTTTTGCGGTGACAAAACAAGAAGAAGAAGAAGAATATGTGCAAATAATTAGGTGCAGAAGCACCACCGTCACCACTATTTCTCTAATAAAGCAGTAGTGTTCGTGCCGCTGTGTTCCTTTCCGTAGGGTGTGGTTTGCAACACGCACTCGCATTCGAGGTGTTCTGAACTTTTAATGTAGTACTCAAAAGTAGTATCGTATTATTGACTGACCTAGGTTAGGATTTAGGACTGCGGTTATTTTCGAGGTTATCTTTAAATAACTACAGGCTGCAGTGATCGCTTAACATTAGATGGACTTCACGCCTGTTTTCTAATACATATAATTAAAACATAGAATTGTTGTACAAATACTATTTATTTATTTATTACAAAATATAGTTTCTTACAACAATTTAAATCTATGGTTTCTTTGATTAATTTTGAAATCTGGTTTTGTTTGACTATTTCTGGGTTAAATTAATTAATTTTTATTATTATTATTTTACAAGGTAAATAATCCGTTAATAACCGTTCTTTAGTTATTACTAAATAACTATAAAAACTATATAAATTATAGTCAAAAGCCAGTTGTAAGCACATTCTACCTTTATATGCAAAAAAAAAACATGTGTTATATTAGTCAGGTTATTTGCATGAATCAATAACTAACATTGTAGTTAAATAAATGGGTATAACAAAAATTACCATGCTTGACTAATTATGTGTATTCAAAGTACAAATCCCATCATCCCATGTTGCTAATTACCAACTTAATAATACTCACGTGACGTCTGGATAAACTAAACATATGATACGCTTTGCCACATATCATAATATATTTGAACTGTCGTCGCCGTCGTATGTAAGTCAAATTAGTTTTCAACTTATGTTTTTTTTAACAATAGATTAGTATAGTTATCACTCATATGTATAAAAAATATAAGGAATCCTCAATATTAACGGTATATTAAAAGTATGATGATTTTCTACAAAGAATATGCAAAACTTGACACTTAAGAATTACATACATTTTCTAATATAAACACATCACTCCTTTCTCCGTAGATCAACTAAAATAATATTTTTTTTAATTGTAAGCATTATTTATACGATTGCAATATTCACTTAAACGTATTTAATTATGTTTAAATAATCTTACTTTGAGGTTTTTATAAAATAGGAAGTCAATGGATACTTCACTGCATATATTAGAAGATACACCAAAAATATTATAAATTAAATTACAGGTGAGGGCTTCTTCGGTCGGCCGGACTGACATTGGTCAACGTTACAAACTGTGCCGTGCCGGTGGACTGTGCTGACAGTACACTTTGCCCTATCATGTCGCTACACGATAATAAATATAACCTCGATCGAGTTTCGCGGTGGTGTTATTTTAACGTTCATAAATGCTATCATATTGCTTAAATTTAATAAAGAATTATATATTTTGATCTTGCCTTGTTAAATTGTGAACAATTTTATTTATCAATTAGGCGAGCTGCTGATTGAGCGTAATGTTAACTATTTTGTATGAGTCACCACTTCATATAGCATCAGCTGGGTATGTCCCATTGCCAAATTATGTGTGGGCTTAATTTTAAAAAATGTATTTATATGTAAACTTTTTCTTTTGTCAATTAATTACTATTGTTATTATAAAACTTCTCGACATTAAGCATTATAAAGCACTACAAGGGCACAAATAAGATTTAAGCACAATCTATAAAGTTGCATACCTTAGAGTTAGGTGAGTGTGTCTTTCGTATCGTGTACCCTGTTTATAACTAATTGTTAAATACAGGTGGACCAAGAAGAGGGCGATGGAGAAGGTTCCGGGAGGTACGGTACGATACCGCCGTTCCCACCCCCGCCACCCGGATTAGACGGTACGGTTATCTCAAATAAATGACAACGTAACATAAACCAGTCATATTAAATTATATTAAAGGTTAGGATCCTGAAAATTTGCATGGGGGTTCCTTTTACACTGTAGGTGAGCACTAAGGAAGAATTTTTGGAAATTCAACCCTGAGATTCCCTGTGATAAAGGGGATGAAAGTTTATATGAAAATCTGTCATTTTTGAAGATAGATCTATGAAAATTGGTATTCAGCAATTGAATGAATAACGGGACATAACTCAGCTATGACTATGATGCAAGCGAAGACATAGATTACATGAAAAATTGATAAACCATTTAATCTATTAAAGTTTTTTTTCCTGTAAAGTAAAGAATCAGTACTATGTCTGATAGTAAACACAATACAATCCAAAACCAACGGTGACCACCAAGAGATCGGCAATCCACCGACGGTCGTCGTTGTCATGCCAACTTGCAAGCTTCTCGCCAGCAGTATTATAAACTAGCTGACTCCAAAGAGCGACAACCCAAACTAGAGATTGCAACGAGTTTAGCACTATGTGCGCGGTGGTCGCGACGCACTCCAGAACAGATCCCTATTGTGGGGTCAATTGATTTAAATTAGATATATACTGGATAATCCCAAATTCAATACTGCTAAGCAAGCTACTATGACGGGTGTTACATCTGGTGTATAGTGGTCGCGATCCAGTCGATTACAAATTTCTACTGTGTAGTGTGGGGTCACTTGATTTAAATTAGATATACAGTTGATAATCCCGGAAGGCGACACTCCTGAGCAAGCTACTATAACGGGTGTTACAGCTGGTGTATGGTGGTCGCGATCCAGTCGATTACAAATTTCTACTGTGTAGTGTGGGGTCACTTGATTTAAATTAGATATACACTTGATAATCCCGGAAGGCGACACTCCTGAGCAAGCTACTATAACGGGTGTTACAGCTGGTGTATGGTGGTCGCGATCCAGTCGATTACAAATTTCTACTGTGTAGTGTGGGGTCACTTGATTTAAATTAGATATACACTTGATAATCCCGGAAGGCGACACTCCTGAGCAAGCTACTATAACGGGTGTTACAGCTGGTGTATAGTGGTCGCGATCCAGTCGATTACAAATTTCTACTGTGTAGTGTGGGGTCACTTGATTTAAATTAGATATACACTTGATAATCCCGGAAGGCGACACTCCTGAGCAAGCTACTATGACGGGTGTTACATCTGGTGTATAGTGGTCGCGATCCAGTCGATTACAAATTTCTACTGTGTAGTGTGGGGTCACTTGATTTAAATTAGATATACACTTGATAATCCCGGAAGGCGACACTCCTGAGCAAGCTACTATAACGGGTGTTACAGCTGGTGTATGGTGGTCGCGATCCAGTCGATTACAAATTTCTACTGTGTAGTGTGGGGTCACTTGATTTAAATTAGATATACACTTGATAATCCCGGAAGGCGACACTCCTGAGCAAGCTACTATAACGGGTGTTACAGCTGGTGTATGGTGGTCGCGATCCAGTCGAGTACATATTTATACTGTGTAGTGTGGGGTCACTCGATTTAAATTAGATATATACTGGATAATCCCAAATTCAATACTGCTAAGCAAGCTACTATGACGGGTGTTACATCTGGTGTATAGTGGTCGCGATCCAGTCGATTACAAATTTCTACTGTGTAGTGTGGGGTCACTTGATTTAAATTAGATATACACTGGATAATACCGGAAGGCGACACTTCTAAGCAAGCTACTATGACGAATGTTATAGTCCTGACAGCCTCCCCAGAATAGATAACCTATTGTCATTACAAAGTCTCGCTGTGTCTAGTTAAATCTTGCAATTTTTTTTGAATTAGAATTTTAGCAAATGTTGGGTAGAATCGTAACACAAAACGAATCTATTTGCATGGTAGCTAAAACCTTGCTCATAATTCACTTCAATATAAGTATTTTCTTCAATGATTTCTGTTAATTGACATCATTTAGTTCAATGTAAGAATTATTGATCTTTGTCTTAATGACTGATATTCAACTAAAAGTTTCTATAAATTTTTTATAGACAAACAATCAAATATATATATAAATAATTTATAATTTAAACTTTACATTTATTTGCCTTCGTACAATTATACATATTATAAGAATACTAAGTATATATTTAAAATAGTTATTTAACTGGCTTTAAAATAAATGAGGTGGTTCTCAATTCGATGGTATATTTTTTTATGGATATTCAAGCATAAATTCTTTGTTTATGAATAGATTTAGTTGATTGTTTTTAGTCGGGTAACGGATACCTCAAGGGTCGTTCTATTATAATTTCATTGGCATTGGATCTTCGACTTCGAGGATACACCAAGGAACTCCTCAAATAATTGAAGTTGTTTTTTTTGGTGTTAAAAATTGCCTTTTTATATTATTATTTTCTATTTCAGGCTACCCACTACGACTGAGAGGAGAAAAAGGAGATCGAGGACCTAGGGCAAGACTATTTTTTTAAATAAATCTGGGAGCACTTTCAATATACAGTTTTCATGAATCACAGTACAACCGTACCATATATTATTAAATCTTACTTATCTTGTTAATACATTCCGGCTTAAAATATGTTTTTACTCAGAACGTGTCATTATCAAGTAACTAAAATTGATGGTAATAGCGCATCGGCTCTGTCAGCAGTCGCTGTTAATTCTAAACTGAAACTTAGAATCAGGTTCTTTTCATTATATCGTTTTAATTCAATAAGAGTGCCTGTCGCTTACCTAAATATTAAATATTGGAGCGTATGACTAAACGAGATTGATTGATCGGTGTAAGTTCGAATCTCTGCAATGAGCCTGTGCTTTCGGTGAAGGAAAACATCGTGATGTAACCATAGTTTGGTGGTACAGCATTTTCTAATGCACGCCTGGCTAGCTACCACCCTCAAGTTAAAGTATCTATCGCCAAACCCATGTGGGTACGTTCTGGTGGCTGCGCCTGAGACCCAATCAATCTTGGCTTAGTGTCTTATATGGGGCCACATTGTCACTTAACGTAAGGTGAAATTGAGATCAAATCTAAGCCTATATAGTTTTTTTTTTATGGCGACTGCGTGTTGTCAACCAGAATTTTGAAGCCGAAATTATAACTCAAGAAACATTTTCAGCTAGAAAAGGTTTTTGTTAAATCATTTTAATTCGCTAAGTATGTGTGTGTTGAAAATATTTTATAGTCATATGGAAGTCGTAAATTAAAACGACAAACAAAAGTGCGATCGCTTACGCATAACTCCCTGTTTTCACACAAAAGGTGACCGGGGTATTGTTTCGATATTGAATTTATAGCAACTGCCGCCCACTTCACGTGATATTATAGTAGGTGCGATCGCTTTACGAATGCGATACGACTCGGAGACGACAATGTTTTAAATTTAAAAAAAATAATAGGTACTAGCTAACGAGTGTGAATATTTCGCACATTAAAGAATGAAAACAATCTAATTACTTTTGTGTTAGTTAAATAGTTTTATAATAGATGGCGCTTCCTTTAAGTTAGTTGAATATATTTCAATTAGGAAAGTCATCAACAGATGGTATTTCTAATGAAAACACTCTTTATATAAAAAGGTTTTTATTCCATTCTTTTACATAATCAAACATTAATTTTAAACTATTTGTGTCGTCAATAGCGAATAACATAAGTATTAAAATGATATCTGAATCACTAATTAATATAAAAATTTAGGGAGATAATGACGTTGCTACAAAAACACCTTTGAGAAATAATATTTAGAGGTTATGTATTTACATATTCCGTTTTAGATAAGTAATTTAAAAAATTTTAAGTTTAAGTAATCAAAAAACAATGATTACTTATTGTAAAGTTTCTTGGATAAAGTAAACATAAAAAATCAATTTTCATTTCTTGCTATTAAATTTTGAATAATATTCATATTATGTTACATAAACGTTATAATTATTTTGCCGACATTTAAAACAATAAAAAGATGCGAAAGATTTACAAATATTTGAAATTGTAATTTGGAAATTTTAACTAGATTTTAAACATCGTACAATACCTAGTAAATTTGAAATTTTAGTTAATATAATTTAGCTAAATAAAAACTTCGTCCATACATTACATTATTTGCGACTTTTACTAAATATACCATCACGCCCGTATTCCCCGAAGGGTTAAGCAGAGGTGTACTAATGTACACCCACAGTTCGCCGAGTATGTCTTTAGGTCCCATGTAATAAGGGGCGAGTCTATTGACTTTTACAAAGGATGTAATTTAATTGTAATTAATATTAAATCTTAAATAATATTAGAATAATAAATAAATAAATATATTTGTGTACTTTTGTATGCACGTTACAAGTTATACTACTACCTATAAGTTATACTAATGATTAATAACTTGCTTATAGAAGTATCTTCAAAAATGTTAAATATGTCTTGAAACGGAGTGCATGCACTTTAAACCTGAAATTTGTGTGCGTTTAGTATAAATTGCTCTCCAGTCTGGCTACAACTGTACATAGTTAAAGAGCCATTACAATATACTCGACATTCGGCAGTCGCCAGTGTGTTTGCAGATGCCACGCTACCCCATGTGCCTTGTATTTACTAGACCTTGAACCGATGTGTTGCACTTCTAACCCTAAATAAACTCCAATTGACTTTCAGTACTTGTATAAGCTTAATATATTAGTGGATGCACAGAGAGGGAGTCACTTCCATACATCACTATCATTCACGTAATGATCCACCCTATAATAACCTTTTGACAGTAAAACCCGCTTGACATGGTCCTTGAACTTGTTGTCCGGTAAATCAGTAATGTGCTTCGGGATCTTGTTATATATTACTTAGATTCGAAATCCAATGTACCTACTACTATATTACTATTATGTCACCTTTCATAATAAATTAATTACTGTTTTTTTTATTATGTATTTATTAAGCATTATAGTAAGATTTTAAAATAAACCCCAGATAAGTTTGTTTTTAGTTTTAGTTTTGTTAAGTTAGGTGTGTAAGGCTACCTATGATGATATTGACATTTTCTTTGTTTTTTTTTTCTTCCTCCAAGTCCCTACATTAAATAAACATAAAAAATCTAAGATACGCTTAGGAATTATAATTTAAGTTTTATTATCACTTGTACTTGTTTGTTGTGAAGATTATTTATCTATCTATCTAATAACAATATATATTGATAGATTTAACTGATCTTATATCGCACCAGAATTTATTTAAGGCTTTCTTATGTAGAGTGCTGCACAAATTTTCTTGTAGGTATCTACAACATTCTAGGTTGTAGGTATCTCCATCTGGAGATGAGTGAGAAACAGCGCTTTGTGTGGTTGTAAATAGTACAGTAACTTCACTGAATCGTTATATTATGTGTACACTGGCCTTTTCCTTCAACCGTTTCTTTAATAAATTTTATGTTTTAATGTACAATGTGTTCTTAATCTTAATTATAGACAGTTATAGTAACATTAATTGTGTCAATACAGGGTCCACCGGGTGAGTCAATAAGGGGTCCGCCAGGTCCGCCTGGTCCACCTGGACCGGCCGGAGTTTCAGTTAGCCCTACAACTGAAATATCTGGATCAGGAGACAGTGTAAGTATATTTTTATATAAAATTACCAGTGAAAATGGCAACCAAAAAACATTATATTAATTAATTATCAACAGACAGCAATTTTTTTTTAAAAGTCTATGACAATTGTAGCTTCTTAATCACACTTTATTACAAAGAAGGTAATCATCATACATAGGTACGTGTATTTAATTTAAGTGAGCAATTGTTCATTTTGCAATATGAACTTAATTTGTTTCTTGTCAACATTGGGATAAAATGTTGTATTTAGATAATGTTTTGCATTCCAAGCTGGCTTTGCTTTGCCCAAATATTTTGTAATTTAATTACGTAATCCAATAATATAAAATAATTAGATTTACTTTTTTCCTACATTTCATGAAATAATTACACGGCCTGCGATATATTATTTTATATTTCTTTTAAAAATAATGAAGCTTTTTTAGGTATTTAGGTATATTGAATTAAAAGCTAAATACGCTGATCTCTGGACTCTGGAACTACCAGTCGGACTCAAAAAATTATTTCTGTATATAATAGCAAGATTTACGAGGAATAGTATCTATAGGCTATTTATTTAACATTAGGCTACAACTCTCAGGTAGCGCTTTAAATATTGATATATGTTAAAGTACGTTGGAAGTCAAAGCGCTCGTGAACTGCTCTATCCGCGTGCACAAGCGTAATGGTTATTGATACTTAAATACAATGTTCTACAAAAATATTGGCCCTTAGCATATCTAATAAAAAGTCCGCAATGCCATATACGTATCTCTTATGCATAAGGCACAATAAGGTATTTTGTGACAAACATTTATTGAATATTAAAAAGTGATTTATGAGCATTATTTTTAGGCATGACATTATCTTACGAACAAAAGTTACTTCATCAATCATAAAGACAATTTTGTGAAGTTAAACTTTGACTTATAAAGCATGTTATTTGGACACATAGTTTAGGAAATAATGGAAATTTAAAATAATTTAACACTCGGCTCGGGTCAGTGACTATAGTACTATAGTAGTAGTGGCGCGAATGAGCCGTGTGACCTTGGACCCCCGAAGAGAAATCAGCAATTTATATGTTTTGTATTTTATCGCCTATCCATTAAGAAAGGCTATTTAACTTCACGCTAAGGCTCTAAGAAGCGGAGCAGTAACCATGAAAGTCAAGCCATCTGGAAAGCTGTTGGCAAGTGCGGGAATCGAGAACAATTATTATTAAAATAAGCTACACGGGTACATTGGTGGCGCGGTGTTTGTCCGATAAAATTAACACTGGTGAAACCGCGGGACACAGCTAAATAATACAAAAATTGAAAGTTAACTACAGTAGTATTACGAAAACAAAAAGAAAAAATCACTTGATATTATAATTTACAATAATTTTTTGTAGACTACTACCTTAAACCTATAGGAAATACTATTTTTGTTCTATTCCTGGATACAAATTCACATACGGTCATTTAATTCCAAACTAAACAAAGCGTTTATTATGGTAACAAAACAGCTGAAATGCTATACTTATCAGCTTGTTTTAACATTATTATAACACCCAGACACATAACTGAAAGCTATTCTTATCAGATCAAAAGTCAGTCATGTGCAGGGTACGAACCGGCAAACTCTCGGCTCTCGGATCAATAGTAAGGCTTACTACCTACTACTGCTCCAGGAGTTATTAGTTTTATTAAGGGAAAGCGATCACAAGCCTGTGATTTAAATGCAAAAGTTTGTTTTTTCAACATTGGTATTCACGTATATTTTTACGTATATTAATTTCAAAACGTCCCTTAATTTATAGCATTTACTTACTGCTAGCTTACAATTCTGAATGTATTATAGAAGTAGATGGGTATGATATATAATATTATTCTAGTAGCAAAGTCTAAACGTTCTAAACCGCATTTCTCATTTAACCCGTAGGCATCATCTAACTGTCCTTATACAACTTCACTTTATACCGAAGTTTAAGTTATAAGTTACGCATAATAAATAGTATTTTATTTTATAGCAGCGTTTTTGTAAAAAAAAAAAAAACAATTAACTGTTCAACATTCTAGTAGTCAAATTTCAGTAAAAAGATGTGTGTTTAGTCTAACAACCAAATCAAACAGACTGTGGGTTTTCAAATTTTCAACTCGAACCTTTTAACCAGCATTAGGTAGCCCATAAAGTAGTTTATTATCTAAGTTATGTCATAAACGACGTACCTATAATATACCTATGATGAACTTATATTACATTTAAAAAAGTTTTACTTATTCATAAAGACAATAAGTATTATTATAACATTAATAATTGAATAATAGTTAACTATATTTTAGCTAATCATTACTAAATTTAACTAAAGGTAATCATCAGTCTCATTCGACTTCGTCCATATAATTTATATGACTTTTTTGTTTCATGACTCCGTCCCTATCCTTAATTATTCGAAATGTTTCGGTTTTGGATATATTTTTATTTTATGATTAATACGTCAATCACGTTATGGGATATAATTAAAAATATAATTTTCTTAATTAAATATCATTCTTCCCAATTTGACATCACAATATTTTATAGTTATAATATGAACTTTATTTGTAAATATAATAATATATATGAAAAAAAAAAAAAAAAAATTCTTTCCTTGTCCCGTGTATGTAACTACATAAACCACTAAATTTGTTGAGTTGTCATGGCCAAATTTGTGAACCTTTCTGTACTAGTACAACCACTGTACAATAGATGGAATGCATGTCGTTTCATTTTGAAGACTATAGAAACGAAGTCGCGATTAAGAGGTATTGAATAATAAAAATACGAATAAACAAAACGCTTATCCCTGTACTTTGGACATATACCTAGACATAATAGCGCACTATCTCTACTTACCTCAGCGGCCACAATACTCGTGGATGTATAAAACATTAACTTGAATAGCCTATTGAAAACCAACTTTTTATATCGTGCTCGGTCACTTGAGAGGGAGGGCTCCGTGTTTTAGGATTACAATGTGCATTATATTTTCCTTTTGTACATTCAATTGTATCGCATTTTATTACATTATTACACATTAAATTTTGTTCTTATATTTTGATATAACTTGAATCTATGCTTAATTTTATATGTACAAATACCTACATTTATTATTAATGTGAGGATATCATAACTAAATGATTGATTTTGCCCTAATCTTGACTTCTCACTATCGAAGCTCTTATGTTAGGACTTTATCACAATAAAGTTCTAATACTGACTTTATCACAATAACGTTCTAATACTAAGTACCTAAATGGGATAATAAAATTATCTTCTGATGCAATTATTACTATGGAAAATGAAATCTGTGTTAGAGATTTTATTTTATTAATGTTACTGTTTCAGAATTAATATTAGTGACAACTACAAATACATAAGGTTTTAAACACTAGTATTGTACTTGTATATCACGTGAATTGAGAATCTAGCGTCGCTTGAAATATTTTTTCTAGTCTACTTTTGTCAATTTTTACGTTGATTTGTAAAGAAATATTGTCACTGGGCGTCAAATTGGAACGGTCTGATCGTAACAAAGTTTATTATACACTTGGCGTCCGTTCTCCATTCTATTGGACGATATCGATTCAATTGATTTCCTCTCTGGGAGGTTTTTGAGTCGAATTGTCGCGGTAGCAATATTGAGTAATCGAATTTGCTGATTCTACTATATTTCCGATGCTTTTCTTTCTTTTAGTGTCCTTCCCCAAGAGGTTAAGACAGCCTACGTAATTACATTTCCAATACCTTCTCGAGTATCGTTCGATTCTTTTTTACGTAGGCAATTAGATTAGTTTATTGTGTCGTAGATTCGCTTCTGAATAGAAAGTCTCGATCGTCACTGTTTCGAAACAAAATATGATAATAATGATTGATGATAATAGATCGTAAATTGTCTTTAACGCCTTTATTTCTCATAAACCGAAATAAATATGGTTTCATTTTCTCGCAAAAAGAGGGTTTAAGTGTCATTTTAATAGTTGAGACTCTCAAGGCAACTTCACCTGCTCTTAATGCATGCTAAGTAACAAACGATGAAATGATAGGTTATAGTAGAGCTGTACTTCTCGACTGGTCCACGACCACTATGCGTATGTTGAAAAGCCCATCATATTGATCCGCTTATGCTCTTCACATTTCAGTGTAAGTCGATGTTTATCCCATTTCTATTTACGCAGGCCGGCATTTTATCGCTGAAAGGGGTGGATTGTTGATCTATAAGTGGTCGTGACTGTTAGATTGTACTGTGCTTGTCGTCAGGCACAGACCCGTTGCTTTGTCGTGCTACCATAAAAAAGTCTAAATCTGGTGTATTCCGGTAGCCACACTCGAGACCCAGCTTCTTTTCTACGCTTAGCGTGTTTTTTTGTTCTTTTTTTATAGTGATACGGCATATTCACAGTACTGTCCCTGATGGTAAACACAGTATAATCCTAACACAACGGCGACCACCGGGAGATCGTAATCAATCGACAGTCACCGCTGTAATAATTTAACTGGATATGCACAGGCTGATCCCGAAACACGACACGCAAAAGCTATTCACTATGACGGACTTTTCCCCACGTACAGCCCTATCATCCCGCTATCGCCATTTCGTCGTTCGTTAATCAACCGGGTGCACCACGTGCAGGTGAGGTTGACTTGGGCGTCTCATCTTTTGCTATTTCACACATTTGTCACTTAAAATCAGATGATAATGTAATAAAAAAATAACTATAAAAAGCACTGAACATAGTAGTTAAAAGGTTAAAGTAGTAGGTAGAATTACGACAATATAAAACTTTTAATATATATTTAATACCGGTCTGGAACGCGTCTTTCTTTTTAATTATTTGACGTTTCGTCCTGGTCACACAGGTGGGGTAACGACCCGACTGATATGTTGTTGTGCCGGAACATCTCTAGTGACAATGTGAAAAAGATGGTAGTTACTAAACACTTCAGTCAGCTCGTGACCACAGCTTGAGTAACTGCAGGCCAAAACGTCGAGTACGTAAGACGTACGTAAGAGAACGTAAGACGCGTTCTAGACGCGCATTAAATATATTATGTATAATTTAATGCATATAAAATACGTACTTTATAAAGTTACAATACTTTACTATTCAATGTATTTAATAGATTCCATTAAATATTATACTTTTTTACCACATGCTATTACTTGGAATCTTTACAGATAAGTAATATTAAGGTTAGTGTAACTTTGTAAATTAAATCATAAACACACTATTATTAATTATCTATATTAATAAATCTGTAGTTCTTTCTGTCTTTAATTTTATTTCCAAATTTTCCGATAGGTATACTATAAGAATTATACTGAGCACGAATATGCAATGTTTTTTTTTTATTGTTAAATTTTCTGACTGTTTGTATGTGCGGATTTAACTCAAAAACGGCTTGACTGATTCTTATGAAATTTTGTACACGGCATGCTTATGTCAATGGTCTGTTGATAGATTATTAGAATTTTCAATGTTACTTTTAGATATCGTAAAAAAAGATTGTCCAAACAAATTTGTTTTTGTTAATACTTGACCGATTTTTATGAAATATTATGTACGGGAAGTTTAAGTCATTCCATACTTGATAAGGATTGTCAAAAATATTTTTAAAATTGTTAAAAAAATAATATTTATATTAATCCTTAATCGATTTTGACAAAAATCCGTTAACGGGATTGCATAAGTGATTTCATAATTGATATGCTATAAGAATCGTCAACAATAATTACAGAATTAGGTAAAAAAGCAATATATGTACATATTTTGATAATTCACAACCAATTTTGATGAAAATTGAGTGCGGAGACTGCAGCACACCGCTATTTAGAAATATTTACAAAGTAACTTTTTATATTCTTTATAGGTTAAGTTAGCGTTTGACGACAATCTCACCTGATCTTAAGTGACAATGTGGCTCAATATGGTAGCACGCTAAGCCTAGTGGAAGACTGACTCTCAAGCTGCCGGAACATATCTATTGGTGTTTGGCGACAGATTTTCAAATTGAGGGTGGTAGCTAGCCAGGCGGGCATTAGAAAAGCTCTACTACCATGTTACCATGCTATGGTTTCATCATGATGTTTTCTTTCACCGAAAGCTCAGGCTCGTTGCAGGGATTCAAACTCACATAGATCGTCGCAAAGTCCATACACATTACCAACTGAGCCATCATTGCATCTATACATACTTGGCGAAAGATTTTCAACTTGAGGGTGGTAGCTAGCCAGGTGAGCATTACAAAATACCTTACCCACTATCCTATGGTTTCATCACGATGTTTAGCTTCACAAAGACTTAGGTTTATAACATGGCTCCAAACTCACGTCGATCGAGGCGGTGTCCTTTCACGCTACTAATTAGCCTTCGATGCTTTAAAATTTAGGTTTTTGTTATACACATAGTTCCTTCGTAATTCTCTTAGTATTGTCTAGCAAAACATTTCTAACATGTTAATTACATACATTACATTAAAATGTTATTCTCTTTGTAGCAAATATTTGGCGAGAACTACGCTTCATTGGGACAATGCGGTTGCAACACGAGTACGATACTTGCCCTCCTTCAAACGGCACCTGAACTCAAAGGACCACCGGGACCGCCTGGAGTGGCAGGTGCTGATGGAAGAAGTGGCCCTTCTGGCTTACCTGTGAGTATGTGACTTAAGAATACTTAACAACTCATTTATTATTATCCTTTTCGACGAAACGAATTAATGTAAGCCGCGAGCATTAAACAAGGCTATTTTGAAATTATGATCTGTGTAAGCGATGACACTTTCGTCAAATACCGGTAGGATGCGTGTTCGCTACTGGATGTTTGTGCATTTAGCTACTCAAAACGAACAAAATTGTATTTATTTGTAATTAATAATTACTCATTGATGTGTTAAGATGATACCAGTGACGAAAAGCGCTATCATGTTTTCTATTTCATTTTATTGCATATTTAAATCTGTTATTTGAAATTTCTGTCTTATTTTGTTCAGAGTTGGCCTCTGTCGTATCTTTCTTTATATACCTACTCAGGTAATTTAAAGTCATTCTTTAACGTACAAACTTTGCTATCCCATTTCATCCCCTTAGTAGTTGAATTTCGAGAAATCTCTTCTTAAATAATGGATAAATAATGATACTGGAATAAAAATTTTAGAACGAAAAGCGGCGAGACATACGAGATATTCATATTTATAGGTAGCCTAAAATGGGTTTTCTCGATTTACTCCAATACTATGAGTCCAATCAAAAAAATCATTTCACCCATATGTGTTGGCAATTAATATAACAATCGAATGTTGCATTAAGTTTTGTGAAATGACGACTTTGAATTTTTAAGTCGCCTACGTCCAACCGCTTGTATGGGAACGATCCATCGTGAGACAGACAGACAAAAATTTTAAAAATGGGCTTTTTGTTATCTTTATCGTATATACTTTTATATGCATTTAGTAAAAAACTGTGACTTTGACATTACAAACAGACACTTGAGTTTTATTTATTTGTATAGATTATAATTTTATATTCTGAAATTAGTTCAAACTATAAAACTTGACATCCGAGATATTATGAGTATTTGGTAATTTCATAACGTGGATAAAGTCGCTGATAAATACTATTTTCATTTTGTTGTTTTTTTTATCGTATTTAAATATTTTATAGGGTCAAATAGGTTTGCCAGGAGATCGCGGCCCTATCGGTCCTCATGGAGAAAAGGGTGACCGTGGTGACCCTGGACCACGTGGCCCAGAAGGACAACCTGGACCTAAAGGTGAAGCAGGTGTGGACGGGCGTATTGGTAGTACCGGGCCACCAGGGCCTCCAGGTCCCCCTGGTCCTTCAGACTACAGCAATTTCGATGTGAGTATTCGTACCTTAATTCCGCTTCGGTCTTATTGATGTACACCGAATGTTTTTTAATATTACCTACTTAAGATTACTTTTTTTAATAACGACTATCATCAAAAGTAACTTAATGAGAATAGCATACCTTGAAAATAAAAAAATATAAAACGAAATTAGCGAATCAATCCAATACAACATTTCTACAATGATAAACAATAATGAGAATAATCTTATATTTGAAAAAAAATACAGTAGCGTGTAACGACATCGCGTCCATTGACGTGAGATCGAATTCCTATAATGAAACTGAGCTTTCGGTGAATGAAGACATCGTCGTGACGTCATAGCATGGTGGTAGGACTTTTTGCAATGTCCGCCTGGTTAGCTAATATCACTTGAGAGTCAGTCTTCCACTAGGCTTAGCGTGTTACCATCTTGGGCCACATGGGCACTTAAGATCAGGTGAGATTGTAGCCATTATGATAAACCTATAAACAATAATAATAATTAAAAAAAAACAATTCTATTACTCATTCATCTGTAACCGTAAACTCAAAATTTAACCATCTAACATGTATTTAAATATAATTTTCATGCAATCTATTTGTTTTTATTTAGTCAAACTGGAAGCCTAGACAAATATATAAGGTAAGTTTACGTAAACAAAATGATATGATTATCTATACAAATAAGGCGGAAAACTTTTTTGTTCGTTTGTTTGTTTAAACACGATAAACTCTGGAACTGCCAGTCGGATTTAATTTTTTTTTTTTATATATGATAGACAAATTTACGAGGAATAATAACAATAGGCAATAATAGGGCATAACTTTCAGCTGGCCTTATTTATTGGTTTTTATTAAGTAAGTTGGAATTTAAATAGAAAGTTCCACAAAAATACAGGTCCTTAATATATGTAAAGAAAATTCCGCGATAAATTTTGCCAAAACAAGATATTTTGTAACAAAGATTTGTTGAAAATTAAGAAATGATTATAAGCATTATTTTTACATACACACCATCCGCCTGTATTCCCCGAAGGGTTAGGCAGAGGTGTACTAATGTACACCCACAGTTCGCCGAGTATGTTTTAGGTATCATGTAATAGGGGGCGAGCCTACTGCCATTAATCAGGCACGAAACCAAACTCCGAGCTGCCACTGAGAATTTCATAGGAAAAACCCAATATCACGTTGCTCGACCTGGGATTCGAGAACCCAGGACCTCGCTGATACTAGTCACGCTTACTACCACTAGGCCTACGAGGCAGTTTTTAGGAATGGCATATTATTCCTTATGAGTGACAGTTATTTCATCATCTACACAATTTTATGAAGATAAACTTTGCGCTGGCATGTTATTTGGACACATAGTTTAGGAGATAATGAAACATTAATATACCAAAGCCAGCGAGCTAAAAAGTCATTGGCAACGATTCGCTAGTTGAGACAAGGCTGCAGAGCCTTGAAGATCGGCGGAATGTTGCCAGTTTATCGGTTTTTTACCGGATATATTTCAGCGAGTGTGCATTAAAATTGCACAACATAATTCCACCATCAGACTACAAGAGACACGGCGAAACGTCATAGATTTATGGTAAATATTCCACCGGTGCACACAAAGCTTTTTGCTAGCCCATTTATCATGCGCACCGCTAAAGAGTGGAGGAACACTTTGCCGGGTTTTGTATTTCCCGATAATTATAACCTGGGTATCTTCAAGTCTATAGTAAATAGGTACCTTCTAGGCAAGCGTGCTCCATCATAGACCACATCATCACTTACGATCAGGCGAGATAGTGGTCAAACGCAAGCCTATCATAGTTTTCAAAAAAATGTACTTGCGGGAAGAACAATAATTATGATAGGCTGGCTACACAGGTGCGTTGGCGGCTCGGTTCTTATCGGATAAAATTAACACAGATAAAACCGTGGGACACAGCTAATCTATTCATATAATCTCAAATTATACCTATAACCATTTCCATTTCTTTATTTTCTCGATGACAGCTCCTGTGAAAACTTGAACCAGTGTCTTTTTTACTATATGTATGCATTATTTTATAAAAATGTCACGTTTACACACGTACAAGGTTATACCAGAGTCAGAGAAACTGATACGGATGGAGCTATATCGATAAACGTAACACGATAACAGACCCGATATTTTTTTACAAAATTTAAAAAACTTAACTAAGTACTGCCGGATACTTTTGTATAAATTTATTAGCTAATATTATATTTCATTACAAGATGTTACACGTATTAATTCTTGATTGATAATGCATACTTCTTAAAAAATTTCAAAGCTGTTGTAAAATAAGTAGGTATTATAATAGGTACTCGACAATGACACGAAATAATTATAACGACGGGTAATCTTTATCTATTTATTTTAATCAAAATCTGATCACTCGTCACTGTCACGATATATGCAATTGATAACATTACTTATTTGGTCACAACACTACAACTATCAAATTAGAACTGTCATCGAGAAAATAAAGAAATGGAAATAGTATACAATCATAATTACTTATGTATTTTATAAATAAATACAGTACACACGCTTTGTTTTGTTCTACAGTCCACAATCTACACTCGGAATAAATAATTATCTTTATGGTCATTACTTAGTACTTATTATATTATGTTTTTGAGTAGTAATTATTATTACTAGTCTCTTATTATGATCTTAATAATATCACTTCTTTAATATAAAAATCTTGTATGCGTTTGTTAGTCAAATCAAATTAATCTTTATTCAATTTATGCCCTAAGAAGGCACTTATGAACATCAAAACACTACTGACGGTTTAGAAAATATCTCAGAAATCGAGAAGAACCGCTAAGAAACTCGATATCGCCTTATCTTTTTTTTTTGTTAAGTGTACAAATGTTAATATAACAGGTACCATAATAATATATTAGTGGATGTCCAGAAAGGGAATCACTTCCAGACATCACTATCATTCACATAATGATCCACCCTTTAATAACCTTTTGACAGTAAAACCCGTTTGACACGGTCCTTGAACTTGTTGTCCGGCAAATCAGTAATGTGCTTCGGGATCTTATTATAGAACCTAACACTATTACATAAAAAACTTTTATTAGTCTTACTGAGGCTAAAACACGGTACGACTAATTTATCTTTATTTCTAGTATTTACATTGTGCTGATCTTTGACAAAATCCAGCTTAACTGGCATGACTGATTAAACTCATATTATATAATATAATATGTTTGTTCCATCGAGACTATGGTTAATACCTATATTAGTATCCGTTAGGTGGCGCTGTGGTCGAGCCATTAACTACCGGAAAAGGCAAAACAACGTCTGCAGAGCTATTTACTATGTAGGTATTAAATTTAAATACGCAACTTTTTAATACAGTCTTTTAAAATATCACTAATGTATCACTATTAGGCATGCAGCATTTCATACATCACTACTATTTTTCATATGAAGTGAAAAATCATCCTGAAAGTGTGGAAAACGAATAAACTTTAGACTTTTTAGAATATAAATAATTTCAAGCACTACACATTATTTGACATTCAAACTTGAAAGTTTTACGTTATTTCATTTACTGATTGTTTGATGGTCAGATAAAAATGCTTTTTCACTGTTGATTTATATTAAAAAGGTGACCAGATAAACGAATTTATTTGGGGCGTTGCAATGTCTCTAACTCAAAAATGTTTTCTCATGTTTCTATCATCAGAAATAATTATTTGTTTATGCATAATAATCGTTCCACTTTTATTTTAAAATGATTTGTTATTATTATAATCAACAGTAAATATTTAGTAGGTAAATGAATTTATAATTTATGATACAATTTCCATTATGGAGATTAATTTCAATATATGATTAAATAAAAAATATTAAATACCAGCTTGTAAGTTATTCATAAATGATGAAAGGCCCTTTCCCAGGAAATGTTGTTGGTTTTTAACCGTATATTTACGACATATTGACTTCAATAAAGAATATTTTTTCAGGAGTCCTTAATGGGCTCGTACGGTGGAGCAATTGGTAGACCCGGCGCTCCGGGACCAAAAGGTGATGCTGGCCAACCAGGGCCAATAGGACCACATGGGGAACGTGGGTTTCCTGGACAAAAAGGCGAAAGAGGTCAATCTGGAATTACTGGAATCAAAGGAGATCGGGTAAATACATTTCGAGTTATCAAAAATATATTCATAATTATTAAATCATAGTTTACTTTAAAATTTCGTAAATTATGTTATTAAATCTAATTAAAATTGAAAGTGCTTCAATATAAATCAAAGATTCACGTTGACCTTAGATTATGAAGGTCACATTAACTGTTAGATTACGAAGGTCACGTTGACTGTCACATTACGCAGGTCACGTTGACCGTTAGATTACAAATGATTATTCTGGGCTTAACGTGTTATTCGTGTACCAAATCACTTGTGAGCATTAAGTGCGATTAAGATTAATCACTACATTATAAAATAACTAGCGGTGTGCCCGCGGCTCTGCACGCGTTTGTTACTACGCAGTAATTATTTACATCCTGTAATTTTATTTTACTCATAATGTTAACATTTCATACGCCGTATCAATTGAGGAGTAACATGTATTTCCCGTGTACAATTTTTATCAAAATAGGTTGAAAATTATTTTTCTACTATACTATTTGCATTATTAACGATTTTTATAACCTCTCTATTGTGGTATGATGTATGCGTTGCGTCTACAAAATTTTAACAATTTTAACAGAATCGGTTGAGAATTGATGTATTGAATTTTTTGAACTTGTTTTTTTTCTAGAAGTAATATTGTCAATTTTTATAGCCTATCAATTAGGTAAATACTTATAATTTCCGTGTACAAAATTTCATAAAAATCGGTAAAGAATTAACAAAAATAGATTTATTTGAAAATTATATTTTTTTACGATTTCTAAAAGTAATATTGAAATTACTTATACCCTATCAATTGACCAATGACATAAGTTTAGTATCCCGTGTACAAAATTTAATAAGAATCGGTCTAGCCGTCTTTGAGTTAAATCTGGGCATACAAAGAGACACACAAAAATATTTAATGGTGTATTCGTGATCTGTATCGTTCACATAGTATATGCCTATCGCGAAATTTTGAAATAATTTTAAAAGTAAAGACAGAACTACATATTTATTAACATAGATGAAAAGGCAGTCACTGACAAAACCTATTTCATTTGAGAGATTTATGACTAGCTGAAATTTATTTAACTAAAATTTATTTTAACATACTTACATTAGATGTTTGGCTCTTCGGTCTTTGTTAGTATTTTTTAACGAAGTTAAAGTGAACTAGTAGGTAAGTAATTTATCAATAGTTAGCAATGTAGTAATCTATACAAATAATCAAATTGAAGTGTCCGTTTGTAATGTTAAAATAACAGCTTTTCACTAAATACGGTATATCCGCTACTTACAAGAAAACAATTTTAAATTTTTTGTCTGTCTGTTTGTTTGTTCCGGGTAATAATCTCCGAAACAGTTCGACCGATTTTGACGGGACTTTCACTGGCAGATAGCTGAAGTTATAAGAAGTAACTAGAGCTACTTTTATTTTAGAAAAAGAATTAAGGCTTCGCGCAAATAAACTAATATGAAATAAGTAGTGGGTGAATAAATTCAACCACTTAAATGGCTTACGCTAAATAAACTATAACATACATATGAAATTCAAGTAATACATTATTGTAGGTCTTAAAAAAAACCTACAAAAAAGTCAGCCAGAGCATGTATGAATCTTGTAAGAATCAAGCATTATTATAAGCATTTTTGTCTTTAAAATAACCGGGAGTACGATTCGCACACGTGCCCGATCGACAGCATTCTGTATTTTACACGAGTGCATCTGCGGGCAAAGCTAGTTTAATTTTACAGTCAATTTTTTACCTGTCGTATTATCCTTAAACCCGGTACTGATTGTCAAAAGCGTCTTTGACCTCAGCAAAAACACTTTATGATCGTGATTACGGAAAAAAAAATCCTTCATACCTACCTCTTGCCTCAACATCAGTATTATCTTATACGTTTAATAGACGGAAGACTTATTATGTATAAAAATAGTTTTGTCTATACAGTTATTGTTTTTGTCCAAATTTCCCAATAGGCATACCATATGAACGATACTGATCACGAATATGCCCTTAAAACATTTTTTGTCTGTCTGTCTGTTTGTATGTCAGAATTTAACTCAAAAACGGTTTGACCGATTCATATAAAATTCTGTACAGGGGTTGCTTATGTAATTGGTCCATTGAACGGGTATAAGAAATTTCAATATTACTTTTAGCAATCGTAAAAAAATCCAAAGAAATTAATTTTCTTTAATTCTTGACAGATTTTGATACAATTTTGTACACGTGAATTATAAGTCATTCTATAATTGTTACCTATGTTATAAGGATTGTCAAAATATTTTAAAATTATTGTCTAAACATAGGTGTCATGATAGGTGTTACTTAAATTGTTTAAATTCTATAATTTACGAATTATTCGCACGAGTCAGCTATAATTAATTTAAAGGGTAATCTTGGCATAATATTTAATTACCTATCTATTATACAATATGTCTGAAAACCCCCGGCGAATCCCAAAAAGGTATAATAGGTACCCCAATGACATTACCAAAAAATATATCAAAATTTTATTTATTATGAAAATAAAAATGTTATTGCGATTTAAAATTAACATATTTACTTTTAGTTTCCCTAAAATTTAGCAAATTTTTAAAACGTGATAACACCGTCGCCATCACCGGGGCGACGCGCGCAGCGGTACGTTTGATCGTATGGCGGTACTCTGCGCCGCACCGCCTGTATTGCTATGTAAGTTTCCTCATTTCACTAATTTTTTTTACTTATAAATGAGATAGATAACATAAAAAGCATATAATCTCGATACCTAATAACACCTTCACGGATCCGACGGGGGTTTTAATACATATTGTATATAAGCGAATACGTACGTACTCATCACGATATCACCGAGACTATAGGTTCGATTGACTTCAAATTTAACATAGTTACTCCTTTCGCGATGTAGACGCTCACTTAGAACGGATTTTATTCACAGTCTATAAAAAATTAACGCGGATGGAACCGTTGGGCATACTTAGTTTTATATATAACAACAAAAATATAGTCTCAAAATGTTTCGAAAAATCTATGCTTTCCTACTTTCGCTTTCTTGAAAATAAGTGACAAAAATTTTTTACCATGATAGATAATAATAATTTTACATAGATAATATAAATAGTGATTTAATAATATGCGTTTGTTGAAATTAATAAAATGTATCGATAACTTCCATTATCTAAATTATTTCTTTGATAATAAAAACGCTATACAGACGTGCAATATAGAACATTTTAATATCTTAGTAATATCGTATTTGTGTCCGGTTATAAGATTAAGATAATTATAATAAAGGACTTTTTAAAATATACTCTAACTATGAAATTTAATCAGCTATTCCTGTAAATCCAACATGTAATTCTTCGACGGAATAGTTTTTTCTCAAACATGTATGGAAATATTATCATTATTTTGGAAAAAAGAACACGCGAAGTATTGTATTTACGGACACGCCAATAATGATAAAAGAGATCCAATCAAAGAGTATTTAATAATCCCAGCACGCCGTTTCATAGAACATTACTGGAGCTTTGTAATGTTCCAAATTCAAAAAACGCTCTTGAAACGGATTTGATTTTCTTTGTCCGTAAATTCAATACTTCGTGTGTTCTTTTTTTGAAAATAATGAAAATATTATATACTATTATTTCATATCATCTCAACAGACAGCAGTAGAAAATGGTATTATTTTAAGAAACCTTGAAGAGGTTATACCATTTATTTAATAAATCTTACCACCTTTGATATACTTTCCGGGTTTTTGTTTAACAGATATTGAAATACAACATAAAGAGATATTTAATTACTGAATTATGGTTCTATTTAGGGATACCCGGGTCCATATGGAGAACGAGGTATGAAAGGAGATCAAGGAAGTCCCGGACTTGACGGCAGACCAGGTTTACCTGGAGCTAATGGAAGACCAGCTGAAAAGGGTGAAAAAGGTTCTCTATAACATTCCTCGAAAATTATCTAAAGACTTAAAATATGTAATCTATATGAAGCAAAATTTTGATGATTTTTTATTAGTATTTACAGCTGATATTTCATAACTTTCTAATATTATTTGTTTTTACTCTTATCCTAAAGAGTAATAGCTGAATTCATTATGCACTAAGAGAATTTCTCAAGACGTTCAGATGACTTGACGATGTTTTCCTGAACACAGAACTAAAGCAGTTCTTAGGAATAAGTATTGTTTTTTATTTCTCAACCTTTGCTAGGTGAACGAGGTGAACCAGGTCCACCAGGGCCTCCTGTTTCTGGAGCAATGAATGCTGAAGATCCCAAGGCCTTATCTAGTGGTAAATATTAATTTATCTTAAATTATTATTTTTTTTACAGTTATTATAAATAATTTCATTATAATCCCGTTTTCTTATTTCATTTATATCTTATTTATTAAAAGTTGAAAAAGTTATCTATACAGTTAATAAAATTGAAGTGTCTGTTTGTAATGGCAAAATAACAGCTTTTTACTAAATGCATATTAAAATGTATACAATACCTATAACAAAAAAAAACCCTTTTTTTCTGTCTGTTTTTTTGTTCCGGGTTATCTTCAAAACGGTTGGATTGATTTTGACGGGACTTTTACTGGTAGATAGCTGATGTTATGAGGAGTAACTTAGGCTACTTTTATTTTAGAAAAAGAATTACGGTACCGCACAGAAAGAAAACAACAGGTCAAGGTCAATTTGTGCGCTTAAATGGCTTAATAAAAATATACTAAATAATAAATTAGTGTATTATTAATTTACGATTTACAAACATGATTGCGTGTATATCAATTTGAGTCCTACTACGATATGCAAGGACGTGTATTGAGGAGAATTGAAAATCATATGACTGGAACTGTGTTAAGTATGGACGGACAAAAGAGTAGAGGAATACCGAAGAAGGTATGGATTGGATAGTGTATGAAATGATATATGTATACAAGGCGTGAGTATTGATATGATGACAGTTTATAGAGCAGAGTGGAAAAGAAAAACATGTTATTCTGACCCTAAAAGCGCAAGAAGAAGACGACACGATTCAAGCCTTGCGACGAACTTTTTTTAAAGTCGTGGACTGCACGTGTAATATTGTGAACATGCTATATTTATTTAATAAATATCCTCGTATAAAGTATAATTGTCTTTTGAGTAGTTTCTATATATTAATTGTAATATTTTATATATTAAAGGATATAAAGATTTCGGAGTCTCGAAAGGAGATAAGGGCGAAAAGGTACGTTCCTGTATTTATTGATGATAACTCGTATTTACATATTTTTTAACAATACATCTTATGTTAATGATATTCCAATAAAATTTGGCATAGCTTAAATTCCATTTTATGATTATAATCACAAGTAATACAATGAATGTATTCTTACTTAATGGTATAAAGTAAATTATAATCTTAACTTCAAAGTTTAAAAGTACAAAAAGATGAAACTAAAAAATATATATATTTCTTATTTATATCACCTAAATCAGTGAACTCAACACTGACCATAAATGCAAATTAACTTTTGAAGTTTCAAGCAGAACAACCAAAACATTACAAATCTTCCACCATAGTTATTAAAGTACGATAGTCCAAATATTTATTTTTAGATGATGCAATCTTTGGAAACTGTAGTATCTATCAAATATTCTCTGCATAATATATCCTCCATATCTACGATAGCAATTACTACATAAAATAAATAATTAATAGGGCGAGAAAGGAAACCACGGTGCCGATGGACCTCCGGGTATACCCGGTAAAGATGGAAAACCTGGTGATAGAGGAGACATTGGGCCATCAGGTATGCCTGGTATGGTTGGTCCGCCAGGGGCTCCAGGCTTGAAAGGGGAACGAGGAGAAAGAGGTCCCCCTGGGCCAGTCAGCGTCACTACTAGTGGTTCTGATATTCTTACTATAAAAGTAAGTTATATTAATTCACTTGCTAGAATATAAGTATAAATCTGTAGTCATATCTATACATGTCATATTTTTCCTAATTTCTCGTTAGACATACTATATAAAGGACACTGATCACGAATTTGTCCTTAAAACTTTTTTGTCTGTCTGTCTGTTTGTGTGTCCGGATTTAACTTAAAAACGGCTTGACCGATCCTTATGAAATTTGTACACGGGAAACTTATGTCATTGGTTAACTGATAAGTTATAAGAATTTTAAATAATACTTTTAGAAAATAACTACTAATATAATATAATATTAATTTACTTACTTTTAAAAATCCAAAAAAAAATCTTATCCGATTTTGATTTAATTTTGTACACAAGAAGTACAAATTATTCTAATTGATAGGCTATACAATTTTCAATATTACTTTTAAAATACACAAAATAACTATCATATATATTTTTTTTAATTATATATTCATATATGATTTATATTTCATCAATTCTCAACCGATTCTGATCTACTTGTCTAGACTGGAGGTATACTACGTCTATCCATAATTAATATGCTATAAGAATCGTCAGCAGTACAAGAAAAAATCTCTCTCTCTCATTACATTACATTATAGTACAATAAGAACAGACAAAGAATAGGGAAACTATATAGAAACGCATTCTATCTTATTGTCTCACAGCCTAAAACCTATATACATTTATACTACCTCTTTTTCATTACCACATTTTCGTTTCATAGAATTCAATTCACACCGTCCCAAAAGAAGTTTCACTTCAATTTCGCTTTTTGAACAATCCTTAAAATTTTTATTTGAAAACATAACAGGGTGACAAAGGAGAACCTGGACTTCGCGGTAGGAGAGGAAGACCTGGGCCAGCGGGTCCTAGAGGATTACAAGGTTTACAAGGCCAGCCTGGCCCTCCTGGTAAGCCAGGCGCAAAAGGAGACATCGGCCTTCCAGGTTGGATGGTGGGTAGATATATACGACAATCTTATAATTATTATTATTTGTATTAGAAAACTTTATATTACGTTATTCCATGAGTACATAAATATCAAATATGCTTAATTTTAAACAAAATTATTTATGTTCGATTTGATATTTATTCTGACACGCACGAATCGTTCGCAAAATTATCACTTATAAAATTAGTAACATGCTGATGTTGTATTTAGTAACTAGTGGTCAAAGTTATTTACATAAATAATTATACGGTGTGTTTAAACCCAGGAATAAAAATGCACTCTTCTAAAGAAAATGCCCAACATCTAGTTCTGTTTTGTAATAACCGATTCCATTTTCATTATTACTGAACCATATTTATGAATAATGTAAAACGATGACTGTGAAATACTAATATAATTATTTTTATTAAATATGATTTTCAACCTTTTATGTCTTGCTTACTAACCAGAATTCGAAGGTAAAGTATGCTATGTGATATCAATATTTTTCCGTGAGAAATCGTTGTGTCGTTGTATAACAAACTTTTTGTTTTAGGGTCGACCGGGAACTCTAGGCCCTCCCGGTATTCCCGGATCAATTGGACCCAAAGGTGAAAAAGGTGATCCAGGCGTCAACATCTTAGATGTTTCAACGGTAAGAATTTATTTTGAGGAAATAAATAAAAACTTTATAACAAAAATCTATATCGTTATGAAATAAGTATAAATTTCAAAGTAAGATGGTATGCATATAAATAAATAAATTGGCATTGAAATGACATTCTAATTGAAAGTTACAAAGAACAAATGGTTAGATTAGATTAGCGTAGATTCATAGTTAGATTGAATATCCGACTGTTCTGTTGGTGTCCAGGTATCTCCCAATGATTTTTTTTTTTTGTTCGTGTATATTAACTATTTTCTTCTTAAACAGTAATACCATAAAGTAACGATGACGGAAAACATCATTAGTAAACCTAGAAGCTTGAATAATATTCTCTTGCTACCGTCATCAAGTAAGAAAATAAAGAACCATATAATTATGGTTCATTTTAAATCGCCAATAAATTTTAAGTTAGTAACGTCAATAAGCTCAATTTAATTCAGAATAATCTTAAAGAGTCTTAAGTAAAAGGGTAGTTAGAGAAAAAAATTATGAATTTCAACTATCACCATTATATTTTTTTCTCCAATAACGTCTCTATGATTAAACTAAGTATATACAATAAATACAAACATATTATCAACAAATATTGTTATCACAATTAGTATTTACGTTTGAGTGTTTTTGTCACGCCTTCTTATTTTAAGAGGTAATCCTCCAACAAAACCTTCAGATACTATTCCGGTTGGTTCTGGTACTGGATTTTTCAAACTGGATGCTGCAGGCTCTACGCTATATTTCTGCAGAACTGCTGCTAATCCTGCCATTGATTGCATCTGCCCTAATCTGGCGCCTGTAAATAATAATTATTTTAATATAATTTTCTAACTGAATTTGTCAGTAGTTTGTTACTGATTATTTCTTTCGTTGGTTTCACGTTCATTTTAAATATATTTTTCATAATAAGCATTTTAACAGAAAGAAATCGCTTCTAAGATCTTACTAACACGTTATGAAAATTTGTCTGTTGACAAATCCGCTCGTTGACGATTTGCGTGATGCTTAAGATCCTAAATGTTTAAGATGGATAAACGGATGTAACAATATTTGTTAAAACTGCGTAAATATTATAGTGGTTTGACTCTACATATTGATTATTTTAATAAAATTATTAGGTATAATAAACTATATACTTAGCCACACATAAATTACAAATTATTACACTTATAAATAAAGTCCTGGAAATTACTGAACAAAACATGTTAAAGAAATATTTTATTACGTACCTACACACGCTCTTGGTCCATCTCCAAATGGTAAAAACACGAATTGTTTCATTTCGTCTTTGGCACCAAAACTAAATCTTTCAGGGTCAAATTTTTCTGGATCTTGGAAATATTTTTCATCTTTATGTAAAGCTTGTATAGGTATCATCACTTTCACACCTTCATTAATTGTAAGATTAATCTCTGGGAATGTGTATTCTGGTACTGTACACATTCTTACTAAATACGCAACTGAAGGATACATTCTCATGGATTCATAAAATGCCATTTCTAAATAACTCATCTCCTTCACAGCATCATAAGTTATTCTGTTATTATGCTTTGCTAATACAGTGTCGATTTCTCTTTGTACTTTTTCTTGATATTCTGGATTGAAAGCCAATTGATGTAATGTGTAACTTGATGCAGTCGAGGATGTTTCAAATCCAGCTCCAAAAAATACAAAGACTTGGGCAGTCATTATCAAATCGTCTAGTTCAAGTTCTACTTTTTTAGCTGTCCCGTCTATATTTCTTGTTTCTATTGACTCTCCGACTATTTTACCTTTTTGTTTTAGCTCGAGCATCAAATCTATGAAATCGTTTCTGCCAGAAGGTAAGTTATTCCTGTCCCGTATTACAGTTTGTACTAACTTTTTCATTGATTTTTCTAATTCTGGTGTTAAAAATGTCAAATTTTTAAACAACTCTGGAAACAATATTTTCAGTGCACCACAAACAGCATCTCTAAGATTTCTCTCAAATATTCTTTTTCCAAGTTTTCTAAATTGTGAATTTTCATCCGATAATGCATCCATATTTATACCGAATCCGCATACACCAATAAAATCGGTAGTATATCTTGCCATGAGCTCTCTAACGTCATAAAAATCTCTGTCAACGACTTCCTCAGTTATATGTTGTAGTTTTTCAGCTCTATCGGTAATTAAAGGAAACATTGATTTCAGTTTTCCTGTACTAAAGGCAGGTGTAAATCTTTGCCTTATTAATCGCCATAAGTCTCCATCGGCAAAGAATAGGTTCTTCAGCAGTGGCTCTATAACTGTTTTATGTGGATTAAAACCTCTTGCGTAAAAACACTGAAAGTCCGTTATAAGAATTCTTTTCACTATTTCCGGGTCCCGAATAACCAGTTCTGGAGCCGTGCCTCTGTAGAAGCCAACAACTTTTTCATTCGGGTACTTCCTGTAAGTTTCTGTAGCTAACATAGCCATACTCCCTTTTTGAATGAACTGTCTTAAGTTGTTTCCAAAGTACGGTAGTGGTGGTTCATGTTTGATTCCTTTTTTTTTCCAGTAATTGAATGTCCGAACTCCATAATAGTACAAAAATATCACTATCGGTAGCGTGAAGTAAACAAACATTGTACTCAAACATAAAACGCGACATACGAATGAGAATGAAGCGTGCAAACTGCAAACTATCAGTCATTCACGATATCAAGTCGGCGTTCGGCGTGTTTCAGTGTTGTTATTGCTACAGCAATTGCCGTATGCTACGGTAATTGGTCAAATATTACTAAAAACCTACGGCCTACTGTAGCATCTCCATTACCGTAGCAGAATCTATGGCAATTTTCAAATGGGATAAAATTACCCACCCAACACACCAAAAACCCACCAACACTTTGCTCAACCTGGGAATCGAACCCAGGACCTCGAGAAAACCAGTCGCGCTTAGAACTATTATTATTTATTTACATGTATTTGACTCATTTATAAAAGTTTCCTACATTAAATAGAAAAATAATGGAACTCTTATAGGATCACATTTGTCTGTCCGTCCGTCTGTTTGTCAAAAACGAGTAAAGGTAACAAGTTTAAATTATTATTAAAATTAATTTAAACGTTTTTTTCTTTTTATGCAACGGCAGTCGAGAGGTCTTACACACCATACAAACACGGCAATTTCAGTTACTGAATACGGCCATTCGAGATTTGGCTCTAACAACACTGGCGTGTTTATTTAAAGTTTCTTGTTGTACAACGTTACAAACTTGTTTTACCATTCAAGCTATACATTTGGGATTCAGTACGATTGTAATTTATAATAACTTTGTTTACCTTGAACTTTGATAATTTCTTACTAAACAGCTATTGTTTGTATTTTAACGACTGACGTAATAAATATGAATGCCATAAGATAATATATCCCAAATTTATTTTCTGTCTGCAGGCAGAAGTAGCTAAGAACGCCTTCGTCAATCAAATAGCAAATAATGTTACTTAACTTATATATATTATTAATTACTTTCATAAAACACACTATAGATTTTTTTACGAAACTTTAAATTGAACTTCGACCCATTCAAAATGAAAATTTTGTAGCAACAGTTTTTACCTTAATCACTATAATTATATTACTTGTCCGGTAGTTAATAATGATTTTGTACTCTGTATTCTACAATAGTACCTACGAAATACTTATCTACATCACTTGTTGTCACTTTTCGTTGAGTGACAATGTCAATATTTTGGGGGGTCTAAGTTCAATGGCACTTGTCAGGTTAGGATTCGCAATATTAATTTATTAAATTTAATATATTAGTAACAGTTATATTAGATAAATTTTAGCTTTGTGCACTCCTTCTCCATATAAACTTTAACCATGTCAAATCTCACAGTCTTCCGTGCACGCAATACGCTTAAAAAAGTGTAGAAAGCTTTTGCTTCACGTATTAATATATAGATTCCATGCTTTCTGCCTTTTTGTCTGTAATTAGGTGTATGAGATAACCTAAACTGGTGTAGAAAAAAAAAGAGTGGTCCATACCCATCATCGAATTACTTTATAAACCATAATACCTCATTTTAAATACCTAAGCAATACAATGGTGTATGATAATGAAAACTATCGCTACGATGATATGATAAAAACTATAAAATATGCACACAAGTAATTATTTATGTACAGTAATAATTTTATTATCCCAGTACTAATGAAATTACTGAAATAACGTCTTTAATATAACTACACAATAAAAAAATTTACAAAACGATTCTATTTTATTTACAAGTAAGTACTATATTATAATATTCTGGGAGTATTGGTTATAATTTTAGAATATTTTTAAAAAGTAATAAAAAAGTATAACACGTTAAAGTATAAAAGTTCAAGCAACTATAAGGGTTTGAATGTCACGCCAATGTGACGCCAGGTACCTAACCTAAACATGTTTTTTAGTGTGCATTTACAATCGTTTTATAAATCAGTAAAAACAAATGATTCGTCGTATGTGTTCATTTATTTAGTAAGAAGTAGGTTTTTAAATCTCCGTCACAATTTTTATTTCGCGGACGTCATGTAGATTCATTTTACTAAATAGCGACACTGCTCGCACTAACATAATTTTACTGAGTAGGTGAATAAGATATATATATATATATATATATGTATATATACGCCAATCATTATAAGCAAGAAGATACGAAATAAATTATTTAAATTTAAAAAAAACATTGTTACTTTGATTGAATGGGCTAACTTCTGGAATTAACAGTCAGATTTGAAAACATATTTTTGTTTTTTATAGGCTATTATTTATTGAGGATGGCTATATAGTATAACTTCACGCTACGTCTCTAAATAGCGGAGAAGTAACCTTGAACGTCAAGCAAGAAATCGTAATAAAAAAATCTTTATTTAATTTAGGCGCTAAGAAGGCAGTTATGAACGACAAAACAATACTACCGGTTCGTAAAAGATCCCAGCCATCGACAAGAACCGGCAAGAAACTCGATCCGGTTTACCTTTTTTTCCAACTATACAAAAGTGTTAATATAAAACAATAATAACAATTCAGTGTATGCACAGAGAGGGAGCCACTTTCAGACATCACTATCATTTACATAATGGTCCACCCTGTTATAACCTTTTGACAGTAAAACCCGCTTGACATAGTCCTTGAACTTGATGTACGGAAAATTAGTAATGTGCTTCGGGATCTTATTATAAAACCTGACACTATTACCTAAAAAACTTTTATTGGACCTATTTAGTCTAAAACACGGTACGACTAAGCAATCGGGAAAGCTGTAAACATGTACGATGTACGACTAACTTGGCGGCGACGCGCCCTGTAGTGAGTTGGTCGAATAAGTTTAACACAGGTGAAACAAAGGGGCATAGCTAGATTATAATAAAATTCAATGGCGACATACTTTTCGTGAGTAAGATATTATAAAAAGTTTTTAACCCTTACAAGATAAGGATACCCGTTTATTTGACTTTCCAACAACAATTTTATCACAAAATTATCCCAATGGGAGACTTCCTTCATAAAACTTCCGCGCCTCCAGTAACTTTGAACAAGGAAATTTTATTGATATCTGTAAGCTTACAATTTTAGTTTTATTGTGTATTAATAACTTCTTAATGGTTAAATATGATAAAAAGTATTTTTTTATTTTGATTATTATTCTAAGTAGACTAAAAACTAATCAAATTGAAAGTTAACAATTATTATTCTATATATTTTTTGACTCTAAATAATAAATATTATGCTACCCGTGTACAAAAATTTCATAAAAATCCGTCCAGTTGTTTTTGATTACAGACAGACAGACAGACAGAGTATAAAAAGTCAGATTCGTGATCAGTGTCGTTATAAGTTGTCTATCAGGAAATACAGAAATACATACAGAACTACCGATTCATTAATGTAGACATTTGTTACTTCACATAAAATGAAACATTCATTTTTACGTTCCTACTGCCAATGTCTTCACACAACATTTATTAGGTTTTTTTTGTTTGCTTACTACCGTAAATGTTAATTCAACACATAAAAAAGTATACATTGATTATAAATATACATAGAGGTATAAAAAAAAAAACAAACTCTCAAAGAACCTCAATAACATTAAAACTTATAAATTTCACATTCATAATTATGCTCGAATTTCGACCACTAGTTTAAAATATTACTTTTTTTAAATTAACAGTTCAAAGGGGAAAAGGGAGATCGGGGGCTAGACGGTGTTCCAGGATTACCTGGACCTGAAGGTCCTCCGGGACGGCCTGGTCCTCCTGGAACTTTGTCCGAAGCTGTCCAATATGTTCCCGGACCACCAGGACCACCTGGTCTACCGGGGACACCAGGAATATCGATAGTTGGTCCAAAAGGAGAACCGGGGCTAAGTTACTATGAAGATCATCCTGTGCATGGCAATACTAAGTTCTTCGCTAGACCAGGTAGGTGACCATCATTTTATATAGGTAAAACCATATATTAACTATTGCTCAAATTTCAAACAGAAACATTTTCAAATACGCTTTACTATCTATTTCAAGGGTTACCTTTAAACTTTGATTTAAATACAAAAAACAAAATTGGCCTGTATCCCAATAAAAAGAAAATTAAAAAAATAGAATTCTGCAAATTGTTTTAAAAGCAAACAACACTGATTTTACTGGTCTAGAATGCTTTAATAATATATTGAAATTTGCATATTCGATGAAATACTAGTTATATCTCAAAAAGAGGTTTTTACTTTATTTGAATATTATTTTCATTATACAAAAATTATTCTATAGTACGAGTAATATTAACTACTATATACTTTTATAGCTTCATAGATTATTTTTATTGATTAAAATATGTAACTACATTTATTTTTATATAAATAAAGTTTACTTGTATAAACTCATAATAAAATTTATGTGCACGCCGCTGGAATAAAAGTTGCTAAGACTCGACTTGATGAGCTCAAAGCGCTGAAAGAGTTAAAGGATCTCAAAGACCATAAGCATGGTAAGATAATTGTTAAGCCTAAATGCAGTTCATTCTATAGCACATTTATACTTATTAATATTTTTATTCATTTAGAAATAGCTTACTGTAGTTTTGATCAAATCCAGATTTTCGTATATCATAATATTTTAATACTATTGTTTCGTGTATGTCTTTCTTACTGATCGTGAAGTATTTATCGCATTAAATTTATTAAAATTATTAATTATCTGGTTAGTTTTAGAATTTGCTGATGTTCTACGTTTAATATAATGCTTTACAATTATAATATTGATAATTCATTAGTAACATATGAAAACTTCAAACATATAAATTATTTAAAGAGAGGAACAAAAAATGAAAACTATCTCTTACTGTCTTATTACGTTGTGTAATGAGTAGGTATTATATATTTCTATTGTACTGGATAAATTTGGTAGAATTTAATATTTGTTATCGAAAGGTAAGGTTCCTTCAACTTTATCAATTTTATCATCTTCAAGATAGAACCGTCATCACTAATGCCGAATTCTCGTAATGCGCACACAATTGCTATAAACTGACTGGATGACGGGGTTTTTCAAATTTATTTTAGCTCCATCTTCATCTGGATTTGCTTCAAGAAGCCGACTCACAGAAGAATCAAGAACGGACAAATCGGCTCCTGGTTCATTAGTATTTCAAACAACTGAAGAAATGCTGAAGGTATCTCATATGTACTAAATGTTAACGACCTCTCTTTTTAATAATGTTTTTATTTTATTGTAGATTGGATTTCACAAATTCATTTTCCTTTTCCACAATATCACAGAAAGTCGCTTTTGCTTAAAATAATTTCCGAGATTTAATTGTGGATCAATGACAAATGCTCTGTTTTCCAGTTGGCTTCGTCGAGTCCAGTCGGTGCATTGGCTTACATTGTCGAAGAGCAGGCTTTATTTGTCAAAGTGAATTCCGGCTGGCAATATGTTTTGGTGAGTCTGACATTTATAATAAAATATCATTGGGAAACGAGATATTTTTTGTAATCGCAAAATATACGTATAATTATTTTATCCCTTTTCCCTTAATTCGTGTTCGAATGAATATATCCAGAGGCATATGAGTCAGATGTTATTTTGTTTTCAATTTACTATCCCTCAAAACGCCTTTTGATGCCCATTAGAAATTAGATTGCTGGGGTTCGCTTCCAGAAATTCTAAGGGTTTTAAATGCCTTTGTAAGTCAGCTAAAATCGAATGATATCATATGGCATTTAACTTGCGAGTTTCATGTAAATTATATAGAAAGGGTATAAAAACGCTATTATGATACCGGATGAAAAATAGTATTGTGTATTATACTTTCATTTCACTCATCTATATAAGAAGTATTTAATTATTATATTATATTCCAGGCGCGATTTTATAATATGTATAAATAGGTGTAAGTACTTTGTTGTTGCTGCAAGCAACAGATAACAAGATATATCTTCTTGACATAAAGGTCAACATAATTGTACTTTTTTTGTATTAGCTTGGTTCACTGGTAACTCAATCTGCACCATTATCCACACCTCCGCCACCACCGCCTTTGCCAGCAGCAAGCTTGGTACACGTGCCACCCATATCAAATCTTGTGGATAATTCCCCGGCTATTCAAAATAGTCCAAGCGTAAGTGAATTTTACATTTCCAATGAGAATATAATAAAATAAATTAAAATCTAAACATCACAATTTAATAGTGTTATAATAATAACGCATATTAATTTTTAATTAAATTAATGATAAATAGTTTTTTTTCTCAGTGGAATCCTTCATATAGAAACTAAGGGCTTGTGTACGTACAATTTACAGTAATATGTGGATGACACATTTAACGAAGTTTGTTTATAATTTGCATTAGTAGGGCTGTAAAAACCTATCATATTGATTTGCGTAAGCTTGTCGCATTTCGGAAACAGTCAGTACATATCCAGTTTCTATTTACGTAGGCCGGGCATTGCAGCGACGAATGAATGGGCAATTCAATCCATGGGGATTGTTGATATTTCCGTGGTCGCCGCTCTTTTGGGATTCATGCTTACCATCAGACACAATTTCGTCACTTTACCGTGTTACTATTTTAAAAAGTAATAAATTAATAGATACAATTCTAAAATTTTCTGAATAAATTATACCAAAAATGAAATAATAACATTTAACAGAGAATATATTTGAATGTATTATTCATTATTTTTTAAGTTACTTTATTTTTTCAGTAAAATTATTATTTTATTTTATTTATTATAATAATTGTAATGATATGTTACACGCACATATAAGAAATAAATTAGTTTATTAAAATATAGTTCGTAATAAAAAAAATATATATTTAGTATTCAATTATACAAAAATTATTAAAAACATATTTTACTGTGAATATAGTAAACGTTATTTCTGTCGAGAAAAATATCTGAGTTACTCTGAAGTCGCAACTAAAGAAGTTTTACTTCAAAACTTTGGGAAAATAAAAATTATTTTGACAAATACAGCTTCGAATCGCAGCGCTCAACGATCCACTATCAGGCAATATGCACGGAGTGAGGCGCGCCGATTACGCCTGCTATAGACAGGCAAGGCGAGCTGGCTTGAGAGGCACCTTTAGAGCATTACTGACTAGCAGGTATGGAATTCAGTACGATTATAGTCAGATTACAATTGTTATGCAAATAAGCATTAAAAATTCTTTCTTTGAATTATTTATATACCTCCTCCTGAGGTTTTTGATGTGGTCTAAGACGGTAATACGCTAAACTAGGACTGGCTCTCAATTGCAGATGCCGGAATACACTAAAAGAACTTTGGCGACAGATTTTCCACTTGACGGTGATAGCTCCCAGGTGGGCATTACAAAAAGCCCTACCACCATGTGAATTTTCCCTTCACAGACAGCTCAGACTTAGGGTCTATACACGCAACCACTGGCCATAAAATGTACCTTTTTTAACCTGGAGAGAACCTTCATGGGTACACACCCGCCCGGGGGGACGAGTGGTTATGTGAGACTCCTACTCACTAAAACTCTACGGTGTAATTCTTTGTATAAACGGTTCAATTCTCCATTTTCAAATCTCGTAAGGTTAATTTTATTTATCCAAGAGCTTCTAACCCAATGTGTGTTAAATTTCAATCTTGAATTCTCATATAGCAATAATTACCTTCCCAGTTGTGATAATGTCATGATTTCCTCGTTTACACCGACAGAGTGACTAGTCACCTAGTGAGTCACTTTCTATGTGACCAGTATGTAACTCAAGACATGCTTAGCAACTAACGTAGCTTCCAGCGAGGCTCCTTTTACTGTGGCCTTAGCCTAATCGTTTGTCGCGTTTCGGGATCAGGCAGCTATCGAGATCTTTCTGTGGTCGCCGTTGTTATAGGATTGTACTGTGCTTACCATGAGTAACAGTACCTAATGGTATTTACTATGCGGTGCTAAATTTTTATTTTTATTTTACTCAGAATGCCTGGAATCGAAATTTATCTCAAAAATAATAATTTTATGGAACAGACATGTGAACCATGATTCATTAAACCGTTATCATTGTAAACTCATCTAATGATTTTCCGCTAAATTCCAACCCAATTTTCATTAGTCGACATAAAATTTACAGAATACAGAATCTAGACTCTACTGTCCGCTACGCTGACCGACATTTACCAGTTGTAAACACCCAAGGCGACGTGCTGTTCAAATCTTTCTCTGACATATTCGACGGGAGCGGTGGTTTCATAGCCAGCACTCCTAGGATATACAGTTTCAACGGAAAGAATATTATCACCGATTCACATTGGTAAGTAAGAACATTATTTTGCTAATTGTAATTTATTTTGTCACCTTATGTTCTTGTCTCATTTTAGAATCTTCTTTAAATCGGAATAAGTAGTTCATGAGCAATTCTTGTGTATATATATATATGTAACTGGTTTCTTGAAAATGGCTCCAATGATTTGGATGAAATTTTGTATTTAGATAATGTTTTATATTCCAAATTTACCTAGATTGGCGTTTTTTTTTTTGTAATATACCGAACCCAGCTCGGTCGGCCAGATATTAATTACTAAAGCAGACTGCTTTCTACAAAGATAACTATTTTTCGTCAATAGCAGGGAACATATGCTTAGCTTTAAAATGATGTTTGAATCAATAATCTCTGATAAAGAATGAAGAGTGATATGGTGTTTCCAAAAAAAAAACTCATTTGAAAAATAATTATTATATAGAGAGTATATATAACACCTGCGTAGTGACTGATGAAGATTTCTTACTTTTGCAAAGGATAGAAAAATAACTGCAATAGACTAGCTTAATATAATATATACATTTTTTAAGTTATAAAATTCCTACATTACCTAATGAAAAAAAAAAACATTTATTCATGTAATTGTATTACGAAACAAGTGTATCAATAGACATTAATAATAATTTAAACAAAAAATTAAACAGTTATCATTAATTAGAATCACATTGGAAATTATCGTAAACCAATGATTACGTTCATAGTATTTACTTTTTCTTATCATGAAATTACAAATTACAGGATAAAGGCGATTAGTATCGTAAATAACCATCGAGATGTAGCGTGATAGATAACTATTGAATTTTCTGTCTGACTCCTGATTATTGACTGAAACGCAACTAACAAAAAGAGAATTACTGTGACGCGTTTACCACAATGCGCATGGTAGTCGCGACCAAGTCAGGTACAAATCCCAACCACCCCGGTTAATGCCGTCATGCCGGCCTGCAAGCCTGCAGCTGGATTTACCCTGGCCGATCCAGAAACGCAACAAACCAAAAGTGAGTCACTATGTTGGATTTATTACCCTCTGCATGGTGGTCGCGACCCAGTCGGGTACCGATTTCTACCATTTCCCTTAATTACTGTGGATAAACACTGGCTGGAGTATAGAGATCGCGAACCAGTCGGACACAATTGTCGTGTCCTACCTTCCCGCGTTATTAAATAGACTGCAAAGCTATATAAATTAGTTAAGTATGTCATTTTTAAATCTCATTTATGTTATTTACCTAGATAATGTGTACAGAAATATACATTATATTATTAGTTTTGTATTTATAACAAATAAATGAAAAAAGAACATTTTCTATATTTTCGTTTCAGTACAATTTTGGCAATTAGTGAGTGAAATAGGTGAGGTGACGATTATCTTCTTATTGGTAACGCATAGTAGTATATACAAGAATTGCTCTCTTAGTATAAGATAAAAAGTCGTAATAATAATAATGCTTATTGTTGGGTACGCGTCACTTCCCCTCTGCGTGAGGGAGGGGGGGTGTGACGTTTTCCCGGTTTGGACGGGCGTTTTGTTGCGCCGGATGCCCGTCTCGTAGATACCGTCCGGATGCCAGTGAGGCGGCGTGATGTTGGTGGTGAGGGGGTCCGGGGGGTGCAATAATGCACGACCGCTTGAGGTGCCGGGTCTTCAATGAAACTCGATATCTTGACCGTAGATTGTTCGCAGGACGACCAAAGCTTTCTTCTTGTAGTTACTCGTAGTAGACTCGTTGAATTGCACCGTGCCCAATACGGCCCTTCTTCGAGCTTAAGTGGTTCGAGGAATGACCGTAAAGAGAGCCCCGTTTTATTTCGTGTTTATTTCATGTTTTAACTTTACTTTTCGCTTTGGTTGCCCTGTTAACTCTTTATATTTCTCTCATTATACATCCTATGTACACATGTTATATATCAAAATGTTCCTCTTTGAATTATCTATCCATTACATATTCACTTATAATATACATTACATATACATTCCGTACATAAGCCAAAAACAATGTAATTTACGGGCGACATCACTATTTTCTGCTCGTAAAATCTCTATAACTTTTGACATACTTAACCTATTGGCTTACTTTATATGTTAATCTGTTCTATATTAGCTATATTTTCACATATGTGACACACAATACATAATCGTTTATATATCTCTTAACATACCACATGCAACTTGTAATGTAGCGTATTCGCTTACATTTTTCTATAATATTGTTAATATTAATCTATTTTATTGTAATACATAATATATGACACATCAATATAATAATAACACAAAATACCTTAACCTAAGACACGAAAAAACACTGTTCTGTCGCCAACATCCTCCCCCTCGTGCGCAGCACCAATCTCCTGTCATGGCGACGCTGTCGTAGTCTGCCTGGATCCGTCGTTCTGTTGCTCGTAGCTCGTTGCAGGAACCAGCAGCACTACTTTGGAGCTCGGCCTCTTCAATGTTCCGCCGGCGGTGCGCACCTCTATCACTCGGATGCGGCCATCTGGTCCAGGGTGCGTTTGAGTAATGACGCCCCGGGGCCATGTGTTTCGTGGCAGTGTGGAGTCAATTATTAGGACAGTGTCTCCACACTGCAGGTCCTTTGTGTTTCGTCCATCGACCTTCCTGGTAAGCAGGGTGGGTAGGTATTCTTTCAGCCACCTGCTCCAGAAATGGTCGGCCATGCGTTGCGCCACCTTCCAGGTACGTCGCCCGATGAGGTCTTCATCTGTGAAGGTCCCAATCCGTGGAGACCCGCAGGACCTCCCAATAAGGAAGTGATTGGGAGTCAGGGCCTCTTCACCTTCATTTTCCTCCGTGGTGACGAGCGGTCTTGCGTTTACTATGTGTTCCGCTTCCAAAAGAAGAGTGTGTAAGGTCTCTTCTTGCGGACACCTTTCCTTTAATGTCGCCGCTAGTGCCGTTTTGATGGAACGGACTAGGCGTTCCCACGCACCTCCCATATTTGGAGCCCCAGGTGGTATGAATTTCCACCGGATGCCCATCTTCTCTGCTGCGGTGGTGAGATCTTCCTTCTGCAAGCCCCTGACTGCTTCTTCTAGCTCTTTACTGGCTCCGACGAAGTTGGTTCCGTTGTCGCTGTATATTGTGCTAGGTGTTCCTCGCCTAGCAACCATGCGTCGAAGTGCCAGTATCATTGAATCCGTCGATAGAGACGCCGCCAACTCTATGTGCACTGCCCTCGTGGTGAGACACGTAAACAGCGCTCCCCATCTTTTCTCGTGGCGCCGTCCAATCGCGATCGTCATTGGCCCAAAGTAGTCCACAGCGGTGCAGGTGAATGGCGGCTCGCCGAATCGTAACCGCTCCTTTGGTAAGTTTCCGGTGGGTGGTCTAGATGGTGCGCTTCGGTATACTTTGCACCATTGACACTGGTATGCCACCGTCCGTACTGTCGATCGCAGCCCCAAAACCCAGTAGCGTTGTCTTATCTCGTTCATCACGGTTGCATGGTTCCCGTGGTTGAACGCTACGTGGTAATGTCGTATGAGCAACCTCGTGATCTTGTTCTTGCCATCCAAGACTACGGGTCGTCGATATGCTCTTTCCATAAACGTAGCCGCGTCGATCCTTCCTTTGACTCGTAACAGTCCATCTTCTTTGATGATGTCAAGCTTCTTCAATTTGTTGTGTCCATCGGAGTCTCTTGATGCCGTAGGTTTCCCGAAACTCTCTTCTTGACTTCTCATCAGCAACAGTTTCTCCGCTTTTTCCAAGTGAGCCTTATCCAGAAGAAGGAACTTCTTTGCTTCTTTTGGTGTTGCTGCCTTCGTCACGTTCTTGAGTTTCCTTTTCTTTGCTCTTCTCCAAGTCGGGTCCTTCTTTTCCATCTTACGGGAAACAAGAGTGTGCTCCTTTCGCTTGCGACACAGGTCAATAAATTGAAGCACTCTTGCCGTCGCTCTCCATAGCCTCGTCCAGCTCGAGAATCGTTCAGGTTCTGGTGTAGGCGGCTGATCCTTTGAGATCCTTGCGGTGGCAACAGTGTGCTTCTCTTTCTCTTCTCCCGTTGGTTTCGACTTCAATGAACGAGGTTCAGGCCAACTGGTCTCTTCTTGGCTCAGGAACGCGGGTCCATTAAACCAACGGTGGTTCTGTCCGAAGTCTCGCGGCACCCCTCTCGTCGCGTCGTCCGCTGGGTTCTGACTGGTCGGTACCCAACGCCACTCTTGAGGTTTTGAGAGGTCCTCTATTTCCGCGAGTCGATGCGCCACGAACGGTTTGAACGTCCTTGGATCTGATCTTATCCACGAAAGGACTGGGCTTGAATCAGTCCAGTAGACTCGTCTCTTAATCTTCAGATCCAGTTCTTCTTCCACCGCTCGTGTCATCCGAGTGCCTAATAGCGCAGCTTGCAGCTCTAGCCGCGGGATGGATACTGGCTTGAGGGGAGTCACTCTTGCCTTGGCTGCTAGTAGTGCGACTTGATAGCCTCCTTGTCCTTTGCTCGCTCTGTAGTATACTGCGCAAGCGTAGGCTGTCTCGCTGGCGTCGGTGAACGCGTGCAGCTCCCCCTCGTCGCTCGAGTCCGTGAAGCATCTCGGGATACGTAGACCTTCCAGGATCTGTACGCTGGTGAGGTATTCTTTCCAGGCTTCTTGATCTTTCGGAGTGATTTCTTCATCCCAATCGACGCCGCTTCTCCATATGTTTTGTATGAGTACCTTCCCTTGTATGAGAACCGGTGATGCCACTCCCATAGGATCGAAGGTGGCCATGACCGCACTCGTTACTTCTCTCTTGGTAGGTCCTCTTCTTATCGTGACGTCTTCTTTGAGTTTGCGAAGGCACGTTCTGAAACCCAGTTCATCATCTCCCGTGCACCATAGCAAGCCCAGGGTCTTCTCTTCACTTGGTCCGATGCTGATCTCTTGCTGCCCGGTCTCTTTGGTGAGGCTTCTTAACACAGTGTGATTGTTGGATGCCCATCCTCTCAATTCAAACTTGGCTTTCTGGTGGATGGTGTCCACATCACTGGCTACTCTGATTGCCTCCTCTTCTGTGTCGAAACTCTGTAAGTAGTCGTCCATATAATGATTATGTTCTATTGCACTAGCAGCTTCCGGGGACTGATCTTGATGTTCGGCGGCATTCTTGTTCTTTACGAAGATTGCAGCACTAGGAGAGCAGGCGGCCCCAAATATGACTGATGTCATTCTGTATTCCTTGATGGGTCCTTCTGCTTGATTCCCCTTCCATAAGAACCTTAAGCTGTCACGGTCCTCTTCTCGTATCCGTATTTGAAGAAACATCTCTTTGATGTCCGCTACCACTGCGATCGGTTTCTGGCGGAAGCGCAGCAGGACACCAAAGAGTGACTGCAGCAGGTCCGGGCCGGGTAAGAGCAGGTCGTTCAGACTCTTCCCTCCTGACTTGGCAGCAGCGTCGAACACCAGGCGTTTCTTCTTCTTGGTGGGATGCGTGACGGCAAAATGTGGCAAGTACCACTTCCTCCTTGAAGTGGACTCTCCTTCGGCTTCTTCAGCGTATCCACTCTTCAATAGGTTCTCCATTTGGTTCTCGTATTCGATCTTCAGTTCTGGATCTTTCTGTAGCTTCTTCATGATCCCTTTCAGTCTTACTTCTGCGGCTTTGAAGTTGTCTGGCAACTCCTCAACATCATTTTTCCACAGAAGCCCGACTTCGAAGCGTCCATCTTCCAAGCGTTGACAGGTTCTTTCCAATATGTCCATTGCTCTCTGGTCCTGGTCTGTGCTTGGCCTCTTAGGTAGAACCCCCAATGATTCTACCGCGAAATGGTCCTTCATCAACTTCTCCAATGCTTCTTCACGTGCTGATACGTGTGCGCATGTGGTGAAGTTGACTGGTTTTGACGCGCCTCCATCGAACCCATGCAGCACCCATCCAAGTTGTGTGAAGGATGCTACTGGTTGGTTCTTCTTTCCTTTGCGCGTTCCTCTTGAGATGATGAGTTCCCAATTGTCTTGCCCTATTAACAACTTGGGAGAACCCTCTTCGTGGTGCAGTTGATTCACCAGCTTCCTTAGGTGTGCGCAGTTCTCTATGGTGCTCCTCTCCAGTCTTTGAGGAGTCAGATGCATGTCATCAATGGTGCGCACCCCGGTGACTGTTCGCTTCTTGGACTGGTGTAGTCCCCTTATCTGCATGTTGAGCTTCATTGAATCCTTGCTTACCATGGATTTTCCACCCACAGTCTCCAAATGAAGCGTTTCCTTAGGTCCTTTGAGGCCAACCTGTTCTGCCACCGTCGAGTCCAGGAGTGTGACTGTTGACCCCTCATCCAGCAGTGCCAGGACTTCAGCTGCTCCTGCTGGTCCATAGATCTCGACGGGAAGCATCTTTAAGTAGGCTCTTGAAGACCTGGTGCAGTTCACTGGTAGCCTCACGTTGTTGGCTACTTCTTTTCCATCTTCTTGCTTGGACTCTTCTCTGTCCTCATGAAGCAAGTTGTGATGCCATCGTTTGCAGGTTGTACATGAAGGTTGACGGCAGGTCTCTTTCCTATGCCTTCCGCTCAGGCACTTGTAGCATAGTCGCGATTCCTTCGCGATACTCCATCGTTTCTTTACAGGTGCTTGACGGAACTTTGGACATTCCCGCAGGTAATGTCCCTCGTGGCAATGTGGGCATGCTGCTTTGTCTCTTCCTTCTCTTTCAATCCCCCGCTTTTCTCTATTTGGCCTCTCTTGGTCCACGTGTTCGGTTGTAGTGTGCGCAGCTTGTCGCTTTGGTATCTGCCTCCTTGTTGTGGTGTCTGGTATCGCGTGTGGTCCACAGCGATCCGCCATCCTGTTTAGGAATACCGCCATCATGTTGAGGTCAGGATCCCCTTCGGCCTTGTCCGCTACGTGGTCGTACCAGCGGTACCTCAATATTGCTGTCATCTTGTCGACGATGCTCCTCAGTATTTCTGGAGATTGCAGGTATTGTGGTTTTCGCAGTCCTCGTATTGCCGCCACGGTGTTGTTGACGTTGCCTGCTAGCAAGCATACGTCATAGGCGTTGTCACTGATCGGTGGCAGTTTCTTTATCCTGTCCAGTTCTGCCAGAACCAGTGCATCCGCTCTTCCATAACTCCGCTTCAGGGCTTCCATCACTTCCTCCGGTGTGCTCTCGGAGTACAGTTGGCTGCGAACTCCCTCTCTTGCTTCTCCCTTCAATGCTCTTCTTAATCTTGCCATGTTCTGTGTGGCAGAGAAGAGCGGAGCGGTGTCTTCGTATACAGCTTTGAAGGCCATCCATTCTCTTGTGTCACCATCGAACAGTGGTAGTTGGTGCACGTAGTCTGGCTGCGGCGCCTGGCTCTGGATCTGGACTCCCCTCAATGCTTCAGTGAGGACTCTTGCAAGGCTCTGATGACTCTTCTCCATATCGGCCTTAGTATCGGGTTCGCGTGCGGAAGGTGGGGGGGTCCGTATACACCCCTCCTTGGGTGCCTCCCCCTCGTGTCCCTCCTTGGAGACGCCCTCTGCAGCCTTCTGGACCCAGTCCCTGACCTGGTCCACCCGGTCTATTGGCTCTTCAATAACTGAGTCTTCTTCCTCGTTGTCCACCTGGATGAGTTCCAGTCGTAGCCTGGCAGCTGTCGTGGCTGCTTGTGCCTCTCGCAGCTCCTTATCGGCCAGCTCGGCGCGGGCTTCCAGCTCCTTCCGTCTTCTTGAAGACCTGATGGATGCAGGATGGTTCTTCTTCACAGTTGGTGCATCCTGGTCTTCCCTTGAAGCTGTTTCCCGCGTCGTGCTGGTGACGGTGGTCTCGTACGAAGTAACTTCTGTGGTCTCTGTGCTGCTCTCTTGTGGTGCAACCTCAAGCGGCTGCTCCCTCGGAGAGCCCCTCTGGCTCCTGGTGACTGGCATCCCGTAACGGTATCGAGGATCCGGCTCGAAGGACCAATTGTTGGGTACGCGTCACTTCCCCTCTGCGTGAGGGAGGGGGGGGTGTGACGTTTCCCCGGTTTGGACGGGCGTTTTGTTGCGCCGGATGCCCGTCTCGTAGATACCGTCCGGATGCCAGTGAGGCGGCGTGATGTTGGTGGTGAGGGGGTCCGGGGGGTGCAATAATGCACGACCGCTTGAGGTGCCGGGTCTTCAATGAAACTCGATATCTTGACCGTAGATTGTTCGCAGGACGACCAAAGCTTTCTTCTTGTAGTTACTCGTAGTAGACTCGTTGAATTGCACCGTGCCCAATACGGCCCTTCTTCGAGCTTAAGTGGTTCGAGGAATGACCGTAAAGAGAGCCCCGTTTTATTTCGTGTTTATTTCATGTTTTAACTTTACTTTTCGCTTTGGTTGCCCTGTTAACTCTTTATATTTCTCTCATTATACATCCTATGTACACATGTTATATATCAAAATGTTCCTCTTTGAATTATCTATCCATTACATATTCACTTATAATATACATTACATATACATTCCGTACATAAGCCAAAAACAATGTAATTTACGGGCGACATCACTATTTTCTGCTCGTAAAATCTCTATAACTTTTGACATACTTAACCTATTGGCTTACTTTATATGTTAATCTGTTCTATATTAGCTATATTTTCACATATGTGACACACAATACATAATCGTTTATATATCTCTTAACATACCACATGCAACTTGTAATGTAGCGTATTCGCTTACATTTTTCTATAATATTGTTAATATTAATCTATTTTATTGTAATACATAATATATGACACATCAATATAATAATAACACAAAATACCTTAACCTAAGACACGAAAAAACACTGTTCTGTCGCCAACACTTATAATATGACCTTTATTCATAAAGGCCACAAAAGATGTTATGGCACGGCTCACATGCGAGCGGTGAACGTGCCCTAGACACCTTCTGCGAAGAGTGGCAAAGCAGTGACCCTACAAACAGAGGAATGGCCGCCTCGTTATACTCACGTAGACTGCTATCACAAGAACGGTAATCAAGATTTTAAATTTATTTAAAATTAATTTGTCAATTGTAATTCATAAACAAGGCAATTTTTAATAGTTCCCAGATTAACAACGTTAGTGCTTAACAGTTTAACAGAGATCCCTGGTATATTTTCGAAGTCTAAGGTCCAATGTCAACTAAATTAAAACGGGACTATCCCCTTTCCAACGAAAAGTTATCTAAATCGGTTCATAAACAAAGAAGATAAAGCTGAAAATTCATAAAAAATACATTCGAAATGAAAACCTCCTCTATTTTTCAAGTTGATTAATAACCATTCCATATAAGTGCCGTAAATTTGAAGAATGGTAAAAGTTGTGCAAGGTTACATTACGGCAATAACATTTCTGTCTATTTCTTCATCAAAGCAGTAGCACTTGCACTGCTGTGTTACAATCCGAAGAATATGGTTTGCACACATACGATTGAATAGGAGAGGTTGGAGGCCACTGAGTTAACTTCAAATAATACAAAAATCATAAAGTTTCAGTAGATAATCAAATTAAACTCACATAAAGAAGTAAATACTGAATTCAGAAATTCATCCAGTACTTGCGAGAACTTTGTGACACGAGACTCAGCCTTAGATATCTACTTGTAGCAACTAAATACTGGCTGACATTAGGACTGCAACCCTTTTTAGGTTGGTTACATACACCCACATTTGATTTTTTTTTTTGTAACATCCAGTGGACTTGCTATTATATAAAAGATGTGTATCATTACAATTTATATTATTCTTTAGTACTTACAAAGGAATACCCATATTCAATCAATTAAGAAGATATATATGGGTGGCGTTTTGTCCTTACAAACGTTTGATACCTAGTTTGCTTAAATTGGATAAATAAATGTCCTAATATTCGACAAAATTTAAATCTATGGGCGCCAACTATATGACGTCACTACCACTTTAGGGAATCGACATACACCTATATAATTTAGGTCCTTCCATATGAAATTAGCAATTTATATGGGAAAATTAAAACGATAACAAATATTATGAAATTATACATTTAATCAATCAAAGTATGTACCATTATTGTCTTTGCAATTTCGCCATTTTAAAGGTAATTCATTGATTCGATTGCTGAAAAAATTGTGGGAGCGAGAATTAATAAAATCTGTTTTGGACATCGGTTTTGGACATCCTCATCAGAAATTACTGTTTTTTCATGCAAGTAATTGTCCGAATTCCGAAAAAAGTGGTAATCTCTTGGAACAAGGTCCGGGGAGTATGGTGGATGTCGGAGACATTCTAACCGCAGTTCCTCTAATTTGACGACTGTGTGTCCTAAAGTATGTGTCCTAGCGTTGTTGTGACGCAGCAGTGGGCTAGAGAGATTGAACAGTCTCGGTTGTTTAACGGCTAGACTTTCCATGGTTATATGTATTGTATGACACCAGCACTTTCGCTTGACACAGGATTTGGCCGGGTTTTGCTGGGTTTGCTGGATTTGGACCACTTTGATGAAAGTTTCCGATTGTCTTAAAGGATCCATTTTTCGTCACAAGTAATAATACGATTCCAAATTCCCTCATGATTGTGACCGTTGAGTAACGTAACGCAGCACTCAATGTGTGTTTATTTGTGGGCTTCAGCCAATTCATACGGTACCCATTTCTCGAGTTTCTACACTTTTCCAATTTGTTTCAAGTGAATTAAAATTGTTCTATGACACACCGAAGCCTGCCGCTAACTCTGACGTGGTTTGCGATGGATCCACTTTCACGATCACCTTTAATTCTTCATTATCAACTAGGGTCTCCGGCCGTCAACAGGGTTTGTTTTCTAGGTCAAAATTTCTAGAGCGAAAATTTTGGAACCGAAAACGTACCATGCTTTCTTTTACAGTAGCTTCCCTATTGGAATTCCTAACCAAACGCCAGATATTTGAGATCAAAATAGGCAGTTCAACAAAACGTCAGTTTCATATGTAAGGACCTAATACATACAACGAACATTTGGCAACTAAATTCTATAACGTTTATTTGTCATACTTGACACTGGCAAAATTGACCAAATAGGCAGAAAGCAAAAGTAAAAAAAAGAAAGCGAACATGGATTTTGATAATCAGTAGATTACGCTGATTCCAATGATACATACCACTTGTCGGTAAAAACCTTTTCAGTCCTACGAAAATCGTAAATAAGCTATATTCTATGAACTGGCCACTTTTTTTTCTCTTTACCTAAGGGGCTTTTACTGTTGGTGTATGCCAGCCCCATCGGAGCATAACCAAATCCAACAAAAAAAAAAAAAAAAACTCATAAACTTCTACAGTAAATAAACTACTAACTTAAATAAAAAATACTATTTACTTTAACCCTTACATTATAACTATTAACAATAAAGTTCCACAGCATACCAGCTGAACGAGAAGTCGGTTCTGCTAGTATACTGTGGAAAATACCTACATATAACACATAGCCATAAAATTAAATTAAACGACTTGTGCTTATTTTATACCTAACACATTCCACCATCAAGTGTGAACTGGCCTCTCTACTAAATACATTATTTGAGGCCTAATGCATTATCATAAATTTTCGTGTAACTATTATTTTTATTTTTAGTTACTCCTGTAATAATCATTTCGCGGTGCTCTGTATAGAAGCTACTTCTAATATTAGTGTGCGAAGAAAAAGGGACACACTGAGGTTAGTGTTTAACAATTATTAAGATACAATTTTACAGGGTACTTAACGATGCATAAAAACGTTGTATAGATAATAATTGAAATATACAATATGTACATGACGCAATATAGCAAACGACGTGCAACGATATCCTTGGAAGTAAGATGGACACATTTAACATTCATTTTCGGACTCGGTAGTTATTATTTACTTGTAATAATTTTACAAGGTTATACAAGTAGGTATTTTAGAATAATCATAAAATTTGTTTAATTATTTACGTACCTTTATAAAAATAAAAAAAAATATTTGCATTCTGAACAAAAAAACCTCTATACAATGGCAAGAACGTAAATGTAATTATAATACCTCAAGCATTTAATTATGAAATCAAATACCTATATGACGTAAGCTATAAATATATTTCGATTTAATAAATACAATTATTAAACGCTATAATAATTATTACAGATATAACTCAACTGAATATCTAGATGACGAAGACTATATCTCCAGTACTGAAGATTACCAGCAGCTATTAAACGAAATATTTGCTCAACCGTTTAGAGAAAATTAACGTTATGTCGTCAATATAAACATGTCTGTACCAATTGTACGTAATTCTAGCGACTATTATAAAATGTTAACTATCAAAAAGTATCATGAAAGACCTGCTCATACAAATTAAGTGATTAAAATAAAATCAATAACAAATTGATCCCTCACGATTACGCGTATATGGTCAGTATGGTATGATCATACTAATTTTAGAGGTTGTCCTAAAAAAATATGTTTAAATATATGTAATAATAAAAGGGAATTCTACGCAAATGTAAAATTGGCTGCGTAAAATAGAAAACCAAGCGTAGGATAGAGGAGTGATGAGCTACTTAAAATAAATAATAATATTAGCCTGTAAGGCTGAAATCTATAGAGCGTACTCAACCATAGCTCAACCATCGCTAAGTATTTACTCAGCGTAATCTTAACTTTCGAATTAATAGTCAAGTTACGCTGAGCTTAAGCTTAGCTCTAGTTGAGGAAGTGTCTGGTAACTTTCAATTAACGTTTCGATACCGCATCGGGAATGTAAAATTTCTTCAACTCAAACAAATAAATTTTTCACGAATTATGTATAGAAAATTAAAATGGTATTTAAAATGGAATTTAAATTGTATAATATTCAACTTGCTTTAAAGTAAAATTGACAGATTATTCGTACATAAAATAAAAAACATTGAAGTTTAAAACCAATAATAAAACGTTTTTTACGTTTAGCAACATGCAAAAATAATTATTTGGTTATAAACATGATCATTGTATTTTCTAACGCAACTTATATTTTTTACGTCGATTCGCTTGAAATAATTTTGTTCAATTAAACAAAAAACTGCAAACGGCAAAAATGACAAACATGTACAAACGTAGTACGTAATAGAAACAGTCATTTCTATGTAGTATATACCAATGAGAATCAAGCAATAAAGATTTAAAAAGTATATAATATCACAGTTAGATCACTATTATGCTATACTATTTTTTTTATTCGTACAATACCGAAGTTTTTCATAAGTCGTCGAATTCAATGACTTGAATTTTACTCAGGCAGAGCTAAGCAAATACAAAGCCTGCGACTATAAATTTGAATTTCGGAACTTAAGGCTGAGATAAGTCTGAGTAAAATCTCAGTACGCTCTATAGAATTTTAGTCTTGATATCCCTTTGCTGGGCAAAGGCCAGCTCACGTTGTATTGGCAATTTCATACACCGAGAAATTAACAATTATATATTTTTCCCAAGCTACTACAGTATGTATACTAAGAACATTTCTCAAGCGTTCAGGTTTGCTCGTGGTGTTTTCCTTCACCGTGAGCTGATTGTGTTACCAATGAAAATGATGAAATGTAACCGAATCCGAAAAATTCATTGGTACTTGATTGGAACAATTAAATAGATTTGGCTGTTGTCAACAAAAATATTTTTATTTTTAAAACATGTACAAACAGAGCTATTATCGAAAAGCTCCAAACTATAATAGTAAGTCAAAGCTTCCCTACTAACGACTCACTGTCTTAACGTTTTACGATATAACTAATTTAATTTAATATTAAATAATAAATATAGTTAAATATAAAAAAAAAATGGTTAATTAACCTCAAAATTAATTCGAACTTTAATAATTGTGAATTCCTTTTTTAATCCATTTCCATCTTCAGCTAAAAAGTACCTCATAAATATTTGAGCAGTTCTTTGTGAATATACTATGGCTTTCTAATTAAATTAAATGGAATTGAAGTATGTTATTTGATATGAGATTAATAGAATCAAGTCGCTGAGCTTCGTGTCCGAGAGATTCCTATTAAATTAAGCGCATAAGCCTTCGATAGTTACTAATACACATACACATCATGTATTCTATGTAATATAGTGAATTTTAATTCTTACGACGCGATGTGTGCACTTTGTGTGTCGCTGATTGTAAATAAGTCATGTAAAATTCTTAAAATTTAAATCACAATATTATTATTGATACATAATTTTAGACCCTTATCGCATAATATATGTGCAGTATCGCAATTATAATATCGGAGTCGATGAAACCGTCAAATAATGTTATTAACAAAATTATGCAATATTTTATTAACAACGTTGTTTTAAAATACTATAAGCATGTTATTCTGTATTTAAATTAAACAATTATTAGGTTTTGAAAGTGGCAAACCTACGAATATTTTCTGTATTTTTTTTTTTGTTTATAGGGACTTTATGTAATATAATTGATATACTTTTGTTCATCGGCTATATTTTTTCCTCGTTGTATAATTTTGTACAATTATAATTCTAAAATATAGGTCTAAAATATTGACGACAAAAATTAATCATCAAAATTGTATAAATAAGAATGTTGTGATTGAAGTACTAAAAAAACAACTTGAGACTGTGTATATATATGTTAAATTTTTCAATTGTTTTATTTTGCATTTTAGCACATATTGATTCACAGATATGTGTAAATAAAATTCGTCAATTTCATAATTATCATTCATTATACATGTGCATTTAAATTAATTTACAAAAAGAACATATTGTTATTAAAATGAATATATTTAATGTAGGTCTATTGTATGTCTGCATCTAAAATTTTCGAATGTCTAATAATTTCATTTCAGTTGCATTGTGTTATTTGTGCTACACATATTTATTACGTCATTATTATCGTACAACGACAATCTCATATTAATTTTATAGTCGGACTGAAATTTCTCATGAAGATTTAAGTTAATAATTTATAAGATATTTTTTGATAAGTCATAAGTATTCTAAGTTTTACAATTACAAACTTCAAGACTGTCCGTATGAACGAATAGCTATTAACAAAGATGAAACACATATTTTGTGCCATTCGCTGAGAGTTTGAAATAAAGTCTGATTTTTTTTTGCTAATGTATCTGAATCATTCATTTGTATTTACGTAGGAATAGTTGTTTATCGACTTTTATACCAATAATATTTAATAAGTCTAGTCTCTATAGCAACTGTTTTACTATTTTTGTGACGTTGTTGTTATCTCTATACATTGTGACTGAAAGGTGTTTTTGTGGCAAAACAAAATATCCCATAATCTTCAAAATAAATCATTCAATCATCATTTTATTTATAGCTTATGTTCCTCGCCATTGACGAAAAATAAATAAATATACTATTTCCATTTCTTTATTTTCTCGATGACAGTTCTAATTTGATAGTTGTGGTGTTGTGACCAAATAAATAATGATATCGATCTGAATGAATATCGATATGAAATAAGTAGTGACGATTCATCAGATTTTGATTAAAATAAATAAATAAAGATTACCTGTCGTTATAATTATTTCGTTTCATTGTCGAGTACCTACCTATACCTACTTATTTTACAACAGCTTGGAAAATTTGGAGAAGTTGGCATTATCAATCAAGAATTAATACGTGTAACATCTTGTAATGAAATATAATATTAGCTAATAAATTTGTACAAAAGTATCCGGCAGTAGTTTAGTTTGTTAAATTTTGTAAAAAAATATCGGGTCTGTTATCGTGTTACGTTTATCGATATAGCTCCATCGCTATCAGTTTCTCCGACTCTGGTATAACCTTGTACGTGTGTAAACGTCATATTTTTATAAAATAATGCATTCATAATCTAAAAAAGACGCTCGTTCAAGTTTTCATAGGAGCTGTCATCGAGAAAATTAAGAAATGGAAATGGTATAGTTTAAAATTTATGTTTTCGTTAAATATTTGTATTGATTTGTAAAATTTTATTAAAAATAATTTTAAACTATCATGTAGGAGGGGGCGATCTATTAACATCTGTTTATCTAACATGTCAGAGTGTTAGATTGTTTACATTATATCCTATTGTGTGAAATATTCGTATGGGTCAGCTAGTTTTGCTCTCGTGTCCTTCTTTGTATAAGTAGTATTCAAGCCGATAATAGTGGCCAGTAACAATTGATGAAAGTTGCCACAAAAACAATGTCCCAGAGAGTTTGCAATAAAGAATTGTATTAAAACTAAACATTTCAATGGCGTCACAAAAACGGTAAAACAGACAATAATACTCGACATGACATACCAACAAGCATTTACGAATATTATTCTTAGTTTTTATTATTTCAAAATATATTATAATAAATTCGTGCATGATATTATAAATGACTGTGTTTTTAAAAAAATACGACAAATATAAATAAATGTTTTCACTGCGAAGTAAAAATAGGCCTTTCATTACTCACTTAATATGCTTTATTCTTTCAAAATCGTTACTTCTCTCTAAATCTAATATTATGTGATTTACATGATCCATATAAAACAGTTGTTCTTAGAATAAGATTCAGTTCGTCCCTGATATGAAAATATATTCTTTTCACGTATATCGATATAGTTAAGTACATTTTAACGCCTAAACCTAATTTTTTTATTTAATTAAGAAATTGAAATAAAAAGAATCATTTACTTCTAAAAACGATAAAAATATTTTTTTTATATTTCCACATATCAATATTTTCATGCCAGGCACGGAAATGTACCATACCTACTACTATCATCACCATTTTCATGCCAGGCACGGAAATGTACCGTATCGTTGACTATTTTTTTATCCTTTAAAGGCTTAGCGTTATGGCCACAATCTCAATTGATATTAAGCTACGATGTAGCCTAAGATGGTAGCACGCTAAGCGTAGTGGAAGACTGGCTCTCTCAGGTGCAGCTGCCGGAACACTCTTATAGATGTTTAGCAAAAGATTTTCAACTTAAGGGTGGTAGCTAGCCAGGCGAGCATTAGAAAAAGCCTTACCACCATGTTATTATTTCGTATATGATTTAGTACCTCGACTTCCTTTCCTTTCCTTTCTAGTTCCTATTCTTACTTTAACGAGGTAGTTCGACTGCCTCGTTAGCCTAGTGGTCGTAAGCGCGACTGCTATGACTGAGGTTCTGGGTTCGAATCCCAGGTCGAGCAAAGTGTTATTGGATTTTTCCTATGAAATTCTCAGTAGCAGCTCGGAGTTCGGTTTCGTGACCGATTAATGGCAATAGGCTCGCCCCCTATTACATGGGACCTAAAAACATACTCGGCGAACTGTGGAGGTGTACATATTAGTAAACCTCTGCCCTAACCCTTCAGGGAATACAGGCGTGATGGTATCTATTTAGTACCGTTAATACTAGAGTATACACCAATATTCGAGAGTAAAATTTGCTTTCAGAATCAAACAATACAGATGTTCTGCAAACTGCAATAGCGACTATATCCCAATTGGTTATTACTTAATTTTGCAAGTCATTTGTGAGTTTAGAAACACTTTTTTAATTTTATGAAACAGTAAGCGGGTAAGAGTCGAACCATGCAGATGTTCTATAATCTGCAAAAGCGCCTATAACCCAATTGGCTTCACTTAATTTAGCGAGTCATTAGTGAGTTTGGAAACTCTTTTTTAATGTTAAAAAATAAAAAATATCTATACCTGATATTAAATTATCACCGCAGCTTATAGCTATTTAAAACTAACATAAGAAAGATCGAGGTCATTAATATATTCCACTTTTGACGATTAAGTTGGGACGCTTAGTGTACCACTGCGTGTTACGAAATACACCCTTTAGAAAGGAATACAGCAGCGTAGCATTTTTGCTTTGTGATGGATCTAAGTTTGGTGATCTAAAGTCTGTTTCTAGGTTAGGCGGAAAAAGGATCTTTACGCTTATCATTAGAGTAACCAACATTGTTTGATGTGGTTCTATAAAATTTAAAATCTATATCAATCGTATCAATGTCAAGAGAAAACATTACTTAAAATTTTATTTAGGGGTAGGTACAGTTAAATTATGTTATGATTATTTACTATGTAAGTCTAAAGAAGATCTTAGTAATTGAAAAAGAAGTAAGAAAACGTATTTTGTGATTCCTGGGACTAATTTATATTTAAAATCATTCAATCAATGTCATAGTCTTCTTTGACGTCGAACACTATTATCTATTTATGTATGTAGTTTCTTCGCGAAACATCTTTAAACAGGTTTGTTATCAACTTATCACTGAATGACCGCACCGTATAACTCACCCCGTATCACTAAACGCAGTTGCTATGACGTGTTAGCGATAGAGAAATGTATGGAGAGGGGAAGGTATCGTTCGAAACGACGCAAACATAATACGATGTGTCATTGTTCGTTTTCCGTCTACCTTAAAAATAGACTTTACCAAATTATTGTATGAACTTTATATTAGTGATTAGATTATGTGGCTAGCTAGCTTTCGAGCTTCAAGTATATATAAACTATTGTTTTGTAATACTAACTACAACATAATATAGGCAGAATTTATTTCTAATCCAGGCGTGTAAATAATTTGATTCTCTAGCTAGGTGAAGGGCGCTCAAACATACAGCAAAACAATTTACTAGGTAGTGATCAAATGCCAACGTAATATTACTAAAAAGGATTTTACTATAATTTGCATGCAAGTCTGGCATATCATTTGGGTAATTTTCATAGGATAACACGTAATTACCGAGTGTAAACCACAAGCCAACAGGTGTTCGTTAGACCGTAGACGAATATATATACGCATATTTCTCTTTAGTAATACATCAACAAAACTTGAGATCAGATGCTTCTGGCTTTAAAATGTATTATATTGTAAATTATCTACAAAACCTCGCTATGATCAGGTGGTTTGGACATAGTTATTTTTTTGAAGCATTTCCTACTTATTAAGAATTCCTGTGATCGTCGTGAAATAACTTTCCAATCGATGAACGTGGCTTACTAAACTTTTTAACTATTTGTAATAAAAATCATCAATGAAAACGTACATTACGGATTTTCTTTTAAATTGTGTTCTTCATAGGTTGGCCATAATATCACCTGATGTTTGGATACGATGTAGCTCAAGATGGTGATACGCTAAGCCCGGAGGACTGGCTCTCATTTTCAGCTGCCGAAACATGCCTTTAAACAATATGTAATAAAAACCCCGTCGGATCCGTGAAGGTGTTACTAGGTATCGAGATTATATGCTGTTTATGTTATCTATCTCAGATTATAAGTAAAAAAAATACCCCTAATAAAATATTTAAAAAAGTTACTTAAATAACTTACATAGAAATACAGGCGGCGCGGCTCAGGGGCCGACGATGGTGTTATCACGTTTTAACTTTTGTAACTGAAACTAAATATGTAAATTTTAAATCGCAATAACATTTTTATTTTCATAATAAACAAAATTTCGATATTTTTTTTGGTAATTTCATTGGGGTTCTCGGATTCCACGGGATTTTTTAACCATATTGTATAACTTGGGGACATATTTTCAACTTGAGGGTGGTTAGCTAGCCATACGGGCATTAGAAAATGCCCTACCATAAAGCTATGGTTTCATCACGATGTTTCCGTCATCGAAATCTCAGGCTCATTGCAGAGATTTGAACTCACGTCGTTTTTCGTGGTGTCCTGTACAAACTATGACTAACACACTTGAGGTATAATTGCTTCTTTAGAAAGAATAAGCAGACTTCTTAAGAAGTATATTACAAATGCGCTTTAAAAAGATTTATGTTGCCAGTTGCGATTTTCATGAAAGTGATAAAACTATTATATCTAAATATAAATGGTGTTAGCCCACTTAATTACTGATTTTAATAAATAATATAAATGTTATACACTAGCTGACCCGCGCAATTTCGTCTGCGTCATATAAGAGAGAAAGAGAAAGGGTTAGTGAGAGTGGGTCGTACGCACTGTATTATAAGTACCGCTCGCCTCCCAGATTATTCCGAATAATAAAAATGCGCACGCGGTACTTGATCATTATTTTACTACGGAGTTATTTTAAAACTGTGATATCTCCTAAGATATTAATTTAAATTAATTACTGCAAAGGGCAAATTTGTTCAAAATTAAATACTTGTGATGAATAACGTATTTAATTCAATAAGTATTAATACCATGTTTATAAAAACACCTTCGCAAATAATTCATTACTATAGAACAAATTTTATTACCATAGAAAAGGTTATTGAGTAAATTTTTTAGAGCTTTTTAAAAGTAACAATTCCGTTACACTCGATTGTTATGTAACTTTAACCATTAAGGCAGCGCAGGCAGTTGAAACTCTCAAAAGGAATAAATTTACCCCGTTTTGCCACATTTTTCATTGATGCTCCACTTCTATAGGTCGTAACGTGATGTTATAATAAGGCCTATAGCCTTCCTCGATAAATGGACTATACAACACTAAATTTTTTTTTTCATACCAACCAGTAGATCCTGACATAGCGCGTTCAACCAAACAAACAAACAAACAAACTCTTTAGCTTTATAATATTAGTATAGATTAACATTGTTTTCATACGCTCATTTACTGTTGCACACTCTGCTTACACTTTTCTTCTGCAAGTCTGTAATATATGTGTATTAAAGTATTATAAATATAAAGAAATATTTAACTAAACTAAAAATATATAGTATAATATTAAACTATTAACACTATTTACAAAATGATAGGTGACAAAAATATACGCGGTGCTCGATAAAAAAAATATCTATGTTTGCAGGTGAAATACGTTTTCCTCTTGTTGACAAACTTCGTCGATCGAACAGAAAAGTTTCCATATTAAAGTTGAACCAAATCTATGAAGTGAAGAATCTGTCTTGATTCCATCGAGATTTTTGCATGGTCTTTTACAAAACTCTAAAATTGATTTGATAATTAATTTCATAGTACATCTATTAGTTACATCTAATGAAACAGTCATGATTAATATATAAAGTCAATTATTTAGCTTGAAAAATCAATTAAAGGAGTCGTAGAAATAAATAATATAGTAACTTATATTAACAATAACTAATTGGAATAAAGTACAATAAAAATAACTCTTAAAATAAGAATAATAGTAGCTCTTTGGAAACAAATTCATTATCCGCATCGTACGATCGCTGCTATTGGCGAATTGCATGGCAGATACATCGTTCGGCCCGCCCTGCCCCTTTAGCTCGTCCGACAGCTCTGCTGGCACGTAGGCAGACTACTTAGTGCTATGGCCGTAAACTTGTGTTTGTTTATTTTGTACGCGCTACGTCATTCCGAACGTTCGGCTGGCGCTGAGATATATGTGATTTATGGTGGTTGAACTTTTTGCATTGTATAACTTTGAGTTGGTGTCCCAGGAGGGGTTTGATGAAGAGATTGCTTGCGTGTTAGTGTCCTGTGGGATTTGAGGCTGCACACACAGTTCAGTCTACACACACATACTTCACAATCTGCAGTTCAGGTCGACAGGGTAAGGTCAAGATCACCGCCCGCTCCTGACGAGGTGAGTCTCTTTTGTTTGTTATTGTAATAATTACTATGTATCGCAGCAATAACTTTGAGAGGGATTGATTCGCGATTGATTGAATTAAGGGCCCATCACATATTACGCGAACCTTCTCGAACAGAGTAGCAAGGGCTTGACTCAACAGCACTCGGCGATCTGAAAGGTTTTTAAAATTCTTGAAATACATTTTTACACAAAATATTTTTATTGTTATTTTATTTTATTTTAATATTTTGGAAAACTTACAGCTAAGTAAATATTTAAGTTACATGTATAAATTAATGAAGGCCATTTACAAGTTTCCACATTTATGTATATGAATAAAAAATAAAGAATAAAGTAGACGAAAGAACACAAAAATATTAGCAAAAGAAATTAGATATTAGAAGAGCTTTCAACTTCTGCACAGTTGTATCAAATAAATCAACGTTTAAATCATTAAACAATTTATCCGTACTGCTGCTCGCTCTAATGAAATAGGAATTTTGTATGTAATTAGTCCTAACAATAGGATTATAAAATATGTTAGGGTTTCTAAAAGATGCTGCTGGTACGCGTAGGTTAATTTGGCCGTTGAGTATGCACAAAAGATACGATACATCAGCTGTTTCTCTCCGCGTATACAGCGGGAGCATATTAATTTTTTTATAAACAATTTGCTATAACATGAATTTTATTTCTTTATTTTATTTTTCTTTATGGGGAATAGGATACAATTTAATACCTAAGTACCAAATCATTACCACTAGATAATGTTTGTGACATATTATTTATAATACCTGTTAAAGCGTCAACTGTGTAAATAAATTCGTTATTATTTACTATTGGTTCATTTTTCCTCGATAGATGGCGCCGTCACGAATATAACTCGCACTAACGAAATGTAAGGTAAATTAAGATAGTATGTAATTTTTTGATAATAAAATTTTCTCGGACTAACTTGGTGTTTCCTTGACAACGTCATAAATACCCAGTACAATCATAGGACCGTTTTTGGAATACTATAAAATAATTGTGCAATACCACTTATAATGCATATTTTATTATTCAAAATACCAAATTTTAATTACGTTATAATTTTACGATTCAATAACAACTGTAGACAAGTTGCAATATAACCACAAAGCCCTCAAGTATTTAAATATTATATAACATTAATATCGTATCATACTGTTCTGAAATCCTCTTAACAACTTTGAACAGTGAATTTAAACAGCTTACTCGACACGTTCTCATATTCTCCGTTCAAATCTGTTATAAAGTCCGTTTCTAACAAACCTGCTGGTGCCTCGACTCGGTCTAACCACTTCAAAGCCTTCAATACCAAAGGAGAAGGTTTTGACACTATTATAACATTGCCGACTTGTTTAATAGAAATTACAACACTATGTGACTTATTTTAAATTAAAGCAGTAATACCTTACCTTACCTTATTAAGTTCCATCTCTTTCGATTCAAATACAGAAATATTATTTTTACACTCTTGGGGTAAATATAATGTCAATTGTTACTAGAAAAAAATATTCGTACAAAATAATGGAAAAGTAGACCAAACTTAAAATGAATTATTTATTAAATGAAATGACCATTACATTTATAAGGAAGGAGAAGTGTGCTACCGTATATTTAGACATTAGACTTACGTAATCGGACCGGTAAGGTTTCAATGTGTGCGTGTTCCACGGCATCTTCTCTTACCTACACATTTATATTCGATGTCTGTAGTAGATTCTACTATTTCCCAGATATTTCTTAAACGTTCGAGAATAATTATAAAAAAAAAAAAACAGATCGTAAAATTATTTTTTATTTGTAGTATCTTTCCAGATGCTGAAAGTTTCAAAAATTCAGCTTTATTAATACAGATCAAATCTAAACAACTCATTGAACAGATTATTAATCGGGAGCTAACTGAAACCACAACTCGGAAGTGGTTGCGATCACAGTGTATATCTTTCAAAATCCCATTTTTATAAAAATTTCGTAGTATGTCGAGATCAGCCTATCAGTTACGTTGTAGCTCTCGTCGTAGTATTAGTACACTAGCAAGGAGACGGGGCGATCATCAGTCACTGGTCTTCTGAAACTGTATCCTTATATGCATTCAACATCATAAATAATAATTAAAAATTAAACAAAGCTGACTGTAGTACTACTGTAGTAGTGTACTGATATCCTCATATCATTAATGATTAATAGACACATTGTAATAGTTGATAAGTACATGTAAGTAATCATTCATCCATCAGCAATCATCCTCGTGATTACATTACATAACAGCTAGCTAAACAGTATAAATATTGATTAATCTTTCATAAACTCTAGGAAGAAGTGAGTCTTTGATTGAGTGAGTTATATGGAATAACACACTTTACTTATGTATTACGAGTAATAGTATCAAGTTGTTAATCAACTACATACATCAAATGTACACAACTTCCCAAGTTGTTCTGATAAAACACGATTCTACTGCCCGCAGCAACATTCTCTACTAGTGTACACAAAAGCTTGCACATAATATTACGAGGGATATTACATATAAGGATTTTGTGAAAATGACGTTCTAAATTAAACAATCAACCTTTTTGCAAAAAAAGTGTAGAGGTATAATCAATATATCCAACAGTACGATCAAATATTTTAATGGTTACAAATATTTTTGTTATTTTTTGTTACTTTGTACCTGTTGAATGATGATGAGGTCATAATACACGTTAAAACCCAAACACGTTGTTTTTATTATGTAAGTTTTCAGTGAACGATGGGTACAATTATATTAACCAGCGGTCGCCCAATGGTCGGAATTCGAGCAGCGACTTTTTGATCATAGACTATTTTCTGTTTGACATTTGCAGTATGAACCTAAACAATAAATATTATATCACTTGATGTCACTATATATTGAGTGACAATGTCAATATTTTGGGGGGGTCTAAGTTCAATGGCACTTGTCAGTTTAAGATTCGCAGTGTTAATGTATTAATAACAAATATTATAGATAAATTTTAGCCTTCTGCACTCCTTCTTCATATAAAAGTTTTAACCATGCCAAATTTCACAGTCTTCCATGCACCCAATACGCTTAAAAAGGTACCAAAAGTTTTGCTTCACATATTAATTAAAAGGTATAACTTCAAATATAAATGGTGTCAATGACGTTTCGTATACAATGCAAAAGTAATTTTATATCTTATGTTATTCACCCGTTTGGCTCGACGATAAAACGATATAAACAATCATACCTCTTCAAGCATATTATGCATAACTTGGAAGCTTTAATAAAATTTAGTCATTTTTAAAAGGCCGTAACATTACTTTGTTTCTATTACTCCAAATATTATTTTTTATAATTGTGTTCGGCAAAATCATCAACCAATCATCAGCTGCTCACTATCATTCGTTATCAATAATTGTCATACATTCACAGAATCGCTGATATCTTCACGTCTGTATCACACCATTTGGTTGTGTTTGTCATTGTTCCATTAACAGTTACGTTAATAATCTAGAAATTCCTGTATAGGCGCAATAATGTATAATCACCTTTTAAGCTAAATTTTATTAAACTACGTCCAGCCGTTTAAGCGTAATTGAAAGACTATATACTTTGGCATTTATAAAACATTTTATTTTCCCATTAAATCTATGTAATTTTTAAAATAGTGAAGGATATAATACATAAACAGTGATAGAGTTCCCTTTATCGTTCTGTTGTTCATCTTTTTTATCTTTATAGTTATATCCACAATCTCACCTTATCTTAAGTGACGATGTGATGATGGTAGCACGATAAGCCTAGTGGAATACTGGCTCACACGTGCAGATGCCAGAACACACCTATTGGTGTTTGGCGACAGAACTTCAACTCGAGGGGGGTATCTAACCACCAGGTGAGCGTTAGAAAAAGCCGTACCACCATGCTATGGTTTCATCACGGTGTTTTTTCTTCACTGAAAGCTCAGACCGTACAACAAAGTCCATACACTCTACTACTGGGTTTTCATTGCTTCATCGTTCATTGAGATATAGACAAATAAATGGAAATAATTACACTAACATAATTTGGAGTTTGTCTTAGCAATGTTTTTTATTGTATAGGTCACATGTTGGATATATCACAATTACTCACCTGTTTTGATGAGGTCAGGGTCGGGATACTTGGATTCCACCAGATTTACAGTTTTTGGATTTTTGTTAAATTTATGTCGGCAACGGTCTTCGTGCTGGTGCGTGCGCGCGAGATGAGGCGGTTGGAATAGGAGGTTAGGGGGGTGAAAAAAGCACCAAAATGGTTGGCAACTGCGATTCACCAATCAAATTGGCCCATATTGAAACGCGTACGTTTTGTTCCATTTTATGCAGACTTTGACTGAACATCACATAAACATAAAAAAAAAACCATTATAAAGAATTAGTGTTACATAGACTATGGAATACAATTGTATTAAAGCTTGTATTGATTTTAGCACAATTATTTAGCACTTTTTTCACTGTGTATATATTATATACCTACTACATCATTTAGCAAATCACGAACATTCGTCAATTGACTTTTAGATGCTACATATCTAACCCATTCAAATTTATAACTTCTTATTTTAAATAGTAGCTGCTTCAACTGGTCTTGGTCTGGAAAGAACTGGAAGTCGCCGTGCTCGGTCAGATAAATGGACATCTCTTTTGAAAAACTTATGTCCATGATGAAGGATTATATGCATGAGGATTACATCATCATCACCATCACAACAATTTATTTAAATGTGCCGTGAAATTAAAATTACATTTATATCATTTTCATTTTTTAATTATAATTTTATTTTTACTCGCTGTATGCCAAGCCATTTAACCGCAAGGGAATGTTTGAACCAAATGAACGAATGGCTGCACATGAATACGATACTCGTATCGTTCTACTACAAACGGTGCAGTCCATTCATTCATTCACAACTGAAGCGTAGAGTAGAGCACGTTGGTACCTACTTGAACCGAGAGGAAATACTTAAACAATTATTTCGGATCAAGTAATCTACCTTTGTTTCAAGTAATCTGTAAATTTTAAGGAATTTTCTACAAATAAGCAGTATAAAGTAGCATTATCTATAATTTAACTGTATGTGACGAATTAAGAAACTATCAGATCTCATAGATAGATTTTTATGGTTTTAAATACAGATTTATAATTGGTTATCATAACAAAGCACATTTATTTATATCACAATTTTTTGCTGTATGTTTGTGTTTTATTATAATTAATATAAGTACGTATAATATATTATTTTTCTAACTATACAGTTTAGTCCGTAGAAACAATTATGTACTTTTTTCAATTATGTTTTTATACAGTAGGTACTAGCGGTGTGCCCGCGGCTCCGCACGCGTTTGTTAGTACCTACGCAGTAGTTATTTACAACCCATCATTTTATTTTACTGGTATTGTTGACAATTCATATGCCGTATCAATTGAGGAGTGGCATGTATTTCTTGTGCAAAATTTTCATGAAAATCGCTTGAAAGAATTGTAATTATAATTATTTTTTTTATTATGATAATAATAATTCTATTGTACGACTTCTTATGCATTTTTAACGATTCTTATAGCCTCTGAATTATAATATGATATATGCTTCTCGTCTACAAAATTGGCTATGAATTGTTGAAAGTTTAATTTAATTTTTGTATTTCTGGAAGTAATATTCACAATCTTATAACCCATCAATTATATAATTAAATTACATCTCGTGTACAAAATTTCATAAGAATCAGTCAAGACGTTTTTGAGTTAAATCCGGACATACAAATAGACCAACAAATTTTTTTTGAGTGGCTTATTGTGTTCAGTATCGTTTAAATATTATGCCTATCGGGAAATGTTCGAACAAAGTTCAGATTTATTAATATAGATAATTTTTAATTTCATTTTTTTTTTTTTCGAGAGCGATGCTTTTAAAGAAATACCACTTAAGGAAACGTGTTTTGAAAATATAATGAAAGTATGTCGTTATCGCTATAAAACTCATACATAACCCATAGATGTAGTGACATAAACATATATTGCGAAACTTTTACAGAAAAATATTAGATACCAAGGCGATGTTACAAGTGGTATACTTTCCAAATGATCACTAAGAAACTCACTATTTGATTTTTTTGTTTACCATTGCTTCTTACGCACAATTACTATAACTAAAAATGTTAATCCGTGTATAAACATATAATAAGCAAACAAGAAATGATATGCAGTTCAATTTATATGTAACTTTTATGAATTAAATCCGGCCATGAAAGACAAAGAAAAATAAAAAGTAAAAATTTGAAAATATCATGAAGAAAATAATAACAATATTTATTGAACTAAAAAAACATAAGTGGGTATTGTCGACATCATTTCCAATATCACTAGAGATCTACGGAAATATCAATTCACGGAAACCAACGAGCCACTTGTATGAAATTAGATTAAACAACACGACGCGGGGTTGATTTCCCAAAGGCTTACACAATGCGCTGCTGCACAGCAAGCGCTTACTTTAATTTCAAAAGTATTTCACTGGGACGGTTTTCATTAAGCTAATGAGAGCGAACATCGGGTACGGGTTCTTTCGACGCGTCACCAGAGCTATTTCACGGATATCGCGTATGATGAAAAGGGGTTAGCATCGCTTTATCGTGTAGTTACTCACTCAATGCATAAAATACATAGTACCTACAGCTTTTGCAAAAGCAAATGAAGCAAATGAGAAGATAATCGCGACCGTCACAACTTCAATCATAACTTGCCAACCCACCCTTGACCACCCTTGAGGTATCTCCTAGAATCATCTAAATCGGTTCATGTACATGGAAATTATGACTGAATATTCATTTTTTAAAAACATTCGAATTTGAGAACCTCCTCTTTTATTTGAAATTAGTTAAAATAATAATAAAATGATTTATTTTTATTACACATACAAGTTATTAATCATTTACTTACAGTAGAGCTGATAAATGTTTGGAAAGTTTGACTCGATGGTGCCACCACTAAGACACGAAACAAAATACGGATCTTTAGTAATATCTATCTTTAAATTTTATATTACTATAGATATTCACGAATTACATTAATTAATCAATGACATTAAATAAATTTACAAAATGCAATTATTCATTCAAATATTTTTCTTCTAATAAAATAAAATATTTTAAGTTCGTACAAATGAATTGCACAATATTAATTTTAAATTAAACTTTAAATTGCAAAAAAGAAAATCATTTATTGTCTTTAAAAAGCATAAAAACAAAATATTAGAAGCAAAACAAAAAAGTACTATGTAACAAAATGGTTTGGCCTCAGCATATTGTACTTTTGTTGATGTTTTTCAGACAAACCTCAGATTTCGCTAATCAAAATTTATGTCCATTTATGATAGCAAAAAGATAAAAAAATAGGCAGTCATAGGATAGGGACTGTCGACAGAGTGAAAACTGAAAAGTTTGGAATAACTGTTTTTTTTTATTTTTTATTAATTATAGTAAAATTTCATAATTTGTAATTATTAAGATGAATCTTGTTTTGCACAACTATTGCCACTCCGAGCAATAATTAACATAGATCAGTTGAGTAGTCCACTCATGCGATATGCTGTCACGCTCTGTCTAAAATAATGTTCTGTTTCACTCAAATTTTGGCTATCTGTTACGTTCGTGAATGCCCAGGAACGATTTTTTCCATCGTACATGGCTCGTTTGCAAGAGAATTAACTTTGGAACCTGCGACTAAAAACTTAATGTATAATTTAACAATTAATTCAACACATCATACTTATAGCAACAGGCTACAGGTACCTATACATTTAAGCCGCTGTCGATAACGCGAGGTAACGCGAACTCATAAGAATAATGTACCTCATACAAAAATCGCACAACGTGCCTATAGAAGTGTTCACTTCAAAAATATTAAGTAAAAGGTAAATATTTGTAAGATTTAATGATTTTTGGATTTAAACACTTAGTACAATATACAATAAATCTTACAAAAATTCAATTTATACAGACATCCAAACGACTGAAACTCAGTACGGCGCGTGGCGTGGTGCAACAAATTTCAAGGGATTTCTAGTTTCAATTAAGCTTTAACAGTTGTGGCTTATAGATAGAAAGGATTCCATTTAGAATTTAGTTTCTCTACAGAAGTAGTTACTTTGAATTAGTTAAATTTAACACTTCAACAATACAGCATACTTAAACAATGAGATTACTTATTGAAGTGTAATATTCATTTAAAATAAACAGTATTTTTAATTATTTGATATTAAGACTATAATAATTAATTTATTAAATAGGGATAGAGTGTTCTAATTATATTTTAACTTTTTTTAAATTGGTACTTCTGATAATGTTAGTTTATCTTTAGAACAATCTTAAATAGTTGTTCTTAAAAAGTCTGTCCTATCAACAAAACAAAATGTAGGCTTGGGTCGTTAAGTCATCTACGTGGTTTTATCTCAGCACGTACCATGGATCCTAATGTTCACTATTTCACATTGTAATGGTATAAAATAAAATTATTTATCTGTAGATTTTATGTGTACATTCGACGTATCATAATAATACCAATCTCTGAAAACATTGTAGGTATAACTTTTATGATGAGTTAAACAAATTGCTTTGTTTACCTTGCATCATGAATATCAAAGCGACCTAAATAAACACTATTCTACATTAATTTATATCTCTCTGCAGAGATTGAGGTTTCACATGAAGCCCGCTGTTCAACTTATACGAATAAACACTTCTGGATATCCACTCACCGATTCTCCCAACGCAAGATTACTTTTAAAATGTATCTATATTTATTTTTATGCAATTAGTTTGTTTTAGTTTTAAGTTCAGACATTCAAGTTTAATGATTTATAAATTCCAGCTAGTCCCCGCGATTTAACCTTTGTTAAAATTTTAAATAGGAATTGCGTAAAATACGTTCTTAGTGAGCGTCGACATCGCGGAAGGAGTAACTATGCTAAATTTCAAATCAATGGGAACTATAACTTCGATGATCTCGCGATGAGTGAGTGAGTGGTATTTTACTTAAATATAACAAACGAAACATTATAACAAACTTAGCTTATTTTCAAATATTTTATTAGAAGTTTATTAAAATGTAATAGCGTTCAAATAAAGTCCTAAGAATCATAATGGAATGGAAGCGAGTTATTACAAATAATCAATTCAAAGAACATACATTCCGTGACGCCTGTATTCCCCGAAGGGTTAGGAAGAGGTGTACTAATGTACATTCACCCACAGTTCGCCGGTTATGCTTTAGGTCCCATGTAATAGCCCATTGCCATTAATCGGGCAAAAAACTGAACTCCGATCTGCTACTGTGAATTTCATAGAGAAATCTAATACCTAACACTTTGCTCGACCTGGGAATCGGACCCAAGACCTTGAGCATAGCATTCGCGCTTACGACAACTAGGCTAATGTAGCAGTATAATTTAAAGAATAATACTAAATTATACAATATTACGTTATTTTGTAATATTTGCATTATTTTATTTAATAGGCGTTTCTATTTATTCGCCATAATTTAAAATAATACTATAGTATAAGATACTGATCACAAATAAGCCACAAAAAAATTGTCTGTCTGTCTGCCTGTTTGTATGTTCGGATTTAACTCAAGAACGACTTGACCGATTCTTATGATTTTTTTACACGGTATGCTTATGTCACTAGTTATGCTATGTCTATAAGATATTTCAATATTACTTCTTCTTCTTATTCGTTAATTCTTATAATATTTTGATTAAATTTTATACTATTACTTCTAAAAATACAAGAAAAGAATACAAAAAATTAAATTTTCATCAATTCTCAACTGATTGTGATCAAATTTTAGTAGACGGGGAAGCATACATCATACCATAATTAAGAGGCTATACATACTCGTTAATAATGCATTAAAAATCGTAGAACAGAATCATAATTTTTAACCGATTTTGATGAAAGTTGTATACGGGGAATACACGCCACTCCTCAATTGATTACGGCATATGATTGTCAACAATATGAGTAAATATAAAATTACGGGATGTAAATAACTATCGCGTAGTAAAAAACGCGTGCGGAGCCCCGGGCACACCGCTAGTTAATAAATAAATCATCACCACATTAATTTCCAATTATTTTCTCCTTTGCAAAAGCATTATTTCGCAGAATACCGTAGAAAAAGCTACATAAAATATAGCATCTTATCGAAAGAAAGACTTATTTGTCTGGTAATAGCAATGTCGATCGACCGTACAGATAAATGTCCTAGGAGCTTGCGTTAAGCCCCACAATTACGGTTTACGAGTCCACAGGACTGAGGGGAAGGCTCTTATCGACTCAATGATTAGACCCGAAAAATTTGTAAGGGACAATCTCGGGCAATGAATTTACTGAGTTATAGAAATCATTTTTGTAACCATTTTTATTAATGAATCAGTTTCTTTGTTTTTGCCATTTCACGTTTCTTTAGCTAATTTTAAATGAATTTTAAATGACTTAAAAAAATTTAGGAGGTTACTTAATTTAATATGGATGTTTGAAACATAACTTCTTTGTTTTTTAACCGATTTAGATTATTATTTTTTTCGTTGGAAAAAGGATATCTTAACGGTTATCCCATTTAATTTAATTGACATTGGACCTTAGAAATCGAAGATATACCGTGAAACTCCTTATAATAATAAGGGGAATAAAGCAATAAGTATATTTGTTGCTACGATTTACGTTTGAATAACTCATAGCAACATGTGAAGTGTCGGTTTGACTATTGCATCTAATTACGTATTAAATCGATGATCACGTAGTAAAAGAACATTGAATATTACTTTTTACCCGACTGCGAAAAATGAGGGTTATGTGTTTCGAGCGTATATATGTCTATTTCTTTGGCACACTCTGTAGCCTAAAGGGCTTGATGGATTTTATTTAGTCTACAAGGTGTTTTTAGATTCGTCTTTATTGTGGGAGTCACATAGGCTATTTAATATTCAAGTACGAGGTCTGGAAATAAAATAAAAAACAAAAAAAGAAAATAAAATTAGTCAAATGTTTTTGTTGCAGTCGAGTTTTTTGTTTTCTTTTTAATAATTTAGCTTGTTTGATAATTTACAGGTTTGGAACTAGTATGGTTTGCTAGTTATTAACCGACTTGTAAACAAGCTCGATTATTACGAAGGAAACAAAAAACCCGCCTACAACAAAAACACGACTAAAACATATTTTTCTATTTTTCTTTGTATTTGATTCTCAGACGTCTTACATAAATATTATATAGCCTATGTCACTCCCACAATTAATACGAGTCTAACGACTCCTCGTATGCTAAAATCCATAAAGCTGTTTAGGCTACAGAACGTGCCAAAGAAATAGACATATATATACCATACATAAGCTTGAAAACATAACGCTCCTTTTTCGCAGTCGGGTAAAAAGACGGAGGTTAATCAATTTGATTTTTTTTATGGATGTTCTGCCGTAACTTCTTTGTATAAGAACCGATTTAGATGATACTTTTTTTTGTGGTCGGCATTTTAATTTCATTGGCATTGGACTTTCAACTTCGAAGATACACCAAGAAACTCTTCAAAATCTTTCATGTCGGTTTTCTTTTTTGTTAAAAATTGTCTTTTTTTAAACTATAATTACATTATATTTAGAAGATGGTTAAACATATAAATTTGTTTTAAATATAAAATAACATTGTATACTTTATAGAATGAGTATGTATATTTTTTATAAAGATAGGACCAAACTAGAGTTATCTTTGCGGATCAAATTTTTTAAATACTGATATTTACAATTAATGAAAGATGCTGGGACACTACTTTTAAACACCTAAATGTATTGATTAATGAGGAAGAAAAAAAAGTGTGATAGAAGGAGGAGAAATTATTTTTGAATAAACCAATGCATTCACAATATTAGTGACATTGTAGTTAACAAAAAAACTCAAATACTATAATATGTTAAATTACTTTAAAAAAATTAACTCTTATTTCCAGATTTTTAACATTCTGTCCGAGCCAAATGGGATTAGAAGCAACGGACTATGACAACGCAGTTGGCGTGACGTTGAGCAAGCCCACGCTCCACAAATTTCAGATAAAGCTCCTGATAAGCGATATCTGCTTAGTATTAGACTTTTCTCATTGACTTAACATAGAAAGTAATTCTCAATAGTTTATCCATTTCATCCCATTTATCTTCCACATAGATCCACCGAACCTTAAGTGACGATGTGGCCTAAGGGCTAAAACCTAGGCGGACTGGCTTTCAAGTGCAACTAATGAAACAGGTGTGCCTCAGATTGGATTCGAAGAGATTGAATCATTTGATGCTCTGCGAAATCCTTCGGGTTTCTCCATTCAATCTTTCAGAATTATTTAACACAGAATCAGCCATCAAATTGTTTGATAATTTTGCAAAGCACATTGTGCAAAATGTTAAGTCGTTCATCATCATCATCATCATTTCAGCCGTAGGACGTCCACTGCTGAACATAGGCCTCCCCCATAGATCTCCAGAGCGACCGATCTTGTGCGGCCTGCACCCAACGGCTCCCAGCGACCTTTATTATGTCGTCTTTCCATCTAGTGGGGGGCCGTCCTACGCTGCGCTTTCCGGTGCGTGGTCTCCACTCGAGAACCTTTCTGCTCCAACGGCCGTCAGTTCTCCGAACTATGTGCCCCGCCCACTGCCACTTCAACTTGCTAATCCTTTTGGCTATGTCGGTTACCTTAGTTTGTCGTTCAACAGACTTTAATTAATGTGACTATATATACTCATAATCATCATACCAGTCAACTTTGGGCGATATTATAACTTTATCAAAATCAAAACAATCTTTATTCTATTTAGGCCCTAAGAAGGCACTTATGAACGTCAAAACACCACTGCCGATTCGAAAAATATCCCAGACATCGAGAAGAGCCGGTAAGAAACTAGATAGGGTTTGTCTTTTTTGTGTTAACTGTACAAATGTTGATATAACAGATACAATAATTATAATTTAGTAGATGCACAGAGAGAGAGTCAGTTCCAGACATCACTATCATTCACATAATGATCTACTTACTGTCAAAAGGTCATTATAGGGTGGGTCATTATAGATCATCACTTTATCAAGCGACATATTAACGGGAATAAAGGTGAATCCTATCAAATCGCAGCCACATCACTCCCTTAATATTTTGTTTATACATATGGTAACAATCTACCATACACAGTCAGTCGTCGGTTAATAGCGGCTATATAACCGGGCATTGAAAATTGCCCACCACAATATACCACAATACTATAGTTTCATCGGAATGTTTTCCTTTACTGAATAGCTCAACCTCAGTGGATAGATTCGATCCTACCCCGGTTGAGGCTTCAAAGCTTTATCTATCTGAGATTGAAACTATTACCGTATTGTAAAATAAAAGTAGCAAATGCGGTGTTACCGGAAATAACTTTATACACTACAACAATTACGTTGTCGTACAATCAGTAATAACACTCATATTTGTTGAATTTAAAAATGTTTAAGTTTTAACTCGAGCATTCCCGGGGGCGTTTTCCCGCATCGTTTCGTTTTATAGCTGCCCGTCATGTTTTAACCGTTTTGTTCGCACTGTATTTACCTTGTCACACAACTCTTGTATACTTTAATTTTGTGTTAGTTTGGAGTTTTTAATTATTTTTCTTTAAATTTATAATACAGCATGGTTATAGTTGCGTTAAACTTTTAAACATTTAAATATTTATTTGAAATCTTAAGGCGTAAACCGACATTCCCTTTAAACCGAAGCCTGAAGACACGTGAACACATAATAAATTGATATTTGCTTATAAAATAAAACTCTTACTTATACTAAATACTTATGTCTAAAACATAGTTAGAATTTTAAAAATAAACTCAAGTATAAAAACAATACGTTCCTCTTATTTCTCTATAGTACAGAAATTAAACAGAGCGTTATTGAATTTTATCCTCGGTGACGCCGCGCCCGGGACACCAGGCGTCCTTTCAATTAGAGGTTCTAAATCCCTCCTGATTAAACCGAGGCCTTCTATTTGACAACCTAAATTACTGGCACAAAGAAAGTGAACATCAAATATGATTTGAATTTGAATTTATTGATGTACTCAGAGAAATTGAAATTCAGTGATTTCAGCCTAAATGTAAGTATATGTTCAAAGTTATTAAATATAATTTTTTTAGTTAAAATAAAATTAAACTTTTATCTACCAATAACACTATTTTGGTGTACTTAGTAATAATTAAATAGTTTATTGGTATTTATTATACTTTTACGATCTGTCTAAAATAGAAAATAAAAAATTTGAGTGTGAATTCACACGCAGAAAAAATTAAACTTATCTCTCTTTCTCCCTCTCTCTGTATATTTCGAATACATTAAGAATAGATGAAGGATAGGGAAACTATATAGAATCGCATTCTATCTCACTCTCTCCCAGCCTAAAACCTATATACATTTATAGCTCTTTTTCGTTACCACATTTTCGTTTAATAAAATCCAATTCATACTTTCCCCAAAAGAAGTTTCACTTCAAAAATCATCATCCCGAAATCTCTGGAATCGTCTAGAATGTATTCGAAACATCAAGTATGTTGTCATAGGTTCGAGGCAGCATTATTTCTATCCATACATAATTAGACCTTATTGCTTAGATTATGTCAACAAATAATAATCAAAAAGTAGATTGTTCCCTTTCTTTTAAAAATGAGGACTCATATTGTTTATAACCTGTTCGCGATTTCAAGTGTCTTCTAGAGGTTTCGGGATCATCTCATTTGACCATATAAGCGAGCCGTATCTCAAACCGAGACAGTTCTCTTTTTAGAAGAAAAGTGAAAGCAACAAGCGATTTATAAGAAGAAATTTACAAAACGACCATAGATGGAAAAACTGTAAGTACTTCTACACTGCATTTAAAGAGCGATATTGTGTTTGTTTGAATTTGTAGTTTTTTGAGTAGGTACGAATAAACTATTTACGCGAAAAATAATGGCATTTAATTACCTACGGGTGTAACAATATGTAATTTAAGACGAGCTTGGGTTGGGGTTTGAGTTTTTATTTTAAATACTTTTCTATTTTTACATTTTTATATAAAAGTAGCGGTTGTCACTTGTTTATTACTTAGTAATGAGTTTCGCCACTTAGTTTTATTTTTACTTATTTTATTGTAAATTTTTGTACTTCCCAAATTCCTTAAATTCGTTTGCGAATTTTTTTTTACTACCCTCTATTTGAACGTCTGTTCCCAATCAGAATGATTCAACAGATCTTCCATAAGTTTAATGTTAGCTCTTTCGACCACATCGTCACATAAGATCCAATGAGATTTTATTCATACGCGATAAATGTGCATATTTATGTGAATTATTGTATCTTTAAAGGTTTAGCGTTGTGGCCACAATCTCACCTGATCTTAAGTGACGATGTGACACAAGATGGTAGCAAGCTAAGCCTAGTGGAAGACTGTCTGTCTAGTGTAGTTGCTATAGGTGGGAGCTAGCCAGAATAATTTGAAAAATAAAAATAAAAATTAGAAATATACTAATGGTTCATCACGATGTTTTCCTTCACCCTCAGGCTCATCGCAGGGATTCGAATTCACGTCGGTCGACGCTGAGTCCTTACAAGCTACCAACTTTTCCTATCCAACATTTCCGATTGTCTTGTCTATGAGACGTTATTGCATGCCCTTTCCTATAGCGCCATCTGTCGGATCCTACTAGAATTACTATACAGGGTATTAGTAGACCGCTCCCGAAAATGAATACAGACGATAGTACTAATGACACCTTTGATGATGGGATGGAAAAAAATTGATCCTGATAAAAAAAAATCATATTATTTAAACTTTTTATTTGCATTATTTACGCTCCATCGTGTTAGTACAGCTAAATGAAACGATAATTTCATAAAAAATACATTACTTTACTAAAAAAAAACCAGCAATGAACACCAAATAAAATACAGTTGATTGCTTGGGTCAAATAACGCGCAGGCGCGGCGCGTCGCGGCGCCAGTCCAGCGCGAGCGTGGCGCGGTGCCATTCTCGCGCGGCCCGCAGCTGGCGATCGCACAAATACTTATTTACAATATTGTCTAAATACCTAACTTATCTACTTTGCCACTGTGCTAGTGTCTACCTGGCCACTTTCATTCGAATTCTCCGGTTGAATTAAAAAAGTAACGGGTTCGATTCCCCGCGAATGAAAAAAATACTTAAATAAAATTTTAACAAGCATTGAGCCATGTTTTTTAATCCATCGTGTAACAATGTTTATTATTCTGATGTATTCAGTTATGTACCTATTCATATCAGTTCAGTACTAAGTTATTTATAAAAAATGTAGGTATGAAACAGCTTACCGATCTAAAGCTTCCGTGGTCTTATGAGATAATTAATTGTCGATCATAATTGCAAATAGTTTCTTCAACTATTACATTATTCTGTACCATTTCATTTTTAATTTCTTGTACAAAATTGTAAATTTTTTAATTGTGTACGTGATAATCCAATTAGGTTAATTTAATATTCTAATATCATTTTTGTAGTAGCGAACTTCTTGTTACGTCAGGGTACAATTGATTGTATAAATGTATAAAAAAAATTGAATTATAATTTCTAAATTCCATATGAAGACTAGTCAGTAGGGATAACTAAACTTATGAAATAATAGTCGTGAATGTAGGTATAACGGTTTATCGATCTGCGGAAAAGATCAAAGTGCCGCTTTCGACGCTAACGAGGAGCTACTGCAAGGAGGCGGCCCGTGGCGCTTTATTTCTTTTGGCGGGGTTGATTATTAAGTTAAGTATTTTTAGTTCTTGAGACAGTTACACTTTGACTTTCATTTCATGTGCGCGTGCATGGGCGACAGATATTCGTTCAATCGTATTGTTAACTAAGTTCTTGTCATTATTTTATTGTTACGTTTTTTGTTTCTTTTTAAGATTGTGTTGATTTTATGAGAGTTTTGTTTTAATAATGCCTAACGCATACGTTTATAGTGTTCGTGAATACGGTAGCATGTTAATGAATAATGTGCCTTGGAGAAGCTCGCAGGAATGCTTCGCGTGCATTGCGAATTTACCGAGAGAGATTCCCGACAGCTCGACATCCGGCTGACTCTCGTCTGATAACAGCAGCATTTCAGCGAGTGTTGGAAAATCGACCCATTGCTCCAGTAGCAGCAGGAGGTGGAAGTCAAGTGGCAGTTCAGGCCGAGGAGCGCATTTTAGATGTCGTTCACCGGTATCCGAACTTAGGTACACGAAGTATTGCTAAATTGTTAAGGTGTCGGAATGGAACAAGTGTGTCGTACTGGACAGTTCATAAGATGTTAAAGCGTAACCGAATGCGGCCATACAAAGTGCACAAAGTGCAAGCTTTGGTACCCGGCGATCACGACCGCCGGCGAGTTTTCTGCCGTTGGTTATTATACCAGCAACAACGTGTCCCTGATTTCATTGAACACGTCATCTGGACGGACGAGTCAACATTTACCAGAAACGGGTTGTGTAACCGAAGAAATACACACGTGTATTCCGAGGTGAACCCGCACGCAGTTCTACAAACCGGGCACCAAACCCGATGGTCGGTTAATGTATGGGCAGGTTTATTTAAGGATCGCATACTAGGGTCAGTATTTCTGCCACAGCGACTTGACGGGCAGCGATATTTAAACATTATAAATGAACAAATAGTGGACATTTTAGACGACCTATCATTGACTGAATATCGCCGCACATGGTTTCAGCATGATGGTGCACCTCCACATGTGGCAAGGTTCGTCCGTGAACGCCTCACCGAGCTGTTTGATGATCGCTGGATCGGCAGACTAGGACCACACGCTTGGCCACCTCGGTCACCCAATCTGACCCCGTTAGACTTCTTTCTGTGGGGGTATGTGAAAGAAAGGGTTTTTAATCGTGAGTGTGATAGTGCTAACGAAATGCGCCAAAGGATCGTGAATGTTTTCGACAAACTACGTGCGGACTGTGTCGAAGACCCCACGATGATGCCCCGACTGCATAAGGAGACGCAACGCCGAGCTCAAATCTGCCTCGAAATGAATGGGGCACAATTTGAGCCGCATCTCATAAGGCCACGGAGGATTTAGATCGGTAAGCTGTTTCATACCAATTTTTTTTTTTTATAACTTATTTTTGAACTGATCTGAGTAGATCGTACGTAACTGAATACATCAGAGTAATAAACATAATTACACGACGGATTAAAAAGCATGAATCTATCCTTTTTAAAATTTCATTCAAGTATTTTTTTCATAAGCGGGGAATCGAACCCGGTACTTAGCTTATTCAACCGGTGAATTCGAAAGAAAGTGGCTAGGTAAAGACTAGCACAGTGGCAAAGTAGATAAGTTAGTTATTTAGACCAATGTTGTAAATAAGTATTTATTTGATTGTTAGTTGCGTGCAGCGCAAGATTGACGCTGCGCCTGGGCGTTCGTTGATCCGAGCATCAGCTGTTTTTGATTTTGTGTTTCATTGCTGGTTTTTTTTTTTAGTAAAGTAATGTATTTTTTATGAAATTATCGTTTCATTTAGCTGTACTAACACGATGGAGCGTAAATAATGCCAATAAAAAGTTTAAATAATATGATTTTTTTATCAGGATCAATTTTTTTCCATCCCATCATCAAAGGTGTCATTAGTACTATCGTCTGTCTTCATTTTCGGGAGCGGTCTACTAATACCCTGTATACCATCGTCTCGATAAAAAAAATGTATTGTGTGAATCTAACCTCAATCAGTGCAGTCATTGAGAGGATATATTAGGAGGTAATAATATTTATATGTTTGTAGACCAAGTCCGGTGAAGCTGTAAAAGCCCCAGCAGCGGCTTCAGGGCCCCTAAAGCTAACAGTGTAGTCAGATCTAAAAAAAAAAATGTTTGTAGGTTAAGTAATGGCAGGTAAAGGTAAAGATAGGTAATGATTCAATTCTAAAAATTATTTTTGTAATAGGAAACTATTATTATCTTCGAGTGATATAGGCTATATTTTTTATTACGATTTATATTGTAGCAAGTTGGTCTCGCAGACATTGACTAGACCACAGTTCCGCCTATCGTGTTCGGATATAGCATAAAAACCTTCGTCATATAAAAAAACATCAACCAACTTTGAAGGTTGACCGACCGTCAAACTGTGCTGCATTTTATCAGTCTCATACCAACATTCATTTTTACATATATTATAGATTAAAAACAAAGCACAACTGAGTTATTCAATACAATAACACAGAATAGATTGTATCCAATTGATACAAATAACTCGTTCACTCGTTTATCTCGTAGGCTTTAGTGGATGCACATAAAAATTCTCCTCACACGGAACTGATCACAATTTGATTGCTGCAGGACCCAGGGCTCCTTGCGGTATTCGTCCGAACCCCAGCGAAATTTATAGCCTCTATCCACTTTTATTACGGATTGAAAGAAAAAGTGCAGATGTCCCTGATAAATATATATTCTCGAGAGTGATGCGTGTCGATATCACAGTGAATCGACTTTTTCTTCAATTTATTCATAAGATCGAATCGATAAGTGATATAGTTTATGGTTGGTTAATTTTATTGCAGATTGAGAATTTAAACGCATATAATGTTAAGAAAATTGAAGATTTTCCATTTTGCAATGGAGTAGGTATTCACTCCCAATATTTTAAAGAGAATTGTAACTATATTGGTTGATTATAATTTTTAACTTAAGCGGGACGCCATCTTCTGGCTAACATTCTAGTTCCCTTTCGGAATGTACCCTAACGTCATGCTGTTCTAGTTTAGTTAATAAATAAAAATGTAGAATCCTAAACAAACATCGAGTATGTAATATAGGTAAGAAAAGGGTTCGCAAAAAACGCACACATTTAAAACTTATCGATTCAATTATAATAAAGCAAACATACTGTTCAAAAAAAGAGAACACTTCCACTTTATTCGAACGATATTGCTATGCTAAAAATAAATCAAGGTTACTCTAGAAACTTCGACCCCTCGTGTTTATTGGATATTAGGATATATAAATCAGTTCTGTTTTGTACAACCAATGTGAAAACAAGAAGCGATAAGAAAAGAAAATCTGCAAGAGGATTTTGTGTTGGTTGTCTACAGACTGTAAGTAACAGAGACTAGTACAACCAACCACAGAGTAGTGAATCACAGAGTAACGTGCAGACGATTTCTCTGATTTGGTGAAAACAATTAGCATTTTATTACCCACAGATATAACAATATATTATAATTTTTTTCAAGTGAACTTTGATATCAATGAACATCCATCTGAAATATATTTCCTAAATTAACTAAAGTTCCGTTGGTAACTCAGTATGCTATATAAAACGTAAACTATTCATTTTGATCCTATGTTTTTACTAGATAGGAACTGACTTTTCAATTTAAGAACTGAAAAACATTCAGCAATGAAATAATCTTAAAATAAAAAAATCTTAAACTCAAATGGATAAATTCTTTGCAATGACGATCATACTACCTACTTGCATAACAGTTAACTTTTTTAAACCAGATCTCTTACCAAACACGATAAATATAGTGATACACATTTCAAAAGCCTACCTACCTATACTTCATAAATGTGCCAAGGGAAATTATAATTTCACCTATTAAATACTAATACCTACGTATAATCACTAATCTGGAAAATATACTTAATACTTTAGCTTACGTACTTATTTTTGAATATTATTTAGATTTGGATTAAATTCTGTATTTAGATAATAAAGATAATTTTACTTTGCAAGTTTATCTAAATAGGTGGTTTTTTTTTGCAAGACACCGAGCGAAGTTTGGTCGCTCAGATATTAAAACACAAATTAAATATAAGTATAACTTCATCATAAAATAAATTAAACCAATTAACGTACCTACAGTAAGTAATGTTGAACTTCCATTATGTAGATATAATACGTTACCTTGAGTTTTGTATCTGAAATCAGGTTCAAGGTATTCGAAATCTTTAGGCACAAGTGACAGTCTGTAGTTTAAGGAAGTTATGCATTTTGCATTAAAAATATCCTTTTAATAATACATTTTAAGAAAATGGCTTTTCTATAAACATATTGAAATCGAGGAACTGGACTCGAATCATTTTTTTCTTATTATTTACTTATCATTGGAAATTACCTGTTGTATTTTTGTTTGACAATTTAATATCCAGTTAATTTCAGAGTCTCGTAAAATATACCTTTTTTTAATTATCAATTTTACTTTCAAATACATATTTTTTTTTATTATTTTATTTTACATCTGCTACTTCATGTCCGTTAACTTCAAAATAAAATGACTCACGCGCCACGTATTGGTAATTGTTTGGACTAATTCAGAAACCTTCATGGATGTATATACAATACCTTACCAAACATCACAATCGGATGAATGGTTTATGAACGCATAGAGGACAACAAAAAAAACATTTATTTCATAAATTCAATCAACCGCCCGTGCCTTCGCACGCTTTAGTTACAATATAAAAATTAATAACAATAAAATATGGCCTATACCACTAAGAGTTAATGTAGCTTCAAACTATAAAGAGAATTCTTAAAATTACATCAGTAGTTCCAGAGGTTACTCCATATAAACCATTTACAAACTTATATATTTATATTATTAGAGCTTTCAGAGTCGATCGTGGGAATTCCCGAAAAGTATTTTACCTTGTAAGTCTCGTGGTCGCGTTTACTTAAACAACGACACCTGTAGGAATAATATTTACGCAGACATAAACGTACATTTTAAGGTCAGAGAGAGCATCTAATGCCAAATTTTAGTCTTAGAGAATTTTAAAGAGAAAAAGCCATGTTTCAAAGAAATACCTTGTCTGTTATCAGGATTGTTTGAATCTACTTATTTGTGCGACTCAGCCTTTTCTAATTTAAAAATTATTGAATCTAAATAATGCAATCGGCTAACTATCGAAAACCCATTACAACTTGCTTGTGCTTGGCACTCAATGATTATGTGTATGCTATAAAGCCATTTCACTAACATTAGGTAATCGTTTTTCTTCCGAAATAGTAATAGATTGGCAGTCGATCATTTGCTGCCTAAATGTTTTGTTGTAGACCACAAACGCTATAACTTTGAACACATCTGGCGTAGTTAATAAGAGCTTTTTTTTTTAATTTATAGATTTATTGTTCGACCATAATTTCATCTGATATTAAGTAATAATATGGTCCAAGATGTTAACACGGTTAGGCTAATAGGACCGGTTCTCAAGTGCAGCTATTGGTATATACTTAAAGGTCCATGGTAACAGATTTTCAACTAGACCATCAAGCTATGTTTTCACCCCAGTGTCCTTTACCAAAATCACCAAATTCGTCATAATCGTTGTAATATTCGAACTCGCGATGACCAGTCCTGCTGCTACTAAGCCGTCATCACTAATGCCGCTTGCACACGATGCGAAGTAGCTTGCGGAAGTACTAAGCATTGTATTTTACTAAGTGTCCAGATGTAAATGATTACTAAACACCTTACTGGCACTGACTTTGCTTAGTTCTAGTTCACTAGTAAACAGATAACCATGGCCAAGAGTTTGGGTTTACGTAAATTATTTAAATGCGCAGCTTATGATTTGAAATCACAGTTCATCTAAATGTAATAAGAATTGATGAAATAAGTTCAGAAACTAGAAAAACCAAAACGGCTGTTGGTAAAGCTGTGGTCTCCACTTATAAAATTACTATATAAAATGATTACTATATAAAACGTAGGGCAAAGCATACGAAGAAAGGCTGGCTATCACAAAAAACGAATGAATTGAATAAACTGGCGCCCGTACTGATCGTAACGCGTTCTAAAGATGCAGTGAGTAGTAGCGAGAGGAGTGAAGGGGGCGTAAGGGGGCAAACTGGCGCAAGGACCAAAGCCAGTACTACTAAGCAACTTCCACTCGCACTTTTACTAAGCAAAAAGTGTTTACACTATGAAATTTCATGCGCAGTAAGAGTACTTGCGCAAGCTACTACACACCGTGTGCAAGCGGCATTATAAATAAGAAATTCCGCAAGAAAGATTATTTGACACAAAAGAAGTTTTAGCAAGTAAATTCATGCTGTTGACTTTTTACAATGTTACACGTCGTTTAAATTCATTCATTATTTTTTCATAACACACGAAAAAATCAATACCTTCAAAAATGTAACTAGAATATTTATTTATAAATATATTTCCAGAAATAATATTTCTAAAGTAACGTGATACAAACATTATGGTTTGTTACGAAGTCTACATATCTAGTAACGATCAACATTACCTCAAATAAAACAATATGAAACTGATAAGCCTCGTGTGATATTGTCTGAGTCACTTGAAATGTTGATAAGAACGATACAATAGCTGGATAATAAGAGTAATCACGAAAATGATTCTAAGTTGTTTGATAAGTCTATAACAAAATAATATAATATGTTATGAAACGGATTATTTTGCGGTGTAAAAGCCTTCTAAATATTTTAGTGTTACTGTTATTTCAAATAAGTGATACGAAATTAAAGAAAAACAAATCGTTGATTTTAGAAATATAATCTACATATTATATTAATTTATTACTAACAGTTTCCCGCACTATTTAATGCACATTATTTGCAATAAAAAATATAATAACATAATAACCTATAAACATTAACCTGAAAGTAGCTTTCTTTATCCTACTATTATAATAAATGTGAAAGTGTGTATGTTTAGATGTTTGGATGTTTGTTACTCAATCACGCAAAAACGGCTAAACGGATTTGAATGAAATTTGGCAGACAGATAGTCTATGACCTGGAATAACACATAAGGTACATTTTATCCCGGTAAAAGTCATAGTTTGACCAGTGTTATCCTACAAATATAATAAATGTAAAGTTTGTATGGTTGTAAGTTTTATTGGGACGGTTAATTTGTTGGATTCATTGGCATATAATGACAATACCATACAAACAGTGATAAACCCATGTATGATTTTCTTTTCGTTTGTCGTGTTCCGAAATCAGCCGGTGCATATACAGTAACATAGCGGGGTGGTAGGGATCGCATCCACCATACACATAGTGACAAACCCATCTACGATTTTTTTTTTGGTTTGTCGTATTCTGAGATCTATCTGTGTATATCTAATAATACGCAGACGAAGTCGCGGGTACCAGCTAGTGTAAAATATTTTTTTTAATTGGATTATTAGATTAAGAGATTAATCTCTTACAAAAATAAACATAAACTTTCTCTCTTCATAATAGTAGTAGTAACGAAGTGTAAATTAGAAATTGTATGGTTTTATTATTTATATTAATTAATTTATTTGGTTACCAAAATTATACATATAGCTCAAATAATCAATCTACATTTGGTGAATGGTTCGGTGCAAAATCCAGTAATAAGATAACTCGGTTTAATGATTGGCTTTATACCGATATTATTATTTATAGATTACCTTATTATATTTATATATACTTCGTATAGGTAACCCGGAGGTATCAGATAAGTTATTTTTATATAAAAAAAATTATTTTGAGTTTTTTGTTTTATAATACTTTGGTTTTTTTCATCGGCATTGTTATAATATGTATAATTTTAGTTGTAATTTTGGTTTGTTATTGTTTACGTGAAGTTTTGTCGTGGATGACTTGTCTCTAATAAAGATTATTTTAACGCATGCGTTTTGCCTAACATTCATTATAAAGCATTTAATAGGACGCTACGATGCTCAATGGCTGATAGAATATTTTAAATTAGGAACGTAAAAATCAAAAGCATAGAATAAATATGAATTTTACAATGTATTATAGAAGAAAGGTGTGAATTGAAAAGACGTGGAATTATAGATTTTATTAATTACATACATTTATCACATTGAAAAATATATGTTACTCAATAAAATATGAGATAATAATTTGAAATTTACCATCGCCTTTAATGTTGTTATTTGAACAAAATTTAATATCGATCCGGAGAAAGATATATTATTTGAGAAATATTGATTCTCAGGAAATATCGTCAATTACTTATTTTACGTTATAAACTCTACCTAACAAAATACTTCTCTCTACTTCCATATCAAAGGCGCGCAAGTTATGATCATGAAAATTCTTCTTCTGAGCTGATGGAAGAGCTGTAATCCTACAGGAGACCTTGTGGCGAAGTTTCCAGAGCGTGATCTCATGTTTGGAGTAAAATGGTTCATTTATTTAAGAAGTGATAAAAACATTAATTTATGGTATAGAACTTTTACAACATTTATATTAAGTTTAAAATTTTGCAGTTTTCAATTAATTATTTTGTTCTCTCATTAATTATTCCAAACTTTGTAAGATGCCTTCGAATTATATGTATATATTTTATATCTAATTTTTCATTTCATTACCCTTTTCAATATATTTGTTTATCTAAATTTTCTAATTAATTGTCCACGCGACATCAATCGTATAAAAAATATAATTATTATATTTATACAAATAATAATTATTATTATACAAAGCATTGTTATATCAAAAGAAACGCATTAATATATTAAGAAACTCATAACCCCGTGTGTACTCTCGAACACTGCGGATATTGGTTTTGATGAAAATCTGGGTCGGACCGAGCTTCGAGCATACTTTATTGAATGAAAAAAATCTTTGATCGTAACAATACAAGACATACTCTTCTTATAATAAACAAGAACATCTCTATAGCAATTTCATTTCGGATAATATTGAATTATATACTATATTATATTAATAATAATTTAATGAAATAAGAATAAAAAACACCCTATATATCTCAGGCATAATATAGCTTCCAGTTAGTAAAAAAAATTTCTGAATCGGATCAGTAGTTACAGAGCACCTGCTAAAAACAAACTAACTTTACGCTTTAATTTTAATGCTAGTTAGTATACATGAAATATAAATAAAAAAATATTATTAATATTTAAATGTTAGCTAAAGGTATAATTTAGAATAGGATATTAATAAACACATTAAGTTATAAGCGATAGCTACTCGGTAATATTGAATACACTTTATATTTGGATTTCTAAAATTAAAAACAATAGGTATCTAAAACTTAATAAAACAAAATCTCTAAAATCTCCTTTAAAGTTCATTGCTTTTTGTTTTGTTATCAAACCTTAGTTCACTTTGGCAATAGAAAATGCTCAGAATCAAACGCTGATCATAAAATTATTCGAAATTAAAAATCAAAACACCACTCCAAACTTTATATTCTTTGAAGAAATGCCGTGACATATTTTAAATTATATTCACAGTGCAAGTTCCGCGGAACAAGTTCTCCGAGATCTGTGAATGGATAAGTTGGATGGAACTTTACTCTTTATCCCTCACAGCAAAGTTTCGCCGAACCGTCAATAAAACCGCATCGGAAAATGTTGTAGATATAGACAAAGATATCCTTATTTCGAGACCTGTTTCCAATTTACATGATTTTTAACTCATAAATAAGAACGCTCATAAATTGTCGTAATCGCATAATACAATTTCCAATGTTGCCTATTGGGAATGCTTATTTTTATGTTAGGACTCCCCAGGAAACTTTTCCACAACACCAAAGAGATATCTGCGTGTAAGAACAGATAAGTGTAACTCAAGCTATTAAACAAAGTAAAAAGGTACTAACAAACGTAAATGTCCACAGAAAAATATGTCTTCCAAAATTCATACTTAACCTCCTGTAATAAAAATTAAAAATGAGTATGTTATCAAATGTTATTTTATTTTTCGACATTTACATACCCCTTGACTATCCCTGAAAAAAGAGTCCTTGATCTTATCTGCGAAATGTTACTATAAAAGAGTTGAAGAGTTCCAGCTCATAGACATTAGACTACAACTTTATTTAGGAGTGGTAATAGTAAAGCCACATTAATTTCATCAATTGTTATAAACGAAGCTAAATAACGATCAGGATCGTGATGCAATAATTCCAAAAAGTATCGGAAAGTAATCAATCTGATTTGCTTTTGAGTATCGTTATGCATTCTAGGTACTCAACGGCGCAGATACCTTTTTTATCTCCATGCGCTCATGTAAAATGTTGTCGAAATTTTGATTTTTGCAATGTTTTCGCGTTTTTGATGAGCGCGTCCTCTGCGCGATTCATTTGCGTTTGTTTCGATACACACGCGCAAATATGTCGATATGGACGCACTGTAAACGCGCGTTGCTACTAACTGAGTTGTTCTGAAGCCACGATAAAGCGCAATTTGAATCGTAATATGGTATAAAGGTGATATATATCATAAAGGTGGTATGACAGCTGCAACTTCAAAATTGTACCATGAAATAGTTATCATTGAATGATGCTTACAGTCGATGTGGACCGTCAAGACAATGGCAGTCGAGACACTGACTGTTGAATACTTTGAAATACTTTTTAAAGAAGAACCAACTACAACTTCAACTTCGTAGTCTGTTAATACACGTTAATAACGCGCAAAGAACGCGCTCACAAACTGAGGCACCCCCAAACCAACGCATTCGGCTTGCGGCCCCGGTGCCGTGCACGGTAGCGATCAAATACAAAAATTGCATTTGAATTACTGCCATTGCAACACGAGCCCATCGTACATTTTTCACCAGAATCAGACAAACTGAATGTGTATGTCGGGTACTAGGTATGAATGATGCTTGCATGCAAGTTATTTCGCCACCGCAGCCGCAAGCCGAATGCGTTGATCTAGATTATAGATGTACAGGGACGCGCGTCGTCAGCTCGTTCGAAAAACGTCGTGTGCAATAGGCTCTTATTAGTTTATTCGGCAATTAACATACCATAACTCACCGCTTAAACAAGTTTCATCGTTTTTATTGTAAATCTAGCTGTGCCCGCGGCTCCGCTCACGTGGATTACAGAATGCCCGTACGAATCTTGCTCCCCCGCTCCCGGCTTTTTTTAAAGATAAAAATGCTAAATAATAATAATGCTAATGCTAAGATATAAATAATGTGGGTGTTCCTATCCTCTCGCTGAATTTTTTGTAGGTCTTTTTAATGTTAGACAGTTATTTAGTACGTTAATTTGTTATATCTCTTATAGTTTACTTAGCGTAAACCATTTAAGCACCCGAAATGATTCACCATGAATAGTTTTTTTTTTATTGGTGCGGAACCCTAATACTTTTTCTAAAATAAAACTCCCTATAAAATCAGTGAAAATCTACCAGTGAAAGTCACGTCAAAATCGATCCAACCGTTTCGGAGATTACCCGGAACAAACAGACGGAGACAAAAAATTTAAAATGGGTTTTTTTTTTTATAGTTATCTTATATACTTTGATATGCATTTAGTAAAAAGCTATTATTTTGACATTCAAACTGACACTTCTATTTTATTAATTGTATGGATTACTTTCATTGTGAGTTAGCAAATCTGCTAAGTGGGAAAAGGAATATGAGTTTTTACACTTTTCCTTACAATGTTAAACATACTCTGGCTAGTGTTACAATTTTATTACAAAGTTGCGAACCACGTCGTTACTCACTGTTGCAACATACACCGACTCATAACTCTCTTGTGATGTAACAGACCGCTTGGTTTCCTTGCAAGCGACATATAATTTATTGCATTGAGTTACATTTGTTGGATAGGTACTTATTTAAATAATATTTAGTGAATACACAAAATAACATTTTGTTATTATCAATAAATTTGTAGTCATGTATTTTTTTACATAGGAATATTTTTTCCAAATTTTTGTTGTATATATCAATTAAAAAAGCCACTGATCACGTATATATATATACGTCTTTGTTGTCTGCCTGATTGTATGCTAAATTTGGCTGAAAATCAGCTTGACCAATCGGGGCTTAACATGCAAATTGGCTAACTCCACTTTTGAACAAAAATCATTTTTGATGTCATCGAATACACGGAGTTGTCCGTTACAGTATGCAAAATTAAACAACTCCTAGCTTTAAAAGTTTCCGAGAAAATCGAGTGCACGTAAATCAAAAAACTCCAACACTTACAAAGCAACACGTCAAAAAACCGCCATTTTTGTATTGGACGGCGTGCTTAAAAGAACTGTGCTCGAGACATGAGTTATTTTTTTGTCAATGTGCATAAATAATAGATAGAAAACAGTACATGGAGTTAATGGTAAGTTACTTTTTTAAATAATGTATAATTGTTATGAATATTTAAATTAAATACCAAGATTTAACCTGCAAAGGTGCGATGATGGAGTTTGCCATTTTTCATTGTGACTATTTGTTATTTATTAGAGAGTTACAAATTTTGTGTTTTTAAGTAAATTAATATTGTTAAAAATGTTTGTATGGTTCTTTAATGGGATTATTATTACTTATAGACAAAGAAGATGTCGAGGGCAAAAAATGATTGCTGCTTGCATCAGAAACCACCAAAATGACATAATATATCTCACAAAAGAATCAATTGAAAATATGCCTGTTATACTGGCTGCTGGTTCGTCAATATCTGATGCTGTTTCAGAAGTGATCACTAACATTCAGCCACCAGCTGATAGGGCGTTAACATCTAATGTGCTTACAGAGGTCACCACGGAAATGGTACCAATAGCCGATGATTCGTCTCTGTATTCCGGCCCGTTAACTTTGATTAATGAGGAATGCATGATATCATCCGGATCAGCTACAACTTCACAGCCTACACTATGTCATCATAACAATGCTACCTTTATTTACAATTATATAAGTGATGAAAGTGACTACAATAATAAACAAATTGTACCCTATTCTGAACACTCAGATTCTAACTGTGAAGAAGACCCGAGGGAGTTAACAGAAGAAAAATGTCTCAGGTTAACAAAGCAAAATGGAATGAATACAAAAACAAGCTTAATCGGGAAAAGGGGAGGCAGTATATAGGGCGTAAAAAAGTTAACGAGAAATGGGAAAAATCACTAAAGAAGGAACGAGTGCTTAAACCTCTATGTAAATGGAAGACAAATGATAAAACTATTTTTAAATGCTGTGAAATTACAGATGTTAGAAGACAAATATATGAAATGTTTTGGGGGATGACTTGGGGAGAAAAAAAAGGTTTTTGTGAATTATCTTGTGCAAGAGATGCCGACAAAACAGCCAAGAGATAGAAAAGACCCATCTGTTACAAAGAAAAAAGCTCCATGAATTATAACTTGCATTTGAATGACGAACGTCATGTGAGAGTCTACAAAACGATGTTTCAAAACACTTTATGTATAACTAAAATGACCACCTGGAACTGGAAAAAGGGTAAAGAAAATACCTCTCGCAATGAAAATCAAAATGTATCTGACAGAAAAAATCCCCATGAAGCAGAGGTAGAATCACTGCAAGAGTTTTTGAACAATATACCAAAAATGGAATCCCACTACTGCCGTAAAACTACATCGAAGCTTTATTTAGTACCAGAATGGACATCAAAAAGAGCCCTGAACAAATTCTACGAAAAAGACTGGTGTATGATAGTTTAGAAATTGAAAAAAGATGAGTGTGAAAAATGCCTATCCCATAAACTCGGAAATATACCTGATACAGAACATAAGGAGCACATAGAAGAAAAAAATTGAACTCAGAATCGAATAAGAAAATGATAAAAAACAGAACAACTCGTATTTACGATGGACACGCAAGCTGTGTTACTTGCACCTAAATCTAATGTTTCATCTCTGTATTATAAATCCAAGCTATGCACACATAACTTCTGTTTATTTAAAATTAAAAACCGTAAGTTTCAAGATCTCCAGGAGTTAAAATCTACCATACCGGTGGACTACAGAGATTTCTACGATAACATTCCACACGAATAAATACTTATTAAGTTATAAAACTTAAGTAACCTAAATATTGTTTTATTTTCTCTTTTTACCCACATTCGATACATTTATCTAAATTTACCATTCACAGAAAAGTGAGCAACTCCCATATTTTTTTATTTTATATTAGGCCAACTCCAAAAATCTATTAAATATGTATGTGTATGTATATTTTTTTATACATTTTAGTTAAATCCGTAAGCAAAATAAAAAAGCACCAAATAGAATTTTGTTATGTCGATATCGTAAATATTTTATTTTTATTTACTTTTTTTGCCTTCCTGTAAAATTGTATAAAACGGAGTTGGCCGATTTGCAGATTAAGCCATCGCAATGTTGATGACACTCCGTACACCGGAAACATATGTTGAAAATCAGTTGTTAAGCTTATAATAATTGTCAGTAAACACCTTTAGAAATAGTAAATGAAATAAGAAAATAATTGCGTATACTTATGCACGCACGTCAAGTTATAACAAAACAAAAAAAGCAAAAAATCTCTTCCGCTTTATAAATTTATTAGTACCTATAGAACCTATATATTATGATACAAAAATAATTCGGCATAATAATTCTCGTTTAATTATATCCATAATAACTTAAGCACCTTGTGCGACATTGTAATTTGAGTTCCATTTTTCCTACGTCACAAATTAAATACCTATTTAATTTTCTCGTAATAAGTAAAATAGTAAACGATAACAAACATTGAATAAATTATGAACTGTTTAATGATTTTATTTATAAACTAGCTGTGCCCGCGGCTTCGCTCACGTGGACTACAGAGTGCCCGCACGAATCTTGCTGCCCCGCTCCCGGCTATTTTAAGAACAAAAATGCTTATTGTGGGTGTTCCTTATATTCTCGCTGACTTTTTTATGGGTCTTTTTAAAGTCTACAATTATTTAGTACATTAATTTGCTATATATCTTATAGTTTACTCAGCCAAAGCCATTAAAGCACTCGAATTGGTTAACCATGACCAGTTTTTTTTTAAATTGTGTGGAACCCTAATTTTGTTTCTAAAATAAAAGTAGCCTAAGTTACTCCTTATAAAATTAGATTAATTAATTATCTATCTACCAGTGAAAGTCCCATCGAAATCGGTCCAACCGTTTTGTAGATCACCCGGAACAGACAGACAGACAAACATTTTAAAAATTTGTTTTTTGTTATAAGTATCGTATACACTTTCATATGCATTTAGATACTTCAATTTTATTAATTGTATAGATAAGTATTATAGTCTCCTTCATAAGGTTACGTAACATTTTTATAAAAATCTTTATTACATATATATAATATTAACAATCATAAAATAATTACGCTTTTGCAACCATTAATTTATTCTGACTCAAAAAAGGTCTACAAAACTATCTTCAACTTCATACAATCATTACGTTTTTTATCAAAAATGTTAAAAGCATCATTATCTCTATTACTAAAATATTATTAGATTAATCATTTTGAATCAGGCAAAAAAATTACTAAATTATTACGGTCATCATCATCATCATTTCAGCTGCAGGACGTCCACTGCTGAACATAGGCCTCCCCCATAGATCTCCAGAGCGACCGATCTTGTGCGGCCTGCACCCATCGGCTCCCAGCGACCTTTAATATGTCGTCTTTCCATCTAGTGGGGGGCCGTCGTGGTACCTACTCAATATTAAAATGAATGTTATATAGGACAGAATATAATTTTTGCATATATATACCCACAGAGATCTCTATTGCTATACCTATATAGAATCATTAGTATTAAGCTCTAATGAAACAAAGATTGTTGGACTATAAGGTCAAGGTAACAATTATAACTTGGTTTATGTGATTGTAAATTTATGAATATACTCATATACCTAGTCATTTTTTATCTATGGTGAATCTATCTGATAACAATTTTCTGCATTCAACTTTGCTTCTTAGAAAGAACAAAATGTTATATTCATCATAATACCTTGCAAGTATGTTGGGTCAGTTAAAATTTGTAAAATGTACAAAAAATGGAACTCTCAGTTTACTAGACAAATTAATAACATCTACAAGGAAGAAGTACCTAAGTGCTAGTTATCTAATAATAACAATTTATATACAAAAAATATTCTTATGAAAAAAAATTTATTCGTTCTCTATCTATATATTATATATACTTATTACAATCAAGCCTTCATGGGGTCGGAAAGAAACAGAAAAGAAACTAGAGGAAATTGTCATTGAACTTAACTATCCCTTGCACTGTGTGTCTACATAGGGAACAAGTAACTTGGTTGAGTAAAATGCCAAGAAAACTCAGGTGTGCGCGTTTTCTTCAAAGGGAATCTCCGTTTTCTCCCCTGCCCGCTGTTCAGAATGTCTCGCTGACAATGCGTGACAGCATCAATATCCTAGGTGTGGATATTCGCAATGACCTCAATTCGAGGGATTTTATCAGGAGTGTCATCTCTACTACATCTCGGATATTCGGAATCCTGAACAGGGTGCGATGGATTTTCACACCCGGTCAGCTGTATCTTCTTTACAAGACACAAGTTCAACCGTGCATGGAATACTGCTCACATCTCGGGAATGGATCCACAAAATACTTTCTCGATGCTCTGGACACGTTGCAGAGACGGGCTGCCTGCATTGTTAATGATGCTACATTACCAAATACAACGAGCCGCTTCAGCTGCGGAGGAACATCGCCTCGCTGAGCGTGTTCTATCGTCTGTATCATGGTGCGTATTCTGGAAAACTATTCAATCTAATACCCTTCTCTCCCTTTCACAACAGAATCAAACGAGCTGGACTTCGGAATCACAGTTTTACGATAACCTCCACCTCGGGATGAAATAAAAAGTTCAATTTTTAGGTCAGTAAAATTCTTAAATTATAATATTTTCAAAATTATGCAGCTTATTACATTATAATATCCCATCATAGAAATTTAATTATATTTGTTGACTAGTACTTAACGGTTTTTCTGCAATTGTGCCATACGAGGCAAATGCCACCTAGAGATAATTATAACATAATTTCTTATTCTGATATTGTTCAATTACGATTATCACTAATTACCTCATAAGAAGAGTGTGGAGTATTAAAATGAGTGTGCATGTTTTTTTATATAAAATCGACGCAAGTGTTAAGGCTACAATAGATAAAAGATTAGTCAAAATAATCAATAACGACTGATAACGTTATCTTTACCTGACACGACATGCGGTTATATGATTTTCCAATGCCACAATGTTAAGCCACGTACGTATTTCGTGAAATGTGTTTTGAACAAGAGTGAGTTAATAAAAATGGGAGAAATAGAGAGAATCGAACATGGCAATTTTAAAATGAAACATTTTGCCAAACTACATGAAAGAATACAAATTAAATATGAAGAGATGCAAAAGAAACTTGAAAAATCAAAATCTGTTGACGCTCTATCATCACTCGAAGAAGACTATGACTTCAAACATGAAAAATATGCGAGCAATATAGATATCAGAGAAATTGATGAAGTTTTTGGAGAAGATGAAAGTGGTAAACATGTAACCCGACATGTAGTTTTTGAAGAAGAGAACTTGCATAAAAATGCCGCACACTTCGAGTACGTAGAAATAAAAGAATCAAGTATTTCAGAATCAGAATCAAGTTTTCTTGTAGTTGACAAACATGAAAATGATGACTCTAATATTGACAAATATTTTGGTGATGAGTTTTCAAAGATGAGTCTTGAATCGTAAGTAGTATATATATTTTTTTTATCAACCGTTAAGGAATACAGTACATGTATTTATTCTTACAATTAAAAAAAAATAATTTAATATTGACAGACTAAACGAAGAGACAATAGACAGTGATGGGTATCTTACACCCTCTACACCGCCGCTTCCAAAAATTAGTATTCGAAATAGAATTGGCTCACGAATATCAGCCGTTAAGGAAAAACGTCGACGAGAGGAACAAGAACGAAAAGCTATGAAGGAAAGAAAAAAAGAATACCGAGACAAAGTCGACAAGGTCTTTTTTATTTGTATTTCAACTTACTTCAATCTTGAAGCTCGAGTTTTTAAGCTCTTTTTAATGTTTACAAAATCACCAAAGCTTTGTAATTGTTTTTCTTCTTTTTCTTTTATGTTTACTTCGCCTGTGTAAAGTCTACCTTATTTATCGATATTGATGCCTTTCACGACTTTCATAACACTTAAAGTTAAATTTAACACAATAATTATTTTCTTTCAGTTTATATTAAGTAACACAACAAAACAGGACATATTTAAATTTAAGAAAACTAAAATTGCGACAGTTACTGTTGCTCTTATTGAAGCCACTAGTTTGGAAATATGATGATTCTGATGAAAAATCTCGTATTTTATATTGTAGATTTAGGTAATAATATTGTAATATACTTTCCTGTACATCAATTCTAAGATGTTACATCTTTATTTTTATTTTGTAGATTAGGATCAGAAAAATATAAATCAAAATCAATTAAAAGCAATTCAACAGATGTAAAATGGCAAGAATTGTTCAATTTGGGTATGTATGAGGAACATATGTTAGAGATATCGTTGTGGGATAAGGACTTTTTTATCGGCAGGTATAATGTTTTACTATTTCAATGTTTTATAGTATAAATTTATAATTGAGTATTCAACTAATATTGTAACCTTGTAGAAATGTAGCATCGATGAACTTTATAATAAAAATTATTTTTAGGAGCATTTTAAACTTGCTTGAAGTGGAAAAAGAAAAGACACACAAGATGCGAATCAACTTAGAGAGTGAAGTTGGGAACGTCCAAATATTTATTTTGCTCACGATAAGTGGGTCCGCACTAGTAAATACACTTTTCGATTTTGATGACTATCAAGAAACGCAAAGAAAATTATTAACAGTCAGAAATAAATACGTAAGTTTTGTAGTTGAAAATAAGTCTATAAAATAACACAAATGAAATATACCATTTTAAATGAACACATATTTCACCTGAAATGAACATTATTATACAAATTTATTTTAAATTTAATTGTATTTACTTTCTGTGTTAATATAGGCATTTAAGTAATACTTTATTAAATTATTGTGTATGCCTTAAAATCATATATCAGTACAGACCTCTAATATTAATCCGACCATAATATATTATTAATATTGGGTGTTAAAGTAGCTGTTATAAATATATGACTGGAATATCATGCTAATATTTATTTTAGGCTTGGTATTACTTATTACAAAACTCCAGGGATGTGGGATGGCTCTCTGTGATAGTCTACGGCGCAAAAGGTTTATTTGCTTATGATACGTGTTGCGTTCTTGAGTTAGACAACGAAAGGTTGCAAACGCATACAGAAACTAAAACAAATGAACCTAATTGGATGAAAACTTTTACATTGTAAGTATACTGTAAATAGACATGTTTAATAATTTAAGATAATTAACCTATTAATTGTAAAACTAAGGAACAATAATTAGTTTATACCAGATTTTCTTTAATTTAAATGCAATATTCTCATTCCTATACAGTTGTCATAATACAGATTAACTAATATTTTCTAAAGGAAGGTAGACTTTAGGTCCATACGATATTTTCAATTCGATGAAAACAGTAGAACTGATATTTATAGTACTAATATCACTATAATTTTTGTATTAATAATTTCCAGTGCAATAACTGATATAACATCAGTTCTAGAAGTAACCGTACACGACGATAAGAGATCTGAAGACATAGGTAAAGTAATAATACCATTGCTTGGAATAATCAATGCTAAAAAGAAATGGTATGCACTCAAAGATATCACAAAAAGGGATAGGGCTAAAGGAAATAATCCAAGAATATTACTCGAGATGAGAATAACATGGAATCTCGTGAGTACGGCCTTGAGTATGTTAAAATCAACTGCTCAACTTATTACTAAAGATAATAAAACATATTATATTATATTTAACATATAACCTATCTTGTTGTGTAGTCATTACAACTGTATATTTGTTATTTTAATAAATCTTTGTGACAATAGGCCAAAATTTTGTATTCCTGAAATGCAATTAAATATGATCTTACTTTTGTATTTGTAGTATGTGTCATTCAACATTAGTTTAGTTAGTATACTAAATACAGTTGTAGATAAGCAGCTAACGATGACTTTCTTATAATATAAAACAGATGTTAATTTATTCGTTTGCCTAGTTATTTTTTTCTTATTTGCAGGTGAAAGCTTCATTGCGTGTAATAAATCCAAAAGAAAGTAAATATTTAAAGGAAGATGAGAAATTAGATAGACATATTTTTGCACGTAGTTTATCCAGAGCAAAAGCCGTACTGTCATGGGTTTTGTACGCATTCCAGGTTGTGAAGTAAGTAGTCAGTTCTTTGCTTCAAAATGATTTCTTTATACTTTACAAGTAATTCATGTTTATTTATAGGACATGCTTTGAATGGGAATCCAGAAAATTAAACCTAATCGCACTGATAATATGGCTTTTATTCTGTTGGTTTTTTAAACTATGGATGTTACCACTTTTACTACTTATTCCGTTTCTTTGGTACAGACCTCCAAAGTACTACCTGGTTAACTGTGAGTACTTTTATTTAAAAAAAACTATTATGTTAATCCTACACTACGTTCATATCCTATAAATTTGTATAAATCGTTATATATTATCTTATTTCAATTGTTACAGGGAAACGATATATCAAGGGCATTCCAATTGAAGAAAACGATGAGAATCACAAAAAGGTAAAAGATATGAAATATCATTTATAAACTTAATTATATAATTGGATAATATACAACAAATCTCTTGTCAATCTAGGAAGAAAAAAATACATCATTGAGGCAAAAAATAAATAGTCTGCAAGAAATGATCTACTCGGTGCAAAATTTTATTGGTAAATTAGCAAGTCTGGGAGAGAGCATCAAAAAGTAAGTATATAAATATTCCAAACAAGATAAAACAAATATGAAAAAAAAATTAAAATGTATTTCATGTGACTAAGTGACCAACATTATCATTTGCGAATTAATTTTTTTTAAACTTTGCTAATAATATTTTCATTTAACCTTTTTCTTTTATCAACCAAGAAATTCAAAAATTTATTCTGGTGTTTGAAAATATAACATACAAACTTGACTATTTCTTTCTGTTTTATATTTTAGATTATACATTTTTGAGCTATTATTCTTAACAAGAAAATTTGGAAGTAACCATCGTCACGTATTTTTCCGTATTAATTTATGTTTTTCCTCTATTACACTGTTTATATTTCTAAATGTTTATGTGCAATGTTTTTAAATTATCAATTTATATTTTCTTAATTCCAGTTTATTCAACTTCACTGTACCATTTCTCAGCTTTTTAACAATTTTCATGATTTTGGTTATTGGACTTGTAATGTTCATTATACCAGTGAAATATATATTTATGGTTTGGGGTAAGTCACTGCATGCAGTACGATATACTAAGTATATTTTAGTTTAACTTTCGTAACTACATTCAGTGTTTGTATTTATTTTCTGTTGGTATTATTTTTTTCTACTTTCATCTGATGTTAAATGACGTTGGGGCTAATCTTAGAGGCATTGACTTTCGAGAATGCATCTGTTGAAAAACATTTATAATTTTTTTCTAACAAATTTTCAACTTAAGGCTGGTAACTAGAAGCTATTAGAAAAGGCTCTATCTATGATGTTTTCCTTCACCTAAAGCTCAGGCTCATTGTAGGGATTTGACCCTATATCGATCAACACGGTGTCACAACACTCCCATTGAGCCATTATGCCTTTAAACATTTACTGGAAGAAAACCTCTAATTTAACATACCTAACATTTCTGAATAATTTAAATATAAAATGTACTGTACCATTGCAGGTGTTCATAAATTTACAAGAAAAATATTACGTCCAAACAGGATTCCGAACAACGAAATATTAGATTTACTTTCTAGAGTTCCAGACGACGAGACGTTGGTAAACATTTCATTTGTTTTCGGTTAAGCTATTCACATGATACAAATTAAACTCTTGCAATACTTAGATTTAGGATAAATTAAGCTATGGTGTGGAAATGACATGACCTATACAAGCCCATATACACATACGCTTACATATTATTGGTTAGTGATCAATAAATCAAGATTTAACAAGTAATAAGCTCTTAGTTATTTAATTGCTTATAATAACCCTTGGCTCCCTTACATAACAAGAATGTACGTGAAGTTGGCATATATGCCATCCGTGGGAGCAGAGGTATTAAAATACTAATGTATACCTTAAAAACAACACATTATATTCTGTATTCCTTTGTGAGTAAGCATGCATATATTAGACGTAATTTTATATCCACATTACGGTTTTCTTCCTCAACGTAATTCATAGCAGTTTTTAATTGACTAAATAATACCCACGCTCCTTTTTAAATTCCTTTATGGCAGGGATTTTGAGGGTGTATCATTTTCTTTAATTTGTTTACTTGGTACGACAGTCACCGAGAAAATATATGTGTAAAAAACTGCAATATGGGCAGTAAAGATTTAAATTTAATACGCTGATCTATCAAAGTTCTTTAACTTATAACCAAATATTTGAGAATTTCTAATAATTTATAAATTATTATTTTCAGCTTGACTGTGAAGAATTGCCTTTAGAAGAATTAGACGATGATACAATAACTTGATCTGATATAATTAACATATAAATTAAAAATATTAACGAGAATGTTTATAATAATCGACTTATAAATTATTATAAAATTATTAAAATATATTATTTTTATGTGTGACATTAATAAGTTATTAATTTAATACTTCTAACTATGGTCGCATATTTATGCAGGGAAAAAGATGTTTTTATTGTTATAAATGTTTCATTATGTCTATCTACATTACCAGTAATTGTATATTTAGACAATTAATTATTTTATATTTCATCGTCGTTGATATACAAATTGTTATTATCGAAAATGATAGTATCCAGAATATAAGAAATATAATGTAGAGCAGTATATGTTGAGCTGATTAGAATATTAGAAAAGAAAACAATGGTCAATGGTCTTCACTGTAGTGTCATGCCAACCTGCAAACCTCTCGCCAGCTGGATATCACGAAACTCAACAAACCAATTGCTGGATGTAGCTAATCGAAAAAAAAAAAAATCCTACTAATTATCTATATATTAATTTATGTAAGGTGGATGATAAAGACATAAAATAAATAATGCATAATAGTAAAATAGGTTTAATATAACGAAGCTAAAAATCGTAAACACTTTTTCAATACTTCAAAGAATCCCTATTCATTAGGCATTTATGCAATATGCAATTATATGGTTCATCTTGTTACACTTTTATATATTATATTATTGTTATATATGAATGTACCTATATGAATGTTGCGTGCCGTGCCTTACCGCACGGTAACGGCTATGCATTAAAGCAGTGAACATGCCGCGTTGCGTTTCACTGGTCTCGTCCTCTATATAACACTGGCGACGAGGATGGGATAGATCGATTAGTCATCTTAGGCATCTTGAAACCTGTGGAACATTCGGAGTACGCGTCACCGATCGTGGCGGTGCTTAAGCGTGATGGTTCCGTTAGGCTGTGCGCGGACAATTCGATTACAATCAATAAACAATTAATTATTGAACATTATCCTTTGCCTACAGTTCATGAATTATTTTCCAAACTCCATGCCGGTCAGGTATATAATAAACTAGATTTATCGATGGCTTACAACCAATTTTTATTAAATAAAGAGTCGCAAAAGTTCACCTGCATAAACACGCATCGCAGATTGTTCAATTTTACTCGCTTAGTTTTTGGTCTTTCTAGTGCACCGTCTATATTCCAGCGAGTTATGAAAAACATGCTGGTTGGCATGGATGGGGTTCTTTGTCTACTCGATGATGTTTTAATCACTAGCGTAGATAGATCTAACCATAAACAAAAAATTCATGCAGTGCTTGAACGACTGCAACAGGCAGGTTTAACTTTGCGTAAGGATAAATGCGATTTTTTTAAAGATGAAATGAAATACCTTGGCTACATAATAAACAAAGATGGATTTAAAAAATCCCCTGAAAAAATAAAAGCCGTTCTTGATGCGCCGGTCCCATCAAATGTTAATAAACTACAATCATTTTCGGGACTAGTAAATTATTACAGTAGTTTTGTTCCGGGGGCATCAAGTACTTTAAGTCCGCTTTATGAGCTTGGACGAAAGAGCACAACGAAGCATTTTCAAAAATTAAAAAAAAAGTTAGCATCAAATCAGGTATTGGCTCATTTCAATCCAAATTATAAATTAATTTTGACTGTCGATGCATCCTCAACGGGCCTCGGAGCAATTTTATCACAAGAAGATGTTAATGGTACCGAAAGACCTATATCTTTCGCATCGCGTACTCTTAATCGGGCTGAGAAACGGTATTCACAGATACAAAAAGAAGCCACGGCGATAATTTTTGGAGTCAGACGTTTCCATCAGTACCTATATGGGAGGTCTAATCCGTTTATTTTACGAACTGATCATAAGCCGTTGATTTCTATTTTTAGTCCACATAGAGGTATTCCTGAGGTCTCCGCAAACCGCCTTCAAAGGCATGCAATATTTCTAAGTGCATATAATTATAACATAGAATATATACGTAGCTGCGATAACAGCGCCGATTACTTCTCGCGCGCTAGTCTGCCCCACAGACTATTAGGTGTACAAGGTCTGCCCGACGAGCAGCCAGGAGTCAGTCGTGGCGACACGGACGCAGCTCCGTTCGACCGCGCTACTTACGTCAATTTTGTTATAGACGGCCATATATGCCTGTTACGTTAGTTGAGCTGCGCAAAGAGACGCGCAGAGATGTTTGCCTACACCAAGTAATTGATTTCGTTCTTAATGGTTGGCCAAAAAAGGTCATAGATTTACGAATAAAGCCATATTTATTATATCGATCACAATTATCTCTCGAAAACGGTTGTCTAATGAAAGGACATAAGGCAGTCATACCTGAATCGTTAAGAAATAAAATTTTGTCAGAATTTCATAGATCACATTTAGGGATCGTAAAGACGAAAGAGGAAGCTCGACCAAGCGTTTGGTTTCCCGGAATAGATGCGGCACTAGAGAATATGATAAATGCATGTAGTGTATGTGTGCAGGATAGCAGGAAAACAGCGCAAACGCTGCAGTAGGCGTGGCCTGCCACAAGAGCAAGATCGCGTCACAAGTGCGAGCGAGACGCACTATATGTTTAGTTTATATCATATTTATTGCCTTTATATGTATTGATTTTAAGTTATTGTTAAATTATTAGAAAACCTTTTAGTTTCAACACACGAATATAGTTTTGTATAACCAATAGAGATATAGATAATAAGAAACACATTTTGCCATGGAGGGGACTTCGTACTCACGCCGCACTGTCGCCCCTCCAACAAGACCCGCTTAGCCGCCCCGTCGAGCGCCATAAAAGGCTGCGCTCCGCGGTACCAATTCATGGATACCTGACGGTGCTAACTAAAGTGAGCGGGGCGTGACCCGAGCAGCCCGCTGGTTGTCTCCTTCAGAGGCAAACAGCCAGACTCGGACGGGCCTGGGAATCTAGGCCTTTGCGGTTATCGCATAGTCTTGCCCCAGGTGTCTCCTGCCAAACCTTCCGATCCTGCACACTCCATCCCCGGGAACCTGTTTGGGCCTAGCCCGGTTTAATTACCGGTCTGCGTCCTCGGCCCCGGGCTTGTTAGGGCTCCTTAGGGTTGATAGGTCCTTCCTGTGTGTCATTGCACCTTGTCCACAGGTCTCTTGCCGACTCCGATAGTCTTTTTAAGTTTTTGGCGCACCCCCCTGCCCCTAAGGCAGGGAGGCCTTTAATTTAAAATAAAATAAAAATGTCCCATTGTCCTCCCTCTTCTGCCGTCATGGCAAATAACGTTACCGACCTGGCCACTTGCATAGGCAAGTTGCAAGCCAGGATGAAAGCGCTGGAATTTCAATACCAGCGCTATCAAAATTTCGTCGTATTACGGTGTCCCTCTCTAGACGAGGAATACCGTAATCTACCTGAGAACGCCTGCGTGCGTCGCACCGCTGCGACCGCGACCCGTCATGAGGCCGTTTCAGGTAGCGAGGCGGCCGCTTCAGGTAGCAAGGCGGCCGATGACGTCACGGCCGCGACCGTTATACCGACTGGCGCCGCGCCAGTCGGCGCCGCGCCCAAACGTCTCACGCGCAGCGCTGCGCGTCCGTCCGCCGCGTCATCCGGGGCCGTGGCCACGTCTACGGCCACGCCCCCTGTCCCGACTAGCCAATCGCGCGGGTCAAGCCCCGCCTCCGTCAGGCGAGGGCCGCGAAATTCGCGGTCACAATCTAGGGTTACCAAAAATAGCCCGTACGTCCGTCCCGCGCGATCCACGGAAACCGCGTTAAAGACGAAAAATTCGTTTTCGGCCCTTCCGGTCGAACAAGACTCGCCCGCGAGTTCGGATCCATCTCCGGAGATGGATACAGAGAACGACGGCTTCACCGTCGTGGCGTCGCGTAAGCGAACGGCGCGTAGCAGTCCGACTGCTCAACCGGCGCCTAAGGTAATAGCTAAGGCAACAATCAGGGGCGCCGCCGCCCCCGCGTCCTCCCAGCTCCCCGCGCCCGCCGGCGGGAAAAAAGAGCGTGCCCCACCTCCAATCATAATCCGGGACAAGGCGGCCTGGATGGGAGTCTGCAATGAAATGCGCAGACTCAAACTCGAGTATCACAAGGCTAGGAATATAGTCAACGGGATTTCCATTTCGGTGAGTTCTTCGGAAACTCACCGCAAACTCACCACCCTCCTCCGGCAGAAAGGTCTGCAATTCTACACCTATTCTCTCGCGGAGGAGCGCGTCCTCCGAGTGGTCATCCGCCGCATTCCGGTGGAGCTCGACCCGTCGGAGGTGTGCTCCTCGCTCAAGGAGCAAAGTTATCCCATCCGGGAAGTACACCGGATGTACAGTAAAGATAAGCGGCCACTACAAATGGTAGTGGCCATATTGGACCTTTCCCCCGAGGGAAAGGCCATCTTCCAGCTAGAGACGGTGTGCGGGCTCTCCGGGATTAACGTGGAGCCCCCATATAAAAACCACCAGCCTGCGCAGTGCCACAACTGCCAGCTGTACGGGCACGCTGCTCGTAACTGTCATTCTCGTCCGCGGTGCGTAAAGTGCCGAGAGGACCACCCCACACGGGAGTGCACGCGCGAGCGTGACTCCGTCGTCCCCCCGAGCTGCGTGTTATGCGGGGAGGAGGGGCATCCCGCGAATTATCGCGGTTGCCCCAAGGCCCCGCGCACCACGCGGCCACGCACGCAGAGGCAGGCGGCCCCCCGGGCGGCGCCCCCCGCCTCAGCCATCAAAGCGCAACCCCCGCTGGCGTCAGGGGAATTTCCCGCGCTGCCGGTCCCGCGCCAGTCCCCGGCCGCCGCCGGCCTCTCCGCACCCCGCGCGGTGCAACCGCAACCCGTGCGTTCATCGCAGAACGCATGGGGCCCCCGTCGCCCCAATCCACAGCCCCTTATGGCTATGGATATTCCCGCGCCCCGCGCGCCCGCTAACGTTGTCGTTAATAGTAACGACTTAATGATACTGCTCCTTCGCGAGCACGATATCCGCGAGCTCATTGACTACAATGACCATCTGGAGCGCTTCGGTCTCATCAAGACCGCTTGCGCGTTCCCCCGCCTCTCAGAGACACTACAACGTCTCGACCGTGAGGCGTGTAATAATAACTTAGGGCCTTTCAATGGCAAAGTTTAAGCCGAAAGCGTTAAATCTTTCTTTTTTTAACGCGCGAAGCCTACTACCGCAGCGTGATCTCGTCGCGACCTTTCTTAAAGATCACCAAGTAGATGTTCTTTTAGTGCAGGAGACGCTCTTAAAGCGTGCTAAACGTGATCCGAAAATCGCGAACTACAATATTGTAAGAAATGACCGGGCCGGTCGCGGGGGCGGCACTCTCATTTATTACAAACGATCGTTATATTGTACGCCGGTAGATCCTCCGATACTTACCAATATGGAAGTATCCGTGTGTAGACTAGGAATGACCGACCACCCGTCCATAACGTTAGTTTCAGTTTATCTCTCGCCGAGGAAAGAGCCTCTCAGGTCTGACCTAGAAAAGCTACTTTCGCTCGGTGAATCGGTCATTATAGCGGGTGACCTCAATTGTGGACACACTTCGTTTGGCAATTGGAGAGACTCCAGTAATGGGGTTAAACTCGAAGAGCTAACGAACGTGCTAAATTTTGATGTCATAGCGCCACCCACTCCCACCCATTTTCAAGACAACTGTATGCCGACAGTGCTTGATGTAGCTCTCATTAAAGGTATCGCGCTTCGGTTACGACTCATTCGGGTCGTACACGAGCTCGACTCCGACCACCGTCCGGTCATCATGCAGCTAGGTCAACCAGACGACTCTAGCCCTCCTTCGGTCCAAGTGGTTGACTATGCCAAGCTAAAACATTATCTTGCGGACAGGCCGTCCTCGTCCAGCTTAGATAGGATCCCGGACGTATTGGGGTCCGTTGCGGATGTAGATCTCGCGATCGATTCCCTGGTCGACCACCTGCAGGTCGGCATCGGAGAGGCCTCGAGAGAGGTCGAAGAGGCGAGCGATCGCCGCTTCGTACTCCCTGCCGACGTGCGGGCGTTGTTGACGGAAAAGAACGCGGCGACTCGTGCCTACGACCACTATCCGACCGAGGAAAACCGCGCACGCTTACGCGCGCTTCAGAGAGCGGTTAGAGCCCGCATATTAGAACTCAGGAGTCACAGATGGGACGCCCTCGTCGAAGGGCTAAGGCCGTCGCATCTGGCTTACTGGAAACTAGCTCGCAGCCTCAAAATAGAGGCTTCTTATCTTATGCCCCCCTCGAGAGGGGTCCCGGTATACCGCTCGCCTTCGATAGCAGCGACAAGGCGGAGTGCCTCGCCACTTGTTTGGAGAGCCAGTGCTCTCCGAACAGTGTCGATGCAAATACCGACCGGGTCGAGGGTATCGATGGATGCGTGCGGGAGCTGGATAAGCTCCCCGCGACAGCCTCCCTGTCCCCAGTCACGTCTGAGGAGGTTCTTTCCATTATAAAAAGCCTTAAGCTCAGAAAAGCACCAGGTCCCGACGGGATCAGGAATGAAGTACTTAGGCTTCTTCCTGATCGCCTCATAGCTCTATTGGTCTGCATCTTCAATGTAGCCATAGTCCACTGCCATTTTCCAGCCGCCTGGAAAAAGGCAATAGTCATAGGTATCCGTAAGCCCGGCAAGAGCGCGTCGCTTCCCGACAGCTATCGCCCGATCAGTCTCCTAAATACGTTAGGGAAAATTTACGAGCGGATCCTTCTGAACCGTCTCAAGCCAATAATAGAGGAGAAAGACCTCTATCCGCCTGAGCAATTCGGTTTCCGTGCTAGATATTCTTGCACTCATCAAGTGCACCGCCTCACGGAGCACGTTGCATTTAATTTTGCTGAACTTTATAAACCCCGCCGTACACTTGCGGTCTTTTTCGACGTGGCCAAGGCCTTTGATAAGGTCTGGCACGAGGGATTGATTTACAAGTTGTATCGCTTTGAAGTCCCCGATAGGCTAATTAAAATAATTCGCGACTATTTAATAGATCGCACCTTCCGCTATAGAGTGGAAGGTGAATTGTCCACGCCCCGTCCAATACGCTCAGGCGTTCCCCAAGGTTCGATCCTGGCTCCTAGCCTATTTAACCTGTACGTCAGTGACCTACCTCGACTCCCGGAGGTCGAGGTAGGGCTATACGCTGACGATACAGTCTTATATGCCTCAGATAGGAATAGATCCCACCTCAGACACAAAGTCCAACGCTCCGTGACCACTCTCGGGAAGTGGTTTAACGAGTGGCGTATAACCGTTAATCCCTCGAAGAGCGCCGCGATGCTCTTCGATGCGGATTCGTCACAGATACCGTGGAAGCTTAAACCTGTTAAGCTCTACGATAATCCGATTCCGTATGTAAGAGAGACCAAATATCTAGGGGTAACCCTAGATAGTAGGCTCTCCTTTAGACCCCACATCCGTAAGGTTAGGAACAGGGCCGCGTGGGTCCTGGGCCGGTTGCATCCTCTGTTGTGTTCGGTGAGTAAAATGTCCACGCGACATAAGCTCACGCTCTACAAGACGTGTATTCGACCAATTTTGACATACAGTTGCGCCGTGTTCGCACATATGTCCGAGTCGAGTTTCAAACGGTTACAATCGATACAGAATAGGTTCCTCTATCGTCTCACCGGGGCCCCGTGGTATGTTCGAAGCGTAGATCTCCATAGAGATATGGAGCTTCCTTCGATACATGCCTACGTTAAACAGCTCTCCCGTTCGTATTTCGACACCGCGTCGAACCACGCGAATCCGTTAATAAAAACAGCCGCCACTTATGTTCCGGCACCCACGGACATCCGGTGCAAACGCCGGCCGCGCAATATTTTTATTGATCCCGATGATCACATCGAAAATTCGAATAAATATTACACATCCGTCTCTCCAAACAGAGCGTGCCAGCGCCCACGCCCGCGTAACCACCGTTCTCTCCGCAGAGGGCGGGCGGTCAATTTCGCTCCAGCACACCCGTCACGTCCACCCTCTCTAGCGGTAACCCAAGCCTAGGTCCGTTCCTCGGTGTGAAACCCTTGGGTCAGGCAACCGCCCGCGCGATACAAGTGACACTGTACGTGCATCACTTAGCTACCTACATACAACACTACACACGTATGAACATACACACGTGCACACCACACAGGTACATAGGTTCTGTGAGGGACCTTTTTTTTTTCTTTTTTACGCTAGTTAGTTAGCGCTAGTTAGTGTAGAAACATTCCGATTACTGAATACACATACGCACGGTTCCTTCCTTCCTCCCAGGAGAAAGGGAACGTGCCTATGTGTATATTTAGTTAGCTCGAATCGTAGGTGTAGGGATTCGAATAGATCGCGACCTATTTGCGAACGCGACGACCGCCCGAGCCGAGGTCCGGCCACTTTGGCACCCTCGTGCGAGTCGTCCACAAAACTTTCGCGGCTGAGTGCCCTCTGCGCTCGCCCCCAAGTCCGGTGAAGCTGTAAAAGCCGCAGCGGCTTTAGGGCCCCTAAGGCTAACAGTGTAGTCAGTTCAAAAAAAAAAAAAAAAAAAAAAAAAAAAAAGGTACCAATTCAGTCATTCTCAAGAAGTCGGCAAGAAACAACATAGCGACAAGTGCAGTCATTCTCAAGAAGTCGGCAAGAAACAACATAGCGACAAGTGCAGTCATTCTCAAGAAGTCGGCAAGAAACAACATAGCGACAAGTGCAGTCATTCTCAAGAAGTCGGCAAGAAACAACATAGCGACAAGTGCATCCGTTCTCAAGAAGTCAGCAAGAAAATAAATAGTGATAAAGACATTGCCAGCAAGTAGATAGTAACAAGTGAATATTGTAAATAGTGATCAATAAAAGTTGAATTTATAGTCATAGACGTATTTTTACTCGGCAATCCAGTAATAGTTTTCAAAGTGCGAAAACCACGGAATCAATAGTCCGTAGTATAGACCAGAGCTATCGTCTGGTCACATGATAACCCGCACATCGTCTGGTCCTTCGTTAGCCGGATCTACGAGTAAGAATCGTCGAATTATAGTGAAAAATTCAACATCGAAACCGCTCTACAATGCCTATAACAAGATCAACAGGAAGACGGGCTATACCACCAGTCTCAACTACTTCGACTACAGGAACCACGGATGCCACTACGGAATCGACAACAGAATTTACTACGGGAACGTCTACCACTATGACCACGTCCTACGTAACAGCAACAACGTCGACCGAACAAACCACCACCGTGGCCGATCAACAGACAGTCGCAGAAGCAACGCCACCTAGCAACCAGCAAGTTGTTAAATCTACAAACAGTCACGGGAATCGAACGCATCAAACAGATAGAAATTCTAAGAAGAACAAAGCTCCGAAGTCACTGCGTTTAGCCAAAGCTAAGGCTAAAATATTGAAATTGAAGCTACAACTAGCCAATGCAGCGCTTGCGGAGATAGAAGCAGAGCACAGTGAAGACGAAGATTACGATGACATATCGTCAACAGATACAGGAGTGAACAATACTCAACGTATTCACACATGGTTGAATACAACACAGCTCGTTGCAATCGATCAAGCCGAAGTAACAGAAACAGGCCAACCGCCGATAGAACCTACTCCAGTGATCACTGCCGTATCCTGGGGCAACGAGGTGACTAGACCGGCGGGAGCCACTACCGCACCACCGCCGCCGCATACTTCAGCAGCCCTACCTGGTATCGAACAGCCAGCGATCATAACCGGATCGCAGCCAACAGCAGCCCTACCGGGTATCGAACAGCCTGCGATCATAACCGGATCGCGGCCAACAGAGACAACAGCAGCACTGCCGCTGGGTGTCAACAGTAAACGCCTCTACGGCACCGCACCTCAGACAGAGTTTGTCAACTCACCGTGGCGATCAAACGAACCGACGGTACAACAGCAACAGACTAGTGCAACTCCGATGGCCACCGTCGTAACACAGCAACCTCAGAGTGTCGATCTACATGAACTGGCATCGAGCATAATGCATGCAGTACAAACTGCACAAAATCGACAACCTAGGAACTCGGAACTTCCAGTCTTCAACGGGTCACATCAAGAGTGGCTAAACTTCAGAGCAGCTTACTACGAGTCCGCGCACCTACTTAGTGCAGTTGATAACATGTCACGGCTGAGAAGAAGCCTCCGAGGAACCGCCAAGGAAGCCGTACTAGGCCCACTAAACACAAGTACCGACCCGTCGAGAATTATACAAACCCTAGAGATGCGCTTCGGACGTCCGGAATCCATAGCTTCTGCAGAACTCGAACGCCTACGGACACTACCTAGACTCACAGAATCACCGCGAGAACTTTGTACCTTTTCTACGAGGGTAGAAAACGCTGTTTCTACACTACAAGCCCTCGACTGTGCTCACTATCTCTACAACCCGGAAGTAACCAAACACATGATAGAGAAGCTAACACCAACGTTGAAAAGACAGTGGTACGAGTTCGCGGCGACGCAACAAAGAGGCGAACCCGACCTTATGAAATTCACTCACTTCATAAGACGAGAGGCCGATCTATGCAGCCCGTTCGCGCCTCCCGAATATATCGCCGACCGGCCAGTACCCGACACGTACGCTCGTCGACAACAGCGGGTACATACTGTACATGAAGAACAAAGCAACAAGTATTGTCACCTGTGCAAGCGACAGGGACACAACATCGCGGACTGCAACGAGTTCAAGGAAGCAAACGTAAATTCCCGATGGGATATAGCAAAGAAACATCGTCTTTGCTTTCGGTGCCTACGATACCGCACGAAGGTACACAGCTGTCGCCCTAGGAAGTGTGACGTAAATGGTTGCGTCTATAAGCACAACAAGATGCTTCACTTCGTCAAACCACCTAAAGAAGAAACAGAATCAACAGACGAGAAAGTCAATTCAGCGTGGTCGCCTCAAGTCGCATACTTGAAAATTATACCCGTGCGCGTATCTGGACCGGCGGGAGCGATGGATACACATGCCCTCCTAGACGACGGATCAACAGTCACATTAATAGACGCAGCCCTAGCCGACCAAATCGGAGCCACCGGACCGGACGAACCGCTACATATTTTGACTTACATCGGATATGAAATCAAGCAAAGTTAGTTTCACAGCACGCGGTACAAACAACCGCGAAGAAACTATTCAAGCACGCACGGTCAGCAACCTACAGTTAGCAGCGCAGCGAATACCCAAGGAGGCCGTCATAAATCTCAAGCATCTCTATGACGTCGCTCGATACATACAACATCAAGATGCCAGACCTAGGATCTTAATAGGTCAGGACAACTGGCACCTCCTGTTGGCATCAGAAGTACGATCCGGTAAACGAAACCAACCAATGGCATCTCTAACACCACTAGGATGGGTCGTACATGGCAACACTACCCGGACACTAGGACGCAAAATCGACTACGTGAATCACATTGACACCGACGATCGCCTGGATGATATAATGAGAGATTTCATAGCGAAAGATAACCTCTACATAGAACCAAAGAAGCCCAACAGCGATCCAGACGAAAAAGCCCTGCGTATTTTCGAAAGTAACACTAAAATAACCCCGGGAGGCAGAATCCAGACAGCGCTCCCGTGGAAATCACCGGAAGCTACGTTACCGGAAAATTACAACAACGCCTTGAAGAGACTTCTTAACATTGAACACAAGCTCGATCGAGAACCCGACTTCAAGAAGAGGTACCATGAACAAATGGAGGCCCTAATAACCAAAGGATACGCCGAGCCAGTCCCTCCGACACCGACGGGTTCTAGAATATGGTACTTACCCCATTTCGCCGTGCTCAATCCATCGAAACCAAAGAAGCTCAGAGTAGTACACGACGCCGCCGCCAAAACCGGAGGTATATCGCTTAACAGCAGCTGGTAACAGGCCCAGATCTATTACAACCACTACCGGGAGTTATAATGAGGTTTCGTCAACACCGCATAACCGTCACCGCAGATATCTCGGAGATGTTCATGCAGGTAGAACTCTGAGAAAAGGATCGAGACGCCCTCCGGTACTTGTGGCGAGGAAGCCGTCGGGACAACGAACCTCCGGAACAGTACCGAATGAAGACACTAATTTTCGGTGCATCAAGCTCTCCGGCCGCAGCTATTTATGCTATGAACAAGAACGCCGATCAGTACAAACAAGATTACCCCGAAGCGGTGAAAGCCATCCGAACAAAGCACTATATGGATGACTATCTCGACAGTTTTGAAAATATAGAAAAGGCGATAAAAGTTACAAGAGAAGTTCGTGAAATACACAAACGTGCGCACTTCAGATTTAAAAAATGGACTTCAAACTCATCAGATCTACTTAAGGCGCTCGGAGAACGCGAAGTAGAACGTCGAATTGACCTACAAGATAACGCTCTCACCGAACGAGTGCTAGGCTTGATATGGGATCCATCCAAAGACGAACTTTCGTTTAATCTAAACATGGCGAAAGTTTCACCGGCGCTACTACAAGGTGACACACCCACGAAAAGGCAGGCACTGCAACTAGTAATGTCGCTGTTTGACCCTTTGGGGTTAGCCTCTCCAGTGACCATCCGAGCTAAACAGATACTACAAGAGGTCTGGAGACGCGGCACAACCTGGGATCAACAACTAGAGCCAGACCTAGCTACGAGTTGGGCGAACTGGCTGACACATCTAAAGCATCTTGACGCATTATCAATACCTAGGAGCTACCAGAACTTCACCGCCTCAGCATCGCTACAACTACACGTGTTCACCGACGCAAGTGAATCGGCCTACGCCACCGCACTATACTGGCGTACAACCACAGAAGACGGACAGATCAACGTGACCCTTATCGCCGCGAAAGCCAAAGTCGCTCCGTTGAAGTTAACATCAATACCACGACTGGACTGCAAGCCGCGGTACTGGGAACTCGCATGGCCGCCGCGATCAAACAGGAGCACGAGACACAACCGCAATCCACTACATATTGTACAGACAGCCGAACAACACTAGCGTGGATAAAAGCGGGCGCAAGAGCTTTTAAACCCTATGTCGCGCACCGCATCGCGGCTATAGAAGACAACTCAAAGAGCAACGAATGGCGATGGATACCTACAAAATTAAACGTAGCGGACGACGCCACAAGAAACCCACCGGACCACTTCGATCAAGATCACCGGTGGTTCCGGGGCCCTGATTTCCTCTGGAAGGAACCGGAAAACTGGCCAGACAACATCGAGATCGCATCTATAGCTACAAAGGAGGAAAAAACATACACAATATCAAATTCAACCTCCGCCCGGTCTATCGAAGCCCTGCCGGACGTCGCTCGATTCTCGCGTTGGGAAAGGTACCTACGCGCTGCCGCAAGAACACTACAATTCATCGATATATGCAGACGACCGAAGGAAAGTGTGAACTTCAAGAAAAACAAAGATTCTGATCCGGAATGGAAAAAAACCAAGACCGAGACACAGAGAGTCCAAAGAAACAAACTTAAAACCATCGAGATAAAGCATCGACCTCTCACTGCTAATCTCCTGAAGCGAGCCGAGGAACTCATTCTTCTTACATCGCAGCAGGAATCTTTCAAAGAGGAACTCGACGCCCTCAGGAGAGGGAAGCCTATACATCGAGACAGCCGACTGTTCCCACTGAGCATAGTACTGGACGGAAATAAACTCCGATTAAAGGATAGAATCGGAGCCATAGTCGAAGTACCCGAAACATTGAAAAGACCCCTGATAGTCGACGGCAATGACCGCGCCATTAGGCTATGGGTCGACTACGTGCACCGACAACTACACCACGCTGGAGTCGAGACCACAGTAAATGAATGTCACCAGCATCACTGGGTGCTCCGCCTGCGACCGACAGTAAAAAACATTGTCAAGGGGTGTATATTATGCCGCATCAGAGCATCGACTCCGCCCCGACCAGCCACCGGGGACTTACCACCGTGCCGACTAGCACACCACCAGAGGCCATTTTCATTTACCGGACTGGATTACTTCGGCCCTCTCACAATTACGGTCGGGAGAAGTCACCAGAAAAGATACGTAGCTATATTTACGTGTCTGACAACACGCGCCATCCATCTAGAATTAGCGGCATCCTTAACAGCGGATTCCGCTATCATGGCGCTTAGAAGGATGATAGCACGTCGCGGCACTCCCGTACAGCTATGGTCCGACAACGGTACGAACTTCCATGGAGCAGACAAGGAGTTACGACGTGCCATCTTCCAAGCAACAGCAGAAGAAGCATCAAAAAACTTAGTTGACTGGCGATTTATACCGCCGGGCGCTCCATTCATGGGGGGCGCATGGGAGCGCATGGTGTGCTACGTGAAGACCGCGCTCGCAACCACACTGCACGAGCGCTACCCTACCGAGGAGGTGTTATACACCCTCCTTCTCGAGGCCGAGAATACGGTTAACAGCCGACCTCTCACCCACGTTGCAGTCACCGCAGAAGATCCAGAGGCTCTAACCCCAAACCATTCCCTCTTGGGAGGTTCCGGGCGCATCGGGACACCAGGAGAATTCGCTGAAAGAGATCTCGACCTACGAAAAAGCTGGCGCAGCTCACAGCGACTAGCGGACGTATTTTGGGCACGCTGGCTTAAAGAATACCTCCCCGAGCTGCGCAACCGACGGGAACCACGAGGACGAGGGCCCGAGCTTAAGATGGACGACGTAGTACTCATCGTCGACGGGAACCTGCCTCGGAACGTGTGGGTCCGAGGACGCATCTGCGCCACATACCCCGGACCCTATGGAACAGTAAGGACAGTGGACGTCGCGACCAAGAACGGTATCCTGTGACGTCCCGCAAAAAAGATCATCTTAATAGAAGCCAAGAATCCTGCACCGCTGGAAGTTACGTCACCGGGAACGGACAACGTACGGCGGGAGAAATGTGCAGGATAGCAGGAAAACAGCGCAAACGCTGCAGTAGGCGTGGCCTGCCACAAGAGCAAGATCGCGTCACAAGTGCGAGCGAGACGCACTATATGTTTAGTTTATATCACATTTATAGTCTTTATATGTATTGTTTTTAAGTTATTGTTAAATTATTAGAAAACCTTTTAGTTTCAACACACGAATATAGTTTTGTATAACCAATAGAGATATAGATAATAAGAAACACATTTTGCCATGGAGGGGACTTCGTACTCACGCCGCACTGTCGCCCCTCCAACAAGACCCGCTTAGCCACCCCGTCGAGCGCCATAAAAGGCCGCGCTCCGCGGTACCAATTCAGGATTGATCTACAAGTTGTATCACTTTGAAGTCCCCGATAGGCTAATTAAAATAATTCGCGACTATCTAACAGATCGCACCTTTCGCTATAGAGTGGAAGGTGAATTGTCCACGCCCCGTCCAATACGCTCAGGCGTTCCCCAAGGTTCGATCCTGGCTCCTAGCCTATTTAACCTGTACGTCAGTGACCTACCTCGACTCCCGGAGGTCGAGGTAGGGCTATACGCTGACGATACAGTCTTATATGCCTCAGATAGGAATAGATCCCACCTCAGACACAAAGTCCAACGCTCCGTGACCACTCTCGGGAAGTGGTTTAACGAGTGGCGTATAGCCGTTAATCCCTCGAAGAGCGCCGCGATGCTCTTCGATGCGGATTCGTCACAGATACCGTGGAAGCTTAAACCTGTTAAGCTCTACGATAATCCGATTCCGTATGTAAGAGAGACCAAATATCTAGGGGTAACCCTAGATAGTAGGCTCTCTTTTAGACCCCACATCCGTAAGGTTAGGAACAGGGCCGCGTGGGTCCTGGGCCGGTTGCATCCTCTGTTGTGTTCGGTGAGTAAAATGTCCACGCGACATAAGCTCACGCTCTACAAGACGTGTATTCGACCAATTTTGACATACAGTTGCGCCGTGTTCGCACATATGTCCGAGTCGAGTTTCAAACGGTTACAATCGATACAGAATAGGTTCCTCTATCGTCTCACCGGGGCCCCGTGGTATGTTCGAAGCGTAGATCTCCATAGAGATATGGAGCTTCCTTCGATACATGCCTACGTTAAACAGCTCTCCCGTTCGTATTTCGACACCGCGTCGAACCACGCGAATCCGTTAATAAAAACAGCCGCCACTTATGTTCCGGCACCCACGGACATCCGGTGCAAACGCCGGCCGCGCAACATTTTTATTGATCCCGACGATCACATCGAAAATGCGAATAAATATTACACATCCGTCTCTCCAAACAGAGCGTGCCAGCGCCCACGCCCGCGTAACCACCGCTCTCTCCGCAGAGGGCGGGCGGTCAACTTCGCTCCCGCACACCCGTCACGTCCACCCTCTCTAGCGGTAACCCAAGCCTAGGTCCGTTCCTCGGAGTGAAACCCTTGGGTCAGGCAACCGCCCGCGCGATACAAGTGACACTGTACGTGTATCACTTAGCTACCTACATACAACACTACACACGTATGAACATACACACGTGCACACCACACAGGTACATAGGTTCTGTGAGGGACCTTTTTTTTTTCTTTTTTTTACGCTAGTTAGTTAGCGCTAGTTAGTGTAGAAACATTCCGATTACTGAATACACATACGCACGGTTCCTTCCTTCCTCCCAGGAGGAAGGGAACGTGCCTATGTGTATAAATTAGTTAGCTCGAATCGTAGGTGTAGGGATTCGATTAGATCGCGACTTATTTGCGAACGCGGCGACCGCCCGAGCCGAGGTCCGGCCACTTTGGCACCCTCGTGCGAGTCGTCCACAAAACTTTCGCGGCTGAGTGCCCTCTGCGCTCGCCCCCAAGTCCGGTGAAGCTGTAAAAGCCGCAGCGGCTTTAGGGCCCCTAAGGCTAACAGTGTAGTCAGTTCAAAAAAAAAAAAAAAAAAAAAAAAAAGGTACCAATTCAGTCATTCTCAAGAAGTCGGCAAGAAACAACATAGCGACAAGTGCAGTCATTCTCAAGAAGTCGGCAAGAAACAACATAGCGACAAGTGCAGTCATTCTCAAGAAGTCGGCAAGAAACAACATAGCGACAAGTGCAGTCGTTCTCAAGAAGTCGGCAAGAAACAACATAGCGACAAGTGCATCCGTTCTCAAGAAGTCAGCAAGAAAATAAATAGTGATAAAGACATTGTCAGCAAGTAGATAGTAACAAGTGAATATTGTAAATAGTGATCAATAAAAGTTGAATTTATAGTCATCGACGTATTTTTACTCGACAATCCAGTAATAGTTTTCAAAGTGCGGAAACCACGGAATCAATAGTCCGTAGTATAGACCAGAGCTATCGTCTGGTCACTTGATAACCCGCACAGTATGTATACAGCTCCGGCCAACACCAACTCGTGCGCCACTGGCACCATGGCAGTACCCGCCAAAGCCATTTTATAGAGTTCACATCGATTTTCTGGATTGTACATATTTCGTTATAGTTGACGCCTATACGAAGTGGGTTGAAGTGTTCGATATGGGTAATACAACTGGTTCTTTATTTGTAGTCGAAAAACTATGAATTCATGTCGAGATTCGGGTTGCCGCATACGATTGTAAGCGATAACGGTACCGCGTTTACATCGTTTCTATTTAATCTATTTTGCATGTCAAACGATATTCTTTATGTAACGTCACCAGCTTTCCATCCGTTCAGTAACGGGCAGGCAGAAAGCTATGTCAAAATTGTAAAGAAAGGTATAAAATCGTGCACGATAACTGCTCAAAGTTTAAAGGACATGAAGTTAAAACTTTTAAAATATCTATTTGATTACCGAAACTCGATACACTCTGTCACTGGTTTTTCACCATCACAATTAGTTTTTGGTCAAAAATTTAGGTCGCGCATAGATTTACTAAACCCCAAAGACACCTCGCCATCGCTCACATCGCTGGCCGAACAAGTAAATGAAAAACAGTCTTTACAGTGTAAATTTTACAAAGGACGTAATAAACAAGTTTTTAATTCCGGTGATACGGTTTTATATAAAAAGTATGTAAACAATAAGTTCAAATGGTTAAAAGGAAAGATTGTACAAAAACAAGGTAAAGTCATGTACAAAATCCATTCGCAAACGGAGGGGTATTGTCGTAAACACAAAAATCAGATATTACCCTATAAAGGTGACATGTTAACCAGTGTAACCGTTACGTTACCGTTACGATCACTTACAAGAAGACATACCCATGTTGGATTCTAACCAAGAGGCTCAACAAGCTGCTGAGGAGGAAACATCAACAAGCTCGCAACCTTCCCCCGAACCTACATGGAGAAGCAGCAAAAGACTACGTGAACTATAAACAATTATTTTAATTATATTTCATATTTGCGGGGGAGAAATGTTATATATGAATGTACCTATATGTATGTTGCGTGCTGTGCCTTACCGCACGGTAACGGCTATGCATTAAAACAGTGTGTAACAAGTCGCGTTGCGTTTCACTGGTCTTGTCCTCGATATAACAATTATGTACTGAAACATTGTAAAATAAAAGATTAAAAAAAACAATGTAGGTCTTAACAATATGACTTTAGTTGGTACAAAATTTGTATACTGAGTCTTCGTTATTTATTTACTAATATTTATATTAATAAGCAGAATAAAGTGCTTTAAAAAGCTATTAGAGTTTTTCATACATGCATACATATTCTAAAGCTCAACGACTCTCTGTCTGTCTGTCCGTTTATGTTCTTTTCACGTGAAAACCACTAATCAGAATTACAGGTTTCTATTTATATTTCATAGATATATTATCTGGCCAGGTTATATGATTTTTTTTTTGTAGTTAAGTAAGAAATAAGCAGTGACGATGATGGTGAATAAATACGGAAAAGGCTTATGCTAAGTAAACCATAAGAGATATATCAAATAAATGTACTACATAATTATAAATCTTAATAAGACCTAAAAAAAGTTGGGATAGTATATCTGCTAATGATCACCAACAATTAGCATTTTTTGTTTAAAATAAACGATGGACGTCCGGTTTGGATGGCGGGTGGTAGCACGATATTTTCATAAATAACTTTAGTAAAAAGTTTTAATACCCAGAATACCTATGATTCTAATGGAATTACCTTTTCATTATAAACATCTTCAATTTCCGATCAGGATTTGTTTTACTATGACATTAAATAAGTGAAAAGTCTAAACCCTGAAAATTAATGCTTTTCACACAGACAATTATATTATGTCGCATGTTCGCATGTCAGTTGCAGTAGCAAAAAAAAACGAGGAATGTTGTTTATCGAAGCGCTATAGATTGAAGTGGAGGCAGCACCATAAGTGAGCGTGCTCGACCGAAGACGCCACGGCATTCTATAGTCCACGCACAGCTAATTTTTGTAATAAATGTGTAGCGACATCTACATAGCGACACATAATGACATCTATCGAGCCACATATGACGCATCCTACATCGCGCTATAGAAATTAACTCTTCAATTGAGTATATATACAAGAACCCGACTACAACCGTTAGAGAGTTCCGATTTGGTCACTGTTGCGAACGGACGTGTCGCTCCGTTTTCAATTTTGACCATCACGTGACTTAATTGTTGCGATCTTATATTTGGAATTTATTTCAAATATATTGTTGCAATTACGACGTAAACCAACTGGTGTCTAACGCTCGCGTGGTAAACCGCACTTTTCGGTGCGACTTGCTTGTTTTTTTTTGTAAATCCACGGTTTTGTGGTCACTTGCTGGATACCTGACGGTGCCAACGAAGGCAAGTGGGGCGTGACCCGAGCAGCCCGCTGGTTGTCTCCTTCAGAGGCAAACAGCCAGACTCGGACGGGCCTGGGAATCTAGGCCTTTGCGGTTATCGCATAGTCTTGCCCCAGGTGTCTCCTGCCAAACCTTCCGATCCTGCACACTCCATCCCCGGGAACCTGTTTGGGCCTAGCCCGGTTTAATTACCGGTCTGCGTCCTCGGCCCCGGGCTTGTTAGGGCTCCTTAGGGTTGATAGGTCCTTCCTGTGTGTCATTGCACCTTGACAACAGGTCTCTTGCCGACTCCGATAGTCTTTTAAATTTTTTTGGCGCACCCCCCTGCCCCTAAGGCAGGGAGGCCTTTAAATTTAAAATTAAATAAAAATGTCCCACTGTCCTCCCTCTTCTGCCGCCATGGCAAATGACGTTGCCGACCTGGCCACTTGCATAGGCAAGTTGCAAGCAAGGATGAAAGCGCTGGAGTTTCAATACCAGCGCTATCAAAATTTCGTCGTATTACGGTGTCCCTCTCTAGACGAGGAATACCGTAATCTACCTGAGAACGCCTGCGTGCGTCGCACCGCTGCGACCGCGACCCGTCATGAGGCCGTTTCAGGTAGCGAGGCGGCCGCTTCAGGTAGCAAGGCGGCCGATGACGTCACGGCCGCGACCGTTACATCCACTGGCGCCGCGCCAGTCGGCGTCGCGCCCAAACGTCCCGCGCGCAGCGTTACGCGCCTGTCCGCCGCGTCATCCGGGGCCATGGCCGCGCCTACGGCCACGCCCCCTGTCCCGACTAGCCAATCGCGCGGGTCAAGCCCCGCCTCCGTCAGGCGAGGGCCGCGAAATTCGCGGTCACAATCTAGGGTTACCAAAAATAGTCCGTACGTCCGTCCCGCGCGATCCACGGAAACCGCGTTAAAGACGAAAAATTCGTTTTCGGCCCTTCCGGTCGAACAAGACTCGCCCGCGAATCCGGATCCATCTCCGGAGATGGATACCGAGAACGACGGCTTCACCGTCGTGGCGTCGCGTAAGCGAACGGCGCGTAGCAGTCCGACTGCTCAACCGGCGCCTAAGGTAATAGCTAAGGCAGTAGTCAGGGGCGCCGCCGCCCCCGCGTCCTCCCAGCTCCCCGCGCCCGCCGGCGGGAAAAAAGAGCGTGCCCCACCTCCAATCATAATCCGGGACAAGGCAGCCTGGATGGGAGTCTGCAATGAGATGCGCAGACTCAAACTCGACTACCACAAGGCTAGAAACATAGTCAACGGGATTTCTATTTCGGTGAGTTCTTCGGAAACTCACCGTAAACTAACCACCCTCCTCCGGCAGAAAGGTCTGCAATTTTATACGTATTCGCTCGCGGAGGAGCGCGTCCTCCGAGTGGTCATCCGCCGCATTCCGGTGGAGCTCGACCCGTCGGCGGTGTGCTCCTCGCTCAAGGAGCAAAGTTATCCCATCCGGGAAGTACACCGGATGTACAGTAAAGATAAGCGGCCACTACAAATGGTAGTGGCCATATTGGACCTTTCCCCCGAGGGAAAGGCCATCTTCCAGCTAGAGACAGTGTGCGGGCTCTCCGGGATTAACGTGGAGCCCCCACACTAAAACCACCAGCCTGCGCAGTGCCACAACTGCCAGCTGTACGGGCACGCTGCCCGTAACTGTCATTCTCGTCCGCGGTGCGTAAAGTGCCGAGAGGACCACCCCACACGGGAGTGCACGCGCGAGCGTGACTCCGTCGTCCCCCCGAGCTGCGTGTTATGCGGGGAGGAGGGGCATCCCGCGAATTATCGCGGTTGCCCCAAGGCCCCGCGTACCACGCGGCCACGTACACAGAGGCAGGCGGCCCCCCGGGCGGCGCCCCCCGCCTCAGCCATCAAAGCGCAACCCCTGCTGGCGTCAGGGGAATTTCCCGCGCTGCCGGTCCCGCGCCAGCTCCCGGCCGCCGCCGGCCCCTCCGCACCCCGCGTGGTGCAACCGTAACCCGTGCGTTCATCGCAGAACGCATGGGGCCCCCGCCGCCCCAATCCACAGCCCCTTATGGCTATGGATATTCCCGCGCCCCGCGCTCCTGCGCCCCGCGCGCCCGCTAACACTGTCGTCAATAGTAACGACCTAATGATACTGCTCACCCGCGAGCACGATATCCGCGAGCTCATCGAATACAACGACCATTTGGAGCGCTTCGGTCTCATCAAGACCGCTTGCGCGTTCCCCCGCCTCGTAGAGACACTACAACGTCTCGATCGCGAGGCGAGTAGTAATAAAAATTAGGGCCTTTCAATGGCTAAGTTTAAACCGAAAGCGTTAAATCTTTCATTTTTTAACGCGCGAAGCCTACTTCCGCAGCGTGATCTCGTCGCGACCTTTCTTAAAGATCACCAAGTAGATGTTCTTTTAGTGCAGGAGACGCTCTTAAAGCGTGCTGAACGTGATCCAAAAATCGCGAACTACAATATTGTAAGAAATGACCGGGCCGGCCGCGGGGGCGGCACTCTCATTTATTACAAACGATCGTTATATTGTACGCCGGTAGATCCTCCGATACTTACTAATATGGAAGTATCCGTGTGTAGACTAGGAATGACCGACCACCCGTCCATAACGTTAGTCTCAGTTTATCTCTCGCCGAGGAAAGAGCCTCTCAGGTCTGACCTAGAAAAGCTACTTTCGCTCGGTGAATCGGTCATTATAGCGGGTGACCTCAATTGTGGACACACTTCGTTTGGCAATTGGAGAGACTCCAGTAATGGGGTTAAACTCGAAGAGCTAACGAACGTGCTAAACTTTGATGTCATAGCGCCACCCACTCCCACCCATTTTCAAGACAACTGTATGCCGACAGTGCTTGATGTAGCTCTCATTAAAGGTATCGCGCTTCGGTTACGACTCATTCGGGTCGTACACGAGCTCGACTCCGACCACCGTCCGGTCATCATGCAGCTAGGTCAACCAGACGACTCTAGCCCTCCTTCGGTCCAAGTGGTTGACTATGCCAAGCTAAAACATTATCTTGCGGACAGGCCGTCCTCGTCCAGCTTAGATAGGATCCCGGACGTATTGGGGTCCGTTGCGGATGTAGATCTCGCGATCGATTCCCTGGTCGACCACCTGCAGGTCGGCATCGGAGAGGCCTCGAGAGAGGTCGAAGAGGCGAGCGATCGCCGCTTCGTACTCCCTGCCGACGTGCGGGCGTTGTTGACGGAAAAGAACGCGGCGACTCGTGCCTACGACCACTATCCGACCGAGGAAAACCGCGCACGCTTACGCGCGCTTCAGAGAGCGGTTAGAGCCCGCATATTAGAACTCAGGAGTCACAGATGGGACGCCCTCGTCGAAGGGCTAAGGCCGTCGCATCTGGCTTACTGGAAACTAGCTCGCAGCCTCAAAATAGAGGCTTCTTATCTTATGCCCCCCCTCGAGAGGGGTCCCGGTATACCGCTCGCCTTCGATAGCAGCGACAAGGCGGAGTGCCTCGCCACTTGTTTGGAGAGCCAGTGCTCTCCGAACAGTGTCGATGCAAATACCGACCGGGTCGAGGGTATCGATGGATGCGTGCGGGAGCTGGATAAGCTCCCCGCGACAGACTCCCTGTCCCCAGTCACGTCTGAGGAGGTTCTTTCCATTATAAAAAGCCTTAAGCTTAGAAAAGCACCAGGTCCCGACGGGATCAGGAATGAAGTACTTAGACTTCTTCCCGATCGCCTCATAGCTCTTTTGGTCTGCATCTTCAATGTAGCCATAGCCCACTGCCATTTTCCAGCCGCCTGGAAAAAGGCCATAGTCATAGGTATCCGTAAGCCCGGCAAGAGCGCGTCGCTTCCCGACAGCTATCGCCCGATCAGTCTCCTAAATACTTTAGGGAAAATGTACGAGCGGATCCTTCTGAACCGTCTCAAGTCAGTAATAGAGGAGAAAGACCTCTATCCGCCTGAGCAATTCGGTTTCCGTGCTAGATATTCTTGCACTCATCAAGTGCACCGCCTCACGGAGCACGTTGCATTTAATTTTGCTGAATTATATAAACCCCGCCGTACACTTGCGGTCTTTTTCGACGTTGCCAAGGCCTTCGATAAGGTCTGGCACGAGGGATTGATCTACAAGTTGTATCACTTTGAAGTCCCCGATAGGCTAATTAAAATAATTCGCGACTATCTAACAGATCGCACCTTTCGCTATAGAGTGGAAGGTGAATTGTCCACGCCCCGTCCAATACGCTCAGGCGTTCCCCAAGGTTCGATCCTGGCTCCTAGCCTATTTAACCTGTACGTCAGTGACCTACCTCGACTCCCGGAGGTCGGGGTAGGGCTATACGCTGACGATACAGTCTTATATGCCTCAGATAGGAATAGATCCCACCTCAGACACAAAGTCCAACGCTCCGTGACCACTCTCGGGAAGTGGTTTAACGAGTGGCGTATAGCCGTTAATCCCTCGAAAAGCGCCGCGATGCTCTTCGATGCGGATTCGTCACAGATACCGTGGAAGCTTAAACCTGTTAAGCTCTACGATAATCCGATTCCGTATGTAAGAGAGACCAAATATCTAGGGGTAACCCTAGATAGTAGGCTCTCTTTTAGACCCCACATCCGTAAGGTTAGGAACAGGGCCGCGTGGGTCCTGGGCCGGTTGCATCCTCTGTTGTGTTCGGTGAGTAAAATGTCCACGCGACATAAGCTCACGCTCTACAAGACGTGTATTCGACCAATTTTGAAATACAGTTGCGCCGTGTTCGCACATATGTCGGAGTCGAGTTTCAAACGGTTACAATCGATACAGAATAGGTTCCTCTATCGTCTCACCGGGGCCCCGTGGTATGTTCGAAGCGTAGATCTCCATAGAGATATGGAGCTTCCTTCGATACATGCCTACGTTAAACAGCTCTCCCGTTCGTATTTCGACACCGCGTCGAACCACGCGAATCCGTTAATAAAAACAGCCGCCACTTATGTTCCGGCACCCACGGACATCCGGTGCAAACGCCGGCCGCGCAATATTTTTATTGATCCCGACGATCACATCGAAAATTCGAATAAATATTACACATCCGTCTCTCCAAACAGAGCGTGCCAGCGCCCACGCCCGCGTAACCACCGTTCTCTCCGCAGAGGGCGGGCGGTCAATTTCGCTCCAGCACACCCGTCACGTCCACCCTCTCTAGCAGTAACCCAAGCCTAGGTCCGTTCCTCGGTGTGAAACCCTTGGGTCAGGCAACCGCCCGCGCGATACAAGTGACACTGTACGTGCATCACTTAGCTACCTACATACAACACTACACACGTATTAACATACACACGTGCACACCACACAGGTACATAGGTTCTGTGAGGGACCTTTTTTTTTGTTTTTTTTACGCTAGTTAATTAGCGCTAGTTAGTGTAGAAACATTCCGATTATTGAATACACATACGCACGGTTCCTTCCTTCCTCCCAGGAGGAAGGGAACGTGCCTATGTGTATATTTAGTTAGCTCGAATCGTAGGTGTAGGGATTCGAATAGATCGCGACCTATTTGCGAACGCGACGACCGCCCGAGCCGAGGTCCGGCCACTTTGGCACCCTCGTGCGAGTCGTCCAGAGAGAGGTCGAAGCGGCGAACGATCGCCGCTTTGTACTCCCTGCCGACGTGCGAGCGTTGATGACGGAGAAGAACGCTGCGACTCGTGCGCATGACTCTTATCCGACCGAGGCAAATCGCGCACGGTTACGCGCACTCCAAAGAGCGGTTAAAGCCCGTATAACCGAGTTCAGAAGTCACAGATGGGACACCTTAGTCGAAGGGCTAAGGCTGTCACATCTGACTTACTGGAAAGTAGCCCACGCTCTTAAAATAGATCCCCAACCTCGCATGCCCCCCCCCTCGAAAGGGGTCCCGGCACTACACCCGCGTTCGTTACCATCGACAAGGCGGAGTGCCTTGCCGCTTGTTTGGAGAGCCAGTGCTCCCCGAACAGCGTCAACGCAAATACCGACCGAGTCAGAGATATCGAAGCCTGCGTGGGGGAGCTGTATAAGCTTCCTGCATCAGAATCCCTGTCCCCAGTCACTTCTGAGAAGGTCCTTGCCATACTCAAAAGCCTTAAGCTTAAAAAGTCACCAGGTCCCGATGGGATCAGGAACGAAGTACTCAAACTTCTTCCCGATCACCTCATAGCTCTATTGGTCTGTATCTTCAATGTAGCCATAGCCAACTGCCATTTTCCAGCCGTCTGGAAAAGGGCCATTGTCATAGGTATTCACAAGTCCGGCAAGAGCGCGTCGCTTCCCGACAGCTACCGCCCTATCAGTCTTCTCAATACCCTAGGTAAAATCTATGAGCGGCTCCTTCTGAACCGTCTCAAGTCTGTAATAGAGGAGAAAAACCTCTATCCGCCTGAGCAGTTCGGTTTTCGTGCTAGACATTCTTGCACTCATCAAGTGCACCGCCTCACGGAGCACATTTTATTTCACTTTTCCGAGTTATATAAACCCCGTCGTCCACTGGCAGTCTTTTTCGACGTAGCCAAGGCCTTTGATAAGGTCTGGCACGAAGGATTAGTCTCTAAGCTGTACTCCCGCGAAGTCCCCGATAGATTAGTTAAAATCATCTGTGATTACCTCGAAGACCGCACTTTCCGCTACAGAGTGGAAGGTGAACTATCCACACCCCATCCCATACGCTCAGGCGTCCCCCAAGGTTCCATCCTGGCTCCTAGCCTCTTCAATCTGTACGTCAGTGACCTACCAAAACTTCCCGCGAAAGTTGAGGTAGGGTTATACGATGACGATACAATCATATACTACTCTCAAAGGGAAAAGATCAACCTCAAATGTAGAATCGAAAGAGCCGTGACTACTCTCGGGGAGTGGTTTAACGACTGGCGAATAGCCATCAACCCTACGAAGAGCGCAGCGCTGCTCTTCGACCAAACCGCCTCACAGATACCGAAAAAACTCAAGGATCATCCCCTTGAACTCTTCGGTAATCCGATCCCCTGGGTAAAGGAGACCAAATATCTAGGTGTAGCCCTAGATGTATAGCCCTAGGTGTGCAGATAGTAGACTCTCCTTTATACGCTTCATCACTCTGGTTAGGAAAAGGGCCGCCTGGACCCTGGCCCGATTGCATCCTCTGTTATGTGCTGCAAGCAAAATGTCTACGAGACACAAGCTTACGCTCTACAAGATGTGTATCTGACCGATAATGACATATAGCTGCGTTGTGTTCGCACATATGTCAAGATATATTTGGAAGGTTTCTTCATCGCCTTACCGGTGCCCTTCAGTATGTTCGTATGGAAGAACTCGATAGAGATATGGACTTTCCTTCGATACATGCTTATGCCAAACACCTTTCTCGCTCTTATTTCGACACCATGTCGTACCACGCGAATTCGCTAATCAAAGCGGCAGCTTCCTATGTTCCCGACCCCAATGCCTGCCGGAGTAAACGCCGGCCGCGCAACACCTTCACTGACCCGCTCGACCAAATCGAAACAGCAAATGCGTTCTATTCCTCTACGCCTCTCCAAACAGAGCGTGCCACCACCCACGCCCACGTAATCACCGTTCTCTCCGCAGAGGATGGGCGGTCAACTTCGCTCCCGCACACCCGTCACGTCCACCCTCTCTAGCGGCAACCCAAGCCTAGGTCCATTCCTTGGAGTGAAGCCCTTGGGTCAGGAAGCCGCCCGCGCGATACAAGTGACACTATACGTGCTACACTTAGCTACCCACACACAACATTACACACGTATGAACACACACACGTGCACACCACACAGGTACATAGGTTCTGTAAAGGACCTTTTTTTTTTCTTTTTTTGCGCTAGTTAGACTAATGCGCTAGTTAGTGTAGAAAAACCATTCCGATTACTAAAAACAACCGTTGGGCCTTGTCTGGTGAAGCTGTCAAAGCCGCAGCGGCTTTAGGGCCCCTAAGGCTACCAGTGTAGTCAGATCTAAAATAAAACAACTGTTGGGCAGCTGCCCGCCAGACATAACACCCTTCTGGTCGGAGGATCCTCCCTTTGCAATAGTTCTTCTACACTGGTTACCCCGACGTGATCGTCAGCACAACCTTCTTCGCAACAGCTACGTCATCGTGACGTCATCATCACTTCCTCAAGCATTCAAGCGGGGAGTCATACAGCCAGCCAGCATCCACGGCTACTTCATCGTGACGTCATCATCACTCCGCTACAAATGCAAGTTACTTATATACAGTTTATTTGAATAAATAAAAAATGAATAAAACAGGACAAGTTTAACGTGTTCTAACTGTGGCTTACTTGCCACTGTACATTTAATATTTTTCAAAATGTCCCGATAGGCACACTATATGAAAGATACTAATCAAGAATATGTCATTAATTTTTTTTGTCTGTCTGTATTTCCGGATTTAACTCAAAAACGACCAAATAATACGATTATTATTCTCTTCGTACTGCACCAGATAATAAAAGTGACATTTTATTAACACCTTGTCCGAATTTCAGACATGTCTTTTAAATTAAAAACATATTTTATTATGATGCAATCGTATATACATTATTTTTAAGCTATATCACAATACTATATAAGCTGCTTAAAGTGAAATTTGGAATAAATGAAGGAATAATACAAGCATTCAAGTGTTGAACCGTGATACATTTTTAAACGGAGGTAGGGCACATAATATCTTTGTACTTGGAACAGTCAGACTGGTAGAAAATACCTCCATCCTGCAGTAAATTGCAGCCAAATATCATTGTGTTGTGTTCCTGCAGTGAGTAGGGTTTCCAGAGCTCCTTGAAGAATTGGGGTTCAAAAAGAGGTAGGGCAAAAAAAAATTTCTTGGGGCAGTCCAACTGGCGAAATACCATCATCCTACAGAAGATCGCAGCCAAAACCGATTTCTTACGGTACGGTGCGGTCATGAGTTTCTTGGAGTAGGAGGGGTCAAGGTCAGCAACGCGCTGGTGATACCTATGGTATTACAAGCGTCCATGGGCTACGTTAGCCGCTTACCATAAGGCGGGCCGCATGCTTCTTTGCCACGTTATTTTTATAAAAAAGGAAAACATGTACAGTATAGCATAATATGCATCATCTTGTGCGGCCTGCACCCAACGGCTCCCAGCGACCTTTATTATGTCGTCTTTCCATCTAGTGGGGGGCCGCCCTACGCTGCGCTTTCCGGTGCGTGGTCTCCACTCGAGAACCTTTCTGCCACAATGGCCGTCAGTTCTCCGAACTATGTGCCCCGCCTACTGCCACTTCAACTTGCTAATCCTTTTGGCTATGTCGGTGACCTTAGTTTGCCTACGGACCTCCTCATTTCTGATTCGATCTCGTAGAGAAACACCAAGCATTGCCCTCTCCATAGCTCGCTGAGCGACCTTGAGCTTTCTTATGAGGCCCACAGTGAGCGACCACGTCTCTGTGCCGTATGTCATCACTGGCAACACACACTGGTCAAAGACTTCCGTCTTGAGGCACTGAGGTATTTTGGACAAGAAGACGTCGCGCAGTTTCCCGAACGCTGCCCAGCCGTGTTGGATTCGTCGACTGACCTCTTTTTCAAAGTTGGACCTACCTAACTGGATTGTTTGTTCCAGGTAGACATATTCTTCAACAACTTCTAGAGAAGAGTTCCCAACTGATACTGGGGTGGGCACCACATGGACATTCAACATGATTTTCGTCTTGTCCATGTTCATTTTAAGGCCTACATGTTGAGACACTTTGTCGAGGCCATCGAGCATTGTGCCAAGATCTTCCAGCGATTCTGCCATGACTACGATGTCGTCAGCAAATCGAAGGTGAGTGATGTACTCGCCATTGACATTGATGCCGAGTCCTTGCCATTCCAGGACCTTGAAGGCGTCCTCTAGAGCGGCGGTAAATAGTTTCGGAGATATAACGTCTCCCTGTCTAAAGCCTCTTCTCAAAGGAATTGCCTTCGTGCACTGCTCCTGTACTTGGACCGACATGGTGGCGTTGTTGTACAAGCACTTCAACACTTCGATATATCGATAGTCAATACGGCACCGCTGGATAGACTGCAACACTGCCCAGGTTTCGACCGAATCAAAGGCTTTTTCGTAGTCCACGAACGCTAGGCATAAAGGCAGATTATACTCCTCAGTCTTCTGTATAATTTGCCGCAGCGTCTAAAGATCCTAGATATATACGGTGCTAAATCCTTTTCGGAAACCGGCTTATTCGGGAGGCTGGAAGTCATCAAACTTGTGCTCGAGACGATTCGTGATGACCCTCGAAAACAGCTTATAAACATGGCTCAGCAACGAGATGGGCCGATAGTTTTTCAATATGGTTTTATCATCTTTCTTGAAGAACAGGACCACCACGCTGCCGCCCCACGTTTCCGGCGTTTTACCCTCGAGTATAACGGAATTAAAGAACTTCTGCAGGACCTTAAGTACTGGTGTTCCACCCGCTTTAAGAAGCTCTGATGTAATTCCGTCATTACCCGGCGCCTTGTTGTTCTTAAGCTGCTTAAGGGCCATTCTAATCTCGTACAGGGTGATGTCGGGGATATCTTCGGTATAGTGTCGGGTAAGCCCGGCTCTCGGATCTTTAGCCGGGCTGGTAACAGGCTTAGTTGACGATGTATATAACTGCCCATAGAACCTTTCGATCTCCCTTAATACCTCTGGCTTGGTGAACGCTACGCTGCCATCATCCATTTTCAGCTTCGTCAACTGGCTCTGCCCAATAGATGCATTCCTTGCGAACACTTTGGAGCCTTTATTCCGCTCTATCGTTTCTTTAATACTTTTGGTATTGTAAGACCGGACATCGTGTCGCAAGGATTTATGAATAGATCTATTGAGCTGCCTATAGGACTTAGCGTCATCGGAAGACTGCAGCGCCATACCACGCCGATCCGCCATGAGTTTTCGGGTTTGATGTGATATCTTTTGAGTCCTATTGCTACGGTGAGTTTTAAAGAACTTGGACCCAACCGCATGGACAGTTTCTACCAGCCTATTACTAATATCACGCTTGTTTACTACGCAGTAACTATTCATCTCGTTTTTTTTGGCAAATTTTAAAATTTCTAAGAATATTTTTGTCAATTCTTATAACATGTCAATTGGAGAATTATACTTCCCGTGTATAAAATTTAATAAAAATCTATTGATACTGATTACAATTAAATTTGTTGAAAACATATTTTTATCATATACATCTTGTTTTTATTTGACTTTCTGCCTATGTTCATCTATTTAAATCTATGATTTTTACAGTTTCTAAAAGTATTATTGACAATTCTTATATCCTGTCAATTTAGTTATGAAACTTCCCGTTTACAAAATTTAATTAAAATTCGTAAAAGTGTTTTCCCATAAATCGTGGTGATGTTTTCTTACGTCACATTTTTTGTTTTGGATTTGGTCATACAATGAAATCTCGAAAATCCACAGGTAAACTATTTTAAAAATGAAATGACTTTATAGAAACAAATTACAACCAATGAAAAGTAAATAAAACAAAATGTGTTTATTTAAACATGTTTATTAAATATCACCTTAATAATTTTAAATATAATTTGCATTAACCTAAATAATTATAAAAATATCATAATAAAATTAATAATCACAGGTCAGAATTAATGATGAAATATTTGTACGAATGCTACACGTGCCATTAATATTATAATATAACTCAATATTCTTAAACGATTATATCCTTACCGAGTCTATCGAACTCATTTGCAAAGTAAACCATATCCTTGTGGTCTAAAGCTGAGTTTTGGAAAACAATTCGGAAGAAATTGACAAGGTCGCCCTGCGGCTGGTACGTGACCATCATGCTTCCTTCCTTTATCATACGTTCTTTTATTTTCGGTGCAACCTTGTGCAGCCTTTCTTTATAATCTGGGTCGTTCTCGCGCCCACGAAGGCAAATGGGCTCGTACCAAAACATAACGTTCGTGCACTCAGGCTTGTCTAAAACCAAACGAAAACCTTCACGTTTTCGTATCAGTTCGAGGAAATATTGAGAGTTGTCGAAAACTGTGTCTATGTGTTTCTCAAAACCCTCGCTTCCTTTGGCTTTCCACATGAACCAAAACTTTAATACGTCCGCCCTACGGCCGCACTGGATGTGTTTGTCACCGGTGTCATACGAAGTGTCATAAAATTTATCCTTCTGGAAGAGATACTTGGCGTTACATGAGTGACCTTCCTTGAGGACGTCCTTGTGTCTAATTAGGAATGTGGAGCATTGTTGTGGCGCCGCTAAGAGTTTGTGAGGGTTCCACGTCACAGAGTCAGCCCTGAAAATGTTTGTCACTCGTTAACTCACTGGAGACTTTTATACTAAAAGAAATGGGGATTTTTTGTAAGCTATTGAGTAATCAATTAAAATGAGGGATTTCTACCTGACGGAGCACTTTATAGGGTGTCAACATCAAATAAATATTTAATTTATTTTATGTTTTGATTCACCGTCTTTATACACCATATACAACTAACTATAATTCGATACTACAACTATTGTATAAACGTAAAGTGTGTATGTTTGTTCTGATTCAAAAAATTATTTCACTAATAGTAAGGTGCATTTTCTTGAGATATATTCTTATTAAATATTATATTGTACGATTATAAAACATGAACGATACCGCGGACGATTGCTAGTATAGTATAAAAAATCTTCCAAAAGGATATCTATAATCTACTATAAGTGAGCTACAGATAGTGGTAATAATTTAATAAATTTAAAGTAACAGAAATATTTTTACTTCACAAGTATAAAAAAAAACAATTCAATTGAAAGGGATACAATGATATTTTTTTTTTATATTGTTCAAATGTTTTTAGTCTTTGTTATTCTGCAGTCCCATCATCCCATCAATGACATACTATATTACTTAACATGGCGTGTTTTTATTACTGATGCCATCTAATAAAGTTATTAAATAAGTAAAACCTTTTTTTTTCAATTATGACTAAAAAACTACTAGCGGGCTTTCGGATGATTAGTATTAGGTACTATATATCAACGTGTTGGTGTGGTAGAAACTAATAAAATTAATTTATAATTTATTTACAAATAGTTTTTCCTGCGACTACCGAGGCAAGTTTTTCATACTATTAAACCCTACTACAAATTCTAAGCTACCTCTATGCAAAATTTCTTTACGTTCGGTTCAGAGGTTTATTCGTGAAAAGGCAACAAAGAGCCAGAGTTAATTTCGCATTAATAATATTACTCTTGATTAATTATCTTACCATAAGGTAAGTTTTATAAATTAAACGGGAGAAAAAAGGTTATTTATAAATAAAAATATGAATTCTAAGGGCGACTTGCGTAACATGTTTAAAGTAAGACTAAACGCATTTAAAGCGGTTAAAACAAATTAGCGTCTTGCACAAAGAAAAATTAGTTGATAAATAGGTTTAACGAATTGTCAAAGTTAAATAGTCAAAATAGCGTTTAGGTGACTCCTTACTATTTAAAAATACAAATTATCTATAAAAATCATGGGACTGTAGAAGAACAGAGACATCGTAAGGGTCAGCGTGGTATTAACACTTTTACCACATTTCTCGCTTATATCTAATAGAAGATAGTTGCAGTATTTTCATGTTATTCAATTGATTTTGACAGACAACAAATAATGACATCCAATTATGCACGTTTAAGTTTATAACGTCAAAATGTGAAACGGAACGCAGAGACTGGCTTACCGATTCGCTAATTATGTTTAACTAAATCAGCGCCATATGGTTATAGTTACTTCTAACCTCGTTAAGCATGTTATTAGTTATATTAAAATGAGGCTCACTTAGTTATAGTAGGTACATAGCTGCATTTGCATGTGCATCTTTTTTCATGGTATTTTTTAATGTTTAATATTATAAAAGCACCTACTTAAAAAAATGGGTGAATCAAAATTCGGCAGAATTGTGTAAAAAAAATACATAAAACAAAAATAGTAAATAATATAAAGCAAATATCATTTAAACTTACATAATAATCGTAAATTATTTTATATATGTAAATACTGTAAAAATTATACCTCAGGGATTAAAAACTAATAGAAAGTAAACATTTTTACTTACAATTCTATACCATTTAATAAGTGCCTATGTTTCCTTGACATCAAAGCGCCTCCACCCCAAGCGGCGTCGACATGCAGCCAAAGATTATATTTCTTGCACAGATCCGAAATTGCTATCAAAGGGTCGAATGCACCATAACACGGTGGTACCAGCCGTCGCTGTCACTAAAAATGGTGTCGCTCCTTCCAAAATAGAATTCTCGATTTTGGCTTCTAAGTCATTGACGTCAATTTTGCCTAATTTATCGGTTTTGATCAAAACGCAGTTGTCGCTTCCGATTCCCATGAACGCAGCCAGCTTCTTGGTGGAGTAATGTGCGAGCTCTGAAGTGAATAGAATCAGTCTCGGCACCGCATACACACCTTTACTCTGTAAATGTATTTCTCGTCTCATTAAAATTTATACTGGTGGCGTTTGTCTGAATATACGTTCATTCGCTTTGAATACAGTTTCGTAATTGCATTTTACATTATCATGGAACATTCACCGTCGTTATATACAATAGTGCCATAGTATCAGATAATCTATATCAGTATTTTCCTATTTATTAGAGCAGCGAGTGTACTTATTCGACTCCCAATGCAACTGACTAGACAACTTTGACTGCTATTTCTAATAAAGAAAAACGAATAGCCTATAAACAGCCAGTCTTTAATTGATCAAATGGCTTGTAGCAGAACTTGCGGCCGTTCAGAATAAAATACAAAACAAAATATATCCTAAGTAGTATCTAACATAATATGATATCTTATTTTACATTTTTATACACTACGACCACAAACGAATGAATTCCAATGGTGTTTTGTTGTTCTATTATCTATACTAATATAATAAGGCGGAAAAGTTTTTTGTTTGTCAATTTACAGCGGAGTAGCTGGAATATTGTATTATTACAAAAAAGTTACAGCTTTTGAGGTTTTTGCATCGTAAATGTTATGGCGATATACAAAACTAACAGCACACTACAGTGAACTAGGGGTGCGCGAATATGAGTTATACTAATTTATTCATTCGATTATGAAGATATATCGAGATATCTCGATTATAGCCATTAGTAATTACTAATATCGGTAGTTCGATAATGAGTGATTAGTTATAATCGAAGTACCATTAGTAATTACTAATGCTAGGTTACTAATTTGATAAAATTAGTAATTATTACGACCGAACGACATTTTTTTGTTTTTCTTAGCTAATTGTTATGTGTTCTTGTAAAAAACTTTGGTTACGACTGCGCGACCTTTTTTTTAGCTTTTCATTCTTCATTTTTAATAGGTACCAGTCATCGTTCATAATCGCCCACCTCTGGGTAATACATCAAAGGCTCGATTATGAATGATCATTCATGTTCGTAATTTAATTATAAATTTTTTGTTTATTTCGGTACGCAGCTAGTCCGTGTCAATCAGATATATATGCATTTAATATAATAAAATAAATTAATAATTATCATGAATGTCCGATGTTTTTATCATACAGGGCCAAAAATAACAATGTCCTTTGCAATATTGGAACATTTTTTACATTCAATTGCACCTGGCCATTGCAGTTGAATAAAAAACAACATTTGATATTCAGAAATAATAGAATTTCTCTGAAATTTTTCAATTTCTCTAGATTTGAAATATTCATAGGATCATCAAAAGCTATCATCAAAGTTGAGAAATGTTATTTTTATGATATTCATAGGATCATCAAAAGCTATCATCAAAGTTGAGAAATGTTATTTTTATATGTTGATATTGTGTTATATGTGTTCACGCCAAGCTAATGATTAACCCATTGAAATTTATTTATGGGACCTTATTATTTTCAGATCGTTTGTCGTGTTATGATTTAAAGCCCAAGTAATGATCATAGAACTTGGTCATTGAATCTAAACACTTCAGAATAATAAATATTCTATTCAATTAGTTTTTGGGTCTGCAGATTTATTTTAAGATAAGAGAGCTAAATTGTAAAATTACCATTTTCTCTCACTTTAACTACGTCATTATAAATTAAACAAAAACGAATAATAAAAAATTACAATTACAATAAAATCATCTTACGTTAAGACTAAGATTAATAACCGTGCAACATTAAAACCTTGAATATAGTGTAAGGTTCGCAAAATCATTTTAATTACCGTAAAGGTAAATTGTTGCACTAAGAGCCCTAAACCGAATCATTTTTTATCCTTCCGTTATATCTAACTTAATTATTTAACAAGGTAAGTCAGATAACGAAACTTTAAACAATTTTGTTATTTTTATGACGTCGTATACTCACATGCTATAACCGAGGTTAATTAACTATCCGATAAGGTTCATAGCAGCGTTTTTTAAATTGTAATCAGGCGATATGGCCTATTTATCATTATATTAATAAACGAGGAAAAAACTTCGGACACCTTTTTAACTGCATTGCGTACACGGAAGTCTGTGAGATTTGGCATGGGTAAAGTTTATATGGAGAAGTAGTGCAGAAAGCTAAAATTTATTTATAATATCTATTATTAATATATTAAATTAAATAAATTAATACTGCGAATCCTAAACTGACCAGTGCCATTAAACTTAGAACTCTCAATGAAAAGTGACTGCAAGTGATATAATATTCAAAGTTTAGATTCATACTACAAATGTCAAACAGAAAATAGTCTATGATTAAAAAGTCCGTGGTCGAATTTCCATCATTGGGCGACCGCTAGTATAATTAAAACTCTAAAATTAATTACGTTTTTTGTTAAATTCTTAATAGATTTTAGGTTTGGCCACGATCTCATAAGATGTTAAGTAACGATGTACCTCAAGTTGGTAACACGCCAAGCCTAATAGGAGAACTGGTTCTCTAGATTTTCAACTTGAGAATGGTAGCTAGACAGGCGGATATTAGAAAATGCCTTACCACGATGCTATGGTTTAACGATGTTTTCCTTCGTTAAGAGGAAACATTCGGCTTCGGCTCATTGTAAGGATTCAAAGTCACGTCGATCAACGTAGTGTCCATACACTCTACCACTAAGCCTTCATAGCTTGAAACTTAATTTTATTGTTTATTTTAAAAGAATCAAAATATTTTTGTGACGTGCCTGCGCTCGCAGGCAGTTTAAAAACAAATGTTTTAAATCTACCGCCACCTACGGCGTCCCGTTCACGCTCGCGCTATTTAACTGAGGAGTGGCGCGACGCTGTAAAAGTGATCTGCGGCTCTGTTTAAGGATAGAGCCTTAAGGCTAATAGTATAGTCAAACAGAAAAAAGAAAAAAAGCGACGCCACACACTTTACTTGAGAATGTCGAACAGTGATGTTCGTATTATTGGGATTACTTTGTTATCAAAATACACCTGTCGTAATGGCGCCGTAAGCCGCCATGTTTCATGGGCCGCCCAGGTTTAAGTTCCGCCCTAGATCATGTGCCGCCATAGTTCAAAGACCGCCCTGGATCATTCGCCGCCCTAGTACAAAAGACCGCGCTAAAGGCTGTATCATGCAACATACCTACTATTGTGTATAGATAGCTCTGTGTACCTGATCCGTTTACGCTCTCAAATATATACATGTGGCTTTACCATTGTGGGATATCTTAAGGTCTTAACTACAAACTGACATCTACCATTACGAATTAGATTACATTTCTGCACGCAATATTGTTAACTTCCAATTTTTTAAGTCAAGGTCAATATCGAAATGATTTAATATTCTTCAAGTTTGTAGCAATTTAAATTTATTTTGTTACGCCTATTAGTTAAGTAGACGCATAAGATTATATCGTGTAATGTTCTTTTAGACTGAATAATTTTAATGAGTAAATTATCACAGGCCGCGTGTACGTAGCGGTCGGGTTCCTGTAGAAGTAGAACCAAACTACGTTTGTAGTCGATTGTTTGGATCTACAAATTTTCGACAAATAATATACCATGATTCACAAATAGGCCAATAAAATCTTAACCCGTAGACTATTCACAGTAAATTTTCTTTAATATACTAGCTGGCCCGGCAAACACTGTTATGCTCTTCCCCGTAATCAATAACTTGATCACAGCGCCACCTATCGGATCCTTACATAACTATAATCCATCGACTCGACAAACAAATAAGTCAAGTCGTTCAAATGTTACACGACCACTAACAGACGCGCACAAGATTTTTGTATAAAAGAGATATTGTTAATTAGAAAAAAACTATCATTATATTAATACGTGAGAAGGAAACTTCGGACACCTTTTTAAGCGTATTGCGTGCATGAGAGTGTGTGAGATTTGGTATGGGTAATGTTTATATGGAGAAGGAGTGCAGAAAGCTAAAATATATCTATAATATCTGTTACTAATATATTTGTAGCGACATCTATCTCGCCACATACGAACTAAGAACTGACGCATCCTACATCGGGATATTAAAATTAACCCAATAATTGAACATATATACAAGAACCCGACAAAAACCGTTGGGTTCAACTCCGGTGAAGCTGTAAAAGCCGCAGCGGCTTCAGGGCTCCTAAGGCTAACAGTGTAGTCAGATCTAAAAAAAAAACTGCCCTTGGGCAGCGGCCCGCAAGACATAACACCCGTCTGGTTGGTGGATCCTCCTCCCTTTTCAATGGTTACCCACATATTAAATAAAATAAATGAATACTGCGAATCGTAAATCGACCAGTGCTATTAAACTTAGACCCCCTAAAATATTGACATTGTCACCCAACAAAAAGTGACAACAACTGATAATAATATTCATTTTTTTAGGTTCATACTGCAAATGTCAAACAGAAAATAGTCTATGATCAAAAAGTCGCTGGTCGAATTTCGATCAATGGGCGACCGCTAATATAGGTAAATGAGCTTGGAGACCATTTTGCGTTTGTATTAGTGTAATACACTCAGTGACTAAATGTGGAATAAACCAGTTTACGCTAACTACCACGTGCCTCGCACTCTTAACTACAAGCGTATACTATACACTACTTACATGTTTACTATACCGTACACTACTACAAACGCAAAAACGTCTCCAAGCTGATTTGACTATACAAAATTTAATATACCCTTTCAATAATGTAGAAATCATACAATAAATTGTATTTTTTTAACTCATCTGAAAATACATCTGTATTTATAATAAAACTAGCTGTGCCCGCGGCTCCGCTAATGTGGACTACAGAATGCCATCGACAGTGCTCACGCGCGAATCTTGTTCCCCCGCTTCCAGTTATTTTAAAGACAAATATGTTTATTGTGGGTGTTCCTTAGAGGATAGAGATTATATTCTGGCTGACTTGTTTGTAGGTCTTTATATCTGCATTAATTCACCATGACTAGTTTATTATTTGCTCGGAACCCTAATTATTTTTCTAAAATATAAGTAGCCTAAGTTACTCCTTATAACATCAGCTATTTACCAGTGAAAGTCCCGTCAAAATCGGTCCAACCATTTCGAAGATTACCCAAAACAAACAGATACACAGACCAAAATTGTAAAAATAGTTTTTTTTTTGTTATAGGTATCGTATATACTTTCATATGCATTTAGTAAAAATCTCTAATTTGACATTACAAACAGACACTTCAATTTTATTAGTTGTTTAGATAATTTGATCTATCAAGGTTCGAAAATGTTTGCACGCGAAAACAAACGGGGTTAAGGTGATCTCTAACCGTCAGTTTTTCACAGAACTACTAATTATATAATTTTAATAATGAACCATACTTTACGTTTCTATAAAGTAATATTACTTAAGTAGATAGCACAAATTATAATAGCACTTAATAACACAAATTTAGTTAATATTGTATAAAATTTCCGTCGTGGGAATATAACTGATAAATGAATAGCCTACTTCATGTTAAGCAGTAGTCATAACAATGACGTTTTATCAATAAACGCGAAATTATACTCTCACTAAAAGCAATTTGAACACGGTACAAATGTTGTTATCAGCATGTTGAAACAAAAGAGATAGGAAATCACAGCGTAAGGCAGAAACTCTGTAGTCAAAAAAGGTCAAAAGTTTCTTCTCGCTCACGCCGCGCCGGTGGATGATACAAAGAGCGTCAATGTCGCCGTATCTACATAAAAAATATCATTGAGTCCTAAGGACGTTTGCTTCCGGAGAAGAATTTTATATCGTTCAATATTCGAGAATAATTATCTACGTAGGTTTTCTTCTTCTAGCCAAATACTGCTGCTGCAAGATACTTCAAACCGACGTCAATTTTTTTTTTCTTTTGTTAAAATCAATTAACATAATTTTATTCCAAACTTCGTGATGGACGTCCATTATGAAGAACACTCACTGATCACAAATATGAATTTCCTTTTTCTGTTAGTGTGTCCGGGTTTAATTCAAAAATAGCTGGATCGGTTTTTATGAAATTTTGTATCATGTCACTAGAATCACGGGCACACAGCTATATAATAATAGAGCTATATATAATATAAGCTATATAATAATATAAGCTATATAATAGTAGATAAACGTCTGTTATTCTTTGCCGCAACATGTGATTTATGTGACTACATAAAAGCAAAATAAAAGCGAACCACGCTATAATATTTAAATTTATGAAAGTTATAATTTTAGAACACACTGTATAATAGTCCGAATTCTCCACGACCAATCAAATAAGAATACAAGTGCCCGCGTCATTTAGAAGTGCATTGATTCATTTGAGTTGGTCTGTTTCCCGATGTCCTTATAAAAGAGTACGCGTGTAGTATGGTTCGTTACTCTTCTAATAATTATAAAATAAAGAACCCACACACGTAAATTATTCTTTTCATCGCTGTCATGTAACTTAATTCCTAAGGAAGTGATCACGGTTTTATTAATGCAAGATTGTAATCAGAGTCAAAAACTTAAGTCACCGCGCACAGTGTGTAATTTAACCTTATTTGCGGTAATCTAATTTTTATGTTGGTTTTGAATCGATTTAATCAATGATATTCTTTACATATAATATCATTGGATTTAATTATAATAAAGCATAATATTAAGAAACACCCATTTTGATATTACACTTATTTTTTATGTCTTTTTTTAAAGGTCATTGAACTTTATGAAAAACGTTTTTAACTGTAAACGTGAGACTCTCCTTTGCAAACAAATACATATTGATTGTCGATTTGAAATTTACAAGGTACGAAAATTGCAAGCTCTCAACTTCACTACAAAACGAGAAAATGAATATTAAAAAAAAAATAGAATAAAAATTATATTTAATTAGCTATGTTGTTATGGCATTTTTTACCAGCTAATTATAAGGCAACAGTGTACCCTCGAATAGACAAAATTCAAAATTACCATGATGAGGGATCTCGAAGATATAGCGTTTCTAAGTTTTTTAGTTTTCCATAGAAATAGGGTTGGCACGAAAAGTATACATTTTAATCGATTAATATCTACAGATTATGGGATAAAAAAATTATAAAGCATTTATAGGCTCTAAGAACGTACTTATGAGTGTTAAAACACTAGCAATGGTTCGAAAAACATCCCAGTCATCGAGAACTACATGGAATGTTAAAAGTAGGGTCAGATTTTAGGTTTTTGAATTATATACTCTCTGGTTCAGGTTTTTGGGATTTGAACAGTTCTTGCCCAAGAAAACTATCAGTTCCTGAGGGTTATTTACCAATAAATTAATTCTGATAGTAATAAGCAACATCTAATTCATTGAAGATTTCTTGTGGGATATACTATATGACTTTTGTTACTCTATATTGGTATTGCAATATCAAAATTTATAGCATGCCGTAACTCGTTTTCTTAGAAAAATTGTTAAATTTATTTTGCTTATATTATTTAATATATTATGAATTTCTCTACTAAAATTATACGCATATACAGTTTAGTGAGCTTATTCGGTTTCATTTTCAAGCCCTGGTCATGAAATGTAGTTGGATTTGCTACTCACAGACCAACATCTTTTCCTTGTAGTAAATACAGTACGTTTTCTTATCAGGAAATTTATTCATTATGGTGATTTTCATAAATAAAATTATGTATATAAATCACTTTAAATATAATGATAATGATGTAGATTAGTTCTGTAATATTTTGTTTTGTGATATTCACATAATTTTTGTAAAGAAAATGAATAATTAATTTGTTACGCGGAAACTCCGTATTCGCTTTCTGTAGGTATGTATATATTTGTACTGTAGTAACCCAATTGTAATCAAAAATCGTATAATTCTAACATTCAACATTTTAAAGTAGCTAAAAATGATATATGATTGCAAATAAAAAACCATTCGAACGGCCTTCAAATCAAATCTATACCAATATTATAAATAAGAAATATTTGATTTTTTGCTTGTAATGGATAAACTCAAAAACTACTCGACTGATTAAAAAAAAAAATTAAAGCTACAGTATCAGCGAGTAACATAGGCTATATTATAATTGGAAAAATATATTATTGCTCATAAAAATGTCAATAGTTTTACACGTATTATAAAAAAATGCCTACACAAGTGGGTTGGCGATGTTTGTCATATAAAATTAAATGGTGAAACAGCTAGTAGTAGATAAGTTTCTAGTTTCTCGAATTTCATAATATAAATAATTAGTGACAAATCCCCAATATTTTATTATTAGCAGTTATATTTATAACAATTCAAAGAAAATTTATTTAATTTGATTTGATTTCAAACAAAATAAGATTACTCCGCATTTCGAAAACAAGCCAATTTTTAACAAAAAAGAAAACGAACTTCAATGATTTTGAAGAATTCCTTGGTGTATCTTCAAAGGTCCAATGCCAATGAATATAAAACGCGACCACACTTGAGGTCCCCTATCCAACAAAAATATAATCATTCAAATCGGTTTATAAACAAAGAAGTTATGACTGAACATCCAATAAAAAAAATGTACATTCGAATTGAGTAATTGAGTATTTTTTGAGGTCAGTTAAAAATTAAGAATTATCGTGACATAGACCACAGGGCGATATGCATACTGGATCGGCCAGAAGGATATTTGGATCATCATTTGAAGGTGTATTGGTACTATTAAGATAAGCTGATCCGGCAAGTTTCAGATCTTTATCTACTTTGGTTTTTGAATAAGTGAAAAAAAAATTAGATAATAAGAATTTTTTTTTTCTCAAAAACGACTTCACCTGTCTTAATGAAAATTGGTCAGATCATAGAGCCATATAAAGACTATAATGGTGAAAATAGCAACTCATAATCGTATCTAACCGTTTGAAACGGGTGATTTTTTCGAAATTATTTTTTTTCTCCATGATTATAAAACTAATTTTTTTTAAATATATTTTTCTATGTAAAATAACCTCTTAAATCCAGAAATTGATCGAAAAGGTATATATTCAAATTTCATTCATATCGGCCAAGACTTTTTGAGAAATAAAGTAATCTGATTTCTGGTTTTTTTTATCAGTTATTGAAAATTATGTTATTTAAAATTAATGTTTCATTAATATTTAAAAATGCATAACATTTGCAGATTTCTCCTATCAGAGGGTTCAATAGTGTTATTTTGTTGGTTATTCCCTTGTTTTATTTCTTTTTAAACACTTTAACAATTGGTTTTATATAAAATGCATTTTTTTAACGCATTTAATTGTACTTAAGATACCTTTAAGTTTTCATGTGTCCAACATAAAAGCTGACAGCTCTCTCATACATACATCCACCCCTTTTGTCGTTTTCTTTAACAGAATTTAAAAAAAAAAATAAGTTGGTGTTCCCTAAGCCCGAAAATCTACTATTAACATTTAGAATTCCTCATCTCCTGAGGTATGTTTGATGTATTATTTGTAATGACTAATTAATAATGATTTTATGTGATATATGAATATGTACAGCATACGAAAGCTAATATTATTTTTGTTACAATTATAATATATACCTAATAATATTTTGGGTTAATACCAGAGTACGTCCAGCGCACCCTGGGCACTCAGTCTCGATTTCAACTTCACTGACTGTCTAATCTTTAATTGTCAATAAGCAATGAACCAATGGCCAAATGATGGTTCCGTGATAACGTGTACGGAAAACGCTTTGATCAACGTGAATTCGAATCCCTGCAATGAGCCTGAGCTTTCGGTGAAGGAAAACTTATAGGTGTGTCAGGTGATATTGTGGCAACGCTACTAAACCTATAAAGAATTTTAGAAAATCACGATATGAGCTATTTTTAATTAAAATACTACTTGTGCAGACTGGAAGAAGAAGAAACAATATTCACCTTGATTTCTGGATAATAGTAGAAACGAGCACAACTGATAGCATAACCATTGGCTATAGAACCGCCTGGGCAGAAGATCCCATCCCCTTCACCATTTGCCCACCCGACAATAGTTCTCATTTCTCGTAAAACTTCCTCTTCCATCAACGTAAAGACTGGGGCCACTTCGAAAGTATAAGCGCTAGGGTTAAGAGCGTCAGTCAACCACTGGCCAATTAAACCATAAGGATCGACCGAAGAAAACAACTGGTTAACGAAATACGGATGCGCCGTATTGACTGAGTAACGAGCAACCTGCAATAAATTGTCAATTAGTTAATTATAAATAATAAATTAGGCGAGTTTTTCTGGACTTTATGCATCTTTGCATTTTCATATTTATTACTGCTATATGAAACTAAAGTCTGTATTTAGAATACCATACACATATTGGATAAACCCATGTATGATTTTCTTTTGGCTTGTCTTGTTCCGAGATCAATCAGTGTATATGTAGTAATAAAGCGGTGTAGTATAGTGATAATATATATAATGTATATGTATAACGATGCAGTCCTTACTTTTGACAAGCACAATTTAGTTTTGCCTGATTGAAAAGTCAACCATTTAACAATATTAAAATAAACGGCATGCTACTTTTGGATCTTAAAGAAACAGTTACCTCCTAACTTCAGTACCAAGAACAAATAAAATTCTGTTTACGTCACACACGCAGAGAAAGTAAAGGTCGCGGAATATCAATTCTTTTTTATAAGCTCAATTTATTTGAATAAGGACCTAAATTAGAATAAAGCTAATAAATATTGTAGAACATAAGCTTTAAAATTAATATCTAAACTATCTAACTCACGTTATTCTGGTTAGAGAATGTATTTCCTTTAATATCATGAAAACTTTGATTAGCTCAGTTTCATTGTTCAATGTTTGATCCTACAATTATATAATTATCTTTACCTTTACTTTTCCGAGTTACTTTATCAAAATTACATTCCAACGAATATTCTATAACCAATAAATTATATTTAGGTATAGTCACTCAATATTACTGATAGATACTTACTAAGAAATATTTTAAAATTAAATGATACAAAAAAAATAAAAAAATATTAAAAACATTCAGATAATTATTTTATGTCTAAGCCATGCAAATATAATTTAAAAAAAAAAACAATTAAACATTACACTATTACAATAATATTTAAGAAAACATTTTTGTAATACGAAATTTTGTTTATGTTTACTTACATCAGCCATGAGTCTCAAAAGTTCATCGTGAGAAACAGGTGTGTCCTTTGGTTTCAGGTCAATGGTTTTCTTTATATCCGATGGTGTTGCCCATTCCACTACCTTCGAGGTCCTCATTGACCTCCCGAACACGACCCTCTCAACTAGCAAATCCACGGCTCGCCTTATGAAATCTTCATGTTTTGCTCTATCTGGAAGAGTTTTAAAAAGGCTCTGGTCCTCCATTTTCTCCCTCCCCTGAACTATGAGATCTGAATTGGCTGGCATTTGGAATTTGCTTTCACTTCACTTTTATAATTTAAATAAACAATTTACCGTTTCATTTGTTTGATTGAAATAACGGTACAGTGGCTGCGGCCGACCGTAATCCTCGGGACAGAGGTTTTGGCTTGTCAGACATAGTGTAACCTTCTTAAATACTACGTACGACGTCAATTCACTTCGTAAGGTTATGTTTTAAACGCTCTGTTGATATAAACAAATTAATTTACCCGGCAAATTATTGTCAAAGTTATTCTTGTACGATTTAGGATACCTGGTTTTCTTGAATCTCATAGAAATTACCAGTGTATATTTTATAATAATATTATAATAAATGTGTATAAACATTTAAATCATATATCATTTAAATTTTAAATTCAAATAGAGTATTAATAAAATAAGTAGGAAATAAACTACCGGAAATATTATTACATAAACTAAAACTATTTATATACATATATAGCGGTACTAGTAGAGTGTTTTTTTTTTAGTATCAGTCCTGTTTATAAAGTTTACGTTGTTATACATATAATATATTATACCACTATGTACCAATATGGTATTTTTTATCCTGCTTTTTAAAGATAATTTAAGTAATTAACTGGGATAATATAATAGCAATGATAATTATGTAAAAGAAATGGCTAATATTTTATGATTAAGTGAAAAGATATTCTTAACAAAAATCTACATCAAAATATTATGACTGGGATATACAGATAGATACTTTTTCCTGGTAAACCATTTCCCCCAGTATTTTTATTTATTTATTTATTTAACTCAATGATATTATGTACCGTGTCAGTTCCCAAACATTATGGAACCACTAAGTATATTGAAAAATTTTATTGATCTATTATTATAAAATTAGTATTCTCGGCATTCGTACATCTGAAAGATGTGTGATTTATTCCTCAAACATTTTACAAGTTTCTCATGTCTTGTAACATAATTAGAACTAACGGGTGTAGGCTGTAGGGTGTCCAATAACATACTAAGACTTGATTCACCCAAACCAACCTCACCTGTACGTGATACACCCTGCTGAGTAACTAATGAAGAAATGGCGGCAGCACGGTGGTAATGTTGTACAGCTGGACAGGGTCGCGACCACCAACCAAATTGTGAAAACCCCTTCACGTTGAGAACAGCCGACGCAAATCTATACCATAATACCATTACTCCTTTATCCCCGAAAGGTTAGGCAGAGGTGTAACTATTTACACCCACAGTTCGCCGAGTATGTTTTTTAAGTTCCATGTAATAGGGGGCGAGCCTATTGCCAAACTCCGAACTGCTACTGAAGAATTTTATATAAAAACCCAATAACTCTTTGCTCGAACAGGGAATCGAACCCAGGACCTCGATCATAGTAGTCGCGCTTACGACCACTAGGCTAATGAGTCAAATCCAATTTCTATTTAAGCAGGATGGAATGACAGCAGCGGCTGGTGATTGTTTGTTGATCTCTCAACGCTCGCCACTGTTAATGGATAGTGCTGTGCTTTTCCATTAGGCACAGTAGGTACTGTCACTTTGCTTCTATAAAAAAGATAATTATAATTATTAATAAAAATGACAAGAAAATTAAAAAAAATTTGAGACGTTATTTTCAAATTTATAATAGACTAGCTGTGCCCGCGGCTGCGGTCGCGTAAACTACAGAATGCCGTAATCACCGTCGATCTGGCACACGCGCGAATCGTACTACCCCCGCTCCCAGTTAAATAAAAATTCTTATTATGGGTGATTAGCCTAGCCTCATTAGCTTAGTGGTCGTAAGCGCGACTGCTATGATCGAGGTCCTGGGTTCGATTCCCAGGTCGAGCAAAGTGTTATTGGGGTTTTCTATAAAATTCTTTAGTAGCAGCTCAGAGATTGGCTTTGTGCAGGATTAATGGCAATAGGCTCGCCCTCTATTACATGGGACCTAATAAACATACTCGGCGAACTGTGGGTGTACATCAGTACACCTCTGCCTAACCCTTCGGGGATACAGGTGTGATGGTATGTATGTCCTTAGGAGATAGACAAAAATCCTCTCGCTGACTTTTTTGTAGGTATGTTTCATGTTTGCAGTTATGTAGTACATTATTTTGTTAAATCTCTTATGGTTTACTCAGCGTACACCATTTAAACACCCGAAATAATTCACCATGGCCAGCTTTTTTTTTATTTGCGGAGAACCCTAATTCTTTTTCTAATATAAATGTATCATAAGTTACACCTTATAAAATCAGCTATCTACCAGTGAAAGTCCCGTCAAAATAGACCCCAACCGTTTCGGAGATTACTCATAACAAAAAGACAGACAAAATTTTAATTTTTTATTTATCGTATACACTTTCATATACATTTAGTAAAAAGCTGTTATTTTGACATTACACAGAGACACTTAAATTTTATTTATTATATAGATATCAGAAAAAACACAGTTATTAGAAATTATTTAAATATACCTTATTTATGTAATTAATTTCTTTTATATTTTATTTGCCTTGACAGTTACTTTTTGTGTACCGACACTAATTACCGATCGTGGAGGTCAGTATTGACCTTTGTGACTAATCAACTGCAAACTACAATCACAAAAAGTTTAATAATATTGTTCCATTGTTTCAATTTTTTTAAATCTTCAACTCGTTCAGTTAGTGGAATCTCGTTTATATTTGAAGTATTAAACAACTTATTAATTTATTATCTATCTATTACAGTACCTATCATATATTCTAGTTTACTCAAGAATTGATCTAATTTTGATGAGATTTTTTACAGTAAAAACAAGTTTGTTATATCATATGTATTCTATAGAATGCCAAATGCTGTTTAGGCCAAGTATGATGTACATCTCCTTTTCGTTTCGAATATCACGTGGGAGTTATTGGCGGGATCTCAAAATGTTATGTGATCCAGACAAACACATACATAAATAGGATTTAGCCTGCGAGAGAATGAGTTAGATTATACACGGTTAATGCAAGTCCTGATTTTACGACTATATTCGTTGTCGAATTAGCCTAACAGTATGAGGACCAGACTTGTACGAACTGTTGTGTTGAGGTGTGTATGTCATTTCCTGCGCATTCTATGGAGACCATGGCACTCACCGACCGCTATTGCGGACGGCTCTCCAGTACTTGTTCGCAAATCCAAGCTTGTTCGGTTGAACATCGTCGGTATTTGTAATATACGTTCTGTAGAATGCCTAGGAAATGTAATAAATGACGTGCATACCTCAATGCAACAGTTCGTACAAGTCTGGTCGTCACACTGCTAGGCTAATTCGTCGATGTATATAGTTGTGAAAATCATGCACGTTACAAAATACAGACGCAAAGTGTTATTGTGTTTTTTATGAAATTCTCAGAAGCAGCTCAGAGTTTGGCTTTGTGTCCGTTTAATGATTCCGATTCCGATTGATTAATAGGTTCGCCTCCTATTACATGGGACCCAAAAATATACCCGGCGAACTGTGGTTGTACATTAGTACACCTCTGCCTAACCCTTCGGGAAGATATATGATGATATGTTAATATAAATATATAGTGAAATGATACGACGTAATCCACATTTTTTAATAATACGGTTGTTCATAGTTGGCGCTCGAATTATTATTTTAATAGTGTTGAGACATAACAAGGATAAACGTAGATAATAATAACACTACATAATTATAATAGGTAAATTATTTTCATTTTAGGTTTATCACACATAAAATTATCACGGTTTTGACTTCACTCATTGACTTATTGTCACACTGAATTGTAACTTCTGTAAGCGTTCCGTGCATTATTTTTATTACTAATGTTTTAAAGTGATTTAGTTATTTATTAAGAATGTCTTTATTATTTATTAATTACAAAAGAGTTCGGTTTTCTTCTGTTCTAAAATTCTATGATATATGTCGTTTGGAGCATGTTTTTTACCCTATCAAAATTTATAATTATTCAATTTCACAGAAACAAATATACTAGAATGCGCTATTGTTCATTGAATATTAACGGATAATAAATTTCAAATCATTAACTAAAGATAGCTTTTCCAAAGGGAAAGCAAATGCTGAAAAATATTTGTTATTGAACTACACAGCTATTACTTTTTTAGGTTTTCTTAATAATGTCAGTTACTAATTAAAAATATTTTATTTGGGTATTATCAAAGGGCTTATGATTCATTGAGTTGCGAAGTGGACTTAAATAAAATTTTATGTTTCAACTACTGACTCCAAAACCTTCGAACTGCATTTTCGTAAAATTCCTGCTAGAAAATGGACGAGTGCCTATTACTCAGTATACCTTTGCCAGAAAAAAAGAGAGCTGTTCGTTCACAGGAAACTTGTGAACACCGTGGGGGGTGCCAAATGACATACTCAGATAAATTTACTCGCCCTACGTATTAAGGAAAATTCACAGTATAGACATAAGGCAAAATGTCGATCGATCGAATGTAGTGAATATCGTGAACTGACTACTAACCGTGAATACCACGCTACATCTCAAGAATCAGAGGCATTCACAAAGCGCAAGGCATTGTTAAATAGCCCATGTTGAATTTCAATACACCTTCATACTATAATGATTAGTTAATCACTGTTTCATACATGAAATTCCACGCGGACGGAGTCACAGGTACAGCTAAATTATATATGTCATTATAAATGTGAATGATGTAATAATTTACTATCCCGAAACAAAAAAGAAAGATAATAATTCCACATAATATGCTCATTAACAACCATAACGCATTAATATCTATATAGTCCTCACAGACGAACAAAAAGTTTCGAACATTACGAGTTTAAAAGAACCTTTTCTCAGTAATTGAATAGATTATTTTCTTGTCAGTTAAGGAAAAACCGTTGAAGCATAAAACAAAATATAGTCATTTCCTACACTGAATAGGTAAGTAATGTATCATAATATTTAAAATACGTATATAATATCGGATGATTGAGACAATTCATATATTTCAAGTCTAATCAAGGTATGCAATCTGGCACCATTTACAAGCAAAATCCTATTTTATTTTTTTGTTAGTTCTTAGTCTCCAAACAAATAACGGAATGAACGAACGCCAGTACTTAAACAGGTAAATCGTCTGGTTTATTGTGTACAAGATATTTTGTGCCCAATGGGATTTCTAAGTCACCCTTTAACACAATTAGGGAAATAATTTTCTAAAATCATTTGTTAGTGCCTTATAGTATTACGGATGAGCAATCCATCGCTGTCGCTATTAGCAAGAGGCACTATGACGGATTTATCACCATTTTCATGAAACTAATGGTTTAAGCCATGCTTTATCTGTCAATCAATCTTTTTTATTAAGTAGAATATATCGTTGTTACCAGTATTTGTTCCGTTTGCCTTTTTTACCGCACACATACTGTAATTTAGATTCGTCGCATTTTATCTTTAGGTCTAAAAAAACGCGAGGCACAGGCTTATTGCTGTAGTCTAAGATGTTCAAAGGACTGAGCTGTACTATATAATCTTCTTAAATAACATGACCAATAAAAATGATGTAATAATTTGCAGATTTTATGAACCGTATGAACTTTGAATGTAAAGCGAACAGATAAAATATTATGTTCAAGACTGAAGATTTTCCATACTAAATGAATGTAAATACTAATAAGGAATGCACTGTGGTTTAGTTTAGAAGCAGACTTGTTAGAACTGTAACTGCAAAAGTCAAAAAGACAATTACAAAACATTCATAATAAGCCAATATGTGAACATAAGAAACTATAAAGACATTTCTGACTTCGGCCACACACTCTACGATAGCTACTTATGCGGTCTACCTGTGCGGGTATGCAGGTATTGGAAAAAACCTACGTAGTTATTTAAACCTGCATTAAGTGACGGATGCAACATCAAATACTTTTTTTAGTGACACCATACGGAACACTTGCACAAGTAAACCTCTCCGGTAGACCGGAGCATGGGTGGCATGCTTAAATCATTCATCTGATTGCGATAAAACTTTGGTGAGTTGTTGTATGCACATCCGCAAGGGTTTTGTGTTAGTACTATTAGTTTATAATAGATGACGCTTAAGTCGTTTCATTTCAAAAATAATGGGATCAAGGTCGCAAGCAAAAACTAGTTACTTAGTTTAGTTACAGATAATATATGGGTTTTTAAGTGTAATTCAAAAGTACGTACTTATCTCATAAATCCAGATAATAAATTTGTACCTAAAAAGTTTCGGTTATAAAATTTTGGGACGTAATCATATAGTTACATTAATATTCAGTTATGTTAACTATAGCTACAATATTGCCCCGAACGAGTAACATAAAAATACATGAAGTGCTTGAAACGCCTGGATCTTTCTATCTACCTTCTAACAACATAGAGTTTACGATACTTAGAAATATTGTTTTTGTGTATTTTCATAAATAGGTCGCTGTACGTAAATTAGATGCGGAGCAAATCGAGTGTTAACAAAACGTGAAGTCGATATATTGCCTCTCCGTGCAACATATTCGCGCATCTTATACTGAACGCGTGTATATACGGAAATAATAATATATGAAATATATTAATAATTTAACTTTGCCTACTGTATATATTCAATTGTTCGTAAAGAGTAAACTCTGGTCGCGTTTTAGATCTGGCACGCAATATTTTTTATTTACGTATCGAAAAATAATATTCCCATCACTTTGAAAAATATTTTATCCTGCGTTATGATCTAAATTAGATCTACGATCTAAAAAAAACTAAATTAAAAGGAACAATTCATTATAGTACTAATGATCATGATTACTATGTTCTTGGTAAAAGTACTTCGGCTCGAAGGTTACCAATATATATCGCATTTTGTCCATAATAAATAATACTTAGTAATTTACTTCGCAAAAAGTTAGTCAATTGAAACCTACAAAACATACAGTCACTACTTTTCCAATTGACATTGAATTGAGTGATTGCTCAATAAAATCACCCCACTGCAATTTGCAATGTTTATTTCATTAAAATCTATATACGCTCTTTATTCAAGTTATGTATTTTTAATAGACATAATTGTAGTCTAAATCACAAGCCGTCAGCCGGTGCTCACAATTTCGTTCATGTGTAAATGCTTTAATGATCCTCGCAACGTCCCGTTGTATACAGTACCACGACAAAGTGACGGTACTGTACAATTCAAAAGCAACGGCTACAACCGAAAGATCAAGCTTTCGTCTCCTGCCGACGCCACCATCCCTTCTAATCTCTCGGTAGCTGAACATACACTAGCTGATCCCCAAACACGACAAACTATTATAAAAAGAGTAACTGTAATAGATTAGACTGTATGTATGATGGTCGCGACCCAGTCTGTTAAAGATTCCTAGAATCCCGTTTAATTAGTGTATATAAATCGGCTGATCTCGAAACAAGACACGACTAGTATAACATGTTGGTTACGATCCAGTCGGACACAATTGTTGTGGCCCACAATCCAGCAACTATGTGTGTCTTATCTGTATTCTAAGTAACTCATTGTCCTTTACTTCTCCTCTTCTCTACACTACTGATAATATATTGATATATAAATAATCATCGATGGCCATATTGATTGTCCCACTATTCTAGTAGAAGTATATTTTAATGTTCCCCATAATTATCCTACAAAGAGAATTAGTAAAATTTTCTCTCAACCACTCTGTAGAACCAATCTCGGATATAACTCGCCTGTCATGAGAATGTGCAGAACATATAATGAGTTTAATGGATTCATAGAAAATTTTGACATATTTGCACAGACATTACCGAACATTATTACCAAGATTAAAAACTATTTCACTTCAGACACTTAGTTTAATTTACAATAATCGATACTCATAATCACTGGTCTCTCTATTTTATTTATTATTTATCTTTCCCATTAATAATTAAAACATAGTAGTCCTTTCAATGAATTATTTTAATGTAACAATGTTAACTACATTAATTTTCTGTTATTTATATTAGTATTAATATAAATTATTATTTTTTATTATTAGTATTTTTCATACGTTGTAATAACTTACTTGTACTTAACTTTATTTTAATTAATTTTTTAAATTACATTTGCATTATTTTATTTTATCAATGTAGTGGGCGCCTTTAATAGGTGCGCATATCTGTATTAGAGTTAGAATGAATTGTAAAAATGGCTCAAGTATATATAATATGCGCACTGTTGGCGCTTCTTTAATAAATAAATATAGAATTAACAGGATATAGAACTACTGCTCAACGACAATCGAATATCTTATCACAAAGTCATTGATACAGGTATCGTAAAAGTATAAATTAACGCACTTTCAATTTTCAGCCCGCAGTAGAAAATTTATTTTATTATTTATTAACGAAATAAACGAAATTGCCAACCATGACATCTATCCAGAATGAAATTAAGGCATCTGCTCTTGATTTAATCGGAAATACACCCATCGTCGCATTGGATCGTCTTCATCCCGGTCCGGGACGTATCCTTGCTAAATGCGAATTTATGAACCCCGGCTTATCAATCAAATGTCGTTCGTCGTTGTGCATGGTAAATAGAGCGCTGAATTCCGGTGAATTAAAACCAGGAGCACCCGTCTTAGAAGTGACATCGGGAAATCAAGGTTGTGGACTTGCGGTTGTCTGTGCTGTTTTGGGACACCCGCTCACGCTTGCAATGTCTAAAGGAAACAGCGTCCAAAGAGCAATACATATGGAAGCTCTTGGCGCGAAGTGCATCCGAGTGCCGCAAGTTGAAGGATCGTACGGTAACGTTACACTTACTGATATACAAGCTGTCAAGGAGGTTGCCTTGAAAATAATCGAAGAGACAGGTGCGTATTATATGGACCAGTTCAACAACCCCGCAGATTTGGAATCACATTATCTAACTACTGGACCAGAGATTTGGCGGCAAACAGGGCACCACGTAGATGCTTTTGTAGCAACAGTTGGGACTGCCGGTACTTTCACTGGCACATCGAAATATTTAAAGGAACAAAATCCTAAAGTGAAGAGTTATGTTGTAGAACCGGCTGGATCAGAACCGATCAAAGGTGAACCCATCACAAAACCACTTCATTTACTACAAGGCTCTGGCTATGGTTGTATTCCGAATTTGTTCAGGGCTGAATATAGTGATGGTACGGTGAGTGTGACTGATGAAGAAGCAGTTCGCTATAAGAGGCTTATAGGAGAGAAAGAAGGTCTGTACGTTGGATATACGAGTGGAGCTAATATTGCTGCAGCTGTTAAGTTATTAAATTCTGGTGTTTTACCAAAAGACGCATGGGTTGTAACGCTGCTCAATGATACTGGTCTTAAATATACTCCCATCGAAGATGAACTAAAAAAAATGTATAACATTTAGAATATATATATATATATATATATATATATATATATAGACCATAATAATCTTTATTTTCAATGCCTGAACTTTCTAAGCACTAAGTTAAAGCTGAATTTGGTCATCTTTTAGGCGTTATTATGTTTTACTGTAATATTTTAATAAAGTAATTTCCAGTAGGTATTGTATGATTTTTTTATTAATCAAAAACTGTGTGTTCATTACTTCAGTGACGAATTGTAATAAATAAATACAAAATTATATTTATATTCAAACTAATTGAAGTGATTCTAATGAATTGGTTATAAATAACAATTGATTATATATTGTTATTCCGTTTCTTTGTTTTGTCGATCTGACTATACAGTTAGCCATAAGGGCCCTGAAGCCTCAGACGGCTTTTACTGCTTCACCAGGTTTGGGGGCGAGCCGCGAAATTGTTTTCACGTTGAACGCCTCGTAAAAAAGGAGGCCACGAAGCCACGAAGGACACCGGTGGGCCAAACCATATTGAGCTGTTGGGACTACGGGGGTCTGAGTTGAACCACGGCAAAACTTCGATTCAAAACTACTTTATACGCCACCAAGCACTGATATCATAAAACAATGTTTAGCGCGTGAACCGCGTGGCCCTGTAGAACAACTAAGTAGGCTTGGTTCTTGTCTGTAATAAAATACATAATTAATTTACGTTATCTTCGTTAATTTGTTAAGGTCGTCCTAAACTTTACCAAAAGAAATACACAATGAACTTATAAAATACCTATTTTGCTAATAAAATGAAATAAATTAATAGGTAATCATATTTTATAATATTTTTTTTTACACAATCTATATTAGTATTAATACGTGAGGAGAAAACTTGGGATTCCTTTTTAAGCATATTGCGTTCACGGAGGACTTCGAGATTTGACATGGTTAAAGTTTATATGGAGAAGGAGTGCAGATAGCTACAATTTACAATACTGTGTTACTAATACATTAAAATAAAAATAAATAATACTGTGAATACAACACCGGCGAGTGCCATTGAACTTAGGGCCTCCCAAAACATTGACATTCACTCAGCACGTGATAATATTCATCGTTAACGTTCACAATGCAAAATACATATATTAATTAGATTAATAGAAAAAGTCGCTGGTCGAATATCAACCATCGAGCGAACGCTAGTATTAATATTTTTACTAATTTAAAATTTATAGTTTTTTTTTTTTATAATTTTAGTGCGTTCGTTCTGTTCTGTTCTGATCGTTATCCAGTATTGGGATTATTGAACTACATTATAAACTGAATTATAAACGGAAAAAAAATGGCAATCTAGAGAACGCCATACGTACAAAGTGCTCACACCAATGCAGCTGACTTTTCGCGAGCAAGTTCTCTATGCCAAACATTTTAGTCCGGTGGAAAACTTGCGAGTTGGAAATATGATTTTGCATTGCCATATCAACCGAAGAATACCTCGAAGATCTATTTAGTTAAAAACCATCGAGATGTATAATGCCACTTCTATACCAACACTAAATCCCGAAGTGTACAAAAGCAGGGAGTACAATGGCTTTGAGGCCGAAGGAGTTCCAAATCCAATGGTTGAGCCTGCCAGAGGCAGCGTCGGTTTTGGTAATTCAGCAAGAAATTTCAGACTCTAGACGACGGAACCACATATCTAATACAATGAAAGGTATTAACTTCGTAGGTATGCTACCTCCTCCAAAGGGTTAATACGTAAGTAAAGAGTAGTCGTTCGCTGATTTTCTTCTCATAGGCTGATTTAAAATCTAGGTTTGACCCACTAATTACTAAGCTGAATTTACAACAGGTGAATCTAATTTACCGAGATATCTCTGCAAATCTTCATGGTTATAAGTAATAAAGGCATCATCAGCATACAGAACCCTCTAAATGTAAACCTCTTGCACTGCGTATTGATTTATTTTTTTCTACGAAAATAATCACAGTAGGATGCGTTCATCTCTGCGCGTGTCTATCTGTCTGTTTGTTCCAGGTATTCTCCGAAACGGTTGGACCGAATTTGACGGGACTTTCACTGATAGATAGCTGTTGTTATAGGGAGTAACATCCCAAATAGCCATCAATGATAATAATGTGAATCCATTTTACGAACTTTTATTTCTTTGGGTATAAAAATAATTTAAATTTGTATAAATAAACATAATTCTAATTTGATTATTATTTTTTTACACCAATGAAGTACTCAGTCGTATATGTGCCGTATATATACTTACACACTGCGTACACACAACTTTTTTTTCTTTATCTCATAAGAGGTCAACCACCGTAATACATTGTTTTGTTTCGTTTATTTTATAAAATGTACCAATTATTACATAAACCGTTGTATTAAATCAACACCACGGATTACAAGGGATAACACACGACGTTTCAGGAAAAACAAATCACTAAAATTTAATATTTTTTTAGGATATATCTTTTTTGTAATAATTGCTTTATGCATTTCTTTACGGAAGAAGTTTCTCAAAAAGTAACTATCTATGTTTTGCTGTGACGACCGGCGAAGTGTCTGGTCAATAGTTTCAAAATCCTCTCATACGCCCCAAGAAATCGGTCGTTATTGACCTTTCCGACCCGATATCAGATAACAATTTTCATGCGATTCGCATCCATGTGTCACATAGCGCAGTTGTATTTTACACCCGTAAATTGTATATGTTTTGAAATGCGTTTTTCATATACCTACACCTGTTTTCTATAAGTATTAGCAACGTGTCCCTTATGTTTTATTAATTTGAAAATTCATATTTGACTCGTATATGACATTTTTTAACGAATATCATAACGGGTATAAAACTTATCTAAAGAGTATAAAAATCTAAGTATGACATCAATAAACAAAGCATTTTCGCCAAAATTAGTGATGGGCAATTATGAGATATTACAATGCAATCATTCAATTATTTAGATGTATCGAGATATCTCGATTATAACCATTAGTAATTAATCATTTGAAAGGATCAATAACTAACTTCAAACCCTTGGTGTGAGTCAGGGTTCACAACTTTCCGCTCCGCTTTTAGACTTCTTTTGACGGGATCGCGATTTATGTCTGAATGAGAATTAGTAACACTAATTAGTAACTTTATTCGATTATGAAAATTGATAAGTTACCTACCATGTTCATTATAAATTTTTAATATTAATAATAAGTTATGTCTCGATTATGTTAATCATTCGTGATCGCACACCACTAGCCAAAATGTCCTTTATACGCCCTTTGTTATCCAAACTGTCGATATTTCCAAAGCTGACATAATAATAATCATGGAGTAGCTAAAGTATTGATAAATAGGTATAATTCATTTATGATATGTAAAATAATAATTATCGAATTAATTTTACTAAAGATAAGTCACATTCGGAGTTTTTTATCTATATACCACTGTTTAAAGCGAAGATTAAAATTCTCAGTCGTATCTTTTGGTTTTAAATTGACATTGACCTATAAAGGTCACCGGATAATTTTACTAACCGTTATTATAGTTTATAAATAATCTATTCAGATTTTTAATTATCGGTAGACTGTAAACGGACACTATACTGTATATATGTTTTTTAAAATTATTTATTACTGTCTACAATGTTAGCCTGAGGGGCCCTATCCAAAAACAGAGCCGCTGATGGCCTTTACAGCTTTACCAGGCTTGAGGGCGAGCGCTTAAGAAACTCAGCCGCAGTAGTGTGGGCAAAAAGCGCGCAAGGGTGCCAAAGTAGCCGTTGGCCTTGGGCTGTTGCCGCGATTGCAATGAAGTCACGATCTGGTAATTCCCTAACCGTAAAATTCGTGCTAAACTAACGGCTATATTTAGCGGAAGTGAGGAACAGAGTGTAAAGTTCCTCATTCATCATAGAAAAGGAAGGATCCTCCGACCAGACGGGTGTTATGTCTGGCGGGCAGCTGCCCAACGGTTGTAGTCGGGTTCTTGTATATATACTCAATTAAAGAGTTAATTTCTATAGCGCAATGTATGATAGTAGGATGCGTCTTATGTGGCTCGATAGATGTCGCTGTGTGTCGCTATGTAGATGTCGCTATATCACCGCCCTCTGAGACCGGAGGTCGATAGCAGGTTGAGTCGTCCATACATCTTGTGATGCTTGCCGGGCCAGTGGAATGTTCCAGTGAGTCGGAACCAGATGCCGCATAGTTCACGGTGAGTCGGAACTGTCTGCGGTTATACCCCAGTGAGTCGGGGTGATGCCCCCAGTGAGTCGGGGTGATGCTGCAAGAATGCTCCAGTGAGTCGGAGTGTTGCAGTACTGCGTAGTGGCTGGCTGCTGCGTCGACTAGGAGAGAAGTGCGTCTCTGCTTGCTGACCGGCCGAAGTGCAGTGTGCTGTGCCAAGGTCGCTGAGAAGGCTGTGGGTGATGACCAGGAATGCGCTCCGCTGCATGCTGGTGGTCAGGATACCTGAAGTAGCCGTGGATGCTGGCTGGCTTTATGACTCGTTGCTCGAAAGTTTGAGGAAGTGATGATGCCGTCACGATGACGTAGCTTTTGCGAAGAAGGTTGCGCTGACGTTCATGCTCGGGTCACCACTTTAGCGGTAGTTAGGAACAGAGTGTAAAGTTCCTCATCCGCCATAGAAAAGGGAGGATCCTCCGACCAAACGGGTGTTATGTCTGGCGGGCACCTGCCCAACGGTTGTAGTCGGGTTCTTGTATATATACTCAATTGAAGAGTTAATTTCTATTCCTCGGTGTGAAACCCTTGGATCAGGCAGCCGCCCGCGCGACACAAGTGACACTATACGTGCAACACTTGGCTACCCACACACAACATTACATACGTATGTACACACACACATGCACACCACTCAAGTACATGGGTTCTGTAAGGGACCTTTTTTTTTTTTTTGCGCTAGTTAGACTAATGCTCTAGTTAGTGTAAAAAAACCATTCCGATCACTAAATACACATACGCATGGTTCCCTCCTTCCTCCCAGGAGGAGGGGAACGTGCATATGTTAGTTAGTTCGAATTCTCGTAGGATTAGGGAATTAGTTAGATCGCGACCTTTTCGCATTCGCTACGACCGCCCGAGCCGAGGTTTGGCCACTCTGGCACCCTCGTGCGGGTCGTCACAAACTTTCGCGGCTGAGTGCCCTAAGCGCTCACCCCCAAGTTCGGTGAAGCTGTAAAAGCCGCAGCGGCTCTGTTTTAGGATAGGGCCTCTAAGGCTAACAGTGTAGACAGTTCTAAAAAAAAAAAGTAAGCACCTTTAATAGAATTCTAAAGAAGCTCAAACTATCTTTTTGGCTGCGGAGTTATTTTAAAACTGTGATATCCGCCAAGATATTGATTGAAATCAATTGATGGAAAGGGCAAGTTTGTTTAAAATTAAATACTTGTTATGTAAAAACGTACCTATTTTGATGACGATTAATACCATGTTTATAAAAACACCTTCGCAAATAATGTATTATTTTAAAACCAATTTTATTACCATAAAAAATGTTATATTGGGTCAACCTTAAAAGATAGACATATGCTATCACGGAGTTTTTTTAGATCTTCTTAAAGAAAATAATTTCGTCATACATGATTTTTGCATAACTTTAACAATTTACGCAGCGCACGCAATGGAAACTCTCAAAATGAATAAATTTTTCCCGTTTTTGCAACATTTTCCATTGATGCTCCGCTCCTATTGGTCGTAGCATGATGTTATATAGCTTATACCTGCCTAAATAAATGGGCTATCCGACACTAAAGTATATTTTCCCTTCGAACCAGTAGTTCCTGAGATTAGCGAGTTCAACCAAACAAACAAAGAAGACGTATGTAAATCCCCCTTTAATTCTTAGGTAAAATCGAGGATCAAACGATAAGATAGCAGACACGCCGCGCCATGGCATCTGAATTAAAAAACGATTCTGATATACCTTAACTACCTAAAGTTTAAACTCACATTATAAAGTATAATATTAACTATTTTATTTTAATAAATAACTTTTGCACTTTAGTCACACCAAGTTTGAAGTTTGTGATTATTCACTTTATGATATTGCAAAAATTATGTTGAAATGTACGTGTCCTGAATACCCTCTTTATTATTGTTAACCTTGTTAAACTTGTTAAAATTGTTAAACTTGTTAGGCAGCGATTGATAAGGACAAAAATTGAGAGTGAAATTTCAAGAGAACGAGTCACGTTTAGGCATATTTCATTACATGAGAGGGAAAATACACTTAGCGTAGAGAGAACGATAAAGAGAGCTATAGATTATATATTTAATACATAATTTAGACGATCCGCGTCTTCCTTTTTATGAAGTTACACTTCTATCGCGCGTACGGTGCTGCACGCGAAATTTTTTAATTTCTTTCTTATTATTATCAGGTACCTACGACTGTACAATATTTTATTTATTACATAGTCTGTGTACATTGTAACCCTGGTCAATAATTAACCTTGAATTTCGCATAATCTTCAAATTAAGTAAACGCATAATACCGATAAAATGTTTGTGATTTGTCATTAATGACATCTAGAAACAAAGGTTTCATCGAGTTTCTTGGTAATTATCTACATACTTAATCTATACTTTATTTAACAAAGCGGAAAAGTTTTTTCTTAGTTTAAAAACGCTAATCTCACATCGGAAATTGATTTTTGTATATGATAGCCAGACTCTCGAGGAATAGTATAGGCTATTTAAGATTAGGCTAAACCCTCAGATATCCTTAAATATTGATTATTGTTACGTGAGTCGGAAGTCGAGGTCCTCCCGTACTGCTTTATCCACGTGCTCTGGCGTAATCGTTAATGATACGGAAATACAATGTTCTACAATATTATTGGTCCTTAGTATATCTAAAAAAATGTTAGCAATAGCATATGCTTATCTCTTATATATAAGTTACATTAAGGTATTTTGTGGCAAAGATTTGTTGTAAGTTATAATATGCCATATATATATCAAATATATACTACTCGTGCGCGATAAGTTGAGACCTGAGCGCGGTGACGTCATTGTCGAGTAATAAGATAACAGTCGTCCAAGTTCGGTGAAGCTGTAAAAGCCACAGCGGATTCAGGGCCGCTAAGGCTACCAGTGTAGTCAGATCTAAAAAAAAAACGATACCAGTAAGTCCCTAAACAAATAGGTCTTACTAGGCCTCCGGAATATACACCACAATATGACAACACAATATGATAAGTTTTACGGGTGTAGAAACCGCACACTCGCTACTTAGGTTGGTTTCGGCTCACCTGGAAAGATCCAAACGGTCGATTGCTACTTTGTTTTGGGATCGCAGCTGTAAATCCATGTTTTTCTCACCTGTCACTATGTCCCTTCGTGGAATCTGGTACGCGTGGCATTGCACCAAGTGACGAAATTCGTTTTTTGGGCCTCAGTTAAATTTGAGGGATCCATTGGGAACACAGTTTTTCACACCTAGATGATATATATGATCTTAGGTAATTTAAGTATCTAGAATTGATTGCCTAAAGACACCCGAATCTCATGTTAGGTCACATGCCTATATATTTTGATCATAAGGTGCAAAGCATCGATGTTTTCGTTGTTCAAGCGGTAGACGAATGACCATCAAGAAATTCATCACTGAGATTATCACGACCGTATTGGAATTCTCCAAAACAGCTATAAATAATCGACTTGAATGGTGCTTCATTGCTGAAAGCAGTTTGAAGGCGAGCGACACTCTGCTGAGGCGTCAAAATATACTTAAAATCGTAGTTAATTAATCATACTACAAAAATTTTCACGAGTTAAATCCATGGTAACGTAGACACGCAATATTTAAAATGGGGGGTTTGGCAGGGTCTTGAAGTGACGTGTTGTGGTTTTTATTTTAATTCATTAATTTAGGGTTTTGAACCTATATTATGTAACCTAAATGACCCTATATTGGTTGCGTTTTGCGTGATATGGTTTAGTTTTTGTGCATAAGTGAAGTGGATTATAAATGTAAGCTGAAAACATTCATTCTGAGACCCTGCAAAAATTTCCAAGAAAGTTCCAACAAGGGAGCCACCATCTTGTTAGGATACTGAATCGTCCCTCTAATTCACTCGATAATGGCAGTAATGGTCTTCATTAAAGAGGACCGGTTGCCAAGTTAGGAAGAGGAAGAAGAGGAAATATTTAAAATGGTGCCATAACTTAAAAACAAATAACAAATAGATGAAACAAACTGCATTTTAAAAACTAAAGAAGTCTATTTTTAAATGTCGTAATTTGTTTTTAAATATTCCCAGTTCCGGAAGTATTTAGTGCACCCTATGTAATAGTCACATCAACAAAATTTCATATTTTAATAATATAATTATAATTTGAAATAAGTTGTGATTACTTATGACAGCATTTAATAAATAAGTTAGTCTTTTAGAAGTTTTTAAGGAGATTTATAAATAGTACAGGTTTTTTAATGGCTTACTTTGGGTTCCTAGCCTTTAGTTAGTTTGGAGGTATTTTTTATTATACGTTATCGTATTTTTATTGTATTGTATTTTTTATACGGTTCTGGTTGCCCGGCCCTGTAAGCAAACAGCAAATAATTAAACATGCATCCAGTGGTCATAATAAATTAAAAAACTAAACAAACGGTAAACGTCACAACTGTCATCTGACAGCGGTGACATTTGACATCTGACATTGCAAATTGTTGCAATCCACATCAATTCACATGGTTAACCGATGGGGTTGAGTTGGAGTTTCACAAAACACAATTTGAAATCCCTGTGATAAAGCTAATAGAGCTTGCTCTTAAATCGTGTTTTAAAATATCAAAATGTCATACAGTTCGGATGGGCAATTTAGTGATTATGAAGGAGATATTACAGCTAAGGTTAAAACTGTAAGAGTAAGTATTTTACTCCATAAGCAGCAATATTTATCTTTCAGGTTATCAATTAGTTAAGACGGGTTGGATTTAGAATTGTTTGGCACGAATTAGGGGTTGAAAGAGTTTGAAATTGATAGAGATTAGTTCCCTGATTTTAACAAAAACTATTCTAACCTCAAAAACTTAAAAATGTTAGTTACAAATACAAAAACTGATGAAAAGTAAAATTACGATTTGGTATTGGCTAACATTTCATAAAACAAAAGCGCTTTAAAACCTAATAAACACCTACATAGACTGAACTGTGTTCGTATAGAATTTCAGTGAAGAATAAAAAAATAATAACAAACATAATTTTATTAAGCAATTTTTCAAAATTTATTGTTTTATTATTGTGTTGTTCTACTAAAATAGCTAATAATTTCTTTTGTTGTTATTTAGGTTCATTTGTTGACTATCGACTATCAACAGGTTACAATAGCTCAGACCATCAACAGATATTACAAGCGGCTCAGCTTTAGCTTACATTCCGTTGAGTAAAATTTTTTTTTACAGTTAGATCACTTTATAATAAGGATGAATATGAAATTTTCACACTGAGGAAATAAATAGCTCTAGACAATATATTTTTTTAAATCACATTTTCTTGTAAATCTGACAAAACAAATTTCAGTTCATAGTTGGTATACAGTTCACATAAGCATGACAGGTAAAAATGTTCGAAGATTTTTTTTTTTTCTATAATTATTTTTTTTTACTTTTTGTATGATTATTGTTTTGTTTATGTTACATATGACCTACTTTAACATTTTGAGTGAGATATTTTCATCTTTCCGTTGTGGTGAAATTAATTAGGTTAAGATTGAACTTTGATCAGTATGTATGAGGGGAACACGGCAGTAGTGGCAAGTGCCAGAAATAAATAATTCTTTATTGAAAATTCATTTATAAGTCTTAGACGGAACACACTTTTTCCTATGTATCTCTCACCCTCCCCAGCCTTCCCCACTCTTTTACATCATCAAATTCAGCAGCATGTACTCTAAAGTCAACCTTACACTCTAATAGTTAACTTACCATAGATTTCATTAATTTAGTATATTTTAAATGCATTTTCTTCTTCTTGTTTTGGCACCACAAAAAGTACTTGCCAGTGTTATCAAGGAAATTAATGTGACATCTCAAAATGCATGCTTGCAGTTTATATTTATAATCCACTTTACATATGCACTATAATTAACAAAAAAAATGCCACCAATATTACATTATATAGGGTCTAAGAACCTATGGTAATGAATTAAAATAAAAACCACAACATGGCAGCTCTAGATCCTAAAAACTGAAATAAATGCATCATGTGCCACTTAAAGAACCTACTGGCTGCATAAGCAAATAAATATTGTTGCAAGCCTGCCATAATCTCTGATGCGCTAGTAATAAGATCAGCAATGATATTAAAATATAATTAAAAGTGTTATTTGAATCTCATTATTTTTCATTAAAAGTCATATCTAAACTACTGTTTATTTAAATTTTATATTAACATTTTCAAGTTAAAAAAAACCTATTTTAATTTTAACAGGCTAGCATGATATTATAATTTGTTGATGAAGCATCATATTTACCTCTACAGATAAAATGCCAGCATTAATAAATGCTTTGTAAAACTTAAACATACTTTTATTCTGTAGTGCTGATGATTGCAATGAATACCTACCTATGAACATTGCTGATTAGAGGCATGCCTTTATTATAATTGGTACAGGGGGCACCATGTATTATGTGATTTCAAATTGGGGGAAGGTTCCACAATATGGAAGATGGTTCGATAAAAATCTTAGGTTATGAAACAAAATACATGAGCTGAATAATTATAAGGTAAACCTCACATGACCTCACGGTTTTGTGGGACTATTTTTTAGAAATAAGATTATTACTTTACAAATAAATAAATAATTGATCTACCTAGGTTGCATCATGTTTTACCAAATAGAAAAAAAGAACCTCTCATAATTAATAGACATTAAACCAAATCTTAAAAGTGGTTTTAGAGTATTTAATTTTCTTTAGGTAATAAAAATTTTCAATCTTATAAAAGATTTCATTTCTTAGTTTTCAGAAGTGCTGGATATAAAAAAACTCAGCAGTGATGATGAAGATGATGATTTCGATTCTGATGAATATTTCCATGATTCTGATGATCCATCTCAGGGCACTAAAAAGAAAGATAACATAAATGCCCAAAATCCATCCAATAAAATTAATACTTATCAGCCAACAGAAAAGTTATTCAAAAAATATGTAAACAAGATAAATGTAGATAAATATCAACCATTGTCAAACAAAACTGAGAAGTTTATTGATCAAAATGATAGAAAGATTGACAATTGCCGTATTAGGATCAAGGATAAGCATGACCGAGCAACAGCTGAACAAGTTATGGACCCTCGAACCAAGATGATACTTTTTAAATTATTAAATAGAGGAATCATTAATGAAATTAATGGGTGTATCTCAACTGGAAAGGAAGCAAATGTTTATCATGCAACAACTAAAGATAGACGAGACTATGCAGTTAAAATATTTAAGACATCAATTTTAGTTTTTAAGGACAGAGACAAATATGTTTCAGGAGAGTACAGATTCCGAAATGGTTATTGCAGATCGAATCCACGCAAAATGGTACGAACTTGGGCAGAAAAAGAAATGAGAAATCTAGTACGAATGCATAATGCAAAGTTGAATGTGCCTGAACCAATAATTTTACGTAGTCATGTTTTAGTTATGTCTTTTATGGGAGAAGATGGTTGGCCCTCGCCTAAGTTAAAAGATGTTGAAATTTCACAATCTACAGCTCGAACTTTGTATAGGGACTGCATTGAGATGATGTGGAAAATGTACAACATTTGCAAATTAGTTCATGCAGACTTATCTGAGTACAACTTACTTTATCATAAAGGTAATGTTGTTGTTATAGATGTATCACAATCAGTGGAACATGATCATCCTCATGCATTTGAATTTTTAAGAAAAGATTGCACAAACATATCTGATTTCTTTAGAAAACGAGGTGTTGCTACATTAACAGTAAAAGAATTGTTTGATTTTATTACGGATGCTACAATAAACGCGAATAATCTTGAAGAATGCCTTGAAAAGTTATCACAGAAAGCATCATCGAGAAATTTTGACGAAATGACAGCTCAGGAACAGGTTGAAGAAGAAGCTTTTAAGAATGTTTATATTCCCAAAAGACTCACTGAGGTTAGTAAGTTTGAATAGCATTGTTGGGACTAAAGTAATAAGTTAAAGCATAACTTTGATGCCACATTTTGACTTATTTATTGAGCAATGAATATTTTTCTTTCCTGTTTTCTTTCCTTTCCTTTTTTTTTATACAGCTTAGGCGTTAAACAGTCATACGGCTCGCGTGAAGTAATACTGCGTTGCTGATCTTTTGATTTCCTAATCCAAGGAGCTCTGGAATCCCTTCTCACTGCAGGAACACGACACAAGGTTGTTTGGTGGCAATCTTTTGTAGAGTGAAGGTATTCCACCAGTTGGACTGCCCCAAGTAGAGGGAAATCTCCAAAGAACATTCTCTGTGCCTTATATCTCTTCCTAGCAAGTAGCTCTACCAGTTTTTAATGCAATGTCCTAAATGCACATTCATGTTGTATATTAAAGTTTTCTTATCTTTTAAAATATAATCTGATCTTAAATTGCAGTTAGGCCAATTTAAAAATAGCTTACACATAAGTGCAACTACTGAAATATATCAGTAGGTGCTTAGTGACAAGTTTTTTACTTGCCAGTTGCAGTTGCTAGCTAGGCGAGCGTTAAAAAATGCTATACCAGCAAACTATATTGTCAAAACAATGATTTCTTTAACTGAATTCTCAAGATCTTTGTATGATTTGAAACTATGTAACCTGCATAGGTTACATAAATGCATTACTCTATTAGACATACCCATCTTATAATATAGATTGTTTAAATATTATATCATTCTGTTAGTACAGTAATAGATGATTCATGTTACACTGGGCCAGGCCCTTCAAATCACAGTCAAACATTTATAGTATACTTAAGTATGAAGTAGGTAATTGTGTAGGTAGGTAGGTAAGTGTAGAAAGAGTCAACCTTTATGCTATAATTTGTAACTTAACAGAATTATTAACACTTTATTAACAGGCTTTTCTTATCTTAAAGAATGATGTATAAACCTAAATACATACTCATTGTAAGATGTTACATAAACATGTAATATCTATATAATATATATATTTAGAAATTTTAAAATCGTTATTTTTGGTATATAGAAAAATTCTACAAATCATAGGTAATATTTCATAAATAGTTTTATTTCAGGTAATAAATTATGAACGTGATATTAATAAAGCAAAGACTGGAGACACTGATGATTTGATATACCAAAAGATAGCTGGTCTAAAAGAAGATCTCTCGGGAACTGTTAACAAGCCTGAAATCTTGCAGGATGATGAACTGTCAAGTGGATCAGAAGACAGTTCAGAGGATAACATAAATGATGAAGAACAAGGTATTATTATAATGATGTTATTAAGTGATTAGAAATGTAATGTTGTTTGTTGCCTTACTGTTTGTAATATTTTTGATTTTTTTAAATTATTTTATTCCTGTGAAAATAAAATGAGACGAAAATAAGTTTTTGGTTAGTCCATACACTAAGAGCTCATTCACACATTGACAAATTGTAATTTTTCTGAGTTGTGATTTGATAAGATTTGTTTTTATTTTTTCATTTAAGACTGTATTCACAGATCACAAACATGAATGCGTCCAATTGTATTGTACGCCCAACGCTATTAATAATATCGAATCGCCAGTAACGGTAATGGGCCGTCCCCGTTAACAATTTTTTAAATATTTTTAAATTCTATTTCTTTTCATCTATAAGTCTATTTTGAGATTTCTGTCCACTTGGGAACAGCCTGACTGGTGAAATACATCCACCCTACCAAAGATGCCAAATAATCTTGAAAAGCTCTCATGCTGACTTGAGTGTCACGTAACATTTAAGCGGGAGGTACAGAAAAATGTTACGGCGCGTTACATGGGGGCGGCTCAAAAATTTCGTAACGTAATATTTGAACACCCCTAAGCAGGTTTCCAAAGCTTCTTAGGGGAAAGGGTGTTCAAGGTCGGCAACGTGCTGATGATACTTTAGGTGTTACAATTGTTACAAACGTCCATAGGCTACAGTAACCGCTTATCATCAGGTACCAAGTTGTACAAAACAAAAAAACAATTTTTCACAAAAAAGAAAACCAACTTAAATGATTTTGAGGAGTTCTCTGGTTTATCTTTGAAGTCTATATAGTCCAATGACAATGAAATAAAAATGGTAGCATCCTTGAGGTAGCCCCTTTCAAATAAAATAAGAATCATCTAAATCAATTCATAAAAATAATTAGTTAAAAATAGAATTAGTACTTATTTTTACAGGCAAAAACACTCAAGAAAGGGAACCAGAATCCAAATTTCCCTGAATATTTTTACGATTTTGCTAATATTTTATATGTTTTAGGATCGAAATTCAAGAATTGTGCACGTCCACGTGACGAATCTCCCAACAGCAAGAAAGCAAGGAAGAAGAGTTTTAAAGAAGATAAAGCCGAGAAAAGGAGAAACAAAACAAAGAAACACGTTAAAAAGAGACGTGACAAAGGTTTTGGACGAAAATAAAATCTAGTAGAATAATAAAATTATGTGTAAGAGCTATTGTAAGAAAAAATTAAATAAATATTATTCTATTATTTAATTCAGGTATGTAATTTAAAAAAGTACCTACCAACAATTTTATATCTGAATTTATTAAAATACTAGCTGTGCTCGCGGTTTCACTCGCGTGAATGACAGAAGGACGCGTAATTCTCACAAAAATGTAGTTTGCTCACATAATGGCTAAGTATCTAAGCAGTAAAACAAATAAAAATTTATCAAAATTCATTCATCCAGTACTTCTTGTGTGAGGCGCCCACAACGGCAAACCTCAGTCATTTTATTTATGTGGATATTTGCAGCTGATTTTCATAATTTTTCTTTTGCTTAAAGTATTTCTCATAACCTATATATGCATAAGCATAATGGCTGATAAAAAAATAGGAGTAAGCGATAATATTGTCCAGTATTATGTCTCCTTTCTACATTTTATGCTGATTTACCATACTTTCGGTGATTCCAAAAGATATCTTAGGTATAACGTCATGTGCTTATTAAAATATATCTAGCTGACCCGTGCAAATATTTCGCACATTATAGAGTGTAAACAATGTAATATCTCGCATCTTCGATAAGACAAGGGTACAAATAGCACCTTCGGTAAGACAATGGCACAATTGGCACCTTCGGTAAGACAAAGGTACAAATGACACCTTCGGTAAAACCAGGGCACAATTGTTAAAAATACGTAAAACAAATTAAGTACACCTAAGTACATTAAGAACATCCTTTTATCTGGAGGAACAAAGACGCTTCTAGAAAGGGATATTCACGCAAAGAACAATTATTTCAGAACAGTATTAGCGGAACAAATGTCTATTATGACAAATTACAAACAGTGCAGTTATACCTCCTGTCTTACCGAAGGTGCGATCTGTCAAGTTAGTTAAACAGATTCCTAAATAAATGGCGCCTAAATCAGTTGAATATTTTTTTTATTTTTGTTGATGGCGTTTCTATTGAAAATAATTTTTAATAATTTTTTGAAGGAATAATGAGTAACAAGCTTTAAAATGACGTTTGAATCATTAATTTTTATGAAAAATTACGGTGGATTTCGCATTGCCACAAAAAAAAACATTTCAATAGTAATATTTAACATTTTATCATTTAGGCTAATCTGTTGGCATACTATGTATAGAATCCTTAGGTAACGTATACAACGCCACCGAACAGTATGTATATACTTTGCTTAATTATATACATTTATTAATTAGTATATATCTTATTAAGGAACACATCATAAAGAAACATGAACGTTTGAGAAATGTTCTCGTAATACTGCCAATAATGGAAAAAACAGAACTAAAAATAAAATAAGTCTCGTCATAGACTAACTTGATGTTTAAACCATGCGTTCCAGTGAATAGAGTTATTTTCCCAGAAGTGGCGCATTTAGAGGCTGCTGTTTTAATAGCTTTATAGAATTTTTTATCTTATCTTATTATATTAAATGAGCAATTCAAATTACATAGATATCTATGTAATTGGTGTCTAGGAAACGGTTCCAACGATTTGGATAAAACTTTTCTAAGTCACCAATCAAATCTCGGTCGCCCAGATATTACGTTACTTAATTGAACCGATATTCTTTATTAAATGAATATTCATGTGAGACATCCGATAGCCGTGACCTCATAAGTCATAATGATCGACAAGGGCAAATTCGCAGCAAGACTTTTATAAATTATTTCGCGTTTTGCTCGCGACTTCGCTCGCGTCGTAGTTGAGTTAGTAGGAACACCAATTTGAGAAAACTATGAAACACGTCTTTTTTTTAACTTTCCAACAGAATTCATATAGTCCGATAAGTTCGTGCATTAAGACGTAGTTAAGACTTGCAAAGTTATAAATTCCTTATCAAAAAATGGTAATGAATTAAATTGAAGAACGTACATTCTTACACCTATAAATTACAGGAACAGCTATGAAACTTGGCACCCGTTAGATCTCAGTTCTCTTATCGGTGACACGACTACCGCGGACATCGTTGCTATCGAACTTGGCCACTTTTTGACATTTATGTTTTTATTGGTATATCATTACTTTTTGAATAGCTGTACAGCGCCATCTATTGGTGACAGGATTAGGAATGAATTTATTCTACTGAGTACTCAAATGGTATCGATGGCGTCATGATGTCGCCCCCGCCCCGGGTGTCGAAAGCAGTGGCAATTATGACTTTCCAGGCTTTCCAGCAAGTATTTGGACAAATTGCTCATCTTGGGTGGAGGTTCTGCATATGAAGAATTTTTTAGTTACATTTATCATTTATGTCAGTGTTTAATAACGCATTGACTTCTTATTTCCCATTGACTACTTTTTTTAGTTTTCTTCTCCAGCTCTGTCATGCATATAATATGCAAAATTTGATTAAACTGTATCAAGTACCATTTTATATTGATATAAAGCAAGGCAAGGGCAAGGGCAAACCTTTATGAATTTAATAATGTTATTAAAAATTTATTTGAGTACATGAGTACATACTCATACTTTGAAATATCGAATGAGGTATCCTATCGATAAAAGGATGATATCAAATCATCTTTAGACAAGATGGAATCGCCGTTGTAGTTATTATTATCTAATCAATTAATACTTGTACTATTTTGAACTGCTTTGATAAATTTTCATATAATTGTTATTAAAGCGTCGATATTTTAATGTACATATACTTAAATCTGGAAAAAACAACACTAGAGCGTCTAACTCACAGAACACTATTACTCCTAACGGAGAAGAATGTTATCTTTATACTAATATTATGGTGACAAAAATTGAATTTATGAGGGATTACCAGAGATGACGCTGTACTTGTTTGACGGGTCAGGGCGGGCGATTTCAGAAGTATTCCTGTCCAACTGTTGGGACAGGGTCACCAACTTAAGGCTTTTATCCCTAAATTTATGGCGGAAATATGCTTATTGGGCTTTTTAGGACCCAAAACAACTTAGGGCTATTTTTAGGGGCATAAATTGTCTAATTTGTCACAACGCCATCTATTAGTGAGATGATAGAAACGCCGTTTTATTAGTATTATTTTATTTTAACTTGTATTTTTTTTTCCTTTGTATTCTTTGATATGCTTGTGTGTATACATTGATGCCAAAGTTGCCTAAGAGTGGTCTATTTTTTTGATGAGTGAGTCGGTCAGGGTGTGGTATAAATGCTACTTTTCAGATCCTAATAACTCAAGAATTATAATAGTTTTAGTCGTGACATTTGGGATTATAGGTTATACAAAATCCAAATGTGTAGGTTGAATAGTTTTGACTTATGGAGGGGTCGTAAGTAGTTCGAAACGGTTCGTGTAAATATACACACTGGCCCGGTGCGTCGCCCTTTTCAATTCCGAGCTTAGCAGCTCACACACTGCCGTGTGTCTAGAACTCTAGATAGGTAACATGCAAATATAGGAAAAAAATATAATAGGTATATTTAATTTTTTTGTACAAAAATGTATAAAACAATAAAATATAACTTACGCGCCTATATATATGTATTATGTACAATGTATACACATACGTACCTGTAACTTCTTAGAAGCAAAATATCCAAAGGTGAAGTCAAAATTTGAAATGGGAGGAAAAAAAACAAATTTTATATTCAAAACATGAACTCTCTGTATTAAAAAAAGTACATTAAGTACCTACCTACTGTTTTACTTTGAAAAATAAACTAGTGGTTTTCCACATAATTAAATAATCACACATGCCAGTTTTATACAAATCAGTCCGGATTTTTACAAAATCATGCCTGTGTGATGTTTATGTTCATGAATTTTTTCATATGTATGTTAACTTTACACTAAATTTTAAAGAAAGTACCTAATATAATAGTAAAAATATAAATAAATTACAGTTTGATTATAACTAATCCAATAAGCATAAGTTACATTGTTTTCTCATTGGATTATTATGTTGGTAGGTACTACTACGTAAGTAACGTGTTTTCTGTATTATTTCTTCGTTCATATATTACACATTGCTGGATTTTTGTTTATCAAGTGTAATAAATAACAGCCCAAAGAACTTATATACTAATTTATTTTTATTAATCGTTACAATTCTTTATTAAATAAAATCAAAATAATGATTTTTCTGTTTACTAAAAGGTATCTAACATAATTTATGGTCAGTACCTCTTATTTCTTCAATAGCCATACCTACTTATACCTAGGTTCACTAGGTTTTTTTTAACATAGGTACCAAAAAATACCAAACACTATCTTCAGAAAGGTAAAAAATTATCAGCCTTTCAAACATTAACTTAAGTAGGTAAATAAACATAAACTTAAATCTAGTTAAAGTATCACATGCCATTTATATTATTATATTTGTACTAACAGAACCGAGATATTATGCTATAAAATATCACATTTAGCTAACAAACAACACAGCCCGACCACCATTTTGTTTTATCAAACTGACGCTTCTCAAAATATTGTAAAATAATTCTTATTAACAGGCCATGGAGAATAGAGGTTTATTTGTAAAAGTGTCCAGCTGTGGGCAGCGAAAAATAATTCAAAAAGCCACCAAGATGGCGCTAGCGTATCAAGGGAGAATGATACTTTTTCGTGATTGTATAATTTTTTGGCGCTATCTTTAAAATGTACGCATTTGCTATCGCAGCGCCACCCTAAATTGACGCCTTTCGACGGAAACTTTTTCATTTAAAGAGATACCTCTATTATCCGTGAAACTCACAAATCAATTTTTAACGTAAATAATGATGATAAGTATATTAACAGTTTTAGAGTTAAAAATATTGAGATTCCTATCGGACTTTTTTTCTAGATAACTACCTACAAATTTATTAAATTAATAGAGTTTTATGTATAAAGATTCACGTCGCAAACCGCCATCTTAAGCCAATATAAGAAACTGACCTCGATATGAACATAATACTCAACATTATTAAAATTTCAACCCAAACAGAACTATTGTCGATATCCAGATATTTGAATAACACGTCAGGTTTTGAGAAATGGCAGTACACATCGTTGCATTCCAATGGTTGTCGTCCAAAACCGAATATAGTTAGAACCATGGCTACGATGCCGCATCTTATGAACGATGTTTTCATTAATATATTCACCATCAATGGAATTTCGTGAGCAAAGTCAAAACCGTAAATAGCCAATCCAAGAAACGGAGCGATTGATGCTGGTCCGATCGCACAGCCATTCTATGAAACAAGAATATAAAATTAGAAAATCCCTTAATAATAAATAAAATTTGCCTTTTAGTCTGAACACTAGAATAAGGTGAAGTTTCGAAGGGAATGAAGGAAAATGCAAAGGACCAAATATTTTCGAATTAATTTTTATGTTTGTACCTAAATTAAGCCTATTCAAATAGAAACTTAACGCAAACATTAAAAAATACGTTTTAATGACTTTTAATTAAACTTGTTACTAGTCACTATCATGGAGCTAATTATGATTACACACCATCAAGTCGAAGTCTAAAATATAAAATAATAAACACAAATATACTTACCGTAACATTACATAAAGACCCAATAGCCAGTCCTATGCCTTCAGCTACGAGTGACACGATGTTCCCAATAAGACAGAATGTTGCGAACCTCGGTAAAGTGAAGGGTACACCAGCCATAAAATATACAATTGTACAAAATAGTATATTTAGGGTAACTTGTAAAGGCAGCTTTGATACCGTCAAAGCCGCGTAGTACGGAGTTAAACTGTACCAACAGTTAAAATGTTCCTTCTTTACCAATTTTACTTCTTGCGGATCTAAAAAATGATTTCGAATAACTCATACAATTTTCTTTGTATTGTAAAAATGCTGGTAATAATACCTGTACGTTAAAAAATTTATTATTAGGAAATAATAAGCTAATAATGTAGAAACTATATTAACTCGAGCATCAACTAAGTAATAGGTATTATGTTTAGTTAAAGAATATATCGTATATCGTGAATAATAAAAATTAATTAAACGCATGCGAAAGACCTGATTTCTTCTTGATCGAATCGTCAAAGTACCTACCTATTTATTTGAGTAATGTGGTAACGGAATAGAATATAACTGTTATTTGAACATAACTAATTAAGCCAATTAAATTAATGTCTTTGTTGCCTATAGCAATGAAATCGAATGTTCATATTGTTTTTTTTTTTTTGTAATTTCCCGGTATAAAAAGGAATAAAACCAGAAAATACCGGAACATAAAAAAAACCTAAGTTTAGGTGCAGAAGAAAAATATGGTGCTAGTGTGGCCATATTTACAACATAATTAATTACGCGACTAAATAAAAATAAATAACCTATACAAATAAAATAAATAAATAAAATTTATTTGTATATTATTTATATACCTATTTATAGATATTATAGAAAACAAAAAATATTTATTGATGTATTTATTTATGGTGTTCATGTTTATTCATTAAAAAATAAGTTATAAATAGTTGTCGAGTTTGATTATAAGTTTTGGGCGGAATCTAGAAGTGACATGTTGTGATTTTTATTTTGAATTCATTAACTTAGGTTTTTTGACCCTATACTCTGTATCTAATATTTATTTTGTGGCATTTTGGGTGATATAGTTTGGTTTGTTGTGCTTAAGTGAAGTGAATTATAAAAATATAAAGTGGTTACATGCATTTTAAGATGTCACAAAAACTCCATAGATAGTTCTGACAAGAGAACCACCCCACTTTGTATATTGGAAAATTTTACGAAAGTTTAAAAACATTGACACCGGTAAGTGCTATTTCGGCGCCAAACCAAGAAGAAAAGTTTGGTTATATTATATTTACATAATTATTCCACAGTAAATGATACCTACGGTTTTTTTTTTTTTTTGAGTAATTAAATACATATATGTAGCTTATCAATTAAAAAAAAAATTTAAAATGTAAATCAATTTTCTAATTTAAACTAAAATTCATAACAATTAAAAATACTGCATTTCGATAATCTCATTACGTAGGTATAGTGGTCGAAAGGTCTCCACGAAAGAAAATATTTTTGGAAGCTTTAGTTTAAGAATTAACCGGTTTGAAACAATGTTTGAAAGGTAAAAAAAAAAACAAATTAACAACTACAAAAATTAACGAAAAATTTCTTTCCAATGGAATATTTTCTATTTAATTATTATTATTTTTTTTATTAGCAGCGGCGCGGCGCACAGTGGGTTTCTTCAACGCAGCGTTACGGCACAGCGCTCAGCGCGCTTTAGCCCGGTAAAGATGTAAAAGCCATCAGCGGCTCATTTGTTTAGAGCCCCTCAGGCTAACAGTGTAGTCAGCAATAAAAAATATCAGCGTGCAGTTTCCTATTTTCTATATTAAATGAAGAGTATTGATAATTCAGTAGAAGTACCGAGAGTCAACGTGGCTTTTCGGAATTTCCATTAATTTAGTATATCTAGCATCAATAGTTTATGAATAATTTTATAAAAATATAGATTCCGTTTTTAAAAAATCTATAATTGTTTATAACTTTTACACATAAAAATTGATCGGGTTTGAAATTTTCGTAGGTACATTTTTTAGACTTTATTACAAATCCAACGAGGTATCGCACTTAATTTTACTTCCACTAACAAGAATTAACCCACAGATCAATTAACCCGTTTTTAACTTGTTGATTAGAGTAAAAGTCAGAAACTAAGAATATGTTACACTTACAAATTAACACTGGAACCATTATTTGAGTATATGAAAAAAATAAAACTAGTCCAACGCACAGCTTCAAATGGTTAAACATCTGCGTTCCATCATTGGCCATGTTGAAGAAACATATTCCTATTAAAAGGCCGCACATTAAGTGATGAATGGACTGGATCCAGAGACCTGAAAAAAGAATTCACATTATTATTATCGAACAGAAAATATTAGTTTAGACATAATTATAAACATTGGATTCGGAAATCCCCAATTGTGGCAACTCGATTAGTGAAATACTTCCACCCTACAGAAGATCGCAGCCATATAACATTCTGTTGTATTCCTATGGTGAGGAGAGTTTCCAGAGCTTCTTTGAGAAGGGGTTCAAGATCGGCAACGCGCTAGTGATACAAATTGTTTTACAGGCGTCAATAGGTTACGGTAAAATAACTGATGAACCATTACTGAACGCGCGCCTATTTCGTCTAACCACGCTGAGGGACCCTAACTGAAGTATTGCAATTTGGCAGCCGCCGACGAAAGGTTTTAAACAACCGGCAGCACACGATGCTCGTCTGCTTAGTTTCTTAAATTGTGTTTAGGTTCATAATAAGTATATGTAGGTATTTTCACTTAGGGGGCGTTCAAGTATTACATAACGCAATTTGGGGGAACGGGGGGTCTTGTAAAACGTCACGATGCGTTACAAGGGCGGGAAGGGGTTCGAAAAATGTGTTACGTAACATTGTTATTTTTTTAATTTAAATAAAAAACTAGGCAATGAAAATTTCCCAAGATCGCAACACTTTTCGTTTATGTTTTAGGAGGAATCTCTTGATTGTATTGTACGTAATTTTTATTTTGTTCTCCTAATTTGGCAACCCTTTTCGTTTGTTTTACTTGGAATCCCTCGACTGTATGGATGTAGTCAGTGTTGTTAAAGTGAGTTCATACCTACTGCAATGTCCTCAGAACAGGGAGATTTGCATTATCAGCTGTTCTCGGCTTATAAAAGCTCTCATGTTGACCTGCTGACTTATATGTATGTACTGTACGAGTATTACGTAACGTTTAAGGAGGAGGAGGATGGGTACAGAAAAAAATGTTACAGTGCGTTAAACGGAGGGAGGGAAGCTCGAAAATTGCGTTACATATTACTTGAACGCGACCCCTTATGGTCTATGCATACTTCCTAGAATATTTTAGCATTATGATTTCAAAATATACTAGTAGGTAGGTACATTTATTTCCTGAATTTTGACTTTCTGATTTCAAAGTATACCTATAAACATGAGCACCGTTACGATTACTTTCAGGGGGGTGTATCAGAATCTTCATAACTACACTATTAGGTCCTTACATATGAAATTAGCGTTTTATCGTACTGACCACTTTGATCTGAAATATCTCCTCTTTGGTTAAGAATTCCAAATTGAAATTTATAAATTCATTTAGCTGGTACATTTGAGTTTTGAAAACAGTCATTCATTATATTTTTTCTTTGGCATCGCTTATTACCGCACAATGGAAAACATGAAATATCGGTATATTTACGAGTACGAGTTCTACCGTGCTACAGAAACAGCTCGAAGGATTAATGTGTACGGCGCTGGTGTCGCAAAAGAAAGCACGGTACGTTTTTGGTTTCAACGTTTTCGTTCTGAAAATTTCGACTTTCAGAACCAACCTCGTGGACGGCCGGAGACCAAAGTGGAAGATGAAGAATTAAAGGCTATTGTGGAAGTGGATCCATCACAAAGCACTTCAGAGATAGCTGCTGGCTTCAGGGTAAGTGATAAAACTGTATTAATCCACTTGAAGCGAATCGGGAAAGTAAAAAAACTTGAACGATAGGTAGGTACCTCATGAATTGAGTGAATCGAACTTGCAAACACGCGTCGACTGCTGTGTTACTTTACTCAACCGACACAATAATGAAGAAATTTTAAATCGAATCATTACTTGTGATGAAAAGTGGATACTGTACGATAATCGGAAGCGCTTGTCGCAATTGCTGAACCCTGGAGACCCAGCCAAATCCTGCCCTAAACGAAAATTGACTCAGAAAAAAGTTACTTGTGAGTGTTTGGTGGACGAGCGCCGGTGTCATTCACTACAGCTTTCTAAAATCTGGCCAAACGATTACGGCAGATATCTATTGTCAACAACTGCAAACCATGAAGAAAGAACTAGCTGCTAAACAACCGAGATTGGTCAATCGCTCTAGGCCACTGCCGCTTCACGATAACGCAAGACCACACACTGCACAACAAACAACTACTAAGTTAGATGAGCTACAATTGGAATGTCTGAGACATCCATCGTACTCCCCGGACCTTGCTCCAACAGATTACCATTTTTTCCGGAATTTGGACAACTTCTTACAAGGAAAAAAAATCAACTCCGATGCGGCAGTCCAAACCGTCTTCAAAGAGCTTATTGATTCTCGCCCATATGGTTTTTTTAGTAAAGGGATCACTGAACTACCTATGAGATGGCAAAAGTGCATAGATAACAACGGTGCATGCTTTGATTAATTTAATATATTTTACGAAAAAAATTACTTTATATTCCTCCCGTACAAAATACCAATTTCATATGTAAGGACCTAATTTTAACAAATAACATTGCACCATCACGCCTGTATCCCCGAAGGGTTAGGCAAGGTGTACTAATAAGTATACACCCACAGTTCGCTGGATATGTTTAGGTCCCATGTAATAGGGAACGAGCCTATTGCTATTAATTGGGCACAACGCCATACTCCGAGCTGCTACGGAGAATGTCATAGAAAAGCCCAATAACATTTTGATCGACCTGCGAATCGAACCCAAGGCTTCGAACATAGCAGTTGTGCTTAGGACCACTAGGCTAATGAGGCAGTTATTAACTAATATAATATAATTTATACTTATTTATACATGTATTGGACAAATTTGGAGAGCAATCTAGACGCCTAAGTGTTTATTCTAACAGTATCTACTTAATTTTTTGAAATATCTTAGTCTTTTCTATGTATGTTGTTCCCCGACAGGCAAATGCAACCCCTCGCAGTCTGCTGCCAACACCCATGTCTCCAAATAACTACATAATAATAAGAAATTAATTGTTGTAGATATATAATATGACTCATAAGCATCTCTTTTATAAACTGTTACTAAATCACAATGAGCGTACTACTTATATTAAACAATCGTTTGATTTGAAATTTTATCATAACTTAAGGTTTCAATCAAAATCTTTAAATCCTGCCAATTGTTTATTTTAATTTTATTCAACTTTTGAATTTCAAGGTTTCCTTTGTTGTATAAATACAAATAGCAATAATGAGCACATAATATATGTATAAGTTTTATTATGTACGTACAATTAATTATCTTATAAATAATGTAGGTAACATTTTTTTATGACTTAATTTTAACGACTTAAAAAATTTAAAAAACAAGATCTCTTTACAAAATCTGCTTTATTATATACTTTATAAATATCTAGCTTAAAATAAAACCTAAGAAATATTACGTTAAAGCATAGGGGGAAAATAAATTTGCTATCAACTTTGGTTTAGATGTGCCTACCTACGTGGCTGCCACGTTATCCTAGTGGTCGTAAGCGCGACTGCTGTGAGCGAGGTCCTGGGTTCGAATCCCACGTCGAGAAAAGTGTTATTGGGTTTTTCTCAGTAGCAGCTTGGAGTTTGGTTTCGTGCCCGATTAATGGCAATAGGCTCGCCCCCTATTACATGGGACCTAAAAACATACTCGGCGAACAGTGGGTGTACATTAGTACACCACTGCCTAACCTAGTTGATAACTTAGTTGATATCTAGCCTCAAGTATTAGTAGTCAAGACTTTGTAGCGTGTTTGATAGACCATAATTATCATCATTTTATTTATATAGTAAGGCAGTTTGCCTAATGTTCCTAGGATGATACCAAGATTTCGTTTTCAATTTTTGAAGAACCTTTTCTAAAACACATTTCAGAACTATTAATTGTATTTCAGATATTAATCTGTTCACCTTTCAATCGCCATATGAAATTATATAGCGATGTTAATACTGACATCTTTCATTGCTCTTTCTGGTATTTTCGCTAAAATTTTTATGGAATCATTCGCTATTTGATAAGATTTGTAGCGATCTTGATATTTGTAATTTGTTTTTGTTATTGTTGGTGTTGCAATGCGACATAGTGTAATAAAATGTACATAATATCTGTAAATATACTTCACATAGTCCTAGATAGTCATAAATAAATGACAACGGAGAGATCGGCAATAGCGCGACAAACCAAGTCACTGTGACGGGTTTATCACTGTACGCATGTTGATCGCAACTCAGTTGAGTAACTACAGAATAATTAATAATATATTAGAAACTTAAATAATAACAAAGCTGTTGGAGTTGATTTGATACGTAGTGTAAATACAAAAACCATATGTGATAGTATGATACATGCGTTGCTACAGGGGAATATCCACGACAACTAAAGACAGGAATTGTGTGTCCGATTCATAAAAAAGCTTTTCACAGCGACTTTGGTAATTATAGGCCGTTTACAATACTACCAGTAATTGACAAAATTATTGAGAAGTATGTCTGTCATCAGATCCAGAACGTTTACTGAGCAATATGAATTTCATCCTAAAAAATCTCCCACTCAGCTTCTATCAAGCTTCTCTGATGAATTCAACCCATGTTTAAATGACAAAGAACATTTAAACATGCTTTTGATTTTAGTAAATCGTTTGATACATTGAGGCATGACATACTACTAAAAAAGTTAGATAATAGTGGTGTGGTAAAATGGTATGAAGGTTACCTTAGTAGTAGAAGTTTTGCGGTTAAAATAGGGAACATATTAAGCGATGAAAAACAAGTAACAGAGGGTACCGCGTAGGGAATATACGAATAGGGAATACGAAATTTATTTCCATTTCTATTTGTTTATTTTTAAAATTGGCTGGAAGAAATCGCTCTAAGCAGTCTTAAGTGATAAGGCCGCCTAACTGTACAAGAATAATTTAAATAGTTATATATAAATATTTTTTGTTTGGTTTGCAATAAAGTATATTGCTGTATATTGTGTGTACTGCGAAGGGATCGGTGATAGGATCTTTACATTACTTAACTTCCGTAAATGACATGGGAAATGTTATAAAAATCGTTACATATATGAATACGCCGATTACACTTATCCTTTAGCTGCCAGTAGAAATGTAAACGAAGCAGCTGAATGAATGCTATGGGATTTTAGTCATGTAGCGAAATGGGCACATGATGCTGGACTTGTATTAATTGCTAGCAAAACTAAGATCGTACATGTACGTTCAAATTATCTGCGAAGTAGGCATAACACTTTTAAAATAAACGCACATAGCCATAACTGTTTACATATGTGATATGTCGTCAAATGTGACAGACTACATGCAATAGGTACTTAATAGCTAAATTTACATAATTAAACCTAAAGTTCCGTTCCCTATATTACTTATCATGTATATAGCATTAGCTGAATCTATAGTATCTCACGGTATTACCACCTAAGGTAGGACATTCAAAACCTATCTAGATAATATAAACACACTGCAAGCTACAATACTTTACCCATTACTTTACTTACTTTAAACACATTATGAACTTTTACAATTGCAATTTATTAAAAATCTTTCACCACTGCCACGCATTACAAGTCCACATCAAATTTAAATTGACAATAATAGTTAAACAATTTCTTAATCTTATTATATTAAGTGAGCAGTTCTTGTATATATAAATATGTAATTGGTTTCTCGGAAACGGCTCCAAAGATTTCAAGTTTACCTAGATAGGTGTTTTTCTTTTTTTGTTTATAGGACACCGAGCATAGCTCGGTCGCCCAGATATTAGTAACATAAAAATACATCTAGCACATAATGTCAATTGTCAATACGCGAAAGATATCCCAACAAAACATTTTCATACCACGAGTAAACGACTACTACGGAAGGCGTACCTTCAACCTTGGCCTTTTTATGTCCCACCATAACAAATGATATTACCCTACCAAATGTTATGCGTATCTATAAGAATTATTTTCATGTTACGAGAAATACGAGTTTTAATGACTTGTAATATTTTTAAAGATAAAATATATAATTATGCATTAAATTTAATACACCTATATAAATAGGAATAAACTATAATACCCATAACTTTACTGTATATTAGATCCAATAAATATACCTCACTATACTAATAAATTATAATAATTACTATAGGATATGTAGTTGGTTTATATTATACCTACTAATAATAACAAAAATTTGTAATAGTGAATAACACCGGTATAGGCAGTTCGACTCAGTAATTTTAAAATCGGTTTGCAAAGCGCGCAAACTAGAATGTTTAGCTTGCTTTTAGTCGGTGGCTATAATTTTATCTAAATACCTACAAATTACAAGATTGGATATTGAAAATTTATTTTAAAATTAGATTTATGTAAGTATAAATTATTTGTGTGTACAATGTAACTAGAACGAGTTGAATCATTGTTTCGGCATAAGCCAGTTCTGGTTTTTCGGGACATTATAATCAAATTTTATGTAATTTTTTTTGTTATATAAATGATTAAAAAAATATCTCCATCATTTTCAACCATAGCTAAATCCGCTCGCTCGAAATAACAAATCTCATCGGTTGTCATGTTAGCCGATGACTTCGCGAAGAGTGTAAGTGACTCTGTGACGGTGGTGGTGGCCAAACGGCCTTACGCTCGTACTTCATAAAGGTCATTTGGATGTTTTGGCCCGAAGTTATGGGTACAGGTCGGATACTTTTGGGACACACCTCGTACATAGACTTTCAGAGTAACAGCATCTAATCGTTATCGCTAACAAAAAGGTTAGAGTTTCCCATATTTTAATTATTTCTATTTGTTCAGATTTAAAACAAACCTAGTTACACATTAATCATACTTAATCATAACATTTATTCCTTTATGTAAATACTAATGTTTGTTTATTTCATGTCGAAATTATGGATAGTATGTAAATATTTTATACTACCTATGTTAAAACATATATCGTTTAACTTACCATACTTATTTCTTGATATTTGCAATAGCATCCTTTTCAATAAAATGGAGAATTGCTCACAGTACGAAGTAGCATACGCTAAAGCATCTGAGGACTTTTGCACCTTCATCCAAGCAGATGATGAGTTTATTTGTGACGATTGGCTCGAAAAAGAACTGACAGACGTTCTTGAATGGTCATACTCTGGTACAGAATAGGCACAGTGCTCATTTGGAAGCATTATTTGAGTCTCGGGGCTATTTTCTCGTGTTTGATAACATATTTTGAGTTGCATATTGTTTATTGGCTCACTGGATTGTTTTAACTTAGCAAATTTATATATTTTGCCATTGAGTATTTCTTGTGACAATAACTTTGTGTTTTCTGTATTTTCTGTTACTTCTATTACTGTAATAATTATAAAACATTTAAACAAGTATTAGTACAATCATTGTATATTCTATTCTAGGATACCTAATAGACAAACAAAATCCAATTAAAATTACCATAATATATATTTTAAAAAAGGTTTGTTATTTAATGTGACGTCGCGTCGCAAGTCTGCGTGGAAAGACTTTAAAATAACAAAATTAAAAAAGCAATAACAAGTTTAAGAGAAATTTTATTATAATATTTACAAGACTTGAATAAGGAAACATAAGATTTTTTTTCACTACTTGAATTGCATACATTATATGCTTCTTTTCATAAAGCGGTGTACATTGCTGTATGATTTATTGTTCATTTTAATTAACCAGATTATTAAGGAAATTTTCTCGTAATGTAATAAAGATAAGTAAAAAAACCATACACTTTTTCAAACTTTTTCAAATGCACATCACTTCTTCCACGAGAAACCTATATAATTTTTTCATATGTACACCTATATTTGCATAATTCTTATGCTCATAATTTAGGGAATTACTAAAAAGGAAAACATTTAGAATATTCATATAATCGCTTTGTACTTACTAAAATCAGCTGGGTTGTGATGTCGCGGGCAAGGCAGACCGGCGCTACTTAGATATGGAATCATGGCTCGTGTGTCCCCGTGATAAATACAAAGTCCATTTGCAACAACATAAACCTGGAATGAAGCCGAATGAATCTATAAATATATTTTGCCTTCGTTTCATATTGCGCTGGTAGGCAAACAGTTTAAAGTTGTATGGACTATAACAACTGATACAGAATTGCTAAAATGCAGTCTACTTGCTTTTTCTAAGGACTTCGTTGGAAAGCTTCACATGCAATACCTATGTTGCAAACCACAGTTTAAATCGAAACACATTAGCGAAAGCTCTGTTAATTTCCATCAGAAAGAACTTGCACTTGAACATTGCATAATTTCTACCACCTTGCGACTTCTGGGAAGTGGTACAGGTGATTACAGACTATACATATAACGCCACTGCATGAGAAACAAGTTATGAGAGTTAAACTTATGTATATTTGTTCAACCTAAAAAAATACTGCAAAAGTAGGTAATATTAATTTATTTAATAGGTAGAGCGAGTACCATCAGTTGCCAACTTGCTACATCAAGGAATCCAGAACTGATTACCGAAAGAGACAATTTTTTTTGAGAACACAAACTAAGTTAAAAGATAAAATTTAATTTTCAGCATCGATGTTGCGGGTATGTCTTAATTCTATTGTGTATATTATCACTCATAATAAAAATAATTATTTCTTAGGAACATGCATATATATTTTGAACAACAATATTGATTGCCCCGAACTAGTGAATAGGATTAATTTCAAAACACATACAAAAAATATTCGAAATCCGCGCTTATTTGCACCACCGCCAGTTAAACACAATTATGCTAAGAACTCTGTTTTACAAAGATGTTTTAACATGTATGACACGAAGTTTAGTCATATTGATTTATTCCAGTCAAATAGGAATGTTTTCTTAAAAGAATTAAAATCAAAAAACACATTGAAATAGTCATCATGGCTGTGAAACAGGAACACAGAAAGGACTCAATTTACTCTCTATTGCTTATAACATACATACATATACAATTCACATATGCTTTCACTCAGGAGCATATGATCCTACCACACCTATACACTCTCACGCACACGCACACTACACGCAGACTCACACTCCCATTCACATTGAGATATAGAAACAGATAATACATAATAATGATATTTTTATGTATATAAATATTTAACCGCTGCATAACAAACAAAATTTAATAATAATTGTTTCGTAATTGGCACCACATGATTGCAAAACATAACAAATGTATATTTTGTGTTAAATGTGCTGTGAAGCAATATGTACCAAATAAAATAAAAAATATAACCTCAGAGAAACTATTTGTCATAAATTTTCAACATTGTTGTAAAACCTATATCGAAGCGTGCAAATTGCTAATACCGTTGGTATTAAACCCAACATCAATTATAAATAACTATTAAGGACAGGCAACAAAGTTATAAAAGATGCCAATTGTGCTTACAATTACCTATCATTATTGTAGAAATAATTATAGATTAATGCAATAACTTAGAATTAGTATGTATACCTATGTTCTACTAACTTAACAATGTGTATGAGAACAACAAGGCTTTTAAGTCTGCAAATAAGTTTACAAATCAAATTTTGTTTTTTAGGATAGAAAGATATATTATATTACGGTAGATATGATAAGATGGAGAGAAATTCTTTCAAAATTTGATGTGCCAATAGTGAATTTGAAATCACGTTTTTGTTTCTAATAGTTCAACATTAAAATAATGTGCAAAGATTCATTTCCGTTAACACAAACAGCTTAAGGAGATGTAGGGAAAAAATAAATAAATGTTTTTGGAGATTCATCTCTAATTGGGGCAGTCCAACTGGTGGTACCTCCTCTCTACAGAAGAATGCAGCAGCAGCTCTTTGGGTAGGGGAGTTCAACGTTGGCAATCTACTTATGATATCTATGGTATTAAAAGCGTCCTTAAATTAGGGTAGCTGCATACCATCAGGCAAGCCGTATGCTTATTTCCCACCTTAGTTGTATATAAAAAGAAAGTCAGTAGGTGTTGAAGATTGATAAATAAACACCAACCTGATCGAAAAACTCCAATAATGAGGCTGCCGGTTGATGAATGGTACACACCACAGTCCTCCCTTGTCTCGCTAACTGTTTCAATAACTTAACACACTGGGTCGTTGTGACTGTGTCCAAACCGCTAGGTCGGCTCGTCCAAAAAGAACACTGGAGGGTTGTTAACAAGCTCCAATGCTATTGACAACCTGTATTTGTAGAATGAATATTTATTATTTAAAAAAAAAGTGTATCCATGTTGTGTATGGTAATATTTAGTGTATAGTAGTAGGCTGTTGTGATTGCAATGATAGGTCAATAGGTAGTACCTAAGAGTGATACGTGATCGATATTCATAATTGAAAGGAAAAAAGGTCGCCTACTTGAACAGCACCAAAAATCATCAATGTTTTTTTTTTCGCTATTGAACGTACATCGATGTCTTTGTCAAGCGATATCAAAATCGGTTTTTCTAATATCGTTAATTCCTATGTATAGGTCGCCAAATGATGGAATTTAGGTCTAAATTTACCAAGTTTACCTACGGCACGTTGCGGCGGTTTTATTAAATGTTGGAACCTAATTTGGAACGAAGTTCCTTAACGTGGCTTGAGGTAGGAGTCGAAAAAACGGTATGCTTCCTCCATGCGACTTTCTTTCTCTGTCTCTTTCTATTATATACGAGTGTGTGTGTGCGTGCGAGTATCGAGATTCGAGCAAACGAGGATCGTGCGGGGTCGATTCTATAACCCTTCCTGAAGCGATCACCAAATTGCAAAACAATGCACTTCTGGATGGTCTCGCGAAATAGACGACGTTCAGTAATTCAATGGCTTATCAGTTATTTTGTATGGAAGATACTTACATATTTATATAAAACTTCATCGATGTATTCTTTATGAATTGAACTAACTGATTTTGAAATAATATCTTACTTACTTTATTTTGAAGTAACTACGTTTTTGACGGGGGTCATTTTTGTTCAAAAGTTCAATATTTACTACATTACCCTATATTTAAGTAAGGAACAAAATCAAGTGACTGATATTATGTTTCAAACTCACGTTAGTGTTTAACATTTTCCTCATTGTTAAAGGTTTTAGATTAAAAAATTTTTTTTCGTAATAATATAATATTTAATATAATTATTTTTAATAATATGATCAATAATAATTTTTGAGAACAATAAAGCTAGTCACGCTTACGGAGACCATATGTACTACGCATTTCGCGTGATAAATCAATAATTTTATAATACTGTCTGACAACGGAAGATTATGGTTAAAAACATGATCAATTAGATTTTAATTCATTGCTTATACGACTTTATAGTAATATATCGTAAAAAATAATAATAACTGATGTATTGTTAGAAAAGCATTTAAAACGATGATTTGTTTATAATATGTTAAACTTAACAATGAAACCTGATGTAAAGTGAATATCTAGCCGAACATGAAGATTCTAGCATATTAACTTTTGACAGAAAACCTTATAAAAAGAGCAAACCCTGACATCACACCCAACATCAAAATTTAGAGTAAAAAATGCGATGAGTTACATACACTAAGCGCGCGTTTATTTGACACGAATTTATCCGCGCCTAATTAACGCGGTCGTCCAGGGATGTCGCTGTTATAGCAAAGTAGGCTCTATATACATATTTATCAAATCAATTTTAAATTAAATGAGCAAAGAAACAATTTCGCACTGACTGAAGAGGGCCGGCCGGGAGTGGAACGGAGTGCGCGAACAAGGTAGATCTGAGCAGTCTGAGCCAAGTTTTAGAGCCATTTAAATCAGACCCTTGGAGATCTACGGTTGCACTACTAGTTACATTGGATACTTTCAAAACCAACATTATTATCTTTAACTGGCCATACTTGGGATATAGGTACTTAGTAAGTAGCAACTGGTAGTTTTGGACTATAATGACGGATGGAAATGCAGCTGCTAGAACACTAATAACTGTTTCACGTCCATTATGCATCAAAAGGGGGTTACTAGCAAAGCAAGAGTTATCATGTACTAATTATTGAAGAAATATTATGTGCATTTAAGTTATCAACTTAATTAAAATATCATTTTCAAATTTTTAATATGTAAGTAGGTACACATAATATTTAAATTTTGTCAAACTTTACACTTTAAAATTACGTGTTTTAAAAACAAAGAAACATAGCACCAACGTCCGCCGCGCCGGCGCCATCCTTTAAAGAATAATCATTAATATATGAAATATAATTTGTTTCTTTATCCATTTAAAAACCTAGTTTATATACTTAATTATCAAAAAAAACTTCATAATGTAGGTAACAAAATATCAACTTTAAGTATCGTGTGTCTTGTTTACAATTCGTTAAGTTCATCTATGTACTTAGCAGTTTTAAAATAAAAATAAGAACACTAAAATGATCGTAATCATTCCTAATGCAAGTACTTAATTATAATTTTAATTATATTATTATACGAAAATGTCATTTGTGTTCTCAAAATTAGTATTCAAAAGTACAGCAGTTTTATTATCAAAAAAGCAACTATAGGTACCTAGGGTGCGTAATTTGTGAATTTCTGTGCTGCATTGTTCTCACGTCAGTCAGGATTTCTTTTTATTAAATGTCGGACACGATAATTGTGTCTGGCATAATCACGACCACCATACAAAAGGTTGCCTTATTGGCACGCTTAGGCCCACACCGCATAACGAATACTCGCCGCGCGATATTTTTTCTCGCGGTTTATAATCCGCGTACTGAAATTTAACTTAAACGCACGGCGAATAAAATTCCTCGCAATTTTTGTCAGTTTTACCCAGTTCTGCAGGACAACAAACATCTTGATTTGACCTTTCTTACGGCGTAAAAGGCGTGTCAAAAGATATCACGAAATACTGGATTCACCCTTTGAGACATATGATAGGATTTTTTCTATTTAAAATACCAAGCTTTAGGAGAATGTAACAAAAAGTTTTTGGGGATTTTAGAATGACTAAACAGATCCTACAGAAGTTCGCGGCCAAATAACCAGAACTCCTTGGGGTACCTATGCTTGCTTGGGGTACAAGCGTCAATAGGCTACGTTAGCCACTTAACATCAGGCTTGTCGTATGCTTGTTTGCCACTTTTGTAGTGTAAAAAATAATCGATAATTTACTATGGCTAGTCGGTCCTGCTATACATAATTACCAAGAAACAATATAGAGAAAGCAGCTTCAGTCGAAGAGAGACTGTCGATAACTCTAAGAATAAACGATAAATGACTCCCTAAAAAAGGATATTTAGCGGTAAATTTTTTCCCACAATACTGCCAGGTGCATTAATTATTATTTTGTCAGGTTTCCTATGATTGACAGCTATTAACTATTCAACATCAATGTCATTTGACAGGCCTCGTGGCGCAGTGGCAGTAAGCCCTGCTATTGAGCCGAGAGGTCGCGGGGTCGATCCCCACCCATTACTGAAATACATTTACATATCAATATATGTATGTATATCAGCTGTTCTTATACAACATAGATCAAGACTCTGCCGATGTCTATACCGACGCGGGAAAGGAGGAGCGCAACATCTCAGTAGTGGCACAAACATTCGCGCGTATTTAAATCGCACCGCGTTTGGGGTGGATTCTGCAACATAACACAGACATGATTGAAGAATTATTTACGCGCGGTTTTTTTTTTAAAGTGCGTACAGCGCTATACAATTTCCATATGTCACAGAATATTGCGAAAATAATCGCGTGACGAGAATTTGCTATGTGGTGTTGGCCGTAAGCAAGTCGAGTTCCGAGATCGAGCGAGTCTGTATTCGACTGGATCGCGACCACTATGTACCTACATGGTGAATTGGTGATAAACTTGTCACAGTGACTATTAATTAGTTTGTCACGTTTTGGGATCAGCTAGTGTATATCCAGCTGCCTGGAGATCAGCAAAACGGCAGATCTCTCGGTGGTTGTTGTTGTTTTTAGATTGTATTTTATTTCCATCAGTCATAGTGCCGTCACTTTGGCTTTGATGGTACTATAAAAACAATGTTGATATAATCACTTTTTTCTTCTAAACGATGTTGTTACAAAATGGTCCACTAAAAACTATCTATTGTTTTTAATATTAAGTTTATATTACTTAAAATTTTAACATAATACTAGAAGTCAATTTTCATATTTTTATATCTTTAAGGTTTTAAAGGTAGTCTATAAAATTTACATTTAATATATGAAACCCATTTTTCATATAGTAGAATATGTCACTTCCGTTTAGACGCAGAAGATATTTAGGCGCGAGATTTTCTCCAGGAAATACCTGATGGAAGTAGAACTTGTGGCAGGCCTATACTGAGATGGTTGGATGATGTTCTTAAGGATTTAAAGACTATTGGTGTGAAGAGCTGAAGACTCAAGTCCGGTGAAGCTGTAAAAGCCGCAGCGGCTCTGTTTGACGATAGGGCCCCTAAGGCTAACAGTGTAGTCAGTTCTAAAAAAAATAAAAATAAAAAAAAAAAAAAAAAAAAAAAGAGCTGAAGAGATAAATCCAGAAATAGACCAGGCCCGCGGTTGTAGAGCCTCACATAATGATGATGATGGTTGAAGACTGCGAGATAATTAGACGGAGTTAACACCTCAGTAATGTAATGTGCTGTTAAGGCAAGCTAGAGAGAGGGGTGCGGGCATATAAAAAATGGCGAAGGGTAAAGTCTGCCTTGTACGTATTTTAGCAGTTCTACGAAATTGTAATACCTACCTGCCCCGCATTAAAAAAAAAACTACTATATTTGTATCATTAATTTCATTCTGTATTCCAACCCTTTTTTTGTTTTATTTAAATACCGTAGTTTTCTTAGCTCATGTGATACGCATGCAAGACATAAGCAATAAGTTCTAATAAGTTTTTGTCAAACAACACTATTATTGGCAACGCTTTTAACAGATTTATTGAAAACTAGCTGTGCCCGTGGCTTCACTCACGTATACTACAGAATGCCCGCGTGAATTTTGCTCCCCTGCTCCCGGCTATTTTAAAGACAAAAATGCTTATTGTGGATGTTCCTTAGAAGAAAAATGTATACTCTCCCGGACTTTTTTGTAGGTCTTTTTAATGCCTATAATTATGTAGTCCATTAATTTGCTATAACTCATATGGTTTACTCAGCATAAGCCATTTAAGCACCCGATTTGATTCACAATGACCAGGTTTTTTTTATTTGTGCGGAACTCTAATTCTTTTTCTAAAATAAAAGTAGCCTAAGTTACTCTCTATATAATCAGCTATCTATATGTGAAATTCCCGTCAAAATCGGTCCAACCGTTTCGGAGATTACCCGGAACAGACAGACAGACAGACAAAAATTTTAAAAATGGGCTTTTTGTTATTTGTAACGTATATATCTTCATATTCATTTAGTAAAAAACTGTTATTTTGACATTACAAACAGACACTTATATTTTATTAATTGTATGAATACCACAAAGCACAATAATATATTTCTGTTATTCAAATATAGGACAAATAACAGAATTCTACTAATATAATAAATGCGAAAGTGTGAATGTTTGGATGTTTGTTACTCAATCACGCAAAAACGGCTGAGCAGATTTGAATGAAATTTGACAGACAGAAATAAATGTGAAAGTGTGTATGTTTGGATGTTTAAATGTTTGGATTTTTGGATGTTTGGATGTTTGTTACTCAATCACAATCACGTAATGGGACGGTTAATGTGTTGGATTCATATTGGCATATGTCATTATATACAAACAGTGATAAACCTATGTATGATTTTCATTTGCTTTGTCGTGTTCCGAAATCAGCCGGTACATATACAGTAATATAGCGGGGTAATAGGGATCGCGTCCACCATACATATAGTGACAATCCCATCCATGATTTTCTTTTGGTTTGTCGTGTTCCGAGATCTATCTGTGTATATCCAATAATACGCAGACGAAGTCGCGGGTACCATCTAGTATATTATATTTACAGTTCATATTCAACTAATTAAAATGTAGAATTGTTCTATTTTACATTGTAGCGTGTGAAATAATTGTATGTCTGGAAATGATAGACCTCAAATGCCTAATCGGATTGCGAACACGACACAATGGTGAAGAAACCATTATTGTGACTTGGTTATGCGTGACGCATTTGTTGCAATAAATTCACACTGGCATGACGAAAACAACTATCAAGATCCGATGTATTCTTCCCTTTCGGCGACCGCCGTCAATTTATTTGAATTATTTTCCAAACCAATATAGTTAAAAATGTATCATCATATTTATTTTTTTTTTCAGTGATATGGTGAATGCATCAATATCTACTAAGCAACACTCACAGATCACAAATTTACACAACAACATTTTAAACTGAGCTAATCATTTTTGAAAACTTACCATAATATGTTTGTATGAACCTAATAATAAGTAATTGTAATTATGTGTAATATTGGTATTTCATATTTTGGTTAGATTTTGAGTTTCAGGAAATAAGATCTATATTTAAAGATTAATAACTATTCTCACCTTTTCTTTTGTCCGCCCGACAGTCTATCGGTCTTGGTGTGTTGATGTTCCAACAAGCCCAGTTCTTGAAGAATCTCCTCTGAGGGCACGTTTGCTCCCCTTGGCAACTTCAGCTTGGCCGCGACGTCCATAGCTTCCCGCACAGTTAATAAAGGTTGTAAAAGATCCTCTTGTGTAATATAACATGAGGATCTTTTGAAAAGTTGTTCATCTCTTAGCTCCCCGTTTACTAGGAGTTCTCCTGTCACTCCCGCTGATCTGATGGGTATAAGTTATAGTTTTTTAATAAAAGATATGTTTGTTCTGGGTACCAAGTACCTATACTATTAAGATATTAAACTTATAGGGGAGCTGGGTACAATGATGATAAGTCTATCAAATATATCTAATCTACCAAAAAAAAAAAAAATGTGTGTGTGTACCAGAGTACACAGGTAAGAAGTGAAACTTCTTTACGACATATCATTTTTCTACTATTTGCAACTTCACGAAAATGGGGTAGATAAGGCTTAAGCCTTAAGAAAAACAATTTTTTTTAATAAATAAATCATTAAAAACGAATAATTAAAAAAGATGTACGTATACATATTTTTATTTTCTAATCGTGTTTTGTTTTATTTTTAAATTATTATTTAATTTATATTTTTTATTGTTTTTAGAATTAATAATGTTCACTAGATTTACAGTCATATTTATTAATACTTGCTAATTTTAACAGATTTATATACATTCACTGATACTTACAATCAAAAAGTGAGGTTAACCTCAAATAAATATTAAAATCATGCTCATACGTGTTGAATTTATAAAACGAAATATATAATCACTCTCACTTTTCTTGTAAATTCACTTAAATTTGAATGTCTTTTTATTTTATCACTTTCAAATTAATATATTGTTATTCTTATTTCAAACCAAACTTCAAAACTAATATATTGTTGTTATTATTATAATATATTACATTATATTCTTTACGTCACTATACTTGTTGCGGACAGCGAGCGGGGCGAGCGAATAACGATAGTCTAATAGTATAGAATGAACAAATAAGGAAATAATACGTGTTAGGAATAAGGTTTATAAATACGTGTTAGGAATAGATATAATAATATGAACTGAATATGTGTGAATATGTGTATTTTAAAACGATTAGAATAAGAATATAGCTAGTTGTAAGTTTAAATGTATAAATTTCACTAGTTGTAAGGATGAACCATGCCAGACTCGGAACATCTGGCATGATGACTCATGGTACTGTCGAGAGCGCGCACACAGGGCGTGCGCGCTCATTGGCTGAGCGACGCCCCGCACGGAATCCATCACACTACCGGTTGCGAGGCAAAGGGCGAGGTTAAATATAGCGGAGAGGGCGGCAGTACTGCCGCCACCCGCTTACAGCGTCGACCGCGTAACATCTTTACCGATCCCGATGACGAAATCGAGAAACAAATCGCATATTACTCAACCGTCTCTCTAAACAGAGCGTGTTTTCGCCCACGCCCGCGTAACCACCGTTCCCTCCGCAGGGGACGGGCGGCTAATTTCGCTCCCGCACACCCACCGCCGCGACCTCCCTCTCCCGCGGCAACTCAAGCCTAGGTCCGTTCCTCGGGGTGAAACCCTTGAGTCTGGCAGCCGCCCGCGCGATACAAGTGACACTTTACGTGCAACACTTAGCTACCCGCATACAAACATCACGTACACACATATGTACATACGTGCACACCTCACAGGTACATAGGTTCTGTAAGGAACCTTTTTTTTTTTCTTTTTTTGCACTAGTTAGTGTAGAACATATTTCAGATTACTAAATACACGTACACATGTTCCTTCCTTCCTCCCAGGAGGAAGGAACATGTATATCTGTATATGTTAGTTTAGCTCGATTTTACGGATAGGGTATTAGACAGATCGCGACTTCATTGCAATCGCGGCAACAGCCCAAGCCGAGGTCCGGCCACTTTGGCACCCTTGCGCGCTGGTTGCCCACGCTTACGCGGCTGAGTGCCTTAAGCGCTCGCCCCCAAGCCCGGTAAAGTTGTAAAAGCCGCAGCGGCTCTGTTTTCGGATAGGGCCCCTAAGGCTAACAGCAAGGTCAGACAAAAAATAAAAATAAAAGCAGTACTGCGATCAGTTCGAGAAACACCACAACACCAGCAACAGCAAGCAGCGAATCTACAAGCAAACTACAGTCAAGAACGTTATTAAGAAACCACATTGTTACTACGAACTACTGTAACTTTGTAAGAAACAAGAATAAAACAAGCGCTATTAATTTAGCACACATTAAAATATTGTGGACGTCTTTTATTCACAATATTATCTGGTCCTTCGGAAGCCGGATCGGAAGAAAAAAGAACAGAACATTTCGCCGATCTACAACAACGCTTGAAGAAGAAACGACGTGTTATCAAGACATCTTTATCCACGAACGGCGTACCCAGATCAATGGTTGTTACGAGAAGCCAGGGAGACGCAATGGAATCACAAAACAGAAATAACACAGTCCGAGTATTCGAAGAATCGCCGCTATCGCCAGACATACAGAGGGCTGAGGGAACACCCTCTGTACCTGTTACTCGCACTGACGTCAGAACAGGCCACGTTTCACCGCCACGCTCACAGAGATCGACGACGAGTGCGACTATGCGATCACGCCTCGCCGAGCTACAAGCGGAAGAGAAACTAGCCGCAATTCGCCGTGAAGAACTCCGTATCGAGGCGGAATTAATAAAGAAACGCCTCGCCGTGGAGTTAACGTCGATACGGGATGAATCAGAGGACGTACGTGAGCAAACGAACGAGAAGCCAGATGAACGTATTCACCGAGTGGATGACTGGCTCCGCTCACGGCCCGAAGCTACACGGGGGGAGCAATTACCGTGTACCCGTAACGACGCGCGGCAACAAGACGAACGCAGGCCTGAACGACGTGCCCGTTCGCAATCACCGTCGCAATCGAGCAGTGATATTAAACAGCTCGCCGCGTTACTAGAAAAGATGACGCATACTCATCCACCGCCACGCCAAGCCGCCGACTTACCTGTATTCACTGGAGCGATCAACGAGTGGCTGCCATTCAAAGCAGCTATGAGGGACTCCACGCAGCTGTATCGTTTCTCGCCGATAGAAAACATAGCGCGCCTACGTAACAGCCTGCGTGGGGACGCCCGCGACGCAGTGGCAGCGCTACTACACACCGCGAACAATCCAGATGTAATCATGCGGACACTGGAACAATGTTTTGGCAGGCCAGAAGTAATTATAGACAAGGCGCTGGATGATATGCGGAAATTACCACGACCGGGAGCTACCGCAAGCGAACTAAACGCGTTCGCAGTAAAACTACAAAACATAGTCTGTGTTTTACTAAATCTCGACAAGCGGAGCTACCTGTACAACCCGATGCTGACTCGGGAAGTATTAGAAAAACTTAGCCCACACCTGAAGTCCCGGTGGTGCGACTATGCGGAAGAGAACGAGGGAACAACGGATCCAGAGGTCGTTGTATTATCACGCTTCCTAATGCGTGAAGCGAGCCGTGCGTTAAAACACACATATGCGCCCGCCACCGCTTCGACAGCGACCTCTAGACGCGAAGTATTGAAGCCTGCCGCACCGCAAGTCGCCGCCAGAAAGAGACAGAACGTCTTTGCTACGGTGGACACAGAAACCGAACATCTGTGTCCTAGCTGCGATAAGCCTCATCCGTTGTCTCGGTGCCCGCAATACAAGGCACTGAACGTCGAGCAACGGTGGGAGCTAGTGAAGAGCAAAGGCGTCTGTTTCAAATGTATTGACAAACGCCATCGTCGTGTGTACTGCAAAGGAAAGCCGTGCGGTATTAACTCCTGTCGTCGTCCGCATCACTCGTCGCTTCACAACGACAGACCAAGCGATAGCGAAGAGCAAGCTCGGAACAACGTGACACCGTCAACGAGCGAGACGGTATTGGCTGTCGCAACAACTATAGAACCGAGACAGATTATACTAAAAATCTGTCCGGTGACTATATCGGGCCCCAAAGGAGCGGTGAACACGTACGCTCTGTTGGACGAGGGCTCGACTATATCGCTAATCGACGAGAACTTGGCCAAGGACATCGGAGCGCATGGACCGTCACATCCACTGCAACTACAAGGCGTCAATATGGGCAAAGAGTACACGAATAGCCAAATTGTACAAGCGAAGTTGTACGAACCGGGCGGCAATAAGAAGCACGAGTTCCGAGCTCGAACGATAAAAGGACTCCGACTGCGCGAACAAACAGTGTCTCTAAGCACACTCCAACACGCTCACTTGCGCAATTTGAAAGTGAAGCAGGTGTGCTATGAGAAGGCGAGGCCGCGTATATTGATAGGTACGGACCACTGGGAGATGATCGTATCCAGAGAGCTACGCGTCGGCAAACCGAACCAGCCGGCGGCGTCGAAAACTCAACTGGGTTGGGTGGTGCACGGAACCGCACCACACGTGATCATCGGCCACAGCGAAGCCCTGCTACACATATACGCACCTGAACGCAACACTGGCAGCGAGATCCGGAACGAAAGTCTACACGAGCTCGTAGAACGGCACTTCAAAATAGACGCGCTCGGCGTAGCCCGCGAACCGAGAATCAGCGACGCCGACAAGCGCGCGACGCGAATACTCGACGGAACGATCCAACAACGCAGTGAAGGCTACGAAGTAGGTCTACCGTGGCGCCGCGACGACGTAGTACTACCTAATAGCTACAATATGGCGCTACGACGACTTCACTCTATAGAAAAGAAAATGGATCGTTCCACAGAGTTTGCGGCGGCGTATATAAGTCAGATCAAAAACTTGTTTAAGAAGGGCTACGCCGTACGCTACGAGGGACACGAACAGACTAGCAACATCAGCTGGTTTTTACCTCACTTCGCTGTATTCAACCCGAACAAACCCGGCAAGCTACGAGAAGTATTCGATGCCGCGGCACGCAGTGGAACTACGAGTTTAAACGACGAGTTATTAGAGGGACCGGACCTGCTACGATCGCTGCAGAGGATTTTATTCCGGTTCAGAGAGAAGCCCGTCGCCGTCACTGCTGATATAGAGGAAATGTTTCTGAGAATACGAATACGCGAAGCGGACCAGCCGGCACAACAATTTCTGTGGCAAGGCAACGACCGGAACAAGCCGCCACAGAAATATAAAATGAGATCGTTGATATTCGGCGCAGCAAGCTCACCGTTCATAGCACACAGTGTACGCGACCGCAACGCTGAAAAGCATGCACGAACGCATCCAGACGCGTTCAAGGCAATAACGCAGAGCCACTAAATGGACGACCTGGTGGATAGCTACGACGATGAAGAAACAGCTATCCACACTATAAGGGAAATACAAGAAGTCCACGCAGTAGCCAGCTTTACGTTACGCGGATGGAGCAGCAACCGAGCGAGCGTACTCAGTGGAACACCGGACGAGCTACGCGCACGATCGCCCGCACAACTTGGCGGGCATGAACAAGAAAAGATCCTGGGCCTATACTGGAATGCAGCTACGGATGAACTAGGGCTTAACACGTCCATGCATCGGGTACCAGCCGATGTACGCGCACGTAAGCGGGCACCTACAAAGCGAGAAGCTCTGAGTGCGGTTATGTTAATCTATGACCCGCTCGGCTTACTCAGCCACTACACGATACGCGCGAAAATATTCCTGCAGAACCTGTGGCGCTTACAGATCGGCTGGGACGACGAGATACCCGAAGAGGACGCAAGTTCATTCGACGACTGGCTACAACAGTTAGAACATGTAGCAAACCTGCGCTTGCCGCGATACTACAGTTTGACACTACGACGGATGGCAGCGAGAAGAGGTTGGCCCGCACTGATGTACAGCGATAACGCGACCAACTTCCGTGGGGCGGACACCGAGCTACACGCCGCCTACGCCGAATGGGCACCTGCGCTACGGGGGGAGAGGCTACGGCACAGCGTCGAGTGGCGCTACATCTCGCCCGGCGCGCCTAACCAGGGAGGTGCATGGGAGCGGCTAGCGCGGTCAGTAAAAACCGCGCTCGCCGCCACTTTGAACGAGCGTGCGCCTAAAGAAGAGGTGCTCCAAACCGTGCTCGCGGAGGCCGAGCATTCGATTAACGCGCGGCCTCTAACGCACGTAAGCGTCGACCCGCGGGACCCAGAGGCGATCACTCCCAACCATTTTCTGCTTGGGAGTTCGACGGGTATGCCTACGACGGGGACCTGCGACACGGCGGACCGGCGTACCTGGCGAGCAACCCAGGCGCTCGCCGATCATTTCTGGCGGCGCTGAGTTAAGGAGTACCTCCCTACACTGGTGCCACGCGGGAACTCAGCCGACAGCACGCGCCCTCTGAACGTCGGGGACTTGGTCGTGGTTGTCGACTCCGCCTTGCCGCGCAACACCTGGCCGCGCGGAATCGTCACGAGAACCTACACCGGACCAGATGGAGGAGGGAGCGCCGACGTGAAGACGAGGAGCGGTGTGTTCCGGCGCCCGACGACGAAGCTCGCCGTCCTGAGAGGAGAGTGAGGCTGCGCAGGCTACGCCGGGGGGAGAACTGTTGCTGACAGCGAGCGGGGCGAGCGAATAACGATAGTCTAATAGTATAGAATGAACAAATAAAGAAATAATACGTGTTAGGAATAAGGTTTATAAATACGTGTTAGGAATAGATATAATAATATGAACTGAATATGTGTGAATATGTGTATTTTAAAACGATTAGAATAAGAATATAGCTAGTTGTATGTTTAAATGTATAAATTTCACTAGTTGTAAGGATGAACCATGCCAGACTCGGAACATCTGGCATGATGACTCATGGTACTGTCGAGAGCGCGCACACAGGGCGTGCGCGCTCATTGGCTGAGCGACGCCCCGCACGGAATCCATCGCACTACCGGTTGCGAGGCAAAGGGCGAGGTTAAATATAGCGGAGAGGGCGGCAGTACTGCGATCAGTTCGAGAAACACCACAACACCAGCAACAGCAAGCAGCGAATCTACAAGCAAACTACAGTCAAGAACGTTATTAAGAAACCACATTGTTACTACGAACTACTGTAACTTTGTAAGAAACAAGAATAAAACAAGCGCTATTAATTTAGCACACATTAAAATATTGTGGACGTCTTTTATTCACAATAATACTAAACTTTGATAAAAAAAAGCAACATGGCGCGTAACCGAAAAACGTGACGATTGCTACAAAATTTCTCCCATACGTCGATAAAGAAGTTTCACTTCAAAAAGATCATAGATAATTTTACAGTGTATGCGCACGTCAATTACGCTTCGCAACTCTTCCATGTTGTTAACATGAAATGTAAGCATCTATACGAAAATTGCTTAAACAATAATTCATTTACCATATTAGTGTACTTTAAAAAAACGTGTGCAGTTCACACGTAGAAGAAGTAAAACCTTCAGAAAATAAAATATCTTCTTTAAAACCTCATTCAGCATTCAGCATTCATCAGCGAGATTCGAACCATCGACCAAAAGTACTATACATAGCACAGTGCGTACAAGTCTGGTTGTCACACAGACGAAATCCACGATTGTCGTGAATATCAGGACTTGCACCATGTATAATGTATTCTATTTCATTCAATGTACGTGTTTATTTCTTATTAGTATCGCTTTTTCGTTTCAACAAGTTTCAAATCACAACGATGCTAAAGAAGTTTTCACTTCAAAAACACTTATTATCTAAACACAATTATTATTATAATAATTAGGTACCAACAAAATATTGTGCAGTAAAATTCATATTAGTGACAATTATTATAAACATATTTCATTTGAAAATGTCAAAAATTATGAGTACTGCCCTCGTTATTCCGTTCCAGTTTTCCTTCATCGACGTTTCTAGATTTAGCGTGCTGCCACCATCGACCTCGTCCTCACTTAACATCAAGTAATATCGTGAGCGAAAACCAAACTCGATAAAATACCACGAAACATATCGTACAATTATTAAATTTAACTAGATCAAAAGAGGTAAATTTTGACTGCAATAATGATTAAGTTTGAAATTGAACCGCCTCTCTCAATTATGTCTAAAAACTCTCACTCTGCCAGTTTTGAATTATGACTTCTGTCGTTATTTAGGATTCTCGAATCTTTTGCTATACTTATTCAACTAAAAACTTATAATATTTGATTATGCTATCATCCTTGTCCCAAATGAACGATATTTCTAGTTATTTTGTCATCGCTGGTCCACTATTCATCAGTTACTGCAGAGATGATTCATAAATAAAAGTACTTATTAGGAATTACATAAAAAATAATATACATTTTAATGTAATATTTACCGGTATCCAGATATAGCGTTAAGGAGAGAACTTTTGCCAGCTCCAGAAGGACCCATAATGGCTACAAGCTGCCCAGACAAGAATTTCCCATAAACGCCCTTGATGACCACTTTACCAGGAACTGAAACAAATAAATAAAGTACCTATTTTAATCATTTCTTTTTTTCTTTATATAAGGGGTTTTTACAGCTGGTGTATGTCATATCCACATTCTACCAAAAATAACATGATTTCTACATAAAATAAAATTACACTAAACTATTAACTAAATAAAAAGACTATATAATTCTACCCCATAAACAATAACTATTAAGATTAAAGTTCCTCTGCATACCAGCGGAACCGAAAGCCGGTTATTGTAGTTAATTAATTGAGATAAATAATTGAAATTGGATATTTTAATTGAGAAGCTTAGAAAAACAGAAAAGTTTCATGTTGTTCGGTGTAATAAAGTAAAATAGATTTATTTCGTTAAGCATGTGCAGGTAAATATCAAACAATCATTAAAAAACATTAAGTTTAATTGATACAGCTATATTTTGACGAAGTAATGTATTTTTTAATCTTTATGTCATTTATTTTGGCTTACCAACATAACATAGCATTATGCGTTGTTAATAACAACTATACACATTAAAAAACTAGTTTTAGATATAGGTGATTGGTGAAGACGGCGCGGCGTGCTCAGACAACATATCTACTTATTATTATTTAGATGAGTCAAAAACAAATTAGGTAGGTACCTATATGTGTTATCAAGTACACCTCTTAATAACTGCATATACCTACATTTTTTAAATAGCAAAAATTAGCTTAGTAATTTAAAGCTGGCAAATGCAAACGCAAAAATCCGAAGAAGGTGACATTGGCAAGCGAGTCACAGAATTAAAGAGAAGGTAGGAGAGGCAATTGACAAGATGAGAAGACAGACGATGGATGATAGAGGTTTTAGAATGGAGTCTCAAATTTGGAAACCGTCTGTCGGGCAAACTATCAAACGACCAGGTCTGACGATTTAGTGAAGTCACTATGTACACTGTATACTGTAGGGTATGAGCAACGCAGTCTTGAAGAATGACGTGGAGAAGAAGAGATCTATACTCAGTAGTAAGTAAATGTAGGCTAAATGTGAGGAACATATGACATATGAGGAAAGGCGCTGGTACCTTCCTTATTTCTATACTATTAATATAAAGTCCAATATATTGTTTTTTTGAACGCGCTAATCCCAGGGAATACCAGTCAGATTAGAAAATAATCTTTTTGCATTTTATAGTCTATGTATTGAGGAAACTTATGAGCCATGATGAGAGCAAGTCAAGAAAAATGGTGTAAAATAATAACAGATTGGTATCGTAGAAAAAGTAAGCGGGGTAGGGGAAAGCTAATAAGTAGATGTGAGGAAGAGTTAAAGCATGCATGCCCTAACTGGAGGAGAGTGGCCTGTGGTAGAACGCAATGGAAACAGCTAGAGGAGGCTTTTGCCAAGATGCTACTGAATTAAGGGGCATATTGGAACAACATTATAAAACAAAATAAAGAGGTTATAGAAATAAATAGACCATACAACTTAACGCTAGAACTTTAAAGAGTGGAGTAGTAGGAATTGCTTGAAAGAGTAGCAAATGCTACGGGCCTCGCGCGAATGGGGCCCCGCATATTTAAACCCACTCATCTCTGCCTGAGCGTAATTTTTTGAGTGAAACTTATTAAGATGTGGTATATTGAATTTACTTGATATCACAGAAACGTGAAACGTTACAACTTTTCCTACTAAGACAATCCACGTCAGACATTCGGTAACCGACTATTTCCTTGGCGTAAATAAAACACCGAATTTCATACAGTAAACGCACAAGACTATTAATTACCAACAAAATTGTAACGTATAGATAGCAAATAAACGTATTGAGTATTGAATAGTTTTTTACAACTTTATACTTAAGAGCCCACAGTAGATCAAGCGCTCTTTGAAAAAATTTGCTACGGGCCCCGCGCTTGCTTAATCTGGCACTGGTAATATGCTATCTGGTAAGCTGTATGGGAAGTGCATAGAATTGTGCATTGAATCTGTGTAGTAGAGTGAGCGAGCGGTCTTTATTTCCTACTCTATGGGGAAGTGAGAACAAGGATATGCAACACGGGTTCGCTGGCTCCGCGGCGGAGACTTATAATTATAACTATGGTAACAAATATGACAGCTGAAGAATTATTATTCTACGATAACATGCAAAAACTTTATATACCTAAGTATCTAAAATCGATCGCCTAGATAGTAATATCATGAGTCAAAGTCATAATGGACAAAGCTGACATAAGTACTGATGAGTAACATTTTTGCTATAAATTCTGCGAGTAAGATTTAACGATGTTGCTATAAAACTGTTTTTGCTCAACTTATGAATTTATTCACGTGAAAATATCAGGTAAAAATGATAAAAATACCAATTCCTTTTCCAAAATACTTTAAATGTCTTAAACTTCTTGTAAAACGATTTATGTAATTATGTGTACTTTATGCATAAAATTAAATTGGCCACACCGACAATAACTTTCAATTGTATTCATATACATTTATGCCAAAAATTTGCCTATTAGTTTTGGGTGAAACTATAGTAAAACATGCACAATGTATACAACTCGAAAGTAATTGTTTTATTTGAATTACCAAGTTATCGATCAAACCTACTTTGCCGACTCATTTATCACAGTAGCCCTTACATAGTTTGTGTTGCCTTAAATCAATTGTTATTAATATGAAGGTAGTTATCTACTCATCCATTATTAAGCAAAGTCATCAAAGGCAAAGACATCTTAAAATTGATGCCACTGTGTTACAATTGAAGTGTATTATTAGACCTACTGATACACTTCAATTGTAAGACAGTGACATACATTTTAAGATGTCTTTGCCCTGCCCTTTAAACATTACAAATTGATATTGTTCCAGTTCATTTGCCCAATGACTCTGACAATTATTGAAGGTTAGATTTATTGTTCTTTAGTATGATTTTTCTTGCAATGTTATATTGTACATCTACTTATTATTGATTTAGTGATTAATATTACAATAACCATTCTTTTAATTTTATTAAATTTCCATGAAAGTATCTGCAATAATGTCATTTTTCAAATCAAATCAGATCTCAAAATACTGATTGAATTTAGGATCTAAGAAGGCACTTAAAACGTTTCAACACCACCACCTGTTCGAAAAATGTTCCAGTCACCGAGAAGAACTCGCAGGAAATTCGATAGGGTTTAAAAAATTATATTATATGAGTAATTATCGTTGATAATTACTAATTATATTTTTTGGATATATGTTGGGAATCATTTCAAGACATGAATATCATTCACGTAATGATCCACTCTGAAATAACCTTTTAACAGTAAACTGCTTGACTTGGTCCTTCAACTCATTGTCTGGCAATTTAGTAATATGCTTCGGAATCTTGTTAAAGAACCTAAATACCACAACCTAAAAAACTTGTATTAGTCTTACTAAATCTAAAATATGACAGGATTATTTTGTGTTTAATTCACGCACTAAAGTTAATTTAAGTTAAGTTGACTTCGTACTATTTTCCAATCTTCAAACATGGCTCGACAAAGATGGTATTTCCCTTATTAAAACAGTCCAGGGAGTTTTTGTGGCAACTAACTACTTACTATACAGGGTGTAACATTAAAATGAGTCAGTAAGGGAAACTCTTAGACTATAAGAGATAGAGGAATTTGTATATTCCAAAGAACCATGATATCGATTTTATTTGGATTCGAAAACTGCATTCGTAGATTTAAAAAAACCTTAAACACGAGTCGGGAATCGAACATAATCATTTTAAGAAAAAAGAAGTTAGTCATTTTATTACGATAATAATTGAAAGTGTAGGTTATAAGGAAATGTTCACAATAACTGTCAGTAATTTGCTTGGATTCAATAGTGATCAACTCTTTTAGGTAACGGTTTTGTGTGTTGTGTGAGGTGCAGTTGAGATTTCTTTGTATGGAGTGCTAGATATATATGCATTCATTTGTCAACTCCGTAACGTCACCGTATCAACTCGCACGAAAGCAGTCTACATGCGAACGGCGAAAGGACCGCGAGTTGTCAATGCAAGGACGATGCGTCGTTGGCGCAGCGCGACACCACGTATACCCCGATAAAAATCGCTCACTAACTACTCGTCGATTCCGCGGCGATCACCCGTCGACAACGAGTGAACGTCGAGCGAGGTGGCGGTGATTTTTGGTTTGATAAGTAAGTGACGACCCTAAGACTTAAATATTACTGGCGTCATATAAAGAATTTATAACTGTGTTTGTCGATTAAGTAGTCGATAGCAATTATGCAAATTCATATTATAATATTTAGAAAAGCTCGTCTCTTATTTGGTACATTGTCTCCAGTTTTATATTCCATTAGTATTTTTGTATTTTTTTTAATAATTAATTTAATTTAATTATCCTGTTTGTAATCTAACTTATTAAAAAAACCTCAAAGAACCATGTCATGCAAAAGATAACTAAGAATATCAATTTGGTATTGATTTTAGTATACATTTTGTTACAGTTTTTAATCAAATAACATTATAGGAAGAATTTACAAACAAGAAATCCACATAAGGAATTTTAGTTAAGCATATATGTATAATTATACTTTTTATGTAAATTTATTGCTTACTCATGTAGTCATGTATGATATGACTGTCGCTGACGCATTGATACTTTGATCTTGAGACTTAAATAAAATATATATTGCCAAGTATTTTTTACTTTATCAACACACATTAAATAAAATCGTAACTGTCATCTTTCTGGATATAAATTAGATTTAAAAAAAAATTAAGGGTAAGCGATTAAAATCATTTTTAAATGTTTTTTCTTTGGTTGTTTCTTAGAACACACATCCATCTGTAAATCAATGTATCAATATAAATGTAATTTTCTGATTAATATATGACGTATCTTGGCTACATGGATCAATCAACTGTTGGCTTCATACAAAACTTATTAAATACTAACAACAACTTCCGTTATCGTTCAGTGTATCCGGGTTGAATTTTATTGTAGCGAAAATTGTTTCGGTAGGCCATGTTTAATCACGTGAAAGATAGTATGGTACCAGGAATAAAAGTGTAAAGACGTTACTCTGTTTCTATGATACTAAGTCTGTCGTTGTATGCTTATTACATAACTTATATATATACCCACACTTTGGAGAGGTTAAAGTTTTTTTTAAATAAATTTTATAAGAATACAAATCTCTTGAAACCGAAGTGATTCAATCCGCGCCCGAAAATGGCAGTAATAGTCCTTAAAGAGGAGTTGAGTACCAGAATTGAAAAGAGAAGAAGAAACATAACAAGGGAGTTTTTGGCGGGCTCTTGATTTATTATTTAGTGGTTTTAATTTTTTCATCATAAATATGAGTTATTTGACCGTTTATTATAGTTTGGTTATTGTGCACAAGTGAAGTGGATTAGAAATAATAATGGGTATTCTGAGATGTCACAAAAACTCAGGCGAAGACTCGAAGTTAGGACACTGTGGTCAGATGAAGACTCAAACTTTTAGTAGGTGATAATCATATTTAATATCAAATGGTTGCCAAAATAGGGAACAAGCAGAGGAAATTTAACAAGAGCTATGGAAACACTGCTGAACGTTTACGTATTTACTATGTTAATTAATCATAACTTTATCAATCACAAAGGAAAACATCGAAAGGTAAATATTTGTCACACAAGTGTCATAGTTAAGCACCTTGACCTACGTAATATGTAAATTGTAATATGTAGCGATATTGGTAATGTTACGCATTCAAATGCAAGTGCTAAATAAGTAATAATAAACGATAGGAATCTATATAAATAAGTCTTAGTGGTCTATCTGTAATTTACGTACCTACGTCACATAATGACATTATTCTTACATTACATTTCCGGATCGGCTATATCGATTTTTATGATTTTTTTACACGGGAACTTATACCATTCCTAAGCTTGTAGGCTATAAGAATTGTCTATAACACTTACAATTCGTAATGGTATTATAAGAATTATCAATATTACTTTATAAAAGAGACGTTTTTATTAGCTCTCAACAAGATTTATTTGTAAATAGGAAATTATTTTATTCTCAATTATTATGCAATCATATAGAGAGAAGTGTCAAAAATTAATGTAAAAAAATATTCACCTTTTGCGTACTAAACGTATGGGCAGCGCTATATAGATTTATTTATATCATATCAGTTTGCTTAACTCTAATAATTATTTTGTTAATTTTTAATATTATTATTTTTTTATTTCGTTCACAAACCAGACTTCACACTGGTCAAAATTTATGCTTCCAAACACGACTTAAGCTTTGAAGCAAACAACAAGAAAAATTATCAGTAACATGTCTTTCTTTATACTGTTATATCCAGAAAACATTGGATACGATAAGAGTGTTGTTGTCCTGCAAAGAGGAGTCATGAAAGTTTTCCTGTTAGTTAAACGACTGCCCGGACGTGGTACAACAAAGTTAATTTGATTAAGTTAGTTAATTAATAGTAAGATAATATTATGAATTAAGGACACGATAACAACAACGACAGTAACAGGAATTCTCTATTTTTTCCAGCTTTATCTTTAGAGGTACCAGTTAAAAACCTCTTAAATACATCATCCACCAGCTTAAGTTATCTTTTCCGTACAAACCAGTATTAATATTGTAGCCTTTGTTCCGTATTACAGATTTACGTAGTAGTGTTATTTTCCAATCTGCAAAATATTACTTCATACTCGAACTCAATCCGATTTTAATAGTCGATCTGGCCTTTTTTGGCATCGAAATGTTTTATGTTTTTCTTAAAACATGCACGATTTTGCATTTATAAAATTCTAGCATTTTTTTGTGATCGTTCACGTTTATGTTTAATTCTACTTTTTTCTATCCACTTATACAGACGTTTTTTATCCCGTTCTAATTAGTATGTAGTATTTTGCTTAAAACAGATAAAGACAGTTTAACTCATTTGTACGTGCGGCTCTATGTTTACAGCCAAGTTACACAAGAGAATTATATTAGCTATTTTACTAACATATTGTTCTGTATTTTTTTTTAAACGTACATTCCTACTGCTATAATTAAAAGAACAGTTATGGAACTTGGCACCCGTTAGGTCTCGTCTCTTTTATCGGTGACAACGACTAACCCGAGTGTCCCGAGTGCCCGAACTTGATACTTTTTTCACATTTATGTTTTGTTGGTATCTACAATTATTTAAAATGAATAAAGTTATAACCGCATTAATAAATTTTATATCTACGCAAAATCCAGGATTTTTATAGCGTGGTCATATTCAATTATTTTAATAAAAAAGGTGTTCTCGGGGAATAACGTATTATTTAACACATTGATGTAAGTTTTATATATGCACCACACAAAACAACTGATAAACCATTGTATTACTGAACGCACACCTACTTCGCGAGACCACCTTGAGGGGCTGCGTCCGAAATACAATGTTTTGAATCATAGGGAAATTTCTTTGGAGATTTCTTTCTACTTGGGCCAGTCAGTCTGGTAGAATACGTGCACCCTACAGACGATCGTAGCCAAATAACCTTGTGTTGTGTTCTTACGCTGAGTAGAATTTTTAGAGCTCCTTGTGATAGGGGGTTCAAGGTCGGCATCGCGCTAGTGATACCTATGGTAACACAAGCGTTTATAGGCTACGATAACCGCTTACTATCAGGCGGGCCGTATGCCTATTTGCCACTTTTGTTATATAAAAAAAAAACACAGTAAACTTTTACTTACCGCAAGTCTCATAATAGGCAAAGATTTTCACCAACTTAAGTAAGTGTATATATTATTAAATTAGCTGACTCACGTAACTTCATCTGCGTCACATGATAGAAGCGTTCAAAAGGAATAAATATTCCCTGTTTTTGCACCATTTTTCATTGATCTTTCGCCCCTATTGATCGTAGAGTGATGTTATAAAGCCTATTAGCCTATGTTTATTTATAGCTTTCCTCGATAAATGGGCTTCCCAAAACTAAATAATTATTTCCATTCAAACCAGTAGTTCCTGAGATTAGCAAGTTCAACCAAACATACAAACTCTTCAGCTTTGTAATATCAAGTATACATTACAAATACGCAAAATAGGTATGGTATATACGATTGTTATCCTGTATTGGGGGACCTTGAATTAGTAATAGGTAATTAAGTATTGTTATATTAAATGGCTGAGAACCAGTAGGTACTACTTAAAATTTATTTAATTTATGCTTGTGTAAATAAAGACATAATTATAATAATAATACCAGCCTGTAAGTGTCCCCCTGTTGGCCAATGAGGCCCTTTCCCGAGGGAGAGAAGTTGATAAATGTACGCAAATTCCGTATTATTTGTTGGTACGTGGTCGGGTTCGAACCTGTGGACATCGAGTGATATTACGCTGGTTTACACCACATTGACCACTATGACTACTAATCAAACACGATAATATTTGACAATCTAACTGGAACAAAAATGTCAAGACATAAAAAACCTGGACTTTCATACCCAACGCGTTAACAGTTATTTAATAAAAAGCTTAAAATATTATATAGGATCTTAAGAGTAAAATCTAAAAATTACAATAAAACAAATGGGAAAGCGGAAAATCACTGAAATAAGCAAAAATAAAATTGAAAGCGAAATTAAATACTTATATAATTTAAATTAAAAATGTAAAATTATATCAATCGAGCAACTGATTGCGACTTCGTTCGCGTTAATTACAATATTCAGATATCTAATAATAATAAAAAATATAGTCTCAGGAATAATTAATGTAACTTTCTATCAGTACAAGAATTTCTAAAATCGAGTCAGTAGTTATGGAAAATTACCTTCTACCTTGACCGTCACACACAAGGCATACAGGGGTGACAGCGTTTTGATATACACATGACATAAAACTGATATGATTAGGCGTCTTAAAGTTATGTCGTACACGTGTGATTTTAATGTAGCATCATACTGATGTAAAAACATAATTTCAATGTGATGTCATGGCATTCTTTTTAAACCAATTATTAACTCCTAAGTAACACGGCAAACACGAATATTAATTCATTCAACTTCCGAAGTAATTTGAAAATTTAGTTGATATAAAAGATAATATTATTGTCTTTATCGACCCTTCACCGGCGATATTTTTATCAAAATGATGTCTGCGTTGTCATTTCCCACACCATTAATATATTAAGCGGATGTACGTCACAGATATATCAGACTTATTACATTAGCTATTACATAAAAAAAGTACGAAATATTGAGTCATTTCGAACTCATTACTGAGTATTTTTCCATAATTCATTAAATTGCTTGATATCATTCAGATGATTGACATAAATCACTGTGTTCACTGGGATATAATAACAGTATAAATATTTTAAAAAAATATAACTATAATGGGTAGAATTGTTAAATATTTAATATAATATTAAGCCTATTCAACCGACAGACGACAGATAAAATAAATGAAACGTAAAATAGAAATGGAAAACTTCTTTAATGTGCAATAATATTTTATACGTCATGTTGACTCATTATTGTCATTGTTTGAATTATTGTTTATACTTATTTAATGTTTGTACCTACATGATAGATAAATAATTATATTAATGACACATCCGTCCTATTATTATACATATTTATGTTTACGTTTCATTATTTGGCAATAATACGATCTGAAGTGCTTTGTTTCTGGTAGTTTAAAAACATATGGAGCGATGGTGGCTTCTTGGTAGCGCACTCGGACACCTCACCGATCAACGTGAGTTCAAATTTATGGTTCTTTATTTATTATGAATTATTATTATTTATTTATTTATTATGAATCTTTTTATGGTTCCGAAGTCCCTTGAACCTCTATAGTTTCGCTATGTCTGCGGCTTAGCTCAGAGATTATTAGTAGGTACTAGAAAGCTGTGAATCGGTATGGGCATACATAATAATCATACTGACAAAGTGATAAAATAAAATCATTAAATTTTTTTTTAGGACACCTACCCTTTACGTCATATGTGGGGATCATTTTATAAATTCTTTTTTGTATTTCTTGAATTGTAGAGTGTTGTTGGATAGGTAGTTAAAAAATATTTCGGGTGTGTGAAAACCATTTTTCGATTCAGGAATCCGTTTGCGAAATATGTATACTTAAAACTTTAAAATGCTAATTTTTTTAGAGACAAGTGTACCCCCAGCTAAATGCTTTGTTTTTGGATATGTGAAAATTCATGGTCGTAGTATATTATAATGATGTTAAAAGGAAAACTACCAGAGGTGAGTAGGCTTTGTAAGTTAACGAGTAATAGTCAATCAACTTTTTTTTTTAGAACTGACTACGCATTCAGGTTGAGGTCCTTAATCAAAAACCGAGCCGCTGATGGCTTTTACATCTTTACCGGGCTTGGGGGCGAGCGCATAAGGCACTTAACCATAAAATCGAGGGCAACATGCGCGCAAAGGTGCCAAAGTGGCTAGACCTCGAATTGGGCTGTTACCGTGATTTTTAATTAAGTTGCGATCTGACTATCCGTAAAAATTGAACTAAACTAGCATATACATATATACATGTCCCTGCCTCCTGAGAGGAAGGAAGAAAATTGTGTATATGTATTTAGTGATCTGAAAATATAATCTACATTAACTAGCGTAAAAAAAGAAAATAAGAGGTTCCTTACAGAACCTATGTACCTATGTGGTGTGCACGTATGTATGAACATATAGTGTGTAAGTATGTATGTGCGTAGCTAAGATTGCACGTGCAGTGTCACTTTTATCGCGCGGAGTCTGGTTGAACTTTAATTTGGTACAAATTCCAAATTAGAAAATAATTTTGTAAATTTCCATTCTTTAGCCCTCTCTCCTCCCCTCTCCTCTCCTGCATATTGTGACTGGCAACTACAAAACCCTGCACTGTGCGAGGCCCATTACGCACGTGGCAAATTTTTAACTAATGGCAGTTGTATTATCCACAATTCTGTCAACGCAAAATATCACGTAAATACTTTTCTAATTGCTATTGATCTTCAAGCAAAGCACTAACAAGATCGCGGCTTCATTGTTTTTGTATTGTAGATACTGTGCTTACTATCAGAATACCGTTATGCTGTAAAAATACTTCTGAACATATTTTAGCCTTGTTTGGGAATTCACTATAATGGTCTAGTTTCCACACGGTCTCAAGGGACTTCTGGATTTTTGAAGTGAAATCTTCTTTAAGCGTGTTGATCGATTTTTAGTAACGGGAAAACTCATGGGTTCGCGTGAACTTGGCGTCACCGATGACCTGGACATGCTCGTGACGTATTGCGCTTTCGTCAGACTAGCGACGCGTAGTATACGCATATATTCCATTGTATACACTCGATTGTATCATATGCATGTTTTACTTTTTGATGTGTATAATCTTGTGATTTCGCGTCACCGACATACTCTGCAATAATTCAGACTATACCTATATATTAAAAATTCAAAATTGTTTTTACTTCTGTCGGCAATCCTTATGACTGCCTCAGTTTTTATACAACTAAGGTAGTAAATAATCATACGGATCGTCTGTTAGTAAGCGGCTATTGTAGCTTACCGCAAGAACACAACGCAAGGGTATTTGGCTGCGATCTTCTGTAGGGTGAAGGTATTCCCCCAGCCGGACTGATCCTAAGTAGAGAGAAATCTCCAAACACATTTCTCTGTGCCCTACCTCTCATAACTAAAAATAGTCTCGTCTCCAAATCTCGAGTGTCTTCTGTATTTATATTCATTACTTTCTTTTACTTCTGGAGATTAATTTATCAATGTAACCTATTAATATGAAATTCTGTCTGCTCATTTTTTAAGATATTCACATATTTATTTTTGGTCAGATTCTCTTACTCCTGTATTAAAACTATTATAATAAACAGAAGTATACTTTACATCGATAACAATTACTAAAACGGATATTCAATATTTAGTGAACAGGTTTTAATAAAAAACTGCAACATACCAGATGGATTAAATAACTAAATATGAATCACAATAATAATTCTGTAAATTATATAATTCCTATTTATAAAATTAAATTGGTGTCCAGTTTCCTTTTGAGTATAAGTAGTTTTCCTTATTATATCTCGTAAAGAACTAGTGAATATAAAATGTTGTTTGCAAAATGACTAATTATATGTATATGTTAAATCAATTATACTATTCGCTCTAAATACATATAATAATTTGTATCAGTATTCTTATATATAAAAAAATTATAATTTTCATTAGAACTAAATTGCATTTCGTGTCCATGGTCAAAACCAGTCTAAAAAGTCGATTCTAATAGAGAATGTTTTTAATTTTTTTTCTAATGGTATGAAGTAGTATGCATCGGTACAGGCAATTTAATATTAAGTAGAACCTGCATTTTTATAGCTATTTGTAACCAACCTTAAAAAGGAGCGCAGCACAAAATGAGACCAGTGTAATACGAATTGGTGCTACCCCCGAAGAAAGAAATTAATAGTTTCATGTGGTAGTGCGCGTACTGAAAGTATGTAGGTTAGGTAACATTGAGATCAGATCATAGCAATGAAAACACTATAGCTCTAAACACTATCAAAAGCATTATTAATACCAGACTTAGTTATAATACATATGTGCAAATTTTACAAGACAAAAATTCGGCCTTGTATAGAATTCTATTCGCACCTCTGGGACGGATCTGCAAAATATTAGGTCGTTACATATGAAATTGGCTTTTTGTTGAACTGATCACTTTGATCTCAAATATCGGTCGTTTGGTTAGGAATTCCAAATTGAAATATATTTTTAATTTAGGTTTGTGTATTTGTGTTTAGAATCTAGTGATTCATTTATTTTCACACCATTTGATTTTTCTTTGACATCGTTCTTTTCACAAAGCGTAAAACTTAAAATATCGCGTTATTTACGAATATGAGTTTCACTGTGGCATTAGCGCTGCTGTATGGGGAAGTCACTATAACAGAAAGCACGATACGTTTTTGGTTCCAAAGTTTTCATTTTGGAAATTTTGACCTATGAAACAAACCCCGTGGACGGCCGGAGACCCTAGTTGATAATGAAGCGAATCCATTGCATACCACGTGAGAGTTAGCGGCAGGCTTCGGTGTGAGTGATAAATCAATTTTAATTCACTTGAAACAAATTGTAAAAGTGAAAAAGCTTGAGAAATGGATACCGCATGAATTGATTGAAGCACACCAACAAACACGCATTGAGTGCTGCGTTACATTACGCAACCGTCACAATAACGAGCGAATTTTGAATCGGATTGTTACTTGTGACGAAACATGGATCCTTTACGATAATCGGAACAACTCATTACAGTGGTTAAACCCAGGACAATCGGCCGAATCCTGTCCCAAGCGAAAGTTAACTCATAAAAAGGTACTGGAGTGTTTGGTGGACCAGTGCTGGTGCCATACACTACAGCTTTCTAAAATGTGGCCAGACAATACCGGCAGATCTGTATTGACAACAATTGCAAACCATGTTGGAAAAGTTAACCATTTAACAACCGAGACTAATCAGTCTTCAGCCCACTGCACCGATCTTACTTCTTCTCCCCGGACCTTGCTCCAACAGATTACCAATTTTTTCGTAATTTGGAAAATTTCTTGCAAAACAGCCATCAAAGATTTTATTGATTTTCGCTCCCATAATTTTTTCAACAATGAAATCAATGAACTACCTATAAAATGGCAAAAGTACATAGATAATAATGGTACATACTTCGATTGATTAAATGTATAATTTCATAATATTTTACTTTTACCATATAAAACGATAATTTCATATGTAAGGACCTAATACTTGAACGCCACCATGTATCTTCTCTATCTATATAAAAACTAGCGGTCGCCCAATAAAATGAAATTTGACCAGCGACTTTTTAATCATAGACTATTTTCTGTTTGACATTTGCAGTATGAACCTAAACAATGAATATTATTATATCATTTTCTGTAACTTTTCATTGAGTGACAGACAATGTCAATATTTTAGGAGGTCTAAGTTCAATGGCACTTGTCGGGTTAGGATTATCAGTATTAATTTATTTATTTTAATTTACTAGTTTTTTTTCTGTTTGGGAAATAATTACCACTGATGTGCACTAATAAACTGGATTATAAGCTAGTTAAAGCATGTACAATTTTGAGATTTATTCATATTTTGTTTACAATCTTTAATGTGTGCCTATATAAATAAATACATAATTAAATAAGTAACAGATATTGTAGATAAATTTTAGCTATCTGCACTCCTTCTCCATATAAACTTTAACCATGCCAAATCTCAAAGTCTTCCGTGTACGCAATATGCTTAAAAAGGTACCGAAAGCTTTTGCTTCATGTATTAATATATAGATGATGATAATGATAAACTGATAGAGGTTGCCGTTGTACGCGTATCACGCAAAAGGTACTTACTGGATAGACTTTGATGATTTTTTTTATTCCATCGAAACATGGTCCAAAGCTTAAAAAAATACAATATCTTCATTCAATAAAATGTTATTAGAGTTTTAATAAACTAAGATTTTTAGAAGCACTACGCGTTCACCGATGTGATTTATCGCGGTAGAGATGTGGGGATTATAATATTAGTACAGATTAACGCGAACAAAGTCGCGGACGATAACCACTTATGGATATTATAAATCATAAGATATCGTAAAGCTTTATAAAATTAAATCTGTTTATTATAGCCTAAATTTTATTTTATTCGCCCTAACAGATTTGCATCTTTATTATTTATGCGAACACCCAACGGATTGAATGCAGGCCCTCGTTCATTTTCCAAGAATACACATGTATGTACCTACACATCCTACACACAGCATAGGACTCTTCAAACCGAGAATGCTTAAGTATTCATTGAACAAAGAGACTACAACTCGATGTTCTAATGTTTAATAAGCCCCGACGCAAACAGAGGAAAACGGAAGAACCAATTATTTATTTTTTTTTTTTTTTTTTTGAAAGATTTCCTAATCGAGCGAGTTCTTGCTCTGATTAAAACACTGTGCAACCCTTTGCCGATTCATTCTAGTCGATAAAGGGACTTATGCTATTCTAAAAAAACGTGAAATTACAATAAAATAATTTTATGATCAAAAAGGCGACCCGAATCAGTGTTTGCTATTAAGAGTATAAATAACATTATATTATGCATAACATTCAAAATTGTACCCATTTAGCATGGAAGTATATTAACATAGAATCTTGATTTTTTTATAGCAGTCTGAGATCATAGATCTTCATATTTAAATATTAATTTCAACTTAATACACGAAGTCATTATTGAGAGAAAAAATAAAACTTAATATTATAATTTTTTTTTGCATTTAATTTCACACGAAATATAAAATTTAACTAAAAAATAAAATAAAATAAAACTTAATACATTTACATTTACTACATAATACATTTACATACATTATAATTTCACACAGGATTTGAAATTCCTTATTTTTGCATTTATTGCTAAACTTTTGTTAATTTTATAATCGATTCGTGAGCGTAATTTTTACTATGAAGTGCCGAATACCGTATATATGCCGTTAACCTAGCAATTTTTTTTTACAGCAGAATGAGGCTATATGATATTAATTTTAACTTTATACCTCAAGTCGCTTTCGAGAAAATTGACTTGACAAACGAACAGACAGCCAACCAGCCAAACAGACGGACAACAAAGTGATTCTAGAGGGGTTTCGTTTTTTTTTTCATTATGAGGTACGGAACCCCAAAAAATATTCAAAATTGGCACCTGGGTTGCCTAATTTAGTAGGTATACATACCTATGGTGAATAAATGAGTAAGTGGGTGTTACTTATATAATAGTACGCAGCGCTTGTGATTTTTTTAAATGAATTACTAAACTAATGTTTATATATATTATTAAAGTACATTCACAGTAAATAATTTATGGTATAAATAAAAAAGAAATGAATATGATAAATGCGATCGACTTGATGACTGGATGTTTTCCGAACCGGTATTTTTAAGTTCATAACTTCTTATGTGCCTTCGGGCATAAATTGAATAAAGAATTTTATAATTTTGAGTGTTAATTGTAAACCTTAAAATGGCAACCCTGGATAGTACGTATGCATTTTCGACTTATTCAATGTATTCACACTTTGTACGAAAATTACCATGTTAGTAAATTTTGGTCCCCTAGAAATTAATCATTGAACGCGAACCAAATAACAGAATATTATAAGTCCATACTTACTTTTTTGTCTTTGTGAAAGGTGATACGTCAACTATTGCTTAATTATGTTTACGTTAGGGTGGGTTCCCACCGCGGTAGCCTATAACCCCAATCTCCGATTGAGGTGATACCAACCTGGTCAAGTTTAATGCCACTAATAATCAGGCATGTCTATTTTCCGCTAAACGGAGTCCCTTCCTACTAACTCTCGATAATTATAACCTGAGTATCTTCAAGTCTCGAGTGAATAGCTATCTTCTAGGCAAGCGTGCTCCATCGTAGACCACATCATCACTTACGATCAGATGAAATAGTGGTAAAATGCAAGCCTATCAACAAAAAAAAACTTCTCTTTGCATTCAATTTCAATTGTATAATAATAAGTTCGTTACCAGTTGTAATATCATCATCATTTTCTCGTTCGCACCGACAGAGTGACTAGTCCTCTAGTGACTCACTTTCTATCTATGTGGCCAGTATGTAACTTAACAACTACGACTTTGAAATTTAATAATCAATAAATTCAATTAAATTCATTACCATAATATTGTTTGTTATCTTTCTATTATTGGACTTTGATGAACATATGGGTTAAGTAAATAAAATTAGATTAATACTGTTTGATATTTCAATATTAATTTATGTTTTGTGTCTCAAGATTAATAGTTTTATAAATAATACACATGATAATTAATAACCCAATTAAACTTTATAGTAGCAAGTTCAATGATTATCTACTTACTATTTGACCATTTTATCCTTAACCTGCTTTCTGTTTAGTAAATAAATATAACGATAATAATTTTCAAGGTCACCATTGTATTTGTATATGCATATTATAGGCTTGTAATTTCTTTGAAGGTTTCTCTTTACTTGGTGCAACCCGACAAGTGGAATACCTCCACTCTTCAGAAGATCGCAGCCAAATACTCTGGCATTGTCCCTACGATGAGAAGGGTTTCCAGAGCTCCTTGAGGTAGAGGGGTTCAATGTCGATGATGTGCTTTTGATACCTATGGTTTTACAATCGTCCATAGGCTACGGTAACCGCTCACCAACAGATGAGCCGTATGCTTGTTTACCACCTTTGTAGTATAAAAAAATATTGTAGACAAATATTTTTTATTGTATACTTCGTATTGAAAAAATCGAAACACCCCTGAATTTTGGTTTTGAATGAGTCTTATGAATTTTTACGCTGAAACAATAAAAAAATAAAGTCAGTTCATTGCTGATTTTATAAGGCGTCGTTTGATGAACATTGATGTTCCAAATTAAAATTAAATTTCTTTCTCTAGCGTGTTTTGTTCAACAGATATTTTTTTACCCTTTGAGGAGAATGTGTAAAATGTTAGAAACAAAGACGTAAGAAAAAAAATATTTAAAAAAGTTTATTGAGTATCCCGTATTTCCTCCCCGGGCTCTAATGACTGCTTCCATGCGGTTCCTCATGGAACGGATGAGAGTTACAATCTTGTGTTTTGGGTTGCTATACCATTCTTCTCGTATAACTTTTTTAAGCTGGTCAAGCGTCTCTTGAGTGAAATCTCTCGTTCTTACTTGTCTCTTCAACTCATCCCATTGGTGTTCTATGGGATTCATATCCAGGCTTTTTGCTGGCCAACCCATAACCATGATACCAACTTCGTTCAAGTATTAATTTACAATGTTTTCGGTATGAGCCCTGGCATTGTCCTGTATAGAAATGAACTCTTCGCCAATAAAATGTGCGTGGCCATTTACGCGGCCCATTTAATAACGGTAAGCGAGGTCCAGATACAAAAGCAAGTTCGATTTTTCTATCGGCGCTTATGCCTCCCCAAACCGTCTATGAACCGCCACCGTAACTGACTCTATCTTCAGTGCAGCACTGTGCAAAACGCTCTCTCTCTCTCTCTCTCTCTCTATCTACACCTTCTTTCTTCCGTCGTTACCATACAACATGACCTTACTTTCGTCAGAAATGAGAACTTTGCTCCATTGAAGATATGACCAATTTAAGTGCTGACGTGCAAAGTTAAGTCGCGTTCTTCGGTGGTCTACCGTCAACTTTGGGCCATTAGTCCGTTTATGAGGTTTCAGGCCACGCTCCGCGAATCTTCTTCTAATGGTAGAATCGCCCACAGTTAATCCTCGAATCAGAAAGAGCCGCTGCTGCAGTTGAATAAAGTTAAATGGGCGATTTAGTGTGATTGTAGTCTACAGTCATAACTGATTTCCCGGTTATTATCTATTTCTTCATTGTGATGAGAAGAGGAAATCTTGTTTATTTTCTGGTAATATTTGCTGATCGTGACTTTTAAAAGTTCCGGGCAACGATCTTATAGACCTGCGAGGCACTTGGATGTCTTTTAAGTGAGTCATCTGAAAAATAACGACTAGAATAGCATTTATCAAAATAATTTTACTGATATATTGTTTAGCAAACACTATAAAAATATAACTATTATACTGATGTGTTGTTTGCTAGACACATACCGTTAAGACTGATGTGGTTGACTCTTAGACACCTTCCGACGTATAGAGACGTGTGCACCCGCCGCGAACGTTCCCGGCTCATTAACACAAGCATGAACGCGCTATAGGAAGGTATTGAGAATGCGGAAATCAATACATAAGAAATAACACCGCAAGACATGGTTTTCGTTTTTGCGGTGTCTGTCACACTACCACCTCAGTTGCGGAAGGTTAATCATAAGACTCATTCAAAACCAAACTTCAGAGGTGTATCCACAGACCAGTAAAAAAACAAGGGCGATTTGCCTTGAAACAATAGTTGTTCGGTTTCACATGTCTCCTCGGTACAGTTTAGCTCCACCGCCTTACTACACTAACACAAACACAAAAAGTATAAATACGGCACGCGTACTCATATTTCTCACGCATACTAAGAAATTTGCAGCAACACAATAAAGTAACTAATAGTACACGAGCAAAAAGAAGGCGGCGGCGTATCAGCCTGAAGCGACATATTGTTAATAAACACATGTATACAACTAGAGATGAAAATTTACAATCGATATAAAAGTTTTAAATATATACTGGGTATTAGGAGACCGCTCCCGAAAACGAAGACAGACAATAGTACTAATGACACCTTTGATAATGGGTCAGAAAAAAAAACCGATCCTGATGAGAAAAAAAAATCATATTTTTAAAACGTTTTATTAGCATTATTCACCCTCCATCATGTTAGTACAGCCTAATTTCAATTAGCACGTCATCTGGACGGACGAGTCAACATTTACCAGAAACGGACTGTGGAACCGAAGAAATACACTAAATACACTACAATAAATAATGTAGTTGTTGCGGACAGCGAGCGGGGCGAGCGAATAACGATAGTCTAATAGTATAGAATGAACAAATAAATGAAATAATACGTGTTAGGAATAAGGTTTATAAATACGTGTTAGGAATAGATATAATAATATGAACTGAATATGTGTGAATATGTGTGAATATGTGTATTTTAAAACGATTAGAATAAGAATATAGCTAGTTGTAAGTTTAAATGTATAAATTTCACTAGTTGTAAGGATGAACCATGCCAGACTCGGAACATCTGGCATGGTGACTCATGGTACTGCCGAGAGCGCGCACACTGGGCGTGCGCGCTCATTGGCTGAGCGACGCCCCGCACGGAATCCATCGCACTACCGGTTGCGAGGCAAAGGGCGAGGTTAAATATAGCAGAGAGGGCGGCAGTACTGCTCAAGTCCGGTGAAGCTGTAAAAGCCGCAGCGGCTCTGTTTGACGATAGGGCCCCTAAGGCTAACAGTGTAGTCAGTTAAAAAAAAAAAAAAAAAAAAAAACGGCAGTACTGCGATCAGTTCGAGAAACACCACAACACCAGCAACAGCAAGCAGCGAATCTACAAGCAAACTACAGTCAAGAACGTTATTAAGAAACCACATTGTTACTACGAACTACTGTAACTTTGTAAGAAACAAGAATAAAACAAGCGCTATTAATTTAGCACACATTAAAATATTGTGGACGTCTTTTTATTCACAATAGTAGTCTTAAATCAATGTATTTCTGCATCACAGCTTTTATAAGTATTATTAAATAGTTCTTCATAAGTGATTGGTTGAACTAATGAAAATCAATTTTTTCAAAAAGTTTCATACCAGTTAAATGCGGCAAGGATTTTAATATGATTTTATCTAGAAATAATAAACAAATATGTATAATAAAAAATCAAATAATTATATAATAGGACTAGGTGTGGACTGTGGGCATAGAAAAAATATCGACAGCTATCACATCTCTATTTCATGGACGGGTCTATTGTCTTAGTGAAAGTATCGTTGCGACCGCGACCATTCATCCATTGCGCCATTAGTTCATCTTACTCCTTAATCGATTTCTATTAAGCAAGCAATGGTGACTGTTTATATTGAAAAAAATTGACTTGATAGTTCATCACGTTTTAACAAACATTAAATGATATTTTACTGATTTTTAAAGAAAAAACAATAATATTTTAGTATTTACGTATGGAATGAGATGCCATATTTAACGTAATTCACATTACAATTGGTATTTTTACAAACAAACACTGAACATCGTGACATTTTGTCAAAAATCAATAGACGTCTACTCGTTCACGATGTGAATTTGACTACAAACAAAAATCAGCATCAAGTCCAATTCAGGCCAGATGCCTTCGCACTCAACACGCCCCGAACCATATCTCCCTTTTTTTATTGATCTGTGGGTATATCGATTTTTTTGATGATATTGGGCAGAATCGTGCCAGAGATGCGAACAATACTCCATGCACTGCCGAACTTAAGCCTTGTAGACAATGTACAGTTGGCTGGGCGTGATAAAAGCGTCACAATCTATTTAGTATTCACACAGAACGCTTCTAAAGTCTAAATAGCATATTGTTTTCGAACGAAACCTACACCTACACTTAAATCACAAAAATCAAAATATCAAAGAAACAGTTTGGGAAGCAATTTCATCCTATGAAATCAGTATCAGACCTTATTTCTTTTATAGACATATTTTGAGGAGAATCAGTCACCGTGAATTCAGACCGGTACACAACAATGTTACGTGATTTTTTCTATCCGCAGCTACATCAATTTAAAGGTTTGAATTTGAACAAGAACACGGTTTTAATATGATGGTGTGACGTACCAAACTTCTAATGAGTCAATAGCAAATGTAAACGAAATGTTCTCAGGAAAAGTGATATCGCTCCAATTAAAATACCCCTTGACTTCTTGCTATGGATATATTTGAAAAGAATAAAGAGCAAGAAATTGCTGCCATTCTACACGCAATATGAGAGATAGTTGTTGTTTGCGCTCCAGGTTCGAAGAGTGTTTGCATAGAGATGAGTCACACTTTTATGATGTAAAGTTTAAAAGTAAATTTCCCATATTTTTTATTACAATATGGCCATTAGCATTATATATAAGATAAAACAAAGTCCCCCGCCGAGTTATCTGTCTGTCCCATATTTCTGAACGCGATAAACTCAAATACTACCGAACGGATTGTCATACGGTTCTCATTAATGGACGGAGTTATTCAATTAAGGTTTTGTGTAAATTGGCTGAAATATGACAATAATTATTGAAGTTGTCGGAAAAAAATATGCTGACTGGGAGCTTTACTGGCGTGCGCCGCGTGAACCAATACAGCTATATGTGTTACTCTGTTACCCGTGCGAAGCCGGGCGTGTTGCTAGTTACAAACTACGTGTTCGCACAAAACTATTAGGTACATCGCGCATTTTATTTGAAGTAACTATAGCAATCAAATTTTATTACACAAGACCAATTCTAACAAAAAAGAAAACCAACTTTAATAATTTTGAAGAGTTCCCTGGTGTATCTTCGAAGTTCAAGGTCCAATGCCAATGAAATTAGAATGGAATCACCCACGATGTAACTCCTTTCCAAAAGAATTATCCAAATCGGTTCTAAACAAAGAAGTTATGTATATAAAATATATACATTCGAATTGAGAACTTCCGTCTTTTTTTGAAGTCTGTTAAAAAGGAATAATCATAATTATATACTGAATAGAGTTGGCCTCCAGATTAAATTAATTTGCTTAAATTATAAGTTTTTCTGCAAAATTAATTCAGTTCAGCAATTTTTATTATCTACTTTTGTTTAGTTTTCTTGTTTCTTTATATTAAACAAGATAATTTTTAACCAAAAAAGAAAACCAACATCAATGATTTTGAAGAGTTCCCAAGTATATCTTCGAAGTTGAAGGTCCAATGCCAATGAAATTACACTGAGACCACTATTGAGGTATCCCTTATCCAAGAAACAAAGAATCATCCAAATAGTATCACAAACAAAGTAGTTACGGCTAAACATCCATAACAATTGAGTAAACTCAGTATTTTTTTTAACTTGGTTAAAAAAGGTTTCCCTATTTATAATGGGTATTTACATAAGTTACATGGTAAAAAGAAAATAGAATTATAGTGCAATCTAATCTATTAAAGGAAATAAAATGATTAATTACGAACTTGTGAATAATAATAATTATAATATATTTTTGTATGATGTCTTTCAAACTATATAATTAATAAAATTGAAGTGTCTGTTTGTAATGTCAAAATATCAGTTTTAATATATTCATATGAAAGTACATATATACGTTACCTATAACAAAAAAACCATTTATTTTTGTCTGTCTGTTTGTTCCGGGTAATATCCGAAATGATTGGACCGATTTTAACGGGACTTTCACTGGTAGATAGCTGATTTTATAGGGAGTAGCTTAGGCTACTTTTATTTTGGAAAAAGAATTAGGGTTCCGAATAAATAAAAAAGCACTGAATAAATTTGGGCGTTTAAATGGCTTACGCTGAGCAAACCATAAGAGATATAGCAAATTAATGTACCAAATAAATCTTTAATTAAATTAGCAGAATTAATTAAAACTTTATATGACGTGCAAGTGTGGTCAAGGCAGGTGTATTAAATTAAACAAACAAAATTTCTTATGGCATATGGCGGGGTCCAAAATAGTTCGTGTAAATATTAGGGTTTACACCGCATTCCGCGTTACCGCACTCATTCTAGGGGTTTCCCGCATGCCAATGAGACCTGCTGAATATAGGCATCTTTATAGGCAAATTTATCGCAAAAGAGACGGATACTCTTTCATACAGACATGGGCCTGGGTAAAAAATATATGTAAAAATATGAAAACGGTGTAAATTAATAGCTAATGTATTATCAAATAGTCACTGAAAAAAAGCGGATTTTTTGCAATCTAAAAGTAGAGATTTAGGATATTTCGTAAAAGCGTAGTCATGTAATAAACTTCAATTAAACTATTATTAAAGTAGGATTAACATTAAAAAGGGGTTATGTTTATTATCTTTTAAAGTGATTAGTTTACTTATTTTGTTAATTGTGAATTTTAATGATATTGTACGATTTTAAAAACAAAAATATATTCGATTTTATAATCCATATTTCAACTAATTACATTCTGGGCCCAGAAATACCCGCCTCTTTTCAAGCTGAAAAAAAAAGACTTCGGGCTTGCAAACTCTAGTAAATGAACACACTGGTCGGTGTCGGTGTGTTGATCCTTTCTATTATTCTTTAGCCTCAACAGTCTCAATTAAACAAAAAAAATACCTATATTTTAGATTTTGTTAAAATTATTTCGTTTTTATTTGGAAGTGTATTTTTTATAACTTTCGCTTATAGTGCATGTTAATTTTACATCAAGTAGGTTACAATTACAAAAATAAGTTTGCCATTTAAGTTTTATCTTAATAGGATTTACACTAGTAACCATTTTTGCGAAAAATAAATATATAAAAAGGTCGTTTAGCAACTCATATAAAAGTAAGGCCCCACAAATATTTTTTTTTATAATTTTTATTTGTACATGTCGTTAGTTCATCGTTTGTTCTTATTTGTTCGTCATTATTAATCGTTTGTTCGTATATTATTTATTTTAAAAATATTATTAGAGGAAGAGGCTGTCCGTCGTCTGGCTGGATTGGGTTAATTTTGACTGACAAGAAACAGCGGGAGACGGCTGTGGACAGCGGCTGGCGACCGCCATGTACCTACTAATGATAATGAAGTGACACTTCTTTGGGCGTGAGTATAATATATAGTATGATTTTCTTTTCTTTATAGTTGTTATCGTTTTATTACTAATAATTTTATGAAAGAACAAACGTAAATGAATATTTAAAGACTCATAAAAATATAAAAAACTTATAATTAATATTTGGGAGGCTAAGTGGAGAATGCATTTTTATTTATTTTTTATAAATACATAATATACGATCAAACGATTATTTATGACGAATAAATAAGAAGTAACGACGAACTAAACGATATTATGTACAAATTAACATTAAAAAATTAGGGGCTAACTTGTTTTCATCGTGTGAAGAAAATCTTATATGTTAATAGTATTCAAATCTAGACAGACACAAGGCAGTTTGTCAGCCAAGTTCGGAATCCGGGCGATACCAGCCCATATGAATATTTTACTTATTAATAATTAAAACTTGCCAAGTTAGAAATCCCATAACAAAGAAAGTTACAAATTGGTTTGTAAATGAATTGAAGCACTTACTTTCCTACAAATATAATTAAAGGAACTGCTATAGAAATTGGCATCCATTAGATCTCAGCTCTTTTTCGTTGACAAAATACCCTGAACGTCGTTTCTACCGAACTTGGCCCCTTTTTCACATTTATCTTTTATTTGGGATTTATTATCAATTAATCTACAAGATACAAGACAACTACAAGACCTAAAAGATACATGAACTGATTATCATATATTAGAAAAATATTTTTCAGTTTAAAGTCAATCGCGTGTTTCTTAATTTAAATAATTTTTATTACATTTGGTTCCGTTAAGTGTGGTACCGCAATTAACTTAATTGAGTGACTGTTCCGAAAGCAATTTTTTTCTTATACAATTAAGGTGGAAAAAAGCTTACGCCTGATAGTAGGCGGCTATCATGGCCATTGTCACGTCTTGTCACAGGTATCTCTAGCGCATTGCCGACCTTGAACCCCACTACCACAAAAGTAGTTCTGGAAACCATACTTCCAGCAGGAACACAACACAAGATTGGTTTTTGGCTGCGATCTTCTGTAGAATGGAGGTATTTCACCATTTGGGCTACCCCAAGTTGACAGAAAGCTACAAATACATTTTTCTGTGAACTTCCTTCCCCGAGATAACTACATGATAACATGAATATATTACTAACTAGCTGGTACCCGCGACTTCGTCTGCGTATTATTGGATATACACATATTGATCTCGGAACACGATAAATCAAAAAAATCGCCATTGTTGCGTGATTGAATAACAAACATAAAAATTTTCCATTAATTATATTTGTAGGATAACACTGGTTAAACTATTCTAGGTTTTCTTAATATTCTAGGTCAAACAAACACCTATATAAACAAATATGAGCATACTACACACACACTTAAAAAATTTGTTTGTTGAACTAATTTTATACTCAGATATTATTTTTGCATGTTTACATTATAAGCAAAATATTAATATATTTGGGAAGAACATGAAATATTCTAACAAAATTACACTATTAAGAATAAAGAACAGCAATTTGCTCCTTCAATAGTAGTTAAACGAAACTTCACGAGCGGACAAACGTCAAAACGGCCACCATTGCGTGCCGATTATTTATTTATTGATTAATTATTGGTTAATGCTGGCGGTTGAAGCAACGCGGAATCCAAATTATTAATCTATGAACAAATCTTATTGTTATTCATTTGAAATCGTTACACTAGTCATTATTCTCGTGAAGTAACAAGAAGTAGGAATTCCATGCTTCAGGCAAAATCTATCACGTGGGCCTACTCTAAATATGCGCTAATATCCGGCATGCAGTCATATGATTAGTATACTTTACTTCACTTATATGACTGTGGGATTCAAATCCTATAACTTCAAAGCACCATTCAACAACATAATACAAAAATAACTGTTTAGTAAGTGTGACAAAACAAAAATAACATGATGAAGTTAGCCATCAATGATAATAACTGACTTTTTATTTTATTTAACGGTGTATAAATTAACATTATTTTAATTAAATTAAAACACATATTGATATATAGATATATATATATCACCTTTACAAAATTAAAACAGTACTTTATTATTTATCACTGATGACTAACTTCTTCATCATGTCACACTTCCGCTCTACGAAACGCGCTAAAAAGTATCAATTTCAAAAATAAATCTTTTCATGGTCTTTGATTTATGAACAGGGATGTCATATTTATTTAGGACCGATTTTTCAATCGTCAGATAACTTTGTTCTTGAGGAATCATGTTGACGTCTTGGCAGATAATATATGTAAAATGTGTCAAAATGTAAGAATTATTCCCAAAATAAAGTTGTTTGTTGTTTGAAAAATCGTTGCATTAAAATTTTAAATTTTAATAAAATTTACACTGATTTAGACGTACTCGTACCTATTGTGACGTGTATTAAAACAAATTTTAAGCTTTTTACCTGTCTAGACGCAGTATATTAAATATTAAATCGCAGAAGCGATGTATTTCAAAACTAATTAACATAACTATTATAATTCGTAATTACAATACCGGTGAAACCGTGAGGCACTGTTAATTTTAATATAAAGTAGTCTGTGTCGATAAATGAACATTCGCCGACGTATCCATATCTGTTGAACGTGTTTCTTCATTTGCTCTCTTTTCCTTCAATGCACAGACGGTACCGCGAGCGAGTCCTTTAATCGTATTTCTTTGTTTTGTGCACACATACTTGTTTTTCTAGTTTACTTCTATTTGTTTTTTTTTTCTTCTTTAGCCTACGTTTGCTCTCGTTCGCTTGGTCTATAAGCCAGCATTCTTACGAGCCTGACTAACACTTGACCGGTTTTTTATTATTTGTTGTTATACTTTAAGGTTGTTTCGCACAGCAGTGACCGTGATATCGTGGATTACAGGCGCACCATGGAAAAAGCGCGTCCAGCCTCATCATAGAGACGCCTGGGGTTAGCGAATACGTTAGGACCTGTCACCTAGAACGTGAATGACGGTCCGATATCGTCAGAGTTAATACAGACGAACATTCGAGATGGGTCGTCGTCGTATTTAACGTTAACGAACCTTCACCATTTATAATCATTCCTCGGTTAAAAGGTTCAATTCGTCAACTAATTAACGTGTACAACTATGTATGCTGTTGGTTTATTTAGACCGAGGCTGCCGAAACCCAGGCCTGTGGGACAGAAAGTGGCCTCCAACGTATTTGAATTTACGTGCTGCTCCACGCGATTGGTGTCCTGCTTTTTAATTTTTTAAATATTATTAAAGTCCGTGTAAACAAAAGCTTCGTATATTTGAAAAATCTATCTATTTATAGTATTTGAAGATATCAAAATTATAGCCCAGCTACAAAATGAATTGGCTGGCCAGGCTGTAGATTTTGAGAATAATTATAGCTGTGATGCGGTATATCGTTTATTTATTTTATCACAATAGTTCTTGTAGATTTAGTACAATTATGATAACTTCTATAATTATGATGAGTAAGTATGTCGCAAAAATCAGCAGTAAGCTGCGACTGTCATTTCATTTGTGGCAGTTGCCAGCATGGCTTGACAGTTTGTTTTATTCTGGTATTTAGTACATCCACCATATAACCCTGACCTTGCACCTTCAGATTTTCACCTGTTTCGGTCTCTTCAGAATTCTTTAGGCTCTGTAAGGTTAACATCCATAGAGGACTGCCAAAACTATTCGTCGCGTTTTTTATTACAAGTCCCAAATTTTCTACAGCAACGGGATCATGCTTCTACCCACAAAATGGCAGAAAGTCATCGAACAAAACGGCACATATAAACTGTAAATAAATCTAAGTAAAGTTTGAAAAAAGTATCTTGAGTTTTTATATAAAAATGCGAAGAAACTTTTTCCCCGACCTATTTTTTACCGTTATCATAAAATGTAAAGAGAGATCATAATAGTAACCGGTCTCTGAGAAAGTAAATTTGCGTATATGAGTACATTATAGTAAAGAGCACAGAAGCAAATAGTGAAAGCAGGTCACCTTGAATGTTCATGATTACTCGACGGTATCAAATTTACACGGTGTACCATATGACTGTCGAGGTCTTTTTTCAATTTTGAGCATTTTTTATCGACTTCATGTAGGGTCTTTCATTAAGCGCTTCCTATCATTAAATTTAAATAAAACAAAGTGTGTGTGAGATATATCATCGAAAATTTTACTCGTTTGAAAGGCTTATCAATGCCATTATGTATGGAATATAAAATCGTGCAAATATCCGCCACGCCCTCGCTGGGTAGCGCGCATCTGAAATGTCTAATTTTCTATGGGTCTGGTACATAAATCAGGGTGAATTAGACCGATGGCATGGATTATGTTGGCTTTGAGGACCGCTGTGGTTTGTGGGTTATTCTCATAGACCCGCGACTCAAGAAAACCCCACAAGAAAAAGTCTAACGGGGTCAAATGGCATAATCTCGATGGCCAGTTCACATCACCTCCACGTGATCATGCCCGCAAACCACTTGTATAGAATGCCTCATGTGGCAAGAGTTGTGTGGCACATAGCACCGTCCTGTTGAAACCACATCTCGTTGTTGTCCATACCATCCAATTCAGGGCAAAAGAAGTAAGTAATCATCGACCTATAGCGCTCGCTGTTGACGGTGATGCCATGGCCAACGTCGTTTTCAAACAAATATGGACCGATGACGACGCTAGTCCAAACTGCACACGAAAACCACTGTTTTTCGCTGTGTGTTTTTCGGGATGCATTGGACGCTCTTGGATCTCATGTGGATTGGTATCGTCTCAAATTCGATTAGTTTGTTTGTTGACATAAGCATTCATCCAGAAATGGGTCTCATCACTGAATATGATATTTTGATGAAAATTAGGGTTAGTTTCCAACTGCTCCAGGGCCTATTTAACAAACACACGTCGTTGTCTATGGTCATTTACCTCTAGCTCCAGGGTCAGTTGAATTTTGTAGAGATGCAGGACCAAAGCACGACGCAAAATTCTTGTGAACGATGCGAAATCGACTACCTCGGATTGCACACTCTCACGGACAGCGACGATGATTTCGATAGATCTTGCGTTTCATCGTCGTACGATTGTTGGTTCATTGTTTACATACATATTGTACCTATCAGTGGCGAGCGTCAGCGTGAGAAGAAAAATACCAGCCTAACACTCCCATAGCAAGGACGCCTTTAAAGCACCTATATATTAATATTGAATATTTTTTAGTGGGTTTGTACCAGAATGTGATGTTAGATTGATTAATATATAATAATGCACAATAAATCAATATATAATAATAATATGTACTAGCGGTCGCCCAATGATCGAAATTCGACCAGCGACTTTTTAATCATAGACTATTTTCTGTTTGACATTTGCGGTATGAACCTAAACAATGACTATTTTGTCAAATGTCAATATTTTGGGGGGTCTAAGTTCTGTGGAACTTGTCGGTTTAGGATTCGTAGTATTAATTTATTTTATTTAATATATTAGTAACAGATATTAAACATACATTTTAGCTTTCTGTACTTCTTCTCCATTTAAACTTTAACCATGCCAAATTTCAGTCTTCCGTGCACGCAATACGCTTAAAAAGGGGTATAAAGTTTTTGCTTCACGTATTAATATAATGATGATTAATAGCGGTTTGCCCGCCTCTCCACACGCGTTTGTTACGGAGTAATTATTTAAATACCAATTTATAGTCTATCAATTGAGAAATGACATACTTTCCGTGTACAAAATTTCATAAAAATCGTTTACTACTATATTTTTACTATGCCTAAATGTATTATAGTTGATGATTCTTATAGCCTGTCAATTATGGAATTCATACAAAGTCATAAAAAATTCCAAAACATGTAATAAGAATATGTTATTGTCTTGTCATTAATTAAAATGTTTTACGGTAATTTAATTAGGCACAGTAGATTCTAAAGAATGGAATTTAACGTGTACAGGATAGGCCAGATTTAGCCAAAAATTGCTCGTTCTTTTATATCCACCACCTATACTTGGCTGTTTATGAGATTTCAACTTGAGTTTTTCGAGACTTGACCCTTTCTTTACAACATGCTTATCTTGAGATTACATTTACAGATATGACTACAGATTTATTGACATATTTAATCAATTATCTTTATCATGTAGTCTACACTTTTAATTATAGTAGCACTGAGCAATGTTCTCTGTCTATTTTTCTTTTCTTGTTTTAGTGTTTATTATGTAAGTGTTCAAATAAATAAGTACATAAATAATAAGTAGTAGAGGTATACGTAAGAATAAGTAGACGCAAATTAAAAACTTATAAAATCTGATAGCTCCAGAGGTTAGAGCATTTAAGAAAACAATCCCTTTTGCTTTATAATAATAATAATATGTATAGTATATAGATTGCTCACTGTGTTTATTTCCGTATTTAAATGAAATTAAATGCTAGTAACATATTTTTGAACATACCAAACAATTGTGGTATGTGTGAAAACCAATACTTTAAACAGCTACCAGTTTTACAACTCTTAAAGTATATTTTAAAGATGTTGAAAATGTGTACATAATAAAATACCAAACCACAGAATTTTATTTAAAAATTTAAATAATTAGTGACAAATAGTTATGTACATATTCAATAAAATCGTATTTATATATTACCTATGGTATATATACACGTACACATACACGATTACACAAACCATAACAACAAACCAAACCAACCAAACAAGATTAAACCAACTTGAAGGGTTAAACAGACTTAAATTTTTTTATCTAATTAATTATTTTTCGAAGAATTACAAATATTTTGCTAATTTTCAAACATTTACAAACACATATTTTATACACATTTATTATTTTAAAAAATTATTACCAAAGAATACTCACCTCTAGGTAACCGGTTTTGAACGGTGTATGTTATATTTCGAAATTCCAGATCCATTTTTCACAGACTGAAACAATAAAAAAAGCTCTGTTATATTTCACGAAAACTTGATACGTTACTGAATCACGGTCGACCGCAGACTGCCACAATTCTAATATTAAGTGTAAAACAATTGACTGTGTGAATTTTTCAATGCTTTTAATTTCAAATTAAGTTTAAATAAAATCGAATTAAATGTCGAGGTAAAAGAATTCAAATTACAGTCGCCTCGACGATATTGACCAATGTCACCAATGTTACAAATGTATATTATGTACCACTGGAATCACTAAAATTATAATTGCAATTTATTTTAATTCTGACTTTGTGGGTTTTATAAACTAATGTTCGGTATAAGTAGGTACTCGAAACTGGAGTGATTCCGTAAAATGAGAATCTATTTTTTTGTGAAACTGTTAAGGATAGTTAATTACAAATAAAGGAAAGTAAACAGCATAGTACTTTTAACCGTTTCCTGCCAAAATCAATTTTTAAAATGATTTTATCAGTTTTTACCGACTTCAAAATATAAGGTTATCAATTCGAATGTATTTTTTTTTGTATGTTCAGTCATAATTTCTTTGTTTATTAACTGCTTTGCATATTTCTTTTTTTGGCGGAAAGGGATTACCTCAAAGGTGGTTCAATTTTACTTTCATCGGAATTGTACCTTCAACTTCGAAGATACACCAAGGAACACCTCAAAATCTTTGAAGTTGGTTTTCTTTTTGTTAAAAATTGTCTTGTAAATTTAAATATACAAATATAAATATGTATCTATAGCGAACATTTTATACTCCACAATATTTGATTTAAAAACCACCTCATTCGAGTGCCCTTGACAAAGAGTATATTTATGAATATGCAAGGATTCGACATTTTTTGTAACACGACGGTAAAGTGTGGTACTGTGTACTGTCTGATGGTAAGCACAGTGCAATCCTAAAACAGCAGCGACCATTGAGAGATCAACAATAAATCCGACGTCGCACACTGGGTAACAATTGCCGCTAGAAGAAATAGGATTTTTTTTTTTTATTATTTAAATATTTTTTGATAAAATCTGTGTATGTACTTTGAATTAGATCATAATTATAAGACTTTTGACGTACAGCTTTTATTTTTAAATAATGCATAGTTAAGTAAAATAACGTCTTATTAGATTATTGTTTTATGGAAGATGAAATTCATTAGACCCTGTTGCTTCATCTTAAAATATGTAGAACAGAAACTTACATGGATTGATTGGCTTAGTAATAGCTCATACCACTATATACTACATTTTCCCTGTGCTTTCCAATGCTTGTTTTACAACCATCCGAATTTGGCACAGAATCATCTACATTAAACTCAATTTAAAACCTATTAATTTACTTTGGAATATACTTTTATGGAGTCTTAATAATCAAAATACCACGATCAGATAAAATAACAAACAAACATGTCATTGCGGAGACCACGCGCAGGTAAAGCACAAAGTCAAAAGGGATGATTCATGCAATTGTTAATAACGAGAACTGTTTATGTACTTTGATTTAGACCTTAATTATAAGACTTACTTATAAGACTTAGATGTATTTTTTTATTTTTAATAATAATGCATAGTTAAGTAAAAAAACGTCTTAGTAGATTCTTGTTGTATGGAAGCTGAACTTCTATTAGACCCTGTTGCTTCATCTTAACACATCTAGAGCTGAAACTTACATGTATTGATAGATCTAGTTATCGCTCATCATTCAGCTCTAGATATGTTAAGATGAAGCAACAGGGTCTAATTGACGTTCAGCTTCCATACAACAAAAATATATATACTAGGACGTTTTTTTTTTTACTTAACTATGCAATATTATTTTTAATAAAATATATCAAAAGTCTTATAATTGTAGTCAAATTCCAAGTAAATAAACAGTTTTTCTCGAAAACGAAAAAAAAATCCTATTAGTCTAGCAGCAATTTTTACCCCAGTGTGCGTCGGTCGCCGCTACCACGCCAGCCTGCAAGCCTCTCAGCAGTTGGCTATATATACGAATTTATCACCATGGACATGAAGGTCGTAATTTAAAGATAAAAATCCTTATTGTGGGTGACCCTTAGAAGATAGATTAATTTGATATATTTCTTATGGTTTACTCATCGTTAGCCATTTAAGTGTGCCTGCAGTGATTTACCATGACCAGATTTTTTAATTTGCCCGTAACTCTATAATTTTTTCTAAAATATAAGTAGCCTAAGTTACTCCTTATAACATCAGCTATTTGCCAGTGAATGTCCTGCCAAAATTGGTTTAACCGTTTCAACTCGGAACAAATAGACATAGAGAAAAACAGACAGACAGACAGACAAAATTTTAAAAAATGTTTTATTTTTAGATGCCGTTATACACTTTCATATGCAATTAGTTAAAAGATGTTATTTTGTCATTACAAACAGACACTTCAATTTCATTAATTGTATAAAGACATGCATAGATGAATGATTGGATTTCGCTGCACTTCAACGCACCAGAGGAAACCAATCATTATTATATGGATACACGTTTATATAGCATATGAATTTGTCATATAAATGTCAACTTCTTTCAATGACAATTCACAGAGGTCAATGTCGTTCATTGTATTGTCGGACGTTAAATCATTCTGTAACAAGAAAGTTCAAAACAATCTGAAAGCAGGGACGCACGCTTCAAGTACCTATTTCCTGATTATAAAAAAGCATTCTCATTGTGAGAATAAATAGGTAGTACAAGTTAAATTTCGCTGATTACAATTAATTGTCTTTAATTGGAATAAGAAAACAACTTGTAATCCGGAAATCATAACAGAATATGCATATGAACTTTACACTGTTATAAATAAAGTAAAAGAATTTCAACCATAATTTTTAAGGTTCCGTAGCTCAAAATAAAACGGATTTCAAGGATCACTTTGTTGTCTGTCTGTCTGTACATGTTTAAAGACTCATTTCATCGAAAACGACTCGAGGTATAATGTTGAAATTAATATCATATAAGATCTATGGCCCCATATTGTTATAAAAAAAACAATTTTCTAGGACATATGGCAATTTCATTCACTGATCGATATCAAAACCTATACGGTTCTTCCCGGAGAATTAGAGCCTTGAAATTTGCATAAAGAGAAATCTTTTAACAAAGTTAAGGTATAAATCCGAAAACAATGAGTTTCTTATCTCGTGTTAAATTATAATGTAACAAAATCTTATTCAGGATTTTTTTTTGCTCGAAATAGGCTTAAGGTAAATAGTTGAAATCAATACAAGAATTAAGATTATTACATTAAGATCTATGACTACTATTGTAAGAATTCAAGTTTCTACGTTAATACAATAAATACAGTCTATCATGGTAAATGTTTAAAACTCGCAATTGGTGACCAATAATCAAGACCTATAGCGTACTATTTCCTGTAGATCTACAGTCTCAAAATTTAGCACGAAGCAAAATTAAGGAATAAATCCGAGAAATGAATTTATAATCTCGTAGGAAATTATAATGCAAATAATATAATGTCAAGTTTTATTTTGTCTCTTGAAAATGACTTGAGATATGAACTAACACTATTACCGAATACATAAATCTATGAATTTATCAGCTATATAAAAGTTTTTAGGTGAACACAATAAAGAGACAGCCCTTCATAATAAAAGTCCCAATCAACGCCTATAGGGTACTTCCCGGAGAACAAGAATCTTAAAATTTGGCTATAATGGAAGCCTTTCAAAAAGTTAACACAAAAACACTAAGGATAGTCCGTTTTTTGTGGAAAGGTTCTAAAATATCATTTTAGTAATTGTAAATTTATCCCAGGTTAATTCACACAGCTGGTACGACCTACAATATCCATCATACATGGCGATGAATTCTTGATCTCTCGTTTATAGTCACTGTTTTTGGATTGTACTATGTTTACCATTAGGAAAAGTGAATAGTAAAACTAATCTTTTAGTTCTAAAGTAGGGCTATTTTGCGACTATATTGCAGTCTATATTTTTGTGCAGATAAATATTTAAATTATTTTTTTAATTATCCTTTAATATCATCATCCTTAAATTTACTAGGAAATAATTTGGCGATTTTTAAATTAACTTACTTAACAATAATATAAAAAATTGTGGCATTTTATTGTTTTCCTTATTAATCATTAAATTATTTCCAGTTTTTTAAATTCGTTTTAGTCATCGTCAAGAGGAAAAGTATTACGGGAAAAACCTTAAAGTAAAATTTTATACAAACCTACGAAGGTATGCTTGAGAATATCTCTTTATACCCTCTCTACATATACCATGTTTTATATTAGGTCTTTACCTATGAAATTGCCGTTCTGTATGAAAAAAATTAAACGAATTTTTTTATATTATATTTTATATATATATTATTATAGTTTATTGATGCCCTTCTTAAAGAAATCAGCTGGACGGGAGGCAACAAATTCTTCAAAGGCATTTTGTACTGTCTCTCGGGTATTGAATTTTTTTCCCGCCAAGGAGTTATCCAAATTCTGGAAAAAGTAGTAGTCTGTAGGCGCAAGGTCTGGTGAGTAGGGCTGATGACGGAGAACTTCCAACCCCAGTTCTTGCAACTTGGAGACCGTCTGCAGGAGCAGCGGAGCCAAGCGATTGACCAATGCTGGTTGGAGATGTGCCAGCTTCTCCATCATTGTGTTCAGTTCTTCACAGTACACATCTGCAGTAATGCTCACCCCGTTTGGTAAGAAGCTGTGATGAATCACAATGGCGCTAGACCACCAAACAGTGACCATCACTTTTCTAGGGGAAAGTTTTCGTTTAAAGCATTGTTTAGGTGCTGAACCAGGATCCAACCAACTTGCTGAGCGCTTGCGGTTATCAAACAGAATCCATTTTTTATCGCAGGTAACAATGCGGTTCAAAATTCCTTCATTTTTGTGTCTGTTGAGCAGTGCAAGGCACGTCTCGACGCGTACTTCGCGCTGGCGATCATTGAGTTCGTGAGGCACCCATTTGTCAAGTTTTTTACCTTGCCAATTTGACGCAAATGGACCAATATTGTTTTGACGCTAACGTCGAAAGCTGCTGCTAATTCAGCCGTAGATTGTGTATCATCAGCTTCCACAATCGCCTTTAATTCGTCATTGTCGACCAAAGTCTTCGGACGACCGCGAGATTCATCTTTCAGGTCGAAATTCCCAGAACGGAAGTGAGCAAACCAATAACAGGTGGTGCATTGGTTTGTAGTGTTAGCTCCGTAAACGCCGTTGATGTTGCATGCCGCTTGTGCCGCGTTGCTGCCACGACGGTACTCATATTCCATAATTACTCGAATTTTTAACGTATCCATGATGACAAAAAAGATTGAAATGCGATGAAAATGTAACACTAATCAATAAACAAATGACTACTTTTGGAAAAAGAATTCCATGTTTTTAAAATAAAATTAATTTGAAATTAGAATTCTTAGCCAAACAAAAATTATTTTGATTTGAAATGTCCAGTATTGCAGAACGGCAATTTCATAGGTAAAGACCTATTGTATTTCATAGTAGCACGACAAAATGGCGAGAGGTCAGCAATCCATCGCCGCTGTCAAAGCAGCCTGCAAGCCTCTGATCCCGAAACGCGGCAACACCATTAGAGAGTTACTGTGAAGGGTCATCACCAGTCGGGTACCTTTTACTACTAGACAAGCTGTGCCCATGGCTTCGCTCACGAGGAATACAGAATACCGTAAATCGGGCACCCGGGCGAATCTTGGGGTACCTACCTCACACTCCTGAATATAAATATAAAATTAACTAGAATTGACGGTATGGATCCTTAAATATACAAAATGAATAATAACAATAATACCATCTAAGAAATTTCAGACAGCTGGGCATAGGTTTCAAGGGAGGAATGGTCTTAAACCATGCCTGCCCACAAAGTATAGGCGGTTTCAAATACTTACTGAGAAGAAAACTTAAGTTCGCGTTGTTGTGTCCAGGGTTCCTCATGATGGTCGCCCTTTGCCATCAGCAAATACTAATCAAATTTAAATAAGCAATTTTACGCAAATTACGAATGAAACCTTTGATACATAAGTACCGACTCTAAAAGAAGAGACAACAAATCGATCTCCACCTGTTTTCATTGTTCAACCACCATAATTCAGATTAGAAATATACAAAGTTTATTTCCAGTTACTCGAAAGTCTAGTAGTATACTAAGTTATACTTAGACTAAGTTGGTTACGAAAGTGGTGAAAATGCAACGGGATTATCTCACTGGTTCCACAACTTTCTCTGTGTATTGGTCTAATGTTACAATTGGTACGGTAGTATTATCCACCGAAGATTTATTACAATAGATCGTAACAGATAGAGTATAATATTTACCTAAACTTCAAGGAAGTAATATAGAGTGGATACTACCTCTCTCTTAAATCCCGGAATAATAATAATGATGTTATCATTCGGGAATTTCGAAATTATAAACTATTTCTGCATGCACGTACGCAAGCACTTCAATAACAGTAATTATAATAATAATAATATTTTTTACGAATGTATGCAAAGTGACATAAATAATTTACAATTTCTAAACTCAATAAAAAATATGTCAATATTATCATTCTGGAATTTTAGAAAGAGGTTGTACCACTCTATGTTACTTTCTTCCTTGAAATTTCGTACGCTAGTAGTACGCCCTAGTTACACTGTTTATTTAATAAATTCAATCCTCCTACATTTGAAAAATGTGCACTCGTTACATTGAATTTTAGATGTAGATTTCTTAGTAAAGCGAATTATTAAGTTCTTGGAGAAAAATAAAATGTCATAAACTAAAAAGTTAACTACGTACGAAGATAGCAATGATAGTAATACCTTTTATTTTATTTTGTTATTTTAATTAATAACAATTATATTTCCTTGGGGTATTTCTTTTACGATATTTTATTAAAAAAAGACCTTCACGGCTCGCGAATGTAATGATTACCTTAAACGCATTGTCATTAATGTAAATTCGTTAAACTTATTTACATCCGATAAATCTACAAATAAGGTCAGCGATATGAAAATATTTATATTTTTAAATACCTAAGACAGGTACAAGCTTTTTTATTCATTTTAGCTCGGGTCAAAGGCCATATTTCTGTCTCCTCAAAATTTTGCCAATCTAAATTTTTTGAACTAGAGTTTGTTGTAGTAGGTTTTGAGTATTAGGTCCTTACATATGAAATTAGCGTTTTGTCGTACTAACTACTTTGATCTGAAATATCTCCTCATTGGTTAAGAATTCCAAATTCAAATATATAAATTAATTTAGCTGGTATATTTGAGTTTTGAAAACAGTCATTCATTTGTTTTTCGTCATTATTTTTCGCGCTCGTCGCAATGGTTAAATCTTTGAGATCTAGCCAAATCCTGCCCTAAACGAAAATTGACTCAGAAAAAGTTACTTGTGAGTGTTTGGTGAACTAGCGCTAGTGTCGTTCACTACAGCTTTCTAAAATCTGGCCAAACGATTTCGGCAGATATCTATTGTCAGCAACTGCAAACCATGAAGGAAGAACTACCTGCTAAACAACCGAGATTGGTCAATCGCTCTAGGCCACTGCTGCTTCACGATAACGCAAGATCTCACACTGCACAACAAACAACTACTATGTTAAATGTTCTACAATTGGAACGTCTGCGACATCCACCGTGCTCCCCGGACCTTGCTCCACCAGAATACCATTTTTTTCGGAATTTGGACAACTTCTTACAAGGAAAAAAATTCAACTCCGATGCGGCAGTCCAAACCGCATTCAAAGAGTTTATTGATTCTCGCCCCCATGGTTTTTTTAGTAAAGGGATCAATGAACTACCTATGAGACCTAATATTTGTCTATTTTGTATGTAATTTATCTGAGATTAAAATCATCGACACTAATATTTATAAATGTGATAGTAAACCTGTCATCGGTCTCTTTTTTTCGTTAATAGGTTTAGCGTTGTAGCCACAATTTCACCTAACGTTAAGTGACGATTTGGCACAATATGGTTGTGCACAGCTGCTAGACATACTTTTTCCCGAATAAACCTCTGTACCGATCGTAATTAACTTTGGCATAGACGCTGGAGCCTGGAGAACGACATAGTACAAAAAGTTAGATCGTCGTCCACTCATGTGGAGATAAAAAACGTGATTCTATCAGTACCTTTTCTAAAAATGAATTTATGTCATAAAATTCAATTAATTCACTCAATTAATAACGTTAGGAAAAGAATGAAACAACTCTCTTTCAATATTAGGGACAACCTTTCAAAATATCATAGATACATAACTCGGTAGTAATTGACGGCAAGTGACATCCATATTAGTAATAAATAAATCTGTAGTCCTGTCTGTACGTGTATTTTTTTTTTTCAAATTCCCCGATGAGCATTTAATTTTAAAGGACACTGATCACGAATATGACATTAAAATTTTATTTGTCCGTCTATATGTATGTATATCAAGGGAAGCTTATGCCATTGTTCGATTGATAGGCTATAAGAATTGTCAATAGTACTGTTGGTATTTGTAAAAAATCTGAAAATTATTTTTTGTTCGTTCTTAAATGATTTTGATGAAATTTTGTAGATGGGAAGCATACGTCATTCCATAATTGGTAGGCCATATGTGTTAGCCAAATAAAGCGATATAAAAGTAATAAACGCGTAATATAATAATAATAATAATAAACCTTTGAAAATTTTTACATGACATACCTAACCAAAAGAATTTTATAAATGAGGTCAAACAGTCCATCGACAAAACCACAAAAGTCTGCGAGTACACAGCTCAAGTGAACTGAAACAAAAACATAAACGATAAAATTTACGTTGTTACTGTTTGTTAATTGTAAACACTATATAATAACTATTTCTTTGGATATTAGTCCCAAGTTTTTATTGATGAATAAACTATAATATTCGAATGCCCGAGCTAAGCTGTGTCTTGTTAACAAAATACACCTATCTAGATAAATTTGGTAAACATTAACTAAATACAAAATTACTGGTTTATGCAAAACAACCAAAATATATCATGCAAAATGCCACGTAAATTCCATAATATAGGGTCAAACCCCCCAATTAATGAATTGAAAATAAAAATCACAACATGTCACTTAAAGATCCCGCCACAAACTTCCGACAAAAGTCAATGACTTTTTGCCCAGCCTAGAAAAATCGACAGCTTATAAGGAATATACCGCTTTTATTATTTTCATCTTGAGAAAAATTTTGGCATAGGGATAAGCTGGTTGGCTGCAACAAAACTATTCATAGAGGTAGCCTGAGACCTGGAAATGGATATGGGCCACTTTTCATATTGAATATTTGGACTGAGGTTTTTATTAATGAAGTCGTAAAAAAGATGCTCTGGATAAAACGTTTGATGTAGTTGCATATGAAAATAAAAATACTAATTAGGTATTTATATAATTAATACGAAAAACACGCAGACGATATCATAGGAAAAGCTAGTAAATTTATTCTCAATAACTTTCACAAATCTAAAATTAAAGACTTCCAAATGTAAGAAATTTCACAACATATATGTAATTTCGGTAAACGTCGTTCATATGAGATTTTTTGCGTATTATTCGAGGTTATCACAATTAACACTATTACAAGTATTGCTATTAACAATTTGGCAATGTATAAATACTGAATTGGGCAATATAAACATGATGAACGGCTTTAAATCAAAATAATTGGTGATAATCCACAAACGAACGCTCACGTAGATACATATTCGTACGGAAACTGTATGATGAATTTTTACACGTGTGTAACTACTAGGTATGTCTTTTTTTATTTGTTTGCTTCAAATTTATAAGCTTGACCTTAATTGCGTATGATGAAATGGGAGAAGAGGTCAATTATGGGATGAACTTGCGCAGTGTTTAGCTTTGTCAAACAACTTGCTATGCCATGGTAATTTGTTTTGATAAAAAGTTTAAAAGTTTTAAGTTTATGTAATTCGGAGTCTAAGCAAGGAAGTTATAATTTAGTATAAAGCAAGATTAAAAGGCTTTAGCTAAGGGCCAGAAGTGTGAATATAGAATATCATGGAAGACATTTAAGAAGTACTTTAAAATGAAATCGACTGTTGCTTGCAAAACTTTTGCAGTAGATGCTACAGTAATTTCAAACACTACCTTCGTCGAGTGTGGGTCTTTATGACTAGGAATAGACACGAGAAATGAGCTACAGAAGTAGACAAAGTATATCCTTATTCCAAATGTTTATTTTATAGAAGCAATAATGGTTCAGTGGTAGCGTGTACGGACACCACGTCGATAAACGTTAGTACGGGTCCCTGCAATGAGCCTGAGCATTCAGTAAAGGAAAATAACGTTTTGAAACCGTAAGGCATTTTTTAATGTTCGCTTGGTTAGCTACCACCATTAAGTTGGAAATTTGTCGCCAAGCATCTATAGGTGTGTTTCAGTAGCTACACTTAAGAGCCAGTCCCTCCACTAAGCTTAAGGCTTAGGCACGTGGGTCACATAATAACCTCAGCTGAGATTGTGTGAGTGTGTAGACATATTATAAAAAAAAAACTTTTCGTAGATTCTTGTGATGATGAATTTTTATCCTAAAAACAGATTACAAACCTACATAGTAACATTTTTTACTTATGGGCTATTATTTATTATACATCGTATAATAATATATTTCGCATATGGATTATTGTTAAATAGATATATAATAGACACGAACAAAAAAAAACGCCTATTGGGAGTGAAATCTGTCGGCTCATGAATCATTTTTACGTTCGTATTAGATTCTAATTTTATTTAAATTATATATGTTTTTCACTCGGTAATAAATATGTATACGTTTATTCTGAAAACTTGTTTTCGTTTGTTAGAACATATCTAGTTAAAACATTATATTTCTTTTAATTTTTTTATTTATTTAGTAAGGCACAAATATAACACAAGGTAACAATAATAACTTAACTCTGAATATCTCTTAAAATCTAATACCCTATAACATATGTGCACAACTTTCATTGATAACAAATACTGTTTATAGTAAATAGACTAAAAATCTAAAAATTAAATAGAAATAAATATATTAAATGAGGGAATTTTTAAATTTAGGAAGACTGGTGAAAAATATGTCGTGTTGTAAGTTAACTTCGTTATATCACCTACACAATCTATTAATGGGACTATTCTTCGATACATTATTGCTACAGGTGAGAACGCTAAACAATTGTTGATGTCTAACGGAACAAGTGGGCACCTTTATTTTGAGTTTACCCAACAATTCACTACCAAGTGTACCATTTATATTTTGTGAAGTGTACATAGATCCGCAACATTTCTTCTTTTCTCAAGACTTTTAAAATTAAGATTATATTATATGTTATTATAGTATGGGCATATCATGAGGAAGGATGAAAGTCATATAACTTGAAGAGTTTTACGTATAAAAGTGTAGAGGAAGACCTAAGAAGGTATGTATGAATACAATCATAAACAGGGAGATCTGCAGAAGAACTAAAGTCACCGTTAAATCCCTAAGAATAGTTAGACTTATGTCGCAGTGGATGGCGCACGTAACTTGTAGAACGGATAGCCTATGGTGCCAAAAATTTTTCGAGTGGCAACTGCGTACTAAGAGACAATAATATAGAAGCATGGGGAACCTGTGTACTGACGACCTGGTAAGGATGCAGAAGCCACCCGATGTGGACGGCGTAGGACAGGTCATTGTGGCGATCTTTACGGAAGACCTATGTCCGACAGAGGACGAAAAAATGATGATCACTAAGGTGACAGTTATTAGAGGAGAGCGGAAGTTAAGACAAGTCTACTTAGATGGGAGAAGGGCAAGAAGAGGAATATATCTAGTTTGAACCAGTTTTAACAACAATGTTGAATTATAACAATTTAATTGCCGTAATAAAATTTTCACAATTATAATCTAGCGGTGATAACAAATTTAGTTATTAAAATTAATGTGCTAGATTCATTAAAAATTAATTTGTTTCTCTGTATAGGTTAAATTATCGTTATGAAATAATTGACACTAAAATGGCAGTACCCGTTCAACGACTGGCTTTGGAAGAGAACAATGACGGGAGTAACAGCAGCTTCTACTAAATTATGGAGTGTTAGGAAATAACTATACTAAAAAAATGTGTATATTTATGTACACACATAAGAAGTTAGACTTCTTTGCCGTAAAAAAATATATCACTAAAAATAATTACTGCGAAAAACGCGTGTGGAGCCGCGGGGCGTTGTCTATAAATGTTTACATAGACCTAACCAAAAGAATTTCATAAGTGAGGTCAAACGGTCCATCAACAAAACCACAATAGCCGGCGAGAACGCAACTCAAGTGAACCGAAACCCAAACATAAAAGATAAAGTTTACGTTGTTACTGTTTATTTACTGTAAATACTATTCACAACCTATTCCTTAAAGTTGTATTATTATAGTACCAATTAATAAACTATAATATTCGGTTGCACGAGCTGTTCCCACCTTAGAAAAATCGACAGTATTGAAGGCTTACTATTCGTTTTTATTAATTTCATATTGAGAAAAAGAAATCTGGCTTATAGTTAGATGTTTATTTGTACAACGTTAAATTATTTTTACACAGTAAAAAGTCAGTAAAATGAATTTACTTTTTTGTCATTAATGGCTAACTTCCGTCACATGATGCGCAGCTCTATTTTCATTATTTCAACGGAAAGACGTCCATTGGTGCACATAGGTCTCCCCAGAGATTGCCACAACGACCGGTTTTGCACTTCACGCATTCAAGCTCACCAGGTCGTCGTTCCACCTTGTTACGACATTTTTACGGTTCGTGTCCGCCATACAGGATCTCTTTAGTCCTATCGGCCATCCGTTCTACGAGCTACTTAAGTCCAGCTATTTTAAGGCAACGTCGTTGACTTTGCTTCTTCTGCGGACCTTATTCCTGATTCGATTACGCAGATTTACATTTAATTCTAATTGCATCAAATGTACCTTATCTATGCCAATATTATAAAGAGCAAATATTTTTTTTTTTTTTTTGTTTGTAATGGATAAACTCAAATACTAATGGACCGATTTAAAAAATTGTTTCACTAATATAAAGCTACAGTATCAGCAAGTAACATAGGCTATAAACGGGTGCGTTGGCGATGTTTGTTGTATAAAAGAGTAACACGGTTAATTTAATTAATTAAATTAACCCTGGGGCACAGTTAGTTAAGTATAACTTCAGAAAAAGAAGATAAATTAAAATGTTATAATATTAGCTTGAGTTCTCAAAAAAACAAGATTTATATAATTACATTTTATAGATGTTTATCAACAAAGACTCATAAATGAAGCAAATCATATACGATTTTTTTTTACAGTATACTTACTGTACTGTGAATAGCAACTAATTGCTATTTTTTACTGCAACCAAATTACGTTCATTTAATACGATTAGCTTTTGCAAACTTTATTATTCAATTAGACGTGGATAATAAAAAATCCTCTCGCTTCTAAAGGTATTAGATCTTTTTGCTAGAAATAATATTATAAAAATTTTAGCGATTGATTAGTCACAATGTTTATAAACATAGGAGTAAAAAACCATGACCCTGACCCCAAGTTCGGTGAAGCTGTAAAAGCCGCAGCGGCTTCAGGGTCTCTGAGGCTAACAGTATAGTCAGATCTAAAAAAACAACCATAATCGTAAAATCAAAAACCAATACTTCTTCAACAAAATATAATTTACGGCTCTTGGATAATTTCCAAATAAAGGTTTAATTTTATTCGAGGTATCAAGTTCTCTTAACATATTTTTATATGCTAATAATAATAATAAGATAATTTTTTATCCTCTACACCAAAAAATGTTTAGGCTTCAGTTTAACACGTTAAGTGCGTAACGAGGCCTAAATTACCCCTCATGCAACTAACCAGTGGTGCGGCAAGGAAAAACGTGAACTTCTCTGTCGTGCGACGGGCATAACTTCGGTTTTATCCAGTGTAGGAAAGAGATAAATATATATTTGAGATGTGCTAATGGTCCTGGACTCGGTGGTATACCTTCCTTGGTACCGGATGTATTAGGCCTCGTGCCGCACTGAATTAATATAATTTTAATGCAGTGCGAAACGAGGCTAAAATGTGCCATACCCTCCCTGACCTCGTACCGCACCCTACGAGAGCTCCCCTCGACTAGTGTTGTGCGTCGCGTCGATAAAAGAGCACGTCCGTATTCCCAACGCCGACCTTGTTCTCCAAACGATGTCGGAAGAAGTTGAAATTGCAAAAACCCAAAAAACGGAACCAAAACAGGTAAGTCTTTAATTAAATATTATTCAGTAAATAGTTTTTTGTATAGTTCCCTATGTACCTAAATTAATAGTAAGATAAATTACCTATTTCTTGGTATTACGATTTTTGACGTGATACTTTGCAACATTGCCAAGAGATTTAGATTTAGCTATTTGAAATTGTGATAATAATGATTTTATAGGACTTAATACTTAATTGATATTTTTTGTAAGTAGTGAAAAACTCCACAGAAAACGCAACGCTGACATTTACAAAACAAGTAAGTCTCAAGTCACCATGCCCCACAAAGGCTTCCGCTAGCAGCTTATTAATATTTATTCCATTTACAAGTGTAAGTACCGATCATACATCGTCAGTATTTTTTTTTATTTACTGGATTATCCCTATGACAAAAACATTTTGATATTTTACAAACCTAGGTAAATGAAATGATTGGACATAGAAAGAATTGACGACCTATTAAATAATCTATAAAGAAAAGTACTTTGAATCTTATAATACTTAAACTAGTCGGTGTACCCGCGGTATTTGCGTGTCGTTACTTCATATTTTTCTAGTCATTTCAATTCTAACTATTGTTTTGCCGTGTTTTGATCGGTACACTCAATAAATACCCATTAGTCTGTAGCTGAGAATGGCCTGTATGTGCAAAATACAACAAGAGTCTATTTTTTCAGAGTCCACCGAGAAGTAATATCCAACCAGCCAACTTTGCCCATTGAAATATCTTTCGAGGACTGGAAAATTATTGATACTGAATATTTTATGTTAATTTAAGTTCTAAGTGTATTTTTAAACCCCGAAGCCAAAGGAAGGCTATTATTAGATTTTGTAGTGGCTTTTAGTAGATATCTTCAATAAACAGTTTAAATTAAACAAGCCGATATTATTTTTCCCATCACTAATCTCAGCGAAATTTCAGTGCGATACGAGGTGAATAAGATCCCATATATTGTTTTACATATAATTCCTAAACTAGCTAGCAGATCGTGAGGCGACGGTAGATTAGAGTTCATCAATTCACTGTCTATATTAATAAAGACCAACATTTTCATTTATCTTTGATTTATCGTCAGAAAATGTATTTTAGTCTGTTAAGCGAGGTGGGGTCTAATAGACCTCGTGTCGCCCCAACGTCTGGTCACGGTGCGGGCCGATAACACCTCGTGGCGCAGGAACAGAAAGTATGCAAAAATTGGTACCGCAGTGAACGTGTTAAGTGGAATGATGTTCTACGCCTCAAGCTATTAAAGAAATATTAAAATTTTAAATGTTGTAACTTTATGGAAATTTCATTTCTACTGCCTGCGCCTCTGATCAATGACCGAAGATACCCTTCCCCTTTATCTTTATTCATTATAAATTAAATTAAATATATGTTTAAAATTATATTTTATACTTTTTAGTATCAGAATACATTGAATAATCTATATGTCGCAAGGAGATAAAAGCGGAGATTTAATCAAATCCCTTATGATCAGTTCACGGAAGATGTAATAAAAAACAAATCTGTGGGGTGATTTCCCTAAATAAAGTAAGTGACCTGAACAAATCCCATAACAAACTGTTTTAGTGAAAAGATGAAAATACAATGATTATTATTTGTATCATATTTTTTAATCTTTTATTATTTTAATTATATTTTTGTATCATATTTCTGCAATATTATTAATATTTATCTGACGCTCGCGCTGTTTCTTATCATAATTTCCGTTTTTATCATTTCCATGCGAAAAAATAATATAAATATATTCAGGTTTGTTAATACAAAAACCCCGCAGCATAGTTTGAAGTCGGGGTAGGTAGAATGATTAGAAATCCATTGATATATATCCTCATCGACTTCGTGCGTGCCGTTTCCGACTTCCGATTCTGGCGTACTAACTACTCCCCTCATTTCGAGTTCACGAAATTTATGGACGTACCGTTATCATCTCCATTCATCATTCGTTTATTATCAGTTGCGATTGTGGTGACACACTAACCTATAAAAATGATATAAGTAATATAAAATTATAATATCAATAAAAGAGAAAACTATGTGTATGAATAATAGAGTATTTTATTAAAAACTAATATTATATTATGACTAAGTGCGAATTATCGATACATAGTGTGAACGTAGAAACGTGTTAGCGCAAATATAAGGTTACGTTGTGTAACTAGGGATGCGAATATCGCTATGATAAACAACGATCGATATATCAACAATCTCCAAAAAAAAATATTATATAAAAAACAACGCTCTGAAAACATCGATGTTTTTCAAATGTTTAATGTACTGGACTCATTTATCATAACATAAAATTTCGATAGACATTCGTCAGAAAAATTATTAAATATATTGAATTAATTGAATATATGAATTGTATTGTAACATTTTTAAACTTATTATTGCGACAAAAACATTACAATTTGAAAGAAATTACTAGAAAAGGACATTTTGCCTCCCTAGATGTGAAGATAAATCATTTGTATTCAGAGCGCTGTTCGCTGAAGTTAAAAAGCGAATTATTAATAAACAACTAGGTATACCAATATATACTAAAAGAATTATACCAAGCTCAAGTTGCATAACCTTGTATGCCAATCAGATTGCAGCGGCACATAATAAAAAGTATATTTATACGACCTGAACATCACAACAAAATGGTATGGACACGTAATGCAATGTTCTATGGCTACAGGAAATAGAGGACGAGGCATGTTGCAAAAACTGGGATGACAAATGTCTAAAAGGACATGAAGCGCGTCCACAAGCGCTTAGGCCTGCCAATTAAAGATTTTATAGAAAGAAGTAAATTACGCCTCTTGACTGATAAAGCCGACCCCTTGTAACCTGAAGATGCTGGTACAAAGAAGAAGAAGAGTACTATAACAACATATCCCCTTACGTTAAGTATGTAATACTATTGCCACTCAAGGGGCTCACCTTAAATAATTTAGGACGTATTTAGTATTAATGATGTAGGGAGAAATTTAAGGGAACATAATGTAGGTACTGGAGGATTAAGGATTTACAGGGTTTTATAGGTGGTTACCACTTTTTTTGGTCTGTAATTACGCTGGGTTCGCTTATATTATGTATCGAAAAGAAATTAAAATATCTATAAGCTTTTCTAATAAAAAGAGTTCGCCTGGCTGGGCAATCACGACTCTATTGCCAGCGGTTGGCTTTAGTAATAGCACTAAAAAGGCCACTAAAACTATAATTATCTATTATTGCTGGCCTCAGAATCGCTGGCCTTTGATACTTATGGCTATAGGCTGCAATGACCACTTAATATCAGATAGATTGGCAACCTGCTTACTACTTGATATCATTAGTTTTTTTTTAAGTTATACTTGTGTGTATTTCAGTAACTAAATAATAACTACTTACTATTAAGACTTTTTAGTGTAATGAGATCACAAATTAAAAGAATTTAGTAAACAATCTCACTTCCTCCATATATCCTATTAATCATACAATATCTGGGCAATCGAGCTTTGCTCGTAATCTTAAAAAAAAGAAGATTTTTTTTTTATCCAAATCTTTAGAGCTGTATATCAATGCTTTGCTCACATAATAGTAGGTATTATATTTATATATATATTTCTCTAATAGCAAATACTATCTACTTTATCGATAAAGCTAAATTCACGAAACAAAACATCCTTCAGTTAACAATCGGAAATGTATTAAGTGGGTATTGTCAAATTTGGTGGTCAGATTTTCGGTAACGGAGGGCTCAAATGCAAAACGTCTTTGAAATCAGAACAAAACAAAAAAATCCTCAAATTACATTACCAATGCATGATAGTTGCCGCAACATTGGAAGGTTTATAATTAGAGTGAATTGCCACGAAATGACGATATCTACGTAATAAGCCCTTTATTTTACCATAGTGCTTAACTACTCAATGATTTTACCAGTCAGAGCACGCCATCTCAATTGCATACATATCTATACTTACTAGCAGTCGCCCAATCATCGAAATTCGAACAGCGACTTTTTAATTATAGACTATTTTCTGTTTGACATTTGCAGTATGAACCTAAACAGTGAATATTAATTAAATCACTTGCCGTCACTGTTCATTGAGTGACAATGTCAATATTTTGGGTGGTCTAAGTTCAATGGCACATGTCGGGTTAGGATTCGCAGTATTAATTTATTAACAGATATTATAGATAAATGTTAGCTTTCTCCACTCATTCTCCATATAAACTTTAACCATACCAAATCTCACAGACTTCCGTGTACGCAATACACTTAAAAAGGTGTCCGAAGTTTTCTTCTCACGTAATAATATAATGATTAATATTATAAAGCTTAAGAAATTGTTTTTGTTTGTTTGTATGAACTCGCCAATTTCTTTAACTACCAATCAGATTAGAAAAGTTCTTTTTGTATTTTATTATTATTTAGTATTTGAGAAAATTTATAGGCTATACAATTTAAAGCGGAGCAGTAACTGTGAACATCAAGCAATTTGGCAAGCTGTAGGCAAGTACGGGAAGTGAGAACAACGATACTACACGGGTGCATTGGCGGCGGCCCAATGAAAAGTTCGTTGAATTAATCTAACATGGTAACAATGAGGGGATATAAATGCAATGCAATAATTAACGTCTCAACGCACCTATCATGAGACGCTCATAGGAACCCTCAAGAAATACGAATCTTCGCATTCATAATTATTAAATATTTATTCATTTTCAACTCATATTAACATGTTGCCACGCAACTCCGCGTTTGTTACGCGGAAATTGTTTTCGTCTCGTTCATTTTTGAGGATTGACATAATAGGTCATTGGCGTTTTGTTGAACTGGCCACTTTGATCTCAAATATCTAGTTAATAAAAATCGGTTGAGAATTACAAAAAGATGATTGAAATTATTTCTTTACGATTTCTAAAAGTTTTTAGTTGACAATTCTTACAACTTATCAATTGAGGAATTACATAAGTTGCCAGATAACAATTTTGAAAATTTCATATCCATATGATCAATGTCCTTTATAAGCAGAAGAAGAAGCAGAGGTGGAAAAATATATTCGTAAAATTGACTGTAATAAAGGAGCTGGCTCAGATAAAATACCTCCATTCTTCGTAAAAAAGTGCATCAAATCCTTAGTAGTTCCTCTAACGGTTATACTTAATAAGTCACTAAAAACAGGCGTATTTCCTAGTAAATGGAAAGAAGCATACGTTGTTCCTATACATAAAGCTGGATCCAAGAGTAATGTTGAGAATTACCGGCCAGTATCCCTATTGTCTGTTTTTAGTAATTTGTTTGAAAAATTGGTGCACGATCAAATATACAGCTCCATTTCTTTGTCTATACCATTGGAACAGCATGGGTTTATGAAACGAAGATCGACACTATCCAATCTAGCAGTATTTTCAGATTACATAGCTACAGCTATGGATCAAGGTTATCAGGTGGATGTCATGTATACCGATTACTCTAAGTGTTTTGATCGTATTAATCATGATATCCTCTTACTGAAGCTTGACAGGATAGGTGTACACGGTGATCTCTTGAGGTGGTTTAAATCCTACATTCACAATAGAAATCAGGCGGTTCGAATTGGGGCATTTCTCTCTGGCTTTCAAACTATTCCTTCAGGTATACCGCAGGGTTCACACCTAGGGCCATTGCTTTTTAACATTTATATCTCCGATATATCCTCTTGCTTCACCTCCCCCAGGTACCTTATGTATGCCGATGATACCAAAATTTTCAGCGCTATTCGTACTATTGATGACTGCCACATGTTACAGAATGAACTTTTGCGACTTTGTGATTATAGCAAGTTAAATAAGCTAAATTTAAATGTAAAGAAATGTAATGTAATATCATACACTAGAAAACATCAACCAATAAATTATATCTATATACTTGACATGTTGCCAGTGTAGAGGGTTTCTGTCATTCGTGATTTGGGGGTGATGAGGGATTCCAAACTGCTTTACACGTATCACTATGATTACATACGTCAGAAAGCTTTAAAAATGTTTGGATTCATTTGCAGAGTTGCAAGGCCTTTTGTAAACTTAAACTCACTAAAACTATTATATTTTACATACATTAGGAGCTATCTCGATTATGCTTCGCCAATATGGTCACCAGATTATATCACACATAAGACTAGTCTAGACAACATTCAAAGTAAATTCCTAAGATATCTAAATTATAAATTTAATAACGAGCATAAGTCATACTTAATTGATTTAGACTTTTACAATTTAACTTCTTTATCAAAACTACGATCTATCTTCGACATGACATTATTATACGATATTTTGAACAACAATATTGATTGCCCCGAACTAGTGAATAGGATTAATTTCAAAACACATACAAAAATTATTCGAAATCCGCGCTTATTTGCACCACCGCCAGTTAAACACAATTATGCTAAGAACTCTGTTTTACAAAGATGTTTTAACATGTATGACACGTAGTTTAGTCATATTGATTTATTCCAATCAAATAGGAATGTTTTCTTAAAAAAATTAAAATCAAAAAACACATTGAAATAGTCATCATGGCTGTGAAACAGGAACACAGAAAGGACTCAGTTTACTCTCTATTGCTTATAACATACATACATATACAATTCACATATGCTTTCACTCAGAAGCATATGATCCCACCACACCTATACACTCTCACGCACACGCACACTATACGCAGACTCACACTCCCACTCACATTGAGATATAGAAACACATAATACTTCATAATGATATTTTTTATGTATATAAATATTTAACCGCTGCATAACAAACAAAATTTAATAATAATTGTTTCGTAATTTGCACCACATGATTGCAAAACATAACAAATGTATATTTTGTGTTAAATGTGCTGTGAAGCAATATGTACCAAATAAATAAATAATCGATGTCTATCAGGAAATTTGGAAAAAAGAGAAAATTACAGATTTATTAATATACTTTGGCGGAAAATATTAATAGATTTGGAAATTTAAACCCAGTTTATATTAATTTTAATGAAACGTAAAGTTATTTCATAGGAAATATAGTTGTTCTTAAATGTTATTATAATGATCAGGAAGTGAATTTAAAAGTTTTATTTATGAGTTTTAATGAATAAGAAACTGCGTTTTTGTATTTTTTTAAATAACTTGTTGGACTTGTTGTGCAAGTATTGTAGAGATTATACAGTTATTTTAAAACTAAAGCAAGTAGGTATATGTACACAAACACACACAGCATGTATGTTGTTTGATATGAGAAATCCTTACTAATCTTTGTGTAATGGCATATTTACTACTTTAATGCTTGTAATAGATTTTCTATTCCATAATAATCATATTTATAAATAACTAGCTATTATCCGCGACTTCGTCTGCGTATTATTAGATATACTGATCTCGGAACACGACAAACCAAAAAAATCGCCGTTTTTGCGTGATTGAGTAACAAACATAGAAACTTTCCATTTATTATATTTGTAGGATAACACTGGTTAAACTATGACTTTTACCGGGAGAACAAGTATCCTATGTGTTATTTCAGGTCATAATCTGTGTGCCAAATTTCATTGAGATCTATCTGTTCAGCTGTTTTAGCGTGATTGAGTAACAAACATCCAAACACACACTTTCACATCTATTATATTAGTAGGAAATTTTCTTTAATGTATTTCTTAGTCGATGATTATTAAGATTCCTAAACATATTACGGTAGTTGAGGGAAATAAATTATATGGGCCTTGATATCGATATGTCATACGAGCCAGTGATTGAGTCTTTTTGTATTGGTTGTTCCCGTTATAGTGGAACTCATTTTTTGGTAGTAATGTCTAAAACATTGACCACAGCATCACCTATCGGACTATATATTTTACTATTATATAAACCACCGTCTCGATAAAACCAATATATTATGTAAATCTGAACTCAATCGGTCAAGTTGTTCAGAAATTATAGAATCACTAACAGATGCATTTTTATAACTTAAAAGATAATACAGTAACGTGTTATTATAATATAGATAATTATAACTTATTCTAATTTCAGGTCTTTTATTTATTTCTTAATTATTAGGTATATTATTGAATTAATCAGTTAATGTGAAAGGACAAGGTTTAATAGAAAAACCAGTTGCCGATGAATAAATACAAAATAAAATAACTAATTTATTTTGATGCCAAGTTATAATTATTTTATATGATTATAATACGTAAATTAAGAATAACATTATTGAAATATTATCTAAAAAAGGCTCTATGCTACTACAAGTTGATAGAGTGCTCAAAATGCTGGCAATATTTACGGGTTGAATAGCAATACCTACTAATACGCTGTTAATTGATTATTTCATTATTACTATTATAAAGAGGTAAAGATTTTAATTATGGTTGTAGGCAACCTCTAGAACTACATAACAGAATAAAAATTTGTTCACCGATAGAAAGCTACTTTCGACCATATATGTAGACTTTTTTACTCTTATTAAAATTTATACTGTAAATAACGACAACGAAGTGTGATTAAAAATTATCAAATTATGAAAAAATAATAATTAAAAAGCTATATGTCCGTAACACACAGTTTTTTTGATATGAAATATTTTTTGCAAAATTAACGCTCATACTCAATGACCGAACTATAACGTAAGTGAAGATTCATTGTTATTATTAATGTCTGGTAATAAAACATTTCATTAAAATCTAACTAGTAGGTATATAACGGTCGTCATGAAAATAGACATCGCTGCCTTGACCGAGACTTTTGTAATGTCAATGAACCACACGCAATGCATTTTATACGTATTGCTGACTCGTACGTAATATAAAAGCGACGGTAATATGCAATATTACTCAACGGTATACGAATTTAGAAATGTATGTTTTCACACGGTTGTAAAAATCACTTGAAAAATATTTTAATGGCAACAAGTGCCGAATCAACGGTCCTAATCAACATAATACAAGGATAACTGACTGACTGAATGACATATCAACGCAAAGTCCAAACTACTGGGTGCTAGGACCGTGAAAATTTGCTCCTTAGGTTCCTTTTAAACTGTAGGTGAGCTCTAATAAAGGATGTTTTTTTTAAATTCAACTTCTAATGTGGTGAAAAGGGGATGAAAGTTTGTATGAAAATTGTTATTTAGCAATTCAGTTAAAAGAAAAAAGATAGGACATAACTCGAAAGTGATAGAAGCCGCGGTAGTAATACATAAACAGTCTTTTCTATTAATCAACGATTTATGAATTTTCATTAGACCACCTGGCTAGGTACTATCACCGGCTAGTTGAAAATCTGCCGCCAAGCACCTATAGGTGTGTTCCGAAACTTGCCCTTCTCTAGGCTTAGTGTTTAACTATCTTAGGTCATATTATCATTTGAGATCTTGGTGAAATGCCTAAACGTTCGTTCGAAAAGTATGTTTTCCTCTTCTACTTTTCTTTATCAACTATTATCCTAATATTCACACCTTTTTACGCTTATCATTTTCACACAATCCACCCATACCCTCTTCCGTCTTCCTCTACTCACTCCTATATCCGACCAACTTCATACTTAATATTCTTCTAGTTATATGATTTTCATCGCACCTCCAGACATGCTTTCATCTCGCTAACCTAGTAGTATATATTATAAACCCAATTTAAAAAAATACCTATATGAATGTTTAGTAAAGTGAGAAAAATAAATATGTATACCTAGTAAAGATAGATTATGTAAATGTGATTCGAAAAACCACTACTGTATTTTTTTTAAATAAAATAATACACCTGCATATTTTATTACTGGGCAATGGTATTCTGTGGCAATGGCCTCTTCCCAAAAGCTGGTTCGGGCTTAGTCTCCTTATCCTCAATAATTCACGACGAAGATATATAAAATACTGAGATACCTTTAGTTCTATTTTGGCCAACTTGCTAACGATGTTACGAGGACATTTCTACATTTCTCACACGTATTGATGTGAATACGTCTTTAAACATGCTTCCTTAGTGGAAGCAATGCAAAAAACAGATGATTACATATAGAGTTTCATATTTCAGCTACATTTCCACCTTGTACACTGAAAATTTAATTATACCACGATCAAGGACTGGACTGCAGGACTGTGACGTATCGCGTGCGAGGTAGGGGGGGGGGGGGATGCTCCGTCATTTTGAGGTCATTTGACGTCGTCACTTAATTTCCATTTTGTATAAATTATGAATTGGAAAATAAAAAAAGAGCATTTATTTGACACTGAAAATACAGACATAATTAACACAACACATTAAACAAAAGATTACAATAAAATATTACTAATTAAATTTATACATTTATACATACAAAAGCCGTACTTAAGATCAAAAGGGACCTCAGCTCAGCATATGCTATAGCAAAAATACTATAGCACTGCTTTTCAGCCGGGCTCAAACTACATACTAAAAGCCTCAGATTAGACCAGACCATGTTTATTATTACATAAGAAAGGGTAGGTCGTGAAAACAAAGGAAGAACATGACAAAAGTTTTTTACACCAAAAAGTACATTGCCTACGAACAACCAATATTGGTACATAAAAGATTAAAAAGTTAAAAAAGATGCTCTGTGCTGAAACTTACGTGTAAATTTAAAATATATTCATTCATTTTATACTTAAATGTACGTACAGATCAAGCTAACTGTAAAGGTGTAGGAATATTGTTCCAGATCTTAGCTAAAAGCTAATCGTTCGTTTCAGTTTCAACATTTATTAATTATTTATTCAAAACTTTAGTGTGCAATAGTTATCGTGAATATTTACATAATATGCTTTTAAAGTTAAAAATTAAGAAAACAATAAAATATCGGCCTATAGCCATCAAAAAGTCAAATCAAAATATAGTAATCATATAATACATTTGGAAAAGTCTTCTCAACAGCAATCCAGTGATACCCATAAATCATCATATTATGATAGAGTGAAGTGTTATCGGGTAGGTACGTAAAAAAGCGTCCGATTGAACACGTCTCGCGTCGTATTCACGTAAAATGCACAGCTATGTCCCCGCCACGGTTCACACTTTTTTTTTAATTTACCGTCAGCCGACAGTGTCAGTAATTAAATTCAATGTTGGACTAAATTTATCTTATATAAAACTGTAATTGCCAAGACCCAAACCAAGACCATCGAAATCATCGACCACAACGATTTTTCATAAACGCAAATGACTCGCGAGTACAAAACTCACAGTTGGATCATGAAAAACATTATTTAAATACATTAATTATACTTTCTATTTGTTAATTACGTTAATTATAATTACAACTTATAAATATGTAATCTATATTATACTATCTAAATCTACTAATATAATAAAGCGGAAAAGTTTTTTGTTTGTTTAAACACGCTAATCTCTGGAACTACCAGTCGGATTCAAAAAATTCTTTTTTTATATGGTAGCCATACTCCGAGGAATAGTATAGGTTATCTAATATTAGACTAGAATTCTCAGCTAGCCTTTTAAATATTGATTTTTGTTACGTAAGTCGAAGCCCTCGCGAACTGCTTTATCCGCGTGCGGTGGCTTAATGGTTAATGATAGATAAATACAATGTTATACTACATACATAAGCCAAAATAAGGTATTTGCAATTTTTTTTTGTTGAAGGTTAAAAATTTATTAATGAGCATGATTTTTACGAACAAAAGTTACTGGAGTATGATGGATCATAAAGACAATTTAATGAAGATAAACTTTGTCTATTACAGCATGTTATTTGGACGCAAAGTTTGAGAGATAACACAAAATTAAAATAATTCAGCACTCGGCTCGGGTCTACGTCTATAGTATTAGTGGCGCGAACGAGCCGTGCAATGCCGCCATGTGCCCATATGGCCGCCCGATAACAATATTGTATATAGTGAAGTATTATAAATCATCAATCAGTGATTTCTTCTGAATTATATGCGGGTGAAACCGCGGGGCACGGCTAGTTAAGGTATATAGGCACTATTATGTTAAAGAAGTAAAGTTTATGAATTTGAATATAGGAGGTAATAATACCTGAAACTAATGATTTAATTCCAAAAATGTTTTCACAGATATAAAGTTTATAAACGCGTAAAACTTGCAGACGGTGGATAAAAGGTATTTCAAATAACATTAATTACTATTATATACATCATAACATTTAACCTTGGTTTGACTGTAGTAAACTCTGTATTGTACTTCGAATATTGATTTTATATTGGCCAATACTGTGCGAATACACTGTCTTTCGTCAGAACCTTCAGACGTGTTTTGAGTTAATTTGTTTTGTTACGGTTTTTAATTTTCTCCCTATTTTAAGGAGGTAATAATCTCTGAAACTAATGATTTGATTCCAAAAATGTTTTCACAGATATAAAGTTTATAAACGCGTAAAACTTGCAGACGGTGGATAAAAGGTATTTCAAATAACATTAACTACTATTATATACATCATAACATTTAATCTTGGTTTGACTGTAGTAAACACTGTATTGTACTTCGAATATTGATTTCATATTGGCCAATACTGTGCGAATACACTGTCTTTCGTCAGCACCTTCACACGTGTTTTGAGTTAATTTGTTTTGTTACGGTTTTTAATTTTCTTCCTATGTTAAGGAGGTAATAATCTCTGAAACTATTGAATTGATTCCAAAAAAATGTTTTCAAAGATATAAAGTTTATAAACGCGTAAAACTTGCAGACGGCGGATAAAAGGTATTTCAAATAACATTAATTACTATTATATACATCATAACATTTAACCTTGGTTTGACTGTAGTAAACACTGTATTGTACTTCGAATATTGATTTCATATTGGCCAATACTGTGCGAATACACTGTCTTTCGTCAGCACCTTCACACGTGTTTTGAGTTAATTTGTTTTGTTACGGTTTTTAATTTTCTTCCTATGTTAAGGAGGTAATAATCTCTGAAACTATTGAATTGATTCCAAAAAATGTTTTCAAAAATATAAAGTTTATAAACGCGTAAAACTTGCAGACGGCGGATAAAAGGTATTTCAAATAACATTAATTACTATTATATACATCATAACATTTAACCTTGGTTTGACTGTAGTAAACTCTGTATTGTACTTCGAATATTGATTTCATATTGGCCAATACTGTGCGAATACACTGTCTTTCGTCAGAACCTTCAGACGTGTTTTGAGTTAATTTGTTTTGTTACGGTTTTTAATTTTCTCCCTATTTTAAGGAGGTAATAATCCCTGAAACTAATGATTTGATTCCAAAAATGTTTTCACAGATATAAAGTTTATAAACGCGTAAAACTTGCAGACGGCGGATAAAAGGTATTTCAAATAACATTAATTACTATTATATACATCATAACATTTAATCTTGGTTTGACTGTAGTAAACACTGTATTGTACTTCGAATATTGATTTCATATTGGCCAATACTGTGCGAATACACTGTCTTTCGTCAGCACCTTCACACGTGTTTTGAGTTAATTTGTTTTGTTACGGTTTTTAATTTTCTTCCTATGTTAAGGAGGTAATAATCTCTGAAACTATTGAATTGATTCCAAAAAAATGTTTTCAAAGATATAAAGTTTATAAACGCGTAAAACTTGCAGACGGCGGATAAAAGGTATTTCAAATAACATTAATTACTATTATATACATCATAACATTTAATCTTGGTTTGACTGTAGTAAACACTGTATTGTACTTCGAATATTGATTTCATATTGGCCAATACTGTGCGAATACACTGTCTTTCGTCAGCACCTTCACACGTGTTTTGAGTTAATTTGTTTTGTTACGGTTTTTAATTTTCTTCCTATGTTAAGGAGGTAATAATCTCTGAAACTATTGAATTGATTCCAAAAAAATGTTTTCAAAGATATAAAGTTTATAAACGCGTAAAACTTGCAGACGGCGGATAAAAGGTATTTCAAATAACATTAATTACTATTATATACATCATAACATTTAATCTTGGTTTGACTGTAGTAAACACTGTATTGTACTTCGAATATTGATTTCATATTGGCCAATACTGTGCGAATACACTGTCTTTCATCAGCACCTTCACACGTGTTTTGAGTTAATTTGTTTTGTTACGGTTTTTAATTTTCTCCCTATTTTAAGGAGGTAATAATCCCTGAAACTAATGATTTGATTCCAAAAATGTTTTCACAGATATAAAGTTTATAAACGCGTAAAACTTGCAGACGGCGGATAAAAGGTATTTCAAATAACATTAATTACTATTATATACATCATAACATTTAATCTTGGTTTGACTGTAGTAAACACTGTATTGTACTTCGAATATTGATTTCATATTGGCCAATACTGTGCGAATACACTGTCTTTCATCAGCACCTTCACACGTGTTTTGAGTTAATTTGTTTTGTTACGGTTTTTAATTTTCTTCCTATGTTAAGGAGGTAATAATCTCTGAAACTATTGAATTGATTCCAAAAAAATGTTTTCAAAGATATAAAGTTTATAAACGCGTAAAACTTGCAGACGATGGATAAAAGGTATTTCAAATAACATTAATTACTATTATATACATCATAACATTTAACCTTGGTTTGACTGTAGTAAACACTGTATTGTACTTCGAATATTGATTTCATATTGGCCAATACTGTGCGAATACACTGTCTTTCGTCAGAACCTTCAGATGTCATGTCAGTTTTGAGTTTTCTCCATAGGTTATTGATAAGACCCTATTAAAAAAGTGTAATGCTATAATTTCAGCCACCTGTGTAGTTTTTGCACGATTAAATTATTGGGTTATATTATATTAGAATAACGATTATACACAATCATACCTCAATATATTACTTTAATTTCTTTAATAGGTAATTACTATATTACATAAAATAGTATTTTACTATATATGGCGTCCGAGTGTTATATTTCTAAAAAATATATAGTAGGCGAAAGTACTATATTTTTATTGGTTAAAAAAACTAGGCATCATTCTACGTCATTGTCAATTTGATATGGGTACAATATGCAAAGTAGCCTAATTTACACGAGCTTAGTAACTAATACCTAGTACTTGTCACTTACACTAATACCTTGCGTGTAAACATGCTGAATTACTCATTAGTAGGTATTAGTCAAACTGTTAGTGCAAGTAGATAGAAGCGATCCTATTTACTATGCGACAAGCCGACTGGAGAACTTACTAAGCACTTGTCGCTTGCTGACCGCGTGAACACTGAATAGCCACTGCAAGCGCTTAGAAGCAGAACACGCTGTGCAAGATTCGCGCGTGTGCCTGATCGACGCGATTCTGTATTCCACGCGAGCGCAGCCGCGGGCACAGTTTGTAATGAAATATAACTTCAAAACCTAAGAATAAAATTTATAAACAATAAATGATTAAATTCAACGCATATTACAGATAATGATGATCAACGTTATTTTCATACAAAGAGAAAAACTACGAGTAATCAGTATGTTTAATCCTTGACATAAATTTTATATCAAATTAACAAAACTGTTTCATTTATACGTCGAGATTAAAATAATGTTATCTAGTGATGGATTTAATAAGTACTTTAATAAGTTTTTATTCATAAATAACAATGATTACTATTATTAATACGTACTGTAATTAGAATTTGTTCTTAAAGTTTAGTTAAAGGCATCCTATTAAATCTCTGACGTTTATCTTAGCGTTGTTTTACGATAGGTATAGTATTAAGTCAAACGCCTAATTAATTAACTAATTTAACTATTATCGAGTTAACGTAGTACTCTTTAATTTGTGTTTAATGATTTTACTGTAATATTTACTGAATCTCTAACGTCCACTGGTATTTTATTTATAGTAAGTATTAGGTATTGTGAAAGTTATGGTACGCCTGCCAATAATATTTTCATTGATTTGTTTGTTACCTGTGTTTTAACTTCATATCGTACAATGTTTAAATCAGTGTAGTCAAAAATGTTGTAATAATAATAAAAACTCAAAATACGAAAAAAATAACTTCTCGTAATGGGCCGGGATGAAAAGAAATATCGTTGCAATGAGGCTATTAATATGAGGGCGAAACCGCATACAAAAATTAGTTAACTAAAGGTAACGGTCACAGAGCATGCAACGATCGATTGGTAATGTAAGAAGGTCACATCACTCTAAAAACTTATTCTTGCTTGCTTGTTTCTTTTTAACCGACATAACAAAAGGAGGTTATCAATAAAATTCGAATGTATTTTTTATGGTTGTTCAGCCATAACATTTATGTTTATGAACCGATTTCGATGATTTTTTTTCGTTGTAAAGGGGATAATACCTCAAGGGCGGTGTCCCTTTTTAATTTCATTGGCATTGGACCTTCAACATCGAGATACACCAGGGAAATTCTCAAAATAATTGAAGATTGTTTTCTTTTTTGTTAAAAATTGTCTTGTATTATCACAACTCGCAACAGAAATCGAGCTCAATGTAAAATTGTTACGCCTCAATGACTTGGTATCCAAATTGGTTATTATTTTTGCGTTTCTTAATACACCAAAGCATTGAAGTTTTATAAGCTCGGTATTTAATTTTGAAACATGTTGAAATTACTTTTATATTGCGCTGTAAAGACTGTATTTATATAATATTTTATTGCACATAACTGTGAAAATTGAAGACTTAATACTAAAAGCTTTAATTTCTAAGACATTTATGATCTTTATGGACAAAAATTTGTCAAATATTCAATTGTTCCATGTAGAATTCGTGTAACATACGGATGAGAGTCCCAAGACTTGACTATTTGGATGTCCATGATCATTTAAACATTAAAAATAAGGGTTTTTGTAACATACTGAAGTTGAAATGATGAGGCTGTTGCTGATAAATTTACTTAAATAATTACAAAAAGAAATGCTTTCATTACACTACAAATGACCGACATAGTACGTATGCATAATAAGAAAGGGAATTTGTAAAAACCAATAAGTGCATGTTATAGCATTACACTAACAGAATAAAATATTTAATCCCTTCCCTAATAAACTTAAGACAGCAAGTTACAATAATTGTATTAGATACAAAGTCATGACGTTCGATAATGGCGTTAAACTGATTCCGTTTATTATCTTTTTTTCTCCATTTTTAAGAATAATCAAATGTAACGCTATAATTAAGTACTACGAAGAAAATTAAAATTCTCAAAAACTATTGTATAAATAAGTTATTTAGGACTTTATCTAGCAGAATGTTTTTATAATGTTTATCAGTCATTATTTTTTAATCAGAAATGATAGCCGAAATGCGTGTTTTTATATTTTTTTGTTTAGAACGTAGGCAAATTGTTACGTCGTGCAAATGTTCACAAAATCTATATCGCAATCTTTCAAGGATGTGAATATAATGTATTTTAGTCTTTCTAGTGACGCCGAGTCGTTCGAGCGCAGGTAGCAAAGTACAGATTTTTTTATCATTAAAATTTTAGTGTTATGGCCACGATCCCACCTGATCTTAAGTGACGATATGGCTCAAGACGGTACCAAGCTACGCCTATTGGAAGACTGATTATCAATTGCAGCTGCCGGAATACGCCTATTGGTGCTTGACGACAACCCAGAATATAAATAAATATTGATAGTTTCTGTATCGTATTAATTTTTCTAATAAGCCTTGTATTTTGAACTTTAATAAACTTATAAAAAGTTTATCAGTTAAGGAAACCCTATGTAATATGAGATTTCCCATCTGATAGGTATTATGAATATTAAAGACATATTCAAAAATATATGAAGCGGTAAATGGTATGACGTAAAAGGTTTCTTTATGAAATCGCCTTTAAGACAAAATTTGTGCAAACTGTTAACTCGCAAGGCTGCAAGCTTGCAACCTTATAAACTCATTTGTTATAAGTATATTAGCCATATATAGAAATTGAACTAATTATAATCGAAATAATTATCATAGCTTTCATCACAGATTTTAGAAAAAGGGCTTTCATTATAGTATTGTAAAATATACCAATCTGTTAGTATAATATTATATTAAAACGAATTTAGAGACATAATTATTAACGAGATGGTAATAATTGAAGAATTGTTACCTATATTATTATTAACCGAAATTATTCGACCTATTGTAAAGAAAACGTGTAAATCACAAATAACATGACATAAATGTTATAATAATGTAAGTTAAACTTGAATTTATAATGGAATATTAAACTAACCATGGAACCTTTTGCTTTGCTTTTTATAATAATATTTATGAGTTCATAATAATAAATTTAAGCCAAAGAATTATCTTAAGCCCTTAGACTCCGAGAATATAAATTTTGACCTGAGCTTAAGTTTTACTTCTAATATCCCTATTTATAATATACAATAAAAATAAAACAAGACTTTTATTAGCAAATGGAAAAATGATCTAGTATTTCCGTATACCTACTCGAATTTCATATGCTTTTATCGTTGAAATTAGATTTTGAATAGAACTATATTAACCTCCTTATCAATTTACTGTAATCATTTATAGATAATGTAAAATTTTACATACTTGTCATAATATTTGTACTTTATAAAAAAAAAATAGTAGGCATATCGATCAACGCGGTAAATCAGAGTGGCATTCACACATAATTATTTTAGCGATTAAAAAGGGCAAGGTTAGAAGTGCCATTTACATTCAGTGCCACCTTCATCCTCAAAAAAAATGCTTTTATATCCTGTAACAATATTTATTTAGTAGAAAGAAAAATAACCTAGACCTTTTATGTGACATTCGTGTTAAAATTACAAAGTATCCATGCAATCACTTGTTAAACGACGTCGTCTACGTCCCAATTTATTCGAAAGTTGATATGTAATATTTTTGTAATGTTATGTAAAACAATCTCAATGTACATGGTACGTTCGAGATCAAAATCGCGAAATATTTTTGCAAAAAAAAAATTATGGGCATATTTACTCACAATATAAATACCTAATTTATCGAACTTACAATTCTGCAGCCTCTATTGAAACTGGAATAGTACATTTCGAAGTAAACAAAATTTCTGCACGAATTTATTACGCAGCAACTTCTTCGTCTCACTGTTTTTTGGACTTATATTTTATTATTTCTAAAAGTATTATTAATTACATTTCTTATAGCCTATGAATTAAAGAATCACACGTAATATTCCGTGTAAAAATGTAATAAAAATTAGAAAACGATTTTTTTTAACAGAATGATATGGGAGGCGGGCGGCACCTATAATACGTGGCCTACAAGCCACTCCTCTAACCCTCTCTCTCTCATAAATGACGCAGACGAAATTGCGCGGGTCAGCTAGTATGATGAACATATAAATATAACATAGAAGTTACTTCTCAGAACAAAAAGTTACCAAGTTCGGTGAAGCTGTAAAAGCCGCAGCGGCTTCAGGGCCCCTAAGGCTAACAGTGTAGTCAGACCTAAAAAAAAAAAGAACTTTTTTTGAACCTATATCGTTTTTTTTATTATTTTAAAATATATTACATTGATTTGAAATAATTATACACCATATAAAAAAAAGAATCTAAATAATAATTACTAGCTGGTACCCGCGCGACTTCGTCTGCGTAGAATAATTATTTTGAGTAGCCTATTGTTTCACTAAGGTTTCATCTGATTTCGTGATAGTTCTTTTTTAGATGAAGACTGAGTATCTAAGAAGTATAACAAGAAAAAGGTTCAATATTTATCCAGTGTTTTTGCGTGATACGCACACAATGGCGAACCTATATTATTTTATAGATATACACCAACTGATCTAGTAACGCGTCAAATCAAAACAAAATCAGTGCTGGGTTTATTATATGCCAATATGACTCCAACACATTAACCGTCCCAATAAAACTTAAAAAAATAATTGAATTCGTCCTTTATTACAGTAGCGTTCAGGGATGGTTTTTTTAAAAACGCTAACACCCGAATCACCCTTATTTCTTACCAAAAGCATACATATGCATTTTAATATACCTAATTTGAGAAATGATGGGTTCTTCACACAAACTTACAACCCCTATTTTACCCTTAAATTTATTTTCGAGGCATAAGGTAGCCTATGTCCTTCTCCAAGATCCAATCTATCTCCATACCAAAATTCATCAAAATTGGTTCAGCGGTTTAGACGTGAAAACGTAACATACAGGCAGACGGAGTTACTTTCGCAAATTTATAATATTAGCATGAATAGTATGGATAACCACTCGAATTAATAAGGCAATGTGTACACGTCAAATATAACGGAATATTTTTTTATTACTTTTAAGATTAAAAGAGACCATATTGTTTAGTATACATTTTAGGGTAACCAAAAAAGCAATTAAAAAAATTAATGAATTATTTTTAAATAAAAAAAAAAATATTTCATGTTTCCTCTATGTATCTACTCGTATTACACTTTTCACCCGCCTAGAAATGCTCACTGTGTTATAGTAAGCGCGCAAGTTGAATGCACAGTTATGGAATTCGATAATGCTGTGACCTAATTAGAATTATTGGTGTCAATAATGACGATGTCTATAAATTACAACATTGTGTTATATTTAACATTAACATTTTAGTCATCAATATGAAAAAAACAAGGTAATAATTTATATTTTTTTAATCAATTATTTCACATAGAAAAATCTAACTGAAAAATAAAACTCTGAAATTTAATCATCAGATTCATTTTTCGTGATTTCCCGTGGTTAGCGATAAATTAAGTTGATGGACTCGAGTCAGCATTAAAAAAAAACACGGGGCCACAACTTGATCATTAACGCGATAAATAAGCGTACGATAATTGTCAAAGACAGCTCTCTTCTCACATTACTACAGTAAAGGTGCGCGAGGCGAGGCGTGCAAACGGCGAGGGGAGATGCTCCCGCTTTTCACCTCAGCCCCGAGTGCATTCAACTCGAGCGCTTACTATATATGTATGTATATTGTCTTGATTCTGCTGTTCCTCAACTACAGCAATTACCAGCTCAAGAACATTTGTTTATTTATTTAGGTCGCCAACAGAATCAACATCAAGACAAAAAATAATATAATACAGTACAATATTTTAATTAAATGTGACCCTAATTATAGGCAACGACGGCATGCACATTATTAAATCCTATTACATTGTATATCTTTAGTAATTTAAAGATACAAACAGTTATATAAAATAAAAACAATCACAAGCAAATATAAATAATATTTAAAGTAGGTACACAATAATTTTGTTCTCGTCTCACGAACAACAATATGCTCTCTTAATTTTAATAACAGAATCAAAGAAGATATCAACTTCATTTGTAAACTCTTGGAAGTAATGTTGTAATTTCTCATGAGTCTATTTAATGGTGAATAGTAACCTCGTTTCTCACAAAATAATTTATAGACTCCTGTTCGTGGTATTCTTGATGATAAGGTTATATTAACTTCTGGAAGAAGCAGAGGCACATCCAAGATACCATTCACCGTCTTAAACAGAAACACACTATCCAACAGTTGTCGACGATTGCTTAGAGTTGACATGCTAAATTTTTTTACCTGATCCGAATAACTCTTAAGCTTGACATTGACAGCAAGACATTCTGAATTTTACTCTTCGTTTGTTAAGTCTGACGATTAGATCTTCTGATGATAATCTACTAGTCTAAAACGTATTCTATTGAATTCATACACGGTGATTTCAACAGCCACTCCATAACTGTCATATTCATGTTATTAATATATGTTTAAATCGAACAAGCACTATGCGACGGAGCATTATTCTGCATCAAAAACCTAGTAGTCACCGATAAATGGTGCAAACGGTACCACATTTGTTTCTAAAATTTCCCATAACAGTCAGATTACCACCGAGCCCGTACAAGCTTCCAAACATATCCTCCCAACAAACTATTATAGACCCTCCATCATATGCTACTGTAGTTTCAGCAAGCAACTCACTCAATCATCACTCACTCATCAGTAAACAATACTTTACGTCATAGGTCCGTGTTTCAAAGTCGATGTTCCCAAGAAAAAGTTAGTCTATTTCTACGATGATGTATCTCAAGCTTTGAAGCCTTGGCAGACACGAACGAACCAAAATCGTAGGCACTGTTACATCTCGAACTTTCTCGAGCGTATTCCTAGCTTTGATGTTGCCTAGATGTGGGATCCTGGGTACGCGAAGTTGAACGAAACGATCATGCATGCAAGAAGTACCTACGTCTGTTTTGCCATATTCCAGTCCTCTCGCAAAATTATTACCTACTTTCATTGAATTAACTGATACTATTTTAAATTGTTGAAACAGGTCAGCGAAACATTGTGTAGGTCACTCTGCAGGTTCGATCATTATACTTTATCTCCTGTGCATTGTCAATCGCAGTTTAAAATCAAGACGGGCATAATGAAATCATTAACCATAAAAATATATTTCATTTAATTTAATTAAAAAATTACGAAAACTACAAATATTAAAACAATAAATATGGTAAGTACCTAGATTCTTCTTCCTAACTTGGCAACTAGTTCTCTTTAATGAAGACCATTACTGCTATTATCAAGTGAATATAGTGTCATGTGTTATGCTTATGACGATTTCAGTATACTAACATGATAGTGCTTCCCTTGTTAAAACTCTCCCCGAATGCATGCTCTTAGTTTATATCTATAATCCACTTCACTTATGCATAAAAACCGAACTATATCACGCAAAACACCACCAATAATACATAATATAGGGTCAAAAACCTAAGTAAATTAATGAAAAACAAAAACCACAACATGTCACTTCAAGATCCCGCAAAAACTCCTACTTAAATTCACTCGAAACTCAAGAACTCAGTTCGTTTATAGAACTTTTCATTTTATTTCAAATAATTAATTTCCAAAATAAAAGCAATAACAACCAAACCAATAACCAGCCAGCAATGTTATACTAAAAAGTTTTACAATCTTTTTTATGTTCCGCTAAACTTGCCGGTGTGATTAAATTGGGTTAAAGTTTAATTATGTAAGTTACCGTATTTAAAACACAACTTGTATCCAAACAATGCGTTCATCACATAAATACAATATTTGCATGTACAAGAGTGTGTTTAATTTCAATTTTAAACCTAAATCTATATTAAAATCTATTACACAAAATGTTAAATTCGAATAACCGTCGAATTGAGTAGGTAGGTTAGTTATATCCAGAAAATATGAACTTTAAGTAAAATATAGCAACATTTGTTATTTTTTATCTTATGAATTTATGCAACGTAAATAATACTATACCATATTACTTAAGTATAATAATTAATAAATTTTACGTAATTATCAATATTAAGTAAATAATGCCTCACATTTTTGCGACCTTTTTTAATATTTATATTTTTATTTGAATTTAAAATACGTAAATATCTACATATTTTAATGATTATTACGTGCTAATCGATATGAAACCTCTTTGCATCATAACAAGAAAGCGGTAAAAATTATGACAGTCAATAAATAAATAAATGGAAATGAAAATCTTACCCTCTGAATTACTATCGAAATTCAAAATGCACTAAAACCAAATACGTTTAGATGTTACGTTTTTTAATTAATTTACGACTGCACAAACCACTTGAAACGTATTCGAACTCTATTTTAAAAAACATAAAAATCAATGACAATCATAATATGTTTTGAATTTTCATTGACACTCGTCCGACGTTCAAGCAGAAATTTATCAGCCGATTTCGCGCGCACAACACTTGTTGACGTGCTGCGTTGTACTGGCGTTGATACTCTGGCATCGAGCCATCGGGAGTAGTCCAACTTCCAACAGCTATCCACAATACCAACCGTTTTAGGGTTCCCGAAGCACTAAAAGATATTATTTACATTATAATTATTTTTTGTCAGTTTTTTGAAAAAAAAAACTCCAATAATATATTAACCGAGGAATCTTCAAGTAATTTTTTTTAAAGCCACCAATTCTCGTATGTTCTTATTTTGTTTGCATATAGATAGAGTGGATACAATTACAATATACAGTCGCTTTATGAGCCATCGTTTATAGATCTATCCTCGTGACATTGGTGGAATTGTATTTGCATACACGCTGGCATTTTATAAAAAGAAGAAGAAGTGATTTAGTTTAGTTCGATTTATTATTACAATGTTTAAACAAATAATATAATCTAGTTAAAAAGAAACACCGATATTCATGTAAATAATTATTTGAAACATTATTTGGAGAAACATAAGAAAAAAAATTTAAAAAGTTATACGGAACCCTCCATTGATACGTTGTTATATATTTTTTATCGAGTGACAGAAAATATTACAAGAAAAAACAACATATTTATATCAATACGTAATATTATTAATATCTATTAGGATATTTAATAAAAACCAATAAAAATGTACAAAGTAAAAAATTGCTTTTTATTGATGTGCAGTGAGCAGGAAAGTATTATAGAGTAATGTTCGGTGTTTATTTAATTATTGTTACTGTTCAAAAGTAGCTTTGAAACCATAATGTTTTATAATGTTTGTTCATATTAAAAAGTATTAACTTTAAATGTTAATAGAATCATTACAAATATAAATTTATTGTTGCTTCATAAATAAAACATAAACGAATATTATATATGGCCAATTAATAGTTTATGGCACATATTTTTGAACTTGTTGCTTCAAATTTGTTATGTATTATAAATTCATTATTAAAACGAATAAGATTTTTGATGCCGTATTTAAAATCGATTAACATGATCATGTGTGAAAACGATCAGGATATCAGATTCAAACTTCGAGCTTATAGAAGTCAATGCCAACGAAACGCTTACAAGTACTTAACAAAAGTAACATAAAACTTGTAGAAAACCAATCAGCATTTTTTTTTATAGTAGCTCGTCAAATTGACTGTGCTGTCCCTGATGATAAGTACAGAACAAAAGAAACACATCGGCGACCACCGAGAGATTGAAATCCATCACTATTATCATCGAAGTTATCGGTAACGAAACACTTACAAGCAACAAAAGCTCAAAGACCATGAGCTGAGGGTAAACGTAGTATATTCCAAAAACAGGGAAGCCAACGGGAGATAAATAACCCGTCACCATCGCCGCTGTCATACCGGTATATAAACTGAATAACATACTTTATTTAATTTTTATTTCGAAAGCATGGTGTTTAAAAACCTTTATCTGTATTCGCATATTGAGACTAAATTAATGCTCGTCTACATTTATGTTACGTATTTATTATAATTAACAGTTTAATAAAGAAAAACGAGAAAGAGGAAAAACGAAAAAAAAACAAAAACAGAATAACCTAGGAAGTCATATCAAACCAGTTTTCCAGTTCTGCTTGTATGAAATATTTAGATTAATTAATTAAGTCAAGCTCCGGTAACTCGTCGAATTGTTAATTAAATAGGCTGTTCTTTTAAAAAAAAATATTACTATAATTGGTAGAATTATGGGTAACGTAAAGATAAGTAGGTTGAGGGACGGGTCTACTTGGTACGAAGGGAGGACCGGATTTTCACCACAATATGTATCATATATTGTACTCTACCACCCTGTTATCGCCATATGCTCGTTTGTTATTCAGCCGGGTGCACCACATGCAGGTGGGCTTGGATGTCTCAAGTCTTAAGATGTATACTGCTTTGCATTTTGCGTCTCTGGAGTGCATCCAGGTAGTGGGTTCAGGAAATAGATAACCCTAATCCAAGCTACTATAATTATATTATACTGTGGTGTACATTATCGTGCACTATAGGTTTAAGGCTAGGGTTGCCAACTTTTTTTATATCGAATATAGTAGTAGTAGAAAAAATATAGTAGAAAGCAAAAAAAAAGATGTATTAGGATTCAAATAAATATTTTATTTTTTAAAGGAATATTTTTTATTGCTTTATAGACCGATAATGATGATAATGACAAATAATCAAATTGACAATAGCATACCAAGTCTCGTTCTGCACACGTTACCCGTTTACGCCTAAACATTTTGGGAATAAATTATACTTATTTGATTGACAAAGGCGTCGTCACTTTACGGAAATCCATTCCGCATTTCAATTCCATTAAATTCAGTTGCTATATTTTGTTAATTATTAGAAATACAAAAATACAGTAATGAGTCATATATTTATGTATATATACTGTTTAGTGAATAAATAAACGGAAGGTGCTCGTTACTACTAAAAGTGGGGGTTACAAAAATGGTACCCCGTATAAGCGCGGCTGACAAGTCACGGTGAAGCTGTAAAAGCCGTCTGAGGCTCCAGGGCCCATATGGCTAACAATATAGTCGGTGAAAAAAATTATTTACCTATTTATAACAGTAGTATATATTTTGGTTTGGTTTGGTCTAGTATTGATTTTAATCACTAAGTATCTTGCAGACAGCGCCGAAACATCGTTCAGTTCTATCACAATCCAACGATATGCTTGCTGCGAGATGAATCAACCGATTGTCACCGTTTTATTTTCCGATCGGAATTTCGCGCAAATGTTAAAGCCCAATGCAGACGACACGCGGTGGATTGCGCAAGTATTTGATCGTTAGTGCTTCCGCCAGCGTTCAAATGCTATGTCACTCGCGAGGAGTCTTGTATAGTCCAAGTTCATAGCAGATACCCAAGGCCTAGCGGTTGGTTTTACACAAATATAATCCATACAATTTTTTTATACTTACTATATAAGCGGAAAAGTTTTTTTTTTGTTTAAACACGCTAAACTCTGAAACAACCGGTTGCATTAAAAAAAAAATTTTGTATATGATATCCAGATTCATGAAGAACAGTATACGCTATCTAGACTTAAGCTATACCTCTCAGAAAGCCTTAAATATTGATTTTTGTTAAGTCGGAAGACAAAGCGCTCCCGGAATGCTTTATCTGCATGTGCTGGTGTAATAGTTAGTAATAGATGAATACAATTTTCTACAAAAATATTAATAGCTGCTCCAGACTCGCGCTGTGAAGTCGCGGCGAGAAATCACGCAAACAACTCTCTACACTCGCAATGTTCACAGTCGGCTTCACGCACTCGTACTAAATGGACGTAACTTCTGGTGCTGCGTGTTTATTTAACATTAATACATAACATTGTTTTAGACATTTTTATTTTAACATGATGCACCTACCTAAATTACCGACAAATCTGGAAATATTATCATTACAAATGTTGAATCTATACAAATAAATAAAATTGCAAATCGTTTATAAAAACAAACTCATAAACACGATCTAAAAAATCAAACGATACCCAGTATAAAATCGTGACAGCGCCATCTCTTATCATTACAAAAAGTAACCATGAAAATATTTGATTTATTGATACATATATACACTGATCTATACAATTAAATAAAATTGAAGTATCTGTTTGTTATGTCAAAATAACAGTTTTTTTAGTAAATGCAATTGAAAGTATATACGATACTTAAACAAAAAAAACATTTTAGTCTGTCTGTCCGTCTCTTTGTTCCGGGAAATCTTCGAAATGGTTGGACCGATTTTGACGGGACTTTCTCTAATAAATATCTGATATTATAGGGAGTAACTTAGGCCACTTTTATTTTAGAAAAAGAATCAAGGTTCCGCACAAATTAAAAAAACTGGTAGTGGTGAATTAATTCCGGCGCTTAAATAGCTTACGCTGAGTAAACCATAAGATATATAGCAAATTAATGTACTACACAATTGTAGACATTAAAAAGACCGACTATCTTTTAAGAAACACCACAATAAGCACTTTTGTCTTTAAAATAGATGGGAGCGGGGAAGTAAAATTCGCGCGGGCATTCTGTAGTCCACGTGAGCTAAGCCACGGTCACAGCTATTAATTTAATAAAATTAATACAATAGAGTGTTACTTGTTTAGCATATTCAATTTATAACGAGTTGAACCGCGAAGCCGTGAATGTGGATAAGCGTTAGCGCTCTTCGCATGGCGCGGCCGTGAACCCTTTGACGCGGACACAAAAAACCGACTCGGAACGGAAACCGAGGCGCGAACAGGCGTGAAGTCCGTCCACACTCGCGTTCACGCTCTTTCACGGGTGTTCACGGCGTGAGTCTGTAGCGGCCATAATAAAAGACCGCGATACCATATGCGCCTACACCTCATATATAAGGTACTTAGCGAAAAGGGTTTCTTGAACTCCTTGGTGAAAAGAGTTCAAGGTTGGCCACGCGCTAGTGATACCTTGGAGTTACAAGCGTCCATAGGCTACGGTATCCGCCTACCATCAAGTGGGCCGTACGCTTGTTTGCCCACCTTTGTTACATAAAATGGATCCTATTTGATATATTTAATTTAGAATCTAAGTTGATTCCGATATTTAATTCAAAGATACTTTACTTTATTTTAATATATTCTTTATAATGCAATTCTGCATGCAAGTGACAAATTTATTTCTTTCTTGTTTTTTTTTTTTTTGTTAAGGAAATAATTACTACTGATTTGCACTAATAAACTGGATTATATGCTAGTTAAAACATGTAAAATATTTTGATTTATTCTTTTTTTGTTTTTAATCTGTAATGTGTGCCTATATAAATAAATAAAGTAAACTTTTGGGCCTGTGCCGAGTGTACAAAGATCGAACAACACTCAATATGTGCTAGCACGAATAGTACGGGGGTGAGAAAGGTATAGCGCCAAGGGGTTGCACTCGTGCTAGTACCAAAGCAACTGGCTAGGGCCAAGTCCAGTGAAGCTGTAAAAGCCGTCAGAGCCTCCAGGGCCCCTAAGGCTAATAGTATAGTCAGATCTTTTAAAAAAAATAGCTAGGGGTGAAATATAATATAAAATAAATAAATAAGTTTAAAAACTAAAACCCGACTACGGAATATCGCTGTGTAAAAAGTAAGAAACCAGAAACTTTTATTTTGACATTACAAGCAGCCAATTCAATTTTATTTATTTGTATATATAATAGAAAAGATTAAAGAGAAAACATGTGGAATTTACTGTACATACACAAGCTACTAGTAGCACATCGTCTGCAACAGGCTTTAAAATGGCGAAAAATGCCGTTAACTTTAATTTGTTTTCAATTCTTTCAACATTGCAGCACTGCAAGTATGTGATAGATATCCAAGCGACTGATCACGTCGGGTGATTTCGTTGGTCCGGTTGAATTATCATTTTCGATGTAAATAACATTGGTTTAGACTTCATAATCCGATGTTTACACTCTATTGAATGTAATTCGGAGAATAAATAAAATATCTGACTCCTTGTTATTGATTCGTATCTGCACTAATCCGATGATATGCTTATTTTGATATCTTGCCAGATTATCCTTATTTATTTTCAACTTAAAGTTCGTCTCACATTTTAAATAAATTATGTTTTTTACAATAATGGCGGACATTCTTTAATTAATTTGGACACTATATCGAATAAGAATTGAAATATTAAAACTTTAAAAGTTATGACAAATGAATCAATCTATTTTTAATACCATACTTCTTCAATGCGGTTTTAGCTTTTACATTTTTGATTGCCAATGTTAATAATGTAGATAAAGAAGTAGTAGGCGAGGCTATTTTAGGTTTTGTACATATTGTACGTATACAAACAGGTTCTAACAATTTTTTACTCTATTTTTTAGACATAATATAATCTTTCATTGTGTTTAACCTTCGTTATGTTAATCATAGCCGGGTGATTATTTTATTGTATAGTTTTACAACGTTTTCATGTACATTTTACACTAATTAATTTAATATATTCATTCAAAAATTTCTTTGCTACTTTCACGTGGAAATCATTAAAAGTTGTTACATCTTTCTGCAACAAACAATTATTTTTTTCATAGTCCCGGTCTTTGTTCACCTTTATGTAATAAACTAATTAAAAAGATATTATTACGTAACAACTGTTAATTTGAAGCATTGATGGCTCAGTGGTGGCGTGTACGGACAACATCCTGATGAAACCTTAGTATAGTTGTAGTGTATATTCAAATGACCTTAATTTGAAAATCTGTCGCCAAACACCTTTATGGTGTGTTTCTTCAGCTGCACTTGAGAGCCAGTTTCCCCAATAGACTTAGCGTGTCACCATTTTGGGCTACGTCGTCACTTAACACCATGTAAAATCGTGGCCATGACGCTAAACTTATAAACGATAAAAATGATCCGTGCCAGGCGGAAGCAGGTGATAATTTTTTAATGAATTATTTATTATGGATTTTATGGATAACACATTCGACAATTATAAATAATATAATATTCATAATATAACTTTATGCTTTTATAATACAACTTATTTTACTCCACCTTTTTCTTCCTACCGTTGTCCCACCTAAGTAGGGTACTCTTTTCTATCAACTGTCATGTCAGTATTCACACCTTTCATACTTATATAATTCCTCACACAATCCATTCACACCTTTGGTCTTTCTCTACTCCTATAAAACACTCTTCTAGTTATATGACTTTCATCTCTCTTCATATGATGCCCTTACCACGCTAATCTTCTCAAATTCGCTGCCAGTAGTGATATTTTCATACTTCTTCTTGTAACTTATATACTCATTCCTATTTATATTCCTCATTCAGCTGGTGCAGCAGGTGATTCATTGGAGGCCCTTCAGCGGCACAAGTATGAAGTCCTTGGTAAGGGTTACATATTCATGATGTTTGGAGTAGAAAGTCTGGGACCGTGGGAACCTAATGCACGAGGCCTTTTAAGGAACTCAGCGACAGCATATGTCTAACTTGTAAGGATCACCCACAATAAGTATATAACCGGGAGCGAGAGTAGTACGGTTCGCGTGTATGTCCAATTGATGGCATTCTGTATTCTACGCGAACGAAGTCGCGGGCACAGCTAGTAGTATATAATAAATTAAATAATATATTTATTCATGAAGCAAGGGTGGCTCAATTGTAACGTGTACGGACATAGCGTTGATCGACATGAGTCCGAAACCGTACAATAAGACAGCTGCTTTCAGTAAAGGAAACCCATAACATGGTGGTAGGGTTTTTTTCTAATGACCGCCTGGCTAGCTACCATCCTTAAGTTGAAAAACTTTCGTCTTACACCTATACGTGTGTTCCGGCAGCGGCACTTGAGAGCCAGTGAGCGAGGCTTCGTGTCGCCATTTTGAATCACATCATGACTTAACATATAGTAAGACTGTGGCTATAACTTATAAAACGAAAAAAATATTTTCAAAGCCTATTTATACATTAAACTATATAAGTTGCAATGTTGATTACTTTGGTAAGTGATTATGAGCACATCACATGCAAACAAAGCAAAGCAAGCACCGCTACTCTGCCTCAGAAATAGGTGTGGCTGCGGCGGTTATATTTTTCCTGTCGAACTTAGCACAGGTTTGACCACCTTGTAAAATTAGACGATGCCTGTCACGGAACTAACATTATAAATTTAAATTATTAATAAACAATGGTCTGAGAACAGTTCAAATATCACAAGGTACGTAAACTGTTCCAAAAATTGTTAGTGAAATTAAAAATAGGTAGAATATGAATAAAGTTTATTTAAAGCTTTATTCACAGCTTTCGAAAAATTGAAAAAAAATTATATCGCGGGTGATCGATAAACAACCACCGAAATTCATCGACGGCATTTTCTGCAGTGTTAAATTTTCAACCAAAATATTATTTTTTTTACCGTGGGAAAAAAATAAAATCGCTTGGAGCTAAATAAATCTGGGCAGTACGGAGGATGGGGTAACATTTGTACCCCCGAAGTATGCAAATAGTCTATGGTTCTAGCAGCTGTGTGAGCGGGCGCGTTATCTTGGTGGAAAAGAATGCCACGGACACCGCTCCTTGGTCGCTCGTTATTCAACTTCCCCGAAAGCTTGAGGCAGACATACTTCGTAATACCATCCCCTAGTAACTGTTCTACAATCTTCTACCAGAATTGCTGCTACTGGTCCAATGCGTTGAAAAACTGCTATCATTTTTTTACTAACGATCCGACCGCGAACAATTTTTTTGCGAAACTCGTCTTCTTCAAACAACCCATTGAGGGATTGTTGCTTCGTGAGAGGATCGAAGCTGTAGATCCAAGTTTCGTCAGTTGTAAGGATATAGGATACGTTTTGCGAAGTTCCTCCTACAAACTTTTCTAGGATAAATTTGCACCAATCAACACGATGGGATTTTTGCTTTTTCGGTGAGAGAATGAGGTATCTATCGCGAAAGAAGCTTCCTAACATAAAGGTGATAATGCAGGATGGTAGAAACTATCCGTGATCCAATCTTTAGTTCTGCCTGAATCTGTCTATTCTGCCGCAATAGCCAATCTATCCTGATGACATTTTCATGAGTTACTGTAGTTGTAGATCATTGTTAAAGTTCTCTCGGCCACGTATAAACTCAAGAAACCAATAAGTAACTATTGCTAACGCAGGAGCAGACTCTCCAAATGCAGCTTGTAAATTTTCGTGAGATTCTTTGAAGGTTAACCCTCGTTTATATTTATAAAAAATCATAACACGAAGAACTTACCGCGAGATGTCCATTTTTGCAAACAAAAGAAGTTTGATATATATAACCCTTAAAAACATTTTAAAAATAACTACAAATAGGTAGCCAGTGATTTTTCACCAAAGAGATTTATATTGAAATTAGTTATAAATTCAAAATAGTTTCAAGAAAAAAGAGATTGTGTTTAATCTGTAGTTAACAGTTTTCGGAACAACCTAGGTAAGATACATTACATACGAATCGTCACAAAACCTTTATCACAATAAAACAAGAATATTTAACAAGAAACTTTATAGTGTAGACCTTCTTTACAATATGCGCGCACATCGTAAATAATCACTAAACCCATTTTCTCATAAGGCGCCTAATCTATTTAATTAATAATACTGAAGTGACTGTTTGTAATATCTTTAATGTCTTAATAACAGCTTTTTATTCAATGACATTTTATATAGATGCGATACTCTCACCAAAAGTAATTTGAAAACGTTACAAATTTTGTTATCAGCATGTTGAAACAAAAGAGATAGGAAATCACAGCGTAAGGCGGAAACTTTGTTGTCAAAAAAGGATAAAACTTCTTGTCGCTCACGTCAGTATCAAGTCGAAAGTTAACTGAGGGCGATTGCCAACCATTCTCAATGGCATGTGAAGATCGTTGGTCAATGCCGTATGTACTTATATAATTATTTTATTATATGCATATGAGAAAGTATTAGGTCCTTAAATATGAAATTAGCGTGTTATATGAAAAAGTAAAACTAATAAAAATTATAAATTTAAACATTTAATTATTCGAAGTATGTATCATTATTATCACTGCTGAGAAAATTGTGGGAGCGAGAATCAAATAAAATCTTTGCAGGTGGTTTATACAGCCTCATCGGAATTGAATTATTTCCCTGCAAGAAATTGTCCAAATTCCGAAAAAAAGTGGTAATCTGTTGGAGAAAAGTCCGGGGAGTATGGAGGGTGTTGGAGAAATTCCAACCGCAGTTCCTCTACATTAGCGACTGTCTGTCGTGAAGTATGAGGTCTTGCGTTGTCCTGAAGCAGTAGTAGGCTAGAGAGGTTGGCCAGTCTCGGTTGTTTAAGGGCTATATTTTCCATCATGGTTTTAATTGTTGAAAATACAGATCAGTCATTTTCGTCTGACCAGATCTTAAGAAGCTGAAGTGTATGACACCAGCACTGGTCCACCAAACACTCACCAGTATCTTTCTCTGTGTCAACTTACGCTTGGGACAGGATTTGACCGGTTTTCCTGAATTCAACCACTGTAATGACCATTTCCGATTTTCATTAAGGATCCATTTTTTGTCACAAGTAACAATGCGTATTTATTGTGTACTTCAGTCAATTCATGCGGTACCTATTTCTCGAGCTATTTCACTTTGCCCATTTTTTTCAAGTGAATTAAAATTGTTTTATCTCTCACACCGAAGCCTGCCGTTAATTCTGTACGATTACCTTTAATTCTTCATTATCAACTAGGGTCTCCAGCCGTTCTCGGGGTTTGTTTCGTAGGTCAAAACTACAAGAACGAAAACATTGGAACCTAAAACGTACCGTGCTTTCTTTTACAGTAGCTTCCCCATACATATCATTAATATTTCGAGCTGTTTCTGTAGCGCTGATGCGACGGTGAAACTCATATTCGTAATTAACGCGATATTTTAATTTTTCCATTTTGTGAAAAGAACGATGTTAAAGAAAAATCAAATGGTGCGAAAAGACATGAATCATTAAATTCGAAACACAAATTACACACAAGCGTAAATTTGAAATGAATTTGGATTTGGAATTCCTAACCAAACACCAGATATTTGAGGTCAAAGTGGCCAGTTCAACAAAACGCTAATTTCATAATATGTAAGTAAAATTCGATATATGCAATATTTAATATACTTTTCCTCCATGTGCCGTTCCTTTTATTCACTCTGTATATACTGTATATACGAGTATATATTCTATTTGTATAAGTATATAATACGCCAGAACATAAACCCTCAGTTAACATAACGGCCTGTAAAAAAAATCGTAATAATTTACGAGAGCTTACTTTACAGTTTCAATTTACTATACAGAATTCAATTTAAAATGTTCCCTGTATGGAAAAAATTGCATATAAACGTTAAAAAAAATACAATGGTATAACATCAAAATACATTTAATATAATGGGAAAAATGTACATACTTAGTACAAAGTCAGCATAGGAACTTTTGATCGTCTTTTATTAATAATTATATTCAGACTGAATTAAGTTATTTTGGTGATGCGGATCAAGTTCTTGGTTGATAAATGGCACGACAATTTGAAGTTTAGTAATAAATACATTTTCAATTCTTTAACGATATCAACTAGTTCCTTAAATTATTCTTAAGCATATTATTAAACTGTTAGTCAATTATGCAAAGTGGATTTGTATAAATACTACGAAAACAAGTTCCACATAAAAAATTAAATTATTTATCTAACTATACTGTTCCATAAATAAATTAGTTGTCTGCGTGACAAAAAAGGAAATTCAGCCGAGATTCCTGAATAACCCAGACTTACAAAAACAATTGAAGGTTACTGTGGAAGTCTAGGTTATGCTAGTGCTTCTTTAAAAATCATAATAAAGACAATTAGGAGAATATGCGGCTTAGGAAACATTTCAAAAATAGGTATTTCTAAAATCTATTGCTGTCGCGCTGTGCCGAAACCTAACCGAATAGAGTGCGAGAGAGATAGCTGCAGTTCAGACATTATACCTAAGCAAAATTGATAAAATCATAGTTTCACAGGGGAATCCTGTTTCCTTCTCCAAAACTGAACCAATTTTAATATTTATTAATAATAATATAAAAAGGGCTGTCTGAGTGTTTTCCTTTTTGTTTCTGTAGTCGTTAAATTTGTTTGCTGGACGTCTGAATATGACGGTAAAAAAGGTAATTTTTGTGATTTTAAAAAGCTCATAGTTTTTATAATAATTCGTTTATGAAAAATAGCAAGACAGAGACATGGTAGAGGTAGTAGATATAGATTATACGGTATAAAATTATTCGTTTATTCGTTCTAGTACAATTATCCAGGAAGGAAACAGGGGAATACCTTTGTATGGGGATAACACTTCCCGCGTTTCCTTTTAAATGTTGACTTTGATGTCCCTAAATGCTATATATAAGTCCGGTGAAGAAAAAAAAAATTCCTTTAAGTTTCATAAATGGAAACTTTCAATACAGTTTTACAGTTTGATATAAGAAAGTTACATAGACCTTAAATTAATTGGAACATATAGCAAAAAGATGGATAATATGTCTTAAGATGGCATGTCAAACACAGCAATATTTTATAAAAAAATTATATTACATTTAAAAAAATACTTGTACCGAAACAAAAAAATATTGAAAATCCGTATTAAAGGTTGGGCCGGCGAGTAACATAATAACAGATGGAAGAATCCGTAGTGAAACTCGAAATTTTAATATTATTATTCATATTTCTTTTTATATCTTTTTATATATATATGTAATTGGTTTCCCGGAAACGGCTCCAACGATTTCGATGAAACTTTGTATTTAGATAATGTTTTACATTCCAAGTATACCCAGATGGTTGTTTTTTGTTTTTTTTTTCAAGACACCGAGCAGAGCTCTTTCGCCCAGATATTGTATTATATAATACTAGCTGGCCCCGCAGATCTTGTTTTGCCAATGCTCCACTTATCACGTTCAGGGATAGCATAAAGAAACCTTAATAAGAAAAGGAAATAAAAACAAGATGGCAAATAAAAACACGAGTAAAAAATTTTTTTTTTCTATTTTTGCATTTTATTTGATTTCTAGACATAGTACTTAAATATTATATAGCCTATATTATATTCCTACAATTAAGACGAATCCAACGACAACTCGTATGTCAAAATCCATCAAGCCGTTAGAATGCAGCATGCCAAAGAATTAGCCCATAAAAAACATAACCCTCCTTTTTCGCAGTCGATTTAAAAAAACACAGATTTACCAGCTTTCATGGTGATTGTAATTGGAGTTTATCAATCTCAAAGATTTTGGACGAACATCAGTTTTTTTAGATATGGAAGTTTTGTTAACGTAATCACTGAATTTTCTTTATTTTTAATCATTTTCATTCTTTAGTTTAAATTGACATTAGGAGAAGGCCGAAATTTAAAAAATCAATAGTGTGCTTCAGTACCTACTGTCTGGAGTTAACTTTTTAAGAGCGATTGTCTTGGAATAAATATAAAATAATAGAAATAATAATAAAAAAATAGAATAATATTAATAAAAAATATACAGACAGCCCTATCACGTGTTGCTCCTCATACAATTTGCGTACCGCGGGCTATATTAATGAAAATCGATTCTTGAAGTAAACTCACTCAGTAATAAAACGAGTAAAGTAATACAGAACCATACTCGAAATAGCAGCTTGGCACTTGACAAATGTTTTGTTCATGCGCGTGGACCTTGCACGTAAAGCGCATGTGCTCTCGATTATGATGTACCTACTATATCGGAATCAAATTAATATCGTTTAAGGGATTCACAACACTGCCACTCTAATAGATTTGTACCAACAAATAATGGGTACAGTCTTTTTCATAATAAACCTGGAAGAATTTGTCGTCTTTCCAGTAATTATGTCATTATATTATACTGTTTTAATAAAAATATTAGGTACTATTATAGAAAAATAAATAACAATAGATAATTTATTCAAAAATGTATTTGCTGCTTCCACCTGACGCAAGGCCGCTTCACAAGTCGGGTGCTAGGACACGACAATTGTGTCCGACCGGATCGCGACCACCGACCGCCATAGTGGCACAGGCGTATCCAATTCCGAAATCAGTCGGTGTATATCCATTAATCAAACAGGGTGGTAGGGATCTATACCTATTAAGTTCACGAACATCATACACATGGTGATAACCACTGTGATTCTCTTTTCGATTGTCGCGTTTCGGATCAGCCAGTTTATATCGATTGCCGACTTCAAAAAAGGAAGGGAAAAGGAGATGATACTTCTTCTTCCTTATTTAAGAATCGATTTAGATAATTATTTTTTCGTTAGATACCTCAAAGTTGTTCCCATTTTAATTTCATTGACTTTGAATCTTAGACTTCGAAGATACACCAGGGAACTCCTCAAAAACGGAGGAGGGTCTCAATTTGAATGTACATTTTTTATGGATGTTCAGCCGTAACTTCTTTGTTTATGAACCGATTTCGATGATTCTTTTTCGTCGGAAAGGGTATAAATACCTCAAGGGTGGTCCCATTTCAATTTCATTGGCATTGGATATTCGTTTTTGAAGATACATTATGAAATTCCTAAAAATTATTGAATTTTGTTTTCTTTTCTGCTAAAAATTGTCTTGTTGGATTGTACTTTGCTTACTATAAAATAAAGAAGCGAACAAATTTTTGAATGAATTATCTAAGATGGATTTCCGCAAAGTAAATTGTACAAATTTAAATAGCAATCTAGGCGCCTTAAGTTTTTATTTAAACAATAACTCGATTTAAAAAGAAATCTTCCTCTTTTCTTGCTTTTCTTTCCCGACAGGGGAGTGTTAGTTCACATACATGCACCCTGCTGCCGGCGCCCATGAACGCCTTCATCAATGAAAAAATTATAGATTACAATCAAGTCCGCCTGAATGTCCCCATTTAAATGTGTAAGAAGTTTTACCTCATATACGAAGATTTGTTTTATTATTGATCATGTACGTAAGTAATCAAATAGTCTATTTAAATATAAATATGTGTTTAAATTACACAATTAAATTTAAATCCGTTTCTATTCATATATTTTCCTGTATATATTAAGCCACGTTCACAAATAATATCAATACAATTTTGGTCAGCGGCTGTTGTATCTTTGACTCAAAGGCAGCCAATTTCAATATGACTTTAGTTTTTGTCTTTTACAAGAATATAAATTAAATTGAACGAAAATAGGCGATGGATGAAATTCGGCTGTTTGGCTGCAAACCCTTTCCAGTTGAGTTTTCCTTCATAATCGTTGATGGATCAATTATCAAATCAATCGTGTATATTACTTTTACTAAGCTTTCCTTAAATGCTGTTATGTTATTAAATCTCCTTCAGTAATTGTAGGTAGACTTGTGGTGTTCAATATTTTGACTTGATCTTTTTATTCCTTATAAATTCGACGTTTGGCCACAACTTGATGTTGAGTGACTATGTGATAAAACTACGTAAAATGCAAAGCCTGGTAACAGGACTACTTCTCAAGTGCAGCTGCCGGAATACACCTTTATGTGCTTGGCAACAGATTTTCAAGTCGAGGACATTAGAAAATGCCCTACAGCCATGCAGTCACTCATTTTTGACAATATAAATAGGATTTATAATGTCATTGAGCTATAAAATAAATACAAGTGACTCGATGGTACCGCCTCGATTGACGTGAGTTCGAATCCCTGCAATGAGCCTGAGCTGTCGGTGAAGGGTAAAATATTCTTATTATATCACCCTATGTGGGAAAAATATATAAACGTGGATTTCTCGGTTTTTGAAAACGCCAGTATGCCGTGGGCTGGCTTAGTGCCTAGTGACTAAGCCTGTGCTTTCTCACGGGTTATGGGCTTTGTCCAGTAATGGGACACATACACGCTGATATTTTAATATTATTTCCAACCTCCGTATGGTTGCAAGCCACTATGCGGCGCGGCGGCCGACCATTGTACGCACGTTGTAAATATTTATTGATGAGGAAGCAGCTTTACACTAATCGTTATTAAGGTGAGATCAGCGGATTTACCGTAATTGTTTAATTCAATCAAGCACTATTTTGCTCATAATTCATAATTTTTATTATTCAATCATCGGTATTGAAATTATTAATAAAGCTTATTTAATTATTTAAAACCTGTGAGAGAGCAATGAACAATTCTCTGAAGTCCTAAATCTTTTTACTGATTAACCAATATATACCATATGATTTATTTAGGGTTTCTACATGTCCAGTCTTTGAATTGTTATCTAATCTACCTACACGTAATATTGTGAAGTGTTAATTGTAGTAAGAGTAAATTTGTTTTTCTGCAACTTTCTTTCACAGTAAGTTAATAAATATTTAGTTACAGATATATTAAATTGAAATGCAAAGAAATATATAGTTTATTATTTAAACAGAACGAGTTAAAAATTTATAACTATAGAGTAAGGAATATGTGCGTCTTATTTTTTTATCAATTAATTTATTGGATAAATGGTAAGGTACGTACATAAATACTTATTTATTGAAATCGGCAAAAACTGTTTTATAAAACCAGTTTTTTTTCGGCCATACGCTATCTATCTATTTAGAGGCAAAAGTTAATATACAACTTCCATGTTATATGTAAATGGTAAACTATAATTAATTAATTACATCCATTACAATATTAGATTATACAGTTTTGAATCAATAATTCAAAAGTTTTCAATGTAAATGATTGTTTAATTTGACTTCTTTGACGCTATAGTATAAACTATATTATATTTTATTACCATAATTATTCAGACAGATCGACAACCACATTAAAAAAATTTCGTCGCAGAAACATTGTTTTGTATTCTATGTTAGTCATTAAAAATTAATTTTTCATTCTCAGTCATTCTTTTTACACAATTTTCCTCTTAATTATTGCTAATAATAAGTTATTACTATTACTTGTAATTTAAAATTGCCGTTACGTTGCCCAACTTGCCGAGTACTTCTCAATATCCATTCCATTAAGGGAGCAGTTCACGAAACAACTGTGTTTTAAGAAATATTAATATTATATATTTCAGTCTGGATCCATTGAGGCTTTAACAGCTTCACCTGGCTTGGGGGCGAGCGTGAAAGGCCCTCAGCCGCGAAACCGAGGCAATAAGCTCAAGGGTGCCAAAGTGGCCGAACCTCGGCTTAGGCTGTTGCTGTACATGTAAAAAAGTGGCGATCTTACTAATTCCCTATCCGTAAAATTCAATTGAATCTAAGTAACTATTAATAAATTACTAGGTAAGGTTTATGACGGCTGGACGTTATTATATGCATTCAATAAACGAGGTATAAAACGTTAGTCACAGAACGCCTATGGATGCAGAATGCGTAATAAAAAACTGAATAGAAAATTAGCTGCGAATGTTAGTCATTTTAAATTGAATCATATTTACATCATAACCTGTAAATACACTTTACTCTACATATTTAGCGGTTCCCTTAGGATTAAATAATCTAATTGTCCATTCCGAGTGTGTTTCGTTTTCTCGTGCCGTTTCTGCGATCATATCACCATGGTTACCACGCATAGTAGAGTGGCTTAACTCAGAATGGGCTGTTAGAAGTTTTCGTTAAAATATTCTATCCACATCACATTAGTATAATTGTGTATAACACACATTGCCAGTACATAAGAAGAAATAAGATGACGTACCATCACAATAACTTTCAAATATAGCAAATGTTTCAAGCCTAGGTGGTCCTAGTTATTTTGTATACGATAGTAAAAGATGCGGGTGAATGTAGAGACCATTAAAAATATCATCCACCTGACCACTTGGAAAGCTAACACATCTTTTAACTGTTTTGCTCTAATCGACCCCAGAAGCGCGATTTGCCGCTCCCAAGTGATACCCATGCTAGCTTCGTCACTGATGTTTATCATTAATGCTACGAGTATCTACACATCATTACACACAATATGTTCATACATACGTGCACACCACACAGGTACATAGGTTCTATAAGGAACCTTTTTTTCTTTTTTACGCTAGTTAGTGTAGACCAGATATCATATCACTAAATTCATATACTTACACATGTTCCTTCCTTCCTTCCAGAAAGCAAGTATGTATGTATATGTTAGTTTAGCTCGAATTTTACGGATAGGGAATTAGTCAGATCGCGACTTCTTTGCAATCACGGCAACAGCCCAAGCCGAGGTCCGGCCACTTTGGCACCCTTGCGCTCTTATTGCCCTCGCTTTCGCGGCTGAGTGCCTTGTAAAAGCCATCAGTGGCTCTATTTTTGGATAGGGCCCCTTAGGCTAGCAATAAGGTCAGTAAAAAAAACAGTGTCTAATATCTTGCTTGTTTTTTCTTTTTAAAATAAGCAAAGACACATTTTATCATTATAATATATATAAGCAATTATCGTGTTGACTAATTATTAAAATCAGTGCAATATCGATTCGTTGTAATTAATAGATGCCTCGAACATGCGAGTTTTGATGCTTATAGAAACGTTGACCAAGAACCAAGCCGGACCTAAATACGTCATCACATCAAACAATGTAGCTTAATCAGGTGGGGTTTCGAGGTAACCTTATTATTGTGTTTCCCAAATACCTACTCACTTCGATTATTGGTGTCTTAATAAATATTTTATAAAATCAGGCAAGCAGTTATTGGGTCGAATGTAAACTCATATTACAATAAATTATTAGGTCAAGGCAAAATTTAATTATTAGGATTTGGTTTATTGCCGATGTCATCATAAAATCTATCAAAATCAGGTCATTCAAACGAGTCATGAAGAGTTTTTTTTCTATAACTAAGGTGGCAAACAATCGTACGCCGCGCCAGATGGTATGCGGCTACCGTAGCTTACGGACACTTGTAACCACCATAGGTGTCACTAGCGCGTTGTCAACCTTGAACCCCTACCCCACGGAGCACTGAAACCTTACTCAGCGCAAAAGTACACAACACAAGGTAGGTAATTGGGCTGTGATTTTCTTTAAAGTGGAGGTATTTCACCAGTCGGACTGCCCCAAGTAGAGAGAAATATTCTAAGAAATTTCTCAGTGCTTCACCTCTCTTTGAACCCTCCTTCCCCAAACAGCTCTGTACACAATACTCATCCCAAAAACACAACATAAGGTTATTTGGCTGCGATCTAATGATTGAGTAGAGATATTTTACCAGTCGGACTGCCCCAAGTAGAAAGAAATCTTCAAAGAAATTTATCTGTATTCCACCTCTCTTAACTACATCTTATCTACGTTCATTTTTGGAGGCTGTCACCGTCGTTTCTGTATCGAAACGTACTTTCCCTAAGGTACATTTCTCAACTTGTTATGCCTCAATGTGTCAGCGATTTCTTTGTGTAGATACCGTAATTTTCTAATGTGGTCGAAACTACTTTATATCCTTAGTTCACTGTTTTTTTTAAGTCTTATGACAACTTCACATGAAACAATTTGAATACTAGGATATTTTACATTTTTATTTTGTTATTTTACCGAAAATAAATACTCATTATACCTAGTATTCGAATCCATATAATTCGAAGAATCGTCTGAGCGCGGTAACATTGATCTATCTTCATATGAAAGCACTGTATTATAATTAATCCTACTTATGGTGAAGAAAAAAATTTCACAATCAAAACAGCATGGTAGACTCGACTATTGCTCTATTCGAATCTATGTCATACGACGGAACATCCATACGAGCTACAACTTAGGCAACTCCACCTAAAGTTGTTTTAGCTGGCATACACCTTGGTCACTTGACAGCAGAGGTCATTCATTCATCGAGTGATTATTAATTTATTGCATAATAAATATGTACAGCTACCTAAGTAGAAACTAGAGAATTATTTATATAATTTATCATTAGAACAACTAAGCTGACCTTTTTTTCTAATACTCATTAGTGATTATGATGTTGAAAAACCATTGAATGGAGACGAATTTATCTGACTTTAATAACATTTTGAAACTTGGTTTTCTCTATTCAAGCCTAAGGATCTTTAATACATACTTTATAGACGAAATACGACTTAGAACTATTGACTCTTCTCTTACTCACTCTTTTTAAATTGATGCTTTTTACTTTTTATAGCTCTTTATTATTTTCAATAAATAGTGATAGTGAGGATAGCATCATGTAACAGGCTGTTATTTTGGAACAGGTTTTTGGAAATGTTATTTGAAGTGTTAGTTTTATATTTCTCCCAGAAGTCATGAAATATCGTATTTGAATCAGGCAAATATAATGCGCATGTCAAATAGATGTTATATTCACCTTGCTGCATTTCTTTTTGGTATTATCAGAATGGGAAAACCTGTGTATACATTTTGGAAATGTTAACCAGGTCATGGTCAAAGTATAGAACTAAATTAGGTAGCTAGAGGTAGTTTTAAATATGCTGTTACCAAAATCTGGAACAATATTCCTCCACCATTACAATTTGCACTACCCGTACGCACATTTAAGTACAAAATGAAGGAATACATTTAAAAATTTATAGATAAGCAGCAGAGCATCTTTATTAATGCTTCAACTACCTGTATTGGTTGTTTTAAGATGCTTCGTAGGTAATGTAAAAAACTTTTGTAATGTTCTTCCTTTCTGTTCGCAACCAACCCCTCTGTCTTATTCCAGCAATATAAAGTGCAACAATCATACATAATCTAATATAACCTAAGGCCAATAAGTAGTATTTAGTGTAGGCCCGGCTAAAAACCATCGCTATAGTATTTCGTTTATGCTTAGCATATGCTGAGCTGAGGTCCTTTTTGATGTTGAGTGCAGCATTTGTTTGGCAATGTTGCAATATTATTAATTAAATTATTCATACTCCAATTTATAATAATCCCATTCTTAATGTGTGTTGTGTTCTCAATATCAAATAAATGTGCTTTCTTTGTCTATTTTCTTTTTATTTCTGCAGAATAGGAACAGGTGGAACATGTTTCTTATTTTACCTATTCTGCCGTGTAAGGAAAAGGGGCGCATCTAACTAAAACACAAATCGGAGAAAAAAGATCTTTAGGCTGCCTGTCCAATGAAGTGGACCGGTGAGGATATATGCAAATTTCAACTAACACAATTGCATCTATAACAGATTTCGACCACTAGAATTGCATCTCTAGATTTTTAAGAAATTCTATTAGTCGAAAATGGCACAGCTCCGCTCCGTTCCGCTTCAGTGGACAGGCAGCCTTAAAATACGTCAGTTACTTGTGTCCATTTTGACTAACTGTAACTCAAGAACGGAAACTCTTGGAAACAAAAAAAAATCTGGTTACGCCTTTTTGTTCTGATTCTGAATATACTATACCTATATAACTCAGTTTTGCTAAAATTGGCAGATGCACCCCTCTTTCTTAGGACGGCAGTGTTATAGATCACCCCAGACTAGACCTAGACCCTAGACTGTACCTATTAGTACTTAAAGACTGTGTCATCGGCAACTTTTCCCAGACCAAACTGTGTACTAAATAAAGTAAGGCTAAAATAATAAAGTTAATATAAATGCTTTGATACGATTAGATAGGTATATAAATATGTGCCTTACGTAAAACTATGAGCACGTTGCTAATGATATACGATAATAAACATTGCATTACTATTAAATACTAATAATAATTTAGTAGGGTGAATTAATACTGAAAACAATAGCAGTATGCTAATAAGTACCTATCCATTGATTTGCATTTAAAATCAAATTCGATTAAACGGAAGCTTGTAGAAAATCGAAACAATAAAATGTTCTTGTAAGCAGTAGGTAGGTACCTACATAGGTAGAAAGGTTGCATTAAGTACGTTTACACGAGATTGTTCATTTATGAAATACTAGCTGTGCCTGCGGCTCCGCTTGCGTTAACTAGGTACAGAAATATTGACTATAGCTGGTACCCGCGACTTCGTCTGCGTATTATTGGATATACAGACTGATCTCGGAACACGACCAACCAAAAAAATCACCGTTTTTACGTGATTGAGTTACAAGCATAGAAACTTTCCATTTATTAAATTTGTAGGATAACACTGGTTAAACTATAACTTTTACCAGGATAAAAAGTACTCTACGTGTTATTGTTAGACTATCTGTGTGCCAAATTTCATCGAGATCTGTTCAGCCGTTTTTGCGTGATTGAGTAACAAACATCCAAACATGAAAACATACACACTTTCACATTTATTATATTAGTAGGATGAAAATGTCGTTTTTTTTTTTTATAAGGCTCAAGAATCCAAGGACTAAAGCAACAAAAAAAAATTATCTAATTTATCCAGTAGTTTTTGCGTGATATGCGCTTAACGGCGAACCTCCATGATTTTATTTATATACATTTAGCTTTAAATCCCCAGCTTCGATTCCGTTGCTTTCAAAATAAAACTTTTACCACGCCATCTGTTGTAAAAGGTTTGTTTTTAGATGGTTAATAGGTTCATAGGTAGGTTCGTTAGGTTTACCTAATCGTTAGGGGCACAATTTCACCTGATGTGATATGACTATGTGGTCCAAAATAGTAAACACTCTAAGCCTAGCGGGGAAACTAGCCCTCAAGTATAGCTGGCGGAACACACATAGGTATAGGTTGCTTTGTGGCATATTTTCAAGTTGAGGATGGTAGCTAGCCAGGCAGTCATCAGAAAAAGCCCTACCACCATGATATGCCTTCATCACGATGTTTTCCTTCACCGAAAGCTCAACCTCATTGCAGAGATTCGAACTCACGTCATGACACGGTGTTCGTACCTACAAGTTATCATTGAGCCAAGTTGTTGTTGATTATAATAATTCAGACGTCTACGCTGACATCCGCACAACTCACCAAAGATTGATAGCAATCCAAATATATAAAAAAAAAACCTTATTCAATTTAGGGCCTAACAAGGCGAAACACTACCTACTACCGGTTTGTAAATCATGGCAGTTATCAAGAAGATCCGGGCAAAAAACTCGATCGTGTTTATCGATATTTTTTTAATAATATGTGTTGTTTACGGTTATTATAACTTTTTGTGGTTGTTGATGTATTATGATTTTTTTTATCTACAGAGAGGGAATCACGCTAGACATCATTTTTAGATCTGACTACACTGTTAGCCTTAGGGGCCCTAAAGCCGCTGCGGCTTTGACAGCTTCACCGACATCATTATCACAATGTATTATATAAAGATGAGCGGTGCCTGTAGAGTTTTACCGTCTCAGTTACTAACAACTCACTTTGTGTTTTTCTTCTTCTCCACGATTAGTTTCAGATTTAACAATTTCATGTTCACATTCACAATTACGAAAAACGTGTTTGCTCCAGAAAGACGTAATAGCTGTTAGATCCGTTCCAGGCGGAGTAACAAATCAATTTCGGATAAATTATTTACAATGACTTTCCGCAAAGTAACACCATCGTGAAACAAATAGGGCAAACAAAGAAAGTTTCAATGTAATATACAAATTAAACTGCATGCATATATACATTATATTTATATATTATGTCACCGGATAAATGTGTTTATAAACAATCTAGTGAGATTGTATTATTCTATTCCGAGTGGCAAAGCCTCTTTTCTGCATTACACTGAAGAGTCAAGTGCCACATTCTAATGGTGTTTATTTACGTTTTTATTTCATTGATGCATTGTTAGAATCCGTGACCTCGGCGGATGACCTGTGCGCTACAGCTGTTTATGCACAGGTTGTAATCAAAAGTATAATTTAGGAAACTGTAGATAACTCAATAAATAATAACTTTAAATAAAATTAAAATATGACTAAAATCGGAAATTACGAAACCGTACTCACGTGTGTTCATTTAAAATCGCTCTTGTAGCGCCACGTATACTTATCTGTAGTTCTGTCTGTACACTGATAGACACACTATATGAAGGACATGAAAAAACGGCTTGACCGATTCTCATGAAATTTTGTAAGCGTAAGTCATTGGTCAATTGATGGGATTTAAATTTCAGTATTACCTACTTTAAAAATTGATAATTATTGACCGATTTTGATAAAATTTTGTACACGGGAAGTCTTTCCATAAATGATGGGCAATGAGTATTATCACATTTACGAATCGTAAATTAATTAATTTCCAAAAATTAAAAATTTCACTACTTAATTCTTAACCGATTTTGTATACGGGAAGTATAAATCATGCTATAATCGAAATTTGTAGAAAAATAATAACTTATTTGGTATAAATTCTCAACCGCTTTTCACAAAATTTCGTAAGAGGGATGCATACGTGATTCCATAATTGATAGGCCATAAGAATCGTCAACAATTAATTTCAGAAATACGTACCTAAAAAATAAAACAATTTTTATAATCATTATCAACGAAATTTGATGTAAATTGCCCACGGGAAGTACATATCATCCCTGAATTGATAGGCTATATGAATAGTCAATATAAGTAAAAATAAAACGACGGGATGAAAATAATTTCTGCGTAATAACAAACGCGTGCGGAGCCGCGCGCAGACCGCTAGTAGATTATAAATTGAAATAAAGATTCGTTTTAATTTTTCCTGAATGCTACTATATTGTTAATCGTTAGGTCGTGACTAGCTTATTATTTATTTTTTTATTCTTCGACACGTTCAGAAAATATTGTAGGCAAGAAACTCAAATGTTTTTTTTCTAAATTATAGTATAATCTTTATCTTCACGCTATTTAGCTACTAATAGAAAGCGCCATATTTCTTTCTCTACTCTTGCAAACCACTTTCCTTTACATCTGTTTTTTTATAACGCCATGCTCGGGGTATCTTATTTTTCTGTGAACATTATTTTTTTATTTAACCTACATCAAGGCATCTAAAACAACGGTGGCTCAGTAGTAGCGTGTATGGACATCACGTCGATCAACGTGAGTTCGAATCCCTGAGTTTTCGGTGTTTTATGAAATTAATCGTTAACTTGTAAAGCTTACTTAGCTGTGATAGTTCTCTTTTAACTTTATTATAAATACTACAGCCGTGATTTTTTTCACATATCCAAAAACAACCATTTAGTTGGCAAGTGTCCCCACTTGACTATAACAAAAATTAGCACTTTAAAGTTTATTATTTCATAAACCAATCCCTCAATCTAAAAATGGTTTTGACACACCCACAAAATTTTTGAACGACCTATCTAGATACCCAAACTATGGGATAGACGAGAAAAAAATTCATCCTCACTTTACGTTCCTACCTTTAGGAAAGGTACCCAATTTTTTTTATTTCAAGATTTCATTTTACTTCTTTGTCGGCGTGCTTTTAAGGTGCTATCATCCCAGAAATATTAACATTTTTAAATGAGTAGATCTCTATAACCGTGGGTGTTGAAGCTCTGGTAAAATATATTTTGTCATTCTTGACCTATCTAAGCAGGAGTTGTCGGATTCAAAAACATAATTATGAATACTTTACTGAATAAAAAAATCGCAAACATACCAGTTTTTGAAATTTTCAATAAGTTGTAATGGTCGTCTATTTTTTAAATTGTTATGAAAATTAGACCATAAAATTTGTAATCATAAACTCTAGAGGTTGACGGAAACAAAATATGAGACTTTTATTTAAATAACTTTTAGATCCCATATTTCCGAAAAACGCTAGTTGTTTTCATGCCACGGTCATGGTCATTCATGGTCGGCAACACGCTTGTGATATATATACTACAAGCGTCCACAGGCTACGGTAGCCACTTACCATCAGGCGTGCCGTACGCTTGTTAGCCAACAAAAATCGTATGTACAACGGGATTCTAAGAAATATGTTTAGTTGTTTGTTATAATTTGTCTAGTAATTGTTTGCTTAGTGTAGGTACTTACACACTATCGTCTTATTACTATGAGCTGTCAAAACTTTGTCGTATTCTTTCTTAGTCGTTTTGAAATCATTATATTTAATGAAATTTAAATCCATGTACTTTATGTATTTGTAAGAATACAAATAAGTACATAATAATCTGTATTGTGTTATTTTATCTTGTCCCTTGTTGTCTTATTAAAACAAATATATTTTGTGATTATGGAGCCCAATCATCGGTCAAGCTGTTCAGAAGTTATAAAATCACAAACAGACGCATACAATCTATACTCTATACATACTAATATAATAAAGCGGAAAAGTTCGTTTGTTTGTTTGTTTAAACACACTAATCTCTGGAACTACCAGTGGGATTCGAGACTCTCAAAGAATAATATTGGATATTTAAGATTAGGCTACAGCTCTCAGATAAACTCTAAATATTGATTTTTGTTAAGCTACTTTAACTGCGTGCGCTGGCGTAATCGTTAATGATACGGTCATACAATATTCTACAATAATATTGGTCTTTAGTAAATCTAAAAAAAAAGAGTCAGCGATAGCATATGCCTATCTTTTATACATAAGGTGTTTTGTGACAAACGTTTGTTAAAAATTAAAAAGTGATATATTATAATCATTATTTTTAGAGATGGTATATTAATCCTTACAAACAAAAGTTACTTCATCATAAAGTCAATTTTATGAAGTTAAATTTAAATCTAACCTTATGGTATTTGGCCCGTATAAACCTTCATAACACCCAACATAAATCATTTTAAAATGTTAACCGATATCACAGTTTAACAACCATACAGATATTATCTAAAAAACATAAAGACTGACTGCTATGCTCGAGGTCCTGGGTTCGATTCCCAGGTCGAGCAAAGTGTTATTGGGTTTTTCTATGAAATATTCAGTAGCAGCTCGGAGTTTGGCTTTGTGCCCGAATAATGGCAATAGGCTCGCCCCCTATTACATGGGAACTAAAAGCATACCCGACGAACTGTGGGTGTACATTAGTACACCTCTGCCTAATCCTTCAGCGAATACAGTCGTGATTGTATTTATATATATAAATATACAGGTTGGAAAAAAGAACGGGAAATGGAGGAAAAAATTATTTTTAATATTGAATATAGCAAATTAAACCCAAAGGAAACAATCTTTCATTTTTTTCAGTTATAATAACAGCATTCACAAATTTTATAAAAAAGCTTATCTGTGTACTGGGAATCGAACCAACTAAAAATGCTAAAAATGCACTATATTATTGCACCAATCGATAGAGTCTATGATAAAGATAAAATCTCTCGAATGAACATTGTATCTTACAATTATAGGAGGCCATGGAATTTAACAATTCGTACATATTGAACTAACATGAAAGCAAATTTATATCTAAAGAAGATATAAATTGAAATTATTATTTTCATTCATTTCAACAAAGTAACTGATAACTTGCTCGAAATGAGATCCATTATCCTGTGTATGCACAGATCATGACTGCATTGTATTTCATAGTACACGAGTATGACTGGTGTTTAACTCTTCATCAGCTCAGCAGCTTACTCGCTGTGGCCGTTGTACGCGTCTCTTGAGGCTTCCAACGTTTACCAAATTTTCTATAATTCGCAACAGCATCAAACAGGGTAGTGCATAGATAAATTTATTTAAAGATGTCTCTTTCCTAGGGACAGACCGAATGGTCGAATACCATCACACCACACAAAAGATCGCAGTGAAATTACCCATTAGCAACGCGCTAGTGATACCATAGTATTGTAAGCATTGATACGCTACAGTACATGCTTATCATCAAGCAGACCGTATGGTTGTTGGCCACCTTTGTTCTATAAAAAAAAAACACGCAGTATTTGTCTATCCGGATATCTCTTACCTACTAATAATTTAAGAATTTGTGATTGTAAAAGCAAGCTTCTAAGTTATCATAAATAAATAACTATGAAGCTTATCAAATGTAGAGGTTTTTAATTAACTAGGTATTTTATTATTTATTTTATCTATTTTTTATTGACAAATCTTTGTTATTCGATTGACGAAGGTGTTACTTTGCGGAAATCCATTGTAAATAATTTATCTGAAATTTCTTAGCAACTTCCGCCTGCAACAGATCAACGGCAGTTTTCGTCTTCCTATAACATAAAAACCTATAATTAGTAAGACAATTGTACATACGATTATAGGATTAGAATTACTTTATGTATAAATTATTTACTTGAGAACTTTTAACAGATACTTCACACAATATCTTTTCTTTTATTTGGGTACCTACTACACTCATCGTTCAATTCTAAGAAAACTAAAATAACTTTTACATTTATAAATTGTTAAATTTCATAGTCTCCTTTAATTTTAAATCACAATGATTATTGGTGAGATTTTATGGATTAGTGCAACAACATAGTGTATGTCGGTTTTTGCTTTTTTTTTTTGTTGGTTCGATTCCCGGTATAGGTAATCTTTTTTAGAAAATCTGTGAATGCAGTTATTATTATTTCAAAATTAATAGAATGTTCCCTTTGAGTAAAATTTGATATCATCATTATTTAACATAATTTTCCTCCATTTCCCGTTGGATTTTTCCACCCTGTATATACATAAAGGCACACAAAAAAAATCAATTTTGCGATCCTTTACACGAAAAGAGAAGTTTATATAATACCTTTAAATTTATAAACCGTTATTTTCCAGGGAATAATAACGCTTTATAGTGTCTGTTTAGAGTCATTTAAGAAAAATCAATATTGCGCAAAAACACCAAACAACGACATTTATCGTAGAAATTAAGATAGAATAGATATTTTTACTTATTTCAATATTTAAAAATAACATTTAAATTTATCTAAAAATATTTAAAAATAACAATAAGAGCCCATTCTTAAATTATTATTATACGAGCTCACAGAAAATATATAATACGTGATTTAAACGAAGCCGCCGTACAGCGAGCGCCATTTGGAAAATAAAAATACTTACATTTCCATTTATTGATTTTACTGAAAATTATGTAAAGATAAAATAATTTGGTATCTTTTCACTTCATTTCAATAAATATTTTAAATATATTATAGAGTTACACACACATACACTCCTTTTTATATGTACATAACCTAAACGCAATTTATAGAGCATACAAATGTTCATACGTGTAAAATACATCCTAAATGTACCTTCAGACTATAACCTACAATCATACCAAATTTCATTAATTTCGGTCCAGTAGTTTTTGCGTGATTAGTGTTCAAACATACCGACAGACAGATCGACAGACAGACCGACAGACAAAAATTTCAAAAAATATCGAAATGTTTTCTGTCCATTATCCCCCGCCTCGTACTATTTTTTTTCAAATGTCGTCAATGTACAGATTTCGACTCTTTACTCTTTTATTTATAAGTATAGTGTAAATATAGTCAAAATATATATATATATATATATATACAGTGTAAACTCTTTATAACGTTAACCTTTATAACGACAAACTCCCTATAACGTTGAAGTGAGCCCAACTTGGTTGGTTTGCGTTAAAATCCACATATTGAAACACTCTTTATAGCGATACGCCATTCTCTATTACGAAGAAATGTGTAGGAAGACGATTCCACCACATATCTAGATATGAATAGAATACATAAAATAATACAAAACAAGTACTGGCATAGCAAAAAACGTCAGACAAAGTTATCAGACTATATGTGTAAACAATAATTTATAAGCATTTATTATCTAAGACATAAATATTAAAAATTCTTGTTAATTTGGTTGTTTTTTTGTTCACTCCATATAACGATAACTCTCTTTAACGACAAAAAATGCTCAGTCCCTTGAGTTTCGTTATAAAGAGTTTACACTGTATTTTTAATTCGATACGAGCATTTTTGTTTCTTTTGTGAAAAATCTTTACCCTTCGTTTGGGCCCCCTAAAACATTTTGATACAGGACCCGTCTATGGCCAGCTACACCACTAGTATCACGTTAGAAGTTATACTGTTTTGAAGAGTCACATTTGATCTAGTGTGTGACCCATCATACATCGAGTGATCTTTACCACAATAAAGCAAGAGGTTTTTTAGCAAGGAACTTCGTGATGTAAAATTTAGTTACAATGTGCGCGCATCTTAAAATTTTACTCCCGTCATTGTTTCATAATGCGCCTAAAGAAGTAGCAATATCTTAAAAATAGTCATTAAAATACGTCTTTCTTTACTTCTGGCGCTTTTAAGCTCGTCGAGGAAAGTTTATTCAGATTCATTAATTAAAGACGGGTCATAGGTATTCTGTCAGAATAGATAACACGCTGCGACCGATAAACCATGTTCCGTTTTTTTTTTAATAACGTGTTTACTCTTTGTTCAAAATACGGGTTCGTTCAAGTTAAACGAACGTTAATATTAACACGAAATTAAATATTGTGTTTGGAATATAAATAACATAGTTAAAAGTAGTAAATAGTGTACTATTATTAATAAAAGCTTGTTAATAAAAATAATTTTCAAAGTTTTCAAATTGGAAAAATTCTGATCGTACCTATACAGAATTTTTGTAAGGGTGGTGGCTCGGGCGCGGCTCTAAGAGACTATATAAAAGAGATTTCTGCCGAATTTTCTTCATTAAATGAAGATACATCTTGAAGATAAGTTGTTCCAATATAATCAAGAGAATTTTGTTAAAGGTAAAAACATTCAATTCTTAATTTAATTATAATATCTTATAAGAATTATCTTTCGTTTCATAACAACTTGACTCTGCCTGAATGAGAGTCGAGAGTTCCTTTTTCAATTTAATTTTTACTAACACATTAATAAACTCGTTATTTCTGCAAAGGCCACTTTTCAAGGCTAAACAGAACTTACCATCAAATACTGCTGTTATTTTACTAAGCGAAGGCAAAAAATCAACTGATAAGAACCTAAATCCAAATCAATGTAATTTTTTTTTGTTCCTACAGTCTTGGAGTTTATAAACTCTTATGCTAAGCTACAATAGAAATTATTCAAGTAAGCATTGCTAGCGCCAAGCCTTGCTTAGGGTGCAAGGATGTGTACACTGTACAGCATCAGGGCGGAAGCCTTCTAGGGGCGTCTAAATAAAAATATAAAGGAAATCGGGTCATGTAAATAAAGATTACAAAATGTTATTACCGGTTATTATGTCTTTGTCTATTTTCTATTGTATTGAAATTTACTAAGTCTATTTAAAATTTTATTCATATAGGTATTTGTGTTTTAGTTTTGTAATATAATACAGAAATTATTCCATTATTTTAAAGTGAGCAAGCATGTAATGTGAGTAAATGCAGAATTTTACTATTAATATTTATAGTAGAGGTCCACAAACTTTTTCGTCTCGTAGAACACCTAGTATGTTTTTTATCTGTTTTGGGTAGATCTCGGCTTACCACTGATGATGAATTTGCACATCAACTTTAATGTGTTTTTGAAAGCTATACTGAGTCTTTTATTCCCACGGAGTGAATTGACATTTCAGTTTCAGTTAGTAATTTATTGTGTTTTTAAAGTAGTGATGACACCAATAGGTACTAATTGTAACCCGTATGAGATATTATACCTATTGATAAGTTTTTTCAAAAAACATTGAACCCTTCTTAAGTGAAGTCTGAATAATATTCGGACCTCTCTTGGGTCAACTAAAGCATAGGTACTTTTTTAGTTTTTTTTTTTTTGCAGTTTTCAAAAGTCACAGGAAATTTATTTAATTTTTAGCATAAATCGTGATTAACTATAAGCCGATGAATAACATCATAAAAATGCCTAAAAGATCATTAGCCTATGTAGCCTGACATTAGTGCTACCTATATGTAATCCAAGATTATACTAGCAAAAAGCACAGTTTTGTAAAGGCTCGCAAAATTCTTTTACTTAGAAATAATTAATTAATCCGAAATTTTCTTAGCTACTTCCGCCTATAGGAAGCCTGCGGAAGTAGCTAAGAAAATTTCCGATTAATTATTTACGATGGATTTCCGCAAAGTAACTAACGCCTTCGTCAATCAAAAATCTTAGAAATAATTTTTGAAAGCAAATTTTTAAATAAATAAAAATATATATTTTAGGAAAGTTACTTGATATAATTAAAAAAAATCCTTCTAAAAGAAATTCTTTTCCTTCAGTTGTATCACAGTAAAGTGGCCTATCATTTAGATGGGGCAACTAATTAATATTTGTCTTTAAACGGTGAGCTTATCAAATAGGTTTCGGTTAGATTTAAAACATATTTTGTTAGCAAACATAGTGAATTGAGCTGCTTTCGCCCTAATGAATAATTTATTTACAGATTAACTTCGTGATGCAAATCAAATACATAATGTTAACACTGATGATGGCGAATTACTATAGCGCCGTTTCTCCTCACATCCTCACTTCTTCGCATACAGACAGCAGTTATCAATATTGTATTAAGATTCTTGAGCACAGCATTATTAATTATTTATGCCCAATAAGAAATATCTCCTCAGGTGAGTTTTCTTTATGGTTAAGCTTTAGTAGCAAGTCGCAAACAAGAATATCAAAAATGCAACAAAATATAGATCGATAAAATTAGTTTAGTCCACAACATTAAATACTCGTAACTGTGTAATTTTTCTTATTTCAGAAAACTACGAATTCGAAGGTAATAAATTGGAATGGAAACAAAGCATTGTAAAGAAATGCTGCGTAAAACCATGTTCAATTGCAGAACTGACGCAGTTATGTTATTAAAAAAGGTTACAATATTGTTTATCGAACCGATTTATGTTAAAATCTATCGCGATTACTGTCCTATATAATTATTTTTATGTAGATATATAGTTACTTATTGGACTTAGATAATAATATATAATAATAATCTTCAACGGAATCAAATTGAGAACCTCAACTACACACGCAAAAAAAAATCTTGCATAGTCTGTTTTATCTGTTTTCCGAGACATGATGATTAAGTCTATTTGCTTAATGTTTAGGCTGGTCTTTTTGTATGTAGTACAATAATAATTTTTAATGCACCTATTGATATAGAAACAGTCACATTTAATATTTTATGTTACGATATCTTAGATTAAAATATCATATCATCTTAAGGTACCACATACAGGTAAGATACGGTAATAGCTAGATATATGAAATCACTTCAGTCTTACTCGGGTACCGCACATATTTTTTGTCCGAAATCTGCTTACAGTGATTAAGTATGAGTAACGCAGCTTTACTAAGTATTAGATTTATTAGATAGCTCATCAGACGATAATTCTGATTTTGATATGCAATTTGTATTAAGCACATTCTAAAAGGCGGCCAATTTGGCTAGAAAATCATATAAAACAGAAAAGACCGCGGAGAACTTAATTTTTACGATGATCTTTCATTGAAAAAGTTTCAAATATATTTTTAAGACTCAAGAGAAACATTCATAACATTCATAATCTGATCGTAAGGTAAAATAACCATATCGCTTGATACGTTACGATAATATAAAATAAAAATATTCATATTAATCTACGTTGTGTGTTCGTTCGTCCATTGTATTGTACGGCGAACGACATTTTATCATATTAAAGCATATTCACCATGTGTGACGCGCTTAACTTATATCCACAATAAAGTACTCGTATTATATTTATGAAATGTTTGACTAAAACCTAAACTGAATAAGTACCTATAGGTTGATAGAATTGTTGACTTTATTGGATTTATTTACATAATATTAACCTACTTCGCACGCCTATTGTATATTATTTGGCTATGTGTGCCTATATAAATGTATTCAATAAAATATTCAAAGTACCTGCTTACAATTTTATTTATTTTTTAAAGTTAAACTTTTTGAGGCTCGATATAAACTTGTGAATTGACACTGCCTTTGGCTAACAGATGTTGTTACTTATGCATTCGTTTACATGGGCTAATTAATAGACGTCGTTACTTATATTAAACAAACTTTCACCCCACCCCATCTTTTACACACTTAGTATTGAATTTGAAAAACTATGAAACACGTCTTTTTACTTTCTAACTGAATAGCTAAATGCCAATTTTCATAGATCTATCTTGAAAATGACGGATTTTCATTAAAAAATCATCCCCTTTTCCACCAACTTAGGGGTTGAACTTCCGAAAATCTTTCCTTAATGCTCACCTATAGTGCAAAAGGAACCCGCATGCAAATTTTCACGGTCCTAGCCCCACTAGGCTCTGCGTTGATGGGTCAGTCAGAATAAGTAAATTTATATGTATAGGTAAATTAATTAATATTTCGTTTATAATCCTTGCAATGAATAGATAGATGTACAAAGTGCCAATCGTAGCATAAGCAAGTTACCACACGTAGGTACTAACTTTCAATGATAACGCTCAACAAAATAGTGTAAACACGTGATAAATGTGTGACAGTTAACATTGTCATGCATTATACAAAACAAACATCTATAATCTAAAAATAGTAAACGTTCCTTTGACATTAGTGATCTTTTAAATTTGCACCAATACAAACAAATTGATAAATTAGTATTGTGATAGTTGGTATTTGAAAATGACTTCCAACCTCATTCGCATTATCTATACCAATACTATAAAGAGGAAAAATTGATATTTTGCTTGTAATGGATAAACTCAAAAACTACTGGACCGATTTTAAAAATTCTTTCACCATTACAAAGCTGTTGTATCAGCGAGTAACATAGGCTATATTATAATATAAAAAAATGAATTTCTTTCTCATAAAAATATCGATAATTTTACACAAAGTATAAAAAATTGCCTACACGGGAGAGTTGGCGATGTTTGTCGTATAAAATTAACACAGGTGAAACCGTGGGGCACAGCTAGTCTCCTATTAAAGTTACGTACAGACTGGCGCAACAAACGCCAAAGAATAATTTTATCCAGCCTGTTACCCCAACATAAAAGTTTATAAACACAGCCTTACTGCTTACTGTTAGATGGTACGTATATGGTTAGCAAGGTAAAAGTTTATAGTTTAACCAGTATTATCCTACAAATATAATAAATGTAAAGTTTGTATGTTTGTTGTTTGTAGTGTTGTGAGTTTTGGGACGGTTAATGTGTTGGATTCATATTGGCATATAATGACAATACCATACAAACAGTGATAAACCCATGTATGATTTCCTTTTCGTTTGTCGTGTTCCGAAATCAGCCGATGCATATACAGTAACATAGCAGGGATCGCGTCCACCATACACATAGTGACAAACCCATCTATGATTTTCTCTTGTTTTGTCGTGTTCCGAGATGTATCTGCGTATATCCAATAATACGCAGACGAAGTCACGGGTACCAGCTAGTATGTAATATTGGTGGCATTTGGATTGATATAGTTTGATTAACATGTAAGTAATTTGAATTGGCACAAAACTACCTGAACAGTATTAACATGGGAGCCATTGCGCCACACCGACACCGGCTAGATAGAGCAATGTTTGAAATTTAGATAAATTGTACGAGGTTAGGCTTAAACGACGTGTATCCAGTATAAAAAAGATGACTCATGATTATAAACCAATCAGCTGTGCCCCACGGTTCACCCGTGGTAAAATTTTATCCGACAACACCGCGCCGCGCCGCCAACCCACACGTGTTGCCTATCATAATCATTGTTCTCTCTTCCCGCAAGTACATATTATTTTAATTTTCCATTATCTCCTAAACCATGGGTCCCAATAATATGCTATAAAGGGCAAAGTTTAACTTCATTAAATTGTCTTTATGATGAAGTAACTTTTGTTCGTAAGGATTAATATACCATGCCTAAAAATGATGCTCTAAATCACTTTTTAACATTAAACAAATTTTTGTCACAAAATTCCTTTTTTATGGAATATGCTATCGCGACTTTTTTTTAACTTTACTAAGGACCGATATTTTTGTAGAACATTGTATTTACGTATCATTAACCATTAAACCAGTGCACGCGACTATAGCAGTTCGGGCACACTTTCACTTCAGACTTGCTTAACAAAAATCAATATATCTATATAAGGCTAGTCTGCTGAGAGTTGTGGCTTATTGTTAGATACTATTCGTCGTGAATCTGGTTATCATATATAAAAAGATTTTTTGAATCCGACTGGCAGTTCCAGGGTAAGTATATGACGGAGGAGGAGCTTCTCCATCGTTATTATTGCTCATTGTCAATGTTTATAACCACGGATTAGATGTTAATTATTTAAACGATTAGATTATAGACAGTATGTAGGTAGGCACGTGTGATTATTAGGGTAAGTCTCTCAGAACGTGCGATAGTTTTAATGACGTCCGCACGCGCCGCCCGCCAACAAAAAGTGAGTCGTCTTTAGGGATGTTAAAAAAATCCGATAAATAATCGATCATTTATTGGTGAAAATCGATTTTTTTATTCACAGTCGATTTTTTGTTGATGGATCTAATGTCATTTTCTTGTGACAGTGGGTATTTAATCCTCCTTTTTCTTCTTACTAACTTGCCAACTCTAGTCCTCGTTATTAAAAACCATTACTGTCATTATTAAGTGATTATAGTGTCCTGTCTACGAACGAATTCAGTATCCCAACAAGATGGTGGCTCCCTTGTTAGTACTTTCTAGGGAGCTTTTGTGGCACATCAATATGTTTTTTGGTTGAACGCGCTAATCTCAGGAACTACTTGTTCGAATGGATTTTTTTTTGTTGGATAGCCTTTGGTCGAAGAAGTCCATAGGGTACAATAACATCACGCTACAACAATAGGAGCAAAGCATCAATGAAAAATGTTTGAGAGCTTTCATTGCACGCGCTACGTAAATGGTTAAAGATACGCAACAATCATGTGACGGGATTGTTTCTATTAAAACGTTCTAAAACCTTAAATATAACCTTTTTTATGGCAATAAAATTTGTTCTAAAATAATGCTTAATTTGCGAAGGTGTTTCTATAAACATGGTATTAATCTTTATTGAAATAAATACAATACTCATCACAAGTATTTAATTTTGAACAAAATTGTCCTTGACATCAATTAATTTCAATACATATCTTAGGAGATATCACAGTTTTAAAATAACTCCGCAGTAAATTATAGAAAATTTCAGCTCCACAGCAGCATAGGTGCCTACGACCCACTCTTTCTAACCTTATCTCTCTCTCTCTCTCTTATGTAACGTAGATGAACATATGCGGGTTAGCTAGTTCAAAATAAAAACCACAATATGTCACTTCAAGATTCCACCAAAAACTTCAATCTCCTTTAAATATCACCCATAAATATCGCTATTTAAAATTAAATAATGAGTTGCTTTTCAATTTAATAGTCTATTTGAGTGTTCAAAGAGATTGTAATACAAGTAATGGAACGCACCACCCACGCCTTTGGAACTATTTACGCACTATATAATAATTTCCAGCTGTGCCCTAAGGTTTCATCCGTCTTAATTTTATACGAGTAACACCTCAACGACAACGCACCCGTGTAACCTATCATAATTGTTCTTCCCACAAGTACAAATTATTTTAATTTTTCATTATCCCCTAAACTATGTGTCCAAATAAAATTACAAAGTGTAAAAATTAAGGTCATAAAATTGTCATTATATGCCATGTCTACAATAACGATCATAAATCTTTTATTAATTTTTAACAATTGTTTGTAATAGAATAGCTTATTGTGGCTTATGTATAAGAGATAGGAGATACTATCGCGGACTATTTTTCAGATATACTAAGGCCCAACATTTTTGTACAACATTGTATTTACGTACCACTAAAAAATCCGACTTATTTAAAAAATATCAATATTAAAGGCTAGCTGGGACGTATACCTTGATGCTTTAAACCCTGTACTATTCCTCGTGAATCAAGCTATCGTATACAAAGATAATTTTTCAAATCCAACTGGTAGTTCCAGAGATTAGCATGTATAAACAAACAAAGACATAAAAACTCTTCCGCATTGATATATTAGTATATACATATTATATATAGTATAGATAATACTTTTAAAAGTTTTAAAGAATATTCCTACTTAGAATACCAAATTCCGAGGACAAAAGGTCGTAAAATAATATGAATAAGAATCATTCTTTTACAGATATAAGTCTCACGTATAGATTTAAAAGTGAGTCGCATGGTTGTTGAAGGTAGCTGGATCACTGTGTAGTTACTGAAGCTGCATGGAAATCAATTATTGAAATTAAAATGCTCTGTAACACAGTTTGGTCTGACCATTTTCCTATATTAATTACTTGTAATTTAGAAATTATACAAGTTAAAATAAAACAAAAATGTCAGGTGCATAATAAAGTTATATGGGGTGAAAGAGACTTGTGTCAAATTACAATTTTTTATGAAATATGTAATGAAAGGCTAAAACATATTGATTTTCCCTTAGAATTAAGAGAATGTTGTGATAATTTCTGTAATAATAAAATGCATTTTAGTATAATGGATAACATGTATAATGACGTTGTATGTATATTAAGAGAATCTGCAGCTCTCAACATCCAAATGTATAAGACGAAGGAGGACTGTTACTGGATGGTACAGGCATGCTAGAGACGCTCACAGGAAGGCTCGATTTTCATTCCTGTCTTGGATAGCATTTGGTAAACCCTCTGAGGGACCCATATTTTTACAAATGACCAAAACTAGAAGAGAGTTTAAATCAAAGTCAAAATGGTTCCAGAATAATCAAGGACAAATAACAATAAATATAATAGCTTCCCAGCATACTAATAAACACTTTAGTAAATTCTGGAAATCAACTAATAAACTAAACACAAGACCGAGCCTCCCTGCAAGCGTTGATGGCTGTAGTGAACCGAAAGTCATAGCTAATATATTTCAAAAACAATTTGTAATCAATCCTTACCCTTTGTCACATACGGAGATCCTATTCAGGTCTAATAATCATTCGTGTAATAACATCCGTCCAACCACATATACATTACATCTAAGTGTATTTCGTATATCATTAAAAATATGAGCAGAGGTAGATCACCAGGCCATGATAGTCTTAGTATAGAGCACCTGCAGTATGCTGGGTGTCATTTACCGAGGATACTGTCCATGTTGCTTAATTTTTGTATTCGTCATTCTTTTCTGCCTGTTTACCTCATGAAAACTCTCGTCGTACCCATCATAAAAAATAAAACTGGCGACACGGCAGATAAAAATAACTACAGGCCTATATCATTAGCTACTATCATAGCAAAGGTCCTTGACGGTGTGCTTGATCGTATTCTGGATGAACACATACAGTTAGTTACATGATGCACAGTTTGGCTTTAAGGCTGGTTTATCAACTGATACAGCAGTATTGTGTTTAAAAAGCATTGTAAGATACTATACTGACAGAGACACTTGTGTATTCCAAGGCTTTCGATACATTGTCTTATGACATACTATGTATGGCATAAACTGATCAAGCGCACAGAACTTACCTATACAAATAATTAATATTTTTAGGTTCTGGTACGCTGAACAAAACAATTATGTTAAATGGGGCGGCGAGCTATCTGACATGTACAAATTGAAATGTGGATTAACTTCGCCTAGACTTTTTAATTTCTATATTAATGGCCTGATTGAGAAGCTAAGCAGCACCAAAGTCGTTTGTTCATTAGACGGTACATCAGTTAATAGTATTAGTTATGCAGATGACATGGTGCTCTTGTGTCCATCAATCAGTACAATCCGAAAGTTGTTAGTTATTTATGAGGAGTATGCGGCGGCTCACGGCCTCTAGTATAATGCAAGTAAGAGTGAACTTTTTATATTTGAGACTCGTAGTAAACACATTGGCGAGATACCAGCAATAAATCTCAACGGGTGTCTCCTTAAACGTGTTTTTGCTTTTAAATACTTGGGGCATTGGGTTACCGCAGATCTGTCTGATAATATGGATAGCGAAGAGATCGTAGAGCGATGGCTGCCCGAAGCAATATGTTGGCTCGCAGGTTTGCATGATGCCCTTGGCCAGTGAAAATTTATCTTTTTAAAGCTTAGTGCCAAACGCTGTATTGTTTTTTTGTGGGTGTTTCTGTGGGTCATTTTTTTTTTTTTTTTCGAACTGACTACACTGTTAGCCTTAGGGGCCCTATCCAAAAACAGAGCCGCTGCCGAACTTGGGGGCGAGCGCTTAGGGCACTCAGCCGCGAAGTGGGTCAACTATTCGCGGAAGGCTATAAATACCTTAAGAGTACAATATAATAACGCCTTCAGAGTGCTGTGGGGGCTGGCTCGGCACTGTAGTGCATCACAGATGTGTGTCGATAATGTCACAGATGGCTTTCATGGAATTGTGCGTAAACGAATTGCATCTGTGATTACCCGTTTGAGGGCCAGTACCAGCAGCATCCTGCAGGTGATCGCAAATAAAGTCGACTGTCCGATATTGCAGCACTAGGTTCGCGTCCATATTGCGGGAATTATTTAAAACTTATTTTTATTAATTAAGAACTCTTAAAATAATTATTAGATATAATTAACATGGATATATTATTATCTAAATAAATAACTTATTATTATTTACTTTTATCAACCTCCATATACAACAAAATTTGGTACAACAATGGGCATTCTCCGTTATTAACAATAATTTTTGTCTGTTTATTGAAACATGTTTATTTAAATTGATTATTTGATTATGAAAGATATTATTGTGAATATTTTAGGTGTTTAATTCAATTTCTCAAGAAAATGTGAAAAAAACCGATTATTTAATCGATTTTACTATTAGCAAAATTATCGATTTTTATTAGAAATTCTCATCCTTAGTCGTCTTGTCACTGCCGACTCGATGGCGCCCGAGTCACTAGATCCATCGAGCGCCGCCTGGTGGCGCTGGCGTTCCGAATCTGACTCGATGCCGTAATATATAAAGTATACATAAGCTCATATACAATCATTATTGGAAATACCTCTCCAAATCCAAACATTCACCTTTGGAGGCGAACTTCTTTCATTGCATCCCCTAAAGAACTTCGTTACACTATCGGCTATCGGTTATTTAAATAAATACGACCAGCCCATAACCAATTCAGCCAACAATGTTACTATGAGCTTAAAATAGCTAACAAACAATACAATATTTTCCAATAGTGATATATTTGAAACACATTAATTAGAATTCACTATTTATTAACCCATAATTATTTAAAATATATACAATTAAAAAGACACTAAACAAACGATAAACCTAATTTTATACTACATATGTTTATTGTATTCCACAAGCATAAATTATAACCAAAAATTGACACTGTTATTAAAAAAGAACGAACAAAGTGTCGATATGTGAATAACTAAGAAGATAATTTTATAAATGGTAAAATAAAATAAAACATTTAGGTGTTCATGTTGATTATTTATATTGTCTTAGGCATTAGAAATTCGGATTTCAGTGAAATGAAATGAAAAAAGTAAATTGTGCGTTTACCGGAACTGAAAGTATGACGTCATTGAAACACATATTTTTGTATCAACGTGTAAAACTATGGACGTAGCCAGATACGAGAAGGGGGGTAGCTGACCAACATGAATATTTTGAAGAGATTGTTATTATGTTAATGGAATTTTAAATATTTCTAGAAAAGGCAATGCTGGAGCGAGAGTACGGTGTATGGTGTGAAGTGTAGGTGTGGATTACAATGACAGGCTCTCAGCATTATACAGACATCATTAAAAACTTAGAACTACTTCAGATGCGAAGGGTGCAGTGTGTTTTATCGTCCGTATGTACGTGTATATTCCGAATGGCTGTTTGACCTTATCCTGTCAAATCCCTTCATCATCATCATCACTCAAAACCACGAGGATTGATTTACAGAGCTACAGCTAAACAGTTGTATCCATCACAGCACGAACAAAAACGTTCGCAAATTCTTACGTTTGCCGTACCGTGCGGATTTTGAATGGTCTTTCAGTCAACGTGTTCCCTTTTCCCTATGATATTATTAAGTCCCTCAAATGAGGAATAAAGAAGCATTTCAACAGGCCAGCATGACGGCGACGACTGCCTATGGAATCTGTCACCGACGGTCGATGTTATTTTAGTTTCCCCTGGCCAAAATCCTTGCTACGCCCCTGCATGTAACTATATCAATAGAAAGTAGCTAATTCCTTTTTAAATGTTGCCTTTTAAAATTATTATTAAGGACTCCATTACGATTAAAGTAAAATCCCTTAGGGTCTAATGAAAATGTTTCAGATAAGTTGATCTAGATAACTGAAAATTTTCGTTGAGGATGAAAACCTTAATACAAAATCAACTTATAAAGTAGCTGATATTCCTAAATTTTTTAGCTGTCTATAGAAACCAATCAAATACGTTAACCTCAACACAATTTGATAATGAAGTCAAATTATAATAGCTAATCGACTTGCGACAAATGCGATTTCACACTACCACTATAAAACGTTTTTTAATCCCACAGACTAAATTAACAATCACTAATGTCAAACTCGAAAATAATGTAGCCAAATTAATTTTTATAGTGTGGTGCTACCGTATATTTTACGTTACAATTATTTGAATCATAAGATTTAAAATATCGAATTGAAAGTTTTTATTTATCAATTATAATTTTTTGTGTTATTCAACTATATCCGATAATTCATACTTTTATCAATACATAATTCAGAAAACACTAACATGTTTTATAGTAAACAAATAACAAAAAAAAAGGTCCGGTTGACCCACGAGAGACGGGATTTTGTCTCTCTTATTCGGCCTTCACATTTGGGGTTCAATGTTTTTTTTTCTTCAGAAAAACTTATCAAAAGGTAACTCGTGGTTTTGCAATTACTTCCGATTGGTGAAACCACTATTTAAAAAAAAAAAGAATAAGCAAACAAGACATGAATGTCATTTTACTATGTGGGAACAAAAAACGCACTGTAGGTTATTGGAATCTTTTGAGATTTGAAAACACCACAATTAATTCCAATAACGAGCAAAATAACGTAGTAATCATCCAAATTCATAACTATAAGACACGAACGGTTGAAAATATGTCTTTAATTGAAACACAAATTTTAATGACCATTAGGTCAAAATACCACAACAGCGTTCATACTGTATTATGGTGTCCATTATTACACAGGTAAATTTTTTATGCTGGCACTTTCAACATTTTTACTTTATGACAAAAAAAAAATAGAAGCTCTTAATTTTTGTATTAAATAAACCATGCCGAAATCATGTTACTTTTGCCGCTTAAAATAGCTTAGGATTCTTTACTATTTGTAATACTTTTTTTTCTTTGAAATAAATAGGTGTACAGCAATGTGTACCAATACATATTTTATAGAAAATTGAGCACCCTACAAAAAAGGTAAGTTACGGAGGCTGCAGCAAAAATAACTGACACAATAATGGACACCCTAACACTACTATTTTATTATTTGTAACCTAAAGTGGATCATTTATTACTTATTAAATATAATTTGTAAAAAGTTGTTTTTTCGGAGACTTATTGATATATTCGACACAATCTATCGATTCTGACAGCACTAAACTCACTTAATTATAAAAGTCCCTCCATTTCTCTCATGAACTGCGAGTAAGCGTCATCCTTGCTCGGTGCTTTAGGGATATCTGCTGGTCTCTGGAGAATGGTTTTGTGACCAGGTTTAGCCTTTTTATCTTCACGTTTCACCCTTAACGCTGACGGTACAAACCTGGTAACGTCGGCAGACAAATTCCTTATCTGGGGCTTAGCACTGATCGTTGCACCTGTAATTTAATGATATTTAACGATTAATGATATAAATAATACTTAATTATAGTCCGACAAGTTTGTGCGCGACTCTCCTATGTGTCGAAAGATGTTGTCCGGGGCGAGGTACAATTGGCGATAAAAGTACGAACGCATTAGGCGGCCAGTAAGATATAGCAATTGTTCGTAAATTATAGATACCGCACGCACTTGACAAGCGGCCAACGAGATCTTGAGCGACACACATGCGGCCAGCAGTTCACACGCATTAGCAGTTGCGGCTAGTATAGTTGACACGGAGTGAACGGACGACAATACGATGTCTCGCCACAATCATTTCGATACCGAAAGATTTGTAACAGAAATTTAAATAAAAGAAATATGAGATAATATCATCACCGACATATTATGTCGTCTAGTAATTATTTTTGTTATTAGAGTTATTTTAGTTGTAATTATATCCAGTATTTGATGAAAGATGCTTCTTGACATTCTCAAATAATTGAAGAACTTATCTTCATAGTATTTGATATCTAAGTAATAAGTATATTTAATACAAACCTTTTGATTGTCTTTCTCATAGTAATGGGTGCACCCAACATTTATTTACTTTTTGTAACCTTTTCGCCATCTTTTTCCGTAACATAGCTATACGCACTAGCACAGACATACACTCTTCAATTTTCATTTGAAAGCAACCTGTATAGTCAACTGAGAATTCTTGGCCGCAATATTGGCCCCCCTGAAACCGCTAAGCCTCCGCGACTTGGCCGCCTAATGCGTTTGTAGTCTAACGGAGATTAATTGCGTTGCGGGGAAGGGAAACGCGTGCAATTGCGTGAACCAAGAACCAAGAATATCAAAGACATGACACTAGTGGTATTTAAAATAAATTCAACATAGTTAAATATTTTAGATTTTACAATGATTGTTGTATGTTTTATTTCAGTTGTCCTTGTTTTGTATTTATAGAAAGCTTTTTTATATCGTATGTCTGACATTTTTACTTTTACTTTTTTAACCTTTTCATGTCAGTGTGTCCGTCATGTAGCGTCACCAAACGACCCCAACGGAAGACCAGCGCTGTTTATTTACAACCAGCATTATGCTGAACTGGGGCCGTTAACAACTCGCATTTGAATTTTAATACTGTAAGTATGAAGTTGTAAAATATTTTTAATTGTCTGTAGTCTCAAATGCCTTTGTTATAAATAAATCTTTCTTTCTTTCAATATTTGTTTAATTTTATTTTAATCTTTAGAAACTTATTACAACAGAACTGATATCTAGCTCTCACTTCCACTGTGTATAAATTAATGATATAGCAATTTCTTGGATTATTCACGGGTGGTCGTAACATTTGCTTGTTTTTATATTTTACTAATTTTTGCAGCATACAACAAAAGCGAATTCAAGTGTTTTTATTAGAGCTATCCTACGATGGTATGCGAATTGAATAAAAGGCTCAAAATTTGTAGAATAAAAAAGGTATTGTTACAGTAAGAGCAACATGTGGTGGAGTATCTTAAATTATACTAACCTTGCCCGCCATCCTTTTTGGTGATAAGCTGAGGCGCGGCGCTGAGAACCGATATCTGAGGTAGGGTCTTAGGCGGCGGCGGTGGCACTAGAGGGCGAAGCAGTCGCGGCGGAGCACCCGGTGGTGGGCCAGGGGGCCGTAAGACTGCACGGGGCGGCGCACCGGGTGGGGGGCCGGGGGGTAGCCCTGCCCGCACAGGAGGACCGGGGGCAAGCGCAGCGGCGGCGGTCCCAGCGGCGCACGCATAGGCGGTGGTCGCAGACCTGACCATACAATAATTGAAATTTATAACATTTCAAAATCCCACACCCATACACATCATACTCTTGTATGATGACTTAAGTTTATTTTATTTAGGTACCAAGCTGACTATGAAGCCTTTCCGAAATCTTTATAATACACAGGCGCACAAACACTTACAAAGAGGAGAGACCGGGATAATAGGAAACGCTGTATATTTTAATGATTTCTATCTCATTCTCTCGCAGGCCAAACTCTATATATGTATGAGTTTGACTCTTTTTAGTGTCGCTTTTTCGTTTCATCAAGTTTCAAATCACAACAGTGCTAAAGAAGTTATCACTTCGATATATAAAAAAGTGCAGAGCTGGTACAAACCAATTTAGTTACAGACAAATCTGAAGTCGCCAAAGTTATTTCTTTAATATTTGTTCTAAATTTTAAAACTATAAAAGACTGTAAATTGAACTAAACTGAATTAAAATGAGAAAAAAAATGTAGAAATTAGAATTGAAGTTTTACTATAAGCTTACATTTAAAACACTTTAAACTTTTAAACTATAAATGACTAAGGATTGAACTAAATTGAAAAAATGAATTGAATTAAAGTTAAATGAGAACTGAATTAGTTTTACTATACACATATCAGGTTTATTTAGGTGTTCAACAATTTATTCAAGACAGTACCAGGTGGTATTAGAGGTGGTGGCATTGGCCTCATTTCAGCACCAGGTGGCTCCAACGTGAAGTCAGGTGGGATCTGCGGCTGCGGTGGGGGAGGGTGCGGGGCGGAAGGCGTATCCGTGTCGCTATCGGAGTCGCTATCCCGAGCATTACGCTTTAGAGCGCTTAACCTGTCCAAAAAATATTCATTATTGTAATATTAATCAGTTAACATTTTATACTTTTATTGAGTTCAACTCTAAGACGTCAATTGTTTTAAAGTGAAACTTTTTAATACGCCGTAAATCAAACTGGACTGGATCAGACAAAATGTGAAACACTTCCCCTTCTCAGACATCAGCTGTGAGTTGAAAAGAAAGATTGACAGAATCGTTTCTACTCTCTCTGTCAAATGAGTCTTACGCACTTTATTTAAAACATGCGCAGTTCCTTATTTATGCCTACAATTCGGCCGTTGAGAGAACGCGTTCCTGACGTCTGTCCATACGGGGCTGCCATTTTTTTTTACTAGAAATATAAAAACATAAACAAAGTGTTTAAAACTTTAAAAAGATAAAGTACCGTTAATTGTCCTAAAATACTATTTATTTTCCTTCTTCTTATAATATACTTTATTTCTACATAAAGTAGGTAACCCTAAATATACGTAGCTATAATACTTTTATATTTCTGGTAATAAATGGCAACCCCAAACGGCGTGACGGGCCGCAATTTTGTGTCTTTTGTGACAGACGTCAAGCACACATTCTCTGAGCGGCCGAACTATAATATACACAGTCACGAGAGATGACCTAAGCTTCACTCGTAATACGCGAGTGCCATGTTTTAGCGCTTAATAAAACCATAATATCAACTGATATAAAGTTACAATGTGGTGTAAGAGGGCTAAGCCTAGACGGACTGGCTCTCAAGTGCAGCTATCAGATCACACTTATATGTGCTTGGTGAAAATTTTTCATCTTGAAGATGGTAGCTAACCAGACGGGCATTAGGAAATCTCTATCAGAATATATTAACAATTAGTTATGATTGACATATAATTAAGGTTTTTTTCTTTCATGGTATTCTCACCGCTACACGTTAATAGCTTAATTGCGACAATATATTTTTTTTTTAAAAGATAAATTTTGTATACTGCAACTATTATTAACTTTGAAATTGAACAAGGCCTCTCAGAATTACTCAGTTTCAAAAATCTTTCACTCAGCACGTTTTGAAATATGAGTGCTATTGTTTTACATAGAAAATAAATTAATATTTCCTGATTCTGATTCCTCATTCGCATGCACGGTAGAAAGGGATGTTCATAGTATTTCTTTTGTACTTTAATACCAGTTATTTTACAAACGTGAGAATACCTTGCACTCAGATCCGCCGCCCTATCTCTTTCCCGCTTCTTATGCACTTCTTCCATTTCCTTCATAAAGTCATCAATATTTTGCCCAGAGAGTGCTAACATGCGTTGCTGAAGCGACGTCGGTTTCGGGGCTACTTTAGCTGAAGTAGGTTGCACAGCGGTATCCATTTCTTCGACAACTTCACCGTCTAAATTCTCTGTAGCTGGTGGTGCTGGTTGAGGCATTTTTGGCGGTGGCGCCTGGAACAATTGATAACACCTTAAGCAATAAAGAACATGGGTTTATATCTATCAAAGAACCACTATTACCACTGAAAGCAGTGGAAAACTTAAGACCAGTGAATGCCCTGGACGACTAAACTAAATGGAGCTTTGCTTTCGGTACTGTTCACCCATAACAGTTGGACATCTACTTCTACATCAACAATTAAATATTATTTGTGTAAAAACCAGATGATTTTTAAATTTATACTACTTTAGGTGTTTTATGAAAACATGATAAGAGTATATTTTTACGATGCGCGCGCACATTGTATCCAAAAGTTTATGTTATTAAGTTACTTTCTAAGCCTGTTGTTTTATTCCGGTGAACATAGTCACACGCGATGTTATGCATCATACTATAGGAATATACCGTTTCCCCAGGTGGACCTTCATCAGGCATGTCAGAAAAGCGAAGATTCTTCTTCTTAGATCCATCCAACTTTGTTTCCATTAGAAGTGCCAAAAAGTCAGGCGGTGGACCCGGAGGCACTCCTGGTGGCTCGACGCCCGTTGGTTTTTCCTAAAATATACAGTTATTTAGTGTTGGAATGAAATTGATCAAAGTAATACACAAGTATAATCAAAGCAGTACATATAAAATAACAGTTTATAACTATGTGGCTTGGAAAATGTTGCTACCTTTTCCAGTAGTCAATAACTCGACCACAGAACCAACTATACCATTTATTACGACCATAACGAACAAAAAAAAAATCATCTATATCATTCTAATTGAGAGATATGGCCTTGAGTTCATAAAAACTCACGTATACAAAACTATTTCAACTTTTCACAATAATTCAATTTTCTGGGTAACTTTCCAAAATTTGTTTCCTGAAAAACTTTATCCGGACTAAAGCTGACATTTCACAAAAAATTCCAAAACAGTCCAGTCTTTCTCAAGTGATGCTGCACTTACCAACCGAACAGTATTTAATTTTTATTTACATAGATTTTACTAATTTCATTTAAATTCTGAAGATTAGAGAATAATTCAATGCTGTATTAACAACAAATAACACAATTAAATTGTACAAAATTAATATTTACTTTATATATAGAATCCTTTTTCAAAATCGACTTTACAAATCCATTTGGATATGCAGGATCCAAGGGTAGAGGTATCTGTGATGGCACATTGCTAAACATCAAATTATCAGGCACCTGCAAAGAAAATATAACATTTTATTACAGTTTACTTACTGGCATTTGATAATGAAAAGACAATGGTAGAGGAAGCCATTTTTTTTTAAACATTACGTAAAAAGACAAAAAGAATTACAAGTTCAAAATTATAATAAAATGTAGTATGTATTACCAAATTTCATTCAACAACGTGGCAATCAATAGGGGTTTAATGGCAACATACACAATTTTGCCAATGTTAAGTGGATAGAAATATGATATATTTTTAATATCTAATAATAATCAAACAACGCTCTAACAATATGGTCGCTCTTGTTAGAACTGCCCAGGTAGTTTTTGTGGTAACTTAAAATGCTCTTTCTAGTTATTATTTATTATTAGCCGTGTCCGAAAATCCGCTAGCGTGAACAACAGAAGAATGCGTTTATTCTTATAAAATTGTAGATTATACCAAAATCTTCCAACTAATTATCAAAAACTATACAATAATTGGCACATAAGTGAATGAGACTTTTTTAAATACAAAATCTACAGAGATTGGCATTAAGCTACAATCATTGGCTCTGTAACTTAGTATGATCAGAGATAAGGTAATACAAGAAGACTGGTAACAGCCATATAAAAAGAAAGTAACCCCCAAAAAGCTCCAAATTTCTATTCCTGCTCAGATGGCGCTGACTCATATTTGCTAAAAGTAATATCAGCAATTGAAAAATTTAAATTACCTTTCACTTAAAACAAACAAAAAATGCCTTTTTTAATACTCAAAAACATCGATTATTTACCACCATTTGTATGACTCACGATAGATGGCGTAATGGTAGGATATAAAGTTGAGATAAATATACTATTACTAAGTATCGCATCATTGTATTACGAGATGGCCCTTAAAACAAAAGTGAATGGTAATTTTATTTTTTAACGTGGTGTTTGAGGAAACAGCAATCCATATTAATATCAATCAGCAGAGACTAGGGTATCAGAGACCAGCGAATATAAAATATATCTTCACTTGTCTCAGAAATAACTTTATCTGTATGTCAGTTATCTTATCATGGCATAAATTTTAATGGATTTAACTAGCATCGTGAGAATAATTTTTTTATTACAAGTAGCTCCGTTATAAGCTACTATTTTGCACAATAACTAACATCCAAATTGCAGGTAGAAGCTAATATCCATTTTTTTTATATCAGACACTTACGGTGACAAACAAAATGCTATCCGCCTGATGGTAAGAGGACACCGCAGCCTATCGACGCACGCAATACAGTATATCATATTTGGATTGCCGATTCTTTAAAACCTGTTCACTCCCCTCTTTAAGAACTCCATATTACCACTCCCACCAATATGTAGTATCAGACACTACTAAAATAAATATTATATACAAGAAAAAGATTTTATTTGATAACTTTCCATGGTTAAACCGTGCAATGTTTTAATAAAATTTGTTGTTGGGATAGCTTTCCTTGTGTTCTTTTTGTTTTACATAACAGGGATTTAGAGAGACAAACATCTTAGCATTCCATGGATTCACCGTGCGGGTGCCGGGTCCATCGTGTAGCAGACAGAGGGAACACGAGCAATCCCCGGGACTTGCGACCCAAGTGTAGGTAAATACAAACTCGAAAAGTAAATTTTATAAAAAGATAAGATTTTTTAGGGTTTTATTCGAAACGATTTAAAAATCGATCGTTTTCGCAATGAATCGGTATCCCTACAATGTACGAGTCACAGTCGTGCAGTCACCTCACTTCAGTTTTGCCAGACACTTTGCATGAGCTTATTGAGCGATTATACGACGACTGTTGAATAAAAAGTCGTATGCCCAAGAACGTCATTATAATAAAATAGTACGTTTCTAAAATAATATTAGTGCAATTATTATAATTTTTAATAAAATTTAAATATTTATTGTTTACTATCTAGTGCCCGTACGCTTCGCATATTCGACGTATTCTATGTCCTTTTCCACAACATATTTCAACTTATATGCAAATTTCATAAAAATCCGTCTAGTTGTTTTAGCGTAATTGACAGACAAAGATTCAAACACATCCACAAACGTTGTTCTGTTTTTTCCAGTACTTATTTGTACCATTTCTTGTTTGGCTATTGTCAGTCTTCTTGTTTTACCTTGTCTCTTGTGTAATTACTAGCTGTGCCCACAGCTTTGCTCAAGTGGACTACAGAATGCCATCGATCGGGTATACGCGCGAATCATGCTCCCCGCTCTTGGCTATTTTAAAGACAAATATGCTTATTGTGTGTATTCCTTAGAAGATAAACATATGGACTACATATATACTCTATCTCATTGACTTTTTTGTAGGTCTTTTTAATGTCTACAGTTATGTAGTACATTAATTTGCTATACTTCATATGGTTTACTCAGCATAAGCCATTTAAGCACCCAAATTGATTCACCATGACCAGTTTTTTTTATTTGCACGGTACTCTAATTCTATTTCTAAAATAAAAGTTGCCTAAGTTACTCCTTATAACATCGGCTATCTACCAGTTTAAGTCCCGTCAAAATCAGTCAAACCGTTTCGGAGATTACCCGGAACAAACAGACAGACAGACAAAAAATAAAAAAATGGGTTTTTGAAGTGAAAACTTCTTTAGCATCATTGTGACTTGAAAGTCGATGAAACGAAAAAGCGAAAGCGACAATAAAAAGAAACAGACACATAAATTCATAAGATTTAACGTGGGAGAAAATGAGATAGGAAAGTTTTAGGCAATGGTAAAATGTTACAAAAGAGGTTTGTTGCCACGCAATAATGAATTTTATTACCTCACCAAAAAGGCACGAAACAAAAACTTTTTAGACAACACTTATGACATTCTGTTACTGATTGATATTATGTTAGGTTACCATGGATATTTCAAATGTGCATTAATTGAAAATGATATTGTGAATAATGATTGTGAGTACTTCTATGTACATTTTCATAAACTTTAAATTAGTGTGTATTTGATCATTTTCTGAATTAAAAAAAAAACACTTCTACCACGTGTGAAATGCACACATTTTTTTTTTTGTTACATGTATTGTATATACTTTCATATACATTTAGTAAAAAGCTGTTATTTTTTTTTACAAACAGGAACTTCAATTATATTAATTGTATAGCTTGGCAATACATACCATACTAATACAGTGTAAACTCTTTATAACGTTATCCTTTATAACGATAAACTCCCTATAACGTTGAAGTGAGCCCAACTTGGTTGGTTTGCGTTAAACCCCACATATTGAAACACTCTTTATAGCGATACGCCATTCTCTATTACGAAGAAATGTGTTCATATTTTTAGACAGTAAATATTTATTATCGGTATTATTGTTTATTCTCAGGTAACAAAAGACATAAAATAATACAAAACAAGTACTGGCATAGCAAAAAACGTCAGACAAAGTTATCAGACTATATGTGTAAACAATAATTTATAAGCATTTATTATCTAAGACATACATATTAAAAATTCTTGTTAATTTGGTCACTCCATATAACGATAACTCTCTATAACGACAAAAAATGCTCAGTCCCTTGAGTTTCGTTATAAAGAGTTGACACTGTATTATAAATGCGACAGTGACTCTGGTTGTATGTTACGTTTTCACTCCTAAGCTACTGGACCAATTTTAATGAATTTTTGTATAGAGGATATTGTATAGAGTATGATTTTATAAAGGACTTAGGCTACCTTGTATCGCAAAAATAAAACTTGAAGGGATAAACTTTGTATGAAGAACACATCAAACTAATTTTGCTGAATTTTGGTACACAGATAGATTGGATATTGGAGAAGGACATAAGCTACATTTTGTCACGAACATAAAACATGATTTCCCGACTATATTTGTCGTCGTATTGGCCTAGTAACGTGAGGACCAAACTTGTATGAACTGTTGTATTTAGGTATGCACGTCACTTATAAACTTAGCAATTCTATAGAATGTTCTTTATAAAATACCGACGATGCTCGTTTAGGTTAGATTGGACTTGCAAACAAGTATTAACGAGCATTGCTATCACGATAGAATGCGTAGGAAATATTATAAATAACGCGCATACCTCAATACAACAGTTCGTACAATCCTGGCCGTCAGACCGCTAGACCAATTCGACGACGAATATTATCGTGAAAATCTCTCGGTAAATACTCTTAGGCCTTTTATAGAATGTCAGGATTTCATACTTTGCCTCTTACATACATACAGTAATAAAACTGATGGTAGGGATCACGACCACCATACATGTAGTGATAAACCCATCACTGATTTTCTTTTGCTTTGTCAGGCACTGGGAACAGGTGATGTATATGCAGTAATAAAGCGGGTGGTAGGGTACGCAACCATCATAATTTTTTTGTATAAATAGATAGATTTTAAAAAAGATAAAAATATGCTCACTTGAATTGAAGGCAATGGAATATCGTCAACTTGAACAGACTGCGCGTGTTTCACAGATTCATAATACGAAATAAGATGAGCTCTTCTCTTTTCATATTCCATTTCTTGGCGTTTTAAATCCACCCACTTTTCTGGATCATCTTTATCCTGTAATTCATGTTAGATCCTGTTAAGTTACTGTGTATGTTACAGATGAGAATACTAAATCCATAAGATTAATTAATTGGTTACATCTAGTATATTTTTGTCATCCCTTAAGTAAATAGAGGTAAAGATAAATGTATACAGAAATATATTTGATATTTTTTTAGTAATAAAAGTTACAATTTTGTTTTTAAAAGATCATCATAATTTTGTTGTAGCAAATTTTGATCATAATTCCCTTTTAATTATACAATTCACTTACATACATCTTGAGCACTCTGTCAAATGTTTCTCTTAGCTTTTTTCTTTTTTCCTTTAAAACTTTTTCATTTAGAGGTGATGGTTGTAAAACATTAAATTCTGTAAAAAATAAACAATATTCATTAATGTTGCATGATTTGTCTCATCTTAAATTGACTAGAATAGCAATTCTAATATATTGCTTATTTCTAAAAATAATGAAAGCATCTTCAGGTGTTTCTTAAACTAAAAATATATATATATTGTTTTGGTCTGAGTAAAAATAGAAAATCAAAAACTATTCTCAAAGTCTCTAGAATCATGTAAACTGCACTTGAAACATCTGATATGTATTTGTAGGTACTAAAAACACAAGTCTACTTACACATTCAAAGCTTATCACTTTGATTGTGTAATCCAATACAAACATGGCCCCAGATGACACATGTTTGTTTACAAGTTCATGAACTTTCTAGTGATTTTGTGATTGTCTTATTTGAGTATATAGGCAAGCCATATCCCAAGCCACAACAGTTCTGTTTTTAAAAGTGAAGTGGAAACAACAAGCGATATAAAAGAAAAAATCTACAAGAGGACCATAGAGGAAGAAACTGTTAGTACAACAACACTACGTCCGGAGAGCAGTATTAAGAGTTTGTTTAAACTGTTTTTGAGTACCAATAAATTGTATAGGTGAAATATAATGGCATTTTACTACCCATGGGTATAACAATATGTATATTAAAAACAAAATTGCACATCATGTAAAACATTTTTTTTAAATATTAATAGGTAAGCAGTGTGTTTTGCATTATATATATATACCCATTTCATCTATTTTTTGAAGTTCTTCAAGTATTTGTGTTGGATCTTTCATTTTAAGTACAGCTGCTCTCACCATCTGCCTTTGCCTTTTATTTTTCTTTAATTCTTTCTTTCTTGCTTCCTTTCCTGAAAGCAAAACCATAATAATAAATTTAAAATAATTTTTAATTATTTCAACATTGATAAGATAGTAATAATTTTGTTATATTTATATTATAATAAATATACATGATAAAATATTAAATATATGGGATGCTTGGTTAAGAATTAAATAGCTGTGTGTAAAATTATGTCCCATAAGATAATGTTTGCTAGCAAATTGGGACTGGAGCTATTAATAACTAATTTTTAATAATCAAAAAATACAAAGAGTATTTTCTCAATACATTGACATTTTATACAGAAGTGAAATAATTATGTAATCAGTAATAAATAAAACAATATTTATAATAATTTATTATATTTCATGTACTCTACTAATTTACACTGGCATCTTCATTAATTTGCAAGTATGAAAGTTATCAGGAAATTAATTCAAATTGTGTGCAAAATTTGAAGATATCCTATCTTCACTACATAACTTTTTTGTACAAGTCATTTCATCTATGATCATCTAAAGATATCAAAATAGCACAACTTTGAAAATGTAGTAAAAGGATCGAATTAAGGAATTTCAGTTAAAAAAAAGGAAATACTCATGATTGTAAAGGAATGTTAGTGTAAAATTTGGAATTTATTATGCCATAAAATAAATAATTGTTAAAGCAGATTCAGACAGCGAAACAAATTATTTTCTCATTGTTACAATTTTAAATTGTGACTATATGCTTCCTTGTAGTCCCTTCCCAACTACTGCATGTTGGTAGTCAGGTTCTAAAGTCTTATGCAGAGCTAGTCTAAAAGTTATTTTAAAACTAAAGCAAGAGTATGAATTAACACATAAAACACGATTTAGTTTTCCAATACTTACGTGCTTGGTCAGTGGGGTTCATATATTTACCACTTTTCGTGGTATTTATTGATCGGCGCCCCATTTTTAATGTAGCTAGCTCAAATACAAATCTGTAAATATTAGATTAATTTCAAGAAAATAGAAATGCAATTCCTCCACACTGCTTGCAACTTGCAAAAGCGTCTCTTTCCTTATGTCAAAAATGACAAGTAGGGTGGTAAAATAATCGATATAAACAAAATATCGACCTTTACTCATAAAATTAACGCAAGTTTTTTAATCGCGATATATCGATATTCAATGTTTAGGTTGAACTTTAGATTACATGCCGCTGATTTTGTTTATGTGATTGAGTGGGGAAGTGGAAGAAGGTGAGAGGGAATTCTTCTATGAAGGAATACTTGCGAAAAAAATAGTTTTTGGATTTTTTTTTCAATTTTGTGGTTATGTCTGCCTTGGATTTATATATGAATTTTTAACCTATAATTAGTTATTTTTGGCAGTCGCCTGCTGCTGTTGTGGCCCACTCGGTCCGCTCACTCGACTCATGCACTATCGTTACAGTTCAAACCTAACCTTACCAAATTTATAACCATAACGAAAAGATTAAAATATCTCAGTCAAAACACAAAACGGCACAACTGCATTATTAATAAACGTATACTAGAACAGGATTAACTATACTCCCAGTATGAAGCCAGTACTAACCACTTTTTGTATTAATAAAAACAAAGTATGAGTAAGCTAATCGGACTCTACTCTCGGAATAAAAGTTATACCTTCCAGCTTCCTAGTTTAGTGACGATTTAAACTATGGCCGCCATTCCGTAATCGTATTTTGACATTTGAAATTTTGACAACTTTGCACTTTCGTTTTGTAGTTCAGTAGCTGTTGATTGTGTGGTGTTTATTTTGAATATTTGTGATATGAAACATCTATAGGTGAGGGGTAAACCTGATAGTTGACGTGGCGATGCCTCACCATGCTATATGATGGAATATACGAAAAGAAGCATATTATCAATGCACTCTTAAAACCACCTCGTAGCCTAGCGGTCGTAAGCGTGACTACTATTTTCCAAATTCCTAGGTTCGAATCCTCACTTCGAAACAAATGTTTATTTCTTTTCTCCAAAGACACATGGTGCCACTTTTGTGCATGTTTTAAGATATAAAATAAATATATAAAATATTTGAAAAAAATTGGTCGAAGTTAATATTTGTAGATGTTTATACAATTTTTTTTACAGCCACCCACAAAAATTAAAAATAAGTGATCATAAACTATAATTAACCAAAATTTACTCAGACAACATAACAAAACACGTTGTTAATATAAATAACCATAGGAACGTTCGTAAAATACGTGCACCTACGTTTATTACCCAACTAATTAATAATACCATGGAAAGTTTGTTTGTGACACTTTTTGAGATATAATTAAAAATATAGATTTAAGTGGCAGATTTCTTTTTTTCTCTTTCGGCTCATTTTAGAACAACATGTATATTAATTTACAATTTCATAGATTGTAATAAAAAAATCTAATTCAAATAAATAAGTAAAATAAGCTAAGTTTCAGTCTCGTCTTCGTCAACATCATCATCCTACTCGCCATCACTACTACTATAGTCAGAATCTATTTCGGGTATAGTGGAGTCATCAATGAATTCGAATCTTCGACTTCGCTGAATAAAAAATTTTTCACTTTCTTGTTCATCTTCCGACGAATGCTACTTAGCATATGATCCGAAGATAAAAGAAGGTTGTGTAAAATATTTCATTTGTCGCGATATCACTACACTTTCGCGTGTGTACCGACCTGAATTTCCTAAAATAAGGATTCCTGTCCTCTGGTGCTTCTTCAAATAGGAATCCAATATGAACTATGGAAAAATGTTCTACTATTTCAGGTCCATGGATGAGAAGCTCGTGGACGCTTGAGGAACTGACGACTTTGAATTTTTAAGTCGCCTATGTCTGACCGCTTGTATGGGGACGATCCACCGTGAGGCGTGGCGTAGTATCGAAGAGCTCATCGCATTGTTTTATTTTGTTTTCAAGTTTTAAAAAAAACAAGTTTGAATGTTTTGGGAATTTATATGAATATACATGCAAATATTACTGATATATCGATATGTTAATAGTGCTCAGTCAATATTTTATCGATATCTTTTAAAAGGTTGATGTATTTTTCACTTGTCACCCCTATTGACAGTTTTTTTTTAATTTGCCTAATTCACTGAGACACAGATCTGTATGCTCTTTCTACACTCAGATCACATTTAGTTAGGGAAATTATTGCTATTTAAAAATAAATGTCAATTATGAAATTATATTTTTATCACCGTTATATCACCTGCGATAAATTTACAAATTTCATTTAGTATTATATAATCAGATCTGAAAGAATTAAAATAACTATATCTTATTTTTCAGCTTTGCCTAAGCACCATAGAAAATACTCCAAATAAATCTAAGTCTTGAGAGTAGTGCCAATAAGATCCAATATCTTATTTCTAATTTCACTGGAAAGTTTTACTTTTTCTTTCTATGATACGTATTGCTGCAATGTTTTTTTTTTCTTTTGCACCTGTAGCTTTGTCATCACACAATGTAAACGTCAAAGAAATGACTACCTTTAAGATATACCCTTACCAACGAAAAAAGAATCATCCAAATCAGTTCATATAAAAAGAAGTTATGACTGAACACCCATAAAAAAACATTCGAATTGATGGCCTCTGTCTTTTTTTGGATTCGGTTAAAAACAGTGATAAAACTGCGATTATATGGCGATTTGCTATGCAGTGAAGTGATTAAATGAAAAACAATAAACTAGCAACACATGAAATAACAGTTTACTCCATGGGAATTGAATACGAAATGCAGTATAGTTTAATATTTTATTTATTCTTACTGTCCAGTTAGTAGTAGTAGAATCTGAAAAGTAATGAAAAAGGATTTATGATACAATATGTACTTACAGTATGTACTTTATATATATCTTCCGGTGTACAGAATGAACCCTTTTTTTGGCCGGTCCGTGGCAAACGAAGGCTAACAATTACTAACAAACGAACAATCTATTGCAATAAATTTCGTTTTGGATAAAATTAACTCACCACGCCACGCCGCGCCGGGTGTGCCTAATATAATCAAAGCATAGTTTACACTGTGCGAGTCGGTCTACGCAGTAGCTCCAGCGCAGCAACTCGCTCTGTGTGGACGTATCATAACGGTTACTCACGCTTATGATTAGGACAGTAACTCGCGTCCGAGTAACACCATCAGTTCAAAAAAAAATTTCACTTGCCTGCTCGCCTCCCCCTACCATTCGCATGGTAGCAGCTCGCGCATCATTTGCTTTCGCACCATTCGGACTCGTTTGGTAGTAACTCCAGCTCACCACTGGCCAGTCAGTCGCAAGAGGATCCTGTAGGTTAGCGGTTTTCTTTTTTTTTTAACTTTTTATAAGCTTTTTCTAATTCAAAGCCTAGTTTTGTAGTTTATGACCTTATCACAGTTTTTTTCTTAAATTAAATCACGTTGACTCGACATTGCAAGATCTCAGTACTATTCCAGCACACAACTCGCAAAAAACTAGGCAGCTACTCTCATCATGAAAACGACTAATGCAAGCCGAAACTACTGACATACTGTAAGTTGTATATTAAAAGTGTGAATTGTTTACTCTTGACTCTATTACCTCTAATACCAATTCGGAAGGCACATTTCCTAGAGAAAAATTGGTAAGAAACTCTCGAGGTTGCTGTTTTAAACCAATTCCTTTACAATAATAATTAACATTCAATTAATCGACATTTCAACCAAGAAACGTCAGAAATACATAACAAAATAATATAAATACATAACAAGTGTAATAAGCAGCGAGAGGGGCAGCAAGATGGCACTCAGGAACAGTGTTTATTTAGTTAACTAATTAACAAAGGTCTTCACGATCCAAAAGCTTTGCTATTCCACGGTTAAAGCGAGAATGCCTTGCTCTTTGTATTTTTTTTTCTTTTTAACTAACTATACTGTTAGCCATAAGGGCGCTGAAGCCTCAGACAGCCTTTGCAGCTTCACCGTGTCTCAGGGGCGAGCGTTTATGGCACTCAGCCGCGAAAACCCGGTGATTGTGCGCTACACTGTATAATTATATCCTCCACACACTCCGACCAATCGGGTAGTTATGAATATCCATTTAATAATATATTCCAATATATTAAACGGTATGATATTGAATGTGACGTGTTGGTTGAGGAAGCGAGCCCTTGTAACAATACGAGTACACAACGGGAGCAGCTGTCAACTGTCTAATCAGCAGCCTGTACTGTGTAAACAAGACTTTAGCGTAATGATATCAGGTAATTGTCAGATTTGTTCATATGGCGCAATAACATGACATATGTATGACGTACTTGGTTTGTGGTCCGAATCGTTCAGTGGCGTTAGCTAAACATTAAAATTCAGATAAATGTAACGAATATTAGTGAAACGCCTGACGTTCATAGCACAAATTATATACCTAACTGTTTGTAAACAGTTTTTATAAGTTTTTCTGTCATGATATTTATTTTATTAAATATGTATAAGTTAATGAAAGTCATTTAAAAGTTTTTAAAAAAAATATTAGCAAAAGAAACAGGAATTTAAAAGAGTTTTCATGCTCTGCATAGTTGTACCGAATACATCAATGTTTAAATCACTAACCAATTTATTCGTAGTGCTACTCCCTCGAATGAAATAGGAATTTTGTCCGCAAGTAGTTTTACAACTAAACAGGATTATAAAATACGTAGGTACTACAAGATACTCCTTGTACGCCTATGTTAATTTATATGTCTAGATAATCTATTTTTTTTCTCTTTGATTATTTCTTGAGTGATTTAATTGTATTCATTTTAAATATATACATATTTTTATTAAAGTTGAGGTCAAACTTAATTACTAGTGGTTTTTTTTTCAAACCTATTTACAGTTATTCAAATAAGTTATATGCTATACATATCATCTACTCATATACATATTTATGGAACGCGAAAATAAAAATTGTAGTTTAATAAAATTTTCTAATTCGTATATCGATGGTGAGCGACTTCCGCTATGTACATGTTATCTTACTGGCTCAGTGGTAACGTGTACGGACACCGCGTTGATCAAAGTAAGTTCGAATCCCTACAGTTTGCTGGCTCAGGAGCTTCCGGTGAAGGAAAACATGGTGGTAGGTCATTTGCTAATGCTATTTACGGCATTTCTAATGCTAACCAGCTACCTCCCTCAAGTATCGTCAAGCGCCTATAGGTGTCTTCCGGCAGCTGCACTTGAGAGCCAGTTCCTCCACTAGGCTTAGCGTATCACCGTCTTGAGCCTCATCATCCAATAACGTCAGATGAGATTATGAGAAAACCAATAAAGAGTAATAAAAAAAAACAACGTCTCACCGTCTGTCTTTTAATTGGAAAACCGCCTAACCGATTTACATACCTAATTATTTTTTTGATCATAATATATACAGTGTTCTTTGGTGAAGTTTTAATAGATACTTTTTCACATTACATAATAATTGTTGTTGAGGAAAAATTTCTATCAGCAAGTTCTATTTCGTTAATAAACCTCAATTATTAAATGTTAAACAATAATGCAGTGGACAATTATTTAAAATATACTTATATAAGTTTAAAAAAATCGTCAGTCAGTACTTTAATTCGAACTTATATGTTTAGACCACAATGACCGCTTTTGTGTGTAATTAGAAATGGTAAACAGGTAGAATAAGTAATAAATAATGTGTACAAAGTGGCGCGTGCAATAAATTTCATTATAATCCATAAACAATTAATAAAATTGAAGTGTCTGTTTGTAATGACAAAATAAAAGTTTTTTTTATGAAATGCATATGAAAGTATATACGACACATATAACAAAAAACCAGTTTTAAAAATTTTCATCTCTCTGTCTCTCTGTTTGTTCCGGGTAATCTCCGAAACGGTTGGACCGATTTTGACGGGACTTTCATTGCTAGATAGCTGATGTTATAGGGAGTAACTTAGGCTACTTTTATTTTAGAAAAATAATTAGGGATCCGCATAAATAAAATTAAAAAAATGGGTGCGTGTACTTATGTACGCGCGTGAGAAGTTATACTTCTTTGGCATCATTAAAAAATAGTTTTTAATTGCATGCAAATAATTAATTACAATAAAATAATAGAAGGATTGGAAAAGGATAATCAACAAAGTTCATAATTATTTATTTTCTTACATTAAGTCTAACATAAATTGTCTTATTATTCGAATTGTTTAATTAAATGATGTCCACTTCCATAGTATCTTCCGGTAATGTCTGAATCGGAACTTATATAATTAATATATATATATATATATATATAATAATTATTAAAAACCAAATTTAGAGAATAATAAATATATAAGACATAATTTGTACTAAATATTATAAGATTCTTAATTTTAAATGTTTATTATTGATTATTTAATATTTTAAAAATAAATGTAATAATAAATTCAAAAATCGAATTTAAGGTTGGTCATTTTTTAAATATTTTTATTGATTTCTTAATTTATTATTCACTTTTCATTTTTATCAAAAAAAAAATCATTAAATTTATTTAGTTATTTTTATAAATATTTATTATTTATTCAATTTAATAGCAAATATTAAAAATTAATATTATAATTTGATGTTCAATTTTAATTTTTATCGCAAACTTTTTATTAAATGTTTTATTAAATTTATTTCTTTATTTTGTAAATATTAAATAACCAATAATAAGTATTTAACATTAATAATTTAATAATATTTAGTGTTAATTATATTAAATAAAAGTATTTTAATTTATATCAATAAATAATACATACGGATAGTTAGCCTCAATTATATTGGAGTACTTGAAAAAGTATATAAGCACAATTTTTTTTCACTAATATTCACAAATAGTAAGTAATATCAATCAAAATATTCAATTTAAATCACTACTGAATATAATTTATTAGCACATATATAATTCGCACTTGTATGAAACTAAAACACGTGTTGGGAATGTATAAACTAGAAACATGTTGATAAATATTATAAATATGAAAACAGTGATCAGAGGTGACGAGCGTACCAACATGCGCGACTAATATCGAGGTTCAATTTCTATTTTGTTGGTAGCTTTTTTTTCGAGCCTTAATGAGCGGTTAAGCAGACAACTTCATACTGTTAATTTTGTGTCACAGATGCGCGCGCATCTTAAAATTTCACTCTCATCATTTTTTCATAACGCGCCTAAAGAAGTATAACTTCAAAAAATGGTCACGGTGAATAAATTCGAGCGCTTAAATGGCTTACGCTGAGTAAACCATAAGAGATATAGCAAATTAATGTAGTAAAGAATTGTAGACATTAAAAATATCTACAAAAATGTCAAGGAGAGTATACGTCTATCTCCTAAGGAACACCTACAATATAGCATTTTTGTCTTTAAAATAGCCGGGAGCGGGGGAGCAAGATTCGCGTGGGCATTATGTAGTCCAAGTGAATGAAGCCACGGGCACAGCTAGTACATAATATAATTAAAGAAAAATCACGTTCACCATAATTAAAAAAAAAACCTTTGTAATAATTTTGTAGTTTATGCGAACAGTCTCAAGTACGGCTAGTGATAATAATAATTAATATCAAGATGAATGTGTATTTTACAGTATTTGCTGTACCAATAACATTTCGATTCCCATCAAGCTGTTTTATTAGAATTCAAATGGTTAACAGAACCTTTTATATGGTATTCAATTATATACTATTAAAATTGCTGAAACTGGAAGATAGCAGTGGTGTAAATAGGTAACCAAAGGCTCTGAGGCAAAAAAACTTTGGTACCCTATCTATATTGGTTAGGATTTTTCAAGTAATATAAGGTACAAAGCTACTTTATCGTGCACTACAGGGTACAGCAACAAGGCTACTTACTACAAACCTCTTCCAGAACAGCTGTGAATGGATTAGAAAGTGCCGGAACCAGAAGACGGAAAGTAACGCAGTAGATAATTAAAAACTAAACAATAACTACGCAGATTACTGATTAGTATAATACGACACCCCCATGCAATAAAATTGTAATTCATTTTGACGATTCATTGTTTCATCAAAATGTGTTAGAATGTTATTGCATGGAGGTGTCGAATTATTAATGTAGGTGTTAGACAATTAAACGAAGTAAAAAGTAAAAAGCGATCGCCCTAAGGTCGAAATTCGAACAGCGATTTTTGATCATAGACTATTTTCTGTTTGACATTATTCTTAAACAAAGAGTACCTTTAAATAAATCATTTGCTGTCACTTTTCGTTGAGTAACAATATCAAAATTTTGGGAGATCTAAGTGCAATGGCTCTGGTCCGGTAAGGATTCGTAGTATTAATTAATTTAATTTAATATATTAGTAATAGATATTATAGATAAATTTTAGCTTTCTGCACTCCTTCTCCATATAAATTTTAACCATGCCAAATCTCAGTCTACCGTACACGCAATACGCTTAAAAAGGTACCGAAAGCTTTTGCTTCACGTATTAATATATAGATATGAAGGTCGCACTTACCTACAAAAAACAAAATAACAATTATGTATATTTATAATTTTTTTCTAACTTTAGTTCTAACAAAAGTGTTATAGGTTATACAGCAAAATCCTGAACAGTATATTATTATTTAATTACTTTTCAAGCGCGCCATCTATACTTCTAAACTTAGGTATAATAAAAGAGTAAAGAGTCGAAATCTGTACATTGAAGGTATTTGAGAAAACATAGAAAGAACCCATTTCGGCAGTTTTTGAAATTTTTCCTATCCGTCTGTCTATCGGTATGTTTCAACGCCAATTACTCAAAAACTGACCGAATCTAATCAAATTTGGTATGATTATATTTTACAGTCTGAAGGACCATTTAGGATGCATTTTTACACGTGGACATGGTATTAGTATGGTCTATAAATTGCGTTTAGGACAAGTAGGTACAAATAAAAAAGAATGTATTTATATGTATTTTTAAATATTCAGCGAAAAAAGTGAAAAGATATCAAATTAATGCAAATTATTTTATCTTTACATAGGTAATTTTCAAAAAAAGCAATAAATCCAAAAAAGTGTTTTTCCCCTTTCTAGGAGTATTCACAGATGGCGCAATACGGCTTGATGTAAATTATCATGAAGTAATTGATTTGATATTTATTTATGTACATTTTCTTTAAGAACTCATAGTAATAATTTAAGGCTGGGCTTTTATTATTATTTAAAATTTTTTTATAGATTTTAACCTTATTTTTAAATGTCTAAAATAAATAAAAATACCTTATTCCATCTAAATTTTCTATGATAGATTTCGTTGTTTGGTATTTGCGCTAACGAGATTTTTAGACTTTTAAAGCATTATTATTCTCTGGATATTAACGATTTATAAAAATATAGTTATTAAATAAAATTTGCTTTTCCTAAAGGTAGGTTAACATTTAAAATGATTTTAGTTGGATGTTCTCAAAGCTTAGAGCCTATACACATGCCACGGCGCGGCGCCGTTTTTCATTTGAGCTGACGACGCGCGTTTTTGGTGAGCGCGTTCTATAGGCGTCCTCATGCGCGCAATATTTGCGTTTGTATCGATACATACGCACGCGCTTCAAACGCGTGTTTCTACACACCAAACCAGCCCCGACAAATCGATTTTGACGGGTATCATTTGGACGGCTCGACTGTAAGCATATCGAAATTCAACATTTCGACTGTAACGGTTTTGACGGCCACCATATCAACTATCACGATATCGATTATCGCCATATAACGGTCACCATCTCATCTCGACGGTCACTTTTTCGACAGTCAGTTTCTCGACTGACACGTTGTTGACGGTCTACGTCTCGACTATCACGATCTCAACTGTCACCATCTTATCGGTAACCATCTCATCTCGATGGTCATTATGTCGAAGGAATCACCTAAAGTGTCACCACCTCGACTGGAATTATCCTTCAATGATAACCATTATTTTCATAGTGAAATTTTAATACTGCAGCTGTCATACCACCTTCAAAATACAATTCAAATTGCATTATTGTGTCTGTGGACTGTGAAACAACTCAGTAGGCAGGCAGCAACGCGGGCTTACAACAGGCTGATCGATCGACGTTTTTATCTATACAAAGGCAAATGAAACGCGCAGAGGATGCGCTCATCAAAAACGCGCTGTGTTAATTCGACGAAATATTAATTTTATTTATTTTAGTCGAGATTTGTACTGTGAAGGTATTTGATTAAAAATAATACGGGGGATTTCGAGTCATGGACAGAAAACATTTCGATAGTTTTTGAAATTTTGACTGTCTGGGTGTTTGAACGCCAATCAGACAAAAATCTAATGAAATTTGGTTTGATTGTAGTTTATAGTCGGAATGTACATTTAGAATGCATTTGGGCTTTCATTATTATCATTAAATATTTTTAGACAGATTTTAATGTTATTTTTAAATGTTTATTTATGAAAGAATTATTTTAGCTACATTTCTACTATACATATCGTTGTTTAGTGTTATTGCACAATTAAGATTTTTACTAAATTAGATACACTAAACTTACTTATGTACTATAATATTGCTTTATAACGTTATTATTCACTATAAAATAACGGTTTGTAAAAACAAAGATATTAAATAAATGTAGCTTTGTGTAAAGGATTGCAAAACAGAACATTTTTGTATGCCTTTAAATCTCTTAGATAATATCTGTAATAACTAGTAACATTTAAAACTGATTTTAGTTAGGTATTTTCAAAGCTTATACGGGTCAAATATCGTAGGGTGAGATTGAGGTGATGTGAGGTTTCTATTTAGTTACTGGTTTTCATACACGAAATATACCACATGGACGAAGTCGCGGGTACAGCTAGTTTATAATATGAGTATTTACCCATGTTTTATTCGTTTTAGTTGAAATTATTGATATTTTATCAGTTTCATTGTATGCAGATAAATATTCTCAGTACTTATTTGTCGCAAGCATTCATTACTATATTTAATTACCCACGCGGAATTTCGTAGAATAATTATTTATTTATAGACAGACTCGTCCGTACTAGATTCTTTCCCACCATTTACATGTATTTACACGAGACTAGCGTATATGTGTATTCGTGTCGCATGATCGAATCACCTATCTAGTATCTACGTATGTACAATGCATACGGTTCCTATTTCTACTACGCAACTACGCCATTTACACACACAAGTAAATTTTACGAGTAATCCACTAATGTTACTACACACTGGTTTCATTCATATAACGAAACTAGACCTCTCCATCTCATTCGCTCACACGAAAATCGTGTACGTGCGAGTGTAATAGCGTTCCTCACCCACGAAATGGGGTTTGTTGAACCGATTCGTCGCACGTCGGTCGAAGTCTCGCTCGCTCCCTCGCGCATTGGCACAGAAGTTCACAGAACGCGTTCGTTCGAAGCGTTCGACTTTCGAGTGGCGACGTACGCTAGCGTGTATGTCTTCATTATTGATGCAAAAGTTCCACGATGGTAGATCATAACCAGAAATTATTACAGGAGTTGCAAAAGAAAAGTGGAAACAATGTTTGTGCCGATTGTGGAAGCCCGGGTATGTAATTATACGTGATTTGTTTTTTTATTAAATATATTTTAATGTGTTCGTGTTTCCCTTGAGCGAGGTATTTTCATGGGGTGGTGAATAGGCGGGGGGCGTAAATATGTCCATGCTTTTGAGTTCAGTGACCTCGACGTAAAATGCATTCAATGAAAACAAATCTTGATCAAAATTTAAAGTAACAATGACTTAAATAGTTTAATAATTATTATGTTTTGAATGGTATAGGTAAATCTCATATCAGTGATGCTTGTTTGCTTGTACCTCTCACTGATATACATACGTATAACAAATGTATGTAGATACGTAAATTTTATGGTAATTGATAATTTGATTTTATGCGTTGACGTAAACAAATTGAATATTTGGCAACTCTATTCCAACTGGAAAGGAAAAACAATGCGCATGTTTACAATACATTTGTTAAAAGTTGTGATAAAAATTTTGAATGAAAGTTTACTCTCATTATAATCTTTGCGTGTTGATATACAATGCATATGTTTGCATTGTGTGCTTGTGACCTAATTTGACTATAATGGCTGTTTAATTATACCTACTATATTTCTTTTGGTGTAACCTGGTCAAAATAATAACATTTTATTTTCTATAATATCCTATATTTTAGTAATCTTATGTAGATAATTCGTCTTTTGAATAATACAGTGATTTATTATTATACAATATTTTTTTTGTTTTTAACGACTTATAAAAATATTATCAATTTCGTGATTTGGTTTGTTTTACTTCATTACAATTATCTTAATTTGTGAACGCTTATCTTAAATTGGTACAAAGATATTATAGAACTATGAAAAAGTTCATTACGTTCAAAGTATTGTTATATTGAAATATCACTTACAAATAGTAATATTATTTAAACCCTCGACGCAAACATAGGGATGTTCTAAGTTTAACGCGTAATATCTGTGGCAACACTCCTCCAAAACGGCTGAACCGATTTTGAATTAGTTTTTTGTCTGAAATGTGACTGGATCGAGAGTGATATTAATTATGATTCAGCCGTCTGAAAATTACCATCTCTCTTCTAGTTTATGAATGGATGTGAGGTGAGAATCTTCCACAGATCCGATCGAGCCGAAACTTGGTACACTGTTACTTCAATGATATTAGAAGCATATAGTAACCTTGACGTGATAGTGCAGCATCATCTGAAATCTGTCCATCTCGTCACCAACTTACAGTAGAGGCAATTGTGTTTGGCCTTATTGGAATTGTCTCAATGAATAAGTTATTTGTGTCAGAAGCTTTGAAATTTTGAAATTTTCCTATTTTACTGTATTATTAAATATAAATCCTATTGTATTTAGTTTCTTTCTAAATACTAAATTTTCGTGTAGGTTACTGTCTACAAAAAGTACTAAAATATGCTTAACTACGATAGTACTCAATATTGAATTATAAATTTATGTAATACATATAGTGTTGCTAAGTTTAGTACGCCAAATATTAGGATAGAAATAAAAAAATACGGGTGAATATAATAGGGATTTACACTACGATTTTCTGCTTAAATACAAACATGCCAACTCAAAGATGTTGCTATTAAATATTGCTATGAAAAAAAACAATCAAATGTAACTTAAAACGATTCTAAAATTTAAGCGTTTTAAGATCACATGTGATACAAAATCGAGACTGGTAAGTATAACTAAGTGTAAGTCTTCAAATATACTGTTTTTAGAAAAACTTTCACAATTCGTTTCTTCCATTTGGCAAGAAGTAATTTGCAGGTCTACCAGTGTTATTAAAGATGGTTACTAAACCCCTCAGCTCTCAAGGTCACACCAAAATGCACCAAAAGTCTATGCATCTATGCCATAGAACAAAATAGAAGTAAAGAGTAATTTATGGGAAATGTTGTTACACCTATAAGTTATAATATACCTTGAACCCCCCTACACCGAGAAACCCTACTCACCCTAAGACTTTCTGTAGGGTAGAGATATTCCACCAGTCGAACTGCCCCAAATAGAGAGAAATCTCCAAAGCAATTTATCTGTGCCCTAACTCTCTTTAAAAACAAACTTCACTCGTCATTTTCAACGGTTACGTACATGCAAATAACTCGCAACCTGACTGATTCCATATCTGTAAAATTCGATCTAACTGATTATACACTTTTCTTCCTTCTGGGAGGAAGAAAAGAAAATGCGTATATGCATTTAGTAATCTGGCTATTTCGTCTAAGCCTAATCCAAAAAATGAAAAAGAGGTCCGTTACAGAACCTATGTCACGTACATAAGTGGTATGCAAGTATGAAGTACAGTCTCATGTGTTTAAGTCGATATCTGGTGGAGAGAGTGGTCATGGCGGGTGTCCGGGAGCGAGTTTACTGGCTCGTGCCCTGCGGAGGGAACTGTGGTTTCGCGGACGTGTGCGCAAATGCGCTTGACTTGAAGAAACGGACGGGTATGACGCGTTAGCTACCGTTATACAAAAGTTCCGTGGCCTGCGTTTTGCCTTCGGGGCGTCTGGCACTGGGATGTATTTTGCAGTGGATAACCACTAACGGGTTCGGATGGTTTGACGCTTTGCCGAAATAGCTCGTCGCTAGACTTTTGATATAGGATTCGATCGTAGGAAGTTCCATATCTTTAGGGAGATCTTCGTTTCGAACGAACCATAGGAAATTAACTGATTTGCGTAAAAAAGGATGTTGCAATGTTTGCAAGGGTCTAAAATTTGATTTCGCCATATGGGCTAATATTACGCAACCGTATGTGATGATCGGACGAATATATGTATGTCTTAATGAATCTAGCAGAGATGCAAGTGTGCCAATACCTTAAGGGCCTTGCTCCGGATTCTACGGGCATGTGCCTTGAAGCCAAGCACGTATTGTTTAGGATGGCACCCAGATATTTAGTTTGGGTTGCCTAGGGAATGAGGACACCGAAAAGGTCTCCGAAAAGAATCTGAGGTGGGTTCTGTGCCTGATTGAAACGTAAATGATAGTGTTCTTAGCATATAAACCTACCTCGACCCCGGAGAACCGTGGGGGTCGCTGATGTACAGCAAACATCTTTCGCGGGACGCATCTTCTAAGGGTCTGGAAACAGGACTTCCCGCCTCTCGTCGGACAGTTGGCAACCCTAGTCATGACTCATGACCCTCCACCAAACTAGATAATAATTTGAACTATCGTCGATTTAAAAATTAAATGTAATTCGATGTTGAAACTTCTCGGAACTATGACCCACTCCAAACTTAAACTCTAGATCCACGCCTGGAGATACCTTGCAGACTATCGAGAAAGATGAAAGGATGCAGAGAGGTTTTCGATCAGCTCTGGTCTCTGTATCATTAATGGTGATCAGTATTGGATTAATACTAATAGTTCTATCAAAACTGTTTTAAACATTTGTAGTATTGTTTTAAATATAGATCGAGTAGAAGAAATTTTATCTGTATTTACCTACGCTCAAAGATCCTAGTTATTTGCATAAGTGTATTTTTCCGCAGTGTATTTTGGAACATTTATAAAGTAGGTATTAAATATTTCGCCAGATAATAGAGTTACTTATAATTTATTATCATTCTCTTTAATTAATGTGACTTTTATATAAAAGTCATCATGGAGTTAGTTCCTTAACAACTTATTATTTTTATAATCATCACATTTCTTTATGAACTCTTTAAGTAAACATATTCTGTTCACATACAGCCAAGGGTCTAGTGATCTACAACCAACTTTGTACTTAATAACTAGATGTGCCCCACCTGTCATGTTAAATTTATTCGACCAACTCTCGACCAGGCCACGCACCCATGTGATTAACGTTTCGTGCAACGAATGTGGTGCTGTGGAAGATACAGCGCAACACACTCTGGGAAAGTGTACTGCTTGGGAAGAGCAGTGTCGCGTTCTGGCCGCGCTGGTAGGAGTTGATCACCAAGCTCGGCACTGAGAGAGCATGAACCACAATGGTCTCCTTCAGCGAGGAAGAGATGACGCAGAAGGAGACTGCAGCGAAGGCTCGTGAAGAAGATCCTCTAAGCGACCTTCTCCGGCGTAGATGGACGGGTGGTAGGAGGTGGTGTTTTACTCAACTTCTTCCTCCACCCTAGCCGCACTAAGGGAGACGGATCGGGGGTGCTCGTCTTCTCATTGCACAGGTTCGGCCGTTTGGAAGACAGTTGGGTTGTACCAGGCTGTCTCATTTCTAGCGCTGGGGTTCAGCTTCCGCCGGGCCGGCTGCTGGGGCGACGCGGTAGAATGCTACTAGTGGACCTCTGTCGCCCCATTACGGCGGTGAATGGTTCACCGTGGAGTTTTAGTGTGTAAAAGTCACATAACCACGAGCTCACCCAAGCGAGTAAGGGGTGAGGTTTCTTCACGTTTCTGGTTACTGCTCCGCTCCTTAGCGTCGTAGCGTGAAGTTATATAGCCTATAAATAAATAAACTTTAAAATGAGTATATATGATTCTGTTACTCCACCCGCATATTACCACTTTACTATCCACAACACAGAGCTTTCATAATTACTAAACATTCATCAGAAATGCCACCCTACGTGATTCAGACTCATTTATTTTTGACAAATGTTACCGCCCATATCTAGCTGTATCTAACACTCGTTAGATATGTACTCATATTTCTATGTGTAATTAACATAATATGAATAATATTTCATTATGTTAAATACCACTTTAATATAATTATTTATTAATTCTTCTTCTTCATTATATGTACATTTTATTTAAAAACATTGATAGAGGTTGTTTTTCTGTACAAATATTCCCTTAAACTTTATATTTGATATGGCGCGGCACGGCGCGGTGCGGCTCTGCGCTGGCGGAGTTGATACACAATGTTATTTTATATTTACGTGTGACGCAGAGGCACGTATCTATATGTGCGTGTGTGCGTGTGCTGCGTGACGTCGTGTCTGTGTGATCCGTGAATGCTTGTAAATACGGATGTCGCGTCGCGACATGCAAGCGCCTATTTTCATCAAAATATCAATTTCCATCGACCGGTTAGAACTGAAGTTTTGTACACGTTTCTTGTCTCCGCGGGGTTCACCGCGTCGTTCTTACTCTATTTTCGTACCGACCATCGCGAAGTACTACTATTTAGTTGCAGACCATTGCGACTGTATAATAATATATCAGCAGCGCCCCGCGGCTTCTCACGCGTTATTCGCAGTATTAACTATTTTCGTCTCGTAATATTATTTTTACTCATATTCATCACAATTCATAGACTTAGTATGCAATGATTTAAGCATACCGTGTAAAAATATCAAACCGTTTTTGTTTTAAATCAGGATATGCAAACAGACAAATACACCTTTTTTATGTCATAATCGTGATTAGTGTTCTTTATTAGACTTCTATCAGGAAATTTGAAAAAAAATTACATGTACAGGCAGAACTAGGTACAGGTTTATTAATAATACGCAACATTTAAATCGATTTTACTTGAAAACACGATTATTGAAGACAAATGACGTAAGCATTTAACTAATGAAATCGCTAAAGAGATTTACAAACGAAATTAAAATTTCTCGATTGTATTCAGACACGTTTTTATAAATATATATATGTACATTATATTTATTATTTACGTCACAAATGTTACTCAATGTATAGTGTGACGATATGTATAACTATAACATTTAATCGCACGTATTTACCTTTACATTTATTGTCATAATATGATAAGAAATGGAAAAACAAGTGGCCGTAATATAGGTAAGTGGTAAGCGGTAAGTTTGCCGTAACCCGTTTGACTAAGTATAACAAGTATATAATATTACGTGGCCTTAATTAATTGCTTGTATTTAATAATGAGTGTATTTTTATTAAATTAATAATTCATGCGAAAATGGATGTTACTTCATTAGCTTAATTAAATACGTGTTCAAAATTATAATTATGAATCATAAAACATTATTATGTAATAAAAGGATAATGAACTTAAATAGGATGTATGAACAATGTCCGTATGGAAAAATAACTCATTTGAATGAGGTACGTTACAGCGATCTAAATCAAAAATGATTTAGTTTAGGTTTAAGAAAGTTTATCAATTATTTTCTAAACTGTTCAATTATTGTTTACAATTAACAATTATATTTAGTGAATGTCACCCTATATTAGGACTGATATAATAATATATGTGAAAGTGTGTATGTTTGGATGTTTGTTACTGAATCACGCTAAAACGGCTGAACAGATCTCAATGAAATTTGGCACATCGATAGTCTATGACCTGGAATAACACATAGGGTACTTTTTATCCCGGTAAAAGCCATAGTTTAACCAGTGTCATCCTACAAATATAATAAATGGAATGTTTCTATGTTGTTACTCAGTTACGCAAAAACGGCGATTTTTTTGGTTTGTCGTGTTCCGTGATCAGTCTGTGTATATCCAAAAATACGCAGATGAAGACGCAGGTACCAGCTAGTTATAAATAGACTTTTCACAGTAAAAGACCTGCTTGACATGGTTCTTGAACTCAGGAGCGTAGGAATCTCATTATTTAAAGAAACTAAAAAAAGTTTATTAGTCTTACTAAGTCTACACGGGACGACTAATTTGTGCTTATTTCTAGCATTAAAACTATGCCCGTAATTTACAAAATGTAGCATATTTAAGTTTTTGCGAACATATTTTAAATTGTCAAGGATTTATTGGTAGGGCAAAGCTTAGACATGAAATTTCTGGACTTGTGCTTTAGTGTGTCGTGAGGTCCGTATATTTTAATCTAGATCCAGTTTATCAAGAGCCTCCTATTATCATTATCTCTATTATATATAATGTACAGTCGAGACTGACTTCGGTATCCCTAGATTTTATTCATTACTCCCCAATAATGTAAAATTCTACATATGTTGCTATCGAACAGCTGATTCTTAATTTTCAATTTATTGCAAATCCTTTCTTAGAGTACTCATGATAAAACAGATTTACGGTAACCTCCATCTCGGCAAGAGCAAAGAAGTTCGCTATGTCATATCTTTCTTGGAGTCATTCTTTGAACACTTTGAAATATATTCCTTAGAGGACCATAGACTAACTTTAGACCATACATTCTTATACTAACTAGTACATGGTATGCTAGACTGTTCTCAACAAATCAAATAAACTTTAACATTCCTTACAAATTACCCAGAAGAACAGTATTTGTATTATTTAAACCTAAAACCTTTAAAAGTAATTTGGGGCACTTCTCCTGTGTGAATAGAATCCAAAAACAATACAATAGCTTAAGCAAGGAACCCAACACAGACAATATTTAGCCAAAGTTACAAATGCTACAGAGACAATGTTTTGAAACACGTGTGTAATGGCTAAGTACGTAAGTTATTTATTTATATTCTCTTGATTATATTTACATTGAAACTTATTTATACTATTAATTTATTTTGTATGTCAGAGCAACCTTTCATTAAAGGCAATTAGATTCTAATTTAAGCGTGTTTTTTTATTTTTTATTTAAGTGAAGTGTATTGTTGGTAGCTTAATAAAATAAAATAACTTGAAGAGACTTTTGAGCAGGCCGGCATGACAGCCACGACTGGAGTGATGAATTGTAGATATCGGCGGATGTCTTTATTTAAGATTGCACTGTGACGGTGTCAAGTAGGTAAAATACCGTGAGATTGCCGTCAGCCGTTCTACAATTAAAGCCTTTTAAACTCATACTGAAGGTTTAAAATAGTTTACCAGCAAATCTACCGTTATTTTTAACCGAATCAATTATTATAATCAGATACATTGAAACAGAAAAAAACAAGAGAAGTATCGCAGGACACCCGGTAGTATAAATGTTCCTTTTGTTATATATTATATTAATACCAGGTTTCTACGCACTGTTGTATGTATAGTACGAGTGGTCGATGGTTAGAGTACTGGCTGCTGATTCGGTTGTTTTTAAATATAGGTGACGATGTGGTCCAAGATGGTAGTACGCTAAGCCTAGTGGAAGACTTGCTCTCAAGTGCAGCTGCCGGAACACACCTATTGGTTTTTGGCGAGAGATATTCCACTTGAGGGTGGTAGTTAACCAGGCGGGCATTAGAAAAAGCCCTACCATCATGCTATGGTTTCATCACGATGTTCGTCTTCACCGAAAGCTCAGGCTCATTGCAGGGATTCGAACTCACGGCGATCGACGCGGTGCCTGTACACGCTATCAACTGAACCATCATTGCTTTATATATACACTTACTTTTTTTAGTTAACAAAATGCTTATTTTCATAACTTTATAAACAAAAACAGCTGAGCCTATTTCACGACTGCCATAGTTTTGAAAAACCTATATATGTTGGTAGGTATGTTTTTTTGTATGTTGTTAATGTTAGTCACTTTTTTCAGTTTAGCTCTCACTCCGCGATAAGTAACTTCGTTACAATAATTATAATAGTCATCCAGTGGTTGTAATTCGACCGTAATTCATTAACTTTTTAAGAAATATAGCAAAAAGAAAACATTTAATCTCATTAACAAAACATATTATAGTACAGGAATATTAGGACAACAGATATTCCAAGGTCAAAGGGCAAAAAAAAATCGTGTCTGCTTGTAATGTCAAAATAACTTTTTTTAGTAAATGCATATGAAAGTATATACGATACCTATAACAAAAAGCCCATTTTGAAAATTTGTGTCTGTCTGTCTGTTTGTTCCGGGTAATCTCCAAAAACGGTTGGACCGATTTTGACGGGACTTTCACTGATAGATAGCTGAAGATGTAGGGAGTAACTTAGGCTACTTTTATTTTAGAAAAAGAATTAGGGTTACGCACAAGTAAAAAAACTGGTCATGATGAATCGATTCGGGCGTTTAAATGGCTTTTGCGGCGTAAACCATAAGATATATAGCAAATTAATGTACTACATAATCATAGGCATTAAAAAGACCTACAAACAAGTCCAGAAGAGTATATATCTATCTTCTAAAGAACACCTAAAATAAGCATTTTTGTCTTTAAAATAGCCGGGAGCGGGGAGCAAGATTCGCGCGGGTATTCTGTAGTTCACGTGAGCGAAACCACGGGCACAGCTAGTTTAATATAAATCTTGGTAGCCAAAAATACCAAACAACGACATGTATCGTAGAAATGTAGATAAAATAGATTTTGTTACTAATTTAAATATTTAAAAATATCTTTATAATTTATCAAAAAAATATTTAAAGATAATAATAAAAGTCCGGCCTTAAATTATTAATATACGTCCTTTCAGAAAATATACTAAAGTGTGACAATAAATATCAAACCAATTTTGTGATAATTTAAACCAAGCCAGTGCTACTGTTGGAAAATAAAAAAGAAGAGCAGTCATGAGGACTGCCGACAGAAGTGAAAACTTAAAACTACATATATACAAACAGTTGTTATGGTTTTGATCTTAAGATGACGATTTACATGAATTTACTTCCTATTTCAACCTTCTTAAACAAGTTTTCACTTCTAAAAACCTATATTTCCATTTATTGATTTTATTGAAAATGTAAAGATAAAATAGTTTTGTTTATTTTTGTATCCTTTCATTGTATTTTAGTAAATATTCTCATTACATTACAGAGTTACGTGTTTTATAAAAATCGGTCAAGCCGTTTATGAGTTGTTTCCGGATATACAGACAAACTGACAGTTATTTTTATATTTTCACATTCGCGATCAGATTTTATAATAGATAATTATGTAACACAAAATTTTGACAAAAATTGCATGTACAGACATAGCTACAGATATATCCGTATAGATGAAACTATCAGATCATTCATTTTTTTAATGTGAGAATATTATTGTAATAGAATTGTCGTTAATGTATTGGTACTAATTTATTAAAGATGAAGCGAGGTCAAACTTTTTTGAATAAAATCGGATTGAGTTTTCAAACATGTGTCTTCTTCTTCTTCTTCTTCCTAACTTGGCAACCGGTCCTCTTTAATGAAGACCATTACTGATCATTACCATCATTACCATTATCGAGTAAATTATAGTGTCAAGTGTTATCAAACATATTTAAATAACAAGCACTAAGGAGTATTGATCAATCAGCTTCGAAGCAAATCACCGCCAAAATAACTTTCTACTCATTTTTAACCCCGTTAGGGAATGAATTTCAATAAAATACGAAACACGTCTTCCATCAATTGTTAAAAAAGGTTTATGCAAAATTTGAAGTAGGTTGGACCAAGGAAACACGTTGTCCCATACAAACTTTGCCCCCTTTTTTCACCCTCTTAGGGATAGATTTTTAGAAAATCCTTTCTTATCGAATGCCTACGTCATACAAACAAAACACCCTCCAAGTTTCAGGTTTCTACGATCAGCGGCTTAGGCTGTGCGTTGATCCGTCAGTCATTCAGGACAAAGCATTTTATATGTATAGATTAACTGCTTCGTTAGCCTAGTAGTCGTAAGAAATGCCTCGTTAGCCTAGTGGTCGTAAGCGCGACTGCTATGAGCGAGGTCTTGGGTTCGAATCCCAAGTCGAGCAAAGTGTTATTGGGTTTTACCTATGAAATTCTCAGTAGCAGCTCGGAGTTTGGTTTCGTGCTTGATTAATGGCAATAGGCTCGCCCCCTATTACATGGGACCTAAAACATACTCGGCGAACTATGGGTGTGGTACACCTAGTACGAACAGGAGTGATGGTATGTTATTAAGGAAAATATTTTAATAATTTTTTTACTAATTTTAATACTAACTACTTTGTAAGTAAATAAAAAGAAAAAGATTCAATTTTTAATTACTGTTTTTATTGAAAAATACCATTTCATACATTTATGAACATTTAAATTTAAAAAAATAATATTAATAAGGACTACAAGTTCTAATTTCAAGTTTGTTCTTCTTCATCTCGTCTTCCAGTCGCTGTAAAATTTCAAATTTCTCTGTGTTCTCGTCTTCAACGATATTTGTCTCCAGTACTTCCAGGATTTCGGGGTCAAAAGTACCGTCTTCATTGATATCACTCTGATATAGTGAAGCATTAAGAAATGTTTGTTCATTACACTGGCCGCAAGGTTAAGAGCACTGCAACACTGCTTTCCTGCATCCTCATCGCGAACCACAATCATTCTTGCAGTTGCAGAATATTGTGTTATGCAATTCCTCCGGAGCTGGTAGATTCATTGTCATAACAGGTTCCAGAAATTCATCACGCATTATCCAACACACCAGTATTGGAGGTGTTCTAAATCATGCCCTAACCAAGTCTGAACTTGATAATAAACACGGGTGAAATATTGGTGAGCTGCTGCACTCGTTGGTGGAAGATTTGATAACTGCACAGGTTTATTCAGTTTTGTTAACTTGAAGAACTGTGCATAGCGAAGACGATCGATACAGTCCTCAGATTCGCCCTCCATTCTCAAATAATGATTGAACCGGGCAGTTTTCTTCTTCAAATGTTCCAGCAATTTGATCCAAATTCGGAAAGTTTCTCGGATGTTTTTACAAAAGCTTTTTTCCTTTTCTAAAGAGCGCAGAAGTCTTGTCAGAGCCACTTATTGCGTGAAGAAATAATATGTATTTTTTAGAACGAGGATATTTATCAAAACTTTTGGAAGAGTTAATTTCAGTTTTAACATTTCCTTTGTCACCTTTTTTAAAGAAAATTTCTTGTTGATGAGATTGGGTACGCCCAATTAAAATGACAAGTAAATATGTATCTTGTCCTACTATAATAGCAGTTTTTTGACGTTTAGGTTCATCAATAGCTGTTTCAATAATAAGAACATTGCTTAATCTCTGTTTATTCTCAGCCTACTTTGTTGTGATATTTACTTGTAATTTTTCTTGGGTAATAGGTACAACCATAGTTTTGCCGAAACAGACTTCGTATGTTTTTGAAAGGGCAGCAGTTCTTCTCCGCCGCTCCATTGCTTTTTTGATTGTATTATAGTCTGAATATCCATCAAATACAACAACAATTTCTGAACCATAATGCCTTTATAAATGATTCACGTATAATCTAAAATAATAGAAAAAGTGTATTCTCTACTCCTTAAAACGCGATGCAGAAGAAATCCACCATCAATAATGAACGTTACATTATTTACTGTTCGAGAAAGTTCGCGAAATATGTGCTGGGCACTTAATTCAATCAATAGCGAATCAATACTTCTCGAAGCTATTGCTGCGATACACAGTAATTATTCTAATAACAAACAAAAGAGAGTCACCTCGTCAGGAGCGGGCGGTGACCTTGACCTTACCCCGTCGACCTGGACTGCGGATTGTGAAGTATGTGTGTATAGAGTGAACTGTGAGTAAGTGTGTGTGCAGCCTCAAATCCCACAGGACACAAACACGCAAGCAATCGGTTCATCAAAACCCTCCTGGGACATCAACTCAAAGTTATACAATGCAATACCTTCAACTACCGTAAATCACATATATCTCAGCGCTAGCCAAACGTCCGGAATGACGTAGCGCGTACAAAATAAACAAAACGCGATTCAAGGCCAAAGCACGAAGCAGGCTGGGCTACGTACCAGCAGAGCCGTCGGACGAAGCTAGGGTTCCTGGGCGGGCCGCCCGATGCACCTGCAGTGCAATTCGCCAATGACAGCAATCGCGGCATCGTAAGATGAGGCTAATGAATTTGTATTCCAAACATCCCCCTATTCCGGACATACCGATTATGTCCGCTAATAAATAGGCAAACGAGCCAAGGTGGCAACCGCCCGCTACAAAACCGAATTTCCAACCATGGGACAGAGCGGCCACGAATTGAGAACCGCCAAAATTTTGCAAAATACACAAGCAAGCTTCTTCAAAAGTTAAGATGGTTTCTTTTATCACACGGCGGAGATGCGTTTTTGTTACCTTATTATTATTATTCTAAACGGGGGCTGTGCAGACTTATGCAGTCCTGTATCATTGCGACCAATGAGATCTATTGTGATCGCCTCACACTGCTAAAGCTCCCCATCTAGTCCTATAGCTTTGATGTACTGCAGGACTTTATTGACAGAGAGCAACTGAACCTCTTCTGGAAGCAGCACGTGCTTTCCCAGAATCACACAGAGTCACAATCACACAAGACGTGCTTTGGAGTTTCGTCCGCATTTTTGCAGAATCTACAATCTTTTGTGCCCTGGACACCTATGTTGTACAAATGTTTATTGTGAGTATAATGTGTCCAGTGAGTGCCCTCACTAAGATTCGTAGCTGATTCCTACTGAGCATCAGATCTTCTCCAGCTCTACGATGGTTAAACGCGCCAATAAGCTCTTTAGAATGATTTTGTCCTGATAAATTATACCAGAACATTATAGCCTCTTGGTTGTAATGATTCCTTAAGGCAAATCGAACAAGGCTTTTTGGGATACTACAGAATGATTCAGGGCCAATCTGTTTTTCCGCAGCTCCGGCTCTTGCAAGTTCGTCCGCAGACTCGTTACATGGAACTCCTGCTTGCCTCGGGACCCATCGCAGGATTAGTATATTATTTTTACCCAGACTGTTCAGCACTGCCACACATTTGGCCACAAGCTTCGATTTTGTTGAATCTGAAGCCAATGCCAAGAGAGCGGCCTAGCTGTCCGACTGAATATAAACCGTGTGATTAACGTAGGCCTTTTGCAGATTGATATTGGCACACTCAGTATGCCGTACACTTCCGCTTGGAAAATGGAGGTTTTGCTACCTTACAACCGCTTCAAATATTTCACCCCAGTGAGGACAAGCTGGAGAATCGAACCTCCAAGTTATTACCATCTTTGACAAGGCGAAATCACTAGTATTCTTATTACTAGACAAAAATTCAACAATTTCCTTAAGATTAGTTCCGCAATTGGATCGAATCAGCGAAGGTAGCCCACGGCGGGAAGCAAATCTACCTAGCGCTGCCACAAACGCTTTAGTGCTGAGGGCACTTACAACTTCCAGATGAACTGCCTTGGTGGAGGCAGAGGAATACGCGTAAACACGACTCGATCGACTTCGCGTTACGCAAGTGTAAATGTAATAGTATACCTAATAGTAAATTGGCCAGCAAAAACCGTACCTACCCCGGTAAATGGCCGAGTTTCTGTGACAAGGTTGGACAGTAAATCTCCCATAATAGGCGGTGCAGCCTTCAATCTATAACATTTCATGCATCTGAAGATGACGCCTCGAGTAACGAGTCTAGCAGACAAGATCCAAAACTCCCGTTCAAGAGTAGCCAGAAGGGCATTGAGTCCGGCAAGTGCATTTTTAACATGACGTTGTTTCACTAACAAATTAACAAAGGAATTGGAAGTAATAAAGGGTGCCTAGCTCCATGATGGAGATTAGAATTCTTGAAACGTCCTCCAACCCGTAGAAGACCTGCTTTTTCCAGGAACGGCTTCAATCGGGTGACGGCGCCCTTCAAAGGTAAGCCTAGTTTCAAAACATCGGTGATGTCCGCAAAATGTTCGGTCTGTACCACACGAACCCAAACCATAAGAGCCTTTTGCCGTTTAAGAGATGACAAACCCGTGGACACTATTTTATCCCGGGATTCTTGCAATTATGTATAAACCGTCGCATCCAACCGGTTACCTCAATCAATTTATCAAACGAGCTGTATTTATTTTAAAGAGTGTCCAAATCATAGGGCAGTAAATTCTCAAAAACTCCTAGGGGGGCCTAACTTTCCCACCAAACAAGAGGATACAATACAGCTCTGTGATCCCGAATCCAAAAGGGCGCGAGCAATCGCGAACTTACCCTTCGGGCCCCACACCTTAACGGTGACTGTTGGCAGAAGAACAATCTCAGGTGAGGTGACTGTGTTAGGAAGAGGCGGCATGAACCTAACGCTGCCAATCGCGATGAAGCTGATGATCAACCTGAGGGGACAACTCCCGGGCAGATACCAAATATTAGTCCGCTTCAACTACCGGGCGTCTACCCACCCTCGCAGAACTAGGTGGTCGATAGTCTTTGTGGCGTACATAGTATATACCCACTTTCTTGCGTACTTCGACCACGAGATACTCTTCCTTCTGTTTTTATCGATTTCATGAGACTTTGTTATATTACCATATCTGTCCATGTACCTGAATTAAATTTCTCTGTTCATTTCACAGTGAAGAATACATTTTTGAAGTTCTCAAAAGTTTATCCATCCATTGCACCCTACAACTTGATCATATCTTGCAGATATAAGTGGGCAGATTTTGCATATAAGAAATGATCAATGGCGTGAAAATATGGCAACATTTTGCACACTGCATGAAGATGTTCTTTGTATAACCCAAATCTTTCAGCGCGAACAAAGTCAAATGCTATTGAAACCATTTCGAAATATTGCACCCATGACTGTGCTCTTTATATAATGCAAATATTCTTTTTTTATTTATTTCTGCTATGGTCAATCTGTCATTAATTGTTTTTGACATTTTAAAATTCTTTGGCGACAATCTTTGCTCTATGCGACTGATTTACCACAGACTATTAAATGTGTTTGACATTGGCAGTATGAACGTAAACAATAAATGTTTTTGTTAGTATTGCTGATGTAATAATACTAATAATCTATAGTGTGTTTGTTCGCACCATAAGCAGAGTTATAAGAAAACACAGTTTCAGCAAGGAATCTTATGAATACCTATTATATTTGATTAAATGTAGTTGTAACAAATAATATAAACTTTGGAATGGGTAACAATATTAGATAATAAGTTAGAAAATAAATTTGAATCTCAAACAATATATTATATTTTCTCACTTGACATTCTCAGACAACAAACATTTAAAACATTATTTTTATAAAGAAAAATCTTCAAAGATATACAAAGAGATTACACTAGTTTTATAACAAATCCTCTTTGCTTTAACAGTTTTATTTTATTTTATATACATATTTGTACACATTTTACATTTTATTTATAAATTGTTGCTTTCTGCACTCTTTCTGTATATAAACAATAAAAAAGGGGCAAATTAAAATGAAAAGGGATTTATTTGTACAATATAAGCTTTTAAAATTCATTGACTAGAAGCAATTTCAAATTATATTAACATTTTTGAACACAACAAAATTAGACTAAACGAAAAAAAATTGAAGTATTAAACTCAGTATTTTCATTATAAGGAATTTTGACCTAACTTAATGAAAATTAAATATTGTTCTAAAGACTGTGTTTTTCTTAATGGGTGACACTATCAGTATTCAATTTAGTATTGCCTCTTCTCGCTGTCAAAACTGCCTGAACTCGTCTGGGCATACTTTTTTTAAAATTGTCAATGAAACTTTGAGGTATTAGATTCCATTCTTCATCCAATGCAGTTTTGAGGTCCCTTAGATTAGCTGGTGCTGGATTTCCTAGTTTTAATTGTTCTCCCAGTTTATCTGAAACATGTTCTATCGGATTTAGGTTTGGCGAGCGTTCTGGCTATACCAAAACTTGGATTCCGACCTCATTGAGGTACTTTGATACTACCACCGCAGCGTGAGGACGAGAATTAAGGTGCATTAAAACATAATTATTCTCCATGAATGGGGCAAAAGGCATCACAATCTGTTCTAAAATTTCTGTCTCGTATCTTCCCGCAGTCAGGGACCCGTTTTCTACAATGTTTAGCTCCGTACGTGCACCTAAGCAAAATCCACCCCATACCGTTACTGACCCTCCACCATAAGGCAAACAAAGTTACACTCAGCGTACCTTTCTCTGAGTCGTCTCCATATCTGACACTTCCATCATCTGACTTAAGACAGAATCTGGACTCATCAGTAAAGAGTACATTTCCCTAAGCGCCATCATCACGATTTCGGTGCGAAGAAGCAAAGTTGGATCGAGCTACTCCATGACCTTTGGTGAGCAAAGGTCCTCTGGCGCGTAAGTACGCCCCTATACAAACCGTCTTAAGTCTTCTTCTAATTGTTTTGGTACTAACTGTCAGTTGTCGAACTTCCTGCAGCTTGTTTTGTACTTCGGAAGAAGTCGAAGTGCAGTTTCTGGGGATACTGCTCACAATAAATCTGTTGTCCCTCTCAGTTGTTACTCTTTTGGACCTTGTACTTTACGTCTTGTATTTAAAAACAACAAAATCATGCAGAATTTCATAAACTATTATACGTATCAAAGAAATTTACAGATACCCATAAAAACAAATGAAAATCGTAAGAAAAATTCTATTCACAATCTTCTTTTTTCAAATAACATAATACTAGTTATACATGGCCAGTATGAATTAAGAAAATATTATCTATTATTCTACCTTTATATTGCGTTCCTGTAAATGTGTCCATGATAGATTAAATTTAATACCAGTAATGCTTATAACACTATGACATTTATTTATTTGCAGAACCAGATTGGGCTTCGTACAATATCGGCATTTTCATATGCATGCGATGTGCAAGCATCCATCGGGGTATGGGTGCCCATATCAGCAAGGTCAAACATTTAAAACTCGACCGCTGGGAGGATTCACAGGTCCAAAGAATGAAGGAGGTCGGCAACACCACTGCCAAAAACAAATACGAAGAGAGAGTCCCTCCATGCTATAGAAGACCTAACAGAAATGATCCACAGTAAGTAAAGTTTTTTCATGCGAATGGTTAATTTTACGACATTACGTAGTTGGGCGCGAAAGAGAAAATTCTTTGGAGATTCTTTCTGCTTGGAGCAGTCTGACTGTAGAAATACATCTACTAAACAATAGATTGCAGACAAATAACTTTGTGTTATGTTCCTGCGGTGAGTAAAGTTTCCAGACCTTGATTTGGGGAGGAGGGGGGTCAAGGTCAGCAACCCGCTATTGATACCTATGGTGTTGCTAGCGTCCATAGACTAAAGTAGCCGCTTACCATCCGGCGGGCGTACACTTTCTGTTATATCAACTGTATACAAAAACAATAATTGATGTTATATGATCATATAAGACCATGGCTAAATAGCAAAAGATGTAGAGACAATGGATTTCAGTCCTATCTGACGTTAGCCCCATAACTTGCTGAGGGCATAGTGAATTACCCCGTATGCCCGTACGCGTTGCTAATTACACCTTTCAGATCAACACCCTAATTACGTATTTCCTAAGAACAGTATGAGCTGAAACTGCTGAATTTCTGCTTGAAAATGGTTTTTAATTCGATATTTTGCTATTTCTGATACCACTTTGCTAAATACCTAATTGAGGAACCGCAAGCACTGTTACTTTAAAACATGTTCTTCAAGTATGGTTCGATTTTTCGAGATAATCCCCTTTTTTAGGCTTAACTTCAAGAGACCTTATAATCAAATGTAGCCAGCCTACAACTCTACCAACTTTTTACGGCCTTTGATTATATACACGTCTATAATCAAAGTTTACAACTATAATTGCCAATAGAAAACTCAGTTAGTTACTAAGAATTCCAGTTAATTTTGAGAAAAAAACCATATAGTGAGATATTAGTTTATATAATAAATAGTTTTATATAGTACAGTATATATAGTCATTCCAGCTTCGACCTTATCGATTAGGGATAATATGGTAATAATTGACAATAATAAACTATGTTTAACAAATATTGAATAGGTATTCACAACTGTGTTCGTATCGGTTTATTTATTTTCCTCATCGAATGGCTAAATAACAATTGTTTATTACACTTATTGTAAACCACAAATTATTCAATATAGGTATCAAGTGCAATTAACATGTTACTTTTCCGTGAATTTCATATTTGTTTGAACACATTTTAAAGAAATAAACAAATATTTATCGATTTCATATCAAAACTTGACCCACATCCACTATCTATGTATGTGTGTGCCCCATAAAATAAATGATAAGAAATCGGAATAAGCACAATTTCACGGTACCTACGTTTACTGGTTAAGTTCCGTTTAAATATAAGGGGTCTTATGTCTAAAAAGGTTTTAAATTCAGTCCTTAGTATTTTAGAATTAAAAAATAAAAGTAATTTACTACATCCGCGGAGATATACGGCAATATTTCCAATTTATGTTATTGATAATTATCTTAAAATTAGTGGAGCGTGATTATGAGATATACTAATGCAATCACTCGATTATGAAGATGTCTCGAGATATCTCGATTATAATCATTAGTATTTACTAATTTGATAGGATCAGTAACTAACATCAAACTTGGTGTTGGTAGTCAGGAGGGCTCTTTCTATAGCTCATCGGTATAAAAGTTCTTATTAAAAACTTTTTAATTTACAACGAGAATTAATAATTTTATTCAATTATTATGAAAATTAGTAGTTACTAATATTAGTAATAACTAATCAAAATTAGTAATATCTGCTACATGTCTCGATTATATAAATCTTTCACGATCGCTCACCACTACTTAAAATATGAAAAACTAGCTGTGCTCCACGGTTTCACCCGTGTTTTTATCCGAGTAACACTGTGCCGCCAACGACCCGCTGAATATTCTCAATTCCCGCAAGTACAAATTATTTTAATTTTTAATTATCTCCTAAACTATCTACCAAAATAACTATAACGGGCAAAATTTAACCTCATAAAATGATCTTTATGATAAAGTAGCTTTTGTTCGTAAGGATTAATATGCTATTCCTAAAAATAATGCTCATAAATCAAATTTTAATCTGCAACAAAAAAAAATCTCAAAATGCCTTATTGAGGATTATAAGAGATAGGTACCGGGTGTCCGCCGGGAAGGTATACTACTTTGTTTTGCCGCCATTTTGGTAAACATTAGTCGTGACATTTCATATTTGGCAGTCGTGAAGTAAGCACGTAGCAAATTTATTTTGGAAAAATATTCGATAAACCAACGTGTTATAATCGTTAAAACATTTTATCAAAATCAATCATCGATTACTGTGACGATGAGAAAGTTACGTGAAATTTTTGGGAGAAACAACGTGCCAACAAAACGCACTATTTATCGTGTAGTGAATGATTTTGAAGAAAGAGGGTCTGTAGGTGATAGGCCCAAGCATGGACCACAACGTACTGCAAGATCGGCTGAAAACATTACTACTGCTCAACAAAGTGTTCAAAACAATCCATCAACCTCAATTCGACGCCGTGCTCAGGAGCTTGGTCTTCAACTTTGGCCACAATTTTGCACAAGGATTTGCATTTGTTTCAATTTAAAATTCAGTTGACACAAGAGCTTCTTCCACAAACCATTTACGCCACCGTACATATGCCAATAGGATGTTACAGCTCGCCCATGACAACCCCGATTTTCATGAAAAAATTATAATGAGTGACGGGCACATTTTCATTTGAATGGATATGTGAATAAACAGAATAGTCGGTTCTGGGCAATGGAAAACCACAAATTATTCATCAATCACCTTTGTCATGCATTAAAAGTGACAGTCTGGTGTGCATTTTGGTCAGGAGGAATCATTCGACCTTACTTCTTTGAAAATGAAAACGGCGTAACGGTAACTGTGAATGGGGAGCGATATCGTGATATTATTGAAAACTTTTTAACGCCACAACTGCATGCTTTGGGCTTGATTAACGTGTAGTATCAACAAGACGGTGCCGTATCGCATACAGCCAGTATTACAATGGAGTTACTGCTAGACCTCTGTCCACAACAAGTTATTTCAAGAAATAGTCATGTTGATTGGCCTCCACGGTCTCCTGATTTGACTGCTCCGGACTTCTTTTTGTGGGGATATCTGAAAAGCAAGGTTTATGCAAACAAACCAGAAACGCTTGAGCAACTCAATCAAAATATTCTTGATGAAATTAATGAAATACCGCGTGAAATGTGTGAGAATGTAAGGAAAAATGTGCTCAAAAGGACTCGCATTTGTGAGGCTAACAGAGGCAGACATATATCTGATATTGTATTCCATACATAATTGCCGACATTAAATAAATATTTATCAATATAAGATCCATTCTCTTTCATTTAATCAAAAATTATAAACATACAAAGTAGTATCCCGGCGGACACTCTGTATATGCTATTGTGGACTTTTTTTAAATATACTAAAGACTGTTACTTTTGTAGAACATTGTATTTGAGCATTTTCATTAAAATAGTAGTACAACCTGTATTTAGCCTGTCCCCCAACTTCATTTTTTTTATTGATATTATTTTACATTATAGCAGTAAATTTGGATGGGCATTAAATATTGTGGATTTTTATGTATAATTCGTAAAATCTGTAATGATGAAATAAATAACCTATTTACAACAAAAAAATTATGGAACAATACCCATAATTTTGGGCTGTCCTCAGATAAATCAGTAATTTTAATAAACTTTTCGCGATTAAACCGTTTGGCCCTCCCGAAACATTAAGTTTTTATTTAACGATTTTGTAATCGTTCGTAATTCCCTACTTTCGTAATTTCTACCCCTACTTTCGTAATTTCTGGATATGTCAAGGTTGTTGCAGCATTTTTGAACATAATATTTACCAATTTGCCTTTAATATATCTCAAAATAGCAACATTAAGCGGATATCTGGACGTCATCTTAAAAAAGTAATGTGCATTTTGGTTACAAAGTGATTTCCGAGCCGACGTGTGTTCAGACTCAACTTGAGTAGAAATTTATATCCAGTTATGATACTAAAAATTTAATACTTATACTTTAAATTTTATTGTTTAATGTTTGATTCATGTTTTGGCTTTACAAGAGTAGTTTGGCGCAAAATTAACATTAAACCAATTGAATTGCTGTTAAAATTATTTTAATCCAAGAAGTAAGCTCTGCGTTTCTTTGGTTTTGTTACTATTGAGATGGTAACTAGATTGACTGAAAAAGTAACAAAACCGACAACATAAAGCTGGGCTTGCATGCCTTTTGAATTTAAGCTTTTTATTATTATTTAGATAATAACTTGTCACATGTACTTTACATTGAATTTTATTTTAAAGACTACTCTTGGACTAACTTGGAAAAAACCGTGCGGTGCCTTTTACTAACATACAGTCCGCGGACAGACACAAAGTGCACCCAGACTCAGAAAAACTATTTCTTGATCACTAAACTTAAATATTACCACAACACTCAGCGCGTTATTAGAATACGTGAGGGTCCGCCTTAACCACTACGCAACAAGAAAGAAAATTTTGTACCCCAAATTACTTACCTATCTTTTAAAGCGTCATGTAAACACTGCTTTAAAATTTTGTTATTGTCAGTTTTGTTACTGTCCCTAAATTTTTGAGATAGTTTTTAAGCATTTTCTTAATAATTACTCAGTGTAGTTAAAATTAAGCGGTCTTAATTCACAAAAAATATTTGTAATTTAATTTTTGCATAGCTGAAAATACATCACTATTAACTTTCCTTTGATTTAATAAAAAAGTATCTTGTCTCGGAACCAATAGTAACAAACCTGATAAAAAACGACGAATTTTATTATTAAAACCTTAAAATGAACGTTAATAACTTCTCAAAATGCATTGTACTTTGATTTATTGATGTTATAAATTCATAAAGCTTCACTTGAACTTTGGTAACGCAACGGACATGATTTCAAGACTTGGTTGCTTATTTTCCATTTTTTCTTAAAAAATAGAATTCGGACTTAAAAACCACAATAGTTTTAACAAATAAAAGAGTAATAAGAATAAAATCGTAAAAAAAGAAAATGAAAATTACCAAGTTTAATTTTAAGTAATATTTTTACCAATTACGCCAGTACACGCTGATATAGCAGTTAGGGAGGTCTTCCACTTCCGACTGATATAACAAAAATCAATATCTAAAGCTAGCTGAGAGGTATAAGTCTAATATTAGATCCTCCTGAATCTGGCTATCATATACAAAAGGAATTTCTCGAATCCGATTGGTAAAGATTATTAGCGTGTTTAAAAAAACAAACAAAAAACTTTTCCGCTTTTATTTTATTATACTTAGTTGTATTTAAAGTATATGACATCTTTTTTTTTTTCTTAACGTCATTATAAAAACAGTAAAACAGCTATTAACTTATTACTAAGGAATTTATAAATCGAAGGTGAAATGGCTAACTGACTAGTCATATGCACATTAATCAAGTAGACTCCACCGTCGATTGATTAATTTTTTCTCATGATTTCGCCATTTTATAACAAACGTATTTTAGAAGTATATTTTTAAATTGCATCTTAGGTTACTAGGTAATGTGATTTTAACATTTCGGATAAGGTATGTGACACAAGATTCAAAATTGAATAACACGAGTTCAAATCTATACTATTTAATCAATTGATATTATAAATCTCAAGAGATTGTTTGTTTGAACGTGATAATCTCTGGAAGTATCAGTCAGATTTGAAAACTCTTTTAGGCATTTTATAGCCTATTTTTTGAGGAAAGTTATAGGTTAAATAACTTCACGCTTTGACTCTAAAGAGCGTTAAAACAGCGATAGACAACAAGGGTGCGTTGGCAACGCGACGCGGTGGCGCGGACAAAGAGCCTACTGAAATTATAAAAAAAGAAGTCCAATCTACTACGGCTTATTGATTAAATTGATTACTTCAAAGCAAAGCAATTAATAAATAATAATTAATTCCAGAGTGCTGATCGAGCAGTGGATAAGAGCTAAATATGAACGCGAAGAATTTTGCCATCCAGAAAGACAAAGTTACCTATCAGGTACAATGGAAGGATTCCTCATGAAACGAGGAAAGGAAGATAGCCGCTACCAACTGAGAAAGTTCATCCTGAATGAAAACGAAGACACACTTAAGTAAGTCACAGCTTATTTGCGATATTAACAACAGTGTGGCCGAACGCTTCATATATTGTTCAAACATTATTAATACGTTCTTCATTTACATTGTGCCGATAAACGCTTATTGGCATAATTAACTATTCAAGTTTCGCTTCATGATTCATAACGCTTCTCAGTAAAATATAATAAAAGTAACAAAAAAATCACTATCCCTTGTTTATTAATTTCATGGAACGTACCCGGAAGCCTATAATGAATTACTTACTTCGAAATATACACACTTACCTAATGTAATTATAATTAATCAACCGTAAACTGTAATAATTATTTTTTAGAAATTCAATATTAAGACATTTTCTCTTATGCGTTACATAATTATAATATGAAATAATTATGTTGTTTTCCTTGTAGGTACAATTAAGTAGGTTTGTAGGTAGTAGTTTAGAACCTAGTTAGTTCAATGATTTTATTTTCTAAATCCATCAATATCAAATTAAACCCGCTTGAAGTATTAATAATTAAATAAATCAATCAATCAATCAATCAACTTTAAGTACCTAGGTACCTTCCGACTGCTGTAAGCGCGACCCTCCATATTTGCAGGACGCGGGACGGCGGGTGTGCGCGGATATACACGGTATTGAGATAACATAATATAAAATATCATCGTGCCTGTATCCCCGAAGAGTTAGGCAGAAGTGTACTAATGTACAACCACAGTTTGCCGTTTATGTTTTTAGGTCCCATGTAATAGGGGGTGAGCCTATTGCCATTAATCGGGCACAAAGCCAAACTCCGAGCTGCTACTGAGAATTTCATAGAAAACCCCATTAACACTTTGCTCGACCTGGGAATCGAACCCAGGACCACGATCATAGCAGTCACGCTTACGACCACTGGGCTAATGAGATAATAATATCCTCTATCTTAAGATTAATATATCATGCATGTTAATGCAACTGTGATAGACATCCAATGTTATATAACATAATTAATACACAATATGTATTAAAAACCCCGTCGAATCTGAAAAGGGTATATAGGTATCCCCCTATGACATAACCAAAAAAATATCAAAATTTTAAGTATTTTGAAAATAAAACTGTTATTGCGATTAAAAAAAAAACATTTAGTTTTAGTTTCCCTAAAATTTAGCAAATTTTTAAAACGTGATAGCACCGTCGCCTGCCCAGCGCTGCGCAGCGGTATGTTTGATCTAGGCTTGTGTAGTACATGTTCTAAGACCTAATAAGAGTTAATTCCTGACACTAAACTTTAACCAACTATTCCGTAAGATTAATAGAACATCGTTCATTTAGTTCATCGTTCGCGGCAGACCGGCGCGTGCGACGTGTTTAGTACTTAGTACCTATGTGATTCACGAGACCGAAAACGCGGATCAGTCGAAAGAGAGCGAAATACATGGTATTGATCTAATAAATAAGCTCTGATTCATTAAGCTATTCTGAACTTTATTACTAGAGAGTAAGAATTATTATTGTTTTTAGACATTTTGGTGAGGTTGTCTTTGTTTCAAATTAAATAATTACATAGTTTTAAAATTTGATTTGAATACTTTTTTATAAGTTAGTACTATTTTTCTGCAAGTACAAGTGTAGGACTAAAAAACGGGTCTTTAGAATGTCTCTAGAATTGTACAAGTACGGAGCGCTCCTTTTAATGTCCGAGCAAAAACAAGTCTATAGTTTGATCGTATGGCAGTACCCTGCGCCGCCGCGCCGCCTGTATTGCCATGTAAGTTTCCTCATTTAACAATTTTTTTTTTTTTTTATTAGGAGTTTTTTTTTACTTATTATCTGAGATAGATAACATAAACAGAATATAATTTCGATACCTAATAACACCTTCAGGGATCCGACGGAGGTTTTAATACATACTGTATATTATTTTGTTGTCTTTATTAACATGGTAAACAACAACAGTAATATATTGAACAAAAATTGTACGTGCAAACTTTACATGCTGTTAAAGTAAAACTTCTTTGAATTTAATAGTATACATTCGCAATATAATTTACTCAGAACACGACAAAGCATTACTATTGACTGAGTTTATAGTTTTTTAAAACGCAACGTCGGTAATTCAATCTTGATAGAATAATCTTATGTGTAGCAATCACAAAAAAAATTGCAAAAACCCCACGTCAAACGTCTATTGCTGCCGACCATAGACAAATACCTGCCGACGGCTGGTAACAGGTTAGATTATTGGTCAATGATCGATCTTGTTTACCTCCCGCTTCTTTTACACCATAACAGTATCATAATCAGTATAGTAATTCATCTATTGAGACAACAAGACAATTTTTAATAAAAAAGAAAATCGATTGTAATGATTTTAAGGAGTTCCTTGGTGTATCTTCGAAATCAAAGGTCCAGTGCTAGTGCCCTTTAGGTACCCCCTTTCCAACAAAAAAGAATTACCTATCTAAATCGGTCCATATCCAAATAAATTATGGCCGAACATCTATAAAAAATATTCTAATTGTTATCCTCCTCCTTTTTTGAATTCGGTTGAAAATGAACGGTACTTTTATATATTAGTACATGACTAAAGCGTTTTTTAACTTACATTCAAAGAAGATTCCCCGATCATAGTCCTTTGGATTATATTATACATATATTATTATTACTATATATTATCCGCAAAAATCGTAGTGTGCACGCGATACTGTAATTTTGATATTAGTAATGCGTGGGTTTCGTATCAACTAAAATGATATTAAAATTTTGTGATTCATTTTTTTTTTAAATAGGGTGTAATCGAACTAAGCGATAACGATAATTTAATGCTTAGTAAGGGAAAAAATAAATACAAATTTAATCGTTTTAATGTTTTTATATGTACTAAAAAAACACGGTAATTTATTTGTCATAAACACTGGTACTTTATCGTAAACACTGTTCATCTTCACCAACTGGCAACAGTGGACCATAAGGAGAGTCGCGCTTAGGCCGGTCAGCATAACTTTTGAGACACGTTTTGTATTGCATTAATCAATTCCGTATTCTTATTAATATAAGTTTCAAGTTATCAATATTCAATATTTATTTATCAACTTAATTCAGTGTTCTACATCAATTTAGTAAGCATTTATTTTTCGGAAAAGTAACTTCACTTTTTGATAAAATTGCACGCATGGACGTGGCTGTATAAAAAAATATTTGATTAACCTATACCTACAACCATATTTAAATGACGAAATACCTAGTATATTCAATCATTTATTATACTTAAGAGCCAGTCCCTCTAGGTAGTCTAGGCGTAGCGTGTTAATTACATTATGTGGTATAATAGTCAAAAGCTAAAACTATAATAATCACCCCGGGAAAACAAAGAGACAAGAATTCGTCTACGTACCCAACGGTTACACCAGGGCTTTGGAGTCACAGTTTTACGGTAACCTCCATCTCTGCACGAACTAAAAAGTTCTTTGGGATGTATATTTTTCGTACCGTGAAGCTGTGGATCGTCCTCCCGGCCAATGTGTTCCCTCCTTCTTACGACGTCGGCTCCTATAGGCGTAACGTAAAGAGATATTTATATAGGCTGGCATAACAGCGGTGACCACCGATGGATTTAGATCACTCGATGGTCACCTTGTATTTGGAATATGCTGTACTTACTATCGTACCGTCGATATGTCTAGCTATTATATTTAAATAAATAATAAATATATATCTTATGGTTTACTCGGTATAAGCCAATTAAGCGCCCAAATTGAGTCACCATGACCACTTTCTTTGTTTATTTACGCAGAACCGTAATTGTTTTTCTAGAATAAAAGTAGCCGAAGTTGCTCCTTATAACATCAGTTATCTGCCAGTGAGAGTCCCGTCAAAATCGGTCCAACGGTTTCAGAGATTACCCGAAGCAAACAGTCAGACAAACAAACAAAAATTAAAAAAATCGTTGTTTTGTTATAATTACCGTATACGCTTTCATATGCATTTAGTAAAAAGTTGTTATTTTGACATTACAAACAGACACTTAAATTTTATCAGTTATATGTATAGATCTGTAATTATGTCTATACGTACAATTAATTTGTTTTTCAAATTTTCGGTTAAACATTCTATATAAAAGACACTAATCACGAATATTAATTAATAGTTTTTTGTATGTGTGTTTGTATGTCTAGATTTAACTCAAAAACGGTGAAATTTGTAGATAAGGTTCCTGACCTTAAGCCATTGATTATAAGAATTTTCAATATTACTTATAGAAATCGTTAGTAAAAAGATTGTAAAAAAAATTGATTGTGTGGTTTTATGAAACCACGGTAAAAGTGAAACTTTTTTTCACATTATAGACATTTAACTAAAAATTCACAAATGAGTAATAGTCTATACACTACACGGTCAGTTGCTGCGAACTATAGGCGCCGCCATCCCTACTCCGCGGCCGACCGTCACGCGACATGCAACACACAGACCAAAAATTTTTAAACGATCTAATAAAAGTTTCACTTTAAAAAATTCTTATTCGTTCTCAACCGATCTGGACGAAATTTTGTAGACGGGAGTATATGTTATTTCTCAGTTGATAGACTATATGAATTGTCAATAATAAGAGTAAAAATAAAATTACGGGATGAAACTAATTACTGATTAATAATCGCATGCGGAGCTGCGGGCGCACAACTAGTATTCTATAATATTAAGTCGCTTCTAAAAACATACTATTATAGACAGATTAACTTTTAAAACGGCTAATTATGTTTACGTAAAACGTAAATAACCAATTACCTATTTGGATTTATACATTTACACCATAAAAATGATGATTTATTATTTCATTAATTGCAATTTTGGTAATGGTGATTTTGTATATCAATGAATCTCAATGCTTTTGTCGGTGATGTTTATTTCAAGTGAGATAAAGTAAAGCATCGTTATGAGCATAAATAGATACCTAAACGTTCTACAGTTATATCCATATAATATAGAATTCCAGGCAACAGGCAATTTTATGACGTAGCCGAGACGAAAAGTTCCACGCCTCTTATTATATATCTACGTCAAGAGGCTCGTGCAAATATTGACCGACTACGTAATCTTGAACTTGCCTCGGTTACTGTACTGGCATATTATTATTACAATACCACGATAATTGAACGAGCAAACACCTTTGCGAATTGTGAAATTCTTTTATGACGTAGGAGTCGACGTGTCGTATTGGCGAAATAAACGTGTTTACTTTACTGAACAGTTACCAAGTCATGTTTTAGTTGGTTACGTATTGACACGAAGTGACGGAATATAGATAGGTATATCCTTCAACTTTTGTCATACAATAATCATTTCACAACTATATTTTTAATCAAAACACATTTCGCTCTTTTTTTATTTTGAATTTTAATTCCAAATTGATTATTTAAGTTTTTATGTAAGTATTATCTTTATATTAATACGTGAAGCAAAAGCTTTCTAAGTTTCTACCCCTTTTTAGCTTATTGCGTGCATGGAAGTCTGTGAGATTTGGCACGGTTAAAGTTTATATGGAGGAGGAGTGCAGAAAGCTAAAATTTATCTATAACTGTGCCTTTGCTCACGTGGACTAAAGAATGCCCGCGAGAATCTTGCTTCCCCGCTCCCGGCTATTGCTTATTGTGGGTGATTCTTAGAAAATAGATGTATACTCTCCCGGACTTTTTTGTAGGTCTTTTTAATTCCTATAATTATGTAGTACATTACATTTGCTATAACTCTTATGTTTACTCAGCATAAGCCATTTAAGCGACCAAATTGTTTGATTAGTTGTAAGAAATACCTAATAAACCAAGATGTAAACTGAATAATTATCATAGATCAGAATAAATAGGGTATGTTTACCTAAGCTTCGAGAAAAATAGTAATAGAGTGGATACAAAGTGTCTCTAAAATCATGAAATAATAATAATAACATTTTAACATCCAAGATTTTATTTGCTTATAAATAAGTAAAAAAACAAGTTTAGTATGAAATCCTAAAAACGCAACAAGATTCTTGGAAAAAGTGCAATAAATCATTCGTAATATTTTAAATCCCGAGATGAAAACGTTATTAATATCACTAGCGGTCGCCCAATGATCGAAATTCGACCAGCGACTTTTTAATCATACACTATTTTCTGTTTGACATTTGCGGTATGGACCTAAACAATGAATATTATAACACTTACTGTCACTTTTCATTGAGTGACAATGTCAACATTTGGGGGTCAAAGTTCAATGGCACTTGTCGGGTTAGGATTCGCAGTATTATTAATTTATTTTATTTTTTATTTAATATATTAGTAACAGATATTATAGATAAATTTTAGCTTTCTGCACTCCTTCTCCATAATATGATATACTTTAACCATGCCAAATCTCACAGACTTCCGTGCACGCAATACACTTAAAAAGATGTCCGAGTTTTCTTCTCACGTATTAATTTAATGATTCCGGGATTTTAGAGAGAGGTATAATCCACTCTATGTTACTTCCTACCTCGAAGTTTAGGTAAATGTACTCTACTTATTCAAATCTATGATAATGAATTTATGTTGTCTACAGAAATTCACAAATACTTTGAACTCATTTTGTTTCTCACTACGAGGTTCAGACTTTGTATTATTAATAAAAAGGTGTTGCCACAACCTATAAAACGGTTTACTATATTTACGAATTTCAATTCCCTCATAGGGCTTTGCACTATGTTAAAGTATACAATATTTTTTACAGGTTTTAGTTTAATTTTTCACTTCTATAATTATATATAACTAGTTTTCCACTTACGGCTTCGGGCGTGTGGATATATATATTGTTCGAATGTATTATATCACAGGATAAATTCAATGTATGAACCATTAGTTTAAAATAAAATCTAGTGCTATTGTAAACTGTCGATAGATTGTGAACAGACACTAACATTACAATCTACCGGTTAGATACATTTTCGTAATTTTATAAACTAACTGGATTGGGAGGTAAGGTTAAAATTGTGATGTTAACAGAAGAGCCGAGCAAGCGTAGCGAACGGGCTGCGGTAGCGGCTGGCCGGTGACTGCCAGAAACAAATAAGCAGTTGGAAATTCACATTTTTCAAGTCCTAATATCATGATTTTGCTTATTTAATAGACAAAATTTAAAAATGTAATATTGTTAGTAGTTGTAGTTTATTTAAAATTGTTGTCACAATCTACCGAAAGTTTATAATCCCACTGGTTTGTTTATAAACGAACAGTTGGTAATAACTATTCGGTGACATATACTTACAAAGTTTTTATAAATTGTTCAAATTTATGCGAATAAAGCTACCGACATAAAGTTAGAATAGCACATTGGTGGTTGTACTGTTTTGTGCTAAAATTACCAGGTTGCTTTTGGGACTAACTCTGAAACAGACCACACAATAAATCTGGTACGAAAAATATTATTTCTCATACAAATTTTACCAATTCCTTTCACCCTCTTAGAGTGAAGTAAAATCAACAAACACCCTCCTCAAATTTAGAATTAGTTGGATTATGTCCCATTATATGTTTTATGTCCAATTATAACTGAATTACTAAATGCCAATTTTCATAGATGAATCTTCAAAAATTACATCGTTTCATACAAACTTCCATTCATATTAGCTGTGCCCCTCGATTTGACCCGTGTTAGATATGATTTCTCCATACAAATCTTGAATCTTTTAGGGGTTGAATTTTTAAAAATCCGTTTTTAGCGGAGGCTTTCATCATAATAACTGTGCGAAATTTCAGCCCAATCCGATCGGTCAGTGGTTTGAGCTATATGGTGATAGATCAGTCAGTCAGTCACGGTTTCCTTTTATATAAATTTTGATATATTCTAATATACATTAGGATGGTTCAAAGTTCAAAGCTATAAATACTATTGCAGTAAATAACTGTAATCGTATAAATGTATTATTTAACAAAATTTCCATATGACACTAATAGAATAACAGGTAACTTCGCTGAAAAATACATTTAATGTTATTGTTGGCTATAGGTATTTTCCTTTATTATGCTTGTTTATTTTAATTGCCTAGATCAGTTAAATTTAATATTTTACGTATTTTATTTTGGATATAAGCTGGGGTTTTACTATAAGGGTACTGTTGATGATTGCAGCTGGGTTCTATGTTAAATAATACTTCAAGCGAAATTAAAGTTATACATATATTGTCGTGTCAAGACAGAAACATAAGTGCAGGTGAAAGGTTGCACCGAGACGCTTCCCCGCTCCGCCCCTCCTCGTGGGGGCCCCTCCCGCGCCTCGATCTATCGAAATATCTATCAAAGCGAGAAAAGATACTCTCGGATCGAGTGTGCTCATACGAGCTAGATCGTTTATAAGTCTACTCGGAATTTGGTTTACACGTTATGAGTTTACAAGAATCCAAGTAACAATGACTTTAGCATTTTGAAGCAATGATGGCTACGTTGGCTAAGCTAAGTGTACTCCGCGTCGAGCTTTCTGTGAAGGAAAACATCTTGATGAAACTATAGCATGGTAGGGCGTTTTCTAAAGCCCGCATGGCTAGCTACTACTCTCAAGTTGAAAGGCAGCTGCACTTGAAAGGCCAGCCTTCCACTAGGCTTAGCGGAATACCATCTTGGGTTACATGTTCATTTAAGATCAGATGAGATTAGGTGAGGTTAGTTAAGCTAGATACACATAATATTGAAGAAATATGATACAAACAATATTATTTTACTAATAACAAAATAAAAAATAATAACAATCGTGTTTTTGTATTTTCACTAAAACAGTTAAGGGATTTGAACTTATTTTAGGGAAATCTTTGTTTAACGTAAAACGTCATTCCATTTAAACTGAAGCCTAAATAAAGATACCCTTCTCCAGTAATTTAATCTTAACAATATTGTTATTATGTTGTTACACGTGTTAAATGCATGTATGTACACCAATTTCATTTTTTTTTCGCTCCATTATAAATTTAAATTTTAAATTAATGTTAATTTAAAAACCATAAGGTGACATTAGTTCTGTTTCCGAAATTACAGTAGGTACGTATGTAACTTTGAACATCTGTAGGTATATAATAAAAATAGATATAATAAACACAGTAAATTAAGGTGAAGTTTTGGGAAACAGTCTTTTAACATCAGGACCACAGTGGACATCCTTATCCTAGAGAAACTCAAGGCGGGGGAGGGAGTACGGTAAATACCGGGCATAGATCGAGAAGCAAAATCATTTCCAGTTATGAACTATTTATCAGTGGCGGCCTTAGGGGGTGGCGAACAGGGCAATCGCCCGGGGCCTCGCTCTTTGGTGCCACGCGTCAAAACACAATTTTTTTAAATTTTAAACTTTTCATTTTGATTATTAATTATTTATTAAGGTTATAACATAACGGTAAATTAAAATAAAGTTAGATAACTAATTCATTCAATCAAATCATAATTGATAAATTTATTTTGTAGTACTTGAATATCGCGCCTCGAAACACTTATCGGGGTTTTAAACGCATAGCAGTCGGGACTAGTATAGTATTATATAGTCTGTGACTCGAGAGTCGGGACATAATGTTCTGCTCATCTATCGCTCGGGGAATCCCCGTCACTAGAGGAATTCCCTTGTTTCATTTCGTTCGTCAACTTTTGTCACCTTGGAATTATTTTGTTTGCAGTAGTTATGAGTTACAAAATCGTTGCTGTACCGTACATCATATCTTTCAATTATATTTAATATTACGCTCTTATAGTGTTTCAAGTATTGAGTGAGCTGGAAAAGTGTAAATTATAGTATTTTAGGTATTGAGTAAGCTGATAAAGTGTAAAAAAACTGTGTGTACTTAAAAATTATTTCTGTCTATTTGTGCGAAATAAAATAAGATTTACGAAATGAGTTCGCGTGATCGTGATGCCGGTAGAAAATTTGAGTCAGGTAGTTAAAAAATGAAACGAGCTATCAAAAGAAAGCAGGTACAAGAAAATCTAAGTGGATCTTTATATAAATATATAAAAAGTGATGATCAAGAAACCTATACGAAACATTTATTGATTGAAAGTGACTTTAATCCTGATACAGCTGAAAACATTCCTTCCACATCATCATGGGTGCCGCCGCCGTCATCAAGTAAAAACAGCGAGGATGATGATGATTTAACTACATCATTGTCTCTTAGGTCACCGGTGCCGCCGTCAACGCTATCCAGTCAAGAACACGAATCTGAGCCCGAGTCTGTGTCTACATCCATGACTGCTGGAATGGAAAATCTGAATCCTCAAAATGTCCCCGGTTTGTGGCCCATAACAATTACTGATGTAGACCGAACTGAGATTGTATTAAGAGGTCCAATCCGGATTAAAGTTGAGTTATTTCCCTTAAATGATAATGGACGGCGATTCAGTGAATATCATTATAATAAGATATTAGTTAACGGTGAAAAGCTTGACAGGCGCTGGATGATTTATTCACAAATAAAGGATACCGTTTACTACTTTCCAGAAAATACCCGTGCTGAGGACTTCACTTACAACAAGTAAAAGATAAAACGATTAATAACCAGTATATCGGAAAAAATATGCAAAATGAGCTTCCTCAATTAATGGCATTTCATGTAAAAACTGAAATTGTTGAAAAAAAAATTAATAATAAATATTACTCTATTATTCTTGATTGTACTCGCGACGTTTCTCGTGTTGAGCAACTATCAATTATTATGAGATTTTTTAATACAAAAACAGCTGAAATTTAAGAACATTTTATTGGTTTCATAGCCGTCGAAAAAACCACAGCTGAGAGTTTAACTAATTATATAATCACAGAATTAGAACAGTTAGGTATATCATTGCAAAACTGCAGAGGCCAAGGATATGATAATGGTGACAATATGCGTGGTGAAATAGTGGTGTCCAAAAACGTATTATTGAAATGAATCCACTTGCTTATTTTTTATCTGGAATCTCATCCTAGGAGATGCAGCATCGTCTTGTGTCCAAGCAAAATCTTTTTTTGGTTTGCTACAAAGGTTGTACACTCTGTTTGCCGGCTCAAGTCAGAAGTGGGCTATTTTCAATGCTCATGTAAAATCCTTATCGCTAAAACCACTTTCTGCAACTAGATGGGAGTGCAGGGTAGGTAGCATCGGTAAAGGCCGTTAAATACCAACTAAGCGATATATGTGATGCTTTAAAGGATTTAGCAGAAAATACAACAGATTGTCAGTTGATTAGTGAATTATCAAAAAAATGGTTTTCAGTCATCCCTTGTAATCGCGAGAGAAATAGCAAAGGAAAATGATATTGACAGATAGTTTAAAGAAATCAGAAGACGACGTAAAAAAAGGCATTTTGATTATGAAGGGGAAGATGAAGCTCATGAATTGAATCCGGAAGAGATTTTCGAAATAAACTGTTTTTATGTTATTGTCGACAATGTGCGCGTAAGCTGTCATCCTAGGTTTGAGGCACTTAAACATCACGAGAGCATATTTGGTTTCATGTATAATATAAAAAGATTAAAGGAAATTAGTGATAGTGAACTTTCAAAGCCATGCAGCGACTTGCAAATATCTATGACAGTAGGAGAATCATGTGATATTGATGGACATGAATTGTACGAAGAACTGAATATGTTCATTCGTGTGTATGAAGGAAACGATGACATTATCTCGGTGCTGAAATACATAATAGAAAAAAAATTAACTGAAGTTTACCCCACTATCGAAATAGTTTTGAGAATTATTGCCACCACACCTGTTACGGTTGTGTCTGCTGAAAGGAGTTTTTCGAGGCTTAAAATTATTAAAACATATTTGTGGAATTCGATGACATAGGATCGGCTTTTAGCCCTTGCTATTCTTTCAATCGAAAATGACGTAGCTCATTCGTTAGATTATTGTGCTTTAATTAAAGATTTTAGTCTTAGTATTAGCCGCAGGCATCAATTTTAAAATTTATCATCTCTGTATTTGTTAATTTTGTAAATCTTTCAATGTAAGTAAAATATTTTAAAACTCAAATTTTATTTATTTGTATAACTTTAGCATTTTTTGTCAAACATAACGAATACATATCAAATAACCAGACCTACTTTCGCATCACATAGGTACTTTTCCGTAGGACAAAAGGCCTCACAAAGACCTGCCGCCCGGAGTGTCGCAATAGGTAAGGCCGCCGCTGACTATTATTATATAAGTAAATAAAAGAGATGTCTAATACAAACATTCAAATAAAACAGAAACAAACAGCCATACACACTGTAAAAATTTTAAGTAAAGTTTTAGGGAACACAGTCTTTGTACTTACATCGGCGACACACGGGACATTCTCAACGGACTGCCGCTAAACTACCTACCTTTGCGAAATACATTCGTTTGTCGCAAGGACTTGCGCGCCACCTATTGTAAAATGTTTGTACTAATACAGAAAAGTTGGCGCGTGCGCACGTAACAATTCACCAAAATTTAATCGCAGACGGATGAATAATATAGGAAGACAGTGGATAAAATTGCTCTGCATGTGAAATACTGTTTTTGGCATAATTTCGTAATAATGTTAATTACTTTATTGTGTTATATACGGCGATTAATTTTCTAATGAGATATGTAAAATGGTGTTCCCTTCCTAATTTATCATCACTATACGCTATATAAAAAATATTTTTCGTAGCGAATCTCTGTTATTCATAATTTATTAATAAGGTAATTTATAAATTATTATCTTTTCTTCCATCTAAACCAAAAAAAAAATTGAATTAGGCGACCAGAAATATATATATTTTCGTGGAATATAATTTTAATATTATACATTTATTGAATTGAAATGATATTTACTATAGTAAGGAATATAAATGTCACATTATTATCTTAATATTCATGGAATTTTACGTATTTTACTCTCTTTCAAGTATTTCTCAAGTTGTGTGTTTGTAAATTATCACAAAATATTTTCTGGTTTTTAATGAATAAAAAAATATAAATGTCAAAAGCGAACGTAAACTCACACTTCATGATTTTTACTTAACTAGTTCAGATAGGTAGAACATTTATTTGAAATTAACCCGATTATTTCGATTTATGTATATACCTACATAATAATAATGCTAGAGTTACATGGCTCATGGCTGGACAAATTAGGCTTCCCAGTTGATGGGGAGGCACGAGATTATTCATCACGCCAACCCAGAGTACACTGGCTTGGTGATTTAAACGTTAAGGTTAAAAATAATAGGGCTCTTTCTCAAGCGTTACGGTTACCTCACCATGTTTTTGTCCTCCTACCGATAGTAGTTGTATTGTAATTAAGTTAAATTATTCAATTAAATAATTAAATTTAAATTAATAAAAATTTACGATTTCTGAAATATTACGTGAATAGACGTGAGGCAGGAGGCATCCGATTCGAATCTTCAATTAGCTCAACCGTAACGACTTTGTAATGTAATATAGGTACTTCGATTTTCGATAGTTCGAATTCGAATAGATTTTAAATAAACTAGATTTTTCGGCTAAACATTACCGGACTGGTTCTTAGGTATCATCCCGCTTCTGACGGCTGCGGCCGTACTTCGGGTTGTCTCGGTCGTATTATCGATCGTCTCCGGGTCAAAAACTTTGCTCGACTGAGGTAAGGGCGACAATTGAAAACGATTATCGAACAAAATGCAAAACAAGTCCGTTTCACACTATCCACCGTCACAATCATTATATTGTCATTTTATTACTTGTGCTTTTCTCATTGTTTAACAATAACAATAATTGTTATTAACTAATTTTAATAACCATTCAATTATGTGTTGCTGGCTTTAATTGTCTAGGTTTGTATTTTCAAGGTACCTTTCCTGTTTCTATCATTTTACACATAAGAAATTTCAATATTATACAAAATTATAGTTTTAGTTGATACAAGTCGATGATGTTTACAGTAGTGTTCATTAAATATTGATTTATCAATAGTCAGTGTTGAAATAATCGATTGTATATTTTAAAAGAAAAGCAGATAAATTGTGCGAATGACTTATTTATGCGGTCATCGCTCGGTCGGCTGGATATTAGGATTCATTTCTTGTTAATAGTGAAAATACCTATTCGTTATAGCCTTAAATATTCATATATTTCTTATAATAAACAGATTACATATGAGAGAAAAAAGCATTAAATACTGAAAATTTAGTTTTTATTCGATTATCATTGTTGTATATAACCATTCTCCATCTGCAGGTATCACGTAAGAGAGAACAAGGAGCCTAAAGGCATACTCAAGCTTTCCGAGCTGAACGTAGCATTTGCACCCGCTAAACTGGACCATATGAACTCGATGCAACTCTCTTTCATGAAGGATGGTACTACACGTCATATATACGTGTATCATGAGGAGCCAGAGGTTATAAACAACTGGTGAGTATTTTGGCAAATATAGTCTTTGGTATTCCAATGTTGAGGCCATTCCATAGATTATGATAGAGAATTTTTTATTTCAATCTGCGACTTCCTTTCTTCTGACTTCATACCACGTTTTATAGAGTTAGTGTGGTATGATCAGAACTGACGAAAATTTCCGCTAGAGGAAATAGGATTTTTAAAGTGAAAACTTCTTTTAGCGCGGTACGCATATTTTTAGATGAGATAAAATCTCTGGACTCGCGACACCGTTACGAGACGCAGCTATGCATGTACATATAGCAGACTGCGAACGCGTCGTTCATAAAAGAATATTAAATGTATTTTAAAGTTTCTAATAATTAATAAAATACAATTCATAACCCAATAACTAAGTTTTCACTTCTGTCGGCACTCCCGGAGTGCAATCGTAATTATTATTTTTTAGTTTTTGACAAAATCAGTTTATGTTCTTTGATTTAGACTATAATTATAAGACTTTTGATGTACACTTTTACCACACTGTGCGGCGACGGAAAGCATCTGGCAATATCGATTATTAATTTTTAATGATATCCTGTAAAACATACATAAATAAATAGATTTTAAGAAAAGTGAGCAATGTTTTATGTACCTTTTACACCACACCTTTAGCACCCGGTAGGTACTAGTAAACTGGTCGGTGGCTCAAGATAGCACGTATATTTATTTACTCTGGATTGACAACAGTCATTCATTAAAAATACATAAATAATAGCAAATAAGTAAAAAGATTAATGAACAACTAATTACAGCCAATCTCAGCATGCAAGAAATCAATAAAATAATGGTTATAATTAAAATGAAATGTAACTACCCAGAAAATTAGTGTATTATTAAAAAAAATACACCACTTTGTAAATTGCACCCGTATATATAAATTATACACCTTCAAAGCATTATTAAATTAATACTACTCTACCCAACACATTTTCTTACTTAGAAATTAAGTAACGTCTGGCGGCCCTGTAATCTTGCTCTGTAAGCAGGCAACTATGGACTTCATGTGATTCTCTCCCTAGTTATCGAATCGCGAATACCCAGTTAATTAGTCTACAACAATAAACACAGTTCCTAAGTGCTGTCTCGGTGCCCAACTCGTTGCTAATACGTTTAAAACGTGTGAATAGGGAGATGACAGTATACATATAAAGAAAAATGGAAGATCAAACTTAATGCGCCGACAGACCCTACATAAATGGGATGGTGTAAGATGAAGATGTAACAATGCATATTGGGATATTTTGTTTTTTTTTTTTTTTGATTAATATATCTGTATCGATTACGATTTGAATTTTAGTTAACCACTTTTATAGCTACATTTGACTTATTACAAAACAATTTTTAACAAAACAGAAAACTAACTTCAATAATTTTGAGGAGTTCTCTGCTGTATCCTTTAAGTCGCAGGATAAATGCCAACGAAATTTAAATGGGACCACACTTGAGGCATCCTCTTTCCAACGAAAAAAGGATCAACTAATAAGGTTCAAAACTAAGAGGTTAAGGCTTAACATCCATAAAAAATACAATGAAATTGAGAATTTCCTCCTTTTTTGAAATCTGTTAAAATACTAAAAATATCGATTTTTGATATATTGCATATCGATGTTTTTGGAAACTTGCATCCGTACTTCTATATTTATCACTTTTAGATGAGTGTGACGTGCAACATTAAAGCACATTACCTTAGCGCAAATAAACACTTAAAGACTACTCCAAAATATAATAGATGTCCCAAAGATCCATAATGTTAACTCTTCGTCATGGTTCCTATTTTTAAGCCATTACAGCGCTTTATCTCGACACTCACTTCACGCAACATTAATATGTAAAATTATCTAATAACGAAACCATTAAAAGGCTTATTTATTCATCCGCTATAATAATGGTAGGTAATATAGTAAGACATTAACATAATTTAAATATTTTTGTGTGCCGACAAAGTAATATATTTTAATATACCAAATATGTATGTTCGATGTATCGTATACATAAACAAATAAATAAAATTGAAGTGTATGTTTGTAATATCAAAATACTTAATTAACTTATAATATTAAAAAAAAAAAATATTGTCTTATCTGTCTGTTTATTCTGGCTGATCTCGGAAACCGTTAGACCGATTTTGACGGAACTTTCACTCTTCAGGTGGTTAGCTGAGTTTATAAGAAGTAACTTAGACTATTATTATTTTAGAAAAAGAGTTAGGGTGTGCATAAATGAAATAATAAGCATTTTTATCTTTAAAATAACCGGCGAGCAACAGCCGTGGGTGGAACCGAGGTCATCACATTACCGACGGCATTATGTAGTCTGTAGTCCAGACGAGCGGAGCCGCGGGCACAGCTAGATATAAACACAGAGTACATTTGTATATATTAGGATATAAATAAACTACATGAACCGGTAAATTCCGAAGAATTATCACACTATTCAGAAATAAGCTAAAAATTATGATAGCCATTAAGATTACATATATTTCACATTGTTTTTATTAAGATTTTAAATTAGGTAGCAAGTGTTTAATTTAAATAATGTTGTGGCGTATTATCCGCGTGTATTCGGCTACTCAGTGACTTACGGCGTGCTAGACACAATTTCTCAAACCTGTAAAATTATTGTTTTGATTGGTTGGTGATGATTGGTTCTCAACAGCAACCATTCTTCGTGAGCTGTATTTTCATTACCATTGGATAGTAGTACACTTATTTTGTTGATTCTTAATAAAGATCTCCACCGTTCTTCTTCGTCTTCTTCTTCTTGTTTTGGCGTCGCAAAAAGTACTCACCAGTGTCAATATTTTTAAGCCTTCGTAGTATTTTTTAATATTCAAAGTGGAATCTGAGAATAACAGTGACATCTCAAAATGTATGTTTCCAGTCAATATATTTTATAATTCACATCACTTCTACACAATAACCAATCTATATCACGCAAAATGCCACCAATATTATCTATTATAGGGTTGAAGAACTTATTGAATTAAAATAAATATCACAATATGGCCGCATAAGATCCCGCCAAAAACTCCCAAATCTCCACTGATACTTGATTAATATTTGATAAACAGACAAATCTATTATACAAACATCAAATTTATTATACAAAATCTATTATACAATAGATTTATTAAATAATCTATACTGATATAGTTATTGAGTACAGATAAAAAAAAGGAATCTAAAAATGTCACTGTAGAAAGTTTATGAAAAATCTTAGACCTTCTTTAACATTATAACCGCTAACAGTGCCGAAATTAAAGCAACATAAATAAATGTTTGTATTAATATTTCCAGGTACACTGCCATTCGCTGCGCCCAATTACATTTACTCCAAGTGGCGTTTCCATCTACCCCTCAGTCAGATCTGGTTCTCCGCCTACCCAAGGATTTCGCCCGGGAAGGTTGGCTGTGGAAGACGGGACCTAGAACATCGGATGCCCATCGACGTCGATGGTTCACGCTTGACAACAGAAAGTTGATGTACCACGATGAGCCGCTCGACGCTTACCCCAAAGGAGAAATCTTTATCGGTTAGTTACATTAAATAAGATATAATATTATTAGTGGCTCTTTTAATCGATTTCAAAAAAAGACTGAAGTTACTTAATTCGATTGTATATATTTTTATGGATGTTTAGCAATATCTTTTTTCAAATCTCGTCTTTATACGATACGGCGGATTATTCTAGTAAAAAATAAAAACACAAAATAAAGAATATTTTAATTATTACGTAACAATTAAACCTATGTATTTTCTAATTGCTCTAAACTTTGCACCGTCGGCGGTTTTATCTACCATCTGTGCTGATTGGATGATTCTCTTTACTTTTTATAAGTTTTGATTTTTTAATGATTTATCTGGTAAAAACCGTAATAATCAAAAATATATTTCTCAAGAACAATGGACTTTAGTAAAACTCTCCTGGCAAAGATAGATTCAAAGGTCATAAAAATGTTGAGGTTATGACTTGGCCCCTCAACTTTATTTAGGGATCATAATAGATTTGGGATGAAATTAAAGAGGCCATCAGAACTCTATAAACACCTTAGAGTCACCAAAATGTAGGTCTTGGGACTTTTCCCATGATGAAATAATTACATCTCTCCCAAAAGACAAATGTGCCACAGAACTATAGTCAAGACTTCAATTCCACAAACAGTTTATGGCAGGTGCACAGGTTGATAGACTCGGGTTGGGTTTATAAAAGAAAAAGGATGACCGAGACACAATAAAAACCTTTCTACAACAAGATGATAATTACACCTTTAGAGTGCACGCAATGAATTTAGAAATCCAAAACGAGTGGTCAGCCATAGGTGAGTTCTGCATCCCAGTAGCACTAAAGTGGCACGCGCGCCTTGTTATATGACTGGTCTCCTGCCCTACTAAAATTTTATCTTAATGCCTTCCAAATGATCCTCCCAGACCAGAGTAACTTAGTAAGATGGGGGAAAGCCTCTGAAGATTCTTGCTATACTTGTGATGAGGCAATAGGTACAGCCAGGCACTTATTAGTAGGATGCAAGGTGCTTTTTGATAGGGGTCAACTCACGTCGCCATGATGGAGTACTTCAATTCATACGTGAAGCAGTAAATTTTTCAGTAGCTAGAGCTCAAAAAGGATTTACCACTATCAGGAGACAAATTAACTTTAAAAGAAGGCTCAACAGTAAAAAAAATGCTAAAAGTAAGACCTTCTCAGTCCTAGGTTCTGCACCTGGACACATATGAAAAACATTATAAAATCCCAGAGGATGTGGGTGTTTCGTCATCCAGACCAGACATTTCTCTAATCTTGAGAAATCAAGCGTATTGTAATTGTAGAGTTTACTGTACCGTAGTAAACTTACCTAAAGACCACGCAATAAAAATGAATAAATATTACGATCTATGTAATTAGCTAACCAAAAACAGCTATGCGGTTAACATGTATGCGGTGGAAGTGGGAGCGAGAGGTATTCCAGCGAAGTCTCTCTATAACTTGCTAAAAGACCTCGGCCTGTCGACAACAGCAATAAGTTCTATTTTAGAACGGGTATCAAAAGCAGTATTAACAGGCTCTTACCAAATCTTGCTTGGCAGGGAGGGTATCGCTGGCAGTCAAGGTGAGCGCTGATGTGCATCATAAGGGGATCCCTTAAACCTACACTTGGGTCGCAAGTCCCGGGGGCTGATCATGTTCCCTCTGTCAGCCACACGATGGACCCGTCACCCGCACGGTGAATCCATGGAATGCTAAGATGTTTGTTTCTCTCGTAATAGACACGCGGGAGTTTTACTCTCGCATTTGAATTAATTCAAACAATAGAAATCTGCAATAAAAGAGGAATGCTACAAAATTGGCTCCCATAAAATACTGTGCGACATTATGTACTTCTAAGCACCAATGATAATAATGTAAATACTTACATTTTACTGACTTTTATCTTTTTCATTATAAAAAAAAATTAACCGGTTTATATCATCAAGATTAAAATGATGTTTTATTTACACCGGTAAATTATTTTTACACAATTAAGAATATCAGTAATATGAATTTACATTATTATCACCACCATGTTTTACTCTTTATTAACTCCACCATGTTGTTTGCACGCAAGATAAAATTTTTGGAGTTATTTTTGTTTGTTTACACCAAAGAATTATAATTTTGTAACACAATGTTTCTTTTTTCAATTATGTAATTGATCTTTTCAAAGTTGCTTAGATTAATCTGAAAAGTCCTTTATCCACCAATGATTTCTGAATGGTACGACACAACAATTGTGTCCTACTGATATTCGACCACCATACACCAAGGTGTAACACCCGACTTAATCCATAATAGCACGCATGCTATACTTAATAGTGTAGCCGAAATTTACTAGGGCTTAAAAGTGTTTAGGAAAGAAAACAGCGAGGTTCCCAAATTTATAAAGCGCCATTTGCATGTTGATTGTGTTTCCATTTGGAAAAGTGTTTAAAATGCTTTGCTGGCTCATACTAGCGATGATAGGCTCAATGTCGAAGATGACTCATGGTAACGTGTTCAAACACAGAATCGATTGTTGAATTAAAACTTCTTTGAATGTAATACTAGTTCATACTCTAATTTATAAAAATGTCGTTTATTGCAATGAAAGAATTTTATTTTAAGACACCAGCATAGTATGCACTATACATCCACTAATTATAAGCACCGTTTCATTTAAATTTTGAAATGTGTCTAATTGCTACGTCTAATTTCAATAGTTCCATTACTTTGTTTGTGTAGCTCCACTTAATTACTATCACACCTCTAGCAGACTATCATTGCCCACTCTGAGAACCTTCTACAAACGGGTGCTATAAACTTCAGAAGAAAAAGATAACCTTCATAAAGTAATCAAAACAAAAAAAATCATGTCACACGCGGTAGAAATGAAACCTTCATTTATGAAACATCAAAATATCTTATTTCCACCTCTTTTTAAAAATCCTCTAAAACAACGTGACATGAACTATCGACCACTCGTACTGTACATACGATAGTGAATACAAGTATGGTCGTTACACAGCTATGTCAGTTCGATGATGATCATAGTCGTGAAAATCAGGACTTGTATTAACCATGCATACATTGAATGTATTTTATCTTCTATAGATGTTTACTTGTCTCTCTTTAGTGTTACTCTTTCGTTTCATCGCATTTCATTTTACAACGGTACTAAAGAAGTTTTCATTTCAAAAACAACAAAAACTCTTAAGGAAGGCTGTTCCCAAACTTTCCAAGTACATATAATTATTTGGCGTGGAACAGTGCGCACTTATTGTTTATTCGAGTCATTCAAAATATTAGAATGCCTGTTATTTTTCATTATCATTTTAAATTTATGAAGGACTTGCTTTCTATAAAAGTGCCTAATAATAAGAAAATCAGTAACTTTCACATTTATTTTATGTTCCCAAATATACCAGCGACAAATCAAAATAACTCAGTGTGGAACAACCATTAAGTACTTTACCGTAATTCTATTAAAAAAGATCCCGTGAAAATTGTTTAAATCGTTTCGGAGATTATTGCAGACGAACAGTCTGACAAAAATATGTTGCAAATACCTATAATCATGAAATTACGAAAAGGCCTTTATTTCGAAACTAGCGGTGACCCGCGGCTCCGCATGCTTTTATTACGCAGTAATTAGTTTCGTCTCATAAAGCGTATAAAAGAGAGACACTTTAAATGTAATGTAATTCTATAGATTGCTACAACATTCTTCATGGATATTTGTGTCGTTTTAATTCTCATAGTACCCGAGAAATATACATACGACCCGACAAAAACAGATTCATAAGTTTTCCAATAAGAAATTCGCAAGTCTTACGAGAGCAATTGGCTTAAAACAATATGTATTAACTCTTCAGGTAATGAATCGAACGGCTACTGCATAAAGGTTTCGAACACCGGTAACGGTTGCAAGGACGCAAGGTTTCCGTTCCAACTTGTGACTCCGGAACGGACATACTGTCTCGCGGCGACTACGCATGACGACCGCGACGGTTGGCTCGCCGTTCTACAACAAACAATCAAACGACCTCTTACACCGCAGGACTCCACTAGTAAGATTTTACAAATTATTTCTATTAGCGCGACCCTCCTGATGGTTTGCGGGATGCGGGGCGGCGGGTGTGCAAATATATACTTACACGGTATTGAAGATGATACTTTATATCTTAAGATCAATAGTTTATGCATGTTATTGCAACTGGGACAGATATCTAACGATAAATAATATATTTAATACACATAATATAGTGCTTTTATTAAAATACCTACTAAACAAATAATTACTATTTGAAAATATCTGTTTAACCTTTACACGCCGTTGAAGTGAAACTTCTTCGAATTTATTGAAAATATAATTGTATATACAATGCGATTAAAGTATTACTTTTCATTCACTGTACAGTTTTTTAATCTCATGTGTAGCAGTCACAAAAATAAAAACCGCGTAAGCCCATACGACAACAGATTAACTTTTTGGTTGGACTTTTTCCACTCTTGCGTCCCGCAGCCTATTATAATGGTCGCACTTATGGCGGTCAAGCTATGCGAATATCTCGCACATTAAATAATGAAATCAATCTAACAGCTGATATGTGAGTTAACCAGAAATAGATGGCGCCTCGTATTGGGAATTTCGAACACCGAGAAATCAACATCTCTTTATTTTCCCACATACAGCAGTACCACAAGAACATTTTCTCAAGTTTCCTCACGGTGTTTTCCTACACTGTCAACCGATAGTGTTACCAATTTTAATTTGTAAATATACGCAAATTCTTTGGTACCATAGGTGTAGTTTATAAATCTATGGTTGGTACATACCGGATTCAAATCTGCGGACATCGAATTGCTATTCCATCGGTCTAAATCACTCGACGACCACGACTTTTCGATCACGCCTAACTGTACCTCCTATGAAAAGCTTAAGTTTGGCCGTGCATGGCAGGTTACTGCGACGGGCTTTTCGTATTGTCAATGATACAAATTTACAAACGTTATTAAAATTTTAGACCCACTTCAGCTCTGAAGGGACAACGTCTTGCTAGCGTGTTTTATCGTCTGTATCATGGTGAATGTTCTGAAGAGTTGTTTGAACTTATCCCATCATCTTCTTTCCGCTACAGAACCATGCGAAGTCTACGGAGTCACAGCGATACGGTAGTGCCTGTCACGACACGATAAAAGTTCTCAAATTTTTGTCTTTACCATACATACCGTGCAGATGTGAAACGGTTTCACAGCCGACGTGTCCCCTTCTTTGTATGATATAGGGTCTTATAATTTAAACGAGGTGTTTTAGATATGACAGAACGAATGCAAATAGAATTTATGTCACCGAAGGTCACCGTTATTTGTAGACCGTACCGTATTTATCATCAGATGCTGTACAGTCATTTTGCCAAGCTAATATATAAAAACATGATATTCTCATAATATGAAAGTCAGTTGGACATGTACCTATATATTAATTTAGTTTACTAATGAAACTGTATAACATATATATCATTATGGTGGTAGACGAAGAATTTTTATACCATATTGTTGATTATTTTTTTCTGTTATCGATTGCTAAACACTATCTTTTTAAAATTAGAATTTAGGGTTTTAATATTTTGATTACTGTAATAGAACGCATCATCAAGCACAACTACTCGGTAGGTGAAACGTATTCTTCGTAAGGTAACTGACATTTTTATTACCGACTGTACCCGTACAACAAATCGATAAAAACACGTGTTGATCGGAAGATGACTGGCGCGTCACTGTCATAGAAACAAAAACTGCATGCTTACTACTACCTCTATACCTAATATATTTTTATAAATCATGCAAAACTAAATATCTACAAAGAAACAGTAGGCCTATAGAAAATTACTTGTACATATTGTTCCTTTACTAGAAATTTAATAATCAGTGCTTTTGATATTTCAGTTGACGTAACAAATCATATTTTTTCAGTGGAGGCAATGCTGGTTAGAAAACGGACGACATCGAATCCTATCAGCATATTCTCAGGGAGGTAGTCGAACATTCTACATTCACGCAATATGACTGCACACTCGAGCGTGATATCTATTGGTACACACTGACGCTAAATGTTACTATAAATTTGACTGCAATTTAAATAAGAAAATTACTCTTACAATTATATTCTACATATAGGGCGGCACGCTGGTGTCGCGACTCATACAAATTAACTGCAAAGTTTTATATAAAAGGTATTATAATATACTTTTACATTGATAGCATCGCGTCGCATCGTACCGCCTACGTAGGACAAGGTTTATTATTTCATTTTACTGGTAAATAATACTATGTAAATAAAATAATTGATAACTACAAAATGTTTACACTGTAACGACTATTATGTTTTAATTGTCTTTTTAATTAGATATTTAAGTTTATTTAATTTTAATTTATTTTATTTAACACAGCGATAGGACTGATTCGATAATTTTATTTGTGTTAAATTATTATTTTTGTGTCGTCTTAGTTTTAATTGAATTACGCACAAATATGTTATCCTACCAATCATTAAGTAGATATATAAATGGGAATGAACTACTATAAGAATGATACATTTTATAGTTCATCAAAATCACAATAACGCTTTCTCGAACATGATAAAAGACATTTTACAGGGACTTCGTAAACGGTGCAACATATAATATTACACTTATCTACACTGTAAAAATGGTTTGTTGTTATAATTTGAACTGTTAGCTAATTGTGATAAAAAGTAAAAGATGAACCGATGAAAAAAATGGATTGTATTAGTAAATATGTTCGTAATTGATTCAGGAATATTTTGTTCAATAAGCATCTAATATCGTAGTTTAGAAAACTACCTAATATTGTACTTTATTTACTCTTAAACAAACACACACAATCACACTTGTGATTTCCACTCAGAATTTCACACTCGAAAATATTCATCACGATAAAAAAGCGACTATGAATTTATTGTGATATGTCTCTGTTATATCTCATTTTTGAAGTTATGTCTACCTCTTTAGGCGTTTTATGAAAATAAATTTGAGAGTGAATTTTTAAAGTGCACATAGTAACAAAAGTCAACACTGTGAAGTTGCTCGTTAAATCTCTTGCTTTATTGTAGTGAAGACAGTCACAGTCGATGTTTTGAGTTACATAAGATCGAGAGTGACTATTCAAACAAGTATAACTTCTAATGCTCGTACATAAGTACACGCACCCATTAAAAAAAATTAAAGTAATGTACTAAAGTAGAAATAGACACATTAAGTATGTAATTTTTAATTGAACAAAAAATCCATAGCTTTTGTTTTCTAGACACATCTCACGATCGACATCACACATATTTATATTATACGAAATACTTATTGCGATTCCTCTGTCGTAGTATACAATTATGCCAATGTCAAGTAAATAGATTTTTTTTGTAATCTTCATAGTTCAAAGAAGTAAAACAACGCTTTATTAAAATGGTGGCTCTCTTGTTAAAACTGTCCAGAGAGGTTTTGAGGCATCTTAAAACTCATGTTTCTAGTTATTATTTATAATTCACTTCACTTGTGCGCAATATCCAAACTGTATCATGCAATATGCTACCAAAATTATATAATATAGGGTCAAATAACATAAGTTTATGAATAAAAAGTAAGTATTTTAAGGGAATCTAAAAAACACACTATTATCGCGCATTAAAAGTATAAAATATCTCCCAGCTCCATCATCAGATTAGCTCCAAGATAGCAAATTATAGTTTTGTCATCCGAACTACAAATATATACCTATACAAAGTTTAATTTCGATACGACAATCATAATTAGGTTAAAATTGACTTATAAGATTTGATTACATTGTTTGTTAGTTACAAGTGAAGTTAATAAAAGCGTGTTAAAAGTAAAAACCACAACATGGCAGTTCAAGATGTCTCCAAAAAAAATTTTTTTTTTGTTCATTATGTTTCCTCTTGAATGAACTTAATCTTTAATTTTTTTATAAATCATGTAACGTTTCGTTTTCTTTCATATTTATATTTATTTATAGAACCGCAAGTGGTCACGCGGGGGAACTATATTTTGTGATGAAATTAGAGTAGAGATTGTAATAGAAGTAGATATGTGAAGACAATGAAAAGTACATAAACTATTTCATTGGTTGGATGTTGCAACTATCGAAGGGGATACTTAAAAAAATATTTCTTAATAAATAACAATGTACACATAATAGGTATATAAAGCTGTATTTTATAATTTAATGGATATTATAACTACAGAAAAAATATACTTAGTTATTGTAAAAATTTCATGAATATAACTCATCACAGACAGGGCTGCAATCCTAGCGGATTTCTCTGGAGGTGTCCAAGTTTAAAAAGTGTCACTTCGGGGTGTTGCCCGGACATTTTTTGCGTCCAGATAAAATGGGATTCATTGACTAGCAAACAAAGAAAACAAATTTTATTCTAAAAGATTGTAGTAACTTAATTAGATGCGATTGAAAATATTTAAACAAACTTAAACTAAAAAAAATCTCTATTTCACCCAAATATACGGGGATTTTCAAGTTATTGTCCGGCGTCAACAATTTAAGTGATGGTGGCCTTAATCACAGATGCTGTTTTAATTAATTATGCGGTGTTAATTAATGAAGTAATTGCATTTACTTTCAAATTATCTCGGTTATACCTACTCATAAATATGTGCAAGCCATTTCGAAAAAACATCCTTGTTAAGTTTGATCAAAACACTTTGAACTTTGCAGTGAACTGTATTTATATAAGGGAAGCCGCCACAAGAATCACGGACCGTAGTCGGATTCTTTACTGAATTATCGAGCCGTGCCATCGATAAATATGGCACCTTACATAAAGCATATAGATACTTACATCTATTACATAGTGTGCTAAATACTTAGGATTAAAATTAACCTGTTACAGGTCCTAAAATTATACAGTAATAATAATAATAATAACACACAAAAAAACTATGACTCATCCAGTTACGTAATCATTTAGATTTTACATAAGAACACTTCAAATAGTCTCCACATTAGGGATACTTACCTTACGAATAAAACGTAAAACATACAATCTCTTTATTGTGACCAATATGCCAGTATATAAGACACATTCATATTCAATAGATAAAACTTAGTTCCTAACGAGTAAATAGCCACACAAAAACGTTATAAGATGTTGTAATCCTTACCCTAACATAAAAAATACGTAACTTTAATCATGTCATTCTAAAACGTATAAAGTTCCTAAGTACATTAAACAGCATATAGACAGACACGCGATATAAGACAAAACCATTTGTATACCATATAACTACGTAATATCAGGTGTGTATAGCAAAAAGTTGTTTATAAAAAGATATTTTTAATAAGCTACCATAAAACATGAAATAAAGACATTGATTTGTTATACGTATAAAATGCAAGGATGACAACTTAAACTCACAACTTGTAAACACTGTGAGGCGACAACTGCTCATCTATCCTTAACAATCCTGATATATTATACAATTATCAAAAATGTCAAAATAACAGCTTTTTACTAAATGCATATGAAAATATAATACGATATCTATTAAAAAAAAAAAAAAAACAATTTTTAAAATTTTTGTCTGTTTGTTTCTGGTAATCTCCGAAACGGTTGGACCAATTTGACGGGACTTTCACTTATAGATAGCTGATGTTATAAGGAGTAATTTAGGCTACTTTTATTTTAGAAAAAGAATTAGGTTTCCGCAACAATAAAAAATAGCTAGTCATGGTGAATCGGTGAATTCGGGCGCTGAAATGGCTTACGCTGAGTAAACCATAAGAGTTATGTCAAATTAATGTACTTCATAATTGTAGATATTAAAAAGACCTAGATAAAAGTCAGTGAGAGCATGTGTCTGTCTTCAGGATCACCAACAATATGCATTTTTGTCTTTAAAATAACCGGGAACAGGGGTAGCACGATTTGTCCATGTGTCCGATCGACGGCATTCTGTAGACCACGCGAGCGCAGCTGCGGGCACAGCTAGTAGGAAGTAAGCGGCAAGAAGTTCATCAGAGTTGGCTAGCATATACATGAAAGTTCTATGTGAGATAATATAAAACCGTACGGCGCCGTCTCGTCGTGCGCATTCTTTATATTTTCTTTATACAAATTTGTACGTTAGCTTATTGACATAGAACTCAATATTCTATTAAAGTGTAAGTAAGTATAAGTCTGCGCCAGTGGGAATTGCCTGCAATGACCATTTATAACAGTAAGGACCGTATATTGATATTAATACATTTTTTTTAATGTAATTGTAATTTTGATTCATAATATATAATTAGATTTTGTATGAAACACATCATAGTCAAGTTTATGCGCATTTTCAAAGGATAACTGCTTTCTAATTACAAAAATAAGAGGAAATGCTGGCGGTGTTTAGTTCATACACTACCATACATTACAAATTACTCTATTTTATCTCTGCTTAATGGTACTAGAGTATATGTTTATACTATACTATCTATTTCTACCACTTCCATTTTTTCCTTATGTTTTGATTTGTTCCATATTAATAATTATTTTAAGAAATAGAAGCCTACTAAAATCATTAAAATTCCGAAAGCTAAGCATATCCGGTTAATTGGACATATCGCGACAGCAATAGATTTCTGTTAAAGTTATTCTTAACCTTAACCGAACACGAACTATGGCTTGATGCTCTGAATGGGCATGGCCGATCAACACCGCGCGCCACTTAGGACGTAACAGAGAATGCGAACGAGCAAGTGCGGTGTTGACTGGCCCGCGGTCGTATCCTTCGTTCGCGTTCGTTCGCTATATCTGTATAGGGTCTCTTACAGTGAGAGAGTGTTCGAAGTAGTATACGTTTAATCGTTATTTATGAGACATAGAAACGGTCTTCAAATAGACTCAGAAAACTCCAATTATTATTTACCAAGGTTCGAGTACCTTTATAAATATTACCATATATAACTGCCACAGTCCTCCCATTATGCCAAAACATTTTGTTGCGCTTTTAATAGTTGTGATATTCACCAAATAACACCTCCGTTCTCTATTTAGGTACGTATTTCGCAACTGCAATTCGATAGCAGAAATTTGTAAATATCGAGTTCAAAATTGCAAATTCATATTATGTATCACAAAGAGATAGCGAAATTAAATATTTAGCCATAATATGAATTTGCTATTTTGAAGCTGAAATTTAACCATTCCTGTTACAGCTTGCGCTTGTAAAATACGTGAGCAGGGGGTCGGTCTGCAAGCAATAAAATCTTAGTAACTCTTTGTTTATAATTAAATAGTTTCCGTATAAATTAATTTATGAATATGATACACTTATATGACAAAAGTATGTACTTGTTATCTATTGAATATCTATTTGCTAATTTGTGTGTTTTACAATAAATATTCAAATATATTCATATATTAAATCATTTCATATTTGTCATAATTCTCACATTAATGAATATTAAACATTGAGACACTTATTTCTAATCAATAAGGAAATTCTCCTTTAAATTGTTATATAGCAACATATTCACACTTATGTACTAATTCTGTAACAATGTATTTTTCTCTCCAAAATCAAATATATGTTATTCGCATTACACCCTAAAAAGGTACTTATGAATTTCAACACACGTGTTTTTAATTGTTTTACAGTATTTTTATTGTTTACAGTAATTTTTTTTTGTGGATTTACAGAGAGGGAATTTACTTCCAAACATCACCGTCATTCAAGTAATGGTATACTCTCTATTACCATTTCGAAACTTGCTTAGGGTAACGTGCTTAGGATGTTTATTTTAGAACCTAACACAATTAGACATCGTTTACAATACATTAGTGTATTCTGTCTCAATATTTTTAGATCATACTAATTACTATTGTCTGCTTCAATTACCAAATCACCAAGATGCGTAAAAAGCAAAACTATCAAAGAAATCATATGAAGAAGTGATACCTATTTAAATTGTTTTCTTTTTTAAACATTATATTTAAATGTTATTGTAGACGATGCGAGTATACATAAAGCCGTGTATCCTATTAATGTTTTACTCTACACACTGCATTAAAACCTCTACGGAAAACATTGATTAACTACATCGCTACACATTTTTGTTTTATGTTGTGTTTAGGCTAAAATGCACTTATATCAATCATATGTACAATGATAATCATCCATCCTTTTTCCTTATCTCCGTAAACTTTCAACGACGTTAGTACGCGTTTAAAATTACAACAGAGAATACAAAAGGTGACTGGCGTGTTTTATTAAATTCCATAGTAAGCTTCATCGCTAAGATTTATTAGTGAACGAGCAAGGTGCGTGGTATAACAGAAGTGAACAATGAAGAGGCCTCCAAACTTCGTGAAAGCTGTTGTCTGTTGTGCATAATTATGTTGTGATAGGCCTAGGAAGGTAGCGCCTGCTCAATAATCAGGCTAGTTGGTAAAATAACGAATCCGTGCCCGAACGTGCCCGATGGAAAACATCAAAAAATTTCAACAACTCTCGAAAGTGTCGCATGACTCGCGTAGTAGGTACGTACATCGTATATTGTTTTTGATGCACACCGCGAATTATAAAAAAAATTAATTATAATATATTTTGTAATAATGGAACAGCATAAAAGTTTCCTATGCCAAATCGATCTTTTTAAATATTAAAATTTCGAGAAAGTATTACTAAATACGTCCATACTCGAAATCTGTTTTTCCTCGATACCAAATTTACAATTTCAAAAACTGTGAAATCACATCTTCTACCTCTGAAGATATTTTTGAACATTTTTTTAAGTGACTATCCAAGCCTATACAACAGGAGACGACATGTTTATGTATACATACAAAATTTGTTTTGTTTAGTAGTTTTTATACGCTTTGTATCATAAAACAGGCGCAGGAGACACGGCTTTATGTCTTCATTACTCTTATTATAACAATGGGATCACATTTTATAACGCATTGACATAAGTTATTTAAATGTTTTCGTATAAACCTTGATTATTATAATAATATATAGTGAAATGAAAAGCATTATTAGAGAATAATAAGCCACAAAAACAATTTAAACGTTTCCTAGGTAATGTACAACTTAATTTAAAAAAAAAAGAATTTTTAGCTTTTAAGGTTTTTAATTTATGTCGGTTCACCCGTTTGCATGCGGTAAGAAATGTTTTTAAAACATTTTTATTTTAGAATTCGATAATCGACAAATTAGCGCTTTAGTTGTAAGTAATTTTGTAATGTAATTATTTAAATAAAATTTTACCAAAATATGCCTCGCTTAGGTTTTACAATTTACATCTTGATTTGTTGTAAATAAATTATTTTATAATGCGCTCTTGCATAATACAATATACTTTTAAATGCTTATTATACAAAATACATTTCACTTACTAAAACTTTCAGTTTTTTTTTATTTATATTAAACAGAAACATTATTTCCCATTCCCATTCCCATTTTTTAAAACACTACCTGATCCGCGCAACTTTGTCTGCGTCACATAGAAGAGAGAGAGGTTAGAGAGATTGGGTCGTAGGCACCTATAATACATTTTATTCAAAATTAAATACTTGTGATAAATAACGTATTTATTTCGATAAGGATTAACACCATGTCTTATAAAATCACCTTATTTCACAAACCTTCGATATAAGTAAAAGTTCAAACAAAGTAGGGAAATTATTCATTTTAACTAGGTTATGAATTTTCTGAATCAAAATTAACAAAAATTACACAAATGTCAAATACCACAAGTGTTGCGCACCCACGGACAGTCGAAACAAAGTGGTGGCTCGCGAGTAGCGAGGTTGAGGGGTCTTAATAGCGGTATGGTGGCGGCAGCCATATCACTGTACATGTTGAATTTACTTTAAAAAAAGAAGATAGTGTATGCAAGTATGCAATAGTAATTGAAAAAAAAAACAACAAGAAATGAACATAAGCAATTAAAAGAACATCATGGTGAATTTATGAAAATCTACAATTAAAAAAATAAGATAAAAGTGGGTAGGTAATAAAAAAAACAACTTTTGTAACAATAGGAATATGAAAAAATTATTGAATAAAATTACGAACGGTATTTCAAATTTAAAAAATCCTTTACAAATAAATCGATTTTATTTCACTGCCGACTTTTAACTGATGGCGCTAAATTATAAAAACAATAATATTTAAATGGGCTTGGAGAATAATTATAATATAGTATGTAATAAATACTATTTGATATTATAACTGACTGATAATATAATTATTTAATGAAAACAGTTTTAATAAAATTATGAACATATAATTGGATCTCTCAAGAACATTATTTTAATAACAAAAGTCTATTATTTTTTAATCGATAGGAATTTTTTTTTATTTTATTAAAAACTTAATCAATATTTGGAATAATAAATCGAACATTCAATTATTGGTTGATTTTAAAAGATTTTGGCGCCCCTTATTTAATGGCGCTACCTCTTTCAATGTTTATAAATCGGTGTCAAACAAACAATTTTATATATTATTACGTAACAATATTACCCTACTTTTAATTCCGTGATCGGTTGTAATAAAATAACGCTACTACATACAGAATTTTACTATAATTTCCAGGAAAATATTTCATTGCAACCTAGCAACATTGTTGTAGTTTTGTAATGAGTAACAAATAACACGGAAAGTAATTTCAAATTATGGTTTGATACCTATCAAACGATGTTCCTTGTTCCTTTTTTTGTGTTCGGGAAGAAATTTTACTATATAATTAACACACAAGACGGCCTAGTTTTTTATCATATTAAATCAAATGGGACGCTGTTATTTTTATGTTTATTTAAACAAATAAAATGCAAAAATATTTTTTACAATCGAACTCGTGTTTCCAGCGATTACCAGCGTGCTTATTAAACAAATAAACGTTCTCTTGAGCTTCATAATATTAGTTTATATTAGCAACCCGCCCCGGCTTCGCAAAAGTAGCAGACTAGAAAACACATAGAAGCAAAATTATTAAAAAAAAAAAAAAAAAAGGGAAATAAAAAACCCTTCTCCAACAAAAACATTTGACAAAAAAATGTATTTGTTCTATTTTTGCTTTTAATTTGATTACCAGACGTACTTAAATACTTATTATATAACCTATGTCACTCTCAAAATTAAAACGAATCTAAGAACATCTCGTATGCTAAAATCCATCAAACCGTTTAGGCTACAGACCGTGCCAAAGAAATAGACACGTTCGAAAAATATAAACCTCCTTTTCAGTCTATTTATTGATGCACGCCAATAAAGCTCCCAAACGCGGTCGGTATGATTTTTCCGACATCTTCAACAATATCGTCATATTTGCAGTAGATCACAAGTTTCGCCCCAACAATAATTATCAACTCGCTTTATGATTACGACGATTTTCTATTATATAATATAGGTATCATATATATGTATGACGGTGACGATATTTTTATATGAGAAAAGTATTTAATAGTTTTATTGGATCATACGAAATCAAACGATTCTGAGAATAGAATTTTGTTTAAAGTTAAAAGCAAATTTTTTTCATCGTGAACTATTTTTGTTTGTTTTGTCAGGTTTAGCGAGGCGTCGCTTTCTGACATTTACTTTGTTGAATATCATGTTACCACTTAAAGTCTGACATATTTAAATCACATAAAGTTGTATGCGAACTCGGTGAAAAGTTATAAGACTTTTTTCTCAAATCTGTGTGTAAATAGTTATATTATACATATTTAAATACTAATATCTGGGGCGAAAAAGTTTTACTCGGTATCTTTAAAAAAAGAAAAACACCTATCCAGGTAAACTTGGAATGCACAAAATTTATCTGAATACAAAATTTCATCTAAATTGTTGGAGCCGTTTCCGAGATACCAACTACATAATATGTATAATATACATGAATTGCTCACTTAATGGATTAGATAGTTTTAGTACTTATATTATAAGATAACTTTTTAAATTTTAAACGTTCCCTTTACAAATTTTCTTATAAAATACACCTGTGTCTTATTACCATTGTCTTATTTTTAATAATTAAAATATATTATCGCAACTTAGATTATCCAATTAAATCATAAAAATGTAATGCTCGCTGTTCGTTGCCAAGTGCATCATTTGAGAGCGGCTGGACCGATTTGGCTAATTTTTTTGTATTAACTAGTAATAATCAGAATAAGATTTTTAGGGATACTCTGGGAAATTGGGAAATTCTGGAGAAAATGTAATTGCCTTTTGCTGTTGGATTTTTTATGAACTCAATACAACAACTCGCGATTAGATATGCAATTACTTTGTGTTCATTTTGATTTTGAACAAAATTTCGGGAAAGGTGGCGCCTGCGCTGTGGCTGGAAAAGGTAGAACAACGAGTTCCGTGTTTGTTTGTAATGTCGTTATAACAGCTTTTTAATTACATTTACATACTTTAAATATAAAAGTGTATACGATACCTATAACAAAAAACCAATTTTTATAATTTTTTCTGTCTGTCTGACTGTTTAGTAGCACCAGTAATAAAAGTAACAGCCTATAACATCCCTACCCTATAACATCAGCTATCTATCAGTGAAAGTCCCGTCAAAATCGGTCCAACCGTTTCGGTTACCCGGAACAAATAGACAGAAAGACAAAAATTTTAAAAATTTGGTTTTTGTTATAGTTATCGTATATCCTTTCATAATTGTATAGATAGATATCAAACGCTTGCGACTTCGTATACTTAATTACTATGAAGCTAATAAGTATATTTTCTATGTTGAGTACAATATATTATATTACTAGCTGTGCGCAAAGGATTAACCCACACCAACTCTCCATAGCGGCCAACCAGCGCACCCGTGTAGCCTAGCGTTGTTCTCACTTCGTGACACCGTCTTCAGCTTGCCAAATTGCTTGACGTTCAATATTGCTGCCCCGCGCCTTCGTGTCGTAGTGTGAACTTATATAGCCTGAAAACGTCCTCAATAAATAGGCTATAAATTCAAAAAGAGGTTTCATAATTGAGATCGTTAATAGTTCCTAAGGTTAGCTAGTTCAAATAAACAAACAAAAATAGAACAAACAATCTTTCGAGCTCTTAGTTTGAGCTTTATAACGTTAGTATAGATATCCCAAAAAATATTAGCTTAACCAGCAAATATAAAAAGAAAATTTGTCCACACGCATAATTTTATTTATTTTCATAAAAATTAAAATATATTTTCTAGTTATATAAAACATTATTTAGACAATTAGACATTATTTATTAAATTGTCAGACGAATAAGTGTTTCGAATGTCATAATAGTTTTCTTTGTATCCATAGTTGCAGTACTGCATCGGCGTGCATTGTTCATTATTAGTAATATCATCATAACATCTCTCATCGTAGTCGTTTTCGGAATATTCGTAGTTATCGTGGCAGTTGGTATTTTGAATATTTTCTCTCGATGCTATGTTGTTTCGGCAGTTTGGTGTTTCGTTTCCTTGAGGGTTCCACCTTTGTGATATAGAGCAACTAAGAGTACCGCCGTGTTGAAACGCAAATGGCCAAGCCTGCAATTAAAAACATGATTTTTGAAGTGATTTTTTTTCTATTTTTCTTTTAAATAAAAATCTCTTGTCACTCCTTTGAAACGGCTGGACCGAATTTTGAATTTAGATTTTTTTAAATCTATATTTGTAGGTATGAGAATAGGTCGTAAAGTACATGTCATACCGCTAGGTGATTAGGGTGTTATTTTTTCTTTTTTTTTTAATTTTCTTTCAGTTAATCGTGTTCAGAGATCAGTCGGTATACATACAGTAATAATGCGAGATGGTAGGGTCGCGACCACCATATACATAGTGATAAGCATATCACTGATTTCTTTTAATTTATTGCATTCCGGGATCACCAGTGTGTATCTAATAATACGTAGACGAAGTTGCAGGTATCAGTTAGTAAAAATGTGTAATATTGTCCAAATAAGACCACGTTCGTTGGCCTACGACTGTGCTATGGTTTCATGACGATGTTTTCCTTCATTGTTGGGAGTCGAACTCAAGTCGATCGACGCGATGTCTGTACAGGCTACCACTGAGCCATTATTGCTTCATAAAAACACTCTCTTCTAGTACTCATCGTATTTGCAGTAATGCCAAAACATCTGATAGTTATTTATCAACAAAAACATGAAGAACCATTATAAGAACAAACTATGAAAAATAAAATTTGGTTATAATATAAATAATACATCTACGCCATTATTAAGGAAAAAGGAGGAAATTGTAATATAAACTCGTACGATGCTGATTTTTCATTATGTATAATAGCAACAGACGTATATGCATTTATTTTTGAATTGAGAAAGTTACTTCGACATTTTCAATGTTTAAAAGAAGAAACTATAAAAACAAAATTTGATTATACCTAATATAAATAATACATCTACACCATTACTAAGGAAAAAGGAGGAAATTGTAATAACCACTCGTACGATGCTGATTTTTCATTATGTATAATAGCAACAGACGTATGTGCATTTATTTTTGAATTGAGAAAGTTACTTCGACATTTTCAATGTTTAAAAGAAGAAATTATAAAAACAAAATTTGATTATAATATAAATAATACATATCTACACCATTACTAAGAAAAAAGGAGGAAATTGTAATATCAACTCGTACGATGCTGATTTTTCATTATGTATAATAGCAACAGACGTATGTGCATTTATTTTTGAATTGAGAAAGTTACTTCGACATTTTCAATGTTTAAAAGAAGAAATTATAAAAACAAAATTTGATTATAATATAAATAATACATATCTACACCATTACTAAGAAAAAAGGAGGAAATTGTAATATCAACTCGTACGATGCTGATTTTTCATTATGTATAATAGCAACAGACGTATGTGCATTTATTTTTGAATTGAGAAAGTTACTTCGACATTTTCAATGTTTAAAAGAAGAATCTATAAAAACAAAATTTAATTATACCTAATATAAATAATACATCTACACCATTACTAAGGAAAAAGGAGGAAATTGTAATATCAACTCGTACGATGCTGATTTTTCATTATGTATAATAGCAACAGACGTATGTGCATTTATTTTTGAATTGAGAAAGTTACTTCGACATTTTCAATGTTTAAAAGAAGAATCTATAAAAACAAAATTTAATTATACCTAATATAAATAATACATCTACACCATTACTAAGGAAAAAGGAGGAAATTGTAATATCAACTCGTACGATGCTGATTTTTCATTATGTATAATAGCAACAGACGTATGTGCATTTATTTTTGAATTGAGAAAGTTACTTCGACATTTTCAATGTTTAAAAGAAGAAATTATAAAAACAAAATTTGATTATAATATAAATAATACATATCTACACCATTACTAAGAAAAAAGGAGGAAATTGTAATATCAACTCGTACGATGCTGATTTTTCATTATGTATAATAGCAACAGACGTATGTGCATTTATTTTTGAATTGAGAAAGTTACTTCGACATTTTCAATGTTTAAAAGAAGAATCTATAAAAACAAAATTTAATTATACCTAATATAAATAATACATCTACACCATTACTAAGGAAAAAGGAGGAAATTGTAATAACCACTCGTACGATGCTGATTTTTCATTATGTATAATAGCAACAGACGTATGTGCATTTATTTTTGAATTGAGAAAGTTACTTCGACATTTTCAATGTTTAAAAGAAGAAATTATAAAAACAAAATTTGATTATAATATAAATAATACATATCTACACCATTACTAAGAAAAAAGGAGGAAATTGTTATATCAACTCGTACGATGCTGATTTTTCATTATGTATAATAGCAACAGACGTATGTGCATTTATTTTTGAATTGAGAAAGTTACTTCGACATTTTCAATGTTTAAAAGAAGAAACTATAAAAACATAATTTGATTATAATATAAATAATACATCTACACCATTACTAAGGAAAAAGGAGGACATTGTAATATCAACTCGTTGTTATATGACGCTATTGCTACACGAAAAATGAGGAATTTTATCAACTCGTATGATGCTGATTTTTCTTTATGTATAACAACACACATAATATAATTTTGGATTGAGGAAAAGATTGCGAAATTATCAATGTATATTGTACAACGTAGATTTTAACAATTTTGTACAGATATATCATGAATAAAATTTACAATATCACGAATGGTAGAGAGATAAAACTTTGTTCTTTAGTTTTTTTAATTACGCAACCTCATTATAATTCATTCGGTTTTGTATTTTGCTGAATGGCTTTCCATTCATCCAATATACTACGCTATTAAAATTGTATAGGAAAGACCTCCCAGTAAGTTAAAGATTTGCGTCGAGTGTGAACTACTTATGAGAATGATACAGTGATGTTACCGCACTTTTTACGTTTAAATAAACAATAGCGGGACTATAGTTAACAGATGTTTAAAATGCATAGCCAAATTCGTGCTCTTAAATTGTTTTTTTTTTAATACAACTAAGGTATCAAACAAGCTTACAGCCCGCCTTATGGTAAGTGGCTACCTTAGTCTGTGGACACTTGTACCACATAGGTATTTGATTGATGAAGGCGTTAATTTATGGAAATCCATCGTAAATAAATTAATCGAAACTTTGTTACTTTTGCCTTCAACTATTTCCTTTTACTATTCAAACGTTTTATATTCTAGAAAGACGAAACTACTGTTACTCAGTTGCAGGCAGAAGTAGCAAAGAAATTTCGAATAAGTTAATAAATTAATTACACCATAGATTCATCTAGAGCGTTACTGACCTTGAGCTCGCCTTCCCCAAGGAGCTCTGCAAACTCTGGTCAGTGGTCACCGCAAGAACACAAACACAAGGTTATTTGGTTGCGATCTTCTGTAGGGTGGAGGTATTCCACCAGTCGGTCTGACCCAAGTAGACAGAAATCTCGAAAGAAAATAATCTGTGCCCTATCTCTCTTTTTATTGATTTAATCAAAACGTCAAAATTAATGAAAAGTTAACGCGAAAAATTATAGAATTGTAAATTCTATCCGTACTTCGGAGTAACGATCAATTAAACGAGACAAAGGAACATCCATGAAAACAATAAAACTGGAGCAGCTCTTGACGTCCGGAGATAAATTTTATTTATACCGGCAAACAGCTGCAAACTTTTGGTCAGCCAGAACAAGAACGCAAGCGTAAAACTCATGTTTGTTGTTATAACCATTTTGTTTCTATGTTCCTTCCACTTGGACAAGAATATTTCTCTCTGTTTATGATCTGACGGAAGGGTCGGAAGAGTGATCCTTATTTTATTTTTTTTCAATTAGGTTTTAAAAATATTGTTTGTTTTTGTTTATCATTCGAGAACACACAAGACGATCGGGTTAACTAAATAACAGAAGTTTTTGTTACATATTATATAATATTTACATTTCTACGTATAATCTGTATTTGGTAGTTTTTATGTCATTGTCTGTAGATAGTTATTTGAATAATTCAAAGCGAATTAAAGTGCGATTAAGATGTTGCGGACTGTGGCGTAGAGTCTTACAAATAGTCTGAGATTGAAATCTACAGAGCGTACTCAGTCTTAGTTAAGTCTTAGCTCACAGCCTTAGCTTAGCTCAAACTTCGCTAGAATTTACTCAGCGCAATCTTAGCTTTCGAATTTATAGTCGTTTTGGAAGTGTCTGGCAAATGCCAATTAACGTTTCAATACCACATCTGGACTGTTAATTTTCTTCAACGCAAACAAATAAATTAAAGACGAATTATGTATAGAAAATTAAAAAGCTATTAAATTGTGTAACTGTATTTTATTCAACATTGCTTTAAAGTAAAAATGACAGATTATTCGTACATAAAATTAAAAGATTAAAGTTTCAAACCAATAACGAGAAACAACTGCAAAGAACAGGAATAACAAAACGTGTACGTAATAAAAACAATCATTTCTATGTAGTAGCCAATAAGAATCAAGCAATACAGATAATTTAAAAAGTGTATAAAATCACTGTTAGGTCCCTATTATGTTATATATACTATTTTTTAGTTGTATAATACCCAAGTTTTCCGTAAGTCGTCGAATTCGATGACTTGAACTTTACACAGGCAGAGCTGAGCTAATGCTAAGCTTGCGACTATAAATTTCTATTTCGTCGGAACTTAAGGCCGTCTCTATTCGAGGGTATAAGGGGTACGAAGCAACCGAACGCAGAGTCCTTTTTTTAGGGAGCGCAAGCCGAACGCTATAAATCTTGATAGGTACCTACTAGGCTACTACCACCACACCTAGGTACTACAGGGTTGTAATCCACACAAGCAGAACCACGAGCACAGCTAGTTAATTAAATAAAATTATAGGTACCAATAACAATATTAAAAAATCATGAGTATCGTTTTAGTAAAGACACTGCATGTTTCTTTCAAAACGTGTTAATGTAAGTGCAACGTGTGTATATGTTAATTCAACTCTTTATTCAGAAATAAAAAATGTATCTATAATTTTGGATTGATCTGTGCTTGCCATCATATGCTTGCGTCACTTTAGATCAGATGAAAACTGTGATCAAAAGATAACCTATAGATCGGCAAAAAAAAAAAAAAAAAAAAAGAGATAAAATGTAGACTTCAATTACTTCGACGTCACAGTATTTGAGATTAACTACTATGCAAAAATTGGTCAAATGAGAATTGTATGAGTATGACAAAATTTTCTCGGTACTTAATATAGATAAACTAGGGGTGTAACTATCTCCCCCAATCCGACTGGTCCTCGTGGGGGATGAAGACCACAACCCTCCAACATTCCAAAAAGAAAAGAAAAAATCTGTATTGCACCACTAAATACACTTACTCTAAAAATGAAGAAAACTTAACAGAATTAACATACGCGCTAGAACATATCAAATGGGATATCAATAAGGCAAGTAGGAGGAGTGACGTGGAATAGAGTGGCCCAAGAGAGACAGGAATGACAAATGTTGGAGGAGGCCTTTGCCGATTGGCAAACAGACCTAGAAAATATAATTAAGAATTAGAATAGAATAGATTAAAATTAGTTTAGCTACAAAATATATAATTGTATATCAATAATCAGTTTTTAATTCTTAATACTTTGTAAATAGATACTAAGTTGGTCTGAATAAAGGGCTTTAGTATTATTATTATTAGTGGTGTAACTGGCGGTAATTATTTTCATCCCCTAATTTTATTTTTACTAAACGCCCCTAATTTTATCAATTATGGAACGACATTTAATTTCCGTGTAAAATTTTCATCAAAATTAGTCTTAAATATAATTTATTTTAAAGATTTTTAAACGTATTGGAACAATTCTTATAGCCAGCCTGTATATTATGGAATGACGTTAAGTAGTTCCCGTGTACAATATTTCATATGGATCGGTCGGGCCGTTTTTGAGTTAAATACGAACATACAAAAGGTATATTCGTAATTACAATCCTATTTATAGGATGTTTGTCTGGAAATTTGGATTTTTTTAACAAATTTATTTAAATAGATAGAATATGGATTATTGATAATATGTTATTACAATACCGAGCAACTCATTGAGTGATTTATTAAATAATCATGTCGCACTAAACGATTCGTTCGGTTCCTTCTAATCCAGCAATCGATCAAGCGAAAGACTTTCGTGGAATATGTTCCCTAATCCCCCGATGACAGCGAAACGATGCGATCGCGTTTGGCAAATGCTTGCGCCTGATTCATTGCGGTCGAGAAGCTCGCGCTCGTGCGGTTCCGGACGAATGAAGGGATGACAACCGTGACAGGGGATAAATTGTCAACAATTATTATAACACTAGCTGTGACCGATGGTTTCACCAGTGTTCAATTTATCCGACTAACTTCTACGCTGCGTAGCCGCCAATGCCGGGTACACAACACACGTTAGACTTTACGTTAGGTACAGCTTTCCTGTAATGTTATTCTTCCTATAACCTTTCTCAAAAAATAAATAGGCTATAAAATGCAAAAAAATATTTTGCATATCTAAATGATAGTTCTAGAGTTTTTGGCGGGATCTCGAAGTGACATGTTGTGGTTTTTATTTTAATTCATTAGCGCGTTCAAACAAACAAACAAACTATATGGGCATATAAAATAAATAATATGGGCAGAATCATTATTTTTTTCTTTTTGTTTCTACTTATCGTTAAAATAAATCAATGGGTAAGGGTAGTCAAAATAAAATTTTGTTCAGTTGTTTTGTTTAGCTTTGATATAATTAACTATGTCCAATATAAAAAAAAAATGGATTATGCTTAAAGCCAATTTCATTTTTACTTTCTTAATATCAAAGTATTAGTCTTGAAATATAAATAAAAGCATCAATTATAAACTACCCTACATATTAAGGTTATAGAATCTTAACTTTAAAAGTTTTCTACAATTGAAAGTTTATTGTCTTATTGTGTATTCTAGTGATAGTTGAACATAACGTTATTATTTTCTTATCTAACATTTCTTTGCTAGAATTACATAACATAACATACCATTACGCCTGTATCCCCGAAGGTTATACTATCTAATGTACACCCACAATTCGGTGTATGTTATTTGCCTTGTGTGTTTGTATGTTTGCTAGAATTACAATAATAAAATTAAACACAAGTAATAGTGATGTAATATTTTTTCCACATTTCCCGATAGGCATGCATACATAGCATACTTAAAGGATTCTGATCACGAACATGCACTTAAAATAAATTCTCTGTCCGTCTGTTTGTATGTCCGGATTTAATTCAAAAACAGCTTGACCGATTCTTATGTATCTTTGTACACGGGAAGCTTATGACATTAATCAATTGATAGGATATAAGGATTTTCAATAATACATTTATAAATAGTTAAAATAAAGTCTTAACCCATTCTAACCGATTTTGATGAAATTTTGTACACGGAAAGTTATTTCATGATCGTTAGCCCATTAAAAAAATTCAATATTACTCTAAGAAACGCAAATTCTCAATTGATAGACTATATACACTAACAATAACATGAGTAAAAATAAAATTACAGGATGAAAACAATTACTACGTAAAAAACGCGTGAGGAGCCGCGGGCACACCGCTACTTGCTTATAAAGAAAAATTTGAAATAAATCCAGTTCAGATAATTGTAGCATCATTACACTCACCAGGCTAAAGGGATGAGGCGGAGTATGAGCAGACCTCGGTTCATGAAGTAACGCTCGTAGGTGCGCTATGTATGACGCCGCTAAACGTAGCGTGTCAAGTTTGGATAACTTCGTATCGGCTGGAACCCATGGTAGAGTTGTCTTCAACCTAATCAAACGTAACCGTAATTTATTTTAATTGGTCACTAACAATATAGATGTTTATAAGTATGAAATAATGTTGTTAAATATATAAATACTCAGGGGTAACGTGTACAAACATCGCGTTGGAATCTCTGCAATGAGCCTGAGCTTTTTTGGCGAAAGAAAAAACCTTGATGAAATCATAGCTTTTTTTTCTGAATGACTATACTGGTAGCTATAGGTACCCTGGAGCCTCAGACGGCTTTTACAGCTTCACCGTGACTAGGGGGCGAGCGCTTAAGGCACCCAGCCACGAAAGTAAGGACAACTCGCTCAAGGGTGCCAAAGTGGCCGGACCTCGGCTTAGGCGGTTGCCGCGATTGCAAATAAGTCGCAATCTAACTAATTCCCTATCCTTAATTCGAGCTAACTAGTTATAAATTTATACAAGCGTCCTTGCCTCCTGGGAGGGAGGAAGGGAGCATGCGCATATGTATTTAGTAATCGGTAAGTTTGTGTGTCTAACTAACACAAAACTAGAGAAAAAAGGTCCCTCACAGGACCTATGTACCTATGTGGTGTGCACGTAAGTATGTACATATCTGTGTTATGTTGTATGTGGGTAGCTAAGTGATTGCACGTGCAGTGTCACTTGTATCACGCGGGCGGCTGCCAGACTCAAGGGCTTCACACCGAGGAACGGACCTATAAATCATAGCATGGTGGTAGGATATTTTCTAATACCCGCCCTGCTATTTGCAAAGTTCAAATTGAATATCTGTCATCAAGCACCTATAGGTGTGTTTCATGATTTGCCTGATTACTCTCAACTCACTTGTTCTTTGCCTTCACTAAAAATTAAGCTTAAGTCGTGTTTTGAAGCATACATTGCTCCATATTTTTGTAATGTAAATGTAATATGTTTTTTTTTTTGTGTGTGTTTACTTTTTTAAGGCACACATCAATTTCTTTTTTACTGTCATATATATGTGTAATTTTTACCGTTGTGAAGTCTAGTTTGTGATAAATAATTAAAAAAAAAATAACATTGCTTTTCTGTACTAATATATTCATTACAGTTATTGAAACAATGATGGCTGATTGTAGCGTATACGGAAGTCGCGTTGATCGACGACGCGGTGCGGCGCGGCGTTGGAATCCGTGCAGTGAGTCTGAGCTGTTGGCGAAGGAAAACATCGTGAAGAAATCATAGCATGGCGGTAGAGCTTGATCTAATGTCCACCTGGCTAACTACCACCCTCGAGTTGAAAATCTGTCATCAAACACCAACAGGTGTGTTCCGGCAGTTGCACTTGAGTGCCAGCCTTCCACTAGGCCTAGCGTGCTACCATCTTGAGCCAAATTGTCGTTTATGATCAGGTGAGATTGTGGCCACAACGCTAAACATGTAACGACAAAAAAAAATATGGTCTTAAAAAGCTAATGTACTGAGAAACGTCTATATATCTATACATCTATACAATTAATAAAATTGAAGTGTCTCTGTGTAATGTCAAAATAACAGTTTTTTATTAAATGCATATGAAAGTATATACGATACATATTGCAAAAAGCCCATTTTGAAAAATTTTGTCTGTCTGTCAGTTCCGGGTAATCTCCGAAACGGTTGGACCGATTTTGACGGGACTTTCATTGATAGATAGCTGATGATATAGAGAGTAACTTAGGCTACTTTTATTTTAGAAAAAGGATTAGAGTTTAGGGTTCTGCACAAATAAAAAAATAACTGGTCATGGTGAATCAATTCGGGCGCTGTAGTGGCTTATGCTGAGTAAACCATAAGAGATATAGCCAATTAATGTACTACATCATTGTAGGCATTAAATAGACCTACAAAAAAGAGTACACATCTATCTTCTAAAGAAACACCCACATTAAGCATTTTTGGCTTTAAAATAGCCGGGAGCAGGGGAGCAAAATTCGCGCGGGCATTCTTTAGTCCACGTGAGCGAAGCCACAGGCACAGCTAGTTTCCTATATAAATTAAAGTGAAATGTAAACGCATCTCTTGAGAACGGCTGGACCGATTTGGTGTTTTTTTTTTATGTGTGTAATAGTCTAAATAAATAAGGTTGTTAAGGAAAGAAAAATATGAAAAGTTACCTGGCTTTTTTTTTTTTTAACTGTAATTAGTTTTTCTATTGGATTTTTTATGAACTCATGACCATAACTCACGTTTCGAAAGATGGATATACAACTCTTATTTTGTTTTGCTCATTATATTCATGGAAAAGTTTTCAGAAATAAATCGGAATAGGTGGCGCTGTAGTCGAGTTATTGTATTGACTACTGGAAAGTTCAGAACGTCTGCCCGGTCAGCATATTTTAAATGCAATGTTGTTTATTGGCTACTGACCATCCATTTTAATAAATATATAATATAAATAGGTATAGGAGTCGTACTACAGCAGTCGAACTTCGCATCGTTATGAGGATACACGATCGAAGAAACATTTCAAGAATAGGTATTACTAAAATTTATTGCTGTCGCGCTGTGCCCGGTACTTCACTGAATAGAGTGCGAGAGTGACAACTACAGTTCAGACTGATTGTACCTAAGTAAAATTAACAAAATCATAGTTTCGTATTCTCCTGTTTCCTCCTCCAAAAATGAACCGATTTTAATATTTTTTTAAGAAAAATAAAAAAAAGAATGTATGTTTCCCTTATGTCTTTTTGTAGTCGTCAACTTTGTTTGATGGACGTCTAAACATGACGGTAAAAAAGGGTCATTTTTATCATTATAAAAGGGTCCTAGTTTTCTAGCGACACGGCAGTAGTAGATATAAATTTAACGGTATACAAATATTTGCTTTAATACCATTATCCAGGGAGGAAACACTGGAATACGTTTGTATGGGCAAAACACTACCCATGTTTCCTCTTAAAAATATTAATGAGAACGATCGAATTTCTTGCCGGTTTTTCTCGATGACCGGGAAATTTTCTGAACCGGTAATAATTTTTTACACTCATAAGTGTGTTTTTATGCCTGCCTTGAATGAAGTACTATTGATTTTGATTTTGGAATAATTGCTTAATAGTGACTTCAGCTAAAATTACCATTGTAGATTAGCCCTAAAAGAATACATGCTAAAAAAAAGGAATATAATTCAGTAATCACAGTAGCAATCAATAATAAGATTGAACTTATGCGACAAGTGGGACCAAGCCATAACCGTATAAGTCTAATTAGTGTAATTGGCTTTACACTTTTGCTTATTATCAATTAATATAAAAAATGTTTAATTGGGACCGGAGTGGTAAACAATAACTTTGAAGAAAAATACATTTTATGCTTTAATAACCGCTGCCCAGATCGCAATCCAAGATTTTATGTATATGTGTAGTTGATATATATACGTGACCCTTAGAAGACAGACATATGCTCTCGTAGACTTTTTTGTCGGCATTTTAATATATATAATTATATAGTATATTATTTAGAAATATTTCTTATGGTTTACTTAGCGTAAGTCATTTAAACGCCCGCAATGATTTACTATAACCAATTACCCCTTACCCCTTAAAATATCAGCTATCTGCGAGTGATAGCCCCCTCAAAATTGGTCCAACCGTTTCGGAGATTTCACGGAAAAAACAGACAAACATACAAAAAAAAAATGGTGTTTTGTTATAAGTACCGTATATACTTTCATGTGCATTTATTAAAAAAACAAACAAACACTTCAATTTTATTAATTGGATAGATTTCAATAATACCGAACTTATTTGACAATGAAATAAAACTTTATAACATTTTCCAAACCATATGGGATGAATAAAAAACTTTTTCACTCACGCAAAATATTCTCTTACTACGCAAAAAATTTTTATTCCATAATTTGGAACCAAAACAAACTTTCGTTAGGGACTACGTTTTCTAAAATTTTAACATTTTTTCATTGATCTGGCTCCTTCTACCTTCAAGATTGCAACAGTTTTTTCATATTGATCAAAAATATCAAAAATTGTGAAACTCGGGATTAACTGGTTAAATTACTGTTCTGTATACATAGAAATGCTGAGGCATAATTACCAAATACCGAACTACGTTTTTTTTTATTCTTTAAAAGTTTAAGAGTTTTAATTTTAGCTACAATCTAATCTGATGTAAAGTGACGATATGGCTCAAGGTACTAAGCACTAGTAGTGGTACTGGCTCTCAGGTAAAGCTGGCGGAACACACCTATAGGTGCTTGGTAGCTGATTTTCAACTTGAGGGTGGTAGCTAGTCAGGCAGACATTAGAAAAAGCTCTACCAAAATGTTATGATTTCATCACTATGTTTTCCTTCATCGAAAGCAGGATTTCGAACTCACGTCGATTGACGAGATGACCGTACAAACTACATTGCTTCAAAACGAAACTCAGAGAAATATACTGATATGAAATATGTACCTACCTGCAGAATGCCTTCGACAATACACGCATCCTGGCCCTTTCTCGAGCGTTAGCTGCATTTCTATGTTGGGGCTCATGTGAACTTCGTCCTGCGATTATCATAAACATAATTTTATTAAAAGTATGTAATCCAATACCGATAGCATGATTAGTTTAGTATTATTGCACAATTTTTTTACCGACTTCAAAACAAGAAGGAGCTTCTCAATTCGAATCTTTTTGATGGATGTTCAGGCATAACTTCATTGTTTATGAACCGATTTTGATGATTATATTTTCTTTGGGGATACTTCAAGACACAGGGAATTCCTCAAAATCATTGAAAATGGATAATGGCTATCTCTAGAAATACCGGCTAGATTTGAAAAATTATTTTTGCATTGTTTGCCTATTTAATGAAGAAAGTATAGGCTATATAACATCACGCTACGACCCTAAGAGGTAAAGCAGTTACCGTGATGATCAAGCAATCTCGCAAACTGTAGGCAAATATGGAAACTGAGAACAACGATAGAGTCTACACGGGTGCGCTGGAGGCTGGGCGGCGGAGTCTCAGTCCAATTTTAACGGGTGAATCCGTGGGACACAGCTAGTGCCATATAAAAACAAGGAATATGTATCAGCATTAGAAAAAATAAATATTAATGTTATTATTATCCGTAAGTTATATTAAACTTAGATAAGTTATTGATGTTTTTATCCTTGGAAAATAATATTTATTTAAGATACTAGCGATGTGCGATGTGTAATGTGTGTCTACTAGCGGGGGCGAGGTGTGTGCCTGCGGGTACGCACGCGTTTGTTATGCAGTGATTACTTACACCCAGTAATTTTATTTTTACTCATATTATTGACAATTCATATAGTCTTTCAATTGAGGAATGGCACATTATACTTCCCTTAGGTGTACAAAATTACATCAAAATCTTTTACATTATTTTTAATATGCCTAAATGTTTTGTTGACGATTCTTATAGATAATTATGGAACGACGTATGCTTCCTGTTTACAAAATGAAATCAGAATCTATGGTTTACTCAGCATAAGCCATTTAAGCACCCGAATTGATTCACCATGACCAGTTTTTTTTTATTTCTGCGGAACCCTAATTCTTTTTCTAAAATAAAAGTAGCACACGTTACTCCCTATATCATCAGCTATCTATCAGTGAAAGTCCCATTAAAATCGGTCTAACCGTTTCGGAGATTACCCGGAATAAACAGACAGACAGACAGACAAAAATTAAAAAAAAATACTTTTTGTTATAGGTATCGTATATATACTTTCATATGCATTTAGTAAAAAACTGTTATTTTGACATTACAAACAGACTCTTCAATTTTATTAATTGTGTGGATAAACTACAATTGTATAAAATTGCCTCGTTAGCCTAGTGGTCGTAAGCGCGACTGCTATGATCGAAGTCCTGGGTTAGATCCCCAGGTCGAGCAAAGTGTTATTTGGTTTTTCCTTTGAAATTCTCAGTAACAGCTCGGAGTTTGGCTTCGTGCCCGATTAATGGGAATAGGCTCGCCCCCTATTACACGGGACCTAAAAACATACTCGGCGAACTGTGGGTCTATATTAGTACACCTCTGCCTAACCCTTCGGGGAATACAGGCGTTATGGTATGTATGTATAGATACTTTAATATTATTTTAATGTAAAAATTGTTGCTATAATAACTGCAGAATTAATTTAAATTATTTCAAATGATCACATTTTTTATCTTGAAATATGTAGGTAACATCTTATACTTTTTTTTTGTCCAGGTATAATGATTCATTTCCAAATTTCTGTATTAACTTTGTAGTAGGTACCTGAATTAGACTGAGTATCGTCGAAGAAAAAATCGTCATCGTCCGCTTCCTCATTACGTTTATCGACGGGCGGAGACCTGTTTAAACGTTTTCTTGGCATTCTCTTTCGTTAGCTAAATTATTGCACAAAACTATCACTTCATAATTGTCACTGCACTTAAATATATTTTGAAGAATTTTGAAATTAAAAACCGAATATTATAATTAAAGGGTGAGTTACCCTCTTGTCTTTAGGCGTGACGATATCCATTTGAGATGCGCCAGCGCAAGGCGGGCGGCATCGGTACCATATTGGGCGGCGCTTGTTCTCGCCCCTCCCGAAGGTGCCTTGGGATTATATTCTAACAAATAAACGTTGGTTTTCGTACATAAATAACGGTACAACATATAGATCTTTGAATGTTTTTCTTTCCGTATTCACAATACAAATCTGGTGTGGTCGAATTTTCAATTCAATGTATAAACTACTTAGCAAATTATAAAAATTAGTAAAGTAATCAACTTTTCCTTAGTTTCAATTTTATTAGTTATTTTTTTAAAGGTTCAATTATAATAACACGTTAAACTTGTGGCAGAACTGACTCTCAAATTGTAGATAGCCAGAAGGGTATTAGAAAATGGCCTACCAATAGTGATAGGGCATGAGATTATCCTATGAATTTCTAACGTTTTCCTTTAGCGAAAGCCAAGACTAATTATAGGATTTGAATCCACGTCCATTAAAACGAGTCCGAACACTCTAAGTACTACTAAGCCCATTACAACTTTGGATAAGTTTTTGATGTGAAACTTCTTAGGCAACGATTTGATAATTGAACGAGAATTGAGTGTGAAGTTTCATGGACACGTCACGTTTAGGAACATTTCGTTACATGAGAGAGAATAAAGATAGCTATACATTGTATATCTAACATACAGTTAAGGCTATCCCCCGGTATCCGTTTAAAGAAAAATTCACTTCTATAAGTGTACGGAGCATCTAGCGCATTTTTATAAAATAATTATATTATTTGTATACCCATCACTACCTATCGAGTTCAGAGATACAAACAATTAGATCTAGCAACTTTCATTGTGATTGGTCTAACGATGTAGGGGTTTATCAATTTCATATCCATCTATACCAATATTATATTTATTATTAATTAAAAAGGAGAAACGCATGTTTACAATTTTTTATCCGTATCTACAAGTTAACAAAATTGACTTAACTAGGGATTATATTGTCAATGACTTTGCGGATGTATTGTTACAGCATAAAATCGTATCGTTTTACAAATTGAGTGATAGGATCTGAAGATTGGGTAGAGAAGATGTGTGTAGCACGTGTAGAGCGACCTTACACAGCTCTTCGTATAAAGTATTATGTGTCACGGAAGTGTGACCCTCGCGGCACCCTGTCAATCTTTTTGTCTCCTTGTCACGGCGCTAATTGCTTTACAATTTTACGTCTCTTTTTGACACAAATATTATTTATCTAATATTTAATCATTAATCTATTTATCTAATATTATTATGTTACAAACTAGCGGTGCTTCGCGTCGCTATACGCAATTAGTTTCATCTCGTAACTTTATTTTTACTCATAATATTGGCAATTATTATATCCAATCAATTGAACAAATAAACACTTCCCGTGTACAAAATTTCATAAAAATCGATAAACCCGTCTTTCAGTTGAATCCGCAAAATACAAACGGACAAGCAGAGAAAACGTTTAATTTATAGATGAATGAATTAATTACTATGAGTACTTTATTGTACTTTTAGTTTGCACACTGGCGAGCTTAATGCTATAAAGGATTTTCTTCCAGCTAACCAGCGGTAAAGTGGAAAAAATTATTATTGTTAATTTCAATAATTGATGTTGTTGTGATATGATTGTTGTTGTTAAATTCAAATATGTCTGTGTCTTATTTTTATTAAATATTTTTTTAGAGACTCTGATTTTGGTTGTATTTTAGCTGGAAAACAATGCTTAGTGGTATTAAGCTCTCTAGTGTGCAAAATACATTTAAAAACTTTTATTTATTATATAAACTTTTAAAAACAAATGTTCTTTTGGCGAAGTACGAAGTATGTTTTTAACCCGAACATTTCATACTTCCGAAAATACAAACCGAAAAATAATAGTTGGTACGAGATAAATAAATACATATAACATTTAATTTCGTGTCTACAAATATTTGAGTTCGTCACTCCTAATTGAAGAGGTGATCAAGTACCACAGCGCGTTCCGACTGAGAGGTGTTAGACGGATTGCTGCAAATAGGATGTATGTAGGGTTGTCGTCTAAACTTTATTTGTATTCTCCGCTTTAAATGGGAATAAATTTTGAACCACATTTTTATGGTATAGGTAATATAAAAATAAATAATATAAATTATATAAGTATACTCGCGTAATACTTTTTTGAAATTATAATATTATACTTTACGTATTCCATGTTCCAACATTGTTTTATCCTAAAAGTAACATAATAATGATTTTGTGATGTTAAAACGCACAACACATTAATTTAATAAACAAGTAGAAGCCCGATCTTTGACCGGTATCTTAAAAAAAAAAACACATATATGAGTGAACTTTGAATGTAAAAAATATTATCTAAATAAAAAATTTCATCCAAATCGTTTGAGCCTTTATACAAGAATTTCTCACTTCATAATATTAGATATAACTTAACATTGGAAAGAATTAATTTCTTGGAACTTATATTTTTAGTTACAAGAAATAAAATTGATTGTCTAGAATCTTTCTTTTTCGGAGTACTTATAATATCCTCTTCAAATTATAACTCCTTTAGATCTGTTACCTATCGTCTCTACGATAGAGTATGAACAGTTTTCGGAAGTAACTCATCCATTTTTATGAAATGTGCAAATTATAAGTATAATAATAAATTAAAAAAAAAAAAACAAATATTCTGTTGTTCTCTGTCAAAATACTGAAAATGTATCACTGCTTCTGAGATAAAAATAATAATAATTAAATAGATGCTGTTTTACCTAGCTTTAGTTTGTTGTTGGATACTCGAATTAAGGTGTGTGGACCATGGAAGGCCACTGTAAGGAATAAACAGTTTTTATTAGTTCATTTATTGGATAAATGAAAGAAACAAATTATTAATTAACACTTTGTTTTATTGTGTAACATATAAATTACTTTTTTTTATTCTAGATATTATCACTATTTATTAAACTTAATTTTTAATAAGCTCTTCCAAATGGCCTTTCAAGGAACAGGGCTCCATACAAGGCCAATATTATAATCAGTCGTTCAAGTTAAAACTAGAGTTGTAATAATCAAAATATCCGCTTTAACTAAAACTACATTAAAAGCTCTTCCATTTAAACGAAACATTAAATGCTTAACACATTATAATCTTCTTTAAAAAACTCAACTAACATTCCTTGAATACCATCGTATAACTAAGAATCTATTAATGGAAATAACTAAAAAATTATAGTATTTCAGGATCATCAGATCGTCAGGAATATTAAAAATCAACCATTCCTGAGATTAAAAAACGAAAATATTAGAAAACTTAAATTCGGAAATAAACTTATAAACTAAACAGGGTAATAATTTTGGATACGTATTTTAATCACAATCTGAGCATAAAAATACGAGATCTTTTTTAGTAAGACCAATACACTCCTCGTGATACCACTTTTGATATTCGCTACATTGTCTCATGTCTTCGATTCTACACTCGCCACATGCATGACTGTACCATTTCTTTTCTTCAGCTTCTGCACTTTTCTTCGTCTCTGTTTTTAACCTTTTGCTGTTTTCGTCTTCTAATTGTTTTGTTAGAACAGTTGTCTTCCCCATAATTTTAGTACTGTTACCGCTTAGTAAATGGTTTCAAAGTGTGCGTCTTGGAATAATGAATTTTAACGCTGCAGCATTTGTATTAAGTTGATTATTTTGTATTGCTTCCATGGCACGTCTTTAACTATCTTCATCCCATGTACTACCTCTTTTTTTAAGATTTGAACCTGACATTTTTGAAATCTGAAATTTGCGTATAAAAAGTAATCATCTGTTGAATCGACTTATTCTTATAACGATATTTACAGACTTAACATATACATGAAATAAATTTAAAGATATATCAGCATCTAATATAATAATTTTGAAAGATATCTCTATTCAGTCTGAGTTAAAAAGTAGAATAATCCTCATAAATAATAATAATATTATAAACACAAAACATTGTTTCAACTTTCCCGGTACGTATTTATAACTAAAAACGAAGTGTTCATATTTTCATGATTTGTAAATGTTCCTAGTAAGGCCCATGTACCCTAGCAAGGTCAACGGTCAAATTTTTGATTGGCCTTGTAAGGAACCACCGGCTTTCATAGGAACTATAATGATATTTTAACTGAAATCGAAGCAAAATTATTATCTTTTTCTTTAGTACCATAACAAATCCTTATACGACAACTTACTGTAAAAAAATAATAAATAATAATAGGTTATTTACATAAAAACATACCTTTTACTGTGCACGCGAATTACAATTTTAACTTCGAAGACAGAAATCTACGAAGCAAGGAACCGTACCAACAAAATAGCTACGCGAGCGACTCGCCGCCGCGTCTGTGTCTTTGAGTTTCATGATGTAGCTTAGTGTGAGTGGAAGGAATTTATCATCACAAGACAATAACTATGACTTTTTTATAGTTGGCCTTCAAAGGAGCATGGCCTTCCATGGTCCACCCACCTTATTTAGTGCACACGCGAGTATTTCATACTATACTTAGGCCTTGCTGTGTGTGCCATTTATAAGCTATTAAGCATTTTTGTATCATTTTAGATTATTTTTAGACAACTATTGGCTTAATTATAAATATATAAAAAACACACGTAAATGTTTTGAACAATATAATTAAACATATAGGTATTAGTTGGGCATACAAATATTATTTTCTTTAAAGTATCAACCCTACATTGTCCAGGTGGCAGATATCAAAGCATTGAATTTACCGCTCCGACGAAAAACGTTTCGTTTTAAGCGCCATTCAACGAGACTTACTGCTCTGCGGTACCTACTGTTTTCTTAACAAATATTATTTTTTGCTCCACTTACACATTTATCTAAACCATAAATTGATATCGTTCTTTTTTTATACAAACAATGATTAGTATAAATATTTAACTACCTATTACATGTATTGCATGTTTAACTAAGTTGTAAACTTTACCATTTCCCAATATACCATTACCAGTATACCATTTTATTTAGCATCAAATAATATCTGTAAATGACTGAACTTAGGCCTCGTACAATATCCAATCACAGTTTTAAAATCCACAGTAGGCCAAGGTACACACACATGTAGATGGAGTATCGTGCGGGCCGAAAGAGGGCAGTAGCGAGCCCATGCTGGTATACACTAGCTTGGGACAATGCATTTTGCGGGATGACGCATTTTATTTCTTTAGGTGTTTTGGTTCGTTTTCTTTCGCAATTGCTGGAAGCCCACATTCATTCATTTTACGAGAGCCTTTCGTTTTTTGCAAAGAAATGAAGATATAGAGAGAGAGCATTATTATTATTATTATATACAATTCTTTTTGAAAAATAAGCCTTTTTCCTATTTTCTTTGTAATTATTCTTCTTTATAATAAACCGATTTAGTTATTATTTTTATAAATATTAGGTCGAGGAAAAAGTATTTTTGCATAACGTAGGTATAAAACTTGTTATAAAATTTCTTTGGCTGTACTATTTGTATCTGGCTGATTTTGGTAAAGTTAAAAGGTTACATTAAAAAAAAAAAAAATAATTTGTTTCCCGCAATTTTTCATTTGTTTTTCCTTCTGTAAAAATGAGTAAATCGATTTTAAAATAAAAACATTTTAAAATATTATTACAAAAAAGGCAAAAATACAATTCAACCAGCGAAAAAAAATTGTGATGTTTATGGACCTAATGCAGTGTCAGTAAGAGTAGGACAAAGTTGATTCAAACTGTTTTAGTCCGGAAATTTTGATGTTAAAGATGCACCTCGCTCTGGTCGCCCTGTTACGAATAAAATGGACGCCATTTTTGAAAAAATGGAGCAAGATCGGCATATCCGTGGTGACAATCTATCTGAAGAACTGGAAATTGACCACAAAACAGTTTTAACCCATTTGAAGAAAGCTGGCTATACCAAAAAGCTCGATATTTGGATGCCACACGAGCTCACTAAAAGAAACCTAATGAACCGCGTACTCATTTGCAATTCATTATTGAGACGTAATGAAACCGAGCAGTTTTTGAAGAGATTGATAACTGGTAATGAAAAGCGGATCACGTACGACAAGAACGTGCGAAAAAGGTCGTGGTCTAATAAGCCTGGTATAACTCGAAATACGGTGATGCTGTGTGTATGGTGGGACTGGAAGGGCATTGTTTATTATGAGCTTTTACCGCCCGGCAAAACCATCGATTCGGATCTCTACTGCCAACAACTGATGAGATTAAAGAGAGCAGTTGAGAGAAAGTGGCCGAAATTGATCAACAGGAAGTGTGTGGGTCTTTCATCACGATAACGCTAGACCACACACATCTTTAACCACTCAGTTTGGCCACTAGTTTGGCTGGGAGGTGTTAGTGCATCCAACATATAGCCTTGACCTTGCACATTCAGATTTTCGCCTGTTTTGATCTCTTCAGAATTCTTTAGGTTCTGTAAGGTTAACATCAAGAGAGGACTGCCAAAACTATTTGTCGCGTTTTTTTGAACAGAAGTCCCAAAGTTTCTACAGCAACGGGATCATGTCTCTACTACAAAATGGCAGAAAGTCATCGAACAAAACGGCACATATATAATGTAAATAAACTATGAAAAAAAATCTCTTGAGTTTTCATATAAAAATGCGAAGAAACATTTTCCCTGACCTATTTATAATAGCGTTGGCTCGCGGCTCCGCACGCTTTTATCAATACGCACGAATTATTTAGTTGTTTTATTTTTAATAATATTGTTAACAATTCATAAGCCGTATCAATTGAGGAATGGCATGTACTTCCCGTGTACAATTTTCATCATTATCGGTTGAACGTTATTAGTCTATTCTACGATTTCTAATGTATTATTAACGATTCTTATAACCTCTAAATTATGGAATGTTGTATGCTTCCCGTCTAAAAAATTTGATCAGAATCGGTTAAGATTTTTTTTTAATGATTTCTATAAGTTACATTGAAAATTGTTATTGCCCGTTTAAAAGTAATTACATATACTTCTCGAAACAAAGAGACGAAAATTGAAAAAAATTTATACTGTTATCTTGAATTATGATATACTTTTACATTTTTAAATTTTTTTATATTTACATTTAGTAAAAAACTGTTATTTAGTATAGAAGATGACTAGACGGAGGTAAGTTTTCCACGAGACTTCAAAGATGTTCCACTGTTATTATTATGTAAGACTTTCTTCTACTTCTTCCTAACTTGGCAACTAGTTCTCTTCATTGAAGACCATTACTGCCATTATCTGATTGTCGAGTGAATATAGAGTCCTGTCTAGGGTTGACACCCGTACCTACCATAATATAGTATTATACTATATTTTAGTCAATTGTACCATAAAGAAACATTTTAAGAAGGAAATAACATCAACATTTTAGATGTCTACAATATTATGAAAAAATATAAAGAACAAGTAAGAGCATCGGCAAATGGATTACTTGTTGGATAAGACACAAACAGAAAAAGGAATGAAATATAAAAAACCTCCCGAATTTTCTATTGAGATTAATAGGAACCTGATGTTATTGCTGTTGTTGATTGAGAAAAGTTTAATATATTTAGATAAATTGATTGATTTTAACCCAACTAATTGAGTTTAACCAATGTCAATTTCTGAATTTAAACATGAAAATTAAATTTTAAAAACTTGAGAGCATAAAGGATTCTTTAAATTTAGCTAAGAAATTAAACATTAATAACGTCAACAATTTGTATTCAGAAATATTAATTTTAATTGAAATTATTTCAAAAATAAGCAAACAAATATGTGTTTGAATGTAAAAATACTGATGAAACATGGCAAATGCTATTCAAAAGCACAGAAATTTATTAAATATATTTTGAGAGGTAGGGTGAACTAGTTTGGAGATTTCTCTCAACTTGGGGCAATCCAACTAGTGGAGTACCTCCACCCTACAAAAGATCGCAACTAAATTACTGTGTTGTGTTCCTGCGGTAAGTATATAGGGTTTCCAGTGTTTTTTTGGGTAGGAGGGTTTAAAGTCGGCAACGCGCTAGTGATTAGTAGTGATACCTATGGTATTTCAAGCGTCCATAGGCTACGGTCGCCGCTTACCACCAAACGAACCGTATGCTTGTTTGCCAAAATATATTGCTGTCGGGGGACCGGTCTGTGGAATCCTTTTTAATCTAAGGGTCCGCGGAACACTTTAATCTAAGAGGTCCCCTGGCCGCAATGGCAATTTTATTTATCTGTTTAGTCAGCAACAAGTAACTAAATGATCTTTCGCTTTGTTAATACAGATTAAGTAATAAAACTTGTTGTTTACTTTTTAGTTCTTTTTTGGCTAGAGAGTTGTGTTTTATAAAAAAAAAAAATTACTTTTATTTTATACATTTTAGTGTAAATTATTTATTTTTGGAATGTGATCATCGAGAACTTCAATTTGATACCAATATTGTAATCATTCAAGAAAAAACATTCACATTTCAAAATGGAGCCATACGCCAATTTTCAAAAAACCTAGTGTTACTCGGGATGATGTAACGGGATTCCAATGACATCCTAAATCAATTGTGGCTCTTGAAATTTTTAATGATGTACAATAAAAACAGGTCCCACTTTCTTCTGATAGGAATTATATTATAGTGTGGTAGGTGTAGGTGTAAGTAATTTTCTAAAGTTTCATGCGACAGATTCTAAAGCGTAGGTACATAGTTCGTAAAATATTGTGTATCAACGCTGTGATAATTTTCTGTATTAAAATAACTAATAGCTTATTTTTAACTATATAGATAAGTAATTAACTAAACACAATAAGTATATACACACAAATCACAAACATAATTAAATTCAAGCAAAACCATACAATTCGCACGGTAAAATGAAACGCAGGAGCGCCGCTCCAGATTTGGTTGATTTATCTTTTATCTTAAATATCTGTTGTTTCACGTGTCGGGCCATGTACAATGTTCTCTTTCGAACTCATTGAATTCCGTACTTACTATCCATGCACTGTACTTTGTTTTTTGCCAAATCTTTTTATAGTCCGTAATTGTTTTTAGTGAAATGCTGTGTTTAGATACATGTTACCTACCTAAAATTATTAAGTTAGGAGAAGTAAAAAAATATAAAACATATTTTGTTGCGTAATTTTTTATCGAGTGCTGCACATCACCAGCGCTCCATAGGACGAACCGGCACTGTCCTAAAAATCGAAATCTGTTCAGGCATTTAAAAATTATGGTGGAATAAAGGAACTCACATACAATACGTGAACCCTGAAAGATTACACTGCTTTTTTTGGGCAGTTAATAATTATATTATAAATCGTGACAAATGAACAAGTCCGATCGAGCATGGAGTAGGTACTGCTCTCATCTTTAAGACGGATCGGCCAACTAACAACTTGAGGCATTGGAGGCAATCGAGCGGTGTACCAAAAGACTCATTTGCAACGATTCGCTAGTTGCAGTCGCTAGTCGCTAGGCAAGGCTGCAGAGCCTTGAATATCGCCGTAAAGTTGCCAGTTTATCGGTTTTTTACCGGATACATTTCGGCGAGTGTGCATTATAATTGCACAATTTAATATCCCCATGCCACTTTCACCATCGGATGACAAGAGACACAGCGAAGCGTCATCGATTTATGGTTGATATTCTACGAGTGCGCACAAAGCATTTTGCTAGCACATTTATCCTGCGCACCGTTAAAGAGTGGAACATTTTGCCGGGATTTGGTATTTCCCGATAATTACAACCTGAGAATATCCTTCAAATCTCGAGTCATTCGAGTGAATAGGTACCTTCTAGGAAAGCGTGCTCCATCGTAAACCACATCATCACTTCTATGCAGGATAGCAGGAAAACAGCGCAAACGCCGCAGTAGGCATGGCCTGTCACAAGAGCGAGATCGCGTCACAAGTGCGAGCGAGACGCACTATATGTTTAAGTAGTTTATATCATATTTATAGCCTTTAAATGTATTATTTTTAAGTTATTGTTAAATTATTAGAAAACCTTTTAGTTTCAACACACGAATACAGTTTTGTATAACCAATAGAGATATAGATAATAAGAAACACATTTTGCCATGGAGGGGACTTCGTACTCACACCACACTGTCGCCCCTCCAACAAAATCCGCTTAGCCGCCCCGTCGAGCGCCATAAAAGGCCACGCTCCGCGGTACCAAGTGCACCTCCGGTCCGATCACTCTTTTCACTCGGTCCCTCCGTAATCATAGCAGGCGACCTCAACAGCGGTCACACTTGCTTTAACAGTTCGAGAGACTCCCGTAACGGGAGTATACTCGATCAGTTATGCAATGACATGAACTTTGACGTGTTAGCTCCCTCCGAACCCACCCACTTTCAAGATCACTGTCGTCCGACAGTCCTTGATGTGGCTCTATTGAAAGGTATCGAGCTTCGGATACAACTTTTAGAAGTCGTACATGAACTCGACTCCGATCACCGCCCGGTCATCCTCCGACTAGGACATCCCTCCGACCATAGTCCTCCGTCCGTCCAGGTGGTTGACTACGCGAAACTCAAACATTTACTCGCGGACAGGCCGTCCTCGGACAGCCTAGATAGGGTCCCTGACGTACTGCAGTCGGTCGCAGACGCCGACTTAGCGATCGATTCCCTCGTTGACCACCTCCAGGTCAGCATCAGAGAGGCCTCGAGAGAGGTCAAAACGGTGAGCGATCGCCGCTTTATACTCCCTGCCGACCGGCGAGCGTTAAAGACTCACTGAATACAGAGGTCACAGCTGGGACAACCTCGTAGAGGTTCTCAGACAGTCCCATCTCACATACTGGAAGTTAGCCAGATCCTTAAAAATAGAACACTCCTCCCAACTACCACCCCTCGAAAGAGGCCCGGGCCTCCCACTCGCGTTCGATAGCGAAGACAAAGCGGAGTGTCTTGCCGCAAGCTTGGAGAGCCAGTGCTCTCCAAACTGCGACAATATAGACGCCGTACATGTCAACACAATCGAATCCTCGGTACAGGAACTCAGTTCGGTCCCACCCGAGGATACCCTAACTACGGTCACATCTGACGAAGTATGTTCCGTCATTAAGGGCCTTAAGCTCAAAAAATCTCCCAGTCCTGACGGGATCCGGTAGAAGTACTCAAACTTCTTCCTGATCACCTCATAGCACTCTTGGTTTGCATATTCAATGTAAACATCGCCCACTGCCATTTCCCAGCCGCCTGGAAAATGGCCATAGTCATAGGGATACATAAACCCGGCAAAAAAGCATCGCTTCCCGACAGCTATCGCCCGATCAGTCTCTTGAATACCTTAGGTAAAATCTACGAGCGGCTCCTTCTGAACCGTCTCAAAACTGTGATAGACGAGAAAAATCTATATCCACCGGAACAGTTCGGATTCCGCGCTTGACACTCGTGCACCACCAGGTGCAACGCCTCACGGAGCACATAGCGACTAACTTCGCGAAAGATCCTCCATACCGTACGCTCGCGGTCTTCTTCGACGTCGCCAAGGCCTTCGATAAGGTCTGGCACGCCGGACTAGTCCACAAGTTACACCAGTTACAAGTCCCAGATAGGTTAGTTCACATTATCCGCGACTACCTCACCGACCGCACCTTCCGCTACCGAGCGGAAAGTGTACTCTCCACAGCCCACCCCATACGCTCGGGCGTCCCGCAAGGCTCCATTCTGGCGCCTTGTCTCTTCAATCTGTATGTCAGTAACCTACCTCGTCCTCCTAGGGTCCAGGTAGGTCTATACGCTGACGACACAGTCATCTACGCGTCGAATAGGAACAGAATTAGGCTCAGACACAGAGTCCAACGCGCAGTCACCACTCTCGGTGAATGGTACACCAAATGGCGCATAGCCGTCAACCCCTCGAAGAGCGCCGCGATTATCTTTGATCCTAGTCGAAAAGTGCACCCTGAGAGTGTCAAAACTCTCAAACTCTTCAAAGACAATATCCCCTGGGCCACCAAGACTAAATATCTCGGTGTGACCTTCGATAGAAAACTTACCTTTGATTCTCATGTCCGTGCCGTCTGTAAAACAGCCGCAATGGCCATAAGTCGATTACAGCCCCTGATCATAAGCAAAATCTCTACAAAATGTGCATCCGTCCGATTATGACATATAGCTGCGCCGCATTCGCACATATGTCAAAATTTAACATACACAAATTCCAAGTCCTTCAAACTCGAGTACTACGTAAAATCAATAACGCCCCCTGGTTCGTTCGACAGGTAGACCTTCATAGAGATATGAAACTCCCCTCGATCGAGTCTTACATCAAATACCTCTCACGATCTTACTTTGACACCGCGTCAAATCACGCGAATCCTTTGATCAAAGCTGCCGCGAATTACGTTCCAGTCCCAAACGCCACCCGCTTACAGCGCCGACCGCGTAACATCTTTACCGATCCCGATGACGAAATCGAGAAACAAATCGCATATTACTCAACCGTCTCTCTAAACAGAGCGTGTTTTCGCCCACGCCCGCGTAACCACCGTTCCCTCCGCAGGGGATGGGCGGCTAATTTCGCTCCCGCACACCCACCGCCGCGACCTCCCTTTCCCGCGGCAACTCAAGCCTAGGTCCGTTCCTCGGGGTGAAACCCTTGAGTCTGGCAGCCGCCCGCGCGATACAAGTGACACTTTACGTGCAACACTTAGCTACCCACATACAAGCATCACGTACACACATATGTACATACGTGCACACCTCACAGGTACATAGGTTCTGTAAGGAACCTTTTTTTTTCTTTTTTTGCACTAGTGAGTGTAGAACATATCTCAGATCACTAAATACACGTACACATGTTCCTTCCTTCCTCCCAGGAGGAAGGAACATGTATATCTGTATATGTTAGTTTAGCTCGATTTTACGGATAGGGTATTAGACAGATCGCGACTTCATTGCAATCGCGGCAACAGCCCAAGCCGAGGTCCGGCCACTTTGGCAACCTTGCGCGCTGGTTGCCCACGCTTTCGCGGCTGAGTGCCTTAAGCGCTCGCCCCCAAGCCCGATAAAGTTGCCCCTAAGGCTAACAGCAAGGTCAGAAAAAAAAAAAAAAAAAAGTACCAAGTGCATTCATTCTCAAGAAGTCGGCAAGAAACTACATAGCGACAAGTGCATTCGTTCTCAAGAAGTCAGCAAGAAACTACATAGCGACAAGTTCATTCATTCTCAAGAAGTCGGCAAGAAACTACATAGCGACAAGTGCATTCGTTCTCAAGAAGTCGGCAAGAAACTACATAGCGACAAGTCCATTCGTTATCAAGAAGTCGGCAAGAAACTACATAGCGACAATGCATTCGTTCTCAAGAAGTCGGCAAGCAACTACATAGCGACAAGTGCATTCGTTCTCAAGAAGTCAGGAAGAAAATAAATAGTGATAAAGACATTGTCAGCAAGTAGATAGTAACAAGTGAATATCGTAAATAGTGATCAATAAAAGTTGAATTTATAGTTATCGACGTATTTTTACTCGGCAATCCAGTAATAGTTTTCAAAGTGCGGAAACCACGGAATCAATAGTCCATAGTATAGACCAGAGCTATCGTCTGGTCACTTGATAACCCGCACAACTTCCAATCACTCGAGGTAGTAGACAGACGCAAGCCTATCTATAGTTTGAAAATAAATGTGTTACTTTATTTTTGTCTAAATTTCCCAAAAGTATTACATTTTTTGCTAATTTTTAATCTAGAAAGAGAGTAGAAGTAAACTGAACACACACCTAATACAGCCATCTCGCGAGTTTTTCAGTAATTAAGTGAAAACTTGTCATTTCTTTGTTTATATTTGGGTACATTCAAAAAATTTTATGGTTTTTATCAAATCATAAAACATTGATACTCGATTTTCTGTAGGGAAGTATCGATTCACTGAATTGAAACAGCAATCATTAACAATTTACAAAAAATTATTGCTTTGTTCCAAGAAATGGATTTTTGATTTATATCGATTAGATCCCTCAGCCACCCTCTGTGGCAAATTTAAATGTCAGAAACAGGGTTGTCAAACTGTGAGGAATTCCCACAAACTGTGAGGAATGTTTAGTCGATTAGGAATTTGGTGGGAATTGGCTTTATATGAAGAAGTGTGTGGATTTTAACGTTTTACCATTTATTAAGTTTTACCATTTTATGGATAGTAACAATTATAGCCTCACGATGAACGAAATTAACATATTTTCTTAATACCTGTCGTATACTCCTAGTTTCTATTCTGTAACAACTTTAGATCAAATTATATTTTTGTAATTTGGAGATAATTTTTTCGATAGAAGACTAATGTTGACAGTTGAATACGCTGATTAGGTACTAGTACGTATAACTGCTTACGACTTATTATTATTTACTTGTGAAATAGTAAAAGTGTTTTGATGATGTCTCAGTGATAGCGTTCTCAAACATGACATCGACCGTTCAAATCATAGTTATTTGAATTTAATAATAGGTTTGTAGGTACTAATAATATAATATACATACTCAAAACAAATCTTAATTTTTTTTACATTAATGTGTCATCATTAATGACTATAGTAATGAAGCAATGAATTATTATCTGAAAAATGAGAGATCAACAAACCACGTCCCATAAGAACCGTTGAACGAACGAAACGCGCATGTCGCCCATTTACATGGGTATTCTCATACGTTTAAGTTTAGCGTTATCATGGCTATGTATCTCTCCTTAAAATTGAGTAAAAACTTAATGCTTACCTGCATTGTATTAGTAAGTAACAATGCGCACTTTTATTTGAAGTTTTACTTCTTTTGGCGTTTTTAGTACAAACTAGGGCTGCTATGCTGCATGCATATCGCCATACGATGAGGTTAGCGATCAATGATAAAATAATGTCACCGTTTAAATATTCTAACAAATTGGAAAAAAGTCAGTAAATGTATATTATTATCATTGATCCTATCACGGCTGCGAGCTGACGGCAAATCAGGGACACCAGTTTGGAGGCTTCCCCCATTTTGGGAGAAAATAATGTCGCTGGTAAAATTTTTAGGGAAGAAAATTTTGGCACCGGGGAATTTTCACACACGGTCATTTAATTCCAAACTAATCAAAACTTATAATATGGTAACTAAACAGCTGATATACATACATATATAGATATTTCACCCCCAGACACACACAACTGACATTTATGCTCATAACACAAAGTCAGTCATGGTCGGGAATCGAACCCGCACCCTCTCGGCTCAATAATAGCGTTTACTACTACTGCATCACGAGGCCTGTCTGAGCCTGAATTTGGGGAAGAACTTTATCTGCATAGCTGTACTACTAACTACTATTTCTACTCAGGGTTCACACCCTAAAGCGTGGCAATTATCGTACTATCAGCTTTTAAATTACCGTATTTTCCTTTATTGTACCCAAAACTATCGTACTTCACAAATTTCTGCTCCAGAGGACCTATTTTTTAAATTTTTATATTGCAAAAATTATCGTATTTTAAAGTGAAACTTTTATTAGATCGTCTCAAACTTTTTGGTCTGTGTGTTGCATGTCGCGTAACGAACGACCGCGGAGTAGGAATAAAGTGAAAGGCGCTAGCCAGAGCAGCCAAGGCCAATAATTAAAGGAATATTATTCCAACATTTTTTAGTTAAATGTCTATAATGTGAAAAAAGTTTCACTTTTACCGTGGTTTCATAAAACCACACAATGACTTTTTTTCTTATAATTTGCTATCGTACGCCATTATCGTAAATGTACGATATGTACACGTACGGATGGAAACCCTGCTTCTGCTAATGCCATCTCTAATATTTTAATTCAAACTTCACATACTCGTTTTTGACGTGACAACGTCTTATAATTCGATGGAGCCGGCTGCACGCACGAAAAAACATGACTCATGCGGCGTTACCTCGCTCTGAGGCGTTCCATTTAAGGATTGAAGTGCAAGCGGGAGCGCGGAACGAGCGACAAAGAGGCACAATTGGCCTCCGCGTTCGGCAGCGTTCGACATCTGTCTCTCTCCTACTTGAGTGAGCGATGCGTCCGCGTGGACAGCTGCTATACAATAATACATTTATATGTTTTCGTCAATTATTATGTGCAGTGAAAAGTAAATGTGGTGTCAATTGTTTATAACAACGATAATTGCGGAGATAAAGGTAATGATTCTTTCGATATTTAATATATGTTCAGTGATATATTGTCGAATATTCGTGCTCTCATCATTAAATAAATAGCATCGGTCCGCTAGTGCAGCGATTGTATGTTATGCTATAATTGACAAAACTATAACAATAAGTTAACAGAACTATTTCACTATGAGTAAAAAATCAATTGCTTTACTATTCGATCGAAATAATTATCGAGCGTAGCTATGATTTGATGATCCTATCATCGTCCTATTCTCAACAGAATAACACAAATTGTAAGAAGTTATATATCACACATGTTTAAAAGTTGCAAATAAAAGTTGTAAAACAATTGCTCAAAGCACATTCATACTTGTAAAAACTCAGTACATTGTAAAAAAAAATTTGACATAATTGTATTTATGCGTACAAATAAATGTAACTTGATCAATTCAATTGTCATTTCTGTTTACCTCCTTCTCTATATCCATACAAAATATCTATCAAACAAATAAAATTAAAATTTTCTTTTGAGAAATGATACCATTCCATTAGTATTTTCTTATGACGTTGTCACGTTCAACTATCGTCAGTAAACCGACTTTACAGACAACCGATGTTTTCAAAATATTTATGAATTTTTATAGTAGCTGGACAAATTGACTGTACTGTCTCTGTTGGATGATGTACTTTCTCTCTTTCTCTTCAACTCCCTTTTCTTTTAGCGTTCCTGGTTCAAAGATGGTAATTATTGCCGCAACGAGCAATGTAATCCATTATTCCTACGCAATGTATAACAAATTATTGAAGACACTATTATTCTACTATCATCTGTCCTTTATTATTGTTAATAATGGTAATAGTCGGCAGGCGTTATTGCAACGTGCGAATAAGCAAGCATTATGTAGGTAACCTTTAGGACCTTTAGGTCTGAAAGAGAGAGTATTTTCACGTTTCTCACACTCGACATTACATGCGAATTAAAATTTTTTCGAATTTACGATAACAATCTCGGCCTGTCATTCCCACAATTAAGACGAATCTAACGACACCTTATATGATAAAACCCCTCAAGCCGTTTAGGCTATAGAGCGTGCCAAAAAAATAGACATACATACATATATACGCTGGAAAAACATAACCCTCCTTTTTCACGGTCGGGTAAAAACAAATGTTACATTGCATATGTTTCTATAATTTTTATGGTAGAGATTTTTTTTATTTCATATTATATATGTACTGTATAAAGTAAGACCACGCACCGGAAAGCGCAGCGTAGGACGGCCCCCCACTAAATGGAAAGACGACATAATAAAGGTCGCTGGGAGCCGTTGGGTGCAGGCCGCACAAGATCGGTCCCTCTGGAGATCTATGGGGGGGGCCTATGTTCAGCAGTGGACGTCCTGCGGCTGAAATGATGATGATGATGATGTATAAAGTATGTGGTTAAAGTTATACATTTGTTATTTACGAAGCCGCTTAATAGCTCTGTTATCTATTTACTATACCTACTGATAGAAAATCAATACAACAGATAAGAACACATGAAGAAAGCAAATGTGACTCCCATATAGTCACATTTTTCTAGTGAAAACTTCTTTAGCATCGTTGTGATTTGAAAGGCGATGAATCGAAACGAAAAGCGAAAGTTTGTTGTTGCCACGCAATAATGAATTTTATTACCTCGCCAAAAAGACACGAAATAAAAACTTTTTAGACAATATTTATACATTTTGTTACTGATTGATATTGTCTTAGTTTACCATGGATATTTCAAATTGAATTTTATTACCTCACTAAAAATGCACGAAACAAATCTTTTTAGACAACACTTATGACATTCTGTTACTGATTGATATTTTGTTAGGTTATCATGGATATTTCAAATGTGCATTAATCGAAAATGATATTGTGAATAATGATTGTGAGTACTTGTATGTACATTTTCATAAACTATAGTTCATAGTGTATTTATTTGATCATTTTCTGAATTTAAAAAAACATATAATTGAAGGTTTAACTTCTACCACATGTGAATTGCACACATATTTTTTTTTTTTGTTTATCTGGTCAGAATATGTTTTATTTACAAATTAAAAAAGTAGTAAATTGTTTCCTTATGTAACATGGTACTTTTATGATTCTGAACACGAATCCCCGCCTATTAAAGCTGCTTATAAAAAAAATAAAGAAAAATTTAAAGGAAGGCAGGTTTAAGTTTTTTGGGGAAAATTAGCTGAAATAATATAATTTTGGGGAAATTTCGAAAATGCAATCTGAAGACCCTGCGGCAAATACGGCAATCAATCGATCACCAACTAATTATTGTTTATCTTTGAGCAATCCATAGGAGCAATCGTTGAGTTCGAGTATTTTTATAATGTAATATTATGTATTATTTCCTGGTCAAAGTGATTAAAAAATGTATAAACGCCGTCAGCACAATCTACAACTAAAAAATAGACTGCAAACTTTTAAATTGTAATATATTACAAATTAATTGTACAAGGATTCACAATAAAAAACGATTGTTTAGAAAACAATAATGCTTCCGGGAATTGGAGTTTTTGGGACTGGTGCAATTGCTAAAGTTCTAGTGCCATTTCTGAGAGAGAAGGGGTTTCCAGTGGAAGCAATATGGGGAGTAAATCTTCAGGAAGCCGAAGCCGCCGCAAAAGAACTTAAAATACCATTCTTCACGAATAAAATCGACGATGTTTTATTGAAAAAAAATGTGAGCTTAGTTTTTATCGTATGCGCTCCAAATCTGCACGCACAGATATCTGTGAAAGCACTCGGAATAGGAAAGCATGTTGTGTGTGATAAGCCAGCTGGACTTTGCCAGGCGGAAGCTTTAAAAATGGTGCGTGCCGCTCAATACTATCCAACATTAATATCCATCGTGAACCACTCACTCAGATTCTTGCCTGCATTTAGCCATATGAAAAAATGTATTCAAGAAGGTTATCTTGGCAATCCTGATGAACTGACCTTAATAGATGTAAGAGTACAAATGGGGCCACTATTAGGTGATACATATAATTGGTTGTGTGATGATACAATGGGTGGAGGAACCCTTACTTTAGTTGGTAGCCATGTCATAGACTTGGTGTCATTTCTTACAGGACAAAGAGTTGTTAAAGTTCATGGTGTATTAAGAACATTTGTGGAAGAAACTGCTAAAGTAAATGGAATTAGAAAGATCACAGCACCAGATTTCTGTACATTCCAATTACAAATGGACAAAGGTTTACTTGTAACTGCTACACTTAATAATCATCTGCCAGGCCCCTGTTTCAACCAAGAGATTTATGTTTGCAGTAAAAAAGGTTATTTAGTTGTGAGAGGTGGTGATTTACATGGTAAATTACACAAGAATAACTCTACAAAGAATTTCCAAGAAGATGAGGGGAAAAGACATGACAAGGAAGATGTAATTTATGTTGACATTGAGGATTTAAGTTGTGCATCAAGTGTTGTTCCCAAACCATATATAAAAGGTCTTTGTAAAATGATCAGTGCATTGAAAGAGGCTTTTTTACCAGTTCGAGAACAGATGGACTGGTTTAAAGAGCCTGTAAAAGCAGCCGCTACATTTGAAGATGGACAACGAGTACAAGCAACTATGGAGGCATTAAGACAATCAAATGAAGATGGCTGCTGGATTACTGTTCAGTTGTTAACAGAGCCACCAGATCCAAATCCAGCTTTATCAGCTGCAGTGAGACGTACTGCCATATCACTACAATAGTTATGAATTATAATTTAAATTATGTTAATATGCCATTATTATGTACCTTTGTTTTAAGTTAGCTTGTTTGCATATTGTTAGGATATTAAATAGATCTGTTTGTTTAGTTGTAGTAATAAGTTATTTGTAACCTTTTATTTATTAATAAATTATTAATTTTACAGTAATCTATTGTATAAATAAAAATTAAATTTTGTTCATTGATTGGTAAGCACATCAATTCAGAAGCGCTGGACCAATTTAGATAATTCTTCTTATAACATTAGTAATAATCTGAATAAGGTTTTTAGAGGAATAAAATTAGAAAGTTCCCAGAAAACATTTAAATTCTTGATAATCTTCTTCAAAAGGAAGGGTTCTCATATCAATTGTATATTTTTTATAGATGTTTGAGCATAACTTCTTTGTTTATGAAATGATTTACAATCTTTTTTTCACTGGAAAGCTATACTACAAGTGTGGTCCCATTTTATTTCATTGGCTTTGGACCTTCTACTTTGATGATACACTAGGCAATTCCTCAAAATAATTGAAGTTGTTTTTCTTTTTGTTAATTATTGCCTTGTTTATCATATTTTTGTATAAACTCAAGACCATAAATCAAAGAATGGATATGCTTAATGCTTTCTTTTTGTTTATGCACATGGATAGGTGGCACTGCAGTCACATTCTTGATTATTGGACAGGGTGGAGTGTCTGCTAGGCCAGCTAGTGTACAATAAAAACAAACAATAAAGTCTATGCGCAATGTGCCTTTTTTAGTAAACTCTTAAAGATAGTTTCAGAAATATCAGACTATTCAAGTGTTTGCAAAATTGACTAAATTCACTAGAATATAAAAATTTACCATCAAAATTATTAATTAACATTGATTGAATTGTTGTACAATAGTTAAACTTTCTTTGTGGCGATGATAGTACATAATAAAGTGTTACAATGCTATTTAACTTATTTCAATTAGATTTTTTTTTTATAAATTAGAGTAAACAAATCATAAAGGTTATTTCTTTATAACTATTCTAAGTAATTATATCCATAGTGGATAGAATTATAGTTTATGAAATACATGTTGTTAGTCAATTAGCCTTTTCACTGTTGATATTATTGTTATATCCATAATTATTAAGATTAATTTTTAAATTTATTCTGCTGATAAATTTAGATATAAGATCCTATTTAATGTTTCATGCTTGCTGGCGGAATTCTCATAGAAGTCTAAATGTTAGTCTTGAAAATTGTTTTATGGTGTAACTAACTCTTTTAATTTTTAATAATGAACACATAAATGTGTGATTCAAGGTCTAATGAAACTTTTGTGACTTATCAAATGTTATTTTACGCCTTATAATTGCTTGTCATATTAGGTTTTGCCCGCAGCTTCGCTCATGCCATTTTAAAAATATAATTCTTATCATTTCTCCATACAAATTTGAAATCTCCGTTACATAATTTTCAAAAATCTGTTCTTAGCAGATGCCTACGTCATTATAACTATTTGTGTCCCAATTTTCAGTCCAATCCATTCAGTGCTTTGATATATGTATTGATAGATTAGTCAGTCATGGTTTCCTTTTAGTAAGCCCCACTATTGAGGCGAGAGGTCGCGGGTTCGATCTCCGCCCATGACTGACTTTGTGTGATGAGCATAATTAATTGTCAGTTATGTGTCTGGGTGTTAAATATCTATATATGTATGTATAGGCTTTTTAGTTACCATAATACAAGCTTTGCTTAGTTTGTAATTAAATGACTGTGTGTGAAATTGTGCCCCCATATTTATAAAAAAAAAAAACATTATTTAAAATTATACCCAGAATGAATAAGACATCAAATTTTAACATTCTTATTTTTCTGGTCATGAATTTACAATTTGACTGTTAACCAATTGTAGTGCCATTCATCATATAAATATTAATAGGCGCCAGTAAAAATAAATAATGTAGGTACCTATCAAGATACTTCGCATTGATATTGATACTTAAGATGTTTCAAAATATACTTACCAATTGATATTTATGTAAAATGCATTTTCACATTCCTTAAATCAAGATACAATGCTATTAATTTTGAATTGTCATTGCTTGTGCTTAACCTGTTCAGATAAACACTTAGAATTATTTGCTCAATAAATATGAGCAAATATGACCCATAGTGATCAGTAAAAGATATAAGAAGGCTAATCCATAAATGACTTATTTGCTTGTTTACAACCATGTGAAATTTATGAAGCTTGTAATCTCTATCTCTATTGTAGTCTCTATGTATTATATTCAACTGAAACATATGATTTGTTTAATTAGGTAGGTACCTAACAATTTAAACCTTTTTTTAAAGAAAATATTATATACTTAGGATTTACTGATAGCATTATCAACTATTTTAATACATTTGCATACACTTATTACTTGAAATTGCTGTAAATGAAATATGATGATGTATGGTATTTATTAATTGTGCAGAATATATATTTGTATGTTTACAGTATTTTAGAATTAAAGTAAATATTTTAAATACCTATGCTATTTGTATAAAAGCCTTTGTGAAATAAAAATATTTTTCATTATTTCTGTTAAATTACTGAATGGATTTTTAATGTTTTACATGTTTGGAATGATTTTAAAATGCATCCTATGAAGTAATAATTGCTGTGGTAGCTTTCTCACAAGTATTTGGGTTGGAATAGTTTATTGCAGAGCTATCAAGTAAAATATTGTCAGAGTATTTTTCAGTATTCACCTGAAAAGATACGAAGCTAAAATATAAAAGTTGTCAAGTGTATAATGAGTTGGTATGAACCAACTACTTTTAGATGTATTCAACTTTTATACTACTGTTCAAGTTTAAATCAAAGAGTAATTTTTTCAGTTATCAACTTGTTTTGTTACATTTACATTATAGTATTATATATAGCAAAACCGAGTGTACAATTATTAAAGTTATTCTATAAAAATGTAATATATATATACGTAAACATTTCACTTATAGATAGGCTTTCAAAAACTCTTACATTATTTACTATATACTCAACTTTTATAAAGTTACATTTAAGCTAGTTTCTTTCATTGAACCTAAATTAATTAAATATATCAAGTGTTTGTTCAGCAAACACCTTTGTGTCAGATAATGAGTTGACACAGCTTATATTCTTATACTTTCAGTGATAACTGACTATTTGTATGGTCTTTTTTAGGTTAGATTACAAGAATGGAGTAAGTGATGCAATATTTTGGAAACTTTATTGAATGTTCTAAATATGAAATAAAAAACAAATGGTATAACAATATTATAATAAGAAATGCAACGGAGATAACATCAATACATCACCCCAATGTATTACACAATCACAACTTGTTCATGCACTAAAACTACCAAATTATATCTATTAAACGGAATCATCCAAATTTAAAGCTACCACTAAATTTAGTTTTCAATCTTTGCCAGTATGTCAGTTTCTCGGAAAAGATGGTATTCCTTCTCATCATTTTCTAAGGAAACCTTGGTGCCGCCGTATTCTGGAAGTAAGACTCTGTCGCCAACCTTGACTAGGATAGGAACAAATTCACCGTTCTCCTTTCTGGAACCAGGTCCAACGGCTACAACTTCACCATGGAGTACTTTCGATTGCGCTTTCTCAGGAATCACGATGCCGCCCGCGGTTTTCGTAATGGCTTCGGCTCTCTTGATGAGCACACGGTCCAATAGTGGGATCAATCGCTTTACTGCGTTAGCCATTTTCTTATTTCTTTATTTTAGGTACGATGTGAAACAAATGAGATGTCTGTTCAGTTTTCTGAATCTAGAATATTCGAGCGAAGGCAACAGTCAAACGATACTTTTTCGCGATTGTCAAAAAAAAACGAGCTGTCAGCCAAGTCCATGCGCTTATGGTGTTGCCGTATAATTTTTGTGTCGTGTGATTTTTAAAATATTATGTTCGTTCGTAATAAATTCTGTTCGTAATTTGTGCACTTAAAAAAGTATCATTAATTAAATAATATGTAAACTGTTTCATAGTTATATAGTTTCAACAAAAATGGGATAACATTTTAAAACATAAAAGACATCTATTGTCGAATAGGAGAACTAACAATATTCTATTGTTAGTGGTCTTATGAACGCAGGTCTTATACCATTTTACATAGATTTTATTATTGAAGAATACTACGAAACCAAAATTTTCAATAGATGGCATTAGTTATGTGATTTTTGAAGAGAGAATCTGGAATCTGGATGCTTAATATTTTTTAATAAACTAATTTTGAAACTACCACGAATGATAAGTAGGTAGTATATTTACTTGTTTTTTTTTTATATTTTAAGGGAAAAAAGGGGCTAATAACGCGATGATTTTTCTTTCTTGAGAATAAAGAAAGACGATCTATTCACTGGTAAAACATGAAATCGATAAATTATACAAACTGAACTTAACAATATTTTGATGTTTACCAACACCTACAACAGTCGGAACACACTTTCTTCTATTTACTTTTAGTTGTTATATAATGTACTTGTATTTAAAAAAGAAATTGCTTTCCTTAAAACTATAAATAAACATCCAAAAGTAATTAATAAAAACGTGATGGTAAAGTTGTAGATTGTTAGTTGTAGTAGTAGTTATTTACACCCCATAAATTTTTTTTATACATAATATTGATGGTAATCTAGGTAGGTCTTGTGTATCACAAAAATATTACTGAGAATTTATTAATAATTATAATCCTAGATCGGAATAGGTAGAGGACTAGAGGAAGTAACATAGAGTAGATAATGAAAAAGGAATAAAGTCTATATTCTTAGTCTTAAACTTAATCATAAAAATGACATGAGGTTGCATAAATTGATTGATTTCATTATATCTCGCACGTAAATATGCATAAATTCGTTATAAAAATGTTTAAACACATAAAAAGGCTACAAAATACTTTACAATTTGTCCATTCTAACTACCTACGTTATGTAATACGGGTCTAGACCGCATCTACAATATTAACTTTTTAATTGGGCAACTTTTATTGTGCTTGTTTACACAAGCCGACTGGAATTCGTTTTAGTTTCGACAACGATTACCTAATGTTATTCCAGTTGAGGCTAATGCATATGCCAAAATCCGTTTTCCTTAATAAATAGAAACAAGTAGCCAATAAATATACGTAATCATGTATATTATTTACCGTAAGATCCTTGACAAAGCTGTAAGGCTGTTTTATCAACATAAAAATGTTCGAAAATAAAACGGCGTGGGTAGCAGCCCTAATGCAGTGCGCTGTGTGTCGCCACAAGTGTTCCCAGATGTACAGTAATTACGGTAGATGTAAGTAGTTTAATATCAAGTTATTCACTGTGCATTGTTCACAGTGGCTGATTTACATATTTCCCAAGTATGGGCTGTTAATTTTTCGCCCCTAGCTCTAGAATTGTCAGTTCCTAGATTATTTTTACAATCCAACAATTTGGCTGGAATTGCACAAGAAATCGTTTTTGGCTATATTTCTTAGCTAACCAAGGTTAATAAGGCGGGGTATGTGTACTACTTACACAATAATCGATTTCTGAAATGAAAGACGGCTAAATAAATTAAGTACCCAATTTTTCCGCCACTAAAATCTGCCGCCTTAGCTCAACTCAACTTAGATTGTTCGTGCACATTCTTAATGTATTCTGTGTACAAAGGACGCTGCATTTTTATCTAGCTGAAAATTCATCTGTTAAGACGAAAATGAACGCTACTTTTACATATTACACATGATGAAAGCACTATCTTACTTTACTTAAAAGAAATATATTTACCGAAGAAGAGTCCGAAGAGTATTATCCGAAGAAATCGTATTGTGCACGATAGTATAATTCTGATGTTAATAATGCGTGATTTTTGTATGAACTGAAATCATGTTAAAATCTTGTGTTTTAGGTATTTACGATGAAGAGCGGGTACTCGTACTTATGGATATCTAATAATAATTTAGTACTTAGTAAAGGAAAACAAGAATAAATACAAATCATTTATATGTCTTTTATTAAGCACTTTAAAGAGCACGCTATTTTTTTAAATAAACACTGAATTTATGTTGAAAATAGTATTTTGGGTCGATAACACTGTATTTTCATCTTCAACATCTGGCTATACCGGTCACCATTGTAAATGTAACTCAACTGTATCTGGTTATGGAATGTGCGCCGGCGCCGGCCAGTCTCGGACACACCTGCGTGTGCATCAATTACACATATTCACTCAAAGACGCCTACTTACACATTAGTAACACTGTATGAGCAATGATTATGCAAAGATAACCATTTGAATAAAATCTTGCTGGGCGTTTTTTTTTTTTTTTTTTTTTTTTTTTTTTTAGAACTGACTACACTGTTAGCCTTAGGGGCCCTATCGTCAAACATCCTATCCCCTATCCTAAAACAGAGCCGCTGCGGCTTTTACAGCTTCACCGGACTTGGGGGCGAGCGCTTAGGGCACTCAGCCGCGAAAGTTTGTGACGACCCGCACGAGGGTGCCAGAGTGGCCGAACCTCGGCTCGGGCGGTCGTCGCGAATGCGAAAAAGTCGCGATCTAACTAATTCCCTAATCTTATGAGAATTCGAGCTAACTAATATATACTCATATGCACGTTCCCCTCCTCCTGGGAGGAAGGAGTGGACCATGCGTATGTGTATTTAATAATCGGAATGGTTTTTCTACACTAACTAGCGCAATAGTCTAACTAGCGCAAAAAAAGAAAAAAAAAAGGTCCCTTACAGAACCTATGTACCTGTGTGGTGTGCACGTGTGTGTGTTCATACGTGTGTAATGTTGTGTGTGGGTAACTAAGTGTTGCACGTATAGTGTCACTTTGTATCGCGCGGGCGGCTGCCTGACCCAAGGGCTTCACACCGAGGAACGGACCTAGGCTTGGGTTGCCGCTAGAGAGGGTGGACGTGACGGGTGTGCGGGAGCGAAGTTGACCGCCCGTCCTCTGCGGAGAGAACGGTGGTTACGCGGGCGTGGGCGGTGGCACGCTCTGTTTGGAGAGACGGTGTCGGCGTAGAACGCGTTAGCTTTTTCGGTTTGGTCGGGCGGGTCAGTGAATATATTACGCGGCCGGCGTTTTCTCCGGCAGGCGTTGGGGTCGGGAACATAAGAAGCTGCCGCTTTTATTAAGGGGTTCGCGTGGTTCGACGCGGTGTCGAAATACGAGCGAGAAAGGTGTTTGGCGTATGCATGTATCGAGGAAAGGTCCATATCTCTATGGAGATCCTCCATACGAACAAACCAGGGGGCACCGGTAAGGCGGTGAAGAAACTTGTTCTGGATGGCTTGTAAGCGTTCCCAGTTCTAACTTGGCATATGTGCGAACGCAACGCAGCTATATGTCATGATCGGACGGATACACATCTTGTAGAGCGTAAGCTTGTGTCTCGTGGACATTTTGCTTGCAGCACATAACAGAGGATGTAGTCGGGCGAGGGTCCAGGAGGCCCTTTTCCTAACCAGATTGATGTGGCGTATAAAGGAGAGTCTACTGTCTAGGGTTACACCTAGATATTTGGTCGCCTTTTCCCAGGGGATCGGATTACCGAAGAGTTCAAGGGGATTGTCCTTGAGTTTTTGCGGTATCTTTGTGGCGGTTTGGTCGAAGAGCACCGCTGCGCTCTTCGTGGGGTTTATGGCTATTCGCCAGTCGTTAAACCACTTCCCGAGAGTGGTCACGGCTCTTTGGATCCTACATTTGAGGTTTCTCGTTTGCCTTTGAGAGGAGTATATGACTGTATCGTCAGCGTATAGACCTACTTCAACTTTCTCTTGAAGTTTTGGTAGGTCACTGACGTACAGATTGAAGAGGATCTTGCTGGGCCCATGAATAATTATTATGGCTTTATATTATTTCTGCTGAACAATAATTCCTAAATAAGTATTGTCAACGTTAACCATGAAGAGTCGAGTGCAATCACTTATTTCTTTCATTATTTACAAAATTATTATTATGTATATTTGCATGCATTTTCAAAGGCTTCTTATAGTCATGATAATTATTATACCATAATTATATTATTATAATGCATATGTCAAAAGACACGTCTACAAGATGAAAAAGTACCTACTGCCAGGAAGAAGTGAGTTATGGAATAAAGATTCCCTAAAAAAGAAGACTTGGTGCAGCATGTTCAGCATGACATCGAACAACTCTCAAGAGAAGGGGTGGTGAGAAAGGCACATTGGCGAATTATCACAAGACGAGATACTGAACTTCTGTGCGTAAGCGACAACAGTTTAGAGTATAAATCAGAGAGAAGTTCAAGTACCTGATGATGTTCTTGAAAATCACATGAATATGTTGGTTCCAATAGTCACTCTTGAGACCGCGAATGCGTCTCCATGGACTGAATTACAATAAATATTCTTTTATTAATTTAAATAGGTTCCATTTATGAAGTTTATTGTTTAGTTTTATCACTGTGGTCTTAGACTACAATCTAAAAATTTAATAATCATTTTCATCACTATACAGGGTATTAGTAGACCGCTCCCGAAAATGAAGACAGACGATAGTACTAATGACACCTTTGATGATGGGATGGAAAAAAAATTGATCCTGATAAAAAAAAATCATATTATTTAAACTTTTTATTAGCATTATTTATGCACCATCGTGTTAGTACAGCTAAATGAAACGATAATTTCATAAAAAATACATTACTTTACTAAAAAAAAAAACCAGCAATGAAACACAAAATCAAAAACAGCTGATGCTCGGATCAACGAACGCCCGGGCGCAGCGTCAATCTTGCGCTGCACGCAAAATCAACGAACGCCCGGGCGCAGCGTCAATCTTGCGCTGCACGCAACTAACAATCAAATAAATACTTATTTACAACATTTGTCTAAATAACTAACTTATCTACTTTGCCACTGTGCTAGTCTTTACCTAGCCACTTTCTTTCGAATTCACCGGTTGAATAAGCTAAGTACCGGGTTCGATTCCCCGCTTATGAAAAAAATACTTGAATGAAATTTTAAAAAGGATAGATTCATGCTTTTTAATCCGTCATGTAATTATGTTTATTACTCTGATGTATTCAGTTATGTACGATCTACTCAGATCAGTTCAAAAATAAGTTATAAAAAAAAATTGGTATGAAACAGCTTACCGATCTAAATCCTCCGTGGCCTTATGAGATGCGGCTCAAATTGTGCCCCATTCATTTCGAGGCAGATTTGAGCTCGGCGTTGCGTCTCCTTATGCAGTCGGGGCATAATCGTGGGGTCTTCGACACAGTCCGCACGTAGTTTGTCGAAAACATTCACGATCCTTAGGCGCATTTGGTTAGCACTATCACACTCACGATTAAAAACCCTTTCTTTCACATACCCCCACAGAAAGAAGTCTAACGGGGTCAGATCAGGTGACCGAGGTGGCCAAGCGTGTGGTCCTAGTCTGCCGATCCAGCGATCATCAAACAGCTCGGTGAGGCGCTCACGGACGAACCTTGCCACATGTGGAGGTGCACCATCATGCTGAAACCATGTGCGGCGATATTCAGTCAATGATAGGTCGTCTAAAATGTCCACTATTTGTTCATTTATAATGTTTAAATATCGCTGTCCGTCAAGTCACTGTGGCAGAAATACTGGCCCTAGTATGCGATCCTTAAATAAACCTGCCCATACATTAACCGACCATCGGGTTTGGTGCCCGGTTTGTAGAACTGCGTGCGGGTTCACCTCGGAATACACGTGTGTATTTCTTCAGTTCCACAACCCGTTTCTGGTAAATGTTGACTCGTCCGTCCAGATGACGTGTTCAATGAAATCAGGGACACGTTGTTGCTGGTATAATAACCAACGGCAGAAAACTCGCCAGCGGTCGTGATCCCCGAGTACCAAAGCTTGCACTTTGTGCACTTTGTATGGCCGCATTCGGTTACGCTTTAACACCTTATGAACTGTCCAGAACGATACACTTGTTCCATTCCGACACCTTAACAATTTAGCAATACTTCGTGTACCTAAGTTTGGATACCGGCGAACGATATCTAAAATGCGCTCCTCGGCCTGAACTGCCACTTGACTTCCACCTCCTGTCGCTACTGGAGCAATGGGTCGATTTTCCAATACTCGCTGAAATGCTGCTGTTATCAGACGAGAGTCAGCCGGATGTCGATCTGTCGGGAATCTCTCTCGGTAAATTCGCAATGCACGCGAAGCATTCCCGCGAGCTTCTCCAAGGCACATTAACATGTTACCGTATTCACGAGCACTATAAACGTACGCGTTAGGCATTATTAAAACAGAACAATAATAAAAACAACACAAACTTAACAAGATACACAAAATGTAACAATAAAATATTAACAAGAATTTAAATATCAATACGATTGAACGAATATCTGTCGCTCATGCGCGCATGAAAGTCTAAATGAAACTGTCTCAAAAACTAAAAATACTAAATTTAATAATCAATCCCGCCAAAACAAACCGGTCCTTTGGCGGTGAGCCGCGGCCGCCGTTGACGGCACTTTGTACATTTCCACAGATCGATAAAGCGTTAGACATTCCCAACTTTTATTTTATAAGCTTAGCTGTTATTTATAAAAACTATTTAATCTTTTTATCTTTGATTTTATACAAGAAAATAAAAATGAAATGGTACAGAATAATTTAATAGTTGAAATTAATTGCAATTACGATAGTCAATTAATCTATCAGAATGAATTTAAAATAGAATTCTTATACTTTATGTTAACACACTTCCGTTTTTAGTCCGGCCAATACTTTAATTTGAAAACAGGTAGGTACTTACAAAAATTACTTGCAAGTTTTATCGTGAACGCCGGCGCCGCCTCTAATTCTTTTATGTCGCTTGCAAATTTAGTACCTACACCAGCAGGCCGCGGCCGCGGCCGCGTGCCAGTGCTGTGTTAGCGCGCTGGCACGGGGAGAGGTCGGTGACGCGGTGTCACCGCCGGTGTGTGTGTAAAATGAACGACTAAAATGAGCGAAAGTACGAAAAACCTAAAGTGTAGTGCTGTAATAATTCATAATGCATTGTTAGTCTTCTTTCTGTAGGGGTATGTGAGAGAATGTGCTTTTAATCGTAAGTGTGTTAGTGCCAACGAAATGCACCAAAGGATCGTGAATGTTTTCGACAAACTACGTGCGGACTGGGTCGAGGACTCCACGATGATGCCTGCATGAGGATACGCAACGCCGAGCCCAAATCTGCCTCGAAATGAATGGGGCACAATTTGAGCCGCATCTCATAAGACCACGGAAGCTTTAGATCGGTAAGCTGTTTCATACCTACATTTTTTATAAATAACTTAGTACTGAACTGATATGAATAGGTACATAACTGAATACATCAGAATAATAAACATTCTTACACGATGGATTAAAAAAACATGGCTCAATGCTTGTTAAAATTTTATTTAAGTATTTTTTTCATTCGCGGGGAATCGAACCCGTTACTTTTTTAATTCAACCGGAGAATTCGAATGAAAGTGGCCAGGTAGACACTAGCACAGTGGCAAAGTAGATAAGTTAGGTATTTAGACAATATTGTAAATAAGTATTTGTGCGATCGCCAGCTGCGGGCCGCGCGAGAATGGCACCGCGCCGCGCTCGCGCTGGACTGGCGCCGCGACGCGCCGCGCCTGCGCGTTATTTGACCCGAGCAATCAGCTGTATTTAATTTGGTGTTCATTGCTGGTTTTTTTTTTTAGTAAAGTATTGTATTTTTTTGTAAAATTCTCGTTTCATTAAGTTGTACTAACATGATGGAGCGTAAATAATGCTAATAAAAAGTTTAAATAATATGATTTTTTTTTAATCAGGATCAATTTTTTTTCCATCCCATCATCAAAGGTGTCATTAGTACTATCGTCTGTCTTCATTTTCGGGAGCGGTCTACTAATACCCGTATGGTGCTAATTATTATAACACTTACCATATTTTGTTCCACTTTTATAGGGGTTTGGGATTCAGACGCTACACAATTCATCGATACTTCCATCGAAAATTTTCATGGAGGTTAATAAGTCGGCGACTATTGCAATAGTTGCGCCACCACAGAAATGCACTGCAGTAGTAACCACGATACTCGAGTTGTCCATTACCAGATATTTACGTGGCGTCACGAGCGAAGGGCCTACGATATGATGGCAACCATACACAAATATACAAGTCCTTACAACTTTAATCGCAACGCGAGTTGTCACATCTTGTATTGTTTATTCTATTAAAAAGCGTTCACATAAAAGAAGTTGTGTGCCTATCGCGATTTATGACCACACCACAGTGTTTGACGGCAACATAAAAGGGACAACTCGCCGTAACGTAGCCGCCCATACCCATTTTCCAACGAATTCGACAACTCTTGAATACAAACTTAACGGTCAATCACATATCACATTCTTGCCATATTATTATGAGTTATCAATAAAATTCAATCATACCTACTGAATAATTTATGAAATACGAGACTGATCATCAAAATATATATTTACTTGCCTACTAGAAACTTACAAACGATGGGAAATATCCTTTTAATTTGTCATATATGTATAATAATATGAAATGCATTGCCTATTTAATAGTTTAGTATGCATTCGTGGTGATGAGCGATCTAGATCTGCGGAATATCAATCGATATCTGCAGATATGAACTCCGACGTGGCTACATGTACCAACGATTTTTTCTGAATTCGCGTACATTTTCACATTTAAGTTGGCAACACTATCGACTGACGGTGTAGGTATGAAAACATGAAGAAACTTAAGAAGCTTAAGAAATGTTCTTGTAGTACCAAATTCTGTTCGGCAATTCGTCAATTTTGGAGGTTGGAGTTATTCCTGGGTTCGATTCCCAGGTTTAAAATGTTATTGTGTTTTTCTATGAAATTCTCAGTAGCAGCTCGGAGTTTGGATTTCTGCCCGAATAATGGCAATAAGATCGCCCCCTATTATATGGGACCTTAACATACCCGGCGAACTGTGGGTATACGTTAGTAAACCTCTGCCTAATGCTTCGGGGAATACAGGCGTGATGGTATGTTATGTTATGTTAGAGTTGCCAACTCGTAGCCTGACGCGGTAATAAAGCTTGTGCCTTCCTTTGGAAAGTGGACTCATTGTCCAGAACTAGGACACTTACAGACAGGTATAATTGGAACGAAGTTCCATAACACGAGATGAGAGTTAAACTGAAAAGAATGTCCGACCCGACCGACACTAAAAAGAGACAAACACGAGTGGTCTATCGATGATTGGGGCCCGCTGGTTTGGGAATTTTTAAGTAAACTATATTTTTTACTTTTTGCTTGTAAAGTGATGAAAATAAATATGTTGTTCTTATTTATTAAAAGTATTTAATAAGCAAATTATAAATTTATTCAGTACATTCAAAATTGAACAAATGAAAAAATTCTAAATCAGCGAGACTCGAACCATCGACGTACTGTATAGATAGGTATACAAGAGTGCGAACAAGGCTGGTCATCACATTATTTTATTTATTTTTCTAATTAAAACTATTCATAATATAACACCAAGATGCTGTTATAGTTAAAGATGAACACGACGTGCTCAGATAACATACAATAATAAATATAACTATAAATGTACATATGTATAAAATAATAAAGAATTAACATAAATAAGACGAAAAAGATAAGATTATGTTACCTATAAGAATAATAATTGGAGAAACTAATTGAAACTAATAAAAGAACCACATAATATTAATATGTATTGTTCTTCACAGTTAGTTGACTGCTGATACTCAAATATTGTTTTTTGAATTTCATTATTTTATTAGAGTAGATATCGTTTTATTATGTGTAATTTATTATATGGCTTAAAAATTCTATTCACTGGACAGAAAAAAAAAATTTAAATTGGTAAAGGAGTAAGAGATGTAAAAGGGACACATTTATTAGATCGGGAGAGCTAATCGGATTGTTAATTTTGAATTATTCGTAATTTGTGGACAATCTATCATTCTATTGATCGGTTTATTTAAGAACATAAGTTCCAACAACTTTCTACGATTGCACAATGAAGTAAGTTCAAAATGTTTGAGACAGTCATGATATTTTGGAATGGTTTTGGTCATATTGCGAAAGGAACTTCGTTCCAACCGGGTGTATCACGTCGTTATTTTAAGTCAATCGTATTCAATTAGTCAATATATTAAGTCATATTATTATAATATTCAAGTAACGATAACAATATTTTTCAACCAGTAATAAAAATTCCCGAGAACCACCTGTTATTATCATAACAAATTATAATTATTTTATATTGTTAGATTATTGATATAATTACCTATATTTGTATCAAACCCCAATTAATATTGTTGCGACTATAACCAACATCTATTTGTATTTGCTTATTCGTATTATTTTAAGCACTCCATATGAAATCATAGAAAAAGCTAAATACTTAAAAATAATATTTAGCAATCAATCTTTATATCAAAGATCTTGCCTTTGCAATCACAATTAAAATATTTCACGGGCACTTAATTTCAAAGGAATTCGGAAACTTAAAGCAAATTTATCAATGGATAAGGTTAACTTAAAACCTTTTTGTATGCCTGAAAAACTTTAATAAAGCCGTGATCGGGTTCACACGCCAAACCATACAGCCTTATTTCGCAAAATACTCACGTGTACATTCATGGGTTCAGCATACTTTGTGAGCTTTTGAGACTTTCCTAAAACGTGGCGCTGACGTCGCATTATAATATGGTAGCGCGGTCCCGCTGTCCATGCTATAGTTGCCTACTTAGTGCTTTCGGTACTAGATCTAGCGTGTTTTTTAACATTTCAGTGCTCAAAATTCCATTTTAGTGCGTAGTGCCCTAAACTGGTGCCTTTTTGAAAAAAATTATGCTTCCCTAAAATATCGATAGGAGTTATATATAAGCTATAAGTTATAAAACCATGGTTACGACCATTCACAGAAAAAACGACAAAAGCTATGTGTGCTTCACTTCTTATTGTAAAATAGAATTAGGTGCAACGATAAATGATAATAAAATATTTTTGGACCTAAAAAAACATTCACATAAATCTAGACTTTTCAGTGTACTCGGACGAAACTAATGCTAAAACAGTAGATAACATTGTCACCACGAAATTATTTATTTGGTGCTCTTCTACTAAAATAAGGACAATATAGTGCATTTTCGAGTATAATTTTACAGTTCTTCAGATATCAGTTCTCTATCGTCTCACCGGGGCCCCGTGGTATGTTCGAAGCGTAGATCTCCATAGAGATATGGAGCTTCCTTCGATACATGCCTACGTTAAACAGCTCTCCCGTTCGTATTTCGACACCGCGTCGAACCACGCGAATCCGTTAATAAAAACAGCCGCCACTTATGTTTCGGCACCCACGGACATCCGGTGCAAACGCCGGCCGCGCAATATTTTTATTGATCCCGACGATCACATCGAAAATTCGAATAAATATTACACATCCGTCTCTCCAAACAGAGCGTGCCAGCGCCCACGCCCGCGTAACCACCGTTCTCTCCGCAGAGGGCGGGCGGTCAATTTCGCTCCAGCACACCCGTCACGTCCACCCTCTCTAGCGGTAACCCAAGCCTAGGTCCGTTCCTCGGTGTGAAACCCTTGGGTCAGGCAACCGCCCGCGCGATACAAGTGACACTGTACGTGCATCACTTAGCTACCTACATACAACACTACACACGTATGAACATACACACGTGCACACCACACAGGTACATAGGTTCTGTGAGGGACCTTTTTTTTTCTTTTTTTACGCTAGTTAGTTAGCGCCAGTTAGTGTAGAAACATTCCGATTATTGAATACACATACGCACGGTTCCTTCCTTCCTCCCAGGAGGAAGGGAACGTGCCTATGTGTATATTTAGTTAGCTCGAATCGTAGGTGTAGGGATTCGAATAGATCGCGACCTATTTGCGAACGCGACGACCGCCCGAGCCGAGGTCCAGCCACTTTGGCACCCTCGTGCGAGTCGTCCACAAAACTTTCGCGGCTGAGTGCCCTCTGCGCTCGCCCCCAAGTCCGGTGAAGCTGTAAAAGCCGCAGCGGCTTTAGGGCCCCTAAGGCTAACAGTGTAGTCAGTTCTAAAAAAAAAAAAAAAAAAAAAAAAAAAAAAAAAAAAAAAAAAAAAAAAAAAAAAAGATATCAGTTGGCAACACTATGTCCGGGTAGCAGTCAGTCATTTGCATAACCCTACTTTGTCCGGACCCGTATTAGGTAAAAAATATATCTTAGAACTAACGGTGCAACTGTGTTGTACAATTGAATAATAAACAGTATATGTATTGATTTATGTGTATGAGAATCGTTATTCACAACTCCCACTAAAAACAAAAGTGGTTAAGTACAATATGAAGAAATTAATCTTCTAAAGTGAAACGTATTTATTAATTAAAACATATTGTTTTTGGATTTTTTTTTAAATAATTTTTGTTTTTTTTTTTTATCTTTATTGAGGACAACAAACAATTATACTTAAACCTAAACACATATGTAGGTAATCTTACACTTTACACATTGTTCTTCTAATCTGTTGCTAATCGGTACGCTCTGTCGCATTCCATGTATCGTCGGATTAAATAGTAAATACCGCGTATTTGACAAAAGCAACTAAGTTTAGATTGCACGTCCTTCAAATTTTACTACCTTCTTACGTGTACTAAGTACGATCCTTAGAAGAGGAAGATCCTTATTCCACATAGATTTGGATATAATAAGAAAAAAAGAAAATCTACGACTATTCTTGTGAATCGTGGACACACTACAATAAAAAGTAGCGATAATAGCCATACACGGATGTTCAAAGCGTACAAAATAACACAACAAACACAAAACACTGAACTCTGTATGGCCTTATATAAAATTTACAACATAAATAATCAAAGCCGAAGCTTATAAATCTGTTCTATCTCTATTACAATTAAGTTGAAAATGGTTTATATTGACAGAAAGTATGAAGCTTGTTTAAGAATTCGTGGTCGGTTCTCACGACAGAACACAGGTGCGCATCCGCTATCTCGGTTCACTTTGAGCGGGATTTGAATCGGTCTGGTGAGGCGTTCTAATTATGATGCCGAAACAATGTGATTGGAAGGATGGGCCCATACGTCGCAATGGCAGCGGCGCGTTGCGTGGCGCACCGTCCCTATAGAGGACAAACTGTAAACGTTTTTATAGGATTGTAAAAGTAATAGCTAATTAGGATGATTCTTAAACTCAGGTACAATTTATAAGGTACACAACTGAAAAAAAAATTACTATAAAAAATGTTTCCTTTTGCGTAATAGAACAAAGTCATTATACCTAATTGTTAAAGAAATAAAGGTGTCTAATATTGATACGGTCACTATACATTTTGATAAGTAATTGATTAGATAACAATTTATAACATAGTTGCTGAATAGCTGCTTCCATAGACACTAATTAGAATAACTGATTTGCTTTTACATGACATCTCACAACTTTTGTAGTGAAAGAACTGCGTGGCGAGACTTGGCATTTTTTTACATCCTATGGTTTTGATCCTCCTTTCTTTTTGTAGGTCAGGCTCCTTTTTTTGCTCGAGTAATATATCTTGTCCGTCAGCTACTTTTTTTTAATGCCCGCTATACAAAGTGGCGGCCGCTTTAAGTTCGGGTACAGAACCGTAGGTGAAAGTATTCAGCAGACAGGTATATTGACAATATAGCCAGTTATAGTATGTCCTCTGGATCTCTAAAAATTAAACTCTTGCTTTATACACAACGAAGTTACAGGGGGTCAAAAGTACGGTAAATCGCTTCGAGAAAAGGATGGTACAGCCGTGCTTTGAGCTCGACTTGACGGGGACACGGCCGCGGCAGTGTCCTGGAAACCCAGACCCCCAGATTTAACGGTTTATATATCAGTATTATTTTAATTTGCCAGTATTTCAATGTAGCAATGATTATTGTATACACCCTGATATTATTTTTATTCAACTAAAAAAACACGCTGTAGAAGTGAAACCTACAGACAACACAAAAATATCTTCTTTACAATCTCTTAAAACATCCTAACTCAGCGGGACTCGGACTTTCAAGCACTCGTACTGTACATACAACATGGCAAGTCTGGTCGTTACACCGCTAGGCCGATTCGACGACGACCATAGTTGTGAAAATCAGGATTTTCATTAAACTTATATAATATAATCTGTCTCATTCTCTCACAGGCTATGTACCTTTAAGTTTGTCACTTTTTCTCATCGCGTTTCAAAACACAACGATACTAAAGAAGTTTTCAGTTCAGAAAAGTCGACAGGCCACAGGCCTCGTGGCGCAGTGGCAGTAAACCCTACTTTTGAGCCGAGAGGTCGTGGGTTCGATCCCCGCTCATGACTGCCTTTTGTATGATGAGCATAATTGTCAGTTGTGTCTCTGTTAAATATCTATTTATGTATGTATATCAGCTGTTTAGTTACCATAGTACAAGCCTTACTTAGTTTGGAATTAAATGGCCGTGTGTGAAATTGTGTCCTCATATATATTTTTTTAAATATGAATTTAAGTTATAATCATTGCTGGCTAACTTCATCATGACGCATTTACTTCACATGATGCATGTGCAGATCTTAATTTAACCCTTTACTAAATGCGCCTGAAGAAGTATAACTTTAAAACCATTTACAAAGCATCAGGTGAACTGCATGCTTGTTGATAGTTATATAAAAATACTAGCTGTGTCCCACGGTTTCGCCCGTGTTAATTTTATACGACAAACACCGCGCCGCCAACCCATGTGTAGTCTATCATAATTGTTCTTCCCGCAAGTACAAATAATTAAATATTTTCATTATCTCCTAAACTATGTGTCCAAATAGCATACTCTTAAGAGTAGAATTTAACTTCATAAAATTGTCTTTATAATGAAGGAACTTTTGTTTGTAAGGATTAAAATATGCCATGTCTAAAAATAATGCTTATAACAGTTTTTGATTTTCAACAAATCTTTGTCACAAAATATCTTATTATGGTTTATGTATAAGAAATAGGCATATGCTATCCTTGACTTTTTTTTAGATATATTAAGGAATAATATTTTTGTAGAACATTGTATTTTCGTATCATTAACGATTACGCCAGCGCACGCGAATAAATCACTCTATATGGCAAGGGCTCCGTTATGTTTTGGGCAGCACTTAATTCGACGGAGCGTACGGAGTTAGTTTTCATAAAAAATTGAACATTAAATGCACACCGGTGAAATGTAATTCCACATGCACAGCCCGCATTCACTGCTCTTGAGGAAGATTCCATTTTTATGGACGACAATGCTCGCCCTCAATGTTCTGAAAGTGACGTAAAACGTACATGCAAAAGTGGTTAGGTTCCGTTGTTTAAATCGGCCAGCTCGAAGTCCTGACCTGAATTTAATTAAGTATGTCTGCGATGTTCTAAAGAGACGGGTAAGATCAGTGCAACCTACTCCACAAAACATCAGGGAGTTAAAAAGAGTCATTGTAGAAGAGAATGTATTCCTCAAAACGATAGTAATAATATCCTGGAAAACATGCCCAGAGAAGGATTCAAGCCTTGATTTTGGCAAGTGGAGGATGTGGTGGATTTTGGTTATATTAGATTTGAACATTTGTAAATTTATTTAATTTAAAATAACGGAAGAAAATGTTCTTGTTTTATTGGTGACCACTTCTTATTGTTTAGACGTGTACATACATCGGTTTTATGGAATTCATCAAAAATATTGCCAGAATTCAATTCACACATATTAATTTATACTATTTTAAGTATACATCAAACAATGAACTTCAATTTAATTAACTGAAATCGACCTTCGAATGTAAATTTCCTTAGATGCCCGTTTTATATTTGCAAAGTAGTGTAGTTCAATTTTAATGAAATGGAATATTCATATCCTATGATAAAAAAAATCTACTCTAACAAAAAAGTATGTTTCAATTACACAGATAAAAATATGAAATAAGTGCCATCTAGTACGTTTAACTCAAACTACTTTCAAACGTACTTGTCCAGTTGTCAATGGTTGTTATTAGTGAGAATTAAGTAAGGTTAATATTAACACTGTTGTTTTTCAAGTCGTCACATGAAAGATAATCGACCACAAGGCCAGAAAGCTTTCTAATTTTTATAGACGGTATAATAAATCGTGTATTCGTAGTTACTTTCTGTAAATAATGTCTGCACCTATTGTTGAAGTTGCAGAAGGAAAATTAAAAGGGAAAATATCAAGGACTGTGAACAACTATAAATATTATAGTTTTATTGGGATTCCTTTTGCAAAACCACCAATCGGAGAACTAAGATTTAACGTAAGTGTTTATGTTCATTATTTTTGTTTGTCAGTCGGCCATGGCAATACGAGCTATTTTATATATCCAAAAATTACGCGTGCAGCAATAGCCTGAACGGCCTTCACCAATCTATAGCTGTCTTTCTCCTTCTCTCTACTTTATATCTTTCTTCTCTCTCAAGTAATTAAAAGTGCCTTAACGTGACGCGTCCTTGAAATTACACTCCTCAATTTTCATCAAATTGTCGAATCGCAGCCCAAGAAGTTTCATTTCAATAAATACACTATTAAAAAGGTAGGTAACAAAAAACCTGACTGCAACAAAAACACGACTAAAATAAAACTATTTTTGTTTATTAGTTGGTACCCAGACGTCGTACATAAATATTATATGTCACTCCGACAATTAAGACGAATCTAACGACATCTCGTATGCTAAAATCCATCAAGTCGTTTAGGCTACAGAGCGTGCGAAAAAATAGTCGCATATATACATACATACGAGTACGTACGCTCGAAAATCATAACCCTCCTTTTTTGCAGTCGTGTAAAAAGTAGATTGTATAGTTTACTTAATATACAATAGTTTCAGATTTAATATATAGAATATTATTCATATATTTAAATAAGGTATAATGTATTTAATATTTAAAAGATATACCATCATTATTAGTAACTGTTATCAGTGATTTTACGGAATTCTTCTAATTAATCTTCATGTACCTATTAATAATAGTAATTTGTTAAAATGTATGAACATAATAATTTTAGTTTATATTTTCATTAGATATTAATTTGCTATCGTGTTAGTTCGGAATCTACAAATTGTTAAATTTCATTGTCTCCTTTAATTGTAAGATACAAGTTTATTCGAGAGGTTTTATCCTTAACATAGACTCTATCGATTGGTGCAAACCTAGTAAATAACAGTTTTTTATTTTTTTTAGTAGGTACGATTTCCGGTATCGGTAAGCTTTTTCAGAAACTCTGTGAATACAGTTATTATTATTTAAAAAAAGGAAAGTATGTTTCCTTTGACTAAAATTTGATATGTTTAATATTTACTATACTTTTCCTCTGTGTCCCGTTCGCTTTTTCCTTCACTATGTGTTAGTATATACTTATAAATAATAGTAAATCATAAAATAATTTAAAAATATATAAGTATATTTATGTGTACTTTTTGGTTAACATGTATTTTAATTTTTCGTTATAGGCACCTCAGCCGCTTCAACCATGGGAGGGAATAAAAGATGCAAGTAAACAATGTAATATATGCGCTCAATTTGATAAAGTAACTCAGACCACAATAGGTGATGAGGACTGTTTGTATTTAAATGTATACAGTGCAAAACTACCTTCACCTGGTACTACTCTATTGCCAGTTATGGTCTACTTGCATGGAGGTGGGTTCGTCTTCGGAAATGGCGTTGACCCCTCAACACATGGACCTGATTACTTTGTAACAAAAGATGTCGTACTCGTTACTATTAATTACCGACTTGGCGTTCTTGGCTTCCTTTCACTGGACCTTAAAGATGCTCCAGGAAATATGGGAATGAAAGATCAAGTACAAGCTCTTAAGTGGGTTCAGAAAAATATAGATAAATTTGGTGGAAATCCGGAAAATGTAACAATTTTCGGAGTCAGTGCTGGTGGTGCATCAGTTGAGTACCTCATGATGTCGCCTATGGCAAAGGGATTGTTTCATAAAGCTATTGCACAGTCCGGCAGTTCTTTATTGCACTGGGCACAAAATGACAAAGATAAAATTAGAGAACTAGCATCGACAATGGCAAAGTTTAGCGGAAAAGTCATAACTGACAATGTAGCTCTGCTTAATTATTTGAAAGATTTATCAACAAAAAACTTAATTGAATTGTCAATGAAAGCTATAGGGGCTGATTATTTTAAAGGTGGCATTCATTTCGGTTTCGTACCTACCATAGAGAAATCAGGTGATTGGGAACCGTTTTTAGATAAATCCACATATGAAATACTAGCTAAAGGAGAGTTTAATAAGGTACCCTTTATGACTGGGTTTTGCGAACGGGAAGGTCTTTTGGTAGTATCACATGCAGCACCAATATTGGAGCAATTAACGAAGGAGAAAATATTTATCAAACATTTCCCATTTGATTTAGATTCCGTCGAAACTGCGGAAATGGAAACTAAATTGAAAAACATATACTTGGAAGGAGAAAAGAAAAGTAAAGACGCTGATGCGTTTGCTATTGATTTCTTCACAGATGTAGACTTCCTAGGTGGTATATATGTTGCTGCTAAACTCATAGCTAAACATAATGCACCGGTTTACTTTTATGAGTTTTCTTACGACGGAACTTTGAATTATCTGAAGAAAACTTACGGTATTGATCGTGAAGGAGCAGCTCATGGTGACGATGGAGGGTACCTACTTAAATGTGATAAACTAGGTAATGTTTTAAATAAAGATGATGTGATAATCCAGGAAATTATGTTAACGACCTGGATCAATTTCGTTAAACATGGGTTAGTAATAACAATTTTTTACTCAACGTAACTGGTGATAAATCAAATATTGCTTTAATAATATTGACATAATAATACTGTTCATTTAACAACTCAATGTGAGTTAGAGACTTGATGAACGGATAATCGGTACTTTCCTCTATCTAGATATTATTGAGTCTATCCAGTTGTAGCTTGGAGCTCACTCAAGTATATCCTGTTTAACCAAATTTTCAATGTAGGTACAACTGGTCGTCAAACAGTGGCATTCACCAAATAAACTTTCGTTTCATTTAGGTGAAAAATTTATATTATTAAAAATTAGGAGAAAAAGGAAATTTAAAAATGTAATATTATGTATTTAGGTACATCAATAAAATGTACCTTAGCATAACTTTTAAATATTTTTACTTTTCAGAAATCCAACGCCGGAATCCGATAAAGTTGTCCCTATTAAATGGGAACCAATGTCCCAAAAGAGAACAGTTTGTTTTGTTATAGATAAAAAACTCTACATGAAAAACGAGAATGAGATCTATCCTGAAAGGATGAGGATATATGAAGATATCTATGAGAAAAAATACGGTAATAAGAAATAATACTGTGCAATAAACATATACAAATCAATATGTAATATGATTCACTCGGTCCAGAGAGTTTTTGTGGCAGTTTACAATTAATGCTTCTAGTCACAGATTTGAGTCTCAATTTTGTGCGTCTTTGCGATAAACCACTTGTATTACATATTATAGGGCTAAATATGTAAAATAATGAATTAAAATTAAAACCACAACATGGCATTTTGCTTTTTATTTGATTCCCAGACATCGTACTTAAATATTATAATATAGCTTATGTCACTTCCATAATTAAGACGAATCTAACGGCACCTCGTATGCTATAATCCATCAATCCGTTTAGGCTACAAGAGCGTGCCAAAGAAATAGACACACATTCATACATACGTACGTTCGAAAAACATAACCCTCCATTTTCGCAGTCGGGTAATGTTTGTTCGTTTGACCCCTATGAATTCCTAAACCATTTAATGGATTGAGAAGAAACTTTCGTGAGTGCGCACATCTACAGTGGTTCTTAATAGTACAAGGAGTTACTACTCGATGTATTAATATTTAAAATAATTTAAAACTGTTCATAGAATTGTTTAAATAATAAAAATATTATGTATTTATCGAAACTTTAAATAAATAGGTCAGAGAAATTATTTTTCATATTTTTTGTAAATTTCTTCAAACACAGCCATTTTTGTCGGTTCATAATCAGTTTCGACTGTGAATTCCTTATTTATATTTAGATAAACAGGTAAACTGCTTGTGAAATGCGGCCATTTTACTGGGACTTCTGGACAATTGTCTGGCGTGGGATCTCTGTAACATAAAAAAAAACATTTAAAAATTTATTTAATCGGCGTCGGTTATAAATACATTTAAATCAATAAATGAAATATCGTGAAAATAATCTATACTAATATTATTGTTTTTTTTTTGTTTGTTTGAACGCGTTAAACTCCGGAACAACCAGTCATATTTAATAGTTTTATATTATAATGTTTTTCTAATCTTTTTGTAGAGCATTGTGTTTACGTATCATTAACAATTACGTCAGCGTACGCGGAGGAAGCAGTTCATGAGCGCTTTGACTTCCGACTTAACAAAAATCTATATTTAAGGCTAGCTGAGAGGTGCAGCCTAATGTTTAGATAGTCTGTACCATTCCTTGTGAATCTGGCTATCATAAACAAAAATAATTTTTCGAATCCGACTAGTAGTTACAGAGATTATCGTCATTAAAACAAACAAACAAAATAACTTTTCCGTTTTATCTATATTAATAAATCAGTACTTCAGTCTGTACATTTAATTTTTTGTCCAAATTTCCCGATAGGCTTGCTGTATGAATGATACTGACCACGAATATGCCATTAAATTGTTTTTTGTCTGTCTGTCTGTCCGGATGTAACTCGAAAACGGCTTGACCGATTCTTATAAAGTGTTGTATACAGGTTGCTTATGCCATTGGTTAATTGATAGGGTATAGGAAATATCAATATTACTTTTAGAAATCGTAAAAATACAAAAAAAAAATATCGTTAATTCTTAACCGATTTTGATAAAATTTGGTACACGGGAAGTATAAGTCATTCCATGAATGATGAGCTATGACAATTTTCAATAACACCTTTAGGAATCGAAATTAATGAATTTCCAAAAAAAAAATATTTCATTAGTTCTTTACTGATTTTGATGAAATGTTGTATACGGGAAGCAAACATCATACCATATTTGAGCGGCTATGAGAATCTTTCATAGTGCATTAGAAATCGCAAAATAGAATAATAATTTTCAACCGATTTCGATAAAAATTGTACGCGGAAATACATGCCACTCCACAATTGATATGAATAATCAACAATATGAGTAAAAATAAAATTACGGAATATAAAAATAACTACTGCGTAGTAACAAACGCGTGCGGAGCCGCGGGCATACCACTAGTGTTATTATAAGTTTATAACGTCTATACGTTATGACCAGATATCTAATTCCCTCTCGATTAGCCAGATCGCTGTCAACGATCTACGGCTATAACGGCTATAAAAGCCGTCAAAGGCTCCAGGGCTCATAAGGCGTCGTATAGTCAGTCAGAAAAAAAAAACAGAAATCTACGCACTGTTGTACGTACAGTACGAGTGGTCGATGGTTCGAATATCGCTGATTCGGAATTCTTTATGTATAAGCTTTCTTTTTTAGTTATTGTATATAAAGTTATGAAAATAAATATTTTGTTATTAATGAGTATTATAAAAATATTAACAAATTATAAATTTATTCAGTACATTAAATTTTTTGAATGAAACAAAAAATAAAAAATTCTGAATTAGCGGGAATCGAACCATCGACCATTCGTACTGCCCATACAACAGTGCGTAGAAATGGTAATAAAACAGCTGAGCCAATTCCATGACTGTCGTAATTATTTTGAAAATTCTATATAATGTATGTAATGTTAATTTTTTTTGGTGTCGGCCGGGTCGTTACTTTTCTTTAGTTTAGCTCTCACCCGATGGAAAGTAACTTCGTTATAATAACTGTAATTTACATGCATGCCTAGCTATCTGATAAACCTACAGTAAACTTTGTACCTCTATACCAAATAAATATAATAGGCGTATATTATTCTGAAGTATATTCAAAGAAAAATATTTTTAATTATGTACCACAATTGTGTCTATTACCACAATTTACTAATGGTTGTCGGAGAGATATTATAATATATTAATATTTTGTCTCATTTAATTAATTTATTTTTCCTGTGGCTAATGTTTAAAATATAATTTCGATTTTAAAATTTAACATTGATTTTTTCTTTAATTCTTAAGCAAATTGATCATCTGTTAACAATTTCTACGTAGTCGTAATAATATCATTGGTTATGTAATACATATTAATTATGATGTACTGTTGTTAACTCGTATCATTATGGTCAACATAGTAACAGTTTTGAAAAAGATTGTTTTGGTATATGATCAGTTTGTCACTATGGCAAAGTCATGGTTACGATTTACGATAATATTCAAGTATACGTGATTAAATATATCATCCATTATCAATCACGTACTTAAATAGTGATATGAAATTTAATTAAATAAAGATGTAATAATGTTTAATAATACTTCTATTCAAATTTAATACTTTCATTTTTTTAGGAAAAGGAAACAAGTAGAATATTGACTAAAATGGCTTAATTAAAGAATACGTACCCGAATTTAGAAAAATTAGTCCACATCTTTGTAATCCTATTTCTTACAAATTTGTCTGTCTCAGTAATCTTTCCTGATAATGCTATTGCTTCATGCTGAAGAACATAAGTTAAGTCGTCTCCATGACCCGCATCATATTTCATCATACCGTATAACAAAGTACTAAGATTAATATTACCGGCATATGAAAATTTATACATATGAATTGGAACACCTGCATCCGACATTATTTTCCCAGATATCCAAATTCCAGCTGTAAAATATAAGTCTCCAAAAAAGTCAACTGCCCATTCGTTAGCTTCCAGTAGTTTACCTTCCAAATAAACGTTTTTGAATTTTGTATTGTAATAAGAACGATCGTCAGAGTCAAGAGTATGAGGCCAAAACTCTGTAAAGTTTTTACTGTCAAGAAGTCCTTTTACAGCAAGTGGTTTCATTCCTGTTACTAAGCTTCCTTCTTTTTCACAAAATCCTCTTAATATGGGCACACGATTAAAATTACCTTCTTTTATCAGCTTATAAGGACATGCAGTAAGAAAAGCGTCTCCATTGCCAAAATCTTTTTCAATTGTTGGAACGAAACCGAAGAACAATTTTTCTGATGTATATTGTTCTGCAATTTTAAATGAAAGACCGGTCAAAGCAGGCGCTGGAATATGTAATAAATATTGATAGATAGCGTGATCATCTTCAGTGGATCCTTTGTAACCTAGTTCATTCAGTAGTTTAATGATCAATTTTTTAGGTTCGTGGTTTATTGTCCAACCGTTGAGTGACGACCCTGATTGCATAATTGCTTTATGGAAAAGGCCTTTCGCCAATGGAGATAAAAGGAGATACTCGACCGAAGCTGATCCAGCGCTCATTCCAAAGACCGTGACGTTATTTTTATCACCACCAAAGTGTAAGATATTCTTTTGTATCCATTCCAGAGCTTTGATTTGATCTTTCAATCCCATATTACCAGCCGCTTCAGGGATATCTAATGAAAGAAAGCCAAACACTCCTAGACGGTAGTTAATTGTAACTACAACCACATTATTTTCAATCAAGAAATCAGGTCCACCTTCTCCTTTGTTAGTACCGGTACCAATAACAAATCCGCCTCCATGAATGTAAACCATTACGGGTAACGATTCTGAAGTAGAATTAGGTAACTTTGGAGTATAAACATTTAAATAAAGGCAGTCTTCGCCACCTGTTACATTTCCAGTGGTAAAACCTATTTGGATTGCAGTGTTTTCGATGTTATATGCAGAGGCTGTAGCATCTCTCTCGTTTTCCCATGTTTCTGCAGTTTGAGGATTCTAAAATTTAACATCACAAATTCACAACATAATAATTTTTTTTAGTAAATGTCATCCGTAATTGTAGTTAGATATGTTGCGACCAGTATAGCCTATAGCCCATTCCAAGCTCGTCAAAGTGAATCTCTTTTGATTTATTTCGATTCGGGAATATCAGCCAGTGTATATCCAGTTGCCAAGAGGCCTGCAGGTCGACACAACAGCGACGATAGTTGACGGATTCCTGTTCTCTTGGTGGTCGCCGTTGTTTTTTGATGTACTGTACTTACCATCAGGCACAGTACCGTCACTTCACCTTGCTACAATTACAAAAAAGTTATTATAAGTATTACAAAATGTAACTCACCTTAAATCTTAGATCTCCTACTGGTGGTTTAGCATAAGGTATATTAATATACTCATAGTATTTGAAACCATTTTCTGTTGTTACTTCACCACCCTTAAGCTTTCCCTGTGTTATATTTATTGTAGCCATTAAATATAGGTTAACCTCAACGAAATATTTACAGTAAATGAGGCATTAATCCATTTTGTGCAAGGGAGCATTATATTGATATCAAAAGATATACCAAATAGTATGATAATTTATCAGATATCGGTTATGATTGGCGATTTTTTTTTTTTATTTAGTTTTTGGTATCAAAATAGAGATGGGTAATTTTTTTTCTCTACCGGTTTAATATTTCACTTTCACGAATTTTTTCTACTTACTAAAATTATTAAGAGTAACAGACAAAAACAGCATAAACTAGTGGATCTAGAAGCGTGAAATATTTAAACAAAAGTGCAGTTGACTAATTAGAAAGGATTTTTGAGAATTTATTCCCTAAGAGAGTTTAAAATAGGAATAATAGTATTTATAGTATGTAGTAGTAGTAATTATAAATTTGTATAATTTTTCTTATAAGTATATACACCATGATTAGTCTAAATTAATTTGCTGATTATCCGACATAGCCCTAAGAATTGGTGAAATTGAATGGGGCACGTAGCTCGTAGAACGGATGGCAGATGAGTCCGAAGAGTTCTCGAATGGACGGCCTTTTATTAGAACTGACTACACTGTTAGCCTTAAGGCCCTAAGGTGGAACAGAGCCGCTGTTGTTTGAGCTTCAGCTGACTGCGCCGCGAGCGCTTGTGGCACTCAGCGCGCAAAGTTGGACGAACCGAGGATGTTCGAGTGGACGAACCTCGGTTTGGTTGTTTTTGCGAATGCGAATAAATTGCGATTAAACTAAAACTATGATAATTCGAGCTAATAATATAAACTCATATGGTCGAATAAATAAAAAAATTAGCAAGGAGTGGAACATGCGTACATGTATTTTTATCGAATGGTTTAACTACACTTACTACGCAATTAGGCTAACTTAGCAAAAAATAAAACAGTCCCTTACAGAACCTATGTTCCAAATGACAATTTTCGCATTTTTACTACATTATGGTAATTTTTTTTAATTTCACACAGTGTAGCACGTATAATTCCAAATAGTATCGTGAAAACGCTCTACCCAATGCTTCAGACCGAGTTCCGGACCTCGCTTTGGATGCCGCTGAGGGTGACGTGACGGGTTCAGTACATCCACTTTTTCACTTATGTTTTAATACGGTTGGATAAAAGTGGATGGCACGCTCTGTTTGGAGTGAAGGTGCGGCGTAGAAGTTAGCTTTTCAGGAAATAGCGTGCTTCAGTGAATAATAGAGCTGATTTTATGAATACGTTCATCTTTAAAATTGGACAGCGATTGCGCTAGTATTAACGATTAGCGTAAACGACGCGTGTCGAAACACGAGCGAGAAAGGTTTGCATATGCATGTATCGAAGAAATCCAATCTCTATTTAGATCCTTCTACGAACAAACCAGAGACGGTAACCGGATTAAGCTTGTTATGGACCGCTTCTAAGCGTTTCAGTTATAATTTCCCATATGTACTTATCAACGCAGCTATATGTCATGATCGGTCGGATACAATCTTGTTAACGTATCCCGTGTCGTGTAGAGTAACTTGATTGCAGCAATCACTGTGATGCAGTTTGCCCGGCCATGAGGTTTTCCTAACCACCTTGATGTGGCGCTTTTATTTAATCTACTGTCTAAGGTTTCACCTAGATCTTTGTCACCTTTCAAATGAATCGGATTACCGAAGAGTTCAAGGGGATTGTCCTTGAGTTGAAGAGTTCTCGAATGGACGGCCTTTTATCGGAAAACGCAGAGTGGGCAGTCCCAACACAAGGTGGAACGACGCCGCCATGTTGAAGGTTGCGGCAAGCCGCTGCATGCGACCAGCGCACGATCGGTTCTTGTGGCAATCTTCGTGCCAGACACACCAGTGGATGTCTTTTGGAAAAAATCAATTGTTTGGTTGTTTTTCGGAAGAATAACATTGCTATTAAAACTAAAACGTATGTTATAGGTATATATGTAATTAATAAGAAAAAATGGTCGAATAAATAAAAAAATTATGCAGGTACGTTAACATTCATTACATAGGCATTGCCTTTTCAACTTCTAACTACACTTTCTAATTAGGCTGAAGTTTCAAATTACCAATCAAATATCTCATTTTTTATAAATTTCTTTTCACAAATGTACAATATTTCGCATTTTTACATACATTATGGTAAGTTTTTTTTTCACAATTTCACACACGGTCATTTAATTCCAAAGTAAGCAACTCGTGAAAACCTACCCGAATGTTGATGACGATTCCGCTTCTCCAATCGCTTTTCGAGTTCTTGTAGTCGTTGACTTAACTCCTCCATTACCTCATCTCCTATCTTATTTACACTTATGTTTTTCTATATTTCTTGATAAAAGTGATATATTTGTCGGTAACGTGAACAGCGCGTGGCACAAAAAAGTGCAATGACTTTGACAGGTAAGAATAAAGCGTGCCTGCGACAGAACCACAGTGAACTGATTTATGATGAATACGTTCATCTTTAAAATTGTGACAGCGAGTTGTGCAAGAGTGCAAGCCACATAGTAAAAGCTGAGGACGATATTACGAAACATAATTATTGATCAACAGCATGGTATCGTAAATAATAAATCAACTGAATCTAATTTATATACTAATTTGTTCACTGCATAGCTAAATAGTTGAACCAGGATTATCAGGTGGATGTTATACCGACTACTCTAAATCTTTTGACAAAATTTCCCACTCTTTACTTATTGAACAAGTTGGTATACACGGTGACCTTCTGCGTTAGTTAACATCGTATCTCCGCGGACGTAACGTAGACGTAACTATTAAAAATCACTGTTCTTCGTTTGTACCCGCCACTTCAGGTATTTCCTAGGGCTCTCACCTTTGTCCGCTTTTATTTAATCTATTTATTAATGATATTTTCCCGATCTTTGTTAATTCAAACATAATTCTGTATTGATTTTTTTTATGGTAAAAAGGGGGCAAATGGGCAGGTGGCGCACCTGATGGAAAGTGATTACCACCACCCACAAACATCCGTGACACTCGAGGGCTCGCAGATACCTTGCCGGCCTTTTATGGAAGAATAAGTTCTCTTCTTGAAGGTCACCAGGTCATAACGGCTCGGAAAGATCTCAGGCGACAGCTGGTTCCACAGAGTGGATGTGCGAGGCAAAAAGTGCCTTAAGAAACGCACTGTTGTGGAACGCTGGACATCGAGGTGGTGTGGATGGAATTTACGATTCTGACGCGATGTCCGATGGTGAAATTCTGCTGGTACTGGTGGGCTTCCGCCCAGAGATGAGAACAATACTCCATGCGGGGTCGAATTTTCGCCTTATAAAGATTTATACTGGTGATATTAAGATTTTTAAAACAATTAAATAAATAGATCACACTGCTCTCTTTTGCAAGATAACCTAAATGGACTATCTTATTATTGTAATACCAATTTTTTAAATCTATATGTAAAAAAATGTAATATCATCACGTACTTAAAGAAAAGATACCTTTCAAATATAATTATCCTTGACGGAGAATTACTAATATGAACAACTGAAATGAGAGTCATTGATACCAAATTTTCTTTTAATAATCATCAAGGTCTACAAAATGCTTGGCTTTATTTAAAGAACAGGAAAAGATTAAATTTTCAACTCATATTGTTCTCTTTAATAGTTTAGGTTGTTCCGTATTTACGGGTCCAGTGTGGAACCCGCAGTATAATAAATATATTGAAATGATTAACAGTATACAATGTAAATTTATTAATAATCTTAATTATAAGTTTAATAATTAGCCCTTACTTCCTGAATTATCCTCCCTACCTAAACGTAGAATATAAAGAGATAAGATATTTCTCTTCAAATCAGTTCATAATTGAACTCGAATTTAGACGCCCTAGGTCCAATGCCAGAAAACAATATTTATTTGATGTGTCTTTATGCAAACCTAATTATGTTGCTAACACTTTCCTTTAAAGAACATGTAATTTGAATAATTTACATTTCAGTGACCTTGACATATTCAATAATACTTATTAAAAAAATAGTCACTGACAAATGAGATGCATTAATAGTATAATAGTGTAACTTATCTACGATAAGATATGATGATCTTATGTTTCTCCTTGTTTTACAAACTTGTATTAACAAAAATAACTAGTCAATACTATTAGTGTTAAAACTTTGGTAGCTTCAGATAGATTCGTAGTAATTATAGTATTAAATGAAAACAAAAAAAAAATTATATTTAGTAAACTAATTCTGTAAATAAGAAAACTCGAGAGGTATTGTGGGAGACCCAATAGGAATGAAGTTTCTTTGCCTATTTTATGTTATGTAATAGTAAATAATAAGCACAATGAAGAGATGGTCTTATTAGCCTAGTGGTCGTAAACGCCACTTCTATGATCGAGGTCCTGGGTTTGATACCCATGTCGAGCAAAGTGTTATTGTTTTTTTTTTTTCTATGAAATTCTCAGTAGCCGGCTCTGAGTTTGACTTTGTGCCTGATTAATGGCAATAGGCTCGCCCCCTATTATTACATGGGACCTAAAAACATACACGGCGAACTATAGTTGTACACCTCTGTCTAAACCTTGTTTATGTTAGAAATGGCAATAAAATTGTATTTAATAAAAAAAACATTTTTATAAAGTTATGAAAATAAACATTTTATTATTCATTATCATTATAAAAATATAAACAAATTATAAATTTAATCAGTACATTGTATTTTAGTGTCGGGGTTGGACATTTTTTCGTGTAGTTCCCATCTAGGATTGCCATTTAAACTATATTATATAGTATGTATCATACTAGTTTTTAGTCAATTTTACTATGTATTTGAAAAGGTAATATAATACGAAAAATACTATATTTTCATCACTAATTCAACTGTTGCCTTTTTTTATATTAAATGTGCCTGGAAAGCACCAGCAGCGCAAAATGTGGAACGTCGGTCAGTCACTCATTAAATACGTTGAAAGAAATAAATGTGCACTTTTATTCCTGAATTTTCCAAAAGAACTATATTCTTTATAAAAAATTTTTTTTTACTATTTTTGTCCAAAAAAGGTACAATCCTATTCCCATCCGCCAATCGTGCGATAAAAAACTTCGTTCCAAAAACAATAATAATATAACTAACCGCTTTTATGTACATAATAAATGGTTTATTACCACTACAGATTACGGTATTTCTTAATTATATTTTCTCTGTACAAAAATGACAGGTCCGGGCATGGGATATAACAAGTTACATTCATCAGTAGGTTGTATGGCTCGAGAACGCCGTACTGGAATGCGCTAATACCATTACTACGGGCCACGACACTGGACGTGTGGGTGGTACGGTACGGCTTAGTAACGATTAGAACTAACCATAGAGCTAAAAAAACTCAATCCTCTTGTGAAAAAACAAATACAATAAACTCTATATAGCGATGCTTTTGGAACTGATCATTTTATAGCCTTGTTGAGAGTTGTCATTAATAAATGGAGAGAAGAAATATCAATATTATTTTACTATTAAAATATGTATTTACTAATAAAGTATAAAATGTAGAAGTCTCGCAGCCTAGGCAAACATGTGCACGTGCAATCACAAGAAACAAAAGAACAAACTTTTTATAACCTTTGGAACGTATGATACCGACATCCGAGGTAACACGTGCAAGATAATAAAGCAAGAAAATAACAAACAAAACAACGTACACGGCTGCAGTTTTTATTAACTTCAGCAACATAGAAAGTACTGTTTTTTGCATAATAATGATGTATTGTTTTCGTTATTTAAAGTGGGTCATACCCACATTTACATACATACATACATACATGCAAAGAGGCTATCATTGTATGGACAACAAGGTAAACCAATCAAAGTCATTTAATATTGTCTTAATAATTAATAAATAATTAATATTAAGTCATTTAATTTTGGCGGTTTAGGGAGTTTGTCATCACATTGAGTTGTGTTAAATGGGCTTTACACAGTATTTAAATTAAAAATCTAAAAAAATAAATGGGGGTATAATTTCACACATACCGCTTTAATTACAAGCTAAGCAAAGATTGTATTATGATAACTAAACTAATCTATATACCTTACATATATAGATATTTAACACCCAGACAGAAAAGTCACACAAAAGTCAATCATATGCTGGGATCGAACACGTGACCTTTCGGATCAATAGCCATAATTTTAATAATAATGCTACTGCTATAGTACATTACTTTATTTTAACTGGTTTTGTTTATAGTAGTACCGCAAAGTATCTGCGCTGCCAGATGTTAAGCGTGGAAACCGTCCAAAAACAACGACGATCACTGGAACATCGGCTATCCATCGCTGATCGTCGCTGTAATGCCAGCCTGCAAGCTTTTGGGTAACTGGTTATATACTGACTGATCCCGAAAGGCCACAAACTAAAAGAGTTTATTACCATGAATAACAATTTAAGAACGTTTAATTTGCTCTGTAGATTATTTATTCATTTATGTATATGATACCATCATAAATAAAAGTAATTAGTTACTATTTAAACAATTATGTATCTACCAAATAAAGACTTTATTTGGCATATAATTATAGTAAGATTAAATAATTGAAATTATAACATATTTTTGGATATATGTATTTCGTTTTGATAAAGTATCATGCAAAATATTATAAGTCTAGTCTATAGGTTTTGCAGTCTGTGGTATCAGGTCAGAGACTAGAGTAGACTGGCCGTCGGCGCCAGCGAGTCGCGGTGTGAAATACTCAGGTGCATCCGAACCTGCCCACGGATTTTATACAGAGTGTTCGCAGTAATTTTCATTGTTAATAATTAAAATAATCTGACCTTAAAACTTTTAATACATATTGAAATATAGATGAAATTCTCACTTTTGTTTTTATTTCATTAGGATCAATATACAAATGTACAATATTATTTATGTTAATTTACACCTGTGGCTTAGAGGAACATTACAGATTGAATAGATTTTTATTATTAGGCTTTAAGCAGAAATGTCTTATAGAAACCTATACCTACTACAACTTATATTACAATTTTTTACAATATCTATGTTCAGGACATTTTGGCGGGATCATAATCTGTTACGTGGTAGTTTTTTTTTTCTTTCGAATACTTAAATTATTTGATCCTGGCGATATCTTTAAATATGAGTAAGGAAAAGTAGACACAAGATAAAAGTAATTTAAGCCATTGAAAAAGTTCAAAATTTTAATTTTAGTTACCAACTTTCAAAAAACCCATTATTAAAAATCAATTAATTAATTAAATTTCAAATATTATTATGTATCTTACGATGCAATTTTTTTTTAAATAAATATAACTACGAAAACCAATTCATAAATTTATTACTTAAATAAGAAAAACAACCTGTACAAAAAGCGTTCCCGGGTCTTTTCAAAGCGCTGATTCCCACAGAGCAAGGCTACTATTCTTTATTTCTTTTGTTTACTCAACTTTTCATATATACGTCTCTTTTATTCCCAAGCATTCAAGATAGATTTCCGTTATTGTTGAACGGATGGCAATAAATTATTTATATTATTTGAATACTAAATAACTAAATGTTGTAAATATGTATTTGTCCAAATTTTAAATGAGCATATAAATATGAGATTATCCTTGTTTTTGTTTTAGTTTTGTATTTTTGTACATTGTACCTGTGTTTTAGAGTAAAAAAATTCAGTTGAAGGAATAATAACATTTTTTAATGATTTTCATGATTTTTTTAATATTTCCAATTACATGACATTATTGATAAGATTGTTTATTAAGTGTAAGGGGTTTGTCGAATAACATCTTGAGAACTGAAACTGAAAAGAATGAGAAAATGGCGATAGCAGGGTGGTAGAGTGGTTATGCCCAACTGGGTCGCTATCACCTTACATAAGGTGAAAAGCTGTTTATTGTGATTCGCTTATGCACGTCGTATTTCGAAATCAGCCGGTGCTCATCCAGTTTCTATATTTTACGACAGCAATAACCGGTGATGGTGGTTAATACCACTGTTTTTGGTTTCTGCCGTCACATAGATACATGGGTTCTGTAAGCAACCTTTTTTTTCTTTTTTTATGCTAGTTAGTGTAGATTATATTTTCAGATTCCTTCCTTCCTCCCAGGAGACAGGGACATGTATATGTGTATATGTTAGTTTAGCTCGAATTTTACGGATAGGAAATTAGTCACATCGCGACTTAATTGCAATCGTGGCAACAGCCCAAGCCGAGGTCCGGCCACTTTGGCACCCTTGCGCGCTTTTTGCCCAGTCATTTTCGCGGCTAAATGCCATAAGCGCTCGCCCACGCAACGTATCTGGTAAAGTTGTAAAAGCCATAAAAGCCTCTGTTTTTGGATAGGGCTCCTCAGGCTAACAGTGTAGTCAATTCTAAAAAAAATCCTCAAATAAATTTATCTGACGATAACTCGGCCCTAAGTAACTTTAGTAAAAATGAGAATTATAACATTATAATATTTGTTATACAATAATTATCATTGTTAGAAATCCAATATTAGATGGACCTCTGAACTGTTTATCCGTATTTCTAGTGATAAAAACAAAAGTTTATCATTACCATGATAAAAATACTTTGAATTACAGTAACTGTCCAGTTATATTTTATGCAATAAATAATCAATGAATAGTAAAGTAATAAATTTGTTTATATGACTTTCAGCAAACCTTCGTGATGCAATAAAATAAAATAAAGTTTTGTTTTATAAATGTATCTTCACTGGTACCTAACAAACACAATGCGTACCCTGGAAACATTACTTCGACGCCGTATTTGAATAACATCGTACTTTCAATTACAAAAAAATAAAAGATACGTTAAACAAAAAAAGAAAAAGCTATATATCTAACTTTTACAGCCTAATCCACAGACTCTGCGATTAATAAATCCATTTTTATTTGATTAAAATAATCATTGTAATTTTTTAAATCATATAAAATATATATCGTTAATTAATTAGTTACAATTTACTAATACTGAGTCAAAAGAGTTTTATGAGTTAGATATGATATTATTCATATTGGGTATCGATTTCATCATTATCTGAACCGGAACTAACTGATCTCGGAAATCTTGTAATAATTATTATACAATAAGTTTTTCCTTTAAAATTATCACAGACTTATAACATTCATGTGTTATACCAGATTGCTAAGTTTTCTTTTACATTGATGTTAGTAATTTGAATACAAATTTTTATCCGATAAATGCTTTATCAATCAAATGGATTTATGCAGACTTAAAGCATTCAACAATTCACTTATTCTACCAGTAACTCCTGTACAATTTCATATCGTGATGTTTCTAGACGTGACTATTGCTAACATGACGTTTAAATGAAAGTCACGAACTCTGCAAAGCGGTCTATTTTATTTAATAATCGACTTTAAATCATCGTAAATATATTTTTTTATTGTATTCTTCGTCTTTTAGTGTTGATTGATTTAGGTAGCTGTAGTTATTATGTTTAAACTCAGTTTAAAGAGAATTGAACAAACCGTTGAAGAAATGGAAGGTACCTGCTACTTTCACTGCTTGACTCGCTCGAATATTTCGCACATTAAATAAAATGCAGCTATCATCCTAGTTAAACAGATAATAGATGGCAGCACCTCCTACATTTTATTTGAATGTTTTAACGACAACATTAGTTTTAAACTATTTGTCACCAATAGCAGGGAATAAGTTTTAAAATGATGTGTGAATCATTAATTTTGATGAAGAATTAACACGGAGATATGGTGATGCCACAAGAACACTTAAAAAATAATATAGATAGATAGATATTTTACCTTTAATGAAAAATAGGACTTAAAGAAAGGGCTGGTTACGGCATAATATTGAAAATATGTTATAAGTCTGCATTGCATTTCAGACTGTTTATGTGTACATTATACATAAACTAGCTGTGCTCCGCGGTTTCACTCGCATATAATTAAGGGCGTCCAGATGCTTCACATCACACGGCTCGTTCGCTCCTCTACTACTATAGACATAGACCCGAACCAAGTGTTGAATTATTTTAATTATCTTGTAAACCATTATTATGCCATGCCTAAAACTAGTGTTCGTAAATAATTTTTTTATTTTCAACAAAAAAAAAAATCGCAAAATATTTTATTGTTTTTTATGTTTAAGAGATAGCCATGTGCTATATCAGACTTTTAGATATACTAAGGGTCAATATTTTTGTAGAATATTGTATTTACCTATCATCAGTTTTTGAGTTAAATCCGGACATACAAACAGACACAAAAATCTTTTAACATATTCGCGATCAGTGTCGTGATAGTATGCCTATCGGGAATTTTGGAAAAAATATTACATGTGCAGACAGACAGATTATTAATAGAGATGAGATGATGTCGATAATGACATGATGTCGGCAGTAAGGATAATCAGCAACTAGATAATTGAAGTCGCGAAGTTTGGAATGTAATCTCGGGTTAACAACGCGCATGGCTCGAGCACCTGCGAGTCCGTGGGAATAAGACATTTAGGCGTGTCGACTTTTTATCTTATTATCTTGAGATTTGTATTTCTTCGTTCACAATACTAGTGTATGTTTCATTCTATCTATACTAATATAATAATGCGGAAAAGATTTTTTGTTTGCTTAAATACGTTAATATCTAGAACTACCATTCGGATTGGAAGCATTCTTTTTATATCGCCAAACTCTCGAGGAATAGTATAGGCCCCAATCTTTTTAGTCCGCGGAGCAGTATACATGTTTACTATTTTGTATCGGCGCCCTAACCTATCTAGCTGGTAATAATAGGTACAATGATAATAGTTTGGTAGATAGGCACAAAAATATTTTCTCGGTTTCGGAGAACGGTAAAAAGAGTCGTTTCACGGCGCCCTTCTGCAATTTCTATGGTGCACCAGGGCCTCGTATTAAATTACGTTATTAAATTGTGTTAAATTTAAAACAACGTTGAAATTTATCGACATCCTCGTTATCGACAGTAATATTTGTAATTAGGTCACAGCACTATATAATCACTTAACTTTGCATTCAAATCGCGCGCTTACTACTTAAACTTATGTTGTAACTTATGATGGGACTGGCGTATTCCTGATGAAAAAAGTGCCTAAATAAAAATAAGATAGTAAATACCTAATTTATAATAATTATTATCAGGGAAGATTTTTCCACTTTATATCAATCATTAACGTTATACTTTTTACATTTCATACATTTGTAGCGCCGTGTCGCATACTCATGCTGTATAGATGCGACGAATGCGGACGCGGGGAGCCGTGAGGCGCGCGGGTGGCGGAGGCAGCGCAACAGGTAGAGCGGCGCGGCGTTGCGCTCACGCCTCCACCGACCGCTTTAAAAGGAGCGCTCCGTACTAGTTCAGATTTCTAGTACTATTAGTACAGTAGTACACATATACGGTTGAATATTAAGAATATTTTGATTCTCTTTCATACATTCCAGGCTTAGGACTGTTATTCTAAAGACCCGTTTTCTTAGACCCAAACTACACTTGCACTTGCAGAAAAGTAGTACTAACTAATAACTAAGTATTTAAATCAAATTTTGAAAGTACATAATTCTTTAATTTGAAACAAAGACAACCTCACCAAAATGTTTATAAACAATAATAATTCTTACTGTCTCGTCATAAACTTCAGAATAGCTTAATGAATCAAAGCCATAGTAAAAGTACATACAATGTATTTCGCTCTCTTTCGACTGATCCGCGTCTCTGGTCTCGTGAATCACATAGGTACTAAGTACTAAATAAGCCGAGCCAGCCGGGCCTGCCGTAAAAGATGTACTAAATGAACGATGTACTCTTAGGCTTACGGAATAGTTCGTTCTAGTTCAGTGTCAGGAATTAATTCTTATTAGTACTTAGTACATGTACTACACTAGCCTAGTCAGTGTCTTCCAGATTACCTGGCGGACACACGTGTCACACTCCACCTATACAAGTTCGTGATCGACGTAAAACCTGTACTTGTACTATAACACTTACTTACGCGCTCAATAAATTACTGTTACTATCTCTTCGCTTGATTTGCCTACGGCCTACACATTTTTTATATAAATACATAGATATAAGATAGATATATACTATGCCGATTTCTTTGTAGGTATTTTTAAGATTTACAATTATGTAGTATCATTGCATTATTTTGATATAATATCACATTAAGTTTACTCAGCGTAAGCTATTTAAGCGCCCAAAAGAGTCTTTTTTTTCGAATTAATTCACCATTATCGTCACTGCTTATTTCGTATGTTACGTTATGCGATATATTCAACTACAAGGTGTCCAGAAAGGGTATCGGGTATTTGTATTCGCGCCATATTCGAAACGGGGCGTCTAAAGGGTGCGGGGAGCGGTTCGTGGCGTCCGCCATTTTGTGGAGTTTTAGTCACGATAGAACAGTACTCGGGGACGCATCGCGCATTTTGCGTACGAGCGTATTATCGTAATGGTGATTCAATAGGGACTGCTCAACGTCTCTATCGTGCGGAATATCGTACACGCCACGCGCCAAGTGACGATAGCATTAGGAAATGGATCAGGATGTTCGAGAATACAGGTGCGACAGTTAAAGTTCAAAACTCTGGTCGTCCTCGTTCAGTTCGCGATGAAGAAACAATTGAAGAAGTTGAGGCGTCGGTTCGTCAAAATCCGCCTTTATCCATCCGAAAGCGAAGCCAAGCGTTGAACATCAAAAAATCGTCTTTACATTCGATTTTAAAGAAAGGCTTACATCTAAAAGCCTATAAAATTCAATTGGTTCAAGAATTGAAGGATACGGACTATGCTAATCGACTGAATTTTGCGAACGAAATGCTGCAGCGATTTAACAACTTTAACAACATACTGTTCAGTGACGAAGCAAATTTTCATTTGAATGGTCATGTTAATAAGCAGAATTGTCGGTACTGGGCAGTGGAGAATGCGAGACGAAATCATGAACGACCCCTGCATAGCCCAAAGGTCGTTGTTTGGGCCGCTATGTCTGCTAAAGGCATAATTGGTCCTTATTTTCATGAAGATCAACGAGGCCGAGCAATTAATGTGAATAGTGACCGTTATTGCGATATGTTGCGAATTTTTTTGGTCCTAGAGTTGCAGGAGTTTGCAGGTTTCAACTCAAGAACGTGGTTCCAGCAAGATGGGGCCACTTGCCATACCTCAAATGACTCAATGGAAGTTGTTAACGAATTATTCCCTAATAAAGTCATTTCGCGAAGGGGTAACATCAACTGGCCTCCCAGAAGCCCCGACCTTAGCCCGCTTGACTATTTTGCATGGGGATACCTTAAAAGTAAGGTTTATCAAAACAATCCGACGAATCTAACCCAGTTAAAGCAAAACATCAGGTCAGAAATGGCAGCAATATCGATAGCTATGTGTCAACGTGTTATCGCCAATCTTCGTTTCCGTTTAGAAGAGTGCCAGCAACGTAACGGTCATCATTTGGATAACATCATCTTTTCCAAATAATTCTCCAATTCATATGCTAATAATAAACAATAAACTTTTTTATTGCATACAAATAATTTTTGTTTCATTGAACTTACAAATACCCGATACCCTTTCTGGACACCTTGTACATAATGTAATTTTTTTTTAAATTGCTTATAATATACCCTGAACAGTTAGTAGCATCCCACGATAGCCTATTATACTAGCAGGCCGGCATGACAGTGGCTACCGCCGATGGATTTAGATCTGCCGGTGGTCGCCGTTGTGTTTGGACTGAGCTGTGTTTACCATCAGGGAGTACCGTCAATTTGTCGAACTTTTATAAAAAAAACACTATAATAATCACTGATAGTGATATATAAATCACTAATAACTGACACACACAACACTACACATTTTAGAATTAGAGCGCCATAAAGAAACAATCATACATAGGCTGATAAACGCATTATAGATAGTTCAATTCATTTATGAGCACGGCTCTATATTCATGTGCGTGTCAAGGGGTACAGTCAAGTACACAAGAGAATTCTATTAGTTATATTATCTCGAATTTTTTTATATGTTATTTAGTTATTTAGTTCACTTAGGTAAAATACATATAAATGTTTATTCAACATATTCCATATGACTATCACTAGAAATAGCAAATATTGAACTTACCATTAATTTCATTATATCCGTAGCGTTCTGTTCAATGTTATGTAAAGCAATATATATTTTTCAATTCCTTAAATATTTTCTATAGGTTTTATGATGATATGGTGGTAGACGAAAAATTTCTATACTATATTGCTGTGTATTTTATCTGTTACACATTGCTGAATATGTATCGCTTTCAAATTAGAATTTAACGTTTTAATATTTTTGTTATTATGATACGACACATTATAAAGTACAACAACTGGTTAGATGAAACATTTTCTCCGTGACGAACCAGACATTATTATTACCGACTGTATCCGTAGAATAAAGCTATAGGAACACGTGTTGATCGGAAGAAGACTAGCGCGATAGAGCCAGTTCTTCTATGAAAACCGAACTGTTTCTCTATTTATTAAATAGCAAGTTTTAAAACGAACGAGACGCGCGTCAAACGTTATTTTGCTAGTCCGATTGGAACGTTTTTGATAGAACAGACCTATAATCATTGCTAGATGGACTAATAATGAATGAACAGTAAACCGTTACAAGAATCTACTTTAAATTTGAAGTAACGAATAAGCTAAAATGAATCTTATTGCTAAAACTATACAATACAAATTTGGTTGATAAAGAAACAAAGAAAATAAAGGAACGAAAAAAAACTGGTTTTTTGGTTAAACGTCAAATGTTCTTTTTTTTTTTTTTATTTGAAATTTAAGGTTCATTCAGTACAGTTTGTTCTGGAACTTAAGAAAAGAAACGGTTTGCTTTATAACCGTTTCTAAGAACTGTTCCTTGGGTGTAAAAAAGCGTTTCGTTTCGTTTTACGAAAAATCAGGAACGACCCAGCACTAGTGCTGGCGCGTTTCTGTCATAAAAATAAATTCATGGCATGTTTATTAGCTCACGCACACTTAGGGTCGCGTGCAAAGATGGGTTGAAGCATGTCATATACTTGTTTGCCACCTTAGTTGTATAAAAAAGAATATAATTAACTTTGATATGTTTATTAAAATCTTGTACTGCATACATTTACCAATTCAACTTAATTATTGTTTGAAAACGTTGAAATTCGTATTAAAATTATTCATCTAAATTCCAGAAAGATTTTTGTATATAAATCGATAATAAGAATTTAAAATGGTATCATAGTATCAAAAGAAATACAACTTATAAAAGGCAGCCGTGAATGTGATTAACAACGACACAAAAGGCATCGCTGTCATTGAGAAGAACTGGCAAGAAACTCGACATTTGTCAATATTAGCATTCAATTAGTATACATATTATTATTTTACTCATAAATTGGGTAAATCTAGTAAATGGATACGTCAATTATAAAATAGATGACATTTGGCCCATTCAAACCAACTTGCCTTAACAAATAAAATAATGTAACGCATTGTGCACAATTGTGCTCATATTTGTTAACAATATACTGAATTCACATTGACATCTGCCTGTCTTTTGGTTGTTTTTATAATAACTGTTAAAAAAGACCTCAGTGTTCAATGGTTTAAAGTACATTTTCTTTTGTGCAGAAATATGGGTAAAATAGAAGATTCATTAAAATGTTCTTTAAGTACTTAGTATTAAGGTCGTAGTTTAGAGTAGTTATTCATAGTTGAAAATTGCAGATTGTCAAATACCGTGCAATTGCCACTTGTATCATAATCGCTCAATAATCGAGGGGTGGGTACGTACTGTTTGTCCTTTTTCTATTCCAATGTGACATTAATGTGCTTGTTGTTATGTTTTTTGTTTATATATCCAAATAAGCTTATTTCAATGAGGTAGAAAGAATTGGTTTGATATTAATAAAACAAATTTAAGACATTTTAATTTTTTGATTTTAATTATCTAGAAGAAAAAAATGAAAAGACTAAACAACAACAAAACAAACAAAAAAATGCATATATTGCAAACGATTATCATTTAATTATCTTTTATGTTTACATAAATGTAAATCACTAAAATATTAATTGTATGCGATATGTATAAAAGTACCCTTTTGTAACTTTTATATAAATGAAACAATTTTTCGCCATTCTATGTGAAATCGTTTAATTGTCCAAGTCGGCTAAATCTAAAACAGTGTAGCAACGACTTGTACGTATTTTGTTATAATTTCACCTACAATGGCCTTTTTTATTAATAGTTGTAAAGAACGATAACTTACTCTGTTTGTTTAGTTGTTATCTGGAATGTTTTAGTTATATTTCGAAGCTGTGTTTTTAGTTTATAATACTATACAATCTAGCGACTATTTTTATAATAGTTTGGCTAAATGACAGGCAATAAAATTCTAATCAATATTGTATATTATATAAAAATCATGTGTTATTTATTACAGACAAATATTGTTTCAAAATACTTTTTGTTTCTAATATTTTGCATAGAAAAAATTCAAAAGATGACAGAGATTGATTGATATATAATAGATGACAATGATAAATTTATAATCATCTTTATCATGAGTGAATACAAATCATTGAAGTGCACGCGAGTTTTACATTGAACACGGTACGCGAGCAGTATTTACGTCATTAATTCTCGTTGTGCGCCCGGCACAGTATTCGATACTCATTTAATTTGTCTCGACTGTGCTCAGCAATGACATTCGATTGTTGCCGAGCGCTAGTTCTACATCCTTTAGCGAAAAGTTTATAATAGTGAACTATAAAATAATAGTGGAAAATTTATTTGACGACAAAAATTTTCAAACATGAATTCCGTCAATGATAATGTCCAAAACGAAATCAAAGCTTCTGCTCTCGATCTAATTGGAAATACACCGATCGTTGCATTGGATCGTCTTCATCCCGGTCCGGGACGCATCCTTGCTAAATGCGAATTTATGAACCCCGGAGCATCGATCAAATGTCGTTCGTCGTTGTGCATGGTAAAGAGAGCACTGGATTCTGGAGAATTGAAACCAGGAGCACCTGTCTTAGAAGTAACATCGGGAAATCAAGGATGCGGTCTCGCTGTTGTCTGTGCTGTCTTAGGACATCCGCTCACACTTACAATGTCGAAAGGAAACAGTGTCCAGAGAGCGATACATATGGAAGCTCTAGGCGCTAAGTGCATCCGAGTACCGCAAGTCGAGGGAACATACGGTAACGTAACACTCGCTGATGTTCAAGCAGTTGAAGAGGTCGGCTTGAAACTAGTCGAAGAGACAGGTGCGTATTATGTGAACCAATTTAATAACCCCGCAAATTCAGAATCACATTATCAAACTACTGGGCCGGAGATTTGGCGACAAACAGGACACCACGTTGATGCTTTTGTAGCAACAGTTGGAACTGCTGGTACTTTCACTGGTACAGCGAAGTATTTAAAGGAGAAAAATCCTGAAGTGAAGAATTATGTCGTGGAACCGGCTGGATCCGAGCCGATTCAAGGTAAGCCGATCACAAAACCGCTTCATTTACTCCAAGGTTCTGGGTATGGTTGTGTTCCGAATTTGTTCGAGTTTGATTACATGGATGGTACGCTGAGTGTGACTGATGAAGAAGCGGTTCACTATAAGAAGCTTGTGGGGGAAAAAGAAGGTCTGTACGTTGGTTACACGAGTGGGGCTAATGTTGCCGCAGCTGTCAAGTTGTTAAAATCCGGTGTTTTACCAAAAGATGCGTGGGTTGTGACTGTTCTCAATGATACTGGTCTCAAATATACTCCTGTCCCAGAAGAATTAACATAAATGTGGAATTTAGAATATATTCATAGTTTATTAAGTATGTACTCACTTTTATATTCAACTAAGCACTTACTACAAATTTGAAGAGTTTAAAATATCACGTGTTATGTTTTTTGGTAATACATATTTATAAAATTAATTACTTATATACATAATCCATTTTTAGGTAATATGTTTACCCAATTCACTATAGTGTGTTTCACGTCCTTTTTGGTTAGGTTGTATAACTAATACTATTAAGTTACCAATATATATAAATATGTATACATTGCATATATGTAATTTGTTTCTCGGAAACGGCTCCAACTATTTGGATGAAATTTTATATCTAGATAATGTTTTACATTCCAAGTTTACCTAAATAAGTGTTCTTCTTTTTATTTTTATAAGATACTAAGCACAGCTCAGTCGCCCAGATATTATATTTCTAGAAGATATAACCATATTATGAACTCTAGACGGAGATATTTAGTTTAAATAATTTAAGCATCAAATATGATAGTCATTCAAAGCGCGTAAAAAAACTGTACTTTGTTTTTCTTTGTATTTATTTTAATATTTTCTTACTTTATATATTTTTATGCTAATAATGTAATTATTATATAAATACTAAATAAATGTAAGAAAAATATATAAAACTAAAAACCAAAGATTTTGTTTCCTTATTAAGGACGTAATATGAATTTATGGAACAAAAGGAAATCGGTAGGTTTAAACAAGTAATCGATACCTTGAATTGTTTTTATGACACATAATTATGGTATAATATAGTGTTTATTATTTTATAGGCTTGTTTACCAAATTTTTTTATACATAAAAAAGGTGGCAAACAAGCGTACAGTCTGCCTGATGGTGAGGGGCTACCGTAGCCTATGGACGCTTGCCGATCTTGACCCCTGACTCAAATACAATCATTGCATTTATATTAAAATTAACTGAGGGATTTTTACTATCTATTGTTTTATACACATATAGTTATATACATCCGCTAAACATTATTAACAACTATACACAATGTTTGTACCTTTAATTAAAAAATTAAATTAAATCTTATTGTTAATTCTTTGTTATTGACTCCTTATAGTACTGACTGCAATGTTTTTCTAACCAGTATTATGTGTTTTGTATATCGTCATATATTTATTCTCTATCTAAATGCTTTGAAGTTAAAAGTGATTTCCTTAAGGTAGTTTTTATACAACAATAAAATTGTATAGATAATATATGCAATTTTAATGTATTGAAGCAATGATGGCTCAGTTGGTAGCGTGTACAGACTCCGCATCGTTCGACGTGAGTTCGAATCCCTGCAATGAGCCTGAGCTTTCGGTGAAGGAAAACATCGTGATGAAACCCTATTTCTAATGCCATCTGGCTAGCTACCACCCTCAAGTTGAAAACGATAGTCTTCCACTAGTACGCTTATCATGTTAAACCTTCGGCCACATCGTAACTTTAGATCAGGTGAGATTGTGGCCACAACGCTAAACCTTTAACGATAAAAAAGTAATAGTGTATTGTAGTTACAATTTTAATTACGAGGGCAGTTTTCTTTGATGGTAAAAATTTAATTATATCGATAAAATGTTTATTACAATACGATAAATAATTTTTATTGCCGTAGTTAAATATATAACTATATACCGTAGGTACCGTAGGTACCGTAGGTAATTATATATCTCAATATAATTTTAAATGTTTTATCAAACACCTCGTTTATAACATTACTTCGTTTTAAAGAATTTATTATAATAAATAAATCATAATCTTTTCAAATTGATGTTTTTTTTCTCTTTTTATACCTACAGTAAGATAGAGAGAGACAAGTGTACTTTGGTTTAGAGCCGTGTAGTCTGGGTTTGCTAACTCATTCCATATAGGGAGCGAGCGCGGTAACTTGTGTACGCCATTTTACTTATAATAATATAATTGACATAAAAGAAAAAAATGTATAGAATTGACATATCTGATCACGTGATTTAACGATGTGATATGTCAATTCCATACATTTATTTCGTTTTCGTTAGCGTTAACGATTGTAGAAAGGCAACTTGACTAGGCAAAAATATTTTAATATATTATATATGTTTTATATTTTTATTCAATTTAGGCCCTAAGAATGCACTTATGCACTAAGAATGTCAACACACTACCACCGGTGCGGAAAAACATTCCAGTCATCGAGAAGAACCGGCAAAAACTTGATCAGCTTTATTAACATCTTATTTTCTGTGTGTAATAGTTTTTTACAATCTAAATTGATACAGTTATTATAATTTTCAGTAGATATGCAGAGAGGGAATCACATCCAGACATAACCGTCATTCACGTAATGATCTACCGTTTATTAAATAATACCCTTTCGACTACAAAACTTGTATAACATGATTCGGTATTATACGGTAAATCGGTAAAGTGCTTAGGAAATTTACTAAAGAACCTAACATAATCACCTAAAAAGCTTTTATTTGTTTTACTAAGTCTAAAAGTTGGAATGACTATTTATATATATGTTTATATTGATTGCAAAGTAAGAGCCAATAGACAATATACTCGTGTACATGGATTACATAAAGATGTTTAACCGTACCTGTGCCATAGAACTTAGCCCCCCTCCCCCCCCCCCCCCCAAATATTGACATTGTCACTCAATGAAAAGTGACAGCAAGTGATATAAAGGTTCATACTGCAAATGTTAAACAGAAAATAGTCTATGATTAAAAAGTCGCTGGTCGAATTTCGATCATTGGGCGACCGTTAGTTTATATAAATAGGTATATAGATAATTATTCAATAGTGATTTTGTTACGTGTCTAGCTAATTTTTTTATACAGGCTGGAAAAAAATTATTGTTATCTAATCTAATTCAAGTCCCAATAAACAAAATAGGTACAATGTCATATGGTAAGTAGACTGGAACAAATATAAAAAAAATTAAACATATACAAAACGTTTATTCAACTCGTTTATCTTTATCATGTCACTGTTATCTCGGCACCAACAATGCAATAATTGTTAAGATTCGCAGTATATATAATTAATTTGTAATTTGAATATATCTATGTGTCTATAATTCATCCTGATATTGATGAAACTTTAGTAATTATTAGTTGTACTGCACACCTGTGGAGGTTCTCCATTATACAACCAGTTTACAACAGATGGCATGCAAGCAAATCTGTCTTCACATGCACACGGAATACGCTTAAAACGCGGGTATGTAAGCTAGTTAGCTTCACATTATTAATATATCTGATAAAGTGACCTTTTCGCTTGTTCATTAATTAAGTGATCATTTGAAGAACATAATTTGGGGTATTTCTCTAAACGTAGGTTTCGATTCCAAACTATTTTAGTAGTATTTCGTAATAGTAACCAAGAACTTAGATATTCTATAGAACATTAAAACACTAAGACAAAGATTTAAAGTCGGTATTTATCATGTATCACACAAAACCCTTATACGGGGTACCTATTGATTTGTGAACGTCATTCTTTTATCGGATTTTTACAATGAACTCGAACTCGAACTCACAATTCGTACGATGGATATGCGTAATTCTTTTTGGTTTTTCTCATTTTGTTATGGGAATTTTTTTCAGAGCGAAATATGTTGGGTTAGGTGATGGTGTGGTCGAGTATATGCTATTGGAAAGTCTGCCGAGCCAAGTAGTAATAAAAAAAACCATTCTGACTTTATTACTATTAAACTGGAATAAAATTGTTTATCTATTTGTAATAAGTGTGATAAAAACTAGCCCATAAACAAATTCCATTGTTTATATAATCGTTCCAATTGACTAACATGTAACGTTTGTTATATGCCCATTAGCCAAATAGCATTTTCAGCGTCGATATATATATACAATATGCACTAAAAACCCCGTCGGATCCGTGAAGGTGTTATCAGGTATCGAGATTATATTCTGTTTATGTTATCTATCTCGGATTATAAGTAACAAAATTTACCCATAATAAAATGTAAAAAAAATTAGTATAATGAGGAAACTTACATGGCAATATAGGCGGCGCGGCGCAAGGTAACACCAGACGATCAAACGTACCGCTGCGCGCCGCGCCCCAGAGCAGTCGACTGTTATCACGTTTTAAAAATTTGCTAAATTCTAGGAAAAATAAAACTAAATACATATGTTATTTTTAAATTAGCCAATAACAAATGTATTTATGTATCGAACAAATAAATAAAATATTGAAACATATACAAACGTTTATTGTAATCTTGGGTATCTTTATAGTCACTGTTATCTCGGCACCAAAATGCAAGGGGTAGATGGGGGGTGTTAAATTCGCAGTATATATATATATATAAATTTTTGTTTATTTGGTTGTCTTCTATGTGTTCCTATAACATTCATCCTGTTATGATGAAACTTTAGTGAATTATTGTATGTACGCACACCTGTGGAGGTTCTGTATTAGTACAACCAGTTTACAACAGATGGCGTGCAAGCAAATCGTTTCATATTCAACGGGAACGAAACCGCGGGCAAGTAAGCTAGTTAGGTACTTATTAATGAATCTGTATGAACCTTTTTCGCTTGTCATTAATAATATTCATTTGAAGAACATACTTGTGGGGTATTTCTCTAACGTAGGTCTTTGATTCCAAACTAATTATAACTTGTAATATAGTAACCAAGGAACTGATATTCTAAAACATTAAAAACTAAGACAAAGATTTAAAGTCGTATTTATCATGTATCACACAAAAGTCCCTTATATGTGGGTACCTATTGATTTTGTGACCTTTCTTTTCTATACTAGAATGACAAATTCATAGAACTGTGATTGTGTAACCATCGAGAGATCAACAATCCATTACCAGTCACCACTGTCATGCTGGTCTGTCTAAATATAAACTGGATATGCATCGGCTGATCCCGTAACGCGACACGCATAAGCGAATCACTAAGTCGGGCTTTTTACCATAGGTGTTGATGGTAAACATAATACTATCCAAAAACAGTTGCGACCATTGAGAGATCAGCAATCCATTATCAATCACCTAACGCGATGAGCATGTCACCCAGTCGCCCAGTCAGTATCACCATTACCTAGTGGCATAGCGTTATAGTGTATCTAACCATAATACGAAAATAAGTGAAGGTCAATTGAATGTGGTTATCAGCTGCCTATACTTCCTTGAATTTTAATAAAGGTTGATGATGATCGTGATGTTATATGCATAAACATGATTGTTTTATTAATTAGAGAACACATTTCGTCTAGTACATGCCTAGTGGAATAATTAGAAACCAAATGTATAAATATTAGGTAATTATATAAAAAACAAACTTAGATACACAGATTTAAGAAAAAGGCAGATGGAGCCTTCAGAACAACAAATGCGGGACATGCATTTAGCGATCTTGTGAATAATATTAAGTTTAGTCGATACGTCACATTATTATAAGCTGGTATTAGACAACAATCTCTCTGGGTGTTAAATGACATTGTTCAATGAAAGTCCCTCGATGGCTAGGGAAGGGTTCTTATGCGGGCAGGAATACACTGTGCTAGCTACTTGGCGAACTTTTACTTAAGGGTGGTAGGTAAGCTACCGATAAATTACCTATCACTATTTTATGGTTTAATCGTTTTTTTTTCATCGAAAACTTAGGCTCATTGTGTTATTCGAATCACATCCTTTTATGCGTCGTCCGAACTTGATGCCACTAAGCTATCATTGTATCAACCGCAACATAAATTATATAACTTAGGTACTAATCACGTAGAATATAAAATCCAACTACAAAACAAAAGCGATAAAAGTAAGCCTTGAACTACTGTGAAGATCTGCGGTTATCTATTTCTTATGAGTCAAAGTTACGATACTTTGAAATAAAAAAAAAATTCATGATTATTATCGACGATTCGAGAACATTTTCAATAAAGCCGAAAATCACAGTTTTCAAAATATAAGAATACATATTATGAATGCATGTAGAATTTTGGTCAGTTAGACGATGAAAAAAATTAAACCGTTTCTAAATAAACTTTTGAAGCAATGGTAGCATGTACAGATATCGCGTTCTCAGACACGAGTTCGAATCCATGGAATAAGCCAAAGCTTACGGTGAAGGAAAACATAACATAATGGTAGGGCATGTCTTAATTCTCGCTTGGTTATCTACCGCCCTCAAGTTTAAAATCTTTCACCAAGCACCTATAGGTGTGTTCCAGCAGCTGCACTTGAGATACAGTCCTCCCATTAGGCTTAGCGTGCTACCATCTTGAGCCACATAGTTACTTAAAATCAAGTGGAATTGTGACTAAAACGCTAAATCTATAAAGATTGTTTTTAAACTCGTAAGGTAAACACTTCGTCTGCATAGAGTATAGACATTTAATTGTCTAAACATGTCTCGGGTACTGTTATAGGTCTAAGTAATCAGTTCATATATATATATATCGTAATACGTTGTATATATGTACTTTTATTTACCTTGTATTTATTGTATTATTCCCTGTATATAAAATAGGAATTCGCTATTTCATTTCCAGGACATCGATTAGGTTATTGTATTTTATAAATTTGTTTGTTCAGATATCGTTTATAATGCGATCCTTTAGGTTTAAGTAATTATAATTCTAATTGTATTTAACGATAAGATTTTCTCTTTAGCTGATACAATGTTTGTTTACATTTTAGAATTGACAACATATCAATTACTGTTACTATGATAATTTTAGGGCATACGCAGTTAGGAAAATATATGTTTTTCTTTAACAAGGTTTTATTAATTTACATAAAAACTATGTTTCGGAAAGCATTTTAAATTTTAAATATTGAATTCGATAGAACGTCATTATCTCCTATAAACAAAAGTACTCTGTGGTAATTATAAAATTGACTTGGCTATACTACAGTGAAATTTCCAAAAAAGGAGTAATATATAATTCAAATATTGGATATATAAACTATCTAGTCTGTTCTAAGACGACCGATGAACTATATAAAGTTATCTTTATAATAATATTATCAATATCTATTTTCATATTATATCTCGGATGTCGAGATTTGTGGTGATGCGTTGACTACCTGATGAAACCGTGCCCATTGTGAGTCTACACTGATCCGTTGGCTGGAGGCGTCAACTCTTGGTGCGTGCTACTCTAAACTCATAGAGTAGAGTAAGGGACGCTGGTTTGTGGTCCCGACGCAGAGCTGCCTGAAGTTGGAATTCTATTTATTTTGAACAGTGTATTGTGTATTGTGGACATTTGAAAGCTTTATAAGGAGTCATAGTTAGGAGATTAACCTACGGCATGGTAATTATATATTTTAAATTAATTTAGGAAGTTGTAATCCCTACCTAATTTAATAAAGTAAATTTAACGCAACTTTTTCAATATTGTGAGATGTCATAGAAATATATATGTATTAATATTTATATCTTAATTTCATTTCATAATCCCTTCTTGGCTTATCTTCTTCTAAATTATAATATTAATTGTTGTAATACGACAGTACCTAGTTTTAGTTAAGTTATAAGTACTACATATTATAATGCAAGCTGTCTCTCCGACAAATATCGAAAATCTGCCAACGATTTAGTATAGATTATAGATACAAAGATTTAAAAAAATAACGAGTTGCACTCCGGGAGTGTCGAAAGAAGTGAAACCTTAGTTATTTGGTTATGAATTGCATTTTATTTATGAATTGAAATTTTAAAATACATTTAATACTCTTTTATAAAAGACGCGTTCTCGGTCTGCTATATGTACATGCATATATGCATACACTATAGCTGCGTCTCGTAACAGTGTCGCGAGTCCAGAGATTTTATCTCATCTAAAAATATGCTTACCGCGCTAAAAGAAGTTTTCACTTCAAAAATAAAATTATCCCCTATTGCACCGCCCGCGCCGTTAGGGGTGTTATTGCAAAAACGCGGAACACTCGTTATTTCTTACCAAAAGCATTAATATGAATTTTCATATCCCTATTTTGAGAAATGGTGGGTTCCCCATAAAAACCCCTTGAAGTTTTATATTTTCGCGACAATAGGTAGCCTTTGTCCTTCTCTAGGATTCAATCGATCTCTCTATTAAATATCATCGAAATTAGTTCAGCGGTTTAGGTGTGAAAACGTAACAGACAGAGTTAATTTCGCATTTATAATATTAGTATGGATTATAATAAATGTTATTTTTATTATCCTGTTCAATAAATCTCAACTCCGAGTCGTACTTAATTCTTAATTGGAATCTTCACAACAAAACATTAGATCATTGTTTTCTTTGTAATAACAACAAATATTATCCAACGTTTGCAGGTGCTAGCAACCATAAAAATCATGACTTGTTATGTGGGCGTTTCGACGATTTTGATTTTACGATCGTTCGCCATTAGGCATTTGAAAGGTGCTACATTTCGGCATCGCACGTTCTCGGGAAATATATCAGTCCAATTTTCAAACTAATCCTTTGTTCATAATCTACACAAATGCATTATTGCTATCGACCGCCTTTGTAGTTAATTGTACAATCTAAAACGTGGTAATAAAAGTTTGCAAAACTCGAACAATATTCTTTAATTGACTATGATTGTTAAAGACTGAATCGAAATGGTTGGAATAAAATAATTATATTCTTGATATGTAAGTACTTGTCGGCAATTAAATAGATCAGTTTAAAAAAGGTTGTCACACAGTAACCACTTTTATCTTCAACATAATAATTTAAAAAATATTTTATTTGCGAAGCTATTTTCTCCAATTCAGTACCTTAATTAGTAATCTTTATCCAGATAACTATGTTAGTTAACATTGGAATTCAATGTAGATTTAAATTGTCTTTTACATTATATCATTTCAATGAATACCGTAGAAGATATCACGGATTCAAAATTACGCGCAACCAAAGAAATCACTCGCAACGAAATGGTTGGCCGGCACTCCGCACCTAGGTATAGTGCGCTTTGCGAACTAAGCGCATTTTTCTTATCTATGAAGTTATGAACTATGAATACTAAAGTGATGTATTCTAAATAATGCTTTTTCAAACACAAAATACATCACTTTGTAAATTGCACCCTTGCGAAGCTGGGGCAGGTCGCTAGTTAATAATAAAAATAAATCTTTCTTTGGTAAAAAAAAACTATTTCAGAAAAGTTTACAATAACTGTAACCGATATTATAAAGCTCAAACGATTCATTTTTGTTTGTTTGTTTGAATGCGCTTATCTCGGGAACTACCCCTTAGACTGGAAAATGTCATTTTGGATCTTATAACCTAATTATTGAAAAAGGTTATAGGCTCTATAACTTTACGCTATAATGCTAAGCAGCGGAGCAGTAAGCATGAACATTAAGCAATCTGTCAAACTGTAGACAAATACGGGAAGTGAGAACAAAGTTAGGCTTTATTGACTTTATTGGTATGCGGTGTAGAATTGGTCGAATAGGCAAATTTAACACAGATGAAACCGTAGGGCATAGCTAGTAATTGTATAAAGGAAAACGTTACTCAACAAGTACGTTATTTATCAGCCTTTGTATGTATTAGTAGTGGACCAAAACCTTTTCTCGAGTGGATGCAATGGGAGACACGGACATTTTCATCACGTCAGTCTATGAGTTATTGTCGATTTGAAACATCAAGAAGTAATTTCTTTTTGTAAAGACTAGACTACCATTTTGACCTCGAGAGGCAGTATCACCTGATTTTAATGAATTATGCAACAAGATTACTAACTGCCAGAATACTACGTGACTAAGTAAAAACCATGTAATAGTTGACAATTTAATTTAAAAATATGAATAAAAATAAACAAACTTTTAGTCAATATTTCAAAATTTTGAAAGCTTGGACAATGCGCTAGAAATATTTTTCTTTCTCAATTTAATATTTACGTTACAACCTTTTAAAATTATTGTAATATTGAGTAAAAGCTAGCTTAAAAAAAGTTTATTTTTTCAATAATTTTTCTATTTCGTATTCTTCTCAGAAAACCTATCATGGTTGTGCATAAAAAATAACTTGGTCCGCCATCTTTGGAAGTTCGCCATATTAGATTTAGAATGACGTCATTAGCTAACCATGCATTGTCATCCCAACTAAATGTGTATGCATAATTTCAGCTCAATCGGACAGGGATAACTGTTTTAAAATTAAAAAATTACTATGACACTCTGCTAAATTTTCACAAAGTTTTATTTAATGTTATAAAGTAGCAAACAGGCATGCAGTCAACGTGATGTACCGGTCAAATACCGTAAGGTGAGATTGAGGTGAGGGGAGGTTTTTATTTAGTTGCCGTTTTTCATGCACGAAATATATCACGTTATATCACGAAAAATCCAAGTCATCTTTGTTCATTTATTACGTTGTTAATATATTTATTTTAGCGCTATATCTAAACATAAGTGCAAACATTTGTCCTAAACTAATGGGTATTTTCCTTATTTTATTTGCGGATATCAGTTTGTTGGCTCGTGCAAATATTGAACGTCGTGCTTAAAGAGCATCCTCGTGGTTTAGTGAGAGATGGACTGCGATGAAGAGGGAATTATTTGCTGGTAATTCAACCGTTTAAAATATTATACACATTTTATATAATTCTATGACTTAGAGAAAAGTGTATAAACTCTTTGATTATACTGGATATCCCAAAAAATAGTGACAAGCGGAAGTCCGGAGCACCCATATGGGTACTCGAATCGCCCCCATGTATGTTCTGCGATTTTTGATAGATTTCCCGTTATTAATTTTACCATAATATAAAATAATAATAATTGTAATCTAAAAACACAAAATGTAGCAAAAATTAATGATAATAATAATAAAATATAAAGAAGTCAGGATATTACTATTTGCATGAAATGTTAAAATATAAGTATGTAATATGAATAACAAAAAAATACGTTAAAATAAAAATAGTTTAATGAAAGTATTGGAGTTTTTAATAAACAGAAAAAAAAAGATTCACTAGTGAATCTGAATTTAAATAGTAATTTAAACTGTTTTTGAAGTGTAATAATTTTTAATTTTGCCAATGATATTTGGTAATGTCTGTACTTTGCCTAAATTCTCTGTTAATTCATTAAAGTCATTGCATGTTCTGAAGATTCTCAAGGCAGGTGAGGTACAACAGAGCAGTCAGCTGAGAGAAAAGCGTTTTTATTCTCTTCCTTGGATAATTAAATTGTATACAATTTAATCCAATTTTTGGCAGTGCGATTTCTTTTTCAATAGATGTTTTTGTGGAAGTTAAACCAACAATGACCTGTTAAAAAACCTTCAGCGACAGGTCCGCGGTGTGACGTGACGTGAGATAGCGCACATCCACGGAATTGATTTAATCTTTGTCAATATTGACGTTAAGACGTTATGGGAACCACACAGTGTGCACAGGTGGCCCTGTCTTCAACAATGTACAGTGTGATCAAAATGCCATAATTTATTGTCAGTACTATAACAAACAAAAAATTACAATATTATTTTACTTGTCCACATGTTTGTAATGTATATTGTGTAGCGACAGATAAGATTTCATTAATGTGGTTCATAAATAATGAGATCACAGAACTGGAGTTTAATTACTTCTTAAGACGCGTTATGTTGAGAGTGAATTTTCACACAATGTAATATAAAGTCTATATGAAGAAATTACATATGTACTTGCTTAAACCTCTTGTTTTATTATTATGAAAATCGACTCGATGTAAGTCGCCAGTCGAGCTTGCGATAGACACTTGGGACACTACTAGTGAGAATATTGCTGCTGACCATGACCAGTCTGATATATGCTATTCGCGGAAGGCTATAAATTCGTTATGAGTACAGTATAAATGTATAATAACACCTTCAGGGTGCTGTTGGAGCTGGTGCGGCAATATAGTGCATCATAGATATTTGACGATAATGTCACAAATAGGTTTCATGTAATTGTGCATAAACGAATTGCATCTATGATGACCTGTTTGAGGGCCAGTACCAACAGCATCCTGCAGGTGATCGCGAATAGAGTCGAGTGCCCACTATTACAGAATTGGGTACATGTTACGGGAGCTATTTAACGAAACAATTTTTTTTTAAGGATTACTAAATTTCCATATAAGTAATTATGTTATACTAACATGGATATATTGTCTCAATAAAAAACGTACTATAATTATAAATAACAGTCGAGATACTGACAATCGTTACCTGCTAAACCTTTTGTTTTCTTGTGGTGAAGATAGTCACATACTATGTTTTTTTTAAAATGCTGTTTCAGTGTCATCTAGAAATAAATTACAATGTTTGAAATAAATTAGGATTGTTTTCTGTCCTTTTATTAATTAATTTCAGTAATTTAATTTTGAGTAAAATAAAAAAAGTTTTAAACACGTCAAATAAGTATAACGGTAGGTACTCTTGGTAGTGACTTGCTGGGAAAACTCAGCATAAAGGTGCCCCCGTCCACCTTCTCTGTAAGACATCAACAATTGTTTATCGTTCCCTCCTGTAGCAACAATGTATGGGAGATTAGTCCCATTTATAGAATGTGTAGGTGTTATATTAATTTACTACACGAAATATTTTTCACCAGTCTTGCTAAATTACAAAAGTCACTTACTTAATATATTTGTTTTCTTTTTAATTGTTAGCTTTTCACTGTCCATTTACATATATTATCAGTACTTGTTAACAATGAAAGTTGTGCACTTAGGTCATAGGTTATTAGATTTAAAGAGGTATTTAGAATTAAGTTATTATCTTTATTATTATTTTTTGATCTTTTTCCTGTATTTTGTATATGCAATTTTATTTGAAAAAGTTGTTAAGGTTCTTAATACGCTGCTTTCCTATATCCGTAAAAGGCGTTAATAGATTGATAAATCGACATGTATAAAATTTCAAAATAATTTTAGTAATTGCTATCTGGGTTACCTAATTTACATGATGATTTACTGAAGGTTAAGTACTATTTATTTGTCTCTCTAAATTTTTTTTTTCATGGCCTCTTTTAACACAAAGGCAATATTTGAAGTTTAAATTTAGGATTTATGGAACTACCGATTTTGTTAGTCATTCCTATTTTATATAATTATCTACCGTATTATATTGCCCAATATTGAATGATTTATGTACTTTTCTTATCGACTTAATGTATTATTATCCTTATAACTTGTTATATATTCTATATGTAACTTAATGTAACAAAATGTATACAAAAATTTAGCTAGAGAATACATTTATGATTCAATTAACAGACAGACAGGCAGTCAAACAGAGATGTCGCCTTTTATAATAGAATATCGCCTATTAATACATACAATTGCAAGCAATGTAAGCAGTTTTTTCTATAGAAATTTTAACATAAAATGTTAATAAATCCCCCTGTACACAATTCCTCTGTTAAAAAGTTCAAGAATAAAACAAACATGTTATATACACGGAATAGCTGAATTTAAAGTTTATTGGCCACACTTACAGGAAACACCTGCAAACGTTTTTGTACACATTCTTACAAAACTTGTATTTGTATGTGGCAAATTATATTTTTCACAAAAAATAGGAGCAATGACTCGGCCACGCGTAAATGCGTAAATTATTTTTATTTCTATATGTTTGAACCTGCAAATATCACATTTATGTTTAACTGGCTGGTCTCGCAGACGTTGTTTTATCTTTAAATAAATGACCATAGCGCCACCTATACCGAACTTTTTTTTCGTGAAAACACTTCCAGTGCCATAACGAACAAAATAAAATATAAATTAAATCGATCGAATCTTGTGTTAAATATTAAGACATAAGTTAATAATAAAATGCAATAGAAAAAAGTAGTTGCAACTTTTTCAAAGTTTTCCAATATTCCACGTAACTTTTTCATGATTTTTGTTTTCCCAAAACCTTATTCCTAACTAACATATAAAGAAAATAAAATATCCAAATCGGTCCAGCCGTTCTCAAGTCACCTGCTTACCAAAATACCAACGATTAGTATTTCATTTTTATTTATTTGGATTATCAAGATTAGTTTATTCGTAACGGATACTTGGGATAAGCCGTTTCTTAAGCAATCGTACTGCCTAAAATTCGCCAGAGAAACACCAATCAAGAAGCTTACGTGGGACGTGGGCCTACATAATAATGTCATCATTAATACTACGAGTACTTAATCGTAAAGAATTTTTAGTGTTTGCCTTGCCACTCACTATATATAATGTTTATATGTCGCCAAGATATCTCGGTGTTCCAGCAGCTGAAGCGGAGAGTCAGTCTGGACTTATTGTATTACCTTAAAAAAAATCGCCACTTAACACCAGATGTTCTTTATATAAGTAAAGTGTCAAACAAGCGTACGGTTCGCCTGATGTTAAGGTAAGGTATCACAATCATTACCGTTCTTGAAAACCCATGCCCTGAAGAGCTCTTGAACTCTTATTCACCGCAAGAACACAAACACAAGGTTATTTGGCTGCGATCTTCTGTAGGGTAGAGGGTATTCCACCAGTCGGTCTGACCCAAGTAGAGAGAAATTTTGCAAGTTATTTATTTGTGCCCTACCTACCTCTTTCCTTGAATCCCCCTTCCCCAACAAGGTCACGTGGGACATGGAATTACTTACTATAATTCTAGTGAACTTCTGATGAACGAAAATATAATTACGTTACCTTACTATATTGAAAAGCATTTTTTAGTTTGTCCTTTTTTATACTACAAAGTTGACAAACAAGCATACGGTCCGTCTGATGGTAAGAGGCTATCGTAGCCTATGGACGCCTGAACTCCCCTACCCCAAAGAGCTCTGGAAACCCTACTCAAGGCAGGAGCACAGCACAGAAAACACTATATTATTTGGCTGCGATTTTCTGTAGAGTGGGGGGGGGGGGTACTCCACCAATGGGAATGCCCAAAGTAGAGGGAAATCTCCAAAGAAATACTTCTCTGCTCATAGCTCTGTTGTTAACTTGTACCTTCATAACTACCAATCGCACGTTCATAATCTATCACTGTATTCCGACAACTGAAACAGAGAGTCAAACTAAGTGTGTTGCCTTTAAACAAATCGCCACTTCACAGGTGCGAGTTTTATTAAAGGCTTACTAATAACAAAAAAAAGTAGTAAACAAGCCGCGTATCCGAGTTAGCTTATTATACTTTAGAAAATCGACGTTTTCCTGTGTACAGTTGGCGGGGGTTTACAGACTTTCTATACCTATGATTGCACCTGTTCATTAAATGGCTGTAGAGTTAGAGGTAACTTATTAAGTTTTGACGTTATAACATCGCCGTCTACTTCTCGTGTAATTAGATTTCACTGAAACAATAAGAACACAATCGAATCGACTTCACTTTTTGATAACATTCGATCTTGCTCCCCATTTAATTAGAGCTATAAGAAAATCGATTCTTCAGGAGTAAACTTCAATAAAATAATTAAAGTCTTGGCTTTGAAGCTATTCGATATTCTGTTTGTAACTTCACTGACGTCAAGAATATTAAACAAAAAGCTTATCCAAATAACTCTCACTAATAATTTGAGACTTTGTTGTTTTAAAAGAAAGCTTCTATCAAATTATTCCTCGTATGACTATTAGGAAATAGCAGTATGATGAACACAAAAAAAAGAGATTATCGAATTATTCGTTTCAGTTTCAAAATTACAGCCAAAAAAGTTATCCTTTTAGATATTCCAAAAAAAAATTAAAAAATTAAAATTGTATCATTTCTCAACCGTTTCTGATCAATTTTTTGTATACAGTAAGCATACGTCATTCCAGAATTGATAGGCTATAAGAATCATAAAAAATACATTTAGACATCGTAAAAAACGGAATAAAAGATTTTAATGAATTTTTTTATACTGAGAAGTTATAATTTGTCATTTTTCAATCGATAGAAAATTATTGGTTTAAAATTATTGATTTGTCAATAGTATAATTAAAAATTGCTGAAATTCATTACTTATTACTGCATAAAATTACTTGATGAAAATAATTACTGTGAACGACCGCGTGGAAAGCCACGGGCTCACCGCTAGTTACATATATGAGTAAATTACAGATAAAAACTCTTTACGAGACTCTTTTTCAAATGCATGAGATAATGACATAATTAATGCAAACGATATAGTGAGTTGTGTCTATAAACATCTCTAGTTGTAGTTTTATTTAATTAAGTGAATAATTATTTAAACCAAATGATACAAGTTCTTTAAATAAAAATAATCGTAAAATTAAAATTCAGTCATGATGATTTTAAACATGACCACTGGCGCCAATGCCTACTGTGCGGTCATCTTTATGACTATGCATAAGTAATTAGTTGAAAATGTTATAATTAATTCAGAAGCTTAAAAAATCTTTTGAAATTACTGGCGTATCTAATATGGGTATCACTTAGTGCGGCAAATCGTACTGTTGAAGCCGAATACAGCAGAAAGTGTAAAATATATGGGGACCTCCTAGGTGATCGAATTTTTTTTTTGAGTGATGTTTACCAAAAACCTATGACATAGGCTTAGAAATATTTGTTTCATGTGCAAAACATTATGTAAGATTTTTTTTCAATCTTGTCGGATGTCACCCCCAAACGTGTGACATTGGAGGCGAGCCATCCCTCGCTAGCTACGTCACGGCATATTTTACGGGAATTAAAAATTAAGAATAGTAATATTATCTCTCAATTTTACACTAAATTATTGTTCTTTTAAAAATGTAAGTGAAAAACGCAAGCAATAAGAATCTGTTAATAATTGACTTAATCGGCCAAATAAATATCCTGTAAAATTGTGAAGAATGTAACTAAATATACTTACAAAGGAAAATATAATAAAATTATTTTTATTAGAGACCAAAGTAATTATTGTTCCAACCGTTACTAATATTGAACATGAAGGAATACAAAATCAGTATTTAATCAAAGTGATGTGATTGTGAAGAGATGCGGCAGGTGGCCACCAACCATTACAGCGCGCTTCCTATTAGAATAGGGCTGTGAGAAAAAATATCTTATTAGATTAGTACGAAGAAACACTCTTTAAGCATTGCGATTGTCTAGAATTTTATACCTATACACCTAATATTCAGTTCAAGATATATTTTATCATATCTGTTTTATATAAAAATATGTACTATTCATATTTACAAGAGAATACAAATAAAATAATAAATTCAAGAGAAATATCAGGCGCTCTTTAAATTTCTTTAAATTACGGGTAATGCACTAAACGTTACATTGTTTCGATATAAATGACAATGATTCTTCAAACCGGTTAGTTTAGTTAGTAATAATCAAAACAGACAATTTCATGATTAATAGAGATTCTTGAAGTAAGTAACATAGATAAACAGTAGGAACTAGGTTCCCATTATCCAAAAAGCGGACTCTGGCATGAACCAGGAACGAATGACATAATAATATTTCATAAAACTATTAATTGATTATTAAGGTTATTTCCAAGGTTAGACAAATAAATTGTTCTGATGTACATATAATTTTCATCATAATTCATAATGGCTCATGCAATATATACCATTTTTTACAATCCATTTGGCTGTATGCGCCTTTTACGTTTTAGAACACAACATATAAATTTGTATTATTATTTATGGATCACTAACCCGTCAACCGCATAAAAACCCCGCTCTTCGCAATTATTTAATTATTCAATTGGCTAGCATTGTGAAATAACATTAATTTTTTGACATTATTTTATTTATTTAATAGCAAATATGATGAAAAATATTGTATGTCACACGGGCGGTATGGGAATTACGAACATCGACTCATTAAAGCCCCTTGTCTTCGACTTCGGACTTCTAATAGACTCTCGTTCGTAAATCCTTTTTTACCACCCTCAAGACACAATGTACTATTACTTTTATTTATTAAAGTTACTCGAAGTAGTGACGGAACTGTGTCTGATGATAAGCGCAGTTCAATCCAAAAACAGCCGCTCCTTACCACCAAGAGATCAACAATCCATCGCCATTCGACTGTCGCCGCTGTCATATCGGCCTGGAAACTGGATATAACATCGACTAATCCCGAAATGCGATGCGCATAAGCGAATCACTATGATGGTCTTTTCATCATATGCATGGTGGTCGCAAACCTACCAAGGGCGGGTTGGCCACCTAACGTGAATTAAGAGCGAGAAAAACCACGGATCACAGCTAATATACGTAAATATTTTATAGCGAAAAATGTAATGCCAACCCTACCCCTCAGAACTGTGTTTGAAAGTCAGTTCCGTAATTATTAGACGCTGGCAGGTGCAACGCGCTCGTATGAATGTACTAACTCACTTTATCTATTTACATGAAGATAACCGTTGTACCGCGTCTCAAGAATTCCTTGTTTTGTCTTAAATTATCAGTTTGTATTCTATAGAAAGGCAAACAAGTACCTTTCTCTTTGAAAGCTAATTATTGTACGGGTTATGAGGTTAAAAACAAGATATCTTAATGTCTTTATCGTTTTAATAATTATTTATTACGTTTTGTAACCAAAATATTTGATATTTATTATATTAATTTGAAGTATATCTATCCTATTTTGAACATGTCCAAGTTTCCATAATAAAGTATTTTCTATCACGTATACGTAATATTTATTTTTGAGCTTACTCCTTAACAGAGTCTAGTCTAAATGTTGCTCCTCCGCGCAAACACAAGAATACGTAATATTATAATTAATATCGACACGATTATTATTATGGTAGCAAAGCGCTAGCAGCTAGCAAGCAACAGAGAAGCCTGAGTAGAGCACCTAATGGTTTTCTAACGCCACCTGCCACCTGCTACGGCACTTTTTAATCTTGTTACTTACCATGCCTTATATGTACTCGTCTAGAATTACGCCATTACACCGGACATAGATATAGGAAGTAGCATAGATAAGACAGGATTTTTAGAAATAAATAATACATTCGTCTATTTATATAAAAGAAAAAAAATACATATTTCGTGTTGAATAATGTTATGGTTAATCGACTAAAATTAATTGAAAATCTCTTTTAATGTAATGACTGTGTATTTATAAATGTGGGGAATTATAGTATTCATTTCTGTAATAAACATATTGATATATATCATTTCTTTTTTCTGTTTACATGCACAATATCTTCTTCTTCTTCTCTTTTTTCTTATATTAAAAAATTAAAGTGTCTTTTTGTAATGTCAAAATAACAGCTTTCTACTAAATGCATATGAAGATACTAATAACAAAAAAAAAAACATTTTTAAAATTTTTATTTGTCTTCCTGTCGGTCTACCTGTCTCTTTGTTGAGGGTAATTTCCAAAGAGGTTGGACCAAATTTGACTGGATTTTCACTGGCTGATAGTTGATGTTTTAAGAAGTAACTTGGGCTACTTTAATTTTAGAAAAATAATTAGGTTTCCGCACAAATGAAAAAACTTGTCATGTTGAATCAATTTGGGCGCTTAAATGGCTTACGCTGAGTAAACCATAAGAGATATAGCAAATCAATGTACTACAATAAGGAACACCCACAATAAGCATTTTTATTTTTAAAATAGCCGGGAGCGGAGTGCAAGATTCGCACTTGTACTCGATCGATGACATTCTGTAGTCCACGTGAGTAAAGCCGTGGGCACAGGTAGTCTTGAATATAAAGGTTTGACAATTCAAGATAATCGTATTTTAGAAGAAATTCTATACTGATATCTAAAAACACTGGACACTGGACTTTATACATACCTATGAAAAATGTTGTTAAAACTTTAAATTGTAGCTTTCATTTATTTTTATTTATCACGATTTTCTGCCAGTCATGGATATTATTAACATAGTTTTAATACTAATGAAAGGAAAAGAAATTAATTGAAAAATACAAATCACAATCTTACAAAATTTGTCCACGTTACAATTACAATTAAGGTGCAATGGAAATAAAATTTAATTTATAAGTATATGTGCTATATTTATTGTTTCCTGTACTCTCTAAGAATTGTTAAGACTAGGCGCGGTCATAGTCCTGCGGTTAATAGAAGTGATTTGAGTGTACTAACGCCGCAGGCAGTAGGCACACAGTACATACACCGAGCTAAGAACATTAGTCCTGTCACCTGCCCTCACATTCCTTGCCGTGATTACACACACCTGTACCAAGCCGAGATACTCCGGCATTACTCAAAGGATGTAATACTTGTTTACTATGTATCTTAGAAATTATTAAGGAAATGGAGAAGCTTAAGAACTTTATGAAGCTATCTATTTGATTGGGAAATAAAATATATGTTTAATTTATGATATTATCTATACTTATAATATTATAAAGCAGAAGAGATTGTTGTTTGAACGCGCTAATCACTGGAGCTATGGGTCGGATTAGAAAAAATATTTTTGCATTTTATAGTCTGTTTATTGAGAAAGGTTAACTTCATACCGTGATCCTAATAGGAGAAGCAGTACATGACAAAGTGATGACACGGTAGCTACCTGATGGTAAACCACACTTACAATACGTTTATTAAATAATTACTACTGAGAAACTCAAATCTCTGTTTCTAATTTTCAGTAAAGGCAATTATTTCACAGTCATGGCATGTATACTATATTAGAAATTTATACAAAATCCAAAATTAAATACTAACTAGACGCATGTTCTAGCGATAGTTGTTAGTGCTTTATAATGCGTATTTAGAATTTAGTTACGTTAACTCAGAAACGTTTGTTGGACCCAGCTGCTTCGGCGCGGCACAGCGTGGCTCGCATAACTCCTATCTTAGTATTTGATCCTTAATGAATGGGTGACAGGTTATACAATACAATACAATACAGATCTATACAGATAGAACTGTCTGTATAAGACTACTTTTTCAAATATCCTGATAAACATCCTATTTATAGAACACTGAAGCCGGACTGCTTGTATTTTACTTCCTATACTTTTACCTACTAACTACTTCACTAATTTTTAAATTACATTTGCGATTTTGTATATTTTAATATAGTGGGCGCTTTTAATAACAGGGTCGAATATTTGTATCGAATTTAGAATTAAATCCGTATTAGATCAAATATAATACGGGCAAATCGGTAATGGGCTTAAGAAGTTTATTGCAGAACATAACACATTACCTAAAAAACATTTATATGTCTTACTAAATCTCAAAAATGGAATTACTAATTATAACACTGAGTATTAACTATTATCGTTATGTAAGTGAGGCGTTTATTAAGAAATGCCGTGTCAAAGGGCGGGGTTTAATGCTGAAGCTGCCACTTTAAATTATATAGCTAATCCATATCAGAATAATGACAGCTATTTACAGATAATTTGGTTAACGTCACTAACATTATAAATTTACAATACAGCTTATGGGTTTATCTTGAATAATATATTAAGACTAACTGTGCATCACGGTTTCACCCGTCCTTTTATTCGTTAACTCTGTACATTGCACTGTGCCGCCGCCAACGCATCCGTGTAGCCTAATCGTTGTTCTCACTTCCCATAGGTAGTTGCCTACAGCTTTCCAATCTGGCTTTATGTTTTTGGTTACTGCTCCACTCCTTTGAGTCGTAACGTGAAGTTATATAGTCTACAACTACCTCAATAAATAGGCGATAAAACGAAAAATACTTTTTCAAATCTGACTAATTGTTTAAGAGATAAGCGAGTACAAAAAAAAAACAAATAAACAGCCTCTTGAGTTATATATTACTTTAAATATATTAGTGTAACTTGTGTAAGCTTTAAAAGCTAAAAATATATATATATATATAGCCATATCTTTGTTCTCTACAATATAATGTAATACCAAACGATATTTCAGTTGAAAAATAAAAAATTATAACAAGTAAAATGATATGGAACCGGGCTACGTCATTTCCCACCTCTCACGTCGCACGTGTAATAACGTCGAGAGTACTTGCTGTGCACAAGTAGTTTGCTAAAAAAAAATTTAAATAACTACGTATCACTAGGTACTTGAGATACGTCAGTCAATATACTTATCTACCTAATGGGAGATTTCTATGAGAAGTCAGATATAACTTGTTTAAAACGATAACCTATTTTAAAGATATTAATACGTACTTATACTGAATCTTTTTTGAATATTCGAATCTCATGTGTTCTTTTAACATAACTAAGAAACCAATTATTTTCAAAGGTGTTTTCTTGGCATCGTCATATCTCTGTTCATTCTTTATGAAAAATAATGATTTAAACATCGTTATAAAGCTTATATTATTGACGAAACATCGACAAATTACTGTAGTCATACTGTATTAATAAAATACTAAACACTTAATGTTTTAATTGCATTAGAAATGCCGTCTGTTGATGCAAATGAAAATAAATATTCAAGGCACCATTTAATAACGATCTATTTTTTTAACTATCATAACAGTTGTTACTTAGATTGTTTACATTTTATATTATGCGGAATATTAGTACCTACAGGTCAGCTAGTATAATATAATAGTGTAGAATATGGTAATATAGTATAATATATTTTTAATAAACTACCTAAAAAATAATACTAATAAAAAACTAAAAATAAAATAAAATTATTAAACATTTAACCAAAGCAAAAAGAAGTCACATCCAGTCCATAGTTGTCCATCTATTTTGCTACTGCTGTGTTGTGTTTACGTATGGTGTTTTTACCTACCTTTAATTTAATAAATAAAATAAAATGGGATGTTTCGCAATACGTTTGATAATGTGATTAAATATTTTCTCATTTAAGTGAATTTTGTAAATTCTTATGGGTATTAAGATGTCTTTAAACCGAAATGAAAAAATAACTTGGATGACTGTTGACGAGACGGATTCTTACGGAATTAGGCATAGAAGTAGACTTTTTAAAGTACATGTCGCACGCCAACACAATATTTACAAAAAAGGTAAAATTATATATTATCAGTCCAACATAAAAATACAGTGTAGTTACTAAGATAAATATAACAATAATAAGCCTGCATTAATTGTGGAATAGCCTGTATAATAATAATTAAAAAAGCCTTTTTTAATATATAAATTCTCAGTAGCAGCTCGGAGTTTAGCTTTGTGTCCGATTAACGGTAATAGGCTCGCCCCTATTTATTACATGGAAACTAAAAACATACTCGACGAACTGTGGGTGTACATTAGTACACCTCTACCTAACCCTTCGGGGAATACAGGCGTGATGGTATGTTATGTTATGTTTTTAAATATGTTTACAACGTAAACACATCACAATCTATCTGTAGCAAGGTAGGACAATGTTCTAAAATTAACTTCACTTACGATCAAGCACACATGGCGCACAATTAAAAAATCTGTTGCTCTTCTCGACGTGTTCCGGCAGCTGCAGGAGAGGCAGTCCGTTTACAATTTTCTACAATTATACAATTTTCCGACGTTTTATCACTTAACATCAAGCAAGGTTTTGGCCAATAGTTAGCATATAAAACGACAAAGAAAAAAAATCTATATAGGTACATAAAATTTATTACATAGTTTTAATTGATTTCACACAGATTCGACAGATGTACTGGAAAGTTGTTTTTCCTGCATATTATAATTTATAAAACCTGTTACGTTTCCTGTGCATAATTAACTATTTCTTCATTCGATTTTGAATTGTCAACTAACACCGTGACAGGTTTGAGGTACTTATTCCATAATTGTAAACGTGTTCCATAAATCATATATAGGTAAGAAATCTATATAAACAAAATGATTGCGGTTTGCCATTGTACGGGCATCACACAAAACTACTGGATAGATTATTAAACAATTTTTTTTTTGTTTTAATCCTTAGATATTCGATCCTTATATAAGAAAATATAAGGATACCTTCATTCAATAAAAAGTTATTAATGTTTTAAGAAACTATGATTTTTATAAACACATACCTTTTTTTTTTTTTTAACCTGGAGAAACCCGTCATGGGTACACACTCGCCCGGGGCGGAGGGGGGGGGGGACGCCGACGACGAGTGGTTATGTGAGACTCTCACCAACCACGTCGCCCCGACGGCAGGCCCGGCTACTACTGCCGGACCACCGAAACGGGAGACAATCCGGTACAACCCTAACTGTCTCCCGTCTCCCACAACCGCCAAACCGCACGCTCACTTACTCGCAGAAGGAGGCCATAGCTTCCCACGACCTCAGCACAGAAAGAGTGTGCTGCGCAGTATCACTGTCAGCACCGCACTCCTGACACGCAGTGGTCGGCTCCCAGTCACGGCATTTCCACCGTATTATGTTTAAAATATATCTCTACAAATATTATAAAGTTTTTCACCAGCGGTTACACTTGAGATAAAATTATTATATGCTAACCTTGTTGCCATCATAACTTGGTATTACGTGAGACTGAGTAAAAACATACACGAATCATTATTGATGATCCGTGAATTTAAATCATTACAAAGAAGACCCTCATTAAATTTTACTATCCACAAATAGTATATGTTAAACAAATAAAATGTAAGTTATTAACCTCCGATACAAAAAGAGGAGTGTTATACGTTTAACATTAACGTGTATATCTGCATCGGCTGAACCGATGGTGATCTAGTTTTTTTTGTTCGAAAGGTGATTTGATCGAGTGTGTTCTTAGCTAAAAATGTGTTCAGCCCTTTGAAGATTAGTTGATCAATAGATGTGAGCATCTTCCACAGTTCTGACTGAGTCGAGATTTGATTTTCTATTCCTTCAATGATATTAGAAAAAACTTGACCTGATGCTGCAGCGTCCTCTGGAATCCGTAGGATACTTAACTACTCGCCAACTTATAGCACAGTTATCGTATTTGGGCCTATTGAAATGGTTTAAAATTTAAATGAATAGGTTACTTGTGTCAGGAGTTTATTAAATTTTCAAAGTACCTTGTACCTAGTCCATCGAACAATTTATTTAACAAATTTACATTACATTACATAGGAGTGCTTGTAAGATTCTTACGATAGGTCGTTATAAAATATCTTGTATTCCTATATTAAGTGAACAAATAAAAAAAAAATACTTATTTCGTGTTTCTTAGTATACATACCTGTTCCAAGTATTTCATTTGAATAGTTATTACGATTAAAGGAATAAATTTAAACCATATAATGTGTAATATAAATCATCAAGTAATATATTCCACAACCGTGCTACATAAAAATGGATGTCATTTTATTAATACGCCTCCTAATTTAATAGTGAGAAGAGATATTTTAACGAGCTATTATTACTGCCAGGCACGCTATCACACCTGAGAGAAGCTTCGGCTATATGCAGCGGATAATATGACGTCACTGTTCCGTCGCATCGTAAGTTTTGGTAGACAGGTACTCAGTTTGGATTACAGAATTAGTAATCACATTTTTTTTTAATTCTTTATAGGTTGAGCGTTATGGCCACAATCTCATACGATGTCACTGTTTTGACTCTCAAGTGCAGCTGCCGGAACACACCTATAGGTGTTTATATTAACTGCCATAATAAGATATATGTTATATTACACATAGAGACTGCCGCGGGAAAAAACAGAAAAATTGACTATGTCGTGCAAACAAAATAGAATACACAGTTTTCTTTTTGTGATTTCAGATAAATAAGTATAATGATAAAACGTGGGGAAAATTATGATTCCTGATTTTATCATTAAAAACAACGGTCATAATAAAAAATACTTTAATTCAATTTAGGCTCTAAGAAGGCACATAGGAATGTCAAAATACTACTATCAGTTAGAAAAAAAAACGTAACCATCGAGAAGAGCCGCGGCCGGCAACGAACTCGATCGGGTTTATCTTCTTTTTTACAAGCTTTTATTTATTTCGCTTTGTTAGTAGGTATGGCTCAAATCTTGCAACTGAATTTTAAAAGATGTCCTCATGTAGTTAGCTAAGTGACGTCATTCTAAATCTAATATGGCGGGCTCCTAAAGATGGCGGACCAGTTATTTCTCATGAATCCCCATGATATGGGTATGGGTTAAATGAAAGGGTTTGCATGAAAGAATACGAAAAGAAAAAGTTTTTTTTAAACTAGCTTATCAACATTTTAATAATTTTAAAAGCTTGTAGCGCAAGTAAAAAGGAACAAGAGGAATTTAAGCTAAATAAATATCTTGCATGTTACAAGCTTTTTAAAGTATTGAAAAGTTGAATAAAAACTTGGTTTAAAAAAGTTTTTTATAAATTTTTTTTTTGTTAACCGTACAAATAATATTATAATCTTTACAGTTAATAACTATATTAACAACTAGCTGTGCCCGTAGCTTCGCTCACGTAGACTACAGAATGCCCGCGCGAATATTGCTCCCCCGCTCCCGGTTATTTTAAAGACAAAAATGCTTATTGTGGGTGTTCCTTAGAAGATACATGTATACTCTCCCGGATTGTTTTGTAGGTCTTTTTAATTCTTATGATTATGTACTACATTAATTTGCTATATCTCTTATGGTTTACTCAGCATAAGCTATTTAAGCGCCCGAATTGATTCACCATGACCAGTTTTTTTTATTTGTGCGGAACCCTAATTCTTTTTCTAAAATAAAAGTAGCCTAAGTTACTCCCTATATCATCAGCTATCTATCAGTGAAGGTCCCGTCAATATCGGGCTAACCGTTTCGGAGATTACCCGGAACAAACAGACAGACAGACAGAAAGACAGACAGACAAAAATTAAAAAAATGGACTTTTTGAAGTGAAACTTCTTTATCGACGTATGGGAGAAATTTTGTAGCAATCGTCGCGTTTTTCGGTTACGCGCCATGTTGCTTTTTTTATTTTTTTATCAAAGTTTAGTATAGTGAAGTAAAGAATATAATGTAATATATTATAATAATAACAACAATATATTAGTTTTGAAGTTTGGTTTGAAATAAGAATAACAATATATTAATTTGAAAGTGATAAAATAAAAAGACATTCAAATTTAAGTGAATTTACAAGAAAAGTGAGAGTGATTATATATTTCGTTTTATAAATTCACAGCATGATTTTAATATTTACTTGAGGTTAACCTCACTTTTTGATTGTAAGTATCAGTGAATGTATATAAATCTGTTAAAATTAGCAAGTATTAATAAATATGACTGTAAATCTAGTGAACATTATTAATTCTAAAAACAATAAAAAATAAAACAAAACACGATAAGAAAATAAAAATATGTATACGTACATCTTTTTTAATTATTCGTTTTTAATGATTTATTTATTCATTTTTAATTTTATAAAATCGTTGCATTTCTACAAGATTAACTGTCATCATATAATTGTATTACTTTGAAAAGATAATTCCAATTATTTATTCATAACTTGTAAATATAATACAATAAATAAATAGTAATGATATTATAATAAGAACAATGATAAAATAAATTACTCATTAATTGTATGCATGTCTATAATAATAAAATAGCTTTAATTTAATACGGAAAAAAAAAAAAAACGGAAAAAAATTGTTAAGCTTAAGCCTTATCTACCCCATTTTCGTGAAGTTGCAAATAGTAGAAAAATGATATGTCGTAAAGAAGTTTCACTTCTTACCTGTGTACTCTGGTACACACACACATTTTTTTGCTATAGGTATCTTATATTCTTTCATATGCATTTATTAAAAAAACTGTTATTTTGACATTACAAACAAGCATTTCAATTTTATTAATTGTATAGATTATCTATTGAAAACCCCGTCGAACCGGAAAAGGGTATATGGGCACCTCAATGACATTACCAAAAAAAAAAATCAAAATTGTATATATTATGAAAATAAAAATGTTATTGCGATTTAAAATTAACATATTTAGTTTTAGTTTCCCTAAAATTTAGCAAATTTTCAAAACGCGATAACACCGTAGCCAGCGCCGCGTCCGCGGCGCAGCGGTACATTTGATTGTATGGCGGTACCCTGCGCTGCGCCACGCCTCCGCGCCGCCTGTATTGCTACGTAAGTTTCCTCATTTAACTAATTTTTTTTTTTACATTTTAATTAGGGGTAATTTTTTTTACTTATAATTTGAAATAGATAACATAAACAGAATATAATCTCGATACCTAATAATACCTTCACGGATCCAACGGGGTTTCAATACATATTGTATAGATATACACATTGACATACATAGATATATAGATATATAGATTGAGTAGATGCAAAGAAAGAGGGGCATCGTCATCTTTCATGATTATGATTATACTTATGAATATTTATTTATGATATAATATGAGTAATAAAAATATGAATAAAATACAGAATTAGAATATTATTACTTCTTCATTTTCCATATTAATAACAAAACATTAGTACAAAAGCTACGTACTATCTATATGAACATATAATAAAGGAACAATTTGATGACTTATATTGGATAAAAATGAATCATAAAGTAACGTTGAATCATCAAACAATTAACCGAAGGGAGCAGAGAACAAATGTATACTTTAATAACATAATTATAACCCTGATTACCTATATCATAATGAGTAATATTCTCTCTCGGCTTCACATTTTTCAAGCGTTTCGAGTCACTAGTTTTTAATAATGTGAAATTTAATATGTCACAAGATACGCAGTATTTTTTATGGGTAAAGCAACAGACAAGTTGTAAATTTGAAGGTAGTGAAATATACGTTCATGTCCAAGTGTTACACAATGAAATATATGTCACAGACAGTATTGTAAAGTGTTTCCATGGAAACATGTATGTATAATCTTAACGAATATATTGTATTTAATATTGTTTATTCCCATCTATAATTAATACATCTGTACTTCTCTCTCTACACGTAATTTTCTTCAAAACAAGATATTTATTAACAAAAATAAAATCAATTTCCATGTTTGTGAGAAGTTCCCTGGTGTATTTTCGAAGTCGAAAGTCCAATGCCAATGAAATTGAAATGGGACCACCCTTGAGGTATTATACCCTTCCCGACGAAAAAGAATCATCCAAATCGGTTCATAAACAAAGAGGTTATGGTTGAAAATCCATTAAAAAACATTCGAATTAAGAACTTCTTTTTTTGAAGTCGGTTAAAAAAAGGAGGTTCTCAATTCGAATGTACATATTATTTTATTGGATGTTCTGGCATAGCTTCTTTGTTTTTCCCGGGGATGGTATATATGTCAATTTTTTCGTTGAAATGGACCTTCGAATTCGAAAATACACTAGAGAACTTCTCAAAATCAATGAAGTTGGGTTTCTTTTTTTGTTAAAACCAGTTATTTTCCAAATTTCCTAATACGACCTACCTATGTAAAGGATAACTTGATCACGAATATGACATTAAAATTTTGTTTGTCGGTCTATCTGTTTGTATGTACGGATTTATCTAAAAATGGCTTAACTGATGTACACTCATTACTAATGGTCATTGCTAAAATAATAACTTATGGTTATAAAAACTATCAATATTATTTTTAGAAAGTGTAGATATTTTTAATTATGAAATTTTTATTAGTTTCAACCGATTTTCATGCAATTTTGTCGACGGGAACATAGTATGTTATTTTACATTTGGCAGGTTAAAAGAGCTATTCATAATATTTTTAGTATTCGTAAACTAATTGTATTCATTTTCAACTGATTTTCGTGTAATGTAGAGTATGGGAAGTATATATCGTTTTTTAATTAACGAGCTAATATAAATTGCCAATATTAACAATACAACTAAAACTACTGGACGAAAATAATTACTGTATAATAAACATGCGTGGATCCGCGGGAAACCGATGTTAATCATATTTAATAACTTTTACCATGGAACTATTCAAATATAAAAATGATTTTTGTTGCAAAGAAGACACGAGTTAAGTAATTAATGTAAATTCTTATTTGTGTATGCATTCGTTGAAAATAAATATATTCATAGGTAATCATAAATTAACGCAATTACTCTTTCCAATTTGGCATATATTTTTATTGCAATATTGAAACCCTCACAATTGCTAGATTTAAGTGGTAGTAACCAAGGCGCATTGATTTAATAACGGAGGGCTTACGAGGCCAAACAGTTTTCAAGTGGCGAAGACGCACCGGAACACTTGGAGAAGGTTGCAGGAATTCGCTGGATGACAGCAGTGCATGAATGCTTATTGTGACTAAATGGATGGATGGATTGGATATAATACACCAAGAAACAGGCTGGATCAACAACAAAATTGGAATTGATATTTTGGATTCTTAGGGGCCCTATCCAAAAACAGAGCCGCTGATGGCTTTTATAGCCTTACCGGGCTCGGGGGCGAGCGCTTAAGGCACTCAGCCGCGAAAGCGTGGGCAACACACTATTCACCATTAAATCTATGATATCACCTATAAAACTGTCAGTGCTGATTCTTTGGTAATAAAAAGTGATATTTCCTTTGCCAGACCTCCCAAAACTCAATATAAATAGTGTAAGGAACAAATATAGGCGTTAATTTAAAGAAAACATGTAGAAATTAATTTTAATGATTTATAATAGGTACCATAAAAGGATCTAATTGAAATAAAATAGATGTAATTTAATTTTCATTCGTAATTACAAACTTGTATGCTAATAATGTAATTTTAGAGCAGTAATAACAAATGCAGCATATCTATACCTAAATCGAACATCTTCAGTGTAGAATTCGCAGAAGTGTTTAAGAATTTCACGGACATTGTCTCGGGTTTTTCCGCTTCGACTGGTTTCTGCAAAACAACAGCCGGAATCCACGTTGAAGGCTCGAGACTTTGGGTTTAGGCTTTGAGTTCCGTGTTTGTACATAGTTAAGATGTAAGTAGTATGAAAGGTCGGTAAAGTCCATCGCCCATGTCCGTCATTTAATTAGATTTATTTCTTATCATTCAATATCAGGCAGCCAATCTGGTGATAACTAGAGACAAAAAGCTATGATTTTATAGATTTCCAAATAAATATCTCACATTAACTATTAAGACCTGTTATCTAGTTGTATATATTTATAGGGTAAGTATAGATGCTTATTTAGCAAAAACATTATCTAAAATATTGTTGTAGCTTTTATAGAATACTAGCTGTGCCCACCTGCTTCGTTCACGTTGCTTTTGATGTAACGACGTATCGAATCTAGATATAGAGTTGTTTAATGTTTTATTTTATTGTGAGCTCATAAAACTGTAATGATATGTAGCCTATATTCTTCTTTAGTTTGAGTCCTATATTAATCTGACAAAGTAAGAACTGTCTCTAAATTATATTAAATATACTAATATGTTAAACGATACCTATTGTATTTTGATCATATATCAAAAACTTCCACACAAGCGCGAGCGCCAACAATAACCCTACAAAGTTTCAATTCTTTCCGATTAAGATGCGCGAACGCATAGCCTATAACAGAGACACTAAACTTTTTAAAATACTAAATGGTCCCGCAGACTTTGTTTTGCCCTTTCTAGTATCCAATAACTTTACTACGTATCTCTATAAGTTGATGTAACCTATCGGCCTCAAGAATAGCATAAAACCTTCTCCGAGTGAAAACACTTAGGTCTATCTACCCACCTTCATTGTGATCGGTCAAACGTCGTTGGAGTTTATCAATATCTTATACCTGGGCCGGCAGACGTGGGTCGGCATTGGGTAACGGCTCGACGGTAGCGAGACCTAACTACTCTAACATAGCTACAAACTATTCTCTAGATAAAACAAATATGTTATATAAATTTGAGCTCAATCGGTGAAGTTGTTCTTTAGATACTACTAATAATAATAAGATTACTGTTCACAATTCACACAGTAGGTATTAAATTTATGGTACATATGGTAACCATAGTTAAGGCTTACCTTTTGATGTACGCAAAAATGTAGCAAAGTTCAAAATTGAACTACTCACTTCCATTGAACTATAATATGCTATTAGTGAGTTAGTGACTGGTACCGAACTGGCCGACCGTCGCTGGAATGTGGCTAGCCTGCATTAATTTTGCAATGATTTATATGAAACAGTCCTATATTTAACTATTTCAATATCGATACTTAAATATTTAATAACGATAGATACCCATAATTTAAGTAATTTCTTATAAATTATTATTTGGGATAATTAAAAATGCTTGTTATTTAGATGAAATAATTTTAAATTAATAATTATTTTCTCGTTAGTGATCAGGTTCCTACCAATTCTGAAACTTTGGCACTGTTGTTTAAGTGGTTTTATCTAATATTTTTACATCAACGCCTGATAATAAGTACGGAGCAATAATTTTAAATTGCTTTTATTCTTGCACGGACAAATTTTTATATTTATTAGCGAATAATATAAAAAGTACAATCAAAAATTTTCGTATAGTGGAGTTGTTAAAACCAATGTATTGTATATTCGAATACCACAAGTCCAAGCTTAGATTTGAAACCAAAAACTTATTCTTCTTTTTTGATAAAATTCAAACCCCGCATAAACCCATAATAAATTACAATTAAGTACACGTCCAGTGGATTAATCCTAGAATATCTGCTATTAAAAAAATATGTATGTATTTATGTTTCTCTTAGTAACAACTGAGAACGAAGGAAATAAATCTTGAATTTAATGCCATATTATGTACCTACCTATTAGTTTTCTGCCCACAGCTTTGCTCATTTAAACTATTAGATTTTTATCTAAATAATATAACCATCAGCTTAAACGAAGCTTTATATTAGTGAAAGAACCTTTAGAATCGCACTAGGCATTTCAGACATTACCTTCTATTAACATACCTCAAATAACAAGGTCCACAATAATTAATAAATTATTTACTATCTATAAATAGGTAGGTATTTTCAGTAAAACCGTGTACTTCTTTCCCAATATTTAAAAAATATGCTACAGATTTTCATACGATTTTCATCAGTGGTCAGAATGATTCATGAGGAAGGTTTAGATGTATAATTAGTTAACAATATGTGTAAATTGGCCGAAATATATCCATGATTGTTGAAGTTGTCGCAAAAAATTATGACGACTAGGAGCTTTACTGGCGTGCGCTGTGTAAGCTAATGAGTCTATTTAATACAAGAGACAAGGTAAACGAAAAACCCGTTTTACCTTGTTTGCCTCTGGTATTACCTACTCCACACGTGCGAAGCAGGGGCGGGATGCTAATGTGAATATAACGTCTACTTTTAATAGTTTAATATAGGTACAATTGTAGCTATTCATGTGTGTTTAGTTGTAAATTTCTATCTAAAGGTAAGTATACTTTATGGTAAAGTGTAGTCGAAAATCTGTATACAATGGAACAAAATTTACTCCTTGCATTTTATATACTTTAAAATTAAACGAACACGATATGATAAAAATCTTAATACGACAAGTTGATTGTATGTCCGGTTACTTTTCTCCAAATATTGTCAATATACCTACTTGCTATTCCATTATTAGTAATGTTAACGTTCGTTCACGGTACTGAGTATAGTGCCATGTCTTTTAACGCGAGCAAATTAATAAAATAAATGAATATCATATTTGTGAACGGTAGTAGTGGCGTCGACCAGTCGGTCGCACACCTGCGTTTGAACATCTTAACATATTTATTAGAAATTTAACCTTTATTCGATCACTTTAGAATTCATTCTCGGTTAACAAAGTAATATTCTCTCATTACGAATCACGGATGTAAGCACACAAACTATACAAAACTGTGTTGTGTGTACCATAGCAGCGATCTCTGGTTTTACGGTGGATGAATGACCATAAAGATTCCTTTGCCAGGTAAATATGGTTTTTTTCTATATAAAGTATAAAATGTAATGCTATTAGAGTAGACAAAAATCACTTTTATGTTTATTATAATTGTTCATAAAGAATAAAAGTAAGTATAAACATATATTTTTATTAAAGGCGGAAATTCACGCTGTTCCTCGTCGTTAAAATTAAGGTAAACGTTGGAATAAATTATTTTTCATTAAAGTAAGTACATACATACATAATTAGTATTATGTAGCTGTTAATTTAAGTTACATAACTATTATGAATATATTTTATGTATTGATTTCAGTGTTATAACAGAAATTTACATTGTATCCCCTACAAAATAATAAATATATAACTCGGTAATATTAAACAAATAATATGTATACTGGGCATACATTTAAAATCCTAATATACCTGATTACTAAAGTTTGTATCTACGAGTATATCTACCAGTAGGTACCTGGAGAATATTGGAAATGAACTGTTTAAGTGTAAATTTAAATAATATATCTAATAAGGCAATAAAACGTAACGCTTAAAGGTAACGATTATTTAAAATATTAGGTTTTATTTTAAAGATGTTTTACAGTTAAGTACATAACCGGGTACAAACAGAACGATGAATATACAATGATAGTTCCAACAAAATGTCACTAGATGGCACTTTATGATTTAAACATTGAAGACTTCATGATTATTTAAAAAAACATTTATTTAAAATATATGACACAAAAAACTAGTATATTTTTATGTTAATATTTAGGACTATATATAATATTTAAATGTTATTTCCTTTATTATATTTGTAAGTATACAATATAGGAATAAATATAAATCTCTGCATCGCACTAGTGATATTTACAATTATAAAAGTATATATAACAACAGCTACAATATTTGGTGAGGTTTCTAACCAGTTCAACTTTCGGGGTTACATACTGGGCCGATACTGGTCAATTTCACCCTGTGGAAAGTCCCCGGAGATAGGGCGGAAAGCGCCGCATCTTGATTGATGCAGGCCGGAACAGCTCCGTAGGGGAGGAAAACCTGCGCGGAGACGGTTCCGTTGCGTTGCTCAGAGCACAGCGAATGTTGAAGGGTCGATTTTAACTTAACTAAATGGGGCTTACTCGGTTATGAAACCTTTCTTTTGAAAAATAATAATTTTATAATATTAATAATAGCTAAAACTCGAATAAGATGATAACTCTTATTTTTATACAATCAGGTTTTGTGACACAGTGGTAGTGAGCCCTATTATTGAGTAGAGAAGTAGCGGGTTCGATACCCACATATGACTGACTTTTGTGGGATGAGGATTATTGTAAGTTCTGCATCTAGGAGTACATACAATATGTACATACAGTATGAACTAAACATCGTTATCATAACATAATCTACGCTTAAATTGTATCCTTATATAATTTATTCAATAAAGTTAATTTCTTATTGTATCGAAGTCGTACAACTAAGTTAACACCTCATTTATCTGCGATTACATCAAGAAAAGCAACAAAAAAGAAAACGACAATAATGAGGAAGAAGGATCTACCTTTCCGTAACAGTGACTCGGCTCACAATGTAGTTCTTAATAATCAGGTGTATGGATATATCCAGTTATGATCAATTACGGCCGTTTTCAATAACCTATCTAACCGTTTTTTCAGTAACTTAAGATAGACAAAAATAACATTTTGTCATTACTTTTTTTTTTAATAACCTATCATTGGATAGTTTTTTTGTATCCTATCATATCCTATAGCTTGAATAGATAAGAGGGAAACCGATATCTATCTTGAGTTAAAGATAGTACTTATTACAAATATGTACAAATCGGGGATTAAACTCAAAAATATTATTAAAAACGGCCGTTACATAGCTCTCCTCTCATATACCGGCGTATTTGCAGGTGGCATATCGAGGATTTGTAGGGTTTCGACGGTTACCGTTGCTCTTGAATCGTAATGTCTACTTAGATTTTCTTATTTAAATCAAAATTAAACAAAAACAACAGATACTAATGAAATTATATTTATGGTTTAAACAATTTGCGTGAACTACAAAAAACACATAAGGGTACACAGTGGTAAATATGTACAAACAATTATTTCAAATCTAATTCATTATGTAACAATGTCAAAAAAGAGAGAAAAAAAGAGTTTAAACTCTGCCCCCAGAGAGATTTGAACTCTCGACCCCTGGTTTACAAGACCAGTGCTCTAACCCCTGAGCTATGGAGGCTACGATGCCGTTACTGAATTTATGGTTTAGCTTACTTTATTCTGTTACAACATGAAGATTATTATAATTTTTTCCCTTTTTTACATGGAACACTTGGATCAATACTTTACGAAATACTTATGATAGTCATATGGTTGTTTTTTATACGTTAATAAATTATTATTTTATTTTCTGTACAAAGAGGTCTTGTAGAACGTATGATAATGATACCGTGGATTATGGATACACTAAATTAATGACAGACTTGTAATATAATATTTAGAATTCTACATGGACAACCTCCACATAATATTACACTGATATTCTTAGATTATAAATCGCTTACCATCAGATCACTCATTTTCAACTTCATCGTTAAATAAAAAAAAAAACGAAAAGATCAATCAAAATTAAAACTAAAACATAACTTAAATCGATATTTTTTTTACACAATTTTACACACAGCCATTTAATTCCAAACTAAGCGAAGCTTGTAATAAGGTAACTAAGCAGCTGATATAAATACATATATAGATATTTAACACCCAACACACACAACTGACATTTATGCTCATCACACAAAGTCAGTACTGGGCGGGGATCGAACTCGCGACCTCTCGGCTCAATAGTAGTGTTTACTACCACTGCGTCACGAGGTGATCTAGGTGATCAAAGATCTTACTTTTTTGTGATGTACGTACTTAAACGATCGTTACACGCGCAAAGATTTATTGAAAACCTGAGAACAATGTTTAATCAGCAAACTGAATCAGGGAGTGAAGAGTTCCAAATATTACCTACGTAAACAGGCTTAGCCGGTAGAGGTTAATTTTTTTTACTGTTGCTGCCAAAGGGTGTGGGGGAATAATATAAATCTATGCAATTAATAAAATTGAAGTGTCTCTTTGTAATGTCAAAATAACATATTTTTACTAAATGTATATGAAAGTATATAGGACACAGTATTTCATGGAATTATATGTACAGAGAGAACTAAAGAATTACAAACGTATTTTTTATTATTATAATCATCTTCCTACACCACAAAAACATAAAATATTCAATCGCTTTATTCACAAATGAAAAAAACAACTGATAAAGACCACCATGCCACAAATTAAGGGTAACAAGCCCAGTTTAATATCCGATACTTGTGTCAAAGGAGGTATTCGAGTGATCGCCAGATGTCGCACCAAATGTGGTAGCAGTAGCGAGGCTAGTGTAAGGCAGAACCACTTTGCATGCTCGAGCCTAAAATGGTAGCTAGAGCTTTTGCAGTTCATATACATTAATGCTTTATGTTATTATCAACCCGTTAATTGAGAAGTGGAACTGTTATGTTTCTAGGTAACTTTTACTTCGATTTATAGGCTTTAAGTTTACCAATCGATGTTATTACAATGCTTAGCATATCATAATATACTTATTTATATTATTTTTCTTTCTCAAAAGTTTCCTTAGGAAGGTGATATACCCGTTAATTATTTAAAAAAATTATGATTCAATAATTTTAAAGCTTGTCCCTTCTCTTGACGAAATATAGAAAAATAGTTCTAAATTAATATTTTCGTTAAAAACAATTTGCTAAAAAACTTTGGAGGTCAAAATTTCTTTAGCACCATTGTGATTTGAAAATCTATGAAACAAAAAAGAGACAAACATACATCCATAGGATTTAGCCTGCGAGAGAATGAGATGGAATATATTAAACAGTATTTCCTATTACATCGGTCTAGCACCAAGTCTTGTAAAAGGGTGTCATAACCAGCGTGGTGTATTATTCACCGGTATCGTTTATGTGAATATTTTTGTTTTTTTTTTTCACTTCTACCGCGTGTGAAACTGTGAATCACATGTTTTTTTATCTTAGTTTTGTTGTTGGTAATGAAAATAGTTTCAGGACGCCATCTATTATCAATCTGTTAAAGTAACATGACAGCTGTTAATTTGTTTACGTTCTTTAATGTGCAAAATATTTGCACGGGTCAGCTGGTTTATATTTATTTTACTTTCGCTTTGTTATATTATAAATATTATAATCATGTTTATGAACAAGATTACAATCAGCGTAATATGTAGGTAGTCTCAATTACCGATTTATCGGTATTATTTATCTCTACTTCACTTTATACAATTTATCGAGATTAGAATCAAGGAACAGGTTAATTTGAACCATATCATTATCGTATTTTAACACGAAAAACTGTTGGTAGAACACGACTATTGTGTTTTTTTTTTAAATCGTTATAGGGTTTTAGCATTGTGGCCACAATTTTACCTGATTTTAAGTGACAATGTAGCCTAAGATGGTAGTACGCTAAGCCTAGTGGAAAACTGGTTCTCAAGTGCAGCTGCCGTTGCCGGTGTTTGGTGATTGATTTTTAACTTGAGAGTGGTAGCTAACCAGGCGTGAATTAGAAAAAGCCCTACCACCGAGCTATGGTTTCATCATGACGTTTCTCTTCACCGAAATCTCAGACTCATTGCAGGGATTCGAACTTACGTCGATTGACGCGGAATCCGTACACGGCACCAACTAAGCCCCCATTGCTTCATACATTGAAAGCATTGACTGAAATGAGACCATCACATGTGTACTACCCGCATTAATTGCACACTTAATCGTTGTCAGGTTCCGGGTTTAACTGGTCTATATCCAATAATCAAGCGATCACTAAACACATCGTGATAAACCGTCAATGCGACTCTTTATAACGACTTAAAAAAAGGAGTTAATTAATTCTCAGTTCGAATGTATGGATGTTCAGCCATAATTTCTTTTGTTTATGAGCCGATTTGGATGATTTCGTTAGAAAGAGGATACTACAAGGCTGTTCCCATTTTAATTTAATTGAAATTGGACATTCTGTTTCGAAGATATACCAGGGAACTCCTCAAAATTATTAAAGTTGGTTTTTTTGTTATGGTTTGACGTGTTTCGGGATCAAACAATCCAATCCAATTTACCAAGAGGCTTGCAGGTGCGCGTGAGAGCGACAACCGGCGATGAATTGCTGATGTTCGCTGTTGTTTTCGGATTGTACTGTGCTTACCATTAGGCACAATGCAGTCACTTTACAGTGGTAGGTACTATAAAAAAAATGTTTTGCATTTTTACAACCACCAGAGCACAAATTAAAAGGAAAGTTTTGAAGGACAAAGAATCGAAACGATCCATTTTTCTATTTATATAAACATACAGAGTTACTGTCTCATTACCCTAGTGGTCCTAAGCGCGACTGATATGCTCGAAATCCTGGATTCAATTTCCAGGTCGAGCAAAATGTTATTGGGTTTTTCTATGAAATTCTCAGTTGCAGCTCGGAGTTTGGCTTTGTGCCCGATTAATTGCCATAGTACAAATGTATCTTCTTGATATTTTCTTTAGCAAGTTAATATGTTCATCTAATTTAATCTTTGATAAAAACTATCACTAATTTATGATTCGGTAATCGGTTATTGTGACTATTTACCGTTTTTTGTATTGACAAGAATTTTAGTCGTTCGTGAAGTTGGCTTGGTCTTGGCAACTTTAATTATACTTTTCGAAAATACTTCATCGATTATGAAGCGGGTTTTCAAAAATACATTTATTTCCACTATCAATCTCATGGTAAGGGTATTAATTAATCTCATAAAGCTATTTCACAGCGTAATTATAATTGGATTATAATTGCGCGTGTAATCACAAAACGCCAATAAAGAAATCGTTGAAACAAATCTTGCATTTTAATATCTATAGGTTTAATAGCGGGAGAGGTCAATGCTACTTCAGAAGTCGTTTTCAATTCGCTTCACACCAAATTGGATTTCTAACTAAAGTCATTTTATGTATACCTAACGAACATTCATGCAACATTTACGTATGAAACATAAGAATAACCACTTCTTGTCTAGTTGTATAATTTTCAATAATTAGCAATGCAGGCTCAGTGATAGCGTGTATGGATATCGCGTCGTTCGATGTGAGTTCGAATCCCTGGAATGAGTTTTAGCTGTTGGAAAACATCCTGGTGATTTGGTATTTTTTAACCCTCAGATTAAAAATCTGTCGCCAAGTACAGGTGTAGATGTATTCCGGCAGCTGTATTTGAGAACAAGTCCTCCCAGTAGCTACCATATAGAACCACATCGTCACTTAACATCAGGTGAGATTGTTTAAAACGCTAAAGCCATTTAAAAAAAATAGTACCTAATTATAATAATTAGTATTGTGAAAACGGTTTCATTGACCAATTCAATGTTATTGAAAATATTTTAAACCGTTTTGAAAATGCCACATACAATTTACAACACAGGAAGTTCTAATAACTCCTTTTTCTCTATAGCAACCCATTACTTACCTCAGATTTCCGAAGTTCATTCTTTTTAAACTGTCCCTTGAGTAACATTAAATTAAATGTGTAAGTATCATATTAAGAAACAGCTGCATCATAGCAATTGTGAAATATTACTACTGCCCACACATTTAGATATCTACTTAATTATAGCGATAAAATTTATTACAGAAAATTCTTACAAGCATGAGAGTATGTATAGCTTTCCCCCATACATCACCCGTATAACATCAATAAAGCACCTAACGTTCCATTTACCAGCCGCGGTCGGTCTGGTTCGGAAATTGGCCATCATTACTGTGCCCGTTTATGGTCACCGAGCGCCGGCGGCCGCGGCACTAGTGATACCGCGAGTACACTACTCGATAATTCACTGGGGTTTTATTCTCAATGCTGTATCAAGTCACATAAAGTGGCTCGGTTTATTTTTGTAGGGCTTTAAACGAATTTTGTTAACCAAAGTTTAAATTAATACCATTTTCGGTTTACGCTAAAAAATAGAGTTCTTATAAAATGATTACATACGTCTAGAAATCATTAACATTTTAACATAGCTATCTCGCGCCTAGCTTTATGTGCCGATCTCAATACGGAAACAAGCCTGAAATCACGCATGGTATAGTTGAATAAATAATACTTAGAACGCCATAATAATATGTTATTTTACTTTGAGTTAAATTATTAATTGATATAATTGTTATCTAAATATAATTTATTAAAATATCTGTATTATTTGTACCTAAATTTGTGTTTGCACAAACTAACGCGCCTATATTCACAGCGGTCATAAAGTTTTGCGGGAAATGTAAGTTTATCTATAAAGCTGAGGAAATTGTTTGTCTGTTTGACCGTGAGATTAGCTCTGTAATTACCGGTCAGATTCGTGTTTTTTGCATTTTATTGTTTATTTACTGAGGAAGATTATATGCTATATAACTTCAAGCTACGACCGTCTAAATATAACTAAATAGAACTATACATAAACGCTTTAGGCGAGTACGGAAAGTGAAAACAATGATATGCTACACAGGTATCTCGATAAGTTGGTTCAATAACTGGAAACTACGGAGAACATCTAGTTTTAATTGTATGATATATGCCACTAAAATTCCATGAGCCTTTAAATTATATTTATTCATTATAGGTTTTAGTGATCGACCATAATCTCACCTGATGTAAAATAACTATGTAGTCAAAGATGGAAACATTTTAAGCCTAGAAGGAGACAGGGTCTCAGTTCTCAAGTGCTACTGACAGAAAAAGTCTGAGAGATTTGAACTCTTTTACCACAGTATAATAACTAATAATATACATCCGCTTCCGTCTAGACTTCTAGACATGTAATTCCGTACGGGTTGTTGCAGTTTTATTTTTTATTTATTTAGTTACTCTTACTATGGTATTACTGAAATTGCATAAAGGTCGCTACAGAAAGTCTGTCCTTTATAAATATGTCGAATAATATAACTCGAACATATTGAAATATCGTAGGCTACAGAAATTCGAGCCTTTGCCTTGCACCGGTAATGTGCTCTTGATTTTTTTACATCTACATGCTTATTTACGCACAAGCTGTAATTTAATTGGAGTCGATATGGGTAAGCTTTTACCGGTTATGTGAATAACTGTACTTCCACAGATATGTGGATCCTATAAAACAGTATAAAAGTACGTACAGGTACACTTCAAGGCAATAAAAATTCTATATATGTATTATTATGTTTACTTTGATATTTTTTACTTATTGACACGATAATTGTGTCTGACTGGATCGCGACTACCATACACCAGTTGTACCCGCCATAGTGGTGTATCTATACTAATATAATAAAGCGGAAGAGTTTTTGTTTGTTTGTTTGTTTAAACACGCTAATCTCTGGAACTACCACTCGGACTCCAAAAATTCTTTTTGTATATAATAGCCAGACTCTCGAGAAATAGTGTAGGCTATATAAAATTAGGATACAACTCTCACATAGCCTTAAATATGGACTTTTGTTACGTAAGTCGGAGATCGTTCCCTCTCGAACTGCTTTATCGGCGTGCGCTGGTGTAATCGTTAAAGATAAGAAAATACAATGCTCTATATTAATATTGGTCTTTAGTATATCAAAAAAAAGTTAGCGATAGCATATATCTATCTCTTATAAATAAGATACTTTGTGACAAAGGTTTGTTGAAAATTAAATAGTGATTTATAAGCATTATTTTTAAACATGGCATATTAATCCTTACTAACAAAAGTTACTTCATAATAAAGAAAATTTTATGAAGTTAAATTTTGCTCTTTAGAGTATGCTATTTGGACACATAGTTTAGGAGATAATGAAAAGTTAAAATAATTTATACCCGCGGGAAGAACAATTATGATAGACTACTTGGATGCGTTAGCGGCTCGCGGCGCGGTGTTTGTTGGATAAAATTCACACGGGTGAAACCGTGGGGCATAGCTAAGTGTCCAATGATCACGCAGGTTGGCAGGGTAACTGTACCCGGCTAGGTCGCGACTACTATACATACGGTGATAAATCCTTCACAGTGACTTTCTTTTAATTTGTGGTATTTCAGAATGTCAGTTTTTTTTATTCAGCTGCCTAGAGTGTTGCAGGTCGCCATGACAGCAACGATCGTCGATGATTTGCTGATCTCATGGTGGTCACAGTTGTTTTTGAATTGTACTGTACTTTTACGATCATGTACAGTGCCGTAAAAAAACCACGTATGTCCCCATTTAACATTAATTACATTTCCTTGTTCCTCCAAATAATATTATTCCAAATATTTCTTAGTTTGGGTCTGTAACTACGGATGCTGTAATATGTTAAGAATATAAAGATACTAAAAATCGATTAAAAACCTATATAAAATCACGTGAAGAACATAACTACCTCAGAATAATTTTATGATTGTTAATGTATCACAGTATAATAGCAATTCGAATTACAAATAAAGATAAATGCTATTCAATATTCAAATAACGACAAGCGTAGCAGTTTCAAAATGTACCAGTAAAAGTTGATAGGATAATTAGAACATTGATTACGTGATATTAAAACTTCCTTATTCCTGACAAATTAACTAATGGCCATTTCACGAGTGACGGGAAATGTCTCGTTAAATGAGGATGTACTGATTATCCTATAGGTACTATAATGTTGAAGAAGCAGATTAAAGAGAAATTTATTTCTCGAATGAACATGGTATAAACTAGCTCAAGAGTGGTCAAACTATTAGTGTCGATGATCGACTGCTAACCTGCTTCTATGATAGAAAAACAATGATTAAGATGTGACTTTACGACACTTTACTTTATGACACTTTAGAAATTAAATAATTGCCGGACAAAGATTCGAACTCGTAAATCACAAAATTTCTGTGAATGTTTATGCATAGCACTGCATGTTATGCCCGTACTTCTCATGGTACGGCAAGTAATTACTGACAACCGCAAACCAGATGACTGAGCAAAACTGAATCATTAAATACATAAACCATCAATAAATACTGTAATTATACCACGCGGAAACAACGGAATAGCAGGAATTTTTAATAATGATGTATTATAATATAGAAAAACGTTGTCACCGTTGTCAGAAAAAGATTACGTAATAAAGGTTAACATTGCGTGTAAAGTGTGATCAAGGTTATCGCATCGAAAAATATCAGAAACTTCAAACGCGTCCCATTAAATGGTTCGGACTATAGCATCACCTACATATGTTTTGCATCTCTATCAAGTGGTATTTCAATAATTTTTATACGAAAGGCGACCTACGCCTTCAGCACTAAAATTATACTAAAAAGTATAATATATATATTACTTACCTCTGGAATGTAGTCTATCAATTCAAAATAACGTCGCTTATGCGGTTTAGATAATGTAAATCTATACAAATCAAATATTTATTATAATAGTTATAACTGTTGTTTTTTTTTTTTATTTTACTCCTAAATAATCGATTTGCTTTTAAATCCCGCTATACGTAAATTATATGGAAAGCAAAATGTTGCCCATCCGAGCAACATACCTATTTGCGCATCTTTACTGAACGCTTGTATATCCATTTACTCAACTTACTTGTATAATGTATACGGAAGTAATAATATATGTATTAATAATAGTACCTTACTTATTGTATAATAAATACTGAGACAATCGAAACTAAAAAAAAACACGCACCATCTTTTTTTGTTTGTCTTGTGTTCTTCTTTAAATAAGTACACTGAATTCCCACCTAAAACATTATATGCTGTAAAAAACGTGCCAAGTTTCGAATGAGATGATTTGTTAAAACAAGTAGTCAAATCTCATACACAGTCAAGTCTAGGGGCTGGATGTTAGAAAACAAGTAATTTTGGCTGCGGTCTGACCTATTTGTTAAATTTATGTAAATTTCATTCTTTAGAATCTACTGTGCATAATTATATGAGCCTAAAAACAATTTTCATTAATGAAAAGATAACAAGGTCCTTATCATTATATTCTAATTATATGTTAAAACATTATTAAAAGTAAATATAAAAACATTTGCTTCTTTTTGACGACAATTAATGAGAAAAGGTAATTTGGTTGTTTTAACAGATTTGTATATTAATTTATTGCTTGTTCTAATGGTAATCGTGCAAGTCAAGAGTCGGAAGTGGTAATTCGATATAACACAAAGCACATAATTTTGACACGACAATATGAGTTTCTATTTAAGGGTGTACAGTACATTCTCGACAACAAATCCTGTCGATAATTTATTATAACCGGTAATTAACCCTTTCAGACCAGGTGTACACAATTGTACACATATAATATAAAACTAAATTTAAGTCTTAATTTCACATTATTTGCAACTAAAAACGGTTGTGTTCATTAGTTCACATAATAAACTACCGAAAACGTTATTCCCAACGCCATCTCTTAGCGTTTAATGAGAGTTTTTGGCAAGTTATGACCAGTAGCCGACCGAAGTTTGCATTGTGCAGGTAAGTTCATTATTTTATTTCTAAAAAGTAGAAAATATCAAAGTACATGTAATGAAATATTTATAGGTCGATGTGTTATATTGTTGTCGTCATATTTTTCATACATGTTGTTGGTTTTAGTTTATTTTTGTACAAATTTTCGTGATTTTTATATTTGTACACAAATGTACACATCAGGCGCATACGATGTATTTCTCATTTGTTGTTTTACATCGTAGGTATTACTAAAATAAATTATAATTGTTATTGAATGGTGTAATTTTGTTGTTTTTGATGTTACAAATTGTGTTAATACTATTTTCAGATAAGAAATTACTAATATGTTTTCGCGCGACGCTAATATAGCACTAGAAGAAAGTTGCCTTTCTGATTTAGAATTATCTTCTGATGACGAAGGACCAGTTGGACCTGCGTCTGAACGGGAGCTACGATGTGTCCGAGTGGGAGCAGATATCATCTTCCGGAACCAAACAAAAAAAATTGGATATGTGCAGCTGTAGTCCTTCATCTTACAAAGAGAATTGGAGAAAGCAAAGGTCACCAGCTATACTTCGACAATTATTTTTCGTCCTACCATCTGCTACAAATTTTAAAACAGAGAGGAATTATGGCTGCTGGCACTATCCGTATCAACAGATTTGTAAAGCCATCATTGCTAAGCGACAAAGAAATGAACAAAAAACCGCGAGGCTTTGCTCAAGAAATGACTAGCTATGATGAAGATGTAACTGTGGTCAAATGGTTGGATAATAAGATTACCCATTTAGCATCTAATTTTGTTGGAATTGGTGAAAAAGATTTAGTGAAGAGGTGGTGTAAAAAAGATAAGCACTTTATTGAAGTGGAACGTCCCGAAGTTGTAAGGAAGTACAATCATGCTATGGGAGGAGTAGATTTGCTAGATCAACTCATGAGTTACGTTTATAAAATCAAAAAAATGGACCTTACGCATGATATTCCATGCATCAGATTTAGCAGTAGTTCAAGCATACCGAGAATACCAAGTCGACAATGAGGCGCTTAGCATACCTAAAAACAAACAACTGTCATTGCTTCACTTTCGGCGTCGGTTGGCTGAAAGTCTGGTGTTGCAAAATAAAATTTCCGGTAAAAGAGTCGTCCAAGTGTCAGTAGCCCAACTCTTCAAATTGTACCTAGGAGACCAGGAGAGACACGCCCAGAAGCTGAAATAACTCGAGACGGTTTTGGGCATTTTCCTGCACATGATGAGGGGCTTGGAACACGGTGTAAAATGATGGGATGCTCGGTAGAACCCGATTCAAATGCATAAAATGCAAGGTTCACTTATGCCTAACTAAGGATAAAATTGCTTCTTAGCATTTCATACATAGGATGCTATATTGATGCCTTTGATTTTAATTTTAATTTAGACTGTGATTTAAGTGCAATTTGTTAAATCTACCCAAAGAAAAAGCCATTTTTGTTAATTTTTATAAGAGAATACTATTATTAATATTTGTTATTTCATATTGCTTCGTATTTCCTAGTAAAAAGTTGTAAAATAAATGTTTTTATCATTATAGATAAACATCCCTTAACACTAATATTTTCATTACGTTGGACGGATGTGTACACTTGTACACAAAAAGAAAAAGCTGTTTTTCTTGAAAAGCTTGTAATCAGGATTTATTTATTTATTTTTCCTTAGATCTGTTTACAATAGCCTAGTTGCAGGCATTTTTTTCAGATCGATTAGCGAAAATAAAAAAAATCAGGTCTGAAAGGGTTAATTTAGTTCATAGTTTAATATGGTTTTCATAGATTAAATTAAGGAAATATTTAAATTAGAAACTATAAAATGAAACAAAAAATATTTACATACAATCTACAAATATAGAGTTTTTCATACTTGCTCAGTCCCTAAATTTAATAAAGATTTTAAAAAATACCAAAAAAAACTTGCTCATCAATATGATTATATAATATCAATGAAAAGTACTGTACAATTCAAAAACTACTTCGACCCTCGGTGACACTGCACATCGGAAGAGTTAATATTTTAATAATTTGGGAACAGCTATCTATCTTTCAGTGACAATGCTGACGAAGAGACATGGTAAAAACTAAATAAAAAAGTCACATTAAATTACAAGACATTTATTTATAAGATGTACTGAACATCCGAACTATATAACCTCGTAATAATCTTCATAAACAAACGAATCAAAGAAGGATTTGCTTTGTTGTACAACTACGAATAAATAAACAAGTAATACTGTTTTTTTTTAGACAAATAAAGTGATTAACAAGCGTGATTAACTATGGACGCTTGTAATACTATAAGTATAAGGTATCACTAGCGCTTAGCCGATCTTGAATCCCCTTCTCCAAGTTTCCTGGAAATCCGAATGAACACAACACAAAGTTATTTGGCTACGATCCTCTGTAAAGTGGAGGTAATTCACCAGTCGGGCTGCACAAGTAAAGAAAAATTTTCTAAAAGATTTCTCTGTTCCCTAACTCTTTCTCTTACTTCTCTCTCTCTCTCTCTCTGTTTGATCTATATTTAAAATCTACCACTAGTGACTTTTCTTATCTGTTATTTCAAAATGAGGACAATAAGAGCTTATATACAGTGAAGTTGACATAAAATGGTCGCAATTTTGGTGTCGAATGTCGATTGATAATAATAGGTGACACTGCACCAGGGCAATTCTCGAACTATTAGGACAATAGTTACAATATTATCTGGAAACCATTCACTTGAATGTTGTTAAGCGGGTTGATAATTTATGTGGTGTTTTATTATTCAAACAATTATAATTATTCATTTAGTATAATCTTGTGTCATGATATTTTTTTCAATATTAATATCAATTTTAATATAATGACATTTATAGGCGCCCTGTTCCGCAATAACTGTCACCTGTTACCTTAAATAGTCATTTGTAGTTACGGGAACAAGATAAGTTTTAGCTATATTATGAGTATAATAACAGTGTAGTATATGAATATAGTAATCATAGATATAATGTATGGTGTAATGTAAATTTACGTTTAGTTTAAATAATAATTTGTCTATTTTAAACCTTTCGAAATTGTTTCAGATCTTTTGTTTCCAATCGCTTGGTAAAAGAAAAATTCATGCGATTCATGGGCATTAACTTAGCTTCAGTGGCGTCGCTAGCATGGATGGCACGGGGAACTTTATGGCTGCCAACGTATGAGTTAGTCCACGGTTTCACCATGTTAAATTTATTCTAACAATTCTTTATTGTGACGTCACGCCGCGCCGCCGCGCCACCAAAGCACTCACTCACTTCACGTTCTTACCTACTTGACAGATTTCTTGACGTTCATAGTTACTGCTCCGTTCCTTCAGGTTACACCGTGAAATTGTATAGTCTATAACTTTCAACAATATATAAGCTGTAAATAGCAAAAAGAATTTTACAAATCTGACTTGTAATTCTAGAGTTTATCGCGTTCAAACAAACAACCTTTTGAATTATATAATATTAGGACTGTTTCGTTAGCCTAGTGATTGTAAGCGTGACTGCTATAATCGAAGTCCTGGGTTCGATTCCCAGGTCCAGCAAATTATTATTGGGGTTTTCTATGAACTTCTCAGTAGCATGCAGCTCGGTGTCCGATTATTGTCAATAGGCTTACCCCCTATTATATAGGACCTAAAAAAACATACACGGGGAACTGTGGCTGTGCATTAGTACACCTCAGCCTAACCCTTCGGGGATACAGGCGTGATGGTATGTTATGTTATGATATATATCAAAGATAGATACATTTATATGCAACAATATCAAAGTATTAATATACACAGTACAGCGCGGTGGTCTGTCTGTATGTCTGCCCAGTAGAGCGCGCTGTGCGCCGTGACGTGTGCGCCGCACCATGAGGCCTACGGTTCGGTTACCCACTGACGCAGTATCCACTTACATTTACATTACATAGGTGTACAAAATATTGTGTCTTACTTAAACCGATAAGATAATGAAGACACGCTAACATTTTGTTTTCAGTGCTGTATAATAATTAATAATTTTTGCGGTAAGGATAAATACACCTTGTGAGATCAGGGTACCTTCCATGCTATATTGTCAAAAGCTGACAATACTCACGCCCTTTTGGTATACAACTTGATTGCTACTTCAAATGAAAAGCGTGATAACAATTAGGCCGACGTAGCCCCAAGGCCAAAAACAAGACATATATGAGTCTGGTTTAGGCTTCGTTTATATTTATACCTTATATAGTAAACCATTAGCAAACCGTACCATTTAGCAATTATTTTAAAAAGTATTCTACCTATCAAAAGAATACTTAGTGATGATAATTATCATCAGCATCGGTTAAGAATTGATGCACATTTAATTATTTTAATTTTAATTTTGAGATTTGTATGAATAATATTGAAAATTGTTAATTATCAATTACGGGATAACTTATACTTCCCGTGGACAAAATTTCATCAAAAGGGTTTAGAATTACTTTTACGATTCCTAAAAATTCTAAAACCCTATTAATTGACCAATAACATAAGCTTCCCGTGTACAAAATTTCATAAGAATAGGTCAAGTCGATTTTATGTTAAATCCAGCCAGGCAACCATACAAATAGACAGCTGTGCAGACGACAGACAGAATATATATTTAAGAGCATTTTCGTGATCAGTGTATTATATGCCCATCGGGAAAGTTGGAATAAATATTACATGTACATACATAACAACAGATTTATTAATATTTACAATGAATAAAATTGAAATGTACGTTTGTAATGTCAAAATAACAGTTTTTTACTCAAGGCATATGAAAGTATATACGATACATATAACAAAACACCAATCCAATTCCGAAACGGTTGGACCGATTTTGACGGGGCTTTTACTGATAGATAGCTGATGATATAGGGAGTAACTTAGGCTACTTTTATTTAAGAAAAAGAATTAGGGTTCCACACAAATAAAAAAAAATGATCATGGTGAATCAATTTGGGTGCTTAAATGGCTTATGCTGAGTAAACCATAAGAGATATAGTAAATTATTGGTGTACATAATCATAGGCATTAAAAAAACTTACAAAAAAGTCCGGGAGAGTATACATATATCTACTAAGGAACACCCACAATAGGCATTTTTGTCATTAAAATGGCCGGAAGCGGGGAGCAAGATTCGCGCGCGCATTCTCTAGTCTACGTGAGCGAAGCCACAGGCACGGCTAGTTTGTTAATATACATAGATAAACCTTAAAAAATGCACATATTGATTCTCCAGGGAAATACTCATTACCAAAATTGATTTCCCTTCAGGCGGAAGTGAAGTAGCTAAGAAATTTCGGATAAATTAATTTCGATGGATTTCCGCATAGTAACGCTTACGACAATCAAATACACTCATTAACAATTCTAAAATGCAGTCATATATTGAGACATTTTAAGTGCACCACCTTAAAGAAGATCGCAGTCAAAGAGCTCCTTGGGTAAAGGGGTTTATGGTAGGCAACGCACTGGTCTCACCTCTGTTGCTACAAACGACCCTAAGTTACGGTAACCGCATATTAGGAGGGCCGTACGCTTGTTCTCCACCCTAGTTGCATAAGAAAAATAACATTACTACAAGTAATTTCTTGGAGCATCAATATGGTATCAGTGGTTATTTAATATGAATAAAGTCAATTAATATATGTATACATTTTTTTTGACTTGCTGTTTATCGCGATGCTAAAACCTTGTGGGACGCTCATCTTGAGTAATTTGTTTTTGTCTGATACCGATTCATATATCACGAGCGGGTTGCGGTAATTTTATGAGACGTTGCAAAAGATTGCCTGTTATATGCTTTAAACCTTTGTTATTAAAGTTCATAGTTTTGATAATGTTCTTTTTTATAGTTGCTTGGCAAATTGATGGCTCTGTCCAGATTGTAAGCACAGTACAATCCAAACACAACGGTAACCACCAAGAGATCGGTAATTTATCAGTGGTAGCCGCTACCATATCATGGCTTATTTTACTTTAGTTATTTCATGTTTTTACTTTGTTTTGAGTCTTTTCTTTGACTATTTTTATGTAGTACAAGACAATTTTTAACAAAAAAGGAAATCAAGTTCAATGATTTTGAAGAGTTCCCTTGTGTATCTTCAAAGTTAAAGGTCCGATACCAATGAAATTAAAATGTAACAACCCTTGAGATATCCGCTATCTACCAAAATAAGAATCATCTACATGTTTCATAAACAAAGAAGTTATGGCTCCCGTCTTATGTTGAAGTCGGTAAAAAAACGACTTCTATTTGACAAGGTGAATTTGAATTTATGCTGTATCAAAAATTATACTAACGAATGATTCTAGTATATTGTTCTTTATCGGTAATGATGCAATGGTGGCTAATTGGTATCGTGATTGGATAGAACGTCGATCGACGTGCGGTTCGAATCCCGAATGGCAAAAATCGTGATGACACCATAGCATGGTGGTAGGGCATTTTCTAATACCCGCCTGGTTATTTACCGCCCTCAAGTTGCTTGAGAACCAGTCCTCCTACTAAGCTTAGCATGTTTCCACGGTGGGAGAGGAGATTGTAACCAAATGCTACACCTAAAAGGAATTAAAAAAAAAACATAGTGTTTTAATTGTTTTATTTCAAAGTTATCGAAAACTGTTCAATAGTTTGACCAATTTAATTTTCTCGATCATGCAAAAAGTATGAATATTTCTTTATTAAGTTGTTCTCGTCTAATTTTTACTCAATAACCTTCATACTATCCTTTTACCGGTAGACGACCTAAAATAAAATACAAACTATGTTAAAACATAAATAAACATTGGATAAATCCAATGAATGAAAAAATCTGTTAAGATAAATTCTATCATTTATTTATTATTTTAACTGCCTCGTTAGCCTAGTGGTCGTAAGCGCGACTGCTATGAGCGGAAGTCTTGGGTTCGAATCCCAGGTCGAGCAAAGTGTTATTGAGTTTTTCCTATGAAATTCTCAGTAGCAAGCTCCGAGTTTGATTTCGTGCCAGATTAATGGCAATAGGCTCGCCCCCTATTACATGGGACCTAAAAACATACTCGGCGAACTGTGGGTGTACTTTAATTAGTAAACCTCTCTGCCTAACCCTTCGGGTAATACAGGCGTGATGGTATGTGTTTTATTTATTACACTAATTTATTAGATTTTTCACTCCTTATTTATTGTGTATCGAATAGAATTAGTAATATAAAATGCTTATATCTGGAAGATAACAAATTCAATTCAATTCAATAATATCAGTAACATCTTCGTACACTTATGTTCGTATTTCATTTTTGTATGATATCATATAAATAAACACATAGATTTATCTTTATGTTTGTATATTTGACAAGAAAACGCTGATTTCAATATTTTTATGATGTAGGTACTGCGGTGCCCTGTTCCGTGGTTTTATTCCGTAATTTTATTATTACTGATTGTTTAATTATTAATAAAAATGTAATTTCAGATATTTGTTTTGGATTTGCAAAAGTGTTATTGACAATTCTTAATTATGAAATGACGTATGCTTCCCGTCTACAAAATTGCATCAAAATCAGTGGAGATTTATTTAATACAGACTTAATATTTCTTTGAATTTTTTACATGTTCTGAAAGTATTATTCACAGTCGTTAATTTGTTTTCATCGGGTTTGAAAGACACATTACATATACATATATAATAACTACAGATTTATATACATTATAACAGACTGTAAAACCATTAAGATGAAAGATGAATAAATACATGAATGAACCACCAATGAAACACCACTAGTGTCAAATAAATGTTCTTTCTTTCTTCTTTCACTTTCATAATATTATTCCGTTGTATAATTTTCAACTTGATGAAATCATATATACTTAATTGTATTAGAGACACATAAAATTAACGGTTACAAATAGTATAAATGTTCATCAATCCGTGGGTGTTTCTAACATCGTACATTTATTTATTTTAAATTATGGGCAACTGAATTAATGACATTGAATTTCATTAACCTTAGGGTATGATGGCCTCTGCAAATCAAAGTGTACACCCACGTTGACGTCGTGAACTCACCTAATAATATTTATATTAAAAATATACAAATGGAAATAAAAATTTATTCCTAGCTATAAATAATGTATGAGGAAACGTGGTTCAAACTTCACCAAGTTTATGGAACGAATTTAACGTTATCAGTTGCAAGCTTAAATTATTTTTGAAACTATTGCTTTTTTATTTCTCTTTAGACATCATTTATAAAATATGCAAATCATTTGAAGCGATCATGGCTATATAATACTTTGTATAGGTAGGTACTTCTTCTGTTAACATATGCGGTCATGTCTTCACAAACAGCAAATATAAAGTTAAAACAGTATTATTTATTAATCATTTATTTTGTTCATTTTCAACCTAGGAAATTAATTAAATAATAGCAGAAGAAAGAATAAGATTTTTGTATAGAATACGACATATTGAATGTAGTGTACCTCATGGTAAGCCCAGTACAATCCTAACACAACGGCGACTACCGCGAGATCCTAATCCATCGAAGGTCACCGCTGTCATGCCGACCTGCATCAATTTAACTGGCTTGGCTTTAAAGATGTAATTCGATACCCAAAGAGAGCTGTATTAGATATCTCCCAAGTCTTCGGTCATCTAATAAGCGCCATTCAACATTGAAGGAGAAGAAAGGAGGGAGGCGTACGGATGATAGTTATTTTTACAACTTTATTTACCCGTATAAAGCTATAGAGCGTGCAAAAGAAATAGACAAACGTATACCTACGTTCCTATACCATAACCCTCCTTTTTTGCAGTCGGGTAAAAAGTCATGTACTCCATCTACTGCAAATTGCGGCCTATAGCTATTTATAACCAACATCAAACTAGGATAGTAGTCCTAACTGGTTGACATAGGTGACTATTCCTGAGGACTGAATGAATGCCAAAAACACTCTTTACATAGGAACACCGCAATGCGAGCACAGGTGCTTTATGGCAGAAATAGACATGGCTTTGTTGCTTTCACAGACAAACCTTTCCACTGGTTCTTCCATTTATGTATGTATTTAATAGAGACCTATAAATAATTATTAGTGCAAAAACAAGGATCTTTTGGATATATTCATGATATTGAAAAGAATTTGATTAAAATAAATCAAACGGTGTAATTTCATTTAAAACTCTTGTTTGTTATAAAGTATTCCGGAATTTTTCATTAGCGAGAATTATTTTCTATTAAATGTGCCCATCACTGATTTAGGACTAAATTGTAACACAATTTTAAAAGTGGAATACATTACACGCGTCACTGCTCTTCCGGTTTGGCCTTTCACACCCTCAACAACTGGAATCGTGGGACCGATTTTATGGAAATATCTAAATTTAACGGGGTGACTTCTGACTAACAATTAAAATGTATGAATGCAATCACGGTCTGCACACGTTTCCTGTAAAAAAAAGGTTGTTAGTAATGCCATGTAGTTTGTTGTATCATTAGGTTTTTTTTTCAGTGACATCGTATAGACAAGTCTCCGTGAGCAATAAAAATTTAATTGGACTACAAGAGAATCTTGCGTACCAAATTCTTCTCGAAGATTGGTGATCGTAATAAAAATATCATAACGGCTTTCAAAAGTTGTCTGAATCAGTAGTTACGTATTTCTTTAACTATATGATTGTATTTAAGTGGTTTTTAATAAAAGTTGTTTTAATTAGTTCTTGTCTCAAATTTGTTTTAAACAAAGAGCTTATTGTGTAGCGAACTGCACAAATATCTTCGTATTTTTTATATGTAAAAGTCCTTTAATATTAGCTATTAGATTGGATATAAGATTTACTTATTGTTTACCAGGAGACATTACATACATAAATTCTTTTAAAATGGTTTCTGGTTCAAAGACACTTATGAACCACAGTTAGCATACCAATATTTCAGGGTCCGCTATAACAAGATGCAGTTGCTTTAACGGCACTCTTAATGGATAAACAGGTTAAGATTGTCGTGTTGCGAAGGCGTGAGAATGGCAACTCGCGGAATATTCTCATGGCCGCAGTGACGTCACCTCTGCACCTGCAACCACGCATCAGGTTGGCGACAAAACAACAATGTCACATAATTGGACAATTGCCGTTTCAAGTTCGTACAAGTTGTAATAGTCAATTGGAAGTAAATGCAAGGTTGTTGTTACTTCTTGTAAACATTGTATGAGAACGTTAGTATTAAGTCCAGACTTAGTAAGAATTTAATTGTAACATGTAAACCAGCAAAAACGGGGACTCGTAAGAAATTGATTCCCATAGATTTAGTACTGTATTAGAGTGACTGAGCTTATTTATTTACTGTCATTTCTATTGGAACGACTTGTCTTGTAAAAATCCAGTTTAATATCTACGTTAAACGTATTAGTTATTTTTACGCAACTAAATTGAAATTGGTTGTCTTTTTTATTAAACCGACTTCAAAAAAATAAGTAGGTTATAAATTCGAACATATACATATGTTTCACGAATGTTCAGCTGTATCTTCTTTGTTTATGAAACGATTTAGGTGATTCTTTTTTCGTTGCAAAGAGAATACCTTAAATGTGGTCCTATTTTAATTTTATTGGCAATGGACCTTCAACTAGTAAGGCACACCAATACTCAAAATCTTTGATTTTGTTTTCCTTTTTGTTAAAAATTGTCTTGTTTACATTTCTATCTTATGATAGAAGTAGTGTAAGTTCTAGAACGTTGCTGGGTATCAGTCCAATATATTCTTCATGTGATAGAATTTTTATTGTTGTCTGATGTGTTTTCCATATGTATGTATGAATAAACAAATAAAAGCTCTACATTATAATTTTTTTTCATTCTTCTTGGCATAAAAATATTAACAGCAATAAAATAGTACAAAATAAATAGAATATATAAATAAAACTAGATAAAAGTTATTAGTTATTATTTTCACGAAGTATAGTGTAATATAGTGTTTAAGTGTGGCTACACATCGATACTGAAGCAAAAACTAGTCCTCAGAGAAATCGAGTAAATAACCAGTACGGATGGAGGCTATTTAGTTATGGCTCTCCTGGATGACAAATATTATGTCGTATAGTCGTATCGCCTTCAGTCGGTTTAAGTATGATTAAAATTATGCACGGATTTTATTAATATTTAGTTTTATTCAATTAAATTGCTCTCCTTTCGATTCGTATCACGGAGACGTGATAACTTTTATTCAAAAGCAATCATTAACTTCCATAGTTACACCAAGAAACAATCAATCTATATTAATAAGTCTGTATGGTACTGTCTGTACAGTTAATTTTTTCTCCAAAAGAGATACTGATCACGAATATGCTGTTTAAAAAAGTTTTGTCTGTCTGTCTGGTTGTACTTATGTCCGGATTTAACTAAAAAATGGCTTAACTAATTCTTATTGAAATTTGGATCAAGGGATGCTTATATCGTTGGCCAATTGATAGGTTATAAGATATTTGTTTAAGTACTACTTTTACAAGTCGTATAAAAAAACTCTTTTCGTTAATTCTTTACTAATTTTGATGAAATTTTGTATACGGAAATTATAAGCTATTCCATGAATGATTAAGAATGAGAATTATCAATAACGCTCTTAGAAATCGTAATTTTTTTTAAAATTCTAAACCGATTTTGATGAAATTTTGTACACGGAAAGTATAAGTAATTATATAATCGATGGGCCATAAGAATTATTAATATCACTTCTAGACATCATTTCTCAACCGATTCTGACCAAATTTTGTAGACGGGAAGCATGCATCATGCCATAATTGAGAGGCTATAAGAATCTTAATAACGCATTAGAAACCGTAGAATGGAATAATAATTTTCAACCGATTTTGATAAAAATTGTACGCGGGAAATACATGCCACTCCAGAATTGATACTATGAGTATCAATTCTATATGGTCAATAATATGAGTAAAAATAAAATTACGGGGTGTAAATAACTATTGCATAGAAGTAAGCGCGTGAGAAGCGGCGGACATACCGCTAGTATAATTATGAAATAAAATAAAACACGTCTGCCCTGTCAAAAAACAGATAAATAAAATCAGTTTAGTCAGCGAGTAAATGGGTAACCTTTAGCTTTATATACAAAGACTAACTGATATAACTTATTTTTTACTTTAGATTTCGTTATTTTTTTAAATGATTTATTTTTGTTTTAAATACTTTAAAACATACAAATAAAATGCGTTTTAAAACCGAGATGGTGCCACATATAGGTTTCTGGCACAAACAAAGTACTTATATAGTTTTTGAATGTATAGCCGCCATATTGTTTTATTTTTCAAAAATCTACAGCCAGTGTCAATCGGGATGATATAAGGATTCTGACGATATATCATACATATAAAAATGTTCAAGCATTTGAAAGTTATGGTGGGATAAAGAAACTCACATACATGGACCGTAAAAACATTACATTCCTTTTTGGGGCAGTCGTGTAAAAAAAAATCGCAATGATTAAATATAAAATGAAAACATGACTTAGAAAAGACTTAACGAGTTAAAATTGAAAGTCGAACCATGCTAGGTCGTGATGAATCGAGATGAGGTTATGGGAACCACGGACAGGTGTAACTCCGCCGCAACCGCTATGCGCCCTGCATCCTCTCGATTGACTTGACAAAATTACTCCGCTGATCATAAACATTTTCGCAGAAAATTCTTGTTCAGATTAATAACTGACAGTCTTTTTTATGATTCTTTAATTTACTTTAATGATTCTTTTGTATTATCCTTGGCATTTAAATGATAATACAGGACGGGTATTAAATGGTTCTAAATAAAACTCATATAAAAATATTGTTTTATTTTGTAAAAAGTTATTTGAATATAATCAAACTAAAAGGTGAATGCTCAAGCAACACTTCTTTATATCAACCTATTTGTATTTTCTACTGATATACTTAAATCGACATTATTTGGGCGACCGACATTTGCTAAGTCATGCAAAAAAAATTATCTAGGACAAACTTGGAAAGTAAAACATTATCTAAATACAAAATGCCATCCAAATCCTTAGAGCCGTTTCCGAGAAATCAATTACATAGTTATACATATTTAATTATAACAAAAACCAATTTTTAATATTTTATTTAAATCAAAACTAAGCAAAGCTTTGTATTATGATAACTAACATGATATTCGTACTCTTAATACTAATAAGTGAGCAATTATTGTATATGTATATACATATATATACAAAGGATTTGATTAGTAATACGCAGGATTAGCAGTCCATTTGCGATGACTACAAACAGGACTGTATTATTGTTTTAAATCAATTGTTAAGAATAGGCTGCAGTAACGTCTTGCACACCCTTACCTATGTACTTTTTATTGTTCGGAATGCAAAATAACTTATTTATGTTTTTCATTATACAGTAACAGTCATACTTGCGTTAGTAATACCCCGTGCATACGCAATACGCATTAAAACATTGCGAATGAATAAAACCACGTTCATTGTGTAACTGAGGTGTGTGGGAACGGTCGACAGGTGTGCGCTTGGCCTCAGGAAATCTCTACCAGCTTCTGTGCCACTCGTTAATTTATTGCGAGATGTTAAACTATCTACGTAGAACTAGAAAGTATTTTGGAACACGTAGCGTTTTATGTTCCCTAAATGGGTTTAAAAGTAAGATTACATTTCATAAATGAATAATAAATATCTCTCTTATCAATGAATATGTAACTTAAACCACATAAATTTAAATATCATGTTCGAAGTATATTAAAATTTATGACCGACATCAAAAATTAGGTTTTTAATTCGTTCAGAAATTTACTTTCTAAAAACCTACAAATGCGGGACAGTTTCAACGATTTTGTATAATATATGTCGTATATATGATACACTACCCTGTCAAAAAAGTACCTGGAAAAAATCAATAATACACAAAATGTTTGTTATTCATCCAAATTTATTTTATCGCCTTCAAAGTATGCTCTTTCAGAAACGATACATTTACACTAACGAATAATACAATCATCAAAACATTTTTTAAACGCTTGTTCCAGTTTTGATTTTAGTTCTCGTCGCGAATACTCCTTTCTTCCAGTCTTCTACTGAATGAAAACGGGTGCCACGAAATGACAATTTGAGTTTAGGAAAAATAAAGAAGTCGGCTGGAGCCATATCTGGGGAATAAAGTGGTTGCTCGATGGTATTGATCGATGTTGAGTTTTGGTCAAAAATTCGTTCACAATGATGACCTTGTGCGAAATCGCATTATCGTGGTGTAAAATCCAAGAATTCTCTTTTCACAAATCTGGCCTTTTTGGTCGAACTTGCTCTCTTAAACGCTGCATAACGCTCAAATAATATACTTTATTTACCGTTTGACCATCCGGTAAGATTTCCGAGTGTCCACCACGATAGTCAAAGAAAACAGTCACATGACTTTGACTTTTGATCGACTTTGGCGTAGTTTTTTCGGGTTTGGTTCAGTTGGAAGGCACCACTCCGAACCTTGTTGACAAGTTTACATGTCAAACTAGTACACCCACGTCTCGTCACTAGTAACAATGCGTTTCATGAATTTTGGGTTGGAATTGCATCGTTCTATGAAATCATTAGCGACTCTTATGCGATTGAATATTTAGAGAAAATTCAGGTCTTTTGGGACTAGCCGAGCGGCAACATGTATCATACAAGTGATTATTTAAAATGATACGGATAGACTTGTGAAACACAGAAAGATCAGCGATTATCTCTCTCAAACTTGAATGAGGATTTTCAATCACTATTTTTTTCACTTTTGCGATGTTAACTTTAGTTGAAGATGTTGATGGCCTATCAGGGCGAGGCAAATTTTCTAGCATATCTCAACCGCTTTTGAAAGCTTTGTGCCACTCATAAGCACGTGTTTTTAATAAATTCGATTCACCGTAAGCCTTCTGTAACATTTTTCAGTGTCTCCGAACACGAAATCCATTGACGATGCAAAATTTAAGACAATCTCTTTGCTCGATGTTTTTGTCTAATATGAAATTCACACTACGCACTAGAAATGATCAAACTAAAAACAACATCGTAGGTATTTTTAATCTAAATGACAGATGCAACTCAAACTCTGCACCAAAATGAAAAACAGTTGTGCCAATCTAACAACAAAAAAAAAAATATTTTGGTAACATAATCAAATCATCCATTCCCAATATTTGTATGTATTTAATTATCATTTGACCACAGTGTCATCTGGTCTTAAAGAAAAATGACTCTTTATACATATGATATAACTACCGGGTATAAGGCTAGCAGCAAAGTAGGATCGAAAAAAAAAACAATACTTACATTTTTTGCAAAACATTCTTGAGATAGTGATAGTGTAGTTGTGATAGAAAGATAGTTTAATAATAAGTATTAAAATATAAACATAACTATCATATTACTGTTAAATATTTATCTATATACAATTAATAAAATTGAAGTGTCTATTAGCAATATCAAAATGTCAGCTTTTTACTAAATGCATATGAAAGTATATACGACACCCATAACAAAACACCCATTTTTAACATATTTGTCTGTCTGTCTGTTTGTTCCGGATAATCTCCGAAATGGTTGGACCGATTTTGACCGGACTTTTACATATAGATAGATGATGATATAGGGAGTAACTTAGGATACTTTTATTTTAGGAAAAGAATTAGGTTCCTCACAAATGTAAAAAAACTGGTCATGGTGAATCAATTCGGACGCTTAAATGGCTTACGCTGAGTAAACTATAAGAGATATAGCACATTAATGTACTACATAATTGTAGCCATTAAAAATACCTACAAAAAAGTCAGGAAAAGTATACGTCTATCTTCTAATGAACACACACAATAAGCATTTTTGTATTTAAAATAGCCGGGAGCGGGGGAGCAATATTGGCGCGAGCATTTTGTAGTCCACGTGAGCGAAGCCACGGGCACAGCTAGTTTTGAATAAAAGCTAACATGTGGAACACTATGTAATTTTTATAAAATGTACTAACAGCAATTTCATAGTCTACTATAATGATATAATTGGATTAAACGAGCTGTTGGTTTCCTGTAAGACATCGGGTGGCTGGAATAATAAAACCTATCCGTCACGCAAAAAGGACCCATCAGAGGCCTAGTTGCGGAAACCAGTCCGCTTGCCAAGTGCCAAGATATAATTGGATTGGAGTTACTTATATCACCGGATAATTGTACCAACCAGTAGTTTATAAACTATCTAGTGAGATTTTATTATATAAAATACTGTATTTTGAACCTACAAAATTAATGAAATCGATTGTTCTAACTTATTTTCTATTTGACTGCTTTGAAATGAATTTTTAATTTGTATCGGAAATTGGAGAATTTAATTAAACACTTTTGAAAAAATATTCTCGCTCGTATTTATATTATAATTTGATTTCCTAAGTGGTCCAAATAAAATACAAATGGAAAACGGTCTTAATAACGTTGAAGAGTAAATCGTGGGAAATATTAGCAGGTGTATGCACAGAATCATATAATATTTTTCTGTTTGTTCGATAACCTTCTAATGGTTTCGAAAGAGAGCATAATATTTCCGTATAGCTTTTTATTTTTACAAGCATCGTGTATATTTCTACTACCATTTTATAGATTTTCCTGAAAGTTTTTCTTTAGACACGACTTGAAAGTAACCAAGACCTTGTTTTGAACGGAAATATCGTTCAGTAAAATTTATTAGTCAAATTTGTGTCTAATAATAAGTAATGTATTCAAATGTAATATTGTACGATACCTGCGATAAAAATTAAAATGTATTAAGATCGAATAAAGTAATTAAAATCCTTAATTATTATTAAAACTATTTTAACCTAACGATTTGAAAATATTTGGTATTCACTGTATTTTTAAATTAAAATTACGATGTCTAAGTATACTAATCACAGAAATTGTATTCAATAACCTAAATGTTGGTAATGATATTATGTTGTAATAAAGAATAGATGGAAGAAGTGAATCACCTTGGGAAGCTGTGGGAAACAGTGGCCCTAACTCAGTTCAACATTCAGAATAGTATTTGAAGAAATGTTGCTATTTTTACAGAACAAGTAAATTTTATAAGAGTTGTTTTATACTCACTAAAGGTTATGTTATGTTACCATTAGCATTTTCTAAATAAAATGACAAGGTTAGAAGAGTGTTTATTACATCGTGAATATTTCATACAAAGTCTTTGGTATCGTGTAAAAATCTTGATTCATAAGGATTTAATGTAATTTCCCTACACCATTTCTAAATCGAAATAAATTCCGAATAGAGTACCAAAAAAGAAATTCGTCTGATGGATCGCAATGCCTTCACATCAACCGTTAAGATTCATCGCATAACGACTGTCATTCTTTCAATTCTATGAGATCATTTTCTTAAATGTTAACCCTTTAATGTTGAGGACCAAGACAGAAAGCATAATATGTATTATAATTTTTCCCTTAAAAAATCCTAATTGATCTCGATAGATGATTGCCTAATTGGCTTATCAATTGTGTAAATGTATTAGGACGTCTGAATTGGATTTTAAAATTTAAATATATGAGATTATAATAAATTTTATTGTTTACTAGCTGTGCCTGCGGCTGCGCTCGCATGGAGTACAGAACGCTGCACCGTCGATCGAGCACAAGTGAATCGTACTTAGCCCTCTCTCTGTTATTTTAAAGAAAAAAATGCTTATTGTTGGTAATCCTTAGAAGATAGGTGATTTTTTATAGGTACTTATTTTTAATGTACAATTATGTAGTACATTAATTTGGTATATCTCTTATGGTTTACTCAATGTATTATCCTTAAAATATCTGCTATCTTCCAGTGAAAGTCCCGGCAAATTCGCTCCAACCGTTTCGTAAGTGTAAACTTACATTACTATAGACAAACGTAATGTTTACAATGAAAACACATTTACGGGTAATTCGAATGTTTGATCGGGCTGTTTAAATTCACGCGTAACGTAGATGGAAAAACAGTGTACGACCACTGACTACATCGAGCGATGTTTGAACCTTCAAATCCGATTTACTTTAATGTGGTCTGTAAACACATGGTTTCTATTTTTTATTTACGTTTGGTAAAATTTTCGTTTTCAACCTTATAGAATACTAGCCGTTACATTTATACCACCATCTCTCCATGCCATCGCACCCGTGTAGCCTATTGTTGTTCTTACTTCCCGTATTTGCCTACAGCTTGCTAAATTGTTTGATGTTCATGGTTACTTCCCCACTCCTTAGACTTCTAGTGTCAAGTTATATAGCTTATAAATTTTTTTACAAAAAGAAAACCAACTTCAATGATTTTGAGGAGTTTAAGGAGAAATTAAAACCGGACCAAGCTTGAGGTATCACCTATCAAACAAAAAAATAATCATCCAAATCAAAACAAAGAAGTTATGGCTAAACGTACAATTTTTTTTTTTTTTTAATTGGTTAAAAAAAGCAAAAAACAATGGATAATCTGGCTGGTAGTTCCAGAGATTAGAATGTTTAATAAAATAAAACAAGAAATAAATAATATCCTTGATCTTTATAATAATAGCATATTATGTATTATATTTGTAAAATATGTTTATGTATAACATCTGGGCGACCGAGCTATGCTCGGTGTGCTATATACAAAAAAGAAAAACACCTGTCTAGGTAAACTTGGAATGTAAAACATTATCTAAATGCATAGTTTCATCGAAATCGTTGGAGCCGTTTCCGAGAAACCAGTTGTATATATACAAGAATTGTTCACTTAATATAATAAGATTACAGTATGATGATTGTGTACGACTGGATCGCGATTAACATAGTCTACAGTAATTATAATACCTGCCTTGTTGCACGCTTAGGTGATGTTCAGACACTTTGGCACCCTTGAGCTTGTTGCCTCGCTTTCGCGGCTGAGTGCCTTCCCCGCTCGCCCCTAAGCTCGGTGAAGCTGTAAAAGCCATCTGAGGCTTCTGGACCTTTATGACTAATAATGTAGTCAGATAGAAAAAAAAGCGTGTCGCATTCCAAGATCAGCAGAAGTAATATCTAGCTAACATGCTGGGTGGTAGAAATCTGTAACTGACTGCGTTTCAAACACCATGCACATGGTGATAAACCCGTCATAGTGAGTATCTTTTGATTTGACGTTAGCGATGACTAGCGATGGGTTGCCGCTCTCTCGGTCGCTTCTCCGAGCATGTGTTTGACCACTATCTCGCCTGATCATAAGTGATGATGTGGTCTACAATGGAGCATGCTTGCCTAGAAGGTACCTATTCACTCGAGACTTGAAGATACCCAGGTTATAATTATCGGGAAATACAAAATCCGGCAAAGTGTTCCACTCTTTAGCAGTGCGCTTTATAAATATCCTAGCAAAACTTGTGGAATTTCTACCATAAATCGGTGACGCTTCGCCGTTTCTTGTCGTCCGATGGACTTTACTTCTTTATAATAGTAGCGTGGGGTCTAAGGGGTGTCGAGTTACGTCTTTAGAAATGAGATGTCCAGGCCAACCTTACCTGCACGTGGTGCACTGTGTTGAGTAACGAACGAAGAAATGATGATAGAAGGGTAGGGTTGTTTTGCCCGACTAGATCGCAACTACCATGCATGTGGCATCAAGTAAAATTAATGCAGGCTGGCATGGCAGCGGCTACTGTCAATGGACTATGATATCTAGGTAGTCGCTGTTGTGTTGGGATTGTATCGTCAATTAGCCGTGTTACTATAAAAAAAAAACCTTCTCCACTACAAGAAAACACATCGCTGAACGTGTAGTGGTTATATAAATCGTAGTTTATGAAAACTTTAATAACTTTTTATTGAATTAAGGTATCATGATATTTTTTGAAGCAAGGACCAAGTACCTAAGAAGTAAAAAACAATATAAAAACAAAATGTATTTAGTAGTTTTTACATGATACGCGCACAACGACTAAACTGTCATTTTATTTATATAGACAGATAGATAGATAGAGCACCCAGGCATTACAACTACTTACAACTTACTTAAATAATTGTGCTTTCCAGTTAACAGTTAAGTAAAAATTAAACAATATCAATTTTCAAGAGTCAAAACTGTGATGATATATTACGTTAATAAATTATAGTTTTTCTGTTTTTCAAGGTTCGGTAGTGATATCAATCGAGCGTGGTTTGAAGGAATCGATGTGCTTGCTGGTCGAGTGACCAGTGCGGATATCCTATAACTATATCGAGGATATTTTGAATGGAATCGTGGGAACCTAATTAGAATTACTATAACTTTCATAACTATACAAGATAATGATTTAATGATATTATAACCAAATATTATTATAAATCGATACTAATGTTATAAAGAGAGATTGCGAATTTTGTGAGTTTGTATATATGTGGAGGGTTATCTTTGGAACTACCAACGAAATTTGAAAAATTATTTTTGTATTTCATAGCTTATTTATTGAGGAAGATCATAAGTTATTTAATTTCACGCTACGACTCTAAGAAGCAGAGTAGTAATCATGAACGTCATGCAAATTAGAATGCTGTAGGCAAGTAGATACAGAAGAGAACGACGATAGGCTATACGGGTGTTTTACGCTAGTTAGTGTAGATTATATTTTCGCATCACTAAATACATATACACATGTTCCCTCCTTCCTCCTACGAAGAAGGAACATGTACATATGTATATGTTAGTTTAGCTCAAATTTTACGAATAAGAAATTAGTCAGATCGCGATTTAATTGCAATCGCGGCAAGAGCCCAAGCTGAGGTCTGGCCACTTTGGCACCCTTGCGCGCTTGTTTTGTTGCCCACGCTTTCGCGGCTGAGTGCCTTAAGCGCTCGCCCTCGAGCCTGGTAAACCTGTAAAAGCCATCTGCGCCTCTAGTTTTGGATAGGGCCCCTTAGACTAACACTGTAGTCAGTCCTGAAAAAAAAAACTACACGGGTGCGCGTTGGCGGCGCGGCGGCGCCTCGGTGGAGAATGTCGAATAAATTTAAGACGGGTGAAACCATGGAGCACAGCTAGTAATAAAGTAATAATATATTACAACCGGTTATAAGTTATTTAATATCACAAAATGACGGAACTGTGCCTGATGGTAATCACAATAAAATCTAAAAACAGTGACGACCACCGAGAGATCAGCAAATCATTGCCAATCGCCGCTGTCATGCTCGGCTTGAGTTAATAGAAACCGAATGTAAAACGCGACGAGCACAGCCGAATCATTATGACAGGCTTTTCAATATACGCCATGGTGATCGTGACCCAATCAGATCGTACAGCTCAACCACCCCGTTAAACAACCACATAAAAAATTTAATGCTAATAAACGTTCAACACAAGTGTATTCATTATCAAAATTGCACAATACAAAATGTTATCCATAAATAAACGGTGCCAATAGATGATTTGCGTTAATTCATTTTCTGCAGAGTCAATAGACAGAAATATGTTTATGCAGTTTTTGTTTTTGCACACGCAGAGACATATTTTTCTACAACTGTATCAATAATTACACCGGCCAACAAATGAAAATTTTTGGAACGTTGTTTTTATATGAGTGTTAAATAAAGCTTATTTTAAGCTTTCTGAACACGGAAAAACACATCTGAATGTTTCCTATCATATCAGGGTTTTTTCTGTAAAAGGGAAAACACTAATATCTTAAAAAAAAAAAAAAAAAACGATTATTATGTTACAAATACGTATATTTCGACATTTATAAATGAAATGTTAATTACAATCATTACTATAGGATTATTTAGAGTGACTTGTTTTGTGTTTTCCTATTAAATCACCCCTGGGTGTGATTGTTTTGTGAATATTATCATTAATATCAAGTTTCAGTGACCAGCATTAATCAGCCATCATATTTACATTCCATCGACCTTGATACCTAGTTTCCATAGTTCTGATGTCTTGATGGAACCGTTCACCCTGTTCTTCACTAAAATCACCAAGATTTTCAGGAATAAAATCCAGATGTGAATAGAGAAAGTCGAGTTTTATACTCATAATGCATCCTAATTTTTTTAAATTTATCCAATAAAGTTACCACAATATTACTATAGTTTTGTCTTTGTGATTTCCTAAGAAGTTGTTAACAACACTTTTAAATGTCAGCCAAGCTTTTAACTCAGTAGTATTCATTGTAGCATCAAATTCTCCATCGTTCATCAAAGATCTGATTTGTGGTTCATCGAATAATCCTTCTTTAATTTTTGCATTAGATAACTTTTGGAATTTTTGACTCAGTTATTTAAATGTATCATTTTTTTTGATTGCTTGAACAAATTGAACAAACTAACTCCGGAGTTCACGATTTGAGTTGTATTTTGAAGCCAAATAAGCATTATATGCATTTTGCACAAATCAGTAATATTTTGTTTTTGCTTCGATGTCATAAAATCTGCACAAATGTAACAAATGGTATTTACATTATTTTCACACTGTCTTGAAGCCATTTTGATATGAAAATGTTGTTCAACTACAAATCATTCATAAGATTCAATATAATCAAAAATAAAACTATAACATTTGAAAAAAATTAAATACTGTAATTTTAGTATAGGTTTTGTAAACAAAGTCACTGTAACGGCTTATTTTCAAGTAGCGCCTTATCACTGGGTGTTTCGCTGTTATAACTAATAAGTTTTCTCACGAGAAGTCGCACAATGTGAAAAAAGAGCGCCAAAACATAATAATTCATTTAACTTTTACTAAAAAGAAAAAAAATACTGTATTTTTTTTACTAAATCTGATGTGATATGATAAATTGAAGTTCGGTTTCGCCATCAGTCCTATAAAACTGTTTAAAAAAATTTATAATACTTTAAACAAGGAAAATCATGTTGGTCGGGGTAATTTTTATGTTTGCGACTGCGAAAGAGGGTTATTTTTTTCAATCGTATGTATGTATGTGTATGACACGCTCTGTAGCCTAAACGCCTTGATGGGTTTTAGCATACTAGATGTCGTTAAATTCGTCTTAAATGTGTAATGGACAGAGGTTATATAATAATATTTAAGTATCTACGATGTTTGGAAATCAAATAAAAAGCAAAAATAGAAAACATATTTTTTTAGTCAAGTGTTTTAGTTGCAGTCAGGTTTTTTGTTTCCATTTTAATAATTTATCTTGGCTTGTTTATCTTTACCCTTATCCCTACTCGTTTATAAGTGTTGTTAGCTACATGCTGTTTATCGAAGCATCAACAAAACACGTATCTTGCCAAAACGCCTCGCATAATCAGTGTGCTTGATTCCATGACCGACTTAATAGGTGGGGTGAGTTATGCTTTTTGCTATCCACCTTACGATGGTAACGTCTCTGATCGCTGACCGCAGTTCCTACAATTATAAAGTAATAATTTCCACCCTATATGGTTCTCCAGTATAATTTATAAATGCTATTAAAATATATTGCTATGGAGTTTTATGTTAGATTACTAACCAACGACCATAGTACTGAAGTGTGACCGTCCAATCTATCTATGTATCCAGAATAAATAAATATACAATTCATACATGGCCATTTATTTCAAAACTAAGTAAAGCTTCTATTGTAGTAGCCAAATACCTGATACATACCTATATAGATATTTAATCACATACAATTATAGACACCACATAAAAGACTTCGCCACTGCGCCACATTGTCCTAACTGATTCATCATTGCAAAGGCCAAATTACTATACTATTTCCATTTCTTTATTTTCTCGATGACAGTTCTAATTTGATAGTTGTAGTGTTGTGACCAAATAAGTAATGATATCGATCGCATATATTTCATCGAGTCGAGTAACAGTGACGATTCATCAGATTTTGATTAAAATAAATAAATAAAGATTACCTGCCGTTATAATTCTTTCGTTTTATTGTCGAGTACCTGCCTATACCTACTTATTTTAAAACAGCTTCGAAAATTTTGAAGAAGTTGGGGCATTACCAATCAAGAATTAATACGTGTAACATCTTGTAATGAAATATAATATTAGTTAATAAATTTGTACAAAATTATCCGGCAGTAGTTTAGTTTCTTACATTTTGTAAAAAAATATCGGGTCTGTTATCATGTTACGTTTATCGATATAGCTCCATCCCTATCAGTTTCTCCGACTCTGGTATAACCTTGTACGTATGTAAGCGTCATATTTTTATAAAATAATGCAAACATTATTTAAAAAAGACGGTCGTTCAAATTTAAACAGGAGCTGGCATCGAGGAAATAAAGAAATGGAAATGGTATAAAAATAGAAAAATGAAATTTGGCGAGCATTTTGATTATTAGGCATCGTTTATGAATAGACTTCTCGAAATTAAACCTCCTACGAGTGTGAAAATGGATGCCAAATTTTATATGAGGAATAATATTTTTCAGCTCTGATTTATTAGAGACTTGATACTCTTCGGCACATTTAATCAGTCATGGACTACTGAGAGGTGAAAGAGAGTAAAAGAGTTTTTATGCATTAATAACACCATAGAATATACATAGATTGGCAACTCGAAAAAGAAAGATACGCTTATACGCTTGTGTTAGCACGAGATAGGAATACGAGACCATTTTCGTATGCGCTATCGGCCTACTTATAACGTGACCAAAAGAAATTGCGCTTATTTTTGTAAAATCTTAGGTTATAAAGTGTAATTAACCGTTTAGTAGATATTTATAATTGTGTTTACGTGTGCTGTACTTCGATGTAACTCATACATCAAATAAAGAAAAGTAACAAAATAATACGCACACTAGAGTATTCCGTTTTTGGTATCATCATATTTAACTATAGATACTAAATCTATGGTTAACATAATATTATGAAATATGTTTTTCCAAAATTTAAAGGATTGAAATAAGGACCCAAGTTTAATATAAGAATCTGTTCAGTTTTTGGTATGGGAAAGTATTCAGTGTGCGTATGTTATGCAAGTATTTTATGTAAAATTAACACTCAAATTAAAAAGACACGAAAAGAAGAGTTTCTAATACATTAAATGCCGATAGGCGAAGTACTGATATACTTCTAATAATGTGAAATGTGAATGAAATTGAAACAAAAAAGAATAAGAAAATTATACCATTAAATCGCGCTCAAGAGTTAGTAACAGCCGGCCCAATTGGACTTCCTGCAAGGGTGACCACGTACCAAAGTTCCTCCCTAACGTCTCCTCTCAATTATTGTACTGATTCACTGCGCTCCTTACTGTGATTATCCTCGACATCGTTTCCTTCGCCTTTAGGGTGTCTACACACCGTGATTCCTCGAAGCGCCTTTTTATTCATAATTCTTCGTTTCGCTCTGATGCTTCTTGGTGAATGACCGGTGAGAGTTAAAAAAGTGAATCACAGGAATCATGCTCTGTGACCATATAATGAACGGCTGATTTTTACAAGTGTACAATGGTAAGTTGATACAATGCTTTTTTTAAATAAACTATATCAACTCTGAGGTGTAAATTCAAAGATTTTGAACATATATATATATATATATATATATATATGTATATACTAGCAATGCCCATGGCAATATTATTATAATAACAATTCATGTAAACAATCAATTGAGGAATGACCTTTAATTCCCGTGTACATTATTTCATCAATATTAGTTGATGATCTTTAAAAATAATAATGATAGTTTTGATAGCCTACCAACAACTGTAAAATGGACATACACTTACTTCCCGTGTACAAAATGTAATAAAAATCAGAGTATTTTTGAATTCAATAAAAACATACAATTTTAAATGCTGTGTTCGTGATCAGTGGTCCTTTAGAAAAGATGTCTATTAGGAAATTAGAAAAACAATTACATGTGGAAATTAAACTATATATGTATTAACAACTAGCGGTGTGCCGTCGTCTTCAAAAGCTTTTATTATTACACAGTACTTATTTACATTCAGTAATTTAATTTTAATTAATTTAATTTACCACTCTGACCGTATAGTTGTTAATCCATCATCCGTTATCAAACAACTGCTTTTGTACTTACGTTGAAGGGCAAACATACCAATTTTCAACTAAACGTACATCTGTCATCTTGATTATTTCATTATCAACAAATATTTCTTGGTTCTCTTCATTTCTTTTGTTTTAACTTACCATACCTATCACGAATGTTTCGGATGTCGTAAACGTTTCAAATTTTTGGCCGGCCATGTTGAGTTTTACATTCTTGCTTGAGATACTAAATTGCCTAGGGTTCGCTATAATTTTTACTTTGAAACCATATCGGAATCTCTTTCTGAGATTGTAGATCGTTATCATACAAACAAACTATTTCGTAACAAATATTACCCTCATTTTGGTTACGTGGTAGTCAGGTTATAAATAAAACGATCTTTGAATGCTATATACATATTATATTTTACTATAATTTCCAGGAAAATATTTCATTGTAACCTAGCAACATTATTGTAATTTTATTTTCAATAACAAAATAACATGGAAAATACTATCAAAACATGCTTTGTTGCCAATAAAACGATACTCCGTCTTCCTTTTCTTGTTTTTGTGAAGAATTTTTATAATGTAATAAATAGCATATACGACGGTATATTTTTCAAATAATACTAAACCAAACGGGTTACTGACATTGCATGGCATATCCTTTCTAAATTGACACAATTTAATACTAATATGGGACATTTTCGTGTTCTGAAGGCTCTGGTCTATCATTTGAGCAATGTGATGTTTTTCCAGAGTCAATTTTCATCAAAATCGATCGACAATTATTCTTTTTTTACGTCGTTCTCCAAAAGTATTATTGACATTTCTTATAGCTTATCAATATGAAATGACATATGCTTACGGTGTACCAAATTTTATCAAAATCAGCTGAGAATTAATTATTTGATCATTCTTTTTTTACAATCTAAACTATTTTTGACTATTTACAAGAATAGATTAATTAGATTGTAATTCCTATAACCTATCTATCAAGCGTGGAATGAATGATACTTTCCTTGTAACAAATTTCATCAAAATCGGTTAATACGGACATACAAACAAACAGATAAAAAATTATTTAATGACATATTCGTGATCAGTGTCCTTCGTATAGTAAGTACATCTATCGGGAAATTTGAAAAAAAAAATGACAAGTACAGATAGAACTCAAAATTTATTAATATAGATAGATATGAAATTTAAAGTTAGCAAACCTTCGTGACAATTGATATTAACCAATCACTGTGCATTTCCAGTAAATAATATCCAATTACGAGAACGCGTCTCGGTATGCGCCAATTACATGTCAAGCGCGCACCTGGCGCACGATTCGTATGATCACGCGCAAAATTTGATTGTAAATCTTTCATAGACTGAACCACATTGGGTAAATTATAAAGTCAATTTTACATTACTGTTGTAATAAATTATTTTATTTTAGGAGTTATTAATATTAAACTGATTAATAATGATTCAGATACAATTACTGTTTGCTTCTTAACTCACGATCTACTTGAGCTACGAAACTTCGTGTCATCTCGACTTGAGTAAAACTCCGAATGTTGACAAACTTTGAATGTATTTGAGCTCATTGTACATATACACATATATTTTTTGGGTTCGTGATTTTTTTTTACTTTAAAGTTTTTTGCTAAATAAGTGTCTATGTTAGTTTTTGTAGATACACTTTGTAATAGTAGGGACTCTTAGATATATATTATAGCTAACGGACTGTACCGCAAGTACTTTACATTAGGTAATCACAGCGTTACCAGAGCGTTACTTTTGTTATATATTGCGTAACGTTTTGACCCTGTCTGTCGCGTTATTCGCGTATTACACTACTCAAAATGTTACTTTTGCTTTACTTTTTGTAGTGGAGTACAATAATTTGCAAAAAAAAAAAACAACCAAAAAATTTGCTAAAATAGAACACAGCCTCTACTAAATAAATATACTGAAAAATTTTACGGGACTTTCCCGAATATATTCTATATTTCATTTATAGATGAGTAAGTTATATTATAGACAACACATGACAGGGATCCGCCCATGTAGAATGCTTATACTAAACAATAAATTATATATTATAATAAACAGAGTCTGGATTTTAAGCTTTTAGTTGTATGTTTAAGTAGTTACATGAAGTACTTACTTTTGTATATGAACTATTTTAGTATCAAATCAAATAATATTTTTTGCATACATATTTGTGCATATAAAGAAGCTGTGTAAAGAAGTGAAGATAAGTACGCATTTGACGCATAAATAACTATAAAATTGCGTTTTTTTGACAATTATGAGAATACATTATTTTTGTGACCAAAATGTTACTTTTTGAGCAATCCCTGATAACTTTTCGCTATCGGCCACTGGCAACACTGGTAATCATTTTGCCAAATTAGTGAGTAAGTATGAAAAACGCGCGAGCCATGGTATATCGAATCAATATTCCACTTGTCTAATCATTTGACCATTACTGCTATTATCATTGATTTCCTAAATGATAATACTAATTAAAGAAGCGTAAAATTAATGAAACTAGGCGGACTTTTATCAAAAAGCCGCTAGTGCGTATTTTCATAAAAAATTACGTGATTCATTCGTTTAATTCGATAAAGATTTGATAGTGTTATCATTTTGTTAACATTGCTGATGTTAATCAAAATTATCTTGCTTCGGTGCATATAAACTGGAAGTAACCGAATTCTTTAGATTTACAATTAGGTTATAAAACAAAAACTATATTATAGGTCTATGCCCAGCAATGGGCATGTTTCGGCTGAGATGAGGATGACAAAAACTACCGCTTTACCAGGCTGTTTTAACACATACCTAAATAAACTAGATTTTGTCATGTTGTTGCTTTAATTTTTATATCCCTAAGCAAAGAAGACCGCAAAGGTACAGCACAAATGAAAAAATGAATTCTAGAAAACTGTAAAATCTTAGTCCATATTATTTAATTTAATTGTTCCAATTGTTACGTATGTTACAATCAACCATTAAGTAGCGGGCTCATCGGGTCAATCACAGTATGCCCAATTTTCTGCATGACAAGGTTATTAGCGATGATCTTCAAACTAAGACTGAGCCGCCAAGCTACCGTTGGTCTACATATATTTAAAATACATAATTGGTATAGAAATTTGACCATAATAATTAATGAAAATTTGAGGGGAAAACTAACTTTTACCAATAATTTCAACAATAACTATACAAAAAAATCCGTTGATAAACAGAGGAGAAAAAGGTACTGAATTTTTTTTGTCTTTGCCTATTTATTAGGTTAGGTACTTACATATGAAATTGGCGTTTCGTTGAACTGGCCACTTTGATATCAAATATCTGGGCGTTTGGTTAGGGATTCCAGATTCAAATTACAGGAATTAAATTGTTTTCCAATCATTTCATTTTCCCTTGACATCGTTCTTTTCACAAAATAGAAAACATAAAATATCGCATTATTTACAAAGATGAGTTCCACCGTGGCATCAGCGCTGCAGAAACAGCTCGATGGATTAATGATATGTATGGGGAAGCCACTGTAAATGAAAGCACGGTACATCTTCGGTTCCAACTTTTACGTTCTGGAAATTTTAATCTACGAAACAAACCCCGTGAATGCCCGAAGACCCTAGTCGATAATGAAGAATTAAAGGTGATCATGGAAGCGGATCCATCGCAAACCACTTCAGAGTTAGCGGAAGGCTTCGGTAAAGTAAATTGTTACCGTCGCCTATAGACAACTGTAAAGCAAGGGGATTACTGTTGGGTACGCAGCACGTCACACGCGTCGATAGGGCGAGTGACGTCAACCCGGGTTGGACGGGTTTGTTAATCTTATAGGATTTCTCGAAAAATCCTATAAGACGCCGGATGCCCGCCTCGTGGCGATTATTCTCGCCGATCCGGAGTGCTCGGTACGGGGTCCTGAGGTGTGCGATACCGCACAAGCTCACTCGATAATGAAACACAAGACTTGTACTAACAACGTAACCGAGCCGACCAATCTGACTATGTGACCGCAAGTCTTCAATATATCCGTAGTGGCGCTAGTGTCGATGGTTGCAGGTTCCGATGAAATCCGTAGCGGCGCTGGTGTCGATGGTTGCAGGTTCCGATGAAATCCGTAGCGGCGCTGGTGTCGATGGTTGCAGGTTCCGATGAAATCCGTAGCGGCGCTGGTGTCGATGGTCTTCTTTGTAGGCGGTCGGAGGTCGGTCGGTTAGTGCCCAGCAGCGCCGCGGGATTGAGCATGAAGACTGCGGCATTACCATAAAGGGAGCCCCTTGCGCTCGGGCAAAAGGTGCCCTATTTCTATTTTATTTTCATTATGGTCGGCTCGGTTTTCCGTTTATATTTATTTAATTATTAAACCTATGTACATACTTCTTACGCCTAATTATCCTATATCGTATTCCCTATCTATAAACATAACTTATTCTATACTTAATCCATACTACGCGCCCGTATAAACGAAATACCCGGTCCCGAACACAGATCGATACATTCTTTACATAGTTTCGGGACGCGGGCCGAGCGCGTACTTATATAAATTATTATTCTATCTTAAATCTATGGGGAATAATTAGACAATTATGTACAATGTTTATTTCGATATCCTTATAGCTACTTATCATCTATTCTACGCTATGTATTGTCAATATTCTATATCTGTGTATTCTTTATTCTATAATTCTTATATATCACTCAATATTCCATAATCTATCTATTCTATATTCTATAATATAATAAGTCTATATAAATCTGTTAAATTATATCTTATATGAGGCGACGCCGCTGTCGCCAACATCCTCCCCCTCGTGCGTAGCACCGACTCCTTGTAGTGGCGACTCTATGGGCGTGGGCTCGTCGCTCGTTGCAGGCACCAGCAGGATTGTCTTGGAGACAGGTCTTTTCAGCAGGCCGCCGCTCGTCTTGACGTCGATAGTCCGTACGTGGTTGTCGGGGCCCGGGTAGGTGCGGACAACTTGTCCGCGTGGCCATGTGTTGCGTGGCAGCGTGGAGTCCACTATGAGGACGGTATCTCCACACTGCAAGTCCGCACCGGCCGCTCTCCCGTCGATCTTCCTGGGCAGCAGCGTAGGCAGATATTCCTTGACCCACCTACTCCAGAAGTGGTCCGCCATACGCTGCGCCACTCTCCATGTCCTCTTGCCGGTCAGGTCTTCGTCTGTGTAGTCGCCTATGCTCGGAGCTCCGCAGGACCTCCCGATGAGGAAGTGGTTCGGCGTGAGTGCCTCTGACTCCCAGCTCTCTTCTTTGGCGACGAGGGGCCTCGAGTTGACTACGTGTTCCGCCTCCAACAGAAGAGTATGTAGAACCTCTTCCCTCGGGTGTCTTTCTTTTAGCGTGACTGCCAGTGCGGTTTTAACGGACCGCACCAAGCGTTCCCACGCGCCTCCCATGTTCGGAGCTCCTGGCGGGATAAACTTCCATTTAACGTTCATCTGAGCGGCCCGTGACACGACGTCTGCTTTTCTCGCGTTCTCGATAGCTTGCTTGAGCTCTTTGCTGGCGCCGACGAAGTTAGTCCCATTGTCGCTGTAGATGACTTTGGGCATTCCTCGTCGGGCCGCAAACCTTCGCAGCGCTAGCAGCATCGAGTCCACCGTCAGTGACGCTGCCAGCTCTATGTGGACCGCTCTTGTGGTGAGGCATGTAAAAAGCGCGCCCCACCTCTTCTCATGACGTCGTCCTATAGTCACTGTCATGGGCCCGAAGTAATCGACGGCCGCACATGTGAACGGCGGCTCTCCATATCGTAGCCGTTCTATAGGTAAGTCCCCGGTGGGCGGTCGTCGTGGCGCGCTCCGATAGACCCTGCACCACTGGCATCGGACGGCTATCGCTCGAACGGTCGATCTTAGTCCCAGGATCCAGTAGCGCTGCCGCACCTCGTTCATTACCGTCGCGTGGTTACCGTGCTGGAACGCTTCGTGATAGTGTTTGATCAATAGTCTCGCTATCACGTGCTTCCCGTCCAGCACGATCGGTCGCTTGTGGCCTGCTTCGATGTATTGCGCCGCGTCGATACGTCCGCGCAGGCGCAACAGGCCATCCTCCATTACGGCGTCGAGTCGTCGCAATTTGTTGTGATTCTCGGGGTTTCTTTCGCCGAAGCTCTCTCCTTGGCTGCCTCTCAACAGGATCATCTCTGCCCTGTTCAAGTGGTTTGGATCGAGCGGCAGCCATGGTTCCTTACGTGCCTCTGGAGTCCTTGACTTCCTTGATGATCGGGGCTGCTTTGTGCGCGTCGCCCTCCACGTGGGATCTTGCTGCTCCAACCGTCTGGATACGCAGGCACTCTCCTTCCGGGGTCGACACAGGTCAATAAATTGGAGGACCCTGGCTGTTGCTCTCAATAACCTGACCCAGCTCGAGAATCTGTGTGGATCGGGCGTGGGTCGAGCGTCAGCGGTCCTCGCCGTGGCGACCAGGAAGGCTTCTTTCTCTTCTCCAGACGGTTCTCGCTTGAATGTTCGTGGTTTGGGCCAGCGCGATTCATCCCATTTCAGGAACTCGGGTCCGTTGAACCACCGGTGCGTGTGGTCGAAATCCGCCGGCGCCTCCCTGGTTGCGTCGTCTGCTGGGTTTTGCGAGCCAGGCACCCATCGCCATTCTTGGGGCTTCGTCGATTCTTCTATTTCGGCGAGTCGGTGCGCGACGAAAGGCTTGAACGTGCGCGGGTCGGTTTTAATCCATGTCAGGACCGTGCTGGAGTCAGTCCAGTACGTCCTTCCGCCGACCGCGATGTCCAGTTCGTCCGCTATCGCCTGTGCCATCCTCGTCCCCAGCAGCGCGGCTTGCAGCTCCAGCCTTGGGATGGAGACTGGTCTCAATGGGGTCACCCTGGCCTTTCCTGCTAGAAGCGTGACGTGGTAGGTGCTCTCGTCTGTCTTCTGTCGCCAATAGACTGCACACGCGTACGCCTTCTCACTGGCGTCGGTGAACGTGTGCAGCTCCCCCTCAGTGTTACAGCACGAGAAGCACCTCGCTACTCGGAGGCTTTGCAGCACACGAAGGTTTTCCATGTAGCGTTTCCACGCCACCTCGTCCTGGTCCAGGATGACGTCGTCCCAGTCGATCCCGCTGCGCCAGATGCTCTGAATAAGCGTTTTCCCTTCTATCAGCACGGGCGATGCCAACCCCATAGGGTCGAAGGTCGACATTACCGCGCTTGTCACCTCTCGTTTGGTCGGGGTCCGTGCTTCTCTGTCTTTTGGCTCTCGTGGATGGGTCCGGAATCCCATCTCGTCGGACTCGTAGAACCACCGCAGGCCCAGGGTCTTTTCTTCCTTCGACCCCAGCTCTATGTCTCCTGGGGTCACGCCACCTGCGAGGCTCGCTAGGACGCCGCGCCTATTCGATGCCCAGCCTCTGAGCTCGAATTTCGCTCCACGATGGACGACATCCACTGCGCTGGCTACGCTGATAGCCTCTTCTTCGGTCGCGAAGCTCTGCAGGTAGTCGTCCATGTAGTGGTTCCTTTCTATTGCCCGCGCGGCTTCCGGGTAGCTATTCCTGTGCTCGTCGGCGTTCTTGTTTTTTACGTACAACGCCGCGCTCGGTGAACAGGCCGCTCCGAATATGACCGACGTCATTCTGTACTCTTTCGGAGCGGCCTCGCGTTGATCTTCTCTCCACAGGAATCTCAGGCTGTCGCGGTCCTCGTCCCTGATCCTTATCTGTAGGAACATCTCCTTGATGTCCGCGACAACCGCGACGGGCCTTTGCCGGAACCGCAACAACACTCCGAACAGGGATTGTAGCAGGTCCGGTCCCGGCAGTAGGAGGTCGTTGAGACTCGTTCCATCGAACTTTGCGGCGGCGTCGAACACGAGTCGTTTCTTCGCTTTCGTCGGGTGGGTGACAGCGAAGTGGGGCAGGTACCATTTCCGTTTCGATCCTGCTCCATCATGTGGGACTTCCTCAGCGTACCCATTCTCGATGAGGTTAGTCATCTGCTTGCTGTATTCTACTCGCAAGTCGGGGTCTCTGTGTAGCTTCTTTTCCACGCCTCTGAGCCTCGTCAGTACTGACCTGTAGTTGTCAGGAAGCGTGGTATCTTCGTCCCTCCATAGTAATCCCACTTCGAAGCGGCCGTCTTCGCGTCTTCGACTCGTCTTCTCTAAGATGTCGAGCGCCTTGGCTTCCATATCCGTACTCGGACGCTTGGGTGCGACTCCCAGCGACTCTATCGCGAAGTGCTCCTTCACCAGCCTGTCTAAGGCCTCTTCGCGCATCGATACATGGGCGCAGGTGAGGAAGTTGATCTCTCTTGCAGCGTTGCCGTCGAGTCCATGCAGCACCCATCCCAATTGGGTGAATGAGGCTGCCGGCTGGTTCCTCCTGCCCCTGCGCGTCCTCCTGGCGGCGATGAGTCCCCAGTTGTCCTGCCCGATCAATAGTTTGGGGGACTGTTCTTCATAACACAACTGGTCCGCCAGGCTCTTCAGGTGCGCGTAGCTTTCGATGGTCTCTCTTCTTAGACGCTGGGATGCAAGGCTCATGTCGTCCATGGTGCGTGCTCCGACGATCATCCTCTTCTGCCGCTGGTGAAGCCCTCGAACTCGAATGTCACACTTCATCGAGTCCTTCTTCGTTAGGGTCTTCCCACCCACGGTCTCGAGGCGGAGCGCCTCCTTGGGCCCCTTAAGGCCGACCTGCTTCGCCACGCTTGAGTCCAGGAGAGTAACCGTGGAGCCTTCGTCCAGCAGGGCCAGCACCGTCGTTGATCCCGATGGCCCGTACACTTCGACGGGCACCATCTTCAAGTATGCCCTGCTGATCCGTGCGCAGTTGACGGGAAGTCGCACACTGTTCGCGACCTCCCTGTTCTCTGCTGGCTCCGTCTCCGGCTCCTCATTGTGTAGCGTGTGGTGGTGCCAGCGCTTGCAGGTGCGGCATGGCGGTCGTCGACACGATTGCTTCCGGTGCTTACCGTCGAGGCACTTGTAACACAGGCGCGACTCCTTGGCTATTCCCCATCGTTCCTGCACCGTAGCGCTCCGGTACCTCGGACAGTCGTACAGCGGGTGCCCTTCCTTGCACTGCGGGCACGCCGGCTTGTCCCTCGTTGCTCTGTCCGAAGTTGCGCGCTCGGTGTAGTCGGTTGTGGCGTGCGTCGCCTGTCGCCTCGGCGGTTGTCTCCTTGTTGCCACCTCGGCCACGGCGTGTGGCCCGCACCGGTCCGCCATCCTGTTCAGGAAGCCGCACATCGTGTTGAGGTCCGGGTCTCCTTCAGTCTTATCGATGATGTGGTCGTACCACCGGAACCTCAGGATGGTCGGCATCTTGTCGACGATGCTCTTCAATAGTTCGGGCGACATCAAGTACTGGGGTTTCCGCAGCCCCCTGATAGCTGCGACGGTATTGTTGACATTGCTCGCCAGTGAGCAAATGTCGTAGGCGGAGTCACTTATGGTCGGAAGTCTTCGTATACGGTCTAGCTCCGCTAAGACCAAAGCGTCCGCTCTTCCATAGCACCGCCGCAGTGATTCAATAACTTCTTGAGGTGTACTCTCGGAGTACAGCTGGCTGCGGACTCCTTCCCTGGCTTGTCCCTTCAGCGCTCTTCTCAGCCGCGCCATATTTTGAGCGCTCGAGAAGAGTGGAGCGGTATCCTCATAGACGGCCTTGAAGGCCACCCACTCCCTGCAGTCGCCTTCGAACGTCGGCAACTGGTGCATGTAGTCGGGTTGTGGTGGCAGCTCCTTGGTGGTCGCGCTCCTCACAGCTTCCACTATCGCCTTAGCCAGGTCCCTGTTGTCGGGCTCTTCCATGTTGGTCTTGCAGACGGGGCGGTTCTCAATGTGCTCGCTTGCAGGCTCCTTGTCTATACGGCCCGCTGATGTCTGGACCCAGGCCCTGACATGATCCTCCCGGTCCTTTGGTTCTTCTATAATGGAGTCATCATCGTCTTCATTTTCGGCCTGGATTAATTCCAGACGGAGTCTGGCGGCTGTAGTGGCTGCTTGTGCTTCTCTTAATTCCTTTTCTGCTAGCTCTGCTCTCGCTGCTAGCTCCTTACGTTGCTGTGACTTCTTCGACGTGGGTCTATTTTCACTACGTGTCCGCGTCGTTGTCTCTTCGGGTTTTGTGTTCTGGGTCGTGCCGGTCGCGGAGGTATCGTATGTTTCATACGACGTCGTTTCTGTTGCCTCCGAACTGCTTGGTTGACCCGCAGGTTCGAGTGGCTGTTCCCTCGGTGATCCCTTGTTGCTCCTGGTGATCGGCATCGTTGAACAATCGCTGGATCCGGCTCGAAGGACCAGCTGTTGGGTACGCAGCACGTCACACGCGTCGATAGGGCGAGTGACGTCAACCCGGGTTGGACGGGTTTGTTAATCTTATAGGATTTCTCGAAAAATCCTATAAGACGCCGGATGCCCGCCTCGTGGCGATTATTCTCGCCGATCCGGAGTGCTCGGTACGGGGTCCTGAGGTGTGCGATACCGCACAAGCTCACTCGATAATGAAACACAAGACTTGTACTAACAACGTAACCGAGCCGACCAATCTGACTATGTGACCGCAAGTCTTCAATATATCCGTAGTGGCGCTAGTGTCGATGGTTGCAGGTTCCGATGAAATCCGTAGCGGCGCTGGTGTCGATGGTTGCAGGTTCCGATGAAATCCGTAGCGGCGCTGGTGTCGATGGTTGCAGGTTCCGATGAAATCCGTAGCGGCGCTGGTGTCGATGGTCTTCTTTGTAGGCGGTCGGAGGTCGGTCGGTTAGTGCCCAGCAGCGCCGCGGGATTGAGCATGAAGACTGCGGCATTACCATAAAGGGAGCCCCTTGCGCTCGGGCAAAAGGTGCCCTATTTCTATTTTATTTTCATTATGGTCGGCTCGGTTTTCCGTTTATATTTATTTAATTATTAAACCTATGTACATACTTCTTACGCCTAATTATCCTATATCGTATTCCCTATCTATAAACATAACTTATTCTATACTTAATCCATAATACGCGCCCGTATAAACGAAATACCCGGTCCCGAACACAGATCGATACATTCTTTACATAGTTTCGGGACGCGGGCCGAGCGCGTACTTATATAAATTATTATTCTATCTTAAATCTATGGGGAATAATTAGACAATTATGTACAATGTTTATTTCGATATCCTTATAGCTACTTATCATCTATTCTACGCTATGTATTGTCAATATTCTATATCTGTGTATTCTTTATTCTATAATTCTTATATATCACTCAATATTCCATAATCTATCTATTCTATATTCTATAATATAATAAGTCTATATAAATCTGTTAAATTATATCTTATATGAGGCGACGCCGCTGTCGCCAACAATTACTGTTATATTGGTGACCTTATAAAGAGACTGCCCGTGGGGAAAACCGTGCTAGGTTACCCATTCTACAATTCTAGTGCACGCAACAAGAGAGTTGTAGATGACCTAAGTGTTCTCGAATGCGACTAAGTTTTAGGATGTGGGAATGAGCAAACGGCTGAAGGTGCGAGCTACGAACGGTGATGATGACACCATATTATCAAAAAGTTCCACAAAAAGCACAAACCTCAATGTACGTGCCAATACTGCCTTTGAATTCTTTGTATACAGGAGTATGAATGCAAGTAAGCTAAAAATGGAATTTATAAAAAAAAAGATGTATCACAGCTTGGCAAAATTACTCCATAGCACTTGATAGAAAATACGGTGCGGTCCAGAATCAACGGCGACGGCCGGTGACAAATAGCGTCGGCTGAAGGTTCGCTGTCATACCGGCTAGCAGAAATGCCTTTTCACGACTCTTTTGAAGGACTCAATATCGTATCGAAACATGCAGGCCGGGATATGATTCCACAATTATGAGAGATAAGAGAGGTAGGGCACAGATAAATTTCTTTGAAGATTTCTCCTTACTTAGGTCAGCCCGACGGATGTAATACCTCCACCCTACAGAAGATCGTAGCCAAATGACCTACTGTGAGTAGGGTTAACAGTCATTATTGCGCTAAAAGGCAGTTTATAAGGTAATGATAAAATTTTAGTCCAAAGAAAGGAACATACATCCTTGTTGAAAATAATAATGTTTGTTTAACAATTAGGTTTAAAAATAAATAAAAACCAAAATATTTTAGCCACTTTTTTCCTATTAAATGTGTCAAAATAAATTCGATACGTTTATCGTTTATTTATAAAGTTGATAATAATACCTATGTACTACTCGCGTTTATCTGTTCCGGTACTCGTAAACTGGAAGCAACACAAATTGTTTCCTTTTTATTCAACATCGATTTATACACGTAAGCCATTTAACAATTACCTATATTGATAAACCTGTAGTTCTGATAAGGTGCTGTAGAATCGTATTACCAAGTTTAGTATAAAAAATAATTAACATTAGTTTTCTCTTGCCTCCCATGACTACGCCTATGGCGCGGCGTGATAATTAAGCCCGTACTTGGCTCTTGGGAAGAGGCATTTGCCCATCAATGCACCATTTCTAGGCTGGTATTATTATATGTATATCTACAGCTTGGCACGGGTGCAATATACCAATTGGCGTATTTTATGTTTAAAAGAGCATGATTTTAGAGTTTACCACTTTAGTATTGATAGTTCATAACTTCATAGTTACAAAAAGTGCGCTTAAGGCGCGACGCGCTATTAGGATACGTGCGGATTGCTCAACTGCGTGTGATTTCTTTGGTTGCTCGTAATTTTTAATCCGTAATATCTTCTGGGGTATTTATTCAAATGACATAATGAAAATGCTAATTTTAATCTACATTAAATGCTCAAAATAAATAACATATCTGGATAAAGATTAATACTGAGTTGGAGAAAATAGTTTCGCAAATAACCTAATATTTTTAGTTATTATGTTCAAGATAAAAATGGTAACTGTGAGTCTATCTTAGGAGATAGACATATGCTATTGCTAATTTTTCTTTTGGCTTTTTGAAGAACTACAATTCTTTGGTAGGTACATTCTTATGATGTATCTCATAAGGTGTATAGCCAGCGTAAACCACGTAAGCGCCCGAAAATCATTTTTTGAGGACTTGATTACAAAACATTGACTTTTTCTATTATACAAAAACTTTTTTGAAATGTTTTGAATATACAAACCTTCCGTAAAAAATTCGTAAGTAAAATATCGGTTGCATGATTAAGAAGAAGTAAGCGGACAACCGGTCAGACGCGGATAGTGACTTTATACTATGTATTGATTACTACATTTACAGTGATCATTTATCTTCCTAGACCACAGACATTTTCACAAAGGAGACTGTTAACTTGTCACAAATCTATAAAGGCATTTGATTCAATCTATCGCTGACTTTCGTTTTTATAATTCTTCATAGATTCGAAGTTTGGTTTCATAATCGCGTAATATTTTCTATATTGATAACAACCTTTTGCTATTTATAAGGTCGCTTTGAGTTATCTTTTTGCTCCTACAATATGAAATTTAGAAAAAAAATCTTAACCAATTCAAAAGACGGTTACTTCTACACATAGGTACATAATATATTTTACCAACGATACCAATAAGTTGTGATAAGTAATAATTTCTATTGATTGAAATACTCTATTGCACATTTGTACACCGACGAATCTAATGCCACAAGTGTTAATGTGAAAAAAATCATAGTACAGAATTTTTTTCCTGTGCAAAAGAAAATTTAATAATCACTAAAACGAATACCTAATACCTAACACCTAATTTTAGATTTTGATTCATAGTTCATTTTTATCTATTAGCTGATTATACCTCCTATAAGATAACGTAAAGGTTTAATCTATATACAAATTTTCATGGTTTCTACTTTACAGTTGACGAAGCTCTTGTAAGTATACAACGTTGTCCTCATTTTCGTCAACTTGACCATATTCGATAGCTTCAATAGGTCTGACGTTGATCCCTAGTCATTCAAGAATTATTTTAAATACATTTCAAACCGGTTTTCAGGAAATTGCAAGGTATTCATAACAAATAAACGATAGACAAAAAAAAATCTTCTCAGCATAAGTAAAATACATTACCAACGGTCATCCATGGTCTGCCGGGTGCGAGACAAGACACTCACTGACCCATTACAGTGGGAACACCTTGACCTTAATCAAAGGACACCTGTTCTAAGACACAACTTTTGCTTGGGGAATCTTAATCATGGGAAACAGTCATAAACTTAGGGGGCCGCAATTTTTGTATGTCCAGTAGTTTGTTGCAATAATTTCTATGAATACAAAACACTTACGGGGATCAGTAGTTGAACTATAATTCTTACTAGCTCTTACATGCTTCTATAAAGCTAATCTTTGTGGATAAATGTATCGGAAAAGTATATGTTATGCATAGTTTGGTGATCATTAACTTAGGACTGGACTGTGGACACCACTTGTTAGTAAGCTCATAAGCAAAACAAATATAAATAATTTTAGGTTGTTTATGTGCCTTTACTGTCAATTCTCAAGTATCGGTCCCATAATTTGATAAAATATGATTGCAATTACATATGTATTTTTAATGTAGGGGCCATCCATAAATTACGTCACATGAATTTCATGATTTTTTGACCCCTCCCCCGTCCTTGTCACAGCTGATCACATTTGTGAGACCCCCCCTCCTTTATTCGACCGAACCTCCACTGCGCCGCCACCGCCAACGCACCTACCCCATCGTTTTTCTCACTTATCGTACTTGCTTACAGGCTGCCAGATTGCTTGACGTTCATAGTCACTGCCCTACTATTTAAGTCAGTAGCGTGAAGCCTTTCTCAATAAACAGACTATTATACAAAGCAAGATTTTTTTTTTTTTACTCTGACTAGTAATTCCAAAGTTTAGCTCATTCAAACAAACAAATAAACAGTCTCGAGTACAGATGTTGCAAATTCTTTTAATTTGTTTATGGGTGTCCTTTTATTAAAATTGGATAATGTGATTGAATTATTAATTTAAATAAGTATTACAAACATGTCCAATAATCCCTTTTTCACACGACGTCAGAGTAAACAACCCTTTTGAACCTAATCGTACCAAATTTGCGCGCCAAATGTCAAACATTTGTCAATGGAGTGGCCAACAATAGGCCCATTCATAGCGGGGCACCTGTAGAGGGGTTCCCCACACGTGGCAACATATGTGAGGTTCTCTCTCACCTGGTAGAAGTTTCACCCCTCATCCACGAGGGTAGGATTTGTTTTACTCGCACATGTCAGGCGGCTGCTACCGACAGATGCTAAAATACGTTAGTACAAAATGTTCTGACATTGATTTCACTGTAACAATGGCATTATGTCTAATTTTACAATTGTCCATTGAAAAGTCATAATGTTTGCTAAAACAAATGGCTAAATTTACTAGCTTCTAGTAAAGATGACCACGAACAGGTTTAAATGTCATGGTATCATTGCAGCGATGTTGTAATTCATTCATCATATTCCTATAATTAGGTTGGGAGAAAGAATAGAGCACTACCTTAATCTATCATTATAGTCAATGTTAAGTACTCTATAACTATCGTGGAAACGATAACTTAGTAAAAAATTTCAAATCCCACAAAAATCCAAACAATTGAATTTATTTTCTAAAAAAATTCCTTTTGCTAAAGTTAAAAATGGCAAAGTAAAAAAAGTGCATAAATATACTCACATTTGTATTTATTACAGTAAAGCAAGATACATATATAAAGTTTTCGATTTATTAACTATTTTCACAAAATCTTCACCTCTTGTTGATCGGTAACTGTCGCAGATATAATTTCTCACCGTATCTCTTTTCTGATGTACTTAATGCATCTATTTTTGAGTAATTTAAAAACACATGCAGCGGCTACTACAAATGTAGTTCCCAATGCAATTAATACTATTGTATCTGCTAATGTTAATTGCTCCATAACTTCGTCGTGTGCGTGATTCAATCCTCCCATAAAAGACCTTAGAAATACGACGTGTTGCTTTAATAACAGTTCAAAGTGTTATTGACTCTTTTTACAATTAGATTGCATTAATTATAATGTAATTTTATTACAAACGTTTTTCACTTCGACAGCGAAATATTTCCGGACTTTATTCCACCGTAGAAGCTATGCGATGCCTGTATAACCATAATTTCTTAATAGTTTGTTTAAAGAATTACTATTCTAGTCATATTTTTGAATTGCAATAGTATTTAGAGTTATACCTACTACACCTTTTATTGTACATACATTCAACCTATGCTATCAATAAATTGTGATAACTAATCATTTCTATTGATTGAAATACTCTATTGCACATTTACATTGTTACACCGGCGAATCTAATGCCACAGACGTTAATGTGAAAAATTACAGTGGAGAATTTTGTTCGAGTGCAAAAGAAAATTTAATAATCACTAAAAACTAAAATATAAGCAGATCATACAGTATTTTTAGGATTGTAAATAAGTTAGCGTAATGTGCATCATATGTATTAAAAAAACCTTCAGTCGTCGCTGTAATTTCATAAAAAAAATTTCTAGATAACAGACGGCAAAGTATATACAATCATATACCGAAAAGCGTTACTATAGCCAACTATGTATAGCATATATGGGCAACAACAGGCCCGTGAGTAATTTTGAAAAAACCCAATTAAAAAAAATATTACATTAGATACTTATACTCACGGGAGTGACAGTGAGGCGGCAAACATCAAATCCTTTGATGTTTGCCAACTCAATCTTCGATAATCGCCGCCCTCGGCTTGCTCGATCAAATTCTTTGAGGTTTGCCGCCTCACGGGCGACACATCAAATGATTTATTGCTTCTCAATTATTCTAAACTAGTTTATTTCAGATTATTCCTTCATTTTGCCTATATGAGCGGGTGGATGGACCGAACGTTAGTTCAGTTCTGTTTGAGCTACCGAGGTGATAACTTGGATAAGCGATATCCTAGCGAACTGCTCGAGCCGTCAACTTGCTTTGTGACTTTGTGTGTATCTTGAGTGGGTAGTAACTATAGTTTGTTATTAAGTTTATTAAACGTAAAGTAAACAAAAATGATGTCTGGTGGAAAGAAACGAAAAGTAGATACATAGGGTCACCATTTTCAAGAAAAAAGGACTGAAGAATTCTTTTTTATCTTGCACAATGGTAAGCCTATTTGTTTGTTGTGTAAAGAATCCATTACAGTAATGAAAGAATTCAATATAAAGAGGCATTACTCAACTAAGCATGCTACGCTGCACTCACTGACAGGACAATTAATAACAGACAAAATCCAGAAGCTTGCCGCAAATTTGAAAAAACAGCAACAAATGTTTATAAACAAAGAACACAACTTGATAATGTTGTGAAACCTAGTTTTATAGTTAGCTCAAAATGGCAAAGGCATTAAAACCATTTGCTGAAGAAGAATTTATCAAGGAGTATATGTTAAAAGTTTGCAGTGTTTTGTGTCCTGAAAAGAAAAATGAACTTAAAAAAATTAGTTTTTCAAGACGAACTGTTATTAGACGTATAGAAATGATGGCTAATGATAAGTGATCGGCACGACCCGTGCCACACCGCGGGATTCAAGAGTAAAATAATAATATGGACATGACATGATTCGCAAAAATTAAGAGTTATGTATTTGTAAATAGAAGTTAGAATATTAAATAAACTCGTAAAATGTATCATTTTTCATTAAAGAAAATATTGATAATCTATGGTTTCATTTTATACTGCGTAAAATATTTCGTGCACTCATATAAAATATAAATTCCAACGCTGTATCAATAAAAAAAGCAAAAAATATTTTGAGGAAGCCGAACACAAAAAGAAATTTAATTTACATACACGAAAATTAAGAAGTAATCGAAATTTCCTTGACAAGACTACAAGCTCGCGATACTACAATTGTTGATACTTGAGAAATATTTGACGAAGTTCACACATTAATAAATTGGAGTTCTAATCTAGTTATACAAGCCAAATTAGAAACGGTCATGGGGCGTAATCCTGATTTAGATGACATCAGAACTTATGCAGATAAAATCTCGAATAAGTCCGCAACCGATAATGAATGCTTGTATAAATCCGCTCACCTCACGTCAGTGGAAGTAGAAAGAAGTTTTTCGGCATATAAATGGATTTTAGATGTAAAAAGAAATAGATTGAAAATAGAAAACATCGAAAAAATTATGATCTGCTATTATAATTTTATACAGACAAAAGAGAAGTGAAACGTTCATGTTTATTAACATAGTTATATTGTATATTTATTGTTTATCTATAAAACACATGTTAATTTATTGTACAGTTCATAATTAATTAATTATGGTAAAAATCATTAATCTTATCGCCGTTACGGACTTACTGTAATGAGAATATATTATTTTCGTTCGCCGATTCGAAAGCTGGAATCCCGGGGAATATCCATATTCACATAATGATTGAGGTCATTGACACCATGTGGCACGGGTCGTGCCGATCACTGCTAATGATATAAAAACAACATTGACTGACTCTATGGCTGGTTTTGAATCGTTTTCCATAGCATTAGACGAGAGCACCGATTTGTCTGACACAGCTTTGACTTTATTCGATCCCGAGGGCTTAACCATCGTTAGTTCAAGGCATTTTTGGATGAAATATTAGCTGAATATAACGACGTAACATATTATTGTAAAGTCAGATGGCTGAGCAACGGAAAAATGTTGAAACGGTTTTACAAGCTTAGAAATGAGATAGCAGACTTTATGAAAATAAAAGATAAACCGCTATCTGAATTAAGTTACCCAAAATGGATATGTGACTTAGCATTTCTGGTCGATCTTACAGGCTATTTGAATGATTTAAATTTGAAACTTCATAAACAAGGACAGTTAGTAAATGATTTGTACTGTACAGCCATTTGAAAACGTTTGAGATCAAACTAATCTTGTGGGAGTCACAGATGCAGTCTAGTAACAGTTACAATTTCAACACGCTCTCTGCGTATGAAAATATTGCTTATGTTCAATATGCTGAAGAAATCAACTTCCTGTCGGAACAATTTTCGAACAGATTTAGCGACTTTATTATTTATTTAGCCAATACACTTACAAATTCAAATGGAGTTGATTGAGATTCAAGAAAACTCACTCCTAAAATCCAAATTTGAAGATGTAGAGTTGTGCGATTTTCTACAAAAAATACCTAGAAGACAATTTTTCGCAGCTTAGAAAATTCGCAAGAAGATTGATTTGTGCGTTGGCAGTACTTATAAATGCGAACAGTTCTTTTCATTGATGAAAGTTAATAAATCAACACATCGTACAAGACTTACTGTAATTTGGAAAATTCCTTACATCTTTATATCAGTGGAATTAATGCAAATATCGATGGATTAGTTTCCCAAATTCAAGCTCAAGTGTCTCATTGATTTCGGTTTATTTATTTTTCGTAGTTTGTAACAATTGCAAATTTAACGATTTTATTATGATGTACCATTTATTTAAATTTCAAATTCAAGCTCAAGTGTCTCATTGATTTCGGTGTATTTAATTTTCGTAGTTTGTAACAATTGCAAATTTAACGATTTAAGCCCTCAACATGTCAAAGGTTGCCCATACCTGTAGTATAGCATACTTGATTTTGAATTTATATTAATTAAATATCTTCAAAGCTGTAAGTGAACGCAATTACCTCCGCACCCTACTATCATATCGTTTTTCTCACTTTCCGTACTAATTGCTTGCCAGAATGCTTTACATTCATAGTTATAACTTTTTTTTTATTGTAGCGTCATTTTAAAAACACTGAATGAAAAAGCGTGAATATCTAAGTAAAAGTGCATCAAAAAGTCAATTTAACCAAGATGCTCTTTACGCCCTTTGTAGCGTAAAGAGTATTTATTATGTTTGTTATGATCTACACCAATATTATAAACAGGAAAGATTTGATTATTTGTTTGTTTGTAATGGATAAACTCAAAAACTACTGGACCGATTCTAAATATTATAATTCGAAAAAAATATTTATTCCTCATAAAAATATCGATTAAAAGTAAAAAAAATTATAAAAAAAAAAAAACAAAGTATAAAAATATGCTTTTAACACGGGTGAAACCGTCAGGCACAGCTATGTACAATAAAGTGTTATTGTATTGTATTGTAGTTTCAAAGATTAGCGCTTTCAAACAATCAAACAAACAAAAAATTGGTTGCCTGTAAAGTCGGTATACGGGCGAAAGTTTTACGTGACAACGACTTTATGTCTGTCTCTCTCGCTCTTAGGCGGGCTAACCATGCCCGAGTGGAAGGGACGCGTGCCTCTCACTCGCTCTCATTGTGAGCGCATAACGTGAGCGGAGCGTAACGCAGTTTCTTGAAGTGTCACCCGGCAAACCAATTTATAAGACGTTGTCACGTCAAAAACTTTAGCTTTATAATATTAATATAGATTACTTAGTATACCTACATTAAGTTTTTTTTATCGATCTGACAATAATATTACCCTTAAGGACTCTGAAGCCTCAAAGAGTAAAACGTACAAAACATGTCTGTAAAGCCCACTGTATTCTAAGTACTTGCGTATTATTTTATTTTTAAATAATAATTTCTATTCCTTGATCTAATAACACGTTTAGAAAATGGTCGTGGTCTTCGTGATATCAAGAGTTATTCTATCGTTATTATATCAATCATTTAAACGGTATAATATTCTCAGCAGCTGCCCACTTCATAATGTTTGCAAGTTGACAATTAGAATTGTGACATATAGCTTCGTATCGAATGAAGTATGACATCAGTTTTATCTAGTTGAGGTAAAGGTTCAAATTGCACAGCGCTGCGCCGGCGCATATCTTTACACCGCTTATATCCGAAATGCAAACTCAATCAAAAAGAGTATGAAATCATAAATTTAGTTTATTTAAACAAACAACATAAAGTTTTTATGTAGATGATTCCCAACAAAATTTCTAGTCAGAAATTGGTATAGTAAAAATTCATCATTCAAGTTTTTTTATACAAATAAGGTGGCAAATAAGCATACAGCCAGTCCGATACTAAGTGGCTAATGTAGCCTATGGACGCTTGTAATATCATAGGTATCACTAACGCATTATCGATTTAAGACCCCCAACCCCAAGGCGCTCTGGAAACCTTACTCACCGCAAGAACATGACACAAGGTTTTGACTGCTATCTTCTGTAGGGTGGAGGTATTCCACTGTAGTCGAACAAGTACGTGTGCGACCGTCCAATGTGAGAGATGTTGACGGGGACGAGGTAGCAAGATATTATGTCACTACAATACACTAAAGTTAACAGTATGTTGTCACGATAGTGTTCTTGAAATAATTACCTGAAGCCGCTCGGTAGATAAACACGCGCTGGGGCTGCCCTATAGGGAGCTATATAAAGACGCACTCTATCTCATTATCAATATATATCTTTATAGCTATCTCTTTTTCGTCACACATTTTCGTTTCATAATCAATTCACAACGTCCCAAAAGCAGTTTCACTTCAAAACAATTTTAAATTCTAGGAAGTAAGTAATGTAATATTTCGTCATTAGTTATAAATTGCGTCATCGTGACTATTGTGTACTAAAGTTTACTTAGATTTCGTTTCGGCCGTTTGTATGAAGACTGAAGACGTAATACTGTTTACTTCAGTTTACTGTGACTTGCGCGCCTACGTCACATAATTGCATGAGCTTCCCTCCTCCGCTACATAAAACCCTTGTTGTCTATTGTACCTCGTCCCCACCAATATCTGCCGGAAACATAGAACGGTCGCGCACGAACTTGTCCGATTATAGCCGGACTGTCCCAATTAGAGAGAAATCTCCAAGAAATTACTCAATGCCCTCCTACTTCTCTTAACCTTTAAAGTCATTTCTCTTATAGATATATTTAAGTTATCTATAAAAATCTAGTGTTATCCGATTTATCATTAGATAAATTGGAAATGATTGCAGTGACCGTTTAATATAACTGCATGCCAATTTCCTACTTCATTATATTAGAAAAACTATCGTCAATCCTTAATACGGCATACAGACCAGTTTTGTTAATTCTGACTTATCCGACAGAAAAACGGTTTTCAATTATCCGTGTTACTAACTATCAAAATGATTTTGTTTAAAAGGAATTCTAATACACATTATTATAATACTTTTATTGACAAGTTCTTGTTCATTAATGCTAAGCAAAGATACTCTTTTTTAACAACAGATTGACTTTGTTAGATATTTATTATTGTGTGTGTTATCATTAGTCAATGAAGTATGAATTGCCGTTGGATTCCAAGTGATGCATATCTAGCTGCGGCCCATTGATCGCGCTCGCAGCTGTGTGCCCTGACCCGCGATAACCAGAGAGGCGCCAAAACGGGCGCGTCTGCGTCTACGTCGGGATGCCTATACCTAACTCATTCATCTTTCGATTGTATCATTGTATAATATTGATAGACCTAGACTACGTAGTGCATTCATCAAAAATAATACACATATTTGTTAAACCTCTTTATATTGTGTGAAATGCAAATGTCGTTAGTTTTTATTGAGACTAAAATTGACTTTTTAAACCAATTATTTAATAAGACTCTCTTAGTTGGTTACCAGAGTATGATATATATATATAGTTACATTAAGCTACCGTAATGTATGAATCTATACTATATAAGAGAGAATATATCTATGGAAAGTAAAGTACTCGGGAAGTAAAAAGAGGAATGAAATAAGATTACCTGTTGTAGAGATACAAATGTTAATATGGACGTGCGGTGCAACTAAAATAGTTAGAATACGAATAAGTGTATCAGAGGAATCCTAAAAGTAGAACTAATGACTGAGAAGGTGGGAAGGAATGTCTTAAGTAGAGATGAGTCGTAGAACTAGAGGAGTGTGGATTCTAATTATTAATATCGCAAGAAGAATATCCCCGGACAACAGGACTTTTATGCTGATTATGATGTCTTTATGATGCTATTATGTGCTGTTATGTTGAGTCTCCTGATTATGTTTTTTTTATTCTTTATAGGTTTAGCGTTTGGTCACAACTTCATCTGGTGTTAAGTGGCGATGTAGCTCAAGATAGTAACATGCTAAGCCAAGTGAGGGGGTCTGGTTTTTAAGTGCAGCTGCCGGAAAATACCTATAGCTGCTAGGCGACAGATTTTCTAGTCATGTGGGTATTAGTAAATGCTCTACCACCATGCTATGGTTTCATCACGATGTTTTCCTTCACCGAAAGCTCAGGTTCATTGCAGGGATTCAAACTCAAGTCGATTGCCGCGATATCCGTACATACTACTACTGAGCGATCACTTTTAAAACGTGTGAAATATGTAAAATGTCTTATAGACAATTATTAATAATAAGAAAGCCAACTTCAATTATTTTGAAGAATTCCTTTTTGTATCTTCGAAGTTGAAAGTCCGATGTAAATTGACCCTATCTAACAAAAAAAAAAAAAAGAATTATACAATTTGTTTCATAAACAAAGGAGTTAAAGGCTAAACATCCTTAATAAAAATATACATTCGAATTGATAACCTCCCGTCTTATGTTGCAGTCGATTAAAAACAACGAAAACGTCCCGTATAAACTATATAATACCTAGTAATATTGTGATTAGAATCCATCTTTGTACCTAAAATAGCATTACTCGACACAACACTCGGATGAACAAAGTTTATCAGCTGTTTGTTTTGCGTGATTAGTCTTAATTGTCAAGTATCACGCGCTTCGATGACTGATGATTACGTAACGAGAACTTATTATTAAAGATAGTGTTATTGTCAACATAAATAAATTATACACGAGTTCTTATTATAAAATTATAATAACACGATATGCTAAAGTAAACCGAATAATCTACCTACAACACGATGAATATACACTTACATTTAGTGAAGTGTGTTCAACAAAAGACCATTTTGTCTAACTCTAAAACACCTACTAAAATTTGGAGACAATAATATGTAATATACTGACTAACGTTCTGCATAAAACTGTTAAGCATCTGTTTTATTCCAATTAAATTGACTAAAATGTGTATTACTGTTTATGTATGTAAAACAAAATTAAAATTTATGTACTGTTGACAAATGGAAATGTGACGGACAATAATATTTTGTATCAATATTGAAGTTTATCATCTAAATAACGTTGTAAGTCCTCCCTTACACGATTGTTTTGATGAATTTTTGTTTATCTTAAAACTACTCCTGTTAAGACTGCAATGAATGCATAAATAAATTTAAATCGAAAACAATAGAAAATAATAATTATTTTTCTCCCATAATAATACTTCATTGTTGTTTTAAATAGACATATTAATGGCATCACGAATCAATAAACTAATTAATAATGTTTGTTAATAACGCAAGATAATTTTTAACAAAAAAGAACACCTACTTCAATGATTTTGAGGAGTTCTCTGGTGTATATTCGAATTTGAAACTCCAATACCAATGAAATTAAAATAGGATCACCCTTTCCATCGAAAAAAGAAAAATTTAAATTCATTCATAAACAAAGAAGGCTGAACATCTATAAATAAAAAAATGCGAATTGAGAACCTCTTTTTTAAAGACGGTTAAAAAATTGTTATAAATCCTGTTCAATTTAAATAAACTGAAATTCTTCAAGTTCCGTCATCTCTCTTCCTTCACAGAACTATCCATCCGTACTGATTTACGGAGCCACAGCTACACGGTAGCGTTCATCACGGCACGAACAAAGAAGTTCACAAATTCTTACCTTTGCCGTACCATGTGGATGTGGAATGGTTTCTAAGCCAACGTGTTCGCTGTCTCCTTCCTTCAAACGACGCGTGAAGAGATATTTCACCAGTCCGTCATGACCTTGATGACTGTTAATTTCCCTGTTTTCTTCCTTCAAACGAGGCATGAAAAGGTATTTCACCATGCCGACATGACCTTGACGACTGCTAATTTCTCTTTCTCCTTCCTTCAAACGAAGCATGGAGAAGAAGTACTTCACCTGGTCGGCATGCGGCATGACCTTGGTGACTGCTAATAAAATCTGAGTCACTGACGGTTGACGTTTTTAGACTGTTTCGTACTTACCATCTGGTGATGTACATTTATTTTATTAAATGTTGACTATTAAATTACAAAGACTATTAAATTTTGTGTAATCAAGTTAATCAACTTTAGAAGGTTAACTTGACGTATAAAGGCTAATCAGATTTCTCCAAACAATAATATATCGACTATAGAATTCCGCAACCCAACACCCGGTGAATACGTGGAACTGGACAAAAGGGTTTGTATATTCGGTATTCGGACTTGAGTTTTCGCTTATAACATTTTTACTTTTATTACATTCCTGAAGTTCTGACCCGACGATGCCTTTAGACTTAAACTGGTTTTGCGCTTTAAGACTAAACCTACTTTGTTACTTTTATATTTTTCTGCCTTTTTCTTGTAGAGTATATTTTAATAATACCAGCTTTTAAACGTTCTACGACTGGGCAGTAGGTTCCTTCCCGAAGGAAGACACAGGCCCACAGGCCTAATCACACTAGCCTACCACGTATAGGCGATTTCAAACACCTAAACATCTGTGGTTCTGTACTTTTTCTACTAGTTTGTGGTGAAACAAGCACATTTCTCAAGATGTTAAGATTTTTACCGCTCGGTGTTTTCCTTTACCGTGTGTCGATGATTTTTCTATTAAAATTGAACAGAACAATCATTGTTAAATACCGAGGCTTGTACATGCTGGCATAGGATCAATATTTCACCGGTCTAAATATACATTATTCTTGCTGACATTGAATTAAATAAGAAATCAACTAATTTCGTAAACCGTAAATGCACCGCACATAACTTCTGTTAATTTAAATCTTTGTCCAATTTATTTTTCGTTTTCAAAATTTAATTTTCATGGTAATATTATCAAGGGTTTCAGTTTCAGGAAAGTTTCAGCTCTGAATATAAGTAATGCGCCATTGTAGTTTTCAATTTCTCATACAAATAGTATAAGAAATTTTGTTAAATTTTGGATTATCATTACTGGTTAACTAGTGACCCGCCCCAGCTTCGCACGTGTACAATTTACAAATTGGTATATTTTATGTTTAAAAATAGATATGAGTTTATCGCTTAAATATTAACAGTTCATAACTTCATAACAACCTCATTAGCTTAGTGGTCCTAAACGCGACTGCTTTGCTAGCGGTTCTAGGTTTGTTTCTCAGGTCGAACAAAGCGCTATTGGGTTTTTCTATGAAATTCTCAGTAGCAGCTTAGAGTTTGGCTTTCTGCCCGATTAATGGCAATAGGCTCGCCCCCTATTACATAAGATCTAAAACATACCCGGCGAACTCTGCCTAAACACTTCGGGGATACAGGCGTGATAGTATGTTATTTATTTATTTATAATAATTTTGAATCCCTGATATCTTCAACTGTATTCATTTAAATGCAAAATTGTAAAGGACAATTTTAAACTACATTAAATGCCCAAGTTAATTAACAAACTTATCTGGAGGATAAAGATTAATAATGAATTGGAGGAAAAGCTTCGCAAATATCGTAATAGTTTTATTTATTATGTTGAAGATAAAAAGATTACTGTAAGTCAATCTTAAGAAATAGACACATGCTATCGCACTTTTCTTTAGGCTCTTTAAAAAGTACTATAATTCTTTAGAACATTATTTTGATGTATCTCATAAGGTTTAGCCAGCGTAAGCCATGTAAACGCCCGAAAATCACTTTTTGACGACTTGATTACAAAGAATTGAATTTTCTCCACTATACAAAAACTAAATTGGTGTGTATTGTATACATAAATAACGCTTCCGTAAAAAAATCTCTAAATATTGGGGAAAACCGCATTAAAATCCGTTGCGTAGTTTGAAAGATCATAGGGGCAGAAAGCGGGAAGCGACATTATTTTACATATATAGAATAGAATGATGGAGCAGCAAAGCGTCGTAAAATCACTATTTAGTGATCACTTTTAGTGATAAGTATCAATACTTACTATCATAGAGAATTAAATGACTTACAAAATAGGTCTTATATATTTTTTGTTAATTTTCTAATTCGAAAAATAGTCATGGGGAAAGTTAAATTAAATTTAAAACAGCTCAGTTATAAATTATGGATCATAGTCTGAGTTCGAATCCTATAACGAACCTGATCTATCGATGAAGAAGAACATCGTGAGAAGCAAGAAAAGCATTTTTATTACTCCTCAGGCTAGTTAATACCCTCAAGTTGAAGATTTGTCAACAAACACAGACCTATGGATGTATCCTGGCAGGTTAACCTGAGAACCAGTTCATCTAGGCTTAGCATGTTATCATCGACCATCGTCATTTGATATCAGGTGAGACTGAAGTAATTTCAAAGCGACTACCAACAAAGAAAACTGCTGCATTGTTGGCGGGGACAAATAAAAATTACACATGACAATTTTTAACAAAAAAGAACAAGGAAAAAAATCAACCAAAACGGTTCATAAACATAGAAGTTATGGCTAAACATCCATAAAAAAATATACCTACATTCGAATTGAGAACTTCCTCCTTTTTTGGAAGTCGGTCAAAAATATATATGTTTTAAAAATTGAAATAGATTTTCACTGAAAGACCTTTACCGAACATATTTTAGTTCTCGGTTGGTCCCCGCCTGCAATACCTTATAACTTATTTCTTATAAGTTAAATGTTATAAATTATGCCATAAATATATAAATAGCAGTATTATTTTATTAAATATTCGAGTAGTTGTTAAACAAAAAACATTCCGTGGCGCATTTCACACATGCTCAAACAAAATTGTATAGTTTAAATCACTTGTTTTTTTATTGTCTTCAAGTGGTTTTTTGCTATCGGGTGTTTGTTTTATTTGAATTATTTAGGTTATTAAAATTAAGTTGAATGAAACTGCTATTAGATATATGATTTTTCAGTTTGTTTGTTTGTTTTATAAACAACAAAAATTATTTTAAGTATACATTCTCAATATGTTTAAATACATACGTAAGTATTATAGTAATAAATTTACATGCGTTAAACTCGTGTATTAGTGGGTGTTAGTAATTTAGCAAAGTTAGCAGGTCAAGTTCTTCGACGCGATGGCGCCAAAACAATCACACAGCTGCGGAAACGTGTATCGCATCGCATAAACACGTCCTCGTCTAACATTAGTTGCGCAATGTACAAGAATATATTAATATAACATAATGTATATATATACGTTACCTTACCTATTGTATTAATGAGTTTTTTACAACCAACAGTCTTTAAAGCTATGCTAGGAAACCAGTGTCGGCAATTATTGTCCTAGTATATAACATTTCTGTTTTGTACTATACGTACTATTTCTAACGTATAATTATAGCGACAATAAAATAGTTTTTAGGTTTTATATCAATAAACCAATCATATTAAATAATTAATTTTATTTTTTAATTGGAAATTCCGACATAACTTCTTTGTTTATGTACCGATTTAGATGATTCTTTTTTTTTTTGTTGGAAAAGGGCATTTTTAATTTCATTGGCATTGGACCTTCGACTTCGAAGGTACACCAGGGAACTCCTCAAGATCATAGAAGTTGGTTTTTTGTTTTAAAAAAAATTGTCCTGCTATTAATTGAAAAATATTGTGAACTCGCGAATTTGACGAGATCTAACATCTGATAACGCTAACCAAAAAAGCGGTAGATGGCGCGACGCGGGCGCATCAATGCGGCCCCCATTAAGGTAGGACCGCACCAGAGCGGCGTGCCGCCGCGGCGCCGGACAGCGTCGCTCTAGTGCGGTCGCACCTTTAAAATAATTATTTGGCAAACATTTCCCAAACAGCACGTGTTGGCACAGACTAATATAGTACATATTATGTTGCACTCTAGAATAACATGTACCATATTAACACGTAACCTACATTAACCAAACTAGAATCGATGCAAATCTACATATTTTATGGGACTTACAAAAAACAAGTTAATTAGATTATGGTTACTTTACTGCTAGCTATTTAGACTATGAAATCAAAACACAAAATTCTTGAGCCTAACTTTTTTTAATCTGACTATGCTGTTAGCCATAGGGCCCCTGGAGCCTCAGACGGCTTTTACAGCTTCACCGTGGTATGCGGCCGAGCGCTTAAAGCACTCAGCCGCTAAAGCGTAGCAACATGCCAATATGGCCGAACCTCGACTTGGGCTGTTGCCGTAGTTTCAATTAAGTCGCGAACTGGCTAATTTCCTTATCCGTAGAAATTCGAGCTAACTGACTATACATAATATATACATGTTTTTGTCTCCTTGGAAGGAGAAAGAAACATTTGTATATAACGTATTTTGTAATCTGTTAACTTTTGTCTAACTATTACAAAAAAAAAAGATATAAAGGTCCCTTACAGAACCTATGTACCTGTGTGGTGTGCATGAGTGTGGGGCGCATTGTAATGGTGTCTATTGGTTGCTTGTAAATGTAAGTGCAGCGTCACTATATCGCGCGAGCGGCTGCTATACTCAAGGGATCCACACCGAGAGAAAAGACCTAGAGAGTAATTTGAGAAAATAGAACAGATTAAACTAGTGGGTGTCGACGCATGAAATTTTGTACATGATTTGTATAACGTAGATAGGCTTTTCTATTCTCACTAATATGTACTTACTCTATAGGCTTAGTATTTAATTATAATCGCACCTTATGCTCATTGACTTAATGACCTTAACAATTGACCTTATATAAACTGAGACGCTCAAATCAACCTCATCTGCACGTGATGCACACTGCTGATAAACAACGAGGATATAGCGATAGCAGGTTGGTAGGGCTGTTTTGCCCGACTGGATCGCGACCGCCTTCCATGTGGTTAAAAGTCCGTCTCCGACTCGCTTTCCTGTGTCGTGTCGTGTTGTGTCCGTCAGTCAATTTGCTGAACTACTATAAAAAATAACACGCTAAACCCAGTGGGAGGACTGGCTCTTAAATACAGCTGCCGGAACACACCTATAGGTGCTCGGAGACAGATTTTCAACTTGAAAGTGCTAGCTAGTTAGATGAGCATTAGGAAAATGCCCTACCAGCATGCTAATGATTTCAGCACGATGTTTGGCTTCACGGGAAGATCAGGTTTATTATTGAGATTCGAACCCACGTCGATCGATGTCGTATTCGTACACGCTACCACCGAGTCATCATTGCCTCAACTGCATTGAGACAGGATTTTTGAAAATTTATTCCTTAAGAGGGTCGAATAAAGGGTTAAAAGACGTTCGATATACAATATATTTACAGTTTACGAGTAGTTCGAGCAATTTATGACCTCACGAATCTACGTACGATTTATTTTATTTAGTGTTAAAAACAGAATATATACATTTACTATGAGTTTCGTAATGGTTCCATCTAGTGGCAGCTTATTGAAAAACTTATTAGTTGTCGAATTAATAATTAATTATTACGATAGTTGTCGAATAGTCACAAATGTATTACGAAACACATGATGAGCTAAACGTGGTTTAAGGTACAGTTATCTTTAACTAATTAGCAGTTAATTAGAACCCTCAGAAACCGAGCATTAACAGTATTAGATTAAATAGACAAATTTAATTTATAATACGTTTTGAATACTTTTATTTTTATCGAAAATATCTTCTGTAACTTTTCAGTTACGTAATATTTAATATTCAATCCGAATACAAAGAAAGGGCAATAGTATCTTAATCGATGATGTTATTAAACCTTAAATGCATGATCATATATTTTTGATAACAAAAAAAAATGTGTTAAGAAAATGGGTGTAGATATAGTGAGACATAATTTAAAAGACAAATGTCTTCTTCTTCTTCCCAGCCTTATCCCACTTTAAATGGGTCGGCTTTCCTAATTTTTCGGTGCCAGGTCGATCCGTCCTGGGTTGTCGGGTCGGGCAGTCCTTCCTCCAATAGGAGTTTCGTCATGCTAGTCCACCACGTAGCCAGAGGCCTTCTTCTACCTCTCTTATATTCAGTTAGTTGTAATGCTTGCTTCACTAAATGTTGCTTGTTGTATGTTGTTGCATGTTGCTTGCTTCACATGCCATCTGAGACGGCTCTCGGTTAGTTTCTCTGATATATGGGTGACTTTGAAACTACCACGGATATGCTCGTTTCGTACTTTGTCTAGTCTTGTTACACCTCCAGATCACCTCACCATCTTCATCTCGGTAGCGTGAAGCTTTTGTACATGCATGCGTCTTTGTTATTGGCCAACATTCCACTCTGTACATCAAGGCTGGTCTCACTACCGTTCTGTAGATCTTGTCTTTAGTTCGTATTGGCATACGAGCATCGCATAAGACTCCAGTTAGTGATCGCCACTTCAGCCATGCCACGTTCACATCAGCATCGACGTCTCCTTGGTATGTGATGACCGAGCCTAGGTATTTAAATTTATTTATTTTGGGCACAGGTGTACGATCAGGGTAGTAGTTTGTGGCTGGGCTACAGTTGTTATTGAATTGGCATTGTAAATGTTCAGTCTTTGCTCTACTTACTTTCAGACCTACGAACTCCAAAGCTGTAATCCATGTGGTCAATGAGGTTTGCAACTCGGTTGTTGATTTGGCTATTAGAACAATACCGTCTGCGTACAGGAGGTTCCAGGGCAGTGGCGCTTGGATATGTTTTGTAGCGAAATCCATTACTAGGTTGAAAAGAAACTGACTAAGAGCAGAACCCTGATGAACTCCTATCCCAACCTCGAACTCTTCCCTCAGACTGCGGGACTTTTGACTCTAGTACGAACGTTAGTGTACATATCTTGGACTAGTTTTATGTATAATTCTGACAGATGTTGGGCCCTCAAAGCTTGGCAAACTAGTCTGCGTGGTACTTTATCAAACGCCTTTTCTAAGTCGATAATCTTGAAAAACAAAGATAAAGAAAAAGTTCGACGTTCTGGAAAGACAAATGTAAATTTTACAATTTTCTCGAAAAAAACTTTGATAGAGTTATCTGTGAAGTATGCATTTAAGAATTTAATGCAACAAGTGATAAACCGCTGAAAAGTAAGAAAGATTACACTGGCGTTTATTGCAGTGAAAATTATATCATTATTACAATTTATCCAAATCAGACAACAAATTATAGAGCACATAACATTTGTGTTTAATATCAACATGCATGTTATAGCTATTCATAAATCGATCGCCGTAATCTTTTCAATCTACGGTGTGTATCTCGCTTGGTATTCCAAGCAACCATATTATATAAATACATTAATAGTAATTATGTCGTAACTTAATTTTACAACTCGATCTATGTTAATAATTAAGAAGTGTGAATTATAAAAAATTTAATTAAATCCCATCTAATTAATTTTAAACTCTTAATACTATTTAAATATTAAGTGGATACAAAATTGTTGTAAAACTTTTTAAGTTATCCAAATGTAGTACAAGTAAATTATCTTATAGTTTTTTGTAGTTTTTACAGTTAAAGCTTTACAGGCAGCAGTTGTGTTTAGAATTTTTTGCACAAGGTTTATTTAACTCCTAAAAGACGAAATCCTTTCGAATCGTCAAGGTTGCTTAGCTTAATTTAAAAATAGTCGTCAGTCCTTACTTAGACTTTTCATAAGCAAACAAGAAATTTATATTTTTTTGAAAATAGTTAACATAAGTACTATGTATAAAAAAGTCGTATACCACGTTCAGTTGCTAATTTTCAACTAAGGCGAAAGATCTTTTTAGTTTGTGAATAATATATTAAAATTACAATGAACTTGCGGAATAAGACACTGTTTGTCTCAATCAAGTAAAACGATTGAAAGTAAATATTACCTACGACGTACTTATATAAAATTGCACGGAACATTCTAGAGTCTATATCTTTATGTGTATATTTTGCTCGTAGGAAGGATGGCCGATGGGGCCGAAGAATTCCCGAGTGTCGGCCATGAACCGAAAGACGTGGCGTGGGCAAATCCATCACAGGATAGACCGACGACCCTGGTAAAATTTGGATGAACTTGTTGTATACAAACAGCGCAGAACCGCTCATTGTCGCGATTATTAAGTGGGGCCTATGTCCAGTCCTGTATGTCTTTAGGCTGACATTATGATGATGATTGTAGAGTTGAAGCAATTCTCAACTCATTATTTAATCATTAATTTTTATTAGAAATCGAATTTATAACAATTACATCCGCCTTTAATATATAACACTAATTATAATCTAAATAATTTAACAACTTTTGTTATAAATTACTTGAAAAATACATCCTTAAAAATCTAAATTTCAAAACAGATGATAGAATTTGCATTAATAAAAATGTTTTCTATTAATAGTTTATATTCAAATAGCATTTGAATAGGTATAAGTTTTTATAAGCGCATAGAAACAGCAGAACATTATACATATATTATTACGCTCGCTTTATTTTCCATCTAAATATTCAAACGGCCTTGCGAAATAACTGTTTACAACAAAATTGGAATAACCCAGTATAATTATGTAAATTATTTTATGTATAACGATTTTCTGTTTCACACAGCTCAATTAAATATGTATGTGTTCAAAAAAAGTAATTTTCTTATTTAACGACTGCGTGTTACCTATGTAACCTTAGACTATAGTATTATAGATATAATATTTTTTTTGTTTATTGAATATTAAGACGTTGTGCAATTAAAATTATAGTCTCAAAATATACTAAACGACTTGTGCGAAGTAACTTATTTGAAACGAGGGTGCTTAGGCGTATTGTGGATATCGCATCGATCGATGCAGGTTCGAATCCCTCAATGAGCTTAGATAGAAAAACATTGTGATGAAACCATATATTGGTGGTAGGGTTTTCTCAGGTTGAAAATCTGTCGGAAAACATCAACGATAACGTTGACAATGCGGCCGAACATTAACACGTTAAGTCTGGAAAAGGTCGCTTTACAATTCTACCGACGAGTTTCTTTTCTGACTGACTTTACTGTTAGCCTTACGGGCCCTAGAAACTAGAGCTTTTGACGGTTTTTACAGCTTCGCTGTGGCTTGGAGGCGAGCGCTTAGGGCACTGAGCCGCAAAAGCATAAGCAACATGAGCGCAAGGGTGCAAAAGTGTCCGGACATCGGCTTGGGCTATTGCCTAGATTGCAATGACGTCGCGATTTCACTAATTCCCTATCCGTAGAAATTTCGAGCTACTAACTTCTTAACCTCCCGGGAGAAAGGAAAAAAAACATGTGTATATGTATTTAGTACTCTGAAATTATGGTCTACTCCAAATAGAGTAAAAAAAATTAAAAAAGTCCCTTACAGAACCTATGTACCTATGTGGTGTGCACGTATGTATGAACATATTGTATGTAGTTATGTATATGGGTAGCTAGTGATTGCAAGTGCATTGTCACATGTATCGCGCGAGCGCGGCTGCAAGACTCAAGAGTTCCTCACCGAGAGAACGGACCTTGGCTTGAGTTGCCGCGTGACGGGTGTGCAGGAGCGAAATTAGCCGCCCGTCCCCTGAGGAGAGAACGGGGGGGGGGGGGCGTGGGCGCGGGCACGCTCTGTTTTAAGAGACGGTGGAGTAAAACTTGTTTATTGCTTCGATTTTATTGTTGGCATCAGTACTGATGTTACGCGGCCGGCGCTTCATACGGGGTGTAAGTCGCTGCGGCTTTCACTAAGGGATTCGCGTAATTCAACGCGGTGTCAATTTACGATCTCGAGAGGAATGTGCATATGTTTATGGAGATCTTTCTGTCTAACATACCAAGGGGCGTTGTTTATTTTACGTAAGAATCTGGTTTTGGAGGTTTTGGAATATGTTAATGTGATATGGTGACCTTTGATATATGTGCGAATGCGGCGCAGCTATAAGCCATTATAGGATGGACACGTCTTGTATAGTGTAAGCTTATGTCTCAGGGACATTTAGCTTATTATCAGGGGGTGCAGTCTACTACCATGGCGGCCCTGTTTCAAATTATACGAACATGCGAATCAAAGTTGGTCTTTCTAACGAGGGTCACTCCGAGATATTTAGTCTCGGTGGCCCAGGGGATCTTCTCTTTAAAAAGTTCGAGAGGTTTGATACTCTTGGGGATCTCTTTTTTTCTAGGGTCGAAGATAATTGCGGCGCTCTTTGAGGAGTTGATGGCTATGCGCCATTTACGATACCCAGTCACCGGAAATAGTAACGGCACATTGGACGGTGTGCCTGAGATGAAGTCTGTGCCTATTAGAAGTGTAAATGACTGTATCGCCAGCATATAAACCTACTTCAACCTTGATGGGATGGGGTAGGTCACTGACGTACTGGTTCAAAAGGCAATGTGCCAGAATGGATCCTTGCGGGACGCTTCAGCATACGAGGTGGGGTGTGGAAAGTACACGTTCCACTCGGTTGCGGAAGGTGCGATCGTAGAGGTAATCGAGAATGATGTGAACTAATCTTGTAAACTTGTAAATGGTATAGCTTGTGGACTAGTCCGACGTGCAAGACCTTATCGAAGGCCTTGGCGATATCGAAGAAGATTGTAAGCGTACGGTAAGGAGTGATCTTTAACTTTTGCGAAATTAGTCACTAATAGTAACTACTTTTGTGCTCCGTGAGGCGTTGCACTTGATGCGCACCAGAGTATTTGGCGCGGAACCCCAACTGTTCCGGTGGGTATAGATTTTTGTGATCAATCACGGTTTTGAGACGGTTCAGAAGGAGCCGCTCATAGATTTTACCTATTGTATCTAGGAGGCTGATCGGGCGATAGCTATCGGGATGCGTTGCTGGTTAGCCGGGTTTGTGTATACCTATAACTATGGCCATCTTCCAGGAGGTTGGGAAATGGCAGTGGTCGATGTTTACATTGAAGATGCAAACCAAGGGTGCTATGAGGTGATCGGGAAGAAGTTTGAGCTCTTCGTTCCTGATCCCGTTAGGACCAGGGACTTTCTAAGCTTATCGGAACAGACTTCATCCAATGTAACCATGTCTAGAGTATCCATGGGAGGAACCGAAATGATATCGCATACTGACGAATCGACAGAGTTGACATGTGTGATTTCTATACCATCGCTATTTGGGGAACACTGGCTCTCCAGACAAGCGGCGAGACGATCCGCCTTGTCTTCGCTATCGAACGAGAGTGGGAGGACGACCCCTTACGAGGGGCGGCATTTGGGGGAGTATTATATTTTTAGCGATTTAGCTAAATTCCAGTATGCGAGATGAGACGGCTTGAGAGTATCTACGTGGCTGTCACATCTGTGACCTCTGTATTCTGTTATACGAGCTTTAAACTCTCTTTGTAGTGCGCGTAACCGTGCGCAGTTTTCCCTGAACGGATAGAAGTCGTGCGCGCGTCGCGGCGTTCTTTTCCGTCTTCAACGCTCTCCGCTCGCAGGTCGGTAGGGAGTACAAAGCGGCGTTCGTTCGCCACTTGGACCTCATTCGTGATTTCTCTGACGCTGACCTGGAAGTGGTCGACGAGGGAATTGATCGCTAAGTCGGCGTCTGCGACTGACTGCAGTACGTCCAGGGCCCTATCTAGAACGGACAGGGATGGCCTGTTCGCGAGATAGTGTTAGAGTTTCGCGTAGTTGACCACCTGGACGGAGGGCGAACTGTGGTCGGAGGGGAGGGATCTCCTAGTCGGAGGACGACCGGGCGGTTCTACCGATGACGATACCATAATGTATCAAGTTACAACTAGGTACTTGGCGATGAATTTATTGTTTGAAAGTTATTTTAGATTATCAGGTTTGCACAAGAAAATATCCTGTCGCCGTACCATGGTTTTATCGCATTTCTTTTGTCACCTAAAAGTATAATATATTATATATGTATGTATAACAAATATAGTACTAATACCTAATATTATAAAGCTCAAGGTATTGTTTTTTTGGTTGAACGCGTTAGTTTTTGGAACTAACAGTCAGATTTGAAAGATTATTTTTTCATTTTATAGCCTATTAATTAAGAAATCTATATAGTTTCAAGCTACGAATCTAAGGAGCGAAGCAGTAACCATGAACATCAAGCAATCTGCCAATTTGTAGACAAGTATGGGAAGTGAGAACAAGGAAAGGCTAAACGGATGCATTGGCAACGACGCGATGCGAAGTTGATCGAATAAATTTGACACGGGTAAAACTGTGGGACATAGCTAGTAATAAAATAACACAACACCTGATCTATAAGTACCTAATTATGTATGTATAAACAACTTATTGTAATCACTATTTTATAGCAGTTTAAAAGGTTACCAGCAGTTACAGCCTTTGCTCATAAGATCCATAATGTATGCTGCACATTTCACGTATATTTTTCTAATAAACACATTATACTACCATATAAATTAACATATAAATTCTCGAGCTTTAATGCCCGGTAAAACCCAATTGGTGTCATAAAAATATGTAGGTGTGAAAAATCCGGGTGTGAACATAGGAGCGCCACAATCGCCACAAGTTTCGCGGGATGATATTTGTTGATATGTGATCATAAACAATAATAATCATCGAATTATGATTAGCAGTTATGCTAATGTTATGCAGTATGTTAAAATCAAACAAGGCGTTTAGGTTACAGAGAATACCAAATAATTAGACATACATATGACAAATACATACTTATTATTATACTCTCGAAAACATTACTCTCCTTCTGGGGCAATCGGATAAAAAAAGACGCGAGGCAGCATCAAACTGTTTTTGGCTCTCAATTGCAGCTGCGAAAGTCACCTATTGATGTTTGGTGGCAGATTTTCAAGTTGAGGGTGGTAGCTAACTAGGCGGACATTAGAAATAACCCTACCACTATTCTACGGTTTCATCACAATGTTTTCCTTCACCGAAAGGTCAGACTCATTGCAGGGATTCCAACTCACGTCGATCGACGCGGAGTCCGTACGCGGTACCAAATAAGACATCATTATTACAAAAAATTATAACGTTGTTCACTATTGTATTTATTTTATCATAGATAAATTGTACTAAACCTGGATTAATAAAATTAGAATAAGTGAGTGAATTTGTGAGTTGGAATTTTTTTTTAACAGAAATACATTTGACTACCTTCTGATTATAATATTTTCAATTACTATCCTCTACATATATTAAATATATGAAATTTTGGTTCTGGATATAGATAAATATCTTAAAAGTATTCGTTCTCGTTCTTAAAGTAATTTCGGACATTGGTGCGCTTATGAAATTATATCGGATATCTTTCAGTTTTGGATTATTTCAATTATGGATATTACACATAGAAAATAATTGTATTTAGAAGGAAAATAAGTATATATTATTAGAAAACTTTGGTAGTAAATAATATTAAGTTAACTTTAGATAATTGTTAGTTATATATTAAGTTATTTTGGTATTCGGTAGCTATCATTCGACTGCGTCCCTGACCGAAATTATTCCAAATATTTATATGGCACTACTACTACTTTATCCAAATTCACTTTATGAAAATTTGGATAAAGTAATTACGATAGATTTCCGCAAAGTAACGCCTACATCAATCAAATTTATATGGGACATCCGATAGTTTTGGTTACAGTTCAGGAATTTCATAACACTTTTGCTACATAATTGTTGTTAGCTGAACTGATGTTATGTTTGTCTATTGTATGTTATCTATTCAAATCCAAATCTTTCGAAAATGTATGTAACATATCATATCAAAATTATGTAGTCTTCGAGTTAGGTAAAAAGCGTTTAAATTGTGTAAACTCGTCATCTGCACAAATGAGTGCATAACGTAAAAAGTTAATAGATCAACAAAATGAAATGTACCTACTAAATTATTTGTAAGTCTGCCAGAACGGGTAGCCTAAAGTGTAGTTATAGGTACTACACACATCAAAAAAGTCTAAGCAACATGCGTGATATTACAAATTTTTCCATTTATATTAATTAATTTCTAAATATTTACTCAAACAAAGTGCGTAGGTAAGAAAACTTTTTTGTTATTGATGACATACTGGCTGGTTGTAAAAAAATATTTGATTAAGTTTTGTTTTTTCATAAAATTCAAATGACTGCGAATTTGTTTGAATTTAAGTGCGTTTTAATTGCTACGTTTAGTCTTGATTTTATAATTTTCCCAACCATTTAAATAAAGTTATCGACAAAATTGAATTGTTAGATATTCTTTACGTCATGACGCGACGTCATTTGATGGCAGATGAAATGCAAAGAGCTGTAGGGATGTTGCAAGCGGGAAGTAATCAATCTCAGGTATCTCGACATTTTGGCATTCATAGAAGTGTTATTTGTCGTCTTTGGCAGCGCTACAATAATACAGGAGAACCTGCTGAACAGCATCCAAGCCGTAAAAGGAGTACAACCACTCGGCAACACCGGTACATACAACTGACTGCAAGACGCCTGCCGATGTTAACCGCTCGGGATATAAGTTTGAGGCTACAAATTTCAAATGGTGTTGATGTAAGTCCTCAAACTGTGCGAAATCGACTGCATGAGTATGGCCTACGAGCTCGACGCCCAATCAGATGCCCACCGATACGTCACGGGAATCGCGCTCGTCGATATGAATGGTGTAGAGAACGCATAACATGGACCCAGGAACAATGGGATAAAATTATGTTTTCCGATGAGTCGCGATTCGGGTTTAAGCCTGATACAAGAAGGATGCGAGTGTATCGTCGGCCCGGAAATACTGAAAGGCTCAGGTGCGTTCAGGAAGTTCATCCATACAGCGGCTCAACAGTTATGTTATGGGCGGGTATTATGAAGAACAGGCGAACTGAGCTCGTTTTTGTAAATGGAAACATAAATACTGAAAATTACATTGAGGATATTCTCAGACCTTATGTCTAACCATTTGCACAAACCTTTGGCTCCGATTTTAAGTTAATGCATGACAATGCGCGTTCACATACAGCTCGGCGAACCAGTGAATACTTTGCAACGGAGAACATCCGGGTATTGCCCTGGCCTGCACAATCGCCAGATCTCAACCCCATCGAGCACGCATGGGACATGCTCCAGAGACGTGTTTTGAAGGACTTGGACGGAGCGACAACAACCCAACAGCTGAAGGATTTGCTACAATTCCATTGGGAGCGAATACCGCAAGATGACATAAACAGTCTCATTAATTCAATGAACAATCGTTGCCGACAAGTTCTGAATAGCAGAGGAGCTCATACTTTGTATTAAATTGTTCTATTCTTTCACAATAAATACATTTTCTTTAGAAATTTCATTTTGTAAGAAAAAAGTTTAGTTTCTTATGTATCTTAGTTTCTACAGTATATTCTAATATTGTTCATTTCTGTTATTAAAAAGAACTTATAAAGACAACAGCTGTTATTTTTACATCATAGAACCCTAAAGATATTATTTTAAAAATAAAATACATTGTTATAATGTGAAGAACCATCCTAAAATTTAAATTAGTACATGTTGCTTAGACTTTTTTGATGAGTGTATAATATACTCTTCAATAATTTCACTAATCTATGGCATTATAATAATCTTAGACGACGTCCGTCTATTTAACAGTTCAGTTTTACTAAGCTATTAAAAACCTAAGAATTAAATTAGCCTAGGTGATAAAAAATTTACAATCATATTATTTTGTAATCAACCATCGTAAACCGAGATTTGTTTTCTGTTTGAGGAAAGGACTGTCGTCCTCCACTATAATCATAAGTTTTCATACCCTCATTTGGTATTTTTTGTTGAAAATGAACAATTTTAATTACTATAAAACTAGCTATGCTATCAAAAAATATTTGAAACATAAATGACTTAAAATTCGAACGTCTAATCTTTCGGCCTAATCTATACATATAAAATGCTTTGTCCTGAATGACTGACGGATCAACGAACAGCCTAAACCGCTGGTTGTAGAGACCTGAAACTTGGAGGGTGTGTTCTTTGTATGACGTAGGAATCCGATAAGAAAGGATTTTCCGAAATGTTACCCCTAAGGTGTAAAAAAAGGGGGGCAAAATTTCTATGGGACAACGAATCATCCTTGGTTCAATCTACTTCAAATTTTGCATAAACCTTTTATAACAGAATTGATGGAAGACATGTTTCTTATTTTATTGAAATTCATTCCTTAACGGGGTTTAAAAGGGGTGCAAGGTTATTTTGGCGGTGATTTACTTCGAAGTTGATATCAATACTCCTTAGTGCTTTTGATTTCAATTACATTTTATTTTGACACATGTTTGAAAACCCAATCCTAATTTTATTCAAAAATGGTTGAACTCACTTGAAAACATAAGCAAATACTCTTTAAAATTGGAATGTCCCGAAAATCATCGTACTATATTAGTACCTCTCATTTGAAGGTTTCTAAGCTTAAAGAGGTTATGCACTCTTAGGAAAATACCTCATAGGGACGTAGAGTTCGAAATTTAAAATTGTAAGGACTAGAACATTTTGGTTATAAATTATACGAATCATTCCATATTAAAAAAAAAAACATATAAAGTCTATACTAATACTAATAACATAATAAAAAGGGTAAAGTTTTTTGTTTGTTTGTTTAAACACGCTAATCTTTGGAATTACCAGTTGGATTCGAATAATTCTTTTTTTATATGATAGCCAGACTCACGAGGAATAGTATAGGTTATATTATAACATTAAGCTACAGTTTCTAGCTAGCCTTAAATGTTGGTTTTTGTTAAGTAAGTCGGAAGTCGAAGCCCTCGCGAACTGCTTTAGCCGCATGTGCTGGCTTAATGGTTATTGATACGTCAATACAATGTTCTACAAAAATATTGGCCATTAGTATATATAAAAAAATTCAGCAATAGCATATATCTATCTCTTATACATGAGCCACAATATAGTATTTAGCAAATTTTTTTGCAGAAGATTAAAAATTAATTTTCGAGCATTAGTTTTAAGCATAGCATATTAATCTTTAAGAACAAAAGTTACTTCATCATAAAGACAATTTATAATGAAGATAAACTTCGTCTTTTACAGCATGTTATTTGGACGCATAGTTTGAGAGATAATACAAAATTAAAATAATTCAACACTCGGCTCGGGTTTATGTTTATTTAATAGTAAGCGGCTCGAACGAGCCGTGCGATGCCGCGATGTGGCCATCTGGCCAAACGATAAAAATATTGTCTTGATTGATGATTTTATAAATCTTCAATTTGTGATTTCCTCTAAATTATACGTGAGTGAAGCCGCGGGGCACATCTAGTCAATAAATAATTAAAATTAAACTCCTACTTTGTCATAGACATACTGTATCTTAAATTCTTATAAGACAATCAAAATCAGCTGAAAATACCTTTATACTTAGATTACACCATTATTATATGCGTAAGTCCTCTACTTATGCATAAAATTTTATTGAAGAAAATTTCGTTTGGTAAGTGACCCAGTACGAACACGATGGCCCATCTAAGTTTCTATACTAACGTTACCACAATTCTTTCGAAACGTAACTCACCTTATAAATAATGCAAATATAGTCCTAATGAGGTCACATTTTTTCTTCCTCGTAGTCGCGTTGACCTTGCACCTGGCAGCTGGCGCTATCTCGGTCAACCGCTCACGTCGTGACGTCACCGATACCCGGAACTCGACGAATAAACAATTTAAGTTTGTTCTAAAATTATTTTTAAATACAATACGAGTACGGAGTAAGTATTCTCATCCACAGTCACCGCTCTTATACAAGAGTTATTTAAAACAGTAATGTGTCACCAAAACAGCATGAAACTCTAATGCACTGCGCCGTGGGTAGATTGGATTTTGAACGCATTTCGTATTAAATAATTTACGAAGTCTCTTACAATGATTCATGAGACTATAATTATATAATATGTAATTTCAGTTGTGTCGGAGACTCTAAATCTCTGCATCTTTTGTTTACATTTAATACAGAGAAAAAATCATGCGTTTATACTTATTATTACTATAAATGAATATGTGAAGCAAGAGCTTTCTACCCCTTTTTAAGTGTATTGCGTGCACATAAGACTGAGATTTGGTATGGTTAAAGTATATACGGAGAAGGAGTGCAGAGCGCTAAAATTTATCTATAATATCTGTTACTATTTAATAAAATAAAACAAACCCAACCAGTGCCATTGTACTTAAACTCTCCAAAACATTGACATTGTCACTCAATAAAAAGTGACAACAAGTGATATAATATTCTAGGTTTATACTGCAAATGTCAAACAGAAAAATAGTCTATGATTAATAAGTCGCTGGTCGAATTTCGATCATTGGGCGACCGCTAGTATTTATTGTTACTTAAAATAACTTTCATCACGACAAACCTTTCTCACGACGTAACTTAGCCGTGATTAAAATAAATTTATACGAAATGAATTTATTGAAATAAAATAATATAAGGAATGAAAAGAAAATATAGTAATTGATTCCAACATTTGTAATTTATTTCTAAACGGCTCTGATAATTGTATCAATATCACTGATAAAGCGTAAAAAATAACATTAGCAAACAAATTAATATACTTACTTTTAACTTATTACGTATTTTTTTTTTAAATTAGAGCTATATTTGTTGGACTAGTTTTAGTGTAGTTGATAGATAAGACAGAGATTTAGGTGGAAACTGATATAAACAAATTTAAATTCATAAATAATGTAAAAACGATAAACTTTTATTATGTTACTATGGACATAACGGAAATACATTATCAAAGCTAATTTGATAGTCAGCATAACTATTAGGTACGTTAAAGTTATCTTTTCGTAACTAAATAATGTTTTTTAAGAAGTATTTTTATTAAAAAATGTTTATAAATAATCATTTTTAATGCGAGTTACTTGAGAAGAGTATCTTTGGTCACTGATTAGAGGCGCAGGCAGCATATATATATGTACTAAATTAAATCTATATAATCTTAGAATTTAAATTTTCAATTTTTAATAATTCTTTAAAAGTGAGGCTTCAGTTTACGCCTCAAACTTTGAACAAATAACGAAGAAAGCAAGTTAAATATATTTTTTTAAATCTTGTGTGAGTATTAGTAATCATGTAAATTCTAAACGACTTGACCGATTGAGTTTATACTTATACATCATACATTTGTTTGATCGAGATGATGGTTTATAGATATGTTAGGATCCGATAGGTAGCGCTGTGGTAGCCATTAACTACCGGAAAAAGCAGAACGTCTGCGGGGCCAGATAGTTCTCATTTAATAGTCAAGGTCCAATCATATTATAATTGAATAATAATAATAAATTACTCATTATAATATCCAGCAATAAGTAGGTACCTATATACATAGATTATGTGTCATATATATATTTAGGTTACCATCATGCGGATTACAAACCGTACTACATACAGTATTCAAGACCTGATCTAACAGTAGCATTATTTATCAAAATATTAGTTTATATATTTATTAGCTCGGCAAATTGACTGAGCGTAAGCAAACACAGTTCAATACATTGAAGCTATGATGATTCAGTGGTACCGTGTACGGACATCGCGTCGATCAGCGTAAATTCAAATCCCTGTATATATACACACAATAATATTATATACATAATAAATTATTATTATGCACAACAAGTGACGTGGGTTAGAAATATTAACATGGTCTATGAATTCTGGTAAATGCCGCAAAAACTTCCTAGAAAGTTCTAACAAGAGAGGTTCGACAATGGTAGTAATGGTCTTCTATAAAGAGGACTAGTTGCCAAGTTAGGAAGAAGAAGAAGAAAAATAAACTTACTTTTTTATTACATGTAAACCATTATGTCAAATTCGAAAAATAAAAACTATAATCTTTCGAATAATTGAACGAATGGTTTACATATGCGTAAGAACAAAATAAATAAATATCCCACGCAACTAGGAACGGCTTTGAGCTCGTAAATTTTTTTAACAACCTTTATTTAAGTGAGTTCGTCACTTTTTGGAAGTGTCAACAATTTGTTTGACACATGTCACGGATTACGGTATCGTAAAATATTATTTTTATGGTGAAAAATATTGAATTTTAAACGGCATGCCACTGGTGGCGGAACCTCATAACAAATTATGAAATTTGTAGAGGTGAATTAGTAAGTTATAATGTATATAAATTAACAACTCTAGTGGTATGAATAAATAAAGAATTTTAAACTAGATGTCTACCTATTACCCACAGATATGAGAAAAAGGTGTTACCTATATATATTTCAAAAAATCTAAAATCTGTCCCTAGTTATATTTGCATAATTATATATACATACTTTTTTTATACAACTAAAGGTGGCAAATAAGCATACGGGCCTCCTGATGGTAAGCGGCTACCGTAGCCTATGGACGCTTGTAATACAATAGGTACCACTACCGCGTTGCCGACATTATGTGCACTACCTTTTAAGAAATCGAATCAAAGAATATCAATTTTTTTCTAAAGTAACGCCAATTTTCGTGATTTATTTTTACCGTCTTCTACTATCAGTTACTGGTTACTTTGTCGAATTAGGATTTAAAAAAAAGTTACATGAACTTTCGTTTCTCAGACTCTAAAGCTTATTTGTAGTCGTATATTTTTGGGTGCTCAAATCTTATGTAGGATTAGTAACACTATTTTTATAGCCAAGAGTTAATTTAAACGATCTCGGAACCATGTCGCGAAACAAATCCCACAACAAAGAGTTACAGAATGAACACCCATAAAGTTTTTTATACAGACCGAATTTTAATGTGACCGCAAACAATCGTTTTGTCGTGTCCTAGTATTCAAGTGAGAGGAACTTCGTAATTAGAACTGGGTTGTAAAATAACCATCAAACTTAACCGAGAGGAGTGTGTCGTTGTTAAATCTTAACAAACTTGTTTGATCTTCTATGAAAAGTTTAACATCCTTTCGGCGCACGTATTAAAGTTTAATACTAATGAAATGATTGTATTGATACCGGTAATATTATATTAGTAAAGTACAGACTGCTCCATAAATTACGTACTGTATGACAGAGTGTGTTGTTGCAAGTTTTTACGATCGGAAACAACGGTCGTGTGATTAACTCACTCATTATTTAAGTTCAGGTATTTTACGAGTGAAAATTATAAGTCGCTCTTGACCGTAATTAATATTATTGAGTTATTTAATATTTACAGATCATAATTACTATTCATTGATGTACCTATTTAAATTGTTTGTTAAAAATAAATATTAATTTCATGTGATTGCACAATGTAGCACACTGGTCGAACTCTAAAGAACGTGGTTTCGAATTCTAAGTTTAATTAAGCTTTTCAGTGAAAAAATAACTTTTTAAGACGTATCATGCTGGTGTTCGGGCAGTAGCATAGCTAAGAGAGAATCCGCCCGCTTCGGGTGTCCCTCGTTTGGGAATGACAATCTAACAACTTACCTTAAAAAAAGTATTACTTTGCAAATATAGCAGGTTCTATATTTATTTATGTACGATAGCATAAGTAAGTAAATGTAGAAAACACTAAACACTTAAAAATGCGATTTAAGTACCGCCCCTGTTATCTATCACCCATGCTTGCTACGGTACCGTGTTAGACAGTTGCACTTGAAGAGTCAGAACCTTTTTCATGCTTTAATCACATTGCTACTTCACAATGTGATTATGCCCAAACGCTAGTTACCAATAGATTTTAAAAAAGCCAAACAAATTAGGCACAAATCAGTTACCTCTTGCGCGAATCGAACGTAGGGTCTCCGTGGTTTTAATAAAACGAAGGCCACGGAGACTGTATTAAGCCAAAACCGTGTGTTTTCTTACATTTTATGTATAGGTATGTTTGACCACAGCCTCATCAGGTAGGTGAAGTAGGTAAAGATGGCTAACTATGTAACGCGCTTATCTTTCAAATGCCTATTCTGAATTCACTCCTCAGCTGTTCGCGTAATAAGCCAGGAACCGAAACACTTCATGTGTTCTGAAGATAACATACATGTGGAAACCTTCACGTCTTGTTGTTCTGTGGTATAATTATGACCGTACATCGTGTTTGGAAAGGAAGAGAGCACAACATGGTGAATGCGGCATTGCACAATTTTATGAACACCCACAAAATTTCTACGACAGCTCATCTGGCTGTAATATAGTAGTATTAGTTCCAACACTCATGTACGGAATTTGCAGCTAAGTGTGGCAGAAAAAGCATGAAAATAAAATAAATTTACTAGGACACGAGAGAGCTAAGGAATATATCAGGATTTAAATTGAGTGACAGGATAAAAAATAAGAGAAGACTATGGTGTGAATATATAGTCACACGAATTGAGAAAGGGATGCTTAGATTGTTTGGGCATGTTGAGAGGATGAATGGAAGAAGAATTACTAATTACATTTAGAAGACGAGTGTGAAGTGAAACGTTCTGTATAAAGGTCAGTCAAGAGTACTCTAAACCAGCGAGCTTCCATGAAAAGATTGATGAATGTTGAAAAAGCGAAAGATGTATGCCAGGATCGTAGCAAGTGGAAGGACGTGGTCTCTGCCTACACCGCTGGGAAAGAGCCGTTATTAATGATGTATGCATATATCGACTGTACTTAAAACGAAGTGATCAAAATTTATAAAGTAGCGGTCGCACTACTGAATCTCAATATATTGAAATGTAATAAAGAGAATGACAATTCTATTACAAATCAGCGTTAACCGGACAGCTGGTGGGACAGTTGAGCGGAACACGTGCGATGGTCACGACGGAACCTCACGACGCAGATATCACGACTCCGCGAGACGTCGTCTAACCCGATGATCAGTAATATACCAACGCCTTGCTCATAAACTTATTTATTTCAATTGAAATATTTTTGTTGTTTCGTTGTTGTTTGTTTCGGTAGGGCATAGAGAGATGACCACAGCACGGTAAAATCACTTCACAGTACTTGATAGAAAGTACGATGCAGTCCAGAAACAACGGCGACCGCCCTTGACAAATTCCATCAGCCGAAGGTTCGCTGTCATGCCGGCCAGCAAAAACGCCTTTTCACGACTCGTTTGGTTTGAAGGACCCAATATCGTATCGTAAAGCTCAGGCCAGAAGGAGATTTAACATCTTAAGAGAGCTAAGAGAGTTGGGGTACAGAGAAATTTCTTTGGAGATTTCTCTCTACTTGGGGCAGTCCGACTGGTGGAATACCTCTTCACCCTATAGAAGATTACATCCATGGCTTGTGTTGTGTTCCTGCGGTGAGTAGGTTCCAGAGCTTCTTGAAGTAGGCGAGTTCATGGTCGATACCCATAGTATTACAAGTGGTCATAGACTGCAGAAGCCACTTACCATCAGGCGGGCCGTATGCTTGTTTGCCACCTTAGATTAATTAAGAAAAGTTAGAATTAACTTAAAATGTGCTATACACTCTTACACGTGTATGGAATGATTTGGTAAATATAATATGTCATTGGGTTTTTCTATGAAATTCTCAGTAGCAGCTCGTACTTTAGCCTTGAACCTAAAAAACATACAGCTCGAACTGTGGTTTTATATTAGTACATCTCTGCCTAACCCTTCGGGGATACAAGCGTGATGGTATGTTATGTAACATTTAGGATCGTAAATTGTATTGCCTCTAACAGAAATTCAAGTTGATTGTACTAATAAACTTGAAGCATCGGCTAAAACATAAGCGCCGACCGCCTTCGTACTGAAAATTTATTACTGACAAAATATTACGACAAATTACTGTCTCCAACACTTCACATTTATTTCTTGCGCGTCGCTTTTATATTTTAATGACGATAGTCAATCATGATAAGAAATCATGATGCAAATGTCATGTCATCTACATTTATAGTATTCAGTATCCACTTTATTTTTCCATATAATATCAGTTCACATTTATTTATTCAAATATTTACAATAGTTATGATATAGTTATTGACAATTTCTGATTGAATTACTAATTATAGTGAACTACAACATTCGTAAGATAAATGTAATTATTGAATTAAATTAATATCTATAGAAACAGAACATTGTAAACACATAAGTTAAAATAATAATTATATCGAAAACACGAAAAAGTGTTATTTGAAAGTTATAATTTAATACAATATACGGAATATTTTATAAAATTCACATTTTGATTTGAGGACAACATAATTCTACGATGCGTCCTTTGTACATAATATATGGACCAAAGTGCAAAATTAAGCCTCTCCTATGTGTAATACATTAAGTCTTTCTACTAAAATGACAATTAGTGCGTACACAATTAATATATTTGAATTTTTAGGGTTCCGTAACTCATAATGTTAAAAATCAGAACCCTTATAGGATCACTTTGTTGTCCGTCTGTCTGTCTGGCTGTCTATCACTGTGTCAAGACACTTTTTCTCGAAAATGACTTGAGCTATAAAGTTGAAATTAATATCATATATCAATAAAGACTATGGATTCATGAATAAGAAATTCCTAATCCAGTGTGAAATTATAATAAGTTTTTTTTTTCACGCCTGTATCCCCAAAGTGTTAGGCAGAGGTACACCCACAGTTCTGTTCGTCGGGTATGTTTTAGGTCTCATGTAATAGGGAGCGAGCCTATCGCCATTAATCGGGAACAAAACCAAACTCCGAGCTGCTACTGAGAATTTCACAGAAAATCGCAATAAAACTATGGGCGACCTGGGAATCGAACCTAGGACCTTGAGCACAGTAGTCGCATTTAGAACCACTAGGCTAATAACGCAGTTATGAACTATCAATATTAAAGCTATAAACTCCAAATCAGGCTTTTTTTTAAACGTAAAATACACCACTTTGTAAAATGTACCCGTGCGAAGCTGGAGCGGGTCGCTAGTTAAATAAAACCGTACCTTAAGAGAGCATTTACAATAAACAATACGACGAAGTTAAGTTGGCCCGTATACATAAGATACATCAATAACAGGAAATGCTCAAAATGTCATAAAACAAAACAGAAATATAAGACAACGGTATAAAATTTTCAATCCAAATTGTATTTCAGTCCGTCATAAAGTATGTTCTCGACTGCAAATACGATCAGGGCATATGTTTATACAAACTGACAGGGCACTGCTCCGCGGCACCGTACTTAGCAGGCCTACCGTCTGCCGCCAGCCCTGTGCCTGCGACTCTTCAGGACAGCACGTGGCCCCGACACCACCCTAACAGTAACCAGAGCTACTATTTATAATATGCGCCCTTTCATACGATGATGTACTTCGGCGATGAGTTGCTACTTCATTTTGAAGAATAGGTACCAGTTCATAAATAGTGATCATTATTAACCGAATGACTGAAACTATTATTACCAAACTAATATTGGATCGTAATAAAAACAGTTTCAACTTATCTTTTTGTGTAACATCAAATTTTATCAAAAGCGTTTTACAAGTCTATACATAGTATTAACTGCTCGAAGTTCATTCATTATGTATTACACAATATGAAATCTTTTAAATAACGTAATGTTAAAAGTAAAATACGAAGTCGATAAATAAAATTTATAAATCGAGGAACATAACCGATACTTCTGCGAGATTTGGTAAACAATTTTTTTATTTTGTTACTGAAGTTCAATAATATTCATTTTTGTTTTGGTTTTTTTCTTAATAATAAATGTAGGTGGGTATGTATAAAGCCAAAATATAAAGAAGTAAAAAGGTTACTTTATCAAATACTTTATTTAAATATACAACAAATTTCGTATGATAGAACTGCGCTGTAAAACAATACACACGAAATCTAGCGATCAAAACAATAATTGATGCATAAAACATTCCTTTCATCATTTAGCAAACAACAATCATTCCGTTTTGACGCACGTGTCTCTCTTTACATATTTATGTACTTAAGACACAAACATAAGATCATTTTTATTCCGAGTTACGTCTGTAACTTTGGAAGGACATCAGATATTATAATTTTCACGATTTAAATTTAATGTTTCTCGATTCCCTTTCGAGCATACTAATGTGTAGTTATTTTGTTTGTGTTTTGGTGTTCATTATACCAATCTGCAGTTACCTACAGGTTATTATTTCTACAAATTGGCGTATATTCTAACTACTTTTCAGTGGACCCATGAAACTTTTGCAAAAATAAGAAATCTAAAAATCCTCTATCTCTTGGTATGTACTAACGCTCGTACTTTTTCTCGACGATATTTTAAACAGACTGACGTTTTAAGAAAATATTAACTTCACGCTCCCAAGTGGATGACCTTCTTAGTCTTAATATTGTTATTGCAAGATCCGTAGTGGCTTATTCCTTATCCTCAGCCTGGCCCCTGAAAATAAGTCTACAAAACAAAATAAGTCACTCTTGGTGCTGACTTTATATTTTATCTAAATCAACTTTGCTTTTAGGAACCATAACTTGCAACCAATGCACAGTTAAAATTCTCATTGTTTTTCTTTATATTTGCTTATTCCACATATATCAATTACTAGGTATGCCCCATACTTTCACCAGTTTTAAATTAATTTGATCAACACTCAACCATGTGCCCGCCAACGTACCCGTGTAGCCTGTCATTGTTTTCACTTCCTGTAATAGTCTTTATCTTCTCAGATTGCTTGGCGTTCATGGCTTCTGCTCCGTACCTTAGGATTATAGTGTGAAGTTATATAACCTCAAGAAATAGGCTATAAAGTGCTAAAATAATTGCAAACCTGATTGGTAGTTCCAGAGATTGCGCGTTCAAATGTAGAAACAATCTCTTCAACTTTATAATATTGTAGTATAGATGAAGAAAAAAAAAACATTTCACAGCGTTGGCAGTAAAAGTTGGCAATCAAACCGTGAAGTAGACAGTTGACGTGGCATCGTCGGCAACACAAAGAGATGTCAATCGCGACTCCGCGTACGAGCCCGCTCTATTGTCTCTATTCACAACGCGTGTTTTATCTGCAGATCGCACCACGTTACCATCAGTCGTGACCGCGATTGCAAGATTGCAACTGACATACAACGTATTTGTTACCGTGTTATTCTTTATACAGCGAACATACGTCACGAATTGATAAAAAAATGTGTGTATGCTTATTTATATACGCATGTAAGAATTTACACAACAAAAATAGCTCCGAAAATTTTGATCCGCGTACTAATATCATGATGAAGTTAGCATATAATCAACATTATTTTAATTTTATTAATTAATTTCATTTTAATTTAATTAAAATAAAATAATGTTCATTTATATACCGTTAAATAATTTGTGCATAATTAAAACAAAATAGAAGTCAAGAAAATTAATTTCAATAAATGATAATTGATAGCTAATTCATTAAGTCGCCTTCCGTCACATGATGCGCGCGCAGTATCCGATTTTACTTTCTACTAAATACGACAAAAGAACAAAAATAGGAAAGGTATATATTTAATGTTTATTTACTTTAAGGATAAAAATCGCATATAAGTCACATAAGCACAGGAACCGGTGCGGTTGTATGAAAGAATTAATGAATGTTGCAGAAATAGTTTGCATGGAAGGTAAAAAGTCGTATACCATGACGTGATGATGATGTGTATATCAATAATACGAAGACGAAGTCGCGGGTACCAGCTAGTGATACATAATTACAATGTTATACAAAAATATTGGCCCTTAATATATCTAAAAAAAAAGTTCACGATACCATAAATAAATATTTAAAAATATGGACACGGGTGAAACCGTGGGGCACATATTTTTTATATATACTAATGGCCAATATTTTTGTAGAATATTGTATTGACGTATCATTATACCATGAAGCCAGCTCATGCGGCTAAAGCAGTTCGCGAGGGCTTCGACTTCCGATTTACGTAATAAAAATCAATACATAAGACTAGCCAGAAACTGTATCCTAATTTTATTTAATCTATACTATTCCTCGTGAGTCTGGCTATTGTATAAAATTGAATCCGACTGGTAGTTCCAGAGATTAGCCTGTTTAAACCAACAAACACCTACCCCTTACCTGTCCCGTAACTGTCTACCCTTTTTTAACCCCGTTAGGGGATGAATTTCAATAAAATACGAGACATGTCTTTCATCAATTCCGTTAAAACATGTTTATGTAAATTTTGAAGTAGATTGGACCAAGAAATCACGTCGTCCCATACAAACTTTGCCCCCTTTTTCACTTCCTTAGGGGTAGAATTTCGGAAAATCCTTTCTTATCGGATGCCTACGTTATACAAAGAACACACTCTCCAAGTTTCAGGTCTCTACGATCAGCGGCTTAGGCTGTGCGTTGTTCCGACAGTCATTCAGGGCAAAGCATTTTATATGTATAGATAGATGTACTCTGTACGCATTTAAGTGTATGTATATAACTTTATGCACACTTTATTTATTTAAAGTTGTAAATCCGTTAGTAACTTTGTTAATTAAATCAATATAAACTATGATGTGCGTCAATCAAAACATAATTTTATTACATAGTTATTTCGCGAATGCGATTTCCAGATGCTGAATGTGCAGAGCATATGGCGAAAGAAGTGCCGCTATCGTCGCGGCAGTAATGAATGCCGCCCTTGTCTCGCATACATTTGATGCCCACATGCTATAATATATGTGGATCCTCAAAGAAAATCTGAATAGAGGATTAGCCGACGGATATGCAAGCTGTAAACATTAAACAAAATTTTAATCACTCGGTTGCAACAATATTGCATAAATGGTTTACCGACCAATATGCTATTAATTCCATCTATTTTTCCCTTTTTTCGAGCAATGGTACACAATATTTCTTTATTTTTTTAATTATGAGGCTAATTAACTTTAATTTTACTCCAACTCAAAAATTGATTCCTCTCACACATGACCTCCTTTAGACATGAAAAGTAGATTTGTACAACATCATTCCTTAGTAAGTACCTACGTCACAAAATACCCTATTGCATTAATTTACATGGAGGTACAGTATTTTCTAACACCCGCCTGGTTAGTTTTTTATAGTTTCAGCATGTTGACCAATATCTCACCTGATGTTAGTAACAATGTGGCCCAAGATGGCGTCACGTTAAGCCCAGTAGCGGAACTGGCTGTCAAGCGCAGCTGCCGGAACATATAGATACTTGGCGACAGATTTTCAACTGGCATTAAAAATGCCCTACCATTATGCTATAGTTTCATCACGATGTTTTCCCTCACCGAAAACTCAGGCTCATTGTAGAAATTCGAACTCACGTCGGCCAACTATCTAGGAATCTTTATTGTAGTCGGATCTTTTATAGAGCACACATGATTAGTTAATACCTTCAGGTTGAAAATCTGTCGTCAAGGGTCTATCTGCGTGTTATGGCAGCTGCACTTGAGATTCAAACCTTTTTCTAGACTTATCCATTATCGACAAAATCGTCGCCTAACATCAAGGGCATTTATATCCAAACCTAACTTAGAAACTTTTAAACTTATAATTTTGTATAAATATGCACGTGTCTTCTGAGTAGGTAAAAATAAATCTGCAAACCGTCACTGAGTCTCATATGCAAACTGAACACGATCCCACAACAAGCACAATGACGCCATCCGGCGGATGTTCAATGCATAATTTAATCAAGTGGTTATTTTTAGCAATGTTGTCTATAAAAATAATATCCATTGTAAATCAAATCACACAGTAGAAACACCTTAGCATGTTCGAATATTTATATAACTGTTGAAGCTATATCTCTGTGATTGAAGCTATAGCGTCTCTCTGAAAGCGAACGATATTTTCAAAATCAAAAATACTTCAATCAGTTTAGACCCTAAGAAGGCAGTTATGAAGATTACTGCTATCGATTCGAAACTCGGACGGATTTATCAATTAGTTTTTTCTTACTCTTTAATTATTGTTTACAATTAATATAATGTTTTTGGAGTTTTTTCTCTACTTGGGACAGTTTGTCTCATGGAACCTCTCCTCCATCCTATAAAAGACCGCACTCAAAAAACTTGGTGTTGTTTCTCGGTAAATAGGTCGGCAGGCAACACACTAGTGATACCTATGGCTACATTCACAGGTTACGATAGCCGCTTAATCTCAAGCAGGCCATATGCTGTTTGTTACCTTAGTAGTAGTATATAAAAAAAGTTTGTGGGTGTACAGAAAGGGACTTATTTCTAGACATATCATTATCAATTTACAAAGTGGAGTATTTTGTGTTTTAAAAAGCATGATTTAGAGTTTATCGCTTGAGTATTGGTCGTTCATAACTTCATAGTTACGAAAAGTGCGATTAGCTCGCATAGCGTAATTCATGATAGGTGCGGTGAGTGCCGTCCAACCATTTCGCTGCGAGTGATTTCTACGGTTGCGAGTAATTTTGAATCCGTGTTATGTTCCACGTATTCACTTAAATGATATAATGTAAAAGATAATTTAAATATACATTAAATGCCTAATTTAACTCACATATACATATATCTAGATAAAGATTAATACTGAATTGGAGAAGACAGCTTCGCAAATTGCCTAATATTTTTAATTATTATGTTGAAGATAAACTGGTTACTGTGAATCAATTTTAGGAGACAGACATAAGCCATCGCGGACTTTTGACTAGCCTTTAAAAGAATTACAGTTCTTTAGTACATTACTTTGATGTAGGTATGTATTTCCTAAGGTTCGTAAGCAATGTAAGCGCTCGAAAATGGATGTATTGACAACTTGATCACAAAACATTGGATTTTCTCTACTATACATTTCGTAAAAAAATCACAATGAAAACCGTATAAATATCCGTTGCGGGATTTAAAAGAAGTACGTGGACAAACAGACGAACGGGGATACATACATAAATTACGCCTATTTCCCAACGGGGTAGGTAGAGTCTACGTCCTTCCACCTGCTACGATCCTGGCATACATCTTTCGCTTCTTAACATTATTAATTCATGCATGCTCGTCGTTTAATATTGACCTGACCTTTCTTCAGAACGTCTCCGATCTGATCAATGAAATGTTAAATCTAGACTCCTCTTCCAACGTGGTCCTTTTACATCAGACACTTATTTGTTTAGCCATTCTTTATCCATTCATCTCTATACATGCAAACTTGCTCAAAGCATTTCTCAATCCTGAGGTATACTCTTCCACCAAAGGTTTATTACACTATTTCTTCCTGTCACTCATTTCACTCATCCAACATACCTCTTAAGCGGCGTCATTTCACTGCGATTTATTTTACTTTCATGATATTACAGCTTTCACTTCCGTACATGAGTGTTGAAGTAACATCCCTATATAGCCAAACCGAGCTTAACGGGAATAGCGACTTTTTTTAAGGTATTGACCTTTCAGAATAATAGTTCCATGCTTGTTGTATTGCGATACAAATGGTTATAGTAGTTGAACACGCATTGGTTCTGCATTTATTGGGTTATAAAATATTGTTTTTTATATATTATGTATACATATTATATGTATTTATTTTCAATATATAAAGTTTACAAAATCCAATGTCTAAGTGTAAATACTTAAAAATAAGTCCATTTAACGCTGGGTCACTTATTACTATACAAGAAGACTTTCAGTTTGCTGTGGAGGAATCTATGCCAGATATCATTGCTATTAATGAAACTTGGCTCAAAGAAAATGAGGTAGACCGCGCACCTGTTATTCCTGAATACCGACTGCAGCATGTTCCTCATCCAGACACTACTCGTTCACGCGGCGGTAATGTCGGGTTCTATAAACGTCGTGAAATTACAGCCCTTACTATTCCGCATCCTATTACAAACCTAGTTGAACAAATGTGGCTTTTTGTTAAGGTTTGCTCTAAACGCTTAACTATTGGCAGAGCATATCGTTGTTGGATACCGTGAACACCGTGGTTGGATTTAGATGTATTTATTGATGCCTTGACGCAGTCGATTGTGTCGTTTCCATCGTACGATAAAATCGTTTTGCTTGGAGATTTTAACGAAAACTTACTAACCAATAATGATGGTAGGACTAGGAAAATTGATCAGTTCATTAATTATACGAACTTGAGAAACTATTTAATCGAACCCACTCATTTTACAGACCACAGTGAGACTTTAATCGATTTAGTTTGTACCGATGCTTTGGTTCTTAAGATTACCGTTGATTATAAACCAGTACTTGGTGGTCATGCTTTTATTCATGCGAATTTCAAAATATAAAAAAGATAAACCCCGCCCATGCGTTATAACTTACAGACCTCTAAAAGACATTGATCCAGTTAATTTTGATCGAATTGTGGGTAATATCGAATGGTATAGGATATCTCTAAAGAAATTAAATGATAACTTGGATAACATATATCAATGGTCCATCGAAAACTCTCTTGTACTTAATCCTGCATAGTCCAAGTACGGAATTTTCGGTTTTAAAAGCCAGATTCAATATATAAGTTCTACTTATCCCAATATTGTTGTGAATGTAGAATCAGTTGAACGAGTGCGCGAAGCCAGAAGCCTGGGAATTGTTTTAGATGAACGACTTCATTTTGAATCCCATGTGCTTGAGGTAGCTCGCAGCTTTTCTTTAGACTTAAAGTTTTATACAAAATAAGAGACGTTTTGAGACCTGAAATTCGTATTAATCTTTGCTAGGCTTTAATTCTTTCAAAACTCAACTATTGTATTTCCGTGTACGCTCCTAGTATCTTAGTTAGGTCAAGAAATCTTATCCAGCGAGTCCAAAATGCATGTGCTCGTTTATGCTTTAGAATTCCGGCGCGTACGCACGTTACTACGTACCTAAATGATGCGCGTATCTTAAAAATGGATTCTCGATATAAACTGTATTTTGCTAAACTTTTATTTGGTGTTGTGAAATCGCACCAACCAGATTACTAATATAAGAAGCTTGAAAGGATGGGTCAACAGCGGGATTTAAGAACTCGTGCTTCTCTATGCCGTTTAAGAGTTTCCGGACATAGAACGTTTGCTTTTCGTGGCAGCTTTAGATATCAGCCTACAAAATGTTGAAATAATCTGCCCCCGCCAATTCAAAATGCCACGTCCCTTTTCACCTTCAATTCCAAGTTTAAAGCTTATCTTCTCTAGGAGCAACTATGTTAGCCTGATATTTATTTCTTTAATTATTTTGTTATATCAGTTACAATTATTATTATTATTTTTTTTTACTTTAAATATTTATTATTATTAACTTATACTTTATATATTTAACTTATACTAGTAGATATAAAAAACTTCATGCATAGTATTTATTTATTTTAAACACAGCATAAGACATAATTCTCGGGGCATTGAGTGAAAATCAGCGTTCGAGGACTTGAGGCCCATTTGCTACATACACATGTATTCCATTAATTATTAATTTTTTTTTTCTTTTGTTTTGTGTATATAACAAATAAATGTATTTTCTTTCTTTCTTTCATTGGCACACGAGTTGTGCCAACTCAGTCCTTAAGAGAAGCTACCTATTATGACTGGCCTCAGGAGTTAGGATAGAGGTCCTTTTGAGGTTGGTTGAATAACCAGTTAATATTAGTTTGTTCATGTGGACTGCTTGCAACTTCATTGAAAATACTCGTAAATATATTTCATATGAAATATCCGTTTACTATAGCTTGATTTTTTTTTACATAATCGTTTTAATAGGTAACAGATTAGTATGGGACAGAGGAGTTTTGAAAGTTTGTCTCTTAAATATGTAACAAGAAAAACATAGAATAAAGGACATTTGAAGTCTTTTTACTAAACATGAATCTTATGTAGTTAATATTTTAGGTCCTATAGAAAGATTAAATACTTACTAAATTTAACTATTTATGTTCATCATAAGATGTTATTAACATTAAAATAGATCATTTAGAAAATATAAATACTACTAAAAAAAAACAGCGATCGGTTTAGATTTTTATCACTAAAAGTATTATAAAAACAAATAAAATACATAAAAAACCTTTTTTTTTTCAAATTTTCTAAAAAAAATAGAATAGAATAGAAATACTTTATTGTTTCAAACATACACTGTACAATAAAAATCAAAACTAGAAAAATAACAGAACAGAAACAACAGGCGGCCTTATTGCTTAAAGCAATTTCTTCCAGGCAACCTAACAAAGGATTAGAAGAAAGAAAGAATGCGATAGTTAAAATATAAAGATAGACTAGTTAATATCGTACATATACAAATATAAGAACAAATATTTAAACAATATCATTAATAATAATAATAAAAAAGTATAAAATTATATATACACACACACACACACAAACATACAAACACATACACACATACAAACAAGCACCAACAGAACTGATTAAAGCGATAAATAGTGATCCTTAACTAAGTTTTTCGAGCTGCCTGGGTTGAAAAAGACTTGTCAAGAAAACTAGTCGTATGTTTAGTTATTTCTAAAGTAAGCCTTCAGACGATCTCAAATTACATGTATGTAAATCACTAAGATATTTAAACCGTTTTTTAAGATAAAAAGGGGTCATCGGATTAAACAGAATATTATAAAGTAAAACCAAGACTTGTGTATCCCTGCGTAACCTTATTGGTAGCCATTTGAGCTTAGTACGGAATTCAGATACATGGTCAAATTTGCGTAACCCATAAACAAACCGTATGCCAAAATTTTGAAGTCGCTCAAGTTTATCAAGTTGTACTTCTGTCAGATCTAGATAGCTGGTATCAGCATCGTCAAGGATTGGAAGAAGGAGAGATTTAGCAAGAGTAATTTTTTGTGGCAGTGGAGAGAAAGTTACGCAATCTTCTCAGGGATCCAGCAGATGCATACATTTTTAGGCTGACTTCTTGTAACTAAGAACCCCAAGACAAATTTTTAAAACCGTGAAACTTTCATAAACATTTTATTTTGTCCATTAAATAGTGAAACCTGATTTATTTTAATGATATTTAAATATCAATACCAGACACCTCAAATAAAAATATACCTACATTTCTAACATTATCACACGAAATATATACAAGTAAGCCTAACAAAACAACGTAAACATTATTAAGTTTACCCAATTTAAACACTATTAGTCCATAACCAAGTTGTTTAACCTTTTTTAATTATAATTATTTATCAATTAATAAATAGCTGTAACTCTTATTTAATCGATATTATTATAAAAGTATCTATAAAGTTTTTTATTTAAAAGTTTTTTTTGTAAATATTTAACCTTTTACATTTATATTTTCTCAGATTATACTTCGCATTTAAATTAAGATGGTAAATTACCAACATTCTTCGTATTTAGATATTTTCATAACAACATAATTATACATTTTCGTTGTCAGCCGACTGGATTGATACATCCCGCGGGAGTGTCTGTCTGTCTGTTATACGTCGCCGCAGACGTATTTAGGTGAAGCTAAAAAATATGATTAGCTTATTTATACGACATCGCGTCGAGAATGTTGGTCATTATTAACCGGAAAATTTACTTTGTGAAAAGTGACTTTCGTTTTAATAACCAGAACACTTATAAATCACGGACAACAATCACATTAAATTAAATATTTTACAAACCAAGAAAAATAGGTTTGGATAAATTCTCCACGATTCCATGACGACCTATAAATAAAATAGCTCATAAACATCCACTGAGTTTATATTTCTCTATATAACTATAGAAATATTCACTATTAATATTATATTAAAATAAACACACTCTTTACTTATTTAATTTAGAATTGGTTATCAATTTAAGAATATATTGATAGCAATGCTTTTTATAGATTTTATGTAACTATCACAGAGACATGTAGAATCTAATACAAAATCTGGAAATATAATTTGTAAATTCGTACTAAAAAAGAACTCCAATATATAAGTATATATATTTGCTTAAGGAGGCACATAGGCACTTATGAATACACTACCACCGATTCGAAAAACATCCCAGTTCTCGAGAACTGCGGCAAGAAAAAAAAAAACGGTTGAAAACCGAATAAAAAAGGTTATGAACTGTTTTGTTTTTGCCTATTTCAATATAAACTAGCTGTACCCGCGGCTCAGCGCGGACTACAGAACACAGCCGGTCGAGTGTACATGAGAAATGTGCTACCCCAACAATGTGTATTGTGGATGATCCTTAGAAGCTATACATATGCTATGACTTTTTATATGTATTTTTATATCTACAATTACGTAGTACATTAATTTATTTGATACATCTCTTATAGTTTACTCAGCGTAAGCCATTTAATCGACTCAGGGGCGGCTTTTTTCCGAATTGATTCACCATTTTTATTACTGCTTATTTCGTATGTTACTTTATACAATAAAATATGTCCTATAATCGGGCCAGATAACATATCTATGAATTAAAAGGAAAACCATATAAATCGGAATAGTGGTTTTCGCGTGAAAAGAACATAAACAGACAGAGAGACGTTGAGTTGGTAATATGTATATAGATATATACGGGGTGGACTATTGCCCATATGATATTTCTGATTGCTCAAGTGATCGATTCAGGTAATTCCAAAGTTATTTGGGAATTTATTTCATTTTATGTAGCATTGTACATCATTAGATCATTACACAGTAGAGGTGGATTGAATATTTCTGGAAATTCAAACTTTGAAGGGGCCGAACACCGCCACCATCTGCAAGACAGATTCATTCCTTTAAATTCAAATGCCGAAAATCGTGCAGTCCACATGGACGTGAGAAATAAGAAACATTTGTTAAAGAAAGCTCCGTCTGTATTTTTATAACATCTAACAACCAATGTTGGTGGAAACATGTGGAGAAATGTTTGACTCAGGCCATGTCTTCCAATTGTTTTACAAATTACTCAGTAGTTGTAAATTTAAATTATTTTATTGCCTAACATCTGCTCACGGATTAGTAAATGTTTATGGTTTTGGGTCAAACAATTTTATTATTCACTCAAGGAGAGAAAAGGTTTATTTTGCTTACCATATACCCAACGGTAATTCTACTCGTTTCCATGTGTTTTTTAATGTTTTAATATATATTAATTTATATATTATTTTAATGAAGCAATGAAGTTATTCATATCTAATAGTATCAAGTGAAAAACTCTTGTATACTGAATCGGATTCAACGATTTGGATGAAATTTTGTATTTAGATAATATTTTACATTCCAAGTTTACCTAGATATGTGTTCTTTTTAGATACCAAGCAAAGGTCGCCCAGTTATTAAATTATTATGAGTGATAATTATTATCTAAATTACGTCCTAAAATCCTTCCTCTATCCCTTAACAGAACAATGTCCAACGTACCTGAATCGATTCATCATTATCAGTTTTTTTTATTTGTGCGCAATCCTAATTCATTTTCTAAAATAAAAGTAGCCTAAATCGCTCCCTATATTCTCAGCTATCTGACAGTAAAAGTCCCATCAAAATCGGTCCAACTGTTTCAGAGATTACCCGGAACAAACATACCTACAAACAAATATAAAAAAAAAGGTTTTTTTTTTTTTGTTATACGTATCATATATTATAATTTCATATGCATTTAGTAAAAAGCTGTTATTTTGACATTAGAAACAGACATTTTAATTTTATCAATTGGATAGATTTACCATTTTCAAAATGATATAATATTTATATCCATTTCTGCTATCATTTTGTTCTTGCGAAATACGTTATCAGGGAACAAGTTTCACTAACAAGTTTGCAGAAATAATGTTAAATAGTCCTAGTGTTTTAAACTAACCTATACTACAGTATGACCAGTGTTAATTATTGTGCATATTTTTAGCATGATATGTACCTGGGAGATGCGTACAAATCAGAGCCGACACGCACGCACGTGCACGCAGCTGCGTCTCGTGGACACACGTGTGGGACTGCTGCCGATAATATCCTTATATGTATACGCTTTTATGAAGATGAATAATACATCATTGTTCAAATGGACAAAAAATTACATCCCAGTATCCGATCGTGACCCACATCTTGAGGAAAGTACGCTCCAGATCGAGAATTTAAAATTAGACAAAACAATATTATAAAAAAAATTTGACATTTGTAAATCAACATCAAAAATACTCAATTCAATGTACCTAGTCTCTAAGAAGGTACGTTAAAACACTACCACAGATTCGGAAAACATCCCAGACATTGAGAAGAACCGGCATGAAATTATTGAGGATATTTTTTTTTCTGTAAATAATTTCTACAGTTATGTATATAATAATTATAGCGTTTTAGATATTAGTGAGTGTACAGAGACGGACTCACTATCAGACATAACTATCTTTCACTATATGTACTTAAAATATAATTAAAATCGATATCTCTGTATAGGTAAACATTTTTTTAAACAGCTAATATGAAAAAGAAGCGTACAGCCCTTTTACATATAGTGAAAGATAGTTATGTCTGAAAGTGAGTCCCGTCTCAGACACCCACTAATGTCTAAAATGCTATAATGATTACATACCTGTAAAAATTATTTACAGGAAAAAAAATTATCCTCAATAGTTTCTTGCCGGTTCTCCTCAATGTCTGGGATGTTTTCCGAATCTGTGGTAGTGTTTAACGTGCCTTCGTAGAGACTACATTACGTTACATTACTATATTAATTACATTACGTAATAACGCAAGCGAAGTCCCGGGGCACAACTAGTGTAAATATAAAGATGTTAAGTATATTGCATACCAACACAGATTGATCATAATTGTGGAGTACTAAGTCAACACGGCCGCGGCGCGGCGCGGTGCGATGTAGTATGAGTAGGGCTGCCATTAGTTCGGGATTCCCCAGTTTTGTCCTAGTTTGAAAGACGTTCCGGTCCGGGCGTGGTTTTTAATAGGTATACAGACAAAATCAGGACTCTCTTTGCATCCAGGGAAAATAGAATTAATTGATTTAGAAAACAAATAAAACCAAATAAAAAACAAGCCGTTTAAATGAAAAACAGAAGGAAATTTTGATACTTCACACACGGTACAAAGAAAATATACTGAAACTTTAAAAATATTTTTTTAAATCCTAAGCCAGTGGTACCACAATTGTGCGTACTAGTTTGGTCGTCACACCGCTAGGTCAATTCAACGACGATCGTAGTCGTGAAAATCAGGACTAACATCAACCGTGTATAAATAAAGTTTTCACTTGGCATATATGCCATCCCCGGCAGCAGAGTTATTAAGAATGCCGGGTATAAAAGACAATTTTACCCAAATGCCTAGGTGTTTTATAATTACTATACGGTTTTAACAATTTAGGTAATGGCACCCCTAAGTATGAGTATGATGACGTTGGCGCTCCACTATTCGTGTAACAGTATCGTGACAGTTGCCGCGAAATATCTCATTACACAGATATCACTATCACACATCTGTCGATGTAACTCACGGTTATTACGATCCACCAGTCGATGTGCTAATGTTACGTACTGTTTTGGATGCGTCATAAAGATTCGATTTGTCACGAATCGAATGTCTCGTTTCACAAACTTTTAAGATCAATTAGTGCTATGTAAATACCGAGTAAAAGGAATTTACGTAGCGAGTATTTGCGGAACAATTCTTGTATTCTACCTATACATGTAAAAAGCTTTAATCTGACTGATCATGATCAATAAACTCAACCCAAAGTACTAAAGATAGAACGTAGTTGGAATATTAAAGGCATTGTATAAAAAAGGATAAAGGAGTTGGCAAATTTTGTATGGGAAATACAGTTCAGACTTAGGTACAAATATATAAAAGATAGTACATATGATATGTAATTAATTTTTCAGAAACGGTGCTAGCGAATTAAATGAAATTTTGTTTTTAGATAATGTTTGAATTTCAATTTCATATCGCAAGTGAGGAAACCATTATTTTGTGGAAGTTTGTCATTAGTACACTAAGATAGTCGTGTAAATGCTTTGTTTAGGTTATAATGGAATTGACATTTTCTTTTTTGAACCCAAGTCTCTAAATTAAAAATAGATTTAAAAATGTTATCTCAATATGTGTTTTATTTTTTATTTTTTCAGGACACCTAGCAACGGCAAAAGTTCTCTAACTTTTACCTTTTTTTCTGACTGACTATACTGTTAGCCTTAGGCCCTATCTAAAAACAGAGCCGCTGATGGCTTTGAAGCATTTCGGCAGGCTGGCATGACGTCGACCACTGCCTATAAAATTTTTGTCACCGACACGGCGACGGTCGCCGTTGTTGGTGAAGTATACCGTGCTACTGTACGTAGATACAGTCATTGTGTCGAGTAATTATAAAAAAATCGTATTGAATACGAAGAGCGATATGTAGGGAAAATAGCATACAATACGCTATTGGTTTGAAAGGCTCAAAATAATATTTAATAATTAATTTTGTTACCTACCTACGTAAGTACACCAGCACTTAAATAAACTGAATTTAAACATTCATTACTATAATCCGTACATAATACAACACGTGTGCTTGCTTGATAAGATAGTGAGAAAACCTAATATTTTTACAATGCTATATAAAGTAAATCACCTACGTCTTTATATGTAATTAGAAAGAATAATGCGTAATTTTTACACAGCTGCGTTAATACGTATAGATAATTTCCTTAGAGCATTCGCACTAGTCAGCTGTAGAATTATAATAGTAAATTAAAATATGGATCATTGCGATAATATTATCTTCTTTTAAAATAATATTATTGTATAATTGTTGGTGGGTTCGATATATGGGTTCATTGTATTGAAATTATAATATCTATTTGTTTTTTATTCTACAAATTTTATCAGTTTTCATTAATGTGTAAATGTGCGTAGTTATTATTATATACGACGGATGGTGTCGTAATGGTATTTAAAAAAATTGCACATGTAGGTAATCTTTTTATTATACCAAAGATATTCCGGACTATCGATCGGAGTAAAATGAATCTACCTTTTATCCAGTGTTTAACACTGCGTCGAAGTAGCACTTGACTTATATTTATTTTCAACTAACAACCGTCCGATCCGCGATTTACTAAGTGTTAATTATTGCAATATAAAATAGCCTAAAGCTTAAATCACTCAGGAAAACGTAGCTATCTATAATTGAAAAAAATAATTATAATCGATTCAGTACTACTTCGTCTATTACAGTACTATCTTAGTTATAGAGCTTACCTCCTACAAAAATCCAAACTTTAAATGTTGATAACTGAAGAGTGTTGTTATTTTTGTAGAATAACTAATATAGCAATGATATTTTAGGAACAATACTACTGTAACCAAAAACTATATAGGTTTTTAATTGTTTGACGCATATTTTTAATAATTATAACTAGCTACCTATAACATTTCCTGTTTAAAAGACTAAGGTATACAAGATAACTTAAAAAAAGAAAAGAAAACAAACTTCAATTATTTTGAAGAGTTCCATAGTGCACCTCCGAAGTCGAAAGTCCAGTGCCAATTAAATTAAATCGGTTCATAAACAAAGAAGTTATGGCTGAACATCCTTAAATATACCTACAGGATGGAAAATACTAACGGGATATGGAGGAAAAGTATATTAAATATTGAAGATAGTAAATATTACCATAGATTTAATATATACTTACATCTATGAATATTACTTATATGAAACATTCTTTTATTTTTTTTAATAATAAATGATAAGTGTATTCACAGTTTTTATTATAAAATTTTCCCTGTACCGGGAATTGAACCAACTAAAAATGCAAAAACAGACATGCATTATGTTATTGGACTAATCTACTAATGATAAGACTAATAATAATAAGACTAATGATAAGGATAAAAACTGTCGAATAAAAATTATATATCTAAAAATCGCTGTGCCCCACGGTTTCACCCGTTTTAATTTTATCCGATAAAAACCGCGCCCACGCCGTGCCGCGTCGCCAACTGACTATCATATACAAAAAGAATTTTTTGAATCCGTGCGGTAGTTCCAGAGCTTATCGTGTTTAAACAAACAAGCAATAAACAAAAAAGCTCTTCCGTTTTATTATATTATTTATAATATATACAGCCTATGTTGTTCACTTATAAATAATGTAGCTTTGAGAGAGAATGTCTAAGATCGGTTCAGTAGTTTTTGTGTTGACCCATTAATGAGTTTATCAATTATTACAAACATAAATAATAGCATTTTTTTTATTAATACACTTTATATTACTTTAGATAGCAAAGTTTCTTGCATTGTCCCATAGAACGTATTGCAATATCGCGAAAATTTTTATTTTGTTATACTCATCATAACTTTAAAAATAATGTACTGAATTGAATAATTCAAAAACTAAATTATTCCTACGAAACCAGCATAAATGATTTAATATTTGATTTCGATAAGGATTCATATCATGATACGGATTTAATCACTTTTTGTTCGCTTCCGTGTTTTAGTTGACTAATTTGAACAAAAAACGTTTAATGTAACATAACCCATAATAATAATTAAATATATTGCCTCGCGGACTTTTAGTATCTTTTATGTAATACCAATAGTTTTTGCAGTGAACGCGAAGAAAGCATACTTTAAGGTAATTTTTATACTTTGTGTAAAAACTATGGACATTTTTATGAGGAATAAATTAATTTTTCAAATTAAAGTACTCGTTGATAATTAAGTTTTAAATTGGTGAGATAATTTTTAAAATTGGTCCTGTATTGTTTGAGTTTATCTATTACAAACAAAAAAACAAATATTTTCTCGTTATAATATTCGTTTAGATTAAAGGAGACCATAAAATTTAACAATTTCGTATATATCGAACTAACGTCAAAGCAAATTTATACCTCAAGAAGATATAAGTAACTTAAAATTATTATTTTCATACATTTTAAGAAATTAACTACTAAGTTGCTCGAAATGAGATCCATTTTATTTTATGCAAAGATTATTATTGTATTGTTATTGTAACTCAAAAGTAGAGTTGTCCAAATTAACTCGTTGTGGACGTTGTATGCGACTCTTGACACTTCCAACGTAGGTATACCAAATTTTCTACCATTCGGAACAACATCAAAGAAATTAGGGCACAAATAAATTTATTTGGAGGTTTCTCTCTACTTAGGGCAGTCCGACTGGTGGAATACCGCCACCCTACAGAAGATCGCAGCCAAATAACCCATTGCTGTGTTCCTACGGCGAATAGGGATTCCAGAGCTCTTTAAAAAAACAGGCAGTATTTAACAAATAATTTGAAACTTTGTGGTTTTAAAAGTAAGTTTCTAATCAAATTATTACATAATAAGTCATTAAAAATTACTATTATGCAATAGTGGTATATCGAAAACAAACTTCAAATAAACAGAAAATAACAAGAGATTATCGAGGTGTTCGTTCCAATTTCAAAATTACAGCCCCACAATAGATAGTCGAAACAAGTTATCTAGTATCTATATTTAATTTTTAATCGACTTCAAAAAAAGGAGGTTCCCAATTCAAATGTATATATTTTATGGATGTTCGGCCAATAAATTCTTTGATGATTATTTTTTTTGGTGGAAAAAAGGTAGATATCATGGGTTATATATAGCTATATCTATACAGCTATATCTTATATATTTAGTATGTTAATTGACCAATGATATAAATTTCCCGTGTAAAAAATTTCATACAAATCGGTCAAGCCATTTTTGAGCTAAATCCGGACACAAACCCATACAGACAGAGATTTATTGATATAGTTATAAGTACTATTTATTTAAATATCTAAATATTTTTGTCTTTTTCCAATACTTAATGAAAAGAACACGTGTAATCAGAAGTTTTTATATCTTAAATAAATAAATAATTATTGCTTACACAATAAATGGTTTCAATAAAACAAAACAAAAAAAAAACGAAACATTTTCCCACATAATAATCCTCTACCGCATCCCAACAATTCTTATCTCCCTATGTGATTATATATTATTAGTTTTTACTTAAATGTTATCAGTATCGCCTACCCATATGCCACCGCTTCGCTGATAACCGCAATGTGCTGCACAGATTTGCGAAGTTAACTCGACGCTTCCTTGCACGTGCAGTGCTAAAGGAACTCCTGGTCTGCAGTTGTAGCCCACATGTCGAAGATAACGACTATTTTATGAAATATTTTACTAGCGTTCATGGCTTTCTAAAGAAAGGTGAGCAACAAATGTTTCCGCTTAGCGTACAAATGACCTAGTTGTAAAACTTAAGCAATAAAATCGGTTATTACAAACGTATTGTTTGAACGTTATGAAAGAACATAAATGTTATTTACTTCTATTTGGTAATAACTTACACGGGTGTATTTTCAAGGAACTAGTATACCCAAAGTAATTGATTTTCTATAGAATGTTTACTTAATACACTTTATTTAATTATCAATGAAAAATATTACTAAATTGTGTTTATATGGAGAGTAAACAGAGTTGCCACTGTTTTTTCTTCTTTTTTTAAATTCGTTATTGCACATAAGAGTACAGTTGGAGGACTCAATGCTAAAAGCCATTCTCTACCAGTATTCTAAGGGAGTAATTTTTAGTTAAAAAAAACTATCCAATATTCAACTGCTCCAAGTAGAACCTACGTACCGAATGGTTGAAGGAATCCCAAGAGTTAGCATGTTGGATGTCGATAGGAAGCACAATTCCACAGTCGCTAGTCATACTGCTGACGACGAAAGATCGGCCACGAAAATTACTTTGGTGACTAGATTTATAGATATATTTACAATTAAAGAATCAGATAATCTGCTGTCTATAGAGTATATCCGCGAGAAATAGTATAGTGTTTTTACATATTTAGGAGATTTTGGATTATTAAACAGGAAGTTAGTAGAAATAAAACAATTCTAGTATAAAATATATCTAATTCGAATAAGTACCTTCCATATTGGAGGGTTTATATAAAATAATGTTTTTATTTCAGTGCCTTATTAGTATTATTATACATATTAACAGGGAGTAGTTAAAACAAGCAACTAGTCTCTAATATTATGTAGGTATATTTTGTTTAGGGCAGGCACTATGACAAAATACTAAACCTGTAATGAAAAAGCTTGGGAATCCCTGACTTAAGCTATAACGTGAGGCTATATGTAGGAAGCCTCTTAAAGGTTGGTATAAATAAATAATCATAAATGAAATGATTACAAAGTTTAACGTGTTGGTAAAACATTCTTCGATCAAATCGTTATTAAAAATCAGCTGAGATAATAGTTTAATGCTAAATAAATAAATGTATACTAATATATTAAAGCGGAAAAGTTCTTTTTTTGATTGTTTGTTTGTTTATACACGCTAATCTCTGGAACTACCAGTCGGATTCGAAAGATTATTTTTGTATATGATAGCCAGACTCTCGAGGAATAGTATACGCTATTTAAGATTAGGCTACAATACTCAAATAGCCTCAAATTTTTGTTACATAAGTCGGCAATCGAGGCCCTTCCGAACTGATTTAACCGCTTGCGCTGTTATACACTGTTTTACAATAATATTGGTCCCTAGTAGTAAATAAAAAAAAAACACTATATTAATTACGATACGTAAGCGAAGTCACTAGCAAAAGCAAAAATAAGACGCATATAAATGACATTTACTTTTCACTCGTAATGATTCGCCGGAAATATATCGGTCATCTCCCTAGTCCAGCGTAGCTAAGCCACGAACAAAAGCTTACAAAGTATCATGCTAAGCCGGTTCTTCGGCATTTAAAGCGTTATATTAAATTACGAAAGTAATAAAATCCCATTCTGTGTTCGCGACAAAGCTGTCCACCTCGAGAACGCAATTTCTCAAAACATTGTCGCATCATTTTTCATTGCATCAATCAGGACTCGGCTTGTGTGAATGAGTCTTTATATGTTTAGGGATGGCACTATGGAAAACTCAATACACTAATTTTGTATAGGTATTAAATTGTGATTGGTATTCAATATATGTTTGTTGTTTTTGTGTTCCGTGATGATTTTGTAAATTACGAATATTATTAGAAATGTATTGACATGAACATTAACATTTAAAATAAATTTATAAACGTTAACATCCCAGAGAATATAGCAAAACATATACCAATGATATACTTATACATAAAAAACATATTATGTATAGGTATGCCTTTACAGATTACAGATATATATGTTAGTATATTGTGTATTTATAAGTTCTATTCTATATTTAGTGCATTACTCAAAATCTTTTGTTAAAAAAAATCAGTACCTAATTAAATTAATCTTCTTCCTCACTTCTTCATCACCAAATCATTTTAGAAAAAAACAAAAGAACTTAATTAAAACAAGGACATGATTAAATTTTGCAATATCGTACATCCTTGATTACGCTTGTAGGGCTGTCTCATCATGTGTCAAATAGAGTGTGAGTCAATGAAAATTTTAATTGACGTATCCGACGAGTTTACATTGAACATCAGCAACGGACTGCGACACCTTAGAGACTCATATAGTGTGCTCATCAAATTTAAACTTTATCTAATTAAATTATAGTTTATTTTCAAAAAATAAATGTTCAAACATTGGTGTTAACTTAAATTGATCATTAACACTATAATAATAGGGTCTGAAATTGATTAATTTGAAAATGTCAATGTGAATCAAGTTGAAAGTCGTCAAAATAATGTACGCAAGAGAGGTGATCAGCAGAAGATAAGTTTCTTTCTTGCTCGTTTCTTATGCAAATATTGATACTGTGTTGGTGCCATTAATCAGACAGTATGGCAGCTTGGCAGGAGCCTTACAATGAGCCCTGAAAGCGTACATTTATAAATTTCACGTGTGCACAATACCATGGTACTGATATCAATCAAGCATGCTTTACGATCCGATTTCTTGTTTGAGTAATAGTATGAGATTAAGTATTCCCTAAGCGTAACATTTACTCGTTCGAGTTCAAAACATTAGTTTGTGGGACAAGGAAAGATTGGCGATGAAAGTTGCGACTGGAATATATTATAATCTCTATACCTACCTATGTCAGATTGCAGTATGCTATACAATATTATAGTATACACATTAGGCGATATTAGCTTTCATTATAATTATCTAGATAATTTATACTATAGTGTCTTAAGAATATTTATTTACAGAGCGTTGCTGTAATATTTTTATTTTACTTTTATTACCCAATTTTAATAACGATATTTCCATGTACTTACATTTCCATGGAGGTTTTTTCTTTACTTGGAGCTGTCCGACTGGTAAATAGCTCCACCCTACAGAAGAACGCAGCCAAATAACCTTGTGTTGTGTTGGGCTCCTTGAACACCAAGGAGGCCAAGAATTGAGGCTTCAAGGCCGGCGTCGCGCTAGTGATGCCTATGGTATTACGAACGTCCATAGGTTGCGGTAGCCGCTTGCCATCAGGCGAGCCGTATGCTTATTTTCCACCTGCGTAGAATAAAAAAAAGTGATACCAATATTTTTAGAACAATATTAGCAGAGCGAGAAATGTAATCAACTGTTATTGTAATTTTACAATTCTTAAGTTTTAACTGGTATATAAAAAACTATAAAATGTTTAACTAATAGGTACATGTTATAAATGTGAAAGTTTGTTTGTTTGGATGTTTATTACCCTATCACGTAAAGGCGAAAGCGTGCTACCATCTTGGGCCATATCGTCACTTAAGACCAGGGGAGATTGTGACCACAACGCTAAACCTATAACACAAAAAAGAGGTCCAACGAATGTTGAGTACATACTATAATAGTAGGATTAGTAGGTTGAAATGCCCAGAACCGGCAAATCACCACTACTACCTGCGGTTGCCATGAATTTGTCATATTATATTTCCAAATTTACTTATTCCGCTGTTCTAATAAATGTAATCCGCGGTTTCAATTAACTTAATTTGCGGTAATATGAGTTCCTGATATCATATGGGACTAGTAGGTTGACCTGATCCAGAACCGGAGAATCTTTTACATCTATAAAATTTATATTGTTTTCCTAACATCTACGCAAACGAAGTCGCGGGTACATCTAGTATTATAATAAAAGTTGGCGAAAAATGTTTACAATTATATAGGGAAAAGACGTTCATTTTAGTAAAGACATGATATTACGTTAGAGCGGCGTGACGACGAATAGATTAAAAACAGTAAGTACGTAAACAGCGATAAACTTATTCTGATTTAATTAAAAATAAAATTTATAAGTGTTTCTCTACAAAACGATAAACCTCTCAAGACTGTTAAACCAGAACTGAAGAGTGTTGAGTTTACAAACTTCACACGATTTTTTAGTAACTATTTCATATATGTATTTGATTTCTTTAGAGATTTCTTTAAACTGTTACGACATGACACAAAAAGGTTAAACCGTCCAAAAATGTTGCGACGTAACAGTATAATCTTGAACACTTATGGAAACAAGTCACAATATTTACAAAATGAGAATGGTAAAAACATCTGAAGAGCACACATGCTTCGCAGATTTGTTCGTAGGATGTTAACATTCGAAGTTTGATTCCATGTTTACATGAGTATTTAGAATGTTCTTTTTGAATACTTTATTTACATATAAACTACATACAGTGTTACCAACACTTTCCTTATTCACTCAATAAACAAATTAGCGACGATGATTTATATAAAAACATTAAACGACGTAGCAACCAATCGAATTGTAATACATACATAGATAAATCACGCCTATTTCCCAACGGGGTAGGCAGAGACCACGTCCTTCCACCTGCTACGATCCTGGCATACATCTTTAGCTTCTTCAACATTCATTAATCTTTTCATGCATGCTCTTTCTTCAGAACGTGGCCGATTTGATCGATGAATGTTCGTCTAGGCCTTCCTCTTTCAACGTTTCCTTTCACACTCGCATTATAGATTTGTTTAGTCATTCTTCTTTCATTCATCCTCTCAACATGCCCAAACCATCTAAGCATCCCTTTCTCAATCCGTTTTACTATATCTTCTCTCACACCACAAAGTTCTCTTATTACACTATTTCTTATCATGTCACTCAATTTCACTCCTGACATACCTCTTAGCGCTCTCATTTATACTGCATTTATTTTACTTTCATGATTTTTCTGCCACACCCAGCTTTCAATTCCATACATGCACCGCACATTCGCGCAGACCGAATGACACCGACACCCTGGCAGCCTCTTTTGGTGTTGGGTACTCCAGATAAATACGCCAAATAAATCCATCATTTGAATTGTAATAATTTTATTATAATTTTAAGTAGGCTTTGGGTTTGACAAAAAATTTTTTATTTTTATTTTCACGAGTTACTGAAAAGGTTACTGTATAAATTACACGATAAAACAGGAAATATGTATATAGAAAAAAAAAACATATTTTTTTTAAACACTATGAAATCATATATATCTGAATCAATATTATTCAGCAATTTCTATTTAAAATTGTGAAAGAATTAAAAATGAAGAGTTGGTAGATGAGATAAGATAAGATTTTTGGCGGCGACTATGGGAAGTTACACGCAAAGTAAAACTGTTTTAAATGTACTAAACAGCGCCCCTCTAACCACATATTTCGCAAGACCAAAGCGATGGCAGAAATAGCTAACTATCGGCTTCAAAATCGCAAATTCGTATTACATACCAACTGTTATGTATAAAACATATTCTTAATTAGCCATTATGAAACCAATATTTAGCGATCTTTGCTCGTAAAAAATACGACATTAGAGAACGAGGCCTAGTATTGTTACTAGTTACTTTTTCTTTGCAAAGAAATAAAGAATAACAAATTATCTGTTTTCGATTATTTCAATACCCATAAATAAATTGAATATAAAATGTTTTAGGTAATTTGAGATTTTTCAATATTTACGACATAAAAAAGATCTATTTTGAAAGTTAGCATGATGACCCAATCAAAGCCAAGGAACTACAAACACAAACCGTTTGTCTGTAACGTTATAAAGTAAATATATTAATCTGATAGTTTTAAAACACTATAAAACTTTCACAAAGTAAAATACCTTTAATAAAAACAGAAACGTAACAACAATCTTTCTTTTCCGTAATGGTAATGTAAGGAATGGTTTTTAAACTGCATGCCTTTATTTAGATTAAAAGAGTGAAAACAATTTAATCACAAACATCTAACGGTAAGAAAACTGGCATAACATTAAAAGAGCATCGTAACGACCACCAAGCCGTGCATATAACGTGTTCTGGGCGGGCCGCCCTCGCATAGGTACCACACACGCAATATGTGATGAAACAGTACGCAAACACAAATAAAAAAAATTTACTTTATTAATCATATTTCAATAGTAATTGTTTATTTTCATAACATCACTTCTTAATTATAAATATGTATATGTAATTCTTAAGATATTTATTGGTGTGTTTTTTATACAGTTCCTTTACCTTTCAAACGTGAGAACATAAGATCGAATTAGTTAGTTTTTACGACGCGATGCTTCTAAGATATAGAGTTTATCGAGAAATCCTATATCTATTTCGTTTTTTTTTTTAATTATTATTATTCTGAATAATAAATACTCTAACTTTACTTTAACTATTTTATCTGTTTCATTTCAACACAAACGTAACAATTTTTCTATTCAGAAACTATAAACTTATTTACTAAAACATTGAAACTAATAATACAGTGGTCACTATTTATTTTCTATATTATGCAATATTTCAAGTTAAGGTAACCATAGTTATAGTTTAAAACGCTAAATCCTATAAACGAAGAATTCAGCATTAATACTAATTTATATTGAACAATTAGATACCTTTTTATATAATGTATATCTTTACTAATAGACCTGAATCTGAATCAGTTGAGAATTGATGAAAAATTATTTTTTATAATTTTTTTTTTTTGTTATTTCTAAAAATAAAGTAATGACTCCTCAATTACGAAATAACTAATACTTCCCATCTACAAAATTTCATCAAAATCGATTAAGTTTTTTTTACTATGTATAAAAGTATTATCTATTAAAAATTCTGATAGTCTATCGATTGACCAATGACATAAGCCTTCCGTGTACAAAATTTCATAAAAATCGATCAAGCCGTTTTTGAGTTAAGTCCGGACAAACAGACAGACAAATAAGTTTAAGGGCATATTTGTGATTAGTATTCTTTATATAGTATGCCTGTCGGGAAATTTTGAAAAAATATTACATGTACAGACATGACTACAGATTTATTAATATATATCTATCTTTGTGGTGTGAAAGAAACGTTGGAAGAGGCGTTGATCAAATCAAGGACGTTCTGAGGAAAGGTCAGGTCAAGTGTACTCTAAACCGACGAGCATGCATGAAAAGATTAAATGAATATTAAAGCACCGAAAGATGTTTCCCAGGATCGTAGCAGGTCGAAGGACGTGGTCTCTGCCTACCTCGTTGGGAAATAGGCGTGATTTATGTATGTATGTATATAAAAAAGTAGATAATAATTAAATATAAATCAGTATTAAAGCTGAGCATATGACTTTTAGTGTTTTTATCGTTTATAGGTTTTAGCGTTAATGTCACAATATCACAGGATGTTAAACAAAAATGTGACCGAAAATGACATAAATTACAATGTATTAATAATCTTCAGGACAGGAACTATTTTATCTACGAGATATTAATAAAAAGACCCACTGCATCTTCACTATATATGGAAAGCAAGCCGCACGTGGCGCGCGGCCCGATATAGACGGAACAATTGCTGTACACAACGGCTGAGCGCGGCGTAACAACGGAGCTTTGTCTCCGGCCATGTGGACCTCGTCCGACGCATGTGCCAAACATCTGAAAACATTCGCATTCAGTTATTTATGTGTATGCTCAGACGTCATTATATGCTAATGAGTGCATTAGATAACTAGGAAAGAATGAAATCATCAGGATTGCAAAAATGTTCTCGCGTTCTATTTATTACACCACGAGATATGGTAAATCTTCGATTTATTATTAATCGTAGAAATCGATTGTACTGTTGTAATCATCAGCTCGTATTATTCCATGCCAGCAAAAGCGTCTCTTAGCATTTTCCGAAGTAATATCCAGTCAATTCCGCCGCTCTTCACGAGTATGTTACTCGTCCATGTGGCTTTTAGTCATTATAGTTTTCAAAAACGTAGTTTACTTTAGTATTCGTCTGTTGAAGCCGTGGTGGTTCCGGCTTAGAATTGACCCCTCCATCTCTACCCGTGGATGTCGTAAGAGGCGACTAAGGAAAAAAAAAAGCTAGGGGATGGGCAGCAGCATCCCCCACTTAAACAACAAAAAGCAATATCTGCGCTCGCCAACCCGCATGCCCAGCGTGGCGAGTATGGGCAAATCCCCCCAATGAAAACGACAAGAACGACCAGGCCCCCAGTCCCCGGCGGCCTCGCTATTCCTAGTTTCGGTAGCGGCTATGGTAACGGCGGGGCAGGGGGTGCTAAGAATCCCCGGAAGAGTTCCAGCTACCGACCCCCACGACAACTGGCCCTGGCAACATATAATAATCGCACTTTGAGAACTGACGAGAAGATTGTCGAGCTGGAAGAGGAAATAGACAAGTTACACTGGGATCTTATAGGATTATCAGAAGTCCGAAGACAGGGTGAGGACACGATAATCATGACATTAGGTAACTTGTTCTATTACAGGGAGGGCGACCAACAGTCCCTAGGTGGTGTCGGGTTTATCGTCCGGAAGTCTCTCATTAACAACATCGTGACCATCGACAGTGTGTCGAGCAGGGTAGCGTACCTGATACTCAGAATATCCAAAAGATATTCGTTGAAGGTCATACAGGTTTACGCACCGACCTCAGTACACCCTGATGATGAAGTGGAGGTTTTGTATGAGGACATTAGTAGGGCTATACATACCTCGAAAACCCACTTCACTGTTGTAATGGGAGACTTTAACGCAAAGCTGGGCAAAAGAGATGGTGAAGAGTTGGGAGTGGGGCATTTTGGTTATGGGCAACGGAACCCTAGGGGCCAGAGGTTGGCCGATTTTATGGAGAAAGAGGGACTCTTTATGATGAACTCTTTCTTCCAGAAGCCACCTCATAGGAAATGGACCTGAATGAGCCCCGATGGTTCCACGAAAAATGAGATAGACTTCATCATGACCACGAAGAGACAAATATTCAATGATGTTACTGTGATTCACAGAGTGAAAACCGGCAGTGATCACCGAATGGTTAGAGGCACATTGAATATCAATCTAAAAATAGAAAGGTCTCGCCTGATGAAGTCTACGCTCCGACCCTCTAATGCTCAACTCCAAAACCCCGAGAGCTTTCAAGTCGAATTGAAAAACCAATTCGATTGCCTAGATAGTTGCGTCTCCATAGATGATATTAGTAATAGGCTGGTAGAAACTGTCCATGCGGTTGGGTCCAAGTTCTTTAAAACTCACCGTAGCAATAGGACTCAAAAGATATCAGATCAAACCTGAAAACTCATGGCGGATCGGCGTGGTATGGCGCTGCAGTCTTCCGATGACGCTAAGTTTTATAGGCAGCTCAATAGATCTATATAGACACGATGTCCGGTCTTACAATACCAAAAGTATTAAAGAGACGATAGAGCGGAATAAAGGCCCCAAAGTGTTCGCAAGGAATGCATCTATTGGGCAGAGCTAGTTGACGAAGCTGAAAATGGATGATGGCAGCGTAGCGTCCACCAAGCCAGAGGTATTAAGGGAGATCGAAAGGTTCTATGGGCAGTTATATACCTCGTCAACTAAGCCTGTTACCAGCCCGGCTAAAGATCCGAGAGCCGGGCTGACCCGACACTATACCGAAGATATCCCCGACATCACCCTGTACGAGATTAGGATGGCCCTTAAGCAGCTTAAGAACAACAAGGCGCCGGGTGATGACGGAATTACATCAGAGCTTCTTAAAGCGGGTGGAACACCGGTACTTAAGGTCCTGCAGAAGCTCTTTAATTCCGTTATACTCGAGGGTAAAACGCCGGAAACGTGGGGCGGCAGCGTGGTGGTCCTGTTCTTCAAGAAATGTGATAAAACCATATTGAAGAACTATCGGCCCATCTCGTTGCTGAGCCATGTTTATAAGCTGTTTTCGAGGGTCATCACGAATCGTCTCGAGCACAATTTTGATGACTTCCAGCAACCCGAACAAGCCGGTTTCCGAAAAGGCTTTAGCACCGTAGACCACATCTATACGCTGCGGCAGATTATACAGAAGACTGAGGAGTATAATCTGCCTTTATGCTTAGCGTTCGTGGACTACAAAAAAGCCTTTGATTCGGTCGAAACCTGGGCAGTGTTGCAGTCTCTCCAGCGGTGCCGTATAGACTATCGATATATCGAAGTGTTGAAGTGCTTGTACAACAACGCCACCATGTCGGTCCGAGTACAGGAGCAGTGCACGAAGGCAATTCCTTTGAGAAGAGGCGTTAGACAGGGAGACGTAATATCTCCGAAACTGTTTACCGCCGCACTAGAGGACGCCTTCAAGCTCTTGGAATGGCAAGGACTCGGCATCAATGTTAATGGCGAGTACATCACTCACCTTCGATTTGCTGACGACATCGTAGTCATGGCAGAATCGCTGGAAGATCTTGGCACAATGCTCGATGGCCTCGACAAAGTTTCTCAACAGGTGGGCCTTAAAATGAACATGGACAAGACGAAAATCATGTCGAATATCCATGTGGTGCCCACCCCAGTATCAGTAGGGAACTCTTGTCTAGAAGTTGTTGAAGAATATGTCTACCTGGGACAAACAGCCCAGTTAGGTAGGTCCAACTTTGAAAAAGAGGTCAGTCGACGAATCCAACTCGGCTGGGCAGCGTTCGGGAAACTGCGCGACGTCTTCTCGTCCAAAATACCTCAGTGCCTCAAGACGAAAGTCTTTGACCAGTGTGTGTTGCCAGTGATGACATACGGCACAGAGACGTGGTCGCTCACTGTGGGCCTCATAAGAAAGCTCAAGGTCGCTCAGCGAGCTATGGAGAGGGCTATGCTTGATGTTTCTCTACGAGATCGAATCAGAAATGAGGAGATCTGTAGACAAACTAAGGTAACCGACATAGCCAAAACGATTAGCAAGTTGAAGTGGCAGTGGGCGGGGCACTTAGTTCGGAGAACTGACGGCCGTTGGGGCAGAAAGGTTCTCGAGTGGAGACCACGCACCGGAAAACGCAGCATAGGACGGCCCCCTCACTAGATGGAAAGACGACATAATAAAGGTCGCTGGGAGCCGTTGGGTGCAGGCCGCACAAGATCGGTCGCTCTGGAGATCCATAGATCCCATAGGGGAGGCCTATGTTCAGCAGTGGACGTCCTGCGGCTGAAATGATGATGATGATGATGATGATATTGATAAAAATAACTTTCTACTGCAAAGAACAAATTATTTTTTTTCCGAAATAAAAAAAGCATAGTAATTTAAAAATATGTATTTAAGAATATAATAAACTAGCTGTTGCCCCACGATTTCACCCTTGTTAAGTTTATACGAGAAACATCGTCAACGCACCTAGGCGCCTAGGTAGACAATTTTTATACTTTGTCTAATACTATCGATATTTTTATGAAGAATAAATTAATTTTTCAAATTATAATATAGCCTGTGTTACTCGCTAATACTGTAGCTTTATAATGGTGAAATAATTTTATCCATTACAAACAAAAAAAAAAAAAAAAAATTAAATCTTTCTTCTTTATAATATTACACACACATACCATTACGCCTGTATTCCCGAAGGGTTAGGCAGAGGTGTACTAATTAATGTACACCCACAGTTCGCCGAGTATGTTTATAAGTCCCATGTAATAGGGGGTGAGCCTATTGCCATTAATGGGACATGAAACTAAACTTCAAGCTGCTACTGAAAATTTCGTAGGAAAAACCCAATAACACTTTACTTGACCTGGGAATCGAACCCAGGACTTCGATCATAGAAAAAATCTTTGCTAAAATGGCTAAAATATTTGAAAGTTTGCTAACGAAACATACCAACATCCCCTGGTAAGGTATTTAAGAATCGTTAGAGCATTAGATTCATTGTATCGTCTCCATGTTAAACTTATTTCAAGAGATTATCTATTTCTAAGGTAGTTAACACACCCATCGATAATTTTGATTTCAAGTAATAAAAAGACAGAATAATAAACAGTGTTAGTTTGTTAGGGCGTTTGCATACAGACGTCGGGCCGCGCCGCGCCGCTAACAGCTGTACGGGCGAGTGTTAACCGCAGCTGTGATTTGGTCTACTATGTGAAAAGCAACACGGTGCGTTTCTCATACAGCCCAACTGTGAACGATGCTGAATTTTATAGGGGAGTTAAACTAACACCTTGCCAAATCATTATTACCTAATACTCATTTTATAAAACATACAAGCTGTTTAATGAATTTTTTGACTAATTCCAATCATAATCAACATAATTTATTACAGATACTGCTGTATTAAATATTTAGTGTTACTGTTTCTGAAATCGAGATGAATTTGAACTATTATTTGGAAATTAACAAGACAATTTTTAACAAAAAAGAAAACCAACTTCATTTATTTTGATATCTGCTAAGTCGAAGGACTAATACCAATGAAAAAAAAATGGAACCACCCTTGAGGTATCCCCTTTCCAACAAAAAAAGAATCATCTAAATCGGTTAATAAACAACGAAGTTATGGCTGAAACTCCATAAAAAAATTTAATTCGAATTGAGAACCTCCCCTCCTCCTTTTTTTGAAGTCGATTAAAAAAAGAGACTTGTTAAAAATAAAACGAATTTCCAAAATTCCAATCTAAGTATAGCTTGTATGGCAATTAAACAGCTAATAATACCAAACATATATAGATCCATAACACCCAGATATACAACTGACGATTATTATACTCATCACACAAATGTCAATAAATTGCGAGAAACGAACTGTCGAACTCTCGGCTCAATAGGTAGCGCTTACTACCACTGTGACACGAGATACATAAAAATTTATTTTGCTTCTCCCGATAGGAATTAATGAACTAATTAATTTGAACTTTACATCTTAGGTAGCTAATAAAATATGATTATTACATCAGGTGCAAAAGCATACTGGAAGTGGAAAATAATTTTGCAGATGACTATCCTGATCTTTTCAGGACGTTAAATAATTTTCTGTAGCCATCCATTAATTATGCCAAAAGATGCCTACTTTACTTTACGGACATCGGCCTCCCTCAACTTTCGGTCCTGCGTTGCTCGTATCTAACGGGTTCAACCAAACTTCACGTGGTTGTCGGTCCAGCTTGCGGCGGGTTTGCCCACGCTGCTTCTCCAAGTGGACGGTCGCTACTCGTGAACTCTTAGGCCTCATTGGTTATCCGTTCTACGAACAATTTGCTTCGCCCGCAGCCACTAAAGTTAATTTCATTTCTGATTCGATCACCCAGAGAAACTTCATTGGCTTTTGAGTGACCTTGAGCTTTATTACGAGGTCCATCGTTACCGTACATGTCTCAGTATCACAAGTCATAACATACTCTGATAGAATACTTTTTGAGACATTGCAGTTTATTTTTTGTATAACAAATAAAAACTAAAATATTAGGTCCTTACCTAAAAAATTGGCGTTTTGTTGATCTGGTCACTTTGATCTCAAATGTATGGCGTTTGGTTAGGAATTCTAAATTCAAATTTATTTCAAATTGAAGCTTGTGTATTTGTGTTTCGTATTTAGTGATTTATTTGTTTTCGCAGCATTTCATTTTTCATTAACATCGTTCTTTTCACAAAATGGAAAACTTATTATATCGCGTTATTTACAAATATGAGTTCCATCGTCTCATCAGCGCTACAGAAACAGCTCGAAGGATTAATAATGTGTATGGGGAAGCTTCTATAAAAGAAAACACGGTGCGTTTTTGGTTCCATCGATTTCTTTCTGGAAATTTTAACCTACAAAATAAACGGCCGGAGACCCTAGTTGATAATGGAGAATTAAAAGTGATCGTGGAAGCGGATCCATCGCAAATCACATTAAAGTTAGCAGTAGGCTTCGGTCTAAGTGATAAAACAATTTTAATTCACTTGAACCAATTTGGATAAGTAAAAAAGCTCAAAAAAGGGCACCGCATGAACTGATTGAAGCACACCAACAAACACGCATTAAGTGCTACGTTACATTACTCAACCGTATAATGGAACATACTTCGATTGATTAAATGTATAATTTCATAATATTTTTTTCGTTGTACTTTTTCCATATAAAACGCTATTTAATTTCTTATGTAAGGACCTAATAATATTTACAACATAACCGTGAATAATGGATAACACTTCTCACAGTATCTAAAAAATACTATCATCCATAGATAGGAAGAATGTGTAAGTGTTGGACATAAAGATTTATACTTAAAATATATATTATGTACTTCAGGTGTCAACTGCTACTTACATGAAAGCGATAAATATTTATTCATATTGTTTCACCCTTAAACTAAACAGTCGACATAATTCCACAGACATGTTATTATAGGACCAACATTAAAGTATTGCTTTTAACAATAAAAGAATGAAGAAAACAAACTTTGTAAACCGAAACAACCAAACAGTCGGCTACCAGCATCCAAAAAACACAAATAAACCAATAGAGGCGTCAAAACCAACAATGGTACCATATCGCATCATCTACAATTAGGGTCACGAATAATTGACGCTGAAGGTATGAAAAAACCGACATTCATAACCCTCATAAGTTAAAGTGAATCAAGATATCGTGCCCCGATACACCTGGCTTTCACCACGGCTTAGTCTGTTTAGTTATAGGCACTTGAATCCAATAATACTTTTCACGGCTCATTGGTTTCTGAATGGGGAACGTATAACTGTAAATTCGACAATATTGTGTTATGCGATTTTTTTATTTATTTATTCCCTTAACAATTATTTTAGCGCTGATAGCAATCTTCGACTGTTCGCGCATATCTTGAATTTAGATCAAAACAAAATATGTGGGTTCGATAATTAACGGTAGGTATGTAAAACTTATAAAAATTTTAAAAATACTTTATATCCTTTGAATTTAGAATAAACTTAGAATAAACAAATAATAGATCTTTTATAAAACATTGATTACAACCACTGCGAAATATATTATAACAGCCTACATTACCTTATGCAAGTTAATCAAAAGCAAAATGTTTAAAATAAACCTAAAAGTGGACTTCATTTAAATTATTTAACACGCTTCTCCCTTTATTTTGTTATTGAATGTATCATATATTATTATATCATAATTCATTGTCTTTAATAAACAATATAAGGATTAGAATAAATACAGCTTAAAAAATAATTTAAGGACGGTCATATATAAGAAAAACAAAAAAGTCTCGTCATCACTGTCGATATGGTTCCCCATTTAAAATCTCTTAACACGTATAATCCAATGTCCTTACATCATGAACAATGAAAGAGCAAAACGAATCCGGCTAATGGACCTATAGTTCCTTTATCAGAATCGAGTTAAGAGTCCTCACAATAAAGGCTGCTCCCACGCGATGTCACAACACCCTAACCTTGTCCGCCAGTTACAGTTGATCCGTTATACCTCGTACATTACTGTCAACAGATTTGATATCACAATAATAAGTTTGCATATTAATAGATCAAGCTTAGTTGGCCGCCACATTACAGAATGACGTCACAGTAATACGGGTGATTCAATCCGCTACTCCCCATTATTCATTATAGTAGCGATTGTGGGAAACTCAACTCAGTTTTTGTTATAAATCTGTGGGAGTTCCGTTTTGACGTCGCAATAAGAGCTCTTTGTTTAAATGCAAACACTCTTTATACAATTGTATGGGAAATCATTGAACGGTTTTAATAATTCTTCATGGTTTATCAAAATAAATCACGATGTTTTATTAAAGCTATGGTTTCCTATTACCTACGTTATGAAATGATAATTTTATGAGTTATGAAAATAGTATATAGGTACATATAACTCAAGCATACTTATTTTATAAATCAGGAATCATAATTTTGTATTTGAGTGTTTGAATATTTTTGGATTTTTTTAGCTTGTCAGGACAATTATTATAATTTTAAATTTGCATGTTTGCATATTTTTGCGTATTTTAGGCCATCAACATTTTCTATATATTTAAGCCTTTAATTCAATTCCTTGTAACCCCTATAAACGTTTCCAAAAATGTTACAATATATTCTTTATTGGTTATTTAAAAAGCTTTGACAGACATTTTCATGTTTCTATCATCAAAAGTGATGGGAATTGCACATAAACTTTCACTTCCGTTTTTACCCCTTAAAAAATCATTTCTTATTTCGTCTCCTACTACGTCACAAAAGTAAATCACTGTTCAAATTTCATATTTAAAACTTCAGTAATTTCGGTTTTGGTGTTTGCAGGACGTGTTCTTCCATGTTATAATATATATGATTGTGTAGAATCGCTATTCTAAAAACCAGAATTATATCAAGTATTTCATATAAATGCTCCTGTTGAACCGATGAATGCTGTGAAAACCTAGTGATAAATCATTTTTTCTACGTCTCACTCACGTCAAGCTGATAATCTGTCGCTAAGTACTTCTTAGTGCATGCCGACAGCTGAGTTATATTTCCATTAAAAGAATTAACGTGTCATTTAATGAAGACTCTATTTTAAGAGAGGTAGTGCTTTCTCTATGCTTGGGGCAGTCCGACTGGTGGAACGCCTCCACCCTACAGAAGATCGCATCCAAATAACCTAGTGTTGTATTTCTGCACTTCGAACTAAATCCAAATGCTTTTAACTTTTGAGTTTACATCAAATATTATCATTTAATATAAAAAATTGTTACAAAAACTGAAACGTAAAGCACCCTCGCCCACATGAGCGGTAATGTAAAACGGTCACGTGACCGCCTCGTGCAGCAGATCCCCTCCCCCTCTCTCCATGCGATTTTCCCGTCCCCGCGCCTTAATTACTCCGATTGGAGATTGTTAGGTATTTGTTCACAACGCACGCACGTGTACGGACGTCTGCATTATTAAATGCCTTTTACGCTTATTGCGAATTAAGCCTCCCCTATAATATAACAGGCAGCGATATTAATCCTTATGTGACACGTTCTATCACATTGTAAGCGATTATTACTAAAATGAGCATTCTAAAACCTCTTTAATAAAGTCGATTTAAATGTGTAATAGATCTTATAATACCTCACTAACTTAATATTTTAATACTATCATAAATACTTGTAAGTATTGTATAGTAATAAATGTATGTATTGATTTTCTTTCCTGACTTGTTCTAGTCACACCGTTCCAACTAAGTTTATCATAAACTAACTGTGCTTGCGACTTCGTCGGCGTGAATTTTCGTATGCAGCAACGACGGTAAAGGCCATTGTATGTGGGGCTCACGCGGTACTGGACAGTGCTACTTTAGTTTATTTTATTTTCACGGAACTCTAATTATTTTTAATTCTAAAATAAAAGTAACTTAAGTTACTCTTTATAACATCAGCTACCCGTCAAAATCGGTCCAACCAACAAATAGAAAGACAGACAGACATAAATTTTAAAAATTGGTTTTTGCTATAATTAACGTATATACTTTCATATATACACATTTAATAAAAAGTTGTTATTTTAACATTACAAACATACATTTCACTTTTATTTATTTGTATAGATAGATTAACTAAAAATCATCATCATCGTCAATATGAATATCAATCAATACACAGTACAAAGTAAAGTCGCTTCCCACAGTCTGCCGTTCTGTACGCTTAGATCTTTTAAACTACGCAACGAATTTTAATGAGGCTTTCACTTTACCTAGTTTAGAAATTTTTACGGAAGGTTTATTTATACAATACATTCCAATTAAGTTCTTGTAAGTATAGTACACGAAATTCAATGATTTGTAATCAATTCGCTGAAAAATGATTTTCGGGCGCCTACATGGTTTCAGCTGGCTAAACGTGTTGAAATAGATCAAAATAATCCGCTATGGTCTTGGCCCGCTTATACCCTCTGCTATGCTCGGTAAGCAATTGTCAATACGCAAAATAGTCAATTTTCCATGGTTCATTCGAAACATAAACCTCCATAAAGTTATGGAACTTCCTTCGATTGAATCTGAGATTAAAACTCTTCGCAAGGAGCTATTTCGACAGAGCGTCAATCTATCTGAACCCGTTAGTGGCATCCGTCGCAACTTGCACTACTGTCACAGACGCCCCGAAGGCAAAACGTACGCCACGGAACATTTTTACCGACCCCGATGAGGAAATCACAGTAGCTAAGGCGTCATACCCGTCCGTCTCTTCAAACCAAGCGTGCTTACTAAAACTACCATTCCCTCCGCAGGGGACGGGCGGTTAACTTCGCTACCGTATACCCGCCACGACCACCCTCTCTAGCGGCGACTCAAGCCTAGGTCCGATCATCCGGTATGGAGCCCTTGAGCCAAGCATCCGGTAAAGCTGTCAAAGCCTGTAATGCCTCCAGGGCTTTTAAGGCTAAAAGTATAGTCAGTAATCGAAAAAAAAAATGATCAAATTTTTTTTTTTAATAATTGTAGTTCTTCAAAAACCCTAGAGAAAAGTCCGCGATGGCATGTCTATCTCCTAAGGTTCACTCACAGTAATCATTTTTATCTCATCATAATAATTAAAAATATTACGTTATTTGCGATGCTATTTTCTTCAGTTCAGTATTAATCTTTATTCAGATTAATTTGTTAGTTAACTTAGAGATTTAATTCAGATTGGAATTGTCCTTAACAGTTTTCCATTTAAATGAATACCGTAGATGATATCACGAATTCAAAATTACGTGCGACCAAAGAAATCCTTCTCAGCAAAATGGTCGCGGTCAGTTGGACGGCACACCTAAAATAAATTTTGCGTCACGAGCTAAGCGCACTTTCCGTAACTATGCAGCTACGTACATAACATACCATCACGCCTGTATCCCCGAAATGTTAGGCAGAAGTATACACCCACAGTTCGTCGGGTATGTTTTAGGTCCCATGTAATAGAGGGCGAGCCTATTGCCATTAATCGGGCACGAAGCCAAAACCCAATAACACTTTGCTCGACCTGGGGAATCGAATGTAGGACCTCGAGCATAGTAGGCGCGTTTTGTCGTTTTGTAGCATTACGCTAATGAGGTATTATGTAGTTATGAAATATCAATATTAAAGCGATAAACTTTAAATCAGATTTTTTTTAAACATAATATACCTACACCACTTTGTATATTGTACCCGTGCGAAGCTGGGACAGGTCGCTGGTATGTTATAAAAAAGTTATTAGGTACTATATATTGTTCAATTATATATATTAAATAATCTCATATTATTGTGTCACATATTGTAGGTAATTTTCCCACGGCATTTTAACGGGATCCAGACCTCAGTGCAATGGTCACGAGTTCACACAACAACTCCCGCATGCATGCATCATATTCATACACCGATTTTATACAGAACAAAATTACATGCCGTGGTTGTTCGAAAATAAACGATTACATTGTATCTTAGCGATATAATTATTATAAGTGTACCAAAACGGACTTGTTACAAGTTTACCTTTTTTTTAAATAAATTAAAGCTTTTTTAACACTGTATAAATAATAAGTAATGCATTTAGGGTTTACACTAGTAGGAAATCACTTGCTTTGTTATACTTACCTAGGTAAAAAATAATCAATAATAATATGTCGTTAGTAATAATTCTAGTTATACCAAAACAAGCATTCCGTAGAGAACAGGCAATAATTACAAGAATTGTCAATTTAAATGAACCGGCCTATTAGTGAGTCCTTTTCTTATACAACTAAGGTAGCAAACAAGCATACGGCCTGCTTGATTGTAAGCGGCTACCGTAGCCTAAAGACGCTTTTAATACCATAGGTGTCTCTAGTGCGTCGCCGGCCTTGAACCCTCCTACCACAAGGAGCTTTGAATAACACAAGGTTATTTAGTTGCGGTCTTCTGTATGGTGGAGGTATTCCACCAGTCGGACTGCTCCAAATACATAGAAATCTCCAAACAAATTTACACTTGTGGTTTACTTATAAGCACTTTACACAGTGTATTCACTTATAATCAAAATCAAAATAATCTTTATTCAATTTAGGTCCTAAGAAGGCACTTATGAATGTCAAAACACTACTGCCTGTTCGGAAAATATTCCAGACATCGAGGAGAACCGGTAAGAAACTAGATCGGGTTTATATATTTTTTTTATTAATTGTACAAATGTTAATATAACAGATACATTAATAATATATTACTGGATGCACAAAGAGGGAGTTACTTCCAGACATCACTATCATTCACATAATGATCCGCCCTATAATAACCTTTTGACAGTAAAACCCGCTTGACATGGTCCTTAAACTTGTCCGGCAAATCAGTAATGTGCTTCGGGATCTTGTTATAGAACCTAACACTATTACCTAATAAACTTTTATTATTCTACACAGTACGATTAATTTATCTTTATTTCTAGTATTTACATTGTGGTGATCTTTGACAAAATCCAGCTTGTCTAAGTTTTTACGAACTTAAATTAAGTTATCAAGGATGTATTGGGAGGGCAAAGTTAAAATATTAAATTCCTGGAACTTGTTCTTTAGAGATTCGCCGGGTCTCATATTGTAAATTGCTTGAACTGCCCGCTTTTGTAATATAAATATGGTATCTACTTCAGCTGCTGAACCCCACAGCAAAATACCGTAAGACCGTATGCTATGAAAGTAAGCGAAGTGGACTAACCTAGCGGTGGCAATACCTGTTAACTGGCGAAACTTGCGTAGGTACTGCGAATGCAGCAGAACTTAATCTTCCCGCCAAAGTTTTAGCTTAAGTATTAGCATACTGTGGTCAACGCAGTCGAAGGCCTTTGAGAGATCACAGAACACAACGATTGCATCCTGCGACTCCTCCCAAGCCCTATATATATATATATATATATATGACTTAGCAGTGTTGCACCAGCGTCAGTGGTTGATTTAGATTTTGTCAAACCATATTGCCAACTATCTAAATTCAAAATACAATCCTTTTTGTGAATTTTAATACGAAATTGTAAAGGTATTTAAATACTTTATCATAATATTATTATAATTTGAATCGATTGACGTCATTGTCGATGTTGTTAGAGCTATTTTAAATTGTTAAGCATAACAACAATGAGAAAATACTAAACTTCAATACACAGGTTTATCTTAAGCCTGTGTTTACTTGTCCTCAAAGACAATTGTCCAACGTCACAGATAACATTCTCATTTTACGACAGCCGACATATCACACGTTGTTAAAAATAAACTATATATTTATAAATCAACGTAATGGAAAAAATATCTAACGTCTTAGTTCCAAGAATTAAATGTTAAATATGCTAATTTATAAATGTTATAACTGAAATTTTACGCCAAGCAATTAAAAAACTAGGTACCTCAATCACTGAAAATGCTAAGCATAATTTTCTAAATTTATTTATTTATAGCGTAAGCTTGCTCAAAAATTGCCAAATTTCAAAGGAATATGATATTGATCCAACCTCTATTAATAATCGAACTATAACTGAAAATCTAAATACATAGGTATACCTATTATATTTTACTAATAAAATCGAATACCTTTAGACCGATCACCGTGAAACTTGGTAGATCGAAGGGTTTTTATGGAGAAGTTTTTTATACTATCCCCAAACACGTTAGAACGTATATGGTCGTGGTATTGACTACTTTAAAGGGCAGAACGTCTGACAAAGCAATAAAATATCACTGCTTTACTACCTTTTACTAACTTTTAGAAATAAAGCACGAACGTGTGTGTGTAAGATAGAGAAGAAAGAGTTTATCTTCTTTTCAGTTATATAAGCGCTGTTTTGTGCTTAAATTTTGGTATATTAAAAGCTAAAGTCATCTCATAATTTTAATTTGTATAAATAATTTATTTTTCGTATTTCAATACACCCTAACTGTTGGAATAAGTTATCTAATAAATCATAATTTATACTACACTAGCAGTGCCTGCAGCTCCGCTCGCGTGGACTATATACTGCCATCTCTCGCCCGCACGCGCGAATCGTGCTGCCCTCGCTTCCATCCACAGTGGTCGCGCACCTGTTTGTAAGTTTTTATTTATTTATCTTTGGGGTTTGGTCAATCAGTGACCATGTCACCCCTGTGAATGTCCCAAAAAAAATTAATGATGAAGTAAATTTAATACAAACACATGCTGGAAACAAAGTATGTACTACGATCTTCAAGTTTAATGGTTTCTAATGCCCGTCATTACCAGTTTGTAAAGCATCCTTGCTTCCTCAGTTACAAGTATGCTATTACATAGCCCAATACAACGCAATGAATTATTAATTTTATCTTGTAGTACACATGTCTATCAGGTTGGTTTCGCACACATTCTACCATTATGTGCTAAGCATCTTCTATACTATTACACAATCGAAAGTTAGGATACGAATTACCTTTTATCAAACATAACTATTCAATGGAATGTGTCCTGAACGTAGTCGAAAGGCAGAGTTACTAATTCAGGGCGACCAATTTTGAATTTATCAAACCAAGTAAAGGAGTTTTTGGCGGGATCTTGAAGTGATATGTTGTGGTTTTTATTTTTAATTCAATTACTTAGGTTTTGACCCTATATTATGTAATATTGGTGGCATTTTGCGTGATATAGTTTGGTTTTTGCGCATAGGTGAAGTGGATAATAAATATTAACAAGAGCGTGCATTCTGGAATCACACAAAAATTCCCTAGATCGTTCTAACAAAGCGGCCACCATCTTGTTGAACGTCACTTTTTATATAATGTATATACTACGAAAGCTTGAGAACATTGACGCTGGAAAATTTTACTAAGACTTTAAAACATTGACACGGAAAACCTCACTTTGTATATTGGAAAATGTTATGAAGGCTTAAACACATTGAAACTGGCAAGTGCTTTTGCGGCGACAAAACAAGAAGAAGAAGAAGAAACCAAGTAAAGCGCGTCTGTATGGTTTTGTAACATATGCCTTTATTAACTGATCGCTCATAAAAATATTCTTTCCACATTTCACAACATTGTTTTCTTATGAGATAAAGAAGATCAGTAAGTATGGTTTACATTGGTAAGGTATGCCGTTAATAAGAGCATCTTTTGCCAATCGATCCTCTTATTTGTTTTCTATTAAACCTATATGGGATGGTATCCATTGTAGAATAATATATATTTTTTTTAGAATTTAAATTTTGTAACTATCGCAAAGTCTTGTATGCTATCAGTGTTCCTCGAACTCGCGAGGTACACCGAGCTAAGTTTTGGAGTGCACTTTTCGAATGTTTCCAAACAACAGATCAGTAAAACAACATAACACCCATCTTTTAAGGAATCAATATATGCTAGTGCTTCAGCAATTGTAATTAATATTGCGTGCATAATTTATATAGAAGGTTCGATACTAAATTTAATACGATAACATGATTTTAAGATCTACAATTACAATTAATTTGATATAATTATATCTCATAGAGTTTACTCAGCGTAAGCCATTTAAGCGCTTCAAAAGCGTCTTTTCTCCGATATGATTCACCATTATCGTCACCGCTTTAAAAAAACTATATGTATCAAGTATGTAGTTTTCGCGTGAAAAAAACATAAATGAACAGAGAGATAGAGAGACGTTGAGTTTTATGTAGCTTTAATAATTGAATGTAAAAAAATCACAATGAAATAATGTCAATTTCTGGGTCATATAACATTACAGGAAAGTTTTATTATGACGTCAAAAAGTCAAAAGCGTACTTGACGTTACGCGCGTGCACAAAGATCGAGCGGCAGGCAGTCGCTCGATAATTATCCTGACCTGTGACCCACGCAGACCGCTTCCCACGGCCGGTGTTCACACGAGAAATGCCCGGTTCCCATCGGAACCTGAGGTTTTTCATCCGTTCCGATACGAACGCCGCGCCGCGCCGCGCTACGCTGGTGTGTTTATACACTGTCATGCGACTTGAACTTCCTATTTTATGAAATACCTATAAACGAACTACTACAAACTTATAAATTGAAATCCAGTATATTTTGACTTTCACTTTTTTAATGTCTTTTTAAATTTTGTGAAATACTTAATAATTGATTCGTTATTCGTACATTACGTACAGAACTATCACTAACGTAATTTATACAACGAGTAGATCGGTAATAAAATTGCAGTATTGTTTTTCAACATAATTCAATCCATTCGTCTGTTTTTGTGATCCCTAAAACTTATTGGTCTTTAAAAAAATTGAATCAGTTTTTACTCAGCGATCGCGTACCATCGTCGGCCTCGTCTTCTCTTTCCATCAAGTGTGACTGAGGCCAAGCGTCGAGCAGTACTTCAAAGGTCTTGAAAAATGACGAATTTTTTTTACTGTTTGATTATATAGTAAAACGCCATACTTTATTTGTCGATGCCGACAGACGTTTGATGACAACTTACAATAGAAAGGTGGTTCCCAGTTAAACGATCGCTACAAAATAAAATCTGTGTAAACAACTAGACCGACGTAGCCCTAAAGTACAAATTCCACCAAAAAAGAAAAGAGAAAAAAATGTTTTGAAATCCTTCAACAATAATAATGAGTATATTACCTATAGATGCATAATATATACTACCTGTGAATTCTAAACTGCACCTCATTGATAATAATCCTGATTATCGACCGTTGTTGAAAAATTAAAATTGGAAATGTGCACACGCCCCGCGCCACACCGCCACGTGTCCGAAAAGCAAGTAATGAGCCCGCACCTGCACGCTACGAATTATAGGATTTCTCGCGCCCTCCCGTGAGACCGGAGGGAACATATCAGAATCGAAATGTTTGCTCTGTCAATATGCACACATCGAGAAGTAATAACGGCGAGCCAATAATGTCTGGCCTGTTTATTGCCGCTGGCTGGGATATTGTATTACTGACGTATCTTATATTTAACTAACCGTGCCCCACGGTTTCACGCGTATTAAATTTATTCGACCAACTGCTTCGCGCTGCCGCCTACGCGGCCATGTAGCTTATCGTTGTTGTCACTTCCCATACTTACATACAGTTTTCCAGATTGTTTGACTTTAATGACTTAGAGCCAAGCCTTAGAGTCAAGTAACCTTCCACAATAATTTGATGAAATTCTGTATTAAATTTGACAGGTAACTTATTATTAAAACTTAGCATTTTTTTATCATTCATTTAAACTCTATAGCTTTATAGCTACACACAAAATAAGCAAAAACGTAATCTTATTTATAATTCACGAAAAAGAATATAGTTCGTAATCTTTCCCCACGAACAAAATAACGAGTGCTCTTTAAAGCCGTGTTATGTATACTATGTCTAATATAATTTAAGATCATGAGAGTTTTTACACAAACTTTGACCTATTTTATTTTCTAACATTATTTTTCTTTTCTCTAAGTTATTCTTCCTTAGGTGAGTTATAAAAAATATAGTTAAATTTATACGACGCCCGCACACACATTGTAACAAAAACTCAACACTATGAAAATACTTAGTAAATCTTTTATTTTATCGTGGTGAAGATATTATGTGTCACATAAAACATCGAGTGTGACTATTCAAAGAAGTATATATCCACTTTTTTTAATTCTCACCTAGAACCTAGAATCTAGAACTAGACTATAGGTAAATCAATTTGAGACGTTTTTGTGTTTGTAGTAATGTAGTTAATGCACACAGTGACTAATACCGGAATAAACCAATTTACGTTAGCTACCACGTGGTGCGTAGGTACTCTTACTACAAGCGTACGCTATACATTACTTACAAGTATACTATACCGTACCGCCACATCACCTCTCCAGCGGCAACTCAAGCCTAGGTCCGATCCTTCGGTATGGAGCCCTTGAGCTAAGCTCGCGCGATACAGTGATACTGCACTTACAATCACTAGCTAACAGACACCTTTACAATGCGCCCCATACTCATGCACATAACACAGGTACATAGGTTCTGTAAAGGACCTTTTTCTTTTTGGCTAGTTAGACTTAAACCAAAATGCCAGATTGGTAAATGCATAGGCGCATGTTTCTTCCTTCCTCCCAGAAGAAAAAGTATAGTTAGTTAGATCGAATTTTACGAATAGGGAATTAGTTATATCGCGACTTATTTGCATGTACGGCAACTGTCTAAGCCGAGGATTAGCACTTTTGCCACCCTTGAGCTTGTTATCTCGCTTTCGCGGTTGAGTGCCTTCCGCGCTCGCCTGCATGTCCGGTGAAGCTGTCAAAGCCTCTAATGGCTCCAGGGCCCTTAACGCTAATAGTATAGTCAGTTAGAAAAAATAACCACACCGTACACTACTACAAACTCAAAAACGTCTCCAAGCTGATTTAGCTGTATATCCTTAAACCAATTCCCCGTAGGTATCCGTGAGGTCGTCGTTAAGACAAGCATACAACCGCATTTTCTAGTAATTATAATAATAGAAGTAGATCAATCGGAGTATATCACGCGATGGGAGCGGCACGCGCCCGGCACTCCCACGGCACACGCGAGGGTGCGCGCCTCCGCCCCGGGAAAACCTTATAACAATACTACCTAAAGCCCTTCATACATTATTGAACAATAACGATAAGTAAATGGGATGATGAACTTCGATTGTCAATACTATGAGAACAGTTTGTTACTCAGGTTGCTTTGAAATTTAAGGGAATATACAAAACAGAGTATGTAGGTGGAAACATACTTTTAACGTTTTAACTCGTGACGCGATGCGACGCGACGCGGAGAGTAAAGGACAGAACTATGCTATAAACCGAGATAGACAGATGAGCCGACGTTGCGTCGAGTGTTAATAATGTGTTTTTGTGGCCATATAAATTAATACAATTTGTTTTAACACATAAATTGCTTTGTTCGAATCTGTACTTATAAAAAGTTCAAGAGATTGTTTTATTGTTTGAACGTGCTAATATCTGAAACCACTAGTCAGATTTTAAAATGTATTTTTGCATATATTGTTTTAACTATATAACTTCAAGCTACAACCCTACGAACTAGATCAGAAACCATGAACGTCAAGCAATCTGGCAAGGTATAGGCAAGTACGGGAAATGAGAACAACGGTATACTACCTACATGGAAGCGTTGGTGGCGGCCCAATGAAGAGTTTGAACCCCAACATTGTTTAGCCGATGAGCAATGGAGCAATTAAGGTCGGTAGATCTAAGTGTTTTTCCTTCATTATGAAGGTTTTTATGCTATACCCAAACGCTATTAACGCTATGTAGGTGGTACTGTAGTTGATTAAAATACTGGTAGGGATCAGCTGATATTTTATAAAATTTGGAAAATCAAATCGTTATTCAAGTGTAATTTGTTATTTTAAGAGAATTTGTTTTTGTACTTATAATAGCAGCTAATGAGTTCTATGAAAACAGTTAAGCAATAAAAAAAAACGAAGAATTTTGAAATGTATAAGTAGATACAATAATAATATACACGCTAAATTATAGTCATACCTGAAGTAACTAATTTCACACTTCAACATTTCTAAGGTCCATAAGACACATCTATGGACCTGAGAGAACAATAGGACTTTAATCTTTTTGCGTCTTGTCTACACAAAACACCTGAGAATTGTCATCTCCCAAATTCAAGAAAACACAAGAGGAATAATAGCAGTTTTGTGTTTTTAGAATTCGGTTCAACGAAACGTTAAAGTTGAAACCATTATATAAAATAATTAGTAAACTTAAATATACATAATCTATGAATATTTATATCACGAAGACAAGGGATTATGCATGTTGATATTAATTCCCAGCCACATAAATATATTTATACTTATATTTTTATTTTTATACTTCACCTGGTCTTAAGTATCGTAGTACCTATCGTACCTTTCAAAAACAGCAATAATCACTGAAATTTGAAAGGCGGTCTTAATGTGACACCTCCCATACGCAAAACTGCGGATATCATATTTCACCTACATATTAGAGGATGCGTTATGTTTATAATATTATTTAATTATTACTAATCAAACCATAATATATATTATATACTAGATATGATACAGGCATACATACAAGGTTTTAGATAGTAGTCTTTAAAATACGAAAGAAACTTGGTTTATATGTTTTAGTATTCATAATAAAACCACATCTTTCTATTATTGGAACATAATCTTATATACTTTGTTTAACATAAATAAGGATGTCAGTAGCATTCATTAGCATCCATCTACTTTATATAAGTAATACGTCATAATAAGGATATTAGTGCTAATGATCTCACCTGTAAAAACTAAAGAGACCTTGACGTGCACGTGCATCGTGCCTGTTCTGTTCTTCTTTAGTATTGTTTATTTATCATAATTAAATAGTAACGACCAAAATAATTATGTAGTGTTAACATGGTCTAAACCATCGAAGGGTTTTGTAAGATGTTCAAGATATAGGTAAGTACCTATCTTGATAAGTGCAGGCAATTATATAAGTATATTTTTATGTCGTTAGTAAAATAAAGTTTAGAAAGATACAAATGATAGGCGATTTCAGCTCAAAAGTACCTAATATTAATTGTGAGAATTAAAAAAATATTATTTTATTGATAATTTACTAGGACGCAGGATGATGTTCATGAAAATAACTGAATAAAATTAAGTAATAATATAGAAAGAGAGATGTAAATTGTAACGGAACCAGTATTGATTGGATTTTACTTTAAGAAAAAAAACTATTAATAACATACCTATTCAAATTATTTTTTCTTTGTTTGACAAGACGTTTTCTAATACTCGCCTAGCTAGACTCTTAGGTTCAAAACATATGGCCAGTCAATTTATCAAAGTGATGCAACAACAGTATTTGAGAAATTAAATTTGTGCGTACTATCTTTTATCACATTATTCCGTTTTTTTTTTAGAACTGACTATACTGTTAGCCTTAGGGGCCTGGAGCCTCTGATGGCTTTTACAGCTTTAACGGGCTTGGGGACGAGTGCTTATGGCACTCAGCCGCGACCATATTTCTTATCCTTCTTCTTGTCCTTATCCCACCTAAATAGGGTCGGTAAAACATGATTCCTTTTCCACTCTTCTCTGTCAACTGTTATCTTTTATACACATACCTACTACTTCATCCATACCCTCTTCAGTCTTACCCTACTCCTATAGACATCCATCTTTATACTTTACATTTATCAAGTTATTATATAACTTTCATCCCCCCTTATGGCATGCCCATATCACGCTAACCTATAATTACTCTTTATCTGTCACTTGTGTTATTTTCATACTTTTTCTAATATACCCATTGCTAATCTATCTACTTTAAAATTTGCATCTTTGTCACGTATATAACCTTCTTTCGTCCATCTCTTTCGTTGACCAGCAATCACATCACGATAGACCTTAAAATGGTCTTATACATTCAGGGAAATATTAAACTAAATTGTACTGAACATCACCTGATCGCAATAAACTCTAACCTGTCATTTCTCGACGCCGTAACCAAAGGATACCTGCATCCTAAAACAATATAACTCAATTGGTACTCAAGTTTACGATGCAAAATCCGAGTGGACAATGGTCCGGTACGTGACGAAATAATACATTGGTGAAACTAAAGCGGTGATAATTTTAATTTCTCAGGTAGCTGCGTCGACACGTTCACATAGTTGTGGAGCAAATTATTTTTCAAGGTATTTATTTACCGGACTTAATGTATTATAAAGTGTGAGAAAAATCACATTTAACAAAAATAATTAGTTAATTAAAACTTACAAAGATAGGTATAGAGTTTCTATTGATTTGACATGTGAATATTTCTGTAAAAGGTCAAAGTAACGTAGGTACTCGTAATATTTATTATTAAAATATGAAACACGTGTTATATCCATGTTTTTATAAGCACTAACGCTTTGCCCGCGGCTTCGCACACGTCATAGTTGAGCTATGTCCCATCTTGTTTACTCTTGAATTGAATTGTTAAATACCAATTTTCATAGATATGTGTTCAAAAATTGCAGTTTCATACAAATTTTCATCCACTTATAGGTTCAAATTTTCACGGTCCTAGCCTCAGTAGTTTGGACTAAGTATACATTGATATGTCAGTCAGTCAGTTTCTTATCCTTTTTTATAATATATACATTAGACAATAAAAATATTGCAACTTAATTTTTTTTAATCTGTACCTATAGTTTAGATAACAGAATAATTATTGTATACAAGATTGCAATACAACATAAAACACTACAACAACATAGTCTAAAACTAACTATAGGTATTGTTATATTTTTTTTACATTTATATTTTGTAAATCGAAATGAACATTATACGTTCAGTTTCGATTTCCGAATCAATCAAAACTAAAAGGACAACTTAAAAATACTTTTCATTCGTCACACCAAATTGTATGCAGTCCAATTTATCGTACATTATCCAACGTTAATAGTCGGTTCGTATAACTCAAAATGAAGCAATTCACTACCTGAGTTCTTTACTCCCGCCTCCAAGGTGACTCGTGACTTTTTATCATGGTTCTTTTTTATAACCACTGTGTTATTACGATTCGGACCTTTGTGTGGTCACAACTAAAGTTTCACAGGTTTTTTATTGGCTTCAAACTCATCGTACGGATAATTTGTAGGCGCAGAAATATCTTAAAGCTCACTCTGTACCATAATTTTTACAATAATTACTATGTTAGTTTTAATGGGTTCAAATCTTCATACAATACAATACAATATACTTTATTGCATACGAAACAAAAAAACATACCTATATAAATATTTAAATTATTTGTGTACAGTTAGGCGGTCTTATAACTTAGAGCAATTTCTTCCAGGCAACCTTAAAAATAAATAAATATTAATGGTACTAAATTTACATATTTACCTAATACCTTAACTTTCACGAAATGAAATAAAAAAATGTTTATTGTTACAAATTTGTGACTGTAAAGACCATTTAACTAAATGTTCGTTCGTAACTAACTTCATGCATTCGTTCATAATATCTTGAAACTATATTTTTTATGTATTTTATCATCGCAAAAACGTCTCTTATAAAACTCCAGATAGACAAAGTTCATAATTTTTTTATTTAATAAAAACGAACCACAAAAGTCCTTAGTATTATACAATTTAATTCACTAGATTAGCAATAGTTTTTCTCCTTTATTTGATGTCGTAGTAGCATTTGCCAATGTCAATATTTTGAAGCCTAAGTTCATAGTTTTTTCTCATTTTCAAAGCTGAGTCTAATATTGTGGTGGCTAGCTTGCTAGAATTGACTTGAGATGTTATTGGCAACTTAAAACACGTTTAACTTAAACAATAACCAAACTACATCTTGCAAAATGCTACCAATTTTACTAATTATTACAGGATCAAATAACCTAAGTTAACAGAACATCCTTCAGTTTAAAACAACAAAATTATTTGTTTTATTTATTTCATCCTAAATGAATTTTATTAAGTTACAAATCGTGACGTAACTATTTCCGGTGATTATCTAACAGAACTTGTAAACATCATCACCGTAACTTCTTCTAGGCTACAAATTTGCAGTGCTTGTTTGCATTACTATGTTTTCATTTTACGGATAACATTAAATTGAAAGAACAAAAAAATTAAACTGCCAAAACCTCCTGGTAACAAAAATACATTCTCAATGCTCTGTGAACGACAATTAATTAATTACATTTGATACATATTTCAATTCAGAGTGAAAATGCACCTCTTTCTTATCTCATCCATCCTCTGACACACCTAAGACAGATATTAAAATAAAAGACTGGATTAAGTACATCTAACAATATGTTTTCTTTTATTTAAGTTGTAACAAAAGTGAATCTTAACTTTAATGTAATGTTTATTAAACAAATTTCCAGGTTAGTTACTATATGTTCACTGGATCCGTATAATAATAATGTTATGTCCTGGATTTTAGTTAAATAGATTTAAATGGACTATTATAAAAGATATATGTATATCTTATACAATCTAAGGTCAAGAGTACTCTAAGCCGACGAGCATGCATGAAAAGATTAATGAATGTCGAAGAAGCGAAAGAGGTATGCCAGGATCGTAGCAGGTGGAAGGACGTGGTCTCTGCCTACCCCGTTGGGAAATCGGCGTGATTTATGTATGTATGTATGTATACAATTAATAAAATTGAAGTGTCTGTTTGTAATATCAAAATAACAGTTTTTTACTAAATGCATATGAAAGTACTTATATACGATACCTATAACAAAAAGCCTATTTTTAAAATTTTTGTCTTTCTGTCTGTTTGTTCCGGGTAATCTCCGAAACGCTTTGACCGATTTTGACGGGACTTTCACTGATAGATAGCTGATGATATAAGGAGTAACTTGGCTATTTTTATTTTAGAAAAAGAATTAGGGTTCTGCACAAATAAAAAAAAACTGGTCACGGTAAATCAATTCGGGCGCTTAAATGGATTATGCTGAGTAAACCATAAGAGATATAGTAAATTAATGTACTACATAATCATAGGCAATAAAAAGACCTACAATAAACCCGGGAGAGTATACATCTATCTTCCTGGTAACACCCACAATAAGCATTTTTGTCTTTAAAATAGCCGGGAGCGGGGGAGCAAGATTCTCGCAGGCATTCTGAAGTCCACGTGAGCGAAGCCACGGCCACAGCTAGTATCTTATATATACTGTTAATTTAGTTAAACCATCTTTTGTAGATGTAAATAAATAAATGATGGTGGTAATTAAAACATTTTTATTTATTGTTGTGTTGTATTTAAACCTAGATACTGATTTCCGCGGCCCACCTCTTTGCGAAAAGCTGCCGTAAGGTATATAGTTTGCTGATATCTGTTTTTATCGAAATAGTATAAACGTAGTTAACAGGCTGTAAAATCAAAAAAGGTTTCATTTCAATAAAGGCACATTGCAGCCTCCGAGCGGTGACGCCGTGAGAGCGCGACAAGTGGATGCCTTCACGTTCGACCATTGTTCGGCATCAACATCCCCCCTTGCCCTTCCAGCCACACACCGCCCCTGCACACCTGCAAGCACCCTGTCACTCACCCTTGCACCTTAAATACATCTACTTAGTTTAGGACTAACAATGCTGTAGCAGTTTCATTACGTATTATTCTTATTAACTATTTGGTTGAAATAATGTTGTAGAAGAAAACTCTTTCATACTTCGTGCACCTTCTAATTTCAAATTACATAACGTGTTAGAATTACCTATATTACGATAAAAACCCAATGTCTACTTAACCTGTGTTTCATAAATCGCATTCTCATTAATAATATAGGTAAATAAACAGAAAGTAGCTAATAGACAATTCCAATTTCTAGTAAACTTTTTTTTTTAGTTTAGTTTTTGGTCACAATCTCTCCTAATGTTATGTGACGTTGTAGCTTAAGATAGTGATGGTAACACGCAAAGCCTAGTAGTGGAGGATTGGCTCTCAAGTGCCTATACACTTATAGGCATATATTTGCTATAGGTATTGTTTGAAGTATTTTTTAATCGTTCATTGAATGAAGTAATTTTGTATAGATACTTGAATAGCTAAAAGAATTAGCTAAGTCTAAATGAATATTCTTCCAATTAAAACTTTACACCTTTTTTAAATTACTTTTCTTTAGTTTTGCCTGTGTCTAATCGCATACATACAATAAATCAAAGAATAAAACATGTATTAAATATCAAATCGTCAGGTAAACAAACAATACAAATTATACATTCAGAAACGAGATCACAGACAGGACAAAGTGCATGTCACGAGCGCAACGGCCTTTGTCAGGGCCGCCCAGCGCAAGCAGACGCGGCGCCCACAGCCCACTGCCGCCATGGGAAAAATCAGGCTTCGCCGCCCCCGCCCCGCACGCCTATTGGACCGCCCGGCCCCGCCCCTCCTCGCCCCCCACCAACGCTCATAAATACAAGACCACTACGCGCATCTCCTCATTCCTCGCTCGCTCCCTGCGCTTATACGCACGTAACGCGTTCGTGATACCGTTCTAACCCAGTGCTCGTGTTAAGTGACTCTCAAAATGAAAGCGATAACGGCAGTTTGCGCGACCGGCGCCTCCGTCCCGACCATCGCCAGCGGTCGAGTGCAGAGGCACCGAGATGGCGAAAACGCAGAAATACAGATGTACCTATCCAAATTACAAGACTTGGTACCTTTTATGCCTAAGAACAGAAAGATCTCAAAGTTAGAGGTGATACAGCATGTAATCGACTACATCTGCGATCTTCAATCGGCGTTGGAGAACCATCCTGCCGTTGGACAGTTCGACGCAGAGGGTGCACTGGCGTCGTTTCCTTGCGTCGCGTCACCACAACCCCGCCCTCAAAGACGGCCTCTGGGACCTCGATCTGCGCCCAATACCATCTTGCAGTCTTCACCCTCTAACCAGGATCATAGAAACCAAACGGTAAGAATCTTTAGTAAAAGTCTTGTGAATATGTAACTATATTTATTTTACAATTAGAAAGTTATTTTATATTTTAAATAATTCAATTAAGTTATTTAATTTAAAGAGTTTAAATAAACTCATATAATTATCTTTCAAATTAAACTTGTCGGTAGCAAACATTAATAGATTAACAGACGCATAAAAGTATCTACTTAAAATCGGCCGTGTTGGCTTTTTTGCGTCTCGGGTGCACACCTGCATATATCGGAAGCGCGGAAAGGTAAAAACAAAGATGCTGACCTGGGTTTCACAACACAAACACGCATCACACTCTAAATTCTCGACCTATGACAAAACCACATAATTTTGATTGATTTTTTAACATTTAAAAACGACTTACTATTTCATTTTTATTAAGATATGTAAATCGTACAGAAGTTTTATGACAAGCCGACAGTTAGTTAGACATGCATGACTGCTATTTTGAATTTCAGCCTTGAAGCGCGGCCACCTGCGCCACACCGGCGCCTCATAAACGACCATGTACTGACACTCGTATCTGAATATTTACACTTATTCATCTTATATCGTTTAACACTCTACTTGATACATAAACGTTTTAAACAAAATTCTATTAATTTTGAAAGAGCAGCACATAAAATCTCATTTCGGGTGATGCTTGATTATTTATTAAGTCATTTAGAAGAGCGTGCGTAAGCGGCAGGTGCATCTTGCAGGATTTATTCGTGCGGCTTGCCATTACGAGCAAGCGCAATGCGCGCTCGTTAATACTTGGTCGCGCCACGTAAATTTTAATCATAGCCAGTTGTTGGAACTGAGGGAAACGTTCAAAACAACGTGTGATTTAGGGGACAAGATATTTTGCTTCGTATTTACGATGGCATAAAATTTGTGCGAATAGACTTCGATGCTATCTTATCTCACCTCTCAATCAATAATAATTGTACGCTAAAATTACTTCAGTGCTTTTATAGCAAAAAATTCTAGTTTGTCGTATCGGTTGAGACTATTTTGCTAGCAATAAGTCTCTGTATATTATTATACCTAATATATCTTTCACAATCGTGACAAAGCCTTGACGGGTTAACAAACCATTTATGACGACTTTTAACATTGAATACAATTATCCACGTTTATATAAAGTTTTAAAGGTTCTTTGGCCTTCGTTGATCTTAGTGTAGTTTTTAATTTTTTTGGAGATATTTTGAAACTTAAATGTCCCTAAACTTTTCACATTAATTTCATATTCAAAAGAATAATAATGAAAACATAGTTAAAGAATAACATCCCATTATACTTTGTATAAATTTTGTATAAAGATTTTAAAATAAAATAACACAAAGATAGTATCGTAGCTATAAAAACTTAAAGTAAACATTATTGTAAAATATAATAAACAAGTATTTAATTAGCCTCGGGCGCCGGTACTGCGATATCCAACGATATTTACTAATACATTGCCTACTTGGTTGGAATGTTCGACTAATCGAACAGCATTCCTGAATACAAAATGTTGGATATACGTTCGCACAAGGACATTGAACACGAATTTTACGAACATCTTTTTCTAAATGACAATTTTTCATAATACAACCAGAAAACAAAGCTCGTAGCGATCGTGATGGAATGTAAGCGGTATTGGGTTTCGTGAGGAGGCATTTCACGACATTATCTTACGGGGCATCGAGCGCCGTGTGCGGTGTGCCAGAAAGCTCCGGTCACGAGCATACGCCACGTCTGCTATCGCAACCGTAATTGTTACCGCAGCTGCCTGCTGCCCGCGGCCTTTTTCTAAAGCCGTGAGATCGAACGTCGACTCTTTCTCATCATTATGTACTCGCTTATTTCTCAATACCGACAATAATTCATCGGTCGTTATCATCGCTTTCTTCGATTGCAAGATCGAAATCACATATTTGGTTTTTAGCTCTAACAACAGTAACATCTATACAAGTTAATATTAAGCGTGTAATCCGTTACACCCTCATGTTATTCACTAAGGGTTGGACCTTGTCAATTAACATGTAATCTTTCTATTTAACTTAGTTCAGTTTCATTGCCGCCCGTTTTTTTTAACAGCTGCATGTCTTTTATTAACTTTGTAACGGCATGTCAATTCAATATCTGTTAGTCATCCAATTACGGTCCCGCATATTGTCATCGGTATCAATTTAAGAACCCTAGGCTACACAATGTTATCTCAATTTTTATTATAATAAGAGTAAATAGAATTTACCACCAAAGCTACAGTATGTATGAGTTGAATAAATGTAAATCCGTGGAAGCAGGCTCTCGCCCACGTACCGCGTCCATCCGACAGGCGACACTAACGAGCCGCCAGGTGTTCGCGCCCACGCTATGCTCTCCGCCTGTCCGCCACACCGAGATCTTTGTCTCCGCACAGCTCGCGCATAAATCGTGCACGTGAAAGTTTTACGAGCACCAACAAAACTCACCGAACGACACAAACCTCGCGGAGTAGACAATGCACCTCTAACGCGAAATAACTTGGCAAACCTGAGCACACGTGCAGTAGTGACATTGCCGATCAGATTCGTTCGGCGATGCTTCGATCGAGGGCATTGTGCTGGTAACGGTCGCTCGCAGCTGCGTGAGAGCACACGTGACGGCGCTGACGGCCGGATTGGAATACTCATATATGACGAAAACTGAACATACCTATTTATTATTCGTTCGACAATGCAAGTCTCATAAAGAGATTTCACGTGTGCGCTCTCGCAAAGTTTGGATATGTACGGGACATGTGTGCTCCCTTCGGTATGTGTCCGTAAATAGGGTGTGGCCACGTGCGGCCGCGGCTGTTCAGCTGCGTCGCGGATGTGCGTGGACGGGAAGCGGTAACACAACACTGATACACAGAAACTTACGCTGAAATTACTGAAGTACCCAATAAATAAGTAGAAATAAATCACCTTCTGTCGTCAATTGCAAATAATTTTTGTACGCACTAAATTAGGGTGGCGGAATAACCAGCCCATTGTTCGGTCACTAATGAATTAAAACAGTGTTAAAACAGAGCGCATATGCGTTGACAGATGGCCGGACGCAGCGCGGGCGGGATGCGCATGTGCCACCCGATATACTATTTGTCGCAATCAGTAATAATTAACAGCAAAAAGGGAGATGGACGGCTTTGTTGATCGTTTTAAACAAAAATAATTGTAAAAACTCGGTAATTCATAAATATCAAAATTCGTACTAAGACTTTAGAACTTCTCATAGCAAGTAAAAAAAGTAGATACAGTTTGTACCTTACAAGGAACTCATATTTATCTTTGTTATCTTTTTGTTACAGACACCAGAAAAACAAAACCAGCCGGACAGGCCAACATCATGTTAAGTGACATTAAACGTAATAAAGACAATTTAGTTACGGTTAAAGTTAAAAATATACCTCGAAGTGGGGACACGTTAGGAAGGCGTAGCAGGTCCTGAGAAGAGACAGAGAAGCCTCCGTCAACAGTTCCAGTAAAAATCTTTACCGTTGATGATAATATCCTATTAAAAAGAGATCTCGTTACGATCAAAAAACTTCTACATGTATTTTTTTGTGGCATTAATACACTTGAAGACTTAAACATTGCAATGCAATCGTCCTTTAGTCAAAAATATTGACGTGGAACGTTCTGTTTATAATGTTTGTGTAAAAAAAGCTTTACTAAGTAGTTGTTAGTCCGATGAATGTAAATTTTCCATGATTGTAAATAAGTGTTGAGTGGTTTGTGTATTTTAAATGTCAAGATTTTTTTTTCTAATAAACTCGATTTGTATAATATCTATTACAGAACCTTTCACGTACAAATGCGCGTAGTTTTTTCAATTGTAAATTTCAAAAGTAGATCTTTAATAATTATTATATAACGATGCTTCCATTTATATCAAAGAAGTGAACCGATTCAAAGTTGGTTTACATATATAATTTTATTATTTAAAAGTTTATGATTTGATTTAGTGTGATTTTGCATGGCGATTATGTTGCTATTAGATTAAGAATATATTTTAAGAGCTAAACGCAAATATTCTTTATTTATTTATAATTTTGCGTAAAGCACCCCTCCTATATAATGTAAATAGTGTATGTTAATATGAAAATTATTAAATTAGCGGGAAATTATCAATAATAATTGAAAAGGAAAAATATTATGATTTTATTTTGAATGTAAGGTGAAAATGCTTTAATTAGCTATATACATAATTATTATTATTATGGTGTATTATAATTTTAAATAGACTGTTATAGTTTTTAGTTATCGAGGGATTCGTTGCTAATGGTCAACGTGTTGTTATACATATATTAATATAATATGATTTGTGGCTCACATATTCTGCTAACTATCAAATCGCGCCTAAGGCAACTAAGCCCCCATTTCATTGTCACAAATTGTATCAGTGATTGCATTTTCTTTGTGTAAATAATCAAATTTTCCTTATTACTTAGTTTTAATATAAATTATGCACTGATTTTTCTCGTTAAGTACCGGCAAACAAACAAACAGAAAATAAAAAATAACTATAATAATGATTATCTTTTATTTACGCTCTTATTATGTTCTACCTAAATATCCTAAGATTTTTTAGATTAAGCATGTAAGTCGAGTGTAATTGTCTAAACTTCTAATGACTCGAGGGTCTTTAAAGCTCAAAGCTGTAGCCAATTCCAATAAAAAAGTTTATGTACCTATTGGTTAATAATGAGTTACTAAAATTTTAACTATCTAAATCGATCCCGTTATCCTACTATAGTCGACGCATTGTGAACTGAGGCTTCGGGTCATAAATCATATTTATCTGTTTGTCTCGCTCGCACTTACAGGTATTATAGAGATGTAGTGATGTGCGTAAGAATTGTGGAGGTGCATGCATATTGATAACGGGATATATACGATCGATATGCTAAATTATGTTTTATCTTTTCTAGGGATATTTCTTAGTTCTTCAAAAATCTTCATCCGTATCTTCCCCATCTGTGTCATCTTCCTGTAGGTTAATTATCAGAGGTGGTGCTTGATCTCTTAAAATAGTTTTTCTTAAGTCCTTATCCCGGAGCTCCTCGGCATGCCTCACACATTTGACTTGTTCTTGACTAACATTATCGATAGCGTTGTGGAGAAGAATTTCAACATCAGTAATGTTAAATGTATGATTTTTTGCAGCAACTTCTCCTTTGACGTGAGCCCAGATGAGTTCGATGGGGTTATATTGTCAGTGATATGGAGGCAGTCTTATCATTTTGTGACCCCTTTCATATGCCAGCTGATCTAAGGCATATATTTTTTTTTTGGGTTACTCTCCTTCACTTTTTTAACAATTCTTCCCTTATGTCTGCATTCGAGAAATGAAAGTTCTTCTTTATAGATGATGTGGATATCCTTTCTAATTGCATGGAGTGTTAGCTGGCGTTATCGATGACTATCACAGAAGGTTCTTCAAGAACATTTAATAACTCAGAAAACCATGCCGTATATGTATCACCATTCATTTCAGTGTGGTATTCAGCGTCCTTAGATTTAACGGCTTTGAAAATAAATTTTGCCTCCGGCACAAAGCCAGTCTTTCCAGAATCAGAATGACACACGATTAATCTCTGGCCCTTCCCTACTGGCTGATTCTTGAAACCACCTTCATCATTCGTTCCAAGCCACATGTGTATTTTCGAGTGGTTTTGAGTGACTCAAGTCTCATCAAGATAAATTCGTGGCCGTTGATCGTTGGTTTTCCTGAGAAAGTCCACTTTTCGTAAAAAGTCCACTCTGGCACCGACTATATCCGCTCTTTCCATTAAATGCTTTTGTCCATCGGCATTTTTTTATAACTTGTAGCCGACCTTCGTCAAAATTTTTCTCATTGAAGAATATCCGCACTTAAAATTAGGCATCTGTTCTTCGTATTTTTCTAGAATTCTAGCCACCGATGGATATTACCCGTTATCATAAAATGAATCAATGGTACGTTTTAGTACGATGACATCAAAGCTATCTAGATCAGTGACAGTCGCTGTCTTCTTCTTCTTCAGTTTTTATTCGATCCTCTGTCGCTCTACTAACTCCACAAATCAGTGCTGCAAGCTCTCGTGGATTATTGAAATTGAGGCACGCTTTTTTCTCGGGGTCAGTTTTGAATTCTTTTAAAAACAAGAACACGTTGTGATATACAGCCCAAGCTTGAGCTTTGATGTCACCATTTAATTTCTTCAAAACCACGTTAGAAAATAAATTCTCCATTGTGCGTATTGCGTAACGAAGCGTAAGTACAAAAAATCTTATATTTATAGAAATACAACAACCCTTACTCGTAACGACAAATCAGGAGTCAAGAGTGCTAATGAAGGTCACGATGTCACATCGACCCCGAGTGCACAGGTAGCTAAGTATCGATAACGGGTTGCATTACGTGCACATTTCTACTGTCAGTGACATTTATTGCCCGACGACTCAGTTTGAAATGCATCGACTATAATATTGCAAAAGTGAAAGTTTCTCTATGTTTGTTGCCTAGTCAATCACACAAGAAAGAACATGTTTTTAATTTCTCTCTGTACACAATTATTCTGAAGTCCATGCAAACGAAGTCGGCATTATTATTGCTCAAGGTCGAGCCGATAAAGATTTAAGTGTCCACCAGTTTTTGATATTTATTATTTTAAAAAATGATTACCTCTAAGATAACTTTTAAATTAAGGTCTTTCACACTTTCTTATCAATTATAGCTAAAACATAAAATTTATACTACGACGTGCCCACCCAATACTAGTTACTACCAATATAATATCTCAGTTGACTTTACAAAAACTACAAGACTTCAAAATAAATTATTGACCAAGAAATCGGCTTCATACAATGAAATAATAATAGGTAGGACATATTTTTACACATATTATCAAACTTTAAATACACTTTAGAAACATAAATAAAGTAAAAACCGATTTACAAAATAAACATTATGATTTTCTCTCTCACATTTTTATTATGAAAAACACTAATCCTTGTATTATATTATTTAAATAATAAAACATTTGCATATTTTCTTTGCTTTTCTACAATTTATATTTCATACTCTTTTTATCTCATATCATCTTTTTATTTTATTATTATTAAAATTCTATTCATATAGCCCGCCTAGCTACCACCTTTGTATTGAAAATCTCCTGCCAAGTACCTACAGGTGTGTTCCAGCAGTTACACTTGAGAGTCAGACCTGTAGGCTTAGCGTGCTTAACATCAGGTGAGTTTGTGAACAAAAGCTAAAGTTTCGACAACTTCTTTATTACCGCCGTGAATTGAAACGCGATGAAACGAAAAATCGACACTAAAAAAAGACAAACACGTATATTTAAAGGATTTAGACTGCGAAAGAATGAGATAGAATACGTTATACGCGGTTAATAGAAATCCTGATTTTCATGATTAGACGATTGTCGTCGAATTGGTCTAGCGGTGTGACGACTAGATATAAACGCACTGTTATTTGTACAGTACGAGTGATCGAAAGTTCGAGTCCCGCTATGTAAATTAAAGAAGATATTTTATATATACATTATTTTTATTATTTTATAACGCGACAAACCAAAAGAGAGAAGAGGTTTATCGCCATGTGCATAGTGGTCGCAATCGGGCCGGATTAACAATGTAGGGGCCCTAAGGAAAGCACATCTCTCGCTCCTTTACTCTTTTCTAACTTATTAAGCAAATTCATATTATTATTATTATTCTTTTATAGTTATAGGTTTAGCGATCTGGCCACAATTTCACCTGATCTTAAGTGACGATGTGGCACAAGATGGTAGCACACTAAACCTAGTGGAAGACTGGTTCTCAAGTGCAGCTGCCGGCACATACCTATTCGTATTTGGTGACAGATTTTCAGAGTGCTAGCTAGCTAGGCAGGCATTAGAAAAAGCTCTGCCACCATGCTATGGTTTCATCACGATGTTTTCCTTCATCGAAAGCTCAGCCTCATTGCAGTCAACGATCAACGCGGAGTCCGTACAGGCTACCAACTGAACTACGATTGGCATTTTATTTTTATGTAAAAAAAAAAACCGTAAACGGGGCCCCTAGCTGGTTTGGAGCCCAAAGGCAGTTACCTAACATAACATTGAACATGACATAACATAAAATACATGACATTTAAAAATTCTACAATATTACAAACATTTCAATAATGTATCGTAATTTTTCATGACATTATCCTCGTCAAGTAACATTGTACCTAATTAAGAAAGTACGTACATTTCATTGTTTCCCAAAAACTTAAAAATTAACAGGGATCTGGCAAGATCATGCGATTGCATCACGATTCACGACCAATTATCGCAAGTACAATATTTGATCAGCTGCGTATGTGCTTAAATACTTCAAACCATATATGCTTTCGACAAAAATGAACTTTTTCACTCACAGATAAATTTTAAAATCGTTTGACAAAAATCTTTAAATTTTATTATAGAATTTTATACTTTATATGTATAACTTAAGTTTCAATATACAATGAATTGGAATAATAATCAGTAAATTGTGAATGTTGGTTCGCCAAACATTAACTCTATGCCGTCATAGCCATGAACAATACGACTAATTATCGAAGTAAGGTAAACAAGTAATAACAAACGGTAAAAAGATATTTCGGTAACCAAAAAAAATTAGTAAAAATGTGCCAAAAGTAAGCGAAGCGACCCTGCCAGGATTCGAACCTGGAATCTTCTGATCCGTAGTCAGACGCGTTATCCGTTGCGCCACAGGGCCTGATGCTGTAAAAGTAAAAATTTACTATAAGTTTCTATATTCATAACATTGATTAACTAAAAATAATTATATAACAATATGTACTGAAATAATACATAACGATTTCTTATTTATACTATAAATATTATTATCGAAAATTTCAATGTATAAAGTTCGCTGGAAACGAGTTCCTACCACAACTACACATATAATTATGTACAATTGGAATGTATAAATTACCTACTTAATGTTAATTTTATATACAAGTAGGATTTTTGACATAGGGCGGTAACTGCGGTAAGGGTAAGTTTGTAAAAATACATATGCAACACGTTATTATTTTTGTACTTACGTAGCAAAACGTTATAGAAGCCAATGATTTCCTATGAAATATATTGGACAAGTACTCTAAGCTTAGTTGGTCCCATAGAGTTTATTAATCTTTATATTAAACAGGATCGATTGGCAAGAAAAAGTTTTTGTGTAAATTTCCCAGTTATGGTACCTGCCTCAGTGCCCCATCTCAAAAATCCAGCTGGTATAGCTGACTCTTAGTTAATACATGTATTTTTGATTTAACAAAACTAACAATTTTTTTAAATTTATAAAAAGTTAACACAGTTCAATCATAAACCACTTTTAAAGGGTTCATAAAAAGTTCTCAGAGTGCCTACCTAAGTTATGGACAATTAATAGGTACATAAATTAATTAACTTTTTTTGTTTACCTCATATGTATAAGTACTCAATACAGACACATATATATATATATATATATATATATATATATATAATGTATCTTGTTCATATAGACAATACTCCTCAAGCTATTAACAAAGGTAATGAAGTCGTAATAATACTTATTTTAATATGCAAATTTTTATCTAAACAAATAATACTTAATATTTGATACGTTTGATATTGCTCTTTTAACGAGTAAACTTCACCATTAAGCGAGGAAAGTACAGCCTCAGACCAGCTACGATTGCCGATATTTTATGGGGGTTTATCGACGGTAGTTGTTGTTATGATATAAACTTCAAAATACCACAATCTACCACGGCAGTCTCTAACAATTAGAACACATCGGTACTGCATGCACACTACACACCAAAGTGACTCATAACGACACGGGTTTTAACCACGTGGTTTCGCATTGTGTACATAAAATATTACAATTTATCCTTAAACACTATGGATTGAATACTTATTATATTTTATTCATTTCTCTAGCAGTCAAGGCACTTACGACTGTTTGCGAGGTAAAATTCCACCAATAGGATTACTTCATTTTCCCAGTCTTGCATAGCGCAGCTCTGGTAGAAAAGGGCCACCAGTGCTAGGCATTTGTAAATTAAAAAAAAAACGAGAGACGTGTACGAGGGACGCGAGCTAGGAAAGTATATTCTCATATACATTTCTCAATGTGTGCAAAACTGTGTGGGAAAACTATAGCTTCTGTAATACTAGTCAATGCATGCTCTTCAAACAGCTTTGGTGGAACCATCACACCGTCTCACAGCACCGCTAAATATTCTCGCATCGCCTAGCTACCTCGAACTTGTCCAGTGGATACGCAGCTCCAAAAAATATAGTGCCGCCGACACATATTTTCATAATAAGAAGAGTCTTATCATACACCCTTCTTAATAATAGTTTAGTACGCATCCAGAGTTAATGATACACTAGAAATTATGACAGTAAGTAACTGTGCCCGCGGATCCGCTTGAGTGAACTACTAAAATATTGCTAAGCAATTAAAATGTATAATATATAATAATGAATATCTGGGCGACCGAGCTGTGCTCGATGTCTTATAAGCAAACAAAGAAAAATACCTGTCTAGGTAAACTTGGAACACAAAACATTATAATGCAAAGTTTCATAGAGATCGTTGGAACCGTTTCCGAGAAACCGATTACATATATATATATATAAGAATTGGTTACTTAATAGTACAAGATATAAATACTTCATATCTATAGCTTAAATATAACACACCTCATGGCTTTATTGCGGGACCTCTCTTTACACAATACTTATTTCCTAAACAATGAGACATACCTGTATGCTAGGTAAAGAATATTTTATCTAATTACGATAACGAAATTATTTGATTTAATTACGATTGAGGTTGTGCATGTTTTGCAAAACATTTCTAATTTGCTATATCACTTATAAGTTGTATATGCGATGTAAGTACTCGAGTCATTTATATTCTAAACCACCGTTTCAATGCATTCATTATATTGGTTATTAATATTGACTGATTTAGGTAATGTATTGCAGGAATACGTACCTACTGGTAGTCATTTAGTATTATTATAAAATAAATATCTTAATAATATCATAATATAAATAAATAAATTATGTGTATTTCAACAACATTTAAATTTTGGTTTTAGTATGTACGTTATTTAACCTCAACTTTACTTTAACGTTGAAGGTCGCCGCCCGTCGTGATAGACACCTGCATAACCGCGGTTATCTCTATCAGTACTTAATATACGTAACAATAACATTACGCTTCGATGACCGTAAACAATAAAGTAATCCTTTTGTTACTGTTACCTAAAAACAGAGGAAAATAACAAAACAAATTATTTAGTCTAGATTTTAATCCTACAGTTTGATTTTTAGGGACAATACCTTTTTTCTTAACCAAGATCAAGAAGTACCTGTAACTGTAAGTACTTTAACTAATAATAAGACTTACTTACCCTACTTACTTTTTTATACACTTTAAAGTATGGAGGATATTTTGTAAGAGACACTTTGTCATTTTTGAGGTTAGATTCGTAAATATATTTCAGAAATCAACTCATAAGCAATAAGGGGTCACAATTTTGTAGTTAAATGTGTGACGTTTTATTTTCGTTAAAAAAGGGCAGTTAAAAGTGTAAAATAATAAAATCACGCACTAAAAATTATACCCACCACCACCAGACCCTCGTTACCAAGCCCAATTTATTGGACTCTTCAAAACAAATCATATGAACCTAAACTCGAGAGGTTTGCTAGTATCCACTGAAGTAATCCACTATTCACCTCCTGGTTCAATAATCAGATTAGTTCCAAGACACCAAATTAATTTTTTGTCATCCGAACTACATTTACATACAAAGTTTCATTTCGATACGACAATGAGAAGTAGGTTAAATTTAACTTCCAAGACTTGATTACATTGCTTGTTAGTTAGTTACAAGTGAAGTTAATATAAAAACGTGTTAATACACTTATTGGTGTAGAAATACGTTAATATACATTTAAGGGTAAAGCCGACCCCATATACCCAGTAACTTCATATAAATGACGCCGGTTGTTATTAATCACAAACATGTGAAAGATAATATGTATTCAACTTTTTATGTCTATAACAATAAATCCTAACTCGAAAGAAATGGTCAACAAACGAAATTATTCATAAATTAAATTTAATATCTGATATAATATTTAAAACAGTTCTAGATTTCCACTTTTTGTTGCACTCAAATCTTTGTAGCCACGTTACATTTGACTAAACTTGACTGTAGTTAACCCTCAAAACGTAACTCGAGTTGTACTCAAATACAACACGTCTCAAATCGAATCTGACTCATTACTTACATAACTGGAATTCGATTACACCTCACCTCTAACTCATCATTGGTTACTCATAAAGTTCATCGCCATTTACAAATCGCCTCGTACGACTATCCGCTAACCTCATTATTTTCAAATGTGGTTTTTCTTTCTAATTAAAACTGTACGATTATGGCCAAATTTCATCGCCTTCTTATTTAACTGTAACGTGTCTTAATGAACCATTATGCCAATATCACCTGGTTTTCATGTCTTGTTAGAACTAACCAGAGAGTTATTATGACAACTTAAAATTCATGCTTCTAGTTTTTATTTATAATTCACTTCACTTGAGCACAATCTCCAAGCTGTATCACGCAAAATGCCACCAATATTACATAAAATATGGCCAAATATTAATTATTATTAATTATTATAATTATATATTATATATTATAATTATTATTATTATTAATATAAAAAGATCTGCCAAATGTGAGTCGGACTCTCGTACCGATGATTTTTTTTAAATGTTCCTTACCGACACCTCTAACGCAGATCAGGGATCTCGTGTCTTCTATAATAATTGTTACTGCCCCCAATCCATCTGCGAGGATTTTCTCAATATCCCCATTTTATATTGATTACTTTATTAAGATCTAGACAGCTTCCTACGTTTAACTTACTCCAATTCTTAAATTAACCAGGGTTGCCTTACATAATATCGTACTGAGGATTCCGTTCCGTCACACAATATCAATATGTAATCTAATACTATGTAGTAAGTATATGTAGTAACAGTAATAGTATAATGTTATGTGTTTACAAAAAAAAAGTGTTTTATTGCATTCAATTCGGGATCCTTAGTACAAGCCAAGAACATTTAGGAAAAATCAGGACAGGTGGCGCTGTGGTCAAGCTATTGACTATTGAAAAGAACATAACAATACCTGCAGGGCCAGCTTATTAGCTCGTGTCATAGTGAAGAGATTGGACAGTCTGTGAAGTTGGATCGAGTCTGACTGCCGAGGCTACGCCGCGCGAGACGTACTCGTGTATCACCACTCGAGGAGGCTCTTTTCTTGCAACCCTCTCTGTTATGTGAATGTATGTAAATAAACAACCTTCTGCTGTGTTCCTTCGGTGAGTAGTTTCCAGAGTTCCTTATGGAAAGGGTTTTAAGGTCGACAAAGCGCTAGTATTACCTAACCGTATGCTTTTTGCCACCTTTGTTGTATATAAAAATATATTTTAAAAAAAACTATATTTATAATTATATCTACTTTGTATTATGTATTTATACGTGTTACTTACTTTTTGGCTTATAAAATACTTGTAGACACCATTTTTTTTAATATATAATATATAGCGCACCGTTGCACTTTGGTTTGCAAACATTCATTTTCACAGTAAGCCCATATGGTGTTGTTATCAGATATGCATATTAGCCTGGCAAATCGGACGTCCAATGGTTTCAAGTGGTTTTGTGATAACCGGCAACTTGATTCCTACATAAATCCGTATAACTTTTAAAAAGGCAGACGCAATTGGCTTACTACGATATTAGTTTTTTTTTTTATTATTAATTTACTTTACAATTTTAACTAATAATAACATGCTCACATTATAATCGTACATTTAAAGAACTTAAGCAAGTTTAGATATATTAAATCAACAAAAAATCAACATTATATCTAAATATATTAATTTATACCTATAATTAAAAAGTTCAAGAGATTTGTTTGAACGTGCTAATCTCTGGAACAACAAGTCAAATGAGTTTTTTTTACATTTATAGATTATAATTTACTGAGGAAGGTTAACAGTCTTATAATTTCAAGGTACGACTTTAAGGAGCGGAGAAGTAACCATGAACATCAAGCAATCAGGAAAACTGTAAACAAGTACGGGAAATGAAAACAACGAAAGGGTACGTTGGCAGCGCGGCGCGGCGCGGCGGTGGGTTAGGGAGTTGGTCTAATAAAATTAACACGGGTGAAACCTTTAGGCACAACTAGTCGTAAATAAAAAAAAAACAATTTTAAGCTTCATAGGTATAACAAGTGACACGATAATGATAAAGAAACTGTATGTATGTTTTTATAAATTAAATTATCCGGAAATGCGACATTACTATAGTCCATCGTACATCAATATCAGATAGCGCTGCTTATCACAAGCTAGACTCTTGCGATGGAAACAGGTGGGGCTGACAGGTGTTTGCACTTGCCCAGTGTTAGTGTACGCGAACTGATAACGTTATCTACAACGCTTAACCGACTACGGGACGGCTCTAACGCACCTACCGCAGTCGAACACACATTTTATATAATTTTATTTATTATTTTTCAAGAATCCTGTATATTAGTTAATAAAGAAAGTTCAATTAGGCACGATACACAGGTTTTTATTTTATATGAGAGTAAAATCTCACATAGCCCTTGAATTCCAAACTAAACCATAACTTGTGGTAAATAAACAGTCGATATACCGTAGATGATATACTATACAATACATCTATGTCAGAGAATCGTGTCTATGTCATTATTTAAAAAAAAAACCATATGTCATAGCTACGAGAAAATAGTTTTCTGAAGTACTCAAAATACGTGGAAAACGAAATAAATAAAGAGACGCCGCGGGCTAACAATATGTATGCTCTCACCGAGCATTCAATCTCGATGATCGAAAAATTGGAACTTGAATCAAACGGGATAAGGCATCATTATGACTTATAAGCAAGAAAGAAGCCGTGTCGTTATACGATTCAGTATGTTGCGATTTAACTCCTAAACATAGACAAATAAAAATATAGTGTAACAATATATTTTATACATTTTAATTCCAAGTAGGAATGAAAAATTTGAGTAGGTTAGCAGTCGATTACTTGCCAGCTGAATGTTTTATGGCGATCGCCGACGCGCCAAAAGACATGAAAAACTACAAAAATAGTATTTTGTAACAATAACCATGATTTCACAATATGTTTACCGTAACATACAAAATGCAGCGCAACCGCGAACGATTGCAACAAGAGGTACGATATAACCAGGCAATATAGCCGTTGTTAGCTGGCGGTACACGAGTAGATGCAGTTTACACACGCAATCTATGACCAAACAATACTTCTACCTAGCGTCGCGTCGCGTCGCGGTACGGCATTCAGACGCCACGGCTTACACAATATTGGTTTACTACTTAAATACAAGACGTTTCGCACCAACAAGTAATGAAAATTTATTACATATCACGAATTAATTTCCTCGCGCCCATTATTTTTGCGTTGTATTTATGAATATTCTGCCCAACCTTTTTTCCACTGTGTAAAACAATTCTTAAAACTCACAGATTAGAATGTCTTATATGACTTCCAGCAAAATTTTATTTCACTTCTTCTACAGTATGAAATCGTTTCCCTTTCAAGTCCTCTTTCATCCTAAAGTCCATTCAATTCTAGCTCAAATTGCACAGACGACGCGGTGAAGTATTCTATGTGTCTATCCGTGTTATAAACTATATATTTGACAAATTTCATCCAAATTCGTTCAGCCGTTTTGCTTGATTGAGTAACAAACATCCAAACATTAAAATTGTTATGAACATCATTATTATTTCAGCCTAAAGACGTCCACTGCTCTGCTGGCCTCCATCAAAGATCGTCACAACGGCCGGTCTTGTGCGGCTGTGTTGCCTGCACATAGCGGCTTCCCGCACCCTTTAACAGTTCGTCAAACTCTTATATGTATGGTCAATCTCAAACAGGACCGCAGTGTTAATTGAGATCATCATGTAATACGTAGTTTCTCAAAGTGGTCCATATGGACCCCTGAGGGTCAATTTGCAACTTCAAGGGGTCCACGTCAGCGAAAACACAACTTGGAGGTCCGCGAGTTGCAAATCGGGGTGGATGAAATAGTGAATTCCATTTAAACAAGTCGTGACGAAAACATTGACTTTCTTTCTATGAATATAATAATAAAACATGATAGTATCTTTGTACTTACATAATACGTTTTTTACAATAAACGTATAAGTAAATACATATTACTAAAAGGTAAACGTTTATGGAATTTCATGGGAAAATTGGGGATCGATGATGGGATGACCTTATACAATTATTTTCATAGATACTTTTTAAGACCTGTACCGATTCTACTTATAAAGACTTGTTTATATGTCTTCGTAATTTTGTAAAAAAGTGTTTAATGGGGGTCTATCTAATACAGTAAAAATTTGTTAGGAGACAAAAAAGTTTGGGGACCATTGATCTAATATGTTGCTACTCCTAAATTGCTGTGACCAGATGTAAAGAATGAAGTTCCTCGACCACTATTGCTTTTTGCTTCAAGAAAAAAACACGAATAACAACAACATCCTGGTCGCGTATTTCACGATATCACGTTGTGACTACGTGATATAACTTAGCGAGAAAACTTTGACAAATATACAACTGATAAAGATTGACAAATATTAGTGTAGGCAGGTATGAGTACAGGTGTTCGCACCGAATTCGTACTGAATGCACTGAAGCGACTACATAGGGAAATTCAAGATCGAATTAGGTGACGCGGCTAAAAATACGTCATAATGCAAAAATAACACAATAGCAACTTATCGATATAATTGTAATTAACTAGCTGACCCGCGCAACTTCGTCTGGAGAGGGTTAAAGAGAGTGGGTTGTAGGCACCTATAATAGATATTGTTCAAACTTACATACTTTTGATGAATAACGCATTTATTTTCGATAAGGATTAATACCATATTTATAAATACACCATCGCAAATAATGCATTATTTTACAACAAATTTTATTACCATAAAAAAGCTCACAAGATAGACATGCTATCGCGGACTCTTTTAAGAACTTTTTAAGAGAAACAATTGCGTCACATATGATTCTTGCGTTTACTTTAACCATTTACGTGGCGCACGCAATGGAAGCTTGGAAGTACGAAAAGGAATAAATTTTCCCCGTTTTTGCAGCTCCTATTAGTCGTAGCGTGATGTTATATAGCCTTCCTTGATAAATGGGCTATCCAACACTAAAATATTTTTTCCATTCGAACCAGTATTTCTGGATAGGGATAGATATTCCTAAGATTAGCGCGTTCAACCAAACAGACAAACAAACTCTTCATCTTTTTAATACTATTATAGGTGTGAAATAGCGTAAGTACACATGTCCTTAATCAGATTAGAAAATAGATAAAAGAAAATATTTCTTTTAGTGCAAATTTTTTCTTGCACTTACATATTTACTATCTATACCCGACTGAGTCGCGACCATCATGCACATGGTAATAAGCCCATCACAGTAACTCTCATTTGGTTTATCGCGTTTGGGAATCAACCCGGGTATATCCAGCTGCATGCATAACAGCGGCGACAGTCAATGGATTGCTAATTATAATCTGTCGATGGTCGCCGCTGTTTTTGTATCGTACCGTGCTTACCATCAGGCACAAAGCCGTCACTTTGTCTTGCTACTATAAAATATAGAGTGTGATTTTAACTATCGTCAAATAAATACACGTTCAATGACCTAATTAAAAAATTTGTCCCTTACCTTAATATCAAATTAATATCAAAAGGCCTACCTAAAAATGTGAATTTTCAAGAGCTGACTTGTTTTAATATTATAATGATAATGTTTGTTGGGAATAAATATTATTATTTGGGGATATATGAATATAATTTAAGTATATACATTGGTGACGTATATAAACTTAGGTAACAGAAAATATAGTATCTTTGTTTGAAAAAAATTTATTGTTATTGTGTTATAGTCAGAATGAAGAAAGAAGCCTTCAGGATAAACTGGTAAAATCATTATATAAAAATTTCAAAATGATACGGCGTGGCGGTTGAAAGAAAATAAATACATGATATTATAAGAAATAGATTTAGAAAATTCTTTTCAAAACGGAAACACTACGAGGCGACTCGCGAGGGCACGTCTGTCTCTTTAACCTTTCACGCATACACATCAAACATTTATTATTCATGCCATAATTGAACTACCAGCGAACTCTGTATTTAAAGTGACTTATTACCATTACCAAAATATCTAGTCAGAAAAATACAGGTGGCGAGTTCCTAGTTCATTCAACTTAGATATATCTGAAAGATTTTATCATAAATTTCAATACAATCTTTTGTAAAGTTTGTTGTAGACATTTGGAGAGATATTATTTTAATACAACTACTTAGTAGGTAGTAAGTAGCATTAATAAATTATTATTTTGCATACACAAAACTTAAACAGGCTTGTACAAAACAAAACGTAGCAACTCAAAAATTAAAGGTCTCATTAATGCAATTATATTGTAATGTATACAAAAGAATAATCATAATTTAAAAAAACGCCAGAAAAAGTCAAAACTTAATTGCAAATTAAACAAAACAATTTTTATCAAAAAAGAAAACCAACTTTAATGATTTTGAAGAGCTTTTTGTGTATCTTCGAAGTTGAAGGTCCAATACAAATGAAATTAAAATGAGGTATCCCTTATACAAAAAAAAAGAATCATCCAAATCGGTTCATAAATAAAGAAGTTATGGCTGAACATACATTTTTTTTTTTTAAATATATTTGAATTGAGAATTCGTCTTTTGTTGAAGTCGGTTAAACATATAAATTAATCTACAATCATATTCTACATACATTTTAAATTTTAATTTTTATTATTATTTCTGTATGATTATTTGTAACTTCTATCCAATAACAAAATAACGATATATATAAATATTAAATTCGGAAACGTTTTAAAACGAGGTGCGAGTGAAACTAACGTGAAGCCTTTAAATATTCATTGGGTGTAAAGGGCAACACGACGAGAATTTCCCCTGGGTGTTTTGTGCTTACAATTTACCCCTACATTTTAATAATTTATAGTTGTTTTTATTATTTAAACAACATTTATATTTTGTAATATAAACAAAAAAAGAAAAATACCTATCTAGGTAAACTTAGAAGGTAAAACGCTATCTGAATGCAAAGTTTCATCGAAATCGTTGGAGCCGTTTCCGAGTAACCAATTACATATATATATACAACAATTGCTCACTTAATATAATAAGATTTATCTATTTTATCAATACATAACACTTGAAGTTGGTCTGATACTTGAAGCTAGAAAAGAAAATTAACCATCTGAATCGACACTGTAGCATTTTACAAGGAAACGATTTCCTAAATATTTACTGAATCATAGAACAAAGGATTAAAATATATATTATTTGGTGTACAATGTATATATTGGGCAGTATTTAAATTAGTAAAATATATAAAATTTAAACATATTTCCAGATTTATTTCGTCTAGAATTTTATTAATAACTAATTTAAAAATATATATTTGATTCGTCTAGAAAACGATTTCATATAGTGAAATTCATAACAATGATATTACACAGCATAATATGTATTACTCGAAATATCTCGAAAAATAGATACATGGGGAGTATTCTTAGTACTTTGTTACGGTATAATCTTAAATCTATATTTGTGCAAAAACCCGTTTTTGCAGTCGCTACACCAAAAATATTCCAAAAAAAAATATGTTTTTATATCGCAAACTTCTATTCACACTGAGGTCAGATTTAATTTTACTAACACACCGGACGTAGTTTTTTTAGAGATGAAACGGATATCCAGTAACTCTCCGCTATCCGGCCTTGTTTTCCTTGTGATATATCGTGTGATACACGTAAACACGACCATTGGCCCAGTACCGCGGGTAGTGATGTGTGACACTCTTGTCTATTTTTAGCCTTCCCATGATAAAGTTCATATTCTACGCGACCAGTTGACAGAACGTCACTTGTCGCATACAATACAGTATGAATACTGAAAAGGCATGACGCTATTCAAAATGCATATCTAATCAACCGGCATATAATACACCAATCCTCCAATGTTACAAATAAATGGATTAAAAGTAGTCGAGTCATTTCATTTCAATAAAACGTCTTCATCGAGGGTACACAAGTAGTCTATCGCGGTCGAACAGCTATGTTTATGAGATATTACCACGTTGATCGCGAGAATTATCGAAAAGTATAAAATACCTTGAAAGTCTTGCAGCGGCTGCCACATATCCAATCCAAATTTTATTTCTTGACATCTGAAGAGAAATATCCGCATGTTAACAGAATTGTGTGGATGTAGATATTCGTGCGAATCAACATTTTCAAAGATAAAATAATTAATCTAAATATCGCAATGAACTAACTTATAACCACCTGTCATCTTCTTGTGATTGGCGCTCAGTAATTATGTACCGTCCTATGATAATTATTCGAATGATGAGCAGTTCCATACCCATGCGTCAACTTCCAGAGATTTGTGATTCTACCCTATTCTGTACCTATATAATTTTTAAAGTGTAGTAAAAGCTATTTCATACATATTATACATTTTTCTTTCGCAATAGTAGTTTGGCAGTCGATCACTAGTTATCTAAATATTTTGTGGGTAGATCGCCGACAGTAAAAATTTTAAGCGTGGTATTCATGGAAAGAAATACGGTTTCTAATGTGTCAAGTTTTCCCAATTCGGAAAAATCGTCGATATCTAACTTAGATCAGCGTTTGTAATTTTTAGAATAATAATTTAACTTTATACTTCATTATCAGACAACATCAGATTGCGGATAAACGATTAACTATACAGAAATAGTTTTTTTTTATAGGTTTAGCATTTGACCATAATCTGCCCTAATGTTATGTGGAGATGTATAATACGCTAAGCGTAGTGAGGGCTGGCTCTCGAGTACTACCTATAGGTGCTTGGCGACAGATTTCCAAGTTGAGGGTGCTAGCTAGCCCGGCTGACATTAGAAAATACCCTACCATGACTTCATCACGATTTATTCAAATCTCAGGCTCATTGCAGGGATCGAACGCTACGCTTTCAGATTAATGAAAACAGTAAGCAATAGCAAAAACAAAACATTTTTCATGGCTTACCGGTTATGTTCGAACAATGCCCCTTAATTTAACGACGATTGCATCAGTTCTACCCACATAAGTATGCATAACAACCTGCGTCACAATAACAGATTTGATGCCTTACAATACCAAGTATAAAATACGATTTATTATTGCGTTCGTATCAGTAGTGACAGTGACGTCAATTTACTGAAGTGTCGTGACAAAACATTTTGTTAATACCTGATATTATATATTACGAACGACTACGTTATTTATAATACAATTTATGTTCTATGGACCATAATTTTCTTCATTATTTGTTTATAAATTTTCTTTAGGCAAAATCATAAAGACCCATCCCATAAAATGACGGAGACACTACGCTTCAATTTGTAGATGACCGTGTGTGTCTAGGGCATATTGTCCAGTTAGGTTAGGTCCAACTCCAAAAAAGAGGTTGATCGTCGAATCCAACTTGATTGGGCAGGGTACGGGAAGCTACGTAAATCTTTTCGTCTAAGATACACCAATGTCTCAAGACGAAAGTCTTTGGCCAGTGTGTGTTGTCAGTGAGGACCTGTGGCACTGAAACATGGTTTATAACTATGGGCTTCATAAGAATCCTCAAAGTCAAAAGGTCAATGAAAAGGGTTGTGTTCGGAGTTTATTTGTGTGATAAAATCGGAAATGAGAAAATCGGCATAAAAAACAGAAAGCTGCGGGAACCCCCTGCATGCAAACAGCATAGAACTGCTCATTGTGAAGTTTATTGGGAGAAGCCTTTGTTCAGAAGTAGAAGTCTTTCGGCTGAGATGATGTTAATGATGAGACAAAACGGCAAAAAGATAAACTTAATTACAGATTAATAGTAAGTAAGTAAATAAATTACTGGTCAAAAATTTGATTAAATAATGAAGCAAAATTAAATAGACAGTAGAATATTTACTTACAGGTAGAAATATAAAAAAATTGTATAATGTGAAAGACTTTTTTTAGAATGAAACTCATCATATTTATATTTGTTTGGATAAACTATGAAAGTTAAAACAGTTCCCGCACGCCATCTATACTGAATCTTTGTTGGAAATAGCTCTTCTAGTACGTTAATATATTGTACTGCAGTATGTCATAGTGACTGCGTGAATTATTTTTGTATTCAAATCGGTTTGGTGTTTCGTCAAATAAATATAAATTATTTACACCTTATGTTAATATTATTATTTATTACCTTTTAAAATATTTCACTTTATCAATACTTAATATCACGTAAATTATCTGCAGTTTAATATCTTGAAAGTGAACAAGATATAGATAGTAAGTCTGCAGTGGCGGAATAAGGGCTTCATCACCGCCGCACCGTGCTGCGCCGCGCTTTTGTATATCATACATATCATCACGCCTGTATTCCCCGAAGGGTTAGGCAGAAGTTTACATACGTACACCCACAGTTCGCCGAGTATGGCTTTAGGTCCCATGTAATAGGGGGCGAGCCTATTGCCATTAATCGGGCACGAAGCCAAACTCCGAGCTGCTACTGAAAATTTCATAGGAAAACCCCATTTCATATGAAATGATATACCTATTATATGCAAACACTAAATTTAATTTAGTTAAAATTAACATGTTTATTATATCTACACGTATAATTTTCGTGGCTGGCAATGTATTACGAAAAAGGTAGAGCGATATAGTGATAAGGCGGCCGGTGGGTCCGCGGTGTCGTCCACACGAGCCCTTAGTTTTGTGCATCGTAAGGACAAAATTTATTCTAAAATATGATTTTGAATAACCGAATAATGAAAATAATTTAGATTGAATTATATACATAATTAATTTTATTATTCATGCATCAAATTATAACCGATGCCATACGTTCCGACTTAATACGATCAAAGCAGGCCACGTATAGATTGTTCCGGTCACAATTAATAGCGGTCTGTGTATAGTATAGTACCTACACAGCTCTAGAATGTATTATTGCCACAAACGATGCAGTGGAAGTGACAGGCGTCCCGCGCGGCGTCCATCCGCCAGATTAGCCGTTCCGGTGCGTTGCGACATATTGCGTTGTTCCTGTAATATAATCATATGCATTGTTCGAGTCAAGGTTGTGCCTTGCTTGCTGCTTCACCAACGAATATTCGAGAACATTTCTTTTTCCCAACTGTTTATGTGTGCCTGAGCGTAAGCACAGTACAATCCAAAAACAACAACGACCATTGAGAGGTCAGCTATCCATTGCTGGTAAACGCTGCAAGCCTATCACCAAATGGATATAAACTGGCTGATTCCGAAAAGCGACAACCATTATACAGATACTGTGAATGGTTTTCACCATGTGCATGATAGTCCCGACTCCCGACCCAATCGGAAACAGATCTGTACTAGGTACTTCGCTGGATTTCTGAATACAACAGCTAGAGATGGGCATTTACCCGGTAAAAATCCGAACTTTGGGTAAATACCCATTTATACTTAATTTAACCCTTCCGTTTTTAATTTATACCCGGTAAAATTTACAAACAGTTTTATTTTAAATATAGATACCACATATTTTTTTATAATTTTTATCCTATTTTGTTGTTTAATCAGGTTGAATATACTTAAGGCCAAATGATACAAGTGAACGTTTTGTTACCTTACTTTAACGTCACACACAAGGCATACGTGGGTTAAAGCTTTTTATGTATACATGACATAACATTGATGTGATTGGTGATCTCAAAGTTACGCCATACTTTGTTATATCAATATAACATCATACCGAAGGAATATAAGATATTAATGTGATATCAAGGCCTTTAAGCCTTGGTGAGTGTTTACAAGTCAAGATTCATTAGGGCACAATTGTCGTGTCCCCTACTACAGAGTCCACATAGTAAGAAATGCAATTATGGCTCCACTTTCCCTTTAAATCAAATGAATTGAGGTATTGCAATGAATAATGAAAATAGTAACACTCTAATTCTATATCCACCATATACTATGAGATTCGAAAATTGGTACAAAATTTAAAGTGATTAATATAATTTCCTAGTGATTTACGTGCGTCGGTATATAAGTACATATACGTTGGCGTTTATCATAAACCGCACTTGCGTCCACAACACAGTCCACAAAGAAGGTTTCTCGCTTTGTATTGTTTGCATTGTTATTACCACTACGACTGTGTAAATACCTACTGACTGACTTGTATGATTATTCTGCAAACAGGATTTATTTTGATGTCATAAGTAACCATCTCAATAGACTTATCAATGTATCCTTTGTATGGGTTACTCTCACAGGTTATTCTGTAGAACAGCGAACATTTGGCACCTATATTCTATAACGTGTATTTATCACACTTGACATTGGCAAAATTGCTTACATAGACAGAATACCATTAAAAAAAGATATAGAAGCTGTCAAAAGATTGAAAAATGAAATGAATGACAGCTAAACTTGTATTGATCTGGTGTTAATAATGTTAGACTACCTATTAAGTATCATTACAAAGTTATGTTTTTATTCGAATTTAGTGTAAATTTCATTTACGAACTTAATGTACTCACTTAAAATGTTAGCTAGTAATTGGTAATTGATATTGTTTATGTTATGTACCACAGTTATATACATTTTATATCTTATAAACATAAAAATCTTATGTGCGTCTGTTTGTAATAGTGTAACATGTGAACATCTTGACATTTTACCTATTGAGCTCGTAATCTGTGTACTCTATCTATACAATTAATAAAATTAATGTGTCTGTTTGTAATGTCAAAATAACAGCTTTTTACTAAATGCACATTTTGACGATTTTGACGAGACTTTCACTGATAGGTAGCTGAGGATATAGGGAGTAAATTGGGCTACTTTTATTTTAGAAAAAGAATTAAGGATCCGCACAAATAAAAAAAAACTGGTCATAGTGAATCACGTCGAGGGCTTAAATGGCTTATGTTGAGTAAACCATAAGAGATAATCAAGTTAATTTACTATATAATTGTAGACATTAAAAAGCCCTACAAAAAAGTCACCAAGAGTATATGTCTATCTTCTAAGGAACAACCAAAATAAGTATTTTTGTCTTTAAAATAGCCGAGAGTAGGGTGCAAGATTCGTGCATGTACCCGCCGCGCCGCGGCTTCACTCACGTGGACTACAGATTGCCGTCACGTCGATCGGGCATACGCTACTCCCGCTCCCGGTTATATCCTTATTATGAGTGATCCTTAAAAGACAGACATACGCTCTCGCTGACTTTTTAAAATATGTATATAGAATTATGTAGTACTTTAATTTGATATATCTGTTATGCTTTACTCAGCATAAGACATTTAAGCGCCTGAATTGATTCACCATGGCTAGTTTTTTTTTTTTTATTTGCGCAGCGCCCTTATTATTTTTGATAAATAAAAGTAGCGTGAGTTACTCCTTTAACATCAGCTATCTGCCAGTGAAATTCCCGTCCAAATCGGTCGAATCGTTTTGGTGATTACCCGAAACAAGTAAACAGACAGACAAAAATGTTAAAATTTTTTGTTTTGTTATAGGTATCGTATATATTTTCATATGGATTTAGTAAAAAAACTTTTATTTTGACATTACAAACAGACACATACACACACAAACACATTACATCTAATCATCAATCATCATCATCATTCATCTATACATATACATTGTGTAGATTACAAACAGACACTACAATATTATTAAACGGTAGGAAACGGATTACTTTCAGACAGTCGCAATATTTTTGAACGACAATCCATCGACACTGCACACGATGCAATGGGAAAAACGAGAAACAAAGTCATTTCGACTTTACTTGGAGGTACCCTGAACAATTTTTTTTCAAGATTTTTATTTTACTACTTTGTCGGCGTGATTATTATGTAGGTATACTAAACATATACCCATACCCATACCCACTTCCAGCGTTTTAATACTAAGAATCTTTAAGCTGAGCGTAGGACATATCGAAACTATAAGAGTTCCTTGTTGTCTTCGGAACCCTAAAAACGCAAAGTAATGTATTTAAGTATTTTATTCATAAAAATGTTATAATTTCTTTTTATTATATCTATGAATAATATAACTATATTATAATTTTAGTTCGCTGGTTGTGGCAGTCGTGGCCGAGCGGTTAAGGCGTCTGACTAGAAATCAGATTCCCTCTGGGAGCGTAGGTTCGAATCCTACCGACTGCGAACTTTTTTTGGTATTTTGTTAAATTTTGCAATTTTTTTTCATTATAATATAAAAAATAATCATTGTCCATTCTCAAACAAAGAAGTATAACTATTTGTAAATCATGTTTATATAATAAATTTGAAGAGTTTATCTATTCAGTACAAAGCAAATTTATACAAGATAAACTCTTCAAATTATAAGTAACCAGACTTAAGCATGTCATTTTTTACAATAACATTGGCAGTTCTAGAGCATTCGATAAGCACGTATCTTTGCAAAAAAACTGACCTAAATCGATATCATAATTATTATATGTAAATACTGTACATCTACATAATGCATTCTTAATGTACCTAGGTATCAGGTCCTTACACATCAAATTGGCGTTTTGTTGAACTGGCCACTTTGATCTCAAATATCTGGCATTTGGTTAGGAATTCCAAATTCAAATATATTTCAAACATAGGCTTATGTATTTGCGTTTCGAATTTAGTGATTCACTTGTCTTCGCACCATCTGATTTTTCTTTGACATCGTTCTTTTCACAAAATGGAATAATTAAAATATCGCGTTATTTACGATTATGAGTTCCACCGTGGCATCAGCGCTGCAGAAACAGCAGTTAATGATATGTAGAAGCTACTGTAATAGAAAGCACGGCATGTTTTTGGTTCCAACGTTTTCGTTCTGGAAATTTTGACCTACAAAACAAACGCCGTGGAAGGTCGTTAGGAAGACCTTAGTTGATAATGAAGAATTAAAGGTGATCTTGGAAATGGATCCATCGCAAACCACGTCAAAGTTTGCGGCAAGCTTCGGTGTGAGTGATAAAATCATTTTAATTCACTTGAAACAAATTGGAAAAGTGAAAAAGCTCGAGAAATGGGTACCGCATGAATTGAATGAATCATACCAGCACACATGCATTGAGTGCTGCGTTACATTACTCAGCCGTCACAATAACGAGGCAATTTTGAATCGGATTGTTACTTGTGACGAAACATGGATCCTTTACGACAATCAGAAATGCTCATCACAGTGGTTGAACCCAAGAGAACCGGCCATGTTAAAGTTGAATTAGAAAAAGCTACTCGTTGGTGTTTAGTGGACCAGTGCTGGTTTCATACACTACAGCTTCCTAAGATCTGGCCAGGCTAAGATAAGGACCTAATATATTTATAAGACGATTATTTTGATTAATTAAATGTTTCTGATAAAATACTTTTAATAGTTTTTATATCATAGCACGGCATAATGCAAACCAATATCATCGACGACTTGCTCAAATATATTTTCACGTGGTAGGAAGGAGAGGGAACACACTGGTCGGCAGACAGTTCCACATCTTCACAGTACAGCAAAGATAAGTCGTAAAAAAATTGCTTTGTTCGTGCCGAGATGTAGGTCACCGTAAAGCTGTAAATACCTACTTCAGTTCAAATGCCCAGACTCGGCAAAACGGCAACTTCATTGGTAGATAAGTAAATATCTATATAGATATTCATTTGAAGGTACTACCGTTTTTCTTGGATTATTATATACTTACATACTTTTCCAATCTTATTATATATAACTCAATACAATACGCATACGCAATACGCATACGCATTGGCGCGTGGCGATGAACAAAATTAAATTTAGACAAAATACATTAGGGGCTACCAAGATACCATATGAACCCACAACGTTTATTTGCTTACCCTCTAAATGGCATAGCGTAACGGTATATTATTATTAATAGGATATACTTTAGTTTGAATTCATGCATAAATAAAACTTGTGTCGTGTTAACTAAGATACTAAAAGAAAACTTATTAAAAATATCTAACACTTAAAACGTGACCAAACCAAATAAGCGAACGAGTGGAATTATTTCAATATTACTATACTAAAATTAACTTGATAAATCTTATATAACATATTTTAAAACTCGACGTGTCTCTGTCTGCCTCTCAGTTAATGTACTTTTCACGCGAGAATTACTCATCCGATTTATAGATTTGTTTTAAATATTCATAGCTATCTTAACTGGCCAGGATATAGGATATATTTTTGTAACGTAAGATTAAGCACTGACGATAACGGTCAATCAATTCGGAAAAAAGACGCTTCTGCTGCGCTTCATTGGCTAATGCTGAGTAAACTATAGAAGAAATATCAAATTAATGTAGTACACCATTGCAGGTCTAAAAGACCTACAAAAGCCAGTGATACCATATGTATCTACTAAGGAAAAGGAACCAGTAAGCAATTTTTGTCTTTAAAATAACCGGGCGGGCGATCTCCGAGGGTGGGAGCGAGGGTAGTATGAAATATATGAATCGCCCGTGCACTCTACCCACGGCATTCTGTAGTTCACGTAAACGAAACCGCAAGCACAGCTAGTAAAATATAAAAAGACATTTGTATTTTCACAATCCGTAAATAAAACAAGTGACGTCACAGTTGTCAACTTACGTCATTAGTCTACTTGGTTTGGTCATGTTATATACTTATTTTATGTATATACATCACTGTAACCATGAGTCACGCATTAAGAACAGTCACATATTATCTCGGCGATGCAAAAAAGCGCAATAAGTAATCATTCGGGAGATACATTGTAAATGAACTCATTAATGTCTCTGCACGTGCGTTGTTAATGGCATACTTTTACTGGAGCCAACTCAGGGTTTCAACACCTGAGATCTGCACCGCGATTTCATTGTAAATACTGCTATCGAACAATGTTAACCAAGTTAATACTGCTAATTATAAGGAGGAGTATGAAATTCTTCCAGTCTCCTCGCCTGCAGTATTTACCATAATTTACCATTTACCATCTTAGTATATTACGTATACTATAGTTTTATTACATATTCTTTATAGGTTTAGCGTTTAGCCAGGCACTAAGCCTAGTGCAGGGGGGGGGGGGCTCGGTCTCATGTGCAGCTACTGAAACACACCTATATCTGCTTAACGACATGTTTTCTACTTGATGGTGGCAGCTTAGCTAGTAAGGTGGGCAAATAAAAAATGTCCTACCCTCAAGCTTGTATGGTTTCATCACGATGCAATGTTTTCCTGCCCACATATCTCAGACTTATTGCAGGGATTTGAAGTCACATCGATCGAGGCGGTGTACGTACAGTCTACCACTGAGCCATCAAATTCATACCATCATCGCTTCATAGTATACTTATTATTTTTCTGCTTACCCTAATGAAACACCGATCCAAATCTCATGGTTATTTTTTGCGTGATAAATATATTCTGAGCTTACTTATTACATGTACTGTTTTATTGTATATTTTAATGAAGAAAATCTTAATTTATTGACCAAAAGGCTTAGTACTGTTAGTGGATATGTTATGTCATCATCACCATTATCTTGATGTATGAGTAGAGGTGCATTCGTTCCAATATATCGGGACTGTCACCGTCCGCGATATTTCGCTCGCGCGGCCGCGCCCTCTTTTCCGACGTGACGTCGCTCGTCCCTACTAAACTATTATTTACATCCTTATTTAGCCACCATTTACACTATAGATAAAAAAAATTGACGAGATTTAGCCTTCTTTAATATAGTGTTTAGCTATGTAGTAACTATACAGCTGATTCAGTAAGATTTGCAATATCGGTAAGGTCGGGCAAAAAGTTTTTTCGCATAACGTAGGTATAAACTTGTTAGAAAATTTCTTTGGCTGTACTATTTGTATCTGGCTGGTTTTGGTAACATATAAAAGGTTACATGAATAATAATAAAAAAAAAGTTTTTTCCTGCTATTTTTCTTTTTTTTCTGTAAAAATGAGTGAATCTAATGAAGAAATTCGATACGTTTTAAAATATTATTACAACAAAGGCATAAATGCAACTCAAGAAGCGAAAAAAAAAATTGTGATGTTTATGGACGTAATGCAGTGTCAGTAGTAAGAGTAGCACAAAGTTCGTTCAAACGTTTTCAGTCCGGATATTTTGATGTTAAAGATGCACCTCGCTCTGGTCAGCCTGTTATGAATAAAATGGACGCCATTTTTGAAAAACTGGAGCAAGATCGGCTTGTCGGTAGCTGAAGAACTGGAAATTGACCACAAAACATTTTTAACCCAGTTCAAGAAATCTGGCTATACCAAAAAGCTCGATATTTGGGTGCCACACGAGCTCACTGAAAGAAACCTAATGAACCGTGTACTCATTTGCAGTTCATTATTGAGACGTAATGAAATCGAGCCGTTTTTGAAGAGATTGATAACTGGTGATGAAAAGTGGATCACGTACGACAAGAACCTGCAAAAAATGTTGTGGCCTAAGGTCGGTCAGGTTTCACAGACTGTGGATAAACCTGGGCTAACTCGAAATAAGGTGATGCTGTTTGTATAGTGAGACTGAAAGGACATTGTTCATTATAAGCTTTTACCGCCCGGCAAAACCATCGATTCGGATATCTACTGCCAACAACTGATGAGATTAAAGGAAGCAGTTGAGAGAAAGCGGCCGGAATTGATCCACAGGAAGGCTGTGGTCTTTTATCACGATAACGCTAGACCACACACATCTTTAGCCACTCAGAAAAAGTGTTGGAGGTGTTAGTGCATCCACCATATAGCCCTGACCTTGCACCTTCAGATTTTCACCTGTTCCGGTCTCTTCAGAAGTCTTTAGGTTCTGTAAGGTTAAAATCAAAAGAGGACTGCCAAAACTATATGTCGCGTTTTTTTAAATCAGAAGTCCCAAAGTTTGTACAGCAAAAGGATCATGTCTTTACGTACAAAACCGCAGAAAGTCATCGAACAAAACGGCACATATATACTGTAAATAAACTTTGAAAAAAAAATGTCTGGAGTTGTCATATAAAAATGCGAAGAAACTTTTTCCGGACCTATAAAAATTCATTTCACATTTTGTTAGCGAATACCAGCGTTATTTTTACACTTCGTACTTAGTAATCGTATAGCTGACAAAGACTTACAAGTCAAAAGGAAAGATTGAGAAGCATCTCCTTTATTGGACACCCTACGGGCAGTGTTACAGACTGCGAAAAAAATAACAGATATCGATCGGAAGATACACTGTAAAGGGTCTCATTAATGTCGGTGCACGTGCAGCGCCGTCGGCGTCGTGTCGGCGAACTACTCTCACCGAACGACAGACAGGGTTGCGACACCACAGATTCGATTCGCGATATCGGTTGACTGAAAATACAAATTGCCGATCAAATCTTATACACGAACTATTTGTAATCACGACAAATAAGACTCATATCGTATATATTCAAATTACATAACTTCTACCTATGATTATATCTATATTATATCAAATTAGAATCTGCCCGTGATTTCGTCTGTGTGGACTTCAGAATTGGGTCTTTATTGGGATGAAAAGTAACCTATCCGTTAAAGCAAATTGTAAACTATCTGTGAGCTAAATTTTGTTCAAATGCGTTCAGCCATTTTTGCGTGATTGAGTAACAAACTTAAAAACTTTCACATTTATTGAGAATATTGGGATACACGAATGGCGACCTGTATTCAACCCTTATTGAATTAAAGTACCTATGGTAAAGCGGTATTCGACCGCGGTCTCAAGTTTCTCAAATTATAAAATATATCTAATATTATATTTTAGTCTTTGAAGAATGAGTAAGTACAACAAAAAGTTTTTATCAGTTTTCAATTTTCGTCCAATTTTCTTAAATTTATACCTATTTAAGTATACTAACTGAGCAGTGCGAATATTTCGCACACTACAGAATAGTACACAATCCAGCTAATAGCTGTCACGTTAGTTAAACAAATTGCTAATAGACGAAGCCTTGAATATATATTTTCATTAGCATCAGCAGGTAGCATTCCTAATGAAAATGTTTTTTAATAATCTTATTAAAACAAGCATTAATTTTAAACTGTTTTTCGTTAATAACGGGGAACAAAAGCTATAAAATGATGTTTGAATTATTAGTTTTGATGAAGAATTACAGTAGACATGGCTTTGTCAAGAAAAAACAGCTTTGAGAATTAATATAACTATATTATATATCAATATAAAAATAACTTATACTTAATAGTATTCTTAACATGAACGGAAAACGCACAACTAAAAGCGCTAGATCTAGACTAGAAGCATGAAATTTTGCACCAGAGTCCCTTAATTAACGTAAATGAGCACTAAGAAAAGATTTTTGAAAATTCATCTTGTGAATAGTGGATTAAAAAGAGTGATTCTTCAAACGTTGCAGGTGGAAAAACACTTAGATCACACGGTTAGTACAGCTTTAAAATACTAACAAACTAACACAAAATAAACAACAGTAAAAATGTTTATAATATACACGCATCAAAAAAGTCTAAGCAACATGTACTAATTTAAATTTTAGGATGGTTCTTCACATTATAACGTTGTATTTTATTTTTAAAATAATATCTTTAGGGTTCTATGATGTAAAAATAACAGCTGTTGTCTTTATAAGTTCTTTTAATAACAGAAATGAACAATATTAGAATATACTGTAGAAACTAAGATACATAAGAAACTAAACTTTTTTCTTACAAAATGAAATTTCTAAAGAAAATGTATTTATTGTGAAAGAATAGAACAATTTAATACAAAGTATGGGCTCCTCTGCTATTCAGAACTTGTCGGCAACGATTATTCATTGATTTAATGAGACTGTTTATGTTATCTTGCGGTATTTGCTCCCAATGGAATTGTAGCAAATCCTTCAGCTGTTGGGTTGTTGTCGCTCCGTCCAAGTCCTTCAAAACACGTCTCCGGAGCATGTCCCATGCGTGCTCGATGGGGTTAAGATCTGGCGATTGTGCAGGCCAGGGCAATACCCGGATGTTCTTCGTGTCCGCCGAGCTGTATGTGAACGCGCGTTGTCATGCATTAACCTAAAATCGGAGCCAAAGGTTTGTGCAAATGGGTAGACATAAGGTCTGAGAATATCCTCAGTGTAATTTTCAGCATTCATGTTTCCATTTACAAAAACGAGCTCAGTTCGCCTGTTCTTCATAATACCCGCCCATAACATAACTGTTGAGCCGCTGTATGGATGAACTTCCTGAACGCACCTGAGCCTTTCAGTATTTCCGGGCCGACGATACACTCGCACCCTTCTTGTATCAGGCTTAAACCCGAATCGCGACTCATCGGAAAACATAATTTTATCCCATTGTTCCTGGATCCATGTTATGCGTTCTCTACACCATTCATATCGACGAGCGCGATTCCCGTGACGTATCGGTGGGCACCTGATTGGGCGTCGAGCTCGTAGGCCGTACTCATGCAGTCGATTTCGCACAGTTTGAGGACTTACATCAACACCACTTGAAATTTGTAGCCTCAAACTTATCTCTCGAGCGGTTAACATCGGCTGGCGTCGTACAGTCAGTTGTATGTACCGATCTTGCCGAGTGGTTGTACTCCCTTTACGGTCTGGATGCTGTTCAGCGGGATCTCCTGTATTGTTGTAGCGCTGCCAAAGACGACAAATAACACTTCTATGAATGCCAAAATGTCGAGATACCTGAGATTGATTACTTCCCGCTTGCCATCTGCCATCAAATGACGTCGCTTCATGACGTAAAGAATATCTAACAATTCAATTTTGTCGCTAACTTTATTTAAATGGTTGGTAAAATTATAAAATCAAGACTAAACGTAGCAATTAAAACGCACTTAAATTCAAACAAATTCGCAGTCATTTGAATTTTATGAAAAAACAAAACATAATCAAATATATTTTTTACAACCAGCCAGTATGTCATCAATAACAAAAAAGTTTACTTACCTACGCACTCTGTTTGAGTAAATATTTAGAAATTAATTAATATAAATGGAAAAATTTGTAATATCACGCATGTTGCTTAGACTTTTTTGATGTGTGTAAAATGCCTTATCAGAAGAAATGAACTTTCCTAGTAGTCGGGTATTTAAATAACCCATTATCTTGACATCTGTCTAATAATTTATTGATGTTTTTGTGTTCTAATTTATTATTTGTTTATTTATATTATTTATTGTTAGTAGTTCTTTTTCCCCTGCCACTGTATAAATAATAAGAACAATAGAAGTTCATTTAAAATTGTATCTTGTTTGCATTAAAACGTAATTTTTTGTTTCCTGAATTCATTTACAGATATACGAGAATTTTCATCACAATATTATGATAGGACCTTGTTCGGATGATGCCATGATATTGAATTACTTATATAATAGTGCTATCTCATCAAACGACTACCCTGATTTGATTCTAGTAAGGATAGCGTACAAATATACTTGATAGAAAAAAGAGATATACCAGTAATATATATCAAATTTGAAAATTTCATGGGTTTCAAAGAAATCTAAGAATACTTTTTTTATCTCAACCTAAAACTCCAAAACCATATAAACTCCTTAAAAAACTCTTTTTTAATTTGGATTCAAATCAAATTAAAACAGAAACAACATTGCAATGTGATAAAACACAATTTGTACTAGAAATGGACGCAAAACCACATTAGGTTCGGCCAACTGGCACCCCTGTGCGAAATAACTTTTCGTCATGGGATTACGAGTCCGTACCAGGGATTTAAGGTTTCATTACTTTGCTGTAGGCCTGCCCCCTGTCCCCTGTCTCCTTACCCCTACTAACTGCGTTAAACACGAACTTGTTTTGATGAATTTATATCTTAAATAAATAACATTCCTATAGTAAAGGACCTCTGTCAGATAGCCTATGAAAAGATTTTAATATAGATTGATTTAATTTTTGGCATAGTGACGTCTAGCAATTTAAATTCTATAGTAATTATTTAAAATATTCACTAGCATTATAAAATATGTTAACAAAGGAAATCCTGTACTTATCATTTCAATAATATTACAAGAGATTATAAATTTGTGATTAAGATTTTATTTATTATAGTTATGTCACAGAGAAAACTCTTTTGAGCAGTCCGACTGATAGAATACCTCCATCCTAGAGAAGGTCAAAGCCAAATAACCTTGTGTTGTATTGCAGTGTGTGTATTGAGTTTACAGAGCTCCTTGTGGAAGGTAAATACAAGGTCGGCAACGCGCTAGTTAATACCTATGGTGCCACAAGCATTCAACGGCTACGGTAGCCACTTACTATCAGGTGGACCGTAAGATAGTTTGCCGTAACGTAGTTCTATAAACAAAGTTGGCTACTAACCATATCTAAATACGTTTATTTTAGAAAATAGTTAAAGGAAAGGATAGTAGTGGCCGAATTCCCCCCATATTGTACTAAAGCTATGGAGTCAAACCTCGTAGCTAGCGACTAGGGAGCGTAGCGAGGCGAGACCTCTAATGTACAAATATTGCGGATGAAATGAATATATTCGACCCACCACGGCCGCGCGGCCCCTCCGCGAGGGTACACAAGTGCTACAAGTGCATTTCTTGATTAAGTCGCTACGTAATATGAATATATGGTGATATAAATATGACTAGATTGTAACTAGTAATGATTGATAGATCGTTTTATTCCGCACAGAAATAGAGACTTCTAGTTTTGATTGTACAATAATACATTTTTTTATTCCTATTAATATCTAGTGCATAGAACATGAACATACAACCATTAGTTTTTATAAACTAAATCCGCTCTAACATTACAAATGCAAAAGGAACCCTTTAAATGTTTCTTACTTTTTACAACTAAGCCTCTGATTCGAGCGCAATGTTTGAAATAAAATAAGTGCATAGTACAAAAACACGCGGACAAAGTAGATAATGGAATATCTAGTACATAATATATAATACATACTTTTGTAATGAAAATTGTTTTTAACCGCCTTCTAAAAAGGCCTTCTTCTTTTCTCAATTTGATTATATACTTTTTAAGGATGTTCAGTCATAACTTCTTCGTTTATGTACAGATTTGGATGATTCTTTTTTCGTTAGAAAAGGGATACCTACATCTAAGAAGGTCCCATTTTAATTTAATTTGCATTGCGCGATCGGCTTCGAAGATATACCTGGGAACTCCTAAAAACCATTACATTTGATTTTTGAAGTTATACTTCTTTAGGCGCGTTATGAAAAAATGATGAGAGTGAAATTTTAAGATGCGCGCGCATCTGTGACACAAAATTAACAGTATGAAGTTGTCTGCTTAACCGCTCATTAAGTCTCGAAAAAAAAGCTACCAACAAAATTGAAATTGAACCTCGATATTAGTCGCGCATGTTGGTACGCTCGTCACCTCTGATCACTGTTTTCATATTTATAATATTTATCAACATGTTTCTAGTTTATACATTCCCAACACGTGTTTTAGTTTCATACAAGTGCGAATTATATATGTGCTAATAAATTATATTCAGTAGTGATTTAAATTGAATATTTTGATTGATATTACTTACTATTTGTGAATATTAGTGAAAAAAATTGTGCTTATATACTTTTTCAAGTGCTCCAATATAATTGAGGTTAACTATCCGTATGTATTTTTTATTGATATAAATTAAAATACTTTTATTTAATATAATTAACACTAAATATTATTAAATTATTAATGTTAAATACTTATTATTGGTTATTTACATTTAAAATTAAGAATCTTATAATATTTAGTACAAATTATGTCATATATTTATTATTCTCTAAATTTGGTTTTTAATAATTATATATATATATTAATTATATAAGTTTCGATTCAGACATTACCGGAAGATACTATGGAAGTGGACATCATTTAATTAAAAATACAATTCGAATAATAAGACAATTTATGTTAGACTTAATGTAAGAAAATAAATATTTATTTATTTAATTTTTCAAATTTAAAATGAACTTTGTTGATTATCCTTTTCCAATCCTTCTATTATTTTATTGTAATTAATTATTTGCATGCAATTAAAAACTATTTTTTAATTATGCCAAAGAAGTATAACTTCTCACGCGCGTACATAAGTACACGCACCCATTTTTTTTTTTTTTGTTAAAATGAGTAATTTCTTCGTACAATATTGTGTATAGACTTAAGACTTTTTTAGTCAAACTGAAAACTATTACATTTTAAAGAATCCTAAGTAAATGTTCACTGAAAATAGCTTAGTTACATAATAAAATCAGTACCTAGGTTAACTTGGAAAACAATAAAATTATGTAAATACAAAACTTTATCCAAATCGTTAGAACCGCTCCCGGGAAACCAAATACATTATCTATACTAGTATACTAATAATAAAGCGGAAATTTTTTTTTGTTCGTTTGTTTAAACAGAATAATCTCCAGAACTACCATTCGGATTCGAATTTTTCTTTTTTTTCGTATATGATAGACAGGTTCACGGGGAATATTATAGGCTATCTAACATTAGGCTACGACTCTCAGCTAGTTTTAAATATTGATTTTTGTTAAGTAAGCCGGAAGTGGAAGCCTTCCCGAACGGCTTTATCCGCGTGCGTTAGCATAATGCTTAATGATACGTAAATACCTTGTTCAAAAGTATTGCTTCTTAGTAAATCCACGATAGCATATGCCTATCTTTTATACATAGGTCACTTAAGGCATTTTGCGATTTTTTTTTGTTGATGGTTAAAAATTGATTTATGAACATTGTTTTTAGAAATGGCATATTAATCCTTACGAATAAAAGTTACTTCATCAAAAAGAAAATTTCATGAAGCTAAATTTTGCCCTTTGTAGCGTGTATTTGGACACATACTACATATAAGAGATAATGCAAAATTAAAATAATCCGTACTTGCGGGAAGCAACACGTTAGCGTTGTCGGTACAGTGTTTGTCGGATAAAATTAACATGGGTGAAACCGTGGGGTCCAACTAGTTTATTATATACAAGAATTGCATTCTTAATAGTTTTGGATAAACATACTCCACTCTGCTCTCTCTAGGTAATAAAATGCCAAAACAACGTATATTCGAATGTAGCCAGTTGGTCCCATTTTAACCAATCCGCATGTGCCTTGTCCCCAGTGTCTCACTAATACTGCATATGGCACGGCACATTGCGCAATACGTTGAAAACCATGCGACAAAGGCCTACAGTAATGTAAGTTAGTCCCGCCTATTCTAAACGTTTGCACGAAAATAAAGGGGTCAAGTTGTGTTGGATTAATATTCATAGCACGGCAGGGCGGAAAAGTTCTTCCAATGAACATGTGCATGCATTAGGGATGATGAGACAATCGGACGTTAGTTGTTCAGCCTCTTAATTTGTGCAACTGGCCATAGTTTACGATTTTTTTGCAAAATAGTAAGTGCAAAAAATGTTTGTCTCGATACAAACAGGAAGATACATTTTTAGAAATTCAAAACCACTTTTACATAGATTAAATTGGCTGATGGATCGTTTATCACTTTGGTTTAGAAAATATACTACGTACTAATTGAAAGGACTGTTACGGATTTTAATTCGTTTCAAAAAAGTTTAATTGTTCGTTATAGGTTTTAGCGTTGTGGCTACAATCTCACCTAATCTTAAGTGACGATGTGGTCCAAGATGATAGCACGCTAAGCTTGTGCTGGCTCTTAAGTGCAGATGCTGGAACATACCAATTGGTGCTTGGCGGCAGATTTTCAACTTGAGGGTGGTAGCGAGCCAGGCGGGCATTAGAAAGAACCCTGCCACCATGCTATAGTTTCTTCACAGAAAGCTCAGGCTCACTGGAGGGATTCGAAGTCACGTCAACCGACATGGTGTCCGTACATGCTACCAACTCTGAGCCATCATTGATTGCAAAGAGAGAATTGGAAGATTTCTAAACGAATCAAACGGCATTAGTTTAAGAGCCACAATAGAAACGAAGCGATATACTAAACTGGTATAAATATGAATAGATTCGATTTCAAAAATATTGGATTATAATGAATAGAGACGAATTAAAAGCAACATAAATTATTAAAACGAACATGACAGTATTAAATGATGTACAAAACAAACAATTAAGATCGAATTGGAAAATGAATAGAACCGGATGCAGAATTACAATATTTTCGAACAAAATATTATACGTGAATCAATTTTCAGTTACTGTGTAGTAAACTTCTTATATGCCTACCTATTTACTGGATCTGGTGCGTAGACAATAAACTTTGACCATATTATACTTGTTTGCCGTTGTCTAGTGGTTTAGACCGATGAAATATCTTTTCGCATCCCGCCCTGTACCAACAATTTTTTCGGAATTCGTGTACATTTACTAATTTAAATTGATAAATAGTCTCGGCTAACCGTGAAGTTAAACTAAACGCTTGAGAAATGTTCCAGTAAAACCGCCGTATGTGGGAAAACAAGAACAGTGGATTTCTAGGCGTTTGAAATATCATAATATTAAAGTTAATGCTTTAAATTTTGAGACAACTCTCTTCTGTTATTCCTTAGACAGAAAACAACAACCAAGTATAAACTTAAGTCCGTTAAAAACCAATATAAAACAACTCATATTACTATAACAAACGGTGTAGGTATGTTATAACTTAAATAACAAACATCGGTTCCCATAATCGGGTAACGTACGTGTCATATTTACCTCATAATTACCAGCTATCATAATTTGATTCTATCTTCTGACGCAGCGCGGCGCGGCGCGGCGGGTCGCATCGCCGGACGTCTCAAGTTCTAAGAATACCTTCCTTTTGGCGCCAGTCAGTTGACACCTCAAGACGTTGTACTTAAAGGCTTATTTCGCTACACACTGTTTTAAGTAATTAAAATAACCGGTCTGTTATTTACGCCGCTGATATCGCAAACACGTACCTACTAGTACGAGCGCTAATTAAATTGTAATCAGTTATTAATTGTATTGCAAAATGTACACTAAAATGCTTGAATTTAAATTAAATTAAATACGAATAGTAGTAGTCATAAATCCTAAAAAATCATATGTCTCTAGGCCCGTTCGAGTTTCTTGTCGGCACTTCTCGATGACACGGATATATTTAACGACATAGTGAGCATTCATAACTACTTTTCATATACTTTAGTAGCTGTGCCCCGTGGTTTTACCCGCACATAATTTAGAAGAAATCACTGATTGATGATTTATAATCTATACAATTAATAAAATTGAAGTGTCTGTTTGTTCCGGGTAATCTCCGAAGCGGTTGGACCGATTGTGACTGGCTACTTTTATTTTAGAAAAAGAATTAGGGTTCCGCACAAATAAAAAAAAACTGGTCGTGGTGAATCAATTCGGGCGCTTAAATGGCTTATGCCAAGTAAACCATAGGAGATATAGCAAATGAATGTACTACATAATTATATGAATTAAAGAGACCTACAAAAAAGTCTGGGAGAGTATATACCTGTCTTCTAAGGAAGACCCACAATAAGCATTTTTGTCTTTAAAATAGCCGGGAGCGGGTGAGCAAGATTTGCTCGGGCATTCTGTAGTCTACGTGAGCGAAGCTACGGGCATAGCTAGTACTTTAATAAAGACAATATTTTTATCGGGTGCGGGAGGCCAGATGGTCACATCGCGGCATCGCCCGGCTCGTTCGCGCCGCTAACTACTATAGACATAGATAGACCCGAGCCGAGTGTTGAATTATTTTAATTTCAAACCATGCGTCCAAATAACATGCTGTAAAAGACGAAGTTTATCTTCGTTTTGTCTTTATGATGAAGTAACTTTTGTTCGTAAGGATTAATATGCCATGCTTAAAAATAATACTCATAAATTAATTTTTAATCTTCAATAAAAATAAAATAACAAAGTACATACAGATTTTACATGTTTTTTTTTAAATATACAATGATTCGTATAATTTATAATCAATATGTTCTAGCCCTTACCATTTCAAATTTCGAACTCTACGTCCCTATGAGGCCGTGTCCTAAAAGTGCCATAACCTCTTTAAGCTTAGAAACCTTCAAATGAGATACTAATATAGTACGGTGACTTTCGAGACATTGCAGTTTTAAAGAGTATTTTGTTTATTTTTAAGTCAGTTCAACCTTTTTTAAATAAAATCAGATTGACTTTTCAAACGTGTCAAAATAAAATTTAATTTAAATCAAAAGCACTAAGGAGTATTGATATCAACTTCGAAGCAAATCATCGCCAAAATAACGTTCTACCCGTTTTTAACCCCGTTAGGGGATGAATTTCAAGAAAATACGAAACACGTCTTCCATCAATTAGGTTAAAAAAGGTTTAAGCAAATTTTGAAGTAGATTCGACCAAGGAATCACGTTTTCCCATACAAACTTGGCCCCCCCCCCCCTTTTTTCACCCCCTTAGGAGTAGAATTTTGGAAAATACTTTCTCGTCGGATGCCTACATCATACAAAGAACACATCCTCCGAGTTTCAGGTATCTACGAACAGCGGTTTAGTCTGTGCGTTGATCCATCAGTCAGTCATTCAGGACAAAGTATTTTATATGTATAGATAATGCATAAATGAGCAACACTCAGCCTGGCTTTCGCAGAACATTTTCAAATTGCGAGAAAAAATGTCGATTGCACATTTATTCTAAGATTAATACATCAAAGCATCAAGAACCAGATTCGCTGATAAAAATTTAAAAAGCTCTTTGCAGCTGGCTGTGTATTTACGGAACTGATCCTAAAATTCATTTTTTTTTCTCAAATCAAATTCAAGGTCAAGCTTCTTCATTACGGACTTTTTCAAATTCATAATATAATATTATAACTGTACTATTATTACATTTGATACGTGTGTAAAAGATACCAGCTTTTTTTTTAGCTACTTCAATTATCTACGGCCTGCGACTTCTTTAACAAAGTGAACATCCTAAAGTTTGACTCGCAACTTTCTAAAGGTTGCTCATACCTGCGGATTGGCGGTTGAACATAATCTCATCTGATATTAATTAATAATGGTCTAAGAGGGTTATACGCCAATTCTAGAAATGACTTGTTCTCAAATGCAACTATCAGAACACACCTATAGGTGCTTGGCGACATATACTCAATTAGGGTGGTAGCTAGCTAGACGAGCATTGCCAATCAGCGTATTACCATCCAAAACTTTCTCAAGGCTCAAATTGAATGAAGTATTTTGGATTTTGTGTAGAAGTTACGATAACTTACAGATATTATGATCAAACCTTTCGTTTATTATCATATTAGCAACCATATAACGCAAGTTTATGAATAAAAATATCACTATATGACAAACCAAGATCCCGCCAAAAAACAATAGAATGAATCAAGGAATACTTTTATACAAAAATAGCCAAGCCGATGAAGATTTCAAATCGGATATTGCTTATGCAATTCGCATACCCTACGTCAGCCAAGAAACACTTTGTAGTTAATTATATAACTTGATACATATTTTGATATATACTATTATAAAGTACAAAGGCAAGTTCATTTTGGTAACTAAATTACCTATTTTTTGTACGACACAACATTATACTATACAGTTGTGGTGTACTCAACCTTCAGTTATCGTTGTTATTATTATTATTCAAAAAGGGGGCTGTGCAGGCTTATACAGTCCTGTATCACTGCGAGCAATGAGATCTATTGTGATCGCTTTGTGATAGCTTTAATATACTGCAGGACTTTTTTGGCAGAGAGCAACTGAACCTCTTTTGAGAGCAACACGTCACTATATTCTAAAAATCAAATACCACTTAAAATTTAAATATACTATTTATCGAACTGTTCAGTCCGTTATGGGAAGCAACAGACTACTTACGGTAACTTGGCTAACTTAATTCATACAAGAAACATGAATGAAAATTCGTTCCCATTGTATCCAGTTTTGGTCTTCCTCAATGGAACGTTTGAGTAAATCTGGTTCTATTTGCTATTCCCACGGAAAGCCCACGCGTTTAACACCTTAACTATACGGTATACCCTCTACAAATATGACGTTACCTTGTGCGGTATTACCATTTACATGTTTTAATTTACTTCGACGCATGTAGGTATCATTCATGATATTTTTAATTTATAAAACACGTTACATAATATTACATAATAAGTTTATATAAATTTGTAGTATTTAATTGTGGATGAAGTAACTATTAGGTTCATAAAATGTCATGGAAATATGTAAAATGGTGGTGACACGATTGTGGCAAAGAAGCGTGCGGCCCACCAATATGCAAGGTCACCCTAGAAGTAGACTATTTCCTGTTCACTTTCTTTTTGAAAAACATCATACTTACCGACAAAATCCTCAGCAGGGAGTTTATTAAACAATGGGATTGTTCGCGGAAAGGATCTTCTCGGAAACCGGACTATCCGCGACCATAGCTTCCAAGGTGTGAGGATGAACTCCTAGCGATGGCGAGTGGTGTTGAGCGGCCGTTGTCATATTCAACAGTTCTTCGTAACACAACCCGCAAGCAGGACACAACGGAAACAGAGTCATGCTATTCTCTCAGGAACTGCGACAGGATTTCTTTGGATTTCTCCATGGCCCCAGGTTTTTATTTTAATTCATTCGTATTGAATTTTTCTACGAATAATATTATATCTTAATTTACATTATTATATAAAAATTACATACCTTTCTATTTTTTAAGTTATTTTCAATTCAATTTCATGTTCTACGAAGTTCAACACAGATTATTTTTTAACTTTTTACTAACCATATTAGTTTATCCAACAGTATCTTTATAGCTTAATCTTATTAAACTGTAAACTGAGAAGAAATCTACATAAACAAATATTATAAAAAATAGTACACACGCGACTTAAATATTTTTATGTATTTATTAATATTAACTCGTATAATATGGAATAAGTGTTGAGTTGAGTAGGTATAGACGTCATCACGTGGGCATTACGAAGCTTGTTTATTTCAACGGAAGCTAAGATGGTCCGTGGTGATGTATGGGATTTTCTCGCGCCGGCCATCGCTCACAATCCAAATACATACATCAACACTGAATATCACTTGACTTATCAATAACTTTAGACTTTTAATTTCACTTATTACTTAACTACTTGAACAAAATGCTTACACTTTCCTTATTTTATACTGTGACTAAACAAATTACCATAAAGAAACGAACGTAATTGTTTTCCCTTTTTTTCTAATGTACCTAAATTAATATGCATTTCAAATAATAAAAATATTGCGTCCGAACCAAGATCATGGTTCCTCTCCAAAATTGAACCTACTACCAACAAAAAAACAAACTTAGTAAATATTTGCTAAGGCAAGAAGAGATTTTTTCCCAGTTAGCAAATCGACACTACGGCGATAAACAAAATTTTGTACTGTATCGTGTCATAGTTTATCACGCAACGAACAAATCTAGAAAGTATAATATGATTTGTGAACAACTAGCGAGAAACGCAACAAACCAAAAGGTCACTGTGATGGGCTTGTCACCAATCGCATGATAGTCCCTAACACCGCGTTTGATTGCTGATTACACATCGCCTGATCCCGGAAAATGACACGCCTAAGCGTACCATTATGACGGTTGTATTGTAAATTCCTAATAGCACAATAGCCACTATCAGCCACTATTCTAGATATAAAAAGTGAATTCTCATAGCAGTTGATTATCAAGGTGTGTTGAAAAATCATAATATTATAAAAGTGAAATGATATATTTTCTATAATAATTGTAATAAACTATCATAAATTTGTCGTTTTTATGAGGGAAGTAACAGAAGCGGTGCGCTCGCGACAGCCGCGCCGCTCTCGATGACGCTTTGATGAGCACAGACACCTTGTCCCACTAATTTATATGCATAATGGTCTCCGTGGGAATGTTTTATAGTATGAAAAATAGCTTGGCGACTACAGTGCGCTTTGAAATGACAAGGAAAATCATAAAACGAAACGAATATTAAAACTACAAGCCACGACAAATACCACATCTTAAGATTCTTATAAGTTTGAAGTGGTTTGTGTTAATTATATTCTTTGTTTTATTGTTTTTTTTGTGTAACGAAGGCAATAGCAATATAGCAATAGCAGATCAAATGTTTTGTAAAAATAAATTCATTATAGTAACTACACAGCCAGAACACAAATACATAGGTTTTATTATCTTATTATAAAGCTCAATAGTTTTTTTTTCCAACGCGCTAATCTCTGGGACTACCAGTCAGGTTTGAATAATTCTTTTTTGCCTTTTTGTTGAGGTAGGGTAACTTAAAACTATGATCCTAAGTAACAACAGTAATTATGTACGTTAAGCAATCTGGAAAGCTGTAGGCAAGTTTATACGGGAAGTGAGAACAACAACAGGCTACATAAGTGCATTGTCGACGAAACGCCCCGACGCGACGTGGTGATACGCGATGGCACGATGCGATGGAGAGTATTAAATATTAGGTCCTTACATATGAAATTGGCATTTAAAAATATTATACATTTAATCAATCGAAGTATGTACCATTATTATCTATGCACTTTCGCTATTTTATAGGTAATTCATTGATTCCATTGCTGAAAAAATTGTGGGAGCGAGAATCAATAAAACCTTTGAAGGCGGTTTAGACAGCCTCATCGGAATTGATTTTTTTTCCTTGGAGGAAATTTTCCAAATTCCGAAAAAAGTAGTAATCTGTTGAAGCAAGTCCCGGGGAGTATGATGGGTGTCGGAGAAATTTCAACCGCAGTATCTCTAATTTGGCAACCGTCTCTCGTGAAGTATGGAGCCTAGCGTTCCCTGAAGCAGCAGTGGGCTAGAGAGAGAATAACCAGTCTCGGTTGTTCAACGGCTAGCTTTTCTATAAGGGTTTGCAATTGTTGACAATACAGATCTGCCGTTATCGTCTAGCCAGATTCTTAGGAAGCTGTAGTGTATGGACCACCAAACACTAACCAGTACCTTTTTCTGAGTCAACTTTCGCTTGGGACTGGATTTGGCCGGTTCTCCTGGGTTCAACCACTGTGATGAGTGTTTCCGATTGTCAGAAAGGATACATTTCTCGCCATAAATAACAATACAATTCAAAATTCCCTCGTTATTGTGACGGTTGAGTAATGTTACGCAGCACTCAATGTGTGTTTTTCATCAATCATCATCATCAATTCATGCGGTAGCCATTTCTCCAGCTTTTTCACTTTTCCAATTTGTTTCAAGGAGCGGTATCCGTGACACTCTTTTTCACCAAAACAACCACCCGCTCACACAGCTGCTAGAAACATGGACTAGTTTGAATACTTCGGTTGTACAAATTTTTGTCCCATCCTCCGTATAGCCCAGATTTATCTCCGTGCATTTTTTTGTACTTAACACGGTAAAAAAATTTCATTATGGACGAAAATTTACCAAGGCAGAAGAGGCCGTCGAAGAATTTCGGCGGTAATTTTTCGACCACCTGCAAGACCTTCAACATAATTGCATTAGGGTTGGAGGGAAATAGCTTGAAAAGCTATAAATAAAATTTATTCATATTCTAACTAGTATTTTTCATTTCACTAAAAATTTTTGGAACAGCCCACGTACTAATATAATTTTGTAAATTGCACCAGTTAGGTATTATGTACGTGTAAACTAGCAGAATACTGCAAAATAAATAAATAAATGTAGGTGTATAAAATTAATTTAACGAAGATGATATAAATATACTATTTAACTACAAAATGCAAATACATACTTGGTTATTTGTTCATTTCCGGTGTAATTACAAAATACTTTAATTCAAAAATACCTCTAGTTAAACATTTTTTACATGCAATTTTTATTTCATTGATTTTAATACTAGTACTCAGGACCCTAGTAATTGTTCAAATTTTTAATCTTTCATCTACCTATGTAGTCTCGTTATTATCATTTCTCCACAGGAAAACAGTCGTGTTACAGGCTACCTAATAAAAAGGAAAATGAGTGTAAATTTTATAAAATTATCGCGTGAGATAAGGTTGTAATTATTTTAAATACTTTTAATAAAATATTTTGCACATCTAGTAACTCATATGTTTGCGTTTATAGTTATACGGTAATCACAATCTCATATGATGTTATCTGACAATACCTAAGTGTGGCAATGTGGCCTAAGGTATTATGTGATAACACACAAAACCTAGAGAGGTACTGGCACTATAATTTCATTGTAAATAAAAAGCCTTTCCTTTTTACTCGTTTCTTAATTTAATAGTTAAATAAGTTTGATTTTTTATACAAATAATAAGTTATCATCAAAACGAGTCATGTTATAATAAACTTAATATCAGGTATTGTAATATCTTTGCTGGATATCTTAAAAAAAAGAAAAGAAAAAATCATAACTAGGTAAACTTGGAATGTAAAACATTATCTAAATGCAAAGTTTCATCGAAATTGTTGGAGCCGTTTCCGAGAAATCAATTACATATACATATATATATACAAATTATAAGAATTGGTCACTTAATATAATAAGATACTTATATTCAAACTTACATACGTATACTTATCTAAATGTAAAAATACCTAAAAAAATTACACAACTCGTTATCGCAGTGGCGCCGCGTGTAGACGTAACGTGAACTAATGAGAACACGCGGCCTGCACACGACCTTTGTACATTCTTTTTTATCCATTTGTTAAACATTCAAATAAGTTAAGATGGAATATGTTTTCGTGGAAAGATAATTACATTATTTATTTTCTGTCGCTGTAAAATAGTGTAATTTTAATAGGTTTATTATCCGTACCTGTTAATAATGCATTAGAAAAAATATTTAAATAGCACTTTTATCTTAGGTTCGATTCCTCAAGGAACAACAAAATTATTAATCCTAAATTAAAGTCCTAACTTTTCAACCTACAATTAGCGATGTTATACTGTGCATTATGCTTACCATCAGATCTAATGTCCTGTATGTGATATAAAGTTCACTTTATCGAACTACAATAAAAAAATGATCCCCTATTTAGTTAAAATGGGATGAATATACATTATACAAATAATTATTATAACATGGTTAGTACATTAAAGTCTGGGAACAAAAGAGATTACAAAACAAATACCTAAACATAAACTTTCGCCGTTGCCATGCGAAACTACTGTAAAAGATATTGGGTAAGTAGAGAATTTGTGAAGAAACTAAATCGAGTTATGATGAATTGTTCACCATGTGAATAGAGATCGTGATTAAATTGGGTAGAAGTGCTCCGCTATTCCTGTTTGCTCAATATCTATTTAAAAAAGTATTATAATATAATCAATACTTTCAGATAGCTCATTATATGGCCCTGTGGCGCAACGGATAACGCGTCTGACTACGGATCAGAAGATTCCAGGTTCGAATCCTGGCAGGGTCGCAAATGTTGTTTTTTTTTTTCGTCTTTTAAACTATATTTTTAACCTGTGTTGTTATATTATATGCCTAATAATATGTACTACTAGCGCTTTTCCCGAGTTTTCGCTCGCGTTGCATTTGAGTTAGTACACCCTTGGGTATTGCATTTGAAAAAACTGAAACATGTGTTTTATGCTTTCTAATCGAATTATGTACTAAATACCAATTTTCATAGATTATCTTCAAAAAGAAAGGATTTTCTTACAAATTTTCATTTCCTTTATCACCACCTTAAGGGTTGAATTTAGAAGTTGAAGATAGACATATGATATTATCGCTGACATTTTTGTAAGTATTTTTAATATCTACAATAATTATGTACTACATTAATTTGTTATATCCCTTACTAGCGGAGCCGCGCCCGCTCCCCAGTTTCATCATCATCATCACAAAGTGGTGTATTTTACGTTTAAAAAAGCCTTATTTAGAGTTTATCGCTTTATTATTGCACTGCCTTATTAGCCTAGTGGTCCTAAACACGACTGCTATGCTCGAGGTCCTAGGTTCGATTCCTAGGTCGTGCAAAGTATTATTGGGTTTCTCTATGAAATTCTCAGTAGCAGCCTGGAGTTTGGCTTTGTGTCCGATTTATGGTAGTAGGTTCGCTCCCTATTACATGGGACCTAACACATACCCGGCGAAAGTGTTTAGTGGGGGTCTACCCAATACAGTAAAAATTGGTAAGGGGTCTACGAGACAAAAAAGTTTGGGGGTCATTGTAATCTACGGTATTCATTTAAATAGAAAACTGTAAAGGTCAATTTTAATCAATAGTAAATTCCCAGGTTAAGTAACAAACTAATCTGGATAAAAATTAATACTGAATTGGAGAAAATAGCCTCGCAAATAACGTAATATTTTTAAATATTATGTTGAAGAGAAAAATGGTTACTGTGAGTCAAAAATCGCATTAAAATCCGTTACGTAGTTTAAAAGGTCTAAGCGTACATAGTGGATAGCATTTTATACTATGTATAGTTAGATAGATGGTTTACTCAGCATAAGCCATTTAAGTGCCCGAATTGATTCACCATGACCAGTTTTTTTTATTTGCGGGGAACCCTAATTCTTTTTCTAAAATAAAAGTAGCCTAAGTTAAGTACTCCTTAAAACATCAGCTATCTGCCAGTGATAGTTCTGTCAAAATCCAAAAATTTATTTTAAACCTACTATTGATAGAAAGAAACATGAAACCACTTGAAGATAATAACATTCTGTACAATAACTTGCCTTCAACCTTTCAACAAATAAATGATTCAGTGTTAAATTTTTTTCCATGATGAACTCATTTGTTCGCACTTAAAGCCGAGAATAAAATCAAATAATATATCGATAGTAGAGAAAGATTATGAGGCCACGCAAAAAGTGTTAAAACGCGATAAAAGTCAACCCTAGTCTTGACGACGACTTTACAACGACATTCCTTATCTCAGCGACTGTGAAGTGTCAAAATATTTTTAATATACAAAAACACACTCTAATATCATTCACGCTCGGCAATAAAAATGCTTTATGTCGCAATAAAGATCACTATGCACTCGTATAAGCGAAACTGAAAATATATTAAGGGCAGTACGAACGATATGTGGACAGATTAAATAATTATTTTATTTATATTTGTATAATGACTGTGCGCGGCTAGGCTCCTCTCATGTGGACTACAGAACAGGTAACAGAATATGCTGCAAAAACGTGCCAAGTCTCGATTGAGATGAGTTGTTGTCAAAAAAGAAATTTTGAGAACTTATCTGCTGTATCATCGAAATCGAAGCCAATGAATGAAATGCCAATGCCAATGAAATTAAAATGGGACTACCCTTGAGGTATCCCCTTTCCAAGAAAAAAAGAATCATCCCAATCGGTTCATAAACAAAGGAGTTATTATTAAACATCCATAAAAATAACGATTAGTTAGCCTCCTTCTTTATTTAAGGCGGATAATAAAAAACTTAATAATTATTCATAAAAACATACCTATATCAAAGATTTCTTTTTTGTAATGGATAAACTCAAAAACTTCTAGACCGATTTCAAATTTCTTTCACCAATACAAAGCTACAGTATCAGCGAGTTAACAGGCTATAATATAATTTGAAAAATTAATTTATTCCACATAAAAATGTCGATAGTTTTACACAAAGTTTAAAAATTGCCTACACGGGTGCGTTGGCGATGTTTGTTGTATAAAATGAACACGGGTGAAACCGTAGGGCACAGCTAGTCAGTTATAAAAATAATTAAAATCGAATGACCGTTTAAAGCATTTATTGTAACCCAACAAAAAATATTAACTTAACTGGAGTAACCAGTAAACGTAAGAAATGAGAATGAAATGAATGAATGAGAATGAAAATTAAATATGTAGGTATATCGTTTGTATGTGACATTATCTATATGTATATTTTACACACTTTGTACATTATACAAATTTAGATTTTACATATATTTACATTATAATAACGCTCTTTCTGCGATTTCGCAGTGCTACTTTCTAAATGAATTGCTAAATACCAATTTCATAATATATATTTATCTCAAAAATGACGGATTGTCACACAAACTTTCATCCCCCTTTTCACCGCCTTAAGGGATGAATTTCCAAAAATCTTTCCTTAGTGCTTACCTACAGTGAAAAAGCGCATTCCATGCAATTTTTCCTAGACTAGTTTGTGCTGTGCTTTAATATGTCAGTCAGTAAGTTAGATATTCTTTTGAATAAAATGAATATGTGTATATATATATATATATATATATATATATATATATATATATATATATACTAAATACTGTACATTATATGCATATAGTAAAGCTTATTAAATAAGTAGATCATATAAATAACTCAGTATTTCCGTTTCGCCAGTTTTTCATAATACCAATGCGTTATCAACGAAAACAACTATTTTAGTATGGGCTTTATCAATAGGGGTCAAGAGCGCGCCTTCCGCCAGATAACGAACCCACGATAACCACAACCGTAATCGTCACAGCATCCCGACGTTTATTTATTGGTGACAACATTAAAAAAAAAAACGAAACTATTTCTGATACGGACGAAAGCTTTACTGTCAAAATGCGTTTTTGTTTACCGACTTGATAAGATACTTATTGGTTATTCACGATGCGATCGTTTATATCGTGTTTTCGAGTGTAGACACAGCTTTTTGTTGGCTGTTTTCTCGTGATGTATGTATTCAAATTTTAAAATATTTTCCTAGCTCTTAGTCCGTGGACGCTGTTTGCACGGCAAACATCCTGCCAGTAAACAAATATTGAATCGTCTCGCCAGACTCGCCAGTTGTCAGTTTGTCACAACTCACAATCCAACGGACGTGACGGACACGTGCTAAATACCCACCCACATTATGTTCACTTACATTAGAAATTATGATTTCCTATAGCAGTTTGCAGCTGTCTAACTTCAATAATAGCTGTTTAAGAGCTCGTTACTGTTTTTTCGTAAAAAAATTATAAAAAATATTTTTATTCAAGGAAGAATAAATAACATGTACCCCTAATTTACAAACTTTTTCCACAGGACATTTCACTTGGTGTAATTAAGGTCAAAATGACTTAAATAAAGGTTTTTATTTTTGTATTTTTTTTCAAGTATTGGTTACTCTTGGCGCAGTGATAGTAGGCCCTACTATTGAGCCGAGAAGTCGCGGGTTCGATCCCCGCCTATGACTAACTTTTGTGTGATGAGCATATTCGGCATTTGTGTTACTGGGTGTTATTTAGCCATATACGTATGTATATCAGCTGTTTAGTTACCATAATACAAGCTCTGCTTAGTTTGGAATTAAATGACCTTTTGTGAAATTGTTTCCATATCATTTACATCATTATTTATATCATTTTTATTATTAGATATTGTAATAGCTGACTATATGTTATAATATGTCTATATTATACTATATGTTCTACTTCTAATATGGTTTGGGCATGTTGAGAGGATGAATGAAAGAAGAATGACTAAACAAATTTATGATGCGAGTGTGAAAGGAATCGTTGGAAGAGGAAGGCCTAGACGAACATTTATCGATCAAATCGGAGACGTTCTGAAGAAAGGTAAGGTCAAGAGTACTCTAAACCGACGAGCATGCATTAAAAGATTAATGAATGTCGAAGAAGGGAAAGAGGTATGCCAGGATCGTAGCAGGTGGAAGGACGTGGTCTCTGCCTACCCCGTAGGGATATAGGCTTGATTTATGTATGTATGTATGTAATAGCTGATAGCAAATATTCAAAGTTTTTGTGGTCAAATTACTGTATGAAAATTCTAATAAATTGTGATAATCTTCTGATTCCTGGTCCCGAAAACTCGCCAGCGTGATAATGTTAAACAATATCAATTAATACCTAACGTTACCTCGCCTACTCTTTGTCGTCACGGAGGTGTTATAAATGTATGTTTTTGAAGTGATTTATTTTTGTACTGTTATAATTTAAAACGTGACACTAAAAAGAGACAAACACATACATCTATAGGATTTAGCCTACGAGAGAATGAGATAGAATACATTTACATTATACACAGTTAATGGAAATCCTGCTTTCTAAAATTATGATCGTTGTCTAATTGTCCTAGAAGTTTGAGATGACCAAACTTATACGCACTGTTGTTTTTATAGTACGAGAGGTCGATAGTTCCAGTCCCGCTGATTTATGACATTATAAAAGACATTTTCTAAAGGTTTTACTTCGACCACATATGAATTGCACACATGTTTTTTTATATATATAATATATTTTATTCAGTATATCTCTATTGACTATGCCAGAAACATGAGAAGTCATTGTAAATAATAGATATATTTTTTAAATATTATTTAAATTGAAAAGTCACTTGTATAATAATGTTAATAAAAATCACTCAAATGATTTATTACTTTTATCCCGTATACTATTCAAGACATTCTATGAACATTTAAAGTAAGTATATATTCAGAATGTGTTTATGTTCATCTGTAAATTGTGAGGCAACAAGACAAGTGTAGTGGTGATGTCAGTCGAACCCCGCTACAAGAGCCATTCAACTTGCCTATTCATGTACTGCGATGCGCGAATCATTCGATTAGCATTTAACATTCACACTCGATTATGCGCGTGACGAAATGTGAATGATATACGCCACGAATACATACATTGTTGCTTTGTATATAAAATATTTTGGTTCTTTATAAGTTACTACAAAATTAAAATAATTTATAAACATAGTTATTATGTTGAGTTTTTCGCGGGATCTTGAAGTGAAATGTTGTGGTTTTGTTTTTAATACATTAACTTAGGTTTTTTGACCCTATATTCATGCCATTCATGGCATTTTGCGTAAAATAGTTTGATTGTTGTGCATAATTAAAGATAATTATAAATATGAAGTGGGAGCATGCGTTTTGACATGTTACAAAAACCTCCTAGATAGTTCTGACAAGGGAGCCAACTTGTCAGAAGACCCCACTTTGTATGATTAATAGAAAATTTTACGAAGGCTTAAAAACACTGGCAAGTGCTTTTTGCGGCACCAAAACATGAAGATGAAGAAGAATATACCATGTTTTAAACATAGTCTAAAAAATCTCTAATATAACTGACTTTATGAGAGTAACTTAGGCTACTTTTATTTTAGAAAAAGAATTAAGATTCCGCGCAAGGAATTTTCGTCTTTATAATAACGGTCGGGCGACCGCGCCGTGCCGCACCGTGAGTAGAATCGGGTAGTCTACGCGAGCGGAGTCGCGGGAACACAGCTAGTATAAAATAAGTTTAATTTAAATTACGGAAATCTTTGGGCGCATGCAATAGAAGTGTTGGATGTCAGATGAACTGTACTGTGAGTTCTCTAGATCCTTACACTTCTTTTTTTCACACTTTTATTATTTACTAGCTATATATGCCCCACAATTTCATCAAGTGTTAAATTTATTCGATCATTTTCTCCAACGCGCTGCCATCAACGCACCCGTATCGCATATCGCTGTTTTCACTTCCCGTACTTGCCTACATATGGTCAAAATGCTTTACTTTCATGGTTACTACTCTACTCCTTAGGGTCGTAGCGTGAAGTTATATAGCCTATAATATTTCTCAATAAATAAGGTATAAAATCCAAAAATAATTTTTCAATTTTGACTAGTAGAACCAGAATTCATGCGTTTTAACAAACAAACAAACAAGAAAAGTATCTCGGGCTAATAGATTGTATATATTTCACGCTTTTCGTTATTTTATTTATATTTTTAGTCCGTTTTAAGAATTTAGTTCCTATAACGAAAAAAATTTGTACTTAAATAATTATTTTCTGCTTTTTGGTCTTGAGTGTGAAATTTGAAATTTGTATCAAGAAAACAGATAAGATATGTAGTCAATAAAAACGTGTTAATGTTAATAAAATAAACTTTTACATTATACTATATAAAGTAAATACCTAAAAATATAAGAAATATAAAAGACATAGGATTGTAGAAAATAAAAAATATTATCAAGGTAGCAAAATTCTTTGAAGATATCTCTCTATTTGGGCCAGTCCGACTGGTGGAATACCTGCATCCTACAGAAGATCACAGCCAAATAACCTAAGGTTGTGTTCCTGCGGTGGGTTCAGTTTCCACAGCTTATTGGGGTAGGGAGTTGAAGGTCGGCAACGCACTAGTGATACCTATGGCATTACAAATTACAAGCGTCCATAAGCTACGGTAGCCGCTTACCATCAGGCGAGCCGTACACTTATTTTATTAATTAATTTATTTATTTATTTTATTTAAGATAAAGCACACAAGTCAGTAATACAGACATACGCTCACACACACACATTCCGACACGCGCACACACACGCACGCGCACACTATACTAAACGCCAGTAAAGATTACATGTTTTTCTTTTGGCTACTTATGTATATTTTTATGTATCACTTCCTGTAATTGTGAAATCCTGTTTTGGCTTTCATTGTTACATACTATAAGATGTTATATAAAATATTGTATGCTGTTGGATTTCCAAATAAATAAATAAATAAAGGTGTAATTATTTTAAAAGAAATAACCCTGATAAATAGCATATAAATATTCTGTAAATTAAAACGTATTTAATTAAAATACATTTGTTTAATTATCGTCCATGAACATTGCCAGTTAACCTACAGTTTAATATAACAAAAAACACAATGTAACCCCTCCGTGACATTATTAATGAAGCTTTTACGACGTAAACATAACTCCCACGTCTATATAAAGACACGTGGCATCGCCACGCTAGCTGATATCAAGTCGCGTGGCCTAACGTAAGGGTGGCTTTATGAAAATATACATTTATTGTGTTAATGCATTTAGTATACATAGATGATAATTTTGTAACACAAGTATGTATTCAAGCAGTGTTTTCCTCCGACCATCTTAATTAAATTCTCAATTCTAATAGAAAATTATGTCTCACATTTATATGTGTCTTCTACAGTTTCTATGTTAAAAATACTGTCTACCTCTTAAGCGACGTAACTTGATAATAGAAAGATAATTAAATATATTATACTTGGTAAGAAATTAAGGTATAGTTTATTATTGGAAAAATAGCATGAAAATTACTATTGCGGCGTCCTAATTCGCTTTCGCTCGTACGAACAAACGATAATCGCATAGCTATATTCGTACGAACTCGAGATCAAACTTTATTGAATGCCCTAATTGATGTTCCGCGCGATCAGATCAACAGAACGCCGCTTAACAGTTGCTAGAAAAAAAAGCCGGCCGTAAAAGAAACTCATGGTTGCATAATATTCGAAAACAAGGGCAAAAAAATATATGCAGAGCTGACTACCAACTTCTTCTAGTTGGAGAATCATTTTAAGAAGAAGATAATTGTTATCATGTTTAATCATGATGAATATATTAAATTAATATTATCTATTACATCGTGGTGCCTTAATATTTAGCTTGTAGTGGCGAAAAAAAGATTAAACGTTAAAAGTCGCCGTCATGTATCGTAGTGATTATATTATATATTATATTATGCCTTACCTAAGTAAAATAGGGTTTTGTAGTTGTCACACATATAAAGTGTAGGCAATATAATTATTACATATAATTTTTAAAATAAGCAGTTTATTTTACATAACCAAAACTATATTATATAGAAAGAATAATCTAATATAGTAAAACGGAAATTGTTACGCATTTCCGGTTCGGCACGTGGATACATTTCCGGCGTTCGCCCGAAAACTTATCACTAGCTAATGTAACGTGAGTTGTGGGAAATCTGTATTGATTTTTCTTTTCTGATTATGGAACGGTTACTAGCACATGCATTGCTTAAAAATATGTATAATTTGATTTTAAAAAATAGCACATAATCCAAATTGAAAATGTACTGTAGTATTGCTGCCCAAACCAAACACAAGAAACAAAGATACACTACGAGTATCTGTCCAAAATTTTTTGATTTTGCCGGTTACCAGAATCCTAGCGCTAGAGGTAAGGTAACAGTTAGCGATGATAGTTCCTGTGTAAATGATTCCAGAATTTCTAAAAGCTACAAATAAGTTCTAAGGAAATTAATCAAAAACATTGGAGACGAATATTGAAAAGTATTTTAGAGATCTTTAAAATTTCTTGGAACTACTTAGTACTGAACGAGACAACGACTTCTATAAAAGAATTATAAAAATAGCATTACTTTGTTTATAACTTGACTCCCATGAACAACAATAATGTCAATTTTATGCGCATTTTTTGTTACCTTAAGAGCCGAAGGGTTAAAACTAAATTGTTTCATTAGGTTTTCTATTTATATATTTATTTATTAGACATCATATAATAGAAAGATCTTATTTCATGATATATGTATACTATATAATGGTGCTGTCCGTAAATAAAGCTATGAACAAGAGAAATAATCAACTTAAACAACGTTCCCGATCAAGTACTATTATTCGATGTAAGGGATTGCGCATGTAAGCCCTTATTTGGCAAGTCGCGCTTATGTAGTCTTCATGAGTATAACTTCCCGTCGCGTCGTGTCGTGTTGTGAAATCAATGGCGCTTGCGATAGTTCTGGCGGTGCACGACCGCATGGGTCGCTAGCTCCCGTGGGATTGCACGCAAAAAGCTCAACATAATATACAAATGCATAATGTACATTATGCATTGTTTAAAGAAACGATGGCTAACTGCTAGCGTGTGGACATCGCGTCGATCGACGTGAGTGCAGTGAGAGCTCGAATCCCTGCAATGAGCCTAATCTTTCGGTGAAGGAAAACAACGTGATGAAGCCATAGCTTAGTAGGGCTTTATTGAATGCCTCCCTCAAGTTGAAAATCTGTCTTCAAGCACCTATAAATGTGTTCCAGCAGCCGCACTTGAGTCATGCTACTACTATCGTTCACATCGTCACATAACATCAGGTGAGATTGTGACCAAATGCTAATCTGTAAAGAATTTAAAAATCACATATCTTGATCTATAGAAAACCGAAACGTTTATTTATCAATCCAACAATGTTATTATTATACTATCAGCTGTCAACTCTGTGTTCTCACTCCTTAACATATAACATTCCTCACACAATCCATCCATACATTATTCGGTCTACCTCTACTCCTATATCCGTCTACCTTGACACTTAAGATTCTTCTAGTTCGAAACATAACCGTTTTTATAATTATTTTACTATGGTAATCATAAACTTTTAGGAAGATTTTAGTATATAAAATATTAAGGTATAATAGTAGTCTCTATAGTCGAACATTATTAAAGTGTGTGTTTTTCTTTTAACTTTTTTGTTAACAAATCACTTACCATATAGTATATAAGGTTTGTTTGTCAGGAAATATATTTAAACGAAACTTATTATACTTATCACACAACTAATATTACCTCTCAAATATTTCAGGAAAAGCATAAAAACAACATTAACTCTTTCTGTAATAATAAATAGTCTCTAGTCTAGTTACTATAATTGCATATAAACCAAAAACTTTTATTGCTAGGAAAATCAACATTTCTGCGAGAGCCAAGATGTAATAATAAGACCTTAGAGAAGGTACCGCGAAAAGCTCACGCATGCGGAAGGCTAACATACTAAGGTTATTGTTTTACAACCGTAATATTTATAATACGGTGGCATGTAAATTAAAAAATGTAATTTTGTATAAGTATTCATCATCTCGCCAAGACTTAAAGAAATATATATGTATGTCTTATTTACTAACTCTATTTTTAAACATTATGTTTTTGCATATATCACGCATTCTTACATTTAAATTTACTCGCACATCGTGGTCTGCGCTTTCTCGGGAATAACACAATGTTATATTGTATTCGATTTAGGGCCAATTTTTCAGTAGTTAGGTAACTTTATTTGAACAATAATTTTGTTAATAATATAAGATATATAATCCTTAGGTATGGGAAATCTAACAAGTTTAAAAAAAATCATAATTCTTACCTGTTGAATCGACCTTTTAAACAAAAAATGGTAACACCTAAAAAACTAGAATCCTCTTTATTTGATTTTTATTTGTTACTAGCTGTGCCTGCGGTTGAGCTCGCATGGACTATAGAATGCCCCATCAATCGGAGACACGTGCGAAACGTGCCACCCCCGCTCTCGGATATTTTAAAAATAAAAGTCTCATTGCGGGTGATCCTGAAAAGATAGACATATGCTCTCGCTCACTTTTTTATATGTCTTTTTAATGTCTACGATTATTTACTACTTTAATTTGATATATCTCTGGTTTACTCAGCGCAAGCCAAGTAGGCGTCTCAAAATCGTTGTTTCTCCGAATTGATTTTTATTTGCGCGGAACCCTAATTATTTTTGTAAAATGAAAGTAGCCTAATTTACTCCATATATCTTCAGCTATCTGTCAGTGAACGTTCTGTCAAAATCTATTCAACCGTTTCGAAGATTACCCAGAGCAAACAGATAAACAGAGAAAAATTGTAGAAATTGTTTTTTTCTTACAGGTACCGTATATACTTTCATATGCATTTAGTAAAAAGCTGTTATTTTGATATTACAAACAGACACTTCAATTGTATTAATTGTATAGATAATATCATATTATAGTATAAACCAATAAGATTATATGAAAGCAAATTCACAACAACATCCTGACGGGTGGCGTCACGGGGTGGTTCAATTTTACTCTATACATTATTGTAAAGAGTCGTGGTTACATGATTTTTCACTCAATGCGTCGCGCCCTCTGCCGCGACCGGGCGGGCGGCCTCACGATATGTACAGTCACGCGAAACGTGCTTTTTTTATGACTGACTATAACTGTTAGCCTTAGCGGACCTGAAGCCTTTGCCGGCTTTTACAGCTTCACCGTGACTCGCGAAACGTGCCTGTAATATACAATATATAAATAGAAAATTTTCATTTGGTTTTTTTTTTCATTTGCGTTCAACACCCAAACTTGTGATAGCATTGCGGCAGTGAATGTACATATTATTTAAATTTAAATACAAGTATCTAAGAAATTACTTTTCTTGAACAATTTTGTTTTTATAGATAATAAAGATGCGTGTAGCCTGCCTTTGTCTGATCAAGGATACCCTGATCCTTACTCAATAGTGCATAGTCTCTTAATTAACATCACTTTTGGTTCTTTTATAACTTTCGTAGATTCGAATACTGCAATGAACCAGAGTCTTCGGTGAAGGAAAACATCGTGATGAAACTATTGCATGGTAATAGTGTAAGTATATTTTAATGACTACCTGGTTAGCTACTAAGCAAGCAAGTTCGCCAAGCACATATGGGTGTGTTCTGGAAGCAGTACTTGAAAGTCGGTCACGTAACAATCAGGTGAGACAGTGGTGTAGTACTAATTCTATAAGGTACATTTAAAAAAGTATAACTCAACTGACTCTCCACGACGATAACGCCACTATTGTACGTCACGAGGCATGGCACTTGATAACATATTATCGTTTGTTATACGGTGGCGGTGCGGTGCCAGTGTTCCTATAAAGCGCAGAGTAATGGGAGGCATTCTGATTCTGCATTCGTATATAACCGTTACGCTGTCAGTTTTATTAATCATTTTGTGAAATGGTTGTGAGCGATAAATAAGCAATAACATAGTTTCTGTATACTTTCCCGTCAAGTTTAGGTCATAATTCCGCAGTCTTTACAAAATTGTAAATACGGATAACTTAAGATTTAATCAATCACCAATGTAACTTTATCAACATCTTATAATGTTTTATATATATTCCTGTCACTTTAGAGAAGATAAATGTTAGTTGTTTAGAAGTACGTTTACACCGTGGCAATTCAAATCTAAATGCTGAATCAATAACATAATTGAATTGAATCCAATTAATACAAATTGAACAAATCATTAACGGTATAAATCATACGGGCGAGCCCTTACAAGTTAGCCAGCTGTCACTACGAGCCGCGTACGTCACAGCACTCACGACCGCGACCCAAGTAATTTAATAAAAAGGTTTCCCATATGGATTATTTATAGTCATATGTAACAACTAGCAGTAAAACTGTACTCACTGTTTAGGCGTCAATTCAAAATCCATTTTACAGGAACGAATATAACAAAGTATCTGTACTCTAATATTATGAAGCCAAAAAATTGATATTTGTTTGAAAGCGTTGATCTCGGAAACTACCAGTCATATTTTAAAAATGCTTTTTGCTTTTTCGAACCTATTTTTTGAAAAAGGTTATATGCTATATAACTTCACGCTACGATCGATTCTAAGGAGCCATCTGGAAAGTTGTAGGAAAGTACGGGAAATGAAAACAACGATAGGCTTCACGGGTGCATTGGCCGCGCAGTGGAAAGTTGTTGGAATATATTTAACACGGGTAAAACTAGTTACTAATGTAAAATAAAAAAAATATGATTATTCGTATGCCCACGAAGGATTTATTCTACGAACTAGTTTACAATGTTTCAACAAATCTGTGTATTACTTAATAATATAGTTCTCGGAATTTTGAATGCATTTTTGAGGAATGAATCGGAAGAAATATGTAGGCTACATATAATTGCGCTTCTCTTTAGGTGCTAAGCAGGGTTATACATAAAAATTTATAGTTCAGTGTTTGTACTATCTGTTCGCGCATCGTTCATCCCATCGAGTTGAAACTTTGTGCATTTGTTATTGGACCTTTATTGTTAGTAATTTTTATCTTGTAAATAACGTGTACCAAATCGGGGGCGGTTATTCGTATAATGTAATAACGCAAAATGTTATGTACGTATGTTGTACTGGTGGTATTGGAATCCCTCTTTATACAGTACTGCGAGCGCCGGCATACCTCTCCCCTCGTCGCACCTCACGGCTTCCTCCACTCTGGGAGTGCACGTGGCACGTGCGGCATTATTACATATCTCAATGAATGTCGCGACTAGAACTTTCATTGGTTTCACTTTGTACTAACAATATTTCCATACCTCAATTTTTTATTAACGAACCAAACATCAAAAAGTTACACTTTGGTGACATTTTAAAAGGTCTTACTACAAGTTACATCTCTATTCGATCCAATATGCACAGTGGATGAATGCTATGTTTAAACAGATATGTAATTAAATCTTAATAAATTTATTTAATTGATTATGTGTTAGTAATTAAGTATGTAGTAAATATTATCGCCCAGAAATTACCGAAATATAAATTTATGTTGATGTGTTACTGTGAAAATATGGAATCATCTCTCGCCTCCCGGCTAGTGCATTCCTTCCTTCTTACCGGGTCCTTCAAGCGTAAGGGGGTGAACAGTTATTCAAGCAGGTCGGCGCGGCGCGGCGTGACGGCGATGACGTTCTGTGGCGATGACCGCCGATCATTATTGATATATCTCTCACCATTGTATTTGGATTGTATTGTGTTTACCATCTATACCAACTACAAAAAGAACTATCACACCCAATCATACATATTTTTTTCAAAGATCTTTTTCCTAGCAATTCCAAATCTCCGTTAATCAAAATGAATAATTTACATTATTTTAAAATTTATATGTTCATTCTATTGACAAAACAACTATTATAAAATTAATGTTTCCATTAAAAAAATTATTAAAAATCTTTTTCATTACGAATACCATCTGTTGATGCTAAACATACAGTACATTCAAGGTACTATCTATTAGATTAGTTAGATAACATAACACACTATCACGCCTGTATTCCCCGAAGGGATAGGCAGAGGTGTGCTAATGTAGACCCACGGTCAACCAGGTGTGCTTTTAGGACCCACGTAATATAGGGCCATTAATCGAGCACAAAGCCAAATTCCGAGCTACTACTGAGAACTTCATAGAAAACCCCAATAACACTTTGCTCGACCTGGGAATCGAGCCCCGGAACTCGAGCATAGCAGTCGCGTTTACGACAACTAGGCTAAGTTGTTGTTGATAATTTGAAATACTCGCAAGGATCATAGTAGATTATTTTTAAATCTACTCTAATCAATATTATTAAACCGGTAAAACCAACAAAGCTACCAGGTTATCATAACATTCAAAGCTACAAATATATGTATAGGGTGTGTAAAAGGGTCATGATTAAGTTACGTGACATGCACCCGCCAATTTGTAAGAGAGTTCTCACCCCTCGCTAGCACTCCCGCACTCCCATCAATGAAATTGCATTACTACGCGTAATTAAATAGACATTGTTTTGATAGGAAAACACGGCAGGCTGTCTACTATATCATCTTTATATATAAAAATCCTGTATGCGTCTGTTAGTGTTCGTGTAACTTCTGAACGACTTTCCCGATCGAGATCATATTCACATAATATATTTGTTTTATCGAGACGATGGTTCATAGCTATGTTACGATCCGATAGGTGACGGTTTACGACCGTTTTCAATAACCTATCTATCCGTTTTGTTAGTTACTAAAAATAGACAAATACCTTGTCTTACTGATCTGTGGACAAATATAACCTTTTATCCTTACTTTTTTTTCAATAACCTATCAATGGATAGTTTTTCGTATCTTCATAGTATATATCCATATTCTATAGCTTGAATTGATAAGAGGGAAGCTGATATCTGTCTTAAGTTAAAGATAGCAGTTATTACAAATATGTACTAAACGGGGATAGTAAGCTCAGATATGTTATTAAAAACGGCCGTTAGTCGTTATTACCTAACAAGTTCAATATTTTTAGACAAAAATTATTTATATTCATAATATACATATAGATAAACTGGTTTAGTGCCATAAAATTAAAGCAAAAAATCTGAACTCAATAGGTAGCGCTGTGATCAAGCCATTAACTACCGGAAAGGGCGAACGAAGGTTCAGCTATAATTCAGTGTGATAGTAGATATGAATACTAGTTATTTAAATAAAAACACACTATATTCTGATAGAGCTCAATGTACCCAATTGAATTCTACTTTGGATGCTTGAGGGTCCGCTCAAGAGGTGTGTTCATGTCCAACGATATAGTCAATCTATGACTGTGATTAGTTTTTAGTATAAATTCTTAATAAGCTCCAAACTCCAAACAGTAAATTTATTAATAAACAACCTTAATATTTTTACACAATTATAATATACTATTATAATTTCGCTAGTGTTGAATTTTTTCTGTTTCCGTTGAGCGGACTACCCGCCCTGACCTCCGATGCCCCGCGCCAAGTCACACTGCCCGCCCCTACTACATATTAGGTACGTCGTTCACGCTTATAGTACTTTTTGACCTGCACTTTGTATGTTACTTTCTCCGCTCCTAAGGGTCGTAGCATCATGTTATATAGCATACTAGCGGTGTGCCCGCGGCTCCGCACGCGTTTATAGTTACGCAGTAGTTATTTGCATCCCGTTACTTTATTTTTACCCATATTGTTGAAAATTCATATGCCGTATCAATTGAGGAATGGCGTGTATTTCCCGTGTACAATTTTAATCAAATAATTATTTTTATTTCTTTCTTACCAAAAGCATAAATATGAATATCCCTAATTTGAAACACACTTTCACCCAAGTTTTATTTTCACCATATGTGGAATACCTAACACAATGAAATGATTCACTTTTAGCAAAACTGTATAATCTAGATAATTTACAATTGGTATATTACTTAAAATATATAAACTCCCGCGAGCCACAATTAACAGTGCACGACAAATAAAACAGTCATTATGCCGTACTGCGTAGTTATTTAGTTTAAAAACACTTCAGCCAATCTTAAAAATAATACTGGACTATCATTTAATAGGTATCTATTAGAAATACAATACATTTCTTATTAAGTATCACAATGTCAATATATCAACAAACCAGATAAACAATCAACAAACTGGTTGATAGGCAGCCGATGTCATTTTACCATTATCGCGCATACGCATTTGGTGTTCCCATATTTTGTTGATAGAAACTTTCATCTCCTATATTCTACCCTTAAAGTTCTATTTTCGCTACATATTTTCGCTATGTCCTTTCCTAAGGTCCAATCTATCTCTATACCAAAATTCATCAAAGTTGCTTCAGCGGTCTAAGCGTTAAAACGTAACAGACAGAAAGACAGAGTTAATTTCGCATGTATAATATTAGTATGGATAACCTTCCTGAATAAATAAGTTATAAAATGCAAAAAGATTTTTTCTAATCCTGCTGGTAGTTGTAGAGATAACATTCAAACAAACAAAAAAACAGTCTCTTAGGCTTTTATAATATGAAGTATGATGTATTATATGTTAAGATACAAAACTGTGAGATAAATTATTAATGTCGAACATCAAATCATTACTTTGCTCATATCGTCTGAACTAAAAGCTTCTCTCATCGGCAATCGCCGACTTACATTTCGTACTGTAAACAATAACATTGGAAACTTTTTAACACATCATAGAGTGCGTTCGAGTATATTCTTTTTATAACATTACAAGCGAATAATTCGACTTGTAAAAATATACAACGCACGTGCGTGAAGCGCCTGTGGTACAAGTGAAATCTTGCTTTATTTGCCTTTCAAATTAAGAACATGACGTGTTCTTCAAGATCTTAAAGGAGAAATATTTATTTGTCACGCTTATGTTGCTGGCAGTTACATATGAATAAAAAATAACCTATTGATTTTAAATTGGCAAAGTATGGGCTATACAAAAAAGCCGTCTGTATAAATAAAATGATTGAGGTTTGCCATTGTGCGCGCATCACGCAAAAACTACTGGATAGATTTTAACGTTTTTTTTTTTTTGTTAACTCCTTAGATTCTTGGTCCTCATCTTAAAAATAATTATCACGAAATTAGACGAAACTTTTTAGAAACAAAATATAGGCTACACAAGATAATTATTCTACGCAGACGAAGTCGCTGGTATACCATTTTATAACCTATTATTAATAAAGCATATTAAGTTCTCGGTGAAAGAAAAAATAAGACACTTTTGTCGATCGTGATCGCGACCGGCATACACCATTTGTAACACTGTAACACCTAGCACAGTGGCAGGCTTAAGAATGTCGCGTTCCGGGATCAGCCGGTGTATATCCATTAATAAAAAAAGGTAGTCTACTAGATCTGTACCTTGATAAACATGGGTCACTGTGATACCAGTTACTTTACTACAGACTTAAATTTATGTACTTTATTAGTGATCTCTCGTTGATCTCCATTTTTTTTTTCTATTATGTTTACCACCAGGCACTTTACCGGAACTTCAAAAACTAAATAATCTGTAAATATTTCCCAGCAAACCGAACTGGAATATAAAGTGATAAGAAATAACATACGTAATAGCAGTTTATTTGATTTCATCTGTCATACAAGGGTGACTTGTACCAAGCGATTACACAAACAGTGAGGGCGGGCGGCGTGCGGCGGCGCCGAGACGCCCGAAGGAATTATGATCGTTTGTAGATCGTGATTAATAGCTAACTAGCGGCTTGCGTGAGCGCATACAACGGATGTACACACTATTGATATAAATCTATTTTAGTTTGCATTTAATACGAAATCATTGAATTTATTCCATTATAAATTATGTCAAATCACAAATCCCATTTGGTTTACATCTTAGAAATAAATTACAGTTTTTATGTAACAAAAATTTTATACCTAGTTACCTATGTTACCATATTTAAAATCAATTAGGCCCTGAGAAAGCACTTATGAACGTTACAACAGCAACTATCAGTTCGGAGAACATCCCCGTCAGCGTCATCGAGAAGAGCTGGCAAGAAACTCGATCGGGATTATCAATATATTATATTTTTAATTTGGAATCATTAATAATTATATTTAGTGGATTTGCATAATGAGGGTTAGTCCAGACACTATTATTATGCATGCCATACATATCTTTTTGATAGTAAAACCTGTTTGAAATTGTCCTTGTTGTCCGGCAAATCGATAATTTATATCTTCTTTCGTTTGATATAATAATAGAAATTTCTCATTTGTGTCTTATTAAAGACAAAAATCATCTCTGCCGCGACTGATACGATTAAATATTGACTCATTTCATTTTAAAGAAATTGCCCTACTTTTTATTTGGTTGATAAGGAGTAAATGAGCAAAAAAATTAACTTACTACGGACTACGTATAACGCAACCGACAAGAAACTTGAACCTCATGATTGATTCATGACAGTATTACTCTAATATGTGATGTATCGCCACAAAATAAGTAGTTACAGAAAGTCAGCTCCATAAAATGATCTCGGATCAAATCGGTCGAACGCCATTCGAAGTAATGTCCGCGCTTTGCTGATATACTTAATTATTATTTTGTATGTGGCACAAGGTTTTGAATTGATTTTGAATAAACGATCTTATAGAAATTATTGTGTATTTGCTTGTATAAATACTATACTAAACCGAAATGTATTCATGATTTATAACCAAAGTTTTCCAGTATGTACCTTACCATTTTATAGATCTTTATTTATTAGGAACTAGCTAATTCGAATCGCGAGTTAGATTCTTGAGTTCATAAAAAATGTAATAGAAAACAGTTAAATTTCCAAGTAACTTTCCCTAAAAACGTTAATTACTAACATAAAAAAAATCGGTTCAGCCATTCTTAAGCGCCTGCCAATGAATAGCATTTAAATTTTATTTATAATAGATAAATGTGATTAAATCATTTATAATAAATGTATTTAGTGAAATAACCAAACAGGAGTTTTTTATTGAATATTGTAGATGCCAACCAGCCTTACAATCGGGCGTAGATGACTAAATTCAAGGTCAGCCTAAGCTGTCTTTTGCAACTATCTATTTTGTGGTATCACTGTAGGTACATTAAAAGACTGCATCCATCTGTTTCGAAAGCTGCACTAACGTTCTTTCTAGAAACTAAGCTAAATTGAGTTGCTCTGATTTATTTCTTTTGTAAAATTATTATGTGAAGTAATGACATCAAACTACAACAGTTTATTTTTCTTTGACTAAGTAACAAAATGCCTTTGTTACTTAGTCAAAGAAAAATAAACTATCGTAGTTTCATGTCATTACTTCATGGATATTGTGTAAAAATTACTATTACTTAGAGTAATTCTTATTAATATCCCATAGCTGAGCAAAGGTCATCCTCAATTATTTTCATATTTTTCGATCTTTGGATTTTTCGGACCAACTCTATAATATACAATTGAGCTAAACAATATATAAAAATGTTAAATCTCAAGAAAATTTACAAGACTTTATTTAATTTTGGCTCTAAAACGCACTTATAAAAGTTAAAACACTACTAACCGTGATTTTTTAATAATATTATATAAATTGCTTATACATAAATGTTAATAACATTTCCGATAGCTTCTTGCATATCCGAATTAGAATTCAATGTAGAACTGCAAACCAGTAATATCTATATTAATATTATAAAGCCCAAGAGATTATTGGTTTTTGTGTGTTTGAAAATGTTAATTTCTAGAATTACCCGTCATATTAGAAATAGGCTAGGTATATAACCAGTACCACGAACGTCAAGCAATCTGGAGAACACAGTACACGGTAGCATTGGCGGCGGCGCGGAAGAGAGGTGGTCAAATAAAAAAACGGATGAAACCGTAGGGCTCAGCTAGTTGCAGTATAAGTTCACTTATTTCATCTATCAGTAGAATGCTTTCAACAAGACGTGAATCATTCCGACGTGTGCAAATCACCGCGCGACGCGACGCGTCGTTCGGGACACGTCACAGTAAGGACGCTAGGACGCTTTAGCATGCGCATGCGCCGTGATTTATTATCTTGAATAAGGAACGCACATGGTCAGGCCGCGCTGCTTTGTTGTCTTTTACTAGAAACAATTAGGAGTGATTCAGCTATAGATAATTATATGTGCATTAAAGCTTCTATTTTATACATGATGTCACACAAAAACAAACAACTAAGCTTTTTGTAGGAATACGATATTAAAGAAACAAAAACTTATGAAAGTAAACCCTTTTATAATTATCATAAAACTTGAACATTCTTACTTCAACTTTCTATGACACTTACGTAAACTTTAGAAATTATGAATATAATTATTTTGTTTTCTTCAATTTAGTGTTTTACATTTGGCAGATGCTTGTTTGGATGATGCCAAGATGTTGTATGATCTAGTAGTACTATCTCATCAGCGATTCTCCTCATTTAATTCTAGAAAGGATTAGATACAATGGTGCTGGTATATTCGTTAGCATAAAAGTCCCTAAAATAAAAATAAAATACTAAATAAGTGCCTTACATGCATACAACTATCAATAAAAAATTAAAGTTTATAGAACAACCATTTATATAACGTAAATAAGACAATTATATTATAACTTTCTCCTAACGCATAGGATTAAGTGAGTCCAATAAGGATAACCTGTAAAAAAAATTATGAAAAAAAATTCCAACTTTGTATTTTCATAACAAACATTGTATTCAGAAATAAATTAATTCTAACGCTGAAAACAAATAACTTAATAAATTGATAAAATTGAGTAAATACTGTTTAAAATAGTATCAAAAATATTTAATCATTCATTGTAGTTATTAGGTACATAGCCTGTTGTAACTAAAACTATACACGGAGCAATGTACATCGACATATGTCGTAGAGTCTAAACCCTGATTATTAGCTCGGTGTTTAACAAGTGCCGTACAATCTCCGTGACTGATATCGGACAGCGATACACTGACAGCTAGTCTTAATTAACTTTTCACGTAGATACAGATTTATATTTGATCATTTAAATTAAGTATGGCCTGAAATAAGAATTGCAGAAGATTCATGTCCGACACGTGCTTTTGTTTCGTACTTTTAAACTGCGGTCCTCTTGTAAGCGTTACCAGAATAATAATAAATTGTGTATTATAATATGTAATAAACTAATAATATACACTATGCATCCAATTATTATTACATTGTGACATAGGCAAGAAATATAAATATAAATAAAATTCAAATGTTATTCGTTGGTAAACGCATCACTTGAGAACGGTTCGAAAGACTTAGCTGAGTCTTTATTATTAATATTAGTAACAGTCCTAATTGGGGTTTCGGATTTCTGGACATTTTTTTTTGTCGTGACTCAAGAATTCTCTACTAGTAATTCGTGGGAATTCCCAAATTTTCTAGAAGTTTTGCATATTTAATAATCATCAATTCTAATAGGCAAATAATAATATGTTAAATTCTTGTTAATTTTTTTTATAACTTAGAGATTTTGTAATAAAACTAACTACATTAAAGTTTGAGTATGGTATGATATGGTTATGCGTAATTCTTATTTTGTTTTGTTCACTATGATCTTGGAAACGTTTTCAGAGAAAAAATCGGGATAGGAGGCACTATAGTCGAGCTCTAGACTATTGAAAAGGTTCGAAAGGGCAGAACAACGTCCACCGGACCAGCGAGTTATGAATAAATGTTTATATAAATCTGTTTCAGTCACATTTACAATTTCATAACATTTCGATGTAAAATTTCAAATGATATTTAGTTTGAGTAAAATCAATTTCGGTAATCTCGAAAGCTATGTGATTTTTTATAAATTATTATAATAAACTCTTTCAGAAGAAATCTAAAGATACCATTGTTAATTTGAACAGATCATTCACTGCTATGCTTGAGGTCCTGGGTTTGATTCTCAGGTCGAGCAAAGTGTTATTGGGCTTTTCTATGAAATTATCAGTAACAGCTCGGAGTTTGACTTTGTTCCCGATTAATGGTAATAGGCCCCTATTACATTGCCCCCTATTACATGGGACCTAAAAACATACCCGGCGAACTGTGGGTGTACATTAGTACACCTCTGCCTAACCCTTCGGGGATATAGGCATGTAAATTTTATGTTAATTTTATAAACAAACACCTGTTTTATAATATTTCATTCATTTATCTATGATTACGTGATGTTCGCAAGCATTTATAAGCAAACTGGATTTTATATAATCATAATAAATCGTTTAATCCTATTAGGAACGCTTTTCTCTTGTGACGTAACCACATCTGTAGCGTCAAGTGGAGCGCAGCTGTCGAGACAAGCAGACAGCAGACAACTGACAACAGTTGTCGATGGTGTTTGTCTTAAGCGTGTGGACGCAACGCAGTAGCTTACCATTCAGATTAATTGAATATTTTCCTTGAAACTTAATATAAACAATAATTAATAGTACACATCTAGTCATCATAGTAGTAATACATCTAGCGTCCAATCAAACACATTACAATGTAAATTAGGAGTGAGGTGTATTTATCGGAACGGTTTAAAAGAACAAGTATTTACAAGTAACGGTTTGTAACTACTATCTGTAAACTTAAAAAGCGGTTACTAAATTACGTATGTACCTGTTCCACTTACTAATATGTGACACAAAAGTATACTGTTATATTAGTATAGCATGCGTTTCTTTATTCAAGCTTAAGGATATTTACTTTGTTAAAGAGATACAAATTAGATTTTTAACAAGCTCTTTAGTCTTTTCAATTATAATAATACAAAGAGATAGCATTATGTAATAGGCTGTTATTTTGGAACAGCTTTTAGAAAGTGTTATTTCTCTGAAACAGGAACAGATGGAACAGGTTTCTTATCTTACCTGTAATATCCCCCACCCTCAATGAAAGAAAAGTAAAGGAAAAAGGAAGAGAAGTAAAGAACTTTTTGCTATTCAATGACTTCTGGTTCACACCTCATAATCGACGTACAATTATTTCCTAATTCTTTTTCTTTTCATTACAAAAACTATTCTGAATGTCAATAAAAAAACCAGGTGGACATTATCAAGTTACAAAATAAAAATAATTGTAGTTCCATTACGTAAATAGTTAAAATACGTTATAGACACTATACAGGCATAGCGATAAGACCAGACTTTGTCACGAAAAGAAGGTCTTATCTAGTAACAGTACATATTATACTACATTTGAATTACTGGGCAAAAAAATATATTTTAATAAAGAATGTAGGACTAACTATACGCACCTTTTCAATAATTAGAATTGATTTTAGTGATATGGATTCCATGGACATCCTTTTGCACCAAAATATCTTAAAAGAATTGCTACTGGAGACAACACCTAGACTATGAGCAAATACAATATATTGGACATAGCACAAGCGAAGGGTCAAATAATTTAGAAAAACACTTATTAAAAAAAAGATTGAAGAAAAAGGGTGCTCAGAATGTATCGCCAAACATTCGGAGCTATCCCATCACCACAGCCTTCCATCGAGCCGATGTTTGAAATCGACGGAGGCATCTCACTAAAAGCAATATACGGAATCTCTGTTTTCTGCATTGAGGGTTAAAGAGAGAAAGAGAGTTTAAAATCTAGAAGTTAAGACGTCGTTTCGCGTCAGCCCTCTCCAATTACTTTTCTTGTAGTGATATTTAGACATCGTATCTTTGAAAATTCAAAAGCATCGATTATTTTGTGAAAAAAATTTCAATAATTGATCAACTATCAATTGTTTCTTAACATCTAGGGGACCGAGAGTGTGGGCGAAAAGAAAGGCCTTTAGCATAAAAAATTTCGCGTAATCTCTTAGAATTTATTGCAGTCAGATAAATTTTGTAAATTGTTTAAAAAATATTACAAAGTTCAATCGATAGTTTAAGCTTAACTATTGATTGTTCGATATTACTAATGACCTTAGATTAATCGGCAAACAGTTCATGTTCAATTACTGCTATTTTATTAGCATTTGATTTTACAATTCTGCGTCGTACAATCATTGTTTCATATCCTGACCACCGATGTCCTACATACATAAATAATCGAAAACAACTTATTTTTAAAAATGAAACATATTTCAATAATTTTTAACAATAAAAAAATGTTACTTATGTTATTAACGATTTATCTTTGATGTTAATCCGGCGATGAAAAAGCAACCATTAATAAGTCGCAACGGCAGTAAAAAGGATTGTGTTCAATCATATATCACAATGAACTATCATATGACATCCGAAAAATAACAGCCGCGATCTTTAGTGATTTATGCGATCTATGCAGCATATTCAGACTGAGTAACAAAGCGAAGCGCGTCGTATAAATAAAGTATGTAAATGTTAAGCATAAAACGATTGTCATTACATGTTTTATTTTACAAAGCTTTGTACTCATTTACTTCCGTTTTAGTGTTTTTGTAGTGATGACTTCTATAAGCACGTTGAGCGGTTTTCGGATAGGTATAATGTTATGTGTTTGCGTCCCCGACGCGACATGCTAATGTTCACAGTATATGTGGCTAATAGCAGTGATAGACGGACTATTATTTAAAAAAATAATTTAAAAATTTTTGATACTAAAATTAATTTGAATAACACTGTAAATTCATATTTTTTAACTTTTCAGGCTTCAATGATCGTTCTTCAATGTCTTTTTGTAAGAGTAATCAATTTTTTTTATACTAGCGTGACAAAGTAATTGCACTCTGTCTAATGTTATGTACAATACAATCCTAAAATACCGGCAAATATCGAGAGATCGGTAATCCATCGCCTGTTATTGGTGTCATGCAGCCCTGCAAGCCTCTCAAGCAAATGGATATACGCCGAATGATCTCGAAACGCGACAAAACAAAATAGAGTCACCATAGCGGATTTATCACAATGTTCGTGGTTGTCACCTACCACTCCGATTGAATATTGGATATACGTAACCACCTACATCGACTGATCCTGGAACGAGAGAAGTTTTAAGAGAGGTAGGGCACATAAAAATTTTGCTTGGGGCTGTTCGACTGGTGGAATACCTTCACCCTACAGAAGATCGCAGCCAAATAATCTCGTTTTGAGTTCCTGCGGTGAGTAGTGTTTCCAGAGCGCCTTGGAGTAGGGGTTCAAAGACGGCAACACGCTACTGATACCTATGGTATTACAAGTGTCCGTACGCTACGGTAGCCGTTTACATCAGGGGGGCCGCATGTTTGTTTGCCACCTTTGTAGTATAAAAAAACGCTATAATACTATGGCGGGTGATACAAATGGACCTATGGTGTATGGTGGTAGTAATCAAGTCGGGTACAATACCCAGTAACATATGCTATTTATGATCTTTCAATTATCTATATAAATTATAGTTATATCACTTCAGTTCATACACGTATTTGATATACCTATAATTATAATTAACTCGGAAACAACATATATTGAACGAGGAAACAAATAATCGTAGCTGGTTCCATGTGTTAAATTAAATGTAACAAACAACAGAAGGCTATTTGAATACGCCAGGAATGAAGTGTACAACGCACTTAATAGTTTGTCTAGATGATAGATGGCTTGGACGAGTACCATAAAATATACCGATAACATTATGACTGAAGCACATGCACCAGCCTACCTACATACCTATCATCTATCAAAGAGCGAATCACTTCATGAAAATTGCTACACGATTTACGTATTTTTACCGACTGTGAAAAAGGTGGGTTATGTTTTCGAGCGTATGTATGTATGTCTATTTATGTATGTGTGTCGTTAGATTCGTCTTAATTGTGGGAGTGACATAGGCTATATAATATGTAAGTACGAGGGCTGGAAATCAAATAAAAAGCTAAAATAGAAAAAATAATTGTCAAGTGTTTTTGTTGCAGTCGTTTTTTTTTAATGCTTTTTAATAATTTAGCGTGTTTTATTTAAATAATGAGTCTTAGGCCTTAAATTTGTTTCGAGAATAGTTTATTTTTTACATAAAAAGTAAATATGAACTAAATCATTATCAAAGTGTTAGTGAAAAATCTTTCTTACAATACTACGCTATCTCTGGCCTAAAGTTCTCAATTCCCACAATTGCCTGCAGCTTTCCGGATTGCTTGTCTCCCACGGCTACTGATCTGCTCCTCAGGGACGTTTCGTGAAGTTATATAGCCTATAAGCTTCCTCAATAAATAGGTTATAAAAAACAAAAATATTTTTTGTAAACTGATTTGCCCTTTTATAATTCTAATGAATTTAAAATTAAAGCCGTCTTTTATACACACCCACGCAGTAGTATTACAATAAAGTAGTATGGTTACTTGATTAATTCCATCTAATATAATCATGTAATAGCTGATTGCATCGATCTTTTATAATCTAAACACTTAATTAAATGCGTTCAAGTATCTGTTACCGTTTGCAATTAAATTTTAGTATCTATCAATAAACAACTGGCATATTCCTGCCGTTCGACTATTTTATAATTACTTAATTTTATTTCGAAATTAAAATAAAATTTACGAATAGATTGTAAATATACAAAAATTAGAACAGGCAATTGTGTCGTCGTGTAAGGAAAAAAAATCAAAAGGCACTTTTATATAACAATTCAGTAAAGGTAATAAATAATAATATTTCTTTAAATAACAGGCCATATCACAGTTAACGAAACAAATAAAATTGGAATGGATATTTAGTTTATCATTGCGTATATTTTAGGTATATTAAATTTTTAATATGATGTATATCCGCATTAAAAAATTTATTTCACAATTATCTACTTACTGTTTACCTAATTTTAGTGTCATTAGTATTTCTTCTACTACGTCAATCATCATTCAAAACAATTATATTTTAAATTTTGTATTCGATTATAACCATTACAACGAAATATCGCATATGTATAGGTATTAATTTGACATGGTTCCTGCATACATGACATTATTCAGTTTCATTTATAATACACAATTTGAAACATCAATATATTTTATTAAATAACTAGTGCTTTGCCTTCGGCTTCACTCGCATCATAGTAGAGAAATGTCTCATCTTTTTAACTTTCTAGTGTTCAATAGACCTATCTTAAAAGAAGACGGATTTTCATACAAACCTCATCTACTTTTTACCATCTTAGGAGTTTAATTTCTAAAAATCCTTCCATATTTTCATGGTCCTAACACCAATAGTAAGGGTTCTGTGTTGATATGTCTGTCCGTTACACTTTTTATACATATTATATAGATTATGACGACCGCAACAACTATAATATTACACTAATTTAGTTACAATTATTTAAATGTATTTCTCACCATTTAATTAAAGACACCTTATGGCATTATCACCAGCCATCAGAACAAGAGAGCTAACAAAATATGTTTTTAGGCTTTTTTTATATATTTTTTTTATTATTTATATGTTTCAGCGTTTGATCACAATCCCACCTGATGTGAAGCGATGTTGTGGCGCAAAATACTATCATGCTAAGCCTAGTTGAGGGACTGGTTCTCCAGTGCAGCTACCGAAACACACCTATAGATCGAGAATTTTTTTTATTGAAGTTGATAGCTATCCAAGTGGGCATTAGAAATAATCCTACTATGCTTTGGTTTCATCCCATTTCTCTTAACTAAAAGCTCAGACTCATTACAAGAGTTCGAACTCTCGTCAATCGACGTGGTGTAGAATTTATCACTGCAGTTTCGATATATACTTTTCTAAGCGTATTAGAAAATTGTCTTAAAATACATTTAAAAAGAATTGCATGCTATTACAATATATAGGTAAACTAACTCAGAATTAATATAATCTAATTACAAATATAAAACTTTTTCTCTAGAAGCACCATAACAAATATACCAAACTTTAATGTCTTAATTCCTTAACAAGACAACTTCTTTGCTTTGTGTACAATATAATTTTATACAAATACTTATACATATAACTATAATATAATCCTAAAAGGTATGAAAAAGTAGGTCTCTCTCTTAACTACCTGATAAATCACACCTTCGATTTTCATAAACAAAGAGTTCCAGCAGTTTCCACCGGATGCATCCTGTACACGTAATTACATTAAACTAACAAATGGTGTGATTTTTAAAGGAAAACCGTCCAGATGAGCAGTGTATCTTGTGACATGAACGAAAATAATTTGACGCAGCCGCTCGTCGGGCGACATACGGCGACACGTGGCCACGATATATTACACGCACGCCGCGCACTAAAAATATTGTGTTGGCAAATTAATGGGCATTCCCGACAGTAGGTGGTGGGATGAAAGGAAGTGCCTTTTATATCTGAAACGTTGGTTTTGTATGAAAATGTGCGGCAGCCGCTCACACCTGTCCACGCACATTGAACCAGCCAGCCAGCCAACCAACCAGTGAGCGTCGCCGCGGACGTCAGACGCCGCATCCGCAGGGCTGCAACTCGGAAAAATCTTCTTCTATCAAATCAGCGGCTTATCATCTTTACAACCAGCATTATGCTAAGCTGGGGCCGTATTGTAGCAACTGGCATTTGATATTTCATATGTAATAGGTTCTTGTAATTATTTTTTTATTTTCTACGGTGTGAAATGTCTTTGTTACAAATAAATCTTTTTTCTTTCCTTTCTTATGTGAATGCAATATTAACGAATACTCAGGGTAACCAAATCAGGTAACTAGTATGTATACCGACTTAGTAAACTTTTTTAACGAGGAACACAATTTAATCCAATGTTATTTAATTCCAAATTAAACATAGCTTGTATAAGTAGACGGCTGATATACTAGTAATACATATAACAATAGATATATTTTAACACGCAAAAACATAACTAAGAATTATGCTCATCATACAGAAGTCAGTCATGGATCGAATCCGTGACCTCTCGGCTCAATAGAGGGCATATTACCTCTGCGCCACGAGGCATCCCATTGATCTTAACAGTATTATTGGCTATACCTAATATTGAATGAAAAGTTTAAGGTTCGTAGAGTATCTAATACTGCGCGTTTCATTAACTTAAGAACCAGTCACATCCAGAATGTTAGCATTTTATTATATGCGACCTCATTATCACTCCACATCAACCTATTAAACCAGATATCTAAATCTAGATAATTTCAGATGTAGTACCAACTGTAAACATTTTTATCATCAGCACAATAAATATAAATAAATCGCCGCTTGAGAATTCCTTAACTTATTTTCACATTATAAAAGTAAGTAGACAGCCCTGTGTTCAGCGGATGTTACAGAAACGTTGTCTGTTCAAGTGTGCGTCAATTTTATAATAATTGACCAGATTAATTACCCTGGATGGTGGTCATATTTCGCCGTCCGGCACACCGTCGTTTTCTTCCGTCGTCTCGAGACTTATTCTATGCTGTTTAAGTAATAAAAACTAAGTCACAAATAAATGTATCTTGCTTACCAACTATATGATTTATTGAGTGTGCAAGGCTGTGGTGAGTAATGCTTTACAAGAGTAAAATACTCAGTTTAAAAAATCGAGATCTTGCTTATATTGTAATGTTTTATCAGTTACATCCAGTAAACGTGTTGAAGCGTTTCAAAAACTTTTTCCTCCATTCTGGTTCGTTATCACAATATAGTAGAACTTCCACGAATAGGAATAAAGTATTGTTTCCTTATTCACTGTATGAACTGTAAAATAGAGTGAAATCCTTTCTGGAAAATAAAGGATCAAATAATCACTTTAATACATGGCAGACTAAGATTCCGTCAAAAACTCCTAAAATGTAACTATTCTATTTAAAAAATGCAAAGTTTAAATACACATCATTTTCTGTTCGTTTGAGGATCTTTAATTGAATTTGTAAACTTCGTTACGAACTAATACAATGAAAAATCTTAAGCATAAGATACTTCTTTCATATGTACTCTTAGCTTAGTATGTCAAAGACCGATTTGCTGGTTATTACTATACTTATATACAGCAGCTTTATGAACAAGCTCTTGTCTTCTTGGGTCAAGAACAAGTAGCTCACAGTATATCCGAGGGCGGGCGTCTTTGCCCAGTATAAATACACGGCACGTGCGCTGGCGCAGCTGCCGACCACGTGGCCGCCTCTTTACGCGGTCCACGTAAAAATAGATCATTGTCTCGCCGCGGACACGCCCACAGAACAGATAAAACACCACATCAAACATTATATCGATAATAAAACACATCGTTTATTTGTTAAGCTTTGCTTGCCAGAACCGAAACGTAGACTGTAGGTAAAATTATTACTACCTCTGTTTGTGTTGGTTAATTTTTTTGTGTATTTAAAAAGCAGTGTTCATAACTAAAATGTACTAATTGACTCAAACAAGAAAGTCAAGACCGCCGTTGGATATTGAGCAATACTTACCATCCACAATTTTTATACGGAATTCACACAATCCACCCATACCTGCTTTAGTCTTCCTTTACTCCTGTATCCTTATAATAAGGTAATAGTATTAAATATTTTGAAACCCTTAATGCTCTACTGGGTTCATGCATATTATTTCTATTAGCTTTCTAACCTCTAGTATTTGTAGGATACTTTCAAATATGTGGATATATATTTCACAATCAATAAAAGATTAATGAGTAATTTTTACTTTATGATTTATCTTCTAAACAAACACATACTACATTAGGAACGCGATGTCCCCTCGCTAAAAAAAGGAAACAAAAAGACAATTGAGCTTACTTCCGGCGCGAAACGCTTCCGGATATGATAAGTTCCCTGTAACACCTTACGTATTGATTATCCATAACCGAAATTGATTTACTTTTAAGTAGCCGAGTCTAATATTTTTATAAAGTATAAAAAAATTCTGGCAGATTGCAAGATGGAGTTATTTTTAAATATTAATATGATGAAATATTTACTTTGTATCTAAGAAAAGCAAAATTTCAAAACTACACGGTCTGCTTAGGGATGGAATACACCGACAGTGACATTGTCACAAAGCGGCTGGGAGGTAGGACATGACAATATTTTTTTCTAACTGGATCGTGACCACGATGTAGGTACCTGATGTAAAACCCGGCACCCTGGTTCCTGGATGATCCGATATATATCTAGTAATCAAGTGGGTTGGTAGGGTGTATGTACCCGACTGGTTCGCAACCACCATACACGTAGTGATAAGCCTTTTACATAGATTCTCTAGGTGTTGCCGCGTTTCGTGATCAGCTAGTGTATATACAGCTACCGAGAAGCAATCCAGCATGACAGCGGCGTTTTGCGATAAATTGTTGATCTCTCGATGTTGGCCCTTGTTATAAGATTGTACTTGTACCATCAGGCACGGCAGTCACTTTGCCGTGCTAGTAAAAAGGATACGAGTACGACTCTCGACCGACTATATCAAGAAGTCGTATCTCAGTGTCGCGTACAACAATAGCATTTGGGACATGTCCATCATCAGTACAATATCATCTATCGACACCCGGAGCTGAATATTATACGCTCAGACGGCTCAGACTTCCTATTTCAAAAATACGAATACGCACGTGATCACACATTGAATGTTGCCAACTCTAACACTTACTTCGATTCAACTATTCCTAGTTTATTTTTTTATACATATTGGGTGTTTCATATGGTATCTCTATATGCCACGTGGTTTATATTTAATTTAAAAAAATTGGAAGTCTTAAAACTAGAATAAAACTTAAATAGTAACGCAAAGAAATAAGACAGTAATAAAAAATAATAATTTATTGTGACTTTATGAAATACAGAAAAAAAATCAAACACAACGTAACCATTTAGTAAAAAGTAAATAAAAACAAAATATTAATGATGATGATGTTTAGGAACGATGTGATGGGTGCTATGTTTGACGGGAGCGTGGAAACTGCAAAAGAACAGGCATGATTATAATATGAATGTAAAGAATAGGAGTAAATTTTGTTAATTCGAGTATCCTGAAAGTTATGCGATGGTGATTGAGTGGTAACGTTATAGGACACGGCATCGATCGATGTAAGTTCGAATCCTAAAATCAGTCTGAACTTTGGGTAAAGGAGAGAGACATCGTGATAAAACTATAGCATGGTGTAAAATATTTTCTAATGCCCGCCTGGCTTGCTATAACCCTCGAGTAGAAAATCTGTTACTAAACACATATGTGTACGTTCCGGCATTTGTAATAGAAAACCAGTCTTCCCTGGGCTTAACATGTTAGCATCATAAGCCACATCGTGACTTCATGTCTGCTACAAACTTTTTCTCATTACTTCAAGTTTCTTTAAAAGTATTGTCTACTGTTATTATCTAGCTGTAAAATTTGTCAAATTTTGGAGTTTAGGAATCAGTGCTTACCCAGAATGTTTGTCAGCGTGATAAGGAACGTGTCTGAGTGTGCCATCAGGGTCATGTAGTTCGAAGAAGCCCTTGACAGCGTCATGTTCACGCGTTTCGTGCTGGTTCTTGTAGTCATGAGTATGTGGATCCTTTACTTTATACTCGAATTCATATTTGGGATGAGTCTGAAAATTATTATTAAGTATGTTCATTAGCATAACACAATTACTGGGTGGTAGGACACGACTAATGTGTCCGACCAGCCCCCTTACTATGTATTTCGCAATTGCAAAGCGGTAACAATTATCGCCAAATATTAGCTTCAAAATCGCAAATTCGTATTATGTAAAACGCATAATATATCAAACACAATCTGATTTTGCCATTACGACGCAAATATTTAGCGATCTCTGCTATCGCTTTGCAATTGCGAAATACGTAATAAGGAGGCGAGTTGCGTCCACCTCGCACATGGTGATAAGCCTATTACAGTGATACTTTTGAGATCACTCAGTGTATATCCAACTGTGTAGGGGCAATATGAACAACCGGCGATGGATAGTCGATCACTTGGTGATTTCCGTTATTTTTGGATTGTACTGTGCCTACCAAAACTTATTGCAATAATTTAATAAATTGTCACATTACATAATAGTCGTGATGTTCGTGCTTATGACCATGAGTCACAATTTCATGGTGGCCGTCGTGTTTATGTATATGTTGTGAGGAGTGTGCATGTTCAGAGGCCACTGCTCCCGCGAGGGCTATGAGAATCACCACCTGAAATTAGACGTATAGATCATCAAAGTCATGTTCAATTATTAAGGTTCTGCAATGGTAAGGAAAATATTCTTTTTATTTATATTTTAAATATACATACATATTTCCAATTGGCATGATGAGAGATATTTCATTCTTTATTATCGAAGCTTATTTTTATGTTTTGTAAACTACAGTGTACGTTATAAACTTCTGTTTTATTAGTAAATCACGATAAGATAAAAATGTATTTTTTTATTATTTCCTATATTCACTCTGAGAATGATAAGCGATGGACTCAGATTAACCACAAATTTAATTCTCATCAGTGTGGATAGTTTGAAAAATAATTAAAGTTTATTATTATTATAAAGAAATATATGCCACGAAGAAACTTTTAAAACATTTTTAGTAAAACCTTACAAACTTACCTTAGAGAACATTTTTTTAAATATATCGTATTACCTTTACAGTGAGATCTAACAACAAACTGATACACATTGTCGAAAATCCACGACTTTTATTTAAATCTAAATCAAATCAAATCAAGGTAACATTGATTTCACTCAATATTAATTGGCAGTTAAAACTATGAACTATCTAAATTTCTAATAATTACGTAATATTAGTAAGTCATACTAACTCATATATCGCATGTGGTTTAATTATTCTTTTGAAATTAATTTAAAGGTAGGGTCTATTTAAAAAATATGGTTCTGTAGAAATTGTAAAGCAAAGAAATATTTTATAGGTTAATAAAAAGGCATCGAAGACGGTCATCTGCTTCGTGCAGGCCGTAAGTGATCTTTATCACGTAACCGTTGCAGTTTTCGAACTATGTACGTATTAGATACATATTTATTTTCACTTGAGTAATGATATTATATTATGTACTTGATTAGATATATGTATATTGTTTATTTGTAAAATTTTATTGTTCCATATAAAGTTGTGCTAAAATAGATACATTCGAATTAACTAACTCCTGCTTTTTTTGAAGTCGATTAAAAAGATGCAACATAACTTAACTATGACGCGTACGTGGACTACAGAATGCCCGGGTGAATCTTGCTCTCCCGCTCCCGGCTATTTTAAAGACAAACATACTTATTGTGGGTGTTCCTTAGAAGATAGATGTATACTCTCGGTAACTTTTTTGTAGGTGTTTTTAATGTCTTCAATTATTTAGTATGTTAATTTGCTATATCTCTTATAGTTTACTCAGCATAAGCCATTTCAGCGCCCGAATTGATTCACCATGAGCAGTGTTTTTTATTTGTGTGGAACCCTAATTTTTTTCCAAAATAAAAGTAGCCTAAGTTTTACCAGTTAGCAGTGAAAGTCCCGTCAAAATCGGTCCAACTGTTTCGGAGATTACCCCGAACAAACGGAGAGACAGATAGACAAAAATTTTTAAAATCGGTTTTTTATAGGTATCCTATATACTCTCATATGCATTTAGTAAAAAGCTGTTATTTTTACATTACATACATACACTTCAATTATGTTGCAGTCGTAGCGTAAAGTTATTATATAACCTATTATAACCTTCCACAATAAATATATTTAAAAAAAATACCATGACGCCTGTATTTCCCGAAGGGTTAGGCAGAGGTGTATCATTTTTACACCCACAGTTCGCCGAGTATGTTTTTAGGTCCCATGTAGTAGGGGGCGAGCTATATTGCCATTAATCGGGCACGAAACCAAACTCCGAGCTGCTACTGAGAATTTCATAGAAAACCCAATAACACTTTGCTCGACCTGGGATTCGTACCCAGGACCTCGCTCACAGCAGTCGCGCTTACGACCACAATAAATTAATAGACTATAAAATTTAAAATAGATTTTTACATATCTGACTGGTAGTTGCAGATATCAGTGCGTTCTAATAAACAAAGAAAATACCATCTCTTGAGCTTTATCCCATCTCCTAAAACGTTTTCACCAATTATCACAAGCAAGTCAGTTTTTACTATGTCGTATTTCACCCCTATGTTCGATATCCCCTTATGTAACGAAGGATTCATTAAAACTTCACTTGTAATCATGCAAAGTGAACGCAATTATTTCAGCATACCTTAACCCCCCTGACGATCCCCTATCACCCTACTCGGAACCCCCCTCGATCGATACCTATCCGCCATTTTGAATTTTCCGACCAATGCACGTAGCCATGGAAAATCGTCGCCATGACAACGCGTCAACGTCCCGCCACGATATGAAGGGGAAAGTGAAATGGGGAAGGCTCTATAGACCGTCGTCAAGGGTACTTCATAAATATAGGTATAGAAATACACAAGTAAGTTTAGATAAGTCAACAGAACTCGTGTCTGCTTGACAGGACTATAAAACAAATTTTTAGGGTACATACAAATCTCTTTGGAATTTTTCTCTACTGGAGACAGTCTGACTGATGGAAAACGTCCACCCTACAGAAGATCGCGGCCAAAGAAACTTGTGTTTGTATTCCTACGGTGAGTAGGGTTTCCAGAGATCCTTGTGAAAGGAGCAACGCTCGTCAACGTGCTAGTGATGTTTTTAATCTTACTGGCATCCACAGGCTACGGTAACTACTTACCCTTCTTAGTACAAAAAAAAAACAGTTTAGACGTTTTATGATCAACTGGTATCTTATTTTTGTAGTCCGTCTCTATGATCACTCGTATCAGCTTTTTTAATTGTAGCAAGGCAAAGTGAATGCACTGTGCCTGGTACTAAAGCACAGTACATTCCAGAAACAACGGTGTTACACATCGACGATCTACCGATTTGGATGCCTCTCAGCAACTGGATATATAGATACCCTGGCCTACCCTGAAACCCCATGTGTTTCGAAAAAATCACTCCATATGGTTGAAGTTCCGTTATGTTTTGGGCAGCTATTAATTCGTCGGAACGTACGAAGTTAGTTTTCATAGAAAATGGAACATTACATGCACAGCGGTACATAACGGAAGTTCTAATCCCACATGCACTGTCCGCATTGACTGCTCTTGGGCAAGATCAGTGCAATCTGATCCACAAAACATCAGAGAGCTAAATAGAGTCATTTCAGAAGAGTGAGAACGTATTTCTCAAAACGTTATTAAAAATATCGTGGAAAGCATGCCCACAATGATTCAAGCATTAATTTTGGAAAGAGGGAGATCCGATTCGTTATTAGGTTTCTACATTTGTAACTTTAGTTAATTTTTAAAAAAACTTTAAAAAATCTTCGTGTGTTTATTGCTGACCACTTGTTATTGTTTGGACGTGTACATCGGTTTTATGGAATTCATCGAAAATTAATGAAAAAATTGTCACTTTACGCATATTAATTTACACGAATACAGACTACTTCCGTCAAACAATTAAATTCAATTTAATTAACTGAAATCGTCCTTGGAACGTAAATTTCCTTAGGTGCCTTTTTTTTGAGTAGTGAGTAGTGTAAATATAGGCATAAATAAAGATAACTGACTGACTGACTGTCATATCAACGCATAGCCTAAACTACTAGGGCTAGGGCTGTGAAAATTCAATTTTTTCTTTACACTGTAAGTGAGCACTAACGAATGATTATTGAAAATTCAACCCATAAGTTTGCGAAAAGGGGGATGTAAATCCGTCATTTTTGAAACAAGATCTATGAAAATTGTTATTTAGCAATTCAGTTAGAAAGTAATACTCGAGTATCCTATCCAAACCCGCATATTAGAATTTTAACCGTATAATCATATTATTCACATTAATACTAGCTTTTTCTCAAGATATTCATATTATAACAATAAATATAGAAAAATAGAAAATAAATAGTTGAGAAACTTTATTTACCTAAGTATAAACTATATACTCGACCTAACTTTCGTTCACATACTTAAATGTCTAAACTATCATCAAACAAAATATTATCAGCAAGGCTGCATACTTCAAACTCGTTGATCCTTTAAACAGAGGTCCATTTATATAAACACCGTTACTATACAAGTAATACTTAACACAATATAATTGTTTTATTGTCCTTTCGCAAAACTCTTCAGAACGACATCCTCTCCTTTCATGCTCGTAGCTTAGAAACCGCGTCTTAAAGTAAGATTTCTTTTGAAGTTGTTTATGGACTTGTTTACAGTGGTATACTCAAATAAAGACACCTGCAACCTACCGATTCGTACGACGAAATCTGTAAAGTTTATTCCATAATGGAAATATTTTATGATTATAAATACGTACCTGCTTATTTTGTAATTATTAAACTGCAACAAGGACAATAAATAAACAATATGTGGTAAATAAAAACGTCGTGGTGGTGGAGTGGTTTTAAACGGCGGAATATCGTTTCGAAGTCCGCAGGTTCGAACCCTGACATGTATCAAAGATTTTTTCGGAATTCGCATATACTAATTCATAACTAATTCAATTTGGTAACACAGGAAAAGATCGTGAGGAAATCTGACCGCTTGAGAAATGTTGATTCAACAGTGTTTGTAATCGCCAATACATCGTGCTCATAAAACCAGTCCCCATAATTATGTATTTAGCAATAGCAAAGCAATGGCAGAAATCACTGACCAAACACAATCTGATTTTCCCATTTTGAAGCAAATATTTAGCGATTTCTGCTATCGCTTTGCTGTTAAGAAATACGTAATAAGGAGGCCGAGCCTTCCCTTGCCCAGTAGTGAAGACACATAGAAGCTGATATTACTATTACATGACTGACATTTGTGTGTCTGAGTGTTAATTGTTATATGAATAAGTATATAAGCTGTTTAGTTACATAATACAACGCTTAGTTTGGAAATAAATGGCCGTGTATCAAATGGTATTCCCATATTTACTTATCTAATGGTTTATACACAGTACCTATACAAAACGGTTAACATATTTGTATCAATACTCCTTCTTGTTTTAGCGCTGCAAAAGTCACTTGCCAGCCTCAATGTTTTAAGCCTTCGAGTATTTTTTTACATTAAATGTGGGTCCGACAAGGTGGTGGCTCCCTTGTTACAATTATCAAGAGACTTTTTATGACATCTCAAAATGCATGTTTACAAATTATATCTATATGTATTACATGGACTCCAATACTATATAATATAGGGTCAAAGACCCTAAGTTATTGAATTAAAATAAAAACCACAACATAGCAGCTCAAGATCCTTCCAAAAATTCCGTATCAATATTTATATATACCTACTAACATTATAAGGAGATAAAGCTTGTAAGTTTGGATGTAGGAAGGTAATCTTCGAAACTAACGGAGTAAAATGTAAGTTTTAATAAAGTGTAACAAGCATTCATTGATTCATTTCACGCTCCAATAATAAAAGCAGAGCAACTTGCTATTTTAAGACCATGTAAGCAATTTAACGAATATCTACGTTTTTTCATTACAATTACAATTTTACAATTTACAATTTACAATTTTATTAACATAATTCTGGATAAAAATCAATGAATTCACACGAAATTACCATGAGCACGAAACTTACGCGATGTGTTTTATACCTACGTAAATATTTATAAAATAATTACAACACCAATGTGGACGAAGCCTAACAAGCGTACTTTCGACTTTACAGTTTCCTGCGTTTGTTCGTGAACAATAGGTAATAAGGCTACGACTAGCAAGAGACTGCGCTGACAGCCGATGCTCTATTCAAAACCGGCAATGCCCACCTCAAATAACAATTCTAAATATTCACATACAAATGTTTTGGCGCATTGTACTTCTACTAACGAACGTAAGGTATTTAAGACTTAAACCACAGAAACCATTCATAAAACTGTATGTATGCGGAAAAGATCATGCTTCGTGGACGTGTAAATTTTATCAATACATTTGTCTGCAAATAATTTATTCCATTCATTATTAAAAACCTTGAGTACTTTGTTTTTGAGATCTCTTTGTGTAATACTTACACATTTTGAAGTACAGGTAAGATCCTATTATTATTGGCGTGAAGAACACAATAAATTTTTTATTGTTTACAAACACAGTCACAAATCTCTACAGTTTACAACACAGGTATTCAAGGAACGTTTTGAAATTTATTTAAAGAATAAAATAAATCGTTACCACCCTCCATTTTTAGTAGGTATACATCAGGGATGGCCTAGAGTAGCCTGCAAAAGATTAATAAAAAATTATTAATAATTGCCATTTTAAGTAATCCAGAAACCTGTGACTTTTAAATAACATTATTGTCGCGTCACACACTCGTTGTTCATTTATTAAATCCATTTGCGTTCTCCCGATCTACAAGAAATTATTAAGTTGACATATTCTTATAAGCCATAGTATTCGGAAGTACAAATATTTGGAAATTGGTGCAGTAAGAAATGGTTTCATATGTACGAAAAATTGCTTTGATAAGATACAATTTACTTTCGCATTACAGTTAGTCCTTACAATGTGCAACAATGGAAACTTATGAAGGATATGCCTAACATCCAGTCAAAAACAATGTTCAGAACTGAATGTGACGGAAAAACTCGTTTTTCGCGAAATTGGTTAATTTAAGATTCTCTTGAAGAGTATGTCAGGCAAACAGTTTTTGTGTTTTTTATAACGGTTGATTGATAGACCGCTAGTGATATGCTAGGCTAAAATATAGACCACACACTTCAAAAGTTTCGCCACCCCAGGTGGAGGGACGCAGGCGTTTATTGAACCGTATTTTTTATTGAATCACGTTATCTAAGTTTTTGAGATACAATGTTGCGGAATCCTTCGCCCATTTCGATGTCTCTCATAATAAACTAAAACCACTCACCTTAAACTCCATGTTCTTCCTTTATTTGAGGATCTCTTGCGCATGTTCAGTCATACAAAAATGTTCCAATTCGTATTAGACTGCAGACACCAACAGGTTATAATTTCTTTATCTCGATAGTAGAGATAGTTGCGGCGCGGTGGACACACACGTTGAAAGACGTATTACAAGGTGTCCAGAAAGGGTATCGGGTATTTGTATGTTCAATGAAACAAAAATTATTTGTATGCAATAAAAAAGTTTATTGTTTATTATTAGCATATGAATTGGAGAATTATTTGGAAAAGATGATGTTATCCAAATGATGACCGTTACGTTGCTGGCACTCTTCTAAACGGAAACGAAGATTGGCGATAACACGTTGACACATAGCTATCGATATTGCTGCCATTTCAGACCTGATGTTTTGCTTTAACTGGGTTAGATTCGTCGGATTGTTTTGATAAACCTTACTTTTAAGGTATCCCCATGCAAAATAGTCAAGCGGGCTAAGGTCTCATCGTCGTTGATCTTCATGAAAATAAGGACCAATTATGCCTTTAGCAGACATAGCGGCCCAAACAACGACCTTTGGGCTATGCAGGGGTCGTTCATGCTTTCGTCTCGGATTCTCCACTGCCCAGTACCGACAATTCTGCTTATTAACATGACCATTCAGGTGAAAATTTGCTTTGTCACTGAACAGTATGTTGTTAAAGTTGTTAAATCGCTGCAGCATTTCGTTCGCAAAATTCAGTCGATTAGCATAGTCCGTATCCTTCAATTCTTGAACCAATTGAATTTTATAGGCTTTTAGATGTGTAAGTCTTTCTTTAAAATCGAATGTAAAGACGATTTTTTGATGTTCAACGCTTGGCTTCGCTTTCGGATGGATAAAAACGGATTTTGACGAACCGACGCCTCAACTTCTTCAATTGTTTCTTCATCGCTAACTGAACGAGGACGACCAGAGTTTTGAATTTTAACTGTCGCACCTGTATTCTCGAACATCCTGATCCATTTCCTAATGATATCGTCACTTGGCGCGTGGCGTGTACGATATTCCGCACGATAGAGACGTTGAGCAGTCACTATTGAATCACCATTACGATAATACGCTCGTACGCAAAATGCGCGATGCGTCCCCGAGTACTGTTCCATCGTGACTAAAACTCCACAAAATGGCGGACGCCACGAACCCCTCCCCGCACCCTTTAGACGCCCCGTTTCGAATATGGCGCGAAAACAAATACCGATACCCTTTCTGGACACCTTGTACAACCGCGTGATGCCTAAGTACGCGGAAGAGTTTCTGCCATCGACATTCACGGGAGGATTGTACCGGATTATGAAATCATCGAATACACGTTTAGGCGCAAACACATGGTATTCATCTATAGCAGTATTATCAAACTCAATAAGTTGTTTGCTTTTTGTTTCTTTCAATACGTTATTATCTGGAACCATCAGTCTAATCAGAAAAAATATTTTTGCACTTTTTGCACTTGCTTATAGAGAAAGTACAGATCTCTATTATAGGATATATAACTTCACGCTATGACACGTAAAAGCGGAGCAGTAACCATGAACGTTAAACAATTTGGAAAGTTGTTGGTAATAGGCTCACCGCTCGCCCCCTATTACATGGAACCAAAATATAACTGGCGAACTGTGAGTGTACTCCTCTGCCTAACCCTTCGGGGAATACAAATGTGATGGTATGTAGGCAAGTACACGAAGTGAGAACATGGCTGCGTTGCCAGCATCGTGGTGGACAGTTGCTCGAATATATTATACGGGTGAAACCGTGAGCCACAGCTAGCACTATGTATAGTCAGGTAAGCACTAGAAACGCTGCTAACAGTTGCAGGCTCTGTCATAGTGCTGATGCCTTAAATTTTAAAGATTCATAATAAATTAAATAACCAAACAAAGTAGACGACTGACAAATGTGATGTCACTAGTTTCAATTACGGATTGCAAAAATGTACAAATGTGTCTTTATATTTTATTTGTCACGGTAATATGTTCATCTAATATAATATTTGACAAAACTATAACTATTTTATGATTTGATAATCGATTTTGTAATTACATATTAACCGACTTCAGAAACAAACGGAGGTTCTTAATTCGAATGAATTTTTTTAATGAATGTTCAGCCATAACTTCTTTGTTTATGAATCGATTTGGATGATTCTTTTTTCGTTGAATAGGGGATAACTCAAGGGTAGTGGTCCCTTTTTAATTTCATTGGTATTAGATCTTGAACTATGAAGATACACCAGAAAACTCCACAAAATCATTGAATTTGGTATCCTTTTCTGTTAAACATTGTCTTGTTTTAAATCTTCTGTTGAAAAAACTTCAAACTCGTCCATTTGGCTCCGTAACGTGTACGTATTTTCTACACTTTCGAAAAGTAAACTAAAATGTCACCTGAACAAAGACAAAATAAAACAATTTCTAACAGCGTCAACTTCATTACGTAATATTATTTAAGAGATTATTATGCAGATTAAATAGGTACGACACAAACGAGTTTCTATTTAGTTGAGGGCCCACACACGTGCAGTAAGCCTACGCCGCGCTGCGCTGTGCGCCTCGCCTCGCCTCGCCGATGCCGCGATGCGACGACCGTGCAGAGAGCATTGACTCCAGATTTGCAGGTGTCGTGGTCGCGACGCGACCCAATCATGGAGAAGTTATAGTTGATTCAAACTTAGTACTCCAAATCAACATTCACTATTATCATCACTACATAATTCCTATGATACTTTATCTAATGAAATAATCATCATATGGCCAGATAAAATAACTAGGTATGAATTTAAAAACATGTAAAAAGGATCAGCGGTTTTTGTGTGCAAAAACATAAACGGACCCACAGACACAGAGACGTTGTGATTTATAATTTTCAAATTGAAGATTAAATGATGTAAAAGTGTATTGTACTACTGAAAGAGCTTTTACTGCATTTAGTCAGTGCGCGTTTCTCGCCAACACACAACGCCATGTACAATGACGTCACCAAACTAAGTAATGCCTTTATACGTCGCACGGCGTGGTGCGGCGCCAGAACCTCTATTGAACGCAATAGACCCAAGACCGACCGCACAAGCAATTCAATTGAAATTTATTATCCCTGATTTAGCTGTCCACTGTAGTGAAAGGGGCGGATACCAGGAAATATAACCTAGATAACATTATAATATACTTAAGATATAGAAGTAGAAAATTTGTACTCCCTGACACTGGGAATATTTCTTTTTCTCATTACAATCTATGTATATACGTTCTACATCTATATATTATTAAGAATGTAACATTTAAATGGATCAGCGAGGGGAACTCTGAAACTATAAGACAGAGACATATGTTCTAAAAAACCATGATATCGATTTTAATGATAAGAGAAACAAACTGCATTCATTTGTTTTCAAAAAAAAAACTTAAAAACTAAACGTATCCAAGAAAATGGCTGTTATTGTGAACATTTCAAAACAATTAAATTCAGCATTTTCTTTTAATTTTAGACACAATGTTTCCTAGCAACATTTCTTTCTTACAGCTTACACTATCAATAATCGTAATAAAATGACAATTTTGTTTTCTTAAAATGATGAAGATTTGACTCTAGCCTCGTCTATAAGTTTTTTTTTTAAATCTATGAATGCCATTTTTCTTATCTTTAAAATCGATGTCATGGTTCATAGAAACATATATCTCTATCTCTTATAGTTTCAGATTTCCCCTCACTGACCCAATTAAATGTTAATTCTGTACAATAATATAAAATGCAAGAGATTGTTTCTTTGTTTGCTAATCACGCTAATCTCCACTGCTAGTCAGATTTAAAAAATCTTTTTACATTCAATAGTATATTTATTGAGGAAGTTTACTACGACTTACAGGAGCGGAACAGTAATGATTTGGCAAGCTGGACGTAGGTACGAAGTACTATAGAGTACATATAGTTCATCCCCTCACTCGTAAATCATAGCTTTTTGTATCTAACACAGCAAGGAAAGTTGGCGTAGCCTTAAACCGAGTTCGTTATCAAAAGAAATCACTGCTGTCCATCAGGCATTCCTCAAACCATATTCGGAATGATACCTACTTACATTTTTATGTTTGTGTTATAAAAGGAATAAGAATCTCATATGGATGCAGGTGAACTGAAATGCAAGAGTGGCATTAAAGTATAGTAATGAGGAACACGACTCCTTAAAGGAACAATAAAAACGTACATAAATAAATATGAAAAGCTTGCCTTATACGACACGATGCAATCCGTAGTAAACTCATTTTAATTTACATTCTTAACTATTTGTAAGGAAAGGCGAGTCGTTTTTAACGTCGGCAGTGATTTTATAAGGTTTAAGTGTTTCTTCAAGAGATAATTTAATGTTGTAATTGTCACTATGATTAAAGAGTAAAAAAATCTTTAGTGAAACCTTTATTTACCGTGAATACTCGAAGAGTTCGGGAGAAGTGTACTAAATGTGCAACCCATAGTTCGCCGGGTATAATGTTTTTAAGTCCCTTGTAATAGGGGGCGGGACTATTGCCATTAATAGGGCACAAAGCCATATTCCGAGCTTCTACTGAGAATTTCATAGGAAAACCCAATAACACTTTGCTCGACCTGGGAATCGAACCCAGGACCTCGAGCATAGCAGTCGCGCTTACGACCACTACGCTAAGAGGCAGTAGAAAACAATATCGAACTTTTATCGCATTAATATAAAATATCTACGATAGTTGCTGCAGTTATCAGGTTTTTACCACCTTAGGGATTGAATTTCCAAAAATCCTTCCTTATTACTCACCTACAGTACATAAAAGGAACTCGCATGCAAATTTTCATGGTCTTAGCATCAGGAGTTTGGGCTGTGCGTTGATATGTCAGTCAGTCAGTCAGCTTTTTATTTTAGATAATTTATAAAAGTAGTTACGTTACCTACGTACTATAAGGCATTTTGGTGATTTTGTCAAGCTAGTAATAACTAAACCAAATATTAAGTGTTCGTACACCCTTCAAACGATTAAGGATTTAATTCATCTTTCAATGAAGTATATGCAAAAAAAGCAAAGAGAACAACATCCCTTGTTGATTGTGTAGAGCGATAAGACGTTGTTTTCACTATTGACCACATTCGCAGTTCGGTCAGGAAGTCGGAGCACGAGGTTATCTAGGCGACGGCGACTGGCGCCAGCGCAACGGTATCAACCTGCTTACATACTGCGACAATTAGTCATATGCCACAATACTGGTCAGCTCGGCAGCCGTGTCGCATTACACACCTCAACCGTGTGAGGTTTCTATTTATGTAGGTATATTATAGTTGTTAATGTATATTGATACTTTACAGTCTTATACTTTATTGCGCTATGACCTCAACCCGGTTGAGGTGCGCTTTCACGGACTTATAAAAGGGAGGAGTGTACGGGTTCTGGACTTTGTCCGCGGCTGAATGCCTTTAGCGCTCGCCCCCGAACCCGGTGAAGCTGTAAAAGCCGTCTGAGGCTTCAGGGCCCTAAAAGCTATCAGTATAGTCAGATAGAAAAAAAAAGTAAAAAAGGGTTCTGGATACGTTAATTTTCTCCGTTTATCCGTGCTTAAAATAGTACGTACCTATACGTTAAAATTAATGTTTGTAATTTACAATTGATTGATCGTAAGGGCGACTTGTGTAACACTTTTAAATGTGATTAAACTAAGACTAATCACATTTAAAGTGGTTAAACAAAATTAGCGTCTCGCACAAATAAAAAGGTGGCTAAATTAGTTTAACAAACTGTCAAAGTTAAACAGCCAAAAATGGCTATTTAGCGCCCCTAAACACGTTTATGTGACTCCTTAGGATTTAAAAATACAAATGATGTATAAAAAATATGGGAATAAAAGAACTGATACATCATAAGGCCCATCAGCGTGGTAAACACCTTTACCACATTTCTCACTCGTATCTAATAGAAGATAATTGCACTATTTTCATATTATTCACTTGATTTTGACAGAAAACAAACAATAACATCCAACTATGCACGTTTCATTATGTATACTATATGCATAAATTTATATTGCATCGCGCTTTTTGGCTTAAGAAACTCGTCAAAATGTGAATCGGAACGAAGAGAATCCTTTACCGACTCGCTAATTATGTTTAACTAAATCAGAGCACTGTATGGTCTCGTGCAAGATTCCCCTTAATGCGTTTACGATAAATCCATTTATGAGGCTAACTGTAATTAACTAATTTTGTTTAGCAGTGAGTTAAATGAAACGTTGCGCAAGTCGCCCTAAGAAAGAATCTAATTGAAGACAGGTAGGGCAAAGACACATTTCTTTTGAGATTTCCCTGTAGTTGCGACAGTCCGACTGGTGGAATAACAAGATCGAAGCCGTATAACCTAGTGTTGTGTTCCTGCGGTGAGTAGGGTTTCCAGAGTTCTTTGGAATTGCGAGGTTAAAGGTCAGCAAAGCGCTAGTTATACCTATGGTATTAAAACTTTTCTTAAGCTACGGTAGCCGCTTACGAACAGGCGGATTATATGCTTTTTTGCCTAGTTTGTAGTAAAAAAATGTCTATTGACACTATTTTTCCTTCTAATGGTATGAAGCACGGGCATCAACTAGTTTACCTTTATGCGAAGCTGGACCCTCCCTTTTATATCTCTCCCCCCCCCCCCCCCTCCCCCACTTACTAATGTAAAATACAAAACTTCTTTATTAAGCTAAAGGGAACTATAGAAATAATTTAAACTAGCCAGGTGAGCAATAGAAAATACCCTACTACCATACTATGGTTTCTTGACGATATATTCCTTCACCGAAAGCTCAGGTTCATTGTAGGAATGCAACCCACGTTAATATAAGCGATGTCCGAACACACTACTACTGAGCCAGCATCACTCACACAATCGATCGAAATTCATCGCCGTTTCGGTCTACTCAAATGCTCTTAATTAGTAATTGCATATTAATACGCAACTGGTTTTTATCTTGTACCTAATCCTTATGGGTTCTCAAAAGGTTAATCAATGAGAATTTGTTTTCTTTTTAACAAACAAACACAATGATGAAAGTTTTGACAAAAACATACAACACTCGGAAACTCCTTATCTCAACCTGATTTAAAATCCAAAACGAGCCACAAAATTATTAACGACCATCGATGACTAATCAGAACTTTGAGTTGAAACTGAGTTTTATATTTTTAAGTTCCGCATATACATTAATTTACGTACATCGTACGTAAATCGTGGGTTTAGCGTTATGGACATGTTCTCTTCGGATCTAATGGAAGCTTGCGACAGATTTTCAATTTGAGGTTGGTAGCTAGCCAGCTTGACATTTGAAAAAAGGCCTACCACCATGCTATCGTTTCATCACGATGTTTGCCTTCACCGTAAACTCAGGCTCGTTGCAGGGATTCGAACTCTCGTTTATCGACGCGATATCCGTACACTCTACCACTATACACCAAGTGTGTAACACGCTTATAGGTCCCATTGACTAACTAATGGCCGCCAGATTTTAACCTGTCAGTTAATCGTAATAGATCACACACTTAAAGTTTCTTTTAAGGTTTTGGACTGACGGCTTAAGCGGACTGCAAATGTGTAGCCCTCGGCGACACGAGTCTCAGTCGACAGGTATCGACCGGACAGTCCGTTACCTCAAGGCCGAATCAAACACACAATTGCAGTTACCGGTGCACTGTGTGAACTGACGACCTGTTGACTATCCCCTTCCGACAGTCGCCTGCTAGGACGTGGAGATGAACAATTAACAGAGCCGATATTGGACCATTCGACCAAGAATCGCTTATTGAGTAGACTATACTGACCTTGGACGGAAGGCTGACTGATCAGAGGAAAAACTGCAGGTATACTGTAAGTTAGTGGGGCCCTTTAGGCGTGTCACGTTCCGAGATCGGCCGATGCATACCCAGTAATCAAGCGGAGTGATAGAGATCTGTGCATTCTGTACCCGAATCGGTGGTGTGAATCTCTATTGGTTTGTACGGGCGGCGATATATTGCCGATCTCTCGGTATTCCCTGTTATTTTAGGATCGTACTGTGTTTATCATCTCAGACACAGTTATAAAAAGCTTCCTATTTAAATATATGTCTACCTAACATTGTTTATAATGTAACATAAATTATATTCTAAAATTATTTATTACAAAGATAATTTAAATAAAGAAAGAGTAATAATAATGAGTTGTTTGTTTAATGACTAGTTAACTCTGGAATAGTCTAGAAGGGTGACAAGTTTTGTCAAATTAACAAAATCTAATTAAATTACGATTATTTAAAATTTATTGCCAACTTTGATTTTTATTTATGACTAATTCATTATTGAGAGCTAAAATAATAATAAATTATGTAAATTTAATTACAAATTTAAAAATCTCTAATGTTTAACTAGAGAACCATAAAATTGATACTAATATTATGTATGACACTTATAAGTATCTCGGTTTCTCTAAAATCAATAAGGAACGCCAATGATTGCCTCACTAACAAATCTTGGGAAATTTCGTAAAGCTTTAAAGGCTTTTAAAATAAAAAATACAAATGCTTCTTCAATACAAAAATGCACCTGAGAATGAAGGCGGGCCCACTTTACTAATATTTAGATCCTATCAGATACTCGTGAACAGAATAACACCAGTACTGGCACCGTTGCTCTTTTAACTTGGATATCCGAGATTTGTAGACATATCAAAAACACGTTGGACATCATCCAACTTCGTAAAACAGTGACGGAAATATCAGAGCCATGTGTGTCGCAGGTAGTGAGTAATAATTCGTTTAGCCCAGAGGTTGCGCCCACGTTTTTTTCTAAGGGCCACACAGGTGCACTCGGTTCCTAATTTACTATTCCTGATACCAAACTATGAGACGAGAACAGATTTAATAGTGTTCGTTGCTCGAATTCTCTGAATGTGTTACGTCATCTACGTTACTTCTTTCTAGATGCTTATACAATAACGTCGTTATACAAAATTCATGCATTAAATTACTATAAACAGTTAATCTGAGATCTTTTCCAACATACGTTTAAGATGATGTCAGCATAATATATGCAAACGCCTTCGTGTTTACACGAAATCAATGTAGGTATACATATTAATAAATCTGGGGTTCTGTCTGTACAATTTTTTCCCAATTTTTTAAAGACTTCTATTATAAAGCAATTTGATCATGAACTTGATATTTAAAAAAAATGTCTACCTGTGTATACAACGAAGTACTTTCTTCTTCTTCTTCTTGCTAACTTGGCAACCGGTCCTCTTTAATGAAGACCATTACTGCCATTATCGAGTGAATTATAGTGTCAAGTGTTATGACAATTCAGTATCCTAACAAGATGGTGGCTACCTTGTTAGAACTTTCTAGGAAGACTTTGTGGGATATCAGAATGAATGCTTTCAGCTTATATTTATAATCCACTTCACTTAAGCACAAAAACCAAACTATATCACGCAAAACGCCACCAATATTACATAATAAAGGGTCAAAAACCTAAGTTAATGAATAAAAAATAAAAACCACAACATGTCACTTCAAGATCCCGCCAAAAACTCACGTGGTACTTTATAATTTGTGTGCCTATTCTTCTTCATCTTGTTTTGGTGTCGCAAAAAGCACCTGCCAGTGTTTGATCCTTCGTAAAATTTTCTAATAATTATACAAAGCGGGGTCTTCTAACAAAATGGTGGTTCTCTTATCAGAACTACCTAGGCAGTTTTTGTGACATTTAAAAAAGCATGCTTGTACTTATATTTATGAATTATAATCTTCACTTATGAACAACAACCAAACTATTTCACGCAAAATGCCTCCAATATTACATAACACATGATCAAAAAACCTATGTTAATGAATTAAAAATAAAAACAACAAAATGTCACTTCAAGATTCCGCCAAAAACTCCATGTCTGCCTATTTAGATATTTATTGGTTGTTGTGCATAGATTATATAATAAATCTATGTTGTTGTGTCAATATGATTGTGTTTTGTTTGTAGGTTATGCTACAGTACACCGAATATTGAAATTCAAAGGTAAATAAATTCTATAAGGTAAATAAAGGTAGGTAATAAGGTAAATAAATGTATTTGTTACACATGACATTGGCGAAATTGCCTACATAGGCAGAAAACAATAATAAAAAATTAATAATAGGATATTTAAAAAAATAACGTTTTATATATATTATGTATCCTAAAACAAAAAAGAAAAAAAATGTCAACCTATTTTGACGAAATATTGTAAACGAAAAATCTACAATTGATAGGCTTATAAGTATTTTATAAAAGATAAAATATCAATAAAAATAAAATTACTAGACGTTAATAATTAATGCACGTTTTATAGGCTTATAAATTTATTTAGGTACCCAACCGAGAACACGATACAAACAAAAGCGAAACAGTTTTTCGTATTCAATTAACTTGGTTTAATTGTTTTGTGCTCTTTTGTTTACTTTAGATGCAAAATCAATAAATCTTGTTTTATTAACATATGTAATTAATTAAGGCAGATTCCATTTCGGTAGCCAGTAACTTACTTATTGCTATCGATAAGCTTGTTTTGATTAGTAAGTATTAGTGAAAATGATAAAATATTTTTAAGTTTAAACTTCGGAAGCATCGACGTCGGAACCTTTTTCCTGCAAAGCATTTGTGCTCGCGCTAGTGTTAGGTGTGTAAAATTGAACACACCGAATCCCCTAGCTGCCAAAAATTAACATAACAAGGCCTCACAAACTTACTCTCTAGCATGGACGTAGTTAAGTTAACTCTTCACTGCCCACCCTAGAAAAATCCACAGAAGTGAAAGAATATACCGTTTTTATTTGAAATAAAAATATTATAACAAATCAGGATATTGTACCGTGCATGTCATGACATTCTTTTTTCATCCTGCTCAAAATTTTGATGATTTCTAATTAGATTACCTAAATTAAAAACTTATAGTGGCTGATCAGCTGGCTGGCTGCCACCCCCACCACCCAGAAAAAATTCTAAAGATACGTGTCATAATTGTTCAAATGCACACATACACAACAATTCTCAATAGGACCTTAACTTCTCCTAACTGTTCGGTACTCCATAAAAACCTAGAAGAGCTTTGACAGTGTCACAATTAGTATATACGCCAACATGGTATTTATCCAATGTGGATATCAAATCATCATCTGTAGGTAATCATATTATATATCATTTTGAATTTATAATTAACAATGTGCATTCAATATATTATTAATAAATAATTATATTTATAACATTGTATAAAAAGGTATGAAGCAAAGTTTGTTATGAATATTATGTAGGTACATAATATATAACAATAAATCAAAACATATCTATTTTTACATGATGAGGAAACAATAATCAAAGACGTTTAATATATTTTTATATGGTTGACAAGATCATAAATAAGATAAAATACTTGATCCAATTTTTTTTTACTTTAAATATATTTATCTCTGTGATAAATATTTTAAATGTGTTCGTCTGATAGAAAAAGAGTTGTTATTTATTATCATAGCATAATTGCTATTCAACATTATTATTACACTAGTATATTATTATAATTCAACGGAGTAATCAATCCAATCGAAGCATGCTTAAACTGTAAAACCTTTCCTTTTGTGTGTAACGTACTCGGATATTAAACTAATTTTCTCTTTGCATCCCTGTGATAAATACCGTAAATGCTTGCGTCCGATTATTTATTAATGTAGCAATCGATGATCCATTCGAAGTATACTTTAACTGTAAAAACTTTCCCTTTGTATATATTTGTATAACGTACTCAGGTAATAAACCAATTTCCCCTTCAAGTTATTTTAGAACGACTTTATTATTATTGATTATGTCATAACTATGACCACCTGTACTGTCCAATCTCTTTATATTTTATACCACAAGTCATCTCAATTTACTTAATTGAGACATAGATAAGACGGCTATAAATTTTATAGCAAGTGGCCCAATTAAACGACTCGACCCGAAGTTAATTAATTGATTAAATAATACGTCTCATAAATAATTTATTGATATTTGGTTTCGGATATATTAAATTATCGTTAGTTGATTGGCCAACAAAATTATAATAAGGTTTAGGGAATTATTTGATCCAACTGTAGTTCAAAACATTCCTTAGGTAAGTATCTATTATTGATATTTGAAACAATCGCTCGTTATTAGCAAATAATAAAAGAACTATTTCAGTCAGACAAAGGTGGTACAGATGATAGACGTATAAAGCCTATATGTATGGGTAATTTCGCCAGTGTCAAGTGACTGGTCATTTTATATCCTCATACCACTTTTTGATGGCAATTTGGGAATTGATGTTGAATGAACGAATTAATTGCGAAACAATTTGCGAATTGATGTTCTTTATTTTATTTTCTTGAAATTATGTTTTTCGAGATATTTTTTTATTTTGATGATATTTCAGGTAAACAAGAAGTAAGTTTAGGTTTAGCACTAATATAGCATGAAGCACTAGTGTAGTGGAGTAGAATTTCATAGTTATATGTATATCTGTTATTGGACTTGTAGTTTGGAATCAAACTCTGTCCCAAATTCGCAGGGCGAATCAAATGGTAGCGTGTTGGGACACCGCGTCGATCGACATGAAAACATAATAAAAACATAGGATGGTAGTAGAGCTTTTTCTAATGCCCGCCTGGCTACACACCACTCTTAAATAGAAAATCCAAACCAAGCATCACATCCTCATTTATGATAAAGTAAGATTGTGAGCAAACGCTAAACCTATAAAATATAAAAAAGAAACTTTTAGAAATCACTATTCATGAATTTCCTTTAATCAACGAATTTGTATTCATATAAACAAATATATATTCAGGATTCCAATGATAATTCTGTTTAAAAATCTAAACGTTAATGCTGAGTTACCAGCGCGGCGGAAGTGTACATTTAAGGGATTGATAAAGTCTACTGGTGGTAATAAAGTAAGGAGGCGCCATTTTGAATTCGTATTGTCGCCGATGCAATACCATACCACTGACAATGGGAGGTCCGCATCCGGCGCCGGCCATTTGCATCGAACGAGGACCGAATTCATTTAAAATCAAATAGTTTTGGTTGTTTCATTGCCTGTCACGTTTGAACACAGAAAAAAATTGTCCGTTTGAACCTCACAGTTTATACATATTTTCTGTTAGTGATTTGTATTAGACGTTCAGTAATAGATTGTTATCACAACATAACACCTAAATAATATTTTTATTTTTTCCAATTTTTAAAAGCAATAATTGGTTATGTGAAATTCTATATAAAATAAAATTAAACAATAAAAATAAATAAAGAAGATTATATTGTATTAAAAATGTGGTCTATACCTATCCACATTCGATAATAAATTTTAAGATGGTCTTGTTAAATACTGGCTGACCTTACTTCTTCGTTTTTTTAATTAAATCTCCTGAGTGGAGAATCTTGTATTGCTACGTGAATTCACGTGAATTGCATTTTAAAAGCCTTATCTACTTTTGACTATACGAACGTTATCCATTAGCTTGATTAGTAAAACCACTATTGATGGCAGTGTTCATTATCAATTGCTCAATTGCTCGAAAATCTAATAGCATGTATCGATGTTATGTAAAAAAATTATCGATTAACTATCGATTGTTTCTTAAAACCGTATTTACCAGCAAAGCAACCGAGTGAAGGAAGTAAAAAAAGCCATTATTGAGTAATCCGATTTGTTGCAATCAAACATTGGTACATACCTTCTTTTTATAGTAGGTATAGCAAATTTGTATTATTGATAGCTTAAGGTTGATTATCGATTGTTCAGTAGTACAACAGACTTCAATTAATTGATAAACAATCAACACTAACTTATGGCGATTCGATCGGAAGCCATATACCTACCTACTTTAATTATATCTGTTTGTAATTGAATAAAATATGACACCAATCTTGTTAATTTTTTGATAGAATTATTTATAAATTCATTATTCACGAAAGCAATAACGATCATGCATATTTATGCCAAATGGACGATTTTCTTTCTTCGTATGTAATGTAATTTGCATCTAATTATTTATTGCATGAGTCAAACGAGTCAAGTATAAGCGACAGGTGGTCACGCACGTGCTGCCTTGAATAAAATGCAATGAATGTCAAATGTCGTCTTTTAAACCACTTCCAAGTACAACTTATATCAAAAAGGACCTTGTATAAACACCCTAAAACACAGATCCCAATGCCATGTATAGACATAGGACCTTTATCAGTGTAGAAAAACAGAGATACTTTCTGATTCCATATCATTAAGATATTTATTGCGCTTTGTGCACTCTATTATCATTTAAGAAATTATAGAACCTATGTGTAAAGGAGTAAAATATATTTTACCTAAAACACGAATTCATCTTAGAGTGAGGGTTCATTCGCCACCCTCAATAACTGCCTGACTTTTCATTATCGAGATGTTTTATTAAAGCGGGGTCTGGTATTTGTCTGGTTGGGGACCGTTAGGGCTATCTCTTCGATGATGTATGATTACGTAACAGTTTTACAATAAACGAGCAAGTCCGGCCAAGCGTTGCTATGCCGTTTTGGAGTCCATAGGGAACACTGAACCGATCTCTACCAAACTTTATAGGATCACCCACTCGGCTAATATAAAGATTGTCTGAAAATTTCATCTAATTCGCTCCAGCCATTTTGGAGTTCACAGGGAACATACAATTTTTATAAATAAGAAGAAAAAAAAGAAGATAAACATACAATTTGCTTGATGACCGAGCTTCACTCGGAGTCTTCCATAAAAAAGGATGTATCTAGGTAAACTTGGAAAGTAAAACATTAACTGAATACAAAACTTCATCCGGATCCAGAAGAATTGCTAACTATTGTATTAGACAGATATACGTATTCATAGAGATTAAAAAAAAAATACTTAGAAAGTCGAATAATATACTAACTGAGCGTAAAATTGTTAATGAAATGATAAGACGTAAGAATTTTTTATGAAATATTAAAATTAAAAGCATTTTTTTAATTCAACGGAATTCTCATTTAATTTTTAGTAAGAATTTTTTGATAAGAAACTCGGTGTACAATATTATCATTATTTTATAAATTTTCATTTTAATATAACTTTTTTTTACAAACGAAAGATTTATAATATTCCCCCTGCTCCCTCTGTCAGCAAAAAAGTAAAAATAATTGAAGAAGCCTGCTTAACTAATACTTAAACGCCCCCCTGAAGCAATAAAATTGTTAGTTCCTTTAACAACTAACTGTTTATACAACAACCTAAAACAGTATAAAGTGTCCATCATTGTTCTATATGTTCATTACAATTATCCAGAAATTGATCTATCTTCACATTCGTGAATAAATACCCAGGGCAAAATTTACAATTTTTTGTATATCATTAAATCTCATGGATACATGCATCGAAAATTAAGATGGGGCTGACGAGGCTACATACTTCTCTAATAAATAATGATGCTTTGATAAGTCCCGTTAAGAAAGACTAGAAAAAATAAAATTTCAAAATATTTTTTTTACTTTGTACCTTATTGACATTTTGCAGTAGTAATATGGAATCTATTCATTTATAAATTATCATAAAACTTTATTCGATTTTTAAAATTCGACAGCCCTATATAGAATTTGCGAATATTGAGTTACTAGACGTAGTGTGGGTGGAATGTTTATACCAGAATTTTCAGTTCGGCTTAAACATATTGCATTCCGTTACACAAACTGTTGCAGGCTTGTCACATATACGAAATTTATATATAATAATATGTATTACGTAAGTAAATAAAAAAACTCATTGCTTCATTCATTATTACAGCAGAAAGTCTCTCCCAAAAAGATTGCCACAACGATCGGTCTGACGTCGCTCGCATTCACCGAGTTCCCGCAACCATCACCAGGTTGTTTGTCCACCTTGTGTCTGTCAGCGCTGCATCTGCAGGTACGCGGTTGCCACTCGAGAACTCTTTAACTCAATCAGCTGAATTAGCCATCCATTCTACGAACTACGTGCGCATGTCTATTGCTTTATTGGGCAAATATTTTTACTTATCTACTATTTTGTTTTATATAAACTGACAAGGCGCCTACACACTCTCACGAGCACACCTCGTGGAGACTCTCGCATCAACTGTGGCGATCAAAGGACCTACAAGAATGTTAGCCTTCCAGTTAGTGTTGTTTATCCGCTCACCTCGTGTCTCCTGTCCGCAGACACGGGCCAAAAACCAAAACCAATCAGAGTAGGAACGAGGCGAAGAAAAGAAAGACGAGAAGAAGCGAGAACGCTGTCCACACTCTTGCACACATTTGGCTTCGTTTCGCCTCCTGAAAAGTGTGGATCTGGGGTCAAAGGTACATCAATGTTTTCCTTTTTTATATTACAAATTTTATTTTTATTAACCTTAGTACTTAATATTAGATTATTACAGTATTAGTATTAATACTAGATAGAAGACGATTAAGCAATAAATGTCCTTTTAAGTTTAGTGTGCTTAAGATAAAAGTTCTTATAGCACGATTTTGACTTACACTTTTCGTTTCTTCTAGCTCATTATAATTATGTAACAGTATTCCTAAATTTAACCAGTCTCTGTAAGATACTAAATGAAAACCTGCGATAGGTGCCTTGCGGTAGCACACGTTGAGTTGGCATTCCTTTAATAAATAAAATAAAATAATATATTTAAGTAATATTAAATGCACGGGACTGCCGCATAAACTTTTCTTATTTAGTTTTATTATCTTTGGTCTTGTGTCTTATGTACTATATGTATATTTAATGGTTGTTAATAACTCTTTGCTTCTTTATTGCTTCTTTAACTAAATATTTCTACATTGGTATATAATATAAATTCCCTGTACTAAATGTTATGTCTAGTCCGCGTTAGTCAAGCCGGACGCCAACGCCAATACAAACCGACGGTTATATCTATCAACAGCCCAAGACATTCAATAAACATTGTCAATATAATAATGGTTATAATTTCCACGAAACTCTGTTTGACATAACATTATGCACAAAGACAATGCCACGTGCCCAATCTAAACATTCGTGACTAATTTAGCAGTCATTCACCCTCTTTATTTTGAAATTGACAATAAGTACTGGACAAACAAAAATTTACACAAAAGTATTGTAGAAGTACAAATCAGTAAACCATATTCTGCTTCTGCCTCTTCACTTGTGTTTTTAGTCAATATTGTGTTTTAGCCAGTGTTGCTCACGTCATAGTTAGTCTCATCTTTTTTACTTTCTAACTGAATTATTAATTACAAATTTTCCTAGAACTATTATATCTTCAACAATGACGGATTTTCATACAAACTTTCATCCATTTTTAGCACCTTAGAGGTTGAATTTCCAAAAATCCTACAGTGTAAACTGTAAAACAAACCCACATGCAAATTTTCAAGTTCCCAGCTCCAATAGCTGGGCTGTACGTTGATATGTCAGTCAGTAAGTTATCCTTTTATATATAACAATTACTCACTTAATAATATTATAGATATATAAATTAAATTAGATAAAATATAAAGAAAGATAAAAAAAGATAGATACGCTCTCGAGATTGTTTTGTTTTAACGCGCTAAACTCTGGAACCGCCGGACAACTTTGAAATAGTATTTTTGCTTTTTATAGGCTATTTTTGAAGAAGATTATAAGCTTTATAAGATTATGCTATGACCCTAAAGAGCGGAGCATTAACCATGAACGTCAAGCAATCTTGCAAGTTGTAACTTGTAGGCAAGTACAAGAAGTAACAATAAAGATAGGCTAAACAGATGCATTAAAAGCGGCGGGGTCGACAGTTGGTTGAATTTAATTTAACACGGGCGAAATCGTGGGGCACGGCTAGTTCTCAATATAAAAAAACATAATATATAGTCCTAAGATCTCGAAGTAATGAAAAAGTCATCAGCACTAAATTAACAATAAGATATGATATCAATATACCAATACCTACACTTCGTCCGGTTAGCGTGAGCTGAAGTGCTTTCTCATACAATCCAATATTTCAACGTCACATATTATATTTCTTATTAATAAAGTGTGTAGAAAAATACTGAGCGTGTCTGTAAAGTGTAAGTTCTGTAACATATTATTATGATAAAAACATTGGCGGCTTTAGTTTTTCTGTTGAATCACATTCCTTAGAATTTTGTTTTTTATATGGATATAAAATAAAATATAGTAAAAAGATAGAAAAAAAAGAACACAAAAAACCCAATGATCGTAATTCGACCAGCGACATTTTAATCATAGATTATTTTCTGTTTGACATTTGCAGTATGAACATAAACAATGAATATATCACTTGCTATCACTTTTCATTGACTTTTCACTTTTTCCTGCAACCGTGGTTACCTTTTCTATAATTTCTGACAAATCTGAGCGATGTACCTACGTCCTCTCCTATTAAAATGGGCAGACCATCGCACTCAAGCCAACGCTTGCCAGATTGCTTGGCTTTGATAGTGACTACTAATACTACTCCGCTCCTTAGGATCGAAGCATGGAGTTATATAGCATACAACCTTCTGCAAAAAATAGGCAATATACATGCAAAAAGAATTTATCAAATCTAAGTTGTACTTCCAGAGATTTTTTATTTATTAATCTTTATTGTACACCATTAGTTCAATATACAGTCGAACATTAAAATTATATGATAAGTACAAAGGTCGGCCTTATTGCTGAAAGCAATCTCTTCCAGGCAACCTTTGGATGGATATGTTAGAGAGTGTAAATGAGGTAGTATGTGCAATGAGAATAACAGAATTAAAACCATTAATTACGGCATAAAATTTAACACAAATCATAGAATAAATGGATGCTATAGCTAAAGAAATATATGAAATATAGACTACAGTATTATTATTTATAACTATAATACAAACAAAATGTTATATAATTACATTCGATCGACAAACATTCGATCGTTCATTCGATTTGTTGACACAAAAATAGCTCTTGCAAAAATAATTGAAAAAACCGTTTTATAGTGAACAATCGAGGTGTCATTTGTGCTTAGTTTGGAGATAAGTGTTTGTTATTCGTTGTGATCTAAAAACATTTGATAAACTACTGATAAGTCTAGGGCTAAGAAGGTTTTTAAATTAAGGAAACTTTATTTTCTAATACCCTCAACTTCTAATTAAATTATCGTGCCGTGTTTCTGTCAAGTTGACAACTTAAATCAATTTTGACTTTTGTGTCCTCTGTCAAATTAACACTGCCTTCTAGCTGATTAGCGGTTCAGTGTTACCTCTGCTATAAAAAGTTATAAAGTGTGGAAGTAATTGAATAAATCATGGCTCAATGCTTTAAGTGTGATGTACAAATTCAAGATGATAAGAATTCTAAAATAACATGCAAAGGCTGCAGGAGGGCAGTATGTGTCAAGTGTAGTGGATTAACTGCAACTGAACTACGTGTGTTTGGTCTGCAAAATCCTAAGCTATCGTACTTGTGTGATGAATGTGAGGAAGGATTGAGACAGGTACCAGAGTTACGCAAGTTGGTCACCGAACTCCAACATCAAGTGCAAGAGCTTCCTAGAGTCATAAACGCTATTCAAGACTTAAGTATTACTGGAGACTTAGTAAGAAAGAAGTTATCTAGCTTCAGTGATACTACAGCATCAGGGCCAGACGACATACCCTCAGTGGTATTGAAAAAATGCTCAGGAGCTCTAAGCGACGAAATAGCGAAAATGATGAACAAATCTCTGAAGGATGGAATAGTGCCAGCTGACTGGAAAACGGCAAATGTAGTACCGATTTATAAAAAAGGAAATAAATTACTGCCCGTCAATTATAGGCCCATAAGTTTGACCAGTGTATTGTGCAAAACCATGGAGATGATGATAGCTTGCCACATAAGAGAATTTCTAATACATGAAAAGATTACCCTGGATGAGCAGCATGGTTTCATCCCAAAACGATCTGTTACAACCAATTTACTAAATTGCTTAAACGAGTGGACACGGAACCATAGTAATGGAAAACCTGCGATAGGTGCCTTGCGGTAGCACACGTTGAGTTGGCATTCCTTTAATAAATAAAATAAAATAATATATTTAAGTAATATTAAATGCACGGGACTGCCGCATAAACTTTTCTTATTTAGTTTTATTATCTTTGGTCTTGTGTCTTATGTACTATATGTATATTTAATGGTTGTTAATAACTCTTTGCTTCTTTATTGCTTCTTTAACTAAATATTTCTACATTGGTATATAATATAAATTCCCTGTACTAAATGTTATGTCTAGTCCGCGTTAGTCAAGCCGGACGCCAACGCCAATACAAACCGACGGTTATATCTATCAACAGCCCAAGACATTCAATAAACATTGTCAATATAATAATGGTTATAATTTCCACGAAACTCTGTTTGACATAACATTATGCACAAAGACAATGCCACGTGCCCAATCTAAACATTCGTGACTAATTTAGCAGTCATTCACCCTCTTTATTTTGAAATTGACAATAAGTACTGGACAAACAAAAATTTACACAAAAGTATTGTAGAAGTACAAATCAGTAAACCATATTCTGCTTCTGCCTCTTCACTTGTGTTTTTAGTCAATATTGTGTTTTAGCCAGTGTTGCTCACGTCATAGTTAGTCCCATCTTTTTTACTTTCTAACTGAATTATTAAATACAAATTTTCTTAGAACTACTTCAACAATGACGGATTTTCATACAAACTTTCGTCCATTTTTAGCACCTTAGAGGTTGAATTTCCAAAAATCCTACAGTGTAAACTGTAAAACAAACCCACATGCAAATTTTCAATTCCCAGCTCCAATAGCTGGGCTGTACGTTGATATGTCAGTCAGTAAGTTATCCTTTTATATATAACAATTACTCACTTAATAATATTATAGATATATAAATTAAATTAGATACAATATAAAGAAAGATAAAAAAAAGATAGATACGCTCTCGAGATTGTTTTGTTTTAATCTAATCTCTGGAACCGCCGGACAACTTTGAAATAGTATTTTTGCTTTTTATAGGCTATTTTTGAAGAAGATTATAAGCTTTATAAGATTATGCTATGACCCTAAAGAGCGGAGCATTAACCATGAACGTCAAGCAATCTTGCAAGTTGTAACTTGTAGGCAAGTACAAGAAGTAACAATAAAGATAGGCTAAACAGATGCATTAAAAGCGGCGGGGTCGACAGTTGGTTGAATTTAATTTAACACGGGCGAAATCGTGGGGCACGGCTAGTTCTCAATATAAAAAAAACGTAATATATAGTCCTAAGATCTCGAAGTAATGAAAAAGTCATCAGCACTAAATTAACAATAAGATATGATATCAATATACCAATACCTACACTTCGTCCGGTTAGCGTGAGCTGAAGTGCTTTCTCATACAATCCAATATTTCAACGTCACATATTATATTTCTTATTAATAAAGTGTATAGAAAAATACTGAGCGTGTCTGTAAAGTGTAAGTTCTGTAACATATTATTATGATAAAAACATTGGCGGCTTTAGTTTTTCTGTTGAATCACATTCCTTAGAATTTTTTTTTTTTATATGGATATAAAATAAAATATAGTAAAAAGATAGAAAAAAAAGAACACAAAAAACCCAATGATCGTAATTCGACCAGCGACATTTTAATCATAGATTATTTTCTGTTTGACATTTGCAGTATGAACATAAACAATGAATATATCACTTGCTATCACTTTTCATTGACTTTTCACTTTTTCCTGCAACCGTGGTTACCTTTTCTATAATTTCTGACAAATCTGAGCGATGTACCTACGTCCTCTCCTATTAAAATGGGCAGACCATCGCACTCAAGCCAACGCTTACCAGATTGCTTGGCTTTGATAGTGACTACTAATACTACTCCGCTCCTTAGGATCGAAGCATGGAGTTATATAGCATACAACCTTCTGCAAAAAATAGGCAATATACATGCAAAAAGAATTTATCAAATCTAAGTTGTACTTCCAGAGATTTTTTATTTATTAATCTTTATTGTACACCATTAGTTCAATATACAGTCGAACATTAAAATTATATGATAAGTACAAAGGTCGGCCTTATTGCTGAAAGCAATCTCTTCCAGGCAACCTTTGGATGGATATGTTAGAGAGTGTAAATGAGGTAGTATGTGCAATGAGAATAACAGAATTAAAACCATTAATTACGGCATAAAATTTAACACAAATCATAGAATAAATCGATGCTATAGCTAAAGAAATATATGAAATATAGACTACAGTATTATTATTTATAACTATAATACAAACAAAATGTTATATAATTACATATACATAACATTAAAGTGACAAATAATAATATTTGACAGATTTCTTAAATATGCTTAGCGATTGTGTGCGTCTTACAGAAATAGGTAGTGCATTCAATAGCCTTGCAGCCTGAACTGCGAAAAATTTATGGTGTGTATTGGTACTTCCACCGTCACGTTTACCGTTGACCGTATCGTAAAGGAATCTAAAAGGTTTTTTTTTTTAGATAACAAGAATTGAATAGAATTCTGTAAAGGAGAAAGGGAAAGTCAACATTAGAAGATGTGGATAAGGCAAGAAAGGTTTACAAAACGGTGAAAGGTTTAGTGAAAAATGTTGTTAGTACGAAGAAAAAAGAGCGGAAAGATGAGTTTGACAGAAAGACTCTCTGATCATTTTCGAGCCAATATTAAAGTGTTTTGGAAATCGATTATATTAGCTCGAAGAAAGACAACAAACTCAGACTTATCTAAAATCAGAAGCAAGGATGGAAGTATTATAAAAGGAGCAGAATATCTGTTGAAGAGATGGAAGGAATATTTTGAAAATTTCTTTGAAAGGGAAGAGGTTCTACCGCCATTGGAAGTACCTGCTCTTGGAATGAACGAAAGTGAACCTGATAGCATCATCAGTATGGAAGAGATTATGAAAGCATTAAAAAGTATGAAATCTGGTAAAGCTGCGGGGTATGACAGGGTGTCTGTCGAAATGCTGAAGGCTGGACAGGGTGCGGTAGCAAGGCAAGACTGTAAAAATCACCGCGGAATTAACCTTCTCAGTGTTGTCGGCAAACTGTATGCTAAGGTAATAATTGAAAGAGTTATGTTAGAAACAGATGATAGAATACGGGATGTACAAGCGGGATTTAGAAAGAGTATGGGATGTACGGATCAGGACTTTTCCTTAAGGTGCTTAATTGAAAGACATTTGGCAACAAACCAAAAAGTCTTTTGTGCATTCTTGGATTTAGAAAAGACCTATGACAAAGTGATGAGGAATGAGTTGTGGTTGGCATTATCTAGACATGGGGTTGGCGGGGATCTGATACAAGCATTGAAATCTCTCTATGAGGATTCCAGTGCTTGTGTTAGAATAAATGGAGCATACACAGAATGGTTTGATATCCAAAAGGGTGTCAGACAGGGATGTGTAGCGTCTCCATGGCTGTTCAACCTATTCATGGATAATTGTCTAACAGATTTGAAAGAGAGTGATTGTTTACTGAGAATGAACGAGTTACTTGTCAAATGTCTTCTTTACGCTGATGATCAAGTTTTACTTGCATGGTCGGCTAAGGATTTGCAAGCGATGGTGACTATTATGAATGAGATTCTGGAAAGAAAGGGAATGAAAGTAAATGCAAAGAAGACGAAACTTTTGGTGTTTGAAAAGGAAGGCCTAGACGAACATTTATCGATCAAATCGGAGACGTTCTGAAGAAAGGTAAGGTCAAGAGTACTCTAAACCAATGAGAGTGCATGAAAAGATTAATGAATATCGAAGAAGCGAAAGAGGTATGCCAGGATCGTAGCAGGTAGCAGGGCATGGTCTCTGCCTACCCCGTTGGGAAATAGGCGTGATTTATGTATGTATTAGAAACAAAATGTGAGTATACCGGGTAAGTCTATTTGAGAGCCAATTGAGCTTGTTACGATATTCTGAGACATGGTCATATTTACGTAACAAAGATTAGCGCTTTCAAACTGATTTTTAAACAAACAAATAATCTTTTGAGCTTTATGATATATTTTAAGTATAGATACTATTAAAAATTCACAGCTTCATGTTATGTACACATTTTTTATCTCAACTATAAATGATACTAATTACTAATTTAAAAAATTAGTTACATTATTATTTTTACGATTTCTAAAAACAATATTGAAAATTCTTATATTATATTAATTGACCAATGACATAAATATCACGTGTACAAAACTTCATAAGAATCGGTAAAGCTATTTTTGAGTTAAATCCGAACATACAAACAGACAAAAACAGTATCGTTCATGTAGTTAACCTATTATGTCTATCGGGAAATTTTTGAAAAATATTAAATGTACACACAGAACTACAGATTTTTTAATATACATATACAACATTTTATTACCCTAAGAAGTGAATAAAGAACCCGTTTTTATTAAAGAATGGCTCGAAATCATTGTCGAAATACTCAGGTGTGCCTTCGGCCGAGTCGCCGAACATAAGTTACATTGTGTGATACCGCGCCGTTAGGGATGAATCGATACGAGTAAATACGAGTACATACTCAATACTTTTCAGTCGATATCGAGTACTTTTGTAACCGAGTACCGAGTAGGTATCGGTGAAGTCATGTCCGATCCGCGAAGTGTCCTCAGTGGCGTTCCTCAAGGTTCGGTGCTTGGTCCATTGCTCTTTATCTTGTTCCTCTCAGACTTGAAAAGTACTCTGCAACTACCTTTTTCGCTTTTTGCTGATGATACCAAATTTTTTGCTAACCCTCGAAGCAACTGGCGAGCTATACAGAATGACCTTAATGCGATTTTTAAGTGGACTCATGACTGGCTTCTAACTTTAAATGTGAATAAGTGCTCCGTGCTACACATTGGTAGTAATAATCCTTGTCAGATATACTATCTTGGTGGTGAACAATTAACCGCAGTTGAAACAACAAAGGGACTTGGGAGTTACAGTATCCAAAGATCTTAAATGGGGAACTCATGTGCTTGGGGTTGTGAAGAAAACTAATTCGATCCTTTATATCATTCGCAAGGAATTTAAATTCCTAACAGCTAAAACTTTTATAAAGTTATACAAGACCTATATTAGACCACTTCTTGAACATGCTTATATTATCTGGGATCCCTACTTCAAAAAAGACATTAAGCTCATTGAAAATGTACAGAGAAGGGCTACTAAGATGGTGTATGCAATGCGTAACTTACCTATGAACAGCGCCTCATAAACCTTGGCCTTAACACACTAGAACACGTAGACAAAGGGGCAGGTTAATCGAAACTTATAAAATCCTCACTAATTATTACGATGTGCCCAGCCTTAAAGATATGTTTAAGTCAAATGAAAATAAACACCTACGAGGTCATCCCTTGAAACTTTGGGAATTCCCAGCAAAAAGAAACCCAATGAAGCAGTTCTTGCCTAACAGAGTGGTCACAGCATGGAACAAACTTCCAGAAAAAGTTGTGATGGCTCCTACCATAACCTCCTTTAAAAGCAGATTGGACAAGGAAGATATCTCCAAGCTATTTGATACGCAGCATCAGCTAATTAGCTGCTAGTGTGTCTTACCAAATATAATAATAATAATAATAATATACATAACATTAAAGTGACAAATAATAATATTTGACAGATTTCTTAAATATGCTTAGCGATTGTGTGCGTCTTACAGAAATAGGTAGTGCATTCAATAGCCTTGCAGCCTGAACTGCGAAAAATTTATGGTGTGTATTGGTACTTCCACCGTCACGTTTACCGTTGACCGTATCGTAAAGGAATCTAAAAGGTTTTTTTTTTTTAGATAACAAGGATTGAATAGAATTCTGTAAAGGAGAAAGGGAAAGTCAACATTAGAAGATGTGGATAAGGCAAGAAAGGTTTACAAAACGGTGAAAGGTTTAGTGAAAAATGTTGTTAGTACGAAGAAAAAAGAGCGGAAAGATGAGTTTGACAGAAAGACTCTCTGATCATTTGCGGGCCAATATTAAAGTGTTTTGGAAATCGATTATATTAGCTCGAGGAAAGACAACAAACTCAGACTTATCTAAAATCAGAAGCAAGGATGGAAATATTATAAAAGGAGCAGAATATCTGTTGAAGAGATGGAAGGAATATTTTGAAAATTTCTTTGAAAAGGAAGAGGTTCTACCGCCATTGGAAGTACCTGCTCTTGGAATGAACGAAAGTGAACCTGATAGCATCATCAGTATGGAAGAGATTATGAAAGCATTAAAAAGTATGAAATCTGGTAAAGCTGCGGGGTATGACAGGGTGTCTGTCGAAATGCTGAAGGCTGGACAGGGTGCGGTAGCAAGGCAAGACTGTAAAAATTACCGCGGAATTAACCTTCTCAGTGTTGTCGGCAAACTGTATGCTAAGGTAATAATTGAAAGAGTTATGTTAGAAACAGATGATAGAATACGGGATGTACAAGCGGGATTTAGAAAGAGTATGGGATGTACGGATCAGGACTTTTCCTTAAGGTGCATAATTGAAAGACATTTGGCAACAAACCAATAAGTCTTTTGTGCATTCTTGGATTTAGAAAAGACCTATGACAAAGTGATGAGGAATGAGTTGTGGTTGGCATTATCTAGGCATGGGGTTGGAGGGGATCTGATACAAGCATTGAAATCTCTCTATGAGGATTCCAGTGCTTGTGTTAGAATACATGGAGCATACACAGAATGGTTTGATATCCAAAAGGGTGTCAGACAGGGATGTGTAGCGTCTCCATGGCTGTTCAACCTATTCATGGATAATTGTCTAACAGATTTGAAAGAGAGTGATTGTGTACTGAGAATGAACGAGTTACTTGTCAAATGTCTTCTTTACGCTGATGATCAAGTTTTACTTGCATGGTCGGCTAAGGATTTGCAAGCGATGGTGACTATTATGAATGAGATTCTGGAAAGAAAGGGAATGAAAGTAAATGCAAAGAAGACGAAACTTTTGGTGTTTGAAAAGGAAGGCCTAGACGAACATTTATCGATCAAATCGGAGACGTTCTGAAGAAAGGTAAGGTCAAGAGTACTCTAAACCAATGAGAGTGCATGAAAAGATTAATGAATATCGAAGAAGCGAAAGAGGTATGCCAGGATCGTAGCAGGTAGCAGGACATGGTCTCTGCCTACCCCGTTGGGAAATAGGCGTGATTTATGTATGTATTAGAAACAAAATGTGAGTATACCGGGTAAGTCTATTTGAGAGCCAATTGAGCTTGTTACGATATTCTGAGACATGGTCATATTTACGTAACAAAGATTAGCGCTTTCAAACTGATTTTTAAACAAACAAATAATCTTTTGAGCTTTATGATATATTTTAAGTATAGATACTATTAAAAATTCACAGCTTCATGTTATGTACACATTTTTTATCTCAACTATAAATGATACTAATTACTAATTTAAAAAATTAGTTACATTATTATTTTTACGATTTCTAAAAACAATATTGAAAATTCTTATATTATATTAATTGACCAATGACATAAATATCACGTGTACAAAACTTCATAAGAATCGGTAAAGCTATTTTTGAGTTAAATCCGAACATACAAACAGACAAAAACAGTATCGTTCATGTAGTTAACCTATTATGTCTATCGGGAAATTTTTGAAAAATATTAAATGTACACACAGAACTACAGATTTTTTAATATACATATACAACATTTTATTACCCTAAGAAGTGAATAAAGAACCCGTTTTTATTAAAGAATGGCTCGAAATCATTGTCGAAATACTCAGGTGTGCCTTCGGCCGAGTCGCCGAACATAAGTTACATTGTGTGATACCGCGCCGTTAGGGATGAATCGATACGAGTAAATACGAGTACATACTCAATACTTTTCAGTCGATATCGAGTACTTTTGTAACCGAGTACCGAGTAGGTATCGGTGAAAGTACTCATATCGGTATACTCGCTCGTAACAAATTACAATTTCACAAAATGGTACCTTTGTACTCATTACACGTGTGACATATGATTTGACGTTTAAACAAGATAATATGATTGATGGAAGAAGTTTACCTAACTATCAATTTTATAGTACAGTATGAGATGTCATGTCACGTTTGTACATTATAATTATTGAACCAATTGGAATAATCACTTAACAAAGCTGAAGAAACAGGTGCCAAAGATATATAAATATCGTTGGCACATTTATGCTTTATAAAAGGTCGTTAACAAATGCCAGCGCAACAGTCACTGTTTCAGAAAAATATATATTAGAAAGTAATTGTTTTTGAAGAGCATTTCTAAATTATATTTTCTTAAATAAAATACAATTATGTAAGTACTGTTGTTTTTACTTGTCTGTAATACTTAGAAAACAAAACAATATATGTAAGTATCGTGCTTATAACTGATTCTAAGAAGGTGCCGATACGGTCACGGCATCGAGTCGAATAGTGGTATCTTTCCTACGGTTACAGTTGCCAAAATTAAGGGGGTTGTTTCAAACGCTCTGAGGAAAATTTTGGAAGAAAAAATATATAGGAGTACCTATTTACTTGGTGAAAAATTAGAAAAAAGAGAGAATTAGGATTTTTTGTATAACAAAGTATGCAGTAACAGGGAATATTTTACACAAGTATACTTAACGTGGTTAAGCCATGACGCTAGCTTGGGAAATTGATGGCACAATCCCTGATTGTACGCACAGTACAATCCAAATACAACAATGGATTAGGAATCCACCGGTGCTTGAAGCAATTAGTCTTTGTCTTAAAATCATTCGCATTTATTAATAGAGAATCTTTTGGCGAAAATTATTTCACTTTGTCTTAAATCATAGCCATGATAAATTAACTCCCAACACAGTAAATACATTTTCTTTCCTAGTTCAATGTTATATTTCAGTAAACCACATTGTTGAAGTTGGCACATTGTTGGCAGAGTGTAAAAAGAAATTTGATGGCCCCATACAGTATTACATAGTATACGAAGTTCTGAGAACCTTACTAAATCTACATTATAAAATGTATGTGGACGTCTCATGCAAAAATTAAAAAAGCTTGAATGAATTGTAAATTGAAACAATAAATTAATAAAAGTATTGTTGGTCTAGTAGTCTTTAAATCTTAGAAAGAAAACCATACGAGTAGGTATCGATACTTTTTTATCGATTCAGAATACAGATACATGCATGCTTTTCTTCGGATATGGTATATAGTAAAAGTATTGTGATACCTGACTGGTATCGTTTCATCTCTACACGCCGTGCAGTCGTCGCGCCGCGCCGCGGGCGAGACTAGAAAATATATTAAAAGATGCTCCATACAATGGACCAAAAAGTCCTTTAAACTTTTTTAAATAAGCATAAATAAACATTGGAATATTAAATTTCAATTCGATTTTTTTATCAAATACTATTATTCTGTAAACATCTACGCTACGAAAAAAATATTTATTATTTTTGTAAAGCATTTATTAACTATATTGTGGATTGTAATTTTATTTTAATTAAAAGAATTTATTAAATAATTATTTTCACATACGCAAAGGCTACAACACCCCACCCAGCCTAGGAACATTCGCTCGCTAGCTATGCCAATGCATGCTAAGCAAAGACGTTTTCCAATCCACGGTAAAGCTGTAAAAGTAGTCTGAGGCTTCAGGGCTCTTAAGACTATGGCTGAAATTTATAGAGCGTACTCAGTCATAGCTTAGCTCAAAGTTCGCTGAGAATTTATAGTCGAGTTACGCTAAGCTTATGCTTAGCTCTTGCTGGGAAGTGTCTGTGTCTGGTAACTGTCAATTAGTGTTTCAATACCGCATCTGGACTGTTAAATTTTTTCAACTCAACAAATAAATCTATCACGAATTATGTATAGAAAATTAAAAAGCTATTTAAAATAGAATTTAAATTGTGTAACTGTATCATATTCAACTTGCTTTAAAATAAAAATGACAGATTATTCGTACATAAAATAAAAAGATTAAAGTTTCAAACCATTATCGAGAAACAACTGCAAATGACAGGAATAACAAAACGTGTACGTAATAAAAACAATCATTTCTATGTAGTAGCCAATAAGAATCAAGCAATAAAGATAATTTAAAAAGTGTATAAAATCACTATTGGGTCACTATTATGTTATACAATTTTTTTAATCGTAAGTTTTCCGTAAGTCGTCGAATTCTATGACTTGAACTTTACTCAGGCAGAGCTGAGCTAATGCTAAGCTTGCGATTATAAATTTGAATTTCGGAACTTAAGTCTGAGCTAAGACTGAGTACATTCTATAGATTTCAGCCTAAGAGTATAGTCAATTAAAAAAGAAGACACGGCCTTATTCAGATCTTTCAAGATTCTATTACGGAAGCACCACCGCCATATTACTTACTACTGCAAAGCAGCAATTAGAAGTACCAATCTATAAATGATTGGCCTCAATTAGTACTCCGATCTTTATTTATTTATTTATCATTTTATTTATTTATTTGGAACGTCAGTGGTGAGTGCAATAAATGCAATTAGGAAAATAATACAATTACAATCAGAAAATACTCTAGGCATCTAGGTCTTTTATAGAAATCACAACATGCACTTGTAGACACAAATATCACTTGAAAACAATACAAAAAATAATAATTTCAAGTAAAACAGAGTTATTAGATATCATGTCAATTAACTATTTAAATAAAGATCAATACTAATTGTATCTATTGAAAACTGCTAAAGAAAAAAATATAAATCACAAAGTGTCAAAAAAAAATACAAATATAAAACTTATCATTATTCACTCTCAAGATTATTTTTTGCTGAATCACTTTGTCCCCAAGAGCGTTGCAAATGCAAGATCCACATACTCTGCTTATGGTGGAGGGATGTGGAACATTTGGCCTAGCGAAAGCTACCTGCAGCAAAGCGCTCCGCTGGGATATTTAAGATTAATTAAAAACAGCTACAGGCTGCGGTTGTTAGATAATATCAGGAAGACTGCAATCTTGCTACAACCTAAAAGAAAGAAAAAAAGAAAAATCACAATTCTGTATTTTTCCCACATACAGTGGTACTTTTATAGTATTACAAGAAATTTTTTCAAGCTTTCAGGTTTTCTGGTGATTTTTTTCCCATCACTGTCAGCCGATTGTTAACAAATCAAATTTATCGAAAATTTCATAATATGTACTTGTCGGGGCTCGCTACTGAACTGGGGCTCGAACCTGCGGGCATCAAATCAATATTTTGCCGATTTCTTTTATTAGACAGGACGTGTGAAGTTCGACTTATGAGCTATAAAATTTATTATGAAATAAAAATCCTCTGTACATGGAATTGTTTTATTTTGATTACACGACAATTTTTTTCTATAGGTACTAGTAAGAAAATTCATACAAGTTCTGATTTAAGCGCCGTTTTCAAAACTATAAAATTATATTTCATAGTTCGAAATAATTAAGAATGGGTTAATTTTTTTTTTCACTTTTAAAGTCAGAAATATTATGTTTCTTTTAAATTGTTTTCCTGATTTAATAAACAGAATTGGATCAGTAGAATTTTCTACTAACACATTTTTTTCTATAAAGCTTTACATAAAAAAGCTGGAACACGTGTACTATTTTGAGATTTCATAACATATTGTGTATTTGCAGTGTTTCTGGTTATCTATTTTCTCGAGCTTATTCATAGCGTAAGTTTGAACTATTTCATTTTTGGGTTAATTTTATACAACTAATTAAGCTACAAAACACGAAACTTAATTAAACTACCATCTAAGCATCTAGGCTATCTACTAAATGTTTAAAATCTGTGTTTTTAACTTGCTACAAGATGTCGCTATGTATAATTATATTTTAGAGCCTGCCATCTAGCGTCACGTTAATAAATTTTAACCAACTTGTATGAACCAACGGAGACGTTCTGAAGAAAGGTAAGATCAAGAGTACTCTAAACCGACGAGCATGCATGAAAAGATTAATGACTGTCGAAGTAGCGAAAGAGGTATGCCAGGATCGTAGCAGGTGGAAGGACGTGGACTTTGCCTACCCCGTAATTTATGTATGTAAGCAATTTGCAATGATAACTATTAATGTAGCTACTTGACAATAGATGGTGTGAAAATACTTTTTTTTTAAATGGCAACATTGCTCTATAAAACTAGGCGCCATATCTAAAAATGCTTCTTTTTGATTGGTCAGCCGTACTGCACTGAAATGTTTCATCGACAGTCCGCCATTTTACCACCGACTGGATGTCGTAAGGCGCCGGCGAAAACTGGAAATTTCATCAAGCCGCATTGCGGCAATCGTTTACCTATTTGAACTGGTAAGTAAAGTATGGTCTAAATTAAAGAGCTTTTTTCTTTAAGTAATATTTATTTGCACTAGGTATCTCCACGATTGGTTAAAATATCAATAGTGGTCGTTTTTTCGGTGCTACATCAACAAGCTCACCCATTCGAAAGCACAACCGTTTCTCTGTTTTCGTAAGTTACGAGCATTACATTTCAAATTACTAATCATGAACAGGATTTTCTTTGATGAAGAGAAGCTAACCTCAAATTATTATTTTTCTAGATAAAAAGCAACCGAGATGTATCTTTACAATTTGACCCTCCAGGGGTCAACAATCATCACGCATGCCGTACACGGAAATTTTTCGGGTACGAAACAGCAAGAAATTGTAATATCACGTGGGAAAATCTTGGAACTTCTTCGCCCAGACCCAAACACAGGCAAAGTTCATACTATGATGAAAATGGAAATATTTGGAGTTATACGCTCCATAATGTCATTTCGGCTTACCGGTGGTACTAAAGGTAAGATTTTAGATATTACAAACCACGTGGTGTATACTACTATAATAATTTACTGTAATTTCGTCACGATTCTATGCATACTTTTATACACGTTCGAACAGATTAACACAACCTTTTTGGAATTTAAATTATTTGATATGCATGTTTTACGATATTAATTTTTCTCTAAGAATTTTAATACCATTTTAATCGCATTTTTTTGTTCAAAATTAAATTGTGAAGTGTTGGGTGAACTCTATTTCTTCATTAGTTTTAGGACATGTTCATTTCCAACCATTTATTGAAATATGCATGGGGCATGTAGGCTATTATAGTCTGCATTTCTGAGTTATTAATTCATTATATGCATTGTCTTGCTCCATGTGTCTACACTAAGAGATATATGGGATAACTAAATGCAAATAATGTTTACCAAAACGTCGCTCCTCTCATTCCTAATGGATGTTAGGATGTACCGTGATGGAACAGTGTTCAATAATATACAAAACTTTTTTTTTATTAAATATGCTTTAATATTTGTACCTAGTTTGGTGTGATGTGTATATATATTTACTAATTTGAAATTAATTAGTAACGCTACTCTGTGTTGTTAAAGTTCCTGAAGTGCCATTATATTGAAAAAAATAAAGCATTACAATAAAACATGTCTTTGAAACTACCAATATGTTGTGGGCTGGCTTCATGATTCACGTGTGCCTCTGGCCTTCAGAAATCAGCCTTTGTCCAGTAATGAGATATTAACAGATTATTATTAGTACTCTCTATGAAAAGTAATAAAGTATCCCATTTTCAGATTACATTGTGGTTGGATCGGACTCTGGTCGTATTGTCATTCTGGAATACATACCAACTAAAAACATTCTAGAAAAAGTTCATCAGGAAACTTTTGGAAAATCAGGTTGCAGAAGAATAGTTCCAGGTCAATACTTGGCAATTGATCCTAAAGGGAGAGCTGTTATGATAGGTAAATACCTTATTCATTTCGAGACCTTCAACTACTATGTCATAAAAATTTAGTTGAAAGTTTAATTCGAACTTCCCACATGGATGAGATGTTGGCCAGGTTCTGCAGTTAGAGAAAGTTTTTAAACTTGGATTAAATAACTCTTGTAATTTTTTTTATAATTTTTATTTAATAGAGAAAATTTATCAATTCTGATCATCTAGCAAAAATTTAAATAAAATTAATCTTACATTTTAGTGACATTGTTTGGTGTATGTTTATAAAAATATTGATTTGTTATCTTTTGGCACTTTTATCTACATTTTCGACCTTTCAGTTGTAAAAAATGAAACTACTATCCTTTGAAGTTACTCTCCATATTTTACTAAAACCTATAATTGTGTATATGGTTACTAATATTACCCTTTATACTTTTTTTATGTATATTTACTATTCAGCAACTTAATTATGAATTATAATTTTTATTGATAATATTTTTATTTTGGAATATTTTTGCTTTTTTAGGTGCAATAGAAAAACAGAAATTAGTATACATTCTGAACAGAGATGCAGAAGCTAGATTAACTATCTCATCACCACTTGAAGCTCACAAATCAAATACACTGGTTTATCACATGGTTGGTGTTGATGTGGGTTTTGAAAATCCTATGTTTGCATGTCTAGAAATTGATTATGAAGAGGCAGATTCTGATCCTTCAGGTTTGTAATAAAATTTAACATAATCTTAATGTGCATTTTAAATGATTTTTTGTTAAATACCATTGTTTTTTAAGGTGAATCTTTATTATCCCCAATTATGATTATTATGAGGTCCGTGTTTCCGACTGGCAGTGATGTTTTACCCTCTTCTATTATGAATTTTCTAATATATTATTCTTAGTCCAACAATAAAGAAAATCATAAAGACTCATAGATTGTTTTTATTTCTTTAGGGGAAGCAGCACAAAAAACACAGCAAACATTAACTTTTTATGAATTGGATCTGGGTTTGAATCATGTTGTTAGGAAATACTCTGAGCCTTTGGAGGAGCATGCAAATTTCCTTATTACTGTTCCGGGAGGTAATGATGGCCCTTCAGGGGTGCTCATTTGCTCTGAAAATTATCTAACCTATAAAAATTTGGGAGATCAACATGATATACGATGCCCTATACCTAGACGGCGAAATGATTTGGATGACCCAGAAAGGGGTATGATCTTTGTATGCTCTGCAACTCACAAAACCAAATCCATGTTTTTCTTTTTGGCACAAACTGAGCAAGGAGACATATTTAAAATAACAATTGAAACAGATGAAGACATGGTCACTGAAATAAAACTTAAATATTTTGACACAGTGCCTGTTGCCTCTGCTATGTGTGTATTGAAGACTGGATTCTTGTTTGTGGCATGTGAATTTGGAAACCAGTAAGTACCAAATGAATATTTTGAATGCATGTAAACTCGTGAACTTGTAATGTTTCGGGTTCACCAAATTTGTCATGCTATATAAAAAATCTCTGAACCAAGGTCCTCCCTTAATAATGGGGTGAGTGCACACTGATATGAGATGCACAAGTAAATAGTTGATTTTCATCTTTCTAAAAGTTATAAAGATAAGGTTCATATCAACTCTAATTAAAAGCTATAGAAAAGTTTTTTCTTTCTTTACAGTTATTTATACCAAATAGCTCACTTGGGTGATGAAGATGATGAACCTGAGTTTAGTTCAGCTATGCCTTTGGAAGAAGGTGATACGTTCTTCTTTGCTCCAAGGCCATTAAGAAATCTTGTCCTTGTTGATGAAATGGATTCCCTTTCTCCAGTGTTAGGTATGGTATTAATTTTTCTATTTAATTTTGAAGTACATAAAAATTTTATGAATCATATTATTTATATTATATCTTTGTTTTTAGCTTGTCATGTGGCAGATTTGGCCGGTGAAGACACTCCACAAGTATATTTAGCTTGTGGTCGAGGGCCACGATCATCACTAAGAGCATTAAGACATGGTCTAGAAGTGGCTGAAATGGCTGTATCAGAATTACCAGGGTCACCAAATGCTGTGTGGACAGTTCGTCGCCATAAAGATGGTAAGTATTCTAGATTAAAATAAGTTTTTCAACTTATTTTATAAATTTTAAACATATATTAAGGTGGGAAAATGTTTGAGTCTATAGAAGCAGAATGAAAGAATATAATAGGAGCATAATGATTATACTTCTGGTCCGTGTTACTGATAAACTATGACGTTACAATTAACCACTTATGAAAGCTCCTTTTTGTCAACAAATTACTAATAAAACCCTGGTTGTTTGTCAGACATAAACACCAGTGGTTTTTCTTTTCAGAATCCACTTTGGGCTGATGATGAATACAGATGATACAACAATGACTTGGTAAAGGTAGGTATCGGAAACTCCGTTTAACTTCACCGACGGCTGTCAGCAAAGGAAGACTACTTGAAAGAAAACTTGACTTGAGGGATTTATTATCTTAGTTTAGTTTTTTCTTTTGGTTACAGAGGAATATGATTCATATATCATTGTATCATTCGTAAATGCTACCCTTGTGCTGTCTATTGGTGAAACAGTTGAAGAAGTGACCGATTCTGGTTTTCTGGGAACTACACCAACTCTTAGCTGTCACGCGATGGGAAATGATGCCCTTGTACAGGTTTATCCAGATGGCATAAGACACATCCGTGCTGACAAGCGTGTAAATGAATGGAAAGCGCCGGGCAAGAAGTCTATTGTCAAATGTGCTGTTAATCAGAGACAAGTTGTTATTGCACTCACAGGCGGTGAACTGGTTTATTTTGAGATGGACCCTGTAAGTAAATATGAGTTTATACATATAATATTCGACGTGTTTGCGTGGTTTTGTCTTCGGGCGAAGCCACGTGAGGGTGGTGCGTAGCTGTCTTATACAGTGATGTGCCCACAACGTCGTAGAAAATGTCGTCTTCCCGCTTGCGGTAGAGGGCGGCACTCGGCATATTCCATAGCCAAGCTGGAGTCTGTCAGACTTTGAAGGCGGCCAAACCATGTTGTGGACAATTAACAAAAATATTTTTTTTGTATATATATTTAGTTCCATTTTTTCAATTTAATTTTTATTTTTTAGACTGGTCAATTAAATGAATATACGGAAAGGAAAAAATTGTCATCTGATGTATCGTGTATGGCATTGGGTTCAGTGGCAAGCGGTGAACAAAGAGCATGGTTCTTGGCTGTTGGTCTTAATGACAACACAGTTAGAATCATCTCTCTAGACCCAGCGGTAAGACAAATTTGTTTTAATTCTTGTTTAAAAGAGTTCTAGCTTAGTTTATTGAATGATGATACCAGGACACCACTGAATTTTTGTGTTTAAAACAACCTAAAAATGCGTTATTCTTAAGATAACTGACACTATCTGTGAAATAATTAAATTGTATAATATTAGAAATTTTATATTAATGAAGCTTTCATTTTTCAGGACTGTTTATCACCAAGGTCAATGCAAGCATTACCTGCCGCTGCGGAGTCTCTATGTATAGTAGATCAACCTTTTGAGTCTGGAGCTAAATCTGCATTACATTTAAACATTGGCCTTAGTAATGGTGTTTTATTGAGAACTACTCTAGACTCTGTCAGTGGTGATTTAGCGGACACAAGGACAAGGTAAGACTAGACATTATTTATTGTTATCATAACAAAATTACCTTAATCAAGTTGCTCATAATTATCCAAGACTAGCAATATATAAAAACAATTTTTAATGATGTAAAATTTTTTCGCTCCGTGTTTCATCTGAAATGCTGTGACGAGTACTTAACCAGATCTGAGAATACATTGGAATTATTTTATATGAAATTACTTTTTGGAATGAAACTAACGAATTTAAAATATTTTTTAGGTATTTAGGTTCAAGGCCTGTAAAATTATTCAAAGTTCGTGTGCAAGCCGCTGAGGCTGTACTTGCAGTCTCCTCCCGAACATGGCTGGGATATCATTATCAGAATCGATTCCACCTTACGCCACTTTCTTATGAATGCTTAGAGTATGCAGCTGGGTTTAGTTCAGGTAACTTGATATTATAATTTTATAAACCGACGTGTTTGCGTGGCTTTGCTTTCGGGTGGAGCCATGCAAGGGTGGTGCGTAGCTGTCTTATACAGTGATGTGCCCACAACGTCGTAGAACATGTCGTCTTCCCGCTTGCGGTAGAGGGCGGCACTCGGCATATTCCATAGCCAAGCTGGAGCCTGTCAGGTTATGAAGGCGGCCAAACCATGTCGTGGACAAAAAAAAACCTAGAAAGTTATTATTTCCTCTGTCACTTATACCAACAATTCTATTACAGAACAGTGCACCGAGGGTATAGTAGCAATCTCATCTAATACACTAAGAATTTTAGCATTGGAAAAACTGGGTGCAGTTTTCAACCAGACATACTTGCCATTAGATTATACACCTAGGAAATTTGTAATTAATTCTGACAGTAATCATATCATTATTCTTGAAACTGACCATAATTCATACACTGAAGATATGAAGAAACAAAGGAGGTATGTTGTACATCATTTATCTAATTCAAAACATAATTCTTAAGAAGTGAAGGGTCCATTAATAAATATATGATGAACACATCACACATCAAGCTGAATTAATTGTAGAGATCACCTGCAGTGCTGAATTGTGTATAAAATTTTTGAAAATATAAAAATGTCTAGGGTTTCTTTTACAATACCTCATTTTTCAATTGCAGAGTACAAATGGCACAGGAGATGCGAGAAGCTGCAGCTGGAGGTGGCCCTGAAGAACAACAACTCGCTAATGAAATGGCTGATGCATTTCTGTCTGATTTATTGCCTGAAAATATCTTCTCATCTCCAAAAGCTGGTGCAGGTCTGTAAAAACACTATATTCTAGAATCATGTTCACATCTGCATACACATATGTATATGGTTTGAGTAGACATAGGTTGCCTGTCCAGTCCACTGTAGCTGAGTGGATCTGTGAAAATTTTACCAATAGAATTGCATCTCTAGCAAATTTCAACCAATAAATAGCTATTGCTTAACTAGATACTCATGCATTTGTATTGGTCGAAATTTCCACAACTCTGCTCTACCTTTAAAAATAATGTAATCCATGTTAAAGTTTAAATTTTGAACTGTTTATAATTCCATTGAATACATTAAACAGAGTATTTCATACATGTTTTCCTTTCAGTTGCATACAATAATTAAGTGGATTCTAAAAATAAAGATTTGGGTCACGAAAAAAAAATTTTTCTTAAAATTATTTGTTTATTGTTTTGGTCTCTTGTCTTAAAAATTTTTTTAGAATAGGCGCTTGCTATGTATGGCTAATTTGAAAATAATTTATAACAATTAAAAATCTAGCCACATTCTCTGGGCAAGAGCAGAAAATGTCATTGAGCATACTGTCTCTAATCGAATGTGGCTATATTATATCCCAACGTTAATCCCAGATGACCTAATTGTAGGTCATTTGATTCAAGTGTGGGAAACAATTAATACATACATAGTTAAATTTTCCTTATTGCCCCATGCTTCATTAAAAAAAATACTATACAAAAATTTAAAAGTTTTTCACTTAAAAATAGCACATTTATAATTATTGTATTCAGGTATGTGGGCTTCTCAAATTCGCGTAGTCGACATGGGTATCGGAGGTGGTCAACCAAACACATTATTCCAAGTTCAGCTTGAACAGAATGAGGCTGCTGTGTCAGTTTGTATAGTCTGGTGGGCTTCCCATGTTGGACATGCTCATCCACATCTTGTCGTCGGCGTCGCCAAGGATATGATTTTATCTCCACGATCTTGCACAGAAGGCAGCTTACATGTCTACAAGGTTAGATATTTTATTTTCAGTTGTTCATTATATTTAAGAATATATATTTCATATAATGGTGATTGACATATTTTATTTTAGATTTATGGCAATACTGGAAAATTAGAGCTAGTTCACAAAACTCCGATTGACGAATATCCAGGTGCATTAGCGCCATTTCAAGGCAAATTACTGGCTGGCGTTGGTCGAATGCTGAGGTTATATGACATTGGTCGACGGAAATTATTACGCAAATGCGAGAACAGACACATTCCTAATCTTATTGCAGATATTAAAACTATAGGTCAAAGAATATATGCTTCAGATGTACAGGAATCTGTATTTTGTGTTAAATACAAAAAGAGAGAAAATCAATTGATAATTTTTGCTGATGATACAAATCCAAGATGGATCACGAATAGTTGTATATTAGATTATGATACGGTGGCAATGTCTGATAAGTTTGGCAATATTGCTGTGATGAGACTACCACAATCTGTGAGTGATGATGTTGATGAAGATCCAACAGGCAATAAAGCTTTATGGGACAGAGGTATTATATGAATATATCTTTTTTTATTTGTCAACAAATTTTAAATGATGATACAAAATTATTTCACATGCTAGACTAATGACTTTTCAATGATTATCTTTTTCCAATCTGATTAAAGTAAAACCGTCTTCGTAATTAATACAACATGATATTATAACATTCAAATCATTATTTTTATTTGGCAGGTCTTCTTAATGGCGCATCGCAAAAAGGAGACGTCGTAGTTAATTTCCATGTAGGCGAAACTGTCACATCTTTACAACGGGCGACACTAATACCTGGAGGTTCAGAAGCTCTGTTATATGCAACAATCAGTGGTTCCCTTGGAGTATTGTTGCCGTTTACGTCGAGAGAAGACCATGACTTTTTCCAGCATTTAGAGATGCACATGAGAAGTGAAAACTCGCCACTATGTGGACGAGATCATTTGTCATTTAGGAGTTATTATTATCCAGTCAAAGTAAGACACAAATACATTTATTTTTTACGGTTTTACTTTGTCCTGATTTTTTAAATATTAACATTTAGTATTGAGGTGACCACAAAGAATATTTTTTTAGGAAAAATAGGGTTATAAATTTGTTGTTCGAAAAATGTAATAAACTGTGTTAAAACTAGATCATTATCAACCTAGGTTTAGATCCGATAGGCTAGTCAACAGATGTCTTTTCAAGAAGGTGTTTGTGTTACACTGTCGGTATAACATAGTCGACGACAGACTGGCGTGTATGCTAGCCGTTATGGCGGGCGTCGCGCTGTTATCGAAGGCTACATTCTTGAGAGTCAGGTACATTGTATATCAGTGTTCCTGTAGTATTTAGAATGAACATTTCTTATAATCTCTTCTCTAAACACTGAAAGCAATAATCTCTATATAGTTCTCTTTTATATCAAACATACAATTTCTTTTTCAGAATGTGATTGATGGGGATCTTTGTGAACAATTTAATTCCTTGGAACCGGCTAAGCAGAAAGCCATTGCTGGTGACCTGGAAAGAACTCCAGCAGAGGTCTCCAAAAAACTAGAAGATATCAGGACAAGATACGCCTTTTAAATTTAATTACTATTATAATAATATTAATAAATAAGTTATGTGAAGTATTATAATTGTTTAATTACTTGTATCGTTATTTTTCCTTAACAATTACACTTCGGTTATCAGATACATTTCAGTCATAATAACGATAGCATCCAACCAAACGAATCAATATGAAATAATACTGAAAAAGTTCAAAATGTATTTATTACTAACTGGACATAATTTTGTTAATATTTAAAGATTTAACTGCTCATGAAATTTGGCACACTGACTATAGACCTGGACCTGGAGGTTATAACCTGGATTTGACATTTATCAATTTATGTTTGTGGTTAGCTTAAGCTCGATTGTGAACTCTGAGATACTTTCTATTGTTTTCACTTTTATCTACGTTCCAGGTGACAAATTAATGAAAGTTTACTTTTTGGATTAGATTATGTTTAGACGTCGATAACTTAAATAAGGATAACACTATAGCAACCATTTATCAATTTAGGTTTGTGGTTAGTGTGTTCGATTGTGAACTATGAATTACTTTCTGTTAAAAATCAACATGTTTCAAATAAATTTATTAACTGTTAGCCTTGGGGGCCCTATCCGAAACCAGAGCCGCTGATGGCTTTTACAGCTTTACTGGGCTAGTTTTATCCTGCTATCTCATAATCTATCCTATCTTACTATATTATTGTCATTATAAATCATATCATCATTTAAAGAGTAATATTTAAATGGATCAGTGAGGGGAACTGAAACGTAAAAAATGTTCTAAAGAACCATGACATCGATTTTAAAGAAAAGGAAAACAACCGCATTCATAGATTTACAAAAAACTTGTACAAGAGTCTAGAATCGAACCTAATAATTTAAAAAAAAAGGAATGTCCATTTTTTTACGGTAATTGATAGCGTAGGTTGTAAGGAATAAATGTTTCTAAGAAACCCTGTACTTACCCAAAATTAAAGAAATTGCTGAATTTCATAATTTCGTTTTAAAGTGTTCACATTATCAGCTATTATTACAATATTCAACTCTTTATTGTTACTGCATTTTGTATTTTCAAGTGGTTAATTTGGTTTAAAATATCTCTATGGTTGTTTAGACTTATATCAGTATCGTAGCTGGTTTTGTATATTTCATATTTAGGGTAACCCTACAAGTAATATTCAAGTGGAGTTAAATCAGGCGAATTTGTTTATACTAATCCATTTTTGTTGAAATATCGTTCAGGCCGCTAGTTAAACCATTCGGCGTGCGCCGCGATAGTAAAAAGGTTAGGCTGTTTTATATGAACGGCAAATTAAGCTAGTTGTCTGCAACTTAAATAAATTATTATTTATAATGTCAATTATAATAAATGAAAAAGATTATTGGTAAAGCAATCCCCAATAACGGGATTTAATATATAGGTACCTATAATTATTTAATTATTATTGCATGGAAATTTTTAACCTCGGAAATAAAAGCAATAAAAAATATTTTCACTGTTAGAAATGAATAAAGGTGGTTTTTTTAAATACATGAACCGCTAACAGAATGAAAGTTTTTTTATTGTATAAAAAGAAAATAAGCGGTAATTTATAAACATTTTAAAGTAAATTGCATAAACAGTAATTAGGTACAAGCCTGATAAACCACTATTACAAATTTTAGATTCATTAGAGTTATTTATTAAGTAAATTGTTGGTTAGGTTTCATAACAAGCGATTAATTCAGGAGAATGGTTAGTGACTAGACTTCTCGAGTATTCACGAACATGTGGTTTTCGTCTTTGCATTGTCCATAATCATCTGTTTTTTGGCAATTATAACTTATTTCTTGTCTGATAATTTTAGAGACGCTATTGTAAAATCCGAGGTTGTTTTAATATTTTGCATTATTTTGATAAAATAGAAAAATCCAAAAAATGCTTAATATTGGTCAAGGTTCCGGACGCGGAGCAACGAAGACGTGGAGGCCTCAAATATTTTATGTGAAGTGGTATAGGGATCCTTGGTGCATTTCCGGAGTCATTTAGAAAGCAAGGTCAAATTAGCAGCTATAAAGCTTAAAATTTTCAACTGGTCCATGTAATACTTCACTTCAAGGCAACGATTTGTGCTGTTCAAAGCGCAAGTACAACCTCATATGAGTAGTTTCCACATTTGGTCTATTATTCCTGCATAGCATCTTACTTCTGTTGACTCTGTAAAAAAGCGTGCTATTCGCATTTTCAACGAGAATCGAGACAAGCGAATCGAGTCTCTGTATTCTATCGCATGTACACTGGTGAGTGCTCTGAGAAACTTTTTTCTTCACTTATCAATATGGTGCTTGGCGGGTTGCTTATTCCCACACCCTAATACGTAGCTGAATCGCGACAACTCTGAGGTTGTCTGGAACCTTGTCGCGTACGCTAGAGTTGTGAAATGATCTACCCAGCACGGTTTTCCCCTATAGGACTATGACATGAGACTCTTTAAAAAGGAGCTCTCTAAAATGAAATACCTACCTAATTCTTTGAATCCTCTTCAACACAATAAATGTTCTATTCCCCACTGAATTACGGTCAAAAATAGTGGTATTATCTTCTATACTAAATTATGCTGGACAGACCAAATCAAGGAAATTGGTAGGAAATTTTATGCTTCTCTTCTTTCTCTCATGCGTTTGAAACACTTTCTTCCTATTGATGTAAATATTTCCCTAGTACCTAAATTGTAATAAATAATAATAAGTTGTAATAAACAATATTTTATTTGTATCTCTCTCTGTTTTGTTGTATATACGTGTCTACATTTTTCCTTATATTTTTTCTTTGACATATCTTTAAATTCTAAATACAAACGCGATTCATAGAGAACGCGTATAAAATAAGTACCTATAAAAAAAAGGTTATATTTCCGATCCACAACTCTCCCGGGGGCAAAACTGACACAAATCCTTTATAAATTACTATGAGGTCACATTTAATACAAATTTCTTACAAGTTATCATATAGTATCTTCACACACAACCTACAGAGCATCATACAATGAATATTAAGAATATATTGGAAATCCTCAAAAACAATAAAGCTAATCTATAAAACGAAATGGTATTTTTATTTTACGCCCAGCCCTTGTAGTTGTAGCTAAAGGAACAGGTACTGTAAAGTTCTGTTGATTACCTGTTTGTGGCGGATCAGCAGCGCTGGATAAAGGTATGTGATCTAGCCAATCCTGAGATACTACAGAAAGTTCAAGTGGATATAATCTTTGATAAGGTCAACAATAAAGCTAATCTATAAAACGAAATGGTATTTTTATTTTACGCCCAGCCCTTGTAGTTGTAGCTAAAGGAACAGGTACTGTAGAGTTCTGTTGATTACCTGTTTGTGGCGGATCAGCAGCGCTGGATAAAGGTATGTGTGATCTAGCCAATCCTGAGATACTACAGAAAGTTCAAGTGGATATAATCTTTGATAAGGTCTTACCTTTATTCCTGATGCAGTTTGAACCCTTGCTACTCGGTTAAAACCGTCTTTCCCTGTATATGTTTCTCTAACTATTCCTAAAGGCCAATGTAATCTGTTTCCTTCTGTTTCTATTATTACTAGTTCTCCTATTTTCGGTTCTTTTCTATTCTCTTTTCCTTTACTTATCAGGAGTGATAGATATTCATTCTTGAATCTTTTTGTAAAATCTTCACGTAATTGTTGTAAATACCTATAACGAATCTGTATGTTTTCCTGATCAATCTTATCGAGGTCTGGTGTTGCGCCTGTTGGTAGGCTTTGTAAAAATAACATGGGTGTGAGCGGCTTTACATCTCCCATTTCTACATATGTGAGAGGTCTGTTGTTGATTACATTTTCACAGTCACATAATATTGTTGAAAGCTCGATCCAGTCTACTGATGCTTTCCCTAGAATTCTGCGTAGCATAACTTTAACTAGTCTAATCAAACGTTCCCACCATCCTCCCCACCACGGAGCTGTTGGTACGTTGAACTTCCATTGGATCTTATTGCAGTCAAGAGATTCTTCAATTTCCTGCCAATTTAGTTGTTGTAGCAGATTGGCAGCACCAACGAAATTAGTTCCATTGTCTGTATAAATTATTCTTACTCTGCCACGTCTTGCTATAAATCGTCTTAGCGCCATGAGAAAGCTGTTTGTGGAAAGTGATTCTGTAAGTTCCAGATGTACAGCTCTATAAACTGCACATGTAAACAGAACAATCCAGCATTTTTGGTTGTTTTTTAGAATTAGAGGTCCAGCTAGATCTATACCCGTTACTTCGAATGGAGCTGTGTTCCTGATCCGAGCCGGTAGGGGTGGTTCTGGAACGAGGTAATGTTTTGCTTTATATCTTTTACAGATAATGCATTTTCATACAACATTCTTCACTAGTTTTCTGACTCCTGTTATCCAGTAAGTATTTCTTAATGTGGCTAGTAAAGTTTATGTTCCAGCATGCTTCATCTTTCTATGTGTTTCTTGTACCATTCTCTGTACTATATCATTTTTCCCAGGTAATAAAATTGGATTTATAAATTTTTTCTCTTCTCCGCTGTATTCTAATCTTGTTTTTACTTTTATTATTCCACCTTCTTCTATAATTATAAGCTTCTTTTCTATTTTAGCTTTGTCTATATAGTTTTCTTTCTGTATTAGTTTTATCAATGTTTCTTCAGCTTGTATATATTCCTCATATCCTATCTGTTTGCTATTTTTATTGTTGTTTGCTTTTCTAGCTCTAGGACTTAGTCGTAGTAGTCTCGCTACTAATCTTACTATTTTATTGTATTGATTGAAGTATAAAAGTTTGTTACTGAAGTTTTCTGTAATTATTTCCACGTTAACTTATACTCTTCCTTTGTTCACTACTAATAATTTCTTCTTCATCTCTCATATAATTAATAATAGATTTTTGCCATTCTTATTTTTTTTCATGTAAAGCCACTGTGGACCTGTCCACCATCGTGTTTCCAGTAGCGTCTTCGCATTGCAGCCGCGTGATGGTAAGTCAGCAGGATTGTATATACCAGGTAAATGGTTCCAGTCATCTCTCTTTGTATTGGTACAAATTTCCTTTACTCTATTTGTAATAAATGTTTTCCAGGTATCTTGTCTCTGCAACCACGCCAGTACTACAGTTGAGTCTGTCCAACAATACACTTTATATTCTTTGTATTTAGACAGCAGTCCTGATTTATTGAGTTCGTTATAAAATCTAGAAGCTATAAGAGCGCCCATCAATTCTAACCTTGGTAAAGTCATTTGCCTTTTGGTAGGTGCAACTCTGCTTTTAGCCATAATAAGTTGTATATTTACCTTTTCTTTGTGTTCTGTGCGTATAAAGATACATCCAGCATATGCATCTTTGCTTGCATCACAAAATACATGTATTGATATTTCACAATCTAGTAAAGGAACTTCTGATAAACGTCGTGGAATTTTGCACATATGGATACAATCAATATTATGTAACCATTCCTTATATTCATTTTTTAATTCGGTAGGTATCTCTTCGTCCCAACCTATCTTTAATAACCATACTTTTTGTATGATGAGTTTAGGGAATAATGTTACTGGGCAAAGGAAACGTATTGGATCAAAAATCTGTTGTGTAATTGATAACAAAACTCTCTTGGTTATAATATTCGGTACATTTTTTAGATTTATATTGCAGTGCAACTCATCCTTATGTCTATTCCATTTTAACCCTAACACAGAAACTGTTACTGTTGCTTTATCTTCTGTATCTAAATTTGTCATCCAACCTCTTAATTCAAATTTTCCCTTTTCCATTAATTCAGAGGCTTCCCTTATGAACTTTTGTACTGTATTTATAGTGTCTAAACTTGTGACACAATTATCTATATACAATGATTCACCTTAGTGTTTTAGTTGTCTCTGGATATAAATTAGTATATTTTTCGATGTGGTATTTTATAGTAGCAGCCAACATGTACGGGCTACATGCTACTCCAAATGGAACGCGTGAATGCTGATAAGTAATTATATCCTTCTTAATTTGTGGATTTTTCCACCATAATAGTTTAAGATACTTCCGATCTGTTGGTAACACAGAGATCTGTAAAAACGCCTTCTTTATGTCTGCTATTAGACCGTAATTACCTGCTCTAAAAAGTATCAGCAACTTTGGAATTAGTTCTATTAGGCTAAATCCCTTTTTTACACATGAGTTTAATGATCTGTTATTTTGATCTTTGCAAGAAGCATCAAAAACGGGTCTGATTTTTGTCGTAGTGCTCTCCAGTTTGATTACTGCGTGATGAGGTTAGTAGTGACCTTCATTTCTATTTCCATTTTTAACTTCTTCTATAACGCCTTCTTTTTCCCAGTCCATAAATACATTATGATATTCTTCTAGTATTTTCATACTTTCCAATTTCTTTGTAGTAGATCACAATCTTTTTTCTGCTTGTCCATAGTTGGTTTCTAGCTGTGGTATTTCCTTCCACAACATGTTGACTTCATAACGCCCTTCATCATTTACTGTAATGTCAAGAAAGGTGTCATTCTCTTCATTGTTATATGGATCTTTAATTCCTAAAGTTTCAATATTCCATAAGAATTCTAATGAATTTTCCATATTCTGTATATCTGTTACAAAGTTCGTGTTGACTATACTACTATACATTCTATGTGACAGTTCAATTGGTCCTTGTAATGTCCATCCAAACTTTGTTTTTACTGCCACAAGTTTGTCCGTAATATGTACGAGCATGTCATCTAAAATTGAACCTAAGTAATCTGAGCCTATAAGTATATCTATATCTTTTATATTAGCTGCATTTTTATCAGCGTCTGTTAAATAGATCTTGTGGTTTTGTAGTTTCTGAATTAAACCTACATCTTGTACTTTGGGTAAATCGCCACAAAGTGTGTCTTGTTCTAGGCCTGACATTATCGTAGAGTAAGTATTGTCATAATTACTTACTTCAAATCTAAAAACTCTGTGTGTCTATGTTGCCTTTGTGATGCCTCCAAATAGTGAGTGTCCAAGTTTCTCCCTTTTTATTACCGGTAGTCCAAGCTCCTCAGCAGTTTTTGTTCTGACATATGTACGCTGTGAACCAGAATCAAATAATGCACGCACTTTTCTTTCTTGTTTGTCACCTTTAACGGTAATAATGACAGTTTGTAACAGGGTTGTAGTGTTGTTACAAGAAAAGTTGTTTGTAACCTCTAGTTTGTTTGACTTTTGTTCACAAGACTTAGATTGATTATGTAAAGTTGGACATAAGACAATTAAATGGCGTTTACTATAACACATACATTTTATAAATGCTTTACAATTCTTGGCAAGATGTCCTCTTTTTAAACAAATATAACATCCACCTTCTTTCTTTATTGCATCTTTCTTTCATCTAAATTTAAAATACCATTTTTGTTACATTCTAAGCTACTATGCATGTTACCACAAAAATAACAATGTGAACGTTCCTTACCTTCTTTTACAGGTTGGTGTGCAGCGGTCTTTATTTTTACCTGTGCAGTCTCTGCTACCAAGCATGCGGCTGTTGGCACCTTGTTTTTAACTGGATTGGTGTCAATAAAATATGATTTTGCTAACATTACCCTTTTTTCTGCTTCAATTTCTGTCTGTAAAAATTTCAATAAATTAGTAAGTTTTGACTGTTTTTCTATAACTGGGACTTTACTCCATGACAGTAGGATGCTCTCAGGTAGTGCGGATTCTATCATTGGAAGGAGAATACATTCATATCTTTCTTTAATTATGCCTTATGAGTTCAGTATTTGTAGATTTGTTACAACATTATCGTACAAATTGTCCAATGTCACTTGATGTCTGCATGTTATTATACTAATTTTAACAGTTCTCGCACGTATATTTCTATGAGGGTTTCGTCCTTCGCAAAGCGGTCTTTCAGTGTTTTTATAACTATTGTGTAATTTTCTTCTTTTGGAGGGTAGCTTTCTACGAACTTTCTTGCATTGCCTCTTTCGGCCATAGCTTGACATAAGTATTGAAATTTTGTTTCCGCATCCATGTTGCAATCTTCATGTATTTTCTTGTATTGGCCCCAAAATGACAGCCAAGATTTTGGATTATCGTCAAATTTTCTAATTTCTAATTTTGGAAGATTTAGATTATTTAGTTTTTGAATGTGGGTTTCTTCTTTTTTAATCTTCATTTCTTCGTTTTGCAATCTTTCTTTTACGTTCAGCCATTTTTTTTGTATGTTGTCCGCATCGTCACATTCTTTTTCATATAATGTTTCATCGAATTCTTCTGAACTTAGTATCGTGTCCTGTATTGCCTTGTCCAAAAGTCTTAAAGCATTCATCTTTTCTGTGAGAAATTCTAAGTCTGTTTGTGAAGACGCGGTCGTTTCATGGCGAATAAAATGGCGTCTTATTTGATTGCGTTCACGTATAATTCTATTGAGATCCATCGTAATTTATTGTGCAGTCCTTTTAGTTGTCACGGTCGCCACTATGTAATAAATAATAATAAGTTGTAATAAACAATACTTTATTTGTATCTCTCTGTTTTGTTGTATATACGTGTCTACATTTTTCCTTATATTTTTTCTTTGACATATCTTTAAATTCTAAATACAAACGCGATTCATAGAGAACGCGTATAACATAGGTACCTATAAAAAAAGGTTATACAGGGTATTAGTAGACCGCTCCCGAAAATGAAGACAGACGATAGTACTAATGACACCTTTGATGATGGGATGGAAAAAAAATTGATCCTGATTAAAAAAAAATCATATTATTTAAACTTTTTATTAGCATTATTTACGCTCCATCATGTTAGTACAACTTAATGAAACGAGAATTTTACAAAAAAATACAATACTTTACTAAAAAAAAAACCAGCAATGAACACCAAATTAAATACAGCTGATTGCTCGGGTCAAATAACGCGCAGGCGCGGCGCGTTGCGGCGCCAGTCCAGCGCGAGCGCGTCGCGGCGCCAGTCCAGCGCGAGCGCAGCGCGGTGCCATTCTCGCGCGGCCCGCAGCTGGCGATCGCACAAATACTTATTTACAATATTGTCTAAATACATAACTTATCTACTTTGCCACTGTGCTAGTGTCTACCTGGCCACTTTCATTCGAATTCTCCGGATGAATTAAAAAGTAACGGGTTCGATTCCCCGCGAATGAAAAAAATACTTAAATAAAATTTTAACAAGCATTGAGCCATGTTTGTTAATCCATCGTGTAAGAATGTTTATTATTCTGATGTATTCAGTTATGTACCTATTCATATCAGTTCAGTACTAAGTTATTTATAAAAAATGTAGGTATGAAACAGCTTACCGATCTAAAGCTTCCGTGGTCTTATGAGATGCGGCTCAAATTGTGCCCCATTCATTTCGAGGCAGATTTGGGCTCAGCGTTGCGTATCCTCATGCAGGCATCATCGTGGATTCCTCGACCCAGTCCGCACGTAGTTTGTCGAAAACATCCACGGTACTTTGGTGCATTTCGTTGGCACTAACACACTTACGATTAAAAGCACATTCTCTCACATACCCCTACAGAAAGAAGACTAACGGGGTCAGATCGGGTGACAGAGGTGGTCAAGAGTATGGTCCTAGTCTGCCGATCCAGCGATCATCAAATAGCTCAGTGAGGCGTTCACGGACGAATCTGAGGATGTGGGGGTGCACCATCATGCTGAAACCATTTTCGGCGATATTCAGCTAATGATAAATCGTCTAAAATGTCCTCCGACTGTTCATTTATGAGGTTTAAATATCGCTGTCCGTCAAGTCGCTGTGGCAGAATCATTGGTCCTAGTATGCGATCCTTAAATAAACCTGCCCATACGTTAACCGACCATCGGGTTTGGTGCCTGGTTTGTAGAACAGCGTGCGGGTTCACCTCGGAATAAACGTGTGTATTTCTTCGGTTCCACAGCCCGTTTCCTGTAAATGTCTACTCGTCCGTCCTGATCACGTGTTCAATGAAACCAGGCACACGTTGTTGCGGGTCTTATCCAATGGTAAAAAACTCGCCAGTGATCGTTCTCACCGGATACCAAGCTTGCACTTTGTGCACTTTTTATGGGCACATTCGTTTACGCTTTAACACCTTGGAAACTGTCCAGTATAACACACTTGTTACATCTCAAAGCCTTAACAATTTAGCAATACCTCGTTTAACTAAGTTCGGATTTCAGCGAACGACATTTAAAATGCTCTCCTCGAACTGAATAGCCACTTGACTTCCACCTCCTGTCGCTACTGGGGCAGTGGGCCGATTTTCCAACACTCGCTGAATAGCTGCTGTTATCAGGCGAGAGTCAGTCGGATGTCCAGCTGTCGGGAATCTCTCTCGGTAAATTCGTAATGCACGCGAAGCATTCCCGCGAGCTTCTCCAAGGCACATTATTCATTAACATGCTACCGTATTCACGAACACTATAAACGTATGCGTTAGGCATTATTAAAACAAAACTCTCATAAAATCAACACAATCTTAAAAATAAACAAAAAACGTAACATTAAAATAATGACAAGAACTTAGTTAACAATACGATTGAACGAATATCTGTCGCCCACGCACGCGCACATTAAATGAAAGTCAAAGTGTAACTGTCTCAAGAACTGAAAATACTAAACTTAATAATCAACCCCGCCAAAAGAAATAAAGCGCCGCGGGCCGCCTCCTTGCAGTAGCCCCTCGTTAGCGTCGAAAGCGGCACTTTGATCTTTTCCGCAGATCGATAAACCGTTATGCCTACATTCACGACTATTATTTCATAAGTTTAGTTATCCCTACTGACTAGTTTTCACATGGAATTTAGAAGTTATAATTCAATTTTTTTAATACATTTATACAATCAATTGTACCCTGACGTAACAAGAAGCTCGCTACTACAAAAATGATATTAGAATATTAAATTAACCTAATTGGATTATCACGTACACAATTATAAAATTTACAATTTTCTACAAGAAATTAAAAATGAAATGGTACAGAATAATGTAATAGTTGAAGAAACTATTTGCAATTATGATCGACAATTAATTAATCTATCAGAATGAATTTAAAATAGAATTCTTGTACTTTATGTTAACAGACTTTCTGTTTTTAGTCCGGCCAATACTTTAATTTGAAAACAGGTAGGTACGTCACATCTATCGAAAATTACGGCCGGCAGCTGGTGATCGCACAAGTACTTATTTACAACATTTGTCTAAATACCTACTTTGCCACTATGCTAGTCTCTACCTAGCCGCTTTCAATCCGATCAAAGTACCGGGTTCGATATCCCACTAATTAAAAAAATACTTCAATTAAATTTTAGCAAGGGTAGAGTCAAGATTTTTAATCCATCGTCTATGTTTAGTAGTATTCTGATGTATTCAGTTATGTATGAGATCAGTTCAGTACTGATTTGGGCCAGGCGTTGAGATAGCTAAGTGCCGGGTTCGATTCTCCCCCAAAGTACGCAATGACGAAGTTAGAATATCAATTCTAAAGGAACCTTGTGACGTAGAATCTGCACATACTAAATTAATTATTGTCACTACTGTGTTTTGTTTTGTAAGATTCAGAAATACACACCGTAAAATTTTCCTCATTTTTTCTATCTAACTCTGTACAAAACAATGCATTATGAATTATTACAGCACTACACTTTAGGTTTTTCGTACTTTCGCTCATTTTAGTCGTTCATTTTACACACACACCGGCGGTGACACCGCGTCACCGCGCTCTCCCCGTGCCAGCGCGCCAACACAGCACTGGCACGCGGCCGCGGCCGCGGCCGGCTGGTGTAGGTACTAAATTTGCAAGCGACATAAAAGAATTAGAGGCGGCGCCGGCGTTCACGATAAAACTTGCAAGTAATTTTTGTAAGTACCTACCTGTTTTCAAATTAAAGTATTGGCCGGACTAAAAACGGAAGTGTGTTAACATAAAGTATAAGAATTCTATTTTAAATTCATTCTGATAGATTAATTCACTATCGTAATTGCAATTAATTTCAACTATTAAATTATTCTGTACCATTTCATTTTTATTTTCTTGTATAAAATGAAAGATAAAAAGATTAAATAGTTTTTATAAATAACAGCTAAGCTTATAAAATAAAAGTTGGGAATGTCTAACGCTTTATCGATCTGTGGAAATGTACAAAGTGCCGTCAACGGCGGCCGCGGCTCACCGCCAAAGGAGCGGTTTGTTTTGGCGGGATTGATTATTAAATTTAGTATTTTTAGTTTTTGAGACAGTTTCATTTAGACTTTCATGCGCGAATGAGCGACAGATATTCGTTCAATCGTATTACGTACTGGACAGTTCATAAGGTGTTAAAGCGTAACCGAATGCGGCCATACAAAATGCACAAAGTGCAAGCTTTGGTACCCGGCGATCACGACCGCCGGCGAGTTTTCTGCCGTTGGTTATTATACCAGCAACAACGTGTCCCTGATTTCATTGAACACGTCATCTGGACGGACGAGTCAACATTTACCAGAAACGGGTTGTGGAACCGAAGAAATACACACGTGTATTCCGAGGTGAACCCGCACGCAGTTCTACAAACCGGGCACCAAACCCGATGGTCGGTTAATGTATGGGCAGGTTTATTTAAGGATCGCATACTAGGGCCGGTATTTCTGCCACAGCGACTTGACGGACAGCGATATTTAAACATTATAAATGAACAAATAGTGGACATTTTAGACGACCTATCATTGACTGAATATCGCCGCACATGGTTTCAGCATGATGGTGCACCTCCACATGTGGCAAGGTTCATCCGTGAGCGCCTCACCGAGCTGTTTGATGATCGCTGGATCGGCAGACTAGGACCACACGCTTGGCCACCTCGGTCACCCGATCTGACCCCGTTAGACTTCTTTCTGTGGGGGTATGTGAAAGAAAGGGTTTTTAATCGTGAGTGTGATAGTGCTAACCAAATGCGCCAAAGGATCGTGAATGTTTTCGACAAACTACGTGCGGACTATATCGAAGACCCCACGATGATGCCCCGACTGCATAAGGAGACGCAACGCCGAGCTCAAATCTGCCTCGAAATGAATGGGGCACAATTTGAGCCGCATCTCATAAGGCCACGGAGGATTTAGATCGGTAAGCTGTTACATACCAATTTTTTTTTTATAACTTATTTTTGAACTGATCTGAGTAGATCGTACATAACTGAATACATCAGAGTAATAAACATAATTACACGACGGATTAAAAAGCATGAATCTATCCTTTTTAAAATTTCATTCAAGTATTTTTTTCATAAGCGGGGAATCGAACCCGGTACTTAGCTTATTCAACCGGTGAATTCGAAAGAAAGTGGCTAGGTAAAGACTAGCACAGTGGCAAAGTAGATAAGTTAGTTATTTAGACAAATGTTGTAAATAAGTATTTATTTGATTGTTAGTTGCGTGCAGCGCAAGATTGACGCTGCGCCCGGGCGTTCGTTGATCCGAGCATCAGCTGTTTTTGATTTTGTGTTTCATTGCTGGTTTTTTTTTAGTAAAGTAATGTATTTTTTATGAAATTATCGTTTCATTTAGCTGTACTAACACGATGGAGCGTAAATAATGCTAATAAAAAGTTTAAATAATATGATTTTTTTTTTATCAGGATCTATTTTTTTCTATCCCATCATCAAAGGTGTCATTAGTACTATCGTCTGTCTTCATTTTCGGGAGCGGTCTAATAATACCCTGTATTTCCGATCCACAACATGAAAAATTAAGTAAATACCCTTCTCCCTCTTCTGGATTATGCAGACGTTGCTTAATTGGAGTTCTCAGATCTCATAAATAAACTTAATCGTTTAGGTACTCAATAACTGTATCCGTTTCATCTTTTGTCTTCGGAAGTTTGATCATGTGTCTAGAATACTGAGCCAGGTTGATATGGCTATCTATTCGGAAACGTAGGAATGAAATAATACTTTGTCTTCTTTTCTCCGTACTTAATAATTCCAAATCCCTTAAATATTTAAAGACACTATTTTAATCTCTCGCGGACACGCATAATAGACAGCTAAAATCTTCTAATTCATTAATTCTCAGTATACCAAGTCATCACACTAATTAGTATTAGTTCCTTACATAGGAAATTGGCGTTTGGTTAGGAATTCCAAATTCAAATTTAGGCTTGTATTTGTTTTGTATTTAGTGATTCATTTATTTTACCACCATTTGATTTTTCTTTGACATCGTTAGCTAAGGGAAGCTACAGTAAAAGAAAGCACGTTACGTTTTTGGTTCCAACGTTTTCGTTCTGGAAATTTTCTAGGGACCCTAGTTGATAATGAAGAATTGAAGGTGACCGTGAAGCGGATCCATCGCAAATGACGTCAGAGTTAGCAGCAGGCTTCAGTGTGAGTGGTAAAACAATAGTAATTCACGTGAAACATATTGGAAAAGTGAAAAAGGTCGAGAAATGGGTAACGCATGAATTGACTGAAGCACACCAACAAACACGCATTGAGTGCTGCGTTACATTACTCAGCAATCACAATAACGAGGGAATTTTGAATCGTATTATTACTTGTGATGAAAAATGGATCCTTTACAACAATCGGAAACGCTCATCACAGTGTTTGAACCCAGGAGAACCGGTCAAATCCTGTGTTTTGATTGATTTCATGTCAACCATTAATGTATAATAATAATATTATTTACATTTAGTTACTTTTATTTTCATATTCATTATTTATTTTGAAGGCATCAGATGCGTTGTTAATATTTACAAATTTATGTGTCGAGTTGTCTGTTATATATTACCATTTTCATCTACATTGTAGTATTATGTTTAATTTTTATTAGAATTTTGGTTTATTATCGTTTTCGTGAAATTTTTGAATTTTATCAAAAGTGACATATCTTTATTAAAGACTAGTTGGTACCCGCGACTTCGCCTGCGTATTATTGGATATACACAGTTAGATCTCGGAACACGACAAACCAAAAGAAAATATGGATGGGATTGTCACTATATGTATGGTGGACGCGATCTCTATCACCCCGCTATATTACTGTATATGCACCTGCTGATTTCGGAACATGACAAAGCAAAAGAAAATCATATATGGGTTTGTCACTGTTTGTATGGTATTGTCATTATATGCCAATAATACTCCAACATATTAACCGTCCCAATAAAACTTACAACAGTAGAAACAACAAACATACAAACTTTACATTTATTATATTTGTAGGATAACACTGGTTAAACTATGACTTTTACCGGGATAAAAAGTACCCTATGTGTTATTCCAGGTCATAGACTATCTGTCTGCTAAATTTCATTCAAAACCTTTCAGCCGTTTTTGCGTGATTGAGTAACAAACATCCAAATATACACACTTTCACATTTATTAAATTAGTAGGATTGTTTTAACGCATGCGCTTTAAAAATAAAAGTATATTTGTAAATAAAAGTAATGTAAATGTAAATAAAAGTAATGTAAATGTAAATAAAAGTTTATTTGTTATTTAGGAAGGCTGTAATCAGTACTGAGGCGAACGTTGCTCAATGGCTAGTAGAACATTTTTGAATTTAAAATTGAGAACGTAGATTCAAAAGAGTCGGAGACAATTGAAATCTTTTTCTTATCTTGGAAGCAATGATTCAATTGTTAAGACGTGGAGTATCAAATTTACTAAGATATTTTATTTAACTTATTAGTATATTTAAAAATATATGTCACTGAAAATAATATCAGATAATAATAAAAACTTTATCATCATCTTTAATCTCCTTTAGTTAAACATAGGTTTAATCTGGGTCCAGAAAAGGATTTAATAATTGAAAAATATTTGAAAGTCTGAAAATATCGTTAAAATGCTTGCTATTACTTACTTGTTATGTTCTACTTCTATATTTGGAGTAAGATGCAGGCCTCCGAGTGTTGTCCTCTTCAGTTCATGTTATGTTCCTCAAAAATCTTCTGGTGACCTGATGGAGGAGGCGAAGATTCTAGAACGTGACTTGTATAGAGTAAAGTAATTCATTTATAGTATGGGAAGTGATATTAACATTAACATATGGTACCGAACTTTAATATTTTTTAATTAATTATTTAATTTCTCTTAAGATCTCTCAATTTCTGTATCTTAATACCTTCATATTACTTATATGTAAGTATATGTTTACTATCACATTTTCATTTCATTACCCTTTTGATATTTTTTTTCCTTATAATTTCTAATTAATTGTCCACGCGACTTCTGTCCCAAGCGAAAGTTGACTCAGAAAATAATACTGGTGAGTGTTTGGTGGACCAGGGCTGGTGTTATATACTACGGCTTCCTAAGATCTGGCCAGACGATAACGGCACATCTGTATTGTCAACAATTGCAGACCATGATGGAAAGCTAGCCGTTAAACAACCGATACCGGTCAATCTATCTAGCCCACTGCTGCTTCAGGACAACGCTAGACTCCATACTTCACGACAGACAGTCGCTAAATTAGAGGATCTGCGGTTGGAACGTCTCCGTCACCCACCATACACTCCAACAGATTACCACTTTTTTCGGAAGTCGGACAATTTCTTGCAAGAAAAAAATTCAATTCCAATGAGGCTGCCTAAACCGCCTTCAAAGGTTTTATTGATTCTCGCTCCCACAATTTTTGCAGCAATAGAATCAAAGGAACTACCTATAAAATGGCGAAAGTAAATAGATAATAATGTACATACTTTGATTGATTAAATGTATAATTTCATATTTTTTACGTTTCACTTTTTCTATATAAAACGCTAATTTCATATGTAAGGACCTGTTACAACTATGGAATCTGCTTCCTATCAACATTCCACTAGCCAAGTCTTGGGATTCCTTCAATTATTCGCTACGTATATTTCTACTTGGAGAAATTGAACATCGGTTTCATTTTTTTTTAAACATGCACACCTTTCTCTTGCTTTCCTGGAGGATTAGTAGTGAATGCTAAATTAGCGTTAAAGTCCAGTTGTACACTCATGAGCCATTAAAACTCAAATACGCTCTCTAAGATTGGCAACATAACATAACAGTAATACCCCTGGTGTTACAGTTGTCCATAGGCAACGGTAACCATTGACAATCAGGTGGGCCCTCAACTTGTCTGCTGTCTGCCCATTTGGCATAAAAAATAATTATGAATATGCTTTGAAAGGTTTCATAAACATAAACTATACTTATTAGCTCATGTGTTACTTTTTTCTTATTTATAAACTCATTGTGGACTCCTTGCTCATGTTGGGCACTAGGGACTAAAGACCCTATTGCCCTCTACTAAATCCGGTCCTTCTCTTCAATAAAATTCTATTTTGAGCTGCAGATCCTAGAACGATTACATCGAACTCTGTATGCGAAATAAACGATAATTGAAAACTAAGTTATGTTCTAATTAAATATACATATTTAGGTACATAGTTACTTAATAATAGTTTAAATATATTAAGTCGTGTTTCTTTCGTACATGAATTAATAAAAACTTTAATATAATTAGTCCTTATAGTAAACCATTCTATTGATTTAAATCACGCATAATTTATAGTCGCCTGTTTTGCCCTACATAACAATCTTCACGTCATGTCGTGGCCTAAATGCAAATAGGAAAAACATTTCCTCGCAAGCACGTGATACATGCGTTACTATGACTACAATATCGATCGGCGGCTTTTCCGAGGCTTTTTCTCTGAAATTTCCATTCGCGTGACGTCCACTGAAACAAATGGGGTTGGTAAATGTCTAGACTCTAGACATGAGGTCATCATTCACAGTTTGACCGTTAACCGTCTCGACGAAACTATTGTATAACAGCGATATTTAAGAGTGGAACTCGATGTAATGGCAGTAAAAAAAAACAGTGGCGCGAATTTACTAGTCGAGTACAATGAATGCGTGTAAGAAACGAACCGAAACGGAAGGCCGCGGCCGTCTGGGCATCAGTCCGTGCGCGCGCGTCCGTTTTTAAAAAGCACTCCAGAGCATTCATTATCCGGTGCAATACAACTGCGCTGCGGTTGAAAGAAACGCAACGTATGAGCAATACGGGCCATTAGAAAGTGTAATGTATCGTGCGGTGCGATGCTGTCAGTGAGCAAGCCGACGTCGTTAATACAGCAAAAGAAGCAACAGTGGGCTAAGGAGAGAGGTGCGTACAGAGTTTGTTTACCAAGGCTTCAGGCAGTGCATCCTGCATCACCATCACGCTTGCTCGTCTAGTTTTGCAGCTAGATCACTTTCTTGCGATTTCATCTCGGTTACATCGTCTCTCGTCTCCGTGATACACTGAGGCAGTTTAACAACAACATTTTTGAAAGGATTTTACAACGCATATTAATAAGTGTAAAAACGGTATGTAATTATAAAATCAAATTAAAAAACACAATTAATTATTGCTCGTACACTTTCGTTTACGTTCAGTTGAAAGTATACCGGTATTTTATATTTTTGTTTCTCATTTAAAAAAATGTATTTTACTCGGCAATTTTGATAAATATTGTACATTTTTACTTATTATACATTGATATAGTGATACAAATACGATATTTTTATGTAACGGCTGGTGAAAAATAGCAATCCTATTTTGGTACAAAATAAGATAAAAAGAAACTGCCTAAATATTTAAAACCTCTCGTCACAGTAAAAGGTGCCGTGCGAGTAGAATACAAAAAGATTTCACCGATAAGTTAATAGTTTGAAACCTCCTGGTTCTAAATTGAAATATTAATGTATCATCATCACGCTACCGTAGCCAAGTAATTAAAAATTGCGGTCAATGTATCATTTAAGTATGTAGTAGGAACCGCAGAGATCGAATCTGAAGTATCTAGGGCTAGGACTAGGGCCTTTAGGGGTGTCAAAAAACTCTTCAGCCACTCAAATGAACTTGAACTGCAAATATAGACTTGTGTGCCCCACGTTTTCACCCGTGTTAAATTTATTCGTTTGTTTTCACTTCCCTACAGCTTGCCAGATGGCTTGATGTTCATGGTTACAGCTACGCTGCTAAGCGTAAGTGAGTGTTTTGTTTAAGGTCGTGCGAGAAGTTATATAAATTATAACCTTCCTCAGTAAATATATTTTTGTACTATTTTATATGATACTATAGAAGAGTTTTTTGTTTGTTTAAACACGCTAATCTCTGGAACTACCTGTTGCATTCAAAAAACCCTTTTAGTATATGATAGCTAGATTCACGAGGAATAGTATAGGCTACGACTCTCAGCTAGCATTAAATATTGGTTTTTGTTAAGTAAATCGGAAGAGGAGGTGTTTCCGAGCTGCTTTATCCGCGTGTGCAGGAGTAATGATTAAAGATAAATAAATATAATGTTCTACAAAAATACTTGTCTTTTGTATATTAAAAAAAGTCCACAATGGCATATGCCTATCTCTTATACGTAAGCCACAATAAGGTATTTTGTGAAAAAAAAATTGTTTAATATTAAAAAGCGATTTATGAGCGTTATTTTTAGGCATAGCATATTAATCCTTACGAACAAAAGGTACTTCATCATAAAGACAATTTTATGAAGTTAAACTTTGCACTTTGAAGCATGTTATTTAGACACATAGTTTAGGAGACAATGGAAAGTTATAATAATTTGTACTTGCGGGAAGAGAGAACAATAATTATGATAGGCTGTAACACGGTTGCGATAGCAGCGCGAGGGGCGCGGTGTTGTCGGATAAAATTAGCACGGGTGAAACCGTGGGGCACAGCTAGAGGGCTATAAAATACAAAAAGAATTTTTCAAATCTTACTACTAGGTACTCCCAAACATTAGCGTGTTCAAACAAAAAACAATCTCTTGAGCTTTATATTATTAGTATAGACATTTAAAACAGTGGAAACCATTTTAAAGTGTTTCAACGGCTCAAAGAAAAAGAAAACTCTCCATTTAAAAACTTGTCGCATTTTGAGTTCGCTTAATTCATTTTATCCAGCAACCTTGTGACTTTCGCCGTGGTATTTGTATGCTGGTAAGTAACAGTATAGTTATGAGTACCATATAAAAATACAGTAGGTATAATTTCTAATTCAACTGAACCAGTAAACATTTTAATACCCCTTCTGCCAGAAATCAGTTATTTGAAATGAACAATCCTTAAAATCCAATTCTAATTATGTTGTGACGAACCGGCAATAGCTATATTTCCTGTGTCGTTTCATGACAACAAAGTTGGATAGTGACCATTACAATAGTTCAAGTGAACCATTGTGATGTTAATAATAGAAAAGTAGTCGATGGAATATATAACAAGGTTGATGTCTATATACTTTGTCAATTCATAATTATTAAATAGGACAAAAAAAATTAAACAAAATAGGAACCAATTGTATTAAAATAAAGAGTTCAAGAAAATAATAATTTAATAACACAAATCCATGGACGCATGTAGGTAGAGGGCCATGCGCAAATCTGTGTCTTGACATAACATGACATTGACATTTAAAAAAATTAATAAAAATTAAATTTTAATAAACGTATATCCATTAAACAGATGCTTTTGTTTAATTCAGTAGATTATCTTTAATTAAAATATAAGAACAAAGACTCGAAATATGTATATTGAAAATATTTGAGAACAATTAATATGGGGGGGGGGGAGGTGACAAAACACATTTCGATAGTTTTTTAAAAAAAAATCTGTCCGCCAATCACGCAAAAACTACTAAACCGAATTTCAGGAAATTTGGTATGATTGTAGTTTATAGTCTGAATGTACATTTAGGATGCAATTTTACACGTATGGACATTTGTACGATGTATAAATTGCGGGTACCTATGTATATATAAAAAATTAGTGTATGTATATGTAATTCTGTAATATATTAGGTCCTTACATATGAAATTACCGTTTTGTCTTACTGACCACTTTGATCTGAAATACATATCTCCTCTTTGGTTAAGAATTCCAAATTCAAATTTATAAATTCATTTAGCTGGTACATTTAAGTTTTGAAAACAGTCATTCATTTGTTTTTTCCTAATTTTTTTTTTCTTTGGCGTCGCTTATTACCGCACAATGGAAAACATGAAATATCGGTATATTTACGAGTACGAGTTCTACCGTGGCACCAGTGCTGCAGAAACAGCTCGAAGGATTAATGATGTGTACGGCGCAGGTGTCGCAAAAGAAAGCACGGTACATTTTTGTTTCAACGTTTTCGTTTTGGAAATTTCGACCTTCAGAACCAACCTCGTGGACGGCCGGAGACCAAAGTGGAAAATGAAGAATTAAAGGCTATTGTGAAAGCGGATCCATCACAAAGCACTTCAGAGATAGCTGCAGGCTTCGGGGTAAGTGATAAAACTGTATTAATCCACTTGAAGCAAATCGGGAAAGTAAAAAACTTGAACGATGGGTACCTCATTAATTGAGTGAATCGAACTAGCAAACACGCAGCGACTGCTGTGTTACTTTGCTCAACCGACACAATAATGAATGGATTTTAAATCGAATCATTACTTGTGATGAAAAGTAGTTACTGTAAGATAATCGGAAGCGCTCGTCGCAATGGCTGAACCCTGGAGATCCAGCCAAATCCTGCTCTAAACGAAAATTGACTCAGAAAAAGTTACTTGTGAGTTTGGTGGACTAGCGCCGGTGTCGTTCACTACAGCTTTCTACTTAAAATCTGGTCAAACGATTACGGCAGATATCTATTGTCAGGAACTGCAAACCATGAAGGAAGAACTAGGTGCTAAACAACCTAGATTGGTCAATCGCTCTAGGCCACTGCTGCTTCACGACAACGCAAGACCACATACTGCGCAACAAACAACCACTAAGTTAGATGAGCTACAATTGGAATGTCTGCGACATCCACTGTACTGCCCGGACCTTGCTCCAACAGATTACCATTTTTTCCGTAGTTTGGACAACTTCTTACAAGGAAAAAAAATCAACTCCGATGCGGCAGTCCAAACCGCCTTCAAAGATTTTATTGATTCTCGCCCCCATTGTTTTTTTAGTAAAGGGATCAATGAACTACCTATGAGATGGCAAAAGTGCATAGATAACAACGGTGCATATTTTGATTAATTAAATATATTTTACAAAAAAAAAAAAACTTTATATTCCTCCCGTACAAAACGCCAATTTCATATGTAAGGACCTAATATTTTAAATATACAGTGAAATTAAGTGTTATTATACGAAATTAATCCAAATTATTTTAACATAATTGTCTTAATTTAAGTATTTTATCTTAGAAATAATAAACAAAAACCTATGCATCTTTCATTAAGTAATCATAGATGGCGCTACACGCTATATTTTAGGTTTATCAAGCATTAAAACTATCACGAATTTGGTTTGATTTTTATTGTTACAATTTAGGCTGGTCTTATTCATTTTCTGGTTTTTAATATCGTTTTATTTTGTAAAACTATTGGCTATTTCGTTCTATATTTCTACGGTAGATGTAATTGTTTTATGTTTTTCTTTGATTTTGTGATATCGAGATTTTATTAAATAATACTGAACAGACATACTATAATGTTACAATATTACCCACTCCTACCGTCATAGTGAGTCTTGCTGCTGAACGAGATACTAAGAAAAAGTTTACGCGCTCCAGAAAACGAATGCCCCAATAACATTTCGTTACGTATTAGGTTAAATTCACTGCGTAGAGTTATGGCAGAATATTGATCGATCGAAAATAGTTAATGTGAGGCAAGGCTGACAGTTAAACATGAGTACCACGGTGCGTCTCAGGGATCCGAGACATTCACAAAGCATGAAACACGGTTAAATCGCCGATGTTAAATATCAGAACTTAGTTCCTTTTTCACTGTAGGTGAGCACCAAGAAACAATTTTTGAAATTTCAACCCCTAAGATGGTGAAAAGCGGGATGAAAGCCTCTATGAAAATTGGTATTTAAAAATTCAGTTAAAACGGGACACAAAAACATAAGTAATAATGATACACAAGCCAACTATGCCATGAGCGAAGCCGCGGGAAAAACGTTAGTAAATAACAAGCTCCATTTTAAAATTGTTAGCTAGTAATTATAGTAAAATAAATATGCAACATATTTAAATATTTATTAAAACAACATGGCTGTGAATAACAATGCCAATTAAATAAATACTTTATCGGTGTATTAAATAATTCAACAAAAACATTCACTATTATACATAATGCAGTCACTGAGCCAACCAAGCCGTGCGCAAGAGAGCGGAACGAGAAGTAAAAATAATAATATCGTTATAAGCTGGATGGATTCTTATTTTTCATTTATTTATAAATACTAGCTGTGACCCACGGTTTTACCCATGGTCAATTTATTCGTCGCACCGCACCGCGCACCTCCAACGCACCCATGTAGGTGCGGCCGTGTAGCCTAACGTTGTTCTAGTACCGATAGCTGGCAAGGTTGCTTCACGTTTATGATTACTGTTACGCTCCTTAGTATTGTAGCGTGAAGTTATATAGCTTAACATATTCCTTAATAAGTCTTCTTCTTTTTTATATATACAAAAATCGATGTTTCTATGTATTATGTTGAGGCAAGTAGTTGAGGCAAGGCTGCAGAGCCTTGAACATCGGTGGAAAGTTGTCAGTTTATCGTTTCTTTTACCGGATACATTTCGGTGAGTGTGCGTTGGAATTGCACAACTTAATTCCACCATCGGACGGCAAGAGACACGGCGAAGCGTCGTCGATTTATGGTAGATATTCCACCAGTGCGCACAAACCGTTTTGCTAGCACATTTATAATGCGCACCGCTAAAGAGTGGAACACTTTGCCGGATTTTGTATTTCCCGATAATTATAACTTGGGTATATTCAAATCTCGAGTGAATAGGTACCTTCTAGGCAAACGTGCTCCATTGTAGATCACTATCATCACTTATGATCAGGCGAGATAGTGGTCAAACGCAAGTCTATCCTTAGTATAAAAAAATACCTATGGACTCCAAAACGTCTCAATGATTTTCATGAAATATTCATACAATCTTCATTTTAGCCCAGCAAGTGATCCTGTAATGTTTGGTATTGATAGGATCAATGTTCTCTAAGGACTCTGACACGGATGGCCAGGTTTGCGAGTAGGCTATAAAATGTAAATAGTTTTTAAAATCTTATTGGAAGTTCCAGAGGTTAGGGCGTCCAAACAATATCTTGAGCTTCACAACTCAAGAATAGGCCTTTGTCCATCTGTAGGACGCAAGACATTTACAGACTGGTATTATTATTTATTTACTTTAACTTAAAATTAAATACTTTTTGTTTGTAATAACTATAAATATTAGAAACTTATATATTATTAGACCGTACCTTTCATTGGGAAGAGGCCTTTGCCCAGCATTATATTATTTTATTAGAAACAGTATCTAAATGTCGTGTTCATTGTCCTATAATTTTTTACCACATGAAAGTTGGTAGGTTTAAGTGTTCTTTCATGAAGAAGGTTTTTAAGCATATCCATTTCACTATTAAACGCGAATGAAGTAGCGGCTACAGCTAGTTTATTGTAATTAAAAATCTTATACCCGAGACTTGATTTGTTTTAAAGCAAAAGTGACCTTTGGTTTCATTTTACAAATGAATATTTTACGCAATCTACTTAAATGTTAAGACTATTGATCTACCGTGCTATAATGATCCATTTTTTATTATATACCTAATCATATTTCTACTTTATAATATAATTTAAGATGTTAATAATATTTAATTCATTAAGTGTAGGCAATTACCTACTTATTTCTTTTGTCGATATTTTTTCTATCAACTTTCCACCTATACTTTTTTCATATTAATTTAATAAATTGCGCTGTGACAACCGAAACAAGCCCAGTATGATAATAAGATTCAGATGTCTAATAGAATTATTTTATTCATAGTAACTCGCAAAAAAACACATTAGTAGGTATAGAACGCAGTTATTTTTTATTCGTGGTCAAATTTTCAAGTTCATAAAACAATATTTTCTAAGAAAGAAACCAGTGCCTTATTTTGTGTAAATTAATAAAAGAATTGCATTCCAAGAAAGGGTTCTGTGTGGAGGTTGTCCATGATGAGACAACAATCCAATTTCAAAAACTAAGTGTTCATTAACAGTGTATTATAAGTCTATGGTTGCACAATATATTATATTTTTAGAATATAACTGATTTAAAAATTACGACAATGTAAAGAACGTTACTATTAAAAATTAAAGAAAAAAAAAACATAAGTCACGACAAACTACACGCTCCCCTCGTAATTTATTGACAAAACATTTAAAAACCCTTTTACATACCAATAGACATGAGAAGGGGATTTTTTTATTTCTTTTATGAACCTATACACTGGTTAATACATCAATAACAGTAGTCCTGGAAGGTAGTCTCTTCCACCGTATTTTTACTTTATTTCTTATTGCTCGCGTCCATTTTGAAAGTATGTTTTTTAAGCGCATGTGTTTGTGGCTTTCAGAGGAAATGTCACATCTTTATCTGCCATGGGGTACCGGCGAAAGATACTCGAACCGTTCACAAGTACGTAATCAGTTTGCAAGCAACCTTGAATTGCACAAACATTCGTCGTACGAATACCAAGAGCCCGGGCAACGTTTAAGAAGTCCTAGCCTACCACCAATACGAAACGTTGAGACTATTAAACCTAAAGAAGAAAGCAGCGCCGCAATTTTAAATCGCAATATTCCGAGTTCTAAAAGATTCACGTTTTATGATGAAGATTGTGAAGGAGATACCTCGGGATATGGAAGCGAAACCGTTAACCATATGAATAGAAATCTTATCGAAGTAAGCGATGCAAATAGAAATCCCGTTATAGCATGGCAACAAGAAAATAACGATAATAGGTATCTACTAGTAATTTCTGACATTGTTGTTTGCTTTGAATCCAGTTATTTTATGTTGTGAAATTTTCGATGATTTAAAAGTTATTGAAAAAAATTACCGACTTAAGATCCCATATGATTATCACATTAAGTAATGTAGAATGTCTATGCCTGTCTATTGGAAATATTAGAATTTACAGACGAATTTCTTTTTTAAGTGACAAGGTAACGAGCAATACTAAGCCAGGTACGGCTGAAGGTCCATGGTCAGCTCGGAGTCCCCGAACGGCTGATGAAGGACGCCCAAGATGGGGTGACCGTGGCGTAGCAACTGGTAGACTCTGGGAACCTACAGCGGCAACCGCAAGATTACCACAGGTAAAATTTTAATAATGAAAAACTCGGCTATAAATAACTAGGCTATGGAAAACGCAGCGACGTTAATCAAACAATTAAAATATTATTAATGAAAAGTAGAAAATTCATAGAAATTTGAATAGTAGCGATCTCTAAAGTTTAATAAAAGTTAATTTCTATTTAAAGCATTTTTATGTTCAATTAGATGCCAAATCAAAAAAAAGGTACTCCATCATGGGTGGAACGTGGTTTGAATATGATTAAAAATACATCAGAGGTTCTAGTTATAGACCAAACGAGTTCAAGTAATAGCACGGGTCTGGATTATGAAAAGTCTTCTTCTAATTGTAGCGACGAAGGAAGGTAAGAAAAAGTAAATTAAAAGAGATTATCCCCTAATGCGCTACCTTAAATTTTGCTGATAAAATTCTTTATCTTATAGAACATTTCTAAGGGGCCAAAATGTACCGTTAGAACCTGAAATCAAAGCCCAGCGAGAAAATAAACGCCTCAAAGCATTAGAATTGCAGTCAATAATTTTAAATCAACTTGAGGACCGAGAAAAAAGGCGCCAAGAAGAAAGAGATCAACAAAGGAGAGAAGAAAAATTAGAAGAATTAAGAATACAGCGACAACAAGAGGAAGATCGGCTGCGGTTGGAAGCTGAAAATAAACGACACGAAGAAAGACAACTACTAGAACAAAAGAAATTAGAAACACTAAAAAGAGCTCTTGAAGATGCAGAAAAAAAAGCAAAATTGGAAAAAGAGAAGAGATTTATGTCTCTAAAAAAGTCATTACAACCTAATATTATTACTGATCACCAAGAGAAAGTTGAAGATGACATTATTCAAGAAACAATCCATCATCAAAGAGAACCAACTAGTCCAATCAAATCAAATACGAATTACGACGCGCATTCAGCTAAAAGTCCAAAAAACGATTGCGTTTCCTATCAAACAACAGAATACAACTCACCAAGATCATCAGTACATGGAAATTTAAATTTATTTATTCATAGCGTACCTCCTCTAGCACTTTCAGATAATAAGTTATAATATTGTACCAATTGGAGTTAATGATAACGGTGAAATATTAACTCAGTCAAATGGTGTACAGCTAGCCGTGTTAGTTCCTCAAGGTTTAGCAAACAATATTTACAGTGTATCGTTGAATACTCTCAACGAATCCAACGTAACTAAAATTCTAACGCCTAATAAATATCGTTCAGCCAAAATGAAAGATGCATCTACTCAAACAGATGAAATTGTAATTCGTAAGGTAATCGATAAGATGGTAGAAACCGAAGATTTTGAGAGAAATATCGACAAGGAATATTCAAACATTGACGAAAATGCACCGTTAGATAGTAATCATAACACATTAAAAAAAGATAGGAAATTCCGATCAGAAGATAGATATAAAAAAGAATTAGAATCTCGTCCTAAATGGGGGTAAACAGACCGGCTGCTCAATATAAAAAACAAAGCGAAAAAGATCCTTTTTATAGTCAAAAAAGAAAAATACGGCAGAAACACAGACCTCAAGCAAGGCAATATTTATCACAATCTAGCGATGATAGTCGTTCTCCTAGCCCTCCGACCAGGTCAGAAAAAACAACTGAAAATATAAGTAAATATCGTAATTCCTTAAGTCAATCATACTGGAGAAACAAACGGTTAATCCAAGATTTAACTAACAATAGTAACACATCGGAACCAGTAAGCAATTTACAAGTTGAATTTAATTATTCTGGTCAAATGCCAATTGCTGAATATAATGAAAGTAAAAATTCGCCAAAAACGTCTCCAACAAAAAGAATTACTTTATCTCAAAAATTTATAAATGATAAATATGGAAACAGAAAATTTTGGACAGACGAAGATACTGAAATAATATCTAAAACGAATGTATTCGATGTGGAAAATAGAAAGAAAATTATAGACCAAATAAATACGGCTAAACGAGAATATTTAGAGAAAAATAAAAACCAAGAAATCGTTACTAAAAACAAAATTTTAAATTAAACTAGTAAAACTCGTATCATAAGCACTTTTATAACTAGTCGTGCAATATTTTATATTGAAATTAGGTTACTCTGGAGATCTTTATCGATTCAACAGTTTCTTAGGAATGGGCCCAATAGGTTAGAACGGAGTTTGGTCGATTATATTAAGTTAGTTGTACTTTGCACTACTACGCTATCGTTACTTACACATGATGTCCAAATTGATAGACGATTTATTTGATAAAAAGAAAGATGAAGCTCCTATGTTGGATTTATCGAAGACAGTGATTAATACCGCAGATGAGTACAGAGCAGTTTTAGATAAAGTGCCAGATTTTAAAACGCGACCGGAAAAGGTAACTTTTTACATTAAACTTAATTCTAAAGTTACTAGTGACGTACTAGTTTACTGTTATGTCTAATTGTTGTTACCTATCATTGACTAGGTTAGACCTGAAGATGTAAAAATAAAGGACAGAAAGGAAGACAAAAAAACAAAAACACCACGGAAAGAAGTCAAAGCCTATGAAAAGTTAGGAACACGAGGATATGAAGAAAAACATTTCACATTTATGGATCCGATACCTATTGAGATGAGAAGCTTAAAGTTTGAAGAGTTATGTGCAGTTCCAATTGAATGGCGCATGCTGACCGCAATCAGACCGAAATCAAAACTGGACGAAGAGTATTTTAATAGGTAATAAACAATTTAATTTGACTTGATATTGAATTTAATTTCTATGAAAATTAATTATAACTTTTTATTTATTATATGAATAATTTGAATCATCATCATTATGAGCCAGTTTTATTTTCATAAAGAAATAGTTCTTTTTTTTTTTTTAATGTGCAGATTAATAGAATTACGTAAGTCAGAACTGCGAACAAAAGCCAGAGATAAAAGAGAATATGCAAAAAATCTAATGATACGAAAGACAAAGAACCGTTCGGGTGTGACTGAAACGAGGATAGTATCCTGCTCTGAATGTGGTGAAGAGTATTGCAATGGTTAGTTCAGCATTTTCAGGATTCTTAATATAGTAATGGGTCGCCTTTAGCATACAGTTGAAATTTAAGTGGATTCAAAATGTCAATGTGGGGTCAAGTGGGCCAAATCCGGTAAACTATGAGGAAATAGCGAAAAAAACTCAAGGAGTCTCGGGCCCGACTTTCGACCCGACCCGAAACAAAAACTGCATCTTTGGACTTTTGAAAAATTTAAAATTCCTAGTCAGGAATCGAACCCGTTGATTTTGAAAAAACACTTTATTAATACACCATTCGATAGTGTCCAACATTTTCCTTAAATTTGCCGTGTGTCGTTACTTCCCAGAATTTTATCCTTATTAGCGACACTATCGAATGGTGTACTAAAACAATGTGTTTTTTTATACATAACTTTATTAATTTTTTTTAATATATATTTATAGGTTTCGCGTTTGACCACAATATCACGTAATGTTAAATGACGATGTGGCCCAAGATGGTAAACACGATAAGCTTAGAGAAAAGTGTCTTTAAGTTTAGGTGCCGAAACATAGGTGCATATCTACAAATTTTCAACTTTTGGGTGGTAGCTAGATCGGCCATTAGAAAAATCCCTACCATCATGCTATGGTTTCATCACAAACCAGATCTTTATGTACTATGAGCCCGAAGAACAGAAAATATTTTAGAGGCAATTAATGAGCTTGCTATATTTATTTTAGGTAAAATGTGCATCATCACAAACTACGACATGTTCGCTCGGTTGAAAGTGGTAGTGGAAACAAAGACATCACGTGCACAAACATTACCGGCTGCGGCGCAAAGTGCGGGCAAGTTGCGTCGGATGCGCAAACGCATACGTCGCAAACCGCGCAGTAAGAGTGCTGCACCCGAATCAATTAAATCTCTTAGAAAATCGGGAGCTAAAAGCGACTCTGAAATATAAATATCCCTTGTCGTCTAACATCCAACTAAGAATTTTGTATAAAGAATCAAATGATACACTAGTCATAATAAAATTATACATTTACTGTTCAAAGTTTATCCATACTCAACCCTTTTTTTTCGCTGTAAGCTACTGCATACAGGCCGCAGGATTGTTAAAAAAATACATGTGTTCAGTTCATAAGCTGTAGAAGTTAATAATACAGTAAAACATAAAAATATCTTATTCAAAAACTCTTTTTAAAAACCTAAATCAGCTGGACTCGAACTATCGACCACTCGTCATACATACAATAGAGCCTACACGATACAAGTTTCTTCGTAACAGCGCTAGGCCAATTAGAGGAAGTTAAAATCAGACTCGATCTAAAAAATCAAGAATCAGGTACCTATCAGTTTGAAAATCAGGACTTGCATTAATTAACTGTGTACCTACAATGAATTCTATCTCATTCTCTCTCAAACAAAATCCTATAGACGATTAATTGTTTTTTTTTATAAGTAGTCAGTTTTTCGTTTCATCCCGTTTGAAATCGCAACGTCGCTAAAGTAGTTTTCATTTGAAAAATGTTGATATTCATTTATTTATTAAAGAGAACAAAATGTTTTTTACGAGCGTCACTTTCTGATAGGTGTACGAATTGTCCACAGATTTACTCGCGACATAAGATTTTACTCACGATCTTTAGAACGCTCTGAGTGATCGATGAAGCTTGTTAATTTTTACTTCTGTAATTTGTGGACTACTTAAAAAGGTTTGACGGGCGACATGTGATGTGGCCCTCGGGACGCAGGTTGAGTATGGACGGTTCAAACAGTACAATAAAATAAAAATTATGTAATACTTATATTACATTTTTTGGTAATATCGTAACACTACTGCATCAACACTATCAAAACATTTTCAATGAGCTAAATGAAAGAATCAGTTCTACATCATTACATTAACTATTGCCTTTTAATAAAAAGGAAATACCTAATATCTTTTTGTCTTCGAAAATACAACAAGTTACCCTTAAATCGATTTTATATTTTCTTTGTTTCGATAAATAAGAAACGGTGATTAAAATACTTAATTAAACACAGACAATATAAAATGCTACATTTACTCGTAAAATTCATATGGGCAATTTTTTAATTATAAGTACTATAACTATTGCTTACGACTTTTAGCACGCCTGACGAACCTGACATATTGTTGATTACGACACACAGCTGTTAATATGTACATATATAAATTTTCTATTTATACTAACCATGACCAATTATATAAATCTCATATTTTATATTACAATTTTGATATCATAATATTATTTAAAACTTTTGTACTTGGAATTTAAATAAAATACCTGACATATAATTATCACTCTTTATTGATTTAAAAAAATATGTATTATACATAACATTCACATCAATTTAGAACCTTTAATTAACAACATTCTCTATAGCAGCGATTCCTAATATGGGTTCCACCGAACAGTCGTCAAGGTTCCGTGAAATCAGTTACATTTGTTACTGAATTCTTGAATTATTTTGGCTGTTAAATAATTCCACTATGACGAATATTGTTTGAGAATAGCGCAATAATTTTAATAAAGGTTTTTACACTTATTTCATATAACAATGTCTTTCAATTATTGAAGAAAATGTCCCATAAAATAAAATAAAAATTTTAGTGTTCCGTAGCTTTAAAAGTTAGGAACCACTGCTCTATGGTATCTCAACGAGTTGGCAGCGTTCAAGTCGTCCGTTGCTCGTGGTCCAATTAGATCACCCCTATAACTACATAATATTAAGCCAAAAATATTTTTAATTATTTTCGTAGACATTCACTATCAATATATAAATATATGAATTTAATTCTTCTCTAAGAATGCACTATACGATAAATTCTTATAATCTTTAGGTCCTAAGTACTGACATTAAAACTATAAATTACAGAACACAAAAATTTTAGTACCATAACGGGAAATATCTCCTTATAATAATACATATTATCATAATTAAAACTACACCAATATGAATGTATAACTGTAAAATGGGTACAGAGTATTTCTTGTAATGGAAGTGAATTGTTTTATTCAAAACCGGCTTCGAGAGATATCACAAGGTTACCTGATAAAAAAAACGATAGATATATATTTACACATCGGCTTATATGTATACTATTTGTTTCAAATAAGAAGTTAACTGTCAACTGCCATATTGCTTCGTTTTTCGTATGCATCCTCAATCAAAAAAGTACGATCGGAAAAACAATAATATGTACAAAGGCTTTATATTTTTATTGAAAATTAATAAAAAAGTAATAAATTATGGGATAACGAACGTTAGAATTTTTAATGTTCTTATTTAGATTTACTTACAATTTATTATAATTATTGTGATTTTTTTTTCTGTGGTAGGTGTGCATACTCAAATAAGTTTTAAAATACAACAATAATATAGACTTATAAGTAAACTATTAATTTTGTATTCCTAATAAAAATAAAGACATTTTTTAATTTGTATGCTTTTGTTGCTGACGGTACTATTTTCTATTTTGGAAAGTGGCGAGTGAAGTTGTTGCAGACGCGATTGTCGTCTCATTTGAAACATAAAAGTATAACAACACGCAGTGGCGGACTAAACCCGACGGAGGCCCGGGTGCCCAAATCAATTGTGCTACCTTTAGCGCAGTAGAGAAGTAAAGTTAGCTGTGTTAGAGAAATCCTTTTTTAGGAAATCTTTTGTTTTTAAATTTTGCATACAAATGCAGCCCCGGAACTGTTTCTTTTTTTAATTCTAAGTTTTTTGATTTTAGCCGCAATTTTACATGATGTTAAGTGACTGGCTCTCAAGTGCACCTGCTGGAACACATCTATAGGCGCTTGGCGACAAATTTTCAATTTGAGGGTGGTAGCTAACTAGGAGGATATTAGAAAATATCCTACCACCGTACTAGGGTTCCATAACGATGGCTTCATAACTCATTCATACATTCCGGAGGGCCATTAAATATTTCAAGGACACTATTTCCCCTCCTCCTCCCTCTTAGTCCGCCGCCGACAACACGGAAGAAGTAGCAGTACCTTGTAAATAAATATATTTCACAGCCGATGTTAAAACTAACATTTATATATGAAATATTGTTTTCAATGTCAATTGCAAATTATTGAATGTGTATAACCTATATTATGTAACTATTTAGAACTTCAATACAACTGTATACAGAATGATGTCGGAAATAATCTAACACTTGAATTAACCTTAAAACTAAGTCACAAATTAGGAATCCGCAAAAAAAATTTTTATAAAATATCTATTGAAATTCGTAAAGATAAGTGTTTTTATTGCAATTGTACATTAAGGTATACATTATAAATTGTCTATATGAAATGAAAAAACATATTTAATTAAAAAAATATATTATAGAAATATACTTTATTAGCAGCAATGTATGCGGACGGGAAACAAGCAGTTTTCACTCTAATAAAACACCTAAATTTTTTTGGATTTTTTAACAGAAAAAAAACCATCATGTTTCATAATTAGTTGTAATTAAAAAAAAGTAGTAGCCAAGCCACTTAATGATTCATATTGGTCCAATTTCTCATCACAATGTTACGTCATGGTATATCACAACACTGGTTTAAAGGAAAGAAAACAAAAGCTGTTCCGTTCGGTCTAATTAAAAACATACTATATTTTATGTAAATTAATAGTAATAACAAAATAATGAAGTTTACGAGAAAGATGAAATGCATAGACATGGAATGAAAGAAAATAAAAACCACTTACTATAAACTCCTAATATAAGCACTTATATCTACAAGCACCAGAAGATTTTGTTGATAATATATAAGATTTAATGTTCTACAACTAGTTACATTAAATATACATACTATAGGCGAACAGATACTATATATTTCACAAATTATTAACAGATAGAAATGTCCAAAAATTCCTTCCTTCATAATAAACCTAACACATGACATATTGCAGATTCCCAGTATTCACTTTTCAAGTTACTCAAAATATACTATGACTCATACAAAAAATATTATGCGTTATTGAATTATTAAAAAAAAAACAATTATATTATTACGAAAACAAGTCAACGAACTAATTTTAAAATAAAATATATAACTAAAAACAAAGGACGTAATTTAAATTGAATCTTTAAGAATCATCTGTAAGAATGTTTGGGTAATAGAAAACTTATAAACGATATTCACACCCTATAAAACAACAACCCTGACGAAAATTATATTTGTAAATAATATAATTATATTTAGCAGCGTTCATTAAACATCAAATAATGGATATTCATTTTTGCACTATCGATTAATCGATATTCGGGTTTATAGTACAAATCCTTCTATAAATATGTATGTGATTGAATGTTTGGTTACTCAACCATGCAAAAACAGCTGAACGGATTTAGGTGAAATTTTATCCCGATAAAAACTTAATTCTGAAATACACGCAGACGAAGTCGAGGGCAGAAGTTAGTTTGCAATATTTTAAAAGATCGCCGTGTATGACTTTTTTTCGCTCAACAATTTACATTAGCAAACACCAAAGACCTTGTTACGTGTTCTGTCCGAACGACCATCGCTGTCATCGCTGGTTCGCCTGGTTTTTAGGTAGAATCGATAGTTGATCGATTAATCAATAGTTTTTTAAGTGACACTTCTTAGACGGCGATTCGTTAATTGAACAAGAATTGAAAGTAATATTTCAAGGACGCATTACGATTAGGCACAAATCGTTACTTGATAGAGAAAAACGATACACATAGAGATGAGAAAGACAGCTATATGTATATCTATTATAGAATTTAGGCTATCCGCGTCTCCCTTTGAAAGACCTTTCACTTCTATCACGTGTATGGTGATGCAAGCGGATTTTTTTACAAAACAATCGATACTGTCGGCTTTTTTAACAATTGATGTTTAATGAACACTAATACTTAGGCATTGTATCAATCATTCATTCAGTAGGAGGTGCACGGCACGTTAACATCGAGTTGATCATAATTTTATGAGGTGTGCGAGTGGCATTGAGCTAGCAACAGGGCAGAGCACCCAGCCGAACCTTGTCTCCGGAACTCGACCTTTCTCACTGATCTTTGCGAGCCTTCTTTTTGCTCTTTTTGGAAGCCTTGGCGTCTGTCCAAGTGTCTGTAAAATATTGGACAAACAAAAATTATACAAATCGATATTTTTAATTGCATCACTTTATTCAATTTTAGCTATAAAAAAAATATGTATAGGGCCACCTAAGGTGAGGTGCTAAATGTTTTGTAAATTCATATATCGGCTTCCAAGATACAGGCTCTGTCTACTTCAGAAGTCACTGTGTAAACTATATGTAAATCAGTTATGCAAAACAAATAAATTGTAAAGTTTTTGAATTATATTGAAAGCAATTTATATGTTTATTGATGTATAACATCTTTCCTCTCGCTTTTCTGCAATCTGTGGGAGTAATTTCGTGAAAAGGGACAGAAGTGTGTAACAGGAAGCCGGGAAAGAGCGCGCTATTTTTTTTTATTTCACCAATGAGCGCGCGCGTTTGTAGAGTCTGCCGTCAGATGGTACCAATGCATTATCCGAGAGGTTGGTATCCGAGAGAACACATCAGCAGTACACTTAACCTCCTAGTATTTTATATAAAGTGTACTGTTATATAAACTAATTTATATAAGTAAACTATATTAAGTCAGATGTTGATGATCACATGCGACTACTGTAAGGCTCGCTCATTATTTTTAACTGACTTGAAAAAAATACGGATGTTACTCAATTCAAATGTTTTTATTTTTATTGATGTTCAGCCATATCTTTTTTGTTTAGGGACTGATTTGTATGATTCTTATTTTGTCTGATAGGGGATACCTCAAGGGAGGTCCCATTTTAATTTCATTAACATTGGACCTTCAACTTCGAAGGTACACCAGTAAACTCTTCAAAACCACTGCAGTTGGTTTTCTTTTTTGTTAAAAATTGTCTTGTTTTAATGTACATTTTTATTTGGTACATTAATTTACGAGTTAATTGAATCATTATAGGTTTAGCTTTTAATCACAATCTCAACTAATGTTAAGTGATGATGTGGCCTCCGATGGTAATGCTGAGACAAGTGGAACTGCCAGAACAAACCTATTAGTGCTTGGTGACAGAATCTCACCTTGAAAGTAGTAGAAAATGGACTACGACCATGCTATGATTTCATAATGGTGTTTTCTTCACCGAAAGCTCAGGATTAGGAATTCGAGCTTCGATGGACGCGGTATCCGTACACGCTACTAAAATCTGACGCTATTATGCCATCTATGTCTAAGCCTAAATTATGAATAATGAAACTTTATTTAGTATTTTTTAGTATAAATACAGAGAAGAATAATAGTTATATAATAATAGAAGTTATATCTGTATCTATTGTATAGACGCTATATACTTATACAATTAAAGCTGGATTTTATATGCTTGAGAGTTAATATCTAAGAAACTATTTGTAAAATTCTTTTTACTTTAGATTACTCATTTATTGAGAAAGTTTCTAAGCTATAAGTAACTTTATGTTATAACCGTAACCATAGGGAGCTAAGCATTCATAATACAATAAACTTAATTATGATACTCTTAATACAGCAAAACATATTTAGCAAATGATTGTGCCGTTATTCTACTTATTTTGACACTGCAAAAAGAATTTGCCAATGTCAATATGTATTTTTAAACCTTTATAAAATTTAGTAATATACAAAGTGGGGTTTCCTGACAAGACGATGGCTCCCTTGTCGGAACTATCTAGGGGGTTTTTGTGACATCTCAAAATGCATATTCTCACTTTATATTTATAATCCACTTCACTTATGTACAAGAACCAAACTATATCATGCAAAATGCTATCGATATTACATAATATAGGTTCAAAAAACCCAAGTTAATGAATTAAAAATTAAAACTCACAACATGTCACTTCAAGATCCCACCAAAAACTCCAATGATTGTGGTCATTAGTCATGTAATCTTGTTTGTTTTTTTTTTAAACTTACCACCAAGCTCATCAAACGCTGGGGCATTAGGTTTCTCATCTTGTTTCTCAGAGTCCGAGCTGTCCTTCTCTACTGGTTCCGGTTTAGGTGCGCTCTTATTAACCGTAGACTGTATAAAATAGATAGAAATTAGACAATTAAAAATACATATATACCTCTTGGGGGGTCTTTGAAGAATGGTTAGGAGCGAAATAATTGTATAAGTGGATATTACATAAATTATTATAATTGAATATTTTTAAATGTTTGTTGGAATGTAAGAGATATCACATATCATTTCAAACACATGGGCCTTATTCTCCTTTGCTTGATTTACCCTGCTAAATTTTTTTTCCAAACAATATATGAAATAAATATTATTGTAATGTCTACATAATATATACTAATATTATAAACTTTAAAAGATTGTTTTTACGTTTCTTTAACATGTTAGCCTATATTTCAAAAAGTATTGCTTTTTAATAGAGGAATCAAATAGTGTTTATAGTTTTGTCAAATTACTATCTTTTATAGTTTTTAACAAAATTATCTTTTATGTTGCATATCTCAAAAATGAATGTTTATTAATACATTTGTGGCAACTGGCATATAATGATAAGATACTAGTGCAAAATATCCAGTATGATAGTTGACAAAAATCATAAAATATTCAAATTTATATGTTGCTTTATATTAAAAACTGTTTTCTTCAATTTAAATTCAAATTGTAAAAGTTGACAGTTAACATCCTTGACTGTCTATATATTATAAATAATCACTATAAACTATCAATCTTATACTAAAAATATTAACCTCAACTGCTTTCTTCTTGTTTTGTTTTTCCTTGTTCTCTTTCTTCTTGTTGCTTCTGAGATCTTTCACATCTGTTAACTCCTCAACTTCTGGAATTTGTTCATTATCACCGACACCCAGTGCTGCTTGATCACGACGCTCTGCCTATAAGCAATTCACACAATCATAGGATCATATTAAAGAATTTTCTATATGAATTTCAGACATTAGTAACATTAAATAAGCAGTACCCAAAAATCAGCAACAATGGAAAAACATATTAAGAATCATGATATATATTTTTTGAAGTATCATAGATCTGGATGTGATTAAATTTTCTAAAATTGAAATGTATACAGTATATGATTATTTATATATGACAAATTCAAACCTATTTTGTTTTAAAATAGAATACTTATATATATTACATTTATCTTATAGTGTTGTCCTTATTACTTATTAAACAACACAAAACACACACACAAAACACACACACAAAACAACACATACAACATACACATTATACTAATTAAGACAAGTGTGTAAGATAATCAGTTCAAATTGGAAATATTTTTTCATATCATATATTGATAGTTGTACTGCAATATGTTGCATGTTAAAAGATTTGTCTCAATTATTCAAAGCAAATATTATATGTATAGTTATTTTCATATTAGATGGACATTCACACTATATAGATTTTACTAACTATATAAAATCACTATATACATACCACACATTTATTAAAAAAGTTCTCTCTCTATCTATCACTTATAAAAACAGTTCATTTCATAGTATAGTAGCACATAAGCCCATTTTACAGTATCACCAAAAACATTTTACTTTACATTATTTCTCTGCATATGATATACATACAGTTCTATATCTATACACTGTTCTGGTAGGAAAAGTTTTCTATTTCATCATTTAAAAAATATGAAGCCTTTGATGTTGTGATAATTTAATACTTTGACAAATAAAGTCTTAATTCCTTAAGAGGTCAAAGTTGAAAGACATAAACAGTGTGTTCTACATCAATAAATGATTGATGATGCAAAAGTATTTCATTGAGATACATGAACATGTTCATACCACATTCTGATAATAATAGGCTTAAGCTTTTTTGCTTTCCACTTTATTTAATCAACTTATCAGCTAGTTACCTCTTTCAGCACACGCTGTAATTCTTCCACTTGCGCCTGCAGAGCTCGGGCAGCATTCTCATCTACATCTGGGCCCTCAGCACTTAGAATTTTTATTTTCTCTTCTACAGATTCCTCAACTGGACGCGCAGCTTCAAGATCAGCATCTTTCACTTTTTTATTCTTCTTAATAGGACTCTGTTTTTTCTTCTCCTTCTCTTTTTCTTCTGGAACCTTAGATTTTTTCTTCTCACTCTTCTTTGGGACTTCCTCCCACAGCCCATCATCAAAATCAGCTGGCTTCTCAAGTTCGGTAGTCTTACTCTTTTTACCTTTCTTTTCTAGAACTACTTCCTTCTTAACAGCTTTGGGTTTTACTGTTTCTTTTATGTTTTCTTCTTTTACTTTATCCTCTTTCTTCTCCTTAGTAGGAGATTTTTTGGAGCTGTCGGCTTTTGACTTTACATCGTCAGACACGACGCGATTCGGTGACGACTTCTGTAATATTTCACATACACTGTTTAGAAAAACAGAGCGTACAATAAAATAGCCCAAAAATTTATTTAAATATATTATAGGTAAACTTATTTGTAACTCCCGGTTAAATGTAGCATATGCTTTCAGGTTAAAAATAAAATTTACGCTTATTGACAACGGCGGGAGAGTACAATATCGCTCACCTTGTCCTTCTTTTTATTCTTTTTGTTGGCAGATTTTTTATCGTCCACAACCAGGGGTAGTTTATCAAACTGTGGTTGCTCCGCCGAATGGAAACCGAATACGAAAACCAACGCAGCGCATACTAAAACAACAGCTACCGCCGCTGCGGTAAACAGGAACTGCGTGTTCGACACTTGGCTTAAAATCTCCATTTTCAAACTTTAATTGCAAACTGTTCAAAATTTATAGTTCACATATAAAGATATCGATAAAGTGTGATAATGTCGAACAAATTAATTCCGAAGTGATAAAACCAGACACGGAGACATGATGACGCGGCTGTGACGTGCCAAAAATTGCAATTTAATTGGTTCTGGGTTACCATATTCTGGACGATAATAACTGAAAATGCCCGTTATATTACATAGCAGAAAAAAAACGACGTTAGAAATATATAGCATAAGTTATTTCTGCTGCGGTCTGTTTTATGCGTCATCTGCGTTTTTGCCATTTTTGTAATTATTTTTGACGTTTCAGCTTTTTATAATAACGCTATCATTCTATTGTCTTGGATAGCCCAATGTAGTTTTAGTAATTTTTTTGCCTAAAAAAGTGTTTAGGTTTATGAAAAGCGAGATTTCCAAATCTATAAATTACCATTTGCAAATTGCTTGTGTTGACATTTGGTAATACATCCGTAAAAAAATTCATTGATGGCTCTCAGTAACGATGATAGCTAAGTGGTATCGTATTCAAACACAGCATCGATCAATCAAATAAAACTTTTTTAAAATTTATTATAAGTTCATATTATAATCCTTTAAAATGAGATGAAAGAATTTATTTAAGGCACAAAAGTATACACTATACATGCACTATTATTAGGATCATTTTAATTATATGTATTTTAAAAGGTGCCTATTTGCTTTGTTTGTTTAATTTCACTGGTTTTATTACTTTGTTTGTGTAACTCTGCTTAGTTACACCTCTGTCAGCATATCTATTGCTAAAACTTAAAATACACAAAGGAGTTTTTGGCGGGATTTTAAAGTGACATATTGTGATTTTATTTTTAACTCATTAACTTAGGTTTTTGACCCTATGTTATGTAATATTGGTGGCGTTTTGCGTGATATAGTTTGGTTTTTGTACATAAGTAAAGTAGATTATAAATATAAGGTGAAAGCATTTATTCTGAAGTACCACAAAATTTTACTGGAAAGTTCTAACAAGGGAGCCACTATCTTGTTAGGATACTGAATCGTCATAACACATGACATTATAATTCACTCGATAACACTAATATTAGTAACAATATTAGAAAGCCTGTTATTTTTCATTATCATTTTAAATTAATGAATAATAAATTTACAAATAATATATTCAAATACCCATTAGTAACGCCTAAGATAGTTTTAATACAGTTTTTTTATTGTTTGTTTTTTTGCTATGTGGGGAATCAAGACTTTGATCTTTCTCAATTAGAGGAATGTGATCAAGATTTTTGGGGAATTTAGCCATTGGTCATTGACAAAGCTGGTTAAACTAAAACCACTCAAAATCAAAATAGTCTTTATTCAATTTAGGCCCTAAAAAGGACCTTATGAATGTCAAAACACTACTGCCGGTTCGGAAAATATCCCAGACATCGAGAAGAACCGGTAAGAAACTCGATCGGGTTTATCTCTTTTTTTTTTTTGTTATCTGTACAAATGTTACAAATATAACAGGTACATTAATAATATATTAGTTGATGCACAGAGAGGGAGTCACTTCCAGACATCACTATCATTCACATAATGATCCACCCTTTAAAACTTTTTGACAGTAAAACCCGCTTGATATGGTCCTTGAACTTGTTGTCAGGTAAATCAGTAATGTGCTTCGGGATCTTGTTAGAGAACCTAACACTATTACCTAAAAAACTTTTATTAGTCTTACTAAATCTAAAACACGTTACGACTAATTTATCTTTATTTCTAGTATTTACATTGTGCTGATCTTTGACAAAATCCAGCTTGTCTCAGTTTTTAAGGACATACATTAAGTTATCAAAGATGTATTGGGAGGGCAAAGTTAAAATACTAAATTCCTGGAACTTGTTCTTTAGTGATTCGCGGGGTCTCATATTATAAATTGCTCGAACTGCCCGCTTTTGTAATATACTGTAAGCAGCAATAAAAGCGAGACCACATATGGTAGTTTTCTACTTTTTTCGTAGATTTTTTAATTATAAATATGTGGCTAAATCCCTTTTTTCTTATTTATTTTTATTTATATAAATATTTATTCTTCTTCAAGGCTTTTCGTACTTAGTATTGGTAGTGAAAATGTGTTTGGTAGATTTTTGTAGTTTTCGAATCAAATAAAATGACGGTTAGGAAAACGTTCTTTTTACTGCGGTCTTCTGGTTTTCCCCCGTCTTTAGGTGACCTCATTTATTATTAGCTTAAATCTACATTACTCTCTATCAGAAAAGGCGCTTTACGTATAAGCGAGACAGCAACAAAGATATAAGCAGGTAAGTGAGTTGGATACTAAGGCAAGTCCGGTGAAGCTGTAAAAGCCGCAGCGGCTCTGTTTGACGATAGGGCCCCTAAGGCTAACAGTGTAGTCAGTTCTAAAAAAAATAAAAAAAAAAAAAAAAAAAAAAAAAAAAAAAAAAAAAAGGATACTAAGGTGTCAGGTGAAGTTTGGGCGACTTGAGGATGACTTTGGGGAAGTATTTATTTGTTTTTAAATTTAATTTATTGCCATGAAAAGAAAATACGAAACTTGCGAAGTGGAAGTTATTTTTAAAGCGGCTGACTAAAGCAACAGAAGATGACACGGTTTTTTGTAAATCCTGCAATTCGAGTGCAACTTCAGTGTCACTACGTTTATAATTTTATAAAACTATTTATTCCCAAGTTATAGGGCTTCTCAGAAGTGATGTGAAGTTGCAAGCAGGGCACGCACCTTCACACACAACCTCGCTACCACTCTCTGGACTATACTATTGTGGAATTTGTAGATAACGAAGCGGCGCGACGCGGCGCACGGTGGGCGGTGTCAGCTCAGCGCTGTCCCCTTACATAGGAGAGATCGGTAACTTCTACATGAGGTGCTGGTGCAAATACCCCGACAACAAACACATTCAAAACGTTATCAAAACTATATGATATACATTTTTTTTAGAACTGTTATAAAATTGTAGAAAATTTCTTTCAACCTGAGATATCTATATTGTATGTATGTAAAAACTATAGAAGAATGTTAAAAAATAAACGAAAATTATGATAAATAAATACTAAGGTACTTTGGTTGGTTACCTACTTAATTTAATTAAAACTAGTCAAAATTATATGAATTTTATTTATTATACAAAATTCAATGAGTGGTAGAAACATGATAGATTTTCTAATTGGATGTTGGTAGATATCGCTGAAATTTTTTTTTTTGATAGAATCGCAAAAGAAAAATGTGGTTACGCTGACTCTATATATATATATTGTTCCCTCAGCGGTGTCAGTGCGCGAGGGAAGACGCACCGCGATGCGACAATATTAGCTACAGCTGGGGTGGCTCAAGTCGTAGATCGAATAAGGCGTCTGGGACATAGGTGGGCCTAGGTAAATCCGAGGCCCTGTGTTTTCGTGGCCGATAGCCGATGGAGCTTCGTGAAACACTTCCGGCAGCTGACCCCCTGACTCATGGACACAGCAGGCGCACTTGCACGGCTGTTGCCAAACCTTGGGGGGCCCGGTTCCGCTTGCCGGAAGCTCTACCTGGGAGCCGTACGGTCGATGGCCCTATACGGGACCCCAGTGTGGGCGGAAGCCTGACGGCCCGTCATCTCACGTTCCTGCGTAAACCGCAGAGAGCGATGGCCGTCAGAGCTGTCCGAGGGTACCATACGGTCTCGTTTGAAGTAGCCTCCCTATTGGTTGGATCTCCACCATGGGATCTCGAAGTGAGAGCCCTCGCGCTGCTGTTTAGATGGCGCGAGGAGGCACTGAGACGGGGTGAGAGACCAATGTCGCGAGAGATTGCGGCGTATAGGTCAGACCTTCGCCAAAATCCCATGGTAGAAGTGTGGGCCTTGCGACTTAGCCATCCTAGTTTTGGCTTGGCGACCGTGGAATCCATCAGGCCAATTCTGACTAGATGGCTCCAGAGGCACCATGGCACCCTCACCTTCCGGCTGACGCAGGTACTCTCGGGACATGGCTGTTTCGGGAGTTACCTTTGTCACATAGGCCGCGAGACCGCTCCTAGGTGCCATCATTATGGCTGCACAGAAGATACTGCGCAGCACACACCAGCCGTCTGTGCCGCATGGGACTCGCTGAGCCGTGACGTTGTCGCGACAATCGACACTGATCTCTCGCTCCCGGCCGTGGTTCTGTCTATGGTCGAGAGCGAGAGCGGGTGGAACTCCATCTCCTCGTTTTGCGAGCAAGTCATGCTTGAGACCGCGTGATGATCTCCGGCCGCCTTAAATGGGTCTGCAGGGGGCGGACCTGGGCATGTCCGTCACCACGTACATGTAGGCCCGAGATGGAAGAGGCGCACTGGTGTTCGTGCGCTCTCCGAGGCTCGTTGGAGGTGCCGATTGCCTCCGTCCGCGACGGCGTGGTAGGGCCACACCTGCCCGGTCGAGCGGATGATATGTGCAAGCAGTTCCCGCTCCCCGGCCATCAGGTGCAAGAAGGACACTGTGGGGTTTTAGTCGGTGAGAGTCCTCCATTGAGCGGCCCGGCTCGGGAGGTGGATCAAATGCAGGATTTCCCCATGCTATTAAAAATAAATAAATATATATATCTATTGTTACAATCAGAGATGGGAATTTATAAAAAAAAAATAATTAAATCGATAATTTTTTTAAATAATAAAACCGATTAATTAGTAGTAAGTTTTTATTAAAAATTAAAAGTTTTTTTTTTAATAATCAATTTTTTCATATTTTATTGATAAATTTGATTAAAACCTGAAATATTTAAATCCTAACTTTCTTAAACAATTTAAATTAACATAATTAAATAAAAAGACAAAAAATATTGTTAATAACGGAGAATGCCCATTCTTATACCAAATTATGTTGTATAGTAAGGTTGAATAAAATTAAAGAATGTTTTTGACGTGACGTCTTATAATTCAATGGAGCCGGCGGCACGCACGAAAATACATGACTCATGCGGCGTTACCTCGCTCTGAGGCGTTCCATTTAAGGCTTGAAGTGCAAGCGAGAGCGCGGAACGAGCGACAAAGAGGCATAATCGGCCTCCGCGTTCGGCAGCGTTTGACATCTGTCTCTCTCCTACTTGAGTGAGCGATGCGTCCGCGTGGACAGCTGCTATACAATAATACATTTACATGTTTTCGTCAAGTATGAAGTGCAGTGAAAAGTGAATGTGGTGTCAATTGTTTATAGCAACGATAATTGCGGCGATAAAGGTCATTAAAATAAATATCATCGTTCCGCTAGTGCAGCGATTGTAGGTTATGCTATAATTGACAAAACTATACCTAACAATAAGTTAACAGAAACATTTGTATTTATGCGTACAAATAAATGTAACTTGATCAATTCAATTGTCATTTCCATTTACCTCCTTCTCTATATCCATACAAAATATTTATCAAACAAATAAAATTAAAGTTTTCTTTTGAAAAATGATACCATTCCATCAGTATTTTCTTATGACGTTGTCACCTTTAACTATCGTCAGTAAGCCGACTTTACAGACAACCGATTTTTTTTTTCATATTATTTTACGTACTTTTTATCCTCGGAATTTTGTTCTCAAAGTAGGAACATTCTTTAAACTTTTAAAAGTATTATCTATACTATATATTATATGTATACTAATATAACAAAGCGGAAGTTTTTTTATGTTTGTTTGTTTATTTAAATACGCCAATCTCTGAAACTACCAGTATGATTTGAAAAATTATTTTTGTATACGTTAGCTTGATTCAGCCTAGGCCTATTTAGCATCAAGATACACGTCCTAACTAGCCTTTAATATTGATTTTTATAAAGTAAGTCGGAACACAAAGCTCTCCCGAACACCTATATCCGCGTGCGCTGCGATAATTTTTAGTTGTACGGAAATACATGTTGTACAAAAATTGGCCTTAAATTGGGCCTTAGTACATCTTTAAAATAGTCCGCAATAATATATGCCTATATCTTATGCATATCCCACAATAAGCTATTATATAACAAACAATGGTTTAACATTAAAAAGTGATTTAAGATCATTATTGGAACGAAGTTCCATAAGGGGCGTTGCGGAGGGGTACCCTAGCCGGCAAAAAACGTCCGTAAGCGATATACCTATTGTAAATTATCTGGATTATATAGTTTTGCTACAAGTGAATTATTTCATTGTGTTATTCCACATGTGGTGAAAATAAAATTTGGGTGAAAGTTTGTATGGAGAAGCCATTCATATTTATGCTTTTGGTAAGAAAGGAATAAAAGGGCTTTCACGTTTTTCAAAACACTTTCCCGTAGGCCGGTACAATAAGGTATGATTTTAATTATTTTTAAAGTTTTATTGGGATGGTTAATGTGTTGGATTCATATTGGCATATATTGATAATACTATACAAACAGTCTATGATTTTATTTTGGCTTGTTAATTAATTCTTAATCGATTTTGATGAAATGTTATACACGGGAAGTCTAACTATTAACACAATTAATGGGCTATAAGAATTGTCAATATTACTTCTAGAATTTAAAAAGTAATTAAAAAAGTTTAATTTTTATAAATTCTCAACCGATTCTGATCAAATTTTGTAGACGAGAAACATACATCATACCTAGTATAATTGAGAGGCTATAAGAATTGTTAATAATGCATTAGAAATTGTACATTAGAATAATAGTTTTCAACCGATTTTAATGAAAATTGTACACGGGAAATACATGCCACTTCTCAATTGATACGGCATATGAATTGTCAGCAATATGAGTAAAAATAAAGGGATTTAAATAATTATTGCGTAGTAACAAACGCGTGCGGAGCCGCGGGCACACCGCTAGTTATTATATCCCTATCTCTACTTAATAATTAATATATAAATGTGAATGTAAGTTTGTTTGTTACGCTTTCACGCGAAAACTACTCAACCGATCATCATGAAACTTTGTGCACATATTCTTGGAGGTATTAAAAGTAAAATACAAGGTGTCCAGAAAGGGTATCGGGTATTTGTTTTCGCGCCATATTCGAAACGGGGCGTCTAAGGGTGCGGGGAGGGGTTCGTGGCGTCCGCCATTTTGTGGAGTTTTAGTCACGATGGAACAGTACTCGGGGACGCATCGCGCATTTTGCGTACGAGCGTATTATCGTAATGGTGATTCAATAGTGACTGCTCAACGTCTCTATCATGCGGAATATCGTACACGCCACGCGCCAAGTGACGATAGCATTAGGAAATGGATCAGGATGTTCGAGAATACAGGTGCGACAGTTAAAATTCAAAACTCTGGTCGTCCTCGTTCAGTTCGCGATGAAGAAACAATTGAAGAAGTTGAGGCGTCGGTTCGCCAAAATCCGTCTTTATCCATCCGAAAGCGAACCCAAGCGTTGAACATCAAAAAATCGTGTTTACATTCGATTTTAAAGAAAGACTTACATCTAAAAGCCTATAAAATTCAATTGGTTCAAGAATTGAAGGATACGGACTATGCTAATCGACTGAATTTTGCGAACGAAATGCTGCAGCGATTTAACAACTTTAACAACATACTGTTCAGTGACGAAGCAAATTTTCACCTGAATGGTCATGTTAATAAGCAGAATTGTCGGTACTGGGCAGTGAAGAATCCGAGACGAAAGCATGAACGACCCCTGCATAGCCCAAAGGTCGTTGTTTGGGCCGCTATGTCTGCTAAAGGCATAATTGGTCCTTATTTTCATGAAGATCAACGAGGCCGAGCAATTAATGTGAATAGTGACCGTTATTGCGATATGTTGCGAAATTTTTTGGTCCCAGAGTTGCAGGAGTTTGCAGGTTTCGACTCAAGAACGTGGTTCCAGCAAGATGGGGCCACTTGCCATACCTCAAATGACTCAATGGAAGTTGTTAACGAATTATTCCCTAATAAAGTCATTTCGCGAAGGGATAACATCAACTGGCCTCCCAGAAGCCCCGACCTTAGCCCGCTTGACTATTTTGCATGGGGATACCTTAAAAGTAAGGTTTATCAAAACAATCCGACGAATCTAACCCAGTTAAAGCAAAACATCAGGTCAGAAATGGCAGCAATATCGATAGCTATGTGTCAACGTGTTATCGCCAATCTTCGTTTCCGTTTAGAAGAGTGCCAGCAACGTAACGGTCATCATTTGGATAACATCATCTTTTCCAAATAATTCTCCAATTCATATGCTAAATATAAACAATAAACTTTTTTATTGCATACAAATAATTTTTGTTTCATTGAACTTACAAATACCCGATACCCTTTCTGGACACCTTGTAGAATACTTTTTATTAAAAAAAAATATATATATGAAAAAAAAAAATTGTTTACTTTGTACACATATTCTTGGAAGTATTAAAAGTAACATAGGATACTTTTTATTTAAAAAAAAATCAAAATTTTTATATGAAAAATAAAAAAATTGTTTGTCAACTGAATTTTTGAAGTTAGATGTCATTTTTGTGGTTAGATGCTATTATTTTAATTTTAATCTTACTCTTTGGTTTCAATTCTTACTCTGTCCTTCTTTAAAAATGCCTCGGAAGCGGAAATCTGATATATCCAAAACCTCTTCGCGGGCCAGTGCAGCAAAAGTTGCACGAAATCAAGAATCATCGGTTCAAGCAGAGTTGAGAAGACAACAGCAAGCAGAGCGACAAAGTATTATGAGAGCATCTGATCTCCTCTTCAGGCACGACTTCGTTCAGAATGACAAACCACGCTGCAGGCAGCTAGAAGAGCGATAGAAACGCCAGAACAATCGCAGGCGAGAAGAATTCATAATGCTGAAATGCAGACCACGCGCCGTCGAAATTTCATGGGTAAAGATTGGTCGGCATTTAATGATACTGGATTTCAATATGATTCTTCAATTGAATATCATAATCATCCTTTGATTGTTATTGGCTCAATGAATAAAAAATGTCATTATTGCGATGCTTTTAAATGGAAAGATGAAACTGTTGGAATGTGCTGTTTCAGTGGTAAAGTTTCATTTTCTTTACTTGTTGAAATAGAAGAGCCTTTAATAACTTTATAGTTAAGGTTTACAGATGAGTCAAAGCAATTTTTAAGCAAAATAAGAAAGTATAACTCTTGCTTTCAAATGACATCCTTTGGAGTTGATACAGAGATAAGAATGCCCGGATTCTTACCAACTTTTACTGTACAAAGGCAGATATATCATCGGATTGGATCGTTATTTCCAGAAAATAATGATGAGCATAAATTTTTGCAGGTGTATTTTATGGGTGATGAACAAAATTAAGTTAACCGTCGTTTCCAATATATTAAAGGAGTAGAAAGAGAAACAGTATTGAAAATCCAACGAATGTTACACAGCCACAATGTTTTAGTGAAGATCTTTAATAGTGCAATAAACAAATGGCATTCAGATAATTACAAAGTTGTCATTCATGCTGATTGAACTCCCCGTGGCGACCATGAGAGGCGTTATAATGCACCAATGGTCAATGAAGTTGCTGTTGTGGTTACTGGTGACCCGTACTCTCCACGAGACATAGTGTTACGGGCACATGATAATACGCTAAAGCGTGTAGCTGATACTCATAAATTTTATGTTGCTTTGCAGTATCCATTAATTTTCAGTAAAGGTGAATCAGGATATCATTTCAATATTCCAGTCGTTAATCCAACAACGAAACAGCCAATTCCAAATAAAAAAGTTTCCTGTATGGACTTTTATCCGTATTACATAATGCTTCGAGAGCAAGACTTAAATCTCCTTCTGCATACAAGGCAATTTTTCAATCAATTCTTGGTAGATATGTATATTAAAGTCGAGAGCGAACGTCTTCGTTACATTTCTCTAAACCAGCAAAAATTACGATCTGAAAATTACATACATCTACAAGATGCGATTAGTGCAGATGATAACATTAGACCTAACGAAATTGGCAAAATGGTTATTTTGCCGTCCACTTTTGTGAATAGTCCCCGTTATCTGCATGAGTACACTCAAGACGCTTTTACTTATGTACGAACTAATGGAAGGCCTGACCTCTTCGTAACTTTTACCTGTAATCCTTCGTGGCAGGATGTAACTCAAGAGCTTATGCCTGGGCAAAAAGCCACTGATCGACATGACATAGTTGCCCGCGTATTTCGTTTAAAGGTTCAGAAGTTAATGAACGTTGTGACAAAAGGAAAAGTATTTGGAGATGTCCAGTGCCATATGTACTCCATTGAATGGCAGAAACGAGGTCTACCACATGTGCACATATTAATTTGGCTAAAACAGAAGCTACTTCCTAATCAAATTGACAGCGTAATTAGCGCTGAAATTCCAGATCCGGTAGGAGATAAAAATCTGTACGACACGTTTATTAAAAACATGATTCACGATCCCTGTGGAGCTCGCAATCCAGCATCACCTTGCATGCAAAATGGCAAGTGTACAAAAAAGTATCCTCGAGAAATGATTAGAGAAACAGTTAATGATAATAAGGGTTATCCGTTATATAGACGAAGGGCGCCTGCTGATGGTGAAACAAGTTGACATTCTGACTCGCTGTGGTGAAATAAAGAGTTTTGATAATAGCTGGGTTGTGCCCTATTCGCCGATTTTGTGTAAATTATTCAACGCCCACATTAATGTTGAAGCCTGCAATTCTGTACGTGCTATTAAATATATTTGAAAGTATATAAATAAAGGAACTGATCAGGCGAACTTCTATCTGCGTAATGAAGGTGTTCAATAGACCCTCAATGAAATACAAACTTATCAAGCAGGAAGATATGTCAGTGGCAATGAAGCAGCATGGCGGCTGCTTGGCTTTCCATTACATGAAAGATATCCCACTGTTACACATCTTGCAGTTCACTTAGAAAACGGACAGCGTGTTTTTTTTAATGAAAATACCTTTCAAGACAGGATTTTATCTCGGCCTAAGACCACACTGACTGCCTTTTTCCACCTATGTCAGAATGATACTTTTGCAAGGACATTATTGTGTTCTGAAGATACCCGTTATTATACATGGAATAACTCAAAAAAAAAAATGGCATCGTCGTATTCAAGGTTCACCTGTTGAAAATCAACCTAGGATAAAATCATCCGATGCTCTTGGTCGTGTCGACACCGTACATGTTACAAATTTTTAATGCTTTTGTCTGCGTATGTTATTGCATCATGTTAGAGGTCCAACTAGCTTTGCAGAACTTAAAAATGTTAATGGTCAGGAATGTCAAACATACAGAGAAGCATGTGAAGCTCGGCGACTATTAGAAAATGATAATCATTGGGACGAAACTATGGAGGAAGCCGTACAATGTCGATCGCCAGATAAAATCAGGGAACTTTACGCTACGCTTTTATCTTCTTGCGGTCTTTCTAACCCTCAAACTCTTTGGGATAAGTACAAAGAATATATGGCTGAAGATATTTTACATCAACTGCAGCAAGCACATACAGATATAACTTTCAACGAACATATTTACAACAGAACGCTAATTATAATAGAAAACAAGGTTTTTACAATGGTTGGAAAAAAATTAGATGATTTTAGAATACAAAGCCCTCGACGAGAAAATAGTGATGATATTAATAATGAAATTGCTCTTGAACTAGATTATGATTTCATAGCACTACAACATCAAGTGGCAGAATTAGTTCCTCAATTAATTCAAGAGAAAAATCATGTTTTCAATCAAGTATTAAGTAAAATAGACTCCGGCAATGGTGGACTCTTATTTCTCGACGCACCAGGAGGAACCGGAAAAACTTTTTTGCTTAACCTATTATTAATGTCCGTGAGAAAAGACCAAAAAATAGCAATTGCTGTAGCTTCTTCGGGTATTGCCGCGACGCTATTAAGCGGCGGCCGTACGGCACATTCCGCTTTAAAATTACCATTGAATCTGGCACAGGAAGATTCACCCATTTGTAATTTCAGTAAAAATAGTTCATGAGGTAGGATGCTGCGAGAATGTAAGCTTTTAGTGTGGGATGAAAGTACAATGTTTCATAAGAAGGCTATAGAATCTTTAAACCGGACTCTTCAGGACTTGCGAAATAGTACAGATATAATGGGAGAAATGGTAGTTTTATTGGCTGGTGATTTCTGACGGACTTGCGAAATAGTACAGATATAATGGGAGAAATGGTAGTTTTATTGGCTGGTGATTTCTGACAAACCCTCCCAGTCATTCAGAGGGGGACACCAGCAGATGAAATTGAAAGCATGCATTAAATCATCAAGCTTATTGTCGAGAGTTGAAAAATTCAGCCTAAAAAGGAATATGAGAGTGCATCTTCATAATGATGTGGATTCGGGACTTTACGCAGAAATGTTGTTGAAAATTGGTGATGGTTGTTTAGACGTCAACGCTAAAGGTTATATATCACTATCAAGAGAATTTTGTAATTTAGTAGAAAATTATGTGGATCTTATTGCTCATGTATTTCCGGATTTGCAACAAACTTTGAGTAGTGATCAGTGGTTGTGCGAAAGAGCAATATGAGCACCAAGAAATGAAGTAGTTAATAGGATCAACAACGAGATTTTAATAGAGGTGCAAGGAAAAATGAAGGAATATTTGTCAATGGATACAATTTTGGATACGGAACTAAGTACTTCATATCCTGTTGAGTTTTTGAATTCACTTGAACTGTCAGGTGTACCGTCGCATAAACTTCAATTGAAACTAAATGTACCAGTAATGCTTATGCGAAATGTAGATGCTCCTCGGCTATGCAATTGAACAAGGCTTCGGATAACAAAATTAGGGTAGAATATACTTGGTGCTACTATTTTAACAGGTGTCGGTAAGGGAAAAGTGTTATCATACCTCGGATTCCAATTATTCCCTCCGACCATCTATTCCAATTCAAAAGGGTTCAGTTTCCGGTCAAGCTTAGCTTTGCTGTTACTATAAACAAAGCACAAGGGCAGACATTACAGGTAGCGGGAGTGCATTTAGAAAGGCCATGCTTCTCTCATGTTCAACTATATGTAGCCTGTTCGTGTGTGTCTAATGCGCGGAATTTACATATATTTGCACCGGATGGAAAAACTTTTAATATAGTCTACAATAATATCCTACATTAATACTCTGCATTTATATCTATTTAAATTGTTTAAATCCAAAATTATTTATTTTTGTTGCAGAGAAATATATTTTAACATTTGTTGTTGCATTTAAATAAAGTTTATTTTAAATTTTTTAAACTTCATTGTATGTAGTAATTTTATAAATTGATCATCCCAGCTAAGCAATAGCATAGAGTTATCATATTGATTCATTTCTATGGTAATGATCTCTGATACTTATTTAATGGCTTCAATGCGAGCGAAGCCGCGGGTAAAAGCTAGTAATTTTATAAATCATTGTAATTAAAATAAAGGTGTTAAGATAATTTTGTAAAGTAGTTTTTTTTTTTTTTATCATAGAACGTGAAAGTAAAATTTTATAATTAGGAACTTCGATCCTATCACGTGTCCCACGACAACATAAGGTTTTTTTTACACATGGTATATTAATCCTTACGAACAAGAGTTACTTCATCTTAAAGACAATTTTATGAAGTTAAATTTTACTCTTTGGCATGTTATTTGGACACATAGTTTAGGGGATAATGAAAAATTGAAATAATTTGTATTTATGGGAAGAACAATTATGATAGGCTACACGGGTGCACTGGCGTTGAGGTATTTCTCGTATAAAATGAACACAGGTGAAACCGTGGGGCATAGCTAAAAATTATTATACACTGCGTAAATAGTTCCAAGGATTCGGGTGGTGCGTTTCATTACTTGTATTACAATCCTTTTGAACACAAAAATACAATATTAAATTAAAAAGAAACTCATTATTTCATTATAAATAACGATATTTATGGGTGATATATAAGGGCGATTAAAGTTTTTGGTGGGATCTTAAAATGACATGTTTTGGTATTTGGTTTTTAATTTTAACTAACTGACTCACGCATCTTCGTCTGCGTCACATGAGAGAGAAAGAGAGAGAGAGGGTTAGAAAGATTGGGTTGTAGGCACCTATAATACAATTCTCAAGGAGCTGAAACTTTCTTTACTTTGCTGCGGATTTATTTTAAAACTGTGATATCTCCTAAGATATTTATTGAAACCAATTGATGTCAAGGACAATTTTGCTCAAAATTCAATACTTGTGATGAATATTTTATTTCAATAAGATTAATACCATGTTTATAGAAACACCTTCGCAAATAATGCATTATTTTGGAACAAATTTTATTACCATAAAAAAGGTTATATTGGGTCAACTTTAAAAGATAGTCAAATGCTATCACGGACTTTTTTTTAAACTTTTTATGAGAAACAATTCCGTCACACATGATTGTTAAGTAACTTTAAGCATTTACGAAGCGCACGCAATGGAAGCTCTCAAAAGCAATAATTCTTCCCCGTTTTTGCAATATTTTTCTATGATTCTTCGCTTCTGTTGGTCGTAGCGTGATGTTACGTAGCCTATAGGTCTTCTTCGATCAATGGGATATACAACAAAAGTTATTTTTTCCATTCGAAGAAGTAGTTCCTGAGATTAGAGCGTTCAACCAAACAAAGAAACTCTTCAGCTTAATAGTAGTAGTATAGAAACATTAACTTAGGGTTTAGACCCTATATTATATAATACTGGTAGCGTTTTGTGTGTTATAAGCTTGTCCATGTGAAATGGATTATAAATACAAACTGGAAGCATACATTTTGATGTGCCACAAAAACTCTCTAGGAAGTTCTAACAAGGGAGCCACCATCTTGTTTACCAATATATTCACTTTATAATGGAAGAAATGGTTTTCAATACAGAAGGCAAGTTAGTAAGAAGGGAAATTGAATACCTACTGTCACAAAAAAAAATACATTAGATCCAAAAAGAAAATCGCCAGTGAAAAAAAATCTATTTTTAAACCGATTTTTTAATTAAATAATAATTAATTATTAATCGATATTATTTTCACATCCCTAGTTACAATTAGGGATGGTTTTTTTTTTAAATCGATTTTTTAAAAATCAATTATTTTGTTAACAAATAAGTTCAATTTATAAATAATCAAATTTATTCAAAAAAAAAAAATTGGTTGCCTGTAAAGTCGGTATACGGGCGAAAGTTTTACGTGACAACGACTTTATGTCTGTCTCTCTCGCTCTTAGGCGGGCTAACCATGCCCGAGTGGAAGGGACGCGTGCCTCTCACTCGCTCTCATTGTGAGCGCATAACGTGAGCGGAGCGTAACGCAGTTTCTTGAAGTGTCACCCGGCAAACCAATTTATAAGACGTTGTCACGTCAAAATATCGATTGTTTTAAATAATTGATTTTTTTCATAAATTCTTAAGAAATTGAGTTATACGCCTGAAATATTTAAAATCATCAGTTCATTAATCAATTAATCAATGTTTATCACAGTAATATTCATCAGTCAGTAATAAAATCAACAATTAATTAACAAATATTTAAAAACAAATTTCCACATCTCTGTGGGCAAAGAATTTAGAAATAGGTATTTTGGTTAATTTAACGCTGTTTTAAAAGTTCAGTAGGGTTATTAAATACCTACTTTCACAAAAAAATGACATTAGACTCATTAAAAAAAAAATTGACAGTGAAAAAAATCGATTATTCAATAATCAATTATTAATCGATGTTTTAAAAAATGATAGATTTTTTCGACATCCTTAGTTACAATCATAGGTTACAACAGAGTTAAATGGTTACAATATGATTTTATAGGTTATATTCACAGACTATTAGTTAAACAAGTAGTTATTGGTCTATGGTAGTTATATTATAACTTCTATCCTGAAATCAAAAGTTTGACAAAAATGGGAGGCAAAAGCAAAAAAGAAAAACATAGGGATGATAAAAACAAAAAACTAAAGCCTTCTGATAACTCGCTCGACGACAAAGAAGAACAAATTGACCTAAAAAGTAAAGTGATAGAAAAAAGTGAAAATGATGTGGATGACCAAAATATTTCAAATAAAAGAGATTATGAAGACGATGAAACTAACATGAAAGATCAACCACACAGGAAAAAAAAAAAGAAGCCAGCACCGACTGTTACAGGAGCCAATTCCGACAAAAAGGGAAAGAAATCTATACGTCAGATGAAACGTGAAAAGTTCGCTTTAAGACAAGCAGAAGCAGCAGCGGTAGCAAAGGATCAGCTTAAATCACAATGTCTCAGCTATTTATCACAATGGAAACATGATAGACAAAACTGGAAATTTATGAAAATTAAGCAACTGTGGTTATTCAAAAATAAATTTACAAGCCGTCTAGTTCCAGATGCTTCCTGGCCAATTCTTCTGGAATATTTCAATTCTGCTAAAGGTAATATCCGAAATATGTTACTAGAAGATGCCAACAAAGTTATAAAAAATATGGACGAGTGGATAGAAAGCCAGAAAGAAAGTAATTGTAATGATGAAGATGAAGGAGAAAGCACAAAAAATGTGAAACCAGATGAAATATCTTATAAAAGAGCTAGGGACTTAATACAATGTTTAGAAGAATAAAAAGTTGTTTTACTTCAAATCTGTATTTATTAAAATAAAATCAACTACATAATGGTAACAACAATAATTTAGAAAATGGAAACTGTATTTTTCAAACACATTCTCAGGCTTTCAATTCAGCCTGTGATTCTTCAGAAGCAAACTGTTCAATCCATTTGCGGAGCTTATCGGTATCTTGCAGACCAACTAAGCGCTGCTGTACCTTCCCATTTTTTATAGCCACCAAGACAGGTACAGAGCTTACTTCATAATCCAAAGCAAGATCGGTTTGCTCATCTATATCAACTTTTGCCAGTATAACTTTTCCTTTATTCTCTGAAATGATCGACTCGAGTCTAGGTGTTAATAGCCTGCATGGATTGCACCATCTAAAAATAAATAAAAAATTTAGTTGTCATTCAAACTTAGTAATCCGTTCCCATTTAAAAATAAAATAAATTATAAAATTTTTAGAGTATATGATATATACCATTTTTTTATGTTTATTGATTTTAAATGTGATTTCTTTATTAGTATTTTAATTTTAATATTAGTATATTGTTAAACATAAAAATCAAATTTTGATCTTTAAATAATTAAATATCAGTGATACTGCAATATGTTATGTCAAAATATTCAGTCTAAAATGTAATACTTATTGTTGTTTTCACAACAGATCCACATTAAGGATTGATTTGTATAACACTATATAAATGTGACTAATGATATGACAAATACCACAATAAGCATGTCACACACTAAGCAAATTGTTAAAAATAGTTTATCTCCTGTAAAATAAGTTCATGGTAATGTGACATGTTTTGCAGTATCATAATTATTTACTATTTTTAAAACAAGTATGTATTTTGATTTCATTTTTTTTTTTTTTATAGTAGTACCTTTAAAACCTAAATTTGTAATTATATCATGTGACAGTTGATTCGAAGATATTAATATTGACATGGGTGTAAAATAAAGGTAATATTGTTTGTCCAAAACCTGATTCCATATAATTACTTAAAAATCATATACATTAATTTTCTGGCTAGTTATTTTATAGATTTGTTTATAAAGTGCAACAGAAGTAATAGAAATTTACAACAAAAAAAAAAGAAAAATAATTCTTTACAAAAATTATCATTATTTTTAGTTTAATAAATGAAACAAAAATGGTTAATTTTTATCACTCATCCTCAATTGAGCAATTACTGTAATAAATCAAATCTATACTCAGTATTTTTTTTCAAAATAATTACTGGTGGAAACCTTCTGGAATAAAATGGTGTCTTATTATCAGCTAAAAATCTTTTGTGTGAACTTTGTATGTAGTTTCAAAAATGCTTACTGCAAAATACAGGCTAATTTCATAATGTAGGTGAATACAAATTAAATTAGTTATAAAAGAAGATGTCTATGAATATTGTTCACATACAGGCTTAGAATACATATTAGTCAAGGCTATAAATGTAAAAGTATTTTGCTGAAATTTCAACAGAATAAAATAGTATATTTTATAATTATAAAGTAAGGTTAGATTTATGATAAATTGTCTTACAATATAAACCTTGGAAAGAGGAATTTAATATGAATATCCTAAAGACATATTATGCGTATTGCGTAATGTAAGTGGAAATTTACTCACGTTGCGAAAAAATCGACAACCACTGGTATTTTGCTATTGATTACTTTGTCTTTAAAATCATCAGTACTTTGAATTTTAACTATGTCCCATTTCACTGAGGTGATGGTAATATTTCTTATGGCTTGGGAACTATTGCTCAAGCCTAAGTTTCTAATCACAAGATTTGTGAAATTCTTTGCTAACATTTTGTGTGATTTGTGTTTTGTCCGACAATCTGCGAAAAATGCAATTTGTCAAATTAATAGTGCTGCGCGTTACGCTCAGAAACGGTTTTAATAACCAGTCCTTCTGTGAAAAACTAACGAACTGTTTCTCTATTTAACAAAAACAAGTTTCAAAACAAACGAGACCATTTTATGATAGAACAGATCCATAACTACAATGAATGTTATTACTAACGATATACAATACAAATTTGTTTGTAAAAGAAAATCGAAAAGGAAGGAACGAATAAAAACTGGTTTTTGGTTAAACGTCAAATGTTCGTTTTTTCAGTAGGTACAGTTTCTTCTTCTTATTCCTAACTTGGCAACCGGTCCTCTTTAATGAAGACCATTACTGCCATAGACCAATAACTACTGCCATTATCGAGTGAATTATATTGTCATGTGTTATGACCAGTGATCGGCACTACTCGTGCCACATGGTGTCAATGACCTCAATCATTATGTAAATATGGATATTCCCCGGGATTCCAGCTTTCGAATCGGCGAACGAAAATAATATATTCTCATTACAGTAAGTCCGTAACGGCGATAGGATTAATGATTTTTACCATAATTAATTAATTATGAACTCTACAATAAATTAACATGTGTTTTATAGATAAACAATAAATATACAACATAACTATGTTAATAAACATGAACGTTTCACTTCTCTTTTGTCTGTATAAAATTATAGTAGCAGATCATAATTTTTTCGATGTTTTCTATTTTCAATCTATTTCTTTTTACATCTAAAATCCATTTATATGCCGAAAAACTTCTTTCTACTTCCACTGACGTGAGTGGACCGAATTTATACAAGCATTCTTTATCAGTTGCGGACTTATTCGAGATTTTATCATTACGCCCCATGGACCGCTTCTAATTTGGCTTGTATAACTAGATTAGAACTCCAATTTATTAATGTGCGAACTTCGTCAAATATTTCTAAACTATCAACAATTGTGGTATCACGAGCTTGTAGTCTTGTCAAGGCAATTTCGATTATTTCATAATTTTCGTGTATGTAAATTAAATCTCTTTTTGTGTTCGGCTTCCTCAAAATATTTTTTGCTTTTTTTATTGATACAGTGTCGGAATTTCTTAAACGGTTTAACACATTATTTATTTCATTAAAATATTTCACACAGTATGAGACAGCGGAAAGCCAAGTGCCCCATCTGGTTATGACAGGTTTAGGAGGTAGAGGCAAGTCCGGGTATATTTCTTTTAATAGTTTGACTCTACTAGGGGATTTAAAAAAAAAAAAATTTTAAGTCACCTATCAAATTATCTACATCAGTATGTTGAGATCGAATTTGTTCCGCAACTCGATGAAGAGCATGAGCCAAACAGGTTACATGTTTCATATTTGGAAATACTGTCTTTAATATTCGCCCCGCCTTCAACATATAGGCAACGCTGTCTGAACACATCAAAAGAACATTTTCAATATTATTTTCATAAGATTCGCCCCATAAGTTTTTTAAGCAATCAGTTACAAAATTTGCAATACTTTTCCCATTTACCACTTCCAACACTTTACATGCTACCAAGTATGTTTTATTATTTGAAACACTTGAGTTCAAGGGTTTCAATAAAAAGTGAACAATATATCTACCAAGGAAGTCCGTGGTTTCATCCAGCGATATCCACAAATTTTCATTTTTCACCGCACTATGTATAACAGTCATCTTCTCTTGATAAAATGTGTCCAGATGTCTTCTAATCGTTCTCTCGCTAGGTAATTTTGAAAAAGGTATCTTAACACAGGTGCAGCATATGTGCTTCTGAAAAAATCTTGTGAATGCCGGATTTTCAGTTTTTTGCCATGGTATGTTGCAGAGAATAAGAAATTCTACTAAATCATCGTAAAAATGTTTGGGTTCATTTTCGAATGGTCTGTTGTGTACAGGCCCTTCAACGTGCCTTTTAACTGTACTTATTCTACATCCAAAGTTGGTTTCACATTTCGTGCAATAAATCAAGCGTCGTGTCGACTCATACATCAATTCTGGGTAGGGTTCAATCCAACTTTGAATTGTTTCTTCTTTAGCCAAGGGCCGAGCTCTCCGCGGCATATTCAGAACTCCAACAAATTCAATCAAAAGCAAATAGAAATTCCAGTTAGAGTAAGCCACAGTATTCATAAGAAATTATCACAGAGTCCGTAAAACAAGCCAAATTCGTTGAAAAAAACAATGAGTAAATAACTTTAAATCACCACGTCCGAACTTAATGAACTGAAGAACATAAGTAAAAGGTAAAAGTACACATATTTGATGTTAGAAATTGGTTGCATTCCTTCAGTAAATTACAGAAGGATGACATTAACTCTGTTGATATTACTATTACCAGTCTTTTTCGCACCAGTTTCAGCTATGCGTTTGGTCATAAACGCAAACAATAGAAAACACGATAGTGACCTCCGACATGCCAGGTAGTAGAAGTCAGGTAGGGAAAAGGTTCGTTATGCACTTCAAATGATTATATTTTAATACTTACATGTTTTATATGAGTGCACGTAATATTTTACGCAGTATAATATGAAACCATAGATTATCAATATTTTCTTTAATGAAAAATGATACATTTTACGAGTTTATTTAATATTTTGACTTCTATTTACAAATACATAACTCTTAATTTTTGCGAATCATGTCATGTCCATATTATTATTTTACTCTTGAATCCCGCGGTGTGGCACGGGTCGTGCCGATCACTGGTTATGACGATTCAGTATCCTAACAAGATGAAGGAAGATTTTGTGGGACTTCAGAATTAATGCTTTCAGCTTATATTTATAATCCACTTCACTTATGCACAAAAACTAAACTATATCACGCAAAACGCCACCAATATTACATAATATAGGGTCAGAAACCTAAGTAAATTAATTAAAAATAAAAACCACAACATGTCACTTCAAAATCCCGCCAAAAACTCTAGGTACAGTTTGTTCTCGAATTTAGGAAAAAAGCTTTTTTATAACCGGTTCTAAGAACGGTTCCTTGAGTGTAAAAAAACCGTGTGGTGTCATGGGACACCAGATAGGAACGAAGTTCCTTATTATAAAATATTAATTTCAAGTTCTATGATAAAAAAAAACTACTTTACAAAATTATCTTAACACATTTATTTACAATGATTTATAAAAATATATAATAATAATATACAAAGAAACTGCTATTTACATGAATAATAAACTCATCACGTAGAGTGTAGACTATACCTTACACACTGTATAGCCACGAAACATAGTCTATACATAAACTCTATGGTTTTGTAGATTTCCCTTGTGTATCTTCGAAGTTGAAGATTCAATGCCAATGAAATCACAATAGCACCTTCCTTGAGATATCCGCTATCCAACAAAAAAACTGGTAATCCAAAATGGTTTTTAAACAAAAAAGTTATTCTATGTTCAGCAAATAAAAAAATTAAATTAAAAAAAATATATTAATACTAAGACTTCTATGTTATAAATTTTCGAATTAAGTTACCTCAGTACAAAGTGAACTCCGAAGTAAAGATTTAAAAAAAAGTTCGAGGCGAGGCTTCGAACTTAGGTCTTCGCCCATAGTAGTGACGATTACGACTGCTAGACTATGAGTACATTTTTAGCTTTACTGAAATTATATTACTGTAACTTTGTTCCAAAAATAATCTTACGTTACGGACGTTTTTTGCCGGCTAGGGTACCCCTCCCCTACACAACGCCCCATAGGAAACTTCGTTCCAAAAAGCGTTTCGTTACGTTTTACGAAAAAACAGAAACGGCCCAGCAAGACAAATTAATATTTATGACCAGGGGGAGAAAAGTTACTATTTCGTTTTATATCAATTTTTTTGATTTCGCCATCTCTTATTTGTGATCCTAATTAATGCATATTCAAATTATTATTATTTTACTCACAAGATGGCACAACGGAATCTATTACACTCTATCTCTGTATTACACTGTCTATGCTAGGGATGAAACGATACCAGTCAAGTATAATACTTTAATTTGATACCGTAGTAGTGAGAAAGAATCAATACTTATTTGAATCGTATAATTTATATTTTCTAAGAATTAAAGACAAGTAAAACCGATCATACTTTTTTACCAAATCTTTTTTACACACTATCAACTGTGTGGTTCGACAGATTAGTAACATATTAAAGTTTAAACTCAAAAATAAAGGATACCATTACTTTCCTTAAATTCATATTAATATATGTCTATTACTACTAGCAGAGATTTATGATATAACGACCGTAGACTTAAAGAACATCGGCATTTTTTGATAATAAAAATATTTATTAAGGTCTGGCAAATGAAAGTAGACTGAAAAAGAGCAGCAAATTTAAGAAATATCAGTATAGCAACCCCAAAATTAGTATGACATACCTGGAATAACCTAATTTGATACTTTATAACATAAAATAATTTGTTTTTGCTGAAAAACTGTATTATTTTATTACTACTTGACTGAATGTGGACAGGTCCAAAAATGGGAATTAGTCTACGAAATAAATCAGTACTGCGGTAGTAGCAACTACTGACCTACCTAGGTAACCTCTTATCAAAAGAAACTGACCACTAAGTTTTTGATAATTACGATTGCTATAAATTCAAGTTCCCAGAAGGATTTGGGGGAGAATTTTGTCCAGCCGTGGTTTAGGGTAGGCTAAGTTAAAAATAATAATATTAAAATGGCTAGGGGCTATTCTCGTAAAATCGAATTTCTAATCAGACAAATTAAACTGAAGTTTCGAGATGTAAAATCACTACCTATATTGATCCAAATCAAAGAAACACATGACATTTCGAAAAATCAGTTTACTACGTCTGAAGCAAAATTAAGACTAGGTATTATGTAGCAATCTGATTAAAAAAAAACAACAATATGTATTCTATAATAATTTTGGTTTATTCACTTTCATAATAAAAATCTGAATTTAAAACTTCCATGTGAAGAGATTCATTAGAATCACTGGAATCACTGTTTTCTACATTAATAATAAAACTTTTTTAGTTATTTTCTTTAATTCTGTCCCTCTCTATATATATTTTTTCGTCATGTGTGACATGATCAGACATTTTCTTCCACTCCTCTGGAGTTATGGTTTCAAACGATTCTGTTATAGCCCCCTCTAACTCCACTGCGGCTAGGGCAATATTTTTACTTGCCACTTTACGTTTAGCCAAACTCCATACCAGCTCAATGGCGTTTAGATCCCAGTGGTAAGGGGGAAGTCGTAATACCTCATGCCCATTCTACTTCAGAAGTTTATCAGCTTCATATACTTGTTCTGGTGTGTTTCGTTTTACAAAACATAGGAGCTCTGCTTTACTTTGATATTCTTCAAACGGAATATCATTCAAAGTAAGCCATTCTCTTATGTCATTTTTGCGATTTTGTGATGTAAGAGCTTTTTTTACAATGGTTGAATGGTAACTGGCATTATCCATAACTATTACACTCGGCTCATTTAAATTGGGTATAAGCTCTTCTCTTAGCCATGTATTAAAGTTTACAGCATTCATGACGTGGTGGTAGTCAACAATTTTGGATTTAGTGCTAAAGACTAACAATGAGTTTAGCACAGGGCCTTTCTCTGATTCATCATGTACAATTATGTACCTTTTCCCTGTCGAAACATTTTCAATTGCACCACTTGTAGATGGAACTTGCCAAGACTTCTTGGGCTTGTAGTTTTTATGAACATAGCTCTGGTCTAAATAAATTATCGACTTTCCTTCTCTGCGTTTCAAAGCCATGGTTCTTAAAAACCGATGTCTCCAGGCAGATATGTCATAACGTTGATTTAACAATGAACGCTCATTCTTATTTTTCTTAAATTCATAGCCATTAGACAATAATAAGTGGCGAAGAGTTTCCCTGCATCCATTAAATCCAATGCTTTCTCCTAATCCCACTAACAGAGTTCTCAACGTAGGAACTTGTTTTCTAACGATGTAAAATTCGTTAATGTTGTTATGGATAGCATCTATGTCGAAACTATCTAGGTCGGACACTGTGGGCTTATGTGGCCGTTTTTTCCCTGGGGTATTCCAGACACCTTCATTTACTGTACCTTCCTTTTTTATTCTTTTTAATGTTGTAACACTCACTTCTGTAAAGAATGATTAGGTGCTGCATTTATAATAGCAAATCATTTATTAGATTATATCTTTATTAAACTTATGTACTTACGAAAAACTTACTAGTGATTGAAACTATTTTATTCAAGTATTGGTTCTGGGTTCTTATCCTGTCTTATTGCTCCAAATCAATCAGTTTTTCAATAGTTTTCACTTTATCAACAACCCCTGCTACATCCACCAGATTTTCTGTAAAAGAAAACAAGTTAAAATTACAATGGAACATTCATTAAGGTATGTTAGATAACCATAATGCATTATTATGAAGCTATTTAACGTAAAATATGCTGAATGTGGATAAAAATAGAGAAATAGTTTTGTAAAAATATAAATAATAATTACGATTTCAAACAAAGTATCAACTTCTAAGCGTCATACTAACCAAAAAAAATCAACACCACACCTAAACAATCTTTTTTCAGTTTGAATTCGGCGTCTTTCTCCTGTTGTTTTTCTTCAAATTTAGAAATCATACGAAACAACATCTCCCTCACTCCATTTTTAACAGTTTTATTCATTTTTGAGTTACAAAAATGTTCAACAAGGTTACAACTAATCACCAACAACACGCCATCTTGTTTTGACAAATTGAATTTGTCATTTTGTCAAACATTGCCATATAAAAAGTCTGCAAATAATTCGAGTGTCTACTTTCGTTTGTCCAGACTCTACTATATATCTGTATGAATTTATTTATATAAAAACGTTATGAAACTTGCATTGTAGATTATTAAAAAAAAAAACGTTTTCTTAGCTCTCCTACAATGTATAACAACTAGGAATTTATTTCAAAGAAACTGAAAATAAATTATCATAAAAGAAGCAGGCGGAAATCGTATTCGAACTAAACTTTAGGTCATTCTTTAAAATTTCCATAAAATTAATTACAAACGAAACCCAATGGAAATAAAATACAAATTTAAAATAAAATTTAGCGCTAGTAACAGTTTAGTAGTAATAACAATTAACAAATGTTAATAAGTAACAATGAAGACATTTTGTAATTTATCAAACTGTTGTAACAACAGTGGTTAAGAATGTGTGGTAAAGTCCTACTATCATTTTCAATTGTATGTTAGTACATTTAGTAGAATTCAACAAAAAATTTGGTACGATCTCATAAAAGAAAAGTGGTTTTATACGCTACTTTTATTAATGTTCTGTTTATGTATGTATCGTTCAAAATGAATGAAGAACAGAACTGTTTATATGACTTCTTGAAAAAATATTTATAATTGTATATAAAAAAAGTATTTTTACTCATTTAAATTCATTACTCAATTCGAGCTGTCCATCACAAACAAACAAACCACTTCGGATATAGAGTTGCGATAAATAAATAATTCGATTTGATTCTTCTGAAATGGACGCACAGGGATAAATGCGACTCGACTCGCTTAGATTACGCTATTGTCGACTCATGGCTTTACTGTGTTACCCACACAGTAGAGGTGTAACTAATATATTCGTATTAGGTACAGCGATTATTATACATTCCACGGACTAATATATTATGATCCACGAATACAGAATAATAGGTTACCAAATATTAGTTAAATAATAGGCACGTGATTCACGATTCGCGCGGTGAGTCAAGACATCAATATACACGTCGGGCTTCGTATGAAAACTGCATGGGTTGGTAACGTTGGTTCTTAACGAATATCAGTGTATTAGCTAATACGGATATTAGTTAGATTCACAGATTAGTTTGTAATTTTTGTATATGGTATCTTTTGATATTTCGTATTATAATAGCGCTTCCTTCAGTTTCTTGTAACTAGCTGCGATTGCATTCATTTTATCGTAGGTATCTATATATTTTTTAGAATTCCAAATGTAAACATTTATTATTTTTTTGTTTAGAATCAACTAAAAAGTCAATCGATTGACGTTTTAATGGACATATAAAAAATCTATAATTGTAATACAAGACATAGTGATATTTTTTAACATAATATATTTTAGTATACCAAAGATTTTGACGTTAACGACAGTCCGTAATCTATAATTAGTAAAATTGAAGTGTCTGTTTGTAATCTCAAAATAACAGTTTTTTTTTACTAAGTGCATATGAAAGTATATACGATACCAATAATAAAAAACCCATTTTTAAAATTCTTGTCTGTCTGTTTGTTCCAGGTAATCTCCGAAACGGTTGGACCGATTTCGACAGGACTTTCTCTGGTAGGTAGCTAATTTTATAGGAAGTAATTTAGGTTACCTTTATTTTAGAAAAAGAATTAGGGTTCCGCATTAATTAAAAAAAAAACAACTGGTCATAGCGAATCAATTTGGGCGCTTAAAATGGCTTACGCTGAGTAAACTATAGAGATACAGCAAATTAACGTACTATATAATTGTAGACATTAAAAATACCTACAAAAAAGTCAGGGAGAGTGTACGTCTATCTTGTAAGGAACACCCACAATAAGCATTATTGTCTTTAAAATAGCCGGGAGTGGGGGAGCAAGATTCGCGTGGGCATTCTGTAATCCACGTGAGCGAAGCCGCGGGCACAGCTAGTTTATTAATACGAAAGAAAATTTAACCACTTTTTCATTTATGTTATATAATAAATATTCACAACAATCTTTTATTTCCTACACACATTCTATAAGTATAGAGAATACTGAGAATAGATTCGCTTAATATCAGTATTAGATTCAAGTAGGTAGCGAATAGCGAATATTGAATCGGTGACTAATATTTGACTAATACCAAATAATAGTTACGGGAGCCTAATACGAGTTAACTAATATATTCCTTATTAGTTATACCAATTAATACCAAAATATCAGCTTAATAAACACCTCTACCACACAGAACAATATACTGTCTAATGAGTGTATGGGTTACCCATGTCTAATCTTTAGTCTGGGAACAAATTTAAGATTTATTTGTCTCTGGAAAAACTCAGTAGAGGTTCCTGTGTACTGTGCTTCATTGGTTCTAAAAAATAATTCTTTTGAGTTCATGAATTTCAATTGAAATAGTACAAAATGTATTCTAGTGATGATTATAACGAGGTACATAGTTTTACTGTAACTTGAAATTATACATGTATAACCTAAAAATACGTAAGCAAAACCATTTTAACTAAATAAACCTTATTATGTTTAGGGGGGCTATGAATCGTACGGAGATTATGAACCGCATACAACTGAACAGACAGATGGAGATTACGACAGGTCCTACTATAAAATGCCGGATATGGTAACTGAAATTTTATAACCATTTCTGTATGAGTAACTATATATTATATTTTTGTATTATTTATAATTGATGTATTTCAGGTCAAAAAGTTTCTAGTCTATTTTCGAAACATGATAAATGAGGGTGTAGCGTATGAGATCTTAAATCTTTATGAAAACACTTTCCCCAAACTGACTGAGCAATATTTTGAGAACACATCTTGGCCCGATGAAGAGGAGGTGGCTCCTGTTGTTGATCATGATCATGTGAGTAAAGCAATATTATTTATATAAACTATAGAGTATAGAATTAAATTTGTATAAATTAGGCACCACTTAAAGCATGCTAGGATTGAAAGTTTTTATAGCTTTCTTCTTAGCCAGCGGTTGTGAGTATATATTACTTATTTTTATTACCACATTTCATGCTAATTTATTTCTAAGAGATGTCACAAATGTATTTAATCAAATAATAATTATTGTTATTTATTTTAGTATCCTTACTTATTAAAATACTTTGTTCCATAGGTATTTATGATCCTGTATAAGGAATTATATTACCGTGATATTTATGCACGAGTGCCTGGTGGCCCTAAGCCTGATCAACGATTCCAGTCCTTCTATAACTACTGTGACCTATTTAATTACATCCTGTCTGCAGAGACACCGGTACCTTTAGAGTTGCCTGACCAGTGGCTTTGGGAATTGATTGATGAATTTGTTTACCAGTTTCAATCTTTTGCTCAATACAGGTGAATATGCAACATGATTTGTATAAAAAGTCTTGATAAAATAAAATTACAATAGTTCTGAAAACTTAGATCTTAGTGTAATCTAGTGGATTAATGAATTATTATTTAATATAGAATTGAAAACTAAATTTTGCGATTGGTTCTGATACATAAATAACTATCTTTCCAGGTCTCGTACCTCAAAACTAAGCCCAGCTGAAATTGAAGATCTAAACACTGAGAACAAGGCATGGAATGTCCTTTGTATTCTTAATGTATTGCACTCTCTTGTTGACAAATCCAATATCAAAAAGCAGCTAGAGGTTTGTATTGTTACTTTTACAGAATATCTTTTTGCATTAGATTTCTGAGCTATTAAAACTGTTATATGACTACAAATACTGTTTTCATGATGTTTTTAATATATTTTTATTTTAGTTTCTGTAATAAAAAATGACATATATGGGAATATCAATTTTATGATTAGGTCTATGCAGCTGGTGGTGACCCTGACTCAGTGGCTGGTGAGTTTGGTAAACATTCACTCTACAAGATGCTGGGATACTTTTCTTTGGTTGGCTTGCTGCGTTTGCACTCTTTACTTGGTGATTATTACCAAGCAATCAAGGTAATTATAATAAATTTAAAATGTACATAAAATATGAATTGTGCATATAATTATACTTGATCAATGCTTTTAGTAATGCACTGGAAGCAAGTGTTATGATTAGTTTATTCAGAATGTTGCAAATAAATAAATTACAATTAGGAATATAATACTTTTTGTTAATCTTACATAAACTATCTATAAAATTTTACTTTATTGTTACATCTCATATATTTAGTAACTCTTCATCTACTAAAATGTGAGATCAGTGAATAAAATAGTATACATGAATATATGTACTGTATAATTAAGTTTATTTATAAACAAATTAAATATGAATTATGCAAATTAAAAATTTATCTAAAGTTTCAATGGATTTTTTCCATAAACAGTTATAAGTTATGCCAATAAAGTCAAAAAGAATGTGAGGCATTATCGAACGCTTGGCAGATAGATGTGAAACATCTAAATTGAATCATATTTTTGTACAAAAATATTAAAAATTATTATATTTTTATGTAATTATTAACAAAAGAAATGTTATAAGTTTAAATTTAGTTTTACACACACATAAAGTAGTGAGTGTGTGTGGACTGTAGCAGAAAGAGAAGTGTTCAATTTAAAGTGGAGAGCTGAGTCAGAAAGAGCTGGCCGAATGCCACTTTGTGATGTCCCATCACATCATATTTACTCTTGTCAATAGTGCCATTAGTTGTTTCACATCAAAAATAAAACATTGAACATTGTCAGGTTTTGGAGAACATTGAACTCCACAAGAAGTCTCAATACTCTCATGTGCCAGCATGCCAGATTTCCACTTCGTATTATGTGGGATTCGCATATATGATGATGCGTCGGTACTCTGATGCAATCCGTACGCTTTCCTCAGCGTTGCTTTATATTCAGCGCACCAAGCAGCTGTTTTCTGCTCGGTCATACCAGAATGATCAGATCAACAAGCAGACTGAGCAAATGTACAATTTACTTGCTATCTGTTTGGTTCTACATCCACAGTGTGTTGATGAGTCTATTCAGCAAGTATGTAGTATCCATTACCTAATATCTATACAATTAATAAAATTTAATTAATTATATACATTTATTAAAAACTGTTATTTATATTATAATTTTATTTTACTAAATACATGTGAAAGAAAATACGGTACTTGTAACAAAACACCAATCTTTCAATTTTTTTGTCTGTTCCGGTTAATCTCCGAAACAATTGGATCTATTTTGACAGGACTTTCACTGGCAGATAGCTGATGTTATAAGGAGTAACTTAGGCTACTTTTATTTTAGGTAAAAAGAATCTGAGATCCATGCAAATTAGAAATGGTGAATCAATTTGGGAGCTTAAATTGCTTTTGCTGAGTAAATCATAAGAGATATATGAAATTAATGTACTACACCATTGTAGACATTAAAAAGACCTACAAAAAAGTCAGCAAGAGCATTATGTCCATCTTCTAAGTATCACCCAAAATAAATATTTTATATCTTTAAAATAACTGGGAATGAGGGTAGTACGATTTGCGCGTAAGCCCATCGAGGGGATCTGTAGTCCACGCGAGCGCAGTCACGGGCACAGCTAGTTCATTGATGTATTTTAATACAAGCATAATAATATTTGATTTAAACATAAAAATATATGTAAAATTTATTGATCACTTGCGAATCTTGCAATGCTCTACAATACACCTTGTGATACTTATAGTATAAGAAAATAAGAAACCATCTCTGAAATAAATCTTACTATATATAGTTCCATAGTTAAGAGTCACCTTAGGCTCCAGGACAAGGCATTGATTTTCAACCAATAAATAAATGCTATTACCAAAAGTAAATATAAAACATTTTTTATAAATAAACACTTGGAATTGTTGATATTTAGTATACTGTTTTGCACTTAGAGTTTTAGCATTTCACACAATCTCGCACTAAATCTAGGGGAACTGGTTCTCAAGTGCAGTGGGTGAGTGGTAGCTATAACCAGATGGGTATTAAATGCCCTACAAACCTATGCTATATAGATATTTATCAAATTTTTTTCTGTCACCAAATACCCAGGCTCATTGTAAGATTCGAATCTTCGTCGACTATACCATTTCCATTTCTTTATTTTCTCGATGACAGTTCTAATTTGATAGTTGTAGTGTTGTGACCAAATAAGTAATGATATCAATCGCATATGTCGATGACGATTCATCAGATTTTGATTAAAATATATAAATAATGATTACCTTTCGTTATAATTATTTCATTTCATTGTTGAGTAACCTACCTATACCTACTTATTTTACAACAACTTTGAAAATTTTGAAGAAGTTTAAATTATCAATCAAGAATTAATACGTGTATCATCTTGTAATGAAATATAATATTAGTTAATAAATTAGTACAAAAGTATCCAGCAGTAGTTTAGTTTCTTACATTTTGTAAAAAAATATCGGGTTTGTTATCGTGATACGTTTATCGATATAGCTCCATCCCTATCAGTTTCTCCGACTCTGGTATAACCTTGTACGTGTGTAAACGTCATATTTCTATAAAATAATGCATACATAATGTAAAAAAGACGCTCGTTCAAGTTTTCACAGGAGCTGTCATCGAGAAAATAAAGAAATGGAAATGGTATATAATGTGGTGTCAAGACTCACGACCAAAACCATGTAAACTAAATAACGCTATGATTTCTTCAAGTAACCAAAGCAAATAATAATATAAACAGAATAAATAACTTTCTAAAATAAAGAAAAAAACCTACTATCAAACATTTTTTTGTTTTAAATTTTAACATTAATATGACCACTGAAGCCCAAATACAAGATTATTGAGTAATAAGGTCTTCGAAACTAAAAAAAAATTATATGGATAATATTGAGTTCAATTTATTATTTTTGATCAACAATTGACCTATTCACTCTTACCAAATTTCCATGAATTTAATTGTAATTTTTTAATGTTAAGGTTCTGAGAGAAAAGAATTACCATGAAAAAATGTTCAAAATGCAGTATGGTGATTTAGGAGAATTTGAAAGTTGCTTCATCTTTGCCTGCCCAAAGTTCTTGTCTCCATGCCCACCGCCAATAGAGCCTGGCTCCAACTATGGCCGTGACGCTGTTAAGCATCAAACTCAGGTGTTCATGGATGAGGTAAATGTTTTATAAAAAGAATATAATCATTTTATATAGGTAGTAGTCATCTATTTTCCTATCACTCTCACAGATTCATAATTATGCAACAATTAATATTTTTAACAATTTTTCAAAATCTATTTGTTTTCTAGATCTTGTTTGTTTAGTATAGTCTTTATTTGGCTGAGGTTTAGGCGAATTTTTGAACAATTATCAACTTTCGTCATGCAGATTTGTAAGCTGGTGCAGGATCTTGTAGTACCTTAAAATTATGCTGAATCCCGCGGGAATGCGGTATCCCACTTCACTGGACTGCAATCCCCATTGTAGCTATATGATTCACTTTTATGCCCATTTAATTCAAGCCAAAAATATGTTTTAGGTTCGTCAACAAAAAATGTTACCCACCATCCGTTCCTACCTCAAGTTATATACTACCTTACCAATGGCTAAGCTTGCTGCGTTCATGTCTGCCGCCCGCGGTGGGGATAGAGATGCGGCCCGCGAGCACGCTGCACTCGCTATCCACCTCCTGTGCTTTAAGCATAAAATGAAGAACGTTGTTTGGACTAAGGGCCCCAGTGGCCTTGATGGAAAGTTCCAAAGTGGTTCTGAGGTGAAAGAAAATATTTAACTCTTAATATTTTTCAGATGTATCATCAAAGTATATAATGAATATTATTCATAATTATATAATTATGAATAATAGTGCACTTGCTGCTAATATAACAAAAATTAGTGACTGACCAAAAGTTGATTTTCAGCCGAAACTGAAGTTGAGTTTCTATTTTAATTTCTGCAGGAACCTAAATTTCATTTTTTGAAGAAATCTTATTTTTATTTTTTACTATTTTCTAGGCATGCACTACATACATGAGATGCTAATTTAATAAAATAAAATATTTAAAGTAGCAAAATTATAATCTATATTTATTTGTTTAACTTTTCTAGAAATTAGAGCAGTCACACATTGAAGAGTAAACATTGTATATCAGTTGCTTGGTTACACACTGTTTACAAACGTAAAACAATATGTCAAATGACGAAAAAAAAACACTCTTAGACTATCCAACCTTTGCTAATAAAGCGGTTAATATTTTAAATCTTTAAAAATCACAATAGAAGTCGTAGTAATAAAATTATGCGCGTTGTCAGATAGAAGAAAGAAAATCTATTTTAATTGCCGTTGCGAACTGAATTAAGGGTCATCTGGCGCCTATGCCTTATCATAGACACGTCAGTTTCGGCAAGGCTGAAGTTTCTGGTCTAAACGAAGTTTAACAAAAATGTCAAAATATGAGGCAATAAGATGGTGATAGTTGTGCAAAAAATTACATTTGAAAATAGCTAACATGTGCAAATTGGTTAGGGTAGTGTACTATGCATCATGTTTACCTATAAAAGGTATACTATAGTGTAATTAATCCTGTAAATTACATGAAACATTAATCATCAAACAAACTAGTACAAGTTAATATTTTAATCCTGTTGTGTATGTAATTTAATAAAGCACATTTTATATTGCAGTTGGATTTCTACATCGATAATGACATGATACATATTGCAGATACAAAAGTGGCTCACCGCTACGGTGATTTCTTTATACGCAAGCTTCTTAAATTCGAGGAACTTAACCGCAAATTGCATCTTATTAAAATCTAGATGATGTAAAAACCAATTTCTAAAAATTATTATATTAACAAGTTGCAATGTAATCACGATTGGTTTCTATAAATAAAATTCACTAAAATTTATAATTACAAAGTTTTATTTATTATTATGTTTTAGATGCATAAGGCACATATTTTCGATTTTTTTTATAAAACCTTTTTGGTTCCTCTATCACGATTGGTTGTCTTTGTAGAGTCTCTGGATAGACATCTTTAAATTGTTGCCAAGGATGTTCAGGTTTCAATGCCTCTTCAAAGTTTACTTCCTTTAAAAATGTTTTATATTCTTTTGAAAATAAATTGAAAGATTTAACAAAGTCATTGTCTTTCTTTTTCTGAAATAAATATATTTAAATTAAGTCTCACTTATTTCTCGCTTTTTTTGAGATAACAGTATATGTATAAGAATTAGAAAAATCAAATTACACAAACGATAAACTATAATACACAAGTTCTAAACATAAATTGCTTTGAAACTTTTTCTTCTTGGTTTTATGGCCTTTTACCCTTCGATTATGTTGCCCAGTTGAATCCAAAGCATTTTAATTGAAGAAACAATCAATGAAGTTGTATACTGAAATGGCGTCAGTACAGGATTGGACAATAACTATTATTTTATGAAAAGTTTAAATAAATTTAAGTCAAACAACTACAACATTAATTTCAGGTGTGAATATCTCACGACATCTAACCAACATCACTGCCATGGGGACCTTAGGTACAAAATAACAAGCTAAGATAAAGTAGTAGAGAGAGCAGTTCTTCTAGAATCGCTGATTTCAGGCCCATAAATGTATTCCCTATAATAACTTGCATGTACATGTTGAATTACAGGGATTAACCAGAGTTATTAAGTAGTTGCATCACAACAACTCAATAGATGTCTTGGCAGTTGCTGAATTGCATTTCATTGATTGCAATATGCTTACTATTCAGATAGAATCAGTTCAACGCAGAATGTGAATGCAAGAAATAGTATATTTTAAAAGATAAATAATAATTTTTACCTGTCTAATAATGTTTGTACAGTTTCTAATGAATGTTTCCAAATGTTTTAGGAATATATCATTAATTGGTATATTTTCCTGTTTGACAATATTTAATATATAGCTGACATATGCAAAATTGCTATGTGCAGTACCTTGTCTCAATAGAGAACTTAGAATTACTATGTTCACCCTGAAATAAAGAAAACCATTTTGTAAATAACAATAATCTCATAAATTATAGAAACTACTTGAATCTTGCATAAAAAGAGTTCAATGATTCTGAAAGAAATTAAACAGATTTGATAAGGATAGATAAAAGTGTTGCTCCATCTTATTTTATGCCTACATCAATAGAGAAATAGCGTGAAGATAAATAGATGGAACAAATTTCTAATTAGACATTATTTATATTAGCAATGATGGCTCAACAATAGCATATATGGATGCTATGTTAATCAATGTGAGCTTGAATCCCTGCAATGAGCCTGAGCTTCCAGTGAAGGAAAACATTGTCATGGAACCATAGAATGGTGGTGAGGCATTTTTTAGCTACCACCCTCAAGTTGAGAATCTGTCACCAAACACCTATAGGTGTGTTCCGGCAGCTGCCCTTGAGAGCCAGCCTGTTGACTAGGCGGCTTAGCATGTTACAATGTTGGGCTATATTTACAGTTAAAATCTGGTGAGATTCTAGCCAAAAAAAAACCGATCATGATTTTTTATTTAAAGAATAATTATAATGGATTAATGACAAAAATAAAAACCAGTGTAGGTTCATTCAGTCAATAGTCAGATTAATACTTCTTTAATTAGCCTCTTTAATGGAATTCATGAAGAAAGTGTCCACAAGTGACAATACCTAAGTCCATTGGGAGCACCCTGGGCAGTCAGTCCGAATTACACCACTGACTGAATAACTTTTTCACTATGACTTAAGCCCTTTTTCCCACAACTGGGGTCTCTATTTCTATTTTAACAAATTTATTATATTTCTACAAGTAATTGTTAGTAAATAAAGAATTATACAATTACTTGACTTGTTCTTGCTTCATTTCAATTAAAAGTTTCTCTGCTCTCTCTTTGGTTTCACAGGCTAATGCCAATACACCATATGTCATAATATTTAATTTTAATTGGAGTTTCTTTTTAAGAGGATATAGTTTTTTACGCAACTTATTCTCTTTTTCAATTATTTCTTTCACTTCCTGCAATAATTTTATTAAATATTATAAAAGAAAAGAATGTACATACATAAAAACTCCTTTGAAAAACTTTTAATTATTTCTGGACAAATTGTGATTTTTCTTCTAGCATAATATATTATTCATTAATTAATAAACAACAAGAACTGCCCATAACACTTTTAGAAATAATTATAATATATATATCTAAAGATGGGAAGTATAAGGTTGTCAGAATTGTAAATATTATGTACTAACTGTGCCCTGCGGTTTCACATGCATATAACTCAGAAGCAATCCCTGATTGATGATTTCTAATACTTCATTATAAAGAATATTTTTATCAGGCAGCCAGGTGGTCACATACGGCACTACTACTATAGACATAGACCCAAGAGGACTGTTGAATTATTTTAATTTTGCATTATCTCTTAAACTTTGCTTCCAAATAACATGCTGTAAAAGACAAAGTTTCTGTGTGTGAAATTGTCCTCAAATTTTTTTAAATTTTTAGTCTTCAACATTTTTTTTTTCCAAATACCTAATTTTGGCATATGTGTAAGAGATAGATGTATTATGCTATCACAGACTTTTTTTTAGATATACTAATGAGCAATATTTATGTAGAACACATTATATTTACCTATCATTAACAATTAAGCCAGCACATGCGGATAAAAGAGTTCGCGAGGGCTTCTATTTCTGACTTACGTAACAAAAATCAATAATTAAGGTAGCATTCCTCGTGAGTCTGGTTATCATATATAAAAAGATTTTTTTAAATCCAAGTGGTAGTTTCAGAGATGTGTGTTAATCTATTCCTCTTTATTACATTAGTATAGATAAAAGAAAACTACTAGAAGAAATTATTTACTGTGAATTATAAATGTGAATGGAACAGTAGACCAATGCTAGTTATAAAATAAATACAATACTTACAAATGCAGAGTCATATTCAGATCTGAAGCATCTCTTTTTAATAAGAAGATTATAGAAATCAATATCAGCTTTAATTGCCAATGATTTCATTGTATCCATAAGTTTATTTTCTGCTTCTGTTGTATTATCTATTAATGGAAGCATTTGAGTAAATGTTTTTATATCTGGTTTAACATTATAATGTTGCATTTCTTTTAAAAAATCTCCTTGACCACCCACCACAGCAAATTTATCTTGTAATGTTTGAACTTCTTGCAGTGCAAGTACATGGTCCATGTGTATTACCTTTGATAATAAATTAGGTACTGTTCTATCATTCCTTGGCTTTTGTTTTCCATCTACTAACTCTAGATAAAAATTGTTCTTATCTAGTTCTTTAATTCCCTCTAAAGATTTACTCATTTCTTTCTCCTTATTAACAGAATCAATGTTTGATACTCTATCATGATCTTCAGTTTTATTCTCTTTAAGTGTTTCTACTGATTCTGGGAGATCTTTATGAAATTCTATCACTGTAGAATGGCTGTTTACTTTAGTGAAACTCATATTATCTCCATTTAACATTTTTATGTTATCATTATTTTGGTTATGAGAAGATGTCAACATTAAATAATTTTGTGAATTATTTAACATATTTTGTTCCTGAATTATATAAATGATTTCTTCTATATCTTTTGTTGAACCTAAATTACAGTCCTTAACACATTTTAACATTAAATTAAATGAGTATATGTTTGGTTTTTCTCTTAATTTCAACATTTTCCTCCAAACAACAATTGCATGTCTCAAACCATTCTCCTTGTCTGATATACAAGCCTGAATGAGATGATTCAATGTGTGCACTCTAATTTTAATTTTTTGTGCAACCATTTCATCTACCAATTTAAAGGCATTAGGTAAATCTCCACAGCGACCAAAAGCTTTTATCATTGCATTATAATTTGTTAAATTGGGCTTCACTCCTTTTTCAATCATTAAATCCCTGAGCTGTCTTGCATGTTTTAGTCCATCTGATGGCCAAGGACTATTACTACAAGCTTGGAACAAGCATGTATATGTATCTCCAGTAGGCATTAAACCTCGTCTTTTCATATCATTAAACAATTTGAAGGCTTTCTTTGTGTAACCAACATCGGCACATGCACCAATTAATATATTGTAAATGTAATTTTCAGGTTTCACTCGATCTTCTTGTAACATTCTTTGTTCTAAAACGTTAATTGCTTCTTTCAGTCTTTTGTGTTTTAAATACTGTTTTATTAAGTCTGCATATTGTTTTGTAGTTAATTTTTGCGTTATCAGAGGCAAGGCACTAAAATAGCGATCTTCTTTTATATCTCCCTCATCTTCTAACACTTCTTTGTGTGTTTTAATTCGTGATAGAGTACCAAAAATATCTGGATCTTCTAAATACAGCAAGTTTTCTTCTGTCCTGGAGTCTTTCAATTTGTTACGGTGTACATTTTCAGGAAGTGCAGTCGCAGTAGTTAATAAATTATGACGAATAATATTTGCACTTTTGATTGCTTTTAATAATTTCAAACACCTGGACGCCATACTTTCTTTTATAAATAAATCGTTTTCATTTTTCTAATTTCACTTTTTTTTGTTTATGTAGTTATTCTAGGTCATTCGAGGTTATATATCATGCTTTCCATCAGAGTTAAATAACAATGAATAACAATCATTCCATCATAGAGTAGATTAATCTAGGGCTATGAAAAAAATCGATTTAAAAATTTTTATTCATTAATATATTATTATTTTAAATACATCGATTTTTTTCTTGATAGATATAATTTTTTTTTGTTACAGAAGGTATTCAATCAATCTTCTTACTAACTTACCAACTAGTACTCTTTATTGAAAACCATTACTGCCATTATCAAGTGAATATAGTGTCCTGTTTTAGATTAGAACGAATTAAGCAGAGATAAATAACAGAATTATGTATCACAACAAGATGGTGGCTCTTATTACAATTTTCTAAGTAATTTTTGTGGCACATCAAAATATATGCTTCCAGTTTATATTTATAATCCACTTCACAGTACAATAATCAAGCTATATCACACAAAACGCTATCAGTATTACATAATATAGGGTCTAAAACCTAAGTTAATGAATCTATTATAATATTATAAAGCTGAAGACTTTCTTTGTCTGTTTGATTGGATGAACGCGCTAATCTCAGGAACTACTTGTTCGAATGGAAAAAAGTATTTTTTTTTAGATATCCCATTGTTCGAAGAAGACTATAGGCCATATAACATCACACTACGACTAATAAGAGCGGAGCATCAATGAAAAATGTTGCATAAACGGGGAAAATTTATTGCTATCGAGAGCTTCCATTGCATGCGCTGCGTAAATTGTTAAAGTTACGCAACAACCATGTATGACGGTTTAGGGTCTACTGTGTACTCTAAGATTAGGTAGTTTGTATAAATGAAACATACAATCAGAAGGTTGAATATAAAGTGTATTTGTTACTAAAATATTCGGGTTTTTTTTTTAGAACTGGGGCCCTATCCAAAAACCGAGCCGCTGCGGCTTTTACAGCTTCACCGGACTTGGGGGCGAGCGCTTAGGGCACTCAGCCGCGAAAGTTTGTGACGACCCGCACGAGGGTGCCAGAGTGGCCGAACATCGGCTCGGGCGGTCGTCGCGAGTGCGAAAACGTCGCGATCTATCTAATTCCCTAATCCTAAGAGAATTCGAACTAACTAACATATACTCATATGCACGTTCCCCTCCTCCTGGGAGGAAGGAGGGGACCATGCGTATGTGTATTTAGTAATCGGAATGGTTTTTCTACATTAACTAACGCAATAGTCTAACTAGCGCAAAAAAAGGTCCCTTACAGAACCTATGTACCTGTGTGGTGTGCACGTGTGTGTGTTCATACGTGTGTAATGTTGTATGTGGGTAGATAAGTGTTGCACGTATAGTGTCACTTGTATCGCGCGGGCGGCTGCCTGACCCAAGGGCTTCACACCGAGGAACGGACCTAGGCTTGGATTGCCGCTAGACAGGGTGGACGTGACGGGTGTGCGGGAGCGAAGTTGACCGCCCATCCTCTGCGGAGAGAACGGTGGTTACGCGGGCGTGGGCGGTGGCACGCTCTGTTTGGAGAGGCAGTGGAATAGAACGCGTTTGCTGTTTTGATTTTGTCGAGCGGGTCAGTGAAGATATTACGCGGCCGGCGTTTACTCCGGCAGGCATTAGGGTCAGGAACATATGAAGCTGCCGCTTTGATTAAAGGATTCGCGTGGTTCGACGCGGTGTCGAAATAAGAGCGAGAAAGGTTTTTGTGAATTTGTTAGTTGTGAATACCTAAGACAATGGCCGTTTTCCAGGCGACTGGAAAATAGCAGTGGGCTATGGCTACATTGAAGATGCAGACCAATAGAGCTATGAGGTGATCAGGAAGAAGTTTGAGTACTTCATTCCTGATCCCATCGGGACCTGGTGACTTTTTAAGCTTAAGGCTTTTGAGTACGGCACAGACTTCCTCAGAAGTGACTTGAGGACAGGGACTCTGTCACGGGGAGCTTATTCAGCACCCCCACGCAGGCTTCGATATCTTCGACTTGGTCGGTGTTTGCATTGACACTGTTTGGGGAGCACTGGCTCTCCAAGCAGGCGGCACGGCACTCCACCTGATCGGCGCTTTTGAACTCGGTTGTTGTACCGGGACCCCTTTCAAGGGGTGCATAAGAGGGGAGGCATGTATTTTAAGTTCATGGGCTATTTTCCATTAAATCAGATGTGACGGCCTTAGCCCTTCGACTAAGGTGTCCCATCTGTGACTTCTGAACTCGGTTATACGGGCTTTAACCGCTCTCTGGAGTGCGCGTAACCGTGCGCGGTTTGCCTCGGTCGGATAAGAGTCATGCGCACGAGTCGCAGCGTTCTTCTCCGTCATCAACGCTCGCACGTCGGCAGGGAGTACGAAGCGGCGATCGTTCGCCGCTTCGACCTCTCTCGAGGCCTCTCCGACGCTGACTTGGAAGTCGTCGACTAGGGAGTCGATCGCGAGATCTACGTGCGCAACTGGCTCCAATACGTCCGGGACCCTAACGAGACTGGGCGAGGACTGCCTATCCGCGAGGTAGTATTTGAGTTTGGCATAGTCAACCATTGTGACTGAAGGAGGGCTAGAGTCATCTAGTTGACCTAGCTGTAGGATGACCGGGCGATGGTCGGAATCGAGGTCGTGTACGACCCGAATGAGTCGTACCTGAAGCGCGATATTTTTCAGTAGGGCAATTTCAAGCACTGTCGGTGTACAGTGATCTTGAAAGTGGGTGGGAGTGGGAGGTGCTATGACGTCAAAATTTAACTCGTCTGACAACCCTTCGAAAATAACCCCATTGCTGAAGTCTCTCCAATTGTTGAAGGACGTGTGTCCACTTTTATGGTCACCTGCGATAATGACCGATGTGCCGAGCGAAAGTAGCTTCTCTAGGTCAGACCTGAGAGGTACTTTCGTCGGTGAGAGGTACACGGATACTTCCATATTAGTAAGTATCGGAGGATCTACCGGCATGCAATACAACGAGCGCTTGTAGTAAATGAGAGTGCCGCCCCCTCGGCCGTCACGGTCATTTCTAACAATGTTGTAGTTTGCAATACTCGGATTGTGTTTACCACGCTTTGAGAGCGTTTCCTGTACTAAGAGAACGTCTATTTGGTGATCTTTAAGAAAAGTCGCGACGAGATCACGCTGCGGATATAAGTTCCGCGCATTAAAAAAGGAGATGTTTAGGCCTCTCGGCTTGGGCCTAGCCATTGAGAGGCCTGAGGTTGTTGGCTTCGCGATCGAGACGCTGTAGCGTCTCTACGAGCCGGGGAAAGGCAAATACGGTTTCGACGAAACCGTACTGCTCCAGATGTGCCTTGTATGCGAGGACCTCGCGTATCTCGTGCTCACGAAGGAGCGAGAGCATGAGGTCATCTTTTGTGACATGGGTGGAGGCGCGGGGATATCCATAGCCATGAGTGGATTGAGCAGAGGTTGTGACCGGAACCCTGAGGCGGGGGGTGCCCTCTGAGGGGCAGCCTGCTAAGGGCGGCGAAGGTGCGTGGTGCGCGGGGCTTTGGGGCATCCGCGATAGTTCGCGGGATGTCCCTCCTCCTTGCATAGTACGCAGCTCGGGGGGGTGGTAGAGTCACGCTGACGCGTGCACTCCCTGGTTGGGTGATCCTCTAGGCACTTAACGCACCTCGGACGTCAGTAGCAGTTGCGAGCGGAGTATACGCCGGAGAGCTCGCATACCTGCTCGAGATTAAAGATTTTTTTGCCTTCCGGCGTCTTATCTACTATTAAAACGAGCAGTTGAAGGGCTCGTTTTTCCTTGTTGTACATCCGATGTACTTCTCGGATGAGGAATTTTTGTTGTTGGAGGGAGGCGAGGACTTCCTCGGGTGTGATTTCAACGGGGATTCGTCGAAGCACCACCCGCAGGACTCGCTCCTCTTCGAGCGCGAATGTGTAGTAGGGGGTAATCCTACTACGGAGGAGGGTAGTGAGTTTTCGATGGCTGTCTGGTGAGCTCATCTTAAGGGAGATTCCGGTCGCGATATTACGCACCTTGAACGATCTTGAACGATTTGAGCTCGTTAGTTAATTTTGTCCAGACTGCTTTGTCATGGATTATGATTGGCGGGGGTCTTTGCTTTTTACCGACGACCGGTTCGTCGGTATTTGAGGAGGGCGCGTGGGCGGCGGAGCCGTTTGCCGTTTTGGCAGTTTTTATCGCGTTTGTTTTCTCGATGGGGCTGTCACGGGACGCGCGTTTCCGGGATTTGACGACGGTGAAGTCGTCATTGTCCGCGGCAGCTTCGATCGGGATTATGACCGGTTCTCGGAAGTGGAGCGAAAACTCCATTTCCGAGGAAGGGGTTGTGCTAACCGGGGAGTCCATATCTAATTCGACTGGGAGGGCCGAAAAAGAATTAGTGAGGGGTGTTGTTGCCGCGAGGGCAACTGGTTTAGCGGGGCGGCCATAGGGGCCGGGGGTAAATGATCGCTGTTGCGATTTCGCCCGGGACATACGTGGGGCGCGACTCGTACTTGCGAGGCTGGAGGGGTGGGGGTACTCGGTCGTGGGTACCGAGGCAGGCCGCGCGAAACCGGGTGGCGCGGCGGCGGGTGAGATCGCGGCGGAGGTGGAGGAGATGGCGTACGCGGCATCAACGCTCTGATTGGTCGATGGCGGACGTAGTGAGTCCGCCATCTGTGACCGAATAACATACTCGTCACTGAGCGCTGGCATGTGCAGGGCTACGAAATTCATAAACCGCTAGTGTTCGGCTTCCAGCTGTTTAAATTTAGACTCTAAGTCTACGTAAGCTAATAAATCTGCCATCGCGGTGACGGTTTGGAGGACGGGGGAGTGAATTTATTCACCTCCCTGCCTGGAAGGCAGGGGGTACGCCGAATAAGTTTAACGAGCTATCCGAGCCCGGAGCAATGAGACCTGTATGTCGAGGTGCAATGACGCACAGGAAAAGAACCTAACGTTTCCCTAGGGGAGTCCCTAACAGTCTCGTGGCAGAGGATGCAGGCCGGTATAAACCGTGGCTCCGCCCAAACAACCACGAGGATGGATGGTAAGGATAGGAAGGGTTGGGTAGGAGACACCTGGGGCTTAACTATGCAAAAAGGCAAAGGCTAAGATTCCCAGGCCCGTCCGAGTTATCGTTTACCTCAAAAGGAGGTAACCGGAGAGCGCTCGGGTCACGCCCCGTTCGTTTCGTTAACACCGCTAGGTATCCGACGAACGACCACTAACCGTGGATTTGCGTGCCTCTGGAAACAAGATTCGCGCTGAAAAGCGCGTTTGTTGTCGTACTGAGAAGTACGGTTTTTCGTGTGCACCGAAGTGCTACACGAAATGTGCGAGCGAGACGGCGCTATGCGCGCAACGAGTACCTAGATACTCGCTACACAACAATAACACCGTCTTCACTACAAAACGCGGTATGAAAAGCTTAAAAAACCAGCTTAAAACCGTGTGCTTTGAACCGGCAGGCCTAGGACCGGGTCCGTGGATCAAAGCAAACAAGTCGTAAACAAGTTCAAGCGAGATATTCAGATACCGATCGAGAGCACGAGCGGACACGTCCGTTCACACCACCGGTCGAAATCGGAATCCAATCGAATCAATCTAAAATGTTCGGGTCTTTATACCCGAACATATGTATCTGTCAGAGTGGGAGAATCCGGTCCCTTGTTCCTAGCCCAACAGATGCGGTAGCGGGTCGAGCGCCATGGTGCCGAAGAGCGTCCGCTTGGGGTATTGTTCTCGGCCGATCCCTTTCGTTATTAATGTTGCGCTATTGTGAAGACGAAGTATCGGCGCCAGTCTTTCGGGTGGCATCCTGGGGAGCGCTTTCTCAATGTGGTAGGTTCGCATGTGCTTAACGCAAGGATGAGATCGTATTTGTGATTGATAATATTTAGCTTGGTAGCAGCTACAACGGAATTGTTTCTCTTAAAAAGTAAAAATATCTGTGATAGCATTTTGCTACCTTTTATACTTGACTCAATGTAACCTTTTTTATGGTAATAAAATTTGTTCTAAAATAATGCATTATTTGCGAAGATCTTTCTATAAACATGGTATTAATTTTTATTGAAATAAATACAATATTCATCACAAGTATTTCATTTTGACCAAATTGTCCTTGACATTAATTGATTTCAATAAATATCTTAGGAGATATCACAGTTTTAAAATAACTCCTCAGCAAATTAAAGAAAGTTTAAGCTCTTTTAGAATTGTATTATAGGTACCTATGACTCACTTTTTCTAACCCTCTATCTCTCTCTTATGTGACGCAGACGAAGTTGTGCGGGTCAGCTAGTTAAAAATAAAAACCACATCATGTCACTTCAAGATCCCACCCAAAACTTCAATCGCCCTTAAATATCACCCATAAATATCGTTATTTATAATATAATTATTCACCCGTGTTCATTTTATACGACAAATGCCGCAAAGCCAACGCACCCGCGTACCCCATCATAATTGTTCTTCCCACAAGTACAAATTATATTAATTTTTCATTATCCCCTAAACTATATGTCCAATTAACATGCTATAAAGCGAAATATTTGACTTCATAAAATTGTCATTATTTGCCATGTCTAAATATTTTTAATTTTTAATAATTGTTTATCATAAAACATAGTATTGTGGCTTATATTATATAAAATATAGGCGTATGCTATCGGGGACTAGTTTTTAGATATATAAAAGTACTTTCGATATGTACATGGATTACAATTTCTTTAACCTGTCACTACATTTTATAACAGAACTATCATGTGCTCAATAAATAAATCATTATTAAACTCGTTTTTTTTTCACTTCTAATCTTTTAAGAATATTACTCGAAACCAAGTAATATCAATACTTTTGGTTCTATAAATTTGGTTCGATACTTTGCATCAAGTAGTTATCGATACTTTTTAGAATTTGCGGAACCATATTTATCGGAACAGGTAAAAGTAACAGGTATTTACAATTTACATATTAATAATAGTTTGGAGCTGTTATTGGTTATCTAAAAAAAGCTGTAACTAAACACTAGGTGCAACCTGTTCCACATACTAGTGAGTAGGCGTGAGCTATAACAAGTGAAATAAGATACCTGTTACTCCTGTTCCTGTTGCAGAGAAATAACAGTTCCAATAAACTGTTCCAGAATAACAACCTGTTACGCTTTAATTGGGATATATCGCACCCCCGCGCCTGTGCGAGACTGTCACTTAAGCAAAAATGCAACTTTTCAGGAGAAGCATTTAAAATGTTGACATCTCAAAAAATAATGATTATTTCAAGATTTAGACAAGATGAATAGCTTTTACTACAACGTCAACTTTTAACTTACTTTTGAATAAATAATGACCACTTAATATTGTAATAAGATACTATACGACTATTTTAAACTTTCCAACCCCCTCAGAAGTGACGTTGTGGCACTAAAGAAAAATAATAACTGTAATTATGTCACACTGAGTTAAAAAGAAAACAAGAACAAATTGTTTACTTAGGTTTATTTTAAATCACAAATATGCAGGGTTTTTCTCAACAACATACGTAACTTTTGTCTAAGTACCTATGCTCCTAGATCCAGTTACTATCTGAATTCTAAGTTTAATCAGACTTGTGAAATCACAGCAAGTTAATCACCTATAACTTTAATAATTCTTATTTGCGAAGTATTTAAAAAAACCTTATTTGATATATGTATTTAAAACGATTAACATAATTATACTTCAATATTTTGTTCTCAGCACGTATTAAAAGTAAAAAAAAATTAAATGAGATCTTTAAGAACTTTTCATAGTACTTTGGTACTATGTTTGTCTCTACCAAATTCAAAAGATCCGCGCTTCTTGCGTTCTGTAATAGCAATCTTCGAGGTATACGAGTCATTGTAGTTACAAAACTAAACTTTCAAAGATATTCAAATATTGGGGAAATAATGTCACAACTGTATCTTAGGTCCATTAAAGCTCCGAATCAAAAAAATATTATGTCGTAAAAGTGTAGCTCCAAGATATACTTACAATTGCGGGTGGACCGCGCACAACTGACCAATAAAACGATGTTGCTCCCAGCGTTGTCGTGATTCGCAACAAAACCACAATGACACTCACGCCCTCATACGGAAACTATGTGTAGTACAAAAGTAACGTTAACGCACCCAGTAAAGGGGTGCTTTAGGACAGTTATTACATATTTAACTTATTATTGCTGTTTTTGCAAAAGTGACAGACTCGCACCGGAGGTGCGATATGTAATAACACATGTAACCATAGAGTAATACTATTGGCTTACCGTATACTTATAACATACAAGCTGGTACCCGCGACTTCGTCTGCGTATTATTGGATATACACAGATAAGTCTTGGAACACGACAAAGCAAAAGAAAATCATGAATGGGTTTATCATTGTTTGTATCGTATTGTCATTATATGCCAATATCAATCCAACACATTAACCATCCCAATTAAACTTACAACAGTACAAACAACAAACTTACAAACTTTACATTTATTATATTCGTAGGATAACACTGGTTAAACTATGACTTTTACCGGGATAAAAATTACCCTATATGTTATTTCAGGTTATAGAATATCTGTGCGCTAAATTCCATTCAAATCCGTTATCCGTTTTCACGTGGTTGAGTAACAAACATACAAATTTTCCATTTATTATATTTGTAGAGTAACACTGGTTAAACTATGACTTTCACCGGGCATTTCAGTGAGGGTGGTTTGGTCGAGACGGTATAACATCTTCGCGAGCCTGGGGAATACAGTGATGGTCTTGAGGAGACCGTACTGTTCGAAGTGGTCATTGTAAGCAATGAAGTCTTCTATGGTGCGCTCGCGTAGGAGCTGGATGAGCCCAGGAAACGGAAGCGCGGGACACGGGAGCACGGGGCACGGGAACGCGGGGCGCGGGTGTGTCCATAGCAATGAGCGGCTGTGGTCTGGGGCGAGGGGCCCATGTGGCCCGAGTGGCGCGCACGTGCTGGGGTTGCACACGGGGTGTGGAAGGCCTACAGTCGCCTGAGTGCAGCGAGGGTTCGGAAGGGAGGGAAATACTTCCAGGTTGAGCAGAGGCTGTGGCCTGAGGACTGAGGCGAGGGGCGGGAGGGGGCTGTGTGGAGTCACGTTGACGCGTGCACTCCCTAGTCGGGTGATCCTCTAGGCACTTTACGCACCTTGGACGAAGGTAGCAGTTGCGGGTGAAGTGCCCGTACAACTGACAGTTGTGGCATTGTGTGGGCATGTGGTTTTTGTAGGGGGGCTCTCCAGAGACCCCGGAGATACCACATATTTTGTCTACGTTGAAGATTGCCTTGCCCTCGGGAGTCCTATCTAGGATTAAAACGAGCATTGGAAAGGCTCGTTTTTCCTTGGAGTACATACGATGTACTTCTCTAATAGGGTAGGCTTGCTTTTTTATAGAGGCGAATACCTCCTTTGGTGTGACTTCAACCGGGATACGGCGAAGTACCACGCGGAGGACTCGCTCCTCTTCGAGCGCATATGTGTATTAAGCGAACTTCTTTCTACGGAGGAGGTTGGTTATCTTACGATGAGTATCGGCCGAACTCATTGTGATTGAGATTCCATTCGTGATATTACGCGCCTTGGAGTATTGGAGTTTGAGCGATCGAAACTCTTTTTCCAGTTGAGTCCTGATGGCTTTATCTTGGACGATAGGTAATTGGCGGTGTCTTTGTTTTTTTAAATTGAATTAAACATTTCATCACGTTTTGTTCTTAATAAAAAAAGAACACTATAATTAAAGTATCGTGTAGAATAAATACTAAGTTTCGAACCGAAAGTATCAATACTTTTTGCGGATCCTTATCTCTAACGAGTTCACGTAACCTAAAATTACGGCGTGTTTACATGTTTCTGTCTATTATTTTATTTACATAATTTGTTTTATATATATACAGTTTTGTGCTGTGATTTATAAATAAGACCACGTTTTATCAAAATGTCCCGTGAAAACGACGAAAGTATGAATACGAGTTCTTCCGAAGAGGAGGATGATCAGATGGAAGAAGACAAAGAGGATAGAGAGGGAGATGATCATCCAAAGACTTACCTTCCCGGCCAACCTTTAAAGGACGATGAGCAATTGATTTGTGATCAGTCGGCGTATGTGATGCTTCATCAGGCGCAGACCGGTGCTCCATGTCTTAGCTTCGATATAGTAACAGATAATCTCGGTAATGATAGGCATGATTTTCCTATGACCGCTTACTTGGTTGCTGGTACTCAAGCTTCTAGTGCACATTTAAACAAGTAAGTATTATAACATTAATTGGTACTTTAAAACTTTTTGGTTATATATGTAGATTTCAATGACAGTACAACATACAGCTGTTCTGTTGAACTGCACTCAAGGCATTGCACATATTTCTATTATGTAATGATCATCTTTAGCACATTACTTTTTTCCACGGAAATGTTATTGGCCTTGGTATACCTGTAATTTTACTTTCTTTTATATTTGACAGACTCCACACAAGAATTCATAATTGAAGTTTATATTATGAGAATTATTGTCATTGACTTGTAACATTGAGGAAGTGAAAACTGAATACTTTCCAAAAGTGCAAGATAACTATTTGAATGTATGTCTAATATATTGTTACACCTGCTAGTTTTTGTGTGTTCCAATTACACTTGTCAAAATTAAAAATTTCTGTTGTATGTACATACTTAAACGCATACTTTATTTTATGTGGTTACTATTGTAAAGAAAAGGATGTACTTACTTTAAAATCAAACTTTTTAACATTTAGATTATGGGAAAGTATTTATAATTAATAGAATCAGTACTGATTCTAAAACAATACTGTTACTAAAAATTAGATTATATTTCAGTGTTTTAGTAATTAAAATGTCTAACTTGCATTCTACATCAAAGGCAGAGAATGATCAGGAATCAGATGAAGAAGAAGAAGATGATGATGATGATGATGAAGATGAGGATGAAGAGAAGAAACCACAGATGACATTTTCATTTATCAAACATCAAGGATGCGTTAATAGAATTAGGGTAGGTATTTTATTATTTTTCCAACATAAATAAGAGTATTATATAAAAACACATTATGTTCCTTCTGAATTTAATTTATTAACTAAAATGATTTATCTGGATTTTTGTTACACATTGAAAGTAAAATTCATAACACATCTCATTTTAGAAAGTATTTTATACATGCAAACCTTGCAAGGGTTATGTGTAACATAATAGTGTCTTTATATGATTTTTTTGGGTTAAGAAGTTTTTTTCCTTTCAGGTGACAAATTTTAAAAATTCTGTATTAGCAGCTACTTGGTCTGAGCTTGGAAGAGTGGATGTTTGGAATATAACCCAGCAGCTTCAAGCAGTTGATGATCCTACCCTTCTTGAGCGATATAATTTGGACACAGTGACCAACCCTGTGAAGCCACTCTATTGTTTTAATGGTCATCAACAGGAAGGTTTTGGCATGGATTGGTGTCCCACAGAGCCAGGAGTAAGTTTAATTTTATAATAATACTATAAAATATTGGTAAATATTTAAGAAGTAATCATGGCTCAGTGGTAATGTGTATGTGATCAATGTGAATTCCAATCCCTACTATGAGCCTGAGTTTTCAGTAACGGAAAACATTGTGACGAAATATATTTTCACTTGAGAAACAGGTGAGATTGTGGCTACAACAGTAAACCTATAACAATTAAAAAAAAAACAATTTCCACCACTAGGTTAAGTGTAGTACCATCTTGGGCCACATTGTCACTTATCATCAGGTGAGATTGTGATCAAATGTTAAGAGATTCTTAACAATTAATAAAAGAATAAATAATAAAAATTGAGATTCATTTTCTGAAATGGTACAATACAATAATTATATTTTTTATTTGTATCTGAGAACCATTTTCATTTCAATAATCTCAATTTTAACAATGCTCCCATACAAAATAATCATTTCATTTTATCTCCATTATAATTCAATATTTCATAGGGTTTATCATTTTTTTTTTATGTTTATCTAGCTGCCCTGGTAGACATCTGTGCAGATATTACCAAATCCTTTCTGGTAGTTAATAGCTTGACTACACAGTGCCATCTATTGGAATCCAATCCAATTCAATCCATTGGAAGTATGAATGATAATCCAAAACCAATATAATAAGTCAATATAAGCTCAATCAATTGGTCAAGTGTACAAAACTTGACCAATCACTACCCGACTCTCACAAGATTTTTATATTGTAAGATTGTAATAATTAAAAACTTAACACTTTATAGGTATTAGCAACAGGTGATTGCAGAAGAGATATTCACATTTGGAAGCCAAATCAAGCAGGCAGTTGGGATGTAGACCAGCGTCCTTTGGTTGGCCATACAAGTTCTGTAGAGGACATACAATGGTCTCCTAATGAAAGGTAAAATTATTTATAGGTGTGAGTTTCTAAAATAGATTTATATAGATGCAAATGAATCTTTACTGTAATTAAAGACTATTTGAGAATGGGAACTTTATTTATATTTAAAGCTGATAGAACAATGACTGAAAGCAGTAATATTAGATCCTTACATATGAAATTGGTGTTTTGTTCAACTGGCCACTTTGATCTCAAATATCTGGGGTTTGGTTAGGAAATTCAAATTTAGGCTTGTTTATTTGTGTTTCGAATTTTAACTGAACTAAAAGTGAATTTAACTTTTTTGGTACAGGTCACCCTCAGGATTTTTAAAAATACTTATACTCTTTTTGAAGTATAAATGCACAAAGAGTGATATTATTGAATATTTTTAATAAGTGAATATTATTTGTCATTTACAGAAATGTTCTTGCTACATGTTCAGTTGACAAAACAATTAGAATATGGGACACTAGAGCGGCTCCTAACAAAGCATGTATGCTAACAGCTGAAAATGCTCATGAGAGTGATATCAATGTAATATCATGGAATCGCAAGGAACCATACATTGCAAGTGGTATGCATGCATTTAATAAAATATAGTTTTTCTTTCAATTTTAATCAGTTCAACAATCTTTATTTAAGGTTGATTCTATTATACTTTTATTTGTTATTTGATATAATAGCAAATAATAATGCTTTTTTTATTCATTAAGGATTTATAGTGAGCAGTTAGTTTGACACATCTGTATATTTTTAGGTGGTGATGATGGATTCTTGCATATATGGGACTTAAGACAGTTCACTAGTGGCTCACCAGTTGGTACTTTTAAACATCATACTGCACCAGTCACTTCAGTGGAATGGCACTGGACTGAACCTAGTGTATTAGCATCAGCAGGTGAAGACAATCAGGTAGCATTGTGGGATCTGGCTGTTGAGAGAGATGATGATGAAGTTATTGATGAGGAATTGAAGGTATAGCATAAATAAATATATCTATCCACTATTATAAAGAGGGTGTATGTTTATGGGATGTAGTCTCTGAAACTACTGATAAAATTGTGAACATTCTTTCACTAGTAAAAAGGTACACTATCCCTGTATATAACCTAATTTTTAAATTTCATAATGTAATTAACGCGAATGAGGCTGCTCATATAAATTTATATCTATCTATATAAATAAAATGATAGAGGTTTGCCGTTGTGCGCGCATCACACAAAAAAATTACTGGATAGATTTTGATTAAAAAAAAATTGTTTTATTCCATAGATACTTGGTCCTTATCTAAAAAAACCCACGAAATTTTCATAAACAATTCTGTAGCGCACGCGAGCGGGCCCGTGGGCACAACTAGTTTCACAATAATTGCATGACTTCACATAGTAATTTTATCCATGTTATTGTAATAAGTTTTAAGCTTAACTGCTTCTAACTGAAGAATATAAATTATTTAAGGTTAAAATCATGTACTAACTTATTTTATTATTTATACAGTATGTTTAAGTATCAAGTAAATATAAGATAACACTATTAGTTTTTGTAAAGAATAGCTCTATTTATCATAAGTTTTTGTAATGCTCTTAGAGTTAATAATGCAATATTGAACTTTCAGAACCTTCCACCTCAACTATTGTTTATCCATCAAGGACAAACTGATATAAAGGAACTACACTGGCATAAACAACTCCCAGGTGTTATAGTGACTACAGCAAATACAGGATTTAATATATTCAAAACAATAAGTGTATAAATAAAATAAATCAACAAGTTCCTGATACTTTTTATTTTATATAATATTCATGATTTTCAAGTGATATCCCACGCAAAATGATTATGAAACTTTAGGAACTATTTTGTTTAGTGTGAACCATTGTTAAATTTACCAAGTGCCGTATAGTCGGTCTGCCGTGTGGGCAATTCTGAAAAATAAAATTATCTTGAATTTTTTATCAAAATGAGGGTATTAGTATTTTTTCGGACACCATTATTTTTCCCCATCTTAATATGTTCAGTTTTACAAAACATTTTAAATGTTAAATATTAACACATGTAACACAGTTTACAGATTGATAATATTACCACCTGAACGGTGAAGGAAAACATCGAGATGAAACCTGAACGCTTGAGAAATGTTCTTGCAGTTGGTGATCTCTCGGCATTTGCAATAGCCAATAATACGTCGTAGTGATCAAGCCCGTGTCTCCCCTGGAACGGAGGCGGACTCATTGCGCAGGAAAGGGGTGTTCTTACAGGCTGGTATTATTAATATTATGTAGAACAGATAAAACTCCAGAATTTAGAGAACTCTAACTTTTGCGATAGACTCAGGTTTTTACATAATGATCGCACATAATAATAACTAAACACCCGGCCGGCAGCATAACGACACAGTACACCACTACAAGCAGAATGGCCGGCACCACTCGCTCTCCGAGCTTTATAGGAACTTTGCCGCCGCAGTATTCGCAGCCACATACTGCGAGTGATCATATGACGTCACGTGCCAGTCAATTAACGAGTCTTCCAATGTGTGATGTTACACTACCTAAATTTTACATGAATTGTGAAACTTAAGTTTTTGTAAGGCACTGCTGGACATCAGCCTCGCCCAAAATTGCTTGCAACCCTTTTCAGATATTGATATAGATATTGCAAGTCCACATATTGCGTCCAGCGTCCTCTGGTTTGTTATCAGATAAGAGATATATTTTATAAGATTTTATTAAACTTAAAATTTAGAGCCTACGTACAATAATACAAGAATAAGAGAATTTCATGAAACATTTTTGATTACCCATGGTTTATCGATTTCACTCATATGATTGACTAGAGTTTTCATATCGGATTTTTTTAATGCAGTCCCAATCATAACAGATTTTCGACATGCCCTTGACGCAAACATGGCTCGTACTCTACTTGGTCTGCAAAAGTCTGTTGGAGATTCCTAGAAACCAATAAAAATTAGATGTTAACAATTTAAGTTTATTATAGTGGTTCCCAAGATCCCGTCCGCATGAATTAAAAATGTGGTACAGAAAAGTTTCAAATTTGTTATTAATTTTTTATGATGCGGGCACACAGCTGTGTAGTGGTGAGCGCGGATGACTGGGACGAGGACAAGTGATTTAATCTGTCAAATGTTTTTTTGGTCCCTGCTAATGGCAAGAAAATAGAAGAAACCAAAAAAGATTGGGAATCACAGATTTATAGCAAGAATATTTCATAAAAAATTGACACATAGTAAAAACGGGTATGCAGTACACTAATGTTAAGGGCTTGCTATACCTTATAGCTACCATACTCATCAGACCAGAACATGGCAGTGAGAGCACTGCTGCTTAATGGCGGAGGCGCTTCCGTAACGAACCTTGTATAGGTTCTACTGCTCTTTAATATACTATTCATGTCAACATTCCAATTCATGCATAAGCCATTTCTATTTGTTATTGCTTCTCTATTATTCCTCTAATATTTAATTATAAGTGTATACCTACTATAATTACATTCCTATTATTCTCCTGTTAAATCCACATGAAAATGAGAATACAGATGTAATATTGATAATTCTTACTCTTAACATGAATAGTAGTTCCTCAATATCTTCTTTTCCAAAAATCCAATTTTTCGACATTGGAATTGTTAGAAGTTTAACTCGTTTAGTTGGCAGAGCATTTTCATCGATATTCAAACGTAAATCCATTCTTTTTAAAAACTTCCAAATGATCTTTAAGTATTTCTTCATTTACAGTAGTTAATTCCAGTTGCTGTGGCCTATAAAAATATCAGTAAAGTATTTCGGTTTCTGAATATACATATAACATACACGAAACAAAAGCAAAATACTAACACAACTAATTTTTGACTAATTAATTCTGTTGACTTCTGTAACATTTCAAAATTATAGATTTCATCAGTTGCATGTTGATCTATAATAAATAGATCATCTTCTAACCGTGTTATTATGAATCCTAAATTAAACTGACCCACCACACTCATTTCCTTAAAAGAATCCTTAGATATTTCTCTTGTTAACTCTTCTTCACATTTCTTATTGAAAACAGGATTAATTTCGCTTTTAAATTTAATATGTTTTGGAACCAATATAGTTTGATCAGTTATATACTTCTCACTTAATGCTTTAATGTGTTCCATAGACGTTTTTAATGTAACTGATCTTCTACTACTTTTTCCTAGATCTTCTTGGTCTGTTTGAACTTTCGGTTTATGGATGGGTGATTTTTTGTTACAAAATTTTGCAATATTTTCTTTTTTACCTTTTGCTTCACAGTATATAGTGTGAGATCTTTTAGGAATTAGATCAGTAACATCTCTTATCTGAGTATTTGGAATATTATCCGTGAATTCCAGGTACATAATATCTTTATTTTATTTTCGAAATCTTCAGAAGTTTTTTTATTTAATTTAACACACTCGACATTTTCTCTGCAATCAGTATTATCCACATTTGGATTTTCAGTTAACGTGATTTCTGAAGTATTACAATCTTGACCGTTTCCATTTACGTCTGATTTATCTAAAATAATAGAATCAACTTTCTTGTCTTCATTTAGTTCTGTATTGTATTCAGAGTCAGATGTATTTGATTCAGTTTTCATAGTCTTCAATGAAATAAAATCTAACATTGATGTTGATTTACGTTTCAGTTCAATCTTCTCATTATTTTTATCATTAACAGACTCATTACGTGATTTATGATTATTTGTAAATTGTTGGAGAAAAGAATTAAAAATTCTAGGTTGATCTATGTCGGGTTTGAGTTCATATTTCAAACCTTGGCTGCATTGACTTAGAGATGATTCAATCTTTAAAGGTTTTTGGTATATTTTCGAACAGCTTAATTAAAGAATTTTTTAATACCTTTAAAATATTCTTTTCTTTAATCAAGAATACTTTCCTTTTATCAGGCGTAACATTAATATCTACAGAAGACTGCTCCATGTTGATATTTAAAAATAGAAAAGGATACTGATTTGGATTATACTGTCTATAGATTTCATTTATTAATTTTATCACTTTGGTAGGCTCACATGGTCTACTGTTTACGTAAAAAAATTGTCGATCTGTGCTAGACCTACCACTTCCATGTGCACATGATGATATATAGCCAGTGAACTCAGGAGTATCAGTGATGTTTTTATATCCCTGTGATTTGTTTGAGTTTTTTGTTACATCCTCATCTGAGTCTTCAGACAAGTCTATATCTATATCATCAATGGGAATACTTGTATCATTATGTTCCAGTGTTCCCGATAATCCTTTGAATACATTTTCTTTAATATTTGAATTATACTCAGGTTTAATTTCAAGTATAGTCTGCAACTGTTTTATTCCAAATATGCAAGCTATGTTGTCTTTATATAGTGTTGATCCCTGTGTTGCTATAACAATTGATTTACAATTGGAGCTTGAATGATTTGTACAAGTAATCCTAGAAAATAAATTAAAATAAAAAAAAATTTATATTGTTTATTTTGTATTGATAAAATAATTCATAGTAAAGCTTCATAATTGCAATTAAAATATATGTTATTTAAAGTTGAACTTACTTTACACCCAATGAAATTAAACAGTAAGCATACAATAATTGTGTCATTTTATTGAATTCTCTTTTAACATTTTTATGGAATTCCTTTTGCCTCACAGGTAAAGTGTGGAAGAGATTTGTTAAACTGACAGTTGTTCCTATTTGTCGAGAACATGGAGTCATCTTATTTATTTCACCTTTGTGATTATATTCTATCTTGGTTGCTAAAAAGGGATAATTTAATTATGAATACTAATAACATTATTGAATATAATTGTAATTTATGAATAAAAAGCACTTTTATGTTTTCATTATAAGATAACTTAAGAAACAATGAATTGTTAAACATATAATATTATAAAAACTATCAGTGTGACAATATCACAATCAATTTTGAATATCTTTATATCAAATCAAATTTCTTTAGATTTGATGTAAATGACTAAAATCTTATTTTTGTACCTACTCAGAACAAACACATCACAGATTCTGTCATTTTTTGAACTATCGAGAATCTAAGTCATAAAGTTTTCAGCAAATAAAAAAAATGTTTTTATTCTATTGCTTATTTTCGTATTTTTTTTGCAAAAACACTAATGTTTTATTGGTGATTTTTTGATAATTTGAAAAACCATTGAGCGAAATCATTGGCTAAAGTTCCAATAAATCAAAACCTTGTCACAGTTGACTTAACTGGTTGAAAGGAAACATTTAAGACACACTGAAATTTTTAAACAATTGCTACAGTAATATTTTTTCAGCATCCTGTATGCCTACTTCTGATATTTAAGTATGAGTATATTAAGAATAGCATATTACACATAAGTAAGTAATCATATTAAAACTATAATTTTTTGAGCATAATCCTGTGCACTGTTTTACTATGTATTAAAGAAGCAAATATCTTGATAATAAAATATAAGTTACCATGTTCAGAAGATTTATGCCTGGTAGTAACAGTAAGATTAGCCAAAGCACACAATGAACTCAATGCTTCTCCTCTGAATCCAAAAGTAGATACTCCAAGTAAATCTGAATATTCACTTATTTTTGATGTATAATATTTCTGAGCTGTAAAAATATATTAACTTTCTTAAAACAACTGCTTTCTAAAACGATACATCTAAAAAGTTTTAAGGAGAGTGTCTCAATGTTTTATAAATTTTCCAGTAAAAAAAAGGAATTTTGATGTAACTTTGTTAGTTACTTTATTTTTAAATCTTCATAAGTTTTGTCACTTTGCTATAATCTTACTATAAGTGACTTAAGATGGCAATACACTAAGCCTAACCTAGGTACAGATGTCAGAACAAAGCTTTAAGTCCCAGGCGTACTGCAGTCAGTCGCAGACGCCGACTTAGCGATCAATTCCCTCGTCGACCACCTCCGAGTCGGAATTAGAAAGGCCACTAGTGACGTCCATGTGTCGAACGAACGCCGCTATGTACTCCCTGTCGACTTGCGAGCGTTGAAGATGGAAAAGAACGCCGCGACACGCGCACACGACTCCTATCAGTCTAGGGAAAACTGCGCACGATTACGCGCATTACAAAGAGAGTTTAAAGCCCGTATAACAGAATACAGAAATCACAGATGCGGGCACAACCACGTAGAGAGTCTCAAACCGTCCCATGTCTGGAGAGCCAGTGCTTCCCAAACAGCAACGGTATAGATAACGTACGCGTCAACTCTACCGATTCGTCAGTACGCGATATCATTTCGGTCCCTCCCACGGATACACTAACCCCGGTTACGACACATGAAGTCTGTTCCGTTATCAAAGGCCTTAAGCATAAAAAATCCCCCGGTCCTGACGGGATCAGGAACGAAGTACTCCAACTTCTTCCCGATCATATCATTTCACTCTTGGTTTAGATCTTCAATGTAAACATAGCCCACTGCCATTTCCCAGGCGCCTGGTAAACGGCCATAGTCATAGGTATACACAAGCCCGGCAAATAATAATCGCTTTCCGATAGCTATCGACCGATGAATCTCCTAGACACATTAGGTAAACTCTATGAGCGGCTCCTTCTGAACCGTCTCAAGACCGTGATCGATGATAAAAATCTATATCCACCAGAACAGTTCAGGTTCTGCACTCGACACTCTCGCACGCATCAAGTACAACGCCTCACGGAGCACATAACATCTAACTTCGCGAAAGATACACCATACTGTACGCTCGCGGTCTTCTTCGACGTCGCCAAGGCCTTCGATAAGGTCTGGCACGCCGAACTAGTGCACAAGCTACACCATTTACAAGTCCCAAATCGATTAATTCATATCATCCACGACTATCTCACCGACCGCACCTTCCGCTACCGAGTGGAAGGTTTACTTTCCACACCCCACCCTGTACGCTCAGGCATCCCTCAGCTCCTCCTCTCAAGACCTACCTCGTCCTCCCAAGGTTCAAGTAGGTCTATAGGTACGCTGACGCATCTACGCCTCCGATAGAAACAAACTCAAACTCAGACACGCCGTCCCACGTGCCATCACCACTCTCGGTGAATGGTACCGTAAATGGCGCATAGCCGTCAACCCCTCAAAGAGCACTGCGATTATCTTTGGCTCTGGGAATGAAGAGATCCCTGAAAGCATCAAACCTCTCAAACTCTTATATCTCGGTGTGACCCTCAATAAAAAACTCAACTTTAATTTGTATGTCCATATACTTCAAAAAAGGGTCGCCATGGTCGTGGATCGACTGTAGCCCCTGGTTTTCAGCAAAATGTTCCTGAGACATAAGCTTACACTATACAAGACTTGTATTCGTCTGATCATGACATATAGGTGCGCTTCTTTCGCACATATGCCTAAATATAACATTAATATTTTCCAAATCCTCTAAAAAAGGTGGCAAAGGCAATTTCCATCACTCCAGGTAAAATACCCATTTATATAAAAGAATAACAAAAAGAAAGGTTCAGGGAAATAATGAAGATAGGGACGCGCTAAGGCCAAGCCTTTTAACTGCTGGTTGGCTGTCTCTTAGCCGCTGCAGCCTTTAGCCCGGGATTCTGTGCCGACCTGGCGGACGGCCAGGTCAAAGGGTCGGGCCCTTATGGTAACAATAGCAGCCAAGCCGCCTAACAGGTTCCAGCCAATGTGGTAGGCGTATGCTAGGAAAGCCGTGGGCAAAGGGGCTCCCCGCGGGCAAGAAGATGTCGGTCCCATGTGGTTTTCTTTAAGACTATTATACACCTCATGATATTTATTGTAAGTATAAAACTTTCATCAAACACGTCTCCTACAATTTTCATAAGAAGCTTCGCAAGCCTAGGTAGATAGTAAAAAAATAGCACGCAATAACCCTTGCGCATGGCGTGACTCTCTATGTCAAAATAACGCCGGCCTGAAGCTACATATAAATTTTTTTTTTATTATCTTTGTTGCAGCTCCAATCTTTTGATGTAACTTAGTATCTTAGTATATTAATACAATATATTTGACGCATCTGTTATAAATTCACATTTGTCGCAAGCACCCCACATTTTTTTAAAGTGATAAGTCGATGAAACAAAAAAGCGAAAGCGACAGTAAAAGAGACAGAAACAAATTCATACAATTTAACGTGGGAGAAAATGAGATAGGAAAGTTTTAGACAATAGTAAAATGGTACGAAAGAGGTTTGTTGCCACGGAATAATGAATTTTATTACCTGACCAAAAAGGCACGAAACAAAAACCTTTTAGACAACACTTATGACATTCTGTTACTGATATTGTGTTAAGTAGATTACCATGGATATTTAAAAAATAATTTTATTACCTCACCAAAAAGGCACGAAACAAAAACTTTTTGGACAACACTTATGACATTCTTTTACTGATTGATATTGTATTAGGTTACCATGGATATTACTACGCAAACCAGTTACAGGCCGCGTAACATCTTTACCGCCCCGACGACAAAATCAAGGAAATAAACAAGTATTACATCTTTGTCCCTCAAAACAGAGCGTGCCCGAGACCATGGCCGCGAAATCACCATTCCCTCCGCAAGAGACAGGCGACTTACTTCGCTCCCGCACACCCGTCACGTCCTTCCTCTCTTATTATTATATAAACACTAACAGCCTTACGCTGATGCGAGTATTCTATGTTGTATTGTTAAGTGCACTATTTAATTAGCCAAGTGTTTATCTAGTTGATTTTTAAAAGAGCACACAGAGGGGGCACTTATAATATGCTGTTGTTATATATGTATGTACCTATATGTATGTTGCGTGCTGTGCCTTACCATACGGTAACGGCTATGCATTAAAGCAGTGTGTAACTAGCCGTGTTGCGTTTCACTGGTCTCGCTCCTCGATATAACACTGGCGACGAAGTACCTACATTTATTTAAAAAAAAAAATCTACTTTTTGGAGTTTTATCGACTTTTGATCACAACCTACAAAGCTGGAAGATCTTTAAAAGCCGATTATCGCAGTGGTTCATCGCGAATGAACTAGATGACAAAGAAGGGGACAAGAAGCGGCGAGCAATCTTGCTCAGCACACTCAGGGACGGTTCCTACAAATTAGCTACGGACTTAGCACTACCAAAGGAGCTCCAGGATGTACCATATGACGATATCATCAAATTATTCGATAGTCACTTTACCCTTAAATGGTACGGATTCTCCGAGCGGCACAACATTTACGCGGCCGTCCAGTAACCCGGTGAGAAACATAATCAATGGGCAGCCAGATTACGTGGGTTGTCAGCTAACTGTGGGTTCCATGACGTGGAAGAAGCTCTGCGCGACAAATTCATAATGGGCATGTATGTATGTTCCTATATGTATGTTGCGTGCCTGCCTTACCATACGGTAACGGCTATGCATTAAAGCAGTGTGTAACTGGCCGCGTTGCGTTTCACTGGTCTCGCTCCTCAATATAACAGCTGTGGTGGCTCATTCATTCATCTACCATTTGGTTGGATAAGAGATGCTGAGGTGGCTTGCTGCTAGTTAATAGCCTTAAAGTTTTAAATTGTGTCTTCTAAGGTGCACATTTTCATTTTTGCTGAAAATATTAGGCAGATCGGTGCATTATAATAGCAATGAAGTATTTTATATGTTTTCACTACATCTCCTTGCTTTCTGCGCTTTTCTAATGTAGGAAGACTAAGTATTTTTAAGCGATTTTCATAGGGACAATTTTTTAAACTTGTGACTATTTTTGTGGCTCTACACTGTATTCTTTCAAGGAGCTCAATATCTTTTTTAAAGTTCAAGATCTGAAATACATACTCAAGCCCAGGTCCATTCACTTGATGTGGAGCCCTTGAATCATACAGCCGCTTGCGCAATACATGTGACACTGCACTTGCAATCACTAGCTACCCACAGACAACATTACACACAATATATTCATAAATATGTGTACACCTCACAGGTACATGGGTTCAGTAAGAGACCTTTTTCTTTTTTTAGGATAGTTTCAACCATCTTTACAGATTACTAATGACATATACACATGTTCCTTCCTTCCATCCAGGAGGCAGGGACATGTATATATGTAATGGATAGGGAATTAGTCAGACTGCCATCTATTTTTCAATCGAGGCAACAGTCCAAGTCATCAGCAGCTCTAGTTTTAGGGCCCCTAAGGATAACAGTATAGTCAGTCAGAAAAAAAAACAACTTTATGTGCTGGTAATAGATTTTCAACTAAAGGGTGGTAGCTAGCAGGTCTTTTGTTATACTGAAATTTGAATAATTATTAGTAGTTAACTTACATTATGAATTATTTAAACTCAAAAAGTTATAATAAATTATTAAGCTATACATTTATCAGTAACATTTTGTTAAATCAAACTTACTCAGTGCAGCAAAGTTATCCTCAGATACTCCAAAACCATTATCAGTGACTTCAATTAAATCTGTACCATAGTTTTTAAATCTGATATCAATATTAGTGGCACCAGCGTCTAAAGCATTTTCTACTAACTCTTTTACTGCAACAGCCAGGCTAAGTACAACCTTTAATTCAAATATTAGTTTACTTTAACAAGTTTCTTAAAAATACAATTTCCAATATTTCGAAATAAATGCAAGTCTTTTCTTCTAAATAACCCAATGTAAAGATAGTAATAGTAGGATTTTAAAGAAAACAGTAGATAATGTTTAACTTATATTGATAAACATTTTTCGATAACAGTTTAGTGTTCTGCAATATACGTTTTTTACAATATGTTTATTTACGCAATTTAAAACAAAATTTTTTACCTGTCCTGAACATATTTTATGCACAGTATCTGCGTTTATTGGTTTGATTTGGATTGATACCATGATTATTTGTATAATTATACCTTCAATAAAATTAAAAACCTTGCATGGAATTGTAAATAGAATAAATTCAATTTCAAATTTATCTATATACCTGTAAACACTAAAGGTGGGCGACACAGACTATTAGATGCATAGACCAATAACCAGAGTACAAGTACAAGTAGTGGGCGACACAGACCAATAACCAGAGGGGCGATTATGATTTGCACTAACGTAAGAGAGTATAATATTGTGCTAGATAATGTAATTATTCATTAAGAACACATATCGAAATATCTCGATTATAGACAATTAATTCAAATCGAATCACGAATAATGATCATTCATATTGGAGGTCTTTGATGTATTATCCAAAGGCGGGCGAGAGTGGAGAGCTGAAAAAGAAGGTCGTGCAGTGTAAAGTGTAAAGAAAGTTCTTTAAAAAGACCTACGTCAAAGTTATGTATCTTACCAGTTAATCTATAACATTGTAATGTGATTTCTTTATTTTTTGTAATGTAATTTCATCGTTTTTTTTAATGTTTATAAGTTTACAAAAAAAAGAAATGTAAAGATAATAGAAATAAATAATGTCAAATGTAGTTGTAATAACAAAATTTGCTAAGGACATTTTGTCACTAAATGCCATTTAAGAGACGGAATGTTCAATATGTAAGTTTATTTTTGTCATCACTAGATGGCGCTTGTTCGTTTTAAAATGAAGTAACGTTATGTTAGATTCATTTAAATAGACAGTACGCTTATTGTAAAATATTTTCAGAGCAATAAACATATTGTAGTGCAAATTGTTATTTATTAATTTTATAATAATAACAAAGTTCAAACTAGGTCATAAAAAATCAACACATTTAAGTATTGCAAAGTGCTATACTTAACAACCCTCCTTCGGAGCAAAGAGCTCCAGTATTACACCTACGCCCTTGCAGAGGAGTCCGTCCTCCGGGTAGTGATCCACCGTATCCCGGTCGAGATCACTCCGGAGAAGGTGTTTGCTTCTCTCAAGGAGCAAAAATTCCCCGTACATGAAGGAGATCGTATGTACTCAAAAGAAAAACGACCTTTACAATTGGTCGTTGTCATTTTGGACTTATCCCCCTAGGGAAAGTCCATTTTCCAGTTAGAAACTGTGTGCGGGCTCTCCGGTGTCTCCGTAGAGCCCCATACAAGAATCACCAGCCCACGCAGTGTCATAACTGGCAGTTGTATAAGCACATCACCCGTAACTGTTACTTTCATCCGAGGTGCGTCAAGTGTTTAGGGGACCACCTGACTAAGGAGAGCACGCGTCATCGTATCTCCACCACCCCTTGCGAATTATCGCGGATGCCCCAAGGCCCCGCGCACCACGCGCCCTCGTTGAGAGGAGGGCACCTCCTGCCTCCCTCCTCCGGCCACAGCCTCTGCTCAACCCAGAGGTATTTAATTCCCTCCTGACCTCCCGCCGCACTCAGGCAACTGTAGGCCTCCCCGCACCCCACGTGCAACCCCAACCCGTGCGTCCGACTTGGAACGCAAAGGCGTCCTGCCGCCCCAATCCACAGCCCCTCGTGGCTATATATTCCCGCGCCTCTGTTAGTGTCATTGACGATGACCTCACGGTCTTGCTCCTTCGTGAGCACGACATCCGTGAGGTCATCAAATATAACGACCACTTATAGCAGTAAGGTCTCCTTAAGACCGTATGCGCATTCCCCAGGCTCGCAGAGACGCTACACAGTCTTGACCGTGATGCCAATAACATAGGGCTTCTCAATGGCTAGGTTTTAACCGAAAAGTTTCAACTTATCCGTTTACTTACTTACTTCCGCAGCGTGATCTCGTCGTGACCTTTCTTAAAGATCACCAAATAGACGTTCTCTTAGTGTAGGAAACGCTCTTAAAGCGTAATAAACGCTACCCGAAAATTGCGAATTACAACATTGTTAGAAATGACCGTGCCGGCCGAGGGGGCGGCACTCTCATTTACTACAAACGTTCGTTGTATTGTATGCCGGTAGATCCTCCGATACTTACCAATATGGAAGTATTCGTGTGTAGATTAGGAATGACCGATAACCCGTCCATAACGTATCCGTGACCTCCCGCCGACGAAAGTACCTCTTAGATCTAACCTACAGAAGCTACTTCCGCTCGGCACATCGGTCATTATCGCAGGTGACCTCAATAGTGGACACACGTCATTTAACAATTTGGGAGACTCCAGCAATGGGGTTATTCTCGAAGGTCTGGCGGACGAGCTACACTTTGACGTCATAGCGCTCCCCACTCCCACCCAGTTTCAAGACAACTGTATACCGACAGTGCTTGATATAGCTCTCTTGAAAGATATCGCGCTTCGGGTACGATTCATTTGGGTCGTACACGAACTCGACTCCGACCATCGCCCGGTCATTCAACAGCTAGGTCAACTAGATGACTCTAGCCCTCCTTCAGTCAAAGTGGTTGACTGTGCCAAACTTAAACATTATCTTGCCGACAGGCAGTTCTCGTACAGTCTCAATAAGTCCTGGACGTATTGGAGTCTGTTGCGGACGTAGATCTCGCGATCGACTCCCTAGTCGACCACCTCATCGCATCGGAGAGGCCTCGAGAGAGGTCCAAGCGTCAAACGATCGCCGCCTTGTACTTCCTGCCGAAGTGCGAGCGTTGTTGATGGAGAAAAATACTGCGACTCGTGCGCACGACTCCTATCCAACCAAGGAAAACCACGCACGGTAACGCGCACTTCAGAGAGCGGTTAAAGCCCTTATAACCGAGTTCAGAAGTCACAGATGGGACACCTTAGCCGAAGGACCTAGACCGTCCCATCTGATTTAATGGAAAATAGCCCATGCACTTAAAATAGATGCCTCCCCTCTTATGCACCCCTTGAAAGGGGTCCCGGTACAACAACCGAGTTCAAGAGCGCCGATAAGGAGGAGTGCCTTGCCGCCTGCTTGGAGAGCCAGTGCTCCCCAAACAGTGTCAATGCAAACACCGACCAAGTCGAAGATATCGATGCCTGCGTGGGGGTGCTGAATAAGCTCCCGTGACAGAGTCCCTGTCCTCAGTCACTTCTGAGGAAGTCTGTGCCGTACTCAAAAGCCTTAAGCTTAAAAAGTCACCAGGTCCCGATGGGATCAGGAATGAAGTACTCAAACTTCTTCCTGATCACCTCATAGCTCTATTGGTCTGCATCTTCAATGTAGCCATAGCCCACTGCTATTTTCCAGTCACCTGGAAAACGGCCATTGTCTTAGGTATTCACAATCCTGGCAAGAGCGCGTCGCTTCCCGACAGCTATCGCCCTATCAGTTTTCTTAATATCTTAGGTAAAATTTCTGAGCGGCTCCTTCTGAACCGTCTCAAGTGCGTAATAGAGAAGAAAAATCTGTATCCGTCTGAGCAGTTCGGTTTTCGTGCTAGACATTCTTGCACTTATCAAGTACACCGCCTCACGGAGCACATCACGTTTAACTTCTTTGATTCATAAGTAACCCCCGTCGTACACTTGAAGTCTTTTTTGACGTTGCCAAGTCCTTTGATAAGGTATTGCACGAAGGATTAGTATACAAGTTGTACTGTTGCGAAATCCCCGATAGATTAGTTAAAATCATCTGCGATTATCCAACAGACCGCACCTTCCGCTGCAGAGTGGAAGGTGAACTATCCACACCTCACCTCATACGCTCAGGCGTTCCCCAAGGTTCCATCCTGGCACCCAGGCTTTACAATCTGTACAACGGTGACCTACCTAGACTTCCAGAGAAAGTCGAGGTAGGGCTATACACTGACAATAGAGTCATATACTCCTCTAAACGGCACGAGTCCAACTCCAAAGTAGAGTCCAACGCGCCGTGACCACTCTAGGGAAGTGGTTTAACGACTGACGAATAGCCATGAACCCCAAAAAGAGCGCAGTGGTGCTCTTCGATAAGAATTACTCAAACATACCGAAGAGCCTTAAGCGTAAACCCCTTGAACTCTTCGGAAATCCGATTCCCTGGGTAAAGGAGACCAAATATCTAGGTTTAGCCCTAGATAGTAGGCTCTCCTGTATACCTCACGTCACTAAAGTTAGGAAAAAGACCACCTGGATCCTGAGCCGTTTGCATTCTCTGTTATGTTCAGTAAGCAAAATGTCCACGAGACACAATCAAAGACATATATCAAATCATTCATTCATATATCAAAGACGAACTGGCAACGGTTACAAATCATCCAGAGTAGGTTTCTTTGCCACCTTACCGGGGCCACTCGGTGGTTTTCTACAGAAGATCTCCATAGAGACATGGGTCTTCCTTCGATTGATGCCTATGCTAGAACTCTCTCGCTCTTACTTCGACACCGCGTCGAATCACGCGAATCCATTAACACCGTCTCTCTGAATATAGCGTCCCAGCGCCCACACCCGCGTAACCACCGTTCTCTCCACAGAAGACAGGCGGTCAACTTCACTCCCGCACACCCACCACGTCCACCGTCTCTAGCGGCAACTCAAGCTTAAGTCCGTTCCTCGGTGTGAAACTATAGGGTCAGGCAGCCGACCGCGCGATACAAGTGACACTATACATGCTACACTTAACTATTCACATACAACATTACACACGTTATAAGCATACACACGTGCACACCACACAGGTACATGGGTTCTGTAAGGGACCTTTTTTTTGCGCTAGTTAGTGTAGAAATACTTTCAAATCACTAACGACTCCTAGACATGGTTCCTTCCTTCCTCCCAGGAGGTATATATTGGTTAACTCGAATTTGTAGGAGTAGGGAATTAGCAAGATCGTGACCTATTCGCTTGCACGACGACCGCCCGAGCCCACGTTCGGCCACACTGGCAACCTTGTGCGAGTCGTCCAATGTCCAAAACTTTTGCGGCTGAGTGCCGTCTGTGCGTCTGCACTCGCCCCCAAGTTCGATGAAGCTGTTAAAGCGGCAGCGGCTTCAGAGCCCCTAAGGCTAACAGTATAAACATTTCTAAAAAAAATAATTACATATATACTTTATATTCAACCTTCTGATTGGATGTTTCATTTGTAGCGACATCTACATAGCGACACACAGCGACATCTATCGAGCCACATACGACGCATCCTACATCGCGCTTTAGAAATTAACTCAATCGTTGAGTATAATAATATAAGAACCCGACTACAACCATGAGGCAGCTGCCCGCCAAACTTAGCACCCGTCTGGCCGGAGGATCCTCCCTTTTCTATGGCGGATGAGGAACTTTACTCTCTGTTCCTCACCTCCGCTAAAGTGGTGACCCCGACGTAATACGTCAGCAAAACGTTCTTCACAAAAGCTATGTCATCGTGACGTCATCATCACTTCCTCAAAGCATTCAAGCGGCAAGTCATACAGCCAGCCAGCATCCACGAGTACTTCGGGTATCTTGACCACCAGCATGCAGCGGACGCGCATTCCTGGTCTTCACCCACAGTTTTCTCAGTGACCTTGGCACAGCTCACTGCACTTCGGCCGGTCAGCAAGCAGAGACGCACTTCTCTCCTGGTCGACACAGCAGCCAGCCACTACGCAGCACTGCAACACTCCGACTCACTGGAGTATTCTTGCAGCATCACCCCGACTCACTGGAGCATCACTGCAGACAGTTCCGACTCACCGTGAACTATGCGGCATCTGGTTCCGACTCACTGGAACATTCCACTGGCCCGGCAAGCATCACAAGATGTATGGACGACTCAACCTGCTATCGACCTCCGGTCTCGGAGGGGAGTGATGTAGCGACATCTACATAGCGACACACAGCGACATCTATCGAGCCACATACGACTCATCCTACATCGCGCTTTAGAAATTAACTCAATCGTTGAGTATATATATAAGAACCCGTCTACAACCATGGGGCAGCTGCCCGCCAGACTTAGCACCCGTCTGGCCGGAGGATCCTCCCTTTTATATGGCGGATGAGGAACTTTACTCTCTGTTCCTCACCTCCGCTAAACATTTATACTTAACCTAAGTCACAGAGTGGCCAGTATACCCCAAAAAGTTTAATAAATTTTTATTAGTTTAAACGCACTAATCTCTGGAACTACCAGTCGCATTACAAAAAGCATTTTTGCATTTTGTAGCCTATTCATTGAGGAAGTTTATAAGATATCAAATATCTCGCTACAGCTTTATTACAAGTGAAACAGTAATCATAAACGTCAACCAGTCTGGCAATCTGTAAGCCTACGTATGAAACTGGCATGTACAAATCCAATCTTATTGCAGTTTTAACAAATTAGAACTAATAAAAGGCATTCGTCATGTTACCTGTTGAAAATATGTTTTTTTTATTACATCTTGTTTCTTATACTCCTTTATATACCCCATTTCTAATAATTTCAGGATACAACTGCTGAAATTCTGAATGGATATATATCTGTACACGTACAGAGAAGTGGAAGAAGATTGTAATGACACTTAATGAATTCTGAAAGTGAATCTGATTTAAATGATATAAGTCAAATGATTTTTTTTAATTATAAGCAAATTTTTACAAGCCCCTTTTATTATTGTGCAGAATATTTTGACTCTAATATTAGATCATAAATAAAAATATTTTTAAAATGTGAAGATCAAATGAGAGTGTGAGAAATGTAGTAGTTTTTTAAAAACTAAACCAATATTAATGACTATCTACGCAAACTAAATGACATATAATTTAATATTATTAAAAAAAAATTTTACAGAAACAGGTTCGTTGCAATTAAAGAATAAAAATGGCATAGGGCAATTTATGTATTCACGACTACACTATTTGATGTCATATAAAATTCAAAAGTAGTGTGCTTATTGCAGGGCTTCTATTTTCCTGGTCAGGCTTTATTTTCAAGAATTTTCCCTTGGAAATATGTTATGGATAGTTTTATCCTCAACTATCGCTTGTTTGATTGTGATCACGTCAACCAATAAATCGATTGTTAATCAATGTTTTACCAAACGTGTTGATATTATTACCATACCACTATTGATAAATGCTAATCACTATTGACACCGCGTCATTGACTGGTAGATCATCATCAATTGTTATTTATCTCTGATAATCATCATAGGGTATCATTCAACTTGATGAAGCAGTTCATCGACACTCATTCAGTGAAATGAACTCCTTCACCTAAACAGTTCATTTCATTTAGTAGGCACTGATGATAACTATTTTCGTTTAGAATTCGTGAGTTATAAGATAAATTTTAATTGAGGATATATGACATTATTGAGGAGGAGGTTTTGATTAAGTAATGTCGAAGAGCAAAAATTGATTTCCTGTAATACTTTTAAGTATATAGAATAGTGGTAAAATTACTTTAGCACTTACTATTAATGATAGTTTTTTTTTTTATCCGTTCACAGTAACTTACTTAAAGAAATAAATTCAAGTAATAACAAATAAGTGAAAAGTACAAATCAATGAAATTAATATATGAGTATGAACTTTAAAAGATGCCTATAAGGTTCTTTTTACAATATACGTTATAATGGTTACTTATGCAATCGAAAATAAAACACCCTGTTATAATAAATGTGAACATTTACGAATATCAAAATAAAATCGTGAAAGTAAAGTTGAGAGAGAAAGCGATATAACCTAGTAGTGCATGCGACTGAGATGTCTAATCAAATTAGTTTCATTCACCACCGTAGTCACTTACGAGTTGAAAGAGTCTAAAGCGATGTATTACTTTACTTTATGGTTTAAAGAAAGGACCAAGTTATCATGTGTCATTCGATCCGAAGTGACTGGTGAACGAAAAAGATCCTCAGAACTCAGAAGTGAAGGACTTCATTTGCATCATCTGAAGTGAGCAGTTCATTTGAACAACTCTTCTTCTTCCTAAGTTGGCTACTAGTCTATTACTGCCATTATAAAGTGATTATAGTGTCTTGTCTTATGACGATCTCAGTATCCTAACAAGATGGTAGCTCCCTTGTTAGAACTTTCTAGGAAGTTTTTGTGGGATCCCGGAATGCGAGCCTTTCTATATTTATATTATAAAGCTAAAGAGTTTGTTTCTTTGGTTGAACGCGCTAATATCAGGAACTTCTGGTTCGAACGGAAAAAATGTTTTAGTGTTTGGTGGCCCACAATCGAGTGTGACGGAATTGTTTTTCTTAAAAAGTTCTAAAAAAAGCCTGAGATAGCATATGTCCATCTTTTAAGGTTCACTCAATATAACCTTTTTTATGGTAATAAAATTGTTCTAAAATAATAACTTGTTTACTAAGGTGTAATAGGTGTTAGGTGTTATAGATGGTGTTAATCCTTATCGAAATAAATACTTTATTCATCGCAAGTATTTAATTTTGTACAAATTGTCCTGTACAGTAATCTACTTAAATTAATATCTCAGGAAATATAACAATTTAACAAGTGCGCCAATACATTTGGAATAAGTGTGTTAACACAACTGGCGCAATACTGAGTTGGTGTAATTGCGCGGTGTTACTCATGTCTAGATATTATTGATTTGTAGGGACGATTGAATACTGCCTATTGCTGCCTATAATCAATATCATGTACTCATTTAGGTATCAAATGAAAGTATCGATTCCTCATTCGATACTACTTCAAAGGTGCGATAATTGTGAGTACTCAAATATTTTTTTAATAATAATTTTTGATGCAAAGGACCTTTTTTTTGGTCTGAGTTTCACGTATAAACGATAAAGAATTATGGTCGAATGACCTTTTTTCTAGCTGCGTTTGACGTATGAGCAGAATGAATAGCAGTAATTTTTTTTAGCAACATTTCTTTCAACTGGCTTTGGTAGTTTTTGGTAGATTTTGATTCGGTTCCACTATTTTCATTTGATTCTAGTACTCAAAATTGAATGGGGGTTTTTATTCGATATCAGTACTCAGAATCGATTGAAATGATTATTCCATACTTCAGAGCAGAGATCTGCTGAGCTTCTGAGATACCATATGTGCACTAAGTATTATCGAATCGTCTCTATTATAGGGATGTCAGAAGTAAAAAATAATTCGATATAATATATTAAAATATTAATATGGACGTTGACATAGAGAAAAAAAAAAGTTTCAATACTTATATCAGTCATATTTTTAAAAAAAATTAGCGCATTAAAATAATAATGTATTTAGTTCAACCTGGTTCAATAGTATCAATAGTAATTTATAGAGAAAAGGTAATGTACATTTTAATGTACAAAAATCTCAATGAAAATGAAGGAATTTTTATCAATATTCCTTTCTTAGGCAAAATTACAAAAATATCAAAGACTGAAAAGCTATATAGCTTAGCTGTATTATAACTAATATTTTTGAGAACTATATATCAGGCAAACCAGTATTTGTCTGGTAGTGAAAGAAGAAAAACCCTGCTTTGTTAGGAAACGGCAGAAGCCGTAGGTGTCAAGTGTTTAAGTGCCAGATTCGAAAGTACTGGGGTAAAATGTCTCGTATATCCAAAAAATTGAGATTGAGGTTATTTAGTTACCGTGATTATTCGCGATCGCAAACACAATACATAACATAACACATTTTTTTCTTTTGAAATTACTTCTTTTGGGTCATTGTGGGAACACGATTGATTCTGCCAATGTCAAGTGATTAAAGAAACACTTTCTGGGGTAAATTTGGCCGGAGATTTGACGTATACATAGACAATACAACATAAGAAGGGATTTTTAACACAAAGTACCTTCGATTTTGGAACGAAGTTTCTTAAGGGGCGTTGCGGAGGGGTCTCAACGTAAGATTATTTATGGAACGAAGTTACAGTAATATAGTTTCAGCAATCTTAAAAATATGCTCGTAGTCTAGCGGTCGTAAGTGTCACTGCTATGGCCGATGACCTAGGTTCGAATTCTTGCCACTAACGTTTTTTTTAAATCTTTGCTTCGGACTTCATTTAGTACTGAGGTAACTTAATTCGAAAATTTATAACAATATATATATACTAATATGTAATACTAACAATAATGTATACCAATATTGTTCAGTAAGAGCTTTAAAAATATTATTTGTTTTATATGTTCAGCTGTTCGACTACTACGATTTTTAGGCACCAAAAGATTGATTGTAGAAGCAACTCGTTCAGATGCTCTACATAAGTAGCAGAAGAAACGAACTATTTAACAGCTATTTCTGATAGCACGGGAGTAAAATCCCTAATATCAATCCAAAATTTCGAGGCATTTGAAGACCTTTAATTCAGCAGGTATTTTAACAAATTTTCTGCCAGAATCTTCATTGGCATTGGCCATATGTTTCAAGAGCATATCTTCGTGTCGATCTCATAATGATGAAGTTATTTATTTTTCTCCACGTGGAGAAGCGCCTACTGTAGGGGTGAACACTTGCTTTAACCGCTACTTTACATGAAAACACTAATTTTTCATTACCTCTCATTTTAACTTCGCTCATTATTAACCACAGACTAAACTAAATAGAGCCTAGAGGTAGAGATTCCTCTGGTTATTGGTCTATGGTAGAGGATGTTAAATGTTAAAAACTAAGCTGATAACGCTGACAATGACAACAAACAACAATTTTATTCTAAGTAACGTAGATACTGGTAGATCTGGTTAATGGTCTATGCTGGTAGATACTCCATATCATAGATTATAGTAAATTTTTTACCACAGATATACCATCTATAAAAAATTACATTTCGTTTTAGGATAATATGTAATTAAGTAAACTAGGAATACAGAAAAAACGTAATATAATGTAAATGAAATACGGTAGATTAAGTTTACGATGGTTTTGTAGATTAAATAAATTACGAAAAAAAAATTAAAATATAAATTTATTAAAAAAATGTATCGACAATTGTAGACAATGTAGATACATTGATAAAAAATTTGTAATAAATATCTATTTTTAAAATAATTATATTGATATTGCGATTTATCGATATTTTATCAACAGTCCTACAATGCACTCTCTAATGAGTTTCGGAAACGTCAGGTAGGCATTTTGTGATTTTGGTATACTAAAACTGATATTGTTCTGAAACAGGATTAAAGTACGACAATTTTTTGTTATTGTGCATTTAGATTTGTAAAATCATGTCGCTAAATACTGCACACGCAGATCATGGAGTATTGATACACGCAGGCGAATGGTGAGTCATCTTAGTATTTGCTTGCTAATTCTTTTTCATAAAATGTTCTACAATATCTTCTAATATTATTTGTGAATGCCTAAAACACTGTCAGGTTGGACTTTAGCTTACTTGTCGCTGAATTTGTTAATGTGATTGGGTGGAGGAGGGTGAGAGGTGTGAAACAAGAAAGTGCGGAAACAAATAGTGGTTGCACTCTGGAATGGTAGATAGTGGCCCAATAATAATGGTACAGATGTCACTTAAAGTTGATATTGAAAAAAAAAACTCAAAAGTCTCAAGCTAATAACATAAACAATGAGCTTAGTACTATCTACCCCTGAGTACCTCTTGTTTTTTATCCCATGGTGCTCAAATTTCTACAAACGTCAGAGGCTTTTTTGTTGGTAATAATGTTTGCCTGCTAAATGGTACAATACTCTGAAACAGGTTAAAATGTAGAATTGTTTGGCTCATTGGGGGAAGTGGAATGCCCCAAACCCTCTGACACTACTCCGGTTACGAGGTACATAACCTGGCCTGAGTAGTTAAAGTTTCAAGGTGAAATTGAAAATATTAACATTTAGTATTGTTTTTGCTTGCTGAGTGGCAGGAGACGGTACAGAGAGAGTGGAGGAAGTAATTCCCTATTTTATGATATCATACCTGTGGTGAAGTTATCCCCTGGCCAGAGTTATAGGGTGTACAAAGTTTCAGAGTAGTTTTGGTAGTTGAAGTTAAAATAATAATAAGAAACTATAAGATTTGCAAAAAACCTAACACACTCAGAGCTCCCTTCTGTTGCTCCTACCTACCTCTTAACTTTTGAATGGCTAAACTGTAGTAGGTATAACTAATAGTATCCTTTTTATTTAAAGAATATAATTTATAGTATTTTGTATTTATAAAAGAAATTTATTGTAAAATTCATTTTTCTCTATTTTATATTTAATGGAACTAGCAAAATATTTACAAGTAAGTACATGGTATTAGCTATACTATTAGAACAACAATAATAAAATGAAATAAATTAAGAAATTTAAGGTAAATAAGGTAAGGTAAATTTGCTTTTCATTCCACGATTTTTGTTGTTGCAACTACATTTTTTTAGATTTTGAGGTTAGAATTGTTTTTATAAATTTTCTCGAAAATGGCAAATCACCTTGTAATGAGAGTGATACCGTTTTAATCAAGAATGTAATATCTATCAAATTCAACCTCTTTCAACCTCCAATCCCTGCCAAACTATTCTAAACCCAACTCCTGAAACCTGGTATGTCTACCATCCCAGATTGGACTTTAGATTACATGCATATGCCACTGAATTTAATGATGTGAAATGGTGGGGAGGTAGGAGAGGGTGAGAGGTAATCCCTCTGTGAAGGTAAAAGTGCAGAAGCAAACAGCTTTTATTAGCGGTTTTATATTTTATTATTTACTAGCTGTACCCAAAACTTCGTTTCATGTTGACTACAGAATGCCCATGCAATTCTTGCTCCCCCCATCCCAGCTATTTTAAAGACATGAATGCTTATTGTAGGTGTCCCTTAGAAGATAGGCGTATAATCTCACTGCCTTTTTTATAGGGGTCTAACTGTTTCGGGTATTACCCCGAAACAAGTCAGACAGACAAAAATAAAAAAATGGGTTTGTGTTATAGGTATCGTATATACTTTCATATGCATTTCGTCGTCTCAGTGCTTATTTGTTCAATCCACCATCAGTTACATTTTATAGAAGGTTTTTTACTCTAAAGTGAAAACAAAGCTTTATTTTAAAGGTTCTTGAAATTATCATAATACATGAGTGCTCCATGAATCAATAATTATAATTCTTATATACGGATGAAAATTACATTGCCGTATTTTTTAATTTTAATTTGGATGTTGAACAAACATGCACAATTGAATTATTGAATGTGGAGTTTGAACATTATGTCACTGGAGATGGCACAAAGTGGTTGTTTCATTTTTGAGTGTTTATTTGTTCAATGGACTTAATATCAGATTCAGGTGATCCAAATGTGATTTGAGAAAATTAACATGCATAATTATATTATCAGTTAGATAGAAACAGGAACTTAATAATATGGAGGTTAAATGTAGAGGAACATGTCAAGGAGTGAGACAGTGCGTACACTATTTAAAAAATACATAGAGGTCATTTAAAAAAAACTCAAATCATTTTCAAAGATTAAATAAACAATTGAAATTCAATTGGGTATAATAACTTAACTGGATTTATTTGTTTTTTGTGGGTTTTGTATTTTTTAACTATTTCCTTATAATTTAGTTTATTAGGGACCATCCATAAATTACGTCACACGTTTTGGGTAGGGAGGGGGTCGACGAAGTGTGACAAGGGGTGGGGAGGGGTCCCAAATTTTGTGACATCACATTTTTTCAAAATATAATATTTTATATCTAAGTACATTAGAACTTCTTTATGTCGAAAACTTCCGAAACTCGAAACGACGATCTAGCCTTTGGCGACTATTACGAGAGGGGTTTTTACCACCACCTGTTTTGATGAAACAGACGTGTAAAGGGTATGTTACCATAGAAAGAGATGACTACGAAAGAAAATTCGCTCCACTGTTACTTCAGCTATTTTGGATCTCCGAGCTTCATCATATTTGAAGCAAGTTCCGTATGATACCTATTGCCCCAGTGTCGAGGCATACTTATTTAAACGATCGTGTGGCATCTGTGGTCTATATTTTGCATCATACAAGGCCACTAACCTACACAAGAAATCACATAAAACGCAAGAAGAAGTATTGCCCATCGCGAAAATTCGGCCTCAAAGAATTACTTCTAGACGTGCCACGGAAATTCTTTGTTTGAATGATTAGATGAAGAAGATGTTGACACAATGAATGTTTCTAATGTTAACTGTCCAAATGAGAATGATGTGACTACTATGCCAGTTATAAATAATATAAAGGAATGGGTTCGAAGTGTATGGACTGAAAAGGATTAAGTTTTTATCTTTCATTAAAGTGATTTTTTTATGTTTTGTTAATTTTTATACCTTTGTTTGATTAGATGCCGATTTAATTGGAAAATAATTTAAATGGAAATTAAAATAATTTCCGAACATTGCTGTTTTAATTTCATAAATTTCTAATTATAAAATTGCAAAATATGTGACATCACACTAGGTATGGGGGTCTCACAAATGTGACCAGATATGACAAGGATGGGGGAGGGGTGAAAAAAATCATGAAATTCGTGTGACGTAATTTATGGATGACCCCTTATCTGTTTTCCCGTCATCTGTCTTTTTTATTTTCTTTTCTATTGGTAGGATCTATCAATTTTTTTTTTTCACCTTTCCTCTTTTAGACTTTCTTAATAACACTTTCCAAATAAATTTCAACATTTACTGGCAATGACGTTTTATAAATAGACGTGTTATACTTTCACTAAAAACAATTTGAAGATGTTTTGAATTGAAATTGAAACATGAATGATGAATTTGAAACAAAATAGATAGGAAATCACAGCGTAAGGCAGAGACTGTTGTCACAACAGGATAAAAGTTTCTTCTCGCTCACTGCACTGGTCACTAGTCGAAAGTAACCTGAGAGCAATTACCCACCATTCACTATGGTATGTAAAGAGCGTCAATGCCGTATCTAGTAAAGAGCGTCCAGGCTGTATCTAGTAAAGAGCGTCCATGCCGTATATATTTATAAAATATCATTATCTACTGGTATATTTTTGTACATGATCCATATATCATCAATTTTATTTATAGGTAATATTTTATTTGTTTCTTTAATAGTAATGTCACTTAAAATATGAAAATTTTGTTTTCTAGCGTCAACTGTTTCTATGTGATATATAGACATCTATTTATCATTCTTAATAATATAGGCGTTTGTTTGACATACAAAAAGCAAACAGCAAATAGAAGACAAACAGTATTTATAAGTTAGCTATCGAGAAGCAGTTAGTGTCTATAAAATACCTTAGAATATAGTAAACTTTCATTTGCTTAGAAATTAAAAAACACAGTAATTACTTCTTCATTGTACATACCAAATAAGTTGTGTTTATTTGGTCTATGTTTGAAAAAAAAAACGTGGAAGGATATCACAACATTTGAAACAACCTATGTAAAGATTATAAGGGCATTGAATGCAAACTAAAAATAGCTTACTAGGTATTGAATTTCCGTCTTAGTTTAATTATTGTTAGATTTGCAATATGATCTTGACATATTTGTGGTTTATTTTAATTAAATTTTTGGTCAAAACTTAACTTAGAACACTGTTATAATTAATTTTAATAAAAGCGACGATGTAAACGCTGTTCAGTTTCTATGCACAGTGACAAATCAAACAAAATGGCGGATATGGCATAAGACCTGTGATTAGTCAGTTAAGTGGAGATTAAATACTTAAGCACTCAAAGTTTCTTACGATGTAGGACATACAACAAACTGTGGACATTGAACAAATAAGCACAAAATTTTGATTACAGCACCTTGTGCACAGAAAAAATTTAAATACATGTTTTCATTATTTATTTAACCAAATGTCATACGTCTCCCATACCTGTAGATTGTAAACGGAAGCCTTAATAATTCTACATTAAAAACTCTTATTTCGGTAAATATGGTCGTTTGGACAAATAATCACTGATGCGACATTTAGTAAAAAACTGTTATTTTGACATTACAAATAGACACTTCAATTTTATTTTGTATAGATAATGAAGAATTTTATGGCACTAATTTGATTATTATACTATTTTATGTAATATTTCATGCTATTTTATGTTTTTGAAAACAGCAATATTGTTTTTATGATGACGTCATCACCTGCATAAAAATTTAATGACAAGCTTTTTCCTTTAAAAAAATCTTATACTATCGGCGATTGTAGCTTTGTAACTCTGTGCTTGTGATTATTTTGCAATGTGTAAACCAGCATTGCCTAATGGCTACATTTTTGTATCTTTTGATCATCTTGTGTAACACATAAGTAATTTTTGTAATTAACGTGTTTTTCAACTTTTGAGGATATTAAGATTTTATTTTAAAACTAAATTTCATATTCTACATACTACCAAGGGCTACTACTGCTTTGATAAAAAAGAACCAGTTAGACTTTGGTAGGAAAAATGTAACTTCCCAATCATGAAACGTACTTTGAATTCGAGAGCCCTGACAACACTGGCGTAAGCGCATCGGCATATGTTGACAAACTCAACAACATTTGTTAATCTTGACAAATATAATATATAATACTATACCTTTACCACTTTAACTGAAGAGTTCAACTGTAATTGCTCGGGTATTTCTATTCTTTGCATATTTATCCAATTTTCTAAATTAAACTTTCAAATAAACTTGGAAAAAATAATCACATGTCATATATGTATATAAATTTAAGAAAAAAAAATTGCCAGTTATAATGCACATACCTACAGATATTATATACAATTCTACATGAGAATATTAATTAACCGAAAATTTATGGTATAATAGCTTGTCACAATAACAGCAGCAATTAAAAGTGCGTTAAGTTTTCAACATGGAGGCTGTAGTTCCATGTTCTGCCATTTCACAGGTAAGATACCATATATGGCATTTTTAAATGTTCGGGTATCAAGGCAAAGCAAACAGGTTTTATGCTAATGATGACGTCATGAATGTGAAAGAAAGGGCATAGGGTTTTCTTGAAAAATATCTTTAGTAATTCGATATTTTTATTCTACTATCTATACATATAAAATGCTTTGTCCTGAATGACTGACGGATCAACGCACAGCTTAAACCGCTGATCGCAAAGACCTGAAACTTGGAGGGTATGTTCTTTGTATGAAGTAGGCATCCGATAAGAAAGCATTTTCCGAAATTCTACCCCTAAGCGGGTGAAAAATGGGGGCAAAGTTTGTATGGGACAACGTGATTCCTTGGTTCAATCTACTTCAAATTTTGCATAAACCTTTTTTAACAGAATTGATAGAAGACGTTTTTCGTATTTAATCGAAATTCATTCCCTAACGGGGTTAAAACTGGAGAAGAAAGTTATTTTGGCGGTGATTTGCTTCGAAGTTAATATCAATACTCCTTAGTGCTTTTGATTTAAATTAAATTTTATTTTGACACATGTTTGAAAACTCAATCCGATTTTATTCAAAAAAGGTTGAACTCAAGTGAGTTTAAGTTTAAGTAAAAACATAAGCTAATACTCTTTAAAATTGGAATGTCTCGAAAGTCACCGTACTATATCAGTACCTCATTTGAAGGTTTCTAAGCTTATATAGGTTATGCACTTTTAGGACGCCTCATAGGGACGTAAAGTTCGAAATTTGAAATGTTAAGGACTAGAACATTTTGGTTATAAATTATACGAATCATTCCATATAAAAAAAAAACATGTAAAATCTATATGCAGTGGTGGATTTACAGTCTTGGCCGCCCCCAGGCCATGTAGTAAGTACCAGCCACCCCTTCCTCAACACCCATCATATTTGGTACATAATGAATTTACTTTTTTGCCAACTTTTATCGAAATGGATTCAGAAATTTAGTTAACTATAATATCTGCTAGTTTGTAATATTTTCCGAGGTTTCAGGGATAATTGCACATTTAAATATAACATTTAAAATTGGTTTTATTTATTTAATTACAGGTTTATTCTCATACAAGATAAGATTTAATAAGTGTTTTACAACGCGTTACAAAACTCGTCGGCTCTTAAGCGCAGTAAAATCATTAATTAAATCTTCGCAATCCAATTTCCTTAAAAAATTAGCTTCTATGTCAAGCAAAGCAAGATCGTTTAACCTTTGCTCGTTGCGCTCTTTGCTTGTTGTGCGTCAATATTTTTTTACTCGTCGCAAACAAGAAAACGATCGTTCTTCAGAACAGTTACTGGCGAGAGTACACACACACATACGAAGAACAATATCCACGTTTGGATAAATGGTTTGAAGACCTTCAGTTCGTAACAATTTCAACAAACTGATAGCACTGTTCCGATCCTCATTTTTTATACTGCAGTGAGCACGAAAATGGGGACTTTCTTCTGAAAATTTGTCTTCTAACCGCCGGTTCCTATATCCAAAGAACGATTCGTTTTGCTTACGAACGGTAGTATTTCCTACCAAGCGTAAGACAAAAGCGTTCCTATAAAAAACGTTCCGTAAGCAAAGTTACCAATGGCCGGCTACGTACGGAAGGGAGGGATACGATTAACGGTTGGTAGCGCAAATGTATGGGAATGGCAGTTTGTAGTGTTCCTATAAACATTTTGACACATCACAGAGTTGTTACTACTTACTAGACGTTCGTGATTTGGTTACGGACCGAAATCGGCCGGTTGACTGATTACCTACTGATTTTTCTTGAGTATTTTACCGTGTTTTCGTTAAAAACATCATAAAACCCAAGTTTTGTTATAATGGCTGTTATACTGGTACGTAAATAATTTCCTTTAAAATAATTTATAGAAATTATATTATTTATTAAATAGGTATTTTTATAGAAAAAAGCAGTATGTATGTATGTACCTACCTATTTCATTAAATTATTAATAATTTTTAGAAAAATAAAAAGTGCATGAACAAGGACGAGGTAGCTTTACTTGTGGACCTAATTCAAAGCAATCCAATTTTGACCAGCAAGGAGACGAATGCCACCACAAACAAAACAAAAGAAGAAACATGGAATTCTTTGACGTGTGTATTTAACGCTAAGAGTGGCGCTGTTCCTCAGTCCAAGGAACAGTTAAAATTAAAATGGGACAATTTAAAAAAGTCGGCTAGAAAAAAAGCGCAACAAATAAGAATGAATAACCTAAAGGTAATTTTGCATTACATACAACATCGTAATAAGTATTTCAAATAAAAACATTTTGTATTAAGAATTAGGTGCTTATTTAACTACGTTTATGTTTTAGACTGGTGGAGGTAAGCCAGATTTCATTCCTCCAGATGAGATACTGGAAAAGGCTTCTGGAGTTCTCGAGTCTACCTGTACTGGTTTTACAGTACCTTTTGGTGATGATGGTGTTGGTTGTAGTCCTGTGCTTGATGTGGACGTAGATGTAATTGACAATAAAATTGAAGAATTTCCTAATACATCTTTAATAGGTATTGTATTTTGCTTATTTAACCTATATTATTTTTTTGTTGTATTTTTTTTATGTATTTATTTCAAATATACCTTCTATTTCATAGAAAAAACAAAGCTCAAACAAAATGAGGTATGTGAAGACTCTCATAGAAGTGCTGGGCCTTCTAACTATTTTTCAGGATTTCAAATGTCAAAACAACAAACACCAAAAAGAGGTAACATACATATACCTAATCATTGTTGCTTAAGATTCTTTATAACTTCCAGTTCAAAGTATTTACATTATTCAACATATTAACACAATAACGAACTACAATGTTATTCCTATTTTGTTATACAATTGAATATCCAACCTAATACCCTTACCTAACAGTAAAAAAATAAATTTGTACACAAATGTGTAGCTGGGTCTCATTGTTTTGTGTAAATATAAGGTTTTGTTTTATAATATTTCAGGTAAAAGGAATGCAGACTTCGAATCTCGAGTAGCTCGTAACTTAGCTATAACAAATTATTATAATACCAAGAAAGAAAAATTGGATTTAGAAATTAAAATTTTAAAATTAGAATTAGAAGAAAAAGAAAAAAATATTTTTAGTAAATTTTCTATTAATAAGGCTTAGAGATAGCACAACAGTAAGAAATATCATACAAATATCTTGTAACTGTAATAAACTCGTTAACTATACTAATATTATAAAGCGGAAAAGTTTTTTGTATGTATAAAAACGGTAATCTCTGGAACTCCCAGTCGGATTTGAAAAATAATTTTTTTATATGATAGCCAGACCAAGCTATAAGATTAGGCTACAACCCTCAGATATTTGGCGTAATCGTTAATGATACGGAAATACAATGTTCTATAATAATATTGGTCATTAGTATATCTAAAAAAAGTCAGCGATAGTATATGCCTATCTCTTATACATAAGCCAAAATAGGTATTTTGTGAAAAAGAATTGTTGAAAAATAAAAAGTAATTTATAGGCATTATTTTTAGTCATGGCATATTAATCCTTACAAACAAAAGTTACTTCATCATAAATATGAAGTTAAACTTTGTCCTTTATAGCATGCTATTTGGACAAATAGTTTAGGAGATAATGGAAAATTAAAATAATTTGTCCTTGCGGGAAGTGATGTTCTGTGATTATGAAGGGCTGCACAGGTGTGTTGGTGATGTTTGTCTTATAAAATTATAATAAAACAGCTAGTATATTACAAAATCCTTATTATTAGAAAGTTAGTCATAGTAATCTAAATATGTTTATTTTAGTAAGTAGTACTGTATTGTGAATTTTTAGGTTTAAAAATTGTAGTAGTATTAGTCTAATTACTATAGTTACTACAGTGCCATAACAAAATACATTTTTAATTTAATAAAGTTTATTCCAATATACATATTTTAATATAATGATTTTTATTCTGCTCTGCAGATTCTTATTATTCATCTAAGCATTAAAAAAATTTGAAATCAATGTTGCTCTCTCAGTATAATTATTATCTTCAGCATGAGTTTCAACAGGAACTACCTCTTCAGTAGGAATTTCCACCTCTGGAGGTATGTCATCTAAATTGTTTTGCCTACAAATATTATGCAACACAGCAGTTGCTATGATTACTGCATTGGCTCTTAATAGGCTCAAACGCAAAGTCAGTGATACCACTGGAAATCTCCTCTTCCACACACCAAAACATCTAAAACAAAATAAATTAATTGAAGATCAGTTTATAAATTTTGAAATACATAATTATTTCTTATGCTATTATTAAAACTTTGGGATAAACATGCCTTTCAATGCAGTTCCTTGTTTGAATATGGGCTTCATTATAAAGTTGTTCACTCCTAGTTTGAGGGTTTAATATGGGGGTTAACAAGTAAGGTTTTAAGGGATAAGCGCTGTCTCCAAGTAACCATCTGTTGCCATATAAACCACTTTCACACTGAGCTGAAAAAAGTATAATAATTATTTGGTAATTGGATTCCAATATTTACAGAAATAATCTTTATATTATGTAAATTTAAGAAATTATCTATAACATTACCTCTTAGTACTGAGTTATTAAATACAGTAGCATCATGAGCTGAACCCGGCCAACGGGCTACTACGTTCATGAAAAATAACTGAGCATTGCATACTGCTTGCACATTTAAAGAAAAATAACCTTTACGATTTCTAAACTCCTCTCCCGTGTGTGAACCTATGAAAAATGAATAAGTTTAATTATATTACTTGATTAATTATGAAGGTATATATCTATCTATTTTAAAAGTGATGTTAAGATAATATTAACTTACATGGTGATTGAATTCTAATGTGTGTACCATCAACTGGACCGAGAACTCTAGGAAATCCAGCAATTCCATAAAAATCTTGTTCTGTGTTGCTATGTATATAAATATACTTGCTGTGTAGTTGTGCTATAGCATAACTGACATCTCTTACTATGCGGCAAGCCGAAGCTTTTGAGACCCCAACAAAGTCAGCCACTGACAATAACATTGTGCCCAACGCATAAAATCTTAATGTCAATAGTAGCTGGTGCAGTGGAGGAATAGCATGATTCCTGAAAAAAAAATGTTTACTTACATACTTAGGTAGTTTAAAGTTATCCTGATTATAAACAGATGCATTTATGTAACTTGTTTATGTTTAAAATGAATATTTTGAAGAAAGAGAAAATGATGTACAAACCTGGATCCCTTCACTCTTAAATAAGGATATATTTCCTTCAGGATATGTTGGACAGATGACTTATCCAGACGAAATCTGACTTGAAATTCATAATAATTTAGGGTATTGAAATGATCAATCCTTGTTTTGTAATTTCGTCGAATAACACCACGTTCTTCATCACAGCTCGAGTCGCTCCGGTCCGATAACATTTGTAAATCACTCAACTCACTATCTGAAGTATTTAAACTAGACATTGCAAAATAATAAAATAAATTTATGTTCACAAAATCTGTTTATAGTTTTTTATAAAGAAACTATCAGGACTCGGCTCAGGTATTTGCGTTGCGTTTGCGACGTTTGCGTTCAACATTGTTCACAACAAACAGTTGCGTTTTGTTAAAATTAGCACGTACGTCTAAAACTTTTTTTTTAATTGAAATAAATTATATTTTCGACAAAAAGAAAGAATATATAATTAAAGGAAGTAAATTTGTTAAATACAATTATCAATACTTTATTGAATATAAAAATATACTACAGTTTTTATTTGAATTCAAAATAAACTTGTCTGTAATAACGAAACGCAGCGAACGCCGAAGAGGGCTTCGGTAGGCGGATAACGGATAACCGTCCGTCGTTCGTAGCAGACGTAAAAAGTTATAGGAACGTCTGTAACGGCTCGTTGCGATAAATGCAAAAACGAATGGTAGCGCATGTACAACGACGACTCGTTGATTATAGGAACCGGGCATAAGTCAGTAAAGTAAAACATATGCAATGCTTTGGCCTTTTCTTCGACTTCAGACGCGCTTAATTTCGTCAATTTAGTAATTAAATTAAATTTCTGGTAAAGTAATTTATAAACATCTCGTCGTTTTTGGAGTTCTACTGACAATGTATCAACTATTACCAAAAAAGTAGTGATTCTGAAATTATTGCGACCATTCATTTTGTTGCATCTCTTCACCTGTATTAGTCTCGCCAGGAAGTAGCTTACGCTTTCGATTGCGTCGAAAATCTCTTTCATATTCCTGTACAAAGGACAGATTTTTGGCTTTGTTTTCGAAATCATCGAAATTATCTCGAGTTTCGTCAATAAAATGTATTAGTACCTAATAGAGTTCTATATTTCCACACTCTGAAGTTTTTTACTTGTGGCGTTAATGCGATCCAGTAAACATCCCCAAAAACAGTCATGATAGCCGTTTCTAAACGTTCCAGTTTGAAACAAATACGTCTTGCTTCGCATATAACTGCTCTCTTCTGTTGTGTGTCATTTTCGATGAAGACTAAGGCTTTATGGATTTCACTCCATGATTCTCGTAAACTTTTGCATGCGTCTGCACGAGGTGACCAACGAGTCGTTGATAGACTTTTGATGGTGAAATGGGCTTGAAGAAGTTCCCAACACTGAGATGACGCTGCAAAGAAATTGTGCAACTATTGGAGTAGAGACAAGAACGAGCAAGCCTCAGCAACACATTCACCTACTAAATTGAGCGAGTGTGCTGAACAGGGAACATACTCGGCAAGGGAAGAAATTTCCTTTATTTTAGCTTGTAGGCCGTTGTAAATGCCTGACATGTTAGCTGCGTTGTCATAAGATTGCCTTCGGCAGTTTGAAATGTCAATTCTCAATTCAGTTAAGTTGAGGTAACAGCATTTGTCATTTGTTGTGATTTATGGCCGGTGTTTGGAATGAACTTGAAGAAACGTTCTACAAGTGATCCATTAGGCAGGACATATCTGATTATATAAGTGAGCTGGTCTACGTGAGAAATATCCGGCGTCGAGTCAATGATCAGAGAAAATTATTTCGCTTTTAATATTTCCATTACAATTGTCTTTAAACGTTTTTTCCCATAAGCTGAATGAATTTTTCGCATGTTGTTGAAGAAAGATAACTCGTATAACCTGAGCTTGGATTCCCATAACGTGTAATGTGTTTTGCTAAGAACGGATCGAACTCAGCAAATAAGCTCTAAGGACATCAAATAATTTCCATTGTGAAATGAACCAAATTTCTCGTCGTGTCCTCTGAAAGGCAACCCACGTGATGCAAGCGCTTTTACACGTGCGACTACTCTTTTCAAAATGTTTTTCCAGTAATTTATTTTTTCATGTAATTGCATTATTAATGCGTTGTCAATGCGATCTAACGTGTTGCTTCCTTCATTCATATGCAGGATAGATAATTTATGAGTCGGCGAATTATCATGAGTTGATACACGATAATAAGAATTTTTCCAATCATTGAAACCTTCCTTTTTGTCGAACTGACTCTCCCCACCATTAAAAAGAAGACAAGGTCCACAAAAAACACATCCAGTTCTTTCAGAATCAATTAGCCACTTTCGCGGAACTTTTTCGCCATATAAAAGCTGACGTTCGAATAAATTTTTTGACAACTGTCGCACTTTATTTTTGTAAATTCGTTCACTCTTAGGAAAATCATTTTGGATGTTTTGATTTGCTCCGTTCTTACAAATGTAATCAAGCGTGAACTCGTCGATTGTCCATTTGGCTGGATCGTCGCTGATTTTGCACAGCTCCTGGTCCGGATTGGGCTGCACTCCTGATACTTGTGGGACGTCTTCGGCTTCTTCCTTTAATCAACTTGCCACAACGATCAAAGTATCTGCACATGGAGATAGATACTGAAGAAACTTGAGTTGACGTAGCGCCACTACCACTTGGAACGTCAAGTGTTGGATCAGTGCTATTTCTGATATATGTGATATCTTTAATATCTGTATATTGTTTACCAAAGAAATCGACTAATTTCCGCGTTTTTTAATCACATCCTTTTGTTAATCGTTTATCATCTTTTTCTTTAGCTCGCTTGCGAATTGCGATACTCTGCCCCACTTAACCTTTTTTTTCCATCCTTATCTAATTATGCAACATAACACTTTTTACGTGAGGTATTGTCGTGTAAAATATTTATGTGCTGTCCATTTTTATTACATAGACGTCGCTTCGCGAATACCGTTACGAAATTAGAAAAATGTTCGTCCACTCACTGCAATTGCTATACGCACACTACTCTGTCGTGATAGGGCGAGCGAGATATTGTGTGGGGGAGCGATGGGGTGTGGGGGCGTGGCGGCGTAATAGCAAACTCCCGAGCACGAGCGCGAGACCCTTACGGCGAGCAACGACGTTCGCGTAGTTACGCGGCCCTATTCGACAACTAAATAAAAATAACGAATTATGTTAGTAATAGAATCTATTTAAAACTTTACATTTTATTAAACATAGACCTGCACCTACGTCTACATATGTCTACTCCTACCTATTCCCTATAGAAGCTTTTTCCGTTCAAGCTGTTCGGCAGGCCTAAGATCAGGTCCGTAGTCAGGTCGCTAGAGAGCGATTAAGGACGGAAGAAGCTGAAGTGACTCAACAAACATGAAGCCATGGCTTTTATAGAGTAACAGTGCGAAGAAAAAGAGCAATAACTTACAAACTTTATGGCTTAAACTCAAATATAGTACAAGAGTCAAGAGCAATAATTTATGTACGTAATATCTCTACTTAGAACCTATGTCAATCAACACATTATATTGGTTTAACACAAATCGTCTAACTATACTTTGAACAAGAGCAGTAATTTATACAATTTAAGTATAATTACTGCAGTTTTAAATGTCAACAACTAATGTTGTGTAACAGTACGTTTGTTTAACCTACGAACGCACGAGCGAGTGTTTTTAACGATCACGCGTATAACAATATGCTTCCTAAATAACTTATACGTACATTTTATAATAACGAAATAATTATTTCACATTACATTATCTATATTTTATTTATAAAAAGTACAAAGGTGATTTAGGAAGATTATTGTTATACGATGCGGTGCAATGCGGCCCACCATAATGTGCGCGAGCCTTTAGAATATTTACGTACTTTGAGTTATTTCTTGTTATCATCAGTGAATTTTTTGTCACGATTGGCTTGGCCGCCCCTAATATCTGGCCGCTCTAGGCCCGAGCCTCCTGGGCCTTAGGGCAAATCCGCCACTGACAAATACAGGATGGGCCAGAAAGGCGTACGATTTTAAAAACGATCTTGCGTTTGAATCATGGTCGGGGGCTGCGCGGGTGGTGGGGATGAGAAGCTTGGTTTCTCGGAAATTTAGTCGCGATGGATCACTCCACCGGAGCGCAGCGTGCATTCTGCGTTAAACATTATTATAAAAATGGCGATTCGTGCTCTATTGTTCGACGTTTATTTCGGCGTGAGTTTGGATTACATGACGTAAATCAGTATCCGAAGGAAAGTGTGATTCGATCGTGGGTCAGAAATTTCGAAGCTACTCGTTCGACTCTCAAACAGAAGCCTGCGAGACGCCCAAGGTCAACAAGATGGTGCGACACTCCATACATCTAATGCTTCGTTGGCGGCCGTAAACGAGATGTTTGCTGGGAAACTGATATCGTGCCGAAGTGACATTGCATGGCCGCCTAGAAGTCCGGATCTAACGCCACCGGACTTTTTCATGTGGGGATACCTGAAAAGTAGAGTCTACTCCAATAACCCAGCCACGATTAACCAGTTGAAGATAAATATCCGAGAAGAAATGGCAGCTATTCCTCGTGCAATGTGTGAGCGAATTTTTACCAATTTGAGGTTCAGATTCGAAGAATGTTTGCAGCGGGATGGTGCACACCTGAATGATGTAATTTTTAAGAAATATATTTCCCAGATGTCTATTTTAATTGAAATAAAGATATGTATGTGTATTGTATTTAGTTTTTTTTTTTAATTATTTTTAAAATTCGCATATCTTTCTGGCCCACCCTGTACTAATAATATAATAAAGCGGAAAAGCTTTTGATTGTTTAAACACGCTAATCTCTAGAACTACCTGTCGGATTCGAAAAAATATTTTTTTATATGATAGCCAGACTCACGAGGAATAGTATAGTTTATATAACATTAGGCTACAGTTTCTAGCTAGCCTTAAATATTGATTTTTGTTACGTAAGTCGGAAGTCGAAGCCCTCGCGTATTGCTTTAGCCGCATGCGCTGGCTTATTGGTTATTGATACGTCAATACTATGTTCTACAAAAATATTGACCATTAGTATATATAAAAAAAATAAGCGATAGCATATATCTATCTTTCATACATAATAATGTATGAAATAAGGTATTTTGCAATATTTTTTTTGTTGAATATTAAAAATTAATTTATGAGCATTATTTTTAAGCATGGCATATTAATCCTTACAAACAAAAGTTACTTCATCATAAAGACAATGTATAATGAAGATAAACTCCGCCTTTTACAGCATGTTATTTGGACGCATAGTTTGAGAGATAATACAAAATTAAAATACTTCAACACTCGGCTCGGGTCTATGTCTATAGTAGTTAGCGGCGCGAACGAGCCGGGCGATGCCGCACTGTGACCATCTGGCCGCCCGATAAAAATATTGTCTTTATTGAAGTATTATAAATCATCAATCAGTGATTTCTTCTAAATGATGTGCGGGTGAAACCGCGGGGCACAGATAGTATATTATAAAATTAAAGTGGAATGCAATTCCTCGAAATGGTTTTGTTTTAGACCTCATTTAAAAAAATGTACACCAATCCCAATTGCACTCAGTGATATTTTTTAAGTAGATACGGCATTGGCGCTCTTTACATGCCATCGTGAATGGTGGGCAATTGCCCTCAGTTTACTTTCGATTTGATAACGGCGTGAGCGAGAAGAAACTATCCTTTTTTGACAACAGAGTTTCCTCCTTACGGTGTGATTTCCTATCTCTTTTGTTGCAACATGTTTATAACAAAATTAGTAATGTTTTCAAATTGCTTTTAGTGAGAGTAGAACACGTCTATTTATTGATTGCACTATTTATTATGTATTTGTTAAACTGCTTTAATTAAGTATACTTTTCTTTAATTAATTTTTTTTTCTGTTTCAGTATAATATTGTTCTCAGACAATGTTGTAGTTGAGTTTTATGGTAATGAGACACCAGAATTTAAAGGTGTTAAACAGGGTCGCATGTATCTAACTACGCACCGGATGATATATAACTCAAAAAATAATGCAGATCCAATGAGGTCATTCAGTTTTCCTTTTATAGCACTACAAGATGTGAGTATAAATAGAATTATGAGATGCATCACGGCTTTAGCTATGATACTTGCCGACTTTTTTTTTCTATCTGACCTTACTGTTAGCCTGAGGAGCCATATCCAAAAAACAGAACCGCTGATGGCTTTCACAGCTTTACCGGGCTTTGATATGACAATGTTGTATGGTATCGCTGAGGATAAAAATTGGACTATTAATAGTTACCTTTTTTTTTAAGTGCTTACTATGCAGGTTCTGTTTAGTATTTTAGCTGAGCTTTGATTAAAACAGCTATAGTTTTTGAAGTTTTAAGAATACCTTGGACATTTTTTTTTTCAGGTAACAGTAGAACAGCCTATGTTTTCTGCTAATTATATAAAAGGGAAAATCCATGCACAGTCAAATGGTAATTTTGTTGGTGAGGTGAAATTTAAACAGGAAGTAGCTTACGCTTTCGATTGCGTCGAAAATCTCTTTCATATTCCTGTACAAAGGACAGATTTTTGGCTTTGTTTTCGAAATCATCGAAATTATCTCGAGTTTCGTCAATAAAATGTATTAGTACCTAATAGAGTTCTATATTTCCACACTCTGAAGTTTTTTACTTGTGGCGTTAATGCGATCCAGTAAACATCCCCAAAAACAGTCATGATAGCCGTTTCTAAACGTTCCAGTTTGAAACAAATACGTCTTGCTTCGCATATAACTGCTCTCTTCTGTTGTGTGTCATTTTCGATGAAGACTAAGGCTTTATGGATTTCACTCCATGATTCTCGTAAACTTTTGCATGCGTCTGCACGAGGTGACCAACGAGTCGTTGATAGACTTTTGATGGTGAAATGGGCTTGAAGAAGTTCCCAACACTGAGATGACGCTGCAAAGAAATTGTGCAACTATTGGAGTAGAGACAAGAACGAGCAAGCCTCAGCAACACATTCACCTACTAAATTGAGCGAGTGTGCTGAACAGGGAACATACTCGGCAAGGGAAGAAATTTCCTTTATTTTAGCTTGTAGGCCGTTGTAAATGCCTGACATGTTAGCTGCGTTGTCATAAGATTGCCTTCGGCAGTTTGAAATGTCAATTCTCAATTCAGTTAAGTTGAGGTAACAGCATTTGTCATTTGTTGTGATTTATGGCCGGTGTTTGGAATGAACTTGAAGAAACGTTCTACAAGTGATCCATTAGGCAGGACATATCTGATTATATAAGTGAGCTGGTCTACGTGAGAAATATCCGGCGTCGAGTCAATGATCAGAGAAAATTATTTCGCTTTTAATATTTCCATTACAATTGTCTTTAAACGTTTTTTCCCATAAGCTGAATGAATTTTTCGCATGTTGTTGAAGAAAGATAACTCGTATAACCTGAGCTTGGATTCCCATAACGTGTAATGTGTTTTGCTAAGAACGGATCGAACTCAGCAAATAAGCTCTAAGGACATCAAATAATTTCCATTGTGAAATGAACCAAATTTCTCGTCGTGTCCTCTGAAAGGCAACCCACGTGATGCAAGCGCTTTTACACGTGCGACTACTCTTTTCAAAATGTTTTTCCAGTAATTTATTTTTTCATGTAATTGCATTATTAATGCGTTGTCAATGCGATCTAACGTGTTGCTTCCTTCATTCATATGCAGGATAGATAATTTATGAGTCGGCGAATTATCATGAGTTGATACACGATAATAAGAATTTTTCCAATCATTGAAACCTTCCTTTTTGTCGAACTGACTCTCCCCACCATTAAAAAGAAGACAAGGTCCACAAAAAACACATCCAGTTCTTTCAGAATCAATTAGCCACTTTCGCGGAACTTTTTCGCCATATAAAAGCTGACGTTCGAATAAATTTTTTGACAACTGTCGCACTTTATTTTTGTAAATTCGTTCACTCTTAGGAAAATCATTTTGGATGTTTTGATTTGCTCCGTTCTTACAAATGTAATCAAGCGTGAACTCGTCGATTGTCCATTTGGCTGGATCGTCGCTGATTTTGCACAGCTCCTGGTCCGGATTGGGCTGCACTCCTGATACTTGTGGGACGTCTTCGGCTTCTTCCTTTAATCAACTTGCCACAACGATCAAAGTATCTGCACATGGAGATAGATACTGAAGAAACTTGAGTTGACGTAGCGCCACTACCACTTGGAACGTCAAGTGTTGGATCAGTGCTATTTCTGATATATGTGATATCTTTAATATCTGTATATTGTTTACCAAAGAAATCGACTAATTTCCGCGTTTTTTAATCACATCCTTTTGTTAATCGTTTATCATCTTTTTCTTTAGCTCGCTTGCGAATTGCGATACTCTGCCCCACTTAACCTTTTTTTTCCATCCTTATCTAATTATGCAACATAACACTTTTTACGTGAGGTATTGTCGTGTAAAATATTTATGTGCTGTCCATTTTTATTACATAGACGTCGCTTCGCGAATACCGTTACGAAATTAGAAAAATGTTCGTCCACTCACTGCAATTGCTATACGCACACTACTCTGTCGTGATAGGGCGAGCGAGATATTGTGTGGGGGAGCGATGGGGTGTGGGGGCGTGGCGGCGTAATAGCAAACTCCCGAGCACGAGCGCGAGACCCTTACGGCGAGCAACGACGTTCGCGTAGTTACGCGGCCCTATTCGACAACTAAATAAAAATAACGAATTATGTTAGTAATAGAATCTATTTAAAACTTTACATTTTATTAAACATAGACCTGCACCTACGTCTACATATGTCTACTCCTACCTATTCCCTATAGAAGCTTTTTCCGTTCAAGCTGTTCGGCAGGCCTAAGATCAGGTCCGTAGTCAGGTCGCTAGAGAGCGATTAAGGACGGAAGAAGCTGAAGTGACTCAACAAACATGAAGCCATGGCTTTTATAGAGTAACAGTGCGAAGAAAAAGAGCAATAAGTTACAAACTTTATGGCTTAAACTCAAATATAGTACAAGAGTCAAGAGCAATAATTTATGTACGTAATATCTCTACTTAGAACCTATGTCAATCAACACATTATATTGGTTTAACACAAATCGTCTAACTATACTTTGAACAAGAGCAGTAATTTATACAATTTAAGTATAATTACTGCAGTTTTAAATGTCAACAACTAATGTTGTGTAACAGTACGTTTGTTTAACCTACGAACGCACGAGCGAGTGTTTTTAACGATCACGCGTATAACAATATGCTTCCTAAATAACTTATACGTACATTTTATAATAACGAAATAATTATTTCACATTACATTATCTATATTTTATTTATAAAAAGTACAAAGGTGATTTAGGAAGATTATTGTTATACGATGCGGTGCAATGCGGCCCACCATAATGTGCGCGAGCCTTTAGAATATTTACGTACTTTGAGTTATTTCTTGTCATCATCAGTGAATTTTTTGTCACGATTGGCTTGGCCGCCCCTAATATCTGGCCGCTCTAGGCCCGAGCCTCCTGGGCCTTAGGGCAAATCCGCCACTGACAAATACAGGATGGGCCAGAAAGGCGTACGATTTTAAAAACGATCTTGCGTTTGAATCATGGTCGGGGGCTGCGCGGGTGGTGGGGATGAGAAGCTTGGTTTCTCGGAAATTTAGTCGCGATGGATCACTTCACCGGAGCGCAGCGTGCATTCTGCGTTAAACATTATTATAAAAATGGCGATTCGTGCTCTATTGTTCGACGTTTATTTCGGCGTGAGTTTGGATTACATGACGTAAATCAGTATCCGAAGGAAAGTGTGATTCGATCGTGGGTCAGAAATTTCGAAGCTACTCGTTCGACTCTCAAACAGAAGCCTGCGAGACGCCCAAGGTCAACAAGATGGTGCGACACTCCATACATCTAATGCTTCGTTGGCGGCCGTAAACGAGATGTTTGCTGGGAAACTGATATCGTGCCGAAGTGACATTGCATGGCCGCCTAGAAGTCCGGATCTAACGCCACCGGACTTTTTCATGTGGGGATACCTGAAAAGTAGAGTCTACTCCAATAACCCAGCCACGATTAACCAGTTGAAGATAAATATCCGAGAAGAAATGGCAGCTATTCCTCGTGCAATGTGTGAGCGAATTTTTACCAATTTGAGGTTCAGATTCGAAGAATGTTTGCAGCGGGATGGTGCACACCTGAATGATGTAATTTTTAAGAAATATATTTCCCAGATGTCTATTTTAATTGAAATAAAGATATGTATGTGTATTGTATTTAGTTTTTTTTTTTAATTATTTTTAAAATTCGCATATCTTTCTGGCCCACCCTGTACTAATAATATAATAAAGCGGAAAAGCTTTTGATTGTTTAAACACGCTAATCTCTAGAACTACCTGTCGGATTCGAAAAAATATTTTTTTATATGATAGCCAGACTCACGAGGAATAGTATAGTTTATATAACATTAGGCTACAGTTTCTAGCTAGCCTTAAATATTGATTTTTGTTACGTAAGTCGGAAGTCGAAGCCTTCGCGTATTGCTTTAGCCGCATGCGCTGGCTTATTGGTTATTGATACGTCAATACTATGTTCTACAAAAATATTGACCATTAGTATATATAAAAAAAATAAGCGATAGCATATATCTATCTTTCATACATAATAATGTATGAAATAAGGTATTTTGCAATTTTTTTTTTGTTGAATATTAAAAATTAATTTATGAGCATTATTTTTAAGCATGGCATATTAATCCTTACAAACAAAAGTTACTTCATCATAAAGACAATGTATAATGAAGATAAACTCCGCCTTTTACAGCATGTTATTTGGACGCATAGTTTGAGAGATAATACAAAATTAAAATACTTCAACACTCGGCTCGGGTCTATGTCTATAGTAGTTAGCGGCGCGAACGAGCCGGGCGATGCCGCACTGTGACCATCTGGCCGCCCGATAAAAATATTGTCTTTATTGAAGTATTATAAATCATCAATCAGTGATTTCTTCTAAATGATGTGCGGGTGAAACCGCGGGGCACAGATAGTATATTATAAAATTAAAGTGGAATGCAATTCCTCGAAATGGTTTTGTTTTAGACCTCATTTAAAAAAATGTACACCAATCCCAATTGCACTCAGTGATATTTTTTAAGTAGATACGGCATTGGCGCTCTTTACATGCCATCGTGAATGGTGGGCAATTGCCCTCAGTTTACTTTCGATTTGATAACGGCGTGAGCGAGAAGAAACTATCCTTTTTTGACAACAGAGTTTCCTCCTTACGGTGTGATTTCCTATCTCTTTTGTTACAACATGTTTATAACAAAATTAGTAATGTTTTCAAATTGCTTTTAGTGAGAGTAGAACACGTCTATTTATTGATTGCACTATTTATTATGTATTTGTTAAACTGCTTTAATTAAGTATACTTTTCTTTAATTAATTTTTTTTTCTGTTTCAGTATAATATTGTTCTCAGACAATGTTGTAGTTGAGTTTTATGGTAATGAGACACCAGAATTTAAAGGTGTTAAACAGGGTCGCATGTATCTAACTACGCACCGGATGATATATAACTCAAAAAATAATGCAGATCCAATGAGGTCATTCAGTTTTCCTTTTATAGCACTACAAGATGTGAGTATAAATTGAATTATGAGATGCATCACGGCTTTAGCTATGATACTTGCCGACTTTTTTTTTCTATCTGACCTTACTGTTAGCCTGAAGGAGCCATATCCAAAAAACAGAACCGCTGATGGCTTTCACAGCTTTACCGGGCTTTGATATGACAATGTTGTATGGTATCGCTGAGGATAAAAATTGGACTATTAATAGTTACCTTTTTTTTAAAGTGCTTACTATGCAGGTTCTGTTTAGTATTTTAGCTGAGCTTTGATTAAAACAGCTATAGTTTTTGAAGTTTTAAGAATACCTTGGACCTTTTTTTTCAGGTAACAGTAGAACAGCCTATGTTTTCTGCTAATTATATAAAAGGGAAAATCCATGCACAGTCGAATGGTAATTTTGTTGGTGAGGTGAAATTTAAATTGACCTTCAAGTCCGGGGGAGCTATTGAATATGGTCAAGCTATGTTGAAAGCTGCTCATCTTGGTAAGAAAACAAGTAATATTGTGTGTATAATTAATAAACTATTTTCTATCTAGATATTTCACAATGACATAGCAGTGTATAATTTTACTCATTTATTTTTAATTTTGTGGTATTGTTTTAGTGAAAAACTAACCGACCCATGTGAATATTTTGCATATTATAAAATGTAAACATAGACAGATTGTAATAGATTGTGCCTTGAATTTATATTTTCATTTGCATCAACAGATGGCGTTAATAATGAAAACAGATTTTTTTAAATGATGTTTATTTATTTATTTAAGAAGCACCAACAGAGGGCATATTTTACTTGATCCATTTTTACAACTAATTCCAAGTCCAAGACAGATGTTTGAATATAATGTTGATATTATGCGATCAATTCATGCAATAAATAAAATGTGTATGATGTTTGACAGTTGGCATATAGTTAATTTTTGATGCATTATTTTAGTTGGTGTCATTTGATAATAACATCACGATAACACTACAATGATGATAAGATAAAATAAAACAGGGCTGGTTTATACACTATGCATAGTTGTACCATTTAATTTGATAGCAACTTGTAACTGTATACTGGATTTTAAAATCATTATTCATACTGAGTTACTCAAAGCTGCTCAAAGTATTTAGAAATTTAATAGGGAATACTTAAAAAAAAAATTTTTTTTATTGTATGATTTTATTAACTGAAAATATTTACTATTCAAAAGTGGTACTCTTTGAAAGAGTTGTTATGGGTATAACATAATTTTTACAGCTTCTCGTCATATGGCTCCTGGTGCACCTCCACCACCGTACACGCCACCTACGGGGCCATGGCATGCAGCACCTCCTCCAGCTTATGCTCCACCTGCACAGGGCTACTACGGATGGGTTCCACCATATGCTGTTAGTATTATAATATAGATTTGGTTTATTTGATATTCTAAAACAGGGTTTCTCATACCTGTAATCCTTTCAAAAATACTCAACATAAAAGAAAATAAGATTCTTAATACAGTCACGGGCGTAGCCAAAATTCTGACCGGAGGGGGGTTGGTTGCACAGGCAAAGGTTAGTTTACCTGTTAAATGCTTTTTTACTACTACAAAATGTTTTACTCTACCTTTCGAGAGCAATCAGATCGGGCACTTGTCAACACCTTGCCTGGGGGGAGGTGTCGGGGGCAGCTGAACAACGCCCATGAACAACAGGTTAGTTCTCCTAGATTAATATGCTTGTTAATTTACTACTACAAAATGTGTTGGGTACTTACCTTTCTATCAGCTAATTTAGATCGGCACTTGTCAACACCTTGCTTGGGGGGAGGTGTCGGGCAGCTGAAGCAACGCCATGTTACAATTTTACATCTCTCATTTGGATTTACTATTAAGCCTTTTTTTGTATTGCGTTTTTATCATTACCTGTTGAGAGCACTTACTCTTACATAAATAAGGTGTGGACATTCTTCCTGTCGTGCATCTAAATAAAGCTTAAAGATGCAAGAGCTGTACTACGTTTATATAAAGTATTAATTCCTGTTGCTTAATGTTCAAACCAGCATATAAGCGTTAGGTTGTGACCATAATTGGAGCAAGCGAGCGAACATCACAAAATCATAATAGTAATTAGTCCGTATGTGCAGCCTGTAGTGTGTCGCACGTGTGACTTAGCCTACTGCCTCTGTAACGTATTACGTTACGTGAAAGATTTATGTGAACCATTAACAAATCGACAGTTAACAATCTTACTAGATTGGTTATAAACTAACGGTTCGAACAATTATCTGGTAACATAAATTATATAAGGCGGCTGACCCGCGCAACTTTGTCTGCGTCACATTAGCTCACATAACAGAGAGAGAGAGTGGGTCATAGGCACTGTAATATATGTGCAGCCCGCCTCCCACATCATTCCGTTTAATAAAAATGCAAGAGCGGTAGTTTATCATTATTTTAAAACTGTGATATCTCTTAAAATATTGCATTTAAATCAATTAATGTAATGGGCAATTATGCTCAAAATTAAATACTTGTGATGAATAACGTATTTATTTCGGTAAGGATTAATACCATGTTTATAAAAACACCTTCGCAAATAATGCACTATTTTAGAACTGAATTTATTACCTTAAAAAAGGTTATATTGAATAAACCTTAAAAGATAGACATATGCTATCCCGGACTTTTTTAGAACTTTTAAGAGAAACCATTCCGTCACACACGATTGTTGCGTACTTTAACCAATTTACGCAGCGCACGCAATGGAAGCTCTGAAAAAGAATAAATTTCCCCCGGTTTTGCAACATTTTTTATTGATGCTCCGCTCCTATTGGTCTTAGCGTGATATTATATAGCCTATTATAGCCTTTCTCAATAAATAGACTATCGAACACTAAAATATTTTTTCCATTCGAACCAGTAGTTCCTGAGATTAGCGCGTTCAACCAAACAAACAAACAAACTAAACTCTATCTAAACAAATAAACAAAAAATTATAATAATAGTAAAGATATAGAAGTTAAATAATACAAATCTGTACATATCACATGCCTCATGGCTTACAGTGGTAGTAGTTCTACTATTGAGCCGAGAGGTCGCGGCTTCAATCCCCGTATATAACTGACATTTGTGGAGCATAATTGTTATCATTCGTATGTCTGGGTGTTAATTATCTTATATATGTATGTATATCAGCTGTTTAGTACCATAATACAAGTTTTGCTTATACTGTTTCCATTTCTTTATTTTCTCGATGACAGTTCTAATTTGATAGTTGTAGTGTTGTGACCAAATAAGTAATGATATCGATATGAAATAAGTAGTGACGATTCATCAGATTTTGATTAAAATAAATAAATAAAGATTACCTGTCGTTATAATTATTTTGTTTCATTGTCGAGTACCTACCTATACCTACTTATTTTACAACAGCTTTGAAAATTTTGAAAAAGTAGGCATTATCAATCAAGAATTAATACGTGTAACATCTTGTAATCAAATATAATATTAGTTAATAAATTTGTACAAAAGTATCAGGCAGTAGTTTAGTTTCTTACATTTTGTAAAAAAATATCGGGTCTGTTATCGTGTTACGTTTATCGATATAGCTCCATCCCTATCAGTTTCTCCGACTCTGGTATAACCTTGTACGTGTGTAAACGTCATATTTATATAAAATAATGCATACATAATGTAAAAAAGACGCTCGTTCAAGTTTTCACAGGAACTGTCATCGAGAAAATAAAGAAATGGAAATGGTATAGTTGGGAATTAGACGGCCGTGTGTGAAATTGTGTCCCCCATATTATAAAGGGAATCAAATCTGGGCGGCCGACCTTATTAATTTTTTTATTTGATTTGATTGGATTAAATTATAAGAGAAAAAATTTAAATAAAATATTTGTTACATGTTTCCAGGCTTTCCCTGACCAACCTCCACCGAACTCTGTGTTCGTGTCAAATAGTCCGCCTCCTTATCCTGGTGTGACTGGTGTGAGTTATCCTGCTGGTCCAGGGTTTTCGGGTGTGGTTGGCGCTGGAGCTGCGCCCCCCGGCTACCCCGGTAGCGCTTCTGCACCACCACCAGGTTATCCGGGTGGATTCAATGCACCAACAGCTCCCACTGGCATGTCGGCAGCCGGTACGCTTAATCTCAATTTTTTTTAATAACCACATAAATACAGTAGAATAATTATAATTTTTTAATTGACGTAAGGCAATGTAGATAATTTTCATGATCATTTTATTTGTTGAGAAAGTAAATTTAGTTTTAACAGTCTTCTGTTTTCATTAAAACATAGAAATCATAGTAGAGTATTGTCAGATGCAGTAGATACATTAATATTTACAGATGCGAAAGCTGCTGAAGCAGCTCAGAGCGCCTACTATGATCCTAACAAGCCTCAAACTGCTTATGTACCACCACCATACAATGTGAGTATGAAAATAAATATGATAGAGGTTATGTATACAATTTCTGGTTAAACCGCAACAAGCCGCATGCACACGCATACCGACAATTAATCATAATTCACTTTGTTTTGATTAAACATCAAAATAACTACTTTTTAACAGACTTCAAAAAAAGACTGAGATTACTGAATTCAAATGTATTTTTTAATGGATAACTTCAGCCATAACTTCTTTATTTATGAACCGATTTGTGTGATTTTTTTTTTTTTTTTTTTTTTTTTTTCATAGTGGATAGATCAAGTTTGATCCTATTTTAATTTCATTGGCATTAGACCTTCAACTTCAAAATTGTCTTGTTTCTGTTTATATTTTCTGTTCAACTTGTTTTCGTTCTATTAATGTAGTCATATTACAAAACTGCTGTATGAATTGCAAAAGTAAATGTATGAGATACATAGGGATATATTGTGGGCCAGGACACGAAAATTATGTCTCACTGGGTCGCGATCTCCGTACACTAGGTGTAACACTCACCATAATGGCACGCTCATATGTCAGGCACAGTGTCGTCAGTTTGCCTTACTACTGCAAGTAACTAAGTACTGCAAAATGTTGCTGCTTTTCCAGACATACTTGCAACTTTTTATTATGATGTTTTGTGCAGGATCACCCCCCGACTTATCAGGAATCTACATCGAAGAAAGAAAACTAAAACACTGTCCTCACTACCACATGCAAACATCTAGCTCCTGAAAATAAAGCAGGAAAAAAATGTTTAAAACAATAATTCATGTTTGAATAATTAAATGTTATCAATTTATTTTACATTCCTTTGAGTGTTTTGAACTAAATTACTTAATTATCTTTTTATCAAGCTGGGCTACGTTGCTGGCCGAGTAATCAGATGTTCTATAACTTTTTACAAATCCGGGGGAATTGTTTTGAACACTTTATATCTTGAAAATAATACCTTTAATAATTGTTTTTTCCATTCACGATAAAAAGTGATTAAAAAATATATTTTTAAATTTAAATAAACAATACGCCACAAAAACGCGGCATTGTGGCCCCTTGAAGTCATAATTCATTTTATGTCATTTTGTATGATAACATTGACAAATAAGACAACATAGCAAGAGTCTTCACGTTCATATTTCTTGAATGGTGACGTCACGTTTCCTAATCAGCGTTTTAACTCGCGCACAGACAAAAAATAAAATAAATAAACAATTATTTTTTGCAGATTTGTATTGTTTTAGGCTTTTTATCTATATACCAATATTAGTCAGTAATTTACTTGAATTTTTAAACATGCAGTCAACTCTTGGTGGAAAGAAATGTAAGTTCACCTCGCGCTATACTTTATGATCACTGTGAATATAGTTATGTTAGGCTGCGAGAAATACATATTTATGTACTATTACAATTATTACAGATGTTTTAATAAACTTTAATTAATAACAATTTTATTACAAAAGTTAATGATTATCATCTAAAAACAAAGTAAACCCACATATCTAAAGTATTATTTTTTATTCGACTGTACAATGCGCAAGATCGGATTCGCCATAAGACTGGCCATAAAGTTTGGCGCGAGTTACAACTGTAATTGTGGCATCTAAAAACTATTGGGATTAGATATTGATGATATAATCATTATGTACATATACAAATAGATAAAATTCTGTGAGTACTTGTTATATTAGTTGTAAACGATTTTTTTTATTACCCATTATAAAATACAGGGCTTTGAAAATATCCAAGTTAGCTTCGTCACACAAAATGCACGTAAAATTGTTATTACTGTAATCCATGAGAGTCAAGTTATGAAATATGTTATTTCGCATATAGAATTAAACAATTTATGCATAAGTAAACATGTTTAAATATAAATATCAATATATTATTACTACATATTTCTGAACTATAATAAACGTTATAATATATTTTTTAAGGTCTTTAAATATCAAAGTACTACCCGTGCGTAATAAGTTGAGACCTTGGTTCGGTGACTCCACAGACGCATGGTTGTTGTTACTGTGCACAAAAAAATATCACAACAAGTTTCCACCCGCGACTTCGTCTGCTATTTTTCATTAGTCTCGACAATTTTATTTCATTCTCCGCTGTAGAACTACCGGGTGTCGGTGAAGCAGTTCGTAAGCGCTTGTCTTTACTTTTGATCCTTAGCAACGTGGCTTTTGAAACTCCCGTTGCCATACAGGTTCTTTTTACTGCCTGATCAACAAGTAAACACAACTGTTTGTTCCGTTTTTCGTTTTCAAAAAAGTCCAAACACTTTTAACATAAGATTTCTCTCTCCACTATGTAAAGTTTTACCCTTCACTATAACAATAAACTTAACACAAAAAATAACAGTAAAATATAGCGGCAACTCTAATAACTATTAACGAAACAGTATCAAATAAGATTATAAAATCGGAGCGCGTCGTCGTTGCGTGACGTAAGCCAGTACGAGACGAAGATGTTAAAAAAAATGGCGTTGCCTACAGTACAACACATGAGCTTGAGAGGAAGTTACAGGGGCAGCGGGCGGAGGGTTGCATTCCAGGCGAGTCTCAACTTATCGCGCACGGGTAGTACTTATGCTATTTATCAATACTAAATTAATAAGTGTTAAGGTTAAGATAATTATTTCTTTTTAATTGTAAAAGTAAAAGCTGGTGTTCTATTCATAACGTGATTATTAAAAACTCGTTAAAATAAAGTGCTTAGCTTATATTTAAAAATGTGTTTATATTGTTATCCTGTTCATTTACGATAAAAAAATCCATAGCATGAATACAAACAAATATAACTTATGCATATATTATATCGCTTAGGTATAAATAATCAAGTAACAATTAAATATACAAACGATTATTACTGTTATTTCAAAAGATTAAAATGGAAAACATTTTATTCAGTTTAGGCCTCAAGGCCTAAACGTAATACCAAAAGAGTCACGAGCGCGTTACTGACTTTGACTCTCTCCTACCCCCAAGAAGCTTTGGAAATATTACTCTCGCAGGAACACAAAACAAAGTTATTTGGCTGCGATATTCTACAGAGCGCCATAGAAAAGGGAGGATCCTCCGACCATACGGGTGCTATGCTATGTCTGGCAGGCAGCTGCCCCGACTGTTGTTTTTTTTTGAACTGACTACACTGTTAGCCTTAGGGGCCCTATCCAAAAACAGAGCCGCTGCGGCTTTTACAGCTTCACCGGACTTGACCCCGACTGTTGTGGTCGGGTTCTTGTATATATACTCAACGATAGAGTTAATTTCTATAGCTCAATGTAGGATGCGTCCTATGTGGCTCGATAGATGTCGCTATGTGTCGCTACGTAGTTGTGTCGATGCGTTGATGCGTCAGTTGTGGTGAGAGATGTCGCTACAACTATTTATATTATTTACTGTTATTGTCATTTTCAGTGGTCGTAAGAGGAGTCACCTACCGGCATCGCTAACATTCACGTAAAGATCCACCCTATAATATAATTATATGATACTCTTTCGACAATAATGCATAACATGATTCTTGAAATTATTATACGGCAAATCAGTAATTATGATAGGTAAATTATGATATGAAATGCAGTCCATCTGATGTTAAGCGGTTACTGCAGCCTATAGCTAAGTATACGCCACGAATGTCAAAAGAACCCACAGTTCTGAGTTCAGCTACTTCTGAGGACTGAGTTTGAATGCTTTATGTGTTGGTGTTATAAATAGTAACTCTTTATTTAAGCAATGGTCAATATGACTTTCGCCAGAATCGATCGACGGGTGATCTAGCGTTCCTGTTGCACCGCTGGGGGAGGCGATTGATAAGCATGGCGAGGCCTTGCTAATTAGTCTCGACATAGCCAAATCCTGAACAGGGTGCGACAGTTTTTCACGTCCGCCTGTAGGTATTACGCCTGTATCTGCTTTACAAGGCACAAGTTCGGCCTTGTGTTGAATACTGTTCGCACCTCTGGGACGGTTCCGCAAAATTCCACCTCGAAGCCCTGGACAGGTTGCAGAGACGGTTGCAGGTTATCGTATTGTAAATGATGCAGACGTTACTAAGTTCATCGAGCCGCTGCAGCTGCGCAGGGACATTGCGTGTTCTACCCTCTGAATCATGGCGAGTGTTCTAAAGAGTTTTTCAACATAATTCCCGCTTCTCCCTTTCATAACAGATCCACACGCGCTGGGCTCCGGATCAACAGCTTTACGGTAACCTCTATCTTGATGCGAACAAAGAAGTTTGCTACGTCTTATCTTTTCCGTATTATGAAGCTGTGCAACTATCTCTCGACCGGTGTGTTTCCTCCATAACACTTAAACAGGCTGGCATGACAGCGACGACTGAACGATGGATAGTAGTCAGCCCCGGATCTACGATTTTTTCGAACCGGGGTAAAAACTTGATAGTGGCGCCCCCTCTCCAACATTTGAGATAAATTGCACACTTGTAACTTTTTCATTTGTGTGACTTCATGCGTGAAAATATTATGGAAGAATGAGTATGACTTTTTTTTAATAATTTTGGAATGAACCCTCAGGATGAGAGTAAAAACCAACTAGACGCATTAAAATCAAATGAATAATGAATAGACGATGGATGGTAGGCGCTTTGTGAACCAAATTGTTTTTTTCCAAACATATTTTATGATTTTGGCGCGCCCTGAAACTGCTCTGCGCGGTTTACCCCCTAGATCCGCGGCTGATTGTAGTGGATCGCACGGTAGTCGCCGATGTTATTATATTACTATACTCACCATCAAGTGTAAAGTGTAGTTTCTTCGGCGTGTTACGATAAAAAAAATGGGGATATAATTTTACGTTTTCTTCTTTTCCTTGTTATTACTTAATTTCTTTGCTACCTCTCCCTAATTTAATTCTTAAAACGATTTTTATATGTGAGATTAATACAATCATGGTTAAAATTCAAGTGAGGAAATTAATGGCCGTTTTAAAATACTTGAAACTTTGGTGCCGATTTTAATGCTGGAGGTATATTCAAGGCTTAATAAATTCAGTCCGCCGTGTTTCAAAAACCAAAAAGTCTGTTATTTATTCCATATAATGTACTTGTAATCACCATATATTATATTCTATAATGCACATAAAAGTACGGTTGGAGGAGTTAATACTAAAAAGCATTCTCTACCAGTCTTCCAGGGGAGCAAGAGAAAGGTTTTTGCTAGGTGTGTATAATATTTTGCTAAGTGAAACCTACGTAGCGAATACTTGAAGGAATTCCGAAAGTTGTCTAGTTGGATGTTGATAGGATTGATAGGAACGGCCTAGGTACCTACTTTTTAATAATCTACTACAAGGAGTGAGGTAAAAAGAATATAGAGTCCGTTTACAGATAGTTTATCAGTTTCGTGATAAATTATTGTGTTGAGTATTAACGACTACCTATATCTTTGTACGTAGAAATAGAACATAAAAAGCTTTATAACAAATGCGTACTTAGGATCTTCATTACCACACAAAACCTATGCTCCTACAAATTTTAGAGCTCGGAAACTAATTATTCTACTCCCGGGGATGGCATGTATATCACAATATTATGTACCTACCTACATTTTTGTGACGTAAGGGAGCCAAAGGGTTAAATCGGTGACACTATACCGATTTGTAAAACTACACAAATTAAATGTTTACAGTTCCAAAAATCACTGTCATAAGGTGTAACTGTCCATCGAAAATCAGCTGAAAGAAGATTACTGAACTATTGTCATTATTGAATATAGAAGATCAAATATGTGAAATATGTGTCAGACCCAAAATTAATAGGAAAATATATATTAAAAAAAAAAACACACAAAATGAAACAATATTAATAATTACAAGAGACATTTGACCTTAAAAGTATTATGGGTAAGTTGACCAGAATTGACATCAATTAGTAAATTTTATTTACTTTACGTTAATATTGACAGCTTTGTACAGAGGAGCCTGCGTTATACAATGTTTTAGTAATATTTGTAAAAGAAGCCAGCGTCGTGCTACTTGTGTTTGCCACTCTATCAAATTTATTTCATTACGTGTACAAAAGTTCAATGACATCAATATTAACTTAAAATATTCGGTTTTATTATTAGGAAAAATTGCAGCTCGAGCTAGACTGCTTTTACCAAACAAAAATATTTGACAGGCATTGAACTTGTGTACAAAGTTGTTAATGAACAAAGAGGTGATAGAGGATAGCCCTAGCTATTCAGCCAGTCCCGTCGGTATCAACGGTTTTTCCGAAACGGGGTAAAACTAACTTTACATTGCATTGGTATCTCTTCCCACCAGCATTTGGAATTTCGAATAATTTTTACGCTCCCTTTGCCTTTGCTTTGAATGTGGCTCCTCCCCTAGATCCGGGGCTGTATTCAACAGTGTTTTCATTTAAATTATGGACCCATAATATACAACATTTTTATTAATCAACTTTCCTTTTGCACCTCTTTAGAATTATATATTCTAAAAGCATCTTTTTAACTTTAGTGTAAAATTTGGAGGCAGAAGAAAGGACTGGGTAGTTCCGAAGCACAATTATAACATGAACAAGTACTGTGAGTATTACTGTTGCGGGTTATACAATTAAATATTATTTCGTTTACACGTTTTAAGATTTATACTTGCATGGCCGGGCTTTTACTCTTGAGTTCACTGTGCTTCAGTTGGCTTATTTATATAGGTAAGTTCGAAATATGTTTATAAAGTAGGTAGAGTGGCATGACAAAAAGTTCAATGATGCTGGCTTCTATTTTTATTTTTATTAACTGTGTATAATACATGCATTTCATGTTAATATCTTTAAAATTTCAGAGTAAACGCATCAATGGCACCATCGACACACCCACCTTGTACACCATCGGCATCATGTACACCGATACGATGCCACCCCACGCCACCTCCGTGTCAAAATCCGGAAAAATGTCTAAAGAAAACAATTTCAAAAGGCATCCGACCATGTCAAAGCGCTGTTTCTATCATGTCCACAAGATCAAAAGCGAAGTGCGCTAGCTGTGGGAAGTTTAAAAGTGCTTCTAACCCAAGAAATGTATCTGCAGTTGAAAAATTCTTAAAGCAAAAGTCGAAAGAGTCCAAAATGAGAAAAAAGGACAGACTATCTGGAAGTCATAAATATTTAAATTATACAAGAAAAAAGGGAACTCCAAGATCGAAGTCGGAGTGTTGTGCGGGAAAGGGTCATAGAGGTAGACTGAAAAGAAAGGGATGCTGCGAAATACTTTGAAATATGCGCACCATCAGTTTCAATAATTATTGATAAAACCAAGTATATTCCCACCATCATCTGTATTTTTTACTACTTTACTTTCAGAATTAGATCATTCAATCCTAATATTTTTTTCTTTTAGTTTGTTTTTTGCGTTTTATTTTTGATTATTAGTACTACCTATATAATTATGTCATTCCACTGATTTAATTCCAAAGGAATAAAAAAAATGTGTTATCATCTGAATGATCAAGTTGTAAGGTAAATACTACATGTAAAATATCATAATATAACCAAGTAGGCTTATTTTGGGTTTACATTGGTTACTTTGTAAAAAGAATATTTTTAAAATGTTTGAGTTTTGCAGATTTATGTCCTTACCAATTAATCATCCAACATGTACGCAAACAATCGTTGGCTTGAAAATAATAACTGCATTCGAAATTCTCATGCCCGAATCCGTAATGAGGCCATAAAAGAAACAAAATAAAGAAATAAGAATAGAAGAGCGGTAGTAAAAATATTCCCTAAAAAGAAGATCACAGTGATTTAATTTATATTGATACAGAGACAGTAAAAAGAAGGGCTCAGGGATATTATGAAAGATACATGCGAAAAAGAACGATCATATGAATGATCATTGATATTGTTACTTAAACAGCACAAGAAAGACTTCAAAAGAAGAAATATTTTGTAATTCACAAAACTGTAAAAATAAAGTTGTTTATTTAGAGAAAGTGTATTTAGAAGAAATCCATTAAAGTCTTCAGTTTTGTATTTAACTCGACAAAATATTTTTAAGAAAAAATTCATCATGTAGGTAGGTACCACTTATGTTCTACGCTCAGTTTTGTTGCACGTGAAGACACACTTGAACCATTTATGTCAGTAATTTAAATATACAAATTATGTTTATGGCATAAAACTTCCTTATAAGTAATTAGAAGAAACTACAAATAAAAATATGTAACGCAAATTAAATGTTTTATTTCAATTTGATTGGTTTTTTTAAAACTGTATTTAAGTCATCAACCGTAGGACGATAAATGACGAATAACAAAAGTATCCTGCCCTGTTCCACGACATTAAGTACCTACTTTCTACCTTACATTTATTTAGAAACTAAAATCCATTTGGCAGTTTAAGCGTGATTAATGGACTTTTAGCGAAAGTGAGGAACAGAATGTAAAGTTCCTCATCCGCCATAGAAAAGGGAGGATCCTCCGACCAGACGGGTGTTATGTCTGGCTGCCCAACGGTTGTTGTCGGGTTTTTGTATATATACTCAATTGTTGAGTTAATTTCTATAACGCGATGTAGGATGCGTCGTATGTGGCTCGATAGATGTCGCTATGTAGGATGCGTCAATTGTGGCGAGAGATGTCTCCACATCACTCCCCTCCGAGATAGGAGGTCGATAGCAGGTTGAGTCGTCCATACATCCAGTGATGTTTGCCGGGCCAGTGGAATGTTCCAGTGAATCGGAACCAGATGCCGAATAGTTCACGGTGAATCGGAACTGTCTGCGGTGATTGCCCCAGTGAGTCGCGGTGATGCGCCAGTGAGTCGGGGCGATGCTGCAAGAATGCTCCAGTGAGTCGGAGTGTTGCAGTGCTGCGTAGTGGCTGGTTGCTGCGTCAACCAGGAGAGAAGTGCATCCCTGCTTGCTGACCGGCCGAAGTGCAGTGTGATGTGCCAAGGTTGCTGAGAAGGCTGTGGGTGATGATCAGGAATGCACGTCTGCTGCATGCTGGTGGTCAGGATACCCGTAGTAGCCGTGGATGCTGGCTGGCTGTATGACTCGCTGCTCGAAAGTTTGAGGAAGTGATGATGACGTCACGCTGACGTAGCTTTGCGAAGAAGGTTGCACTGACGTTCATTGCTCGGGGTCACCACTTTAGCGGAAGTGAGGATAACCATTGAGAAAGGAGGATCCTCACTTCCGCTGAGCGAAGCTAAGCTTCAGTTTAGCGAAAGTGAGGAACAGAGTGTAAAGTTCCTCATCCACCATAGAAAAGAGAGGACCCTCACTTCCGCTCAGCGAAGCTAAGCTTCAGTGTAGCGACAGTGAGGAACAGAGTGTAAAGTTCCTCATCCACCATAGAAAAGGGAGGGTCCTCCGACCAGACGGGTGTTATGTCTGGCGGTCTGCTGCCCAACGGTTGTTGTCGGGTTCTTGTATATATACTCAATTGTTGAGTTAATTTCTATAACGCGATGTAGGATGCGTCGTATGTGGCTCGATAGATGTCGCTATGTAGGATGCGTCAGTTGTGGCGAGAGATGTCGCCACAGACTTACAGATTTTTAAACAAACGTATCACTACTTGCACATTTATATGTATTAAATTATTTACTATAGCACCTATCTATATTTCTACCATGGTTTTAATGATAAAATATGTCAACATTAACTTGTGATCACGTTTCAGCTGTTTATTCTACAAAAAGTGTAAAGCCTTGCGTGTCAGCACCGACATGCAGCATACATCGACATAGACCTCGACCAGCGCCCTGTCCAGAGCCAGATAAATGTTACAAAAAATGCATCAAACGTAAAAACAAATGCCCCAGCGCAATGGATACCGTCAGCAGAACAGGCTCCCCTTGTGAATGTGCCAGAATACAATCTAAAGACTCCAGAACTAGTAATAAATTAACTAACAAAACGCATAAGAAAAGATTACGTAAGACCTATAAGCAACGCTCTTTGGAATCCCGATGGCGCAGACAACGGAAATGTTGTGTTATTCTATAATATAAACTTTATATAAGTTGCTAATTTAAATAAAGCTTCTGACACAATGATTACTGTTTACATATATATAGTTTGATATATTCTCTAATATTGCATGCCGATATATCTCATGTCCAAATTCCACTTTCACAATCGTTTTAACATTAAGTTATCTCTTTTGGGCTTCAAACCATATTTGAGCAATCCGTTTATAAGGCTATCAGTACACTGACATATCGGAAATTGAAGAGACAATGGCGGACTAAGGGGCGGGGAGCAGACGGTACAGCATGCCTTGAGCCTATAGCCTTTAGGAGTCTCAAATTCTCCAGAAATCTCTTTGAAATATTTGAAGTTCCGAGGCCCCATAGGTGCGTATGCAGAATATCTAAAGAAAGGTGGTCCATCTGAGTTTCCCCAGTTTTTATTTTAAATTATGGGAACAGTGCTGCCGCGGCGTGGTGGCAGGGGCTCAATTAGATGATATTAACTGTGACTTTAAACCATATTTTTTTAACTAGACTCTGACATAATACAAATACTATTTAAAAAATTAACTATGATAGAAAACTTATGTTTTTTTATTGCTTTATAGACTGTATAGCGATTGATCACGTTTTCACTCGATGATAAGTGACTATGTGGAAGGAAATTGTAATAGGCTAAGCCTAGAAAATTTAACTACCTCTCAAACTCAAGTAGGATTGGGGCGTATTTATCGTAACAGTTTAAAAGAACAGTTATCTACAAAGAGTACATATCTGTAAACTGAAAAAGCTGTACCTACGTACCTACTTATCTGTTCCACATCAGTGTACATGGGCTTGCAAAGTTTATTCAAATTTCATGTATTTTGTTTGCGGAACGGAAAAACGGACCGAGCTAACGGAGAAACGCCGCCGCACAGTGATTCAAGATTTAAAAAATAGGGGCATGCATCGAAATTTGTATTTTCTATCTGATTTTTATTAGTTGGATAACTAATCTTAAACACCAACTTTTATTAAAATACAAATTTCAATACTGAAGATTTTTTTTTCCGTAACATCAAATTAAATTTTTACTTTGATTTTGTTATAATTTAGCAACTTTTAGCTGATCTACTTGCTATTAAAGATTAGACTACTGTGAACCTAAAACAAAAATAAATAAATGCGTTAGGTTGCGGCGGCAAATGATTGGACATGAATATTTGTATTTAGGATTCAGAGTATTTTCTTTTATGTTAATACATACATTATACATCTTAGACTACTTAATTGAAATCGTTTTGAAAGAAAAAATAAAAAGTGCACTTTGCCCAACATTTATCCAAGAACAAAAGTTATTAAGTTATTCTTTGCAAAGTACACTTCGAAAATAATAGCCACCTAAGCTGTGGCGTAGCTAGCATAGGTGGCACCCGGGGCGGATTTTATAGGTGTCACCCCAAAACTCAATCGAAACTGTTAAAATAATAAAAGTTATAATCATTTACGTTTTATTAAAATACGAGTACCTATTACAAATATTTGAATATTATGTAAAACAAATTACTTTGTTAAAAATTAAAATTTCTTCCTTCTAGCTTTGACACTAGCGAACTCCGAAATCACGTCTTCAAAATTTATATTTTGTGTTGCTTCATGCTCTATCGTTAAAATACCAAGATTGTTTAATCTGGTTTCAGTCATTGTAGACCGCAAGTAATTTTTAATTAATTTTAATTTGCTGAAACTTCTCTAACATGAAGCAACTGATGCACATATTGTTATAAATAACTTTTGTGCGACCGTTAGATTCGGAAGAGATTCTGTAAAATCCCATTCCACAATAAATTTCAAAAAGTCCAGTGTCACCCAATTAGAGACAGTAATATTAGCCGCTTTTAAATGTCTTCTCAATCTTGGTATTTCTAAAAGGAGTTCTGTTTCTGATACTTCATCGTAAAGGTTAGTAAATTTTCATATAGCAAATTTTAACTGTTCAGTGTTTACGAAAAGCAAGGTCTTTGACTGCACAACCTCAAACAATGAAGTTACGTCTTTAATGGACTTTACTCTAGTTTCGAATTCAATATTGAATCTGTCAAGACATTCTAACATGTCCTTTTGAAGTTCCGCTCTAAGTGTAAGTCCAGCATCGGTGGACGATGCTAACTCACCGGGCATGCGTTTCTTGCGACGAATTCGTCGTTCCATCGAAATGTTGTATTTTTCCGATTTTTGTACAGCAAAATCTATTGCCTCTTCTGCTAGATGCAACCGTTTCTCTCCAATGAATAGATAAAGTGCTTCTAGTTTTATGATTATTTCATCAACACATAAACCTTTATTTTGTAATGCAATCTGAGCATTGTTCACTTCCCTTAGCACATCATTCCAAAAGAAAAGAAAACAAAAAAAATGAGAAATTTCACACAGCAGGCATAAGATTTTGTGCAGCAGCTCTAGTTTCTAAATTTACGTCTTTGTCACATAGTTCCTCAATTGCAGATATTATCCCATCAAAATTTTCAGCCAATACTTTTACTGCACCATAATGAGCACTCCAGCGCGTTTTTTGCAGTCTTTTAACTTTCCAACGGCTTGTGGAAGTTGAAAAAAAGTTAAATATTGTTTCCACTGCTCCGAAAAATGTAACACAAGTCACATTTTGTGCGAACGAATGTTGGCCGCATAAATTAATTGAATGATCTATACAACCAATAAAAATTGCTTTATTGTTTTTTTCTTTTATAATAGCTTGCACTCATAACTGCAGCATTATCATAACCTTGAGAACGACACATCATAATATCTAAGCCATCGTTTTCAAGCTTCTTTAGTATTTCAGCGCTTAAATCAGCTGCTTTTTTTCCATGTAAAGGAAAGAATCCTAAGAATACTTCTTTGACTTCTACTTTTCTATTATTAATTTTTACATAACGAATCACTTCAGACATTTGATCGACATGTGAAACGTCAGGTGTGCTATCAAACATGATTTCGAAATATTTGGCCGATTTAATTTCGTTGACAAACTGACATTTTACATGATTAGCTAAAACATTTATGAACTCATTTGGTATTTCTGACGATAAATATGTTACTTTATGGGATTTTTCCTGTTCCAAATATAGTATATGTTCTTTGAGTACTGCATCATACTTTGACAGCAGTTTAACTAGTTCTAAGAAATTACCTTTATTAGACGACCCTTGGGTTTTCTTCATGTCCACGAAATGCTAGGTTTTGTTTAGCCAAAAACAATGTTATATCTAATAATCTAGATAAAAGATTTTTCCACTTCTGTTTTTCCGTATTCATTAATTGCAAGGTTGCATCATCTATTGTGGTGTAAGATTTTAATCTCATTTCCAAAGTTTTCCACTTTTCGAAATTTTCTAAATGTTCACTAAAAATAATCCACAGCAAAAAAAAAAAAAAAGAAAATCCAAAAATTATTTAAAAAGGGGTAAAAAAAATTTTAAAAATAAAAAATTTATAAAAAAAAATTTTTAATTAAACTAATTTTTTAAAATTTTAAAAAAATGCTTTTTTATACTTATTAAAATTTGAAATCTAATAAAAAAAAAAAATAATTTTTATTTGTTTTTTTAAAATTAACGAAAAAAACCCTCTACTTCTTTTTAAAAACTTGTTATAGTTTAAGAAAATCCCAAAGGGCCCGGTGCCAGTTGGTTATTTATTAGGGATGCCCCCGGGTCCTTCGGCGATCAGACCATGAGAGTCCCGCGGGAACGTGGTACGACCTCGCACAGTAGGGGAGGGCCCGGGAATTGATTAAGTTTGGGCTTGAGACTAAGGCTCAATTTAAGAAATCCCAAAGCCTCAATGAAATCCCAAAGGGGCCCGGTGGCCAGTTGGTTATTTATTAGGGTGCTTTTTAAAATTTTAATTTCTTCGTTTAAAAATATTTTTTAAAAAACTCCCCCCCAATAAAAAAAAAAAAAACCCAGCAGCCCTACAAAACAAAATAAAAAAAAATACAATTGACCGAGAATTTAAATTATATTAAAATATTTTTTATCCAATCTTATTTATATTTTGGTAACTTACTTAGGAATAAGGAGGGGGGGCTCCTTGAATCAATTAATTATCGCCCGAAAAAGGCTTCCCTTTTTTTAATGGACGGGGGGATTATTAACTTTTTTTAAAATTAAAAAATAAAATTTTTTTTTTTTTTTAGAGAATAGACAAATTACAAAGTGGGTTATTAAAATAAAAAAAACCTTCGGTAATTTAATTTTTTTGAGAAAAGCAGAACCTATTAAAAAAGGGAATTTTTTTTTTTGAATAACATTTTAAAAATTAATTTTTTTTTCAAATAATTTTTTTTTTATTATTTTTAATACAAAAAAAAAAATGTGGAATGATTTTGTTTTTTTTATTTATAATTTAAAAAAAAAAAATTCCATTCAAAAATTATTTTAATAAAACCAGGGCCGGGGTTTGCCCAAAAAATAAAAAAATATTTTTTAAACTAATTATAAAAATTTTAAAATAAATTTCTTTACAATAAATTTTTTTTAAACATTTAGTTTCAATTTTATATTTATTAATAAATTAAATTTCTTGATAAACCTCAAATTAAAACCCATATCTTTAATATGTTAAAGTTTTAAGTAATTTAATTTATTTAAAAGTTACAAAATTTAGGACTTTACTCTAGTTTCGAATTCAATATTGAATCTGTCAAGACATTCTAACATGTCCTTTTGAAGTTCCGCTCTAAGTGTAAGTCCAGCATCGGTGGACGATGCTAACTCACCGGGCATGCGTTTCTTGCGACGAATTCGTCGTTCCATCGAAATGTTGTATTTTTCCGATTTTTGTACAGCAAAATCTATTGCCTCTTCTGCTAGATGCAACCGTTTCTCTCCAATGAATAGATAAAGTGCTTCTAGTTTTATGATTATTTCATCAACACATAAACCTTTATTTTGTAATGCAATCTGAGCATTGTTCACTTCCCTTAGCACATCATTCCAAAAGAAAAGAAAACAAAAAAAATGAGAAATTTCACACAGCAGGCATAAGATTTTGTGCAGCAGCTCTAGTTTCTAAATTTACGTCTTTGTCACATAGTTCCTCAATTGCAGATATTATCCCATCAAAATTTTCAGCCAATACTTTTACTGCACCATAATGAGCACTCCAGCGCGTTTTTTGCAGTCTTTTAACTTTCCAACGGCTTGTGGAAGTTGAAAAAAAGTTAAATATTGTTTCCACTGCTCCGAAAAATGTAACACAAGTCACATTTTGTGCGAACGAATGTTGGCCGCATAAATTAATTGAATGATCTATACAACCAATAAAAATTGCTTTATTGTTTTTTTCTTTTATAATAGCTTGCACTCATAACTGCAGCATTATCATAACCTTGAGAACGACACATCATAATATCTAAGCCATCGTTTTCAAGCTTCTTTAGTATTTCAGCGCTTAAATCAGCTGCTTTTTTTCCATGTAAAGGAAAGAATCCTAAGAATACTTCTTTGACTTCTACTTTTCTATTATTAATTTTTACATAACGAATCACTTCAGACATTTGATCGACATGTGAAACGTCAGGTGTGCTATCAAACATGATTTCGAAATATTTGGCCGATTTAATTTCGTTGACAAACTGACATTTTACATGATTAGCTAAAACATTTATGAACTCATTTGGTATTTCTGACGATAAATATGTTACTTTATGGGATTTTTCCTGTTCCAAATATAGTATATGTTCTTTGAGTACTGCATCATACTTTGACAGCAGTTTAACTAGTTCTAAGAAATTACCTTTATTAGACGACCCTTGGGTTTTCTTCATGTCCACGAAATGCTAGGTTTTGTTTAGCCAAAAACAATGTTATATCTAATAATCTAGATAAAAGATTTTTCCACTTCTGTTTTTCCGTATTCATTAATTGCAAGGTTGCATCATCTATTGTGGTGTAAGATTTTAATCTCATTTCCAAAGTTTTCCACTTTTCGAAATTTTCTAAATGTTCACATGAAGTTTCATGGTCCAATACTTTAGGATTTAGTTTCCACCACTTCTGAAATCCAGTTGTAAATGTTGTTTGTATGTTACTGACAGCAAAAACAGTACAGGTTATTTGATATAGGAGAAAATACTATCCATGATCGTAGAATTTTTTCACCACTAGGCATCTGTTTATAAAACCATTCCTGTGAAAGATGACGAGAATCACCTTTAATCTTTCAACCATGACGAGATACAGTAGGAAACGGTCCTTCTTTGTTCTGGAAATGTTCACTGCCCTTTTTTATTATGTCAATGCGAACATTATCAGGTACCGGTAATCTCCAATGTGAAACATCTCTCAAGTGTTGAACTGATTCTTTGAAGCTAATGCTATCTCCGAAAGTAGCATTAACGGCGTCATTTTCATTATTTATTTTGATTCCTTCAAGGTCCTGAGTCGCCTTCATTGATTCTGTATTGTCGATGTTGCTATCTGAATGTGAGTCTCCAAGATGTGAATCATAACTTTCGTCAGCAGGAGACTCGGGTACTTTACTTGAACTTTGGCCGCTATCTGCTTTTGTGACATATTTGAAAAGAGAACCGGACATTTTCATCCATTTTAGCTTTTTCTCTGTTGAATCCCGCTTTCTCTTTTCGAAGTATGAATTCCCCGAGGCATATTTCGTTCTGGGTACTCTAAAAAATATTTTTTGTTAGTAAGTAATACGTTGATTTTATAAACTAATTATAACAGTAAATAAACACCTACACATTACGTAACTAGCTTTGTGAAATATATTTTTATATAAATTAACAATCCTGCGTCTGGGTGTAAATATGTATTTTAGTATTATTAGAAAAATACTAGTTAAATACTCCACCGTTGATTGTGATATCCGTGCCACGAGTGCTCGAGCTACTCATTTCGGAGCCAAATCAACGTACGCGAAGTTGTATTATATGATTATGATTACTTTCAATCAAAAATCTAAACTTAATATATTCCGTTTTTGTAAACAAATCCAAGTGCTATTAGATCGGAAAATAATAAGTAAATAAATAATAAATAAGTATATTATTTACAATTAAACATTATTACCTAAAGTAATATCGTAAAACGTGTAGAAATATAAATAAAATCATTTTACGCCAGCAAACCCTTTAAAACCTATCTTAATAAATAAATACCTTTAGTAGATAGTAATACTTGCCCAGGCTAAACAAAAAAATATTACTGCAATCCGTCTAAAATACCTTCTGTAGGTACCTATTTATCATTTAGGATGGCTCAATAATATAGTTTTAAAATACACAGTAATTATAAGAGAATAAAATAATTGAAGGGCATTTCAAAATAATCTAAGATACTAAATTAATTAAAAACGTAAGTATTACCTGTTATAACAAAAATACTTCACTTACCTTGTTTATTTTCTTCAAGAATCGACTATATTAAATCGGTTTTTATACAAAAAATGTTGTTTATAATATCTAATAATTAACAAACACTTTGCACTAGACGTTTACACGTTCACGTAAGAGAATATTGAAATGAATGCGGTCGGAAACAAAACAAATGGCCCAATCCACAATACAAGTGACGAGCGCTATATCAAGGGAATCCCCTGACTAGCGTTGGTTATGCGCAAACGGGGTATTAAATTTTGGGGGAATCCCAGATCGATTGACAATGAGCACATTGTTTTTTTTTTCTAAATATCAATTTATTATGCTCGTAGTACGATATCATAGTTACCTAGATAATTTTATTAGTGGCGGCTATGCTTTCTGCCATAGATTTAAGATTTTTTATAGGTAGAAATAACTACAACTGATGGTCGTAGTCGGGCTCGGGTGTCACCCCTAAACGGGTGACACCAGGGGTGGACCGACCCCGCCGCCCCCCCTTAGCTACGAAACTGCACCTAAGCCACTTTGCACCTAAAGAACTCGCACGGCGCGGTGACGGACATGTTTGTTATTAAGTGTTTTATGTGCGTTTTAAATTGTGTGTATGTGAATATATGTGCTGTGTGAGAATGAATTATGTATGCATGTATGTATATGTGTGTGTGTGTGAGTGAGAGGGATAATTTACGTATGTATGTAAGATATGTGGTTGTGCATATACGTGTTGGGTATTTTATTTTGCGAATCCTGAACCACTGTGCGCGACGTCCTTTGAATGACACCTCTTCAAGCTCGCTCAGCTTCAATGGACAGATAGTCCGTAATACAGCTTCGCAGCCTCGCTCCGCATTAACGGACAGGCAACCTAAGGATGTTTACTTTGTTAGAAAAATGACAAACAAATATAACTTGGAACGAAATCTCTACGCTTTTCAATTAGGTATATTAAAAAAGATACCAGATATAACATGTAACAGGCTGTTGTTTTAAAACAGGTTACTGGAAGTGTTATTTCTCAGAAACAGGAACAGGTTTCCTAACACAGATATTTCTTATTTTACCCGTTATTATAGTTCACCCCTATTCGCAATCAAGTACTGCAACTGCAGCCATCGGAGCGGAGCACATTAGAGGGTGCTCGAGCAGTGGCATAGCTAGAATGGGGTCTAACCCGAGGTCTGGGTGCCATTCGTTTGTTCTTGTTGTTCTTTTTTGAAACACTCCATAGTACTTATGACTATTAATTAATCGATAGTTCTTCTTCTTCTTCTTCCTAACTTGGCAGCCGGTCTTCTTTAATGAAGACCATTACTGCCATTATCGAGTAAATTATATTGTCATGTGTTATGACGATTCAGTATCCTAACAAGATGGAGGATCCCGTGTTAGAAGTTTCTAGGAAGTTTTTGTGGGATCTCGGAATGAATGCTTTCAGCTTATATTTATAATCCACCTCACTTAAGCACAAAAACCAAACTATATCACGCAAAGCGCTACCAATATTACATAATATAGGGTCAAAAACCTAAGTAAATGAATTAAAAATAACACCCACAACATGTCAATTCAAGATCCCGCCAAAAACTCAATCTATAGTTAATTGATGTTTTACCAACACCACTTCTTAGTCCTTAGCAGGGGTGGTAGAGATACAAGGTTCCCAGTATAAATACAAGGTTTCAGGGTCTTGTGCCATGTACCAGATAAACCTTATGCTAGCACATAACAAAACCAACTTTCAAAATCGATCAAAATTGAGAGCTTTTCGAGCATTAAGTGACTGTTTAAAATACAGATTAATTAAATCATATTGTTGACGGAATAAAATTATTGGAGTTATTATTGTTCTTTTAGGCCAAAGAAATATAACTTTTTACGTGCATGTTTATGTAATCATAATATTTAAAACTATCGATTATTTAAATGTCAATCGTTTAATTATAGTTCGATATTTAAATCTCACGAAGAACGAAAAGACACTTTAAAAAATATCGCAGAGCCTAATTTATATAGTATAGCCGACATTTACTAATGCTTAAAAGTGTTTAGGAGTGAAAACCGCGAGGTTCCCAAATTTATAAAGTGCCATTTACATGATCATTGCGTTGCCATTTGGAAATGTATCTGTTAAAATTCTTTGTTGGCTCATACCAGCGATGATAACTCAGTGTCGATGACGACTCGGTGGTAACGTGTTCAAATACTGCATCGATCGCTGAAATAAAACTCCTATGAATATAATAGTAGTTCATAGCATAATTCATAAAAATGCCATGTATTGCAATAAAATAATTTTGTTTTAAGACACGAATACAGTATGCAATATACTGTATAGTATAGTGCAAACGTATAATGTAAGTATGTTTATACATACATTAATTATGAACCCCGTTTCAATAAAATTTTCAGAGGTGTCTCAATGCAATGTCTAAGTTCACGTAAAAAGAGTCTTTGTTCTGTATCTAATTTCAATAGTTTCATTAGGTACTTTGTTTGTGTAGCTCCACTTTATTACTATATTACCTACAACACTGATATCCTATCCATTGCCTACTCTGTGCACTTTCTACATACGGTGCGATAAGCTTAAAAATAAGAAGATGAGAACTTCATAAAGTAATCAAAACAAAAAAAAACACGTCACATGCACTTGAAATTAAACCTTCATTTTTATGTCATAAAAATATCTTCTTTAAAACCTCTTTTTAAAAATCCTCTAAATCAGCGAGGGTCGAACATCGACTACTCGTACTGTATATACAACAGTGCATACAAGTCTGGTCGTTACACAGCTAGGCCAGTTCGACGATCATAGTCGAAAAAATCAGGACTTGCATTATCCATGCACCCATTAAATTTATTCTATCTCATTCTGTCGCAGCGTAAACGGTATAGATGTGTGCTTGTCTCTTTTTAGTTTACCCTTTCGTTTCACCGCGTTTCAAATCACAACAAAGTTTTCACTTCAAAAATAATAAAAACGCTCAAGGAAGGCTGTTCCCAAACTTTCCAAGTATATATGTAATTTTTTCGTGAAGAACAGGGTGCACTTTTTTATTACGGGTCGTTAAAATATTAGAATGCCTGTTATTTTTCATTGATATTTTAAATTTATGAATTAAATTATGAGTAATGCATTCAGATACCCAATATAACGCTTAATTCTAATAAAAATGATATTTTTATTGGAGTACACTTTGTTTTTAGAAAGCTATGTAAGGAATTTGGAATGTGGGGAATACGGACTTGAATTTTCCCCAAATTGTGGATTTTCAGAAAGATTTTTGAGGAATTTAGACATATTTCTCTTGGTCGTGGACATTGACAATGCTGCGTCGCTGCTTAGTGCTTACCAGTGCTGCCAACTACACCGAATTCCATTAAAAACACCGATATCAGCATAAATCTACCTCCTACCGGAGGATTATAAGTACGATAGCAAAAACCACCGTCATACCCCAAGTTCGTTGAAGCTGTAAAAGCCGCAGCGGCTTCAGGGACTCTAAGGCTAACAGATAGTCAGTTCTAAAATAAAAATAAAAACCACCGTAATACACGAATCCGACCCGTTGACGACCGTGTTTTATAAAAAGTCTTGCAATTTTAATTACTATTTTCTTTACGCTATTTTTGTTTTATTCTAGAGACAACAATAATGATAAGTCAGTATAATCACAGAACACTATTACTTGGAGAAATTACACGAACGAATTCTATAGGTGTAGTTAGATTTGAAATTAGATGAATACTTAGAACTGTTTAATTTACCTAATTTGTACTTAGAAGCTAATTATCTACAGTTCTACCAGTTTAGGGCTTTCTGCGCCAAATCTAACACTTCTATCGTATATTCGATGCGTTTGATATGTTGACATATCGATTATATTCAATTATCGACATACCGGTCGTTGGCGTGGTGACGCTTTGGCCCCAACGTTTGGGACATTGGTGTTGTCGAATCAAGTTAGTTTTTTTTTAATTAGATAGACTGAATCATTTCAAAGTTTCATGGTAAAACATGGATAGATTAAAAGCGGTTAGTAAGGTATGACACTACCACCACTATATACCACCACTATATACATAGTAATAAAATAAACATCTTCACAATAACTTTATATTTGGTTTGTTGTGTTTTGGGGTCCCGTGACTGCTAACTTTTTTATTTTTGAATATACCTTATTTATTTCCATTCATAAACTAATCTTATAAGCTGATTATCTGTAAAAAATAATTTCCATGTTTTGCATCTGGCAGGTGTCCCGCGATGGCTAAATATTTTTGGGTACCCACCTTCGATCAATAATAATGTATTATTGGTACGGTACGGTAATGCAACTTTTTCGTAACTTGACGTTATATTAAGTGTTATGTTATCGTTATACAGGCTGGGCCAGAAAGATTTGCGAATTTTAAAAAATAGTAAAAAAAACTAAATACAATACATATACACATCTTTATTTAACAATTAAAACAGACATTTGGGAAATTTATTTCTTAAAAATTACATCATTCAGGTGAGCACCATCCAGCTGCAAACATTCCTCGAATCTGAACCTCAAATTGGTAAAAACTCGCTGACACATTGCACGAGGAATAATTGCCATTTCTTCTCAGATATTTATCTTCAACTGGTTAATCGTGGCTGGGTTATTGGAGTAGACTATACTTCTCAAGTATCCACTCATGAAAAAGTCCGGTGGCGTTTGATCCGGACTTCTAGGCAGCCATGCATTGTCACCTCAGTGCGATATCAGTTTCCCATCAAACATCTCGTTTACGGCCGCCAACAAAGCATTAAATGTATGGCATGTCGTACCATCTTGTTGAAACCACGTCGCACGATTATAGGCTACAAATTTTTGCAGTTGCGGAAAGAAAACAATCCTTTAACATGGCTATGTATCGGTCGGAATTTACAGTGACAGATTGCGTTTATTGATTTTCAAAGAAACGGGTTCGATAATTCCGTGTGCTGATATGGCCGCCCAAACAGTTACTTTCGGCGAATGCAGAGGCTTTTGATGTTTTGCACGTGGGTTCTCTGCAGCCCAGTAACGTTAATTCTGTTTATTTACATGCCCATTTAAGTGAAAATGGGCTTCGTCGAAGAATAGAATATTGTTGAAACTCTGAAAGCGTTCCAACATTGTTTCAACAAAAGCTCATCGTAAAATTGGGTCATTTGGCAGTAATTCCTGCACCAGTTGAATTTTATACGGGTGCAAATTCAAAGCTTTTAACAAAATGCGACGCAAAGAAGTTCTGGACATCACAAGTTCAGCTGATCGCTTGCGAGTCGATAGACCAGGATTACGTTGAACTGAAGCTCTAACTTGTTCAATTGTGTCTTCCGTTCTTGTTCACCTTGAGCGTCCCGCAGGCTTCTGTTTGAGAGTCGAACCAGTAGCTTCGAACTTTCTGACCCAAGATCGAGTCACATTTTCCTTCGGACACTGATTTATGACAAGTAATCCATACTCACGCCTAAATAAACGTCGAACAATAGCGCACGAATCGCTATTTTTATAATAATGTTTAACGCAGAATGCACGCTGCGCTCTGGTGAAGCGATCCATCGTGAATAAATTTCAGAGAACCGAGCTTCTCATCCCCACCACCCGCGCAGCCCCCGCTCATAAGGTTGAAATGCAAGAGTATTTTTAAAATCGAACGCCTTTTTTTGCCCACCTATATTATTATGTATCTAAATGTACGTATATGTAATTTAGAGATATTCATAAATATTGATTTGGCCTAATAAAAAAAAAGGTATATCTACGTCTACCATATTTTTAAATATCTAATACAACATAATTGCGCAAAATTTGCCTTATTTTTTATGAATTGTACGATCAAATAGATTTCAGGGTTGGCAACACTTGTGCTTACCACCATAGACCAATAACCAGACCACCCACAGACTCACTTCATGTAGGGATGATTCAATGCCACCCTTTGATCGATAACAAGGCTTGATTTAGGTATCAAATCAAAGTACTGATACTTCTCCCGCACACCCGTCACGTCCACCCTCTCTAGCGGCAACCCAAGCCTAGGTCCGTTTCTCGGTGTGAAGAATTGTTATTTATCTCTGGTGTGAAGCCCTTGGGTCAGGCAGCCGCCCTAGCGATACAAGTGACACTATACGTGCAACACTTAGCTACCCACACACAACATTACACACGTATGAACACACACACGTGCACACCACACAGGTACATAGGTTCTGTAAGGGACTTTTTTTTTTCTTTTTTTGCGCTACTTAGACTAATGCGCTAGTTAGTGTAGAAAAACCATTCCGATCACTAAATACACATACGCATGGTTCCCTCCTTCCTCCCAAGAGGAGGGGAACGTGCATATGAGTATATGTTAGTTAGCTCGAATTTTCTTAGGATTAGGGAATTAGATAGATCGTGACCTTTTCGCATTCGCGACGAACGCCCGAGCCGAGGTTCGGCCACTCTGGCACCCTCGTGCGGGTCGTCAAAAACTTTCGCGGCTGAGTGGCCTAAGCGCTCGCCCCGAAGTCCGGTGAAGCTGTAAAAACCGCAGCGGCACTGTTTTTGGATAGGGCCACTAAGGCTAACAGTATAGTCAGTTCAAAAAAAAAAAAAAAAAGTACTGATACCTCATTCAATACCACTTCAAAAGTTTGATATATGTGAATACATATATCAGTTTTTAATAATTATTTAATTCTTGATCGAGGCATGACCTTACCCCGCTTAGGGATGAATCGAAATGGTCCTTATTAATGTATCGAAACCTCATTTGATACCACTTCAAAGTTTCGGTACTTCCGAGTTCTTTATCAATTTTTGTTTGTCCTCGCCTTGCTTAGGGAAGAATCGATATCGCTCTCATTCATGTATCGCTCAAAGTCTCGAAACCGCATTCGATACCATTTCTAAGTTTCAATATTTGTGAGTTCTTTATCAATTTTTGCTTGTCCTTGCCCTGTTTTGGAATGAATCGATATGATCCTCATTCATGTAAGGAATCAAAGTATTGAAACCGCATTCGATACCACTTCAAAGTTTCGACACTTGTCAGTTTTAATCAATTTTTTGCTTGTATTTGCCCTGCTTGTGGAGGAATCGATATAGTCCTCATTCAGGTATCGAATCAAAGTATCGAAACTGCATTCAATTCCAATGAAAATTTTAATACTTGTGAGATCTTTGTCAATTTCAATCAGACTGACAGACCCGATGGAGAATTTTGTTTTATGATGTTGAGATGATAACAATTACTATTGATTGTTCATAATACGATATTTATGAATCAAATATCACCACCTGCTCACTCGCCTCGCACTACTATTCATCAACACGCCCGCAAGGGCCCAGGGCGGGAGCGATATCGTGACACCAATTGTTTGATACCACTCTTTTCATTCGATTCTAGTACTCAACATCGAACATTGGTTTAATCTGTTTGATTTACTACAAGTACTAGTATCAAATGAATACGTTCGATACTTCGATACTCCCCGTGTTAGTGTATTATCTATGTTCGATACTATTTGAGTACACAGTAGTATCGAATCATCCCTAACTTCATGTTCATGTCATTCGGGTCTATGATTCGGGTGGATTCGTGCAGGGAGGTCTAAGAGATTAGTAATTTATTTTTACTTTATGAATGAAATCATATTATACAATACATTACAATTTACATAACCATAATACAAACGAGTAATTGTTTGAAAACCACTAACTTTAAAAAAATATTTTCTATTTTGGATAATTTATTCTCAAAGTAAATAGGATTCGAATCTCTTCATTAAAGCCGCTTGCCCTGGGTTATTGACGTTTGTTTTATGTATCTACATAGAAATTTAGTTTCCGAAAGCTGTTTGTGTACATTATTTGTGGGCGTGTAGTGTAAGAAGGTGGTGAATATTAAAAGAGTATCGAACATTGTGAAAAGTGAAATTGTGTTATATTCGGATATGTGTTACAAATTCGCACTGATGTGGCAAACCGGATTGCACGAAACTGGTGAAAACGTGATGAATTTATAAGGTCAGATATTTTAATTTATTTCTGAATGTCATGAATGATTAGATTGTATTTGTAAATGACCACTAATATTTATCAGTTCTGCTATACATAATAGTTTCTTTATGCCGAGATGTACGACAAATTGGAAACTTATAAGAATCGCACTATCGTTGTCGAAGCGGCCTTCGATTTTGTCATGGTTCGTGATTATTATAACCAGAACAACAAGCATTTTTATTACATTGTCTTTAAATTTATTTTCATTTGGTGAACAAAATTAAAAATTAACTAATTACTACGTACCCACATTTTCCAAGATTCCCAAATGATAGAAAATTGTACCCATTTGTAAATAGAAACATTATCCCCCTGTTTCTGTGAAAATAGCTTTTAGGTATTGTTAGACTATTTTGGAAATAGGTTAATAGTTTTAAGATTTGTGTAAGAATTTGCAAAGTCGTGGGCACAGCTAGTTATATATATACCTATATAGTATAGCATAATACAATTTTTTTTATGAATTTACTTAATGCATAGTACATGTTATAGTGAATTGGTGAGGAGATACTATAAATAAACAAACAGCAAAATATTTAAACTGGAATTTTTGTAAAAGGCTGAGTTGAAACTGGACCTACCTTGTTATTTTTTTTTTGTTCTGACTGTCTATACTGTTAGCTTTAGGGGCCCTGAAGCCTCTGACGGCTTTTACAGCTTCACTGTGACTTGGGGCAAGCTCTTAAGGCACTGAGCCCCTAGCCTTGATATGAATATAACAAATATTTATTCATATATATAAAAATATCAGAAATTACAAAATGGGAATTATAATTTAAAAAACCATACATTTACTTATTTAAATTAATAAATAACATTATCAGCTGACAATTAATGAAAACATTATGAGGAAACCTGATGAGAAATTTTGTTGTTGTAGCATATGATACCATAATTGTGTACCAAAAATATAAAACTATTAATATGTCTGGGCTGGCATGGTGAGTTATTTTCCTTAGCTAGAGGCCTCATTGTCCAGCAGAGGCCACTTACAGGCTAGTATTTTATTATCATAGGATGTATATAATTCCTAACAATTGTATAGTATGTTATTGAAGTAGTACAATGTATTGAGTGAATTAAAATTAGATTGAAATTTCTTTAATGTCTGTTGTGGCATCTCATTAATATAGAATAAATAAATTGATTTATTATTAAGGTTGTTCTTAGCTTGAAAGATAATTTTTAACAAAAAAGACAACTTCAATGATTTTGAGGAGTTCCTTGGTGTATTTTCGAAATCTAAGGTCCAATGCTAATGAAATTAAAATGGGACCACACTTGAAGGGACTAATGGAAAAGAATGATCCAAATTGGTTTATAAACAAAAAAGTGATGGCTGAAAATCCATTAAAAAAAGCATTAGAAATGAAAACCTCCTTTTTTTAAAAGTCCTTTATAAATTATGTTTTGTTGAAATACTTTAATCATCGATGCGAAACTGTTGTAAATGTAAATTTATGGTTTAATACAATATTTTGCAAAGATAATTGCCACCTGACAGAATATTTTTGTAATTTAAACTATGTACATATGAATGAGGAAATTTGAGAGACTAAAGAGTAGTTGTTTCTATTGCTCCCCAAGAGTATTTATCATTGTATACCCATTTGATTGACATATAGGCATGTTTCTTCTTTCCTCCCAAAAGGCAGAAATTTGTATAGGTAGTTAGTTAGTTCAAATTTAATGTTGAAGGAATTAGAGTCAAGTCTCAACTTATTTTCATGTCAAGCAACAGCCCAAGTGCCCAAGATTAGCACTTTGATGATACCCTTGAGGTTGTTGCCTGCTTCAGCGGCTGAGTGTCTGTCTTCACACTTGCCTCCCTGCCCAGTTAAGCTATCAAAGTCTCTAACGATTCTAGGGCCCTTAAGGCTAACAGTATAGTCAGTTTGAAACAAAAAAGTACAAATTTGATAGTAAATGTACATCTTTCAGTAGTCTTTTGTCTTTAAAGATTGCTTTGTTTTAGTCATTATTACTAGAGACAAAATAGAACTCTGGTTAATAAATTAGAATTTATTAAGTAAATGATTTGATTTATTACCTTACCTTTCTTCACAGTATAACTGTTAGTTCAATTATATGATCTAAATTCGAAACCAAGTAAATGTTATAAGAAATTATATTTCTATAACCACACTTTTGTTAACTTGTCCATCAAATACTTGTCAATCAAATTTTGCAATCAGTTTTAAACTAACTTTCTCATGTGCTAAAGACTTGACACATGGAGTAGGTATAACTCAAAGTTGAATTAAAATAAAATATTCAGTTGGTTTGTTGTGTCTGTTTGTCTGTTCACTACAAATTTTGCAATTGATTTTTAAATAACTTGTCACATATTTCTGTTATAATATCATCAAGATTTTTATAATTAATTGCTTAAATATATATAAAATAAAGAAAAATGTAGAGTGTAGTCAGTAAGAAGTGTAGGGAGAAGAAGCTGTCCTTGAAAATACATCAATTCATATCTTTATTTAGTGACTTTTATTAGATAGAGTGATTATGACTATTCATGTATCAAATCTACCACATGCGCCTATCATTTTTCTTTATTTTGTATTTTAAGTAGCAATACCCTGCGGTTTCACTAGTTTAAAAAAAATACAACTATGGTTGCGAAAATCATATGGTATATAATTGTAAGGAGCTACTATAGCCTATGGAGGCTTTGTTGTCTTACTTAGGCAATTTAAATAAAATATATTAATAAATAAAATAATAGATTAAATTGGAAAAGATTAAACCGAAAAAGGAAAAATGAATGAGAAATCAGATAGTTAGATAAAAGTGTAATTCCAGGACATCTCACAATTTGATTTATAAAATATATACAGGTTTACAATACCGTGATTAAAATTAGTTAGTGTTATTAGAGTTCCAACAATCCAAATGTTCACCACACAATAACTGAACTAGACAGGATTTCAGTACAGGCAGCTCTTGTTGAGACCACAAACCAGGATCTCATGGTCTTAATTGATCAGCTCAAGCAAACTCACAGCAAGAGTCATCGCCTCCAGGAGACCGTACCACGATACACCTCTTAAGCAGACGGTGCAGCACCAAAAATCTCGGCCATCGAGATTTCACATGTGAAAATAGGAGAATTATTTTATTTAAAATATTATAATTATAAAGTTCAGGTGATACATCTCCAGTAAAATCATTTCAATCTTCAGTAGGTATTCATCCTTTTAACATGGGGTATTTTACGCACGTTAATAATATTGTCTTTAGGAAAACTAGTTTTATATTAAATACTAGCTGTGCCCGTGGCTTCGCTCACGTGGACTACAGAATGCCCGCTCGAGTCTTGCTCCCCCGCTACCAGCTATTTTAAGGACAACAATGCTTATTGTTGGTTTTTCTTAGAAGATAGATACATATATACTCTTCCTGACTTTTTTGTAGTTTTTTTTAATGTATACAATTATTTAGTACATTAATTTGCTATTTCTCTTATGTTTTACTCAGCGTAAGCCATTTAAGCGTCCGAATTGATTCACCATGACCAGTTTTTTTTAAATTGTGTTAACCTAATTATTTTTCTAAAATAAAAGTAGCCTAAGTTATTTCCCATATCATCAGCTATCTATCAGTGAAAGTCCCGTCAAAATCGGTCCAACCGTTTCGGAGATTACCCGGAACAAACAGACAGACAGACAAAAATTTTAAAAACGGGTGTTTTGTTATAGGTATCGTATATACTTTCTTATGCATTTAGTAAAAAGCTGTTATTTTGACATTACAAACAGACACTTCAATTTTATTAATTGTGTGGATATGATAAAATTATATGAAACATTCTTTACTAAACTAAAAAGGATCGTATTATAAATGATATCTGAACGGACGATGAATATATTAACCTAACCGATGCCCCAGAAATTTGACAATAAACTTTACATAATATATTCGAAAATAATACAGGAAATACAAGGTAAATAAGAGTATTAGGATATTAAGATAAATAGAAGCGGATTACATAGACCTAATATAACAGCTTATAATACCGTAGGTATTAACTAGCATGTTGCCAACCTTTAACCCCCCTACCTCAAGGAGCTCTGGGAACCATACCCACTGCAGGAACACATCCAAAGAGATTTCTCTGTGCCCTATCTCTCTTTAAACTCCCACTTTCCCAAGGAGCTCCAGATATGCTACTCACCGCAGTAACACAACATGAGGTTATTTCGCTGCGATATTCTGTAGTGCGGTACCTACGCAAGTATTTCACCAGTCGAACTGCCCCAAGTAGCGAGAAATCTCCAAAGAAATTTATCTGTGCACTATCTCTTCTAAAACTTATTTACTGATAAACACTCATGGTCCACTCTTAACCTTAATAAATCTATACACATAAATAAAATTTAAGTGTCTATTTGTAATGTCAAAATAACAGCTTTTTACTGAATGCATATGAAGGTATTAACGGTACATATAATTATTAAACACAATTTTTTTAATATTTTTGTCTGTTTGTTCCGGGTAATCTTCGAAACGGTTGGACCGATTTTGACGGGACTTTCACTGGCAGATAGCTGAATTACATGATCTTATAAAGAGTAAGTTAGGCTACTTTTATTTTGGAAAAATAATTAGGGTTCCGCGCAAATTAATTTCAGTTCGGAAAAATAACGATTATATGGCTTACGATGGGTGAAACCATAAAATATATATCAAATTTATTGTATTAAATAAATTGTATTATCTTAAAAAGAGCTACAAAAAAGTAAAAGAGAACATAATAAATGTCTATCTATATTCTAAGGATCACCCACAATAAGCATGTCTTTAAAATAACCAGGTCGTTAAAATAACCAGGAACAGGGTAAGCTAGATTCGCACGTGTGACCGATCGACGGCATTCTGTAGTCCATGCGAGAGCAGCCTCGGGCACAGCGGGCTATAAAATTCAAAAATAATTTTCCAAATGTAACTGTTAGTTCCCCAGAGATTCGCACATGTTAATACAATCTCTAGCTAACTAGCTGACCCGCGTAACTTCTCCGTTTACAACATTTTTCATTAATGCTCTGCTCCTGTTGGTCGTAGCGTCATGTTATATAGCCTATGGCCTTGAGTATACCCTAGAGAACACGTATACAAAATTTCAGGATGTACAGTCGAATAGATTACGCGTGAAAGCGTAATAAACAAACAAACGTTGTTTTAAATTACATTATATTGATAATATTAGTATAGATTATTTCATACTTTTTATTAAGATTTCCATTACGCTCTGTGTGCAATTTAACTAATGTTCTTGTGATATCGAAAGCGTGTGGTGGTGTGTTCAAGTGGAGGGGAGTAGCTGAGCCGTATCGTCCACCCTCTGTCGACAACCCTCTAGTCAAGTCACGATTGCACTCATTGGAAAGCTGAATACGACGTCATAACTACATACTTTGATAAATCGTGTTGTTTTAAAAATTAATACTATACGTTAATTATGCTTCTACAAATAGACTTTTTGTTATCCTAACTAACTAATGTTGTAAATGCAAAAACCAGTTACCCAATCACGCAAAAATGACTAAAAGGATTTGGATGAAATCTGGCACACATATAGCTTATATCCCGGATTAAGACAGGATATTTATTATCCCGGTAAAGACCCAATTATGAAGTCCACGCAAAGTCGTGGGCACAGCTAGTAGGCAAATTTTATTACTTAATTATATTTAATGTTTGTATTGTAATTAATGCGAACGGAGTTCTGGGAGGTTGCTAGTAGTATGATAAGATATACAAATACAAATCAGAATTTTGAATTTTTACAAATATGTACCCTATATTTCTAATATTCTGTAAATGGAAATGGAACGTACGTAGGTACAAATTGTGTAGTATTTGTATTAACAAACATTTTATATATCTTAGATAAACTTACTATTAGATTAATTTGTCGTATTTGTAAAAAAACCAGGCAAGTCGGTTTACCAACTGCAAATAAGTTTTCGCTAATTTTTTTTGTGATGTAGTTACAAATTTACGGTTTTCGGATTTTTTTTCGTTACTTGTGCTTTAAGACGTTGCTTTTTGCCTAACTTTATGATTCTAGATCAACTGCAAGTACCCTATAGGTTTTTATTTCCTTTGCGAGTGTTAAAATATGCGGCATAAACAGCCGTATTTTTTGATTGCGTTGACTTAGAAGTTCGGCTTTTCATAGTTCAAAGGGATTGCAGACCTGAGTATTTGATATTAATTTCAACTTGATACCTTTACAAACTCCTGAGAAAAAGGGTCTTGACAAACAGAAAGACGAAAAATGAAGTGATCCTTGGGTTATTTTTTTCCTTTTCAGGTATGGTACCCTAAAAATCTCTAAATTAGTACCTGAAAATTTCTATGTTGTATGGGCAATTAAAAGTACATATATCTTTTTTATAAATTTTATTGTATGCTTTTTAGTTAGCTATTATCTATCTATATTAATAAATCTGTAGTCTCTCTGTACATTTAATATTTTTCAAAAATTTCGCGATAGGCATACTATAAGAACGATACTGATCATGAATATACCAACTCAAATGTAGAATCCAAAGAGCCGTGACCACTCTCAGGGAGTGGTTTAACGACTGGCGAATAGCCATCAACCCCACGAAGAGCGCAGCGGTGCTCTTCGACCAAACCGCCTCACAGATACCGAAAAAACTCAAGGATCATCCCCTTGAACTCTTCGGTAATCCGATCTCCTGGGTAAAGGAGACCAAATATCTAGGTGTAACCCTAGATAGTAGACTCTCCTTTATACGCCACATCACTCTGGTTAGGAAAAGGGCCGCCTGGACCCTCGCCCGATTGCATCCTCTGTTATGTGCTGCAAGCAAAATGTCTACGAGACACAAGCTTACGCTCTACAAGATGTGTATCCGACCGATTATGACATATAGCTGCGTTGTGTTCGCACATATGCCAAGATATAATTGGGATCGTTTACAAACCATCCAGAATAGGTTTCTTCACCGCCTTACCGGCGCCCCTTGGTATGTTCGTATGGAAGATCTCCATAGAGATATGGACCATCCTTCGATACATGCCTATGCTAAACACCTTTCTCGCTCTTATTTCGACACCGCGTCGAACCACGCGAATCCCTTAATCAAAACGGCAACTTCATATGTTCCCGACCCCAATGCCTGCCGGAGTAAACGCCGGCCGTGTAATATCTTCACTGACCCGCTCGACCAAATCGAAACAGCTAACGCGTTCTATGCCGCCGTCTCTCCAAACAGAGCGTGCCACCGCCCACGCCCGCGTAACCACCGTTCTCTCCGCAGAGGACGGGCGGTTAACTTCGCTTCCGCACACCCGTCACGTCCACCCTCTCTAGCGGCAACCCAAGCCTAGGTCCGTTCCTCGGTGTGAAGCCCTTGGGTTAGGCAGCCGCCCACGCGATACAAGTGACACTATACGTGCAACACTTAGCTACCCACACACAACATTACACACGTATGAACACACACACGTACACACCACACAGGTACATAGGTTCTGTAAGGGACCTTTTTTTTTCTTTTTTTGCGCTAGTTAGACTAATGCGCTAGTTAGTGTAGAAAAACCATTCCGATTACTAAATACACATACGCATGGTTCCCTCCTTCCTCCCAGGAGGAGGGAAACGTGCATATTAGTATATGTTAGTTAGTTCGAATTCTCTTAGGATTAGGGAATTAGATAGATCGCGACCTTTTCGCATTCGTGACGACCGCCCGAGCCGAGGTTCGGCCACTTTGGCACCCTCGTGCGGGTCGTCACAAACTTTCGCGGCTAAGCGCTCGCCCCCAAGTCCGGTGAAGCTGTAAAAGCCGCAGCGGCTCTGTTTTTGGATAGGGCCCCTAAGGCTAGCAGTGTAGTCAGTTCAAAAAAAAAAAAAAGAAAAAGGAATATACCATTAAAAAATTTGAACTCAAAAACGGCTCAAAACCATTCTTATGAAATTTTGTACACGGGATACTTATCTCATTGGTCAATTGATAGGGTATAAGAATATCAATATTACTTATAGAAATCGTAAAAAAAAAAAAATCCAAAAAAATATAATTTTCTTAACCGATTATGTTTATTTACCGATTTTGATGAATGTTGTACACGGAAAGCATAAGTAATTATATAATTGATGGGCTATAAGAATTGTCAATAATACTTCAAGAAATACAAAAAAAAACGAAGCTTAGAAAATTTAATTTTCATCAATTCTCAACCGATTCTGATCAAATTTCTTAGACGGGAAGCATAAAATATCATAACATAATTGAGGGGCTCTAAGAATCGTCAATAATACATTAAAAATCGATAATCGAGGATATTAATTTCAAACGATTTTGATGAAAGTTGTACACGGGAAATACATACCATTCGTCAATTGATATGGTAAATGAATTGTTAACAATATGAGTAAAAATAAAATTACGGATGTAAATAACTACAGCAAGTAGTAAACTAGTAAGTAACTATGTAGTAACAAACGCGTGCGGAGCCGCGGGTACAGCACTAATATTATGAATTTGTATAAAGCGCAATTACTATTATATGTAGACATAAGTGTAATAAGATATTATATGAACTAATCCAACCGCAACAATAATGGAAATCGAATCGATTCAGTTATTATAGGTACCTATTCTACATGATTATATATCTATTGAAAAATGTAATCAAATCATTGAAGGTACTTGTTTATAATATAACGTAATTGCTTACCTGGACAGGTTTCACATTGTATACATGTGCGGTTTATTAGTACACAAACTAAAGGATTAACGAAACCAGTGACCTCGTTTCACTCCGCAAACTTTCTTTGCTTGTTGATGTTAATTTTAAACTAAAGGTTCTACAATTATTAAGTTTACCATGAATAAACATGGGTCCGTATCATAGATAGTATTTAAGGGAAAAATTTATGTTCACGTTTTATTAGCATTTCAGCCAGTAAAATCGACTATAATAATATGCTTATACAGTTCCTGCTTTCCTTTATCGAGCGTTGCTATTGCCTCGATTCCGCGGCCAAGCCACCCTCTGCCCTCTCCCCGAAAATCGGTTAAGGTAAATCGGACGATGAAATAAGCTCTTTAGTCTTACTTTTTACCCGACTACAGCAAAGACAAAAGGAAGAGTTCTTTTTTTAGGTAATTTGTGCATGTTTGTATTTCCGTATGTTCCAAGTTCCACCGTCGTCGTAGCGCCTAAACAACTTAACCGATTTGATGAGTGAGGCGTCTATCGATTATCTATATCTACGAATTTATACATAGTACAATATTAAATGTAAATAAAACATACCAAGCAGCAGAAAAAACATTTTATACTATATTTTATTTCCGTGGTCGGGTTACAATTTTTAAACATTTTCTTTTTCAATTAAGTAAACTTATATACTCTTTTCATTCTAAGCGTAAAATTAGTTGATTATTAAAGTTTGTGCCATTATAAATTTCATGTACAAAGCAAAATAATTTACACTGATAAAGTGTAATTTCTGAAAGGTAAGTAGGTACATAAACGTACGTCACATAATCCAACAACTGGGTTATCTTCCAAGAACGTGATTGTAATCAATAACAATATCGGATAAAACAGAATATCTCGAAACGATAATATTCATCGAGACCAAAGTATGTATAACTTATATTATGGTAGATACTATCAATAGAAGTTTAATTTATGGTGATTGGGTGAGACATTTGTGTCTGATTGGATCGCGAACACTATAGGTGTACCAGGTATATTATCCAATAATCAAGCGGGGTGGTAGGGATTGATACCCGACTGGATCGCGATTCACAACCACCATCCTCATGATGGTAAACCTGTCAAAGTTACTTGCACACTGCCCTGAACCTTGCAGGCTAGTATGACAGAGTCAACCGACGCGCTGCCGCGGCCGGTGACCATCAGACACAGTGCTGCCACTTTATTGCGCTACTTTAAAAAAAATCACTTTATTTGTGATTTATATCTTTCAATTTCACGTATTTGGTCATTTTATTGGTGAAAAAATATGCATATACAGGTGGCCAAAAAGTCGTGGATCAAACGTAGCTAGGGGTTAGTTAGATGGGGTCCATCAGCTGCAAAAAATTGTTCTACGGGAGGTCCTTAAGGTCAACCCCTGCAAAGTTATAATTTATTTTGTTTTTATGAGAAAATTGTCTTTTTTTACTAATTCTTATTAAAATTCGAAAAAATTTACATCTGTATCTTTTTTATAATTTTCACTAGATTGGTACTGATGAGTCCTTGCGTTAGACATGCTATTTATGGTAGTTTATTGGGTGTGTTGAAGATAATATTAAGTTTTACGAAAGAAATAATTCTCAAATCATAACTTTTTATTTACTTCGGACCCCACGGTAAAAAAAAATACTCTACCGAAAAGTGACCCTGTATTACAAGTTTTGGCGCATTTAATAGGGATTCTAAAAAGGTATTATACATAACTATGCGTGGCTTTGATATTTTTCGAGGACGATCATTCGTAGCAAAGGGTGCAAAACTATGAACCTAGAGTGAGGTTTTGCAGAGAGATGCTAAGATACCACAGAAAGGATTCGCAGTTCTTCAACAAGGTGTTATGGACGGATGAGTAAAATTTTAGAAGAATGGGAGTATTCAATATCCACAACCTACATTATTACTCCAGAGTGAACCCCCATATCATAAGAAATGATCGATTCCAGCATCTGTTTGGTATAAACATGTGGGCTGGTATAATTGGCCAGCAGTTGGTGCTGCATGAAATGCCAGCAAGGCTGAATGGTGCTCTGTATTTAATTTTTTTACAAAATAATATAAACCAAATTCTTAATGAAGCTGAGGTTCCAGAAGCAAGAATAGCAGAAATGTGGCTGCAACACGACGGCGCGGCGCGGCGGCCCGCCACACTACGCTCGAGCAGTTAGAGATCATTTGAACGAACGCTTCCCCGACCGGTGGATTGGTCGAGGCGGACCTATTGCGTGGCCACCCCGGTCGCCCGATTTAAATCCATTAGATTTTTTTCTTTGGGGCTATTTAAAAAAAATAGTTTATCAAGGAGAGAACAATAGCGAACAAGAACTACGACAAAAGCTCGAATTTGCTAGGGTACAAGTTATTAACAACAGAGTTGCATTCCGTAGATTACGTAGGAATTTTATTAGACGGTGCAGATTATGTATTATGGTCAGAGGCAGGAATTTTGAGCATTTATTGTAATTTTTTAATTTTTTATTAATACAATTATTTCACAATCGTTATTTTGTTTTTTCGTCCTAAAAACACATTAGAGCCACTCATGGCCATGTGTTATACCTTTTTAAAATCCCTACTAAATGCGCCAAAACTTGTAATACAGGGTCACTTTTCGGTGGAGAATTTTTTTTTCACCGTGGGGTCCGAAGTAAATAAAAAGTTATGATTTGAGAGTAATTTTTTCCGTAAAACTTGATATTATCTTCAACACACCCAATAAACTACCCTAAATAGCATGTCTAACGCAAGGACTCATCAGTACCAATCTAGTGAAAATTATAAAAAAGATACAGAATGTAGTTTTCGAATTTTAATAAGAATTAGTAAAAAATGAGAACTTTCTCAAATAAAAACACAAAATAAATTATAACTCTGCAGGGGTTGACCTTAAGGACCTCCCGTAGAACAATTTTTTGCAGCTGATGGCCCCATCTAACCCCTGTTGCGTTTGACCCACGGCTTTTTGGCCATCCTGTATACAAAGTGTCTTCCCTAAGATGCAGTTTATGCAGTGACTTTTTCACTAATTTTTAAGTAAACACAAAAGTAAATTTTTGTGTTTGTCTTCGTGGCTGACTGTCTTTCTTTTTCGTTTACACTTACCTACTATTTGTGAAAACTTGTAATTGGTCTCCTATTTCGATTGTTTTTTCTACTAGATATTTCTATTAGCTGTAAGTTTTCCTAAATATAAAATAAATAAATAATAATGGTACATACATACTTCGATTGATTAAATGTATAATTTCATAATATTTTTTTCGTTTTACATTTTCCATATAAAAGGCTACTTTCATATGCAAGGATGAGGACCTATTAAATTAAGCCTAAAAACATTAGAAAATACAAACTGTTATTTTAGGTACAACTTGAATGTGGAAAGAGCTTAAAAGTGGACGTGATCATGAAAGTAGATTTATAGGTAGTGAAGGTTTTTTAAATTTATTTTAAAAGTTTTAACTAAAAATTACAACTTAAATTTTACCAATGGCCCCAAACTAGGCATGCCTGTGTCTTGGGCAAAACAACTAAAACACAGTAATGTGGCAAACGAGCGTATAGCCTTCCCCAAGAAGCTCTGGAAACTATACTCACCGCAGTAACACAACACACGGTTACTTGACTGTGATCTTCTTTAGGGTTTGGAGGTATTTCACCAGTCGGGCTTGCCAAGCAGAGATAAATTTCATAAAAGATTTCTCTGTGCTCTCTTAAAAGAAGTGTAGCTAAACCGCTGGTAACCCAAATCGCATGTTCCAGATGGAAGAACGTTCGCGGAGCACAGCCTGCAAGGTGGCGGTGTTCACAGACATACGCTTGACAATCTGGATCTCCAATGAGCACCCATCTGTGCGGTACGTACACTGTTATTTCAATAATTTTATTTAATTTCACGGTTGCCTTAGTTCGGTATCGAGGCCTCAAAACGTTCCCTCAGAAGTAGACATCACTCCAATCCAGCTGCATCATGATTATTTTAGCTGTTATGTTTTTACCTTTATGTACAATCGTACAAACTTAAGTTGCCCCAAAAACGAGTGGTAAGCTATTATACAATTCTACTACATAATATTATACGTTCATTATCCTCGAATGTCTTCCTAGGTTTCTCTATATAGAAAATAACAAATTATCCGATATGACATCCGTCCAAAAATGAACCAAAAAAGTTATACTTTGGGTAGAAAGTTTTCAATTGTATTAATCTTTAGTATTATGCAGTTTTTCAATTGAAGTAGCCTAAGGTGACAACATATTATCTTGCTTCGTTATTTAGTAATAAATGTAGAAATACAGCTGCTCGTTTTTATCACATAGAATACAATAATTGACACGCAAAACATACATAATATATGTTTCATTGTTTACTCGCTTATTGAAACTAACAAGTCGTCTTTAAAAAATCATTCTCTGGAATACAATACTACAACCTTTTTAAGGAAATAAATCAGTTATTAAAATGAAAACATATTTCGTGTGATTGGTCACATGTTTTATATTATAAAAAATATTTTATTTTTATATTTTATTTATTTATAATAAAATCATTATGCGTAACTAGCGCACCGATCGGCTGGCCATTCGACCAATAGTTCTGTGTGATATCCATCTGTATCAACGCAGTAGTACACGTCTCCTACGTTTTGGTTTGGTTGGTAATTACCATTAGCCAAACAAATCTCCGTCACCGTCATACCGCGTTCCGGGAAATGTACCATTGTGTCTCGAGCGCAATCTGAAATCAATCAAAACTCCTTAGAAATTGCTATACGATTCGGTTCAATTTCAAATTTAACGTTATCATTACCACAGAATTTTGCTCTAGGTACACATTATCTTAGTTGTGAAATATGCTTAAAAATTCAGTAACAATAACATGGAAATTACATAATTATTCTGTTATCTCGTCTCATAATCCTTACGGTAATGATAGTCGGTATTTCCATATTTAGAATATTAATATACATAATAAGTTACATTATATTCTACATTTTAACGAAAGAGGCATTAAACAAGCACATTGTATAAATTTAAATTTGTGTGAATAAGAATGAATCCCACGATGCCGAAAATGGTTAACTAGGATGTATAAACTAACTGGCCTGGGTAAATTATTATAACGGCTATATTGTTATTCCCTGCGGTGAAAGTAGAATCTAATATAAAATACCTTAATTTATTATTATTACACACGCTTTTAGGGATAATAATGTTATATCCCTTTGATTTTTGAACTACAGGGAAATAAACGGTTAACTGTGATTGTTCGACAAGGATTATTTAAAACATTTTTTTTTACTTTATGTACTTACATGATTAGGGAAACACAATAATCGTTATTATTACTATATTTAACAGATATAAATAATAACTCGCGATGTCTTTTACCTTTTTTGTTTGTCTGGTATCCTTGCTTTTATGAATTAATTATTATGAGGTCAAATGTCGCGATCTCCGTATTCCAATAACACGTTGGGATCCAAAGATGATACCGCTAAACATATCGGGAACAGGGTCACGGCCGGCAACCGGTCCTCGTGGCACAATGCGAATGTGCCATGCTAACGAATGGACTAACGGTATGCTCTTGAAGCCTTTCAACATATTGTATTGGTTTTTAGCGCTCTTTATAATAAATTAATTCCGTTAATATTAAACGGTGAGAAATCAATTATTAATCTGTCCACTCAACTCGTATATCGGGACTTTAGTGTAGTTAGTACTTACTGCAATTCATTCCAGACATTTCACTCGCTACAACTTGCCACGAACCCAAAATCTCGCCGTCTCTACCAGTGCAATATGCGCTGTAATTAATAAAAATTCGGTTACGTAAAAAATAAATCTGATTGTTCCTCACTTAAACTTAATAAAAAGAGTAAATAATCCAAAAATTAATTAATTTTTCTATTAACATTCGCATTGTTTTAAAAGCAGAATTATTAACATACATTTCATAGACTCCTGCGTAAAGTCACCTAAGGTTTTTACCACGAGATTTTATACGTTATCATCACTAAAAGTAATTAAAATACTTTTTAAAACCAATTAAATTTTTACTTTATTTCTATTTTTATTTTCCCATCGGTCATGTTTGTTTTGTTTTTTAATAAGTTCAACTGAATAAGCGTACTTACTTATTACTGCGTGTCAATACATAATACTTTTTATATAGTTTATACGTTTTTAAATGTTGTTCTTTAATTACTAAAAATATAAAATATTTTGAAGTGTATGTTAGACTAATATTCGATATACTATTTACAAGTTGTTAACATACGTACATGCCATTCCTAATTTGATACGGTCCATAAGTTCCATCGTAGTCGCAGAAAGTTGTGGGATTACCAAGAAAGTTGGTTCCATGTTCTGATTGCTCTTGATGTATAATGGCCATTGAATGAACTATACTTTCACATCTTCTTAAATATTGTTCACCTATTTGGGCGGCATTATCTAAAAGTATTAACGAGATATTATTTTGAATATTCATTTATCAATTTAGGTATGTAACATAACAAGAAATTATGACAACACACGATAGAAAATAGTAAATTCGGGGAAATAAATAGAAACTTAAAGAGTAAGCCCATTCGAATAGAGTCAGTTATTTAGTAGTGTTTAGTCCATACAAAAGTATTACTCTATTATATCCACAGATAATGGCACTAGAGTAAATATTTTTATACCCTTCAAACTATATCTGGGAAAAAGAAAAACACCTATCTAGGTATACTTACAATATAAAATATTATCTAAATACAAAATTTCATCTAAATCGTTGGTGCCGTTTCCTGGAAACCAATTACATATAAACAGAATGAAAAACGAATGGGGATAATATGAAGGAAAAGTACATTGAATATAAAAGATAGTAAATTTTCTTTTCACAGATTTTTCTAAAAAAGCTTACCTATACCGCAATCGAATCAACGAAAAAAAAGAAAAATACTGACATTCACTATGTTATTGCTCCAATCGATAGGGTATAAGATACGGATAAAGTCTCTCTAATAAAAATTGTATGTTCGAAATACAGGAGACCATGAAATTGAACAATTCGTACATTACCTATCGTACTTACATGAAAGCAAATTTATAACTAAAGAAAATATAATTAAAAAATATTATTTTCATACATGTAAACAAATTAACCGATAAGTTGCTCGAAACGAGATCCATTTTCTTATACGCATTCGGGCACAGCGCAACGGCAAAAGATTTTTATTAAAACTTATTCATTCTTCAAATGTATTTGTTTTTCCGACTGCTTTTCCTCTCAAGAATATATTTTAAATTCACTGACAAGGAGTGATTATGCATTATGCCGAAATTTTCATTGAATTGACTCTTTTCTTTTGAAAATATCTATCCCACCTACCCCAAGGACCTCAAGAAACAAACCCTACTGACCCCAGGAACGCACCAATCTTATTTGGCTGTGATCTTCTATAAGGTGGAGGTATTCAACCAGTCGGAATGCCCCAAATAGAGAGAAATCTCCAAAAATAAACTCTCTTTGCCCTACCTCTCTTAATATATAAATCATAAGCTATAGATAACACAATTTTTATTGTTAATCTATAGAAATATGTATATTTTCTAAAATGATAACTAAACTTTAATTTATAAATAAGTAACTTTTGTCCGGAACTTTGTTCCCGTTGTTTTCACAATAAAATGACTCGCGAGTTATCTATTCTAAAATGTTTGTACTAATTCAAAAACATACATAGGTATGGGCTCAACAACTTTCCAAAATTTCGATAGTATACATTTTAGTTCATTGTTAATTTGGTGTACAGTTAGTATAACGTATGGTTAATTTTTTGAATTATAAACGCAGCAAATGCGATGCGGAATAATTTGACTACTTCGGTAGTTAAGTCACAACTCAGAAAATGTATGCGACTTTTCGTACGCACTAGGGTAGTCACTTCGAGCAACAACTTTAATTAGGCTAAATTACAAAATGTCTTAATTGTTACTTACTATTAATTGTTAATTGGTATTACTACTAACCTGTTACTGCTTCTAAATTTTATTTTCAATTCGTATTTTTTGTTTTATTTACATTGAGAATTTTTAAAATTAATTTTATAGAAATTTTAAAGAACGACCTTAAGTTTAGTTTGAATACGAATTTCCGTCGGCTTCCTTCGTGATCAATTTTTTCAGTTTCAGTTCCTAGTTATTACGCATTGTTGGAGAGCTAAGAAAACGGTTGTTTTTAAAATAATCTGCAAGCCAAGTTTCATAACGTTTTTTTTGTTTTTAAGGCATTTTAGTGGAAATTAATATCAATATAATATTGAAATAATATCGATTTTCGTCTCGCATTTTTAAATTTGGACCGATAATTGTTTTTTTAATATTGATATATAACCAGTGTTTAATCGTTTTTATAAATCAGAAGAAAAAAATAGACTTAAATTGATATCCACTTTTTTTTAAATAAATTTTTGATGTTGCATTTTTGACTTGTTTTGAAAAAAAACATTATAACTCAAAAATGGTTCACTTTTCCTTAATGCATAAAATTATCATAAATAGTCACCTCTATCACCTCCTAACGGAATTTGTCGGATTACCAATAACCCTTTATAGGAATGTAAAGGTATTTTATTTTCACGCATAAAAGCGAAGCATACAAAATGAACAATCTCCGCATGCTTTCAACATTTCGTTAACAACATATTTATACAAGTGTATTCATAGTTGTTTGAAGCTATGTGACTCGATAGAATTTTATTTAAATATTTAATTATAAAGAATCTCTTGCGAACATACGTAGTTTACCTTGTGCTAATAGTCTGATACAATCGGAAACATGATAAATTTCAAAATGTTTATCCTACTTTTAAATATAGTATTAATCAAGGAATAACACGAATTTAATGTAAAGTCCCACGGTGGTTCAATGATTGAGAACAGTGAAATATTATTTTGATGTCGGCGGGTTTGGTCAAAAGTGAATATCAACGAGATTTTCAGAATTCGTGAATTTATATTTATTAATTTGAACTCTAATGAAATAACACTTATAGGCTGACGGTGATATCGCTTAAGTTTAGTGACGAAGAGTAAAAATTTTTAAAAGAAAACATTTAAAAATACACCATGCCTCAGAACTTTAAACTCCAATGCAGTGGGAGTGAGTCATGAAAGTATAGTGAAAGATATCCACCACCTTCACCTTACTTACATGAGGGGACTGATATTTAAAGACGTTATCACGTTAATCATGAGAAAAGTAGCCTTACTAAAGTTGCGCTAGTGTGTATGTGCAAAGATAAATTCATGCGGGCGGGCGCGTACTTGTTAAATTGTTAATTACCACCACTCTATAAAATAAAGATACTATATGTGCAATTAACAAAACAATTATAAATAATATAAAGCATTTAAAAGCCAACTTTAAAACCAATGAAAACGTATTACTACAAATTTGAGTCGATTTATAAAACTTATTTAACCCTATCGTAAAATTTTGTTACCAGTACCTTTAAAATGGTCCTTATTTTCTTGATGTTAAAGTTTACAAGCCGGACCGGCATATCGAGCACTCTGTTCGTCGGTAGTAGAAAGAAACATGCGTGAAGAAATTATATGAGATTTAGAAGAATAGTCGCGACAGAAAGTTTGGGTAGGCCTGTGCAAGCTCGCGATGTCTCGAAATCTCAAACAATTTTTTTATGCGATGTCATATTGAGAGCGGTACGTTGTATTTTATGTTGCTATTTAGTAAAGGTATGGCACATTTGTGTCGATACATATCAAAGTCCACTATAATACATTTTTGATATTTTTGTATTGTCTTATTACGTTTATCATATTCAACAATTTGGTATTTATTAAATTAAAAAAAGTCCATCAATCGACGTAGAAATATGGGTCAGAACTTTCAATTTTATTTCAATAGTGCATAATTCTCAACACCAGTGTAAATTAAATTCACTAAAGTCCAATCCGGCCAATCACAAACAGTACTGTGCAGTGTCATGGTTGGCTACCATTGCGGTCTCCAGCTCATGTTTGAATCTTGCGCTCAAGTTTTTATAGAATTATGGGTGATAGAATAAGTGTTATGAGTTCGAAAATAGCAGAATAGAAGCCTATGATAAAAACTAATGAAAAACGTAAGAAATTGCAACATGATTTTTTAAAGTAACCTAAATCGTGATAGTTGTTATCAAACATGCCTGAGTCCAAAATGTAACCCTTTTTTCGTAAATTCTACGTTATTTTTAAACCTATTTTTTACGTAGTCTCGCTCTTGGTATCCATGATGAAAGTTTAGAAATAATACCAACTGCTTATGTTAAAATAATGAGTCGTAAAGCAATAACATCATTTTCTCAAAAGTAGTTTATCTGTGACTTAGGCGTATTTGAAATGTATTGACACATTTATAAGGATGGTAGTTTCTTTGTACATATTATAGGTATGTAAACGTTGGTGCGCATGTTGATAATCGTGTAATTATTAACTACTGTACTATTAAGAGGTATGTTAGGAGTGAAATTGAGTGACAGGATAAGAAATAGTGTAATAAGAGAGCTTTGTGGTGTGAAAGAAGATATAGTCACACGAATTGAGAAAGGGATGCTTAGATGGTTTGGGCATGTTGAGAGGATGAATGAAAGAAGAATGACTCAACAAATTTATGATGCGAGTATGAAAGGAATCGTTGGAAGAGAGGAAGGCCTAGGCGAACATTTATCGATCAAATCGGAGACGTTCTGAAAAAAGGTAAGGTCAAGAGTACTCTAAACCAACGAGAGTGCATGAAAAGATTAATGAATGTCGAAGAAGCGAAAGAGGTATGCCAGGATCGTAGCAGGTGGAAGGACGTGGTCTCTGCTACCCCGTTGGGATATAGGCGTGATTTATGTATGTATGTATGTATGTATTAACTACTGAATGACTTATCCGATTGAGGACATATTCACACAATATATGTATATATTATTATGTCTTAAGGTAACATACAACATGGCAATCGCTCCATATCATCCTGAGGCACGGGCGAGATTGTAGGCTGACCCGTTTTAGGTTCTGCACACCAGCACATGCCTTCATCGCATTGCATTGGCTCGTAGTCTCCTGTTATAGTACAGTGTAGTGAAACTACCCTTCTTCCTGATGCTTCTAGTTCAGCTCTTCTTCGACTACAAGCTAAAAAATAATGGAAAAGAAGATACTTCTTTTTAGAACAGGTCCACTGAGTCATAAAGTTTATAGAAAATGATACAAAGCATAGATTACATATTTTTGTTGTTGTTTTAGACAGCTTTGTCTTCCCGACATTGATGGATGTTTTTGACATTACGTCACAAGCATGATAAAGAGGGTCCCTACAAAATTATCGTTTTTTAATTACTTTACTAGTACCTATATAATACATTTCATTTTAAATTTACATACGGATAATCCGAGATATGGTGCAATAAATCTGTTATTAATTTTTTAAAGTTATACAAGTTTCATACATGAGTCAACAATAATACAAAAATCTGTGAAGTGTAAAATTTGATCAATACAAAACCTATTTGTTTAATAAAAAATGGAACAACTGTAGCAACCATCGTAGTAATAATGAATAAGGCTCAGGTAACATTATCGTTAATTTATACATGAATTACGAAGTGACTAATAATATTCTCACCACAAGTCATCTCATCCGCTTCATTCCTCCACATCTGTCCAAATATTCTGTTACCACTTTCGTCTGAACAGAAACACCTGCGAATGTTACATCAAAGTTAATTTAATTCTGACTATTGATTATCTTAGAAAGTAAATTATACAGTTTTCTATTATTTTTACTAAATACATACAACATTATAACTTATTACAAAATAATCGTGAAATAGACACAAAGAAACAATTTTACCTTCCAGTGAACATATCCCCTTTGCACTGTACAGGTGCATAATGCCCATTCGGCAAACAATTCGACGGAGGCTGGCATCCTTGTTCTGTTATACCTAGTTGCAAATGATAAGGATTTATTATTATTGTTTATTGCAAGTTAAACGGACGGATAGCAACAACCTCCGAAGTGTCTAGTCATCCGTTTTTTAAATTGGTCGTCCGATAATCGATATTATTATTATGTAGGTTTTTTTTTTGTAACTATTCTGTCGACGAAATTTCGAGGTTATGTGTTTTTTTTTTTTTTTTTTAACTGACTACACTGTTAGCCTTAGGGGCCCTATCCAAAAACAGAGCCACTGCGGCTTTTACAGCTTCACCGGACTTGTTATGTGTGACTAAGACTTGTAATAAATAATAAAAATTTTGTTTCTGGCACTCACCGGCCGCTGGCCCGGTCCGCTCGCTCGGCTCATGCATTAGGGCTTGTACAGACTGCACCGCGTCTGCGCTGCGCTTCAGCTCCGCTCCCCTGTGCTGTGTACACGCTCCACTTCCGCTTGATTTGCGATATATTTGTACATTTTTAGTAATATATTGCTAGCTACGAACATTATACGTGGAGGAATAATGAAAATGTTGAGTTTATTTAAAATTAGACATTAGTGTTTGCATATAATAGGTATATCTAATAAAGTAATAATTTGTCGAATGTTTTGATATTCATCCGAAGATAATCATAAAACTTACACTCATCTTTTCGTAAATCTTCATAAAGTATATGGAATCCACCATGTTGTTCACTTTGCATCAAAATAGGATGAACCCATAAACATCTATTAGACTTCTTACTTTGATTTAGCCAATTTCTTTACGTACAGTATGCAAACACTAACTTCTTTTTTAGTTAAATTCAACATGTTTATTTTGCCTACACGTAATGTTCGTGGCTAGCAATATATTACTAAAAATGTACAGTGATATGGCAAATCAAGCGGAAGTGGCGCGTGTACACAGCATAATAGGGGAGCGGAGGCGCGGCGCGGCGTTAACCAATTTTACCACAAACAAAATAACGATTTAAAGTTGAACCTAACTTTTTTATGGACAGCTAGACACTTCGAAGTTTAACAGCTGTTCAATAAACAACCTTTTTGATTAATTTTTAAAATTATTTTCTAAGAGAGCACAGGGTGCCTTAATACATTTTATCCACAAGCCTAAGTATGCATGCTTATATACATGCCCATGTAACCACGTAGACGCACTAATAATAATTTTTACATTTTTAATCCTTGTTCACATTTTAATGAAGTGAAAACTTCTTTAGCACCGTGGTGATTTGAAAGCAGATGAAATGAAAAAGCGAAAAGAAAAAGAGACTCATTACATTCATCTATATAATTTTGCCTGCGAGGGAATGAGATAGAATACTTTATACATCGTTCCCTATTACCTTGGCCTGCGAGGGAATGAGATAGAATACTTTATACAGCGTTCCCTATTACCTTGGCCTCCTCTCTCTACGTGTATGTGTGCGTGCGCCTGCGTATTACGAAGCCTTGGGTAAAGGCGTCATAGCCAACGTGGTGTATTGTTCACGTGTATCGTTTATATCTGAATATGTATATGTTTTCTGAAGGTTCCACGTCTACCGCGTGTGAAAGTTGCACACGTTTTTTTTGTTAAATTTAATGGTCAATTTCAATCCAGATAATAGTATATCCAGTAACACATTGTTCTATCTAATATACATATTAATTATAATCTTATTAATTATTTGTGTAGTATGTATAGTTTTGTAAATATGTTTGTTTAAATCATATTATATCATTTGATGTCGTATTGCTTATACAGAAAACTATGTTGTATGTACAAGTTTGCCATCTAAAGTGAAGGTCACTCATTCGCCAGTTAATGTCAATAAATTAGTCAGCTATGTACTTCTTAATTATTTTTAGCATTTAGATTTTTAATCGTGTTAAAGCTGTAAAATAACTTATTGATAATTATTACGTTAAAATTTTAAAAACCTCTTTTATATAAAACGACCAATAGTAAAAGCTATATATATAAAGTTCGAGTTATGTAATAATTATTTCCAATTTAATAATACTCCGCTGCATAAAAATATTACAGTGATCACTGGTTATTGACAAATGTCCTTCTTCGAATGCACCCGGAAACGTAGTTCGTTAACAAAGTTGCTTTGCCTTATTTTTGTTTTAATTTCCAAATTCGATTGTATTATGTCGTAAACTATAAGATGTGATACTAACGAACCGTATAAATATAAATAACAAGGGTAAAAATATGCATCTTTTGTGCAACAATTACAACATTATTCTTATGCAAGTCTCTTTTTCACATGACATCATTAACAGAAATGGTTGAATGATGTATTTAAAAATTTAATTTCTGGTAATTAACCTATAGCGAAACGCTCAAATAAAATGCATAGATTATCACTTGAGATTGTAACATAGCTTTTTTGTTTATCGCCTTTGCTTCATACATATATTTGGCAATTGATTTCTGCAATGGTTGTAACCGGACATTTTCTCCAAGGTAATAAGCTCTTTCCCGGAGATTGGTCGGTTATCGTAATAAGTAGATCGAGTAACAGCCAACTTCCGATAACTTTATGTGTGTGTGAAATTCAATATCCAAGTAGTTGTAACGACAATACATTTCATCGCATTCGTATATTTATTGGTTATTGTTACAATACTTTAGTAATGACTTATTTGTTCTATTTAAAAGTGAACTATACTAAAGTGACTCTAGAAAAGTTAGGATCGTCGATGGTCATATGAATCGATTATAAATACTTATAATAAAGAACGTTAAATGTCAATTTATTGTATAATTAGATTAATGTAAAAATCTAAATTATATAATACTATTAACTACTGAAACGTGAAAATTTAAAATAGGTAGATAATATCTAGAATAGGGTATTAAATATTGTTCTTATAAAAAACTCTATGTAGGTATTATATTAATAATGATATTGAAACGCTAAATGAGAGATTTAGACTTTATTTATTACCTGGCGAATTTTGGCATCCCGGGCAACAACCGAATATGGTTAAGTTTGGTGCTAATATTTGTCCCGGACCGCAATCTGCCACAGACAAATCCGTTACACACACTTGTGCCACTTGACACTGTGATGTCACCGATTTAAATAACACGAAACATATTATCACCATCATTGTTAAGCGACGTGGCTCCATTGTTATAAAATTATCTTTTAAAATATTAATAATGAAAAAATAAATGTGTTTCTCTAACTCATACGCTGCGACGCAAACAATGAATACTAGAATTCATTACAGTTCCGATTGTTAATCTATGCTATCATTATCATAGAATTCTTATCTACAATTATAACCAAAATTATACGAACTCTTGCTTATTATCATACAAATCATTCACACATAGATATACTATATATCATATTATTTTTATTACTATATGTATTAATGTTTTCAATGTTCATCAATAAATTACAATTGTAAACCGTAGGCATGTATTCATTAATATCATTAATGAATACATTAATAGAATTAATATATTCATTATCATTTTCATTCTATGTGCCAAAAATTAGATAACCATGCATCATGTTTAAATCGTTTAAACAAGAATATGATGTTGTTATCATTTTATCAGCGCTATCGCTAAGTAAAATTACTCGGAGAACAATCAAGCTAGGTGGAACGTCGCGTTCGCGGTCGCGTGTACCGCGTCAGTAGTGTCAGTACTCGTTCCGCGCGTGAACCATCTGGGCTCATGGGCTCTTTGCGTCGCGTTTATCTGATTTTATCAGTTTCGTGCAAACACGTCCTATTTATTTCTACCTCATGAAGTCGACTATAAACACCTTTTGTTTTCATTACAGATTGGTTTGAAACGGGCGTACCCGAATAGCATGGAGGAGTGTAAGAAGAGACACTCGGGCACTAAAGTTTCCAAAATAGCAAATATATTTCAAGGAATGCCGTCAAGAGAAGACGAAGAAATGCGTGGCGCTGATGTAACTGTCGTGAGAACCGAGAGCCATTTGGCTCGGTTTAACAATGCACGGGCACTATTTGAGAAATTGGGCGAAGAGAACCGTGGGTTTCGTATTGAAAAGTCACCATCTGCGGCTGCTAGTTTTGCCGGAACTCGTGGGATCCCGCCATCGGCACCGGCACGATCTCGTTCCAGTTCAGCAGGCTCCGTGAGCCCACCTCGACGTATAGTTACACCCGCGACCGCTGGTACTCCAGCAATCAACGGAGATCGTCTCGCAAATGGTGCATCTCAACCACCGCCAAAACCAATCAAACCAAGTGTTTTACCTAAACCAGAAAAACCAGATAGACGATTTAACAAAGAACTCATAGAAAAACAAAGAAATTGGACTGCTCACTTTAATAAATCGCGGCAAATTAGAACAGAAAGCGAGATAAAACTTATGGAATCTGGTAAATTTGTTAGTGACTATCAGGATAGCAAGTCTCCCGAAGCGGCCGAAAGATGTGAAGTGCCCTCACGTGTGTATTCTCCTCCCCTTTCTCCTTGTGCTGGTGACACTCAAGTAGAACGACCTACAACGCTTCCTTCGTCACTCATTAATAGGGGTATAACTAGTAATAAATCACCCAGTCCTGTTAAAAATTATGACACAATTTCGCCTCAAGTTAGATCTAATAATTCAGTATTACCCAATTCTAAATCCGATAACCTCATCTCGCCTGTGGTAAGAAGAGATAATGTAGGTTCACCTAACAAATCTAGTAAATATGAATCTAGTGACCAAATAAGTTCAGTAGAGAGATTGTACCAAAGAACTCGATCTTCAGTATCACCGCAAAGTGAAACGGAGTTTTCATCTAAAAATTCGGGACATTTGCAATCTCCAAATTCAGTACCGAAGCCAGTTGTAAGAATATCTCCTACTCCATCTTCACCGGCACCTACCTCCGTATTAGATCCTGTTTTCACGCCCAGAAGTCAAAAGTCTCCGTCACCGTCGAATAGATCTTTAAAGTCTCCCGTCTTATTATCAGAAGATAATAATTTAATTACATCAGATCGTGAAATTTCACTATCTCCATTACCCAGCGAACGAACACAGACTTCAGTGACAGATAATATTCCTGATATTATAGCGCTCGATTGTATATCAGAACGTACCAGCAGATCGCAGGAATCACCAACGTCTCTCTTTAATGAAGAAAACGAAGACAAATATTTACGCAATGCATCGGTTACACAAAGTCCGGAGCCTTGTGAATGTATCTCGATATCTCCTAAACCCAGTGCAGCCAGTGAAGACGATGTTGTGTATGAACCTGTGCAATACAGTGCAGTTTGGGAAGATCAAGTCGAACGGCGATCATCCACTCCAGAATATGCAGCTACTGCGGCCAAAATAGAGGAGGAGGTGCCGAGGTCGCCACTTGCATCACCATTGGCATCTCCTGTTCATCGCAACCTGAGCTCCTCACCACCTTCGTCACTTCATCCTTCACCTTCGCCTGGTACGTACTATTGTTTTAGACTCATTAAATATGTTTGTTTTGTATGTTCACCTACGTAAAGAAATATTATCTATTTTATCAATACAATGATAATGACGTGTGTTTGTAAAAAGTACTAAGATAATAATATCGTCAAGTAGACGTTGCTAGACGAGCAACACACAACTGATTACTGAATAATGTTAATACATTTATACATACAATTTTTTAATTTGTAAAAAGATTAAAAAATTGCCTTTTATTTAATTTTATCAACGTAATTTGACATTTAAATAATGGTTTACCTGTTGGTGTTTTTTTTCTATGGTGTTTTTAAGTTGTGGGTAGTAAATATTACCCTAAACCAGTATGGTGGGCGTCGATTGACGTACGCGTGACGGTCTCTTGTTCAGTGGGTTCAAAGTAATATTGAGGAAGTCAAGGTATTTGAGTCGTTGCGAGACTTGCGAGTCGATCCCGAATTAGATGGTCCGGCGCCGCCGCCTCCTCCTCCGTCGCGACGCAGACGCAGTAACCCGAGCGACTTCGTCCCGTGCGCTCCCTTTTCGTTCGTTCCAACATAAGTAGTTCATTAACTGGAACATCCGACATTACAGTGCATTGTAAATTAAAACTCGTTCTTATAATATGAGATGCACATAGGTTATGTTATGTTTTGATGCGCTCGTGAGACGTTATTGCGATAATATTCAATCAGAGTACGTTAACAATATATTCAAGATTGTTTGCAATTTTCGCTGTAATTTCTTAGCATTTTAAGGCTAAGTAATTTGTCGTTGTTCATAAATATTCAACTTAGAATAGAACGCAGAAAGTACTAAGCTATTATGTTCAGCTTCGTAAACTTGTAACGTTTTCTATCTTATTGCTCTGTCGTCGTCTCGTTCTGCTAAACGAGTGTTTGTTCCTGAGTCGCTAAATATTACATCTAAAGAGTTTAGACACAGCTCTGATGTGATACTACTTTCGAGGTTACATAAGTTTTCTTATCAGCATTTATGAAGGATTTTAGTATATTGTATTTTTTCTTAAATCTCAAAACGTGTTGTTTACCAAAAATTGTAGTTTTATTTAGAAACATTACAAATACTTTCGGCTAGCTATGTTGCCAATTTGTTTATAATCTGCGGTGATTTTTGTTTACAAAGCGTACTGATGTCCAGCGAGAGCGACATTCCAATCGTAAACTTCCACAGTGTACGTTATGGTGTTTTCTTATACGTGAACAACGTACATTCCTTTATTACCCATTTATTTTGTCTCGTTCGATGTGCTGCGTTGTAATTATTGGTTGTGATCCTAGTGTAGTCTGAATAAGATTCAACGTTTCGAATTAGAAGTTCAAGTGAGTGTGCGAGGTGTGAACAGACCAAACGGTCGGACATGGCGCAGGCCCGAGCGCGGTGATGATCTGGGCGTCGCGTGCGTTTGCCGCATGCGCTCGCTCGACATGCGCCTTTGCGGCTGTTGCCTCGGTTAGTCTTGTTTATTATTATTTTTTGATATTGTTAATGTTACGTTACTATTTCCTCTCATAGGCTGTTGAATACAATAATATAAAATATCAACACATTTTCCACACTGACGATATGTGATTTATTGGTACCGCTTATGTTATCTATGTGATTTCGATCGCCTGACCTAGATTTGCTACGATGAAATAAAACCTATTTAAAAATGTACACTAAACGTGTAAGAATTTGTTATGTGCTTGTTCAATTTCATTAGCAGTTAATAAAAATAGACATCAGCGAAAAATAATCAATTCCAGTTTCAATTTACCACCGTTCGTGCCTGTGACTAAGGAATGCAATCCCGCAAGCTTGCGGGATTTGCTGGACTTGAAAAAGTTATCCTTTTAGTTCTAAGTAGTTATGTCCATGAATTTATGAAGTTTTATATGAAATAAATGACAATTAGATTTCAAAATTGTAATTTTCTGATATTATTTTGAAATTCCATTACAAGCAAGAATATTCACTACCGGGTAAAAATTACCACAGTAAAAAAGAACGAAAATAAATCGGTTTTAAATCTTTCGAATTATAATAGTTTTATTGATCTTATTCTCAATAAATACAACGTAAAATTTGTGCATGAATTAATGAAATTAATATTTTATAATAAGTAAAAAAAAATCCAAAAAAAGTTGAATATCAAAAATAGACATAATTCTCTAGCAAAGAAAACAAAACATTAAATATTTTTATAAAACGCGACCATTGACAAAGTAGACATGAAATATCCCGGTCCAACCTAGTTGGTCCAAATGAATCTATTTCCCTCTCTATCTTAAACCACAATTTGAGTTCGTATGTTCTCGACATATATTTTTGAAGTAAAATTCAGAAACTTTTTTGTTTTTGTCCTTTATTCCATTGACTTACAGTGCAACTAGAAGTATGAACAGGAGGGCGCGACCTGGATGTATACGCATTTTCGACATTTGAGTCGTCATTCAGCATAACCTTGATTTTTGTTTTTATATATGATGACAAACTAGGTACTTTCTGTATCTGTGTCATCACAAAACTCAAAACCAAATTTCTCAAGGCAGTCCACTTCTTAGTCATTATAGTTATAGTTATTTTCTTTACCGGTCTTTACTATGTACGCGTTAATGCCGTCGATATTTAGAAGTCCATAAAAGAGCATAAATTCCATTTTCTGCATGTTCTTGTTCCTGAGGAGGTAGCAAGTAGCTCATCCAAAACACCGTATTATACTTGTTTCTATTATATTTACACCATATTACAATTTTCTTGAAATCTAAAAAATATTTATGATCTTCTAGGCCTTTAGTTTTCGCGAAGACTGGTGGAAAGGCCTCGTTATCCTTTCTCCGAGTACCCAGTGCTGTTAATCTATAGACATTGAGCAAATTACACAGTAGCAGAATATTAGTGAAACACTTAACCATCAAAATATTTCGATGGCCTGGCTTGCGAATAATAACAAGAACCGTCACTACCGGGTATTTTAGGTCATACTTGCTTTACTGAGTAAGTAAAGTTCACTCATTCCGACTGTATGTGGCCGCTCTTATCAGGGTGCTTAGACAAAGAATAACAAGCGCTTAAATATACTCTGTGGTATTTTTTACCCAGTAGCGAGTGCCGCCAGGTTAAATTCGACTTTATTTTGTTATACATAATTATACCCGGCGGCAGAAAACGCATGCGTGGCTTTAACACTCGAATTCGATTATATTATAGGGAGACAAAATCATGAGTTCCTTGGAAAAAGTTGTATTTCAATTCCGCAAATCCCGCGGATCCCGCATTATTGATCCCGTGAAAATGGTTCGGGATTGTATTCCCTACTTGTGACCTATTATAATCTATGTTCAGCACTGAATGAATGAATGAATGCTTCTGTATAAACAAAGCTCTAGTCGATCTATGTATAACACAACGGTCATACTTAACGAAATGATATTGGTGTCCATTCTATGCTTGTCTCACTACGCATATACAAATACTTAAGTAGTTGTAAACTGGGCACCACACCTGGGACCTATTTAAATTAGCGCTCATTGCGTTTCATTTGGCTTTGCAAATGTTATTGTATTCAAATTAACAACAATAAAATATCTTATTAGTTTATAATTATAGTTTTACAATCTACGTAATATGTTTTACCTTGTCGCAGTTTAATAAATCAAAACTAGTGTTCTTTGTATTATAATTTAATGATTGCGTGTGGGAGACTAGGCTACAAATCGTATTAATAGTTTGGGTGATTGCCTTTTTAGGAATGTCTGCTTTGGATTTAGTATTTAATATTGCATTAAGTATCATGATTATGCGTATTTTAGGCTTAAAATACAATAAAATAAAATAATTATGGTGTGAATGCGGTTTGATATTTTATGAGTGACTCATAAGTTTTTTTTTTCATAACCCTAAATTACAAATCAAGTCAATAGAGGTAGAATAGAGGTAGTCAGTAGAGGTAGTAGGATAAGATATTTTTTTTATATTAAGGTGGGAACAAGTCTTCGGCCCTCGGCCCACGGCCACGCCACCGCTCGCGCCGCCGCGCCGCGCCGCGCCTTACGGAAAGCATGAGATTTTTTTTTAACTATAATAAAATCATAAAGCTTATTTAAATAACGTTATAGTCATACATAACAAATGAAAAAAAAGGGATTTTAATTTGAGGCAATAAGGTGGTTATAAGGTTAATAAGGCACTGTTATCGATGAATGAAATGCTCTTTTTCGAGTGGCCAATGGTAAAAATATTTTAAAAGTGTCGTTGTTCTTCTTTGACGACTACTTATCTTATGTTTATAAAATAATTACATCTAATATTAGGTCCTTACATATGAAATTGGCGTTTTGTACGGGAGGAATATGAAGTAATTTTTTTTTTTTTTGTAAAATATATTTAATTAATCAAAGCATGCACCGTTGTTATCTATGAACTTTTGCCATCTCATAGGTAGTTCATTGATGCATTTACTAAAAAAACCATGGGGGTGAGAATCAATAAACTCTTTGAAGGCGGTTTGGACTGCCGCATCGGAGTTGAATTTTTTTCCTTGTAAGAAGTTGTCCAAATTCCGGACAAAATGGTAATCTGTTGGAACAAGGTCCGTGGAGTACGGTGGATGTCGCAGACATTCCAATTGTAGCTCATCTAACTTAGTGGTTGTTTGTTGTGCAGTGTGTGGTCTTGCGTTGTCGTGAAGCAGCAGTGGCCTAGAGCGATTGACCAATCTCGGTTGTTTAGCAGCTAGTTCTTCCTTCATGGTTTGCGGTTGCTGACAATAGATATCTGCCGTAATCGTTTGGCCAGATTTTAGAAAGCTGTAGTGAACAACACCGGCGCTTGTAGTGAACAACACCGGTGCTAGTCCAGCAAACACTCGCAAGCAACTTTTTCTGAGTCAATTTTCGTTTAGGGCAGGATGTGGCTGAATCTCCGGGGTTCAGCCATTGCGATGAGCGCTTCCGATTATCGTACAGTATCCACTTTTCATCACAAGTAATGATTCGATTTAGAATCCCTGCATTATTGTGTCGGTTGATCAAAGTAACTCAGCAGTCGACGCGTGTTTACAAGTTCGATTCCCTCAATTCATGAGGTACCCATCGTTCAAGATTTTTTACTTTCCCGATTTGCTTCAAGTGGATTAAAACAGTTATATCACTTACCCCGAAGCCTGCAGCTATCTCTGAAGTGCTTTGTGATGGATCCGCTTCCACAATAGCCTTTAATTCTTCATTTTCCACTGTGGTCTCCGGCCGTCTACGGGGTTGGTTCTGAACGTTGAAATTTCCAGAACGAAAACGTTGAAACCAAAAACGTACCGTGCTTTCTTTTGCGACACCAGCGCCGTACACATCATTAATCCTTTGAGCTGTTTCTGCAGCACGTTAGAACTCGTACTCGTAAATATACCGATAATTCATGTTTTCCATTATGCGGTAATAAGCGACGCCAAAGAAAAAAATTATGAGGAAAAAACAAATGAATGACTGTTTTCAAAACTCAAATGTACCAGCTAAATGAATTTATAAATTTGTATTTGGAATTGTTAACCAAAGAGGAGATATTTCAGATCAAAGTGGTCAGTACGACAAAACGCTAATTTCATATTTAAGGACTAATATTTGAATCATACTGTCTACTTTGTCACTTTCGTCATTATTATATACCCAGTAACTTTATAATTTGATACTTAGTTGTTTTGTGACCACTACAATACAGTATTGACTGGGCATCGTGTATATAATGCGACATATTCGTACGCAAATACACTAAAACATAGTTGACAAAGATTCATGAAGTATTAGTATAGTATTTATTCACTAGACTAGAAATATGAATTAAAACTGTCACAGTTTCAATTGTGCTAAACCAAATTGCTGGCGGTCTGCGAGGTCACGAAATTCATTATACTTACATAATTCTACTAATAAAGAGTAAGTGATATGATAACGAAATGATTAGTATGTATATATATGATTGCGATGGAGGGGCGCGGGTTGCGGCGTTGACATACTCATAAATCATAACTTATCATAAAATTATATGAATGGCTAATTGCAAAATAGGCACTTTTCACGTTTTGTACCCAATTTTTTTTAATGTATTAATTAGCTCTACAACATTTATTTCTATCTTTTGGTGTAAAATGAGCACTAATACTTGTTGTTTTCACATATTAGGTTAGGCAAATGGTAATAGTCGATCGAGAGAGCTTTCCAAGTCGATCGCAGGGATTATCGAAAATAATAAAATACCATGAAAGTTTTGCGGCGGCTAACTAAATCCAAGCCACCTATCTAAAATGAAGTATTGCAGATATAATAAATTCCTTTTTTATCTGAATAGAAATATCAGCGTTAATGATTATAATCCGCGTATGAAAAAAATAGCCCTTTCGTTATTCAATTGTGTATGTATTAGAGATATGTAAAAAGTATATCCTTACTTGTTGTCAACATTTTCAGAAATAGAAATAGTAATAACTAAATAGTAAATATCACAATCGGCTAACGAAAACCTGATAACTTGCTAGCGGTTACAGTAATTACATTGCGTCCTATAAAAATTAGGTAAATGATAGGCAGTTCCATGCATCAATATTTAGAGAAAATTTGTAACTCGTGAGTTCGCAACTTTATTTTGTTTACCAATTTAATTTTAAAGTGCAGTAAAAGCCATTTCACAGATACATATTATGTACCTACTACTAGCTGGCCCGGCAGACGCTGTTCTGCCCTGCAATAGTCAATACCTCGACCTCGGCTTCCCCTATCCCGTTTTTACCCTGTCAACATTTCTATGACCATAAACAAAAAAATTAAATCCGCATATCCATCCCTTGTATCGGGAGTTATGGTCTTGAATTCATACAAAAATCCGATAGAATAACGACATTCCGTTTTTCTCGAATTAGAACATTTTTAGGGAAACTTTTCTAGTTTTTCTTACCTTATAAACCTAATTCGAACTATTACAAACATTTTCGAATAAAAAATACCCAAATTTTTCAAGCCGTTCTCAAATGATGCGCTTACCAACGAATAGAATATTTTTATTTAGATATATTTTCCTTTCATAATATTAGGTTGGATGTCGATCACTTAATTAATACCTAGATATTTTTTGGTTGATCTTCGACACTATATATTGGAGCACCCATAATATAGACATTAATTGCTTGGTGCTTGTTTTTTGAGTGCGGAACAGCGCCTCTAGTTTAATATATGTAGTTATTAATATTGTCCTGTAGCGTTAATTTTCTTTAATAAAGTGGGTATGACTTGTTCTTATTGTCCGACAGATCGCGTGACTGATACAGAAACGGTTTATTGCTATATGCTTTACAAAAGAAACCTAGTTATATTTTATTGTATGCGCTCAATTTTTTTTTGTATGTTTAAGATTTCACTATTCAGCACATACATAGAATCTTTAATTTAAAAAGTTATTTGGGAAATTGTGGTAGTACTTTCAGAATCTACCGAAGACAGTTTATACGTTCATAACTGCATCAATTAACCTAGTGGTCCTAAACGGTCCAGGTCCTAGGTTCAATTCTCAAGTCGAGCAAAGCGCTATTGGGTTTTTCTGTGAAAAAACTGTGTTTTTGTATTCGTGATATCTTCTACAGTATGTAGGAATGGCAATTATAATTCCCAAGATAACTAATAAACTTTTCTGGATAAATATTAATACTGAATTGTAGAAAATAGCTTCGCAAATAACGTAATATTTTTTAATTATTATGTTGAAGATAAAAATAGTTACTGTGAGACTTTTCTCTAGGTGTTTTAAAGAACTAAAATTCTTTTGAACATTATTTTTATGTATATCATAAGGTTTAGCCCGCGTGAGCCATGTAAGCGCTCGAAAATCATTTTTTGACGACTTGATTACAAATAATTGAATTTTCTCTACTATACAAAATACTTAATTGGAAAGTATTTTATACATGAATCTTCCGTAAAAAAATCTCTAAATGCTAGAGAATCAGCATTAAATTCCGTTGCATAGTTTTAAAAATCTAAGCGTACATAGGGACAGAACGGGGAAAGCGACTTCATTTTATACTATGTATAGATATATATATTCACATTTATAATATTGTATAAATAGGATACTAGTGTGTAGTGAGAATTTCATGGACAGAAACATCGAACGAAGAGTTTGTCTTAAATTTTGCATCGCCAATGGAATTTCGTGTTTAGAGACACTGAAAATGTTACAGAAGGCTTACGGTGAATCGACTTTGTCAAAAACACATGCTTATGAGTGGTACAACCTGGTAGGCCATCAACGTCTTTAACTGAAGTTAACATCAAAAAAGTAAAGGAAATAGTGACTAAAAATCCTCATTCGAGTTTGAGAGAGATAGCCGTTGAACTTTCTGTATCTCACGAGTCTAATCGTATCATTTTAAATAATCACTTGGGGAAGAAATATGTTGCCGCTCGGCTAGTCCCAAAAGACCTGAATTTTCTCCAAAAACTCAATCGCATAAGAGTCGCTGTGGAAATGCTAGAACGAGTCAATGCCGACCCAACATTCATGAACGCTTTGCTACTGGTGACGAGACGCGGTGAACTAGTCAACAAGCTTCGGTGTGGCGCCTTCAAACTGAAACGAAACTGAAAAAACCACGCCAAAGTCGATCAAAAGTCAAAGTCATGTTGATGTTTTCTTTGACTATCGGGGTGTTGTGCACTCGGAATTCTTAGCGGAAGGTCAAACGGTAAAAAAAGTATATTATTTGAGCGTTATGCGGCGTTTAAGAGAGCAAAAACAACAAATACCATCGAGCAACCACCTTATTCACCAGATGTGGCCCCAGCCGACTTATTTATTTTTCCTAAACTCAAATTACCACTTCGTGGCACCCGTTTTCACTCGGTAGAAGACGTAGAGGAGAATTCGCCACGAGAACTAAACTCAATTCCGGAAAAAGTGTTTAAAAATATTTGATGATTGGATTATTAGTAGGCGTAAGTGTATCGTTTCTGAAGGAGCATACATTGAAGGCGATAAAATAAATGTAGATGGATCTTTTCCCGGTACTTTTTTGACAGAGTAGTTAGTATCTTAGCAATCCAAATAACATACAAAAAACCTTTTACAATGTTTTAAAATATATAACGATTTCCCTTGTGTGTATATGGACTTTTATATAGTATTTCCAATGTCGTATTGTAACCGTCTCTGTTGCAATCTGACAGACGAATGCGGGCTTTATTTTCATTCAATGATTTAAAATGTGTTCTCGCCGTCTGGGATCGTCCCTTCGGGGTCACACAAGGGCGCGTATTTCACAAAAATAACGCGAATCAATTATTTATTCCCAAGCCGACTTAAAAATGTATATATTTAATAGTTCACTTTAAATAAGTGTTCTATATTTATATGTGTATCCGCTACTCGCTTACTGTGCGGAAGTTGAGTATCTACTTTAAAAATAGTTCATATTATTAGCCTAAATTTAAAGACCGCATTTTCTTCCACAATTTACGTTTCTGTCGGATGAACCATTAATAAATAACGTTATGACTCAGTGTTTTAGACTTTATTTTAGCAGCCCTTTTCTTAGTTATTATAATATTTTTAGATAATAGGTTAGTCTGTAAAATATTCTTGTTAGGGTTGTTACGGATATGAGATTTCCGGGTCTGGAGATGGATACGAAATTATCTCAAGATATCCGATTGCATAAATTTTTCAAAGAAATTTATTTAAAAGAAAAATAGGTATTACTAATACCAATATTAACTGTATAATAATAAGTTCGGTTTTAAACCATTTTTGGTATAAGACGGTGTCTCATTCGACTCCGTCTCTATCCGAAATGATTTGAAACATTTATAAAGATATAGGAATATAGTTTCAAATATTACTTCGCATTTCGAATTCCGATTTTTTAATGTTCACTTTGATCAGAAAGTACAAGCCACTATGTTCACAGGGTTCCTACAATTTCTATTATTAGGTCCTTACATATGAAATTAGAGTTTTATATAGTAAAAGTAAAATGAAAAAAATATTATGAATTTGTACATTTAATCAATCGAAGTATGTACTATTATTATCTACGCACTTTCGCCATTTTAAAGGTAGTTCATTGATTCCATTGCTGAAAAAATTGTAGGAGCAAGAATCAATAAAATTTTGAAAGCAGTTTGGACAGCCTCATCGGAATTGAATTTATTTTCCTTGTAAGAAATTGTCCAAATTCCGAATAAAGTGGTAATCTGATGGAGCAATGTCCGGGGAATAAGGTGGGTTTCGGAGACATTCCAACCGCAGTTCCTCTAATTTGGCGACCGTCGGTCGTAAAGTATGGGCTCTAGCGTTGTTCTGAAGAAGCAGTGGGCTTGAGATATTGACCAGTCTCGGTTATTTAACGGCTAGCTTTTTTTCATCATGGTTTGCAATTATGTCGTTATCGTTTGGACAGATCTTACGAAGCTGTAGTGTATGACACCAGCATTGGTCCACCAAACACTTACCAGTACCTTTTTCTGAGACGACTTTCGCTTGGGACAGGATTTGGCCGGTTCTCCTGGGTTCAACCACTGTGATGAGCGTTTCCGATTGTTGTAAAGGATCCATTTCTCGTCACAAGTAACAATACGATTCAAAATTCCCTCGTTATTGTGACGGTTGAGTAATGTAATGCAGAACTGAACAGGTGTTTGTTGGCGTGCTTGCGGTACCAATCTCTCGAGTTTTTTCACTTTTCCTGTTTGTTTCAAGTGAATTATAATTGTTTTATCACTTACACCGAAGCCTGCGGCTAACTCTGATGTGGTTTGCGAATGATCCGCTTCAACGATCACAAGTGATTCTTCATTTTCAATTAGAGTCTCCGGCCGTCCACGGGGTTTGTTTTGTAGGTCAAAATTTCCAGAACGAAAACGTTGGAACCAAAATCGTACCGTGTTTTCTTTTACAGTAGCTTTCCCATACACATTATTAATCCTTCGAGCTGATTCTGCAGCGCTGATGCCACAATGGAACTTATATTCGTAAATAAGGCGATATTTTAAATTTTCTATTTTGTGAAAAGAACGATGTCAAAGAAAAAATTAAAATGGTGCGAAAACGAATTAATCACTAAATTCAAAATACAAATACACAAGCCTAAATTTGGAATTTCTAACCAGACGCTAGATATTTGAGATCAAAGTGACCAGTTCATGAAAACGCCAATTTTATATGTGAGGACCTAATAATTATCAAGTCTGGGTATTTAGGCCAAGAACATAATTTGTTTTTACATATAAACTTACTTTTTATAAAATACGTTGACCCTGAATAACGAACCACCAATGACACCAAAGAAGACACAAAACGTTGGGGGCAACTTTTAAAAACGTCAGTACTGAAGAAAGACTTCAAAATTCTTGTACTTGTTTGTTTGAACACTTGAATACGCTAATATCTAGAACTAAGTATTAGTCGGATTCGAAAAATGATTTTTGTTTAAGATAGCCAGATTCACTAGGAATAAGTATAGGTCATCTAACATTAGGCTACAACTCTTAGCTAGCTATAATTATTGATTTTTGTTACGTAAGTTTGAAGTGGAAGCCCCCCGAACTTCCTTATCCGCGTGCGCTGGCGTAATAGTTAATGACACGGAAATACAATGTTCTACAAAAATATGTAGTCCTTAGTATATCTAAAAAAAAAGTCCGCAATAGCATATGCCTATCTCTTACCTATACGTAAGTCATAATAAGGTGTTTTGCAACTTTTTTTATTGAAGGATATAAATTGATTTATGAGCATTATTTTGAGGCATAGCATATTAATCATTACGAACAAAAGTTACTTCATCATAAATACAATTTTATGAAGTAAAATTTTGCCTTTTATAGCATGTTATAATGGATACATACATAGTTTAGGAGATAATGAAAAATTAAAATAATTTGTTCTTGCGGGAAGTGCGAACAAATATGATATGCTACACGGGTGCGTTTGCGGCGCGGTATTTGTTGGATAAAAACACGAGTGAAACCGTGGGGTACAGCTGGTGTTTACATATTTTATCTAGCCTAAAATACAAAAATTGATTAGTAAGAACACATAAAGTACAGAAGTTGAACTTATTTTATAAAAATTTGTTACATGATAACAGAATTACATTAAAAATGATATTAAAATAAGGAAAAGTATATTCTAATTGTATTCCAACACGATCGTTCCATACCGAAATTGTGGTCACTAAGTAACAGGACTACAAATAGGTAATCACTGGGACGTATACTACAATAAAATTATTCTCTACTAGCTGTGCCGGCGGCTGCGCTCGCTTGGACTACAGAATGCCGTCGTTCGGGCTCACGCTCGAAATTATTATTCTAAAGATCCGATTATTTTAAAGATAAGATGCTTATTGTGGGTGATCCTTAGCAGATAGACATGTTCTCGCTGACTTTTTTGTAGGTCTTTTTAAGTTCTACAATTATGTACTTACATTAATTTGATATATCTCATATGGTTTACTTAGCGAAAGTCATTTGAGCCATTTAATATCGTCGTTTTTCTGAATTGGGTTTTCTTTGCGCGGAACCTTAATTATTTTTCTAAAATAAAAGTAGCCTAAGTTACTCCTTATAACATTAGCTATCTGCCAGTGTCAGTCCCGTCAAAATTGGTCCAACCATTTCATATATTACCCGGAACAAATAGAGAATTTTTTATATTTTATTTTTGTTGAAGGTACCGTATATACTTTCATATGCACTATGTAAAAAGCTGTTATTTTAACATTACAATGAGACAGACACTTCAATTTTATTATTGTATAAATGTTGTCAAAGTGTCAATGCCGCAATGAAGAAAATTTTGTTTAATTTGATGTAATTATCAAGTTAATTAACAAGATAAATTTAAAATTTAATAAACCCCCAACACAATAGTAATCTATTCATTGAGACCATTCAAATGAGTCCGAATACGATAACTCTGCCGTAAGTTATGCATCATCTGCAATCTGCAGGATTCCTAACTCCTCACCTACTCACAATGAATAGATTACTTGTGTCGCTATATAAACGTTGAGATTTAACGTGGTGTTAATATTAGAATTTATCAAAGAATTTGGATGCAGTTGGGGGCGGCCGCAAGTCTTCGGATGCCGAGGAGACGCCACCGCGGCGTGGTGGTTCACGCGCCTCTAGCGTCTCCGACGAAGGTGGTTTCAATGAGCCTTCGCCCGAGGTTGTCGCAAGATTACGGCCTGCTGAGTACCGCGAGTCCTTACCTATCACCTCTGATCACCGTGATGGTGAACGCACTCGATCCGATCCGGATACGCTCTCCGTTCTTCAGCAGGTAAAAATATAAAATATAATGTAAAAAAAATCCTATCGAGTTTCTCGCCAGGTCTTCTCCATGACAGAGATGTTTGTCAAACCGGTTCATTCGGACATTCATTAGTGCCTTGCTTATAGGACCTAAATTGAATAACATATTTTTTGAAGTATTTAAATGAAACTGTATAACAGTCCGATACAGCTTTTTCAAGGCTGGTCAGTAATATACTTTAATAGATGCTACACATAAATTTTTGTAGACGAAACAAATATACCTCATAAATTCGCCGTCAGGACTCGGGCGTGGTAGTGAGCGAGGCGAGTCAGGGCTCCATAGAGGTGCTCGACAAGTCGACCACCAGCCAATGGAGCGTGTCCGAGGGCGAAAACGCGTCCGGCGAGGGCGTACGAGACGCGGTTGATTCGCACGACGCCGACGCGCGCTGGGATGACGTTGACAGCAAGCAGCCTGATAGCATGACACCTGATGAGGCGGAGATACTGCTTAGTTCCAGGTGACACATGACATAAGCCGCTAAGTAGAACAACATTTGTATTTCGTACGTAGCATGGACGTAGGTCTAGGGGGTTTAGATCGGACCCCCCCCCCTCCCCCCGCCCCATGGTGGAGGTAGACGATGCGTCAATTTACACCGAATATCCTCGTAAAGGCTTGCTTGCCTTGCTTTGAAATAGTATACGATACCACGATTACTGATACTTACCGTACCGTATACTGATTACGATTGTTGTAATTTCCAATTGATTAATTCCATTCGCACTTACTGTTCTTCCTTCGTATGGCGTAGTTTGACTTTGCGTGAAGCTGGACTCCCTCATGTGGTAGTTATAGCTACGCCCATGGTACGTACTGTACGTATTGTCTAGTAAGAGTGATACTGCAAGAAAATCAATGTTATTTCAATTGTTTCAATTGATACGTTATGTCGTTCGATTTTTGGGCCTTTTATTTTTGTTTCTTTCGGGATAAGCTTACACATTATTTTCGAAATATTTTATGTTGATTTCTTTATATTAATTTTTTTTTTGATCTGCATTTTATATGCATTACTTCTAAGTTACATGTTTATATTTCTAAAGTATAGAAATTTGACGCAAATGCTGGATATATTGTTCAAATCTTTGATATTGCATGATGAAATTACACGCACTTTTAGTTAATGGAATCTGTTACTTTCTATATTAATCGTAGTAAATATATTATGACTTGTATACTTTTGTTTTAACTTAGTCTGCATTTATTTCTTAAATACATTTCTATTAATTCATATCGCTTTATTACTATTAAATGTTATTATTTTTTTATAATTTGCATGCTGCCTGTCCACACACCGCTTCATTCTTGCCTGATCACATTTGCAGTATTCTGGAGAAAAAACTTAGGTAAGCTCGGATCATTTCTAGTAGTTGTTGTTTCTCTTGTATTTGTAGATTTCTAAGGTATCTCTGGTTTATTTCTTCTAAATATTGCTTTAAGATTTATTCATTTTAGTGAATATTAGGATATAAGTATCGTGTCTGCTACGCAACAGCGCTGTGATATTCTAAAGTATTTACAATTGCTCGGAAAGCAGCATGCTGCTACCTATGTGACGACCAAACTGGCGCTGTAAGAACCAAATCCGGGGAGACCCTGTAGGTGCCAAAAAATATACTGAAACCTATCATATAGTATAGGTCTATCACAACTCAACTGCATTCAATCCATTAGAAGTTGTAAAATAGCATCATCATGAAAGTGGAGTGGTAAGCGTGGATATTTGTCCATGAATTCTCTAATAATGATGGTTAATTAATAACTTCTGTTTTACACTTAATCTTAAACGTTAATCTCGGGAACTAACAGTAACAGTCCGATATGAAAAAATATTTTCGCGTTAGGTGGCCTGTTTATTGAGGATGATTCTAGGTTATATAACTTCAAGCTACGGACCTTAAAAGCTAATCAGACAAATAACGCTAATGAAACCGTTGGGCCCAGCTACTGATAAAATAAGACTGCTAACGATGACTTTTCTTCACCGAAACAAAAATATTCCATGAAAATAAATTAAAGAACAAAAGCCGTGACGATCATAATCAATGACTTACCATGAAGTGTAAAGACATTTTAACGAAATCTCATTTCGATATGTAAAATTAAATGCACTAATGTTCTTCGTTTTCTCTAAAGGCAACTGTGTTCTTTTACAGTTCTGTCAAAGGCACGTGAATGGAAAATTTTTCTAATTATTAGCCTAGTAGCCCAGGGGGCTACAGTACGGGGACTTTCAAAAAGGGAGCGTATAGGTTGTTGAAGGGTCGGAACGCGCATGTGATGCTTCTGGTGTTGCAAGCGTCCATGGGCTTCGGTGACCGCATACCATCAGGCGGACCGCATCCTTGTTTGCCACCATCATGGTATATAAAAAGATGGCGGCTCTCTTGTTAAAACTATCTAGGGAGTTTTTATGCAACAACAAATCCATGTTGCACTTGACTTGTACACAATAACCAAAACTACATCACCTAAAATTAAAATCCATCACATGACAGATTAAGATCCCGCCAAAACTCAATGCAGTAATGATATCGATTTTTTGTTGTTGTTTGGTAAATACATATACATTGATGTTTGTGTTGGTTGTTAGACAAGAAGCTTTGCTGTCCGACGAACAAGCGCAGGAGATTGTGGCGATGCTCTCACCACACGCTCTACCGCATGACAACGGCATCTCTCTCAACGATAGCTACCAGTCCGTGCTCTCATACGAGAGGTATGATAAATATACGATCTCTATTCATTATAATTACTGCTGGCAATTGTTGTCTATGCACTTTTGCCATTTTAATGAAAGTTCTCTGTCGCCTCTGCTATAGAAACCCTGGAGACGGGCATTTTTTTAAATATATTTATAAAGTACTGCTCGACGCTTGGCCTCAGTCATACCTGGTGGAAAGTGAAGACGAGGCCGAGAATAGTACGCGATCGCTCAGTAAAAACTCATTTACTCTTCTTTTGATGACTTATATTTTATATGAATCAGGAAATACATACGCGGGTGGAGAGTTCCATTCATTTGCAGTTCACATAATGGACGGCGATGCATAGCGTTTTGTGCGTATAAATGGAACATCAACTATATGTAGTTATATAGTTATTAACATATGTAGTTACATATGGATGGAAACACATACGGCATCTGGTAGTCCTGTGATGAAATGGAGAGGGTGGAATTAGTTGGTGCAGATCTTGCGCACAATGAATTCTTTATTGGGTCGAATCGCTTCATCGGATTTAAAAATTTCCCCCGATTAAATCAATTAAAATTCGAAAAAAAAAAATTCGAATATAATGCAAATTTCAATTTTTCTATGGTCACAAAAACAGCGATATCAAAGAAAAATCGACGGGCGCGGAAAAAAAATGGACAACTTATTTTTAAAAAGAAACTATACTTATAATTAAATTAATATTAATTTTCAATTTTAAGTAGGATGAAAGATATCGATATTCACACTAGTCAATAATAAAATACACTGTCGCATTTGAACCTATGTCAATCGAGGGTGCCAACGCTAACCCGTTATCGCTTTATATAATAATACCAGCCTAAGTATTCCATTCTGCGGGATTAAATAGGCTTCTTCTTAAGAGAAGGCAAGGAAAATACCACGATGTCTTGGCGTTTTCGAACGCCGAGAAATACACAGTTCTATATTTATTCCACATACGGTGGAATATTTCTCAAGCGTTCAGGTTTCCTCTCGTGATGTTTTCCTTCACAGTCGGCCGAATTAGTAATTGTAGGCGAATTCCGAAACATTTGTTGATAAATGCCAGGGTTCGAGCCTGCGGACATCAATAGATATTCCGCCGGTGTAAACCATTCAACCAAAACATCTTTTGGTCTATATTTATGGGGGTTGTAATGTATATTCGCAGCATGCAGTCAGTGGATGAGAGCTACGAGTTTGTATCTCTGGAGGCTGACAGCGGCATGGCGGGAGGCGACCGACGCCAACCTATGGACACTCGTCCCGACGCGGTCGCGGAGTCCACGCCCCATCAAGACACTATATTCGACCACTACCCGCCCCATCATCTCCGCGAACTCGCCGAGGAGAACGGCATACATTACTTTGAAGACGGACACTTTTACACTGAGGTGAATATTACCTTCGCGTTCAATAACATTTTTATAAATAAGATACCGGAGCACGTTACTTATTTGCCAACCAATCAGTTTAAGGACTATGTCAAACAGGTTTTACTGTCAAAATGTTATTATAGTGTGGATCATAATATGAATTATACTAATGTCTGGAAGTATTAATTCCCTCTCAGTGCATCCATTAAATTATTAATATGATTATTTATACAGATGAAAATAAAAAGATATGAGGTATATAAATTTATAAAAATAGCCACATGTCCCGCGCAGTTTCACTCGCGATACCTTTTCGTAAACAATGTTTTTAGTTTAGGAATGAACCACCCTCAAGTTTAAAAGTCTGTAGCCCACCACCAATAGGTGTGTTCCGGCAGGTGTACTTGAGAGCCAGTATTCTACTAGGCTTAGCGAGCTACCATCTTGGGCCATCTCGTCACTTCTGATCAGGTGCGATTGTGGCCATAACGCTAATTAAAGATCGATAAAAAAAAAATGCAGTTCGGCCCTTCTCGGTAATGCTCGATTTTCGTCGGGCGGCCGGTCCTCCCTCGGCTCCCGATACCCCACTTCGCTTCTAACAATCGACGCATAGAGAAAAGGACACAACTATAGCGAAACCGAGATAAACAGATGAGCCGACGACGTGACGTTACGTCGAATTAAGTTAATAATGGTTTCTGGCCTCGCAAATTAGTACAACTTGCCTTGTCTCAACACGCGTCAGTTCGCGTCGGGTAGCGTGGCGTTTAGAAAGTATGTTTCATGCTTTTACTTCATACTCGCTAAGCGCAAAAAGATTTTTTTATTTTACTTCCGGTCCCAGAAATTGGTGCGACCAAGAAAAAAATTCTTGAGTTCTATAATATTAGATTTCACGGTAAATAAAATAATAACGAGCAGGACTATTATAATTTGTAATACTTAAACATTTTCGATCGCCGTTATCTCGGCTTTCTGAGAAAGGACCCGAGATAGTGACGTCGTAATACACAACTATAAGTGTTACAGTTAATGCATAAAAAATGTCGACTCCGGTTGCCTAGTAGTATAAATAAGTCGATCTTTTGCATTATGCCATTTTGAAATGTGATAGATAGTTTAATGTTTGTTCGTAATATTATCATTTATCATACATGGAATATTGTTTTTTTTTTAAATCTTTTACGGTTGTTCATAAGCATATGGCCCGCCTAATGGTGAGCTATGGTCACAGTAGCCTATGGACGCTTGTAGCATCAGAGGTATCCCTGGCGCGTTACTGACTTTGAATTCTCCGTCCTAAAGAAGCTCTGGAAACTTTACTCACCGCAAGAACACAATACAAGGTTATTTGGCTGCGATCTTCTGTAGGCTGGAGGGAAGGTATTACATCAGTTGCGCTGCCCTAAGTGGTGAAATAAATAATAATAAATACAATAAATGTATATATTACTTATACTCGCAAGAGTACGAGTCCAATCCACCACGCAGGTCGGTTTCATATTGCTGGGTAGTGTAATATTTTATCGAAGATCATACTAACAACAAACTTTGTTCACACCTTCACACTGAATAGAAAAGAACCCATGATCTACTTAGATTTAAATCGTTCTATTTGACAAACAAACTTGACAGAAACAAACAATATTTAAATTTTCTATATTAATATACAGGGCAATTTTTCATAGTGTAGCCATTTTTTTAAAATTGCATTCATGAGATATAAATTGGTTATTGCATGATAGATTACGCATATTAAATAATTAATTTACGTTTTAAAATATCTCTTTAAATGTCCGATTTATGGTTGACGTCTGTGTAGGTAATACACACGGTCGTTCATTATTAAAATGTAGCGTCGTTAGCCGCTACATTAGCCATACATAGAAACTATAATATTATTTAATTCTTACTGATAGTATGTGATCCTAGCATATTTACTATTTATTGTAGTACTAGCTGTGTCTCATGGTTTCCCCAGTGTTAATTTTATCCGACAAAGAAGCCGCCAACGCACCCGTGTAGTCTATCATAATTGTTCTTCGCAAGTACAAATTTTTCATTATCTCCAAAACAATGTTTTTAAATAGCATACTCTAAAGAGCAAAATTTAACATTATAATATTGTTTTTATGATGAAGTAATTTTTGTTTGTAAAAATTAATTTACCATGTCTAAAAATAATGCTTAGTAATCACTTTTTAATTTTCAACAAACTTTGTCATTTCAATTTCAACAAACTTTTGTATAAGAGATAAGCATATGCTATTTCTGACTTCTTTTTAGATATACTAAGGACAAGTATTATTGTAGAACATTATGTTTCCGTATCATTAACGGTTGCGCCAGCGCACGCGGTTAAAGCAGTTCGGGAAGGCCTTGACTTCCGACTTACGTAACAAAAATCATTATTTAAAGCTATCTGAAAGTTGTAGCCAAATCGCAAATAGCTTTTACTATTTCTCGAGAGTCTAGCTATCATATACAAAAATATTTTTTTTCGAATCCGACTGGTAGTCCCAGTGATTAGCGTGTTTAAACAAACAAAAAAACTTTTCCGCTTTATTTTATTAGTATATATTATTTGTTACAATTGTAATCTTCTTTTTCTTACTCTTATCTCATCGCTCTCTCTCTGTTGGCGCGGTATTTATCAAATAAAATTAACACAGGTGAAACCGTGGGGCACAGCTAGTAACAACATATTTCTGAGTACCAGGAAAAAAAGAGGCAGAAAATTTCTTTCCCTAGTAACAGTTATATCAAAATAATTAAAAAAAATGTGTTTGTGACGATGCTCCATTTTAGCGTTAGCGTGTTCGCCACCTATTACATGGGACCTAAAAAATATACACGGCGAACTGTGGGTGTACGTACATTAGTACACCCTCTGCCTAACCCTTCGGGGATACAGGTATGCTGGTAAGTTATGTTATGTTACGATCACTTTGCCGTACAACTATACCTAATAAGAAAAGTTTTTTGTTATCATAATCTTTTCAATAATAATAATTATGTAACAAATCATGTAACACTATGTAAATAGATAATTTCGTTTTCAGGTCGCCGGCCTCCCTCCTGTTGAAGAAGATGAAGACGACGATTATTACCCTCCTGTATTTGTCAAGAAAAATACCAAAGTTAAATTCAGGTGCGTCCAATATAATAGTCGCATAATTAATACAAATATTATGTCCTTAACATATTCATAAAAAGTATTTCTGTTTGTTAGTGTGTTTATAAATTGAAAACCAACTTGGCGTGTATATTGTTGATTATAATAATTCATTTCACTTGTGCAGAATAACCAAACTATATCACGCAAAATGTCACGAATGATACATATGGCCCACCTTGTTTATGAACTGAAAAAAAAACAACATAATAAATGAAGAGGAAAGGCGGGCTGTGTTTTGCACATACAAAACGTATTCCCCTATTTCCTCCCTAGATAATGGTACTAGAGCAAATAATTTTAACCCGTAAAATCTATATCTATCACTACCATGTCCCTATGTTTTTATTTTTTTCATAAATTAATTATTATAAAAACTAGGAGGGGCCTTTTAAAATGTCGAAAATTGTCCTTGTTACCTTCATGTTCAGACTTCCAGCAAACAAATTTGACAACTACAAAAGAAAAAGAAAACGTACAGACATAACCAAAGTCCTTGTTATATTACTCTTGAAAAAAATATTAAAATCCGTTCAGTTTTGGATGTGGAAACACGGGAATACGAAACTGTTATTTTATCAATTTTACTTAGGTATAATCAGTATGAACTGCAGTTGTCACTCTCGCTCTATTCGTTGAGGTTTCGGGTACAGCGCGACAGCAATAGGTTTTAGAAATACCTGTTCTTGAAATGTTTCTTAGGCCGCGTATCCTCTTAAGATCCTGCCATAAACTCGAAATTCACATTTCAATTATTGATTGTCTTGTTTAGTTTCTCAGGCTACGAGGGAGGTATTGAAGTAGTGCTTAAGAAAATAATATATACATGTGTATACAGCACGGATCCGATGCGTGTGTTCTCAACACATTCGGTCCGCGAGTATGACCGGCGTAACGAAGACGTTGACCCGGTCGCTGCGTCTGCCGAGTACGAGCTAGAGAAACGAGTCGAGAAGATGCACGTGTTCCCCGTGGACCTTATCAAGGGCGCCGATGGACTTGGACTATCCATTATCGGTGAGTTCATTCGTGATAATAATTTAATATTTATTAATAACAAGGCAACTCGTGGTGGTCGAGCGGTGTAGATCGGCGGAATATCGATTCGACGTCCTCAAGTTTCAAACTCGGCGTGTACCAACGAATTTCAATTGGTACCAGTGTTGTGGTAAAAAATATAGTATTGTTAATTTATCGGCGTTTGCAATCGCCAAACGTCGTACGCTGGCGTGGTGGTTTAGCCCGCATCTTCCGTCGCGCAAAATTTTCTCCCTTGTTGCCTTTTTATTTATTACCTGGTTTTATAATTAATGTGTTAACATTTTATTCCGTTTTTAATTGAACTGAAGGCCTCTGACAAGTTTGCAAATGTTATTTTCTCTTGATCGAACATATTAAAAAAAGCTTAAGAGGGAGTATTACCGTAGAAGACTATGTAAATAATTTTCTTATGATTAACATATTATTCTATGTTTCATATTGTAATTGTTGAAATTATTACGTGTAAATGTGCTTGCTAACATTGAAACGATTTAAAATCGTATGATTTGAATATTCAGGTATGGGCGTGGGTGCAGATGCCGGTTTAGAGAAACTTGGTATATTCGTAAAGACAATCACAGAGAGTGGCGCCGCAGCGAGAGACGGTCGCATACAAGTCAACGATCAAATTATAGAAGTCGATGGTAAGAGTTTGGTAAGTAAATCAGCGTCATTCTGTATAGAATGTTCGTTTTATGATTTCTTATTACTAGGTAAATAGACATGAGACAACTACATATTCACTCACACATATATTTATGTTGTTTGTTTACTTTTATTATTATTATTAGAACTGTGTTGTAATTGTGAAAACAGACTTTGGTTATTATATTTATATTGTAGGTTATTTTTTGAAATAAAATGTATGCTGTTGAGTTATCAAATAAAAATCGAGAAATAAAGTTCCATGAGTATTTATATTACAACACATTACATATACTGTGTAATAATAAATTAATTTTAAATATTCCGTAGGTTGGCGTAACACAGGCGTATGCTGCGTCAGTGCTGCGAAATACGTCAGGTCCTGTAAAGTTTCTGATAGGACGTGAGAAGGACCCGGAGAATAGTGAAGTCGCACATTTAATACGACAGTCACTCGCCGCTGATAAAGAAAGAGAAGAGAGGTAACTCGATTCACTTTATTTATATTAACTTAATCTTTATTTGCGACAAGGTTTACATAATTCCGTAGTTTTCACAGAAAATAAATTTTGTCCAATATTACCCAATTTTTGTCTCTACAATTTTTTTTATATGTCATCATTTTCTTAAATGGGCGATATATTACGTTTTATTCCCGATAATAGTAAGTCAGGAGAAATAATTTTTTATACCGTAACATGAGGTTATTATACGATATTGTATACAGAGCTGCTCGGCAACGTCGCCAGCAAAACGAAGATGAAGAACCTAGTAACCCGAGTGCGAGTGAGAGCCAGTCTGCGCATCCCGCACTCCCCGCGCCCGCCAGACATCCAGACATCAACGAGCTCAGGGACTTCCTGCATGAAGTGATTATGCCATTTAAATACTTAACAACAAAGCTGATTAAAGTTTCTTGTCGTCCTATATAACAGTTCGGTTATATGTTTTCCTAGACATCAGACATCTGTTGATGCAAATAACAAAGTTAATATGAATTATTGGTTTAAAAGAATATTACAATATTTTGAATCACCATTATATCCTTATCAACATTACCAACCTCCGTCTTGAGGGTGCCCAACATTGAATTTGCCAAGACATTATCCACTATTATCCATTATTATGCATTTTGTTTGTAAAGTTGGTAGGTATGGAGGCCGGTGGTAGTGGTAGTGACGAGATAAGCACACGTTTACGTGAGTGGTGCGCCGAGAGAGCGCCCGACCATCACTTGCGACGCGCGCTCGCGGCCGCGGCGGACACCGCGCACCGAGCACATCGCAAATACGATAAGGTATGTTCCGAGCTTCCGACTGTCTCTTCCAACTTCGTATTTATCGATATTAATAACCAGCTGTTAGCTGCGTGTTCTATCTCGCACCAAAATGCTTAGGGATAAACGCTTACGTGCAGTTGAAGACTTGATCATACAAACCTTCGGTAGAGATATTGATAGGACAGATCCCTGCGCTCCACAGAGCTGGACTAAATAACAAACTCTTGCCACTAAAGCTTGGTTAAACATATTTACTGATGTTTTTCTTATCCAGAACGTTCCATTTTTGTCTTCATTTTGTTATTAAAATTGAATTAATTAGTTCTATCTTCATCAATTATTGTTGTCACAAAATTTACATAATTTAATTTGGCTTTAACCCGATATCACTCAATACGAAGTATAAAAGAAAGTCGCTAATCGCATATGTCATTTTGTCCGGTTACTCTTTCTAAACCACGCAACGGATATTTTACGGTTTTCACTATCAGTTAGTTTTTTTTTTACGGATGGTTATATACAATACATACCAAATATTTTTTTATATATATATGTACTAGGCAAAATCCAATATTTTGTAATCAAGTCATCCATAAATCGATTTTCGAGCGCTTACATAGCTTACGCTGGCTAAACCTTAAGAGATACAACAAATTAAAGTACTAAAGAATTGTAGTTCTTCAAAAAACGTAGAGAAAAATCCGCGATGGCATGTCTATTTCCTAAGGTTACCCAATACCCATTTTTATCTTTAACATAATAATTAAGAATATTAGGTTATTTCGAAGCTATTTCTTCCAGTTCAGTATTCGTCTTTATCCAGATAAATATGTCAGTTAACTTGGGGATTTAATGTAGATTAAAATTGTTTTTTTACATTATATAATTTAAATGAACACCTTAGAAGATGTCACGTATTCAAAATTACGCGCAACCAAAGAAATCACTACGCAGCTGCCACCTGCTCCGTGGCTTACCTATGAGCTATGAATTGCGTATCGGGAGCTAAGCTCACTTTTCGTAACTATGAAATTATGAACTATCAATACTAAAGTGATAAACTCTATATCAAACTTTTTTAAACATAGATGACACCGCTTTGTAAATTGCGCCCGTTCGAAACTGGGCGGGTTCGCTTGTTAATGATAAACGAATGATGTGTGTTGTGCATAGGCCCGGCGTGCTCTGCGCGAATGGCGACGCACGCGTGCGCTGGTGCGTGCGCGCGAGGAATGGTGGAGCGGCGCATTGCGTGACGCGCACCGCGAGTACGCGGCCGCGCTGTCCGTGCTGCACGACCGCGTCGCGCGCCTTGAAGTCTTGCTACTGGTTAGTCACATAATAACAAAAATCATACTAAAGTCCGTTTAAATTAATCGCCCTAAAGAACTGTATAGCGATGTTAATAAAAATAATGTTGATATTGACATCTTTAATTGCTCGTTCTGTTATTTTATATTGTAATATTTTGTGAATGCGTCGTTGATGTGACAATAAATAAATAAATGTAGTAAAATGACATTTCATGCGTTGATAGTATGGAGGGTAGAGACCAGGGGGAGTACCATCTCTATGTATGTAAAAGTGTCTATTAAAAACGTCTAAAGGGTGGCGCCACGGTTGCTAGTATGTAAATTATAAAGATTTTTTCATTTTCGCTCTTTCGGACAACTTTTCAACACAATTTTTTTTTAAGTTTTATCATTCAGGAAATTAAAAAATTAAGATTAAGTATCATTGCGATATTTTGGTGAGTTTTTGAATTGTAATTTGCTGCTTACAGTTAACACTTTTTCAACTTACCCCTTTTAAGATGGTTCTCCTTACTTCTACCCTCCATAGTTGATAGATAATTGGATTTGAAAATAGCGATGTCCACCAATTCGAATTAATCGTAAAACTAATAATCGAAAATATTAAACTAATCGTAAATATTATTGTTATTGTAATTTTTTTTTAACTTGAGCGGTTTGAATAGGATTCCCGAATAATGTAAACAATAACGCAGATTTACCAAAGTTTTCTTTTTTTGTAAGAAGTTTACCATTTCTATACATTTTATAGTTTCCTAAATTACATAATAATAATTATCAATTGTATGGTACGTTGCATATAACAAAATAGTTCAATTAATAAATAAAAATCCGCAATGAATGTGATAACATTATTTTCAAGTTTGACCATATGTAATTGTCAATTTACTCAGCGAAATTAAAAAACGGAGTATAATCTGTAAATATATTTCTAGTTAACAAAGTATGTGGACAGTCTAGTGACCAGCACAGTGGTTTACGACATATTATTTTACCGATTTTACACTTCGGGAAATCTATAGTTCTGTATTTCTCCACAAAATTATCGCACTAAGAGTGTTCAGATTTATTTCAAGTATTCATGTTTGCTCACTTTAGCGGAGGTGTGAGGAACAGAGAGTAAAGTTCCTCATCCGCCATAGAAAAGGGAGGATCCTCCGGCCAGACGGGTGCTATCTCTGGCGGGCAGTTGCCCCGACTGTTGTAGTCGGGTTCTTGTATATATACTCAACGATAGAGTTAATTTCTATAGCACAATGTACGATAGTAGATGCGTCCTATGTGGCTCGATAGATGTCGCTATGTGTCGCTACGTAGTTGTGTCGATGCGTTGATGTGTCAGTAGTGGCGAGAGATGTCGCTACACTCACTATGTTTTTCTTCAATGTCTAGTTTTATTAACAAAATTCGTGATAATATATGCACAAATTTGTTTTTATACATCAAGACTCATGTTAGAAGCCGTCATATCGATATTTCACTTAACCGTTAACTGTTCAATCACAACGGCATGTATTCGCCATATTTTACATTAATACACATTTGCAATAGTTTTTAGTTAACACTGACACTAAATGATTTTTGCTTTACAGGAGACTCAAAAGAAAGCCGGCCTACCAGTGATGTTGCCGCATGAACCATCGGCGAGACGCGAAACACCTCCGTTACCGAGGCGACCCGATCCAGATCCGTTGCTTATCAACAGTTTGTGTCTAAATCATATTTTATATTTTTTACATAATAAGCAAAATATGTACATTGTATATAGATATTGTGTAATCAATTAATCATTAAGAAATCTATGTTTTTATTTATTATTGTGTGTTAGAATGGCCAATATATATTTTTCAAGCTCTACGTCCAGGGTACCACCAGATTCATGACCTAAATCAAAATTTATTTAAAAACTTTGATATTGTGTATGTGTATCATTGAAATATTTATCACCGAACTAGAAAAGTTGTTTACCAGATTAATGTTACTATAATTCTATCTATTTTCCAGATCCTTGGAGTTCCGACAGCGATCTCTCTGATCTCTCACCCGTAGAAGACGAGTACGCAAAAGTAGACAAGTCTGATAGAAGGCGTGAGGCGCCTGATCTCGGTGACGTCACCGCGACTACAGCGTCTGATGTGAAGCCTGTCAATACGACATCGAGTTCTGCTGTGACGTCAGTCGCACCCCCCGTCGCAGTGCCAAGCACCGCGCCCCTCGCGACGAGCACCGTGTCCGTCGTGCCCGCCACCACCGCTGTTCCCAGTAGCACAGATACATTGTAAGAACCTATTGACTTTCAGTATCAAGATCTGTTGCTGACCATGTCCGGCAATAATCTCGGCTATAATTTTTTAACATTATTTAAATAAATAATACGTGATACTGATACGCGAGGTTTTTAATAATAATGGCCTTACAATTACTGTGCTAAATAGTAAAAAACTAATACTTATATAAGATAATATGTATGGTAATTTAGTAACCATTTCACTTTCGCAAGCGCTGATTTATCTTCAGCATACCCTGGACGTTAAAAAGCACGCCTTTCATTAAAAATCTTCATTATCCGGAAGTAGACAAATTTTACTAAACGATCTGCGTTGTAGACTTTTCGCAGTCTTTACATCTGTCACTTTTGTAACGTCGTCATTGTCTTCTTATAGGAGAACTAGTGCATCCAGCTTGCTGTATAATATACTTCGATGTAGTGTTTATGTAGTATTATTGATTTGAATATAATAATGTATTGTGCAGAATGACGGTGACGTCGACGATAACAAGCGGTGTGAGTGCGGCGAGTGCAACGAGCGGGATGACGAGTACGAACGGAGGCACCGACGGCTCGGTGACGACTGAGACTGGAGCGTCGCGGGAGCTGGACGCTGCGGTACCGCGCGGAGCACTGCTCGACACGTCGGCTCACCGCGCACGCACTGACCTCGCGCGACACCGCCACCACTCCCAGCACCAGTCCCCGCACTCGCCCCACTCACTCAGCAACGCCAGCTCGGTCAGTCACCCATCGCATCACTTTAACACGCTTATCTACACGTGTTTATCATTAGTAGTAAAACCTGTTTCAGTAAGAGTAGTGGAACCTGTGCAAGTAAGAGTGGTAGAAACTTTGCAAGTAAGAGTAGTGGAAACTGTGCAAGTAAGAATGGTAGAAACTTTGCAAGTAAGAGTAGTGGAACCTGTGCAAGTAAGAATGGTAGAAACTTTGCAAGTAAGAGTAGTGGAACCTGTGCAAGTAAGAATGGTAGAAACTTTGCAAGTAAGATTAGTGGAACCTGTGCAAGTAAGAATGGTAGAAACTTTGCAAGAAAGAGTAGTGGAACCTGTGCAAGTAAGAATGGTAGAAACTTTTCAAGTAAGATTAGTGGAACCTGTGCAAGTAAGAATGGTAGAAACTTTGCAAGTAAGATTAGTGGAACCTGTGCAAGTAAGAATGGTAGAAACTTTGCAAGTAAGAGTAGTGGAACCTGTGCAAGTAAGAATGGTAGAAACTTTGCAAGTAAGATTAGTGGAACCTGTGCAAGTAAGAATGGTAGAAACTTTGCAAGTAAGATTAATGGAACTTGTGTGTAAGTAAAGGGACGTAAGAGTGATAGAATCTTTGCAAGTAAAAGTTGTGGAGAGGTGGAACTTGTGTGCAAAGTTAAATTGCGAAAGCGCCTCATTTACTTTACCGAAAAGCAGCAGTGTTTGTGCAGCTGTTTCCAGTTCCGGGGGTGTGGTTAAAAACGAACACTAGTAGAACATGATGCTTCCTAACTCAGTCCCTAGGAGTAGTAACCTATTATCGCTGTCCTTAGAATGGCCCTCCTTTTTACAGTAGTTGTACATAGCTATAAGCTGCAATGACCTCTTAACTTCAGTTAAATTGCATGCATGCTTGCTACTTTATATCTTGCTAATTTAATTCGCAAATGTTCAAATGGAGGGTACCGGAGTCCTAGACACAAAGCTATTTTTATTCCAAATCCTATGCAACCACTTTGTTATTACTGTAATTTGCTTGAATACACATTAGAATTATTAGAATGTGATTTGTATAAATACATTTAATATGTTATATTACTGTACGCACTATATCAGTACTCTTAAATTACATACATTGAATCATATGTCTGCGCCTATTCATATGACAGAGAAGATGAGAGGGCTTGGATGACTAATGTGGTTATAAAAGCGTTATCATTCCCGTGTTATCCGTATATCAATTCCCATACAAACCACAAAATTAAACTTCAAAACAAACCAAGAAATATCAGTTATACAATGTAGAAATATTAATTTTCATTACCTTTATTTATTTTCAGTATGATGGATTAGATGATTCGTATAACGACTCAGCAGACGAATCATTAAGCGAGTCTACGTCTGGGGCTCCTGCTCACACCAATGCGGTAAGTATTGCTTACTTTTGATTTAGCTATGGTTACCTATAGTCGTACAAGTTCGTGCGCGATCCTCCTATGTGGCCGACAGACGTTGGCGGGGGCGAGATAGTACAGACGATAACGGGGGCGGGTTGTATAGCGGGAATGGGAAACGTGTGCAATTACGTGACGTAGGTGTTAACAGTAAACAGTATTACGTCTTCATACAAACAGCCGCGTGGACTACAGAATGCCGTCGATCGGGCACACGCGCGAATCGTGCTAACCCCGATTCCGGATATTTTAAAGATAAAAATGCTTATATTGTGGGTGATCCTTAGAAGATTGACATATGCTCTCGCTGCCTTTTTTGTACGTCTTTTTAATATCTACAATTATGTAGTACATTAATTTAAAATATGTATTATATTATGGTTTACTCAATGTAAGCGATTCACTATGACCAGTATTTTTTTATTTACGCGGAACTCTAATAATTATTTTTCTTTAATAAAAGTAGTCTAAGTTACTCCTTAACGGCCGTTTTCAATAACCTATATATCCTTTTGTATTTACTTTCGTTTATGGATAGTACTTCGTATAGCTTGGATAGATAAGAGGGAAGCCGATTCCACTTTTAAGTTAAAGATAGTTATTACTTATAACAAATATGTACTAATCGGGGATAGTGATCTCAGATATGTAATTGAAAACGGCCGTATAACATCAGCTATCTGCCAGTGAAAGTCCTGTCAAAATTGGTCCTACCGTTTCGGAGATTACCCAGAACAGACAGACAGACAAAAATTTTAAAAATTGGTGTTTTGTTTTAAGTACTGTATAATACTTTGATATGCATTTAGTAAAAAGCTGTTCCTTTGACATTACAAACAGACATGTCAATTTTATTAATTGTATAGATGGACTATTTTGGAGAAAAGATAATAATGACTGTTTACGCTAAAAAAGAATAAGCCGTGGTATGGGGCGCAATCCTCTTTCCTTTTCTCCCTCCGACCATTTTCCTATTACCCCTTTATTGGACTGGTGCAATAGCGGTTGACAGACAGTAAAAAGTGATCGACTTTACGAGGTGCATTTAAATACCTTGCGATCAAACCAATTTTGTTCGTCTCGAATATATTATCATAAATGTGCTAGAACTTAAGTTTATAGTGAAAGTGAGGCTGTTTGGACGCCCTGAAACTCAGCACGGGACCTACACCAGACGTGAGTACCTTTATATTCATTCCTTCCTTCGCCTTGTGCCACGTGCTTTTATAAAATAACATAATCCTTTGAACAAGCGCCTACAATGACAATTTAATATGGCATCATTAAATACGTGAGTAGGTAATCCAAGAAGCAGTCAGAGAGCAGCCCTAGTGCGTGTTTATCTACCCGAGCAGCTTTATGTAATTATTTCAAGAACACTGCCGAGGTAACATACTGTCTACTTTACGTGCTACCTCGTCCCCGACAACGTCTGTCTCGTCATGTCGTCCTACAGGAAGGTCGTCTTCGAACTTTTACGACTATAGTGTTTATCTCATCTATTTTATGTGAGTGTTGTTTTTAATCACCTATGATGTCCTAAACCATTCATCCGAATATGATAAAACTTGTTTGCAAAACTTGAATTTTCGTGCGCTCGCCCACGATTTTTTCTGTATTCGTAGAACCAGTTTCCAACAGATAGCATGTAAGTTCTTTAATTTTCTAGACAACGAGAACGAAGTCTTGTGTAAAAGCTAGTATTTATATGATATATGTAATTGTTTTATCGTCAAGTATTATACATATCGATTAGGTACTTACTTCATAAACATCGTAATATTGAGTACTGAATATTCGATATTTGTATCACTCTGGTTGTTGCCCTCAATGCTACCAAGGTTAACTGCTAATATTCGAATAAATAATCGTTGTTATATAATATGTATTATTATTATTATTTCTTTATGGTATATTGTTGATGGTCATTCGTATTGCGAAATATTTATATTCTTTAAAGTATACCACTTATTACATCATTGATAGTTTATTTAATATAAGAAATATTTTTAAAATGTTTGAATTTTGACAAATTGAAACTGAAATTCTCCAGCTTTATAATAGCATATACCTACATATTTGTTCCTTAGCAACGAGAAACCCGACAAAGTTGCGGTAGCTCCATAGGCAGCACGACGGACGACGCCGTCTATTCTAGAGATCACAGACATCACCCGTTGTCCGGTAAGTGAAATAAGTAATCTAGCTTTGGCACCTACAACTTAGCTCGATGTACTTATATGATAAGTCTGTTAGACAAAGTTAAATAACATTATCGAAATAAAGGAGACGGGTCCTCTTTCATAGAATCTTGGACCTGGATGTAAAGATGAAAATGGTGTCCGTTAATAAATTAGTATACCATTACTGAAAATTCTGTAGATTTTTACAATCTGAATGCAGAGTTTTAAGATATTTCATAAAAGTGAGGTTATGTAAAAAGCTATACTATAACAAATTATTTTGATGTATATATTCTATATCAAAATTCTTATTTTCATTCGAACTAGTTGAAATTAATGGATTATCGATAATTTTTTATTATTCCTTACTTTACTTTTTGTTTTTTTTTTTCGCATTGTATATTGTGAAATGTAATTTATATTTTAAATAAACGATATAAGATTTTATAACCCATACTTCAACTTATAATAATCATATCCAAAATTACCCGTCTCCTTTATATACAGTAAAAATACAGACATTCTGATATAATGTACGTCAAACTAATACGCGCTTTTCACATTTTGTGTTTAACGTCATGTTTAATATAAACACTCGCACTAGCAAAACCAGCTTATGTAAAGTTACAACGCTAAGGACGTAATTGTTAGTGAAATAACACCAGATTGTATTATTGTACGAGTGCTAAATATATTGTATCATTATTACGTTGTATATTAATTACTATAGAATTTTAACTACAATAGAAACATATTAAGGATAATTTTATTTTGTAAAAAAATGAACACATTAAATATTTAAGCGTTTTTATAAAGTTCAGTGATTGCATTCCTGTATTTAGTAGCTACAGTATAAATACTTTCTAACGTTTACAATTAAATCACCTAGATATACTTACAGATCAAATTATTACGTATTCGTCGACGAGTGTATAGTCAATTTGCCTTATGACTTGTTAAGAAAAGTACTATTGGTCCAGTAAATATGTAGTCAGATACCGTATTCGATTAAAGACAATCAAGACTACACTGCTATGACGACATTATAAATGAGCAACGATGTAAATGTGGCGTACGTACCTACTATGTAAAGCGTTTGGAGCAATCAGTCGGTATTGTCCGTACCATTTAGATTGGGTTCCGGCATCACACTTTGTTCAGATTCTGTATGGCATTCGTAGAGTGCAATACGAAACTCACTTTAATAATAAAAAAACATCAACTTTTATTTTTGAATAACACTTTTTTTAGTAATATCAGTTACAATTATAGCTAAGAATCAAGTTCATTATAATAAACAATCCCACATGATCTACAACGTTACCTATCCCATTCTTTCGCGTGCTTAAATTACTCTCGTTAAAATCGCGATATGCGTGTTTCTTCGTAATAGAGAATGGCATATCGCTATAAAGAGTGTTTCAATATGTGGGTTTTAACGCAAACCAACCAAGTTGAGCTCACTTCAACGTTATAGGGAGTTTATCGTTATAAAGGATAACGTTATAAAGAGTTTACACTGTATATTATAAAGCCAGTGCTACAAGCCAGTCAACAACGCTTTCCTCCATAATACCATATTATTGAAAATAATTCGTATCATGTATTAAGCCTCCTAAAGTTCTTTGAAAGCGATATATGCACATGGCTAGCATTAGAAAAAACAACTTTCTTCTGAGCGTCGAGTTGTTTATCTTCAGTAGGAAGGATAAGAAGATACTGTGGATAGTTAGTAGACATAAGGGTTAGGTTGCCGATAATGCCGTTGAGGCAGGTAGTGAGTAGTGACGGTGCGTGGACGCGGTAGGTCCAGCCGCATCGCTCGCTGAGCAGCTGAAGCAGGTGCTGGCAGAGCGTGAACGGCGTCTCGCTACCGGTTCTTCACCTCCGCACCCCGACCCCGTGCAGCTCACCAACGATCTCGTCGATGAGATCCGCCAGGCCGTCAGTGAGGCCAATGCCAGAGGTTCGTCAACATACCACCCAGTATAATTTCCGTTAACGAGTCATGAGTACGAAAAGGTGACACTGGACCTAGTTTACTCATATGCATGCGTGTCCCTAACCAATTGCTGACGACGTCACTGACATGGACTAATGATACGAAGGTATGACATACAGAAGTTTGACACTATTGGATAGGTCAAAATTGTGCTCACAACTCGTGACGGGAATTATACCCACATAAGTCTTGATTCTGTTTGGACTTGTTTATACCGAAACTTATACATTTGAAAGCTGACAATTACTTTATAGTAATTTTATAAAAATAATTGTACCCGGGGTTGACATTATCTTTTTTTATGAAAAATGTTTGCGGAAAATTTTGTAAAGCTTAGAATTGGTAAATGTTTTGATACTTAATTACTCATCTTTAGGAAACTGGATACATATTTACAGTTTAATCTCCTAACAAAAGTATAACTTATTCTGGTAATAGCAAAATTACCATAAAATCGAACAATATCGTCGAAACTACAGCTTGTCCGCCGTAAGCGCGACCCTCCTAATGGTCTATATAATAAGACCGACCAATAAGCTTCTATATTTGTTGCCTGTCGACAGCAGCAATAGACATTAATTTTCGCATGGGTTTACGCGGTCTTATTTTTGTAACTGATACACATGAGATTATTTTACCAAGATGGAATCACGAACGCTGCGTTTAAAAAAAAAATATAGGTAATCAATCAAAGGTAATAATAACGCGTTTTTATTTTATTGTATTGTTAATATATGCTACTAAATATCATCTTAATGCCGTGTATATCTGTGCCAAACCCACCGCCCTGGTCCCCCAAACTACCAGGAGGGTTGCGCTTATCAATGTAATATCTGTTACGTTATTTTAGTGCTTTAGTTGATATTTTTTTGAGTTACAAGATAGACGTAAACATTATCATTGAAACTTAAACTTGATTTAAAGTTAAGCGTACTTTTATTGGCTGCATTATGTTTTTTTTTATTTATTCGGTGAAGAAAAGTTTATACTTTCTTGTTTAGATCATATAACTTTTTTGTCAATTTGTACCACTGAGTTAGTTCTAAAACGTATATATTTAAAACTTATTTTATTTGATTACTTAACTTACATGTTTTCACTTTTGATATTTAGGTAATTTTCTGGTTCCTTCCAAAAAGGCTATCTATCGATTTCTTCTATTTTGTAGATACAGCGATAAAATTTCAGTTTTTTGTTTACAATACCTCTAGTTCTTTTCTTCTGTCCAGGCACACTAATCACGCAATAAATTATTTTAACTGTAATGTTTCATATAATTACAATATCAAATTTACCTTATAAAAATGTGTGTGTGTGTTAATTTATGGGAATTGCTCTGCTTTCATAATAACTCAAATGTGATGCTTTACTGTGTTTGGTGGCGTCTGGTGATATATTTAATTTGCCGTCAAAATTATTGCATTGGCGTATTCAAGTATTATGTTAAACTGTTCTAAGGGAGTTCATTGTTTTATTACTTTTCCCTACAAAGATAGTGGGAATATCATAAGAAATCTTTAAAAAAGTTAAATGACCCAAAAAATAAAGATGACCTATAATTTTTAACGATCGTTTTTTTTTTTTTACTGTACATATTTAATGTTTTGTTAGACCAAATTTTTATTGCATAATATTTGGACATTTTATTTTAATTATTTCTAAAAATCTATTCTGTTTAAACGTCAGCTAATGATTATATATAGACTTGGAGGGGGCTTAGCTAACTGTTGAAATGATATTGTATGTTGAGTGCAAGTCAATGTGGTTGTAGTGAAGAAAGCTCCGGCTTGTGTAGTCGGAGGCGAGGTGCCGTGGCAGCCGCTGTCGAGCGCGGTTTCTGAGGCGAGCCTCACCCCACCGCCCGCCGCGCCTGCCTCACACCCGCATCTGCCCGTCACGCACTGGACGAAACAGCAGGTACACACTAGTACATTTTTATATCTATAGTATTTGTATCCTGGAAAAGTTAACTTCTAATGTATTTATTAATATTTTATAGCAAAATACTATCGACAAATAGCCAAAAAATATAAATATGAAAGAAAAACTTGTTCAATTATTAAAATTTTCCAAGTTATGAAAAATTAGTATTTTTGTCTCCAAGTCACGTGATAAAAATGTCAATGAGAAAACGTGACGTCATCGTTCAATGAATATACACAGACGAGTGTTATTTTTATTAGGCTATCTTGTGATTTTATAACCTACTAAACATGGAAATAGTTGATTCATAATTATATAGGTACTGAAGAAATTACGTGACTTAAAAATTCTAGTACATTAATTCAAGTTTACTCAAAATAACTATAACCATCGTTTTTTATTTCCATTATAAATTATATTTATATTAACTATTTACTTTTATTTACTGGTATTATTGTCAATATTTATAGTTTAAATAATTTTTCGAAAATTATCTACTCCCTGATTGTCCATTGTAGTTTTATTTAAGTAATTCTCCATAATAAGCCAACTAATGAGTACTAATATGTTATGATAAATAAATAGGTGTGGCAGTGGGTGTCCGGGTTAGGAGAGGGGCTGGAGCGGCACGCGGGTGCTTTTGCAGCGCGCGGAGTTGACGGTGCGTTGTTACTGGCGCTCTGCTCTGCGGATTTGAAGTTATTGGGTCTGGGCGGGGACGAGCGCCGACGTATGAAGCGCCGCCTCAAGGAGCTACGCTCCGCGCATGAAAAGCATCTCAAAGCGCTCAAAAAGGCTGAGAAGAAAGCTAAAAAGAAGTAAACTCACTGAATGTCTGCAAATGCCATCACCAAAGAATGGGTTCACATGACGTCACTATTCAGAACTACGCCGATTGAGTCGCGTTATATTGGTGTTTTTTTTCTCAGTGCTCTTAAGAATTTTGTCAAGTTTGTATTCAATATTGATATATTAAAATCGGCAGTTTGATGTCGTGTAATTGGTCTCAAGTATCTTACAATATTGTATCGTACTGTAACTATATGAGACATAATATTTATTATCTGGTTTTTCGTATCTGTAAAGGAAATTAAATTTAGTAAAAAGAGCATTTGCGTCTTCCTAAAGAAGTGCTCGTTCTTGCCTTTTCCGTTTAAAAATCTATTGTATGTTTATTTTTTCTAAAAACGTTTTATTATTTTTGAAGTTATTAAAAGGCGGCGATGAAGTAAAATATATATAAATTAAATGACTGTGGAATCGAAACCGGTGTTGGTCTTGAGCTGTGTCTGATAGCGTACGAGTGCCATCTGACCCATAGCTTATAGTTAGTGACTTTAGTACAGTTTCAAACGATAAAACGAATATAATTAATCGAAAATTAGATTATAAGTGAATATAAAACAGGTAGAACTTATTTATTCGAACTGTCTGAACTATTTCTCGTATTTCGTATTCAAGCTTTTTCCATACTGTATGTGTTTTGTCAGCTTTTCTTATATTTATTTAGCTAAGCTACGAGACCTATGTAATCTTTCTTTAATATTAAATATTTTTCCCTGCATTTTGTATCAGTTGCGTCAGTTTTTCTTAAAGTTCGAGTAAAAATTATATGGACTGTGGAAAATATACTGGCTCAATCTAGTCATAAGAATGATTTAGCTATTTTCAAGTTATATTATATTAATTTCGTATTGCTAGTAATGTCAACTGAAGATTTAGAATAACGTTATTGTATATGCAGCTACCTACAACTCTTAATGGGATTGTAATTTTTATAGTTATCATTGCAGTCAATTTTGGTAACCATTTATTGATATTATTGCACAATTGTACTTAGTTATAAAGTGACTGTAAATCGTCAGTTGTCACTAATTATCTAGTAAATTTGAAATGATGTAGTGTTAATCCCAATATACAATCGTGATCTCATTTCTTTTAAGAATATCAGATCGTTTATATAGCATGCGTTTATATTGATGTAATTAGCAAAAATTATGTAAAGTTAAACAACTTTTTTTTTCCCTGATAATAAAACAGCATTATATTTGTAAAAGTAGTTTGGAATGGAAACACAAACTCTTGGGTTTTGTGCTAAACACAATGTCAACAGTTATCAAATCACTTACTTACAATACCTACAAACTCTTGTTTGTGTTAAGCACAATATAAACAGTTATTTAATCATTTGCAATACCCACATAAATTCTTGTGTTTGTGTTAAACACAATGTCAACAGTTATTAAATCACTTGCAATGCCCCGCTACCTAAACTACATTTATAATACATTCCAGTTGTATAACTCGTTTTATTTCTGTGTGACATGATGATTTTAGGATAAGCTTTATAGTTTGTCCTTTAGGCGATATAAATGTGGTTTACTTAAATGTTATTTTGTCTGTCTGTGTGTATTAATGTGTGCGTTTTGGTTTTAATAGCAAAAAAAACTATTGTATCATGTAAATATAATGTAGCAAGTGTGAGTACAGTGATGTTGACCGGCCCAAGTGAGCCAGATTGGAAATATTCTATTGACTGAATGCACTCTGTGCATTTAGAATATTTATTCCAATTAAGATTTAACTTTTAATATAAGTAGAGCCCATAAACAATTGCCAAAATTGATCAGTACTTTGTTTTTTATTTATAGATTCTCCTTAAATTATTTAATATTTATTTCGGGGACCAAATTTATTTATTATGAACTGTTTTTTTATGTATTTGAGTGTGTGTTCTGAAGAAAGATTTATTATTTCATAATTTAATAAACAAACCAAAGTTTACATTATATTGTTTTTTCTTTGTTCTTTAATTATGACTATGAAACTTAAGAATGTAAGTTTATGATGATGAAAATATAATCTGCCATGAGGATACTGAGTTTTCTTAATATTTTCATGTTTTAAATGAAACAGTAAGTTAGTTTAATTATTTATTCACTGATATCTGCTTTTGCCTTTTTGTTTCGTTTTCTTTTTTTAATTTTTTTCATAGTTGGTGGGTTTGTTTCTTTGACATGGTCACTATCACCTCCACCATAACTTATAGATACAAATGCCCCTGGTTTTCTTTTGGTCTTACGCGATACTTCTATTTCTTCTTGTAAGGCAATATTCTGCTCCTCATTATTGAGTTCTTCTTCATTACCACATTCCTCATCTGATTTATCTTCTTTCTTGATGAGATGATTTTGTCTATTTAATGAGAGACATGTAACTCTACTAGCAGCATTGTATGAACATATTTCTTGTAGTACTGAATCATTCACTGACCAAACCTTTAACTCTCCAGAACTTGATGCAGAATAGAGCATTTCATTTTCATAATACAAACATTTGACCCTTTGTTTGTGAGACTGATATGTCTTGGCTTGATTATCTGATATTGTTAATATTATTATATTTCCATTTTCTAAACCAACAATGATTCTTTCATCATCTACCCACTGCACTGTTGTAGGTTTTGAAGTGCATGTAATGCGTTTCTCTAAGCCAGCTTTACTTATAGTCCAGATATCAACAGTTTGCTGTGAGACTATGGAAAATCTATCACCACCTGGTGAGAATTTGATCTCTGTGGGCATAAGTACACCTTTGCTTGCCAGATTAATTGTGAATGCAGGACGGCCTTTAACTAAATTCCATGTCCTTAATGTTTTGTCACCACCAATACTAAGAGCCAACTTATCTGATGGGTGTACAGCAATATTAGTAACTGGATGGCCTGGAAGGTATAAAAAAAACATGAGTATTATTTGTTAAAATTAGATTTTTTGCCACGGAATTTATTCCAGTTATCTTGAAATTATATGACTTGCACATCATCTGTTGTAAAATGGTCATAATAATATAGAAACCTTCACAGAAGTGCTTGCAACTATTTATAAAAGTTTTATCACAATTGGGTGAATGGTTTAGGTATGAATAGAGTAGAAACAAAAACATTCATTTTTATATCATTAGATAATGAAAAAATACAATATAATATCTCTACAATGAAACATGAAAATAACAAAATAGTGTAGCTTCATTTTATTTTTTACATTATGTTTTTATATAGTCCCCTGTCTAGTGGAGTTATTACAATAAAATTTGGTATTATGCATTTCACACATTGCCATGTTGCTTGTGTAGTGTTGCTGAGACATCCTACATAGGAAAACCTCTTGATATGATATGGACCTGAGCTATAAAATTGCAGTGCTAATTGATCTAGAATGTTGGAAACAGACTGGTGTGTTACTGAGTCATTTGTTGAGCATGTGCATTGCGACACTGCAATACATATCATATGTAATGTACTTACAGGTAATAGTTTAAAAATGACAGACATAAAGCTTTATTTTTATTTTTTTGTATGTTTTGAAGAATCACATTTAATTGAGAATCATACATAAGTTATTGAGAACATAAATGTACAAAGTTGTACTCACCACTGTGACTCTTTTTCCATATTTTTTCAATCTGCCAGTTTCCTGTCCTTGTAACTATAATAGATCCATCATCACTGCCGGTTAGTAGATGAGTTCCTCCATTAGTGAATGCTGCTGTGTTAATTGTTCCATCATGGTTCATAAGCACAGTGTGCTCTTTTCGTGTCTTCAAATCTATAATTACGACTTTGTCATCTGTACCTCCCGAAGCCAAGAACTTCCCTGCTATAGAGACACATCTTACTGAAGCTGTGTGAGAATGTGTGGCAAACGTCTGTTTTAATTTCTTCATCTGTAAATTTTGGTCGATATAAATTATAAAACTATAAAATATTACTATTTATTTATTTAAAATAGTTACCGTTTCTTCATAGTGAATAGAAAAACCAAGTAGAAACCCTTCGTATGTACCCACGATTAATTCATCCATGTTTCTCTTCTGGATTGAAATAGTTTCATAAAATAATTGTCAAACCCTACAATTAATTTGCTTGCTTTTTATTAAATTATACAATAACAAATTATCAACATAAATAGTTATAACTTTTAACAATTTAACCTAAAAGTTCAAAGTCAAACTCCACTAGTGTTGTCAACCCTGAAATTTATTTCATCGTAGAATTGATCAAAAAATATTTTTCTCAATTATGTTACTGAAATGAGTTTGCGTTTTGTAGTAGCTTTAGCCAAAGTTAAATTTGATACAAATGTGTGACAAAATGTCTGTGCAAACCTCGCGAGACGGTGTCAGACATATTGTGGTACGGTTGGTGGTAGGAACATGGAACAACATATTCGTCAAAGTCATCGCCACAAAGTCACAATATTCAAACTCAGACGAGAAATAAAGCACTCTTTTCAAAGCTACACAAAAATAACAATTACTGTGTTAAACGGAGCCCGGGGTCAACTAGGGTCATCAACTCATCATGATGTTGATGTTAGCTAAAGGAGGTTAATATTTAACAAATGTTTGGCATAAAATACCTTATTATGGCTTACGTATAAGGTATAGATGCTATGGCGGCCTTTTTTTTAGATATACTTAGGGACAATATTTTTGTAGTGCATATTTACGTCTCATTGACCATTACGCCAGCACACGTGGATAAAGCAGTTCGGGAGCGCTTTGTCTTCCAACTTAATACAAATCAATATTTAAGGCTAGCTAAAATTTGTAGCCTAATGATAGATAGCGTAAGTATACTATTTATCGTGAATCTGGCAATCATATTATACAAAAGAATTTTTCGAATCCTACTAGTAGTTCCAGAGATTAGCGTTTTTCGTTTTAGCGAGAGAGACAGACATAAAGTCGTTGTCACGTAAAACTTTCGCCCGTATACCGACTTTACAGGCAACCAATTTTTTTAATTTACATAGTTTATTTAATCTTCGAAATCTAGGTATTTAATTAGTGTGATGGGGTAAGTTGCTAGATCTACCAATTTTCATTTTACAGTCTACCAATTTCTATGTTTGCCACTTTATCTACCAATTTTCTAAAATTTAGGCTGGCAAAACGATCAATAGTCCTTGGTCTATGGTCAATAGTTTCAACAGACAGAGTTTCAATCTCTGAGTTTCAGCTTTAGACGGAAGATAGCTGTCAGCGTGACGTTTTTAGTATTGCACGATACATGAATTAAATCCCAGAATTATATTGACTTTAATTTAAAATATCGATTTTATTGTGACTAATCTAATTACTTGTCGGATAATATGTTTTTGAATAAATTATAGTGAAATCAAAAAAAAAATAAAACGCATGCCAGCTAGATATAACCCTAGATTACTAAACCTACGCAATGATGGCAAATAAAAAGCAATGTTCTTGTTTTCCCAGCGCACTGCAAATTAAACACTCACTCTATTACGCATTCTTTTTATAGTCGATAGTTTTTGTGTATTGATTTATAAAAGTGCGTCGTAAAAATACGAAAGTTTAGTGTTTGCGTGACTATTAGACAAATTAAAAGTAAACAATGTTATTATAACATTACAATATTTTTAGTTAATTTTGGCTTATTATGTGTTTCGAATATAATTATATCATGACCATTTTAACAAGTAATAGTTTCTCTATTGAAGAATCGATTCTTTTGTTTTATTTACTACTAGTTTTGCCATGTGGTGACCCTGCTTCCACCCCCTGTTTCGCGCCGATTACTTTAAAGATAAAACTGCTTATTATTTTTCTTGCGCGGAATCCCAATTCTTTTTCTAAATTAAAAGTAGTCAAAGTTACGTAAGAAGGAGAAAACTGAATCATTTCAAAGTTTCATGTTGAAATATATTCATGTTAATCCAGATTAAAAGCTGTTAGTTGGGATCGTCACCATCATACACATAGGTTACCGTCGCTAATGGACGCAGTTTCATAGTAAATGTATAGGAGGAGAATTTCTGAGATTCGATTCGACTCGACTCTGTGAGGCTAGTGGTTTTTTTTTTTTTGAACTGACTACACTGTAAGCCTTAGGGGCCCCATCGAAAAACAGAGCCGCTGCGGCTTTTACAGCTTCACCGGACTTGATGAGGCTAGTGGTTTTTTTTTTTTTTAGAACTGACTACACTGTTAGCCTTAGGGGCCCTAAAGCCGCTGCGGCTTTTACAGCTTCACCGGACTTGAAAGAGACTCGACCTGGATTATTTATCTCTGGACGCGACCCTTTAGAGAGCAAGTGCGTTCATTTCTGTTTCGTTACAATGTTAGCACCCATTTTCAATACATAATGATTTAAGGAAATTTGATATTTTATGAGACGTGATCTGAACTCAAATCTCAATCTTTTGAAAATATTCAATAAATCTAAGAAATAACAATATTAATTTAAACTTAGACCTAGACTTTTAGTTTTGTAAATGATACAGAAACATGAAACCATGGAACGAAACACATCGGTAAAAAAATTGACAGCGTCAACTGTGTCAAGTAAAAGAAATAAAACTAACAACTAACAATAATTCAATTTTTATCTTCACAAAATCGAATGGATAAGTTTGCAAGTAAAAGTTAATTACGTAAAAATCTATTTTGCAGTTTGAGAGCAAAAACATAATTTTCATTCTGGTATGTATTATGTACTATTTCTGTTCATGGCGGTGATTTTTAATGACTCTAGCTCTATCGATCTCCACATTTGAGTTTATTAAGTGTTTGTTTTTACCAAGGATTCCCAAAAGAGGACGTATTTAGACATCTACAAGATGGATCTGGCGGAGACAATGAAGAATGTGCTGGCTAAGAGCACAGGTAGTTCGAGTGGAACGGCGAGTACTTCTACGGCGGGGACTCCGCACGGTGCAGACGGCTTCGTAACCGAGAAACTGTATATGCTTCTACAACTTTACTTGCAGAATAAGGGTTGGAGCCCAAGCATAGAACTTTTACAATGCTTTAGTGATCTCAAAGAATCCTCTATGCTTCCAAGTGCTGCTTATTTGCAGTGAGTATTAAATTAAAATGAAATCAAATGTGTGGTGAAGTTATTTATCATACTTTTATTTCAATCTGTTTTGCTGTTTTGCAACCATCTATTAATGTAAACAAATTAACCATATATTTTATGAATTTTTATATTTTGCTTGTAATTTTTATTTTTGCTGGCTCCTGCAATATAATATACAATGTCATAAGTAGACATAATTAACTGCATAATTTGTAACACTAGCAGCAGTGCTCATATTATGCTTTGCTACATTTCATTAACTACTAGGTCATTGGACTGGTGTTTATCTCTAATCATTATACAGTTGTGGTCATATAATTAAGAATGATTTGAAGTTCCATAATTTTTTTATCCAAATCATATCATGTGTAGTTTTATGTTTATTTGGAGGGCATTGTACATATTGTTTTCAATCAGAACATACCTGGTTTATTTTTGTCTCATCAGAAAAATAAACATTTTTCCACTGTCTAACTGTCCAGTTTTTGCACCTTCTTGCAAGTGCAAGCCGAGCTTGCCTATGGCATAGTTTCAACATAGGCACCTTTCTTGCTATCCTTCCGTGCAATTTTTCATCTACTAAACACCTTTTAATAGTGCATGCAGAGATTGCTGAAGGGTTGTTTTCACCAAAATATTTTTTTCTCAGCTAATTAGACCCTTTAAAATGCTTTTTGTTTTGCCAAACGAACAATATTTCAATCACATCAATAAGATGACTTTCTCTGTTTAGGTACATGCAGAACATTTGATATAGTGTTATAGGTGGCAAAATGATTCTCAGCCTGGAATACCATCCTCTTTGAGAATTGCAGATGGTTGGCTTTCTTCTTATATGACCAATTCTTCTTGCAAATTTTTATTATTACTTCCTTTGTAGATTTATGAAAACTTTTATTTTTCCCCATTGTTTTTATATGAAGCAATCACCTTTAAGACTTTTACAGCAATAAAGGGCATCAAAATTATATGAATAGTGACCTGCAACCACACAGCCACAGTTTTCTCTATTTAAATTTGAAAAAAAAAAAAACTATTCAGCATTCTTAATTATGTGACCAGACAGTAAGTAGTAATACTAGGTTCAGATATAATGCATAAAATTTATCTATTTATTTTTTAGCCAATCATATGTATCAACGAATGTACCACTAGTATAGAAAAGTTTTGCGATACTGAGAGAAATACAAAAAATGCATACAATTAGTTATACTTGTTATTTTGAAAAAATCTTCTCTTTAAATAAGTGTTCTTAATTATATAAAACCATAACTGTATATTATAAATCTGATAGTACATTTGTTTCAATGTTTGTCCAACAATCCAGCTTGGATAGACTGTCATAAAATTTTGGATAGAAAAGTGATTAGATTGTGGAGTACGCCATAATAATTTTTTTATTGGTCTATTACCCAGTGAAGCAGGTGGGCAACTACTGCTAATGTTTCTATAGATAGTGAATTCTAAAAATTTTATAATCTTTATGTGGATTTGGAAACAATTAAAAGAGCTCCTGAGGAGACTGTTTATGTATTTTATTTTTTAGAATGATGGCATCCAGAGTTGGATTAGATACGCAAGGTAGACTCATATTACGTGAAAATGGAAAAATTATTTTGCCCTATGAACACTTTGCAAATGCTGTTATGTTGAAACATATGAACGGACCACATGGATTACATTTGGGTTTGGAAGCAACTGTTCGTGCTGTGGGTATTTTCTCAAATAGTATATTTATTTGAATAAAAACATAAAATTATATATGAAAAAACATATTTAGGTAAGACAAGGGCACAATTGTTAAAAATACATAAACTGAGTTAAGTACTCCTAAGTTCTTTAAAAACATCCTTTTGTTTGAAAGAACAATGATGCTTCTAAAGGCATGTTTCACACAAAGAACCATGACTTCAGAGCAATATTAACAGAACAAATATTTATCATGAAAAATTACAAAAAGTGCAGGTATGCCCTTGTGTTACCAAAAGAGTGATACTGTAATTAGTAATTATTTTGATTTTTGCTTATTTATTGTGTGGAAGTTAATATTTAATAATACAAAAATATTCCATCTAATAATTGTAATATTAATTGTGATAAAAAGTTTATTATATTATGTTATTGTAAAATCATAATTAATATAATTATAGTTCTTTTTAATTCATTTGTATCAATATTTTAATTTATGTGTACATAGTGACTATGTAAGTTTTAAATACATTTTAAGTTTTAGTTACATAAGTTTTAAATGTAATTAACTTTTAAATGTCTTGCTATTATTTGTATAAAATTTAATAGTTATAAAATTGGAATAACATTTTAGAAAACTCACCATAGCAATAGTACGCAAAAGATATCAGATCAAACCCGAAAACTCATGGCGGATCGGCGTGGTATGGCGCTGCAGTATTCCGATGACGCTAAGTCCTATAGGCAGCTCAATAGATCTATTCATAAATCCTTGCGACACGATGTCCGGTCTTACAATACCAAAAGTATTAAAGAGACGATAGAGCGGAATAAAGGCTCCAAAGTGTTCGTAAGGAATGCATCTATTGGGCAGAGCCAGTTGACGAAGCTGAAAACGGATGATGGCAGCGTAGCGTCCACCAAGCCAGAGATATTAAGGGAGATCGAAAGGTTCTATGGGCAGTTATATACCTCGTCAACTAAGCCTGTTACCAGCCCGGCTAAAGATCCGAGAGCCGGGCTGACCCGACACTATACCGAAGATATCCCCGACATCACCCTGTACGAGATTAGGATGGCCCTTAAGCAGCTTAAGAACAACAAGGCGCCGGGTGATGACGGAATTACATCAGAGCTTCTTAAAGCGGGTGGAACACTGGTACTTAAGGTCCTGCAGAAGCTCTTTAATTCCGTTATACTCGAGGGTAAAACGCGCGGAAACGTGGGGTGGCAGCGTGGTGGTCCTGTTCTTCAAGAAAGGTGATAAAACCTTATTGAAGAACTATCGGCCCATCTCGTTGCTGAGCCATGTTTATAAGCTGTTTTCGAGGGTCATCACGAATCGTCTCGAGCACAAGTTTGATGACTTCCAGCCTCCCGAACAAGCCGGTTTCCGAAAAGGCTTTAGCACCGTAGATTATACAGAAGACTGAGGAGTATAATCTGCCTTTATGCTTAGCGTTCGTGGACTACGAAAAAGCCTTTGATTCGGTCGAAACCTGGGCAGTGTTGCAGTCTCTCCAGCGGTGCCGTATTGACTATCGATATATCGAAGTGTTGAAGTGCTTGTACAACAACGCCACCATGTCGGTTCGAGTACAGGAGCAGTGCACGAAGGCAATTCCTTTGAGAAGAGGCGTTAGACAGGGAGACGTAATATCTCCGAAACTGTTTAGCGCCGCTCTAGCGGACGCCTTCAAGCTCCTGGAATAGCAAGGACTCGGCATCAATGTCAATGGCGAGTACATCACTCACCTTCGATTTGCTGACGACATCGTAGTCATGGCAGAATCGCTGGAAGATCTTGGCACAATGCTCGATGGCCTCGACAAAGTTTCTCAACAGGTGGGCCTTAAAATGAACATGGACAAGACGAAAATCATGTCGAATATCCATGTGGTGCCCACCCCAGTATCAGTTGGGAACTCTTGTCTAGAAGTTGTTGAAGAATATGTCTACCTGGGACAAACAGTCCAGTTAGGTAGGTCCAACTTTGAATAAGAGGTCACTCGACGAATCCAACTCGGCTGGGCAGCGTTCGGGAAACTGCGCGACGTCTTCTCGTCCAAAATACCTCAGTGCCTCAAGACGAAAGTCTTTGACCAGTGTGTGTTGCCAGTGATGACATACGGCACAGAGACGTGGTCGCTCACTGTGGGCCTCATAAGAAAGCTCAAGGTCGCTCAGCGAGCTATGCTTGGTGTTTCTCTACGAGATCGAATCAGAAGTGAGGAGATCCGTAGACAAACTAAGGTAACCGACATAGCCAAAAGGATTAGCAAGTTGAAGTGGCAGTGGGCGGGGCACATAGTTCGGAGAACTGACGGCCGTTGGGGCAGAAAGGTTCTCGAGTGGAGACCACGCACCGGAAAGCGCAGCGTAGGACGGCCCCCCACTAGATGGAAAGACGACATAATAAAGGTCGCTGGGAGCCGTTGGGTGCAGGCCGCACAAGATCGGTCGCTCTGGAGATCTATGGGGGAGGCCTATGTTCAGCAGTGGACGTCCTGCGGCTGAAATGATGGTGATGATGACTACTGAAAACAAAATCAATGAAACTTATACATTTGTTGTAGGTTTTTAGGAATTTTAATATTTATATAAATATAAATATATAATAAATGTGTTTAATCATAAGACTATACTTACATATATCTTAAAAGGTTGTAGAATCATACACTATAGGAAGGGAACAATTTGGTATGGAAAAGGAATTTATTGTGGAAGTTGTACAGAACTGCCCCAATCCAGCATGTCGGTATTATAAAAATCAACTTGAATTGACACAGAAATCAATGCAACATCTCTCCCAGCAACCTACGTATATCCCAGGTATGTTAATTTATTTAAAAAAAATATTTGAATAATTTGCATGCAACACACTGCTAGGCTTACAAACGATAATGTTTTTATAAGTATTGTACTATTTTCTTTTTAATAAATGTTTCACAAATATAAATTACATAACTAAATACAAATATAAATTATATAATAAATATGAAAATAGGGTTTTATATGGAAAAAGAAAAAAATATTATGACATTATACATTTAATCAATCAAAGTATGTACCATTATTATCTGTGCACTTTCGCCTATTTATAGGTAGTTCATTGATCCCATTGCTGAAAAAATTGTGAGAGCAAGAATCAATAAAATCTTAGATGGCAGTTTGGACAGCCTAATTGGAATTGAATTTTTTTCCTTGCAAAAAATTGTTCAACATCTGAAAAAAGGGGCAATCTGTTGGAGCAAGGTCTGGGGAGAATGGTGGGTGTCAGAGACATTCCAACATAAGTTCCTCTAATTTAGCTACCCTCTGTCGTGAAGTATAAGGTCTAGTGTTGTCCTGAAGCAGCAGTGGGCTATAGAGAATAACCAGTCTCGGTTGTTTAATGGCCAGCTTTTCCATCATGGTTTGCAATTGTTGACAATATAGATCTGCTGTTATCGTCTGGCCAGATCTTAGAAAGCTGTAGTGTATGACACTTTCTCTGAGCTAACTTTCGCTTGGGACAGGATTTGGCCGGTTGTCTTGGGTTCAACTACTGTGGTGAGAGATTCCGATTGTCGTAAAGGATCCAATTTTCGTCACAAGTAACAATACGATTCAAAATTCCCTCTTTATTGTGACGGTTGAGTAATATAACGCAGCACTAAATTCATGTTTGTCAGTGTGCTTCAGTCAATTCATGCGGTACCCATTTCTCGAGCTTTTTCACTTTTCCAATTTTTTTCAAGTGAATTAAAATTGTTTTATCACTCACACCGAAGCCTGCCGCTAAATCTGACGTGGTTTGCGATGGATCCGCTTTCACGATCACCTTTAATTCTTCATTGTCAACTAGGGTCTCTACAGTTGTCCACGGGGTTTGTTTCGTAGGTCAAAATTTCCAGAACGAAAACGATGAAACCAAAAACGTACTGTGCTTTCTTCCCCAATAGCTTCCCCATACAAATTATTAATTCTTCGAGCTGTTTCTGCAGCGCTGATGCCGCGGTGTAACTCTTATTCGTAAATAACGGGATATTTTAAGTTTTCCATTTTGTGAAAAGAACAATGTCCAAGAATAATCAAATGATGCGAAAACAAATGAATCACTAAATTCAAAACACAAACACACAAGCCTAAATTGGAAATAAATTTGATTTTGAAATTTCTTATCAAACACCAGCATTTGAGATCAAAGTGGCCAGTTCAACAAAACGCCAATTTCATATGTAAGGTCCTAATATAATTGTAAATAAAATGTATCCTTGTATGGCTATCTGAGTTTATTTGAGATACAGGCTCGTCCTAGTTTGGAAGTCACTATAATGTAAATCTGATGCAACATAAATAAATTTCTAATTTGTTTTTAAATATCTGTCTTTTGTCATCTAATGTAGAATCTTTATAGAACAATATTTGGTAGTAGGTAGTAAGTAGGTTTGGTAATATTACAAATAATAACAATATTATAATGTTACAAGTATTGATGACTATATGATGAAAATTGCTGTGTACAACTTTATATAAATGTTATAACAGTCAAAATAAGATTGGATATTATAGAGACTTAGATCAAAATATAGTCAACACTTTAGTTTGTAAGTAATATGCATGAAATATTGTTTAGAATGAACTTAACAATCTTGCTATTATGACATTACCACCACAAATAGTCCAGAATATTGTAAATCTGCTAGATGCGGGCGCGTCAAATTTATCAGATAGCCAAGCAGTGGAGCGCTTGCTGCGCGGTACTACACTAGCGCAGGACTATCAACTACCTATGACGCCCCATCTGGCGGCTCTCAGTGAGTTGTTCTGTAAAAATCATTGTTTATTGTTTTATTTTTAATGATAAATACAAAAAAAAAAGCCAAGAGTTTGAACCGTATCTTAGCAAAAAATTATTTTATTATGATTTATTAAATTTGTACATAATATAATATTTACGTAGCTATGTAGAATATTAAGTCTTTGTAATAGGGGGCTTCATGTATTACATAAACAAACTTTCAATAATTTTAGATTCTTTCGGATAACCCATTATCTCTTTAACAAATATTATTTTAAAATAGGATTATTAATTTAAATTATATATATTGTTTTGGAAACATTTTCATGATTTTATAAAAAAAAAATTATATTTATAATATTCACTCCGCTCCTATTGTTAGCAAAACTTAAAATCTTTTTTACCATAGGCCTGCTTATGTAATATTTTTATGTCCCCTTAGTTTTTTGTTTCAATGATGTAACGGAAATTGCTTTGTAATATAAATTATGATTTTCAGCTAATCTGACAGGAGATAAATCAGACCGGCGTACCCAAGAGAAACTATCACAACACCAGCAAATGCTACTTCAGCATCAGAACAGATCCCTCGGTCATCAGTCTTCTATAGACAAATACAGTCACTCACAACAACGTTCAACAAGCTCATCTCAATCTGCTGTTGAATCTAAATCTAAGCATCACTATACTGATGAACACAAACTTACAGACTTCTTGAGGTGAGATAGCTTCTACATATTATTAATTTAAACATTTTATGAAATACATACATCCACTTGCGTTAGGCTGCCTGTTCACTGAAGCGGAGCGGAGTTCAATGCGCATTACGCAAGTCTGGATTCTACATGTGTGTAGACTGGCTAAAAAGTTTGCCGTGGGGTGTACTTTTTCATTTATTAATTTATGGTTTTTTTAAACTATGTACTTGAAAAAAGGAGGAGATTCTTCAATTTGAATGTATATTTTTTAATGGGATGTACGGCGGTGTCTTCTTTGTTTATGAACCGATTTGGGTGATTCTTTTTTACTGGAACGCGGTTACCTCGAGTATGGTCCCATTTTAGTTTCATTGTCATTGGACCTTCGACTTCGAAGATACACCAGGGAACCCTTCAAAATCATTGCAGTTGGTTTTCTTTCTTGTTAGAAATTGTCTTGCATTAATTAGGTGTGTGTTTTCTCTTACTCTTTACAATGGAATACTTTGAAATAGTGAGATAATTCCTAGACTATCTACATTAATATTAACATACCATCACGCCTGTATCCCCGAAGGGTTAGGCAGAGGTGTACTAATGTAAACCCACAGTTGGCGCCGGGTATATTTTTAGGTCCCACGTAATAGGGGGGCGAGCCTATTGCCATAGCCAAACTCCTAGCTACTGAGAATTTCATAGATAAAACCCAATAACACTTTGCTTGTTGCTGGTCCTGGGAATCGAAGCCAGAACCTCGAGCATAGCAGTCGTGCTTAAGACCACTAGGCGACTGAGGCAGTTAATAAGTAATCAAATTTATTCACTACAGAGCAAATCTGGAGACTTTAGAGTCATTATCGAGCGGCGGTAGTACTAGCCACAGCGAGCGTGTTAACGGGGCCGGTGGTGGTTCGAGTAGTGCGAGTAACGCCGGGGGAGGTGTCAGCGGCGGTGGCACTGGTGTGGGCGGGGCGGGGAGTGCGGGGCCGGGAAGCGCGGGGGTAGGGAGTGGAGGCGCGGGCGGCGGGGGACAGGAGCGTGTTGTGCGCGCGTTCGCAGAACTTGCACGCAACCTGCAGCGTATGCGGCCCTGTGTCCGCCCAGCCATGTGCAAGCCCTACGGCAAACAGAGTGAACAGCTACAAAAAAGTAAGTATACAAAAATGTATTGCAGTGGCGGAATAAGTACCCCACCAATCTCCGGAGTGGTGTTACTAAATGAGACCGTTGGCACTGTTGCCCGATTACAGTCTCACTTTCCATTAAGAAAACAATTTTAAAATAATAATATAAGTGGATACTATTATGTACGCGCATTAGAAGTAGGGTTTTTGGTCGAGACTTCTTGAAGCGAGAATTTCCGAGAAATGTGGCCTTATTCGAGTCGAAAAGTGTCGAGGAGTTTCGTAGAAGAATGGAGACGAAAAATAGAGCCAACGAGGAGGAGGTTAACGATATCCCATTTAGATTTTGATTTATTAATCTCGTCCTACGTTTTAAGGTTAATAAGCTAGTCTACTTTGAAGATTGTTGTAGTTTTTTATGCATATCTAATTATAAGACAAATAAGTACTCAAAATAGGTAGATTATTTAGTTGATGTAAAGTTTGATCCTGTTTTTTTAGTTTATTATATAATTTTTTATTTAATTAAAAAATCTGAGTGTTTTTACATAGCTCAGGAAGTAAGCTAAGCTTCATAATAAAAAGAAAAATTAAACGTTTTATAGAAAGATACTCAAAGATTATTTTTTCCTTACAAATATGTGTAAATTATAAAAACACTGAACTTGAGGGTTGTTATTATTTATTGATATTGATGATTATTAATAAGCTAAATTTTCTTTTACATTTAATTATCAATTTTATGATTTTTTAGTTTTAGGAATACTTCGAATATTCGAAATTGTTAGTTGAGACTTCATAAGTTTCAAGAACAAAAATAGGTCGAGAAATCAGATACCCTAATTAGAAGTTTTATTTCTTTGCATAGCAACACACGGTGTTATGTGACTGTGACGTATCGCTTTGATAGCTAAAACAAGCTTTCGATTCGCATTCTTGACCTTTTGATATAATGAAGCATAGAGTAAGGAAACTCGTCATTAAAATTTATAGGGAGGCTTTTGAAAATAAGACTTCGCGATTCGCCTGCTTATCGCCAAGTATACGATATTTCATTATTTTTAGTTCTATTGGATACGATTCAGTTGGTACAGTCGTTACGCAGCTACCTACCGCCGCCGCACATCCAAGTAACATCCTGGAAGAATGATGATAAGCTTCGGTTAGTATATATTTTTCAGCAATGTTTTTTTTAGTTAAGGCGTGTCCGTGACGTGAAGTGATGAAACGCGGTGAGATAAAGACAGAACTATGCTATAAACCGAAATAGACATATTATAAGCGCAACGTCACGTCGGGTGTTGTCGATAATGTGTTGCCGGTTATACAAATTAGTGCGATTTGATTCAACACGCGTCAATGTTATAAAATGTTATGTTATGCGCGTTATGTTGGTAGTAGGAGTATTGAAAGAGATAAAACTATGTTTTTTCACCTGAGTCCCATTACTAGCTTTATATAATACTAGCAACCGCTTGCGTTAATTACAATATAACATTTGATAAGAATGAAAAATAGGCTATAACACTCTGGGATAATGTAGATTCCAATTATTAGCAAAATTTTTAGAAACTATTACTTCTTTCTATCTCATGAAAACCTCAAGATGGTGGTAGGGTATTTTCTAATGTCCGTTTGGCTAGAGCAACCACCCTCAAGTAAAAAAATACTTTTTTTGTTTGTCTGGATTTAACTCAAAAACAGCTTGACCGATTTTGAGAGGCTATGACAGCTGTTTTCAATAATGTTAAAACCTGTTACAACCCGATTAAAAAGAGCTAGCTTACTCATCAGCTCCGGGTACTATTGAAGTGAATACACTCCAGGCATTTGTCGACGGTATAAGAGATGGGGAGATTAGAGCTGCCGTGCGTCTGGGTCATCATCAGACGTTGAAAAGTGCGCTTGCACATGCTCTGGAGGTAGAAGCTGTATGTCAAGACACGAAACCTTATAGAGTTCGGGAAATTGTTGCTCCACCTCCGAATAAACGTTTTACACCAACATGCTATGGTTTTGGAGAAAAAAGGCACCTGCGAGTGGATTGTCCCAAGAAAAAGAGGAGGATGGTCTCATCTGAGACACAAATAGAAGGAGACATTTCGTTGAAGTGGACGTCGCCAGGACCGCAGGGTGGGTATGGGTTGGTCAACGTAAAGCCCCACAGATCACAATAACTCAAATTTATGATGAGAATAGTCTGATCATCGAGGGTAGCCAAACTTGCAGTTTTACTGTGGGTACAGGAGCTTCACGAACAGTTGTTAAGCCGGAACTACTGAAGCGCACCATTCTATGGAAGAAGCAATTTCCAATGTGCCATCTACAGACAGCGACCGGCCAGCCAGTTTCCGTCCTCGGTGAGACAGATGTAGAAATAAGAATGGTTGATCTAGTCTACGTTCACACAGTAGTGATTGCGAATATCACTTATGATTGCATTCTAGGACTGGATTTCATGAAGAGCCAGCGATGTGTCTTGGATTTCGCGAGACGTGTGCTGAAGTTTCTTGTCCGGGAAGTATGCTTACAAGGATCCAGCTCATGTGCGAACGATTGTAAGCATTGCCTAAAAAATGAAGCTCGTGAGGATGTAAGGCTTGTAAGAATTGACGATGGTATGAAGGGAGCTCAAGAAGAAGATGATGACTTACGGACCAATACTAATTGGAAGCGCAGTGGAACCAAGCCTCAATGGAGTGACGTCTTTTCTTACGGTCCAGTCACCAGAGTTATTGGGCCTAGTGGGACAGTCTGTCCCTGGAAGACGGCGTTTTATGTAGAAGATGGGAATCTAATGATGGTAAGGTGGTAACCATGCAAATGGTAGTACCACGAAGCCAGGTGGCCCGTATATTGAGACAAATTCACGATGGCGTTTTCGGTGACCATCTAGGAGTAAAGAAAACCCTTTTGAAGGTGAGAGAGCGGTTCTACTGGTTGGGTTGTAGAGAAGATGTAGAAGATTGGTGCCGTAAATGTACTGCTTGCGCTTCAGTAAAAGGGCCGCAGACCCGAAGCAGAGGCAAGCTGAAGTTGTACAACGTGGGGGCACACTGGGCTCCCGCGCATTGCCATTGATGTCACAGGGCCGTTTCCGATGACTGAGGAAGGCAAAAAATACATTGTGGTGGTACAACATTACTTCACCAAGTGGCTTGAGGTTTTCGCAACACCTAATCAAGAAGCGACTACTGTGGCGAAGAAACTGGTTAATGAAGTGTCGATACGGTGTACCAATGGAGATTCATTCAGATCAAGGGAGAAATTTTGAATCTGCTCTCTTCCAAGAAATGTGCAGTCTTCATGGCATCCATAAGACCCGTACGACTCCCGCCCATCCACAGTCGGACGGTATGGTGGAAAAGTTTACCTCAATTCCTGTTATCGTATAGATCTGCGGTGCACGATAGTACAGGATACACCCCTTCGAAAGTCATTTTTGGAAGGGAAATGAGACTTCCAGTTGATGCGATAACCAGCGTATTGCCAGATAAACCGAAACCCGTTACGGACTTCGTGAGTGATCTTCAAAACCGGTTGGAGGAAGTACACAAGAGGGTACGGGAGAACAGTCTAAAAAACAGCATAAAGATAGACCAGATACGACCGCAATGCGAATACCAATGGATTTGATGAGGGAACTCTTGTATGTCTTCATAACCCTCTTCGCAGGAAAGGGATGTCTCCAAAACTCCAAGCCTGTTTGGGAGGGGGGGGGCCTATACTGTTATCACTAGAATTAACGATGTGACCTATCGCATTAAGAAGGGACTGAGAGGAAAACCCAAGGTTGTTCATGTGGACAGGTTGGCACGATACCATGGAGATCATGCTCGGGACGAACATAACTAAGAGGGGGGTTATGTTACGACCTGAAAAAGAGAGAAAATCCTGTTCCAGAAATATCTCTAAGCAACTACATACTTCTTAGTACTTCAAAATAATGTTCGCGTCATAAAACAACCGCGGCGCATGTTTGTATAAATATCACAGTTTACACACACATGTATAGGGCTTGTCGTCTCGATTACGTCATCGAGTAAGCATAGCAACTAAACGTCGAGAAGATAGCGATGACTCACGATTTTTCTACGATCTTAGAGTAGGTATTTAAGCGGCTCAGGCGCGGCGTCGAAGTAATTCACTTTTGAATTATAAAGCGATAACATCCAGCGATAAAAGGAAGCGAAACCACAGTGAAATAAATAACAGTGTTATGAGTTCGTGAAATTTGTAACTGTGTAGAATTCGAATAAAACTTCTTCACGTCAATCATCGGCATTTTTATTACCGACGGGTGTAACAATAATTTATATAACCACTGTTTTTGCTAGAAAGATATGTCTGTTGGTAAGTTTTCGTGTGTACTAGCTATCCGAAGATACGTTATTGAAATACAAAAGCTTACCAAAAATATATATCTTTCTATCGTTAGTAACATAAACAGTGTTTATATAGGTAATTGAAATCGGTCGTTAGTATTGTCAATAATAATATGAGTAAAAATAAAATTATGGTACGAAAATAATTACTGTGTAATAAACGTGTGCGAAGTCGCGGGGCACCACTAGTTTACATTATTCTTGTTCCTTTTCAAGTTCAAACAACATGGATGAGCTGGAGAACCGTAAGATTGTGAGCGGGAACTAGCCTCCGGAAGTGTACGCCGCCGACACTACGGTTGACGATTGAACATCCTGGTGGCGTCATTCACTACTTGAAATTTCCAATGACAGGATCTGTTTCACCACCTTCAAGTAAAGTCTAAAAGCCAACTCATTGGTAACCAACCGGTAAGTTCGAATTAAAGTTCGGTGTTAACAAATCATTTTAGAAGAGGTTACGAAAGGATTTATTTAATTATAAAAAGTGCTATCTCCGCTTTAGGCATTAATCCCGAAGTTTGATTTTTGTATAACCAACAAAGTTTCGGGTTCAGGTCATTCCATTAAGCATATATGGATTTGGGTCGTGCCCACCCCAGGACTCTTTGGACCCAAATGTCCATTGGCCATCGTTTAAATGCGATTAAACATCAAGTGAGTAATAGAAAGTTCGATGTCGTTTACAAAATTGACAAAAGGTAGGTTCTTGTTTAATTATTAGGTACTCGCTAATTAACGTTATTGAAGTAATTTCTTGTAAGTCTAAGTGAAGTATTTACTTGAAGGTGGTAAAGCGGTTCTCAATTTCACACTTCTTCACTAGTTTTCAAACTAATAATTTAGTAACTTCCTCATCATATAACATCAAACTATAACCGTGACATATCTAAATATATAGCAATGGATAATCGTCTAATTATACGTATTATATTTAAAAAAAATGTTTAATGAAATATAGGAAATCAACCTCAGTGGTGATTTGAATATAAAGAAAATAGTATGAAAACATATTCAATGTTGCTATGTGGAGTTTAACATTTATTAGCAATAAAGATTTAAATTGTAGGTTTTATTTGAGACTCTTTTTTAAGTTTAGTGAACTTTTTCCTAGATCTTGCTACTATTATGACAGTTACGTGTATTTAGTTGAGAAGAAATGTTAAGGTTAAGGGATTTATTACTACTGTTTAGATTATGTTTTTGTAATTATAATGTTGGTTTCCGCACAAATTGGGTTTATAAAATACATTTACTTGTTTTCTCACTGGATAGTTATTTTTATTGCTTTATTTTGTTGGATATTAAATATGAAAATATATGTTTTCTAATATCACAATATTATAGTATACTATTTTCATTTATGCTGTGTTATATTATTATTACTCATATATCATTATCATATAAGTTATTTACAAATATTATAATGCTTCCTAATGTTTATTAAGTAAATCTCATTTTATTGTAATATAAGTGCATTATTTACACTGTGATAAAAGTGTAAACTGAGTAGGTCTGAGCGATGTCTTGACATGAATGTTACATAAGGGTTATATCAAACTTATGTGTATGTTTTCCTTAAAATATCATTGAATGTGAATTGACCACTATCATATTGAATGATTTTTTAATTGTATTAATAAAATTATTTGTCTATAATTTCGGTCGCCATGTCTTGTCTCGTGAGTGGTAGGAAGATAGATATCTTATTGAAGACTGCAATTTTTCACATTTGTCTTAGCTGATATTGAAGGTGAATGTAAAATAAAAATTAGGATCGGGTGTGTCGCGTCGGGGTGTGATTACTGCACAATGAGAAATAATGCACCAAAGTGGGCTTTATAATAATGTATATAAATTATTAATGTAAGTTCATGTGAATTAATTTATTTTCAACTATTGGATATTATGTAAGGAATCATATACACGAGCGGCACGTTGCCGACGTTAGAGGCAACTGCAGCCGTCGATATGTCAACGTCGAATACCTGCGGCCGCCGTCGTCTGCTCTCTTTGTTGTACAGGAACCAGTTGCAAAATTATTTTCTTCTTCATATACACCCGCTCATGCTCAATTTTTTATTGTTTTGTTACTGTACTATCATTTTTGCTGCCATAATTAAAATCAACATCAAATTTGTCACAGAACCTCATTTTACAAAACCACGACGCGTGTGTACACCTTATAATATTTGCAGTCTACTGACAAAATAGCGGACTCGGCACGCTACAACTACAAGCGACGCTATAGGTCAACGGCTGTCAGCGGCTGCAATTGCCTCTGTGGTTGGTCACGTACCGCTCGTGTATACGAGCCCTTAGTGGTACTATCTCAGTGTGCAGTAAGGTAAATAGAATGGTCAAAGTAAAATTCACTTTGACTGTTGAAATTATAAAAAAAGTAAAATCAACTATTTACTTTCAAAACATCACGTAAATAAAATGAACGACTACGTAAGTTTATTAGTGCAATAATAAGGCAAAGCCTACTATAAATTTAAAAATTTTGTATCTTAGTATTGTAATTCTAAATTATAAAATGTAATATGGTCATCACATAACGTGTGTCAGTATGGCGCGCTTTGCGTCTAGCGTCAGGTTGTAATTTGATTTATTTATCACTTCTCTTTTTATTGGATTGTTGTGTATTATATTTTTATTTGACTATTGTCAAATGTAATTACTTGTAAGCAGCTTTTATTATTAAGTCATTTATACATTGTTAATTTTTATATTATAGAAATGTGTATTATATTCACACTCGGTGTATACCTATACTAAAATCTATTCAGTTATTTTTGGTTATTCTCTTTAACGAGGCTATTGTTTCTTTGATAACTATAGCCGGACCGCTGTGAGCGCGACCCTCCATAATGTTTGCGGGTTGCGGGAGGAGAACAAAACCAACCAATGAGTTAGTACGTGGCCGCCGCCGGTAGCAATAGACGTTTGACGTTAGTGCTTGCGCGATTTTGTCTCTGTGACTGCAACACATGAGATAATTTTACCAAGATGGAATTACCAATACAGAGTTTTCAAAAGTTAAATAGTCAATCAAAAGTAATGCTTTTGTTAATGTAGCGAAACATTTCAAAAAAAGAAAGATGGAATTAGCGCTTTCAGGTGGCATTTGTATTGTGTATTGGATTGTAATGTTCTATTTAATGATAAAGTTTAAATTATATTGTTGATTATAATTTGTAGATGAAGATTTTAATGTAAATAATAATGCTAAGGCAGAGGCTACTAGTGTGGTGTTAAGTACTTTCAAAAAGTTCAAAAGTTTCTTGAAAACGACTTGACATATAAGTAAAGTTGAAATTAATATCGAATACTAAGGATCTATGGACTCATACGGCTGTATTAAAATCAAGTTTCTAGGTAGTTAAACGCTTTAAAGAGATATGACACTTCAGAATAAAAGTCTAAAGTAATATATTAAGGATAATATACAAAGTATATTTATGTAAAAGACGGTATAATAATATACGGTATGTAATGTAAACAGTTCGGAACACTCAGAGCGCTAGTTATTCTCGCTACTTGTCAGATATTTAAAAAGTAAAAACTTCTTTAGTGTCGTTCTGATTTGAAACGCGATGAAAGGAATATGCGCCCGCATATTACGAAGCCTTGGGAAAAGGCTTCATAGCCAGCGTGGTGTATTGTTCACGTGTATCGTTTATGTAAAATATATTTTTTTCTGAAAGTTTTGCTTCTACTGCGTGCGAACACATACATGCACATGCTATTTTTTTTTTTAAATGGTACCTATTATTTTACTTACCATAAGATAAGACAGCAATATAGTTTATATTAAAGTATTTTATTTCACGCTTGCTATAATATAAGTAAATTTATCTGAAGGTATAGATAGGGCTTAATCTAATACCGTGAACCGTAATAATATCTATGCACACCTATCGCCCCGCGTCCCGCACACGTTACGGAAGGTCGCGCTTATAGCGATCGGGCTATAACAATACATATAGTACTAAGTAACTGACGAAAAAATTATACATTAACAAGTATTATGTGTGTCCAAAAGAATCTCTCTCTGTATTAGAATTAAGTTTTCTAGTCAAAAAAAGAAAATCTTATTGCATTTTGTATTTTGGAGCCCTTCAGTAATTTTTTTTTGACAATCCTGTTGTCATTTGGTTAGCCGCTCGTAAAATATTGTATAAACGGCTGGATGCTAACATTAATTACACGCGCAATGTTTTAAAAATGATCTCAGTGGAACTGTAATGTTCTGTTATAATTTCATACAAAAGCAATCAAATTTCTCAATTAAAGTACTTTTGTCTATATTATTACGCTGACGATATTTTTTTATACATTTTAAAATTCGTTTTTTTTTTTTCTAGTAGAGATACTGAGAGAATGCCAAGAACACGCCGCGTCAAATAATTGTCGATTTGGCGTTATTGTAAAAAAACGTCAAATTGAAATAACTATATTTGATATTTAGATTTATTGTATGTTGTGCATTAAGTAACGCAATTCTAAATATGATCTGTAAAATTAATAAAATGCCGTTAAAATTAACTTCTATCAGATATAAATGTATATATTCATGCTAAACAAATTAAATGTTCAACGGGATTATCTTGCCTGTATTCGATCTGGCCTTGCCACTTTATGTATTACTAAATAAATTGCAACTTGTTTTATATTTTTTAAATGTATTTTAGTAATGGAATCAGTGCTTAGAAATAAATGAAACGAAAAGAAATTGCAGTTTTTTTACATGACACATGTTAAGCCTATGTGCGTGGGTGTAGCAGGGTTCTTAGCTGCCACCAGCAAGGTGTTGGTAAGCGCACGGTAACCCTGGGGACGTGGAAGTTTCTTCCAGTCACCGTTTTCACTCCTTAGTATGATATTGGCTATTTCAAACGAAGCGTAAAGAGTTATTTCGGAAAGTCGGCATGATGGCGACAAATGTCGATGGAAGCTGTCGCCGTCGTTCACCGTTGTTTTTGTATTTAACATCCGGTACTGTTGAGTCGTTTAATTAAATATTAGAGTTTTAATCATTCTATAAAAAAATTGGTGGTATACTTTTGTATATAAAAAATCACTGCTATATCTACTACTATTGCTACATTAGCAAAACCGCGTATCATGCGAGTTGTTTAATTTCACACGTTTTGCCATTTATCAAATATAAACTATTGCACATTTGCAAATTAAATTAGTGCTGGCTTAAGATTTTGCATAACGTTTTTCTGTTGAATACATATTATTTAGTTTTGTTGTGTAGGAAAGGAAAGGAAATTGTTATAAAGATGAAACAGGTAGGTAGGTATTAACTACACGAAGATTATATTTATACCAAAATATTAGCCATTTTATCATGTTTATAGTTTCCAGGGGAATTAATAAGGGTACATAAAGAATTAGAAGTCTTTATTTTTATTATGAAAATTTACAAATAGAAATTGCACGTCAACATTTATGATTTATCGATTTAATGGAATGTCCGGTTCCTAAATTTATAGATACTGTATTTTGTGGGTTTTATTCTTGGCACTGTTCACTTATATAGTAGCTAAGTATATTAGTAGAATATATATATACATATATGATTAATTAATCTTTATAAGACAATTAGAAAATATCATAGAAAACGTAGAAAAACTATAGTGCACTATTTACATTGTTTTTAATACTTGTAATAATTCGATGTTGCAATATACATAGATAATATTATTTATTTATATATATTTATAGGGCCGATTTCACAATCAACAGATAATTTTATTTCAAGAATAGTTTTTATTTTTTATTTTGACAGGTTATCCCTACATTATTCGTCAAGATGTTCCTCAAATAAGTATAGTTCACTGAAAACTGACAATTGGGAAATTGGCCCTTACAGGAATATTTTTATAAGAATATGTATTAAGAAAACCTTCTTAGGTACTTACTCAACAGTAGTAGAGGCGATTAGAAAAAATATATAACAAGTTAAGAGAAAAAGTATGTACATAGAGCTCAAGCAATGATTGCTCAGTGGTAGCATGTAAGGATATTGCGTCGATCGATGTGAGTTCGAATCCCTGCAATAAGCCTGAGATTTCGGTGGAGGAAAACATCGTGATGAAACCACAGCATGATGGTAGGGCTTTTTCTAATATCTACCTACCACCCTCAAGTTGAAAATCTGTCACCAAGCACTTATAGGTGTGTTCGGGCAGCTGCACTTGAAAGACACGTCTTTGAAAAGCCTAGTTGTGTTATCATCTTGGGCCACATCGTCACTTAAGATCAGATGAGATCGTGGCCGTAACGCTAAACCTATAATGATAAAAAGAAGTTAATAGCAGTGACGAGGATGTCAACCCTGAAGAGATGAAAATAATGAGATATTCCTCATGGCTGTTGTAACTAGTTTGGAGTATAACATCTTGAGGCAAGACTAGCTTGTCCTTGTTAAAAAAATTAAGAAATGGCGAGAGCAACGTCGTATTCTGTAATTTTGAAATTATGTCATTGTGTTAAGTTAAAAAACATTAACTAATGTCTACTGTTTCATGAATTCGGAATTTGATTTCAGAAATGACGCTTCCTTTTATATTCCATCTCTCCATGCACATATATATCAAGAATCACTATATTATTACAAGGAGATATTTTCAAATATGTATTATAGATATATTATTTTGTAACATTTTTATAAATGGTTTTCACTATATCAGATTATATAGTAAAGGTGTATATATATTTCTTACAATCCGTGAATAATTTTTATGAATTAATAGTTTAAATCTCATTTACATAATTTCAGTATAAAATGTGTTACTTAATAAAATTATTACTTATAAATTATGGTGTATAATAATTTCGTGATAATTATCAGGAATGTTAAATATTCCTAAATATGTTTTTAATATTATTGAACAATAGGTACAAGATTATGGAATAACAAATATATTAATGAGACGAGAGCTTTTCTAGTGTATAATTCCAGTCTCCCGAGTCGTGAACACTTCATAATAAGAATGGCGACATGCGTGATGGACAACAGCTGCGGCAAAGGGTTTTAAATTGAAACGAAATGACCCTTGGAAAACTCTGAACTCTTCCACTGAAACTGACCTCTTTTAATACTTCTTCTAACTCGGTAAAGTGACTGTAGAGCACTTGATGTCATGTATATGGTACAGTACACAAACAGCGGCGATTGTCGATGTCATAGCGGCATGCTAAAATGCCTCTTCACGCCTCGTTTGACAGACCCAATAATTATGAAGGAAGGAACGAAGGTGAGCACATCTAAACCTTAGGTACTTACTGCAAAGGTAAGAATTTACGAACTTCTTTGTTCGTACCGTGATGGCGCAATCCTTAAGCTATAGCTCATATACCTTGAACGTAAAGATAGCACAACATTTAACAACCCAATACCTACCTACTGACACAGTGTATAAAAACGACAATTAATGTTACATTAATGTCAGTGAATTAACATACAAGTTTTAAGAAAAGGAGTACTAATTAAAGACACATACAGAATACCTATGCTTCGGTGAACACAGGACCTATATTTAACATCACCCGCACATCATATTATGTTTATGTATGTATGTGTATAATTTATGTAAATATGACACATGATATGAATGCCATAAATAAAAGCCACGTGTGTTCACTGGGGAAAGCTCGTCAACGATGACACTAATCTGGACCAGCACTACTGAATACACAAGTTTGTACGCTTACTTATACTTGGTACACCGCACTTGTAAATAAAATATAAACTTTAAAATAGCCACCTTAAAAAAAAATGCATTTTCGACTTGTCAACGTATTCACACTTTTTACGGAATTAATCAACTACTGCGTAGGTCAAGGTTTTGCTTACGACTCGTGACAGAAACGAACACAACTCTCGTTTTTCTTTACGAGTGACGACACAAACAAATACTTAAAACGATATAAAAAAATAACATATGTCCTATTCATTCGATTTCGGCTTGAATACATAGATGGAATCGTCGAGCCAATAATACGCCTGAGCGAAGTCTCCCTCGCAGAGGTACGGTGCGCGGCTCCACGATACTAACTCAAACCCGGCCTCCTTCTCCATGAACTCTACGAACGAAGACATCTGAAGCTCGAAACCGATCCCTTGGATGGGAAGTCGCTCCTCTGGCTTATGATCCGCTGTCACTGAAAAAATATTTTTTTCTATACCACTTGTAACAAATGTGCCTAAGTGTGGCAGGCCCAGCTTCAGACATTACTTTTAAGAAAATAATGTAGTCTCTTACTGATACTATATCTAAGTAGGTAATTCAAAATACCTACGCCAGATACCTACATGGAAACACAAAATAAAGGCTTAGTTAGCAAAGGTCTCTTCATCTGCAAATAGGTCCTAAGAATGTGAACCTAACACGTCACACTCAACTAAGCAGTAGGTACATTTGTGTACTTACTTTCAACGTAAGGCTTGTAAGGCAGCACCAGCGCAATCATGAGCATCCCACCTGGAGCTATCGCCGCACGAGCTTCTTGTAACATGCTCTTCGGCTTATTGCATCTATCGAGAAGATTCAGCATGCAAACGCAATCGAACTGCTGATCGCGCGACCAGTCGTCTGTGTCCAAGAGGCTGGAGATAAAATATTTGAATATTAAAATATTGATTGATATATTTAAATTGATATTTGATAATAATAGTCATTACTCAACAATCACAACATGCCGAGAGAAGGCTCTAGTAACGTATTCAGACCTGCGTTGTTCGACGTAGATTCGAATTCTACAATGAGCCGGATATTTTCGTGAAAGTCAGACAATTTTTAATAAAAAACAAAACCAACTTCAATGGTTTTGAGGAGTTCCCTGGTCGTCTTCGAAGTTGAAAGTCCAAGGCCACTCTCGAGGTATCCCCTTTCCAACGAAAAAAAGAATCAACTAAATCAATTTAATTAAGTCTTACCATATTAGGGAACTGCCAGAAAAAAGGTTAGTCAGAAAATTAAAATTGTAGCTAATAGAACAATCATATTATTCTGTATCAGACTTAATTAATAATAAGGAAGAATATTGTACATATAGATAGCTCTTCTAAGTGGGTGTAATATGTAAAATTTTAATAATTTAATAAATATTTTTCATTTTAAGTATATTTTATGAGAATTGATTTAATTAATGTACATAATATTTGTATGTCGCACAATGTGACTAAATGTACCCGGACTCATATAATTATAGACCAAAACCGAAATGTAACCTGCATTTATGATAAATAAATTACTATTATTATAAATATGAGGACACAATTTCACACACGGCTATTTAATTCCAAACTAAGCAAAGCTTGTAATTATGGCAACTAAACAGCTGATATACATATAATATATATATTTAACACCCTGACACACAACTGATAATTATGCTCATCACACAAAAGTCAGTCAGGGGCGAGGATCGAACCCGCGACTTCTCGGCTCTATAGTACGGCTTACTACCACTGCGCCAAGAGGCCTGTCAAGTTTAAGTTAATTTATTTAATATTCTTAGCGTTGAACGGCGATTTTATTATTTGGGTAGGAGGTATGTCTTTTTACTCTACAGTGTTGGTTAACAATTTTCTATGCTGTTTTTCAATGTTTCACTAGTGTACACAATGACATATCCTAACTTCCTAACCCTGTTCTAGCGACTCCCGATAAATTGAAACTTTGCTTTCTTTTCATATATTTCCAATGAGAACATAGAAATGTAGGTGATGATTATATTTAACTTCTTAACAATGACTTTTATTACTTATGGTAACAAAGAAATTTAAATTTTGCAAACACTTTATTAGTTATATTTGTCAATATCGGCATATATGGAGAGCGCAAAAACTAATTGTAGGTATGTCTTACTTTTAAATTTGATTTTGCTTTTAAGAACTTTGACGTAGAGGATGTAAAATAATAATAACTTACGTATATCCCTTTTTTGTGAGCATCTTCTGCATGCTTCCTGATATTTCTGTAGCGTAAACGGCGGAGTAGAGATTTGCAAATCGTCGGCTTACTTCACCGTCGCCGGCCCCTACGTCTACCAACGATCCCGCGCCATTGTCCCCGGTACCCTGAGCCGGTAGTCGCAGGAGACGCCTCGCTTGTGCCTCTGATAACACGAACATGGAACCGCGACCCAACCACCTGAAAATTATTTCCAGTTTTATTATTAATTTAAAATAGCGATTGTGATTGACAAGTAGTGATAATTCCAAAATTATATCTTCTTTTGTTAATGATTCGAGAAGCACTATAAGTAGTTTTGCTTTGTTTAACTAAACCTTTTTTAACGTAATACTACTTTATATCTCTGCTGGTCAATTTCAGAACCTCGTTTATATCACGTTAGTCAAAACTTCAAAACTTTAACTCGGATTTTTAAGGCTTATAATATAATAGTTTGAACGCTAAAATACTGCCGTTTAATTTACCTGTTGACCATAATAATTAACTGAATATACATACATATAGGTAATTTATTTTAACTATTTAAATAAAATAAAAAAATACGAATCTGTCTAGCTACTATACCGTTATTGAAAAGAATATGAGAAATTACACAGCAAAGTTTTGCGTAATTTTTCAATCATAGAAAATTAATGACAAGGCGGGTTACATAATTTTCTATTATAATAATACAGTTTCAATTCTTTAATCAATTTTTAAAGAAAGTCTAGTTACTGTGCTGATTAAGTAAAGGGTTCCATAATGCATTCAAAAGAAAATAGCTAAGAGGTATCGTGCACGAGCGCCCGGAGCGGCGCGGTGTGAAGCGGGGGCGAGGTGAACGTGCAACGTTTTATTGCCAGTAACGTAACATTGCAGCTATTCATTTTGTTATCCAAGTTAATTGTCGAAATAACAAAGTTCGCTCATCGTTTGAGCCTTCTAATTCAAGTTCCTTGAAAACGTTTTGCGAGTAGTTATTTACAGTGAATCTGAGCAACAATAGCGCAATTATCTACTGCTGTCGATCGTGTGGTGGTTGCCGTTTGAAAGTGGATCGCGTCGGGCCACAATTACCGGGGATAAAATACAAAGTGAGCTGGGGGCAACGGTGGTCTGTGTGGCCGCGACAAGGCAAATTGTGCGCCCGCAGCGTATGCGACGTCTTCATCGCGCTCCGGGCGAGCGGCGAAAGTGGATAATAACTAGTGAATCCTGCTCTCATTAACTGTGAGCGAGCGTCGCAACCTTCGATACCAATTCGTCTTCTCGGGTAAAGGGATAATCGGCGCGAGAGCCCAGCTCTGTTATTAGCCGTAGTACCATATAGCACGCGCAATATTACCTGTGGCCCCTGGCGACCACAGCGCAATTACTGCGACGCCCGTCCTGCAACGTACGGTTATAATGCCTTAAAAGAAGCGCTAAGGCTAAGGACACGGAACACTAAATAAATGTTGCCAGTATTTTTACACACTTTGTCGTCTTTTCGTGCTTAGGGTAATGTTTTTTTAAAATTAGATTCACTTCATTGAATTTTTACAGTTAGAATGAGCGGGACCAGATATCGAGTGTCATGATAGTGTTTGTCGTAGATCGTTTGCGGAGTGCGAGTGGTGCGGATTGATTGCTTTATTGTCCCGTCTGCGGCGGCAGTCGGAAGGCGGCAGCGGCTACGTGCGATACATGATACATGAAGCGGTCGCGCGTCCGCAACTAATGAGCACGGGCACCGCGTAATTGTCACCGACCACTGTCGCTCTACAGCCGGATATATGTGGCACGGTACGATTGAGTCAACACGCAAAAACACGTCGAGAATATGACATCGTCAGTCACAGCGTTGCCAAGTGAGCGGAATGATTGATTCGACGGAGCCATAACGAGAGTCTCATCTCCAATCACTAGGATGGTTTTCATTAAAATGATTCCGAGCATGTGAATTGCCTTTTCAATCACAACATCGATGAGAACCGTAAACATGGGCGTAAAAAGGGGGAACCAGGGTGGGCACTGCCCACCAGATAAAGCCCAAAACCCATCCCCAGAATAAAAGTTTTTTCCTCGTGCTTAAAAATTTGATGATATTTTCTAATTATTAGATTTTAAAAATATAGTGGCCGATCGGCTGGCTCGTTACCCCCCTTTAGCAACATTCATTGGCTACGCTAATGACCGTGAGCCTTACATTTTCACATTAAGAGTGGAAATTGACAACAGACGACAGAGGTGAAATGTAACCGTCTGCAGTTGAATAACGCACGGCAAGGGGCGATGTGTAAATCGCGTAGAGCAGTAGGTGGGTAGGTGGGCGCGGAGTATCTATTTCAATAGAATGCGGTGTCTTGCAACAAGGAATTCGATGCGGTTATCGAGAGCGGAGGTGAGAGATGTGTCACTGGCGAGAGCGGTGCGGTGCGGCGCGGGACGAGGAGCGAGTGCGAGTCCCGTATCGCGATTGCATCGGAGAGCAAACAAGCGAGCGTTGGCACGGGCGGGGGTGTCGCGGTACCCGGGGCCGCTCAAATCATATTACCCCCGGGCTCACACTCGCGCGGGCGCCACACACGTCATTTGTGTGTGCGTCGCTATGGCGACGGCCCGGGCCGTGCATGATATTAGTACGTGTGCGGCTCATCTCCGGCCGTTTAAACTGAACGCGCCGCCTGGCGCGGGAAATTAAAACTGGGTCCGAACCGGAAGGCGAAATCGACCCTGTCGCTTTTCGTACAGCGAGCCCGGTGCGTTGTCCGGCCCGCGTCGAGTCGTTTCTCGCGCTTCTCAGTTTGCCACCCCGGCTGCGGCCCCGCGACAACCACGGTATCTATCTCGTATACACCTTAATCCGATGATAAGTTTTATTAACATAGCATAATGACTTCTTATTTTAATACCCTTTCAGTACTTATAAGTAGGTACATTTAAAAAAAGGTAGGTGTATATGGTTACTTTAAGACTTATGCAAACATATATTACCTACTGTTATATGTACCACAAACAGTAGTATTAATCAGTTGTAAGTGATTACTACTTTCTTATATAATTGTAACATATATTTATTAGTAGGTATGAATTAACTAGCTTCTACCCACGACATCTATAAAGGCTTTTTTTATAAATAGAAAATGAAATTTTTCATAGTTGCCTGTTTCAGTTATCGAAATGTGTCTGCTAACTATTTATTAAAATCAGATCAGAAGATAATTTAGCTGCAAAACCTCAACATCATTGACATTGCACTATTTCACTGAATTCGTTGTTTTTTTTAAACAGGACACACGTTCAAATAAGTACGTGTTTCTTTATTTGCATAACTGACAAGCATCAAATCTCTAATCTAAAATTCATCTCGTTTTAGCAGTAATCAATAATAATAAAAAAAACAGTTTCATAGTAAGCTCATTCGTACAAAATAAATTATTTGACCAAATATCACAACTATAGCCTCAGTAATTTCAGTTGCCTGTTCACTTCTCGTCGTGCACAACATTTTGTTTTATTTATTTACAAAATAAAACAATATTTTAAATTTCAATTATATAAGAATTCCTACTTATAACAAAATATAAAAATTATTTTTTGCCAAGATATAGAGATGAGCACTGCATGGCGTTTCAATCTCTTTCTACAATGTAGGTAAGATTTCGTGAATAAACTTCAAAGGTCTAACATATAGGTACAAGCTATCATATTAGGTGTAGGTATCTCGACCTCAGATTCAGAATTACAAATAATAATCAAATCAAATAAATATAAAACATCTTTTTTTATACCTTATAACATAAAAGTTTAACGTGTGATCAAAATCTTCCATGATATTAAGTGACGATTAGGCCTTAGACAGTAACACGTTAAGCCTAGAGTGAAATTTTCAACTTGAGGGTGGTAGTTAGACAGGGAGGCATCACAAAATGCGCTACCACCATATGGTTTCATCACGATGTTTTTCTCCAGTCAAAGGCCTGGTTCAGTTTAGGATTCGAACAATTGACACGATGTCTGAATACAATACCACTGAGCAGCCATCGCTATCGCTTTGACTCCTGCGTGGAATAGACATGACCCTAATTATTCAAATATAGGTATATGTAAAATAATATTTATTTACTTTTATAATTAACACACGACAATAACTAGTAAAGTCATACTCAGTTATGTTTCCGCTAACGTAGAATGTTGGATTACCGTTGTTACGACTCAAAATACCGATTAAGTATAAGTGTGCATAACCTTTTTATAAATCATTACAATTTGATTAAACTGGCTTCGTAGTGCAGTCCTATTCAGAAGATTTTTAAATAGCTCCTTCAAAATGTAACTAACTTGAACATTATAAACATTTACTAGTAATTATCTTTTTCGTTTTTTCATAACCATAACATTAGTGTGAGTTATTTACTACGCTGACGTCTTACAACCTTACAGCAGTAATATAGAACTCCTCCCTTCGTATGTAGATACCTACACGTTTGGTTTACTCAAAGACATTGTCGCTTTCAGGCACCTCATTAGAGCGCGTCCCATGTGAGACTCTACCCACGCTAGGTGCCATGCCACCCCGCTATATGCCACACTGCCACCCTACACTCCCCACACTCGCAGTGGCGGCCGCGGCCGAGTCACTACGACACGAGAGCAATTCTTTCTCCGAGCTCGCAAACTCGGCTGGATAATTACACTTAGATAAGAACCCGACCGTTCTATGTTTATTCACGATAGAACTTGTTTCTTTTCTAATTTCTTTATTTTCACCGAGGGGGTTTGTGTACAAAATTTTTATCTTATTTGCTAAGATAATTTTTAATAGGCGACGATTTCAAGTAGAAGGATGTTTGTAGTCTTTTTATAGAGTTAATTCTATTGACCGTGGAAAGGCTAATTGACAAATTTGTAAATTTAGTCCAATGTCTTTCCACCGTGGTTTTCATCTGTGTTGTGGAGTTTTTGGCGGGATCTTCAGCGGTCATGCTGTGGTTTTCATTTTAACTCATTAACTTAGGTTATTATATTATGTATTATTGCAGGTATTTTTCGTGATATAGTTTGATTATTGTGATACGTGAAGTGGATTATAATTATATTTGAATAGGAAACATGCTTTCTGAGTTGCTAAAAAAACTCTGTAGAATATAGCAAGACAGCCCAAGATCTTGTTAGAAAATACTACGAAAACTTAAAAACTAGCACTGGCAAGTGCTTCTGCAGCGCCAAAATAAGAAAAAGAAAGCAGTTTTTTTACAACAGTAAAAAAATCACCGAAAGCAGTATTTACTAAGTTGACTAATTTAGAGATATTAGTATTAATTTATTTAGTATCTATTCTACTTTTTTTAAACAGTTATTTACCGTTTTCACAGGTACAAGGATCACTAGAGCGTTGCCGACCATGAACCCACTTATCCCATGGAGCTTTGGAAACCTAACTCAACACAGGAACACAATAGAAGGTTATTTGGCTGCGATCTTCTGTAGGGGGAGGTAGGTATTCCGCCAGTCGGATCGCCCCAAGTACCTAGAGAAAAAACACAAAAAAAATCTCTATACCCTACCTCTCTTTGAACCCCTTTCTCCAAAGAGCTCCGAAAATCTTAGGTAGGTACTCACTACAGGAACACAACACAAGCTTATTTGACCGCTATCTTCTGTAGGGTGAAGGTATTCCACCAGTCGGGCTGCGCCAAGCAGAGTGAAATCATCAAGGAAACTACTCTGTGCTTTAAGTACCTCTCGTAACTTATTTCTATCTATCTAGTACTTATAGTGTTTATTATCAAGGGTCTATCTGGTGAGTGATATGGCTCGGTACACCTAGGGTGAGTCGATAGGTAGGTTGACTTTAGAGTTTACGTTCACGTACATACCATGTTCATGTTATAAAAATAAAATTAAAACTGATTTTTTTTTTATGTGTGTGTAGGTTTCTACTTAGGTACTTATGTAGGCACGCAAGTGTTATAGGTAAGTACTTATTTCGAGTAACAAAAAAAAAAACACCAAAAATGTTATCCCGCGTCAACAACATGATGAAGTTAGCCTTCAATGACCTTCTTTACCGTCTAAAATTAAGTAATTTAACAGTGTAATATCTAAATAAAATTAAAATAATGTTTATTTATAAAACGTAAATTTATTTTTGCACAATTAAAATAAAGTCAGTATGAATTAATTTATATTACTATTGATGGCTAACTTCATAACGTTGCGTACTTCCGCGACATGATATGCGTGCAGCTTTTAATTTTACTCTATACGAAACGCGCCAAAATAAATATAATTTAATTAATGCTCCTAAAATTTCCAATAAGTACATTGTAGTTACCGTGTTGTTAGTTGGGAACACGTCTTCAATAAGTATTATAAAGAAGTCGAGACAACTGTACCTGGTAGACCAAATATACACATGATGATAATTCGGGAAAGTTTCGGGAAATTAGGGCGTAATAAAAATCAAGTTGTATGGCGCACAATCGAACGTCACAGAAACGTTACGCAGTGTCATAACCCCGAACGCGAACAGCACTCGAGCTGCAATAAACTATAAAAAAGTGGATAGTAAAATGTATAAACAATGAGAGCACGGCTAAAACGTTTTAGTGTTAAGAGTGGGCACATAAACCGTTGACACGCACCCGTAAAATATTAACGATACCTACAAGAAAAATGACGACTATCAATGTGTAGGTACCGATTTTCGGTCGCGAGGACGCGCTACAAATAATGGCGGTACCGAATTTATACGCGGACCCGAATTGCCCCGATTGAATATTTTACCACGCCACGAATGCGTCCGACGATATTTTTGTATTTCGCCGACCATTTTATTATCAATTGGTTAGTTTTCCTTTTTAATATTATAAGGGAACGATGAGGTGATTATTGAATTTTATTAATATTCTATCAAAATCTGTCAGATAAATGTTGTGTTATTATTATCTATACAAATAAATATTGCATCGTAACTATTTAACTTTAGTTGTTCTATTGGTATCATTTTAATAAGCAAGTAGATTTAAATTACCTACATAAACACAAAATTATTGAGTTGGTACTGATATTCGTATTATAAACATGCCCAAAAGAAAGTACTTTTTTATTTTTTGTCCATCTTCGAAGAGATGAACGCTGGACGGTTATATCTTTGGTATTTCGGAATCACAATAACCTTTAAAAGGTGTAAAGGCGTGGGCTCAATTCGAGGTCCAGTCGTTATTTAAAATAACTTCTTGGAGGCGAATGGTTTATTGCTTATTGAGTAGCGTTGACGAAACGCGCCTCCAACGATAAAACATACCCACGGTGGAATCTCACTCAATATCACAATATACGCAGGACATTGAAATTATCGCTCGGTGGGAGGCGTGCGTAGCACCGCTGCCAGCCGCGGCCGGTGTGGTGGACCTAACTAAAACAAAATAAGAATAGTTTGAAACAATGAGCATTGTCGCGATGTCGTGTCGTGTGCGTGTCGTGTGCGTGTGCAATGCTCGGTGTGAGTGGCGGCGTGCGCTGGAGCGTACCTTGTTAGCGCGATGCGCCCTATTGGCCAGCGGTCGGTGGGCGGGGCGCGCGACAAACAGCGCGCACGCAAATAGCGCACCCGCACACAAATTAAAACAATAAAATTAAAGAAATAAAACAAAGTGAGCATCGAAAGAGTGTTCACCAGCGAGGGGCTTAATGGTAGAGCCGAGGCGACGCCACACCAGCGCGGCGGCGTTTCGATTTATTGGTAGAGACACTTCGTTCGTCGACTGATTGAACAGTTGAGTTTGGCTTTTTGGAATTCATTGTTTGCTTACTCAATCGTAACAAAACAGTTTTGATGGTGATGCAGATGAGATGCGGATTTGGATGCCAATACAAAATATAAAATACAAAAAGATATCAGCACAACTAAAAGTTGTCTTTCATTCATCTATAAAATAGTAAGTATTGAAAGTTAAAAAAATGGAAATGCAATTTTATAGTCACTTGATTCGTGTATGCCATCTAATTATATAGTTTAACATAATTTAACCAAATAACATTGATGATATGAATAATGTTTGTTTGTAGATACATAATATCAAAATAACGGCTTTTTACTAAATGCATATGAAAGTATATACGATACTTACCTACTTATAACATAAAATCAATTTTTAAAATTTTTGTCTGAGTCTGTTTGTTCCGGGTAAGTAATCTCCGAAACGGTTGGACCAATTTTAACGGACCGGTCACTGGCAGATAGCAGATGTTATAAGGAGTAACGTAGGTTACTTTTATTTAGAAAAAAATTAGGGTTCCGCGAAAATAAAAATCTATTCGGAAAAAGGACGATTTTAAATGGCTTAAATGATTTTAGCTAAGTAAACTATATGTGATATATCAAATTAATGTAAGTACATACATAATTGTGGATCATAAAAATACCAACAAAAAAGTCAGCGAGAGCATATATCAGTCTTCTAAGGATCATAATAAGCTTGTTTTATTTTTAAAATAACCGGGAGCGGGGAAGCACGATTGACGGGTGTGCCCAACCGATGTCATACTGTAGTCCACGCGAGCACAGCTGGTAATATAATAAAAAGTATAAACCAACAAGAGCATCATCTCTTCTGGACATATCCTCTACAACGCGAATAAAACAAAAGTATTTATTGAAAATGTGTATTCCAAATCCACGTAGGTAGGTAACCCTCTCGAAGGCTTTCAACGAGGAAATTCCAGCGCAACGTAGTGTCGCTTCGCTTCGGGCCGGACGGACGGCGGGCGCTCGGTAACGAATGTCGTCTCATTTACTAATGTGTCACATGCAGGCGGCGTTGTTTTTCAGGCTGTGCTGGGGGGGGGGGGGGGGGGTGAAGCAGACACCGACGGAGGGGGACGGGTGGGGGGGGGGGTATTTCGTAGATGACCAATAGCTTCCCTCGCGTATGCACCAGCACTTGGACGATGCAACGTTAATTACACTGTGCGGTTGAGAGCAATATACCTACCTAAGTAGGTACATCAATTAACGGAATATTTAAAATATCTGATATAATTAATTAATGATAGTATCCAATAAATATACATTTTAGTAGAGGTACAAATAAAGGTCCAGACAGCAATCTAATTTAACAAGGGGTAGTTACGATGTAATTTTCCTTAAATGAAATGTTAACTACAAGAGCATGATTGTGTAAAGAAGTGTGATTACACGAGGCGTAGTTAGCGAAGCCTTCATTAAGAGTCGAGAGGGCGTCGGATGCTGGTGCCGCAACCGCGGCCAGGGAGGGATGGGAGCTCATCTCGGCGGGTGCATCGTCGGCTGCGCGCGCAAACAAATTAAAACGTAAGACGCTCCCTAATCAATAGCCGCCTCCGCCGCGAAGCCGAATTAACTCGCCCGAATGAAAAAAAATGAACAAAATTATATTCGCGCGAGAACTCAACCCCCGGCGGGCGGCCGCCGCCCGGAGGAAATTGCTTTTCTTTCAGTGGGCGCGCACACACGCCCGCCGCTGTACCGCGCCGAGCCACGACGTACAGCGTCGCGACCCGAAGAGCGACGTGAGCGCGAGAGGGTTACAACCGACACACACAATATTATAATTTACGTTTCCTCGTATATCGAGGTGTAAGTAGGTACTTTACCTGGGCGTTTCGCGCCTGTTCAGCCCTCGGCTCTCGCTAAATCTCAGCTTTATACGTTCACTTGACGCGACGAGAACGATATTAGTTTCGAGCTAACTCCTTCTCTACTACAATATTTATTAATGTCGACCGACTACATACTTGAAACACATATTACTTTATTCCATATTATCCTCCCTCTCTCTGAACATAAATCCGGTATTAAAATTAAGATTAAACGTCATTGTTTCTGATAAATAAACAAATAGGTATATTAAGTAATACTAATTTCAAGTGAAATTCGTAATTCAGGCGTATATTTTAACAAATGAAGCTATCTTTTTAACGGAATTCGAAAGTTGGCGGATTCAAAGTATTGAACATGTTACAGAAAAATAAAAGTAACTTGGTACACAACAAAGTGTTGAAATTACTGTAGGTACCTAATTTATATTAGCAATGACCTTACGGGTGTACTTGAATTCAGTTTTAAATTTTTCTACCATACAACATATGGCCTCGACCATTCAACTTGGTTTACATAACATACTAATTAGTTTCAGATGAACCCCGCTATATATCACTGTCTGTAGTCTTGTACCAAGATAATCTGATTTCATTAACCGTTAGCGCGAACTCTAATCTGGAATCTTGGCCGCCCGCCCAATTAACGCGTGGGCTATGAGATGCCCGCCCGCCTGCCTGCCGGCCAATGGCGGCCGCGCGGGGATTAATTAAGTAACTTCCCGTCTACAAACCCCTCTCCCCCCACTAGTCGACTCCTTGCACCTCACACCCCCCGCACATCAGTGGAGTCTGCGGACACGCCCGGAAAACTAACCACCTAATGAGGGGAGATGACCTCATGTGCTTGTGTGCTTTGTCTATTCTACGTATGTGCAAACTATGTTTTGTTCGTTTGTGTGCAAATTTCACATCATATGTGTGTTATGTAAGTGGGTAGATGCTTTGCCAGAATCCAAAGCCATTTACACGCCTAATCAAAATAATACAGGAAATAACGCAGTTCCAAAATTCACTAAAACTTTACACACAAGCTTCATGAGTTTTAAAGGTTTTTCATGGATAATTTTTTTTTAATTTTCTGCAGCAGTGCATTGTGCTATTTTCACAATGAATGACCCTAAATACAAATTACAGTGTTCCATGTTCAAGTACAATGCTTCTAATTTCAAAACTTGAATTGCCATTAAATATTCATCTTGTTTTATCTGTGTTGAGGGATGATTAAAAAAAATCACATTTATTTTCATTACTGGTAATAATACAAGACTGTATGTATACTGCATAGGGTATTCCCATTGATGGGCAAAGGCCTCTTCCCGTGGGAAGGCACAGGCTTAAACACTACGCCAATCCACGACGTATTGGTCATTTCAAATGCCTAGAAATCCACAGTTCTATATTTTTCCAAATACAGTGGTACTATAAGAATATATTTTAAGCGTTCAAGTTTCCTTACGATGTTTCCCTTCACCGTAAGTCGATAATGTTACCAAATTCAAATTATTATTATTGTCTAATTATCCTTTCTTAAAAAGATTCTAAATACAGATTTCTACGTTTTTAACTTCAGAGCCTTCAATTTGCCATACACTTATATACCTTTTACTTTCCCTTAGAAGTAGAGTTTCCATCTTTTCTCAAGTCTACATCATAATTTTATTACATAGGTATATATGCTTATTAGAGATAAACCAAAGGGCATTGAATTTACTGCGAGTTATCCTCGAAATAATTATGTGTATGGTAAGGTATATACATAGTGAAGGCGCAGTGGTCAATTAAACAGGGAGGCCGTGGGTCGTAAGCATGTATGACAGATGGGAGGGCGTTTTAAGGGAGGAATAGTTTGCGCGTTATGTGATGTCACTTAAGTAGAGCGGACAGTGATCGAATATTCTAACTCAAACATAATGTAATGTCCAAAGTTTACTCTATGTGTTTTGCACATACATGCCTCATAAGTCATAATCCAGTGCTACAGATATAAGTCAAACTTTAAGTTCAATACTTTTTACTATCCCATTTACTATAATAATATTTAGTACGGTTATTATATAGGGATAAAGGTAAAATTAAAATTGACGATTAATTTATTTAGGTAGGTATACCTACATCGTTTAACATACAACCCTGTAACCATGTAAACGAAACATTAAGATACATGAAAATATATATAAGAAGATTTATGTTACCCATAACTATCTATTAAAAATGTATTAAACACATTTCAAACATTCTTATATTCAATTAAACTAGACACTCATAATTTCGTAAATCTCTTTTGAAACATACATTTATCCAGTAATGATAAATGGATCAAAAAGAGTTTAATACAGCCCTTGTTTTTTATCCATATGTTTAGCGTTGTGGCCACAATCAGCTGATCTTAAGTGAAGATGTGACACAAGATGGTAGGTAGTACGTTAAGCCTAGTAGAAGGCTGGTTCTCAAATTAATATGTTTAAAATATTATCAAGATTTTAATGTATAATTTATTGAACACAAACAAGTTGAAGAGCTATATGGTTAATATATACTTATAATAAAACAGTCGAAATCTGTACATAACACATTCCGATAGCTTTTTATTTATTATATCTGTCTTTCGGTATGTTTGAATGCCTATCACGCAAAAACTACTTACTGGACCGAATCTAATGAAATTTGGTATGAATGTAGTTTATAATCTGAAGGTACATTTAGGATACAATTCTGTAATTAATTAATGTCATTTTGTAATACATTTAAAATATTTAGTGAAATAAAGGGAAAAGATACAAAATTAATCCAAATTATTTTATCATTACATTTTTTACAAAAAAAGGAATAAATGGATACGTATGTATGTATTTTTATTTTCCAGGAATATTCATAGATGGAGCTGTTCGGCTTGGTTTAAATTATTATGGAAATGATTTCATATTTAATGTCACACTTGTATGTTTTAAATGTTTTTAGATAGATTTAACGTTATTATTTAATATTTAAAATAATTAAAATTTAATAATAGGATCTAATTTTTCTACGATAGATGTCGTTGTTTGGTGTTTATGTGGTATCAAGATTTTTATTTAATTAAACTAAACGGACATACTATAAAGCGTCATTATTCACTGGATATTTCCGGTTTATAAAAATAAAGCTAATAAATAAATTAAGCTTTTCGTAAAGGATTGCAAAAGTTTACATTTTTGTATGTCTTTATGTCTTTTAGATAACAAATGATTTTAGTTGGGTATTTTCAAAGTTTATACCGGTCAAATAATATAAAATTGAGGTGGAGGGCAGGTTTTTATTTAGTTGCTGTTTTTCATACACGAAATATACCACCGCAGACGAAGTCGCGGGCACAGCTAGTACTAAATATAGTAGGTAAATCCTAAAGAGACATGTGCAAATATTAAATATGGCATATCATCGTAATCAATATGTTGTCACTAAGAAGAGAGATGATCAGGCAAAATAACTCACAGTAGGTATGGTATATAAACCGACTGAGATAAAGTCCTGGTTATCTTAAGCAATGATTTATTTATATTAAAACAGTAAAGCAAAAGTATCTGTAATAATTACATCCAAGAGCGAAAATATCTTAATTAATCTAAGTTAATAAATCTGTAGGTTCTTTTTTTTTAAATTTTTTTTTGATAGAAGTCTATTATTAAGGATACTGATCAGGAAAAAAAATTATGTCCGGATTTATCCTAAACGGCATGTCTGATTTTTATGAAATTTTGTAGAAGTGAAGATTAAGTCATTTCACAATTGATAGGGTAAAAGAATTGTCAATAAATTCTAATGTTACAAATAGAAAATGAAAAGACAAAAAAAAATTTTGTTCATTCTTAACCGACTTGCTTTCATTGACTTCTCAGTTGATACACTATAAAATCGTCAACAATATTTTTAAATATATGTCAATTCCTCAATTGACAGGCCATAAGAATTGTCAATAACACGGGTAAAAATAAATGATCTAATAATGATATTAATTACTTATTTATACTTAATAATATAAAACTAAAACGAAAAGCCTTATAAAACTCCCCGACTCAAGTTTGGTAAAATATATTCTATAATCACATAGTAAGAAAAATAAGTTTGATATGTTTTGTGGCTGTTCGTAACTGAAACCAAGATTGGTGAGCTTGCCAACTGATTTATCCCGAATCTGTTTCAAGAAAAAGGAAACATTAAGTAATATCGTATAAGTTTTCCATTTCATAATCTACATATTGTTTGCGTGTAGATGTACAAATATAAAATTCTTACATCGTCTAAGTAAGCTTATTGTTTTACAATAATAACAAATATTTATGTAGCGTTATATTGTGTACGGACTCTACGTCGATTGAGTTTGAATCCTTGCAATGAGCCTTAACTTTCGTTGAAGGAAAAACATCGTGATGTAATCACAGCATGGTGGTAGGGTATTTTCTAACGCCTGCCTGGCTAGCTACCACCTACAAGTTGAAAATCTGTCGCCAGTCACCTATTGGTGTGTTCCGGCAGCTCCACTTGAGAACCAGTTTCCCCACTAAGTTTAGCGTGTCATCATCTTGAGCCACATGGCCACTCCAAAGGCTTCACTCGCGTGGACGTCAGATTAAACTTATAAAAATAGAAGTATCTTAAAATTTTAAGAACTTTTTATTGAATCAAGATATTGCGATTTTTTCGATAAGGACCAAGTATCTAAGAAGTAAAACGAAAAAAATCTATTCAGTAGTTTTTGCGTGATGCGCACAAAATAGCAAACCTCTATCATTTCACTTATATAGAGAAGATAACATAGCGGCCTATGTTCCGGCCTGAAGAGTAAGGTTGTCAACGCATACTGACACTTATGCGTTTTCCATCTTTGTCCTCCAAAGTATCAACCTATTAATTGACTGGCCTCAATAGGGCTTGTGGAGTTTTTTAACACCCGACACAAAAAGATGGGTGTTATAAGTTTAACGTATCTACGTGTATCTGTATGTCTGTCTGTGGTAGTTCCCAAACGGCTGAACCGTCCCTTCCGTTGCCTAGCACGCAGATTCATACATCACGTCAGGTCAAAACGTCTATTCTTCTTCGTGCACAATTAATTCTGCGGGTTTTAGGATTTTGAAAATTTGCGTTGAGTATATTCTTTTTTTTTTTTAAATTTCTGGATCTATAATTTATAGCTAACGCTTAACCCATATAAGAAAGAAAATATGAAATTAATTATCTAGATGATTCCTTGAATTAAATTTACATTTAAACTGGTTCAGAAGCTTTTAAGTGACGAGCGTTTTTAACAAACAGAAAAAATTGCAGAAAAGTATCATAGTATCTTAATTATACCATTTCCATTTCTTTATTTTCTCGATGACAGCTCCTGTGAAAACTTGAACGAGCGTCTTTTTTACATTATGTATGCGTTATTTTATAAAAATATGACGTTTACACATGTACAAGGTTATACCAGAGTCGAAGAAACTGATAGGGATGGAGCTATATCGATAAACGTAACACGATAACAGACCCGATATTTTTTTACAAAATTTAAGAAACTAAACTACTGCCGGATACTTTTGTACAAATTTATTAACTAATATTACATTTCATTACAAGATATTACACGTATTAATTCTTGATCGATAATGCCAATTTCTTCAAAATTTTCGAAGCTGTTGTAAAATAAGTAGGTATAGGTAGGTACTCGACAATGAAACGAAATAATTACAACGCCAGGTAATCTTTATTTATTTATATTTGAATGTTTTTGTTGTATTTGTCTTTGTTCAAAATATAATAAATATATGCGATCGATATCATTACTTATTTGGTCACAATACTACAACTATCAAATTAGAACTGTGATCGAGAAAATAAAGAAATGGAAATAGTATAATGATCTTTATGGGGATCATTATGTGAATGATAGTGATGTCCGGAAGTGACCCCCTCTCTGTGCATCCACTAAATTATTATTGTACCTGTTAATTAACATTTGTACAGTTAACAAAAAAAAAGATACAACCCGATTGAGTTTCTAACCGGTTCTTCTCGATGTCTGGTACGTTTTTCGAACCGGCAGTAGTGTTTTGACGTACATTCGTACAGTTGACAAAAAAAAAGATAAAACCCGATCGAGTTTCTTACCGGTTCTTCTCGATGTCTGAGACGTTTATCGAACCAGCATTAGTGTTTTGACGTTCATAGGTGCCTTCTTAGGACCTAAATTGAATAAAGATTTTTTTTATTTTAGGGATTGGAAACGTTTTATTTAATAAAATACAAATGGGTTACGAATAGTAACCAAGTATGATACATAGTTATGGAGATAACGTTTTAAACAAAAATTTCAGAAAGCCAAAAAACTTTACCTATCTTATCTAGGATAATATTTATAGTGAAACGTACAGGGGTTAAATAACGCAAGCCGGGTTGACAGCGGCGATTGGCGATGAATTGCGTCAATCTCTAAGTGGTCGCCACTGTTTCTGGTTTTTTTTTTTCGATCGACTGTTCTGTTAGCCATTACTGCCATTACGACCCTGAAGCCTCAGACTGCTTTTACAGCTTCACCGGGCTTGATATATTGTAGTGTAATTATCATTAGGCACAGTATCGTTACTTTGTAGTGCTACTAACAAAACCAAATGTGTGTCTGGTTCACTGGAATTTATAATCCTCTTTAAAAAAAATTGGCAACGATGATAAAAAGTAATTAAGTTTAATTGGCTTTATTATTCATCGAAACAGGAATTCAATAATCACCATCAGAATGACTTTACCACGAAGTTTGCCGTTTAAATATAATAAAATTTTACAAATATGGACATATTCTCTATTTGCTTCCGACGTGTGTACGTAAACATGATGCGCCAACATCCTTCACATAAGTAGGTACACACACATTTAAATATGTAGTCAACTTCATAAATAAGTTAACAGCAATGAAACTTTTATGGGCCATATTCTTTATCTTGTTTTGAATTTCATCACGACGTCTGCGTTGGATTTTAACGTTAACTCGTCTTTTTTTGTATAGTCTCAGTACGTCCTCAGTGTTTCGCGTTCAGACTGAGTTTTCCAATCTCGAGATTGGATTTAAATACGTTTTATGTTGCATAATCCTTTACTAATATAAATTGGATTTTTTTTCTAGAGTTCAGTTTTTCAATGCCAGAATTTATGAGCTGGCAGCAAATTGAACGAATTGAATTTATATAGTAGGTATAGAATATTTTGCTCTTAAGGAAATTAAGTTTATGGCAGTCATTATTTAGCAATTGGTATTGCTACTGCTATTTACTATAGGTAGTAAACAAATTATGTGAAGAGGATAATTGTAAAGTGACATTAAGTTGAGCTGACCTATTAGCTCAGTACTAAAATATTATGACAAGTTTATGGCATTTAACATAAAATCACTTTATACAGCATACAATTACAGCATAACCAATTTCTTTTGATGGTGAAAATTATCACGACCATTATTTATAGTAACTGTAGTAGACATCTAAGTATCATGAAAATATGAAAACAATTTTCCAAATAAATGAAATTTCCAAATGTTGTCAACTTTTTTTTTTTTCGTTTTCAGGATAAATTATGGCCCGTACTCTTTTTAAGAACTATGCAAAAATAGACTACGCACAGCAATGAAAGAATAATAATTATAGAAGAAAAAATGTAATTAACAAACCAAGTAGGTAGGTACCAATTACGTGCACCTAATAATTTTACCTATTATGTATCTACAATGTACTTTTAAGAGCCATTTTAAATTTTTAATACATTTGGAAACTTCACGCTCTTATGGGATTGCAATGTAGTGGTCCGTTATGTTATAAAGAGCGGGTTTGAGTGGGGTGCCAAAAATAACTAATAGTTTTCGCGGGGGCGTGTTAGCATTTTTCTTCTGTCGCTGACGGCCAGGCGGGGTGTAAGAGTCACGGGAGAGGGGTAGGGGGTTTCCGAGTGAGACTGGAATAACAAACCCACTTTCAGGAATGCGTACAAGAATCATTTATATTCCATTGGCATTGTTATTAATATTATTGTAATAACGAAACGTTGAAATTCGAAGTAGGAAAATTTATAAGGAAAGTAAGGGGTCCTACTAATATTTTTAATTTGATATCGCTTTCCTTCGATTGGACCTGCGTACTTTTTCTTCTTATTTAATCGCAACGTGTGTTTATATACACAAGTATGCCAATGTCATGTGAATAGAATATTTTTCTTATTTTTAGAGTTCAAACAATGCTCCAATAAGATGGCGGCTCTCTCCTTAGAACTGTCCAGAGAGTACTTATGGCAACTCTCAAATTCATGCTTCCAGCTATTATTTATAATTCACTTCACTTGTGCACAACAATCAAACTGTACCTATCACGCAAAATGTCACCAATATTATATAATATAGAGCCAGGAAACGTAAGTTTAATAAAAAAAAAATTTTAATATATAAATAAATAATAAACTTTAAATAAAAACCACAACATGTTAGATCATGATCCCGCCCGAAACTCATCTGCATACTTATAATATTTAGCCAGTGTGAGGATAAAGCGTTCATATCTAAATACATTTATCATTAATATAATTAAAAAATGAGTACGTCAATTGACGGTGGAAAGGATATTTGACTAACGTGGAAAGTCTGTCATATACGTTAATCAATTGTCCACCGTCGATATAGTTGGTTTGTCTACAAAGGAAAAAACAACTATATTATTAAATTGTAATAAATTTCTGTTAATAAAAGTTATTCTTATTAGCTACTAGCTGTGCCCGCGGCTGCGCTCACGTGGACTACATTATGACGTCGATCGGGCACATGCGCGAATCGTACTACTCCCACTCCTGGTTATTGTAAAGATTGAAATTGTTATTGTAGGTGATCCTCAGAAGATACATATGCTCTTGCTGAAATTTTTATAGGTATTTTTAATGTATACAATTATGTTATACATTCATTTGATATATCTCTTATGGTTTACTCAGCGTAAGCCATTTAAGCGCCCGCATTGATTCACCATGAGTAGTTTATTTTTTGCGCGTGTACCCTACTTAATTCTTTTTCTAAAAATAAAAGTAGTCTACGTTACTCCTCATAACATCACTATCTGCCAGTATGATTCCCGTCAAAATCGATCCATTCGTTTCGGAGATTACCCGGAACAAACGGACAATTTTTTGTTATAGTTATTTATTTATTTTATTTTGTTTCGTAAGGCACAAACACAGGAAAGAGATAAAAAAAAAATAACTTAATTGTAATTACCTACGTCTTAAAATCTAACACCTTATGATATATGTGCACAACTTTCATTGTTAACAAGTACTGTTTATAGTAAATGAATAATGCTATTTTCATATGCATTTAGCAAAAAGCTGTTATATTGACATTACAAACAGACACTTAAATTTTATTAATTGTATAGATATACACTGCATTCTTTAAGGGAGAAAACACAATTGCAATATTAAGGACGATAAATAAATTCAATATCTCACCCCTTGACATTACGTTCTATGATAAATTTAATTCTTTCATACTAACAGTTTTATAAAGGTGTGTATATCAAACTTTACGACGTCAGTAAAGTTTTTAATAAAGGACCGCGAACGTGCGAGATCTGGGATGGGATAAAAACATCACTATGGTAAATAGTGAGGCATTTAAGGTAGTAGTAGTGAGGTGCGTAGAGCAGTAGAACTATTTACGGGCTAGGCTAGGCGGGGCGGGGCGGGGCCGCGGGGTGGCTGGCTGCCGCTGTACGGGCATCAACTCAATTGTTGCCACTCGACTACATCTGTTTTGCGTTACGATGAATTGCTTCATGTAAATTTACTTGGATTATTGTTTCTTACCCGTATAAAGACTTCATTTAAACGCTTAGTTTTTTTAAAGAATTCGTTTACTTGTAGGTAAAGACGACAATTTTAAGTAAATTTTAATAAACAGTCGACACTAGTTGTGTGTTCGGGACTGTAATGTATTAAATAGGCACACTTATTTACCGTTATATGTTTATTATAACTTGTTACTAGTACCAATTATATGTAAATGTATGTAAATTCTAACTTAAACTATAAATTACATTTTTAATATTGTTATTATGTTAGAAAAAAAATTTTTACTACTCTTCAAGACGCTTGTTGAGTATTACTAATTGTTTTTGATAAAATCTATATACCTAGATATCTATTGTTCTTACAACGCAGATTAATTTGGAAACAAAAGTATTGTTAATAGCGCTCAATAATCGTTTGATTAAAAAAAAACATTTCCACCCGTTTTGATACGAGTATTCAATGTGGGATATTTTGTAAAAGCGTAAGCAGTATTAGACATAAAAAATTTCAGGATTTTATGTACTTAAGGAACATTGGAATCTTTATTTTAATGTTTAATGAACTTTAGGGAGATATTCTTAGGATTTTTTATAGTTAAACAGTCGTCATTTAAAGCTGATCCATGGTATATTAGTGGAAGATATTATGTACATTCTGATAAGTTTGTAGAAGGATTATTTGTCAAAGGATAACTGGAGAATGGGGTGGAACTCAGTTCTCAAAACAATTTTAGTCAGCACTAGTGGAAACCGGCGCTACCTACTACCTTTGTGGATTCTGCCAGGAACATTTATGGATGTGGGCTCTAACAGACATCATTATAGTAAATCTACCACTTATCTTCTTTACTATTTATTCCAAAAGATTCTCGTATGTGGAAATAAAACAATATATTAATTACCTAGGTATCACTTTAGATATTGATTTATGAACGACAGAAAAATAGAGACTGATAACACACACTTTAAGAACAAAAAGTATTTTATGTCATTTTCCTCTACATAAATTGATGCTGAATTCTATGCTAAACATTAGAATCCGTCCAGACATTTAGGTCTTATTAAAGAACAATAATTAATATTCAAACAAACTTTGGTAGGTAAATACTTTCGCATTTATAAGTATGTACCTAGATAGGTATGTTCTATGTAGGTATTAAGTTATCTTATACTTACTACTACTTACTTCATTTATTTTTAATATAAAACATGTTTCCAAATGTTTTATTTAATCATCAGTATTAACGATATGTACAAAAAATCAACAGAATGTGATACGTAATTAAGTGTATAGAATAAAAGATGAGAATATAATGAATATAAATCGTTGTATCGAGACTTTACATATATACATAACGCTCATTATACACTCGGTCTACCAGAAAGGTTTACCGCAAGGTGCTAATGAAAAAAAATTGAGTTTCGATTTTACAAAACATTTTACAGACTTTTCTGGTAGACCGTAGTGTGTGTGGCCGACTTAAGTTAAAGATACGCATGTATTCTAGAGACATAAAACTGCGTTAACAGCGTGTAGGTAGTAACATATAGATCGACGAACGAACTATCAGGGCCTTAAAAAATTTAATATCAACTTACAGATGCTAAAAGGAAGACAGACAAGAGAGTGCCCACGTCGTCACTCCTTCACACCGGGCGACGATTAATCGCACGCCCCCCGCATCAGACGCCCGGAAAATCACAACCCTTTCGTTTCGTTTTAATTACCACGCCTAGTTTCAGTGAAACTCTCCTATTGGCCAGCATCGTTACCGCTTCGTCGCCCAGCGTTTTAATTGGTCGTGCGTAATTAACGCTTGGTAATCACCAACGGCGTCGAACGAGGGGCGAGTTCCTAATTTGAATTTTTAATTACCTCGCACTGTCGTCGGATTGGTCCGACCGTTTATTGTTTATACTGAAACAATACCTATTGCCTTACATTCTATAATAAACGACAATATTTTCTACGTATAAAAAGTACCTACCTTTAATGCCGGTTTCTCATTTTTTTTTGTCAGCAATATGGATTTTATTAAAATTGCATTGTCGTGTAAGGTATTTTATTTACCTATACAATTTTCAGCGATTAGCTAAATTCCTCGTTGATTCATTTAATGCATCTTTGTTGTATACGCTTAAAAGTTATAGTTGTTGTAATATAAATAAATAAATATGGTGACACAATTTCACACAAGGCCGGCAGTATAGTGTTTTGACGTTTTTAGGGCCTAAATTGAATAAAGATTTTTTGATTTTGGCCATTTAATTCCAATCCAAGTATAACGTGTGATATATTTACTAAACAGGTGATATACACACTTAAGTACCTATATGTGGGAGCGAATAATAAATTGTTTAGACAGTTCAGAGCACTGTCGTACTGTGTCCTCGCCTGGACCACTTCTAATCTGTCGAGAGTAGAGATGGGATTCTACCCGGAAAATTCCTGGTATATTTCCCAATCGGGTAAAAACCATGTATTTATCAGAGTAAATAATACCCAAATCGAGGGTTTTTTTTCATTTTTAATTAATCTCACATTATGTCTGAAGTTTTACTTTTGTCGCGTACGTTAGAGCTCTGGGTTGGCTACTCAGCATGGTTTTGCTCCAGGATTATGACATGGGGCTCTTTAAAAAAGGTACTGAATTATGCTCACCATGGTCGGCTACGTAACAATAATAGGTAGGGTTTTAAGAGAGTTAGAGGGCAAAGAAAAATTTATTTTGGTATTTTCAGCCTACAGAAAATGGCTACCAAATAACCTTGTGTCATGTTCGTGCGGTGAGTTATGTGTCCTGAGCCTCTTGGAGAAGGGAGGGTTCAAAGAGAGGTAGGCACAGAGAAATTTTCTCTCTACTTGGGGCAGTGCGACTGGTGGAATATCTCCACCCTATAGAAGATTCCAGCCAAATAATCTTGTGTTGTGTTCCTGTGGTGAGTAGGGTTTTCAGTTCAAGGTCGGTAGCGCGCTAGTGACAATATGGTATTTACAAGCGCCCATAGGTTACGGCAGTCGCTTACCATCGGGCAGGCCGTACGGTTGTTAAAAAAAGGAGTTTCAATTATTCATAGGCGATGTTAACCGTTTCCTACCGTGAGGTAGGCCGTCTGCCTGTTTGCTGTCCTTTTGGTGTAAGGGGTGTCGAATTACATCTTTAAAGCTGAGAAGCGACCGTTGATTGATTACGATCTATCGGTGGTCGCCGTTGCGTTAGGATTGTACTGTGCTTACCATCAGACACAGTAGGTACCTCACCTCACGGACACTGATGGATTTTGTCACGCGGGATCATTTGAATATTATTAGCAAATTATTAAGTTTGTGATTAAATTGGATAAGATAAATAGGTAATTGGAATATCATATAAAGTTACCGTTATAATATGATGAATAAAGAAATATGAATTATGAAATACGATTATGACTTGCAATTGCAGAAATGAAGGAAGAATTTTATATGTCTTACTTCGTGAATCTCCTCATCTGCAATCAATATTTCATTATTATTCTGTTTATTAGTCTACTCAATAAGTTCAAAAAATATTATTTTTGTGACTTAAAATACGTGCGTCACATCGTTGCATTCGTAATATGATTTAGAAAAATGTGCGAAAATTTCAAAATTCGCAAATAACCAATTAATGCTTCAGTTAGATTGCTTCGTTTTTTACAAATTATCTGCTTGAAAACTATTGATGCTACAGAAATTTATTAAACGATTTTTAAAGAAGAGCCAAATTTTCCAAAAAAGACAACTTCAGGGACTTCATCTCAATTATTAATGAAGATAGGACTCCGTGTGGTGAGCGCTGTGCCGTAACGCTGGCACGCAAATATTTTTTCATGTTGTTAAATATCATTGGAAAAATATGAAATAAATGATGTTACCTAGTGCCATGATGTTCTCTAGTGTCAAATGGAGTCACGGGGTCTGGTTTCACTTGAGGGAAAAAAACTCCTGGATTTTTTTGTTGATTTTTCATAAAATGCTCTTATTGTTAAGTAACTATTTTTTTAGAGTTATCGATTACCCTTAAAATCGGCGCAGCTACGGGTATAAAAACTTTTACTATACTTTCGTTAGTAAAATTTTTACTGATTCAAAAATGTTTAGAAATGTATAATCTGTTATCTAATTTATAATTTTAAAATTTCAACAGCAATTCTCAGTTAAGATGAGCTTGTCGTCTCTTTTCCACATAAAGGAATATGTTGTCAATTAGGGGGCAGGGTTGAAGCCCTTTGTAGCCTTATTGTAAAGACGGAACTGGGCTTACTATCAATATGCCACGAGGTCCGTCAAAAGATTCTAGAATCTTTCTTAGATTCTTTCTTTCGTCGAATTCTACAATCAGTATACAGAAATAACGGAATGGAACTGGTAGGTATGATGAAAACCTGTTAGTGTGACTGGGTTTCACAAAATCTTTGCTTCAGTGCTTCCCATTACCAATAACACAATCTCACCTACCACCTACCAGAACACACATATAGGTGCTTGGCGACAGATTTTCAAGTTGAGGGTGGTAGCTAGCCAGATCGACATTAGATCATACTATGGTTTCATCACAATGTTTTCCGTCACCGAAAAGCTCCGGTATTATTATAGGATTTGAGCTCACGTCGATCGATGCTGTGTTCAAATATGTCATCGTCGCTTCAAGACTTTCTTCAAAACGTAAGAAGTTAACGTCGTGACGTGACGCTAGTAGCAATATTAAAAAGCTTAGTGTTTGTTTGTGTGTTTGAACGCGCTAATCGCTAGAACTACCACTCAGATTTGATTTTTTTTTTTGCATTTTATGTCCCACTAGCTGTGCCCGTGGCTTTGCTCACGTGGACTACAGAATGCCCGCGCTAATTTTACTCCCCCGCTCCCGGTTATTTTAATGACAAAAATGCTTATTGTGGGTGTTACTTAAGAGATACATCTATACTCTCCCAGTCTTTTTTGTAGGTCTTTTTAATACACATAATGTAGTACATTAATTTGCTATATCTCTTATGGTTTACTCAGCATAAGCCATTTAAGCGCCCGAATTGATTCACCATGACCAGTTAATTTTATTTGTGCGGATCCCTAATTCTTTTTCTAAAATAAAATTAGCCTAAGTTACTCCGTAAATCATAAGATATCTATCAACGAAAGTCCCATCAAAATCGGTCCAAACGTTTCGGAGATTAACCGGAACAAACAGACAGACAGACAGATTGACAAAAAATTTAAAAATGGGCTTTTTATTATAGTTGTCGTATATACTTTCATATGCATTTAGTAAAAACCTGTTATTTTGAAATTACAAACAGACACTTGAATTTTATTAATTGTATAGATTTATTGAGGAAGTTTAAAGACTATATAACTTCACGCTACTATCCTAAAGAGCGGAGTAGGTAGCATCTACAAACGTTATGAAATCTGGCAAGCTGTAGGCAACTACGGCAAGTAAGAACAACGATAGACTACACGGGTACGTTGGTGACATGGTGGTGCATGCGAGAGTTGGTCGAATAAATTTAACACGGATGAAACCTTGGGGCACATCTAGTAAATAATAAATCGAATAAGATATGACGTATGCAAATATACTGCACCTACCTAAATACACAAAGCGGAGCATAGCGTAATAACCGGTTTGCATAAGAATACATTTCCCGCATTTCCAGCCGCATTAAAACCTACCTATACCTGAAGTAAAGAGCAGCGAGCGCTCAGCGCATGCCGAATTAGCTCATTACTGCAAGCAGCGCCTTCACCGGGTTTCCCGAGATTTATCCTACCGTTTTCCGTATTCGAAATTTAAATGAGACCATTAGCTGTTCAGTTCTGAATATTGAGGAGAAATAGTGCTCACATTTCAAACACTGCGATTTAAATTTTGACAGTGATTTCAAACGTTTGGCTTATTTCGTTTTATAGTGTATCAAAACCGTAATTAGGATTGTAGGCGATGGTTTCAAGTTCAATTCTCATTTCACGGAAAATAATATACATAAAATTAAAATTTCTAAAATTTGTAGTGTTTTACATAAAGTGGATTGCTAAAATCCTCCAAATTTCTTTCTAGCACAATGCCATGGGCGAACAGACGAATCCGGTTTACGTTTTATTACGTATAATTATAAAGTTCATACCGAATAGGAAAGAATTGATATCAAAAAACTTTAGAAGGAGAATTTAAATACTTTTAAAAATATAATTTTATTAATAATCTCTTTTTTTGGGTAACCACGACCAAAGAAGACAATAACGTAAGTATAATATGCAGACGAAAAATTGTAAGTAATTGTGTTATTTCTAGTTGTAGCTGGAAAATAATATATGAATACGTAATTCAATTGAGACACAAAATTTGGTTCATATGTAGAAGAGGTAATTGCGATAGTTAGCTGGCGATGGACATGCAGCTCTCGGTTCAGCCTGGTATGGAGTGGTCCCCGCGAGTGACGTTGAGTGATGCGACTGACTGCTCGGCATCACCGTAATAGGGCAAATAAGACCTGCGGCGTGATTCTCTGAACCTTAAATTAGCATCTATCTCCTACTCGTTAGCCTAGTAGTATGCGTAGGTACAACCGACTTTTTTTATAATAACAAGGTAAATAAGTGACGAAACCGTGCTTGAAGTTAAGCACTTTAGGTACAAACCAACAACAGAGTCGATTATCGACTGTCTTATAAAAACAAAAATAAATACGCTTTCAACACAAGTTTTACTAAACAGTGTCTAAGATTTAAAACCTTGTTAGACATGTGTTTAAAAATACTTTATTACAAAATCGTGTCTAACCGATGTTTAGCTAAACTTCGTCCGCGTGGAATTTCGTATGCGGCCGGTACTGGACATCGCTACCTTAGTTTATTTTATTTGCATTAAGCCCATTTTAAAGTAGCCTAAGTTACTTCTTATAACAGCAGCTATCTGTCAATGAAAGTCCCGTCAAAATAAGTCCAACCATTTCGGAAATTAGTCATAATAAACAGAAAGACAATTTTTTTTTTTTTGAAGTGAAACTTCTTTATCGACGTATGGGAGAAATTTTTGTAGCAATCGTCACGTTTTTCGGTTACGCGCCATGTTGCTTTTTTTATCAAAGTTTAGTATAGTGACGTAAAGAATATAATATAATATATTATAATAATAACAACAATATATTAGTTTTGAAGTTTGGTTTGAAATAAGAATAACAATATATTAATTTGAAAGTGATAAAATAAAAAGACTTATTCAAATTTAAGTGAATTTACAAAAAAGTGAGAGTGATTATATATTTCGTTTTATAAATTCAACACGTATGAGCATGATTTTAATATTTCTTTGAGGTTAATCTCACTTTTTATTGTAAGTATCAGTGAATGTATATAAATCTGTTAAAATTAGCAAGTATTCATAAATATGACTGTAAATCTAGTGAACATTATTAATTCTAAAAACAATAAAAAATATAAATTAAATAATAATTTAAAAATAAAACAAAACACGATTAGAAAATAAAAATATGTATACGTACATCTTTTTTAATTATTCGTTTTTAATGATTTATTTATTCATTTTTAATTTTATAAAATCGTTGCATTTCTACAAAATTAACTGTCATCATATAATTGTATTACTTTGAAAAGATAATTCCAATTATTTATTCATAACTTGTAAATATAATACAATAAATAAATAGCAATGATATTATTATAAGAACAATGATAAAATAAATTACTCATTAATTGTATGCATGTCTATAATAATAAAATAGCTTTAATTTAATACGGAAAAAATTGTTTTTCTTAAGGCTTAAGCCTTATCTACCCCATTTTCGTGAAGTTGCAAATAGTAGAAAAATGATATGTCGTAAAGTAGTTTCACTTCTTACCTGTGTACTCTGGTACACACACACATTTTTTTTTACGTACCGTATATTTCATATGCATGTAGTAAAAATATGTTATTTTAACCATTACACACAGATACTTCAATTTTACTATTTATATATGTATAAATAACATACATTAAAACTATGTTATGAAAGCTTTTCGAAGAATTTATAAAATAAATAAATAAACTGAGCAAAACTTGTATTATGGTAACCATGTAACCTAACAGCTGATATACTATAGTTAGGTAGATATATAGATATTTAGCACCCAGATACACAACTGACAATTATGGTCATCACAGAAATGTTCATGTGCCCGCGATCCATCGGTTCAATGAGTAACACTACACTACTCTAGGCATTGTGACATGAGTCATGTAAACAAAATCCAGACAAATCTTGTGTAATAGTCTCACAGCGTAGGTGCCAAAACGATACTTTTATCAAAGAAAATCTGAAACGAAATCTTTCTATCCAAATAAAAAGACATTCAGTTATTTTTTGTTGGTTTTACCGGTTTTCGCCCGAGGCACGGGTCAAACGCTCTGAGACAAAGCGCGGCGTGGAGGCGCGCGCGTCGTGCCGCCCGCTTAGTTCCGCGTGCCGAGCGACTATTCCGCGCTAACCGCTTTATTTAACAGCTAGCAAGCGCTTTTCCATCATTGTCTATTTGTTATGCATTCCTAAACAAGGTTTCAAATATAACTAATTGTTAAAATTTTATAATTATATGTAAATATCGGGTTTTATTTATTACTTAAAAACCCCTAATTTAGATAAATCTATACATATAAAAAAATGCTTAGTCCTGAATGACTGACGGATCAACGCCCAGCCTAAACCGCTGAGCGTAGAGTCCTGAAACTTGGAGGGGGTGTTCTTTGTATGATGTAGGCTTCCGATAAGAAAGGATTTTCTGAAATTCTACCCCTAAGGGGTTGTAAAAGGGGGGACAAGTTTGAATGGGACAACGTGATTCCTTGGTCCAATCTACTGCATAAACCTTTTTTAACAAAATTGATGGAAGAAGTGTTTCGTACTTTATTGAAATTCATCCCCTGACGGGGTTAAAAAGGGGTACAAAGTTATTATGGCGGTGATTCGCTTCGCAGTTGATATCAATACTCTTTAGTGTTTTTGATTTAAATTACATTTTATTTTGACACAATTTTGAAAACTCAATCCGATTTTATTTAAAAAGGTTGAACTCACTTAAAAACAAACCTGAGCAAATACTCTTTAAAATTGGAATGTCTCGAAAGTCACCGTACTATATTATTATACTATTTCCATTTGTTTATTTTCTCTATGGACAGTTCTAATTTGATAGTTGTAGTGTTGTGACCAAATGAGTAATGATATCGATCTGATTGAATATCGATATGAAATAAGTAGAGACGAGTCATCAGATTTTGATTAAAATAAATAAATAAAGATTACCTGTCGTTATAATTATTTCGTTTCATTGTCGAGTACATACCTATATACTTATTTTACAACTGCTTCGTAAATTTTGAAGAAGTTGGCATTATCAATCAATAATTAATACGTGTAACATCTTGTAATGAAAATAATATTAGTTAATAAATTTGTACAAAAGTATTCGGCAGTAGTTTAGTTTCTTACATTTTGTAAAAAAAATATTGGGTCTGTTATCGTGTTACGTTTATCGTTATAGCTCCATCCCTTTCAGTTTGGCCAACTCTGGTATAACCTTGTACGTGTGTAAACGTCATATTTTTATTAAATAATGCATACATAATGTGAAAAAGACGCTCGTTCAAGTTTTCACAGGAGCTGTCATTGAAAAAATAAAGAAATGGAAATGGTAATAGAACCTCATTTGAAGGTTTCTAAGCTTAAAGAGGTTATGCACTTTTAGGACACGGCCTCATAGGGACGTAAAGTTCGAAATTTGAAATGGCAGGGACTTAAAAATTTTGGTTATAATTATACGAATCATTCCATATTAAAAAAAACATGTAAAATCTATACTAATACTAATAATACAATAAAGGGGAAAAGTTTTTTGTTTGTTTGTTTAAACACACTAATCTCTGGAACTACCAGTCAGATTCGAAAGGTTCTTTTTTTATATGATAACCAGACTGACGAGAAATAGTATACTATAACATTAGGTTACAGTTTCTAGCTAGCCTTAAATATTGATTTTTTGTTACGTAATTCGGAAGTCGTAGCCTTCGTGAACTCCTTTAGCCGCATGCACTGGCTTAATGGATAATTTTTTTTTTGATACGCCAATACAATGTTCTACAAAAAAAAAGGCCATTAGTATATATAAAAATAGTCAGCGATAGCATATATCTATCTCTTATACATGAGCCACAATAAGCTATTTTGCAATTTTTTTTTTGTTGAAGATTAAAAATTAATTTATGAGCATTATTTTTAAGCATGGCATATTAATCCTTACAAACAAAAGTTACTTCATCATAAAGACAATTTATAATGAAGGTAAACTTCGTCTTTTACAGCATGATATTTGTACGCATAGTTTGAGAGATAATACAAAATTAAAATAATTCAACACTCGGCTCTGGGCTGTCTATAGTAGTTGGCTGCGCGAACGAGCCGGGCGATCCCGCGATGTGACCGTCTGGCCGCCCGATAAAAATATTGTCTTTATTGAAGTAGGTACTTTAAATGATCAGTTAGTGATTTCTTTTAAATTATATGCTGGTGAAACCGTGGGCCACAGCTAGTATTATATAAACCTTTATAAATGATCTGAATCAGTATTATGTACTTTTCGCATTTATAAGTAAACAATGACAGTGTAGTTCATAATTAACATCATTAATAATATTTTGTAGCCTATCATAATTATTCTCACTTCTCGCAAGTACAAATTATTTTAATTTTTCATTATCTCCTAAACTATGGGACCAAATAACAAACTACTTATAAAGGGCAAAATTGAACATCATAAAATTGTCCTTATAATGAAGTAACTTATGTAATAAATAAATAAATGTCTGAAAATAATGCTCATAAATAAATATTAAATGTTCAACAAAAAAAATTCGCAAAATACCTTAATGTGGCTTATGTGTAAGAGAATAGGCATATGCTATCGCGGACTTTTTTAGATATACTAAGAACCAATATTTTTGTAGAACACTGTACTTAAGTATCATTAACAATTACGCCAATGCACGCGGATAAAGCAGTTCGGGAGCGCTTCTACTTCCGACTTACTTAACAAAAATGAATATTCAAGGCTAGCTGAGAGTTGTAGCCTAATGTTAGATAGCTTATAATATTCTTCGTGAGTCTGGAATCGAATCGAATAATTTTTCGAATCTGACTGGTAATTTCAGAAATTAGTGTGTTTAATCAAACAAACAAACAAAAAAAACATTTCGGCTTTATTAAATTATAGTATAGATTTATAGATTGACAATTTCTTCATCATTATCATAAGACATTTTCCAATTACGTATAAACTATATTAGCTGTGCCCGTGGCTTCGCTCACGTGGGCTACAGAATGCCAACGCGAATCTTGCTCCCCTGCTCCCGGCTATTTTAAAGACAAAAATGTTTATTGTGGGTGTTCCTTAGAAGATAGATGTATACTCTTCCGTACTTTTTTGTAGGTCTTTTTAATGCCTACATTTATGTATTACATTAATTTGCTATATCTCTTATGGTTTACTCAGCATAAGCCACTTAAGCGCCCGAATTGATTCACCATGAACAGTTTTTTTTATTTTTGCGGTACCCTAATTCTTTTTCTAAAATAAAAGTAGCCTAAGTTACTCCTTATATCATCAGCTATCTATCAGTGAAAGTCCCATAAAAATCGGTCCAACTGTTTCGGAGATTACCCGGAATAAACAGACAGACAGACAGACACACAGACAAAAATTACAAATTGAGCTTTTTGTTATAGGTATCGTATATACTTTCATATGTATATAGTAAAAAACTGTTATTTTGACATTACAAATAGACACACACTTCAATTTTATTAATTGTATGTATTATGATAATGATGTCAGGACTCATATTATCTAAAAACCTTTTATATACAGCCTAAGGCACACCGGCACAGGTAGACCTTTCCGGTAGACTGTAGCATGTGTGGCAGGCTTTAGGAGTTTTGTATGAGTATTTCAATACGAGAAGGTAAGGTTCATGCGATGAAGGATCAGTGGTAACATGTCCGAAAACCGCGTCGATCAACATGGATTCGATTACTACAATGAGCCTGAGCTGTCAATGAAAGAAAACATTGTGCCTAAACCATTGCTTGTCACCAGTGTCAGGCCAAATGATAGTCGTTAAATAGGTTTACAACTATATTCCAGGAATCGGGAACACAGCTTTACATTAACATATATCAAATCATGATGACATAGATTACTAAGTATGGTTATTGTTAAGAGGAGACTGTGCCCCTGGCCGATCGGACAAATACTAAATACTATGGACCTCTCGCTGCGCTACCTCACTAAAGGCGTCGGTCGGTCTGTCACAAACGCTGTAAGCCGGCCGCCTTATTACGTATTTCGCAATAGCAAAGCGATAGCAGTAATCGCTAATTATTTGCTTCTAAATTGCTAATATATATTACGTATCACCCATAACAGTGCCATAGTAGAGCGGCGACAGTTCTGCCTCTGTAGAACAATTAATAACCTAAATGTGCACTATTCTCTATAGATTTGGGAAGATTTTCGTATCACGTAAGACTTTTGGAAACAATCGTCACGCCATTGGAGAGCAATTTGATTTGTCAAATTACGATAAACCTTGTAGTGATCTTTTGGCTGATTGCTGATCGTTCTGCTCCATAATTATTAGTAATTTATACATTTTTTGTGTATATTGATAATATAGATATCAAATGGATGCAATTATACTACCAACACTATCCTGTTTGATTTTACGAACCTTCATAGTTCATTTATTACAAACATGAGTACCAAATATTAAGTGTGTGAAGTGTAGGTATAGCGATAACGAATGACATTAATAATGATTGAAGTAGCTTGTTATTTTGGTTCTTAAGAAATATTATTCAGTTTTCACGAACACTCATCCTGCGTTATCCTACATAAACCAATTCCATAGTAGTCAATTTTAGCACAACTGGGCTAATGAGGCAGATATGAAGTTATAAATTGTCGATATTAAAGCACCAGTTGATCACTTGAGAACCAAAAAAATACTGATCTAAACGGCCTGAACCACTTAAAGCCGTACTGAAACAAAAGCTTCGCATTTTTCGAAAACGGAACAAAAGACAAAAAAAAATCGCTTGTCTGTAAAGTCGGTTTACTGACGATAGTTGAACGTGACAACGTCATAAGAAAATACTGATGGAATGGTATCATTTTTAAAAAGAAAATTTTAATTTTATTTATAGTTTTGTCAATTATAGCGTAACCTACAATCGCTGCACTAGCGGACCAATGCTATATTTATTTGAATGATGAAAGCACGAATATTCGACAATATGTCACTGAACATATATTTAATATCGAAAGAATCATTACCTTTATCGCCGCAATTATCGTTGCTATAAACAATTGACACCACATTCACTTTTCACTGCACTTCATACTTGACGAAAACATGTAAATGTATTATTGTATAGCAGCTGTCCACGCGGACGAATCGCTCACTCAAATAGGAGAGAGACAGATGTCGAACGCTGCCGAACGCGGAGGCCGATTGTGCCTCTTTGTCGCTCGTTCCGCGCTCTCGCTTGCACTTCAAGCCTTAAATGGAACGCCTCAGAGCGAGGTAACGCCGCATGAGTCATGTTTTTGCTTATAAATTATTGTTTACACATATAGTCTGATAACTTTGTCTGACGTTTTTTGCTATGCCAGTACTTGTTTTGTATTATTTTATGTATTCTATTCATATCTTCTTCTATCAAACTTTTTCGTCAACACTAATCGCTTTCCGTTTACTGGCCATGTTTAACAGTTTCAAAGTAGGTTTACGACTGATAATACGATAGGTACCCAGTATGCTTGATCGAAGACCATCACTTCCGAGAAAACAATGCGTCATACTGCACGTGTTCAAGGCAATTAAGGATAACAAAAGCTAAACCGACCTCGGATGTTTCGGAGCTTCAAAGTCTTTTGTTACCTGATAACATAACATAAACAATAATACCGATAATAAATATTTACTGTCTAAAAATATGATATAAAAATATGATGTCTTCGTAATAGAGAATGGCGTATCGCTATAAAGTGTTTCAATATGTGGGTTTTAACGCAAACCAACCAAGTTGGGCTCACTTTAACGTTATAGGGAGTTTATCGTTATAAAGGATAACGTTATAAAGAGTTTACACTGTATTTAGATAATCAGCTCGCGGGTCTATCATCGTTTGACGCCGGACACCGCCTCCAGCGCTGCGTTGACATCGTATCGATGGTCACTCTGGGGAAACGTCTAGCGCGTCAGTTTTATCCCCGCACTCTTTAGACAATAGTTTAGTAAATAGGTGATTTGCAAAATATTTCATAAACATTGAATAAAATATGGAGGACCAGATATTTTGTAGTCTTTTTCTCGTAGAGGAGGACTACGATGATCTTTTGTTACAAATGTTGCTGAGAAAGAAACGAAGGAAAAGGTATCACCACCTATTTGTAAAAAGAGAGGCTAGGTGTTGCTTTAATAAATTGATAAAAAACATTTATTTGAGGAAACAAAAAATGTTTATATTTTAGAATACTATTCTTAAAGTTAAAGTTACTGGCATCGAATAAAATTCTGTTTCCTTTAACTATTTCCACAAGTAATTCATTCTTTTGCTTAGTAAATTTCACCATTTTTACGTGGCATCCGTACGCTGGAATGCTTCAAAATGACTGCAGAGGCAGACACGGCGCACGACCTACAAACGTGACGCACAGCATATGTACAACGCGTCAGGCGTTCATAAGATACCACTGTAGTACATTCCCATTGTAATCATTCGTCGGTCGCGAACAGCGTCACGCCAGACGCGGCCTAGAGCGTTTGTGACAGAAACGCCGCGCCGCCTAAGCAATATGCCGCTATAGATTGTTTTCTAATGCCCGTCTGGCTAGCTACCATCTTCAAGTTTAGAATTTGTCGTAAAGCCCCTATTATGTGAGTTCCGGCAACTGCACTTGAGAACAAGTCCCTCTCTATGCTTAGTGTGTTACCATTACTACATTCGGTTGCATCATCATTCAAAAACAAGTGGATTAGGTATAGTCAAATGCTAAACCTATAAAGTATATATTAAAAATGTAAGGTATCATGTGGCAGAAGGAAAGACTGTTTCTTTGTGTACGTTTACGGTAAGTATGAAGAATTCTGAAACTAAGAGATAGAGAAATATGTCCTAAGTAAACCATATCGTCGATTTTAAACATAAAAAAACTACATTCATAGATTTAAAAAAAGTCTTATACACTAGTCGTAACGCGACCCAGGTCATTTGACTTGTCATTTAATTACAAAAGTAAATAATGTAAGTAAGTTGTATGGAGTAAACGTTGCTATAAAACCCTGTACCTTCGTAGCATATAAATATATATAAAATGTACATATATGTAGACAAAACTAACTGTGCCCGCGGCTGCGCTCGGGTAGACTACAGAATGCTGTCGGTCGGGCACACGTGCGAATCGTGTTACCCCAAGTCCAGGTTATTTTAAAGACAAAAATGCATTTTTCAGTGATCCTTAGAAGATAGACGTATTGTATTGTATTGTATTGCTGACATTTTTGTAGGTCTTTTTAAGATCTACAGTTAAGCGCCTCACAATCGTGGTTTTTTAAATTAATTTTTATTTGCGTGGAACCCTAATTCTATTTCTAAAATAAAAGTAGTTTTTTTTAGAACTGACTATACGATTAGCCTTAGGGACCCTGGAGCCTCTGACGGCTTTTACAGCTTTAACGGGCTTGGGGACGAGCGCTTAGGGCACTCACCCGCGAAAATAAAAGTAGCCCAAGTTTGAGTGTAAGAACAAAAAGAACGGATAGACAGTCAAAAATGTAAAAAATTCGTATTTTGTTATAAGTACCGTATATTATTATTTATATGCATTAAATTTAGTAAAAAGCTATTATTTTGACATTACAAGCGAACACTTCAATTTTATTTATTTGTATACACAGATTAAATAGACAAGAGATAAACTTGTGCGCCCGTTTTAACTTTAAAAACTTCTTGTAAAGCAACTGGTTGGTAACCAGGCATGAAATAAATTCCGGTCAACAATGACTCAAAGCGGTTACGTATGACTGTTTTTCAACTAACCACTGATTTTAGATTACTAAACATAACGGTAATCGTTTGTTATTCGAGCTCTGTAGATTATATTACATAGATGGTCGAAGGTGAAATCTTTTAACTCAAAATTTATTAATTTTTGGATTTAGGGTTCCAAAGTCAACAAGGAACCCTTATAGTTTCGCTATGTCTGTCGGTCTGTCTGCGGCTTAGCCAAATATTTTTAGTACTAGAAAGCTGTAATTTGTTATGGGTATACATACAATACAAGTAAGAATCACGAAAATAAAATCTTGAAAAAAAAAAATTCTGTACCTTCCCTATAAGTAAAGTGGGGATGAATTTTTTTTTGTCTATCCTATGTTGTGGTGTGATGTTGGATAGGTTGTTCAAACCTGTTGAACCTGGTGTGAAATATCATTTTTTTTTATACAGGGATCCATTTGAGAAATATTACGCTTTAAAGTACTATTTTTTGTTAGAGTCAAGTGACAAAAAAATATTTTCGAATTCAAATGGTAGTTCTTGAGATTAGCGTGTTTAAACAAACAAACAAATTGATTAATAATATTATTACGAAATTTAGATTAATTTATAATATGTTTATTCGATTAAAGTAGTATTTTTTGAAGTATTTTGATTTTTTCTTTTGGCTGCTTGGTATAATATGGTTGATGATCACCCTTGATGTAATATTTCAAGTTTCTGAGTCACCTATAAGTAGCCTAGATTTTTGGTGAGTAAGTCAGTCAGTAAGTCATAAAAATGCTACTTTTCAGACCTTAATAACTCACAAACTATAATAGATTTACTAGTGTAATTTTGGGTTCTAGGTGTTCAAGGGTGGTTTAACGTTTAAAATTTGTAGGTCTAATAGCTTTTGACTTATGGAGGGGTCGACAGTAGCCCGAAATGATTCGTGTAAATATACACACTGGCCGGTATCGCCCATTTCGAACTTGGCTGACACAGTACCGTGTGTTTAGAAAGGGAAAATAAACAATTATGTGTTTTCAAAATTATCTATCGGGGAAAAACAAAAAAGTGATCGTGAAAGGTCGTTTTACAACAGATTTTCAATTAATACAAACTAAAGGCAAAGACAAAGTTAGGCGTGTAGATTTAATATACAAATAAAAAAAAACATAAAATGTCTTTATAATAATATGTAAACCCTTATACTCAAACCACCATATTTTTACTGCTATTATTTAATTTTGCAAATACAGAACTTAAAAAACGCGTACATAGGCATTGACTTATATATTACCTGAATTACCACATTATAAATCAATGCCAAACGGCCATTTTTAATATCTGTAAATTGATATGAGTATTTTTGGTAAGTTAAGCTTTTAATATATTCTGCCTATCCTATCTAAAAACTCTGTGCACGCCGATGTTACCTAATTATGTTTGTGAATGTTTACAATTACAGAACCCTCGATGCACAAGTCCAACTCGCATTTGGTCGGTTTTTTTATTTAAACATGAAAACTTAAGGCATAGCACAATAATACTACGAACGAAAATACTTTCATCATCAAGGCAATTTCATGAAGATAACCTTTGCCCTATAAAGTATGATATTAAGTCCTTACTACCCGTGCGCAATAAGTTGAGACCTGGTGGCGGTGACGCCACAGACGCATGGTTGTACTGTGCACAAAAAAATATCACAACAAGTTTCCACCCGTAATTTCGTCTCTGCTATTTTTTTTTTATGTATGGAAACTCCCGTTGCATTCCAGGCGAGTCTCAACTAATCGCGCACGGGTAGTACATATGAAATTAGCCTTTTTTATGAAAAGTAAAACAAAAAAGATATTATGAAATTATACATTTAATCAATCGAAATATGTACCATTATTATCTATGCATTTTTATCATTTATAGGTAGTTCATTGATTTCATTGCTAAAAAAATTGTGGGAGCGAGAATCAATAAAATCTTTGAAGGCGGTTTGAACAGCCTCATCGGACATGAATTTTTTCCGTGCAAGAAATTATTTAAATTCCGGAAAAAGTGGTAATTTGTTTGAGCAAGGTCCAGGGAGTATGGTGGGTGTCAGAGACATCCCAACCGCAGTTACTCCAGTTTAGCGACCGTCTGTCGTGAAGTATGGGGGCCTAACGTTGTCCTGAAGCAGCAGTGAGCTAGAGAGATTGAACAGTCTCGGTTTTTTAACGGCTAGCTTTTCAATTGCAATTGGTTTGCAATTGTTGACAATACAGATCTGCCGTTATCGTCTGGCCAGATCTTAGGAAGCTGTAGTGTATAACACCAGCACTGGCCCACCAAACACTCACCAATACCTTTTTCCGAGTAAACTTTCGCTTGGGACAGGATTTGGCCGATTCTTCTGGGTTCCAACCTCTGTGATGAGCGATTCCGATTGTAGTGAAGGATCTATTTTTTGCCACAAGTAACAATATGATTCAAAATTCCCTCGTTAATGTGACGGTTGAGTAATATAACGCAGCACTCAATACGTGTTTGTTGGTGTGCTTCAGTAAATTTATGCAGTACCCATTTCTTGAGCTTTTCATTTTTCCAATTTGTTTCAAGCAAATTAAAATTATTTTATCAATCACACCGAAGCCCGTTGCTAACTCTGACTTGGTTTGCGATGAATCCGCTTCCACGTTTACCTTTAATTCTTCATTATTAACTAGGGTCTCCGGGGCCGTCAACGGGGTTTGTTTCGTAGGTCAAAATTTCCAGAACGGAAACGTTGGAACCAAAAACGTACTTTGCTTTCTTTTACAGTAGCTTCCTTTATACACATCATAAATCCTTCGTTCCAGCTAATTTCTGCAGCGCTGTTGCCACGGTGGAACTCATATTCGTAAATAACGCGATATTTTAAGTTTTCCATTTTGTAAAAATAACGATTTCAAAGAAAAATCAAATAGTTCGAAAACAAATGAATTATTAAATTCGAAACACAAATACACAATCTTAAATTTGAATTTGAAATTCCTAACCAAACGCCAGATATTTGAGATCAAAGTGGCCAGTTCAACAAAACGCCAATTTCCTACTTCAATATACTCTTAGTTTAGGAGATAATGGAAAATTAATATAATTCAACACTCGGCTCGGTAGAACAGGGTGCGGTGTAAACCAATATATTTTAATATCACAAGAAAATATTAATAAAAATATTGTCTATTTAAATTATACGGGTACATACAGCTAGTAATCCATAGTAATATTATAAACGTAAAAGTAACTCTGTCTGTCTGTTACGTTTTCACACCTTAAACGCTGAACCAATGTTGATGAATTTTGGTATAGAGATAGATTGAACCTTGGGAAAGGACCTAAGGTACTTTTTGTAGCCAAAATGAAACTTTAAGGGCCGAAAATAGGAGATGAAAGTTTATATGAACAAAATATGGGAACACCAAATGCGCATGCGCGATAATGGTGAAATGACATCGGCTGCCACACCAACCAGTTTTTTGATTGTCAATCTGGTTTGTTGATTAATTGATATTGTTATACTTAATAAGAAATGCATTGTATATCTAATAATTACCTATTAAATGATAGTCCAGTATTCTTTTTAAGATTGGCTGAAGTGTTTTTAAACTATTTAAGTATGCAGTACGGCATAATGACTGTTTTATTTTATGACGCTGTCAAACCGCGGCTCGCTGGAGTTTATATATTGGATTATACAATTTTGCTTCAAGTGAATTATTTCATTGTGTTATTCTAAATGTGGTGAAAATGATACTTGTGTGAAAGTTTGTATGAAGAACCCATTCATATTTATGCTTTTGGTAAGAAAGGAATAAAAGGGGTGTCACGCTTTCCAAAAATCCTTCCCGTAGGCGGGTACAATAAGGTATGATTTTAATTATTTTTGAAGTTTTATTGGGACGGTTAATGTGTTGGATTCATATTGGCATATAATGTCAATACCATACAAACAGTAATCATCTTGATTTTCTTTTGGTTTGTCGTGTTCCGAAATCAGCCGCTGCTTATGCAGTAATATGGCGGGTTGTTAGGGATTGCGACCACAATACACATAGTGATAAACGCATCTATGATTTTCTTTTGTTTTTGTTTTAGTGATCACGAATATGCCATTAAATTTTTTTTGTCCGTCAGTCTGTCTGTTTGTATGTCCGGATTTAACTAAAAAACGGCTTGACCGATTCTTATGAAATTTTGTACATGGGATGCTTATATCATCAGTCAGTTGATAGGGTATAAGAAATTTTAATATTACTTTTAGATAATGTAAAAAAATTTAAATTAAAATAATATATTTTCGTTAACTCAATTATGTACATGGGATGTATAAGTCATTCCATGAATGATATGTAATGAGAATTTTCAATAAAACTTTTGGGAATCGTAAAAAATAAGATTTAAAAAAAGAATTGAAATTTCATTAATTCTTTACCGATTTTGATGAAATTTTATACACGGGAAGTCTAACTATTTACATAATTAATGGGCTATAAGAATTATCCATATTACTTCTTATATAAAAAATTCCTATATAAATTATATGATTTTATACTTGTAACACTGAATAATGTATTTTTGTGTTTTGCATGCCTGGCAACTCTTACCTGTACAGAAAAGATGTCCGATGATTGTAATGTGTACCTAAAGTTTGTGAATTATAAAAGTATAGTTTAAATATGAATGTTCAATTCATTGAACCTAATGAAAGTAGTGAACACAAGAAAAGCCAGCTTTACATCAATAAATCATAACAGAATTAAAAAAAGTAATTCAAAAAGTTTAATTTTCATTAATTCTCAATCGATTCTGATTAAATTTTGTAGACGGGAAACATACATAATACCTACTATAACTGAGAGGCTATAAGAATTAATAATGCATTAGAAATTGTACATTACAATAATAGTTTTTTTAGTTAAATGTAAGGTTTCTCGGAAATGACTCTAACGATTTGAATGTAATAGTAGTAAAGTATATATTGATAGATGTGTTCTCTTTGCTAGACACCAAGCAAAGCTCGGTCGCCCAGATGTTGAAATGAATACCGGGTTGTTTATACGTTTCAAAAATACCTCGAATGTTGCCTTTTTAGCTATAATATAGTACTGAAATGACATGACCATGCATCGTGCAGTGGTATGTAGTAACAGTACAGTAAGTAACTGGTATACCGCGTACATGTAGGTGCCAGCAGCGGACTGCCCGCCAGTGGCCTCTCGTGTAACCCAAGCCGCACTAAGCGTAAGTACTCGCGCAGTCGCGCCATAACATAATTAAAAATGATTTAAGGCATTCGCTCCGGCTGCTTTGTTTCGCGCATTATGTTTCACTTGTTCTCGTCGTATTCGCCATTCGCAGTCGTACCACCGCGGCACCGCACCGTTATTAACGCGCCCGCTCTTAATTCTGTCACAGTTTTTTATAACCCTTTTGTATTTATTAATTCCCTTTCGGCTCCGGTAGCGCTATGCTTCTCGGAAAACGATTTTGACGTGACATTTCTTTGGCCGCGCCGTGTCCCTGCGTTAATGAAGCGTCCGATTTCGGCGCCGGCAATTAAAAAAACAACGAATATTTTGAATAATCAAATGAAGGTCAGATGAGGTTCTTGGAACCGCTAATTAAAGGCTTTTATCGAGAATTATACCGCCTGGCATTAGATATTTGTACAAGGTATTATGTGACCTACTCACCTAATCTACTAACGAAATAGATTTATGAAATTGTTCTAATTAGATTATTTACATTTTTGAACAAAGATTTTAAATAGGAGAAAATGTTTCTCAATATTCATGGCTTTATGAAAAATTTTATTAGAAAGTAGTTACGTACAAGTGTGTAACTCGCACAAACTGGCGGCATGGGCATAGTTAAGGCAGTTACAGGCACAGCGTGTTAACTGTCCACTCTACAGACCTCAATGCCCATATTAGAAAAATCGACAGTATTGAAGGAATATACCGCTTCAATTCTTTTTATCTAATCGCCAAATACTAGGGGTAATTGATGAAGGTTTTATTTTGGATAGCGATTGTATATATGACTGCTATTTCTATTGTTCCTTAGTAATTATTCATTAGTAAAAAAAATATTCTCCAATGGTAATAAAACGGTTGCGAAAGGGGTAAACAATGGCGATTCGCACCACACCTCGCAGCCGCGAACGAGACCGCGACGTGCCAATATAAGCTACCAGGTCGAAAAAGTCTTTAAAATGATTAACTCCGCCTTGTTGACGGCTTGCGACCGGCTATCGAGTTTCGGGAATCCAGTAACTGAACCCTGATTGCCAAATTTGTTGTTTATGATCCCATTCAATACTGTACTGTAAACTTTGTAACAAATTGTAAAATTAACTCGAGAATTCACTTTACTTGTAAGCCATTATACCAAGTAATGTACACAAGAAATAAATTTATTAACACAACTCTGTAGTTGGTTCCCCAAACAAATAAAAAAAGTTGCATAAACATTGTAGATCTTAAAATAATATATTGTGTACATAATTAACTTTAAAGTATATTAGCTATGTATTTGTGAAATGTTGTGTCAATATTACTCCTCCAAAATACGCGATTGCTAACTTAATGTTACCTAATTTATTTTAAAGAGTTTTCGTGGTTTTAATTTGCCTATTTTTTTTCGTTTTCAGTTGTTATTTAAATTCCCTCTCTCTAAATCTAGTAAATAATAAAATTATTAAATGTAGGTATATTATTTAGAAAGTACAAAATAAAACGATTGAGTTTCTTACCGGTTCTTCTCGATGACTGGGATGTTTTCCGAACCTATAGTAATGTTTTAACGTTCATCATAAGTGCCTCCTTAGATCCTACCGAAATTGTACAAAGTAATTTTGATTTTGTTGACAGTTTGTTTCTGCATGTCGATGTCCTCATATTTTAAACATAATTAGAAATAGTTTTTAGCTATCAAATTAAATGTAAAGAACACCCAATTATACTTGTTTTATATTAATGGTTCGTGTACAATTTTACATAATAGACACGACAGTTAGAATTGAAAACGGAATTATATTTCATTATCATTTTCTAAGCTATTTATTTGAACGCGCTAACCTCTGAAACTACCATTCCGATTTTAATAATTATTTTTGCGGTTTACAGCCTATTTATTGAAGAAGGTTATAGGCTATATAACTTCACGCTACGACCTTAAGGAGCGGAGCAGTTATCATTAGCGTTAGGCAATTTGGCTAGCTGCAGGCAAGTACGGCAAGTGAGAACGATAAGCTCTTGTCGTGGTGCGTTGGAGACGACGTGGTTAGAGTACTCTCATCAACTAAATACGGGCGAAATCGTGAGGCAAATCTAGTCTAAAATAATCCTTAATTGTATCAGCACCACATACTTATTGAATATACAAGTTGTAATATTTATAATTGTTTAGTGAGCTTAATAAGAAAATCTAATATTTTCTTTAAAAAACTTCTTTTATCTCGATAAAACTGGCAATAAAAACTAAGTAGGTAGCCGTGAGTGGTGTTTGCGGTTGACGTTACCGAGTCTGTCGCGGAGGCTTTTGGTACACATCTCTCGATCCATCATGACAACAATCTATCACGGTGGCCAGCGATCACTTGGCACGCATGCATTTAGTATACCTACTAAATAACAAGAGAAAGCGATCGTTTTGCTTTCCACGACTTGTGTAGTTATTGTCCTGGGAACGACACGACGAGAGACGCCTATTTTAATACAAGACAATTTGCAAAATGAAAATAAGAGTAAAACTTAATTTTGTTTGAATTTCAAAGAATGGATTTACATTAGTGTTAATGTAGCAATGATGGTTCAATGGCAGCGTGCACGTATAACATCTCGATCGACAAAAGGGTTAAAAGCTTTTAATTTTGCAACAAAAATAAAGGTTGATTTCAATAAAAATTTCATTAAATTTCCGTCAAAACAATTTCTCCAATTACATTTATTGGTGCATTCGTTACGTCTCGGTGGGTGCACAGGTCTGCGCGGGCGCAGCACGGTAGTAACGAGTGTATAATTATCGTAGGCCGTGGCGCCGCGCCGCGCCGCGTCGGTAGCCGAAAGGCCAACTCATCGTAATTTGATGGCGTCGACGGACCCGCCCCCCGCCCGCCTTTTGCCCCCGCTGGGCCGTTGCAGTGGTCCAACAAAAAACTAATTAACACAGACGGATCACGAGCGAGCGCACCTACTCTGTTGCATTTGCAAGAACAAAATAAGACTGTTATAATGACGATCGATGACTCGATTAATTTCAATTCAATTTTTGTCTTCTGTGTTCTGATAATTTTTTTTTTTAAAGAATTTTGTTTTAGGAAGCTACTGATGTTCATATTATAATCCATGTTTCCATTTATACAATTATATTTTAATAATGAACTACTATAATGAGAGCTTTATTATTCCTAAATATGTGTGAAATATTCGCGCGGGTCAGCTAATTTTTATATTTAACAAAGACTGAATAATATCAATCGCTTTTCTTTTAAACGCTCCATTACGCATATGAAAACAAGATTCGATCCAGAAATGTCAAAGTACAATAATAGAGAGGGCACACACGCGCGACTCGCGTTGAATCGAGTGTCGACAATAAATTCCATCGATAAAATCGGCGGCGTCTGCGTCGACCGGTAATTTCTTAACGACAGCGTAACCCGGTGGCGACGCGTGCGCATACGCATTTTATTTCTCTCCCATCAAGAGGCCGACTTCGTAATAATCGTTCTCCACTCAGCATAGATGGTAATCAAGGTGACCATTAAAGACGTTCTTAATGTAACTTTTTTTGGTAGCTGAATAAGAATTAGAACGGTATTGAATATAACATGAAAGTGCGTTTACATTATATGTTTCTCCCTCCCATCACACATGGTCATCATAATTTAAGGAATAAAATTAAAAGAGAAAAAAAATTATTATTATGCGTAATATATTTTTTACCAAAAACTCTTTAAAAAATTATAAGAAGTAGAAGTAAGATATCTATATGTATAGGTTGAATATTATTATATTAAGTGAGCAGTTCTTCTATATATATATATATATGTAATTTGTTTCTCGGAAATGGCTCCAACGATTTCGATGAAACTTTGCATTTAAAAACTGTTTCACATTCCAAGTTTACCTAGATAGGTGTTTTTCTTTTTTTGTTTATAAGGCACCCAGATATTGTATATTTATACGTTGAGTGTTCCAACTTTGCAATTTGGCAACTTCAACAAAATAGTTTGAGGAGTTATTAGCATTCATGGTCTGAGCCTATTGTGCATATGCGCGTTTAGTTATAGTTACTTACCTTGACAGTAGTCAATATATTATTCAAGACAGCCGATTCCAGATGCAAGAAGTTACATAAATATGAAAATGCGCGGTTCCGCACGCGTTTGTTAAGCAGTAATTATTTACATCCCATAACTTTATTTATACACATTTATAGTATATAATTGTGGAATACTTACCTTGTACAAAATTTTATAAAAATCGGTTAAGAATTTAAATTATTTTTTTTTTAAAGATTTCGTAATGTAATATTAAGAATTGTTATAGCCTATCAATGGACCAGTGATATAAGCATCCTGTGTACAAAATTTCATAAGACACAGTCAAGCTGTTTTGAGTTAAATCCGGACATACAAAGAGACAGACAATTTTTTTTTAATGGTATATTCGTAATCAGTGTCCTTTATATAGTATGTCTATAGGAAAATTTCAATAAAACTTCTATAGACATGACAAATTTATTAACTTAGATGGAACCACATAAAATAATTATTATAGAAATGTTCTAAACTATATCCCACAGGGTCGCGGCCGGCCGTGTTATGATATTTTAAAATTGTGTTTCTATTTTTTTATCCGAATATATTACGCATAAGCGCATTCTAATGGCGGAATGTGCAAAAACAGAATGATTTTAATTTAATATTATCCACTGTCCAATCCAATTATATCCATTATATTATCGCTGTATATAAAATTTTATAGCATGTAGGTAGTGTGTATGTTGTATTCATATAAAACAAAAGTAGTTGTGGAATTTATAGGTTTTCTTTCATTTACTCGTCTAGGAATTAGGCTAATTGTTTTTTTCATCTCCCTAAATTCGTAGATTTTTGCTTATATGCACGTCAATCAATCATATATCAATTTTAAAATAACATTATATTATATACCCTGTATAGAAAATATTATGAAAATCGGATGATAATTTTTATTTAAATACGTGTTGTCAAAGTATTATAGATAATTTTTGTAGCTTATCAATTGTGAAAAATATATATACTTCCCGTGTACAAAATTTTATAAAAATCGGTTAAGTTGCTTTTGAGTTAAATCCGCAACAACAGTTAAAATAAATGGACACACAGTAAACACTTTTTTTCATGAACACTGGGCTTGTAAAATGGCTACAAGCATGTAGGACAACATTTGGAAAATTATTAGATGTACTGACAGAACTACAGATTTATTAATATAGATTGCTCAAGTTACTGACTATATATATATATTTCAGGATAAACAAAGATATTAGGCACATTGATTTCCGAGAATACCGAAATTGATTTCGTAGTTCCAGACTTATTAAGCTTTAAGCTTTTTAATTTTCTTCTTTATTTGTACAAAGATGCATGAGTGTTATTATTACTGTGTGAGATGAAACGCGTGCGACGCGACGATGAGTAAGGTCGTTGGTTCTCTGCGTCCAATGCTGCAATGGTCAGCCATTGTGTTTTTAATTGAATATAGGAAGGTGGACGAGACGAAGCGGCTACCGGCTACTGGCTACATTGTTGTAGCTATTCACTGTGCTTCAATAACTTTCTTACTAATTACCCTCGTATATGTATTAACGAGACGCAGGGCTGCTGATAGATTTTTTGTATGATGGTTATTTAATTTATTTAAAGTGATATTTTTAGTTTTAACAGATTTGAAATACTTTTGTTTTTATCTGTTTATCAAGCAAATAAAAACAAACATACAGTCGCACACAACACAAACATATTATAAGTTTAAAGCTGGGAAAAATAGTATAATATCCTTTTTTGAAGGTACACTTATTTCTTTAGGTCCGTTATGTAAAAATATGTGTGTATGGTGATTGTGTAAGTGCGAGTGTATGAGAGTTATGATTGTAACAAAAAGTCTACGCTATGAAGTTGCTTATTAAAGCTCTTGCAAGGTGCACCGTGGTGAAGATAGTCACACTCGATGTTTTGCGACACATAAAATTAAAAAAAATTCATAAATAAATAATTTAGTAAAATAACAACTCACTAGGGATCGATCCCTGTGTCGCGAGTGACTTTGGAAATATGCAATTAACGGGCACAAAGTACAATCGGAATCGGAAGTATAATTTTTGGATCATACAATTAATTGTCTCGTGTGGGATTCGAACCCACAATATTAAGCGCAGCAGTGAGGCGAGCGCTTCAACCACTACGCTATCTGTGCAGTCAACGTACTGTTACAACCCTTTATGTTTTTTTTTAAATTAGTAATATTATAAACATAACTTCCATAGATACTTTTATTATTAACTGGAATATGTTTTATATGTAGATATAGCTAATTTTATCATTCAGTTTTTTATGGTAACCATTATTACACTTATAACTACCGATTATCTTAGTTAATTCGCTTCTAAATTTAAAGTTTCGATATCGTAATTGTCGAATCATTAATCAATGTCAGATCGCAACTTTGGCATTCACATTAAAATTTTCAATTTAATTTAGTACTTAATTGGTTTTAATGTGTGCCGACTGCCGACAACCCTAAATGGCGTGTTGGTGCTCGCTCCGTGAGTAGATACGTGAAGCTATGTTACATTATCTTTAATTAAAAACCTCCAACCATCTGTAGATTAGTCAGAACGGTCACAAAAAGGGTTACGAGGCATCGAGCGAAACACCTTCATGATTCGTCACGAATCACAGATTTATTTTTACTCTCAAGGAACCCTTTGCTGGAGTTAACCGAATTTGCTGTACAATAAAAACTGGCTAATTAAGAAATGTTCGGGCTGCCGTTAAAAGTTTTTAAGCTTGTTTTATTTTATGTATGATTTGTTTGGCGTCTACCGTTTGTATTTATTACTAACCGTTTCGAATATACGGGTATGCGAAAGGCTTGATTCTGTCGTCACAAATACTTAGTAAATAATTACAAATTTTGTAAAAAAATATAATTTATATTTATAAAAGTATTACGCTTTAATTTGACTTTACGACATCAAGAATTATCGAAGAAACTTATGATTTTGTACGATTTTTGTCACCTAATTGTTTTTTTGCAAACTCATATATTATTTGCCAGTACCTATAACTATAAAAATTAGTTACAGACATTCCTGTATGAACACTCAAGAATAAAAGTCAGTAAAACAATCATTATTCGATTTGAATGATAACGATGTAAACATAGAATTATGTTATGAGAGACAAATAAAATAGTTATGTCGACAAATCACTTCTATATAAAAAGTATGTACGTACTTTGATGTATCGTAAAAAAAAAAAGAACTACGAAAGGGTTGGGAACGACACAAATTCCGCGGCATAATTGCCAAGCTACGTTCTAATGTGCGGTGTTGCGGAATGTAGCACTTTCCTCGTTAACGAGATGTGCCACCTCCATCATACTACAGAGCATTCGCCACTCCACAGTCCAGACACCGCAACGTCCGTCGTGTTTCTCACACAACTAACACCTATTTGTGGTGATGCTCATCCTTTTTTAAACTCAATACTATCTAGTAACAACTTAGTTAATAACACGCCTGTATACTGATTCAAGCAATTTACTCACAATAAATAAATACAGCATTAGATTTCTGGTACATCATCACAGTTTTCATTATGTAAGTGAATAAATCAAAATAATGCTGATGCTCATCCTTTTTTAAACCCAATACTATCTAGTAACAACTTAGTTAATAAAATGCCTGTATACTGATTCAAGCAATTTACTCACAATAAATAAATACGGCATTAGATTACTGGTACATCATCACAGTTTTCATTATGTAAGTGAATAGATCAAAATAAAGCTGATGCTCATCCTTTTTTAAACCCAATACTATCTAGTAACAACTTAGTTAATAAAATGCCTGTATACTGATTCAAGCAATTTACTCACAATAAATAAATACGGCATTAGATTACTGGTACATCATCACAGTTTTCATTATGTACGTGAATAAATCAAAAATTTAACTTATTTCCCCGCTTCTATGATTTATGCCTGTAATTTTCCGGACGGCTTCGTAAGTAACTTGCGATTTTTCTCTATGCACACATGTAATTAGATAATTTTCATGAATTTCCTAGGCCAACGAATTTGGTGGTTAGCTAATTTATGTATGTATTTGTATACCCGTTGCTACTAAGTTTTCCGTAAAGGTGTGTCGACGATTATCCAGATTTTTTCTGTTAAACCAATATTTACTAGAATTTTGATATGCAAGAAAAGTATTTATGAGTGAGGTAAATGTCGTCGAGAGAGACCCACAAAAAGATGGAGTCACGTTCTTCAGACGTTTTGCCAGAATTGGATAAAAGACATGTGTAAAAATAAAGTGAACATTTTTATCCACCAGTGGGACAATTATACAGCTAATTAGTTAATTAATTTGGTTAATTGAGTGTAAAAATATAGACATTTTATTATTTCCTTAAATGAAATATAATCAGAATTAGGTACGATATGATAAAATAAGTGTCACTAAGTACATACATTAAAATCTTGCGGAAGAATGTATCTGTATAAAAAATCATGTTTAAATATAAGCAAGCAAATAGAAAAGAAATTGAATTCATAACAAAGATAGAATAGTAAAATAAAAAATAATATTGATATTTAATTAGCCGGATAAAAACAGAATAAAACGGTAAGGTTTATTTTCACATACTTCAACTCCTTGGCTTATTAATTTCTGTCACAGATTTAATTGCTGACATCTGGCTTAAGTTTTTGAATAACGACACAACAAAAATCGACGAGACCAAAAAATGTATGAGCTGGACGCGCTCGACCAAAAAAAGGACGAATTTTAATTTATAAAGGACAGGACAAACGATTAATAATTTATTTGTATCCTTGGTTTCTTGCGCGAGATGGTCGAGCGTTAAAAACAACCGTTAAAACTTGCGACTTTGTATAGCTCGCGCTTAGCCCGAAATGCCAATTGAGAGTAGACACAAGTATACAGCGAACCGGAATGTCACTTTAAAAAACACCGCAAATAAATAAAACGGGTCGCACACACGGGCCACGAAAAAAAATTGCCATATTCGATTCTTTAATGTGGACTACAAAAAAAATAGAACCAGAGGCTGGGCTCCGATTGAAAATGAATGAGGACGAGCGCGATAGTGGAAATTAGCATTGATGTAGGATTCAGGTGCGGCTTTTGTGAGATCATATCGAGGTGTATTCTTTGCGCTTTTTACGGCGTCGGCGCTCTTCGAATATCTTTTCAGCCCCTATTACGATCCTCTCGCATTTTTTGTTGCAAATAATTACTGTCGCCCTCTGCAGTCAATGAGACCTAATACATGTATAATATTAAATTACAATCTTATAAATTCTCTCAATTGACGCCGTTTGCTTTGTCTTTGATGTTATTGTTTACAGTAAATAAATTTGTATTGTATAGTTTGTCTACATATTTATTTTATGTTACCAAAAGTATTTTTATCATTTGAAATGAAAAACTCGTTTATTCCATCAGAAAAATATTTTTAGTTATCATAAAAGATTTCAATATTCTCTAATTTTATGAAAAGATTAAAATAATACAAACTAAATATTTATGTATATTATTTATTTTACTTAAACTGGTGATATAAACAACGCAAAAATACAAGCAATAGTTAATTTTGCCAAATTATTAAGAAGAGCTATGTCGAAATAAAGAACCGTTTTAATGCCACTGAACCACGTTAGACGTTCATCGACTTTCGTCAAAATAGTAAGACCTTTAACGTCGAGACGTGATGTCAAAAAAATGTATAATACTGCCTTTGGCTAATAGATGTCGTTACATGTATCATACAAACTTTCAACCCATATTTTACAACATTAGGTATTAAATTTGTAACTGAATTGCTAAACATCAATTTTCATATATCTATCTTAAAAAATGACGGATTTTGTATAAACTATCCTAAAATCTTTTCCAAAAAAGGAACCGGCATGAAATTTTTTTCGGTCCTAGCCCCATTCGTTTGAGCTGTGCGTTGATAAATCAGTCAGTCAGTAAGGACAAGTAATTGTATTCATATGTATAGATTATGCAGACGAGAATATATGATTACATGAACAATCTTTCGAAGATGCAACAGATACCTACGCGTACATGCTGTTAGATACATATCCGATCACAAAGGACACTCCTACGGTCAGTGCTACCCATAAATTAGCGATTACGCACATACCTACAGTATAATGACGGCAACAATGGGACTGAATGCAGATGAGCCGGTGGAGCTCAGTGCTGAGAGAACCGATCGACATTTGTATGCGGTATCTAAGCACACAATTGGATGCCGGTGCGAGTCTTCGCGCTAATGGTACACTATCGAGCGATCGCTTTTCGAACACTTGAAAAGTAGCGACCGCCGCGGAATACGGACCACAAAGCTCTTTAGTGCCAGACATAAATAAATAAATGTTCTGCTAAACGAAAGTATTTTCATAAATAACTGTTTTGATGTAGGATTAATCAGCGATGTACAATAGAGTCTCAGAGATGAAGAATAAAACTTAAACACTTTAGTATGTAACAATAAATGTACCTATAGCATAAAATATTTAGTAAATAAAAATAAAATTGCTAGCAAACATTAAAAGATGAATTTTGAATTTGGCTTTTACACTCCATATTATATAGTTATGGCTATATACTATTGATTACTTAGTAAACGTCAAATTGTGATAGTGCCAATTGTGAAGTGACTCTTTAAACTCTTGAAGTTTTTTGAATCTTGGTAAAAAGATTATTTCAAAAATAAAAGATATTATTCTTGAAGAGTTTTCTTTTAACAAGAATACTCTTTAAAACTATATACAGATTTGGAAAGAATCTATAGTTGGTTAAGGCCAGAGTAATATTAAATGTATTCGAATAGAGGTGAAGTAATCAATCGAATCGAACGTCTTCTAACAAAGCACCACTTATGATCTACAGTATTGAAACGTAGATATTATAATTTTAACTGGTCAATATGTTGAATCCTAAAAGTTTCATGGCAAGGTATGGACAGAGCTCTATGCTCGGAGTATGTCTGCGCAATAAAGAAAGAAAGAAAGAATATTTATTTAATAATAAAAATACGGACATAATTAATACAACACACATTAAGCATGAGATTACAATAAAGTATAAATAATTTAATTTATAACATTACAACGTTGCCGTATAAATGCCGCCTACAATACATACAATAGAAGCAGTAACAAGATTTTATTTCTGAAAACCAAAGTAATCGACATATTTCAAGGATTAAGCCAGTCGGAGTAGCAGTGGATCTGTCATATATGTCAAAGAACTTGATCATTTGAGTAGAAAATGAGTGGGGACCGGTTCTTATTGAATTTTGTGTAACTTTTGGGCTAAAAGGAGCGTTAACTTGGGAAAAGCAGCTAAAAGCGACTAGATTCATAAAGCTGGGAATTGATAACATTGAGAGGTGTTTGTTCTAGAACCGAACTGAGTGCGTATGTTTGACACGCTTCTTTTCTATTGCGATCGAAATTCGAAAGAATCAGTCACAAATTGATTTGGGCAAGTTTATTACTCAGTGTCAATTAGTTCGTCCGTTGGTACGACATATCATTAATTGAAATGCGTTGCTTCAACAGAACAACTAAATTTTCGTACATATTTTAAGTGAAACGTAAGCATGAGATGAAAATATGTCGCTAAGCACTTGTCATTGTTCCCTGGCAACTGCATTGGAGTTGCCAGTCTCATTTCTAGATATAGCGTGTTACGTACCATCTTTCACCAGATCAAGATCACTACAAATACATAGTGTGAAATTGTGTTCACGCACTATCTTCATATTTCAAACAAAAATATAAAAAATTGTTTAAAATTGTTGTCACTCATGATTTTGCAATATATATTAGGTCAAAATATCTGGACTCAAAACCAGCTTCAATAACAATATCAGTGTAGTGCACTTGTGTGCAGTGCAGTGTAATAGTAGGTAACCAATAACGATATTTTTTTTCTTCTCACATGAAAATATTTCAATTTTACACGTTTTAAGAATACTCGCCGAAAATCAACTCGATTACAAATAAAATATCGCTAATGATTTAAAAAAAAAATCCAAAATAGTTAAAAATTTAATAATTTTTTCTCGCCATGTAATTATGGTCTACGTTTGACATTATAAGAAATCTGAAATTTTAAGTTGATATTTCATTTTATAGAAGTCGCATGCTTTTTTTTAAGTATGTATTAAGTAGTGTACCAACTTTAGATGTTTCCGAGTGACCAGAAATGTAAATAACTACTCTTTTTTACTTATGATGGACATCTTAAGGAACAGAAATAAAGCACGAACATATGCGATGAAAATTGGAGAGTAGTTCCGTACGCACCCGCAAAATTTCTGTCAGTTAGTAAACAGTTAACATTTGGTAGCGCCCAAGTAGTTTCATTTCGAAGACAACAAGAACTATGTCGCCGACAACAGGTTAAGTTATAAATAAACTAAATTATACCTTTTGAAGACTACCAACAAATTTCAGTTCAAAATTAGATATCTTTAAATTCTATATCCTAAATGAAGTTACCACTGACGGTGAACGAAAAATAAGAGTACCTACTTTCAATGAAAATATATTCGTTTCAAACGGAAACGTCAATAGCTTTCCCAATGAGCGTTTATTGACTCATTTATCCTGACTATGAGCGGAATGATTAATATCCCGGATATTTCGCCTTGGGGGGAGAACTGTGGATATATCCATTATGAACTTGCAATTTAAAGTAAATATAGATGATTAATGAATGACTGAGAATAATTAAAAATATTTTTTCTCGTGTATATGAACCAAATAAATCCCGTTATATATTTTTACTATTTACAAATAATGTTTATCACAACTACACAAATTCACAGTATGATTAAGATATTAAATAAGGATTAATGAGTAAGGATTTTGTAGATCACGCTGAAAAGTACCGAAAAACCGTTTACAAAATTCAGGATAAAATTATGCACGATAGGTGAAGTACCCGAGTCCACGAAATACATAGTAATGTTTAAAAAAAGGGAAACACACTTCCGTTCAATTTATCTGTATAAAAGCACTAGCTGATGCCCGCGATTTCGTTTACGGTGTTTGTGATATTAACACCATAGCGAGATAGCACATCGCGTCGAGTAGTGCTTATAAAAGTCGAAGTGAATTAAAACTTTAATAACTTTTTATTGAATGAAGATATCTTGTTTTTTTATTTATAAGTATTTAAGTAGTATATCAAAATTAAAATCTATCCAGTAGTTTTTGCATGATGCGCACACAACGGCAAACCTCAATAATTTTATTTATATAGAAGATAATGGCATGCTATAGTTTCTTAAATATATAACAACTACCTAATTAAGTGAAATATATTTTGGCCTATACCTAGTAAAAAAATATTATTTTGTGTGAACTACTTAATATAAAACGGTTTGAAGTACATATAGACGACACTAGTATACAATACAATTTATATTGATAATTTTAAGAAACGTACATAGGTGGGGGGGGGGGGGGGGGGGGGTACCTAGCTTATAACATAAATGCTCGTTTTAAACAAGACTAGATAATAAAATTGTAGTTTTTACTAGCCCTTAATTACCGTCTTTGTGGTATACTTAACTCGTTTTATTGCAATTATCCGCACAGAAAAATTGATGTGATCTCTTTACATTTTGCAATTGTTTCAAAATTCAACTTCGATACTTTGGTGAGCTAAATACGACGGTAGTCTCGGCCGTAGCGTAGCAAGTGATAAATAAACCATAATTGAGAGACGGAAACAGCCAATGAGTAAATCTCGTCCGTCAATTTATTTAAATTATTTATTAGTGTGCTTCGCTATAGACACCCGCTCGAGATCGCTTTCGGTTTGCGTTCACAGAGTTCGCTCCGGACGTTCGAAGTGATACAGTGATGAGTGATGCCGGATTACGATTCCGATGCCGATATCGATACGACTAAATACTAATTGTAATAAGCTAGTTTATATCCAGTTCTAATATCCTTATTTAAATTTATTAAAGGTACAGAACGAAAATTACCGATAGCTCTATTGTCGAACTGGTTAACATTTCCGACATCGATATTTGTAACAGTTTTTGGAAAGAAGTTTAAGGCTTGCTTGCTTAGGAGTAGACTTATAGAAATCATCACATAAGGAAGAAGTGCTATGCGACTACAGAAAAATAATTGAAAAAGACGATTCCGTGCCAGGTCTCGAACCGAAGCCTTTAGCACGAACTAGTAGCATAAAATAAGTAGGTAGATTTTAATCATTTCTTGATTATTAATGTCAACACAAAAATCATAGTAATTCAGTGTATCAAAATTACTGGTTTGTAGCACAAATACACTGCTACTTGTCCTGAAAGTTGAATTAATGAATACACACAACGTTTAATATGAGAACTTTGCTTAGTATACAGCTTATTAATGACTTTGTACTGCAGTTTAGAAATTAAAAGATCGGGGCAAATTGTGACACGACTATTCTTATGTAGGTATTTTAATTTATATGGTCTTGAATTTTTTACTAACTTCATTCTTGATGGGGGTCCCCCGCCCGGAAACATTTTTTTATCGATAAATTGAATTGTCGGTTATTGTGAACACTAAGTCGAATTAGTTAATTTGTGCAGATACACAATGGACGAGGAAATAATACGCGCACTCGTTTCTACTCAATATTTAGTCGAGAGATTGTACTTGTAGTAATTGGTCGAATCTGGACGCATTTAATAATGCCCCATTGTCGTAATTCAAATGGCAATTCATCGTCGGTGAAAGAAATGATTAATTTCTTTTAAATTAAGAAGTGTGATATATATTGAGACTACCAACTGAAGCGTAGTGTTATTCGTAACTTCGTATAACTTTAATTATTCAATTAATATCGATTAATGAATGATTATTTAAGTATGAAAATGGTTTGTTAGACTCCTTTTTAAAATTTGAAGTCACATCGTATAAAATATTATTTTAAATAATTTTTCACATAATATTAGATATACATAAAATATTTACATTTATTGGAAATTGTGAAATTATTTTTCAAATATGTATATATCTTTTCATCTAATATCTCGGTGACAAATTTTTAAGAAAAAAAATTATATTTGATCTGCTGTAGCAGTTCTAAGAACATACCACCCGCATAATCATGGTAAAATTTTCAATGTCTTTACCGTAAAATATATAATAACAATAAAGTATTATATATTTTTATATAAAGAAATAAATATTGTACTTTTTTAATTAGATACGCACAGAGGTAGAAGGACATTTTTATTAAACGTTAGATTTCACTAAAGTATCGAATTTTCCAAATGATATGTCATAATGCAAGAATAATTTTGCAAAGTGTTTATTTGTACCTTCTTCATAGAATTGTACTAAACTCTTCATATAATTGATAATAAATGAAATATATTTCAGAATAATAATCAAACTAGTATGCAGCCATCCTACTTCTGGTCAAAGGTCTCATCCCGAGGGAGAGAAGGACGTAATCAACTACGCCAGACCACGAGTTTGGTGATTTCGACATATATGTGTTATTCCATCTTTCTCGATGTTTCATACAATATATTATTATTATAATATTGATATTGGCGATAATTCTGACCAATTTATTGTAAAATTAGCTGAAGTAGGTGAAGTTGTTTCTCAAAACATTTCCTTTTGTTGTTCCATTTTAGGTGTAAATTATTGTTATTAAGATGCATCTTCAAGATGTATTTTCTTCTCATGGTTTGTACCGCTTTAATAAATAATGAATCAAAAGAAGAACTTACCCGTTAATGTCAGTGATGGACCAAAAATGTTTCAACACTGCTTTCGCCAACAAATACCAGATCTGCGTCCATACCCAAGATGACTTGTCGATTGAAGAAGACAGGAACTTTTTTGTTTCTTCATCGGGATAAAGTTGGACGAACTTCTTTTGTAAATCTGGACTCAGTATATCTTTGTTTACTTGGTACCACTGAAAAGAAATCAATAAGTTAGTACATCTCATCCTTATTTATAGCTATCGCACGAGTTGTCTTATTTGAATTTTGTACAGTTAAATGTTATACTTAAGTGCAGTCTAGAAACTGGGACGGACTACTTTTGGAGCGGTTGAGCTAGGTCCCGAAAGATTAAACAGTGATCTTAATTTATCATAACAATGGAATAAAATGAATTATACCTACATATTATATAATTCTCTCTGTCTATTATTATGGATGTGAAATTAAAATTGTTAGCAATTATTGGTATTAGAAGAGTTCCATTCATTGTTTCTATGTAAAAAATATAACAAATAATAATGTAAAGTTCAAAAAGCACTGTGAAAGTTTAATTACTTCTTGTTTGTACCTATGTTATGTAAATTAATTACAGTTTGACAAGCTATTGCACCATGGGCCTAATGAAAATACGTAAAAAGAGTAATCGAGTGCAAATAAGAGAGTATAGTATGAAGGAGCGTGGAGCTCGTCACCCGTTGTGTGTTTAAGCACGCCGCCGCCGCGGCCTTACAAAGACCATTGCGCCGGCTGTTAATTTCACGCTGCCTCGAATTAACATTTCTTTACGCCACAGAATAATGAAGAATTAAAAAAAATCTCGCTTCTACATGTAGCCGTAATGACGGCGGGCGGACGGCAGACGGAACACGGACAACTCATCAAGCCGACTTAATTAATGCCCAATCGTCTTTGTATTAAAATCGAAGACGCATAAAAAACTATGAAAGGTTTGAGTTCGGACACAATCAAGAGGTTCCAACTAAAATGTTGAGTATACAATAAGGCAGAAGTCGTGCAAAAATCTCCATAATATATTTTAAGACTGATAGACTGCCAGACAAAGCACAGAACAAACTGGTGGGCATAGAATCATGAAATTTTGCACAGGACTTTCTTGTATAACTTAGATGCCATTTAGAAAGATTTTTGCAAAATCATTACCAAGAGGGTTAATCAATGGGTAAAAAAAACCGGATGATTACTGAAATTATACCGCCAAATAAAAATAAAAATGTGAAATTATAGTAACAAATTATTTTACTTCTTGTAGTCGGCACAAGTTGTAGTATAAACAATAATAACTTATGCTGTGGTGAAAATACTAGTCAATAGAACCTTTAAATAGTGAAGTGGGAATCGAGACTGACTGCCCAGGGTGTGCCAGGGACACTCGTGTACTCGCGGAGGTTGTTTTCATGCACTCTGATACAATTATAATATATGTACTTAAAATAGGTAGTTCAATCGTTATGAGCTGGAGAGATATTGCTACCTACATTTTTTACATGCTTCTTTAGAAAAACTTATTGTCCACAATAAAAGTTCACAATACTTGGTTATAGACGAGATAAACAAGTTAAAAGTCGAATTTTAAATTAATCTTTAAGTCAAAGAAAGTGGATAAAAATTATAACTAGAAAAATTCAGTACAACAACATTGTTGTCTTGTTGAAAAGGTATGGCGGAAAACAATTTAGACAGCAATTGACTAAGAAACCTGATTGAGACTAAATTAATACGATACAAAAATATGAAGCAGTAAAATTTTTCAGTTTCAGTTTCCTTTCCACTGGGAAACTGGTGTACCAAACATCATACTTTACAATATATAAACCGATAAAGCAATAAATTTGGATTCATAGATATCAGGAGAGGGAACCCCAATTTACATAAAACCGGTAGTTGAAACAATCGTCACGGTAAATTAGAATTAAGACTGTGTTAGAAGTATGTACACCTATTAAATTTTTATTAAAAAGTTTGATGTAACATATTGATATCCATTTTATATGTACAATAAACATGCATAGATTTATCACTGTAACGTCGAATTTCTCATGCTTGTCTTAGGTATTAGTAGCAAATATATTTATATTATTATTAAGGTCTTTAAATTTATTTGAGTTTAGATTCTATTTATAACATCAAAAACTACCACACTACTACAAAATCGAAGTATTTTGTTATGCAATTGTTTTTTTCAAATACTTTGTTGATTAAGATATGTACTAAGGAATACTCGTATTTCAAATATTGTATTATTGTAGGAAATTGATGTAAACAATTCCATTATACAATATAATATTTTTAAATGTCTACATCGTTAATATTTTACGTTGTACCCACCACAAAAAAGTTTAACACAAAAGGAGAAAATAATTTTCTGGTATTGAAATTTATAAGAAACCATATTAGTGATAACGCTAACCGCCGCGCCGTTTCTGTATTTAAAAAATGCTGCATCGGAATTACAGGATTCAACGAATTCTCCAGACCATTGAAATTCTAGTCGGTGCTCCAGACGGAATACAAATTGTGGAAAATTTTCGAATGTCACTCATGATAGTTAGAAGTACAAAGATGCTATTTGTTACTTGTACATAGTAAGTGCCTATATCATAATTGTTTTATTAACATTTTCGTATTCTCTTAGTGGCTTCTAGAGTTATCAGCGAGTTAATTGTAATAAAGGTTTTAAATTAATTGTAATCTTTATGTAAGTAAAGTCTAAATAAATACAATCAACTACGTGACATTTGAAATGAGTTTAACGGATTCATATGCATACTAAAATTATTCTACATTTATAGATGAAGACTGTTGACAAAGCAGATTTAAAAATTAATCATCAATACTGACGTTTACGTTCCCTTGTTGTTTGTTATCTATACTTATTTATATTTATATATTAAAGGGGAAGAGTTTTTTTTAAAGACGGCAGTTAAAGTTATAAAGTTTTAAAGTTAGAAGTCGGATTCGAAAAACTGTGTATATGATAGCCAGATTTACAAGAAACAGTATACATTATTAGGCTACAACTCTCAGCTAGCATTAAATATTGATTTTTAAGTAAGTCGTAAGTAAAAGTGTTCCTGAACTGATTTATCCTCTAGCGTTGGCGTAATGTTTAATGATAGTAAATACAATGTTCTGCAAAAATATTATTCCTTAGTATATCTAAAAAAACTCCGTTATAGAATATGCCTATCTCTTATGCATACGCCACAGTAAGGCGTTTTGTTACAAAAATCTGTTAAATATTAAAACGTGATTTATGAGCATTATTTTTATATTTATATTTTTAATCTTAACGAACAAAAGTTACTACATCATAAATACAATTATATTTAAGTTATCCTTTGTTCTATAGGTATAGCATGTTATTTGGACACATAGTTTAGGAGGTAATGGAAAATTAAAATAATTAGTACTTGCGGGAATTGCAGACAATTATGATAGACAACACGGGTTCGTTGGCGGTGCGGCGCTGGCGAGGTGTTTATCGCATAAAATTAAAACGGGTGAAACCGTGAGGCACAGCTAGTAATACAATATGTAAACTAGAGGCACCCGATTCGATTATTTATGAGGAACAAATTTAGGATTCATTTTCTGCTCGTGTAAAGTAAAATTTGCATGAATAACAATATCCTTATTTTAAAATCTACCTGTTGAGGAAGACAAATCTAGAATGATTTATTCAAATCGACGACATATCGAGGCCGAGTCGCAATTTTATTAATATCAGACTATGTGGGTTACTGGAAATATGGATAACAATGGCACCTATATTTTATTGCAAATTTCGCTAATGCCATTTAGACTGATCAATATGTTCATTTTCTTGTTTTGACTCATTAGCGTGCAGGTCACTCGAGATGCATCCACACTATCCGGAATTAATGGTGTAATGGAAGTCCTTTATTCTCGGGTCGTTCGCCTCGAGCTAATGAATCAAGTCCTCAGTGTGAGCATATTGTCAATATGAAGCGAAATGTTAACGTTGGACGGGCTCAGGCGCGGTACAATGCCAGATTAAATCCTCTTTAAATGTGAGAAATAAATGATAAATAAATATGGTAATAAAAAAAGGGGCCGCTTTAAATGCCACGTTGACTTATTTAAATCGACACCTCAGTTTTGCGAATATTGAATGGTTAGTGGCCAATTTAGTAAAATCTTCAAATAACTTATAATACAAGTATATCTTTAATATGAATTATTTATTTATCTATCGATGTAATTGTTTCATTAAGTACAATTTATATAATACGAAGAGTATTTGTTGGACCAACTAAGTATTGTATGGTTGTAAGTGCCGTATGAGATCCTAGTGGATTCGCCAGTAAGCGGCTCTAGACCTTGTTTGCCGAGCGGTCCATTAAAATGGGATCAGTCGGGATGCAGATCGCTTGGACGGACGTAGGTAGTACCTACTCACACATGGACAGGATGAAAAATAGTATTCACTTCTGATAAAACGAAAGTACTATTTGATTATTTATTTTACGATATGGTTATAATAGTTTTCCCACGAGTTTACTTAATAGTTACTATGACAGAAATGAGTTTTAGTATTTAGAAATGGTTAGGTACTACACTTTGCTTCCATGTGTCGTAAACCGTAATTATGTATAGATTATTAAAGTTTACATTTTATGTCTTTTAATTCTGTCTTGATATTTAATTCATTTTATAAATACAAACTAGAAAATAAGTTGTAGTAAGTAAAAGGACCTCGGCGCTGCCAAGTTTGAGAAAAATGTAACGAAAGCATTCTGTAAACTAACTACAGATTTAGGTTAAAGTGACTCGCAGGATAAATAATAATACATATATGTTAATAACCATACTTTTGCAATTTTTATGAACTTATCTGAAACTTAAAATTGTGTTTTTTAATAGGGGCAAATCTGGAACAACGTGACAGTTTTCATATTTAGTTTATTGACATATCAGTAGTAGAGAAGCTTCGGCAATCATTACAATGAATTCAATTTTGCTTGAAAATAGCTTTAAAACAATAAACATCGCCTATGAAAATGGTGGAGCTGTAAAAGTTACATTTCGTAAAATTGGTAATATTTTCGGTCAACGTAGTCCTTCTGAGACCGCTATTAAGAATTTCGTCGATAAATTTGAGTCGACAGGCTCGGTACATAATGTGCCCATTTTCATTTGTCTAGATACGTCAACAAGTAAAATTGCTGCATTTGAGCTTCAAATCCAAGAGCGATTGTGGAGAAGCCTTTGCATATTCAGCGTGTCAATGTATGGTGGCGTCATTAAGCCGTTTTTTTTTCGGAAATTCAGCTAGAAATGCGGTTAAGATCAATGGATTTAGCTATAGAGTGATGTTAACAACTCAATTTTGACCTATTATAGATGATATGGATATCACTGACATGTGGTTTCAACAGGATGGTGCCACAAGCAACACAGCCACCGAAACAATAAATTTATTGCAAACCAAATTTCCCAATCGCATATTTCAGGAAATTCAGCTGTTAAGTGGCCGGCCCGATCATGTGATTTAACAACATTGAATTATTTTTTGTTGGGCTATGTTAAAGACAGAGTCTACACGGAGCCAATCGAATCGATTGTAGCCTTAAAACTAAAAATCCGTAACGTGATTAAAGGATTAACCAGCCATTTTGCGAAAAAGTAATTGAAAATATTAATGAAAGAATTGACATCTGTAAGCGTGGTAGATATTTTTCCGATATCATTTTTCATTTATATTTGCCAAACGTTACTCTTTCTAACATAATAAAAATTTGAATAATTTTCATCTGAATTCTTTATTTTATTTTGTTTAAAAAAAATCAAAGTTCTTGTTTAAATTCCCGTTATAACTAATAGCCCAAAGCAACGTATAGATTAATAGGTACTCTCAATTAAGACTCCACAGTTGAATTATTGCTGTGAAACAATTGATTTCGATTAACACACAAGAAAGCTACTAAATAATAAATCATTTTATCCAAGACATACACTAATAATCTATATTGACTTTATTATGTTATTTATAGTTACAATACTGTTCGGCAGAAGTGAAAGAACGTACATGTTTAGTGATAATTTTGGAGTTTATAGTGTAGTAGGGTACCGGCTATCGGTGGATAATGATGAACCCCTCTTAGTGACTTATATATATTGGTAAGTTGCGGTATGACCAATAGATCATCTCTCGCTTAGTCTTTTTTTCGAACTAACTTTACTGTCAGCCTTAGGGGTCCTGGAACCATTAAGGGCTTTAACAGCTTCGCCGAGTTTGAAGATCTCGCCTAGTTCTTGCGGTCCTTCACTGCACTTATGTACATGAAAATACATCAAAAGTACGTTACGGTAAATTGCTTAGAGAAATATTATTTGTTTTTATGGGCATTTGATTTGAAAATGTTATCCGCCATTAAAATGTAATTCCTTGTCCGTTGTATATTCTGCTCTATCACGAAGAGCCCGGGGGCAACCCATGCGTAATTGTTTTAAACTCGTCTTTTAATTGTTCTATCGGGGGTTACGATTTATGTTCGGACGTGATCTCAGGCTCTAATGCATTCAGATCCATTTGCCTATTATTTCCGCGTCGAGGATCCATGGGAATGTAATGTCTACGAATTTAATCAAGAATTTATACAATTTCTTGAGCAATAAAATTAGCATTTATGATTACTTTGAATCTATTATGAGTTACATTGTTCGGCAAAGGCTATAATAGATATTGCAACAGCAACATAATTACGAAGTATCATTCATAGTCATATTTCCATTTTAAACTTTATTTATTAAGGGCTGTCTATAGTTGTACAATAAGTTTTATACCTAAAGTAAGATATATTTTAGTTTTACGGTATAATTGCAAAATTATAGATTGCCAACATGCATAAGTACAAAACATAACAATACAATTACTTTCGTTTTTTATCTATATCTATACTATAATATAATATAATAATTTTGGCATTCTGGCACTATCAGTCAGATTCGAAAAATTATTTTTGCAAATGATAGCTAGGATCTCGCGGAATAGTATATGCTATCTAACATTAGGCTTCAACTTTTAGCTAGCCTTGAATATTGTTTTTTTTTAAGTCGGAAGTAGAAGCGCTCCCGAACTGCTTTGTCCGCGTGCGCTGGCGTAATGGTTAATGATAAATAAATAAATAGTTTAGGAGATAGTGAAAAATTAAAATAATTTTACACTCAGCTCGGGTTCTATGACTATAGTAATAAGTGGCGCGAACGAGCCGTATAAGTGTGACGCATAACCCTGGTAGCCCAATAAAAATATTGTTAAATAATTGAAATGTCTGTTTGTAAATATCAAAATAACAGCTGTTTACTAAATGCATATGAAAGTATATACGATACCTATAACAAAACACCCATTTATAACATTTTTGTCTGTCTGTGTAGAACTATTTTAGGTAATGTAGAATTAAGTTTTTTTTATCAAAAAAGTGGAATCGTGTTCGTGTGGGATAAAGCGTCATGTGCATCGTGGGCACGCGTTCAAAAGATTTACGAGTGTATTTAAACTGGTTTTACATTAAGCACCAACTGAGTAGATTTGATCGTAAAGTCAGGCGTTATGTCGCAAGACAATATCGTCGTCAATTGCCACCCAAGCGGGGAGTGTTAAATTAACTTGAGGTTAAGGTCAATCTCCCGGTAAAGTAGATTTTGCATTCTATTGGTATTGGTATTCTATTGGACTAAACAGTTTGTTTTATTTAATTTAAATGAATTCTTTTGAACGTACCTATAGTAAGAAAATAGACAATAAAACATAGTATACGTCCTGTTGTAGACGACAATATATATAAATATTTAACGTTATGTAAACGATTTCATACATGGCCATCTGGTAACTTGTACTAACTAAAAAGCTGATATACATTACGTAAAAAAATATTAAAAAATCATGTCCATTTAACAGAAATCACCTCTCTCAATTAAACAATGAAGTTACTACCACCGTGTTATGAATCCTGTCATTCTTTGCTGGTCTTTTGAGTTAGTAATATATTCATCAGTAAATAGAGCAATTAAGCGAGCTTGTGCCATGGCTGTGGATTGTTCGAGCACGATCGTAGATCGGTCCACCCATTGTCCGTTTAAATTAACGGTGGCAGCAAAAAGTCTTCTCTTATAAAACGAGCGAAAGGTGCCGATGTTTGCTCGGTTATAAAAATGTGATAGATATGGACTGTTACGTATATTTTTTGTTTCATTCTTTCGAAACTAATACAATGTATTTATTCCGACAAATGTAGGTATCTACTATAAGATATTATTATACTTTTAAATTGATATAAACTAAGACGCAATTCTTGGTTACACGGCCTTGATTTCGACTACCAAATAAGTGAATCTTTATTCAGGTACTAAAATCATTGTTTCTGCATTTTATCTAAATATTTTTTCGTTGAGTTTTGTTTTTCGACTATATAATATCTTTAGATATTATATATTCTTATTCCTAGGTTATTTTTTACTATCGCTTTCATGGTGGTTTTATTATTTGAGATGATTTATAGTAATTCTAATCTATACTTGTAATAAAGCAGTAATGTTTCGAAATCTTTACATTAAAGGGAAAAATACTATTTCGACAGTTTTTGAATTTTTTGTCTGTCTGTCTGTTAATTAGTATGCCAATAACGCAGAAACTAAAGAACCGAATTTAATTAAATTTAGTATGAATGTAGTTTATAGTCTGGAGGTACATTTGGGATGCAATTTTACACGTATGGACCTTTGTATGGTGTATAAATTGAGTTTAAGTTATGTATATATAAAAACGAATGTGTTTATGTGTGATACTGTTACAGAGTCTATAAATTTAAATATGTAGTAAAATTAAGTTTCATTTCGTATCATTACGAAATTAATCCAAATTAATTTACCTTCACGTAATATGAAACAGTCATATTAAAGGAAAACGTATGTATTTTTCTGGAGTTATCATAAATGGCGCTATATGGATTGGTTTATTCGTTTTAAATGTTCTGAGACATTACAAGGAAGAACGTTGATAATAATAAAACGATACAATTACGAAAACCTTTTGTTTGATTTAGTCTGCATTAAAATTATCACCAAATTGGCGTGATTTTTATTGTCAAATTGAAGTATATTTTCCGTAAGCGCGCGATAAGTTAAGGTCGGGCTTATTTAATATGTAGATTTTAATATTGTTTTTAGATATGTTTATTAATTAAGAATGTCTCTGTGAATTAGTTATTCATAAATTAACAGTTTGATCTATTTCGATCTAAATTTATATGGTCACTATGGTCACCAGTTTTCATTACACATTAAATAGCAAGTTGAAAATATACAAAATAAATTTTTAAAATTTCTTAATTTCAAAAGTAAGAACTTTCTCAGTGAGTACAATAATAACTTAAAATACTATAAAATGTTGTCATTAAAATACCGTCGAACGATAAACGATATGCGAATCATATATTCAGTTAACTCAAAACAGATTGTCCAGAACTCTGACTGAGAGACTGAGGTGAGGCTTTCTTGTAAGTTTTTATTTTTCATACACATAATACAACGTGGACGAAGTCGCAGGCACAGCTAGTCCTAAATATGTATAAGGATACACAATATTTTAACTGATATACCTTTCTCCTTATTGTGTCCATATAACAGCCTATTTCTCCTGATATAATAAGTTTGTTAATAATATATTTTTGTTTAACATATATGTATATGACAGTTTTTAGAGGGATCTTTTACTGTAATGTGTTGGTTTATATGTTAATTCACAAAGTTATGTTATTTGACACTATATTATGTAATTTGGTGGCTTTTGGCGTGATATGGTTTGATCATTGTACACAAGTGACATGTATTATAAATAACAACTATAGGATTTTAAATTAATGTGAAAGTTTGCGTTTAAAGTAACAAACACTCCCTAGACAGTTTCAACAAAGAGACGCAATAGCTATTGTTTGAAGATTACAAAAATAATTAGATAAACACGTGACGTTGGCAGAACTGTGGTTAAAAACAGTTACCATTAAATAAAAAAAGAAGAAAATATTTAAAGATATGCCTGAATTTTTTTGGCAGGATCTTGAGCTGCCATATTGTGATTTTATTTTAATTCATTTGACTTAGGTTCTTTCACCCTATAATATGTAATATTGGTGGCATTTAGCGTGCTATAGTTTGGTTTTTGTGCTTAAGTGAAGTGGATTATGAATATAAACTGGAAACATGCATTTTGAGATGTCATAAAAACACCTTAAACAGTTCTAACAGGGGGAGCTAACCATCGTGTTGAACCCATTTTGAATATTAGAAAATACTACCAAGGCTTAATTCACATTGACACTGGCAAATGCTTTTTGCGGCGTTAAATCAAGAAGATGAAGAAGGATATACCTATAATCACAAACATAACTATACTTTTTGAAATCCTGCAAAATTTATCAGTCGACTATTAATTGTTCAGTAGTTGTTCATTGGAAAAAAAGGGAGGAGGTTCGCGGGGTAGGTACCTTTTCCACCGGTATTTTTATAGCCTGTACACGTCCCAGAACGCGACGGCGACACATTCCCGTCGAGGCGACGTTTTTGCAGAGCCAACTTTCATTAGACACGGCGCGCCGCTCGATCTGAGGCGTTTCCCTTTAATAAATGAGTTATGCGTTTATATCCAAGATGGCTGCCAGTTTTATTCCGCAACGGTGTTAAAAATGTTATGATACTGATGTGTTTTTACTTTTAGTTTATTTATTTTACATAATTCTATTGAATTTTAAAGCCCTGCAAACTGAATGCTCATAACTACGTTCATATATTATATAACCATGTTCCTACTCATTCGAAAATTGTTTATAATATGCATAATATGATAGTCATTATAAATTATAAAAGCACCTAAGAAATATGAGCTGAAATAAAGCACATACTTTACTTAACTGCGATGTTCTGTAATGTAGACCTATAGGTCTACCTTACAGAACAGGTCTACCTATAGGACAGCACCAAGTAAAAAAAAACAATCTATTCAAAACTTTATATTTACCTAACTTCTTAATTTTCTTATGTAGGTACATTATTATGACTGATCATATTACAAACATAATACAAATCAGTTAAAAATATTGTGTCCGAATATAAAGTACAAACAAACAGTTGAAAGACGGTTTGGAGTTTCGTTTATTTTTTTATCGAGATTTATATTCGGTGGCTCTTAGGAAATAAAATAATCACCGCACCGTTGATTTGCATACAATGGTAAAATAATTTTACGCGCGTATCGCAGCGTTTAAGTTTACTTTTTATTTGGTCTCTCGGGTCCTATCTACGAATCAAACGGCCGGCACTCCAAACAATTTTTACCTTTACGAATTTCCAACAGTATTGATATTACTAAATGTGCCATATTAAAATAAGAAATTCAAGGAGTATATTATGGTGTTTTAATAGATTGTTACAACCTTTAACAGCCTATTCGACAGTTATGTATGCCTTTACTGAATACTTTCTTATCGGCTATAAAAGCGCATCAGGCGAGCGAGGTGCGCTGGTTGCAGACTGCGTGGCGACGCAACATGCTACCAATAGTCGCCTCGGCGCCGCTGTCTACATGAGCACTGCGTTATATTATTTTCTCGAATTATAACACTACCTGTGCAAAAAAAAAAAACATTCAAATTAAGCCCTAAGAAGGCATTTGTGAACGTTAAAATATTACTACCGGGTCGGAAAATATCCCAGTCATCGAGAAGAACCAGCAAGGAACTCGAATGGGTTTATCCTTTTTTTACTTTATAAATAATGTTTACAGTTAACAATCATATTAATTTAGTGGATATATAGGAAGGAGTATATGCTACACTTAAATCGAAGTACATAGGCACACCAAGAAATATTAAAAATATTTATTAGGTACTATTATTCAGAGCGCATATCTTTCGGCGGCAAACGCCATACAAAAATGTGAGCGACGGCCGAATAGTAACAAAAAGCCATGACTTTTCCCGCAAAAAAGATGATCCTTAATCTGATTAAATCTCCATCGTGGTGAACGTCGGACCGTGAAAGATTAATGAATATTTGTGCGAGGATTCCCTGAGCTGGGTTGGCACGTAGCGTTGTCATAATCATATTAGCTGCGACCGGAGGCCGACTAGGCTGGCACGCACGCACGCACGGACGGTCTGCACGGTTACCTACACTACCTACTTCTTACACGACGCGATACGCTATTACTAGGGTAGCCAACTTTAGTGTGTGGATTTGCAGAAAATTTACAATCATAATGCGGGAAGTGGCTAAAAAAGCGGATACAAATCTTTCGAATTTTATAACTCGTTAACGAATCATCGTCTTCAAATTACTAATAGGTAACATATTCTTGTACAGAATTGAACGATCTACAAAAAAGGAGTAACTATTTGTTTTTTGATAAATCTATTATTTAGAAAGATACGTAAAGTGAAAGTTGAATTGATGGGTAATAATAGAACGACTTTTTGTCATCTACTTCGAAATAATTGTTTAAAAATAAAAACTATTCTTGGCATGCATCAAAACGTGCGTTCAATTCTACTTCTGCCAGAAAGATTTACCGTTTAATTAAACGGGATTATTGGCATCCCGTACATTTCTTTCACGGGATACATCCACTAAAAGTCTAGAAACGGGATGTCCAGGCGCTCGCGAGATTATTGGAAACCTTAGTTACTACGGTCCCATGTTACTCTGAGCGTAACATTACGGTCACATTTTAATTCTGATAGAACTATTAAAACTTTGTTTATATAATATTACCGTCAAAGGTGATAATGTAGTAATTTTACGCGTTTTGAAGTTTTGTGATTATTAATAATATAATTTATTGTTTAGTTTTAGTGATATTTACTTATAATTATTTTATATGCAAACATACATAAGACATATTGATACTGTTATTTTGAATTGTCGAATTTTTTTGTTTAAATACCGTGTATCTCACACTTGTGAATGATTTTATTGCCAACAGATAACCCGGATAATCGCTATTTATTTAATACTGCGGGAAGCAGACGCTGTGGTTATTTTAAATTGGTAACAGGGATAAAATGGTAAAAGGGGGTCAAATAAGTAAAAGGAGTAAAATGGTAACAGGGAATTAATCTGATAAAGTAATTGTAAATGTGAATAAAATTATTTGAATAGTACATTGGAGTGAAACCAATTATAATTTTAAAGAATTTCTAAGAATAAAAAGCAAAAGATTACAAACATGGAGTAGTGAGCGATACGCAACGCGTTAATGTAGGTGTTTTCGCCTTATGAATTATACATTGAATTGTTCAACCGGGCGGTTTATCTCTCAGGAGATGGGTGCATTGCTCATTTTATACTTGGATTTATATATAAGTATATCTTTAAGCTTAAACTCTAATGTAAAGCGAAAATAATGAATTATATGTTCTATTCAGTATTAATTCCGCAAAATTGCATATACATAATATATTGCATAATTATATATTTAGGTACATTTTATTATTAAATTTATTTGATAAAATCTTTTCCTCTATATATTCGAGTATATAATAGAAATCTGTAATATTATATTCAATGAAAACTGCTTATGTTGACAATATTTGTAGGAGCTAATATTGTAAAACTCAAAAAATTGTTAGGTTGTTTACTAATCACCAATCTCGGAAACTACTAGTTGGAATTGAAAAAAATATTGGAACTTGTATGTTATATCCTATTTATTGAGCTAAACTATAAATGCTATATAACTTCATGCTAGGACCCTAAGAAGCGGAGCACTAACCTTGAACATCAAGCAATTTGGTAAGGTGTAGTAGGTAAGTCCGGATAGCGAAAACAACGATAGGCTACCTACATTGGTACGTTGGAGGCATCGAAGTGAAGAGTTTTATAATGTGGTAAAAGGATTTAGACAGCTTATAAGTATAAAAGAGTCATCTCAAAACTTGATCACTGTTGAATATTTTTTTTCAATAAAAGTATTCCAACAACATTCGCAATATCGAAAACAAGTTGAACGGCCATTGGTATTATCGTACATATTTTGAAGCAGCTCAATAAACACACTCATAAAAGAATCAATTGTTAAAACTCGAAAGCAATTAAACGTGAGAATGTATTGTTCAATACATGCGTGAACAAAACGAAAATAGCTGTTTGCGTTAACCAACTCTCAGATCGTTTTCGACCTGCTCTTGCAAATATAAATCGTATTAAATAAAACCAATATTTATGACGTCCCTGCGTCGAATTGAAAAAAATCACTGTTTACATTACGTTAGTCATAAAATTCCTCGTATTTCTTTCCGTAATATAAAAATTACAAGTAAGCGCTTTAAAGCGAAAGGACTTAATAATTACAGACGTAATTCTAATTAGCTTTGAAATATTTGAGCGACCAGGGCCGGCCTTAGACTCCTCTAAGTATGAGTTGAGCGCCCCTTATGAAATTTATATATTTTTTAAACACTTAACTTGAACATTTCTGGTGTGTGGATAATTTTGTTATTAGGATAGGAAATTATACCACCCGTTTTTTAAAAACATTATACTATTTATAAAATATTCTTTTAAGTACTATTTTCAAATGAAACTAGTCCTAAAGTCAAAATGCTAAGTTTTTTATGTAACATTGGTAAGAACCAGTATCAGTATTTGCGAGCGCAACTAATCAATTTAAGTACTTAAAAATCAACATTACCTTTTTTTATATAACTAAGGTGGCTTACAAGCGTATGGATCACCTGATGGTAAGCGGCTACCGTAGCCTATGAACGCTTGTCTAATATCGCTGTCCGTGTTGCCGACCTGAACCCCCTACCCCAAGTAGTTTTGGAAATCCTACTCACAGCAAGAACACAAATACAAGCTTATTTGGGTGTGATCTTCTGTAGGGTGGAGGTATTCCACCAGACGAACTCAGATAGAGAGGTCTCTAAAGATTTTTTCTGTGCGTTACCTTTCTTATCCTATTAAATTTAGGCCCTATTCAAGCATATTAATGATAATGAAAACGCTATCACAGGTTTGGAAAACATCCTAAGTCATTGAGAAGAGATAGCAAGAAACTCGGGCGGATTTACCATTTTTTTTTTTGGAGTTCTGTTTTAACAATAGAAGTTGTAAGAGTGTTCTTTAAGTTCATTGTATTTTAGTGGTCTACCCTACTTCAATTAGAGCAGAGTAAAGAGATGAAAAAATCGCCCCCTCAAGCCGCCTGTTCGTCTGCGTCGGAGAGGGCCGCTAAAAGGATCTTCCTCGCGAGCCCTCCTCGCAATCTTGTTCTTCGACATCACTTCCTCGCAGAGGGATACCATCGCTGTCTATCTCTCACTGTCGAGCACTCTTACAGAGTGTGCTGCGAAATGTACTCGGCTTTACCGCAATCGTGACATTCTCTGCGGGTGATCCGGTGCAGGTGGCATCAGAAGCAATCATGCCCAGATAGCACCTGCACCAGATGAAACGTCAGGAAGCCCTTCTGCCTCCTGCACCATCTTTTGAGGACCGGGCGGACTGCTTCTAAAGTACCTATATAACCCATAGCGCGCGTCCGACAGTTACTCCGTCCACGCTCACAAGACTTCCACTTGGGCTCGCCGCCTCAAATTTTCAACTTCTTTGGGAGCTGAACTGGACGCTCTCCTTTCTCTTTCTTACCACCGTAAACCGATATACGGCGGAGAGCCGGCGATAGCAAAAGCCGCCCTCGCGGATACCGATCGGTTACCATAAGATAACGGTTTAATAAGCAAAGATAAGCAATTAACATTAAAATGACGATTGACGATAAACAACTCTGGCTGGAGGGTCTCAGTTATCGCGGGGGTCTGGCCACGGACTTCTTCATAATTTAGCAATGCATTCTTAGCAATCTCTCGGAACATAGAGCTATAATACAGTTGTCATTTTAAGTAGAATTAGATTAATAAATACTTAAAAGAACATTAAATTATTGGTTGGTTGTGAAGGAGTTCGGCGCCTCTCATTGGATAACACTTGATAGCCACACAACTTTTCATGTATAGCTTGTTACCATCTTTCGTCATTAGTCTAGAGTCATCGGTTGTTAAATACAAGTTACATTTGGTAGAGAACGCGTGTTGAACAGTTCATTTAATATTTAATCTATATGAATACGTTTGTAGTTGGGTCTGTACATGCAATTTTTTTTTTTAATTTTGCGCTACATATCTATTTTATAGCATATCTCGAATTTTTAATTTACATTTCATCTTGAACGATTTTTATGAAATTCTGTACGAGAAAAGTGTATGTCGTTACCTACTCAATTGAAATGTTTTAAAAAAGATCAATAGTACTTTCAAAAATCATAAAATACGAGTAAAAATGAATTTAAGAGATGTAAATAATTACAGAGTAAAAACACGTGCGGAGCCGCTGGCACAACTAGTATATAATATAGATGTGAAAATACGTTTGATTATTATTTGTCCATCAATCACCTTCAAACGGTTCGACAAATTGGCATAGAAGTTGATTATGTATAATGGAATACGAGATTGGAAATTTTTCCGTTTTCTTTTTCGTCCTTTGTATCAGACGGACTACATCTAGCAAGTTAATAAAGTCAAACCACACCGTGGCTTTATCAAAATAGAATACATTATGTAGTTACACATAAAAATAGCAAATGACCAAATATTTCACAAACCGGCTATAAAAATGCCAATTCCCAGTAGTATCGTGGGACTTTATCACAAGCACCGAGTCATATTTGGAGTTTGATCGTTGAAAGATGTAAACGTGGTACATACCGGTTATGTAATTAATTATTTCATACAGTCGGTGGTGGTAATAAACGTCCGACTCATCAATGATTCAAGGGACAAACAAAGCCCGCGTGCACTGCGAACATTATCCAACATAAGACATCATAAACGGGCCACCATCATCTGAGCTTATAAAAAATTCATGCTCATCTCACATTTCGGCGCCCCTCTTAATTTCGCGTGTGCCTGTTCTTCGTTCGTGTAAAAACTTCGGGTGTCTTTTTATGACTTTTACTGCGGTATAATTGGGGTGGGGCGAGCATTGCCGTCCCTGAGGTGACATAAATACACCCCCTCATGCTGCGCAGAACAAACTATACACGAGTTAATCTCATGTGAGGCAACACGATTCTCCATATCCAAAGTTTAAACAAAGAATTTTCCACAATATTTAAGAACCACAATTGGTTGACTGTATCTCTGTACAGGTTTCTCTGTACTGGTCGCCAGTCAAGAATTTCCGTACGAATTTCAGAATTTCCGTTTTTTTAAGAAAAAATAACCCTACTATACCTGTCTGTACTTTTAATATTTTTCTAAAATTTCCCGATAGGCACACTATATGAAAGATACTGAGCACGAATATGCCATAATTTTTTTTGTATGTTTGTTTGTATGTCCGGATTTCATTCAAAAACGGTTTGCCGATTCTTATGAAAATTTGTACACGAGATACTTATGTCATCGGTCAATTGATAGGGTATAATAAATTTCAATAATACATTAAGAAATAAAAAATTCCAAAATAACTGTTTTCGTTAATTTTAGGCCACTTTCGGTGAAATTTTGTACAAGAGAAGTCATTCCATGAATGATAAGCTATGAGAATTTTCAATAACACTTTTAGGAATCGTAAAAAAAAGAATTTCTAAAAATGTAAAACTTCTGTAATTCCTAACCCATTTTGATGTTTTTATTAATGTTATTCATGGACTATAAGAATTGTCAATATTACTTCAAGAAATAAAAAAAAGAATTTCATAAAATCTAATTTTCATCAATTCTCAACCGATTCCGATCAAATTTTGTAGACGGGAAGCATACATCATACTATAATTGAGAGGCTATAGGAATCGTTAGTAATGCATTAGAAATTGTAGAATATAATAAAAATTATCAACCAATTTTGATGAAAATTGTAAACGAGAAACACATGCCATTATTAAATTGATACGGCATAAAATGAATTGTCAACAATACGAGTGAAAATAAAATTACGGGATGTATGTAACTCTTGCGTAGAAACAAACGCGCGTAAGGCCGCGGACACACCGCTAGTAATATTATAAATGTGAAAGTTTAAATGTTTAACCTAGATTAACACATACGACACTTTTTACCCCGGTAAAGGCCCAATTCTGAAATACACGCAGACTATGTCGCCGGTAGAAGCTAGTATAATATAATAATATCTGGGCGACCGAGTTCAGCTCGGTGTCTTACAAAAAAAAAACATCTATCTAGGTATATATACTTGGAATGTAAAACATTATCTAAATACAAAGTTTCATCCTTATCGTTGGAGCCGTTTCCAAGAAACCAATTACACATATATATATACAAGAATTACTCACTTAATAGTATAAGATAATATGGTGACACAACTTCACACACGGCCATTTAATTCCAAAGTGTCCAAAGTTTGTGCTATGGTAACGAATCAACACCTAAATCCAAACATAGCACTATTGGACCCGCGACCTCTCGGCTACTATAACTGCACCACGAGGCCTGTCGAAAATGAATATGTTCAATGAATATTTGTAAAATGAATACCGTGCTAAATCCTAGATACAGAACCGAGTATAAGCCTAATATATATTATTAAAAGTATTTATATTTAGTCTGTATAGAAGTGGCAAAGATGATTATGAACTATCTCATTATATATCGCTTCCAACATAACTGGAATATGAATTCTACTATGAATATCCTTTAAAACGTCGCACAGAAGCTTTCGAACGTAAAACAAAATTGTAGTCTCGTAGAATCGGCAAATGCGATTTCAATATAGAGTTACAACTGATGCGCGAGGTGGCGAGAATGGAGGTCCCACTTGCCTGTATTTATTTGTAAATTCCAAATAGCTTTCAACATGTAGACACTATGTCTGCAACCCGTCGTACCACTTTAATATACTTCATGTACATTACAGGCGACGCCATTATTTGACTAATTCGATATTGCTGACTAATGGATCATGACACATGGGCTGGCTCCATTTAAAAGTATTATATCGAGTACACTGGAATCATGCAATTATTTTTTTTAGAGATCTTTAAACCCCTTGAAAGCTTTGTTTAAAATTTATCTTCACTTGCAATGACTTTTTAATTAAAAACGCTTAAAGAGACTTCAACTCATTTTGCGCGTGTGCTTGTGTCATGCGCGTCATATGTGCGTGTGTTAGTAAAATATGCAGTTTTTATTTGTCTCACTAATCGACAGTGACGCGCTAGTCGTCTTCCGATCAACACGTGTTTTTATCGCTTTTCTTTGAGGGTACAGTCGATAATAAAAATGTCTGGTTCGTCACGGAGAAAATGTTTCATTTAATTAGTAGTTGTGCTTTATAACGCATCGTATCACAATGATCAAAATATTAAAACGCATAATTCTAATTTAAAAAAAAATTAGATATTCAGCAATGGGTAACGGAAAAAATAGTCAGCAATATGGTATAAAAATTCTTCTTCTACCACCAATTCATCCTAAAAACTTTATCCCTATTTGGGGAATTTTAAAATATATATTGCTTTATATGTATACATTGAATAAACCTGTATCTGTGAAAATTGAGTGATTTGAGTTATTTTTAATGTAAACAAATAAGTTATATAATTTCTTCGATTTAAGTAAAATAACTACTAGAATTTTCTTGTGTACTAGATTGTACCTCTTGACACGCACACATTGTCACTGTATCTATACAGGCTTTACGCACACTTAGGGCCGCGCACACAAATGAGTTAAAATGTCTATACTTCATAGATGTAGTAGATATAAATTGGCTGTACGACACAGAAAGTGCATAGTATAGGCATAATAAGGCATATGCCAGAGCGAGATAGGGACACAACAAGAGTTTTTAAAAGCAATGGCTCCGTAAGGCCATTTGTCAATCGTGACGAAAAGAAATATCGATTACTTTCAACAAATATAAAGTTTTACAATATAATTTCGTGTTTGGTAGACGTATTACATTTATGGTTACCTGTGCAGTACCTTCTTGTAACTAATCCATAAAGAAAATCGACAAAATTATCAATTTCACATGTAAGGCCGATTGAAATGTTTCGCACACAAACTAAATTGTTATTTACAAAGTTCATAAAAGTTTTACACATAAATGAATGTAGAAAATATCGCATTTAGTCATATTAATTCTCCGAAAATATACGAATTCGAAATAAAATGTTATCAAATACGTGAATATTTGCGAATTTTAGCTTAAATTTCAAAGGGTTTGACATATCATGTCATTTTAATAGATGGCGCTCAGGATGAAATTGCCTATATGTGTATAAATATAAACATTAAAACTGAGTCAGTACATGGTACAGCACTGTTACACGCACACTAATGTATTTAATTTTTCGGCTCGCCCATATCTACCCATTGCCTATTTTAGTATATGTTAAATCTATGCTATACCTAGAGGTGGAATAGATGGAAGATTTAAAAACTATTTCATATTTACTATATTATATTTTAATGGAATCTATAATAAAAAAAAAAACCGTTCGGTGTCGTGGCTCAACCGACCGTAGCGAAGCTTCTTAAATCCTATTTATTAATTTTGATAAATTACTCAATTTTAATTCCCACATTTTAGAAACACAAATACAAAAAGTGACGTTAAGTTTATACACATAGTTCTTAATACTCTGCTACCTGTTGCTCTTCACAACTTCCGGTCATGAGTTTTATGACGTTTCAGTTTTTTTCGAGTTATGTCATCATCCCAAACGTGCGTTACAAGTTTCGCTTCAAAAATTTCATATAATAAACTATTTCCATTTCTTTATTTTCTCGATGATAGTTCTAATTTGATAGTTGTAGTGTTGTGACCAAATAAGTATTGATATTGATCGCATATATTTACTATATTTTGAACAAAGACAACAAAAACATTCAAATATACTTTTTCAAGGTGGGCCACCGCCATTTTGTGTTTGTTTTAATCAGTCACTCGCAACAAGACGGTCGTGCTAGTCACGACATTTCTGTTCGCTGAGTTTTTTCACATTATCCATTCGTTACGTTGTGTATTTTGTGTTCCTCCGTGTTGATTGCTGCCCAGCTGTCAAATATCAAAATGCCGAAAGGATCTGTTCTGAAAAGGCAGGCGAGAGAACTGGTGATCAAGGTTCGTAATTACTTTGAAGCAGAAAAAAAAAAGAAGTACCCGCTAAAATTTTGAAGAAGTTGGCATTATAAATCAAGAATTAATACGTGTAACATCTTGTAATGAAATATAATATTAGTTAATAAATTTGTACAAAAGTATCCGGCAGTAGTTTAGTTTCTTACATTTTGTAAAAAAATATCGGGTCTGTTATCGTGTTACGTTTATCGATATAGCTCCACCACTATCAGTTTCTCCGACTCTGGTATAACCTTGTACGTGTGTAAACGTCATATTTTTATAAAATAATGCATACATAATGTAAAAAAAGACGCTCGTTCAAATTTTCACAGGAGCTGTCAACGAGAAAATAAAGAAATGGAAATGGTATAATTAAGTATTATTAAGCGTTCCTTACAAGCGTTATTTATATATTTTATAAATAATATTATTTTTAAATTTGCATAAGCTAAAATTCTAACCGGGATTGAATCATTACTTCTTTTTAAATTACAAGTAGATAATCCATTGTATTAAAATAGTATAATTTATTTATTTAATATAGGCAGCGCCAACAGCGTGCATGTTACAAATTCTTTATTTAAATACTTACAGTAAATCTAATTCAGTTAAAAGACACTATTACAGACACTCACTTTATTCACAATAATATAAAATAATTGAAATCTAGTATTAGATACAACAGCTTAAGGGAAATTATGAATAAAAATCTTTACGAATAAAAAATATTGAAGAGTCTTTTTGTAATGTCAAAATAAAAGCTTTTTAGTAAATACATATGAAAGTATATACGATACTTATAACAAAAAAAAAACTTTTATTTTTTATTTTTGTCTGTCCGTTTGTTCCGGCTAATCTCGGAAACGGTTGGACCGATTTCGATGGGAATTTCACCGACAGATAGTTGATTTTATTAGAAGTAACTTATGCTACTACTTTTATCATAGAAAAATAATTATGGTTCCAAATATGCATATTATAATTCCGTGCAAATAAAATAATAAGCATTTTTATCTCTAAAACAACCGGCGCGGCGGGCGCCCGCCGTGGTTGGAAGCGGAGTCACCACAATACCAACGGCATTCTGTGGTCCATGCTAGCGGAGCCACGAACAAAGCTAGTAATTAAATAAAAAGTAACATAAATATGTTTGAAACTACACTAACAATACTTAATTGAAAATTCTATTACTGAAGTTGAACACGATCAGTTTTTTCATGTTTGTATACACATATAATGTGAGTAGCGTAGGCGCCGCCACGCCGCGCCGTGTCCGATCGTATTTCGGAAGTGTTCGCGGACGTCAATTTGTATATTGTCATTATTAGACATGGAAAAGTTTGGGTGCGTTCATCCATCATGCCGTGACAGGCGATCGCGACCGGCCCGATATCACCTAATACGTATTGATTTCCCACTTAGCGTTTTTCTTGGGAACCGAAGCGCTCCACCCTTCCGCCGTCCCGAGGCTAACGAGCTGTTTGTCCTCCAATCACTACTTCACTAGTTTCTCGTTCCGATACGGCTAAATACTTCACTCTTATAGACTTCTGATTAAACAAGTTATATTTCAAGTTAGCTGCAATTTAATACCTGATTAGAAGCTATATATTTTCATGGATGCCGAGATGTATGTTGAACACAACTGTAGATTGAATTTCTCAGAGTCAAAAGACAAATTAAAAAATGAAAAATATGCAACGAAAAGTAATCCGTTAAATATGTATACCAATGTTGGGCAAAGGCCTCTTCCCAAAGAAAGGTATAAGACACAACACTAGGTAACAACATATTTACGAATTTCAAAGCCTAACAAACATTTGTTGTGAAAATTTTACTTAAAGAGCTGTATTACGAGAATATTATTAGGACATACCTATATTCTTATACCATTTTGTTTAAGCGACGGATTAAGTATTTAAATTTAAATTAGTGCTAAATTCACATCGTTAATGTGAACCAGGAGACAACTGATCGACATTTTATTGTATTGTATTTGATCGTGTGATCCCCACGAGTTGTTTAATAATCAGAAAGTATAATAAAGTTATCTATGGCGTTACTGGGCGAAATGTAGCTAGGAAAAGTTCACACTCTGATTGTTATGACAGCCTGATTGAGCCCCACATTGGGCGCCAATTTAACGCAGTGCCGTAATAAGTAAAACGCCGTAAGTACAAGTACAAATATCCGTTTCATATCAATACATAGTATAAAAGAAAGTCGCTATCAACATCTCTCTGTTTGTTTGGTTACTTCTCCTAACAACGCACTAGATATTTAAGCGGTTTTCACTGTCATTTAGAAAATTTTCTTACGGATGGTTTTTATATACTATACCTTCCAATTAAATTTTGTATCGTAGAGAAAATCCAATGTTTTGAGTCTTAGTGATCTACCTTGATTCCAAATTTAAGTGTCTGAGTTACCTAGAAGTGGTCTAGGTTTTCGATGAGTGAGTGGATGGATGATAAAAATGCTTCTTTTCGGAACCTAATAACTCAAGAACTACAATAAGTTTATACATGAAATTTGGGATTCTAAGTAATCAAGGGAGGTTTATTAAATATACAAAACAAGTATATATGTAACTCCATAATTTTTGACTAAGGACAGTGTGAAAAGTATCTCGAAATGGTTGGTGTAAATATACACGCTGGCCAATATCGCCCGTTCCGAACTTGGTTGACACACTGCCGTGTGTCTAGATACAGTCAAATATGTTAGTTAGCTTGGGCATTTAATGTAGATTAAAATTGTTCCTTACATTATATTATTTATTGATGCTTTATTAGAATTCACTAATTATATTGTTTCCTCAATAGATAAACAGTCTAAGTCTATAACCATATTTTTAGATCTAGCGAAGGCTTTTGACACTGTCTCTGTTGCGATTCTTATTAACAAATTATAACGGATAGGGGTTCGAAGTACTCAGCTCTAATTATTTATCGATTATCTATTCAATAGAACACAATGTGTTAAGATAGATAATTATATTAGCAATGCATTGCCTATTACTTATGGCGTCCCCCAAGGAAGTATTCTAGGTCCTACTCTCTTCCTCATCTATATAAACGATTTATGCAACCTCTAATTGCCTTATGATAAAATATTTGTTATAGCTTTGGTTTTTTCAAGCGAATAATGGACTGAAATTTTTGAACATTCACAAAATGGTTTATATACTGTGATGCAATGGTTAAATTCAAATTTATTAACTTTAAATATTAATAAAAATAAATATATATCTTTTACCCCATTAAATTATAAAACCCTCCTTACAATCATCTTTCCTTATTTGCACACTCTTGTCTCTTGCAACATACTTCGGATGTTTCCTGTGTTCAACTGCAGCGAGCAAACACGATAAAATATTTAGGTATAATAATTCATAATACTCTTTCTTTCCAGACCCATATTGAACTTCTTACTTCTAGAGTGCGTAAACTTACATACACTCATCAAAAAAGTCTAAGCAACATGTACTAATTTAAATTTTAGGATGGTTCTTCACATTATAACGTTGTATTTTATTTTTAAAATAATATCTTTAGGGTTCTATGATGTAAAAATAACAGCTGTTGTCTTTATAAGTTCTTTTAATAACAGGAATTAACAATATTAGAATATACTGTAGAAACTAAGATACATAAGAAACTAAACTTTTTTCTTACAAAATGAAATTTCTAAAGAAAATGTATTTATTGTGAAAGAATAGAACAATTTAATACAAAGTATGGGCTCCTCTGCTATTCAGAACTTGTCGGCAACGATTATTCATTGAATTAATGAGACTGTTTATGTCATCTTGCGGTATTCGTTCCCAATGGAATTGTAGCAAATCCTTCAGCTGTTGGGTTGTTGTCGCTCCGTCCAAGTCCTTCAAAACCCGTCTCTGGAGCATGTCCCATGCGTGCTCGATGGGGTTGAGATCTGGCGATTGTGCAGGCCAGGGCAATACCCGTATGTTCTCCGTTGCAAAGTATTCACTGGTTCGCCGAGCTGTATGTGAACGCGCATTGTTATGCATTAACCTAAAATCGGAGCCAAAGGTTTGTGCAAATGGGTAGACATAAGGTCTGAGAATACCCTCAATGTAATTTTCAGCATTCATGTTTCCATTTACAAAAACGAGCTCAGTTCGCCTGTTTTTCATAATACCCGCCCATAACATAACTGTTGAGCCGCTGTATGGATGAACTTCCTGAACGCACCTGAGCCTTTCAGTATTTCCGGGCCGACGATACACTCGCACCCCTCTTGTATCAAGCTTAAACCCGAATCGCGACTCATCGGAAAACATAATTTTATCCCATTGTTCCTGGGTCCATGTTATGCGTTCTCTACATCATTCATATCGACGAGCTCGATTCCCGTGACGTATCGGTGGGCACCTGATTGGGCGTCGAGCTCGTAGGCCGTACTCATGCAGTCGATTTCGCACAGCTTGAGGACTTACATCAACACCACTTGATATTTGTAGCCTCCAATTTATCTCTCGAGCGGTAACATCGGCTGGCGTCTTGCAGTCAGTTGCCGAGTCGGTCTTGCCGAGTGGTTGTACTCCTTTTACGGCCTGGATGCTGTTCAGCGGGTTCTCCTGTATTATTGTAGCGCTGCCAAAGACGACAAATAACACTTCTATGAATGCCAAAATGTCGAGATACCTGAGATTGATTACTTCCCGCTTGCAACATCCCTATAGCTCTTTGCATTTCATTTGCCATCAAATGACTTCGCTTCATGACGTAAAGAATATCTATCAATTCAATTTTGTTGCTAACTTTATTTAAATGGTTGGTAAAATTATAAAATCAAGACTAAACGTAGCAATTAAAACGCACTTAAATTCAAACAAATTCGCAGTCATTTGAATTTTATGAAAAAACAAAACATAATCAAATTTTTTTTTACAACCAGCCAGTATGTCATCAATAACAAAAAAGTGTACTTACCTACGCACTTTGTTTGAGTAAATATTTAGAAATTAATTAATATAAATGGAAAAATTTGTAATATCGCGCATGTTGCTTAGACTTTTTTGATGTGTGTATATATTTAAAAACTTACGACACATTGGAGACTCATCAATCCTAAAATCTGTGTATTTTGATATTTGTCAGTCAATTATTGCATATTGCATCACATCCTGGGATGGAGCCGCTAAAACTACATTAATAAAATTAGAGCGTGCTCAAAGAGCAGTTTTAAAAGTAAGCTCGTTTCTGCCATATAGATTTCCCACAGTTGAACTATATAATATATCAAAAGTCCTTACTGTAGGATAACTTTTTGCCCTAAAAACTATTCTTATTATGCACTGTCGATTAATATATGATCCTAACATTCACTACAATAAAAGACGTAAGCATCATGTATGTGAGACACTTTCACTCCACAAATCCTCAAATTTTACATAAATTCTTCTGTTTTTTAGGTTCTCATATATATAATCAGATTAGCCCTATTCTTCAAATTTATCATTTACCTAAGCAAAGAGCAAAACGTGCTATTTACAATTGGTTATTAACACTATCATACATTAATATAGAAAATTTATTATTGTTTCATAAGAACTAAGCTCATTCAAAATTGTTGTGTATAAAACGATGATAATGTTGGTAAAATTAGAGAACGAGGGTCTGAAGATCTGTAGTTCAGGTCTTTGTACATTTTTCAGACTCCAGACCTCACATTAAATGTAACTATCATCATTACCTACTCTTGTATAAAATTTATGTTCGTATTTTTTGTGTATAAACAATATTGTATATATATAAGATACTTAATGTGAGGTCAAATAAATAAATTTATTATTATTATTATATTTAAATAAATGCCGTAGAAGATATCACTGATTCAAAAATACGCGTAATTAAAGAAATCACACGCAGGCTCGCAGCGAAACGGTTGGCTGGCACTCGGCACCTATGATGAATTACGTGTCGCGTGCTAAGCGCACTTTTCGTAACTATAAAGTTATGAACTATCAATACTAAAGTGATAAACTTTAAATCATACTTTTTTAAACATAAAATACACTACTTTGTAAATTGCACCCGTGCGAAGCTGTGGCGGGTCGATAGTAAAAATATATGAGGATGTTTATAAAATGACAAAAACATGATTGTTGAAGGATCGGATTTATTAGAAAAAGGAATTTTAGAAAAGTTCATTGCCCTCAGAAACATTTCATCAAAACAGACAAATTCACTTAAAATTTATTGTATTTTGGACCCTATATACCGTATTGTATTTATTATATATTAAATATCTGGCCGACCGAGCTGTGCTCGGTGTCTTATAAACAAAGAAAAAAGAAAAACATCTAAGTGGGTAAACTTGGAATGTAAAACATTGTTTAAATGCAAAGTTTCATCGAAATCATTTAATATAATAATAAGATTAACGTCATTATACTTACACAAATTATATGCATAAATAGCTGTATTTGCCTAAATTTTGTAGAAGATTTTGTCACCAAGGTCTCTGTTGAGGAAAAGGAGGGGGCGGAGCGAGAACAATGGTTTCGGTTCTCACACGTGTGGAGGATTATTTGCATTCGGAAATAAAGAGAGGAATGATAAAAGAAAGGCGCGAGCGAGGTTCCACCGCCTCAGGGTGGGAATCGGCGAGAAGGGGTTGAGGTAGGGAGGCCTCACCGCGGCAAGGGTGGAGTCTCGTTACGCGAACAATGGAGAAATAATGTACAGATTGCAGTGAGAGATGCGCCCAGAGCGACTCAGGTGTCTTCGCACTGTGGACATCGCGCCTTAGATATCATCTTGTCGTGAGCAATGTTTTAAATACAAGGATAGGTACACTGAAATATGTATTTTAAATATGTAGATTACAAATCAGGATCCCGCTTGTGTTTTATTCGATACACGCAGTTTATATAGTACCTACTTACATTACTAATTTAATGAACTTACTAATTAAATTAACATTTAACTTACTAGTTTAATGAATTTTTCAATTAGGTACTTATTACTTAAACTGCGTTTTACGAAGACAAAACTGATTGGTATCACGAAAACTACTTGCATCTTATTTACTTTTAAAATAAAACAGTGCCTACTTATAATCTATTAAGTTGATATTTCCAGTTTAAAGAGATGGTTCGGAGGCTTACTCGGATGCTGATCATAGACATGGGGATCGAAAGCTCTGCTATGAGCGAAAGTTCTCGTTGAAGGAAAAGAAAATGTATAAAACGATAGCATGTTGGTGGAAGCTCGAAGGAAGGTGTGAATGCTTGCCTGGTCAGCCAATATCATCAATCTGGAAATTTATCTATAATCGGTATGTTCCATCATCTACATTCGAGATCTAGTCCCCTACAAATAGTTTGTTACCTTCTTCGGCAGATTCGTCTCTTAACATCATATGTAGTTTTTGTAAAAAGTAACCTATAACATAATATAAAATAATTTCCATCATTTATTATTTGATAAGAAACCTAAATAAGCAATATACATTTGTTTTCGGTGATTCAACTAATGACCTATTTTTAAGATATTTCATGAGAAAGGACATAATAGAATTAGTTGATATGAGGCGAGGTCGTTTAAACGTGCTCATAGGAAGCTCAAAGCAATCACAACGTCACCCCATCCTCGCGTGACACCGAAAACGTCCTCGTATAAATAAGTATAAATTAATCCATTTAGAGCGAACGACCGGCACCGACCGCGACCGACGATTAGCGGAAGCTTCTACTTAACTAATTTATTCTCGGGTGGTTTTAACAGAATGGATAGCAGTGATTACGGACGATGGCGACGAGATCGTGTGACGCTCGATTCTCAATGTACTCTATCTACTCCTATACGCAATGTAAGTGTATGGCCTATAACAGCCTTACACAACATTTAAAATATTTAAGAGATGTTAAAAATCCATCTAAACTATTTTTAATCCCTTTAAATATACTTACAGTTCCACGCACGCTCACATAAAAATACTCATGGCTCAGTTTATAGCGTGTACAGACATCGCGTCGAACGACGTGATTTCGAATCCCTGCAATGAGCTTGAGCTTTCGGTGAAAGAAAACATTGTGATGAAACCATAGCGTGGTTAGCTACCATCATCAAGTTTACAATCTGTTGTCAAGCAACTTTAGGTGTGTTCCGGCAGCTGCACTTGAGAGCCATTTTCTCCGTTAGGTTTAGCGTGTCACCATCCTGGGCCACATCGTCAATTAATATCGGGTGAGATTGTGGCCATAACATTAAACTTGAATCCTTTTAGCAAAAAAAAAAAAAAAAAAATAACCGGCACTTTAGATTTTTTCTCTACTTGAGTGAATATTACAAGAAAGAGGTTTTATTAATTTGATGTTGTATTGGCATGTTATTTGAAGCATCCTAGCATGATTCCTAACGTTCCAACTTTAAATTTTCAAATTAACAAATGAGAAATAATAATTATTGTAAAATTGCTGTACTATACCATTTCCATTTCTTTATTTTCTCGATGACAGCTCCTATGAAAACTTGAACGAGCGTCTTTTTTACAATATGTATGCATTATTTTATAAAAATATGACGTTTACACACGTACAAGGTTATACCAGAATCGGAGAAACTGATAGGGATGGAGCTATATCGATAAACGTAACACGATAACAGACCCGATATTTTTTTACAAAATGTAAGAAACTAAACTACTGCCTGATACTTATGTACAAATTTATTAACTAATATTATATTTCATTACAAGATGTTACACGTATTAATTCTTGATTGATAATGCCAACTTCTTCAAAATTTTCGAAGCTGTTGTAAAATAAGCAGATTTAAGTAGATACTCGACAATGAAACGAAATAATTATAAGGACAGGTAATCTTTATTTATTTATTTTAATCAAAGTCTGATGAATCATCACTGTCGTAAATATGTATATGCGATCGATATCATTACTTATTTGGTCACAACACTACAACTATCAAATTAGAACTGTCATCGAGACAATAAAGAAATGGAAATAGTATAATGGCGCGAATTGCTAAAACTGTTTTTTGCTGATTTCTAAAATTTTAAGTTTAAAAAATAAATAAAATAAAAATGCAAATTAAATAATTTAATCTTTCTTTTTACATTAAATACCACTTTCTGATGTGACTGATAAAGCGATAAGGCTGGTAAAATGATAGACCAACTTGAAGAAAGTTGTTCGCAAACTTATGTGTCTCAGCGGCTAAATGTGAATCGTTCAGAGGATTTGGCAACGGTATCAAGAGACCGGTTCGGTCAAAAGAAGACCAGGTTCGGGAAGAAATAGAGAAAGTAAAGTAGCCTAAGTTACTCCTTATAAAACCAGCTATTTGCCAGTGAAAGTCCCGTCAAAATCGGTCGAACAGTTTCGGAGATTACCCGGAAAAAACAGACAGACAAAAATTTTGAATATTGGTTTTTTGTTATAGGTAACGTATATAATATACTTTAATATGCATTTAGTTAAAAGCTGTTAGATTAATTAGATTAATGTATTACATAATAGTAGGTCTTAAAAAGACTTAAAAAAAGTTCAGCGAGAGCATATTTATGTCTGTCTTCTAAGGATCAAGTATTTTTATCTTTATAATAACCGAGAACAGGTGTAGCACGATTCGCGCCTATGCCAGGTCGACAGCATTCTGTAGCCCAGCTAGTAAATAATATATTTATTACGATTTGTTAATCTATTACTTATGTAACATTTTTGTCTCACCTATACATATTGCCAACTCGGTTTCATGGCATAGTCAAATGTTTGTAATTCAGTAAGCCCGCGACATTTTAATAACTTTGATCAAATAGAACAAAAGTATGTGGACGGAGCACTCGACAAAGATGAAAGTTAAAAGGGTCGCAAGGAGCAGCACGGCGGCGTGGGACGGCGCGGCGCGGCGGGGGGTTGAGCGGGTTGAACGTCTTATTCCCTCCACAATTCAGAGGTATTTCGTGTTCTTCATACGCAAATATATCCTCGTTACTGCGGCACACGTGAGCCTCCGATTGAGTGTGTGTCTTGTATGAAAAACCCGCGGCGGCGTGCGACCCAGGGCGAGTACACAAATTGTCTCATACAAGGAAAATTTGATCTAACAATCAAACTGCGAACCCAACATACGTTCCGCCATTACAGTGCGAACTTTGTTTTGCCGAAACAACTATTCCTAGAATCTGTTTAGATATTATTTCTCTATATATGTATTTAACATATTATTTATGCCTTAAACTCAGTCTTATTCTCAACCCTTTTAACTCCAAAAGATTTTTTGATTAAAATTATTTTAATGCATTTATTAAGTTTAATTCAGTTTAAAAGATCACGAAACTAATATAATAGATAGAAGGCATCTTTATTTGAAGAGAGGTTGAGAATAAAGATATGTCTTTGGAGATTTCTCTGTATTTTGTGGGGCAGTCCGACTGGTTAAATACTCCTCCATTCTACAGAAAATCGCAGCCAAATAACCTGGTGCTGTGTTCCTGAGGCGAGTAAGGTTTCCAGAGTTTCTTGGGGAAGGGGGTTAAAGGTGACAGCGCGGTAGTGATACCTATGGTGTTACAAGCGCTCATAGGCTACGGTAGCAGCTTACAATCAGGCGGGCGGTATGCCTGTTTGCCACTTACTTGTATAAAAAACAAAATGTATCAATGCTGACAGGCATATTGCCGATCAGTAGACATTAGACAAGCTCTGGCGTTCAAACAGTGGATACAAGTCTTTTAAGCCTAACTTTGTACTGTTTTTCTAATTATCAAACATCTCTCTAACAAAGCGTGGCTCCCTTGTTAATTGTCCAGGAAGTTTTTTGAGGCGCCTACAAATGCATATGTCTAGTTATTACTAGCTGTGCTCGTAGCACCGAGCGCAGTCACGTAGACTACAGAGTGCCCTCGATCGGGCACATGCGTGAGTTGTATTACCCCCCCCCCCCCCGCTCTCGGTTTATTTTTTTTTCGGTTGTTTTTTTATAGTTCTTTTTAATACCTGCAATTAAGTTGTACATAAATTATGGTTAAGATTACTCGAAACAAACAGACAGACAGAAAATAATTTAAATAAATGTGTTTTGTTATAGGAACCGTACATACTTTTTTCATATGCATTTAGTAAAAAACTGTTATTTTGAAATTACAAATATACACTTCAATTTTATTTATTGTATAGATATGTATAGATTAAGAACCTACATAACTTGTGCACTATGACCAATTAACAAAACTATATTACGTAAAATGCCACCAATCTTACATAATATAGGGTGAAATAACGTAAATTTATTAATTTAAAAAGAAAACCATTACAACACCATATCAAGACTGCGCCAAAACTCTGCTCCGTACATCTCACTTTTATTGTCGCCTTTTGCATCTTGCTAAATAGTATATTCTTTGTTTAATTTGTCATAATGAAATAAACACGATAACATAACTTTATTCTGGTACCTTTTATTTTTAGAGACCTTAGAAAATACATTAATGGAACTAATTCAAAAATCGAGTATAAAAATAAAACTTCATTGATAACATAAAATTTGTCCAGTCCGTAACAACATCCTATAGCAAATACGATTGCGTCTAAGAGTTCAGTTAGTAATGTGAAATTGGAAAAACATATTATCCATATCAAATCTCTTTAATGTGATATACATATAAGTTATGGTCTTGTTTGGCTTGAAAATACACAAAACTGCCATGAAGGATGGATCCATATTAAATTGCACCTTCATTCATGATTTTAAAAATAATTTATCTCTATATCCTGTTGGGAAATTCATTGCGAACTATTTATTAACACTAGCTGCGCCCGCGGCTCCGCAAACGTTAACGTGTGTTAACATTAACGTGTAGTTAACAACAGAATTATTGTTTATGCATCCAGTAGTTTTGCGTGATGTGCGCACAACGTCAAATCTCTATCATATATATATTATATAGTTCACCTGAGATAATGGTACAGAATCCACATTCCTTGTTAAATATATATTCTGTGTTTTACTTTACCACATATATGTTCTATATTTAAATACTTTGTTATAGTTGATCAGTGTTGCCAGACATCCGAACTTTAGTGGGATGTACCGATTTTTAGCCCAAAATTAAATGTCCTGCACGGGACAAGCTCAATCCTACTTTTCGGGGATCACTCAACTGTGGAAAAAATATATCTGGCAAAGCTGTATTTGATTATAGTTATGGATTCAAGTTTGTGCGATTTCTATATCCTTGATATTACATCAATCTCCACTTTGAAGTGTGTTGAACAAAATGGTCAAATCGTTATTGTGACTTGTCAGGTCTAAACAGCTATAGGAATAAATGTCCTGAACTAACACAATTGTTTGTAAACCTTTAAATAATTTTTTTATTATTGTTGTTTCTATTACTCTGAATTTGTATAAAAAAAATTATATTTACTCAAACATCTCATAAATTTACACACATTACATTTTTACATTACATTTACATATATTTTTTCACACAGTAAAAATTCCTCCATCAAATACCACTTACAAGGTAAAAAGTTTATTGTTTTATTACAACTACATAAAAAACAAAAATTAATCAGAAGAGTTAATTATAATGTAAAAGAACAAAATGATCTTTTCCAAAATCAGTACAAGAAAACCTACCCTACCTAATGCAATGCAGAAAGATTATCACAGCCTATACCTATTGTATGTATCATGGGTATCATGTAACATAGATTTAGGTAAGGTTTTTAATATGATTCATAAACATTAGAGAAAGATCACAATAGGTTAGAAAATTTAATTAGGTAATGACTGTGAAATGGAACAGGCATAAGGCTGCATGTCCACTGACACGGAGCTATGTAGATTTCAACTAATAGAATTGCCTCAATAGATTTTTATTTAATTCTAATGGTCGAAATTTGCACAGCTCCGCTCCACTTCGCCTCATTGGACAGGCGGCCTAATACTTGTAATATAAACAATATAATGATGAGTGTATCAATAAAATAGAAGTATATATGAAACTTGTGTATGACAAGCTGTGCCTGCAGCTCCACTCGCATGGACTACAGAATTATTGTTTATGAAGGTATTGTGATATTTTTTTAGATAAGGACCCAGTATATACAAGTATATATGAATTAAAATTAAAATGTTTGCTCATAATCTATTCAGTAGTGCATGTTGGGCTCACAATGGCAAACCTTATGGATTATATATATATATATGTCGCAGATGGGAAAAGATTGGCCTCTATGTGTTCGCTGGAGGCATCCGCCATTTCGGTTTTTATTTAGTCAGTGCGCACACCTGGCGCGGGCGCTGTCTCGAGATGAAGTGAGTCAAACTCAATCGAATGCACTACTGACAGCTTTCATCATTTTTTTAAAACTGACAACTTAGATGTGGTGTCACAGTCTATCCATAGCTCGGCTGTCTATGATGTTATTATGTGTTGCAGATAAATAAATAAAATAACCACGGATATTTTGTAATCCCTAACATATATATATATATAGACTAATTCTTGTTTAATATTAGATCACAAGCATTAAGAGTTTCACAAGCATGCAGTAAGTTTTTATATATTAAAATACCTTATGTTTTATATACTTTTATATAAATGATCAATAATAAAATAATGATTAGGTGTTATAAGAATTGAGAGTGACACCCCCATCTAATGAGGAATGCCCCAAGTTGGATCACCTAACACATAATAAGTAATATGAATATACTACTTCATTTAAATCTGATTTTTTTTAAAGTTTATTTTTTTATATCTGACAAGTTTTTAAAACAAACAAAGACAAAGACTTTTTTGTTTTCTTAATTTTTTAATCATGCTAATCTCTGGAACTAGCAGTTGGATTCGAAAAATTATTTTTGTATATGATAGCCAGACTCATGAGGAATAGTATTGGCTATCTAACATTAGGCTACATCTCTCAGTTAGCCTTAATATTGATTTTTGTTACATAAGTCAGAAGCCGAGGACCTCCTGAACAGCTTTATCCGTGTGCTCTGGTGTAAGCATTAATGATAAAAAAATACAATGTTCAACAAAAATATTGGTCATTAGCATATCTAAAAAAAGTCATAGGATATGCCTATCTTTTATACATAAACCACAATAAAGTATTTTGTGTCAAAGATTTGTTGAAAATCAAAAAGTGATTTACAAGCAGTGATTTTAGACATGGCATATTTAATCCTCATGAAGAAAAGTTACTTCATCATAAAGAAAAGTTTATGAAGTTAAATTTTGCTCTTTTATAATATGTTATTTAGACACTTACTTTAGGAGACAAGTAAAAATTAAGACTATACAGGTGCATTGGCAGATAAAATTAACATGGGTGAAACCGTGGGGCACAGCTAGTAACAGACAAAGCTAATAAGCACAGGACATATTATTAATTTGAATTATTTATTGTTAAAATAATAAAATTAATAGTTATTTAAAGCTGCAGTACAGAATTTACTTTTATTGACAAACAGTAAGCATTTATTTCAGGCAGGACATACATTCAATGGAAATAGAATATGGAAAATGTATCGTTCCTAGGGGCTAACAAGTTATTGAAGCATTTTGTACTCTTAAACAAAGTTAATTTTGATATTTGTAATGTGAGGTAACTTAAAAGTCCCTTATTTTGTAATAGTCAGCTTGTTTCATGTCATATTATTGAACATTGTAAATGAGAAATTGAATTAATTGAGAAAAAATAAAAGGGATTGAAAATGTTTGTGAGATAATAATAATTAGTACATTGCTTATAATTTCATGATGATTATTTTACTAGCTTTAGTTGGTAAATTATTGCAACTTGTAAGGGGTGAACAACTTACCTCATTATGATCTAACTCCTGAAGGTGTCTATCATTAGTTTGTTTTTCATATAACGCACGAGCAAGAGCACTCCTTGGTCTATAAAATCCATATGTTCCTGAACTACTTGCCATATTATAAGAGACTTTTGCTGTTTCAGGCTGTGACGATTCCCAAAATCTTGCTTTTAACCGAGAATTCTCGCACGTTGGGCAGAAAAGTTGGCATTCCTTTGTATAATAAAACAATAAATCACTTTTCATACAGATTTTAAATGTTTTCTCTGTTAACACATTGCAAAAAAATAACCCATAACATATGATCCGTAAAGTAGTACACATTGACAAATCATTTTTATTTGCGATATCTACAATTTAAACGTCCATGCCCACAATATTATTTTGTAGTAATTTCGCGGATTATAACCTCTCAACTAAAGTTAATTTTTTGCTCATTGTGTTCTTACACTCAATTGATAATTATTATCAGGCTTAAAACAAGGTCACAGGTTTTTTCCTGTTATACTGACTGTATAAAATCTACAAAACTCGTTAAAAATCTATCTTTGTTTTGTTTTGAAATGTCAAAATATCTTCACATGAGTTTGGCATTTGGCAACAAATGGCGTCAGCTCAGCTGTGAATGTGATACTAGCTGAGCGTTTATAAAGTATGTTAGAAGGATCATGTGGAAAATACAGTACTATTGAAATATGTATGTAACAACAATAATAAAGTACTTGTAATATGTAAAGTATTAAGTACATAATTATATATTTATACTAATTTATATCTTGCGAAAATAGATATTATTTTAAAAACTATAACTGTAATACACAATAAAAATATACTGCTTAATTTACGTGTTACTTTATAAAAATATTTTTCAAAGTAAGTAAGTAGGTACCTTTAAATAAATATTTGTTGAAAAACATGTTTTATTTTATATAAAATAAAATTGATCATACTAAACTTGACCCTAATCACACCTGATGGAAACTGAAGAATGGACTGACGATGGAATGCTCTTGTCCTGTAAGCTTCGATTCACATAACTATTGAAGATTTTACGTTGTTGTACGAATGGAAACAATAAATATTGAAATACATTTTTTAGTTCCTGTGCATTTAGACTTCACACGTATTTATTTGTATTACGTATTCGCGAAAAAAATAATCGAATTACATCGTTATTAAAATACCACTTTTTTGTCGTTTACTTGTCCACTTTTATTTTTTTTACTTTTATAATTTGTAGGTACATTTTGGTTTGGTTTTACAGTGTTTCTTATTATCTCGGTCTCCTCTTTGGAAATCTGTAAAAGGTGTGTGTACGCCTGCGTATTACGAAACCATGGAAAAAGGCGTCATAGTCAACGTGTTGGTTCACGTGGATTGTATATATGAATATTTTTGTTTTCTGAAGGTTCACTTCTACCACGTGTGAACTGCACACATGTTTGTTTTAATGTAGATATTAGGTATAACAGACTATCACGAATGTATTAGGTAGTACTGTAGTAGGTACTAGGGCCGCCATCACCTAAATTGTTAAAGCCGTACTGCCAGATAATAACTTGAAAAACAGTTTAAACAGATAAAATGAAATACAGTTTTTTCATGGACTTCTAAAAATGTTTTCAAACTATAATAAAAAAATAAATATCATTTAAAATTTTTGATTTAAATAACTTTTAGGTATTTATTGATTTATGTAATACCTACTGTTAAGATTAAGTACTTAAGAAATAAAAGCTTCACGAAAAAATGGATTTTAGAAACATCATTTATTACATCGTCTATTACAGAACCTAAAACCGAAAGTGCTGACAAGTTAACACTTGATTTTTTTTTGTATATGACAATAAATAAATATTGATAAGATTATACTGACCCACTCTTGTTTGATTTCCACAGACGCTCTTGCGACAATATCCCGCAACACAGAATTCATCATTTTGCTTTCACTAACAGTTAGTAAATAGAAAAAAAGTAAAGTTAAACTATTTAGCAATTGCTTACTAATGTTTTTAGGATGTAATTATGATCACTTATATAGGTAGAACTGTAGAGTGACGCGGTGAAAGGCAATTTTGAAGGAGTACTTAGAGAGAACTAAGTATTGTCTATTTATCCGAATTTCGGCTTGGCCTTGACAATGACCGGCCGCTCACTGTACAGTGTACAACCGTTTGTTACCATTGCGCTCTACGATCTTTTTTTAATAAAAATAAAAAAGCTTGTAAAAAGAAGTCTTCACGATTTCTACGGCATGGCATACCGTGTATTAAATTTGTTCTTAATATTAATTAGTAAATACTGGTCCAGCAGACACGATTCTGCTCTTCCCAATAGTCAATAACTGGATCGAAGCGCCACCTATTCCGATTTTTTTTTTCTGAAACTTTTTCATGACCATGGATATCCTATGAATCCTATCATGGATCCTATGAATCGTCAATTATGGTCTTGAGTTAATCCAAAAATCCGATAGAAAAATGGAATTTCAGATTTTTCCGGGACTGAATATATTCCAGAAAACTTTTCTGATTTTTCTTGCCATAAAAACCTAATGTGGGCTATTATAACCATAAAAAAATAGCCAAATCAGTCCAACCGTTCTCATATGATGCGTATACCAACGAACAGCATTGTATATTTATTTATAAAATTAAGACTTTTAATTGTTCTAGGTGACTTGTAGTACTTACCTAATTGGTTTTAAAATGTACAAGATATTTATTTTACTCGAAAGTTCATTAAATAAAGTTTAACATTTTATCCTAGTAGTTTAGGCACCTTATCTTCTGCGTTCGCCACATAGCCCAATGAAGCAGTAAACACCCTTCAGTCCGATAGTAATAGTTACTTCGAAAAAAAAACGCTAAGCTTGTGTGAAGCAATTCTTATAGGTGTTATAATAGTATTTCTCCATCAAGGAAAAAATAACAATCTTGGTTATTACATTTTATATAACATACTTCTTATTCAACTTAGTTTATTTGTAAGCCTCATTCATAATTAATATTTATATTATTTTTGTAACTACTATTGACTATAGTAATTAGTTTATAGATAGTGTATAATTTTTATTTTGTATTTAACTACCTACGTCAAGTAAATGTTGAGTATAAAGGTTTGCATAGACAGACTGGCAAAGTAAAATAGTGTTCAATTTTGCATATTATTATTATTATTATATTTTTTATTGCACAAAAAAAGTACAAATGGAGGACTTAATGCTAAAAAGCATTCTCTGCCAGTCTTCCAAGGGAGCAAGGGAAAGGTATATAGGTAATAGGCAAGGTGTGCATAATGTTAAGTAAAAAAAAAAAAGAGAAAAAACCTAGCCAATATTCAATTGCTCCAAATAAAACCTACGTAGCGAATACTTGAAGGAATTTCGAGAGTTGGCCAGTTGGATATTGATAGGAAGCGAATTCCACAGTCGTGCTGCAGTAACGGCGAAGGATTGGTCGCGGAAATTAGTATGATGACTTGGAATTAAAGAATCAGAAGACCTTAGCTGTCTATTATGCGTATCCGCGAGTGATTGAAATAGTGTTTTTAAATATTTAGGGGATTTGGGATTATTAAGTACGGAGAAAAGAAGACAAAGTATTCTTATATTCCTACGTTGCCGAATAGGTAGCCATTTGAACCTGGCTCGGTTTTCAGAAACATGATCAAACTTCCGAAGACGGAAGATGAAACGGATACAGTTATTGAGTAGACGATCAAATTTATTTAAGAGATCTTCTGAGAGGTCCAAGTAAGCAACGTCTACATAATCCAGAAGTGGTAGAAGAAGAGTATTCACTAGGGAAATCTTAGCATTAACAGGAAGAAAGTTTTTCAAACGCATGAGAGAATGAAGAGAAGCATAAAATTTTCTACTAACTTCCTTGACTTGGTCTGCCCAGCATAATTTAGTATCGAAGTGGTTACATTATTATTTTAATATCTGGGCGACCGAGCTGTGCTCTGTCTTATAACCAAAAAAAGAAAAACACCTATCTAGGTAAACATGGAATGTAAAACATTATCTAAATGCAAAATTTCATCGAAATCGTTGTAGCCGGTTTCCGAGAAACCAATTACATATATATATATATATATATATAAGAGTTGCTCACTTAACATAATAAGATATTATCATTTATGGCACGAAACAATAAGGAACGATAAATTGTTTCCATATCAGCTATTATTCTAATTGATGCGACATATACATACCTACCTACCATGAAGGCATACGCACGATTCCACATTACTAATCACGTCTTTGTGCTTCATTAATCATTAGTGATACCACTAAATACTCAGGTATTTCTTGTAAGGTATGTCATAAGAGCTATATTGGCATGTAGGTAGTTCATCACTAGTAAGATACCTATGTGCTCACATAAATGTGAAAAAAAAACTTATTTTCACTATAATTAGCAAATCACTCTTTATAAAAACATTATATGATCAAGTACTGCGCCTTTAGTTTTTATTAAAAGATTATGCGAAAATTTAAAACAACTAGACAAGATAAAGTAACAAGAACCAACTTCATGTATATTTTGATGCTTTATACCTATATAATAATTATAATAATAAAGTCATGATAAAAATTACAGTAGGTATTCAATTATAATAAATTATAAGGATTTTAACTTACGTAATCTCGTACAGGTGGCACTTTTGGTTGATAGAAAGTTGTCATTTTAAAATTATGAATTAATAAGAAACGTGAACTTCGTAATTGCTATCGGCGTGAAGTGAGCACAAAGATAAACTGTTTAAATGTAGGTTGAAACAAAGTGGCTTATTTTATCTCTAGACTACATACCGACTCGACGCGACTTACTAAGGATAAGGTTTTTAACTACATGTGATAAAGAATATTGTTGATAAGACTTGTATTGTATTATGCGGAATTAATAATATTACAACATCTAATGTTTTACGATTTCAGTAATTCGATGATTATCTTAAATAAATTGAACGATATAGTTATGTATCAGTAGTACTTTTAAAAAAAAGGTAGCAACAACAGCGCGCATGCTTGGGAATACGGTAGGGTTAATGATCTATTCGAAAGAGCCCTATGTATGCTCTACGAATGAGAAAAAGATATTCCTAATATAGAATTACTAAGTACCTACCTACTTATTAATATTACGAGCATCCGATGAATAAAAAAACCGAATGTTCATGATCATTTTTCATTCACCGTTGTTTATAAAATAAAAGTTAATTTTATACGCAGACTAGATACGCAGATAGATAGTTTAATACTTAGATTGTACCTACTAGCTACAGGCAAAATGTTTACATGATATCGAGTTCTAGAAGCTATGGTCCCATTGACATACACATAGATAATACACTAATACGGGAAGATCTTTTCTGCACCACCTCAACTTATTCTTGTTTTTTTTTTTTTTTTTTTTTTTTTTTTTTAACTATTTTAGTGCTTATTTATCTAATCTATACTTTATCGCTATTTATTTTATATTGTAATATCAGTCTGTAATATTATAAAATAAAATATATTTTAACCATACCAGCATATACTCTTAGGTACCTACTATTGAACGATAAATATTGATTATTAGATTCTACTGTATTGGATCGTTCATGAATTGTTAATAACTCTAAACAAATAATTTCGTATTTGCTATAATAAGTTTGATATTTTCGAAAAGGATTTCAGTGCTAGGTTAACTTTTGTGAAGGTTCCATACAGATTGATGAGTATGAGCGGCTCGCCCACAACGCCCGAGACTTCTGCGCAGACGCTTGCGGGAAATTTTAAATAATTACAAGCTATCAGATAAAAATAACAGCCAGCGTTTTGAGACCATTACGTATTTTCAATCCCAAAAATATTGTTAAAAACACATACTTAGTGACTGACAGTGTAACCTCCACTATACCAGTTAATGAGATTATTACGAGTTCATATATAATTTTCCTACAAATCATTATAATGTTAACGTTAAATTTAAGTTGTTGAAGATTTGGCAATTAACTTTTATTTTTGTTTTATCGAATATTATAATCATTATATTAATACGTGAAGCAAAAACTTTGTACCGCTTTTAAAGCGTATTTAATACTGTGAGATTTGGCATGGTTAAAGCTTATATAGAGGAGTGCAGAAAATGAAAATTTATCTATAATATCTGCTACTAATATATTAAATAAATTAAATTAATACTGCGAATCCTAATAGACCAGTGCCATTGAACTTAGACCCCCCAAAATATTGACATTGTCACTCAATGAAAAGTGACAGCAAGTGATATAATATTCATTGTTTAAGTTCATACTGCAAATGTCAAGCAGATAATATGGTGTAGTCTATTATTAAAAAGTCGCTGGTCGAATTTCGATCATTGGGCGACCGCTAGTATATAATTAACCGACTTTAATAAAAGACAGACGTTACACAATTCGAATGTATATATTTTTTATGGATGTTCAGCCATAACTTCTTTGCTTATGAACCACTGGATGAATCTTTTTCTGTTGGAAAGGGGATACCTCAAGGGTGATCCCATTATAATTTAATTTGCATCGACTTTAAGGATACACCAGGAAACTATTGAAAATCATTTTGTTGGTTTTCTTTTTTGAAAAAATTATCATGTATAGAATAAGTATCTAATTTAAATAATGATGAACCAAATTTATGTTTCATATACTTATATACCACCAAGCCAGAGGTATTAAGGGAGATCGAAAGGTTCTATGGGCAGTTATATACCTCGTCAACTAAGTCTGTTACCAGCCCGGCTAAAGATCCGAGAGCCGGGCTGACCCGACACTATACCGAAGATATCCCCGACATCACCCTGTACGAGATTACGATGGCCCTTAAGCAGCTTAAGAACAACAAGGCGCCGGGTGATGACGGAATTACATCAGAGCTTCTTAAAGCGGGTGGAACACCGGTACTTAAGGTCCTGCAGAAGCTCTTTAATTCCGTTATACTCGAGGGTAAAACGCCGGAAACGTGGGGCGGCAGCGTGGTGGTCCTGTTCTTCAAGAAAGGTGATAAAACCTTATTGAAGAACTATCGGCCCATCTCGTTGCTGAACCATGTTTATAAGCTGTTTTCGAGGGTCATCACGAATCGTCTCGAGCACAAGTTTGATGACTTCCAGCCTCCCGAACAAGCCAGTTTCCGAAAAGGCTTTAGCATCGTAGACCACATCTATACTCTGCGGCAGATTATACAGAAGACTGAGGAGTATAATCTGCCTTTATGCTTAGCGTTCGTGGACTACGAAAAAGCCTTTGATTCGGTCGAAACCTGGGCAGTGTTGCAGTCTCTCCAGCGGTGCCGTATTGACTATCGATAAATCGAAGTGTTGAAGTGCTTGTACAACAACGCCACCATGTCGGTCCGAGTACAGGAGCAGTGCACGAAGGCAATTCCTTTGAGAAGAGGCGTTAGACAGGAAGACGTAATATCTCCGAAACTGTTTACCGCCGCTCTAGAGGACGCCTTCAAGCTCCTGGAATGGCAAGGACTCGGCATCAATGTCAATGGCGAGTACATCACTCACCTTCGATTTGCCGACGACATCGTAGTCATGGCAGAATCGCTGGAAGATCTTGGCACAATGCTCGATGGCCTCGACAAAGTTTCTCAACAGGTGGGCCTTAAAATGAACATGGGCAAGACGAAAATCATGCCGATTGTCCATGTGGTGCCCACCCCAGTATCTGTTGGGAACTCTTGTATAGAAGTTGTTGAAGAATATGTCTACCTGGGACAAACAGTCCAGTTAGGTAGGTCCAACTTTGAAAAAGAGGTCAGTCGACGAATCCAACTCGGCTGGGCAGCGTTCGGGAAACTGCGCGACATCTTCTCGTCCAAAATACCTCAGTGCCTCAAGACGAAAGTCTTTGACCAGTGTGTGTTGCCAGTGATGACATACGGTCGGTAGTTCGAGCTCCGTTGATTTATTTCTTTAAGTTTTTTAAATTGAATATACTGACTAAGTGTAGGAATTTCGTTCCTACCGGCATGGCAGTAACCCACGATGCCTCTCGTGTTTTATTTTTATGCTATAGGTAGGTATGGTGTTCAACCATCAGATCTGATATTCATGTATAATATCTATATATTCTGATAAAATGAAATCGTTTCAAAACAAGACCATGTGGATAGTTTAATTTAAATAGTACACGCAGTTTTTGCACCCCTAACCGCATTCTCACAACGGCTGAGAGTTGATGCACTTCACTTGTGATTGGATCATTACCGAGTTCATCATACTCCGTGCGATCCTCGGGCCACGAGCGAGACGAACATAACGTATAACAATTAGAGAGAGTGAGACAGGCGCTGCCCAACAGTGCACATCTTTCAGAAATTATTTAATATCATGATTATTGTAACTTTATTGCACTTCGTAAGTAACAATTGACATTAGGAAATGCAATTTTATATTGATTCCGTAATGTAGTCTGTCGTTTATTTTTATCAATGCGGCAAATGTTTCTATGATTTGCGGGTAACCGTCTTCGAGCATGTCGGTTGTTTTCTCGTGGTTTTTACGTTCCGTGAAAATGTCATTAAAAGCTCGATAGGGGATTAAGACGGTTTAAATTTTCACGTAGCCCGACAAGAAATCCGTTTAGCCGTAACAAAGGGTGGGAAGTAAGCGAGAAATTATCGTTTCGACAAAATATAAACCGCTAAACGGGGCAATTACACCGTTACAGATTGGATATTAAGTTATCGAAAAATAATGATTTCTCACATCGGCCGGATGGTGTCGTCCGATCACGTTCTTCGGCCGCAATCATTCGGTTATCGATAATTTCGGTACAAACGAATAATATTCATCAGTTGTCACGTATCTAATAAAAATATAATCAATCGAGCGCCTGTTGTGTTGCGTAACCGCATTTATTGCCTTTAATGGTCACCTGTCTTAATCTTATATTATTAACGCTACCATAGAAATTAGAAACGATGAGGAACAAAATATTAGATAAGTATTTTTATGTAAGCTATCTAAATTCGGTAAATTATTATAAAATATTTTTATATAAGTAAAACTTGAAATAATTATTTTATATTAAATTACATTTGATGTAAGTGACTTTGACTATGGAATCGATATTAGGATCTTCTATCTAACATACGCATTTAGAAATATCGCAGCAGAATTTACCAGTTATAAGGCTAAATAAATTATCGATCGATTGTCCCTACTACTTCCCAGTAACATTAGTTACTAGTCAGCGGGCATTACCATCGAGATGGAAATGAATTAAACATAATTCGAATAATCGAGCCTCGGCCAATACAATAAAACAAAAGGAAAAAGTACGTCTGCGGCCGGCTTTAGCGGGGGAATGAAGGATTTCAATTTGGAACGTGATGAGGCGAGTTTTCATTTACGTACTGTGATTCGACGATGTCGGTAATGGCGCGAATGGTACCGACGTCCGGCACCGACACGGCACGGCACGCCGGCCATCGACCGATGCCGATGCCGATGCAATAGCTTGCTCTCAATTATTACAGCCTCTAGTCGACTACATACCTACAACTTAAATATTAGATTATTAAACTTCATACATGGCAATATTTAGATGACATTCAAGGCAAAGTATAGGTAACTTATTATTAATAGTATTTTTTTTTGCCTAATCCGCGTTTTGTGATTGAAGACTGCTATTAAATTAATAAGAACATAGAATAAGTAGTATGTACCTATAGTAGAAGTAGTTAATAACTTAACTGTAAATTTAATTATTTTTACTAAATCTGTATTATTGATCTAGTTTATGTTTTATTGTTAACTAGCTGTGCCCGCGGCTGCGTTCACGTGGTCTAAATAATGCCGTCGATCGGGCACACACGCGAATCGTGCTACTCCCGCTCCCGGTTATTTTAAGGGCAAAAATGCTTATTGTGGAAGATCCTTAGCAGATTACCTTAGAGAGTAGGTATAATATAGTCTCTCTAACTTTTTACCCGACTGCGAATAAGGAGGGTTATGTTTTTCGAGTGTATGTATGTATGTCTATTTCTTTGGCACACTCAGTAGCTTATATGGCTTGATGGATTTTAACATATAGGTGTCGCTAGATTCGTCTTAATTGTAGTAATGACATAGGCTATATTTATCGTTCCTAATTTACGTGTAAAATTCCTTCATCCGTCTCTTGCGTTGCTCATGCATTTCTCAGATCCATTTACGGATAGTAATATATAAAATCTTGTGTGTGTGTGTTAGCGATTCTATAACATCTTAACGACTTGAACGATTAAGCTGATATTCAAATAATATACTTCTTTTCTCTAGAAAATAGTTAATAGATGTGTTAGAATCCGATAGGTGGCGCTGTGGTCGAGCCATTAACTGCCACGGAAGGTACAACAACGTCTGCCGCCCGGCCAGCTAGTTGGAATATAAATTTAGGTCGAGGACTAAAACTCAGGTAGAAAAGAACTTCGGTTTGTATATTTCACAAAATTTATCATGGACTCATCATATACCTAACCATTATTAATAAAAATGTCATAAATACCTTAAAAAGAATGCAAAAGGTTTTTTTTACATTTTTGACTGAAGTAACGATTACCAACTCGCTGTTGCTCCCGATCATTGAAGCAGATGTGTCTTACTCTGATAAGATAGAAGGGAATTTAGTAGGCTTATTTGATAACACTTATATTATTTGATATAACACTTAATGAAAAATTATAATAGTTAGGATCCTTAAATTATAACCTTGATGGATAGATTAAGCTCCGCAGCCTTCAAATTCACCAGTTAACAAATATTCGCTCATTTGCTAATGCTAGGCTAGAATAGTCTACTTCGCTTACTTCCACAGTTTAATGTCATTCGGTATTTTACAGTATTTTCGGTATTTTAATTCGGGTTTAGCAGCCGAGGTAGATACCATATTTGTACTTCAAAAACATGCTGGCCAAGCTATTTACGACATGGGAGCTTGCGAATCGCTGAAAAACATGTTTCAAGATTTTAGTGTTTTAACTTTTTCCTTAAAACTTGAAAAATGTAATGTAAGTTCGGATGTTTATTGTCCATTATGTAACATTATCATTGGGTGAACGATGGCGATGTCTGAAAGTGGTTCCCTCTATGTATATCCAGTGAAAATGTTAATAACTGTAAATAGTACAAAAACTGTAAAAAAAACATTTTTTTTATAAGCCTGATCGAGTTTTTTTTGCCGGTTCTTTTCTATGACTGAGCACAGGTCGATACAACTCCTTTACGATAACAGCCATAAGATTGTAGAATGCGTTACAGCATCATCTTCAAAATGATAAAACCATCACCAACTTCAAATAACATCTGCACCGATATTTACGAGAGACAGAGTTGATCATGATTTACATGATTTGTGTTTACAATAAGTAGTAAGTATGTATATATTTATTATTAATTTCAATTATTTAATACATTGTTTATGTGACGATACTTGTAATTACCACATTAAATACTTATACCTAATTCAGTGTTAGTTCAATTTTTACAAATTTTTCTATGTGCACTACATACACAATCGTAGTTTTTTCTTCTAGAGTAACGCTGGTTAGCCGGAAGAAAATGCCTTGTGGTATATAATTCTGTGATATATAATTCTCTAATTGTAGGTCTTTTTAATATCTACAATTAAGTAGTACATTAATTTTATATATTTCTTATAGTTTACTTAACGTAACTAAGCCATTTAAGCGCCTGAATTGATTAATCGTTGTCTGTTTATTTTATTTGTGCGGAACCCAAATTATTTTTCTAAAATAAAAGTAGTTTGTATTATTCCTTATAACATCAGCTATCTGTTAGTACAAATTTTGGGAAAATAGGTTCAACCGTATCGGAGATTACCCAAAACAAACAGACAGACAGTCAAACAAAAAATTAAATTTTATTATTATTGCGGACTGGTCGAGCAGTATTGTTTGATCACTGAAATCATTATCGTGATTTTTTTTACTAGTTGTATTTTGGGATAAACAATTTTAGACTATCCAATTAGACAGAATTTAGTTTTGGTATTTAAGAGAGTTAAACCAAAGGGACAGAGAAACGTTAACAGCGTTTGAGATGTGGCTGTTGGAGGAGGATGTTGAATATCAATTGGGAAGAAAAGATTACAAAAGAGGAAGTGTTAAGAATGATCGACGAGTTGTTCTATCGTCTGTATCATGGTGAGTGTTCTGAAGAGTTATTTAATCTAATACCCTCCTCTCCCTTCCACAACAGAATCACACGCGCTGGGCAGTTTTACGGTAACCTCCATTTCGGTACGAACTAAAAAGTTCTCTATGACTTATCTTTGTCGTGTCGTGAAGCTGTTGAAATTTCTCCCGGCCAGTGTGTTCCCTCTTTCTTGCGATATCGGATCCTTTAAGCATAACGTGAAGAGATATTTATACAGGCCAGCATGACAGCGGTGACCATAGATAAATTTAGATCTCTCGGGTGTCGCCATTGTGCTTGGACTGTGCTGTGCTTACCATCAGGGACAGTACCGTCAATGTGCCGATCTAATATAAAAAAAAGAACGAGAATACAAGATTGTTAGGAAACAGAAGAGGAAAGATAATTAATACGGCTAGACAAGTTCTTCAAGACAATTTTAGAAGGAAAGTGAGAATTACCTAAGAATAAGACCTAGACGAAGCTTTTTTCCAACAATTGAAGGATAAAGTGAGAGTCGTGTCATATCAAAAGGTCAAAATAAGGCAGAGAATAGGGAACAGTGGCGATTGCTCCAACGACAAAGGCTGGAGCTCTTAAATTAAAGAAGAAGAATGATGAGCCGACATGACGTTAGCGATTGTCATTCTTTCGGCGGTCACCACCATCCTTGAATAGTAAATTTTTTAAACTAATAATTTTTATTCGGTCAAATTGCAATGCGCAGGCGACCGTACAAAAAGTTCATTTAACTTGTAAATCTCTCACACGTTTATTTATTTCATATTATAAACTACAAGGAAAGTAATAATAACACGAAGTCATATCTCATTACATAAGTTGAAGCTCGACAGCTCTGGACAGGCCGAACAACTCTGAGTGCAAGTTATTAAATTTTTAAACACTTATTTGTTAATAATTAATTATGTAAATTCTTGTTTTACCGCGTGAACAATATGTATGAATTTGCGAAAAATGATTTAGGATTTACGACTTTTTGATATGATTGAATGAAAACAGAGGCGTTGGTAACGAAGTTCCTTAATTAAAATAAAACGACGCTCGCCCGGCGATGTACTGAACAGTGGCGATAGAAACTTTTGAGCGATGCACAAACGCAGTTTTTTTTAAATAGGTATATTACCTGTAAAAATGTAGGTATTTGTATTTAAAAAGTAATTGCAAATTAGTGTTCGGAAAAAAAGCATCCGATCATATGATTACCCACCGCCTAGTAGGTTCCGGTCATTGAAACTAACACAATTAAGACACAACATTATTTATACTAGCGGTCGCCCAATGGTCGAAATTCGACCAGCAACTTTTTGATTACAGACTATTATCTGACAAGTAGTATTCGCAGTATTAGTTAATTTAATGTATTAGTACCACATATTATATGCCAATATTAGCTTTCTCCACTCTTTCTCCATATAAACTTTATAAATCATGCCGATTTTAAGTTTTCCATGCGCGTAATATACTTAAAAGAAGTCCGAAGTTCTCTTCACGTAATAGATAATCATCCATAAAATTAACAAAATTGAAGTGTCTTTTTGTAATGTCAAAATAACAGCTTTTTACTAAATGCATATGAAAGTATATACAATACCTATAACAAAAACCCATTTTTAAAATTTTTGTCTGTCTGTTTGTTCCAAGTAATCTCCGAAACAGTTGGTCCAATTTTGATGGGACTTTCACTTGTTGATAGCTGATATTATAAGGAGTATTAGGCTACTTTTATTTTAGAAAAAGAACTATGTTTCCGCGCAAATAAAAAAAATATCGTAGTGAATCAATTCGGGCGCTTAAATGGCTTACGCCTTACGCTGAGTAAACCATAAAAAATTAATTTACTATACTATATCCATACAATTAATTAAATTGAAGTGTCTGTTTGTAATGTAAAAATAATAGTTATTTATTGAATACATATGAAAGTATATAGGATACCTATAACAAAAAACCCATTTTAAAAATTTTCGTCTGTATGTCTGTCTATTTGTTCCAGGTAATCTTCAAACGGTTAGATCGATTTTGACAGAACTTTCACTAGTGTATAGCTGATGTTACTATCAAAAAGTTATTATATGGTGGATCATTATGTGAATGATAGTGATGTCTGGAAGTAACTCCCTCTTTGTGCATCCACTAAATTATAATTATTGTACCCAATATATTAACACTTGTACAGTTGAAAAAAAGAAGGTGTAGGAGGAATGTAAGAAACAGGGTGTAAAGTTTCTCATCCACCAATGAAAAGGGAGGATCCTCCGACCAGACGGGTGTTATGTCTGGCGGGCAGATGCCCAACGGTTGTTGTCGGGTTCTTGTATATATATTGAATTTGTTCGGTTAATTTTAATATCGCGATGTAAGATGCGTCATATGTGGCGAGATAGTTGTCTCTATGTAGGATGCGTCAGTTATGGCGAGGATAGATGTCGCTACATCACTCCCCTCCGAGACCGGAGGTCGATAGCAGGTTGAGTCGTCCATACATCTTGTGACGCTTGCCGGGCCAGTGGAATGTTCTAGTGAGTCGGAACCAGATGCCGCATAGTTTACGGTGAGTCGGAACTGTCTGCGGTGAGTGCCCCAGTGAGTCGGGGTGATGCTGCAAGAATTCTCCAGTGAGTCGGAGTGGTGCAGTGCTGCGGAGTGGCTGGCTGCTGCGTCGACCAGGAGAGAAGTGCGTCTCTGCTTGCTGACCGGCCGAAGTGCAGTGTGCTGTGCCAAGGTCGCTGAGAAGGCTGTGGGTGATGACCAGGAATACGCGTCCACTGCATGCTGGTGGTCGTAGTAGCCGTGGATGCTGGCTGGCTCTATGACTCGCTTCTCGAAAGCTTGAGGAAGTGATGATGACATAGCTAATTGCGAAGGCTGTGCTGACGTTCATGTTCGGGGTCACCATATGTGGGTAACCTTTGAAAAGGGAGGATCCTTCGACTAGACGGCTGTTATGTCTGGCGGGCAGCTGCCTAACGGTTGTTGTAGGGTTCTTGTATATATACTTAATTGTTCGGTTACTTTAATATCGCGATGTAGGATGCGTCGTATGTGGTGAGATAGATGTCTCTATGTAGGATGCGTCCGTTATGGCGAGGATAGATGTCGCTACAAAGGTAAACTCGATCAAGTTTCTTATCGGTTCTTCTCGGTGGCTGGGATTTTTTCCGAATCGGCAGTAGTGTTTTGACGTTCAGGTGTGCCTTCTCAGGGCCTAAATTGAATAAAGAATTTTTGATTTTGATTTTGTTATAAGGAGTAACTTTGGCTACTTTTATTTTAGAAAAAGAATTAGGGCTCCGCGCAAATAAAAAAACTAATCATGGTGAATCAATTCGGGCGCTTCAATGGGTTACACTGAGTAGGTAAATCATAGCAAATTAATGAACTATATACCGATTTATTGACATTAAAAAGACCTACAAAAAAGTCAGCGAGAGTGTCTTCTAAGAAACATCCACAATAAGCATTTTTGTCTCTAAAATAACCGGAAGCTGGGGAGCAAGGTACGTGCGTGTGCCCGATCGATGGCATTTTGTAGTTCATGTGAGCGAAGCCACGGGCACAGCTAGTTATTTATATAATGAATTGCAGAAGTACGTGGGTGGGCTGGGCTATCCCTAAAATTCTTAGTGAAATGAAAAATAGTTAGAATATGAATAAAGTATATTTATAGCTTTTCAAAATATTTCCCTCCAACCCCTATGCACTTATGCATTCGGGTGAACAAGTTTTCGAAACATTAAAAAAATGTATGTTGCGGGTGGTCGAAAAAATTACCGCCGAAATTCTTCGACGGCTTCATCTGCATTGAAAAAATCGCAAGGAGATCGATCTGGGCTGTACGGAGGATGGGGTAACATTTGTACCCCCGAAGTATTCAAATAGTCCATGGTTCTAGCAGCTGTGTGAACGGACGCGTTATCTTGGTGAAAAAGAATGCCACGGACACCGCTCATTGGTCGCTCGCTATTCAACTCCCCGAACGCTTGAGGCAGGGCAGACAAACTTCGCAATACCATTCACTAGTAACTCGTAGAATGATCTTCTAGCGGAATTACTACTATTTATCCACTGCGTCGAATAAAAGCGCTATAATTTTTTTATTAATGCTCCGACCGCGTACAACGTTTTTGAGCAACTCGTTTTCTTCAAACAGCCATTGCGTGAATTGTTGCTAGGATACGTTTTGCGAAAATTCTACTTTAAACTTTCTGGCATAAATTTGCACCAATCGACACGACGGGATTTTTGCTCTTCGGTGAGAGACTGAGGTATCCATTGCGAAGCAAGCTTCCTAATTTTAAGGTGTTCACGCAGGATGGAGGAAACTGCCTGTGATCCAATCTTCAGTTTAGCCTGAATTTCTCGATGTTTAATGGGTCTATTGTCCCGTAATAACCACACTACCATGATGATATTTTCATGAGTTACTGCAGTTGTAGGACGGACAGGTCTGGGGTCATCGTTAAGGTTCTCTCGACCACGTTTCAATTCACGAAACCAATAAGTAACTGATGTTAACGCAGGAGCAGACTCCCCAAATGTAGCTTGTAAATTTTTGTAAGATTCCTTAAAGTTTATCCATAAACAATTATAGCACGAAAAGCTTTCCGCAAGATGTCCATTGTTGGAAACAAAAGAAGAATGACAAATAATATTTAAAAATATTTTTAAAAATACTTACGATTTTCACCATGTCCATGATTTTCACTAAAGAGATTTGTATTGAAATTAGCTATCAATTCAAAATAGTTTCAAGAAAAAAGAGTTTTCATTTATTCTGTGGCTAACAATTTTCGGAAAAACCTAGATAAAACGTAATATGAAACATTTTTTAAACGACTTCAAAAAAAGACGGAGGTTACTCGATTCGAATATATATATTTTTTTATCGATGCTTAGCCATAACTTCTTTGTTTATGAACCGATATGGATGATTCTTTTTTTGTTGGATAGGGGATACCTCAATGTTGGTCTCTAATTTAATTGGCATTGAATCTTTAACTTTGAATACATACACAAGAAAACTCTTCAAAATCATTGAATTTGGTTTTCTTTTTTGTTAAAAATTAGCTTGTCTTAGTTGTACTTCTATTGGCGCGTTTAGTGGACGGTAAAATTGAGTGTTGCGTGCGCATCATGTGACGGAAGTGCGACGTGATGAAGTCAGTCATCGATAATAATTTTTTTTGGTGGAAAAAAATAAAATGGTGTATAAATAAACAATATGTTAATCAAATTAATGGCTAACTTCATCGCGTTGTTGGCACGCAAGATAAATTTTTGGAGTAATTTTTTTACACCAAAGAAATATTACTTCTTAATTCCTAAATAAGTAATATACAAAAAAACATTGTATAACAATTTTTACTTAATCTGTGTATTTATTGAATTAATTAATACTATGTTATTGTTATTAATACGTGGGTATTTAAAATGATATGATATAAATTAATTAAAAATATCTAAATTTATTTACTTACGAAAACCCTAAATGTATATTAAATGTCTAATCTACACAGGTTTTATAACAAAAAAACAAACAAATATAAATGTCGATCAAGCACGTTAAACGTGTTAAAATCTTGATATGAATGCAGCGAACTTTATCGTGGAATGACGATTTTATCGAGTCGAGTTGAATCAAGAATCTCGGCATGCCTTCTTGTCAGCTCACATCGCTTTTTAGATTATGAAAACAAATTGCAGCGCATTCTTCATTACATGTCATCGTGTTGTTAACTCGACGGATAATTAAAGCGCTGTATAATTACCTGTTGGTGGTTTAAATGCAAATGTAGTCGCCCGGAGTCTCTTCAGCGTGTAATATATGAGAAATGTGAACAGATAAAGGCATGAGATTTACACCTCCGCGCGTTGTGACAACGTGTACCGTTCGTTGACCGATACGGATGATATTTAGCGTTAAATATTGTTGGATATTATTATTTCCTTGTGTTACAATCTACACTATACTACTATTATTAACAGGTAAATTTTGTATGTTTGTAGGAGGTACTTTCTTGAACTAACTAATAAAATTCTAGATAGATTACTAAATAGATTCTTTATTAATATAATGATATATTCAGGCTTATGGTTATAGGCTGTGCCATTGTTAATAAGGTTTTATTGCAACTAGTTACTCCTCACGGTTTCAAGCGTGTTTTCATTTATTCGAAAACTCAACACCGCGCCGTGCACTCAGTGTATAATTTTAGTCTATAGTAATACTCACTTCCCGTATTTGCGTACAGCTTGCCAAAATGCATGAGTTTCATGGTTACTATTTGGCTTCTTAGGGCTCGAGTACCTTTTTCTTAATACATTGCTAGCCAATTATACGTGTAGGAATAATGAACATGTTGAGGTTAATTAAAAAAAGTTAGTGTTTGCATATAATAGGTATATCTAATAATTTGTCGAATGTTTTGATATTCATCCGAAGATAATCACAAAATTATACTCATCTTTTCGTAGATCTTTATAAAGTGTATAGAATCCACCATGTCGTTCTCTTTGCATTAGAATAGGATGAACCCATGAGCGTCTATTTGACTTCTTACTTTTATTTAGCCATTTCTTTACCTAAGTATAGTATGCAAAAACTACCACCTCTTTTAGTTTAACTCATCATATTCATTGTGCCTAATCGTATGATATTCGTGACTGGCAATGTACATAATTACCAGAAATGTACAGTGATATGTCAAATCAAGCGGCGGCGGCGGCACGTGTACACACCATAGAGGCACGAAAACGAAAGCGCGTCGCGTCGGCTCGTCTGCGGTGCCGTTTTCATAAGCTCTTAGGGTCGCTCAATAAATAGGCTATAAAATGCAAAATAGCACTTTTTAAACTATCGCTTTTTTATACATTTTATTATATTATACTAGCTGATCCGCGCAACTTCGTCTGCGTCATGTATAAGAAAGAGAGAAAGGGTTAGAAAGAGTGGGTCGTGGGAACTGTATTATATGTATCGCCCGCCTCCCACAGTATACTGCATAATAAAAATGCGTTCGCGATACCTGATCATTATTTTGCTGCCGAGTTATTTTAAAACTGTGATATCTCCTAAGATATCCATTTAAATCGATTACTGTAAAGGGCAATTTTGTTCAAAACTAAATACTTGTGATGAATAACGTAATTATTTCAATAAGGATTAATACCATGTATATAAAAATACCTTCGCAAATAATTCATTATTTTAAAACAATTTTATTACCGTAAAAAAGGTTATATTGAGTAAACCTTAAAAGATAGCAATATGCTGTCACGGACTTTTTTTAGAACTTTTTAAGAGAAACAATTCTGTCACTCATTATATTTGCGTAACTTTAACCATTCATGCAGCGCTCACAGTGGATGCTCTTAAAAGGAATAAATTTCCCCCGTTTTTGCAACACTTTTCATTGATGCTCCGCTCCTATTCGTCGTAGCGTGATGTTATATCCTTCCTCGATAAATGGGCTATCCAACACTAAATCATTTTTTCCATTCGAACTAGTAGTTCCTCAGATTAACGTGTTCAACCAAACAAACAAACTGTTTATAATAAAATACTTTTTTTTCTTATTTATGAACACTATTCTTAATTTATATTTATTAAAAAAATTACACTATTCTTAATTCAAATTTATTAAAAAGTATTTTCAATATTTTAGTTAGATTTTCTATAAAACCGTGTTTTTTAGTTTCTAAAAAAAAATTTTTTTTCAGTATCCTACTATGAAAATTCATGATTTTAAATAAAATCGGGACATCTAGTTTAAGAATCCTAGTAGGGATAACAGATCTAACTGTTTGAAATATTGAATTGTCATCGGTTCTTGATAAGTGTGCCGACGTTTTAAAGGGGGTCAAAATCATGTTCAGTTTCCGTTACATACATAGTAAACAAGCTCGAGAAATGGTTACCGCATACCGCATGAACTGACTGAAGCACACCAACAAACACGCTTTGAGTGCTGCGTCACATTACACACACGTCACAATAACGAGGGAATTTTGAATCGTATTGTTACTTGAGACGAAAAATGGATCCTTTACGACAATGGGAAACGCTCATCACAGTGGTTGTACCCAGGAGAACCGGCCAAATACTGTACCAAGCGAAAGTTGACTCAGAAAAAGGTACTGGTGAGTGTTTGGTGGACCAGTGCTGGTGTCATACACTACATCTTTCTACGATCTGGCCAGACGATAACGGCAGGTCTGAATTGTCAGCATATGAAAACTATTATTTTCGTTTTACTTTTTCCATATAAAACGCAAATTTCATATGTAAAAGACTATTAAATAATAATATTTTATTTTAATTCTGACTGGAAGCTCCAGAGATTAGCGCGTTCAAATAAGCAATCTCTTGAGGTTTCTATCAATATTAGATTACCGCGCACGAAATCGCAGCCGGATGTTAGTTTTATATGAAACAGTGATATTTGTATACCTACAACTTTTGCTAGACCAAGTTTCATCAATTTAAAATACACATAAAGTCGATTATAGGTATTCGAATCTTCATTTCCACTAAGCTAAATAAGATTTTGTTAAAGATATTGTAAATATTTTTAAATGATACTCGCAATTCTCGGTGTATCAAAGGAAGCTAAAATCTGTATTAGAATAGAATTACACAAGCAAAACAAAACAATACGAAGACAATTCGATTACATATATATTTTTTCCATAAAAGAACAAACAATATCTTCTCATTTTGCACAGAACCGTAACACAAGGAGCAGCCGACAACAAAAGCTAACAAATCCTGTTTGTCCTGCGGGAAGCGTCCGTGATTTAATACAAATTATTATTAGACGACATAAATAACGTGGTACAGGGGCGGGCTGGCGCAGGCTCCTTAATAAGTAATAAAGGGGTCATCGTTCACGGCCAGAGAGATTCGGAATTAACCCGCGACGACATATGGTGTTGTAATGGCGACATCAGCTTACTGCTTCACCATAAGAAAGAGGGCTATAATTGATAAGGTAAGTCAAGTTTTTTTATTTTAGGACTCACTTCAAATAAACTTTTACCAAACATTTTTGGAGTCGTCTTAAGAATCGACTTTCATATAGATTATAGCCCGCGGTGGGGCTAACTAGGTGGGGCAAAATGGAGTGATAACAAAAAGTGAAATCTTTAAGGTGCTACCGCACTAGAGCGGTGCTGCGTGTCGCTGCATGATGCGGTACAACGCGGCGCTGCGCGTCAAAATATAATTTGTATCAATTTGTATGGTGAGTCTCGCACCAGAGTGGCACTGGACTGCGCGTCGCCTCGCTGCGCTTCAAAATATTGCTAAATATCGCTCCTGCCATCTTGTAAAAACTCTGTTGTCGAAAAAGGGCAAAACTTTCTTCTCGCTCACGCCGTTATAATAATTAATTGGTTGAGTAATTGAGGTCAATTACCCTTCATTCACAATACCATGTAAAGAGCGTGAACGTCGTAATTACTTATAAAAAATATAATTGATACCAATCAACAAAATGCACTATTGTTCCTCATTTGATTACTGTGTATTAAATATATATACACTATTGATACGCCTATTTCTATTGCGATTTCCGCCCATAAATTGACTTTCCTTGCTTGGTTCATATAATGTTCGTGTCAGAGATCGAACAGATCTCGATAAGTACTAACAGTATTAGTTAATTTTTCTTCGACAATTTCCATTTTTGTAAATAGGCGTGCTTCTCCGCCAAAAGCAGTATGCAGACTGACGCAGCGCGCCACGCCGCTTGCCGTGTCGCATCAGAGCGGCGCTGCACTGTTATAGGAGAATGAATTATCACTGTTCATAGGTATTTTGGCAATAGGTTAACACGTCATGTAAAAATGTATGGGCATAATAATATACAATTTTTCTATTCAATACCTACCATTTTTTTTACATTACAAAACTTTAAACTTAAATAAACTTAGTTAGTTTATTAGTGAAAGAAGATCTTTGACGATACTAAAATCCCTAAGGGACAGTCAGAGTACAGAGTGTTACACCATACTAGGTACTGAGAGGATATTACGTCATGTGAGTGAATATTGAATTGACGGACGACTAGCTTGACTGTCAAATTGTTTTCGGTATTGCAATACAAAATAGAAAATATTGGTTGCATTAAACTGAGTAAATAAAAACTTTATGCTTTTTATTACTTGAAAATGATGGCTCAGTTTGTAGCGTTTACGGACAACTCGTCGAACGACGTGAGTTTGAATCCCTGCAATCATTTAAGCTTGAACTTGAGCTTTCGGTGAAGGAAAGCCTAGTGATGAATCTATAGCATGGTGGTAGGGTTTTTTCTAATTCCCGCCTGGCTAGCTACTACCCTCAAGTTGAAAATCTGTCTCCAAACACCATTTGTTGTGTTCCGGCTGCTGAACTTGAACGTTTTCACTAGGCTCAACGTGCTATCATTTTGGGCCACATCGGCATTTAAGATCAGGTGAGATTGTGGCTACAACGCTAAACCGACATATGCCGACAAAAAAATAAAAGTAAAACGTGATATCTGCCAATTGAATAGGAAAATTGTATATTATTATGACGATATATTTTTACATATGTTCACTTAGGGCCAAAATGTCTATGGATAGTGGGCATTCTCCTTTAGCACTGTGTGTAGCGGCGCTGCGCGTCAAAATATTCTTTTGGACGTAAATATGCATCGACGCGCAGTGCATCGCCGCTCTAGTGCGATATGCCCCATACAAAATGATACAAAGTATATTTTGACGCGTAGCGCCGCGACGCGCAGCGCCGCTCTGGTGCGGTCCTACCTTTATATTGAACCGGCGCGCAACATATTCGCGCATCTTAAACTGAACGCGTGTATATTAGTAATTGCATATACTCAAGTAACTTGTATACGAAAATTATTGTTTATGAAGATATCGTGATAATTTTTGTTTTTGTTAAGAGGACCAAGTATCTAAGGAATAAAAAAAAAGATCAAAATCAATCCAGTAGTTTGTGCGTGATGCGTGCATAACGACAAACCAAAATGATTATATTTATTTCGAAGATATATTAATAGTTTAATTATTTTTTTAGTACTGACTATAGTAAATCTATACCCATAATTTTAAAGAGGAATGATTTGATTTTTTTGTGTGTAGTGGATAAACTCAAAAACTACTAAACCCATTTAAAAAATTCTTTCATCATTAGATAGCTACAGTATCAGCGAGTAACATAGGCTATATTATAATTTGAAAAATTAATTGATTCCTCATAAAAATGTCAATAGTTTTACACAAAGTATAAAAAATTGCCTAAAAATATGCTTCTAACACGGGTGAAACCGTGGGGCACAGCTAGTTAATAACAAAATTATGTTTATAACTTTTTGTTTCATACTTGTATTTTGTTAACTATACGACGTTATGGATTGAAAATAGACTTTTGTGTTTCTTAATTTAACTTTAACTCGCTTTGTTTATTGATTTGTACAGTAACGTTTGACCATATCCCACATGAAAGTTAGAGACGATGTAGCGTAGGATGGTATCGTGAAGGGAACATTTGCTTTTGCTGGCCACGGCAATTGTGTATGACTGAATCGCGACCACCATACTCCAGGTGTAGCACTAGCCATAGTGGCAAGCTTAAGTGTATTCGCGTGGTGAATAAATCCTTTCTCCTTTGTGTTGTCGCGTCTTGGGATCAACCAGTGTTTTGCTGCCAATAGGCTTGCCAGTCTCGATTGTGACCTTTGGTTTTTGGATTGCTTATCATCATTTAAACATAGTACCGTCACTTTGCAGAGCCATTATTAAAAAACTGGCCTTCAAGTCTGTTTTCGAAGTATGTTGGTAGACTGTTGGCGACAGAATTTCGATTTGAGAGCAGCTGCTCGTCAAGCGCCAAGAAACACCTGCATTCAAAGTTTTTCTTCATTGAAAGCTCCAGTTCACTGTACTCTATAGGAATCAAACTCATCTCTTGACGCAATAACCTATATACTAAAACCCTTCTTCATAAAGAGGATAATCGGTCTAAGAAACATTTCAAGAATAGGTATTTCTAAAATCTATTGCTTTCGCGCTGTGCCCGAAACCTAACCGAATAGAGTGCGAGAGTGACAACTGCAGTTCAGACTGATTATACCTAAGTAAAATTGACAAAATCATAGTTTCGTATTCCCCTGTTGCCTCCTCCAAAACTGAATCGATTTTAATTTTTTTTTCAAAGGACTTTGGCTATGTCTGTATGCTTTCCTTTTTCTTTTTGTAGTCGTCAACTTTGTTTGCTGGACGTCTGAACATGAAATAAAAAAGGGCAATCTTCGACATTTTCAAAGGCTCCTAGTTTTTATAATAATTCATTTATGAAAAAAATCAAAACATAAGGGACACGGCAGTGGTAGATATAAATTTTACGGTATAAAAATATTTGCACTAGGACCATTATCCAGGGAGGAAACAAGGGAATATGTTTGTATGGGTAAAACACTGCCCACGTTTCCTCTTAAAGAGAGACTGTAAAATACTATGCAACATTTCCTGAATAACGAAGTACATAGTTCAACTGATTCTTTCAATTCTTTATAAGTAGGTTTAGCTTTTGGCCACGGTCTTACCTGATTTTAAGTGACGATGTGTCCCAAGATGCTAAATACGCTTTTTGGGGGACACTTATAGATGCTTGGTGACAGATTACCAATTCGAGAGTGGTACCTAACCAGGTGGGCATTACAAAAATCCCTCCCACCATGATTGAGTTTCATCACGTTGTTATCAAAAACTTAGGTTCATTGCTGGGATTTGCACTCACGTCATTCACGCTACCATTGTACCATCATTGCATAAACTTTACTAACCTGTAAACGGATCCTGCTAGAAAAGTGAACGCTAAGTGTTGTGATTTTGAATAATCGATAACGTTTAACACATAAATATGATTCTGTTCGTCTATAAATAAACAATTACTGTATGAAATGGAAATAATGGTAAAAAAATATATATCAACAAAACCACCTCCATCAGTTACTTCGTTAGTAACTAACTTTATTTATTCCCAGTATATTTCGTTACATTATTACAGGTAGTTCCGAGTTCATATATTGGCTGATTAGTGAAGCACGTGCTGAGAATACAAACTGCCCATTAACAGTAGGTAACCGGGACTTCTGATGTAGATGATTCTATTTATTTCATTAACCCTTTATTGTATGACGTGTTATTATATTAGCTTTGCTACTTTTATTGCGGTATCGTGAGCAGCATTTATTTATTTTCGCAGTCTGTTTGTAGGAAATTATGAAGAATACAGGAATATTTCTTTTGTATTTACTGATTTGATTTCCTCATTAGTCATAGTTGTTATAGTAATGTAGGGACTGGTGAGTTGTTAGAAAGTAGGAGAGCCTTTTAATGTAGATCTAAGATCATTTCCACTGGATTTTCTTATAACATTCTGATCTACTTCGTATCCTGTTAAACACTCTGTGGAACCAGCTGTTGCTTGAGGTCTTTCCGACTCATTATGACCTGGTTGACCTTCAAGAAGAGAGCTTATTCTTCCCTAAAAGGCCGGCAACGCATCTGCGAGCCCTCTGGTGTTGCGGATGTTTGTGGGCGGCGGTGATCACCTTCCATCAGGTGCGCCACCGGTCCGTTTGCTCCCTTATTATTATAAAAAAAAAAAAAAAAATTAGTGATAACCTGCAACTTTCATAATAGGTATGGATTTTGTTTATATATCTACTAATAAATTATTAGTTATTTTTGTATATGAAATTATTTTTTTGATAGATGTAAAGTATGAAAGACACTGATCACAATTAATATGTCTTTAAATTTTTTTTTCATTGTCTATGTGCAAGCAAAAACAGCTTGACTGATTTTTATGAAGTTTTCTACGTACACGGGAAACTTTTATCATTGGTCAATTGACAGGCTCTAAGAATTATCAATAATACTTTTAGAAATCGAAAATAAAAGTCTAATAATTAAATTTGTATTAAATCTTAACCGATTTTTGTGAAATTTTGCATACTTAATAAAATGCTAAAAGTCATCTATTGATTAGTTAACTCTTAACTGTAACAATATTAAAGCGAAGGTTTTTGTATACGTCATAGTTGGAATTGAAAATACTATTAAATAAAAATATACAAATTGTGTTAAGTACTCTCTAAAATAATTTGGTAACTTCAAAGCTGAAAAAGGCTTACCGCTTATAGGCCGCGGGCTCGCAAAACGATTCGCGAATAATTTCGTAAAGTCCTATACACAAGGCCCCATTACAGTACTAATCGGCAGAGTGCCTGCCCGCTCTAAATATCGCTTTTATACGTCCACCGAACCATAAATAATATCTCTATGAAAACATAAATGTTCTCTTTTTTCTATCGTTTTGCGAGCCCCGTATTTTTTTTTCATAGAGTCAAAAGCTTGAACAGACCACTTTTGCATTATGGAATTGCCAAAACTCCATTTGGATACGATGTCCAAACAGTTCATAACTCCAATATTCTATACGAATTTCGACTTTACCACGATCCGTCAGATGCTATTTCACCTTAACTGTAGAGTCGATTTGTGACATTTTGGTTTTAAGCTAAAGCAGTGAACGTAGAAATGAGATATTTTGGCAGTATTACGCAAATTGGATAGCTTTCAACACTCAACGGAGTAGGTTCCGAACTTTAGCGGGCAAAATTGAATTAAAAATATCATAAGAAGTAAACATGGTATGGGTGTGTAATGATGTTAATTCTTTTTTGGCTTGTGTTGGTTGTCTACATAATAAGAGTAAATAGAAATACAAATAAACAAGTATTATTAGATCTGCCGTCTTAACAACTTTTAAATCTTCACTGATTTCGAAGCAATTTTGACTGATCCGATATATCATAGAACCGTACATTCAAATAGGTCCTAATATTCCATAAATATATGGGCCCTTAAAGCTCATTTTGGTTGGATATTTCTAAAAACAGTCAGAAGGTTCTACGTTAGTCAGCCCCGACTCCATAGAAGAATGTTGTCAGATGTTTAGATTTGTACTGGCAATGATATGATACAAGAAACTAGTCACTAATGTTCAGTAACTGCTTACTACAAGAAGAAGGCATCAATTCTTATAATTAATTCTATGTTTTTTCCAAGTAAACGACGATATTCAAAAATATCTATACACTTAGATACTAAAACGTGTATCAAGTAAAAATTACTAAAGAGATTTAATTGTGATTACAATACATTGCAATATGCAGGATAATTTACCAGAATAATTACCTACATTATAGCATCGTGTTTTATTTAAAGGGCCTGTAAGTAAAGCCGACACTTACATTAACATAGACTTAAAATTAGGTTTAAAAGTATCTTATTTCAGCTAGACTACTTATGCTAACTAATGAGTTTATTCCGTTGTATGCATTTATCTTCGTCTCCATTGAAAAATATAGTACTTAAATGAACTCGGAACAGGCACTTTTGTGACATTTAGCTTTAGCTATATTTTCCTTCATTGTTGACTCCTCGAAAAATCCTTTGACAAATAATTCATGAAAACACTTAGAAAATAAACACAACGAATATTATTTTCTACTTTTTTTTGAGATGTAAAAGACCTCATCATAAATTGTTATATTTATCAAAGTTTTGAAAAAAAGAAAACTTAAATCGCTATGATTAAATGTAACCCTCCTGATGATAGAAGACGGGTCATTTTGTAAGATTAATTATATTTACGTTGATCGCCTCATTTCCATAACTAATTCTATGCTCACAGTCTCTAATCTCAAATACTAAGATATTAAAATTCCTGGCTAAGTTTAAAGTAAAAGTGACCCTTGTATTTGACTTATTGAAATAACTTAAATAATAATTTTCTTATAGATAAAATATAAAAATTGTTCGAGCCTTAATGAGTTAACTGAATAATATGTACTTTAGATAAAATTAGAGTTGCTATGCTTAAATGTTGCTGGGGTTAACGATACTTTTAATTTGTGTAATAAATTTGTAATAATTTTGTAATTTGCTTTGTAAATTGATCGAAAATAATAAAACTTTTTATTTATGGACCCGATCTGAACTGAATACATGTCTCATTTATAACAACAGTGGGAAAAATGAAGACTAAAACTAAATATACTATTACTAATATATTGTGGATAGAATGTAAGTTTATTATATTTTTAATATCTGTAATAGCAACGCAATTGATATTATCGTGTGGTAATTACTTTCGTGATTTTAATATTTATGTAATTACAAAGTAATTTGTCAATAAATGATTAAAATAAATACTAAACAATTGAATGTAGAGGCGGCTTTGACCTGCACTTACCAAGTGCAAGGACACGACACCGCACCGCGCCGCGCCCGCCCGCCTGTGGCCCCGCGCTGACAAAAAATCCGAAATTATATCAAGAAACGTCATCTGTAATTTTTGATAATTACGTATAACCGGTCTAAAACTACTTGAGCGTGGGACGTAGACACACTTATGTGTATAATAATTGTTTCATATTAAAATCAACGTTAATCTTTTTTCGGAGCGGAACCCGGCGAGGCGAGGGCTTACCGCAGCATTATGTTTAACAATCGACAGCTATAATTTCTGTTCAATCAAGATTTAATTGTTTTAATGAGCCAACATGCGTGAATGGTCGTTCCAATTATTGTTTATTTTTAATCGCCTCAAGTGGCTTTTATGTTTGCAACCAAGCACGCAGTGGCCTGAGGCGATCATTTTCATTATTTTAATAATATAAACTTCCAATAAATAATTTACAGTGATTTTGGGTTAAACACGTTAAGAGATATTTATGAATCCCCTTTTAAGCTTCATGACGTTTAATTACGTAATCTGATCCTTAGTTTGTTATTGCTTTTTCTTTTCGAAACAAAATTGTTTTATTTTCTGTTTAAAATTATATGACTATCACACTAATATGTATAGATCAATACGGTGTGTTGCTCTTAGTTAAGAACAGATTTAAAAGATGTATTTAATTTCTATTAAACTAGCGATGTGCCCGCGGCTCCGCACGCGTTTATAGTTACGCAGTAGTTATTTACATCCCGTAACTTTTTTTTACCCATACTGTAGACAATTCGTATGCCGTACCAATTGAGGAATGGCGTGTTGAATGGAGGAATTTTCATCAAATAATTCTTTTTATTTCTTTCTTACCAAAAGCATAAACAATTGAGATGATTGAAGACATGACGAGTTCTTCATACAAACTTTCACCCAAGTTTTATTTTCACCAAGTGTGGAATAATACAATGAAATATAACACTTTTAGCAAAACTGTATAATCTAGATAATTTACAATAGGTATATTATATCGCTTACAATATATAAACTCCCGTGAGCCGCGATTGACAGCGCACGTCATATTTCTATCATAAAATAAAACAGTAATTATGCCGTACTGCGTAGTTAAACAGTTTAAAAACACTTCAGCCAATCTTAAAAAGAATACTGGACTATCATTTAATAGGTAATTATTAGAAATACAATACATTTCTTATTGAGTATAACAATGTCAATATATCAACAAACCAGATTAACAATCAACAAACTGGTTGGTATGGTAGTCTATGTAATTTCAGCATTATCGCGCATGCGCATTTGGTGTTCCAATATTTTGTTCATAGAAACTTTCATCTCCTACTTTCTACACTTAAAGTTTTATTTTCGCTACAAAAAGTAACCTATGTCCTTTCCCAAGGTCCAATCTATCTCTGTACCAAAATTCATCAAAATTGGTTCAGCGGTCTAGGCGTGAAAACGTAATAGACAGACAGACAGAGTTTCTTTCACATTTATAATATTAGTATGGATAATATTTGTCAAAAACTTCAAACTCGTCGTTTTATTATGGATACAACGAAATCTTCCCGAAAGATGCGCGACTTTCTTCCTTTGATTATTTCTATTAATCTGGAGTCTAGGGTTAAAGGGCAGTTTTAAAGTGATGATGGTTTAGTAGTAATGCCCCCTGATTAGCTAATAATTGTTCGACAAAGAAAGTTTCTTCTATAATAAGAACTTTTTTAAATGTTAAACACAACATAATACAAAGATAAATATGTAATATATTTTACAAATACGCTATGTACTCATGATTGTTTTATTTAGGTACCGTGATGAATTTGCCTGACGCGTGCTGTGTGTAACAATTAAACCGTGTTGAGAAATGTAAGTACGAGTTCTGAAGACACAGTGGGGTAGGTTGTAACGAGTCAATCCAGCCCGAGGCGGATATGAAGTTCATATCACGGTTTGCATTATGCTTCATTATCTTGGTAATTTTTGCTTTGTTATAATATTCGTGTAGGGTTGTGTTTAAAACACTTTAAAAATATCCCCTTTTATTTTATAGAGGGTTCTACGTATTAATTTTCTTATATATAATTGTATGTTAAATTACACTTATTTTATCTTTTTCAGTGGTATCCTCAAAATTGTTGATTATCATTTAGATTTTTACACGTAAGAGAGAATTTTAAGCGTAATTTAAAGTAATACAAAGAAAGTGTGTATGCACTTACATATTGTTATCTATTATCATAAGTATTAACCTTAAAATATGACTAAATGTACTGAAATAAATATATATCATGATGTTCTTGTCTTAATATATGTGTGGCGACATCTACATAGCGACACATAGCGACATCTATCGAACCACATAAGACGCATCCTACTATCCTACATTGCACTACAGAAATTAACTCAATCGTTGAGTATATATACAAGAACCCGAGTACAACCTTGGACCAAGTCCGGTGAAGCTGTAAAAGCCGCAGCGGCTCTGTTTTGGATAGGGGCCCTAAGGCTAACAGTGTAGTCAGTTCAAAAAAAAAAAAAAACAACCGTTGGGCAGCTGCCCGCCAGACATAACATCCGTCTGGTCGGAGGATCCTCCCTTTGCAATTGTTCTTCTACATATGTATGTGTTCTATTTTGTCGAATTTATAAGTTTCTGACTTAATATTAAGAGATTGTGCAACTGAAGATAGTCTTGTAGACATATAGATAGATATGTATGACAAGCCAAGGAGTTAAGCTGACTCGCCACATCAACATTTACCATTTATAACTTCAGTAATAGATCCAGTCGAGTCAGACATAGTAGGTATGGTTTCAAAACTATTCACCTTAATTCAAAGCTTAAGCTCCTAAGATTTGAACTCAGAGTAATCGAGTTCACGTCTCGGCGTACTATTATTGATCAGTCATCGCTTAATGGGTACAACACATCAATAAGTCCAATACAAGTAACTTGTAAATACCTAAATGCATAACTAAATCATATCGTATATTTTACAGCTTTTACTTATTATATACAATATCTGGGCGACCGAGCTGTGCTCGGTATCTTATAATAAAAAAAAAGAAAAATACCTATCTAGGTAAACTTAGAATATGAAACATTATCTAAATGCAAAGTTTCATCGAAATCGTTGGAGCCGTTTCCGAAAACCCAATTACATATACATTTATGTATATACAAGAATTGCTCACTTAATTTAATAAGATTTGTTATCATTGTAACAATGAAAAATTATTTTAATGAGGTCGGTATCAACCCTAATGAAACCGCAGGTGAGACACTAGGTCGCCCGCGGCGAGGCGGGCGGCGCGCGGCGAACCACCGCGTTGTTGCGCCGCGCCGCGCTGCACTGGCGCAGTCACCCACCTCTCGCCAACTCAACTCTGTGCAATTCCTCATAGATCGATCACGCAGAACCCTTAATTAACGTTTTACGATGTTAAAGTATGACGCTTTTAATAACAATTTACAAGTACTATTGCGCGGAATGTGTTTATATAAATAAATGGTTCATATAATCATGTTCAATTTTAAATACGAATCGGATGTTAACCTTAAGGCTTTCGAAAAGAGAATTTTCTTATATACATTGTTTACTTGCATTTTAAATATCATTTATACATATACATGATAAAATTATATCTACAAAAAGAAAACGAGTAAAGTGAAAAATTATTGTTGGTAAAACCTAAAGAACTATTTATATTGGGCCGCTTCATTTTACTATTTACGAATATATACATACATTGATCTTTTAATTAATAGGGATTATGTTGTGTTAGACAATAAGATCCTAAGATCTACTTAGGTCTAAAGAGGTGAAAACATTTGTATGGAAATTCGTAATCCATGAATTTAGAGTCGCCAAATTAAAGGATTATCAGTTTTATAAATAATGTATTTTTTATTCAAATAATTATGGGAGCTTCGTATAGAGTAATAAGTGGTCTCTTTTAACCATTTTAGAACCTAGACATTTAGGCTGACACAGCCTACTAATATGTTCCGAAAACAATGTTATTTCGTTAAGAAGAACAAAAAATACCAAAAATTTACATAGTAGGTTACGAATACAGTACTATTTTAACAAAATACATTTATTCATAATAACTCATACAATTTATCAACAGATCAAGGCAAACAGCATTAGGGACAAAATTGACCATTTTACTAAAAGCAGACAAACCTCAATTATCTGCAATTGTAATAGTAACGCTGCTTTAGAAATAATGTAACAACACTACATGGGACGTATCCAAGGGGAATATATTGACCTCCTCTGCTTTATACCAATAAAATTTGTTTCTGAACTTCTTGTTTGTTTAAATTTTAAGTAAATACCTTTTGCCATTTGCATTTGTATTCAGTTTTATAGGAATAATCTTCTTGACTAAAGAAGCATTCAGAACATAAAAATTTAATAATCTACGCAGAAGCGTTTCCTTCAGTTCCCTAAAATAATACATTTAAAATCATCATGGAATCATAAAAATACGTCATTGTATACACATTTTTTTACAATGCAAAGTTATCCTAAATCATAAAAGTAATATTAACTAATTATATTATTTTGGTTTTACGTATTATAAATAGACTATTAGACATTAGTGTATACACTTGATTGGATGAATCAATTGGTATTGGTATAAACGCTGTGAGTGTATAAAAGTCTGTTATAAATACAATATTTTTTATGATTAAATTAAGTTTATGAAACTGCACTATTATCTAGGCTTGTAAGTATCGAAATAAAAAATATGACCCTTGTAAAATCTTTCTAACTCCGTATCTGCTTCGGTACCATTAGAAGAGAGTTAATCTTGATGACGGAACACATTATAGAGGACGATAATGAGAGGAGCGTGAACCTCGACTACAATTTACAAACTCCTAAAGGCGTTTGTTTGGAAGTGGCCAATAGGTCCTGTTGCCTCTACTTACTGTTACATTATATGCATATTCATATTTTGATTATCTGTGAAACCTTATCAAGTTGTATTTATATTCATTGAAAACAGTAAAGAAGTAAGTAATTAAAACAATATTACAATCTCAATTTGATAATAGAGTAGAACGTCATGTTGAATTCATTAATATATACAATTAATAGAACTGAAATGTTTGTTTGTAATTTCAAAATAACAGCTTTATTAAATGCATATGAAGGCACATATGACAAAATAATAATTTTCACTTTTTTGTCTTTCTGTTCTGTCTAATGTATGTCTGTTTGTTCCGGATAATCTCCGAAACGGTTGGACCGATTTTTACGGGACTTTAATTTGGCTGATGTTATAAGTAACTTAGGCTACATTTATTATAGAAAAATAATTAGGCTCCGCGCAAATAAAAAAAAAACTGGTCATGGTGAATCAATTCGGGCGCTTAAATGGCTTACACTGAGTAAACCATAAGAGATATATCAAATGAATGTACCAAAATTGTAGACATCAAAAAGACATACTAAAAATCATCAGAAGCATTTGTCTATCGTAAAGGATAACCACAATAAGCATTTTTATCTTTAAAATAACCGGGGGCGGGGGTAGTACGATTTATGCGTGTGCCGATCAACTGCATTCTGTAGTCCGCACGAGCGCAGCCACGGGCAAAGCTATTATTTTAATAAAACACTCACAAACCTACACATTACTTATTATTGTGTATATTTGAATGTTTCAACTGGTCATTAGGTACATTAGATAATACATCCAAGTGAAAATAACACTGGTGTTATAGATGTGATTACAATTATAGAAAATTTGCATTATCCTTGTCGGAGTTGGGGTGAGCTATGGGTCGTCGCCAACGGCGACTGAATAGTCTTGGCCCATAAGCTGGCTACGAAGGGACATAGCTCGAGATAGCCGCCGGCCTAAACGATAAGGACCACATAACACTAACCGGCTCACCAGAAAGAGACAAAGAATTATGCACTAGCAAGACTTTGATTTATTGCTTATAATTATCGAATAATCTGCTTTGCATCTCTCGTTATAAACATTACGATAATTTAGTTCAATTATATAAGGATCTAAGAGGTGACCGTTCGCTAGCACAACGATTGATAATAATCGCTCGCGAACTATAATGGCGTACACCCACGGGTAATTATTGTTGTGCAGTCGTGAGTTCGTGAGCCGGTCGAATGGAGGAATGCATCTCCTTCGGGGGTTTGGTTGCCGTAAACCAACACGGTTCGACGAGCCGTTAGCCAGCGTAAATAACTGATCGTTCTCTTCGCGTTAATGATAGTGCGGTACCGAGTTCTCTCGTCCTCTTCACCGGTTCCCGATTATATAATTACCGGTATTTATACGCTCAAACTTAATCACATTTTTATGCTTGTACGTATTTAAACAGACTTTTATGAATTCCGTGAGAGCGTACATGCGTATAATTAAATAATAATAATAATTGGACCGCTGCGTGTTACCTCTTATCAGGTAAGTAGTGTTAAGAGTTTTCCAAGAAGAGTACTTACCTTAAAAGTTAGTTTCGTACAATGAAGTCATTCCTTTGTTCGTACAGACACGTCGCCCCGGGGATGGATCATTCGTAACGTACTAAGTTTTAAGTTGCATTGACGTTTGGTCACGGGGCATCGCGGCATCGACGAACGCAGTTCTCTTCCGATGTTAATGGTCTGTGGTGGCCGTCGGCTCCGTTATCCCTCGTAGCTAATGATTGGCCGGCATTAAGTCCCGGCTGTTCCGTGCGATTATTGGATCTAACAGATAATTTTATATCGCATTGTCCTGGAGCGTAAAATTTTCTGTTGTTATTATGGGGCGGTGCGCGGCGTGGCACGCGCGAGACGCGGCTTGTACTTGAAGTCTATATCTCCTCATCTCAGAAGGGTAGAACTTATCGCGCAAAATGCAGTTTTATAAGAAGCTGATACACTTTAATACACACACACACGTATTTATTATAGAGTGTAGTAATTGATTATTAATAATTAATAAATTATAATTATTTAGTAATTTAGATTGACTGAAGCACACCAACAAACACGCATTGAGTGCTGCGTTACATTACTCAGCAATCACAATAACGAGAAAATTTTAAATCGCATTGTTACTTGTGACGAAAAATGGATATTTACGACAATAGGAAACGCTCATCACAGTGGATAAACCCAGGATAACCGGCCAAATCCTGTCCCAAGCGAAAGTTGACTCAGAAAAAGGTACAAGTGAGTGTTTGTTGGACCAGTGCTGGAGTCGCACATTACAGCTTCTAAGATCTGGCCAGACAATAGCAACAGATCTGTATTGTCAACAATTGCAAACCATGATGGAAAAGCTAGCCGTTAAACAACCGAGACTGGCCAATATCTTTAGCCCATTTCAGGACAACGTTAGAAACCATACTTCACAGCAGACGGTCGTTAAATTGGAGAAACTACAGTTGGAATGACTCCAACAGATTACCTCTTTTTTTGGAATTTGGATAATTTCTTGCAAGAAAAAAAAACAATTCCGATGAGGCTGACCAAACCGCCTTCAAAGATTTCATTGATTCTCGTTCCCACAATTTTTTCAGCAGTGGAATCAATATACTACCTATAAATGACGAAAGTGCATAGATAACAATGATACATACTTTGATTGTTCAAATGTATAATTTCATAACATTTTTTTCGTTTCACTTTTTCCATGTAAAACGCTTATATCATATGTAAGGAATTAGGAATATTATAAGTAATATTATTGTCTATAATATTTGAACTAGTGTGAATTAAATACTAGTGTCGGCCCGGAATTAGATGTTTGTTTATAAGGAAATTCGTAAAAATAACGACATTAAAGGAGTTTTATAAGGTAGAATATAAAAATAGTAGGTACCAATACAATGGTTGTTGAGTACTGGCATACTACAGCGCGACACATTTCGTTATTAACCGATTTTTCCCATTATGTAAGTCAAAATATTATCTTTCTTCTTGCAGTGTTTTTTTATGTCGCCTTCATTAAAAAATATATACAATAGTACCTATACTTAGTTTACGCGAGCGAAGCGTAATAAGCTATTGATTATTATTTACCTATATAAAAACGTAAACAGCGAATTTCTTTCCTTAGCTAAACGTAATTATGGTACCTATTTTTTTTTTGTGAATTAATTTACATGGGTATAAACTGGTAGGTACTATTATTGCAGCGACAGCACTGACAACGTTCTCAGGGGCTCGGTACAAAGGTGTTATGATAAGTATTTAGGTGAAGTCAGGTTCACACCTTTAGCTCACGACCGTTATTTATCCCGCGCCCGTAATGAGACCTCTAAATCAAACAATGGCATTAAGGTGTCAATATTGCCTCGATAACACCTCATCGTTTTATTTTGCAAACGGAATTATGGTTATAAATCTGTTAGGCGCTATTTAAGCCTTACCTTTTGTTTTCGATCTATTCATGTGTACTGAAATAATTTGTGGAGTTTATATAACTTTAAGATTGCATAGTTTTTGTCTGATCTGCAAATCCACTATAATGGCTCCTACGTGACGTTATTATATAGATCATACCTAGATACATTATATAAATGGGTGTAGTGTGTTCTTTATTTATAGGAAGTCGCCATCTAGTGATGGTAGTTGAAATTAAATTGTATAGATTTGACCGTCGCGGCGCGGTCTGCCGGTAAATATATAGGAAAATGATACGAATATGTAGGATGATAATAAAAAATTAATTCTCAATATAATATTACAATTCCTAGATATGTGAATTGTAACAATTTTAATATTTAAGTAATAATAAAGTGAGAAGTAAAATTACAATAAACTAATAAGAAGTATAGAGGTATTTCAATACATCTTTAAGCGCGACCATATGTGTGCGTGAGCTAGTAAATAAGCAGTTTTTATTTGTATGACAGTATTGACAGTGAAACTGTAGTTGTCTTCCGATAAACATATGTTTTATCGCTTTGTTCTATGGGTATCTACTGATAATAAAAATGTCTGGTTCATCACGGAGAAAATGTTTCACCTTACCAGTGGTTGCGCTTGATAATGCGTCGTACCACAATGATCAAAACGTTACAACGCTAAATTCTAATTTGAAAAATTTTGGTATTCAGCAATGGGTATCAAACAAATTACTCAGCAATATGGTATAAAAATTCTTAGTCTACCACCATATCATCCTAACCTTCTAGAAAACATTTGGAGAATTTAGAACTATAAATTGCTTTACATACCATTGAACAGAACGTAACAGAAATAATGAAATTAATAGAAAGTTTTCAATGTTCAAAATGCAGCGTGTGTTCTGACTTTTGTAATGCAATTTCGAAAATACCACTTATGTTTGAATTTTTAAACATATAAGGAAATAAAAAAATCTAATTACACATTACATAATAATATAACATACATAATTAAACATTTTAGAGTTGCTTTGTGTGGTCAATTAGGAATCGAAAATGAGATGTGTTCTTTTCGATTATTTTTTTTCCAATGTACAAAAAATATAATATATTATTTTCTAAAATCGCCAAACTGTAAAACAGTTTGTTGGCGAAAAAAAATGCACTCACTTTAATATAGCTATCTTACATATATTATATATATTATTACATGAGCTTTAATAATATTTTTAAACCTACAACTACTTACTTTATATAATATTTTTTAAATAATCAAGTACTCATTAAATTTAGGATATTAAAGTAAAATAAATAAATATAAGGTTTGGCTCCAAAATAATATTACTATACTTAATATTTATTCCAAAATGGTGTCTAGGATAATGATCTTTATTTACCTCTTAAATGTATTTACACTTTCATAGTCTTCTGTTCTCAACATTTTATTAATATGTATTCTCGGTAATATGTACTCAGTAGTTCTTTCTCCGCAAAAACTACTTGCACAGGGCTCTAAAAAATTCTTTATAGAGGTTGGTCTTAAGTTAGTGTTTTGGTTATATACCCTTGGGATTGCATATCTAGACAAAGAAGAAAAATTTACAACTGCATTTGAAATTGATTATACATAATAGGTACAGCGAAGCATTTAGAATACAGTGGTGTGAAAAAACGTATTTGTCAAAATATGCGACGTGTGCCCTTTTCGAAATTTCTTAATCAATTATTATTTATTTTGTTTCTGAAAAGTTTTATTGACGAATAAGCTCTGTCCATTTTTAATAGGGCAGGGTCCTTTAAAATACGTAACGTAAATTTAAAAAAAATTATGTGTGCAATTCGCACGTGCTAGAAGTGAAACCTTCACATCTATGTTTTTTTTTTAAATTTTTATTCAGGAATTGATCATAATACTCACTAATTTAAAGTTAATGAAAATGTATATACAAGTACTCACAATCATTATTCACAATATCATTATCAACTAATTAATGCACATTTGAAATATCCATGGTAACCTAACATAATATCAATCAGTAACAGAATGTCATAAGTGTTGTCTAAAAATTTTTATATCGTGCCTTTTTGGCGTGGTAATAAAATTCAATTTGAAACATCCATGGTAACCTAACACAATATCAATCAGTAACAGAATGTCATAAGTGTTGTCTAAAAAGTTTTTGTTTCGTGCCTTTTGGTGAGGTAATAAAATTAGTTATTGCTTGGCGACAAACCTCTTTTGTACCATTTTTCCATTGCCTAAAACTTTCCTATCTCATTTTCTCCCACGTTAAATCTTATAAATTTATGTGTCTGTCTCTTTTTACTGTCGCTTTCGCTTTTTTATTTCATCGAATTTCAAATCACAACGATGCTAAAGAAGTTATCACTTCAAAAGTATGAAGTACATATTTTATATTACGTTTATATAGTTTATTAGTTTAAAAGAGCCTCTAGAATCTAATGACTTTATATTTTGTTTATAAAGCCTATTGTATGGCATTTTCAGTTGTTAGCACATGTTGATAAAATTGTGCAGTTAACTTGAGAGTGAAATAACGTTTGTTTAATGTACCTAACCTAACAAGAGGTGCTGGAAAACATTGTCGGCCTTTTGTATCTATAGTTGTAACTACAATCATATGCAATTTTGCTGAGAGTAGCATTTAAATAATGTTCATATATTTTATATGCTAACTGTAAATTACTATGATTGATGTACTATAGATTAGAATATTGTTGATTGCTGGCAGTGTAACACGCAGTTTGTATTAATGATTATTACGACTATAAATCATAATTATTATTTCTAACATAATTAGTTACTTGAAGCGATTAGACTTCTAATTTATGCTGAGATAAAAGGAAAATCTAATTCAAAGAAGTGTTGGACTACACTAAGATATGTAAAAAGTATGCATATATAATTATAATATAGTATCTAAAATACTATAATAAGAAGATATTAGTTTGTAAATTTCTAATAGGTGATCCCCGATACTAGGTACTGGTCAAGTGATCACTGTACACTACGATACACTAGTAGGAAGCTACATTCTCGATTATAGGGTTCCATACGTCATAATGAAAAAAAAAAAAACAGATCGCCTCTAGGAACACTTTTTTGTCCGTCTGTCTGTCTGTCCGTGTGTCAAGGCACTTTTTATCGATAACGACTTGAGATATAGACTTGTAGTTAATGTCATGTGCTGAGGATATACGGCCGTATATTGCTATAAAAAAATTAAGTTTGTAGGTTAGCGCATTAAAAGATACTGCTATTCATGGTTTACATACCGCTCACGGACCAATTTAATTATCAAAACCTAGTAGAGGGTAGGTACCTACTGTAGATTTTGATACAAATATACTAATTATAAGCTACAGTCTTGAAATTTGGGACGAAAAGAGGTCTTTTTAACAAAAGTAAAGGAATACTTACCAAAATAACGAATTTGTAATCTTTTCTTTAATTGGAATTATTTAAAATTGTAACTTTAATGTTTAAATATTAATAGGGGTAAGAAAAAGAAAAGCAATTGAATCAAAAATCGAACAAAACGTTTCAAGTTATAAAGTCGATGCAATGTCGGCACGTCGAAGGGTTGTAGATAAATACGTACAAAGGGTTGCGAGGTCGCCGGAGATAAACATGGGGTGTGCAATTTGTACTACTACACAAATGCACAGCTAGCTCGACCGGTCGCTGTCCGAAAGGGGTGTCAGAGTATTCGTTCGATTGACACCAAATGTAGTATTATGAATCGAAACTATTTATTAACGATTGTGTCTATGATATGTCGAATAAGAAAAATTATTAAATAAATAACAGTAGGTACCTATAGTTACAACGACAATAATCTAAGTAGAACTATTACAAGCTTAAGACATGTGAGTACTTTTAAGGATGGTTTATTTTTTTATTACCTATGTAATTATTGTTTACTCGTAATTGCTGACTGCTTGACATGGTTTTTGAACGAATTGTCCGGCAAATCGGTAATGTGCTTATTAGGGATCTTATTAAAGAACCTAACACAATTACCCAAAAACTTTTATTGGTCTTACTATGTTTCAAGCACTAGATGACCAATTTGTGTTTATTACTAATATTAAAATGATGTCGGTCATTTTCAAAATCTAGCTAAGCTAAGTTTTGCGAACCTACATTATATTGCCAAGGATATATTAGAAGGCATATTCCAATTTACATTTATATCAATAGCAAATCTCGCTCGGAATTTTACCAAAAAAAGAAAAACGTCCTACATATCATCATCATTATATTAATTAAAACTTTGTACCCCTTTTTAAGCGTATTACGTGCACGGAATACTGTGAGATTTGGCATGGTTAAAGTTTATATGGAGAAGGAGTGCAGAAAGTTAAAATTTATTTATAATATCTGTTAAATTAAATAAATTAAAACTGCGAATCCCAGAATCCTAACCTGACCAGTGACATTGATCTTAGACCCCCCAAAATATTGACATTGTCACTCAATGAAATGTGACAGCAAGTGATATAATATTTATTGTTTAAATGTCAAACAGAAAAATAGTTGATGATTAAAAAGTCGCTGGTCGAATTTCAATCATTGGGCGACCAGACCGCTAGTTCAGATAAATTTGAAATGTAAAAGAACATATGTATATACATATTAAACTATACTACATACTTACATATCGCTTGTATTATGTGTTAGGAATGTTTTAAAATTGTCCAACGTAATCTATTTAGTTTTACCGCAAGTAGGACATGTCAAGAGTTTTAAAGTCGGGAAGATAATCCTCATTGAGCTTGCCTAGCATAAACAGTTACTGCTCATTAATCACCTCCAGGGAGCCAGCCAGGAAACTTTCTCTATTCAACTAACTCTCCACCTGACTCGGGTATTCTTTTAACTTTTAAGCTTTCTTAAAAACTTTTGATGGACTTTGAATTTTAAGTAAGTTGAATACCTAGTAATATATCTTATGGTACCAAAGTTACTTAATAAAGCGCTGTTTATTTTGAGAGTCGATGATTTAATGTATACAATTTTTTATTCATAAAGAGATAAAAATTAGTGTTGAAATTCGTTACTGTGTCTTTGTAGAATTATTTTACACAATTTTTTAAATAATCTGTTAGTATGCATATTTTGAAATCAATCATTCTGTCATGTACTAACGACTTTTTCGAAATTCGCGTACCTACATTTGTTCATCAAAATCGGTAGTACTTTCAGCTAACGGTGAAAGTAAACATCGTGGGTAAGCCTGAACGCTTGAGAAATGTTCCTGTTGTATCGCTGTATATCGACATACATGAACATATGAACATAGAACTCTTGATTTCTAGGCGTTTGAAAGCGCCAATACGTCGTGGGCTGGTGCGGCGTAAGAATTAAGCTCGTGACTTCACTCAGTAAGAGGCATTTGTCAAACAAAGTAACATTTAAAGGCTAATTTTATAAAGTTAAACGATCGTTTAAACAACAAAAGTTCGTCTCGCACACATTTACACACTCATACAAACACAAACACACACACACATAATAACACACGCACACACTCTGTTATTTTTAATGTTTTATTTGTATTTTCCCCCATTTTTTATTTTATTTTATTCTTTATATTCGTAATGTGAGAGTCATTAAACAAGTATTTGTATATTGGGGAAGACACGGGTTATACCTAGTTCAGGTGACAGGGTTCAGAAATATTTGATGTATTGCATTGTGCAAAATAGGTATATGTTTAGGTACGATTATGATTAAATTTGCAGTTCTGTCTGTATATGTAATTTTTCCAAATTTTTCGATAGACATACTATATAGGTGTATATAGTAGTAAAGTTTTATTAAAAATTTTCACGGCGTATCAACTGACTAATGGCAGAAGTTTTCCGTGTACAAAATTTGATAAGAATTTATCAAGCAGTTTTTGAGTTAAATCCGGGCATATAAAAATGTTTTATATGGCATATTCGTGATCAGTGTCCTTCATATAGAAAGTCTATAGGAAAATAAAAAAAAAAAAATTGTACAGACAGAACTACAGATTTAATAATATAGATATATTAGTTAAGAGTACTGGCAGAATTAAATAAAAACCCTTGTAACTAAGGTATTAGCTTGTATTAACGTCTGCGTTTGCGTGATATTGCTTATTAAGTGATTAAGTCATTCTCCTTTTCACATTTTTCAAGTTTTGTTAACACCGAAATATGTTTTTTTTTTTCGATCCGATTTAACCAATTTTATGTTTTTAAATTCAAGAATAAGTCTACAAAATTGTGTCTGTTTTACCCTCAAAAGTCTTTAATACACTCATTACATCACACAAATTAATGTTTTGATTTTTTTTATGTAGTAGTAGGTACGCCAAAGTGAAGGTACTGTGCTGTGCTTTACTCGGCACCTGGATATACACTGGCTGATCCTGAAACAATGAACTGATTTTGAAGCAATGATGGCTCAGTTGGTACGTGTACATACTCCGCGTCCATCAACGTGAGATCGAATTCCTGTAATGAACCAATGCTTTCGGTGAATGAAAACATCGCGATGAAACCATAGCATGGTGATAGGGCTTCTTCTAATACCTGCCTGGAAAGCTTCTACCCTCAAGTTAAGTTTCTGTCACCAAGCATAGGTGCACAGGCATAGGCATAGGTAGGTATAGGTTTATTCTGATAGCTCATAAGATTAGGTGAGGTTGTGGCCACAACGCATATCCTGTAACGATAAAAATAAAACAAATAGTCACTGTGTTACAGATTTATGACCATGTACATGGTGGCGCTCCATTATTGGATATATAGAACGCTTAAGAGTGTTACTATTGCGAGTGCTACAACTGTTGTATGGTGGTCGCGATCCAGTTGGACAATATTGCCGGTACTCTTCGTTAAGCTCTGCTCAGGCAGAGCGACAAACATCTTAGCATTCCATGGATTCACCGTGCGAGTGCCGGGTTCATCATGTGGCAGAGAGAGGGAAACACGAGCAGCCCCCGAGAGTTGACTTGACTTGACTGCCCGCTATACCCTCCCTACCGAGCCAGATTTAGTAAGAGCCTGTTACCTCTCGCTCCCACTTCTACTGCATAGCAATTTTTGGTTAGCTCATTACATAGATCGTAATATTTATTCATTTTTATTGCGTGATCTTTAGATATATTAGTTTCCCACTGTACAGTAAGCTCTACAAGTACTTTTATACGTTTGGTTTCTAGAGTATAAAGAAATATTCTGGTCTGGATGACGAAACAACCACATCCTCTGGGATTTTACAATGTATGTATAGGAAATATTATTAACAAACAAGTAATATTCATATCTTATCAGCTAGACCGGATAAAGGCGGAAACATTCTGGACAGAACTATACTGTAAACCGATATAGTCAGATGAGAGCGACATCAGCCTCAGGATTGTGGTCCTTTAGAGGTTGCTTATGTGTACACCTATAGGCTACAGTGACTGTTTAACGTCAGTCGAACTGTATGCCAGTTTACTACTATATAGCACAGAAGAAGAAAAATACACAGCGTACTACATATATGCTCCTTGGAGTCTATTTCAAGTTCGGGAACGCGCTAGTGAATGCCTACGCTATTACTAGCGTCCATAGGTTACATTAGCCGCTTACCATCAGACGGACCGTATGCTTATTTCCTACATAAGTAGTATAAAAAAATTACATTTCTCTAATAGTTAATCGTAGATTGATGGATATATTGAAGTGATTTAGGCATCCCTATCGACAGAAAATGATATTATCGTCACAGGTAAAGTTGCGTGCCAACGCTAGTGTTAAATATAACATAACGTTTCGTCGTTATCAGTTTCTTTAATATTTTATTATAATAAAATTACTTATCGTCTCAGCTACTGGTTGTTTTAATGGTTGATATAATTGAATAGGTAATTTGATTTCAATTTCAATTGTGAAACAAAAACTGGTTTCATAACATCGCGGTTATAATTCTCTTATCGGAACGAATTCATTTCTTTTATTTATCAGAAATAATAAGCAATACGAGATAAATCATTTTATTGTTTCTGATAATTTATTTATATTTTATATTTAAAGGGCAGCAAACATAAAATACATTCATAACAACAAAACAAACATAACGTGAAGAGACTTTGAGCAGCTTGCATGATAGTGACAACTGACGATGAATTGTAAATCCCAAGGTGGTCGCCAGTGTTTTTGGATTGTATCTGTCCACCATCACCGTCACTGTGTCATATAATAATATAAAAAACAGTCTCGGTCTATCTGATGGTAAATTGTTATCGTCGCCTAAGTGGAACTGTAAAATCAAGGGTAATACTGTTGTTACGTATCTTGGAGCACATATTTCTTCTTACAGAGCCTCATATCATAGCCCTTGGGTAAATAAGTGCTGGGTAACCTATTCCACAGCTCTAACGTACGCGACAAAAAGATTCTAGAGAACCTTAATGTTGTCGCGATTCGGTTAAAGTTTAGGGTGTGGGATTGAATTGCCAACTAACGTCAAAAGGTGCGAGTTTGGAACGAACACTCCCCATTGTACATGTGGTAGAATGCACATAGAAATACGATGTATCTGCAAAGTTCTAGAAAGTTTAGACTGCATGTTAAATCAGGATCGTAAACAATGCGATTAGTTCGCCTTTGCACGAAGTTAAGAGGAATAAGTTGGAAGGAAGGATCACTGTCCCATATGCATTCGATATTACAATGGAATGTTACAGGTCGGCATGTAATCGACGACTGCTGATGAAATCTGTGTCAGCGACTGTCGTACTTACCTGTGTTGACTGTTTAGCCGAGCTAGTATTAGAAAAAATACCTCATATTACCGTATTTTGTTATCACACTTTAAGCTTCACATTTATTTTGTTTTCAGCTAAGTTTAATTTGGGACTGCTTAAAATTTTTGTTAATGAGTATAACGTTTTAAGCGGCAGCATCTATGTAGTGTGTTATATTATGATCTCATTTTTGGCACACACATAAATAAGTGATTATGTGCCCCAATATAAACTGATTTAATTTTAGTATTAAACGTAATGTGTAACAATATTATAATATAATTTAATTTGGATTATTTATTTACTGTTAAACTCATAATAAATGTATCATAAATAAAAATTATGGAAGAGGCTGCAATAAATAATATATATTATTGGAGAATTTTAAAGAAATATTATAAACTCGCTTGTTAAAACATTACACCACTACAAAGTATGAAACCGATTAGGTGAGTAACCAGCGCGAGGCATTACAACCTAACTCGGAATTAGTTCCACCTTATTGCCAACTTGAGAATTTTTATCACTCCTAAAGCAATCAGAGCGCCAATAATTTCCCTCATAATGACTCGGCGGTCGTAAAATTTGAGCATTGCGCCAAAATGGGGGTACATTAAAATTCTCTCCCCATCGTTATGAGCGGAGTTATCGGCGGGTGTCGATCCGCGGCTGACGCACCACAATCGACATTTCCATCTCGAAAGGCCCCTCACGCCCCCAGCGCTCTTAGTTTTCTTTTAAAAAGCACGCGTGAAGGGTTGCCTCCTTTGGCCATCCTGTGCTTGTGTTTGGGAGGACTGCGTTCCCTATGTGACAAATACGACCGACTGGGAAAATTTATTGGTACAGAGCTATATATGTGTGTTTTGGAAAGTTCTTATAGATTATATGCAATAAAGAATAGAAGACAAAAAAGTTTTATTCAGTTATCGTTCAATGTATTGATGTCATCTGATACAATCATAACTGTCTTATGATTTTATTATATCTTACAAGTTGTTTCCTACGGGTTCATTCGTGTTAAATTTATTTGACTAACTCCACCGCGCTGCGTCGCCATCAACACACCCTGCGTTTAGCCTATCGTTGTTCTCACTTTTCGTACTTGCTTAAAGTTTGGCAGGTTGCTTGACGTTAGTGGTTACTGCTCCTCTCGACAGGGTCTTAATTATATAGCCAAACATTAGCTCTTTCAAATAAAAAACAAACACTTGGTCTCTATAATTTCTGTATTAGATCTTACCATTATTTATAGGAGTACTTCTTTTGTTTTCGAAAGATCTTAAATCCTCAGTTTGTACGGTATTTGCAGTGACTTTAATTTTAATTGATTGGTTTCAAAGTAATATATTTTTTTAATTGAATTTCAGAATCATCCGTTACTAACGATATTTAATAACTTTTTGTCTTGGAGACCGACGATGCGTTTGCTTACCACCCTATTGTGTTGATCATCAGATGTTGGGTAATTATGTTTTCGGGATAGTTTAATAAAAATTGATCACTACTAATAACAGTGTATATTTATTAAGTACGGCGAAGTTCCACACACCCTTACATATGACCTCGCTTGTTAAGAATTTAGTAACACTAACTCAATTTATTGTTGTTTGAAAGTTTGCACCCGGTCGCGAATTCTGTCACGTGTCTTTGAAACAGGAAAACACATAATAAATTAATAATAAAAAATAAAACTCATTTTTATATTATTGAGACTAATACATTTTGCAACATCCATTTGTATGATGATGGACACTTGTAACTTACAGTTACAGATAAACACCATTGGACTGATTTAATAAAAAGCGTGTGTAGTATCTTATGTGCAAGATACTGATTTGCTTATGTATGCAAGTATTTGTAAAATGTCTTTTGTGTCCTTACTAATATAGGCTAAGTTACTAATAATATTGGATGTAAATCTGAAATAAATAAATATGATTATTAATAAAATCAATGGAATAAATACAAGAGAAGAGTTGTTTGACCTTATTTCATCATCTCCCATTCACAAGAGAACTACGCGGACTGGTCACCGAGCCACATCTGCATGCTTGATTCAATCACGGTATGAACAAAGAAGTTCGAAAATTCTTCTTTACCGTACCGTGGTTTAATGCAGATGTGGAATTGTCATTCAGTAGTAATATTTTGTAATACCAAAATTCTATACAATAAATGGCAGCAAATTTCATCCATACAAAACATGTAGTTTCTGTAAGACTTCAAAAGGATTTTCAAGTGAACGAAGTTGTGGACACTAGTTGGTTTATAATATATCACTAATGTTTACAACTGTTGTAGAAAATATTGGATAGATCTTAATATACATACAAAACCATACTTAGTTCTATTTATGGTTTCATTTATACAATTGCTACCTACCTACTGAAACTACTTAATGATTGCACACTTTCAAAGAAAAGGTTTTGTTGTTGTTGAGGGATGTGATCTATAAATAATTTATTTTATTATTAATTTATTTTATTTAACTTAAGTGTGTTAGTAATACCGTTTTCTAAATATATAATATTACCTGATCTGTATAATTGGGTGTTGACTTGTTTATGGTTGTATACATTATTTATATTTTCTCTTTTAAGATATTTTAATTTAGATTTTCTTCGTTAATTTTAGAATTAGCCTGTTGTGTCAATCTTTAAAGACAAATGCGCTTAAAACTGCACCTTTATTTTATAAAAATCGATGTACTGGCCACAAGCCGTACTAATTAAATAAATAAATTAAAGACGATAAATTGTTATATTACAGCTATCCCTTTCATTTTCATAAAGATACGAATGAAAGAGAAAACCCAACTTTAAATACTGTGCAAGATCGCCGAGAATACTATATCGCTTACTTTAGGCCAAGCTCTCTTTTCGTCTAACGCAGGATACTATGACTTTGAGTAATCCTGTTTCACTTCCTTTTCCTTTTCTAATGCCCGTCTCAAGTGAAAATGTATAATGAAGCATCTATTGTATATACTCCAGCAGCTGCACTTGAGAGACAGTCCCCCTACTAGGCTTAGCGTGATACCATCTTAGGCCACATCGTCACAACATCAGGTGAGATTTTGGTCATATGGCTAAAAACCATGGAGATATGCCTATGAAAAAAGTATTTTTGCGTTAGCTCTATAAAATAACCGCAGCTGCAATGGATCGTAAAATTACATGACTATAAAATGTTGGCTGTTGCCTTCGAGAACTGAATATCCTTCGACATTGAACTAAGTCATCTCGGTTTGCGTGATGAGATGAATGAGAAAAAAAACAACTTTAAAAATTAGTTGAGTTATATTTATTATACAAACTAATAATTTTGTAAACATTTGTAGCATTAGAAGTAAATGTACATAAATAATTTTATGATGTTTTTTTAAATTAAAATTCCCTAATGGATGTGTTCATAGAATAATGTAGATGTCAGCACTATCGCTACTACTGCTAGTCAAGCCAGGTTAACCTAAATTCAAGGTTGGCCGGAGCCGTCTTTCTGGACCTATATATTTTGTACCTGAGTGCCCATTGACTAATTTTTATTACATGCATTTATTTAACTTCAAATATTTGTGTGTTAGTTCGTTAGTTTAGGTCAAATCTTGCATGCTGACTTGGAACCATTTCCTCTTATCCTACCGAGTTTAATTTTTACGGGTTCAGATCAAATGCATTATTATGGTAAGCATGCCCTGAATCGACATCCAGGATTGTCTCCAGACGAATGAACTCCTTAACGGCCAAGAGCTTAGACAAGAAATTTTGTATACACATTAAATTTTAATTATTTCATAGCCTGGCTACTGTATCTAGAGTTGGCTTTCAACGTAGAAACTCCTCAACGGTTAGGACGACAGACACGAAATTTTGTTTGCTCATTTAGTTATGACAGCCCATTTTAACGATAAAAACATGTTTTGAAAAATCATTTTTCAAATTTGTTGTTGTTGTTGTTAAATTTTGTATTGTGAATTATGCAAACGAAGTCTCGGGCGGTTGCTAATTTTTTACAATGAATAAATGAGTAGGAAATGTTCAATAGTCATAATTGTTATTAATATACTGTAAAAACGTATTTAGGTGGTATACTATAAGATTATATAAATATTTGATCGAGTTATTTATCACTAACAAGGCTTACCGACGTTTTTGAAACATGAACCGGATCTAATTGAAGATGAGTAAGTTATTTGTAAAGCTACGATATACATAATAATATGTTAATGATAGGATTGATTATTATAAACACATTGAATTAAGAATAATCTAAATATTACTTATATGTCGATTATGGAAAGATTCTTGATGCATGCACAGGTACATAGTTTCTGTAAGGAACTTTTAATTTCTTTTTTTTTACGCTAGATAGTGTAGACCATATTTCAGATCACTGAATACATATACGCATGTTCCTTCCCTCCTCCCAGGAGGCAGGGACATGTATATATATATGTATATTTTAGTTAAGTTTGAATTTTATGGATAGGTAATTAGTCAGATCGCGACTTCTTTGCAATCGCGGCAACAGCTCAAGCCGAGGTCCGGCCACTAACCTTGCGCAGATGTTGCCCACGCTTTCGCGGCTGAGTGCTTTAAGCGTTCGCCCCAAGCCCGGTAAAGCTGTAAAAGCTATCAGCGGCTCTGTTTTTGGATAGGTCTCCTCAGGCTAACAGTAAGGTCAGACCAAAAAAAAAAATATTATGATGTATTTGAAAAACTTTACACGTTAGTCTATTAGCTTTTTATCGTCTTTATTATATTGTAATGTTTTAACTTTCTATAAATATTGTTAGTCATTATTGTTATGAAATGAATTTTCATTAAAAATATGTATTCATAATCTCACGTTTTTAGAATTTGGTAACATCAAAAGACTTGCTCCATCTTATTATACCGTCGTCATTTAACTAGAAGGCCGTTAAGGCCAAGAGTTAGATTCGGAAAAAAAAGCAAAAAAAATCGTTGTTTCTAAAAACCTATAATTGATACTTAGATTAATGACTGTTAAAGACATTATTGCCATTTATTTCCGTCTATCAAATAAGGTCTTAATTCTTGAAAAAACTATTTCCAGTTATTTATAGAAGAATTTTTATCCCATTACCTTAAGAATTTTAGTTATTTCTGTAGAAAATATATGTCACTTAACGGCCTACAAAGTGTTTATAGATTTTAGAACTATCACTAATAGAACTAAGGTTCTTAGATAGAAATATAGGGAATTTTTAAACTCTATAACTTTGCAATAAAATGTCAAAATCGACTATTTGAGGATTAACGGCCTTCTAGTTAAAGAACGTCAGTATAGTACAGTAACCTGACACTCTAAGTATTAGATATGTAAGTGTATCTCTTATATGTAAAGTAGTACTGCCGAAATATCTGACACCCGAGGAATGGGGTGTGGGGAGACACACTCCGCGAGCGACTTATTCCGATATAATCAATAACTTAGTGAGATCCCCTTTGCATCCGGCCGTGTGACAGTTCCAACAAACGGGCTAAGGGTTGTTTTTTACTTTTCTGTTCAAACAAAGTCTGATTAGAGGCGACGTAAGGGGCTTTTTGAAGTTGACGTCGTTTCACGAATGAATAGTTTACATAGACCTTTTTACTTCATTTTTCAGTAATAAATGTTTGCATACTGATCTCACAGCCTCTTTGCTGTGTTAAGACGGTAAATATTCACTTAGCACATTAAACAGTTTCGTTTTATTTTGAACATGTCTGTTCAGATAAATTACGTCAGTGTGATTTGTGAATGGAGGTAAATAAAATTTATCAATGAGTTCATGTGGGCGGGCATGTTTACGGTGAAGCCTGTAAATAAGAATTGAGAACAAATTACGTTCATACCGAAAACCGAATAACGATGTATACCTATATAATTACCTGTCCTGAATGACTGACATATCAACGCACAGCCCAACTACTGGGGCTAGGACCGTGGAAATTTGCCTGCGAGTTCATTTTACATGTAGGCGAGTACTAAGGATTTTTGGAAATGCAATCCCTAAGGTGGTATTGAAGGAGAAGAAAGTTTGTATGAAAATCAGTCATTTTCGAAGATAGGTCTATGTAAATTTGTATCTACCTAATCAGTTAAAAAGTACGTGTTTTACAGTTTTTTTTTGCAAAATCAATCCCTAATGGTGTAAAAGATGGGGTGTAAGTTTTTATAATACAAGTAAAGACATCTATTAGCCAATGGCAAAACTAACGAATGCTTCATATATATTATAATGGTACATAATATAACTCAACTATGTCGAGAGTGTAGCCGCTGGTAAAGAGCTAGTACCATAAACCAAGTGAAACATCCACCATAGTGGCACGCTTAGGGTGTCGCGTTCCGTGATCAGCCGGCGTAGGGTGTCTGTACTCGATTGGGTTTCGAACACCATGCCCGTCAGTGATTCTCGTTTGGATGGTCGCATTCGGAATCAGCCAGTGTATCCAGCTGCCGAGAGGCTTGTAAGCCAGCTCGACAACGGCGACTGGTGATGGATTGGTGATTTTTGGTGGTTTCTGTTGTTTTTGGGTTGCGGGGCTAGTTGAGCAATTTTTCATTTTATCGGTCATAGCTCCTCAATGGTAAGTCAAAATTGCTTGTTATGTATAATGATGGGTAAGTAATTTATTCCTTTCAAAAGGTGTTTACAGTAATTTCTTCCTAATATATCATCACATTTCAGAGCTATAGCCGTTTAAGTGAAGAATGTCAGACTTGCTCAATTTGCCCCATAGGGAGCTGAGTTGGCAAGGGTATGGGGCAAATTGAGTAACAAGAAAAAATTAATCATGTTTTAAATGTTTAAGAAAAATTAAATAAAATGACAATATTAATATTAAAAATAGTGAAACAAAAAGTAATTTTGTTTTGAATATTAAATAAAATCTACAATCACCAAAAAAACAACACAAAGTTTAATATTTCAAATAACCACAGCTATCCGGAAGCTCTACCTCGGGACCGTACGGTCAATGGCCCTATATGGAGTACCAGTGTGGGCGGACAGCCTGGCGGTCCGGCATCTCCCATTCCTGCGGAAACCGCAGAGAGTGATGGCCGTCAAAGCTATCCGAGGGTACCGTACGGTCTCGTTCGAGGCAGCCTCCCTACTGGCCAGATCTCAACCATGGGATCTCGAAGCAAGAGTCCTCGCACTGTTGTTTAATTGGCGCGAGGAGGCGCTGAGGCGGGGCGAAAGACCAGCTCCGCGGGAGATTGTGGCGTACAGGTTGGAGCTCCGTTAGAATCCCATAGTGGAAGAGTGGAACTCACGACTCGAGTACCCTAGCTCAGGCGTGGCGACCGTTGAAGCCATCAGGCCAGTCCTGACTGGATGGCTCCAGAGGCGGCATGGCACCCTCACCTTCCGGCTGACACAGGTGCTCTCATGGCTGTTTCGGGAGTTACCTGTGTCGCATAGGTCGGGAGATCGCTCCTGGGTGCTATCACTGTGGCTGCGTGGAGGATACTGCACAGCACAACTTAGCCGTTTGTCCCGCATGGGACTCGCTACGCCGCGGTGTTGTCGCGACGGTCGGCACCGATTTCTCGCTTCTAGCCGTGGTTCTATCTATGGTCAAGAGCGAAAGCGGGTGGAACTCCGTCTCCTCGTTCTGCGAGCAAATCATGCTTCGGCCTATGGCATATGATCTCCGGCCAGCTTAAATGGGTCTGTAGGTGGCACTAGTGTTCGTGCGCCCCCAGAGGCTTGTTGGAGGCTCACTGCCTCTGATCGCGATGGGGTCCCGAGGTAGGGCCACACCTGCCGGGTTCAGTGGACGTAATGCGCAAGCAGTTCCCGCTACCCGGCCCACAGGTGAGAGAGGACACCGTGGGGGTTTAGTCGGTAAGAGTCCGACATACCCCTCCCTTGAGCGCCCCGGCTCGGGAGGCGGATCCAATGCAGGTATCCACACATAAAAAAAAATAAAAAAAATACGGTATATAGTTCAAACTTACGCCTATGTTCAGCTAGCCTCGCCCTACCCTAATACTACATAAAAAAAAATAAGCTTAGTTTTTAAAGGGACCTTCTATTTTTTAAAGGTTTTTTTTTTTAATTTTAAACTTTTTTTGTGGTTAATCTTTTTATCGTTATTACCACAATCTAACTTGATCTTAAGTGACTATGTGTGTGTGTATGACACGATGGTTGTATGCTAAGCCTAGTGGAAGACTGGTTCTCAAGTACAACTACCGGAATACACCTATTAATGTTTGGCAACAGATTTTCAACTTGAGGGTGTCTAGCCAAGCGGGTATTATAAAAAACCCTACCACCATGCTATGGTTTCATCGCGATGTTTTCCTTCACCGAAATCTCAGGCTTATTGGAGGGATTCGAACTCACGTCGATGGAAGCGATATCCTTACACGCTACAAACATATTATTGTTGAATGTTAGTATTAAAAAAAAAACAGTTTTTGTTATAAAAACATAAACCAGTCGTTGTGTTCGTATATTTAGAAAATATTTAACAACTCTGTGGCACAGTGGCAGCAAACCCTAACTGAGGCGAGAGAATGCGGGTTTGACAATTGCATTGGACGGACATTTATGTGATGAGTATGACCTGACGGTTGTATTCCTGTTTATATGGTGGTCATTATTTTGTCAACTTTAGAATGTTGAATGGGTTGAATAAGTTTCTTATACCTAGTTTCAAGTGTCTATCGTAACTTTAACTCGTGCCGACTTGCAATGTGAGTTTCCTATTTAATAACATGGAGTTGTCAGCATTGAAAAATCAATTGTTAAGCCACCCAACTGATCAAAAAATTCGAAACATCGCAGATTCTACCCTGGCTCCACACGTTGGTCGCAACGTTGGCGCCAGTTTTTCTAAAAGTAACTGTTATTGCTCATTTTGTTTACATTTTTAACTGAAGTAAAAAAAAGACTGCGGTTACTTAATTTGAATGTGTATTTTTTTTTCAATGGATTTTCAGGTATAACATGTTTTTTTATGATGATTCTTTTTTATTGTATAGGGTAAAATTGTCTTGTGATAAAAATAAATAGTTGTTATTTTTCTTAATGTCAATTAAATTTTCCATGCACAAGACTGTTTATGACGATTAAATGGGTATTTATCATAGGTATTTATCAGGTTATAGGTTGTATTTTTTTTAAGTAGGTAATTTTTTCGTTACTTTCAATAAAATTTCTTGTTTTTATATATTGTATGTATGTAGTCTTTTATATACAGTACCAGAACACGCCACTAAATGCTATGTAGTAAAAATAACTGAACTATTTTTTTAGATTTTTTCTACATGTTGAAGTACAAATTGAAGTATCTTGTAAAACATTTTTATACATATTATATGTATAAGTTTTCATTGAGTTGTGTTGTGAATCTATCCCAAAAGACCTATAGGTGTGTTCTGGCAACTGAATTTGTGATCCAGTTCTTTCACCAGGCTTAGCGTGTTCCACATAGCATGTGGTAACATTTCCATTTAAACATCAGATGAGATTGTGGGCAAAAGATAAAAAAAAGATTATTAAAAGATTTTTTTTATGTACAATTTATTCTTTTACTCTTTTTAGTCTTTACTCTATTCAAATTTAATTGTTATAATCTTTAATTTTATGTTACCCTTTATTATAATAGTCTTAAAAAACCATTTGTAACCGATTTTTCTCAATAATTACAAGCATTTCTCATAATTTTAAATATGTATTATGTTATCGTTACATTTTACTTTTGAACTTGAATCTCAGTTGTTTTTTGAAAATCGTGAAATATAAAAGGTTCTTTCTTAATTATCAACTAGTTATTTTTCCTAACTTTGGCTGCGTGTTTTTCCATGTCTATACCAAATTTCATTGCGGTCGGTTCAGAGCAATAGTAGTGAATAGGTAACAAAGAGGCAGGGCAGACACATACAATATACAGTTACTTTCTCATTTATATTTGGATTTCATTTTCAAAATAATAGGGTTGATATAATAGAATAAAAATGAAACTCGGGTATCTGATAAACTAACTTTGAGTTTATTTTTACCATTTACACTTGACAATGTATTCGTAGTCTGTTGTCAGCTACGCAGATGTACGTCGTAGTACGAGTAGTGTAGCGCGTAGCGAGCGCTTTCTGATGCGTAAGTACTACGCGTAACATATACGTCATTTTACACAACAACAAAATCATAGAAAATCATAATTGTACTGATTTTAAATTGACACAATCATATTTATTTCGCTACATGAACTTTACAATTAATAGTACAAACTAAAACAATAAACATAGTATGATTCAAAATTGACACAACTTCATTGTACAATATTAACAATATTATGATCAATAATTAAAACTGGATTATATTGAAATAAATAATATTTTATTTTTTCTTTTGAATAAGACTTAAAACTTAGAACAGTTATAAGATATAATTAGATAAAAATACTCATATAACGTAAATTAGGTACAGAATTATTTGTAGGGAAATACATATAATTACACTGGTTTCAGTTGTTTTTTATTATTATTAATATTATAATTTTTATTTCAATTTATAATAGTAGGAACGGTATATTTCACTAGTAAAGAATTTAAAAATAATTTCTATTATACAATACAGTATAGGAACTATGATAGATACAAACGATATCTCATAAGGATCATAAACTAATATTCGTAACCAACATTATGTAATTCGAAGTTTTAATTCTGTTTCGAAGTCAACAAAATTATAATAATATCAAAGTTCTTATATATGAAAAAAGTAAATAAATATACATTGACAAGACAACATGGCCGTGGCGTCACCACGAGTAGCTGTCACAACAGACTAGTCCGAATTAATCTTAAATATTAAAATTTGTATTCGGAAAGTATAGTGAAACTCTAGATGCGATAATATTGAAATATACATAGGAACCATGATTCATTCCGCGGGCATTCGTCCGCGGAGACACAACATCGCACTAACTACCGACATGTCCATCTACACTAACTCAAACTTACACCAATATATTCCCGATACAAACCAATTCAAATAATAATCTCCTAGGAAACGCTAACGACCTTCCGTCACGCGGTCACGCGGTGGAGCACTGGACGTGACATTTTAACAAACTATACGTGATCTTTTTATAATTTAATAAATTTTAAATACTAATCAAACAAAATAATTGTGTTTTATTAACGCTCACCTTTGCATTAACATTGTAAGAGGGCACCGCATCTGTCTCGAATCTGTTTTTCCGTTGCACACGTTTGAATAAAATCTTATTTTTTAAATATAAATATGTATTTGGAGCTGTTTAACGTCTGGGTTTAATGAAATTAGCATTGATCTGAGAGGAAATAAAATTTTAAGCCGTATACTGTTAAAAAGAGAACATGAAAAACCCAGACGCCCTTGGGAATTTAAAACTTATAGGAGATAGACTCAATGCGCTCAAACATCGGTTCATTGCATACATACGAGTATAAACATAACAAGGACCGCCGGCAACCGGTGGAATAAAACATTGCACTTTATAAAAAACAAATTCAATGTTGTAGTAGGGTTCACTCGTAGATAAATATTGTAATACACTCCGCTAGATAAATTGTAAATATGTAAAATATATTTAATAACGTGATTTATGTGCCGTCTAAAATTTTAGGGACTCCACGCACATGGTATAGTGGTGAGAGATGGAATGCGAGAGCTCTAGTCGCCGCATATTCTTCCACAGTATCGGATTGGACTCACTTATGCCACTACTAATAATCATTACAATATCAATAAAAATTCAAGAATCACACTTAGTTCCAAAATAAACTCACTTGTTTGCGAGGTAGGCTGGGCGCTAGCGCGCAGCCCGAGTTTCGAGTTCGTTCGTTTTGGAAAAGTTTGCTACGACAAAAGTTATTATAATTAATTGTTACCAATAAGCCTACGCGGTTTCGTCGCGTCTCCACGGGCGGCTCTACGTTCGAGTCACGCGGGCCAGAACCGGTCAGGACTGTTTGGCGATACCCACATTGCGCTTGACCTCGCGCGTTAACTACACTTGCGCGTACCTTGCTTGGGTTTACGAGCGATGCCGCGACGTCGAGCGGCCAACTGTTACTCACTCCAGATCGCATTGAAATTTTTCTTGGCGATATATTATTTGAGCGGGAAACCCGCGAGAGAGGACGACCGCACTACTGCCTAACGTACATACCTAACTTCGCTTCATGTTTAAAAAATCATATACGTATATCACTATATATATCTCCATACATTTACGATGCGTCAGGAACTTCTTACGAGAACGTATCTATGCCTAAAATTAGAACGATTATATGTATGTATGTATTACATAGCTTTAAACAATAATTAAATCGTAATTATCAATATCGATAATATTATATGCCATAAAGATAGGAACTTGCTTTCCTGGGAGTTGATGTTAAGAGTGGAGGGGCGCCGGCGCGGCCGTCGACCGCATGCCATCGCAACGATATACGAATTATAATAAAACCTGTCTAACGTATGATATGATGTGCTGATTGACACTGCGGACTGTGCGGCCGCGCCGACGCACGCCGCTGCCGCCTCCCAGTGCGCGGCGAGCGACGCGGGGCGCGGGGCGCGGGACGAGGGAACGGCTCCGCTGCGGATGCCGTCAGGAACTGCGCCTCTGCCACATTATTATAAATAGGGAAACAACGATCGGCTCCCGATTAACCTAATACTTAACAATACTACAAGCTTTAAATATAATATATAACTAGGAAAGTGCCGCGTCTGCGGCGACATTCATCAACGAAAAGAAGCATTAAGAGCTAGTAGTGAACTGATACGTTGTCGGACAACGGAGAGAGCGAAGGGCTCTGATAGATAGTAACTATACATTTCGTTTGCGTAGGATTAGTGGCCGGCGCTGGCGATAGGGAGGTCGCCGGGCGGCTGGAAGCGAGCACCCGGCGCGCAGAAGTTACCGCCGGGCTCCTTGGGCGCGGTAGCGTCCTGCGCGGCGCGAGCGGCCAGTAGGGTTATCTGGTTCACGACGTCTTCCATCTCGTGAGTGAGAGCTTCGGGTTGCAGCGCGGGACCGTACGGCGCCAAGGATCGCATGTGCGCTTCTGTTTCAGCGTGGCGGCGGAACTCCAAAGCGGTGCGGAAACGTTCACCCAGGCAGGTGCGGCACTCGAGTGCTGGTTGGACGACACGAATGAGTCCGCGGGAGGACTCGCGGCCGGCGTAGCACGAGCGAGCCTGGTGCATCTGCAGAGGCGCTGGCGACGGGAACGCAACTTTGCAATGCTTGCACACGTAGCACAGATCAAAGTCAAGCTCGCGTGCGCCTATAGGAGGCTCTGTCGCTGGCGGTGGGAGACGCAATGTGGATGCGCCAGGGTCGGCAGCTATATGTCGTATTTGTTCGAGAGTTGTGGCGGGTAACTGAAGAACGCTCGCGCCGTTGCCTGTCTCTACGATCAGTCCTTGCGGCTGCGGCTGATAGTGCGGCTGCGGTTGCACTTGCGGCTGTGGCTGCTGGTGCGGTTGCGGCTGCGGCTGCATTACATTAGGATTCCCACTTGGTCCTGTAACAACATTATTTTTTATTAATATTATAATCATTATTTTTATTATTTCTGTAAGCTGAAGATTTAGATTCAATAATAATTGTTATTATAACAACTTGTATTCATTCTCATTATAAAAATAATTACGCAGGATTGTTATTGAGAAAATTATATAAATTAATAATAAGTTTTATCACCACAAGAGTTGGTGATGTGAAGTAAATTATTATCTAACTAAGACAATAAATATGCGTATATCAACAAACATACATAATGTTACATATAGCCAACGATGAAGAAACACTAATTTGTTAAGTACATGTCGGCGAGGACTAATCTGTGTTTGCAAGTAAGTTGAAAACAGTCGCAGTGTAAGTGTACACTTCCATGATACTCGAGTGTCGTAAAGGGGTTAATCCACTTACGAGGATTACGGCCCATAGCCGTGAACCGACCTTCTGACCAGTGCAAGTTTATTTGTTTTTTAACTTTATCCTTGCACTCAATTTTGATGTACCTACATATTAAAAAAACAATGAAACTTGTAATAAATGCACTATTGTTCGTTAAAATTGAGAAAGTAAAACACGGTCGGTCGACAAGATCACATTGGTTCACGCAAGTATCACCTAAATTGGGTGTTTCATTGTTCGCGATAGGTTAGCACCAGATAAACGTTGTTTACCTTACGCGAAGGCGATTGAACATGCGTGATGCGTTTCTAACGAGCTCGACGAGCTGCCGTAATTGATTCGGATGCTGGTTTATGCGGCTTATATTCACGAATGCATAATACATGGCTCATGCTCCTACGCAAGTTTTATATCATGGATGTATCAGTTTCAGAATGGGGATCTCGATAGAAAACAAAGAAACTAAATTTCAATGTTTATGTTAATAAAATATATTAGAAAAAAATATTCCTGTAACTTTTACACGCAGTTATAGTGAAAAGTTTTTGTTTTTTAATGTGAATTTGATTTTAGCGCGTTACGTTATGTTACACAATTTTTTTGTCGCGGTGTCCAAAGAAGTTTAATTTCAAACAAAATATACCTATTTAACAGTTTATTTAAAAGTTTCATTACTTATCTACTTATTCAGTTCACATTCATCTACTACTATAAGCCTCTTCTCCATCACGCAATATTTCAAGACCTTGGCTTATTCTTATGCATATGGATTATGGACATAGTTAATATATGTTCTAGACCTACCAATCCGGCATCGTCGATCGTGAAAGGTCTACTCGATTATTTACAGAGTAATGACAAATAATTCATCTTATATGTAGGAATTAATATCGAATCTACAGAATTCGAATAGTTTCCGCTTAGTGGTAGCGTGTTCGGACAACTTTGTACATGGTTTGAATCTGAGATTTCGGTGAGCGATATTCTTTAGACGAAAGTATGGCATTGTTTTCGGGTATTTTCTAATGCTCGCCTGGTTACCACATTCAAGGTGAAGATGTATAGCCAAGTTGCTATCGGTGGCTATCCGATCCTGTTCTAGGCTTAGCGGGTTATCATCTTCGGTCACATGATCACTTAACCTCAGTTGATATTATGGTCAAACTCTAAAGCTATAAAAATTTTACTAAAGAGGCATTCTATTTATAATAATATTAATTGCATAGTTGGGAGAGTCCGACTGGTGGAATAACTCCATCCTACAGATGATCGTAGCCAAATAACCATGTGCATTGTTCCTGCGTTGAAATATGTTTCCAGAGCTTCTTGGGGTGGAAGGGTTCAAGGTCGGTAAATATGATATTACAAGCGACTATAGGCCTCGGTAGCCACTTACCATCAGGCAGGCCGTATGCTTATTTAGTGGTATAAAAAAAACAATCCTATGCGCAACATAGTAGGTATAATTTCAATCAATGTACTAGGAACCGGGTACTCATGCTTAGAGTAGGTAATATCCTAGGCATTCTGATTTTTGGCACCACACAGATCATCTATGACCTCCAAGTAATTATTGTAAGAGACGACTAATAAAATATGGATGCACTTTATAATGAAAGTAAGACTTGATAAAAAATGTTTCTAAATTACTGAAATTTTATTTTAAAAGTAAACCTAAATCTCAAATTGTGTGTAAATAGAAATATAATAATTTCATGAAAATTGTATTTCAGTATTATGTTTGGTTACTGTTAAATTTGAGTTTATAATTAGAATATTTTTGTATGTAAATGATAATAGCTAATACTCAACAACTTGGATCGGTTCAATGGCGAGTTTTAAATGAAAGCTCATAAAAGTAAGCTGATAAAGACAAAGAAGTAGTAAATATTATATGAATAAAATTAGTAATGACTAGAATCATAATTGCACCTCGTAAACTGAAGTATTTATTTATAGAGTTCGCAGCACAAAGCCTGCTGCCACGACACGCCGAGACCATGACGTGAATTCGCAACCCTTTCTGCCAATTAGTTTCAAAATAACCACGCTATTGTGCCGCTAACATGAACACACATAGCACCTAACAATTTAAATTGTTTATCTGATTTTGAGCTCAATTTGATAAGATATAAAGTCTACGTTCGTGTTATTCCTATGCGTGGGCAGGTCTGTTGGTCCGATGTCCAGGTTTAAGTCAAAGGGCTTCTTAATCCGGACTTGTAGGTCGTTACGCGTTATTATAACGCGGCCTGAGTCGGGTATTTCTTCGCTCATTTACATCTCATTAAGGATGCTATTATTGGAGTGGAGGATTTCGTTTGAGCTGCTGTGTTGAGCATTTAGAACCTTCTCAGGTCTGTCTGCTTGGATTATTATTATTAAAAATAAAAATACACAAATATTTTATATAAAATATAATATATGTATTTTTTTTTTTTTATATATACAGTGTAAACTCTTTATAACGATAAACTCCCTATAACGTTGAAGTGACCCCAACTAGGTTGGTTTGCGTTAAAACCCACATATTGTAACTTAACTCCATATAACGATAAATCTCTCTAACGACAAAAAATGCTCAGTCCCTTGAGTTTCGTTATAAAGAGTTTACACTGTATATAGATGAATAAAACATAAATATTTCAAACACTTATACTAGATACTTAGTCCATATAAAAAAAAAATATCACGATATCTTCATTCAATTAAAAGTTATTAAAATTTTAAGAAACTACGATTTTTATAAGCATTACGAGTTCTTTTGTCTTCCACGCGAGCGAAGCCGCGTGCACAGCTAGTCTAAATAGAATTCGAAAAGAACATGCATACATCATTAATTTTATTAAGTAGTTATATAAATTTAGTCTTTTGCGAAAAAGTTTTTCTACAAATATTTCTTTAAAAACATCATTCATGTATCCAAGAACATCAATTACCTGCTTCCCTTTTCGGAGATACTCTCGTGAGGGTGATATCGAGATGGTTGATACAGTGTCTATCCAGAGCCTGACGGATGGTAATTAAACTAGGACGTTTACACAAACATGCTGAGAGTCTGGCCTTACTTTACTAACGCTGCGAATGTTTGTATAATTGGTTACTACGGTTATTTTATATTGCTTTATATGACCTAGGCTTTTGGCTGAAATTTTACTGAGGGTTGATTTTTAAATTATCAGATAACTTTATTTGAGGAATACTTTTTTTAATTTTGATATTTCTTCCATATATTTTACGAACAAACGCCAAAATCACGGTGGGAAAAATGGGCCTTTAAAACACAAAATATACTTTTTCTTCTTCTTTTTACTGAATAGCAATATGGTTAAAATATCTTCAGAGGTTAGGCAACGCTTTAACAAGATGGCGTGGCTCTCTTACTAAAACAGTCGAGGGAATTTAGTGGCAAAATAACATTCATGCTTTTATCTATAACTTTTCATTTACTTTACTTGTATACAAGAACAAATTATATTCAGGAAAATATCACAAATGTTACAATAATATAGGGCCACATAAAATAAGTTTATGAACTACAATAAAAACTACAACACGAAACTTAATTAACATCGTATTTATGTTATGACATACATATCATAAGCTTATTTAAAGGTCATCATCATTATCGTCTTAACATTATCCAACATTGAGCGAGGTCAGCAGGACATGATTTATTTTTCTACCTACCAGCTTCTATCAGCTTAAATCTCAGTATTCACTGCTTTTATACACATAATTCTTCACAACATTACTGTAAGTCTTCCTCTAGACTTGTTATCCGTTCAGCTTATATGTAAATGATATTATTATAAATGAAAATAAACTATCTATTTAAATTATTACATTATAGCTTTGATAGTTTTGCCAGTTGACATAATGTATAATCGATCTGTTATTTTTGAAATGCTTACCATAAAGAGGTAGGTTTTCGAAATGGTGTATTCTGCAAACGTCCTTTCCGATCGACAAGTCGGGACAGTTCAGACAGACGTCCGTCCCATCACTGTCGTACCATGTCTGCCCAGCAATTAGAGTAACAGACCCTTCACATGGTATCGAGTTCTCGTTTGTTTCCCCGAGGTAGGGGTTCAATGGAAAATCGTCTTGTTCTAAATTTACATACCTTATCAACAAACTTTTTACCAATAATTCTTTGATTCTCCTAATATATTTCTATTTATATAAAGCGTTTAGTTTAAGCATAGTGATGACGTTATAACGGTTAGATTGATGGGTGGTGAAGAAGGTTTATTATTGGGGGTTTTTTTTTACTTTAATTAAGAATAGAATAATTTTAAATTTCACCTTATTTTTCAAAACCTAATAAAAATAATGAAGATACAGTTTACTCAAACCTCTTTATTAAAATAAGCGTTGTGAAATTTCACAAAAACTCACCTTATTTGTAGTGAGATTACTTACAGAGTTTATACTTAAATACTGTAAGATGCGAAACCCTAGGTGACAGTTGTTTATCGCTTCACTAGACACGTGTGTAAATACAGGAATACATCTTGTGCCGTACTTATTAACTCCACTAATCGAATTGTTACATGTTGTAATCTTTTGCGACTTGGTTACAAATGAGGCGTTGGCCTCATGTATGTGCAAGGTTATGATGATAATTAATACAGACGCCTCTATTAGAGAATAACATGTTTACGCCAATTGCAATCATGGTTGAATACTTGTTACAGTTTCTATGCTTTCCTGTATGTAGCTTATTAAAGCGTAATTAAAAATTAGTAGTTCATTACAGTCGTCAAATTATTTTATTCATAGCATTTAGCATTGGCAATAGCATTAGCATTTTATCATTGTTATTTCACATGCAATAAGTGGAAATGTGCAAAATGTTAAAAGGAACCTTGAATTACCTTTTTTAGCTTGTTGATCTAGCTAGGAAAATACAACCTCGAGGTGTCCTCCGTCCGAGCGAGCTTTTTTAACTCCTAAGCCACATATATAACAACACAAATTCATATTTCCATGTCTTGTCTCATGTATCTTTCATGTGTTATTATCAATTCTCATATGAGAAACTATTTACTCCCTAATAACTCCCTAGACAGTTTTAACAAGAGAACCACCATCTTGTTAAAGCGTTGTTTGAATTTTGAATAGTAGAGAAATATATTATTCAATAGGTATATTAAAATGTTCTAAGTCAAGACCGTACTTGAGTTCTATATGTACCACTATACGTTGTCATATTCGCCCTACATAATTATATAACATCGTAAATAAAAAACGTCGTATAGGGCTCTACGACTGCGATTGCGTGGGCAAGAATCGCGAAGCATAGGCATCTATGAGTGTGGGTTTGAATCAAATTACGCCTGAGGTTTCCACTACTTCAACCGTTGACAGACCGATTTTCAGGAGCTTTATTGGATTCAGTGACTGAATACAGGCAGCGTTCAGAATATAGTGCGTTACTATAATATAATCAGTTATAGTTTGTACAATAACATACGCGAATAACATTTAAAAAATATATCATACAAGTAAAAAAAGTGCGTTTAGGTAACCGGCGGTTGAGGTGAAACTTCTTTGAATTTAAACACTACACATTTTATACCATTTTGCATGGTCCGTAACGTAACGCGTAACGTAACTTTTACACAAAATTTCTTTACCGTGCCCAAAGAAGTTTCACCTCAAAAACTGTTGTTTTAAGCGTACAAACAATGTAACGTACAATCTAAGGCGATAATCGAATACGAGACGACGGGGAGCGTTGCCATCATCAATCAGGGTCCAAGAACGTGCCCTCGAAATAACCCCGCTTTAGACACTAAAGTACGGGCAAAGCGTTTCTAGAGAGGGTAAGTTAAGATTCTGAATAGAAACTATTGAGAGCTTTTTAAATGAGACTTTATTTAAGTGAAACTTCTTTGATCACTGCAAGGGAACATTTGCGCTACGTGACGTCACGTTATGGACAATACATAATGGTCTAAAATTTATAGTGATCAAATTAAAATGTAAAGCTTACACGTACAGTTTTTTACTTTATATCCGTACTGGCGTATATACGCGAATAGCGTGCAATGAAAGAGGCTAATACTTTGGGATGAAAAAGCATGAATAAGAAGAATAATTAACTATGTAATAATATTACATTATATATTTTCCAAATAGATATTTTATGTAATTTACAAAGAATCATGAAGAAAAGAAATAATCGCGGGAACACTCAATTGACAATAAATTTTAACCATAGATAGATACTATATATTAAATCTATCATTGTAACATATTATAAACATCGTGAAAATAAAATTCAAGCTACGTTACGATCAGGACAATATTAATTAATTGAAATTATTTCATTTACACAAAAAAAAAAATCAATGAATGACGGATATCGTTTTCTTTAAAGTCATATACTTATATTTAACATACCATTACGTCTGTATTCCCCGAAGGGTTAGGCAGAGGTGTACTACTAATATGCACCCACAGTTCGCCGAGTATGTTTTTAGGTCCCATGTAATAGGGGGCGAGCCTATTGCCATTAATCGGGCACGAAGCCAAACTCCGAGCTGAGAGTTTCATAGGAAAAACCCAATAACACTTTGCTCGACCTGGGAATCAAACCCAGGACCTCGATCATAACAGCCGCGCTTACGACCTTTAGGCTAACGAGGCAGTTATACTTATACTTATATTTAAAACATTTTTTTTAAGAATTCTAGCATTATAATAAGAGTATTCCATATAAAAACCTTTCATTTATATTTTATATACTGATACTATAACTAGATGGAACTCCGATCCATGGTGAAACCGTAAAAGCCATCTCAGGTTCCAATGCCAACAACACAACATTATAAAAAAATTGTGAGATCACGATGATTAATTACCGCAACTCACCGCACCAAACATAGTCTATAACGAGAAAAAGCAAGAACATCATTTCACTCACGAAGCAATTCTAACAGCCATTAGCCAATAATTTCATAGAATTTTATATCCATCATATTAACGCGGGAACGGCTCGAAACTTCCATTATCCTGGTTCGTTCCAACTCCCCGCGGAAATCTCGCCGCATTCAAATATTTAATTACTTTACCTCTCGATCGTTTATAAATACGAGCGGGAGTGCTATCATAAAACGCGTTAATGCTTTATAATTAAAATATTCCCAACAAGCCGTGGCGTAATGGCACCTCCGGCGACGGTCGCCTCCTTCGGAAAAAACGCATAAAAAATTACATTCACCCCAGAGTACTCACCCCTTGTGTCGGGAAAATCGATTAAAAAGAGGAGTCGCGGGACGAGGGATGCGGGCGGGCGGCAGGGACTTTAATATGTACGAAAAAATGCACGACACCGCGGGAGAGAGGGAGACCCAAGGAGCGGGTCTCGAGTTGCCTTCAATTTTTATAATTACGTTCATACGTGAGTAGAACGCGCAGTACAGCGCGGCATCTCTCCGCGGTACTCAAGATATAACTTATTTACTTCTTAAATGCAAACTCTCCACTTTTATGATTGAAAAGAACGTGGAAAAGATTAAAATATTCTAAGAACGTTCATTTACTTTATAACACGAAGCGTTTCATGTAAAAGTATTAATAAAAAATATACTTCGGAAATAAGTCGCATTAAAACTTTCCTTTTCAGCGATAAAATCATTTTCCTAAAGCTCGAAAGTTTTCCACACACACAGCAATCAAAAAAAGAAGGAGACAATAAGAACGGGATAACCGATTGGAGGACGTTATCTCAGGAGACGGTTTGCAAATGAGCGGGAAACGCACACAAGCGCTCGCCTCTATACATAGATCTAAACCGTGTCCACACACGTTACCTACATGCGTGCGTACATTTTATAAATAGATATCGCTTTTTTTATCCGGGTACAAGAATAGGGGGTCCGTACCCCGAAGGGGATGGGGACCCTGCGGGGGACGTGTTGGATTTCAGATTGCTACGAACTGCAAAAATGAGGGATGAAAGAAATATAGCTTAAAACGCAGATATTTCCCGGCGTCTTAAGGCGTAAAGGGGAGGCGGGCGGCCGGGAGTGTGTGGAACAAAGTAGAGTGGCGATATTGAACCAAAATGAAATGGTAAACGAACCGTGCGCGTCCGATCTAATGCGAATTTATAATTTGGACATTGCCCCGGTCGAAGCACTCTTTGAACTCGCGAGGGTGGGTTAAGGTGAATTTACAAAAAGCCGGATGTGATTTATAAGTAAAAGGGGGATTGGCTCGGTTGGGACCGATAATTTTCCTTGAGAGGTATTTTTTCTTTAACTACGTTGATTCTTAATGTTGTCCTTTTAGCACAATGAGTTGTGTTTAGGCGTATCCTCATTGTGCAAGTTAACGCGTGTGTCCGCCGACATAATTGCATTCGCGGCGCGTCGCTTCTAATCGGGATATGCGACACGTGATAATTGCGACAGATTACGTTTATATAGCGCTCTATGCCCACATTGTCGTAGAACTCACCACATGATTCAAGGATTTCAGCATTCAAAATATTAATAAGGAGTTTTTAAATTCTATAAATTAGTAGCAAATAGTTATTAAAATAAATTTATTTAGATATAATTCAATTTTGATACAGGTAAAAATTGAGGGATTTAATATTATATAGATGATTTACGTTGCGTTTTACTTTATGTTTGAGTCAATTATAAAACAAATTCTGCCAAGTAGTTACAAACGTATATTATGTACAAATATACTGAAATAATCGTTGGTAAATGTACATAATATTTTTAAGTACTTTTTTGTACGTAATCATTCGGAGCAATATTTCTATGAATAAAAAATTGTATTTAAAGACTATAATAATATAAAAGCCATAGAAGCACGAAATCTCATGTTTCGAAGATTACTATAAAAATTACTTGAAATTTTAAAATCGTAAACAATGGTCGCGCCTTGTCATTAAATGTTCATTGTCTTTATTACCACAGTTAAGTGCTACAATTGCGATTCTTGCTAATTCATTAATGAGGTAGGTACGTAGGTGTAGCGCGGGCGATACATTTAACGTTCACAACTGCCACTGATTAGCTCTAACTACATAAAAGTTTACAAATGATGCATGCGATAAACACAGGTCCCCGGCACAAACATAATAATCTTATGACATCATGTTTCACCAGTCGGAAGATTGAAATGGCGCTGTCTAAGCGGGAAAGTGAAAATTGCGTACGTGAACTGGAAGAAAAAATATTAAAAATTAATCAAGAGCTCGAGTCGGCGCTTCACGTTGGTGTGGGTAGACGGGAGCACATGTGTCGACAAAAAACAGCGTCTCCCTCTTTCCGAGCACGTGCAAAGAGCCGTTTCGGCCCCATTTCGACGCCGAGTTAAAAGTTCTCTCGGACAAACAGAGGATTTGTCACAATTACGGCGGGGCGGTGCGTCCCTACTTGATTAAAACCTAAATCACGTGACGTGTTTACAGCCACGGTAGAGGTGTTTTCAATTTACAGACTCCTGGACTATCCATTGGCGTTCCGGACACGTACGGACGTACCTATCTGGGGGCGGGCAGGCGTTTTGAATTTGTTGCGAATTAAATTATTGACGATCTAATCGGTCCGGGCGATCTCTCGGACTCACCCACCCGCCGCGACTGAACGAAACGAACCCAATGGTGTCACGTACAACCTTAATTATTTTTAAATGTCGCGCCCGAAACCCGTAGTTGATTGCGATGCCTCCGTGTTTAGCAACGGTAGCGTTTCGCTCGTAAAAATCAAAGTGAAAAGGCGAGATTAACATTTGAATTAATCGAGAGATTAAACATAATGAAAGAAAATCTCATTACGATCCGTATAATGGCGGTGAGAAATATCGTCCGGCTAACGGAAACGAAAGAACCGTTCATAAAAGAAAAGGTCCGCGCGAAGAAAATTAAAAGCTTGAACGAAATTAAAAAATGTTGAAAAAATGTAATCGACGCCGGAGTGGGATTAGGGGAGGAATGCAAACAGAGTGCGGTGTTGCGGGGTAAGAGAGGTAGAGGGGGGGGGGGAGGTTAACGTTCTCAATTAAACAACGGCTACGGAAAGTCTCCGCTGTAATTAGATTGTTTTTCATCTCCTTAAATCAGCAGATCTCCACCGCTCTGACACTCTGCCTGTTTAATTTGTAATCGAGACTTGTTAACTGCACTTTTGATTTTCTCTTTTTATAATTTTGTCACGAACTTTTTAAATTGTATTAAATTGAGGAAATATCGCAATTAGACTTTTCCCTTAAACCCGCAACAACGGGAAGGTTTTACTCATTTATAAAGTTTAATATTTTTAAATGGCGTTTCGATTTTATTATATTACTACTTATACACTTTTTTCGAATAAAGACTTTAAAATGAAATAAAAACATATTAAGAATACTACTATAATAAACATATGTAAATTGATGTCACATGTGATGTACTTCTTCCCCTACTTACCAAATTACATATAATCTGATGTTACAAATTTCATCGGGAATTAATATGTTCATACCTGTGATTTATATGAGAACACATGCATAGTGATGATTCTAAAATAACACACGGGGGCGAGTTAATGTGACGTGTTTTTCACTATGTGTATGTTGAATTGTTGATCACGTTTTATACGGGAGCAAGTTATATATCGTTTTTTTTTTTAATCTATAACGCTTTTATTAACCTGTTTGTTTCTAGTATGTTGAATGTAATGGCAAATTTGTATTCAATTTTCGTCCACTTTCGTAGTGGAGGTTTATATTAAATACTTGTTGAGAATAATCCCTACTACTATAATAAAAATGCATAAAGTGATATTACTTTATATAATGTAAGTACCAACCAATTTGATGTTGTGTTTTAGAAATTAGTATGTTCAAACCAGTGAATAATATTGAAACATATACATAGTGCTGAACCCAAAACTCGACACACAGGTAAAATTCAGCGGGGTAAATTTATAAATCTGATTTTACATATATTAAAAAGCTTTTCTAACTTGACCTGTATATATCTAGTATTGACGAATGCAGTGACATGTTTGCATTTAATTTTTACACCCTTGCACAATTCTGCAGTTTTTATTTTGAATGTTTTTCATATAAGGCCACTATAAAATGCATTTATTAATCTTTAGACGTAAAATCTACATTATTGAACTGCTAGGATCACATTGAGTACTTGGAACGGTAAACTCTTAAACTGGGTGACCCATAAACAGACACATTAAACAATAAGTTGCAATCTCCGGTGCCGTCCACCGCGCCACGCCGCGCCGCCTCCACTGGCGTGTCGGATACATCCTCATTCCTGTATCATAATTAACATGTTCTTACCATTAGGCAAGGAATTTGCTCTAATGGTTTCATAAAATTTAACGGACGGAAAATGTTTCCGTTCTTTGTATGGTGTATTATATTCATCTATTGTAGCATTATTTTTCTATAATTTTGATATAGCTTGGTAACTTGAACGTGTTATAGGTATTAGCTTATTGTTGATATACTTATTAAATCTAAAAATGATAAGAGTGAATTTTTACGATGCGTGCCTATATTATAACAAAAAAGTTTACAACATGAAGTAGCTTGCTAAACCTTGTTTTATTGTGGTGAAGATAGTCATATCATAACATACCATCACGCCTGTATCCCCGAAAGGTTAGGCAGAGGTGTACTAATGTACACCAACAGTTCGCCGGGTATGTTTTTAGATCCCATGGAGTAGGGGGTGAGCATATTGCCATTAATCGGGCACAAAGCAAAACTCCTGACAATTTCATACAAAAACCTAACAACACTTTGCTCGACCTGGAAATCGAACCCAGGACCTCGAGCATAGAAGTCGCGTTTACGACCACTAGGTTAATGAGGCAGAGGAAGGTAGGCACACTCGATATTATGCACACACATAATGTACGAGTTATTGAAATAAGAATAACTTCTTAATAACGCTAATAATGCCGAATTGTTGTTATGGTTGCAGTACCTAAATTTGTTTCAAAAATCAGTTGTTCCAAATGTTTTCTTTTATTTTAAGCCAGAATTAAACAAAGTGGGTATTGGTAAGTAGTAACCTTCATCTATATTAAGAAATCTTTAGTTACGTCTGTTCAGTAAATTCTTTTTTTAATGTCCCGTTACGTATGCTATATGAAAGATACTGATAACGAATATGCCACTAAAAGAAATTTTGTATGTCTCTCTTCGTCTTCCTGACAAACAAACAACGTCTACACATATTTTCTACAAATTTATTTTTAAAAAGTTCTACGAAAAATTACCGTACACCTAACTAAATTAGAATAAACAATATACGGGCATCGATTTACAACGTTATTTACGGAAAAATAGTACTGAAATATATCAAGCCAATATATCATACAAATAATATATTATGTACAATATATTATAAATATATGAATACCTTATTTGCTAAATCGATTAACTCCATGAAATGAATAGTTGAGAAAAATAAGAAAATTGTATTTATATTGTTTTATTTTAATTCCTGTTAAATTATACATTCAAATAAACGATGTAAACTGTAATACTATTAGCGTATAGAGTTTGTTTTTGAATAATATACATATGCAGTTACAAGGCAATAAAGTGTTTTGAAATCAAAGTTTAATAAAATTCAGAAAGTGGAGTTAATCAATTTGATAAGTGAAGCATTCAAATATACAATACGAAGTAATCCTATATAATATTAAACCTTCGACTCTCAAGGTCACGTAAGTAAAAATTGGCATATGTGCCATCCACGGGAGCAGAGTTATTAATATCATAAATGGAAAAGTTTGTATGTTTCGATGTTTATTACTCAGTCACGCAAAAACAGCTGGACGGACGGGGATAAAAAGGGCACACAAATAGTTTGTAATCTGTATTAACACATAGAATACTTATATTCCAGTAGACCCAATTTTGAAGTCCACACTGTCAAAGTCGCGGGCAGAAGTTAGTAATAAAATATTAAAATAAAAACCTCAAAATTAGGAAGCTAAAAAGAAAAGACATTTGATTTTATACTAAGTATTTAAAATCAAAGAAAAGTTTAATCCGAAGTAACACGAACCCCTCGAAAATAAACAAGCTGAGCAGAGTAATTAATACCCAGTGTCCGAAAGAGCGACGAAGCGTAATTAAACATCTCGCCCTGTAATTACAAACGGTTAAATTTGTCGGAAGTTGTCGGAAGTGTCCGTGAGTCCTCGGGACTAGTCGGAAAGTGGTCAGCCAATTAACGCCCACGACAGCGATTAAGCAATTAATGCGGATGGGCGGGCGGACATTCTCATTTCAAACGCCTCCGGTTTTCCTGTCGGGAAACTTCGGATTTCTCCCGTATTATGAGGGGTGGTTTTTCTTTGATGTTCTGAGCTTGCAAAAGATAATTCTGAATTAATGAAAATTTGAATACTATGAGCTCGTTTTTATAATGTTTATTAATTAATTACTATTCAGTTTTTTTTTACATTTATAGGATAACCACTTGTAACGGAGTTTTTTTTCTTTACTGCGATATAATGACAAAAGTCTAAGTTATTGCGAATTCTGATGTTACTTATAAATTAATATAGATGGATCTTATATCGAAAATCTTTTAGTAGGTAGTTACCGAGACAGTTACAGGTTATTATTAATATTAAAATAAATAACTCTGGTTCTATTATTTGGTTTTACTGCTTTCTCACTGTATAATATATAGTCATGTCGGTAGAGCTATTTCTAATGCCACCATCAAGTTGAAAATCTATCGCCCAACACCTATAGATGTGTTCCGGCAGTCGCACTTGAGGGACAGGTCCCCCAATTAGCTTAACGTGTTACCATCTTAGGCCACATCGTCTCTGTATAAAGTGCTGAAATCTAATAAGAATAAAATATTAATAAAATTAGATAAATGACAGAAGCAATGCATAAAGATAAGTAATACTGTTTATATAACCCTTCAGGTTGAAGAAAAGACAAAGCGTCTATTAACTTCTTAACACCTAAACCCGGAACCAAATCCCTTCACAACAGTTACCGAAACCTCAGCAGCTAATGACAGAGCGCCCTCAGGGAATCATTAATTAATGTAAACCTAAGGAATCTTCTTTCAAAAGTATCATCCCTAACCCTTCCTTATTAGGGGCAAAGTCGACGGTTTAATTCAATAAAGCGTTGCAAACGTAAACAGTCTGAGAAAGGGTTAATTTGCATGTCAGAGTTTGCAGTATTAACTGGTGGTTCGTTAGGGCGGGACAATTATCGCTTTGGTGAAGGGTTAGACGGAAAAATCATGGAAAAGTTGACGTAGGTCAGTTCTGAAGTATTTATTATGGTGGACACGTTATTTAATATCAATTTTACTTTTGTACTAGTTTAGGAGTATATTATTTTTGTTTATTATATTACATAATTGTAAAATGCTTATGGATAGAAGTAATATTTGATTAAATTGCGTGTTTATTTGTGTGTACATCATGCGTTACAGTTTTATCTCGTAGCTGGAGATTTTCATATTTTTTATTATTTTGGAATCACCAACATAATATTACTACATTTTATTTTTATCTGACATATAAATTTAGTCCTTATATAGGTGACCATAGTGTGTACAATAGATAAGAATAAGTGAGAAAAGTAAAAAAGATATTTATTTTTTTTGGACGGAACAATAAGGTTAGAGGTGCCAGAGAGGCTGTAGAAAAACGTACAAATCGATAAAATCTGCATTCATAGATTAAAAAATACATGGACAATTTACATAAAAACTGTCCTCCTAAGACATTCTGATTCATTATAAGGATCAAAAAACTCTATCGTAAAATACTAGAAATATACAAAAACTTTTCATAGGAAATCATCGTGGCATATTCCTTTAGCTACAACGGTTAAGGTAGGCTGCCTTCACTACCCTATCCAAAAGGTCCACCCAGTATTGTAAAAATACGAAAAACTAAATATTAAGTGTACCTATATAATGGTCATCCATTTAAAAAAAACAGAACAGATAAGATTACAGTCAAACCTGAATCATAGGCACTTAAGGTAGCTCCTAAGTATTTAAAGAAAGCCTCAAAATATCTATTTACTAATAATGTAATAACAAAACTGTCGATTACCTATACCTACACTAAAGATAAGGTTCGTCATAAATAAAGTTACATATCTACAGAATAGGCACTTCATTAATAACTTAATATTCATAATAAGTATTCTAAACAACTGTTAAACAAGTATCTGTTTTACACCAACATAAACTATAATTACAGTGTAACTTTGAATAAAATGCTATAAAATAATATAAAAAAACTCCTTTACAAAGACAAATGAAGAAATGTAGACGAAACACGCGGCGGGGGCGTCACCTCATGCATTTATAATTCCTTAATTTGTTGTTTGAAACGGGTAAAATTACAGCCTTCCAATTATATTAGTATTAATGAGCCCTGCCCAATGTTTAACTTATTTTTTTTTACCAGCATTTGATTAAATGAAAATATAAATTTATTCTATAGCATTAGGGGTTTATACGTCACACGTAAAGTTATCCTATAACCTACCTATAAGTTGAAATGATGAGTAAGTTTAAAGATGGAGTTTTTTGGCAGGATCTTTATCTGTCATGTGGTGGTCTTTCTTATGATTCATAATATAATATACCAGCTGTGTGCCAGCGGCTCCGCACGCGTTCGTTACGCAGCATTTATTTACACCCCGTAATTTTAGTTTTACTCATATTATTGATGATTCTTATAGCCTATCAATTGAGCAACGACCAAAGCTTCCCGTTTAAAAAAAATCATAAGAATAATTCAAACTGTTTTCGAGTTAAATCCAACAAACAGACAAAAAAAAAATCAGTTTCGTAATCAGTGTATTTTATATAGTAGGTATATCCATCGGGAAATTCATATTTCGTTTCGTTTCGTTATTGTGCATTAGTAAAGCTGATTAAAATAATTGGTAGGAACATTTCTTATTATTCTTATAATATTTCAAATATACGAGTAGCTCTAATAAGATGACGACTCCCTTATTAACCAGTCCACGGAGATTTAGTGGCAACTTAAAAAGCATTAAAAAAATATTGTAATCAGGTGACGTTGGCATAATTGTGGCATAAAATTATAAAAATTGGTAGATAAAACAAACCATGTAATATCATTATGAAATATATATTGGAGCATGGAGTATTAGAATAAGACACACTTGTCTTGCACAAGTCCACTGACTTTTAGAACTAATTTATAACGTTTTTTGTTAATATTTTTATGGGGATTACTGACTAGATAGCCTTGTTTAAGTTTACCATTAAACGTGAAACTCTATCCATCGCTTTTCTTGAAATCTTTCTTACTTTATCAATAAGTAATACTCTAGAAATAATTGGTATTGCGTTTTATACAATTACACATTATAATTTTAATTAAAACAATGTAACGTATTCTACCCAATATATTATTGAAAAAACATTTGGAATATTATAATTACACACGCAATAAAATGGTGTAAATTTGTTTAACGGTTCACAAATCAATTTAATTAGAACAACACAAAACGTCACGGGCTATTAAAACGAGCTATTACTCAAGGGCCTGTCGGAGCTGTTGAAGATACATTTATAAGTGAAAGGCTGTCATTAAAAACTAAACGGTCATATATCGTGTAATCATCGAGTTTTTGTATAAATTTCATGCATCGCGTCATGTTTGGAAGCTAAACGGTTGGTGAAGCATCGTTTTTGTTTTAATTATTTACGAACAATTAATTTGTAACAAGTTTTTGTAACGTAGATGGATAAAATATTCTGTGTTTCGGTATGATTGAATATATTTTAAATGATTATTAGAGCCACTTGTTAATTTCAATACAAACTTCATAGTTAAATGTAGTTTTTTTCTTTCTTTTTTTTTAATAACGTTACAATGCCGTAATATCTAAAAATTGGTACAATTATGAACTTTTGATTTTGATTCAACCTATTATTTAGTCATAGAAAGGTAATGGACCTCTCTCTTAGGAAAACGTTTGAAATTACTTGCCATTCCTCAGTTGATACGGCATATAAATTGTCAACAATATGAGTAAAAATAAAATTACGGGATATAAATAACTACTGCGTCATAAAAACGTTTGCGGAGCCGCGGGCACATAGCTAGTAAGTAAATAAAGATATTTAGATTTTTAATTTTTTCTTGCTTATATTATGGTGTAAGTTGTAAAAAATTGTAATTTACGTCGTGGCTCTAATTGTTTACTGTCTGTGTCTATATATATGTATATATTTTTTAAATATTAAATTACAGAGTTTAATGAGTTCCTCATGCACAAATGATCGTGAGTAGACCGGGGCAAGCGTGCGTCGTAGCCCATCGACCGATGCAATTTTGATTGATTGCATTGCTTAGTGTAGTGTGACCAATCTCATTGAAAACTGCTATTGTATGGTATCGGAAAGGCCATAGCTGCGTTCGACGCGCGGCTTGTCAAACGGTTTAAATTGAAAAAAAGGGGACAACCCTAAATCGGGGTATCTAATGCTGCTATGACATTTTATGTTTCGGAAAGCTATTACATTCGGTTTCCACAAAAACCGCCTCTGCTTATTGATATTCAATTTTTTTTTCATATATTGTAAACACAATGAATCATAATAACAATATGTAAAACTAAAGTATTATTTTAGAAAATTAATTTCATAGTCTATTTAAGCATAAATAGTAGTCCATTTCTGTTCTTTATCGCTACTGATAGAAGATTTATGATTTTATAGGAATTTAAAACATAATTATCTAGGTACTGACATATTAATATTTCTTTGGCGTAACTGGCGTATATTTACTGCAATTTATTTACAAAAAATTATAAATTAAATATATATGTTTCGAATAGTATTAAATGAGCAATTCTTGTAGATATTTATATATATATTTTATTGGATTCTCAAACGGCTGCAACGGTTTGGATACTATTATTATGTACTTATAAATAATATTTTACAATCCAAGTTTACCTACATAGATATTTTTTTAAGATATGAAGCAAGCTCGCTCGCTCAGACTTTGATAATTTATCAGTGGTAATAACGTAAATTTTTTGAAGACTTTTTTCTATAAAAAAAGTATAACGGTGTATAAAAACATTATTTTAATCAAATAAACGTTTACGTCATTATGTCGCACTTACGTCACATATGATGCTCAATTTTACCCTCTAAGTATTAAACGCGCCAAAAATAGCACAATTTAAAAAATATATATTTTATTAGAGAAAACGTTCAAAACTCGATCCTGTTAGTGAACTAAGCCTTTGTACATTTACTTTATTGTTGTACGGATCGAAGCCACACCCTTTGAATGTCAATCAATAGCAAGTGAGCTACAGAGTTAAGTAAATTAAAATCAATCAGGACAAATGGTAATGTGAACTTACAAAGCAACCGGTAAACGACATGTCACACTCAAATATTTACCAACGCAGATCAATAGTAGTGATGTTTTTCGAAAGCGCTATTGACTATCAATTTTTAAACACAAATAGAACTTTATAGATATAGATAGATACCCAGTTCGATAGGCGTTAAATAATTTACATTGACCTTGAAATTAGAAGTTTACAACCAAATCAGCTTGTACACGTTTTTGCGTTTCTACTAGTGTATAGTTTTTAACGTTTGTAGTTAGAGTGGAAGGCACATGTTAGCTAGTGCAAACTGGTTTTTTTCTGGTTTTAGTCACTGTTTGTATTACACTACTACCAACGCAAAAACGTCTCCAAACTTATTTATCTGTACAAACTGTTCAAGCGTTGTCGAAGGAACATACAGAGTTTACTAATCAAACATACTTTTGCTTTTATACATTTTTTTTGTATTTTACTCATAACTGGGGAAAATGACTACATAGTACCACTGAGTATGATGTTCTTTCAAAAACTCTTGCTATCCTATAAAGCAAAGTAGCATTTATTTGCGTACTCTCTCTATTCTCCTCAGAAGTCCGCGTCTCCTCTACGTACCATCGGATAACACCAATTATCGACGAAATAGTTTAACTTACTTACTTGATAAAAGCTACGACTTCTTTAATACTACTGCTTCTGGAGTTAAAAATAAACTGACATCATCATTTCATCATTTCTGTAAGTCATTAACTATTTCTTTTGTAATTTCAACCGATCTAACTTCTCATTTATTGTCATTGTATATTTGTGAAAACTTTTAAATGGCCTTCAGAATTATCTTTGTATTATATATTTTTGTTTTTAGCTGTAAGTTTTAATAGTTAATAGTAGTAATAGTTGCAGTTTCCATAGACAATTTCACTGTAAAAGTGATTTTGTTAAAATGTCTTACCACACTTCCTTTAAGCCAAGTGTAACACTCGTCATAATGGCATGATTAGGTATGTCGCGTTCCGGGATCAGTCGGTGTATATCCAGTAATCAAGCTAGGTGAATGCGTCGCGACCATCATGCATATGCTGATAAAGTCATAGGGACTTTTCATTTGCTCATTTCGGGATCGGCATAACAGCGACAAAAGACGATAAATTGTCGATCTTATTGTCTTTATCATTAGGCAAAATACGACACTTTGCTTTATATCTCGTGTCACGATGTAGGTTCGGGACAAACTCCGAAACTACTGAACCGATTATGATCAAATTTCTTAACTATCTGTAATTTGTTCCAACTTAAATGATAGAATCGTTTTTATCTAAATTATTGACAAATTTCGGGATGTAAATAACTACTGCGTAATAATAAACGCGTGCGGAGCCACGGGCATATCGCTAGTCGTAAGTACTATATAAAAAGGATTGGACTTATCAATACAATTCCAGTATCATGACAACGTATTAATTACTGGAAATTACAGTAATCACTTGAAATTCGTGTCTAATGTGACATTAACGCGGCTCGTTGACGTGGTTGAGCCACGTGAAAGCAATTTTTGCTACATGAAGTAAAATTCCATATTTTTTTACAAACCATTGCCGGCAGTTAGTATGTCATTTAGTTTGAATATTAAGGGTTAGGTTACTTTAAAATTATTTACGTAGCGATTTTAAAATATTAAAAAAATAATGTAAACAACGTCAGCGAAAACAACAATTAGACTATCCGATATCGGGCCGTATCGCCGCGAGCGCCTTGCCGTCTCACCCCACACCACCCCATTATTTTATCTAATCAAAAAGTTTTAAAAGGAAAAATTATTCCGGCCTTTATTATGAGTCAACTTTCTTTAGGGGAGCAGAGGATATACTTTTAATAACGATTGCTTTAAAAAAAGTAATCGCAGAAAAGAATTCCAGCAAGATATGAAATACTCTTAATGCTTGTTATAGATACAATATATTTCATTTTCAACTATTCTATTTCGTTAATTATAAACTCTAATATTTATACACTGAATCTCAATCAAAGTGTAATAATTTCGCAATTATACTCTGTTATTATAATTTTTTATAAATTATGATTTTATAATAGTTACGTTAATTCTGCTAGCATTGCAAATACATATATATAAATAAATGTGTAGTTCTGTCTGTACAAGTGAAATTTTTTTTTTCCATTTTATTATGTAGGACACTTATCACGAATGTAATTTTTTTTTCTGTGCGCCTGTGTGTATTGTCTGCATTTAACTCAAAAACGACTTGATCAATTTTTATGTAATTATGTACAAAGGAAGTTTATGTTATTTCTCAATTGATTATAATAGTTTTAGAAATAGTAGACAAATAATGCAAAAAATATATTTTTTTATTAATAATTAACCGATTTTGATGGCATTTTGTACACGGGTGTTTATATAATTTCTCAATTGATGGGTTATAAGAATTGTCAACAATATGAGTAAAAATGATATTGCAAGACGAAATAATCACTGCGTAATAAACGCGTACGAAGCCGAAGGCATAGTTAGTCAAATATAATACAATTGTTTAATAGAGACGCATTTACAGTTTACACGCATATTCGTAAAGAAATATTGTGAGATTTTATTTATGAAATACCAGGTACCAAATTGATTATTTGTTAAAATTTTGATAAAAATATATTATAACCAATGTTAATCTTGCTTTACGTTATTATTCAAGTAAATGTAGTACAATTTCACCTCTGCCTACGTTGTTAAATTTTAAACGCTGGAAGGCGTCAGATGAGTCCAAATACTTTACACAAGGAAAAGACGGCCGAAAAAATGGCGAGGGTGCCAACTCCCCAAAGCAGTTTCTTTACTCAACATTTGAAGCAAATATGGCTTACACGGTAAATTTTGAAGCAAAAATGAATCCTACACCTACTAATTTAGATTTGTTTTGGTGTGCAGACATTTTTTTATAATAATAGTATTTTTCTAAGGCCGTGTTATTATTGCACAGCTTGTGTATGCGTAAATCAGAAATGGAGGCGCGCATTTTTCTTTGAAAAAATAAGCAATTACATGCAAAGGGAAGAGGGTAGAGCACTTTCGTAATCAGGAAGATATCGAATTATTATTCAACATCTTTAAATCAAACTACATGTGACGAAGATAAGAGAAAATTGAAGTGTAAAATGTAAATAATTTCTTCATTATCTCTGCACACATTACAGGATTCCTTTTTTATCTTTACTTGACCGTTTAGTGAATCGTAAGTTACAGACTTAGCATGATAGATGGCGTAAGTAGTTTATAAGAAAAACTAAAAGCAATTAGTTTTCCAATAAATTACCTGAGATAAGATTAAGTAAGCGATGAATATGACATGTAATTTATTTGATTAACACATTTTTAATATTTTGGTGGATACATTACTTGGTAGTAAAATTGTTTATAATGTGATGTAAAACCCAATTAAAATAAATAAATTTTCAAATATAGTAAATTATTGTCTAATAATATGTTAAACACATTTAAAGCTTATTATTAACATATTTTATTAAAGCTTATTTTAATAAGAAACTTTATTTAAGTTAATAAATAAGTAATTGTTAATGTTTTTAATTACAAATTAATTTCTGAACAACAATTTAATATATTCAAGGCATTTAAGATATATTATGTTTTGATATTTAATATAATGATTTGTTTTTATCAGTAAATAAAAATCATAGGTTTATTTTGTTGAATATCACGTTGACAACTTATATAAAACACCTACTGAATTGAACATTTTGTATTGCTTGAATTAGAATTTGATTAATAGACACAAGGAGTTACGGTGTGGTGCCAGGGGGGTGCCGTAAACACTTAAAATACAACGAATACTTGCAAACATTGGGTCAAGGATAGGCAGCTCAATGTCGTACAACGGGACCCCGTAGCTTGTAGCGAGTATATGGAAACGACGCGACGCGCCACGTTGTTGGAGTTCCGCAGGTGTGTTTGTTACCGTGTCTTTCATAAACAGAAACATGCGTGAGCTTTTGTTAAAGGGTGTAAAGAATGTATTAAGTACCTACGAAGATTCTAGTAGAAAATATGAAATCCATAATATTAACATGGTATATATTTTTTACAGAAACTCATATCTTTTATTTGATTATACCTAGGTAAAAAAAGCTTTCGAAGTGAAAACTTATTGTTGTTGTGCACCGTTGTGATTTGAAAATTGATGAAACGAAAAAGAGTCAATCACATACATCTATAAAATTTTGCCTGCGAGAGAATGAGATAGAATAAATTATTTTAATGCAAGTCCTGATTTTCACGATCTTTGAACGCCATCGAATTGTCCCAGCGGTGTGATGACCAGACTTGTACGCACTGTTGTAAGTACAGTTCGAGACTCGCTGATTTAGAATTCTTAACAAGCTAAATTATTAAAAAGAAAAAAAATCCGACTGCAACAAAAACACTCGAGTAAAAAAAATACATATTTTTATATTTTTGTTTTATATTTCTTCTCAAACGTCGTAATTAAATATTATCTAGCCTATGTCACTCCTACAATTAAGAAGAATCTAACAACACCTCGTATGTTAAAATCCATCAAGCCGTTTAGACTACAGAGCGTGCCAAAAAAATATAAATACATAATACATACGCTCGGGTCGGGTAAAAAGAGATTTTAAATAAGATATTTTTATACCGTGTGTGTGAACTTCACACGGGTTTTTTGTACATATGGGGTTTAGAACTTCACCACAATATAACCTGACGTTAAGTGATAGTGTGGTCTAAGATGATGACAGGCTAAGCCTAAAATGGCTTTCTCTCGAGTTTTGCTGTCGGAAAACACACTTAATTGCTTGGCGACAGATTTCAAATTTGAAGGTAGTAGCTAGCCATGCCGAAATTAAAAAAGCCCGCTAACACTGAGCCACAACTGAAAAGTTTAATCATGTTCTAAATATGTAAAAAAAATAAAAAATACTGTGATAGTATATCACAACTTTGTAACGTTAGTATTTATTCTACAATTGACGTCAAATCTAAAATGGGCGCTTAAATCATACTAAATAGTAATGTACTGAACTTCTAAACACATAGTTCAGTTTACAACATTTTTTATATATTGTTCCTGTGCTGGCTATCATAAATATGAATAGCCGGTATCAAGGACATGTTATATAGTCTGGTGCGTCACACGTTCCACGTTCGGTTCTGCATTTCCATTCGCTTCGGACTTCTTTAGTATAATTTGTTTAAAATTTACATATGTTTACGAATTAGACGTCTGTAGCGTTCGAAATATTATGTATTTTTATCACCTTTTATATTCCTCAAGTGCATAAATAACTTCCTATCGCATGTACATCATTATAGTTATTAAAATTGTATTTAGTTTCAGTTTTCGTAGTAGTTAACTTCTGTCTTTCTTTATTTTTTTTTAGTTCTAAATAAATCGTCTCATATTTTAGTAGAAACAGTAAAAAAAAACTGATCAATGAAAGATTTTGGAAGATGGGCAGAGCTCTGGTTTTAGGATACAACATTTGCGGATATCTTGGCTCCATCCTATCTTTCAGCTACTGCTGTGAAGGCTGACAACGCAGCTGCTTCGGTGGAAGCCTCCAAGCAGCTCAAGTACTTATGGGTTCACGGAGGCCGCGTGCACACGCCTTGTATAATAAATAACATTGCAGGGTGCTTGTTCGAGTCCACACGAGACCAATAGACAGGCTTTTAACTTGCCCAAAAATGGTATTCAACGTGGCAATTCTGCTAGTATATAGGGCACACTGCCTAGTAGTCCCGAAGTAGTGCTTTTAGAGAAATTATTAAAATATATACTGAGTAATTAGACAGCTTTCATTTTAATTTTGGTGTTATATTTTTAGTTTTATTATCATGTCTAATCAAGGTTCATGTAAGAATACTGTTTATTTGTTCTTGTTTATATCGTATGTTTTAAGGCACACCACACGTTAAGCTCCCGTAAAGAATGGCGCGTGTGGGGCCCCACGCTGCGCTCTTTTACGTCCACAAAACACATTTCCGTAATCACCTTATAAAGGGATTACTATAAATAAAGAGGAAAAAGGAAATTAACCGCATTAGATGAGGAAAAAATCCCGTCCCCTTGCAATATGTGGGCTCCCACTGTTAAAACACTGCATACACTGAAGTTTTGTATTATTATTTTATTGAATTATAATAATATTAAAACATTAGATAGTGAAAAATTTGACGGTGCCTTATTTTGCTGCGTCATAGTTAAGAATTAACAAGTTAATGTATATGATTTAACTGGTTTGTTGCATCTTGCCTTTTACTGGATAGCATTTGTTACCCTATGATATTTGCAAGCTCATATGAGCACGAAGTCGTCATGAATATTCTGCTTTCGGCGATCGTAGTTTTATTTGGTACTTACACCGCATCATAATGTGCATTAAGCACATTTAAGTGTAAGAAACGTCTGCGACGTTATTTTTACTAAATTAATCTTGATAAGCGTGTATATAAATTCATATTTGTTATCAGTTTTATACAATAAAAGAATATTTGTTTTCCGGAATCTACGCTAACTTCAGTGGTCGATAAAATTTAACCTCGGGGTAGTTAAAAAATAATGTCCGGGGAAACTTTATATAAAATACATACGGTTACCCCACTATAGGTTTATCCTCCATCAGGGTGGTACGAGTAGGGGATAAAAAACAAAATGAGGAGTTATGTTTTCGGTAATAAAGGACGGACGAGAGAAATCGTTTAAGACTACGCCAAATGAGATGGAACGAATATATTTGATTATTTTTATGGTCCGGAATAGCTATTCGGATTTCGGTGTACGGGGCCGTATCGTTATGAACTAAACCTTATTTGTTTAAATAGAATTAAATAAGAAAAAAATAATTGTATGTATTTATGTACGCACGTAGGAAGCTATAGGTACTTCTATGCCTTAATAAATCAAAAATAACTCAAAAATTTTTATGCCGCGTGTCTAAAACGTATTGAAGTAAACCATCGCTAATGTTTATTTATACACCGCTAAATTATTTTAACAAAATAAAAAAAAAATCAGTAAAATGATTATTATTTAAATTATTATCTTTGATGGCTAATTTCATCATGTCGCACTTCCGTTACGCTTCCGTTATAATACGCGCGCATTCTTTACTAAATGCGCCAAAATAAGTAAGTAGGCATAACTTCAAAAAATATAGGCAGTAATTCAAACTAAGACGCTATTATTAAGGATATTATTATTGCTACGTGTAAATGGAGAACCATTTGAATATCACCTCCATCAACTAATCCACCGTGAGTTCAAACCCTACAATGAGCCGAAGTTTTCTATGAAGGAAAGCATCGTGATGAAATCATATAAACAGCTAGGATAGTTTTCGTTGTCGCCTCACTAGCTAAAACCCTTATTTGTAAATCTGTCAAGTATATATCGGTGAATTAAAGGAAACACATCTCAGAGACCCTTTTAAATTAAGAGTATCACCATCTTTAGCTACGTCGTCAATTGACATCTGTTTAAATTGTGGTCAAACGACAATCTATATTAAATAATTCAAAAAATTCTTCGAAATGTGAAAATGCGAATTTACATAACAGAAGGTGTTGACAATGTTCAAGAGACATGTACGGTGGTTTACTACAAATTTTTCTTGAGGTAAATAATGGTGCGGCGCGGCGCGGCGGCAGAATTCGACGATTGTACTCGAGGTACAATTCTTTATATTATTATGATTTTTACCTTACTTAAATTTCTTTTCATAAAGTTATTTAAAGTTACGGGCATTTATAAAGAAACAACATTTATAGTTAATAACAGTAGTTTTTATACAATTTGTTTTCATAAAAAAACTATGTATATCGAAAAAAAAATTAAACATTAGGAAATGTTTGTTTCGATTTATGATCGTAACAATTGGGAGACACTCGTTATTTTTATGGCTTCTAAAAAAGAGGATATGAATCAGTACACGGAACACAAAGCGTAATTTATAAGTCTGTCCATGCGTACGGTTAATTGTAGACGAGAGAAAAAAAAAATGTACGAGGCAACCGATGTTTTATTCCCGTATTTCGTTTTGAATTCGATACGGTAGGGTGTTTCATATAAAACTGCTTCCCGGTTTCTGTTAATTACAAAACTTGGTACTATCACCTATACATTAATATAAAAATAATGCTTTTTTCGATTAATTAGCAAGCTTAGTGTTAAATTATTAAAAGATATTGAATCTAATTAGTAATTAGATTGTAAAGTCAGACACTAGTTCGTATTGAAAGTTTCATCCAGTAATGAGTGAAAATACATATTTTAAAATGTACTTAAAGTTATTTTATTGGATTGATTTTTTTTTTGTTTTGATTCTTAAACTCGTTTTATTCCATAGATCAGGCGGATTGAGCCAAATTATAGAAGGTTTTATAAAGCTCAAGAGATTGTTTTTATAATTGTAGGAACGCGCTAACTTCTGGAATTAACACCAGTCAGATTAGAAAAATTGTTTTTCCATGTTATATATTAATAAAATGAAGGATATATATTTGTATATAATATATCCTTTACGTAAAAACCCTAAGGTGTGGAGTGGTAACCATTAACGCCAAGCAATCTGGCAAGCTGTAAGCAAGTACGGCAAGTGAGAACAATCATTTTTTTATAGTAGTATCGGCAAATTGACGATAGGTACTGTCGCTGCTGTCATGCTGGCCAGCATTAATTTAACTGGATGTGCTCAGACTGAACCTAAAACGCGAAAAGCAAAAGCGAGGCGCTACACGGGTGCGTTGGAGACACGCAATGGAATAAAAACACGGTCGAAATCGGGAAGCACTGCTAGTTTGCCCATATATTTACAATGTTTTTTTTTTTCTTACTACAGGCATCGTGAATATAGACACGCTTGCAGCACTCGTGTTGGTACAGTAAAGTAATAGATCATTAAAAAAGTTCAATTCTTTACTTATATATCTTGGAAATAAAAACTTATAATAAAACGTGTTTCGAAGTGTACTTAGAAATATTGCGATGTAACGAAAAACGACCACGCTCCACACGACCCTCTTGTCACATAATGAAGTGAGGACACCGTGATATAATGCAGTTTTTTTATTACTCACTCCTTATACCCACAAATATAGAAAAATACAGACTATTCACGCGTGATACACATTTTAACTATTAGTGTTTTTTTTTTCTGTGGGGAAGGGTTCGACCGAGTCCAGAGGGTTAAGCTTGGTCGCTTGATAAAAAATTTATGTCCAAGTTTCCCGGGAATGTTCGCATGGATGATACTTTTAAGGGTCATCGGAGTATATTTTTGCCTTTTGTTACGTTTTCAAATAATTTTACACACACTAAATATGGAAAAAGATTCGAAGTAATCTTGAAATAAGCTAAACATACATAGGCATGTGTGTGTATATATATATATGCCTAATAAAGTTATAATGTCAAAAGTTAATAAGATTTTTGTTTATTCTGTCAATATCATGGGCGTCCCAACAAAGAGAGACTTTGATTATTTATTATTCTAATTTAATTCGGTCCGGACCGCGTCTGTGTTTTATCGTCAGGTAGCCTTCCGTTTCTAAGAAAAAATATTTATATCTCTTTCTATTAGAAATCCTATTGTTCGCGCGAGGGCACGTCAGCACGCGACAAAAGGAACATTAATTATAATATCCGATTTAAAAAAACGCCATTTAGCTACGCGAGAGAAGGCCTTTGTTTGAGATGATTGAATTTAGAATTACCAACATTAGCCACCGTCCGGGGGGAGAAAGAGCTGCGTTTATATAAAAAAAATACCCCATCCAATTTACCCAGACTGGATGTGCACACTTTTTGCACGGAATTTTGAACATCGTTCTTTTAGAACTGTAAACATATCGGATTCCGCGAGATAAATTATTTGCTGAGACGAGATCGGACAAAAACTATGAGCACCGAGAGACTGCCGAATTATGAGAATCCAATTCCATAAACCACATCGGTCGGAGGAAGCTCGCGAGTTATGTCTCTACGTGCCCGCACATAGTAATTAGATATTACGTTTCCCAACTAATCGTAACTCGCACGGGTGTTGTTTTACCCCGAAAGGGGGAATAAATCAAGAAGGCGATGGCAGCACCGCGACGCAATAAAAAAAACAACAACAACGAAAAAAAAACAATACCAGTGTGCGGAACAAAAGAAATTATACTAACGCGCCGATCCATGGCGAAAAAAATCGTTATGATAATAAAAAAAAATGGTTAAATAAAATGTAGTAATAATAACTGTTTGAGAACAATACGTTGAATTTTATACGATCAAAATGAATTAACGTTTATTTAGTTTAGAGACAGATAAACTAGAGTCGAGGCGGCAGCTGTCGCGAATTTTCGGATTAAAATAATTGAGATGAAGTACTGCATTATAATGAGATGTTTTGTTTCGTTTTTGCGGTACAATAACTATTTAATCTGTCTCTTTCATAGCATGTAAAATAGATGAGGTGTTTTTGCCAAATTTAAATTTGACTAAATTCTGATAGAAATTTGCTGCGACGTGGTTGGGGTATTAGGGTACATTTTTATTATGATGCTAAAATTCAAAATTATTTTTAAATATTATACGAGGATATTCGTAGACTCATAATACACGTATAGTGTAGCCAATTCATATTTAAACTATTTGTAAGTTTAAGTAACTCTCAACCGACGACAAATTTACAAAAAAAAATTTTTTTATACCCAGAAGCAAAATTAAATCCTGTACATAAATAAAATACAAAATTAAAGATTGATTGCTCCGCGTAAGTATCATTAATATTATTCAATTAATAAATCGTAATTTCACGATGTAAAATACGCACCCCGAGGAGGAAAAAGCAATTAGTGGCTAGATTGCGATCCGTCAAAACAACTGCGCCGAATACTGAAAAAAAAGTCGAGCATTCATTAAAGTACTAAAATTCGCGAGGGGTGAATACGTAAGGAGTTTTTTTGCATAAGAAAGTGGCGCCCTCGTTTGAAGTTTTTTATGCATTTAAAACAAACTATGTGGGCGCACTGTAAGCGGTTTTTCGTCACACTTGCAGTGTTGAAGTTTTTTTTAAATTGTGCTCGTAATTACTGTTGTTATGGTTTTATGGCGGTATAATGAGGCGAGTTGCGCGACGATATTTGCATGTGATGGCGCGGGGATTTTTTTCTTCACTTTTGTTGATTAAGGTTTTTTTTACACTTTTTTATAAGTAAATGATACGGTTTTATTTCTACTTTGTGGTGAGACATACCAGTAGCTCTGTTGTTTATGGTTGTGGGGTGTTTTATTGTTCTTTTTTTAAGTGTTTTCATAGCGTTGAATGAAAAATTAGCACGATAGCTATGGTTTTATGAAGTATGTTATGAGTTTTTCAGTTATCTTGTCTATGAAAGTTTTGGTTTCGACATTAATTATGTTTATGTTAAATATTTATTTATTTATTTTTATTGTAATGTACTTGGTCGTATAGTAACCATGCCACCCGTAAGTGTTATCGAACTCCTGACCGATTTCGGCCGCAGCGTCTGTTTCAACTCTGATATTCATGAGCCACATCAGAAGCTTGTGAAGCCAACTTTTGTCTGAAAAGGTGCGTCCGCACTGTGGACATGTGAGAACACCATTTATATATGTGTAATTGACTGCCGCTGGTAGTCGGGACTTCAATTCATCGCGTTTGGACATCAAGCGCATCAGATGTACTTCAGAGCCTTGAACCTTCGTCGAAGCCAAAATTCTCCAATTCGAACTTTTTGTAGCCTGATCCTCCCATTGCGAGAGCTTTATGCCACATTTTTTTCATGTGACGCTTTAGCACATCTTTATAACTGAGGTTTTGCCCGTCCTGTTTGCGCTTGCCACTCAGGTGCTCAGAGTAAGATATACGCTTTACCACTCACTCCTCCGCTATACACACCTACACCTCACCACCGAAGCACCTAGTATGAAGCTTAATATTCAATACTAATTTGGCGACGACGTAATAATTGTTATTTAAACTGGTAAAAAAACTTACGCTGTCCAAATGATTAGAGTAGTGAAATATGCATTAATAGCTGTGTCCCACGGTTTCACCCGTGTTAAATATATTCAACCAACTCCCCATCGCACCCGTTGTTACCTATCGTTCTTCTCAAATCCCAAACTTGCCTAGAGTTTGCCAGATTGCTTGATGCTCTTGGTTACTGTTCCGCTTTTTAGGATCGTAGAATAATTATAACCTATATCCTTCTGCAATAAGTCTATACTAATACAATAAAACGGAAAAGTTTCTTTTTTGTTTGTTTAAAGACGCTACTCTCTGGAATTACTAGTAGGATTCGAAAATCTCTATTGTATATGATAGCCAGACTCTCGAGGAATAGTATAGGCTATTTAAGATTAGGATACAGGTCTCAGATAACCTTAAATATTGATTTTTGTTACGTAAATCGGAAGTCGAGGCCCTCCCGAACTGCTTTAACCGCGTGCGCTGGCGTAACTGTCAATGATACGGAGATATAATGTTCTACAATAATATTAATCTTAGTATATCTAAAAAAAAGTCACCAATAGCATATGCCTATCTGTAATACATAAGCCACAATAAGGTATTTTGTGACAAAGATTTGTTGAAAATTAAAAAGTGATTTATACGCATTATTTTTAAACATAGCATAATCCTTACAAGGAAAAGTTACTTCATCATAAAGACAATTTTATGAAGCTAAATTTTGCTCTTTAGAGTATGTTATTTAGACATATAGTTTAGGATATAATGAAAAATAAAAAAAAATGTACTTGCGAGAAGAACAATTATGATAGACTACATGGGTATGTTGGCGGCGGGGCGGCGTTTATCGGATAAAATAAACACGGGTGAAACCGCGGGGGCACATCTAGTAGGCTTTAAAATGCAAGAAATCATCAAATTTTACTGGTAGTTCCAGAGATTAGCACGTTCAAACAAACAAACAAACAATCTTTTGAGTTTTATAATATTTGTATTTATAGATTTTATTATTTTTATGATTAAGACATAGGCATTTATAACAAGGTTAGGTGGTTTATAATATGCCTTGACTAGGAACTTTATTCACAATCCTAATTAATCGTTACTAAATCCTAGTTGCTTTAATTTATTTATATTACCTACTTTAAAACTTTGTCATTGTGAACATCTGAATGTAGTAAAGGTGATATCAGACGGTTCACTCGAGAGAATGCTTCATTTTTCTTTCATTTCATGTTCACACGTCTGAAACGGAATGAAGTGAAAAGAACGTTCACCTGTGCTTTTCTTTCAACATGCGTTGAATGAAGTCATGCATCTTGGAATTAGTTTAATTTGTGATCATTTAATTTATTGGGAATTTCAAATACATTGTTGACTGAACTAGCCGATGAAATCCCTGAATCATATTGCAATCATCTGCGAATTGATAAAAGTATATTTAAAGAACTGGAAACTGAGGATTGGGACCTAGGATGTGTTATACCAGGAGAACGGCGCAATGTACCATCTTTAGTATTAAGCGGTTTACCACCAACCAATGCGAGAAACCACAGTAAAAAAGCCCGTCGCCTGCATGATGCTTATGCAGACCAAGGTTTTCACATGAAGCACTATAACATGGCAATGGAGCATGATAAGAAGAGTATGTTAATGTAATATACTGAAATAAATATACATATTAAGCTATACGTTGTTTTTATTTGAAAAGGAAGCTACTTACGAGATTTGACGTACTGAGCCGTGGAATGCATACCTATGCTGCTCAAAAATTCTGCATGTTTAAACCAGTACAGAGTCGGCACATAGACATCGTCAGAAGAGCGACCACTTTTAGTAGTTTGATTTATTTTAGATAATTCTGCTGTATAGCGGGTCTTTACGTCATTATTTTATATTTAATGTCTTCTTCAGTAACATCTAAGTTCAAATCACTAATTATAAATTTCATAGCGTTTGCCCGTAATGTTTTGTTTGTATATTCGTCAAGTATAGGTTTTCAAAGGCATTGATAATTTTTAAAATTATTCAAAATAGCAGCTTATTTTGATCGTTCCACTTGAACACCATTTTCGATGTGACATTTGTCTGCTGCAGGAGTCGAGACAAAATGGCTAAATCCCAGTGAACGTTTTCTTTTGTGTCCAGACTGTTCATTCTTCATTCATTCGGAGTGAAAAGTGAATGATTTGAATGCTAATATCCAACATCGTTGGATCGATGTTCATTAATGAATTTCATTTCGAGTGAAAGGTGAAAAATGAACGAAAAATGAACCGTCTGATTACACCTTAAGACATTTGTTTTTTGATAATTTATAAAAATAATGCTTGAACTTTTTCATATTAAGTGGTCTCAAAAAACAACAAAGGAATCCAATAGGATTTAATATTATTTTATAGAACAAAACATTATAAGTAAATAATAGGTCTGGTAAAAGGAATGATATAGATTAAGTCTTACCGGTAATAAACTCTGTAAGAATGACGTGCTACAGAGCCCGATTTGGTATTAGCAATCATTAAATTGGAAATAACGCTAAATCGGCGATACGCGAGTTTTCTTTTATAAATATCTCTCACGTGATGGCGGTGCCGATTCGTGTCACGAACCCAACTGAAACGATGGAAATATTCAAATAGTCATATAAAAAAAGACAAGTTAGATAGCATTTAAAAAGCTTGTTTGTTCAGCGACGAATCGTTTTTAGTCATGATACAGTGCAGGGCGCATCTATGCCTTAGGTACTCACATTGGTAGATAGATACGCTAAGTTATCGAGAATTATTCTGATCAAAAAAATTTATTCAAAAAGTTAGAACAAACATTTTCTACTGTGGTCCTATAATTTCATTTTGATCATGTAGGTAAGAGACTACAGAAAATTAGAAGCTAATTATAATTCAGGATAAGTTTTAAATATAAATTCGGGTTTATTGCAGTTATAGTAAATAGTTTTATATTAAAGTACTGTTTACATTTCTTATCTGTATACCTATAGATAAGTATGTGTAAATTTTTATTCGATCCAAGTTTAAATTTATGTAGAAATGTACCATATTCTGTCTTTCCTTTTCTGAAGTTTTATAACGTATACTTAATTTCTTAATTTTGGATAAAGGTTTCGCTAAGAAAATATACGTTGAAGTTTTCAGGTTAAATGTCTACATTTGGCGTGTTTAGTAGAGGGTAAAATTGAAAGCTGCGCAAGCGCATCATGTGATGAAAGTGCGAAATTATGAAGTTAGCCATCAGTGATAACAATGTGGATTCATTTTACTGACTTTATTGTGTAAAAATGTTATATTATATAAAAAACAATATTTAAATAAAATTAACGCATGCAAGAAGTTTATGTTTTGACGTAGGTACCTAACAAAATAAAAACAAATTCAAAATTTTTTATTCTGCTTCCAAACAACATTATGAAGTGATTATTAATGTTAATAATGTGAATTCACTTTACTGATTTTTTTTTAATTGTGTTAAAACAATTAAACGGTGCATAATTAAACATTAGCGATGGTTAACTTAATTACGTTGTTGACACGTGAGATATAACATTTAGAGATTTTTTTTTCACGCTAAAAATGTATAACTTGTTACATGCGTACATAAGGAACAATTTTTTAATTAGGTATTTAAAATGCATGTTTTGAACAATCCTTCATGCTCATCGTTGATATAGGATTTAGTAGGAATAATACGATTAACTATAAACGATGTAACATAGAGATGGGTCAGTGAAGGGAACTCTGAAACTATAAGCTAATATGCAGCATTATTTAAAATCTCAGACACAGGGTTTTCTAGCAACTTTTGTTCCTTATAACCTGAACTATAAATTATCGTTGGTAATAAAATAACAAGTTAAAAAAAATAAGTTCGGTTCCAAACTCGCGTATAAGGTTTTTTTAAATCTATGAATGCAGTTTTTCTTATCTTTAAAAACGATGTCATGGTTGTTTAGAACATTTATCTCTATCTCTTACAACCCCGGTGAAGCTTTAAAAGCCGTCCGAGGCTTCAGGACTCATAAGGCTAATAGTATAGACAATTCGAATAAAAAGTGTTCCCTCGCTGTCCCATCTCAATGCTACACCTGTATATTACTATGATGTATTAACACCCTATGCAGAAGTAACAGTCTTATTGTTATCATTTATTATATCTGAGATATATATATTCTCATAAGATTACTTCTGATAAGAACAGAATTATATTCAATTATTACTCTTAGTTAAATTGTGACCTCGCTTTAAGTTTTACCTTGCTGTTATTTAAATAATTTAAAGGGAAGTTTTAAACATAATTTTGAAAGAACTAGTAACTGTCAATAAAATCAAAGATTTAATTTAAATTCTCCCAATATCAGATAAAATTAAATTTCTTTGGTTACATAGATACTAATAAAAAAATTGTAAAAATTAATTTGTAGTTTTTTTTCGGCTAACCGATAATCGCATGGCTTCTTCGGTGGTTATTTTGAAAATTTGTGCACGCTCGTTTTTATTGAAAGAAGCTGGTGAAGTAGTAGTAGTATTTTTAGTATATCTTAAGACTAGTACAAATTTGCTAGAAATTAATTTTCACTTTTTATTAAAAGTTTCTCTAATGGGGTATAGGTACCTATATGCTTGACGTTCATCTCACCTGATGGTAAGTAAAGTCGGAGCCGATGAGTGATCGCACTTATCTATCATCTATTCACTCTTCGCTTGAAGACTCCTAAGTTTAGGTGTGCATGAAGACAAACGCTAGGAATCCACTAAGTCCTTTCATAATGAACGACGAAGCGTATTTAGGTCTCTAGTAGGTACATACTAAATCTACTAAGCTACGATCCTATATCTCCTAATCTGCAACATTTGTCCTTCAATAATTCCCTGATCTGAGAGATGTTCAGGATGAATCACAAATTTCATAAATGTAATTTTGACGATATCTAAAGAAATTAACAGAACAATACAACTTGTCTCTAAACATAATTAAGTCTCTAGAAGAAATTTAGAAGGCAAAGTATCTGTATGTTCCGAAGACAAAACATATGTTATTTTACCTTGACTGATTGGTTAGTGACGTAATTAGATGGTACTTAGTAAGTGGCTATGAAACCTCGGGATACCTAAAGGCTGAACAGAAGCACAAACCTATCCTATGCCTACATTAAAATGTATGCAAATCAGTTACAGAATTCTAATCACTAGATCCTGTACTTGAGCAGTGGGGTAGATACTAGTGGTAAAGGACTCCCAATTTACTAATAATTAATCAAACCGCGGCTACTACTATTAATAAAAAAAATTAAATGTCTTGTGCCGTTTCATTTGTACAAGTACCGCCATCTATATTATTTGAGAAGCACTATTATTATTCCGAGTTGTTTAATGTATTTCATGAATACAAGTTATTAAAAATTTTAAATAAACAAAATAATTTAGTAAATTATACATATGCTATAAATTATTTTAATAAAAGAGGCAATAAAAGAAATTTATTTAGGTACAATATTCGAACACCGTGTATTGTCTTTATTAATTTCTTCGTAATTTAAATTTCTATGCAAAATACAGTGTAAACTCTTTATAACGTTATCCTTTATAACGATAAACTCCCTATAACGTTGAAGTGAGCCCAACTTGGTTGGTTTGCGTTAAAACCCACATATTGAAACACTCTTTATAGCGATACCCTATTCTCTATTACGAAGAAATGTGTAGGAAGACGATTCCACCACATATCTAGATATGAATAGAATACATAAAATAATACAAAACAAGTACTGGCATAGCAAAAAACGTCAGACAAAGTTATCAGACTATATGTGTAAACAATAATTTATAAGCATTTATTATCTAAGACATACATATTAAAAATTCTTGTTAATTTGGTTGTTTTTTTGTTCACTCCATTTAACGATAACTCTCTATAACGATAAAAAATGCTCAGTCCCTTGAGTTTCGTTATAAAGAGTTTACACTGTATAATATTTGCATTTAGATAAAATGACAGCAAAGCATATAATATAAACTTCGATAATGTAGAAATAAAGTAAAATATTTATATTTATTTTAAGTATGAACTAAAAAAAACTAGTATCGCCCTTAGCGGGAATGAGGATCAATTAAAATTAGTGCCTATTATATTACATACAACGAAACACTTAGACATAATAATTTAGACTACGTACTAGAGCATCTATTACGAACAAAAATTGTGCTCCACTTGATACCGCGGGCCTTTTTTAGATAAATTATTTTAGGTGTGTAAGTATTTTTAATTATTAATATCTAAATAAAGAAATCAATTAAAGTTGTGCATGTGTGAGTGTAGGAGTGTGTGTGTGTGTATATACTGTTTATCTACTACCTAATTAGATCTAATTTCATTTGGTTTTGAAATATTTTTAGATATAATATACTATTGTGATATTTTTGATACTTACTAATGAAATGTCACTCGTTGACTATTACTAGTATTTCTCTAGTTGTTTAAGTGCCCATGAAGGCATATTAAATAAAGTAAAATTTAGCACTCAAACGTGTAATCGCAACAAGTGCCCGGCAAAGACTATGAGTGGTAGTGTATGTACTCGAACGCGTGTTTCAAACAATCTGGTCGAGGTGACGTACATAATACTCTAATAGACTCAATGAAAGCTATATTCCTTGAACGATAATCGAAAATTGTTAATCCCGCACAGCTTATGACGTTTCTTAAGATGAATTCAGCGAGATGAAGATATGTCATGATTGTAATTAACATATTATCTGACTGTCAGTTCGTATAAGCTTTTTGACGAGTTATGGTAGTAATGTTGAATAGAAATAACTCGAGATTGGAAAGTGACGTAGCTATTAATATTACCTTTAATGTTTTTTTTAAATTCAAAGTAGTATAAATGTACAATGCGAAATGTCAATAAATACATTGATTAGAAAAAAAGTAGTGTTCCGATAACGAGGAACACGCTCACCCGTTCAACTCCGGTGTTTAATATGAATACAATTTATTAAATTAATTTATGGCGCTTATTTCAATATAGTAAATGAAACTCCACATGTCACATTAAAATATCCCATGAATATTCATAATATAACTAAACCCTACACATACGCGCACAATATTCGTTTATTGAACGGCAATTTATTCGTTTATTTATTGAAATTTGTTACACATTTTAACATTTTTTAGTTAACGAATATGTTTTATTTTGTTTCTGTCTCACGTATACTTCTATTTATAAGTTAGAAAGAGATGAATGTACTATCGTTGAAAACTACTAATGCAACCGATTTTGTTACTGGAATGGAAGTCATTGATAGGTTTTTTAATGGTTTAAAAAAATGGCGACAATGGCGCGGTATCGATGCGACAGCATTATTTATTGCCGGTCGTAAATTGCAGTTCAAATTAAATCGATTCTAAATCCCGGTTTCTTTTTGCGACCTAATAACGATTTTAATGTTTCCAATAATTGTTATAAATCAATTTAGTTAATGTGCATCGGGACTGTAAAGGGTTCATATTATAATTTTGCTGTTAAAGCTATTGCAGGTTTACATAAAGTATATTATGTAAAATCAAAAAATCAGTTTAAAAGGAACAATACAAGATCCCCAGAAACAAAGGCGGCAGCCATAAAAATCTCAAGGAACACAAAGGAATCTGTGAACTATAAACAACCGCACTCCTCCAGAGGTGCCAAAGACAATGATAATTGTTCCACGTGAAATATAGTATTGCCACCGACAAAAGAGACATAGAAAAAAAAAACATTTTTCATTGTAACGCGCAGGCCATTCAGTACAACAGGTGGGGGCGATGTGGGGTGGTCATGGACAAAGGCATATATCAATGGACGATACCAATATTTTTTTGCTTATAAGTAAATCAGAATTGGGAAAATTTTAATATTAAAATGATGGCCGAACGAAACATTGTGCTAGTTTTTACGAATGTATAGAAATCTTAATCTTCATACTTTGGTAACTAATTTGTCAATCTTTCCTGTAAACTATAAAATTATTAGATAATTTATTTACTAATAAATTATATTAGCCGTTGCAAAGATTACTTTTAAAGATTTTTGCCTTTACGAACTACTATGACACAGGTAGGTACTACTTATTAACATAAGAAATAAATAGAATAAGTATGTAGTATTAATTTCGGAGATATCAATTCCTTTAAATGTTTATGACTTTATTATCAATATATTTAAAGAATATGAAAAAGAAGTACCTATTTAAATCTTTTGCAAATCCAAAAAAATTTATATTTTTTCTCACTAATTAAATATGTATATGTAGTTCAAAATCAAAAATATTTATCTACTTAAATATTGTGTTCGCCTGTGCTATTGACAATACACCTATCTAAGCTTTGTATGAAATGTAATCTAATTCTAATTTAATACATCGATAATTATTATAAATATGAAAGTACGCTTGTTTGAATGTTTGTCCTTTAATCACACTTAAAGGACTGGATGGATTCTTCGGAATTCGCGTACATTTACTCATTCAAATTGGTAACACTGTCGACTCACGGTGAAGGAAAACATCGTGAGAAAACCCGAACGCGAACGCATGAGAAAGTGTGTGTGTGGTTTCTCGGTGTTTGAAATGGTCAATACCTTTTAGGTTGGCGTGGTGAATAAGTTCGTACGCTCTCTTGGCAAAAGGACTTTGCACAGCATTGGGACACTAACGGGTTGATATCACTTTTTTTTTAAACTTTGTTATTTTAGGTAATAGCTACATTTTTATCAAGCATAGCATTAAACTAATAACGTTTTAGTCAATACAAAAAAGTGTTTTAGAAATAGAATACGATATTAATTAATTTTTTACCAATTATTTCTAAAGTTAAATTTACGTTCAGCGAAGCGAGCAGATAAGAGCTAGTATGTTAATATATTTAATATAAGTAAAAATATAATTAATTTAACAAAATCAATTCTTTGCAAACGTAATTTCTTTCCTCCTGACTAGTAGATGATATTTGTTAAAGCATGTTAACATAATTCCAACTATCTATGTAAGAAAGCATAATCGTATATACTTAGATCTTATAAAGAGAAAAAAAAAAAATCATTATAAAAGACGATGCGAAAAACAAGCACCTATATTCAACAGGGGGTTATCAATACATGTTATTTGTTAAAATCGGCAGCTGCTCGCCGTTTATGCGCATCGGCGTGTAAATTCGATGCCTGTGACAAAAGCTCTTGATGAGTGGGATAAATTAACAATGACGGTTCGTCGGTAAAAAAAATATGTGCAAAAACTATTAAGAGGTAAATTATATTACGAAAATGGTAAGCTTCGATGTAGAATAGATGGACCCAAAAATGCTTTGGTGTAGGTGTGAATGTTAATAGATAATAAACCTTAAATGGTGAAAATGCAATAAGTAGGTCCGTAAGTATAAATATTTTACCAGTGTCTATCAATTTTATCTTGTATATTATGTAATATTTAGTATAATAGGATCAATGTGAAAACCATACTCTATAATTGAAATTAGACTTCTTTTGGCGCGTTTAGTGGATGGTAAAGTTGTTAGTTACGATTGCATGATGTGACGGAAGTGTGACATGATAAACCTAAACAACCATCATTGCCTAAATTCATTATAGTGACTGAAATAATCTTTTTTTAAACAACGTTAAATTATTTTTACACAACAATAAGTCAGTAAAGTGAATTTAAATTATTATCATTGATAGGTAACTTCATCATGTTTGGCACGAGGGATAGAAATTTCGAAGTTATGTTTGTTTTGTTACGACAAAGAAGTATACCTTCTTTTCACTACACCTTTTTTTTCATAGATTTACTAATATTTTTATTTTAGTTCCAATTGTAGTACAGATTTGGTATAGTTACATAAAAAGGATTTCATCTATTGCCCAAATTATCTAAGACAATTTAGTTTCTCTTTTCAAATTGAAAAAGTGCAAAACAAACTGCTACCGAAAATATTTCTTCTGATTTTATTGAAAAAAAAATGTGAATAATGTTTCAAAAAACAAAACAGCTTTACGTCACGGCTTTAAAATAAAAGGTGCCGTTTGTTATGGGATTACATCCCTCGAGATAGGGAATGCAGCCACAATTGTACGGAGACAAAGCGTATGAGTTCAGGTAGTAGACGACTTGCTAAATTATATTTTGCTGTTCTTAAAAATAGCATTTTGTACAATAATGATCGTAAAGTTGTTTACATGAAAGAAGAAAACAATTTTGTACAATTTAGTACGTTAGCCAAGTTCCACAAAAATCAAAGTATATAAGGCTATATTATTGTTGTTTAATCTTACATAAGCGATATTTTTGATAGCGCTACGTTTGCTTTCTTAACAGTTTAATCTTATGCAACATTTCATCGTGTCAAAAACTAAGCAGTAGGCATGGACGTATAAAAAAGGCGGACTTTATGTTTACTGAGATAGCGCTGAATCACTTATAGTAAGTCAGTTCGCTTAAACGTACGAGCACGCACGCACACATTTACACCATAGTAAGTCAGTCACCCGCTATTATTGTCCCAGATCTCGCCCGAGTGACGGTTTCCACGTGTTTACAATACCGGCCAATGTTGCCAATAATTAAACATTACCATGGAACTGTCGTAGATAGATAGTAAATCAAAATATTTTTTTACGTTACACATAATATTATGTTGTATTTGCGAGATGGTACTTAGAAAGCTATTAAAAGATAATATAAAAATATATGTAACGAAAGATAACACAAGTATAATTACGCTCACCCAAAATTGTTAAAAAAATATAGGAAATGATAGATTTTTGAGATTTTTTATATTATTTGAGAACTACTGAGCATTTACTGGAACAGAACACAAAATTAGTCTTTATTAAATGTATATATTTCCGATAAAAATTTAAATATTCTAATGATACAATATACGTCAGCAAGGCCGGTGGCAGGCGGACTGAAGGTCAGGGTCGCGGGGAAAGGGGTGCAGATAGGCTTGCGCCAGAGTCGATGCACTGCACAGCGCGTTGAAATATATTAGTTTTCACCACATACAATTATTGCAGGAGATTCTCGAGAAAACGATCTATCCTTTGAAAGTAAAAGACAAGTATATAAAAAGTTATTATCCTTAAAAGTTATACCTTATAACAACGAATTCTAACAATTCATAATCTATGTAAATATAATGATATTAATGATAGAGGTTTTCCGTTATGTTGTGCATCACGCAAAAACTAGTGGATAGATTTTGAACATTTTTTTAATTCCTGAGATACTTAATCCTTATCTAAAAAATAAATAAATTATCACGTTTTCTTTATAAACAATAAAAAAAAAATTTGTGAATTACTATTAAAACATATTTTTTAAACATAATAGTTTTCCTAAATATATTATACTTAATTAAGATCTTTTGCGTATTTGGTATAATACCTACTATTTTATACTAGTCCTTACATTTCATTTTGGAAGTTGAAAGTCTTGGTTTATAAACCGTGCTTACGAGATTTTACTAGTGTAACCGAAGTGGTAGTGATGAAGAATATTAAGTATTGTGGTTTCAAAGTTAAGGATAAGATAATAATTATTAGTTTTTATTCCTATTAACAGTATTATCACAACAAATGTATAGGAGGACAGTATCACACTAGAAAAACGTCAAATTTGTCGTCCAAGTAAAACAAAGCAAACAGGATGTTAGTATATTACTTTACGGAGGTTTTAAAAATCAATAGGCTTAAAGATGACTAAATTCTGCGAAAGTGTTTAAATAAGATAACGTTTGTTCAGAAGATGTTAGTTTTACGTATCTTCACGAATGGACGTGTAAACAGCAAGGCAATATGACATATAAATTATAAAGGAATATCGATCCTATCTCATGAAATAGGGTAAAAATGGAAACAAACTATTGACGAGACTTCGGCAAACCGAGATAAAATAAATATTTTAGGGTGGGCTCGCCCTAAACAAACATATCCAGAATTTGCTGACCGTCGATATAGTTTCAATTTAATACGCCGAAATTTCATCACGTCGGCGCTTATTCAAAAACAAGTTTTATACCAAGGGTGTAGCAAACATTATTGTACTAACAGATTTGTTTCTTTTCAGCTCTTTTGCAAAGGTTACAACGTAACGCTATTTGACGCGGTGTTTGTAATTTATTTTTTTCGACACCTTAGAATTTTTACCGCTTTCTCTGTTCGTTAATAGTATAGATTTAATTTTGTAAATTACTGGTGTTTTGAATCTGAATGTACCATCAGATAGTGTGAGCTAGAACGAAGACTTACAGGCGAGCTTATAATTAATATTGAAGCATGGTTTTATGCCCCAGGCGGTGCGCAGTTATCGGGCGACTTATCAAAAGCCTGCAATATTTCTTCATTAACGACGTGCAAGGAGGTGCAATGGTCGCTATAGCATCTGCTGTAAATTTTGAGGCATTGTTCCCACAATAAATCTAATTTATATGATTGCAAAATGGTTTATTAATTGCAAATATAACTTTCGATTATAGTTTTTCTATTAATATTATAAAGTGGGCATTTAAATCACATATAAAATTTCTTATCTTTACACAGTGTCTGTGAGTTCGGTTGACGCGCTTATCGTTTATAAAATTTTCAAGGTGTACCAATATTTGTTAAAATGATACACGTTCATGTTATACAAAATAAATCATCAAATTTCACATTCCAAGAAATCGATGAATAGACGATCATAAATTCAAACCGTTTACCTACTAACCAAAATACGAAACAACACATATTAAAGTTTTTTTTTGTAAATTAAACAAGGCCCGAATGGCAATTTATCAAATCATACGACAGCATTCACTGAATATTATTTTACGAAAAATTGTAAAGAGTATTGTGTTTCATAATTAATGAAGCAAAAGCCTTTCTTGGTAACAAAATATACTCGATCTATGTTTCGGATCGTCATTACTCGTCTCTTTGTGCGACATTCTTTTGCGCCCAGGTGTTCATATAATTACATTGGATGGTGATGGAAAGAGAGAGTAGTATTTACCGATCACTATGTAGAAAAGGACGGCAGAAGTCCCTTGCGTTGATTGATAACTGTGACAAAAACGTAGCAGATGAAAAATAATAATTATTATATCTTTTGTTAAAGGCCCACGAACTTTAAATAGGGGTGATGCGTAACGAGTGTTCTCTCAGACTAAAATTGTAACTTAAACTTTAATTTAAATTATGTTAATTATTTCATTAACTTACCAATAAGAACTTTTGTTACGATTATTTAGTTAAGTTTGATTATTTTTGAAATTGTAGTTCTTTGTAACATTTATCGTGGAAGTCTGTAGGTATATTTACGATTAGTCGTGTCTGTTAGAGTTAAATAAAATAAAATAAAAATTATATATAGGTAAATAAGCTTGAAGACGTATTTGCGTTTGTAGTAGTGTAATACACAACTAAAACGTGAATAAACCGGTTTGCGTTAGCTACCACGTGTCTCGCACTCTTACTACAGACATAAACTATATTCTACCTACACATATATTATACTGTATACTACTACAAATGCAAAAGCGTCTCGTAGCGGATTTACCTATATATCATTAATATTTTTTTACTACTATGATTAATCTGCCTACCCAAGGAAACGTTCGGCATAAAGATGTAAACAGAATTTTAACATTCGGTAAAAAAATATAATTTTATTATTAATTGTCGTACCTGCAGTTTGCATCTGTTATCCTGTATAGACAATATACGAAGATCCAACGCAGGTAACTTTTACTACAAATTTAATTTACTTTAACTAATATTACATTACGAGTAATTTGGTCCTTTCTACCCAGAGATAAAGTTCCAAGGTTTTTATTTTCAAATATCCATAAAATGAAATAAATTTGTACAGGTGTACTTACATTTTTTCTGCGTTTCATTAGCTAAGTTCGCGCTTTATGGATCACGATCGAGGGTCTGACGGACGTGTCTCATTGTTTAGTCAAATATATGAGAAATTTTGTCAATAAAAACTGGGTGGTATAATTTTTTTTGGAACGTTTAAAATAAATAGTATTGTTTCAATCTGTTGAGTTTTGCTTTATTTTTATTTCAATATATGTTCTCATTAATTATTATGTACTTAGCAACACGATTGAATTGAAGAAAATAATAAATTATTCAAAATTAATAAATTATTTTGTTACTGCTTACTAATTGAATTGAAATTTTTACGTGAGGTTATGATGCATTCATTATTAATACGCAAAATCAAAATAAAAATAATATTCATTCAATTTAGGCCCTAAAAAGGCACTTATGAACGTCAAACACAACTGCCGGTTCGGAAAACGTCCCAGACATCGAGAAGAACTGGTAAGAAACTCGATCGGGTTTATCTTTTTTTTAACTATACAAGTTTTAATATAACAGGTATGTACAGTAATAATAATTTAGTGGATGCACAGAGAGGGAGTCACTTCCAGACATCACTATCATTCTCATAATGATCCACCCTATAATATAAGCTTTTGACAGTAAAACCCACTTGACATGGTCTTGTTGTCCGGCAAATCAGTAATGTACTTTGGAATCTTATTATAGAACCTAACACTATTACCTAAAAAACTTTTATTAGTCTTACTAAGTCTAAAACACGATATGACTAATTTATCTCTATTCCTAGTATTAACATTGTGCTGATCTTTGACAAAATCTAGCTTGACTAAGTTTTTGCGAATATACATTAAGTTATCAAGGATATATTGGGAGGGCACAGGAAATAATTTACAATATTCCTGGAATTTGTTCTTTAGTGATTCGCGAGGTCTCATGTTGTATATTGCTCGAATTGCCCGCTTTTGTAATATGAATATGGCATCTGCTTCAGCTGATGAACCCCAAAGCAAAATACCGTAAGACATTAAGCTATGGAAGTAAGCCAAGTAGACTAACCTCGCAGTGGCAATATCTGTTAAGTGGCGAATTTTATATACTGCGAACGCGGCAGAACTTAATATTCCCTCCAAAGTTTTAATATGCGGACCCCACTGTAATTTTGAATCAAGCGCAAGACTACTATCAACTAAGCCTCAACCATCAACCAAATATTTAGAGATTTTAACTAAGATGTTGTTTAATTGCCTAAGCTCCGAATATATTATTATCACTTTGAATATAAGTGAAGTGTTGTCTGCAAAAAGAGTCATGCCAGCACCTTTTTCAGCAACGAACGGTAGATCTTTTATATAAACGAGAAACAAAAATGGTCCCAAAATCGAGCCCGCACACCTATTTTAACCAAATATTCCGAAGAGGTTGCTCTATTTAAACTTATTTTCTGACAGAGTTCTGTTAAATAAAAAATTAGCAGGTTGAGAGAAGTTTCACACACACCATAGTGTTTCAGCTTAAGTGTAAGGCGTACTGTGGTCAACGCAGTCGAAGGCCTTTGAGAGATCACAGAACACACCGATTAACTCCTGCGAGTTCACAATGTGTAAGCAGTGAGTTAAAATTATAAATAAACATTTTGTGATAAATTTGTAAATCGTCCTATACTAAGCAGTTGTTCAGAGTAAGTAATATATTTGTTATCTATTTGTTAATATACAATTTTTTATGTTAATTCGTTTGAAGGTTAGGAAGTTTTAATATTTACAAATAACATGTGGCATTTTAATTTGCCACTCGTCATTTAAGAATCTAATATACTATTTTTCATAAAATATAAAATAAAAATATATCATAAATTCTCTTTCTAAATTTTTATTTGAAATAAAAAACACTTTCTAATATTTTTTATCTACAGTTCAATAATAATCCAAACACCAACTACAAATTCAGGAACTACAACAGATGTTATTTTTACAAGATATTTAGATAATGTTGAAACACGAACTTATATTGCATATTTTACTTATGTCACAACAATACCAATAGAAATCGCATTAAATAATGTAGATATCGATGAAATAAATTAAAATTAAATTTATAATTTGTAATAATTTTCGACACTAATCATATTTTAATGATAATTATATTTATTAAACTTGTAACATATCTTCCTTTTTCCCTCCCTCTAAGTCTCGGAAGTCTAAAGCTTTAGATTAGTAAGTATAAATATAAACGAGATAGTATAAATATAAATGAAGTCCGGTGAAGCTGTCAAAGCCGCAGCGGCTTTAGGGCCCCTAAGGCTAACAGTGTAGACAGATCAAAAAAAAAAAAAAAAATATAAACGAGATTTAAAAATTAGTTCGCCAAACAATTTTCACTTATGACATGTGTACTTTGTACGCACGCACATTTTTATTTTGTGATAGATAGTTAATAGTCCACGAATCTTGGTTTGTATGTCTGTCAGTCTATTTGTACGTCTGGATTTAATTGAAAAACGGCTTGACCGAATTTTATGATATGTTGTACTTGGTGAATGTGACGAGAAGTATAGGTACATATACTTATGCTATTCCGCTATTGATATGCCATAGCAAATACCAACAATACTTTTAGAAAGCACAAAATATGAGTAAAAATTACGAGACGAAAATAATTACTGGAGCTAATAATTACGCGTGGAGCTGTGGGCATTATTGGTAAACATTTATAAAGATGATTTCAGTTTTTATCGCCATTTCGGATACTTCACAGTAGGTTACTGTGCTTTGCTTGCGGAGCCTTTTCATTGTTTTTCTGTACATATCTCTATATTTCCTTAATATTTCTATTTGGATCCACTTATCTATATAGCGCATAAAGCTAACAATTTATTAAGAACTTTCTAGAAACAACATACCGTGAAGAATTCCAATAACAATAAACTGTTTCTTTTGCTACGGTCACTATTTGCCGAGCTTAATTACTTAGCCCATTCATTCGTATCAGTACATACGATCAATATAAAATAAATCAATTTAATCTAATTAAAAGCATTACATATTTTTTGTTCGACAACGAAACAAGACGAGGTATTAGGAGATGGAATCGTGTAGATTAGAAGGTAAGGTTGTAGCGGCGGGTCACCGATCATATCTACGCGGCCGCGGTACGTCAAACCGTCCAACGCGCGACGCCACGCCATAGCCGCATATCTATAAATTATTTAAATAATCTAATTTAATTTAATTCCCCTGACCTTTCTTTGCACTTGAAAAAAACATCTCGAAACGTTCTTCTACGTGGCTCATGTAACATTAATATCTCAAATTGTATTACTTAATAGTAGGATCGCATTAGACCACATTACGTTTCTCGAGGCTCGTTGCAAATTGTGTGTATCTACCTACTATTGTAACAGATGAGTTACACGTTCCAGCCGTTTCCTATTTGAAATTCAATGGGGACGTATGACGCATTTATTGATAGTCCATAAGCTATACCTACTATGAATTGGGTTACGTTTTTCTTAGTTCGTAAAGTGTTTAAGCGAGATAGTCCAGGCTGAGTAGATTTTTCACCTCAAAGGCTTGTGCGTGTGGATAGATGCTGCGGCCTTGCTTCGTGTCTCGCCACGCAGTCTACGATTGGAGTTTACGACCGACGTCAGCCACTTTTATTAGCTACCTCAGATCGAAGCCTCGCCAGCTTCCCATTCACTCAAGAAATATATTTTTTTATTGCCACGTCACTCCGGTAATTTATTGACAATGAACACACGTGCATTTATATTAATATTTTATGTACGTTGTTGTGTAGATCGTCCCGGGACTGGGTATTTGTTCAAAATAAAGTACAGTTTACATCCACTCTGTGAGCCTATTTAATTGTTGGACTGATCGTGATAGGTCAATTCTGCTAAGTAGATATTGTATTCGATTAGTCTTGATCAGAATAAAGTCTGCTTTCTATTTTAAATTATATTTTTGCATACTTTAAATGTATTTGAGAATTAGTTTATAAATATTGGAGAGTTGAGTAAACTTCTTGGGCTAGAGTCAGGGTTAACATGGTATTTATTCTCAAGTCATAGAATTTAAAAGTAAATATGTAAAATTATCGCCGGGTAAATTTTTAATTTGTAATCAATAGTATTTTATTAAAATCAACTTATTGAGGATGAAACAGATGATGCAAAGGAATAAACTGGAACGAAATTTATATGACCAAGAACTGGCAAGTATAAATATTGATGTGAAACCTGTAAGTTAATTGCAGGTTTGAATGTTAATCAACCGATCGGCTGACAGAGAGTCCATAAACCATGCTCACTGTCGCCGTAAAAGTCCCGTGTGGTTTTTCAACGTCTGACGCCCGGCCACTCGAAATTATATCCCGAATAATGACGATTCTTCAGCAGCAGCGGAACCCTTTCCATTGTTATGTCACACATCTATCGGATAGGTCATTTCATAAAACGGACAATTCTATTAACAGGTAGGTATAAACTTAGGTAGGTAGGTATAAATCTCTTGCTGTTTAAAATGTTCTAATAGTTAATATTATGCATAAAATTAATTTAACGAATTGAAACCTAATGAAAAATTTGACACCGAGAATACCGCTTTTTACACCACATAACATATGGTTCTAATCTGTTTATCCATAATTTACATTATCTTGATTTTTATTATGCGTTTTTCTCTTCTGGTTAGCTCTTTAATAACTAAAAAGTAAGTTATTCAGGAAAATCAAAGAACATACACAGTTTAACATGCCAACTAACGAAGATAGAAAATTCGATAGCATTTTATAATAGGCTTAAAACAGAAACGTGGTGACGCAATGTTGACCTCTAAAATTTATTTTAGGTTTGTGGGGATTTTTACGCGTGTGGGCGTTACAATATCATAAATATTATTACGTGATCCACATTTTAATGTGTGTTAAATATAGTTTTATTTGATTGTCTTTATTTTAACATTTTACAAACATGTTGATTTTATTAAAATAAGACTTTGATTTATCTTTGCTTTAATAGCGACGAGTATCTTGAATATAAATATAATGTCTGCACATCAATAAATCAATCACCTTTAAGTAATAATAAAGTAAATATCTTTACTAATTTTATATTCAGTAATACTTATTACTGATTTTCTGGACGTTAATAAAAAGTGACCTGTTCCAAAATATAATCGACTTCTAAGCCAAATTTTATAACAATCCATACAGCTGATTAAGAGAGATGAAATACAGACAATGCACCTAACAAATTTTAGCATTTGTAATATAGTATTAGATAAAATATATTATGGTTTAATTCATTTGTAATAACATAATATATAGTGTTAGTATATATTTAGTCATATCACTTTACACTTTATAAATTTTTAAATATACTACATATTTCTTTGGCTTAAAGGTATATGAGAAGTAATAAAAGAATAATGTTGTATGTATTATTAGTAAATATAGTTTAAAAATATGTTGACGGATGCCAATGGACAACCACCGACCCTCCTCGTAAATAACAGCGGACAAAGTATTCTGCGGTGCGCGGAATATGTGCTATATAATTAACAGTTATACCCGTTATGGGCAGTAACTCTCTGGCTGCGATGCTTCCAGAACAATGCTCGTGATGCTCAGCACCTAATGGAGGCACTGATTGAGCCTCCGCAATAATGTTGCGGGATGTGTCCGCAGTGTCCGCACTCCATGGATGTCATAGCGTACTGTGCGGTTGGCAATTTAAAAGTTCACTTATTCTAGAAATATTGAATTTTACCATGTTTTTATCACAATAGGATATACTAAATTTATTGATGATAAAAACACAATAATTAGCCACCGTGTAATACTGAAACACAGACATGGTTTCAAATTTAAGTTCTGTATTTTGGATCGATCTTACAAAAAATGTTTCGGGCAGCTTGAACCAAATCATTAAATCAGATTTAAGATTGACAGTTGCATACATTTTGGCAGTGTACTAGCTTTAGTATTTAAGAATTGACACAAATATGTACGCGCATTTGAGAATGAATGCAAGAATAAAACATATATTAACACTTACTTAAAATTGACGATCATCTCAAACTTACCTGTGAAAGAAAAAGTAAAGATTATTATTTATGACGATAAGAAAAGAAATCGGCGCATTTAAAATTACCGAAGAAAGTTTTGTTATTCAGTAAATGGCGGTTTAAACATTTTATTAAAGTAAATACCGTTTGATTTTTAAATAAACCTTTTCCACATTGACATAGATGCATGTTTAAGAATATCGCGTTCAGTGATCAGCCGGTCAAAGTAACTATCTGACGTTTATTCAGTTTGTCGCGTTTCGTGTCCTCATTCAGTGAAGTGTCTTTCGCGAAAAAAAAATTCGCGTCCCCCTACCCTTCGCTGTTTGTAAACTGTATTTTATTATGTAATAAATATCAAATCCGTACATTTTTATTACTTTTTATAATTGGGTATCGACTAGATACATAGTTAAGTACCTAGAACAGACATCGATTACATCGCCAAACGTACACATAGTAGGTCAAGTCGAATATTTGTAACTTTTCCGACGAATTGAAGCATTTCAATACGTTGAATAAAAGCTTTCAAGGACGACATGAAAATTTCAATATTGATAAAGACCAAATCCGTAGCTTCACTAAAAAATAAACTTTGTTCATCATCCATAAATCAAAACAACTTCGATTCGTTACTGTCGACTCATATTTTGAATAATATATTTAGTATACTTGATTTCCAATCAAAAAGTTTATTATAATTTTAATATAATTTTAATTGTTATAATTTCTAATATTTTTAAAAACTTTTATAGATATATTTTATTGGAAAAGTAGGATTTGCAAGCATACATACCTGGTAAGGAAATTGCCTTGTAGAATTTATCAGAAGAATTGTGTCATTTCTCGGTGCAAGAACTATCAGAGAACACTAGGCAAAGATGGATCATAAATCTGATTTTAAATGCAGCTATAGATGAAACAAGTTTAGAAACCAACCTAAAAAAATCTGCTGGAATTATGTGCTGATGAAACATTGCACATGAATTGAAGACTATCAATATGTGAATACCTTTTGGTTAAACAGAAAATCAAAATACCAAGACCTATCCACAGAAGCTTTGAAGTGTTTAATTACATTTGCCACTTCTTACTTGTGTGAATTGACATTTTCGTCAATGGCCCAAATAATAAGTAATCATAGAAATTGTCTAAATTTAGAAAACGATTTAATTCTATGTGTAGTAAAAACGTATACACAATTGTTTTATTATTCTTGATTTAACATTTTCTTAATAAGATATTATGAAACTTTTTTTCTGAGGCTTTGTGACCCCATCAGAGGAGAATCTTGTATGACAGTATGACCTTGTATTAGCGGTGATGTATTGTTGATCTCTCGCTGGTCTCTGATGTTTTATGATTGTATTGTGCTTATCATCAGGTACATGCCAGACACTTTGCCGTCTCACAATAAAAAATATCGAGAGATGTCACGGGACGACACCCGCTAGTAATGAAGATCCTTTCGTTATAGGTATATTTATTATGTTATGACCAGATATCTACGCACTGTTGTATGTACATTACGGGTGGCCGATTGTTATTATGAAAATAAATATTTTGTTATTATTTATACATACATACACACATACCATCACGTCTGTATTCCCGAAGGGTTAGGCAGAGATGTACTAATGTACACCCACATTTCGCCGTGTATCCCGTTAATCAAAGCGGTAGCTACCTATGTACCGGTCCCCAATGCCGGTCCCGAATGCAGCGTAACATATTTACCGATCCGGACAACAAAGTCGAAAAAGCAAATGCGTTTTATTCCACCGTCTCTCTAAACAGAGCGTGCCAGCGCCCACGCCCATGTAACCACCGTTCTCTCTGCAGAGGACGGCCGGTCAACTTGCCTCCCGCACACCCGCCACGTCCACCCTCTCCAGCGGCAACCCAAGCCTAGGCCCGTTCCTCGGTGTGAAGCCCTTGGGTCAGGCAGCCGCCCGCGCGATATAACTGACACTATACGTTTAACACTTAGCTACTCACATACAACATTACACCCGTATGGACATACACACGTGCACACCACACAGGTACATGGGTTCTGTAAAGGACCTTTTTTTTGCGCTAGTTAGTGTAGAAAAACCCTTCCGATCACTAAATACACATACGCATGTTTCCCTCCTTGCATGCACGACGACCGCCCGAGCCGAGGGTTGGCCACTCTGGTACCCTCGTGCGAGTCGTTCAAAACTTTCGCGGCTGCATGCCCTCTACGCTCGCCCCCAAGTTTGGTGAAGCTGTAAAAGCCGCAGCGGCTTCAGGGCCCCTAAGGTTAACAATGTAATCAGTTCTAAAAAAAAAATCGCCGTGTATGTTTTTTAGGTCTCATGTAATAGGGGGCGAGCCTATTGCCATTAATAAGGCACAAATCCAAACTCCGAGCTGCTACTGAGAATTTCATAGGAAAGCCCAATAACACTTTGTTTGACATGGGAATATGACCACTAGGCTAGCAAAACAAAACAAATTATTAATGTAATCAGTACATTCAAGTTGAATGTTTATTTTTAATCCAAAATCAGCGGGATTCGAGCTATCGACCGCTCGTACTGTACATACAAGAGCGCGTACAAATCTGGTCATAGCACAGCTAGGCCAATCCCAGGATGGCTCAGGATGGGATTAAAATCCCATGTACAAGTCGAGCGAATTAAGTAGACATCTCGCTTGGAGAGACGACGATAGCCACGGACCTAGAGTAGGGCAGGGCTATAGCCGTTTCTCTAAGCGAGGTGCCAGGTTAACTTGCTCGAGTTGTATGTAGATATTTGTTTCTCTTTTTTTGTCGGTAGGGTCGAACACTTTTTCCAGTTTAGCTTCCATTCCGCGATAAGGAAATTCGTTTCAAAAAATCTGTCCACATCAATCTGATATTAACACCAACGGCAGCCTGTACCTGCTTATTAGTACAGCAGTGGACATAGGTCTCTTGTATTTGGGTCAATAACCTATTTTACCCACATTTTGCTGTACCCACATCAAAATAAAATAACAGCGTATTAATAAGTGCATATAAAAGTATACAAAAAAAATGTTTAAGCATATGAAAGTACTTATATACCTACTAACCTATTTGATGGGACTTTCATTGGGAGATACATAGTTGATGTTATAACGGGTAAAATAACCAAATTTTGTTTTAAACAAAAAAGAATTAGGGTTCCGCGCAAATAATATAAGCTAAAGTAGTAGTGGTACGCGGGCGGAGTCAGAGTCACAATTTAGTACATAAATAAACCACTTTTGAAATCATTTAAAAGTTGTACAAAAATCTTATAGTCTACGGTCTTATAGTCTAAAGCCGCAGGTGGAAAGCTATTTTATTCATAAAACGGACTTTGAGAGTGAGTAGCTGCCGCGTGTAAGAATCATCCACCGATGGCAATTCCTAATAGATTGTACTATTGATTGAGAGCTAATTGTTGTCCGCAAGCTGTCAGTATCCTCACGAGCCTGTGCACGAGCCGTGGCGCTCTACAACAGAAATACCACGAATTGTAATGACTTGCTTCGAAATACTATTCAATTGGTTAATGAGATTTTTTGTTGATAATATATAAGAAAAAAATAAGTATAATTATAAAAAACCTGGCGCCATTTTTCATGACCTGTGTTAGTCGCGTGTCTATTTCAATGCTTAGACTGAAAATTAATTAAGTTGTGTTTTTGCTGTCGAAGCAATGATTGTCATGCAATCTATTTAATATAGAGTAAGTAATACTAAACGTAGAGGAGTAATACATATAGTGCAAATAAATTTTAACAAACAGTATTGTCATCTAATGCAAATGTGATGGTTGTTTAAATAATATGTTTTCGCGCCGAACCTTATATTCATTTATAAATTTTGATGTAACAAATTATAAGATAATAATGGAGAACTTACTAATTTTTTTAAGTTTCATTTCATAATGTATTTTTTATTAACTTACCTACATTATTAATATGCATGTATGAATTAAATGTAAGGTTAAAAAGTAATAAATCAACTTTTCGTATATTTTTAAATTAAATATTGAGTATTTGTGAATAAAAATTACTTTATCAAATAATACTAACGTTATTCAAAAAATACTCTAGAGTCTAGACGAAGCATGCGTAGGTGTTTTATATTGTGTCAATGTATTAAAAAATAAATTGAATGTATATAATTTAACAACAGCTGATTTTGGTATGTATAATAATTTTGGTTATGTAGAAGAACGATCATTAAAGCAGGTGTGATAACTTAGTGTTAATGAAAATTCAAATGGTATTTTAAAGGAAAACTTCGCAAGTTAGAAATCATGGGAACATTATAACGAGGCATAACTGTTAAAGGGGCGAAGCGTAGAGGCATCTCACGATCCTAGCTCATTACAAATTATGGCCGCATTCCTATATCGGACACTATTTAGAAGTAAACAACAACAAAATAACTATTTTAATACATGACCGTACAATTAATCTCATATAATTTACACAAAAACTGGCATTACAGCAAATAATATATTGCGATCTTCATAAAAAGCTCGACACTGAGAAATTCCACGTTTCTTGATAATGACCGTCTATTGAGAAGGCAATGTTTGTATTTGCAATATTACTAGTTGTTGAGATTTTTATTTAACGTTTACTTTAGACATGTTGGTATCTTTTTACCTTTTTAGTAAATTAGGTGTAGGTTTTTTTAAATTTCGGATATAATTTAATTTCACAGTCATAAATTTCTGCTTTATAATTATTTCATTTTAGCTGGAATATTGGTTGTACTATGAGTACCAAATAGGTATACTTACCTACAAATTATCATAAAAAATCTGTAATGAATTATAATAAGTTGACTGATTTGAAGGTGATATCGGTATGTATTATATTAAAAAAATAAAGTTCAGAGAAAGTAATTTTACGAAATTTTAAGAAATAAACATTATTCAAAGAGAAATTACAAATCAACACGTAATTGTAAGAAAAATATAAAAAAAATATGTCACGTTAGTTTGCTCGGTTTGCAGCTGACACGCTGTGACACCTCATAACAACCTTTGTACTCTTGTTAGACGACGACCACCCTATAATAATAGAAACAGGAATTCTACAAGCGCGAGCCGATCAAACTGCTAGTTGAAAATAAAAGAGATTGTTTATAAAACTCAGAGAAGACGACATCACAATAGCTGACGGTGATGGACCGAGAACTCTCCAGACCGATCTTCCGTTATGACGCAAAATAGAATTTACCTCACAAGATTTAAAGTTCATTAATTTAAATACGTAACCAATACATGTGACTTTAAGAAGATGATTAGAAAAGTGGGGGCGTGATGTGCGAGCGAGAGATGGAGCTTCGTCGGAAAGAGATGGAGGTATCGAGGGTCACAAACGTGATGTCAGGTCAGGCACTTTTGCACCTCGGCATAACAACGCGTCTCAAATTATTATGGACGTTTGATAAGTCTTGCGAGATTGCAACGTCTTGGTACTTTAAGTTGTTAATTAAGCATTTACTTTTACTGAAGCATGTTGTTGACATCCGTCGTGTGGTAGCCGATTAGTTTTTGTTTGATAGAACGTGTTACTTTGTAAGAGCGTGCTTTGGTTGCAAGCTTACAGCATGAGTATTATCATTGAAATTACTTTTTAATTATAAATATATATTTATCTAAACTTTATTATTCGTTGACTATTTTACATAGCACTTATAGTGTTTCATGCTGAACTGTCTACGAACAGAAAGAAGTCATTTATAAAATAATCGGTGATGATGGACCATGAATTTTGCGTCGTGTTTAAGCTAAGAATCCAAAATAGCCATGGTAAATAACATTATAAGCGTAATAACAATTTATAGTAATAAAAGCGGTTATGACTCGACCAATAAAGTTCCCAAATCTCTTTGCGTTTTAAAATAACTAAAGATTAAGGGTAAAAGACTTGAGTTGTACGAATCTATAACATTGGTCTCTTAATGCGTCTTAATGTGAATTTTACGATTGTTACACAAGAAGCGAGCAGTTTTACGTCGGTTTAAGCGATGCCTATCTGGTGTTATTAAATCCTCTGATGTTCCGTAACATCAAATTATGAATGTGGAATAAATCAGCAGTGGCGATCGTAAAATGGTTTATGTTTTTGTTTCTGTACAGTTCGGTTCGATCATACTCACGAACCGACCGGGCCGGGCCCAGATGTGGACTCCTGCAAATTCATAATGTTTCTACTTTATTACCGTCTAAATTAAATATAAAGTAATAGTCTATAACTGTTCCAATATCGATATCAGCGCTTGGCCACTTGATACCAGATTTATGTTATTATTGTTTGTGTTAGTCGATTTCTATTAATGTTGAAGTTTAGAAATCTGGTTTGTTCTAATTTAATTGTTCTGAAATGAATTAATTTATTGAACATTGCAAAGTTTATTGTTATTTATGATGTGACCTAGGAGTTGGTATTGCAATAAAAATTATATTAATTTATTACTTTCTATGTTGGCTTGATAAGCAATGTTCTGTATTTAAATAGGACTTTTAGTTTTATTAAATACTAGAGATATGCCCGCGGCTTTGCATGCGTTTATAGTTACGCAGTAGTTATTTAAGTCCCGTAATTTTATTTTTACCCATATTGTTGACAATTCTTATACAGTATCAACTAAGGAATGGCGTGTATTTCCCGTGTATAATTTTTATCAAATAATTATTTTTATTTATTTCTTACCAAAAGCATAAATATGAATATACCTAATTTGAGACATGACGGGTTCTTCACATAAACTTTCACCCAAGTTTTATTATCACTATATGTGGAATAACACAATGAAATAATTCACTTGTACCAAAACTGTAAAATCCAGATAATTTACAATAGGTATAGGTACATAAAATAATACAGCAATTCTGCCGTACTGCGTAGTTAAAGAGTTTAAAACCCCTTCAGACACATACACAACAGAATATTGGGCTATAATTTCATAGGTAAGTATTAGAAATACAATACATTTCTTATTAAGCATAACAATGTCAATAAATCAACAAACCAGTTACCATTGACAACGATGTCATTTCATAATTACTGCACATGCGCATAATAAATCAACAAACCAGTTGACGTGGAAGCCGAGATTACAGCGCATGCGCTTTGGTGTTCCCATATTTTGTTCTTATAAATTTTCATCCCCTATTTTCTACCCTTAAAGTTTTATTTTCGCTACAAGAAGTACCCTGTGTTCTTTCTCAAGGTCCAATCTATCTCTATACTAAAATACATCAAAATTGGTTTGATGGATGGATTTATAATTTATAACAAAAATAATTCATCATATAATGTCAGATTATCGTAGGTAGAATAAATGAAGCACAATTTTATTCATTCTTGCAGAATTTTTAACTTCACTTTGATTAATCTAGTCATGGATGAGTAAGGTTTCATTTTTTATCGTTTATAGGTTTAGCGTTATGCCTACAGTTTCAGCTGATGTTTAATGCCGATGTGGCCCATGATGGTGACATGCTAAACCTAGTGGGAAGACTGGCTCTCAAGTGCAGCTGTCAGAGCACACCTTATAGATGCTTGGCGATAGATTTACAACCTGAGAGTGGTTGCTACCCAGACAGGCATTAGAAAATACTCTACCACCACGCTATGGTTTCATCACGATGTTTTCCTTCACCGTAGCTCAGGCTTATTTCTGGGGTTCGAAGTCACGTAGATCGACGCGTTCTCCGTACACGCTACTACTGAACCACCAGTGCTTCAAAATTTCGTTCATCATTGTTTCTCGTCTCTTTTCACTTTTTATATGATCAGTATTTTATGAATTTCATCTATAAAAATATGATCAGTCCCAGCTTCTACTTCCACACTATTTGGATTGTGCATACAACTTTTTTCTCCATATAATTTTAGTTATCAATAAAGTGTACCACCATGTTAATGAAGCATATGTTATATCACCCTAAGCGTTGTGAACTGAGGACAAATCTTTTATTATCTACAGTATGTACGTTGATATCTAGGATAATATATTGAAACTATATATAGGCTTTTAAGTAATGTTTATAGTAATGCAGTAATTGACATAATATTAAAATAAGATGTAATAACAAAAATAGATGGCTTCATACATTACACATGAAATGCATTTACATAAACTTATTTTACGATCGGTAAAATACATAACATGAGCAATCAATCATTTATTTTATCTATTTTTAACGTCGAAATTTAGATGGATTGGTAAAGTGACGTACGACTAATTCTCAATACATTTAAGTATGAAATTTCGATAAAACATAACATAGATAGCATCATTGATTTTCATTTCGATACAGTATCGATGCATTACCTCTTAATGAAACATTATGAATAGGTCATATAACGCGGGGTGCAGCCATGTCTGTATGATAAATGTTTTCTCGATGACTGGTGTTTAATGTTTATTCCCAATATATGAGATATTAAAAATGTTTGCAATTTATTAAAGTACCTAATTAGTTTTTTAAATTTTGTTAAATTACTGATTCTTCAAATATTAATTTTTATGTTTTTTTAGACAGTCGTATTTCAGAATATTAAATACAAGTAATAATATAACACAAGCCATTAAATAATCTATTGTTGGAGAATAACTCTTTTCTTCTCGAATGATCACGCCATCCTACGACGTATTGGCAAAATCAAACGCCGAGAAATTTACAATTCTGTATATTTCCTCTACAGTATAATCAGCATAAATCCATAAGAACTAGTATAAGAACATTTATAAGGTTTAGTTCTCCTCGCAATATTTACCTTCACCGTTAGCCGATACTATCATGAAAATTAGTATATTTACGTAAATTCACAAACAAATATTCGTGGGTTCATCACGACGTTCGAACCTACGAATATCGGTTCGATATTTCAACGGGTCTAAATAATTCGGGCACCACGATTTCAAAACAACATATCTATTTATACTGATGATCCTGAATACTACTAACTGGCAATGTCTTTAAAAATAGCGCTTATACTTATCGTAATACTTTAGCACTCATAGTATTTAAAAAGTTCAATTAGTTGGAACATCACATCAATAAGTTTATAGCCAATCTGTGGTTAGAGCAAGTGGCAAAACTATTGGGTTTTGGACTGATGGAAAAGAAAAATATTTTATATGAGAGTAATGAATGAGCTAGGCTATAGCTAACATTAAATGGAATAAGAGTTGTTCTCGCATTTAACAAAAACCTAATATATGTTGCATCCTGAGGTATATAAGAAAAGTTGCTATAATTGTTTACTGCTACTGTCTTGTAGATTAGAACCAGCTTACATGATTAAACATAAGATTATTTTCACAAAGCCAATCATCGCGATGGACTATGGATCACAAAATTTTCAGATACAGCAATTAAATTACTTCAAGCATTGGGTAGTCAAAGAATAGTTAATAAATATAAGAAATATTCTTCAAACGCATTTTCTACGTACATACACCTTGTATTTTCATACATTATACAAATTGTAATGAGTTGATTTATTGAAAATATATTAGATGACGGCTACGGTCCTGTTTACGTTTAAAATCCAAACGGAATTTCACTGTGGAAAATTTTCCTGTGAGCGTTACACGTTTTTATTATTCCATAATTTAAGTACACAGTCGTATTTAAAATTAAAAGTACCTTTAAAATTCAATAGCATTTTTTCCTTTTAGATATAAATCAGATGTCTTGGTTACATTTTTTAAGGTTACATGTTAAGTTGTAATTGCAGCCTGTAGCTATTTATTATAACCAATCTTAGAAAGAACGCAGTCCTTACGGAAACCAGTCATTACTCCTGAGGACAGAGCTGGGAACGCCTCATGTTCCAGTGCGTGTTGTCAACTACACCCTTCGGAGCTGAACACAGCAGTGCAAGTACTGTTGGCTTGCGTTAAAGAAATAGCTGGGCCGGTGGTGCTTCTGTAGCAGAACCTTGCACAGGATTTAACACTCTTAATATTACTATATAGTTTTTTAACAAGATTTTAATTTATTGTTTGTTCACACAAATGACTACGCAAATTTTGGTAGTAACACTCGATATAGATCCCGGAGTGGTAGGGGCTTTGTGCTCCAGGCGACCACTAAAAATGTGGTAGAACGAATAGCGGTTTACTAGGGAATGTCACTGCGCTTAGTTTTTAATTATCCTCTGGGTGCGGAATATGTCTAGCGATGGGCTGTTAGTGTTCCTCAACAAATTGGATTATTCTTTGTGAACTGATATTGAACTGGTGACTAGATATCAAGTTAAAGTCGATCAGGTGTTCACAAAGACGGTGTTAATTACTGGAAATCTATCATTATTAATTGATTTAAAAGTTTTTTTACTAATTCCGCCTGTAAATGATTAACAGCTGTACCATCTTTCTGCAATAATCATTTTATTTGTGTAATACTTATTTTTATAATTTAACCTTATATTTAAATAGCAATCGGGTCTATGGGCTCGATCTCATGTCTCTGATTATTCAATTATTAACATTTCTTATTTTCTATTATTAGTTTCAGGTTTAACATTTTAAGTTCACATCAACGATTGATAACAAAAGTTGTTTTTTGCAGGAAGACGTAACAACTGTTAATCCGTTCCAGGCAGAAGTAGAAAATAATTTTTTGAATAAATTATTTCAATTTTCATAGATCAAATGCAATAAATTTAATTATATGTCCATACAATTCGGTTGAATTAAAACAAGCTATTTTTCATTTATAAATTCTTTTGTACATGGATAAATTATATTTTTCATTTCGAGCAACACGAGCAGCAGTTGCTAAATGGTTTCTATTTTATTTTTCTAATTAGGTCATTTAACAATGATGTGTCTCGTGGATCATTCGTTGTACATAAATAATAATAATAATTTAATAATTTATTAGTGACCATAGTTTTTAACAAAGAATTTCAATTAAAATATAGTTTAGTATGGTTTTTAGTAGACAATTCTTGAATCATTTTTTATATTTTGTATAAAAAATAAAAAATATCTCCGGTACCCGAACTAGGCAAAGAGCCTGTGACTCGGGTACCGTAACAATAAAAGGTAATATATTGCGCATTAAGATTTTTTTTCGTAAAGATGTTTAATTTTAAATTAATCCTATTGTAATAATTACATTCTAATACTATAATGATATATCCACACTTTTAACTTTTTTTATTTATTGGATTTTATAATTAATCTCTAAGTCTGTAGGTCGGCATGACATCGATGAATGCCGATGGATTGCCGATTCTGTATATTATAGTATGATGCTATCTGCATGTATTAAATAGTAAAATAATATTATCTTTTAGTATAAGTATATAAAGAATTACACTTAACTTGGTATCACAAGTGAGCTTTTAAAACAATTTATTATAAAGGTTTTCCTGATTATTACTTATTAATTATTCAACTTATCATTAAAATTCATTGATGGTTGACGGGACTAGACGCGAGTTACAATTAAAAGATTCAATTGTGAATATTGTGTAATGTTATTGTTGAGATATCTACTGAATATTGTGTTCATTGCCTATATAGCCAATATCTAAACAATCAAAGTGTGAGTAGGTTTTTCAAGCTTATATAAATTTTAGTATATTTGCTTATTAAAAAAAAGTGAATTCAATTTTGCCTATACATCTAAATTATACTTCTCAGTTTATCTATCAAGATCAATACAAATAGACGAACGACATTAAAATTCAACCGTTTGATTAAGCATCTCACATTACCATACCTGAGACGAAGAAAAAAGGCAACCCTGACTCAGTTCCTTAAAACATACAAACAATTGGACACAGAAAGAAAAAAACGCAATCAAAACCTGAACGAATACAATGACAACTGCATGCTGTATCAATCACAAAAAACGGAATCCGAACAAAAACAACAATTAAAGAAGCCTGCTCGGACGACTAAAGAAATACTTAGAATACATTTCCCAAGTCAGAATGTAGTTTTTTACTAATGAAGGGCTCTACACGTGTCCCGGTATGTCATCTTTATTGGTTTGGCCCAATTAATGATACTTATATTAATCTTAAAGATATTGATTTTTTGTTTAAAATTTTACTGTGGGTTGTATTTATTATAAATTTATATTTTATTAGTGATTCCTCGCAGTTCCGCATGAATGTGTTGCGCAGTAATTAGTTATTTCATTATTTTATTTTTACTAATTCTTATTGAAAATTCTTATAGCCTATTATTTTGTAATTACTTATATGTACTTTCCGTGTATATTATTGCATCAAAATCAGTTTAGAATTGATTAATAAAAAATAAAAAAAATCTACGATTTCTAAAACTAATATGGATAATTTTATTGAAAACAGACATGAGCTTCATGTATACAAAAGTTAATAAAAATCGGTCAAGCCGTTTTTGAGTTAAATTCGGCTATGCAAACAAACAGACATAAAAAAGAAATTAAAAACATATTCATGATTGATGTCCTTTATAATAGTTAACGGAAAACATAAATGTATGTATGTAACTACAGACATAATACAGATTTATTAACATACATTTATCAACGTTTTGATTATCTTTTGACAATAAAATTATGTCCAATTTCGTAATAACCTACAATTTCTATTTTTGACCGTGGTTTTAGAAATGTTATTTAGGGTTACGGTTCCAAAGTTTAAATTAACAAAAATAATAAAAATTAACCACAATAACCGAAAAATGGTTACAGTTTGACCAAATTTCTAGATTTTTCTTAAATACCCATCATAATTTCCAAACAGCATGGGATAGATTTTTTTTCTGATTTTTCTCATGATGGTTACAATCAATCCTGTCACCCCGTTTCGGCTTGACATTGAATTCTGGGACATCCTGTATAAGACCTAGGTTTATTTACAAATTAAAGTCACATACGTTTTGGTGAATGTGAAATTACGCTAAAACAAACAATGAGGGAATTACATTAGTAATGATTAGTAGTATCATGGCGAGTGTTCTGAAGAGCTGCTTAATTTTATTCCCTCCTCTTCTTTCCGCAACAGAACCACCACACGCGCTGGGATTCTGAGAAACAGTTTTACAGTTACCTCCATCTCGGCACGTAATAAAAATTTATGTATTTATTTCTTGTAATTGTCATACCGTGAAACTTTTGAATCTTCTCCTGGCCAATGTGTTCCCTCCTTCTTACGACATCGAGTCCTTCAAGCGTAAAGTGAAGAAATATTTATGCAAGTCGCCGTTGTGTGTGGATTTTACTGGGCTTAGATACCATCAAGAATCGTACCGTCAATTTGCTGAGCTACGCTAAAAAATGTAATGTAAACAGTTATTACTGTTTTTGCCCTTAACATTTTAATTCAGCTACGATTAAAGACAATGACGCATAAATGTAAAAAAATGAATTTTCGACGTTACGGCGGAACCTTAATTTGCAAGAGTCGGGACAATGAAAGAAGGCTGAGTGATTGAGACTGTGCTCTCGCATTGGCAGTGCATCGCATTCTATGTAAAATATGAAAGAGTCGACTGATCCTGTCAACACATTTCAACAAAGGTGGATGCGGCAGAGAAAATGTGAAGACTTTGTTAATAATATAGTATACTATTATCATATATATTATTTCTCAACGATGTTTTTTCCTAACAACAACATATATCCGATAATTATCCATGAAAGTTATAATAAAAATAAATAATAATTATTATAATTTTATAATAAAAATTATTAATTCTATAATATTTTATAATTAAATTATAATAAAAATTATAATAAATTATAATACAAATATTATAATAAATGTCATGTTTCCCGCTATTGACAAAATATAGTATATAAGTATCTACAAATAGCTTAAAATTAAGGTTTTTTTTTGTAAAGTATATTGATTATATGTAAAAACTTCAAATGCAAAATATCATAAGCAAGTTGAATTTTATTAGAGAAAATTATCATTCTTATGGTCATCATAGGTATTTTAAATATCTAGGTAATTTTTAATTTATTCGATTAAATCCAAGCCAAAAACTATTTCTCATATAAACTTTGGCATTCACTTTTACATCCTTAGTGGTTGAATTTCGAGAAATCCCTTCAAAGACGAAGTCTACAATATAAAATGAATAAAAAAGATAAGTTAAAACCGAGATTATAAATTCCAAAGTATACCTAAAATCAGAATACCACATCCAAAACGACTGTGCACACGATCTTCTAAGATCAGGCTTGTTGGTCATTCTTGATGTAAAAGCAGCCTCTGACCGCAGACGTTGCAACGTTCTGATTGAATTATGGTTAAACTACACCTGATTAATGCGACATCCACAGCTGACGTGGTATTGTCTGCTCAGATCTGCATCTACCAATAAAAATATATAAAGCGGGTGCTCGAATGAGAAAATATTTCTCTTCGTTGCATTATACATTGGCTTACTGGTATTCCATCGAACTACTACAACTAACACGCAATTCTATTCTTGATTTCTTAGGGAGTATGTAAATATGTAGGTACAACAATATATAATGTACGTGTCATTTTTTTATAATAGCTCGGCAGATTAATAGTACTGTCTCTAATGGTAAATACAGTAAAATCGGGTGTCACGCCGGCCTGCATAAATATCTCTTCGCGTTACGCATAAAAAACCCAATGTCGTATTTCGAAATTCGAAAAAAAAAAATCGAATTCTAAAATTATTGGTATGTTTTAATTTCAGAATGTATTTGTTTTGTCCGTAATCTATATTAATAAATCTGTCTGTACTTTAATATTTTTTTCAAAATTTCTAGATAGGCACACATTCTTCACTGATCAAAACATACAGACATTAGGCAGAGGTGTACTAATGTAGACTCACAGTTCGCCGAGTATGTTTTTAGGTCCCATGTAATAGGAGGCGAGCCTATTGCACGAAATCAAACTCCGAGCTGCTACTGAGAATTTCATAGGAAAAATCCAATACCACTTTGCTCGACCTGGGATTCGAACTCAGGCCCTCGCTCGTAGCAGTCGCGTATACGACCACTAGGCTAACGATGCAGTTCACAGAACTGATCAAGAGTATGCTATTAATTTTTTTTCGTCTATCTGTTTTTCTGTCTGTATGTCCTGATTTAACTTAAAAACGGCATGACCAATTCTTATTCAATTTTGTACACGGGCTGTTTATATTATTGGTCAATTGATAGGGTATAAGAAATTTCAATATTACAATCAGAAACCGTAAAAAAAATAATGACCAAAAAATTGATTGTGTGGTTTTATGAAACCACGGTAAAAGTGAAACTTTTTTTCACATTATAGACATTTAACTAAAAATTCACAAATGAGTAATAGTCTATACACTACACGGTCAGATGCTGCGAACTATAGGCGCCGCCATCCCTACTCCGCGGCCGACCGTCACGCGACATGCAACACACAGGCCAAAATTTTTGAGACGATCTAATAAAAGTTTCACTTTAAAAAAACTATTTTTCTTAATTCTTAACCGATTTTGATAAAATATGTATAAGGAAAGTAAGTATAAGCCAATATATGAGTGATAGGTCTATGAGAATTTTTCATAACCCTTTAGAAGAAAAAAGAAATCCTTATTTATAGAAATCGTAAAATAGAATAATATTTTTTTAACAAGTTTGATGAAAATTGTACACGGGAAATACATGCCATTACGGTATATGAGTTGTCAACAATATAAATAAAAATAAAATTACGGGATGTAAATAAGTACTGCGTAGTAAAAAACGCGTGCGGAGTCGCGGGCACACCGCTAGTTAGTAAATAATAATTTAGTTAAATGTTACAAATATGAAAAAAGATATAAATATAAGTTACCCAAATCAGCTTAACATTGTAATTCTAGTTTGTACAATAACATAAATTTTTCCAAAAGAAAAGTTCCTCAAAACAAAGCACAGCTCGGTGGACCTTTCCGTTAAACAAACAAAAATAAATGAAAATTCAACGGCCAAAATATAAAACGATAAGAGGATTAGGTGGAACGGAGATGACATTGGAAATTAAGGCTGTTTTCTTTTGTAATTTTCCCCCATCTCACCCTCCTGAGTGGGGACGTTAAAAATGTATGTTTCTTACCCGCGCCGCGCCGCGCCGCGCCGCTGGGGAGGCTACGCTCCAATGATTTTTAGGACATGTGGACTTCTCACTCTTTATGGCTTCAGAGTTCACGTGAAGTCAAATGTACTCCGTGTTTTTTGAGATTAATTAACTAAAAGCACTAATATAAAAATATTACCTACGCCCGCAGTTGCGCTCGCGTGGACTAAGAATGCCGTCGATCGGGCACACGTGAGTATCGCTCTACCCCCGCTCCCTGTTATTATAAAGACCAAAATGCTTATTGTGGGTGATCCTTAGAAGATAGACATAGGCTTTGCTGACATTTTTGTAGGTCTTTATAAGATCTACAGTTATGTCCTATATTAATTTAATATATCTCTTATGGTTTACTCAGCGTAAGTCATTTAACGCCCGAATCGATTAACCCACTACTTATTACTTTTTATTTTATTTGCGCGGAACCCTAATTCTTTTTCTATAACAAAATTAACATAAGTAACTTCTTATAACATCAGCTATCTGTCAGTCAAACTCCCGTCAAAATCGGCCCAACAGTTTCGGAGTTATTATTAAATTTGTAGGTATGTCTCTCTCTGCATGTATTTTTTTTTCAAATTTTCTTATAGAAGGGCACTGATTGACGAATATGACATCAATAAAAATTGACTTGACTGACTTTTTTTAATTTTTGTACACAGGAAGTTTTATTATGTCATTTATCAACTGATAGGTAGGCTGCCCTTTAATACTTATATTATTTTTCTTTTGTTTCTTTCTTATGTTTTTTATACTTGGTCGTGTAAAAAACATTTTTCTTCATATAAAACCAAGATATTTTTAATATTTCACGAAAAAGTTCTTCCAAGAATTCCCGTATCGTTATATAAGGTGTAATTAAAAAGACACGCAGATAAAAAGGCGCGGGAGATACGCGCAGTCCTCGTTTGGAACTTGAGTTTTTGCATCGTCAAAAACAGAACTCGAACTCTGAAGATTTGCAATAAATTAGGTCTAGTGACAAAAGCCGACATTGGCACGATACTCGGAGGCGCTAAATAAAAACATTAAAGGTTGGTTGAAATAATCGACGGGAAAAAGCGATATAGGACCGATTTGGAGGCGACAAGGGCCCTGCGACGTGACTGGATGCACCTCGTTTCAATCTGGCGCTCGAAAAGTATTTTATGGGTTGTTTGTGTTGAATTCTGTTGTGCGAAGTAAGCGCACTGAATGAAGTTACTATGGGAAGTTTTAAATTTTAGTTATTGCTTAATTGAGAACGTTTACTAAAGAATGTCCATTGTTTTTGATCCCTTAATAACTTCAACTGGATTTATTAATGAGCCTTTATTTATATTAAACTAGCGACCGTTCCCAGCTTCGCATGGGTACAATTTACAAAGTGATGTCATTTGTGTTTAAATTTGAGTTTATCGCTTTAGTATTGATAGTTCATTAGCTCATAACGCACATTTTATAGCCGGCGCAGGTGGCAGTAGCTGTGCCAGCCAACCGTTTCGCTGCGAGTGACTTCTTTGGTTACGCGTAATTTTGAATCCGTCACATCTACGGTATTAATTTAACTGATATAATGTAAAGAACAAATTTAATCTACATTAAATACCCAAGTTAACTGAGATACCTATTTAGATAAGGATTAATAGCAAATTGGAGAAAATGGCTAATACATATAACATCACACACTTGATTCTAGGCTTTTTGAATAACTAGAATTCTTATGTACATTATTTTGATGTATCTCTTAAGGTTTAGCAAGCGTAAGCCATGTAAGCGTTCGAAAATCGATTTATTGACGATTTGATTACAATACATTGGATTTTCTCTACTATACTAAGGCTTAATTGTAATGTATGGTATATACATACCTTCCGTAAAAAAATTTCTAAATGACAGTGAAAACCCTATAAATATCCGATGCGTGGTTTAGAAGAAGTAAGCGGACATACAGACAGACGTGGATAGTGACTTTTTTATACTATGTATTGATTGATATTCATTGTGCATTATAAATGAGATTTAAATAAGATAATATGGATTAGACTAGGAATGAGTATACTACAGGAAGTAAGAAAATAGAAGCAGAGACAGGGAAGATGAGAGTCATGTAGAATTAGGAGAATGTTAAACGAAGTTGGACAGATATATGAGTAGAGAAAGATGGAAAAAATTATGGAAGGATTGTGTGAGGAATGCCATGCATAAAAAAGGTGTATTTATTGAGTTGACAATTGATAGAGGACAGTGGATGAAGAAAACATGCCGAACCTAAGTAGGTTCGATAAGGGTAGTAGTAGTAGTAGTAACGGTAGTAGGATAAGAGTAAAAAGAGTAAATTAGATTGAAATAAAACTTTAGAACGATTGATAATGAATTTGTAAAATATATATTTTTTAAAAGCGTTACTTGAAATTTAATGTAATTAATATATTTTTAAAAGCTTTAAAGAGAGAGCTAGAGGAAGACTGGAGTGTAAATGTAATGTGTGAAGAACGATATTTTGTTTAAAGAATGTGTGAGTAGAAATGAGATGAAAAGTCAAAAGAAGAGTCGAAGAAGAAAACTTCTTGAACCGACCCCACTTAATAATAACAGTAAGAACAATAAAAAGATGATATGAAAGTTTTTCTAAATGATTAATTGAATTTTTAAGAGAAATATATCTTAATCTTAAATCAATAGATTAAGTACTGATAACTTCTAATTAGATTAACGTATAGTTTTAATGTAATATCAATTGAGATTAACACTAATAAAAAATACATAATATATTATACTTAGGTAATCTCAGTGAAATCAGTTTCTAATTTAAAAGTTCAAGTAACAAGAAACATGTCTGTAGTTCGTGTCAAAATTGAAATTCCATTTGTAGACATCTTGGAACGAACCCATATGGAGTGAATTTAGATTCGAATGTCGGGAAAGCATTCCGAGTCAATACTGCATTACCACAGGGATTTCATTCTATTCGTATTCAAGGCAAAAGATAAGAACCTTGATAATATTAGTTTCATGTATAACGAACAGCATTTTAATGGGTTTAGTAAAAGTTTATCAGTAGAAGAAAAAACTAAATATTTAATCATACTATTATATTTTAGGTACTGAAAATTTCGGAACTAATTTTTTATTCCATTCAATTGAACATAGCACATGTAATATTAAAAGTAATAACAAAGAAAATAAGTTCCTTTATATAAGAAAGAGAAAAATGAAAAATGAAAATTTATGGAATGGAATATTTAACTTAATATTAACAGTTTTATACAAAGTATATATAAAAAAAGCAGGAAAATGAAATCATTTAACGCAGAATATGTAATCTTTTACAAAAGTAATATTTTTCAAACAAGATACAACAAGACAAGTAAAACGCTTTGTCACAGAACACATACGGTGAATTTTGAATTAGTATTCGAAAATGCAATTTCAGTGCAGTTTCGAAAGCTAGGAACGACGTATCTACGTAGGGGGCTAAAGGGGTGGCTGTCTTAGTACATATCCATCTTGTTAGGTATGCGCCCGGATGCGCCAGCTTCTACAAACACAATAAGAGCCTTCTTGCCTCCCCTCCCTAAACCCGGAGCAGTCCCCTCCCGCCGTTCTTATGGAAAACTTATTAGAGCGCGGCCCGCCGGGAATCCTTTTTCCTTCGGTAAATATTTGAGGGAGAAATTAAAATTTGACAGCGGACGTCGAGTTACGAAGGACGATAGAGTCTATTCTATATGTCCGTACGTGATACTTGAGGCGTAAAATGAAATTTAGATTGAGTTTGGACAGTATTGCTTCTTAGCTCCTTTGTGGGAGGACTACCTATGTATTTTTATGTATTTAGGTCGAATTAACCGTAGGTAGCAACATAATATTTTGATAGGGTCATTGTTGTGTCTTAATATATACGTAAATTGTTTTTCCATAGTTAGGTCAATGAATTTTAGCTGTTTTTAAATAAATTAACGAAAGACATGATTTACAGTTCTATGTAGTCTAAGTTACGAATTGTAATTGACTTCATTTTGAATAAATTACCTTTACATTTTCTATTGACTTTTTTATGTTGGCTTAAAATCTTTTAGATATATAAATATAATGTTGATTAATAATTTTAGTGTCTAAATTTTTATTAAATCGGCCTGCATACAGGAAAGGTATTCAATAATTATACAAACAGATACATTTTCTCTCATTTGTTAGCTTATACGATGTTATTTATACAATTACTGAATACTTTTTCTTACAAGTTGTCCGATTCAATTAAATAGGGTAACATTCTTTAAACTAATGTATATTTCTCGATTAGGAATGCTGTAAAATATTGTCTTTAATTTAAAAAATACACAACGTTTATTATTGTTCAGAGTACCTACACAAAATCATGTGTAGATAAACACCGTCTGCAATATACGGAAGGTATTAGCTGGTAATTACTATAAGCAAATCAAATCGGGTACAATCATAAATCTTAGGGAGGCCTATTTCCAGCAGTAAACTGATGTAGGTAGACGGGGCTAATAATGTTAGAGATCTATAGCTCTTTTATGCAATGAAAGTAGCAAATTCGTATGGAGTTTATATGATTTTAACAGGTCACTATGACCCAAATAGGATTGCACTCCTATTTGAGTCAAGAATCAGTTGCTTCCCTTGAGGACTAAATGGGATCGCCTCGTGTGCTAGTGAATAGGTATGCGTTGTTAACAATGGATATAATAATGTTTTCTTAGATGATAAAGATATTTAATGTCTCAAATAGTATTTAATTGCAATAAACAAACAGAAAATAACGGAAGAACGCAACAAACAATAATTCACACGTAAGACCAATGTAGTGAAAAATGAGAAAGCTCCCGAACGTGCAGAGCATTCATACTGAAAGTAACACCCTCCCTCACCTCACACCACTTGCTCGCCTTTGTAACAAATGAGCATATGGCCTCCACGTAAACATATAATACTATACCTATACATATGTAACAGGTCGCGAGCAGTTTGATAAATTGTGTATTACATTTTGTCTATACCACCTAATTGAAACTTTTCAGAATGATATCTGAAAGCTTTATATTTGATTTTCTAAATTCTTTCTCTCGTGACGAATTGATACCTTGTGGTGTATTAAAAAAGATATATTATTCGTTACTAAAACTAGTGATTTCACAAAACATTAAATTATAAGTTTACAGAATTGTTTTTGTGATATTCAAAAAAATATACAAGCTTATTTAAAATACAAACAATTTATTCAAACCAGGATATGTAATTGTTATACGCTGATGGATTTGGACTTTAGTGAATTTCTTCGTCTCTACGTAAGTCTTTTGGAAATGAAAGTAGATTGGGCAGTAAGTGATGGTACAGTGTTTTCTACCAGTTGCATTTGAGAGTGTTCCTTTTCACCCAGTGTTATCCATATCAGTCCTGATTGTGTATAAATATATAACACATAATATGGTATACACTTTACATCAAGTAATCATTACACTTGTATAGAAAAATACAAATGTCGTAAATTGTTGCTTTAAAAAGTAATCACTTTTGATAGTGGAGGTATATAAAGGCATTAAGGGGGTTATGTCTCGGTAGTAATTAAAGGTCGAGGGGTGGCTTGGGCTGCTGAGGCTGCGCGGCTGGGCGTGTCTGGCGCATGCGTCGTATGCTTTAATTACACTGGAACAACGAGTCATCGACGCCTCGGATTCATTAGGACGGTAAATACGACTGTGATACGTCCAAAGGCGAGGAATGGGCGTGGGAACTTAGTTTCGGTAAATAAGACCTTAATTAATTGCTATTAAGGCTTTAATTAGAAATTAAAATACACATGCAATGTTAATTGTATTTATTTCTACATTAAATGTATAGACTATATAACACATTTTTTTTAAATAGAATATGATCGTGTTAATGATTTCTAATAGACTTTTGGAATCCCGTTGCAGATTGTCAGAGGTATTATTTCCTATTTCAGATAATAAATGACTTAAAACGTTGAAGTGATTCACATAATTTTCAAATGCTGGTAGATTTATGACTATGTATATACACTGAGCTATGCCACTCCAATATTATTTGAAGGTGGTATTGCAGTAGAGTCTCTTAGACCTTACAGCCCAATATACTATGTTGAGGTTTCTTATATGCAACTTACTTTCCAAAGGAGTAATTATTCAGGCCCACTATAAAAACGTGGACGTTTCGTTCAAAGGTCTAAATTTCCCTTCACATTACATAGCAGTAAATATATTAAGAGCCCCCACGTCTACTCCCCTCCTCGACCTCACACAACCCCTCCTCATTTCGTCCATAAAGCCTTCTTATCTGCTATTTCAAGTCCATTTCATTTGAATGATGCTATATGTGTTATTTTTCACTTACAATTTATGGTAAATAATGTAACCATTAAGTTTTGAGTACTCATTAATATCTTTAAACGGTATTGGACGTTTGTATAAGCTAATATCTAGTATATTATATTTATTATAAAAGTAAAAGCTTTTGTTTGTCCGCCAATCACGCTTAAACGGCTTTCATTTAACTTTATAGACGCAATATAAAATAACAAATAAAATATTTATTGATTTGTTTTTAATTATATTTTTAATCGGCTTGATATAATACGTTAGTATTTAAGTAAAGTCACATGACGTTAAGTGTCATTATGTCTGTTATGAATGTATATATTCCACCTAGTCGATTTCGGCTAGTTGATATAGTTGTCATGTTTGACAGCTGTTTATTTTTAAGGTAATCACGTGTATAATCTAGTTCAAGCATATTTTGAAGCCGATGATTATATCATCATGCTAAGTCCTAAGAATAGGACTAGCTTTAAGATTTGATGCAGATACAACCGATTAAATCTAAGGCTGGTAGTTAGATAGGAGAATGAAAATGTCTATTATGTCCCACGTTCTTTAACCTTTAACCCACTAATCCATTAACAATATGGTTAAATTTTTTTAAATCACACATAAACTGCGTTAATACGGACTTATTTATTGTACATGCCGCTGATACTTAAAATGCAGTTGGTAATCATTATATTAATATGTGAAATAAAACTTTCTAACCCTTTTTAAGCTTATTGCATGCACGGAAGACTGTGAGATTTGGCATGGTTAAAGTTTATAAGGAGATGTAGTGCAGAAAGCTAAAATTTATCTATAATTGTTACTAATATATTAAATTAAAGAAATTAATACTGCGTATCCTAACTCGACCCGTGCCATTGAACTTAGACCCCCGAAAATATTTACATTGCCACTCAATGAAAAGTGACAGCAAGTGATATAATATTCAAAAATTCGCTGGTCGAATTTCGATCATTGGGCGACCACTAGAAAATATAATTTGTGTACTCGATCCGAATCATCACGACGATGAAGGCTATGAGAAAGGTGAAATGTCTCGCGGCATATCTAAATAGTATTATTTAAATAAAAAATCGCGGCACGCGACGAGGTGCCTGCGTTCATGTAAATAGCATCTCTACAATCACGTCACGTACTTTGGAAGGGTGCATATATTTTTGATTTGTTCTTAGCTAGGCAATTTTTTTTTCGACAATCTCTTTGTTGTGGCGAATTTGAATAATAGAAAAAATTTGACGAATCAATTTAAATTGGAGTTTGTTGAATGTTAAAATGTGAGGGAAGTTAAAAATAGTATCTACCTAAATAATACTTTTATGCAAAAGAAACGTTAAAAATTCAAATATAATACTAATCGAAAAAAGTGCAGATAACAGTAAAAATATAAGAAAGTTCATTGTTATTAAATATATATAAATGATAAACAATAGAAGTGAGCAGAAATTACCATCAATTTGTTTACCGTCAAAAGAGATCGTGTCCTAAAATAGCACTGTCACCTTTTTTTCTTGGATTCGTTCAGAGTTGTCCGCCGGGCCAACGACCGATATAAAATCCTTCAACCTTTACTTATCTCGGTTTCGCGACCGACACGAAATCACCCCAAGGATGTACCGAAACCGATTGCACAAATATATCTCGTTTGTAATTTTCTTTAAACCATCTTTCTACTTTGATTTTATGAATACCATAATTGTTTAAATACTCTAAACTTATTTTTTATTGACCAATGCTAATTTTAATTTAGTATTTTTTAAATATTTCATGAAAATGATTATTATCAAAGAAAATTTTTATGTATTAAGTTTTTTTATATATCTACTTATTATTTGAACTTGTGATTTTTCAAAGATTTTATTTAGTTTAGTAATTAGGTACTTTTAACTAACATAATTAAACACCTGTTGTGGTTAACTATAATTAGTAATTTAATAATACCTTAAATTTTATCAATAACCTACTATATCTTAAATATCTTACTGTTGTCAGTCCTTATTTAATAAATTACTTGCATCAGGATAAACTGATTTATCAGCAGTCATGTATAAGAACGTTTAGGAACTTTTAAATAATAAAACAGATCAAATTGTAAAGAACTAAATTATCAAACATTTCACCAATATTGGATTCAATGTACCTAGCTAATTCATAGCGGACTAATATGGTATGACCTAGTTTTTATTCTAATAGAGTAAAGGTTATAATCAATCTTGTATATATATATATATGGTATATTTTGTTTTAATAAATGTACCAATTTGACAAACTTCAATCATAACACAATAACAATAAAACGTATTAATTTTAGAGCAATTGGCCCTTGCGTTCTATAGTATACGCTTTTACATGACGCTTGAATTAACGTACTACGGAACATGATATAACCGTTTTAGGTAAGATTTATAAAAAGTGGTTATATTATGCTCCGTTAAAACCTACTATTGTAACTACTTACGGGTATGTGGGGGTCGCCGCGAATATTGTTAAGGAAAAGTCTTGGAAGGGAAAATAAAAACTCAATGATTGAACGACATACCTGTGGGAATAAATTTCGCATGGGGTGAGTAGACGCGGAGGTTACACGTGTCACATATTTGAATTGTCCATGCAGATTGCCAATCACATAAATTTAATTTAACGTTATGTGTTCACTCATAAACATATACATAAATATGTTTCTAAATTACAAATTAATATATGGACGACTGAGGTTTGCTTTATATCTTGAAAGGGAAAACCCCCTATCTAAATAAACTACAAAAAAATAGAAAAAAATATTCACTTAATAGTATTAGAATGACGTTATTTAAACTTGAGTATAAGCAGGTACTTTATGTTTTAATCAAGTGCATACATCGATATCGTTAGTAGGGTCCTCCACGCATATAAAAAAAGTCTCTCTCTAATTGTTAGCTCATAAGTAATAATAAATATAGCTATTGTGATTAATTATAGGTACGTTCTCGTAGTCAGTAAAATATTTTTTTTTGGGCTAGATGATATAATATTCCTCACATACGACGATGATAGACTTACAAATTGTGTGTTTCAATTAACCAGGTGGGCACTACGATATGGAATATTTATTACCATGCGATTTCATTACGATGTTTTCTTTCTCCGAAAGCTTATATTAACTGTACTATTGATGTCGTCATTACATCAAATTTTATATTATATTAAAATAACTTGAATACCGTTATTTTGTGTAAACTAAGTACAAAGTGTCATATCTTAATAATAATATAAAGATTTTACGAGCAAGGACGAGACACTTCCATTTTAGAAATGTAAAAACCTACATATCTCTTTATGTATTTATATAAGTTAAGCTTCACAGTAAAATGTCAGAGCTACGTATGTATTGAAGGTTTAACTTAAGTTCAACTATGTACTATGTCTTTTCATATAACATAATTTCTTGTGCTTCTTTTTATTTAACTAAACTAAATATTTAAACATAGACATAACGAGTTGGCGGCTTCCTTGTTAAAACTGTCCAAGGAGTTTTTTATGGCAACTTAAAATACATGTTCTTTCTCCACAACCACTTCACTTAAGACTAGACAGAATAACTAAAATGTCAAAACATCACCTAAATGCCGTCAAAATTAGGTACGTTAGGGACAATTAATGTAAGTTACGAATTAAAATAAAAACTACTATACGAGAGATCATGATTCTGCCAAAAACAAACATATTATTTCAAGAATATATCTATACAATTAATAAAATTGAAGTATCTGTTTGAAATTTCAAAATAACAGTTTTTTAGTAAATGCATATGAAAGTATATACGATACCAATAACTAAAAGCCCAAATGTTTGTCTGTCTGTCCGTCTGTTTGTTCCGGGTAATCTCCGAAACGGTTAAACCGATTTTGACGGGACCTTCACTGATAGATAGCTGATGATATAGAGAGTAACTTAGGCTACTTTTATTTTAGAATAAGAATTATGGGTCCGCACAAACAATAAATGGCTTATGCTGAGTAAACCATAAGAGATATAGCAAATTAATGTACTACATAATTATAGGCATTAAAAAGACCTACAAAAAATCCGGGCGAGTATACATCTATCTTCTAAGGAACACCCACAATAAGCATTTTTGTCTTTAAAATAGCCGGGAGCGGGGAGGAAGATTCGCGCGGGCATTCTGTAGTCCACATGAGCGAAGCCACGGGCACAGCTAGTTTATAATAAAATATTAATTTTAATTGATACACATCAAACAGACTGATGGCACATCTGCAGATGTTAATAAAATTAATCATTATCGCTAATCCAAAACCAATTTTTCTTATTGTTTTTTTAAATTGTATAATTAATAATTACATCTTAGAATTACATATTGTATACTGTTATTATCATTTTTCGTGAATGTGCAAATGTATTTTTCCAGACATCATTATCATTCACGTACTAATCCACCCTCGTTCGACAATAAAACTTGCTTTATATGATTCTTGAACAGGCAAATCGGTAATCAAATAACGGGGACACAAATATTCCTAAAACTAAATTTATCTACTGTAGCGACATCTACATAGCGACACACAGCGACATCTATCGAGCCACATACGACGCATCTTACATCGCACTATAGAAATTTACTTTTCGATTGAGTGTATATACAAGAACCCGACTACAACCGTTGGGCAGCTGCCCGTTGCAACAGTTCTTCTACACTACCATTCAGACATCCCAATCGTATTTAGATGTTCTCTCAACTGCAACATATTATGTATTTGAGATCATTCACTTATCAACACCCTTAAAGTGCACAGTAAACTTCCTTATCGTTAATAGGTTTAGTGTTATGGCTCTCATCTGATGAGACGATTAAATGACGATGTGGCCCTAAGCCTATTGGAGAACCTGGCACTCAAGTGCAGCTGCCGAAACCCACCTATAGGTGCTTGGAGACAGATTTCAAAAAGAGGGTGATAGCTAGCCAGGTGGACGTTAGAAATTACCTACTACCATGCAAGATACTTACTGCTACCGCTGCGACCTTTTTACTAAAAATCAATTAATTTAATGTTAATAAATTAAATAATACTATATAGTATCGACCATAAATTCATATGAGTGATAACACTAAAACGGTTAAAATCACTTATCTAAATTATACCCCAAAAATTTTAATTCATTACTCATACTCACACAATTATGTAGCTATAAATATATAATTTCCTTACCGTGAGAGTTACCCTCACGAATGCTAGGTTCTTTCGCAGATAATTCAGAATACTATGATGTAAGAAGCTCTACTGGGCATCAATGCTAAGCGGATTGCGAAAGCCGGTGAGTGAATATATAATTTTTGTCGTTTATGATTATACATTGAAATCTTCCGGCTTTCTACTCATCTTTATGATTAGTGCTATTGATTGATAAGAAACAAAGCAGGTATAGCAGTTATATAAATATATTAGATAGGTATAAATGTAATTTTAAGTATTTGAATACGTAAGCCTTTTTATTCAATAGTCATGAAGATTTATAAATAAATATGAGCTAACGAGCTGATACAAGAACTTGCCTTAAGTAAAATCGAATATAATTTATTATTAATGTGATATTATAGTTGAACATCAATAAACTCCGACCCGTCCTTTTCCATAATATGATCATCGTAAAGTAAATAGATATGTAAGTAAGTACGGTATCTAAAGGTATGTTGTAAATAATTGGCTTCTCCTGTAACCTACTAGTAACATGTAAGTCACAAGTTCACCCAAGTATATTTTATTTTAACATGTATACGGTCCCTTTTCATAACGAAATTAATTTCATGTTTCCATCGACATTATTTATGAGTTCGAATAAGCAATAAAACGTAGCCGATAACATGTATTTGCTTACGGTCGTTAAGGCCATGGATTTATCTAAAAAGGAGAACAAAAATGTACAGGGTTAACCCTAAGCGAACGTCGTAAAAGACCCAAGAAGTACGGCCATACCGTCGCTTCGCATCAAAAATACTTTATTTATATGCTAATGTAATTTATATGATTCTTAATGTCTCTTTGGTAACGCACGTTTCCGTTCAATTCTTTCAGTATTAGTTGTAGATATAAAGAATTCGACTTTAACGGTGAAAGAATAAGGTAGTGTTTGATAAACGGGTGACCTCATGTGTGTCGATGCGATTATGAATGCGCGGTAGGAGGCTTCCAGGCCAGCTTCCTTAGTGGTGGGAGAAGGGAGGCGCTCTGAATCAATAAAAATACGCGAGAAAAGCGTTGATTATACAACGGGAGTTCGGTTGGAAACTACTCTTTCAATAATGCTTGCCTACTGCGACGTAAAGTGAAATAAAGAGACGTTTATTGGCTTACTTTGCCAAATATTGGGTATTGCTTGATATTCGTATATATTTGAATGGCTTCACAATGGTTTCAAACATTACGTGTATGGTGTAGTATATATTAGATATATAATTGAATATGAATGAATAATCAAGCAGTATGAAGTTCAAATTTCTACATAATTCTATTGAAGTCCTATAAAGTTAAGATCTGATATTTAAACAGTGTTATGATATATTCTTGTTTAGGATGTGTTAGTGGGCAAGGCATGTTCCGAAGGGAATACACGTATCTATTTTGGTAAATAAGCAAGTTCTGTATTTTCCGACCTGATGGTACTGCTGTGGTTGTAGTTAGTTTTAATCTAATGTTACGATGTTGCTTTCGTATGTGAAGTGTTATAATTTTTTATTTTAAATACCTTTTTAAGCTATATGACATTCAATTGATCTAAGAAAGATAGTGAGTAAGGTTTTCAGAGTTTCTTGAGGTAGGCTACGGTAGCCGCTTACTATCAGGCGAACCGTAAGATGGTTTGCCATCTTAATTGTATTTAAAAAAAAATCGAGAACCACTCTTTCATACATATTCAGAAAATGTTGATACCTTAAATTATAATGCCTACATTGGGTTGAGTAATTGCCCTCTTAGCCACCATTCTCAAATTTAAATTTTATCGTCGAGCACCTATAGTTGTTTTCCGGCAACTGTTTTTAGAGCCAGTTTCCCTCCAGGCTAAGCGTTTTACCATCTAAGGCCACATGTCACCTAGTATCAAGCGAGATTATGGTCAACCGCTAAAGCCAACTATGTAATAAAATATTCAAAATCATCATCTTTAATTGGCATAAGTTATAAATTTAATTTTGAATATACTGATTAAGTTTATAATTTGTCTATATTTTCATAATCTATATAATCATACGTGAAGCAAAAACTTTCTATCCCTTTTTAAGCGTATCGCGTGCACGGAAGGAAGACTGTGAGATTTGACATGGTTAAAGTTTATACGGAGAAGGAGTGCAGAAAGCTAAAATTTATCTATAATATCTGTTACTAATAATATTAAATTAAATAAATTAATACTGAAAATCCTAACCCGACTATTACCATTGAACTTAGACCTCCTAAATATTGACATGGTCACTCAATAAAAAGTGACAGCAAGTGATATAATAATATTCATTGTTTAGGTTCAAACTGGAAATGTTAAACAGAAAAAAAGTCGCTAGTCGAATTTCGATTATTGGGCGACCGCTAGTAATAATTAATAGTAAAATATTTATTTTCATAACGCCATAAATAAAATCTTTAAAAAAAGAAAGTTAATAAAAAATCGTAAATCAGCGACACTCGAACCCACGACCACCCGTACTGTACACAACAGTGCGTACGAGTCTGGTCATAACATAAGATACAGGTGTAACATCTAAATACATAGTGAGTGGGGGGAAATCTGACACTATACGATGCGAGATAATGAAATATTTTCTAAAGAACCATGACATCGATTTTAAATATAACAAAAACTGTATTCATTTTATAAGTTTTAGCGTTATGACCACAGTCTCACCTGTTCTTAAGAGACGAGGTGGCCCAAGATACGGTAGCACGCTAAGCCTAATGAGAGACTGGCTCTTAAGTGTAGCTGCCGGAACACACCTATTGGTGCTTGGCGACAGATTTTCAACTAGAGTGTAGTGGCTAGCTAGAAGGGCATTAGAACTATCACCATACTATGGTTTCATTACGATATTTTCTTTCACTGATGATATTTTTTCCATACAACCTACACTATCAATTATCGTAATAAAATGAAATATTTTATTTTCTTAATTTGATTAGGTTCGATTCCCGACTCGTGTATAAGTTTTTTTTAAATCAATGAATTGCAGTTTTTCTTACCTTTACAATCGATGTCATGATTCTTTGGAACATGTTTTTCTATCTATTATAGTTTCAGAGTCCTCTCACCGACCCATTTCTCCTCGATTCCCCTCTCGATTTATTTTTCATTTATATACTGGATTTAAGTTATTGTTATATTAATTACCTGAGAGTAAAGGACATGTACAAATAGATAGATAACGTAATACATATTTATTGAAATACTTACGTATGGTTAATTCAAAATCAATACTAAAAATATCATAAATAAATAAATTTGATTTAATAAACCATTATATTCATTTCCCTGCAGCATCTAATCAACCGTCCTCATCGCTTACATTAAACCGAGTATATTTAACCATATTTGTAAAACAAAATGACGGGATGCGATACATTAGCTATTCAAATTAGAAGAAAAGAATAACCACCACTTGATGGACATACCGTCTGTTTTACTTTGTATGGTATTTGCATAGGACAGACGTTCGACCGGATTTAAACGCGTTCAGGTCTGCATCTAAGATAAGCATAGATGTAAGGAATGTATTGGCGAACTGAATGCTCTATGCAGTTTAGTTCGTAATTACTGAAGCCCAGAGAAGCTATCAAAGCCTCTGATTGGCTACAGGGCCCTTGAAGCTAACAGAGAAGTCAGTTCGAAAATAAAAGGATTTATTTTTGGTGATTGTTCATTAGATAATTAAGTTTAATTTATTAATATTTAAATAAATAAAAAGTGCGCTAGAAAGCTACCTTTATCGGAAACTAGTTGTGCCTCGCGACTCCGCACGCGTTTATTATGCTGCAAATATTTTCGTCTTTTAATTTTACACATAATATTGACATATCAATTGAGGAATTGGATAAACTTCTCTTTTCTCATCACAATCGATACAAAATTAATTAAAAAAATTGTTTGATTTTTTTACGATTTTTAAAAGTAGTATTGATGATTCTTATAGCCTTTCAATTATCGAATAACATACACTTTCCATCTACAAAATATAATCAAAATCAGATGAGAATTAATTTAAAAAATATAATTTTAAAATGAATGAATGAAGGAATGGCATATCGTCGTTCGGCATTTAGTACCGTGAATGTGAAAATATTGCAATTTTTTATCTTTTTAAATCGATAATATATATTTAAATACGCTATCGTGTATTTCATCTACGACCAAAACGCTACCTAAATACGTTAAAAGTAATACCTGCGAACGTGGTTAACACCATCTCGCTGTTGCATTACCGCTAAGGTGCATTATTATAAAATATATAAAAATAAGTTATACATTTTATAGCATTGGCAACAAAAATTAGTAGTATTAATTCTCACTAACAATTATTTACCAAATAGTAAAGTATGTAATATAATCAAATCAGCTTTTTGTGTCTCCTGTAAAGTGACCCAATTTTACATTCGAACGCCGAACTGAATGCCGAACGACAATATTCTTCCTTACTTCCTTTCCGTCTACAGAACTTCACCAAAATCGGATAAATAAATTAAAAATTATTTTTTCTATTTTTCTTATGGTTTTTAAAATCTGTAATTTTGTATTAATTTTTTTTCACTTGATAGTGTTTAATAATAACTGTAATTAAAAAGTTGATTATATAACGTAAATAACTAAGTCAAACATTACATTTATGTAAAGTTATCTGAGAGGTTATGAAGTGAGCTTTAAAAAGTTATAATTTTTTTCGTAATTCTTCACAAAGTTTTAAGATACGTGTTTCATTTTGTAATACATATATTAAAATGATGATTAAATTAAGTCGTTAACAAAACATTTACACAAGCATCCTTGACGTAATTCACCTGCACGCAGAAATTTAACGAGCAATTAATTTGTTTAATAACTTACCCACTACGTATCATAAAAAGCGTTGGGATGTTTATAACTTACCTGAAAAAGAAATTGAAAGTTGAGAATGTTTGATCAACACTTTCATTTAATTTCGTATTTATATAAAAGTACATTTAAAATAGCTACATCAATTATTTATTAAGTGTATTGTTTGTAATGTACCTCTAAGGCAACATACAAGCGTACGGTCCGCCTGATGGTAAACGGCTACCGAAGCCTATGAACCCTTTTAACACCATTGGTATCACTAACGCATTGCGAAACTTGAAGCCCCTACACGAAGGAGCTTTGGATACCTTCTTCTGTATTTATGGGGGGAATTATAAAAGTATAATGTGATTTTTTCTAGGTAGTATCATTGCAAAGTGAATGATGGTAAGCACAGTATACCTAGTCCAAAAACAATAAATTCTTTTACCTACAGCCGTTTTCAATTATCTGATTAGTTCATATCTGTAATAAGTAATAACTATCTTTTACTTAAAAGAGGTATCAACTTCTCTATTATCCTATCCAAGTAATAGGATATGGATATAACGTAGATACGAAATACTATACATAAATAGCTTATAGAAACGAAAGTAAGTACAAAAGGATATATTTAGTAACTGAAACCACGGATAGTTAGGTTATTGAAAACGGCCGTTTAAAAACAATCGATCGAGAGATAGGCAATTTCATCGACAGTCGTCGCTATAATTCCGGTATGCAAGTCTCCCAGCAACTGGATAGGACTGGCTGATCTCGAAACGCGACAAACCAAAAGAGAGCCACTGTGACGGGTTTATTACCATATGCATGGTGGTCGCGATCCAGGCGGGTACAAATCCTTTTTAATGTCTATTTTAAATTCTATTTACACATAATTATAACAATCGTCTGACATTACTAGTTTTGGACAATTTTACCATTTTTGCTCATTTATTGATTTATACTGAAAAAGATATTGATTATTATTGCAAGGAAAAGATAACCGCAAATGCATTTTCGATTTAAGCGAGCTGATGCAGCGTTTTGCGTCAATCTGAGATATTGCCACTTTAATTGAAAATCGCGTTAACAATTAGTAATGTAACTTCATTACATTTATGATATCAAATGAAACAATTATATTATATTTGTGAGTCAATAAAATTATGATGTAAAATGTATAATAAATTTGCGAAATTCAACAAAGCATCTGCCTCTTTAAGGCACCTATGTGTTTTATGAATAAAATCCGAAAACCAAAAGAACAAAAGGTAACTCGGACTCATATTTAAAATGCATATAAACGACAATACCCCCGAATTCGTCGACAAACCTTTTCGAAACATCACATTTCCCGTTAAAAAAAGTTTAATATTTGCAGCACGGCGAATTTAAGGAGCTATAAATTTTTGTCATTAGGATAATAATAAGAGTCCGAGTGGTGTCGCGGGAACAGGATGTTATAATGTCTTTTGTTCGACTCTCCGTAACTCGCATACCAATGATCTCACAGCTTTAATGTACATACCTACATTTTTTTCCGATTGTAGCATTATCCGAGCCTTTAACAAGGCTTTTTCATTACGCCATAAAACAAGCCACTTAATAACATCTGCAATACTTTTAAAATTCTTAAAACATCTGCTAAATAGCGTAAATGTGCAAATGTGTACTTTTAAAGTGTTGGAAATATTATCCAAAACTCATTCTGATCATATGATTTTTTTTTAAATCAAATCTATACAATTAATAAAATAGAAGTGTCTGTTTGTAATGTCAAAATAACAGTTATTTTTTTACTAAATGCATATGAAATTATATAGGATACCTATAACAAAAAGCCCATTTGAAATTTTTTTGTCTATCTGTCTGTCTGTTTGTTTCGGGTAATCTCCAAAACGGTTGGACCGATTTGACGGGACTTTCACTGGTAGATAGCTGATGATATAGGGAGTAAGTAACTTAGGCTACTTTTATTTTAAGAAAAAGAATTAGGGTTCCGCACAAATAAAAAAAAACTGGTCATGGTGAATCAATTCGGGCGCTTAAAATGGCTTACGCTGAGTAAACTATATTAGATATAACAAATTAACGTACCAAATTATTGTAAGCATTAAAAAACCTACAAAAAAGTCAGGGAGAGTAAACATCTATTTTTTAAGGAACACCCACAATAAGCATTTTTGTTTTTAAAATAGCCGGGAGCGGGGTAACAAAATTCGCGAGGGCATTCTGTAGTTCACGTGAACGAAGCCACGGCCACAGCTAGTTAAATATATGAGCCCTAGTGTCTTGTGACTTCTGAACAACTAATTTTTTATCTTCTAAATAGTTCTTAACGTTGCAAATAATTATTCTTTAACGTGATGTGTATTGCTAACCAGTCATTACATTAGCATAACAGCACTCAGCAAAAACTTGGCAAAATGTCAGAAAGCATGCAGCCCGAGGTGCCGTGGAGAATCGTAAATAGCGATGAGGAAAAGCTGCGCGTTCACTTATTTATAATAAGTCTTTGATAGTTCATATGATTACTTTATGATGGTGAAAACTGCCAAGAGATCTTATAAGGTGCATCTATGCAAATTATACGTATTAAATCGTAAGTAACGGTCGATAGTTCTCTATCACATGTACTTGAAGAAGTTGCGGACTCCCTTGGCGCTCGTAATGTAATATAAATCTCTAAGATCCACGCGGATGCAACAAAATAGCTACAGATGAAAGGTAAACGACTTTATAAAATCTTGCTTGTATTATCAATCTTACGATAAGTAATGAATCGACTAGTGAAGTGTAAAGAACCCATTCAAAGATCCCACATGACTCATTTAAGCGTAAAAATAGCATTATAAATGTTAACATCAGTTGGGCATAAGACACGCATATAATAAGAATAAGTTAATTTAAATAAAATGTTTGAATTAGCATGCCAATACACGTGCGGATCTTTCCATTGTTTTCGCTAAATGACATCAAAGTTGTGGCGGCGATATGTATTTAGCATGTGAAATAAAAATTGTTCACCGTTCTTAGAAATACGCTAAACTTAACAGGTGGACTTTGTGCTCATCAAATATATACGATTTGTAAAAAAATTGTCAGCGTTAAATTTTTATCCTTTAGAACTAAACGAATCTTCGATGTCTAGAGCTTTGTCTTTTTAAATTGATATACAATTGAATAGTGAATAATGGTAATTCAATCTCGAAACGTGCCGTCGTGTCAATAAAAAATATTCTAGTTAATTCTAATAGAGTCCCGTGGCGAGAAGGCCACACTCGCATCAATCTCGATTGAAAATTCTTATCAACATATTAAGAGTGTACAAATCATTAAACATTATTTTATGTAATCCAATTACCTAATGTAACAGCTGTAATGTAAACATTTATACCTACTCATACTATAAATGGCATCAGAGAGGAGTACATGAAACAAAGAGAAAATTATTTATAACAATCCAATATACATACCTAAACATATTAACAAACTATAAGAAGGACGATAACGCAACTCGAGGAGTAGAAGATCTATTAGTGTGTTTGTATAAAACTGATAGATGATTGAAAGAAAGAAAGCAATACACATTATAACTATACAAGATTAAGTAAAGAAAAACAAGAAATTGTGTAAATAAATATATACTCAAAGCTACAAATGTACATAAACATAAGCAAATACATTTATATATAAAGAATAATAATAAGCTACATGATCCAACTGTGAGTCTCGTCCATATGAAAATGCGTCCAGCTCAGCATATGCTGAAGTGCTGAGCACTCAGCGCTGAGTTTCAACTGGAACCCAGAACAAGATACGGTGCGTCTGGACGAAATATTTAGGTACTGTCTAATTACAGTGTCAAGGTATAGTTTATTTCGAGTTCCACATTGCAAATTGTCTTAATATGTTGATAGTTTTACTTATTTGGGTTGATTGATATCTTTATTGAATAATTTGTTAGGTTTGGGTTTATATAAAAAACGAAATAAAATTCAAACAAACATAATATATACTAATTTAAATTTAGTTAGTCAAAGTAAAGTAACTTGGGAATTGATAGAAGTTTTTAAAAACAATCCGTGTCTAACCCCTTAATGGGAAAAGTTTTTCAACCTCCGTAATTGAATATGTTATTACTCAGTTCAGTCTGTTTTGAGGCATCTTTTGATTCAATCAAGTTTCACTAACAACTTTACTCGTTATAACATGTAATTTCTATGGATAAGGGTTTTTTATTAGTAAGTTTTATTAATAGTTTTTCTATAATAGGGGTGTAATTACTATTTATTAGTTCTATAACTGTGGTTTTTATATTATGTACTAGCTGTGCCCGCGGCTCCGCACGCGTTAACTACAAAATTGTTGATAAGAATACATCGTGATATTTTATTTAAATAAGGACCAAGTATCTATGGAGAAAAACAAAAAAAAAAATTAAACTCTATCCAGTAGATTTTACATGATTCGCGCACAACGGCAAACCTCTATCATTTCAATTATAAAGATAGATAATTAGTAAACGGTCATGTGGGAAATTGTGTCCTCGTATTTAAAAAAAAGGAAAATTATATCTCTCTTTGTAGTATTTCTACCCATTTATAATTAGAATAAATAAAGCAGAATTATGAGATTGTATTAACAATTAAATTACATATATTAAAAGCAGACAAGTAAAACGAAAAGCCAAATTAATGTTTATCTGAATATTAAAAAGCCCGCCTGAATTCCTTTTCAATTTGATATCTTATTAAGTTTAATATAGATTTTATGTTTAAGACTATTGATTTTATATAATTATAGGTATAGTATTGATTACATTTTGACCTTTATTCCATTTCTATGTTAACGTTATATTACAAATATATTATAATACATAAAGGCGAGTATAAAAATGTTGTGTGCGTATTGTTAGTGATTTTATAACTTCTGAGCGATTGAGCTCAGATTTCGAGATCGAGACACTGGTTCATAGCTTTCATAAGATACGATAGGTGGTCAAACTATAGCTAGTAGGTATATATATTATACATTTCTTAGTGACAAAGTAATAGTAAGAAGTCTCAAATATAGTGGGATCCCAAGTACTAAAACTTTTATCTAAAAAAGACCTTGCTTGTCTCATTGTAAAAATCGGTCAAAATAATCACGTTGTAACAAGTAAAAAAAAACCGGCCAAGTTCGAGTCGGACTCGCGCATGGAGGACTCCGTAATTGTACAACTACATTTACCAAAATAGCAACATTATAGAAGAAAGTACGAACAATTCTAACAAAAAGATAAACTATATTGCTAGACAAATTTAACTTTACCGTTGAAAAACTGTTGTCTCCATGCATCTACATATGTCGCGGTCGGTTTATTAACTGCAAATAAGTTCATAAAAATATTTTTGTTATGTAATTATAAATCTACGGTTTTCGGATTTTTCCTTTACTTGTACAATGAAACCTTGCTTCCTGCTAAATTTAATGATTCTAGGTCAACTTGCAGTACTCTATAGGATATTATTACCTTTGCGAGTGTTAAAATATGCGGCGTAAATGGTCGTATCTTTGATTGCGTTGAGTTAGAACTTTGATTTTTTCACAGCTCCAAGGGATTGCACACCTAAGTAATTTCACATTAATTTCAACTTGATACCGCACGCTCCTGAGAAAAAGAGTATAGACAGACAGACAAACGAACAAAGAAGTAATCCTATAATAGGATAATAGGTTCCTTTTATCATTTTGAGGTACGGAACCCTAAAAACGTATTTTAAAAACGCGATATCGAAGGAAAAGTGTATAAAAAGCGATCGATATTAAAATAAACGAGACATGAGAAGGTGGCTGTGTTTGAGTTACAGTCACGTACGACGGTAATGACAAATTCGTCACCATTGTTGTTCGGTTGACGATTTTTTCACCTGTCAAGGTTTTAACTCTGAGTAACGCCGCGAACGTGCCAATATCACTGTTTATTCATATTAATTATGCAAAAAATCCGTCCGAGAGATTGATATTGTATTCTTTGAGCAACGGTTAGAGCTCATGACGATCACAAAGACCTGTTCAGCGGAATCATGATTTAAAAACAATTAAAAAAAAAATCTTCTGTCGCATTGACAGCTAGCTAATTTTGCTCAGGTTTAGTGTACTATTTTTTACTATAAAATAAGGTGGCAAACAAGCACACGGCCCGCCTTATGGTAAGTGGCTACCGTAGTCTATGAACGCTTTTAATATCATAGGTATCATTAGCGCGTTCCCGACCTTTGACCCCCCTAACCAAAGGAGCTTTGGAAACCCTACTCACCGCAAGAAGACATAACAAGGTTATTTGGTTACGACCTTCTGTAGGGTGGAGGTATTCCACCAGTCGGACTGGTAAAAGTAGCGAAAAATTTCCAAAGAAATTAACTTGTGCTAATTGTGTAGACCGCCGGAATATCGATCGAGAGACGGCCATTCTAGGCTTAGCGTATTACCATATTAGGCCACATCGTTATAACTCAGGTAAGATTGTGCTCAAAGGCAGGCAGGCTCATACTGTCACTACAGACCTCGTGGCGCAGTGTTAATAAGACCTACCATTAAGCCGACAAGTCGTAAGATCGATTCCTGCAAAATACTAACTTTTGGGTGATGGGCATTTTGTCAGTTGTGTATCTGGATTTTAAACATCTATTTGTTTATCAGCTGTATGAAAAAGGGCAGGTCGTGCAGCAAGATATAGTGATAATATATGGACTTTAAGATTTGGTAGATCTATACAGGTAGAGAAAAGTGGAACACTTTGTAGGAGGTTTTTACCCGAAGGGGTTCCATACAAAGTACCTAAGTATATGGTTCATATTATTGTTACCTATATCTTCTTTTTAGCTACCATAATACAAGCTATGCTCAGTATGGAGATAAATGGTCGTATACGATATTGTGTAAAAAATTCTCTAAAAACATAGGCTACACAGTACATTAAATGAGTGATTCTTCTTCTCTAAATAAAATATACAGTCAGATATACGTAAATTTAACTACATACAATTATTACTACTTAATTTCAAGTTACAATTTTGTTAGTCTATCGGACAAAAATTGATTTAATAAACAATACATACCTAAAGGAAAGGAAAAATACAGAGATACAATTTTTCAATGAAATAACTAGTCCGGGTCGCAAGTGAAATCTCACCGCGTCATGTTCGCCCTCAAACCGTGGACGCGTGTAATTGCGATAAATACACCAATTAAAATGTTTGTCTGACGCAACAGACATTAACTTAGATGCGTACAATCTGTTCCTTATAATTAATAGTTGCCGTTCATGTCTGACAAAAGAACAAGTAGTATAGGGAATTTTAAACATCTTCGAAATTAGTGTATCTAACGTTTTAGGAGGGTTTCAGTTTGATTGTTATTAAGAGAAGTTAGTTTCCGGTTTGTAAAATGATTTACCTATTTACTATACTAATTATCTTATGAATATTATGGTTAAAATAATAAATGAAATTCAGATATTAATTTAAATTAAGTAACTGAAATCAACGCTCCATTATGTTCTACAAAATAAAAATTTCTAATGAGTTTAACATTATTTGAAACGAATCATTTCTTATTCTAATTTATAAAATTTTGATGGACAACGCACACCTTAAACCCATGAATCTAGATTGTCTAGAAGCATACAAATTTGCGCTGAAGTTCTTTATGTAACTAAGGTGAGTACTAAGAAAGGATTTTTGTAAATTCATCTTTTATGGTGGTTAAATAGAGGGTTAAAATAGAAATGTCTATATTATGTTACATATTTCAAACTGCAATTAAATAAACGAGTTCATACGAAGATATCCAAATACAATAAATTATGATTACCTAGTGCGCATAGGGTTTCCAGAGCTTCGTAGAGAAGTGTTAAAAGAGAGGTTGGGCGCTGAAGGTTTTTTTGACGATTTCTCTCAACTTTCCAAGTTCCAACACCACTCTACAAAAGAGCGCAATTAAATAACCTTGTGTTGTGTTCCTGCGGTGAGTAGGGTTTCTAGAATTTAAGTAGAGTTAGGTATTACAACCGCCCATAGGTTATGAAAACCGCTTTCCGCCAGACGCGTCGTATGCTTGTTTCCCTTCTTAGTTTTATAAAAAAATCATTAAAAGTTGCAATATAGCTGTTTATATAATGGGCATAATACCAAAGAACGTATTTTGCAATTGACTGATACACGAGCATTAATTACAGAACCACGTAATTTCCATTAGAGTACTCATTAAGTGAATAATGACTGTGTAAACAATGTAACCAAGGTGGAATCACGCGACGGTGACTTGCACGGCCGACCGTGCTCTTCGGCGCTTTGTATTGTCGTATCCGTTTTTGAAAGTGAAACATGTTAAACGTGCCATTATTATGTAATTATATACACGGTACCGAAGAGGTTACAGTTAGAAGAGTAATTACAAATACAACTTTTAAGACATTATGATTAAGAATTAAGATTAAAATTGAGAACTGTGCGCGCATCATGTGACGTAACGAAGTTAGCCATCAACGATAATAAATATTGCGAAAGCAAAGTTTCAATGATTATTGACTCCTTGTGTAAGCAAAAATAATAAAATTAAACCCGAAATGATGAGTTACATTTTTTTTCTAAACTTTTAAAAATAAATGGAGTTATATTTATTTGCTGCAAGCCGTCCCAGTAGGTACGTTGGGAATTCTCTGAATTGAACATTGGTATATTTAGGAAAAAAACTCATACTTAGTAGTGTATTATTAAGCCGTTTTTCGGAAGTCGATTTATCTCTAGTAAAATATATGAATGATACTAGATTTATCATAGTAAAGTTGTACCTGAACATAGTATCTACTTATTATTAATTTTAATTATAAATAAAGGTTTCAAAATATTTTCATAATTGTAATTTTTATAATTCTAAATTAAAAACTCTATTAAATTCGAAATCATAACTTTAAGTCATAAATATAAGACTCGATTGTAATTTTACTTAAATAACTATATATTAAGTATAAAATAAGTTATGCAATAACCCAGATATACTGCAGCTCCAAACAGTACCTTCCTAAAAGCTAATATTTCGTTTTTTATCTATGCATACGGGCTTCGTAGCATGTATCTGTGGAATAATCTCCCAAACAGCGTCCAATGCTGCTATGATATTGTATTGGATGGAGTAGAAAGAAGTAAATGCTGTCTACGATCAGTACTGTTAAATTCGTTTAAAACAGTCTATTCAGTATTTGCCCAAGCCACGAGTATGTAATATATATATATATATATATATGTATTTCAATCGATTACCTTGCTTAGTTACTAAAACAATTAGATCTACACTGATTATAGTAAATTGTTGTTTGGTTTTATAAGTATAAGCAATTTAAATGAAGCGAAAACGAAAAATTTTATAATACTTATAAAAGACAATTTAGTTTAATTTGAAACTAAAGTTAAGTCCCCATTCGAGGGCAACATGTGAAGAGGTCATGAATAAAGAAACTTGTCCTGAGGGGGTATTTTGATTTGATACACTTATTGTGAGTCCCGTTGCTTTTACTAAATAAAAGGAATAAATAAAAGAACTGGTTCTTAGGACAAAGGACCCTCATAATGAAGCCAGCATATTGTGCGAAGAGCCCTTAAAATCAAGTCCGACATTACTGCGACATTAAGTTATTTTATAATGAGATATATTTTGCTTAAAGTTATTACACAGTTAGTTGCATTAAGTTTTTGGCTATCTACTTGTTCTTTTTAACCCAGAGTATCTTTTTCAAATTTAGGGAATTTGTCTCAGTATACTTTGTTTACCAACTGTGCATTTAGTACAAGTTAAAAAATAGACAATTTATTTTTAAAATACTCAAACGTTACATGGGCTGATCGACCATCTTATAAATTAATTTTTGTTTAAGAACTTGTCTTTGGTTATATTTTATTCACCAAATATTTAATAGAAGTGAAAAAATAGACAATTTATTTTAAAAATTATTCGAACGTTACATGGAATGGTAGACCATCTTATCATTTGCTTTTCTTTAGGACTTAATCTTTCGGTATATTTTATTCACCAACTGCTTAACACGTTAGCTGTCATACTAATTTGGGTCACTCGAGATATGAATAGTATTTGTCTAGGTATTTTTTAAAAACTATAACAGTTAGTTTTTGCGGCCGGTCACGATGCCGGTCACCCATCTCTTTCACTAAGTATTTACACTTACCATTTCTTACTTTCATAGTAAATGTCATGGTTTTCTACAAAGAAAAATAGGAACAAATCGAATGTGGCGTAAAGGATGTTACAAAATTAAATAATAGGTCTTTACCTATGAAATTGCCGTTTTGCAGTACTACTACAGTTGCCAGTAGGCCATTTGAAATCAAAATAATTTTTGTTTGGCTAAGTATTCTAATTTCAAATTAATTTTATTTTAAAAACATGGAATTGTTTTTCCAAAAGTAGTCATTTGTTTATTGATTAGTGTTACATTTTCATCGCATTTCAATCTTTTTTGTCATCATGGATATGTTAAAAATTCGAGTAATTATGGAATATGAGTACCGTCGTGGCAGCATCGCGGCACAAGCGGCACGCAACATCAACGACGTTTACGGAGCTAACACTACAAACCAACGCACCACCTGTTATTGGTTTGCTCGCTTTCGTTCTGGAAATTTCGACCTGAAAAATGAACCTCGCGGTTGTCCGAAAACTTTGGTCGACAATGACGAATTAAAGGCGATTGTGGAAGCTGATGATAAACAATCTACGGCTGAATTAGCAGCAGCTTTCGACGTTAGCGTCAAAACAATATTGGTCCATTTGCGTCAAATTGGCAAGGTAAAAAAGCTTGACAAATGGGTGCCCCACGAACTCAATGATCGCCAGCGCGAAGTACGCGTCGAGACGTGCCTTGCACTGCTCAACAGACACACAAATGAAAGAATTTTGAATTGCATTGTTACCTGCGATGGAAAATGGATTCTGTTTGATAACCGCAAGCGCTCAGCAAGTTGGTTGGATCCTGGTTAAGCACCTAAACAATGCCCTAAACGAAAACTTACCCCTAGAAAAGTGATGGTCACTGTTTGGTAGTCTAGCGCCGGTGTGATTCATCACAGCTTCTTACCAAACGGGGTGAGCATTACTGCAGATGTGTACTGTGAAGAACTGAACACAATGATGGAGAATCTGGCACATCTCCAACCAGCATTGGTCAATCGCTCGTCTTCGCTGCTCCTGCACGACAACGCGCGACCTCATACTGCACAGCAGACGGTCTCCAAGTTGCAAGAACTGGGGTTGGAAGTTCTCCGTCATCCGCCGTACTCACCAGACCTTGCGCCTACAGACTACTACTTTTTCCAGAATTTGGATAACTCCTTGGCGGGAAAAAAATTCAATACCCGAGAGGCAGTACAAAATGCCTTTGAAGAATTTGTTGCCTTCCGTCCAGCTGATTTCTTTAAGAAGGGCATCAATAAACTGCCACTGCGCTGGCAAAGATGCATTGATTGCATGGGTGATTACTTCGATTAATACAAATAAAAAATACATGAAAAAAAATCCTCTAAATTTTTTCATACAAAACGGCAATTTCATAGGTGAAGACTTAATATTTTACATACTAAACATGGGCAGAAAATTGCCAAAAACAAAACCAAGAAGTTTCCACTTTTTGTCCTGACTGTTTTAATAGGAAACATCGTTATAAGGTTTTTTTTATATTTTCCTACATTAATAGTATAAAAATATTGTTTGAGTTATCTATGTAGTCTGGCAAGGAATGTATTATTTCTTTCTTCTAACGAGAAGAGAAATGTACGTTTGATTTTATATATTTTTAAATTTAAATTGTGCCAAAAGACTTAGTAAGCGTATTATAATGTTTTGTAATTTCTATACAATACTAAAATACTGAGATATTAAAATAAATAAACATATTAAAAGTTCCTAGTAAAATTTTCATATCTACTTTATTTTTCTACCATTACTCAAAAATTTTAAACAAAAGTTGAAAAACAAGTGATAAAAAATGTTCCTGGACGTCGCGCGGGTCACCATAAACGTAAACTCCGCGAACGTGTGACCGCCGGCGCTTAGCACACAGTAAAAGATTGATTTCCCTTGCCGGACATCGTCGACCGTCATGGCCCCATTAGCATAGTATGGTGCCGGTCACGGTCTTCGGTCCACGGCAGCCAATGTGTTAATATAAATTAATAAACAGATATTTATTTTTAAATAACTCAAAGGTTACAGGTTACAACTTGGTAACGAAATATAGGGACGTCGAACTTAATGTTGCCCAGCACTCGGGCATAGTAGGAAACAATAGAAAATAATTTGGTAGTAATACTCAATATCCCGTGCAAAGAAGGGTAGACAAACGCCTAGACGTGGACTTCCTTATTGCATTAATAGTGACCGCAGAGGAATCGTTCAATCAGATAACAATCCCGTTCCCGAACCAATCTGAACTAATCTCGACTATTTAACGCGACACGATGTGCTCAATTAGGATATGGCGGATATGCGGGCCCCTTGCTACTCGCTGCCAGACTGTTGGCCGCTAAAACGATACTTTGATATAAATAACATAATTCAAATTTTTAAGTCGACAAATATACTTATACTATCTGTGTACGCTTTACTATGATATTTTTTTAAGTCGATACTTGTCAGTGATTGGCAGTGCCTGAGTATTTTTCTTTTAACTTTAAGACCGAAATTATAAATAAGTAGGTATATCAAAAGATTGAATTGTGCGTGACTTTGAGTGGTTTATAAATACATAAGTTAAATTTAAAAGCTGATCTATGTCTAAACTGATATCTACACAATTAATAAAATTGAAGTATCTGTTTGTAATGTCAAAATAACAGTTTTTTACTAAATACATATGAAAGTATACACGATACCTATAATAAAAAGCCCATTTTTTAAATTTTTGTCTGTCTGACTGTTTGTTCCGGGTAATCTCCGAAAAGGTTGGACCGATTTTTACGGGACTTTCACTGATAGATAGCTGATGATATAGGGAGTAAATTAAGCTACATTTATTTTAGAAAAATAATTAGAGTTCCCCATAAATTAAAAAAAAACTGGTCACGGTGAATCAATTCGGGCGCTTAAATGGCTTATGCTGAGTAAACGATAAGAGATATAGCAGATTAATGTACTACATAATTATAGGCATTAAAAAGAATTAAAAGAAAGTCCGGGAGAGTGAATATCTATCTTCTAAGCAACGCCTACAATAAGCATTTTTGTCTTTAAAATAGCCGGGAGCGGGGGAAATTTACGCGGGCATTCTGTAGTCCACGTGAGTAAAGCCACGGGCACAGCTAGTTAAAAATAGTGCTTTAAAGAGAGTTATGTGGAATTTAAATGAAATACATTTTTTTATTATAGCTCGGTAAAGTACAATTCGAAGACAAGTGCGACCACCGAGAGATCGTTAATATAGCTATCGACAGTCGTTATTGTCATGCCAGGTTGTAAAGTCTCTCGGCAGTTGGCAGCTGGTTGATAACAAAACGCAACAAACCAAAAGAGAAACACTGTGACAGTCGTGAACCTTTTGGGTACAGATTCTTAACATCCCGCTTTATTACTGCTACCGTATATACAAATCATTTTAACAACACTGTTTTCTTGTTATAACATACCTTACTCGTTAGCCTAGTGGTCGTAAACGCGACTTCTGTTGTCGTGGTCCTAGGATCGATTCCCTGGCCGGGCATAGTGTTATTGGATTTTTCTATGAAATTCTCAGTAGCAGCTCGGAGTTTGGCTTTATGCCCGATTAATGGCAATAGGCTGAAGGCTCGCCCCCTATTACATGGAACTTAAAACATACTCGGCGAACTATGGGTGTACATTAGAATACCTCTGCCTAATCCTCCAAGGATATAGGCGCGATGGTATGTTATGGTATAACATCATAATATTATTTCTAGAAGGACAAATGCTTCACAGATGCTACTAGCTGTGACAGATCGAGAGAAATTTACGATAAATATCTAACTCGAAGATGTTATTTTAAATAGTCGAACTTTATAACATTCCCTGCTATGTACTGAGCTATTGATACTCAGTTTAAGAGAACAAGTATTTAAAAGTAAACAGCTTGGAACTGTTATCTGTAAACTGAAAAAGCTGTTTCTAAATACAACGTTCCACGTGCTGGTGTGTGACATAATAGTAAACTGTTTCAGTTTAGAAAATGCTCTTCTCTATTCAAACTTAAGGATATTTATTTTGTTAGAGAGAGAGATATCCAAAAAAGTATGACTTGGAACAAGCACTTTACTGTTTTCAATTATAGTAATAGAAAAAGATAGAATCATATAACAGACTGTTGGAACAGTTTTTTGGAAGTGTTATTTCTCTGGAAAAGGAACAGGTGGAAAACATTTACTATTTTTCCTGTTATAGCTCACCCTTACGGTTCGAGCTGATTATATTCGACATGGTACACGAGCATATTTACCAACCTTTCAAGAACTCCTAACAGTAACACTTTTAATTATAGGTATTACAAAGTAGGTACATTCTATAAAGGTTTAACGTTAAAGCCAAATCTCATCTGATGTTAAGTGACGATGGTACTCAAGATGGTGACACACTAAGCCTTGAAACTGGCTCTCAAGTGGTGCTTGCGACAAATCTTCAATTTGAGGGTGGTAGCTAGCCAGGCAGTCATTCCATATTGCCTTAACGCTATAATATGGTTTAATCACGATGTTTTCCTTCACCGAATACTCTAGCTCATTGTAGGGATTTGAACTCACGTCGATCAATGCGGTGTCCGTAAACGTCCATGCCACTGAGCCATTGCAAACCCGCTTAAGGTATTATAATGGCAAGTAAATTAAATCACATCGAAAAAAAACTAAGCGATTTAATACATTTTCAAAAGCCCGATACGCTTCTTGTATGCCCGAAAATCAATATTAATGTGGTAATGTTGTAAAAAAAGTGTTTAAGATACAAACGTATACAGATAAAGAACCTAAATAGGTGATGTTATGCATCTCAAGTGAATCGAATAGATACATATTATTTGTGTGCGAACAGTTCTGGGCATAATTTATAAGCTACCGACATTCAGTTGTCTTAAAACACTTGGTACGTGATGAGCACCAAACATTTTTTATTTAGAACAAAACGTGTAAGTAATTCTAAGTTTTGAAATACAATAGATACGGTTGGAAATGAAGTGCATGGCTTAACAGTTCAGTTTATACACTTGAGGAGTTTTCTTGTGTTTTTAAAATAGCTAAGAATTTGTATTTTAAATAATTGGGTATGCACAAAAGACAAAGATTAACAAATTTTAGTCAATTCACTCAAAAATTATATTGGAATGATTATCGCATCGATTGATTGTATTCAAGCAAAAACTTGTTTTCATCAACAAAACAGAATTGTACTAACCTTTCGATGTATTATAATAATGTTAATAAAGTGTTTCTTTGTTTGTTTGTCCCTATGCATACCTAAACCATTCATCCGACTGCGATGAAATTTTAGTGAGTTGTTGTTTGCATACACACCCGCGTAGGTTCTGTATTTGCAAAGTTTAACAATAAAACTGTGGTTGTAGTTAGTACACTCAGTTTACAATAGGTTGCGGGCAAGTCACTTCATTTCGAAGACTAGGAGAATGAAGTCTTGAACAAAAGCTAGAATATCATAATTAGTAAAAGATGTTTAAATCTACCAAATGGTATATAAATTTATGGATACTGCTTACTTTTAAAAGCGAAAATTTATTAAATTTAATTACATAAATAAAGTAGGTAAGTACTTACCTATTATCTTAACTAGCTTTGTTCATAAGAATATAAGTAATCAAATAATCATGTAAGATTATTATTCGTTTGAATGAACTGTACATACAGCCTAAGGAAAATTCCCACACAAGTCTTTACTAATTGATTTTCAAAGGTTAATTTTTCTTATAGGTAGTGCCTTTCGAGCTACTAGAGATAGACAGCTTATTACTAAGGTAAAACAAGAATGTTAGACTCTAACCAGTTGCAATAATTTTGAAATAAATTTTCAAAAACATCCTTAATGTTTATAGAGAAACTGCACACGGTGTACAGTGTTCTTATAGGAACGATTTAATCGGTTGATGCATCCACATTTTGAAGTGTATAGTATGATACAATATTAACACATTACCAGCTTAAAAATATTTGCTATTAGTGTTGTTGATTGTTCCCATCGGTACTCTCAGTGGCACTTTTTATTTTAATTTAAGTAAATTTTAAATTTAATTTTCTTCATTAAATGCTAAAATGTTGTGAAAATTTAAACAATGGTAGATTATCGATGCATTATCAATATTATTGATTTTAAAATAAATTAAAATTAGATATAGTTTATCAAATTAAATTTTTAACAGTTCCTACATTCATAACCCTAGCTAGCGAGACGGTTGCAGCCGCGCATATTGTTGAAACAAAATCTCAACGAACTTCTGTGCAACCTTTTAATTACCCAGTAACCAATTCTTTCTTGCACAACTTTGGTGAATTATACCGTGTACTAATTTTTTTCATTTATTTTATTACCACATGAAATGGTTTTTATTACTATTTAGAATTGGCCTATGGTTAATTCTGAAGCGACGCGTCGAAGCGTTTATGTAGTTTTTCACAATATGTATAATGCTCACAATCCGTTCAGGCCATATGCCCTTTATTTTGTTGATTACATAATCTATGAAATATTTAACAGTAGACGTATTATTGTAGATTTATAAGTAAATGTTTGCATTACAATTTATATAGGCAGGAGTTTGTAACAATCTAGACACTTTGGAACATTTTAAACTAGACGATAAAAACAAATTACAATATTTATGAAGGGACGGATATAAGAATTTAATTCTAAGATCGGTTTTCATGGAATTTTCCATGATGAATCTATTATATACAAATAAATTATTGGCTGAACAAAACGGTCATAAATACATCTGAAAGTCAAATTCTAAGGTAATTTGTGACGATTTTGTTACTCATTTAATATGCAAGGAATATAAAGTACAGACTGAATTGTTTACAAGTGTTGTGGAGCCAGCTGCGAATCAAGATCATCTGACTATCAAAGTGCGACGGCCATGTTGCCGATATAAGGCCAGTGTTGTTTATTCATTAGTATGCCTATAACACGCAGAACTAGACGAATTTACATATTTTTACCCAAACGAGTGTTTTTTTGCTTGTCCTCGGCTACAAGGATAGTATAGAAGGATGGATAACTGTGACGTTAATAACTACTTTTATAACGAGTATATTAATGTGGTTTAGTTTTGTGTGAAATTATTACTAAACCTTATTATTTTTAACAAAAAGATCTTCAATAATTTAAAAAAGGAATATAGATATTTGAGTCCTCTATAGTAACAGTATAGGTAGTTTCAGACATTTTGTCTACTAGGAGCATCGTGAATACTTTGAACGTTCTGGAAAAGGATCAGTCTTATAATAAGAAATATTTTACATACTAGCTTTGAATGAATGAGAAAAACGTTATAGATGTACATAATAATATCAATAATATTAGTACATGTTAACGTGTATATAACTTCATGTGATAATTAGTAGATGCTGCAGTTTATCAAATCCACCAAGGATTGGTTTTAGATATTTAGTAATGTATGTTAAAGATAATTCAAACCATCACTAACACATTGTGAAAATAATATATTAAATTAATTTTTCTAGACGATTCTTAACTAATACTTTTAATAGAAATTCTAGAAGAAAATAAAAAATAATAATTTTAGTAACTTCTAACATCTAAAAATGAAATAAAAAATAATAATAATGAATGGTTAGATTTATTTCAGAATATCTTTACGGAAATGGGTAGACTTAATAATTTATTTTTTAATATGGCTTTTTGCTTATGTAGGCAATTTGAAATAAAAGCCAGTTGGTTGTAAAGGGTGAATCTTTGGAATTTAGTTAATTTGCAATTGTTGATTTTGAAGCGCGATATCTATTCGATAGTAACACTGTTTTTATCAAGATCTATACGGCGCGTATTGTTTGGACGTGACTTTAAAATTATTTTGTACACGTTCGTGTGTGATGAATTATATTGTAGGTACATATGAACATACTAAAATATACATTTGTAATAAAGATCTTGTTTACTGGCTCTACCTTTGATTAAAGTGTAGATAAGTCAGTGTGGTGTCGAATTCACAACGTCTTTGTATTGGATTACGCTTAAAGTATTATGTTCTTTGAGATTTCAATATTTATATCGCCTTGCTTCAAATACATTTAATCTACCATTGTCTTGTTACGAGATAAGATTTTTTTTAAATCAAAAATAACTCACGTAGACCTATGTTACTTTTAAATCCAGGGTACTCTACTTGAGGCTGTCCGACTGGTGGAATACCTCCCTCCACCTTACAGAAGATCGCAGCCAAATAACCCTGTGTTGTGTTCCTGCGGTGAGTAGGTTTTCTAAAGCTCCTTGGGGCAGGGGGCTCTAGGTCGACAATGCGCTAATGATATCTATGGTATTACACATGTTCATTCATATACAACGGTAGCTGTAAGCTTGTTTGCCATCTTTGTTGTATAAATAAAATGCGTTTTCCATAAATGACAAACGCTATATTTTATTATTTTTAAAATTTATATTACTAATAACACGTTAATAAATAATTCAATGCCGGACGGTAGCTTTAATAGTTAACAATATTGTTGATCAACAGTCGAAAAATAAGGTAGTAATTTCAAAATTAGTCTACATCCAATGTGTACCTACAGGGAAGGACGCAAATAAATTCATTGATAAAATAATCTATAATTTTGACAGATTCATTAAAAATAATTGTTGACTGGTGATGCGGTTATATACAAATAGGTATCAATAAAGTATAATGAATGTTAACATACAAATATTAATGACGTAAAATGCCTTATAAGCAGCTTATTAATGTTTCTATTCTAAATTGTATAAATTAAATGTTCAGAGCTCGGCTTAACTTACTTTTAAGGAAAATTCTGTAGTTAATAGTTGATATACGAAAATTTTACAACGTGACAGGTTTATAATATTTATACGTTTTAAGTAACTAATTGATCTGTAGTAAACCTAATGCGTGATCAGTGGATTACTCTTTAGTATGGAATGGATCCTACTCAAGATAACTCAGAAATAGGTTGTTTTTCTTCAAAGATTAGATTTACAAAGGAAAGTGTAGCGTTACTTCTGTCGCAGAAAAAACTTGTACTTGTTCTTTTTAAACCCAGTTTGATACATCTTTACAGAATTATGCTACTAATGGGGGAAAAAATTAAAAATCATAAATATTTAATTATTTTTGTGTGCATGAAAAAAATTAAGGTGAACGACACTGGCATAAAGATTGATTGGTTATTTAATTAAAAAAGTTAAAATGCGGAAATATAATAAGCAACCTCAAAAAGCATTCAATGTGAGGATGGCTTCATTCCTCGCGTACCTATTTATAGTGGTAATGAAAATATCTGGGCGGGGCAGCACGAGCGCGGTTTAACCACTAGATTGTTCGAACGGTGTATGCCACTTTAGACTTTACTATTCAACTCTTTTCTATGGATAATTGAAATTTGCATTGAAATAAAGAGTGCATGTATTTGTAAATAGATCTTGTGTATGCAGGCAGCTAATTGTAATTATCGAGTTGTTTAGACCGGTAGAATATCCGAGTCTGGGAATGTATTAATGAATTTTTCGGAATTGGCGCAACCATCGGCTAACGGTGAACTAAAACGTCGTGAGTATGTACTATAGTGAAAATAAAAGAACTGTTGATTTCTCGGCGTTTCAAATTGCTAATACGTTGTGGACTTGGGTGGTGATGAAGCCTGTGCTTACACTCGGAAAGAGGCCTTTGATTTGTAGAGGGATACTTTTAGGCTGATATTATAATGTAACCGGAAGCTCGTAAAACTATATAAAACACAAGTCTTAAATGACAAGGAATCAACGTACAGTTGAAATTGCTCAAGCTACAAATAAAAAAACTTACTAGTTGATACATGATCCAACTACTAATAAGGAAAGATTATTTATGCTTTAATTTTAAGGAGTGGAAAAGTAGGTGAACTTTAATAAGAATCCCGTCAGTTGTGAAGAGATTGCATCGGACCTGAATTATAAGAACTTGCTATATATATAAAAGACAGATTACAGATTACAGATTTTCATACAAATTTTGAAATAGATATAATTTCTCTTAAAGTGTACATTCGAAATTACCCCTTTAGGAGTGAGAACTAATGAACAATGGGTCTATTAAAGTCAAATCCATTATCAAATGTTTGTTCTATGCGTTAATGTATTTCACTCATTAAAATATTTCTACATTTCATTTTCATTTCTTTATGATGAAACTAGAGGTGTGCCCGCGGCTCTGCACGCGTTTGTTATAACTCAGTAATTATTGTCATCCCTGTAATTTTATTTATAATCATATTATTGACAATTCATAATTAGTCTATCAATTATGGAATATTTTCCCAATATAAAATGTCATCAAAATCGGTTAAGAATTAAAGATATTTTAAATTTTTGGATTTTTTTAACGATTCGTAATAGTGTTATTGAAGTTTACCATAGCCTATCAATCAGGAATTGGTTTATACTTCTCGTATACAAAATGTCATCAAAATCGGTAAACAATTAAAAAAAAATGTTTTAGATTTTTTTATGTTTTCTGAAAGTAATATTGAAAATTCTTACCTCGTAATTGATCAGTAACATAAGCATCCCGTGTATAAAATTTCATAAGAATCGGTCAAGTCGTCTTTGAGTTAAATCCGGACATACAAACAAACAGACAAAGAAAATTAATGGCATATTCGTGATCAGTGTCGTTCATACAGATACAGATATATTAATATAGATATGTATATACTTACATTTAAGTAATGACAATTTCCTCATATAATTATATTTTTAAAGATAAATTATGGGATAGAATAGTCACCCGCCCCAGCTTCGCACGGGTACAATTTACAAAGTGGTGTTTTTTATGATTAAATACTGCGTCTAGACTAGTGGTTCTAAACGCGACTGCTATGCTCGAGGTCCTAGGTTTGATTCCCAGGTCGCGCAAAGTGTTATTGGGTTTTTCTATGAAATTATCAGTAGATGTTCAGAGTTTGGCTTTGCGCCCGATTAATGGCAATAGGCTCGCCCTCTCTTACATTAGACCTAAAACATACCCGGCGAACTATGAGTACACCTCTGCCTAACACTTCGGGGATACAGGCGTGATGGTATGTTATGTAACTTCATATTTACGAACAGTGCGCTTAGCTCGTGACGTGCAGTTCACCATAGGTGGGGAGTGCCGGCCAACCGACCGCGACTGGTTTCGCTGAGAGGGATTTCTTAGATCGCGCGTAATTATAAATTCATGATATCTTCTATGGTATTCATTTAAATGGAAAACTGTAAAAGACAATTTTTATCTACATTAAATGCCCAAGTTTGAAATTGGAGAAAGTAGCTTCGCAAATAACGTAATATTTAAAAATTATTGTGTTGAAGATAAAAATGGTCATTGTGCGTCAGGAGGTTAGGAGGTAGACATATACCATCGCAAATTTCTCTCTAAGCTTTTTAAAGAACTACAATTCTTTAGAACATTATTTTGATGTATCTCATAAAGTTTAGCTAGCGTAAACCATGTAACCGCCCGAAAATCATTTTTTGACGACTTGTTACAAATAATTGAATTTTCTTTACTATTCAAAATCATAATTGGAATGTATTGTATACATAAGCTTTCCGTAAAAACTTCTCTAAATGTTAGTGAAAGCCGCATCAAAATTCGTTAAGTAGTTGAAAAGATCTAAGCGTACACAGGGACAGACAGTGGGAAGCGATTTTACGTTATACTGTCATAGATAGATTTAAAATTATAAAATATTCACAACATTGTAACAAGGTGGAATACAACAGTATCATGACGATGCCGCGATAGCACAACACGGATTATAATTATCACTAATCTACGTCTTTGCCCTTTGTTAGTAAAACGATTAAAATAATAATCACGACTTTAATACTAAATAATAAGACGTTTCTCTTCCCTTTTCTTGTAATCAGGTACCAGAGGTAATAAACGGTTGTTTTAAACCTTAACGGATTTACCTACTTTGTCGTCGACTTGTGGCAAATAGCAAACAAGATGTTAAGTTATGAGCGTTCGCTACCTACCTGCATTTCGGCTCAACTTGAAATCAATCAAGCACACGTCCTGCTACTTTTACAGGCTTGTATTTAATTTTCTTTGTTAGTATGGGTCAAATTTTGCGTTAAAACTGTTACCTCCTACCGATGGAGCTGAAATTTTCCATACACGTTTAGTTTGGATGACAATGCATGGTTAGCTAAATTATGTCATCATAAATCCAATATGATTGACTCCCAATGACGGCAGATCATTTGTTTTTTATGCACCCCCATGATATGGATATCGAATGAAAGGGTTTGCTAAGAAGAAAACGAAAAAAATATTAAGTAATTGAAATTAAAAAAGAACAAGCTTTTATTAATTATATCAATAACTGTAAAAGCTTGTAGAGCAATTAAAAAAGTGAGGAAGGGGAATTTAAGCTAAATAAGTTTATGGAGCTTTTAAAATGATTGAAATATTGAATAAAACATTATTAAAAAAAATGTTTGTGATATCATAGTATTTTTCTGGTGTCGTAACCGTCCATAGGCTGCGGTGACCTTACAATCAGACGGACCGCATACTTGCTTGCCATCATCGTGGTATAAAAATGGTATTTTTTTATGTGAGTTGTCTGCTATTGCTTTAACGACGTAGTCACGCTTGCTTCTGGGCTTTTAACGTTTCAGAAATTCTTTCAGAATTTCAATTATCTTATTTTAATAGATTTTTGATAATAGAAAAATGAAATTCCATCCAAATGAAATCAAATATGTATATACAAAACAATATACCTATATTCCATTTGAATAATGATCAAAATGTATCAAACTCGTAATAAAATATATTTATTTTATTACGCATTTTACAGACCTATGTGGATAATTTCACAAATGATTTTAATTTACTACTATGTAGATTGTAGATAGCCACATAAATAAACTCATTTTATTCTTATTATTTTAAACAAGCTGTGTACTAGCTTTCGTAGGAATTAATGCAGTTTAGTTAATTTAATATAATTACTAATATGTACCTACCTAATAAAGAAATACATGTGGGAATAAAGAATTAATTATTAATATCTACAAAATAATTCTTATGGCCTATAACATAATTCATGTACATAAGTTAAACGTTTACAGACAGGTAGTTAAGTACTCGTAGCAATATTTATTATCTAAATGCTTAATTGGCGTATGCCTTACCTTGGTATGATTTAGTGTTCGTACGATATCCAGTGAACACACGACCTTAGTGTGACATCACGTCCTATGTGTCATATTTACATAAACTTTACACATATGACATATCGCTGACGTCAAATAGAGGTCATGTGTTCACTTGATACTCATAACAACAAATTAGATTAGAAAATAGTTTTAATAAATGCATTGGTATGTTTTGAACGGTCTGTGCAGTAAACAGGAAAATGAGCTCCAAATGAACGGAGATTTTGAAACAGTCACAAGAAGCGGCTATTGTCACCGGCGCGAGGCAGCGCGGCGCATTCGTGATGTCGTGTTGATTAGAAATGCGTCTACCTATAAGTTACGATGCTCGTCGCATCACAAATCAATTTCACAAATTGAAACATGACTGCTGGTTGGCACAATGCTCGTTTTTTCGTATCTGCTCGCCCTCCATTTCACGTGGGTGATTGAACTTCTAATTGGCAATGAGGACTGTCGTTGGATACGCGTATTACCTTCATCACGATGTTTACGAATTTCTTACGAAATAATATTTATTTCGGGGAACAAGCTCATATACGGTTGCTTGATTCCAAACAAAGCATTACTTGTATCTAATATAGCAACTAAATTAACGATACCTATTTACATCTAATAATGTTAACTGAGCAATTCTTATCAATTCTTATGTAATTGGTTCCTAGGAAATAGCTCTAGCGATTTGAATGAAATCTTGTATTTAGGTTTTGTTTTATCATCCGAATTTATATAAATACATATCTAGGTCTTTATTCAAGACACCGTGCAAAGCTTGGTTACTCAGATGTTGTTGTTACTTAGCACTCAGATAGAACAAACAATTATTTTTGTAACATAAATATTCATTAAATTCATAAATCCACCCTGTGCGAATATTGGAGACATTTATATAAAACACAAAGTAAATAATTGAATAAACAAAACTTTTATAATGTGAGCTTAGAGTGTGTTTTAAAAATGACTTGCTTATTTAATAATAATAACATTTGAAATGTTGATAGCGTAGTCGTAAGCCGCGTCACAGTACGTATGCGGGTTCAAATTCTACGAGCTTGAACGGTGTTGAAGAAAATATCGTGCTGAAAGCAAAATATGATAGTAAGGTATTTCCTAGGACTCGCAGGTTAGTGTTAGAAGCATAGATTTAGAAGACTTTATTGGGTTTGAGGTGTTGTTTGCATAACATTCCTGCACTTGGACCATTATCGCCTCATTTTGTCTGCGTTTTAAATTACCTAATTCTAACCTCTGTCGTATATAGGTATTTTTAATATAGTCTGTTATTTTATGATTTGAGTTAAGTAACATCAAAATGTATTACATTATTGACCTTCTGAATGAGTCGTATAATTATATTAATTGTAGAAGTAAAGATATACGTTTAGTACAATCTTCAATTTAATACCTATACCATTTTAAATAAGTAGATATGCTTTGTTGTGTTGACAGCTTATTAAAGATTTCGAATTAAAAAAATCTTATACTGCTGCCATGAGCTAAGGATTCATCTTTGGATTTTGTGAATAGGGGAGAATATTGAAAATGATATGGTCCAAAAGATCACAATTGTCGTTGCTCTATGAAAATTAATTGGTTATTCAGACGGTGATTCCTTTTTTTTTTGTTATAGTCCTATATGTCGTATCTTTACTTTGAAATATTTTTAAATGGAACCGAGCGTTGCTATAGTAACATGTTTCAACGTTTACCTCATTAGAGATCGGGCGCGCGTTGTCTCAAGTAATTTGAGAGAAAACAAAATGGCTGCCTGTGTAAATTACCATATTTTTAGTAAAATTGACACTTTGCTATTATCTACCGGTCGGGCACCGCATTCGAGTCAACGCCCTCAAACCATCCGGATCTAATTACATAGTGTCATTAACATTGCGGAGACGGCACGTCCGCCTAGGAAATGGAATCGAATCATTAGTAGTTTGATTACAAAAAAGGCTTAATAGAAATATAATAACGCTGGACGGAGAAGAAATTGTAAAAAGATTGTAGAGTGATCCAATAATTGGCGGTTATTTGTCGATACGGTTTGGAGCGGGTAATGGGTTGGGACGCTTCGACGTGACTCCAGAGCCTTTGGGACCCCTCTGCCCTGCCGCCGAGATATTACTGTTTAGCGCAATTTGCAGATCGAACGTCTTGCTCATGCCTTTGATCTACATATCACAGATATATATTAATAGTAGGTAATCTAATTCGATTAACATTCCATAATCTTTATTCTATATACCGTTTTTAGACGTTATGGTACAATGGTTTATTAATTTCTATAATAAAACTACGCGTACTGAGCGATAGTGAAGGAAAATATGGCAAGGAAATCTGAATGGTTCAGAAATGTTCTCGCAGGTCCCCTAGGGTACCAATTCCTCGATTATCAACGCGTCGTGAATTAGCGTAGTAAGTAAGTATAACAATATTATACCATACCAATAACATCGACTATCTAAATCCAAACTAATAAGCATATATTTTAAGTTACTAAACACGGACTATGTCGGCAATCAAACAACTTTTAATGCTCAAAGAGGTGTAAAGGGTCAAAGTATTTTAAGACTTGAAACACCCAAGCCAACCTCACCAGCACGTGGTGTATCCAGCCGAGTAACGAACGTGAAAAATGGCGATAGCGGTGTGGTAAAGCCCATTAGGTATAGGTATACCTAGTAATTCGCGCATGCGCAACGCGTTTCAGGACCAGTCAGTACATATCCAATTATCCAGTTATATTTATGCGAGCCGGCATCACAGCCAATCTTTTTAGACTATACTTTGTTTACCACCAAGCACTATTCTGTCGCAACTACGTGCTATACCAACTTATTTTTTAAAAAACACACGGACAATACTAAAATCCTAATGTTCTGAAATGAACTAAAACTAAAACAATCGCAAATATTCATCCTGTGCTTTAATCGAAGCTATGATTCACAGGACTACAAATATATTAAGAATAGATTATCTATATTTGTATTTAATACTAATTAACTCAGTCTTAGCAGAAACCAATTAAAATATATTGAATAATAAGTCGCTCCAATAAAAAAGGACATGAAATAATTTATACCGAGGATTTATCGGCAGCTGCAACAAACTGTACACAATTTGCGTAAAGCCTTAACCTTCCGACAACTCATTGCATTTTAGAAGACTTTTTGTGCATCGGCAGATAAGCGTACGAGCGTGAAGCCTGGAGGTCAATGTTTATATAAAGTAGTTTACACGTAATTTTTAAGGTTAGTGTTAGATATATTGAGTAAAAACGGAGTAAGAAAAATTTCTACGTGACGTTTTGCTTTTGCCAAATCCTTCATCTAATACGGAATGGTTTTGTCTGTTTAGTTTCTTATAAAATGTACTTAAAATACCTTAGTCTGGTTTATTTACTATGAAGCTTTGTTTTAGGGGTGGATTATGTAATGCAAAATCGTAATTGAATCTTGGTAAATAAGGCTCGGTAAATATTTTTCGGTTTTCTTTTCCCAAATTGTGGTAGCATATACGTTCCTATTGCTTGTCCTACTGACAAGGAAATACCTTATTTTTTATCTGAAGAAATATTTTACCACATAATATGAAATCCTTTAGATTTAGTACCACCCTTTATTTGATTGTTAACGTGATAAATGTAATGTTTGGTATACAGGTAGGAGAACTAGGGATTTCTTAAAGATTTTAAAGAACCATTAAATATTTATTTTTATAATGATTTTCTAGGGCAGGCGATAAATGAATTATCAATTTTCAATATCTGTTTATTTTTTCATGTCATATATTTTTGATACATGTCTTTGAGGTCAATAATAAAAACAAATTTCAGAAGATTAGCTTTTAAAGTTGTACTTGACTTATTCTCAATAGGTCAAAGATAAACCTTCATACAAACAAAATATCTAATTTTAATAAAGGTTAAAATATTAATTTACTATTTTTGATTATTTGAGATTTATTTATTACAAAAAAATCTTAAGTTTTGTAAACTCTGTATTGATTATCGTATTGTTTTTTAATAGTGTTGTTGTCATGTAGTAATTTAGTAACATTGCAATGTTAAAATGTTGAAGTCATTTAATTAATTTGAAGTGTTATTAAAAAAAGAAGCGACTTGACTGAAAGAACATATAAGTTTTAAGGAAATAGCTCAATCAGACGCTAATACTATTTACGCTACGCTACTATCTACTCGTTATCGATCAATTATGTTATTGTAGATTTTAAAACATGACAATAGCTTCAAAAGGCTTGTCTGTAATCCGCTTTCACAAATGCTACATTGATACCTACGTACACCTAAAAATAGATCGTAAGTGGTAAATAATCTAGTTTCTATTTCTTCTTGAGGTACCCTACCTACGTAATTATCGTTTTTATTAGAGTTTAGTATCTACATAATTTTCAATATTTCAATATTAAATGACTATTGATTTATAGATTGTAGTAATAACCATTATTAAAGATTTTTTGATATTGCAATTTTGTTGTTGTTGCCTGCTTTAAGAACTCGCTACATAAACTTCTCTCCTTACAAGAAGATGTAATGCTCAGCTTTAGAACGTACGTACGAGTACAAGCCCATAAAACAAAATGGGATATCATTCGAAAGTCTATTAATAAATATTATGTGCATTGGCTCATTATGATATAAAAAAATCTATTACAATTTTTATTAGTTTTTATAACAATAACTAAATCAATTTAATATCTTGCAAATAAAATTATTAATCATAGGTACGCTTGCAGAGGACCTGAAAAAGCTTTTTACAATCATTGGATTCAATGAAATTGGTTTGCATTTCTACCGCTTCGCGTAAGATAACCTGTTTTTTTTCTTAAAAGAGGAGGTACTGAATTCGATTGTAGGTATATCTTTTTATGGATGTTCAGTTATAACGATTGAAACGATTTAGATGTTTTTTTTAAAGGGGTTTTTGGCATTGGATCGTGGACTTCGAAGATACACCAGGGAACTCCTCAAAATGATTGAAGTTGGTTTTTTTTGTAAAAAATTGTGTAATATGTTATTATTGAATATATAGTGTCAGCGGTTCATGAATATTTTTATTTATTGTAGTTTATAACAAGTTTAAAACAAAACCATTTTCTCTACATACTTATGTTTTTTTAGCCTCTTATTCTTTAACGTAAATCAAAGGGTTAATTAATTTGTTCCGTTTATTTATGTAATCTTCCAACTTTAACTTTACTTATTAACATTAGTAGATAACGTTTGTATGTGCGCGATTTTCTCATAAATTAGACGACCTGTTTTTATGATTCTTTTACTGGGGCAATTTACTTATAGACTTATGTGAAGGTGTTAGTATAAAAAACATTAAGGTGATGCATGTATTATTGTGTTCAATGTTGTTGTTTGACGAAGTCGGTGTGATTTTATTTTAAAACTTTTTATTCGTCGAATTTACTTCTAACCGCATCGATCGCTTATTGCCTGATCAGCCTACTTACCGACATGATATCGATATAAAAAAATCTTTTGTTGAACAACAAAAAAAACATTTTCTGTTAGGCACGTCTTATATATTGTATTACACAATGAGGTAATTAGTTGGTTCACTAACGGGAACATTTTTTCCTTAGCATTAGTTTTACTTCATTGTGCGTTTGTAATTTAATATTTTTTGTAATGAACCCTTGAGTCGGTGAGTGGGTGGTTAAAAAAAATCTAAGTACCCACCTACCTACGCATTTGTTTGTAAAGCAAGGCGAATATTCGATTTAGCTTCAAGTGATATCGTTTACTTTATATGGTCAACATTGGATAACACTCATTTTGAAAAATGTACTGGAAACCTTGAAACCCGTAACATATTTGCTGACATATAATTAACAGTTCATAGTATATCTTATTTACTTTAAGCAAACAAATTTGAAACTTTTTTTTGTAAAACTTCCAGGAATCTTACCACGTGAACTCAACGAGATTCTCCTTTCATTGTACTGGTAATTCTTATATCTATAGGTATGTATTACTGTATCTATAACAGTACTGACTAACTACTTATTTTGTTCTGCAATTGTACACGTATCTTGATACTTATTATATCATAAAGTAAACGCTTTTCTTTTTTTATTATAGAAAAATATGTAATCTACACAATGAATAAAATTGAAGTGTCTCTTTGTAATGTTAAAATAACAGATTTCTAATAAATAAATATGAAAGTATATACGATAGCTATAACAAAAAAAAAAAAACATTTAAATTTTTTTGTCTGTTTGTTCCAGGTGATCTCCGAAACGGTTGGACCGATTTTGACAGAACTTTCACTGGTAGATAGCTGACGTTATAAGAAGTAACTTAAGTTACTTTTATTTTAGAAAAAAAATTAGGGTTCCGCTTAAAAAAGCTGGTCATGATGAATCAATTCGGGCACTTAAATAGCTTACGCAGAGTAAACTATAAGAGATACATATATCAAATTAATATACTACATAATTGTAAACATTAAAAAGGCCCACAAAAAACTCTGTGACAGTATTTGTCTATCTTCGAAGGAACACCCACAATAAGCATTTTTGTCTTGTCTTTAAAATAGCCGGGAGCGGGGGAGAAAGATTCGCGCGTGTGCCCGATCGGTGGCATAATGTAGTCTACGTGAGCGAATCCGCGGGCACAGCTAGTTGATAAATAAAATAAAAATTTTAAATGCCTCTGCATTGTAATGGAACGTACATTATAAATCAAGTTTCATGTAGAGCTAAACATTTTGAAAACTTTTGGTTTGTATTAAAATATATTTAGTATAATTATGATAATATAAATAAATTAATATTTACTTTTGGTAATAATGTGTTTGCAGTCCATGTAAGTACTTACTTAATATAAATTCTTTATTTTTAAGATTAATCCAGCATAGACGGTAGTTTTAAAAGCTTTTACCTACTAACTGAGTTTTATTTGAACTAGAATCATGAAGTATAAAATTAACATACCGATTTTACTACTTACATGAAAATAGATGAAAACAGCTCACAGGAGGTCTTTGCAACTGCATGTATACCTAACATATAAATACTGGTTATTACCTACTGAATGCTATTAACATTGGGTACAAGGTTAGAAGATATTGTCTAATCCTATATTAACCTCATCATTTGTGATTTCAGGTTATTGAATGTGGTGAAATTAAATATAGATAAAATCGTTAATTTATGCTTATTATAACAGTACGGCGTGCCGTTACGATCGTTTTAGTATTTATACTAGATATTCAAATCGAAAAATAGGTAATCGTACATAAACTAGCAATCTGTTATCTTTTAATAATGCAGTGTTTCCCTGTACATTGTAAAGAAGTTATATTTACAAAAGATTTCACCTCCCACGAAGCGGAATGTATTAACATAAAAAAAATCATTTTAAATTCGTCTGACACCTTGCAAATGAACTGAGACGTAGAAAGTCTCATTGTTTTAGATAAACACAGGTATGCGTTATACAAAGGCATTGTAAAACTCAAATCTTTGTTCTATACATTCTAAATTACATTCAATGTGTTTATCAGCCCTTGTAATTTTTTAATTCTTTGAGTCGTACTTCCAGAGTACTAGCAAAAAACGATTTAAAATTTTTTGTAACTTTAAACGCATATAAATAAAATAAAAATGAATAAAAAACTTAGGATAAAGGAACCAAGGAAAAACATAACAAAAAAAACATAAATCAATAATATAAATATTGCATTTATTTCAACGAATTTAGCAAATAATATAACTGTAGATAATAATTATAATAATACTATCAGTTTACAAGATTTTCAAATCTTTCTCTGTTGAGACGTCATTTTAACGTTTAAAAATACCAAAAAAGTAAAATCACTGGCTGGCACAGGTTTCTTTTCAAACAACTATTTAGTAATAACGTCATCTGAATAACAATAAATGCAGATCGCACATAATTAGGATAAAAATTAAATTATACAAATAAAAATAAAATTATTGGAAGTCGTATTGGAGGCAAATTCACTTTTAATGTATACCGTCCCTAATAGACGAGAACACATTTCACTACATTCCAAAACAAAATAATAATAGTAAAAAAGAACAAAAATAAATACAAACATAACATTAAAAAAATTAACAAAGTGATATGCAAATAACAACATTCATAAGTTTCGACTTACTTTTTAATACGTGTGTATATTTGGTTCAAGTAATATTCGTATTTGCTATTCGATGTGTAGATTTGCATTATAAAGATTAATAGAGACGTATCGAGACGCTAGAAGGAGACAGAAGGTAAAACTTTCCATATAATAAATAATAGAATAAAAGCGTCACCCGCGGCGCGTGCGACGCATGCTCATTCGCGCAAAGCGTGCGCGACCCGTATACGTAGCAAATATTAAAACTTGAAGAAAATATTTGCATATCGCCTAACTCCCTAATATCGACCCACTCTTATGTAAATGCGTTGGTAGAATGGCAAAAACTGCAGCCGGCGGGACCCCACACGCCACCAAAAACATCATTCATTATTATTATGTAAAATTGTAAACCCCCCTATGTTATGTCTGTATATATTTTTGAACTTTAGTCTCGCGCACTCAGCTGAGACACATACAAAAATATCCATAGTAAACTAATAAGATACAATTATATCACAAGTTCTTAAGATGCCTCTACGAAACAAACAATGTATTTATATATCTACCTATGGATACGGACTGCCGAAATACATATTATTACGAACAGCGATTTATAATTTTACACTTCACTATCGTTACATCTAGTAGTATACTTTTACACGTAAATATTTACAGTGGAGTCAAGGAAAAATAATTTACAAAACACTTCAACCTACAAGGCACCTTATTTAAATAGTTATATAGACTTCAGGCTTCTCTATGACTTTACATAATACCTAACTACAATGTTAAATTCTTTAAAATATATAATTTGGTTTTCATTACAATCCTACAACAATCCACAGGTCGCTAATACCTAATAGGAGTTTTAAATATGAACAACTAGGAAGAATAATATTACGCAACAGATTACTAGTCTATATTACTACGTGTTGTTGGTCTTTAATTATTTCTTTCTTTGAATTTTGTATATAATATATATCATATATTAATATAAATTACAAAAACAATATTGATACACTACTTCTGAGAAAGTTTTTTTATTTGAGAAATTTAAATAATTGATTATTCATGTGGAGCGAAATGCATGTATACAAGATCGGTCGCATTAGATATACGACGTCCTTCACGCGTCCTAACTCCTACCATTGTTATGTTTAGTTTGCATTTCAATAGTGGCGGGTTAGACTAGGACGCCCACCGGCCCTCCACGGACCCGCCTTTTGAGGTCTCGATGACAGCGCGTGCTCCATTGCACGACACTGCAGCTGCATCCAAATCACAAATCACCCGATACTACTATTATTCTAAATAGCTAGAGGAGAAATCGACTAATTATAGAGAAAATCTTTTTAAATTAAAGTTTTTTTTGCCCATAACATACCAAATGACTATTTGAATTACAAATAATACAAATATATCTTATTGAATAGGTACTAGCGTACTGAATTCAAATGCGTTTGAATCTTGATAAGCTATTTGGCGAAAACATTGTTACTATTATCTTTTTAATTTTACAATAATTCTAGTTAGATCCTTTTGGCATACCAACAACACGTAGGGGTAAATAAAATTGTTCTGTAACACCTAAATTTTATACACATAAACGACTCACTAGTAGGAAAATAGCAACGACCGTCACGGCACCAAATGAACTTCGCTTGAATCTGATATCTCTAAAAATGTAATCATCGAGCGAAGCTCGCCGTTGCGAGGTTTTAGTATTCGTAACTCAGAATACTAAATTCAGTAGCAGTGGGAAGCGCTAAACGAGGCTAATCACGGTCAAGTGGTGCACTCACCGTTTCCAGCTAGTTGTGGTCGCATGAATGCGTTGTGTAGTTCTCCACCGATGCCACTCTCAAGTCGGGCCGCCATCTGCATGAGGGCGAGCGTGCTGTCCTCGCTTTTACTGGAGCCAGTCTCCAGGCGAGCCCGCACAGCCGCGATGTGGTTGCGCGTGAACACATGATCTTGCACAGAGTACTTATGACTGTACTTGAAGTCACACACTCGACACTCCTCCGGGGGAGAAGCGTCAGACACTTCCGATAAACCCGCTGCCAATCGGGCCTTCTTTTCTTTGGCACGTGCGTTTTGGAACCAAACTTGTACTACACGTTTCGGTAAGCCGATCTCACGCCCAAGTGCTTCACATTCCGCCATAGTAGGAGTTTTATAATCGCTAAATAATGATTTCATTATTTTCACTTGCAAGGATGACATCTGAGTACGGTATCTTTTACCAGGCTGTCGTGACGTTTGCTGTTGACCAGCGGTTAAAGGTGAGGTGGGTTCATCGTCGTCATAAAACTCCATTGTTTCAGATGCAGTATCTGAGCGTTCATCAGCGTCTGATCCCGGTCGTGATAAATCAACAGGTTTGCTGAGGTCTAAAGGTATCTCCGATTTTCCATGTTCTGTGCGTCTTTCAGAGATTTCATCGTTCCCACCGTTTTGTTGAGCGGCAGCATGGGCTTGTAACTCGCTTACATATCGTTTCATTGACTCTTCACTGTACTGTTTGATAAATTTCTCCATGTCTGAATGAAAGGGCGGAAAAATAGGGGGCAACATGGGAGCCCCCGCTTGGGAAAAATTTTGCTGCCTATCACTTTGTTGAGAACCAAAACTTGGTGTGGATTCTGTACTTAATTCTTCGTCAGGTAAAGCGTCTACGTTAATTTCACCACGCGCACATTGATCTGCATGTTTAGTACTTAAATGGCTTTCTAATGCACTCTTTACTTTAAATAGAGCTGGACAAAAAGGACATCGTTTATTTATTACTTGTGCATGAGCACGAAATTGTCCTTTCCTCTCACGGGCTCTTGTATTTTGAAACCAAACTTGCACTACTCTTTTTTTTAATCCTACTTCGCGAGCAATATTTTCAAGCATCTTTCTAGAAGGATTAGATTCGATTTGATATTTTTGATACAGATAATCTAGCTGTTCAGGCAATATAGTAGTTCTTAAACGTTTATCCTTTGGCTGTTCACCAGTATCAGTTTCTTCAAATTCATCAAATTTTCTTTTCACAACTTGTTGGTTAAGCGCTACCACTAAAGGATGACGAGCATCTTCATTTCCTAGTGAAGCATTCAGTTGCTGCAGTTGAGCATGTTGTTGTAAGATTCCAAAAGGGGAATCTGGAGGATAAGTGGGAAATAAATTCGGATTCATTATATGGACTAGCTGATGTTCTCTCCACAAATCAAATCGAGGGAAGACTAAGTTACATTTATCACATTGAAAATTTCCATCTTTTTCTTCACGAGGTTGATGGGAAAGAGGTGTCACAGGTGTCAGAGGAGCTGGAGGTGCTGGAGATACTGGGTAGGTAGGAGCCGCAGGAGTTGGTGTACGTGGCGGTGCAGGGGAAACTGGAACGTGTGGATTGTGGTGTTCTATTGTGCTTGAATTTGAATCTTCACTACTCAATGTAGCGGCGACTTGTGCAGCAGCTGCCTGAGCTTGAGCCGACCTTTTGGCATCTTCTTCTTTAAAACAATGCGTTTTTTGATGTCTTATTAGTTCATAGTAGCGTTGAAACACTAGTTGACATTTTTTACATTGGTAGTTGAGGCCAGGAGTACGTTGAAATCTATTGGCATCATCTGTTGCTCCCGCTGGAGGATCAGCAGCGGGTTGGTTTTCATATACTTTTCTTGCCTTTTGACGAGCATTTTGAAACCAAACTACAATAACTCTAGGACTTAGTCCTAATAGCTTCGAAAGATATTCTAAATCATCATCTTTTGGATATGCATTATTTTCAAAAAATTCTTGTAATACTTTAATCTGATAGTCTGTAAATCTAGTTCTGTTGGCGCGTTTGCCAGAAGACCCCGAGCTGTTGGATCCGTTCGAGTTGCCCCCGGAAAGTCCGAAATCGGCCGGTCCCCTGCCAGGACTCAGGCTGCGATTTGGGGTCAAAGTTAGGACATTCGGGGGCGCGGAGTTTGGGGACGTGAAATTTGTATTGATTTTTGGTGGTAACATCGATGGATGTGGCGGCTGAGGTATACTCGTAGCAGGAATTGAGTCTAATTGCGACTGAATCAATGAATTCAACGATATATGTGTAGGCGTCTGCGGTCTTGATATGTTTTGTAAACTTTCAGGGTGATTCAAAGCCGGGCTTTGGGAAGGCGCTTGAGGAAAAAGAAAACTTTTATCTTCTTGATGTCTGTCGTCATAGGAATTATATTTTTCTTCCATGGTTGGCTCATCGTTAGGTTCTGATTTCACTTCTTGGTGGCTGATAATTGATAAGTCTTCAGTTTTGGCTTTTTTTTCTGGTGGGGCCTTGCCTTCATCGGAGCTCAACGATGAATCTAATGGAGTAACTTTAGCCTCACCTGTCTTTTCATATTCTTCAAGATTGAGTGTCGTGGATGGAGGATTATTAAAGTTGTATGGAGAATCTTTGTTGCGCTGACGTTCTTTGAATAGTGTGTTTCTGAACCAATGTTTTATTACCTTGGTAGCTAATCCAGATTGTTGTGCCATTTTTGCGATAGCTTCATCGCTCGGAGAGTTATTTATATCGAAGTGTGCTCGTAAAATTTTGAGTTGCTCGTCAGTTATACGCGTTCGAGCTCTTTTCTGTCCAGCTGCAGCATTGGCCTGTAAAAAAATTAGATTATGTTACTATAAGTGTATCATAATACTAATTTGGGTATAGTCTAATATTAACAAATATCTAAATATTATGAATACAAATATTGAAAAAGGAAATAAAGATTTAATTGATCTACAATGCCAAATAACTGTAAATAATAAATCGTATTTAATTATAACACTTTATGTTGAAGTTTAAGCAGTAGATACTCTGCCTGCTGCTTTATACAAACAAATAAATAACGTTAAACATTTAAACGGCTTATTTTTACTAATTTGTTAGCCCTGAGATTCGATTAGTTAACAATATACTTTATAATACTTAATAGGCTTTAATAAGACAAACATATGAACACATTCCTATGATTTTATAGGGAAGTGTTTTTTAGTAATCACTCGAGAAATTTCTCTATAAATTTTTGTCCAATAGTTACAGTAATTTATTTAATTATTTAACTGGGAACATGTTATATATATATATATATATATATATATATATATATGTATGTTAATATAGGCGATCGAAAATTGACGATTAATTTATAATGAGTTTTAGCACGGCACATAAAATATATAATAATATTAGTATAGTAGTAGTATACTACATTTTTTTTTTAGAAAATTATCATGGCTCAATAAAACACATTAAATGTTTTAGTCAAAAAGTTTGTTCTACAAGATAATTCGCACCTGATAATTTGTGCATTTTATTAGTATATTAAATAACTAGTAATATTAAATAATCAAACAAAATGCCCATTAAACTAAGTTATTTTTATGATGGTATAGCAAATACAAGACAAAACTATATAATATTTATAGTGTTAATGAATATTAAAATATGTTAAATGTTACGATAAAATACTTAAATTAAGATAAGTATGCTATTTGGTTATGAAATTTAAATAAAACACAAATTGTAACGACTTATGAAATAAAAGTTCAATATAATTTAGAATTTGTACTAAAACAAAATATTTCAATAATTTATTTTAAAAAAATGTAATGTAAAATTAATTAAACAAAAGTACATAAATAAAAATGTTAAGAAAAAAAAACAACAATTAATATTCCGAGCATCAGTCGGAAATTTAATTTGAAACAAATTTTCAAATTACATTTGACATGTCTTATAAATTCCGTGTAAAAAACAGTCGTTGAACTTTGTTATAACCGATAATATTCAAATCGAGGAATAGTTATTATAAATCAAAATACTTCAGTAAATATTATGGTACATAATTAAATGCCATTCATGTCAAATCAATTACCTAACTCCCAAAATAAAAAGTAAAGTAATTAGATAGCATAGTTAAAATATTATTTCTCTACTAAATTAATAGAATATCGTTGGAGTAATCGATATTATTACTACGATTTTTGCGTGGATTTTACAAGTGGAAGCAAGCGTTCATTCAAATTCAATTTTTAAACTATTAGTTTTTATTGCAGAAAAACTTCATTGTATACATTTTATTCAATACTTTAGCATAAATGAATAATAACTGTTCTATCACTATTACTGTTGTTATTATTACTTGTTTAAATTTAAATTTATAAGCACTTGCTTCTGTGGTCAGTTACACGAAGACTGACTTTTTAATCTTTTTTTGTGATGGACAACAACAATAAACAATTAACCGTTATTATCGCTTTCGTATCTCGTTGCATTATAAGATGTTTAATAAATACAATATTTTATAATAATGCAATTAGCAGTTATTTATTGGTATAGTATAGTAGGTATGGTATATTGTACTGGTATGGTAATCAGATTTGCTTCTAAAATACATACTTCTGAAATTGACATGCTCCCATTAACCCTTAGTTGTTAGTCAATCAAGTGCTTTGAAACTAAAATTAAAAAAATAAATATAAATTTAATTTATGAATTTGGCAAGTGAGGCATTCAATTAAGTATTTTTACGTTTTGTTAAAATTGGGATTAATTAATATGCCAATAAATCATATTTTCGAGTTCCTACAGTGGGCACAGATTAGGGATTGAATACGCGCATCAGATGAGTCATTTGGTTTCATGATGATAATATAAATATGTTATTCCCCTATAAATTAAGCCTAACCTAGGTACCAATGTCAATTTCTACACATAATAATAATTTGAGATTATTTTAGTTTTTAATAAGTACATTTATCGCTAATTATGTCAATAGATTATTTTGGTAACATTATTAGTGTAAAGTTATATTTTTGTACATTTTATTAAATTAACTGAGTTGTTATGATGGAACGACTGTAAAATTAAAACCGTTGATGTTTCACTGTAACAAGTACTAGGTTTATTAATTAATTAAAATTGATGCGATTAATGCGATCTTGGTGTTAGTTGTTAATATGATAGGTTTACTGACCTGCTGCTGTTGCTGTATCAGCTGTTGTTGTTTGAGCTGCGCATCGTGCGCAAAAGACATCGCGTCGAATGGTGGTGGCGGCATCATCAATGGCACTAAGGGTGGTTGGAGGTTCATTGCTGCCAGTGCACCCACATTTAATCCAAGTGGCAAGCCAAGCGACAACATCTGTGCAACCATCGGATGTATAGTACCGAGTTGCTGCTGTAGTTGTATCATGTTCAAAGCGGCCTGCATCTCTTGCACTTGTGCCGCGAGCAAGGCGCCCGCCTGTGCCTCTCCCCCCGCGTTCCCGTTCTCATTGAAGGCGGTATTACTATCACCGCGTGGAGACGGTGACCTCTCATCTTGAGGCGCGGGTGAGGCAGCTCGCGGTGAATTAGGTGGCCCAGATTTTCTTTCATATTCCGACTTGAACTGCTCAGCGAACTGTTCTAAAAATTCTAAGGGAACTTTGTCTTTGTGCACTTCTTCACAATGAGTTTTTAATACGAATACACTAGAAAACTCCTTGTTACAATGTTGACACGTGGATTTAGTTTCACCGTCAGGAGGCTTCTCTTCGGGTGGTGGTGGTGGTGGACTCGGGGCACGCGCTATTTCCCGTTCTTCTTGTAGTTTCCGCCGTTGATTTTCATTGTATTGCATGACGAGGTCGAAGCCGAAGGTCTCTAAAAGTTGTTTATACATTTGTGAATTTCGTTTAGGCGGGTTACCCTTCGCGACCATTTCGTCTAGTGCCGCGGCTTCGGCTTCACCTAGCGGCGAATGCGCCCGCGCATCGCTAAACGGGCATGTGGTCGCGCGATGTGCTTCGAGTAGCTCCCCGGTAGGAAATGACGCGTGGCACCGATCGCACGAGGCGCTACCTGCGCGCGGGGATCGGGGACTACCTGGCCGCACGGGGGGTGAGGAACGCGGTCCCCCACTGCTAGTTGACGAAGGGGATGTATTTTTTGGCGACAAAACGTCTTGTAATATTTTAGCAGGATCCTTTCTGTCCGGTTGTTCTACTAAAGGTCGTGTCAAATCCACTTGCCCGGCTGCGGCGAGTTCTTGCAACTTGCCAGCTCGAGTCTGATGCAGAACTGACCTCATGTGTATATCGAGGTTACTACCCTGCGTATAGGCGACTTTGCATATATTACACTTATAGCGTTTACGATCATCTTCCTCGCTCGAAGTACTTTTAGGAGTAAGCGTCAAGTTTGAAGGCGCGGAACCCGCTCCAGGTGAAACGGGAGGGTTGTTATTGTTTTGTTGCTCTTGCATGGCTCGTTTAAGTTTATGTAAATGACTTACGCTATTATAGTGTACGAGAAGTATATTCTTTTGCGTAAATGATTCTTTGCATACGTCACATTTAAAAGGTCTATTGGGATCAAGGTATTTTTCCATCGGGTATGTTAATTTCTCACCTTTCCTATGTAAAAGTGTTTTATTATGAGCAGTCAAATATGACTGTCGCGTGAAAGCCACTTTGCATCGATGACATTTGTATTTTCTGTTTGGATCATTGTATGAGTCCTCGGCCATGGCCTGCGAGTTTAAATAATCTTCCAAGAACTGTTGGTCTTTGTAAATAATTGAATCGTCAGAGTTTTCAGCGTCATTGTGACCAGATTCGTCAGCAACTGTGGCACTGGAATCGCGATCTTCAAGGTCAGCAAGGTCTTCATCTGGCGTTCTTAGAGCTTCTTTTCGTAAAAGCTCAGCAGTAGCAGCGTCAAGAGCTGTTCCTTGGCCAGCTTGCATCAATGGGTTGGATGCCAGGCTACGTTTGAATGCTGCCAAATCTTCTTCGGACAGTTCGGAATGAGCAGTTTCAACATGTTTCTGAAGTGCAAGTACTGATCTGAAATTTCTTCCGCAGAGCACACACTTTGTCGCATCTCGAATCACGTGGTATTGTGAATGTAGTTGTAATTTTTCAATAGTCTTAAATGCGAGGCTACACTGATTACACCGGTACTTATACACATGTTTTTCTGATACAGACATATTTGCTGTCGAATTGCGAGCATGTGCTTCCCTGAAATGGTTTTGCAAAGCATGGGCTGAATCAAAGTATCTATTACATCCTTTCTTCCAGCATACGTATCCTGGGCCTTGAGGGGTTTGTTTAAGTTCTAAATGTCCAGATTCATTCTGATGGTGGCAGAGTTCGTCGACGTTGCGAAATGTACGACTGCACGTCAAACATCGTTCGGTTTCGCCATCCGCACTGCCCTCTGATCGTGGCGAAGAGATTTCACGTTCATCATCAACTTGTCGTGATTCGTCCCTCTGTTGAACCCCTCCGTTGAGCCAATGGCTTTGATCTACGAGCAATAGCAACCTCTGCAAACCTTCAGAGTTGACCGAGTGAATTTGCATGACGTGTCTTTCAAGAGCCGGTCGATCCTTAAAAGCATCTTGGCACAGCGGACAAATGAAGTGACGCGCAGAGTCACTATGAACTGAGGTTACATGTGCATGAAGACGTGCTTCATTAGAGCTGCTAAAGTTACAGTATGGGCAGGTGTGTTGTCCAGGTGTATCGCGCTCTTCTTCTCTTTCGCTCGAACCTTGTTGCGGTTGTTGTTGTGCACGCTGCTGTTGTTGTTGGTGTTGTTCCAAAAATCGCAACATTTTCTGTTCTTGGGTTAATTCTGGCTTCTGATCGATTGGTTCTTTGTTATCTGATAACAAATAACAAATAAATGTTAGTTTAAATAAACTATTTATTCTCATACATCGAACCTCCCGCTATGAAATCTGCAACTCGAATGGATATGGACCTGTACTGCGTTAATCCACAATTTCTACCTACGTCAACATAAGATTTATCTACAAAAAAGATTATTTCTATAAATGAAGCTGGGTATTGTTCGGTGCGAACGTTTGTTACTTTTCTGAATTGAAGTTAAAAATAAAATTCTTCTCTTTTATATTATTAGCTGGACTCGTTTTGTTTGCAACGTCCCGGCAAGACAAAGGTATCGTTCTATGCATCCCGTACTCACACATTCATAAACGTATTAATGCTAACGTAACAAGTATATTGTAATTTCGCACACAAAGAAGATACAGTACGAGCAAACAATCATTGTTCATTATTACAAAAGGTTTCGAATATTTCGTTTCGCATCAGATCAAATGCATCGGGAGAGTTGACGTATGTGATAGAGGGTGTAAGCGAGACGACAGTATAAAAGATATGTGAGACTGCAATTATTATTTTGACCAAGGATAAGTCCGCGGCAGCGTGTGAAACACGCTGGGCTCGACCGTATTGTTTAGGTTTAAATAATAAAGGTAGAAGAAACGGCTGATATAGGGAGAGCATGAATTCTTTAATGCAACGTTACAATTATTCTTTATTAGAAGAAAAAATGATGATCTGTCTAGTCAATTGTGTTCATTAAGTTAGTATTAAAAAATTTCAACCAAAATACGAAACAAAAAAAAACTTTTGTAGGTTTTTATTAAAATATAATAATATTTCATATTTATAATTTATTTGGAATGTGAATTATACAATATCTACCAAAAATTTAAAGATAATGTGATAAAAAAAGAAGAAAAAAAAGAAGGGAGTTTGTTTTGCGCTTAATTAAAACTTGAAATTATCTCACAGTCCAACGAGTTGAAACCAGTCGGTCCCCTGTTTGGGAACCCGTTCTATAGTTTTAAGCAGGCAAAACCGTTACATCTAATGATGGGGAGAGGGATAAATAAATCCGTAATAATAATCGTAGCGCAACTGACCCTAATTCTGAGCCGTAGTGACCAGTAAATGTAATTGTTTATGATATTAAATCGACGACCAACAGTCTAGTAGGAGCATAGAACAACAGCCAGGTAAAGGGACCTTGTCTGCATAAATGCGATCTCCGACGCTTTTTGTTAATGGACAAAGGGTCTTTTCTAAGGAAACACCACATCGTTATATCGTCGTAAAGTAAGTATTGTGTAGTGTGAGTTTTGTTTTGCGAGATTTAGGTCAGGATTTTTACAATGTGGCGTCATGATTATAATGGGGACACGAATATTTTACTGGCTTTGTACTCGAGTGCTCCGAGTATAAGTTATTAGTTAGGTTTTTAATATGTATGTACGGGTATGTTTAACATCTAAATAATATATGAGTGTGAATTTATATCACTTTGAAATTCCGCTTGAACGTGTATATATTAATTTTTAAGGATAAAACGAACTTAATTAATAATTTTTATTGTTCATATATTGTTCAAAAGAAAATGTTTCACGGTTCGACGGCGAAGAGATATTTGGTCAAAAAATATTTTCAAAATAAAAAAAATCTTTATTCAATTTAGGCCCTAAGAAGGCCTTTATGAAAGTCAAAACGCTACTACCGGTTCGGAAAACATCCCAGTCATTGAGAAGAACCAGTAAGGCACTCGACCAGATTTATCTACTTTCTTTTTCATCTTTAGTGGATGCACAGAGAGGGAATCACTTCCAGACATCACTATCATTCACATACTAATCCATCCTATAATAACTTTATGACATTTAATTTATTTTATTGTTTATACTTTTAGCTTTAAAGATCCTGGAAATACTTTGACTGGAGAGACTTTGACAGCTTCAACGAGCTTGGGGGCGAGCGAGAAAGCGAGGCAACAAGCTCAAGGGTGCCAGAGGGGCCACACCTCGGCTTGGGCTCTTGCCGTACATGCAAATAACTCGCGATCTAACTAATTCCCTATCTGTAAAATTCGATCTAACTAACTATACATATATAAGTGTTCCTGTCTTTTAGGAGGAAGGACGAAAAATTCGTATATGCATTTAGTGATCTGGCAATTTGGTCTAAGTGTAACTAGCCAAAAAAGCAAAAAAAAGTTCCCTTACAGAACCTATGTACCTGTGCAACACCATTGCACGTATGTGGTGGTGCAGTGTAAGATGTCTGTTGGTAGCTAGTGATTGCAAGTACAGTGCCACGGTATCGCGCGAGCGGCTGCTGGGCTCAAGGGCTCCATGCTGGAGGAATGGACCTAGGCTTGAGTTACCGCCAAAGAGCGTAGTCGTGATGCGTGTGCGGGAGCGAAGTAAACCGCCCGTTCCCTGCTGCTTGATTTGAAGAGACGGACGAGTATGACGCGTTAGCTAACGTGATATCGTCATCGGAGTCGGTAAAAAGACAGTAAAACCTGCTTATCATGGTCCTTGAACTTGTTGCCCGGCAAATCAGTAATGTGCTTCGAGATCTTATTATAAAATACACTATTACTAGATTTTTTTTTATTAGACTTACTAACTCTAAAACACGGTACGACTAATTTATTTCTATTTCTAGTATTAAAATTGTGCTGATATTTGACAAAATTTAGCTTGACTAAGTGTTTGTGAATATACATTAAGTTATCAAGGATGTATTGTGAGGGGACAGTTAATATATTATATTCCTGGAATTTGTTCTTTGGTTATTTATTTTATTATACCGAATAAAATGGGGCGACAAAATAGTAAAGTTCAATTTGAATTTAATCAATAAAACACACAAAATTCAGAAAATTCGAATGCACACTTTGACTAAAATACCAGAATAACTCAGTTGTAGTCATAAAATAACTCGGCTTTTATTTAGTCGATATGGAGTAAAAAAATGATAAAGAAGTTTGTGAAGAACGAATTGAAGTATGGACCGGTTTTTCTTACTGGTTTCGATTGTATTGATAATAAAAGTGATTACGAATAACTTAGTAACCGAGGGGCTAAACATAGAGACCTACTCAATATGAGCTTTATTTTTTATTTACATACATTATAATTACGTGTGCAACGTAAACGAATACTTTTTCTTATGGATACCAATTCTATGCAATGAACTGTTTTACAATGAAAAGCAGCCAATTCCAAGAACAATGATTTATGTCAAAATGGATCGTTCCGAACGGTATTCTCGATAAGGTGAAAATAAGTAATAAGCATAAACATGAGTACACAATGGAGTTAGCTGGATTTCTTTCGCCTCTACATTTCTCTCATGAGTTTATCGTATTTCACCACGGCTATAAACATTCGACGGGACATGCGACCGGCGACATTGTGCGATGATGTAGCAACCTCGTCACAAGGGGGCAATCATCTTTAATACGCGACCGCCACATACGTAATGCGAGTCATTGTCCCGCGTGCGGTACTTATGGAAAATTCGCGTTCTCAATTCAAATCTTTACTCCGTCTCCCTCGCTCGCGGGGCGGAGCCGCCTCCGACCAATGACTGTATCCGATTGTGGCGACACCGTGTAAGGCGTACGTTATTAAAGAAACCTGTTCTAATGTTGCACGCTTTAAATTAAATTTTGTTCGTGTGTAATTATCTCATTATTGTGATTACGAATTCTCCGCTAAATGTTCATCGCTTAAAATGGAGATTGTCTCTCAATACGAACACGATGTAATAGTCACATGGTAAACGATTTTGAAGGTTTTCATTATGAATACAAAACAACGAAATACTTATCCAATACAAAGTAATTAAAATTTGCTCATTATAATCACTTATTAAATGAATTAATGATGAACATGTTATGTTATTTTTGATACGTTTTAGAGAAAGAGTACAGTTAAGAAAAACGCAGAACAAAATTGATTAAGGAACGAATCGGTTTAAATTGGAAACCGATAGTGACGTTTTGAAATCACATTCATAAGTTGACTCAGAATTACTTTATCGACACAGGCGGTAATGATTTTGGTTGAATTAATTTTAATGGAATTTTCACACCTTATAAAATAAAAATGTAACGAAATGTTTTAGCACGAGAGTAATAAATAACATGAAATTTGTAAACCCGCCAAAATATGACCGGAACGATATAGGTAACGATGAACGCCATCTTGTGAGTACAATAGAAAATAAATAACACGCGCATGCGTGTCTAATCTTAATTTACGAATATTTCTACTTTTTTGTTACAGTGAGTTATTCTGTAGAGTATTCCAATATCACTATCTATATTATTATATATTATCTACTAGCTGTGCCCCGCGGTTTCACCAGCTTATAATTTAGAAGAAATCACTGATTAATGATTTATAATACTTCAGTATAGACTACATTTTTAGTCTGGTCACATCGCGGCATCGCCACGTCGCCCGGCTCGTTCGCGCCGCTAACTAGGTACCTACTATAGACATAGACTCGAGCCGAGTGTTGAATTATTTTAATTTTGTATTATCTCTCAAACTATGCGTCCAAGTAATATGCTGTACCTAAAAGGCAAAGTTTATCTTCATTATAAATTGTCTTTATGATAAAGTAACTTTTATTCGTAAGGATTAATATGCTCATAAATAAATTTTTAATCTTCAACAAAAAAAATATGCAAAATACCTTATTGTGGCTTATGTATAAGAGATAGTTATATGCTATAGCTGACTTTTTTAATATATACTAATGGCCAATATTTTTGTAGAACATTGTATTGACGTATGAACATTAATGAACCATTAAGCCAGCGCATGCGGCTAAAGCAGTTCGCGAGGGCTTCGACTTCCGATTTAAGTAACAAAAATCAATACTGAAGGCTAGCTAGAATCTGTAGCCTAATGTTATATATATAACACAATGTTATCACAGTATAATCTATACTATTCCTCGTAAGTCTGGCTATGATATAAAAAAGGAATTTTTCGAATCCGACTGGTAGTTCCAGAGATTAGCTTGTTTAAATAAACAAACAAACAAACAAAAAACTTTTCCGCTTTATTATATCATTAGTATTAGTATAAATTTTTTATTTTTAAATATGGAATGATTCGTATAATTTATAACCAAATGTTCTAGTCCTTACCATTTCAAATTTCGAACTCTACGTCCCTATGAGGTATGTCCTAAAAGTGCATGATCTCTTTAAGCTTAGAAACCTTCAAATGAAATATTAATATAATGCGGTGACTTTCGAGACATTTCAAATTTAAGTCAAAAGCACTAGGAGTATTGATATCAACTTCGAAGCAAATCACCGCCAAAATAACTTTCTACCCCTTTTTTAACCCCGTTAGGGGATGAATTTCAATAAAATACGAAACAAGTCTTCCATCAATTCTGTTAAAAAAGGTTTATGCAAAATTTGAAGTAGATTGGACCAAGGAATTACGTTGTCCCATACAAACTTTGCCCTTCACCCCCTTTCAAACCCCTTGGGGTTATAATTTCGGAAAATTCTTTCTTATCGGATGCCTACGTCATACAAAGAACACACCCTCCAAGTTTCAGGTCTCTACAACCAGCGGTTTAGGCTGTGCGTTGATCCGTCAGTCATTCAGGACAAAGCATTTTATATGTATCTATAGACTATATTATCACTATTATAAACTACCTAGTTAATTATGACTAGTTTGCAATTTGATGAAGACAACACTTTAAGGAAGTTACTGCGCGTAACAATAGGACAGTCATGGTTGGGAAATTATCAGCTGAAAAATAAGCAATTTCCTTATTATTATCATTCTAATGAACATGAAAACTCTAACTCATCAAATTTAAAATGCAACAAAAACAATACTGCAATTTTCGCAAACAATGTGTAATTTGGTTGGGGAGGTTCGTCATAATGAAGTTAATTAATTAAATAATATACTTACCATTGTCTTGGTGATCGTAGGGACTTTGTAGTTCTGGCGGCTGAGGTATAACTTGGAAAAGTTCGGCAACATCCGGAGTTGGGTCTTTTCCTTCTGATCGTCGTTGTAGTTGATGAATTTGTTCCATTTGGAGATGCTTTACGGATCGAACGTGTTGTAGGAGAGGTAAACGATGAGGAGCATTGAAGCCGCAAAGAGCGCAACGATACACGCGCGGACGTTCTCTTGCTATCCGCGATGCACAGTCTCTAAGATGTCTTAACAATAAGGTTGCGGCTTCATGTCTAGCACCTGCTGCATGAAGTTGTAGCTTGTGAGCAGAATTAGTGTAGTAGTCGCAAGCGCAGCATCGTACTTGGACACCACCAACACCAGCGCCTCCAGTTCCAACACCGCCACAAAACTTCAATTTCCACTCGTTACGAGGACCACCTTCTTTTACGTGGTTCACATGCTGCAACCTCTGTAGATGTTTATCTGTCTTACAGTGCAGCTGAAAGTTTGCTTTCAAGTTAGTTTTATATGTGCAGAGCTTGCAAACATAATGACCTGCGACCAACGCAAGAATCTCTTGCTCTCTGATTTTAGTGCGGTCTTGTGCCAAATGATGACCCAGAGCCTCTAAAGAATCCGTTGAGAAACAATTACATATACAACAGTGGAATGTCCTTTCAGGTTCTGGATCCGCTGGTTCTGGGGGTGGTTCCATTGCTTCAGGATTTAGGCCAACATCAAGATGAGCACCTAATTCAGGCGGAGATGGCCCTGGACCACCAGTCATAAGTTGGATCATTAATGCTTGATTGTAGGCCATGTCAGCTAGAGCAGCTTCTGGGTTAGTAGGTAGCGGATCGCCACCGTGGAAGTGCAATAAGCTTTCAAGTTGCTGTTGGTTTTGTTGTCTGTGATGTAACGCCGACAATGTTTGCATGTGCTTCACGTTTTGTTGTAAAACTAACATATTATGTGTATGTTTTTCAGATGTCATATGTATTCTTAGATTTCTTGCAACGTTAGTTTCATAATTGCAGACATCGCAGCGAAAGGTCGGCTTTGGCTTTTGACCTAAAGGTGAATGGTGCGGCAAAGGGGGTTTATGAGTGCCAGGAGGAGTGTGTTGCGGTGCTGGAGGAAGATTTCCTTCTCCAGGGTTGCCACCATTTTGTAATTCTTGCATATTGTTTAAATGCTTATCAGACTGCATATGTATACTGAGATTGCCTTTGGTCGTGGTAGAATAATTACAAACTTCGCAACGGTATGGCTTGTACCCGCAAGTGTAAGTCTCACCTCGTGCCAGCCGAGGGTGAGGCTGACCAGCTATACAGTATATACAGCTTGTCTCCGCTTCGGGGTGCTTTTCTTTCATATGTATTTCTAACGTTTCCTGATATTTATAATGCCAATTGCATTTTGGACATTTTAAAGTTTTGCAAGAATTTCGGCTATGCATTCCGGCCAGCGGACCACCTAGTCGTCCGGAATTCAAAATAAGTTCACATTTAGGACAATCGGCACCTGATGGTCTTCCACCTAGATGATCTGGACACACACCTATCGTTGTGCCTGACAAGAAAGCCGGTGGTGCAGCTTGAAACGGTGGGGAGGAATTTGGACTAGACCGAGGCTGTATTGATGCATTTATTGCATGCGGATGAGCTACGGAGATTAAAGAATGTTGTGGAATTAGAGATTCTGCTATTGACCTTGGTGGTCTCCACGTAGTTGGGCTTGGTCTTCTGTCATCACAAATGCCATTTGGTAACATTGATTCATTTTCTCGGTCTGGTGTTATTAAGTCTAGTCTCTTGTCTACAGATGGGCTAGAGAGCTCTGACATATTTGCTGGACTACCAGAAGCTGAATGGCGCGGTGGGGCTGCAGCTCCTACGGGTTCTAGAAATGAGACTAATGGTTCTTTATCTTTCCCAACACATTGAATTATAGCCGAAGCATTCTCCCTTGATAAGGCGTCTCGTTCTGATTCAAGTAACGATAAACTGTGATCTGATTGGGCATGTGCCACGAAAGACTTAGCATATCCAAAACTCAATTTACACATAAAGCACATAAGAATCGGTTTAACCGGAACGCTGATTGGACATTCGACGGATGGGGATGCAGGCCTTGGAGCGTCTTTTCCTCCTCTAAAGCTAAACACTCGATAGCTATGCATAACAGGCGCATCAGGTCTCGCTCGCGCTCTCTCTGCTGCTAGTCTACCATATAATGCACCATACAATGAAGGGTTTCTTGATACATAAAATGCACTGGCTATTTGAGGAAACTCCAGGTGTTTCTCAACAACATTACTCTCCCGACTGTCGACAATGCACCCCGGTTCTATTTTAGGTATTTCTGGTAAGCTTGTCTCGCCTTCTGAAAGTTCTGGATCTTCAATAATGTAGGCAGAGCCATCGGGGTTGTACACAATCTTGCCGTCGAATCTCTCAACGTCAGAGGACAGCAACGGCGAATCGCGGCGCGAAGTGAGATCAACGGCGTCTGGTGCGGCTGGTGGCGAGGTAGGTGCTGGAGCGGAGGAGGGCGCCGGCGTAGGTGCCGCCGGTGCCACTGGTGCGTTCCGAGGCTCCTCCTCGGGGCTCATGTCGCCGTCGTCGTCGTCAGGCTCGAGCGTGGCTGAGCTCTGCGGGTCGTCGCGTTTGCGGCGCCGCTTGCGCTCCGGAGGCGGGCCGCTAGCGGGGCCGCCGGGCTGCAGCGGCGTGGGCATGGCGCCGGGCGTCAAAGGCCGGCATCACATGCTTTCCTGTAACAATATCACAACGTTTCGTATAAATACGAGAATGAGGTTAGGTGGAATACAATCTATGCCTGTTTCGGTGGTAATTACTACACGGACGCATGTATGTACACGTGGTGAAAAAGTGGCATAGTGATTGACTCATCGCGTTTTGGGATCAATCCTTGTACATAAAGTGACCTATATTCGTTTGGTAGTGATATTTAAGATCTTGAATTAGAACATGACAAATGTGTAGATTGTTATTCTAGATTATAATATTACCCCAACATACATTGAAGTCATTTTTTCGATACGGCATAATAAGAAAAAGGTTAAGATAGCAGTGAGTTCGTTACATGAAGAGATAATTATGCAGGCCGGGATGACAGTGTCGATAGCCGATAGATTGTCGATGGCTCTGAGCTATTATAAGAAAAAAAGTGTTTGTGCTGCTGTGTTCCTCTTTTGTGAAGAGAGAAGTTGACGACTCGCACTGGTTTACGGAGCTTTAGCAACCTATATGTTATTGACCTGACACCTCGTAAATGACTGTAGCATGACCTAGGATGACAACCGTCAGTCCATATGTCGGCCTGCTCAAATGTCTCTTCACGTTTCAAGGACCCCTTTATGTTTAAAGGACACGTATATATCAAGATCCAATATTAATTACATCGCAACTATAAATGTAATAAAATATAACTATAAGCTAAGCCTTATTCTCTACGACCAATAGATCCATTTTTACCTAACTAAAATTTTGGTTGTAAATAAAAAAAAAATATATTTCATGTGTATGTTTGTTTGCACTTCATTAATTACAAATATTGAGTCGAAACAGTTTTAAAAATAACTATCATCAAATTTACCATTGAATCGTTAGGCATCGGCTTAAGCTTAACCAGCGCTTAACCCGCAGCTTTGCTCGTTACGTAAGCTATCTAAAAAAATACAAATTTTCATATAAACTTTCATCCCCTTTTTCACCACCTTGGGGGTTAAATTTCCAAAAATCCTTCCTTAATGCTCAGCTACAGTGTAAACGGAACCCATATGCTAATTCTCATGGTCATAGTCCCATTAGTTTAGGCTATGCATAGATAATTTTCCAGATTTTCCTATGAAAGGTATTTTATATTCTTAATATATATTAATAAATCTACTTAGTTCTCCCTGTACATATAATTTTTTTCCACATTTCTTAAAAGGCGTCCCGTATATAGGACGAATCAAGAATATATACTTTTTTTTTGTCTGTTATATGTCCGAATTTAACTCAAAAACGGCTTAATTTTTATGAAATTTTGTACACAGGTAGCTTATGTCATTGGACAATTGATAGGTTATAAGAATTTTAATAATCTCGTGCGGAGTGACAGGGCATCGCTGGTCGATATATAACAATATTTCCCATGCTCTGATTTCACCCAGTTGATGACTAAACGTGACTATTCAATTGATCTGTGCATCGGTCGTCCTCGCTGTCGGAAGTGGGTAGGGCCTGTCGTTTTGCACTTAGGTATTATCGCTTGTTTTCAAAAGTCATTGTCAAATTTTAAATCAAAATACCTATTGTTACATTTTAATTACCTAAATTAAAAACAAATTAATGTATTCGTGATAGTCAAGAAGTTGCCTTGGCATCTCCAAACGAATTTCAGTTAGTGGAAATGCGGACTTGTAGGTTTCATGTCATTTTATCTATACAACTGGCTGTGCCCCACGGTTTCACTCGTGTTAATTTTATCCGACAAACACCGAGCTGCTAACTCACCCATGTAGTTTATTGTAATTTTTCTTCCCGTAAGTACCAATTATTTAAATTTTTCATTATCTCCTAAACTATGTGTTCAAATAGCATACTCTAAACAGCAAAATTTAACTTAATAAAATAGTCTTTATGATGAAGTAACCTTTGTTTGTAAGCATTAATATGCCATGTCTAAGAATAATCTTTGTCACAAAATACCTTATTGTGGCTTATAAATAAGAGATAGGCATATGTTATCGCTGACTTTTTTTCTATACTAAGGACCAAAATTATCGTAGGACATTGTATTTCCGTATCATTAACGATTACGCCAGCGCACGCGGTTAAAGTAGTTCGGGAGGGCCTCGACTTCCGATTTACTGAGGAAGGCTATAGGCTATATAACATCAACCTACGATCAATAGGAGCGAAGCATCAATGAAAAATGTTGCAAAACGGGGAAAATTTATTCTTTTTAAAAGGGCTTCGACGCAGACGAATTTGCGCGTGGCAGCTAGTAATAATGTAAAACTATTCATTCTACGATATTTAAAATTTGATTTTTTTTATAAAAATATAGATTTTAGCATTCAGTCTCATCTGATGTTAAGTGACGTGTCCCAAAATAATAAAACGCTAAGTCTAGTCGTCCGCCTGCCGGAATACACCTATATGTGCTTGGCAACAGATCTTCAAAATAGGTACAGGTGGTGGTAACTCTACCTAGCCAGGCAGATAGGAAATGGCGTACCATCATATTTCGTCAGTTTATTGTTGTTTAACTTCACAATAAAATAAAATGGTACCGATATCTATCGAAACGTAGTTTTTGTACATTCGAGTGCAGCGTAACTGTCCGAAATATAAATCATTATATTAACATCTTGAAGATAACTGATAACGTTTGATTTCCCATGAACATATAAATACCTACACAAATTAAAATACATAGTAATCGTTATCTAACTGACATTTGCGCAAACAACTGCGATCAATTTATCCGTGTGACAGCCTGTCAACGCTGTCACTGTTGACATTATTACAATTAAGCAACCAACAAACTTAGAACTGGCAAATATGTTGGCACTGGGCCATCGTCGCCTAAGTTTCTTTAAATAATAAACCTTAAGATGAAGTAAGAAGGTATACACTATTAAAAATAATTCATACAACCCGATATCAGGTAATATAGAATAAAAATTCGTTAAAAACGAGATTAAGCCGTCATCTGCGTTATCTTCAGTTATCAAAGATACTTGTCCTACAAATACCTAACGAGAACTATAATAATAATATATTGATTTAGCTTGACAGCTCAGATAATAATCTATGATCATATGTCACATGACTCGAGAATAATAATTGATTATTTTCAGGAATTTTCTCGATGTCATCACATCACATTCAAGAATGAAACGGAATTATCATCTATCATGCTTATTATTAATGTACTTTTTTATATTATATGTAATACTAGCTGTGCCCGCGGTTCCGGTCGCGTTGGTAGTCCGTTCCTTGTTCGATCAAGCAGACGCGCGGATCGTGCTGCTGTCGCGCTCAACCTCGGCGGTCGCACGTCGGTTATTTTAAAGATAAAAATGCTTATCGTGTGTAATCCTTAGAAGGTAGACATATGCCATAATTGACTTTTTTGTAGGCACAATTATTTTGTATATTAATTTGATGTTCCCCTTATGGTTTGATCAGCAAAAGCCATTTAAAAAGCGTCAATTTTTCGAATTGATTCACCATTATCGCCACTGCTTATTTTTGTATGTAACATTATCTAATAAAAGCAATAAACAGCATAAGCAAGGGACCTAACATAGTTATATTTGGCCAAAGTAACAAATGCTATAAAGACAATGTTTTGAAACATATGTGACTAAGTACCTAAGTTATTAATCTATATTCACTTGATTTTATGTACATTTAAACTTATTTACCCTACTTATTTTTAGCATGTCAGAGCGACCGTTAATTAAGGCAACACTTAGATTCTAATTTAAGCATATTTTATATTTTTTTAATTTAGCGAAGTGTATGTCTTGTTGGTAGCTTAAAAATAAATAAAATATGCCCTATAACCTGACCAGATAACATAGCTATGAAATAACCCATGTTAATCGGATGGGAAAAGAAAATAAACGGACAAACAGACAGAGAATCGTTGAGTTTTATAAAGTATATATGGATGAAACTTTTATTATGTTTATTGTTTTGATCTACAACCAGGAAGCAGTATGTTACTAAATAATATAAAATTTTCGTATTTTACATTTCTACTATCTGAACAACTTGCTCTTTGATAAAGCATTGTGACAACAAATACTTATTATTTTAAAGTGTGCGTTTTCCTGTATTTCTTACTAATTAAACAATATTCGCGGTACTTGTAATATTTTGACTAATTGATAGATTAATCACTAGTGAATAATAATTCAGGATATGTAAAAAGATAACGCTATTAATAAAATTTATACCGCAACAGTATATACCAAACCTTATACAGGATATACCTAAGTGTTGATAACACGTGCATTGAAATTACATATATTTAGTGAGTAACCTTGGTTTTTCTATAATTTATAATATGACCGCACCTATACGAATGTTTACTTTATTAACGGTCGAGTATGTTAGGCCCTTCAATAGTCGCACGATAATTCTATATCGTGAGGACTTGATAATATCAATATTTGTTGAGACGACAGTTATTTTGTATCAATGAATTACCTTGTTCTATCAACGGATAATTTGAAATTAAACCGTTGCAGTGCATCTATATATTTTGATTTAGACCACACGGTTGTGATATTGCATGTCAGAATAAACATTTGAAAGTCTAACGTTAGTAAATCCATACTAATATTATAAAGCTGAAGAGTTTGCTTGTTTGTTTGGTTGGTTGAACGTTCTAATCTCAGGAATGGAATGAAAATTGGAAAAAAATGTTTTAGTGTTGGATAGCCCATTTATCGAGGAAAGCTATAGGATATATAACATCACGCTGCTACCAATAGGAGCGGAGCATCAATGAAAAATGTTGCAAAAATAGAAGAAATTTATTCCTTTTGAGAGCTTCTACTGCATGTGCTGCGTGAATGGTTAAAGTTATGCAACAAACATATATGACGAAATTGTTTCTCTTAAAAAGTTCAAATAAAACCGCGACAGCATATGGCTATCTTTTAAAGTTTACTCAATATAACGTTTTTATGGTAATAAAATATGTTCTAAAATAATGAATTATTTGCGAAAGTGTTTTTATATACATGGTATAAATCTCTATCTAAATAAATACGTTATTCATCACAAGTATTTAATTTTGAACAAAATTGCCTTTTACAGTAATTGATTTAAATTAATATCTTAGGAGATATCACAGTTTTAAAATAACTCGGCAGCAAAATAATGATCAAGTATCGCGAGCGCATTTTTATTATGCAAAATAATGTGGAAGGCGGGCGGTACGACACACTCACTGTAATCCTTTCTCTCTCTCTTATATGACGCATACGAGTATGCGCAAGTCAGCTAGTATTTGCACAATTTGCACTCCATTCGCTTCATCATTCATCACTTCAGCCGAAAGACGTCTACTGTTGGACCGTCAAAAATCATCACAACGACCGGTTCTCTGCTGCTCGCATCTAACGGTTTCTCGCTACTTTTACCAGGTCGTCGATTCATCTTGTGGCTGTTCTTCCCATTCTGCGTCTTCCGGTACGCAGCTGCAACTCGAGAACTCCTTGGCCCCATCAGCCATTTGTTCTGCGAGCTACGTGCCCCACCCACTGCCACTAAAGTCTAGCTATTCTTGGGGCTATATCGGTGATTTTGTTTCTTCTGCAGACCTCCTCATTTCTGATTCGATCACGCAGAGTAACTCCGAGAATAGTCCTATCCATTGCCCTTTCCCTGACCTTGACCTTTGTTATGAGGCCCATAATAGCGACCAAGTGTCAGCACCATATGTAATCATTAGCAACACACACGGCTCAAAGATTCTTGATCACCGTCTTGGACGAGAAGATGTTACGTAGCTTCCCAAACGCTACCCAACCGAGCTGGATTCGACGTTTGACCTCTTTCTCAAAATTCAATTGTTTGTCCCAGGTAAATATAATCATCAATTTGTTTACATAACATAACATACCATCACGCCTGTATTATCCGAAGGGTTAGGTAGAAGTGTACTAATGTACACCCACAGTTCGCCGAGTATGTTTTTTAGGTCTCATGTAATAGGTGGCGCGCCTATTGCCATTAATCGGCCACGAAACCAAACTCCGAGCTGCTACTGAGAAATTCATAGGAAAAACCCAATAACAATTTGCTCGACCTGGGATTCGAACCCAGGACCTCGCTCATAGCAGTCGCGTTTACGACCACTAGTCTAACGAGGCAGTTAGTCTATATATTATTTATTTATGAGGCAGTTATTTGTTTACATTTTAATAATTAGAATTTCCTTATACATTGACGATGATGGAAAAACCAGATTTTCAAATTATTAATTTGATGTTTGAAATCGCCAATATCATCGTAGGCTTGCGTGGTGATTAAGCATGTACCTTCTTAGAGATTTTCAAAGAGCAGTTAATGTGCCAGTCACTGGCTAGTAATGTTGTCTACTTATATTAATAAATCTTTAGTTATCATATCAACCAATTTTAATGTGCTGAATTATCGTTCTGACATTCGTCAATTGTTATGCTATAAAAGTTATCAATACAACTTCAAAAAACAAGAATAATTAGTTTAAAAAAGTAACGTAAGGTACGTAAATAAATAAATACTGCGTAATAAATGCAGGCGCTGCCGTGAGCACAGCTAGTATTATTATAAGACGTAAGGCGCATATATGAGTAATATTAAAAAAATACAATTATAATTTTCAAGGGAAAAGCAAACTTAATGCGATATGAATAGTCAATTTGGAGAGGTTTACATTTAATCCTTAATGGTGAAGATCCTAGAAGTCAATTTTGTTAATGTATAAAAATACAATATACATGATTTACATATTATATAATAAAATATATACGTGTATAACTAACTATAAGAGTAATATGATATACCTAAGTGAATAAATACGGGATATCCACAACGTAAATGTACGCAATACTTGCGTGACAACAGATTAAACAAAATTAAACTCTACGGAAATGACGATTTATGATAATTAACTCTATCCATAGGTACAAGCATTCAGAACTAATAATTGTCAACTATCAGGTGACAAACAAAAAAATACTAATTACGTGTATAATTATTGTGGTTTTTCTCGACAAGAGCAATTTGTAGATCATTTCGCAGTGCTAATGTGTATGGAAATTACACCAACAGCTTATAATTATAGTCGAGGTGAATGCTCCGTAATAATATAATTTATTTCTAACTTAATTTTTACTCACTAAGTTGAAACCACTTCACGTAGATACTTTCCATGTACATTCTAATAGGAATTGAAGCTAATTAGAATTTAATGTTTGCATTCACACTAGACAGAAGCAAAACAAACGGAATGAACCACGATTCATTGACACGAATATGTATCATCATAAATGTAAAATCAAAAGGTTCGAATAAAAAATCGTCTGTAATTTCTATTTTGCGAGTGTTGCTAAAGTGGTACTCAATGATGTAAATGTTTAATGTGGGAGCACGTGCGCAGATTCCCATCGTACACAATCAGTGGTGTTGTCAATTTCCACCAATAACCTCAATGCTTACAGCAGAAATAATTTCCAATAAACACACACATGCAACGAGTGCTTACATGCAATGCAAATTACAAGTGCAAATGAGTGTGTAAGCGTGAGAAAAGTACGACGAAAATAATTATGTTTGTGTGCATTACCACTGACGCAATTTGCTAGTATTCAGTAAACTTCACACATGCATTGAGCCCGCATCCAATGAGTCCTATAATAGTTACAGAGTTGGTCATAATGAATATATGTGCATTTTTCAATACATTCATGAGGCTTTGAAAACATTATTGACAAGTACTAATGAATGATTTTAGTCAGTGTAATTTGTAATGTAGGAGTTTTCACACCTGAGCTAATATTCAAAAAGCGAAAAATCTATACTTAATTATAAGAGGAATTTACTATAGGTAGATAAGAATTACAAATAAAATATAAAACTGATTGTATAATAATAATTAACAACTGCCAATACATAAAAAATCAATCAATGCTGTCGTTATCCTATCAATACAGTGAAATTCCGCTGTTTATAAGTGTGTTCTAATAAGATTTTGCCCATGAAATGTTAATTTAATCATGTTAATGAGAGACATCAACGTATCTGTCACATAAACATAATATGTTGTCTAATCTAACCAAAAAGCAAAATAAAACATATGGATATATTATGTGAAACTACATTAGACACCTGAAATTTACGACCAATAAAGACAATTCAAAATAGAAGAGTGACTAAATGAATGTAAAAGTTTTAAGAAAATTGTTAGTTATAGCTCAAAAAATTCCAATAAACTTAGAACATTTATTGAGATTGATAATAAAATAAACATGGAGAATCTCGAAGCTAAAGATGCGTCAGTAACAAGAGACGCGGTAAAATACTTCCATATTAATAATCAAGGGTTATTACGAAGGCCCTCATTAAGTTACCCGTTCACCCCACAGAACCGCAGAACATTGCTTAATAATTATCCCAGAGTGTTTTCTACACGAAAACATCATAAAAGCGCATTAAACAACATCTACTAAGTCGATGCGACGTATTACAATAAATAAGGTATTGAGCCAGTGTTGTTGGGCACCGTACCGAAAATGTCGAAGAACGATTAATGGAAGTAAAATTCAGCGAAGTCTGAGAAAACGATTTATTTAATATAATATATTGATAATAAGTGGAAAGAATGTATATATAATGTTGTAAGAAGTGGACGTGGGCTCGTTAGACGTGGGAAAGATAAAGCGAACTTGGATACTACACGGTAAGGATTGCGTTCGACAATGCCCCCCGTTAGGGCTTTAAGTTTAAAACATTCAGTAATGGTAAAAGTCCTTATATTGAATGATGGGAAAATCAGTTTGTGTTCGAACTCGGATTAGTGTTATGATAAAAGTCTTGCTCTACAACTACGTACGTAGTGTACGTACTATATCTTAAAACTTCAATTTGTACTTTTATATAGCGATCATCGATTGCAAAATTCACAGTCTAAAAATAATACAGGTAAATGGATCTCATTATTTTGAAATAACCAAAGACCAAAATAAATATTATGTAGGTATAGTTTATTAATTGTCGAAACTATCTAAACCTATTTGTAATGCTTCTAAGATATATCAAATTAATAAGAGTATGAGTATTGCATTAATAGAAACAAAAAATATAAACAACATATAAAAAAGTCCAATTCAAATATCTACTGTCAATGGAATCTTGGCACAAACAAAGAAACTTGAAAGCTTATTACATGATACAAACGTTTAATACGACTGTGCATTTAAATCAAAAGTGAAAGCTGTTAATTAAAATGGCTCTCTGGTTTCATGTGTTGATAAAGTGACAACGCAAAATCTTAAGGTACCGCAGCAAGTGTGTTCGTAATTACAAAGTATTCAATAGGCGTGAAATGCGAAACTTATGCTGAATACCGAACTCAAAAGACTTTCCCATTAATTTGTCAGTTTAATTAACGCACAAACAATGATAATCACATGGATGTAAACTTTCCAATTTGTATTTACATTCTGTTTCTTTTATCTTACCAATAAAGAAAATTAATTTATGAGTTATTTACTTTTGAAGTTAATTGTGTAAGAATGCCCGTCGGCACTCCTCATTGTGAAGATAACCTTTGATGGTCGCTCAAAGGCTTGTAAGTTTGCTAGAGTATTGTAGTTATCATTTTACAACAAAGTGGAGTGACATTGTCTATCATACTGAAACTTTCTTTATTTTATCTGTTTTTGATATAATTAGATGCACAGATAGATGTAAATAAATTCAATTAACAAAATGCCTTTTTATAATGCAAATTTAACGTAGGTAGCACCTAAATTCTTGTCTCTACCTATTGTTCTAAGGGTGGAGGTCCTACGGAGGACATGCATTGCGTGAAGACTACAGGTAAATTGGTGGGCGCCACTCGACCGATGTGCTCTTAGGAACCGTCAATTTGCGCCTGTAATTATTGCGGACCCTTCGATACTTATTTCTATTTTTTTTTCAACTTAATTGTTGCAACAGATGACTTTTTTGTCGAACCGACTCAAAGAGAGCGGAAAGGCATCAAACGCAGCGTCGAATTTGGAAATAATTATACATAAATAGTCCCTTGAGCGGCCGATTAAGACAATTTCCGAGGCAAATTGCTGCAGACGAGCATAATAGCACACGAGCTCTGCTCCATCATAAATAAATCTGGATTACATTTCTGTACGAGATTAAGATTGATTCGATCTCGATGTTTTCTGCTATTAATGCCTACGCAGTATAATACCCTAACCGTGTTAAAATTTTAAATCATTATTCGTTTTTGTGTGTGATTTGAGAGATGTAATTACGATCGACAAATTGCTGAGCGTCATTAAGATAACGGGTGGATGGTCGGTCGTCCGTAATTAATGATCGATACATGTAAAATAATTAATTAGTGGCCCGGGTCGGATCGGTTTGGAAGGCGCCTCGGGCTTCTCTACAAAAAACAATGACGTGCAGTTTTAGACTGCGTCGGCGCCGAAGCTGCTGCCGCCGTGGCGACATCCGCCGAACTCTGTCTATAATTTGGGAGACCTCGAATTAGTAGTAATCTTCTTTCATATCTCTCAAATACGAGAGTGAATGATGCTAAGTAACAATTATCGAGAATATGTCATTAGTGTTAATTTGTATGTTTTTAAACTCTGTGTTTAAAAAAAGCTTGGTGTAGGGGAAAGACTGAGATACAAGATTTCTGAAAGTGATCTGTGCTGTCGGCATTAATTGCTGCTGTCGTTAATCGTAATGTCAGAACAATTACATCGAAGAGTTTTAGGTAGGATTCAACCTACGAACAAGTAGCGAACGTGTAATGTAGGCGAAAGCATTTTACTGTAAGTTCATATGCGGGTAATGACTCATTACCCAAAATTTACTAGTTTAATCACATCAAAAATACTGATGATATACATATATCGAGAATATATAAACAGGGTTACTTTTTAGTAATAAATATAAAATCATTAAGTTACCAAGTCAAATGTTATTGAAGTGAAACTTCTTTAGAATCGTTGTGATTTCAAACCGGATGCAACGGAAAAAACGACAGGTAAGAGACACAAAAGCTAATATGAATGATATACTGTGTACGGTAAGGGCTACATTCCCATACATTTTTTAATGGCGCTTACGACCGTTTGGAACTGGGTGAAGTTTTTGTCGATTTACTGAAGTTTCACTTCTATCGTGTGTGAAACGCACACACACCTTTTTTTTTTTTTTAATCTAAATCGCTTATCGCTTATTGGATGACTGTAGCCTAAAGTGTTAAGTCCATTCATGTCGCGTAATGTGTTGACTGGGTAATGGACTATTCGAAATGTACCTGAGGAGGTAGAGGAAAGGGGAAGGGGTCACTGACAGTCGTAAAATTAACTTGCTTTAACTATTATTTAATGTCATTTCGAGATGGGAACGGGGTGAGAGTCACAATTGTGGGAATTTTGACGGAATCGTTGACAGTCCGACTTAAATGGATAATTATTATAGTAAATTCACCGGTGCTCACATTTTAGAGTCATTATTAAATTGTTGTTAAATATCATTTCATAAGTCATTTTGTGTTTTGCTTTATACTAATTTTTAAGTAGAAATTTTAGCCATTAGGTTTCGTAAATAAATTATGCTCATCTAGTTTTCTTTTTATATTAAGTGAGCAATTCGTGTATATAAATATGTAATTGGTTTCTCGGAAACGGCTCCAACGATTTCAATGAAACTTTTCATTGAGATAATGTTTTATATTCCAAGTTTACCTAGATAGCTGTTTTTCTTTTTTGTTTATAAGACACCGAGCATAGCTCGGTCGCCCAGACATTGAGAAATAAATAAATTACACAGTATATTCTGTATACAATGTATTTTTATTAGAAATTATCGTGTAATTAAGTTATAACCAATAAATCGTGTAGGTACTCAAGATTTAAACAATTTAAAATCGGTGAGAGAGTTCTGGCTCTGTACCGCGATGCGTGTGCGCAATTAAAACGAAACCTACAATCAGCCGCCATGTTTGTACACGGCCAATGTTAATAGCCTTCAGTAATTACATATCAGTATCGTGCCATCATTGTTTCTCGGAAGGTTGATCAAATTAATAGAACCTATTTCGGGTACAAAGTATATCATAAAAATATTTTAATACATCAATTATCGAAATCGCTGTAACATTCCAAAGTAATCATGTTTACATGTGTATTTATGTATTACGCTATTTTCCTGCTTGGTTAAGCAGATATGATTAAACGCTACTTCTGTCTATCCACGTGGCATGAAGATAGACGCGAGTACGAATTCCCATAATGGGCCTGTGCTTTCGATGAAGGAAGACATCGTGTTGAAAGCATAGCGTGTTCATAGGGCCCTTTCTACCGCCCGCCTGGCTGGCTACCATCGTCAAGTTGAACATCTACCACCAAACATCTATAGGTGTTTCCGGCAGTTGCCCTTGCCACCATCTTGGGCTGCATCATCACTAAACATCAGATGAGGTTGTGATCATAAGCTTAATTAAGCTCTTCATGGAGTCGCATTGGTTCAGATTATTTCTTTCTTATCCCATGGTTAAAAGTATTTTATTTGTTCCATATAAATCAGTTTTCATCAATCCCGGCTACTTTTTTTTTCACACTAACTCTGCAAAATTTAAGTTCAGCACCTCATGGTGAGCACGATACAGTCCAGAAATAACGGCGTTCGTCGGTGACACAAATTTCAACAGCAGAAGGCTATATCATACCGGCCTCCTGAAAAGCCACATTTGAAGGACTAATCAGAAACTCATAAGGAAGGGTTCATAAGAAGGAAGGAACACGTTGGCTGGGAGACTATTCATCATCTGCACGGTACGGCAAAGCTAAGAATTCCCAAAACTTCTTTGTTCCTACCTTGATAGGTGATACCGTGTAGTTACAGCTCCGTAGACCAGGCTATTTACACACATTATACAAATGTAGTTATAGTATCCAAAGGAATGAAGAATACCTGAAAATATATTCTGGTAGCACTCACTCCCTTTCATTTCAGTAACTCTATATATTTCTTGCTTCCTAGTCTATATATGTTTTATACATGTAATTAAATTCGTGGAGTGCATGAAAAGAGTTTTCGGGTACTCGGAATCCTGAATTAGGTGCAAAGGTCTTTCATGCCCAGTCAACTTTATTTTTTTTACAAGGCACAAATTAGGCCGTGTATACTGATACTGAATACCGATCTGTGAATACACTGAATACTGATCCAAAAAATACCTCCTCGATGCTCTGGATAGGTTGCAGAGACGAACTGTTCGTACTGCTAATGATGCACAAGTTACTAAATACATCGAACCGCTTCAGCTGCATAAGAAAATCGCCTCGTTCAGCGTGTTCTTCCGTCTGTATCATGGTTAGTGTTCTGAAGACCTGTTTAATTTATTACCCACCTACCCTATCCACAACAGAACGACACCCGCTGGGCTACAGAGTCATAGTTTTATGGTAACTTTCATCTCGGCACGAACTTACGTTCTCTATGTTATCTTTGTCGTAAAGTGGAAACTGTGGTACCTTCTTCCGGCCAATGTCGTCCCTCCTAACGGCATAGGGCCCTTCAAGCGTAATATGAAGAGATATTTATGCAGGCTGGCATGACAACGGCGACCGCCAACGAGATCACTCAGTGGTCGCCGTTGTTTTTGGATTGTACTGTGCTTACCATCAGGAACAGTACCGTCAATGTGCCGAGCTATTATAAAAAAAACCTTCGCAAGTGACGACACCAGAGTAGGTCCGTCGCACAGTAGGCAGCCCCTCCCGATTCCAACTTCACTGACTGGTTAATCTTTTCATCATGGCATGAGCTATTTTCATTAAAAATACTTGTGGGAACATGAATAAAAGTCGCGATTAACTTGTTTATTGAGAACCAAAATTTAGATCGCCGATTCTTTTTATAGCGCAGCGTTGAGAAATTATTTTTGAAAATTTTTCTTCTAAGAGGGAGCTAAACGTATGTAAACATCATAAGCTCTTAACGTAGAAGCGTGAGTATTTGCGTTTCGAGTACCTAACTATTAAAGAAAAATTAAATTAATTTTCTAATTTTGAAATAAATTCTTATGGTGTTTTTTTTATTATAATTTTTATTCTCTGACCTTGAGGGGTTGTTTCACGGCACGATCTACCGTACCCGATTTCTGGGGCTGTTGTCGCCGCGATTGGAAAGAAGTCGCGATCTGCCTAATTTCCTATTCGTGAAATTCGAGCTAAACTAACATATGCATATAGGCAGGGATATATCTACCTATCTATACATAGTATAAAATTGAGTCAAATGTCATGTCCTGTCAAATAAGTTATGCAGCTTGTATGGGAGTCTCAACCGTTCCTTTTGATGCCGACAAAAATAAATTTAACACTTAGGCTTTCAATTGTAAAAATGTTTCATGATAATCACTACATTGCTAATAGAATTGAATATTAAAATTCGAATTCTTTAATGAAGTAAGAAATGTATTTAAATATGTATGTCTTGTACACCTATAGACACACACACACACATTAGAAATGAAAATAACGTAATTTAACTTAGTAAAAAAAAGTATAGGAATGAAGAAGGTAATAAAAATTTGCATAATGTTAAAGAAATTCCGTAAGTAGTAATCATAAAAGTATTTTAGAAAATTAATTTCAAAAACAGTAATATCACACAGTTGATACTGGTAATTCAATATAGTAGTGTCTATAAATAAGATAAAAATATTTTTTGTAATAACTGCGACACTGTCAACGTCGAGAATTTCATATAACACATAATATGCGAATTTTATTATATTCCATTCGCGGAACTAGAGAGCCCGACCTCCCCGTTATATTCATATCTAAATTCAATTACAAAAAGGCTTCTCCTCGAGGTGTGTTGCACCCGCGCCTCCCCCGGAAAGGGTGTATAACAACTCAATTTCTCCATATTATTAAGACGGTGGGGTGCGCGGGTAGATGGGGTGGCTAGAGGTACAAAAGAATGCTAATTTAAAATTCTTATTGCCATGTTTGTATGCGCGCGCGCCTTATGTATTATCATTCGTGTAACAAAGCCGGAGAGAGCCGCCCGAGCGCGTAATTCCAATCTAATATTCAATTTGAGAAGTATCGTGAGATCCACGCGCCATTTTTTATTTATGTTACTCTAACAGGGTTTTATATTAAGTCGTGAACAATATATTTTCGTATATACATTTTTCTTCAAAATTTATGAAACATGATACTACAACACGTTTAGAGGTGTGGTAATTATAACCAAACGATCAGGGACACAAAAAAGTTGTAATTAATATTCTTAGCAATATATACAGAAAGAGATTTTAGTTGGACTGCAGTCACTTGTCTGAGTCAATATGAAGAAATATATGTCAAGATCGATGATACATGGTAAAGAATAATTAGCTGTTAGTTTCGCTCACTCTTCTTAGCCTTTTTGAAGCCTACTAAGAAAGGCTGGACCATAATAGCAACGCTTTACTGCCCGGCGTGCGTAAAACTAATTTGCCAAGCCTCAATAAAAACAACTACAGAAATCGTTAGTTCTATCGGGAATCGAACATGCTACGTCTAATTTTAGTTAATAATAACCAGTACATCACTGCTAAGGTTTATACTTATATTGGATTTGTACAACTCATATATGAATGTTCACACACTTTTTATATGATAAATATGACGTAGCAAAGAGACATACATATCACCTGATGTTAAATGGTCATTATCTACAGGTTATTCACAAACAACCTTAGACATACCCTAGTCATAATCCCGCAGCAACTCAAGCCTAGGTCCGTTCCTACGGCAAGAAGCCTTTGAGCCAGCAGCCGCTCGCGCGATACAGTTAGGTACATTGTATTCACTAGCTATCGACATACACACATGACACTGCACTACACACCTACACTCCACCCAGGTACATAACCTTTGTAAAGGATTTATTTTTGGCTAGTTCGTCACAGACCAAAATGAACTATAAATACACATACGCATGTTTTTCTTTCCTCCCTTTTGTTTACCTACATATTGTATAGTTAGATCGAACCACGGGTAGGGTAGATGCAGTTAGATCGTCATGCTGTATATACGGTAACAAACCCAAGCCGAGGTTAGGCCACTTTGGCACCCTTGAGCTTGTTGCCCCTTTTTCTTGGCAAAGTGCCTTCTGCGCTCACCCACAAGCCCGGTATAGTATAGTCAGTTCAAAAAAACCCCAAGTGCTAACCGAGATCATTCAATGAATATGCTATATGCTCAGTAGTTGGAATACCTCATATACCAATGCGTGATGTCAACTACCCTATTGGGACCGGAACTTTCGAAAGAAATTGCTTTACGGCAGAAATAGAATCGGTACACACATACCTACCTACAAACACATGAGTCACATCCAACATGCAACAAAAATAAAATAATCAATATCTGGGCGTCTTCTCTATCTACGTGCGTAAAGTCGCATCTTCGTCTATCTGGGTGTCTTATAAACAAAAAAAGAAAAACACCCATTTAGGTAAACTAGGAATGTAAAACATTGTCTAAATGCAAAGTGTCATCGAAATCGTTGGAGCAATTTCCGAGAAACCAATTACATATATATATTGTATATACACAGTATTCTTCTACAAGAATTGCTCACTTAATTATAATAAGATAACTATTATTAATATTACTGAGTATTTTTAACATTAGCTAGAGATAGTGTTAGTTGGTTTCAATAAAAGTAGAAAATAAACATAGTCGACAAATGTATTAGTATTTTAATTAATTCTAGCCATGAAAATGTGTAAGGTTCTCGTAGGGTCTGTGAAATGTAATTTATGCTTTGAAATTCAATTATCGAACGGTAAGTGAAAATACGAGAAATTATTTTTATGGGTTTGTTCACCTTTTTCTTAAGTTCAACTGAAATAATCTACCTATACAAGTTCATATGTGGTAATTACAATATGAGTATGATTTTTTTCTACTTGCATTTCGTTTTATTAATTGATATTTAATACATGCGTGTTTTATATTTGTTTAATATCGTTGTATTAATATATTGCAAAACCTTTGTCTACGAAGAATATTCGCAGCACATAATACCTGGAATGTAGTGTGGATAGATACCTACTGGTTGTTAAATTTTAAATGTAAAATATTATTATTATACAGATAGCCTTTACATAACGTAGGTACATGCGTATGTATTATGTTATTGTAAACAAATGTGTATGTATTATTTCTCAAAGTTATTTTTTTTTGTGGCAACGCCATAATTCACTTAATCGTAGTTCAAAATTAATGATTTTAATATAATTTTAAAACTAACGTCCCATGCTATTGGCGAAAAACAAGCAAATAATTTAAAATATGTTTTTTTAGAACTGACTATACTGTTATAAGGGCCCTGAGCAACAGACGGCTTTTACAGCTTCACCGTGTCTTGGCCTTAAAATTAATGTTTTCCCTTCAACTATAGTCGTACAAGTTCGTGCTCGACCGTCCTATGTTTTATACGTTAGTGGGGACGAGGTAGCACACCTCTACGTTACACATTACACAAAAGTAAACAGTATGTTATCTCGACAGTGTTCTCGAAATAATTTGCCACTCGGAAGATAAACACACAGTGACTGTGTTTCTTGGATTACCAATTTACGTATTGGATAGTGCTATATTAAATAGTCGATTATATCTTCACCAAAATATATCAATGCTAATTTTGTAAGTTTTATATAAATTATTTCTACTCGATTTTTTTTTATTTCAGTTTCAAAAGCGATTGTGAGCTAGTAAGAAGGTAAAGTACATTTTTTTAAAATAAAAATGTAATTTTTTGCTTCCAAGTTTAACCAGTTTCAAAAAAATCTAGGAACTAGGTAATGTAATATTTCGTCATTAGTTATAAATTGCGTACTCACGAATATTGTGTACTGAAGTTTACCTAGATTTAGTTTCGTCGTCCCCTTATCGTTTGTAGCACCACCTCGCACGCACGCACGAATTTGTACAACTATAATGATGAATTGAAATTTATTAGTAAAGCCATCTGTTGATAAGCTCTTCCTAATTGAAATAATTTCGACTACCACGTAGGAGGCGCCATCTATTAACAATATGTTTAACTAACATGACAGTTGTTTAGATTGTTTACATTCTATATCAATAATTTTCGAAATATTATCAGGGGTGAAGGGTTAGACGTAGTTTTAACATTACTACAACTAGTCGGCTATTGAGGTTGACAAACTGTACTAAATTCGATTCGATACCTCAATCTGCCCGTATATAATTGCTTCATTCTCACGACACGATGAAAATAAATTTCACCGATCACAATGGGCGCTATCCGCAACCAGACATTGGCGTCTAAACGGGGAGCGATATACGCTAATGTTTGAGTCGTGATGTATTAGCTAAGGAGCTAATGGTGACCTCTTAGAGTTAGACCATTGCATCTTAAGAGAGTATAGTAAGTCGGTATAGTACATACTCTTCTAATACGATATATTTTCTATACTAATACTTTCTATATACGATGATAGCCTAGTTTTCACCGCTCTACTTATCAACACTCCACAATCGTGTGGATTAGCTAAAATACAAAATTTGGTACTTACTTAAGGTAAAAAATGTTTGTAAATTAAATAATAGAATAGAATAAAAATTAATTACAATAAAAAATATAGAAATTACAATATAATAAATATATTTAATTGTTCATTATGTACCACATTTATTTATAATTGATTTAATTTCTATTGTTGCATTTTGTGTTCTCGTCATTTGTGTGTTTATTAAAAAAGCTGCTATATTAGTTGGTTTATTTTTATGTATTGGGATGGTAGCTCTATCATGCTCGTCTGGATCAAAAAGTCAATATGTTACGAGATCACCGAGATCAGAGATTATATATCCACTAACCAGCAGGGAGACAGAGTACTAGTGTCCAATCAAATCACAACTACCATACTCACTGCGAAAACAGCACCACGCTGGTTTGGTACGGCGAATTATGTTTTAGATGTTATAGATGCATGTCGCTATGGTAGGTAGGTATTTAAAATTGAATTGGGCAAGACGTCGCGTCGGCAGCAATCGATTAGCATATTTATTTGAGAGAAGTGGCCGTTGTTCTTTAACTATAATATACATTATCATTTTTAGTGCAGGTTTTTTACTAACCCAGTAAAATAAATTGGATCAACCTGTATTTTCACATATATGTGAATTTCACAAAATTAATAGTTACATAATTATTACACAAAACACGTTCGTTCTATGGTTGTGCGTTTATAAACAAATAGCAACCCGCCCCGGCTTCGCACGGGTAGCAGAGTAATAATACATATAAATGTATTGGTTTACGCGGTGCACGCCAGTAAAGCCTCCAGTCGGAATGATTTTTTCCGACATCTTCAACAATCATTTTCATATTTATTGTCAATTTAAGCAAACCCAAATGAAATTAAACACCTAAACCATCCCCATGAATGGTGGTGATGAAACCATTGATGAAAACCGTATGAAAATCCGTTCGGTAGTTTTTGGGTTTATCGCGTTCAGACAGTCAGACAGATGCAGCGGGGGACTTTGTTTTAAAATATAGTACGATGTGGCGATGATATCTGGATGACTGAGCCGTGCTCGTTGTCTTAAAAACATTACTTACGGCTGTTTTCAATAACATATCTGAGATCACTAGCCCCGATTAATACATATTTGTATTAACTAATAACTATATTTAACTTAAAAGAGGTATCGGCTTCCTTCTTATTTTTATGTAGATGTAGATACGAAATACTATCCATAAATAGGTTAGTGAAACGAAAGTAAGTCCAAAAGGATAGATTCCAGTCTTTTAAAAAAATACTATTAATACTTATAGCTCATTTGAAAAGAATAATACGAATAATATTACTAAATTAATACTAAAACAACGGATTTCTCTCAACAATATTTTTCTGTTATGGGACCACTGACATTAATAAAATTAATATTAACCACTATTAATAAAATGCCACCTAAATTTTTCTTCTTCTTTGTATTTCTCGCAAATCATGAAAAGTTGCGTTTTGCTTTTATATCCCTCATATGTAAGTTGACATTAATATTTAATAATGCAAAAGTATAATTTATTTTACATTAAAAACATAACATTTATTTATATGAGCTCCTGACTGCCAAATTAGGGTTCCCTGTATCTTGGCAGTCGGTTTGCCTCCAAAATATATATATTCATGGTTGTCATTCCCATTATTAACAATTTGTGTTGTTACAAAAAAAGAGAGAAACACTAAAATAATAATAATAAAAAAAAAATTGGCAATAGGCGTAGCAAATTTTAATGCCGCAAGAGCCATGTGCCATAATTCATATGTTCTATCTGTACGGTATTATATCTATATATTAATACGTGAAGCAAAAGCTTTCTACCCCCTTTCAAGCGTATTGTGTGCACGGAAAACTGTGAGATTTGGCATGGTTAAAGTTTATATGGAGAAGGAGTACACAAAGCTAAAATTTAGTTAATATCTGTTACTAATATATAAAATAAAATAAATTAATACTGTGAACCCTAATCCGACCATTGTCATTGTACTTAGACCCCCCAAAATATTGAAATTGTCACTTAACGAAAAGTGACAGCAAATTATGTAGATAATACTCATTTTTAGGTTCATGAATACTGCAAATGTCAAAGAGAAAATCGTCTATGATCAAAAAGTCGCTGGTCGATTTTCGATCTTAGGGCGATCGCTAGCAACCACGTTGGAATGCGCATTAATTTGACAATTGAAAATTACTGAAAATATTTCAATGTTAGATACTATTATATTTCGCTTTTCCATAGAGGCTAAGAAGCAATGATACATTTTTAATCCAGAAGATTCCTTGTACCTGTAGAACATCAAAAGCTTTTTCACTTGAATAAAATCGAGGTTAACAGCTAGTTTTTGATATTAATATATACTTTCTAATATTATTGCCGATGTAAAACCATTGTTTAAAATAGATCGAATGCCAAGGATATGAACATATCTACAATTTAAATTTGTCACGATCACGAATTAAAATGTACTGTAATCTTTGTAATAAGGTCATGTTTCAAGATGTTCGACAAGTCAAGGTTCTATTGTTTTTCATAAACAAAGGTTTTCTTTGAACCTTGGCGGTTTAAAAAATATCTATTAGTGGTAGCTAGCGTAAATACATGAGGGCTCTATCGAAGTGCCAACTTACGCGGGTTAGCATTCTCGTTTATGTCATGTTAGTCGTTAATGTTAAAGATATTAAAATTATGGTACCTGTGTATCTCATGAAATGAAAGTAGGTAATTGACTCATTGTAATGACAGAGAATTCTCTCCTTTGTACGCAAATTTTAGATGTGTTGCCCTGGATTGACAAAGTAAGAGAATATAGCCTTTCATCTAATCTTGTATAATATATTTAATTGAATTTGATTTTTTTAAAACCTATAATTTTCAACGAGTATTGAGAAACCAGAATAAATGTGAAAAATTGTTATATTATGTTAATGTTTTTTTAAGTAAACATCATTTAAAAAAAAAATTAGGTACATTTTACATTGCGCGCATATTGTAACAAAATGTCTACACCATAAAGTTGGTTGCTAAACCTCTTGTTTTATTGTGTTGAAGATAGTCACATTCAATTTTTTTTAATGCTGTATCATTGCTACCTGGCAATAAATTAACATCCAGTGTAACCATTGAAAAAGTAGGTACACACATACATTTGTGTAACTTGTTCATTGTCACCGGAAGATAAGGATAGAAAAAGTCCACTTTAATAAATGATCAGTATTTACAAGGAAGATGAATATTTTAATGGGAAAGTGAAGCTTGTAAGGACTAATTGGATGATTAGTAAACCGTTTCGACTTCATTAAATACATAATAAGATAAGACATTCAATATTAATGTAAGATTCGCTCAATTATCTAGTGTGTAATAATGCAACTATTGTATCACTAGTCGGCCATCGCTCAGATACTAAGTATGATTTTTACTCGGTTACTGTGTGCAGAAAGCGTGTGCGGGCGTTTCCTGATAATTTGCCTGACGACAGCATGGCGTCTACGGCCCAAGTGCACTTAGCGTAACCTCTTATTCAAAGACGGTCTTTGAATAAAAATGTCACTGGTAACTATGAAGTTTCAAACAATGATGACCCAGTGTTACGTGTACTGACACCGCGTCGATCGACGTGAGTTTGAATGCCTCCAATGAGCCTGTTTTCAGTGAAGAAAAACATCATGATTAAATCATTGCATGGTAGTAATGCATTCTCTAAATACCGCCTGGATAGCTAGCTACCACTCTCAAGTTGAAAATATATCGCCAAGCACACATATAGGTGTGTTCCAGCAGCCGCACTTGAGAACCAGCTTAGCACGTTAACATCTTGGGCTACATCGTTAGTTAACATCAGATGAGATTGTGGCCTACCGCTAAGCTTATAATGGATATGAATAAAGGTAAAGAAGGCAAAAACAATAAACTTAAAAATTATTGGCTTTTTATGCTAAACTAGCGGTGTGCCCGCGGCTCTGCATGCGTTTGTTACTACGCAGTAGTCATTTACATCCCGTAATATTATTTTTACTCATATTGTTGACAATTCATATAACGTATCCCGTGTACAATTTTCATCGAAATTGTCATTTTATTCTACGACTTCTAAAGCATTATTAAAGATTCTTATAGCCTCTCTCTATAATTGTGGTATGATGAATGCTTCCCTTCTGCAAAATTTGATCAGAATTGTTTGGGAATTGACGTAAACTAAAATTTTAAAATTCTTTTTTTTTTTATTTCCAACAAATAATATTGACCATTTTTATAGCCCATGAATTATATAAATACCAATACTTCGTGTACAAAATTTCATCAAAATCGGTCATTAATGAACGTAAATAAAATTATTTGGAAGTTTTTTTTAAGATTTCCAAAAGTATCTAATATTGAAATTTCCTATATCCTATCAATTGTCCAATAATATAATCATTCCGTATACACAATGTCATAAGAATCGGTCAAGCTGTTTTTCAGTTAAATCTGGACATACAAACAGACTGATACACAGACATTTATGTTTTTAAAGATATATTTGTGATCAGTATCTTTCATATGGTATGCCTATTGGGTAATTTGGACAAAAAATGAACTGTACAGACAGAAGTACACAATTATTAATATAAATTACCTAATTAAGCAAATAGTTTACAATGCGCGGACAGTAATGAGTTATTGTTTATGTAAACTGTATGTTTAGTTAGTGTTTTGGCCTGGTTGTAATGACGACTATTTTGAAATGTGTTTCATACAATGTTACGTGGAAGTTAAGTATATCTCAACCACAGTGTGATCCCGACAAATAAATATAAATAGTATTACATAATTGTATAAAATAAAAGAGATCAAGGTATAAAGAGGAGATATTTATACCTATGTTTCATAGACACAATTAATTAAAACAATCGGAATTTAGAAAGTTCTATACCTAATATATTTATTGTATTATGTAATGAAAAAAGACATACGCACAAAAACTTTATTCTGCTTTGAATAGTTTTAGATTAGCGAGATTTACAAGATCAATGGTAAACTAAAGTTCTGCCCTCAATCAATTGACTTTTCTAACAGTTGGTAACCGGCAACTGGACGTGAATATCGTTTTGTGTTGTATGCGTTGTGCTATCTACGAGTATAGGTACATCGTTGTTTGTACAATATATTAATAAATAGCTATTTCTTGTTTGCAACCTATTAAATTTAATATTAGACTTAACATTTATTCACATACTTTTTTGTATATTAATGCCACTAAAAATACTTTTTGTTATTTGTATAAAAACTTTTTTACATTATATATTCTAAAAATCATTTTAAATGAAGCAAATGGCGCATGTTATTTATTAGATAATGATAATTTAAAAAAAACCTAAAAACAACAATATATGAACCTATTTTTCTTAAGAATATAATGAAAATTCCATAGTATATATATTATTACATAACTCAAAAAGAAAACATCTGAATTTCAAGGACCAGGTGAAAACGATCCCCTTAAGTAATTAATATGTCATAATTTCATTTATACTTACCACAATGTCTTTTTTTAGTCCTATTCACATACTCGTAGGTAGTAGTAGTCCTGCGACATATGTAGTTAAACCGACTACGTTACCTTATTAAAATTACCGATTAAAAATCTTTATAATATTCCAAAAATCACTAAATCATACTGCACAATGAGAGGAGACAATAAATTAAGGTAACCGTAGAATCAAGATAAAACCAGCAATGTCGCGTGATAAATGATCAGATTAAAAATTTTGAAACTAAAACTTTGTATGAGAGCACCTTGTGGCGAACGCGACGAGCCCCGTTTATAATTATAATTAATATTCTCACAGTATTAGAGTGGTCGACGGTAAAAAAACAAGATTCGACGCGAGAATTAATAACAAACAAATGGGCTACCTGCGGTGTTTTTTGTGAGCCCCCACAGGTAAAGCAGTCTTGATGAAAGAAGCTCATATGCGTCTGTCTTATACTTTAGACAATATCGTTGCATTTTGACACGGTTGAATTTTTTGTATGTGTTCCATTCATAGCTTTACGAGTAGCATAACGGGTGTATAAAATATTGTAAGCAATTTCTGCTACTAGCCAACAGATGGCGGTACATCTTTAAATTACATGTAAACAAAAACTACTGCACATTAAATTGTTATATTATGTTATGGTACATCAATAAAAGTATAGAAAGTATCAAATTTCTTTACCGCTAGTAACGTTTAAAAACACCAAAGCTGCATTCGATATAAGAAATCGTCGAATCAAAAACTTTGACAATGGAGAGGAACTCCGAACGTGATACCATAATGACAAAACAGAAATATGATTTCGATTAAACAAGGAGACAGGGACGGCTCGAACGGCCGCTTTTGTGTGAGTGAAAAGGACAGAGAAATAGTTAATAATAAAAATATTTTATTTGTATAGTAGGGTAAAACACCCCCGCTGCGGGCTGTTTGGCCGGGATAGTATCCATCATCATTATATTAACCGATTTAACACTTTGGAACAAAATCATATGACGGCTACCACATAATATACAATATTTAGTTCCTATTTCAATAGGGTTTTTGTTCTGCATCAGCTTATGAATTACTTATCATAATTTGTTTTCTTAAAAAAAATTATGCTAGATTTTGATTGGTTACTCATATTATTGTTAATTCTTACAGATTATATCAATTGAGCAATTACATAAAATAACCATGTACGAAATTTCTTAAAAATGGTTTTTCCGTTTTTGAGTAAAATCCGGATATAGGTATAAACATACCTACCGACAGACAAATATTTAATTTTTGTAAGTTTATTGCTAACTTATTAACTATATAATTGAGTGACTTATTCTAAATAAAAACAACCGCTATATAAGTAGTTAAAATTTAACTGAATTATCAATAAAAAACAAAATTAATATCCTTACTATTACCGCTGAAAATTAAATTTCAAACTACATACATTCCACATATTCATTAAATCAATAAATTATCCAAGTACTTGTTTTTACTCTAGTTAAATATTATTTCAAAAGTCTCTCCGACCATGTTTGTTCAGGTACTTTTTTATCAAGTTCAGCTTAAAGCCAAAATACTTATAACAATAAATTTAAATTACTTAATATTGTAATAAGTCAACGAAGATAATTATCTGTAGTCATACAACATAGTAAATGATGAATCACCTCGTTCGATACTACCCATAAGAGGAGATAGCACTGACCTAGCCTATAGAATTCCCTCTTTGGCTGCCTCGTGAAGATCAATCACGGGAGCCGTGGTAACCAGGTCAGGTCACATTAGGTTTCTAATCGCGTCATCAATTTGTTTGTGAAACTATTTGTACCGCGGTAAGTACAATTTAAACTAAGCAAATTGTAGCCGAGACCCGTTCATAGCGGACAAAAAAATCTATGCGCTACTTTAGGTAGCAAACTCGACCCGAGAGTTTGTACACGATCGTGGCATATAAGGCGAACGTTCCACCGGCATTATTTTATTACATAATTGTGAACGTTTTTACGTCAATTATTTTCCTACATTAATTGACGTGTAACATGTTCATGTGATTATAAATATGAAACAGTAGGTATGTACACGTCAAGGCTCGATTTAAAATGCAGTACGAAATGATCTAATGAGTCTAAAAGGAAATGCAATTAAATGAAATGATGCATGTCGATATGAAACTAGGTGTATTGATATGCAAAGGTTGTTGATGAGGGACCGATGCGGGCGGTGGCCAGCCCGTCCCACGCTCTCTTCACAAATTTTTGTTCGCTAATCAATATAATTTGACCCTAATTCCAATTACTATTCAACTGTCGTAACAGCATTCAGTTAACAATAGACCTTGTACTTTTATTCTTTTGTCTAGTTTCAGTCGTTTGCGATACAGCAAGTATCTAAAATTTATGTAACAATTTATAAATTAAAGGTTATAAAAAAAATAAAAAAAATACGTATAAAAACATAAATGAATGAATCAAGTTATATCGAAGCATAAAGGGAACATGCGAGTGTGGTCCGGCTCTAAAGCAATAATTACTCGCAGTGATTAGATACGAGATAAGCCTCATTCCGCTAATTACTCCCTAAAGCTAAACGAACGAGCGCATTCGGTTTTTGCCATCGACATAATTTAATAAGCATATTAACCGATCCCATAGATAGGTATCGGGCCTCGAGCGTTTCTCGTTAATACCTTTATAATGTTGTTAATATACAACTTATATAAATAAAAACTTGGCGAACAAAGGCATAGACGATCTCGTCGCGAGGTCAAAGATGAATGACCATGTAAACGCATAATGAAAGCCTGAAGACGCTTTTAACTCGAATCACAGTTGTTCAAAACACATTCGCATTACAATCAATTTAAAAACACTCTGTGTGTATGAGCGCTATGACATTGCGTCTGGACGAGTTCTCAGTTCTCACTGCGTGTGGCGCGCTACACGGGCTACACTGCTATACCGCCATCCGCCACACCCGTTCGTTTATCAACTAATTCGATGAAACGAGAAAACCGTACATACTCGTTTGTTTGATGTTCACTACTGATCGCTTCTAAACAAGTCGAACCACTCATACATGTATACTATAACAAACAAGAATGCGTCTTTATTTCATTCGATAATAAAACCAGTGTCGTTATAGACGTGGACTGATTTGACCTCGAGATGAATGACTCCCATTAGCATCTCATCTTAAAGGTTTAATTAGGGTACCGTGCACTGGTCCGGCGGACTCCCATGTGACGCGCGTCCGCGTGTTGCCAATCAAATTAGAGAAGTCAGACAATGGGACCGACTCGACCGTAGAACCCTACGACAAAATGTTTTCCCGCAATCTTCGATCACCGGATTAAGGGAGTCTCGTTTCGCACGTTTTATCTCCGATTGTCCGCACTTAACGCGCACTTTAAGCCGAGTACCCCTCGAGAGGAAATTGAAAGCGATCGCTTCCTCATTGTATCTTATCTGTAGTGTTGTACTAATTAATCTATGTTCTCGAAGTGGTCGTCGTTAGAGGTAAATAATGTTCAGGTTGGATCGGTCGAAGTGATTTATTGGTGTGAATAGACAAAAGTGTCGCGGGCGGAGCGGCCCGGTACAATGGTATGGAATGTCGTCGCAGACCGCTCGTGCGACCCGTGAATGCGGATTATTAATAACCCGCTCCGGTTCGGCACGACGCGACGCGCGACACGATGCAATGGCGCGGTGCACCACAACGCGACGGTTGACTTGAGGTACTCCCATCCCACAGTTTGCCTGAAGGTATACACCTGAATTGTATGACCACAGTATAATTTATTCAGACAACTTTTAATGATCTTGTTCGCGAGCCACGATAAATATTTGCGAACGCGATTACAGATTTGCAATCATTTCTCCAAAATTTCTAAATTATTATATTCGATGTAAGCCCTCTAGTGTCTCCCCTAAAGTTGTATCATCCCCACTACCATGGTAACGATATATAACAATGGAAACTGCGCGGATTATAACAAATTTACCAAATTGTGTGGGTTCATATTTATGCTGAATAATAAAACAAAATAGTGATAATGTCACATGTGTGTAGAATTTGCGCGTTTGGAACTAATTGGGTATCATTTATAATATTCTATTTATTGATCGGAACATCTGTCAAAATTGCAATTGCCACATGAATTCACATAAATAATTTTATATGTACACGTCCATTCAAAAGTAAACATAAGTAGTTTTGACACTTTAGCGATATATAAGCTCGTAGAGAATGTTCGTTCATTGGCCTATGAAATGTTATAAAGCAAATGGATGAGCTTAACAAAGACTTCTCAACTATAATAAGTATTTTAAAGCATCGACAAAAAACAAAGAAAGTGGAAAGGGCAAAGTGTCCCTAAAGGCGTGTTAAATAAAAAAATGCATGAAATTACTTTTCACGTTTTGTTGATATCGATGAAACGAGATCACTTTTTATCGTAAACGAAGTGCGTAGGTAGTCTCTGCCTCTACCGTAATGCTGCTGTATTCAGCAACTCGTCAAATAATTTCTAATTTTGAAGTAGTGGGATAAAAAGTATAAATAAAAATCTTCTCATTATATTCCTAACATCTCAAATAATAACAACCATTACTTCATCGAAATTAGTTTTCCGAGTTTTTCACTTATTAGCTCAATTAAAGTGTTGTAAATTTTAAAAAGACATGGCTAACTAGAGTTTGTGTATATTTATTTCAAACTACCTGTAGATCGCCCACTTTGTTGGGTGATAATACGATATAGCGTCCTATATCTTCACGTGTTTCCACGAGATAGTTTATTTCTATTAGAATCTGTATGTCACGTGGTAGATAGAAAAATATAATATATTATACATTTACAAGTATATTTGTTTGAATGTTATATGAATGTAAATTACATACATACATTTAATTATTTTATTATAAGTATGTATAATGTAATTTATAAACTTTACCATTTTTATATTGCATGGCAAATTTTATTTTAAATTAATACCATCTTTGTAACATTGCAGTAATAATGTAACATTAATTTTATAGTTAAAGAGAAATTCATCAAAAATGCTTGACAATTTGTTACATTACCTTTTTTCCAATTCCGTTCATTTACAACGATTTTTAATGTGTTCACGTCACGATTGCTTTTTTTGCGTATCTCGAACTTCTGCTTAGAAATGTCGTGAGTTTCTCGATTCGTTACCGATACTGTAATTAGTTTTATGGTTATCAATGGTTCTTGAAGCATTTTGGGATCTTCATTTGTTCAAATTATAATAGCAACTATGAACAAAAAAGATATATTTTTTATTCTCGTTATTAAAAACAAACCATCGTATGAATTCACGAAATTATTCATAAGAACCTTACCACCTATTGTTAGTGAACACCATTTAAATAAAAGAAACGTCTCAATTATGTATCATTAACACGTTCTAATGCTAATTGTCCAATGTGTTGTAACAAAAATCTTGTCGTTTCGTGTAACACTTATTAAGTAGAAACGCGCCTTTTGCTCAAAATTTAATTATCAACATTAGGTTGACACCAAAAATGGCCCGACCAAAACTCTGTTGGTACGTGAAGCCACATACAAGATACTGTTTGCAAAACTATTAACCGATATACTAGAATTCCGTTTCAATTTGTAGAAAGTCGATAATTGTCGGATGAACTGACAGTCGACGGAATTGATACAATAATTTTTTTTATTGATTTTATTTTATATTAACGACTCACAATAACAGTGCATGGGGCTGCTAAATGACTAATTACGAATTATGACTATGCGTTCAGACATCAAATATGAGGATGACATCCCACATTTTATTCCATGCATTCTACATAGAATAGTCCAGGTCACAAGTGTAACATTTGATAACAACAATTTTTTACTTATGAGAGATAATAAACATAAGATTTACTTCAAGGGTATATATATATTCGTACCTAGAACGATTGTGTAAGCATAAGTTGTAATAACGCTTTATGAAACCATATTAGAGACACACACGAACCACTGGCTACATTCGTGATATTTAAATAACATGATGAAACCGTTAAACCTAAAAAATAAATTAACACCAGTGCTCAAAGACAAATAATAAATGCCAATTCACAAGTCAGCAACGAAGTAAAGACTATCAAATTATGGCTACAACTATTTGAAAATGTACCACTCGTGATCACAGAGTTAACACACTGCCAGCCAATAGGATTGGCCTGGAAAAATTGCTTCTTCATAAAACAGTTCGAACAGTAAACAAACGTTTGCTAATTTGATCTTTACTTAAAGATCTTAAAGCAGGAATTGCTATATGTGCACCAAGATAAAGGCGATAGCCAGCTAATAAGTCAAATGACTTTTACCAGGTGTCCGAGAAATAGAAATTTACTAATTAAAGTTTGTACTTTACTTGAAGTACTTAAACGAAATAATGTACATTCGATTGTAAGGAGTTTAATTAATCAGCTTGCTGACGTAACGGATGAATCGTTTTTTTTCTATTAGTATCCGAATGTGGTTTATCCAATTGATTCGCTGTGTAGTAATAAATATACTCGGTCTCTCGTGTTTGTGCTATGAATTTGTAATATTAACGTTTCGATAGATGGATGATTAGCGGATCACTTGTGGGCTTTGTTGTTACATAAACAGATACTAATGGTGTTACACATGCTTAAGAAGTAATTGTGATATACATTTTAACACATCTTTATTACCAAGGACTATGAATAACTTTAACAGATAACATGCTTTTAAAAACAATAGCTTTTTATAATACTAATTCTTTCATAACAGTTGCTATAATGGGAAAACTCCCTAATTCATATCGTTAGATGGCAATTGCACTAAATTATCGTAATAAAATTTAAAGGTAGTAACATTAAAACCATTGAGAATGAGACAATGTGCCCCTAATGAACTCCGGGATATGTAAAAGAAATTATTTACGCCACACACTGCGATGACTCTGGTACAAATGTGGACAGACATAAAAGAAGATGTGGAAATCTCGGTAATGACGTAAAGTGAATGGACAACCGTAATTACATATACTCCACAACCGTGACTCTCCGGTGCGTATCAACACACAACACTAATTGTCAACGGAAGAAACGATAGATACAGACTAATTTGTTTCAAAAAATTATTTTTTTTTGTCTTTATTTATCTACATAAGGCGACATTTATAAAACAGGTACATAAACATGTTTTGACACAATAGCTCGAATACGTCATGTTCGGTAAAGTTTCTATGTAATAAAGAAGGCGACATTTTGAAGACATTAAAATTCTCTGGATCGTATAATTACATATGACACATTTTAACATTAAGGCACCCACGCGCGGTCTATGTTGTGGCTTTAAACTTGTATAATTTGTGTTAAAGCCGTAATATATGAGGCTCGATACCCCTCGCATTCGGCGTTCCGTGCATTCGATCGTTAATAAAATTATCAAAATCTAAACAGGTTTTATGAGTATCGCTCGTGCGTCGGAAAGAGTCCGTTTCGGTCCGACTTATGAATGGAAATGGTTATTGGTATTTTAAGTGTTTATAAAGGTCGTAAATAATTTATCGCTGCATGATACTTCCTTCGTTTCAAATTTAAATGTGTATCTAAATGGACAAAAGTGCTGAATCCTGACTGCTACTGGATACCAAAGATTTTGCAACTAGATCAACTGATTTTTTTCTCATAACAATAGGAATCTCTTACCTTAGATAGCTGATAAGCTCTCTGTAACAAACATAAACAAATATTTTAACTAACCAATCATTTAAAGGTGAAGGGGCACCCATCCAACAGGCCAGAAGGGATAGCAACTAATTAACACATTGTGAAAAATCCAACATTGTCCATATTTCGGTTGGTCGCGTTATTGGTTTCGGCCGAAAATTTTTATTATATTTATATGTATTTATATAATAAATAGCAGTGTGCCCGTGGCTCCGTACGTCTATGTTACTACAAAGTAGTTATTGTCGAAAATTCACATGTGCATGCCGTATCAATTGAGCAGTGGCTTGCATTTCCCGTGTACAATTTTCATTAAAATCGGTTGAAAACTATTATTCTAATCTACAATTTTTAATCCATTATTAAAAATACTTATAATATCTCAATTATAGTACTATGTATGCTTCGCGTCTACAAAATTTGATGTGAATCGGTTGAGAATTGATGAAAATTACATTTTTTGAAATTCTTTTTTTTTCTACAAGTAATAGTGACAATTATTATATTAGAGCCCATCAATTATGTAATTACTTAGACTTAAACAAATAAAAAATATTTTAATGACACACATATTCGTGATCAGTATCGTTCATAGTGAGTGTTAAAAGTAACAGACTGACTACAGATTTATTAATGTTAATTAGTGTCTTTCGCTTGAAAAGAAATACACTTGAAGATGATGCATTTAGTGAACGATTGCAATTAGCTAAGTTATTCGAATTCAAAAGTTTTATCATAAATGCATCTAATATTAGTTTTGCTAGTGATTAAGCATGTTTTACTCTCAGTAGCGGTACGCGTTGCGTCAGTGGTCGTGATTCAACCTCGTCAAAACCACTTAGGTACCATAGGCAAGCTGACTTGGAAACCGTAATTATTCAGAGCACACGTGGTTATACTTTATTACTGTACATGGCTTGCCATATAAATGTACACCTTTTTGTTTAATAGTTTACCAACTTATATTTTACATTTATTCATTGCCCTTTGTAGAAAATAACAATAATATACACCTACAACTTCACATAGGAATTTCCTAACACCAACATTGCTTGTTATGTCATCACTAAAAATATTTGGTATTTGTTACGTAAGCCATTGTAAATCTTGCTTCAAACATATTGGAGCTGGCACTCCGGTGTTTGCTTTTACAACATACATTATATCCTGCTAACATTAACGCATGTATCACCGTTACACTAATTGCCCAATCAAGGTTAATAAAATGACAAATCATTTGACCAATTACACGTTTCATGATTAATCCAATTAAATACATTACATAGTACGATAAAGGGCAGATTTAATATCTCTCATTATTCTCGAAATTCATTGTGTTAAAGCAATTTTGGTTGCTGTAAGTACAGCGAATAGTGTTGCTTCTCATAAATATGATCATTAGTGGTAATAACATCAACATGATCCTTGTAATATAGAATAATAATGCTTGAAATTTTTATTTAGAAACAACTACTGAAAAAGTTTTGTAAAATTTATAAAACTTTGATAAAATTTTAAATTCACTTCAAGTTCTTCTATCAAAATGTATGCCCACATATAAAAAAATAAATAATAAAAAATTGCCAAAGTTTATAGAACAATGAAACACCGGTTTATCGACAAACTTTAGGTAGGAATAAAAAAAAATCTGTTGTGACATCGACGCATCGCTTAAGATAATGGTCGTAGAACGAACGTAAAACCGGTAGCTGGGTATTCACTAAATTGATCACATGGTTAAAACCTTATGAATGGGTCACTGGAATATGAATGGGTATTGCCTAACGTTCCTTCGACGGTTGCACATCGAAGTGCGTGACGTGATTCGATATCAATGTTTCGTATATCTGCATTAAAAAATACATTACATTGGAGCTTGAAGAGGCACACTCATATTCCTTATTATTTAGTTGTCAAGTCCCAAGTTTTGAATATACGAGTAACGTCACGTATAGAAGTGCATAATGCATAGATTTACAAGGTGGTACAAGTACGAATGTTCGACCTGGATCACGAGATCCAGACGAACAGCAAGAGAGACGACGCGGTCAGTAATTTTTGATGGATATGTGCCTCTTAGAGGTCGTCATTGCCGTGTTAAATCGGTATAAAAACAGTGATTCTGTAACTTCCCCGTTACTATAACATAAGTAGAATTTAAAGATAATTAAAATAAATTAAAATTAAAATTAGGTTAATTTTTCGAAGTAAAATACAGATAATCAGATATCACTTATTAAATTTCGCGTAATAAATCACATAGCGTATTAAATATGTATAAATTTTATTTGATCATCTTCATGAATTCTTTTGCTTCTAATTTAGTCAGCTATGATCACAAAGATATAGTATGAACAAATAGTAATATAAAATCCAAAAAATTAATAAGCAATTTTCCTTTATTAATATAATAAGAATAGGTACTTATAAAGTGTGAGCATCGATAATGCATGTAGAACAAGAAAATATATTAATTTAGCGGTCAATTTCACTATGAAAGAAAGTCAGTTCTATACATGAGTTTCGACAAATGAGCGCTGTTTGTAGATAATTACAACGATGTCGGCCGTGTAAAACCGGTAGTGCGGTGCGACCCATCTCTCACCGTTACTTGGCACATTTTGCATTATAAACGATGTTGTAACAGCGTTTTCAATCGAAACAACTTTTAATTAATTTTCTAGTAGATTATAGACAGTATATCATCCGTATGTACCAACCAGTCATAATAATCAAGCGGACACTCATAATTATGATTAGTTAAGTCTTGGAACAGTTTCGTAGCGAACGCCGTCCGTGATTTTAATTAATAAATTAACGTTGATAGTTTTAAATGCGTTTTTCGTCACTCTAATTTATGAGGTCATTCCGAGAATTAGTTAGAAGCGTCGAATAATCCATTCAGTTTAATAAAATTGATTGTTTTTGTGTGATCACTGTCATTTGAAAATGAAACAAGAAATTAATTAATGATTTCCTGGTAATCTAATGTGGTTGAAATCAAACTGCGCGATGGCCTTAGGATCCGAGAGCACCAATTTTAATAATATGCCACTTAATTTCCAGTCACGTCATTGTTATCTCAGCAATAGTCATTTTGTACGGATTAAGAGGCCGGTTATTTCCACTCAACTAATTAATATACATCTCATAATAAAACCTTGAACTTTTGATAACCAAGTTGTGGACAATGAAGCTCGTTATGTATCTTTACTTACTCTAACAATCGAACATACGGACGGACTCGCCTATCTAAGTAATTAATCGTAACTTATGATTGATTAAACACATTAAAGTCGAGCACGATTTCTATTTAAATATTAAATCTATTAAACGAATGACATAATACTTAATACAATTTAATCTGAGTTATTGCACAAATGATCCGATACGTTTTATTTTGGAAACAATATGGGCGTCTCATGCATAAAACATCAGTTGCTGGTTGTATACGAGTATACCTAATGAAAAATGTATTGGAAATTTATGCAAAGTAATAATAATAGTTTAATTGTGAAAAATGTTTGTTTTGCACTTTACATATTAAAAGCCGATCATAGTTATTTATGTTAATATAAATCAAAATGATGTAGTTGATTATATTATGCAAACGAGAAGTAAATAATTATTTTCAACGGCATAACCAAACAGATGACTGCAAGAACGGTCAGAATTAAAATGAACGCATAAATTAAGTACTTCTGATATTTGGTGTGGCAAAAAGGTAAATAAAGATATTTATTTACAGACATGATGTTGTCGAGTGGACTACCACCCTTTACACGCTCACGCACTTTGACAAACAAGTCGTAGTGATGCGTAACACCAACTACGTTGTCGATATTTACACGCGAACCGCAAACACTGACAGTCGATATTTGTCGAACTCGCGAGCTAATGGTATGAGCCAGTTGACATATTGTTTGCTGTTGTAAAATTCAAACGACACGGCTACTGTATTGAACTAATTTAAAATTTAAAAATTAACATATTTTTACGACCCATTTGTACAAAGTTTAGACAGATCAGAATTCATATTAACAAATTAGGTACTCGCGTGCATAAAATATTATAAGTATGTAACAGGTATAACTTGACTACGATTACCTTTTAAATAAAATAATAAGTCTCGAAAAGAGAGAAAAAAGAACGTGCAGCCATAACTTCATTTTGAATTCCGTTTGGTTTATTCCCGTCTCTTTCTGAACACGCACAGCAGGGGGCGCCATCGTTCTCACCTCACGACGCGAGTGGTAGCCGATCTTTAATAAGTATCGATAAAATATGTCGATAAAATATGAATATTTATAAATATTTTCGATGTTTACCTATACAATATGTCCCATAGTAAGTTACTTTAGTAACAGAGGGTCCATCTTTACATCTATTGGTATGACTGAACTAAATAGGTACACTGGTTAACATTGAAATTGATTAATATACTAATGTCGAATTATGATACTTATTTATTACAGCAACATTAAGCCATATAAGTACGTGCTTTTTATAATACATTTGTGGTCACCAGGTCATTAATAATACCATTAATCCCAAAAAAAAATGGCAATAAATCTGCATTCAATGTAAGCGTATGTAATGTCAAAAACATATATTGTCGGCCAAAACTCGTTTTAACATTCAAGTTGTGAGTCGAATTATTCGATTTTAGATTAATAGCCCACAAAATGTCTCGAGGACAGTACTAATTAATCTCTTGATGGTGATTTACATTAATTAAGATTGTAATTAATTTGAAAATCTATTTTGTGGTTCGAATAATTTCGTTTGGCTCTGCTGTTAGACAAATACGCCAATGATGTTTTGAAGATAATCATAGTGTGAGGTCTTCTTTCCTATATAAAAAAATAAATTTCATTCGTAATACCTACGTTTACCGTGCAAGAACGACTTATATACAATGTAATTGTCTAACAATGACGCTTTTTAATATTTATGCTATTATGCGTAGTTTACATAATTTGTTCTCCTTGTAAAATGTATTTGTTAACTTGCGTTTACATCATTTACATTACTTCTAAAATGTAAACGAAAAAAGAACGATAATACAGCAAACTGCATTTTCCATTGCACTACAAAAAGATTAAAAAAATAAAAAGTATTAGTAAAAAGATTGTATTAGAAAAGTGCAGAATCAATAACATGGACATGGCTATTCAAGGTTAAGATAGATAAAGTAGATTTTATTAGTTCATTTGTTATCTTTTTATGCAAGTATTTAACAAGGTAATTATGTATACAATACAATATACATAAATTTATGACGAGTTAAATCTTTCATGCGCAACTAAATCGAAAACAAATTTCTTCTTTTCATGTAGAATACTAGCTGTGCCCCACCGTTTCACCCGTGTTAATTTTATCCGACGAACATGCCGCATGCATGTGCCGCCAACGCACCCTTTTAGCCTATAGTAATTATTGTTCTCCGTACCTGCAAGTACAAATTATTTTCATTTTTCATTAGCTCCTAAACTATGTGTATAAATAACAGGCTATAAAGGGCGAAACTTAATTCATAAAATTTTCTTTATGATGAAGTAACCTTTTTCAAAGATTAATATGTCATGCCTAAAAATAATGCCCATAAATCAATTTTTAAACGTCAACAAAAATATATTAAAAAATCGCTAAATACCTTATTCGCAGACTTTTTTTAGATATACTAAGGAACAAAATTTTATAGAATAATGTATTTATGTATCATTAAGCATTACGCCGCGCACGCGAATAAATTAGTTCGGAAGGGCTTCCACTTCTGACTTACTGAAGAAAAATCAATATTTAAGGCTAACTGAGAGTTGTAACCTAAGGTTTTTATTTTATTTTAGTATATTCAGATGAGAGCAAAACAAAGGTACCTATACAGATAATAGATTACAAAAGTAGTAACAAAGATAATATGTACCCTCAGAGAATGTGTTCCACAGATTAACAATAAAGGAAAAATAATGTTATACTAGATAGCTTCTACTATTCCTCGTGAATCTGGCTATCATATTTACTCTTTCTTAGTCTTATTTTTCAGTAACGGCTTTCATGTAATCGTATTTATTTATAATTGCACTTAAGTATTGTCGTTTACATTAGAAATTTAATCAATAATATATCAGATAGTTAGTAAGAATGTCCGATAATGTGGAATGTCTCACATACAAAAAGAATTTTTCGAATCTGTCTGGTATTGCAAGAGATTATCATGTTTAAACAAACAATATGAAGTATAGATTTAATACTTCATGTAAAAAAATTCAATTAATTTTTTTGTACGTACTGAATTCAAGTAAACAATATAAAACATCAACGCATTTATCTTATTACATATATAGCTAATATATTAAATTATCTTTCGGCTTTTGTAATTAGTATCTACTTATTCGATAATAAAACAATATTGCAGCAATTAGGATACCAAAGATATAGAAAAATTAAGATAGTATTATACCTAATACCTTAGAAACGCTATGTTACGAACAATGATATTTCACTCTATGAATTATTAGGTACATCGTTTTTGCGTTTCTACATTTGGTTCCTTATTTTTTATATACATTTTAATGTTTATAATGAATCATTTGAATATATATCAATTATAATTATACATATTTGAAACCTTTTGTTTTTAACTAGACAAGTTATTAAAATCAACAGCCGTGTCCATGTTTTTTCTACCGTAATCAAAACGTGATTGTCGCTCATCAAAAAAAAGAAAACATATAAGCGCATTGCGGCGTTACGTAGGTCTGGGTGTTGATGGTATAAACAATAATTACTTACCTCCGCCTCCGAAAATGTTATTAAAATACGATTAACAAACGTCATATCTTGTGAAGTGTTATTTGAACCGTCAGCCTTGACCATCACCGGTATTACAAGAAACGATTTAATTATTATAATTAACTTGGCATAAAACATAAAGTAACTACTCTTATGTATACAGATAAAAAAAACAGTTTGTAACATTTATAAGGCCAATATTTTTATATAGGCCATTAAACAAGTTACCACACCTGTTACCGACAAGGAGCGTTTGGAGGCGGGTATATTTTCTAAAATAATTATCATGAATATCTTTAGCGGCAGTCGACGCCCGGGGGTGCTATTGTTTTAAGGAAATTTTTTATTACTTTTGGCAATCCTGAACAATGGAACAGCCGGGAGGGTAATTTCTTGCGTCAGATTCAACGTTCATCTCTAAGGCTTGGGATGGATGTGCAGTGTGCACACTGTTTTTATTAAATTAGATATGTATTCATGTATACGTATATAACACAATCCTACTTGTGTGTTTTTCGATATCCAGTCTAAAGAACAAAATATTTTAAGTTTTATCAATTTTATTGAGTACAACAAAAATTTTAATACACGAACCCCACTCCTTTTTATAAAGGATAAGGTGTAATTATAAGCTAGCCTTAATTTTGTTTCGTATCGAAATGTAATGAGACCCAATATTAACGTGTAATTAAATCATAAAATAAGATAAAGATCGTGCATAATATAAAAAACACCGCACCGCCCGCTAATCCATAGTGATTTACAATTAGTTGTAATTACAGTATTACATATACAATGACAATTATACATTGGACTCTGAGAGATACTATTTCTGTTACTTCAGATGGTTCATCAAAAACTTGTCTAGATTTAGCTTAATTGCAGGTAATTTTAATTATCAATAAAAAGGCGAAATTTAGTTGTCGATTTATTGCTTCTACGTCGCTCGCATAAAGACAAAATTAATGCTGATTAAATTTTATTGTTTTAAAATTTACTGTAAGACTGTAATATAATTAGGTATATCATTTATTTATTTAGTTTATTGTTTAATTCCATTGTGTTTTAAATCCGATTTAACCTGTTAAAAAATAATGTCTTAAAACTTTATCGATAAACCTCTTGTGACATTCATTTTCAAGTCACCCTACCTATATTATACTACATATTTGCATTTACTTAAAATAAAATTATTATTATTTATTATGTAAAAGTAAAAATTTATACATAATATAATGTTCACAATGGTGAACTTGTGCAGAAGTAATATAAATCAGTATTATGATTTGGCCATTTCTACTAAAGTATTTTTTTAAAGTAAAATGTAATATGACAGATAAGAATCTCCTGAACAAATTCAATATTATGTATTGTACTAGCTGTGCCCACGGCTTCGGCTAGAAAATGCTATCGATCGGGCACACGCGCCAATCTTGTTTCCCCGTTCCCGGTTATTTTAAAGACAAAAATGCTTATGTGAGTGTTTCTTAGAAGATAGACATACTTTGTTCTTGACTTTTTATTAATCTTTTTAATGTTTACAGTTATGTAATACATTAATTTGATATATCTCTTATGGGTTACTCAGCGTAAGCCATTTAAGCTCCCGAATTGATTCAACATGATTAGTTTGTTTTATTTGCGCGGAACCCTAATTCTTTTTCTAAAATAAAACTAGCATAAGTTACTCCTTATAACATTAGCTATTTACCAGTGAGAGTCCCGTCAAAATTGGTCCAACCGTTTCGGAGATTACCCGGACCAAACAGACAGATACAGAGACAAAAATTTTAACATAAGTTTTTTGGTATAGGTATCGTATATACTTTCATATGCGTTTAGTAAAAAGTTGTTATTTTTACATTACAAACAGAAACTACAATTTTATTAATTGTATAGATAACTCTACAGATTTATCAACAATTTAGTTAAATAATATATACAATAAAACTCTCCTAATTTTGGTACGTAGAGCACATGTGAAAGTGACGTCATACTTACACATATAACTACAATTGCAAAACACAAAACTTAATTAAAATGACACTTGGACTGTGTAATTTAGTGATTCATAATAATTGACGCGCAATAGTGTAGGTTTGAAAATTTTCAAATACATACAAATTTTAATATCAGCTTCTAACTTGCACTTTGATAGGTATAAAGTAGATGATCTGTACAAAGTATAAAAAGAAGAAGAGGAAAGAAGAAGTGTCAACAAGAAGAGCACAGAAGCAGTGTCAACAAAAATGGAGTACTACATACGTAGAGGTGTCTACTTGTAAACATCTACCTAAGTGTTTTTAGGTACGCATATTAAATTTATTAGGCGATTTTCATCCTTATCTATTTTATGTCAAGAATGATTCTCAGTTTATTGAAACGAACTCTTTTATTACTTTAAGATAAGTAAAAAAAATCCGCGATATACTTTAATACGGCAAAAGAAAAAATGATTATGAAATCATTTTTAGAAACCGATTTAAGCCAGTATTTTAATGTAAAATTAGTCATTTCATGTTAAATTATTTAGCTAACACATAGGTGTATTAAAGATAATGATTATAAGAAAAAGAAGTGAGTATAAAGTAGTAGAATAGCTGATCCGCGCAACTTCGTTTGCGTCATTTAAGAGAGACAGAGAGAGAAAGGGTTAGACAGAGTGGGTCGTAGGCACTGTATTATACGCCCGCTTCCCAAATTATTCTGCAAAATAAAAATGCGCTCGCGATACTTGATCATTATTATGCTGACGAGTTATTTTAAAACTGCGATATCTCCTAAGATATTCATTTAAATAAATTACTGTAAAGGGAAATTTTGTTCAAAATGAAATACTTGTGATGAATAACGTATTTATTTTGATAAAGAATAATACCATGCATATAAAAACACCATCGCAAATAATATAATTAATTTACTCAAAATTTTATTGGAACGAAATTCCTTATGGGACGATGGGGAGGGGTACCCTAACCGGGAAAAAACGTCCGTAACATAAGATTATTGGAACGAAGTTCCTTTTGAGGCGTTGTTAATAGTAGCATAGTTTCAATGAGACTTAACAACACGCTCGTAGCCTAGCGGTCGTGAACGTGACGTTATGGCCGAAGTCCTAAGTTCGAATTCTCGCCTTGAACCATTTTTACCATAATAAAAGTTATATTGAGTAATCCATAAAAGATAGCCATATGCTATCCCGGACTTTTTTTTAGAACTTTTTAAGAGAAACAATTTCGATCCACACAATTGTTGCGTAACTTTAACCATTTACGCAGCGCACGCAGTGGAAGCTCTCAAAAGGAATAAATTTCCCCCGTTTTTACATTTTTCATTGATGCTCCGCTCCTATTGGTCCTAGCATGATGTTATATAGCCTAAAGCCTTCCTCGATAAATGGACTATCCGAAACTACAACCATTTTTCTATTCGAACCAGTACCTAGTTCCTGAGATTAGCGTGTTCAACCAAACAAACAAACAAACTCTTCAGGTTTATAATATTAGTATAGATGAGGTGTCATAAATACAAAATTTCATACTTGTGTAAAATTATCATGAAAGGAAAAAAATGCAGATTTAAATTTTTCTATGAAACTAGAAGCTACTGAGGTCTAATACACTTAAAAGCACTTGGACCTAAGTTTATTATTCTACAACAAAATAATTGCCGTATAAAATTATATACAAAGTAATATAATTATCTGAATTCATACCACAGACTGAAGACGTTCCTATACTTGAATATGGAAGAAATAATGTCTTATTTTCGGAGTGAGTGATCCTTAAAACAGCAATTCCGTAAAAGAAAATAAAGTTTTACTTATCGATAGTAAGAAAGGAAGAAAATGTTTTATATCAGTAACTTTATATTTGTACGCACGCGTTTGTTATTTATTACCCAGTAGTTATTAACATCCCGTAATTTAAATTTTACTCGTATTATTTAGAATTGATATAGTCTATCAATAGAGGAATGACATGTACCTACCTATTTCCATTGTTCAATTTTCATCAAAATTGAATGAGAATTATTCTTTTTTTTATAATTTACAAAGTATTATTGATTGTTATTGCCCATCCAATTATGGAATGCAAATTTCCTGAAAAACGGGTAATATATTGAATAACGGGTTTTTTTGGAAGTTATTTCTTTTACATTTTAAAAACTATTAGTGACAATTATTATAGTCCATCAATTTCGAGATGATGTATGCATGTCCTAGCAATTGACCAATGACATACCTATGCTTCCCATGTACAAAATTATCATAAGATTCGGTAAAGCCGTTTTGGACTTACATCTGGATATACAAACAGACAGACAAACAAATTTTTTTTTGACATATTTGTGATCAGTGTCTTTCTTATAGTAGGTAGGTACTTATGTCTATCAGGAAATTTGGAAAATAATTACATGTACAGACAGAACTACAGCTGTATTAATATAGATGAACTAGCGGTGTTCCCGCGGCTCTGCACGCATTTGTTACTACGCAGTAATCATTTACATCCATTAATTCAATTTTGACTCATATTATTGATAATTCATATGGAGTCAATTGAGAAATAATATAATATTATACTTACTCCCCATTTTATAAAATATCATCAAATTTTTTCTGCAATTTTTTACGATGCCTTAATGTATTGTTGACGATCCTTATAACCTATCAATTAATCAATGATATAATTTTCTCACGAAAAAAAAAAATCAATAGAAACAGTCAAGCCGTTTTTGAGTTAAATCCGGACATACACACAGGCAGACACACAGACGAAATAATTTTTAAAGCATATTCGTGGTCAGTGGAATTTGGAACAAATATTAAGTTCATGTACAGACATAACTACAGATATATTAATAAAGACAGATAGATAGGTATTTACTGTATCTGAGTTGGAGGTACAGTCACACTGTAATAAGTTAATTCGAAAGTTTAATATTTATACACCTAGTAGACAAAAGTCAAGCGATTTACGTAGGTACAGAAAAAAAACGACAAATCATGATTAATTTGTATGAATGATTGTAACGTTTTCATGTAACACCTAGCCAGGTACTTAATTATGTGATAGGGAATGCGTCATTGCGGCCAACTTCCAGGGAAATGAACAGTTTTCCTGTCTTATAGGCAATGACCGGTTATCGATTGAGTACCTATCGATTATTTAATAGCAAACATTGTAGATAAGGTTTTGGGAAGTTATCGCTAATTATTGAGAGATAACACGCTTTATTACTGAATTGGAGTGGCTTGACAATATATATTTAATCCGTCTATGTGTTTATAAACATGAGTCCACATTTTCAAACATATTGTAAAATAACACATTAAAAACATTTACTGTACGTATTTAATTCTTGAAGATATACTTCTGTAGAAACGTTATGAAAAAAGAAGAAAAATTAAGTTGTAACCAAAAATCTACACCATGAAGTTACTTGTCAAATGCTTTATATTTCATGAGGTGAAGATAGCCACACTTGATGTTATACTTCACAATTCACATTTGTCATATCATTTAAAAAAATAACAATAACTTTATCCACGGACTATTTCATTATGGATACACAAACCGACAGAATTATGTTACTAAATATATCTCACGTATAACCTGAAGGAAAAACATAAGATATAAGCATCAGTCTTTGTAATGAAACCCTAGGTCACAATGTAATATATATACAAAGAATTATTTGTATTGACAGAGAGATAGTAAATATAGAGCGGATTAAGATTTTATCTAAGGCAATATCGAATCGTTAAATCATATAATAACGTAACATCGCGTGTACTACATCGATAACATTTTATACGTAGGTATGTAATATGTATGCATTTCGACTTTCTAATATGAGTAAGGAAAGAAATGTATACCGATGAGATTCAAACTGTAATCCTGTTTGAATGATTCTCTACAAACGTGTAATTACACACGTTCATGAAACTACCAATTATTAGTCAGAATTCTGATATAAAAATTATAATTAAAATTGAGTCACTAAATATTTTTACCAATAATTTATCTTGAGTCATAGATTTTGTGTTTTGTACTGAACTTTTGAGATAACTTATAAATTATTAATACATTGCAAGTTGGAAATATAAAATATGTTCCAAAAGTTATGTATCTTAGTAATTAAAATTATGTTACGATAGCTAAGCTTTAAAGACAATTTTCTTTCTAGCCCTGATATAGTCATATCATTTAAAGTTATGTGAGATGGTGTTGCCCACCATGAAAAAGAACTGGATTATAAATCAATTCGTTGAATGACAAAAATATTTTGTTCAAATATTTTACTTATTAATCTATAAGTATCTATGTATTATAATAAATATGTTGTTCTGTCTGTTTGTATGACCGGATTTAATTAAAAAATGGCATGACGATTCTTATGAAATGTTGTACACGGGATGTTAAGTCATTATATGAGTGAGGCTATGAAAATTTTCAATAACAATTTTTGAGATCGTAAAAAAAGATCCCAAAAATGTAAAATTTCATTCGCTTTTAATTGATATTGAAAAAAAATTGTACACGGGTATTATAAGTAATTACATTATTGATAAGCTATTAAAATTGTCAATATTACTTCTAGAAATCGTAAATGAAGATGAACAAAAAAAAAATCTCAATCAATTCCGATAAAATTTTGTAGACGAGAAACATACGATCCGTAGCATAATTCAGAGGCTATAATAATTGTCAATAATACATTATAAAACATAGAATACAATAATTTTTTTAAAGAATTTTGATGAAAATTCTACACGAAAAATAAATGCCATTTTTTAATTGATACGGCATATGAATTGTCAACAATATGAATAAAAATAAAATTACGAGATGTGTTTAACTACTGCATAGTAACAAACATGTGCAGAGCCGCTGTCACACCGCTATTATATTATATGAAACTAGATAATATTTAAAAGAAACATTAGGGGGTGAGAATATATTTAAAAATGTACTAGGTACATTATTCATAATATCGATAACAAAAGCTCTACCCATCAATCATTTTACACACGAAGTTGCAAAAGTTTAGATATAATACCAATAATTGAAACTCCGACTACCCACTTAAGGCGTAAGAAAATTCATTTTGAAAATCATACCGGCTCACGTCACGAAGTGTGAACGAGTTTCGCAGACTCGGACGTAGTAAAGAATAAGGACAAGTTCGACGGCTGGCCTTGGACGAACCAGTCCGTCTCGTCCGAAACACCTCTGGGCAATTATTCAATAAAACAAAAGCATCCAGTGCCACGTTTACGCCACACCGGCATTAATGCGCAACGAAATTAATTTTTGGACTTAATTAATGGACTTCACCTGCACGAGAATTAATGCCATTGGTAAATTGTGAAATTAAGGGATACCTTCTGTTTTTAATTATTTTTAATAATTAAAAAGTAATAACCAGTTTCATATACAAACATAAAAATGAACATGATTAAAAGTCATCTCTTTTCTTTAAAGATACTGATTAATTTTGAAAAAGACTTCATATTTCAGCAAAATGTTTACACTCCTAATATCGTAAATATACTAAAATTAATTAATAATCCATATAACGAATAATATGCCGCTTATTTAATAATACTGCTAATATAAATTATATTATAATATAAAATAAACAATAGATAAAACCCTGCCAATAACATTCATTAATCTAATAGAGTTTGTGTATCCAATTCGTAAGAAATCTAGGTAATTAATTTCAGTCCATACAACCAATGTATACAATATGTTTTACATACCACCAAGTTAACTGTCCCTGTCTATTATACCCGCACGTGTGCTACAAAACGAGCCCTATTATTGCACGATCAAAGAAATCTACTGCACGGGCCGATGAAAAATGTACAACGAAATATGATATGACATACGCCTTAAATATTTCATTGAATATATAGTCTCTCCCGAAAGCATTGTGTGTCCTAGAGGCGCGAGCCAGAAGAAATATTTCAAATGCAAATCGTGCTAACGCCATGAATGTAATAGTTTGTCGTGCCTTGCGCACGCGACGCTTATACCGGAAACAAATTATCATACCCATATAAAGAACGTACGAAATTGACGAAAACTTATTGATGTCTCTCAACGCTGATAAATTGCGCTAAACGAGAAAATGGAACCAGAAAGTAGACACCGTAATCGCTTGAATACACAACAGACCGTTTGTACAACAATAATCAAGTCGGAATATTTCGTTAAAATTGCCGCAAGTTATTTTTATGCCATAGGTACTTCGTTTCTTGCTCTAACGGTTGTAAAGAACGTTTTCCATTACGTTGTTTTTATTTAGTTTTATTAATTTGTAATAAAATATTATTTTATTGTGTAAAAAAAAGAGAACCGGCACGCATAACAAGTCGGCATTGTCGAACGCAGCGTTCAAAATTCAGAAATCGATTTGTTTGACGCCGCCATGTTTGTTGACATTCGATTTAAAAGCCAAACGCGACCGATACTGAGCGGAAATTTATAGAACACCTCTGGATTGAATTTGAAAAATGGTCTAACGGACGTGGATGTATTGTAAATAGGTAAACGGTTCAGGTCATTATTGAATGGGTGGCACGTGTAAAACGTAACGGTCAATTGTATATTTGTTATTGTAGAATATTATAATTATATTATGTTAAATTATAAGACCTGTATGATGTTACCATCGTGTTCAAAACTTTTACTATTAATCTATACTTGTATAAAATTGTAAAGCTCAAGAGATTTTTGTTTGTGTGTTTGAATGCGCTAATCTCTGGAACTACCAGTCCGATTTCGAAAGTTGTATTTTTATTTTATAGCCTATTTATTGAGAAAGGGTGTAAGTTATATTACTTATAGCTACGACCCTAAAGGGTGGAACAGTAACCATAAACGTCAAGCAATCTGGCAAACTGTAAGCAAGTACGGGAAATGCGAACAACACGATACGGGTGCGCTGGCGGCGGCGGCATAGTGGTGGATTGATCGAATAAATTTAACACGAGTTTTCACTCCCGTTTGAACTCCGGTTTCCCGTCAGGCATACCTAGTTTTATAATTATATGACCAATATATTTCGTTGATTTACCTCATTACAGGCGTTTATTATAAATACAAATAAGACTTAATTTCTTGTAAGATATGAAAAGATAATTTGCTAAGCTTAAATCGGAAGGAATAATAGTTTAGCCTCAGCGAAATTAGAAGCTACGTTTGCTGAATTTTCCCACTCAAATGTATACAAATTGACGCCTCTTATAAAAGGAGCTTAAACTTCCAATAAGAAAACATATCTTAATAAACGTTGGATGATTCGTTGATTCGTTATCTAAATCCATGCTTAATTTATGAATTTGATCTGACAATCGATTTGAATATTTTAAAAGAATAAACCGTTACGTCACTTTCGTCATTTTCACATCACATACCATCACACCTGTATCTCCGAAGGGTTAGGCAGAGGTGTATTAATGTACACCCGTAGATCGCCGGATATATTTAGGTCCTATGTAATAGTAATAGTAATGTCATTTTATTTAATACCATTACTTATAATTTGTAATATTATAATGGCGTTAAATGATATAACATTCAGAGATACTAAAGTTGTAGCGCACAGTTATGAATAAACCAAAACAGCAAACAAAATTTTAATTCACGATTATTGGCCAATCGGTTACAATTAAAACGAAAATTTATCTTAGTTTTATGATTTCTGATATCCTCTTGAGATAAATAAAATGAAGGAGGTTCAGCTTTTTGGAAGATAAATTTTACCTGTTTTTACAACAATAACTTAATTAGAATGGAATAATTTAAGTTCGAGTAACATGAAAACTTTGTATGATATCTTATTAGTACAACTATATAGGGATACTTCAATTTCTTACCTTTAAACGAAAAAGTTTTAGATACTTTTCTTGTTATAAGCCTATGCAAACATTGTAAATCGCCTACACAAAAATGCTGCAGAGCGCCAAGACAGTGAAGCTGGCAATCATTGCCAGGCAAGGTATTAAATTATTTATTGTAACACATACAAAATGCTGAACAAATATATATATATACAGTTTTATATGTTTATAGCTATAATCTGTTATCATCAAGTCAAACACTGGATATATTTAGGTATACAAATATTATAAAGAGAGTGTGAACTTTGTGAGTTTGTGTGTATGTAGAAAAAATAATTAGAAAGAGCTAAGAGGTGTTAAATTTAATGGAGAATGTATAGGATTTATCAGATTTGCAGATAATAGTTCAGCGATAACTGATAGTAAAAATTATTTAGCCTAACTACTTGAAATTATGGACAATACCTATTTTTAAATATTTCTGACTAAATTTAAATATTACTAAAACTAAAACCCTAACAACATCAAATTTTCATCAGTGAACATACCCATTCAGCCTGATAACATCAAAATTGAACACGTTAACATTAAATACTTAGGTAGCTAAATGTTGCATGACTTTAGATGATCACTTGACAAATTAGGAAGAATTGTACTGGCTAAACAAGCTTCTAATCGAAAGAAACATTCATTAAACCTACATCTGGAGCATAAAATTGCTTGGTTGTGAAACATGGACGATGAATCAAAGGGGCAAAGAAAGGTTAGCTACTTTTGAGATGTGGCGTTGGAAGACGATGGAAAATATCAGTTGGACAGAAAGGATTACAAATGAAGAAACTAAGAATGGTTCACGAGGAAAGACAGTTGTAGACGAATATAGATAAAAGAAGAGCAAAGATGATTGGGCAGTTGATATGGTACGACAAGTTCTTTAAAACAATTTTGGAAAGAAAAAAAGGAGGAAAGCGAAGGAAAGGAAGACTTAGATGAAGCCTTTTCCAACAAGTAGGTAAAGGATAAAGTGGGAGTCGTGTAATATAAAGAGGTCAATCAAAAGAAAGATAGAGGATAGGAAACAGTGGTAACTGCTCCACGGACAAGAGCTAACCTCCTAAATTAAAGATGAAGAAGCATGTAAGAAAAGGGTAATCTTTGGAAGAGAAAGTCTATATAACTTCATGCTAAGATTCTCAGGAGTGAAGTAGTAATCATGAATTTCAAGTAATCTGGCAAGCTGTAGGTAAGTAGGTACAGGAAGTGAGAACAACAATAGCAATAGCATGCGGTGGAGACAAATAAATTTAATATAGATGGCTTGATCAATTAAATTTAATTATAGATGAAACTGTGGGGTACTGATAGTACTTAAGACATAAAAATCCCAGTTTTCAATAAATTTTTCAAGTAAGTATAATATTTTGCATAAAATGAACAATTCGTCCAAACCGCGGTTTGACACTGTTAGAATGGCAAATAAGGCGTTTTCTAAGTAAGCCATCTTAATTTCTCTGGAATAGTTCTCGTAGATATATTTTTATTGCGAACTGACCTTACTGTTAGCCTAAGGGGCCCTTTCCTAAAATAGAGCCGCTGATAGCTTTTACAGCTTTACCGGGCTTGGGGGCGAGCGCTTAAGGCACTCAGCCGCAAAAGCGTGGGCAACAAAACAAGCGCGCAAGGGTGCCAAAGTGGCCGGACCTCGGCTTGGGCTGTTGCCGCGATTGCAAATAAGTCGCAATCTCACTGATTCCTTATCCGTAAAATTCTAGCTAAACTAACATATACATGTTCCCTGCCTCCTAGGAGGAAAGAAGATAACATGTGTATATGTATTTTTTGTGATCTGAAAGTATTTCTACACTAGCTAGAGTAAAAAACCTATGAACCTGTGTGGTGTGCACGTATGTATGTACATATATCTGCAATGTCGTATTTGGGTAGCTAAGTGATGCACGTGACGTGTCACTTGCATCGCTCGGGCGGCTGCCAGACTCAAGGGCTTCATACCGAACATATTGAGGAATACATGAATGTATGAGCGGAGTGTAATTTACCTCTTGTTTATGAACCTTTCAGGGTCTTCATGGAATCAGTCGTAGTTACAACAAAACATCATTGTCGGCGTAATGTGATGTATTTAGGCGAAAAGCCGTCGTCCTCGCAGGTCGGTGACATGGCAATTGATGAATAACTAATGCAAATTTTGTATCTACTCGATTGCAGATACATATAGGTACCTGTTTATACGGCGGCTGTTGTCTTTATTGGAAAATATGTTTGTTTAAAACTTTACATGATTTACATAAGAAGACAATAATATTTTTTGAAGTTACACACTTTTGTCGCGTTTAGTAGATAAAGGGTAAAATTGAGAGCTGCGCGCTCATTATGTGAAGGAAGTGCAACATGTTGAAGTTATCTCTCAACAATAATAATTTAAATTCATTTTACTCACTTTTATATTTTTTATTTGGTAACAATTAAACATCATATTAAATAAACATGTTTATGTATTATAAGATAAAAACATTAATTTTATAAATAATCTTTATTTCTACACAGTTAAAAAAGGACAGTAGGTAAAATGAATTTTCATTTTTGTCATTGATGACTAACTTCATGTTTTGGCACGCAGGATACAATTTTTTGAGTTACTTTTGTTTTGTTTCATACGGTAAAGACGAGATAGATGCCCCAATGGAACAGGTGACTCGATTACAATAACCAAACTTCACAAAATTGCAACAAAGAAGTAATAGTTTAAAGAGGGAGCGCAGGTTGCACTTAGCTCAATTCACCATTGGCTGTTGAGAACAACAAATGCGTCTCGCTTGTGCGTGTGATTATCTCCGCGGCGAACGCAAAAAACTATTCAGTTTCTGACTCAAGTATTTACTGTTGCATAACTTTATAAGTCGTGAATAATTACGTTATATTTTTATTATATCATTACACTGGTTCACTAAATACACATCTAGTTGTCAATAATCGTTTTTTTTTTGTATTTAGTATAATTTAAAAATAAAAGGGCATCTATCCGTACCAAAATCGGATAGTTGCTCCGATAGAGTGACGAGGCTAGTTGTCGGCAATTAATATAGTTTTAAGCTTTAAAGTACATGGTATAATTGAATAGAGAATATTAGCATTGTTGGTTTTGATGATGATACACTTGCATAATTTCTAGATAGCATAGTACAGAAAGAAAAACCTTAAGAAGTTGAAGTCCAAGTATCACCATTACCAAAGTCGAATTCCTTTGAAGGCTAAGAGGGCCAGTAAATATTCTGAATCTAAATGAAAAAAGAAAAGAAGGATATTGCTGAAAGAAAAAAGAATGAAAACTAAGTTAGTTAAGAGAAACAATGATAACAAGGCAAACGCGGTAGAAATGAAACTTCCAAAAAACAAAAATAACTTCTCTTCTTAAAAAATCTCTTTTTAAAAATCCCAAATCAGTGAAACATGAACTTTCGACCACTAGTACTGTACATACAATAGTGCGTACAAGACTGGTTGGCTCACATCGCTAGGCCAATTCGACGACAAATCAGGACTTGCATCAATGTATAATATAATGTAAATGTATTCTATCTCATTCTCTCTTAGGCAAAATCCTATAGATGTGTGTTTGTCTTTTTTTAGAGTCGCTTTTTCGTTTCATCGCGTTTCAAATCACAACGGTACTAAAGAAGTTTTCACTTAAAATATACATGATTTTAATTACGAAGACGTTGATGACGCGACTGGTTTTAGTAAAATAAAAAATGATAATTATTTAACAATAAATGAGGGTCGCGGTCGAAGATCACTAAAAAGATTATTTATTTAGTGCTATAAAGCATATAAATCACCACAGGCTCAACATTTTCATGGTGGGGCATCTATCCATATAGATTAGGCATCTATCCTCAAAAAATAGTTCTGCAAAAACTTAATTTACCTATTGCAAAATCAGTAATCGTTAGGTCAACAAAAACAAGTTTAAAAGATTACACTAGCTATTTGTGGTAAATGAATAGTTTTAAAATTAGAAGGACCTTTAATAAAATTGGGAATCTATCTCGGTTTTATCCCACACACCATTTTTAAATATGTGATGGGTAAGTTGGTACTTATTATATAGTAAATTTGGCTGTGAATAAGAATTTTATATAATTTAATTCAACGACCAATTGAAATAATTTAAACCTGTTTTTAAACAATGTAAATACGATAACATCTAGGATAAAAAATTTTTTTTCACTTGATTACTGGCTGATGGCTAATGTTAATACTTAATGTTAGATTTTTAATTTACACATATCACGCCTGTATTGCCCGAAGGGTTAGGCAGAGGTGTACTAATGTTACCCACAGTTCGCCGAGTATGTTTTTAAGTCCCATGTAATAGGGGGCGAGCCTATTGACATTAATCGGGCACAAAGCCAAACTCCGAGCTCCTGCTGAGACTTTCATAGGAAAAACCCAATAACACTTTGCTTGACCTGGGAAGACTCGAGCATAGCAGTCGCGCTTGGGACGACTAGGCTAATGAGGCAGTTTACAGTGGAACTATATATACAATAGCTCGGCTGGTGGCGAGTACCTTATAGAAAATGTCCTCTTATTAAAAGGTTAGGTAAGATATAAGTTTCCGTCACGATGTTTTTATCTCCTGCAGTTAATAACTTTGGACACGGGGATCGCATATATAAATTGGCAAATTTTACGTACATTTTTGTGACATAAGGGAGCCAAAGGTGGCTCTCATTGGGACTCGAGCAAACTTGTTCGACGTAGCGTCCGCGGTCCGAGCATGTTCCCACTGAGCCATCATCACTTCAAAACTAAAGTTCATCAAAATAAATAAATCGATTGTTCAAATTATTATTTTTTCTTGAATTTATGGCCTAAAAAAATAAGTGTTATCCAAAATTCGGATAGATAACATTTTGCTAACAATTTATTTTATTAAAATCTGATAAAACTAAAAGCAATATTTAAAAACAGCTCGCATATATTTCAGGTAAGTTTATGCTATTGCGATTGCGTGTCGACATGAATGAGAAAACATCCAGAATCCTAGGCCAAAAAGGTTTTCCTATCGCCCGATAGATGGCAGGAGTTGTGAATTCAAATTATTATATCGTGGTATCTTCTGGTGGTATCATACAAACAAGCGTCTAAAATGTTGCATCTTATTTGATACGGCTCTCTTAACTTGTTAACTAACCTGCAGATTTCCATATTTTTGAATCTATGACACAGATATGTGCTAAATGAATGTATGTGAGTAAATATGAATGTATGTAAGTAAATAAAGTTAATATTGCACATAATAGTGTCGACGTATTTGTTAAATAATTTTAAATATTTTGTAAATGTTATAAGTAAATTGTTCATTATTCTTCTGTAAATGTTAAAATCTCCAAAATCTGAAAATAAAACCTAGGCAATCCAACAGATTTCAAAAAGAAAAAGAACGTAAATGCTTATTAAAGCAATGTTTTGAACACATTAAAATTACTTATCACAGTTTTGACGTGTTTGCTTTAAGTTTTAAGTTGAGATCATTCTTAAACTAAATTTAAGCATGTAGTCAATGTCCCTCTAATTTTATTTATTAATGCACAATACCTATAAAACTACCTCAATTATTTTTTTCACAGAGCCCATATATTGCATTGCTTATTAAAAAAAATCTGTTTACTTATGTATCTAATACACTTATTAATTTTTTACATAATAGCTAAGTTAACGTTATGTTCAATGATCTTACAGTAAAAACCGGCAATGCTTACAGTTAAGTAAGTTCGTTCTAAATAATAAAAAGTAAATATATATTTTGTTTGCCATTTTTTTTACTTTTTATGTAAAATATCCTTAGGTAGCCTCAAGGGGGAAATTTCGAACTCATCATTTAGTACGAGATTTTTATTTATTTACTTGCCTTTAAACTGTGATAATTGTTTATTAAACAACGGTAAATGCATCTGCAGATTTTAAAACCCTTTAGACTTGTCGTATGAATCAACATTATCAGACAAAATATAGTGATGATTTAGTGACAAAGAGAACACGTTCGATCTTGTTTAACCTTATGATCCATCCCCACAGTGGATAATGCCCGACATTGAAAATCTACGTAGGTATTAATGGTTTATAAATAAAGAAGTAGGTTATAAGTTGTTTTAATGAATGAAAATGAAGGAAATTTATAAAATAATTGACGTTTCTTAAATATATTTTGGTTAAAATAACGATTTTATGTAATGAAATACATATTTACAATTTGTCGTTGAGTTCGCATAATGTGTTTATGAAGAGGCTATATGGCAAAGAAAGTAGAAGTTATTTTAAAATATTTACTTTTGTTGCTTTTGTTGTTGTTTTTGAGCTAGACATATTATTGAAAAAGTTAAAAATTTTAATATGTGTGTTTGTATATTATGAGGAAAACATAAATTTTAATTTGTAAAGACTACCTACTTAGGTATACCTATCTAATAATTAAAATGTTAAAGTTTATCCCGTAAATGACAGTGAAGTTTCTATATTTATTTATACATATATAATTCGGAAGTCTTAAATCGTAGCAATAAGTATTCATTATATGCTGGCAGCCTGCTAACATAACATTAAAAAATACAAAACAATTGTCAATGTGCTTTCTATTCATAATTGAACATACATTATGCCTTCAAGGGAGCTTATTTCCATACCGTTGCTGGTGGCGCCATTGTTAATGTTATTCGCACCGGCCTCTTGCGCCTACGCACCTAAATCAATTATCGGTACGGCCTATAATAAATTAAACACTGTTTGCGATAGCTGATATTGATCTAACTTCGTTATGATTAATGAATCAATCTGTCCCGAATATCGGTCTGATATCAGCCGGGAAAATGATCTCGCAAGATGGCCGCCCCGTTGCGCGGGAATGTACGTGCGCGAGTCTAAACCGACCTGAGAGAGTTTTTGTTTGAATTTCAAACGCGATAAAAAGTTTTGCTGTTGATTGAATGTAGACAATTAAGTCTGTTACGTTTTTTTTTTAAACAATTTTGATTTAAAATTATTTTAATGCTTTTCCTGTAGATATTATTTAAATGCTCTCGTTTCTACCAAGTATAAAGAGGTGGTTAATCTGCCCGTAAAACACGATTTCGCGGTTGCATAAAAAACGGTGTTTCTTGGTTGTAGCTATCAAAAAGTAGCTTATCATCGATTCGTAATATTCTATCATCGTATTCGATTACGTTATTTCTGAGTTACGGAAACGATCATTTATTTAGTCAAGTTCTATTAGTGTAAACAATAAATTAATATAAATATGTGTAGAAATAAAATGACAGGTTGCTTGCCTTTTACTTCTACTACCAATTACTTCTACCAACTTCTAATACCAAGCAATGATCAATTGTTTTTAACAACTACTAAGAGTCTAAAAACAACAAATAAAACAAACATGACATGTTTGCGCGCAAAAAACAAACTCTGATAGGTATTGAAGTGTCTTTAAATAAACTTGTCGGTACATGGAAAATATATAAATAAATTCGTATTTCGTATTAAAAGTTGAAATAAAAATATGTATCCAAATTACAATAAAAGATAACTCCCTACATTCCTTTAAAGTGTATGTTGTTTTTGTTAGTGTTTTAGAAAAAAAAATTATTTGCATTTGTAAATTATTAGCGGTTTCGCAATTTCCCTCTATTTTGAATAAATATCAAACAATCATTAATACTGTTAATCGATTTCCTAGGTTTTATATAAATATGAATTAACACCTAAATTATTTGATAGGTATGTCAACCATATTTAATTTATTGAACAAGTTTCTGTGCTTTAAGTAATAAAAATATATGTTTATTCTGTTCACTAAATTGAATGACATAAGAAAATATTACAATTAGACATTATATTTAAAATAAAATCAATACCGGCTTACCTTAGCTTTATTTTCACAAGAAAATATTTATAATTGAAAACTGAAATAGTAATACTCATATACGTACAATGCCCAAACTTCAATGACTCTTTAATGACAAATCAATTTGTCGACAAAGAATACTACCTAAAACCACTTCATGGAATGCACGGAGTGCGTTATTTTATTACGGAAATACAAATATATTTTATATGTAGATACGGTATTGACGTTCTTTACATGTCATCGTGAATTGTGGGTAATTGTCCTCAGTTCCCTTTCGACTTGATCCCGGTGTAAACGAGAAGAAACCTTTATCCTATTTTGACAACAGAGTTTTCGCCTTACGCTGTGATTCCTATCTCTTGTTTCAACATGCTGATAACAACATAATTGTGCCGTTTTCAAATTGCTTTTAGTGAGAGTATAACGCGACTATTTATAAAACATCAATGCTGAAATATCTGTAATACACAACAGACAACAAAATTATATTCGAAATAAATATTCATTAGATACCTACAGGTAATTGAGGTTTACACACTGGTTCTTTGATTTGGGTTTTAAGAAGATTAAATAGTAAAGTTTTGAACTCCCCTTTTATACCTAATACCAATTCCTGACAGTGTAGTAAGGTTTCTTGTTTGATCTAGTAATTCACAATTTCGGTAGGTATGGAGTAGGTAGGTATATATACAAACAATATGGAACGATCCTAACGTACATAAAAAATTTCTAGTTAATTTTTATACTATATTAGAAACCGCTCACGACTATATTTTTGTTAATTAAATAAAAAAAATTATAAAGAATAAAAACTTAAGTTATATGTATCCTTTAGGTATAATGTAACTTCTTATCGGTGTAACAATTTTTATATTCAGATTAATAGTTCCAGAGATTATGTGCTACAAAGATATTTAAAACCTCTTTATAATATAGTATCTTGTATAGATTCCTATATGATTTTATACCAAAAGTAAGTAGGTACGATATAAATTTTAAATTTATGTAATTAATTATAAATATTTTTAAAGAGTTTAGAAATTTTAAGTTTAATATTTTCACAAGCAAATAAGATCCATTGTTTTCAAAAGAATGAAAACAAATCGTGAGTTAAGACGACTATTGTCCGAATTGGTACGTATTATCTGTCAATAAAAACGTATCGATTGTTAATTCAGTCCAAAAATGTTTAATCTTGAAAATGTCGTGACCGATTAATCCTTGTGAAATGACAAATTTCACTCGAATAAACCTAGGCTAGATGCCTACTTACCTATCAGTAGACATAAATTATCATTTGTTTATTTAATCGATTATATTTCGAGTTGGATTTTTAACTTAAATTATTCTTATTTCCCGCTTTATTTCCACAACTAAGTATCTATTAGGTATAAAGAGATAAAGTTTGTGAATATGTTTATATAGGAGGAAAATCTCGGGAGCTATATGATCCTATTTTAAAAATTATCCCACGAATATAAAGCTACTAAGTAAGTTTTGTATTAATTAACACATACGAAGTCGCAAGCAGTTGCTAGTAATTTAATATCTCAGTGGCAAACGCCGTGTGGTATTTTTAAATGAAATATGTCAAGTCACCGTCGTACCAATAAGATTCTCGTCATTCGTATAATATATTTTCAAATTAGAAAATTGTGTTTACGTCTTTTATTTAATTAAATTATCTATTCATATTAAAATATAAGAACTTTCTCTAATCTATTATTATATTATATTGCTTACATGTCTATTATTTTGTGTCCACTTAATATTGTAACTTATTTTAATTTTAACTAATTTTCCAAATTAAATTGGTTAATGTAAAGCTAAAATATGAAGAAGATAAATTTTATAGTGTTTATTTACGTTTTGTTTCTGTTGAGTGTTTATTATTTAAGAAAAATTATTGCGATAATTCAGTTAACGATTTTCCTATAAACGAAAAATAGAATACTTTCGTTTTTATAACTCAATTATAGTTATAATAAAAGAAATTTCACTAGAAATATGTACGGCTTTGTACTTAATTTTCCTCAATATTTTATTACAGTTTCAAACTCTCTAAGTACACTTATCGTCGTCGAACCGGAAAAGTTAAAGTATTCTAACTGGAACAATTTTATGTTTAATGGTAAACAATATTCTTGAACATCTAGGAAGATTTTCACTTAGGAACAAATGAAGTAAAGTGCATAATAATATTATTAACCTTTGAGCATCGCCCGCAGAACGCAGCTAAACACGAATTTGCGGCATAGCCCGCAGGACACTTGTACCACTTGTCCAGTATCCAAAACTTGTTTAAAACTCGTACAACACTTCAATACAAGTCAGTCATAACACAGTAAACTTTAATATAACACCAAAAACACACACTGTAACTGTTAATGAGGAACCAAAGTTGTGTTTGTGGTGTAAGATGTCCTGTTGTCGTTCGGATTTGTCGACGCGACACGCGCGACACTACACTGTCAACGGTCACCGGCACACTGCGCGGCCGGTCGCCGCGGCCCCCCGCCCGTTGTGGCTGCGGCCCCCCTCGCACCTCAGGAGGCGTGGCCACCCGAGTGAGCCGAGGCGATGCCAAGGCTTAATTACGTTCGGCGGGCGAAACGGGACGGCGATAGCGAGTGGGCGCGAGCTATTAGCACGCGGAGAGCGGGACGACGCACGTCTTAAGTATTTTGTATAAGTAATGAGGGACGCGGGGAGAAACATCTCCCGCCAATCTTTAATGTTGATTACGGCCGCCGCCGCCTCTGTGTCCCTCATTAACGCTTGGCCACGCCTCGATTTAATTACGAGACCGTTTAATTGTCAATGCTCTCTCGGTAGACGTTTGTTTTTGCTCGCAGCAATCCCGATTTGTATTTAGAATGATTGTTTCTTTTGTTTATTACTTGATTTTAATTGGTTAGTATATTTTTTTACATTATTCGCTCTGATAAAAACGTCGTTAATAATAACAATAATTATATTACATTGGATTAAGATTTAAGTATAGAATAAGAAATGAAATAATGATAGATACTTATTTAATTGTTGCAGTAAATACCTATGCTAGGTTTACGTTAAAAAACGTGTTTTTATAAACTGCTGTGATTTACTTTTCCTATAAGAATTTGCTTGCATAATATATAAATTTTTTTTTCAATAATAAATTGCACTCAGATTATTATACCAAGAAGGCAAACCTCAATAAATTTCAATACTTAGGTAGGTAGGTATATGAAATAATAGGCAATTTACCTATATGTGCTTTAAGTATAGGTAAAGTAGGTAAATACCTACCTACATTAAATTAAATTCTATTCTACCTATGTAAGTTGATTATTGATGCTTTACTAGTTTAAATACGAGATTACCATAAAGTGGAGAAATGACTAATTTAATTTATAATATTGCAACTTTGCCATACAAATCTCGCACTCAAAATTAAAAAGGACCTCAGCTCAGCATATGCTATAGTAAAATACCTACAATAGTCCTATAGCCTACACTAAATACTATTGACTCTAGATTAGATTTGATTATGTATGATTGTTGCACTATAATTTGCTGGAATAAGACAGAGGGTGGGTTGCGATTGTTGCGTACAGAAAGGAAGAAATATAGATACTTAGTTATCTAAGTAATAATAAGTATAAAATGCCTAAGTGCGTAGTGTATTAACGAACAAGCATTATTAAAGCTATGAATACCTACACATGAAAAGAACCTTTATCGATAATGTGAATGTGATCTAAATATACTTACCAAATGTCATATTTGACAGATGTCTACAGATGTGTACTTAGATAATATGTCTCATAGCAATCGATAACCGATCGATGCTTATCGATTATTTAATTAATCTATTTGAATTAATTGAATTGGTAATGGTTTTAAACATGGGCAAATAATTACCGAAAATAATTAAGAAGTTAATTTTGATAAACAATTTATCTATTATCTACTAACAACCGCCTGCTACTTTTTTCGCATTAATTACAATAGCCCCTCAATACTTAATAATGTAACTTTTTATAATACCTTTGAAATTCAAACTCACAAACTTTATCTCTCTGTTAAATTAGTAAGTAAAGAAAATAGGTTATTATTATATGTATTTTTTTATAATAGCTTGGCACATTGACGGTAGGTACTGTTCCTGATGGTGAGCACAGCACAATCCAAACACAACGGCAACCATCGAGAGATCTCGTCGGCGGTCTCCGCTGTCAACGCGGCCTGCATAAATATCTCTTCACGTACGCTTGAAGGACCCGCTTTCGTAAGGAGGAAACACACTAGTCGGGAGAAGGTTCACGTTATGACAAAGATAAGTTATAGAGAAATTTTTAGTTCGTGCCGAGATGGAGGTTGCCGTAAAACTGTGAACTGAATTGTGTTATATTGGTATAATTTTGTGAGTAGGTACAGGTGTATTTTTCTTTCTTTTATGGTAGTGCGGTAAAGTGACGGAACTGTGGGGGAGTTTTTGGCGGGTTCTTAGACTGACATGTACCTAGGTAGTGAGTGGGTTTTGTTTTTTATTCATAAGTTTGTGTTGTTTGCCAAATGATATTTTATAAGTATAGACGGTAAGTAGGTATTTACAAGCGTCGTGAATGAGCGGAAATTGTCCTCAGTTCACTTTCGACTTGATACCGGCGTGAGCGAGAAGAAACTTTTATCCTTTTTTGATAACAGTGTTTCTGCCTTACGCTATGATATCCTATCTCTTTTGTTTCAACATGCTGATAACAAAATTTGTAACGTTTTCACATTGCTTTACGTGATAGTATAACGCATCTATTTATAAAAAGTCATTGTGTTTGCCCCTATATTGTGCAATTCAGTTGGGTTTTTGCATAATAAAGCTTGATTGGTAAAGTGGATTGAAAATAATAACTTCTTCATACTGCCTGTTTCCCATACTAAGTGGGGGTCAGCACGACACGTCTTCTTTTTCCATTCTAGCCTTAGACTCTATATTTACAGCGCAGATTAACACTGCCAAATTACACACAATCGTCATTCATGTCTCTCGCATGTGGCTTATTCTTGTTCATTTGTAGTCTCTTTAATACCTATTACTACGTTACGAATAAATATTTTATATTATATTCGTATAGTATTTGTATATTATTATAATAAATTTGGTTTTAATACATACACCAAAGAAATATATAGGTATAAGTACCTACTTACGTGCTTTTTACGAGCGTAAGGTAGGTAGGTGCAAGCTCACAATGATTTTTTCGATGCCTCAATAAACAAGGAAATAATAACAATTTTCCACAGTATCTAATAAAAACGATGACGATTTTCAAACATTACGCATAAACATAGATAAAATCTATCCATTTGCATATGTAATTATAAAATACCGTTTTAAAATTTATGATTTAATTAAATAGCCGAACACAAACTATTTTGTTACGTTGCCAAATAGTAAACATCGATGTGAAATGAAATTCCTTGTAGGTATACCCTAGTTTCCTCATCTGTACAAATAATTAGTATTTTATCTTTTGAATTTTAATATTATTCAAGTATATTAACAATATTATTCTTCTATTTACCGACTTATAATTTTTGTTCGTCCTAAGATTGAGTTTTAACAGTTCCATGAGTAAATAAGTATTCAGATGGTAGGTATAGTGTTAATCAAGTTATTGTTGTACGTAAGTTAAACTTAAATCCGTTTAGAAGTTGTTTTACTTATGCATATTTAAACCGGAATTTAATCTTCTTTCCAATTAATTAAATTAACATCAATAATTCTGACAAAACCTCTATAAATATAAGATAAAACAGCTTTTAAAATGCCATCGAATGATATAAATAACTACAAAATCGATTACAATTCGTTGACTTGAGTGTTTGTTTGATAATGAAATTGTAAATAAAATGGAAAATTTACGATTATTGCTTTACATATATATAATATAATAGTAAAAGTAAAATTTATTTTAATTCTAATAGTTTTGTGAACACTGAGAAACCCCTTAACTTCATTAAGTATGTATATTTAATTAACTTAATATAGGTACAAACTAAATAAGTACCTACACTTAAATTTTACATTTTAAAATTATGCAATATTAGTCGTTTAAACTTTTTTTAATTAAAAACAATACATAATAATATAATTAGTAATAAAATGGGGAAATAATTTCACACACGGCAATTTAAATCCAAACTAAGCAAAGCTTGTATAATGATAATTAAACAGCTGATATACATAAAAACATATATATATATATATATATATATATATATATAACACCCAAGACATACAGCTGAAAATTATGCTCATCACACAAATGTCAGTCACATGCGGGAATCGAATCCGTGACCTCTAAACCCACTAGTAGGGCTAACTATCACCGCGCCACGAGGCCTAATAATATATACCTACAAGTATTAACATAAATAAATATAAATATTGACCATGTATCACTGAACAGGAATTGCTTAGATTCCGACGTCCACTTAAGGCACCGAATAGGTTTGAGTAAATGTTTTATTAATTACGCTACTCACCAGTGGTGATGCGTCCTAATATTCCGACTCACATCGGTTTCCCTTTGAGGAACTCTAACCTATACTCATAAAAACAGCATAGTTTTCACAGTGACAGAGACAAGTGTACGCTATCTTCAAAAATAAAGCAGAACTACCATTACAAACATATATTTAAAAAAAACCCTCTAGTAATGGAAAGGGCTATGTTCGGAGATTCTTTGCATGATCAAATCAAAAATAAGGAGATCCGCATAACAACCAAAGTAACTGACATAGCTCTAAAAATTCTCAGACTTAACTGGCAGTGGGCGAGGCATATTAATTACTCTTAGGACGGATGGCCGATGGGGCCGAAGAGTTTACGAGTAGCGGTCACGTACCGGAAGATGCAGTGTGGGCAGACCCGCCACTAGTTGGACCGACGACCTGGTAAAAGTTGCGGGAACCCGCTAGATACAAACAACGCAAGAGCGCTTATTGTGGCGATTATTGGGGGAAGCCTAGATCTAGCAGTTGACATCTTTCGGCTGAGGTTATAGTGATGATACCTTTACTGAAAGCAACAAAAGATACATCATACCCACCATCTGTATACCTACATACATTGCAATTCCTTTATCTTTTTTATTCATTTGCACTTTATTTCCTTTTTAGTTATTTGTGCTTATTTTTATTTTGAAATTTGTGTTAATAGCTAACCGTTTAACAAGCACTCCTTCATGAATTGGTCATCGCACATGTACACCATCGAATGCTGGTCATGCTTAAATGACGCTATTTCTTAAAATATCAATGCTTTCGTATATGGTAAAGTTGGTGGGTGGATAGCTTTCCATTTACTTTCGTGACTCGCTCGCACTGCACTAAATTTGAAGTTCCGACATAAAACCTTTTTTGGAGCCCTTTTGAAAATTTTTACCCTTCATTACTGATAAACACGACAGCCTCCGGTGCATTATGAGCAATCAATAACATGCCATACTGATCAATGAATTCACCGTTTTTGTTTATGATCTCGAAAATAAGCAAACGACCTGTTTTATCTCAACACGAAAATACTTTATTATAAACATTCGTTTCCAATACTACCTACACCCATTCAGTAAGTAGGGCGCAGTGCGGGTACACTGACCCTTTGACGGCAACAATAATATCAGTTATATTTACAGCAAAGGCTATGAAAAAAGATGTGACAAGTGACGGTAGCCAGGCAATAAATAAATAAATGTTTCCCTCAACATTGTGGTCTGGCTGTGCCCAGCCCACCCACGGCGTATGCGCATGCAAAAAGTTATATCTGCCTATTGTACAGGGACGGAATTCACAGCGGATTGAGAGGGTAAGAACACCGGGACTCACTCGAAACGTTTAAAACAACGAAATGAATATCTGAAATTTTATGATGGAATCTATTATTCTTATTCCTTTCTTCTTTCCATTTCGCAATCACCCGGTCTAGTTTACGAAGACATACCTACACAGTTATCTTCCTATTTGCACGAATAAAGAAGTCTACAAATTCTTATCTATGCTGGACGTTCAAGTTGATCAATGAGGGAAGTTGAGCTTCTTACATGATATTGGGTTAAGTAAAAAACTTTTCTAACGCATTTTAAAGGCACTCTAGTGATTCTAGTATAAACCGAAATCAATTTTCGTCAATCGTATGATTAGTTAACAAAATACAGGCTTAATTAACAGTTTACCTCTTCATTTGAAGAGAATCATTGATTCATTTTCTCATGCTGACGGTCAAGCAATATCAGTTTAACTATAAGTAATCCTTAGGGGTGTTAAATAATGATGCAACCGAATGAAGGTCACATTAAGCCAGAAAGTAAACAAGCTTTCAAGTGGAAATAGATAGAATATGCTAATAAGTTTTTACGACAGGTTTTCAATTACAGACAGGTAGTTCTTCAGATGGGCATAAGAAAACGTACTATGATTTAATTATCATGGTTTTCCTATAATTGACATGTCAAGTCCACTGCGATGCGAGATCAATATCTCCCATAGCTTCAAAATTCAAATAGGAACAATTTAATTCAGAATTCCATGTATACATTTTAGTACAAGTTTAGTTTTTGACCGCAGTCTAACCTGATACTAAATGACGATGTAGCCTAAGATGCTAACACACAAACACCAGAAAGCTCCTCTAGACGATTCAGGCGTTATGTATTCAATTTAACATTTATGCATTTCATAGGCCAAAGTAAACACTAATTTGACAGATATTAGGGGCTGGATGCTGACCGACCGAATTTCGTTAACCAAACAATTCCCTTGCTCATAATCCCTTTGCAATAATTTATGTGTTTTATAATAGAAAAGGAAGTAGAAAATTACTTAAGTCTTATAAGTAATCTAGTAACCGATAAAGCTCTGCGCGACATGCGATTTATCTATGTGCTCAAACGTTATATTCAAAATCACCTGAACCCTATGGAATTCTACAACGATACTATAGAATTTCGTCGTCGATATAAATTTAAGAAGGAAACCCTTTCTAGACCACAGATTAATTATTAGTTGCTATTCTAAATATAATATGCCTCTTTATGTTAGCTAGTTAAATAAAACTCTATTTACTTAAAATTCGCATGTAGGTAAGTTTGAAATCACACACTGAAGTTTGTAATGTAATCTGCCAATGTAACGCTAAAGTACCAACATTATTATAGAGAATTTTCGTAGAAAACATGCTTATTAATAGACAATTTTCTATTCAGCTAGGAGAATCTTCAGTAATTGTTTAAGAAAGACAAAAAAGGCCATTCAACATTCAACCGCTACACAAATGCTGAATGGTGAATTTTAGGGGACTGTTCACCCGAAACCAATGTTCCAGTGTATGTCTAGAGGGAAATACTGAAATACACCTGTAGGTGCTTGGCAATAGATTTTTGACTTGAGGATGACAGCTAATCATGTAGGCTTTAGAAAAAAACCATACCGTAATGTTCGTTTAATCTTGATGTTTTCTTTCGTTGATATCTCCAGCTTATTGTGGGATTGATACGAATATCGTATGTATACGAATAATCAACACGATATCCGAACAAGTTATCACCGATCAATGTTCAAACACGTAAAAAATTTATATCGAATGATGATCTAACATCAGATTAGATATTACCAATTCGAGGAAACCTGAATTCGTACCTGTGTCGCTACCTGTTTTGTTTGAATAGGTGTAGTTAATTGTCACTTTGATAATGAATTCGAGTGGACCTGTCAGATTTAAGTGGCCGAGATACAGAACCACTTCAAGTTAGCGGTTTGTGACCATAGCGTTTCGTTCGGGAAACACTGTAATACGGTACAAATACAATGACTGTTTAATTATTATCGATAAATAGCTACATCTATCCCATCTATACCAATATTATAAAAAGGAAAGGTTAGCTTTTTTGTTCGTTTGTTTATTTTTGATTGTAATGGATAAACTTAAAAATTACTGAAACGATTTTAAAAATTCTTTCATCATTAGAAAGCTACTGTATCAGCGAGTAACATGGCTATATTATAATTTGAAAAATAAGTTTATTCCTCATAAAAATGACGATAGTTTTACACAAAGTATAATAAACTGCCTACACGAGTGTGTTGGCGTTGTTTGTCGTACAAAATTAACACGGGTGAAACCGTGAGGCACAGTTAGTTATCAATATTACCAGTATGTTGGGTGGGTAGTACACGACAGTTGTGTTTGACTTAATCGTGGCTATCATAAACCAGGTGTACGCTTACCAAGTATACTTAGTAGGATTTACCAGAACTCTTTGGGGTAGGGGATTTAAGGTCGGCATTGCGTTAGTGATACCTATGATATTACCAATGTCCATAGGTTTATGGTAGCCGCTTATCTAGATCCGGACCATGTCTTTGTTTGCCACCTTTGTTGTATAAAAAAAGTGACTCTTTTTTGGTTTGTCGCGATTCGGGTTCAGCTAGTGTATCTAGCTGGCTAATGGCTTGCAGGCTGGCGAGACAACTCAGTCGGGTATAGATCTCAACTACTCCGTTTGATTAGTATATATATCTACATCGGTTGGTCCTGGAATGTCATACGCACACGGATGTTATAACTGGTGTACGATGATCGCCATCCAATCAGATATAAAAGTTGTTTCCTGCCACCCAGAAGTTATAACCCGAGAACAACGACATAGGCTGACGTGAACGTATATCGATAATAGACTCTGATATATAGGTATGAAAGCGCACATGTCTACCTGAAAAGCAAATTAGAACGATGTAACTGCTTTATTCGATAGGCAGTATTCCGTGGAAAACTACATTATTTGTTACTAGTCTTCTGTTCCAATAAACTATGTAAGATGAGAAACATTTTATATTTAAACTGGCAGTGCCCCACGGTTTCACCGTTGTTAAATTTATTCCACGACCTCTCCCCCGCGCCGCCGATAAGGCACCCGTGTGTCTACCGTTCTTCTCACATCCCGTACTTGCTTACAGCTTGCCCGCTTGTTAGACGTTCATGGTCACTGCACCGCATCCTTAGGGCGTGGCGTGAAGTTATATTGCCTATAAACTTCCTCAATAACTACGCTATAAAATGCAAAAAAATAATATGAAAAGTAGTCCTAGAGTTTATACTCGTTCAAACAAAGAAACAAAAAGCAATCTATGGAGCATTATTAGATAGATGTATAGATTTATTTATATATTCTCTTTAGGAATAGACTTAATATAAACATTGTAGTTAAACGCTGAAAATATTGTAACAAAAAAGTTGGATGATAAGGTGTACAAATTCAGTAATATACATTCTACGCTATTTCTACATTTTACATCGTAGTTTCAACGTTATGATTGACATAATGTTTCTATGTAATATATCATTTTAAATTCCGTCTGCATGATATAAATTTTAAAACCGTGTAAATGTATGATCATCAAACCACTATATGTAGGTATATTCTAAAACATATTATGTACGGAATATTGAATGGAACTGTTTTTTTTATATTTTTTCTCCTATGAGGTCGAGGAGTTAGACTGTGAGGTCAGTTATCTTTCCAAAGAGACACGTCATTCAAGGCTATCCCGAGAGCGATAAAGTATTTATAAATGAACTCCTTTTATCGAGCTTTCTTTATAGATTTCTAACGACAGCCCGTGAAATTTACGTTATGTTACTATAAAAGATAATAAGAATAATGTTGCTACTTATTAGTGAAATAATTTCCAGAATCGAATTAGCAACAAAAAGTATATAATAATAGCAATAGTAGTACCCATAGATATATATAACATTATAAATATGTGAATGCGTTAGATTCTAATAACGCTTTTTACGGTTGAAAATGTAATAATTATGTCAAACCTAAAAAAGTGATTCTCGTTCAATAACTCCCGGGACACATTGATAAGTAAATTACTTGGCGACTATCTTTCTATTTATGTTTATTAGGTTTCATGGTTGTATTCGAAGCCAAATCGGCCAATGCGGTTTCCAAGCGTGTATTTTATTGTATTTTTTTTTATTGTATTTTTCCAATCACTAAACTATCCTTGCTACAAATTCAAATGCTACAATTATATTGCTATTGCAATTATATCGAGCTACTTATCTATATAATGTAAATCGGATAAATCCACTATTAAAAATTTCTGAACGAAAACTGAAAACAATGTTAAACAAGTGTCAAACATATTCGAAATTCGAAAATCGCCCGCTATTCCGTCGGCTGTATTGACCTTAAGCCTATTCAGTCACAAAAGCGGTGCGGGCGTTGACCCGCGTGTGGCCAACCCCTGACCTTGGCGTATCGTAAACTGACTGACGTAACCGTGACTCTTTTCCTACTAAAGGAACATGTGTTTCGCGTAGATACAGTCGGAAACATTTTATTTCACCTATTACACATTTATGAGGTATTTTCTATTGCTATGGTTCTATTTCTTTGTTAACTGAACAGAGATGTCTATAGAAATGGTTATTATTGCAACCTAGTCCTGTATTAACTTCAAGTAAATCAACGTTAGAGACATTTTTTTAAATATTCACTGTCAATACATAGCCGTCTCTTTGATTGGCAAATTAAGTTCAGTTCAAACGCAATGTTTATTTAAATTGTAAGAAAGCCCATTAAATCTCTTACAATTTATATTTAGTAATATAGCATTGATGATTGATGGTGTATTTTACCATTATAATCAGAACTCAAGGAAATAATCATTTGAAAAAGATGGCTGGTCAAAAGAGTTTTAGTAAATATATGTATATAGTTTACACGAAACATGGCAACTTCGTCATCGTAACTCAATACATGTGATGGAATTTAAGCTGAAAAAAGTGCAAGTAAAAATGTACATCTAAAAGGGAAAACAAATTAGGTGAGTGTGCATCTTTTATAAGAGTTTATAATTAATTAATGTTAATATTATTTAAGTCATTAAATGCACATTTTCACCCATTTAATAGTTGATTGTCCAATACCGTTAAGTTACATATTTCTTTAATTGAAATCCGAAATCTGCATACCGATTTTCATGTCTGTTAGAGTTAAAATTACGAGAATCTCTCATACCTATTCCATACCTTTTTGTCTTAAGGGAGCTAAAGGGTTAAAATTTGATTTAAAAACAACGTTACAAATGTCAGCTATTTTGACCGCTAAACTACGGAGGGGTATGAAACAAACTATATTTGGTATAGCTTTTTTTGGTAAATACTCAGAAAAACAAAAAAAATGTAAAGTAAAATTTTTCATTCCAACTACAAAATAAACATTTTAAAATTTATTTTGATTTCTAGTAAAGTAAAACTTCCACCGCCCCCTGTGAATTAAATCCGGAACTATAAGAAGACGAACCCTACCGTATGCCGTTTGAGGAAAAGTGAAGAAAAAATTTCCCCTGCGGTAAGCGTGTGTGAGCACCCACACCTATTTATTCTAAGAACCATTGTTTATTTTGAACCATATGCGTGCTGCCATCTCTTAGCGAATAGGCATATTAATTATTTTTAATTTTTTAACTTTACACATTTTTGCAATAAATAGAATAAAGTAAAAAAAACTAAATAAAAAAACTTCTCAATAATGTTATCTATAAAACTCTGTAGAGACTTTATAATTTTTACTCAACCGCTATTAAAATTACTTCGTTAGTTCCATTGTTTAACATTTTCCAATATATTACTCAAAATGAATATAATGGTTGTACTTATATAAATATGATTTTAAACAATTAACATAGTCCATTAATATAGGTAGGTAAAAAGAACAAAAAAAAATTACGAAGTACCTTGTTTTCTCTTTTAAAATTTAGATTTGTGATAATATTAATAAGATACAACAGTGTTATACTAGGTATGCCATATGTAGGTACCTACTATGTAATAATATATCACGGGAAGAGACTAGCGTTTGAGGTACAGGCTCGGCCTAGTTCAGGCCCTAAGTTTCTTTAATTGAGAATAAAACTATTGTATTTCCTAGAAATAAGCCTCATATTTTTGTATCTTGTTATGAAGTTATTATTATTATTATTCCAACAATATCGGCGACTACTGAGGAATCTCCAATCCTTCGACAGTCACTTCGACTGTCATGCCAACCTGCTCCAATATCACTACGTATATAATTACGTAATACTCGTTACGTATGTACATAATTTATTATAATACATATACAGGTTTATATTCGTATCAATAAGCACAGATTTTCAAATAGATCTACTTTACCAACTGCAAATAATTAGGTTCGGAAAAAAATCGTGAAATTTTTATATAAGTTTATCTCAAGGAAAAAAACATGTGTCGTATTAACGTTACAATTGTTTTTATGATAAACAAATGATACGTAAAATCTCTAACGTTTACTTGCATTTTAAAAAACAGGGCAACAGTCATGTTATGTTTACATATTTTACCTGATAATAATATTTCAATCAGCTGGCTAAGTTTTGAGCATGTTACCTGAAATCAAAAGTAAATACATATGTGTTAGAAAAATATAAACAAGTAAGTTAATAAAAAAACTTAATGTTTAAGAATTTCGGATATTATAATAATTAACTAGTTATATTTTTAATCGTGAAATTTTACAAACAACTTCAATATAATTTAAATTACATAATTTATGTTATAATATTTCCTTATAACATTAAGATGATTCTTATCACCTGGTATGGGAAATTTAAAATGTTTTTGGTTTTCGTTTTTTTGCATTAATTATACATGGGTATTTATATTTATACGTAATGGGTACATCATATAATATGTGTGCTTACTAGGTATATTCTAAAAATAATTTATATAAAATATAAAATGGTAATTAGAAACAAAAAATTTATATCGGTATTCATTGATCAGTCTATTACGTTCTAAATTAATTTAGTAAAGCTAATAATTATTCTTCAAATTGCGAAAATATGATCGTAGTATGTAGGTAGACCAACATTTTCCACAAATGCTTTTTCTGTTGCGCTAATAACGAAATAAGTGATTCATGTCTGATTTCATCAAGCACTTTCTACAGTTTCATAGTATTCAGAGATATAATTAAACAAAGTGTCAGTATATTACATTTAAAATGGCAAAGACACACCTCATTCCCTATCTTTCACAAGCGATATTTGATAGCTTTTCGCTTGACATTTTCACAAAATCGATATCGCCCCTTATTGGTACCGAAATGATTGAACATCCTATCGCGACATTTTTCTAATGGCGGCTCGTGTTTGAGACCCTTTTTCTTTGTAATGGAACGTTCACACATGGTTACATTTACATATGAAAAAATTTTTACTGCTCCATCTACGATAGTGTGCATGTGTGCGTATAAGTTCGTAATTTGCGATAGATTTTTATATTATCTTTTATAAATTGGGATCGTTTCTTGTCTCTTCGGAAGGATTTTCGATAAGATTACATTGTGGGGTTTAATTTACAAAATAGTTAATCCAAATTTGTTACTGCTTCAGTAGAGTCCTTATTGTATGTAGGTTGTAAAGTCTTAGGCAATTTGCTGATATGTCATACGTTATACTACAGCTGTATTATTGGTCAAGCAACTAGGTGATGAAGGCCTATACATGATAAGCAGGCAGACTATCAAAATTAGGTACATAATATAATTTATTTTTGAAGTAAATTATAAATTGCTTGCTTGATTTTCGTTTTGAATAGAACGTTGTAATAAATATTTTTTACGTAAGAGTTATTTTTTTGGTCTTTACATTGAAATTTCACTAACAGACAGAAATAATTATTACGAAGCTACAGCTCCACGGTAGCATCTATTTTGTTAAGGACATGGAAGTTTGCAAATTTTCATTTCCCATACTTACTATGAAGATGTGGAATTTACTCGTTCCTTCTCTCCTGAATTATCGCGTCCTTCAAACGACGCCTGAACAGGCATTTCTGCTTGTCGATATAACAGTATAAAAGAAATTGTACTTTCAAATAATCCTACGGATACGTAGCGTATAAATTATGAGTAAACAAATTGTGTGTCCGCTCCCTAAAACCCCTTTTATTTTTACATGTCGCAAGCTAACGACAATACGAAATCAATACCAACACCATCGATGCGAAAACCGTGAATAGCGTCACACTCACACATATGTAAAAATAATATTGAATGTGTGCGAGCACAAATAATATGCAAGCTTTATCCGTGTGAAGCGAAGACGTTCGGTAGGGTGACCGTGTTTTAAAATTAAGATGAATCCGGTTTCATCCTAGTATTATTTTTATATAGATATATTTTTTACATTTTGAGTTTTTTTTTATTTTTGATATGAAACTTCTTTTAAGAATGTGTGAATTGACTTTTTGAAACAAAATGTGTAACAAAAAAGAGATAGCTATAAATTAGAGAATAAGATAGAATGAGTTTCTATATAGTTTCCCTATACTTTGTCTATTCTTAATGTGCTCGAAATATATACAAAGAGAGGAAGAGAGAGATAAGTTTCATTTCTACTGCGTGTGAACTCACACTCAAATTTTTTAATTTTAGAACTCTTGTTAACCTAATAACGATATATGAGTTTTTAATCTAGTTAAAGCAAAAATAAATTGCTATTATAATTGGTCAATAAGATTTTTCATTCATAAATAATGAATCTATAATTTTAAACTAAAAAATCTTTCCTATACAATGTAATAACTATTGTCATCTTAATTTTATAACTCAAGTTATTTAGTTTTCTTTAGTTTTATTCAAAAAAAATCTTCAGACGGGTGGCCACCCCGAAAATTGGTAAAAAGAAAACGCATTAACACATATAGATGACTAGTCACACATGGGTAAGTGGGACACTCACACATGCTTAAACCTCCACCCCAACCCCCGAAGCTTTTCTTTAAAAAGCCCCACACCCCCGGGAGCCTTTTGATAAGGAAATGCAGACATTTCAAGAAAAGCTAAGTATCGAATAAGCATTCGAGGTTGAGTGCCGTTATTTACGAATAGTTGTCATAACAAGCGTGGGTTGGACTATATCTGTCAATACATACAGATTTATTTGATTAAAAACTCCTTTATGTCGCTAGCCATATTTATTTTTTATCGTATTACGTCACATATTTTAATAAAATTTAAATTAAGAACGTTATGAGTTATAATATTACGCCAACGTTGGTTAAATTAGTCTGTTCAGTCCATTTTATGAATACATCAGTAATCTCATATGTAGGTACCTATATCATTTGTTTTACTTTAAGTTATTCATAGGCCTATTTTAATGTAATTATTTGGGTTGCGTTTAAATTACATGTAAGCGAGATTACGTGATAAATATATTCGTTTGATACTTCCTCACTAATTAAAATCATGTAAAACCATATTAGGTAGCATTTTTCGATAATAATAATATAGTAATATTAATGTTATACAATATAGAAAAGTTCAAATCTTTTTCGACGTCCAATGTCAAGATATATACATCACTATCAAATAAACTAAGCGATTAATGCCGTTAGTGATGATAATTAAAACGTCAGATTCAATCTAATCAACACTTTATTACTAATTTTATGATTTTCTAGCAAAAAGTTAATCGTTTTACGAATTAAAATATTATGACAATAACATATTTAGCGAATATTTATGTTTATTTTTGTATAACAATCAACTCAAATCAAATGGCAGAGACGAAATTCTCCCCCAAATTTTGGAGTGGTTTGCATTCCACTGAAAAGCCCTAAAGCGCGGCCAGATTTGCTAATAATCAAGCTCCCCTACTAATTAAAAGCCGCTTTTAATTGCTTGGAGGCCCACTTGTTGCGTACGACATGCTCTCTGTCGTTTATTTTCCGTCTCGCTTCCACGGAGGCTGTACAAAACGGCCCGTATACGGATACTGCCGTATAATTGTCTGAAAACTCAATTTTAGAAGGATCTAATTGGGGCCAAATGAAATTTTCAGTATCACACCGGGTCCCTTTGTTCGCACTCTCTGGACCGCGACTTAATTGTTTGACGAATTAATACATTGCATGTAATGAATTTTGTTTTATTTATTAATTATTTCGGCCTTTCTACGATTACGTTCCGAACAAGAACAATTCCAATGTGACCTTTTTTGTTAACTTTTTTTTGCTTTCGTTCAAATTAATTTGAAATTAGAAGCAAGAGTAATCCATCATATTTTCCTCATGTAAGAGCAATCAAACCGCGCCACTTACGTTCTATAATTTTAGAAAATTGCTCGATACAAACTCCGGAACGAAATTATCGGGTCATTATCAAATGGAACCCCTTTCTTTAATTACCTGCACATAATTTTTGTTTGTTTGTGTGTACCGCCCTGGTGATTACTTTAATAACCGCGAGAAGGGCTCCATTTCTGAAACGGCTTGAAATGATTAAAGTTGATTAGCGGCAATTTCGTGTAGGTACTGTTCTAAATCATTAGAACAATTTTGTTATTGAATTATAGAAGGAAATGAGTTAATGGTACCGTGTTCCACTAATGATTATTAGTAGTCAAATTAATATAATCGTTATTTGTTTCCTTTTCATTATTATTATTATTACATCATCTATATGTATACAATATTAATAAAATTGAAGTGTCTGTTTGTAATGTCAAAATAACACTTTTTTACTGAATGCATATACGATACCTATAACAAAAAAAAACCGTTCCAAATTTTTGTCTGTCTGTCTATCTGATTTTGACGGGACTTTCACGGGTAGATAGTTGATATTATAAAAAGTTACTTATGCTGCTTTTCTTTTAGTAATAGAATTAGGGTTCTGCGCAAAAAAAAAAAAAACTGTTTATGATGTTTCAATTCGGGCGCTTAAATGGCTTACGCTGAGTAAACCATAAGAGATATAATAGATAATATAATTAATGTACTACTACTAATTGTAGACATTAAAAATACCCACAAAGATGTCAGCGAGAGTATAAGTATGTCTATCTTCTAAAAAACACCCACAATAAGCATGTTTGTCTTTAATATGCCGGGAGCGGGGGAGCAAAATTCGCGCGTGTGCATTATCGATGGCATTATGTAGTCCACAGCTAGTTTAAAATATTTATATAGAATATTGACTAAAAATTATATTAATATCAAAATATATATTTTTATTCGGTAAGTAGAAATTAGCTGTTCTTTTTTATCTAGAAAAACTGCAATATGTCTGATGGTAAAAAACAGTACGACCCAAAAACAGCGACGACCACCAAAATATCGGCAATCCATCGGCAGTAGTCATCATCGTCATACCTGCCTGCTAGGCGGCTGGTTATATATACACTGGCGGATTCCGAAACACGACAACCCAAAAGAGAGAGTCTCCATAACGGGTTTATCACCATGTACATAGCAGTGGTCGCGACCCAGTCACCCGTCACGTCCACCCTCTCTTGCGGCAACTAAAGCCTAGGTGCGTTCCCTCGGTGTGAAACCCTAGAGTCTTGCAGCCGCTCCCGCGATACATTTGACACTGCACTTACAATCACTTCACTATATAGGTAGGTACATAGGTTCTGTAAGGGACTTCTTTTTTTTTTTTAATAGTTTTGGCCATGTTTACAGATCAAGCCGATCACTATGGCACTCTTGCGCGCATGTTGCCCACACTTTTTCAGGCTAACAGTGTAGTCAGTTATAAAAAAAAGCGACTCAGTTGGGAACAAATGTTTTACTGAATATAGGTACACCGAGTGATTCCGGAACGCGAAATGCCTAAGCGTCGTATTATGGTGGGTGTAACACCGTTTGTATAGTAGTGGCGATTCAATCGGAAACAGCTTTTACGCAATATAATATAGGTACTAATATATGTAGCTGTCTAAAAAGTAATTAATATTCACGTATATAATATCATGGAAACCATTTATATTGTTTCGAATTAATTAATTATTGTGTTTATGCTTATGGTAAATAAAAACAACTCGTCGAACCGGTCCCACATCGAGAGCGTCGAAGTTATTTAATATAATTAACATAAAAATTTTAATTGCCCTCTCAAAGACTTGATTAATATAATATAAACACGATTGTGTTGCGAAGTTATTGTATGAGATTAGATGAAGATTCCGTTAAATTATTAACGTGTGTGAATTGTGTGAACGTGTTGAATTGTAAAATATACTTAAATTACTGCAGTTACTGTTCGAAATAAACATGGAAAGAAATAGATGGCACACTGGAAATATCCGGGAAGAGTTTTACCTCGTATATATTAGCAAAACAAATGAGAATTATCGTTTAGTGTTTGGAGTAGTCCATGGACTACAAAATGCGATACGAGTATGAAAGTTACAGTGTCGTGTCTAGTAATTGTTGATATATTAAATCGATGTTTTTTATACCGTTTTTATAGTCAATCAGCGTTGCGAATAAGCGATAATTTTGAAATTAATAAGTTAACTGTAAATGTATTCTAGTATTATAATAATTATTATGTTATTTCTGTATAATAATTTAACACCTACGTAATTGAGTTATGACCTTTCTATAATGTCAAAGTTATAGAATCTGCTTGAGAATTGATAGCTGGAATAGAAAGTAATTTATTGTTTTCGTTTCTCTGTACGTATTTTATTACAATATTATACTATAAAGCTAAATAGATTGTCTGTTTGTTTGTTTGAACTAGCTAATCTCTCGAACTACTAGTTTTATTTTAAAAAATCTTTTTCTATTTTATAACCTATTTATTTTCGAAGCTATATAACTTCACGCTAGCTCTCTAATATGCTGAGCAGTAATCATGAAGGTCAAGCATTCTAGCAAGCTGTAGGCAAGTACATGAAGTAAGAACAATGATAGGTTACAAAGAGTGCATTGGCAGCGACGCGATAGAATGTTTATCGAATAGATTTAAAATGGGTGAAACCGTGGGGCAGAGCTAGTATAATATTTTTTGTCGCCGCTAGTAAATATAGCGCTGATAATTGCCATTTGCAAACTCAAATAAATTATGTTAATGTTAATTAATGTTATGGAAAAAACTGATCAACCAACAGGTTTCTTGCGCAATGGTAATAACCAGTAACACCTTCTATTGGTGACCGTATATCACGGACTTTTCTTTTGTAAACATGTTAGCAAGTTGTATGTCTGAGTCTTAAATATAAGTAAATAGCTTCTGCCTGCGACTGTGTAAACTTCAGAGTTTGATGTTTACCGTGATAAAAACTATTCTAAGTCTTAATCCGGGCTGTATGTGTGCAAAATTTCATCCAAATCCGTTTAGGCGTTTATGCGTGATTGAATAACAAACAAAAAAACAAACTCACTTTCACATTAATAATATAACTTAGGATATAGGTACCTAGAAGAAAAAGCAGTTAAATTTACTTTTCCTGAAAAGATTTAGACATTACTTATCTATTTCTATATTACTCATCTACATTTATTATATCATATGAACTACCATATTATACTCTACATTATTTATCTATTTATCTATCTATACAAATAATACAATTGAATTGTTTATTTGTAATGTCAAAATAACAGCTTTTTACCAAATGCAAATTAAGATACTTAAAACGCAAAAACCAATTTTTTAATTCTGTCTGTTTGTGCCTGCTACTCTCCGAAATGGTTAGACCGATTTTGACAGGACTTTTATTGGCAGATATCTGTTATTATATAAATTAACTTAGGCTACTTTTAAAAACGAATAGGGTTCCGCGCAAATAGAAGAAACTAAAGTAGAAGTGTTCAGTATAGCGCAGGTCCCACGTTCACATTCCCGTTCTCCGCCGTCGTCGCATACGAAATCCACGCGGGCGAAGTCGAAGGCACAGCTAGTTACACTTTAAGTTACAAAATATATATATGAAAAATAACGCTGTTGATAAATACTGTAAAACAGAATTCCTGATAAAGTTCTGATATTCATAAAAATAGAAGTTTAATTAATGAAATTGTGGGATGCTGCTTCCTTTGGTTCTGTATAATTCATATTTATATTTGTTGACAATCTCACATGTTCCTAATGATATCAAACTTAATATATCTTGTACTGTCATAAATAAACAGTTAGTATATCTACTGATTTCGAAGCAATGATGGCTTACTATCTCCGATTAGACAATATTTGTAATAAATACTATCTTTAACTTAAGACATATATCGGTTTCCCTCTTATGTATTCAAACTATAGGATATTGATATATATTATGTAGATACGAAAAACTATTCATTAATATGTTATTGAAAAAAATGTAAGGACTAAAGGTTACTTTTGTCAATCTTTAGTAACTGAAACAATGGATAGATTTGAAAACGGCCGTTAATAGTAGCATGCACGGATACCGCAATGAGTCTGAGCATTCGGTGAAGGACAACATCGTGATGAATCCATAGCATTGTGGTAGGGTATATTCTAATCGCCTAGCACACTTCAACCCTCAAGGTGAAAATCTGTTGCTAAGCACCTATTAGCGTGTTACCACCTTTGGTCACATCACTTAACATCAGGTGAGATTCTGGTCAAACGGTAAACCGATAAAGAATAAAAAAAAACAGACAGAATCATCATATAAATGTTTATTCTTTGCGGGGTTCGAACCCGCAATCTCTTTATTATTCATATTTTACTGTTTTTAATATTCATAATTATTACGTAAATGACTAAATGACTAAAATTATTAGAATCATAAATCAATGTAAATATTTTAGATCTTGCATAAAAATAATCCGTTACATAATTGGAAAAATATAATAGGAGAATATTATCATGCCTCATCGAATTGTATATTGTTTATGACATCTATTAATGGGACTGTCTCCACCAAGCAATATGAATCACACTGTGGATAAATACTATCACTTTTCGATAAACAAATGTATTGAGATTAGATATAAATCTTTTTACATAGGTGTTTTAAAACTCATCGTCTCTCTGTCTGTCTGTTTCTTTATGTTCTTTCATGCGAAAACCACTTATTCGATTTACATGTTTTTTTTAATTAATAGCTATGTTCGCTGGCTCATTATGGGATTTATTTTGTTATGTAAAGCAAAATACGAAACAAGCAGTGACGATAGTGTTGGATCGATTCGGAAAAAAAATGCTTTTGGGTGATGAAATGGCTTTAAACCATAAGGTATATCAAATTAATGTACCACATAATTGTAGACCTTAAAGAAACCTACAAAAAAGTGAGCAATAGCATATATCTATCTTCTATGAAACACCCACAATAAGGATTTTTGTTTTAGAATAACTAAAACATTTGCAATGTAATGGTTACATATTCGTAGGTTTATAAACTAACTGGATTGGTTAAGTTAGGTTGAGACAAATTATTTGTTGAAAATTAATTTTTTTCAAGTCATACAAAAAAAAATAGTACCATGATTCATGATTAAGCTTATTTAAAACACATAACCTCAAAAGTTCAAAGTCCACCGACAGTTTACAATCTCGCTAGATTGTTTATAAACTAACGGTTCGTAACATTTTTCTGTGAGATTATAGATGTGTGTGTGTGTATCAGTATCACGTACTTAGTTACAGTATACGTATACAGTATAACAGTTGCATATCTACAATTTAATAATTGTATGAAGTACACAGTCACATATGTTATATTTTCTTAATTATAACAGTTTAATGAGGATATGCACTAAAAGTGGTTCGCGGCTCATTGTAATTTGGTTGTTAAATAATATTCGCAGTAAAAGCTTACAAGCAAACCCATTATCATAATTGTAGGATATGATGTCTCTGTACAAGTATAGCAATATAGACCTAGGTTTGTTGATAGCAGAAGCTAAGTAGTACGCAATTATAGTTGGAGACGCTTTCGCGCAAATGGCCTGTTCAGCATTGAATAGGACACACCGTCATAAAGATTGGCGTATTTGCTGTAATTGGACACAAAAAAATGGTTGTGTTAAAAAATATATTTGTTTTTATTCCACGATAAATGATATAAACAGGCATAACTATTTTTCATAATATATGTAATTTAGTAAAATGTTTCTAGTAGGTCGCCTTGAATTTCTGATCTGATCCTAAAATTTGCAATTTAGCAATTCTTATATATATATATATACTTATGTGTGTGTGTGTAATTGATTTTTCGGAAACGGCTCCAACGATTTGGATGAAATTTCGTATTTAGATAATATTTTACATTCAAAGAATATCTACACAGGTATTTTTTTTTGTAAGATAACGAGCACAGCTCGTTCTCCCAGATATTTGTAATTAACACGTACAAGGTCGCGGAAACTGGCGGTTACTACACTTTTATGTAAAGTCATAGAATAAATCAAATACTTTTTAAAACACCAAATATTGTTGAAGATTTATTATAACCGTGTGTCACGGCGTTATGACTATCCATTGCATACGTTATTGAAACGATTTTGGTGTTAATTCTCTCTGTACTAATGTCGTTTTCATTTTGCCCTCGACGTCGCGTCGCTAACAAGTAAAAGCTTCCAAGCGTCTAATGACATGCTCGAATAATCACAGTGAGGACACGAAATTACACGCATGAGGCGATTTGTTACTTGTTTTTACACGAGATATTAATAGCAATGCGATTAGGAAAATTTATGTAATTGTAACATGCCTTAACATGCCTTTTTTTTTAAATTTGAATAATAAAATTTACTATTGTGTGTAATTTATGAAAACCAGGTTATATAATTACGAGGGCCAACTTTAATTCTCTAGAATTATTTAGGTGTTACCTTTTTATCCCAATATATGAAAACAATAACATTAAAATTGTTATTTTGTTTTAAAGCTATTATGATGATGGTCACATTTAAAACTTATTTCAAATATCTAGATTTTTTGTTTTTTTAATATACCAGGAAACGAATAGTAATAATTATTTTTATATATATACCTACTGATATTTTAATTACGTGTGCAAACTCCGTTAGATATAATTATAACGTTTTTGAGCTACATTCATGTAAGGTAAAAAATAAATCAAATTATGGTTACTTGTTCGAATAAAGAGATCAACATTTCACATGATTTACATGATTTACATGATTGACATAATTTATATACTATGGAAAACGTTTAAACGTCATAATTAGAAAGATTTTTGAAGCAAAAAACCAACGCTACGCCAACACAAAAAGAAAAGATAGGGATAGATTTAATAGGCGAAGATATCAGAGAAGAAGAATTATGTAAGTAGCACGATAATTTCTAAGTTTGATAATGTAAGTGAATGATAAAATGGTTATGAAATTCTTTAATGTCATAGCTCTGTTTGCCCAGTACCCACTTTACAACAGATATTTACGGAAAGATTTAGTGCGAATTGCATGAGTTTTTATCATCCACAAATCATTTCTAATCTTGGCAATCGTTAACATGTTTTAAAATTCATAGTAGTCGCGTCGATAGTCTCAAATCTAAGCCGGTATCAACATTTATTATCGGGTCTCGTTATTCGATACAAATAAAATAAAGCGTTTATTAGGATTCGCGTCGGAGCGACTGCAGACTGGCCATTGTTTCTTTACCGCCATCAATCAACCCATAGTTCGTGTATTCGGGTATGTTCGGGAATTCGGGGGGACCGCGACAAGGGGGCGAAGGGGCGAGGGTCTGAATAACGGTTATTGAAATGAGACGAGGCCCCCGCTTTTTTCCAAATTTAAATTTTGATAAGGCAAGACCCTGTTTTGCGCGCTCCTAACTCTGTCTTTGATGAGAGGGTGGGTGTTTTTGTTTTCGATTTTTCCATTTGTATATTTTTTATTGACTTCTGGAATATTGTTATTTAATAGATTTACTTATTTGCCCAATCTATATATAAATAACGGTAATATCAAAACAAATAGGAAATAAGAGGAATGATAAAGTAAATGCGTATTTTCGTTAAACTTATATAATGACATCGATTTTATATACATAAATGGTTTATACAGTAACTCATTTAGTTTGTTTATCTTAATAACATGAAATCTATGTCAAAGATTTGATGATATAACTTTTACCTGTTCTGACTCTAGTACCTAACAATTTTAAATTACAAAACAGCGCATTCGATAATATCGTGCATTATACATGTATACTACCTGAGTTAATAATTTATTGGTTAATTAATAATCTTTAGATTATTCAATATTAGCTTATTAATAATACATATTATAAATAAGCCTAAGTAAATCATCGATTGTTAGTAAGTGCCTGGGTACCTATCATAAAACATCAAAATACTAACTCTCATTCAAATAAACCTACCAACAAAGACTAATGAAAAATGTTATATTTGTCTCAATCGTGTGCGCCTGTGTTAATTCGTTTTACACCAGTAAAAGCGCTTCGACACAATTCTAAATATTCGGTTATTCACTTTTTGCCGAACGAGCCGTCCACGCGGCTTGAATACGTTATCCGAACGAGAATAAAGCCGAATTAACATATCCCAAATCTCCACTCTCGATTCAGATGTGTTTTTTTTTTTTGTTATGTAAAATTTTAACTCTCGGCCCTTAACTTGTTGTTTAGAGCACAGAGCGACGACGCATTGACACATACGTTCTTGAAGTTTTATTTTTTAAAACTCCCTATTATTTGACGTCTCATCGATACGGGAGAGTTGTAAAATGTAATAAAACACAATTTTTATATCTCATGTTTAGACAGTGCCCGAGAGGATGATAACAAAACCTGTAGTCCGGTCAATATTATAGAGGACCGGATATCGTCGACCATTCACAAAAAAACAACACACTCACACGTGAGCCCGTGCTATCTGTACACGAGTAGTAATGTAACACACGCAACGTCGGTCACCACGGTTCATTCATGAGGAATAGTAGTACCTTTTACAACGGTCCCCGAATACTGGTCAGCGGTGTCGCGATGTGTCGTGTTCGTTACGAGAATTACTTTCAATGGTAACGTTACTCGTATAGGTACTTTGAAATTATTTTCCTGTATATTTTATTAATATAATCCATACGTAATTTACAAGTATTTAAGCGTGTTTGGTGTTTTTTTAATAACTTTTGGTTCATTCAAGGAATTAACTTTTTCATGGTAGCTTAAGGTAAAACTTGTGCCATTGTTGATATTAACAAGAAAAATATTATGAAATTTTTACTAACTAATACAATAATTGTTCTAAAATCATTCGCTTATATGCTTATAGGTTTATAACTTTACTAGCTGTGCCCCACGGTTTCACCCGTTTTAATTTTATCCGAAAAACACCGCGTCGCCAACGCATCCGTGTAGAGCCTATCGTAATTGTTCACACTTCCCGCAAGTACAAATTATTTTAAATTTCGAAACTAGGTATCCAAATGTCATGCTATAAAGGGAAAATTTAACTTCATAAAATTGTCTATATGATGTAACTTTTGTTCCTAAGGATTAATATGCCATCCCTAAAAGTAATGTACAAAAATCAATTTTTAATTGTTAACAAAAGGAAATTCGCAAAATTCCTTATGGTGGTGGCTTACATATAAGAAATAGGCATATGCTATCGTGGAAGTTTTTTATTAGATACTAAGGACCTATATTTTTGTAGAACATTATATTTAGGTATCATTAACCATTATGCCAGTGGACACGGATAAATTAGTTCCGGACAACTCCCAGTTCTGACTTACATATCAAAAATCAATATTTAATGCTAGTTGAGAGTTGTAGCCTGATGTTCGATAGCCTATACTACTCCTCGTGAATTTGGCTATTATATTAAAAAAAAAAAACGTAATAGTAGGTAGTATAGAGTATAGATAAAATGCGCCTTCGGGGATAGAGGCGTGATGGTATGTTATGATATTTTATTTTAATTTTTTTTGCTTCCCCTGAAAAGTCTATTTTTGTCCTATACGCCCTTTGTAATCCAAAGTGTTGAAATAATTTACTCAAATCACAGTTAAAGAAATTTTACTTCAAGCTTTATTAATTTGTATTATAAATTGACTTTCAATATGTTGTGATAAATGTTATTTTTGTTACAATACAAAATGTATTATATAATAATATTACATGAAATTAAAATAGTATTAGGGATACTTAACCCTTCCACTTCTTCATTTTAAACTTTTTTATTTTTTTTACTCAGGTAGAAAAGGGCGTATATCACTGTTATCAAAATGTTTTCATACTTTTTAATATACTCACTCTCACCTTACTTTAAACTTTATTTAGACTTTATATAAATTTTAAAATATTAATCATCAAGATTTTATTTTATAAATGACTATATAAAACTAAAAGCGAACACAACATAATACACTCTTTATTTACTGCTGTCATGACACTAGGTACTTTTTTTAATATATCACGTTAACAAGTTACATACCATAATATTGATTACAGCATCGGAAATAATAGATTAAAAACCCGTTATTATTATTAAATTAAATTATACATGTAAAACCGTATTTATAAAACGGTTTAATAAAATTTGAATTTTAGACCGTTCAGTTTCGTAACATTCAGGTTTCCGTAACATAGCAACTAATTTTCTCTTCACTACGACAACCGAAAAGTTTCATTAAAAAAAAACATAAAATTTATCAATGTTTCTAAATCAAGTACTGATAAATAATTGTGCCGGAGTGTTTTTTTTTCTTGCGATTTGTCTAATCCGGAGTGTGTTAAATGGTGTGAATGGCTGCGATAATCGAAAAGCGAAAATATAATTTATTTAAGCCAGTGTTTACGAAGTTATGATCGAAGTCAAAAAGGCTATTAACGTTTCACATCCTGTCAAAGATTGTTAATTAAACATCTTTTTTATAGTGTTCGCATATCTCAATTTAGCTTTAATTAATTTTGAAACCTCATTCATATGTAATCTTGAGTGTGCTACACCTAGAAGACCCTCCTGAGTCGAGATAGAATGACTCATTTAAGTCTAATCCAGTGCAATAAAAATGTCAATGCTGCCTTTATAGTTCCGTTCCATTTTACCGGACCATTGACATCGACTATCGAGAACTTGTTATATGTATCGTCATGTGTTAATTAATACTCATGTAGGCGGCCGAGGCCGAGCTGACTTCCATTCGGTCATATCGATTGTTGATGTTGTTATTTGGTAGCACTATATTTTATTGCATCAATTTGCCTGATGCATGAAGTTAGAAAAATAATGTATAATTATTACTTGTTATTATTATGTGAAAAGTCTTATTTAAAAACACTAGCAAATGAAACTGAAGTCAAAGAAAATCATACAGAAAATAGTTTAAAATGGCTAATTTCAAATATTCATTTAATAAAAACTTAATGTCTTGTGTGGAAAACAGATCTATAAAACAGGTTTTCATGTAATATTCCATTCAATTTTCACTTAATTCGTAGATATCCGAAAAATTAGATATATAGATAATTTTGGTTATTAAACAGATTATTTTAATGACAAAAAGTATTCGCACATAACTAATCTAATACTATTGAGTGACCAATTCTTATATATATATATGCATATTATATGTAAATGGTTTGTCGGAAACGGCTCCAACGATTTGGATGAAATTTTGTAATTAGATAATGTTTTGCAATACAAGTTTACACATACCTAAAGGTGTTTTTCTTCTTTTTTTAGGATCTGCTCTATCGCCCAAGATGTTGTAGTTTATAATAAAAGTAATAATTTCCACAAGTTAGTCTATTATTCATTAATAAAAATACAACTGACCTCCGCCCACAAACTTTGTTGCACGTTAATACCCGTAGTTAAGTTTCAAACGAGCAGTCTTGCTACAAGCCAAAGCGTAAAATACATCATAAAAGGTAAAGCAAAACGTTTACACAGTGATATATGGAGACGATTTGTTCTTACGCGAGCCACTGACTGTTTGCTCATCTGATTTGTATCTTCATTTGTAAGCAGTAAGATTGAGATGTTAGACTGTGCGCACCGGAGAGTAAATTAACTTAGAAACTAAAAACATACAGTGGTAATTTTGACGAGTTTGTGTAAAATGCAACAAGTCTCTTTACTTGGGAATTAACGAACAATATTGTTTGAAGTTTCAACGAAACACTTAGAAATATAATTAATTTATTGTTTTAAATTTATAAGAAACTAAATTATGGTGATCACGAAGTACTTAATCTTACAGTATACATATATATGAATTTACGTGAAAGGAATTACAAAGATTATTGTGGACTGTGGGAATTAAAGCAACGGCAACACGTTGTGATTTGTATGATGAGCTTTCGAAAGAATGTTATACAATAAAATATTCTTACTGAAGTTTCTTACCGTGAATACTTTTATAAATGCATATATATATATATATATACCATACCATATTATACAAGCGTATATTATATTTCACACATGTTAGTAGTTTAATAGTGAAATTAATACATATGTTTTACTTTTATTATGTAACCTTAGTTGTTGTTTTGGTAACCCTATAAAAGGATGGGATTAGCCGATTAACTTTTAAATAGCCGAAATAGTCCCGTGTCGTATGATAGAAAAATCCATACAATTTATAAAATAAGTTGTACTATTAAATATGATTATTGTTAAGTAATATTTAACGTTAGCTGATACCCGGCCAATTCGATAAGATTATAAAAAAAATGAATTTATATCTATGGAATACAGCACTTCTGAAACCATAAAACATTTAAAAAAAGTTTTATCAAAAGCCGTCAAACAAATTTCATGTTTACTCTACGTATACATACATACAAAGAATTTTACGTGCTATAGAGAGATATCGTAGAATTAATATTGTGTAAAAATGAACACTATTCCTATATAATGAAAAAACAATTTATGCAATAAAAGCCACAACTGTAGGCTAGTATAATAACGTGTAAGCTGATTTTTTGCGAATATTGTCGTCATTTAAGATTTATTAACAATTAAGTCGAATCGCGTGTTCCAATTAAGACGGCGCAATAATTCGCGGCTTTGCTCGTATAAACCCGGTCCGGTGATGGACTAATCCTCTGCAAGAAACATGCCGAGAGCGTGGTATAAATTACGCGATCGTTCGCAACAACGGAGACAAAGCTTCATGGTCATTCTGAGACAGTTAGAATCTTATTAGTTAATAAGATTATATATATTACAGGAGTGTAGCATAAATATAGGTTTGGAAGTTATAGGTACTTCAAACAAGTCCGGTGAAGCTGTAAAAGCCATCAGCGGCTCTGTTTTTGGATAGGGCCCCTAAGGCTAACAGTACAGTCATTCAGAAAAAAAATAGGTACTTCTTTATGAAATATCTATCTATCTCGTTATGAAATAATGATGACAGTGAATCTTACAAGTTTAACAAAAACTTTACACTATGAAGTTGCTTTCTAAACTTTTCTTTCTAAGTTGTTTTTTGTGGTGAAGATAGTCAAGCTCGATATCAAGCCTGTTGAAGCTGCAAAAGCTGTCGTGATGCAATTTTTTCTCTTTTTCTTGTTTGTAGCCTTAAATTATAGGTGTCTATATAATATTTGAAACAATGATGGTTCAGTGGAAGCATGTATGAATATCAAGCCGATTGAAGAGTTCGAATTCCTTCCAGTCCACAAGCCTCAGCGTGGAACTATTTTGAGACGCATTGTCAATTAACGTCAGGTAAGATTATGACCAAACGCTGATCATATAAAGAGTAATAAAACAAACCGATGTGAATTGATGATATTGTCGAAAATAGTAGATAACACGGTGCACCTCGAAAGGGAGCTCAATTTTAAATATAAATCATGAAAAATAAGTTTAACCAACTACTTACTAAAATAAGATTTAATATAAAACATTTAGTTAACTTTTTTCTGCTTTATTGTGTGTATAGTTGACGATACACTTAGAAGACAACAGTTAAGAAAAGAAAATAAAATAAAATCAATCATCGTTGAGAATAGTTGCAGAATAGACCAACGTGCATTTGGACATGCTCTAGCGCACTACAAATTACAATCAACACCTCGGACATGTTCGCACGTGGCGACCGGCGCATATCCCTATCAATTTACAACAACACACAGCCTTAACGTTTACTTTATACAAAGTAATTTCTCTATTAGTCTCTACGCGAGTTGTTGTTTATACTGTAAGTGCTATAAAAGATAACTGTGAACTCTTTATTTGTATATCACTGATATGACATTTAATATTTCACAAAGTTGCGTAGAACGTTAAAATATGAACGACTCACGCGATACTACTGTGTTGCGAGTGATTATGAATTTAGTTTAAGTACTTTCTTGATTTTATTTAAATTTATTTTTATAATAAAAGCTGTGCCAACAGCGCGCATATTGTACTTCGCTTATATCATAATTTTTTGTATTATATCTAATACCTAAAAAACCTATTACAGGCGCCCACCACCTATTAAACAAAATATAAACTCATAAATGTAATTATAATAATAAAATAAAATGAAGTCTGGATGTTACTATTTTATATGAAATACTAGCTGTGCCCGCCACTTTGTCCGCATGACATATTTCGTTTATGGAAAACTAACTACTAAATAAAAACCTCCCCTCACCTCAATCTCCGCTTACGTTATTTGATAGGTATAAGCTTTGATATTACCCCATTAAAATCATTTTAAATGATAACCATCCTTTACAAAAGGCTGATTTTATTTCGTTATTTAAAATCGTTAAAAATTCGATCGAACTATAAGATATATTTAGTTACACAATATTAACTAAGATAACTAGAAAGCCCATTAGCTTAAACATTATCCTCAAACAATGTATGAATCAGTGGTGTTTATATAGCGACAAGCCGTGTCGAAACATCCGCCGGGCGACGCGATACCGGTGTGAGAATGTGGCCTCTATGCGAGCGATTAACAAGAAATAGGCGGGGATTCACTACGAAGAGGTGAGATGTCAGGTTTTTATAGAAGATACCTTGTCTGTCAATATCCAATGAATGTTGTTCTGTTAGACCAACTTTTGTTTAATTATTTCAGTATTTCAATATATGTCATTAACCTCGAATATCTATACTAATATTTAAAAGAGAGAGTGCGAATTTTGTAATTTTCTGTATATGAGGGTGTATCGGAAACGACCGTTCAGATTAGAAAAAATATTTTTGCATTTTAAAATCTATTTATTGAGGAATGTTATTGTACGGGAAGTGAGAATAGCGATACGGCTATCGCTAAAATATATTTTTTTACTTATAAAGATTACTTACCGACACAAAATTATTTTTTATTTTTGAAATTATTGCTATAATTTATGAAATGGGTAAATAAGGAGATCTAACATTGGTTTTTAATCCGTGGTTATTATTTTATTATTCTGTATCAATATTCCTTCCTAAGTTTTAATATTTTTGGTTTATTTCTCTAAGAGTTATGTAGACGTTTTTTCTACATATACTTGCAATTGTTAATATTTATATCTAGCATGTAAGCAAGCGTTTTGATTCATTTATAATCAGATCCTTTAAGGAATAGTTTTCCAGCAAGCATTGACTTACAATCAAAGTAAGACTGTCGATCTGTAACCCTGCGCCTACGCATATGCGTTATTATAGCTAGCGGCTACAACCATTATTTATGGTAAAAAGCTTTCTTAAGGATTATGTGGAGCTAGCGGCAACAATAGAACAAATGATTTTTTTCTTTCCGTTGTAATCAGATAAAATACTATAAATTTGTCGACGAATGACGCGAAAGTGACACAATACATATTTATTTCAAATAAATAGTTTTGGGTTCGTACTTCAACTTCGTTCGTATCACCTTTTTGATATTTATTCTATGCATGTACTATAATTTTAATTATAAAAGAAATATGCTGTTAGGAAAAAGACTAAAGATTTATTGTATAATAATTATTTATTTTCACAGTATTTTAGTTTAAATAGATTATGGTTGAACTTTGTATCCTAAACTGTAAACACACTGAACCTGTGCCTTTGGTGACATTATGTGTTTTGTGTGTATTTAACGTCGTGTGATTTCATTCATTATATGTCCCTGAATTGAGATCCTAGAATTTAAAAAAAAAGGTATAGAGTAACAAAGTTGTGAGAATTTCGTATTACGAGAAAGAAAAGGCTTTATTTCTGATCAAATAATTATATTATGATATAAATAAAATGCAACAAGATTCTCACGTCAGTCATGGATTTATGAAATATACAATAAAAACAATATTAACAAACACTTCTTGATAAATTTTTGTTACGTCGGCTGGTTCTGCATTTAAATATACCAGCATTCATGAAAGAATTCTGACTATTTTGTCCAATTTCAATTATAAATATCCATTGTTCAGGTACTACTACAATGAAGGTACTTAAGCAAATATGTTTGAATTATTGTGAGTGATCTTCAGTTAGCTTAAAATTATGAGTATTGTGCAAACTTGATTAAAATTGCGTGGACGCATGGCTCTGATTTACGTGACCAATCTTAGTAATGATGTGCGTCTACCACTGGTATCTTTACATTTGCGCATAAGGGTGCGATCATGTTTCTTAAACATAAGTTAATTAAAAAATTATATTTTAATTAGAAAATTTTACGACGTTTTTCGAATATTTTTGGCCCAACAAATGTTATTATTCGGTTTTTAGGCAATTTTATGTAAAAAAAAAATTATGTTAAAAACCTACCACAGTGAAAGAATAGAGCCAAATTAGGTTCTGTTAATTTTCAATTTCATACATTTTCACAGCTATTTAATAGATAGATGCAATCGATTTTTAACACTCATCAAATTATCCGAATATCTATATTATTAAACACAAGTGTCATTTGTATTTGAACCAAAAGCAAACAAGAAAATGTCCTGCTTGGCGTACTGAAAGTGACCAAATTCCATGTAAACACCATTTACATCATCTATTTTATAAAAAAAATTTAACTAAGCAATTACCCACCTTTTTTTAGCGATAATTACAATATAAAATTTAACAAGAATAAAAAGTAGCTTATACCACTCAAAGATAGTCAGACTTACTATTAGTTAAGGAAATTTTAGAATCTTATCAGTAATTTCAGAGAGTTACCGTCTAAAACATTCAAACTTCACTTCTTTATCTATACTCTATACAAATAAATAATATCACAATTCGTTTATAAAAACAAACCCTTATACACGATGTAAAAAATCAAACGATACCCAGTAAAAAAATCGCCATCTCTTATCTATACAAAAAGTAACCATGAAAATATTTGATTTATTGATACATCAACTGATCTATACAAAAAAATTGAATTGTCTGTTTGTAATATCAAAACAACAGTTTTTTAGTACATGCATTTGAAAGTATATAGGATACCTAAACAAAAAAAAAACAAATTTAAATTTTTTGTCTGTCTGTCTGTCTGTTTGTTCCGGGTAATCTCCGAAACGGTTGGACCAATTTTGACAGAACTTTCACTGATAAATAGCTAATGTTATAGGCAGTAACTTAGGCTACTTTTATTTTAGAAAAATAATTAGGGCTCCGAACAAATATAAAAAACTGGTCATGGTGTATCAATTCGGGCGTTTTTAATGGCTTACGCTGAGTAAACATAAGAGATATAGCAAATTAATGTAGTAAAAATATGTAGACATTAAAAAGCCTACAAAAAAATCTCGGATGAATATACGTCTATCTTCTAAGGAACACCTACAATAAGCATTATTGTCTTTAAAATAGCCGGGAGCGGGGGAGCAAGATTCGCGCGGGCATTCTGTAGTCCACGTGAGCGAAGCCACGGGCACAGTTAGTATTTAAATATAATTAGTTTATATTTCTCTTCATTGTGAGACAAATGACTATGAAATGTAAATCTTTATTGAGGAATTATATAATAATATAATATATTTGGTATCATACTTAGATATATCCTTATTTTAGATGAAAAAACGCTACGCTTATGGAATGAGTTCACTAGTTTAGTCGCGTAGCAGGACCGCCTCACTTTCGCACTTAATCGAGAAATATGGCTCGTGCTCTTATGCCTTTATTTATTACGCCAGCCTTCGAGGGATTAAGAACATCGATTTATACTGTCCTCATTAGTGCGTCTAAATTGATTAGTGTAAGCTTTTGTGATGTGGAAGTACATCTACAATTCGCCATTGCTATATGTCGATTTTATATCGTCGTTTTGTAATCATATTTTTTTGAATTTTTGGTATATAATTTTGATATTCGTGTAAGGTAATAAGGTTTTGTGTGCATTGTCAATTTGTATGTCCTTCTTAATTTGATTTAATTTTAATATTGTATTGTTTATATCATTGTTTCATAGGGTGTATATTGTGTAATAATTTCTATATTTTTTGCATGGTGGTAGGGAATTTTCTAATATCTGCATGTCTAGCTACCACCCTCAAGTTGAAAATTTATCTGCAAACACCAATAGGTGTATTTCAGCAGCTGCGTTTGAGAGCCACTTCCTCCCGCTAGGCTTAGTATGCCACCATATTGGACCACATCGTCACTTAACATCAGTTGAGATTGTAAATATACGCTAAAACCTAGAGAGAAAAAATAAATATCAATAAAATATTGTACATTAATTCAAATGAGAGGTACAATGTTGATAGTTAATTATTTTATAAAAGTTTATTAAAAATATAGCGAAGTATTATTAATAATATATGTACTTATTTGCATTTTATTTACTTCATTGTATTTTCGATGAAACGATAAAATGAACTCTTAATAGTTGAAATGATTTTAATAAAAATTAAAAGTTATATATATATAAAGAATAAAAAGCTAAGTGTATAATATTTTACGAACTAAAATAGCAAGGCATCGGAAGCGGTTACCCCGGCCGACGACGTGACGTCACACGCGACCAAAATCGCGTGATAGTACACACTAGTTCATTAAATTAATTACCCCGTGTTAGTCCATAGCGACACCAGTACACTACAATACAAATACATCCGAAAGATAAGACAGTCGCGATTTATTGCGTGCATTTCTTTTGTCAGCTTTGAAATTGTACTCGCATAAGTTAAACGAGATTAAAGTAATCGAACTTATAAATTTTGTCGCCTCACCTCTATAAGGCGAACGGCGGTGTCGACGCGAACTTTGTTCAAATTAATGGGTCGCATTATCAGATCGGCCCTCGTACATGGCGTTTATGCGAAGATAATTTTGTGTGGATGTATTTTTTTTTAATTCTTTGTCCTCGTGGGTTGTGACTTGAGATGTAAGCAAGCTCGAAAGCGTAGGCGCTGAGATTATGTTAAAAAACTAAAAATAAGAATTGAAGTATCTCGATCGGTTTCACTTAAGTAGATCATCTGTTAGATACGTAAACCTTTCTCTGTATAAATAATTAAAAAAAAAATCATAATACAATGTACATCGAACAAATTAAATTTAAAAAAGGCAATGACTGTATGTAGGGCTTTTAAAAATTACTCAGTCACATAAGTAAATTAAAATTTATATGTTCCCGATTGTTATTTTTTAGATTTTCGTGTTGATAAACTGTATAGTTATTGACATAATCAATTTACATGCTGGAATATACGTTATGTTATGCACTACCTATAAAAAATTAAGAAAAGGTGTCGAATACGATGATTTTTTATCGATATAATTTATTTGCTTAAATCGATATTATTAAAACTATAAGATTCTTGTAACAGGCAAAATACTTTTCAGAGTATCGTTCTTAAGTTTGTTGTAAAGCAAAGGACCATAAAACAATGAAACGTCATAAAAGGCAGCTTTTAAAACCAAATTACTTAACTAGCAGGAAAACCTTAATCCGGCGACGACATTCCACGTTTAAAAACGGTTTCGGGATACTAATTAAGAAACTAAACAACCATCCAATAGCCATGAAATTCCTTATATGAGCGGTAAACCAATTTTGAGGCACTTTGGAAGCGCGCGCGCTGTAGTAATTTAATTGACAAATAAAGATTCTTACATGTTAACTTCGACCGGCTACATTGTTGACGGTGCTTAGAAAATATTTAGTTTCTACATATACGTTAAAATATCTGGTGCACAGAAAATTAATGACCACTCTTAGAGGTAACTTTACCGCCTCGGGTAACACCAGAGGCGTTACATTGTCTATACTTTGTACCTTAAAATTTATGAAACGCTTATTGTCTTTTAACGGGACGTGTAATTTAATTAAGTACCTACTCGTTTAAATGAGGAAATAAAATAAGTTATTTTTATTTAAGCAGTATTTGTACTACAAATATTAAATAATAAGTATCTAGTTATTACAAAGAAATTATGAGATAAGTCATTATTCTAATATGGATAATCTAAATGCAACAATTGTTAATAAAGTAATTGGTACTGTTTTTTTGTTTGAATCAGTCATGTTATCTTATGACATGAAAGCGAAGCATAATCTTGGCACTGGAAAGGTGTTTTCGAACATCAACCTTTATAAAGTTTGTAAAAAACTAAACATAAATTAGTCACTATAAATTTCTATGGAATACATAAAATGTTTAAAATTTGATTATCACTTCTTGTTCCCAAGAAACAGACGTTAGTACGGTAAGAAAGATTTTTTACAAAAGCATTACAAATCGTCACCCCATAAAATCTCAGTGTTCAACATTCGCAATGAATAATTAGCCGAGTTATCTGTAAAACAAGGGACTTTAGTCTTAATTATAAGACCGTTATAAAGTGAAGCCACTCCCCTGGCGATCCCGTGGACGCGGGAGGGAAACTTTGCAAGACAAGCGAAGTATTAATTAATTCCAGTCAGTCTATTAAACGCTTAATTTGTATTCAGCGGTTTTTGTTTCTCGGTTTTTGTGTGAATTTTGAGCGACTGTGATTTCCCTGTTCTAAATGTAAATGTTTTGTCGCGGTTTCATTTGATTTAATTAACGGTTTAAATGAACTTTTCCTGTAACAATGTTTGTAAATAAAACTCGTCAAGGAAGCCTGCATACTTTTTTTGTCAATCTGTTTATTTTTATTTTTTAATTCAGTTCACTGGCGCTGTAAATTTTGCGGCGTTTTGTTTGGATTTGTTTGTGTAATTAGTGAAGTTTGTTCCATTTTGGCGTTGTTTTTGTAAAACAGATTGGGCAATCGAATTTGGGGGTGAATTTCATTGCATAACAATTCGTCTGTTTGAATTGTTGGTTATTTGTTTTAGTAGTTTATTATTCAACTGTTTGAGTAAATATTAATTTTTATGATGTATTATTTTAACGATTTTAAGCCCTTATGCAAACTGCTTAGGTACATAGGCAAGGTACCAACCTAATTTTAGAAATTATATTAAAAATTTTGAATTTAATTTTTGGATATAAATTATTGTTCTTTTAATATAAGGCTTCGAATTGATAAAAATTTGTCATCCAGTTTAAAAACCAGTTTAAATTAAAACTGCACTATTGATAAAATAGTCGTTTAGTGTTACTCCAGGACCTAAAATGTACTTTAGTTTTTTTCCAAGTTTTACTAAAGAGATAAAAATATAATCGTCAAGACCGATTTAAAACTCAATGAATTTTTATTTCATTTGCATGTGAAATATTAGTTAAAAACAAGCCCTCTACATTATAAGATTACAGCTTATAATCAAATATGTAAGATTGTTGATGTTATTTCTATAATTAAGTAGTTTGTAAATCGTTAAGAATAAACATTTTTAAAACAATTATCAAAACATCTTGGAGTAAAAAACGGAAGGCAACTGAGAATGATAAATCGCATCAACCAAAATCTTCCGGCAATTATAACAGGAGATCAAATTAAAAAAAAATTGACGAGAAATTCAAAGGATTTCACCCTGGCCACTAATAAATAAAGGTGCGGAAGGGTTGAATAAAAAATGTAACGGATCTGTGTCCTATAATATTTTTAACCCGGTTAACTTAGTCGAGTAATAAAGATTAAAAAGTTTATTTTTTAACACTTTCGGTGCTAATGAGGGGGCGTTGGAAACAATTTGAAGGATTACCGTCTAAAAGCTTCCGTCAGGTTTTTAATTGAGACTTTTTTGTGGGCCGAAAGGCTTTTAGCCCCTTTGACGCGAGTCGCCTTTTGTGATGCTACGCCGGTGATCTATTAATGATGAAAAATATTGTTCTGGCTTTTTTCCTTTTAGGAATCCGGTTAGCTTACTGTTTGACTTAATAAAATAATTGTACGACTTTGATATATCAGTCAGCGTAAATTTCTAAAATACATTTAAAAAAAACGGTATGGTATAACCAACTACCATGATTGCCGAGGTATATGGTACAATAATTAATGATGTTTTCTAAAATTTTAATAAAATTATTACATTAATAATTGCTTTACATTTAATTATAAAAATTCAAAAATTAGACAAGTTTAACTTAATATTAAAATTAATATAACTTTATTTTATAGCACATGTCTACCATTATTATATAAAGTATTTCTAATGTAGTAAGTATGATTTCTAAGAGTAGACAACAACAATAATTCATCTTTTCTGCTTATCCCTTCAGGATACTTTGCGTGATGATAGATAAAAGATAAAATTTATTTTCAGTTTTATAACTCAATAAAAAGTTCCTATGCCAATAATACATATCAACCGTGGTTGATTTCTAACTTTGATAAATTATACTCATTACAACCGCTTTTGCTGCTAAACAGTAATGTAACTTTGTATAACCATAGACGCATACCAGTTAATTAAATTACACACAGAATTAAATTTGACATTTTTTTTAATAATAATAATTTATTACAACCTAGCTCGCACTTATAGGCTAACAAGTAATTAAATTCTAACTTAAATTGCTAACAACACTATATTTAAGGTTACGTCCTAATTATCTAAAATGTAATTTGACTAAAATGAAATTTAAATCAAAAGTAAACCTATATTAAATTAATATTTTAAAAAGCAGTAGGTATTTGCCTACTATTTGGCATTTTATAGACATTTCCGTTTGTCGAATGCAAAGTAATAAAAACATAACTCTAATCTCAAATAAGACATTACGGGAATACCAATGCATGCGCGAAAAATCGATCGCGCGATGCCGTCTTAAATTCCTCACCCTTTTCGAGGGGGCTACCCCAAAAAAACGAAAGAATAGAAGAGGGAAAAAATCTAAATCGTCTCATATCTCCCCCCCTCCCCGCGGCTTTCTCCCGTTGCCCCCCGGACACCTCCGATGTCAAGCGCCCTCCTTATTTCGTATGCGAGCTCCTCTAGCAATCATTATAAGGATATCGATTAGGGCCACGTCTCTAACCTGCCCATATCTTTATGGAACACTCATGTGTACATAGGACAACGTTTTTTTCAAACTATTTTCTTATTTTTATTATAATTTTATGTAACGGTCTTACAGTTTTCCCTTATACTTACTACGATGTGCCATGCCAATCTAATCAAAAACTTTGATGGAAAAAATGATTTAATTTTGTTCTATAAATACTTATTTTTAAATTATTCTACTAATTTGTATATATTTTACAATATGTGTCACATTACCAGGATGGTTAAACCAATTATACCTAACAAATTTTATTCTCTAAAATATAGGACCAGGTCTAAAAGTGTTTCGTAATCATCAAATATATTTAGTACTAATATTTTAAAAACTATTTCACAAACAGACAGCTACGCACAAGTTAATGGTTATAGGTTATATCTTATTCTTACTAAACATTATATTACAATTAACGCTTACAAAGCTTATTAAACTACTATAAAAGAATCATTGATACGCAATTAATTACCAAGTAATTGCAATGCAGCATTTGATTCTAAATAATGCACGGTTAACGGCAAAATCAACAAAAAAGTTAAAACTACAACTTGTAGTTAACAAGCGAGGACGCACCATGTATAAGTAGATGCAAATTGTTCCCGTTAAACTATTTCGGAAGGTAAACATAGGGGTCGGAGGGCTCACGTGTATCCCGAGATCCAACCAACGAGATTAAAAATGCTGGATGGCGGTCCGCCGTGAGTCGGGTCGAGTATGAGAAGAAATATTGAAGTTTACCAAGAAAGCCGCTTTGGGGATATGTAAATAGGAAACTACAAAAGTAATGTTTGAGTTTGGGACGTCGCACCGTGTAAGTGAGTGGCCGCTGGATTATTGCCGTTGCGAAATTGTAGATCCAATTTCAATTATTGCGAATGTCACTTACGTAGAACGACTAAGTCGGATGCTTTATTGTTCTGAATTTTAATGCTCTTCAAGCATGATTTATGTTCCGAATGAAACAAAATAAAATACTCTCAAATAACCTTATGAATGAGCCATATATAAATAAAGACGAATACAATTATGTAATTAATACAGTAGTAACAAGATATTTAGTAAAATTTGACTAAAGTATTGAAATGCTCTTTGTGACAACCTTTGGGGGAGGCCTACGTTCAACAGTGAATGTTTTTTGGCTGAATGGATGGATGGTTGAAATTTATTGTATATTAAATTTACAGAGGTCATAGATATTATATTTTTTGATGGAGCTGAGCAAATAATTGATCTTGAGAGAATGGTCGTGTGCTTATCTGGAGAAAATAGACTATTCAGTTTTCTTGGAACAGATGTGATCTCGTATGATGGAGGTGGAGTGGAGTGAACCTATTACTAAACCTGAAAAAAATACCTATACCCAAATGTTGTGGCTGTAGATAATGACAGGTTAGGTTTAGAAAAAGCTCTCTAGCGCATCTGTGGGAAATACCATCAGATGCTTGATAAAAAAAAATCAGACTGACAGAATTGAGTAGCGAGGTAGCAAGAAGAATACTATAAAATTACAACCATAATACAAATAGTACAAAATAAATTGATATTAAATAAGTTTAAAGTAACGGTGAATTAGATCTAGACAAATAACTAGGATGCCTAAGACAACCAAGAATAAATTAACCCTTAACTCGTCTTGAAGAATAATGGCAGGGACTAAGATTTGCCGAGTTCTGGAGACGGCCCTTGATTGTAAACGCGCGACTGACCACAACTAAAAAGGGGTCTGGAATATAAATACATTTTGCAACAAGTCAAGTGGTCCAGCTCGTAATTGCTTACAGAAAATATTCTGATGTTATCATTAATGCGTAAAAGTTAAAATGCAGGGCGGAATATTTAAATTAATTGAATTATTAATCGTTTGAACTATTTTAATTCATTAATTAGAGCTGGATTAATCGTTTAAGCATATCTACTACAAGACTTGTTGGTAACATTAATTTATAATGACGCGATGATTTTGGTAATTTTGAAACAATCGAAATGTGTTAATACAATTTTTTTATGTGCATGTTATTAAGGAATAAAGGGTCTTATTTTCAAAGAAAGTTACTTGGGTTAAAGTTATGTAAAAAATCACTTACTGAAAATAACTCTTACGTACGGCCTAATATACAATTTTCGCAATCATGATGAGCAATTTCCATAACCATATTTAAGAACAAATCTAGGAGATCAATGCGGAGTTGAAAATACTGAAGTTACAACTATGAATATTAAGCAGCGTTGTAACAGGTTCTTTTCGTGACCTAGAAGGTCGTGTTAATTTTTTTTACACAACTTTAAATGAGATGCAATGTGTTTGAATGTTTGTTTATGGGATCTGTTAGTATTGAAGTAAATAAATATGAAAATTGAAGTTTTAGCTCTCAGTAATAAAGCAAAGAATTTAAAATATTATTATAGTATCTACTGTTTTTTGGAAAATCAACCCAAGGTGAAAAAAAATATGAAATAAACATAATTAGTAATTCTGGATATTAATAAATTTTGGAATATATATTTGAACAAATCTTTCTTCTATAAAATGTGTGCCCTGTAAAAATCTATGTAATGATATACTTGGCTAATTCCGTTTGGTTGAATCTAATAAATTCCAACCGCTGAGCAGAGAATATCTCAAAGCTGTTTCATTATTCGGCATTAGCCGGCGGTCGGCCACGCAAATCTTGGCGTCCCTCCGCGCGTCGGCCAAGAACCCCCAATTTCCTTCATTACTTACCTCCCGTCCGAGACAATGGCAAGACGACGACATGAAAAAAAAATAATAATAATTTCAAGTGGAATAACGCTGAAAATCTTTTCACCGGAAGAAGAATTATTGTTGTTTTGCAAGCGAGCTCTCACAGACAAAATGCACTGTCCTTATTACGCCATTGTTCAGTGTTACGAGCGTTATTCATTTTTACTTGGCTCGACTTGAATGCTTATTAATTTAAGGCCTTGATAAGCTTGGATTCTTTTCAATGGGCTGAGGAAATGTCTGCCTATTGTCGTGATTTATTTTGCATTGTACTCTAATGAAGACGTATCGTTAAATTCTTAATAATATTATAATATTGTCATTTGTCATTATTATGCCTTGTTAATATACATATATGGAAATACTTAAATTAAAAGGTGAATCCAAACATAGAAGAAAGTACGTTATAATGAAACGTAAATATACATCACACAAAATTCTTTATGGTAATCGAAATATGCCGAAATATGTTGTTAAGAGGGTGGAAAACTACCGACGAACATGCAAAGGATGAACTAAGCTTTCATATTTTGCGGGTAACCAGTAACGAAGCGGCTCCGAAACTTTCTTACCGTGTATGCCGTTCGAGTTTTTAAGGCGACTATAAACATTCCGACAAGCCTTTTGTGCCACTATTTGAACAACGATGCAGAACGGAGGTTCGTAATAATGTCATATTTATTACTTTCAACTCAAAATTATTTAAATTGTCGCGTTTGTGTGTTGAATGCAGACTGCAGAACGCGTTTCCCGAACCACGTCTCATTGAAACCAAGACAAACTCTCGTTCCCCCTGGGGGTCGAGTCAAGAGTGATTACGAATTTTAATTATTGTTTTAAGCCGGTGGCCGCGAGGTGATGTTTCCTCGTTGCCGTGGCTTATGCAAACAATCGACTCGCACTTGGAATTAATCCGACTCCGGTTTTTTCCTTCGCGACAAAGTATTAACAAGCAAAGAAGTCATTAAGTCGGAAGATATTCGAGGGTTCATTTTAATTGCGGCTTTCTTGACGTCCGGCTTTCTAATTGGTCCGTGTCGACGAATAACTTGAATAGATTTAATTTGTCTTTGAGACGTTTTAGCGGTAATAAATTATTCATAGTTAATTTTAATAGTATCGTTTTCATCATCAAAGGCGTCGTTCACAAGTACGCGTCATTACGATGTCATAATACACCCCCTATTTTCCAATTGTTTTTAACCTTTCAGTATTGGTTTGCTTCAGCACAGTGCGAGGGTAATCAATTGAGTCGGTTGGTTGAAACATAGTGCATGACAGTCTAATGGTCGTACCTGGTGAGAGACGCAGCGCATTATACTTCTAATGAATTATTTGTAACTCGAATGTGACACTTGTGGTTTTTCTTTTTGTATAACACAAGTTCTACTACTTATTTAGACTGTTAACAAAATCAAATAACTATACACTTTAAACCCAGAGAATGCAATAGTGAGCTTCAAGACTACCACAGGAAATATTATAGATGTGCAGAGATGTGTGTGACTTTAATTAGAAATCTTTAAAAGGTACATTCAACAGGTTAAAAGATTATAAAAGAAATAAGTTGTAACTAGAGTTATGCGGAATTGTTGCAGTTTTAAACATGATGCGATATCGTCAATGGTGTATAAATCAATATTATCGTTGTTACAGTAACTGATAAATTAGATATTAAAATATGTACTCTTTACGTATTTGCGTAATTTTCGTAAAATAATCAATCATAATTTTATTTTAACAGAATTAAAAATAAGTAAAGTAATGTAAATCTCTGTAAAGCTAAGTGTTCACATAACACTTAACTGATACATCGTATCAAACTGTTTGTACGAATTAGAAGTAAGTTCTATTCGGTGTAAATAAGCGAGAGCACGTGTACCCATACAAACAGTGCAAAGATACAATGTATCTATTGTATGCGCTCTGAATAATTGGACGCTTACCTTAATTCAGGAACTTAAACTAAATTCACAATCTTTATATTTTACAGTTGTTTAGAGAATGATAATCGTCTACCGTTAGTTGAATCTTCATAATTTATTACTATATCTAGCAGAAAAGTTGTACCCGCAGCTCCATACTCGTTTATTTATAACGTGGTAATTATTTTCGACTCTTAATTCAATATTTCTCATATTTTATCATTTTTAAAAGTATTATTGACAATGTTCATAACCTATCAATTACTGAATGACATAAACTTCCCATCTAGAAAATAAATTAATCAGTAAACCCGTTTTAGAGTTCAATCTAGGCATGCAGATAGACGTTCAGACAAAAAAAAATTATATCGTGATTAGTGGCTTTTATAATAACTGTCACAAAATTTGGAAAATAAATTACATGTATTGTAAGAATAACTTATCTATACAATTAATAAAATTAAAGTGTCTGTTTGTAATTTAAAAATAACAGCTTTTTAATAAATGAATATAAATGTATATACGATACATATAATAAAAAACCCATTTGTCTGTCCGTCTGTTTGTTCCGGGAAATGTCCGAAACGGTTGAGCCTATTTTGACAAGACTTTCATTGGTAGATAGCTGATTTTATCGAGAGTAACTTAGGCTACTTTTATTTTAGAAAAAAAATTAGGTTCTGCACAAATAAAAAAAACTGGTCATAATGAATCAATTCGAGGGCTTAAATGGCTTATGCTGAGTAAACCATAAGAGATATAATAGATAATATAATTAATGTACTACTAACTGTAGACATTAAAAATATCTACAAAAAAGTCCGCGAGAGTATACATCTATCTTCTAAGGAACACCCACAATAATCATTTTTGTTTTTAAAATAGCCGGGAGCGGGGGAGCAAGATTCGCGCGGGCATTCTGTAGTCCACGTGAACGAAGCTGCGGGCGCAGTTAGTTGTTTAAAATAAATAAAATACTATACAAAAATTTATCGACAAATATTAAAAAAAAAATGTATAATGTAATTAATTAAGTATGACCTAAGAAAAGTTTTCGATACACGCAAAACACAGTCGATCAAAGAAATAGCTGATTAAGTCTTGCTCTTGTAATTTGTAATATCTCATTTATATTAACGGCTGAACTCATTAATACCCATTCAATTCATTCGTACATTTCTACGAAGATTCATCTCTAATTGAAATTGAAATCTGATTTTCCACCCCCCTGAAACCATTGAGCCCGGCAGGCAGGCTCCGGTGATTAAAAGTATTCGAAAAAAAATATACAAATAATCAAATTACAATATCGCTAACGACGTGGCTGTCTCCCCAGAATCCTTTTATATTTTTAGGAATAAATTAAGGCATAGAAAGGGAAAAATCTGCGGTGCGGCTAACAACGGCTAAAGTTCTTGTTGTTGTTGGTTTTTATTATAAATTATTATAATAGCTGCTATTAAGTTATATTAAAAATTTAGAAAGAGTTTCTTTATTTCGGAAAATACATATTAAAAGATGCTTTATAGTTTTTGACGTGTTTGTAATATTTTATTAAACCGTATATTATGTTTATATACAATAAATTCTATCTAAAACTGATTGGAATAACTGACTTTTGTGTGATGAGCATAATTTTCAGTTGTACGTCTGGGTGTTAAGTATCTCTATAGTAAAGGTATCAGCTTACTATAATTCAAGCTTTACTCAGTTTGGAATTAAATGGCTGTATGAAATTTTTGTCCACATTTTTTTTCTTTCTAGAATAATCAACCCTATTATCATTTGTACATAATTTGAAAATGATCAATGATACTTAATTAATTATATAAAAAGCCATTCAAAAATATAAATGAGTAATAATAAAAATAATAATCTTTACTTTTTGCAGAGATGTACGATCGGTACAGGGATCTCGTGTTTTTCATTATCATTGACTACATATAAGAACCGTGAAGTGGAATGAAAAATTGCCCTATTTTAAGGATGGATGACGCAAATTAAGAAAGCAATTACTCATCGGAAAACGCACGGGGGCGGAATGCTAATAAGATCAGTCTATGGAGAGATATTTTTCATCGGACATCCACGAATTCCTAATTAAGTTTTAAAATAAAACATCACTGGAATAATAATAAAAAATGTATTTTTTATCAGGCTTTAGCAGTTTATGGCAAATGGACAAATGAAGACTGTAATGTACATGGTAATACCTGATATTAAAAGGTCACTGTATCCCACGATTTAAAAGAATCCAAATATGTCTGTAGTCCCATTTTAAACAAGATTACTGTTCGCCTAACAATAAGTGCAAACCTATGGTAACTTGGCCATAGTTACCCTTCTCTACTCTAAGGAGCTCTGGAACCCCTACTCATCGTAAGAACACAACACAAGGTTATTTATTTAGCTGCGATTTTCTGTAGGTTGGAAGTATTCTACCGGAGGAACTGCCCGAAGTGGAGTGAAATCTCCAAAGAAACTCTTGGACCTACACCTCCTATTCGCAGAAGTCATTAATAGGTATCTAGGTTGATATTTGAGAGGAGAAACATGGTTCGTGTGTAATATTGGCAGGTTGCCATCTACAACTTGATCACAAGAACACAGCAACGCGAGCACTTTTTTAAGGGGAAAAAAAGTGTGACGGTGTTGTTTATACTGTCAAACCCTTGCGCAGTCCACTTGTAATTATTTCATGTTTTTAATTAGATTTGTTTTTTTTTTTATGAGATCTAAAATACTTCCTACTATAAATATATAACTTATTACCTCCTAATGGCAATTGCCTCCTTTCGTGCTATGAACCCCCCCCCCCACCTTGTTTTTTAGCCTATTGAAATGGGCAGCTAGGTTTTTTAAATAAATATTTTGATTTTCAATTCCCTGTTATGTATTATATAGCAATTGAAAAACTATTTCACTTAAGAATAGTGCCAGAGGGAGGGAATGTAATAAATTTCATATTGGATTTTAAATTACCTCGACCTTAGTTCAGAAATGATATGTTGCACTACGAATGTAAACTCTTAAAATTTTACGGACGGTGTTATGGATTTTTAGTGACAGTTACTGAAATGCAAATTAATAATAAAATTTTATTTTCTAATAAAATAATCATACAAGTTTCGACTCAGATAATTATAGACAAATAGTAAGATATAAACAAACTAGTTTAGGGAACATTTCGTTCACAATTTCACCCTGTGTTAAGCTCTCGAATTTTCTCCTAACTTTTTCCGCTCGGGGCCACTTATCACCCCCTCTCCAACCCCCTGGTCCATCGAGCTCGACCACTAATTGCGTTCGTTAATTAGGAAACGTCATGAGTGTTTACCGAGAGAGCTAAGTGTGAAGTTCGGCTCCACTAATGCCTTGGCGTGAAATTACTTCCGGATAATAACTTTTTGAGAAATAAACTTGCGAGATTAATTAGCTGATGGGAAGCGGATTAGCCGCTGCCTTCTGCGCTCTAACAAGATTATAAGAGTTCTGTTTCCACAACTTTTCACAACAACTTACCTTATTTAGTTTGTTTTATTGATGGTTAGTTATTTACACCGTAAGTTATGGTCACCCTCCACGAGTTCTTGTTTATACTCATTTATATTAATATATCTGTAGTTCTATCTGTAAAAGTTATTTTTCCAAATTTCCTGATCGACGTCTGTTATAAAGGACACTAATTACAAATATGAAATAAAATAAATTTTTGTATGTCTGCTTGTATGTCAAAAATTTTATTATTTTCTGATTTTGATAATATTTTGTACACGTAGTTACTTGTATATCATTTATCTATTGAAAGGCTATAAGAATTATCAAAAATATGAGTAAAAATAAAATTCGAGATGTAATTAATTACTGCGTTATAAAAGCGTACGTAGCCACGAGGCACCTACCTATAAACTTATTTATGGGAATAAAAATATTTCACGAAAATTATATTTATTATAAAATTTACATACATATTTACGTATTATTGACTGAATTCGTCAATGAATTTTAAATTTTTACAGATGTGATAACTGCATTTTTTAACTGCCTTCAAAAAAAGACAGAGGTTATCAATTCGAATGTATTTTTTTAAATAGATTCTTTTTACTTTTGAACGGGGATACCTCAAGAGTGATCCCATTTTAATTTTATTGGTACTGGACCTTCAACTTCGAAGATACACCAGAGAACTCTTCAGATTCATTGAAGTAGGATTTCTTTTTTGTTAAAACTTTCTTGTTGACTATAATATCGACTGTCATTTTAAAATAGTACAATTATTATAAATGAAATATGTGAGTCATATTTAGGCAATAGGCACCTTGAGTGATTTATTGTGTTATTAAATTGAATGAAATAATTAACCTATTATTAGGCTTCTTTATCTATCTCGTTAATAGAAAAACGAAAAACAAATGTACATAAGTGTCTCGTCAATGGGATTAAGATACTGTGTCAGAGACATGGTTTGTAATTAGCACGTAGAGGGGATAATTACAGAGCTGTATTGATGGTAAGTGAAATGCGTCAGCCCTTGGCTTTATTGTGATTTAGATCGACAGACTTGCGGCCAGTTCGAATTCGGTTAATTAATTTATTAATCTAATTACCTTATTCCGAAGAGCGTTCTCACAGAATTATATTACACTAATTTCATATATAATCCTTTTTAAGAGTGCATCCAAGGTTTATTTATTGTTTTATCTAGTATGAATGGTATGGTATTGCAAGCGTTTGTAGGCTATGGTAGCCGTTTACTATCATGCGGGTCGTATGCTTGTTTGCGAGCTTTGTAGAATAAACAAGAATATAAATAGTTTATCATAAAACAGAATCCCTATTTATGTTTCGATACGTAACATGAATTTTAGGCAGCTCATTCCTCATAACGTGGAATCAAAATGGTTATAAATTACTTTCGAGACAACAGTACAGCACGCCGCGTATTATTTGTTAATAGACTAGCTGTGCTCGTGGCATCGCTCATATGGACTACAGAATGCCCGTGCGAATCTTCCTCCCCCGCTCCCAACTATTTTAAAGACAAAAATGCTTATTGTGGGTGTTTCTTAGAAGATAAATATATAATCTCCTGGACTTTTTTGTAGGTCTATATAATGTCTATGATTATGTAGTACATTAATTTGCTATATCTCTTACGGTTTACTCAGCATAAGCCATTTAAACGCCCAAATTGATTCACCATGACCAGTTTTTTTTATTTGTGCGGACCCTAATACTTTTTATAAAATAAAAGTAGCCTATATTACTTATATCATCAGCTATCTATCAGTGAAAGTCCCGTCAAAATCGGGTCAACCGTTTCGGAGACGAATAGAAAGACAGACAGACATACAGACTGACAAAAATTAAAAAAACTGTTATTTTGCCATTATATATAGACACTTCAATTTTATTAATTGTATAGATTAAGTAATAGCTATGTGAATATCAATATTAGTTCTATAAACACTATTATAATATATATATTGTTAAGCATAGAAATTCATTAAAAAAATCTTTAAGACAAAGAATAGGTAATAGGGACGTAACTGGCTAACAATTTTACCAAGAATCAATCGCGTTCGTTGTGTGATGTTAGGGGTGAACGTAATTAACACGTAGCTGGGTTAATTACGGAACCGTATTGAGGGTAAGTGAAATGTGTCGTCTTGGGTTTATGTTTATGACTGAATGACATTTGCCACTTGAAGTTCGCTGAAAATGTTAAAGGTTAGTACCAGTACCTATTACCAGTAAAGTTTTTTTTATAGTGGCATGGCAAATTAACGGTAATTCACGGTTAGCACAGTACAATGTTAACACAACGGCGACTTCCTAGAGATCCCAATCCATCGACGGTCATCGCTGTCATGCCGACCTGCACGAGTCACTATGACGGCCTTTTCACTACAGGTATGGTGGTCGAGTCACAGTTGAGCAAAACAACCCCACCACTCCGCTATCGCCATTTCCTCGTTCGTTGCTCAGCAGGGTGCACCACGTGCAGGTGAGTTTTGTTTGGGCGTCTCAGTGGTGAAAATGTAATTGGACAACCGGGGTATTCCACGCGGAGCGGACAGGTAAAAAATGTTGATGTTTTCGATTTTAGTAATTTTTCTTATATTATACCTAGATATGTTCTCGATCCAGATACAAAATATTTTTATAGTATAATATGTGGAAGTTTTAAGAAGTTAAAATAAAATAAAATACGCTATGTAGTGTATACTTCATTCATTGAGCTTTATATCTGCAAATTAGGATTTAAAGGATTTTTTTTTTTTAAACTTTATATTCCAATTTTTTTCTAAAAGTAGCTACTAGTGTGTAGATAATCCTAGCTAATTTTCATAATGTTGTATTGCTTACATAGTTACCTTATTTTCTTAAATAATTTTATCTAATTTTGATGTATTATCCCTGTGGATTCCATACCAAACTAGTATGTATTTTGTCACTATTTTGTGTTGTGTCATTATGTTTTGCCTTTAGGTTATTCTTCAGTATATCGAACATATTATGGCAACTAAATTCTACAATTAGTATTTCTCACACTTAACATTGGCGAAATTACCTACACAAGCAGAAAGCCATAAAAAAAGCAAACCACGGTGAAGCTCTAAAAGCCGTCTGATGCTCCAGGGCCCTTATGACTAACAGTACCTATGTAATAAGTCAGTTCCAAAAATCATAAAAAAAGATGTTAATGTTCTATTATACTACTATTAATTAGATTTTTTTTCAGTTATTTCTTGTATTCTATATTATTCCCAACTGTTAGTAATAGTATATTATAATAAACATAGTAAGTATAAGTTATAGGTGTACTGTGAGGATAAAAAATAATGAATTTTTTTACACTTTATACAAGTTTACAGAAAAGACGACAATCTCAAACAAAAACCTTAGTTTTGTGTGAATTTGTTTTGTTATGACAACGAGAGTCGGCAACGCGGAGTTCGCCGACCCCACTCCGAGTTTTAATGATAAAAAAATTCGTACAGAGGGGAGAGTAAGTGCCATCGAAGGAGGGAAAAAAACGTTTCTGAGGAAAATATTTGGCGCGACAGGTTGCCCCTCCGGTTGGGGGGACCTTGATAAAAATTAAATCTTAACGACGGAAATTTAAAGATGACGCTCGAATGATCAAGAAAAGTGCACAGCTGAGCCTCGGGGTGCTTTAATTGGGCCGAGTGTAGGCTGAGACCTTATGGGACCTCACGTACTTACTTATGTATATATCTTATACTTAATATTACAAAGATCAAGAGGTTGTTTGTGTGTTTGAACGCGCTTATCTCTGGAACTACCGGTCAGTTTTGAAAAAATATATTTCTCTTTATTGGGTAAAGTTGTAGGCTAACTTTACGCTACGACTTATAGGAGTGGAGCAGGTAGTAACCATGAACGGTCTAGTAATCTTGCAAACTGTAGGCAAGTACGGAAAGTGAGCGGCGGAGAGTTGGTCTAATAAATTTAACACGGGTGAAACCGTTGGGCACAACTGGCATGTTATATATTCTTTAATGAGTAAGTTATTCACAATAAGGTTGTTCAAACATGCTTCTTGAATTTTTTTAGATTAGCCAGTTTTGTTAATACATCTCTTTATAGATAATAGTAAGTACCTAGTACCTATATATAGCCAGCAATGTGCATCGAATAAGTATAAGTATGGTGGGTTATTGTAGCAACTTCCTAAGCGATCCTTTGAGAAAAATATTTTTATTATTTATATTACATGAACACAGGTAAAACCATTTTCTAATATTTGTGCTTTTCATTTTTAGGTTTTTACTTATTTCTTATAAAGATTTCAAGATATTGCAGTTCTAATGATTTTATTCAGTGTTTGTTACGAACTATTGAAATTATTTGGCGTATTTAATTTTAAATATATATGAAAGATTACTATTTAATCAATGATTGCTCGGGAAATCGTTTAAATTATATTATGCGCTTACAACTTTAACTAGAACAACAATTTTCATAAAATTGTATTTAATAGTCAGCATATTATTTTATATTAAAAACATTTTTATAATCTATAATAACTTATATTAGTATATTTTTCTACCAATTTTCATATGGTACTAATACATAGCACATAATATAGCACAATATAGTAAACACAGTTCATCTCCTCTATTTCAATGATGACAACCCTTAATCATAATAATACACAGTGATAATTGAATTTACTTTTTATGTAAGTTAACCTAAAAGAAGAAATACATCGAATAACTATATATTACCAAATATAAGTAGTTTGTAATATAACACTGATAGCAATGAGATTTGTAAATAAAAAAGATTTCAAAATAATATATTTTATTATTATTAATAACCATCACAAATTTGTTATTGTTTGAAAAATAACTAATCTAACAGTTTGTTTTGAAAAAAAGAAACCATTACATTACAAGAAAGTATAACAACAACTCTTATTCGCGACCGAATTGAAATTCAAATCTGGATGCAAGGGACATTTGCATCGGACCGCATCGACTATTGATTTTCCAACGTCTTATGGGCTACCATTGCATTTCAACTTGTTTAAACTTTTTATATTCACTCTTCACTCGGGTTTTTTGTTTCAACCACTCGCCCCAGGGTTTGCTCCCCTACGCGATCCCTCTTGCATAAAAAAGCTTCTAATCGATAATTTGTGTGGGGGTGCATTAAGCATATCGCCAGTACCTCACGAATGTTTTTCTCAATGCTTTCAGATTTCACCCTCAAGGTTATTTCTGTTTTGTTGGACGTTTTTGAATTTGTAAGAGGAAAACGAGGAAAGCTTAGATTATGTATACATGCTTTACTTAATTATGTATTGGGTTTGTTATATGTGAGACATACTTTGAAAGCTATATTTAGTTTTTACAATAAAAAACTTAATTTATATATTCTAAATCACAAAGATTTGCTAGTATTTATCTAATAAGAAAGACTGTAGCCATCATACTCACAACAGTGCAAGAGAATTCAATAGACATCGATGTTGAAATCTGTATTTGAATATGAAATATGTTACGGAATATCTAATCATGTGTATGATTTTACATGAACCATTTGAAAAAATTTATGTGACGCGTAGAAAGAAATGATACAACACGTTTTGATTGGTTCGTTGAAATGGCATAAAACAATCTACATCTACACTATCGTTATAAAGAAGTAAAGTTTGTTCGTTTATAAGAGGTAATATCTAGTACTACTGATCCGATTCTAAAAATCCTTTCAATGGTAGGATTGGCCGTTGTTGCTATAAACTCAAGCTCAAGAAAATAGAAGTACGTAATAGTAACAATGACTCCTACAATATTTTCAACGACACAAGTCATATAAAATTGCACTACATGTAGTATACTAACCTTATTGTTATGTCATTAGTTAAAATGTTTTAGGTTCATATAACAGTAGATTCTAAAGAATGGAGTTTAACGAGTAAAAGTTGGGCCACATTTTAGCCAAAATTACTCGTTTTTTTATATCCACGTCCTATACTTGGCTTGACTCGGCTGTTTATCAGATCAGATTACTTTTTATAGACAAACCATCTCTTCTGAAGAGTGGAGAGGAGAGAAAACGGAAATTAGTTTAAAGAAAACGCGCTCACCTGAGTTTTCTTGGTACTGAACTCAACCAAGTTACTTGCTCCCCATGTAGACACACGGTGCAAGTATTGGTTAAGTTCATTGTCAAGTTCCTCCCGTCTCCTCCTCATAGGTTATAGATTTTGAACCTTTATACTGTATCATGCATATATGTTTCACTCCAATTTCTACTAACAGGTCTATTCAGCCCTTGTTCTGTGATGCAATTACAATATCAATTTTTAACTATAATAGTCATACATGTTTGTCTTTCAAAGAAATTTCTTTATCTCAGTCTGCTCTTGTCGTTGGAATATCGACCAATGTTTTAAAATAAATTACCATAAAAATACTACACAAGACAACATTGCGGAGATATCATGGATAATTTAAATATGTAAATATTAAGTACAGTGACTTTACGATTGAAAAGCGGACATAACACTAAAGATTAACAGCGCTAGTCGGATCTAATCAGCAAAAGACGCATGGCGTCGTATGGAGCTAACTGCCAATATCTAATGCATCGCCATCGGACGCAGTGTCCCATTGTATTTGTTCTTTATGTTTTTTTATGTGGAGGGTAGAGACGATAATGTTTTTATGGCCAGGGGCTGCTTTAATCAGGGTACGCGTTTTGATTAAAGTTGTCACGGTGTTTAACGCTGAGAAAGATATTCGAAATTAGTTCTTACAGCTTGTTGGCAATCGAGCGTCTTTAATAAAATATGATTCATAGTATAATCCTCACTTGGTAATAAATGCAGTAAATGTTCTTGTTCATATAATTTAAAGTATGAAAAGGATCCAATGAGAACCTACATCCAAATGCGATGCATTAAATATTGGCAGTTAATTCAAAACGATGCCATTCGCATTTCAATTATTAGTTTAGACCGAATGCTCTTAATCTTGAGTGTTATGTCGGTTATTCGATTGTAAAGTCGTTATATTGGAACATATGAATCCCATATATTTAAACGGTTATTTTCGGAAAGGTTTTTGCTACACCATATTTAAAGCACCGAAAGACATTCATAATTTGACGAGGCCAAATCGATGTCCAATAGCTTTGTTTGATGATTGCCATCTGAAAATTATTATTTTTTATACTACTAAGGTATCAAACAAGCATAAGGTCCGTCTGATTGTAGGCAGCTACCGTACACTTTGGACGCTTGTAAAACCATAGGTATCACTGGCACGTTTCCGACCTTGAGTCCCGCTTACTCCAAGGAGCTCTGGAAAACCTACTCACTACAGGAAAATAACACTAGGTTACTTGGCTACGATCTCTTATATGGTGGAGGTATAATCTCCAAAGAAATTTCTCTGTGCCTTACCTCTCTTAATTAAAACAAACAAAATAAGTCAGAATTTACGGTAAATGATATATTATATGCATGTGTGACAGAGTTATTATGTGTGTAAAGATTTTTTTAAATCTCTTCTTTTTCTAAGCAAATATGTGTCTAGTAACCACAATAAAGTTGAACCAGTAGCTTTGCAGGTTTAATTTTTTAAATGAGTATGTCCGTTATTTATCAGCTTTCATTCGTATACAGTACAGTTACACGAACGCATTAGCATATGTAACGAATACGATTGCAATATATTTTCATAATTTTAATGTAGTTGAACGTTTTCCAAATAAAGTGTTATTTATATTTCTAAGATAAATTAAAAAAACATTTAATATCTTCATAGCTTTTTTTGTTACTGCTCCAAAAATATATGTATACCTACCAGCTGTGCCCACGGTTTCATCTGTTTCTGTGTATTTGTCTTCGTTGTTCTCATTTCCTGTAGATACTTGCATATAGCTTGCCAGATTGATTGAAATTCATGGTTACTGTTCCACTTATTAGAGCCGTAGCGTGAAGTTATATAGCCTATTATAACCTTCCTCAACATTTTTTCAAATCTGACTTGTAATTCCAAAGATTAGCATACATACATACGTTCATACAAATAACACCGGAACACCCTTCCAGAGACTGTCATTCGTGACATATATATTATTCTCATTAAATTAAAATCTTAAATAATTTAATTAAATAAATAAATAAAATAAATAAATAAACAATTTCTTGAGGTTTATAATATTAGTATGCTTATTTCATATTGGATATGAATATTTCTATTATTACTAAAATAGCTAACTCTATAATGAACATGATCAGGAAAGAATTCTACATAATCACAAAAGAGATATTTATAAAAAATTTACAAAACTTACATTCGCTCATTGCTGGAATACGCATTTCAAATATGGTGTCCATACTTTAAAAAAGATAAAGAGATGTTCGTGAAAGTTCAAAGGAGAGCTACAAAAAAGGTTATTTAAAAAAATGGTTAAACTTGTACACTACGAGTCAAAATACACATATAAGAGGACATTCCATGAAATTATACAAGATTTTGAGCAATAGTAACCCAAGAACACACTTCTTATCTAATAGAGTTGTCACCGGAACACCCTTCCAGAGACTGTCATTAGTGACATATATATTCTCATTAAATTAAAATATTCGATTTAACTTAATATGTTCAAATGAAATTCGTCGTAACCCATAAAATGCTAATTCCGATAGACATTGTCAGCCTACTAAGGAATGTCTCCCTTCAACGCGTAGACGATAATGACTCCAAAAATGGCAATTCCAGGCAAAGTTTTTCATAAAACGAGGTATATGAGTCAAGAACATTGGAACCATAAACATAAGTGTACCACCCCACGCATTCACCCCTTGCTTGAAAAAGTCACCCCCGCACGTACGTGGAAATACAAAAAAGGGCACCGTAGGGACGTTACGCATCCCAAGTAAGCGAAGCTCATTGCTGGGGTCTGCAGATGTCTTTAATGGCTTTAAATTATATGTAGAGAGAGCTAACTGCCTCTTTCCTTTGCGAGAAGGTACTGATAGATTGCACTGGGGTATTGTTTTTACAAGTTTCCTTACTTAATCACTAACATAATTACAAATGTTTTATCCAAGACTGAGAACGGTAGCGTGTACGGACATCGCGTCGATCGACGTTAGTTCAAATCCTTGCAATGAACCGGAGCTTTCTGTGAAGGACAACATCGTGATGAAACCATAGCATTTTGGTAGGGCTTTTTCTAATACCTGCCTGGCCAAGTTGAAAATCTGTCGCCAATCTGTAGTAGCAATAGGTATGTTCCGGTGGCTGCACTCGAAAGCCTGTCTGCCACTAGGTTTAGCGTGCTACCATCTTGGGTCACCTCGTCACTTAAGATCAGGTGAGATTGCGGCCATAACGATGTAAATAAATAAATGAGACCGCATTTTATGGCCTCGCAGTCTTTTTAGGATGTAGTGATATTATTATATCTGTAATTTTTTATTGAAGTCTGATAACTTATGTTAAGCGAGGATATACACTGGCTGGTTTTGAAATACGAAAACAAAAAGAAACACTCTGACTGTTTTATCACCGTGTGCATAGTGGTTGCGACCCTGTGGGGAACAGATAGGTAGGTAACCCTTCACCCCAGTTTGATTACTGGTTATACACCGACTGATCCCGGAACACGACATGCCTGAGCATGCCTCTGTGGCGTGTGTTACATATAGTGTATGGTGGTCAAGATTCATTCAGGCATAATTGTCAACAAAGAAGCAAGTATTTTCAAAAAAACTTTTTCATTGTATAATCTTTATTTTTCGATAAAATATTACGAGACTAAACTTAACCCTTCCTCAAATTGTATATATAACGTGATACTCGTAGCTGACAAATGTATTATAATTTGTACCACTTTTTATCAACGATTTTGTATGCTCTAGCGCCAATCTTTGCATAGTTGAAAAATATAAAAAAAAAAAATTTATTAATAATTTGCTATTTCCAATAAACGCAAGTAATACAAACTGTCAAGTGATTGAGCACAATTGTGTGATTTCATTACTGTTAAGAGAGAAAAAAAGTGGAGAAATTGGAAATACGTCAATTACTGTGTACAAACCCGGTGGAGCCGTACCAAGTAACTATTGTCATTACGCATTGTCGTGATTGCGTAAATAGGGACGATTTCAAGACGAAGTGAGGCGGGGCGGTCCCGCTAAGTTTTCCGCTTGAGCCGTCGCGCCGCACCGCGCTTGTTAATGTAATCACGGCCTCTTCATTTAAATGATATCTAATTTACGTTTGCAAGCTATTTCGCACGTCCTACAACTTAGAATGTTGCGATATTTATGTGGAATAATATGTGGAAATTAATACTTTAATTTAAATTTATAATTTGAATAATTTTATTCTGCTTCGAAATAGTTTACGCGCGTTGCTAATCTTCTTTTCTTAGTATTATAAAGTAGTATACATATTTTATCAATGAATCAATGAATACTTTATTGTACTTTTTAGTATAGTACACTGGCGAGCTTAATACCATAAAGTATTTTATTTCAGCTAATCAGCAGTATTGTGAAAAATAAAATGCCGATAGTGCAAACAGAAGGGTATAAGTATAAAAGTAAAAGTTATAAATATAATTTGTTTCTAGGTCAGTTTCCTCGGCGTGAAGCCCTTGGGTCAGGGAACCGCCCGCGCGATACAAGTGACACAATACATATATACGTGCAACACTTAGCTACCCACATACAACATTACACACGTGCACACCACACAGGTACATACATGGGTTTCTGTAAGGGACCATTTTTTTTCTTTTTTTGCGCTAGTTAGTTTTGGACTAGTTAGTGTAGAAAATCTTTCCGATTACTAAGTACACATACACATGGTTCCTTCCTTCCTCCCAGGAGGAAGGGAACATGCCTATGAGTATATATTAGTTAGCTCGAATCATAGAAGTAGGTATTCAGTTAGATCGCGACCTATTTGCAATACGCGACGACCGTCGTGCGAGTCGTCCAAACAACTTTCGCGGCAGAGTGCCCTCTGCTATATAATTTGTTTCGATCAATATCACTCTATCTCTTGTCTAATAAACTGTTCTTTAGTAATGTATAGGTTCAATGTTTGATTACAACTGCACCTGATGTTAAGCAGTGGTGTGGCCTAAAGGTAAGATCGCACTGAGCGGAACTGAACTGCAGTGGGGCGCGGCGCGCGGCGGCGCGGCACGTCGTGCGTCGCGGCCAAATATTTGTGGTACATACCACACTACGCGGCAGTGCGGAGTGCTAATTCACAAGTGCTTATTTCGGAACACACTCATAGGAGTTTGGCGATAGTTTTTAACTTGATAGTTCTAACATCATATTATGGTTTCTTCACGATGTTTTCCTTTCACTGAAAGCTCAGGATCATTGTAAGACTTGCACGTACACCGACCGACGCTATTTCTGAAAATGCTACCGCTGGACCATCATCCAATAATTTTTTAGCGGAGGCGATATAGAAAAGGGAGGATCCTCCGACCAGACGGGTGTTGTCTGGCGAGCAGCTTGCCCAACGGTTGTTGTCAGGTTCTTGTATATATACTCAATTGTTCGGTTAATTTCTATATCGCGATGTAGGATGTCAGTTTTGGCGAGAGATGTTGCTACAATTTCAACCTCAAATGAGCCAATAAGAGTGAAATTAAAAGTTTATTGGCAATTTTAAATGCTATGTATATTTCGTTTTTTACTTTTTATTTGGTAATGAATAAAACATACGTACGTTCAGGTTTGCACACGATGTTTTTTTCCGTCAACGGATATACTGACAAATTAAATCTATTATATATTTATACGCGAAGAGAAAACTTTGGACTCTGTTTTAAACATATTTCGCGTACGGAGATGTGTGTAGTTTGGAATATGGTTAAAGACTTAAAGTTGTTATGGAGAACCTTCACCCACAAAGACTATAAAAATGGAATATAAAAGAAATACGTCTCTAATGTGTCTTTAAATGAACTTTTATTACATTTTACGAAAATAGAAGCAATTAGATAACAAAATGGTTATTTATCTTATTAAAATGTGTATTCCACATAAAATTAACGAATTAATTTGACATCATAAATAATTTGATAGTCAATATTTTAATTTCTAGGGATAGGTATTGTTAGACAAGTTAACCATAGATATAGGAATAAAACCTAACATCATTTAATTTACGATTAGTTACTATTAATGAATTATTATTAAGTTACTTATTAAAAATAAAATTTACTTGTTTTTATTATAGTTTTAATATTGTAGTGTAGTAATGTTTTCATGTTCATAAGTGAACTTAAACTGAAAAGAAAACTTAAACTGAAAAAATATTTTTTTATTTAGATTTGATTTGATTTTGTTACTATACTTACATTGATTACTAAATATTAAAATTTTGTTAGATAAAACATTGAATATACATATTTATGTATAATTTTTTTTATATCATAGATAACTTAACTAGCAATGAAAAAAGAAAACAATCGACATAAATCACACACTTGATTCAGTGAACCGTATGAAAAAAGTTCGATGTCACATTGTTTCTCAACACAAAACCGCGGATGCAATCTCCACGCTCGATCGCCGATCTGCACCGGCCTTTATTTTTACACTGATCGTTTAGTGACGTTGTAAAATAATACTGTTTCCTGTGTCAGTGTTTTAAGTTCATTTTAACATTGTTTAATAACATATATTTACTTAACAATAAAAATTATTAACCTTTTCTAATTCATTTAAATTTGATAACAATAATGTTACTCTAAACTCAAAGGTCTACATTTGGATATAATTATTTACCTAAGATATTGTTGACTTTTATACAAAACAGATAAAAGTTTTAGATCCTGGAGACAGTAATGACATATGTAATACCTTTAAATGTTATAACAGTTAAAAATAATACCAATAATAATCATAAATTTAATCGAGTTTCTTGTCGGTTGTTCTCAATTATTGGGATGTTGTCCGAACCAGTGGTAGTGTGTTAACATTCATAACTTTCTTGGGGCCTAAATTGATTCAGAAAATTTTGAGTTTGATGTCAAATCCTAAAGAAACTAGTAATTAAAAAAAAAATTAGAAATTCTGTAAACACGCGAAAGTTCCAGAAATAAAACCAGTTGAAATAGTTCCATCATATTGTACTTACATTTATAAACTTCTTTAGATTCCGCTTATTAAGGTTCATTGTGTAACGCTCACCTTCTGTAACAAAACAGAATATATTGCTTATTAAAAATATTCTCACAATAATTATCTCATACTGAAAGTACAAAAAGATTCCGCGACTTTTGTATTTTATAAAAATAATTGAACAATTCTTTTGATATATTTTTTAGAACGATAGAAGAAATTTTAAAATATGTGCGACAATTATCGGTACACGACGTTAATAGTCTACTTACATTGTTAAGGAGACGAGAGATAGCAAAAACGTTCCCCTTGCACTTTAAGATTTATTCACAAATTACTTATAAATTATCAGACTTCACTGTATACCCTTACTTTGAAGTCTCGCTGAGTATATTAACCGTTATTTCCTTAGAATAAGGACGTTACTGCTATGTACTATTCAAACAGAATCTGTGTTGTCGATTGTACAACATTGGGCTCGCGTATAAAAATATATTTTAAATGTCGCCGTGGAAAATGATTTATTGTATATGGTGTATCGTAAATTTGTCCACTTGGATTTAGAATAAAAAAAGCAATAAATATTCTGTTTCTACTTACATTAGGGTAAGATTATGAAAATATATGTTTCATAGATATGTTTATTTGTTTATAGCAATTATAAGTCAATCTTGCTATAATCTCATATTCTTTAAGATAACAAGTGTTATAAATTTTTTAATTTATATTCGCAGGGCAAAATAGTGTATTTCTTGAACTTCACAATTTTCGAGCTTGTAGATAATTTATTATAAGAACTAAATTGTATCATATATATGGCATATTCATTCATATTACTATCCATAAAGTTATATTTTCTCAGCCAGTGTCATAAATGTTATTTTTTAATTAAATCTCAGTGAACTGTAACTTGACATACGGTCGAAAGGATGTTCAGAAAAATAATAATTATTAAGATACATGGGAATATTCATGTTCCGCTCTAATAAAACGCACACCTTAATTTATGCAAGAGTATCGGCTTTTTATTAAGAAAAAAAAAAATACAAAGGCCTTCGTCAAAAATCGCGATACACTGTCACCCAACACTTCGGTGGGGATCGAATAAAATCCATCAACCCCAAACCTGACATGTCATTGTACTTCCTATTTTTGTCACTTAAAAGACTTTTTTCTTCAATTCAATGAAAGCTAAGGAACAAAAACTGTCTAATTGTAACAGTTTTTTGTGTTGAGATTTTATGCTCGATTATTTTTTGTATTTCATTTTATAGAAATGGTTTAAAATATCGTATCGCTATGTTTTGAATCTACTATTAGATAATCATGTGTATATTTTTTCCATTTTAAATTAAATAAACTCGTATGCTTATTCTTTAATTATTCATTCATTATTTTTATTCTTTTTTTAAATTTGTCTGATTATCAAGGCATGTTTTGTTTTGATCTGCTAAGCAAATTAGTAATACTAATTCTAAACATAATGTTGGGTGTTGGTATTTCACTGAATCAATAGACAATGAAACAAAAAGAAAGCACCTATTAAATTCAATAATTTTGTTTGTTCAAAATAGATTACAATCATAAAACGTTGAAATGAAGCAGTTAAAATGAATACCGACATTACAGGGCAATCTAATATTCCTGGAAATATATAGTCAAATGTAGTAATTTAGGAGATTAATAAATGCATAAACTATAAAGATGTATTTTGAAATGTAAGTGATTATAAACATTAAATAAATGACCTTACACCTACAATTTATAAATAAAATCATTTCATTAATAAAAACAACAACTGTATATAATTTATTTATAAATTGATCACCAGTTGTTTTTATATAAGTAAATGTTTATATACGTAGAATGTTTATACTAATAAATAAATAAAATAAATAAATGTGTGCAGTTCACACGAGTTAGAAGTGAAACCTTTAGAAATCATAAAAAATACCTTCTTTAAAATCCCTTTTTAAAAATCCTATGACAGCGGGACTCGTACTATCGACTACTCGTACTGTACATACAACTGTACGTATAAGTCTGGTCGTCACACCGTTAGGCCAATTTGACAACGATCACAGTCTTCAAAATCAAGACTTGCATTTACCGTGTATAATTATATCTCATTTTCTCGCAGGCTTATCCTATAGATGTATGTGTTTGTCTCTTTTTAGTGTCGATTTTTCGTTTCATAGAGTTTCAAATCACAACGATGTTAAAAAAGGCTTCCATTCAACAAAAAATATATTGTAGCAAATTTTATTTATTGTAGTTTATTATTTTACGTTTCTCTCGTTCATTGTTGTTATGAATGTAAAAATTACTATTTGGTACATTAAGTACATATAGATGACATTATGTATTTTAATTCCATTAAAAGTGTACACATTATTTAATTTCCCATAGCCACCTGCGTCACAGGAGGTGAAAACACCCAAGCATGTCATTAAACCAATCCGATCGATTGGGAAGGGTTCGATTCTGTAAGAAATTTATAATAATTGCGCACAAAGGAGATCCGGTCCGATCCGGAATTCTATTATTTATAGTTTCCGATATAGAACTTTGAATAAACCGTAATTATCGGTTGTGATGTGTCACACCCATAAATGTTTTCTTTAAAAACTTTCTCCATAATTGTAGAGACTATCAAGGTTTTGTAATACTGAGACTATTTTTGTTTTTGTACTACCACTCTGGATGCTTTAAAACGGTGTATATGAAAGTGCTATGGTAATTCATTTATTAAATGTATGTGGGGGCCGAATGATTAAGATGAGGTAAACCAATGTTCTTCAAACTCGTTAGTCAAACAAAAGAGCCAAATATCAACAGTACCTACAACGAATAGTTTTAATTATTTATCTTGTACTATGTAGAAGAGAGGCAGAACAAAAAGAAGCGTCTTTGGAGAGTTCTCTTTACTTGGGGCAGTCCGACTGGTGGAATTCCTCCATCCTACAGAATATCGCAGTTAAATAACCTAGTGTTGTGTTCCTGCGGTGAGCAGGGTTACCAGAGCTCTTTGGGGTAGGGGGTTGAAGGTCAGCAAAACGCTAGTGATACCTATGATATAACAAGCGACCATAGGCTGCGGTAGCCGCTTACACTCAGGCGGGACGTATGCTTATTTGCTACCTTTATTTAATAAAAGAAATGTAGTTGGTACATATTAACATAATTAGGGTCGTCCAAAAGGCCTTTCTTAAAGGGAAGAGCGTTAGTGGGGACGTTGATGACGAGGAGGATCTGGTAGAGGACAGGAGTGGTGCTGTGGGGTACACTAACGTGGAGTCGATGGACTCAGAAACGTTAAGAGCCCGTACGGAAAGCGGGGTGGCCACTATCCTTGAGGTTTGCCGCATCTCAAGAAATCTAAAGGGGACTTGTATTAAGTCCCTCAAAGGTGCGGCGAATACTCTGAAGAAAATGGTGGAGGCGCTCCTGGAGCGCTCTACTAACGAGGAGACGGCCCGCCTCGGGAGAGAAACGAGGCTGCTCCGTCAACAGGTTGATGACCTCAAGAAGGAGGTCCTCGCGTGGAAGCGGGAAGCCGGTTCGAGGCTGATTATGCCGACTCCTCCTCCTCCTCCCCTGCAGCCAGTGCAGATTGAAAGTCCTTCCCCATGGCTGGGAAAAGGTCCTGGCGGATGCGGTAAGTGGCTTGGAGAAGTCCATTCGCTCCATTGTCGGGGAAGTTATTGACGCCCGATTGGACGGCCTGGAAGTGGATGGACGGCTCCTGCCGAAGCAGGTCCTGCGGCCACCGCTAGCTGGGGATAAGAAGCTCGCTGGGCCCAAAAGGCCTGGACCTTGTGCTGGACCCGTTCCTTCCAGCTCGCCCGGCACTAGTGTGGGGCCTCCTCCATCAGGAGCCAAAAGGCCCCGGTCCGTGTCCCAGATAAGGGCCAAGCCCCTGGAGAAAAGGCCGAGGCCTGCTGCGGGATCTGGGCCGGCAAACCATGCTGGCCCTAGTGCTAAGTCAGTGGGAGCGAAGAAGGCCCGGTCCGTATCACGGGCTAGGTCTGAGGGAGCAGCTGCACCCTCTGCACACACCGCTCCACTTGGTATGGAGTGGGCTGGTCTCCCAGGGGCTTCCATTTCACGGGCCCCCTCTGAGGCTGGAGAGGAGGCCTGGTCCACTGTGGTCCGACGGCCTAAAAAGGCGAAGGACCCTACTGCACCAGCAGCACCCGCGCCGAAAAAGAAGGCGGACACAAAAAAGGCCCGGCTCAAGGTGCCCTCCGTGCCACGGTCTGCGGCAGTCATGATTACGCTGCAGCTGGAGGCTGTGGCGAGGGGGGTGTCCTATTCGGCGGCCGTCTTAAAGGCGAGGGAGGTGGTCAAGCTGGGGGAACTCGGCATAGAGGAACCGAAGCTCCGGACGACCGCCACTGGAGCCAAGCTGATCGAGATCAGCGGTTCCGAGGGCGAGAAAAAGGCGGCTGGCCTGGCTGCGCAACTGCAAGCAGCTCTTGCAGAAGTGGCAGTGGTATCCAGGCCAGTCAAACGGGCGGAGCTCCGGATCATCGGAATAGATGACTCCGTGAGCCAGGAGGAGCTGAAGGTCACCGTTGCGCAAAAGACCGGATGTGAGCCAGCCATGATTAGGGTTGGCTCCATCCGGCAGGACTGGGGTGGGGGAGTGGCACTGGTGTCACTCCCCGTGGCCGAAGCCAAAAAGTTAGCAGAGGCGGGGCGCTTTCTCGTTGGCTGGAGTGTGGCCCGGGTCCAACCACTGCAGGAGAAACCCCTGCGGTGTTTCAGGTGTATGGGCTTGGGCCACACTCGCCCCTTATGCGAGGCAATGGAAGATAGGAGCGCCCTGTGTTACAGGTGTGGGGGGCCTGGCCATGCGGCGGCTGAGTGTGCAGCAACCAAGCTGCACTGCGCCGTATGCGCCGCCGCTGGGAAACCAGCGGACCATTATATGGGGGGGGGCGAAGTGTAAGCCCCCATCACCCAAGAGGAGGCCCTCTGGGGCTGGTCTTGGGAGGCCTAGGTCAGAGGTAGTTGGTACGGCTCGGTAATACAGCACAACCGTACCAACTGCCTCCAGGGGAATCTGAACCACTCCGCCACTGCACAAGACCTATTTGTGCAATCAGTGGCGGAGTGGAACATCGATATTGCGGTGGCTGCGGAGCCGTACTCTGTCCCCGCCCAACCTTATTGGGCGGGTGACTTTGACGGCTCTGTAGCCATTTTTAGCACGGGGTCCCCCCTCTCCTTCAAGGAGAGGGGATCAGGGTTCGTGGCGGCCGCCTGGGGAGGGTATGGGGTAGTGGGTGTATACTTCTCCCCAAACCGGCCCCTGAGGGAGTTCGAGTCGTTTCTCGACTCCCTGGGGACGGTGGTTAGGCGGCTGTCGCCACTCCCCATTGTCCTGCTTGGCGACCTTAACGCCAAGTCGCGGGCATGGGGAGGGGTGGCCACGGACCCGAGAGGGGCAGCGGTGGAGGAGTGGGCAGTCCAGGCTGGGCTGTCCCTCCTCAACCGTGGGGCGGTGCACACGTGCGTGCGATAGAACGGAGGGTCCGTGGTGGACGTCTCCTTCGCCCTTGTGGTCAGGCGCATAAAGGCGTTGGGCCTCAGGGTGGCGGCCGAGAAGACCGAGGCCATACTCTTTCATGGGCCTCGGTGTGGGCCGCCTCCTGGGGCCCACATAAATGTGGAGGGGGTGAGGGTCCGGGTTGGGGCCCAGATGAAATATCTGGGCCTCATCCTGGACGGACGTTGGCGGTTCGAGTCCCACTTTAAGGGACTCGAACCGCGGATAGTGGGAGCGGCGGCGGCTCTCGGCCGGCTTCTTCCGAACTCGGGCGGGCCGGGCGCGAGCTGTCGCCGCTTGTTTGCCGGAGTGGTGAGGAGCATGGCCGTCTACGGGGCACCGATCTGGTCGGATGCCCTTAGCGCCACGAACAGACGCGTTTTGCGTTCTACGCAGCGTGGCCGTGGTTCTTGCCGGCTCCCCGCCGTGGGAGCTGGAGGCGGAGGTGCTCGCCGCCGTGTATGATTTCACGGCGGCGAGGAGAGAGTTAGGGGAGCCTCCGGCTCCCACGGAGGTGGACAGGGTCCGACGTGAGGCCCGGGAGGTTATTATTAGGAAGTGGGAGGAGGACCTGGCGGACGCGCGCTATGGACGCTATACCATAGACGCCGTCCGCCCGGTCCTCCGGGGGTGGTGCGTCAGGGAGCGGGGCTCCCTGACGTTTAGACTTGTGCAGGTGCTATCCGGACATGGTTGTTTCGGATGGTACCTGCACAAGATAGCAAGAAGGGAGCCCAACACTTCGTGCCACGAGTGCGGGGCTGCAGAAGACACGGCGCAGCACACTCTGTCTGAGTGTGCTGCGTGGGTGGAGCAGCGCCGCACTCTGGCCGTAGCTGTTGGAGGAGATCTCTCGCTGCCGAGCGTGGTTAAAGCCATGCTCGGCAGCGAGACCGCATGGATAGGGATGGCCTCCTTCTGCGAGTGAGGACATCTCGCAGAAGGAGGCTGCGGAGAGGGTTCGCGAGGGGGATCCCCTGAGCGGCCCTCTCCGCCAAAGACGAAGGGGTGGCCGGAGGAGGCGGTTTAACCGTCAACTCCCGCCACCCTAGTCGAACCAGAGGTAGACGGGATGGGGGGGCCCGTCTCCTCATTGCACTGGTTCGGCAGGCGGAGGAGACGGCTATCGTGTATCATAGCTGTCTCCTAATTAGGCCGGGGCCCGGTTAACCGGGCCGGTCGCCGGGGCGGCGTGGCTGAATGCTAGCGCCCCCCACGTCGCCCCAGTATGGCGGCGGATGGTACACCGCGGAGTTTTTTAGTGAGTATGAGTCTCACATAACCACTCGACCCCCCATTCGAGTGCGTACCCATGACGGGTTTTCATACTCCGCGTTAAAAAAAAAAAAAAAGGTACTCTTAAGATGGCCTTAGCTAAGAAATGTCCTCAATATGATTTAAGGATGTTTGAAGTTAGTCAAGTCTTTTCAACTCTCCCATTCACACTCGTGGCTTACGATGTTTTATTTTACTAAAAGCATACACTCATAGTAAGGATCGAAACCACGTCGATCAAAGTGGTGTCTAAGCACGCGGCTGAAGAGCTTTAGACGCTTTAGGACACGTTACAAGACACACCGTTTTAAATGGACACTTATATAATATAAGTATCCCAAGTCCGGTGAAGCTGTAAAAGCCGCAGCGGCTCTGTTTTTGGATAGGGCCCCTAAGGCCTAAGTGTAGTCAGTTCAAAAAAAAAAAGTATTTCTGTTGAAACTACTTTTCTGTTTAATAAAATAAATTTACAGTTATGAAAATATTTGTTGACTAGATGCGACCTGCGGTTTTATTACAAAAATACTTAACTTACTTAAATTTTTTTCGACTAATTCTCCATCAAGCTGCTGCACCCGAGCATCCCGCAGCCGTGATGCACATAGCTCTTCTCATTTCCCTTACTTGCCCTACAGCTTGCCAGAAAGCTCTGCTCCTTAAGGTTATAGCGTGAAATTATATAGCCTATAACATTCCTCAATAAATAGGCTATAAAATGCAAAAAATATTTTTTCGGTGCAGTGGTTGCGGAGATTACCCTCTGCGTATACACAAACGCACAAAATTCCGTACTTTCTCTTTATAATATTAGTAAAGAAATATAGATATGATATAATAATATAGACATGGAGAACATCATATGTAAGGTTTCCACCGTAATCAAAGAAACTCCTTAGAAATATTTCTTTAATCTTTAATAATTAGAGTACCGTAAGTTCTACTACCCGATAAAATACTCATATGGGGTGACTACCTGGGTATGGTTTTAATAAGCCAGAAATTGTTTTGAACTGTGTTCGGTAACCGTGAAAATTTCTTGAGGATTATGTCGAGTGATTGACGCGTATTCCTTGATCTCAGGAGTTCTCAAACTTTACCGTGTTTTACTTCAAGGTTAGTAAGATAATGCATAATGTCTATTCGTTTCATTTATTTTGGTTCAGTTTTAGTTTGTCGTAAACATTTTGCTCAATACTTTATTTGTTAGCATGTCATAAGATAATAATTAATTGGCCTTTGACTAACATCGAAAGATGAACAGCGTCGCGGAAGCACTTTTTTTGGTAACTCACCAAATCGATGCGGGAGCGGCAACTACGGTCACATTTGCTACACTAAAATAAGTTATTTATTAATTCAGGATTTGCAGACCAGTCATACCTTAAAATCATTATCATAACATAGTCATATAAAAACGAGAAAAAAGTTATTAAATTTTAATGTTGAGATCCACTGACCAACAAAAGAAATTGTTGCTATTGATTACTACCACAAAAGCTACAAACTTTGCTTTCACAATGTATAGTGATATATTTATATTATTTTCGTAGCCCTATGCAGGATTTATTGAACAATACCCGTGTAATCCCCATACATAGTTATATTTAATACATTAGGGTTGAGAAACACACAGAGGTAAGAAACGGTAGTGTTTGAAAAATTACAATTTGGTTAACTTCTCAGCAAACATCTATATGTCACGAATCGAGTACTATGGAGATATTAATGGTGTTTGGTTTATGATCCAGTAAAGAAAAATTAGTTTTGATATGTTATAAAATAATTTCTATAATGCGACAAAAAATTAGGATCTATTGAATTTTAATGAAGGGAAAAGAAAGTACAGTACAGTAACTTAAACCTTAATTTAAACTCATGTAGTAATATAAACATGTTTTTATTTTTATTTTATTTGAATGATGGCTTAGTGGTAGCATATATGGACACGTGGGTTCGAGTTCCTATTAAACACGTGATGAAATCATTGCAGATGGTAGGGCATTTTTAAAGGCCTGACTAGTTACCACTTTCAGGTTGAAAATCTATCACCAAGCATCTATTAGGTGTGTTCCGGCAGCTACCATTGAGAGCCAGTTTCCCACTAGTCTTAGCGTTTCATCATCTTGGGTTACATCATCACTTCATCATTGTTGCCATAAAGCTAAACCTATAAAGAATAAAAAAGTGTCTTTTTTATTTGGTGAATAATTTAATTGAATTTTAAAAACTGCTTACAAGATGCATTTTAAAATCGACGCAATCATTAGCCAACAATATGTCTTTGTATCGTCAGTTATAAGGTTTCGTATACATTACATTTCATTTTTAGATGCATGTATGTATGAAGTAAATTGCATTTAACAGTTCTGTACATATTGTACTACAATGACAACAGTAATGATGAAACTACACTCGAGAGAATAATAAATAAAAAGTTTGTAACAAGCAATAGAAACACCTGTTCAAATCTAAAATTAAAACCAAGTTTAGAAAACGGCTCATTAAGATCTACATCTGGAGCATAGCATTGCATGGTTGAAACATGGACGATGAACCAGAGAAAGAGAAGGTTTAGCTGCGTTCGAGATGTGTTGTTAGAGAAGAATGGAGAACATCAGTTGGTCAGAAAGGATTACAAATGAGGAAGTGTTAAGAATGGTTGATGAGAAAAGATTATTGGATACTTGATACGGCACCACAAATTCTTTAAAACAGTTTTAGAATTAAAAATTGAAGGAAAGTGAGGAAGAGGAAAACCTAGATGAAGTTTTTTCCAAATATTGAAGAATAAAGTGGGAGTCGTGACAAAGAGGTCAAAGCAGAGGTTAGGAAACTGCTTCACCGAAAAGAGCTGAGCTTTTAACTTAAAGAAGAAAAATAGGGTAAGTTGTACGTATTTTCTTTGAACACATGGAATATTCTTCTTCTTGTATATTTGTAGTTTCTTACCGACTCTTATCTATAACAAAGATATTTTCAAAATTGTTCTAATTCATTGTGTATATTATTTAAATACCTAATAAACCATAGCGCAGATGTCATAAAATTATGGGTTCTATGAAGATCGGTCACTTAAAGTTACATGATACAGATCAAGAAGTGAATGTGTGAATCTATGTGTCAACAATGTGTTACTATTTCGTAGCATTTTAAATTTAAGATGAAAATGAGTATGTGTTCATTGAATTTTAAGCTAAGTTTTAAATAGGTTTTCTGTATTTTAAAATCTGAGCCTGTAACCATTTAAATACGAGGTTTTCTTAAGCGTCAAAAAATCTTTAAAATTCTAACTCGTGTTATATAATAAAATGCATATGATTACTGTAATAGCTGTATAATATCTTATCATTTAACACGCTATCATGATGTGTCAGAGTTTACAATGTTATGACAATGTCTGCACGCACCCTAACCAAATCGGGCAACCATAAAATAAACATTTCTGACGTGTTATACGACCCCGTAAAAAAGGTACATCCTACGTAGTCTGCGTACGGGTTAAACGGCTATCTAAAAAGCGTATTAAAATCGCAACGATACAAACTACTCGAGTGGAAACCGTAAAAAATCAAATGTACCATAGAGCTTCTGATATACAGAAATGAAATTTAAACCATAAAGCTCATGGATGTTTTATTTAAGTTAAATGTAATTTAATGGAATAGATATGTGTTATATAGGTTTTTTTTTCTCATAACCAACGTCACTTACTGGCAGTCTAAAGAAATTAAAACCTAGTCCTGATTTTCCAAATTAGCTATTATATTTTGAAACGAAGAAAATGAATTTATTATGTTCAAGGTTATATAGACTGTTTTATTGTTATTAAATTTTATTTTATAAGTAACCTACATTATAAATTTATAGATTTATGCTTATTTTCATGCTAAACAGCCTAATTTTATACTAAGTTTAACATTATAAATTATTTTACTTTCATCACTGTTTATCACTTACTTAGTTTTTGTAACTCTGCGGGCTCTATAAATCTGTGGATACTCAGGTAGCAGCCGGGATAAGCATGTGAAAACTGTTTGTACGACATACAAAAACCCATAAATATGACATTAGCAAGTCGTTCAATGTTCTTTATTTAATTGCGTGAACTCTATTATTGTGGATTGTTTATGTGACGTTAAATGCTTGTACTTTGAAATTCTCAGAGGTTTAAATCATCATTTTTTGGCTCTGTATGTGTGCAAGACTTCTGATACTACAAAGTGGGGTAGGTACGCTTCTTGAAAAACTGGTTATCCACCCAGTTTAAGGGTCGTTCTAGTATTACGTTACCCAATTTTTGAAGATTTTTGATGCCTCCTTCCCCCTCCTATAACGTTACGTATCACCCAAGTCAGCAAGTCAGCATGAGATATTTTATGGGCCAAGAACAGCTGATGTTGCAAATCTCCTTGTTTTTAGGACATTACGCATTATGAACTCACTTTAATAAAACTAACCACCAATACAGTCGAGGGATTCCCCGTAAAACAAACGAAAAGGGTTGCCATCTTGGGACAGCAAAATAAAAATGACGTACAATACAATCGAGGGATTCCCCGTAAAACATAAACGAAATGGATTGCGATCTTGGGAAATTTTAATTGCCTAGTTTTTTAATTAAATAAAAAAGACAATGTTACGTAACATGTTCGAAACCCCTCTCGCCTTTGTAATGCATAGTAACGATTTACAAGACCCTCCCCCCAAATTGCGTTACGTGACACTTGAACGCCCCCTTACCTAGAAAATAGAAGAAACATTACGTTGTTTAAAGATAAAATTTTCAATTACATTAAAAAAGGAGGAAACCCTGTAGGCGAAGACGATGACTAATAGGGCCAAAGTTTTCTTGAGTGGCGACCAGGAGGTTATAGGAACCTGCTGGATTTAGCGCTGAATCGGCTGTTGCAGTGATCTTTGAGGAGGCCTATATCCAACAATGGACGTCTGTTGACTGAATGGATATATGAATGAATATAAAACATAAAAACAAAAGTCCTTGAAGCTTATTAGGGCCTGTACCTACTTGTCCTGAGGTAATTGAATAGTTAGACTATTGGAATATAGATCAGATGGTACAACAAAGGATATTTTACCTATATCTAGTATATTAATTGAATTTAATAATTGACAAAAAACTGCAGAAGGAAATCCAGGTGGAACCTATACCAGGTTTATCTGAAAACAAATTTGCGAAAATATTGTACGTTGGCGTAACAACTAAGAAAATTTAAAACTAAGAGAGGTATTTTCCCAACATTGATTTTATATAAAATATATATATGGCTACATGACAGATTATAATATAATACATATGTACATAATCAAAATCTAACAAAAAAATTACTAACAAACAATGAAACAAACGTAATAAGCCAAAATATTAGAATTTTCATGGAAGTTGTTAGATACATTAAATAAAAAAAAAACAATATAAATACGGTGAAGAATGTTATCTTAAAATGCAAATATATTTATACCCTCATACGAGTTACTTTTGGAACCCATGTATCTACGTATAAAAAAACACTACATCAAAATGTCAAAGTATTAGAAAACAGTTTCCGTGACAAGTAATTATCACGGAAACACGCGTATTTTTTATCTTTAACAATATCGTAGCTGTCGAGGGCAGACATTGTGATCAAACGTCAAAAAGGTGCGTGAAGTGGTCAGAAGATCGGGCGAGATAGGACACCCCACCTGGGAATAGGAGAGGCGGTTGAACAAAAATAAACATGTTAAGTTTTAATAAAGTCTTGGTATATATATTTAGGTAATGAAGTTCTACGGTGACAAACGTTAGTACATTAAAATTTACTCTCCAAGATTATGCCACAATTCACCTTTCATGTGGTATTGTATACGAAGAATGTACACATATTTCTATTATGTAGGATGTATGAAAAATGTAAATCTATTTTTTGGTATTTGTTGTAACACTGTCAAAATATATTGGTTTTTCAAAATAAACCTACAATGGTGAGCTTCAACGAAGCAAGTCAAATATCCAATGTATGTATCTCGGTTGAATCTAAATTTATGAGATGAGTCCTTCAAACATAAAGTGAAGATAGTCGTGAGTGGTCACTGATATTATTGGATTGCATTGCGCTATCATTAGGTACAGTTCCGTCACCTTACGCATAGCTAGCAAACAATCATGAGATTATACCAGTAAATTGTAACAATTAATTGCGTTATAGTATCTAGAGATAATGAAGCTTCCTGAAGATAACTATGAATTATTTTGTGAGTAGGCCCTATTAAAGAATTAAAGAGTTTACTTTAAGTTAGTTAAGTTTAAGTTTAGTTTAAGAGATGAATTATTGATTTAACGTTATTATTATATTTCATAAAGAGTGAGTATATTGTGAGCATAATTGAAGTATAAAGTAACATTACCTCTTGTACTATGATAAATAAACTGTTATTATTACTTTTGGAAGGATCTTCAGAATCGGATTAGTAATTCCGGAGCTGACCTCCTACATCCGAATTAATAAACTTTAGTTATTTATAATATTAGTGTATCCAAAATTAAAATAATAATAATAATATTAGTATAATTATAAGAAAATTAGTGTTTATTAGTCATATCATGTTGTCTGTTTAATTTCATAATTTTGATGTTTGAGTTAGAACAACTTTATAAGCAAATGGTTCAGTATCGCACTCTGCAGTCGCAAGTTAAGTGCAATCAATATATCGACCGTATACTGCACACTGGGCCACTCAGCCTTTGGAGCGCTGCGCTGCGCTGCGCGGCGCGGCGCGGCGTCGACTTGCACCTTTGTGAAACAGTCGTCGATTATGGTATCACCTGCATCTTTAGGGTACCGTTCTCGGAAAAGCAACCCTATTGCTAAGCCTACGCTGTTGGTTCTATATATAAAGGGCCGTATCTTTTGAACTGTAATAATGTTAGCTAGTTGAAAATTTGACGCAATATATATGATAATGGAGGATATCATAATAAATAAATAAAAAGCAAAAAAGTATAAGCTTAAGAATCACAATATAAAAAACGTTTTTTTTTCAAGGTTACTTTGTTTGCTCTATCGTAAAACTATTTTTTTTCTCGCACACCGCCTAACTTTACACATCTCTAGTGGATATGCAACCTTACTCTAACATTAAACATTAAACAAATTAAATAATTCTGGAATGAGCTAGAGAAATAGAATTACTAAACAAATGACGGACTGTTAGAGAGCACGTAAAGACGAGTACACGAGATCGGTAACACAAGTTGTAAATAGCCCTACCATAAAAGATAAAAGGAGTTTTAGAATGGAAAAACACTTTTAATTAATATAGACGCTACATACATATATACAAGAATTGCTCACTTATAGTTTAGATATTATTTTGCATTCATGCTTAGTAAGTATAAATTGAATAAATAATATTTTGATTTGATAACAGCTAAAGTAGGCACCAATACTGTCGATTCGCGTAATGAAATGACACTGGGTCCGGCGTCAGACGGTAAGACATATCCGGTCGGATGCGACCCACGTCCTTCAATCTACAGCACGAAAATAATTTTTATGACATTCCTCAAGTATTTTAAATTACCTTTAAATTTAAAATTACAACCAGTGGTCAGTGCCACATTGTTGTTCAAAATATTGTTCCTTTGTATGTCAAATTTCACGAGTTTTTTTTAGTTACTGTATTAATAAAACCATTTTAAAATAGACGGCGCGCGAGTCGTTTCATTTCGAAGAGAACGGGAACGTAGTCGCGGGAAAAGGTAACCTATAGTAAAACATTGCAAGGAGTCTGAACTAACCACAGCATTACAATACAGAGAGTAAACGATTTGATACGTTGTTTACGGTTGATTTCAGGTTAAATATACTAATTACCCTGTTTACCATACTTAAGTAATATGATGTAATCATAAGTTTCAAATATATATTATATTTTATTGAATATTAAAACATGAGACAAGTATTGTGATTATATTTCCTGCAGCATAAGAATATCTTGATTTCACATAATTTTCCTTCCAAGACCTTATTGTACAATTTAATGTATATTAGAAATCAAATGCTTTGAGTAGGTGTGAGACAGAAAGTAAATTGTACCTATATATATATACATATATTGTATTTAAAATAGATTATTAATTTATTATACAACTAGCAACCCTCTCCGTATTCGCACGGGTGCAATTTACTAAAATGGTGTAATTTATTAATGTTAAAAAAATCATGTTTGATCGATTTACAGAACATCGCTTTGATATTGACTTCTCATCTTTATGAAAAATACGCTCAGTTTGTGACTCGCTATTGATACATAGGACTCCACACCGCTGGTGACAGCGTGCGCCGGCCAACCATTTCGCTGCGAGTGATTTTTTGGTTGCGCATAATTTTGAATCTGTTATATCTTCTACGGTACCAAATAAATAATATTATATACAGAGCATTTTTAATCTACATTAAAAGCCCAAGCGAACTAATATGTTTATGTGGCTAAGAATTAATTCTGAACTACAGAAAATATTTGTGCAAATAACCTAATGTTTTATTTATTATTATGTTGAAGATAAAAATGGTTACTTTGAGTCAACCTTAGGAGATAGATACATGCTATCGCGAACTTTCCTCGTGGCTTTTTGAAGTACTACAATTGTTTAGCACATTATTTTAATGTATTTCATAAGGTTTAGCCAGCTTAAACCGAAAATATGCTTTTTACGACTTGATTACAAAACTTTGAATTATTTATATTATAAAAAAACTTCATTAGAATATATTATCTTTAAGCCTTACTTACCATAACTGTTAAAACTGATTTTTATTTATGGTCACTTTTATAGACTGAGATGTATTTCATACAGTTATTATTATAAAATTTAATTTTGATTTGAAATGTTATCAAGTTTTATTTAAGTAGCGAGATTAATGATTCGAAATTTTTATTCATATAATATAGGTATCGATTTAGTAGTTTAAATATTTACTAGCTCCTAGACAACATTTCTATAGTAATAAAATAATAGTCCCGGTAAAATGGACGTTTGACTAGCTCTGTCGAATCCGTGTGGGCGATTCTACAAGCTCCTTTACGGAACATGATTCATTTTATAGCATTTTGGAAGTTATGGTTTCCATGTTTTCGACGTAATAAGTAATTGACTTGTTTGTATAATTTAAATATATTGTGTATTTTTATTATTTGTATTTAAAGAAGGCATTGATATTCTTAAACCACAATAAAAAATTAAAAATGCACATTTTTATTACTTTACACTTGAAAATATGTCAATTTAACTCGTTTTAACAATGCTCACCAAACATCAACTTGATATTTTTTTATAATATTTTTTCTCGTCATCGTATTGTGGTATACGGATGATATTATAAGTATTCTGAATTTTTAAGTTTAAATTTCTATTTAAAGAGGTCACTCACGATTTTTTCTATTATTAAAGTAGAGTAAGTATATATAGTTTTCGAGCGATCTGTAAAAATATATTGGACTTTTCGGGACTGACAATGTGAAAAGAAGTTGATCGGAATTTGGCTTTAAAAAAGCGTTGAAAAGCCATTCAGCATACACACACACACACACACACACACTCGATTTGATTGTCTTACTTGGAAAATTAGAATGATAAAATCTCTAAAAACATAAAATACTTTTATGACTGTAACGTCATTGTATTCATGTAATCGTTAATTTTCAGGCTATCTATATAATAAGAAAGAAATATGCAAACATAGTGATTACATTACGCAATTACTGAGTATTTAATTAGGGTTCTAACTAATTATAGAAGCCATGTAATGCAGTGAAACATCGATATGGTTTCCACGACCTCGCTCATTTACACTTGCAACTGTGTCTGCAGTTTTACGTACATCTATAAATTATGTTCTATGTATTCTCATGTACATCCATTTAATCACATTAACAGATAGAAATGCAGGTATTACTTTATAATTACCAGTTGGTTGTAATTAAATTATGATAAAGGGTAATTATTGCATCTAGTTACTGCTATAGTTGGTTATCTATCTTGTATACTTATAATAAAACAGTAAAGTAAATAGAAGGGGTTTAAAATCATGGACAGGTCTGTCTGTCGGTTAATTTCTACGCCTATGATGCAGAAACTACTAGACCAAATTTGATTAAATTTGTTATGATGGTAGTTTATACTCTGTAGTAAAATAAATTTATAATACATTTTTACAAGTACGGACATTTCTATGGTATATAAAAATTGCGCATATGAAAAAAAAGGTTATTGCGAAATAAAATTAATTTGAATTATTTTATTTCCACATAATTTTACTCTATGTTGCATCTCGTTAATCTGTGACATTAACAGAACACGTAAGGCACGGCTGACTGCTAACTGTAAGTACTACACTGCGTCGCAGTATTCATAGATATTAACAATTTACTTATAACAAATTATTTTTAAATAACTCTTTTTCAAAATTAACAAAATTCCACGCGGATGGAGTCACGTGTACAGTACCAAATAATCAAATAAAATAAACGATATCACTATATATTTTATAACACCATTTTAAAATAGCTTATAACTCCCTAATAAATATCCCCGAGGAAAATATTACTTTGAACTTTGATTATACGGCATATAGTCGAATGCTTTAAGATGATATAATTATATCAGGACTAAATAAAAATAATTTCTTTCTGGACTTATTCAGATCATCATCCATCCGATTAATTTGAATCTTTGTACAATTGTTGACACACACCGTAAAAGATGTAGCGCGCGAGTCGTTTAAATAAATGGGTGTATATCATAACTTAGTTTTCGTTGTTTTCACTTTTGGTTTCAGGAGTTTACCCAAATTTGGATCTAGGCTTATTAATATTCTTGTAGGGGCTAAACAGTTAAAAAAACTAACAACAAACTAAGACACTGCCTACAATGAACCCGTATACGTCACGTATTTCCCGTGAAACATCGAAACGACACGAAGTCTTGTCTAGTGCTATTATTCTGTATAATTATGTTTGAAAATTTATATATCTCCACGATGCTACGGGTACGTTTTCGAGCAGGTTTTACAGGATCAATGAGCTTTCTTATTAACAACTTCTTAATACACAAAATTCCTATATTTATGTATTATTATGAGCATGAGCATTAGCGAGAAGAGACCTTTACTTAGCAGTGGGTAAATGTGGGCTAAATAGATGGATGGATCTTCTATTAGGAGTGAACGCTTGACCTGTGTTTTTACACAAGCTACCTAGGTACGCCTCAGCTCTGGTGCTCTAGAAACATACCACTTCACTAATCATTACCAAGTTAAGAAATCCTATGACCATTAAAAAAATCATTTATGTTAAATAGACAAGTTCAAATAGTTATAATTGAATATTTATATTGTAATATAGTCATGTTACTGGCACGAGCTACTGTTCTGTCGTAATGTCGCGTGTCTACCTTTTCCTATTCTTAAAGAATATTATGTTGAAAGATATTTGGGTATGCAAATTAAGTGATGTACCTAGGGCAAGGGTGACTTGTCTAATCATATGCAAAACGGATACATTTAATAACACGTTGAGACATGCACAAGGCGTGTGTGGTATCTTAGTACACCGTAATAGTATGTTGTAACTATTTTTGTATTAATGTTGCAGTTATTTTTTAGATATTTATTTCTGAAGTAAACGTATTAACCTTATTAGCACATTAAAATTCATATTTCTTCGTTATTATAATACATTTTCTAAACTTTTACTTTAATATTTTATTACATAATATCAGAAACGTCATGTAATTATATATACAGGTGTATAGATAGCTTTTATCCTAAATAAGGTAATGTTATGATATTAAATAAAAATCCAGGTAATGTTACTTACTTCTGAAAGTTATAAAGCTATTAAATATAATATTTAAGTGGTATCAATATGAAATATTCACTCTAATAATATCCCAATTAAATAATAAAAACCTTGTTACTGTTTTACTTTGTAAACAAATATTTAAGAGATACGCTTAATCTTTTAAAATCTACAAGTATGATACCAAACTTACGTTTTAAAACACCTTTTACAATTAGCTATGTTATTAATTTAATTATATGAAGAATAAGCAATATGTTGTTAAAATATAATATTTATTTTAAATTTTCTGGTCGTAAAGTCTAGACTTTTTCTTAAGTAACACAATCTCACATCTAACTGCGACAATGTTATCCAAATAAAATATGTTCTTTATTTCTAATAATATTAAGAGACAGTATCCATCTTAGGGTACCGGAACATTCGATTTCGGTATGCAAATTAAGAAGACAGTCAACAGCACGCGTCTTTTTCTATTTAAATGTATGCAAAGCTTTTAGTACCTGGAAAAAGGTAATGGTGCAAAAGAAATAATAAATTGTCCGATTCGTATGTAAATGAATGTGGGAAATAATCTAGATATGCGAGTACATGGGTTGGTTTTACCACGAGCTGTGGCACACGACGTCTGGCACGCGCCTTCCATTATTACATTGGTTTTTTTTATCGTACCACGGCAAAGTGACTGGTTTGTACCAGACGCTGAGCACAGTGCAATCCTGTATCATCGGCTACTATCCATCTGCAGTCGCCGCTGTCATGCCGACCTGCTCATATGTCTCTTCACGTTATGTTGGAAGGAATTCAAATTTTATAAAGGAGGGTATACACTAGTCTAGAAACAGTTCTACGGCTTCACAGTACGGCAAAGATAAAACGTAGCAAACTGCTTTGTCCGAGTTGAGACGGAGGTTAACGTAAAGCTGTGGCTCCGGAGCCCAGTCGTGTGGTCCTGTTATGAAAGGCAGAAGCGGGAATTAGATTGAACAGCTCTTCAGAACACTCGTCATAATACAGACGGTAGATAAAAAAGATGCTCAGCGAGGGCAATGCAGGCAGCTGAAGTGTCTATATTATTTACAATGCGGACAGCCCGTCTCTGCAACCTGTCCAGGACATCGAGGAGAACGTTATATACCAGTTGTGCCTTATTCCACGACTTACGTCCTTTTTCAATAACCTATCAATGGATAGTTTTTCGTATCTACATAATAAATATCCATATCCTATAGCTTGAATAGATAAGAGGGAAGCCGATATCTGTCTTAAGAAAAGATATTCTATACCATGCTTTTTTAAAATTCGTCCTGCTGTATGAGTGTGATTGATGGGAATCATTCAAACAAACGAACTTTTTCGTTTGTAATTTATATTAAATATAAGTTGGAGGCCGCAACTTCATTCACGTGAATGTAGTGTTTCGTGTTATTTTTTTAAATGTAAATTTATAATTGCTGCTTAGCTTCTATATAGAAGCATAATGTTATTTCGAATAGATTATTATTACTCTTTGAAAAGTCCTCTACTTATCAATGAAATTCTAGTCAAAATCGGTTCAACCGTTTCGATGATTAGCCCGGGCAAACAAACTGATTGACAATAAGGTAACGTGCAAATAACCTTCCCTAATAATGTGTGTATAACTGCTACTTTGATATTAATAGATCTGTATTACTAAACTGTAACTCGTATGAACTCGTGTAACTCGTATGAATTAATAAATATAGGGAAATTCATCAATAAGGCTTTTTGGGTACTTTCACGATATTAACTAACACGTACAGGCGACTGATTCTCATTAAATCATTTCTAGTACAATATTTTTACCCCTGAACCAAAAAAAAGAATCTGGTGTCGTGTCTAGCATTTAATAATGGACAAACACTAGTTTCATAATTAATTATATTTGGAATTCCTGCTGCACCATCGATCTTTCTATTGAAGCTTTGAGAAGATTGAAATATTGATATTGTTTTAGCAGGGTTATCCAGATTTATTGGTATATTGTATGAAATTATCGCTATTGCTTTCGTCAGCAGTCTGTCTCATAGATACCGTTGATTTGCGGCGTCAGCGCTTCTAGTGTTACCCGGAACTATTTATTGGTCCACTTCGGCGCGTCACCTACCAATCAATTGACGGATGTTCGTTGCGGTATTTGCAAACACTCTTTAAAAATAATTAATAATAGTTGTAACTACTTTGACCTAAATGTTACATCGTAAAAGGTATTAGAATTTATAAATAGCACAATGTTTTATGTATTTAATCTATGTATAAATATGAAAATCATTGTAAATAAATTGTTTATTTTTAAATATTTTGCAATAACCATTGTGAAGGAAGCGAACATTTTGCAGGAACTAAAACAAAGAAGGAAACTATATTTATAACCACCTATGTAGGAGGAACTGGATGTGATAATATATAGCTATTATAGGATAGAATATACTGTATTATGCGACATTATTCAAATTTTGGAAAGAGTACAAAACAATCATTGGTTTTAAAAACAAAATCATTTATACCCTTTTTATTCGCCTAATTGATTAAAACTTTCTATGACTTGTAAAGACCATAACATATTGTGATTTGAGGACGTGTCCCATTGAAATGATCACACGAACGCGGTAACGTTTTTAGTTATCAACTTCATAGTTCAGTATCTCGTTATTGTACAACTAAGAACAAAAGGCATTCAGAAATATGCGTGAGCTGGCGTCGACAGGAAACAGTGACGTGTGTTCAAGCAATGTTTTCACAACAAACACGTCGCAACAATTAGGTTTTCACTCCTCACTGAGTAGGGTACAGTTTTGTACCGGACTCGTGCACTACAATCACTGTTCATTGTTTAAAAAGCGAATGCAACGAAAACTTTAGCTATCTATTCAAATTAAACTTCTTCGAATAAATTAAAAATAGTATTATAATTTTATAGAGCTATTTGAATAATCCGGTTATAATTATCTGACACCTAATTGACATACAACCTTGTATGTAGAATAAAAAAATAGGTAGGTTTACTGAGGAATACTTTTAAGCAAACTTAATAAACCTAATTTTAGTAGTATTAATCCAAAAAACATTGAAATGCAAATTAATTTAGGCAATGTACGAAGTCATTATTTAAAATATGTAAATTCCATTGTGATCGCAAAACTACGAGAGCCGTTACGAATCGATCGATAAATTTAAACAGTGCCCATTAGAATATTATTTCAATCAATAACTTATATATGCAAATGTATAAAAGACGTTTTTAATAATGTATAGTGTTACAATAACGCGACCGTTATCGCAACAATTTAAAATTTCATCAAAGGTGTACCAGAAATAATAATTGATTGAACACTATTGTTGCGAATGATACGTACAGAACGTAACCCTTTCGAATATCGAGAGGTCGGGAGAATCCAAAAATTAACCAATGATAGGTCCAAATTTAATTTTACGACCTGATACCTGCCCTTGGCTGACAAAGACTTCGTAATCAAATTATGCAGCCGATGCGGCTATTGTCGACTGCATGCATAAATTTAAGGCATGTTATTGTAGACACATTGAAGGGTGGGTAGGAAACTCACAATAGATGAGATGTATCGAGGTGGTTATTGAAGGAGATCGGTTCGTATGGGAAGAAGGGTAAGATGATGATACTTATCAGATAATTGTTACCAATCACTGCATCTGGAGATTAGCCTCTGACGATCTAAATGTAAATTATTATCTAAATTAAAATAAAATATAAGAAACGACCTCAGTTGAAGTAATAAAATTTATGGCAGTAGTGTGAATTGTGATATCTCTTTAAAAAGCAGTAACACTATCGTCAAAGTAACAAGCGCCAGTCAAATGTCGGTAACAAATCTAACCCTTAGTGGAAACAACGCGAATATCACATTACAAAAAGTTCGTTACGAAAAGAAACCGTTACTATTACCAAAGGGTATGTATGACAACGCGCAAGAGGGCGATCCAATTTTAGTCAAATTCTTATAGCAATAATGATATGGAGCACGGGCGTTGCATACTTTAGCGAGAGAAAAGAAATTTCGGAGACGTTGCGAACATTGATATGTAGATGAGATGGCACAGGTAGCGAGGGCTGTTATTGAAATTAGAGATATATATGAAAATCGAATATAGCTAGGTATTACTGATCGACGTTGTCGGAATGAAGACAGGTGGCTCGTACACAATGCAACGTAAATATAACTGATGTTTTTTGTTTATTTTCTACAGTTAAATATTTTTACGATCTATGGAAGGAGTTATTTAAGTGAAAACTTACGCTAGGAACGTTTAAAAGATCTGATTGTTAAAAATATTATTTAAATTAAAATGTTCGTTTTATAGTAATTATTGCGATTTATAAATTATAATGAGAGCATAATCGTAACCATACTAGATTCTTACTAATTACAATACTTTTAAAAAATATTGACAAATCGATGCATTAAATGTTTCTATAAAAAGGCAAAGCATGCATGTTACTTGCTTTTTTTTAAAAAAAAAAACTATATCTGTAAATTATTATGATAATATTGAAATGATTTTTTTCCTCAATATTAGAATTCGTTATCACAACATGTAAATCTATTTCGTAGCCAGAATTTTGATCAACATAAGAAAGAAGAGCACAAAGCATCAAAGGCGACACAAGCCATTAGACGTTTTACATATGAAGAGTCCACGCGCGAATTTGCATACTCAAGGCACCCGACCTAAATGTATACTTTATTTATCTAATACTTACAAGTTTTTATATGCATTAGACTACCCACCCTAGTATAGTATGACACGAGTCATAGTATATTTAAAACCAGTACGCGTTAAGGAAGGTAAATCGAATTTGCATAAAGTCCGGCACGAGCTAATATTTTTGCATAAGAAGATAACATTTCTTCGAAGACATGTTTCACATTAAAAAATTGCAGAGGAGGTGTTAGGGTATTTCAAAAAAGGTACGTGAAAGGTTTTATTGATTTGATTATAAGTCCTTTACATTTAGTTTATGGTAATGATATTTAAATTTTTAGAAGATAAGTAAGTAGGTGCTTACTAATTTTTTTTAGAAATTATTGTTTTTGATATGGGCTGGTCATGTTTATACTGATATTATTTCTTCATAGCCTGATAATTTTGGGATGTCGTTAGTTGAAATTATAAATATTTATTACGTTCGGACAACAACAAATAAATCAGTATCGTCTCATGAGGCAAAAGGGGCAAAAGAAAATTTCTGTTAAAAATCAGAGGCAATTTGTCAGTGTTCCGTATCGGACTGAACTCAGTCAATAATAAAAAAATTCTAACTTCTCGTTTTCGGGTAATATTAAACACGCGAAGCTCCGTGGACTATGATTGTGAAGACGGTTTATTTTTATTATTTACTTATGACAGAGTGAAACAACGATGCAAAACGTGTACTAATTGCCGAAAGTTTCATTGCGGATGGCATAATTTAATTTTTAAATTTTGCGCAGCAGTACCGCTTACTTGAAATTTATTTTGCAATCAGCATATATGAATATACGTTGTCTATAATTAATAACCAATCATTTTATGTTTAGAAAATAAGTGAGTTTATGATAATATTTATAAATAAAATCAAACAAAAGACTTACGAAAATATCTGCAAATAAATGTGAAACTTTTATAAGTCAATGAATCTTGATTGAAGTAAAAATATAATAGTACATTTTTAATCGAATTAAGGATAAAATCTATCAATTATAATGATTTTGTTAATGTTATTAGATTTGAAATACGGACATCGCGTCTATCGACGTTAATTCGAATCTCTGCAATGAGTTTGAGCTTTTGGTGATGGAAAACAACGTCATGAAACATCAGCATAACATGCAAACAAGTTGAAAATCTGTCGCCAAGTGCCTATAGGTATATCCTGGTAGCTGAACTTAAGAGCGACTCCTTTCACTAGGCTTAGCATGCTAACATCTCGAGCCACATTGTCATATAGCATCAGGTAAGATTGTGGCAAAGTGCTAAAACCCATAAAGAATTTAAAAAATTAAAGCAATTACAATTACCTCTATCACTCAAATATATTTTATTGACCAATTTTATTCATTAAAATTAATTTAAAATCAACTTTTCCAAAGGAATAAAAACTGTTATTCTGTGTATTTGAATTAAAATTAATTTGGAAGTAATTGAAACACATGGAGATATGAAAATGCCAAGCATTTTAGAATAGAATTGGCATCGTTAGCACTATTTGGAGCGATTTGTTGAAAGCTCGCAAACAACTTCCGATGGACGAATGCTTCAAATATTTTGCTTGTTGGGGATAACACTTTTGATTAGTTAATTTTGATTTCGCTCTCTTTATTTATCTGATAGTTCATAAACTTAAAGTTATTGAATTTTTTGTTGATTAAATATATTTTTATGTCTGTTTGTATTTGATTATTTATGAAAATTATGCAATGGCTTTGTCCTTTTTTTTGTTGAATATGCCATTTTATGGTTGTCTTGTGAAAAAATACTAATAAGCGGTGAACTGGCTCATAAGAATAGAGTGGGCGGAATATTCCTATGTTTATGGTATATCCAACTAGGCCGACGTCTACTCAAGCTAGAATTAATCAAATCATCCAACCCCTACCCACCACTTTCCGATATAATTAACGCTTACTTGTATGTGTGTCTTTACAATACGTGTATACCCACGCTTGTGTGTGATAATGAACGATTATAGGAAAACTCTTTTATCTAATAACCGTTATATGTTTAAAATATTGCGATTCTAAAAGGAACCTTTTTGACTAGAGGTTAAGGTTCATAATTAAAATTAAGAATAAGTTTTTTATTTCAATTTGCTTTTGAAATAAATTGTTGGTGTGTGTTGATGAGTCACATTTTTTTTGTTTCGTGGGTAAGGCGCTAGGGTGCCGCGTGGGGTGGCGCGGCGGTTACCCTTGCCCGTCGCAACCCCATCTTATTAATCAGTGAAGTACCGGACGTCTCTTCACATGTCTGTTTAGTACGGCCGAAGCGTCAGTTCTTATTACATATTCAGAATATGGTGTAATTGAGTACGACATTCATTAAAAGTTGATATTGTCTTTATCTGAAACCTTTAACGAAAAATCCATACAAGCAATATACTTTTCACAATTGAACAACAAAAATGTGTTAAAATCGTAATTTCGGTGTAACATAAGAATATATTTGGATTAATGTAGATACTTTACTAGTTTAATCAACTAAAAATTTCATTTTGATAATGTAATAAAGCGTACCTATTTATAAATTGAAATTTATTTCAAAATGCATGTACAAACAAATTGACTGAAGTACCAAGAAATTTATTTAAAAAAAATACCTTAAACTTAATTTATTACAATATACATAATTAATCTAGAAATTAAAATATTTATTTTTAAAGGTAAACATCCAGTTATTATATATCCAAATCCTTTGAAAAATATTATCAACGAAATTATTAAAACCAAATTTATTATTTTTTCTATTATAGAACTTTCTTACCAATGACAATTCATATTCATAATAATTAATTCAATTTTATAAGTATCTGCTTATTTCCTAAAGCGTTAATGTGAATGTTAATGAAAGTGTTAATGTAAACCACAACTTAATTTAAGTTAAACTTTACAGAAATAATCAACAGTTTTACCATTTCACTTACAAAGGGAATTAAATATTATCAATCAATCAATCGAAGAACAATTCAAACTTAAGTTTGAAATTAATAATTACGGGTGAAATACAATTCCACCCCGTCATTTATGTCATCGAGGTGTCCAAGCCGTTGGTCTCTTGGCCCCCATAATTAACGGCCTTAAACTACCGACTAAACAATCAATAGTCGGACGTATAGGAAAGAACACAAAAGCTCGGTTTGATAACAATCCACACCCCCGTCTTGCCCCCTTCGCACCCCGCACACCCCTCTCATTAATAATATCGACCCCATTCACTAATTATGTGTGTTGCGAATGCATACTCAGGCACTCTTACTCACTTAAACTGTATTCAGGCCGCGACGTTGTCTGTGAATTTTTGTTGAGATTTTTCTTTCGAAAACATGGTAACTCATTAGATTATTTTACCACTTGTATATAGCCGGCTCTACATGTTGGCGCCAACGTATGAAGCCAGATTTAAAGCAAAAGTGTTAATGTATTTTAAAAAGCAAAAGAATTTTCTAGTCACTTATATTATTGTTTTGCATACTTGTAACATTTCCTAAAATTATTTGAAGGTAGGTAATCCTACTATAGTATTATAAATGTGAAATGTGATAGTTTGTATATTTGTTACTCAACCATGCAAAAATGGCTGAATGGATATTGACGAAATTTGGCAGACAGATAGTTTATAAACTGGATTAACACATAGGATACTTTTATCCCGGTAACAATCTGCAGACCACGTAGACGAAGTCGCCGACAGAAGCTAGTACCTACAATATTTATATTTACACAACAAAACACATATAATAAAATACATATATTAAATTAAGATTTCAATATCATAAGTATAAAAATACATACAAACAGACTTGTTTTTTCATTGTTACATTAGAGCAACATATGAACGCACACTTGTAGACGCCTAATGGGCAGTGATAGCCCGCATTAAAAGTATTAAAAGAAAAAATCAATAATATTGAACTCAAGGGAGTTGGATATAGTTATTTTCTTTGTTTCGTGATTGGAACAGATCGCGTGTCGGTCAGCTGTTGTGATTGGTAAAACGTTAATCGGTGTTGGGAGTTCCGAAGATTTTTATTAAAGCAGACTAAAATTCTTTCGAATTGGAAATGTAAACTCTTATTGAAGAAGTTTCTGTTTGTATGATGTGTGGGACTTTGCGCTGAACGTTGTTCATTGTACTCGACTGTCGGGATTGACAGAAATTCCCTGTTGTGTTAATTTCATTTAGCATTAATAATAAATTGAATTTTTGAAAACAAATGAAAGTTTTCTAACTTCTTAAATTGTTGACAATAATATTTTTAATTTTTATGAGTATCCATTTATATTATTCACGCAGCTCCGCGCGCGTTTACACAGTAATTACTTGCGTTTCGTAATTTTATTTTAACTAATATTTTGTCTGTCATTATACTCACCATATAGAAAATTTCTTTAAAATCGATCAAGCCGTTTTTGAGTTAAATCCATACATACAAATGAACAGACAGACAGACCGGCATCTCTTGGAACGAAGTTCCATATCGCGCATTTGACGGATGGCAGCTAGACGGGAAAAGTTTCCAACCCGAGCGACTGTTTTGCTTTATATGTATGTATATGATTTTATTTATAGCTTCACAGTGGCTTGGTACGTATAGGTATGTATGATACTGGTAATGAAGTAATGGTAATAAATAATACTTATTTGAAAAAAATATAATGTTATGAATTAAAACCTTTTTTTAAATATAATTTCATTTTTTTTTCCATTTCTTCATTGTAATTTTTATTTAATAAAACATAATTTATAGCAAAAGTAACTTCCTTCGTAACGGGTGTACCACGAAACCTATCGTTTAAAAAAATTATTAAATGCGAGGTCAGCGAAGTGTAAAATAGCTATCTAGGATAAAATATAGAAAATAAATATAGAAGTTCAAATATATAGAATATAATACAGATAAGTATATTTTATAGCCCAACAGTTTCCTTGTAGATTGGTACATAGATTATTTCCGTCTTTGCATTTGTTGGAATGAATGTTATATTTGATTTGCCTTTCTATTATTTCAACTTATTAAAGTTTAAGTACTTTTAAAATAATTATTTTCTTTCACTCTGTATGAAAAAAAAAAGTCAAAAGTACTATTGGTTTACCACAATATTTCATATTAGAAATTTTCACTTTTAAACATTTCATGAATACACAACAGTTCCAACAAGATTTACAGGGAACTAAGTAACACAGTTTCCAATATTTAAATTAGTATAGTGATGTAACAAGTATTTTAGTAGTAAGTGAGTTAGGAATACGAATGTTTTGGAATAGTGTGCGACGAGTGTATGGGTCGCGTGCGTGCAGCGCGCGTGTGCGAGTGCCCGCTTGAGCAAGGTCAGGGTTGCGATATCAGATCAATGGTCAGCCCTGCTTTGCGAAATAGTCATACTCGATGACTTTTGTTCCGTAGATATTGTAATTATTTAAAACTGGTAGTATTTAATTTATCATTACTTTTTAACCAACTTAAAAAACGAAGGAGGTTCTTAATTCGAATGTATTTTTTTTATGAATGTTCAGCCATAACTTCTTTGATTATGAACCGATTTCGATAATTCTTTTTTCGTTGGATGGGGGGGGGGGAAGGGGGGGGGGGTACCTACCACAAGGATGGTCTGCGCATAGGACTTTCGACTTCGAAGATACTTGATTTTGGTTCTGTTTTTTATTAAAAACTGTTTTATAACTATACTTTGTTCATCATAAGAAAAGGCTTGCATGACGCTATGTCAAATGTTTATGTTTAGTTAAGAATTGTATTGTCGTCTAACCAGTGTCCAATAAACTATTAACGAGAGTGCACGCGTTTTATTTAAAGTTATTGATACAAGTAAAACTAAGCTTTAACGCCAACATATTATGGTCCAAATTCGAACCAGATACCAGTGACGAAGATTTAACCCATCGGCCGTCCGAGAACAATAGATCGAGATAAGAAGTCGATGACTCAAGTTGTTTACGCTTAATATTGGAGTTTTAAATAGATTCATTTCATTACTTTGCAAAGGATTGTAGTTTTTTGTGATTTACAATGGCTACAGAAGTGGAAAAAGCGTTGAACATTGTAGAAAATGTGGCTCGTGCGTTAAAGAAGACCCAAGAGAACTTCAAAAAGTGTTCGAAAAGTAGATTAACGAGAAATTACGTTGAATCACGTCTAGCATGCGTCGAAGAATATTGGAGTGAATATAGGCAAGCCTATGGTGAAATAATACGCAATACTACGAAAGAAAAAAAAGCTTTAATGCCATACATCACCAAGGACGAATATTATGAACACGAAGAACTATATATAAGCTTCAAAACTGAATTGAAAGATTTATTGACATCACTGTCAGTTAATATCAGCGAATCGTTACCCATATCCAATGAGTCACAATGTACACAGGTAGTTCTACCGAAGATACAACTACCGACTTATAGCGGGAATTATGAAGAATGGTTATCGTTTCACGATTTATTTGTAACATTGGTACATAACAACGCAACCTTGAGTAATGTACAGAAACTACACTATTTAAAAACTAGCCTTACCGGGGAAGCTGCATCCATTCTTAAACACATTCAAGTCACGGAGACAAACTACAAACAAGCATGGGACATATTAAAAAGAAGGTATGGGAACAAACGCATAGCTATCAACGCCATTATGAAGAGGTTCTTTTCACAAAAGAAGATAACATTTAGTTCAAGTTTAATTAAGAATTTGCTAGACACAACATTTGAATGTTTACATCATCTCAACAATATGAAGGTTAGTACAGAGAATTGGGATCCACTTATAATATTCGTAGTAGTACAGAAACTAGACTCAGAGACGCATAAAGACTGGGAAGATCATGTCAGCAACAATCTACAGGACTCTGACAGTCTTCCATCGCTAGATATGTTTCGTAAATTCCTTGAATGTCGATTCCGTACATTAGAGCTAACAGAAACAACAAAACCAAAGACAAGTTCTGTTTATCTACGAGAGAAAACATTTCACATTGCAACTAACATTGATAAGATCAAAAGGTGTCAACTGTGTAAAGAAAGCCACACACTGAGTCATTGTAAGGAATTCGGAAAACAAACACCAAGTCAAAGAAGTGAATTTATTAAAACAAACAGTCGATGTTTTAACTGCCTTGCATCTGGACACTCTGCAAGGCAGTGTCGTATACCTACATGCTGTCGATTATGCGGAAGGCGTCATCATTCCCTGCTTCACGAAAATAAGGAGAATAATACAAGTCATTTTACGGGCAATATAGAGAGCAAACATAAACACCAACCCGAAGTGGCCTTACATGCAAGCGTGGAGAAGGTAGATGAAGAAGAAAACGATACAACAATGGTGGCGTCACACATCTCAATTAGACAAAGTACAACATTATTAGCAACAGCATTAGTACACGTGAGCAGCGAACATAATTATAATATTACACTTCGAGCTTTGATTGATCAAGGCTCGCAAGCAAGTTTTATTAGTGAACGAGCTGCACAATTACTCAAAACCAAACGATATCCAATGAGGGGAAAGGTAGTCGGTGTGGGATCAATTACAGAAGATATCAAACAAGTAGTTCAAATTAACATAGAATCAAGATGCGAAGTTTTCAGTCTGAATATTAAAGCATATGTTATGTCAAAACAATTAAGTACCAAAATACCGTCTCATACAATCAATATAAGAGATTGGCCTCACCTAGATGGGCTAGAGCTGGCAGATCCAAATTATTGTACACCAGGGTCGATTGATTTACTTTTGGGTGTAGACGTGTATGCACAAATCATACAAAGTGAAATAATCAAAGGTCCGCCAGGTTCTCCATGTGCACATAAAACCAACCTTGGCTGGATTCTATTCGGGGAAATAGAAAACAAAATACAACAACCGAATTGCGTCCTTGTTATGCATCATCAGATTATAGCAGAAGATTTCTTAAAAACACTTTGGGAGATAGAACAGGATTCAAAGAGGAAACACACGAGAGAAGAAAGGCTTTGTGAAGAATTTTATGAAAATAATCACACCAGGACCAGCAGTGGAAGATATGTCGTGAGATTACCATTCAATACTAATAATCCAATAACACCGAATGGAAATACACGAGAAATAGCGATGAAACGATTGAACCACCAAGAAAAAAAACTACAAAAAACACCTGATTTAAAAGAAGAATATGACAAAGTGCTGGAAGAGTATTTAGCAATGGGGCATATGGAAGAAGTTCCAAAAGATGAATTAAAAAATCGTTCTGTTTACTTACCGCATCATGCTGTTATTAAAAAGGAGAAAGAAACAACGAAAATCAGAGTCGTGTTTGATGCTTCATGCAAGAATGATAATGGTACATCTTTAAATGATGAGCTCATGACTGGACCAGTACTACAAGAAGATATGCGAAGCATAATAATGAGATGGCGTATGCATAAAATATGTTTCACAAGTGATATTGTGAAGATGTATAGAATGATTCTTTTAGATGAAAGGGACATAAACTATCACAGATTTCTCTGGTGTGGTAGTAACAAAAGTAAAGCCACTACCGGACCATCAGATATTATGGACTATAGATTGAAAACCGTTACGTTTGGCACAGCATCAGCACCGTACCTTGCCATAAAAACTTTGATGCAATTAGCAGATGACGAGGGTGAACAATATCCTGAAGCTGCCAAAATTATTCGCGAAGACTTTTATGTCGACGATTTGGCATCAGGTTGCGATTCCACTGAACAGGCGATCCAACTAAGTAAGCAAATCACTATTATACTGCAACGAGGTGGTTTTGAACTTCAAAAATGGGCATCCAATGACACTGAGTTTCTCAAATCGATAGACATCGAGAAAGTCACTACAAAGGCAAATATTGATTTGAAACTAGATGGTACTATAAAGGCTCTGGGATTGTCTTGGAATTTTGGAGATGATGAGTTTAATTACCAACTGCAACTGGAACCCATATCATCGAATATCACGAAAAGAACGATACTATCAGATTTACAAAGATTATTTGACCCATTAGGTTGGATAGCACCAACCATTGTAACAGCTAAAATTTTAGTACAACAATTATGGTTAGAAGGATTTTCTTGGGACCAAGAAATCAGCGAAGATCTGGCAAAGAAATGGAAGTTCATCAGATATGATTTAGAGAATGTTAAGGAAATAAGAATTAAACGTTGGTTAAACACCCTAAACACTGAAAATGATAGAATTACGTTACACGGATTCTGTGACGCTTCTATAAAGGCATATGCTGCTGCAGTTTATTGTCGTGTACTAACTAAAGATGGAAATATAAAAACGCACCTTATCGTCTCTAGAACTAAAGTAGCTCCTGTCAAGACAATTTCACTGCCGAGACTCGAACTCAACGGAGCAGTACTATTAGCCAAATTACTACATAAAGTAAGTCAAGCTATGAGAATCCCGCCACAAAATGTATTTGCGTGGACTGATTCTAAGATTGTCCTAGCGTGGCTTTTAGGAGATCCAAGTAGATGGAAGACATTTGTCGCAAATAGAGTGGTAGAATGTTTGGAATATATAAACAACAGTAACTGGCATCATGTAAGATCAGAACATAACCCAGCTGATGTTGCTTCAAGAGGTAGTACAATCGCAGACTTACAGATGAACAAATTATGGTGGCAAGGCCCACATTGGCTTTTAGAAAAAGAGATAGAATTAACAAGACCTGAGAACAATACTACAGAGTTAGAGAAAAGAAAGATAACACAAATTAATTTTCACCTTACAGAAGATCATGAAAGAGACAGAACAGGAATTATTTATGAAAATTTTAACTCACTTACCGAATTGAAGAATGTTATTGCATATTGTAGAAGATTTCTTTACTATAAAAAATGGGATAAAATAGATAAAGCATTAACTACAGATGAATTGGATAAAGCACTAAAAATATGTATAAAGAAAGCACAACTAGAAAGTTTTGAAGAAGATATAGATAGAATTAAGAAACAAAATACAGTCAAGCAGAGAAGTCATTTAAAATCATTAAACCCTTACCTGGATGAAGACGGTTTACTCAGGGTGGGCGGTAGATTAAGACATGCAAACATAAGTACAGAAAATAAAAATCCTATAATACTAAATAATAAGAATCCACTTACCTTGCTCATTATCGCTGACGCTCATCAGAAGACGCTGCATGGAGGAATCCAGATGATGTTGTCGTTCCTACGGTCTCGATACTGGATTATAAGGGCAAAGGGGTCCGTTAAATCATGTATCTATAAATGCCTGATATGCGCTAAGTTGCGCGCCAAGTGCAGAACACAACTCATGGGTGATCTTCCTAAAGAAAGAGTTAACCCTGCACGACCCTTTCTACATAGTGGTGTAGACTTTGCTGGGCCTGTTGACGTACTCATGTCAAGAGCGAGAGGAGTCAGAACTACGAAGACATATATTGCTATCTTCATTTGTATGTGTACCAAGGCCATTCATATTGAGTTAGTTGGTGATCTCACATCACAAGCATTTATCGGAGCTTTTAAACGATTTGTGGCACGGAGAGGTCGATGCGCACATCTATGGAGTGACCAAGGCAGAAATTTCATAGGAGCTAACAAAGAGTTAGTAGATGCATGGGCCGAAGCTCGCTTAAACTTCCAAGATGATGTTGCAAATTCTCTAGCGCAGGATGGAACACAGTGGCACTTTATCCCACCCTACAGCCCAAATATGGGCGGTCTGTGGGAAGCAGCCGTAAAATCAATGAAATATCACTTGAAGCGGATATTGAATACTATCTTAACTTACGAAGAATTAACGACGCTTTTGTGTCAAATTGAATCTTGCCTAAATACACGACCATTGGTTCCAATCGATGACACAGATGTTGATAACATAAACCCGCTGACGCCTGGACATTTTCTGATTGGTGAAGCACCAGTTATTGTGCCAGCACCAGACCTTAGAGAAGTGAATGTGAACCATCTAGCTAGATGGCAATATATACAGAAATTATTAAGTGATTTTTGGCAAAGATGGAACAAAGAATATCTCACAAGACTACAACAGCGACCAAAATGGATGAAGCAAAGGGCCGAATTCAATGTCGGTGACATTGTGCTTATAAAACATAGCAACATCCCTCCAGGCAAATGGATGTTAGGGCGAATCGTCGCAAAACACCCCGGAGAAGACAATTGTACTCGCGTATATAGCGTTAAGAGTGGAAGTACTGTAACTAAAAGATGTATAAGTAAACTTTGCCCATTACTTTAACAATCGTATTTGTCACTCACTATCTTGGTAATATTTAGATACTTAAAATAATCAATTTCCATTTTTGTGTTTAACTAGTAGCCTCATTCAATATTATATTGTAAGATTTATTTGTCGATGGAAAAGGTTTTAATGACCTTTTGGTGGGCGGCATGTTTAGTTAAGAATTGTATTGTCGTCTAACCAGTGTCCAATAAACTATTAACGAGAGTGCACGCGTTTTATTTAAAGTTATTGATACAAGTAAAACTAAGCTTTAACGCCAACAGTTTATTTATAAGATGTAGCTTAACTTAAATTGGTAGTTGGTTTTACGACAGCAAAATTAATTCTTCCAGTCAATATTCTTTTCGATACGTACGGTGAATTTCCAATTAATTGATTTTATTATTTTGGTCTACTCTACTTTTTAGAAAAATAACGAAAATTCACAAAAATTTGTATACAGGAAGTTAGTTGGGATTTTTTGTTGTGCAATATAAATATTTTTATAAAGTTTATTAGTATCATAACTTTTTCATAATGGTAATTGAGAATCGAAATACATGTTTTTAGGTTATATCGTAATTTTCACGACCTAACAATTTGCGTTCTAGGGACACTGCACGCAGAAGTTCTTATGATGAACAAAGTATAGTTACGTTATTTGGCCCTATATAATGTTGATGACGTATTGTGTGTTATGGTTTGGTTATTATGCATCATCATCACCATCATTTCAGCCGAAAGACATCTACTGCTGCACATAGGCCTCGCCCAAAGATTGTCACAACGACCGGTCCTGTGCTGCCAGCATCCAATGGCTTCCCGCAATCTTCACCAGGTCGTCAGACTACCTCATTTCTGATTTGATCACGCAGAGATACTCCGAACATAGCCCTCTCCATTGCCCTTAGAGTGACCTTAAGCTTTCTTATGAGGCCCATAGTTAGCGATCACGTCTCAGCACTGGCAATACACACTGATCAAGTGGTGGTGGTTAGTGGTCACACTGGTGCACGAGTTATAAATAACTGGGTGCGTCTTGGTTTCACCTGTGTTACATTTATTCAACCCACGCAGCGTTGCCAACGCATTCGTATATCCTGTTGTTGTTCTCAGGTCCCGTATTGGCATATAGTTTGCCAGATTGCTAGACGTTCATGGTAACCGCTCCGATTCTTAGAGTCGTAGCGTAAAGTTACATAACCTAAAACCTTCCTCAATATATGTAATTTATGCCATAAAATAAAATAATAATAATTCAAATGCGACTTGTAGTTCAAGAGATCTACGCGTTCAAACAAACAAACAAACAAATAATCTCTGGAGCTTTATATTATTGGAATAGATAAATAGAAGCCATGAAATTGAAGTTGCCAGAAAAACTCCCCCAACAGTTTTAACAAGCGAGCCACAATCTTGTGAGATCTTTACTTGAACTCTGATATTTTAAAAGTATTTTACCTACGTGACATTGGCATAATTGTGTATAAACATACGTTGTCAATAAATAATAAGAAGAAAAAATAGTTACGAACGAAAAAAAAAGTTATAATATTTTCGACTTACAGAATTCTGATAATTCTATTTTGAGGAAATTTTTATTATTATTGAATTAACGAAAGCATACTGTAAAAGTTCGTGCAAAAGATAATATTGTATTTAAATTTAACATCCACTTTCAAATTGTTTCAAAGAGATATGATAAAAACATTTGTCGACTTGTTACATTATTCAGGTATTTAGGACATAGCATTGAGCCTTCACGTTTCTAATTCAATTATCATAGTACACAATGATCATCACTGCATTCTACAATATTTCTATTCATAATATATTTATATCAACTCAATTTATATTTACAACTAGCTGTGCCCGCGGCTCCGCTCGCGTGTACTGCACATTGTCGGTGACCCGCTTCCACCAACGGAGGTCGCCCGTCAGATATTTTAAAGATAAAATTGCTTATTATTTTATTTACGCTAAACTAAAAGTAAAGGAAAATAAAAGTAGCCTAAGTTACTCCTCATAACATCAGCTATCTGCCAGTGTAAGTCTTGTCAAAATCGGTCAAACCGTTTCGGAGATTGCCCGGAACAAACAGACAGACATTTTTTTTGTTATAATTGTTTACTAAAAAGATGTTATTTTTACATTATAAATAGACACTTCAAGTTTATTTATTTGTATAGATAACGAATTTTTTATTTAATATGTTTGACTATATACATACGAACAGATGTACAACAAAAGCACACAAAAAGGGCCAGCCTGTCGTTTACTAATAGAAACTGTATAATTAATCAGTCGATTAATCAGTGTGACGAATAAAAACAGTGTAATGACCCGTTTCCTAGAATCGATCGGCATGACGTCATCAATATTCGAATGCAAAGTCATTGTACCGTCGAAACTTGATTAAAAAAATGCTATCGATAAAATTAAATGTTACTAAAAATTTATAGTTAAATTTGGTGCCATGAGTTTATATCATATACATTATTTCCCAAAGGTGTTTCCCTGGCAACGCCATAACTCCGTCAATTCTTGATCAAAATTAATGATTCAAATATCATTTTAAAGCTTGTGTTTCTCGCTATTGACGAAATATTGCTTTCGTGAAAAAAAAAATATATTTGAAAGTTTTTTCATTACAAATGCCATCTGTTGGTTCTAATACAAATATGTTCAAAGCGACATCTTTTAGCAATCTCTTAAATCTAACATGCATCTTACATTATTTATTATGCGAGATATTTTCAATAGTGTTTTGTATTATTTGCATATACGTATAGATATATTTACTGCAGGAGTGACCAAACAGTTTCTCGAGATCGTTCTGTCGAAATTTCCGAAAAGTATAAAATATCTTAAAAGTTTTACGGCGGCTACACACTAAAAGCCACATAACTAAAATGGGCTATTATTATAGATATTTTCTGATATATATACATCTCAAAACTATAGATTCTGAACTCAAATTTCAAATAAAAAAGAAAAAGAAGCAATAGGTTGGCAGTCGATCACTTGCTAGCTAAATATTTTGTGGTAGATCGCTGACGCTTTAAGTTTGTGCACCCCTAATGCATACCATCATACCATTACGCCTGTACCCCCGAAGGGTTAGGCAGAGGTGTACTATGTACTAATATACACCCACAGTTCGCCATGTATGTTTTTATGTCCCATGTAATAGGGGGCGAGCGTATTGCCATTAATTGGGCACAAACCCAAACTCCGAGTTGTTACTGAGAATTTCATAGAAAAACCCAATAACACTTTGCTCGACCTGGGAATCGAACCCAGGACCTCGATCATAGCAGTCGCGCTTACGACCACTAGGCTAATAAGGTACCCCTGATGGTAGATACTATATTTTGCCTGTTTAAGCACACATTATTAACAGCTATATTTAAAAGCAGGGTGTGTGTTACATCAGCGGTTCTAAATTATGTTTTTTCCTGTATCTTTTAAATGTTATTTTGACAACACAAGAAAAGTATTTTATTAGGTGTATGAAAATGCCATAAACCTGATTGTTTTTCTAAGAGTTTAGTTTTTAACTATTTGTAATATGTGGAAAAGTGCTTTGAGCATGTAGTATTTATAGTGCGATTTTTTGTTATAAATATACTGCGTTTTAGTAATCAATTTGACTATAAACGTCGCGAGGCGCGCGGCGCGGCGCTCCAAAGTGTGTTCGATGATTTGACAATCGATAAAAAGGTTCACGTGTGCTAAACATTACACACGATAGGGTGGCGTCTGCTTCTCGTAGGGAAGAAAAAAATGTGAAAAGCAATCAGTGTGGCATAATTAGTGCGTTGTAAGTGTGGGGCGCGTTGCCATGGTAACGGCATCGATGCCGATACCCGATGCTTACCCGACACTTTAATTAACAAAGTTATTAATCCTAACTAACAACAAATGTTCGATATCTATTGGCATAAAAAAACAACAAAATTTGACTACCGCACATAATTATGTTGGTTGTATATATGTAGTTTTTGTTATGGAGTTCAATTTAAATTGAACTAATTTAAATTTAGAATTTCGTTTCTCTCTGTTGACATTCACTGGGTTTTAGAAATATGCACTCATGTTCTATTTATAAACATTAGTTTGGTTATTAGGTAGGTGGTTATAACTTTTGTAGGGTTTAAGTAATTAAGTCTTTTAAAGTCTTAACTCAGTTATGTGGGCTCACTGTAGTTTCACTTGTGTCTTACCGATAAACGATTATTGAGCAGTTAGGATGGTCTCTCCTAGACAGACACCAGAATTCAATAGATACGTTTATAATTGTACGAAAGTTATAAATAAACTATATACAATTTTTTTTTAATATTGGAGGAGAAATATAACATTATCTGAATACAATTATTTTACTTTGTACTATTGTTAATTGTAACCAAAATTATGGTGGCCATAGTTAACTTGCTTTTGTAGTTAAATATTCGATAATTTTATTGCCGAAATAATATAATTACGGTCGACTGGCAGGACGGATTGGCCTCGACCGGAAACGCCAAATTAAAGGAGAAATTAAAGCGGAAACATTTGGGCTGCCGCTGGCAAGATGGCGTACTGCCGATTATCGTGTCTGTTCGATTTATGAATTATAATTATAATTATTGTCAACATTGTAAATTGTGAAGTCGACTGTAATAAATTTGAGTTTAAAATCATTTGTACACGTAATAAGAGTCATAGAGTTATCAATACTTCATATGTATAATTGATTAATTGTAATGTCTATTTTTTAATACTAAAATAATATGTGGTTTCAGATTTATAAAGAAGTTGATAAAATAAATTTCCTATCATTTTGCTACTATTTGAAATTAAGGGGTTTTATCACTGTCCTATACTAATTAAAAAAAAAAAAAAATTAACTTGCCTTCGTATCTATTTGTAAGTAGTAAGTAAATATTATATTATCGATAGGTTACATTCAGAAAAATTACTCAAGTTAATCCGTAATGATAATGTTTAGAATACCACCTACTTAAAACATTTATAACTAATAACTATTGTTGGATATTTGTCGGTATGAATATTTTTAACCGTACTATAGACCTGCTGAAGACTATTGACAGGGCGCGAAATAAAGGTGTAATCTGAAAAGACCGTCTCGCTCGATCTATCTGACGATTCGTAGTTCTTCATTCATAGTAGGTATTCGTAGTCTGACAGTATTCTGTTAATACTACAACCGCACGGGACGGGTGGTTAACTTCGCTTCCGCACACCCGCCACGTCCACCCTCTCCCGCGGCAACCCAAGCCTAGGTCTGTTCCCTCGATGTGGAGCCCTTGAGTCTAGCAGCCGCTCGCGTTATACAGTGACACTGCACCTGCATTTTCTAGCAACCAATAGACCCCGTTACACTGCACACCACACAGCTACATAGGTTCTTTAAGGGACCTTTTCTTCCTTTTTTGCACTACTAATTAGATAAAAATTAACAGATCACTAAATACATATACACATGTTACTTACTTCCTCCCAGGAGGCAGAAACCTGTATATATTATGTATAGTAAGTTCCAATTTTTACGGATAGGGAAATTAGCCAGTTAGCAACTTAATTGCAACTACAGTGACAACCCAAACCGAGGTTCGACCACTTTGGCACCCTTGAGCATTCTGCAAATCTTTGTGGCTGCGGTTCACCAAGCCACGGCGAAGCTGTAAAAGCCGTCTGAGGCGCCTGGGCCACTATGGCTAAGAGTATAGTCAGATATTTTAAAAAAAATTGACGCTATGGTTGGTGATAACTGTCAGGATTTAAAACACATTGCAATTGGTAGCAGTGTAAGCTATATTTACATCTAAGCTGAATGAATATATTAATTTTATAAACACTTAATTTAATTTACTGTGACGGTATACCGTTATAAAATGTAAAATAAGGTTATCATTATATTAATACGTGAAGAAAACATTTTATATACCTTTTTAAGCGTATTGCGTGCACGGAAGACCGTGAGATTTGGCATGGTTAAAGTTTATATGGAGAAGGAGTGCAGAAAGCTAAAATTTATCTATAATATCTGTTACTAATATATTAAATTAAATAAATTAGTACTGCGAATCCTAACCCGACCATTGTCATTGAACTTAGACCTCCCAAAATATGGAGGTTATCACTCAACGAAAAGTGACAGCAAGTGATGTAGATAATACCCATTGTTTAGGTTAATGAATACGGTATATATGCCTATATTACGTAATTTTTGTGACATAAGGAAGTATTATATTATATTGTGTACTTTTTTATAATTAGAATATATTCTTATTACTATTATTATTGCAAAAGGTGGCTATGCAAGCTCGTAATGTCCTGAATCGCTTGTTAGCAGTAAGATGTACGAGTATTGTGGTCGTAAACCAGGTTAGAATGTATACCTAAAGCTTATATTTTTTATTTTAACATACCCAACGATCCAGAGTAAAAAATAATGCTTTAGAATTTTTAAGTAAAACATTTTAAACAAAATTAAGAATAAATATAAAAGTGTTTGGATTATGCGCTTAAAGAACGAAGTCGAAGGTTGCGTGTTTCAATAGTCGGAGTGACTTCAAACTTTGTAATATCCAAAATTAACTGCGAAGTTTGATTTAGAAATAGTTCTGAGAACTTATTTATCTTTCTAGATTAAGTTCTAGGTGATATTTATAATTAACGGTGAACATGGAATAAGACATTATGTTGGCATATACATAGTTACTTTATTATATTAATAAATCTGTAGTTATGACGGTAGATGTAATTTGTTCAAGTAGATGTAATTAAAATGAAACGGATTTCGATTAAACGAGATGTACATGTAATTCTGCAATTGATAGTCTGTATGGATTAAAAATAATATATGTAAAAGCAAAATTACGAGCTGAAAATATTTATTGCGTAACTAACGTATATGGATTCGCGGGCACACAGCTATTATTTGAGTGTAAAAAATTAATATAGAAACACATCCACTTAATAAAGTTTTTAATGCTTATTTAAAACATCGTGATGAAACCATTGCACCGTGGTAAGGTTTTTTTAAATGCCTTGGTAGCTATCTACCATCCTTTTGCCTTTTAAAACCAATTGCCAAGTACCTATAAGTGTGTTCCGGCAGCTCACTTGAAAGCCAGTTTCCCCACTAGACTTAGCGTGGTACACTTAACATCAGGTGAGATTGGGATCAAACGCTAAAACCTATAAAGAATAATAAAAAAAACTTAAAATTCCTTAATTCAGTTTAATAATTGGAATCTTATTATTAATTCAAATTGGAAATTAATATACTAATGTTATTGAGACTTTAAAAATAGTTAACACAAATACACATACATACCTTTAAAGGAGTGATGACTGGGCATGTTATCATAGCCATAGGTCGTTATTTCATCAGCTTCATACATACATACATACACACAACACTTTTGTCTATTTAACAGTCATAAGTTTAACAGTTGTTACGTTATTAAAAAAACTGTTTCTGCGATGAGAAAATTAATTTAAAATAAATAAATAAAATGTATTTTTTATTTGAATTATGAACAGTAAAGAAGGATCGGCATGAAGAACAGAAATGGCTAAACAGTAAAAGTTTGCTATTTATATTATATTATATTAATTTGACCATTTGATACTTATGTTTGAAATCCATACAAAGAAGTGACGTTACAATATATATCGGCATTCACTACGTACTTGCAGTTTTATTTTCATTTAATTTAATTAATTATAAAACATATGTATTAATTTACTGTTACTAGTATGATAAGTTATAAACAAATTACAGTATAATATTTAAAATGATGACAGTAAACAGAACCAATGAATATTTATAATATTGTTTTATATTCTTTATTTATAACAATGAGGCTGTCTAGACTCATTTTGTGATTAATTTTTAAAGAAAGGTAGACAACAAATTTACATTACTCCAATCTGAGAAAGATATTTCATCGATTGTTTTATAGTTAAGTCGAGATCTTTCGACGCGGGCACGACATCGGCGTGCGCTGGTCGCTTTTATAAATCATATAAAAATAAATCACTCATGAGGTTAAAATGTGAAATACTTTCTCTAAACAAAAGGGTATTGTGTATGCAAAAGCGCATTCCGATTCGAATATTATTCGTCGCCTGCTTCCCACCCTGAATTTATTTTTCTTATTCACCCAAAGAACATTATACAAAATCGCGATTTATCGATAACTTTTATATAAAAAGCGTTCGTGTCGTATGATCACGATTGCTGTTTTAGCCTAAGATGGCAATAAAATATATTGGTATGGAATAAGGGAGCATATATATAATGTTCGGTTTGCAGTATTGATGTCTAAACGCATAAACTAGAAGAAAATTTGGTTGCTATATGACGTCACAAGTATATAAAGGTTGTCGAGGTTTTTCAATTGAATAAATAAATCCGAAGTATGATTAAAATTTATTCGAAAAGCTTAATTTAAGCGCTATATTTTATTTTATATTGATTTTAAACGTTTACGCTATCAGATATTATAGTCATCTAAAAAAAAATGTTTTTCATGATTCTGGGAGCGTCTGGGGTTATTTATTATACTAAAATATACGAACGACATTTTCGTATTTTGAGTTTGATAACCGTGAAAATAAAACAATATTTATTACTGTTTCTTTTTCGAAAATGTAAGCTTGAACCGTATATTCATAAAAATATTATTTACATATTAATTACTTTATAGTTAACTTTTTTATATATAATAATCAAGATTTATTAGCATTATTTTGATGGGTTATAAATCATGCGCAGGCTAATTAAAAATGCCCTTTTCAAAACGAAATAAGCATCTGTGAAGTGGCTAACCTGTGGAGATAATTTACGATATCTCATCCTCCATTCGCACATAAACTTTCTAATTTGTAGTCCCGGACGACTGTTGCAAATGTATCGGGAACTAATAAAAACAACACCTCGTGAAAACTATAAATGTATATTTCCAACAGTGCGTGTTCAATTTAGTTCTGACCACACCCGAAATTGGGTGATAACCGACATTTAAACTCTGTCAAAGAAGCAATTAAAGGGTTTGATGTTGTCGTTAAATTGTTAATTTATTTTTATACTTTAAAATATATTAGTGGCTTAGTATGTCCATGGACGTAACTATGTTCGCAAATCCAAATGATTTTGTCGGTTCCTGCTTGGTTTTATAAAATAGATTCATTTGATAAAAATGTATATATTTCAACATAAGATTTTATTTCCAATACGTTTTCGTTTTTTATTGCATTTCAATATTATTAAATTCATTCATTATTACCTTTCACATGAGCTATTCCATTTATTTTTTTACTTATTGCAAACGAAGAATTATATTTATTAATATAAATGCCACCTTAAAGAGACTTTATATTAGTTGTACTTAAACTCAAAATGATTTTAATGAAATCAGTTGCTCAACTCAAGTAATATAAACAGTGTATTTACCTTTGCAGTACAATAACAAAGAATGAAATATTCACTTCAAAAACGTTCGAAATACGATTATCCCTACGAAACCAGTAATTTATTTTAAAGCTCGTAAAATCTCATTCTGTAAGCAGTAAAAGTAACATTTTAGCAATGTTGCTAACATGAACCGAGATAATTGCAAAGCGTTAACTCAAAGCGCGCATTCAGAAAAACACTTTTTAAACTTTGTCGCGATATTGTAAACTAACCGCTTTTAGGAAAAATTGATAATTACTAAACATATATTTATATAACATAATATCTGCTACAAGACACGCATCCTAGCATAAACACACACGTGAAACTTAAAAATTAACTTTTGCTTATCACACGCGTAAGTATTTCACATAACAACCAGTTATATTAACTAAAAAGGAAAGAAAAATAGTAAAAGATCATAATGAGAAAAGTTACTTTGAGAATATACGGAAGTTAATTAGAAAAGGAACGTTAAAAACAACCGTAACTGGTGGCGAAGTTGGCCGTTCTAGCGCGGCCAATGGTACAAAGCACTCACACAGGCAACCCCACCGCGACTCTAGGCATTTGCATACCGCCCGCCCAGGCGCGCGCCGCCGCCCAGCCTGAGCGACAGGGACAGAACTCGGCTACGACAGCCATGTACACTACAAAATCCTTAATTTTAAAATTATCATCATTTTTCGAATTCAACATTTAAGTTCTTCAAGTCGTATCATATTTAGTAAGCATAATTTTTCATTGTGTATAAGGGGTGTATTTATTTATGCAAATGAAGGTGTCGCGCGATGAAAAGGATGAAAGTAAATTTATCGCCGTCGTCGAGTTGGATGCGAAGCTTGATCACTTGGAAGACAATTTGAGCGACGGAAGAAAAGGCATGAACGGTCTAAGATGCGGCCGTAATCCTTTAATGACCATATTTTCATGATTGATTGTAACGTGCGTAATGTTGATGACACTAAAGTATATAAATCTATTTAAATCGCATTTATACAGTGACTAGCTACATGTAGGAAAATTCTTACTAATCCATACAATAATATTATAAATGCAAAAGTAACTGTGTCTGTCTGTCTGTCTATTACGTTTTAACGCCTAAACGGCTGAATCAATGGCGATGAGTTTCTTATAGAGATAGAGTGGACCTTGGAGAAGGATATAGGTAGCTAGAGTCGCAAAAAAAAAAAAAAAATAGAATAGGGGTGGAAATGTGAATGGAAAATCCATCATTTCTAAAATTAAGGATATAAAATCCATATTTATGCATTTGGTAAGAAATAGTGTTTCGCGATTTTGAAAAATCATCCCTCAAAGCGGTGCGATAAGGGACGATTTCAATTATTTTTAATCTTTGTATCTATAGACAAACCGATGGATATCTACACCGTTGGTAGATTTTCGATATTTGTCGGAAAGATAGCTTGCATCATATCATACAGCATCATCATATAAAAGTACCCAAGACATGTTTAGAAACCTTAAAATATACCCAGCTTAAAAATCTATATTCTATGCAGACGAAGTCGCGGTTACCAGGTAGTATATTTTTATATTATACATGCGAAAGTGAGTTTATTTGCTTGTTACTTAATCACATAAAAACTGCTGAACGGATTTGGATGGAATTTGACAAAAAGATAGCTTACAACTCAAATTAAAACATAGAATACTTTTAATCTTGATACAGACGCAATTCTGAAGCCCACGCAGATGAAAACGGGGGCACAGCTAGTGATATAATATTTTAATTTTTTGACAGTAACTGTTCAAGTCCGATATAAAATAGCTGAAGTTATTTACTATAAATTATTTATCAAAGATGTTTTTATGGCATCAACGACATATCTTTCTTAATTCTTCTTCAAAATTAATTTATTAAAAATCATTTTTAAAGCTTATGTTTTCCGCTATTGATGAAAAATAAACATGTAGTACTTTATTCGGTTTAGACAGCTTTTAGATTGTTTAAATTTAATAACGTGCGAAATATTCGCACGGATTAGTTAAGTATAAGTAATATAATTATTATATTAGTTGTTACTGAACGCAGAAAGTCAGGTTTGACGACAGCAAGAAGAAAATTTATTAGTAAGGCTGTATTCGTGTAGTATCGGAGCTTATAATGTGACTTTAACCGGTTTTATAGTGAGAGCATTGTTGTTACACCGCCCATAACAATGTCATATTTCAGATCGCCAAGTGTAAGTATATAGCTCTGAGTGAAATACAAAATAATATCACAAGAATATAAACGTTTATTAATTTTATAATTCTATTTTTTAATTTTCAAGCAGATTAATTTAATTAAAAAGTATGTCAAATGTACGTATAATGTACGTACAATACAACAAACAACAAATAACAATCTAAAAATAAAATTAGACCAGTGCCCAACAACGTTTCTATTCATCAAAAACTTACACTACTTTATAAATTAAGACAATAATAAAAAGTGAAGTAAGAGAAAGTGAAAATAATAACAATGATATTATCCCAAATTGAACAGGAATCCAAAAAAAGAAAATCCAAAGGTAATTATTATGGAACCGTGTATAAGTAGTAGGTACCTAATTAATTGTACGTTGAAATAAACCAAACTATTAGTGCACATAAAATACTTGTGGCATTCAATTTATTTTTACATTCCATCGTTACATTTATATAATTTTGTGTAAATATTATAAAATCTTTAAAACAGAGTCATAAAGATACATTATAAACTATTTTTCTTATCTCGTTCTATTGAAACTGAAAAAAAATTAGATTTTACCATTCACTTAATGAAAATACACAACAGACAATAACATTGTAATTACGACGACTAAGAGATTTATTGCTTGAGGATAGGAAATAAACCACACGTGCCGTGACGTAGCCATACGCTATAGGTACAACCTAGAAAGGCAAATGATAACAGAGAACTTTGTGTCTTATTAAGACGTAATTATTGCTAATTCTACGAAACAAAATACACAGTTAAACCATTTTAGTTGTGGTTCTATCGCGTGCATATGCATTCTTCCCCCGATGTGTGTGAATACCACGAAACCAGAACGTGTATTAGTTAATTTTTGCGCAAAGCTAGTGCAAGAGAGAGGTATGCTCATTTACAAACAGTTTGTGTAGGAGTGAAAGAGTACGATATACCGGGAGTTAATTAATGAACGTGGAAGCTTGCGCTCTTTATTGCTTTCGTGGCTGGACGCTGAAACGTCGACGGTTAAGGAGTTTTTCCGCTGAGAAAATACTGCTATGGGAAGATAGTGTTTGTTTTTCATGCTATTCATATCTGCAATATTTTAGCAGTTTATTTTTACAATTGCAGTGAACTGTTTTAATGTATGAAAACATTTGGAACATATATAACCACGTAAATATTTATGCAAATTAAAACTTGGTAACTCAAGTCTTTATGATCATTCATAGTGAAATCATTCTCATATTGTAGTAGAAATATTTTTGGAGATTTACTTGGGACAACCTGACTGGTGAAATTCACCCACCTTACAGAAGATCGCAGCTAAATAAACTTGTGTTGTGTTCCTGCGGTAAGTAGGGTTTCTAGACTTCTTTAGGGAAAGGTCGGCAACGCGCTAGTGATACCTTTACGTTATAAGCGTCCATAAGATACGGTAACCGCTTACCATCAGACAGGCAGTACGCTTGTAGCCCCCCACCAGCCTGTTGTATAAAAAAATAAATTATAGGGCTATCATAAAATTAAAAAAAGTAAAAGCTTAGATATTTTATATATCATCATCAAACTCGTTCCTTCGCATCATACAAAATTACCACCAATGCAAACTTAAAAAGTTTAATAGTGGAAGTATTTATAATATACTAGCTGGTACCCGCAACTTTATCTGCATATAATACCTACGGACATTTAAACAGGGAATATGTTATGATATCCCTTTTCTAAACATGTCTCGGATACTATACATAAGTACATATAATGCAAGCCATGTCTCCGACGAATATCGAAAATTTACCAACGGTTTAGTGTAGTCCATAGATACAAAGATAAAAAATAATTGAAATAATTCCCTTTTGTACCGCCTTCAAGGTGATTTTTTAAATCGCGGAATACTCTTTATTTCTTACCAAACGAATAAATATGAATTTTCATGTCCCTAATTTGATAAATGATGAGTTTTCCATATCTATAAACTTTCATCCCCTATTTTACCCCTTTAAGGTTTATTTTCGTGATAATAGGTAACCAGCCAAAATTCATCGAAATTGGTTCATCGGTTCAGTCGAAAAACATAACAGACAGACAGAGTTACTTTCGCATTTATAATATTAGTATGGACATTAATATCCACGCAAGACATAAAACAAGACTGCCAACGTACAGTAATTTCCGAAAAAAAATAAAATTAATTAACACAAAGAAATAAATAAACTTGCGAGGTTATTACATTCATTAACAAGTGGTAAGGGTTTTATTAGAAGAAAAACCATCCACGAGGAGAAGACAATACACTCAGTTAAGACGGCTCCTTAAGTGGCGGACAGACATTGCCGCATTTTCTTAATTTCTTAACCACTACACTCGCACGCAGCGGGATGAAATTAAGAAAACATTCACCACGTTGTATGGATCTACATTTATTTTTATTTTCTGTCTTCATTTATTTATGAAAGACTTCTAGTAGGAAGCCGGTATAAACAAGGAACATGAGAATTTGTTATTTATTAAGAATATATTTTTAATAATAACAAATGCAACATTTTGAAGGTTTTCTGTCATTTTCAGTTGTTTTAATACAATATGAAACAATTAGCATTTATTAGGTCCTTACATATGAAATTAGCGTTTTGTCGTACTGACCACTTTGATCTGAAATATCTACTCTTTGGTTAAGAATTCCAAATTCAAATTTATAAATTCATTTAGCTGGTACATTTCAGTTTTGAAAACAGTCATTCATTTGTTTTTCCTCACTATTTTTTCTTTGGAGTCGCTTATTACCGCACAATGGAAAACATGAAATATCGGTATATTTACGAGTACGATTTCTACCGTGGCACCAGTGCTGCAGAAACAGCTCGAAGGATTAATGATGTGTACGGCGCTGGTGTCGTAAGAGAAAACACGGTACGTTTTTGGTTTCAACGTTTTCGTTCTGGAAATTTCGACCTTCAGAACCAACCCCGTGGACGGCCGGAGACCAAAGTGGAAAATGAAGAATTAAAGGCTATTGTGGAAGCGGATTCATCACAAAGCACTACAGACATAGCTGCAGGCTTCGGGGTATGTGATAAAACTGTATTAATCCACTTGAAGCAAATCGGGAAAGTAAAAAAAAAACTTGAACGTTGGGTACCTCATGAATTGAGTGAATCGAACTTGTAAACATGCGTCGACTGCTGTGTTACTTTGCTCAACCGACACAATAATGAAGGGATTTTAAATCGAATCATTACTTGTGATGAAAAGTGGATACTGTACGACAATCGGAAGCGTTCGTCGCAATGGCTGAACCCTGGATACCCAGCCAAATCCTGCCCTAAAGGAAAATTGACTCAGAAAAAGTTACTTGTGAGTGTTTGGTGGACTAGCGCTGGTGTCGTTCACTTCAGCTTTCTAAAATCTGGCCAAACGATTATGGCAGATATCTATTATCAGCAACTGCAAACCATGAAGGAAGAACTAGCTGCTAAACAACCGTGATTGGTCAATCACTCTAGCCCTCTGCTGCTTCACGACAACACAAGACCACACACTGCACAACAAACAACCACTAAGTTAGATGATCTACAAAGGAATGTCTGCGACATCCACCGTACTCCCCGGACCTTGCTCCAACAAATTAACATTTTTACCAGAATTTGGACAACTTCTTACAAGAAAAAAAATTCAACTCCGATGTGGCAGTCCAAACCGCCTTTAAAGAGTTTATTGATTCTCGCCCCATGGCTTTTTATTAAACAGATCAATGAACTACCTATGAGATGGTAAAAGTGCATAGATAACAACGGTGTATACTTTGATTAATGAAATATATTTTACAAAAAAAAAAATATTTTATATTCCTCCCGTACAAAAACGCCAATTTAATATGTAAGGACCTATATTAAATTTTTTATTTTACCATAACAACATAGATTAATTTCTCAAACTTTAAATAAAATTAGCATTTATTTTGTTTGAATTTCCCTCACGAACATAAAATATTATTCGTGATTGTATGACACCCGGACAAGACAAAAAAACAACAACTATGATCTTAATGTATTCTATTTTATCTTTCATGACAGCTCCATCGCCCAATTAACTTGTTTTACAAATATTTTCAATATAGATCATATGGAAATTTTACAGTTTTTAATGTAGGTACCTTTTTTATTATGTTAGCGTTATATAGTTATATATAGCGTTTAAGGTATATCTGATTATTTTACAGAGCACATACCTTCACTACTCGTGCCACTGTGGAAGGAGCTAAAATATTTTGCAATTGTGTTTTTTTTTTTGGCAACATAATATTAATTATTTATTTATTAGTTTAAAAATATCAGCAATTCAAGATTTTATTATAAATTTTATATAGGTGTATAATAAATGAAAACCGCATTCGAGATCGTACATGGAAATATATGTCAAACTACTTATGATTGTAGATATCTTTTTTTTTTCGATCTGACTTTATTGTTAGCCTGAGGGGCCCTATCCTAAAAACAGAAACGCTGATGGCTTTTACAGCTTTACCGGGCTTGGGGGCGAGCGCTTAAAGCACTCAGTCGAGAAACCGTGGGCAACAAGCGCCCTATGGTGCCAAAAGTGCCGGACCTCAGCTTGGGCTCTTGCCGCGATTGCAAAGATGTCGTGACCTGACTAATTCCCTATCCGTGAAATTCGAGCTGAACTCTAACATAGGCATATAGGCAGGCATATAACTATCTATACATAGTATAAAATGGAATCGCTGCCAGCTCTCTGCCCCCTATGTACGCTTAGATCTTGTAAACTACGCAACAGATTTTAATGCGGTTTTCACTAACATTTAGATTTTTAGATTTTTGGGAGCTTACATGCCTTGCGCTGGCCAAACCTTATGAGATATATCAAAGTAAATTTGTAAAGAACGGCTTCAAAAAACCTAGAACAGGCCACGATAATATATGTCTATCTCATAAGGTTAAATAATAATATTAATAATAAATAATAATAAATTTGTGTTTGTTATGAAAGAACGAAAATACAAATGAAGCATGCCCTGATACCCAAACTAGGAAATCCTGTATCTTGGATACCAGGTTTTTTACAATCTACTAGAACACAAAACAAGAGAATAAATAAATAAAACAAAAATGAAAGTCCTCGTGCGGCGTAAAAAAATTACAACAAAAACATTATTCTCTATTATTCTACTTATTTCTATACTATTTGAATACCTAATAAAAATAAACTTATTATAAACTGACTACCTTATGAGTGTACGAGAAGTGTGTGTGTGTGTGTGAATGCGTGGGTAAATATGAATAGGAAGATGGTTGTAAGTTAGAAAGAATCACAGTAACCATTTATATTTTTAGATATAATAGTTAAAACTATTGCGTTATTTGCGAAGTTATTTAATCCCATTCAGTATTAATCTTTATCCAGATAAGTTTGTTTTTGGGCATTTAATATACATAAAAATTGCCATTCATACTTATTCATATAATTGAATACTGTGGAAGATATCACGAATTAATAATTACGCGCGATCTAAGAAATTCCTCTCAGCAAAACCGGTTGGCCGGCCCTCCCCATTTACGATAAATTGCGCATCGCGAGCTAAGCGCGCTATTCGTAAATATGCAGTTACATAACATAGCATCACCCCCCCCCCCCCCCTCCCATTATGTACAACATTGGTGTCCAGGGCAGAAAAGATTGCAGATTTTGCAAAAGTGCGGACGAAACTCCAAAGCACCTCTTGTGTGATTGTGACTCACTAATACCTAAACGTAACCAGATTCTGGGTAAGCACGTGCTGCTCCCAGAAAAGGTTCAGTTGCTCTCTGCCAAAAAAGTCCTGCAGTATATTAAAGCTATAGGACTTGACGGGGAGCTTTAGCGCCCGTATTCCCGAAGAGTTAGGCAGAGGTGTACACTCACAGTTTTCCGGTATGTTTTAAGTTTCAGGTAATAGGGGGCGAGCCTATTGCCATTAATCGGGCACAAAGCCAAACTCCGAGCTGCTACTGAAAAGTTCATAGAAAACACTAAGAACACGTTACGCGATCTGGGATTCGATCCTAGAGTCCCATGCATAGTAAACGCGTTTAGAACCACTAGGCTAATAAGGTAGTTATGAACTATCAATATTAAAGTTATAAACTCTAAATTACGTTATTTAAACATAAAATACACTACTTTGTAAATTGTACCCGTGCGAATCTGGGGCGGGTCGCTAGTAAAGTATAAACGAACAAATCCAAAATGACTGCTTATCAAATATTTTGCATACCTTTATAATAAAAGCCGAGGTTCTAACAACTATACTGAAATAATTAATTAGTTAGTTATAATAGTTAGTTATTTAGTAATAGTAAGTAGTTTAATAACTAGTTGGTAATAATAAATCAGTTAATTATACGTGTATATCTATTTGCACATACATTGATACATGTGACGTTAGATAAACTCAAGAGTCATATTTTAGTGGAATGCAATTATAACTCGGGGGTGTTATACAGCCACGTCTAATAGGGGAGAGCAATGTCACGTCACACATGCGCACATTCAAATATTTGTACGTACTGTGTATGTGTGACGGGTAGGGATGTCACGAACAAGCTTATAAATTACTATACTTAAGAAATATTTTCAACGTTGTCTTATCGTAATTAAATTATAACTTTGTAATCTAATGTCATTAGTATTAGTTAAATCCTACGTGCACATGGTTAATATATATATCTATATACAGTGTAAACTCTTTATAACGAAACTCAAGGGACTAAGCATTTTTTGTAGTTATAGAGAGTTATCGTTATATGGAGTGAACAAAAAAACAACCAAATTAACAAGAATTTTTAATATGAATGTCTTAGATAATAAATGCTTACAAATTATTGTTTACACATATAGTCTGATAACTTTGTCTGACGTTTTTTGCTATGCCAGTACTTGTTTTGTACTATTTTATGTCTTTTGTTACCTGATAATAAACAATAATACCGATAATAAATATTTACTGTCTAAAAATATGAACACATTTCTTCGTAATAGAGAATGGCGTATCGCTATAAAGAGTGTTTCAATATGTGGGTTTTAACGTAAACCAACCAAGTTGGGCTCACTTCAACGTTATAGGAAGTTTATCGTTAAAAAGGATAACGTTATAAAGAGTTTACACTGTATATATATAGTATAATATAGTACATGATAATTATAAACTTTTCACCACAACGTAGTGCCGAATCCGTACTTAATAAACAACAAAAAAAAAACATTACATGATAATCTACCGTTACTCAATTTTGGTAAATAAAAAATGTATACTTAACAAACGAAAAAAGTAGCCAATGTAGCACCATATTACTCTTATGTTAATTATTAATTCGCGCTCAAAATAAAGTTTATATATAGTACTAAGGAACAAACAATTGATTAAAAGTGTCAACCCTACTGAATACATAAATGTAACCGGACGTCACCCCTAAGGATTAGAGGCGCGGCTATGAGATTACCACCGCAAACTTAGAAGTACCGATCGCTATTTATCAAACTTCACGAAATCGAAGAAATATGAATATTTACTGAATTGTTGAACAGCGCCATCGAAACGATCCAACGTGAATCCATACTATGGGATCACATGTGTGCTTAAGTTAAGTTTCTAGGTTCGAGACTTGGGCTTCGGATTATTAATTTTCTTGTTTTGATAAAATGCTTGCCTAAAAGTACGCGATCTATGAAAATACAAGCACTTTATTAATAAAATGGAATACGAAAAACATAATTATATAATCAATATCGTGTATACAGATGCCGCGATTTGTCCATATTGTAATGACATAAATACATAATATAGGTAATATTATGTAAATATGTTATAATGTGATAACCCTGTAAATAAAAACAGTGTGAATACCTATACATATTTCATACATATGCTGAAAAGTGAAGTTTAACCAAAGTTTATAAATATTTTGAAATCAAGATTCCTTCTAATTTTGTTTAGCATCTCGATATAAATGTATATTATGATGATAGGATATATGTAGATATGTATTCTATGGCATGCACTATATATACACTATAAATAGTGTCATCCGAACTTTGAATGCTATTGATGTTAATAGTTATTTATATTGACTCAGTAATGATAATCGAAATAGTTCGGGTTTATTGATATCCTTAAAATATATGCGTACCGGAAACTATTTTTATAGAATTTGTCTTTACAATATCATAAAATTTTTACAAGCCTTCAAACAAGCATAAGCAGTTTGCAATAAACTAAACGCTTTAGTTGACTTCGAGACGTTTATACAAATTTATCCGGAGACATAATATTAAAGTTCTGAAATAAGTAGCATAACATTTACTTACTCATACAGAAATAATCCAAACTGACCGTCTTCCTGTGATACTCAGCGGTGCAATTAATATAACATATGCATGTTAATAACTCACACGTAACTTCAGCATGGGCCGCATGGCACGTTGTAAATAACGACAATCCGAATGCCGAACTGTTGATGAACTTTTGTTTACATTTCAGATACGAAACGTCACATGTATCTGAGAGTTTTGACAGATGATCATAAAGAACTAACACAAGCGCAGGCACATTTACATACGCGCACGTTACGCTGCGATTACCGTCCGTGCACTCGAGATCAGACCGTACGTACACGGCGCGATCAAAACGATATTCTTATGGTTTTAACAGTGTTACGTTCCGTTTTCAGCTCGTTTTTCGTGTGTCCGTCACACTGTTTGCGTTAGTACTGACCACAGCTTAGGGCGCCGGCCATGCGGCGGTGTGCGTGTGTGAAGCTTTCTGCACGCGATCTCTTCGAGCTTAAACGAGTGGGGTCTGCGTGTGTGTGCGTCAGAACTTTACTTGTGGAAGTATCAGGCTAGACTCATTGACTGCGACCCTTATTGTATGAATGTGGAAAAATTATAGTGTCGAGTGTTTTGCCTGAAACGACATTGCGTATTGTTTATGGTCCTTGTATGAGAGCACTTAAGTCTCCCAATTTCCGGGACGTTAGTATCCCGCCCTTGTGTCTTGCGACAATATTTCTTACAAAGTATCGTAATTAAAATCGTCGAGCATACTGCACAATATTAAATTTTCTCGTTTTGCTGTCGTTTACATTTGTCATAAAACGGGTTATATATACGTACATACACAGATAGGTATATGAATAAAATTAATAACAAAAAAAAATGTTTATCTACTCTTCTTTCATATTTGAAGAGACTGATCACGGTTAACACTATAGTTATTTGTTAATCAAGTTCAAAATATTTTATTTATAAAATGAAATAGCGGTGAAAAAAGAGGCTAAAGACTGCTGACAGAAGTGTAAACTCAATATTGAAAATTTAAATTAATTATAGTCTGAATTATTGCAAAGGCTATCTATCGGTAATGCGAAATCACAAGATTTTACCCATCCAAAAAGTCAAACCACGCATATGATACAATCGAGTATATTCAATGTAGTAGTGTATAATATATGCGTATACACATGTGTACACAGGCCGCTATACTACGCATCGCTAGTCTGGTGCAAGCGCATTATGTCACGTGCATGTCGAGGTCATCGGTGATGTGAAGATCACGCGAACCCATTTCCTCTACCAAAATCTTTAAATATGGATAAAGAAGTTTTTACTCCAAAAACTTCTTCATTATCGAGAATATCCAACAGAAAAGAGATTTAGGCATAAATATTTATTTTTTGATATTTATTTTTCACATATATTTATATTAAATGCGCGATACAAGTTGACGTTGAAGAGCTGCTAAGGGTTATGGTTGAGAAAGTTTTATGGACTGTTCAAACACGAAATGAATGAAGTGGCAACATTGTGGACTTAAACATTAATCAACAAATAGTACGAAGTAAAACAACGCAAATACATATATCAACGGCAAGTCAAAACTTGGTGCCTGCATTCTTAAAGTTAAAATTGCACATTTATCATTGGCACGGTCATGCGCGATGGTCCATTAAGAGATTTTTCTGAATCATAAATCTCACTTCGCTTCATCTCGCCTCGATACAACAGATATGAAGTAAACTCGAGCTATCGCTTCAGACGAGTATATTAACGTTATATTAAATTCTTTATAAAAGTAAGTTTGCGACATTTAATTTGTTAAGTTTTTAATCGCTTCGTTCTATTAGTATTATATTGTGTATTTGCAGAGCTTCAATAACTGGGAAAATAAAGAAACCATTTTGAGACATTTAAATCTATATGGAAATCTCCTTTAATCAAATATTTTTAAGTGTTGTACAAAGGTAAATGTCTAAATTGTTAATTTTTAATTGTGTCTGTTTTAATCTACGTAAAATAAAAAATCACCGAAAATCATTGTCAAAAGTCTATGATGATGATATTATTTTATCTTTATGGCATTGCATAATTTCTGCTAAATTAAACATTTCTGTATCCTATAAAAATAACTATAAGTTCTAACAGGAACAATTACTACTGTAAGACCCATGAACATTATCTAGTTTGCTTTTAATTGATCTATGAATATACTGCCATAAACCGAGACGCGAGGCTCCAAATACTATAGTATAATAGTTCATTCATTAAATGGTTACACCCCAGACGAGCATCAGCCCTCATTCTTAAACGATATCTCAAACTTAAAGCATAAGCCCCTAGAAGTTCAGGACGAGATGTACCTAAAGCAGGAATAACACCGGAATAGCACACACTCTTGGAATGAGACAAGTTTTAAGAATCACGCAGCTAACATAGCATAAAACTTATCTGGCCTTAATATCAATCCAAACAACGTCCTACATAATATACAGGAGTAGCTCGAAGGTGGTCCAAATTGGCCAAAGGGACCAAACGAGCAGCAAAAAAAATATCAATAGTCCACTGTTGGGCAAAGGTTTCTCGAGGGAAGATACGGCCTTTATCACCACACCAAGTCACGACGTATTTCAAACGCCAAGTAATCCACAGTTTTTTTAATTTTATACTCAAGATCAAATATATTTTATTTCATTTAGTAGATTTCCTCATGACGTTTTCCTTTATGGCCAGTCGATAATATTACCAATTAAAATTATTACCTGTACGCAAATTCCTAAAAATCAATAAGTAGATACCGGGTCTCGAACCTGCGGACATAGTATCGATTTTCCGCCGGTAAACCGCTTGACTTCCACGACTTCCCTTGTTTGTTGATCAGCAGGGATTATGAAGTTGGCTCGGATTCTTGAGTTTGTAACATGTAACAATATAACCTAGTAATTGTTTTTCAATGCACATCTGGCTTGCTACCGTCATCAATGAATTTTTTTTATCAAAGGCATGTTTTTTTTTTAATTCTCGCTGTAGGCGAACTTAACTTAAGGGTGGTAGCTAGCCCGGCGGGCGTTAGAAAAATGTTTTCCTTCACCGAAAGCTGGGGCTCATTGCTGGGATTCGAACTCACATCGCTTGACGCGGAGTCCGTACACGCTATCAACTGAGTATCCGACAGAAGCACTTAAAAATCAGTATACTGTCTACAATCCGAGAGTAGAAAACTTTTGGAAATTATTTTAAATACTTTATATGTTGAAAATAATATCGGTGAATTAATATTTATCCATTATTACACATTTAAAAGTAATATGTTTTTTAATCTAAATAAAAACATGCCACAAAACGAAGCATGATGTCATCATTCAATAAATACAACTAAGGTTAAAAATTACTTGAATTTTAACTATAAAGTTGAACGCATAGTAATAACTTTACGAGTCACTTAACATAAGATAACACTTAACTGCGTATATTCATTGAACGATGACATCATATTTACGTATGGCCTTTCAAATCACGCGACTCACGCACAAAATTAATTTTCGGAAGGAAAAATGAAACAAAAAAAAAGACATATATTTACTTCTCCACATTTGCGTTATTTTAGAATTTTCATCAATATATAAATATTATTATGTAATTAGTGTAATTACCATTAATTTTTAAACATTCTCTCAACTTGCGGATTGTATTGCCATTGAAAATAAGGTGTAACCGTTTGGTCAACGGAAGCCTTCAATAGAATAAAAATAAATTGATAAATAAGCAACCAACCTCTAATAATATGTCTCCCACAACGATTCATTTCCTAAGGATAAAGGCTCTTTTGTTTATGGTCGAATATGAGCATGAATGAGTTTTGATGGAGCCATTTGTACGGCGGAAGCAATTAAGTGAAGTTAAAGGATTAATAAGTAGGTATAGAAATTCATTGGTTTTTTAATTAATCACAAAATTCCAAAACCGTAGATTCATTATAGTTAGTGACCGTTTGAGGTTTCAGTTTCGTCTTAAACCAGTTTCAGACAAATTCCCAGTTCCGGTCAATAATTAGCTGAAATTTTGTCTTAGCTGAAATTAGTATACGTGTTCGTACGTACGTGCAATTGTCAATAAATATTTAGGTTGATTTATTTATTACGCTAATAAATATTTACCTAAATTTCTAATTAAAGGAGTCAATTTTTTTAATTCTAATTTATTGACAATTAAGGCTTGCTAAGTTAGAAATCCCATATCAAAGAAAGTAAAAACTGATTTGTAAATGTGAAGAACGTACATTCCGTACAGCTATAATTAAAGGAACTGCTACGGAACTTGGCACTCGTTAGATCTCAGTTCTTTTTACGGTGACAACGACTACCCCGAAAGTCGTTTCTATCGAACTTGGCTCCTTTTTTACATTTATGTTTTTGTTGAGGTTACTTTCGACGTAATCAGTAATGGTGGTCGACTGGCTTAGACCTGTGAAATATAGATTCGATGTCCGCAGGTTTGATCCTCGGCATATACCTACCGACGAATTTTTCGGAATTTGCGTACATTTACTAATTCAAATTGACAACATTATCGGCTGACAGTGAAGGAAAACATCGTGAGGAAACCTGAACGCCCAAGAAATGTTCTTGTAGTGCCACGATATATGGGTAAAATATAGAACTGTTGATTTCTCGGCGTTTGAAATCGCTAATACGTCGTGAGCTGGCGTTGTGATTGAGCGCGTATCTATTGGACAGAGGCTTTTGCCGAGCAGTATTATAATTACAGGCTGTTATTATTATTATGATAAGAACAATGAAAAATTGTTTGTTTGAACATATATAGCCATTCAACAAACATTTTATTGAGTGATAATTATAGTAAATTTCATTACACCTTTTTATGAGATGTTAAATATTAACAAAATCTACAAGTTCTTAATTAAAATAAAACTATCGTACCCGTTAATTCACAAGTTACTTAATACTGTCAATGTAAACAGAACCAAGCAAATTGAGAATAGGTAAACATCTTTTAACTACTAATTTAGTATATTTACGAACACATTTCACTTTTGTAAAATTCATTAGTTAGTAGTTGGTAAGCTAGTAAATATTTCACACATCACAGAATGTAAGCCTAACAACAGTTAAATTAGTTAAACAGATTGATATAGATGGCGCCTCCTATATGTTACTTTTGTTTAAAACGAAAACGTTAATTTTCAATCGTCAAAAGCAAGGAACATAATCTTCAAAATGATTTTTGGATCATTAATTTTGATGAAGAATTAATGGGAGATATGCTAGGGCCTACTTAGGACCTATCCCAGGCTACCGCTACGTCAAATTTTATTGTGATCGGTCCAGAAGCAAGTCGTCAAAAGGTAACAAACAGACAGGCAAACATTCGTATTTTTAATATTACAGTGGATTAATAGACAAATTGAATATCTCTTATTTTAATTGTTTATACATAATAAGGAGGTTGAAACAACGTTTTATGGTTTGTAACAACAGCACACGTTTATTACTTCCATATAAATCTCAAATCCTGCAATTATTACGTCCCCTAAAAATAGTTCATTGTGATAAAGTTAACCAGTTTACTTTATGAACAAAAATTAAATAAAGTACTGGCCATATGGTGTCTGAACGGAAGTGCGTATCATCTGTCAGCTCTTTAATATGATAATAATAATGAAATATTCTTTTTAAAAACTGACCGCTCGCGCTCTAAAGAAGACAATAAGATACAAATGCCTGACGCGCGCCCATCCGGAGGGTTCGATTATTCGCAGACTCAGATTTCAAATTTTTATTAAGACGTGTCCCTTTATTATAACTTTTGTATATTAAATGTTTCAATGATTTAATAGTGGAATATAAACTTTTTAGCATCTGTCCAAAGATAAAAATATGCAAAATAGATACGTATGTACTAAAAACAGATTCTTTTTTAAAGAATTTTGAAGTGTAACTTCATTGCGCTCATGTGGGTAACATTTTTACGGAAGCAACGCGTCAAAAAGATGCGTTACGAAATTGAGAAACGTTTTGAGAAAGAGAGGGAGAGAGCGATTGAGACCGATTGAGAGAGAGTGAGAAAGTTAATAAGTTATGAAGGTTAGGTTAGATTTAATATTTACAAATAACATGTGTCATTTTAATTTGCCACTCGTCATTTAAGAATTTGATATACCTACTTAATATTTTATTGACAATTAAATTCATAAAATTCCTAACATATCTTCCTTTTTCCCTCTCTCTAAGTCTAGAAAATCTACAGCTTTACATTAGTATATATATAAACGAGATTTAAAAATTTGTTTGCCAATGAAGTTTCACTTCTGACCTGTGCACTTTGTACGCACGCACTTTTTTCTAATTATACATACTTAATGTTTATATTAAGTTATTTTTCCTTTTTTTTATGCTGCCCCAGATTACCAAATTCATTAGTAAAACTGACAATATGTCTTTTTTAATATTGATTTACATAAAATATTTTCTAAAACATATTATTTGAATTCTTTTGGCGCGTTGTGTAGAGGTTAAACTTGAGAAGTGCGCGCGCATCATGTGACGGAAGTGTGACATGATGAAATTAGACATCAATAAATAATAACATGACTTCATTGTACAGATTTGTTTTTATTTTACAAACTTATTTTTATGTAAAAAAATAACGTTAATTTATTTTTACACAATTACAAAAAAAAGTCAATAAAATTAATTAACATAATATCATTGATGGCTAACTTCATCATGTTGTTGATACGCTGGATACCATTTTTCAATGATATTTGTTTTGTTACATCCAATAAGTACAATTTAACTTCTTACATGCATAAACTATTTTTTACTACCTAAGGACATAATATTTATACAAACGAAATTGATTCAAAAAATTTAATTTATCAATTAAATATTACAAATACACAAATACGATATTTAAATGAACTTAACGATTCTTTATAAATATTTTATTGGTAATTTAATCTGTTTTGCAGCTCATCATAACAAATAATCTTTAGTATTTAATCGTAAGTTGAAAGCGGATTTATGTTTTTATAGCTAGAATAAGAAACGTTATACAAAAATACATATATAAATCTAAGATTTGATAGGTATTCATAGGTGGATCTTAAATTATTTTTATTGACGTCACTAAAGAAAAATAATAAAGTTATTACATGTAGCTACCGGCCGTGGGTCCTATAAGTCGTGTTTAGATTATGGTTAATATAAATTATTCGTCAGTTCAGGAATGGAAGGTTTTACTGCGTAACACGGACAATCGCGACGCGACGAGTTTTACAACGAGGGCGTTTAAAAAGCTTCGCGTTAAGACGGTCGCTTCTTACACCGAAACGTAATTTTCAAATTCCTACCAATAGTACTCATTTTACTTTTTTAAACCAAAATTACTTGTAATTAAACACAATTAGGTATGAAAACAGTACATAGACAAACAAAAAAAAAACATATTATGTATATCCATTGTTTAGACACTGTCTTGTTCTTGAGTACCTAGTATGTATTTCATAATAATAAGTGAATTAATAAATATTTTAGAATAATGAATACTGAATAATGAAACACATGAAAATGAGATTACAAAATGAGGTCAAAATAAAACTAACATTTAACAGGTAAGTAGCACGGTGGTAGCCGTAAAAAATTGAAATCAATTAAATTCTATATAAATAAAATATCTAAAATTGTTTTTATTACACTTCGTTGTAAAGAAGACCTCTTTTAAAATTGAAAGTGACGTAAGTGCTGTTTTAGTGCGCAATCGGCGGGCGAAAGTCGTAAATCAAAGTTTTAGTGTCGAAATGTTGGGATGCATCGGCCACTGGGGTGGCCGGACGTTTTTTAAAACCATTTAAAAATAAGAAACAATATGACATTCGGTCAGTCGCTGGAATCATTCGACTATTGTTCGAAGATGTATGACGTGTGTATGAGAAAGATGCACTTTGCTATTCGTTGACATTCTCTACAATGTTGTGATGAATAATAAAATCCATGGTGTTCATTTTAGAGGTATTTTAAAATAAATGTATTAGTCATATTACTTCTTCTTAATCATTTAAATTTTGTTAATGATCTGGATAACTTAATTAAATTATCTGCAAATTCCATATGTATGCTGATGATTTGAAACTTTACCCAGTTATAAACTCTTCGCAAGACATTGAAATATTATAAACTCAGATTAACGAAGTTTCAAATTGGTGCAACCAAAATAATATGCTTCTAAATTCCAAAAAATGCTATTTTATGAAATTTTCCAGAGAGAAAATTCCTATCCCAACAATTTATTATATTGAAAAGGTTCCATTAAATGAAGTATCTAGCATGCGTGACTTGGGAGTGATTGTCTATAGTCAGATAAGTTTCGTTTTCACATTGACGAGATATTTCGAAAAGCTTCTCGATTGTCAGGTTTTATCTCAAGACAGCTCAAGATCTTTTGGAGATCCAAAAGATACAAACCGTATACAACTCCATAATACGTAGCATTTGGGAATATGGAAGCCAAGTTTGGAATCCTTGTTATGATGTACTTACACTCAAATAGAATTGAGCGCGTACAAAAGCGATTGGTTTATCAACTAGCTTATTTTGAGAATAAATGTAAATTTTTAAAATCTTGTGAATCTAGACTTATATATTTTAAAATGCAAGCGTTATGTGGTAGACGGAAGGCAGCAGATATTGCTTTGCTGTACAAATTGATCCAAGGTTTGGTTGACTGCGAGAACGTATTTAATCAAATTAATTTTGTTGTACCACGTCCGGGTCCGGGCAGTCGCTTAACTAACAGGAAAACTTTCATGACTCCTCATTGCAGGACTAATGTAGGACAACATTCTCTTTGTATCGAATGTTTACTGGATATAACAGTATAAGGTACCTTATTGATATTTTTTCTTGTTCTTTGCCTTCACTAAAAATTAAGCTTAAGTCGCGTTTTGAAGCATAAATTGCTCCATGTTTTTGTAATGTAAATGTAATCCGTTTTCTTCTTTGTGCAAGCTGTGTCCACTTTTTTAAGGCACACACCATATTATTTTTTTATAATTTCGGAAATATGTGTAATTTTTACTGGTGTGAAGTCTGGTTTGTGAACCAAAAAAAAAATCATGAGTCTATACAAACATCAATAGTGTAAAGACTAAAATTCCCACGACTATATTATTATGTTGATGATGTGCATCGCATACTTATGGAGTGTGCCAAGAATAGGGTCGAAAAGGAGGCCCTGATGAACAGCATGAATTTAAACTGTCAAAATATTGATGTTGTTTGGATGAAGCGAATATGTTGTATGACCTAGTAGTGATTTTTCGTCAGTGCCTCTCCTGATTTGATCCTAGAAAAGATTGGATACAATAGGGCTGATATATTAGACAGAATTAAAGTTCCTAAAACAAATAAAAAAAAGGTTTTGTAAAGTTTGAAAAATCTTGTAATATTACAGAGGAAAGGGTTTTTTGTTCGTAATGGATAAACTCAAAAATTTCATCAATATGTACCTACAATATCAGCGAGTAACATAGGCTATATTATAATTAGAAAAATAAATTTATTCTTCATAAAAATGTCGATAGTTTTACACAAAGTATAAAAGATTGCCTACACGGGTGCGTTGACTATGTATGTCATATAAAATTAATACGGGTGAAACCGTGGGGCACAGCTTGTTTGTAATAATTATAAGAAAGTTATTTTATACGTTATATTGATCTCAGTATACGGAATGTCGTAGAATTATGATAACAGAGAAAAAGAAAAAAGAAAAAAGAAGTAATTTTTAACCATTATTATGTGGTTCTCAATCAGTCAGTAATGATGAAATCGTTGTCATAGACAAGTGATTAATTTACAGTCGTTATAGCAAGGTAGCCACAAACTGCGATCAGGCGGAGTCTCGACTATCCAATTATTGCTTGAAAGTGGTACATTGCACCTGCTATTAATTTTAGAATGCACACTAATATAAGTAATAGACTAAATATAGAAGCTGTGATACTGATTTTTATTCTTCTGGAACACATTAATTTTCGATAGGTAAAGTCGTGATAGTATTTTACGGAATACATCAGATTTTTTATATTTTCTTTAAAGGTCTCGTTACCGTGTATCATCAGCTTCATAAACTAAATATTAACATAATATAATTAAACGACAGAATTTAATCATTCTATTAAAATATATTGTATTGTTCTAAGTCTAAACCAAGATTTAAATTACGCTCTAATCTATGGAACCACCAGACAGATTTGAAATTTCTTTTTTGCATTTAAGAGCCTTTTTATTGAGGAAGGTTCTAAAGGCTATATAACTGCACGCTATGATCCTAGGGAGCGGAGCTGTAACTATGAACGTCAAGCATTCTGGGAACGATAAGTGAAGATTTGGTATGAATAAATTTAATGCTTGTGAAACCGTAAGGCACAGCTAGTGTTTTTGTAAATTAATTACAAAAGAGTTGGAAATATTTTCCTTGTCACGTGATACAATTGTCCAATGTTTATCCTATAGATTGAAATTACTATTGTCAATATTTGAATGAACTACGTTACTTACTTGACTTTTAACATGTCATAACTTATGTTAAAAAGGTTTTTTGTACAGAAACCTATTTTGCGTCATTAGCACAATATATAACCGAGATTTCACTGACATCATAATGCTGTGTAAATAATCGAATAATGCTTGTTGTGTGGTTTTGTCTCTGAGCATAGTTGACTATGTAAGTAGGCGTCGGATCTTAAAACTTGCAAATTGATGATCGACCCAGGTGGGCAAAGTAAAATTGTCTATGGTTTCAATTATAAAGAGTCATTCATATAAAATTTTGTTTTTTACTATACTTACCTAGTTTATATAATTTATTTAAATTATGTTAGAGGTTTGATATAATATGACATTTGACGAAATGGTAATACCCACGTCTATAAAAATTAGTAAAAGGCTTCGCCGGGTAGTGATAGTTATCTTGTTAATCCTAAATGGACTTATTCTATTTCAGAACAGACGCTTTGTATTAGTTATAATAATTCTTATTGTTCTTCTTCCTCTTCTTGTTTTGGTGCCGCAAAAGTACTTGCCAGCGTTCATTTTTTCAAGCCTTCGTATTAATATATATTATAAACAATGTGGCGTCTAAAAAGATGGTGGCCACCTTGTTAGAACGATCTAGGGAATTTTTGTGGGATCTCAGAATGCATGCTCTTGGTTTATATTTATAATCCACTTCACTTATGCACAAAAACCCAACTATATCACGCAAAACGCTACCAATATTACATAATATAGGGTCAAAACCTAAGTAAATGAATTAAAAATAAAAACCACAACATGCCACTTCAAGATCCCGCCAAAAACTCCAGCTGCGATCTTAAGTAGGGTGATTATATTCCACGAGTGGAACTGCTCCAAGGGGAGAGACATTTTCAAAGAATGTCTCTGTGCACGGTATCTCTTTAACTCTCTGAAACTTGTTGCTAAACAATTTTTTGATCTATGAAGTATCAAACATATATCATAACAGTTATCTAACCTATTGGTAGATAACTGTTTTTGTTAGTTACCATAGTTACTAACTATGGTTAGTTTAGAATTAAAAGGCCGTTTGTGAGATTGTCATTTAAATACAAGTAAATGATTTTTAGACGTTTGACTGTCCTTTTCAATTTGGATATTAGTATGTTGAATATTGTTAATTAAAATGTTGAAAGAACGAAATAGTTGAGAACGGTTTTTCTTATTATTACCACAGCAGTGGCCGGCATAACAGCGGCGCTCGCAGATGGATTTAGATTTCTGGGTGGTCGCCGTTGTGTTTAGATTGTACTATGCTTACCACCAGGAACAGTACCGTCAATGTACCGGTATCGGTAGTAGTGTTTTAACGTTATGAACGTTAGATAGATAGTTGATAATCAGTTCATAAGAAGACTTCTTAGGACCTAAATTGAATAAAGTAAAAAAATATATAATGATAATTGTAAATGTTAAAATTCTTGATAAAACGCCTTAACTATTTGCAAATATTGTTTATGCGTTGCATCCATTAATTGCATTGTTTACAACTTTACTCGACGCAGGTAACCGGAGATGAAGAATAATGTTACCCGGGAACCTATTACTTGTATTCCCGGAACTTTGATATACTTAAACTGTTTAAGATTGTTGCAGAAGTGACAGGCATTATAAATTACTTTTATGTTTTGTAATTGATACCGATATGACTTATTAATAATAGCTCAAGTTCTTTTTATTTGTCTCTGTAATGTGATGCTATATATATAGGTGATAAGACATGACAGTTGTGTTCAACTGGATTGCGACGACCATACACTGAGGTACAATACCAGCTATAGTGACAGGCTTAGGTGTATTGTGTTCCAGGATCAGCGGTTGTATACCTAGTAATCAAGCAGGGTGGTAAGGGTCCCGACTTGGTTTGTCGCGTTTCAGGTTCAGCCAATATATATCCAGTTGCCGAGAGGCTCACAGGCCGGTAGTGTATTTTCTAATGTCGCCACCCTCAGATGGAAATCTGTCACCAAAAACCTATAGGTGTGTTCCGGAAGCTGTACTTGAGAACTAGTTCTCCCACGAGGTATACCGTATCACCAACTTAATATCAGGTGAAATTGTGGCAATAATGCCAATCTAAAAAGAGTAAAAAAAAGACAAAGGCTCAAGACAAAGGTTCAAGGATTGCCAATTTCTTGGTGGTCACCGTTCTTATTGGATTATATCATCACTTACTTACGGAGAGTACTGTCATTTTGCAGTGTTAAGAAATAGTTAAATTTTCTTAGTTTTTAAATATTATTTTCACAAGATAAATAAGAAACCTTCATGGTAGAGGGTTTGTCGTCACTCAAAAGTAGTAATAATATACCAAAAGAGGAGCATTTCAACATGTATTTATTCCAACAACTAAGCAATAACATAGTAAACGCATGACGCTCGTCACTCGTCACACCAGACATTAATGAGAGCTCGCTACACAAAAGGCAATATCCGCGCGATTCATTAAGCCTGCGGTCTAGTAATGCTCACCGCGAATATCGCTCGGGCTACATGTAATGCCTTTACTTAATTAACATCGGTTTTAACAGATTGTCCGCGGTTTCACTTTACATTTAACGGATTAAATGCTATTCGATTTCACGTAATATCGTGCGTTACTCAATTGTGAAACTGTGGTTTTATCATAACTGCAGTATACTTTATTTATATTGATATAATAATAATTAGTTTCTTGTTTCAAGTCCTAAAATTAATTTAAATTATATTATTAAAATTATAGCAAAATTAAATCTTTATCCCTTACCGATATTTATTTTAAGAGCCATCAATTAACTGACTAAATTCTTACTATTTATATAACCACCGAATTTGTAGAAACAAATCATTTTGGAAAGTTTTTTGGGACTTCATATTACACACTATCGAAATTTGTTTTAATTAAGTACCTACTATGTTTTAAATTATTTTTATAACAAGAGAAAAAATATCAAATTGTAGAATAGTTCTCTATATTCGTTTATTTAATTGAGTAGATCTAACAACAATTTCAAAAATAACAAAATATTAATACAGACTTATGTACTGTTTCCATCATTAAACATATTGTTTAATTATTCATACTAACGGTCGCCCAATGATCGAAATTCGACCAGTGACTTTTTAATCATAGACTATTTTCTTTTTGACATTGGCAGTATGAACCTAAACAATGAGTATTATATCACTTGATGTCACTTTTTATTGTGACGATATCAATATTTTGAGGGGTCTAAGTTCAATGGCACTGGTGATTTTAGGATTCGCAAAATTAATTTATTTAATTTAATATATTAGTAACAGATATTATAAATAAATTTTTGTTTTCTTCATTCCATCTCCATATAAACATTAACCATGCCAAATCTAACAGTCTTCCGTGCCCGCAATATGCTTAAAAAGGGTTAGAAAGTGTTTGCTTCACGTATTAATAATAGGTCTTTACCTATGAAATTGCCGTTCTGCAGTACTGGCCATTTCAAATCAAAATAATTTTTGTTTGGCTAAGAATTCTAATTTCAAATTAATTTTATTTTAAAAACATGGAATTCTTTTTCCAAAAGTAGTCATTTGTTTATTGATTAGTGTTACATTTTCATCGCATTACAATCTTTTTTGTCATCATGGATACGTTAAAAATTCGAGTAATTATGGAATATGAGTACCGTCGGGGCAGCAACGCGGCACAAGCGGCACGCAACATCAATGACGTTTACGGAGCTAACACTACAAACCAACCCACCACCTGTTATTGGTTTGCTCGCTTCCGTTCTGGGAATTTCGACCTGAAAAATGAACCTCGCGGTCGTCCGAAGACTTTGGTCGACAATGACGAATTAAAGGCGATTGTGGAAGCTGATGATACACAATCTACGGCTGAATTAGCAGCCGCTTTCGACGTTAGCGTCAAAACAATATTGGTCCATTTGCGTCAAATTGGCAAGGTAAAAAAGCTTGACAAATGGGTGCCCCACGAACTCAATGATCGACAGCGCGAAGTACGCGTCGAGACGTGCCTTCCACTGCTCAACAGACACACAAATGAAGGAATTTTGAACCGCGTTGTTACCTGCGATGAAAAATGGATTCTGTTTGATAACCGCAAGCGCTCAGCAAGTTGATTGGATCCTGGTTCAGCACCTAAACAATGCCCTAAACGAAAACTTACCCCTAGAAAAGTGATGGTCACTGTTTGGTGGTCTAGCGCCGGTGTTATTCATCACAGCTTCTTACTAAACGAGGTGAGCATTACTGCAGATGTGTACTGTGAAGAACTGAACACAATGATGAGGAAGCTGGCACATCTCCAACCAGCATTGGTCAATCGTTCGTCTCCGCTGCTCCTGCACGACAACGCGCGACCTCACAGCAGACGGTCTCCAAGTTGCAAAACTGGGGTTGGAAGTTCTCCGTCATCCGCCCTATTCACCAGACCTTGCGCCTACAGACTACTACTTTTTCCAGAATTTGGATAACTCCTTGGCGGGAAAAAAATTCGATACCCGAGAGGCAGTACAAAATGCCTTTGAAGAATTTATTGCCTCCCGTCCAGCTGATTTTTTTAAGAAGGGCATCAATAAACTGCCATTGCGCTTGCAAAGATGCATTGATTGCATGGGTGATTACTTCGATTAATACAAATAAAAAATACATGAAAAAAATTCGTTTAAATTTTTTCATACAAAACGGCAATTTCATAGGTAAAGACCTAATATAATGATTTCTTTAGATACGATCAGCATGACTGTAAGTAGGTACCTACTGACATTTGGTACCTTTTATTTTATAAATTTTGGTTCACCAACATAACATACCATTATAGGTTGTAAATAAAAACTATTCATAATGTAAAACTAAAATACTGTTAGGTGAACTAACTAAAAAGGTGAACACGACGTGCTCGGAAAACATACTTAAATAATAAATTGAACTATATACTTATAGTTAAATCATTATTATTAGTTGATTTAGGAAATTATAATTAAATATTGCTCATTTGCCATAAGGCTGACTTTACTCAAAAAAGATTAATTTTGAGTAGGTACAATGATTTTTACGTTTGAATTTGAACTCTACCATTCTCAATTACTTTCATATTCAAGCGCACTTTTCTAGTCAAAACTGCTCATTTTTAAAAAAAATTATCCTTGCCGCAAATGAACGATATGACATCTCTGATTATTATACAAACAGTAATATCATTTCAACGAAGCAGTCTAAAATATGTAATCTCAACTTTTTGCAATCCAACTTTTGTAATACCACTTCGGACGGCCATAACTAAACAATAAACGTATTTTAACCGCGCTCACACTTAACATTTATATCGCCTTATAAGTAGAGTAAAAAATAAAACTAAAGGAGAACGAACATCAAGAAAGCAATAACATCATTATCATAGCCAGTCGGCCATCTCTTTCCAATAGGTCTCACCCCTCCCTTGGCCCCGCCCACCGCGTATCTCTTCTGTCACCTGTATATCTCGAAACATTACACATATGCAAAACTTTCACGTTCTCATCTCACTACATGCAAACTCTCGAACGTGTAGCGTACAAGGTAGCGTGTACGTAAAGACTGCATTATGTCAATGTGTGCGAATATAAATCTGCAAGATAAAAGCCGTGCTATATTGCCTAGCGAGTCAGCTTCTTATCTTTTTTGTACCGGCATAGTAGCCCCGTAGGCGTTCCTAGATGTTTGCACCTCGCACAGTGGTCGATACTTCAGACGTGTCATCGTCGCGATGTATCTAAAATATTATAAGTTCGTCGTTCGGATGTCCTATATGTACTCGATTTTATTCCATATTTGAAATGAAAGTTTTTCTAAAAAGTTCTATTATTTGTTTATTCTTTTCTGCCGTAGCATTCCAAGGAATATGCATTTATTATTATATGAATAAATATTTAGATTAGGGTTATATTTTTTACGAATGATTGATATATATGTTATACTAGTTGGCCCCGAAGACGTTGTACTGTCCTTTCCTATAGCTAATAACTCAACCATAGCGCCCAACTACCCCCATTTTCCCAAAATTCTTCCAGGATTATAACGATCAACATACAATAAGAATTACGCATTTCATCATTGGAATCGTGAGTTATATTCCTATTGAGGTCATAAACAATCTAATAGAACAAAGAACTTTTGTTTTTCTACGACTTTCTAATTTTCGAAGTAACTTTTAAAAGTTTTCTTTTCCTAAAAACCTTTTTCATTTTTCGTACTATTAGACTGACATAAAGAAGAATTAGCCAAATCGGTCCAGGCGTCCTCAAGTGGATGAGCTTACCAACGAACGCCATTTTATTTTTATTTATATAGTTGTATTATCGCAATTTGTTTTGTAATATTACTACTATTGTATCTAGTTATTTTAATATTAACAATATTTAGGTGACTGAGCTTTGTTCGGTAGGTATCTTAAAAAAAAAACACAAATCTAGGTAAACTTAGAATGTAAAACTTTGTCAAAATACAAAGTTTCATCCAAATCGTTAGCGCCGTTTTCGAGAAACCAATTATATATATGTATATAAATATGTGCATATAAATAAACACTTCCTCACTTAATAGTATTAGATAGGTGATGAAAAAAGGGATGAAAATTTGTATTAAAATCCGTCAATTTTGATGATAATTATTATGAAAGTTTTTACAAAGTAAAAAGGACGTGTTTCATCGTTTTTCAAATAAAATACTCAAGGGTGTAGAAGATGGAGTGAAAGTTTATGTAATACAAGTTACGTCTTACGTCTGGTTCGGCGGCATTCCATAAAAAAATGGAATATAGCTCAACTATGACGCGAGGGAAGCCGCGGGCAAATAACTAGTGCTTGATAAAACTAAAGCAAAGGCGGTAAATTAATTATTAACTCAAAAATCTGTCACAACTAAGATGAGAAACGATGTCGGAATAGTATCGCGTTATCAGTACATAATATATAATATTATTATTATTCATACCATTTTTCATCCATCCGTTCCATTCTGTAGAATGATTAACTCGTGCACAATTTCAGTCACGGGACCAACTGCAGTAATTATTCGCATTGTATATGAAACAGTTACATACCGCACTATAATTATGGGCCGTTCTGATTCAACGTATTGTTCAAGTGGCACCCGTCATATTTGAATGCGGGCAAAAATAATAATCATTTGGCAGCAATTATATATCGTGAAATGTGTTCCGCTGTAGAATTTAATATCTGTTCTGAGACACACGCTCTTAAAGTAACTGATTTAATTGTCAAAGACGTAGACAATCTATTCTCATACGAAACGAAATAAACCAGATGCAGTGATGTAAAATTAGCTGTAAATTAAATTTGTAGCTTTTATGGATTAGTATCATAGAATTTTGCTTGGTATAATGTGCATTTCAATCTCATAATGAACCTGAACTTTTGGTGCAGGAAAACATTTTCATATAAACCTAGCAGCATCATCATCATCATCATCTTAGTCGAAAAAGACCAATGCTCAACATAGAACTTCCCATTAATCCGCACTATAACCGGTCCTGCACTGCTTGTATCCAAAGTGTTCCTGCAAATGTCATCAGTACACCTTGCGGTAGATCTGCCCAAAGCAGTATGTAAGGCAGTTTTTAATACTGGCTTGACTACAGACCACTTTCTAGTTGAATTTCTGTTGAAGCTTACATCGCTGTGTTACGGCAGACGCGCTTGAGATCACTTTTCTTTCTACTCTTAGAATGTTTTCATCTTTATATAGTATAACAGTAAAAGTAATGTTTTTGTTATTTTTTTGTACGATTAATTCAGTTCCGTTGTACCTTATTTTTCTAGTATAAACTCAAAGGTCATACAACATCTCGGCATCACCTTACAAGTTTTCGTCCATATGCTGTAACAAATATATATTTCAGCAGTTTAATTTCATACTATTCAATTAAAGTCAAACATTAACTTAAATAAAAATAGCCATTTTTTATCGATTAACATGGTGGATGCTTTTCTTATTTGCATTTCCTATGAAATTATGATATGCATATATTAACTTATTTAACTTCTACTGTAAGTTTGGCGATATATAACATAGTTATCCACTTACGGCTGTTATCAATAACCTATCTATCCGTTGCTTCAGTTACTAAAGATGGACAAATATAACCTTTGGCTTTAATTTTTTTTTCAATAACCTATCAATAGATAGTTTTTCGTATTTATCCTATAGCTTGAATAGATAAGAAGGAAGCCGATATCTGTATTATGTTAAAGATGGTACTTATTACAAATATGTACTAATAGGGAATAGTAAACTCGGTTGTGTTATTGAAAACGTCAGTTATGCTTTGGATCGAGTTTTGGGATCAGGCAGTGTCTATGCAGCTAATGATGACAGCTGGCCGTCACAACGTTTTATTTACTTATGTCGTTCAAATGTTTGGGCGAGTTAATAGAAATAAAGAAGAGAAATCATTTGGTATTTCTATAACACTGAGTATGATATCTCAAACATTTAATAATCGGTAGAACCGACTGCTAATTCGTAACCTAGCTGATAAAACAGTATAAATATTAAAACTCTTGAAACTACTGAATATTACGTTGTTTCCATTTACGTAACGTCTCGAAATAATAAAAAATCATTAAACAAATAATTATGGAATAGACCAAAGCAATTTTTTCAATAGTTAATTGTTGTAATCACAAAATACAGAGAGTGTAATTTTACGTGGTAATTACAATGTTTATATAAAACTGTAACGCACACAGACGCGATGATTACGTCCGCTTTCCGTTCCTATAATTAAACATTTTAATAACTATGTTTTGTTAACCTGTGGTTACATATGTTTTATGATTATAATATTTTTTTTTAATATTTATAGAATAATTAAAAAATAATAGAATAATTCAAAAGTAGAACATACAACGACGACCTTAAATCATATGGGGGTCCAGATCAGCAGCATTGAAACTGAGGTTCAGTTTTCCGTTATTCCTCTATTTTCGATAAAGTATTTCCATTTTATAATAACATTACTTTTTGGTTGACGACTAACTCACAAACGATCAATTGTACAACTAATAAATTGATATACGTAGTTTATAATAAATCTAGTATATTTTAATAATGTGCGCATTATTTAATTATTAGTTTATATGTAATACTTACTCGCAAACTAACCGGTAATTCTAATATATTATTTTAATCTTACGATGATTAACAATGATTGATCTACGACAAATGTTATCAATTGAACATCTTATATGTTTTAATAATGAACGTATAAATTAATAATTAGTTAACATGTATATTTGCACTACCCGAATATTGGGTGTCCGGTAATGAATGGATAACCTTGAAATGGATTATAGCAGAACTTATGGCCGTTCAGAAAAAAATGCGAATCAAAATATATCCTAGGTTGTACCAAAGATATGATTTATTTAATAAAAAACTACAAATTTTTACCTTGTTCTACATTCTTGTACGCTGCGACCACAAATGACTGAATTCTATCTGTTTTTTGTTGATCTATTCTTATACGCTAACTATGCCAATCGATAAGCAGTAAATAGTTTGACTAGCTATGGTATTATTAAAAAAAAAATTGAATTAATTTTTCTATGACAAATTTGCTAAAATATTTTTTTTACAAAGTTTAAGCTTCTTGGGTATAAAAAAAATGTATTAAAACATGAGTGACCAATAATTTTAAAATAATGTCGATTTTGATTAGATTTCATAATGGTATAATTCATTACTGTATCTTATGTAAATAGTAAATTATTGCTATTAAAGTAGAAAAGGAGCAAATTTGATTAAATAACAAAATATTTAATATGGGATTTTTTTTTTATATTCAACTGCATCTAACCATTTGAAGTTTAATAAAAAACAACATTTAACATTAATAGTACTTTATTTGGCATTACATAATTCATAATAAATGTTCAAATTGTTTGCCATTCACTCTAATGCAGGCTTTGCATCTACGGATAAATGCTCTTTTGAGCAGTCTCGTATATCGTTGATTACTTATTTTTGATGCGGCTGCTCTGACCACGGATACGTAAGTCTTCTAAGGATCATAAGTTCTGCTATAAGCCATTTCAAGGTTATCCATTCATTACCGGACATCCTGTATATTATTATTAACCTTACAATCGTTACGTTTACAACTAGGTACTTTAACATTAAACAGCTTTGAGGTGTAAGTAGGGTTGCTGACAATTTTGATATGAAATATAATATAAAAAAAAAAAAACAAAAAGTATACCTATAGATTTAGATAGGTTTCAGATAAATATTTTATTTTTTAAATAAATATTTTTTTCTGCTTGTTTACACAGATAATGACGATAATCACAAATAATCAAACTAAAAATGCATACCAAGTGTTTTTCTTCTTCTTCTTATTTTGGCGCCGCAGAAGCATTTGCTAGTACATACCAACTCTCGTTTAGAGAGAAATAAACGCTGCGGCCTGAGTTCCGTTTTACGCTTAAACATTTTGGAATAAATAATGTTGCCTAATTTTTTTATCCAAAAAAATATAGTAATTTCGCCACAAATTTAAGAAAGTTTCGCCTACTATATAGTAGTCGTACGCCTAATATAGTAGAATACTATATTACATAGTGTAGGATCAGCCGATGCAAATCCAGTTTTTATTTACGCAATCGGGCATGCCAGCGGTGACCAGCGACGTATTGTTTTTGGATTGCACTGTGCTTATTATTCTATCAATAAGCTAACGACCGATTTTCACAAAAAAAAAAATCGTTATGTTTTCTTGAAGTTAATCACAGATTTAAAGAAAATTAATCTATATACATTTCACGTCTTAGGACAATAATTTTAATACGATTTTCGGTTCAAGTTATTTAGAACATTTAAAAATATACCATACCAGTGGAACGATACCTTACAATTCTTTATATTCACGGACGTGTCACGCTTTGTTTAAATATGCGTACTGCTGCATTAATTGCTCAGTATAGCTTGGCGACAATTTATTTCTCATTAGCCCAGCTCACGACCTTCGTCGGATTTCGGTCACCCACCTCGATATTATTATGACGGTTATTTTAATTTCGCTAACAACACTTTAATTACCGACGCAGCGGAGGCCACGTCAACGTGGACGGGCAATTATGAATCGTGCTTATCGTTTTTTGTAAAAATTTATGCAGAGATTGCGAGGCGACGCAGCGACGTTAATGATTGCGTTAATTTCTTTTTAAAATTGATTACGGTAATATCAGACGTATGAAGAAAGTATGTCTTTTGTTTTTTTACTTTATACAAAGAAAAATTATTATATTTTCGGTGCTTGTTCTGCTGAAATAAATTTTATATATTCTTCGGTCTCCCTATTTAATTTTGATTGTGAAAAAATTAAATGACATAGCACGCCATGTATTAAACTTCATGATCTCTAATTCATCGATAATACACTACAATATTTACAATTCATTTGAACGAAATGTTACAACTTAATTTACTCTCTTATAAGCCTGCGTTTTCATTCTACATATACATTTTTTTATTATATCATAATTTAGTATACGTACATGTTTTGTGTAAGGTCTAGCCTTTTTTTGTGTACAATACAAAGTCCATATAAAAAGATCATCGATGTGTTGGTCGAGAGTTTGACTAAGAATAGATTAATCCGAGATTATGATTCGGCAAAAGGATATAATTAACTTTTTTAAACAAGCTTGGATATTTTATAAGTTTAATCCCCAAATCATTTTACTATTAGATAGATTGAGTTATAAACAAACTGGTTACTGAATTATCAAATTTTATAGAGTTGTAAAAACTGATGATAATTTCAACAGTACTACTCGTGCGCGATAAGTTGAGACCTGAGCGTGGTGACGTCATTGTCGGGTCCTGGTACAGTGAAAAAAAAAAGAACACAACTAGCTTAGTATATGGTAAGAGACTAAAAAACCTTTATTAAATAATGGCGTTGCGCGCTGTACAACGCTGGTGTCATAGGAGAAGCGGGTGGGGAGTCGCATTCCGCGCGGGTCTTAACTTATCACGCACGAGTAGTAAGTACGAAATATGATAAAAATAATTATATAAATAACTATTCTAACTATAAATATTGTTAGAACTTAAAATTTTCTGAATTTAAATTTGCAACACGTTTATTATATTATCAAACTTCAATCTATCTCCTGCCATTTCACTTTTTTTATGCAGATTAATATTAAATTACAAAGTGGAATAGGGTGTTACAGAGAAAAGAATTGAAGCCATCGATTAGTTTTAAAACACTTCACAAGCTTGGTATCAGCCGTATGTTCATATAACGTTGGGTAGAGCGGGGCTTAAAGGTCCGCGGGTAAAAAGGTCCACCATAAGTATCTCAAAAACTAGTGAGGTATCGTTCTTTTTAACTATACAAGCGGAGTGAAGGGGGTGCGGGAGGCACAACGAGACATCGCAGGCAGTCGAGTGACGCCGCTAACAGGAGATACACGACGGTGTCTCAAAATTTTAACGTAAGTAAAGTTTTTCAGTATTATTCTTTTTAGTTTCGAGCAGTGTTATTTATTTTACCATGCCTAAACATATTATAGTTTATTAGAATACGTGTTTTTTTTTTTAATGATTTATTATTAGTTTTTAGCTAGTTTTAACGGTAATTTTTATATAACCTGTGAAATAATTTACACTTGGTTGGGGTAAAAAGGTCCAATGTGGACCTTTTAACCCCGTTATTAATATATTGGTTATTAAAAAACATTTTTTTCTTTCAGTATGCGCAACTATAAAAGAAAATCTGATCGTGGCACGAAATCTGTAGAATTGATGCAACGTGCAGCAGATTTAGTTATAAATGAAAATAAATCATTGAGGCAGGTATGTCGTGACTTTGAATTAAGTAAGACTTCATTGTCAAGATTTATTAAACGAAGGAAGACTGATCCTGTCAATTTGAGATTTGGCTATGGTACTCCAAGGCTGATATTTAATAAAGAACAAGAAGCCAGTCTCACAGAATACTTGCTTAAACTAGCACAAATTTTCCACGGCATTGGTCCGAAAGAAGTTCGTCGCATGGCTTATGACTGTGCCATTAAATATGAAATAAGTGTACCGGAAACATGGCATTCCAACAAAATGGCAGGTAGAGATTGGATGTCTGCTTTTCTTAAACGAAATACAAGTCTCTCCATTAGAAAACCTGAAGCAACGAGTCTCAGCAGAGCTACGTCGTTCAACAAATTTAATGTGCAAGAGTTTTATAAGAAATTAGCAGAAGTTATGGACCGGTTCAAATTTACAGCTTCTTTCATATGGAATGCAGATGAAACTGGCGTATCGACTGTCACCAAACCATCAAAAATAGTTGCTGCTAAAGGAAAGCGAAATGTTGTTTCAGTAACATCAGGTGAACGTGGAACTAATGTAACCCTATTAGTAGCGGTTTCAGCTACAGATTCATCGATTCCACCTATGTTCATCTTCCCTCGCAAAAAGTTTCAAGACCATTTCATTCGGGATGGTCCTACTGATTGCATTGGTGTTGGAAATTCTAGCGGTTGGATTACTAATGACGAATTTCGTATATTTGTGCAGCATTTTATCAAGCACGTTAGGCCTAGTAAAGAATCACCTGTTCTATTGATTTTAGACAACCATTCTTCACATTTATCTGTACCAACACTAGATCTAGCTAAAGAAAATGGAGTAGTCATGCTCTCTTTTCCTCCACATTGTTCCCATAAATTACAGCCACTTGACGTGTCGGTATATGGACATTTTAAAAGATACCTGTCTTCCGCTCAAGATGCATGGATGCGAAATAATGCTGGTAAAACAATGACTATATATGATATACCTGGAATCATCCGCACTTCTTTACCTTTAGCTTTGACGCCGAGCAACATAATGAGTGGATTCGAAAGAACTGGCATATCCCCCTATAACCACGATAAATTTAACGACGCTGATTTTGCACCTAGTTACGTAACGGATCGCCCCATGGAAACTGACAGTAATGAGCCACAGCCATCGACATCGTCTACTCCTTTGCCAACAGTGTTTTCTAATCCACAGCCTTCAACGTTGTTGGACCCGCAGCCATTAACTTCGTATGATGCACAGCTACCAACATTAGTTGATCAACAGGAAGTTTTTTCACCCGAAATCGTACGACCGCTACCTAAAGCCGGACCACGAAAGTCAAATATTAATAGAAAACGCCGTAAAACTGCTATTTTGACGGATACACCCGAAAAAGAAAACTTACGTAAAGAACAAGATCTCGCGAATAACAAAAAGTCTAAAAGTGTAAACAAGAAAAGCAAAGCAAATAAAAGGTTGAGCAAGTATAAAAAGCTATTTTACAAGAGGTTAACAGTGACTCCAGCTCTGATGATGAATACTTCTGTTTGATTTGCTGCGAGAAGTACAGTGACAGTGTTCCAGGTGAAGGTTGGATTCAATGCAGTGTTTGCAAACAATGGGCCCATGAAAAATGTATTTCAAACAGAGGTTGTATTTACTTTGTTTGTAATAATTGTTATTCAGGAAACGATGAGTCTGATTAAGATTAAATAGATATACCAAAAAATTATTACTTAAGTTACTATGTTGTTCCTAATTATAATTAAAGAAGAATTTTATTGTTGTGTTAGGTTTAAAATAAATATTTTTTGTTTTTTATATGATTTTAAGGTCATGGCAATTACAGTAGGTACCTACTTTTGAGTTTTTGTTTTTGTAATAAAAATAAACTTTTAATTTAATTGAATTAAATATTGATATTATTTCATAAAACCTTCTTAAAATTAAAAATAAAATTCTGGACTTTTTTGCCTCCTGGCTGTCCCTTTTTACCCCTACTATGGGGCAAAAAGAGACAGACGGCAAGGTCTAGAAAAAATGCAAAATGACATATTTCTATTATGATAATTCAACCAGAAATTGAGTTAAACATGGTCAGATAACTGTTTGTTTGATTAGTGTTGTATATTTTGATATAGTAGGCTCGGGTTTCACAGTATAAATCGAAATAGTCAAATTGGACCTTTGAGCCCCGCCCTACCCTACTATCTATAGATATACCAACATTTCCTCTGTCGAACATCTTATAAGATACTGGCCGGTAATGCGGTGGCTGGTAATGCTGTTAAGGCTATAAGTTGCCAAAACTCCATAAGGAACCAAAACGTTTTATTGAGATAAATGAAGATTCCCGCTAGGACTCTTTCGGGTATCAAACAAGACCTGAGGCTTGGTGTTTATTGTCAATATACAGTACATGTCCTAAATTTATTACTACATTTGAATAGAGGGGATCTATCCAAATGTTTGTTGTCTCGATACACGAGTGAAATACATAGAATTATCCTCTGTATAAAAATATTCACGAGTGAAGCATTACATCAAGCCTAATGACAAAATGTGCGCTCTGATGAAGCTTTGCAAGTGGTCGGAAAGGTGCAATGTGGTCATCATTCTGCGTCAGATAGGGTTTGGTGGGGTGTCTTATCTAGAAATCACATAGCTCAATTTGTGAAAATGGAGTAAAGACTTCAACCAAAATGTATCAGAAACCACCTTAGGTCATGTTATGAAACCCTTATGAAGTTATGAATACACTTTTAAAGAGGTATCGTTGACTTTCCAACAATACTCTGCACCTTGTCATACAGCACGAACTACCCAAGCCTAGCTCACAGCCAACGTTCCGAGTGTTACAAGGGCTGAAGACTGGCCCTCGTCTAGTCCAGATCTCAAACCCTTGGACTACAAATTTGGTTAGTTTTAAAGGACAGCACCTGCTTTAAACAACACGCTGACATGAAATCTTTAAAGTATCTTTAAAGCAGTGGCTAAATTTCCCATGGCTAAATCCATAAATTCGTGAACAGAGAGATTAAAGCCCTGGTCAAATTGAAAAGGGGTTATTTTGAATATAATAATTTTTGAATGATTGCTGAGACTTCAATAAATATGTAATTGTATATTTAAAACTTTATTAAGATTACATTATTTATAAAAATAATATGTATAACAGAACTTATGGCCAGAATTTGGTATAATAACAAATTCACAGTTTTTGTGAATTAGCGTTTTTAGCGAGTTTGTTATGAATACACTGCTTCTATTCTCTATAAGAAATCAGCTCCTTACCATATTATCACTACATTTAATCTCCCACAAATCACCCCACTCAAACATTAAGCCCGATTTACACGAGCCTTTTGACCGGCCGATTCCCCATACGATTGGCTTTGTCTAACCGCGGTTTCAATTCGTCTGCCCATTGTGTCGTTTCGAGATGAGTGGACGTCGTTAGTGACACTTATAGTCACTGAGATAAGAGCTACAGTAAAAAAAAGATCGGTGTTATAACTTTTCGAATAAATATATTTGACGATAATAAACATCTTAAAGAGAAAAAAATTAAATTATTCATATAAAGTTACGGGATAACCTTGTTATTACAATATTTGTATATAGTGGGCTATTTCTAGCACTTGCTGGGTTTGGCACCCTTCAGTTGGAAATCTGTTGCCGAACTTCTATCGATGTGTTCCGGTATTATAATTAAATCCCAGATTTTTTTGAAACGTAGAGTGATACAATTTTCCTCCAGATCAGTGATTAAAATCAGGTGGGGTGGTGCTTTGGCAGGTTAGCTTACTACACGATAAAAAAAATCGTAAATTTATAATTAATTTCAAAGCCCAGTAAATATATTGTTTTATAATATAATTACTAATTTTTATACATTATGGAAAGCCAAGTAAAATTCATGGTGACGCTACTGACGAGCTTAGTTGTCTCATATATCTAGGTAAATATAATAACATGGTAAAAGTTGTAGTGAAAAGTTACAATATATAAATATTTTTAATAAGTCCTTAAATTCTTTGCATGATTCGTCAATATTTTTAAAATATATATTGATGTACCTAAACTTCTACAATTTATTCGACACGTACTTTAAAAATAAAATACACTAGTAACAAACAAATTTCTTTAAAAACCATACCTAGATGACTATTGAACTTTGTAGAAAATTTGCAAAAAAAAAAAATTATTCGTCATTGAATTTGAAATAAATATACCCATATACCAGAAAACATCTGTTTTATATAGCAATGAATACAAAGTAAACGTGTCTGTTGAGATACGAGATATGTAACTCGATACCGACCACAGATCAGTTATTGTATCTAAATTGACAATACTAGTTCTTTAGTTCCCACTGTAGCTTTAGAGACCTCGAGACACACATTCAACGATACGCGGCGACATTCATTACAGCCGTGCACAAGTAACGTCCATTCTAGAAAAGTGTCGCTGATATGTCAGAGATATTTAATAACAAAAAGTGGCAATGGAAACATTTATGTCATTGGAAAAATCACCCCTATAAAAGTTTGGATAAAATTTGAGAAATTAATTATTATAAATTAAGCTTGAGTTGCAAAAATAAAATAAAATATAAATGCAGATATGTAGTACGATTAAAAAGATAAAATAATGTAATAAAATTTTTACATTGCAGTACCTATTTTATTAATTAAAGTAAAGTTGTTCTATATTCTATAATAAATAAGCTCCACTAAGTAGAGTAAGCAGTAACAATTGGGTAGGTACAGCTTATATTATTGATAGTAGGTAGTTTGGTTTAAAACATATGGGGAAAAAAGAAACACTTAAGGAAACATGGAAAGTAAAATATTGTTGAAATACGAAATTTCATCGAATTCGTTAGAGCCGTTTTCAATAATAGTGTTGGATATCGCACCGGCCCCGGTACGACACTATCACTTTTGCAATATTTCCCAAAATTAGTTTATTATGTAGCCTAAAGTACTTCTGCATTTGTTTTTTTCTTTTCTTTTATGTTAGTGATAAAACTAGACGTAATAACATAGCCTATTCATCTTATAGAAATGACATTAGGTATTATTTTACAAGAAGACATAATAATACAATGTGATGTTTAGTTTTTAACGGTTTATTTCCAGCTGATTCATTAATTTTTTAACCATATAATTGTAGCTTGACATTATGTATAATTATTATACGTACCTATTTAAACATTTATAGGGGAAAAATATCAAAACTGTATGATTTACCAGTGTAGAACGAGAACCAGTTATACGATTAGCATCATGTCACATCTTGTAATAAGTTATAATATCGAGGTAGACATACTTGAAGCGCGTAATCAAGCAATATTCTTCTTAATCAACCCCACCCACAGCGGGGGCGATTCAACCAACAAAGGAATTGATTAAGTAACTATACCACGATATTACCCCGCCTGTATTATTCTAGTATAATAAAGAGGGCTCGGTAACCGTGGTACTTAATGAGAGAAAACTCGATTAGAATTCGCATTAATCTTGTAATAAGTTCGTGAAAGGAAAGTTGCTTGATTGGACGATGTTATCGAGGAATTTGTTGTGACGTAGGAGCTGTTCGTAACCATGAAACATTTTATAGACCATGTACATAGATACGTCATTATTATTATAACAAAATTCGTAAGTTACGAGTCTCTATATGAGGTATATTAAACATAAATGTTATACACGGGGTCAACTTAACCTATACCAATATTATAAAGCTCAAGAGATTGTTTGCTTAAACTCTCTATCTCTCTCTCTTATTTGTTCATCTCTGGAACTAACAGACAGACTGGATTTTTTTTTCATTTTTTGCTATAATTACATCACGCTAGGACTCGTAAGGAGCGAAGCAGTAACCATAAACGTCAAGCATTCTGGCAAACTGTAGGCAAATACGGCAAGTGAAAACAATGACAGGTTACAAGGGTGCGTTGGCGGTCGGTGGAGTATCGGAGGAATAAATTTAACACGGGAGAAACCATGAGGCAAAGTTAATCTATACAAATAATAAAATTGAAGTATCTGTTTATAATGTCAAAGTAACAGCTTTTTAAATAAATGCAAATGAAAGTATACACGATACTCATAACAAAACACTTTTTTTTTGTCTGTCTGTTTGTTCTTGGTAATCTCCGAAACGGTGACGGGACTTTTATTGGCAGAAAATTATGAAATAATATTTGACATATACAGGAAATTAACCAACAAAATGAAATCAAAAGTACATACTAAACAAATTATGGGCCAACAATTTTTTTGAGGTAAATACTCAAACTTGTAACAAGTCAACAATCTCCATGTTGCTCAAATCAAATCTATCACACTGAAATGAAGAAAATTATGTTTGTCGTCATCAAATCGATTACAGCCTCTGTAAACATTCCCTACCATATGGATGTACGTTTACATAAGTAATTAATCAACTTACTCGATATCGTACAATGTGGGGGACAACTCAATTCTCAACATAAAATAAGTAATCTGAGGAAAGAGCTGTATGTCGTGTCTCTCATTAAATATTTTGGATTGTTGATTTATGCTTATAAGATACAATAAGTATATATATATTTTTAAATAAGTAGTGCCATTTATTATATTTAATACTGTTTGCGACGCATATGGCTAGGCGTGATGATTTAGGAAATAATATGGACAATTAGTTGTGGGTATAAGTTGCTAGATTTAAGGAATAAGCATTTACGAATGAACAATCGTTGATTTACTGTAATAAAGAAATACTGTGTAGGTGTTTAAAGATAGTAAATACATAGTAATAAAGCTTATAAATTCGTAAGAATGGCATAGAAACGTACTGAACATATATTTCATTGATAATCTTCGTTTTAAACCAGTCATGTGTAATGTTTGTGATTTTATAGGAATTGTTAGGTTTATATGTGAAATCTATCGCGCTTGTAATGTTTATAATTCATACATAACGTGTTTATAGGCCGTTTTGTGTTGTAATGTTTAATATTTACGAAGTTTACTATTCCTTAATGTTATATTGTGTGTATTTAGATAGATATTATGTTCTTAATAGATTTGAATAGGTTTTGTAACATTCCAATAAGAATCTTTTGAGATATTAGCTAATTACGTGGAATTGTATGTAATAATAATAATAATAACAGAACAGTCGCAACGCGCCATGCCACAAGCCGTGTTACTAGGAAATGTTAGAGTAGGAGGGGAATAGACGCCATCGTTCCGTCCCGCTCCAACAGCGGTATAAATATGAGGCTGTTACGGCCAACCGGTCCAAGTATGGTAAAGCTGTAAAACCCGCAGCTGCTTCAGGGCCCCTAAGGCTAACAGTGTAGTCAAATATAAAAAAAAGGCCAACCGGCACAAAAAGTGTCAAACGCAATTCAAGAAAAGAAGACTCAAGACTCTGATGACTTACAAGAAGCTCTGTGTCAAGACACCGAAGCATTGGATAGGTTTAAGAATTATTGTAAGCGGCCATTGTGAAGACTGAATACAGCGACTTGATTTTGGTGTTCGTGTGTTATTATCTTCGAGAAATCTTCCACCTGCCAGCGACCCAGTCCACTTAGTTCTCCATAGCTACGCCAGCGCCACGCCTTGGTGTAGGCACCTCATTCTGTCTCGCTCTCTTCACGCTTGGTAGGTTCGGTGGTGAACAGAGTTGGTCGCACGTAGTGAGTTGGGCTTGCGTACGCAATGCAGCTCTCTGCTGCTTACCGTAGTACGTATTCGCCGTCTTTGTGGTACCGAGTTCGAGGGTTGATCAGGCGTCGCGCCACGCCGCGCTGCACTCTCGTTTGTGCAGGCCAGCTCGGTACTGTTATCGTTGGCGTAGATAATTATTGTTAGGAGCGTACCGTTGCGCCCGTTTTAAATACATATTTTCACCGAGATATCGGTGTGCCCGCGGCTCCGCACGCGTTTGTTACTACACAGTAGTTATTTACATCCCATGATTTTATTTTTAGACATATTGTTGACAATTCATAAGCCGTATCAATTGAGGAGTGGCATGTATTTTCTCCCGTACAATTTTCATCAAAATAACTTGAAAATTATTATTCTTATAGCCTCTCTATTATGGTATTCTGTATGCTTCTCGTCTACAAAATTTGATCAGAATCGGTTGAGAATTGATGTTTTTTTAAATGTCTTTTTATTATCTCTAGAAATAATATTGTCAATTCTTATATCCCATTAATTACCTATGTACATACTTAGACTTCTGTGTACAAAATTAAATCAAAATAAGAACTAATGAAATTTTAAATTATTTGAATTCTCTTTTTTACAATTCCTGAAAATGTTATTGAAAATTGTCATAACTTTTCATTCATGGAATGACTTATACTTCCCGTGTACAAAATTTCATCAAAATCGGCAAAGATTTAACGAAAATAGATGTTTTTTTTTAACTATTTATAAAAATAAAATTCATGTTTTTTATACTCTATCAATTGACCGATAACATAAGCATCCCGTGTTCTAAATTTAATAAGAATCGGTCAAGCCGTTTTTCATTTAAATCCGGACATACAAACAAATAGACAAAAAAAAATTAATGGTATATTCGTGATCAGTATCGGTCATACAGTGTGCCTATCGGCAAATTATGAAAAAAGGTTAGAAATACAGACAGGACTACAGTTCTATTAATATAGATACGCGAGGAGAAAGCCTCGGACTCCTTTTTAAGCATATTGCGCACACGGATTACTATGAAATCTAGCATAGTTATAGTTTATATAGAGAAGGAGTGCAGAAAGATATAATTTATATACATATGTGTTATTGTATACGTTAAATTAAATTAAATATTACTGCGAATTCTACCCTGATCAGTGCTGTTAAACTTAGACCCCCAAAGTAATGACATTGACACCCAGTGCAGAGTGGAAGCAAGTGATATAATATTCATTGTTTATGTTCATAATCCAAATGTAAAATAAATAATAGTCTATAGTCAAAAAGTTGCTGGTCAAATTTCGACCATCGGGCGACCGCTAGTAAATATAGCTATATCATTAATGATATCAATAATCCACACTAATATCTCTGTTTGTGTATTGTGCTCTTGTGCCTTGCGGTTAGTGGGTTCCCAGAGCTCCTGCAGACCGTATGCTTGTTTGACACTTCTTGTATAAAAAAAAACCTTTTCAAAACTAAAGCACTGAACCGATTCCAATAAAATTTGGCATAGAGAGAGCCTGAGACCTAAAGAAATACATAGGTTACTTGCATTCTGAATATACAGGAAAACACGCAGACGTATTCGAGGGAATATTTTTATAAAAACATACAAATATAATATTAGCAAATAATAAACAATTACAAATTAAAAAAAAAAACAATCATTTTTGTAACGATTCAAAGTTAATTGTTATTGGAGTTACCCGTAAAAATACACGTAACTTAAGTTGGTTTAAATGATTTCTCGATATCGCACAAAAGTATTCTATTATGTAGGCATTATCATATAAAGTTTAAGAGAAAAGGTGGTTTTATTTATTAGGAAGAATTAAAAAAGTTTTCAGACCATTTTATCTAAATAATACAGCATAATTATATACTGTTTTAATTTGATTATTAACTTTGATCAATAACCGAATTACTCTAGCATGGAGGTAGAGCATTTTCTAAAGCCCGCCTACCTAACTACCACTCTCGAGTTGAAAATCTTTCGCCAATCAACTTTAGAAGGGTTTTGACATCTGCACTTGAGAACTAGTAACCCTCTCTAATAGGCTATATACTTAGTACCTATTTTTAATCTTGGCTATTTCATCACTTAAAATCAGGTGAGGTTGGGGTCAGATGTTAAGCCTATAAAGTAAAATCTATCCGAGGTCAGATACGGGTTCAACAACGGCTTATTTCAGATTGGCCGAATAATTAATAATGAAATTTGATTAATTATATGTGTGCATATACTAGCCTGGCAGACGTTGTTCTGTCCTTTACGGTAGTTAATGGCTCGACCACAGCGCCACCTGTCAGATATTAACATGCCTATAAACTATCGTTTTAATAAAACAAACATGCTATGTGAATATGGGCTCAATCGATTCAGAAATAACAGAATCACTAAAAGACAACCACAAGATTTTTAAATAGTAAATTAAACATTCATATTGAAGTATATATTATACATTAATTTACATTATATATTATTGAATAATATATATTATTATACGTATACACATATTCGGTAACTTATATTATACAATTTTGGATTTTCTACATAATATGTCGCAATTAACTACTTTTACGATGGCTTATTGGCTATCCTACTACGTGGCTACGACGTAGTACGTGACCACGCTACTATCCTATTATACAGTTTTAGAAACTACAAGGTTTTTAATTATCGTATAATTAATTATCCACGGTCGTAAAAGAATAACAGACGGACATATTTTATGTGGTCTGGTACTTTATTGACTTTTACTTGTTTACCGATTTTATTATTACTAATTGGCATTCCTTTTAAATTTGTATAAAACGTTTGTTCCTTTATCCATAATGATTTTATAGTGGACTTTTATAATAATAGATGTCTAATTGTAATTAATACATGATATTTTAGTTAAAATTTATTTATTTACCTTTGCTATTAAGTATATATTACATGATGTAATTATAAATAAAAATAATGTACGTACGTCGTACACACTGTATAGAAAACTTAGGTGTGTATACACATAGTGTCAACAAAAAACTGGCAACATTATATATTAAATTCTTTTTCTTTGTCTTACTGAATATAATACCCATATTATTATTTTTGTAAATACATATAATGTTAATACAGAAAATTGCTTTATTGTCCGAATTCATTTGGTATTTAATCATAGTAAATATATATAAGCTTAATTTAATATAAATTACTATTTTTAAAGAGGCCTGGTTTCGTGGTCTGAGACATAAAAGAACTATGCGACACGGTTACTTTAGTTGCGATGCACAAATTAACATTATCATGTGTTATTGTGGTCGAAAATGACCCTTTCGAAATGGCTTTTTGAACGACGATTGTTTCATTAAAAATGTTTAAGTTTTAACATGTTTGAAGTTATTAAATAGTCTAACGTTGAAAAATAATGTTAAATATGTTTTAAATAATGCGACATTGTTACCGGAAATAATAATGAATGACTATAAGAATGCTTCGCATAAATCTACTAACAAATCAACCTAAACGAGGCAAAGACAAACAACAAATTATTGTACACGGATCTAATTTGCTAACTTTTTATATATTTTCCTCGGTCTCGTCTCAGTGCTATTAATATGACTCCGTGTTTAATATCTGACATCTGTTACAAAAACTTTTATTATAACACTAATCCATTGCACACATACATGGTTACACATGCACATGGTCTGACGACATCACATACACACGCGCGGATAAAACACACACAGGGATACTAGCACTTAGTTTAGCAGCCTCCTGCGAGGCGACATAGTATGTATCTGTCAGTATTTTATTTGAAGTATTGTCAATACATCATTATGATGTCTTTTGGAGTTTTTGGCGGGATATTGATCTGTCATGTGGTGGTTTTTATTTTAGTCTATGAAATTATATTATGTTATTCAATATTATGCATTATTCGTTATTGTGCACCAGTATAGTAGATAATAAATAATATAATGACTTGGAATATTTGTATTTAAAGTTGCGACACAAACTCCCAGGAAAGTTTTAACAAAAGAGCAGCTATCTTGTTATAGCTATATTTGAAGAACACAAGAATATTTAGAAATATATTCTTTTCACGCGAAAAACCGCAAATTATCTTGTAATCCCCCGTTTCATATTAGTAAATAAAGTAAAGTATTATAATAATAAATTTAAGACCGGCATTATTAAATATAAATATTTGTAGGTATATTTTACATTATACTAAATAGTCTTCATATTGCTGCATAGAATACATATACCCAAAAGTGGTTTAATATTTGAGTGACATTTTCATAATAAAAAATTAATTTATTACAGTCCACAGGTACCTACCTCACAGCATCCCTTACCGCCCGCCGGCGCCCATTCTCATCTGCTAGTTCTTAATTAAGTTAGCTTATATAACGAAAGATGGTCTCATTTAGATAACACCGTAACTTTGAGTCTACACAAGCTCAAGTTAGGCTACTTAGCGCGTAGTCTTAATGTTCGTCTAAACTTGCCCGTATCGTTTTCGAAGTTAATTAGCTAAGTTAATCCGCTTTATGGTTCGTTGTTTTGGTGCCATATGCTTAGTTTCAATTGTTTATATTAAACTCTTTGTGTATTCACATGGAAGCTAATTGAATTAAATTAATTTACAATACGTTTTCACAGAAAAATTATCAACTTCATGATTCGAATTATTCAACTGTCACATTTTTATTTAAAACTTTCGCATAGTCGCAGGCTAGGTTAGTTTTAAAGCTCTCACGATTTCTCATAATCCACGTTCATACAGTTTAAAATATTTGGCTTTGCTCAAATTTGACTAGTGCATTACCGACCTTGAATCAGTGTACCCCAAGGAGCTTTGGAAAACCTACTCAATGCAGGGGTCCTAGCCAAGTTCCTTTTTTACAGTTGTTAATGCTAACAGAAACCAAAAAAGGAATTGAATTGCCCTATCAGATCACATGATTTAACGTTGAGATAGTTAATTCCATCCATATATTTTTTTGGTTTTCTGTTTGCGTTAAGGATTGTAGAAATTGGTGAGGCTACCAGGAACATAACACGAGGTTGTTTAGCTGTGATTTTTTTCTTCTACTTCTTCCTAACTTGGCAACTAGTCCTCTTTAATAGCTATAAGGCAATTACTGCTACTATCAAGTAAATATAGTGTCCCGTCTTATGACAATTTCAGCTCCCTGGGGATTTTTGTTTGTTCCCAAAATGCATGCTTTCAGTTTATATTTATAATCCACTTCACTTATGCACAAATACCAAACTATATCACGTAATACGCCACCAATGTAACATAATATATATATATATATATATATATATATATATATATATATATATATATATATATATATATAGTATCAAAAACCTAAGTAAATTAATTCAAAATAAAAACCATAACATGTCATTTCAAGATCCCTCCAAAAACTCCAGCTGCGATCTTAAGTAGGGTGGAGATATTCACCAGTTGGATTGCTCCAAGTAGAGAGAAATTTTCAAAGAATGTCTCAGTGCACGGTATCCCTGTAGCTCTCTGAAACTTTGTTCTATGACGTATCAAACATGTATCATGTTAACATATTGTTGGAAATGGGAACACGGCTCCATACATTATCATCTAATTTACAATTAGAATTAATTGTAAATTAATTTATTAATTTACAATTAGAATAAAATTGAAGTGTCTGTTTGTAATGACAAAATAACAGATTTATAATAAATGCATATGAAAGTATATACGGTACTTATAATAAAAACGAATTTTTAAATTTTTGTCTGTCTGTCTATGTGTTTATCTGCTTCTTTGTTCCGAGTAATCTTCGAAACGGTTGGACCGATTTTGACGAGACTTTCAATGGCAGATAGCTGATGTTATAAGGAGTAACTTAGGCTAAGTACTTTTCCCTGCCCCATCACTGATGAAGAGATGAGGCTGGTGGTGAAGCGCCCCCGTAATAAGCGTAGGGCACCTGGCCCGGACGGAGTTCCGGGCCAACTACTAGGCGTGGCGCTGGGCCACGTGAGAGGAGAGCTTCGGGAGCTGTTCAACCGTTGTTTATCAGCCGAACGGTTCCCGAAGCTCTGGAAGGTGGGGCGGCTCTGCCTTCTTGCGAAGGAGGGTCGCCCTCCGGACTGCCCGTCCTCGTACCGGCCCCTTGTGTTGCTGGATGACACGGGAAAGATGCTGGAACGCATAGTTACCTCGCGTGTCATCCGGCACATGGAGGAAGTAGGGCCGGAACTCTCGGACCGGCAGTTCGGCTTCCGGAGAGGGCGTTCAACTTTGGATGCCCTCTCCACCCTGAAGGCGTGGTCCGCGGAGGACACCTAAGGGGAGATAGGTTGCTGGCGGTGTCGATTGACATCGCCAACACCTTCAACAGTCTGCCGCATGGTGTCATTCGAGAGGCACTTCGGTTTTTCGGAGTGCCCTCGTACCTGCGGCGGCTGTTGGAGGACTACCTCCAGGATAGAGAGGTCGTCTTCGCGAACGGCCAGGGATTTGTGGACTGGCGCCACGTAGGGTGCGGTGTTCCACAGGGGTCAGTGCTTGGTCCGCTCCTGTGGAACATGGGCTACGACTGGGTGCTCCGCGTAGCACTCCCTTCGAGAACGAGCATAATCTGTTACGCGGACGACACACTTGTCATGGCCCAGGGGGAGAGCTGGGGAGAGGTGGCGCGCCTGGCCACAGAGGGCGTAGCTCTTGTGGTCGGGCGCATACATTTATTGGGCCTCAGGGTAGTGGCTGAGAAGACCGAGGCCTTACTTTTTCATGGGCCCCGGTGTGGGCCGCCTCCTGGGGCACACATTTTAGTCGAAGGACACAGGATCCGAGTTGGGGCCCAGATGAGGTATCTGAGCCTCATGCTGGATGGAAGATGGCGGTTCGAGTCCCACAAAGTGGGACTCGAACCGCGTATAGTGGGAATGGCGGCGGCTCTTGGTCGGCTCCTCCCGAAATCGGCAGGGCCGGGGACAAGCTGCCGACGCCTTTATGCGGGAGTCGTGTGGAGCATGGCCGTCTATGGGGCACCGATTTGGGTGGATGCTCTCGGCGCCACAAGCAGACGTATGCTGCGTGCTGCACAGCGTCTTGTGGCGCTGAGAGTCATCCGCGGATACAGATCGGTGTCCGCAGGGGCGGCTTTCGTGCTCACCGGCTCCCCACCTTGGGAGCTGGAGGCGGAAGTGCTTGCCGCCGTTTACAGATTCACGGCTTCGAGGAGAAATATGGGGGAGCCTCCAGCTCCTATTGAAGTAGAAAGGCTGCGGCGTGAGGGCCGTCAGGAGATGATAAGGAGATGGGCAATACACCACAGACGCCGTCCGCCCGGTCCTCGAACAGTGAATAAATAGGGACCGAGGCTCCCTAACGTTTAGGCTTGTGCAGGTGCTATCCGGACATGGCTGCCTCGGATTCGGATGGTACCTGCACAAAATAGCCCGCAGAGAGCCCACCACCGCGTGTCACGAGTGCGGTGCGGTGGAAGATACGGTGCAGCATACTCTTTCTGAGTGTGCTGCATGGGACGAGCAGCGCCGCGCTCTAACCGCGGTGGTAGGAGGGGACCTCTCGCTGCTGAGTGTGGTGAGAGCCATGCTCGACAGTGAGGGGTCGTGGCATGCGATGACATCATCTCGCAGAAGGAGGCCGCAGAGAGGGTCCGCGAGGGGGATCCCCTAAGCGACCCTCTCCGACAAAGAAGACCGGGTGGTCGGAGGAGGCGATTCATTCGCCAACTCCCGCCACCCTAGCCGAACCAAGGGGAGACGGGTCGGGGGGCCCGTCTTCCCATTGCACAGGTTTGGCGGACGGAGGAGACAGCTAGGGTGTACTGAGCTGTCTCCTATTTAGGCCGGGGCCCGGCCACGCCGGGCCGGCCGTTTCGTCGGAGTGACGCGGTAGTATGCTACCTGCAGGTCCCGCGTCACCCCATCGTGGCGGCGGATGGTACACCGTGGAGTTTTAGTGAGTAGGAGTCTCACATAACCACTCGTCCCCCCGGGCGGGTGTGTACCCATGACGGATTCCTCCACGATAAAAAAAAAAAAGGCTAAGTACTTTTATTTTAGATAAAGAATCAGGTTTTCGCACAAATGATAAAAACGGTCATGATAATCAATTCGAGTGCTTAATGGCTTACGCTGAGCAAACCATAACAGATAAGCATATAACTGGGGGCGGTGAGAGCATGATTCGCGCGTGTGCCCGTTTGACGGCATTCTGCAAAATGACAATACAGAATGGACTACAGTCCACGCGAACGATCTATATAATTATATCGCGATTATATAAGTTTATAAACATGTTTTTGTGTACATATACTATTACAATATGGCAACGGTATTCCTAATTCTTCTTATTTAATGGCAATATATGTTTATAAAGACATTTATGTCAATATCACGTAGATATATTGTTTTGCTAACCTTAAAAGTTGAGAGTAAGCTTTAGATTGATGATGGCGCTCTTGTTAAATCTGTCCGGGGAGTTTTTGGGGCAACTTAAAATTAATGCTTCTGGCTAATTATTTGTAATTCATTTTACTTGAGCACAAAAACCGAATTATATTAAGATGACACCAATAATACATTACAAAGCGTGAATTAATGTAGGTTTATGAATTAAAATATAAACCACAATCAAGGATCCCGTCAAAAACCCTTATTCCAAACTTATGCTATGAAAAACTCACAGCTTGATATTTTCCCTGGCGTAGTAGGTATGTGAATAGTAGAAATCTCATGTTTTGTAATAATAGTAATCTTTTCAATAGATCCCTGTAATGAAACATCAGGACGACGGTGACATGTTTAATCTTTGAAAAATTGCAGTATGAATAACTTAAAAAACTGTAAAGGAACGTTTTGCCGAGAGTATTCGTACGAGAAGCTTATTATACGACCAATATACACTCTCGTTTATTCAGTTACTGTTGTGAATGCCGAGAAGATGGACGCATTAGAAATTACGGCAGCTACCCTATGCGAATAAAATTGGTTCACTTTGTTGGTAATTCTCTATCTCTCTCTATTATATAAGAGTATGTTTGCGTGCAAGTATCAAGATACAAACAGGCTGGCATCATGCGCGGCCGGTTGTATAACCCTTCCTCTGGCGGCTGTCAAATTGCAGAACATTGCATGTACTTCAAGTGGGGTTCCTCAGGGTGGTCTCACGATTTAGTTGCGCGTTCAGTAATTTAATGTTTTATCAGATATTGCGCATGGAAAATAGGTGTATAAGAAACGGACTGGTTTGTGACAACCGCACACGTTTTTATTTTATTTTTATGGACTATTGGTTCAGTTTGATAAATTTATATAAAAATTAAGTCACTTTCGTTTATTCAACATATATATAATAATAATAATAATATAACCGTACTACTACAAATACGGTTATAATATTTTCACTGAACAGAAGCGTGACAGTGTATAGTTATGCACTCACCTATCAATGCGAGGGTAGCCTAGAGACACCCTTTGACTCCGGCGTAAAAAACCGACAAGGAACCGAGAGCAGGCGATAGTCTCCGAGACATACTTGGACATATCGAGGCGACACGAGTACTAGCAAGTACACTCTCGTATTCGGCATATCTCGGCGAGAGTGTACAGCTGCCATAATAGTTTTGTTAATCACTTTCCCACTGATATATTTATAGTTTCTAACACGTTTTATAATATATAGATGATAAAATAATCACATAGAATGACAAAATTACTTTAAATTATAAAACATGAGGAAGAAGTAATGATTACTTCTCACCGCAGACCGTCGAGTCGTTAGTAGTATGACAGATGCAAAAGGGGTAACACTTCACTGACAATTATATTATACAAAAGCTATAATTTAAATTAAATTAACTCGATTTTTTCTTTTTATACGCGCTTTCTAAATAACTGTCAACATAATTATAGAATGAGTAGGTGTTGCAAAGCAAACGATGTATCTATGTAATTACTAGCAATTAAATAAGTTTTATATTTCTAATTATGTTAAAGAATAATATTTAGTACAGGTTATACATACAAGTAAAGTGATTCTTTGTATTGTTTCGCATTATCTCATTTATATCGTGTTCAGTGTTATTTTTATTTTGGAAACGCAGTATATAACCAGATCTGAAGTTTTAAAATTTTATTTCTATAAATGAAAAATATTTCAAAAACCAAATGAAAGTAGCTTTAATTAATAAGTTTCTATTACTCACAAATGTTATTTCAGTAAATAGATTATAAATTAAATTAAATTAGAAGTTATTATACGAGCAAATATTTAATATAAGGTTGCATAATAGTTTTTTTATAGTATGAAGTAACTTACAGATATGCTGTCAACTTAATTTTAAATTTTAAGTGATCATTGCAGCCTTACTTAATAGTTATTTGTAATCAACTTTTAAAAAGGCCGCAGTTCTGACTCAGGCTATTTATAAACATGTTGGTAGGTACTACTGAGGACTCCTGCTTTGCGCCAGAAAATAGGTATGGCGGCAGTACTTCCGTAAACGAATTTCGAAGCTACTGGTTCGACTCTCAAACAGAAGCCTGCGGGACGCCCAAGGTCAACAAGAACGGAAAACACAATAGAACAAGTTAGAGCTTCAGTTCAACGTAATCCTGGTCGCGATCAGCTGAACTTGTGGTGTCCAGAACATCTTTGCGACGCATTTTGTTGAAAGATTTGAATTTGCACCCGTATAAAATTCAACTTGTGCAGGAATTACCGCCCCAGGTTCGGTGAAGCTGTAAAAGCCGCAGTGGCTTCAGGGCCCCTAAGGCTAATAGATTAGTCATTAAAAAAAAAAAAGAATTACTGCCAAATGACCCAATTTTACAACGAGCTTTTGTTGAAACAATGTTGAAACGCTTTCAGAGTTTCAACAATATTCTGTTCTCCGACGAAGCCCATTTTCACTTAAATGGGCTTGTCAATAAACAGAATTGCCGTTACCGTGCTGCAGAGAACCCACGTGCCAAACATCAAAAGCCTCTGCATTTGCCGAAAGTAACCGATTGGGCGGCCATATCAACACACGGAATTATCGGACCCTATTGCAACTGCAACAATTTGAAGCCTATAATCGTGCGACATGGTTTCAACAAGATAGTGCGACATGCCATACATCTAATGCTTCGTAGGCGGCCGTAAACGAGATGTTTGCTGGGAAACTGATATCGCGCCGAAGTGACATTACATGGCCGTCTAGAAGTCCGGATCTAATACCACCGGACTTTTCCATGTGGGGATACCTGAAAAGTAAAGTCTTCTCCAATAACCCAGCCTAGTTGAAGATAAATATGTCGGCGAGTTTTTACCAATTTGAGGTTCAGATTCGAGGAATGTTTGCAGCGGGATGGTGCACACCTGAATGATATAATTATTAAGAAATAAATTTCCCAGATGTCTATTTTAATTGAAATAAAGGTGTATTTAGTTTTTTTTTATTCGCAAATCTTTCTGGCCCACCCTGTATTAGCTCAAAGAATACACGGAAAGTTCATGTGTGTTGTAGTTCTTGCGTTATTTTAATATCCTCATGTGAGATTATAAATTAAATAATTAGGTATCGAAAGATTAGTGACAATTACTTTAAACTTCACTATCTTCAATAGATATCACGACTTCAATTTCATATTTTTTGTTAGCATTTCATTCAGATATAATTAAAGTAATGTTGGTTAGGTGTAAGGCTAAGGACCGGTGAGGTAATGACATTTTAATTGTACAAGTGATTACTGGGCGTGGACGGTGTGGCCGTGTCGCGTACTCTCATCCTGTTATTACGAATAATTGCATTACGCTTCGTTACTGAGGAAAAAAGCAAATAAGTTTAATTGACACGTTACTTTCTTTGTTCGAATAACACGTGTTAAGTTCACACGGATTTCTTTTGTTTTTATATTTTGATTATAAGGGAACTATTGCGCTTTGATTGCCAAATATTTACACAATGTAGCCTCCTCTGTTATAATCACCCGACTGCGAAAAAGGAGGGTTATGTTTTTCGATCATATGTCTGTATGTCTATTTTTTGGCACGCTCTGTTTTGGATTTTACCATACGAGGTGTCGTTAGATTCGTCTTAATTACAGAAGTGACATAGGCTATATAAAATTTAAGCACTACGACTGGGAAGAAAAAAAATTGAAAAATATTTTTTTAGTAACGTGTTTTGTTGCAGTCGGTTTTTTTTTTTTTTTTTTAATAATCATAATAAATTACAAATAACAGAATTTGGGAAATCGGATCTTACATTACCGAACATATGTATAAGAAGAACTTTACAATAATTATTATTTATGGGGGTTAAAACTCTTCAATTTAATCTAAAAATTCTGGAGAATACAAAATGTAATTGTTATTTAAATATAGAATATGTAATAGTTTTCCTATCCTAAGTAAGTATGTAGTATGTTTTTCTAGATATAAAATAATTGTTATTGATATTTTTCGAAGTTCTCATATGTAAAAAATGTAAACTGGTTATTAACTAAATACAAACTTAATTACAATAAGTATAAAGCTCTAAATTATAATAAAGAACTAAAACTTCTCAAACATATATCATCTAGAAATATTGTCAAATGAAACAACATAATAACATCCTACATACAATAAACGGAACACTTCGTGATTCTATTGTGAGCAAAAAAGAAATTTAATCATGAGAAACAATAATAATGACTTCTAAGAAATTAGACCGAGTAAGTACGGGAGCCACGCAACTTAGGCTTGGTTGTTACTTTTTGAATAACACAAAGTCTGTGAGACATTCGATATTATTTTTTATGTGTAACAAAATAAGAATCGTTTTTGTATGATAATATTAGAGATTTCACTATTGTTAAGGCTGTATGACTATCAATTATGTCCATAGTGTATGAGAGAGTGCATTGTGATCGAACAGTAGCTTTCATTCGGCTAGTACGGTGATTGAAAATTAAAGAACCGATATAATTTCGTGTGAGTAGTGCTGTCAATAAATTAGTACTTTTATAGTGATTTATTAGGCCGCCATTATTTTAAAGTATAAAAATGTAACTTTTCATTTTAAGTTAAATATGTGTAAATATCGTCAAAAAATATTAAAAAGTATTCATACTGTATTTTGCATTAAAAAAGGTACTCTGAACGTAAAAAGACTACTACCGATTCGGAAAATAACCAGACATCGACAAGAGCCGGTAAAAAACTCGATCCCGTTTATCAATATTTTTTATGTTTTATATTTTAGTAAATGACCCGCATATATTCGTCTGCATCACAAGAGAGAGAGGGTTAGAGAGAGTGGGACGTAGGCAGATACAAATAACTATTGTTGTAGGCACCTACAATACAAATTATAGGTGCCGCCCGCCTGCCTCATCATTCCCCTAAAATGCACGCATGGTACTTCATTATTATTTTTATGCGGAGTTATTTTAAAACTGTGATATCTCCTAAGATATTCATTAAAATCAAATAATGTAAATTAAATACTTGTGATGAATAACATATTTATTTTGATAAGGCCTATTTTGGTCGTAGTGTTATGTTATATAGCCTAGAAGTTATAAGCCTTCCTCAATAAATGGGTTGTCCAGTACTAAAATATTTTTTCCATTCCAACAACCAAACAAACAAACTCTTCAGCTTTATAATATTAGTATAGTTAACCTTTTGTGCTTGCTTTATATTGTATAGACTGTTCAACTCATTTGTGCGCGTGACCCTATGTGTGCGTAAAGCGTGTATAGATAGATATAGTGACTACGTGTGCGTGTCTAGAAGTACAGTCAAGCACACAAGAGAATTCTATTAGTTATTGACTAAACTTGAAAAAGGGCGGAGGTTACTCAATTCGAATGTGTTTGAATGAATGTTTCAAGGTTTCTTTTAATGGATGTTCAGCCATAACTTCTTTGTTTATGAACCGATTTGGTGAATCTTTTTTCCATGGAAAGGAGATACCTCAAGGGTGGCCCTATTTAAATTTCATTGGTACGTTCAACTTTAAAGATATATCAAGGAACTTCTCAAAATCATTGAAGTTCGTTTTCTTTTTTGTTAAAAATTGTCTTGTAATTATATTATGTCGAAAATTTTTAAATTTCATTTGTCCGAATTTTAAATGAAACAACAGCTCAATAAGCTAAATGCATGATTATTGAACATATTATTCCCTATTACTACCACTAGAAATACCACACACACCAAATAATGAACTCTCTATTAATTTCATAATTTCTGTCATGTTCTGTTCAATGTTATGTAAAGCAATATATAATTTTAAATTTCCCTAATATTTTAAGATGATTTATAGTGGTAGACGAAGAATTTTTATACCATATTCCTTAGTATTTTTTCTGTTACTCATTACTGAAATCTATCTTTAAAAAATAGAATTTAGCGTTTTAATATTTCGATCATTCTTGTACGACGCATTATACTGGTTAGATGAAATATTTATATTAACTGCTTCGCTGGCTTAGTGGTCGTAAGCGCGACTGCTATGGGTTCGAATCCCAGGTCGAGCAAAGTGTTATTGGGTTTTCTATGAAATTCTCAGTAGCAGCTCGGAGTTTGGTTTCGTGCCCAATTATTGGCAATAGGCTGGCCCCCTATTACATGGGACCTAAAAACATACTCGGCGAACTGTAGGTGTACATTATAGTACACCTCTGCCTAACACTTTGGGGAATACAGGCTTGATGGTATGTTATGAAATATTTTCTCCGTGCGGAACCTGACATTTTTATTACCGACTGTACCAGTAGTACAAAGAAATGAAAATATGTGTCGAATGGAAGATGAATGCCACGTCACAACAAACAAATAAAAGCTGCATGTTTATTAGCTCACGCACACTTAGGGCCGCGTGCAAAGGTGAGTTGAAGTCTTTATACTTATATATATTTTTAAGGGTTTAAAAGAAGTTTTGAACTTCTTTTAACTTATGTTCAATTTATTATTAGTATTATTAATGGAATCAAATTGTAATTCTATTATCAACAAATATTAGTTTATTTTTATAAAACTATATTATACTATTTGCTATCGTACATTAATTGGTCTAAGATAAATTTTAAACCAATTGAAAGCTTTCGAAATTTGGTTCTTTAAACCTGCGTAAACAGAGCGATTATGGATGTTATGTGAAGTAACTTAGCAGTGAAGTTGCGTTTCATTCTGTTTACTAATCTCGGTAAAGACAAAGCTTGAAAGTTTTTTTAATATCAAATAAAATAAATAATAAATCGATAATTATTTAAGATCGACCACAACACTATCTGTCTGACATTAACACGTCACTCGTAGAGATGATAATAGCGCAGGAGCCGTGCCCCAGTTAATTGCTTTAATAACTTCCTGTGTCAAAATAACAAAAGAGCTACGCGGTATTAACAAAACGAATAATGATGCTACCGTGGCAGTCCACTCCTGGTCTTTGTTCGTGTTGTGGTATGTTAGGCAACTAAAAAAAAACCTAACCTAAAAAACCGTTATTATATTACCTAGTTTTTTTTCTATTCCAACGTTTGTATTATATCACTTGTAATGAATATCCAATAAACAAGTATGCTACCAGTTTACCTTTATAAGTAAACAAACATACAGACAAATTAAAGTCAGATTAAAAGAGTTACAATTAAATTAAAAAAAATTGTGTGTGAATTTGTACTTCTTTCACGCAACAAAACAAAAATAACTCTAAAAGTTTATCCCGCGCGGCGTGCCATCAAAATGATAAAAATAATGTTTATTTATAGAACATTACATTATTTTTAAACCATTAAAATTATAATAAAATCCAGTAAAATTATTTTACACTAACTATGCCCGCGACTTCGCTCGCGTGGACTACAGAATGCCGTCGATCGGGCAAACACGTGAATCTTGCTAATCCCGATTTATTGAAATGCTGTTTTGTGAAGAAAAAAAAATCATCTTATTTTGAGCAAACCCTTTCATTTGATACCCATATCATGGGGGCGCATAAAGAATAACTCTGGTTCGACATTTTTGAGATTCCACCATATTGGATTTATAATGACTTATGATTTATATTCCAAACCAAATATGTATGCAAAATTTCAGCTCAATCGGTTGGGGATTACTGTTTTAAATGTCAGTTGCAAGATTTGACCAAGTTAATTAAAAGCTTGTAAAATAGTCACATACGTTTAATATTAGCAGTATAGTATAAATAAAATACTAAAAAAATTACCAGTCTGTCTCTTAAAAAAAGCACTGAATTGAGGAATAATTCAAATTGGGAATCATTATAGTACAATTTACCTGCAACCTGTAACCTAGGTAACCATAGGTAGTTAGTAATTACTCTCAAAGTACATGTTTAAATGTATTAATTAATTTCAAATGAAATGACGAAAATACAAAGAGTCATATCGACAAGAATACTTACTGTTTTTACGAAAAGTATACTCTACGATTACTCACAGTAATAACTTAAAAATAAAATTATTAACATGTAGCTTAAATTGTAGTTAGTCAGGCGGTTTTAGAAAATGCTCTTCCCCATTTTTTTTACAATAAATATGGCAAACTAGCATACCATACTCTATAGACACTTGTAATATCAGAGTTATCTACTCTCAGAACTTTTTGCCGACCTTGGACTCCGTACCTCAAGGTACTCTGGAAACCCTACGCAACGCAGGAACACAAGGCAAGGTAATTTGTCTGCGATCTTCTGTACGGTGGGGAAGTATTTCATCAGTTGGACTGCCCCAAGAGAAATCTCCAAAAACTTTCCTCCCCCCTTCCTCTTCCCTAAGAGGCTCTGGATTCCGCACAACAACTAATCTAACGAACTAATCAAATTTACATTTTCTTCAAGTAATCCTACAAACTTGTATGATAGTGACGACCTAGTCTGGCACGAGTGCTTATTTATTCAAACAAAAACACGGATAACAAAAAACTTGAGGCAAATAAAATTGTATATTAATATTCACATTTTTCATAGCCTAGTAGAAAGTAGGCTTCCAAATCGGCTTTACATCTAAAACATGACTAACAATTCATTAAAGATTATATAATAAAGTACTTTGTATTTTGTGTATACTTGTATACATACATGTTTTAAACACTAAAATGTTTGCTGTTTACATGCAGCCTTACAATACACAATAACATATTAACATTAACTCTTTATAATAATTATAACATGTAATGACAATGTTATTACAATGTTGCAAGGACATAACTCTACATTATAATAAACTATGTTGAGGAAATAATATGTCGGTGTGAGTTGCGGCTTAAGTTACTAGATGAGAAGGTTAAGATTTAAAAAATAATTTCAGTTTTTTTTATTTCAAGATTTTTATTTTATTATCCGACTTCAAAAAAGGAGGAGGTTCTCAATTAAATTTTATATTTTTAATGGATGTTCAGGCATTACTTCTTTGTTTATCAGCTGATGATTCTGTTTTCGCTGGAAAAGAGATACCTCTAGGGTTATGCCATTTAAATTTAACTTCTATTGAACCTTTGACATCAAAGTCCTCAAAATCATTGAAGTTGCCAATGAAATTAAAATGGGACTACCCTTGAGGTATCCCCTATCCAACAAAAAATAATCATCCAAATCTGTTCATAAACAAAGTAGTTATGGTTGAACATCAACAAAAAAGTTAGGTACCTCTGTCTGTTTTTAAAGTCGGTTAAAAAGGGGATCAAATTAGTCCAAAACAGTAATTTTTAGTTGGCTTAAGGTTTTGGTCTAATTAAAAATCAATTTATTCATCATCATCATCATCATGACCATTTCAGCAAAAAGGCGTAAAAAGGCCAAAAATCACCATAATAACCAGTCAGTCATCGCTAACATCCAGCCAGGTTCCTCAACCTTCACCAGGTAGTCGGTTTACCTTATGACGAATCAACCCAACTTGCATCTTCAGCCAAATAATTAAACACTTTATTATAAATTAAAAAAAAACGCAGTATTAAAAAAAATTGCGTTACAGATTTACGTAACATTTTACACTTTAGCTTTGGAATTATACATACTTGGATATTAAACTGTATATTAGATACGTTTTAACAAAAATAAAATTCTAGACAAAGTAAATACCCAGTATTTGTTTTTTATTATCATTCTGCGTAGCTAGAGGCGTTTAACCACAATTACACTTGATTTTAAGTGATGAAAACCTAGAAATAATAATTGAACTATTTATAGATAAAGTGTGTAAAAAGCTTATTTTATTATTTATTTATATAAACTATCAAAAATATCGTATGTTGGTATGTTAATGTTGACATTAAGATGATGGTGGCACCATATGTGCTGTTTTCCTAATTTTTCGAAATAACATTATCTTGTATATAACCGTGTCTTTATAGTAATATAAAAAAAACTGGTTGAATGGCTGTACAGACTAACGGACTGACTGAAAGACTGTTTGGTAGTTTGTGATATATCATGAAAAAAGTTGCCAATTAAGAATGTGTAATAATTTTATTGTACAACTCTTAGTTTAATTAACACGTAATTAGTATTAGATACTTGTTAATAAACATATTACAAAAGAGTTTTTATCAGTCGCTTAGAGGTTTTACAAATTTCATGTACACGCTGGACGCTTGTAACTTGTGCAGAGGAGCACCTCAAAGAAGGAAGCGTCAGCTCGCAACCAACAATTCAGTAGGGCCCAAACGTCACGGGACAGTGATCTGTACCGCAATTATAATTACCTCTTCCCTTTCAACATGTTACACCGATTTGTTATTTAAACGCATCAAGCATGTATTTTGTAATAATTTTCATAATATCAAAATTCTTAAACACCAAACATTTAGTTTTTATTCTATCAATAAATTTTAGTTCGCTACGGTAGCTGCTACTATATCTATGAAATGTTATTTTTTGATGTATTTACATACTTATTAGAAAAAAAATTGTTTTTTTATTTGTATATAGTATTTAAAAAATGTTAAAACTCATATAGGATTTTCAGATAATTAACAAAAAGATTTTAAATGAATTAACACAGCATATTCTTCTTTTATTTTTTATTATTTATCTTAAACTCTCTTAATTAAGTAAAGTGACATAAGCAAAACTAAAGTTGTCTTAGACCGGCGTAATATCAATACGTTGACCGCAAGTTCGAACACCGGCAACGAATTTTTAGGAATTCGCCTACATTTACTAATTCACATTGATAACATTATCGGATGACGGTAAAGGAAAACATCGTGAGGAAACCTAAACGCTTGAGAATTGTTCTTTTAATACTATTATTAGTACGTGGGAAATATATTAGAACTGTTCATTTCTTGGTATATGAAATCGCTAATACGTCGTGGAAAGAGGCCTTTGCCCAGCAGTTGATATTATAGGCTGATATAAGGTAAGATGGGTTTATGTATTAATAAAACACGTGTAGACATGTTGAGCAAGACAAAGGTAATTAAAAGGTCTTTTATAATTTCAACGAAGCGAGGTCAGCACACGTGTCACGTGTGAATACGAAAAGGTTAGGATTATTATATTAGGAACAATACAACTACAAAATAACCTTCTAAGTAGTTAAATTATTAACTAGTCATGATGTGAAAGGGTCAAAAAATAATATGATTTTGTCACTAAATTTGTGTGTGTTCAGTGAAGAAAAAAGTGATTTTATGTTTTGATTTAAATATAACATTAATAAATTCAATATGATTTTAGAAAAACATTACTTATGAAAACATAAGTTAAATAGGCAGAAAATAATATTTTCAGTTGAATATGGTAAAACTATGTTACCTTAATATGAAAATTATATTAATTTTATCTTTGTAAAACAGATAAATTTATATTTAAATAATGTAAAAGAAATGTATGAAACATTCCGCACTTAAATTTTAAACTTAAAAATTATAGCGTTCATATTAAGACTTTAAAATTTTAGTACGATCTATCCATAATCAGTTTTTGTTACTGAAGTAAATAACTTATTATTATTATAACTTATTAGTATTATTTTTACGCTTATTGTATATTTGTTACTTACAAATGTTTAACAAGAAATAAAATTAGGTAATGGAATATTTTAATATATTTTTATTTAAAATGTTGTTTATTTAGTAATTTTCATAATGATTTATCAAAACAACTCTTCACCATAGGATATTTTAGTTTATTATTATGATTTTACGCTGTACAAGTCAGTTAAAAGTAATAATTCACTTGAAATATAAGCTCTTCACTCATATAATGATGATAATAATAATAAACATAGTACAATAGTATGTAAATACGTAATAGCTCATTTAAAGACAGACAAACATACATTGCAATTACACGTAATACCGACGTCAAAGTAATTGTCAACTGAACTATTGTATACTTAGCTGATGAAACCTGGATTGTAAAATTATAACCAACATTACACACTCGAAGTGCTAATTGTATATTATAAAGAAAAACATGGATGCTATCTACTTAACTTTCATTATAACATAAACAGACGTTTAACGCCAATTATACGTAACAAAATATGCTTTACTATTACAAGGAACAAGTGTATTCTATTTACGACCCTATTTCATAGATACAACGAATTTATTACAACGTTTTGATGTTTATGACATACCTAATTAATCGTGTATCTAACTAGAAGAAAGGGGGAATGCATATATATTTCTTGATAATTTACAATAGAATTTTAATGTTTCCTACGAGTGTGTAATGCATTTATAATATGTTTGTATTGCTATAATATTTTGAATTTTATTGTAGTTAATTGGAGCCATTTGTAGGCTCAGAGTGTTTTAGGGTTCGATTGAAAAACATTTTCTATTAAAACTATGGATTAAACCAACGATGAAAGAAAGACTCATTAATTCATTATTTATAGAAAGTTTCGATTCGTGTTTTCGAAACTGTACTTATTTAGAATTATAATAATAGAACTAGCGGTGTGCCCGCGGCTCCACACGCGTTTTTTAGTACGCTATTTTACTTTTACTTTTACTCATATTATTGACAATTCATATGCCGTATCCATTGAGGAATTGCATGTGTTTTCCGTGTACAATTTTCATCAAAATCGGTTGTAGATTATTATTCTATTCTACGATTTATAATGTATTGTTGGCGATTCTTATAACCTCTCAATTATTATGGAATGATATGTGCCGTCTACAAAATTTGATCAGAATCGGTTAAGAATTGAAGAAAATTTAATTTTTAGGAACTTTTTTTTACGATTTCTAAAAGTAATATTAAATTTTTTTATACCCTATAAATTGACCAATAACGCGGATATAACGCGGATTGAATGCCCGAAAAGAACCAAAAAAATTACAATGAATATACATATAAATATAAATAAAGCTAATTTAATTATTATCTAAGCCATTAATAGAATATAAAAGACGAAGCCATATCTAATTAAGTAAGTAATGAAAATATATTAGAAGTGAAATAAATACAATGTTAGAATTAATTAAAATTATACTACAGAACCAAATGATAATGAAACGATTTAATGCCCAATTTCTTTTACGGCTTTTAAACAGGCACGCGCTTCGTTTTGTTTATATTAATTAAATAAAAGCTGTAACTGCCGTAATAATAGTTTTTTTATAGATCGGAATATTAAAATATAACTTGATACATATCAAATTCTAGATAAAAACTGTATTATTAACGATCTTTTGTACATAGATGCCGTATTTTAAGAAAGCATAGTGAATAAGATGTATCCTTTTTTTACCCGACTGCGATAAAGGAGGGTTATGTTTTTCGAGCGTATATATGTATGTCTATTTCTTTGGCACGCTCTGTAGCCTTAATGGATTGATAGATTTTAGCATACAAACTGTTTTTAGATTCATCTTAATTGTGTGAGTGAGATAGGCTATATAATATTTAAGTACGACGTCTGGGAATCAAATAAAAAGCAAAAAGATATTTATTTCTATGTTTTTGTTGCAGTCTGGTTTTTTGTTTACTTTTTAATGTTAAATGCATTCAGGTATTTGCAGCTAAGTGTGAACTTGGCGACCGTAGAATCTTTTTACTGATGTTATCGAACTTATTGTATGATAAAGGAAAATCAGATTACAATGTTAGTAAAAATTAATCTAATAGGTATATACCTACATTATAAATCTATAGTTTTGTCTGTACATTAATTAACTTTTTTCCAAATATGTATCTATTAAAAAGTACACTGATAATGAATATTATTTTTTTACTGTTTGTTTCTACGCCCGGATTTAACTCGAAAACGGCTTTTTCGATTTTTATGAAATTTTATATATTATTTACATATTATAATTGAAGAAATTTTAAATTTATGGATTTTTTTACGATTCCTAAAAGTGTTATTGAAAATTCTTATAGCTCGTTACTCACGGAATGACTTGTACTTCCTGTGTACAAAATTTCATCAAAATCGGTCAAGAACTAACGAAAATTGATTTTTTGGAAATTATTTTTTAGGCAGACAGAATTTTTTTAAGGGGTGTTTAAGGAGTTACGTACTTGCAAGTTCTTTAAAAATATTCTTTTATCTGGAGGAACAAAGACGTTTCTAAAAAGTTTAGGAGGTATATTTCACGCAAAGAAGAACTATTTCAGAGCAACACTAGCAGAATAAATGTTTGACATGGAAAAAAAGTGCAGTTATACCCTTGTCTTACCGAAGGCGTATGTGAAAGTGTGTTTATTTAAATGTTTGTCGATCAATCACGCTGAAATAGTTAAACGGATTTTAATGAAATTTGGTATAGAATTCGATTGCGGATTGGGCATAGATGGCATGGAATAATAGGACAAAGGATTTTTTTTTTTACGACATAAAAAAACAGCACAGCTTAATAAACGGGCACCGCATAAAAAGTTTGTACAGTATTTGCAAAATATTATTATTTAAAATGTACTATATTATATTATAAATTAAGTTCATTTTCTTCATTCTATTTTGATATAATTTATTTACAAATAGTTACACAATAATAAATCTAAGATGATAAATTAACCCAAAAATTAGGAGTAATATCATGTCTTTTAAGGATTTAAGTAAACACAGTTTTATTTCGTATTTTAATAATAAACAATAAACTGATTATTTATAATTTTCTTTTCATTTTATAACAAACATGAATGGAACAGTAAACCATATGATAAATTAACGACATTTAACACACAAAGAGCAAGGAAATAAACCGTTCATTAATACACACATATACTGAGGAGCTGTCCAACCTCTCGGGAGGCTTAATTGAGGCTTTACATCCACTACAAAACGGCTAATTGTAGCTTCAAGTGCTTATTGTAAGTCTGTCGTTGTATTGGATTAAATTTTCTGGAAATGGTATGGAGCTTAATATTTTTGTCAACAAACAAAATATTTTTTAATTAGAAGTTTAAATAATGTGATCATAATGTTATTAATAATTTGAAAAACTTTATAAAGTAGATAGGTATCGTTTTTTTTTTTTAAATATATTACGATAATTATATAGAAGTCCATGTGAAATTTACATAACGTGTATAACAAGATCTTTAAATTCTTTCAATAAAAAAATAAAAAACAGAATTCATCATATATTATATACAAAACACGTTAAAACTTTATAAATAAATCAGTTCCAGTGCTTATCTTTCAATAAAAGTAGGTACATTAATTGTTTGATTAATGCAGCCTTAACAAAAAACAACATATAATTTATTGTTTTTTACTCTATCACTTTTCTTATTGTTATTTAAATAAAATCATTTTATCATTTTAGTTTTTCTTGTCTTAGTTATTTGTTGTAGGTTAACCTTTTCATAAACATCATTTGCTTAGCAAATACTTTGTTGCAAGTGGAGGCAACAGCTATCACTTTTAGACAAAAGTAGCAAACTCATAAACTAACAAAGCATAAATTAATATGACTTAATTCACGAAATAAGAAAGAAGAAGAAATAAGTCATTTGAACGTTAACAAAACTAAAACTTGCGTTTTTTTTTAGCTGTCTGTACAGGCTTATTTCCAAAACGAATAAATCGATTTTGAAGAAAATTCCATTGGCAGGTAATTAATTACCTGCAGTACCTATTATTCAAAGAGTAGTTAATGTAGGCAAGTTCTTCTCTACTCGACGATCGGGCAGGGGGAAATAATAAACAATAATAATGAAGTCCATGCATTCGGAGACGCTGGCAAAGCCAATTTTTAATAAACTTTGAACTTCTTAAGACAGGTTATTAAATTATTCATAATCTAAGCTCGCAAATTACAATATCTCTGATTTGCCAGTGTACTTTAAACATTGAGTAACAAAATATTAAAAAAAAGTATATTCAGTAGTTTTTCTTAAAGTTTTATCATATCTAGTGAAATTATGATCATTATGTATATTGAGGTACTGCGTATTTAATTCATGCGAGTTTTGTGGCCTCAGGTGAATTGTGCGTGAGACCACAATGAGGTATTATTATTGTATTGAAAATAGCCAATTTATATTAATATTAACTAATAAATGAATGTTTGTACTTTAACAGAAAACATACATTAATATAATTGTTGATAATAACAATCTGTCTTTCACTATAATGAGCTGATTAATTAGAAATTCTCTTTAAGGGACATTCTCAAAAATTGTGGCAAAATTGGAAGTTTTAAACAGTTGTACAGTTGAACAGTTGTGGTAACAATTTTATATTTAATCATATTTAAGGAATGGTGGACTACCCTACTTTTTGAATAAAGAAGGCACTGCTGATGGTCTATTTTTCAGAAAGATATTTACTAATCGGTAATGTTAACAGTCCTGGTTATGTGAAATGGTGATATGGTAGAAATGGTAATGTGATTTTATAATCGGTTCTAATTTCTCTAAGATCCAACGTACAAGCAGGACCAAAACCCCTCTGACTCTTCTCTTAAACTCATGGAGGAGAGGTGTGAAATTATTCTGCAATCTTCAGGTGATGTATTTACGTATAAGCAGGTCAATAGGCGCAACCATAAATCATTGAAATGTGACACACGCCAATTAAAGATCGATCTTATCAAACGTCAAACTAATCCTATCAAAGGTAATAGAATGAAACCAATATCCCAAAGTGTTAGTAAAAAATTGGTTTATTGGACAAAGCCAGCTAACAAAACTGAAGTTCGACGACAGCGTGATCTTATCATCCAAACCTGAACTTTTAACAGAGATCTATGGACGTCAACGCAGAAGCCCGTTACGAATATAGCTAAAGATCCAAAATCTAGATTAACTCATGTATGACCCAGCACAGAATCAAAGATATACCGGAGCTTGTGCGATATTAGTATGGCCCTCAAAGAGGTTAAAAACAACAGAGCTTCTGCTGAAGAATTAAAGTCGAACTTCTGAAGTCGAGTGGTAAACCAGTACGTGGAGCCCTTCAGACCCTGTTTAATTCACGAAGGAAAAACGCTGCAAGCATGGACCAGAACTGTGAAGATGCATTTCTTTAAAAAAGGTGATAATGCTTCTGAGCCATGTGTACAAGAAGGCCTCAAGAATTATTACGAACGGTCTCGCATACGGGCTTGATAATTTTCAACCTCCTGATCAAGCCGGATTTCGAAAAGACTTCAGTATCATAAACCACCAACATACACTACGGCAAGTTATACAGAAGACTGATAAGTGCCTCTTTGCTTAGCATTAGTGGACTAGAAAAAAAACCTTCGATTCGGTCAAAACTTTGTATGATAACGCCAATATATCAACCTGACTGTGGGGCCAGACTATACAACCTATCCTTTTGCAGTGAGTAATCATATAAGTGGTGAATGTGAGGAAAGTGGTGTGACAATTTGTAGCGGTTTGTAAAATATTCATAGATAGTTATATTTTCATATACTTAGTATTATTTTAATGGTAAACTATCAGAGACTACTACAAATAAATGAATACTAAAAGAACTCGTCGTTTTGACAATTATCAAGTAAATACATTACATTGGTTAAGTGAATTGGGGGTTTGGCATTTGTTTTCAGTCATTTCAAGTACATATTTTTCAGTTTTTTGCAGTGCCGCGAATAGAAGACTTCTAACTCTATCTCCAAAAAAAAAACCGGTATCGTAGGTTACATTTCATCGTTCTCCTCCATGTAACCATCATTTCGCCACAATTTTTGAGAATGAGCCTTAAATGTTTTATCCGCTCTTTTATTATTTTGACAATAATAATACCATGAGGAATAATTGCAATTTGAGTCAGGGAACACCTTTTAGGTATAAAACATTGCCTGTAAATAACATTCTATTGGTGCCTTCTTGAGAGAAGGCGAAGACGTAATCACCACGTCAACTTACAAAGTATTGGCATTTTTTAACACCGAATGATGTATAATTTAATTTTAACTATATTTAACCTCTAGATGGCGTTACTAAGGATATTATTTCGTACTCTCTCAATTTATTAATTACGATTATATTAAATTAAACCTATTGATACTACTTGCTTCTCGTATAAAAGTATAATATATGCTGTAAAAATCACACTGAAATATAGTTACACATTTAAGTTGTGTAATAATGTTTTATCTCATCTACTCATCCAAACATAAAATTGTACTTCGAATTCAAAGTGTCTAATATGTTAAACGTTAAAGTACGTAATACGAAGGTTCAAATACTAATTCGTTCATGGATTATATTGATCTACTTAAATAAAATTAGTATTAAAAAACTATTTCAGTAAACAATTCCCAGTCGGCTTTTTCACACGTCAAATTAATGACCTCACTAACGTTTCTTAGAAGAACTAAGATAATTCAACTATAAATCTTATTCCGATTTACGTATCTAGTCGGATTCGTAAGTTCTTGGATGCTGTGTGACGTTCATATTTAAACAAGTTTAATTATATCTTTAGATGCATAATCCGGGAGTAGACAACTTTTAAAAAGTCTTTTTAAACACTTTATGTGTGGAATATAATAATTGAAACTTAATATTTTTCATTATTACACTTTTAATATACATTTTTTTATTTATATAAAAAATATGCTACAAAAACGTAGTCATATTATGTTCAAGTGACTTCGCGCGATGTCAACATTCAATAAATAAATCTATGGAAGTTATTATGTGCAAATTTGAGCTTACTAGAATTTCAGTTGTAACTAATAAAATAATTAATTTTGATTTTTAAACGGTTGTCAACTCGCGAATTTTTGATTTTGAGTTTTTCAATTGTAATTTCGGAGATGAAAAACCGTTACTTAAAAATTGTGGCGTGCAGAATATTATTAAATTATTATTGAAAAGAATAATTTTGTTACTATAAAGTTTTGTAACGATTTTAATTATAGTCATTTTTATAATTCCGATTTTGGCCCAAATATACAAAACTGAAGAAATATGTAACTATTTTATTTTATTTACTTATAATGTTTTACAGGGTACAACCAGGTTCATGTTATAAAATATTATCTACATTACATATGTTTTTGACGATTTTTATTTATAAATTATATTATAAGTTGTCTTAATTAAATGTTTTCAGAATTCTTTCCTATATGTCTTACCACTATAATAGCATTAACCACTAAATTCAACCGCAAAATATCTTTCATGATGGCTCAAATTTAAATAACTCAACATTTTGTAATGCTTTATTACTCAGAACTTTAATAGACATGAATAACTGAGGCGATTTCACAATAAAAAAAATGGATATCATATTTACGAGTTTCTATTTACAAGTAAAATAGAAGAGATAAAAAGGTGTGTTTATTTATACGATCTTGAATTTTAATAAGGGCTGCCAAATTAACTCTTATATTGTTACGTAAGTATATTCATCGGGCTGCAGTTTTATTTGTATTTTATTTTATATAATTAGTGTTATTTCTGAGTGTGGTTACAAGGAGCGATGCAAACCCCGATACTTCATTGTCCCTGTAATGATTATACGATTTTTAGCTGCTACAAAACATTTTGCAGCTAATAACGTACGTGTACGTACGTATCTAATTATTTTTATTGTTATTTGTACAATGTTATAGGTAGTATGCCATATTATATGAATACATTTTTTATTTTGGTGATATTAATCAATGAAATTAAATGAAATTTATATAATAGTATAATTTTTATTTACTGTTATAAAATGTCTTTTTTTTAATTTTTATTAAGACCTTATATCTAATGGCGTTATGCTAAATAATACCCTGTCAAAATTAAACCGGTTTAATTTATTAATGTTTAATTGTTGTATTGTGTGTTGGTAGTTCATATTTAGGGTTGTTAACCTTTTTGTAGTTTTATTTTAATTTAATTTTAAAATACATTCGTTTATAAACATATAATTGATATTACATGTGTAAATATTAATATCGTATGAAAATTTCTAATAAAATCCAAAACGTTTACTTTTATACAAATAGGAATAAAATAAAATTAATATCAAATTGTTAATTTAGAGTATTAGGTATGTTAATTGGTTTAAAGACACAATTATTTCATGGATAGCTTTGCATACAATACCAAAAATAGTTATAGTGAATTTAGTGTATTGACTTCGTTTCAAAAACCTACCAAAGACATAAGCGTTTACGACTGAGGTAGCTGCAAGACGACTGTAGTGCGGAGCGGACATATACTGGTGAGGTGTTGGTGATTTGATATAGATGAGAACAATATAGTAACTAACTAGACTAAACTAAACAATTACTTGTAAGGTACCTGTATAGGAAATTGATGAAGAAAGTTAAAAGGTGCTTTAAAAATCTAGTTCATTTATGACCTAGAACCTATTCATGAACTAGATCTATAAAGCATTTTTTAACTTTCCTAACAGCACTCAAAACTTTACATTTATTTTTATATTAAAATAAATGTAAAGTTGTGGAAATTTAAATACAAATTTTAAAAATTGGCAATAATATTGACACGCGATGTGCCCTAAAGTATGCCACAATGGTGCGGGTATGTGATGGGAAGGAAAAAAGGACAACGTGCACTGACCTGGTTCAGTTCTGCTGTGCGTACAGGAATATGCTCCTTGTGGTCATACAGCCGTCCTTTAATGTATATCGAGGAAGTAATTCGCGATTTTAGCAGATTTTCAGTGGGAGCGCGGGGTAAGTGGGAGCAATAAAAAAATCTCGACCGCTGTGTGAGCGCGTGACGACGGCAGTGGTGGTGTTGGTAACAAATCGTACACGACGGGGAGGGGGTGGGAGATGGCGTTACCAGGTACGTATATTTTATTAATTATGAAATGGTCCTATGTTATTAGGTAATTTATGAATTGTTAAAAGTACTTTTAGAATGCATAAAAAATTGGTAACCGATTTGAATGAAAGTTTTGTACACAGAAAAAAGATGTCATTCCTCAATTGATGCGTTATAAGAATTATCACTATTATTAGTAAAAAGTAAATTACTGTGTAATAAACGCTGTGTAGACGCGGGGCACTACTAGTATTTAAATATAAACGATTGATATGGAAGGAAGGGTAGCAACGTCCATACATAGCACCTAGTGCATAACAACTCCATTATTAGACAAAATAAACTTTTCACCCACTCGGTATCTATCCCTAAATCGCGGAGGCGGCAACCTTAATGACTGCTAATGAGTGTTTTTATTATTTCATTGCTGTAAAATAATTTCTTATACGGTGCCTCTTTATACCTAGATAAACATCGAAACCCGCTTCACACTTCGATCTTGATAATCGAATTAATGCGCTCATACCATTTCACGCTGCTTTATTGCTTTTTGTGTTGTTAATACTGGGGTTTTCGACTCCTAATTTTGGGTTATCTGTTCTTTTCGACAATATTTATCAGAATTTTTAAAATATAGCGCATTGTTAAAACTTGTAATTTTATCATCTTTATGTGTCTTATTAGGTTTATCAGTCATAGGCAGGTATGAAATTTATGTATAGGTGTTTATTACAAATATAAATGCACCAGGTACGTAAATTACATAGGTAGTAAAATCAAATGATAACAAAAAATGTTATACTTACTGTCAAAAGGTCATTACTCCTTAAGAATAGATTTTCATATATGTATGTATAATAGCGCGCGATGCGTACACATGACATGGGAAGTACAAATATTATTATAATTACTATTTATTCCAAGACTGCATATTTACAAAGTAAATTAAAAAAAAATTATAAACTCCCGACACAAGTAACCTATTCATTGAGACCATTCCAACATATCTGCTGTATGTTAGGCGAGGAGTTGGGTATCCTACGGACTCCAGAAGACGCTGCAGCATGAGGTCAAGGTTTTTGTAATATCATTGAAGTAAGAGAATACCAAATCTCGACTTAATCCCTGTGGAAGATGATAATTTTGAAACGGTTGAACAGATTTTCTTGAATCATAGCTAAGAACACACTCGATCGAGACACTTTACAAAAAAAAAACTATATTAAAATCGGTTCAGCCGTTTGTGAGCTGAGCTACAATGTTACAGACAGACAGGCAAATACGCACGTTAAACTTATAATACCCCTCGTTTTGCGTCGGGCGTAAAAAGGAAAATTTCACACTGCATTTCACACATATGGACTCGAAATGAATGTTTTTTATTAATACGGAGATCGGAATAGACTTTTAATATTATCGTTGTCATTGTTGTTCTGTCTTAACATTTTTATAGAACTTAGGCCCCAAAACAATGCGCGGCCAGTCTGATAAACGGTTATCGGATACGATGATAATCAAGTCGCCCTTCAAAGAAAAAAGAACTAGATGAAAATAGGTTCAGCCGTTTTTGAGCTACGATACACATACATACACATAGATACACGGCGTTAAACTTATGACATCCCCCTTTTTGTGTCGGAGGTTAAAAAGACAAGATTTTAGTTCTTAAAGTGTAAGAGCTAATCAGTTTAAAAAAACCGCATTCAAATTGGTTCACCCGTTTAAGAGCTACGGCGCCACAGACAGATGCACACACATAGTGGTCAAATTTATAACAAGCCTTTTTTGCGTCGGCGGTTCAAAAAATCTATCGCTGGTCGTAGCTATCATGCCTGCCTGCAAGTCTCTCATACCTGGGTATACAGTACTTGATCCAAAACGTGACAAACTAAAATAGTGTCATTAAGAAGGGCTTGTTACCATGTGCATTGTGGTCGCGATCTAGTCCGGTACAGAACTCTACCACTAGACATAGGTAACTCAGCAAAATTCCTCGCTCCAACTCAATAGCTCAAGTGTAGCTTACACCCGCGCCGGCGCATTGAGTTAGTTCAAATTTGTGCGATATCGCAACAAAATGGTACACGAGACAAGCGAGTAAGAGAAAGGAATGTATCGGCTGACCGGTGCGGCGCGTCGTCACATTTGGAATAAGTGTGCTAACACACCTGGCACAGTAAACTAAGTTAGCGCAATTGCGCGGCGTAGCGTAGTGTTACCCATGTCTCCTTACCACCCTTGAATACTGGGTATACACTGACAAGTCCCGGAACGTGACGCGTTTCATTTACTACTATTGTGGTTATATACCTGATCTATGTTGCGATCCAGTCGTTACGCTATCACCGTGGAAAAGAAAAATATGTGATACCTATAACAAAAAAAACATAACAAAAAAAGGAAGCCAACTCTAATGATTTTGTGGTCTAATGACAATGAAGTTAAAATAGAACCAATCTTGAGGTATGCCTTATTAAACCAAAAAATAATAATTAAAATCGGTTCATAAATAAAGAAGTTACGGCTGAAGATTCAAAATGAGTCCAAAGTGAATTGAAATATCCAAAATACATTTGAATTGAGGAAGCCTCCGTCGTTTTTTGAAGTCGATTAATAACCATAAGAAAGCTAAATTATTTAAAAGGAATTAAAAAACCCGAATACAACTAAAATACTTGACTAATTCTTTTTTTTTTCTTTTTTTATTCTCAGGCGTCATATTTAAATATTATATAGCCTATGCCACTTCCACAATTAAGACTAATCTAAAGGACACCTCGTATGCTAAAATCCATTACGCTGTTTAGGCTACAAAGTTTACAAAAAAAAAAAAAAAATATAACCCTCCCTTTTCGCAGTCGGGTAAAAAGACTTAATATTAAATAATACACTTAATATTTTATCTATAATAAAATAAATAACTTATTGCTTTTACTCCAATAGTTTGAATCACTGTTTTTGAATAAGATTTAAAAAATGTATGCAAAAAATTATAGTTACATGAAATAACACCAAAACAGTGATTATATAGGGGTCTTTAACCACCGAAACTGAATAATCAGTGTTAACGATCAATTGATCCTCCAACAAGATAACCCTACAACGGTCCAAATAATGCAAGTATTAAGCAAAATGTACACGTAATGAAGAACTCTTTAATTTGGGTTGTTTATCTTTGATAACCACCGTCGAGTGTTGATGTTCCTTAATGATATATAATTTGAATATACCGATTTCCGAAACATGTTCGACATTGTCTAAAATTTAAGAAATTTTCTGGTATCGTGAATCGCAATTCCTTTGTTATTCTTGTTTTAGTTTTTATTATTTCTCGTAATAACCCATATTTATAAAAATATTTTCTTTTTTTAAAGTACAAAACTTGTGGTCATTGAAGATTTCTGCTATAGCAAAATATGTATATAAAATAATGTAACATGATTTTTAAAGAATAATATTTTAAACTACTACTACTTTTGTTACCGTCAGAAGAACCAATTGTTACAAGGGCCTTGCGGCTACAGTGTAGTCGATAACTTACTGACCGAATGACATATCAACGCACAACTCAAACTACTTGGGCTAGAACCGTGAAAATTAGAGCTTAGGTGGATGAAAGTGTGTATGGAGATCCGTCATTTTTGAAGACAGATCTATGAAAATTGGTATTGAGCAATTCAGTTCAAAAAATACTAGTTTCAAACTTTTTTCAAATTCAATACTAAGGGTGTACTAATTCAACTATGACGCTACTCAAGCCACGGGTAAAGTCTAGTATTACATAAACTGAATTTTTCTTAATATAAATGTCATCGAAAAAAATGTTTCTTCTTATCATACACAGTAATATTTTTACTTTTATATTTCTGCATTTAAATAAAGTTAATTCAATCACCAATCTAAACAAAAATCAGCTATCGATTACTGGTACTCGTTTGAAAGTGGATCAACGTTACATAATTAGCCCTCGCGTCCATTTGTATCTGTAACGCGTGAAAACATTTGCTCGATGTCTGTTACGATTAATAAAACAAATAACAGACAAACTCTAACACCGCTGTTTGGATACACCAAACTATTCACTGCTGGATTCCGTATAGTTTGACATCTCTATGTTGATTGCTGATTGCTTTCAACAAACTAAATACCTCGCTGATATGTAAGATACTTACTCTACATAATAATGTAAACGCTCACTAGCAAAAAATACTTTTTACTATTTACATAGGATTGCGATTGGTTGAACTGCTGAGTTTAGGATTATACATACGCATTTGGCTCACGGTTATAATGAATGAACGAGACATGTTGTACCTACCCGTAAATAAGAGGTAAGTAATTTTTTTCTTTTCTTTTTTAAAATTTCTTTAGTTGAATCATATTTAGAACTTTTGTTGACTATGATAATAAAATAATAGCAAAAAAATAATTAAAATTAGCAGCATTTTTGTTTCTTTAGTCACATCTGTGAGTTTTTTCATGTTGAAACGTTTACCTGAAACTTTTTTAGTTTGGAGTTATCATCGTTTGCTATACTAAAATTGTATATAATTGGAGTATTAGTTAATTTTATTTTGTTTCATTTTTATAGTGTTTCATAACAGAGAATAAATCAAATTTTCGAGTCCCTATCCAAATTTTCTCAAGTTTGAATGCTCTCGTGTATGGTTAGGTTTTAACTTGGAAGCTATACCTAGTTTGGTTGCTAGATCACCAATGTTCAATATATGGACAACAATATATTAATATGAATATTTGTAATTGATTATAGTGAAGTACTTATAAGTAAAAATCCTTAAAGCAAATAATGTGTAAAATCTAATTATTAATACTATGTATTATATATAAAATTCTGTGACGGTGACAGCGAAGTAATGGAAGATAGGTACAAAAAAAATTTCTCATTGAATATATCTTACAAATAAAAATTACTTTTTAAGGATCCTTCTTGACGATTATAAAAAAAAATTAAGATTTTTGAAATAGCTCGAAACTTTTCTGTAAGTATCTAAACAAAAATGACAGGTATAAAGCGTTTGAAAGGCGCGCATACACTCGCCGAAATCTAAATATAAAGTATTTATATTAGAGTATCGGGAGCAGGTAATTAATACTATCTTTGTTAGACGGTAATTCGCCAGAGCTAATGCCAGCATGTGTAATCTTCAAAGGGGATTTAGAAACACGCGTCCTAATCTATTTTAGTCGTGTTCTGAAACAGAGAAATATTTACAATCTCTCTGAAACACTTCGGCGCATCCGACGGTCGTTATGCGCGAACGCATCGATACTGAATCAGTGGTGGGCTCGATTGACTCGATTCATGATGGAAATGGCTCATTAATGTCATGAATTTGCATGCGTTATTCATATAACTATTATGCATTTTACGCCTAAACCTAAGCATTTCTTTAATGTAGTTACATATCTATAAGCTATATTTACTAATTTAGAAGAATGGAAAAATGATTCACGAAAGTATTTTTAAAATGAGACTGTTTCATAATCACATAAAAACTCTTTTTCAATAATCGATGGTGAACCTGAAAAGTGTAGGTGGATTATCGCAGGTGTTGGAGCAGTCCAAGGTAAGTGAGTGCATTGTATTTGTTTCAGCACTATCGAGTTTTTGAACAAAGTTTTGATCGCATCGTTTTTCATAAAAATTACCCAGAGTAGCTGATAGCCATTTCTATTTCGGTTCGGTGTGGACGCTACAGAGACTAAAGTAATATTAGTACAATTTTTCATATTTAACCCTCATATGTAAACCACGTATAGTGAGAAAATTGCAAAATGTTTTCAGTTGTTTTGTGGGTACTATAGTTTCAAGTTATTCAAACGTTCAAAACTTTTTTAGCGTTTTCCTAAATTTATTTGCTAAACTAAATTAAATAACTTAAGGGACCTCTATGACTCTCTACTTGGGGCAGCCCGACTGGTGGAATACTTTAACATTACAGAAAATCGCAGCCAAATAATCTTGTGGTGTGTTTTTATAATGAGTAGGATTTCTAGAGCTCCTTGGTGTGGGGTGGTTAAGGTCGGCAACGTGCTTGTGATAGGTACCTATTGTATTACAAGCATCCATAGATTGCGGCAGCCGCTTACCATCAGGGAGGCCATATGCATGTTTGCCACCTTAGTAGTATTAAAAACCTTTCAACGTAAATACTCTACATAACAAATATTACTTTTCTACATATGAGTGATTAGATGACGACCTAATAATTCATACCGTTCTGTAAGTTTCTCATTGTTAGGTAAACACATGAGCTTTATCACCACGCCCTTCCACGATGTATTAGCAGTTTCAAATGCCGAGAAATCCACATTTCAATGATTTTATCATATGCAGTGAGTGGTATATGGTAATAATACAGGTGGTAAGATACAAGAACTTTTCTTAAGCGTTCAATTTTCTTCATTATCTTTTCTTCACCGTCAGCCGATAGTTTACCAATATAAAATAATTAAATGTAAGTGGAATCCGAAAAAAATCGTTGGTTTACGCCGGGGCCCGAACCTGCTGATATTGAATCAATATTCCATTGGTCTAAACTAATCAACCAACGCGACTTTCAAATTTTTTATATGTTATTTATTATTATTTTTAATTATTTCTGGTAGGTATTCGTCTCGTATTTTTGTGTATAATTTTATGCATTATTGTTTAAGATATTTTTTTACAAAAGTTTAACATTCATAAGATTTTAGTAGATAATGAAGTCGCCTGGAACACTGTCAACATGCTTCCGGACAATTAATTTTGTCATCCCACCTTCTCGTTGAACGTTTCGAATGCTTTTTTAATCTCGACTCGACACCCATTATTTTTAAAGAATTCCATCATTCTAAGTATTATAATTAATCGTGACTAATTTGGATATTGACTATCTTTGGATATTGTTAGCGGTGTATAAATAATATGTATCGTGGTATCTTAATTCTGAATGTGACAAAAATGTACACTTTAAAGGAAATATGTTGGTTTATAAGTGTTTAATTTTTTTACATGAAACTACCGAAAATGTAAATTAAAGAAATAACGTTTATGGCTGGTGAAATACTAAAAAATAACCAAGAATAATAAAACACATAACCTAAATAATTATCTGCTAGTATTGCCCAACAAAGGCCTCTCATTCAGCTACATGCTGCAGTCTTAATAATAATAATAATAATCTTTATTTCAGATAATTATAATCCATAGTTAGTTAGTACAAAATAAAACGAAAGTAAGATCCTATACCTATTTTAGTAAACACTAATATTTTGTGACAATTTTGGTTCTTGTAATACAATGTTGAACAAGATGACCAATAATAAAGGAGTCGTACCTCCCTGCTTATGGTTTTCAGGATGGAGTTGGAGCTGGCCCGCACTCTGCATAGCAACGAGGCACATTTTTGTCTGACGATGGCATGAAAGCCATCGACGTGTGCCTGTGTAAACATACCAGAAGCACTGCAGAAATGGGGCAGCCCCATCAACATCCTGAATCCATTATTAACAGCCCTCTGAGTATAATTGGTCCACAGGCTGCACGTATAAAATACTTGGCAATAAGCTTTAAAAAGCGTTACTCTTACTTGCTCACTACAACGCGCAAACCTGCGTACCAACATGTTACATCGGAGTGCCAGCGCCCTACGTTCCCTTTCAATATCCATTTGGTCATCAAGGTCATCGGTCACATAATGTCCTAGGTACTTGAACTGATAGACCCGTATTAGCTCATTACCATTCAGTTTTATCGCGAGCACGGTTTCTGGGCATTTACCACCGTCAGCCTTAAAGACCAAGAACTCACTTTTCTTCACATTATATGACAGGAGAGTAAGACTTAAGACTTAAGACCAAGAGTATTATTCTTTTGGTCTGAGGCTGCAGTATTGCTTTGCAGTAGGTTCCTTTTAGAATTTGAATATTTTACTTCTATGTGGGTGAAAGGACGTATAACCATTGTATTAAAATTAACAAATTTCGAATGGAATTATATTCAAAACGTGTAAAAAACCAGCTTGTTATTAATTTTAAACGGGTATTGATCAAATTTTGTACACGGCAATCATATGCCATTCCATAATTGGTAAGCTATATGAATCTTTAAATTTTATGCTTCTCTTCATTCTTTCATGCATTTGAAAAACTTTCTTCCTGTTGATACAAAGATTTCCCTAGTAAATACTCATCTTCTCCCTCTTCTGGATTATGCAGACGTTGCTTACTTGGACCTCTCAGATGAACTCTTAAATAAACTTGATGGTCTACACAATAACTGTATCCGTTTCATCTTCCATCTTCGGAAACTATAAACAAATTTAGATGAAATTTTGTGTACGGGAAATATTTGTACGGGAAATATTATAAGTTATTCCACAACTGACATGTTATAAGAAGAATTATCAATAATATGAGTAAAAATAAAATTACGAGACGAAATTAATTACTGCGTAATAAACGCGCGCGGAACCGCTTTATATATTAATATGTGGGTGACGACCGAGCTTTGCTCGGTGTCTTAACAAAAGAAAAAAAACACCTATCTAGGTGTACTTGGAATATAAAACATTATCTAAATACAAAGTTTCATCCAAATCGTTGGAGCCTTTCCGAGAAACTAATTACATGTATATATATATACACAAGAATTGCTCACTTAATATAATAAAATATTAATCGAAATATTATATGAAACAGAATTGCTAGGAGGAACCTTTAACTTTAGTAGTTTACGTTACTCTGTTTACTGTTTGTTATGATTGGACAGTTTGATATTTGATGAAGTCGTTAGCAATTAACAACCACATACAATACCTTTTAAAATTAAGCAAATATAATATTACTCAAGCAATATTGGTGCGACTTCGCCATTTGTCAATTTTACTAGCGTCCCGTGGGCAGTGGCAGACATTAAATCATAAACACACAACCGTAATTTCGACATTAAGAATCCACCATACAAAATTATATTCCCGGTGTTATTTTGTCATTTTGTCTACATCCTACGCGAGAAGTAATTAAAAACGAAAATAAACAGAGCGCTTCGAATCATAAAAAGTGTATCTATGTCGGTTATAAATGAATACAGATGAACGTAGAAGCAATAAAGCTGATTCAAGTCACAGAAATAAATCTTATGAGTGTTCGAAAGTATAGGTGAGAATATTTCGAAGTTTATTGTAATGTAGCTGTTGATTTGTGCCAAAGTGCTGCGGCCAGGTTGGTCAATGAGGAATCCTGTTATAGCGATCACTATCTAAACGCCATGTGTCTCTGTATCTATAAGTGGACAGATGAAATGTTCCGTTTATGATTGAACTATAAAATTTTAGGAATTCGCAATAAATAAAGTTGAGAATGATGAAGAAATAAACAACCCGGTCTGCGTTACTGTCGAAATGAAGAGGTTGATTTACAGCCCCATAATGTATCTTAGAATATAATAATTGTAACGCGCGTCTAAATTGTAATGCAACATTTCTATTTGTTTAATCATTTCAAACACGTTTCACTTGTCTTATTAATATTGATAAGTCATTGTGGGAGTCATTTGTATCACTATTTCCAAAGCTTTGCAATAAAAATTGGTCCAGATTCCACATCGAAAATAAGACGTTATTTGGTCGCCTGCCAAGTTCATTATAAGCGTTCATGAAATTTCACATTTGAATTATTTTACTGTCTGACTTATGGCCGTTACTTAAATATTTGGTAAACAGGAAAAATATGGCTCTGATCGATCAAATGTAATGTCTTGCGCTAAAATTATATATTTAAGTGGATCGTGGCACGATGTTACAAAATAATCTTTTTTTTTTGTAGTTGAAATGGTCGAAAGAAATTATTGTTGGTCTATACACATTATACATTTACTAGCAAATGTTATTGTTCCAAATGACGTCTTATTATTGATATTTAATATCATAAATAGTGTATGTCATAACTCTGAGACATAGGTAAATCACGATTGAAATTTATTTTTCTATAAAATAAGACCAGAGATGCGATTTGATTTAAATATTTATAAGATATATTGATGAAACCGAGTAATGGTAAATTTAAGCATTAATAGTATAACAAAGCGATGAATATTGCATAATTCCAGCTTGCAATATGCAAGCCAACAATAGAACGGAGAACATTATGAATCATCCACGCCTGATCCATTCGCTTGCCGAAGATTATCGAACTGGAACACTAACACTTGCGGGATGCATTAAAACGCACGTGAACCTAATTTACGCCTTTAAATAATCTCCTCAAATACCGCCAACTTTAACAAAGTAGTAGTTGATGCATCAAACGATGTGACATTCGCTGCTAATAAGTTCTGGGCATTAAAATATTTTACTGCGCCGGTAACAAAACGGAACTGTTTAAAACCAATGCGTGCGCTAACTAGAGCTCCCTTATTTATAGTGTGCCATCTGTCAGATCGTAACCGTTCCAATTTCAAATTCAAACACCATTCTAATTGGATTGTATTTTTGTTTAAAGTGCTTCTAATAAGCAGTCTTGAGTTACGCACATTGTTACAATCATTACAAACACATTGACTTGTGTTTACGCATTCGCAATTAGATCGACCATTGATGTGTAGGTTAAATGCAGTAGTGTGTGCGATGCGTCCGATTGAGAAGTAACACAGGGTCTGTATCTGGAACTGATTAGCAAACGTCCATGTGTTAGTTAATACACAGTCGTGAATAGATTCCTATGTGTTCTCGGGCATTAAGTATGCTTTGGATTTTATTATTTAATGATTCATCTTAAGGTTATAGAAATAGTAAGGAATGCTTGAGATGTTCGCGTTGAAAAGCCAGTAATAATAGAATATTGGCGCATCTGCTCCACTGTATATGTTTTAATGTTATTACTCTCCTGCTGTATGATATTTCGTTCCAGGTTTATTTTAAGAGTGTTTTATGTTTTTAATTGCGATACACGGATTATTTTTCCGCTGTCAACTAAAATTTTTACAGCTGTTTTTATTTCACCGATGTGACCGATGACAGAATTAACGTTGTTTATGAATATTCTTGGATTGAATTAAAATTATGTGGAATAAATTAGGTTATAAGACATGATTCTATCTTCATAATAACGTTACGTGGGCGAGTTAATGATCTTATATTTTGTATTTTTGCGTTCTAGAAACGTGTTGTTGATTAAAATAACAAACCGCCATGCACTTATGAAAATGATTCAACATCGTTTTTTTTTATTTATTTAAGAACATGTTAATTGTATTGTTTATCGTTTATTTAAATTACGTGATTAGTAATATATTCATAGCTAAAATATATAAAACAATATTAGTTCGTAACTCGCTAGTCAGCGTTCATTTACACAATCATGGTGCACTTTATTATACTTACCATACAATAGAATGACGGTTTCGTAACACCATCACGAAAGCACCTAAATCTGAAATTAACGTGTGTATCAAAACCAATCACGAAAGACCTCCCTGGGCGCTTGCATAAACGCTTTAAGCCCGAGAAGCGCTTGAGAAGTAAGAGGTCGTCATAAAATTGCTATTACGAACACAGCGAGCCCAAAGCAGTGCCATTAATGTTGATCATTAAATATGAATTATAAATATAAAAGAAAGCTAAAGAAAAGCAATCACGGTCGACTGTTATTAGATTAAATATCTTCCTCTGGTTTTTTGTGGAGAACATTAAATTTATTATTGAACACTTGTAGTTATAAGTTTTAATTAGTGAATAAATATTTTTATTATTAATATTTAAGTGAAAACCATCTTAAGGTTAATTAATTTCATATCAAATTATTACTAAGCTCCCTTATATAAAAGAGGTTATGAAATATTCTAATAAAATATGTATGCTGGTTGTGACCTAGTCGGGTACCTACAGAGACTATTTATGCTTTAATGTGAATGTTTTCAAATAAAACAGATTTCTTTATTGTCTTCTTTTCGCTAGGGTAAGCTGCTATTATCAAAGAACGAAACATGCGATCGTATTTGAAAACACAAAACTCGTGACTTTCCTATACTGTTCTAAAACAAAATATTTGTTATAAGCCATGAAACTACAAACTATTGTTAACATATCGTAAATGATTTTAAATACCTAATCGTAGCTAATATTACTTCTGACGTATGCCACTTATTTCCCTGTCAGTATTAAAACATGTACAAACAGACACAGATTTACAATGTGTCATAACTTACAATTAAAAGAAAACAACGCGATCTTGAAAAGATACGTTTCGTGATTAATCTTTGTGATATATGGTTTAATTCACAACTAGAGAATAGAAGCTTGTTCAAAAATCTATGCCAATGTCGTATTAAAAATAGTATCTTGAAAAGTAAATGTTATTTACATAATAAAATAATGTAAAAGACAGTATTAAATTAATTTTAATCAGTTTAAGATGTAACAAATTATAGTAATAACGACCTCAGTTGTGTAATTGAATGACAAAATATTTGGCTACAAGCACAGAAAATATAGTAGAGAATGATCACTCTCACTTCTTTGCCTCAATAGAGACATTGTATACTGCAACGCACTTGGTGGGTTGGTTGACGGGTGCAATTAATTTAGCGTAGACTTAACGTTTATCATACACGCTAAGGTCTACCGGAAAGGTCTATATGAGCAGGTATGTCTGCGCAGGTAGACCAGAGTATGTATTGGAATAAATCTGTGCAGATTATTAAAACCTGCGCAGGCGACCGGTGAAAATCAGTGTTTTTGAGTGACGCCGTACGTTTGTGACGCCGTTTGTGCGTGTCGTACACAGGTATGTATGCTACGACGTGCGGTCGACCTACGCAGTTACACCTGTACAGGTAAACCTCTCTGGTAGATCGTAGTGTGTATGGCTGAAGTTAATAGGTCGATCATAAATTTACGCTTCGTTCGTGAGTCTTTGAGTGATTACTCACTGAGACAGTCCCACATAATTCAAGTATACATGCATACGTAAAACGTCATCGTGATGGTAGTTTTGTTGTTATTGCTGAATTGCTTTTATGGAGTATCCGGAGTTTGCCATGATTCTAAACAATGTTTTTGATTGAGAGTGGCACAAAAAATGTTGTGTTGGTTCGATTATAATTGTGTATCCAGTTGTTTCTTATGATTGAAATAACTCCACGCTTCAATGAATCGCTTCTTTTTTTTGTATACTGAATTGGGAGAGAGAGAAAGAACGAGAAACTTCGTAGGTTGTGATATCGCACATAGAATGTGACATCTGTAAGTTCTGTATTTGTAATTACGATTTTTTCGAACAGGGACAAAAACTTTATTTGGCTCCCCTCCCCTTCAGCATTTGAGATTTTAAGCATCTTTTCAAACTAACTTGGTGTCGCCTTGATTTGCAACTTAGTGCACGTAACCCATTTTGTCCTGTCCACCTGAGAGTATTATAGGCTTAGAGCTGGCTACTCATTAGTCGCACGATAATCATACTAACATAATATAAATGGGCATAATAAAAAGGTTGTTAAAAATTACATTGTATTTATTTTTTAAGCTTTAATACTAATCCTTTTCATAATCTTACACAATATTACATTAACTCGTTTCTTAGTGATTATAAATGATAGTCATTATAGAATCATTTTATTGGAAAAAAGAAAACAACTGAAATATCTTTGCAATTAAAATGGTAGTTTATAAATATAAGTTCCTCTTATTTCAACTATTAATTTAAGTAACAAAGTCTACAAAAATATGTATTGTAGTCTAAGAACTTTAGCTTTTAGCGAAATAGCTTATTCTTGAGGGCAACGCGCCTCTCTTGGACTCGGTACATTATCAGATTTAGTCACACTTTACGTAATTTTGTTTTGGCCCCTAATGAGGCTTGGTAACGCAATGAACCCAAGCACTTACGATTATGAGTGCCCGGTCATTATGACCGTTTATAAAAATAATTACAATATAAACTAGATACATTTATGGCTTAATCGGTTTCAATTAATTCTATATTTTCTTGTGAGCTTTTGTTTTTTTTGGAATATAATTTTTCGACTTTTAATTATTATCATAATTAAGCTGACAACAATTGTATGCTGTAAAAAAGGTTTTTTAAATTTATTACTCCTTATAACTTGTTTTTCGTTTTTTTAGGTGAGAACGTACATTTTAACAAGAAAATAGATATTAATAAATATGAAAGATACAAGGGAAGTCGTTAAAATAAAAAGATAAAGATAGGTTTCTATTCTCTCTGCCTACCCCAGACATGAAACAGTAGAATATAAAAAGAATTTTTCCAGATTGTACTTTATTCAATGCAAGCAAATTGGTATAGATATGTTTTTTGCTTATTTATTTATTAACAAGGAAGTGAAAACTATATTAATATTATTTCCATTATAAGCTTTGACCTTGTAATGTCTGACTGCAGAGAAATTCTTAAGACCTTTATTTAAGTGGCAACTTTCGGTCATATAGTGTTTCCTTAATGCTTAGTTCATAAACGTGTTATTTTGTTCCATACTTTGGTAATTTGATTATTCATAATCGCCAAAAGTGAATCGATTTCTAAATCATAGCTATGAATATAATTTTCAAGTTAAAAACGTTATTTACTTCATTTTACTATAAAATTACTTTTTTGCCTATATTTGAATAATGAGTTATAAGATATGAATAATATAATTGAATTATAAGGAGAATAATTTGAATTATTTCTTTAGTGGCCGTAAACCTTTGACCAATGGGCAAATGATGTTCGCATCGGAGATGCAGTTAATACATATTGATGGAAATATGTCTTAATAGGAGTACAATTTAAAACCTATTTACCAAGATTTAACACATTTCAAGACAATCGTACTTGAGATTAATTGAATATGGTTATACGCCGAGTCTTGAATGGTAGCAAACGTTTGTAGTATAATATTTCCTGTAAGGTGGAGATATGAAAATAACATCAGTAACAGAGAAGTTGAAGAGTAATAGGCAAGAGCATGTCCTTAGGAGAAATACATGTCATATTATAATGAAGAACTTTAAGTATGAAGGTGGAAGGATATAGAAGTAGAGGACCCAATAAAGTATGAATGGATTTTGTAAGTAATGTTATGTGAGAATATAGGGATAAGACCTGATGGAGGAGAGTTCAAGAAGAAAACATATTGTGTCGACCCTACTTAGGTGGGATAAGAATAAGAAGAAGAAGTTTACTGTAAGATTATGTTACATAATTATTTAAAAAATAACAAGTTTATTTATAAACGTAATTTTACTTATTATTTTTAAGTTGACATTAAAATATGGATAATAAGACTGTAAATGATTTGCATTTTAAATATTACGAAATGATCTTAGTGACATAGTAATGCTATCACTTTTTTAATTGTAGACCTAAATATTTATCTGGATCTTGTTTTCTTTAACATAATGGACAGTATAATAATAAAATTTAATATTAACGACTCAAGCCAAGATTTCTATGTTATCAGACAAACCAAATATAACGAATATCTACCCATCACGATAGCAAAATATACTCGGGCTAGGTCAATTATCATAACTTTCCTTAGTTCTTATACAAATGGGTGTATATTTATCATTCATTCCTCCCTCAAGATAAAGGCTTTCATTAGCAAGGGCACAGACAAACTTGTATTGTCTTCAACGCGTCCCGATAACTCTCCACTAGCGATAATTTATTAATTTCGCTATGCCTTTTGTTTGTTCGGTATGATCAATGTGTTCTTTCCTCACGAGGCGCATGATAAAGCTACTATTGTAACAGCGTGTTAGTGTTCTCTATTTTTTGTTCTTTAAATTTACTACATTCGCAAGAGTTCTATCTATATTTATAAGAAAATGTCAACATTAAGTTATTTATCTCTCCACGTAATTCTTTGAGTAGTGATAAAGATTTTACTATTTGCAGTATATATTGTTTAACTAATTAAATAAATTTAACATTCTTGACCGACTTCAAAAAAGACGGAGGTTTACAATTCGAATGTAATTTTTTTTATGGATTTTCAACCATATATAACATCTTTCTATATGAATCGATTTTAATGTTTTTTTTTTGTTGGAAAGAGGTTCCATTTTATTTTCATTGGTATTGAACCTTCAACTTAGAAAATACACCAGGAAAATCTTCAAAATAATTGATGTTGGTTTTCTTTTTTGTTAAAAATTGTCTTGTTAATAACTTGACTTCCATGTATTGTATTAATGCCAATTTTACGTGCATTTTGCATGATGCCGAGAGTCAAAGAGTTAAGTAATTAGAACTGCAAAATGACGGCTCTGTACCTGATTATAAGCACAGTTCATGACAAAGACATCGGCGACCACCAAGAGAATGGCAGTCCATCTCCAGTTGTCGCGGTCATGCCGGCCTGCAAGACTTTCGGCAACTGGCACTGGGTGATCCCGATACGCGACAAATCAAAAAAAAATCACTGTTACAGGTTTATCATCAAGTGCATGACGGTGGTCGCGACCCAGTCAAGTATAGATACCACCCCGCAACATTACTAGATATATACCGGCTGATTACGGAACGCGACACATATAAGCGTACCACTATGGCGAGTATTATACCTAGTGTATGTTGGTTACGATCCAGCTGAATATAGTTATCATGTTCTAACACAGTTATTTTCATGGTTACTTTTAAAGTATTATGCATTACTAACTATGCCCACGGTTCCACCCGTATTAGTTATGATTTCTCCATACAAATCTTGAATTCCCCGTTAAACCCATTTAGGGGTTGAATTTACAAAAAATCCGTTCTTAGCGAGGCCTACGTCATCATAATAACTATCTGTGTCCAAAATTTCATCCAAATCCGTTCAATGGTTTGAGCTATGGGTTGATAGATCAGTCATTCAGTCACGATTTCCTTTTATATGTAATATCTGGGAATTAATTACTATTGATCTTTTTATTTTAGTTCGAGATCATTTAATTTCTAAGAAAATTGGTAAATATTTTTAACATAATGTTACTATTTGTACTTATGATAAATACTATACAAGAAATAAATAGCTATTCAAATTTTAACTGTACTTGCATAATCCAGATTGCTTAAAGACTTCTTTGGACCGTTCGAATTCCGCCCGCCGCGGCCGTGGGGCTATTCTCCTATCAATCTCGCAGATGATAGACCGATCGGGAACTCTAGATGCATAATGCTCGTCTCAGATACACTCGTGCACGAAGCCTCCAAGCTTCGCAATTTATTGTTTCACGATCCCGGAGCAGCTCGTTATTAAAACGGTTTGATACGTGCGGAGGTGTTACGACGCTCGGGGCGAGCCCGCGCCAATTACTCCTCGGTACGATGCCTTCGAGTACCTGCCCAGCTTAAACAATTATAGTTGATCTTTAATCACATTTTCTTGTATACATACAATTATACTGAATGTCACAATAAATCTCAACAATAAACTTTGGAAAATTTTGGCAGGATATTGATCTGTCATGTGGTGGTTTTTATTTTTACTCGTAAACTTATGATATTTAGCTCTATATTGTATCATTTTTGCGGCATTTTCCGTGATATTTTTTAGTTATTGTGCATAAGTGATGTACGAAGTTTAAATAATAACTTCGGAATACTTACCTGGCTTATTATGCATGTGATGTACGAAGTTTAAATAATAACTTCGGACATGTACTTTGCGTTACCACAAAAACTCCCTAAAAAGTTTTAACAATGGAGCTGCCATATTATTTGAACAATGTTTGATGATTAGAAGAATAATTTAAAAATATCTATTTATGTGACGTTGGCAGAATTATCTATTAAAACATTTGACATTAGATACAAATTATTTGTCACTACTACATACCAATAAATGAATAAAAAACTCGAGAGTTGTTTGTTATATAAAAAAAATACCGAATCAGCGAGACTCCAACATCGACCCACTCGTACTGTGTACACAGTTGGGCCAATTCCACGACTGTCAAAGTATTGAAAATCCTTTATTTATTTGTTTGTTGTTTTTCAGTGGCGATCGACACTTTCTTCAGTTTAGCTCCCACCCCGCTATAAGTAACTTCATGACAATAAATGTTAACACTTAGTTATAGATTCAAAAAGAAGTCAATTTTCTAATAAGCGTGAATATAATTACACAGGCTTTTTTAATTTAGATAATAACCCATAAAACACGTATTATTGTTTTATAACAAACAATAAAAGCAAACGGAGGTCAATTCAAATGACCGAGAATCCATTAGAAGCATGAAACGACGACGATTAAACGTCGAACTAAAACAATTTTCTTCAACTTCAACAAACAAAATCGATTGGGCTTAATTGCCGGCTGATCAATAACTAATTGTGTTCGCCACACGTACGACCATAAAGAATAATTACTGGCCGCCGGCCAAATGAATCGATCCACATGAAAACGCGAGCTTAATCCATCATTTAGATATTACCGGCTGATTGAAGCTTACCGTTTTTAATTTCCGAAATTACGCCGCTCGTAAAGTCAGCCTAAGACGAACTAAACACGTACATAATTACCATGTCGTAAATTGTCGAACATGAGTGGGGTAAGTTAGGGGGTAACATGGGTCTACCACCTCGCACTATCGCCGACCTGTCGTGTTATTTCTTTAATCACATTCATTTCGAACGCGACATTAATTAAAATTTAGTTTCAGACCATTAGTCGCCATCGCGTTTCTTCAAGTTACTTTTTTTTCCTGGTAATTACAGAGTGCCGGTGCGAGGCTAAATGGGCACGGTAATGATAAATAACATTGTGTCGAAGGTGGTTGAAAATTTCGTATTCAAATTATTACTACTAATAGACCAGAGGTGTAGATGTAAATGATGCATTGCGCTTTTAATGACCGGGTTATTTTATACAAAATAGTTATATTGCATGAAATAAAATATGTATTTTAAGACTGGTAGAGCACAGAAAAAAATCTCAAAATTCAAATTTATCTCTACTTACTGCAGTCCGATTGATGAAATACCTCCCCTCCACCCTACAGAAGACCGTACCCATATAATCTTGTGTTGTGTTCCTGCGTGGATTAGGGTTTCCAGAGCTCCTCGAGGAAAGGGTTCGCAAAATCAGAACGGTTAGTTTTATAAAAAATATATATATCTTATTTAGAATCTATTTGAATTTGATTAGAAAACGAGGGCTAAAACTAAAAAACTGGTTTATGACATTTTAGACTCGTGACTCGTTAGATTTTACCGGTAATAAGGCTGTGTATACACTGCGCGCCGAGTTATTAATTAACAGGTCGACAGCAAACAGAGAGCGGCTACCGGACTGCGCTCGGTACACAAAAGTATTTGCTCGACGAGACTTCGCCGGAGCGCGCGGCGCAGGCCGTGTAGAATCTCATTACCGTGATTCTCAGAAAATTGGAAGTGAGAAACTTGCTTAAAAATATTTAAAATGCTGGTGCATCGTAAGCGGCGGCTTTCTTTTCATTAGTTATTATCACAATGATGCATAGAGAATCCTATTGTGATGTTTGGTGGAGAAGAGTCACATATTCTATATTTAAAGTGAAGCTCAAACATATAACACTTGAACATGACACATACCAACAGGTTTAAAGTGGTTATTATAATAATTTTATTATCACTCGTGCTCGCTCTCTAAAACATGACACCGGTATAAGCTTCTGATACATTGAATTTCAAAACAACTATGATTGTTTTAACACGCAGTTGCAATTGAATTTTGAAATAACTTTTATTTACCGTATTATTTTTATTTATTTATTAAGAGAGATTATTTGAAAATTTATAACCATTCTATTGCGACTTAAACGGAATTAAAAAAGGGATAAGAACATGAAATAATAAAAACAAAGATGGCAATTTAGAATACACTTTATTATTTTTAAATCCTGACGTTTTTCACAGTAATCTGGAAGCAATGATTTTTGGTTCTGACAAAATGCATTGATATATATGTATATTATGTGTAGTGGAAGTTGGTTTATATGAGATTGATAAACTTTTGACGGACACCATGAAAGCTGATGATAGTATTTTTAATTTTTTTTTATGGAGATGGAGTTTATGCTATCCCTGAACGGGATCTCTAGTCGAGTTATTTACTACTGAGAAAGGCAGAACAACGTCTACGGGGCCAGATAGTATAGTAATTTGATATATTAGCCCCGTAGCGCAGTGGTAATAAGCCCTACTATTGAGCCGAGAGGTCCCGGGTTCGATCCCCGCCCATGAGTGACTTTTGTGTGATGAGCATAGTTGTCAGTTGCGTGTCTGGGTGTTTTAAATATCTGTATATATATATATATGTATCAGCTATTTAGTTACCATAATACAAGATTAGCTTAGTTTGGAATTAATAGGCCGTGTGTGAAAAAAAGAACGTTATTATTAATCGTCTTTATAATTCATATTTTTTTAAATGTAATAATTTCTTCGGGCACGGTATCTTAAAAGATGTGCAACGTGGCGTTACTCTACGCTTTATGTGTAGGGCAATACGTACTGGTGGTAGGTACAATATACCTGTAATGATTTTTAAACCCAAAAAGATTTTGCTTTATCCATGCGTAAAAGTTACATGCATTTTTTTTGTCAACAACAACTTTCATGTTATTAAAAATCCTAGCCACTTTGTTAAAAGAATATCTTCGACTTGAGACCTCGACACTTATCTAGGGATATTAAATTTTGCATGTCCAAAATTTATTTACATTGCGTGCAAGAGAGAAGAAACAATTTTATACTACAAGGTGTCCAGAAAGGGTATCGGGTATTTGTTTTCGCGCCATATTCGAAACGGGGCGTCTAAAGGGTGCGGGGAGGGGTTCGTGGCGTCCGCCATTTTGTGGGGTTTTAGTCACGATGGAACAGTACTCGGGGGACGCATCGCGCATTTTGCGTACGAGCGTATTATCGTAATGGTGATTCAATAGTGACTGCTCAACGTCTCTATCGTGCGGAATATCGTACACGCCACGCGCCAAGTGACGATAGCATTAGGAAATGGATCAGGATGTTCGAGAATACAGGTGCGACAGTTAAAATTCAAAACTCTGGTCGTCCTCGTTCAGTTCGCGATGAAGAAACAATTGAAGAAGTTGAGGCGTCGGTTCGTCAAAATCCGTCTTTATCCATCCGAAAGCGAAGCCAAGCGTTGAACATCAAAAAATCGTCTTTACATTCGATTTTTAAGAAAGACTTACATCTAAAAGCCTATAAAATTCAATTGGTTCAAGAATTGAAGGATACGGACTATGCTAATCGACTGAATTTTGCGAACGAAATGCTGCAGCGATTTAACAATTTTAACAACGTACTGTTCAGTGACGAAGCAAATTTTCACCTGAATGGTCATGTTAATAAGCAGAATTGTCGGTACTGGGCAGTGGAGAATCCGAGACGAAAGCATGAACAACCCCTGCATAGCCCAAGGGTCGTTGTTTGGGCCACTATGTCTGCTAAAGGCATAATTGGTCCTTATTTTCATGAAGATCAACGAGGCCGAGCAATTAATGTGAATAGTGACCGTTATTGCGATATGTTGCGAAATTTTTTGGTCCCAGAGTTGCAGGAGTTTGCAGGTTTCAACTCAAGAACGTGGTTCCAGCAAGATGGGGCCACTTGCCATACCTCAAATGACTCAATGGAAGTTGTTAACGAATTATTCCCTAATAAAATCATTTCGCGAAGGGGTAACATCAACTGGCCTCCCAGAAGCCCCGACCTTAGCCCGCTTGACTATTTTGCATGGGGATACCTTAAAAGTAAGGTTTATCAAAACAATCCGACGAATCTAACCCAGTTAAAGCAAAACATCAGGTCAGAAATGGCAGCAATATCGATAGCTATGTGTCAACGTGTTATCGCCAATCTTCGTTTCCGTTTAGAAGAGTGCCAGCAACGTAACGGTCATCATTTGGATAACATCATCGTTTCCAAATAATTCTCCAATTCATATGCTGATAATAAACAATAAACTTTTTTATTGCATACAAATAATTTTTGTTTCATTGAACTTACAAATACCCGATACCCTTTCTGGACACCTTGTATTACAACGTTTTCTAGGTTGATATTAACTGTCAATTTGTTTACAGAACTGGATTTACTGGCTTGTAAACGCAGATTGACGAGGTGCTGTGTACTTGTTTGTCAGTATCATAATTGGATTACTGTTGTCTACATTTGTGTTAAATACATTTCTTAAACATAGACATTATGATGACTTTAATGTACTCTTAGTGTAAAATCTGCTAAAATAATCCAGTAAAATTGTATGTAATCAATTATTTATGAATTAAAAATAATTATTTTTGTTCTATATCTGTGCTTCAATACTAGATACTATTTTAAAGTGACTAACTAGTACTGATTCGATTTTGAAAATTCTTTCTTATAATAGGAAGCTGCATTATTCCTTATTATTATTACATTTTACATACATTGTACTAAATCGCGGGTGGTCGCTAAATATCATTTAAATTATTTATGAATATTATCAGCATTTAGTGCACCTGTTAATATTATTTTGATTTCAGAATTACGTAAATTTCATACGATGGTGGGAAATGTTTCCGTCATTGATAAAAATCATTATGGCTATAACATAAAAGAAATTTCAGTGAAATATAAATTAATATTATACAACAAACATATGGATAAGATTTTTATAATTAACTTTGTTTCTATTACTTATATCATTATGAAGTAATAAATAGTTATAATATTTACGTTGAACTTCCTAATAAGATATAAATACGATAACAAAAAACGTAAGGAAGAATTAATTTGGATATGTTTTCCGTAACTTGCTTAAAAAGGAGTTAATTAATCTCTATACGTATTGATAAAAATATACATATAGTATAGTATAAATACACGAAATCATAACGAAAATAAGTAAAAAAGGAAACAAAACTGAAATACAATTTTGTTAATTAACTACTCACGTATCTCGAATCCAAACCTAAAGACAACGAGCAATTTCGAAATTAGAAAAAACCTTCCTTCACTTATTGACAGCACAAACATTTGTTCAGAGGTAAGCAACCTTCAGTTTGCTTGACACTCGACAGTACATATTTACACTCACTACTTTTATTTTTAAAGGTATATTTTAAGCACACGTATAAAATAACATGTTTATATCGTTAAGATTTCGGTATTCGATATTTGCGCGTTAGGGCGGGCGGCGTCGAAGCGTGCGCGGGCGCCGCTTTCTGTTCTCTATTGGAAGCGCCCGCTTGTTCCGATTGCACTATGGTATTAGTAATAATGTAAGCATGTTGCACGAAAGGGCACGGAATTCACGTTTGATGTCTGTATTGAGAAATATGCGCTGTAATATTGACCAAATGAGTTATATACACTATAATGCAATAACATAGAGGAGTAATAGATATTACTTCGGATTATTATTAGGTTAGTTAATATATTTATAGGAGAGATGCTTACATTTATTTACATACCTTGTACTGTTCTTCCTAATAGTCAGTGACTTGACCATAGCGCCACCTACACCGATTTCTTTTATTGACAATTTTCCAGGACCGTAACGTATAATTACGCATATCAATCGTTCGACTCGTGAGTTCTGGCCTCGAATTTATACAAAAATCTAGTACAAAAAAAGACTTTCAGTTTTTCCAGAAATTAACAACTGTCTGGAAAATTTTCTAATCTTTGATTTCCTTAAAAGACCACTCGGTCTATTACTAATATTTAAATAAAATAATTATCTATGTTGGTCCAGCCGTTCTTAAGTATTAGCTTACCAACGAACACCAATTATTTTTTAACTGACTTCAAAAAAGGAGATTCTGAATTTGAATGTATATTTTTTATGAATTTTCAGCCATAACTTCTTTGTTTATGAACCGATTTGTATGATTCTTTTTTCGCTGGAAAAAGGATACCTCAAGAGATGTCCTATTTTAATGTCATTGCCATTGGACCTTGAACTTCGAAGATACAAAAGAAAACTCGTCAAAATCAATGAAGATGGTTTTCTTTTTTATTTGAAATGAAGTAGCATAGATGAGTACGGCAGTAGCAATACGACGGCCACATAATTATTATTACCATACCATACTATTATTGTTATTATCACAACGCTTCGAAAGAAGTGATTATCAATACATTAATCGTCATTATTTATTAGCAAACTGTAAATAAAAAGATAGAATCTCCATTTGTTTCGTTGATTTTATTAAAACAAAAGGTTTTAATTAGAATTTTAACTTTTGTTAGCGTGATCTGTGCGTTTTTGTGTTTTTATGAATGTAGTGAAATCTTTTTATTAAATTTTTTCCGATTCTACCAATGAGATTTTATAGATAGATGCGTCATACGCTAACACCAGTGCACTAAAAAGCAGCGTAATTAAACTATACATACAAACTATAAATAATGCTTCCAGTTATATAATACGCAAAAAAGGAAAGAATATGAAAGACATTATATGTTAGTTTTGACGTTAGAACGAAATTAATAGATATTTTGAGTTTTATTTAAGTGCAACCATGAACTGGATAATACGTGACTAGGAGAATTTCAGGCAATTACCTGAATATAATATTGGCAAAACAGACCGCGGGTAGCGCATCTGCACTTAAAAACATCTTAGGTTTCCACACGCACGAATAATATTGAATTTAGCACACGTAGATATTAAGTACCCATGACAACACTATAATTTCATAACTCACAAATATCATCAGTTCATTATAATCAAGTAATATATAACTAAGTGACCCGTCATTTTCGTACATTATAAAATGTAAAGTAGGTATCTAACAAGTGTCATATAGTTAAAGAGATTGTAGTAAGGCTATTTATTACAGGGTAGCTGTTTAGGTGACTGGTGGTGATTTCTGGATGTTATTTTCTCTCTATACATCGACTGAAAATGATAATAACTGTACATAATACTGTAAAAACTAAATAAAAAAACAAAATAAGGTGTTGATGAACCCGATCGAGTTTCTTGTCGGTTCGTGTCGATGACTGGGATGGTTTCCGAACCGGTGGTAGTATTTTGACATTCATAAGTGCCTTCTTAGAGCCTAAATTAAATAAAAAGCATTTAGATTTTGATTTTAATTTTGTTAATAGATGGCGCCTCCTACATGTTACTTTATTTTCATTACGAATCCAATCTGTTGACAAGAACTTAATGAGAATAAATAATGAGAAGTTGAGAATTATCCAAGATCTAGAAGGTCTATCCACTTCTTAATATGAACGTGAGTACGTGTATTATGTTATGATGTAACATAATAAATTAAAAATTATATTTTAAGTTTAAATGTCATTGACCTCGCTGTCAGTTGTTAACAAGTATAAAAATCGTAAATACAATCTGTTAAATATTTAATTATGTATAATTAATGTACAGTACTATACGATAAGTAATTTATTGCGATGCGTCATTTACGCCAACCATTGAAATGCAGTTTTGCCTTATTAGCGTCATAGAAGTTATCGTAATTCTTTTTAAGTAATTATACACGTGAACACTTCAATTGTTAGTTATGATCGAATGTAAGTTATTTTAAGGATAGGTTATCGTGAATATTTTTGTATGATATATGCTGCTATGATTAATTTTATTATTTTTAATAATAGGTCTTTTTACCTATGAAATTGCCGTTCTGCAGTACTGGCCATTTCAAATCAAAATAATTTTTGTTTGGCTAAGAATTCTAATTTCAAATTAATTTTATTTTAAAAACATGGAATTCTTTTTCCAAATGTAGTCATTTGTTTATTGATTAGTGTTAGATTTTCATCGCATTTAAATCTTTTTTGTCATCATGGATACGTTAAAAATTCGAGTTCATTATGGGTTATGAGTACCTACCGTCGTGGCAGCAACGCGGCACAAGCGGCACGCAACATCAACGACGTTTACGGAGCTAACACTACAAACCAACGCACCAACTTTTATTGGTTTGCTCGCTTCCGTTCTGGGAATTTCGACCTGAAAAATAAACCTCGCTGTCGTCCGAAGACTTTGGTCGACAATGACGAATTAAAGGCGATTGTGGAGGCTGATGATACACAATCTACGGCTGAATTAGCAGCAGCTTTCGACGTTAGCGTCAAAACAATATTGGTCCATTTGCGTCAAATTGGCAAGGTAAAAAAGGTTGACAAATGGGTGCCCCACGAACTCAATGATCGCCAGCGCGAAGTACGCGTCGAGACGTGCCTTGCACTGCTCAACAGACACACAAATGAAGGAATTTTGAACCGCATTGTTACCTGCGATGAAAAATGGATTCTGTTTGATTACCACAAACGCTCAGCAAGTTGGTTGGATCCTGGTTCAGCACCTAAACAATGCCCTAAACGAAAAATTACCCCTAGAAAAGTGATGGTCACTGTTTGGTGGTCTAGCGCCGGTATGATTCATCACAGTTTCTTACCAAACGGGGTGAGCATTACTCCAGATGTGTACTGTGAAGAACTGAACACAATGATGGAGAAGCTGGCACATCTCCAACCAGCATTGGTCAATCGCTCGTCTCCGCTGCTCCTGCACGACAACGCGCGACCTCATACTGCACAGCAGACGGTCTCCAAGTTGCAAGAACTGGGGTTGGAAGTTCTCCGTCATCCGCCCTACTCACCAGACCTTGCGCCTACAGACTACTACTTTTTCCAGAATTTGGATAACTCCTTTGCTGGGAAAAAATTCAATACCCGAGAGGCAGTACAAAATGCCTTTGAAGAATTTGTTGCCTTCCGTCCAGCTGATTTCTTTAAGAAGGGCATCAATAAACTGCCACTGCGCTGGCAAAGATGCATTCATTGCATGGGTGAGTACTTCGATTAATACAAATAAAAAATACATGAAAAAAATTCGTTTAAATTTTTTCATACAAAACGGCAATTTCATAGGTAAAGACCTAATATTATCCTAGTCATAGTATATGGCAAGCATTACCTATGCATAAACTTTTCTCTTATACTAATTTACTGTAGTACTTAATCAAAATTCCTTTAATATTAAGACCTAAATATTTATTTAACATCGATCTAGGACGCATATATACTTAATTTTTAATTGCTCGACGTTTTGGCCTGGTTAATCATACTATGGTAACAACCAAATGATGTATTGCAGTGCTTCGTTAGCGGGTACCTATAAGCAACTACCTTCATCTGGTTATTCTCCCTAGAGATTTTCCCGCTGACATACGCCTATAGTATACGCATTGCAGATAAATAAATATTTATAATGTGTACAAAACGTGATACTTTAACCTGTGCTAATGAAATAACAAACCGGTAACCGTAACACAATAATCGATAATACACACAATACAAATTTCGTAACATCCACAATTAACTATTCTACACAGATAAGACATAAATGAAGTCCATACGTATTTCTCATCGAGATGCGAAAAGTTATAATGAGACGTAGGTCTATTTTCGAAGCACTTAGTACGAGAATACACTTGTGTTAGGCCCGCTTTATTCCCAGCACGACCTTGGTAGCGTAATCGAAAGTGTTGACACAAACCACCATGATTTATGTATTTCATAAAATTCGATTTGAGCGACGTAAAATCAAATATTATTATATTATTTAATGGGTAACGTGGGCCTCTTTGTTTTATTGGCTTGGAAATAAAACTTTTGTTTTATTTTTTTGTGAGATTTCGACACGGAATGAAGAATGAATACTGTTTAAGCGTGCGAATAGTTCATTTTAATAGGTTTTCTTTAGTATAAATTTCTTATTAAAGTTATGTGTTGCAATAAAATTGTGAATTATTGGTATACAATAACGTACAAAAATTATTTTAGCATTTAAAACGGTATGCCGTCATTCGACTTGCTCTCTATTCTAAGTGTTATAGCTGTTTTATTTTAACCAAACAATACTTGCAGCTAAGGATTTTGGTTGAAATGGAAACATGTCTTCAACGTTTATTAGAAATATTGTGTACTTATGTACTGAGAATCATAATTACATAATAATTATTTTCCCAAAGGTGTTTTTCTTGATAACGTCACATCTCTGTCAATTCTTCATTAAAATGAATGATGAAAATATTTTAAAGACTATGATTAGGGCTATATCTACATATAGTTTAAAATTAATATTTTTGTTAAATAAATTGATTAATAAATTCTTATTGAATTACATTCATAACTGTAAATATTTTTTTAACAAAGTGTTATAAATGGTTAAACATAGTATTTCCAATGAAAATATATGCAACTAACATATACGTGGCGCCATCTATTAACAATCTTTGTAAATTGCATGACAACTTTACATTCTATAATTTGCGAAATATTCGCACGGGTTAGCTAGCTAGATTATTTAAGTAGTCCATCCTTTTATTAACTTTAAAAAAATTGAAAGTGTATAGTTTTTCGAACACTAGTTGCATTGAAAAAAATATTATAGTTCAAAGAAGTCGCTCCGCGGTATTCGTAGTCATAATAAAACAAAAGATAATCGTTTCAATCCAATACCAATTTCTTGTCTGCCAACCTTCAACTAGAATCAGTCTAATTAATTACGACGTTCGTTAATAAACCTCTTGATCGATATAATTAACCTAATTAACTCAAGTGTCATCGAGAGGTCAGACGGTTTTAATTATGATTATTGTAAGAACTATAAATCTACTACTTTTTTATACAACGTAGGTGGCAAAGAGGCGTACGTCCCACTTGATAGAAACTTGTTACCGTAGTCTATGGTCGCTTATAAAATACCATGTGTATCACCAGCGCGAAAACCTTTTTCATCCCAGGACCACAACACAAGGCTATTTGACTGCGAACTTCTGTAGGTATCACACTGTGAATAGGTGCCTGAGACTGTAGAAAATTTTATAACAATCAAACTCACTTTTGTATATGGCACTGAACACAGCTTTTTTTATTCTTTAAAGATTTAGAAGATGTGGTCCATAATGGTAACATGCTGAGTCTAGCGAGGAATCTGACTCTTAAGCATTACTGCTGGAACCCACCCTATTGGTACTTAGCGACAGATTTTAAACTTGAGAGTGGTACCTATGGCTATTGTGGTGCACGTTGTCTTCCTTCAACGAAAGCTCAGGCTAATTGCAGGGATTTGAACTCGACCGATTGACGCGGTATCCAAACACGTTACTACTGAGCATCGTTGATTCCACTATCAACTGAGTCCAGAAAATGTTATCATCCATAATTACAGCGTAACTGCAAATCTTGAATTCCAAATAGAACGAACCTATAAATCGACTAATAAGACTATAATTAGAAAGCGATCTGTAAACAAGAACACCGTTCTCTCTGACGTCAAAAATATCAATTAAATACTGCAATCGTAAATAAGTAATTGAGGTTTGTAACAAATGGCGTATATATTGGCGCGACGTTGAACAGCTCTGGATTTGTTTAAATGCTTGAGTACCAATGTACCTAATAGCCAGTTTCTAATTTAAATAATGAAAATGATTGAAATTATTTCGACCTTTTTATTTAAAAAAAAAGTGTGTGTGTATGTTAGCTCTGACCACGACTGGAGTTTACTCTTTAAGTACGATTGTCTTTGTATATGCAATAGGCAAAGAGGTGATTGATTGACTGACTAACTGGCTGACTGACTGATTGAGTTATTAATAATTACCTAAAAAAGATGATGTATGTAAACACATCGTAACGAATTTCGTTAACGCTAAACATAATGCTTTTGTGAACTCTTTTATAAATTTTACTACCCAAAAATTTCCATACCGGGGTTCGTATATGTAAATCGATTCTTATGGAGTAAACTCGAAAAAAATGCACATGTTAGTATCTATAAAAATCTAGAACCAAGAGATACCAAACAAAGATAATAAGTAGGAAATAAACGGTAAATTGTGATTTACTAAAGGTCAATTATAGTATTAATCGCGACAATAATGTGCGATATAGCACGTTAAGTACTGACAGCCATAGACTGATTCACCATAGACTATAAATAGGGTAGAACTGAAAAAAGATATCGGTGATTTCGCTTCTTAATTTAATTATCAAAAAGACATATAAAGAAAGAAAGAAATTTTTGTTTATCATTTCAGACAAAACACGTCCATTGCTGGATTACAAAGATGCCTGCTACTGAACATAGGCCTCATACAAAGATCGCCATAAAGACTATTCCTGCAGTTTTTGCATCCGACGACGGGTTCCTGCAACCGACGACGGGTTCCTGCAACCTTTACCAGATCATTTATTCACTCTGTTCTGGCTTGATCTCGCTGAATCTCCTGGTACGCTGGCGACACTTTTAGAAGTCTTCAGATTCATCGGCCAGCCATCTACGAGCTACGTGCCCAGCCCGTTGATAATTAAATCTAGCACTGACTATGACTTTCGTTTTTGTGGAGATTTCTTAATTTCTGATTTGATTACGCATAGAAACGCCAAACACAGCCATCTTCATTACTCTTTGAGTGACCTTGAAATTATGGTGACCAAAATTAGCAGCTACATCTCAGTACCATATGTTATCAATCATTTCATCACCACGTGATTCTTGTTACTGCAAAATAAACAGTTGTTAGCCACAATAATGCCTACAGTTATTCAAAACAGTTGTTCGTTCAGTAGAAATATTATTAGGTATACGGCCAAAGTTGTTGATGAGTACACCAAGAAAAGAGAATATTATTACTATAGAACCACTTACATTACAGTGAATACGGATGTTTAAGTATTATTTACCACGATTATTACGTATTTGAGTATTACGTAGATAACATGTGTAGTCGCGTTGTAGAAGAATCAATTTCGAAAAAAGTAGTTTTATTCAAAGATACCGTAAAAGTTCGACTATAATAACTGATTAATTCTAAATCTAATGTTTTTTTTTTAACATAGCATGGCAAAGTGACGTACCTATAGTTGATGTGAAGCACAGTGCTATCTAACAACATCGGTGACAATTGAGGAATCTACAATCCATCGCTAGTCACCGCTATCATTTCAGCCTGCTCAAATGTCTGTTGAAGTCCTCCATGTTGTAGTAAAGAGGAAACACACTGAACGAGAGACAGTTTCAAACTTTCACATTATGGCAAAGATATGACGTAGCGAACTTCTCTGTTCGTGCCAAGGTGGAAACTGGCACGTGTTGCTCTGTCATGAAAGGGAAAAGAGGGTATTAGGTTAAACAACTATTCAGAAAACTCGCCATAGTACATACGGTAGAACAGAATCAGCGTTAGAACCTTATGTATCTGAAGCGGCTCGATGAATCTAATAACGTCTGCATTATTTATAATGCGGACAGCCCATCTCTGCAACCTGCCCAGGGCATCGAGGAGGTATTTTGCGGATCCGTCTCGAAGGTGGGAACATTATTCCATTTATGGCTGAATTTGTGTCTTGTATAGTAAATACAGCTGATCGAGTTGATGTCGGAATTAATTAAACACAATAAGTTATATACGGTCACAAATGTCCTTAAGTTGACCAATAGAATCCTGTAAGGCTTTTACAGTTGTTACAACGACACTAAATGATGCAGGTCTATTCGATTTTAACTCTACGCTACCGAAATGCGGGCGTCGGGCACTTAATTGTTGTGAATTAATTGTTACATCCATTTAAAAACCACAAGCGAGAACCCATTGTGTTCCCTTCACAATTGTCGCCTTAATTCCTCCACACAGATTGGAGCTGTAATTTCTCTTATTGAACGGCCAATGTATTTAATTGGTCATTCTGATTATATGGGCTGATGTGTCGTATTTTGTTATTTGTAACTCGTTAGCCTGATGATTGTGACAAGAGATCGTATGGTTTTGTTCTGGAGGGAAGTTTGTTTATTATAATATTGTTTTTTTTTTATATTCTTAGGTAACGGTCACAGGCACAGGTGTCGAGACCACAAAATTGTTAGATTAGGATTCTTTAAATCTTTTTATATACCTAAAGCTAGTTTTTTCCTTACATCGGTTAATTAAAAAAAAAAAAAAAAAAAAACTCAAGAAAACTTAACTTCAATTGGTAATTTTCAATTTATAATAAGGTAAAATAAGGTATAAGCTGCTGCATTGGTTGATCCTGAAATACAACGCATATAATAGCGAATCATTTTATCCAACTTTTCACCATATTATACATGGTGTTCTCGTTCCAGTGAGGTTGCAAAACCATAACAACTCGCGATCCCCATGTTATCGTTCGATGCAGCAGGTTACTTTACAAGCAGGTGAGGGTGGCTTGGGTGTTTCAAATTTAATGCGATAGTTGACCCTTCTTACACCCTAAAAACGATATTTGGTCATAACTTTATTAATATCAGATAAAATTGTTATTAAACGAGAAATAAATAATATGATACAAAGCCCTATTAGGTATAAAAATTTAACTGTGAATACAAAAATAAAATCTAAAGGTAGGTTCCCACGGTCCGTGATATTGCGGATTATCACGCACGGCCGACGACACTGTTTCCATGGTGCGAGGTGCGAGGTGCTGGTGTGAGTGGCCACCTTAACTCATTCACAAATAATATAAGAATGTCTACACTATTTACAGCGTATTGTCAGTCGTTCTACATATTTATGTAGTCTGTGGGTCAACTACACGCAGAGGGCATACGGCGCTCTGCGCGTATAATACAACAACGCATTCAGGGTACTGATGGGGTTGCCATGCTACTGCAGCGCTTCGGGTATGTTCACAGTTGCGAGAATTGATGGATTTCACGCCATCATGCGCAAGCGATACGCCTCACTCATGTGCAGGGTACGCGCTAACCCCAACAGCATCCCGATGGAACATTGGGTACGCTTACATGCCACTGTGCCGTTCAGTAATTTTTTTTTCTATTTTTGTGATAGATATAAGTACTAGCTCTAGTTTTTAAGTTGTGTGTATATTAACCAAATGGACTTTTTGTGTCAAATAAAATATTTTTATTATTATTTTATGAAGGTGGTAATTAAATAATAAGTTTCAATGATTGTCATATCTATGCATAATTTTATGTGTATTTTATTACAGTAAATATAAGTATCCTAAAAGATAAATTCTTAGAATTTATAAAAACAACGCAATATAATAATGATATAAAAGTCACTGTGACCTTATTTTTAAAGATCATTCATTAAGATTTCTCAAAAGCGTTATTTCCGCATCAAAATTTCGCGGACACCTCATTAAAACTCAAAGGTATTTCATCGTTACTACGTTTTTAAATAACAGTAATAAATGGGGGTTAATCAACATCAAAAGAAGATAATTTTCTCTCGAACTATTAACTAGTATTAAGGCGTATAACTCATAAATAAGATTTAGAGACATCTCACGTCCTCAATTTGTGTCGCGTTTAGCAATAGTAACATTTTTTCAAGGCTCGTTTATCATTAAAATGTTTATGATGGCCTCGTACGTTATACCTACACCTTCGAGGAAAATGTGTGTTTTCTGTTATTAATAGTTATATATTTGATATGTTATTAAAATAACGAGATATTTCTAGTATACTAATTAAAAAGGCATATGGATTTTTTCAATTATCGAGTTTCGCACACATTATAACGTCTAGGAAGCGCACTTATTTTTTTTAATTGCTTGAAGTTTCCGCTTAGCACAGACTATGGTCACGAGCCTACTGTTATGTTACGGTGTCTTCGATAGCGAAAGCAGTCTCTATTAACTACCCTCTTATGCTCAATCTTACTAGAGATGTTCACATTATTCTATTTCACTCCAGTAGTTTACAAATTGTCTGCTGTTGTGGTGCTGCATATATTTGCATAAAAAAGCGCACAATCGCGGAAAGGATTAAAAGGCACGCAGTCAAAAATTGACAAGCACAGAAGTCAGCCATAGCGGAACACCTCGAAGAGAACCCAATCACCAATTACATGAGACAAAAGTCCTCTCTGCGTTCGCTTCTACTATCCTAGGAAAGTAGGCGAAGCAATTGAAATTTTAAAGCAGTGAGTAAAAGTTCAATCATGATAACGAACTGCAAACGAAAACGAACGAAGACGAACAGTGAATAATAATATAGTGACTGTAGTTTTTCGGAACATGTCTAATGACAATGAACAGAAGAGGATAATTACTAGAAACTGCCTTAGCTAACGAATACAACAGAACATAAAAGACCTCTCGTGACCACGGTCTGTATATTCAGGCAGAAACGTCGAATAATTAATAAGAAGAAAGTGTTTTGGACCCAGATCATATATATATTTATAGAGACTTGGATCAGGTTCATAATAAGCAATGTAGCTACCTCTGTGGAAGGCTTGGATGCGCAATGGTTGCTTTCATCGTCGGTTTCTGACGTTTGACTAGTAGCGTAAGCCTATTTAAAAAAAAAAAATTTAACGTTGTACAAATTATGAATGATTTTAATTTTAAAAAGTACCTATCTAGGTACGCTTGGATAGTAAAACAAAAAAATTACCCAAAATCCGAGAACCGTTCCCAGATATCAGTTACATAATTATATATATACACTTGTGTATAACTACGTACTTATATTGTATTACATCAAACGTATTGCGGTAAAAATAAAATAGCTTTTATAAAATTGAAATATATATAAATTTGTAAGAATTGCTCAGTTAATAAAATTAGATTTAATATCACATTAATTTGTCTTTAATCTTAAGATTAAAAGATTACGCATGATATCTTATGTTTTTCCTAATGACGTAAAATTTAACATCCATGTGTAATTTCAATTTAAAAAGGCTATTTTATTTTTACCGCAAAATGTTTGTGTTCCACAGATAAAAGTACGCGAAAATTCTACTTCACAGATATTTTATTTCACAAAACAAAAGCCACCAACAACTATATAGCTCATTAAATCGCGGTAATTGTTTTAATGTTCTATTTAAAAACAATAATTAAACTTTGAGAAGACAGTCCATCAAAGAGGATTTTTAATCTAAAACGCACGCCTGCGTCACGTCTCCCCACGTGAAGTGTGAATACGCGAAATAAAAGCAATTCTTTCTAATTAACTCAGTCTGAGATTGAGTCGGTACAGAAATAGAACGGACCAACGTACAACCGCCTGATTTACGCACGACGACTGTTTCTGAACGCACCCGAATAATTAACGTTCGGTATTTATTTGATTGTTTTGATTCAGAAGGATTGATGAAACTTGTCGTGCTCGCGGAATGTTACATGTGAATGTGAATTCGAATTTAAGTACGAAATTGAAATTAATAGGTGTACTTGATCTTCCTTCCAGTATTGCATGCTTCTTTTGTGGAAAGTTGAAATAAATATTTTGACAATACATTTTCCAAAATGAATTTCATGTTCAGTTTATATTTCGAACAAACATTAGTTTTCCATCTGTACTTCATCATTGCGTTTCACAACCACGATCTCAGTTGATATTAAATGACGAAGAAGTTGGCATATGTGAGTAAAAGGATAAGCTCATTCTCAAGGGAATTTCTCAAGAAGTGTTTGGAGACAGATTGCATTATTTTATTATTAGCAACCGACTTAAAAGTTGCAGCCAGCCTTCCTAGCACTACAATATCCTGTTATACGTAGTAGGAATGGTACCTATCCAAGAGCTTTACCACGGCCTCATACAATGTGAATATTTTTTTAGCAAAATATGAATATAATATTAACTCGGGTACTTAGTTTTAAATTAGATAATTTATGTGTAAAATAGATTATAAGCCATTTGTATGGTTATTCAAATATAAATTGGGATAAAAGCATTATATAACTAGTTTAAATATATTATGTTTCATAAAAACACAATGATATCCCAGAATACCATTAATATGATGTATGGTAATACACTAGCATTCATCAAACTAGTGTTAAAACTATTGTTACGCCCGCGCCCGCGCAGTAAACCTCACTCTCCAACCGCCACAATACAAATAAAAAGTGTGCAGTCGTGACTAATGAAAGATCTAGAATTGATTAAGCAGTAGCTGTCAACGAGGCTCCGATCACACGGCACCAATGTAATGCCAACGTCATTAATTGACCATTTCATCGTTGCAATGCATCATTAATATTCAAAACTATATCGAGCTCCCATAGCTACGTACAGGGCGAAATATCGCGTCGAGTGCTGAGAATTTATAGCGTTTACAGAGGCACAAGATTAATGTAACATCAACAAAGTTGATGGACATTCCTTACTAACGCTTATGAATAAAAATACCTACGCTTCGACATGACAAAATTGAATTTTAATAGTGCAAATATTATGTTAAATAATGTAACATATATTAATATCTACATACTCCTGACATTACTACCGGTTTAAGAACATGTGAATATTTAGGTTAAGAGTCATAAAGATCTATTGTTGTTGCGCTGATTGAACGACCGAATTAAATGCGAGAGAGACAAGTGCGTACAAAATCATATAATAATTACTTATTTCCCCTGTGTTCTCCTCCAAAACTGTATTGAATTGATTCAAGAACATCATAAAAAGGACTTTGGCTATGCCCATACTTTTATTCAATTTGTAGGGTTCCGAAGTCAACAAGGAACTCTTATAGTTTCGCTATGCCCTTCTGTCTGTCCGCAGCATAGCTCAGATATTCTTTGTACTAGAAAGCTGTAATTTGGTATGGGTATACATATTAATCACGCCAACAAAGTGGTAAAATAAAATCTTGAAAAAAAAATTTTGGTAGGTGTACCTACCTCCCCTACACGTAAACTGGGAATGTGATTTTTTCTCATCTATTCTAAAGTGTGGGGTGACGTTAGATAGGTCGTTCAAAAATATTGCGAGTGTGTAAAAACCATTTTTAGATTCCGGGGGCCGATTGCGAAATATTAGGCTTTAAATTGCTAATTTTGTTAAAGTTAAGTACATTTAACATCTGACATCTAAATGGTTGTTTTTGAATATGTGAAAAAAAATCATGGTAGTAGATACATTATATATAATAAAGTTGAAAGAAAAACTATCACAGGTACTAACTAGGCTTTAATGTTAACTAGTAATATCAACTTATAAAATTTAATATTATAGTAGTCTTTAGTTACTGGATGTCTATTAAAAGAGGTAGATTCCAAGTTACATAGCTATAGGGTTGTATATTCTTCTAATAAGTTACAAATCAATATGTTACATTCTTTGTTAAGGGATTTCTAACTTGGCAAGTCTTAATTCGGATGTATATAAACTTAAATCTGATGAGTGCAACGCCGGCGCCGTGTGCATAGGACAAACTGCACGAAATTTCAACACTCATTAAAAAGAACCTACAGCAACGTTACGAAATGAACACCCAGAGAGGTCTCTTTTTGCTAAACACCACATAGATTCGGGTCATACACATTCGGACAATCACATATATGAAATTCTAACATATGTCAAAAAGGCTTCCGATTAAGTGTGTTAGAAATACAGAAATAAAATAATAATAAATATACAATACTTAATGAACAAATAAACGGGTCGTATTCGCCACTACTAAAAGTGAAAGTGGGGTTCTTCTTCTTCTTCTTCTTCCTAACTTGGCAACTAGTCCTCTTTAATGAAGACAATTATTGCCATTATTAAGTGAACATAGTGACTTGTCTTACGACGCTTACAATATGCTAACAAGATGGTGGTGCTCTTGTTAGAACTTTCTTGGGAGTTTTTGTGGAATCCCAGAATGCATGCTTTTAGTTTATACTTATAATCCACTTCACTTATACACAAAAACCAAACTACATCACGCAAAACACTACCAATATTATTTAATATTTGGCTGCAATTTTCTGTAAGGTGGAGGTATTCCAGCAGTTGAACTTCTCCAAGTTGAGAGAAATCTCCAAAGAAATTTCTCTGTGCCTATCTCTCGTTGAACCACCCTTAGCCCATGGAGCTCTGGTAGCCCTATTCACCGCAAGAACATAATACAAGGTTATTTGGCTGCGATCTTCTATAGGTTGGCACCATTCCGACTGCCCCAAGTAAACAGAAATCTTCGAAGAATTTTGTTTTCTGCTCTACCTCTCTTCTATTTTATATCTTCTATTTCGTAATTTAATGATATAAAACGTAACACGAATATCTGACGTTATACACAGATATGGACTAAGATTTTTTGAATTATAATATATCAATATATAACCATAATTGTACGTAATTATAACAGAATCTGCCTTTCATGGCGTAAAATCGTATTAGAAAAGTTTTTTTTTTTAATTCAATTTTTAAAAGGGTAAATAAAATACTATTAAAAAGTGTACCCTCAGTTTTGGATGTACGAACATGAAAACTACTAGATACTTGAAATAATAGTTTCACAAGATAGGCAAAGCTTATGATACAAGCTAGTATAATATAACACTATAGAACGTTAAAATTTATCGACATCCTCATTAACGAAAACAATAATTCCAATTAGGTTACAGCACTGTCGAATTCTTTAACTCTGCATTCAACTCGCGGGCATACTATAAATATTTGAGATACCTTTTCGAAAGTTTTTAATTAGTACTATACCTACTATGATATATATTTAAAAGTAACGCTTACTATGTACGTTTGTTGGTATATTTAATCGCATATTGCACAAAAATCGAATCAGTGAATTTTATAATATGTTTTCGTTACAAGATATATTTAATTCTAAAGTTAAGCTACATTGAGTTTCACATAGATGTATTATATATAATATATCTATGGAGTTACATATTATTTATTATCATTACGTTTATTTTGTTTATTACTCTCATAAAGACTGAGCAATACATATAAATCTCCAGATATATTCTAAGTTACAAACTCATGTATAAATCAAGCTAAATCTAACAATAAACACTTGCCTTATGAGTAATTATTATCACCTGTAATCACCCGTACGTAAATCACCCTTAGAAGCTAGTTTAATTCGTTTTGTTGACGGATATACAAATATAGAGAGAAGTATAGAAATAAGGGATGAATACTGAGATTAGAGCTGATAAAGAAGAACGGAGAGGAAAACTTATTGTCTAGCCGACCCTACTTAGGTGGGATATGGGTAAGAAGAAGAAACTAGTTTTGGACTTTATTGTTTCATGACCATAATTTAAAATTAATTCCATATTAAAATACAAATAACATTCAAACAATTCTCTTTTTTTCTAGTCGATAATTTCGTCTTTCCTCTTATTCCTTTCATCGTTTACTTTTGTATAAAAATAATTATTACGTAAATCTCCACATTCCCATATCAACATCTTCATCAGCATCTAGAGCTTTATTTACGGCTATTACTTAGATATTGTAAATACTTGTAATATATCTATTTGCGTCACTGAATCATCAGTTAAACACGGTATGTTAATTTGATTTAAACTAACACATCGACTCACATTCGCGTCATCATTCATGCTCTAATATTTTCATGGAATCCTAATTTAATGTAAACAATGTAAATATCTACTTTAATGCTTTTATGCAAATGAATAATATGTTTTGATACTTCATTGTTCCATTAGCTTTTAGTTCTGAAATCTGTTTTAACGTGGTTCTCATCACCTTCGCCCACGCGATCTCCGTTTGCTTGTCGACAAACTCCGATATACTTCATTTGTAAAATTTTGGAATTGTTATTTTTGATTACCTTTATGCTATTTTTAAATATTCATTAAAGATATATAGATTAGTGTTAGATTACTTTTTATCCTTATTCTTTATGCTGAATTTATATGAATATTTTTACGGTGTTTATTGTATTTATCAATTACTGTAACATTTGCTAATGGAAATTGCAAAATGATCCTTAAAAGGTCTCGAGACAAATGGTTTCAGAGAATTTAAAAGTTACATTGACATATTGTTGCGAGATGTCTACTTCTTTAATTGTTTCCAAATTTTAACTAATATTAAAAATAGTTCCAACAACGCTGCTGAGCAAAACCGTCTTCGCGAACGAGAGCTATGAACTTAATCAGTACACCAGCCCACGACGTATTTGCGATTTCACCTTTAAAAACTGATGACTCTTGGTTTTTCCCATTAATATGATAATAATAAGAAAACATTTCTCAAGGATTCCAATTCTTCACGATATTTTCCTATACCTTCAACAGACAGTGTGAACAAGCAAATGTACACGATTGTCGAAGATCGAACTTGTGGATCCACCATTCCTTCTACCTATCGCGATATAAAAATTAACATAAAGTACCTATTTTAATACGTCTACCTAAAGCTGGTAATAGATTAGATTTTTATTTATACTCAAACCAAAAGAGAATTTATGTTACCAACAACAATCCATTACTTCAAATATAATTAACAGTTAAAAATCTTTAAAATGCTGATGAAATCACAAAATGTTTTTCTATCAACAGAGTTATCAATAATACAGAGCTTTGAGAAGAACTTTTCACACCTAGAGTCATGATAATATCTTTTAAAGCTGTCTGTTTTACTCGGATTACAACAAACCCGACGCTTCATTTATTCTGAAATATGACGCATCAATACAACACTTTCCAATTTAATCTAAAATCTTGGCATTAACTGCACCAGAGAACTTAAAATACTTTGACATATTGAATTACTAATCGAATACTAATAGCGCTTTAACGTTAGATAGTGTTACAGACAGAATCATTTTGTCGTGTGTGGTTGCTATAAAAACTCCTATTTGCATAAATCGAACATCTAATTTGGGACAATAAGTCACAAATTAATCATACAACTTTTTTAACCTCGAATTCTTTGTTTGATCTATGATTTTGTTTGTGAGAATATTATAAGCATTATACAGTCGAGAGATATCTTTACCATGATTTTGTTTTATTTAATCTATTGTATACTACAATAAAATAGTTTAATTTCGTTATTTGTTTTATATATAGGTATTAATACTGGATTAAATCAATTATTTACGTTTTTTTGCAACTTTATATAATACTAGCTGTGCCTGTGGCTTCGTTCACGTGGACTACAGAATGCCCGTGCGAATATTTCTCCCCCGCTTTCGACTATTTTTAAGACAAAAATGCTTATCGTGGATGTTTCTTAGACGATGACGTATACTCTCGCTAATTTTTTGTAGGTCTTTTTAATATCTACAGTTGTTTAGAACATTAATTTGCTATATCTTTTATGGTTTACTTGGCGTAAGCCATTTAAGCGCCCGAATTGATTCACCATGACCAGTTTTTTTTTCATATATGCGGAACCCTCATTATTATTCTAAAATAAAAGTAGCCTAAGTTACTTTCTATAAATTCAGCTATCTACCAATGAAAATGCCGTCAAAATCGGCCCAACCGTTTCGGAAATTATCCGGAATAAACAAACACATAGACAAAAATTTTAAGAATGAGTTTTTTGTTATAGGTGCCTATGGTATATACTTTCATATGCATTTAGTAAAAAACTGTTATTTAGACATTACAAACAGACACTTCAATTTTATTAATTTTATAGACTAGCGGCGTGCCCGCGGCTCAGCCCGCGTTTGTTACTACGCAGTAGTTATTTACACCTCGTAATTTTATGTTTACTCATACTGTTGACAATTCCTATGCTGCCTTATCAATTGGTGTATTTTCCGTGTACAATTGTCATCAAAATCGGTTGAAAATTATTATTCTATTCTACGGTGTCTCATGTATTATTGACAATTCTATACTCTCTCAATTATGGTATGCTGTATGCTTCCCGTCTACAAAATTCCATCAAAATCGGTCGATAATTAACGAAAATAGTATCTTTTTTTGTATATTTTTTTATGATATCAAAAAGTATTATTGAAATTTCGTACTTATACTTTATTATTAATTATTACTTCTTATCAATTGATCAGTGACATATGCATCCCGTGTACAAAATTTCATAAGAATCGGTCTAGCCGTCTTTGAGTTGAATCTGAACATACAAACAGACAGCCAGACAGATAGACAAAAAAAAAATTCATGGCATATTCCTGTTCATTATCGTTCATATTGTTAGCTTTACGAAAAATATAGTTTCTAATTTTAATAAATATTACGTATTATAATAAATATTAATATTTGCTAAATGAATAATAAGTTGAGAAATCTATTAAAACTTCTCGATCATGGAGGTAGTTCGTACAAAATAATTATTAATTGTTTAGCCGAGCGTTTTATAAAACATACTATGTTTTTAGCTTGACGATAATTATTGTTTAGTCTACCATAAAATCGTATTGCTTATATTGGTCTTTTTCAATTTTAGAATATGGTCTAGAATTTTAATATTGGTTCTATTTTATACATTCTTAGTAGCTCAGTTTGTGACTTCCCGGTATTAAATTCTTAAATCGCGATATTAGAAAATGTCGGTTCCTTAAATATTGGTTTACTATAAAAGGACGGGCAGTTTGTACTGAGTTCGACTTAGGCAGGCTGGATGTGCATAGATTAATAGAGTTAAATTGAAGTAAACTATACCGTGAATAATTCAAAGACGGACACCGTTATTAGTTAGTAAAGTGAAATTATAGTGAAATATCTTTGGTTTATTTTATCGAATTTGTTTTACAATATAGTACGCCTATCGGAAAATTTTGGAAAAATATTAAATGTACAGACTGTACTACTAGTTATTTCATTTATTTGTTTCGATTCTGCTATGCTCTTAGAATTTTGTTTAGTTACTGTATTTATATAGTATGAGCATAAAAAAAGAATCTGTTATATTCTTGAGTTTTTAATTAAACAAAAAGATGAAGAAATGTAGATATTTATAAGTTATATTAGCTGGTGTAAGCGACATTGTTTTTTTCTTCTTTTGATTTTATTATTTCTCGGGACTGCTCTTCTAATACGGATTAAGAAGGGGTTGCCTTTTATCAATTTTTTTACGATTTTTAAAGGATTTATTAGCAATTCTTTGGAATGACTTTTACTTCCCGTGTATAAAATTTCATAAGAGTTGATCAAGTCGTTTTGAGTTAAATCCGGACACACAAACATACTAAAATTGTTTTACTAAAATTGTTTTATAGTATTATTGTGATGAGTGTCCTATACAAAGGATGTTTATTGGGGAAGTCGAAAAAAATACACGTACAGACAGAACTACAGATTTTTTAATATAAATAAGTTTTATAGGTACTACAATCTACATGTCACCTTATTCACTGATGAAATGCCTTCTATGTTCACAAAAGTCATTTGATATCTTAATAAGATAATAATTTATAAACAACTCAATCATATTTGCATAGAATAGTATTTAAGTGTTGGGAACTTTCGAAATATATTCAACTATCGACAACATGAGAATGATTTTATAAACAGCAAAACTCGTTGATTTAGTTTGTTGATTGCTTATCTTTATGGCATTGCCGACGCCCAAAACGAAATGTATTCATTAACTCATATCTACGAGAAAACAAGAGATATATTTTATTATTATTTCTAGATATATTTTTATTCAGGGTGGCATTTTATTTTTTCTATATAACGTTTTGTATAACTACGTTGGTTATTTTTATTGACATTTCGAGAACAATTTTATTGTGACAAGAATTAATACAACGACAATTTGAATACCTGAAGTTGTTTTTTATTAACTCTTTTTTTACGTCCGAACTCTTTACTAAGTAAGTTTTCTAAAAAATGTACGTGTAATTAATTTATTATCAATAAATTTGTTTTTAATATAATTATAAAAAGTGCATCAATGTCAACAAAACGGGCGTAAGGATTAAACGATCATTTATTTATTTAAAATAATTATCACTATAGATTTCACTCGTTATATTTTCCGAAAGAACGTTATCCGTCCGAAAAAATATAAAATCGCTTGAAACATAACATTGACGGCAAATAATTTCCAATAAGATAATGATTTCGACCGTATTTCTCGTGGCAATGGGCCGTTGAAATAACTTTTTGTTAAGAAATATTGAAGAATATTACATAAATAATTAAACAAATCAAATATGTAACCAAAAATACTCGATCAATGTACAAACGCTAATTACAAACACGTGTCAGGTATATTGGAATTCGATAAAATAACAATTAAGGTAACATTAATGGACGGTACAATGGTCTCTCTTGGTTGCGCCTGCGTCGCTGATAAATGACTTATCCCGCGGGACGCAACGGGCGTGTGTTTGATTTATAACATTATTTGAAAAAAGAAAAAAAAGAATTGTTTATTCAAATGTAATCGATACGAAAGATCGCTCGGAATGTCCGAGCTCTCTAATTATGAAGAGAATCGACTATTGTTTGGACGAATGTGAGAGGTTCACTACTATCATTCTTAGTACTAAGGTGCGTACGTACATATTTAATTTTGATAAATTTATTTAAAATGGCCTGATTTTAAATAAATCAGGATTACGAGTATAAGGTATAGTTAGTTTTATTTTTGAAACACATCTCTAACTGTTCTCTCATAAAGATAGATCGGTTAAGAAATAATGTTTTACTCATAATTAAACATTTTTGAAGACATTTGACATCAATCTGTAAAGTGACGATGTCCGTTTTTGTTTTTGTTTATTTTTACGAAATCATTTAGCAACAAAGGACAGCAACGAAGGACTACTGTAGTGAAATAACACTAATATATCTAGGATGGCGTGAACCAAATTCTTAAATCGTATCTAAATCATTAAATCAAATTTAAGATTGACAGTTGCATACATTTTTACACAAATAAACTGAATTAAAGCTAAAACTGTAAACAGTGACTTACGTTAAGAATACGGCAGTGATACTATCCGAACCATAATGGAACTTCAGGTTTATTTATCATAAAAAAAAAATATTTATTATAAATATCCAGTTGCTATTTTGACACATTTACAAACATTATATTACGTATGTTAATTAATACACCTGTTAAAATTACCCAATCTATTTTAAATCAGACATAATAAACGCTGCTACAACTGTGTTAATCTAAAAATTGTTGTCAAGTTATTAACAAAATTTAAAATACCGGTTTAATTCCGTTAAAATTTCACCCAAACGCGTTGATTAGATTCGTCAATATTAATATTATGCTAAGTAAAAGTTATAATTTATCATTTGAGATTAATGTAAAGTCGAACGCCAGCAATCCTGTGACAACTTTTTAAAAGGGGTACGAAGCCCAACTTTATGATCAACATAAATGCCACATAAAAAAGGATAAGAAGTTTTAATTTCTCTCCGTTCAAATGAGTCGGTGTTAATTTTAACTCGCGCACAGAATTATGTATATATGGCGTATACTAATTCTTTGTCATTATAACTTTTTTTTCCCCTCAGCATAGCTAGCGATCGTAAATAATGTCCGGTTATGTTTGTTGGTTTAACTTTAATGTGTTTCATATAGATTAAATTCTAATTTATTTTTATGGAATCTTCGAATCTCTTTAGTTGGTACGTAGAATCATTTTATCGGGGACGTGGACTGTTTTCTATGAACTATTTCGGTCGCCGGCCATAGTGTTTTTATTTTCAAATTTTTTATAGCCAGCTGTATTTACACGTAAATACATATATTAAATGTGGGGGTTTAGTAGAAGCTATGCACATGGAATTAAAAATATGTCACATTATAAGTACGTAGATAAATGAGAAAAAGGTGTCTTTGTTTTCATAGATTATAATATGACAGTAGGTAGGTAAGTAAGTAAAGCAAGATGGGTTATTGGAATATTTGCGACACAAATAGCCTAAGTAGGTACGCTAATGGATAACACTGTCATGAAACCGTAGCATGATGGGGTTTCTGACAGGTGCACTTGAAAGGCAATCTTCCAATACGCTTATAGTGTTATCATCTTAGGTCACATCGTCACTTAACATCAGGTGAGATTGTGTTCTAACGCTAAACCTATAGAATATAAAGAAATATATATTTAATTAATTACAATGTTTAATTCATGTTATGTTGATAGAAATAATAAAAAATCAATACATCACGACATGATTGTGTGAATTAATTTATTTACGCTAATGAACTGACAACAACCACATTTTTAATTAGTTGTCGATACACTTAAGACCATAAATTGGAAAAAAATAAAAAATTTATTCGTGCGGTAATTCAAAATGTTAATTATAAAACTAGTACCGACAGAAAGTAATTCAAATTAAGCATAGTTATTTTTATTTAATCTTTACTAATATTATAAACCTGAAGAACTTGTTTATTTGTTTTGTTGAACGCGATAATCTCAGGAACTAGTGGTTGGAATGGAAACATTATTTTAGTGTTGGATAGCAGATTTATCGAGGCAGGCTATAGGCTATAAACACCACACTATGGCCAATAGGAGCAGAGTATCAATTAAATATGTTCAAAAAAACGGGGCAAATTTATTCCTTCGGAAAGCTTCCATTATGTGACGCAGACGAAGTTGCGCGGGTCAGCTAGTACAAAATATAAATTTGTATTTTCACGAATCTTGATTTCAGTCTTTTTAGAAATATAAAGTCTAGAAAACAATAAAGTATTAGGATGGATATTAAGACAAGAAAATGGTTCTTAATCTTGACAAAAACTGCCAGACAAAGCTATCAGATCAAATGATCTATGTAACATAAACATGTTTTCAACGTCATTTCATAGTTTATCAACATAACTTAAATAGTCTCTCAATACGACACCCAAACCCAATGTTTGTGACACGTACAAAAATTTATTATCTTCGGATAAAATTAAGGGAATTTGTTTTCTTGCGTTTCACTCTGATACCCAATGTTTACGAAATAAGTGCTCCAATAAAGATAAAATAAAAATGAGCCTTAATTACTGACAAATTGGTCGCTCCGAGAAAAATTATGATACGGATATTAGAAGCATTGAGAAATTTTATTGTGGACCGGTTTTGTCACATCATCAGTTGACATGGGAAATTAGCATGCTAATTATACTTGGTCTTGTTTTATAATATATAATTTATATGCTAGTTTAATTTTACATATTATTGTTTTTTATTGGTATTTGATTATAAGACCACAAAAATAAAGTAAAATATTACGTTAATAAATTGTTTAAAAGAAGTTAAGATAGAACTACAATGACTTAGGGGGGTAATATTCAAAGTCTATTCCGATCAACAAGGTAGCAAAAATACGGTCATTTCGAACATGCATGTATGTGTTAGATAAATAATATCAAGAAAGCGGAAAATGTTTGTAAAAGCAATGAGAAGTTTTCCATTTTTATCCCCAACGCAAAAAGGGGTTTTATAAGTTTAAAGTGCATATCTGTGTGTATCTGTCTGTGACATTGTAGCTCACAAATGGCTGAACCTATTTTGGTCTAGTTTTTTTTGTTTGTAAGGTGACTCGATTGAGAGTGTTCTTAGCTATTATTCAAGTAAATCTGTTCAACCGTTTGAAGATTATCAGCACTTTTCTAGTTGATAAATAGATGTTAGCACCTTCCACTGGGATTAAATCGATTATTATAAATGGACAGGGATTTGGTATTCTGTTACTGGTCTGATACTGTAGCTTCATCTGGAATATGTAGGATACCTAATTTTTCAGCAACCTTCAGCACAGATATCGCATTTGGGCTCATTGAAATGGTCTCAATGAATAGATGTGGGAGGTTTATTTAATTTTCAATACACGGTATAGAGATTCTATAGGCTTATTATGTACTTTAAAAAAAAATAGAGGGCTGTGTATTTCTATATAATTTTAACTTGATTATTTACTTAATTACTGATACAAACCTTCATTACAAAAAAAATGTTTTGTATTATTTTTATTAGGAAGAAGTGACAATTGCACACACGCATTCCACCGTTAAGTGATTTTCTGCAGCCTTTAATATTGGAAGTTTGTACGGGCAAGATAATGCACCTATATCGCCAACAGCCAAAAGACCCAGGTTCAACATTGAAATGTAAAAACGCTGCGATCCAGCGTTGTTTTACCCATATATTTACGTTATCTTGTTCAATATACACTTAAATACAAATTAATACAAGCGAAGGACCGGGTCCTAATGGCAGCACGGACTGTTTATTTTACACCTCGCGATGAGACATGCCGGTTTTTTTTTTTTTTTTTTATCGGTTGCACTCCAAACATATGGCTTTTAGCGCCTCCAAAGCGGGATGCTTCTAGACTTTTTTCGTAGAATTAACTTCCTAATAGATTTAGGGAAAAAATAACAAGTATTTTAAAGAATTAAGTATGTAAAGGGCATAATTCTGGTTATATAATAAATATAAAATACATTAAGTTTTGATAATAACTGTTAAAATTGTCAGTCTTGATGGGTGAATGGTAAGATTTTCTTATATATTTAATGTCTGTACTATTTAGTTATCTGAGCTGTATTTAGTTTTAAGATTATTTTAAGTTGTAATTTCATAATCAATTTCAGACTTTGAAAATGTACTATTAATTGATTTATAACAAGGTTTATGTTGAAACAACTTTAAAATCATTATTAAAAACATTTTTTAAACATTGTATAAAGCCGCTTCGCAATATCTGTCCCTATGTAGGTACGCTTCGATCTTTTAAACTACGTAACGGATTTTAATGCGGTTATCACTACCATTTACAGATTTTTAGGAAAAGTTTTATATACAATACATTCCAATTAAGTTTTTGCATAGTACAGAAAATTCAAATATTTGTAATCAAGTCGTCAAAAAGTGATTTTCAGGCGTTTACATGGCTTACGCTGGCTAAACCTTATGAAATACATTAAAATAATGTTCATAAGAATTGTAGTTTTCAACGTGTTAATGTGTTATGTATATATGTTATATGTGTATAAAACAGTTTACTTGCTTTAAAGTTAGTGTTTTTAAATCAATATACATATTTGAAATAATTTACAAGTACGGGTTACAGAATCATACAATATCGAACATTAATATTCAAAAAATATTGTCAAACCTCCTCTCACTGGCCGATAAAAATGTCGGGCCACACGCAGCAGGTCATTAGACACCTCCCGGAGGAAAATAAATTAAAGAAAACGAGAAATGTCGAACAGCAACCTTATTCTTGGTGAGTTTCTTTAATCCACAACACTATGTCGCTCAGTTTTACGTCTATTGCTTGTGTTTGTTCAAATTTTTAATCTGTTGTTTGTAGTAACTATGCTATGTATACTAAACTTTGATATTTATTCGTTATGTAAAGTAAATAATAACGACATGAGATTCGAATCAATTAAATGCCGTGAGATACAAGCACTATAAGTCAGGACGAAGGCGAAATCCAAGAAGTAATGGTCAAAGCTCTATTTTATGAGTTAAAAATCGTTAAGGCTCTTGTTTCAGTTCAAGACAATTTTACGAAACGGACATTAATTTTTTGATACTATAATTAAAACAAAAGATGTGCAAATAAAAAGTAAACCATATTTATATTATTTTTGGCAGGTATTTGATGATAACTACAAGAAAAAAAAATACGTACCTCTACCGACTATTCAGTATGCCAGTAGCTTATTGCTCATTTGGCAGATTGTCGATTGCAATAATTATTACCTTTGGTTTGGAAAACTCCATACTGGAAGTTTATATTCTTAAAGGTTAAAAAAAAACCAGTCGTAAATATAAATAATCAATAATATTCAAGAATATTCAAATCCAAGTTATACACGCACATGGAAATCTTGTATGATTTTTTTTATGATTAAGTGTTTAATAATATTTTGTATATTGTGTGATCTAATATTAAAAGTGTTTTTAGAATTTACAGAACATCTAATCAAAATTTTATAAAACTAATTCACATTTGATTTGTCTTTCGTCTTGTATATGTTCTGAGAACCGTAGGCGGCTACTCAGACCTAAGATGATTGAAAATTATGTACGATTATAAAACTAGCAAGGCACTATAAAATCCATAAACAAGTAGCTATGTATTTAAATGTAAAAGGAGATAACAATACTTGGAAGCTACCATTGAAAACTACATGAATCGCTTATAATTTCTTACCTCACGATTGTAACTTTTTATAGTCACTTATCAAACAAAGACATTGCAGTGAAAATTGTTAAAGTACCACATTTTAATGCCGTCATTTCTGAGAATACGAATGTCCGTTCATTATTCCGACGCAACGCTGGGACAGAACAATTAAAAATCTATTCAGTATGCGTAGTGACATGTACCTATCCGCTTGGTTGATGTTTTGTTGCCAATAAAAAGCATTTATTGTAATAAAAATACGATTCTGATGCTGGCATCGTGTTAAAAAGGATAAAACGGTTCACCTGGTAATTGTTGAACACTAAAATAACGTTTTTATTGTTAACATGCCACTTAATTAGGAGTAAGGACGTGAACGGAAAGACTCTATTGAGGTTCGTTGAACTAATCACACATATAATTATATTTGCTGTTTTACAAGCTTACCTACTTGTTTTAAAGGATAAGTATTTTTTAAACATGTGTATCCATGATGTTATAGATATTACATCTTCGTTTAAAATCATCTTAGACACACATTTTTTTAAATTGGATACTGAACGAGCTTTCAGGAATTCGTAGTACGTAATTATTTTTATTTAAATTGAATTTTTTTTTATTTTGCACATTCATCACTTTAAGTGATTTCTATTTCCCAATAGTAAAAAGTGATAGTTTTTCTCAGATTTATTAGTTAAATTATGATTCGACACAGAAACTACCACAAGCTTTGCATGGGCTAAAGGAAATCGAACTAGTACTGCAGTTCAACTGGGCTCTCATCAATATTGAAGATTTTGAAACATAGGATATGAGTTATGAGGGCAATAATAAAATAGAAAACAATGGAACTAATAACGATATATTTTTTCCTTTATATTTAAGGAGTCTTTAACAACTGGCGAAAGTTAGCCACATCGAAGCTTTTTTTTTTTTTTTTTTTAGAACTTTTGTGGACGACTCGCACGAGGGTGCCAAAGTGGCCGGACCTCGGCTCGGGCGGTCGTCGCGTTCGCAAATAGGTCGCGATCTATTCGAATCCCTACACCTACGATTCGAGCTAAGTTAGGCACGTTCCCTTCCTCCTGGGAGGAAGGAAGGAACCGTGCGTATGTGTATTCAATAATCGGAATGTTTCTACACTAACTAGCGCTAACTAACTAGCGTAAAAAAAGAGAAAAAAAGGTCCCTCACAGAACCTATGTACCTGTGTGGTGTGCACGTGTGTATGTTCATACGTGTGTAGTGTTGTATGTAGGTAGCTAAGTGATGCACGTACAGTGTCACTTGTATCGCGCGGGCGGTTGCCTGACCCAAGGGGTTTCACACCGAGGAACGGACCTAGGCTTGGGTTACCGCTAGAGAGGGTGGACGTGACGGGTGTGCTGGAGCGAAATTGACCGCCCGCCCTCTGCGGAGAGAACGGTGGTTACGCGGGCGTGGGGCCACATCGAAGCATTTGAGCAGTTAATAAATACATTTATATGGTCTGTACTGATTGAATGGAGATTTTTTTAATTGTTCTAAAGTGGACTATATTTCCTGTCAAGCTGATGGAATAATGTTACAAGTAACTACATTCAGCTTACATTAATCACGAGAATCGAAGAATTTAACAGATTAACAGCAACGGAACTGTTATTTAGGAATTTAGTGCGTGGGTTATCTAAACTTCCATATATTTTAATATGACATTTATTGAAAGAGACATCACTATGCACCTTCAGCATTTATACTAATAATTACAAAACATTAAAAAAAAACTATACATTTCAACACAGTCTAATACGACTAGTTACATCTAAATTACTCGTATGTATTAATTTGTATTATCTTTTGTAGTGAAATATAAAAAAAATGATATTGAAGGAGAATTTTTACGTATCAGGTAACCAAAATTCGAAATGCACCCTATAGTATTTGTTTGACTAGTTAACTCGTTTATTTACGATAGATCGCGTGTAGCACACGCTACAATAAATCAAGATGAATTACAACAATGATCGAATCTTTCGATGCTTAATCCGGCATATATTATTCTGTACAAAGTCGCGCTGTCGCCTACACGGTGAAAATTAGGCCGATATCACGTCAATAAACATTTTATAAATTAAGATTATGATGCTATTCAAGTATTACAAAATCTGTTTACTGGAGACGTAGTCGAAATTGGAGCGAATGATAATGGTCATAATTATTTTACTGTCTAGTCTACTAGTCACATTGTACTGCTATGTACTGCTGCAGAGATGGTGGCTAAATAATCCTGTTACAGACGTCGCAAAAAGTTGGTATTTGAAAAGAAATGCAACCCTCAAGCAAATACTAGGGGTTTAGTACCGTCAACCGGTCCTTGGAGAACTTTTTTTTAGCTCGTCGATGCACAAAAATTGCAAACGCCAGGGGTCTCAATCCATCTACCGCCAAGTACGACGACCTTTTTTTACTCCTTGGTAAACAAATACCAGGGGATTTGATCGATATTAAAAGTCGGTATTATTGCGTACCAGCATAATGCTTACCTGGTACTTGGTACAATGTCCTGAAACCTGGTACTTATACCTGGAAACTAGTACATCTACCATCCCAACGACACTGTGCCTGATTAAGTATAGTATAATTCAAAATCAGCTACGCCCACAGAGAGATTGGAAGTCCATCGCCGCGCCGACAGGCACTGTCATGTCGGCGTACAGGCCTCTCGGGATCTGGATATGTACTAGCTGATCCCGAAACCAAAACACAGTCACTGTGACTGGTTATCACCATGCGAATGGTGGTTGCGACCTTATCGAGCACATATCCATACCACCCCACTTAATTACTGAATATAAACCAGCTAATTCCAGAATGCGACACGCCTAGTCGTACCACAATGACAGAAGTTACACCTGGCGTAAGGTGCTTACGATCCAGTCGGACACAGTTTTTGTATTATTTAGCGCGGCAAGTAAAAATATATGATAAGTATAATGATATACACCCATATAATATTGATCAACGCTACCGAAAAAAATGTTGTCTTAGAAAATAATTAACTTGGAATAAAAATGAATTAGATGACGAAAATAGGGAAAACACGCAAAGTTACTTAAAAATTAAATTTGTTTTCAAAAAAATTTACTTTGTGAGCCGCCTTCGTCAGGAAATTCTCTTTTTTAACGTTTACGAAATACAGAACTTAGTGCAAAAAACAAAGGAATATTAAAAACATAAGGGTATTCCGACAATGCTGTAACACATGTAAGCAAGAAAGAAAAAACAAAATATTGATCATAATATTCAGAATGTGATTAATCTTAATCGAAATTATATTAACAATGTTGAGAATGTGGTTAAAGTTAATAACACCTTTTGTATTAATAAAGCAATATAGGTTCAATACATTGTCAGTGCTAGACAACTTTGCGTCACCTGTGGCTGTTGACTGATGACTCATTAGTAGTTCTCAATAGTATTGTTCTTCGAATATCAGGACCGTTGTTTGTAGCAAACTATTCAACTAAGTACCTGAGAATTATAAATAATTAATCGAACTCGTGCTAAATATTAAATAAGCATTCTTTTATATTTTGGCAGATGCGAAGGCTTTGACAAAGTAGAATTAAATTATTAGGTTTCATTAATTTATTGTTATTATTGAGATAAAGTTAATACAATTTACTCTTTTGAAATACTGATGATTTATGCTTAATTAACTTTTATTGAACTAATTAGGTATGTAACTCAATTCCAAAAATATTTTAAAGAAAAAATTTAAATTCATGGAATTAGTTTTTTGTTTCAATGAAAAAATAACTTTACCTAAGCCTTTAATTTTGCAAAGCTAAATAGTGTAAATTCTTCCATCAAGACTTAAAGAAAAGATATTTTTGTCGCATGGACACTGATCTTTATACATATGTTTATGGTTACCTTATACCGAAAGTATGAACTAGCTTGCACATGCTTTGAGGTTTACGTCACCGGTAGGTACGTGTTTTACCGCTAACAAACATACATTAATATGGAAAGCTCGCCTCTGCCAATGCGCCCGTCAACGCTGCCCCCACGAAGATGGCCATTGTCTTTACAAAACGTGACTCCAAATGTTAATTGGACTATTAAAAGCCGAATGCGGGTCATTTCGGCCATTACCGACGAAGCCCTTTTGAATATGTATAATAAAATTATTAGATAAACTGTCCGTTCAATTTGTGTTAGGTTTCTAATGAGGTTATGCGCTTTCTTGTCACAGATGGCGTTTGCGTGTTGAATGCTGAAACATCGAGCCGGATGCGCGAAATGGTTTTGATTGTGTGTGTAACTGTGCATATCGGATGCAGAATGTTGTAGTGGCCCTTGCTGTGGGAGAATAGTTGTTAATCAGATGCATAATTCATGTATCAAATAGGTTATCACTGACACGTAATACACGTGGGCATTTCGAATAAATTTGTAATGGTTAATCCGTTATGTGAAAACCTTTCTGCTTCTTAGACCTTATTATTTTTTTTACAATTGCTGTTTGATGTTTTATTTTATTAATATAAATATCAATTTACACTACTACTTACTTATTTAAATAAGTAATGTTTTGGTTTGTACTTTTTTATCGTTTAACGACAAAGCGACAGCAAAGCAGTCTAAAAAAACAAATCACCGAGAGCGCCTACAATTCATCACCAGTCACCGCTTTCATGCCAATATACGCAGGTAAGCTTGCTGGTCGCGATCCAATCGGTCTGTATAACCCTATCATCCCACAAATACAGTCTTATCACTCCGTAAAGAGGTAATCTCGGGAAAAACATATTCTTTCTTCTACGTTAGCCTACATAGAAGATTCTTAATGTTATATAAATAGAAGACAATAATGCTTCTATATATTTAACGTTTTAATTTAGACTATTAGTTTAGAAATTTAATTATTTAAAAAAAAAATTACATTACACCTTTCTATTCCTCTCTTCATGAACATTGTATTATATCGATTTAACAAATAATAAAAAAAATATTTTAAAGAATTGTAAGTTAAGTATAAGTAAATTCTTGGCTCATTAAAACGTCGAGTTTATTTTCCTTAGAAAGCTATTTTGGTGTGATGCCAACACACAGTATAGAACACTTATAAATAAAATATTTCCATTTACATCGCATAACATGAACATGAACAAAATGATATTCCAAATTCAACTTCTAGAAATGATTGCGCAAGAAATGACTACACTAATATCTTTTATTCTATACATTACGTGTCATTCCTAATTTTATTTCTTCTTTATTTGAAATACTACTTCATGGATATACAAGAATAATAATATCTGACAAGACAGAACATGTAACGGCGCGGCGTTTACATATTGTTCAAAAAATATCCCGACTTAAAATTACTATAGTTAAGTTTCAATTCAAACTTTTACTACTAACCCTATCTGTTAAAAATTCAAGATCTTAGGCAAATTGAAATGACTAAATTATTAACTTTTATTATTTGATGTTTGAATGTTAATGATATGTACTGCTTCTACATGACTGAATCAGTTGCAATCACTATACTTGTGGAGAAAAATTCGCCATTTTGTAGGCCAGAAGGGCGAAGTCCCTTGATGTAGCGCCTATCGGTTGATGACTCTGTTTTGAATTTAACTATATGTACTTAGCATTAAGTTCAGTGTAGCTACTAATTTTACTGAATTAACATATAAGAATTAACTTCATTACTTAATCTTTGTAAAATTCGAATTTTAATTTACTTGTGTCGACTCTTTTGTTTATACTCTATTTGCAATCATTAGTTTTAGAAACAAGAAAGTTTAAAGCAGATTTATTTGAATACATTTCAAATTCAATATATCGGTAGTACGTAATCATATGTAAATTAATTTAGAATTACAAACTCAAATACGTTTCAACAAAGAATGTTTATCCTTTTAATGCTGAATATATTGAACAGATCATTATCGTTTTACCGAACAGTGACTAATTCTCAAAAAATCTCATTCCGAGTAAAATGCGTGACATTGCAAACATAAAATGTGATTTGCGTTTAGAATCAACAATGACTTACATAAAAAGACCTTAAAATTTCGTAAAAAAAAATAACAATGCTTCAGGTGTCATATAAATTTCCTTGCACAAAATGATCGGTGAGTACCATCTGTCAGCGGTGTCGTGCGGGACGCAGCATATTTTATAATTATATGGCGGCATACGTGGAATGCCAATGGTTGATTCCTTAAATCGCGCGAATGTCCTACACGCGATGCGGAACGCATGCTGAATGCGTTAGCTCTTGGCGAAATACAACAACGATCAAGATTACCGGTTGTGATCTAGAACCAGGTGTGGCATTGTCCTTCCAATGACTAATTGACGTATAACAAAAAAAAATGTTGATTTATAATGCCGCTTTTGCATTAAAATAAAAAACAAAGTAATATCACTAGGCCACACCGTCACTTAACATCCGGTGAGATTGTTGCCAATATTAAAAAAAGGTAATGTAAAATTAAAATTGGACGCCTACAATAGATAGAAAATGTGTTAAAAATGAAAAATACTAGCATACCTAAAAGATTCCAGAGGGAAACCCCGAAGGACGTAGAACTCGAGACAAGTCTAAATTGAGATGGCTGGATATTATTTGAAATTATTCAAAAACAATTGATGTGATGAGCTAGAAAGAACTAGAAATGATCAGTCTTGAGGCATATCTGGCCCAGCCGCGGCTGTAGAGCTTCAGATAATGAAATTTATAATATATGTGTATTTATAGTCCGTTTTTGTGTAGATACTTGCATTGTTATGTAAACAAAAACTATTTCTAAAAATCATGACATTAAAACACATAATTTTGATATAGGTATTTATTTAAATAGAAAACTGTAGAAGACAATCTTAATCTACATTAAAAGCCTAAGGTAACTTAAAAAAACTTATCTGGTCAAAGATTAATACTGAATTGGAGAAAATAGCATCGCAAATTACGTAATATTTTAAATTATTATGTTGAACATCTATGTGATTACTGTAAGTCAACCTTAGGAAATAAATATATGTCATCACGGACTTTTCTCTATCATTTTTGAAGAACTATAATTTTTTAGAACATTATCTTGATGTGTCTGATAAGGTTTAGCCAGCGTGAGCCATGTAAGCGCCTGAAAATAGTTTTTTGACGACTGGATTACAAATAATTGAATTTTCTCGACTGTACAAAAACTTTTGAAACATATTGTATATATAAACCTTCTGAAAATAAATCTCTAAATAGTAGTGAAAACTGCATTAAAATCTGTTTGTAGTTTTAAAGATCTAAGCGTACTTATAGACAGCGCAGTGGGAAGCGACTTCATTTTATACTATGTATAGATGTTGCTACCACAATAGTTCTAACAACTCTAAATCATTGTTCTAATAATTCTCTAACCAACATCGAAAGCCAATCCAAAGAAAAAGAACAACTAAAAATGCTAAAATGACATTAGAAATAAGACAAACGTACCTACTTAATCCTAAGTAGAAAACATTTCCTTGAAAATGCTCGGGCTACTAATTTATAAAGTATATTAAGGTCAATATACTACCACAATATTCACAAAATATTTAGAAGTCATTAAATAGTTATAAAACCCCTATTCCTTATTATATCGTCGATAATAGATTGATAGAAGTTTTAGTAAACAGTGCTACCATATCACGGAACAGAGTCTCCACTCACAAGTTTCACAACTCTGGGACAAGATATTTAAACAAACAGTATGGTCACTTTGTCAGCGCGTCACTAAACACGTAGTGTGCTAGCATACCTTAATATAAACAGTAATTGATTATTTTTGTAAAAGTAGCTTGTAGTACCACATAATGCGCTAATTATCCAAGCCATACATAACTACACACTTGCCAATTCCCTTTTTAGTAATTACAAGTAAGCATGAGCATGCAAAGTTGTAATAAAACCAATTACAAATCTAGCGGACTTAAAAAAAAATATTATCTAAACAAATAATTGCTTCAGGTTGTACTAAAAAAATTGAGTATAGATCTATCCAATAAATAACTTTGCCGATAGAATGAACGGTAGAAACTTGAAAGATCATTAAAAACATCATCATAATACGTCTAATTATTACTAACGGGTTTCTGTCCACGACTTCGTCTGCGTAAACTTCAGATTTGGGTCTTTGTCTTTACCGGGATAAAAAATATCCAGGTTAAAAACTATCTATGTGCGAAATTTCATCCAAATCCGTCCAGCCGTTTTTGTGTGATTGAGTAACGAACATCCAATTATAATCTCAGTAGGATATAGTAAAAAAACTTAATTTAGAATCAGTTGAATTTTATCTATAAAAAAATATTGTGTCTATTTAAGGTACCATCTAAGTATAATAATTAATTCCGTAAACCTTCTCGAAAGTGCAATAATAGTAAAATAGAATTCTAAACACGTTCGTGTTCCTGATAAATAAACAACAATAGGAACATGTAATTGCACGTTACGATATTCATTAAATAAATATGTCACACTCCAGCTTCATTTTATAGTCAATAATTCAAGAAAATACATATATATATATATAGTAAGATGAAAAGTAAACCACTAAAGCGATACGATTTACAATTCAGCTCATGAGTAGGTACATTGGAGTAGTAATACTTATGCTTAGTGGTATACTTAAAGATGGACCCGGTGCCAAATATGCACGACGTAACAATTTACTGCCTATATACGGGTTATAAAGCCGTACCGAACGACCGACGTCTTAGCAAAAACTTCATAGCTACTAACGGTTATAAATGTTTTTATCTCTCTTTAATTCCATGACTACGAGTATTATGCCTATCTAAATCGTCTGTTTTACTTATTGTTGTGAAATATTAATGATTTTTATTCGTGCTGGTATCATTATGTTGATGTCATTTTTTTTAAATACATTCTTAGGAAGTCAATTGCGTCTGATTTGTATTACCAGAATAAAGGCAACCGCAGAGTGACGTTCGTACCTTGAAAATGCAGTGGTGGCTTGCAAACATTAAAACTCGAACTTAAAGCTAATAGAAAATACACTGGTTAATCCCGAAACGTTACACACTGAAACGACTTACAACTGCAAGACATTCACAGTATGCGTGGTGGTCACGTCACAGTCGGACACGAGTGCGTTGAATTTTTTCTCATTTCAATATTCAGCACGGAGACCTCCAAATATTAGTTGAGGTTTAAAGAATAGGATATTATTACATAGTACATACTAGTACTATCACTATAATACTATAACATACTTAAACATTATATCTATACAAGGCTCAAGAGATTGTTTATTTTTTGTCTGTTTGAAGGAGCTAATCTCTAGAACTACCTGTCAGATCTGAAAAATTATTTAAGCTTTATATATGACATTTATTAGGGAAGGTTATAGGCTGTATTTAGATAGATAGGCACAATACAAACCTAAAAAGTTCAGTAGTAATCTTGAATGTCAAACTATTTAACCAGTTATAGAGAAAGTGAGAAAAACGATAAGCTAAACGGGTGCGTTGGTGGCGACGTGGTGGAGAGTGAGTTGGATACATTTTATACGGGTGAAACCGTGGGTCACAGTTATTATGTTTAAAAAGTTCTTAACTATGAAATAGGTACCTAATTAATGCTTTTCTTGTGAATTCATGACCAGATAAATGTGTCTTGATGTGATCTTTAAACTTGTTCAAAAAACATGCTCCAAGTTTTTATGGATCATTATGTTGCTGAGATCACAAAACACCCTAGTTGCAGTCCGTACAGGTTTTCTCAAATTTTGCTAGTTATAACAATCGAGTTCTCCCGCGGCATCATATTATAGTAGAGCGGTACTTTTATTCCGTGTTAGATACTCATCGCAAACGTGAGTGTCGTCCATAAGTACACGGGATACATCTATGAATGTCTTTATTACTGTGTTTTTAGTCATTTTTAAGATTTTCTCATAATGATTGTCTCCAAAACGAGTGTTTGCGCCGTCAAAAGCTTTTTGTCTAATCGCTGTCATGATTCTAGTTCACGTGTACACTCATTGTTATAAAGCCGTTGTCTTTATGATTCTTTTTATTAATATCATATGTACAATTACACAATTATTGTGAAACATAAAAACTTAGTTATGCTAACTCATCAATGTGATCACTGGAATTTCCAGTTTTCCGAGAAACTGTTTTAACTTAACTTGGATAAATACAGCAAAACACGGATAATTATTAATTAAAATGCATATTTTCTTCAAAACAGCTAAATATTTGGCGATGACATATCAATATATTGATCTTGATTTCAATAAAGTTTCATTTCTAGAAAATTTTATTCGAAATGAAGACGGGATTATTGTAAAGAAATTTTATATCAAAAAAGTTGTCAAATTAGTTTGTACTTTATCGGTTGACTTAAAAATGATAACTAAACTTATGTACCTAAATTTAGAATACGATAAATTTGTAATTTTACCTACATTGATGGGACTTTGGCTAAATTTTATTGTCGTTGTTTATATGTTCACGATATCCAAAATATATGCCGGTGTCTATGTTATTTTGGCTCTTATTTACTTTTTCATATAACCATAAGTTAGCTAACAAAAATAAATCGTACATTGCTACAGTAGGATAACCTTATTTACTGCTACAATTAATTTACACTAAAATTGTAATTACTTGAACTAAGTGTGACGTTCTCATTTTTATTAACACAAAAAATTAAAATTTTAATAGGCAAATTAATTAAGCACAGATATCAGTTAGACTACTTCTCTGCTGCACTCCAAACTGTGTATTTATTTTATACTTGGTATTTTTAATAATATATTAATACAATTATTATAAAAAGGGATATTACTTTTTAATATTTAAGTGAAAACTTCTTTAGCATCGTAGTGATTTGAAAGTCGATGAAACGAAAAAGTGAAAGCGACAGTAAAAAGAGACAGACATATAAATTAAAGCATTAAATTCATAAGATTTAACGTGGAAGGAAATTTATGGGATTTCTTTATTCATAGCTATACTATCTGGCCAGATTATAGAATATTTTTTTTTTTTTTTTTTTACAAAATGTTACGAACGAAATAAACAGTGACGATAATAGTTAATCAATTCGAAAAAAGATGTTTTTGGGGCTTACGCTGAGTAAACCATAAGAGACATATCAAATTTATATACACGATTGTAGATCTTAAAAAGTTGTCTATCTTCTAAGGATCTCACACAATAAACATTTTTGTGTTTAAAATAAATGGCAGGAGACCTACGTGTTCGAACCTCAAGTCCGGTGAAGCTGTAAAAGCCGCAGCGGCTCTGTTTGTCGATAGGGCCCCTAAGGCTAACAGTGTAATCAGTTCTAAAAACAAAAAAAAAAAAAAAAAAAGTGTTCGAACCGCGACATTCTAATAGTCCACGCAAGCGGGGCCGCAGGCACAGCTAGTAAATAATATATTAAATCTCAGGAAGGAATTTTAGAAAATTCCGGAACATACTAATACGTTAAATCGACTAAAGAGGTTATGTGTGTTTTCACCTTTATCAGTTTATTTTAGCATTTAAACCAAAGCATTTTGCTTTAACATGTTAAAGCAAAGTACAAACATTCCTTGTGCTTTAAATATTTTAATTTGTAAGCTAAAGTGAGCTTTCGTCTTGATGCATTCAATAGATTGCACCAATTGTTGACAATTGGCAAATGAACATTAACTACAAATTCTATCTTGCATATGTTATGAGTATACATAATATTTTAGTACCTTTATAGACGGTAATTTTTTTAAATGAGAGTAGTAGATGTCTAATTTCACACTAGAAATTACGTTAAATCCTCAGATTCATTGTAAGGTCGAAGCCTATCCTTTGAAACTCTTGTATATGCACAATAACATTTAACGAGACTTATTTCAACTCAAAGTAGATGTTAACATCGATTTCTTCTCAAGAAGAGAAATGAAGACATAAAGACTGAATTATAGAATTAACAAATCATCGATTATAGAGCCATAAACATTGTAAAACGTATGTTTATCAGCTGAGTTAGTAGCATATCAATAATTCATAGCGCAGCAGTTATGCACATCGCCAACCGTTACTTGGAAGCCTTACACCGTTCATTAGTAGTTTTATCGTGGCTTTCTTTGGCAAAACCGATGGGCCACATAGCTGTGAACAACGAACTAAAATATAACGAGAAGGGACTCCTAGGCTAGTGAATCTGTGGTCAAGAAATCAGTGATCAGAGTGTTCAATAAGTAAACCACTACACATAGATTTGGTACACAACAAAAATTTTAACTGATTTTCTATCATCGGTGCTTGGCAAAATCAAAATTCTGAATTCTAATCGACTAAACTCATGTCCAGGAATATGTAAATAGTAAAAAAAATGTGTGTACGTATACACGTAAGGAGTTATACTTCTCTGGAGTAACAAAATTTCCAAAAAACAACATGATCAAGTTAATAATATGAACAAGTCACTGATGGTTGTCTTCTGCTATTTATTTATTACATCAAGGAAATGATTTGGTACATTATATTTTTATTCAAAGGAGTTATATTTATTTAGGTTTAATAATGTAATACCAACGATGAATATTTTAGGAAAAAAAAACTGTATTTATGCAAGCACGTTAATAGATACTGCTTTGGCATGACAAAACAATAATAAATTAAATAAAGTCATAATTTTTATCCAACATACTAACAATATGAGATGACGTTAGTAATCAATGATATATTTTATTTATAGTACGTTAAATTATTTTTACACAGTTTAAATAAATGAACGTCAGTAAATTAAATTCACATTATTATCATTGAAGTCTGACTTCGTCATGTCGCAGTACCTCACATGGTGCGCGCGCACCTCTAAATCTTACCCTCTACGGCCTCTAATAAAGGCAACAAAACTAGAATTACATTTAAAAAAAATTAAAGTGTTAAAGACTGCCTACAATCTTGTCTAATATTTACTTGAATATTTTTGGTTTTTTAACCGACTTCAAAAAAGGGAGGTTATATGTACTAAATTCGAATGTATATTTTTTTATGGATGTTGAGCCATAATTTCTTTTTTATAACTGATTTGGATGATTATTTTTGTTGGACAGGTGATACCTCAAGGGTAGTTATTCTCATAGTGGTTTAGTTGTTTAGTTTCATTGTCATTAGACCTTCAATTTCGAAGATATACAAGGAAAGATATACAAAAACATTAAAATTGGTTTTCTTTTTTGTAAAAATTGTCTTGTTATTTAAGCGTTTATTTAAGTCACAATGATCTATTTATCTAATTATGCTTCGGAAATAAAAAGGCCAGCAATTTACCCATTAAATGGTCACCATTACCTATAATTATCTACAACAGATAAGTTAACACTACTAAGTATTACATTTGATCACTTAGAGTGTCTGTGGCCGTTTGTTTTAATGGTAGTTCATATCACACGAAATTCTAAGTCAATCAGAGAAAGTACAAATTAAACTGATCGTGTCTGTAATTGAAAATGAAACAACTATGAATTTTTACTTCAATATCCTGAACAACAGACTGATCGTCTATAGAGACGTCATGATACATAAATTCATTGATGATGTAGTTATTTTCGGCACATACATAAATAATGAAAATTGTACGCAAATATATACATAAATATGCTCCAAGTGTCGTGTCTATTTTCTTTATACCATTGTCGGTATTGCTAGGCCGTTCATATAGAGTTCGTGTATTGGCGATTTAATTACGTTTTGATCCGGTACTAGGCATTATTGCGATGTGGGTGTCCGATATACGTATGCAAATGATCATTGCGTTTGGACTGATCGCGAGGCGTCACGTCGCCACTTCTTTGGATTATTATACCGATGGTATTTAAGTAATAAGTAACTAGAAATCTTTATAAGGTAATTTCCTATGTAATGGGTTTATTTTAAAGCTAGCTGTTCCTTACAGATTCACCGTTCTTAAATTTATTCTAGCAGCTGTCCACCGCTCTACCGTCAACGCACCCGTGTAGACTATCATTTTTCTCACTTCTGGTACTTGCCTACGGTTTTCCAGATTGCTTAACGTTCATGGTTACTGCTCCACTCCTAAGTGTCATAGCGTGAAATTAAATAGGCTGTAAAATGCAAATAGAATTTTTGAAATCTGACTAGTAGTTTCAGAGACTATAGCGTTGAAACAAACAAAAAATAATCTCTTGAGCTTACATTAGTTTAAATGTAGTGTCTTACAAAAAAAAACAGAAAAGAAAGACACTCTAGGTAAACTTGGAATGTAAAATATTTTCTACATACAAAGATTCATGTAAATCGTTGGAAGCAGTTTCCGAGGACCCAATTATGTACAAGAATTGCTCATTTAATAATATTAGATTAGATAATGATTTTTTTTTTTATTTTTTTAGGTCTGACTACACTGTTAGCCTTAGGGGCCCTGAAGCCGCTGCGGCTTTTACATCTTCACCGGACTTATGATTTTTTATTGCCACTTATATAGTTGATGGAAAGTTTGTTTGTTGGGAGCTAAATTATATGTTCCAATCTTTTATGTAAACAAAGTTATATTTATTAGGGAAAACACAAAAATGTTGAAACATTTAACAACATTCTTGATAATAATACTTTAATTGAGATTGTTGACTCATTGCTGTTCTGTTCTACGAAAAAATTACCTAATTTGGCGTCTTCCTTCCTCATTACACGTGTTTTCCATCGTTTTGCATAGATTATCTTAGTGTAATAAGATATACGGATAAAGTGTAGGTATCTACCTAGATGACAATATTAAACTAAACTACAATTAAAAAAAAATGTCTTGTGTCGTCTTTTCATAGTTCATAAATCTGTAAATTTTATTCACCAACATGCGAGTTACGCAAAGACATCCAGGTATTTGAGCATCGTCACTTAGTTTAAGCAAGAATTTGAACTAAGGAAAGGTTGGGTTTTCCTAGCTGCCAAGGATATTTTAAACACTTTCAATGCACAGAAAGCGTTTCGCCTATTGATGCACTTTTTGTATAATACATTCTTTATTTAATATTCGCAGACCTTCCCTAACGTTTCAAGCAGTTTACTACAGTTCGCAATCGTGAAATTATGTTTCATTCAAATGTAGTTAAAGATGTTTGTATGTAATTACAATGCTACGTACTTTAATACACAAACAATAATCATACGTTAGGACTCAGGGTTGCGCCTAAATAAATCACAACCTCGTAATTCAAACGTTGTTGGACATTACGATTTTCGCAATATAAATATATTTTCCACATATGTATTTCACGGTTCATGAAGTCCGCCTGCAAGGTACATTTAAGTTAATTATAGGATTACATTGGGTTGCATTTAAAGTGGTATTTTGGTAATATAATAGTCAGATGGCACGCCCGATAAGTGCCAACCCGATACTTGGAAAGCCGCGCCCTCATTACGGATTCGGGCCGCGAACGGAACGTATACGACCGCGAGGAATAAACGAATATAATAATTATGAGCCGAATAGATTAGTTCGAATTAACGGTCGCGACGTTTAGAGATTTGTTCGACAATTATGAGGATCGATGGAGCTGCATTTTGTTATATCTGTACTACTGTCATTTATACTGTGTACATACATATTTACAAACCATACTGTATATTTGAAATCAAACATATTTAATAATGCTTGAGACTATAAACATAGTTTAACATATTTCCGCAAATAATATAAGTGCTAGAAACACACAAAATACTGTTACTTTAAAGATAAAGATAAATCGTAAATTGAAATTCAAATTAAAAATACGCTTTAAAAAACTAGGGAGGTGTCATGAGACACCCGGTAGAAACGAAATTCCTTTCGGTGTATATTATGCGATGGCCAGACTTGTACCCAATGTTAATGTTGTACAGTACGAATCCAGTTTATTTAGGATTTTTTATATAGGTAAGCTTATTTCAAAATTTTATAAATTTATTTCGACATTCAATTTGAATGTATTGATTAAATTTATAATAACTTTATATATTTATGATGATAATTAATAATAAAATGCATATTTTCATAACTTTACAAACAAGTTTACAATTTTACAAGTTTTAAATAACAAATCCTAAATCAGCGGAACTCGAATCTGGTTATAACACAACTAGGCCAATTCCAAGACGGTCAGTCTCAAAAATCCTTTATATATATGTACCTATGCGTATGTCTTTTTTTAGTGTCGGTCGGGTCAGACACTTTTCCAGTTTAGTCCATCCCGCGATAAGGTACTTTGTTCCAACAACTCTTTATAGTATTACAGTGCACACTTGCGCACTTTTTTAAGATTATGACGCAGTTGTGGAATCTAAGCAATTACTAGGTTACCGTATTGATGTTAAAGATAATAAAAATAATAATTAAAATTATTACTATTAGTAGTATACATATTTTATAATATTATTTTGTATGCGCATATCGGTTTGCATGATTCGAATCGATTGTTGTTTTTTTCTTATCAACGAATGATTAAATAACATTTAAACGAATTAAAACTATAGGATGATAAATATGACGAAGAGCGTTTAAGTATTATCTGTCTCACTATTTCTAGTTTGTAGCCGAAACAACACATGAAAATTATACATTCAAGTACACACAGAGTGACTAAGTTGGTTGTTGCACTGAATCCGAGAATCCGATTGATTTACCTTATTTATATTTAGTTGGTCACGTAAAAACTATTAAACCGAATTTACGACATTTTATTGCGCATCGTAGCCTCATTAAGTAGGTTATAAGGTAAACTGACAAAAATTGGCAAATCATTCGTATGTATAGACACAAAGAAACCTTAATTTAGTAATGTTTAAATACTATATATTTGTTATGTTATGTAGATATATTAAATATCTACATTGAATTTATTTATAAATTTACGCAATAATTGTCGTTACTCCCACAAAATCACAAGGTTTATTTATAACGAGACAATTTTAAACAAAAAAAAAAGTTCCCTCGTGTATCTTCGAAGTTCAAAGTCCAATACCTATGAAATTAAAAGGTGATCTACTATTGAAGTATCCTCTTTCCAACAAAAACGAATTATCCGAAACGGTTCATAAACAAAGAAGTTATGGTATAACATCGATAAAAAAATGTATACATTCGAATTGAGTAGCCTCCGAAGAGTAACCGTCTGTTGTTGCAGTCGGTTAAAAATCATACTTTTTAATGAAATTTAACATTTCTTTCCTAATAATACTCTTGAAAGTTTATGTAGGTGTGTCGGATACAAATATGCGCGAAAAAAAAAACAGTTTTTTATTTCTTCTGTAAAGGATGATTTTTTTATGTATAATATTTAACGACGACACTTAAAAAAAACAATAATACTGATTAACATGAAATAAACGGAGAACCAAATGTACAGAAGCAACAAATAATAAAGGAGACGGATACTCCTTCATACAGACATGGGCCTGGGTAAAAAAAGAGATATAAAAATATGAAAATGGTGTAAATTAATAGCTAATGCATTATCAAACAGTCACTGAAGAAAAGCGGATATTTTGCAATCTAAAAGCAGAGATTTAGGATATTTCGTAAAAGCAAAGTTATGTATTAAACTGTTTTTGAAGTAGGATTAATATTAAAAAAGGGTAATGTTTATTATCTCTTAAAGTTTACTTTACTTATTTTGTTGATTGTGAATAGTAATGATATTGCACGATTTTAAAAATTAGAATATTTTCGATTTTTAAACCATATTTCAACTAATTACATCCTGGGCCCAGAAATACACGTCTCATTTGGACAGTTGGTTACTTTAAGATGACAGATGTTATGAAGCAAGATTTTTAAATTAATTTCTTAAACATGTGAAAAAGAGATTAATGCCAAATTCGCGTATTGGCGATGCTGATAATACAAGCAATTATTATAATATTAAAAGGAAGTTTAATTTATTTAAACTATTATACACAGAGAATTTTTTTAAAGTATCTATTTATACCAATTAGAAACAGAATCTAATTCGATAAATCTCTCCATGACTAGTATATGCTTAGGATGCTAAATATAATACTTAATTTTCATCATTAGTATAATTTATTTACCTAAATTCATTCAAAATGTCCATACAAATGATTTCATATAAGCTGTATTTGTAAAGCAGCATTTCAAATCTGATCTCTATATGTTTACGATAAGCTTAAATTTAAGTTCTTCTTTAGTGATTTCATGTAACTGACATAAAGAAGCCGACAATAATGTATGTGGGACAGAATCTCCAAACTCAGGATTAACATTTAAACAACATGACTTTCTATACGACTACTGTTTTTTCCACAAAAAAAAAACCGGTAGCTATTGTTCGTGCGCATACAGATTGACCAATAATCAGATGAGACTGTGACTTGATTGTCTTTTTATTTTTTATTCGTTATCTCAATAATTTACATATTAAAACAGTAAGGAGCAACTCAAGAGTTTCCTATAACGAATCAACAAAACAGAATATTGACATGTTAGATACATTTTATTTTTGTCTTTCAAATTATTTTTCTTTTGTTATAATACTCTTTTGTGTTGGTATGTCTTTGTTACGGCAATATGATGGTGAACTACAATTCAAAAACAACAATCCATCAACGGCTGTTGCTGTCATGCCAGGCTCGCAAGCTTCTCGGCAATGGAATATCACTGACTGCTCGTGAAACGCGATAATCCAAAAGAGAGTCACTGTGACGAGTTTGTCACCATGTGCATGGTCGGTGCGACCCAGTCGAGAACAAGTCCGTACCTCCTCACAAGATTACATACACCAGCTAATCTCCGAACCCGACACGCCTAAGCGAGTCACTATGACAGTTGTATAAATAGTAGTTGTAACCCAGTCAGATAAAAATATTGTGTCTTAAAAATATTAACCGCTGTTGGTTATTTTTTACTTCTTGGTTAAAATTAAATAATCAAATTTCGTCGGTGTAAAAGTAACTCTGTAAAATTCATTGAACAAACAAAATTTACACAACATGATACAAAAAAATTGTATATCTTATTATATTCAGTGAACAATTCTTGTATATATTTAAGTAATTTGTTTTCGGAAACGGCTCCAACAATTTCGATGAAGCTTGGTGTTTTTTTTGTTTATAAGAAACCGAATATAGCTCCGTCACCCAGATAGTTTTAATTATTATCTTGACAAGAGAATTAGAATCTTCAATAATAACATTTTTATTAGATAACAAATTCTACTTACGTCATAAGTTTAACCCATAAATTTACGAATCATTGGAAACGTTTATTAATTTACTTAATTAAGCAAAGGTTAAAACGCGCTTACCTAAATTAATAATTAAATCCGCTTGGTAAAGGTCTAGTAATAGTTCCCACGCCCTTTCCTTCGAACATTTGTATATCGAGCGCTTACAGCTATAGGTAAGCATACAACTAAAAATATCGATTAATTAGTACCTAGTATTAATAGCTCGTGATATAAATAGCAAAAATATGTTCAACCTTTTGACTCCCTATGTCACAAAAAGGTACGTAAAATTGGCATATCCGCGGGGGCTAAGTTAAAACTAAATAGAAAAATCCAGTATGATTATTAATTTCAGTTAATATTTCATTGTTTTCTTTTACATAGACATTAATAACGTAGGTAGGTAGGTATCTTTATTATTTATGTAGTGTCGATATTACTAGACATGATAATATTCAAATGTCACAGACATTATGTATATTATATACATAGAGTCTTATTTCAACTTTTGTCTTTTTAATATAATCATAATATGTTGGAATAACTTATAGTAATATTGAGAAAACGAACTATATTATAATTGTATCAAAAAGACATTTAGCGTGTAGAATAATAATGTCTGATGTTTGACTCTTGTAATATAATGTAAACCTATCTAAATGGTTATTTCTCAACAATCTAGAAAATTCTTCATCCATCATATTTTACAAAGATTATGTCATACTTCGAATTACTTACTATATTATATATACTTTATTACACTTATTTCTTCTCTTTTACGTTGTTTAATTAAAAATCATATTAAGTGTAACTTAATGTAAAACATTACTTTTAAGATATTTTTTATATTGCGTGTATTAGCACGACCATTTCAAAAAGATATTACTTTCATACAATAGGTTGCACGAAATATCTTTTGTAAACTAATTCTCAAAAAAATTTCTTATGTTTTACTATGACGTTTGTATGAGCAACCCTAACCAAACAAAATATTATAATAAATAAGGAATTTCAATTTAAAGTAAATAAGTTTTTAGGAAGACAAGCGCTTTATGCTGAATGATCTAAATTTAAAGAACGATTACATTGTGTAAATGTTTCGCAATTAGGACAAGCCGTGCCTCACCAACGCTGCAGCGATTTATCTGCATCGCTAATTACGAGTTCAAGCGATAATTGTTGCTTTAGGTCAAGCTCGTGTCTTAGCTGCAAGCTGATCGAACTTTCAATGACGTCTGAATAAATAATAGAGTGTATTTATAACGGTTCGTTTCCCTGTGAACTTAGAATAAAGTTTTCTTAATTTCATTTATAAATAAAATACAAATAAGCTCAAACTAAAATTATAACTTTAAATTAAGTTTTCTACTTATACTATCGATTCCAAACGTGAACGTCCCAACTTAAACTGACAAAAAAATCCCACACACCATAAGTTTTAACCAGCATCAAGACATCGAAACTTAAACTCCGATAAGTTAGGTACTCTCCCCAACAAATTTTTTTTTCATCATTAGCATTTAGTCAAATTATCTGTCAAAATCCGATAAATAAACAGTCTTCATCTGGCATTTCGTATTATATAATCATACTACACAGTTCCGTCTTTACGGTAAGGGCACAAGGGGCAAAGAAACAAGCTTAACTTCACTAAGAATTGCTATTGAAAATTTTAAATTATAAATTAGAACACGGATAAGATTTACGTGTTATTTATTTAAGTAAATACTTTACTAACAAAAAAAACCTACTTATAGTAAAAGTTTTTATGCCCGTATCTGCGTCAGTTGTGGCCACCTTGTAATTTGATCATTTTAAATTAATTACATTTAATTATACCGTATATTTATACATTCTATTATGCTTTAGATAGTTATCTAAAACCAAAAGTTTAAAGGTAATATCAATCGTATTTTTTTTAAAGAAAAATACTTGATGAAAAAGAAATTTCAACCCAGTTTTAATTTTTTAATTTTTTTGGAGCTTCAATAATGATTTATAACTATTAGGTTCTATAGTTATATTCATAAAATTTATAAGACATTATATTATAACAATTAAAAATACCGCATGTTGATTACCTCATTAAGTAGTACACTTGCAAAAAGTCATCTGGAAATGACACAATTTTAGAATCTTTTGTTTAACAATAGTGTAACTTTAAGCTAAACGAGAACTCAAAAATATTTGTTAACTAGCGGCGTGCCCGCGGCTCCGCACGTGTTTGTTACTACGCAATAATTATTTAAATCCCATTTACTTTTACTCATACTATTGTCAATTCATATGCCGTACTAATTCAGGAGTGGCATGTATTTCCCGTGTATAATTTTTATCAAATAATACTTTTTATTTCTTTCTTACCAAAAGCATAAATATGAAAATCCCTAATTTGAGACATGACGGGTTCTTCAAACAAACTTTCACCCAAGATTTATTTTCACCATATGTGGAATAACACAATGAAATGATTCACTTTAAGCAAAACTGTATAATGCAGATAATTTGCAATAGGTATATACCTATTATATTATATCGCTTAGAATATATAAACTCCCACGAGCCGCGGTTTGACAGCGCACGTCAAATAAAACAGTAATGATGCCGTACTGCGTAGTTAAACCATAGATGTTATTATATCACATCTGTGCGTTAAGCAGTTTAAAAACACTTCAGCCAATCTCAAAAAGAATACTGGCCTATCATTTAATAGGTAATTATTAGAAATACAATACATTTCTTATTAAGTATAACAATGTCAATATATCAACAAATCAGATTGACAATCAACAAACTGGTTGGTATGGCAGCCGATGTCATTTCACCATTATCGCGCATACGCATTTGGTGTTCCCATATTTTCTTCATAGAAACTTTCATCGCCTATTTTCTACCCTTAAAGTTTTATTGTCGTTACAAAAAATACCCTATGTCCTTTCCCAAAGTCTAATCTATCTCTATACCAAAATTCATCAAAGTGGGTTCAGCAGTCTAGGCATGAAAACGTAACAAACAGACGAACATAGTTACTTTCGCATTTATAATATTAGTATGGATTTCCATTTCCAACCGGCAGATGAAGAGAAACACGAAGTATGACATACTATAAAAATCTTCCCTCAATTCTTCAATTACAAGTCATACTCGTATTTATGTTCCTATTATCTTACCCAAATAGATCATAAATTTTGTTTGCCAATAATATTCAAATGATCTCTCGTGACAAAATTCATGATGTGTCCGTGATATGCCTTCATATTCGCATCTAGCTACTTCGTAGGAAATAACCAAGAATCTAGCCGCTACCTCCAGGTATAATACCGTGCTTATTTATTTTTTGATGGTAAGCACAGCACAATCCTAACACAACGGTGACTACCGAGAGATCTTAACCCATCGAAGGTCGCCACTTCATACCGGCCTGCAATAATTTAACTCGATATATATGCACAGGCTGATCTCGAAACTCGACACGCAAAAGCGAGTCACTATGTCAAACTACTCTTTATCTAAAAATATCTGTGCTCTAGCTCTCTTTGAACCATCCGTTCTCAAGAAGCTGTTGAAATCCTACTAACCGCACGAAAACAACACAAGGTTATTTGGTTGCGTTGGTCTGTAGGATACCAGTTGGACTACTCCAAGTGAAAACAAGTCCCAAAAGAAATTTGTCCGACCATAGTGAGCGCATTTGAGTCCCTTTATTAAAGAGCCCCAAGTCATAACCCTGGGGCAATACTACGCTGGGTAACCAACCCAGAGCTCTAACGTACGCGACAATAAGGTTCTAGTGAACCTTACTGTGATTAGAATTTGAGTTATGAACATGAGCAGCTAGCTAACGGCGGAAGGTGCCAGATTGGGAAAAAACATTATCGTAACCAATTCAAATAATTAATAAAGTAATCCATAGTTATAAATTGAAAGAAGTATCATATTTATTAACGTAAATTCCATTTTTTTAAACAGTTAATCTCGTGTATTTGTTTTATATTAAATTTTAATTATGATTTTTTCTTAAATTAACCAATAGCATCATTAAATATACAAAATAAATATGGGTCAAATAGAATTTATGGGGACATTAAATTAACTGTATATAATTATTTTTATTATTCACATTTTGTTTTTATTTCTCAAGGGGCCCCAAATCATTTCGTGCCCAAGGACCCGTGCATGGCTAAAAACAACCTTGATCATACATTAATAATATAAGTATCTCTATAAAATTAACTAGCGCTACCCCGCGGCTCTGCATGCGTTTATTAATTACGCAGTAAATACTTTCGCCACGAACTTCTATATTTAGTCGTAGTAACGTGAGGAAATACAATATATACTTCTCGTGTCCAAATTTCATGAAAATCGGCTAAGAATATTATTATGGTGTATTTTTAAATATTTTTAGAAGTATGTATTATTAAAAATTCTTTTAATCACCGACATAGGGTTCCCGTGTACAAATTTTCATAAAGAGTCGGTCACGCCGTTTCAAGTTGATCCGGACATACAAACAGACAGATATAAAAATTAAAGATAAATTCATGATCATTGATGACCTACAAAATCTATCGGGAAATTTGGAAAGAATATTACATGTAAAGGCAAAAGTACAGATATTTTGAATTATTTTAAACATTTAAAAATAATGTTAAAATCTATCTAAAAACATTGGAAGATAATAATAAAAGCCCAGCCTTAAATTATTAATATAACATAGAACATACTTAGGTGGGACAATAAATATCAAATCAATTTCATGATAATTTAAACCAAGACTACAGCGCCATCTATGAATACTCCTGGAAAATAAAATAAAAAACAAGTTTCTATTTATTTATTTATTTTAATTAAAAAGATAAAATAATTTGAATTAATTTAGTATGTTTTCAGTTTGATTCACTAAATATTTAAAACATATTACAAAATTACATGTAAATACATTATTTTTATATGTACATAACCTAGACGCTATTTATAGACCATAGCAATGTCCATACATGTAAAAATGCACCTTAAATATACCTTCAGACTATAAACTACAATCATATCAAAGTTCATTAAATTCGGTCCAGTACTTTTTGTGTTATTGGCGTTCAAACATACCAACAGACAGACAAAAATTTCAAAACTATCGAAATTTGTTCTGTCCAAGATTCTAAAATTCCCGTATTATTTATTCTCAAATGTTTTAAATGTACAAATTTCGAGTCATTGCTCTTTTAATATAAGTATAGATTTGTCCAGTTAAGTAGTAACTGTACCATTGTCGATATTTTCGTAATTTCGTCTTATTTGAACTTAAAGACCATTAGAAATAGGTAAGTAAAAACCTACCTTTATGTATCAAGCAGTATATAGAACATTAGCTAGCATGTTGGTATTTAGGCATTTTTAGAAAGGAGACCACAATTAAAATGCACTTTAAACTTACAACATAACGAACGAACATAGCACAAACTGTTTTCCTCGTGAATTTAGTATGCCGCGCAGGTACATCCCGAATGAAGAAATTTGTGACCCCAAGATTATGGAATGACTCATTTTAACAGCCGTTATTTGGCAATAAAAATATTCAAAAAGTTTCCTCTCGTACGCACTTTACAACTAAAATACATCATTACTGGGACCAAATTCATGAGAAAATAATAAGTCTACGAAAATTTAACATAGACGTATTTTGCGTAATCTCTGATCAAAGTAATAGGGTTTTTATGCATTATGAAGATCATCTACATAGACATGTGAATGAAGATACATCTTAAGATAAGTCATTAATGCTCTGTGTAGGTAAATGTTATATATATTAAGAGATAAACTGTTATGAAATATTAAAAGACAGTTTAAGAGACCTAGAGTAATTTAATAACATAACAAATAATGCGTTTATAGTATACAATGGCTGAATTAGGTATTAACAAAGCTGGGCATGGTTGTTATATAGTACGTTTACTTTGTGATAGGACACTTTTAGTCGGCAGTCGCCTGACTAACAAACATATTAACGTTAAAAATGTATTATAACGCCCTTATTGCAGCAATTTTCCAGCAACTGCTATTGAGAATCAGTCTCATTTATAGACTTGACGTATTGCCACCCCCAGCCAAACTTTCGGGGGAGTGTGTACCCATGACGGGTTTCTCCACGTTAAAAAAAAAGATAGAAATGCGTGGAAGGAGTCTAGGAACTAGGGGAGGCTTATGTCGGAACTAGTTGCTGAAAATATATGCACAAATTATTTACTTTAGTTTATAAGTCATTTATTAAGATTATTTCTGTTATGGTACCTATGGTCGGCGAATAAAGGCTTAATCTATCTATCTAATATATTTACCATAAAAATAATAAAATTAGAATAATACTAAAACACGATTAATTTAAACAATAGCGATAGGTAATTGCTTTGTTTAAATTATTTTAACACGTAATGACCGTGCAAAGAAACTACGTTTATAGTAAGAATTGTTAAGTAATGTAAGTGGGTGGGATCATTTAAATGGTAGTAAACAAAATTATTTCACCCACGATACCAATTAGTTCAGCTAGAATTAAAGCCGACAATCACTTGAGTTTTTAATTTAAATTAAAGACTGTTTACTATAACTGCTCGTGGAGTAGCATTATGTATGCATTAAAATGTGATTAAAATAACAAAAATTTATTAAGGTTATCACTCCATAACTGTTCCAAATGTAATAGAGAAGTCACATAAATTATATAAATAGTTACGTTAGCGATCTTTTGCCCAGGACTACTTTTCCGTTGTCTTGAAAATGAATCTACTCCCATGCCATCTGTTGTAAAGTGGTTATACTAACACAGAAATCTATGCAGGAGTGTGTACAACAGTTCATAAAAGTTTCATCGCAACCGGATGAATGGTTTTGGAACGCATAGGGTGCAAAAAAACATTAATTTATACCAGCGGTCGCCCAATGATTGAAATTCGTACCAGCGACTTTTTAATCATAGACTATTTTCTGTTAGACATTTGCAGTATGAACCTAAACCATGAATATTATATCACTTTCTATCACTTTTAATTGAGTGATAATGTCAATATTTTAAGGGGGTCTAAGTTCAATAGCACTGGACGGGTTAGGATTCGCAGTATTAATAAGTAACAGATATTATAGATAAATTTTAGCTTTCTGCACTCCTTCTCCTTATAAAATTTTACCATGCCAAATCTCTTCCGTACACGCAATACGCTTAAAAAGGGGTATAAAATTTTTGCTTCACGTATTAATATATTGATTTGTCTATAATGAAAAATACTAAAAAAATAGCAACAGCCCACGCCTCCGTACGCCTTAATTACCTACAACAGAAAAATATTAGTGACAGAATTTACAGAATCAGATCAGTAATTACAAAGATTACCTCCTACAGATATACTCCCAAACTTCACCTCTTCATAATAAATACTGAAATAATTTGCTTAATTTCTGAAAACTGCGGTACATTTTTTTTTATCACTCGATTATATTTTTATGAATGCTTTTAATTCTAATTGCAAATTAATTTAAATTTCAATAAGTCTTAGATGTATAGTAACAAATAACTGCAAAGAAATGGTCGTTTATAGTTTTATTATATTAACTTGGTGAGAGTGTCCGTGCACAGCTATATGTCGATGCCTTAAATCTAGCACGCCAAGTAAATGTGAATAATTACGTATTTAATAACGCTTTTGTTCTCGTAGAACCGACGAGGAAATTCAAGTAATTCAATTGTGTTTAAGTCTATTTAATTCGAGACTGGTAACATGCTCGCTTTGCTTTCTAGAACGTTTCGTTGTAAGTCATTTAGGGTTAAGAAGCGTAAAATTTTTAAGAACTTTGAGAAGTGTACGCAAATTGTCAACAATTTCGAATGTAATGTATAAAGAATTTTATACTATAGTACTAGTGTTGTGCCCGCGGTTCCGCGCGTAATCTTTACGCAATAATTATTTTCAACTAGTAATGTTATTTTTACACATATTGTTGACTATTCATCATATAGTGTATCAACTGAGAAATGATATTATAGTTTCCGTGTATAAAATTTTATCAAATTCGTTTTATAACTTTTTTTACTATTCCTAAATGTATTATTGAGATTCTTATTGATTTTTGGCAGGATCTTGAAGTGACTGACATGTTGTGGTTTTTATTTTTAATTCATTTACTTAGGTTTTTGACCCTATACTATGCAATATTGGTGGCCTTTTGCGTGATATAGTTTGGTTTTTGTGCATAATTGAAGTGGATTATAAATATAAGCAGAAAGCAGTTATTTTAAGATCTCACAAAAACTCCTTAGAAAGTTCTAACAAAAGAGCCACCGTCTCGTTAAGATATTGAAATCGTCATAAGACAGGAGACTTTATTAATTTGATATTGGCAGTAATGGTCTTCATTAAAAAGGACTAGTTAGTTGCCAAGTTAGAAGAAGAGGAAGAGATTCTTATTGCCTATCAATTATGGAATGGCATATGCTTCCCGTCTGCAAAATTTGATCAGGATCGGCTGAGAATTGGTGAAAATTTAATTTCCTTTACCTACTGATGGATTTTAATAAATGCTGGATACACGTGTTTCATTATTAAAGAGTCTAAGTACAAAATTTCAAGGCATAAGACAATGCTACAAACTCTCAGCCCCTATTTTACACCCTTAGAGGTTGAATTTCTCAAAATCCGTTCTTAGTGAGCGTCTACATCGTGAAAGGAGTAATTATGCTAAATTTCAAGTCAATCGGAACTATAGTTTCGGAGAACTCGTGATGAGTGAATGAGTTTTCGCTTTTATAAATATAGATTACGCCAAAGTCACGGTATTGTGTCTAATGGTAAGCACAATACAATCCAAAACCAACGGTGACCACCGAAAGATCAACAATGTATCGCTGCAAGCCTCTTAGTAGGTTATAGATACTAATCGCATAACGCATCAAAACATCGTGTTCACTATTATGTGTATTGTGGTTGCGATCCACTCGGGTACAGATACCCGCTTGAGTACTGGATATACATCGGCTGATACAAGAATGCGACACGCCGATACGTGGTGTATGGTGATCACGATCCATTCGAACACAATAATTGTCCCTACCACGCGGTAATATTTTACTAGTTTATCATAATTTTTATGAAAGCCTGTGAGATAAAATATACCAATACCAATCATAAGTTCACAGGGAATACACAAATCATACAAAAATACAACGTCATATTATTATTACAATCTGTTTGTTGATACCAAACGTTAGCACTCGGTAGATATCTGGTTTCCGCACCAAGAAACGTTCGATTTCTATGTAAAACTAAAATTTGTAAGCAAATATACTTTGCATATCGATTTTCGTATATTTAATCCACTTTTTTTGTAATTTGGTAAGGAACACACACAGCCTTGTATGTTATATTCATATTTCATTTTAGGCTACATTTGACTTGAACAAACTGCTATTTTAAACAGCACTCAGCTTTCACAAAAAAATATTCAACAATCTTCATCAAATAAATCAAATTTATTACTAAAAGGGGGGTGTTGTTAATCTGGCCCAGGAAATTAAACGCGGAATTACCATAATTGATACGGTTCGAGTGAATCGATGCGGAAAACTGATCGCCTTTCTAAATACCTTTTAGGGGTGTTTCGCGAAACTTCCATAGAATTTTTTAATGAACAACGTCTTAAATTTAGATTGAATGATAAAAATGCCATTACACGATAAATTGTTCAGGAAATTTCGTTTCGAACTTCAAAGTACCTGTTCTAGGAAAAACACATTTCAACATTGGATTAACTTTTATTTAAGATATGATATAAGTATAGGTATTACTCAAATCAAAATAGACTATTACCTTAGTCAGCAATTCTTTTATATATGTCATTGCTTTCTCGGCATAGAGGAATTTCTTTAAAGATTTCTTTCTTCTTGGGGCGGCCTGACTGGTGGAATACCTCCACCTCACAGAAGATCGCAGCTAAATAACCTTATGTTGAGTTCTTGCGTTGATTAGGGTTCCCAGAGCTCCTTGGGGTTAGGGGGTTCAGGGTCTGCAAATCGTTAGTGACGTCTATGGTGTTCCATGTACATAGTAGTCCATAGGCTACGGTAGCGCTTACCATGAGGCGAGCCGTATGCTTGTTTGATTGATACCTTAGTAGTAAAAAAAAATATCTTTTTGAAGTTCTACTTCTTTAGATGCGTTATGAATAAACGATGAGAGTGCATATTTAATCAAGAAGTCTATATTATGACGTTGCTTGCTATAAACTTCTTGTTTTATTGAGGTGAATATAGCTACACGATGTTATACGTGATATAACATCGATTGTGAATATACAGGCAAAACCTTTTATAACACGCGTACATAAATACACGTTACCACATTTTTGGAATAAAGTTCCTTATTACGACTGTCGGCAGGAGTTGATTTGTAGAAATCGTCACGTAAAGAAAAATCTGTATGCCCTCTCCTTGCGAGTTTCTCTCTCTGTTTCTCTTTCTCTCTATCTTTTTGTATTATTTACGAGTATCAAGATTCGAGCAAACGAGTATCGTGCGCGGCCGGTTGTATTACCCTTCCTCAGATGACTGCCAAATTGTAAAACATTGCAATTCGAGTGGAACCCTCAGGGTGATATCGTGAAATAGACGCGCGTTCAGTAATTCAATTGTTTATCAGTTATTTTCAGCGGTACATAAATAAAAGTTACACCGATACGTTCTGTGTGATTTGGACTTAGTGATTACTATTGATGATTACTTACTGTTTTATTTTTTGTAAGTAATTTTTTTAGTATTCCTTCGACCACACACGTTTTTTTTTATAAATTTGTTGTTTGTGATCACTTGTCATGACTTAATTTGTTTGTCCTTCATTCGGTTGATTAACTTTAATAAATAATATGGAATAAATAATAATAATACCTGAAATTTACACATTTAGTGTTATTAGAATGATGGCTTAGTGTTAATGTGTTTAAACACCGTGTTGATCGACATGGGTTCGAAATGAGTCTGAGATTTTGGTGAAAGAAAATATCGTTTGTGATGAGACCACAGCGTTTCGGTTGGGCGTTTTAAAAAGTCTGTTCGGCTAACTATCACGATCAAGTTAAAAATCTGTTGCGAAGCACCTATATGTGTATTTGAGAGGCAGTCACCCACTATGGACTAGTCTTGGCGTATTACCATCTCAGGCCACATCGGCACATAAAATCCAGTGAGAATATTATCAAACACTAAACTTATAAAATAAAACCATTTTTATAACATTTCTTTAGTTACGCATTGTTGGTGATTTTATTATGAAGTCTTATAATATTTTAAATATGTAATAATTAAAAATAGGCTGCCTCGTTATGTTTATATTGACATCTATTTTTTTATTGGTTTAAAATTATTGTAATATATATATATATATATATAGATATATAATAAACATTATTTTAATTTGACAATTAACCAATAAATATTAATAAATTATTTAAAAAAAAATAGTAGAATGAATTCACTGTATTATCATTAATGCCTAACTTCATCGTGTCGCACTCACGCAACTCCCTATGTTACCTTCTATTAAGGGTGTCAGAAGAACTACATATAACTTCAAAAATATTAAAATTAATGAAAAAAGTTATGAATATATTACAATTTACTCATATTGTATGGTAGCGGAGTTTGTTAATTTTATTTATTTATGTAACAATGTTATTAGTTATTAAAATACAAAAATAGACTATTAACGAGGGTTGAAACCATCTGCCGTCAAGAAACAAAGTAATTTTCATTACAAAACTATTAAATCTACCAGTGATTAGTATCGGCACGCGTCAGCTATAAAATACTTAACTCTGAACATTCGTTGCATTAAACGGCCTGTTCGAATTAATCAAATCATTCTAAGATCGTAATCTGTGTGAGAGTGTATCTTAGAAATTAGAGCAGGAAGGCACATTATTGTTTTCTTTCGCCCACGAGCGCATGCCGTGGCTTGTTGTTATTTTTTTATTCTCTATAGACAGATAGATATAACGGATTGTAATCATCTCTTTGTGTGAGCAAAGATGTATCTACGTTGGGTACGGTTGAGCGAAAGTTCATATTAGTTCGAAAAAAGTTTAAATAATTATTTACTTGATACTTAAAAATTAGAAATGGAAACATATTAATTAGTATAATGAAAGTAAAACGTTTTTAATGTATTATGTAAACATGAATTATGTTTCTATTTTCAGTAAATAGAAAGAGAACTTAAATTTATGGGCCATATCATGCATATACTCCTATGAAAAAAGTCTCCTTGTTTACGTTATACCAAACAATTATTTTTACACAAAAAGTCAGCAAAATGAATTTACATTACTATATTTCAATACAGACTTCATCATGTTGTTGGCACGCGGGATAAATAATTTAGTTTCTTATGCCAAAGTAAAATTTCTTACGTTCGTACATACAAGCACACACAATTTTTTAAAATATGTTTACTTAAATTTATATTAAACTAGAATAAACGAAACATAATAATCCTATTAAAAACTTAAAAACTATTTTTTTTATTCCGTAGATTAAAATATATTTTCAAGTATTGCTGGTTAATTGGAGCTTTATTATTTGGATTTAAATATAGTGATAACCACAAATCGGTATTAATTGTAAAACTATAAGAGATAATAGGTCGGGGAAAAAGTTTCTTCGCATTTTTATATGAAAACTCAAGACATTTTTTTAAAAGTTTATTTACAGTATATATGTGTCGTTTTGTTCGATGACTTTCTGCCATTTTGTTGGTAGAGATATGATCCCGTTGCTGTAGAAACTTTGGGACTTTTGATTAAAAAAGCACGACAAATAGTTTTGGCTGTCCTCTCTTAATGTTTAACCTTACAGAACCTAAAGAATTCTGAAGAGACCGAAACAGGTGAAAATCTGAAGGTGTAAGATCAGGGCTATATGGTGGATGCACTAACCCCTACCAGCCAAACTCTCTTAATTTTTGCTTGGTGGCTAAAGATGTGTGTGGTCTAGCGTTATCGTGATGAAAGACCACACCCTTCCTGTTGATCAATTCCGGCCGCTTATTCTCAACTGCTTACATTAATCTCATCAGTTGTTGGAAGTATAGATCGGTAAAAGCTCATAATGAACAATACCCTTCCAGTCCCACCATACACACAGCACCACCTTATTTCGAGTTAGCCCAGGTTTAGCCATAGTCTGTGAAGCCTGGCCGACCTTAGACCACGATCTTTTTCGCACGTTCTTGTCGTACGTGATCCACTTTTCATCGACAGTTATCAATCTCTTCAAAAATGGCTCGGTTTAATTACGTCTCAATAATGAATCGCAAATGCGTACATGGTTCACTAGGTATCTTTCAGTGAACTCGTGTGGCACCCAAATATCGAGCTTTTTGGTATAGCCAGCTTTCTTCAAATGGATTAGAACTGTTTTGTAGTCAATTTCCAGTTCTTTGGATACATTGTAACTACAGATTGGCCGATCTTGCTCCACTTTTTCAAATATGGCGTCCATTTTATTCGTAACAGGACGACCAGAGCGAGGTGCATCTTTAACATCAAAATTTCCGGACTGAAAACGTTTGAACCAACTTTGTGCTACTCTTACTGATACTGCATTATGTCCAAAAACATCACAATTATTTTTTGCTCCTTGAGTTGCATTTTTGCATTTTTTGTAATAACGTTTTGAAATTCATCGAACTTCTTCCTTGAATTCACTAATTTTTACAGAAAGAAAAACGAATGAAAAATAGCGGGAAATAACTTTTTTTTTAATGTAACCCTTTAATGTTACCAAAACCAGCCAGATACAAATAGTACAGCCAAAGAAATTTTATAACAAGTTTATACCTGTATAAATATAAGAAAGTTTTTCCCCGACCTATTATTTTCTTAATCGTCAATTTTTCAAAGGTGAACGCCGAATTAGATTAAAACAATCCCCGATTACCAAGGCCAAATGAATCATTATTTATTGTTGTAAATAGTGTGTGAATAATGTATATATATTTTAAGTTCCCTAATTTATGTTATAATAATAGTTAATTATTGACTATGTAGAATATACAAAATAAAAAACTAAATATATTACAAGACATTGTATATTATTTTAAATAAATATCCTTAATTCAATATTTAAAAATGTATGATTTAAATAAAGGAACGTAAAATATACGATAGGACAACACCAGAGAAATATCAATGTGGCAACATTATTTTTATGTTTGACCTTAGTGATTGTCAATTTACTCTACAGTATTGAAAAACGGAGTGCAGATTACGAAATTATGTAGTAACAACATCACATTATAGTTTCGGAGTTAATTTTGTACTTTCTTGTGCCTAGACAACCACGATATAAGCGATAAAACAACATATGTTTCTTCACCTAACGAATCTTCCACAGCATAATGAGTATGACAATGTAAAGTGGTACCGTATTTACATAATGTCAACTAAGTAGGTGTAGGAGTGTCACTATATGAACGCACTTGACTCTACCCAAAAGCTATTAATCGAGGTCCGAAGGAATGCTATTGTTGTTGCTTGTGTGTATTTTAACCGATGTTCTTTAGTGATTGTATCTTTGATTATGACAGGTTGGGAAAGCCCGTGGTTTCTTTAAGGTTTCGGTTTATGAATTGTTTATAGTTTTTATGCAACGTTATGTAGAAACAAAGTACTCAGTCATATTTGAAAAAAATATATCGAAGAGCATAGAAAAGGATTTGTAATTTAAAGATTATATTGGAAGAATCATATAGAATTTTGAGATGGATAACAAGAACAAATAAATTTATTTATTGGGGTCACTAGTGGTCAATATACTGCGAATATCTTTATCAAATCGTAACATGTTTATTAGGTTGATTGCATTCAAGTATTTGGACTTTTTTTTTCAAATCTGCTTAGTGACTTCCAACAACTATATAATTATTTTTTTAAATAACTACTGAAAAATAACGTTACAATGGTAGGTAAAGTATATTTTAGTGCAGATACACAGGCCGTAACTTATTATAATCTTAACATTTAAAGTTAGAAGCATGATTCTAAACAAATCCATAACGAAATTCATACAAAAATTAATAAATGAATTATACTAAAATTTATGATTTTTGAAGGGTATTTCGAAGAGCCAAGAAGATAGAATACGAATACAATGGTACCTATTGGATCGCCTTGATCGACACCCCGCTGGGCGGCGGTGCGCACTGCACACAAAATGAGATAAAAACTTTCATAAAACCCTTATGTAAATTAAATTCGTAGCTGCTCGTATCTTGGAACATAATAAATTTTTTTTTAAGTGACAATATGAGGTTTACTTTTATAAGTTGGTAGTCAATGAAGGATTTGAAAGGGTTCGGAGAGAACAAATGGAAGTCAAATAGAAACGTGTACTACGTTGTGCTCTTCTAGTACGTAAAACAAACTATAAACTAATATTCAACAAATATAAAAGAAGTCTGTGTGGTGGGTCGTAATAATGGTATGGATAGGCGTGTCGCCTCTTAGGATCTGTCGGTCTATATCCACAAGTCAAGCGTGGTGGTACGAAACTCTAACCCTTTAGGTCGTAACCACAGTGCACGTGGATGATAAACTCTTGGTTTCGTCGTGTTTTCATGATCAGCTAATGTAAGATACCAGCAGCCGAGAAGCTCGCGATTCTGTATTGCTGATCTTCTGATGTTCGAAGTTATTTTTAAAATACTTCAAAAAAAGGAGAACATTCTGAATTCGATTGCTTTTTATTGATGTTCATGCATAACTTCTTTGATTATGAACCAATTTAGATGATTCTGTTTTCGATGGAAAGAGGATATCTCAAGGGTGGTTGGTTCCATTCTATTTTAATTTGCATTCCACCTTCGAATTCGAAGATACACAAGGGAACTCTTTAAAATCATTGGAGTTGGTTTTTTTTTTTTTTTTATACTTTGCTTTCCATCAGGATCGTGACATCACTTTGCTTTGCTAATCTATAAAAAATACTTTTCACTTTTAAGAACATTGGTAAGTATTTAGAATTACAATTGAATATTGTTGTATGAGCCGATAATGCTTTCAGTTTTCGAAATCGCTCCAACTTTAAGTATGTCAATGTTAATTCGATTATTTACGTAGGAAATATTTAATGCATTTTTAAATTACCTTTGAAGAAAAATATGTTAAAATTTAAAATTAAAATTTATTGTAATACTTCTATTTCTACATTAGTTTTAAACATATTTATTATAACAATATTTCTCATATATAATTACGAAGTCCGAGGAATAACGGAAATCAATGATAATGAAGTAATATTGTGATAATATGAAACATGACAACAGTTTTAACGATCAATAAAAAATTTAAATTTACAACTAATTACGAAAACGGCAACGATTCCATTAACCTTAGTTAATTATGGTAAAATAGATTAAAGGCGTGGACTGAAAATAAACGAACCGATTATATTTATTGAACTATATATTTGTATTGAAAAGTAAGTAAATTAATTGTGTTTTATAATTTCTGTACACTTATTGTCAATTAAATGTTATCATAATACTATATTTATCTTTACGCTATATATGTCCTGGTATCGACAGGACTGATAGCTATTTACTCTGATATCTCAAACTTCATTCGCTTCCATTTTTTTAAACTATGGCTTCTGCCTATGTAAACAATGTTTCCAAGTATGTAAAATACACGTTGATTCGCTTCTTAATTTCTTAGTGATAAGGCAAGTAACGAACTATATCTGAAGATAAGCATAGTACAATCTAAACACAGTGGTGACCAGCGGGATATCAACAATACATTGTGTCAAGGCTGTTATGCCGGTCTACGTAAATAAAAACTTGATATGCATCGGCTGATCCCGAAACGCGACACACATAAGCAAATCGCTGGACTATTCACAATCGCTACGCAGTCGGGCTGCCCTACGACCCTGCTACCGCCATTTCGGGATTCGTGACTCAGCCGGGTGTACCACCACGTGCACGTGAGGTAAGGCGTTTTAAGAGAGGTAGGGTACAGAGGAAATTCTTTGTAGTTATCTCTCTATTTGGGGCTGTTTGACTGTTGGAATACCTCCACCCTACAGAAAATCGCAGCCAAATTACCTTTTCTTGTGTTAAGCCTCATTAGCCTAATGGTGCTAATCGCGACTGCTGTGGTCGAGGTCCTGGGTTCGTAGGTGAGTATGGTTTTCAGAGTTCTTTAGGGTAAGGGGGTTCAAGGTCGGAAAAGTGCTAGTGATACTTATGATATTACAAGCGTCTATAGGTAACCGCTTGCCATAGGCGGGCCGTATGCTTGTTTTTCATCTTTGATGTATAAAAAAAGGTGAGGTTCATTTGGATGTTTCAAATTTTTAGATATTATTTGAACTCCCTCACAAACTTAATCCAAACTCTTTTGCCAACTTAGGTGATTTCTGTATACACAAACTTTCAGCATTAGAATTTCTAATCTAAACAACAACAATCAACATAATCATCAACAACAAGAACTTTTACACATAAGTTATTTATTTAAAGGGTGAGCACTAAGAAAGGATTCTTACAAATTCTTCCTCTAACGTTGTCAAGAATTAGATGTTAGATCCCATCGGGCAAACTGTATCGTTGCATCACTATTCTTAACTTCAATATGTTTTATTATTTTCATCAGAATGTAGTTCCTGCAATTATATAATAAACAGTTTCACGAAAAAGAAACATGTGTGCAGTTTACATGCGGCAGAAGTGAGACCTTCAGAAAACATAAAAATATTCACATAAAGATATACGTGAACAATACACCACGTTTGCTATGACGCTAAGGCTTTGTAATACGCAGGCGCACACACACGTACAAAAAGGACACCTGGGTATTAGGAAACACTGTATGATTTATTCTAACTCTTTCTCTTGCAGGCAATCCTATAGATGTATGTGTTTCTCTTCTAAACCGATTTAAACAAAAGAAGGGATGTTACATATTCAATTCGAATGTATTTTTAATGGATGTTTAACCATAACTTCTTTGTTTATGAACCGATTTGGACGATTCGTTTTTTTAGATAGGGGATACTTCAAGGCTGGGCCGGACCACCTTTTAATTTCATTGTTATTTCGCCTTGAACTTCCAAGATACACAAGGGAACTCTTCAAAATCATTGAATAGATTATTTTTAATTTTCTTGTAGTATCGCTTTTACGTTACATCGCAATTCAAATCACAACGGTGTTAAAGAAGTTTTCAATTAAAAAATGATTATGGAGCAACAAGTATTTTTTAGTGGCAATGACGGAACCAAAAACAGAATAAGTAATTATAAAATGATGAAATATAACACATGGATATGAGACAAATATTTTTATGAAGCAATAAATTACACTTTGATAAATTTAAGCATATTTCGTAAATCAATTAATATCCAACATAGAAACTTTAACCATTATGACACAATCGAACAAAAATGTGCCTACTGTAAGTAACTTTGATTGAACGTAATATTATACTGGGCAAGGAATTAATACAATTAACAAAATAATTTAGTTTTTTAATTTATTGTTATTTTAGACGTTTGAATTCTAGAATTGATAATTTTTCGCAATATTTTAATTTCTAATGTTTAGATGTCGGTTGACATATCTTAATTGTTCATGTTTCGCCAATATTATGTTAATTAGTTTTGAAATATGGATCTATTGGACATTATGATATGTATTTATTGTCTTTATATTTCGGAATATAAAAACAATAATAATAATTAAGTTGATACTTGACTTTGTAACAACAAAATCTATACTTATAATACAAGAGTAAAGATTCGAAATCTGTACATTCAAGATATCTGAGAAAAAATAATACTGGGGTTTAGAATCGTGGGTAGAATACATTTCGATAGTTTTTGAAATTTTTGTCTGTATGTCAGTATGTTTGAACGCCAATTATGCAAAAACTACTGTACCGAATTTAATGAAATTGGTATGATTGTAGTTATAGTCTGAAGGTACATTTAGGATGCATTTCTACATGTATGGACATAGGTGTATAAATTGCGTTTAGGTTATGTACACCTAAACCTAAACATGTAATTTTGTAATATATTTTAAATATTTAGTGAATCAAAGTGAAAACATACCAAATTATTTTATCTTTACATAACTTTCAAAAAAGCAATAAATCGAAACGTGTTTTTTTCCAGAAGTATTCATAGATGGCGCTGTACGCCTTGGTTTAAATTATCACATTATTTATTGTCACATTGAACTATATTTTCTGTAAGCACCCATATTAATAATTTAAGGTGTGCTTTATTATTATTTTTAATGGTTTAGACAGATTTTAACGTTATTTCGAAATGTTTAAATAAATTAAACATATATATTCGATTTAAGTTTTCTACAATAGATGACGTTGTTTGGTTTTTGCGTTATCAAGATTTTTATTAAATTACACTAAACAGATATAGGTACTATAATTATAGCATTATTATTCACTGGATATTAACGGTTTATAAAAATAAAGTAAATAAATAAAATTAGCTTTTTGTAAAGGACGGTTAACAATAAAAATAATTTTATTTGGGTATTCTCAAAGCTTATACCGGTCAAATACTGTAAGGTGAGATTGAAGTGAGGGGAGTTTTCTATTTAGTTGCTGTTTTTCATACACGAAATATATACCACGCCGGCGAAGTTGCGGGCACAGCTAGTATGATTATAATGGCATGTTATATAGTACATTTTGTTTTAATTATAAAATAAATTAGACGATTTTGTTATATACTTTGAAATTATGATATTTATCTAGCCTAATTAAACTACTATAGAATATAATAAACGGTCTAAAACAAGTTTTTTAAAAATAATAATATTATGAAATCTTTTTGTATGTAAATTAATTATGTTACTAACAATATATTTATAAATGTATTTATGTGTATCGTGGTATTTATTGGTTAATAATTATGTTAATTGATTTTAGAAAAAAAAAAATAGCCTTAAAGTAAATATTCCATGGTCGCTCGAAATTATAATCTATACTAATACTATAAAGAGGAAAGATTTGATTGTTTGTTTGCATTAAATAGTGTCCGAAACTACTGAACCGATTTGAAAAATTCTTTCACTGTTTGGAAGCTACACTATCCCGTAGTGACATACGCTATATTAATTTTTTTTTTAATTAGGGATCCTTACTAAAACTCCAATAATGTAACCCAAGGTGTAAAAAAATTACCTAAAATATTCTTTACATCGCGTGCGCTGCAAAAAATATTGACGATAGAATAAAATAATATAGTGTGACTTTACAGAACACATTATTATTTACAAAAAGTGTCGCGACAATATATCTCTAACTATTATACTTATGCCACAATAAGTATTCTTTTATTTTAAAAATTTAATTGACAAAACGATCCGATATTGTACGATATCGTAACAAAAAATATAGTGCACGGACCATGCAGAGAGCATAATTTAACAGCACCATGTATGAAAAACGATATCTGTACAAAAATGTACCCTCGACGTTTCTTCAACGATACCCAAACCGGAGAGGACGGATATCCAGTTTAACGTCGTCTTGACGCCGAAAATGGAGGACAGTGCGCTAAGCTTAAATATCAGAGGAAGTAGGTTCAATGTAGATAATAGATGGATTGTTCCTTATTCTCCAATAGTGTGTAGGACGTTTAGCGCTCACATAAATGTGGAGTACTGCCACTCAGTTCAAACCATCAAATACATTTGCAAATATATAACGGACCTGACCTAGCTACTTTTAGCGTCATAAACCCAAATGGCAACTACGTGAATGGCGATACATAAAGTACACCCGAAGCTGTATGGCGAATATTCGAATTTCCGATCCACGAGCGGCATCATACAGTCTTGCGTTACCTATCGACTTAGAAAATGGCCAAAGGGTTTATTTTACCGCAGAAACATCTGAACAAGTGGCCCAAAGCCCACGTAAAACTACTTTGCTGGCTTTCTTTGAGCTCAGTAATGAAGATGAATTCGTAAAGTAACTTCTATACCCAGAAGTACCGCAATATTACACATGGGCCAATAATAAATTCACAAGAAGGAGGCGTGGTGTGGACGTAGTTGGCCATCCAGACATAAAAAAAGATGCTATAGGAAGAGTCTACGGTGTAAATCCTTCTCAATCAGAGTGTTTTTATCTTAGGATGTTGCTACATCACGTTCGCGGTCCAACCTCATTCGAGTATTTAAAATCCATTGGAAAAGGGGTTTCTCCAATTTCTTTTGGATGAGTCTCTAGGGCAAATAGTCCATAATTTAGAAATTTTAATAGATGCATTATACCCTGACATTGAAAATTTGCACGAAAAGGACTTTCGTTGGTTGTGTTCTAGGGCAATAGTGACACCGTAGGAATGATAAGGTGAACGAAGTAAACAATTTGATTATTCAAAATATCCCCAGCTAAATAAAAAAATACAAATCGATCGACACTGTAGGTAACTAATATCAAAAACGTAGTCCATTACACACAGGAATTTCTAAATTGTCTAAACTGTTCTGGACTGCCACCACATGAATTGATGTTAAAAAGCAGCAAAATAAAACAATGTCAAATATCGTTTACAGGAAAGCTCTGACTCAATAAATTGAATGGTTTTTGTTTTGAATATATGATCATTTTATAAAAATTAGAAAAAAAATTAAACACTAAAGAAAAACAAAAAAAAAAAATGTTTTAATAAATAATAACAAAAGGCCATAAAAATAATAAATAATAATATTCAAACTTTTGTATCATTTCTTTTTTTTAGCAACCTGACGCAAATAGAAGGGTTTATTCGTGTGTATTATAATTTTTAATTTTGAAACTTTTGTTAAATACCCTTGCGAAGCCGGGGCGAGCCACTAGTCTATAATATTTATTTTACGAGATTCAAAATTCTTGAATAAACGTTGAAAATGTATATTTTAACTACGCTAATAATTCGTTTATTATCAGAATATAAGGTTTGTATATTAAGCACATAATATTATTGCAATTGGTATGTAAAATAATTGAAAATAAAAAAATTGTGTGTACTTGAACGCACTTAAAAAATAACAGATACTGGGCGGGTTATCAAGTGACCATACGATAGCTCTGGTCTATACTACGGACTATTGATTCCGTGGTTTCCGCACTTTGAAAATTATTACTGGATTGCCGAGTAAAATACGTCGATGACTATAAATTCAACTTTTATTGATCACTATTTACAATATTCACTTGTTACTATCTACTTGCTGACAATGTCTTTATCACTATTTATTTTCTTGCTGACTTCTTGAGAATGACTGAATTGGTACCTTTTTTTTTTTTTTTTTTTTTTTTTTTTTTAACTGACTACACTGTTAGCCTTAGGGGCCCTAAAGCCGCTGCGGCTTTTACAGCTTCACCGGACTTGGAACGAATTGGTACCGCGGAGCGCGGCCTTTTATGGCGCTCGACGGGGCGGCTAAGCGGGTCTTGTTGGAGGGGCGACAGTGCGGCGTGAGTACGAAGTCCCCTCCATGGCAAAATGTGTTTCTTATTATCTATATCTCTATTGGTTATACAAAACTATATTCGTGTGTTGAAACTAAAAGGTTTTCTAATAATTTAACAATAACTTAAAAACAATACATATAAAGGCTATAAATATGATATAAACTAAACATATAGTGCGTCTCGCTCGCACTTGTGACGTGATCTTGCTCTTGTGGCAGGCCACGCGAACTGCAGCGTTTGCGCTGTTTTCCTGCTATCCTGCACATTTCTCCCGCCGTACGTCGTCCGTTCCCGGCGACGTAACTTCCAGCGGTTCAGGGTTCTTGGCTTCTATTAAGATGATCTTTTTTGTGGACGTCGCAGGATACCGTTCTTGGTCGTGACGTCTACTGTCCTTACTGTTCCATCGGGTCCGGGGTATGAAGCGCAGATGCGTCCTCGGACCCACACGTTCCGAGGCAGGTTCCCGTCGACGATGAGTACTACGTCATCCATCTTAAGCTCGGGCCCTCGTCCTCGTGGTTCCCGTCGGTTGCGCAGCTCGGGGAGGTATTCTTTAAGCCAGCGTGCCCAAAATACGTCCGCTAGTCGCTGTGAGCTGCGCCAGCTTTTTCGTAGGTCGAGATCTCTTTCGGTGAATTCTCCTGGTGTCCCGATACGCCCGGAACCTCCCAAGAGGGAATGGTTTGGGGTTAGAGCCTCTGGATCTTCTGCGGTGACTGCAACGTGGGTGAGAGGTCGGCTGTTAACCGTATTCTCGGCCTCGAGAAGGAGGGTGTATAACACCTCCTCGGTAGGGTAGTGCTCGTGCAGTGTGGTTGCGAGCGCGGTCTTCACGGAGCGCACCATGCGCTCTCATGCGCCCCCCATGAATAGAGCGCCCGGCGGTATAAATCGCCAGTCAACTAAGTTTTTTGATGCTTCTTCTGCTGTTGCTTAGAAGATGGCACGTCGTAACTCCTTGTCTGCTCCATGGAAGTTCGTACCGTTGTCGGACCATAGCCTAATGGCGCGGTCATTGCCGTCGACTATCAGGGGTCTTTTCATGTTTCGGGTACTTCGACGATGGCTCCGATTCTATCCTTTAATCGGAGTTTATTTCCGTCCAGTACTATGCTCAGTGGGAACAGTCGGCTGTCTCGATGTATAGGCTTCCCTCTCCTGAGGGCGTCGAGTTCCTCTTTGAAAGATTCCTGCTGCGATGTAAGAAGAATGAGTTCCTCGGCTCGCTTCAGGAGATTAGCAGTGAGCGGTCGATGCTTTATCTCGATGGTTTTAAGTTTGTTTCTTTGGACTCTCGGTGTCTCGGTCTTGGTTTTTTTCCATTCCGGATCAGAATCTTTGTTTTTCTTGAAGTTCACACTTTCCTTCGGTCGTCTGCATATATCGATGAATTGTAGTGTTCTTGCGGCAGCGCGTAGGTACCTTTCCCAACGCGAGAATCGAGCGACGTCCGGCAGGGCTTCGATAGACCGGGCGGAGGTTGAATTTGATATTGTGTATGTTTTTTCCTCCTTTGTAGCTATAGATGCGATCTCGATGTTGTCTGGCCAGTTTTCCGGTTCCTTCCAGAGGAAATCAGGGCCCCGGAACCACCGGTGATCTTGATCGAAGTGGTCCGGTGGGTTTCTTGTGGCGTCGTCCGCTACGTTTAATTTTGTAGGTATCCATCGCCATTCGTTGCTCTTTGAGTTGTCTTCTATAGCCGCGATGCGGTGCGCGACATAGGGTTTAAAAGCTCTTGCGCCCGCTTTTATCCACGCTAGTGTTGTTCGGCTGTCTGTCCAATATGTAGTGGATTGCGGTTGTGTCTCGTGCTCCTGTTTGATCGCGGCGGCCATGCGAGTTCCCAGTACCGCGGCTTGCAGTTCCAGTCGTGGTATAGATGTTAACTTCAACGGAGCGACTTTGGCTTTCGCGGCGATAAGGGTCACGTTGATCTGTCCGTCTTCTGTGGTTGTACGCCGGTATAGTGCGGTGGCGTAGGCCGATTCACTTGCGTTGGTGAACACGTGTAGTTGTAGCGATGCTGAGGCGGTGAAGTTCTGGTAGCTCCTAGGTATTGATACTGCGTCAAGATGCTTTAGATGTGTCAGCCAGTTCGCCCAACTCACAACTAGGTCTGGCTCTAGTTGTTGATCCCAGGTTGTGCCGCGTCTCCAGACCTCTTGTAGTATCTGTTTAGCTCGGATGGTCACTGGAGAGGCTAACCCCAAAGGGTCAAACAGCGACATTACTAGTTGCAGTGCCTGCCTTTTCGTGGGTGTGTCACCTTGTAGTAGCGCCGGTGAAACTTTCGCCATGTTTAGATTAAACGAAAGTTCGTCTTTGGATGGATCCCATATCAAGCCTAGCACTCGTTCGGTGAGAGCGTTATCTTGTAGGTCAATTCGACGTTCTACTTCGCGTTCTCCGAGCGCCTTAAGTAGATCTGATGAGTTTGAAGTCCATTTTTCGAGTGTGAAGTGCGCACGTTTGTGTATTTCCCGTACTTCTCTTGTAACTTTTATCGCCTTTTCTATATTTTCAAAACTGTCGAGATAGTCATCCATATAGTGCTTTGTTCGGATGGCTTTCACCGCTTCGGGGTAATCTTGTTTGTACTGATCGGCGTTCTTGTTCATAGCATAAATAGCTGCGGCCGGAGAGCTTGATGCACCGAAAATTAGTGTCTTCATTCGGTACTGTTCCGGAGGTTCGTTGTCCCGACGGCTTCCTCGCCACAAGTACCGGAGGGCGTCTCGATCCTTTTCTCGGAGTTCTACCTGCATGAACATCTCCGAGATATCTGCGGTGACGGCTATGCGGTGTTGACGAAACCTCATTATAACTCCCGGTAGTGGTTGTAATAGATGTGGGCCTGTTAACAGCTGGCTGTTAAGCGATATACCTCCGGTTTTGGCGGCGGCGTCGTGTACTACTCTGAGCTTCTTTGGTTTCGATGGATTGAGCACGGCGAAATGGGGTAAGTACCATATTCTAGAACCCGTCGGTGTCGGAGGGACTGACTCGGCGTATCCTTTGGTTATTAGGGCCTCCATTTGTTCATGGTACTTCTTCTTGAGGTCGGGTTCTCGATCGAGCTTGTGTTCAATGTTGAGAAGTCTCTTCAAGGCGTTGTTTTAATTTTCTGGTAACGTAGCTTCCGGTGATTTCCACGGGAGCGCTGTCTGGATTCTGCCTCCCGGGGTTATTTTAGTGTTACTTTCGAAAATACGCAGGGCTTTTTCGTCTGGATCGCTGTTGGGCTTCTTTGGTTCTATGTAGAGGTTATCTTTCGCTATGAAATCTCTCATTATATCATCCAGGCGATCGTCGGTGTCAATATGATTCACGTAGTCGATTTTGCGTCCTAGTGTCCGGGTAGTGTTGACATGTACGACCCATCCTAGTGGTGTTAGAGATGCCACTGGTTGGTTTCGTTTACCGGATCGTACCTCTGATGCCAACAGGAGGTGCCAGTTGTCCTAACCGATTAAGATCCTTGGTCTGGCATCTTGATGTTGTATGTATTAAGCGACGTCATAGAGATGCTTGAGATTTATGACGGCCTCCTTGGGTATTCGCTGTGCTGCTAACTGTAGGGGTTGCTGACCGTGCGTGCTTGAATAGTTTCTTCGCGGTTGTTTGTACCGCGTGCTGTGAAAATAACTTTGCTTGATTTCATATCTGTCCCGGAGCCGCCGTTGTAAGTCAAAATATGTAGCGGTTCGTCCGGTCCGGTGGCTCCGATTTGGTCGGCTAGGGCTGCGTCTATTAATGTGACTGTTGATCCGTCGTCTAGGAGGGCATGTGTATCCATCGCTCCCGCCGGTCCAGATACGCGCACGGGTATAATTTTCAAGTATGCGACTTGAGGCGACCACGCTGAATTGATTTTCTCGTCTGTTGATTCTGTTTCTTCTTTAGGTGGTTTGACGAAGTGAAGCATCTTGTTGTGCTTATAGACGCAACCATTTACGTCACACTTCTTAGGGCGACAGCTGTGTACCTTCTTGCGGTATCGTAGGCACCGAAAGCAAAGACGATGTCTCTTTGCTATATCCCATCGGGAATTTACGTTTGCTTCCTTGAACTCGTTGCAGTCCGCGATGTTGTGTCCCTGTCGCTTGCACAGGTGACAATACTTGTTGCTTTGTTCTTCATATACAGTATGTACCCGCTGTTGTCGACGTGCGTACGTGTCGGGTACTGGCCGGTCGGCGATATATTCGGGAAGCGCGAACGGGCTGCATAGATCGGCCTCTCGTCTTATGAAGTGAGTGAATTTCATAAGGTCGGGTTCGCCTCTTTGTTGCGTCGCCGCGAACTCGTACCACTGTCTTTTCAACGTTGGTGTTAGCTTCTCTATCATGTGTTTGGTTACTTCCGGGTTGTAGAGATAGTGAGCACAGTCTAGGGCTTGTAGTGTAGAAACAGCGTTTTCTACCCTCGTAGAAAAGGTACAAAGTTCTCGCGGTGATTCTGTGAGCCTAGGTAGTGTCCGTAGGCGTTCGAGTTCTGCAGAAGCTATGGATTCCGGACGTCCGAAGCGCATCTCTAGGGTTTGTATAATTTTCGACGGGTCGGTACTTGTGTTTAGTGGGCCTAGTACGGCTTCCTTGGCGGTTCCTCGGAGGCTTCTTCTCAGCCGTGACATGTTATCAACTGCACTAAGTAGGTGCGCGGACTCGTAGTAAGCTGCTCTGAAGTTTAGCCACTCTTGATATGACCCGTTGAAGACTGGTAGTTCCGAGTTCCTAGGTTGTCGATTTTGTGCAGTTTCTACTGCATACATTATGCTCGATGTCAGTTCATGTAGATCGACACTCTGAGGTTGCTGTGTTACGACGGTGGCCATCGGAGTTGCACTAGTCTGTTGCTGTTGTACCGTCGGTTCGTTTGATCGCCACGGTGAGGTGACAAACTCTGTCTGAGGTGCGGTGCCGTAGAGGCGTTTACTGTTGACACCCGGTGGCAGTGCTGCTGTTGTCTCTGTTGGCCGCGATCCGGTTATGATCGCAGGCTGTTCGATACCCGGCAGGGCTGCTGAAGTATGCGGCGGCGGTGGTGCGGTAGTGGCTCCCGCCGGTCTAGTCACCTCGTTGCCCCAGGATACGGCAGCGATCACTGGAGTAGGTTCTATCGGCGGTTGGCCTGTTTCTGTTACTTCGGCTTGATCGATTGCAACGAGCTGTGTTGTATTCAACCATGTGTGAATACGTTGAGTATTGTTCACTCCTGTATCTGTTGACGATATGTCATCGTAATCTTCGTCTTCACTGTGCTCTGCTTCTATCTCCGCAAGCGCTGCATTGGCTAGTTGTAGCTTCAATTTCAATATTTTAGCCTTAGCTTTGGCTAAACGCAGTGATTTCGGAGCTTTGTTCTTCTTTTAATTTCTATCTGTTTGATGCGTTCGATTCCCGTGGCTGTTTGTAGATTTAACAACTTGCTGGTTACTAGGCGGCGTTGCTTCTGCGACTGTCTGTTGATCGGACACGGTGGTGGTTTGTTCGGTCGACGTTGTTGCTGTTACGTAGGACGTGGTCATAGTGGTAGACGTTCCCGTAGTAAATTCTGTTGTCGATTCCGTAGTGGCATCCGTGGTTCCTGTAGTCGAAGTAGTTGAGACTGGTGGTATACCCCATCTTCCTGTTGATCTTGTTATAGGCATTGTAGAGCGGTTTCGATGTTGAATTTTTCACTATAATTCGACGATTCTTACTCGTAGATCCGGCTAACGAAGGACCAGACGATGTGCGGGTTATCAAGTGACCAGACGATAGCTCTGGTCTATACTTCGGACTATTGATTCCGTGGTTTCCGCACTTTGAAAACTATTACTGGATTGCCGAGTAAAATACGTCGATGACTATAAATTCAACTTTTATTGATCACTATTTACAATATTCACTTGTTACTATCTACTTGCTGACAATGTCTTTATCACTATTTATTTTCTTCCTGACTTCTTGAGAACGGATGCACTTGTCGCTATGTTGTTTCTTGCCGACTTCTTGAGAATGACTGAATTGGTACTTTTTTTTTTTTTTTTTTTTTTTTGAACTGACTACACTGTTACCCTATCCTAAAACAGAGCCGCAGCGGCTTTTACAGCTTCACCGGACTTGGGGGCGAGCGCTTAGGGCACTCAGCCGCGAAAGTTTGTGACGACCCGCACGAGGGTGCCAGAGTGGCCGAACCTCGGCTCGGGTGGTCGTCGCGAATGCGAAAATGTCGCGATCTAACTAATTCCCTACTCCTATGAGAATTCGAGCTAACTAATATATACTCATATGCACGTTCCCCTCTTCCTGGGAGGAAGGAGTGGACCATGCGTATGTGTATTTGATAATCGGAATGGTTTTTCTACACTAACTAGCGCAATAGTCTAACTAGCGCAAAAAAAGAAAAAAAAAGGTCCCTTACAGAACCTATGTACCTGTGTGGTGTGCACGTGTGTGTGTTCATACGTGTGTAATGTTGTGTGTGGGTAACTAAGTGTTACACGTATAGTGTCACTTTGTATCGCGCGGGCGGCTGCCTGACCCAAGGGCTTCACACCGAGGAACGGACCTAGGCTTGGGTTGCCGCTAGAGAGGGTGGACGTGACGGGTGTGCGGGAGCGAAGTTGACCGCCCGTCCTCTGCGGAGAGAACGGTGGTTACGCGGGCGTGGGCGGTGGCACGCTCTGTTTGGAGAGACGGTGTCGGCGTAGAACGCGTTAGCTTTTTCGGTTTGGTCGGGCGGGTCAGTGAATATATTACGCGGCCGGCGTTTGGGTCGGGAACATAAGAAGCTGCCGCTTTTATTAAGGGATTCGCGTGGTTCGACGCGGTGTCGAAATACGAGCGAGAAAGGTGTTTGGCATATGCATGTATCGAAGGAAGGTCCATATCTCTATGGAGATCCTCCATACGAACAAACCAGGGGGCACCGGTAAGGCGGTGAAGAAACTTATTCTGGATGGCTTGTAAGCGTTCCCAGTTATAACTTGACATATGTGCGAACGCAACGCAGCTATATGTCATGATCGGACGGATACACATCTTGTAGAGCGTAAGCTTGTGTCTCGTGGACATTTTGCTTGCGGCACATAACAGGGGATGCAATCGGGCGAGGGTCCAGGAGGCCCTTTTCCTAACCAGATTGATGTGGCGTATAAAGGAGAGTCTACTGTCTAGGGTTACACCTAGATATTTGGTCGCCTTTTCCCAGGGGATCGGATTACCGAAGAGTTCAAGGGGATTGTCCTTGAGTTTTTGCGGTATCTGTGTGGCGGTTTGGTCGAAGAGCACCGCTGCGCTCTTCGTGGGGTTTATGGCTATTCGCCAGTCGTTAAACCACTTTTGAATTGGTACCACGGAGAGCGGCCTTTTATGGCGCTCGACGGGGCGGCTAAGCGGGTCTTGTTGGAGGGGCGACAGTGCGGCGTGAGTACGAAGTCCCCTCCATTGCAAAATGTGTTTCTTATTATCTATATCTCTATTGGTTATACAAAACTATATTCGTGTGTTGAAACTAAAAGGTTTTCTAATAATTTAACAATAACTTAAAAACAATACATATAAAGGCTATAAATATGATATAAACTAAACATATAGTGCGTCTCGCTCGCACTTGTGACGCGATCTTGCTCTTGTGGCAGGCCACGCCTACTGCAGCGTTTGCGCTGTTTTTCTGCTATCCTGCACAGATACACACTTCTTTGGCGTAACAAAATATCTCCAGATTTCTTATCCCGCGTGCCAACAACATGATGAAGTTGGTGGTATCAATGCCTTCAATTCATTTTACTGACTTTTTAACTAGTGTAAGTAACAATAATTTTACGGTGTATACATTTACATTATTTTAATATGGTTCAGATAAAAGTAACTAAACTGAATTCATAATATTATCATTGATGGCAAACTTCTCAAGATGCGCGCCCAGTTTTCAATTTTTAAGTAAACGCGCCAAAAAATTATACTTTTCAAAATTTGAACTTAAACCATTTGCGAAAATATTCCATACATCTAAGTTTTCAAGAGGAATCCTCTAATACAAAAAAAAAGTCACATGCTACAGTTGGAAAAAAAACTGTCGCGATTTACATTCGATTTCGTTGCAGGACGAACTTATGTATGTTGAACATCATTGTTATTTCTTTATCTGGTTTCTGATATGTATGTAGGTATATCAACTGGTTTAATGTCTATATACCTGTGTAGTACCTATACACTATACGTACCTACGTAGTTTTGGATTAAACGGCTGCCTGTAAGTTACTCTCCAAATATTAAAATTGCTTTTCATTTATTTATACGGGCCAAAATAACCTGTTGGATGGTATTTAATTTATATTTATCTAGTTATAGTACAGTTGAAAATAAATAAATACAGTTTGTGTAAGCCCTATTGGAAATAGGCCCGAGACGTACATGGTTTTAATAGGATGATTAATCCAAGGAATTATTTCAATAACTGCGGTTTTGTTGTAATAACTGTTAGCTTATTTTAAAATACTTTTAAATGTGTATAATTTTGTTTACGAAAATTAAGTTTTTATTATTTAATCCTATCTAGGTACCTACAAATACTAAGTAGCATTTTAGTAATTTAGGTAAATTTATTTTGCACGAAATAGAATTTTACAGTAATTTATTATCAATTTCGTAACAATTATCAATTGATATTTATCATTTGTAAATAGAATCCAATGAAATATTTTATTTATTTTACAAATATTCCTTATTCCAATAGTTATGTTGACGACAGTGGATACTAGTATTAACTATGTAACAGTTCTCAACGTCGCCAAACTAAGTAAACATAAAACAGAAATAAAAATAAATGGAATTTAAAACAAAATTAAATACGAAAATTATCCAAGAATTTTGACTGCATGCTTGTGTGTGTCTGTTGTGTGTATGAGAGAGCGAGTAAGTGCGTGTCTTCGACTTGTGTAGAAACATATTTTTGGTGACCTTTTCCAACAACTATCTAATCTCTTCCAATTATATTAAACCACTGGCTGTTCCCCACGGTTTCACCCGTGTCAATTTTATCCGACAAACACCGCGCCGCCGACGCATCCATGTAGTCTATCATAATTATTCTTCCCGCAAGTACAGATTATTTTAATTTTTCATTATCTCCCAAACTATGTGTCCAAATAATATACTCTAATAGGCAAAATTTAACTTCATAAAATTGTATTTATGATGAATCAACTTTTGTTTATAGGAATTAATATTTCATGTCTAAAAATAATGCTTGTAAATCACTTTTTTTTAATTTTCAACGAATCTTTGTCACAAAATACTTTATTGTGGCTTATGTATAAGAGATAGGTATATACTATCGCTGACTTCTTTGTAGTTATACTAAGGCCCAATGTTATTTTATAATATTATATTTCCTTATCACTAACGATTTCGTCAGCGCACGTGGTTAAGGCATTTCGGGAGGGCCTCGACTGCCGACTTACGCAACAAAAATCAATATTTGAGACTATCTGAGAGTTGTAACCTAATCTTAAATAGTCTATACTATTCCTTGAGAGTCTGGAAATTATATAAAAAAGAGTTTTTCGAATCCAACTGGTAGTTCCAGAGGTTAGCGTGTTCAAACAAACAAACAAACAAAAAATATTTTCTGTTTTATTATATTAGTAAAGATGATAACCAGTATATTAACTGTTTAATCAATTCAAGCTTTTATTTGGAATTAATGCATATAGGTACAATTAAAATGTGACATCACGGTGGCCGAATTAGACACCTGTGTTTCGGGTTTTATGTATTGTATTGAACCCGTTCAATCTAACTACGACGGACCACCGACAGCGTACACAAGTATGTTCCGTTTGGTACCAAATGAATTAAAACTGAGTATTTTTGTTTCATTATATGATCATTTAGTGGTTGTTGAATTAAAGATAACTATCAAAAACTATCAATATTTTTCGTACAAATATTAAAATTTATTAAATCTTTTTTTATTAAATGTTACTTTGGGACTATCATGTTAACATTGTTAACAAATGATTACGTAACAGTTAAGAAACATTAAATTTAAAACTAATCATCAACGAGTGTTCGTTATAATATAAATAAACAAATATATTCAATATGTATATATTATCTGTGAAATCTTAATGGTCTTATAGCTGCAAGATTTTTAATTTGGAATACAAAATTATAATATTAATGAGCGATTATCTTGAAACGATCGTAAATTCGAATATTTTCGTATTTTATTTGTTAATTTATTGTCTAAGTATAATGATTGTTTTAATTACACATTTATTAACACTTTACATATTAATGATTATTAATTAATATTGTTTTTTTATTGTATTCGTTAGCGTGAAGGATATCATGTTTATTTTTATAACATTCCTATCTAGTATAATAGATTAAAGTACATAGTTATGTTTTAAGTTTAAGTAGCTGAAAGACAACGCTTTAGACAAAAAGATCGCTTTTTTTAAATACATCTACATCTTCATATTTATAAAAATCCCGCGTCATGGTGTTTGTGGTCGTATTCCTCCGAAACGGCTGGACCAATTTTTATGAAATTTTGCATGTATATTTGGTAGGTATGAGAATAGGTCGTAAAGCGTATGTCATACCGTTAGGTGATTGGGTGTTTTTTTTTCTATTTTACTGGTGAAACCATGGGGCACAGCTAGGAATATTATATATTTTACAGAATTAAAATTTTTGTAATAATTTTTTTTACAATTAGTATAGGTACTTAATGAAATTATTACGTTTTCCCTTAACTCTTTTTATTTTCGATGTGCTACTTTTTTAACCCATGGTGTGCCTTTTTTCTTTATTAAGTATTTTACTTGTGATTATGTATTAGGAGACTAAACCATAGTAAAGTATTGGCCGCTATTATTATTATAATCACAAAAATCCATTATAATATTATTATCTTGGTCTAGTCTCATTTTATCTGAGTATTACTTTTTTATCTTGAAAAACTATTTTGTAGACATTTCCAACATTTAGTGCAGTAATCTGACTTTCATACAGAAATTAAAGTCTTTTCAACAACAACCTCTAGTTACCTATATCATAAATTAATATAAAAAAATGTACATTAAAAATTGAATATTAAATAATAGGTAATTGATTTTCTAGGTCAAATGTTATTAATACTATTTTGTACTTTGTATTAGAGATGTGCTATCATTATGTCATACGTTTATTTCTCCGCCTTCAAAAATGAGCGGTTTAAACCATACATATAAAAATGTTAAAATATGTATCATATATAATTATATAAATAACATTACAAAAGGGACAAAGATATTATGATACGAATAGTAATGTTCATAGACGAACGAGTCGCCCTAGGTGTCCACTTATCGGATGATTGTTTTTGATAGCGCACACATTATTACAGGCCTCTTCACTTTCGACTACCAACCTCTACATAAATAATAATTAATGTATGATTGACAATGACGACACTTATCGAGGACCTATTGGCGCCACCGTTCATTTCAGACACAGAGTAAAAACTTTACATACACGTTAATAAAAATAAACAAAGCGCATGAATACCATAAAACTGTATTTTATTATAAGTGGCATGTTAATGTTTGTTTATCATTATTTTATATTTTAGTAAGGTGATTTAAATTGTCAATAATGTTACTTTGGGTCGTAATTGACGCCTTTTATGTTACAAGATTAAACAAATACAAGTTAATTTTAATGATATTGTACGTTTGTTGTTACTCAGAACTGGCTGTGCCAGCGGCTTCGCTCTCGTGCACCACAGAATGCCGTCGATAGGGCACGTGCGAATCGTAATAACCCCGCTCCCGGTTATTTTAAAGATAACAGTGCTTATTGTGGGTGATCCTTAGAAGATAGATATATGCTCTCTGTGACTTTTTTGTAAGTCTTCTTAATGTCTACAATTATGCGTTACATTAATTTGTTATATCTCTTTCGGTTTACTCAGCGTAAGCCATTTAAGCGATTTTTTTTTAATTTGCGTGCAACCCTAATTTCAAAAATAAAAGTATACTAAGTTAATTCGTATAACATTCAGCTATCTGCCGTCCAAATCGTTCCAACTGTTTCGGAGATTACCCGGAACTAACAGACAGACTAAAATAATAGGGCAAACCTTGGCTAAGCAGTGATATGCAATAATTCGGTGATAGTTTATTCCCGCTCTATAACTTAGTTACGGTATAAAGACGCAGTTTATACTAATTTTTAATAGATGGAGCTGTTTACAAAGTTTATTGTGCATCTATGAGTGTTTCCGAACATTTTTTGAGAAGTTATCAAAATTTATCCAAATGTCAAATTCAGTTGTCAACGTAAATTTTTTTAAAGTTGAGCGTGTCCTGCTTTATAAAAGGAATAATAATTAAATTATAGTTTAAAATGAGAAAAGAAAAAGGAAATCGTAATAAGGTAAGAGTATTAAATATTGTTGTATATTTGTAATCAATATTTATATGAATTTTCATATTGAAATTCCTTAAGTTCGTTGGGTAAAATGTTCGTGTTTTTATGTAATAACTATATTTCTGTATCACAATATAACCAAGTTTAGTAAAATTAATAAAGATCTCTAAACACAATTCTCGAAACTAAGCATATTTTTAAAGCTTTTTAGCCTTGAATTACAAGCTGGTAATGTATCTTATTTTTTTTACAGACTACTTGCTACAAAAAAAAAGTTTTAAAACGACCACTAGATAAGATTTTAAAAAAGAGTAAAACCTACAATTCGAGTAGCCTCAGAGCTGCTGTTATGGCAGTTAAAGATGGAAGTACTGTTTACCAGGCATCAAAAAGATTTTCTATACCATGGAGCACCTTGAAAGCATACTGCAATCGTTATCAGGAAGACCCTACTTCCACATCTCAAGCAAAACGTGGGAAACCATTTATTTTGCCAGCCAAATTAGAAATTGATCTCTTAAATTACATAAATAGAATGCAGGAAATCGGATTTGGGTTGACTGTGAAACAGATCCGTATAGTGGCTTATCGCTTAGCCGAAAGTGCTCAAATCAAACATCCATTTTCCAAAACCAAACAATATGCGGGGTGGTATTGGTGGGCTTCTTTTAAGAATCGGTATAACCTTAGTTTGAGAACACCTGAGAGTTTATCAATAAATAGAGCTCAGTCAGCTACAAGAGAGGCCCTAAATGATTTCTATAAGATGCTTGAAGAGTTATATACAAAGTTGGAAATATTAAATAAGCCACATCGCATCTGGAATTTAGATGAATCTGGCTTTATGTTTATCATGAAGTCTGGCAAAATAGTAGCCATAACTGGTAAAACACATGTTTATAAACAATCTTTTGGGGAAAGAGGAACAACAACCACAGTGTTGCCCTGTGTGAATGTTGCTGGTGATTCAATACCACCTATGATCATTTTTAAAGGAAAACGATGGGATGATAGGTTAAGAAGTGCTGAATTTCCTTGCCTCATTAGACTTAGTGAAAAAGGCTGGATAAACAATGACTTGTTTTTGGAATTTTTCAAACATTTTATAGAAAACATCACTTTGGCCAGACCAGTGGTGCTTTTTATGGATTCTCATAAGTCACACTTGGCTCCAGAGGTTCTAGAACTTGCAAACAAGGAGCAAATATACATTGTGACTTACCCTCCGCATCTTACACATTTATTGCAACCTCTAGATGTTGGTATTTTTGCCCCACTAAAGTCAAAGTGGAGAAACATTCTAGACCAGTTTCAGATAGAACAACCAGGAGAAAAACCAACAAGATTTGACTTTTTAAGGATGTTTTCTGCTGCATATCAAGAAACAATTGACAGAAGATCATTGATAGTGAACGCTTTTTCTAAAACAGGAATCTATCCCATCAATTTTAATGCTGTTCCTGACCATGCAATTGCACCATCATCAGTGACTTCTATTCTCTGTGAAAATGAAGTTTCCAATTCAGTAAGTCCCCAAAATGATAAATATAACCAACAACCACAGGATTTAACACAGCCAGGGGGCTCAGGATTATTGCAGGATGTTTTAAAGTTTCCTAAAGGAAATACAAAGCGAGGCAAGAGACATCAACCTAAAAAAGGCAAGATATATGAACCCAATATATCACAGTTTCAGGCTGATAGGCTGATAGCAGAACCACTAGGTAGTAAAGATATTAACATATGTGGAACATGCAAAGGAAATTTTAACCATGATGTGAAACTTAAAAATGGTGCAGAATGGATTGAGTGCCAATTCTGTAAGATATGGTATCATGTGATGTGTCAAAATGTCATAAACCCTACATTTTTTCTCTGTTCTAATTGTGAAATTTCTGATTAATTATTTTAAAGGATATAAATATCCTCATTTCATTTGTTAATGACTGATTTATTTCTTGATTGTGTAATGATTATAAAAGTTCCTGTTATTAATAAAAAACCAAATAAACCAATCACATGTATATCTAATAATTGATTACTTTGTTTGTTTTATTTGAAATTAGTATCTCATCCCAACCTGTCATTAGTATCACATCATAATCTGAATGGTATCACAAGATAATCTAACCTATGTCACACTTTTACTCAAGTATCACAAAATTATCTTATTTTAAGTTATGCATAAACAAAAATATTTTATACGAATTATTCACTATTTCTAACATATTTGCCTGTTACATACTAAAGATAATTGTATGCACTAATAAATAGCAAGTTTTGTAATTTATCTGATCAGTGAAGAATATTCTGTGGGCAAAATACCTAACTATCACCAATTAGCCAAGCTTTGCCCTAATTAAAAATTTGTGTTTTGTTTTAAATACCGTTTATACTTTCATATGCATTTAGTAAAAAGCTGTTATTTTGACATAACAAACCGATATTTCGATTTTATGAATTGTGAATATATTTCTGTTTAATATTATGTTCACTCTGGTTTTGTCTTTGAAGTAGATTTTCATTTTATTCTGTTGTCGCAAATGTCTTAGCACCGTAACATTTTTAATTATAAAATGGAGAATAAAGCTGTATTGAAAAATAAAATTGTTTACTATGCTTACTGTGTTATACATTTTATGAGTTAAAATGTTTGTTTAAATAAATCAACCCTTTAGGCGATACTGGGTAAATAAGCGATAACGACTGACCACGACTTGTTATAAACAGTATACTCAAAGCACTATCGTTTATAATAACCGGTCATTATAATAAAAATCATTACGTTACCGGTATGGCACGAACGCATCTGCTTCATATTTGCATAGCCGCTGATTGGGATGCGAGATTAATTCCTATAATATTTTTTGCCTTCGAACATCATTTAGGTGCAATCGGGCGGGTGAAGAAAAAAAACGATCATTATCATACTTCAGCCCTTAAGCTATTTTTTCAGACGTCAAACAAAGGGTGCTTGTGTGTTATTTAGGTTAGGGGCGATAATGTAATGCAATTAATTTTTTTTTTTCTAGGAAAAACTTCGTCATTTATTATTCAAATCCGCCAGCTGAACCAACGCAGGATATTGTAACTATGTATTGATTAGTCTAATTTTTTTATTCGCAGTATAAACTTCGTAGTAGGTTATTAATTAATCAACAACGTAATTTTGTACTTATCATTATTAATTAAAACGAATCCAATGTGCTTGAGAATCATCAAATAACTGTAATCAAATAATCTTCCCCGAACACAGACTTTTAAATTATCTTTATTTGAAGAATTATTTCATTTAATCTTGTAAATCCAAATCATCCATTATCATCAGTTTACACGAACATCTTTCAATAAAAACGCAATAGTGCTGGCTGTGTCTCTCTATCATTACACCATACCCTTTCTGGAATAAGTAAAAGTAAATACCAGTTTACTCTATTTCTTTCAAAGTTCTTTCACCTGAGGTTCATATTTTTTACAGTAGTATGGCGAAGTGGCATTACTTTGTCACAGTGCAATCCAAAATCAATGGCATCCACCAAGGGATCAAAAATCTGTCATCGCTGCCACATTGGCCTGTAAACCTCTCGATAGCAGAATATACTACTGACTTTTGCTGATCCCAAATTACGACAAACCCAAAGAGACTGTGTTGGTTTTACCACCATGTGCCATTAAACCTTTTTGACCCTACTAATAAACGTTAATTACTATAAGCAATGCTCATTCTGTAGCTCTGATATCTTTTAACAATATGGATTAGACAAAGAGGAAAACACTTTTATCTGTGTTTAAATTTTGAAAGATATTTATACGTAAGGCCATTTATGTAACATCGGTTCAAGTGCTTCTTATCCCACCGGTTACAACTTTACTACGTAACTATTATATATTACTAGCCGGTACTCGCGACTTCGTCTGCGTATTATTGGATTTACACAGATAGATCTCGGAACACGACAAACCAAAATAAAATCATGGATGGGTTTGTCACTATGTATATGGTCGATGCGATCTCTATCACCCCGCTATATTACTGTATATGCACCTGCTGATTTCGGAACACGACAAAGCAAAAGAAAACCATACATGAGTTTATCACCGTCTGTATGGTATTGTCATTATATGCCAATATGAATCCAACACATTAACCGTCCCAATAAAACTTACAACAGTACAAACAACAAACATACAAACTTTTCATTTATTATATTTGTTGGATAACACTGGTTAAACTATGACTTTTACCGGGATAAAAAGTACTCTATGTATTATTTCAGGTTATAGAATATCTGTATGCTAAAGTTCATTCAAATCCGTTCAGCCGCTTTCGCGTGGTTGAGTAACTAACATACAAACTTTCCATTTATTATATGTATTTGTAGGATAACACTGGTTAAACTATGACTTTTAACGGGATAAAAATACCCTATGTATTATTCCGGGTCATAGACTATCTGTCTGCCAAATTTCATTCAAATCCGTTCAGCCGTTTTTGCGTGATTGAGTAACAAACATCCAAACATACACACTTTCACATTTATTATATCAGTAGCATTTATGTGATGTAAATATTCATCTTTGATCCCACAATTACAATTTATGTAGTAGTAGTAATAGTATATATAGTAAGTTACTTGATATGTCGTCAAATAGTTCATTAGCTATTTAAACAAAAAACCTTTATCTGAAGACCTTTGCATAAACTTCATGTTGTCAATCATAAGAAAATAATTTTAGCAATAACTTTTAATTCATGACATAAATAATGCAAACGATTTTATGATTCTTATAGTTAACTCGGACCCTCAGATATACCAGAGAAATTCATAGACTTATCACTTCATCTGACGACAGTAACAACCCTCGTTGCAAAGGCATCATTAGACGATATAAGACCATTAGCAGTCCTTTCTCTTAGCATTCATGGAAGGGTTAAATCAGCCCTCGGATCACAATGGCTTTATTCTATTACGAGCCGCTTACACGCGCGATGTAATAAATATGAATGTTGAACAACGTGGATTATGCTCCTTTGCCGGAGGGTCAAAATATTTGAATATGCGTCAGAACAATTTGTGAAGGGTTAATTGGTAGTTACGAGTTGCTGTACAAAGTCCCGTGCGGTTCCACAGTCTTATAATGAACTTGTAAATATTATTGCAAAGCTGTGAATCTATGAATGAATGAATTAATACTTCATTGCACTTTACGTCGTATACTAACGAGGTTAATTAATGTCACAATTCATTTTCTGTTCAGATGGACAAAAAAGTACCATTTTAGATAGTGCCAATAGAAAAAATGATCTACCACTGAATTATAAATACTTATTCGGTACTATATAATAAAACTATAGATAGGTATATAAAATAGTAAATAAATACATACAAAACAACCTTTGTATCAGTTTTCATTGTATTTTGATTTGTATCATAAAATTGATTTCTGAAATCTAAGCAACTTGTCATGGTCTTTTTAATCTTTATATTTATTTATAGTTACAATACATACATAGACTTTATTTTTTTTAAAACGTGCTAAAAACTTTTGTAACAAGAACTGTCTGAATATGATAAATAAATAAAATAAAAAAGGCTTTTTTTTAGAACTGACTACACTGTTAGCCTTAGGGGCCCTATCCAAAAACAGAGCCGCTGCGGCTTTTACAACTTCACCGAACTTGGGGGCGAGCGTATAGGGCACTCAGCCGCGGTAAAAAGCCATCATAATAAGGCTATTAATACAAACTCCTGTTTCTACAAATTTCTGTTTCTTTGAATGAGATTTTTGTGTTCTACCATTTACTCTATCTTGGTATTGTTAATCTACATGTGGAAACTTTTAAATGACCTTTTATTCATTCTATCTACACATGTAATTTTATTATGTACATAGATAGCTGTACGTTTTCTTAAAATACATATTAAAATGAAATAATACAAAATATCATCCAAATCTCCACACTCCAAGAATAAAATAGTCAGTCACTATCAATGCCTTAGTTTCGAGGCTATGTTTTATACGACAGAAATGTTTCATTTCGAGTGTTATTTATTGAATATTTTCTAAATTTTTTGTCTTATTTTTAAAAATTCATAAATATTTTTTTTTTTAAACTATGCTTATTTTGGCGCATTTAGTAAGGGGTAAAGTTGTGACGGAGGTACGAAATGATGAAGTTAGCCATCAATGATAAAAATGTGAGTTCATTGTAGTAACTTTTTTTGTTAATAAGTACTCATGGCTAACTTTATCATGTTGTTGGCATTCTGAGAATGTATCTATTAGGATAAAGTAAGAAGTTATTATTAATTTCTGTACTTTAGCTCTAATTATAAATATAAAATAATATAATAAGATAATAATAATATGACTACATTAATTGTATCTTAGACGTAAAAAGAATAAAATGTGAAATGTACAACATTGCTTATTGTATTTTATTCGTTCATTTACTAAAACATCGTCCATATCAAAAACCTAATTAATAATTTAACAAAACGTTATCAAAAATAATCATCAGTATATCAAAAATAATAGCTTGCATTTGAAACATCTCTTTTATCTACTTTTATCATTTACAGACCAAACGTCAAAAGTCGATTTATTCGTAGGGTTCTCATGTTAGTCGCCGGCTGCGGATGCAGCGGCGAAATTTATCATGAGTATATTTGTGAACCAATGTATCAACTAAAGTTTCCATATGTTGAATACACGTACTAGGTAGGCACTTTAAAACATTGAAAATGTAAAACATCACAAAGACAACATTGATTTGAGTGCTCTCAAAACCCCCGCCAAGTCCGCCATTGCAGTCCGACTGGTTCCAGTATAATTAGAGAATCAACGTCAGCCATAGCTAATTACAAAGGGCTGAATGGGGCTTTGCCTAGTGAAAAGAGTAAAAAAAAAACAATTATTTACGATACAGTGGCCGTCGGAGTGGCCCGGTGTGCCGTGTCACATCTGTTCAGAACTTACCCCGGATTATAGTGATAATTATTTTGTGAATGTAATTATCCGATTTTGAGATAATAATAGTAGTTTTTATTTAGCAGATGCCAATATTTTGGAAGAATGTTTCACACTTTTATCAGTTCTATACAATTTATTTTTCGAGTTACATAGATATAGTTATTTTATTCCTTTTAAGGACTGATAAAATAAAAGATACGAGCAAATCAGTTTATTTATTAAAAGTATATTGAAGCAATGATGACCGAGTTTGTAGAGTGTACGGACTCCGTGTCGATCGACGTAAGTTCGAATCCTTGCAATGAGCTTCAGCTTTCAGTGAATGAAAACATATTATGTTCACTCTGGTTTTGTCTTTGAAGTAGATTTTCATTTTATTCTGTTGTCGCAAACGTCTTAGCACCGTAACATTTTTAATTATAAAATGGAGAATAAAGCTGTATTGAAAAATAAAATTGTTTACTATGCTTACTGTGTTATACATTTTATGAGTTAAAATGTTTGTTTAAATAAATCAACCCTTTAGGCGATACTGGGTAAATAAGCGATAACGACTGACCACGACTTGTTATAAACAGTATACTCAAAGCACTATCGTTTATAATAACCGGTCATTATAATAAAAATCATTACGTTACCGGTATGGCACGAACGCATCTGCTTCATATTTGCATAGCCGCTGATTGGGATGCGAGATTAATTCCTATAATATTTTTTGCCTTTGAACATCATTTAGGTGCAATCGGGCGGGTGAAGAAAAAAACGATCATTATCATACTTCAGCCCTTAAGCTATTTTTTCAGACGTCAAACAAAGGGTGCTTGTGTGTTATTTAGGTTAGGGGCGATAATGTAATGCAATTAATTTTTTTTTTCTAGGAAAAACTTCGTCATTTATTATTCAAATCCGCCAGCTGAACCAACGCAGGATATTGTAACTATGTATTGATTAGTCTAATTTTTTTATTCGCAGTATAAACTTCGTAGTAGGTTATTAATTAATCAACAACGTTTTTTTGTACTTATCATTATTAATTAAAACGAATCCAATGTGCTTAAGAATCATCAAATAACTGTAATCAAATAATCTTCCCCGAACACAGACTTTTAAATTATCTTTATTTGAAGAATTATTTCATTTAATCTTGTAAATCCAAATCATCCATTATCATCAGTTTACACGAACATCTTTCAATAAAAACGCAATAGTGCTGGCTGTGTCTCTCTATCATTACACCATACCCTTTCTGGAATAAGTAAAAGTAAATACCAGTTTACTCTATTTCTTTCAAAGTTCTTTCACCTGAGGTTCATATTTTTTACAGTAGTATGGCGAAGTGGCATTACTTTGTCACAGTGCAATCCAAAATCAATGGCATCCACCAAGGGATCAAAAATCTGTCATCGCTGCCACATTGGCCTGTAAACCTCTCGATAGCAGAATATACTACTGACTTTTGCTGATCCCAAATTACGACAAACCCAAAGAGACTGTGTTGGTTTTACCACCATGTGCCATTAAACCTTTTTGACCCTACTAATAAACGTTAATTACTATAAGCAATGCTCATTCTGTAGCTCTGATATCTTTTAACAATATGGATTAGACAAAGAGGAAAACACTTTTATCTGTGTTTAAATTTTGAAAGATATTTATACGTAAGGCCATTTATGTAACATCGGTTCAAGTGCTTCTTATCCCACCGGTTACAACTTTACTACGTAACTATTATATATTACTAGCCGGTACTCGCGACTTCGTCTGCGTATTATTGGATTTACACAGATAGATCTCGGAACACGACAAACCAAAAGAAAATCATGGATGGGTTTGTCACTATATGTATGGTCGATGCGATCTCTATCACCCCGCTATATTACTGTATATGCACCTGCTGATTTCGGAACACGACAAAGCAAAAGAAAACCCTACATGAGTTTATCACCGTCTGTATGGTATTGTCATTATATGCCAATATGAATCCAACACATTAACCGTCCCAATAAAACTTACAACAGTACAAACAACAAACATACAAACTTTTCATTTATTATATTTGTTGGATAACACTGGTTAAACTATGACTTTTACCGGGATAAAAAGTACTCTATGTATTATTTCAGGTTATAGAATATCTGTATGCTAAAGTTCATTCAAATCCGTTCAGCCGCTTTCGCGTGGTTGAGTAACTAACATACAAACTTTCCATTTATTATATGTATTTGTAGGATAACACTGGTTAAACTATGACTTTTAACGGGATAAAAATACCCTATGTATTATTCCAGGTCATAGACTATCTGTCTGCCAAATTTCATTCAAATCCGTTCAGCCGTTTTTGCGTGATTGAGTAACAAACATCCAAACATACACACTTTCACATTTATTATATCAGTAGCATTTATGTGATGTAAATATTCATCTTTGATCCCACAATTACAATTTATGTAGTAGTAGTAATAGTATATATAGTAAGTTACTTGATATGTCGTCAAATAGTTCATTAGCTATTTAAACAAAAAACCTTTATCTGAAGACCTTTGCATAAACTTCATGTTGTCAATCATAAGAAAATAATTTTAGCAATAACTTTTAATTCATGACATAAATAATGCAAACGATTTTATGATTCTTATAGTTAACTCGGACCCTCAGATATACCAGAGAAATTCATAGACTTATCACTTCATCTGACGACAGTAACAACCCTCGTTGCAAAGGCATCATTAGACGATATAAGACCATTAGCAGTCCTTTCTCTTAGCATTCATGGAAGGGTTAAATCAGCCCTCGGATCACAATGGCTTTATTCTATTACGAGCCGCTTACACGCGCGATGTAATAAATATGAATGTTGAACAACGTGGATTATGCTCCTTTGCCGGAGGGTCAAAATATTTGAATATGCGTCAGAACAATTTGTGAAGGGTTAATTGGTAGTTACGAGTTGCTGTACAAAGTCCCGTGCGGTTCCACAGTCTTATAATGAACTTGTAAATATTATTGCAAAGCTGTGAATCTATGAATGAATGAATTAATACTTCATTGCACTTTACGTCGTATACTAACGAGGTTAATTAATGTCACAATTCATTTTCTGTTCAGATGGACAAAAAAGTACCATTTTAGATAGTGCCAATAGAAAAAATGATCTACCACTGAATTATAAATACTTATTCGGTACTATATAATAAAACTATAGATAGGTATATAAAATAGTAAATAAATACATACAAAACAACCTTTGTATCAGTTTTCATTGTATTTTGATTTGTATCATAAAATTGATTTCTGAAATCTAAGCAACTTGTCATGGTCTTTTTAATCTTTATATTTATTTATAGTTACAATACATACATAGATTTTTTTTTTTTTTAAACGTGCTAAAAGCTTTTGTAACAAGAACTGTCTGAATATGATAAATAAATAACATAAAAAAGCCTTTTTTTTAGAACTGACTACACTGTTAGCCTTAGGGGCCCTATCCAAAAACAGAGCCGCTGCGGCTTTTACAACTTCACCGAACTTGGGGGCGAGCGTATAGGGCACTCAGCCGCGGTAAAAAGCCATCATAATAAGGCTATTAATACAAACTCCTGTTTCTACAAATTTCTGTTTCTTTGAATGAGATTTTTGTGTTCTACCATCTACTCTATCTTGGTATTGTTAATCTACATGTGGAAACTTTTAAATGACCTTTTATTCATTCTATCTACACATGTAATTTTATTATGTACATAGATAGCTGTACGTTTTCTTAAAATACATATTAAAATGAAATAATACAAAATATCATCAAATCTCCACACTCGAAGAATAAAATAGTCAGTCACTATCAATGCCTTAGTTTCGAGGCTATGTTTTATACGACAGAAATGTTTCATTTCGAGTGTTATTTATTGAATATTTTCTAAATTTTTTGTCTTATTTTTAAAAATTCATAAATAATTATTTTTTTAAACTAGGCTTATTTTGGCGCATTTAGTAAAGGGTAAAGTTGTGACGGAGGTACGAAATGATGAAGATAGCCATCAATGATAAAAATGTGAGTTCATTGTAGTAACTTTTTTTGTTAATAAGTACTCATGGCTAACTTTATCATGTTGTTGGCATTCTGAGAATGTATCTATTAGGATAAAGTAAGAAGTTATTATTAATTTCTGTACTTTAGCTCTAATTATAAATATAAAATAAGATAATAATAATATGACTACATTAATTGTATCTTAGACGTAAAAAGAATAAAATGTGAAATGTACAACATTGCTTATTGTATTTTATTCGTTCATTTACTAAAACATCGTCCATATCAAAAACCTAATTAATAATTTAACAAAACGTTATCAAAAATAATCATCAGTATATCAAAAATAATAGCTTGCATTTGAAACATCTCTTTTATCTACTTTTATCATTTACAGACCAAACGTCAAAAGTCGATTTATTCGTAGGGTTCTCATGTTAGTCGCCGGCTGCGGATGCGGCGGCGAAATTTATCATGAGTATATTTGTGAACCAATGTATCAACTAAAGTTTCCATATGTTGAATACACGTACTAGGTAGGCACTTTAAAACATTGAAAATGTAAAACATCACAAAGACAACATTGATTTGAGTGCTCTCAAAACCCCCTCCAAGTCCGCCATTGCAGTCCGACTGGTTCCAGTATAATTAGAGAATCAACGTCAGCCATAGCTAATTACAAAGGGCTGAATGGGGCTTTGCCTAGTGAAAAGAGTAAAAAAAAAAACAATTATTTACGATACAGTGGCCGTCGGAGTGGCCCGGTGTGCCGTGTCACATCTGTTCAGAACTTACCCCGGATTATAGTGATAATTATTTTGTGAATGTAATTATCCGATTTTGAGATAATAATAGTAGTTTTTATTTAGCAGATGCCAATATTTTGGAAGAATGTTTCACACTTTTATCAGTTCTATACAATTTATTTTTCGAGTTACATAGATATAGTTATTTTATTCCTTTTAAGGACTGATAAAATAAAAGATACGAGCAAATCAGTTTATTTATTAAAAGTATATTGAAGCAATGATGACCGAGTTTGTAGAGTGTACGGACTCCGTGTCGATCGACGTAAGTTCGAATCCTTGCAATGAGCTTCAGCTTTCAGTGAATGAAAACATGTTTGTTTAGCATGGTGGTAGGGCTTTTTCTAATGCCCGCCTAGCTAGCTACCATCCTCAAGTTGAAAATCTGTTGCCATACAACAATAGGTGTGTTCCGATAGATGTACTTGAGAGCCAGTCTTCCGCAAGGCTTAGCGTGCTACCATCTTAGGTCACATCGTCACTCAAGATCAGGTGAGATTGTGAACACAACGTTAAACCTATAACAATAAAACCGTTAAAAAGGATTAGGTAATACGCTACGCAATGGTGATATAAAATGTCTGCATTAAAAAAAAAATGTTGTAGGTACTTATGAGTTTCTGGCCTTGTATTGTAAATGTATCTCATACGAATTAGTACGAGTAAGTGGACTGACAAAAATTAAAGGAATAATAGTACATTATGGTACAAGTGTGTAATGTTGGTGATTACCGCTGAGGCGCCATTGAGACCCGAGCCGTCAGGTGAGGGTCTTAAGAGAGCCGAGGACGGTAATCACCAATACACACGTGTATCATACGACGTTTTTCAACACACTTGTGAAGAAAATAATAATAAAAAATCATTTTTCCTTGGAGTTTTCAGGTAGTAAACTTTGCATAACGTTAAGGGCTTCACATCTTATATCGGGCGGTGTACAACATAAATCATTTTCTTCATAACTAGTACTTGTAGACATTTTAATTAATAAATAACTAAAATTTCAACAGTGACAACGAGTTGTGAATTTTTTTTCCCTATGGCGGGAAAAATTAATCAGTTTGCGCGCGCATCTAACAATGGCGATCGGCCATAGACTAAAGGAATGAGATTTCTTTTTTTTTGGCTTTCCGCAGATAGCGTTTTAGCCACGTATAAAATGGGGAATTTAAAGTTTTCTTTATTACAGAGAAAACAAAAGTTATATTTGAGTGAAAGTTTTATTTATTAAACACGTACAAGTTGAAATTATCTATTTAAATACGAAGTTGTATGAAATGAGCAAGCAATAGGTACATTAATTTATTTGTTCTATTGATCTTTATCTTTTTTGTATCGAAACTTTTTTAAGAACAAAGCAACTCGACCAATAAAATAAAAAAAAAACTCTATAACTCACTTGTGAATAATAGTAATGAAAAAGTCACAGTTTGATTACAGGTGTCATTATGTGCCTAATTGCGGTGATATTAAAGCCACTTTATGAGCAAGTGTGTTGAAAAAATACTTTTTTCCTTTTTCTTTATTAACTTTATTATTTATTTATTACTATTAACTTTTCGATGTTTATAGAATTGAATGTACCCAAATGCAGTCAGCAAACTTAATTTGATTAATGTAATGTTTGTTTAAACAATGTTGAATTATTTTTACACAGTTTAAAAAATATTGTAACATGGTAAAAAAAAAACTTTACTATCACAGATAGCTAACTTCATCATGTCGCAATTCAGTCACATAATTTTACCCTCTAACATAACATAAAATACCATCACGTCAATATTCCCTGAAGGGTTAGACAGAGCTGCACTAATGTGCATCCACAGTTCGCCGGGTATGTTTTTAGGTCCCATGTAATAGGATGCAAGCCTATTGACATTAATCAGGCACAAAGCCAAACTCTGAGCTGCTACTGAGAATTTCATAGAAAAACTCCATAGCTTTTGCTCGACCTAGGCCTCAAACCCAGGAGACCTCGAGCATAGCAGCCCCTAAACTCTCTACCCTCTACAAAACGCACCAAAAGAGTATAATTACACCAAGGGAGTAGTAAGGAAAAAAGTAGAAATATAAATGTTGTTTTTATTCTTCTCTTCAAAAATAAAATCTGTTTAGTTGTTTTTAAAAAGAAAAACACAATTTAACTGTAGCGAGATGTTTACCCCCAACTTCAACGAACCACGCAACCAGAGGGTTCTTTTGTTTCTCTGACTGTAAAAAGAATTAAAGGTAAAGCGATGGTATCGCTTTCAATGCTTATTGTAATCACTGTAATTCTACTAATTGTTGCGTCGAGGGGGCTCAGCAGCTTTGTTTCGAGTGCAATATTCACTTTGACTGTTTAAGCGACATATTGAAATTGAAGTACGCATTTTTTGTATGTGCAAAAAAACGTTATTGAATCTACCACTGTGTTATTCAGTATGTATCTATTTGTTTATTTATTAAACGAGATTTTTAGTTGTGAACAAAATACTGGATATTTTACTTAAAAAAAACTTTGATCTCAGTTCAAACCGATATTTGAAGTTATCCATTTGCTAGATTAATATTTTTCAACAGCAACAGGATTTTATTATATTAATGGGATTTTATATAGAGTTTTTCATTTAGTGGCAGACGCAGATTGTTTAGCCTAATGAATTATTTGTATCTTAAATGACGTAATTTGTTTTAATTTAGTAATTAAGTAAGTAATTTAGTAATAGTTGTCATTATTTACAATAAACTCAACACAAGGTGACAAGCTGAAATCTGGTAAAAAGTATTTGATTTCTTTAATTTTTTTTCGGTTATTTCCTTGTACCTACTGATAAATCTCAAAAGTCCCTCGACTGCTTGAAGTTAGTTTTGTTACATGTTTTAGAGCTCTATAAAATAGGATTCATTAAAATCTTACCTTTATATATTAAGCAAATATGTGCTTGGTAATTTGGTACATTGTGGGTGTAGTATAGTTATGCGAGTACTAAATGCCCTATTCAGTATACGATAAAATGACTCTATTGTACCAGATAGTAAGCCAGTACGATACTAAAAACAAAGCAACCATCGAGAGATCGGCAATACATTGACGGTCACCGCTGTCCGCGGTAGCTGGATAACCAGACGATCCCGAAAAAAGTCACAGTGATGAGTTTTCACCCTGTGCTTTTATTCGTAATCATTTAGAATACGCTTCTCAAGTGTGTAACCCTAATTTTAACGTATATCTCGTATTGAACGCATCCAGAAACGTTTCCTTCGATATCTACAATTCAGAACCTGTTTTTATTTACCCAATTATATAGAGCGATGTAAATATTTTCATTTTCTTCCATTCTATTATAGACAAAATTAATTTTTAATCAGGGTGTGCAAACAATTTAGTTCTTTAGACGATAGTGTTGATCTAATTTACTACAAGTGTGTCTTCCCTACGACGTAGTTTATGCAGAGGCTTCTTGACTAAATTTTGTAATCATTTTAGTTTGTGTTAAGTTTTGTTTCTCTTCGTGGCTGACTCTTTCTTTTTCGTTTATACTTATCTTCTCTATTTGTGAAAACTTATAATTGGTCTTTTATTTCGATTATTTTTACTACTATTTCTATAATCTGTATGTTTTCCTAACAATGTAAAATAAATAAATGTACATGGTGGTAGCAATCAAGTCGAGTACAGATTGGGATCTGATTACTTTATTATTATTATTACAACCCGCTTGATTATTGGATATACACCAGCTGATCCCGGAACGCGACACACCTTAGTGGGCTACTATGGTGGGTTTTAGATCTGGTGTATGGTAGTCATGATATAATCAGACACGTTTTTCGTGTCCCACCATCCTGCAAATTATGGTAATATAATATTACTAGCGGTGTGCCCGCGGCTCCGCACGCGTTTGTCACTACGCAGTAGTTATTTACATGCCGTAATTTAATTATTACTCATATCGTTGACAATTCATTTGCCATATAAAATACGAAATGGGATGTATTTCCCGTGTACAATTATCATCAAAATCTGTTAAATATTATTTTTATATTCTACGATTTCTTATGTATTATTGACAATTCTTATAGCCTTTTAATTATAGTATGATGTATTCTTCCCGTCTGCAAAGTTTTATAAGAATCGGTTGAGAATTGATGAAAATTTAAATTTAATTAACTTAAAGTAATATTAACAATTGATATAATCCATCAATAATGTAATTACTTACTTATATTTCTCGTGTACAAAATTTCATCAAAATCGGTTAAGAATTAATGGAAATATTATTTTTTACGATTTCTTAAAGTAATATTGAAACTTATTATACTTTATCGATTGAAAATTTCATAAGAATTGGTTAAGCCGTATTTGAGTCAAATCCAGACATACAAACAGATAGACAAAAAATATTTTAATGGGATTTTTGTGGTTAGAATCGTTCACATAGTATGCCTAACGGGAAACTTGGACAAAAAATTAACTGTACCGACATAACTATAGATTTAATAATATAGATAACATAATTGGTACCTACTAATATATCTATCCGGACGATGACAAACTGTTTGGATTATCAAAATGTTACACTACGAATAATTTGAAGCACAATTTAGGTTCATAATTCGACATAAACGTGGTGTAAAATCCATATAAGTTCAAAAGGGTTTCAATTTTAGCATTCATACCGTAGTTTAATTACATATTCGTATGCAAATGCGTATGCGAGTGCCGCAAAGATTCGTCCATGGTAGTGATGTGAATTAAGTCTAAATCAAATATTATATTACATTTGATAATATAATTATTATGAGTGCTGTAAAATAAATTAATATACATATCTTACTTTTTGAAAATAATCAAACACTAAAGTGGATGTTGGCCTATATAAATAGCCGTAAAAAAAATTATAATTTTTCAAATAACTTCATATTTACACTCGTTTTACTGCTCGGTGAAACTGTAAAATCCATCTAAGGCTAGAGTTTTCTTGGGCCCTTATGGCTAACAGTGTAGTCAGATTAAATTAAAATATAGAAAAGCTAATTTTACCAGTAATATACTATTTTTTATCCGACTGCCAAAAATCGAACTATTTCTTTGGCACGCTCTGTAGCCTAAGCTTTATTATACCATGCGAGTTTTCGTTACATTCGTCTTAATTGTGGAAGTGACATATGCTAATATAGTATTTAAGTACGATGTCTGAGAATCAAATAAAAAGTAAAAATAGAATTTTAGAATTGAAAATATTTTTTATTCGTGTTTTTGTTGCAGTCGGGTTTTTTGTTTCTTTATTTCAAATTAGTTTTAATTCATGACATAGAGATGAGTACCTAGTATTCTACATTTATAGTAGTGGGACAAAATAACGAACTAAGGAAGTAGAGGTATGAAGTAAACCAGCACCACTCCAATCTACTTTATTTTTTGGTACTTCTACTTCGTAGCTCTTCTTCGTAACTATCATCAATCTTGCTTCTCCACTTCTTCGCTCCCCTGTGTGTTTTTTTGCACAGCTCTAGTGAACAAAAAGAGTTATCCTGTATCAGTTTAAGAAAAAATACCTGAACAGAAGTGAAACATTATGATGAGGTGTATTTATATTTATGTTAACATCCAATCAGTCAGTCCGTATTACGTCACACAATATATTACAAGTAAAAAACTTGCTTATTGCAATCAATACTTGCAGTTATTATTACGAATATAAAAACATATTAAATCTTTTCAGATGTTTTAATATTAAGTCGCTACACGATATATGCAATAATACGGAGTAATAAAACGAAAATAATATAGTAATCATATAAAAGTTTTTTATTTGTTTAGTATATATACAATCATTAAGACGATTAGATATTCATATCCTGTTCTTTTAAAATAGTAAAAATTATTGTATTACGAAAATCCAATAAACATGGTAGGCACATCACTAATCCACATATTTAACCAGTTAACATGCATTCATGCGTGCCTCTGTACATGGCGGTACTGTAATTAGCACTCGTATGAATAGAAATATTTTTTGCTGCTATCGATGTGGACTGAATATAAAGTGGAAGAATTAATGCGTCAAGCTTATGTTTTGATAAATAAATCTTTTAAGCGGCCCCTTCTAATTCAAATACCGTATACATACTATATTAAAATATCTACAACGTTATTCTGAAAAGAAGAAAAAGAATAGCTATAAAAAGCAAACAGCTCTAAAGTACAGCAAACAAAAAAAAATTAAATACTCTAAGAACATCAAGACAAATATAACCTTTTTTGTACAAACATAGAAATGTTTATGTGGGCTTAATTTCCAAAGTGTAATATACACCGGCATAATTGTTGTCAACTTTGGTTACTTTTTTATAAAAATAAGTTTTTATGCACCGATACCGCTATAAATGTAGGCGATCGGTTTTGTCGTCGACAATCCTGTAGGTACGAGGCTAAACCAAACGTTGTGCTTCGAGCAATAAAATAAATCTTCTTTTAACAGATACACCCGATCCCTACACGACCTCGAGCCTTCGTTACGGGCTTAATTAAAAAACAAAATCAATTTTATTAATTGGAAGTGTTAAAAACGGGCGGAAGAGACGTTCGGGGCTCGTATCTCGCTCGTATCTTTTCTTTAATCCGACAGAGAATGTGTTATTTTTACTCTTCACAGTGGATTTCGAATAAATTTTATCGCTCGGGACTAATTTGGTTACAAATTTATTTGGATGCGGGATCGTTAACAAGAGGAGTACATATACACGGTTATCTGGACTGCACTTTTTAGTACCCAGGCTTGGCCGTTATAACAATATATCGACACTTGAAACTTGATAAAATGAAGACGACGCAACGCTTAGGATTAAATAATACGATTTTTTTAAGAGCTTCGCGTTGAGATGAATAAAAATTTTATTGTTACGATTACCTTGAGTTTTTTTAAGTAATGTAAAATATATCGCAGCCATTGGGTTTATTAATATGAATTGTTTTTGTTATATATCTTTAACGGAACATAGGACATTGTCATTCGAACATCGAGTTTCAATAAAGGAAAAGTAAACCCTTTATTTAGGAGGAAGCATATAGTATCATAAGTATTTTCACTGAGAAGTTTATTTTTGGTCAAATTTGTTGTGTCTTAATATTTCTATTTTGTCACGTCGCGTCGTAACATGCACGCATCTCCGTACATATAGTGAAATGAACTGAACTGGGTGAAGAAACAGTCACGGTGACAAAAGTCACCCGTGCTAGCTCTCACTATGAGTTACCCATTTGTAATTCAGTATTTGTAAATTTGTTTGTAATTCAGTTTTTTTAATGAAGACGTCATCTAAATAAAACCGTAGTTCATTTTGTAGTTACTTGTAAGATCAATTTTTCCAAGATTCTGATAGATATTTATTTTAAACTACAATAATGATCACGAAAATAATTTATTTTTTGTCTGCTTATACGTCCAGATATAACTCAAAAACAGTTTCATCGATTTGTATGACATTTTGTACAAGGGAAGCTTATATAATTCCTCAATATAAATTAGAATTCATAGAATTTCAAAACTAAAAATCGTAAAAATACGTAAAATATTGTTTTACAACCGATTTATATAAAAGTTTTGTAGACGTGATGCACACGTAATGTCGTTATTCCTAGGCTAAAAGAATTGTCAATAAAACTTTTAAAAACAAAAAAGTTACAATTTTATAAATTTGTATACGCGAAATATATTATGTCAATCCTCAAATGACACAAGTCAATAGTCAATAATATGAAAAAAATAGAATTACAAGTTTGAAAATAATTAATGAGTAAAAAACGCGTGTGAAGCCGCGGCCGCGAGGTATGTATTGCTAGTTACAATGTAGAATGATAATTAATTTGCACCGACATGCTTTGTGATTACTGATTAGTATTTTGAGTAAATTTCAAATATTCTGTAAGCTATAATGAAGGTAAAAAATAATAGTAATATTTAATAATGGGTGAGCTATCTTAATCCATTACACAATAGATCCAATATGGTATAGATTTATTGACAAAGTAATTATTTTAATAGTATGATTGCAAAACAGAGTATTTCTTTTCTAAAAACTAATTTTAATTAAAACGAACAAAATTCGTATTCAATAAACATTTTCAAAATAGCATTTAATAATGTAGTGACAAAGTCATTGACTCTCAGGTATGCGCATTAACTCTTCACCGCATTCCGTTCCGATAATGTTCAGTGAATTCCTAAATAGCCGTTAAAATTAATAGCTCTATTTAGCCACTACACGACAGCGACAGCTTCACCGCTGTGCTGTTTATGCGAAGATACCTTCCGTGCCTTTGTTTTATTTGTAGTGATTTTGCCTTCACGTATTTTTTGTTACAAACATCGAATAAGTGTATAAATTCCTATACGTTATTTCTACTTAAAGAAATAATAATTATGAAGACTTCAAATTTTATTATGATTTTCATAAAATTCAATTAAAAGTTCAAACAATACGAAAATAAGATTACATTTATTAGAGGTCTTATTGTCTTTATTACGTTAATATAGAAACTTGATTATTACAGATGTACAAGGTTATTGATTTATTTTATTCCATATTAATCTCAACTTTCAACCTCAAGCGTTTTTCGAAAAAAGGGATCTTGACACACTGACACCTAGATCGAAGGACAAAGTAGCCATCCTATAAAGGTTCCGTTTTTATATTTTATGTATAGAACCGTAAAAAGATTCCGTTTATAACCCCAAAACTTTACGTTTCAAATATCTCCACTTCTTTGTCAAGTAACGTATGTGTCGAGACGTTCATTCCTATTATTATATAATTGAATTATACATAGATAAATAAATTCAAAGTGAGATCTTTGAATTCTTAAACCGTGTCTTTAGTAGAGATAACAAATGGTAATTTTTCCACATAGCAAGGTAACCGGTTATAAAACAAGACCGATGTAGACGAAATCTATTGTAAAGGGAACAATGGTGTGGACACGTCGTAAAATGAAACAATGCGAAGATAGTTCATAAAGCAAAAACTAGAAGTGATATTATTGTGGAAATTATTTTAATTTGTATAATATTGTATAATTGTAGAAATTCCAAAAAAAGTGGTAATCGGTTGGAGCAAGAACCAGGGATTATGGTGGGTGTCGGAGACATTCCAACCGTAGTTCCTCTAATTTAGCGACCGTTTGTCCTGAAGTATGGGGTCTAGCGTTTTTCTGAAGCAGCAGTGGACCAGACTCGGTTGTTTAACGGCTAGCTATTCCATCATAGCTTGCAATTGTTGACATTACAAATCTACCGTTATCATCTGGCCAGATTTTAGGAAGCTGTAATATATGACACCAGCACTGGTCCACCAAACACTCACCAGTACCTTTTTCTGATACAACTTTTGCTTGGGACAGGATTTGGCCGGTTCTCCTGGTTTAACCACTGTGATGAGCGTTTCCGATTATCGTAGAGGATCCATTTTTCATCATAAGTAACAATACGATTCCAAATTCCCTCCTTATTGTGACGATTAAGTAATGTAACGCAGCACGCAATGCTTGTATGTTGGTGTGCTAAAGTCAATTCATGCAGTACCCATTTCACTTTTTAATTTGTTTCAAGTGAATTGAAATCGTTTTATCGCTCACACCGAAGCTTGCCACTAATTCTGACGTGGTTTACGATGGATCCGTTTCCACGATCGACTTTAATTCTTCATTATGAATTAGGGTCCCGTTCACAAGGTTTGTTTCGTAGGTCAAAATTTCCAGAACGAAAACATTGGAACCAAAAACGTACCGTGCTTTCTTTTACAGTAGCTTCCCCATATGCATCATTAATCCTTCGAGCTGTTTCTGCAGCGCTGATGCCACAGTAGAACTCATATTTGTAAACAACGCGATATTTTAAGTTATTCATTTTTTGAAAAAAAAAAATTACACACTAAACAAGAAACACAAATAGATAAACCAATTTGAAATAAATTGAATTTGGAATTCCTAACCAAACGCCCAGATATTTGAGATCAAAGTGGACAGTTCAATATAAAGCCAATTTCATATGTAAGGATCTAATACTTAGATACTAAGTGGAATATTAATGTGTTATAATATAGTAATTACCATGTAATAATTGTTGATTATTTAATTACCGTACGGAAGTTTTATTTTTCTTGTTTGCTGTATTGTTTGCTTCAATAGATTACTGCAATAGTTTGCTGCGATAGATACACAAAAGCAAAGGCACGATTATTCAGTTAACTGAGAAATATACTATGACCAAAAGTGACCTGTATATTTGAATAATTAAAATTCAGAATGTTTTGGGTGAAGTACCATTTTTACAATTACTTTGTTGTATAGCCGGCATAATAATGTGAAGTATAAAATTATTTTGATTTTAAAGTTAATGAAAATGTTTTTTTCTTGTGATTCAAGTGTTGGATATTGTCATATTAAGTTTTAATTTTATGTCTATGGTATTCAGAATAAACAGATCACGCGGTATCGGAGTGTGGGCCGCCGCGCCGCTGAACACGGCGCAGCCGCGGATTGTAACTCTTTGGATTGGTGTGACATTTACACAGGACTGTACTCCAGATAAAATTAAAAATTCAATATATCATCAGTTTACCGAACAAAATATCGCTTTAAAAACAATGGATAAAAATAACATAAAAACGAAAACCGAGATTAATTGCTGAATAGAAATAAAATTAATTTGTCATTATCTTAAAAAAAAAGTTGCACACTTATTACTTATGCACGCACGTAAAAAGTTATAATTCTTTGACATAGGAAAACAAAAGTAGCTCCAAAATATTTATCTCGCTTGCCAATATTAGGTATAATGAAGTTAGCCATCAATGATATTAATTCAAACTCATTTTACTGATTTTTATTCAGATTTTGATTTTGTAAAAATAATTTAACGATATATAAATTAGCATTATTTGAATCAAACGCTAACTTTGTAATGTAACACTTTCATCAGATAAAGCGCGTGCAGCTCAATTTGCTCGTACCTACTCAATTTTACACTCTACAATACGCGGAAAAAAGAAACTTCAATAAAGAAAATTCTTAGTAAATTGAAGAATTGGTAATAATTATTCAAATATAGTTTCGATATAAATTCCAAATTCGTCCCCGTGTATGCGAAGTGCAAACCAATGTCGGCATAGTACTGCGGTGATATACTGCGCGGGGGCAACTCGACACCAAGCCACGTGGGACGAAGAGTCCAACCGACCCCTCACCACAAATCTATTCAAAATTTAAGTTATAATGTATCTACAAAGTAAATTATTTAAAAGAAAAGTAATGCACAGATCAATTTCTTTGGAAATATCTCTCTACTTTGGTCAGTACGACTGGTGGAATACCTTCAATCTACAGAATATCGCAGCCTATTAACTTAGTGTTGTGTTCCAGCGGTGAGTAAGGTTTCTAGAGCTGTTGCGGGTAGGGGTTCAAGGTCCGTAACGCGCTAGTTATACCTATGGTATTACAAGCGTCCATAGACTACGGTATCCATTTACCATCAGGCTGGCGGAATGCTTGTTTGCCACATTTGTTGTATTAAAAAAAAGGAAAAACACTATGTAGGGTGCAAAATAAAAGAAACCTTGTGCGATTATTATGAGTTGCGTTTCTTCTATGTATTTATTTTGTCAGAATCCATAAACGTATTGTTGGTTCTGTCGAAATAAAATAACACACTCAAAAACATAAAAATACACACACACACACATAAAAATAAGTTAACCAACAAGTTAAAACAAGTTCGTGCGCGACCGTCCTATGCTATAGACGTTGGCGGGGACGAGTTAGCATGACACTACACTATACATTACACTAAAGTAAACGGGGTATGTTATCTCGGCAGTGTTCTTGAAATAACTACCTGCAGCCGTACTATAGTTATGAACAGCTTTTTAATATTAAGGCAACTTAAGTATTTACAACTCTTTATTAGTGGGTTATATAAATTATATAATATAACAAAACTAAGGACAAGCTGTAAAAGCCGTCTGAGGCTCTGAAGCCTGACCCTGGGGTCCTTATGGCTAACAATATAGTTAGATCTAAAATATATATATAACGTACGAAATCTTATAGATAAATATTTTTTTATTGAGTTTAAGAGAAAAAAAAATCACGTGACTTACTAACATAAAGTATGGACAATGCAATAAATAGGATTTGATAAATATAAAAAAAATATTATAATAAAAATAGAATTTCTTTTTCTGTTACAAACAATTAAATATTGTACTTTGTTTAATAATATTAATATTACCTAATGTAATCCTTGATAATCTTAAGTAATTTTGCAATGTTAGTTCAGTTCGTAACGTGTACGAAGTGCGATTCGATCGTCGTGAGTTCCAATCCCTACAATGACCCTGAGCTTTCGGTTTAGCAAAATTTCGTAATGAAACCATAGCATGGTGGCACAGTCTTTTCTAAATCAGTCGCCAAACACCAAAACACCAATAGGTGTGTTCTGACAGTTGCATTTGAGAGCCAGTTTTCCACTAGGCTTAGCGTGCTACCATCTTGGGCCACATCATCACTTAAGATCAGGTGAGATTGTGGCAACAACACTAAACCTATAATGATAAAAATTTGTGAGGAAAAATTTTTTTATTAGAAATTTCATGTTATCGAACCCGATGATATTTAGATACATAATTATTAACACAGCCGTTTCTTTGAAAACTTCTTGTTCATTTTATGCCGATATAATTATATTGCCACATATAACTTAAATCTTATTTCGAATATCTAACATTTTTACCACTGATTCCCTTTTAAATACTAATAACATTAATAATTATGAACGAATTACTTTATTGCACTTTATGTCGTACACTGATCAGCTTAATGCCAAAAGACATTTACTTCCTACTAACAAAGTATTACGTTTAGTCTGTTTATTTATTTGTTGTTTTGTCTTGTCAATGTTCGATTTTATTTATTCAATTTATTATTTCCTATTTGTGTCCCAATTTTAACCGTTTAAATATTCCCTAACTTGAATGGTCCCTTTTATTTCTTTCCCATTTTTTTTTTTTATCGCAACTTCTCAATACTTTCTATATAATTCAATGTTTACTGGTGTGTCTTGTGGCGGAGTATCCAGCTTTTTACCAATCCGGGACTCGTGGTCAAAACTGGACGAGCCGAATCTTAGACAATCTAAGAGAAGGTGGAAAATTGTCTCAGTAGTTTCCGGATCACAAGCACACGAGGGCTGTTTCATTCAATAAGTCTCATTGGAAACTAATTATTTCAGTATCAAATAGGAAAGTTGCTAATAAGATAACGCTACCAAGTCATACAATATCTTGGCATCGTCCGAACAAGGTTTTGCCAAAACGCAATGAAAAGGCCTATATTTTGACAGTTTTAATTCATACTACTCACGAGGAACTCCTTTTCAATCTTATTTTTGTCAAACTCCATCAGTAACTGTGCACATTATCAATCTTTCCACATACACTACTTCGTTTTTCTCATGAGATACGCAAATCTTCTCGACGGATAGTGCCCTGAACGAAATCTTAATTCTATCTTTATATATTATTGTCGATTTAAATGACATTCACTAAAACAAGGTTTATAAAAAGGCTGAGACTGCATTGTTTGCTTCTTTCACTAAAATATTCATCCAGTTTTCGTAACTCCTTTTCTTGAATTTTGGCATAATTTTCCAATATTTGACTGTAAACTTCTTTAATATTGAACCCTGAGTTGATCCTGATTTTGCATTACGATCAACCTTTTCATTCCTCATGATAAGTAGAATTTAAAAAATTAAATAAATTTGTAAAAACTGAAGTATAATAAGTATTTCATAGGTAAGTAATAAAAGTATAGAAAAATTAATAGTATAGTAAATAAATACATAAAAAACATAAATGTAAAGCTACTTTATAATATATACAAATATTTTAAACCAATATTATAAATACAAATAGTGTAAATCATGATCACTCTATTATTTTATTACACAAATATCGGTACAGTTTTGATTTCAAGTTGGTGATGGTCTTAGCATCTTGTATATGAATTATGACGTATAATACACAAACTGAAAAATAAATATACCTAAATTCTTCATATATATACAAAAAATACATTCAGCGCACACGCAATTAAAATCTAAATTAAAACAAAAGCAACGAGAAGTGTGAATAAATAGTTTAAAGTCATAAATTACTGTTGGTGTTATCTAAGCTTTGATGTAGAAATTAACAAGCGTGTTAAATCACCGTCCAATCATTACGTGATGGTAACTTTACAGTTTAGGTCTGTTCATAGTTTGCGTTCCGATTATGTACTCATTACATCCCGATATTATAAATGCAATAATAATTACCGATTATATTAAAAGGGAAAAGAGTATCTATTCATTATTCCGGTATTATTTTAAATTATTAATGAATAAGCATGTTCTAAATAGTATTGATTATTATTGATGCGGGATTCACCGACACTTTATTTCTTTTTATAATAAAAATTTTGATATTTTACTGCTTCATTATGAAACGTAATATGTGACATTTCTTTTTTAGTATTTCAGTAGTAGCGTGTACCAATATTGCGTCTATCGACGTGAGTTCCAACTCATACATTGAGCCTGAGCTTTCAATAAAAAAGATAACATCATGACGAAACCATAACGGTAAGTTTGAAAGTTGAAAATCTATTGCCAAGCACCTATAACTTTTTTTTTTTTTTTTTATACGTGGAGAAACCCATCTTGGGTATACACCCGCCCGGGGGGACGAGTGGTTATGTGAGACTCCTACTCACTAAAACTCCACGCACCTCTTCCTGCGCTCTCTGCCTGATTAGGCTAATCTCTGTGGGAGCCGGAGGCTCTCCACTTTCCTTCCTCGCCGCCGTAAACCGATATACGGCGGCGAGCACTTCCGCCTCCAGCTCCCACGACGGGGAGCCTGCAAGAACAAAAGCCGCTCCCGCAGACACCGTCCGGTATCCGCGGACCACACTTAGCGCCACGACACGCTGCGCAGCGCGCAGGACGCGTTTGTTGTGGGCACTGAGGGTGGTCACCCAAATCGGTGCCCCGTAGACGGCCATGCTCCTGGCGACCCCCGCATACAAACGGTGGCAGCTCGAGCCTAGCAGCGCATGGGCTTTTCCTTCAATGGATGGATACGGGCCACACTCCAGCCAACAAGGAGCCGTCCAGCCTCAACCAACACCCTGGCCGCAGGGAGTGGAAGCGAGAGGTGCGCAACTCCGCGCCCCCAATTATTCTGGCGTATTTCACCAGCTCTTATCTGGGATGCGTCACAGCAGCCCTTAACTGCCACTGCCGCAACCAGCTCCTCCCTCTCCACCGTTTCGTCGATACAGACTATTCTGATGTCGGCCCTCTTTATCGGCCTGGTCACTGTCGCTACTCCAGACATCACTTCCTTCAGCTTCAGTGCCAGGCCGTCCGCCTTTTCAGCACCACTGGCACCAGGAAGCTCGATGATCCTGGGGCCAGTGGTTGTCTCCCGGACCTTTATATCTTCAATTCCTAATCCCGCAACCTGAACTGCCGCCCGCGCCCCAGTAAGAGCCGTCTTATAATCCAAACCCTTCGCCACTGCTTCAGGCTGCAATGTAATCAACACAGCAGCCGCACGTGGCGAAAAGGGTAGCTTCGCTTTGCGACTAATCTTCTTTGGAGCCGCGGGAGGCGCTGCCGCAGGTGCCGCCTTCTTTTTTTGACGACGCACCACCGTCGTCCACGCCACCTCTTCCGTCTCCATTGGGGCCTGTGAAGCAGTCGCAGTCGGAAACGCAGCCTTCTCTGTCACCGTCGACTGAGGAGCAGTAACCGGCTTTGCAGAAGCCCCAGAACTGGGATGCTGCACTACGTTCCTTGTAGGCCCCGTGTTTTTGGCACATGCAGCAGCGTTTTTCTTATCTGCCACCAGGGGCGGGCGGACCGCCGGCCTAGGAAGCAGCCGATCCTCCAAATTATCCAGGCGGGCATCTAAGATGTTGCCCACCGTGGAAATGACCGACCGCTTAATGCGCTCTTCAATTTCCTCCAGGACTTGCCGCAACTCCTGAACAGTCGGCTCTGGCGGTGATGGCAAAAACTGAGGAGGAGGACGAGCTACTGCCTTTTTGGTGCTGGCTTCACGCCTCCACGCTGCAACCTCCTCGGTCAAATCCGTTACCTGTCGGTGGAGATTGTTTTTCTCCCGCTGTAGGCGAGTCGTCTCCTCATTGACGATTCGGTCCAGGAGCGTCTCCACAATCTCCATCAGAGATTTAGCGGCCCCCTTCAAGTCCCTGATGAAGGTGCCCTTCAGGTTACCGGACTTGCTGCACACTTTCAGGATTTCGTTGACACCGCTGCCTGCCAAAGCCCTCAGATTTTCGGTGTCAAGCACTGCCATATTTATAAATTGCTCCGAGCCTTTGGCCCCTACAGTCTTCTTTAAATAAGGATGTCTGGGGAGAAGGCTCTCTGTTGGGGCCGAGCGGTCACACTAGCCATCCGCTTCCTCCATGAATTCTCGGCGAGAGACACCCGAACGGCCCGTGCCTCTCCTTGCTGTACTAACCTTCGCGGCTACTGCAGCATTTCCTCTGTCGCTGACCGCTTTCTCTGGAGAGTAGTCCCCTCCGAGTTTATGGTAAGTAGTGCATCACCAACCATGTTCTCCAAATGCACCTCTATTTCTCTCTCTTTTCTCTAGTTCCCCATTAACTCTCCAACGACGCTCTTTTCCATTAAATAGGACCGTGTACCGTCTCCTTGCCCCGAATTTGGGCGTCCCACACTTTTGGAACGACCCAGAGCACGGGCCCCTCCTCTTTTTGCCGATGTTTGGCTGGAAACGTCTACATTTTCACCCTCCTTATTTCCCTTAAAACTAAAAGTAATACTAGGATTGTTTTTAAGATTTTCGCTCATTTTTAACCCACGAGTATGGGGGATATAACGGTGCACCCAGGCAGTGCCCCTCGTACCTGGGTAAGCCTAGCATAACCCGTCAAGAGAGTTGGCCGGTTCTCTGACGGGGGCCGCACTAACGACTGATCAACCTATCAGCCATGCATCCTCTCGCGGTGCGCCGCCGCTTAGGATTGGAGTAATTTTTTATAGAGGTTGTCTTCCTCGCGGTCCGGGCGGTTAAGCCAAGACCCTCGGTCCCATACGAAGCCGCGAGACATGACCATGACACTCCGATGGGATTACGAGACGGCGGTTGTGAGTTAGGTAAGATACCCCCCTTACCTGTCTGACGGCAGTGCTAGTGCACATCAGGCCCACCTATGCTGCGTCTGTTGGCTCCCTCTGATATTCAGAGGGATGCCAGACGAAGCCCCCTTGTCAGGTATTAGCCGCCGGCCGAAAAGCGGCCGACGTTGCCCGGGATGCACCACGCGGAGGTTCCTGACTCGCACCCCAAGCACCTATACCTACGTATGTTCCGACAGCTGCACTTGAGTGGCTTTATCACTATGTGTATGTTGGACGCGATCCCTAGCACCTCGTTTTATTACTGCATTCGACCTAGTTTGAACCAGCAGTTTGTACATATATAATGTGTAAGTTATATATAGCTGTCTTTTTCCTTCTCTCTGCGTTATATCTTCTTCTCTCTTATGTATCAAAATGTGCCTAAACCTGACGCGTCCTTAAAATTTCACTCTCAATTCTCGTCCAATATTCGAATCACCGCCTAAGAAGTTTTCTAGCAGTCAATGTTAAAGTAGAGCACACAACTCGTGAAAAAAAAATTCAGGATTCTTTTCTAGAATCCTTCGCTGCTCTCGAGATCCAACTCAGTCCCTCGAATTAAATTTCCTTTTTTCCACTTGATTTAAAATATAAAATTTTTCGATAACTTTCGATAAAAAAATCATTCTCGGAAATTTATTGTCGTTAAATATAAACTGATCTTTTTTAGTACAGCGCTAAGGTTCCCGTGTTAGAAATATGACGTCACTCAAGCGGGTTTTTATCTATCAATTCGTTTGACCCCAGGGCCGCCGCCCACGAAGCATTTTATACGTTTTAATATGTTGTAGTTACAGGTGGTTCAGGCGAAGGTGATTATCAGGAAAGAAGGGACGCAATTAAACATACCAATTATTATGGTAATATATTCTAGTTGAACCAGTCGGGTTCTAAACTATAAAAACGTTCTGGCGACTGATCTTTCATAACACCCCCGATAACGTAGAAATCACGTTAAAGCCAATGACATTTTATATAATATAAACGCGTCATACGCCAACATCGTTGCACTAAAAACAGCTTAATTAAATTATACATACAACTTATAAATACTGCTTTCAGTTATATAGTACGCAAAAAAGGGAAAGAATATGAAAGACATTATATCTTTGTTGTTAGAACGAAATGAATATGTGTTTTTAAGTTGTATTGATGTGCAAACGTGACACTGGATAATACATGATGAAGAGAATGTCAGTCAAAATAGAGTACGGCTAATGTATCTACACTTATAAAAACATCTTAGGTTAAAGCTAAATATATAAGATCTAATTGTGGAGACAAACGAGAAAGTCATTTACTCGATCGCTCTTGAAACTTACAATTCTTAAAAGGTTTCAAACGTTTGACCATAATCTCACCTGTTGTTAAGTGGCAATATGGGTTAAGATGGTAACACGCTAAGCCTAGTAGGGGAACTGGCTTTCAACTGTTGCTCCTGGAACACACTTGGGGACAAATTTTCAACTCAAGTGCGGTAGTTAGCCAGGCGGGCATAAAAAATGACCTTTTTATACTACTAAAGTAGCAAACAAGCATACGGCCCGCCTGATGGTAAGTGGATACCGTAGCCTATAGACGCGTATAATACCATAGGTATCACTAGCGCGTTGCTTACCTTAAAACCCTTTACCCCAAGAAGCTCTGGAAATCCTACTCACTGCTGTAATGTAACCCAAGGTTATTTAAGGTTAAATCTCAAAAGAAATTTTATGCCCTACCACCCTGCTTAAGTTTCATTACAATGTTTTCCTTCACCGAAAGCTCAGTCATATAGCACCGACGCGATGCAATGTCCGGAAAAACTACCACCGTCTCATCATTACTGAGTTTATGGTAGATTAAATTTTAATATATTTAAATTAATTTATAATGCAACTGTCTTATTAGTATAGTGGTCGTAAGCGCGACTGCTATGCTCGAGGTCCTGGGTTCGATTCCCAGGTCGAGCAAAGTGTTATTGGGTTTTTCTATGAATTTCTGAGTAGCAGCTCGGAGTTTGGCTTTGTTCCCGATTAATGGCAATAGGGTCGTCCCTTATTACATGGAACCAAACAACATACCTGGCGAAATATTGGTGTACATTTAGTACACCTATGCCTAACACTTCGGGGATACAGGCGTGATGGTATATTATGTTAAATTTAATGTATAATTGTATGTTTATTTTTAGTACATAATATAAACCTTGTAACAGACAAGACAGTAATGATTTAGAGATGAGATTCGTGTACCCGGTGTACACGTGTGCTACATTTGGACGCTGTGGTTTGACCCTGGGTCGAACTCTCGCCCGTCGCATCATAATTACCAGTGAAATAACCTGATTGTGATCAGACACGCACACAGAGCCGGCTTTGTATTCTCCATACCAGTGTTTCTCAACTTTTAATCTTTAATTTATGTAACTTTTTTTAAATTTGAAACTTTGGAAGAATAGGGATTATAAACTTAGTAGAAGTAGATTTTTTAACTGAACGGCACGTGGTGGTGAGTGTCGTGTAATCCACAAACAACGGTGACCGTTTGTGAGAAGAATTTCATCGGCAGTTGTCGATGTCATGCCGGCTTGCTGAAATCCTGTTTAACGCCTCGTTTGAAGGAGGGATCACGTTAGCTGGGAGACTATTCTATATCTACAAAGTACGGCAAAGGTAACAGTACTTCTTTGTTTTGACGTTCATATAAATAGAAAGCATTAAATCCAGAGGAAAATCATTTATTTACAATAAAAATTGTTATACTAGTTACATGTAGCCTGTAAATATCACACTACAATGCAAAAGACTCGTTGTAAGGGAAGAGACGAGATTAATTTTATTACCACACGAAGTCAGCTCACGGCGTATTGACAATATAATACGCCGAGTAAATTGATAGCTCTGTATATATCCTACTATATTATGAAATTACAAGAAAATATAAATATGTTAAGCGTTCCGGTTTCCTCGCGATGTTTGCCTTCACCGTCGGGTTATTGGTTTCGACCCAGTAGGCAACGTACGCTAATTCCGAAAAAACCATTGGTGAATACTAAAGCTTGAATCTGTCGTTACTGGATAGTTACTTCAATGGTCTTAACAAATCAACCGTCACAACTTAAATTAAAATAGTTAAAAACGGCTACAATAAACTATAACATTCCACATAAAACACCTTTATACTCAATTAATGTGTAAAAGAGGATGAGAATGAGAGAATGAACGTAGAAATAATAACTTAAGAAATCTGAAAAAATAATGAAAACGTTTTTCTTGTTATTGCATCTTATTTGCAAACATTATCTTATACCGGCATTAGGTGTACTTTGTTTTCTTATTAGTAGAAATCTATAAATAATGGTAAGACTTATGAAATCTATAAATAGTTATAGACTATTTTTTTATTTTTTTTGTTATAACATCTTCGCGTACAATTTTGTTTCATACCATTAGGTATAATTTGTTTTCTTATACTCTAGTGAGCGAAGTTGATAACACATATAGGGTACTCACTGTACAGATAACTATTTGAAAATTTAAAAGATCAAAATATAGAGAGCTCTGTTACAAAATTTGAGAATCACAGCAACATCATTACGCCAATAGCCGAACAAGCAAACGTCCGTACTGGTAAGGCACCCTGACGTCTCTCGCATGTAGGCATACTTCACCATTTTGTCTAACCGACTGTTAAATAGCCGACTCGAGCCGTCGATACATCAATCATACAAACAAACACATATCATTTGAGTACCATTGCTTCTTTCGCTTCAATTAGATCTTTTGTAGTGCGTACATAAAACGGACACAAGTTTTAATATAAAATTAAACGCTTCATTGAACATTCCGGTGTGCATTGTTATTTGTCCATTGTGTTAGATTCACTTAAGTATATTCATTTTAAAGAAATAGTGGATCAGTGGTAGCGTGTACGGATATCGCGTAGATCGACGCGAGTTCAAATTCCTCCAATGAGCTGGCTTTCGGTGAAGGAAAATATCGCGATGAAATCATAGTATGTTGGTAGGACATTTTCTAATGTACACCTGGCTAGCCACCACCCTCAAGTAAAAAAAATATATTAGCAAGCATCTATAGGTCTGTTCTGGCAGCTACATTTAAGAGCCAATCATGTCACTGTGGTTAACATGAGGTGAGATCGTGATCGAATAATAAATATTTTAAAAAATATATGCCTTTTTAAACCATCTTTAATAACAATGTATTGGTGCTATTGTAAAAATATTGCAACACATCATGTATGAGGATACATGTCCGAATAATCAAGCAGTTTTTTCAGAAGGAGAAAGTAGAGGAACAAGCCTGCAGTCTATCTGATGTTATTGATCAGATGAATGATCGTAGTTCTAAAACCAGTCAAAAATATATTGCTACTCCTGAGAACTAAGTTGAAACGCCTCATAAACCTGTGTGTGATGATAAACCACACTCTTCAGACTAGAATGCTATGTACACAAATATTGCTGCTGTAGTCAACCTTGCGCACGTTCTATGACTATAGGCTCAGAGATCAAAGGTTAATATGTATATCACTGGGCTTATAAATCATTATTTTTCGATTTTATTAAGGCTTTATGAATTGTTATCCTATATTCCTGCCATATCCAATATTTTCTTTGACATTTTTATATACATTTGATTTTAATTATTTTTATACCTTTTATATTTTTTAATTGAAATAATTTCGATAAAAAATTTTACCCGCAATTTATTTATACAAAATTGTATTGTCTACAGTGCATGTTGTGATTACCTAAATAGGCCTTGTACTACTTATCCTTGAAACTGTATTTTTTTATATTTTTTTTATTAGATAAATAATAAATAAACATTATTCTTTTCAATCTACTTAATTTTGATTAGACTTAGATTTGATAGTTGGCCAGAGTTGAGTAAAATCTTAGCACACAAATGAGTTACATATAAGTAAAACAGCAATATCCATTTTCACTAAATAAGTTGTAGACATTTTTTTTTTGCAGTAACTGTATAGCCATCTGTTGGGATTATGGATATGTGACAGTGTATTCTTTATAATGATTGAAGATTTTATTCATTGGAAGATTTTTATTTATTGAAATAGAGTTTTCGGAACTGTGTCTTAACACCATCAAGGATCAGAGAGAACTAACTGCTTACAACTATATTTCTACAGTTTTCCTTTTTACATCGTGTAACATTTGGTGTTTATATGCAGTCTATACAATACTCGAATTCTACCTAGTTTTTATGACTCGTAGTTCGAGTGCTTTAAACTATCTTTCTCCGAAATAATAAAATAATACCTTTTTCAAGGGTAAAAATGTGTTCACCAAATGTTACTTAAAAAAGGAGAACTTTAACTTTCAGAATAAAACAAATTTAAAACATTTAAAATATGTATAATATCTCAAAGAGAATAATTTTGTAGACGAACTCAATATTTCAACACCATCACTAGTTATAAATAACTACAAATATCTATAACAATATCGTTATTTTTACATGCTGTGGAGAGAATTCTTGAATAAATTCGCTGATATTCGTAACATAGGAGTAATGAAAATATTATACCAATATTGTATAATATAGCAAAAAAATAAAAGTAAGTGCAATATAAATCGCCATTGTACATGAGTGTATCATTCAAATTTTTTGGGGTTCGATGTTTTTGATTCCCAAAGCAGTGAAGTCAGATGTCGATCAAGTTAATTGATCATTCAACATGCACCCAGATAAACGGGAAATATTTAAAGCTCGAACACTTAATCAATTTACAGTGATCGCAGCCACCGCTCAATCATTCAGTTTCATCTTAGAATAATAAAATAAATAAAAGATGAGACAGTTCTTTGAAAATGATAATTATAACGTTATTTAATTTATATCTTTCATAGTACAAATTATATTAAATTTGTTCATTTTTTTTTTTCTTCATATTTATGCGTTTTTCAAGTGACTAGGAAAAATATTCATACGCATACGTTTGAGAGATGGTAAAACTAACTTGAACGCGACCATTACACGTATAAGTGAAAAGCTCATCACAGTGATTCGCTTATGGCGTCACATATCAAGATAAACCGGTGCATATCTAGTTTCTATTTACGCACACCGGCACCGCAGCGTCGATTGACGAACTGCTTGTGAATGTTACGTTGCTTTGTTTACAAACACTTTTCCGTGCTAAATAAAAAAAAAATGTGTATATATATTACGAAATTGCAGATCGTTTCTGCACATGGTCTATACTCCAGCCGGCTGACAATAATTCGTCAGCATCTTGAATTCGGTTAAGGGCAATCTTTAGTCGATTGGGTGCGACCTTATCTTCCTTTATGGTACGATCTTAAAAAGATTTATGATAACGCACGGTCAGAACGAAGCCACAAACACTTTAAAATAAATGACAAGGAGTCACTTCGAATTGTGATGGAAATGCTTTCTGCAGTAAAATTAAACGATAACCCTGTCGTTTTAAACGGTTTAGGGTATTTTATTGGGTCTGCCTACGTTTAGATTTGTCTGGCTCTGATCTTGTACAGTTTTATGTATCCCCCACCTGAGTCGCTTAACGTCCGTTGTGTTTATGAATAGTATAAAACCATAATATTTTTTGCCTTTATTTATAGCGAAAATAAATTGATTTTATGTAAAATACAATTAATAAAACTGAAGTGTCTGTTTGTAATGTCAAAATATATTTTTTAAACTAAATGCATATGGAAGTATCTAAGGTACTTATATGAAAACACCATTATTTTTTTTTCATTTTTGTCTGTTTGTTCCGTGTAACTGGTCATAGTGAATCAATTCGGGCGCTTAAATGTCTTACGTTGAATAAACCATGAGAGATATATCAAATTAATGTACTACATAATTGTTGTCATTAAAAGGAGCTACAAGTAAGTCACTGAAAGTATTTGTCTATCTTTTAAGGAACATCCACAATAAGGATTTTTGTCTTTAAACTAACAGGGAGCAGGGGAGCAAGGTTCGCACGTAGGCCCGATCAATGGCATTCTGTTGTTCACGTGAGCGAAGCCGCAGGCACAGGTAGTGTAAGATAATATAGACTCACATAAAGATATAATAACGTATTCGCAATAGACAGTTTGTGATATCACCTACATGTGATCTACATATGTACATCTACCTATATATAAATATATATATAGTAATTTATTTTGTTTATTATTGTACAGTTGTACACCGATCGATTTAAAACACCACTGTAATTTAAGTAAAACACTTTAAATAATTAACATATATATTATCAGTAACATTCGAATGATTTGACTATTACAAACTCAGTATGGTTTCTAATATTCGCATATTTTATAGTACATTACATGATAAACCTTACATTTAAATCCCATTCTAACTTAGTCACGCAATAAATTATAATATACAATTAGTGACACTTTTCTACAGAAATTTAATAATATTTCCAGTATCACCATAACGCTCGCCATACACGCTATGGTCTGCCGGAAAGGTTTACCTGTGCAGGTCTACTGCATGTCGTAACGTGTGTGGGACGGTACATACGTAAAAGTTCATCTTACGGTACTTATCATTCGAAATACAATGATTTTGCGCCGGCCGCCTGCGCGTATTGAAGAAAACTATACAGGTCTATTCCAATACACGCTCCGTATCGTGTGGGGTATGGTTTTACTTTCAGTGAAAATTTATAAGTATTATGTAACTCGGGCGTAGCATATCGTCATATACATAATGTGTGTGAGGTCGAAACAACAAGAATTTTCTTTCGTCCTCAATTTTTACAAGACACAAGTATTTTAGCCTATTGTTGACTAAATTAGTCTCTAAGTGAAATTAACAAATTAAAACCTGTAAAAACTTACGTAACAATAAAACAAGATAAGCCACAAGAATACATTACTAGTCCGCTATTAATTATAAATGCTAATTTATATTGAATGTGAATAATTTATTTTGTAAATGAATATGTGTTGATGATCTCAGTCACAAGCGTCATAAGTTACGGTTTATTTTGGGAAAGAATTATTTAGAGAACATTTTCACAATTTTAAATGACAAAATAATCATTTGTTGTTTGTAGTATTTGCTTGTTAGTGAATTTATATATAGACTAGCGGTGTGCCCGCGGCTCCGCACACGTTTGTTACTACGCAGTAGTTATTTACATCCCGTAATTTTATTTTTACTCATATTGTTGACAATAAAGATTCATATATCCTCTCAAATATGGTTGATGTATGCTTCCCGTCTACAAAATGTTATCAGAGTCGGTAAACGGAGTCAAATAATTAGCAGTAATTTTTAATACTTCGTCTACTTCAATTTCACAAAGCGTTGTCCCGATCTTAGTTTAAATTGACCAACTTTTTTGAAAATAGATTACGTGTATTATAATTTACGCGAAAGAATAAAAATATGTCATCTGATACAATATTATTAATCGATTACACTCGATTTTAAAGTAGTAACTAGCAGTCCCGACCCTACGGAATGATAACATAGAGAAATGACGATCGTGAAATCGAAATATGTATTAGCGCTAAAATAATGTCTATTTTTGAAATAAAATTGAATATGGTGCTTTTAAATAACCCTCTTTATTGTAGTATACGAACGTATTTTCTTTGTATTATGTAGTTCGTTGTTTAAGGTTGTCGTATGTAAACGTGCGAACAAGGTTATCGCATCAAGAAATATCAAAAACGTCAAAAGCGACCTATTATTGCCTCGACTTTAAACATAACTGTTATTTATACTTAAAATTAATTTCAATACTTTTAATTTTACTATTATATTAATTCGTGATCACCAATAACCGTTACTTGTAGAGAATTTATATTAATTTATTTCAACTATATTTTGTAAAAAAAAATTATACTTATGTTAACTGTGTTTTGAACTTCTGTTAAATACCTATTAATAAACATACGAATATCCTTATTATACCAATAACTAGATGGGCAGAAATAATGGTATGTTTATAGTGAGATGCAAGTGAGCGAAGTAAATTGCAATCGTATAATTAATTAGCTTATGCTTAATCCATGTACAGTCAGAAATAAAATTGTTTTAGCGAATCTCATTATAAACTAAATAACATTGAAACAATAGAGTTAATAAATACATATAGCCTATTTATATTAATAAATCTGTAGTTATATCTGTACATGTATTTTTTTTTTGTACATTTCATTAAAGACATCTATTATAAAGGACGCTGATCATGAATATATGATACTAAAAATATATTATATGAAAATAGCATCAGTGACGGAGAAGCTAAGGCGTAATGGGTAAGCGTGATATGGACATGTCATGAGATGAAAGTTATGTCTATAGAAGAGTGGTAAATATGAAGAAGCACTGAAGGTACTCAGCCGCGAAAGAAAGAAAGAAGCCAAACTTCAGTGTTCAATTGTAGTAGACTTATAAACTGAAGTCTTTACGATCCGATAGTTCGAGCGAGAATGTTTCTATTTTACGGCTAAAGCAAAAATGCCGCATTTACGCCTTATATACCCTTCCACTGAGTCCGACTAGTAAGGTACTTATAAAAACCCGTTTATTATTATAACCCACCACTATATTAAACAGTATGTCATTTAATAAGATGTATTTTCACAGATAGGAAACCGGCCGTTGTAACGATAATAATTGAAAGAAGAGAGTGGAAGACGAAAACATGTTGTGGCGACTCTACATAACATTGGACAAGGGTAAAAAGAAGAAGGAGGTAAACTGCAAATATGCTAGAATACCTGTTCGATGTGTATTTGAGGTATTCGAAGTATTTTGAAGTACGGACGAAGCCGCTGACATATAATAATGTCTATACTTATTTCATTATTTTATTACAGTTTTATATTAGATCTTTACATATGAAATTGGCGTTTTGTTGAACTAGCCACTTTGAACTCCAATATCTGGCGTTTGGTTAGGAATTCGAAATTCAAATTAAGGATTATGTATTTGTGTTTCGAATTTAGTGATTCATTTGTTTTCGCACTATTTGATTTTTCTTTGACATCGTTCTTTTCACAAAATAGAAAACTTAAAATATAGCGTTATTTACGTATATGATTTACACCGTGACACTACCGCTGCAGAAACAGCTCGAAGGATTAATGGTGTGTATGGGGAAGCTACTGTAAAAGAAAGCACGGTACGTTTTTGTTTCCAACGTTTTCGTTCTGGAAATTTTGACTTTAGAAAAAAACCTCGTGGACGGAACCCTAGTTCATAATAAAGAGTTAAAGTCGATCGTGGAAGCGGATCAATCGCAAACCACGTCTGAGTTAGCGATAGGTTTTGCTGTGAGTGATAAAACAAGTTTCATTCACTTGAAAAAATTTGGAAAAGTGAACAAGCTCGAGAAATGGGTATCGCATGAATTGACTGAAGCACGCCAACAAACACGCTTTGAGTGCCGCATTACATTACTAAACCGTCACAATAACGAGGGAAATTTGAATCGTATTGTTACTTGTGACGAGAAATGGATCCTTTACGAAAATCGGAATCGCTCATCAAAGTGGTTGAACTCAGGAGATCCGGCTAAATCTTGTCCCAATCGAAAATTGGCCCAGAAAAAGGTACTGGTGAGTATTTGGTGGAACAGCGCTGGTGTCAAACACTACGGCTTCCTAAGATCTAGCCAGACGATAACGACAGATCTGAATTGTCAACAATTGCAAACAATGATAGAAAATCTAGTCTTTAAACAACCGAGACTGGTTATTCTCTCTAGCCCCACTGCTGCTTTAGGACAACGCTAAAGCCCCATAATTCACGACAGACGGTCACTAAATTAGAGGAACTGTTTTGGAGTGTCACCTATCATACTCCCCGGACTTTGAACAGATTACCACTTTTTTCGGAACTTGGATAGATTCTTGCAAAAAAAAAAAAAAAATTCCGATGAGGCTGTCCAAATCGCGTTCAAAGATTTTATTGATTCTCGCTCCCACAAATTTTTGAGCAATGGAATCAATGAGCTATCTATAAAATGGCGAAAGTGCGTAGTTACTAATTAAAAATACTTCGACTGATTAAATGTATAATTTCATAATATTTATTCCATGTAAAACGCAAATTTCATATGTAAGGACCTAATACTTTAACGTTGAGCAGACGAGATGCCACGGGATTTTTCTGTGTTCTTACCTAATCTGCACTAGTACAAGAGGCTTTCCAACTTAGCTCTCGGAAGTGTCAACCTGTTAATAACTGACCTCCGCTAGTATAGCTGTAGGGTCCAGTAAACCATTAACATCAAATGGACTGCAAGTCTGTTTGCTACTTCATAACATAAAATAAAATTGATTGGTTGATTATCGGGAATTTGACAATATTTAATTGATAGGTATTAAGCAACCAGTTAAGTATTTTATTTTTATAATAACCATCTTCCTACTGTTACTATGTTGTTTTTAGTGTAACCTTCACACATTAGAAGACTCTCGACTGCCTCTATGGCACGTGACATCATACAATCGCTTACGGTACGGTGGCAGTACCAGTACGACACAGTGGTGCGGGTGCGGCGGCAATGCTTCTATAAAACTCAGAGAACTGAGTGGTGCAGGGTTTCCCTCGGTGTGGAGCCTTTGTGTCATGTAGCCGCTCGCGCGATACTTGTGACACAGAACTTGCAATCACTAGCTACCAACAGATATCAGTACACACAATATGTTGATACATTTGCACACCACACAAGGGTTCTGTAAGGGACCTTTTAATTTTTTTACGATTGTTTCGACATGTTTATAGATTACTAAATACATGTACACATGTTCCTTTCTTCCTCTCATGAGGCAAGGACATGTAAATATGTATGTGTTAGTTTAGCTCGAATTTCTACGGATAGGGAATTAATTAGTCAGATCACGACCTCATTGCAATCGAGCCAACAGCCCGAGCCGAGGTTCGGCCACTTTGGCACCCTTGCGCGCAATTTGCCCAAGCTTTTGCGGCCGAGTGCCTTAAGCGCTCGCCCCCTAGCCACGATGAAGCTGTAAAAGCCATCAGCGGCTCTAGTTTTAAGGGCCCCTAAGGCTAACAGTATAGTCAGACAAAAAAGCGGTGCAGAGCATTCTATTTGTAGTGTTGTTTTGTGAAGTTATGCTGTCCACGTAATCAGTCATATCCAGTAATTATATGTGGCGTTATATAAGTGTAAAGAAATAAACTGCTTGTTTAGTATTTCTGTATAATTAATGAATCGACCAAGTCTAGACCATAATTCCAAAGTCTTTACATGTTAAATATTAGTAATAAAGCAGTCGTTTCTAAATGTGAAGTAAAAACTTATTATAGTGCTGATAATTAAAGTGTAGTTTTTGATTAGTAGAATTTATTGATACCTATCACTTATATATTCTCTTTCTTAATACGTATACTTTTTTTTACTTAATAATATGTTAAACGAAATAAACTTAGCTTAAACGAATGCTTCAGGACGTTTCGTTAGGTCTAGCCAGTGTACAGCTATGGTGTTTGTACCCCTATTTTGGGCTATAACTGTACAGTGTACATAGTTACAGCACGTTGTAGTGCTGACAAATTAATGTTTGAACAATAAATTTAAATTATTTATTTATTATTTAACAATAATTAAATTTTTAAATTTAATATATAAATAACAGTGATATTCATACATTTGAGTTTATATTGTTATCTCAGTAAATTCTATAATTACAATTATTGTATTAATAATGAACTCCACTTAATTCATTTAATCATATAAGAAAATTTGTATATTTATGTAACAAACATTGAGGTCAATGTCTAGTTTTTACCGCAAAAAGCAACCACTAATACGATTTATGTAAACAACAGTCATAACATAAATTCATAAATTTCTTATACTCATGTTTATTAAAATAACTATATTACTAAACATAGATCTGAATATTGCATAGGTAATATATACCTATTTTATAGTGAATTAGATAAAAATAATATATTGTTACAATCTGTATAAACATTAAGCTATTCCCGAAAAGTCAAGAATTGATTACAAACGAGTATAAGATCGTAAATAAAAGATGTTGCGGAATTCGCACATGTCGGTGTTATCGGCTCGATTTCGTAAGCAAACAAATAATTTCTAAAAATAACAAACTTCCCCTTTTCTTTATACGTCACGGTCAGTCTAGATATTTCCGACCCCTCATTTTATCGGATTTTAAGCGAACCATATTCCGGTGACGGACAGTTCTGTTTTGGGATATCCAAACGAATATAAAAAACGACAAAAGAAAGAAATCTTCAAGAGGACTAGTGTTCCACAGAGTAGTGTAACGGTAAATATAAGCACAGAGTTGGAATACGGACGTGTTTCCCTGAGCTATGACTACTACTGAGGACACCCAAATAGTGAGTTTTTTCTACACGTGTCTTTTTTATTCTGTACAAATAAATTATTCTGCTAACAAACGGCATTTTAATATTATAAAGGCATATGACATCCTTAAAAAGTGTAATTACTTTTTAATGATTTTTGTAACAACGGTGCCTAAGTAATTAATTAAAACGAGCCACTAGCTATACGACGACGTAGCATTCGTTAAATTTATACTTTTAATCAATGTAGGCCTTCAGATTATCTCGGTCGAGTCACACATCGTCTTTGAAATTATTTTATGCACCATTGAAAGGCAGAGCAACGGGTTATCATATGAAATAATAATATCATTACAATATTTTGTACATTAAGTGCATTCGGGTTTGTGGTGTTACGGATATCTGAGTGGACGGCTTACGTACTGAGATATGAGTGTTATGTGTTTCAAAGTTTTAGAATTGACACTGACTTTAATGAAATATTTTAAATTCATATAATTTTACTTTTTAAATGAACCGTCTTCATAGTGTAGTTGTTAGTATCTGACTAAATAAAATTTATCTTCATCTTCTTCTCAGTCGTTTCACTCTTGACAAACTGGTCATAATCGTGAAATGTAATCCGGGAGCCTTACAATATTATCCATTTGTTTTACGATATCTCGCCATCCGTCTCGATCAGCTGTTAGTCTAGTGCACTCATATAATGGACCGCCCAGCGCTGATTTGTTCTGATCTGTCCATCGCATGAATGTTCTTCCGAGCTTTCATATACCTTCCACCTTGCCTTACAATACCAAGCGTTTCAAATAACTGTGGCTTCGCAACACATCCCCGAAAACTTTATAAATGCGAGCTTGGACTACATGAGGTAAACGTTGTTTAATGCCAAGTTTGTTACTAGTTATTAAAAAAAACACTTGAAGTCATTAATGGTAAGACTTAATTATTATTTTTATTATATAGCCCTTGTATACAACCACATTTAATAGTAAATAACTATATGGACAAATACGGTAACACGCTAAGTTTAGATACAGTAAGGTAAGATAGGACATAATTGTGTATTACAACAATGTAAAAAGACAACATTAGATAAATATGAAAAATCAAATAGGTAAAGGAAAACATGTGCGCTCAAGTTTGAAATTACAAAAAAATAAATTAAATTAATTATTATTTCAAAATCAGTTAGTCCAATTCACAAAGAACACATCGAAGTAAGTTTTATATATATGTACGATACAAAATATCTCATAGATCATTGAATTAACATTTCGCAAGAAAACCCTGAGGAGCCCCGCCAGAAGTGAAATGCGATCACCTGAGGAAGGGCACCGGATATACAACCGGCCACGCACGATGCTGCTCAAATGTCGATACTCGCACGCACGTATACGAGACAGACAGAGAGAGAGAGACAGAGAGAGAACTTGCACGTTTGTTTGCAAGTTTAAGACATAAAAAAACGACAAAAAAGACCCACCTCACTGTAAAATTTACTACATTAGTAAAAAAAATTGATAGCTCAGTGGTAACGTGCACGGAAATCGTGTTTATTAACGTGAGTTCGGATCCCTACAATGAGCCTGAGCTTTCGATGAAGGAAAAAATCGTGATAAAACCATAGTATGGTTTAGGGCTTTTTCTAATACCCGGTTGACTAGCTACCATCCCTAAGTTGAAAATCTGTCGCTAAGTACCAATAGGTATGCTATATACGCTAAACTTATATATATATATATATATATATAAAGTTATGGAATGCTTAAAAACTTGCCCCTCTAAACTATTACTAAGTCTTCCAAAAGTCAACCGTAGGCGTTGCTAACGATTTTCCAAAACGTAATGTGAACACCGAGCAAGTTGTAGCAAGCACTTCCACCGACAGGTACATTCATGTTGTTTTTATTTTATACCCTCACTCATGTGGGTATGGGGACAATTCGTTTTATTAAATACTCTCGGAGACCACTTATTAAAAAATGTAGGCGGCTATATGAAATTTTATTGTGTGCCGATATCGAATCTCGAAGTGTTATTTTTTGGACTGGGTTTTAATTTTAAACAAACAAACCTGTGCCTTCGTAAAAAGAAATTAAAATATATGATTGTTTTTTTTTTAGTTTATCTTAATATGATGGCCTGTTGGTTTTAATATTGAAATGACGGTCAAATTTCTTAATGAAATTTTTTGTCAGTTTACTTAGCGGTTTCTTGGAATAAAATTTAATAACACATACCAAATTTCATTAATACACATTAAAAAATATGTTTAAGTTTTTCGTAAGCAATTTATTCAATAAGCGAAAACATTGTTGGAATTATATTATGAGGAAAAAACATCGACATTGCTAAATTGCTATTATTGCTAAATCGATTATGGATATTTCATTTTATAAATTAATTATTATTTTATTGTAATCGAGCTTAGGTTTATGAAATAAACACTTTGAAACAAGTTTTGCAGCCACAGCAGGTGACCTTTTCTTAAATATTACTTGCATGTTTTAATAGAACAGAGACTTATCATAAAATAATAATTAAAACTCACTGTCTTGTGGAAGTTTTAAGCACTAATTACGTCACAGTTGATGTTTTATTAACACAATTAATCGTCCCCTTCTTATTTCATGGCAACTGTGTTCTTGCATAATTCTGCCAAAGTAATATATGATATTCCAATTATCTTGTAATCTTCAACCATAGCTTTACAAGATAGCGATCCCTTATTAAAACTTTTCAGGGAGTTTTTGTGGCAACTTAAAATGCATGTTCGTAGTTATTATTTATAATCCACTTCTCTTGTGGACAATAAGCAAACTACATCACCTAAAATGCCGCGAAAATTCCACAATATAGGGCTAAATAACACAGGTTTATGAATTAAAACAAAAACACTCCAAGATCCAAAATTCATTAATTGTCTTACTGTTCTCAAAACAATTAAAACAATATGAATCAGAAATGAGGTTTCAATCGAATGAGGTAAATGAACTCTATTCGAATTTTTTGTGAATGAACGCAGTGCTGTAGGCATCTTACGTGTTCGTGTAGATATAAGTAAAGTAAGAACATTCATTATTTTATTTAAAAACCAGTGGTGTGCCCGCGGCCCCGCACGCGTTTTTTACTACATCCCGTAATTTTATTTTTACACATATTGTTCACAATTCATATGCCGTATCAATTGAGGAATGGCATGTATTTCCCGTATACAATTTTCATCAAAATCGGTTGAAAACTATTATTCTAATGTACAGTTTCTAATATATTATTGACGATTCTTAAAGCGTCTCAATTATGATATGATGTTAATTACTTGAACTTTTTTTTTAAGATTTTTAAATGTAATATTGACTGTTGTTATAGACCCATTATCTTTGTTATTACTTATACTTACTATTCTTATTGAATTTTATTTACTATTTCTAAAAGTAATATTGAAATTTCTTATGATCTATCAATTGACACATGATTTATGCATTCTTTATACAAAATTTTATAAGAATCAGTCAAGCCGTTTTTGAGTTAAATTTGGACGTACAAACAGACAGATAATTTTTTTTATGGCATATTTGTGGCCATTGTCGGTCATACAGTGAGCCTATCGGGAAATTAACTATACAAACAGAGCTACAGATATATTAATATAGATATCACTTTGGTCGATTGAACATAATCTATAAAATGTATGAGGATATTATTTTAAATATTATATAACAAGTCACAACTTGATAATTTTATATTCTCCATCAACATTAATATTAAAGTGGATTTTTGTTTTGTATAATTTAAATTCATGCATATTTTTCTAATGAATAAAGGATTTATAATGGGTTAGAGGTGATGCATATAGAATATTAATATGGGTCCAACGTAATAAAATTAATTCTAATATAAATAAGAGAATTGTTGAGTTTAGACACTATAAATGTTTTGTCAGTAATGGTGACTGACTGACTGACTGATTTATCAACACATGGCTCAAACCACTGAACGGATTGGGCTCAAATTTGGTATACAGATATTTATTATAACGTAGGTATCTAGTAACGGATTTTTGTAAATTCAGCCCCTAAAGGGGTGTAAAAAGGTTATTGAAAAAATTATGGAGAAATCATGTAAATTGTATTTTTCCAACATGGCGCTAATGAAGCCGCGGGCTTAGCATTATAGCTTGTTAACATTATTTACTTACATATTTATATATTTTTTTAGAATGTTGTTGGTATTTTGGAGTGATATCAGGTTCTATTTGTAGTCAACTCTATATTTGTAATATTCTGATTTTCGTCAAACGAGTGATAGTTTGCATCTACTCTACAAGTTGATAGCTAACTAGCACGCAATGCATGCAGGCTGTTCGAATAAAAATGCAATATTAGAAGTTATACTCCTTTGAAGTAACATAACAAAAATAACTTCAAAAATTTTATTCTCCATGATAACAAGATGATGAAGTCAGCCATCAATGATAATAATGCCAATTCATATTACGGGGTTATATTTTATTAAATTTTGAAAAAATATTTCACTTTTATATTCATCATTATCATCATCATTTCAGCCGCAGGATGTCCACTGCTGAAACTTAGGCCTACCCCATAGATCTCCAGAGCGACCGATTCTTGTGCGGCCTGCACCCAACGGCTCCCAGCGACCTTTATTATGTCGTCTTTCCATCTAGTGGGGGCCGTCCTACGCTGCGATTTCCGGTGCGTGGTCTCCACTCGAGAACCTTTCTGCCCCAACGGCCGTCAGTTCTCCGAACTATGTGCCCCGCCCACTGCCACTTCAACTTGCTAATCCTTTTGGCTATGTCGGTTACCTTAGTTTGTCTACGGATCTCCTCATTTCTGATTCGATCTCGTAGAGAAACACCAAGCATAGCCTCTCCATAGCTCGCTGAGCGACCTTGAGCTTTCTTATGAGGCCCACTTTATATTAAGTACATTATTTTAATTTTATTGGCATAATATTTATTTATACACCGTTTAATTGTTTTTAAAGAATTTAAAAAAGTCAATAAAATGTATTTACATTATTATCATTGATGGCTAACTTTATCATTTCGCACTTCAGTCACACGAAGTGCACGAAAATCTTAATTTTATCCTAAACGCACCAAAATAAGTACCTACCGATGACTTCAAAAAATAAACAATTATCTCGATCATGACAATCGAACAAGTGAGAACACAAACTACTACCATAGATATGTTTAAATAATTAATAAGAGTCTATATTCTCCGTAATAATAAAATTTCTTAATTATTCTTATTTGAGAAGTATTTTAAAACCGTTTAGGAAGGCACATAAAACGAATTAGTTTTGAAAATACATATTCTGTAATATCGAATTTAATTACGGGTTTTTCATGAAACACGCGTAATCCATACAATTAATAAAATTGACGTGTCTGTTTGTAATGTTTAAGTCATAGTTTTTTATTAAATGCATATGAAAGTATATACGATACCTATAACAATAAGCCGATTTTTAAAATTTTTGTCTGTCTGTTTGTTTGTTCAAGGTAATTTCCGAAACGGTTGGATCGAATTTGACGGGACTTATACTGATAGATAGCTGATAATATAGGGAGTCACTTAAACTACTTTTATTTTAGGAAAAGAATTAGAGTTCCGCACAAATAAAAAAAAATCTGGTCATGGTGAATCAATCAATTCGGGCGCTTAAATGGCTTATGCTGAGTAAACCATAAGAGATATAGCAAATTAATGTACTACATAATCATAGACATTAAAAAAACTTACAAATAAATCCGGGAGAGTATACATCTGTCTTCTAAGGAACATCCACAATAAGCATTTTTACCTTTAAAATAACTGGGAGCGGGGGAGCAAAATTCGTGCAGGCATTCTATAGTTCTTCTTTGAAGTATTTTAAAACCATTTAGGTACATAAAATGAATCAATTTTGAAAATGTCCTGTAATATAGAATTTAATTAGATACGGTTTTTCATGAAACACACGTAATCTATACAATTAATAAAATTGAAATGTCTGTTTGTAATGTCAAAATAATAGTATTTTATTAAAGCATATGAAATTATATCCGATACTTACTTTTAACTTAAGCTACTTTTGTTTTAGAAAAATAATTAGGGTTTCGCGTAAATAAATAGCTAGTCATTGTGAATCAATTTGGGGTTTTAAATAGCTTATGCTGAGTAAACCATAAGAGATATATCAAATCAATGTTCTACATAATTGTATATATTAAAAAGACCTATAAAAAGTCACGGAGAGCATATATCTATCTTCTAAGGATCACCCACAATAAGCATATAACCGGCAGCGGGAGTAGCACGATTCGCGCGTATGCCCTATGAGGGCACTAATTAAATCGCGGGCACAGTTAGTTATAAATAAATACAAATGTAACATGACACCGAATTCTTTATAAACGAAGGTCTGACACCCGTATTCTGTCGTTTGAAACGGCGAAACAATCTCGGCGAGATCGTAAAAGCGCCGAAACGGAACTCCCCAACAATGAGCAAAGAAGAAATATTTATTGGACGATTTTATTGGCCGCCTGAAGAAATTAAACGTGTCCATATATCACGTTGACTGATGGACGTCGAACCAGAGCGATGGCGTTATTAATATCGATCTACAGAAAAAAGGGTATAAAAAAATCTATATCTTTGTATATCTATATAATAATACGTGAAGCAAAAGCTTTCGTTAGCTTTTTATGCGTATTGCGTGCACAGAAGACTGTGAGATTTAGCATGGTTAATGTTTATATGAAGAAAGAGTGCAGAAAGCTACAATGTATCTATTATATCTGTTATTAATATATTAAATGAAATAAATTAATACTGGGAATCTTAACCTGACCAGTGCCATTGAACTTAGACACCCCAAAATATTGACATTGTCATTCAACGAAAAGTGACAAAAAGTGATGGAGATAATACTCATTGTTTAGGTTCATGAGTACTGCAAATGTCAAACAAAAAATCGTCTATGATCAAAAATTCGCTGGTCGAATTTCGACCTTAGGACGATCGCTAGTATATCTAATAGAAATGAAACAGATAGTGGTTTGGTCGGATGCCGGACATTCGGCAAGCTATGTAGCCGGAGCGACGGATATCCGGCTACCGGATATTCGGCCCTTTATCGCGTTACATGACGCGATCAGTTTGATTTGAATATTGGTGCAGTGAACGAGATCGGAAATATTCGGGCGCGTTCGGGTGTCATCGCACGTGAGCGAAGATCGGGACGACTCGGGGTCTTTCGAGTTTCATCGCGCGTATCATATTGTTTGTTTCTCAGTGTGTTTGTTTATTAAATTATCAGTTAATTTGAATCAGTACCCGCAGTTGTCAAGGTTTGCTAGAATTTATCTTCCAGCACCTGGCAGTAGCGTTTACAGCAAAAGGCTATTTCCAGAAGCTGGTCTGGTATACGTAGCCAAGCGGATTCGCTTCTTACAAACAAATGTGGAAAGTTTGGTATTCACTCACCACAATTTGCTACTTGTTAATTTTGAGTACTAAACTAATTAATAAAACAAACACATTTTTGACGTTCGATTATAAAAATAAACGGTGTCCATAACCTATTGTGGTATGATTTGCCTTGTATAAAATAATGATTATTTTGTTGAATTTCACAATCCGGAATCCGGCCGGATACTGAATTACTATCCGGTGGTAACCGGCCGGATATGCCGGATACCGGATAGTTACCGGATATCCGTTTCATCTCTAATATATAACTACGCGAATGATATATCACCCGGCAAATGTGTCATTTTAAGCATATATACGTAAACTCGTATGTAGTCTACTATTTGATTAAATCGTAATTACTACGTACTAGGCCAGCGGTGGCGAACCTATGGCACGTGTATCAATGACTCGCGCGCCATCTATTGTAAAATGTTTGTACTTATTCAGAAACCTAACTCAAAAACTCCCTGAAGATTTAGGAATGCATGGGTAACAAACTAACAAAGAAACATTCATTTTTATATAGGTATGTACATAAAACTCATAAGTTGATTGACATGTTAATATTAGCAACGACAAAAATATTATAATCGATAATTGAAAAAAATAAACATAGCTAATCAATGAACAAATAAATAAATATTGTAACTATAATACTTGTATAATAATAGTAAAATACAACTTCAAAACATATAGTCTTTGCGGCCTTATAGTTTTTAAAATAGAGTTAAAATTGAATTACACCAGTTTGTTAATCTATACAATTAATAAAATTGAAGTGTCTGTTTGTAATGTCAAAATATCAGCATTTTACTAAATGCATATGAAAGTATACACGGTACCTACTTATAACAAAAGAGCATTTTTTTTAATATTTTTGACTGTCTTTCCGTCCGTCTTGTTTGTATGTTCCGGATAATCTCCGAAGAGGTTGAATCGATTTTGTGGGGACTTTCACTGGTGGATAGCTGGTATTATAAGTAGTAACTTAGACTAATTTTATTTTACATAAAGGATTAGGGTCCTGAGTAAAAAAATAAAAAGCATCTTCATCTTTAAAATAACCGGTGGGCGACCTCCGTGGGTGGATGCGGGGTCACCACTATACCGATGTTCTGTAGTCCAAACGAGCGAAGTCACGGGCACAGCTAGTGCTAAATAAAAATCTGTAAGTTGGTAACTGTCTACATACATTTTTAACTTCAGCATGTGTCAAGTCATTCGTTATTAATATATATTAAAATAAACCACATTGTTTTAATGATTGCCGTAAATTATATTGGTCCCAAGTTTTTAAATAAATTTAAAGGTCCGTTCACAAATTACGTAACCCATAGTGTAGGCCACAAAAAGTAACAATGACTTTGTGTCATTATTATTACAAAATAATACATTAAACTTATGGTGAGACTTACAATATAGTTACCGATTTTTACCCCACTTTAGATTACAACCAAACATTTATAATTATTCATCATTTATAAGTTATAATTTCCTAACAGGTTGGGTATATACTAATGAGACAGTGAAATTGTCAGGAAGGGTTAAAAATCACGTAAATTACGTGACTTATAGCGAAAAACATGTAAGCTGTATTTTTTTGTGATTTTTAATTTGATTATATTTATGTGGTGAATCTTTAACTTCATTTCACGTACATACATTTTAATAGTTTTCTAACTTAGAAGCAATTTAATTGTTAACTTCAAATGATTGAAATATAAAGTAAAAATAGATTGTATTAAGTATAGGAGCATATAAAACATTATAAAAATTATTAAAGTACTTTTATAAGAAAACTTCTGGAGACAATTAATAGTCTATTACTCATTGATTTCAAAAGACATAAAGATACGTATATGTCAATGCTATTACTTGAAATATTACGTAAAATGAAAAGTTACGATATTTGTTTATGACTTTACCTTTTTTATCGCATCCAATACTTACCTAATTGTCATTAGAGTACAGACACATAATCCAGAATATTCTTTATAATTCCGTTAGGTACATCTGGACAAGCATTTAGCCATTTTTTATTCATTATCCTAACGGGCTGTTATAAACAATATTCACAGCGGTAAAGCTCCGAGTTAATCAGAACGCTAAAGATTGTGTCGGAAGACAAGATATAAAACGAAAAAAAAAAAACAATCATAAATACAATAGCGCAAGTCATATGGTTTCCAACGTCGGCTCTCAATAGATTGTGCCGATAGTCCGCTGGGTGTTTGCCAGTTCAATTATCATTACGAGTCTGGATTTTAGCTGAATCACCTTGTAGTGGGTGACCCGCATTAAATCGGTTAATTCAAACTATTTATCAACCGTATTCGTTATGCATAGGATCAGATTTTGAAATTGTTTGATGGTGTTGTGGCATTGCCTGTCTATTGTGTGGCATCCCGCTTGCTTAGTTCGTTGGGTGTGTACTATGTTAATCGCCGTATCACCGATTTGATCTATTGATGCAAGTTAAATACAATATTGTCACGAATGGGTTCAATATGAAAAGCCATTATCATCCGGCGTTTCTCACTGATCGGGGTTAAAGTTTAAATATGTTTTATTCAAATTAGACGATAAGACGGCATCTATGACAATTATGTACATCGTACCACAAATTCAGAAAATTAGCCTAATGAGAGAAACTGCCACAATGAGTGCACAATGAGCTGCATTAACCAGGTGTTACATTCATGCTACCTATCATATCCTACTAATATAATAAATGTGAAAGTGTGCATGTTTGGATGTTTGTTACTCAATCACGCTAAAACGGCTGAACAGATCTCAATGAAATTTGGCACACAGATAGTCTATGACCTGGAATAACACATAGGGTAGGTACTTTTTATCCCGGTAAAAGTCATAGTTTAACCAGTGTTATTCTACAAATATAATAAATGGAAAGTTTCTATGTTTGTTACTCAATCACACAAAAACGGCGAATTTTTTGGTTTGTCGTTTTCCGAGATCAGTCTGTGTATATCCATTAATACGCAGATGAAGTCGCGAGTACCAGCTAGTACTATATAAAAATCTTGTGCGTATCTGTTAATATTCATATAACTTGTGACCTACTTAATCGATTTAGCTCATATATATGTAATATACCCATTTGTATTATCGAAATGAAGATCCAATAGATGGTGCTGTGGTCGAGCCATTAACTACTGAAAAGCCAGCTGGATTTTTTTAATAAAAACGTTTTTATGTATTACACATAGTTCCATGGATATGCAGCTTAATAATACATCCAACAGGTATGTAAAATACATCATAATAGGTTATAGATACAATATAGCTTGTTACATTGTTGATCGTACTCTTAACGAAGATGAAGGGAACTGATAAAATAATTCTTTAAAAGCACATAAAGGCTCATAAACTTTATCTCTTCTTTTGTATGTGTATATCATAATGTTCGTAATGTTTACTGGTTGACAGGGGACGACGATTGTTTCTGACTGGACGGTGACCACTATACAACTAGTGTGACAAACTCTATAGCGGAACCCTTAAGTGTGTCACGTTCCGGGATCAGCCGGTGTATATCCATTTATTAAGCGAAGTGGTAGAGATCTGTACTCGACGGGTTGCGGCTATAATGACATGGTGTTAAAACTCTAGCAGTGACTCTTTTTTGATTTGTCGCGTTTCGGGATAAGCCGGTGTATATCCAACTGTCGAAAGGTTTGCAGACTGATATGATAGTGACGTTCGTTCATAGATTACCAATCTCTAGATGATCGTCATTGTTTTTGGATTCTACTGTACTTACATACACAGTGACGTAATTTTGCATTTCTACTATAAAATAGTACGGTCGTTTCAGTTCCTTGCCTGTTCACATCATAAATCTATTTAAAGTTAACTAAACCACACCTAAATATATTATGTTTTAGTCATTTCCCATAACTCGCTATGCTATGGGAAACTCATTTGGATTCAAAATCCAATGTCTATCTATCAATCGTTACGACGCATTGGTGAACGTTACCTAACTAAATACAATCAAGTGATTGTTCACATCCAATGAACGGCTGACAAAGCACGATTGACACAAATAAGCATCTAATTGGAACATTGCGACATCGCGCCAAAACCGTGCGGTGATCGTATGATAATCTGGATTCTCGCAAATCTGAAAATAATTCATTTAATGTATAAACTATTGAGAAAATTTCACTCGTGATTTGGTCTTCCATCATATAACAATCCAAGTTTGATACTATTAGGACATAATTCCATCGGCCCCCTAATTAAGTATTTCGTAAGAGTAAATTGATAGCTTATATAATTAAACATTGGCTTCAATATACCAAATTCAGATTATCTCTGGTACATTATGGCTGGTACATACTCAATATGAATTAATCATCTTGAATCCGATATTTAGCCATTTCTGCTATAGCTTTGCAGTTGCGAAGTACCTACGTAATTAGAAGATGGAACTTACTATTTCTAATGAAAAATACAATAACTATAATTTAGTAACATAGTTTGAAGATTAAGTATAGTTGTCGCAATTCGCGATATGAAAGTATACGAAGTAGGACTGCAATTATATGAGTGAATGCATAAATTGAGTTACATTAAAAAATCATCTATTAATCACGTCTTTATGGTAGTTCAAGATATTTTGTCCCGAAACAAACTACGTAAGACATCTTGAATCTTATGATGTATAAGGAAAGAAGCATCCTTTTGCAAGTTAATTACAGGAACCAAAATACAACTAACAATTATTTGAACGTGTATTTCAAGTGACTATATCGACCGTTGTAATTTAATATTCAATTATAAACGCTAATTAAGAATTTCCAAATAAAAAGAATGAACAACCTCAAATCAATTGAAGAATGAAAGTCATCATATTCCTAATGCATTTATATAAGCTGTTTAAGAATTCTTATCTTAACGCTTCCAACACGTTTCAATTTTAATCTATATAGGATCCGTTAATTCCCTCATGAGAAATCCTATTGACTTCTCATTAGTAGACAATGGCGATATAGAGTAGGTGCAAGATGAGGCGGTAGTGATCTCCGATAATCCCAAACTCTTCGGTGACATTTTGATGCGTGTCAGTCAGTATACGTGGGCCATCGCGTCGTGACGTCCGAAGTGGCGACTTCGTGATCCAAATTAATTAAAACAAAGACACAAAACTAAGGCTATCACGATTGGGATTAAAGCTAACATTAATGTGGATGCGATTCATTATAAGTTATTTTATTTTATTTAAATTCTTGAGAGTTATATCCTCCAAACGGCTTATGACAATTAATGGACTGATTACACCGTTTTATGAGGAGTTAAATTAATAAAAAGTATGATTTATTTACATGAAATTAATTTTTAATTATTTTAATCAGCCCCAAATTCGTAATCATTAGCCTGAACGTCTGGTTTACCAGTTTGGTACTTACCTAAAAGTCACAATTAGTGATTAACTTAGATTACGATTGCAATTCTGACAGAGGTCATTTATAGATAATCATAAGCTACAAGTACATAACGGGTACTGCATTTTTTTAGTTCTTTATATGTTTCAGCATTCGGCCATAATCTCATCTGAAGTTAAGTGACGATGTGGCCCAAGATGGTAACATGCTAAGCCCAGTAGGGGAACTGACTAAGAAGTGAAGCTGCCGGAATATATGGGTGCTCGGGCATAAAAAAATCACCTATCACCATACTATGGTTTTGACGATGTTTTCCTTTACCAAAAGCTCAGGTTCATTGTTGTCGTTTGAATTCAATCGATCGACACCATATCCGTAAACGCTACCACTGAACCATTGCAAATTGCAAATAAATTGCACAATTGCTACTTGCACTCATTTATATGAGTTATTATATTTTCATTCGATTCATACGGAATGTGTCATGTATGTTGTTAAATAGCATTAATGGCTTTATCGCAACGGAACACATGATAAATTAAAACAATATCCATATATTTAAACTCGTAAAAACCCATTTACAGCGGCCTACCGCTGAGCAGCATGAAGCTACACTCGCTAACCGTCACTTTTCAAAATACAATATGCTAATTAACATCGCTCTTTTTTATTTGCACCATGAGAGCTCTCAGAAACGTATGCAAATTCCGACAGGCCTTTAATTACGATACGTACACGACTGACACCACGTTAAAGATGCAGTTTTGAGAATTGTCCGTTTGGTTTGCGCTTGTGTTCAGCGGTTTAAATGGATAAGCGGCTTTAGACAGCATTGTGACTATCGTAATGTTTATAGCTGGACGTCGTTAGGGTTGTCGCCGGCTTACGGAAGTTTATTCTGAGTAAGAACTTATTTATTTCCATATCACGATATGATTTCTTTGTTAAAAAAGTATTATTGTCATTATTACGGAGAATTAACGTTTATTTTATTTTATTTTCTTTTGAACACAATAAATAGAATCTGAAAATATTTCTTAAACATTACTTAAGTACAATTTTCTGTTTTGCTTTATTGAAAACAATATTTGTTCATTAGTCATTTTAAAACACAATGCACTGAACGTTAAGCTTCAAAAGATTTCCAAAACACTCACCTTTATTATTCCACGAAACCTATTTTAAGTATCAATCTTGGAATCAATTGAACATAATCAAGTAGACATATCCCGAACTATTGAAAATGTCTCCAATCAACAATAGGAGGCGACATTAATTCTATCCATCATGTCGAACCCAAAAAGGGTTGAAGTTCATTAAGGAATACATTCCTCAAGTATTATTCTTTGAAAACTGGCAATAAAAATAATAACAAGGCGGCCACCCTGCCAAGTGCTATCAGCTCCATCTGTTGTCGCTGCGGACAAACTCGCCTAATGAACGATGATAAATCATATTCGAGAGGCGGCTCACGGCGTATTCCATGCTATTCTTACGACACCTAACAATTCGATCAATTTTATAGTGTTTAGTTCATTGCCGGTCAAGTATGAGGTAACGTTTTGGTATCACTTAAAAGCAAGAAATGGATGGTATTTATGAAGTAATTTTATGCGCAGGTAAAATATTTACAATTGGTGTTATGAGGAGTCTCTCAGCCCGCGTCCCTGCTCGCACACCATTGTGCTTACTAATGATTTTATGCAAATGCAGCCTCTTTAGATCGAAGTCTTAGCGCGATCTCAAACCGTCAGGTACCAAGCTCATTATTAACAATTTGAATTATGACTTGGGAACTTTTAAACGTTATTCTTTACAAACATTATTAGGTACATTGATATAAATTGTCAGACGAAAAATTAAGACTCAATACATAATATATATTTTATGACAGATTTTTAAAAATTCCTTATAGTTTTGAACGTTACAGCCACAATCTCACCTGATGGAGTTGATGTGACCCATGATGGTACACGCTAAGCCGAAAGCAGGAACTGGCTCTCAAGTGCAATTGATTATTAACTTGATTTACTTAACTACTAACCGTAGCTAGACAAGCGCTCGTTAAAAAATGCCTTACCACCATGCTATGGTTTTGTTCTTCTTTTGTTTATAAAACTTGGTATGCTAGCATATGCCGACGCTCGTGTAAATGCTTATATAATTATGACATTAGAATTAGTCAATAAACACGATATTTAATATAATAATTATACCGCGTGCACGTGAAAATGACAACAGAGCGTAAGTCATATGATGATAAATCACCTACATTATGTCTAATTATTTCTGCCAACTTTAGTAATAGTCGTGTAAAAATCATTAGATACATCACGTAAAAAAATAAAGTTAATCTTGTGATCTGCAAACGTATTGTTTACTCTTGCTTAAAATATCTAGTATTGTGACTAATAAATTAAATAATATTTCTGGATTCACAATAGCTATCGTTTACTTTGTAAATAATGTACATCTTTGCAGCCTTCAAGTTTTCAGACTCGTATTATAATATAGGTACTAGCGGTGTGCCCGCGGCTTCGCACGCATTTGTTATTACGCAGAAGTTATTGACATCCCGTAATTTTGTTTTTACTCAAATTATTGACAATTCATATAGTCTATCAATTGAGAAATGATATATACTTCCCTTGTAAAAAATTTCATCAAAATCGGTTGAGAACTATTATTTTATAGATTCTTAAATATTCTACTACTACAGTACTACATTACTTCAGTACTATAATACTACTACTATTCTACTTCTTTCTTTCTTCTTCTGAGTTAAATCTGCACCTACAAACACACAGACAATTTTTTTAAGGGCATATTCGTGATCAGTATCCTTTATCCAGTACCTATGTCCAACGGAAAATTTGGAAAAAATGCTACATGTACAGACATTACTACAGATTATTTAGAATTTCTTTATTCATATAGATAGATGAGATCTAAGTGGTCATGAAGAAAAGGATATGAGATGTAAGTATTTATGGTATGGTTATAGGAACTTCAGGGTCATTACAGACAAATTGCATTCAGAGTGCAAGTCAGCTGCGTAATTAGTAGTAATTACAATTAGGATGTGGTTCCGGTCAAGTTGACACAATTGTATCGACATCACCAACCGACAACGCATTCCGTCTGCAGCCAGCATGCAGTGGCTTAGAACTGTACCTCTACTCGTTACAACTGCACGTTGACTGCAATACAACTGCACGTTGACTGTAGAGTCGGTTGAATGGTTTCGATGCATTTGTATTAACTGTTGCTTCAGCTCTAAAGCAGATCGTCTGTAATGACTTTGAAACGTTGATAGCTCAGTGGTAGTAAACATCAACGCTGCATCGAAGGACACATCTTCCATTCCTATATCATGATTTATAATGCACTTAATCATCATCATCTCAGCCGAAAGACGTCCATTGCTGGATTTAGGCATCTCGCAATGATCGTCACAATGACCAGTCTTCCGTTGTTTACAGCCAGCGGGTTCCCGCAACCTTCACAAGGTCGTCATTCCACCTTGTGGCAAGTCTGCCCACGTTGCGTTTTCCGGTGCGCACTTATAATGCACTTATTACTATATTATCGTCCATTTTATAGTCTTAACCGTTTAGCTATCACTCTACTGTTGAAAATGGGTTAGTCTGTCATATTATTCTGGGCTTTGGTTGTTACTATTTCCTTTTACTACTTAAGCTATATAATACATGAAGAACAATTACGCAAAGCCTCACTTTAACGTTTTTTTAAATAAATGTCGAAGCCTGAACATACATGTAGTGGTACGTTTTAGAATAGCTTCGAGAAAAAAAACTCCTGTAGTTTTTTATAGTCGAGAAATCAGTTTGTCTATTAAGTATGCCAAGAGGTAAGATAACAAAAGGAAACCTTGTGTACTACTTTACAGTGATGACGTCATTATCTAGATCGCTAAAATAAAAGTGAACGTTTTCATTGTCTAATCGAGTTAAATGTCAATAAATAAAACATTGAACGCAAATGTCATCGCCGACAAATCCGTGATTTCTTAGAAAACACAAATAGCGAGGCTGATTATGATTCAACAGATTAGCTCTTACTGCCCACGTTCTTCCTTCGAGACAAGGGAAGTAATTACTTAACCTTAATTGCAATAATTACCACTCCAAAGCCGTTGACACAATGATTTATTAACTTTAATACAGGTGCGTATTAAGAAATATTTTCGATAAGACTTGTAAAACATGATGACTCTTCTAATTACTTCAATCTCTTTAACCAAAGTTTTGTTTTTAATATAATGTATTCTTGGTCTTGTTAGAAGAGGTAATCCAATGGATAAAACTAATATTGACTGTGATTAACAGGTTATGTTCATTTTAAAAGAGGGAATAAGTTTCTTATTGAATTTATATTTTGTTAAATGCTTATTAAGACAAGTAATATTGCTATAATTATTATACCATCAGTGTCTCATTTTGTTAATAAAAATAATGTATCTTATCACTATTCGCACAAATCATATACGCTATAAGTTCATCCGATGGACCCAGTTCTGTACGGAATAATAGTACCACAAGACAATAATAACAGGGCAAATTAATAGCAAATTCATTTTTTGAATATTTGAAATATAATAGGGGCTTAAAAAATGACGATTGAGCAACCCCATCGAAGACACGTAATGTAATACGCATAAGGCGTAAGTAAATAGGTGACAAGTGGACTTGCATCAAATTTAAACATTATTGAAAATGTTACTGTTTGATAATATATGTAGTGAATGAATATGTCGATAAGCTTACTTATTTTTTGGGACACCACACTTGTGATTTTTTTTTAAATAGTACTTTCCAATAAAAAGTAATCTTTAAAATGGCTACTCTTGAAAATTATCACTTTCAAATTGACAAAATATTCACGATTTGTATAAAAATAAAACATAAACAAACTATTAATAGAGTATCAAAAATATCATGATTCCTAGGGATACAAAAATATATTAAGGACATTATGGACGGTGATAAAATATCTAGGACAATTGTCAATTATTTATCTACTAATAGGATATTAAATTATTCCAGCAATTATTATTTAGCATATATATTTTTAGGATTATTAAAGTTTTTTATAAATCATATTTCTGACTACAGGCCTGTACAGAACAGTGGCTTGATGTATTTTGAATAAGTGGAGCCAAATATTTCGCTAACTTTCCTTTCATCTGTACTTCGACCGTGGGAAAACGTGTTACTTGGTGTTTTGAACTAATGAATGTAATTTGTTAAGGCTAATTTCTAAAGGTTTGGTAATTAGTAAAATTTGCCTACACGGTGCAGAGATTCCAGAGAATATCTGTAAATATAGTTAGTAAACACTAAGCAATTAGGGAAGGTGCGAAGGAACAGTTATGTCGTTTCGTCAATAGCACATAAGGATAGTTTTTAATTTGCTACTAACATATTAGAGTTTCCAAGTTTTAATTCTTAGTTTATCAGTTTGTTTAACTTTGATATTTGTAGAACGTGACTGTTCAAATTCTATTATTTCGATTTTGAATTATTATAACTAAGAAAGCTTATTATAATACTATTAACATTGAAAAATCACAATTAAAACTTTCATTTAATAGTTATATAATAGCATTTAAACTTTAACAACGGCGGAATATATTATTATCGATTTTGAAGCCAAGAAGTTTGTATAATTACGGTCAGTCCCAACATTTATTACAAATAAATGTAATATTATTTAGAGAATAAGATTATAACTAAGTGTATCAGAGGAAGTCTAAAAGTAGGAACGAGTGACAGAGAAGTTAAGAAGTAAAAGTTAGCGTGGTCGGGTATGTCTTGTAAAAGTCCTACAATTAATGTAAAATGAAAACTGAGGTAGGTATGGATGAATTGTGTAAGAAATGATATGTGTATAGAAGATATGAATACTGATATGACAGCTAATAGAAGAGATTGAAAGAGGAAAAGTTTTCTGCTAATTGTACTTAGCATGGAATAAGAGCGTGATGAAGAAGAAGAATGTAAACTTATTTCGCACTTAATATTTTCCTGTAGGCTTATGTTGAATAATAATAAAACAATGATAGTAATAATTACTTAAGTTGTAATATAACATAATATGATGGTATGTTGAGAATTCTTTATTATTGGAGGTAGGTTTTTTGTTTGGAAATTATCATCCAAATTAACACCGTTAGCATTTCTTTCTATGACAGTTTTACTTAAAAAGATTGGTAAAATGAAATTTAAGATTATTTGAGTTTATTGATCTAAAATATATTAATTAGAATAAATTTTAACATTTTACGAAATAGTTTGGAAACATTAGCAGCTAAGAATGTTATCTAGAAACTGGTAAGAATGAGCAAAAAAGTAGTATTCAAAGTATAATAATGCATTTAATAAGATTAACTCATGCTAATAAAATTTAAAAAAAATAACGATCTTGTAAAAATAAACATTATTTTAATAAATAAACAAAGACATAAAAAAATTGAATCTAACAAGAATTACTTACGTAAGAACACTTGCGTAACACACGGCAATAAGCCAAAAATATCTTTTTAATAAATTAATGAGTGAACCCGGACGATGCACGGAGATTCAAACATCTATGCATGCGTCATACGGAATGCGGGTGACGTCAGACCTCCTAATTTCATTAGTATCTAAACATAAACTGTTAATCCGCATAAAATATATTCACATATTGTAATTTGTTAATTTAATTAAGAGCTTTAAACGTAAGATCTCAATGATTATATTTAAAAATAAAATAACACATTAGTCTCGTACGGTTTTTTGTATATAGTCCAAACAAATATCTTGATACTAATAAACAAAGGTTTATATGTATTCTTCAGTGATCCAACACCATATAATATATTTAATTTTTGCTGTAAGACATTTTCCGATTTTCGAGATAGTAGAATATCTGTTAACTAGATCTCATTATCCATACATTAATAAGTAAAAAAACTATATCAACCAGATTTGCTTCGCCTTCGGATCATACATTTTATTATATCCAGTCAGCTAGAAGCTTCAAAATCAATGTAAGTAATAGCAAAGATTCAAAACAGATTTGTTTTTCGTATATCTCATACGTTTACATTAGTGATTATGTTATTTGAATCGAGCACTCAACTGGTCCGGAGACAAATTCAAATCACTATAACATTATTATACTATGGCAACGATTACATGTGTATATTTATTTAATTACTCTTCTATAGGTAGAATAACATCCGTGCTGTGTTCTTTGTAATTATCGCTGTAATATTAAGTACTTATCCATAAGTACTGACGTCATTCGTTATTTAAACAATTTTCTCGGGTGCAGTTGTTTTTAATAGACGTTGCATGCATGCTCCTAATTTAGATAATTCAAAATACATGATTACTATAATATTTACTCCATTCTCTAATAACAATGTTTTTGAATATTGTTTTAATAGATTGTTTTTTTCAGTAACTTTTCTTTCTAGAAGTACATCTTCATGAGCTATGTAATGAAGAGTTTTATATTAATTATTTTGAATATAATTTTTTTATCTGCACTGCGTTTTAGCAGATCGTATCAAGACTACCTTCCTGTACCTTCTTCAATTACTTGATTTTGCATAATCTGGTGTATGTAAGTTTATTGGCATTATGTCAATCAGAAATTTGAAAATTATATAATTATTTAATGACACTACGTCGATCATAAAATAGCTGATATAGAGTATAAGGCTACATGTTTGGTATATTTTAATTACCTAGTCATTTTGATGACTAAAACAGTTTGACTACAAATGCTTAATCACACTACAAACGAACAAGGATCTCATCATAAAATCGAACGTGCTAATAAAATAAAAGATAAAAACAATCTACAAATGTATTTATATATAAGGCTTGTCAAAGAGCGAACCATATTAGTCAGAGGCAAACAAAGATCCGACAATTCAAAATCTTTTAATTGGCATTAAGTATGACGACAGACAATGACTTGCTCAACCTCGCAACTAATGATATATTTATAGAGCTATTACATACATTTATGAATTCGAAATGTATATTATATAATGTGTATGTTATATATTATACAAAAATATAAATAGATGTTGGTACGTGTACAATTATACATATACTAACTGTACTCGGCGAAAAAATACAGAAGAACGCATAATACTTATAAAATCGTAGTTCCTAAAAACTTTTATTTAATGAAGATATCGTGATTTATTTGAAGGATTAAGCCCAGTTGTCTTGTACCCAGTAGTTTTTGCATGATGCGCGTACAACGGCAAACATTAATCGTTTTATTTATATGGGAGATAACCTAAACGAATTTTTAGGCTATACAAATATCCATGCGTGTAAAAATGCATCCTAAATGTACCTCCAGTCTACAAACTACTATAATACCAAATTTCATTAAATTCTGTTCAGTACTCTCTCCATGAATGGTGTACAAATTAACAGACAAACCAACAAACAGACAAAAATTTCAAAGCTGTCGAAATGTGATCTGTCCATGATTCTAATGTGATGATTATGTGTGATGATGATTCGCCTATTTACTGTTTTATTATAAGTATAGATTGATGAGATTCATAAACAGCTAATTTGATAGATCAAATTTTTTTCTCATGGAGAAAGTTTTTATACTATCCCCGAATGCGACAAGTGACACTGTAGTTGAGTTATTGACAAATGGAAAGGGAAGAAGAACGTCTGCGGGGCCAGCAAATATTTTAATATATAAAGAGGAGAGTTCGTACTTTTGATCGCCATAATCTTAGGAGTTAGCAGTCCGTTTTCAAAAATTATTTATACGTTGCATTAGCACGTTTATTGAGAAAACTTCTTGGTTAAGTAGCTTAACGTTATACTCCCTTAAGAGTGGAGCAGATACCATAAACGATAACCAATCTGGCAAAGCGATAACAACGATAAGCAAAAACTTCGTTATGTTCTCGTATATGATATAAACATATAGGTATATTTCAAATTTAACGCATATGAAACCGTTGTGCACATTTTATTTCATATAAAATTGCTAAACGTAAATACCACTGGCAAAATGGAACATTTTAGAAGTGACTGTTGATTTTTTGAGCCCTGTGATCTGTTTTGAGTGGAACAAATAAAGTTTTACATGAACAACCCAGGATAGTATAGACGATACGATACTATAGAAAGCAAAATATGCGATTCGTAGCAATGACTAGGCAAGAAATAATTAATATTATGTTATATGAGGCTGTTAATACATACACGTGCTCACATTATACACATACTCAAACTATGCACATACTAAAAAGTGGAAGTAAAAACTATTGTCAGTTTTGGTAACGTGAATAGGTACGTGATATTTCAACTTAAGGTCTGGAGTTCAATATAAAACCTACTGGATTTTAAATTTGATTATCTTACTAATATAATAAATGTGAAAGTGTGTATGTTTGGATGTTTGTTACTCAATCACGCTAAAAGGGCTTAACAGATATCAATGAAATTTGGCACACAGATAGTCTATGACCTGGCATAACACATACGGTACTTTTTACTTCGATAAAAGTCATAGTTTAACCAGTGTTATCCTACAAATATAATAAATGGCAAGTTTCTATGTTTGTTACTCAATGACGCAAAAACGGCGATTTTTTGGTTTGTCGTGTTCCAAGATCAGTATATCCAATAATACGCAGACGAAGTCGCGGGTACCAGCTAGTTTATAAATAAAATTATCAATATTAACAGCACTATATTGTATCCGTTGATAGATACCGTTCTAATCTGTCACGTCTAGGAGGTCGGGCGGTGTAAAGTTCATCAATGTTGAATTCAATTATCGATTACACCATTGTTCCGCTCTTTCGATTTATATTTAAATACCAAACGTTTACGAAAAATGTGTTTTGAAATTATACAAGTATTACTTATTGTGTTTGACGAAATGGACCTCCCGCTTAGTTCCATTACGTTTGTTATTAGTGATATTGTGTGGAAAGTGTCCAGTGAAATATTAACTAAATAAAATATTTATTTTATTCAATTAAATTTTCTTAATTGTTATCTTTTTTAGTTCAAAGTTTCATTATTTTCTTCAGTGTCTTGTTTGTGCAAATAATAAACATAATAATTGTGAATATTGTGAAATCTGCTAAATAAAATTGTGACTTAATTTATAAAGTAAATTATCGCGCTGGCATACCTACGTAAGCTAGCTAAGTCGTATAGATACCATAAATAGATACTAACAAAGTCTACAAAATGCATGACTTCTTATCTAAAGGCAAGGTAGTGCTGTTTTCGATCTAGAAATAAAATGTATTGAAGGAATTATGTATAAATTGATAAATTTTTTGTATGATACCGCATAAAAAACACTCAATTAAACTAACAAAGTTGTCTCATATACAAAAATTTATCGTCCGGTGATGTGGAACGACAATTTCCTTGGTGGTCTCTTCGGCCCGTCGTAATCTGTCATCTGAACTGTCAAATTACTAACGGCCGAGCGACCGATCGGCTACCGAATGTGTTGTAGATAACACAGTTGCAATGCAGCTCGAATAACAAATTTTTTAAGACGGGTGAATTCTCTGTTTTTCTTTTCATGTAATATATTTCGGGAAAATAATAATCTACTTTAATTATTATAGTACATTGTTTTAAAGTTATACCAATAACAATAGACCAATAGCTCTAACCAATACATTTCCAAAATTTTGTTTAGTATATTACAAGCTAAAATGACACACTTCAAGATCAACAATAGGTATTTCAAGCCCATTCACCAGAAGGGGTTCTTGCCCAGTATTTCTGGATGCTTGGAACATAGCACTTTACTAGCGGAAAGTCTCAAAGATGCCAGGACACATGAGAGGCAAATAATAGTTTGCTGGATAAACCTTGAGAACTCATTTGGTTAAGTTCAGCATGAAATGATGATCTTCGCCTTGAAGTGGTATAACTTTCCTATTGTAGTTATTGACATAATAACTTCATATTATTCACAATTACAATTTACCACATCAGCAAACAATGAGCACACAAAACACCTACAATATAATGTGGGGCTGTTCCAAGGCTGTTGTTTGTCACCAATAGCATTTAATATAGTTATAAATATTTTAATAAATAAGTTAATAAGCCATGGAAAAAAATGGGGCTATCGGTTTAAAATTGGTAATAAATTCACAGAGTCAATCTTAGCCTTTGCAGATGACCTTGCAATACTGACACGTAATCCAAAACAATGTCAGGTGCTTTTGCATGAAGTGGAAGAGTTCTGTACATGGACTCATGGAATGAAGGCAAAACCAAGTAAATGCCATTGTCTGTGTCTGGGTAGACGGGACACTAAATATACCTCATACGATCCAGGACTCTCAATAGGTGGGAAATATGTTACCACAGTTATTGAAGCGCTGCCTTTCAAATTTCTTGGAAGAAGGATAGATTACAAGGAACGTACACCACCCTTGGACGTAGTTGTCGATCTTTTCCGTAGTGACCTCAATAAGGTAGACCTTCAGCCAATTAGCAATATTAAAAAAGTTTGGATATACGACAACTATCTTACATCTCGTCTGACTTGGCCTTTCTCGGTATATGACTTTGGTAAAACTGTCCTGGCAAAGATAGATGCAAATGTCATAAAGATGTTGAGGTTATGGCTTGGACTGGCACATTCGGCTGACCCCTCAACTTTATTTAGGGATCATAATAATTTTGGGATGAAATTAAAGAGGTCATCAAAACTCTATAAACACCTTAGAGTCACCAAAATGTATGTCTTGAGGAAATCCCAAGATGAAATAATTGCATCTCTCCCAAAAGGCAAAAGTGCCACAGAACTAGAGTCAAGACTTCAATTCCATAAATAATTTATAGCAGGTGCATAGGTTGATAGACGAGTCGGATTTGAGAAAGGAAAAGGATGACCGAGACACAATAAAATCCTTTCTACAACAAGATGAAAATGACACCTATAGAGTGCACGCAATGAATTTAAAAATCAAAAACGAGTGGTTAGCCATAGGTGAGTTCTGCATCCCAGTAGCACTAAAGTGGCGCACCTGGTTATATGACTGGTCTCCTGCCCTACTAAAATTTTACCTTAATGCCTTCCAAATGACCCTCCCAGACCAGAGTAACTTAGTAAGATGGGAGAATACCTTTGAAAAATATTGCTATACTTGTGGTGTGGCAATAGGTACAGCCAGGCACTTATTAGTAGGATGCAAGGTGCTTCTTGATAGGGGTCACTACTCACGTCGCCATGATAGAGTACTTCAGTTCATAAGTAGTAAGTATTTCGGTAGCTAGAGCTCAAAAAGGATTGACCATTAACAGGAGACAAATTAACTTTATAAAAGAAGGCTCAACACTAATTGCTAAAAGTAAGCCTTTCTAAATCCTAAGTTCTGCATCTGATTAGACTATCTTAGTGGACACATATGAAAAACATTATAAAATCCCAGAGGATGTGGTTGTTTCGTCATCCAGACCAGACATATTTCTTTATTCTCGAGAAATCAAGCGTATAATACTTGTACAGCTTACTGTACCGTGGGAAACTAATATACCTAAAGACCACGCAATAAAAATAAATAAATATTACGATCTATGTAACGAGTTAACCAAGAACGGCTATGCGGTTAACTTATATGCTGTGGAAGTGGGAGTGAGGAGGTATTCCAGCGAAATATCTCTACAACTTGTTAAAAGGCCTCGGCCTATCGAGAACTGCAGTAAGTTCTATTTTAGAACGGGTATTTAAAACAGCATTAACAGGCTCGTACCAAATCTGGCTTGGCAGGGAGGGTATCGCGGGCAGAGAAATGCTTGGCAACTGATAATCACCTTAAATAATCCGACACGCACTAGATAAAGTCCCTACATGCTGTGGTTTTATTACAATATTATCTTTCACCTAATTCCGTAAATTTCTTCAAGTCCGATCGCGCTATTTTTAATCTTGATCGCTTCAAACTCTTCCATAAGGATTTTACGACATTAATCTTATGGTCTTAGATCTTATTTCTAAACAACAGATTGCTTTTCTTTTAAAATAAATTGTACGACAACTAGCATAAAGAGCTGGTGAAAGAAATATAAGTGGAGGAATAGAGCGGCCTGGAAAGATATACTTAATCCGACTAAGGTCCAATCGCACCAGTAAAATTTATAACCCTTGTAGATATCCTCATAGTTCTTTGTATTTTTTTTTTATCTGTAGATATTTGGTTATTTACGGATGCTTTGAACCATCTGTTCTACATGGTATAATCTTTGATCGTGCATAAAATAAATTGAATGAATGTAGGCGTACCCTCACCGCGGCACCTGATTTCGTCTTTTTGTCTTTTTATATGGAATGTTAATTAATTTTTGTTGTCAACTTTATACAAAGGAAGTATAATGATTAATTATGATTTTTTTTGTAATTTCCAGATACTTTTTTATTTTTAATATGAGCACATAAGTAATTATTAGATTTTTATAATTTAAGTATTTCCAATTCTTCAAGATATCTACGACCAGCAAATGAATTGGTGCTGGGTACTTAAATAATAACCTATTCGCGAGTCCTAGCTACCTCCAGGATACACAGCACACATAAACAAACGAAAACAGCTTACATAAAGCCTCAGTGTTTTCCAGACTTCAATTCCCGTAGACCAAGTAAATATGTATGTGTGCAGTGAATTTTGTATGTAAAATGGGAGTGTGAGGTCTAACTAGGAGGCCCGAATTTAAGTCACCACTCTACCAAACTAGTCTGGACCGGTACACTTTCTTCATCACTTTTCAGAATGTCAACAATATCGCGAATTCATAAATTATGTACTTCGTTGTTGTTTAGATTTTCTAGCTTACTCAATTCTAAATTTATATAGTTTTTTTTATTATGATTGTAACGCTACGATTTTTGAAAAATTATGTATAAGATATATTTCAATATAATATGGTAAATAAATAAAAATAGCACAACAGTATTAAAATCCAAGTTTTCACACCTTTTCACAATAATAACAAATTTACCTACAATCCACGTGCTCACAAATCCTCAAGGCATGTCGAATTTCAAAGGGTTTTGAATATGAACTATACTTTGAGAAAACTATATCGAATGAACGCCAGTGGTATTAATTTTTATTTCTACTTAAATGTAATGAGCAAAATTAATAACTACTACAAAACAACGCAAAACGCATGACTTCGCCTGTTTAAATTTAAAATAACTTCCAACATCAATACTTAATTTAAAAGTAAGTTCGCTTATATATTTACAAAATATTATATTACTAAACAATTTTTATGCATATTATCTCGTATTATTATATATAGTTTATTATCATATATTGTATGAAATCCTTTTTTTACCATCTTTAAAAATTTTATGGATCATTCTTATAGCCTATCAATTGACCAATGATATAAGCTTCCCGTGTCCACAATTACATAAGAATCGATCAAGCCGTTTTTAAGTTTAATCCGGACATACGAACAGACAGACAGGTAGAAAGACGGTCTACATTATATAGCATGTCCATCGAGAGATCTGGTAAAATATTACATGACATAACTAGAGATTTATTAATATAGATTACTGTGCAAAAGATGGATTTTATACCTACTAAATAGAATTCTCCGCCAATGTTCCAAAAGTGCACGAGAGTAATGTATGTACAGTGCACACGAGGAATATTTACTTTCAGTCCTATGCCCCTATTATGTATGTAAAAATTATTCTATTATGTTACCAACTACGTGTAGGTAAATTGACTTATCATACAAATCTCGAGATTGCGAAACTATATGAAAAATACATGTGCCTTTAGCTACGTGTCTCCTATAAATTTTAATGTAATCATATTTATACAGTCATAAAGGTTCAACCTATAAGAGCTCACAATAATTATTTTAGATCGCGTGTCTAATTGCTATATTATAACAAATCACAACAGTTGTTGCATATTTTTATTGATTCGATACGACGATAAAATAATTTCAACTAAAACGAATTGCATAAAATCAATATTGAAATTAAAAATTATTCAATATTTGATTTTGAATCGACACTTGTAATAATGGGTACAAATTGAGAAACTAATCATTTGATCAGACAATTATGAGTAGGTACCGTTGCTTTACTTGTAGCAGCAGTCACTAACTTTGCGATTATTTTAACATGACATTGTGTGTATGAGTAGGTTTTAATTCGATCTTTGTTATTTATGATATGAAACTAATTCCAATTCTATTTTCTAAAGTTTTAGTTGTCCTTTACAACAATTTCTGAAGTTTGCCCTTCATTTTGTCTATAGCAGAGCGGTACGAGATATGTTAGGCCGTGCTTACACTAGATGTATTTGATTCTTACCCTAGGGTGTTGGACTACCAACCCAAATTAAGTTTCGATTCCACCGGTCATAGTTTTTCAGGAGCCAGGATCAGAGTATTAAGCCAGAAGGTGGTCCGTAGCAATAATTGGAGTAAACGTAGAGAGAACACAACAAAAGTTGGTCCACCTGAGAGTTTGAACCTAAAGATCCACATATATTTTCCATATCTACTTGATGTGAATTCATAGCATTTGCTAGTTCTGCTATATAACTAATCCTAGTCAGGCCTTCCCATGAAAATAACACTAGATACGTCAATGTTCATGTTAATCATTAAACTTAAATAACTGTGAGACAATTATTTCAGTTAACAATAATGTGGACAAGTTAAGGCTTTTTTAATAAACAATATACCTTACTTAAAATAAAATATGCCTATTTATTTTTGCACATAATTTGTCTTTGAAAACGATTTAATCGTTACCAAACATAAACGTTTATAGTTCTAATTGTGTTACACTATGCTGAGCTCCATTAATTATATCTAAAGGTGATAGGGAACCAGTTATTGCAACCATTGTTACACCAGAGTTCCTAAAATGTCACTTTAATTGATTTAAGTTCTGCGAATTACAAACAACTCTTGTTTGAACTTTCGTAAGAGATAAAGTTAAGCTGTGAAATAAGAAGAATATTATAATTAATAATAAACCGAAGCTTTTGTAATTGTTCCATAACTGATATTATAATCTAAATATTAATTTGAAAATATAATCTACTATCTATACCACTATTATAAAATTCAAGAGATTGTTTGTTTGTGTGAACCCCTTAATCTCTGGAACAATCCTACAAATTTTAAAATTATTTTATATAATTTTTGTATTTTATAGCCCATTTATTGAGGAAGGTATATAAACATATAACTTCACGCTACGATCCTAATGATCAATGAACTTCAAGTAGTTTGGAAAGTTTTAGGCAATATCGGGAAGTAAGAAAAACTATAGGCTACACCACACGGGTGCATTAGCCGCGGCGCGGTGGAGAGTTGGTCTAACTAATTTAACATGGTTAAAACCGTGGGGGACAGCTAGTATATTAATAATACCGCAGTGTCTACTAATGGACTCTTGATACAAATTTAACTGACAGTTGACACAGACGTTACAAAGCAACATTCGACCCTTTACATGTAATAATTGAAATAACTATTCGTTTAACTGTATAATATATTATATAAATTAACTATTATTCACTTCTTTTCTGTACTTAAAAATAATATTTTTAATTATCAGTTTCAAAGGACCAAATAAAATATTGATAAACAAAGATGAAAACGAAGAAGACATTATAAACAAACAAAATCAACACGATGTTCCTAATCGTAAATGCAAACATAACGAATATGTACAATGGTCAGGTCAAAGGAATCTGCCAAGTCATAATTCCAACGATTTCACTTCATTATTCATCTTCAAATGATAGTTTGCACCCCATAGCTTACTGCAGCTTTAAATTGCAAAGAGCAAAGTAATATCATTAAAGCACTTCATTCGATAAATTATGTTTATAATCTGGAATTTTGATTTAATATTAAAATGCATATTTGACAATGTCTGAAATAATTAAAAATCAAAATAATGACATAAAAGTAGATAAGAAATATCGATTGATCGCTAATAAATTAGTTGGTGACTAGTTTTCGTTTTGTTTGAGTCGAACTTAATGTAAATTGAAGATGATGCAGACGATATAAGTTTGAACCCTTCTTGTTTATTATTGATCATTAGACCGTGAGATCAGACATTTGGAGCTTTACCAATAAGGTTAACATATCTGTATACTCAACAAATATTCTCTATTTTATAGTTATTTAGGACAACCTCAATAGACGTGTAGAACAACCAAGTGCTATATTTTAGAGGTTTATTCATTGTTAGAAAAATCATGAAAAAAATTACTATGTGAAACGGGTGTCATAGACAGTACCTATATCTTCATGTGCAAATATGCAATAAATAAAACAAACACGAAGGTCTATAAATTACACTTAAAAGATTATTACAGAGAGTTGGCACGCAAAAATCCGAAACCAATGCCTTTTTTGGTATCTCTGATTTTAATTCAGAACACGTGCCAATACATTTCGTACGTACTGTACAGCATTTCACAGCAAGACGCAATGCACTATACACATTAATTAATTATTCGAAGTTAGATAAGACACCGCATCCTTAATGACTCGGAGAAGAGGGTCATTGCTCATCGACGTGTGACTGCGCATTCAAGCTCGCTTATTTTACACTTTTTGTTTTTATTTTTGTGTTAAGATTTTGTTTAATTTTTATAAGAAATAATTAATTTCGGAAAACGATTAGTCACTACTGATCAAATATTGACCAAACTGTTTTTATACGTGTTCAGATAAACACTTGACAACGGGACAGACTCAGTTATATCAGTGAGTCAGTAGGTGGATGGACCAAAAGACTGGTAGGCCAAAATAAAACAAATTACAAAATATGTGTCGGAAGTGACAACAGAAGAAAGAATTAAGGTTTCTAAAGCGTGAGGTTGTATGTGATTTATAATTTTTGTATTTTATTCTGAAGATAAAGTCTCTTCGCAATAAATTAATGTTTTACTTTGTCTACATTCTACATATATATAAATGTCCATAATTTTATTTCAATAGATTTGCGAAAAATTCTCCTACCATTGTTTTGTTGTAAATAGTGCGAAAATTACATTGTAATAGGGATAAATTACATTTACTATTACATTATTACATTACATTTATTTGTTATTACATTTACATTGTAATAATAATCCTAAATGAAATAATATAGCATATTTAAGTGTTTTAAAATGTTATTAATGGTTCTTATATTTGGTGATAACTGACAGCGTAGGCACTTGAAATTATTTATCATCTATAAGACATCTTATTATTTGTTTTTTACACTTTTCTACTAAAAAAATAGTATCCAGTCTGTAGACAGTGGTCTTCATAAACATATAAAGCTATTGTCTATGAACTTGAAAATGGAACACCCAAGCAAAGCGCTTTAACTACATACATCTACTTATACATATAAAATGCTTTGTCCTGAATGACTGACGGATCAACGCACAGCTTAAACCGCTGATCGTAGAGACCTGAAACATGGAGCGTGTGTTCTTTGTATGACGTAAGTATCCGATAAGAAAGGATTTTCCGAAATTCTTCCCCCAAGGGGGTGAAAAAGGGGGGCAAAATTTCTATGGGACAACGTGATACCTTGGTCCAACCTACTTCAAATATTGCATAAATCTTTTTTAACAGAATCGATGGAAGACGTGTTTCGTATTTTATTGAAATTCATCTGCTAACGGGGTTGAAAAGGGATAGAAAGTTATTTTGGCGGTGATTTACTTCGAGGTTGATATCAATACTCCTTAATGCTTTTGTTTTAAATTACATTTTATTTTTCTTTAATATTTGTGTGGGTACGGTATATCATATGAATTTATATCACACACAAAGAAGTTAAGGCAAAAAACTATCGTAATCCGTAATAAAGACGAGGCCCTTAAAACCTTGCCAACGCTGCGACGAGGACAAAAAATAATAACATTAAAAGTGAAATCCTCAGAGCTTTGATTGACCACAAATCAATATTAATGATCTAAACCAGCGGGTGTTCTCTGTATAGTCTCTCCCACTCTTTCTTATTATTAAGAAAGAGAGAACAAATGTTTGGACACCTCACCCTTAAAGCGTTTTAAGTGCTAAACGAATAAAACCATTAATTACAAGCAATTCAATGTACATATTGAATTTATTCAAATGGTGATAAATGGGTGTGGATGAAACAAGAGGTGCAAGAGAGATAGCCTTAGTGTTATTTACGCTTGTCTTGGTTGTTGGAATGTTTCTTAGGAATGAGCATGTAAACATCTAAGTATAATAATAATATGATCTTTTATACTATTCCTGAAGACGAGCATAGAGACCAATCAACTAAAATTATAAATAGTATGATGTTACGAGCAAGGAAAGACTTTTTTGAAAATGATTATTCAGAGTAAGGGGATTAATTGATATTTGTATACAATTTCCACTTGTTTTAAGAAATAAGTTATAAGTGTTCGATACTAAGAAAAGTTGTAGGTATTTAATTAATTCTTGGGGTAAAAGGGTATGAAACTGTTAGTTGGATTTTGATTGATGAAATCGGGCGAAAATAGAAAAGTTTTCACATAAACGAACCCGTTTCTACATACGCTTTTGGTATTTAATATACGTTTCATAAACGTGTAATATACCTACGTACAGTATGTTGTACGTATGGGATTTGTCTATTAAATCTTGTACACCAGTTAAAGATCAATTTGCGCTAGCTTTAAAACAGTTCTGTGCTTTAGATTAAAACATAATATAATACATTCCAAATATCGTGTAAAAATTGCTTTTGTGAAATTACACGATTTACTATTTGTACAATTAAAAAAAAAATGTATTTGATGCTCGCTAAAGCACTTTGCGTTGCTTTTTCAAATTACCCAATGGACATCTTATTTAAAGGACCACAGATCATGAACATGCACTAAAAAAAAATTATGCCTTTTTTTATCTCCGGATTTAATTCGGAAACGGCATGATGTATGAATTTTGTATACGAAAAGCTTATGACATTGTTCAGTTTTTATAGACTATACATACCGCTATGAGTAAAAAATGTGGAATGAAAATAATTACTGCGGATGAAAAAATGATTACTGCGGAGCTGCGGAGCTGCGGAGCTGCGGAGCACCGCTAGTATTCAATATGATCAATGACAAATAAATCCAATTTATTTGCAAATCCAATTTTAACGATGAAATTAGTTTTCCACTAAAGAAAACAATTTTAAAACAACTGAATATCTTCCCTATTTTTCTCAGTAACGTCAATTCTTTACTAAAAAATGCTGTATTGGAGTGGAATGATTACTGAGTGAATATTAAGGACCTTCAGTAATAGGTGGTAGGTACCTACCTCACCTGAAAATGTATATTGTCACAAATGATGTAAAACTTATTACGAAAACTTATAGTGATAATGGTAATAATTATCATTATCTTATTATGTATGTAATATGATATTTTTATACATAAATAGACACTGTAAAAAATTTGCTATTGTCCATAAATTTTACCTCCAAACGATAACTTTAACTAAAGTCGCAGAGAAAGTATATTTGATGATAATGCATGACATGGCTAAATAATTTTTAAAGTTAACTATAAAACAATTTGGAAAGAATTCGACGAAATATTTACAGATATCAAGTTGCGCCATCTGTTGGTAGATTAAAGAAAACAAACGGGACATGGAGAAGAATTATAATAAATAGTGTAGATAGAAAATTTTACTTACAGAAAGCATTCGTTTGTTTCTGTTTGCAGTCAGCTTTTAAAAAGATCTGTAATTATAGTTAGGTACTATTATATCAAAAAACAAAATAATGTTTCCTATAAGTCAAACTTGGTATCTTAAATATTTAATTTGACTACTTATTCTCTGTGTCCCATTCGTTTTTTTCAGCCTGTATATAGTAAGCACATGAAACCAGTTAAGAGAACAATAAAATTGTTTGAAAGGGTGTTTGAAAGGGAAAAATACAACAAAGACATGAATATACTTTATATCACAGAATAAGTATTATATTGTATGCAATAAAATTTTCGTATATAATTAATTATTTCTTGTTTCCGCCAAAACATTTCGTATGTAGGTATTTATATATGTACGCACGTAAGAAGTTATAGGTACTTCTTTGGCGTAAAAATGGCAAATAATCCCAAAATTTTTATCCCTCGTGCCATTATCATGATGAAATTAGCTATCAATTTACATTTATACACTAGTCAATTATTTGTACACAAATAACAAGAAGTCGGTTAGTGAATTTACATTATAAACATTGGTGGCTAACTTCATACTGTCGCACTTCCGTCCCATAATGTGCATATAGTTTTCAATTTTACCCTCTACTAAATACACCAAAAGAATTATAACTTTAAAAAAGAAGAAATTATTGTACAAATGCGACATATTCCTTAGAACGAATGCCCAAAAGATTTCGAATTAAAACAAATCCCGGAGCCCGGGTACTTATTAAGCTGGTCCTCGTTAGAGAGGCCACAAATCTTCACTAAACTCACAGGGTGACAAACACAAAAACCATAAAATTAAATTAATGCGCTCCAACCACTTCCTCTTAGGAGAGTTGAAGCCGTTAAGGAAAACTTGAGGATTATCGTGGATCGGTTTTGTTTCCTCGATATTCCAACGACTGTTTTTACCAATGTATGTTTATATGCATCTACTATTTTCTGTTATATTAAAAAAAAAAAATTTTTTTTACAAATAATATGTCTTTTTCAAAATTCTTTGTTTTCTTTGTCGTACCGTATTTATGCAGGCAGGTATGACAGCGGCAATCGCCGATGAGATTTCTCAGTGGTCGCGGTTGTGTTGGGGTTGTGATGTGCTTACCATCAGGGACTGTAGGTACCGTCAATGTACCGAGCTATTATACAAAAGAAGATTAAAAGACCGATTTTATACATAATAATGTATCTATGCATCATACTATCATAGTAACTCGACTCATAATTACGAATTTAGAAATCATACACAGTGTATTTATTATCTTAGTCCAACTAGTCAATAATAATAATGATAATGTTTATCATTTCTTTTTATTTATTTGTTTATGTAATATACAGCCATTACATTAATAACTTGTCTAATATTAATTTTAAAAGGCCTACGGTATATATATTATATTGAAATATAAATCGGCAACATTTTTTTGAAAAACCTTCATTCATTCAACATTCATTTTGAATTCAGCAAGCAAAACAGTGTAATACGATTTATATCAATAAAATCAATACGAAATTATATCATTGGATCCGGATGACTAGGGGTCAGCAATATACCTAGTAAGAATTTTAATACTATCAAACTTTTAATTTCTAACATCAGCGCCTCTGGCGAAAACGCGATGGAACTATAATTACTAGAAAGTAATGAAACGTTACAATATATTCAAAAACTCTCAAAGCTTTTAAATGGCTTTGAAATTGAAATTAAATTTTGTTTTAAACAATCCTCTGGAAATATTAAATTAAAAGTATTTTTTCAAACCTATAATTATTATCAAACTTAATATAATGTTAAGACTTAAACAATTCACTAATGTCTAATACAAACGAATAGGTATTCGAAGAGCTCACCTGGTAATGTTCGCATAGATACCTACTATATATAATATAAATAGATTACTTCAATGCATTAGGGCTTCTTATGTGGGCTTAAGAAAAGTTGAGGTAATTAAGCTATTGAATAAATAATTTAATGTTAATCATTTTATAAATCTATATTATATTTTAATTAGGCATAGACATATATAATATAATATTGTTAATCTTGGTAACTCAATCGAATTCATTTGAAATATTCGAAAAATCTCATCCGTTGTCATAAAAAAGTTCCGAATCAATATGGAAGTTTTAAATGGAAAAGTGCGCGGCATTCAACTTTGTTCATTAAATCTGAAGAGTTTGTCGAGCGCTGAGCGAAGAGGAGAAAATGGCATTCTTGATAAATATAATGAGAAAAGTGTGAGAGCATCCTTATGTAATCATTATATTTTATATCAGCTTAAAGTATGTACCTAACAATAATATTAGGTTTATGGACTTGTGGCTCCATCTTGTGACGAATAGCTGATCAACGTTACAAACTGTGAGTCTAGGTTCTTTTCCGTGTGTGTGTAGGTAATGTACCTATTTTTTTATTAATACCTCATAAAACCTTTTTCTTTATAATTTATATGAAATTGGAGTTTAACTTTTTAGTTTGATTAATATTAGTACATGCTCGCTGAGAAGATAAATTCACATTTCTACACAATGTTGAAATTTTATTTCTCAATAAACCAGTTAGGTGTATAAAGGTAAGAATAAAAATAATTGATGAATTTGTAACTTTTTTTTATACATGCAACGAGTACATTGTTTTTGTAGCATAACATTATAATAGTGCTTTAGATTCACCTATGAAATGGTCTGGACTAATATACTTTTGAATTGGCTGACTTTGTGCGTATGTAAGAATGCAGTTTTCTTTTTTTTTTTTTTTAAAGATAAAATAAGTAAAATCAACGTATATTGGACATAGTAACTAACATACATACATTTATTTGGATTTATATAAAGAAGCCAATCCCTGACATTTCAGCTTATCTTTGACTGAGGCGGTTATAGATTAAACGATGGGTTCGATAATTAATTAGGCAACCTATCCCACACATTAAATCGTTTACGACCTCTACCATTCCTTTACAATGATTAGAAAGTAAAATTCAGCTGTTTATTGCGCGTAAGACATTGGAATTAAAAGTCAATATTTATAAGTATACTAACAGATGCTTTTGAGACATTTACTAAAGTCTTCAAACCGTTGTTATGTAAAGCTCTTAAAATTAAAACTGCTAATCAAACCCCATATAAAAATCACATAAAAATCTTATATATACATAAAAATATAAATATTATGGTAAAATCTAAATTAAAATCTTTAATCCAGCAATTTTTTTGTTTTAGACATCGTTAGAAAAAATAAGGTGCACTTAGAAATCTTTAAGACTACATTTTATAGTCGACTGTCCGAATACCGGGTACTTGAATACTTGTGAATACTGGGTAGGTTATCAGCTTATGTAAAATAGTTCAAAAAATATATACTAGCATTTTAATGTCTTTACAGATGCAGATAAACGTCTCCATAGCACTAACAACACCCACACATTTTGAGTATACATCAAAACATGAGATTTCCTCCTCTGATAGCGTCTCGCACTCTTTTGTTAGGGGAGTTCCTTAAAAGATTCCCAACACCTTTTTCCTATGAAGACATATTGCGTTTCGCGTTTTTGAACTCGCGATTTCCGTACTTATTTACGTATTCACGCTCGCATTACTCCAAGTACTATCGAGATGAGATGTGAGCGTGTGTGTAATTTGCATGTGTGGCGAAGGCTTAACTGTACCAATTTAACTTGGAATGCAATTCCTCCCGCGCGACTAAGTTCTACGTCCGAAGCGCGGATGACGTATGCAAAACAGTAGTTCAATTTTCGATGGTGATATAAGACGTAGGCTTTCATGTAAGTGTGTGCGTGTGTGTTGGTATGCCAGTCGCCTCTAGGCGCGCAATAGATGGGGTGGGCAGCCCGTGAGGATGGGGTATAAAGGAAAACCATTTACATTTGAGCGATTCGTCCAATTTAAAATTCCTACAAGATAGCTGAGACACGGGTGCCATTCTTTTAAAGAGGCATTCACTATGTGAGATATATCGTTACTTATTATTAGTATTTAACTTATCACATGTCACTATTTTGTTTCTTTAGTTAGACTTGAGATTTTAAAACATGGAACAAATTATGAATTTATAACACAATTCACCAATAATTTGTCACGTCCCAAGAAAGTAGGTTCGATCGGTATTGGGTCAAATATGTCAGCAATCCGCATAGGTATCGTTATGAATATGAATCTAGGGTGCGGCAAATCAGTCCGGGAACGTTCCATCAAAACGTCATAGGTCGCTCTCAGGACAAATTTGCCCGGTTGCCCACGTCCCGCGTTTTACGAGCCACGCCGACGAAGATTCAGCACCCAAGGGAGACATTCCGCCTCCGAAAACTTTACCCGTTACAAATTTGTTTTTTTTTCTGCCTTATCTGCTCCCCGCGCTTTTGGCAAACCTAATTCCGCATTCAAAAATATTTCTGCAAGTATTGTGCTCGTACGGCAACGAACGTTTTATTGTTGGTCATATAACGTTTTAAAAGTTAGCTAGTTTTGTCACGCGGCCGCCTTCCTTCTCTTTATTGCGTTATGACGTTTCTTCAGAATAATTATACTTGTTTGAAGTTTACCTAATTTTTGTTGTTTATATTTTTTTGATAATCCATATTTCTGAATCAAAATTTTGATTATTCCAGTTACTACAGAAAAACATATTTAAAAAGTTTACTAAGTCCTAAGAATTTTTCTATAATATTTTTTCATAATTATTAAGGATATAATTTGTATATTATATATTTGTTTAAGTATGAGATATAATTATTTAAATTCGTTGAAATAAACTACTTTTTAAATAATATCTCGTATTAATTTATTAAAGCAATGATGGTTCAGTGGTAGCGTGCATGGACACCGCCCCGATCAACGTGAGTACGAATCCCTGCAATGAGTCTGAACTTTCGGTGGAGAAAAATATTGTGATGAAACCATAGCATGGTGGTGGCGAATTTTTTAATGCCCATCTAGCTAGCTTCTGCTCTTAAGTTGATAGTCTGTCACCAAACAGCTGTACTTGAGAGCCAGTCCTTCCACTAGGCTTAGCATGTAGTATCTTGGGCCATATCGCCCTAAAATTAGATGAGATTGTGGTCATCGCTAAAACATTTCTTTTTTAAAGTACACTGATGTTTTATTTTCCTCTACTTTAAACTAAAACCATCTTATTACTTACCTTTAATATCTGTAATTTTTAAAAACCGAAATTAATAGATAACAAGACAATTTGTAACAAAAAAATAAAACCAACTCGAATGATTTTGAGAAGTTCCCTGATGTATCTTCGAAGTTGAAGGTCTAAATGCCAATAAAATTAAAAAAGAACCACCCTTGAGGTGTCCCCTTTCCAACGAAAAAAGAATCATCCAAATCAGTTCATAAACAAAGAAGTTATCGCTAAATATCCATAATTTACAAAAATGTACGAATTGATAACCTCATTTTTTTTAATAGATTAAAAAACATTTAAAATTAATTATATGATAGCTACTATCTCTTATGTTTATAACAATATCCGAAACTATGTTAAAGAGATTTTCGATGAAACATAAATTAATGGGTCTATTTTTATTCGAAACTGCCATAACGTAGACCGAAAATACTAGAGTCAATCAAAGAACACACGAACGTATTGAAAGACATTTCCGTTGTTGGCAGTTTATTTTGCATTCATGGAATATGCTTAAGCATTGTTCGAAGAGTCGCGCTGGCACAAAGCTGGCATGTGGGGCCGCTGTGCCGTCCAATTTTCCATTCATATATCGAAGGCAAAATCGGTAAGGTAATTTCAGAGGCGATGCATGTTAACTCGGTTAATGCAGATACAATGTGTACTAGATCATACATATTGAATGCTAGTTTTGATGATATTGCTTTGATTAGTTTCATGGACGAATTATTATAAATAATAACATAGTTTATTTACAGAAGAACTGATTTCAGATCAGATTCTATAAAGTTCAAGAGATTTTTTTTTTGTTTCGATCGTGATAGTCTCTGGAACTACCTGTGAGATTTGAATAATTATTTATGCAATTTATTCAGAAAGATTATTGATTAGGTCAGCCATATAACCTCATATTATGACCCTAAGAAGTGAAGCGGTAACCACGAGCCTCAAGCAATCTGCCGCAAGTTGTAGGCAAATACGGAAAGTGAGAACAACGTAGCACGGGCAAATATACACATAAATTTAATACGAGTGAAACCGTGGAGAAAACCTAGTGTATTATAAAGCAATAATATATGAAATACATATTGAAACATTAAGCTCGGGATCTAACATATTTCTTCACTTAATTTTAATAAGTTGCAAATACTTACATCGTCTGCGCAAAATCTGGAATAAACAGCAATTTTTTTTAATAATATTCTAATATGTAATTAGTTTCAAATGAAATAAACGTAAATCTATACTTTAATACTAAAATATTATGAAGTGGTAAAGTCTATTTGTTTGTAAGAATTAACCTCTGGAACTACTGACCCGATTCTGATAATTCTTTCACTGATCGAAAACTCCGTTTTCCTTGATTGCCATAGAATATAATTATAATATTTTTTAAATATTATAATATATTTTAAATTGTAATTGTTACAGTTGAGTAGTTGCTAGCGTATTATATTATATTAGAATTATATAACTATGATATATGTGCTTGAGTTGTATAGTGCAGTGTGTCTATTTACTTAAATAAATTGAACGTCACCGAACATTAAGTTTATATGTATTTTCTTTTGCTCTGTGAAGTTGGATTAATTTTGAAATTTATCTACAATGCTAGGTATGCTATAGTAAATATAAGATCAAATCGACGATTCGATAATAAACTGTGTTTACAGAAACATAGGCTAAGGCATCTAACAGAAAAATTTCATTAAATATACAAGACTATAAAATATATATAGCAGAAGAGAATATTTCTAAGTGTATACCTATATGTACCACGTTCAAACGACATTTCAGCACCGGCGTATACAGTTTCAATTTGATTTCGTCGCAAACGTCTACATTCCATTTTTAAGTAGCAATCGCAATATGGTGATTTCAATTTCGCATCTATCTTCGTTGACTGAATACATAATATTATGACGTAAAATTATATCTATATAAGTTTCAGTCTAATAGACTTTGATAGAAATGTATGTAATAAACTATGTTAGATGCATATTGAAAATAGGAATATTATTTGAAAAAAAAAACTTAATGACCCAAGTTTTTTTTATGAAGGGTCTACGATCAAGTACTTTACACAACACCACTTCTGCTTATAATCAAACGCTACTTTACGATAACAATATAAAATTATACCTACTCATTGTTTATAAAATCAGCCTTAACGAGAATGGAATCTGCTATCTCCATTTCTTATTAAAAACGCTTTTCGTTGAATAAACGCAATTACTTGTTGATTTGTCATAATGTATGAATAGTAAAAGTTTTAATAAAATTGATATATTTGCATGCTATGTCACTAAAATGAAAAAAATATTGAAACAAATTATTCAGGCTGATTTTATTATAATCCTAATATTATAAGTTATTTGTTAGTTATTATTAATAGGTATTGTAGGTAAAATACTTATTATTATTTTTGTTTTCACTTTGTTTTTAATTATAATATTTTATACTTAAAATCCTTCATTTATCATGAATTCTAACTCTCAATATCTGTTGTAACTATTAAAACTTTTTTATTATTATTTCGGATTTGATCCTACCTATCTTTTTGATAATTAGTAGACCCTTGAATATAGTATGGTCTTTTATATATTATTAATACGTACTTTTCTTTTATTTCCCAAATAGTAATAAATTAAACATCAAATATATAATAGTATCAATAAAATAAAACACAGAATCTTATTGAAAAGCTAATACATTTTGATAGATCTATAAACTAAATACACTGTTTGTGATAAGATAGTAAGGCTAATAACAAACAGTAAACCGTGGCTTAAACCCCGCAATTATAATTTCTACTCTTGTCTAAAACCTTTACAACATTAAAATTATGCAAAATCGTCGCTTACAATCATAACCAGCGAGCTGAATATACATCTATTTCAATAACTAACACATTCGTAAGCTTGTTTTAACATAATTCTTATCTCAATCCATTACTGTTTATATTTATGTAATAAATTTTAATGATATTTACACGTGTTGAAATGAAATTTTATATATAAAATTACACTTCCAATGGATTATATTATGGAAAATATGTAATAATATAAAGTTATGTACAGGTATATTTTATAGATTACTAGCTGGTAGGTACCCGGCGCGTTGCTGACGCAGAAAAAATAATTGTAGAATTATGCCGTTCCGTTTGACGTTTACTGTTCGTCTTTTACCGATTGTCAATTTTTAAATTATGTTGAAAGGAAAGAAAATATTGTAGAATTGCAGAAATGCTCTTTCAAACATATTTACCGGTACGACACGCGCTAGCTACCGAAAGTTGACTGTATAACCTTTGCTTAAGTGCAAGCAACAACTTAACAAAATTTTATCACAATCAGATTAAATGTATGGCATCGCATAAAATAAAAACAAACATTATATTTAGTAAATTTTCATATACGTGTTGGGGACATTTGTGTTGAGTAGTTATACATGTTATGTATTAGGATATATTGGGACATTTACAGATTATTGTAACTCGTCGAGACGAGTCGAAAATGAATTCTCAAATCGAATTTCGTCAATGTATTAGACAAACCAATCAAGAATTTACGAAATAAAAAAGAATTTCTCGAATCAATCGGAAAATTTACATGGTTATATCGAATTATCATTTGAATGCAAAATCAATTTGCATTTTACACGGCCGTATTGCCCGTTTACAGACGTTTCCTTACCATTTTGTTGTAAAGGGGCTGAGCTTAGTTAAGTATTAAATAGTTTGAATAGGCAATTTGTGTCTGTAAATGAATGTCACGATAATATTTAAGTGACTTACCTACTTGGTTTTATGATTATTTTTCAATTGTAAAGTATCTACAAAAAATTTACTATCGGTAAACATAACCATAAATTCTTTGTACCTATTATTATTTTTAATAATTATTAGGTATCTACTTAAACATAAAGTTGTATTGTTTTATTTAGTGGTGGTTAATTTTATAATTGATATTGTTTATTTAAAGTATAAATTCATCAGAGAAAGTAATATCGAGTTGAAAGTTTATCAGTTTTGAAAGTCTATTAGTCATTGTAGATTATCGTAATCTACCAGAGGTATAAATTATTTGATATGCAAAATTTATAGATATACAAATAATAATGGAAATAATCCAATGAAATAGACTATAAAAAGATATCATAGTATAATATTCATTATTCTATGTATGAAAATCTCTTAATATGTATGTACATAATATATTATCCAAGTATACCTATTTATATAGTATAACCAATTTACTTCAATCTTAGTCAAATTAATTATTATTATATCTGGAGTTACGTATATCAATTGTTAAAAAGACAATCTAGACGAGCACATACGCCTTGTCAATACAGAACGTTGAGCACACGAATGCCTAAATGCCTATTACGTGAAATTGTCTGCAATTTTCTCGGTGGCCGTTAAACGATTTGCAAATGCCGATTTCTCATACATCATAATTCTTTGGCACACAATGAAATTGCAACTCACTTCTTAATATTTCCGTATGTGTGTTCACTTAAACAGGCTAACTTCGACGGAACACTTTGATAGTTACGTTTTATACTATTCTACATGTAGGTATTTATATATTTTTATATTAGTTTTTATTCTTTAATCTTAACCTTTAGTCACAATCTCACCTTATGTTAAGCGATGATGTGGCCCATGATGATGACATACTAAGCCCAGTGGTGGGAGTAGCTCTCAAGTGCAGCTGAAGAAATACACCTATAGGTGCTTCGCGACAGATATTAAAGTATAGTGTTGTAACTACTTTCTATTGCCTAAGCGGGCAATAGAAAATCCCCTACAACCATGCTATAGTTTGGCGGATTCGAATTCACGTCGATCGACGCGCTTTCCAAACACGCTACAACTGAGTCATCATTGCTTAAGTGCCTCCCCGTTTTTTTCGATATGAAATGGCTCTCACACCATCTACTGTGAACAGATTGTACTAATGCAGAAACTTCGTAGGCTTAGGAACGCATATGGGACAAATAAATAAACAGTTATACCTATATATAGATTAATGTACACGGTAGGTATATTCAATATCACACCATATAATAACTGGTTTTTGTATCATAATTTAATAGATCAAAGTCTCTCTCATCGATCCGAAAAAGTTATGTACTTTTAAATTATTCATTTGATTTACTCTTTTAGAAAGACTAGCGATCGCCCTAAGTTCGAAATTCAACCAGCGACTTTTTGATCATAGACTATTTTCTGTTTCACATTTGCAGTATGAACCTAAACAATGAATATTATCTACATCACTTGCTATCACTTTTCGTTGAGTGACAATGTCAATATTTTGGAGGGTATAAGTTCAAGGGCACTGGTCGGGTTAGGATCCACAGTATTAATTTATTTTTTGTAATATATTAGTAACAGATATTATAGATAAATTTTAGCTTTCTGCACTCCTTCTCCATATAAACTTTAACCATGTCAAATCTCAAGTCTTACGTGCACGCAATACGCTTAAAAAGGGGTAGAAAGCTTTTGCTTCACGTTTTAATATATAGATAAAAACACTTTTAGCATAAAATTAACAATACAATATTATAAATAATATATTTTTCTTCTAACGGGATTACTATTGAATAGTAAGGTTGTCAAACTTTTTAATGTAAAAAAATAATCTTTAATATAGGTATAAATCCTCCTACAAAAGTAAGTGCTATTAGTACCATAAAATCCATGTGACATAAGCCCGTACCATATCTAATAGGCAACATTAAGTAAAACAAAGCATGAGCCCTCAGTGAAAAAGTTACAAAAACTAACGACCCCACATCACGCATCAAACTCCGTCGAATTAAAAGTTAACTGTAATAAACAATAAAATACCGAATAGGCTGTATCTTTTCATTTGATATAGAACCTAGTAATCGTATTCATATATAAAATATCGTGTGTCCGATTGGCTAACAATTTTTTAAATTATTTTCGCAGGACGAAACAACTTTTAACTTTTACTTACTGTTTTCATATAAAATATTATTTTATAATAGATACATTTATTTAAAAATTAGTTTTCACATTTATCAAATTTTTGAGAATATAACCAAATTATCGTTATTGTTATTGAGAGAAATGTAATAATAATTAACCTGACTATGAAAGTTTTTTTTTTCTACATCGGAAATTAAAGTGTCTTAATTTTATTCTTTGGCTTATTCATTTAAACTAAGCAATCTTACAATTAACGTACGAACGGCAATGTACCATATGATTTATGTAATGACATTTAATAATTAATATCATTGGAAATAAGTGAGCGAAGAAAGAGTCAAAACCTTGTTACACTAAATCATTTAGTACAAAACATTTAGTATTGTTTCATTGCTGTTCTTGATACTTTCTTATAGTAACAAATGTTACAAGTAACAATTTGATAGGTAAAGTTGTTCCGAGTAATATCTGTAAGGAACTGAAGGTGAAGAAACTTTACACTTTAATTTTTACGTTCATCATAAAATGTCACTATTCTCCATAACCGGAACGATAATTATGTCAATAGATGATTGACGCGTTCACGTGCTAATATATAACAACGTCGGTACAAATTGAAGTCAAATAGTATTACAGAAAAAAAACTTATTAACACGGTTATTTTTGACGAGTAAAAAATGTTTTTGTATATGCACAAAAGAAAAATTCTAAACAGTGGATTATTTAAGGTTGTCCTTATCCAAGATCACGCAGCAAGATAATTTTTTTTTTCAAATTATAAAACTACTAGTTGTGCCTCACGGTTTCACCCGCGTTATTTTTATTCTACCAACTTTCCATCGCTCCGCCATACACCGCGCAGCCAACGCATCCGTGATTTTCTCACTTTCCGTACTTGCCTACAGCCTGTCATGTTATTGATCCGCCTCTTGGAGTCCTAACGTAAAGCTATATTTTTGTAATTTACAATCTTTCTCATTAACTAAGCTATAAAATCTGACTGGTAATTCCAGAGATTAGCGCGTTCAAACAAATAAATAAAAAATTTATTGCGCTTTATAACAGAATAGATGGTATGTAGCTAACAATGTGATTTAACTGTCCACTTAACAAACAAAACACAATATCATGAAGGAAAAATTGACGTAAGCAGTATACGTAGCAATTACAAAATGCCCATAATGACACCCGTTTAGACATTCACAAACGACTTAGGAAATTCTTAATACGACATTGATTAGCTCGTAGTTATGAACATCAAGATTAAAGGGTTCGTAGTTTATGGGTGTCATCAGGGACCCCGAGCCCTCAAAATTAAAATTTTAGAAGTCTTATAACTTTATTCATCTCTATTTAACATTTTATATATTTTGTCAATAATATTTATTAACTATTCCTTTGACTCAATGAAATAATACAAAGGACAGTATGGGTATTCTGTTCAAAAAATGGGCCCTGGTAAGAAATCCCGCTACCGACCTGTCGAAACTGCACGGACATAATGACAATTTAAAGACTTAAAGGTCGATTTTATTATCATATTGTATGATTCTTGTGGAACTATTAGCCCTTATGACAATAGCGTAATGATATGCTGGCACGCAAACCATTTTTCTTATCGGCATTAGTTACGTCACGAGCCGGAGCAAATATTAGAGTTTTTACAACACTAAAACGTTATCGGATTAGCATTTTATTTGTGCATAATAATAAAGGTTTTTTTTAATAATAGCACGGCATTTGGACCGTAATGTCCCTGATGGTAAGCAAAGTATAATCCTAACACAACGGCGACTACCGAGAGATCGTAATCCGCGGACGGTCTCCACTATCATGCCGGCTACAAAAGCGAGTCATTATGACGGACTTTTTACCACAAGCATGGTGGTCGCGACCTAGTCGAGCAAAACAGCCTACCACTCCGCAAATATATGTACTTTATTGGGAGAAACCAATTTTTTATTTTAATATTTAATAAATTATTTCATAAAAGACACGTTTTTTTTTCTGATATTTATTAAAGATCTAATTTTATTTTCGAAGTGATGATGGTTTTATGTTGAACGAAGAATGAGAATGAAGAACGGAAAAGCTGTTGGCCCTGATGAAATTCCGGCTGAAGTGTGGAAATCACTGCGGCAGCTAGGAGTGGTCTGGCTTACGAGACCCTTAACCTTATCCTCGACAGTGAGAAGATCCCAAACTCTTGGCGACTCAGTTACCTGATTCCTTTTTATAAAAATAAAGGCGATGTATCTGAATGCGGCAACTACAGGGTATCAATTTAACATCACATACATTAAAAATCTGGGAAAGGGTAATAAATAACCAAATATCCTTTTTTAAGTAAAAAAAGTAAGTAAGTGGGCACGAGTCCAAATCAATTCGGTTTTGCTCCCTCAAATTCCACAACAGATGCTACAGGCTGATACAGGCTATTAAAGTTGGGAAAGAGAAGCATCGACTCAATAAAGCAGATCTGCACCTCATCTACATCGACTTAAAAAAGGTGTTTGATAGGGTACCACGCAGACTAGTTTGGCAAGTTTTGAGGACCCAACATCGGCCAGATTAATACATAAAACTATTCCAAGATATGTACACTGACGTTCGTACTAGAGTTAAAAGTCCCGCAGGTCTGACGAAAGAGTTCGAGGTTGGGGTAGGAGTACATCAGGTTTCTGCCCTTAGTCCGTTGCTGTTCAACCTAGTAATGGATTTCGCTACAAAACATATCCAAGCGCCACTGCCCTGGAACCTCCTGTACGCAGAGGATATTGTTCTAATAGCCAAATCAACAACCGAGTTGCAAACCACATTGACCACATTGATTACAGCTCTGGAGTCCGTAGGTCTAGAAGTAAGTAGAGCAAAGACTGAACATTTACAATGCCAATTTAATATTTAGTAACAACTATAGCCCACCCACAATCTACTACCTTGATCGTACGTCTGTGCCCAAAATAAATAAATTCAAATACCTAAGCTCGGTCATCACAGACCAAGGAGACGTCGTTACTGATGTTGCACACAGGGTGAACGTGGCATGGCTGAAGTGGCGATCATTAACTGGAGTCTTATGCGATGCCAATAAGAAGTAAAGGCAAGATCTACAGGACGGTGGTGAGACCAGCCTTGATGTACGGAGCGGAATGTTGGCCAGTAACAAAGACGCATGTACAAAAGCTTCACACTGCCGAGATGAAGATGCTGAGGTGGTCTGGAGGTATAACGAGACTAGACAAAGTATGAAACGAGCATATCCGTGGTAGTTTCAAAGTCGCCCCTATATCAGAGAAACTAACCGAGAGCCGTCTCAGATGGTTTGGTCACGTAATGCGAAAATACGAGGAACATGTAGTGAAGCAAGAACCTACCTGAATATAAGAGAAGTAGAGGAAGACCTCCGGCTACGTGGTGGACCAGCATGACGAAACTCCTATTGGAGGAAGAAATGCCCGAACCGACAACCCAGGACAGATCAACCTGGCACCGAAAAATTAGGAGAGCTGACCCTATTTAAAGTGGGATAAGGCTGGGAAGAAGAAGAAGATGGTTTTATGTTGGTACTCTTGGATATCACATCGGTCGAAGTAGGTCTGAAACCTATAGTTAGTCTGAGTTTTTGGTTAACAAAAATAAAGTTACGTAACTATGATGGTCACCAACTACTTATTGGTTTGTTCTGGCAGGCCTAATTGAGAGGTTTTTCCAACCAGATTTAGATTGAATGATGGTAATCATTGGCTCCATCGTTTCATGACATCAGATTATATTATGATAAAAATTAATAAAAAAACATACCATCACGCCTGTATTACACGAAGGGTTAGGCAAAGGGGTACTATTTGTACACCCACTGTTCGTCAAGTATGTTTTTCGGTCCCATGTCATAGGGGACGAGCCTATTGCCATTAATCGGGCACGAAACCAAACTCCGAGCTACTGAGAACTTCATAGGAAAAACCCAATAACACTTTGTTCGACCTGGGATTCGAACTCAGGACCTCGCTCATAGCAGTCGCGCTTACGACCACTAGGCTAACGAGGCAGTTATAAAAAAAATTATAAAAAATCATTAAGGTTTGATAGACTACACTTGAAGGCAAGATTAGTCATGATTTGGTAAACGCTAGAAACACGCTAAGTCTGGTAACTGGTACTTGACAATAGATTTTCAACTTAAAAGTAGCTGCTGGTAAAGTGAGTACCATACTATTATTATGGTAGAACTGACTGCGAATGTTAAGATGGATCTGTGAAGTAACTAGAATGGATAAGATCAGGAATGAGTTTATTAGAAGAAGTCTTAAAATAGCACCAGTCACATAGAAGTTGAGGGGTTATAGGCTAGCATGGTATGGGCATGTCATGAGGAGGGATGAAATTCATATAACTAGAAGAATGTTAAGTATGAAAGTGGATGGATATAGGAGTACAGGAAGACCGAAGAAGGTATGGATGGATTGTTTGAAGAATGATATGCGTATAAAGGGTGGAAGAAGAAAACATTTCGTGCCAACCTTACTTAAGTAGGATAAGGGGTAAGAAGATAATGGTACCACTAACTGCACTGCACCGGATAGTAATTATAGTATAATCCAAAAACAACAGCGATCACTGAGACATAGGTAATCCATCAGCAGTCAACTCTGTCATCTCGGCCTGCAGGCCCCTTGAAATTTGTATATGCACTGGCCGATCCTCAAAAGCTATAAACCTAAAAGAAGTCGTTGTACCCCCTTTGCGTTCCATTATCATTATGGGTGTTACATCTGGTGTGGCGGTCGTGAGTCAGTCAGACTTAATTGTTGAGTGCTACCACCCTTCGAAATGTTCAAGAATAGAGAGTTTCGAAAATTGCTATGTACTTGATAATTATATATTTTGGGAGACCTATGTCCAGTAATGGACGTCTTTAAGTTGAATGGATAGACGAAAAACTTTGCAAGTTTTAGCCCGAACCGACCTCATCATGAACATAGTTTCAACGGTCAGCAGATAGATAATAGGAGAATTGATGGTACTCTTGTAACCGAGTATTGATGATATAATCAGACACCTACGCCCGTAAAATTAAGTAGAAGAAACTTTAAAAGCCTGAAAGCAAATGAATTTCTAATAGAAACCGCAGCTACAGTTTATGACCTGGTTGGTTCGCAAAAACTAGGTCGTACTAGGTTTTTTTTCTCTTTATTTAACGGGGCTTTTACAGCTGTTGTATGCTAGCTCCATCCGAGAATACCCAAATTCCACGGAAGACAACAAAATTATACTAAACTATTAACTAAATAAAAGAGCTGTGAACTTCTATCACTAAAACTATTATTACTAATAACACAGTTCCAAAGCATACCAGTCGAATCGGAAGTCGGTTTCGCTAGTATGCCGTGGAACATACCAACATCTAAATAACATAACCCTTAACTAACGACTTAACGACTTCTGCTCATTTTATTCCTTATTATTTCACCAATAAGTGTCTATATTCTAATCTTCTATTTTATCACACACTTCACAAATAGGGAAAACGACAAAATATAATGAATCACCTGATAGCCTCCGGTGCAAGGACACACAGTACAAGAAAAGGAAAAGATTACTATATATTATTTATTTTCAAATTTGAATACATAATATATGATTTAGCATTCAACTAAGCAAAAAAATATTTTTTATATATAACTAAGATGGCAAACAAGCGTATGACCCGCTTGATGGTAAGAGGTTACCGCGTAGGTACTAACCGCAGGACCACAATATTAGATTATTCGCTTTTGATCTTCTGTAACAGTATTAGATATTTTATCAGACAGGCTGCTCCAAGTAGAGTGAAAGTTCCAAAGAGTTTTATCTGTGCCCTACCTCTCTTGTTACTTACTTCTTACTTAAATCTAGATATCCGACAAATCTTTTTCGTAAAAATCAATAATATTATACATAATACCGAGCTTGCTTCATAGATGATTGGTTTCATAATAGTAATGATAAAGCTTCTACTTGTATTGTGACTTAAGTAGCAAGGGAGCGGTTCATGGACTTTACTAATTTATTAACCATAGTATTGATGGGCTATCATACAGAAATTAATTTCCACATTATCTACATCGTGAATATTAATATAGCGCGACAGGATAGTTATGATACTTTTACATTATTTATTTATTATAACCAGCTTATTTTTGTTAATTAATAAATTAAGTTAAAATATTTACCATCTATGCTTACGTAGCTAAGAACGTTATGTCTAAGAAAATACACTATATGCAAGAGAATGTGCGAGCATATTATTTAAATAAAACAAGACTACGCGGTCTAAATTTAATTCTATGTCAGAGTCAATGATAAAGTTATCGTTTAATTTTTTTTGTCGTTTAAAGGTTTTAGCGTTATGGTCAAAATCTCACTTGATCTTAAGTGACGATTTGGCCGAAGAAAGTAGCAGGCTAATGCACGTTTTCACCAACATCCTCTAATTTTAAGGAACACTTAAAGTATATTTAAGTGACCATTTAGGGAGATTTCGTTTTCACCAACGTCTAGGGGATACCTAAGACCTTAAGGATTACCTAAATTTTAAGTAACAAATTCGACTCCTTAGCACCAAGTGACGTTTATTTTGCAAACAATTCTTGATATTTCGTTTTAAGTGTCTTAAAATCAAAGTCCAATTATTGTTCTTGGAAGCTTTGGAAGAAGAAAAGAAACTAGGAAATTAATAGAAAGTCAAAGTTTCTTATTACAGACACGCATTTACTGACAAAGGCCTGGTTATATTTTTAATACGACAACAAAGATTTTTTGCTAGTTATAGGTTATCAAAATGTAGTGTGTAAAAATATAATATTTACATCTTTTTAAATTAGTTTATCATATAAGGTTTTTTTTTACTTTTGACAGGGTAATTCATGTTACGTATAAATCAGCTTTATGTACATTGAGATATTTTGCCACAGTGATAGATAGATATGGGTATTGCCAGTTGCAGCAAAAGTTTCAGAATATATTTTTACTGGACTATCATTCAAACTTATTCTGATGCCTTTTCTAGCACTCAATAACACGCCCACAGCGCCACCTATCGCTTTTTTTCAGAATTAGTAACGAATTACTCATATAATTCATTAGTTATGGTCTTGAGTTCATAAAAAATCTATTAGAAAAAATCAATTTCAGTTTTTCACAATTTCTCGGAAAACTTTCTTTTTGTTCTTAAAAACCTTACTTGTCGTTTTATTACCCTTTAATAAAGCCCCATCAGTCTATCCGTTCCCAAGTGCTTTAATTACCAACGAACTGCTTTTAATTTTTGTTTATTTAATTATTAATAACATATTTTAATCACATAAGAATGATAAACAATTCATAAAAGTTTTTATCAGTATATCACAACTTGACAAAAAAACTGACAATAACACTAGCATGACATAAAAATGGACACTTAATTAAGTGTTTCCTTAGTAAGTAGCCCTTAGCTTGGTGAAAACGAAATAAGTTAGGTGGGGGATTTAGGAAACACTTTAGTTTAGGGATCCCTTAGTTAGAGGTATGTTAAGGGTACGTTGGTGAAAACGGGAATAAGCCTAGTGGAAGACTGGCTCGCTAGTGCAGCTGCCGGAATACACCTATTAGTGTTTGGCGACAGAGTTTCAACTTGAGGGTGGTACTTAGCCAGGTGCGCGTTAGAAAAAGCCCTACCACTATAGTATGGTTTCATCACCATGTTTTCTTTCTCCGAAAAGCTCAGGCTCATTGCAGGGATTCGAACTCTTTTTGATTCACACACTTTTACTCACCTTTTATCAGTTAGTTTATAGTTCTGAGTGACAAACATTTTAAAAGAAACGTTATGACACGTCCTCATGTCATGTCATGTATTTGTAGTGGTATAAATATGTAGGTATAGAACAGCAACGGTTGAACATATTAATCAAAATACCACTAAAAAACGATATCACTATTACTTATTTAATTTTAAAATATGAAAACATTATATAAAGTTTTATTTATTACATTATATTATATCTGTCAAGTACCAAAACCATTGAAATCGACAAAAATATTTACGTTACGGAAACTCATAGATGGCTTGAAATTTTCTTGTAGCACAACCTCTACATAGATTTTCTTCATCGTCCACTAGCGTAGCTCCTGGCTAATCTACCGCAGGGTTATTGCCTTACTAATCTAAATTGATGGGGCGTCCAAAAACCGGGCATTTTTTTATAGCATTAGTAATTTCTTCGGAGTAAAATAATATAATAAACATAAGCCGCAATTTCATTACTTAAGGCGGTCTATTAAACTGCGGACGTTAAGGGAACGATTACGATGCTATATAGCTAAGTATATTGTTGTGAAATTAGGATTTCAAAATTACTTTTTCCACTGTTTTATTACAACTTGGATTAGCTTATGTTCAATGGTAAATATATAGCAAAGTGATTATGTTTATTGTCAAAACAAATATAGAAAAGGTATTGACGTATATTTGCCCGGTACGTTTGGTAGGTTTGCCAGTATATCTGTGTTATATCTTTATGTGCATTTTGAAAAGGTTCGTTGCTGCGTCGATGCCACTAATTCTCGCTTAGGTTAACTAAATTAAATTAAGCTATTTATTATAATTTCATTGTATGTAAAATAGAAATGTACAAGATAAATTCAATATATATCAGGTAATCAATGTGAATTTGGTTCGAGTCTCATTTGTCACGTATGACATCGCTCATTATTTATCACAGTCATGTGACTAAGTACAATATTGGGTATCAATTATTCGCAATTTGAAGCAATTGATATTATGACAGCCGTACGAACAATTTGTATGCGAGCACTAATTGCACAGTATAGTGGAGCTTTCACAAGAATTTCTACGCCGCCATGTTTGTCTTTAGCACGGACAAGATAATTAACACTGTCGACTTGTACACATGTCCCATATTTTAAGTTATAAATTGGTATGAAAATATTATTAACCTTTAATATAAATGTAAAAAAAAAAAAAAACACAAAATAAGCATCGGTATAATATTTGTGCTTATTAAATTTCAAGTTTAAAAAGTTACAATTAACTCCCACAAATTTTCAATCATAGGTCGTCTTTTTCTCTTTCAGCACGAGGCCATAGACATTAGTATATTATATTAATTTTAACTTTATACCTCAAGTTATTCTTGAGAAAAGGGTCTTTGACAGACAGACAACAAGGCTCTCCTATAATGGTTCGTTTATTCCATTATGAAGTACGGAACCCTAAAAATGATGTTAACATGGTTAAATAAAAAAACATAGTCAACATATAGGCTAAGATATTATTTTAAAGTAAAAACAAATCAAATTCACAATTATAAAATTAAATAAAAATGTGGTTTTTTGAATACACGAGCTTGGGCGTATTCGTAGTGAAAAAAAAGCAGTTGGCCGTATATACCAAAGTAGCAAAGAGTCTTTTCCTTACCCTTATCCCAGCTATGTTATATGAGTCAGCACAACATGCTTTCCTCTCCTAGTTTCCACTCTTCTCTATCAGTATTCATATTTTTTATACGCATATTATTCCTCACACAATCTATCCACACCTTCATCGGTCTTCCTCTACTCCACCACCACCGTCCAACTTCATACTTAACATTCTTCTAGCTATAGTTAATTCATTCTTCTTCATGGCATGTTCATACTATGCAAACCTGTAACTCCTAAACTTCTCTATCACTGGTGCCATTTTCCTACACACCCATTTTAACATTCGCATCCTTGTCACATATAGTCTTTCATCCTATCTTTCTGCTGGATATACATTATATGATCCCAAAACACGAAAAAGCAGAGTCACTCTCACGGGCTTATCACCATGTCCGTGATGGGAATATCGCCTTCCTTGATCACTAGATAGATATATATATACACCGGCTGATTTCGGAATGCCGTATGTCTAAGCGTGCCACTATGGCACTTGGTGTATGGTGATCGTAAGCGACTGTATCATAATTGGTCGTAACCTACCAACCAGCAAAAATAGCATGTTTTAGAAAAAAATTGAACACTGTACAATTAGGTGAGATTGGCTATTAAACCCGGCAGAGATTCATGCAAATGACCCCGTCTACGTACAGACAATCAGCACCAATCAATAATCTATTGGAAGACTTAATGACTAGCCAAGGATGCGCCTGTCGGTTGTCACTACCAATAATTGGTATCCACTGATAATAATTGACCGTCTCGGTAATAATTGGAATAATTAAAGTGATCTAGTGCGTTGGTAACAATTGATTCGAGTATGTTCATTGACGATTTATGACGTACTACAAATTTATCGACCAAATGAGCGATGACCGATTGAATTGCAAAGGTCACCGCCCTTTATTACATTTTTAATATTATCTACTTTTTATCATGATTCTTCTATGACTTGATAGATCAGATCGTATTTTTTGGAGATTATTGCTATTTATTAAATAAACCAAAAACACTCATTATTTTGATAAAGCAAAGTTCAGGACACTTGGAAATTACCGGATTCACAGTTTTCACTTCTCTTACTTCTTATAGTATGAAGTAGAAAACAGTCTTGTGGTACACCTAATATTAATAATTAACCATATAGTCGTAACTGAGGTCAGTCACTAATATGTTGCTACTACTAAAGAATGAGTTTGAACACCTCGGGAGTCAGTGCGTGTTGCCAATCACACCTTTCGGCTTAGAACACTGTGCTTTATGGTAGAAATATATGTGACCTTGTACAGGTTCGCAACAGAAGAAACAGTAGGAATAGGTGGGGAATGGGGGACAAAATGGGACCGTAATTGTGGGCAATCGTGATCCTCCAATTAAATCACCCTGTTTGAAACACATTTCGTTTAATGTAGATCTTCATTTAACACTACTTTTAAACTGTTTAAACCCATTCATGTTAAAGTATCTACTATAGTTTTTTGTACTATATATAAATAATTAATAAAACAGTCTGAATTAGTCTACACCTACAAAAATTATTACATAAACATACATACATATATTTAAAACAATACCATCCAACTTTACGAATGGTGATTAGAAAATATTGTGTATAAATTATAATGTCATCATTTATAGATATTATTTTTAAACAATATTTATAATATTCATATAAAAAGGTAAAAGTTACATAAATAACGTATTTATCAGAAATAATTTAAATAAATTGTTTGTATATCAATAGTTATAGAGGCTATTGTATCCATCATATTTCATAACAACCAATATTACGCCATATAATAAGGTACCGAGTACAAAATGATAATTAGGAAGCATGAAACCATAGGACCACCGTGAGGCATAACCGATCCCACGCACCGGGTAATGTCCAATAAACTAGAGAAGTAAGGAATCCCACACTTTGTCGAGCAATTGTTGTGTCCGGTGTTAATAAAACGGCGTATATTTTAGCCATTTTGACAGTTCGAAGCTGTTTGTAACACGTCATACACACTGATACGGTGGTTTGGTGAACATAAATTTACATTTTGATAACTTTTATTTGCATGTTTCATGTGAAGTTATGTATGTCTCTATGTTGGGTGGTAAGAAACGGCAATTATTGTGCCCGAATGAATCGCGACCATTATAAACAATAGTGGCACGTTTAGATGTATCGCGTTCCGAGATCAGCTGTTGTGTATTCAGCAGTCAATCGAGTAGGAAGAGCGGGCGCCGGCAGTGATAGACTTTTGATTTTGATTGTATGCCTTGCTACAAATAATAATAATAACTTGTTGAAAACCATGGAAAAACATGAAGAATGTAAGTAAGAACCAGTTAGAAGAAAATATAAGTCACCAGCCACATCAGGCTAAGAAACAAAGAACACAAAATTGTATGTTTTATTTAATTTCCTGACACTTTATAAGAGATTTACTAGTTTTTTTTCGAACTTTGATTAAAAATTTACTGTAATTTTTGATATACTCATTAATAACACGTTAAAAATATGACAGATCCACATACAGCTCACAAGCCTCTTTATTAAACTGGTGATTGATTGATAACCAATTTGATAAACCAAGCACTTGTAAATACAAATTAATCCTAACAAGTTAAAGATTACAATAATTTGTATGCAAATACTAATAACTAATTAAATTACCCTTTTCTTCTTATTACGAAGTATGGATATCCTCCCACATTGACAAAAGTGCAAGCTATATTACCCAGCTATATAAGTAGGTAATATATTATTTTGGTCAAATTATATGTATGTATGTGTGAAATTAGTTACTTGTAAATTGGCTTACACTTAGGATGATTTTTTTTGTTTTATATAGGTTTATGGGTTTTATATAAAGGTTTTTTTTTTTTTACACACCAAATGAAGGTCGGTCACTCATAATATATGTAATTGCTTTCTCGGAAACGGATCCAACGATTTGAATAGAACATTGTATTAATATAATTTTTACATTCTAAGTTTGTCGTTTACCTAGACAGATGATTTTTTCTTTTTCTAGGAGACAGGCATGGTTCGGTCGTCTGGGTATTTATAAATATATTTAGTACATACAATGTAAATAATAATATAAAATAGTTGTTAATTCATAATGACCGTATGTGTAATGTAATGGCTGGAAGCGACTAGTGAACCGCCTACGGTATTCGTGAAAGCGTTCAGCTTATAACTTGATTTGTGATTTCAAAGATTATTGCTTGTACACTCCGTTATTGAGTTTCTGTAATTTAGTTTTGAGGTTTCATTGCTTTGTAATGTCAGACGATTAGACTTATTCGAATAGTATTAGTCTATACATATCTTTATAGCGGACACGATCTTTATTAGGAATCGTTCTGATTACCAATACGAACGTTAAATATTTAGGGATGATATTCTGTTTCTGAAACATTTATTCTATAAACTTCTATCAACCAACATCTATCTGATATGTTTTGAGGTACAGTAGTATTAAATCCTGCTACAATTCAGCCGGGAGGTCGCGGGTTAGACCATCGCACACTACTAGCTTTTGTGTGGTGAAAGAGGTACAATTACGTCACAAGTACTAAAGTCGTACAAGTACAAAAACGATCGCCAGAGTGTTGATAGCGATCCGCGTTCTGGCCGACTTTCGAGCGTGATAACACCGAAAAATTTCAAGCGTGTGCAACCCGCGATTTCGTAAAATCGCCGTTTGACTGTGCATGAGATAGAAGATGATCTCGAGATTCTGAAAACTTGCGTTTCAAAAATTTGGGAATGACTCGTGTATATGCGAAATTAATTCCAAAATTGCTCACAGTAGAGCAGAAAAGGCTTCCCTTCGAAATTGCAAAGGACAACTTGGAAATGGTTATTGATGATGAAAATGTGCTCCAGAAGATTATTGAGTGAGAAATCCTGGGTTTAAGATCATGACCCCGAAAAGAATCAAGAATCCTCACAATGGAAGCTCCCATTTGAACCACGACGAAGAAAGCACGTCAGAGTCGCAGAGCAACGTCAAGTCCATGTTAATCTTTTTCTTCGATTTCGAATGTGTCGTGCATCACGAATATGTACCGAGAGATTGCGTGTTGCGGTGAGAAGGAAAGGGCTGCGATTTTGGGTGAGTGGCGACTGGTTTTTCCACCATGATAACTCGCCAGCGCTTTCATTGAACCTCGTGCAATAGTTTTAGCGAAAGACCATATTAAATAACTCCGTCAGTCTCCGTACAGTTCCGACATAGATACCTGTGACTTTTGGCTGTTCTCAAAATTAAAAATGCCACAAAAAAAACACTGGTTTAACGACAAAGAGCCGGTTGAAATGAATGCGACGCGTGCACTTATGTCCATTCCGAAAACCGATTACCGGAACTGTATCAAGCTGTGGAAACACCGATGGAAGCATCTTGTTCAGTCGAAGGGGGATTACTTCCAAGGATGTCATGAGCCTGATCACGAATAATAATGCCAGTGCGCAGTTACAGGTACAAGTCGGATACTTTTGGGACATAGTAGTATGTCCTTATCAGCTGTTTAGTTACCATAATAAAAGCTTAGCTTATTTATTATTATTATTTGTATTATTATCTTCATCTGGACAAAGCTTCTCTTTCTTTGACTTTTTTGCGGTACCAGTATTTCAATGTTCCATATCTCACTAACTAGATAGTTTAAACATCGGGGTCATCATTTATTCGATAAGCATCATCATGAGTCGTATGGCCATGGTGACGGTACCCAATTGACTGTTCTAATGCCCTTTTCTAGGCAACTGATTGTGATATCAAGAAATCGAATGCAAAGTTTTATAAAGGGCTTGAAATAAGTAAGTTAAAAGGATTTACATTTTACGTTTTTAAGAACTTTTTCTTTTTTGCAATTTATTTCAAGCGAATTAAAATTGTTTTATCACTCACACTGAAGCTTACCGCAAACTCTGACGTGGTTTACGATGGATCCGCTTTCACGGTCACTTCATTATCAACTAGGATCTCCGGCCGTCCACGGGTTTTATTTCGTAGGTCAAAATTTCCAGAACGAAAACGTAGGAACCAAAAACGTACCGTAACTTTCTTTTACTGTAGCTTCCTCATACACATCATTAATCCTTCGAGCTGTTTCTGCAGCGCTGATGACAGTGTGGAACTCATATTTCGTAAATAAAGCGATATTTTAACTTTTCCATTTTGTGAAAAGAACGGTCTCAAAGAAATATCAACTGAATTGCTAAATTCAAAACAAAAATACACAAGCCTAAATTTGAAGTTCCTAACTCTGTAACTAACGGCAATGTGTATACATAGTAGATACAATCCAAAAATCCATCGCTGCTCGTCACTATGGTACCGAACTACTTACAAGCCTCTTGGTAGCAGTGCTGGCTCTGGGATATAGCAAAGAAGCAGTTGCTCTAGGCACCAGGTGACAAAAGGTGCTAAATTCCGAATGACAGTTTTAATCAAAATAATATTATTTTAATTTTTATTAATGATAGTGTTGATCATTGAAGAAAATGATATTATTTATGTACCAAAAAATTTAATAAATTTAACTAATACAAACGGCGTCGAAACACAATCTTACTCTACCTTGGCAAAGAGCTAAGGCCGGCAATGCTGGCCAGCCAGATATATACAGGCTATTTTCAGAAAAGCATCAAACCAAATGACACTCATTGTGTAGGGCTTATGATCACAGTGCAAGGTGGTCGCGACCCGGTAAGATTCAGATACCTACCTTACCAACCAACTTGATTACTGGATGTACACCGACTGGCAAAGAAAGAGAGAGAACATTGTGGACGCGATCCTGTTTGGTACAGATCCCTACCATCCCCCTAGATTATCGAGAATACATCGGCTGATCACGGAACGCGTCATGTTTAAGTGTGGTACTATAGTGGATGTTACAACAAAAAAATATTTTCAGGCTTCTCAATTTTGAGGCAATCAATTTTTTTTCACCCTAGAATTTTTTTTTCTTAGGTTTAGCGTTGTGGCCACAATTTCTCTTTATCTTAAGTGAAGATGTGGCCCAAGATTAGCACGCTAAGTCTAGTGAAAATTGACCTCGCAACCTTCATTCCTTTATTAGAATATTTGAACTACTGAAACTGTTTTTCCTAGATCACTAAAAAATAAGATAGTTACTTTTTTTAATATATCACAATGTACCTTTATGTTTTTATTAAAAGAGTGCATTGACTTTTACTTGTAAATATATGTAGTATCCAATTTTTTATTTCTCATAATCCGGTACGTGGGACCGTTGTTTGTTTCTGTCTTATTTTTATATTTATCTTACCTTTATGACAATTTTATTAAGGCAAAGGTAGAGCCTACGCAGCCGCATGCTCATTCATTAAAACGACGTGTACGCTACGTCTGCAAAACTTTTAAGCATTAAAATTTTAAATCATTAAATATATATCAATATAATAATAACGTGCCATTCAGTGTTAATGGATCTTAATAAATAAATATTTCATTACGCCTCTAAAAACATAAATAGGTACCTACTTAATTTAAACAGTTTTAAGTAGTTAAATTCCATTAAAAATAATATAAATATTTACAGTTACATGTTTTAAGACAATTTAATTTGATAATAAAGAATGATATTTATGTAAAATAGTTAACAACTTTATTGCAGTCGAGTCTTTATTTCTTCTTCATGAGGTTTCTAACTAAATATGAAGGTCAATCATACTTCGTCGATATTTTGCTTAAATAAGGAATTCATTTCGCAGTTTCAGTTGAGGTACTTGTTAACTTATCTCCATTTTGTGTCGTAACTTCCTACATTAAAACTACTTGTACCACACTGTATCTATATTTTATGTTGTTAAATATAGTTTCATTAATTCAAATTATCATGATCCATAATGTAAACTAATTCTTATAAAATATAATCTTAAAATATATATTGTCAATAAATAATGAGTACACGTAGTGTGTTACACTTCTTTGGCGTAACAAAACTTTATAGTTTTTTGTAGTTACTATTAACTACAAAAAAGTTTTACCGCGTGCATTACATATTATTCAATAAAATAATGCCACACTAACGAACACTGCACGTCTTATCTGAAAGATCGCGAGACGCGAGCGCATCCACACGAATTATTTCATTACGAGCGGCTAAACTAAACAATGGACACGTGACCGCCAACACACCTTGTGAGCCGACACTAACTAAGGGAAGTCTCATTTTAAGGTAGAAACGTGATTAGTAAGCCGGATCTCTTGTAGAATATCTGTACATATAGATACGTATATATTTATTATTATTATAAATGTATTAATCTCAAGAGACTGTTTGTTAGTTTGAACAAGCTAAGCTCTAAAATTACAAATCATATTTGAAAAAAGATTTTCTGCATTTTATAGCCTATGTATTGAGGAGGGTTATAGGCTATACAATTTCATGCTTCAACCCTAAGGACCGTAGCAGTATCTATGAACGTCCAGCAATCTGGTTGGAAGTAGGCAAGTACTGGATGTAAGAAAAACGCCTTCAAACTCATACTCGACCTGCAATTGCCTATTTCACAGCCTCTGCAATAATGTACTGTTAACATATGCTAATTCATATTTACGTGATAATGTGATAATAAATGATATTGCACCAAACAATTTAGGATTTAACGAAAACTTGAACCGGAAATAAGGCATGCGTATTCCGAAGCACTACGAATAGACCGTGAGTTAAAAATAAATCGGTTGTCTGTAAAGTCGGTTTACTGACGATAGTTGAACGTGACAACGTCATAAGAAAATACTGATGGAATGGTATCATTTTTCAAAAGAAAATTTTATTTTATTTGTTTGATAGATTTACCTTTATCGCCTCAATTATCGTTGCTATAAACAATTGACACCACATAACTTTTCACTGCACTTCATACTTGACGAAAACATGTAAATGTATTATTGTATAGCAGCTGTCTACGCGGACGCATCGCTCACTCAAGTAGGAGAGAGACAGATGTCGAACGCTGCCGAACGCGGAGGCCGATTGTGCCTCTTTGTAGCTCGTTCCGCGCTCTCGCTTGCACTTCAAGCCTTAAATGGAACACCTCAGAGCGAGGTAACGCCGCAGAGTCATGTTTTTTCGTGCGTGCAGCCGGCTCCATCGAATTATAAGACATTGTCACGTCCAAAATTTGAATATTTAGTCAGAAAATCAGAATACAGAAAAAACCAGAAACCGCGAACGCACATAAAACTGAAGATACAACAACCACTCTTAAATAGAGTGGTTTGACGTTGTGATTAGTCACTCCTTTGTAAGTAGCGCGTCGTGACGTATTTACAAGTGCCAATTTTAATTTTAAAATGCCGTCTTGTGTTGTTCCTACATGTAAAAATGCTGCAACGATTATAAAAAAACAGGATGGGATCACATTTCATCTGTAAGTAGCGCATTCTAAAGTATATTTATATAATTGTTTAATTTATTTTACATTTAGAAAATGGCGCGTCCATATTTTAAGTGTTGCCATTTTATTTTCATCGAAAATTTTTCCCCATTTATTTTTTTAATACTCGTGTAGAATACTTACTATTTTTGTGTATATAGAACCTTTGTAATTTTAGTTTCCCTGCTGATGAAAATAGAAAATCGGACTGGATGAAAGTCATACAAAGAGCACGGCTAGATGAGTTTTGGAAACCATCAAGCCGGAGCGTACTTTGCTCAATTCACTTTGAAGCGCAATATTTTTATGATACAAAAGGTGGTTTGAAAAGACTGAAGAAAGCAGCTAATCCAACTAAGGTAGATATAGTCATAATAATTACTATATTTATATTGTATCCCTCCTGGTGAAAATGTTTGTCATGTATTTTGAAGTAAGGTTTTGGTCCACATATATATATATATATATGCTCACGCCTGTAATCCCCGAAGGAGTATGCAAAGGTATAACAAGTATGCCCACTTTTCGTCGAGCTTATCCGCCCCTCATCGTGATAAGGGGCGAGCCTAAATCGGGCGCAAATTTCAGATTCCGGGCTAATGAAACTTCGGTGAATTAAATATATGAATAATCTAATACTAACGTTCTATTTCAGGATTTGGCCTTAACACCAGAATTTTCCGAGTTACACATAGAAACGTCTAAACCTTTGACATCGGACAATGTGCGTATCCAAATATGATAATAATGTTTTTTATTTTTATAATATTGAAAGGCAAACAAGGCACTTAATCGATATACTTAGTTACAAGTAAACTAATGTAGTAAATAAACACTAGTAGTAACAGTAATAAATGTAAAATAAACTAAGTAAGGCCCATGGACATTTGCAAGCTCAGGCACAAAGTGCTATTTATTACTAATGCGTTTCCATCCGTGAGGACTGAAATGTCATGCCTTGTACGGCAGAAATATTCTGTATTTAATTAAAGTTTTTGTTAATCTATTACATGATACAACAACATACAACTTAAGGCTTTTCATTTCAGGTTACACAACCACAATCTCCTGCGCGATCGAACTCAGAGATCGGTGATGTCAATATTTCTGATTTGGAATCTGTGTTTGATTCGCCGAGAAAGGTCAAACTGAAATCTCAATTACGACGAAAACAATTATTTTGTGAACAACATGTTCGACAAATGAAAACATTACAACAAAAATACAACAGACTTGCCAAGAAGTACGAATCTTTAAAAAGTATATTAAAAAAATTAAAAAGCAATCCATGTAAATAAATAAATATTTTTTAATAAATATCTTTTCTTTATTGTTATAAGACTACCCCAAAAAGTGAGAAACCGCTCCCGAGCTAGCAACATTATGCGTATGGGAAGTGGGGAGGTGCGGGACGTACGTATTGTTTTTGGACACAGTGCAGCGTATGTAATTATTCTTGAACGCGGTTTGTTCTATATTCTGAGGTCAGAAATAACAAATCATTGAAACCCGAACATCGGCATGGACTATCAAATTTTTGGTATTAATTTAAAATAATAATAATAATCTTTTAAATAACACTTTAAGCACTTCAAAAGATTTCTTATGGAAAAACAAGAAATTTACTTATCTAAGTTAATACGTTGTGGACTGTAATGATGGCTCAGTTGGACTACCAACTGTGCATACATATACACACTAGTGTATAGACTCCGCGTCGATCGACGTGATTTCGAATCCCTGCAATGAGCCTGAGCTTTCGGTGAAGGAAAATATCGTGATGAAACCATAGCATGGTGGTAGGGCTTTTCTAATACCCGCCTGGCTAGCTACCACATTCAAGTTGAATATCTGCCACCAAACACCAATATGTGGGTTCCAGCAGCTGCACTTGAGAGCCAGTCTTCAGCTAGGCTTAGCATGCTACCATCTTGGGCTATATCGCCACTTAAGATCAAGTGAGATTGTGGCCCCAACGTTAAACCTATAAACGATAAAAAAATAATTAATTAAATATTATTTATATTAAATCCTATTCATATTAAATTATATATTTTAACGAAATTTAAACTAGTGGGGCATAAACAGGCTGTTATTATTATGTAAAACGGAATTTTAATAATAAGCTCTTTCAGGGAATGTTGCGAATGTTGATGACTTACAATGAACCCTTTGTAGAGTAAATGAAGTTTTAATTCCTGATCTCGTGTAACATTTTATAACTCTGTAATGTTAACGAATCTACAGAAAATTTAATGTATTCCACATCGATTGTATTAGATTGTTAAAATACACGAAACTATGAAGTATATTTCACAGCTACTGCGTTGCATGCTAATATACCTATAATTTACTGATTACTACCTCTATACTATTTCCATTTCTTTATTTTCTCGATGACAGTTCTAATTTGATAGTTGTAGTGTTGTGACCAAATAAGTAATGATATCGATCGCATATATCGTGACAGTGACGATTCATCAGATTTTGATTTAAATAAATAAATAAAGATTACCTGTCGTTATAATTATTTCGTTTCATTGTCGAGTACCTACCTACCTATACCTACATATTTTACAACAGCTTCGAAAATTTTGAAGAATTTGGCATTATCAATCAAGAATTAATACGTGGAACATCTTGTAATGAAATATAATATTAGTTAATAAATTTACCTTTTGTAAAAAAATAGCGGGTCTGTTATCGTGTTACGTTTATCGATATAGCTTCATCCCTATCAATTTCTCCGACTCTGGTATAACCTTGTACGTGTGTAAACGTCATATTTTTTATAAAATAATGCATACGTAATGTAAAAAAGACGCTCGTTCAAGTTTTCACAGGAGCTGCCATCAAGAAAATAAAAAATTGGAAATGGTATAACATTGCTGATTAGACCATAAAATACATAAAAAAAGTAAAAAAAAATGTGAGGCATCATGACACACCTGCCAGATGTGAAACATGAATATAATATTGTATACATAATATATTGAAATATGAATAATTAACACGAAAACAAATATTCAGATAGTTATTCATCAAACAAAATATCAATGTTAAAAAAATATTTTAATTTTATGAAATTATTTAAAAAATTAATGTATTTGAATGATGCATTAATTGAAATTTTTTATCCAGTTTAACAGTAAATAAAAGAAAGAAATCATTTATTCTTAAGACAAAAACATGCTGTTACATAATGTACCATACAAAGGAATAATATAAATTGTCCAGCTACGTGTCCTGTCATTGAGAAAGGGTGTCGAGCTCAACATAATTATGCTGAAGTGCCACGGGGCACTTAGCGCTGATTTTCAGCTGGAACCCCAAAGCAAGTCACGGTGCGCCAACAATAATCAATCAAAATATAAAACATACAATAACAATAATAATACATTACTCATGGCATAATATTTAAAAATATAAACAAAACATATAAATAATTATTTTTTTAAAGAAACACACATAAATAAATGGAAAATAATATATAGGTGCAATAAAATACTATATAAAACAATATATCTAAGATTATATATGTATAAATCAGGATATTAAAATATGTTCAAACACAAATTAATCCTCAATACACGAATCTACAAATACTGCGCCATTAACAAAAATAGTTTGAAATTAACTCTAAACATTTTTATGGTATTAAAGTCGCGCATTGGAGGGGGCAGATCATTCCAGCTTCGGGTAGCAGCGAACATAAAACTACCTCGTAAAGAATGGTATCATGATGGTAAATAGTTAGAGACTGGTTCCAGTATTGTTCAAATCAAATTAATAACCTATAAGTTTAGCATAAGAAGCCACGCTGATACACTACGATACACGTAAGGCATGTGTGTAGTAGAGAGAGAAGTGTTCAGTATAAATAATGAAAGGGGACCGCTAAGTTGGAAAGAGCCGATCATAGGCGAAAATGGCCGAATGGCACGTTGCGACGTCCCATCATAACGCTTCTACTTAAGTCCAAAAGCGCCATTAGATATTCCACATTCAAAAGAAACGAAAATATTTCCCTCACCGTACTATAAAAGCGTAAGATTAACATGATACATTCCTAATTGTGATTCTGCCCACGCAAACGCGCCTCTGCCTCCAAGAATGCATTAAAAATATAGTTGCAAGCCTTTTTCGCACGAAAAATATTACCGTGCGCTTAAATAATTGCGGTAGGTAACAACATTGTTAAGATTGTGATGTCATTTTTGTGAAAATGTTTGCGGTTGGACATTTCGAGTGGGTAGTAACGCCATCTTTTGTTGAATAGTAAACTAAGCAGGATTGGAATTACTTAAATATATTGTGTATATATATATAAGTGAAACATACTCTCAATCATAATTAATATATTTACTCTTGTTACCCTATTTACAAAGTTAAATATTCTATTAACTTGAAATCTAATTTCGTAAGAATCATATAAAATATTTTCATCAAAGTATAGAAAAAAAGTTACAGAAAAACAGAAACAGAGGTAGAGCACAGAGAAATTTCTCTGCAGATTTCTCTCTACTTGGGACAGTCCGACTGGTGGAAATCCTCCACCCTACAGAAGATCGCAAACAAATAAACATTTGTTGTGTTTCTGCGGTGAGTATGGTTTCCAGAGCTCTTTGAGATAAGGAGGTTGAAGATCGGTAACGCGCTAGTGATACCAAGCGTCCATATGCTACGGTAACCGCATATCTTCAGGAGGGGCTTCTGCTTGTTTGTTACTTTACAAAAATATAAAAACCATATACACATTTAATTAATTGTTTCCCGAACGAGTATAAATTTTCTCATATGTGTACAACAAAGGGTTCCATGAATTCCAATTAAGAGAGTAAAGCTGCGGTTTGGGTAATCTCAGTTTAAAGTTTTATTGTATACTCTAATCAAAGTGTGAAAAGGGATCGTTTGAAGTCGACCTTATTAAGTAACTTTCATTTAATTAGCAGAGTTTGTTAATAAACAAACATGTGTTTATTGAAGCTTAGCATATGCGGTAAATACCTTCTGCCTGTGAGGCATCCCATCCCATCCTTCCATACGCTTTGAACATTCAATTTCCTATTCAATTTCCTTTATTTATGTCAATTAGTTAATGACTTTATGGGTTTATAGAACATATACTACTTATTTATAAACGAAGTTACGAAAAAAAAAAACCATGATATTTAACCTCTGTTGGGTAGTAGAAACAATTGTGTCCTAGTTGATCTATACCATCATACACGAAGTGTAACAACCCCATAGTCGCATGCTTAGGCGTATCGACTTACGGAATGATTTGCTATACCTATGTATATGCAGTACCAAACAGATTATTATTATTATTTAGTTATACACTAACAGCCTTAGGTTGATGCGTGTATTGTTGAGTACACTATTTAATTTGCCTAGTGTTTAACTAGTTGATTTTTAAAAAAGGACACAGAGATGGCAGTTATAATATGCCGTGGCAGCTCATTCAATTCATCTAGCACTCGGTTGGATAAAAAATGCTGACTTGCCTTGCTGCTAGTTAACAGTCCTTAAAGTTTTTAATTGTGTCCTCTAAGGTGCACATTTTTATTTTTGCTGTAAATGTTAGGCGGATCTGGTACATTATAATAGCCATTAAGTATTTTATACTAGTTGTGCTCCATGGTTTCACCCGTATTAATTTTATCTAACAAACACCGCGCCACAACGCACCCATATAATCTATCATAATTGTTCTTCCCGCATGTAAAAATTATATAAATTGTTAATTATCTGCTAAACTATGTGTCCAAATAGCATATTGTAAAGAGCAAAATTTAACTTGATAAAATTGTCTTTATGATGAAGTAAATTTTATTTGTAAGGTTTAATAAGCCATGTGTTAAAAATAATGCTATAAATAATTTTTTTTATTTTCAACAAATCTTTGTCAGAAAATACCTTATTTTGGCTTATGTATAAGAGATAGGTATATGCTATCGCTGAATTTTTATTTATATACTAAGGAATAATATTATTCTAGAACATTGTATTTCCGTATCATTAACGGTTACGCTAGCGCACGCGGTTTAAGCAGTTCGGGAGGGCCTCGACTTCCAACTTACGTAACAAAAATCAATATTTAAGGCTATCTGAGATTTGTAGCATAATATAAAATAATAGCCTATACCATTCTTTGAGTGTCTGGCTATTATAAAATATATAAAAAGAGTTTTTCGAATCCGGCCAGTAGTTCCAGAGTTTAGCGTGTTTAAACAAACCAACAAAAAAACTTTTCCGCTTTATTATATTAGTAGGGTTGCAACCGATATACACATAGTGCTAAACCTGTTACATTGACTCTCTTTTGGTTTGTCGCGTTTTGGGATCATGCAGTCTATATCCAGCTACGAAAAGGCTTGTGGCCGGCATAACATCGATAATCAACGAAGAATGGTCGCCGTTGTTTTTGCATTGAACTTTCTTCACCATCAGGCACAGTGACCCCTTTAGCACTATTTTTTCACTGTATATATAATAGTAATACTAAAAATACTCATAACAAAACAATTAAAATTATCAATAAAACCCGGTTACAACATAAAATACAAACTAAATTACAAATTAATAGTTATATTAAAGCGTTAGAAAGTATTAAAGACGTCAACTAAAGAACTAATATGATAACGTGTTTATGTATCAATAAATAATTTTAGATTTAACTTAATAGCACTTTGGATTATCGGCAACAACCTTAACTAACCTTACAGATCATCTATACAATTAATAAAATAATTGAAGTGATTGTTTGTAATGTCAATATAACAGCTTTTTACTGAATGTATATGGCAATATATACGATACCTATAATAAAAAAGGCATTTTTTTTATCTGTCTGTCTGTCTGTTTGTTTGTTCCGGGTAATCTCCAAAACGGTTGGACCGATTTTGACAGGGCTTTCACTAGTAGATAGCTGATTTTATAACAGGTAAGTTAGGCTACTTTTATTTTAGTAAAAAAAATTGAGGACCCGCGCAAATAAAAAAAAACTGGTCGTGATGAATCAATTCAGGCGCTTAATTAGCTTACGCTGAATAAAACAAAAAGAGATAATTATATCAAGTTAATGTACCTACTACATAATTGTAGACATTAAAAAGACCTACAAAAAGTCAGCGAGAGTATATCTCTATCTTTTAAGGAACACCCACAATAAGAATTTTTTTATCGGGAGCGGGTAGCAAGATTCGCGCTTGTGCCCTATCGATGGTATTGTGTAGTCCACGTGAGCAAAGCCGCGGGTACAGCTAGTATAAAATATAATTAATTAATAAATTATCATTAGTATGTGTAAATAGTATATATCACGGTTATTTTTCAAAACCTATCAATAACTGTGAATAGAGAAGTATCGAAGGCTGGAAAAAAACTAATGTAAATATTAGTTGGTTTTTAATTCCCTAAGGTCATTCAAAATAGTATTTTCAGTATATAATGCCTACTTAATATTCGCGTCAGCAAAACGGTATGTACCTACCTACTCGTGCGTCATGGCCTAATCAAAGAGCTACGAATGAATTCTGAATTTATTCTTTATCAATATTAATAAAAATATACAATACTTGACGCTAGATGGCGATAAAAGTAGTATTAGAGTGAACGATTAAAATTACATACTGTCAAAACTATTACTTTAAACATGTACAACATAAAGAATATTATAGTATGTAAATATATACAATAATGTAAGGTTACTCAAAAACATTTCTTTGAAAAAACGTGACTACCTTCCGTTTTGCAGAATGAATGTGGGTGGTATACAAATATGTTAGCAAGTAACACATAAGCGTCCAGAGATTGTGATTTATAATAATTACTCGCAGTGTTATCCTAGTTATTTACCATTATACACCATAATTCATAATTAATAATTTAGTTAATCATCATATAAATTGATATTGTAAACTTATTACTACATAATCTGACTTACGATTAATTTGGTATAAAGCGGGTAGGACAATGATTAATTTTATATAAAGCGGGTAGGACTGCGATTATTTTGATATAAAAGCGGGTGCGTCAAGCCTTGAAGGAGGCATTCGTGAAAGTAACCTCTTTGACAACGATACTCTGTCTGAATAAACCACGAATATTAAACTTTTGGACTATTATTCCACAAGACCCACAAGTTTTAACATTTCAGAAGTGGGATAACATCAGGAATTTTGGTATATTATTACTACCCTGATGTAATCATACGACCACAATGTGGGCATTGAACATTGTACTGATTGTACAATCGAGTAAATATGCCATGTGAACTCTTCCGAAAATAGACAGAAGTCTATTAGGAGGCATCCCGGCATTGTGCTGCCAGGGTCCTCGAAACTCTGCCGAACCCGGACACCGTGTTTAAGGCGAGAGGTAAAGCGTAATCAGAAAGATTGCCTCTAGCTATTGAGCACCAGGCAAGAAATCGAAGCAGGGATTCAATGGTGATGTCATCGCGAGCCAAGGGGAAGTTCAATTTAGACTGCAACTTGACGACATTGACATGCAAAGCTCATCTAACAGATGTGAATATGAACGGAGTAAATTTGTTGATCGGCCAGCCCGTCATAAATAGCGATGGGATATCATTAACTATCAAAAATGGTGCAGCCACACTCCAAACCATTGAATCAGAATTTCCAGTCACCGTGGATGCGTCCGAAAGGAACTGCCATTTCAAAGTGGCTACAGCCTGCCAGGAAAGATTACCGCCAGGGACCTCTATCATCAAGGTGCACATACTTGGAAACTACGATAACAACGAGGTGGTTTCGCCAGCCCGACATGACCTGCAGGGTGTCTCCTACTCTTTGCCGGCTACACTGCTACGCGGCCGTCAAGGTTACCTGAAGGTTGTGAATACGGGTAGCGAGGACGTCAATTGGGAAGCGGGCACAGTCTTATCAAGAGCCGAAAGCTGCAAGCAAGTGCCGGTTTTAGAGGTCGGTGTTAATGTAAACTCTGGTCTAAAGTCTAGCCTAAGCCCTTGCCTATGCCACACTTCAGAATCCATTTTCAGTTAACTAAGAAAAATGTCCCGTGGGTTTGGGGTGACGAACAAATGCAAAGCTTCAATGAACTTAAAAAAATAAATTATGTAGTAAGCCGGTTTTAGCCATTTTTGACCGTTTGTTATCGTTAGAAATTCATACGGATGCTTGTAAACTAGGTATCGCCGCGATTTTGATGCAAAAACAAACTGAGGGTATTTTGCGCCCTGTAATTTATTTTAGTTGGGTTACAACCCGCGAAGAGTACTTTTATCATAGTTTCGAACTGCGGTTGTCGAATCATTACGAAGATTTCGTGTTTATGTTTTCGAAAAACATGTCCGGATAGTTATAGATTGTACCGCGGTACGCGCTACGTTGACAAAACTCGATTTAATTCCCCGAATTGCTCGATGGTGGCTTTTGATTAAGGATTATGATTTTGAGATTGATTATAGACCCGGGGAGCGAATGAGACATGTAGACGCATTAAGTCGAAATCCGGTTGAGGGGGGGTCGAATTTCAGACTTGCATCTGAAGGTTCAGAACAGGTTATAGATAATGTCGAAATCAATCGTTTGGAGGTAGCAGATTGGTTTTATACGTTACAGTGCCAAGACGGAAAATTGAATAGTATTATAGGATTAATAAACAGAGAGTGTACCGACCTCTATATAGTTAACAACTACGCTCTTATCGTAAAACACTAAATGGTAATCGCCTAATAGTTCCGCGTTTCGCTCGTTGGAAAATTTTACAAATGCACCATGATGATATCGGTCATGTAAGTCTAAAGCGTTGTACAGAGATAATTAAGACGAATATGTACAATTGCTGCCCGCGTGCGAATGGTCAGGTAGAAAGAACAAACCGTACTGTGAGGCGGGAAGCAATTGGGATAGCAGCTTGCCTAATATCGTATGGGGTATCAACAATACTATAAATGTATCGACAGGGTATAACTTATGATTTGATGTTCGCTCAAGACTTTGTGCTCTGGAAGCAGGCTCCAGTCAGTAGTGCTGGCAAAATCAATACTAAATTAGATGATATTTATTCAGGGCCTTGTGTAGTTATTAGGGTTATGGGAATGACGGGTATAAAATTAGAAGCTTAAAGGGGATAAGGGGATACGAGAAATTCACAGGGTTCGTTTCAGCAGTGTTGCCTCTATGTCCGATAGTGGTAGTAGTACAGACGAACAAGTTGAAACTGAAGACCTTATAGATCTCTTGGAAAGTTAGTTTTTCAATATTAGCAGTAACCTAAACTTTCTTGTTTCGATTGCGAGAGCAATCTTTGCAGGACGGCCGAGTGTAACAACCAACCGGAAGCACATTGTTCGCCACGGTACTGCCCACCGGAAGCACTACCGTACGTAATGCCTAGTGCTGCCACCGGAAGTGTCGCCATAAGCCAAGCCAAGCCATGTAACTACCCCACCAGCCGATAGCGCCATATCGCCACGCCTTACAAGCCACGCCTTACGAGTGGGGTAGGGATAGCCAGCCATAAAAAGCCGTGCGTGCTTCGACTCGTGGCAGTCTTACACTACATCAACGACTTCCCAATGTAAGGTTAAGGTTACACCTGTTACGTGTATGAGGACATACACGTTGTCAGGATGGTCGAATGTAAGGTTACTCAAAAACATTTCTTTGAAAAAACGTGACTACCTTCCGTTTTGCAGAATGAATGTGGGTGGTATACAAATATGTTAGCAAGTAACACATAAGCGTCCAGAGATTGTGATTTATAATAATTACTCGCAGTGTTATCCTAGTTATTTACCATTATACACCATAATTCATAATTAATAATTTAGTTAATCATCATATAAATTGATATTGTAAACTTATTACTACATAATCTGACTTACGATTAATTTGGTATAAAGCGGGTAGGACAATGATTAATTTTATATAAAGCGGGTAGGACTGCGATTATTTTGATATAAAAGCGGGTGCGTCAAGCCTTGAAGGAGGCATTCGTGAAAGTAACCTCTTTGACAACGATACTCTGTCTGAATAAACCACGAATATTAAACTTTTGGACTATTATTCCACAAGACCCACAAGTTTTAACAATAAATAGAAATTATTCCTCGGTACCTTATACAGCTTCCCCACAAGAAGAATATGCATGTACACGGATTAATTGTAAGCATATAATATAATAAGGTCAAATAAGATCTTAAGATTGGAAATACCCAAACAAACCTCATCTGCACATAGTTGTACGGTGTACCCTGCTCAGTAACGAACTAGGAAACGGCGACAGCGCTGTGGTAGGGCTGCCCGTTAAGCCAGACTGAATGGAGACCGCCATGCATATGGTGAAAATACTGTCATAGTAATTCCTTATGTGAGTCGCGATTCGGGATCAGCCAATGCATAACTAGATTCTATTTCGGCAAGCTGACATGATAGCGGCGATTGGAGATGTATATTCATTCTTTTGGTGGTCGCCACTGTTCTCAGATTTTACTGTGCTTACCATCAGGCAAAATAAAGCCTATACTTTGTTAGTATAAAAAAACTGCTATATGTACATGCATATATGCATACACTATAGCTGCGTCTCGTAACGGTGTCGCGAGTCCAGAGATTTTATCTTATCTAAAAATATGCGTACCGCGCTAAAAGTAGTTTTCACTTCAAAATAGGAAAACTAATACGAAATACAATAAATTGACATCATACCATAAATATTTCATCTGAATAAAAACTTTATCTAACTCTACTGTATTTCTAACATCCACGTTATAGACATTATTCATGCGGTTCGCCATTTGTATTAGTTACAAATGAACGGTTACCGAAATAATTTAAATGCTAATTCAATAATTAAGCCGATCCGCCCGTAACGGAGCGTGTTCTCAAATAGGTATTGATTTTTCTATACCTACGTACTTGAGTATAATGTAGGTATATAATTGTGTATGGTTTTCTTTATTGCATTTATATTAGGTAAACTTTGGCATTTAAAATATTTTAGATAATTATTTAAAATCGTCTTTCAACTTATTATTTAAATATGTAAATAACAAATGAAAGGATAAGGAAAAAATTAAAGTGACAGATGTAAGAGAAATAATAGAATCGAATGTGGCAAGATATACTTATAGTCTACAAGAAGAACGATAGAAAATAAAGTGAATATGGTATGGAAACCATTGGGATGTGTATAAGAGAAAAAGGAACAAGAGATGCTGCGATATTTTTAAGGAAAGGTATGCTTGAGAATGGGCTATATAATAGTGAAAAGAAAGGATGAATACAGAAATTTTGGGAGGTTTTATAGGCGAAGCGAGATTTTGGCTGTTCAGGTAGGAGGAAATAGTCTTCATTTATTTTTTCAAACTTGGCGATATAACTCTATCACACCTGATGATAAGTACGGTACAGTCCAAAAACAACGACTGTAGGTGACTAACACCATCACGAGTCTTATGCTGTCCCGCTCAAATGCCTGTTTGCCCCTCGACAGAAGTACTCAATATCATAGAAAAAAGTGAAAACTTTGACTGGAAAATTTTTCATCGTCCACACGGTATCCACGCGCTTACACCTTGCTTGCACCTTGGAGCAGCTGCGCCCATCAGATGCCTAAGAAATAATATATTTATTAGAATACAAATAATTAGATGTTTATAAAATAATAGTAAGGTGTAATAGCAGTGTTAGTTTATTACTAAAACATGGATAATGTGGTACATAAAAGGTAATTAAATGTATAACATATTTTTATTACATTATATTATTTTCTTTTTCATTATATTATATTCTTTTAGTATACGAAATTGCTATTTACCTGAAACAGACAAAAGATTTTTTTCAATAGAAATAACCGGTATAAATAAATTATAACTCTATAATAACAAAGTACCTATCCTGGCAAGTGTCCATGTAAATCACCCTTACCACAATAACGTAAATAAATTAAACTCATTGCGCGAACGGAGTCGCAGCGGCGAATTAGTCGGCTCTTTGTGCAATCAAGCGGGCCCTTCGCGCCCTAATGAATATGAATACGGCTGAATACGCTCCGAGTACTGGCACCCGCTCGCACTCACCGACGTAACTCATTACACTGTCCGCGTCTAACACTGTAGTGTAAGCATTTTCCATTATTCATCTAGATCAAATGAGTTTTTAGGAAGATCTTGATCCATCATGTGGTGGTTTTTATTTTTATTCATAAGCTTAATTATGTTATTCGGCAGCATTTTACGTGATAAAGTTTAGGTATTACGCAAAAGAAGTAGAGCACAAATAAATTGCATTAGAGGTTCCTCTATACTTGGGGCAGTCTGACTTGTGGAATACCTCCATCCTACAGTAGATCGCAGCCAATACCCATTATATTGTGTTCTTGCGGTGAGTAGGGTTACCAGAGCTCCTTGGGTTTGGGGGCTTCAAGGTGTGCTACGCGCTACTTGAAACCTAATGGTATTTTACCTGCATCCATAGGCTACGGTAGCTGCTTACCATCAGTTGAGCCGTACGCTTGTTTGCCACCTTAGTTGTATGGAAAAAAAACATGTAATTTAAATTATAAATAATTAAGAACGTGAATTTTAAGTTGCTACACATATTCTGTAAATTGTTACTAGCTGGTTAATAACTAGGAAGCTGCAATCTAGTTAGAGCTATGTTTGAAATATTTTATTCACGTGATGTTGTAAGGATTGTGAATGAAAACAGTTGCTACTATATAAAAATGAGAAGAACTAGGTGGAATAACCCTATAGTTTATATAACAGCTATTTCATTAATTTGAACATACAATTGAAAAATTAATGAATGATATTTAATTGTATATTTTAAAGGTGCATTGACGAGCTTACCGCTGCTAGGCATATTCTTTCATCTAACCTGCTGTAGTACAGAAATTAATTTATTGAACACATATGTAAGTTAAGGTACATATTACGTGTTAAACCCATAATGAATGAATATCTGGGCAATCTTTCTTTAAAAAAAAAAACCTATCTAGGTAAACATGGAAAGTAAAACATTATCTAAATACATAATTTTATAATATTTAGATTACTTTTTACTTTTTAATTCTACATATATAGATGCTTCTTTTTTTCAAGATATTAATCTATACTCAATCACATTGATGTTAACAATAAAATGCAATAAAATAAAGATTAAGAAATCAGATACAAAAGTTAATAAAACATACACAAATACAGCTTAAGCAACAAAAAACTGTCATTTATATTAACACTATGGTTAAAGGTCAAAGTGGTGTAGTTAAATCAATTTTTTCACTATGCTAGTCATAGCAATTTTAAAATACGTAAAGTTTTAACGGCCCATTTCGGTGTAATAGGCGGTTTCTTTATAGTTATGAATACGCAAATTTGACTTCTGTTTCACTGTAACAACTGTCTGTTCATTTTAAGTGGCGATCGGAACGAATTGTAGTATTATAAATACATACATATCTATCTACTTGTTCTATGATTGTTAATTTAATTTAGGTACCTACATCAAAAGAGAAATTTCGTACTATGCACTTTCTACAAATGTCATCGTTATTATTTTATATGGATATTGGTAAATTTACTATATATTGTCATAAATATATGGTAAATAAAGTATGTTGAGGATCTACCGATGATGATCATCATCATGCTTGCCTGATAAATAATGCTAGAATGCGAGGAGTAAATTTGATATTCACTGGCTAATTCTAAAGATTTCATGAAATGAGTTCTTTATTAACGGTAGATGAAATGACAGCAACTTTTTTTAAATAAGTAGGCACCTTGACAGCGCTAAATACCTACTTGCATAAATATTCATGTAGTTGGCACATTATTTAACAGTTGAGGCCTCAGGTCACTTACAGGTAGGTAGGTACACTTGTAGGTCAGGTACTACAAATTAATTAAACACAACTTTTAACACAGTTACACGTTTAACAGGAAAGAGAGGTAAGGTAGACATTTCATTGGACATTTCTCTCTAATCGCGGCATACCGACTGTGGAATACCTACACCCTACAAAGGATCACGGTCAAAATAAATAGGTCCTCCACTTAACATCGGGGCGGGCCGTATGGTTGTTTGTCATCTTTGTTGTATAAAAAACTCCGTCACATTACATTCACAAACGTTCCAAGTAATCTAACCACAGTAACATTTATCCATTTTATAATACTTTTTTTAAAGAATGGCAATCCTACTTTTTTAATTTATTAACGGTCATTATTATAGAAAAGTGGTACTTAAAATAATATACATATTTTAATAGTTATTTTTATAGTCCTCATTACAAAAAAAAAAAAAAAAAAACAAAATAATTAAATGTTGGTGTTATAAATAATTATCTATTATTATTAACATAACTTTTTATTCGTTTATGTTTAAAGAGATAAATTTGCAATTTATATTCATGTTAACATCAAACACTAATATAATGTTACATAAAAAATATGGTACGTGCCAAACAACAATCACAAAAGTCCATTCATTACTAAGAAAACATGATGTTATTTTTCATAAGTCGTCGGAGCATATACCGACAAACGTCAGAAATGGCGGAACAGACGAGTTCCCATGAACACATAGATAATATTCATGATAGCAGTCGTAACAATTAAACGTAGACGGCCAGACATGGTTTCAGAATAAGTTTAGGGGCGTTTGCCCCATACAAATATACCAACTATAACTTTACTAAGTTATTTAATACGGAGTAAGTTGTTCTTTTTATTTAGTTGCAACGGTAATACTAAACCACCGTCACGAAAATAGAATATTTGTCCTATTGTTTTTGTAATCTTTGTTAAAAGTGCCTAGAGTGTTTGTGGCAACTTAAAACGTATCTTCTTTGTTATTATTTTAATATGTATACAAACCACTTCACTTGTACCAAACGACATAACGTAAAATGCTGCCAATTTTTTTTTATAGGACCAAATAACATAATTTTATAAATTAAAATAAAAACCACCACATAATTCATCAAGAATAAAAAAAATCGAAAAAGTAATTTATATCTATATTTTTCTAGTCACTCGCATATCACATGTTTTCGTTGCTGAGTGAAAAATTGCTATTTTGTGCGTAGCATTCTTCACCTGACCAAGACCTTATTTACTTGTGGCGCAGTGGTAGTAAGCCCTACTATTGAGCTGAGAGGTCGTGGGTTTGATCCCCGCACAAGACTGACATTTGTGTGATAAGCTGATATCGTCAGCTGTAAGACTGGGTGCTAAATATCTAATATATGTATAAGTATATCAGCTGTCTAGTTACCATAATACAAGCTGTACTTAGTTTGGAATTAAATGGTCATGTGTGAAATAATTGTGTCCCCATATTTATTTACTTAAGTCGGTACTTTCGAGAAGATCATTCGTAAATAGGTATTAGTTAAAAACAATCGTTTTCGTTAATGTACCAAGTTTGCCCTACAAAACCAAATGAATAATGTTTGATACGTCTTAATGCATACCTGTGTGTTTGTTTAAAACAAAAAATGTAGGAGGAACCGGTAGCGTCCGTGCCGCTAATATTAAAAAGGTCGTTACAAAAGTTCTTCGGTGTAGTTAACAAAGGTTTACATGTTTCTTGTAAAATTAAACCGATGTTTATCTAAATGCAGTAATAAGAGCGTGTCTCATCGGACGTGCACTAGTTTTAACTAACTGACAATAAAAAAACTGTTAGTTTTGTTGAGATGGGCGCAGCGCGAGGGACCAAGCAAATGCGACACCTACCTACATAATATTAAAAATTAGTATACCATCGAATATCATACAGCTTAAGATATTTTATTTATAATTATTTATTTTATTTACAAAGGTTCATCCACAAATGCTTAAACTAAGTTAATTTGAATTATGATTGTCGCATGCATATTATTTGTTACCTACAGTAGTATGATCGTCATTTTGATAAGATTACATACTCTCAACATATAAAAACGAATACAGAAATCAGTGAAAAAAAGTAGAAACCAACTTTGTCTTTTCATTTGATAGCGCTAATCTTTAGAATGATGAATCAGATTTCAGAAACTATTTTGCATTTTATAACCTATTTATTGAGTAGGTAAGAACCAATTTATAGGGTTGTTAAGAATAGATAATGCTATAAATTAGAGAGGTTATGTATAAAAAATCCGTTTCTTGGTGAGATATCCTATTTAAATTAATCAGGTTTCTTCTGAATTAAATTTGCAATAAAAAAAAATCTTGTCGATGGTTGAAGACAAATAGTTATCAATACTAAACGAGTAAGAGGCCACTTGCACAACCCTTTCGGTTACCTTCATGATCTACTGACACATGCAATTTTCAATACTTGGGTATATCTACACAATTGGTTAGTAGTGACTGTACACTAGGTGGTTAGATTGGGCAATACACTGTAGCAAGATGGCTGGCCCTGCCCGTCTTTCCCCTGAACCTAACTCAAAATCCCCCGAAAATTCGGGATAATAGAAATAATATCCCCTGACGTTATTAATGTTACTTTTGTATGATTTTTATATATTTTTTATTCTCTGAATCCTCGCGCTGAGAATTGATAAGTGAAGTGACACACCCAGCCGGGAGACCTTTTCTGTTTTAATATTCTGTTCTGTTTAATAATTTGTTACAATATAAAACATAACTAAGAACACAGTAAGTACAGTCCAAAAATATTAGTAATAATACCTATCCACTATGAGAGAAATCCCCTGAATCTTCTGTTTAATTTTTTTCACATCGCAAATCCACCTGTAGAATTTTTTCATCGCAATTTCCCTCTTGACCATTGAAACCCTGAAATTAATGTGTAGTAACCCCTTGATTTGGAAATGTGGAGCAACGCTACAGTCGTACAAATGTCATTCGCTGTTCTGGAATCTGGAAATGCAAGTGTAAGCTTGAAATAATTGTATTTAATTACAAAAATGGACGTGGAAAAGTTAATTGTAAGTGTTCCGTGGCCACATATTTTTGTATGACTTGGGCTACCAGCATTATAAAAATGCTAGCCTAAGGTCTTCACATATAAGCAACATTTTAAAGTAGGTAAAATACCTATGTTCACGGGATTCCAGTTTCCGACAGAGTGTCTCATATTTATGATGCTTGATTACACAGTTTTTATTATGAATATTAATATAATCAAAGGCTATACTCGAGAAATCATGCGAACCTGGGTGCATAAAGTAAATCAAAAGCATCATAAATATGAGAGACTCGGTCGGAAACTGGAATCCCGTGCCAGCTGTTTGACCAAGACTTTACATTAATTGTTAATTTTCATAATTTTCATTTAAATCATTTATTTCTACCTTCAATCCTATTTTCATAGACTAATGTGTCAATTTAAAATGAACCGACGCACGCCATTTTATTTATATCAATTATATTATAAGTGATCGACTAAGCTTTGTTAAACCTAAGTTATTACGAAAAATAGTAAGAGTAGGTTATATAACTCAATACCGAAGAAACGTTATGATAGTTACATTTTCTTGATTTAATACTTGCAATAGTTAATTGGAATTCGATTATAATAGACAACCGATATTTACTTTTTTCTCCACTGCAGGTCGCAACATGATTAAATATAAACAGAAATATATTTGAGTTATCCTTCATTAAAATTATTTAACAAATTAATGTTTATTTTAAGTAATAATTACTAAAATACAACCAATTGACAATAATAAAAAATAATATATAAAAATCATAAAACTTATTTCCACTCAATAGATAGGTACCTACATCAAATGATTACGAATGTAAATATGTGATATCAATGCAATAAGTCTTTACCCAGATCTTCAATTCAGAATCGAATAAACTAATATCACTAAAATATCCCCGAAATCAGATGACACAAAGAGCGGTTCGACGTTCGAGCCACTAGGCATCAGCATTATTGGGTGACGCGCCCTAAGGCCTATATTTGTATAATGTTCGACGGACGATATCGGCCGCACCTCCACTTTACATACAACACCTACGCGAACTGATTTTCTTTCTACTGGTTTTTGTCGGTTTTAATATTGTTTGGTAATTTGAATATAGTAGAATAACCGTATAAAGCGACCCTTTGTATATGATATCTCTAAAGTGTATCAGATTATTTAGCTGTAGTAGTTATTTACGACTGAGTTGGTCTTTGAGTTACACTATTTCTATTCATTTATTTAGGTTAAGTGTTGATGACCATTTTATTTCTACATATATTATGGTATACACTATTATGATTAAATTTTTGTGGTAAACAACATTTTTATAACCCTTTGTCTACTTGAAATGACTATGTTTTTATTTATATACCAATTCAGAATGATTGAATCTTTTCGTTTGTTTTTCACTTAATCTGCTTTTCAGGAACTAATAAAATGATCTACAATTTTTTATATATTTTTGCATTTACTTTGTTGCGGGTAGGGTAACAACTAACAATCTTTTTCAGTTATATGTAACAAGTTCCAGATCGTCACTCCATTATATGCACTAACCAATTTCTTTTTTCTCTTTTCGCTTCTATATTAATTTATGCAATGCGTATTTTGTAGTAAAAGTTTTATCATGTATTTTCAACAATTAATTAATCTTAAGATTAAGGGTAAAGACAAAGAAAACGCGTGGTTTAAAACTAATATGGCTTCACTTTATTTCTGTATCGAGATGACAGATATATTTTAAGGAAATAATATTAAATATTTATTTATCTACCGACCTGTGTATAAAAATAGATAAACTCCAACACCGTTTAACCGCTCATCATGCTTTCATGTTGATAGATCGCGTTTGTTTACGGAGAAGGATTTTATACTATTCCTGAACGCGATAGATGGCACTGTGGTGGAATTATTGCCTACTGGAAAGAGCAGATCAACGTCTACGGAACCAAATAGTTAAATATAAATGCCATTATCTAATGAAATAAATAATTTATTATGACCGCAATAAGATCTAAATCAGCAAATTGTCTGTCTATATTGGATTTGTATTAATTTAAACTTAATTTTATTAAATTTAATAAAATGATTACTACAGTAGTCTTGTGTACAATAAAAGAAAGAACAAAGAAATTGAATATATCCAACACACCCACAACGAACTAATAGCGTAGGCAATCCTTTAACATCGATCGTTCGGAGTCAGCGGTTTGAACGTCACATTTGCAATATTCTTAAAAACATTCAGCTCGGGTCTCAACCGCCGATCCTCTCCCTATCACATAGGAAAAGAATTTGCAATTCGAATAATAAGTTTCACGTCCTCCCTGTATCTATCTGTATTAAAGTGCAAGTGATGGAATGATATTGAAATATTTATTTTGTATAAGAAATATAACACTTTAGGTATTTTTTATATTATTACGGTTGTTCACGAATTTCTATATTGTTTACCAGATGCTGTGGATAAAATTATAATTATGTCATAGGTAATTACAGGCATAAGTAAAATATGGTGTGGTACAGTCGTGAAGTTTTTCTTTTGATACAATTATATCTACGACTGTACCTCGTGAAATTATATCAGGTATTATACCTTAAAAAATTACGGCTAGATCATACTCGCATGATTTAATAGCGACGTGCTAGTTTAGGTTTGACTTGCGATAAACATTAGTGTGAGGTCGGTTTTACACGTGTTATTTTTTTTTATAGAATCCCCTTTTACACTCCTTTAGGGGGTTTCATTTTCTAAACCAGTTCTTGGCGGATGTCCACGTTATAATAACTATCCGTGTGCTAAATTTCAGCCCAATCCGTTCAGTGGTTTGAGCTATATATTAGATGTATGTAATAAATCAGTCAATCATTCACGGTTTCCTATTATAAATTTATAGATTAGATATTTTATAAAATAAGATTGTTTCCTTATTTCCGGCCAAGTAATTTGTTTCTCTAAATTGGGTAGATAAATATACAATCATAATCACCGAATACTATAAACTAGCGATCGCCCTAAGCTCGAAATTCGAATAACAACTTTTTGATCATAGACTATTTTCTGTTTAACATTTGCAGTATTCATGAACCTAAACAATGAGTATTATCTCCATCACTTGTTGTCATTTATCGTTGAGTGACAATGTCAATATTTGGGGGGGTATAAGTTCAATGACACAGGTTGGTTTAGGATTCGCAGTATTAATTTATTTTATTTTATTTATTAGTATCTGACAGATATTATAGATAAATTTTAGCTTTCTGCACTCCTTCTCCATATAAACATTAACCATGTCAAATCTCGCAGTATTTCATGCACGCAATACGCTTTAAAGAGTTAGAAAGCTTTTGCTTCACGTATTAATAAATAGTTATCTATTTATTATTATGTAATAGGTATTAAAGGATAGATCATTACGTGAATGACGGTGATGTCAGGATGTGATTTCCTCTCTGTATATCAATTGGAAATGATAATAACAGTAAACAATTTAAACACTATAAAAACAATTCAAAATATGATCCGGATCGAGCTTTTTTCCGGTTCTTTTGAATGTTTTCCGAACCGGTAATAGTGTTCTGACATTCACAAGTGCCTTCTTAGGGCTCAAAATTTAATATTTTTAATTTGATCAAGGTTATTTTATTTATACTACAAAGCTGGTAAAAAAGCGTGTGGCTCGTCTAATTATAAGCGGCTACCGCAGCCTATGAACGCTGGTAATACCATAGTACCACTAGCGCGTTACGGACCTTGAACCCCCTATCCCAAGGAGCTCTGGAAACCCTACTCATCGCACGAACACAACACCAGGTTATTTGGCTACAATCTTCCGTAAGGTAAAGGTATGCCCGACGGCTGCTCCAAGTAGAGAGAAATCTACAAAGAAATTTCTCTGTGACTTTCGATTACTTTGGCACATTTACATTATACCGTTACGAGTAAGAATAATAAAAAACGCGAGAGTACTAACACGTAATTGGAACATTTGTTTTTACTAACTCTCTTCTCTTAAAATAGTATTCCTACAATTACTACAAACAAATTAACATGATGTTAGTATTGAGAAATTGATAAATACCAAAACAGTTTGTCCGACCACCATGAAAGAAGTTGGTAGAAGATTTAAGATTTTTATGCTTAACGTGATAAGCAACTTATTGACTACGGGAAAGGGCTTTGGATTGTAAGGGGTGTCGAATTACATCTTTAAAGCTAAGCAAGCAAACTCCTCACTTGCACGTGTTGCATCTTGCTGATTACAAACGAAGAAATGGTTATAATGAGGTGGTTGAGCTGCATTGCAAGGCTGGGTCACGACCACCATGCATGTGGTGAAAAGTCCGTCATAGTGACTCGCTTTTGCGTGGGATCAGCCGGTGCATATCCAGTTAAATTATTGCAACCGTCATAACAGCAGCGACCATCGTTGGATTACAATCTCTCGGTAGTCGCCGTTGTTTTAGGATTGTACTTTGCTTACCAACAGGGAAAGTAATGTCAATTTGCCGTTCTACTATAAAAAAAATCAGAACAACTTCTGCGAGGCCACTTAGAATACTATATTTAATTAAATTATTTTTAAACTGACTCTAATGGAGCATAATTTGAGCCATGACATTAACTTTGGTATCCCAAAGAACCTATAGTATTATATTAGGTCCTTACATATGAAATTGGCGTTTTGTATGGGAGGAATATAAAGTCTTTTTTTTTGTGAAATATATTTAATTAATCAAAGTATGCACCGTTGTTATCTATGCACTTTTAACATCTCATAGGTAGTTCATTGATCCCTTTTCTAAAAAACCATGGAGGCGAGAATCAATAAACTCTTTGAAGGCGTTTTGGACTGCCGCATCGGAGTTGAATTTTTTTCCTTGTAAGAAGTTGTCCAAATTCCGGAAAATATGGTAATCTGTTGGAGCAAGGTCCGGGGAGTACGGTTGATGTCGCAGACATCCCAATTGTAGCTCATCTAACTTAGTGGTTGTTTGTTGTGCAGTGTGTGGTCTTGCGTTGTCGTGAAGCAGCAGTGGCCTAGAGCGATTGACCAATCTTGGTTGTTTAGCAGCTAGTTCTTCCTTCATGGTTTGCAGTTGCTAACAATAGATATCCGCCGTAATCGTTTGGCCAGATTTTAGAAAGCTGTAGTGAACAACACCGGCGCTAGTATAACAAAACTCACAAATAACTTTTTCTGCGTCAATTTTCGTTTAGGGCAGAAAAATAATGAGGTAAAAACAAATGAATGACTGTTTTCAAACCTCAAATATACCAGCTGAATGAATTTATACATTTGAATTTGGAATTGTTAACCAAAGAGGAGAATATTTTAGATCAAAGTAGTCAGTACGACAAAACGCTAATTTCATATGTAAGGACCTAATATAAATGTAAGTCCTAATTAAAGTGTCTGAATATTTACTAACATTTTCATAGTACCGTTACTTTCTTGAAACACCGCAGTATCTAGTACTTTTAATGACAAACAAGATTCTAAACAATCTTAGTCAAACTGGTAAAATTTAGCAGAAAAAATTACCATCTTCAGATAATGTATCCGGACTATTATCTCGCATGCCATAAAGATTATAACTGGCACATGGTTTCCTTTACGGGAGGTAAATGACAATTTTAGGAAGCAAGACAGGTAACTAACATTCTGAATTATAGAGCCGCATTGCTTTAAAATCTTTTGCAGACATCTGTAGCTGTAAAGTTAAATATTACCAAAATACGTTTTAAAAATCTTAATTTTTGAAGATAGGTACTGGTACATAAACTTCTTTTGTCGCGTTTAGTAAAGGGAGCTGCCAGCGCATAATGTAACGGAAGTGCGACATGATGAAGTTACCCATTAATGGTAATAATGTAACTTTTTAAAATGATAACATTTATAGAATCATCATGATTTAAAATAAAAAGCGACAAACACACATATAAAGGATTAAGGCTGCAAAAGAATGAGATAGAATACATTTAACTGTTATGCCTGCGTATAATATTACGAAGCCTTGGGAAAACCCGTCATAGCCAGCGTGGCGTATTGTTCACTTGTATCGCTGTGAATATTTTTATGTGTTTTGAAAGTTTCACTTTTACCGCGTGTGAACTGCACACATGTTTTGTACATGTGTGTAAAATATTTATTCATACACCGTTAAACGTTTACTACGTAGTTACAAAAAAAAACGTTATTATTTGTTGGCAGACGAGATAGATAATTGGAAGTTATTTTTGTTTTGTTACCTACCCCAAAAAGTATAATTTCTTTCATGCATACATAAGTGTAAACACATTTTATTGTTAAATTAAAAATCGTTTCTCATAATTGAATTTGTGTGGCATTATGATGATAAAAATAACAATCAAATTTTGTAATAAATGTAACCTCTGTCAATTAATCCGACTAGGCCAATTTGAAATTTTAGCATTGATAAATAAAAAATTGGCGTATACTTGTATACTAACTCAATTAACAAACAAAAAAGTTTAATCACACTGAACACAAAATTGTAATAATAAATATTTCAAATCATTATAGAGCCGGCTTCTTCGGGATCAAAGAGAAAAGTGGAAATTCCATTACGAACTGAACCGTCTAACAATTGTAATTAATACGAATCAAAAGCCGGAAATATCTACGTACTCAATCAAACTCGGACGATTCACAAAGGCAATCAAAGTGTTTCGGCATTGTGAAATTATTCTGTACATCCTAACAGGGCGGGGTAACATTCCCCGGATTCCTTGTACAAGTGGCGAAATTTGAACGACCCTTCGCCTTTTAACCCTTCTTGTCATTTGCGAAGAACAAATTAATCATCATCATTTAAATGCAGCACCAGTAGCCAGATTTGTTTCTGCGATTATGTCGCCCTCCCTTGTTAGTGCGAGGGGCGTGGAACAGATTTTCATATTTCGTAGCTCGATTAGTATTGTTAATTACTTTAGACGAATATTAAGTGAGATATATCTTTGTTTGATATTGTTGAAATTTATAAACTTATTTTTACGTACCTGCCATTTTCGAATCGAAATTAAAATATCGATTGACGATCTTAGTTATTTGGTGGTATTTTTGTGTTTTTTAAAGTACATTTGGAATCTATTTGTATAAAATTAAGTTTTTTTTTTTATGTTTACCCTTCAATTTGACAGTTACTGATGACAGTAACAGTAGTCTTAAATGATTAAGATGACGGGTTTCTAATTAATAAATCTTCTAGTCTTAAAATAATAAACACAAATGTTAAAAATTATAACAAAATGAGCAATCTGAACGCTTGATTTCATAGTAATATTTTGAATATTTAATACTCTCACTAATAGCAAATTGAACACTGTACAAATATTGCTATCAGCATGTTGAAACAAAAGAGATAGAAAATCACAACCAAATCAATAGTTCTATTATTTTCCCTCATACAGTGGTAGGTATTAAAAGAACTTTTCTCAAACGCTGAGGTTTCCTTATGATGTTTTACTTCACCGTCAGCCAATAGTGTTACCAATTTCAATTACTAAATGTGCACGAATTCCGAAAACTTACATATAATCGATATTCCTCCCGTATATACCACTCGACCAACACGACTTTGACATAAATGTTGTCTTAATAATGGTGATCAGGGATAAATTATTTCAAAACTATTTTATACATCCTCGTTTATCCATCCATCCGTTCTATACTCATAGCTCGTGTATAAACGGGCAGCGTCAATTATTACGTTCATTTGGATTTGGCACAGAGGGCACCTCGGACGCGAACGCGGTCAACGAAGGGTTGACAGAAGGGACGCGTGACAAATGATTGCAACATCTATTAGATAGGATTTAATGAATTTGTTATACATGTCGTATATACCTTTCAGTTACACTGTAATAATTTTAACACTCCTCATATCACAATCATATCTAAATTACATACTAGGTAACAGAAAATATTTCTAAAGAGATCTATTTTCAAATATTTTTTTTTGTTTCCAAAAATATTTATTAACCTAAGGTTAATTAATAATTAACCTAAGTCATATTATCAAAGGTCTTACAATTACTTATTATTAATTGATATCTACTTATCTGTATAAATAAATATAATGGTAGCAGTTTCCGTTGAGCACGAATCACGCAGAAACTACTACATACATTTTAATCATTTTATTGTTTGTTTAACTCCTTAAATCTTGGTCGTAAGTTGTTTTTTTCTAATTACAATATCTTTATTCAATAAAAAGTTATTAAAGTTTTAAGTAACTACGATTTTTGTAAGTACTAAGCGTTCAGCGAAGTGTTTTCCTGCCGTGGAGATTTGGAGATTATAATTAGAATTAGTATAGATTAACGCGAACATAGTCGCGGGCGATTACTAGTTCCATAATTTTACAAAAATGTTATCAATACACCTACTCTAATATTGTATGTCCAAATGAAAGTATGTAAGTCAACTACGGATCACATTTTAAGACGACAAAATTAAGTTCTATTTTAAATGATGAATATTTTCACAGGGTTTTATCGTCTCATTAAACTCCTCAACTCTGCTTTAAGATTGCCAAAGTTGTTTGCCCTATCTTTAATATCGATGGATTAACGACAAACCGCTAAATTAAAATCGAAATGAAAATTCCAATGACAGAAATGAATCTTTAGGTTGCCGTATAGAAACATAATGCAAAAAATTATTGATATGTTCCTATTGTTTCAAACAATACCGTCATAATTTACTTTTCGATGTATCTTCTAAAGATAAAGTCGTGATAACGAATAACTAAAAATAAAATAAGCCCGCATTTATGCAGCGACATATTTCATTAATAAAGGCAAAACAAACAACTAAACGTCATACGGACTCACTTCGCAGTGTCCATACCTTACTGAGATAAAACGAAAGATTGGATGTCTTGGATTTATGTGTTATCGGAACAGAGTGCCGGGAACAATGGGTGATTGTGGCGCCCCATGCGGTGAAAAGCAAAACTACGATACCGTTCGTATTTGAAATAGTAAGTGGCGACATCTATTACTAGGTAGTCGAAAATAGATTAATCCTGACGACAAGGTATGAAATGATTCTAAAAACATTACTGTTTTATTAGCGCTTTTGCAGAGATTAACTAAATTTTAACAAATTAAGATTAAAACTTAGTTTCAAGTTTTTATTTAATAGACATCTATAGTATCAGTTTCGACACAGAACTCAATAAAGAATTGAATAGATACATCTTTAAATATACGAATAAATTTATGATCAAATATAAAAGGAATATACGTTTTTCTATGATATTTTTTTCATCAATCTCACTCGACTTCTGACTTATTTGCGCAAACTATTGCCAAAAACAAAACAATCAGAACAATTTATAAACACATTTAGTTCGTACCAAAAAGTTAAACAAGGAAGTTACCGTCGAACGGAATAGGCAGAGAATTTTGCCAAAAATATTCATAAGCTGTCATCAAGCGACTGGACTTACGCCAGATGCGGCAAACCGACGACAAAATATTTCGCTGCAAAATGCTTACTTAAACAAATCACTTCTCCGCTTAGAGAAAAATAACTTTACAAAAAATTTACAACAGTCTACTATTAAAACATTAATATTCTTTTACGATGTAGTTCGAAAATTAACTTTAACATTTTAAGTAAGCTATGGTTAAATAATTAAATAGAACCTAACGACATTATTTATGCTGTGTTCCGTATTTAAATAAATAGTGATTAACAGACTAATTAATTTAACAGCGAAATTACAAAATTCAGAGCGTGCGCTATTACAACATAACAAATAGTGGCTACTTCCGCAGATTTCCCTAAACGCGCCATTACTTAAAGTTACTGGCTGGTTGCGTGGTTATTTATGTCTGGCATTAAAAACAAAATGATATGCCTTCGCCGCTGAAAATCTAAAAAGAATAAGCAATAAAACGATAAAACCCAAATCTGATACATACTAGGGCCACAGTCTCCCGCAGGGCGTGCGAACGGGACGGAAATATACATCGGTGAAATGAATACGACGCTACTGTTTCATCTCTCACCTCTATCGGTCGGTGATCTTTGAAGCGTCCTAACTCAACACTAGAACACCTATAAAACACGCTTTAAGTTAAGGGAGTAAGTCATGGATTCGAATGTTGATTACAACAAATGGATTTGAGATTAATATAGTACGAGTGCCACCCCCGTCTCATACCACCCCGTTCGGCGCTCAGCATTCAAATAGGAATCGAATGGATGACCAAAACATAATATCGTTGGAAGATTCAGCCGCCATAAATCAAATGAGAAATAATCTGTTTCGGTACGCACAGTCGCGATACGAAGCTAACATAAAAACGCAAAACGCTTTGTCTGATTGAAATCGCCGCGTTACAGCCGGGCTTTTTCGTGGCGATATTTCCTTTTTTTATATATTTTTCCTTGATATATAATCAATGTGTTAACGGATGACCGTTGTCGAAAACCGAATAGATTTGCTACACAAAGAAGCCCGATATTGAGTTTGAAAGTTTCTCCGGTGCGTTTTATGTTAATGGCGTATTCAGTGGTACTCGGTAATGGGTTTCGCGTATATATGCCGCGTTGCATTGTAGTCCCAAACACATGGGACAATACATTCTTATTCTTTATGAGCATAATTTGCGTTAACATTTGAAATATATAATAACATTAATATAAATAAACAAGGTAAGCATGTAAGAAAATTATGTTTATTTGGAGAAATAGCTTTTTTCTGCGATTTCGTCAGCTTGTTCTTCACACGATGTACGTGTCCAGGTGCCACATTTAATTGCGATCGATTCAGAGGCTTTGAATAGGTAACAAAGGGGCAGAGTTACTTTTGCATTTATTTTATTAGATTTTGAAGAGGTAACATACAAAGTTTTTTCGCATTTATTATATTAGTGTGGATAATAGTTTCGTGAATGATTAGTAAATCGCGTGGAGGCGGTGCTTCCCCAGTCGAGAACCTTGTCCAGGATCGACTATTCTTTTTTTTCTTTATACATTTTATCGTATATCGGTTTTAATTTTTTTCCTATATAAGTATTAATACCTACGAAACCAAATATATAAAGCAATGCAAGAAATGTTTTAGTCTTTTAATTATCAGTTAACTAAATTACGAGAAAATCAACAAGTAGGTAATTATTTTTAATAGTTAATTCATATAAATGAAATATTATTCGGATCCTGAAGTTTTTACACCCTGACAATTTTAGATTTTCCTACTTAACATACCATCACGCTTGTATCGTCAAAGGGTTAGGCAGAGGTGCACCAAAATTCGCCGAGTATGTTTTTTTAGGTTCCGTGTTTAAGGGGGCGAGCCTATTGCCATTAATCGGGCACAAAGCCGAACTCCGAGCTGCCACTGAGAAGTTTCATAGAAAAACCCAATAATACTTTGCTCGATCTGGGGATCGAACCCAGGACCTCGATCATAGCAGTCGCGCTTACGACCACTAGGCTAATGAGGCAAATACATAGATTACTTGCTTACTTAGTTATTTTGATGTTTAATGGTAGTAGATTTTACTACTAGGTCGTAAATTGGTACTAAAGACACATTTAAATAAACTTAAAAAACTTAACAGTCTTATGCACTGCCGACAGAAGTGAAAACTCAATATTGAATTTTTAAATCAATTATCGTATGAATTATCGCTGAGTATATTGATGACACGAAATCATAAGATTTTACCCATTCAAAAAGTCAAACACGCATATGATACAATCGAGTATAAACAATGTATGTATTAGTATATAAATGAGTATACATGTACACAGACCGCTTTAATGCGTGTCGCTAATCTGACGCAAGCGCAATACATCACGAGCATGTCGAGGTCATCGATGACGCCAAGGTCACGCGAACCCATAAGTTTTTTCCCTACCAAAAATCGTTCAACGTGGCTAAAGAAGTTTTCACTTCAATAAAGTAGGTAGGTGTGTTTAAATTACAGCGACAGCTTTAATGAACGTAATTAACTATGGATGATACTGGCCGCGTATCAGAGCAAGCTAGCTATTTCAATCACCTGTTCGTAGTAGGATCCTAGAACCGTAGTTAATCACAACTAAGAGGATGCTACGATTAGAAAGACTTAGAAAGGAGCAGTAGGGGGACTTACCACGTATCCTGGTTGTATCTGCAACGATTCGAGGGGGGCACCCTGATCTTCCTCACACGTCTTGAACAGTTTAAAACAGTTCTAGAGCACTATAAAGACGTATTTCACTAGGTTTCCGATACTTTTAGCAATTTACCAGGAAATTATGCAGAGCGTATGTATCACTGCAGTTCCGCGGCGGCCATTACACCGTTCTCCGTTATTCGAACCAATACCCGGCAGACATGCGCGCGTATTTTAAATACAATTGTGCCCCCAAGAAATAGGAGAAATTATAAGGAAAAAGAGATGTCGCAACAAGCTATTAAGAAGTATATGATACGGTAGACATATTTCGATATTCACGGAATACATTTAAAAGTGAAATAATAACATTACAACGCGGAATTATACAATTATAATATAAAAAAGATAAAGCAAGCACACAAGTCAGAAATACAGACACACGCTCACACACACACATTCCGACACGCGCACACACACGCACGCACACTATACTAAACGCCAGTAAAGATTACATATTTTTCTTTTGTCTACTTATTTATATTTTTATGTATCACTTCCTGTAATTGTGAAATCCTGTTTTGGCTTTAATTGTTACATACTATAAGATATTATATAAAATACTGTTAGCTGTACGATTTCCAAATAAATAAATAAATAAAACATATAAGCTTTAAAAAAAACGCTCATTACTACTACTGCTCCACAATTTTATCCACAAGTTTATCCGTTACCTAAATCAATTGATTTAATAATTAATTATAAAATGAAATATCGGAGGAATCACAAAATGATCAAAAACTCCTTTTGATATACTTTTATTTATTCAAAATATATTTTAATTCAAAATTAACAAAAAAATATTGAACGCCCACGTATTCTGTACGTCCATTCACACTTTAAAACGATTCTAACACGCTCAGACATTTTAGTGCCTCGGGAGATGGTCCCAAAACAAATTTCATTAAATAAACGATACTTTTAAAATTATAATCGGTGAAGGCACGATAAAGTACCTAGCAGATTGCGCCACATGTGGTCAACCTGTCCCATAATGCGGCACATGCCACGCTTACCTTCCACAATTATTACCACGTAAATATAAAAAACACTTTCGAGAGTTCATCTAAATTTATACCAAAACTAACCTTCTTTTGCTTGTATTAAAGTTCAGTTTCAAAGTGTTAGATATGGACAGAGCAGACCATCTGTTCCGGATGATGGCTATCAAAAAATTAACAATTTGTTTAATGTAAATGAAGGGAGGTCAATCCTTCGATAAATTATTGGAACGTTTAGCGGTTCCTTAAAATTTTTATGCTCAACGAATGTCGCCTTTTCCGTACCCGATATTTGCTTATCGATTTAATCGTGGAATTTTTAATAGTCCTTTTTTATTTCTCATCGCGTATCAATAAACAGCTGCTCGACTTAATTCAGACGGATTGTTTCAAATTTACGACCCAGAAATAGTTCAAATATTTAAAACATCTTTAAAATTAATTGCTCTCAACACTTTTTCTGACCTAATAAAATTAATCAATCTACATTAAGTTTTTAATTTAGGAAATATTCATAGTATTTCGAATAGCATCTATAAGTAAGATGTGATTTTTTTTTGTTTTTTTTTTTATTTCTAGAAGTAATATTGAAAATTCTTAAAACCCATCAATTATTTAAATACTTAGACTTCCCGTGTACAAAATTTCATCATTCTTATTCATTCATCTTGTTATTTCCAAAATTTGGGGGGTGTGACAACTCTATGTCATGTTCGTAAATTTTACGTAAATATATTGTACTTACTTCAAATAACTGTATTTTTAATATACTGAAAGCCATGTCCCGAAATACAAAACAAATGACCCGAAAAAAAATTTTGTCGTTAGGAAGTCTCCAAATTTCGTATCTGTTCTTCTAACTTTAGGCAAATATAGTCTGCAGTATTCCGAACTATGCTTATCATTAATGAAATGACTTATACTTCCCGTGTATTAAATTTCATTAAAATCGGCCCAGAATTAACGAAAATAGATTTTTTTGGAAGTATTTTTTTTTACGATTTATAAAACTAATATTGATATTTTGTATACCCTATCAATTGACCGATGGCTTAAGCATAAGGTGTAAAAAAATTCATAAGAATGTGTCCAGCAATTTTTGAGTTAAATCCGGACATAAAGACGGGCAGACAATTTTTTATGGCATATTCGTGATCAGTATCGTTCATATGATAGTGTGCCTATTGGGAAATTTTGTAAAAATATTAAAAGTACAGACAGACAGGGCTACAGATTTATTAATACATATAATTAAATTAAGAATGTTATCATCTTCACTGTTGTTCCCTTATTATCAGAATTTTTTACAAATTTTTTTTCATCTTATTATTTTCATTGAATTTATTTTTGTTAATGAAAAGAAATGAACGATTTACTCGTCAAGTACTTTTTTATCTATAAGTATTTATTATATATTAACTTTTCTAAACGCAAGCATTGGGACTACAAAAATTTACACGAAACGATGTCCCTAGCAATATATTTTCGTCGTTCGTGATAACTCTTCATTTAAGCGTCATTAACAAAATGATATATAAAGGCAAATAAAAAAGCAAATTAAACAACCGAGCTCCAAATAGACAGTCGCATGTTGACAAGTAATTATTAAGGCCTTTCTTTACAAAAACTTTTTTGTATATTTTCGTGACTTTTTAAGTAATAAATCTTCGCCTAATGAGATATTTATGCGAGTCCAAATCTTCCCGTCGACTTTTAACATTGCCTTTTATAAAATTGTTTCGTTAATATTACTACTTTTAACTGAATTTCTATTAATAATAATAAAAAGAAACGAAACTCGACAACAGTGTGGAGGGCGTATTAAAAATATCACACTGAATCCAATTGTTTTTCCCGTTTCATATGCAGTTTCTTGAAACAGTACAGGCAACCAACACTAAATAAAAATAAACCTTATGAGGGTCAATGTGACTGGTTTATCATCACATGCATGGCGGTCGCAACCAAGTTGGGTACAAATCTCTAGTGCCCAGCATTAAACTGAATGTAATTTGATAAATAATTGCGCTATTTGATCTACCATTTTGAATGTTTATTTATCTATAGTTGCACTTTTCTGTTTTGTGTCGGATACTAGCTACCAGTAAATATGTTATTTTCATACAAACAGTATGAAATCAACCTCTACCTGCGCTGACGTAAATATCTTTTTTCTCCAGTTGCTTTCACTTAACACAAACAAAATGCCAATTAAAAAGTATTCGGTGTAAGCGAATAGAAACTAAATTCAGTTGAAAACACAAGCAACATTATATATTATATTTCCATTATAATAATAATAGTTACACATATTAGTCGCCCGTGTCGCACATACGACCGATATGAAAGTGGCTGATTTGCCTATAAATATAAATAGTAACTTCACTATATTTAAAGTACTCTGTGATGGCAACGTCTACTTTTACGAATAATCAACCCAACAAGCAAAAAAATGTTTCTTCATTGACATCCATCGTAAAACTGACTGAAAACAAGCACCAAAGTTAACAGTGTCCGACAACGTTTTCCTGTAACGGTGTCCTATGTCAGCAACAAAAAGTGTGTACGTTTGCGTAACGCCTTATAGTATGTTGTAGTTGACTTGAACGCTTTCAACAACATAATCTAAACTGTTATGTAATAGTTTGTAATTAGACTGACGAGGGTGCATCTCATTATCGGACACACGAGACTAATTGCCGTGTAATCGTCGTTTAGTTTAATAATACACACTTGTATTGATAAACATCTATATTACCTTACAACAGAGGTTATTAAAATGTGTCATTTGAATTTGATTAAAACGATGTTCATGGGATGGAAGACTTTATTTTTAAGTAATTATATTTATTTTTAAGTGTGCTGTTTTAAATATATTTAAAGAATATTTAAAAATTAGCCACGATATAAAATACCTAGGCAGGTTAGCATACACTTATTATTGAGTACACTAGCAGCTCTTTGAGCTGATGCGTATATATCACTATCACTACACCAGTATTTCTAATGTTTTTAAATGTTTGTTCAGACAATTTTTAAAACAGTTTACTATTGGTGCACTAATGACAGTCTCTGGAAGGGTGTTCCATGTGGTGACAAATCTATTAGATTAGAAGTATGTTCGAAGGTTACTATTGCTTGAAATCTTGTATAATTTCATGGAATGTCCTCTGAAATGTGTACTTTGACTCATAGTGTTACAAGTTTGAAATGTCTGGTACGTTGTTGTAACCGTTGGTACGTTGTAGTAACCGTATATATTGTCTTGAATATATACATATTATATTATAATTCTTTTATTATCATTTGTTAGTAATTACTAGCATTATATATGTTAAATTGATAACCTGTAAAACGAATTGTTTATTTAAAAAGGAGTATATTTCAAATCATTTATTTATTTCTTTCAAGCAAAGATAAATAACCTCCAGTATTTTGAGTGTATACGCAATTGTTATCAACAGAATCATCCAAGCATTTATGTGTTAAGCAATGATGTTTTAGGGTAAATATAAGAATAGGGCGGAAAAAAGAATAATTTCAATAACTTTTTGTTGTTTTGAATAATATCTAATACTCAGGGATTAAAACGTTGTTCAATATTTAAGTTACTTACTAAAATTTGAAAAAATAAAATCAATGAGTATTTTATAAACTAGACTTTTTGGCGATTTTTAGAGGCTTAGGAATATCATGCATTTACAGCATAATAGTAGGCACATTATTTTAATTACAAATACTCACTTTATGGGGTAAAACTAAATTGCCCATTCATTCATTCAGTCCATTGGAGCAGACATCCTCTAATTAACATAAGCACCGTTTAACATAAACAAATAATCGCGATAAGGACGATAGTCACATTATGTTAGCTATTCATTGCTGCAATTAACACTTGGGACCATAAATTAAAGAAGCAGTGTCCCGTAACTGGCGCGCCTTGTATTACATTTTTGATTTTATCTTATCTGTTGAATATTAATGGTAGTTTTTAAAAGTATCTGTCATCGCAATTAAAGAATTCAACAACTGAAAGTAGATTTTAATTATTTACCATACAAACTATATTTGTGAAAACCTTAAGTAAATATTTTCATTAATATATCAACAAACTAGCCTGAAGGGTGAACAGAGATGAAATATATTGATAAAAATTATATGAATTATAAACAATCGTTTTCATATTTAAAATAATTAATTTTGTAAGCAAAGGTAATTTTGTATACATTTTTATCTTTCTATTTGTTAAATATTCACAAATAAACCTCTGCAAAACATTAAAAATATCACAGTTTCATATTGATGCCCCGACAATAAATTTGGGTTTTGTATCCAATTAATTTTCACAAGAACCTACGACTAATAAACGCATGGAGCCGCGTACTGTCATACGGTATTATTGAATATAAATTGTCTTAAATATTAAAAGGAAGTAATAAAACACTGTAATCGTTCAAGCAGATGTCACGTGGCCGTCCGTCGTATGCTCATTGTTCACATATTTGTCAAAGGCGTTACCTAATTAATTAACATAATAAAATATATTTTGAATACCACCACATAGTTCAGATGACATGCACATACGGCATAAACTAAATATAATATCGATAAACGTTTATTAAACTGTTTATTTAAAAACTTCACGTTATGCTGATAGAGTCGCCGTCTCGCATTCGAATTTATTGATTAAAATAGAAATACTTGTGAGTTATTTTTATGTTAACCTATGTACCCACGTGGCTACGTACGTATGGTAAATAATCTATATTTAGTAATATTATACAACTCAAAGCGCTAATCTTTAGATAACCAGATTACAAAAAAAACTCTTTTTGAATTTTATAGCCTACTAGTGCTTTGCTCGCGTTATAGACTTCCACTCCGTCTTTGACACCCTTAGGTATTGAATATGAAAACGCTATGAAATACGTCTTTTTTACTTACCGACTCAATTTTCATAGTTCTATATTAATAAATGGCATAGTCTTCATATTCATCCCCCTTTTCACCATCTTACGGGAGGGATTTCTAAAAATCCTTCTTTAGTGCTGACCTACAATGTAATAGGAACCCGCATTCAAGTTTTCAAGATTGTAGATCCAGATATGTTGGTCAGTCAATCAGTTAACCTTTTTTAACTGACTTCAAAAAAAGTTGTATTCTTTTTATGGATGTTCAGCCATAACTTCTTTGTTTAAAAACCGATTTAAATGATTCTTTTTTCATTGGATAGGGTATTATACCTCAAGAGTGGTTCCATTTTAATTTAATTGGTATTAAGCCTTTAACTTCGAAGATACACCAGGGAACTCTTCAAAATCATTAAAATTGGTTTTCTTTTTTGTTAAAAATTGTCTCCTTTTAAATAGACTTATTGAGGAAGGTATAGGCTATATAACTTAATATTGCTAACCTAAGGATTGGATCAGTAACCATCAAGAAATCTGGCAAACTGAAGGCAAGTAGGTACGGGAAGCGAGAACAACGTTAGGCTAAACGGGTGCATCGGCGCGGTGAAGATCTGGTTGAATACATTTAACACGGGTGAAACTGTGAGGCAAAACTAGTACCCATATAAATGTACAGCTAACCTAAAAGAGAATTCTCACCTATTTAACTTAGTCGAGGGCGGTACGGGCGACAATGCCCGAATCGTAATTCCTATTTTACAAATGGTCCACGATTTATACGACACCGGTGTGATTATTCGCACCGTACCCATAAATTACCAAGAGTTTGGCCGAGAGGATTTTATCTTTGGATTTATAACTGTAATTTCTGTAATTCTCATATCGCAGAACGTTGTGTTATATTTGTATTAATAAATTCATTAACTACTTACATGATAATAATATTACGTGATATATATGTCATGTATTTATTTATTTATTACTATAGGTTACACAGGACGTAAACATAAAATCTTCATAGATCTCTGATATGTAAACTACGACATATAGTGAACAGGATTACAATCATAGTTATTATTAGGTAAATATAATATATGACAAGGAATGTAAAAAAATAGTTTGGTGTAGGTATCTACTTAATGAAATTAGCAAATAAATTATTTTATTAAAATATGTTCATTGCACAACCTATGACCCCTAATTTCGAACAAGACTACAACACTATCAATAATCACAAATGATTTTTCTATGTTACTTAACGCGGGGTGAGAGATAAACTGAAAAGTGACTATCCTAACGGATACTAAAAATAAATTAAAAACAAACACATACATAAATTAGGACTTTCACAACTATGACAGTCCTGGAATTGGCTCAGATGTGTTATGAACAGATTATTACGCACTGTTGTATGTACCTACAGTACGATTTGTCGATGGTTCGAGTCCAACTGATTTGGGATTTTTTTATGTACATATTTTTTTTAATAATAATAATTAATAGTAAAATGTGTATTTACATAATTATATTAAAAAAATAATTAAATAAATAAATAAGTCTAAATAAAAAAATCCAAATCAGCGGCACTCAAACCATCGACCACTCGTACTGTAGTTACTGTGCACACATTTATCAGAGCGTTTTTTTTTTTGTTTTTTTTTTACTTATTATACTATTAGCCATAAGGGCCCTGGAGCCTCAGATGGCTTTTACAGCTTCCCTGTGACTTGGGGGCGAGCGCTTAAGGCACTGAGCCGCGAACAGCGTTAAAATCTGGTCATAACATAATATACCTATAGCGTAAAGAACTTCTTTACTACAGGGTATCCCGCAAACCTTCTTGAGTTTTTTTTTTAATAGTACTATGCCTGATGGTCATCAGAGTATAATCCAAAAACAACGACGAGCAACAACAAAACGAAAATCTATCAACAAATGTAGCTGTCATGCCGACCTGCAAGTTTCTTGGCACCTGGATATACACTGCCTGATCCCGAAACGAGACAAAACAAAACAGAATCAGTGTGACGGGCTTATCACCATATACAAGGTAGACGCGACCCATTCTAAACCACCCCGTTTGGTTATTAAATAGGTATCTATACATAGTATAAAATGAAGTCACTTCCCGCTGTCTGTCCCCTATGTATGCTTAGATCTTTTAAACTACCCAACGGATTTTAATGCAGTTTTCACTACCATTTAGAGATTTTTTACGGATAGTTTGAGTGTATAATACATTCCATTAACATTCAATTAATTGTAATTAAGTCGTCAAAAATGACTTTCGGGCGCTTACATGGCTCACGCTGGCTAAACCTTATCAGATACATCAAGATAATGTTCTAAAAAATTATAGTTCTTCAAAAATGATAGAGAAAAGTCCGTGATGACATATATTTATTTCATAAGGTTGACTCACAGTAATCACATAGATGTTCAACATAATAATTTAAAATATTACGTTATTTGCGAAACTATTTTCGCCGAATCAGTATTAATCTTTATCCAGATAAGTTTGTTAGTTAACTTGGGCATTTAATGTAGATCAAATTTTTTTATGGCAGTTTTCCATTTAAATGAATACGTAGAAGATATCACGAATTCAAAATTCCTCTCAGCGAAACGGTCGCGGTCGGTTGGCCGGTACTCCGCACCTATAATGAATTGCGCAACGCGAGCCAGGCGTCCTTTCCGTAAGTATTATATGAAGTTACGTAACTAACATAGCATACTATAAAGCCTATATCCCCATAAAGATTAGGCAGAGGTGTACACACATAGTTTGCCGGATATGGTTTACGTCCCATTTAATAGGGGGCGAGCCTATAGCTATTAATCGGGCACAAAGCCAAACTCCGAGCTGCTACTGAGAATTTAATAGAAAAAACCCAATAACATTTTCCTGGACCTGAGAATCGAACCTAGAACCTCGAGTATAGCGCGCGTGTAGGAACAATAGGCTTATGAGGGAGTTAAAAAGTTATGAACTATGAATATTAAAACGATGAACTCTAAAATCAGGGTTCCTAAACATAAAATACACCACTTTGTAATTTGTACCCGTGCGTAGATGGGGCGGGTCGCTAGTAGATACTGTATACACCGGCTAATCCCGGAAAGCGTACCACTATGGCAGTTGGTTATACCTGGTGTAATGTGATCGAGATCCAATCAGACACTATTGTCGTACTACTACCAAGCCGTTGGTTTATTACTGCTGAAGAACTGCTTCACACCTCCCATGCCAATAAGTTTAGCACGAGCTCTTCTGCTTTATCACAAAACGTATGTGACAGAATAATATTGTCTTTGATACCTGTATTGTTACTATCACTTACAACAAACAAACTAACGGCCCGCCTAATAGTAAGCGGTCACCACTGTCTATGAACGGTTGTAACTTCATTGTTACAACTAGCGCGTTGCCGTCCTTGAATCAGTGCTCTGGTAACTGTACTCATCGCAGGAACACAAACCAAGGTTATCTGGTGCGATCTCTGTGAGGGTATTTCACCAGTCGGGTAGAGAGAAATCGCAACAGAGGTTTCCATGTGCCCTACCCTCCTTAATTTTATTATACCTAAATTATTTAAAACTTTTTATTTATAAACTCATCTAAAGTTATCTAGGTATAATCAACTTAACCCTTCGAATACAAACGCAAGACCGCGAGTTCTCGATAAATAAATAATCAACTGATCTTTTCATAACGAAACGGAACATCGCGAGTACCAATCCAACTGGCGTTGACGTAGTCAAAACTTACTTAGGCTCTATTACACTGTTAATCTTATGTATTTGTTTTTTTTTAATACTACATCTTTATTTTATATTAGCTGTGTAACTTTTATATTGATTAAAGATTTCGTGATTTTTTTTAAATTAAGGACCAAGTATCTAAGGATTAATAAAAAAGAAAAATTCATCAAAACTTATCCAGTGGTTTTTGCGTGACACGCGCACAACGGTAAAGCTCAAATATTTTATTTGTGTGTTTGAGTGGGTGTGTGTGTGTATGTGTGTGTCAGTTTTTGGAGTGTAAGGGATCAAATAACATGTTTAGGTACAAGGATAGCCAATCCTCACCTACACGTCGAGTTCCATGCTGAGCGTCGAACGAGGAAATGGCGATAGCTGGATAGTAGTACCTATAACCCGACAAGGTCGCGACCACCATACATATGGTGAAAAGCCTATCATAGTGATTCGCTTATACGCCTCATGTATCAGGATCTGCCGGTATAAATGCATTTATATGTATTTATTTGCAAAATCAATTTTATTATAGGTTTGGGTTAACAGACGAGCTCGTCTAAAGTAATGATAGAATTTACGGTATTTATCTAAAAAGAAGGTAAGTTTCTATGGTAATGCGTCACGGTTATCGAAGGAATCACGAGCTAATGTATTTGGAATCTGTCTCGAAGCTCCATCTATCGGAAATGGTTGTTTCAAACTACTGTTGGCCTTAGGAACTACTTTTAACTACGAGTAATAAATCCAGCGTAAGGCCGGTTGCCGTCTCTGCAACTCTGCATAGCGGGGAGATTGGTGCGAAATGGGAACAATACTCTTTATAGATCAGATACGAGTAGATATACTCGCATTTAGAAATTACGTAAGTGCTAAAATTATAGACAATGATGAATTCTTTCAGTTAGAACATTAATTTAAATATTAATTGTTTTTAACTTAAGTAATGTTTTGGTGATTAATAAAAATGATCACTAACATCAGCAGCTGTACTCGATGCTTCACATACAGCAAAGTAGGTACTTTTTCGTCTCGTTTTTTATTAATTTTTACTCGTATTCTAAAATTTCTATAAGTATAATAGCCGTAAATTATGACAGCCTACCATTAGTGGAATGACATAAACTACTCGTGTACAAAATTTCATAAAAATTGGTTAAAAATTAATTAAAATGATTGGTTATGAAATTGTACTTCTTTACAAATTTGAAAAGGATTATTGGCAGTATTTATATATAGCCTATCAAATGATGAATATAAACTTTATATGTACAAAATTTTCTCAAAATCAGTAAAGCCGTTTTTGAGTTAATCTAGACATACAGACATAAATATTTTATAACATATTCGAGATCAACATCCTTAATATTACAATATATCTATGTCAAAATTTGGGCAAAACAATTAGGTATACATACAGAGTGAGGTACAGATGATTTTATTAACGGTTAGATACTTAACTGCAGTTTCAAAGAATAGAAATTGCATCTTCTTATTAAAGATTAATCTGAGTTACTTTTATAGGATTTTTATGAACTCAGTTTAAACTAAGTTTACCAGTCTATATTATGTTTTAATTACTAATAAAAAATGCCATCATTAGCGAAGTTATTACGCAAGTATAGAAACGGGTATAGAAACATAGGTACATGTTTTAAATATTATTATTTTATATTATCCTATGTGAATAGGTAATGGATAATTCCATTTCACTTAAAACAGACTATTCTCAAGAGTAATAAAACAGAATTTTCTCTAGCAGTAAATACATAATTAAAATGTAACAGCACTGTCCATTCTAGACTCGCTTCCCTCTAGCGCTGTATCGCAGACTGGGGCTTTATACGAATCTCTCCACGAAAATGCACATTAATATTAAATGGCTTGGAAATGTTGCGTCGTGGAGGCGGCTGGAGGAGCGAAGGGGCAGGGGGGTGGCTGCAATAAAAAAGCAAGCGAACGCCGATGATACACCGAAGGTGGTTTAAATGTTACTTCTTTCTTATTGTTTTACACGAGGATACGCAGTGCATAAAATGTTGTTTTAAAAATGATCGGTTATGAATTTGTACTTTAGCTTAATTGATTTTTTGTAAAACATTCTTTTGTACTTAAAAGTGACGGATAAGTGAATATAAAAATAATACCATAAAATTACGTCGCAAAAAAAAAGAAGTAAAAAATTTATTTGTGGCAATTAATTGAGAAAGTTGTAGTGTTTTAATAAATCTGTTGGTAAGTCAGTTCATGTAATTTTTTCCAAAATTCCCGACGGTTATCTATTTGACCATAAAAATGACATACTTACTTGATGTAATTTTTTATTTGTGTGTAGGTAAATGATATTATTTGTAAAATAATATCGATTTAGATGTAATTTCAACACAAAAAACGGCTTGGCAGAGTTTTATGTAAACGTGAAGATTGTATCATTCCTTAATTGAAGGGTTATAAAAATCATCAAGAATACGAGTAAAAATAAAATTACGAGACGAAAATAATTACTTGTTAATAAAGACGTGCAGAGGTGCGGAGCACCACTAATATTAATTGTTACTAAATTATTTAAAAAAAATTAAAGAATTTTCTTCGAACTTCTATGAAGGCGAAAACATATTCATAAAATTAGAATTTGACATACGTGCTTAAAGCTACTTGGTTGTTTTTTATGTTTATGTTAAATACTTGTGAAATAGGTACTTATTTAATTACCTATTACATTTACATACTATCATATCATATTATAATTCATATAATAAGATCTAATGTACCTACTCGTAGTTATAGTGCTGGACGAGTAAAAAAATCAAGCATTACCCTTTACAACTAACAACTCTAGAAAAGTACAACACAGCAAATTCCATTACAAAGCTACCCGTACGTGTTTTCCGTAGATTAACTACGTAACACTATTCCCCCTTTCGCTCCAACCGGTTAGTTCCAGCATCCAATAAGAGATGGCGTCCAAACTGAACTAGTGCTCTCTCACGAACAATTTACTCCTTACACTAATTAAAAGAGTGAGCGAGAAAAGCCACGCCCATAACGGAGAACAAACAGAAGGGGGGATCGGATTCACCAATCACAACTCTTGATTGTTTGTAATTAGAACGCAGTGCTGTTCCTCCGTTGGTATGACCAATAGAATTTCGTATTTTACGGCATTACTATACTTGACGTAAAGAGAAATTTAATTAAAAAGTCGGTTCAGGAACGATCTCTTTATAGGAGCAATCACCTAAATGAATATGATGATTATATTCTTAAATTAGAAATTATTTAAAGTACCTAAGAGTGTCTAATATACGCAACGATTTGTTATTTTATGTACATACGTACTTTATTTTCCACATAAACTTTATATACTACAAGACATATCTAATTACGTTGAATACCTTTTATATTAATGCTTTACGTAGATACGAGTAGATATGTAGGTATATGTATATTTTGTTACGATTTTCTTCACGCTAATAAAGACGATTGCTTATGTAGGTAGACAAATAATATTTATACCATATATTATGTTGGTATCTTTTATAAGTTTACCGTTATGGCCACAATCTCACCTGATTTTAAGTGACGATGAGGTCCAAGATGGTGGTACACACTAAGTCTAGTGAGGAAACTGGCTCTCAAGTACAGCTGCCGGAACACATCTACAGATTCTTGGTGACAGATTTCTAACTTGAGGGTGGTAGCTGGACAGGTGGGCATTAGAAGAAACCCTAACACAATGCGATGGTTTCATCACGATGTTTTCCTTCAAGAAAAGCTTTCAGGCTCATTGCGGAGATTCGAACTCGCGTCGATTGATGCGGTGTCCGTACGTGCTACCACTGAGCCGTCATTGATTCGGTAATTCTTCGCAAGGAAATAAATAAAATCATTCAGATCTTTTAAACTTTATGAAAGAATTTATTAGTACCTACCTACTTATAAACCATCCATGAATACCTAATAAAAAATAGTGAAATTCTCTGACTGGGATTTATAATGGAAGTTTTACCTCGACTTGTAGAAATTAGTTATATAATGAAAATAATATAGAAATGAGTTCCTATAGTGAAAAGAAAATTATAACTACGACTATTCAAAAGGAATTTAGAACGAGGGGAGTTCTCAACAAAAACTTTCTCATTGCAAGAACCATTGGAATAGCACAATCATTCACCAACTTGCGGAGAAAGAATCAACGGCCACAATGAACGGACCAACTTCTAGCTGCCAGTTTGCATATAGAGATAAAAGTGGGGAATATTAATGTGAATCGCCGTCCCCGGTTCCCCCCTTTCCGCCCCGTTTGTGGGGGGTGAATGGTGTGAGTTAGAGGCAGTTTCTTCCAGGGCGACTGGACCGCGGGACAGTCGTGATTTTAATTATATTGCTATGTACCAAGAGTTATGACTTTAGAATATGTTTTAATATAATTAGATTTATTAATTTAGAAATTAATATCTAACAATTTTAAATAGTAAATTAAGATAATTATACAGATGCAGATATAACTTTGAAAATGATGTAGAACATAAAACTTCAAATTTAATTTATTTTTCTCTTTAAGTATGTACCATAAACGTAAATAAAATCAGTCAATACAGCCCCCTGTCACACCGTCTCGTAACGCAATAGATACCTTTAAGGAATGAATTAATAATAAAGATGAAAATAAGTAATAATAATATCACTATTAAGTTCAATGCCGTAAACGAATATGATTAAAACATCGAAAAATCGTTTAATTTCAGTAGATGTAGAAACATTGATAGAAGATATTATTTAATAATTAATAAATTCACTTAACTATGTATATACATATTTGATAATTATTACGGTAAAAGAATAAAATATGTGCAGAGTTATTTTAATTATTCTTCTTCTACTGCTACGATGGTTGTGAATCTGATAAGAGATGATCAATTTGTCAGTCATTATCGACTAAGGGGCGGATGCACCGGACGCTAAAAAGTAAAGGTAAATTAATGTTACTACTTTATAACATGGTATGTTACCAGGAATATAAGTAATCTATACTATAATCTTCTTCTTTTTCTTTTTTTGCTAGTACAATTTATAATCATATAAAGCTGAGGAATTTTTTGTTTCATTGTCTGTTTAAACGCACTAGCAATCGGATTTGAAAAAAATCTTTTTTTATATATTAGCCTGATTTATGAGGAGTAGTATAGGCTATATAATTTTACGCTACAACCCTAAGGAGCGGAGCATTAACTATGAATTTCAAGTAATCTGATTAGTCATAAGCAAGTAGTTGTCCCACTTGGACAACGATAGGGCTACACAGGCGCAATGAAAGCGGTAGATAGTTTGTCGAATAAATATAACATAAGTGAAACCGTAGGGCACGGCTATTAGGTAATACGATAATCTTACTTGAAAATTGTTCCTTTACGATACACTTTCATTTGGATAACTGTTTTGCGAATTAAACATCTTACCACCATTTTGGAGGCCAACAAAGTCGATTTTTTGGTAAATAAAAGAACAGTATCCACACTATGAAGTCCTACTATAGCCGATAGATCACAATTTATAGCATAAAATAGCGAGATAAGCAACTAAGAGTAAAGTAACAACAATACCCTCACATAAACTTAACCCCTTATTCAACTAAACATTCAACTCTCATAAATTTTCTCTCGAGAAACTAATGTCAATGTAAGAACGCCATTACTCGCGTTAAACAAATTCAGAGATCGACACATACATACATATATGTGGATGTGTTTGTGTGTGTGATACACAACAGTGTGATAGGGTGAATATGCATATGTGAGGAGCGTATGTAAATACGTAAATGTTAAATTGTGAGGATGTGTGGATGTTAAAGGCTCCAGAGAGAGAGAGGTCTCCCTCATTATCGACCTCAGGTCACGGCGCATGCTCCAACTTTAGTCTCAGCCCTGCTAACGAACGCCTTATTGCGACAGGCGGTTCATCGGCGTAATTGAGTTACGAGTTTTTACGTAGCAATTTCGTTTTTCTCTTAGAATCGGGTCGTACGCTAATTGGGAAGAATACATTTTTTTTGTATTACAAATATTGGATTAGGGAAAGTAATTCGCTTCAAATTGCTGACTTTGAAAGCATCCTTCGTAATGATGTAATTTCTATTATGTTACTGAAAATGTTATTAAGCTAAAATGAACATTAAATGTTTGTACATTATATAATATCGTCCTTTTTTGTACATATATGAAACATTTCTGGATTTTTATGGTTTGTTTATTTATCGACCAAAATAAATTAAATTTCTCCAATTACCAAATAATGGAAGAAACTAATAGTTTGATCGTGAGTGTATATAACAATAACGTATATAGTCTGTAATAAATATTTGATTTTAATCTATTTGGCGATCGAAATTCACATTTCTGATCAAAATATGTCGCCTGAGAACAGTTAGGTACAATTGATTCGAATACCTTAAGCCTTGTTGGTACGCGACCACTTGCATTCGGATCAAATATTCATTAAATAGCCGATCTCAGCTTCATATTCAGGAGACGTACTTGTTAATAGTTCGTTCGACCTGCCTTATCTTCGATACTCACACTTTTTGTGCGACAAAAGTTGTTTGATACTTTTACTTTTTTTTTTCATTATAAGTCTAAATTAAAAAAAAAAGTGGATTCACATTAAATTCAATGTGTATTTTTGTGGGTTTGAATTTTGTGTGTGTGGTATTTGGATGAAATAAACATCTTTAGCACCGTTGTGACTTGAAACACGATGAAACGAAAAAGCGACCCTAAAAAGAGATAAGCAAATAGATCTATATGATATAGCCTGCGAGTGAATGAGATAGAATACATTATACACGGTTAATGCATGTCCCGATTATTACGATTATTTTCGTCGACGACTTGGCCTAGCGATGTGACGACGAGAATTGTACGCACTGCTGTGTGTACGAGGGGTTGATAGGATGAGTCCCACTGATTTAGTATTTTTAAAACGAGATTTAAAAAAAAGATATTATTATGTTTTTTTTTTTTTAAGTTACACTTCTTTAGTCGCTTTATGAAAGAATTATGAGAGTGAATTTTTACGATACGTGCGCCTTTTGTTATAAGGGTCCGCTTCCTCTAGTAATACGTCATATTATATAACATACGGTTCAATATAGTGGGGTCTATTAATAAATGGATATTCAAACTACCTTACTGGTCGGACTGTGGCGTATAAGACGTAGCGCACAAGGAGCCTCGCTTGAACCGTGGAATAATATCGTTGTTGGATAGTGAAGACCTCTGTTAATAAGCTAACTACAAATAATCGCTGTTCCTAAGTGCCGTCTTGTTGCTCCTCTCGCTGCTTATTTACACTAGTTAAGTATTTATATTATTTTGTAATGTCGATTACTTGAATGCTAATTGTTATTGGAAAGGAATTGGTTTAAAACAGCAATCCTAGAGTTTCTTACCAATTCTTCTCTAGAGCAAGTGCGTTCCGAATTATTAGTAGAGTCATTTCAAATACTAAGTATAAAACATATTATCAATTACGGTGTGTTATTTATACAATTTAACTGAACAAACTAACCCTTTAAATATACAATAAAATTTGAAATATTACACTTTGTTAGTAAAAGTCTACACTATGAAGATGTTCGCTAAACCTCTTGTTCTATTGTTGTGACGATAGTCGACGCATAACATCAAGTGTATCTGTTAAAAGATGTGCACTTTCTAACGCGCACGCATAAGTGCACGCATTTACTCCTTATTTGTTTGATAAAACTGATGCAAATAAACGTATTGCCAAATTATTATAAGAAACAAATTTGAATTATAATAATATCAAAGATCAAGCAATTTACGTTGAACTAAATTACTCCTTTACTTACATTATGTATCCACCAAGGCGACTCTAAGAATAGCGAGGGATGAGGTGACTCGTTTGTTACCGACTGACGCTTATATCATGTAGACAAGTCCAAAAAATAGATGTACAAAGGAATGTTTTTTTATTCGATCAAAAATTGGAATAACTTTTGCCGAATAAGTTTCGTACTCATAACGTGCAAAAAAGATCAAAAATCTTGTTTCAATTGTTCCATTTTATATTTTACTAGCTGGCCCCACAGATATTGCTCTGCCCATTCCAGTACTCAATAACCCGACTACAGCGCCATCTATCCCGTTCATAAAAACTACTTAGATCTACTAACTTTCATGGTGATCTAACAAACGATTTTAGAGATTATTTACCTCATACGTATGTAGCCGGATAATTGTAAGTAAAAGTACCGTTAGATTAAAACAATCTAATCAGATTGTAAACTGTCGGTAGATTGTGAACGGACACTAAAATTTGCAATTTATTGGTTAGATTTTTCGTAGGTTTATAAACTAACTGGATGGGTTAGGTTAGATTGAAACCGTGATCATAATGCACGAGTCGAGCCAGGGAAACGAGCAGGTCGTGGCAGCAGCTGATAAGTCCCAAAATTTACCAATTTACCATTGGAAATTCATATAAATTTCAAGTGCTAGTGTCATGATTTTGCTTACTTAGTAGACATAACCTCAAAAATTCTAAATTATTAGTGTCCGTTCACAATCTACGGACAATGTACAAATTTGACTAGATTGGTTATGGACTAACGGTTGATAGATACAATTATCCGGTGACATTATATATATTCAATTATTAACTTAACCATTAGTTTTAAAAGTGGTCTTAATTCGTTGTTACAACATTTACTCTACCATAGAGTTACCGATTCAAATATTAGATACTTATAATTAATGACCTATAAATTGTAAAGAAACTAGTTTGAATAATGGCTATTTAGTTTGTGAATGAAATGTGAGAATGATTTAGATAAAAATATGAAAATTGGGTGTTTGATTTTTCGATTTGAGATCTACGTTAAGCTAACCTACGTAGAGTAGAAGATTGCCCCTACTACCGGTCAACGAGGGCAACGTCGAGTAGTGCAAATTAATCACCATATACTATGACGCCTATTCGGCTCACAGTTTCATGTAACATACATCTAATATAATATGTACGCATAGTCTTAGATAACGTAGTAACCGTAAATATAACACACCTGATAAAATTAGTGTTGTAGTTGAAATCCAGTCCCTTCTATAGCCTGCGTTGGAATTGATTGCAAATTTGCAAATTAAATTACAATAATGACATATGTGTAGCGCCCTTGTACGTCATATTTATGTATCTAGTAACTTATAACCATAGAGTTAAAAATCGGTCACCAGGAACCAACTGATGTGTCATCATTTCTTTGCAGACATCATACAATAAACATAAATTAAACACTACAAAAATATACGCCGGAACAGAGCCAGGCCGAGCATGTTCTACCGTTTGTATCATGGTGATTGTTCTAAAGATCTCTTCAATCAAATTCCCTCCTCTTATTTCCACAACATAACCACGATAACCCCCATCTTAGCACCAACTAAAAAGTTATTTATATCTTATCTTTGCCTTACCGTGATATTGTCGATTGTGATCTTACGACATCGGTTCCTTCAAGCGTAATGTGAAGAGATGCCTATTGATAGATTACCTATCTCTCGGTAGTAGCTTTTGTGGTTGGATTGTACTGTGCTCACCACAAGGTAAGATACCGTCAACTTATCGATATACTATAAAAGAAAGTAGATTAGTCATGCCATATTGGAAAAATACCTTCCAGCATTTCTTCCTCGTATAATGAAAAGCATCGTACGTAGATATGAGTATGCAGTAGAACTAATTCTTTTAAAATTGCTGTCACAAACGAAACGATAAAAGCAAATTCCTGGCAACCCTACTTCCGTTGTCAAAACTTAAGTCCGCAGTACCATTTATTTGAACAATATCCACCGGTGTAATGTATGGAGATTAGGCGGCGGACAGACGCGCGCTGATCCATAGTGATACATCAACGTCGAGGTGGACACTGGACGCTCCCTTTACTCGTACTCTGAACCCTGCGTTATAAATATGGACGAGGCATTCTTCAAAACGTTCTGTAACATTATCACTATTAAATTAAAAAAAGGTTTTGTGTACTTATTTAAGTGCGCACACTAAGAAGTTATACATATTTGGGGTAACAAAATAAAAATAACTCCATAATTTTACCTCGCCTGCCAAAAACTTGAAGAAGTTAGCCATCAATGATACTAATATTATTTTACAAAAATAAAAAATTAATAAAAGTCAGTAAAATAAATTCACATTCTTATCATAGACTTCATGTCACACTTCCATCTTTAGGTATTGGCTTGCGAGAGAATGAGATAGAATATATTATACAGTATTTCCTATTATCTCGGTATCCTCTTTGTCCGCCTGCGTATTTGAAGCCTTTGGAAAAGGTGTCATAGCCAGCGTGGTGTATTGTTCACGTGTATCGTTTAAGTGAATTATTTATATTTTCTGAAGGTTTCACTTTTTTCGCGTGTGAAATGCTCACATAATTTTTTTCTATTCTTTAAAAATAAAGTAAGAAAAACATTTATTTAAAAATAATATTGTACTACGTCAAAAGTTATCTACAAATTATGGTAAGAACAATGACATTTTATTATTATATAGACACGTTATACACCAACATCATTGCACTAAAAACAGCATAATTAAACTATACGTACAAACTATAAATAATACTTCCAGTTATATAGTATGCTAAAAAGGGATAGAATATAAAAGACATTTGTTATTTTTGTTGTTAGAACGAAATGAATAATTCATATTTTGATTTGTAATGACGTGCAACCAAGCAAATACGTGACTAAGAGAATGTCAGGCAATTACCTAACTTAAATATTGCCAAAATAGTGCGCGGCTAACGTATCTACACATGTAAAAAAAATTATGTGTGCAATTCACACGTGGTAGAAGTTAAACCTTCACATCTATGTTTTTTTTTAATTCAGAAAATGATCAAATACACACTAATTTAAAGTTTATGAAAATGTACATACAAGTACTCACAATCATTATTCATAATATAATTTTCAATAAATGCACATTGAATATTCATGGTAACCTAACACAATATCAATCAGTGATAGAATGTCATAAGTGTTGTATAAAAAGTTTTTGTTTCGTGCCTTTTTACTGAGGTAATAAAAGTCATTATTACGGGGCAACAAACCTCTTTTGTACCATCTGTGGCTTCCGATTTTTCGTTTCATCGGCTTTCAAATCACAGCGATGCTAAAGAAGTTTTCACTTCAAAAATCTTAGGGGTAAGATTATGTTTATTAATTTCACATCCATTTTCGTAACTCTGTGCTGTAGAATAACAACAAAGTGCGTCCTCGGACATAAGCTCTGCAAATTCCTAGAGGCTTGTTAACAGAAGAATTAACAGTGACCACGATGAATGTAATGAAATTTATAATACGATTACACAAAGCCTTAATGATAAATCGAACACTCGTATTTGCTCCTTACCTGTGTACTGATGCAAATAAATGAAATTCATACATTTAAATTTAATGCTGAAAAATCAAAACACTATACCATATTAAACAAAAAAACACACAGGTTTTTGCTTATTTCGCATGACATCAGTATTTTTATTATAACAGTATACTCTATAAACGTTTACTTTCAGCGCTGAATCGCTTAAAAGCTCACATAGATGAGACTTGTTCAGCATAAGCGCTTTATTAATAAAAATACACCTTCATGTCTACACATCGGGAAACGGTACTTTAAACGCAAGCCTAGGATGAATACTAGATTTGTTTTGGGTGAACTTATTATATTTTATTAATATGATTATTATTTGATAACTTGAATCACATGGAAGACATTTGAGTGCCAATTTTACGCAAGTACATTTTGTGTGACGTTGAGAGACAAAGTGTTAATAAATGGTTTGTTTTATTATATAAAATAATTATTAACAATAGATTCAGATATCTTCTGAACTTGTATAGTTTCCCTGGATATTAGAATCTTTCCTCTCTGACATATTTTTGGATATAGATTAGAATGTTATTAGGAAACCAAAATTTTCACTGGGTCGATTTTCATAAACTCTTTACTTAAGATTTACGAGTATAATTTTTCAAATGTTACTGGTAGTTCCAGAGTTTAGCACGTTCAAACAAACAAAACAAATAATATTCTCTTGAGTTTTATAAAGTTAATATAGTTAATTCAAGATAACAAGTGGCAACTCTATATACCTACGTGAAGTTGATTATATAAACTACCTATGTAATATTTCATATTAAAGTATATACCTATCATTTCCATTATATTTAATTCACGGGAACCACGTCTATCAACAATGTTTTCATTCGATCAGTCGCTCGTGCCTCTGAAATGAGGATGGGTATTAGAAACGCAGCGACCTCCCGGACCATTTCCAATTTGTTTGTTAACATATCCCTCGAGAGACAACTATCTACGTATAGGTTTTATAACTGGAAAACCATTTTGAATGTGAATAGTTTTGCACCAGCGTTTCTGCTCAAGTCTTTCTGATAGTCGAGTTTCATTTAATATATGAGTTTTCTATTTCTATTTAGAATTCAATTATTTTTTGCTTACGATAAAAAAAATAAACTATTTATAAATTGAATGAATAACTTATAGTTCTCCATGGCGTAGTGGTAGTAAGCCCTTTTGTAACGACAAGGGATTGCGAGTTCACGATTGAACACGATTGTTAGTTCTATGTCTAAGTATTTTGTTCTCTATTTATTTACGTAATTCTGCTTTTCAGTTACCATAGCACAAATTATACAAAGTTTAGAAAAGAAATGGCCATGAGTAATGGACGACCATAAATATACCTAAGATTGTACATTGAAATTCGTTCTCAAATAATTGAAAAAAAAACATCAAGTTACTTTTAGTAGGTAATCATTTTATAATTGAAATAGTAAATATTTAAAAACTTTATTTCAATATTTAACGTGTTATGCCTAGAAGTACTACCTCTCAAGTGCAGCTTGCCTAAACACACCTATAGTTTTATCACCACATTTTCAATTTGAGAGTGGTAGCTAAGCAGACGGACATCAAGGACAGTACTACTACCATGCAAACTTGGATATGAAATGATAACATGAAGTTTATATGCAAAAGATGACTTAAGTTTTATCTATAATCAGTCAAAAGCAAAATTACAATCAGTCAGTATGCCAACACATTGAAATTTATATGATTATAAATATTTTTAAATATTCACGCTGGAAATCCCAAGCTGGGTAAAAAATCGATTTCCCAACAGAAAAAAGATACACATAAACGAAACACGTCACAAATAAATCGAAATTAGAATTTATTAGCGCCTCGTACGGTTACAATTTCGTTCGGTGTGTAGCAATAATGCGTAAAAAACTCATCTCCGACGGCCCCCGCCTCCTGGGCTCCGGTGAAATATGATGTTTTCCCATCCCGCGCGGACGCGATTAGAAAATTCGTCGCTGAGTATGTTCACATGTGTGTGTATGTGTAATATATTCTAAGAGATGATAGTTTGCGTTTACCCTATAGTATAATATTATATCTCACATTTGTTTTTTATCCACATTAAGTAATTTGCATTTTAAGCTTTGTATTGCTACAGAATGCCGTTGATTGGGTAGACCCGCGAATCGTGCTATCCCCGCACTCGGTTATTTTAATGACAAAATTGATCATTATGGGTGATCCTTAGACTTAGACTAATGCTCTCGCAAATTTATTTATAGGTCCTTTAAGATCTACAAATGTGTAATACATTAATTTGATATATCTCTTATGGTTTACACAGCGTAAGCCGTTTTAAACACCCCAAAATCGTCATTTTCCCGAATTGATTTTTCTTTGGGCGGAACTTTGTTACACAGAGTTGTGAGTTGAGAGTTTGAGAGTCGTGTGGCGATGGTGTTTGTGGAAATTGTTGGTTCATCTATAAATTCTTGCAGAATATCCTCTTCGTAATTAACAGCATGGAGTGGGGATCTTCCGACATTAATTTGTCGTCTCTGAACACTCCATTAAAAACTGACACATGGAGTAACCGACGATTAGGAAACCGACGCGAATAATCTTGACGAGCAGCTTCACTGTTACCGTTGCAAAAGAACACAATATCGGCGTATTCTTCATTTGTGTAATTTTGAAACATACGCTGTTCATTTTGATCAAGCTCTTCTATATTTCAATTGAAATTAAAAAATCAACTACAATCGTGAGTATATTTACTTCAAAAAACACGGCGCCAATTTGTAAAACAAAACCAATGCATGCGTGAAAAGTTTTTGAAAACTTTGTTTTTTTTTTTTTCTTAACCTGCCAGTTTACTTCCTGCATTGGCTTAGGTACGGACTAAAACCAATTTGCAAAATAATCAAACAACTATTTTAAATTTGGTTCGAAAACAAATTTCCGACTGATTTCTTTGTGATCATTTTTTTTCCAGTTTCTTTGAAATAAGTTCCTAGTTGTTATGCATTGTTGGAGAGCTAAGAAAATAGTTATGTTTTTTAAAATAATCTGCAAGCCAAGTTTCATAAAGATTTTTTTAGTGCATTTTAGTGGAAAAAAATCTCAAAAAAAATTCCAATAATTTTTTCGTCTCGCATTTTTAAATTTGGACTGATAATTGTTGATTTAATATTGATTAATAACCAGTGTTTAATCATTATTATAAATCAGAAGAAAAAAATAGATTTAAATTGATACTTTTTTTATTAAATTTTTGTTGTTGCATTTTTGACTAAATTTGTAAAAAGGTTAAAAACGTCATAACTCAAAAATGGTTCACTTTTGCATAAAGCATATAGAGGTTAAAATTATCACAAATAGTTACCCCCATCACTTCCTAACTGAAATACGTCGAATTACCAATAACCCTGTATATTACAAATTTATACTGTAACGAAGTAGGTAATTGTTACAGTTAAATAATTACTAAAATATTTTGTTGTTAGCATTTTAAAGTTTATGAAAATTATGAATATCCATGGTAACCTAACACAATATCAATCAATAACAGAATGTCATAAGTGTTGTCTAAAAAGTTTTTATTTCGTACTCTTTTGGTCAGGTAATAAAATTTATTATTGTGTGGCAATCTTTATACTATAGCTTTCGCTTTTTCGTTTCATCGACTTTCAAATCACAAGATGCTAAAGAAGTTTTCACTTCAATAATTAACAACCGAAACAAATCCAACAACAGAAAACAAAGAAGAAAAAGTTGATATCGAAGATACACGAAGCTAATTAAAGGTAGCAATTAAAGTAATTAAAGGAAGGTAGTTGGAAGCGGTTGGTTAAACCCATGACTCACCGTCATGAACCGGAACCCGTTTCCCCTGGCAGCAAAGATGGAACTCGCCACAAACACCCCCCTCAACTGGTAATTCTAGGGTTAAAGGTTAGGGTCGACCTCCTGCATTGGAATCCAAAGCCTGGAAGTTTGGTGCTGAGACCCCATCAACCAACTTGAACTGTCCAGCACCAACTCAATAAATCCGAGCAACTACCAGCTCCTTACCTGCGGCGTAATCGACTCCTCTGGGTATTTAACCTCCAGAGGAGATATAAATTTACATCTCATCAACATCGACTATCCATCTACAGCTAAGTGGAAAGGGTCACTTTTTATGCCAAGGTGCTGACCAGACCATCCGAGCCTTAACTAGGACACTTACCTTCACTTCCTTTAGAGTCTTTCTTTCCTATTTCTTTCATACCTTTTAATTAAATCAATTTTTATTAACTTCATAGTTTTAATTTCCTACCCTCTTATTTATTTATCATATTGCTTCTGGGCTTGTTGTTTAAGTAGCTCGCAAGATCTCGGGACAGTACGAATTTATTAATTTATGTAAAGAGAATCATAAAGCCAACTGAAAATCGTCCCAGTTAGCCAATTCCCTTGCATTATTAATAATATTTCAGTTATGGGTATTATTATGAATAACTTTGACTTAATTATTTATACTATAAAATATATCTGCTCTATAATAATAAAATGCAATTGATAGCTATAGCGGAACTGATATAATTTGTGATTTAGACGATGTAGGTAGAGTACTTACATATCATGTGTAAAGTTGATATTTAGGATCGTAGTTGATATGCATCTAACATTAAACTCAAAGAAACTGCGTTCTTATTTACATTTTCGTACATTGCGATAATGTATCCATAAATCATAACAGACCACACTCTGGCCAGAGCAAAGGATCGAGGCCTATATATCAAGCTAATGCCGATATGATATGTAGAATAAACATCGACGACCAGGATATTAGAATAGGGATGGGAACGTGAGCCGAATGTGACACAAACAAAGTGATAGGTTTTTGATATATTTCTTAACATAACTAATATAGCATATTATTAGAGATTATTTTATTTTTCCAAAAAGTTTGTTTTATAGTGTTTTTGTTATTTGAAAGCAATGGAATGTGAGACTACATTAAATGGTTAAATTTGAAAAACAATGCAGAACCGCAACATTGCGAAAGGACATAAATTATTACGTCATAATGAAACTATGATGACTGTGTACCCTTTTAGTTATTTTGAAGTGATAACTTCTTATGCGAGGGTAAACCGCTTCGTAACGTAACGCGTTACGGCGCCTCCGTCTGGCGTCTCTTTCTCTCACGCATACGGCAGCGCTAGGCAGGTTCAGGTACATATTCAAGAATTGTAACTTAAGGATAAAATATATTTTATAATCAATAATTTTTTATTATGAATAAATAATCTTTTCTCACATTATCATATTAATATACATAAAGTTTATGTAACAACCTAAGCTTTTCTCAAGTTAAACAATTTCAATATTAAATAGTTCAACTTAGATTAGTTTTTTTATTATTGGAACTATGAATTTTTAAAAATTATCGTACCTATAACTGTCTAATTAATAATTGTGCTCCAGGGAGTGCATTTATGCCAATTTTACGTACATCTTTGTGACGTAAGGGAGCCAAAGGGCTTAAAAAATTCTAAAGCACAGTTCTGAAGTAAATTCATAACTATTTTTAATATACTCATCTACCTAGAACCATAGTTTGCTTATTAAAAGATACTTAGCCTTCTGAAAAAAGCTACTTTCATGTATTCCTCGAGGGAAAAAGTATAATTATCAATACGTAAACGAAACTTGAATGCACATAAGTTAATTCTTCTTTAGCAATAATTAATTTTTTTTTAAATCCAATTTTTTTATCCCACGTGTACAAAAAATAATGAACTTCATTTTACTGACGTTTATTTATTTTCATTGTATAAAAAAATTTTAACGTTGTATAAAAGAACATTATTTTAATATACACCTATAAAATCACAATAAAAAAAACCAGTAGGTATTACCTCAATCATTATTATCATTAACAGCTAACTTTATCATGTAGCACTTCCGTCACAGTATGTGCGCGCGCAGCTCTTAAAGGGAGTATAACATCAAAAGGCTATTAAAATTGTCAAAAAATAAGAAAATCTGGTAAACTTTGAAATTGTTGATAACATCTAAGAATATCCAATTAAAAGTTAAACACACAAGTAGACCATCTAGTGACCATTTTTCACATTTCTGGCAAGTTATGTATTTTACTCAAACTTACCACGATAAACCAATTCCTCCGCGACATAACACTTTACTTTCCCCACATTTTCTCACCAAAGCTCTTCGGCCGCTGAAGTATATACTTTAATGATATTATTGGGAGATTGGCTTACGCAACTAGTGTTGACAAAATTGTGCTATCACTACACAGCCAATAGGGTGTGTCGATTCATATTATTTCGTCGCAGGTTATATAATGAAGTAGTAATTTTGTATAATACCCAAACATTAATAATTTTCATGGAAATAAATAGTTCATTGTTAACTATATATTGTAATAAGCTTTAGAGTTCTATCAAAGTAGCAATAATTAAAAACACTTAATGAAACCAAAAATGCCACTAATGTTGTTACAACTAAAGTAACATGGATAAATAGGTTATATAATGAATGTTTGTATTGCTTTTATTTCCTTTTGGACTCCTCATAACAAAAAAGTCCTACACTTTTAAAATATTTGAGTTTCAGGCAGCCAAAACACAAGCAAAACCTTTCTTTTATATACTTTTTGCATTTAAATTATTATAAGACCTATCTTATCTTATCTTATTACCTTATCTCTATTTATACCACAAAGAAAAACTTGAATTATTTCTATTAGCATCAAAATATAGCAGTCCTAAGGATAATTTTTTTTTTGTACTAAAACATTATACATATTTAATAATTAAATAAGGAACATAAGCATTAAAATTATTTTTGAATCATTAATTTTGATGAAGATTTAATGGAGATATATGGCATTTAATACATAATATATATGAGTATTAAAACTTTGTATATAAATATATGAATATAATTAAACGCATTTAAATGGCTGAAAATAATAAAAAAGTAATTGACCAAATTTAGACCTTTACCGTAACATCTACAAAAGAAATTACACGTTTCTATCAGGTCTTGGGGAAAAGGGGTCGATGACGTCAGGAGGCCGCCTAGAATAAATGTGATGGAAATTGGAGGATTTGTTTACCCATATTCTTCTCACTTTTGACACTAAAAGGTGGAACGGGTAACGCCCTGTTTATGTACTAGATGATATTGTTTTATGATAGTGTTAAATGGATTTATAAAATGGATTTCTACTTATTTACATAATAATTATATTGTATAGAGTATATTCTAAAGTAAAATGATTAACATAGGTACCTAGGTATTATTTTTGATAAATAAAAACAAAGGATTTTTTCCTTGTTAATTATTTTACTAGACGTAGGTATTTGTAGTCTTTCATTTCTAGAACAAGCATCTTTATACCTGTTGAAATGATACTTCGGCTTTTGATTCGGAGTAAAGTAAATAATCTAATTGATAAAAGTCAATTACAAAAGATATACGAAGAAGTTGGTGTTCTAAATATTAGACAAATTGGGCACATTTACGTGTCCCAACTACTGAAATGCATTTTTAAGTTATAGAACGAGACGAAAAACACAGTTACGGGTTTTAAAAATAAACAAGTATTAAATATTTATTTAATAAATAAAAATAATTTAAAAATTAAGTATACTTATGTACGCACGTAAAAAGTTAATATTATACTTCTTTGGCGTAACAAAACAAAAAGAAATCTAAATTTTTTATCCCGCATGCCCACAACATTATGTAATTAATTTCACTGTTTTTTTTTAATTGTGTAAAAATACGTAATGAAAAAAAAGTCACTCATTGATGGCTACTTTCGAGATGTCGCACTTCAATGTGCGCATATCTCTGAATTTTACCCTCTACTTATAGCGCTAAAAGAAATGTAACTAAAAAAATAATATTCGTGCAACCTTCACGCACGTTTGAAGTAAAACTTTTGTAACTGTAAATATATCTATTACTAGCTGGTGCCTGTTTTTTTGCGTATTATTGGATGTACACTGACTGATCATGGTACACGACAAACTAAAAGAAAATCATAGATGGGTTTATCACTATGTGTTTCGTGGTTGCGATCCCCAACACCCCACTATATTACTGCATATGCAATGATCGATCCCGTAACGTGATCAATATGTCTTTGATATTGTAATTATCTGCCAATCTTACAGCATGAAGTAGCCAGTGTCTTTCTCCAAGATCCAATCTATCTCTAAACCGAAATTCTTTAAAACTGGTTCAGCAGTTTAATCGTGAAAATGTAGCGGAAATTTATAATATTCGTATGGATTATTATTATAAAAACTAAATTAAAAAATATATACTTATATATTTTAAAGAGCAACATAACATACCATCACGCATGTTATCCCCGAAGGGCTATGCAGAGGTGTACTTAATGTTCACCCACAGTTCGCCGGGTATGTTTGGTCCCTTAATGCCATTAATCGGATACAAAGACAAACTTCGAGCTGCTACAGAGAATTTCATTTAAAAAAACAATAACTCTTTGCTCGACCCGGGAATCGAACCGAAGACCTTGAGCATAGCAGTCGCGCTTCCATCCACAAGACTAAAAAGAGGCAGTTAAGTTAAAGAGATTAAATATTATTAGTTTTTTTTATAGAAACATTAAATTAACTTCTTTCATAATATAACTTATAATGATTATAAGTAATAATTAGTATGACTGTATAATAATTTTCAATTAATTCCACTAAATTCAAAAATAATTATTAAGTTTTTAGTATGAGTACCTACTATCTGCTACAAGGTCAAAGTAGTTTTACTTTAAACGCACGTAAAGGGTACCTACACGCAAAATTAATTTTTTCGTGCTCAACGTCCATAGATTGCTAATACAAGAAGATTCATGGTGGTCTTAACAAGTGACGTAAATTTAAACTCCGGCCCAATTCAATTTATTTACCGATTTTCAGAACAAAATATTTGGTAGACCTATTTATCAGCGTTCGACAGAGGCGTCGCAAAACCAACACATTTATCCTGTACCGCAGCTCACATACAAAATAGTACAGCGTAGAGATGGATAGTAAGGCGTGATGTAATATTAGAGATAGGAGTAAATTGGTCGTACCATGTTTTAGACTTAGTAGGTCCAATAAAAGATTTTAGGTAATAGTGTGGTGTTTTATAATAAGATCTCGAAGTACATTACTGATTTTCTGGACCACAAGATCAAGGACCATGTCAAGCAGGTTTTACTGTCAAAAGTATAACATTTTGGCATATATAATAAAAACGGGATCATTATGTGAATGACAGTGATATAAGGAAGTGACTCCTCTGTGCATTCATAAAATTATTATTATTGTACCGATTATATTAACACTTGTACAGTTGGAAAAAAGGATAAGCCCTATCGAGTTTTTTACCGGTTCTTCTCGATGACTGAGATGTTTTCCGAAACGGCAGGAGTGTTTTGACATTCATAAAGGTTTAAATTGAATACAGATTTTTATGATTTTGATTGTGTATAACTAAAAGGTACTATGTTATACTTTTTTACTTCTTCCAGGTCATATTTTATCGACCAATCTGTATTCAATAATAAATCTGTAATTTCAGCCTTCTAAAATAACCCAAAGACAGAGGCGTGAAAATACGCCCAGATGCTTCCAGTAAAAATTGTTCGGCCGTGCCTTGCACTCGACTTGGGGTGGAATTCGATTTCCGGATTTTTCGGTTTTTCCTTCTTTTATAGGCTAAACTCTAACTAAAATTCAAAGTTTGTAAGACTGCTTAGATGTACTTTAGAATTTTTATGAACGGTTACTGTGTCAGTGTCAAAATTATAGACATTTGACTAGCGATAATTCGTAAACTATGAGGTATAATTGTTAGGTATATTGGCAATATAGTCAATTACAGTATGTCCTTTTGATCTCTAAAAATCAAACTTCTTGCTATATACACAACGAAATTGCAGGGGGATCAAAAGTGCCGTAAGTCGCCTCGAGAAAAGGATAGTACAGCCGCACCTTGCGCTCGACTTGGCGAGGGTATTTCTGTGCCCCCGGATTCTTAGAGAGATACAATGATCTAGCTACGAATCAGAGACTAAACTATGTAAACGGTTCGACAATCTAAGAGAGAATGTGTTCCTACTCTATGCGTACTAAGCCTTTAGCCACTTAGTGCGAGCAGTAGGATACTTTGGAATATATCCCACGACTGTTCCCGACGAGGGTAGCGATGAATATCTAACAATATTTAAAAAACAGGTTACCATTCATTGGTCTATAAATTTAGTGACATACTAGCTGCGGAACCGCGGATCAGCAGGCGTTTTTTGAAATTTGAAAAAAAAAAATGTACCTACTGACAGAACTACATATTTATTCGTATAAATAAGCAGAAAGATGTTTTCACATAAATATGTTTATACAAGTTATGTAAAATTTTGTTACTGTATTATTTATTACATTTATCTTACGAGTGGAGTGCGATTACATAATATATTCGGGCGTCGCGTGCCGGTAGCCATTTTTCTATTCGTACCCAACTTTTGAAGGCGTGCGGGTGACTTGGTATTACTTTTCCTAATCTAAAGGAAATATTTGAAATGACTTTATTGCTCGGTAAGTGGTGTAATTGAAAATTGTTAGGCGCCATCTAGTTTCTTATTTGAACAACTGTAGTACAAGCTGTGCCCCACGGTTTCATCAGTGTTAAATTTATTCGACCAACTCTCTTCCGCGCCGCCAACAAACTTATATAGCCTATTGTTGTTCTAACTTTCCGTACTTGTCTACAGTTTTCCGAATTGCTTAACGTCCATAATAACTGTTCCACTTCCTAGAGTGGAAGCGTGAAGTCATATAACCCATAACCTTCCGCAATAAAATGTTATAACAATTCAAAAAGATTTTTTTTTTTTTATGAACTAATTTTTCTTTTATCATTTTGATTCAATATATAGATGCTGATTTCTTCTAGTGCTTGCTTACAACAAATTTTATTATAAGTTATATCACTTTGACAAATATACACATGCCTATTTAATAATTTTGGAATAAAGAAACACCACGTGCGTGATATAAATAATTAAACATAAGATTAAATAGTATAATATCAAAAATTCCTTACCTCGATATCAAAGCCAGTGATATCGAAATAACGGACATAATTATTATTACCATCAAAAAGAAACAGCTTGCCAGATTTCTTGACGTGACAGCAGCGAGGCCATAGGTATATAGGCTGGTATTAACAATATACATTAATGACCAATAACTAGGAGCACATTTTATATTTAAGTGATAGTGAGATCAATTAAGGCAATATGATCACCATACAATAGCGAATAACATAGGCGTTTGGTGAATGATCTCCAATTTGAGTGTGGTCTAGCCATTGCGTTTAAACTAGTTGAAAAATCGATGATAAAGCGTAATAATTGTCGGATTTTTAGGACACTACAATTTTTTCTGGCTGGACACTAGATATAATACCCACAATAGTGGCATCCGTAGGCATGTCGCGTTCCAAGTATATCGAGTAAAAGAGTGTTATGATAGGGATCTGTACCCGTCACAGTGAATATCTTATGCTTTGTCGCGTTTCGGGATCAGCCATTGTATATCCAGCTGCCAAGAAGCTTGCAGGCCAGCATGACAGCGACAATTGTCAATCTGTCAATATTCGAAGTTATTTTTGGATTACATTGTAATTAACATCAGCTACAGTGCCATCAATTTTCCGTGCCACAGTACCAAAAATCTCAAGATTTATCTATAGCTCTTATCTATTTCTACTAGCTGTGCCCGACGGTTTCACCAGTATTAATTTTATCGGACAAACAGCGTGTCGCCAACGCACCCTTGTAGTCTATAATAATTGTTCTTCCCACAAGGTAGTTCCAGAGCTTAGCGTGTATAAACAAACAAACAAAAAAAAAAATCGGTTGTCTGTAAAGTCGGTTTACTGACGATAGTTGAACGTGACAACGTCATAAGAAAATACTGATGGAATGGTAACATTTTTCAAAAGAAAATTTTAATTTTATTTGTTTGATAGGTTTTTTGTATGGATATAGAGAAGGAGGTAAATGGAAATGACAATTGAATTGATCAAGTTACATTTATTTGTACGCATAAATACAAATAGTTTTGTTAACATATTGTTATAGTTTTGTCAATTATAGCATAACCTACAATCGCTACACTAGCGGACCGATACTATTTATTTTAATGATGAAAGCACGAATATTCGACAATATATCACTGAGCATATATTTAATATCGAAAGAATCATTACCTTTATCGCCGCAATTATCATTGCTATAAAAAAATGGCACCACATTCACTTTTCACTGCACTTCATACTTGACGAAAACATGTAAATGTATTATTGTATAGCAGCTGTCCACGCGGACGCATCGCTCACTCAAGTAGGAGAGAGACAGATGTCGAACGCTGCCGAACGCGGAGGCCGATTGCGCCTATTGGTCGCTCGTTCCGCGCTCTCGCTTGCACTTCAAGCCTTCAATGGAACGCCTCAGAGCGAGGTAACGCCGCATGAGTCATGTTTTTTCGTGCGTGCAGCCGGCTCCATCGAATTATAAGACGTTGTCACGTCAAAAACTCTTCCATTTTCTTATAACAGTAATTTCTGGTCGACCGAGCTGTGCTCGGTGTCTTATAAACACAAAAGAAAAACACTTATATAAGTAAACTTGGAATGTAAAACATTATCTAAATACAAAGTTTCATCGAAATCGTTGGAGCTGTTTCCGAGAAACCAATTACATATATATTATATATATATACAAGAATTGCTCACTTAATATAATAAGATAGAACTATAGATATGTCTTAGAGAGATGATAAAAACGGAAATTTGATCAAATCTCTAGGTTATATGATTCACGGAACATGTGGCTGGGTTAGGTAATAGATTCGGTGAGACTTGTGACAAGAAACAGCGCGAGACGGCCGCAGCAGCGACCGGCAAGCGCCAGATACTACTAATATTGAAGAAGTATGATACGAAAAATATTATTTTATTAGTAATAAAATTAATTATAAATAGAATAATAATTGTGTGTTCATCTTTTCACTAAAACGGTTAAGAGTTTTGAGCCAATCATTTACTTTCTTTAGGGAAATCACCCCACAGAGTTTTATTTTATCATCTTCCGTGAATAGTTCATCTTGCTTATAGATTTGATCAAATGTCCGTTTTTCTCATCTCCCTACGATATATATACGCAATCCTGTTTGGATAGTTTACGGTAAAGTAGGAATAAAATTAAAATCTTTCTTGTGCCTACTATATTAATATCATACAAAATATGTAGTCCAAACATAAGAAGTTAATAGATGGACCGAACACAAATGAAACCTTATCTCTTAGACGCGTAAAATTTATGTTAATGACGTCCTCAAATCGGGAAATACCATAACCTTAAACCAAAAAGCTTATCCCTCGATAACGTGTCCCCGTTAAATGAACACAAAACGACTTTATTCCACAACCATTCGAAATTTCGACAAGTCGACGATGATTTTGTAGTTAAAATCAATAACAGTGTAAATTAAACGAAACACTTTAATAATGTTTGAAATTAATTTTATAATTTTGTAGCCTTCGCACCGAATCGCAAATAGCGGGTGATTATCGGCTACTCTGTGTTATTAAAATAAAAACGGTACGTTCAAAACCATATTAAATAAGTTCATAGAGCTGAAGTAAATAAAATGCACTCATGTACCTTGGACTGATCTAACACTTACGAGGATCCACCGACGTCAATCAATGGGTGTTTCGCGATCTAGGCTGTTCTTCTTCTTGTTTTGGCGCCGCAAAAAGCACTTGCCAGTGTCAATGTTTTAAGCCTTCATAAAATTTGCCTATAATATATACAAGGTGGTGGCTCTCTTGTGAGAACTATGTAACGAGTTTTTGTGACATCCCAAAATGCATTTATTCGCTTTATATTTCACTACCCTTAACCACAACAATCAAACAATAACACGCAAAATGCCACCAATATTACATGATTATATGGTCAAAAACCTACGTTAATGAATTTAAAAACCACAACATGTCACTTTAAGATCCCACTAAAAACTCGATCTGAGCTCCAATACTTCTTCTTCTTCTTCCTAACTTGGCTACTAGTCCTTCTTAATGAAGACCATTACTGCCGTTATCAAGATAAAAACATAGTGTCCTGTCTTATGGCGATTTCGTGCGATTATGATAAAAAACTTATAGAAGTTTATTATTACTTCATGTTATTAAAAATAAGCCTAATTACATAAAATTATAACTATATAAGAATAATAATAAATCTATACTTTTATTATTTTATATTATTATAAAGGTCAAGAGATAGTTTTTTAATGTTTGTTTGTTTGTTTGAACTCGCTAATCTCTGGAACAACCTGTCAGATCTGTAAGATTATTTTTATACTATTATAATTTTTATTGAGGTTATAGGCTATATAACTTCACGATATGACCCTAAGGAGATGAACAGTAACCATGAACGTCGAGTTATCTGGCAAGCTGTAGCAAGTACAGGACGTGAGAACAACGATGGATACACTGGTGCGTTGGCAACGGCGTGGTGGAGAGTTTGTCCGCTCGATGGAAAGTAAATGAACACATGAAACAATGGCAGGATCGTAGGTTATTTTGTAATATCCACTTTGCTTGGTAAGAGTTGAAAATTTGTCGCCAAGCTCCTATAGGTTTGTTCTGACATAAAAACATTAAAAACCATAAACGATAATAATAATCTAGATGTTTTTTTTTTCTGTAAATAAGGAATATCGCATGATAACGTAATTACCACCCAAAAACTATAGTAACACGCAAAAAAACATAGCTCGGAGCAACCAATTCATTCGCTCTCTTACCCGGTTATCGCCGGTTTATCATTTGCCCTGGGCACGGCGCGGCGCGAGGCCCAATATTACTCCTACTGAGTTTATTTGAAGCTTCAACCCTTAACGTTTTATTAAACACTACTCCTTGTGTCTACTTCTTTTATAAATGTGTTTTTATATCATTCAAATAAAGTATTACAAGTATGCTTATCGACAGTTTTCTTTATAACTTTATATATATGTATACGAATATCAGATTACATTAAGGTTGCGTATCCACCAGAGATGTGCGAGAAAGTTAGGCGATGCACGGATGTGTAGCGGCGCTGTGAAGCAGTGTCATTGTTTCCACCAAAGCTGTGAGAGGTGCTTAGGCGGTAGAAGGATGCGTAACGAAGTTGTGAAACAGTGTGTAGCTGAGTGGTGCAAGGATGCGTAGCGGACTCTTTCCAATTGAGACGCAAGCGGCGGCATCTCTCGTACACTTTCCTCGCTCGCTCACATCTCTCGATTTTTTGGACGTTGTAGCTCCGCTAGCCCTTTTCCACTAGAACTGCGTAAAATGAGACTAAGATAATGAAGTAATCTTATTGGTGGATTTTCTCGCGTAACGCCTAACTACCTCGCACATTTTTAGTAGATACGCAATCTAAAGCTCTTTATTCGCGGTTCCATTATTCACGATTTCAGTATTCGCGGATTAAAAAATACGACCACTCGTACATTCGCGGTCGGAAATTCCATTATTCGCGAATACAAAACTAACGATGCATATTATTTACTACTTGTCTCTCCTGGTTTGTTCCGAAGGTCGAGTAAGATTAAAGAAAAACTGGTTCCATTGCCGAAAACAGTTGTGTTGTAGCTTGAAGAAAAAACGGACAAGCTTAACCTTTACGATAGCTTGGTGAGTCATCTGAAAATTTGACGAAACCTGAGCGAAGATTTACGGATAGCAAATGAACTTTGTGAATTGTTCTTAGAAATTGATGATTGAAGTTGCTTTTATTTTTATATTTTCTTTTCTCTCCTTCAAACGCACCCTATACATATATTACCTCTATACATATTCTTATACAAAGTATGTACCATTTCGTATTCACGGTTTTTGTATTTGCGGAATCATTAGACAACGCATATTCCGAGAATAAAGAGCTTTAACTTTAATATTAATAATTAAATTGTAATATCTATTCATTATAATTTGCAATCGTTGCCTCATTGTTTGGTAAAGACCCAAATCCATATACCATTTTTTTTCTCTCTTCCTCTACTATTAAACAACAAAGCCAAACTTTGATTTATTCTTATGAAAATTACTACTACACAATTCAAAATTAAGGTTAGAACCAATCTCAATAGCCTATCTTTATTAATTTTCATTTAATCTACACAATTCTTAATAATATTAATAGAACCTGAATTGCTCCTTTTACTATAACAAGTGCAATCATGCGGTCCAAGGATAAGATTCCTTTGTTCAGTTTTCCCTTTCTTGCTTGCTTCTTTAATAATTGTCGCCCTAAGCTTTCTGGACCGGGAAAAAATGCAAAAGGGCTAAAAGGTTTTCCATTTATATTCATTCATACTTGTCGTATAATAAATATGACAACGTAAATAGGTTTGTTAAGTATTTTAACACTATTTGAAATTATTATTGTACATACATACGTACATAAATCACGACTTTTTCTTGAGGCGTTGAAGGCGTAGGCAGAGACAACATCCTTCCACTTGCTACGATCCTGGCATATATCTGTCGCTTCTTCTTGTTATTGATTTAGCGCCGCAAAAAGCACTTGCCAGTGTCAATATGTTTAAGTCTTCGTAATTTTTTTCCAATATTCAAAGTGGGTCTCATAAGATGGTGGCTCCCTTGTTAGAACTATCTAGGGATTTTTTGTGGTATCTTAAAATGCATGTTTTCGGTTTACGTTAATAATCCACTTCAATTGTGCACAATATCCAAACAATATCACCCAAAATGCCACCAATATTACTTAATATAGGGTCACAGAACCTAAATTAATGAATTAAAACAAAAACCAAAACATGTCAGCGCAAGATCCCTTCAAAAACTCATCTTTCGCTTCTTCAACTTTCATCAATCTTTTCATTCATGCTCGTCGGTTTAGAGTACTCTTGACCTGGCCTTTCTTCTTCGTGATTATGATTGGCTATCTATAATTATAATCAACACTTTGAATGACCAGTCAAACAACGTAGGTAAAAACGGTCTGTGGTACAAACGTACCTACTCTATATTAGTAGTCAAATTCTATATGTAGGTACTTAATGCAATATTCACTTTTTTGCTAAAATGTAATTTTTAAATGGTACTGAATTACTGTAGGACATAACAATTGTACTAAACTGGCTTGCGACCACCACGCAAATAGTGATAAACTCACACCGACACTCGTTTAGTTTGTGGCGTTCCAAATCAGCCAATGTATACCCAACCGCCAACAGTCTATTCAGTTCTATAAATAAGCTCGTCTGATTCTGAAGAAGGTACTTCGACAAGTTTCTATAATATAGAAATGAATATTTTGTTAGAGAGTACAGCGCCTCGTGGACGAAAACCAGCTCACTGGACAGTCTAGATAGCTCTGAAGATGAATGTGATGCCAAGCGATAATGCCAAAACGCCAGCTTAGCACGATGGGTAACGATTGCCACTCACAGGGTAATGAGTGTAATGATATGACTCATCGGAACAGAACTATAAAAAAAATACATTATAGCATGTAATAATTATCGATGGTTTTTTTATGGTTTTTATTCTATATACGTTTATCATTTGATTACAATCTCACATTATGTTAAGTAACGACGTGGGCTAGAGACTGGCTCTTAATTGCTACTGCAGGAGTATATTATAACCATTAGGTGCTCGGCGACAAATTTTCAACTTGAGCCAGGTGGATTCATATGGATTCGAGTCCGGACCCAGGTCAAATAAAGTCAAATAAGCCATCATTAATAATTCTCTAATTTCTAATTATTAGCTAAATAAAAATATGAAAACTTCACTGAGCCGTCATTAATAAAATCATAAATAGGTAAATAATATAATGAAATATTTCAAACCATAACAATTACATACTCTTACATTTACTCTGATAAAAGTTTTCGATTCAATCCATTTGCAATCTGGTCCCACAACTATTCCAAATAAAAGGAATTTCTCGTACAAAAGGGAAACCTGGGGAAAATAAATAAAAAATATAATAATTCAAAATGGCGTCTGGCCACTTAATAACTGGCTGACACCATTGGGAAATATAATTTAATTTGGTTTTCTTTCTTTCTTTACCGCTTACACAAAGGCAAGTTGTTACATTGTCCTTGTCTTTCGTTTTCTCAGTATATTACCCCCAACCCCGCTCAACCCACCAAAACTTCCGTTTGTTGGAGAGACCCCATGTCACCTAATGTTGTGGACAAGAAATATATGCGATATTGTTGTAATATTATGATTTGTGTTGCCGAATGTACGTAGCGAAAATTTATTACTCTATTACACGATTTATCGAAAACGTTAAAAAGATTAAGGATATCTAAAAGTACAGAGGTACTATTACAATGTAATTATAAAAGAGGTTTGGAAAAAAGGAATAAAGATACCTATATTATTGCTTTAAATCGTATTGCGTTGTGTAATAATTATTGCATATTACTTAATTATTGTCTGGTAACTATATTATAATCAAAAAACAATGGCGATGTGCAAAGGCCACAGCTGCGGACTTAGGACGCAAGAGAGTGCACGTGAACCTCCCTGTCGGGAAAGAAAATACACAGAAATGATTAAGATTCTTGAAATGAAAACCTCAAAAACATATTGGAATTTCCAAACACAAAGTTAACTCTCTCGCAAACGAGCAATGTACGATGAAAGACTCATAAAATTGTTCCTGGGCGATCGTATCGTAACACAAAGCCAAAGTTTGATTGTAACAGAACATTATTACAGTATGTATAAGAACGTGACAGCATATCGCGTGCATGGACTAACTGATCCATATAAATTATTGCTCCGAGTGCCAATTGATGTGAAAAACAAGATTATTGTTAATACTTTTAATTAAAAAAAAAAAAACAGTTTATCCAAAGATTTAGGTTTTCACTTCTTTCGGCAGTCCTTTAACTGCCTATTCATTTGTTAAATTTATTAAGTTACTGTTTAAATAAAAACTTAAGGCGTGTAACTTGCTGTCTAAATTTGTACAATACATTTTTATAATTATATAACAATTATATTTTACTAGATAATAGTAGGTATAATATGTAGATGGATCTAGCACATTTCTGAATATAATGCTGGCAGGCCCATGGCAATGTGATAACCAAAAGATGGAACCATCCTGTTGCTCTCTACAATTCTAGCTACCTACAAATACCAAAACAGACCAGGTATGATGTAGGTAAGTAAATAGTTGATACCGAAAAGTGACATAATCAAACGCGTGTTTCACTATATTGTAGTTGCGGCCTAATCACTCCGATGATGAGTTTTGCATTACCCAATTAATTACTTGCGTATTATAGGTAAATAGGTGCCTTTTAACATTAAGACTTACTTTTGTCTAAAAATGTATTCAATAGAATTACAGGGTAATTTGCTTTCCAAATTAAATTATTAAAAAAAAAAGTAATAGTGTCATCTATACAGTAATATGCAAACTATCACTAACTTCTCTAAGCTATGTTGCAATTATGTCGTCATCTATAACTTTGTATTGAAACTAAATAAAATTAACTAACAAATTTGTTGGCACTTATGAAATCATGACATAGTTTAGATATAAAGCGGTAGATGGCAGTATAAAGAATTTATAACGTAATCGCTTAGGATAACTTACGTTATCTGTAAAAAATAAAAAGGTTTATTTATGTAATATTAATGACTATAATGTTATTAATGTAAAATGTAAAACTTGGCAATGCAACGCGACGTCGAGACAGCGACTCTTGAAAGTCACGATTCACAATCATACCAACGTTAAATAATTTGCTTCACTACTTACATCACATTCATACCTAGCATTTAAATCTTATTTATTTTGTAGAGATAACATGTATTTTATTATTTGTTTATGATAAACATTGTCTGTATAAACCAACAATATCGAATGCGTAGTCAATGACTTTGTGAGTGACGAAGGTAGTAAAAATTTTAAGACTGCCAACACAATCTACGATATGTATTCAATAATTTTTATTTAATACTAGCTGTGCAACAGGGTTTTACCCTTGTTAAATTTATTTGACCAGCCAGCTTACCTTTGCCCTTTGAAAATGTATACGTATATCATCGAAGTTATTGTTACAAAGGCCAGCTTCGCGACTACCAATGCGATATATTAAGATAAATACTAGCGACCCGACCCAGCTTCGCACGGGTTCGTACGGTTTGCAGAATGGTGTATTTTGGCTTACAGGGAAGCCTGATTTAGAGTTTATCGCTTTAAACTTCTTAGTGCCTCTGGTCTGGTGGTCCTGAAGGCGACTGCTATGCTCAAGGTTCTAGGTTCGATTCCCAGGTCGAGCAAAGTGTTATTGGGGTTTTCTATGAAGTTATCAATAGAAGCTCGGAGTTTAGCTTTGTGCCCGATTAATGGCAATAGGATCGACCCCTATTACATGGGACCTAAAACATACCCGGCGAGCTGTGTGTGTACACCCCTCCAAAACACTTCGGGGATACAGACGTGATGGTATGTTATGTAACTTCATAGGTACGAATTAGCTCGCGTCGAGCAATTTATCATAGGTTTTTCTTTTTTAAATAAGATATCTTTAGTCGCGAATAATTTTAAATTGTTGATATCTTCTAAGGTATTCATTTAGATGGAAGGCTGTAAGGGACGGTCTTAATATACATCTATTAAATGGCCAAATTGGCTGACAAACTTATCTCGATAAAGATTTATACTGAATTGAAGAAAATATAACAAATATTTTTAATTATTGTGTTAAGGATGGGAATGTTTGTTGTGGGTCAACCTTGAGAGGTGGGCATATGCCATCGCAGACTCTTCTCTGGGCTTTTTGGGGAACTACAGTTCTTTGGAACATTATTTTGATGTATCTCGTGGAGTTTGGCCAGTGTGGGTCATGTGGGCTCTCGAAGGTCATTTTTTGGGAACTTGATTACAGATAATTGAATTTGTCTACTATGTAGGGCCTTCATTGGAATGTATTGTATATATAAACTTTCTACAAAAAAATTCTGAATGTTTGTGAAAACCACGTTGGAATCCGTTGCGTAGTTTAGGGGATCTGAGCGTACATAGGCGGTAGGCAGCGGGAAGCGACTTCATTTTATACTATGTATATGATAATATTTAAATATAAGTCGAAGAATCGTGTCGATTTGAGTATGCAATCCATACTAATGACTTAGTATTCGTACTATTGACATGCAGTTTTGACTGGGTGCGATAGCATCAGGTATGCTCGGTGACCATACGCACTTTACTTCAGGCAAACCGGCTTGAAGACATTCTTACTTGAACCGTGGGATAGTGAAGAAAGACCCTAAGTTAATAAGGTGACAGGGCCGTTTTCAATAACCTATCTATCCGTTGTTTCAGTAACTAAACTTTGATAAACATAACCTTTTATCCTAACTTTTTTTTAAATAACCTATCAATGGATAGTTTTTCGTATTTACATAATATTTATCCATATCCTTTATTGGGTAGATAAGAGGGAAGCCGATATCTGTCTTATGTTAAATTTAGTACTTATTACAAATATGTAATATTCGGGTATAGTAAGTATTGTGAATAAAAGATGTTCACAATATTTTTGCTTGGTGAATTAATAGCGCTTGTTTTATTCTTGTTTCTTACAAAGTTACAGTAGTTCGTAGTAACAATGTGGTTTCTTAATAACGTTCTTGACTGTAGTTTGTTTTTTTTTTTTATTTTTTTTTTTTTTTTAGAACTGACTACACTGTTAGCCTTAGGGGCCCTAAAGCCGCTGCGGCTTTTACAGCTTCACCGGACTTGGGGGCGAGCGCAGAGGGCACTCAGCCGCGAAAGTTTTGTGGACGACTCGCACGAGGGTGCCAAAGTGGCCGGACCTCGGCTCGGGCGGTCGTCGCGTTCGCAAATAGGTCGCGATCTATTCGAATCCCTACACCTACGATTCGAGCTAACTAAATATACACATAGGCACGTTCCCTTCCTCCTGGGAGGAAGGAAGGAACCGTGCGTATGTGTATTCAATAATCGGAATGTTTCTACACTAACTAGCGCTAACTAACTAGCGTAAAAAAAGAAAAAAAAAAAGGTCCCTCACAGAACCTATGTACCTGTGTGGTGTGCACGTGTGTATGTTCATACGTGTGTAGTGTTGTATGTAGGTAGCTAAGTGATGCACGTACAGTGTCACTTGTATCGCGCGGGCGGTTGCCTGACCCAAGGGTTTCACACCGAGGAACGGACCTAGGCTTGGGTTACCGCTAGAGAGGGTGGACGTGACGGGTGTGCTGGAGCGAAATTGACCGCCCGCCCTCTGCGGAGAGAACGGTGGTTACGCGGGCGTGGGCGCTGGCACGCTCTGTTTGGAGAGACGGATGTGTAATATTTATTCGAATTTTCGATGTGATCGTCGGGATCAATAAAAATATTGCGCGGCCGGCGTTTGCACCGGATGTCCGTGGGTGCCGGAACATAAGTGGCGGCTGTTTTTATTAACGGATTCGCGTGGTTCGACGCGGTGTCGAAATACGAACGGGAGAGCTGTTTAACGTAGGCATGTATCGAAGGAAGCTCCATATCTCTATGGAGATCTACGCTTCGAACATACCACGGGGCCCCGGTGAGACGATAGAGGAAGCTATTCTGTATCGATTGTAACCGTTTGAAACTCGACTCGGACATATGTGCGAACACGGCGCAACTGTATGTCAAAATTGGTCGAATACACGTCTTGTAGAGCGTGAGCTTATGTCGCGTGGACATTTTACTCACCGAACACAACAGAGGATGCAACCGGCCCAGGACCCACGCGGCCCTGTTCCTAACCTTACGGATGTGGGGTCTAAAAGAGAGCCTACTATCTAGGGTTACCCCTAGATATTTGGTCTCTCTTACATACGGAATCGGATTATCGTAGAGCTTAACAGGTTTAAGCTTCCACGGTATCTGTGACGAATCCGCATCGAAGAGCATCGCGGCGCTCTTCGAGGGATTAACGGCTATACGCCACTCGTTAAACCACTTCCCGAGAGTGGTCACGGAGCGTTGGACTTTGTGTCTGAGGTGGGATCTATTCCTATCTGAGGCATATAAGACTGTATCGTCAGCGTATAGCCCTACCTCGACCTCCGGGAGTCGAGGTAGGTCACTGACGTACAGGTTAAATAGGCTAGGAGCCAGGATCGAACCTTGGGGAACGCCTGAGCGTATTGGACGGGGCGTGGACAATTCACCTTCCACTCTATAGCGAAAGGTGCGATCTGTTAGATAGTCGCGAATTATTTTAATTAGCCTATCGGGGACTTCAAAGTGATACAACTTGTAGATCAATCCCTCGTGCCAGACCTTATCGAAGGCCTTGGCAACGTCGAAAAAGACCGCAAGTGTACGGCGGGGTTTATATAATTCAGCAAAATTAAATGCAACGTGCTCCGTGAGGCGGTGCACTTGATGAGTGCAAGAATATCTAGCACGGAAACCGAATTGCTCAGGCGGATAGAGGTCTTTCTCCTCTATTACTGACTTGAGACGGTTCAGAAGGATCCGCTCGTACATTTTCCCTAAAGTATTTAGGAGACTGATCGGGCGATAGCTGTCGGGAAGCGACGCGCTCTTGCCGGGCTTACGGATACCTATGACTATGGCCTTTTTCCAGGCGGCTGGAAAATGGCAGTGGGCTATGGCTACATTGAAGATGCAGACCAAAAGAGCTATGAGGCGATCGGGAAGAAGTCTAAGTACTTCATTCCTGATCCCGTCGGGACCTGGTGCTTTTCTAAGCTTAAGGCTTTTTATAATGGAAAGAACCTCCTCAGACGTGACTGGGGACAGGGAGTCTGTCGCGGGGAGCTTATCCAGCTCCCGCACGCATCCATCGATACCCTCGACCCGGTCGGTATTTGCATCGACACTGTTCGGAGAGCACTGGCTCTCCAAACAAGTGGCGAGGCACTCCGCCTTGTCGCTGCTATCGAAGGCGAGCGCAGTACTGCCGCCCTCTCCGCTATATTTAACCTCGCCCTTTGCCTCGCAACCGGTAGTGCGATGGATTCCGTGCGGGGCGTCGCTCAGCCAATGAGCGCGCACGCCCTGTGTGCGCGCTCTCGGCAGTACCATGAGTCACCATGCCAGATGTTCCGAGTCTGGCATGGTTCATCCTTACAACTAGTGAAATTTATACATTTAAACTTACAACTAGCTATATTCTTATTCTAATCGTTTTAAAATACACATATTCACACATATTCAGTTCATATTATTATATCTACTCCTAACACGTATTTATAAACCTTATTCCTAACACGTATTATTTCATTTACTTGTTCATTCTATACTATTAGACTATCATTATTCGCTCGCCCCGCTCGCTGTCCGCAACAGTTAGCTTAGATATGCTACTAAAAACGGCCGTTAGACGACGACAATTATAAATGCTGTTACTAAGTACTTTCTCACTGTGCACACTACACCGCTAAACGCTTATATAAAATAATGGGCTCTAAAATTATATTGCGTGCGTTACCTATTTACTGTGAGATTGAAAGACAAATCCATTTTATCTATATAATGTCTCTTCACTATTGTTAGAAAAAGAAACACCTACTGATATTCGATAGAATACGAATAGCATTTTGCATCGAGATACATTACCGTGTACACGTCTTTATATTATTTTCTTTTATAAAATGAGAAACTCAACTGTGCCTGTATTGCCAATATATTTTAATATCGCAGAGTACTGCTTATTCGGCATTATATTAGGTGTAATTATTGGTATAATATTATATTATAATATCGTGAACAGAAAGTACAATACCGTAGCCGGGTTTCTTTTCGGTGGTAAAAATATGTCCGTTATTTCGATATCACTGGCTTTGATTTCAAGGTAGGAATTTTTGATATTATACTATTTAATCTTATATTTAGTTATTTATATCAAGTACATGGTGTTTCTTAATTAAATACTAAATTATCAAATAGGCAAGCGTATATTTGCCAAAGTGATAATATTTATAATAAAATTTGTTGTAAGAAAACACTGGAAGAAAGTAGCAACCGTATACAACCCGCGTGATCCAAATGATAAATACAAATTTAGATTAAAAAAATTTTTTTTTTGAGTTTTTGTATATTTTGAGGGTCATCTCTGGAACTTCCAGTCATATTTGAAAAATTCTTTTTGAATTTTATATCCTATTTATTGAGGAAGGCTAAAAGGTTATATGACTTCAGGCTATGACTATAAAAAGTGGAGCAGTAACTATGAACGTCAAGCCATTTGGAAAGTTGCAGGTAACTAAGGGAAGTGAGAACAACAATAGGCTAAACGGGTGTGTTGGAGAGTTTATCGAATAAATGTAACATGAGTGTAATCGTAGGGCACAGCAGTTTTATATATTTGAAAGATAAATGTTATTGTTAGGTATTCGATAAATATATAAATGTTCGTTTTTTGTCAAGATTTGCTCATTAGTCTAATTATCATAGTGGAGGTAATGTACTGGTTTAAAAAATATATATAGTTTAATCTTTTTTACAGCCATTTGACTAGTATAACATTACTCGGCGTGCCGGTTGAGATATATTTAAGAGGCACGCAGTACTGGGCGTCTGCGTTGTCTCTTATCATAGTTACGATTCTAGCCGCTGTTATTTATTTACCAGGTAAATATTTATACTAAGCTGTATAATATTCAGTTTAAACCTCCGTTTATGTATCATAAACATAGTTTTATAAAAAAAAAACACGTCGAATTTTCACAAAGTAACGGCTTCAACCGAAGTTTCAAATTTGAAAAATACGCATAATATGATGCATTCGAATTGTTAGTTCTTTAATACTAGTCTTTCGATATTTACATTAATTGGTTATTTAATACTAGTACTCAATATAAAAAGTTGTAAATACTCAACTGACAGTTAATAATATTATATTCTTGAAAATTCCAATGACTTTCTCGACTCCGTAAATCAAACACAACATATTATACAATTATTACTCTTTGAACGTATTATATTATTAAAATAACTAATATTGGGGAATAGAGAAAAAATTCCTTTTTCCCCAGATTTGTACACTAAGTCATCTTTATTAATTTACAAAATTATATAGATAAATACTTAATATTAATTATTTAAGCCCAATAAATAAATTTATTCCTGAAACTCATAACGATAAATTTAATAAACGATGATCTATCCAAATTATTGTTACACAAAATATGCCACAAATTATATTCACTTACGCAATAATTATCATAGGAGGTTGCCTTATAGTTTACGGCAATACATACGAGAAAATTTATCTAAAGCTAGCAATTACATCGTAAATGGCGTTTAGCATCTAATGCTTAAGATAATAAAGTATGGCGAAAATTAATAGTTTTGTAAGATAAAGTAACCTTCAACACCTCACAATATTATGTTAGACATTGAAAATTGAAAATTTTCCTTTTCCAGTTTACTTGACAAAAATTAGAACTAGATCTAGAACCTACTATTTAGTCATATTAGTTCTTTGACGTAACAAAACAAAAATAACTTCAATAATTTTATCCCGCATGTCAGCAACGTGATAAGTTAATCATCAAAAAAGTATGTAGTTAAATTATTATGTTTAAAACACGCTATTATCGCGCACTAAAAATTGTAAAACATCTACTGTCTCCATCACCAGACTCTCGTTACTAAGACCATTCTATTGAACTCGTCAGAACAAATCATATGAGCGTAAACTCGAGGAGTTTGCTAGTAAACACTGAAGAGTTCCACTATCCACTTCCTAGCTCCATCTTCAGATTAGCTCCATGATACCAAATTATAGTTCTATCATCGGAACTACATATATTAGGTCTTTACCTATGACATTGCCGTTTTGTATGAAAAAATTTAAACGAATTTTTTTCATTATTTTTTATTTGTATTAATCGAAGTAATCACCCATGCAATCATGCATCTTTGCCAGCGCAGTGGCAGTTTATTGATGCCCTTCTTAAAGAAATCAGCTGGACGGAAGGCAACAAATTCTTCAAAGGCATTTTGTACTGCCTCTCGGGTATTGAATTTTTCCCCGCCAAAGAATTATCCAAATTCTGGAAAAAGTAGTAGTCTGTAGGCGCAAAATCTGGTGAGTAGGGCGGATGACGGAGAACTCCCAACCCCAGTTCTTGCAACTTGGAAACCGTCTGCTGTGCAGTATGAGGTCGCGCGTTGTCGTGCAGGAGCAGCGGAGACGAGCGATTGACCAATGCTGGTTGGAGATGTGCCAGCTTCTCAATCATTGTGTTCAGTTCTTCACAGTACACATCTGCAGTAATGCTCACCCCGTTTGGTAAGAAGCTGTGATGAATCACACCGGCGCTAGACCACCTAACAGTGACCATCACTTTTCTAGGGGTAAGTTTTCGTTTAGGGCATTGTTTAGGTGCTGAACCAGGATACAACCAACTTGCTGAGCGCTTGCGGTTATCAAACAAAATCCATTTTTCATCGCAGGTAACAATGCAGTTCAAAATTCCTTCATTTGTGTGTCTGTTGAGCAGTGCAAGGCACGTCTCGACGCGTAATTCGCACTGGCAATCATTGAGTTCGTGGGGCACCCATTTGTCAAGCTTTTTTACCTTGCCAATTTGACGCAAATGGACCGATATTGTTTTGACGTTAACGTCGAAAGCTGCTGCTAATTCAGCCGTAGATTATGTATCATCAGCTTCCACAATCGCCTTTAATTTGTCATTGTCGACCAAAGTCTTCGGACGACCATGAGCTTCATTTTTTAGGTCGAAATTCCCAGAACGGAAGCGAGCAAACCAATAACAGGTGGTGCGTTAGTTTGTAGTGTTAGCTCCGTAAACGTCGTTGATGTTGCGTGCCGCTTGTGCCGCGTTGCTGCCACGACGGTACTCATATTTCATAATTACTCGAATTTTTAACGTATCCATGATGACAAAAAAGATTGAAATGCGATGAAAATGTATCACTAATCAACAAACAAATGACTAATTTCGGAAAAAGAATTCCATGTTTTTAAAATAAAATTAATTAGAAATTAGAATTCTTAGCCAAACAAAAATTATTTTGATTTGAAATGGATGGTACTGCAGAACGGCAATTTCATAGGTAAATACCTATTACATACTAAGTTTCATTTCGATACAACAATCAGAAGTAGGTTACAAAAAACTTATTACATTGTTTGTTAGTTACACGTGAAGTTAATAAACGCATGTTAATTATAATAATGTAAAATGATTTTATTGGCTTCAATCAAATTAAAATAATCTCTATTTATATAAAGTTAAATTGTTTTTTCACAATTAACAAAAAATTAAACAATGTAAAAAGATTCCGTAAAATATATTCACATTATCATTGATTGCTAACTTCATCAGGTCACACTTTCATTACATGATACGCACGCAGTTCATAATTTTTCTATTTAAATGCGTCAAAAGAACTAGGTATAATTTCAATAAGACTTATGTAATAACTTTCAGTATTCCACAAGCTCCAACTATCATCGAGTTTCGAGTACTTAGAGATAAGGTTCTCACCGCATACTCGAACAATAGCCGCTGTTCTCTTCGTCGTGAGTAAATTAATGTTGTTACCAATATTGCCTTACGTTCCACTTATGGCTTTCAGACTCGGTAAGTTATATTTATTATCGATTGTCCTCTACCATACCGAGTAGTACCTATGAAAGTAAAAAAATTAACTAAAGATCAACTATTAGAAGAAGCAAGGCCTAAAGAACTTGTTTTTATAGATGCTAATTTTAACTTTTAATAAATTAATAATTTTAATTTAACTGTCTCGTTAGCCTAGTGGTCGTAAGCGTGACTGCTATGAGCGAGGTCTTGAGTTCGAATCCCAGGTCGAGCAAAGTGTTATTGGGTTTTTCCTATGAAATTCTCAGTAGCAGCTCGGAGTTTGGTTTCGTGGCCGATTAATGGCAGTAGGCTCGCTCCCTATTTATTACATGGGACCTAACAACATACTCGGCTAACTGTGGGTGTACATTAGTACACTTCTGCCTAACCCTTCGGGGAATACAGGCGTGATGGTATGTTTATATTCTAATTTTACAAATGCCGTAGGCTAGAAAAAAATATAGTTTCATTCTTGTGACAAACCTTTATCATGGTTAAAAAAAATGGAGATTATGTTTTCGATGGTTTTTTGTCTAATTTTTTTTTAAATTAACATATGAACTTGCAAAACATACCTACCAAATTTTTAGATCAATCAGTTTAGCAAATCCCGAAAAAATAGATTTCTATTTTTATATATTCTATAAGTTATGTGTTAGAATCAAAACAAAAAACACAAAACTAGTAATTTCAGTTTGAAATATCTGAAATATCTTCAAAACGAGATGGAGAACCTAACATCAATTCTAAGAACTGCTACTTACATCCTTATTTACGGTAACTCGAAAAAGTAACTTGGACAATACAAGTGGATGTAACTCTAACTAAAACTATAATATTCTTGAAATATCCTCCTTTTGTATTTGTATTCTGAATTAAACTCTAAGAGAAAACTAGTTTATTTTTAGGCATTTTAAGATCCTGAAAGAATCTGAAAGTTATAGAGCTATTCCCATGATCATAGAAAGATGTACTCGGTAGTGTATCTTTTAAAACTCAGTAAGTTTACCTATTGCTTCTTCAAAAGTAAAACGGAGTTCGAAAGGCTTACTGTACGAACATGCATTTGACAAACTTTACACGTAATTCAATTACAATATAATATTCACTGTCGATATTATTATTATTATACAACACAAGATATACTATGAAATATAATGATGACGAAATGATTGTAATTTTGGCAATTGCGTCACTTCATCTTAATACGGTCGAAAAGGAAAAGTAATTGCTGGTTAAATTAATGATTATGTATTTTTCAATTTCTCTTACAAAATTTACAGTGACAAATCCGATTGCTGGTCGCATAACTGCTGTGATTTGCGTCTCCTGTGCTACTTTCATAGCTGTAGGAGGATTACGGGCTATAGTCAGCATTGGTATAGTGACGTCATTCCTGGCAGTTGCTGGAACTGCCTTACCAAGCGGCTTGGCGTTGTTGCCGATGGGATTCAAGAGGATGTGGGAGATCGCTAGCCATGGTGGAAGACTGGTTTTATACGAGTACCTGCTTTATTTAATTCTTACCTTAAACACATTGTCCAGATTAAAATTATAATTAACTGCATCTTTTAAAAAACCGTACTTATGCAACAAATTTTCTTGTAGTTCAATATTTATTTAGGATCATTCAACTTTCATTACAAGATTTTTATAATTACGTACTTAGGAAAAGAAAAAAAATTAAATACTATAAATATTCGTAAGATAACTGTGATATAATTCCAAATTTATATACACAGTTATATAGCAAGAGCAAGCAATTATGTAGTGAAAACTTAGCCAATGCAACTTATAACGAAATCCATTCTTAAATTATATTAGCTACATCACTGTAAAAACATTTATGTATTTAGACTTGGAAATATAATTGTCAGATTAATTAAATAAATAATACCTATACGCATATTTTACATAATATTTATAGTTATATCGAATGTTAGATTCAATTGGAGGAATTGCATGCACGGCTACAGCCCAAACTGAGGTTCGGCCACTTCGATACTCTTGGGGTTGTTGCCATTTCGGTTGAGTGCCTTCTGCGCTCACAACAAAGGCCGGTGAAGTTGTATGGACCCTTCAGGCCAACAGCGATAGACACTTAGGAAGCAATAGTTAATTAAATTAGTTCGAAAAGAAAAGTATCTATCATTGAGGTATTATGTACTACGTACTAGAGACGACGCGACGCCTCGACCTGATTATTTGAAGCACGAGTTGGAGAGCATACACTCGCACTCACAGTCTATACCGGCACTTGTTGCAATTACACGTTTGAGTTCTAAATTTAACTTCATAAATATGCCTTCATGTGCACTGAAATACGTCTTCAACAACTCGAGAAACACAAGTAAAAGTAACAGAGTGACATTTCATCAAAAAGTTCAATGTATTAATTCGCGCGTACCCCGCTCCCCGCGCCTTTCAATTGGAGGAATTGCATGCACGGCTACAGCCCAAACTGAGGTTCGGCCACTTTGATACTCTTGGGGTTGTTGCCATTTCGGTTGAGTGCCTTCTGCGCTCACAACAAAGGCCGGTGAAGTTGTATGGACCCTTCAGGCCAACAGCGATAGACACTTAGGAAGCAATAGTTAATTAAATTAGTTCGAAAAGAAAAGTATCTATCATTGAGGTATTATGTACTACGTACTAGAGACGACGCGACGCCTCGACCTGATTATTTGAAGCACGAGTTGGAGAGCATACACTCGCACTCACAGTCTATACCGGCACTTGTTGCAATTACACGTTTGAGTTCTAAATTTAACTTCATAAATATGCCTTCATGTGCACTGAAATACGTCTTCAACAACTCGAGAAACACAAGTAAAAGTAACAGAGTGACATTTCATCAAAAAGTTCAATGTATTAATTCGCGCGTACCCCGCTCCCCGCGCCTTTCAATTGGAGGAATTGCATGCACGGCTACAGCCCAAACTGAGGTTCGGCCACTTTGATACTCTTGGGGTTGTTGCCATTTCGGTTGAGTGCCTTCTGCGCTCACAACAAAGGCCGGTGAAGTTGTATGGACCCTTCAGGCCAACAGCGATAGACACTTAGGAAGCAATAGTTAATTAAATTAGTTCGAAAAGAAAAGTATCTATCATTGAGGTATTATGTACTACGTACTAGAGACGACGCGACGCCTCGACCTGATTATTTGAAGCACGAGTTGGAGAGCATACACTCGCACTCACAGTCTATACCGGCACTTGTTGCAATTACACGTTTGAGTTCTAAATTTAACTTCATAAATATGCCTTCATGTGCACTGAAATACGTCTTCAACAACTCGAGAAACACAAGTAAAAGTAACAGAGTGACATTTCATCAAAAAGTTCAATGTATTAATTCGCGCGTACCCCGCTCCCCGCGCCACGCGGTATCAAGTGGAGCACAATTTTTGATCGAAATAACTGCTCTAGTACGTATTACATAATACCTAAATGGTATCTACATGGATTTTATTAATGAAGATTTTTTCTTTGGTATATAAAATAAAAAAAAAATCATGTAAGTAAAATAAATGCAGTAGAAATGAGAGCGCTAAGAGGTATGTTAGAAGTGAAACTGAGTGACAGGTTAAGAAATAGTGTGATAAGAGAGCTTTGTAGTATGAAAGAAGTTATAGTCACACGGATTGAGAAAGGGATGCATAGATGGTTTGGGCATATTGAGAGAATGAATAAAAGAAGAATGACTAAACAAATTTATAATGAGATTGTAAAAGGAAACGTTGAAAGAGGAAGGCCTAGACGAACGTTCATTGATCAAATCGGTGACGTTCTGAAGAAAGGTCAGGTTAAGAGTACTCTAAACCGACGAGCACGCTTGAAAATATTAATTAATGCTGAAGAAGCGAAAGGTGTATGCCAGGATCGTAGCAGTTGGAAGGACGTGATCTCTGCCTACCCCGTTGGGAATAGGCGTGATTTATGTATGTATATAAAATAAAGTAATGAAAAAAAAATTGCAGCCCTGATCCTGAACTAGCTCACCACACATCTTTCTTCGCTGTTACTCTAGCGTTAAGTACAAATTGGTTATGGAAGATAGCGCTCAGCCAATCCACACTCCAAAAGGTTCTTGCTGTACCTACTATCAATAAAGCAAGGCTTTGCTTAGCCATCTCATGTATTGGAGTTATATTGATGAAGTTATTGTCATGTTACCTTGGTTTGGCTGTATATGCATGGTTCGCTGGTTGTGATCCTTCATTATCAGGACAAATTAAAAAACATGAACAGGTATTTACACATTTTTAATCATAGTAACAAATAATTTAATATTACTAAACACGTATATATACTAATTCAGTGACCATACACTAATATGCATCTAATATAATGCAATACATATATATGTACACATAAATCTGTTCACTAACGATATAATGTCGATTTAATATTTCCCATCGCATATGAAGACATTATAGTCCGGGAGTTACGAGACCTTTTTCATGAGTAGTAATATACATAGTTGGACTTGATTTTGATAATACATAGTTTATATATTGCTTAACGATAAACCGAGCGTCAGAACGCGCGACCTCACTTAGTTATGGTGTAGGAGGCTGACGAAGATGTAAAAAAATATTATTGAAATTGTAGCAGTATACATGCTACAAATTATCACATTGCTTATTTAGATTATTATATTAAGTGAGCAATTCTTGTATATATATATATATATATTTAATTGGTTTCTCGGAAACGGCTCCAACGATTTCGATGAAACTTTGCATTTAGATAATGTTTTACATTCCAAGTTTACCCAGATAGGTGTTTTTCTTTTTTGTTTATAAGACACCGAGCAAAGCTCGGTCGCCCAGATATTAATGATAATTTAAGAAAAATAACCGTTCGATCTCGATATGCTGATAAAATCGTCGTCAGTTATGTATAAGTAGTCGTCGGTTAATCTGAAATTGATAGTGGTTATTATTTATGATTAATATAACAAGAAAAAGTTTATCAGACTCCATAATATCCATAATACATCAGCATATCGAGATCGGAAGGTTATTTTTCTTAAATTAACATTATAAATAAATAATGTGATAATTTGTAGCATGTATACTGAATCTTGAATTTTTTTTTAAACTTCGTTAGCCTCCTAAACCACATCTAAGGGCCATCCAAGGATTTGAGGACACCCAGAGTGTCAGTTCCTTTATTAGCAGTATGAAAACTACTTATAGTGTATACTTCCACGAGCCAAAAATGCCCATAGCTCCCGGATTATTAGTACGAGTTTGTTCATTCCCATCTAGTTTTACAAAGAAATATCTAATGTTCGATAATATTACATTATGTTTTGTGTGGATTTTTTAAAGGTTCAATCTCGCCTATATTAAGTGACGATGTGGAAAAAGATGGTAACACCCTAAGCCTAGTGGGGGGACTGGCTTTCAAGTGTAGTTAACGGAACAATAAGTGCTTGGCGACAGATTTTCAACTTGAGGGCGATAGAGCACCTGGCGGTTATTAAAAATAGCCCTACCACCATTCTATTCACCGACAACTCTGGCTCGTTTTAGATATTCAAACTCATAAATTAGAACAGAAGGCATAATATATCTACCTACTTACTGTATTAAAAAAAAGCTTTTAATATATTTTTCAGTTGGTTCCACATTTTCTTAACAATTTATCAATTATGTTCCCTGGAATTTGTGGAATTTTCATTATGTCGATATTCAGTGCGACGACCGGGTGAGTTTTATTTGAGGTTATTTTACAATATTACTTTTTTTTATTATTGTTTGCTTCTTAACGTATGCATAACAGTGCTTATAAATTAATTACAGATGTATTGCGTCATTAATTAATTCGATATCGGGTGTTTTGTTCGAAGAACTAATCAGACCATGGATTCCACACAACACGAATGAGTTAGCATGTTGTAAAATTATGAAAGTAAGCATTTTTATATCATTTAAGCGAATTAAATAAAACAAAGAACATCGTATCTACTATCTCGTCTTGTACCTTTTATTTTTTTTTAACGTGGAGAAACCCATCATGGGTACACACCCGCCCAGGGGGACGGGTGGTTATGTGAGACTCGTACTCACTAAGACTCCACGGTGTACCATCCGCCGCCTCGATGGAGCGACGCGGGACCTGCGGTAGTATGCAACCCCCCGACCCGTCTCCCCTGGTTCGGTTAGGGTAGCGGGAGTTGACGTATGAAACGCCTCCTCCGGTCACTCGTTCGTCTTTGGCGGAGAGGGCCGCTCAGATGATCCTCCTCGCGAGTCCTCTCTGCAGTCTCCTTCTGCGAGATGACCTCCTCGCAGAAGGAGACCATAGCAAGCCATGCTCTCTCGTTGCCGAGCATGACTCTCACCACACTTGGCAGCGAGAGATCTACTCCTACCGCCGCGACGAGAACGCGGGGCTGTCCCTCCCAACCAGCGCACTCAGAAAGAGTGTGCTGCGCCGATTCTTTGACAGCACCGCATTCATGGCACGCGGCGGTCTGCTCCCTTCTTGCAATCCGATGCAGGTACCAGCCAAAACACCCATGGTTGGTCAGTACCTGCACCAGACGAAACGTCAGGGAGCCGCGCTCCCTGGCACACCACCTCCCGAGGACTGGGCGGATGGCGTCTATAGAATAACGTTCATAACGCGTGCCCGCCAGGTCCTCCTCCCATCTCCTTAACACTTCCTCTATTGCCCTCCGCCTAATTTGGCAACCTCTGTGGGAGCCGGAGACTCCCCTCTTTGCTTCATCGCCGCCGTAAACTGATATACGGTGGCGAGTACCTGTGCCTCCAGCTCCCACGGCGGGGAGCCGGCGAGCACAAAGGCCGCCCCCGCAGACACAGACCGGTATCCGCGAATCACCCTCAGCGCTACCACACGCTGCGCTGCACGCAGCAAACGTTTGTTGTGGACACGTTTGTGGGCGTATTTCATCTGGGCCTCAACCCGGACCCTGACCCCGTCTATCAGAATGCTGGCCCCAGGTGATGCCCCACACCGTGGCCCATAAAAAAGTAGGGCCGCAGTTTTCTCTAGGGCCACCCTGAGGCCTAACATCCTGATGCGCCTGACCACCAGGGTTGCTCCCTCTTTGGCCAGGCGTGCCACCTCTGGGGCACTATGTCTGGAACCTCCTCGTGGTGTGCCCCGGGCAACGGCGGCCGCTTCACGGCCGACGGCTAATACCAGACCGACGGCGTTCCTCCCCTGTACCCCTCTGCTCATCAGAGGAGACAGGGGATGGGGCAAGAGTGGACCTGCTTCGGCTCGTCCACTACGGACGGACTCGTCGTTGACGGCGGAGGAGGAAGAAAACCTCCTTAAAAAATTGAGAGGATACAACCTCTTTAAAAAATCGCTGACGGCGGTGGAGTAAACCACCTTAAAAAACCTTGGACGGACTGTGGTGGAGTAAACCACCCTTTAAAAAATCACGGACGGACGGTGGAAGACAACCACCTTAAAAAATTACTGGACGGAGGTGGAGAAAACCACCAGTATAAAAAATCAAGGACGGACAGTGGAAGGAAACCACTTAAAAAAATAACTGGACGGTTGAGGATGAGCACCTCGTTAAAAAATCAAAGACGGACTTGACAAGGACGGACGGGAGCTTAATGACGGCAGAGGAGGAAACCTCTATAAAAAACCAACGACGGACTGGTGGGGGAGGAGGTGCGTTCATTCGCCTCCTTCTCCTGCCGTTACAGGACGGCAGAGGAGAAAACCTCGGTAAAAAATCATGGCCGGGCTAGCGGGGTGGGGGTGCGTTCATTCGCCCCTTACCCCCGCCATATGCCAAACATTATGGCAGAGACAGAGGAGAAAACCTCTATAAAAAAACCCAACAACGGGTGTGTGGGGGACAGGTGGTGGTTCATCCGCCTCCTTCTCCTGCCAGGCCAAACCAAGGGGAGATGGGTCGGGGGGCCTGTCTTCCCATTGCACTGGTTTGGCGGACGGGGAGATAGTTCGTCACCGGGCTGTCTCCGTCAGCGGGCGGCCCTTCCGGGCCTTGCCGCCGGGGCGGCGCGACTGAATGCCAGCGCAGTGCCCGCGTCGTCCCAGCATGGCGGCGGACGGTGCACCGTGGAGTTTTTTAGTGAGTAGGAGTCTCACATAACCACTCGTTCCCCCGGGCGAGTGTGTACCCATGACGGGTTTTCCACTCCACGTTAACAAATTTCTTGGGCTACGACCAGAGTATCATCCGCGTAACATATGATGCGCACTCCTGAATGGAGTGCGCCGCGGAGCACCTCCCGTATAACGCCATGCGGCAAGCTGTTGAAGGCGTTGGTGATGTCCAGTAACACCGCCAACAACCTCTCCCCTCTACTGGTCGCTTCCGCGGACAGCACTTTGAGGGAGGTCAGAGCTTCTACCGTAGAACGCCCGAATCGGAAGCCGAACTGCTCGTCCGAGAAGTCCGGCCCAATGTCTGCTAGATGCCGGGCGACACGGGAGGCCACTATTCTCTTCAGCAGCTTCCCCGTGTCTTCGAACAGCACCAAAGGCCGGAACGCGGACAAGCAGTCCGGAGGGCGGCCTTCCTTCGCAAGAAGTCACAGCCGCCCCATCTTCCAGAGCTTCGGGAACTGTCCGGTCGCAAGACATCGATCGAACATTCGCCGAAGCTCTCCCCCCAAGTGTTCCAGCGCCACACCTAAAACTCGGCCCGGAATTCCGTCCGGGCCCGGCGCTCTCCGCTTACTGCGGAGGCGCTCCGTCACCAGCCCCAACTCCGTGTCTGTGACGAAATGGGGTGCGACCGGCTCCTCCGCAGCAATGCCTTCAGGAGGAGGCATGGGAGGTTGGAGGAGCCCCGGAGGGTCGGGGAACAATGTGTCCACAATCCTCGTCAGGAACTCCGGACGGAGGGTATCCGTCAGTGGGGGCGCCTGGCCCTGAAACTTCTTTCTAGCCACTCGATATGGGCGCCCCCACGGGTCTCCATCCAGTGTCCCGAGCAGCTCTTTCCATCCTTCCTCCTTGGCCCGGCTGATAGCCACCTGCAGGGACTTTCTACAGCCCCTGTAAGCATCGTAGAGCCGGGCCTCCTCCCCTGGTTGACGGTTGCGCCGCCGGCGGCTATGCTGAAGCAGCCGCAACTCGTCTTGTACCTAACCTAAACTATAATAATACTAGATGTACCCGCGGCTTCGCTCACGTGGATTAGAGAATGCCCGCGCGAATCTTGCTCGCCCGCTACCGGCTATTTTAAGGACAAAAATGCTTATTGTGGGTGTTCCTTAGAAGATAGATTTATACTCTCGCTACCTTTTTTGTAGGTCTTTTTAATATCTACATTAATTTGCTATGTCTCTTATGGTTTACTCAACGTAAGCCATTTAAGCGCCCGAATGTATTCACCATGGCCAGTTTTTTTTTATTTGTGTAGAACCATAATTCTTTTTCTAAAATATAAAAGTAGCCCAAGGTACTCCCTTTAAAATCAGCTATCTACCAGCGGCGAAAGTCCCTTCAAAATCGGTCCAACCGTTTCGGAGATTACCCGGAACAAACAGACAGACGAAAATTTTAAAATAGGGTTTTTTGTTATAAGTATTGTTATATACTTTCATATGCATTTAGTATAAAACTTTTGACACTTCAATTTTATTAATTAAAAAACTAATTTAGAAAAACAAATTAAAACAAAAAACGATAAAACTAACGCAGCCATCGTTTTTCGCCAACAGTACACCTTTTTTGTAAGTCGTGCAATTCTAAGAATACTTATGTATTAGTCATGAAAGATATTATCCGTTATCGAACTATACAATGCTAAAGTTTGTCCTGCTTTTTTAAGCCATGTCATGTATTTCCCTTAAACCCGTGTACTGAAGTTGGCAACCCTAGATACAAGTGTGCTTTAAAGCATAACCGAAGCATACCATGACCGTGCTATGATCGTCTCTGGCACGTTAAGAAACACAACACGCACCAAGGATCCGCACCGCAAGGATCGACAGCTTTCGCAACGATAAATGGAATACTTTTCTTATCATTCTGGACCCGATTTGGAACTTTACGCAGACGAAGTCACGGGCAGAAGGTAGCGCTTAAAAATTATGTCGAAATATTGTCATGTATCTATTTTAAAATGTATATTTCTTTCTCAGATTTTATGCATTTTGGTGGGATCTTATTGCGCATGTGTTGTGTGGTTTGCTAACGAGCTGGATCGCTTGCAACACGTAGCGTCTGGAGTGACAGGTATCACAGCAGGAACTCTCCTGGGACTGTTCACTTTGGGAATAGTATTTACACGTGCAAATTGTTCGGTAATACTAAGATAAAATATGATTTGTGTAAGATGTAGCCAGGAACGGGATGTTCCATTCCTCCTTAGCAAGGTGTTAGTAAGGGCTCAGTCGGTGTGTTCCCGAAAGAAAGAGTAAATTATTTTGTGAAGATATTATAAAAAACATTGAACATTAGTTTTACTATACCTGCTTCACCCCGGATAATATTCTGGCTCTGCGCCCATGACTAGATTGATAATAACAACATTATTTAGCGTGGAAGTGACTATACATATATATAAATATATATCTGGTATTTATAGCATTCAAATTAACTGTCTGATTAATACTCTATTACACTGTACAAATAATAATTTGACATACAGTACATAATTCTTTAAATTAATATTGATAAAATAATCAACATAAAGAAAAGAAACTAAGATAGGTAAGGCAAACAAAGAAATTTTTTGGAGATTTCTCTCTACTTGGGACAGTCCAACTGGTGAAAGTACCCTACAGAAGATCGCAGCCAAATAACTTCGTGTTGTGTTCCTGTTGTGAGTAGAGTTTCCAGATCTCTTTGGGATAGGAGACTTAAAGATCGGCAACGCGCTAGTGATAGATTACATAAGGTATTACTAGCTATAGGCTACGGTAGCCGCTTACCAACAGACGAGCTGTATGCTTGTTTGCCGACTTATTAGTATAAATAACTATATTTAAATTGTAATTCGCTACATCTATTTTTAATTATATAAATTTTATTTTTTTCTAACAATGGAATAAGCACCATCTATCGAATGTAATATAAACTTTGAGAAGATTCGTTTTAAATAAACTTGCAATTTTATTAACTTAGAAATAGTAAACACAGATGGCTGTACTTACACCAAATCGCAGTAAATTTTAATCTACAGTAAAATTTACGTACTTTGTTATGAATATATTTTCTAGTATTTGTTAATAATTAACACTATGATTATTTTAGGGTGCTTTAGGTGGATGTTTACTCAGTCTTATGCTTTGCGGTTGGCTTCTTATTGGCGCTGAAAATTCTCTTGCTAGGGGCACATTGACCTTCCAGGGAAAGGCTTTGACCACTTCAGGTTGTGGAAAAATGAATTTTACTCACATAGTATTCAATAATTTAACGAATTTTCCCAATAAGACGTAAGTATTACATATGTATTATTTTTATATTAATTTTCTTCTTACCCTTAGCCTACCTAAGTCAGGTCAGCATGTTTTCTGCCTCCAGTCTTTTGTGTCAGCTGTCCTCTAAGTACTTTTCAATTCACACCTTTGGTACACATATTATTCGACAAACAATCCATTCATACCTTCTTCGGGTTTTCTTTACTCTTATATCCGTCCACCTTCATACATTAATTAGTTAGATCGCGACTTAGTTGCATGAACGGAAACAGTTCAAGCTGAGTTCTGCCACTTTGGCACCCTTGAGCTTGTTAATTTGCTTTGATGGCTGAGTACTTTCTTCGCTTATCCCCAAGCCCGGTGAAGCTGTCAAAGACTCTAATTGTTCCAGGGTCCTTAAGGCTAACAGTATACTCAGTTCAAAAAACAATCTTCATACCTAACATTATTCTACGTTCGTAGTTACGTATAAATTTTAACTCTCCTCATGACATGCCTGTACCATACTATAATCTATTACGTACTCCCCAACTTCTTTATCACTGATGCTATTTGAATGAATACTTCCTCTGTATACTCATTGTATTATTTTTATAATATTTATATTTTAATATATCGTCTATGAAGAACAATTTTGAATTAATCGGTATATATATAATAAAATAAAATAAAATGAGCTGGTTTGTTTTAATCTAATCAAGGTATAAACTATTAGTTATTAACTGGTAATTGCAACTTCATGCCAAAGTTATACTCGCGTCAGTAGCAATGCCTCAGTTAGTTGAAGTTTGCTTAAGTAGGCAATATAAACTTGGCTCGCAGTTTATAACTAATAACTATCCCATCCACTGCATTAACAAAGCTTTGAAATTGATCTTCCTAGATTAAATATTAAAACAGAATACATAATCTTATAGCAAGAATCAATTTATGTCGAGGTGAATTATTGCCGTCGCGCTGGTGCTGTGGTCTACACTAATATTCTACGATAATTCTTAGCCCAACCCACATTCCCATAAGCTTGAGTTACGTCACCGATGCGCTATAATCTACAATAACGCTCCAGGAAACCTGCCATGACCCTTGTCTCCCTTCAGGGCATAACTTTCACTCCCGCAATTACCTTACTATTCACCCGTGTAAGTGCCGTAATTCTACAACAGACGCTGCTTTGATAACCTCTATAGATTTATTTTTAAATTTTTAATTGTTTTTAATGATTGGCTAAAATCTCACTAGGTAGTTTATGAAAGATTTTTAACTTCATGATAAATTTTCTTTCACCGAAAACTACGGTTCATATGGGGTTTCGAACTCACGCCGAGTGAAACTGTGACCATGCCCGCAACCACGTACCCGCTACCGTTACTTCAAAGATTTTGGTAGTCCTTTTAATTAATAATTGGAGTACTATTTCACTTAAAATTATTCTATTTCGTGTATTAATTGGGATGGGTTTGTTAACCTTCTGAACGTTTCTATTGCATTTTCAAAAAGCCCAATATCACAGACTTAAATAGGCGTAAGATGTATCTGTTTATTCACAAACAAAATAATAAGATTAATAATATACTATTATGTTATAAACTATATTCATATTTAATATCTAAATACAACCTTAACATCCATTATGCCTCATTTATCACAATCAAGCATGAACCTAACACCCATATCTCTGAGTTTACGACTTTGGAACATTTTTATTACAACCTCAAATGACTTCACACTTGGTTAGAGATTCGCCGGTCGAAGTTTTAATCTTCCTCCGTAACTTGGGTGATATCGAGACGAAGCTCAGTTTTATTCCCCATACCCTTATTAAAACTTTCCTCATATTACTATCACGCGATTCATTCTGTTTTACGATCTTGCTTTGGTGATTTTTTCCCCTCTGCATCACAACGCCATGAGCTCAATGTTTTATATTTCTTTGTGATGATTTTCTGCAATAATAATATATTGATTAAGTATATACATTTGATAGAAAGCAAAACTTTTTTTACCAAAAAAGAAAACCACCTTCAATGATTTTGAAGAGTTTCCTCGTATATCTTCGAAGCTGAAGGTCCAATGCCGATGAAATTAAAATAGGAATATCATTGAGATATCCCCTATCCAACAAAAATACATCATCCAAATCAGTTCATTAATAAATAAGATATGGCTGCACATCCATTAAAAAAAAACATTCATAAGCACATATAGGTATATGATAAAAAATAAATTATTTTAAATTTAACCTAATTTATGAAAAAAATCACGTACCTACTAATAAAAGTTTAGTTTAACAGTAAAATGAATGCTACATAAGTAATATGCAATAATAATGACACTTACGTCTTATATGAGTACGGCAAAATTTGCCTGATGGTAAGAACAGTACAATCCAAAAACAACGACGACTCTCAAGAGATCTGCAATCCTTCACGATCGTCGCTGTCATACCAGCCTGTAAGCCTCTCCGTAGCTGGATATAAACTGGCTGATTCCCAATCGCAACAAACCAAATGAGAGTTAACCAAGAGCGTGGCGTGGCAGTCACGACTCAGCCGGGTCCAGTTCCCTAGCACCCCCTTTTTTAGAACTGACTACACTGTTAGCCTGAGGCCAAAGTGGCCGGACCTCGGCTTGGGCTGTTGGCGCAATTGCAATTAAGTCGTGATCAATTAGTCAGATCCCTATCCGTAAAATTCGAGCTAAAGTAGCATATACATACATGTGCCTGACTCCTGGGAGGAAGGAAGGAACTAGCACCCCGCTTAATTATAGGATATACAGTGGCTGATCCGGAAACGCTAAAAGCCTAAGTGGGCTACTATGGCAGGTATTATCCTGGTGGGTGGTATCGATCTAGTCAGACAATCCATGCCACGTGACAAACGATGGTGGAGTCATAGTCGCAACATGTCTTAAGAATTTTCTAAAATGTGGTGTTAAAATATATTTAAAAAAATTCTTACAGGCCACCACTGCCAACAAAACCCCTACAGTCTCTATTTCGAATCGCCTTAACGTACTGTCCTTTCGCCGGAACTATATCAGTTCTTCTCATCGGAGTCCCAATGAGCTATTTAACTGGGAAGTCAAAGACCGACTCTATGAATCCGGACGTCTTCTGCCCGTTAACTCAGAGCTTACTACACAAATCGCAAATAAGAAGTACAACAGTATCTCATGAACTGATAAGATCTCCGAAGACTGATGAAGTATATGTCGCACTAGACGAAGCGCTAAAACATTTAAAAGAAGTTATAGACAGATAATAAAAATTTATTAGATTTTATACATTTTATTTCACATAACTTACCTTTGTTGTAACTTGGTCTTCGTTAAATGTCCTGATATAAATTTACTTTAACCAAAGTTTCATTTATCAACATAATAAATGTTTTTGTTTTTTAAATAGGTGGTAGTATAACCTTATGTAACTTTTTAATCATAAAATTTTCGGATCTTGTTAAAGTAAATTATTTTTTCATTAAACTTGTAAACAAACATAACGGAAGGAAAAAAAAGATTTGAAATAATCATAAATCATAAAGACCATAGACTAAAGTTTTACTCAGTTTAAGAAAAGTTTTTGTATCATTTTAAAAATAAGCCTCATTAATTTAACAGAAGCAATAGAGAAAGTTATACAGACTAGGCTCATTTGACTGTTTGTAATTTCATTTGATATTCACTACCTTTTGTATTACAATTTTGCTACATACATAAATTAAACCTATTTCCCAACGTGGTAGGCAGAGACCACGTCCTTCCAATTGCAACGATCCTGGCATACATCTTTCGCTTCTTCATCATTCATCAATCTTTACATGTATGCTCGTCGGTCTAGAGTACTTTTTACCAGACTCTTCTTCAGAAAGTCCTCGTTTTGACCGTGGAACGGTCGTCTAGACCTTCCTATTCCAACGTCGAGTACACAGTCGTCTTATAAATTTATTTAGTCATTTTTTTCATTCATTGTCTCTACTATGCCCAACATCATCGAAGCATCCCTTTCTCAATCCGTATGAGTATATCTTTTTTCACACTGTTTCTTATCTTATCACTCAATACTTCTTAGCGCTCTCATTTTACTGCATTTATTCTACTGTCATGCTTTCTCTGCCACATTTTTACTGTATTTCAATTAAGCGGAGTCCAGTAATTTTACCGAAATTATATGACAAATATTTATATCCTTTGAAGATATGCTTCTTTACGCGCATTTTGAGAAATTGTTGAGACTGATTAAGTAAGATACGTGCGCATTTTCTAACAAAAAGTCTACACTATGAAGTTGCTTGCCAAAACCTGTTGCTTTATTGTGATGAATATAGTCACGCTCGACAACATCAATATCCTTACTTATCATCAAGTGTCACTATTCAAAGAAGTATAACTTCTAACAAGCGTACATGAGTATAAGGATCCACGTGTTTATGACATTTAACATAGATTTATTCGGATTTTGTAATATAATATGCTCTGAGTATAGTATACGCATTCTTATACAAAGTAAAGGGCACAATATATCACGTTGACCAATTACGAATACATGTTGACCAATTTTATCAGAGAATATTACTCTCTCAATAAATCTACAAAACTAATTAGACTGTATATGATATTGACGTGTAAGGTGTAGGTATGTTCCTAGCAAAACTATATGTGTAATAATTTGGTTTATTTAATAAAACGCAAAAAACAACATAATGAAAGAAAGTTTGTTAAATCTATACAAATAAAATCGTTTGTCTTGAATGACTGACTGACGGGTCAATGCACAGCCTAAGCCGCTGATCGTAGAGACCTGAAACTTGGTGGGTGTGTTCTTTGTATGACGTAGGCATGCGATAAGAAAGGATTTTCCGAAACTCTAGGTGAAAAATGGGGGCAAAGTTTGTATGGGACAACGTGATTCCTTGGTTTTATTTGCATAAACATTTTTTAACAGAATTGATTGAAGACGTGTTTTGTATTGTATTGAAATTCATTCCCTAACGGGGTTTAAAGGAGTATAAAGTTATTTTGGCGATGATTTGCTTCGAAGTTGATATCAATACTCCTTAGTGCTTTTGATTTAAATTACATTTTATTTTGACACATGTTTGAAAACCCAATCCGATTTTATTCAAAAAAGGTTGACCTCAATAAAAAATATAAGCAAACACTCTTTAAAATTGGTATGTCTCGGAAGTCACCGTACTATATATTACTACCTCATTTGAAGGTTTCTAACCTTAAAGAGGTTATGCACTTTTAGGACACGGCCTCATAGGAACGTAGAGTTCGAAATTTGAAATGGTAAGGACTAGAACATTTTGGTTACAAAATATACGAATTATTCCATATTCAAAAAAACATGTAAAATCTATATTGATACTAATATTATAATAAAGCGGAAAAGTTTTTCGTTTGTTTGTTTAAACACGCTAATCTCTGGAACTACCAGTGGGATTCCAATGATAGCCAGACTCACAAGGAATATAACATTATATTGTATAGTTTATATAAAATTAGGCTACAGTTTTTACCTAGCCTTAAATATTGAAATTTGTTACGTAAGTCGTAAGTCGAAGCCATCGCGTACTGCTTTAGCCGCATGTGCTGGCGTAATGGTTAATGATACGTCAATACAATGTACTAAAAAAATCGGTTGTCTGTAAAGTCGGTTAACTGACGATAGTTGAACGTGAAAACGTCATAAGAAAATGCTGATGGAATGGTATCATTTTTTCAAATAATATTGAAAGAATCATTACCTTTATCGCCGCAATTATCGTTGCTTTATACAATTGACACTACATTCACTTTTCACTGCACTTCATACTTGACGAACACATGTAAATGTATTATTGTATAGCAGCTGTCCACGCGGACGCATTGTTCACTCAAGTAGGAGAGAGATAGATCATATATCTATCTTTCTCTTATACATGGGCCACAATAAGGTATTTTGCAATCTATTTTTTGTTGAAGATTAAAAATTAATTTATGAGCATTATTTTTAAGCATGGCATATTGATCCTTACGAACAAAAGTTACTTCATCATAAAGACAATTTATAAGAAGATAAACTTCGTCTTTTACAGCATGATATTTGGACGCATAGTTTAAGAGATAATACAAAATTAAAATAATTCAACACTCGGTTCGGGTCTATGTCTATAGTAGTAGTGGCGCAAACGAGCCGGGCGATGCCGCGATGTGACCATCTGGACGCCCGATAAAAAAATTGTTTTTATTGAAGTATTATAAATCATCAATCAGTGATTTCTTCTAAAAAATATGCGGGTGAAACCGCGGGACACAGCTAATATTCTATATAGTATGTGTAGCTCAAATAGTTGATCGGTGAGTGACAACCTACATTTATTCAGCATACTCCAATTACATACAGTATGTCGTAATACATTTGTATCGTCAACTCCACCTCCTTAATATCAGCGATTCTTAATATGAATTGTATGATATTTAGTCATAATTTATTGTACATTTGAACTAGCTTTTGCCTGAGACTTCTGTCGCCCACCATTCTCGAATTTAGAAAAATTTAATTCTTATATATTTCTCCATACAAATTTTTAACCTATGTTACACTTATTTTAGGGGTTGAATTTTCTGTTTAATTTACCATTCTTAGCGGATACCTACGTTATAATAACTATCTGTATGCCAAATTTTAGCTCAATCTGTTCATTGGTTTGAGCTGTGTGTTCGATAGATCAGTCAATCCGTCACGGTTTTCTTTTCTATATATTTAGATTCAGTCGCAAAACTAGCACTCAGTTAAATAATTGTGTTTCTTCTGTTGTTGTTTTCCGTCACGGAAAAATTATCAATTAAATAGTTCTACCTATCTTAAACTTTCTTTTTCCCACAAATGGGTTACGAACATTGGACGACACAGGAGTTGCTCCTTGCGCCTACACCGTGTATATACTATTCTAACTCATCAATAAAATTCACCAAGCCGTCAATTAGTAGCGGATAGGTTTTATGGGGTGCGCTACTATTTGAATGCCGATTACACATTAATTCGTCGACACAGGATCCTGACGTATGTGTCTAGCCACTTCGATCCTTTCGCCCTTGTAATATCTACAGCCATTAAATTACTATGTTGTTTAGAGCTTTTCATGTTTTACACAAATCATTTATGTGTAAGATATTTGGAAGATAAGAAATATCTTCTGTTAATTTTTTATCAATATCTGATAATTCTGGTCTAGAAGAAGAAGAAGTCTAGAAGAAGAAAAAAAATTACTAACAAACGCCGGCGACTTCGTTCGCGTTAATCTATACTAATATTATAATCCCCACTTCTCCACGACAAGAAAACACATCTACAAACTCCTAGTGCTTACAAACATCGTAGTTTTTGAAAACTTTAAGAACATTTTATTGAATGAAGGTATTGTGATAATTTTTCTTTTCTTTTTGATAAGTTCCAAGTATCTAAGAATTAAAAGAAAAAAAAATAGTCAAATATATCAATTAGTTCTTGTGTGATGCGCGTTCAATGGAAAACCTAAATCATTTTATTTATATAGAAATATTTTTTTACTTTTACTACCTACATAAATTTTAATCCGTCACTTTATTTTGTTAACTTTATCCGTGAAGTTTCCTTATTAATTTATTAGCTATGTAGTCTTTAGCTTTGTAGCTAATTTAACACATTATATGTAAAACAATAAAAAATATTTATTTAAAGACTTTAAATATTTCAATATTTCTGTTGTACTAAAATTAAAATAATAATTTTATGCAACGACTAATGCTAAATGTTATTTAGATAGGTGAATAGTTTCAACCGAATATTCTTTTACATCAAATAATTTTAAAAGCCTATAAGGCGTAAGTAGTTTTTTTCTTTTCGTTTCATATACGCATTCTTCTCGGTAGGAAAAATACATGCATGGTTGATACTTCTTTGTGATACTACAAAAAACTTAAAAAAAAAAATCAAATCAATAATTATTTTTAAATATCTATTAGATTCCAAACACAGAACCGTTCGTACTGTTTTATTTAATTTAAAATATATAACAATAATTTAACCTTTATATACAGTACTATAATTTGTAACTAAATTCAGAGTTTTAATATTTTATTACAATTAGCAATCATAAAGTTTTATTTTGTTTTATGAAAATTTTATTGCTATTGTTACATATACTTTTCTCTTTCGCTTGAATCTTTATGTTAGAAGCCACTCTCTATTTCCTTTCCTTAAAAGTAATAAACCAAACTGATACAGTTTCATCGAAAAATATAATTTAGACCTAAACATTTTTAGATTATTGTCTAAATTTCTTTAAATACTAAAAGAGTTATTATCGTTTGGAATTGTAGCAAATACTTGAGACAGTAGGCTCTCAGTCTGAGCTGCGGTCTAGGAATTAATGTGGCGTGTCTAAAACCTAACACGCACCTCTCTTGAATGTTTTTTCCTTTGTTACGGTAGACAATGTATGCTATGACTGTGAAGAGACGAGCCTCGTATTTAAGGTACTTTTGCAGTTAGTTTTTATTTCGTATAACTTAGAAAAAAAAAACATTATGTGTTAGTAACAAAAACTAAATAATACGCGCATTACGTTAAAGTATAATAAACAGAACGTCCACTCTTTACAACAGCTTGGAACCGCCATTGTTCGTCACAATTAATTGTAAAGATTTTTCAGTAATGAAATTCCTTTCTACCTATTATTCGACACGTGACATATATTTAACTAATATTTTTAATCTTCACGATTTAATTAAAGTAAATAATAAACAAATCGTTCTACGCTTATCATTCCAAATAAGTTATATTACAATGGGTGAAAAGGCTTAAAAATATTTAAACCCAGTCCACCTTTTAAGTATCTTTTATTAAATTTTGACCCATACTAAGCTTATAATCAAAGCAGTATAATATAATATCTGCAAAAAGCGAAAAAGGTTTGCAGATAAATAGAAGTTACGTTCCTTTTATACCGTTATTAGGAACATCACACAAAAAAGTCAATATACTCGACCTAGTTAAACCTTCGTTTAAACCAAGTAAATTGATTACCATGATAATCCATCTAGCTCGTTTATGCATATTTGCTCTGTGGTATATTCCACATTTGTTAAACTTTTTTTTCTAGGTAATCCTAATTTAAGCTTCATGTAAGCTTCTTGCCTTTTCCATTATGCCAATTACAGTGGAATTATTTAAAAGCGAGTTAATAGATTACACTGGGAAAAAAAGTGTAATAAATAAAAATATTTACAGAAAAAATGCCTATTTGCGAATCGGATCAGGTGAAGTACTCGATGACAGCCAATATATCATCGTTACGTCACATGACTAATGGAAGTTGATGGGAGGAAATCCCAAACGTACTTACTCGTTTTTTTTTTTATTATATTCATTATTTATATAATTTCTGTTAATTATGCGCCTTTTTGTTTTATTGGTGCCCTTTTTTATGTTTTTGGTCGTTAAAATATAGAAAATATATTATTGTAGATTCTTCTTTTCTGCGGCCATAAAGTAAAAATGATTTTAAGTATGGCCCTCACATATGAAAATTTCAATTTCAGTTCACTAATTGTGAACTGGCCACTTTGATCTCAAATATCTGGCGTTTGGTTAGGAATTCCAAATTAAAATTTAGACTTGTGTATTTATGTTTTGAATTTAGTAATTCATTTGTTTTCGCACCATTTGATTCTTCTTTGACATCGTTCTTTACAAAAAATGAAAACTTAAAATATCGCGTTATTTACGAATATGAGTTCCACCGTGGCATCACCGCTGCAGAAACAGCTCGAAAAATTAATGATGTGTATGTCGACGCTACTGTAAAAGAAAGCACAGTACATTTTTAGTTCCAACGCTATCGTTCTGGAAAATTTGATACACGAAACAAACCCCGTGGACAGCCGGAGACCCTAGTTGATAATGAAGAATTAAAAGTGACCGTGGAAGCGGATCCATCGCAAACTACGTCAAAGTTAGCGGCGGGCTTCGTTGTGAGTGATAAAATAATTTTAATTCACTTGAAACAAATTGGAAAAGTGATAAAGCTCGAGAAATGGGTACCGCTTGTACTGACTGAAGCATACCAACAAACACGCATTGAGTGCTGCGTTACAGTACTCAACCGTCACAATAACGAGGGAATTTTGAATCGTATTGTTACTTGTGACAAAAATGAATCCTTTATGACAATCAAAAATGCTCATCACAGTGGTTGAACCCAGGAGAACCGGCCAAATCCTTTGCCAAGGGAAAGGTAACTCAGAAAATGGTACTGATGAGTGTTTGGAGGACCAGCGTAGATGTCATATACCACATGTTCCTAAGATCTGGCCAGACGGTAACGATAGATCTGTCTTGTCAATAATTGCAAACCATAATGGAAAAGCTAGCCGTTAAATAACCGAAACTAGTCAACCTCTCTAACCCACTGCTGTTTCCAGATAACACTAGACCCCATACTTAAGGACAGCTAAATTAGAGGAACTGTGGTTAGAATGTCCCCGAACCTTGCTCCAACAGAATTTGGACAATTTCTTGCACGGAATAAAATTCAATTCCGATGAGGCTGGGCAAACCGCCTTGAAAGATTTCATTGATTCTCGCTTCCACAATTTTTGCAGCAATGGAATCAATGAACTACCTATAAAATGGCGAAAGTGTATAGATAGATAATAATGGTACAACTTCGATTGATTAAATGTATAATTTCATACTTTTTTATCGTTTTTGTTTTTTCATATAAAACGCTAATTTCATATTATTAGTTATTATTAGTATTACTATTATTAGTTTAAATTAGGTTTCTACGTGGGTGAGTAACTACATAGGGATTATATTATATTTGTAAAGCACTAGTTATGTAAATATCTAGATATGTATAAACATTAAGAAAGTTTAAGCTTTAATTTTATATATTACTATCTATAGTCTTTCGATGATACTTTTATAATGAAGACTTAAAGTCTTTCTTTTTTCACCAAAAATTTAAAATTTGTAACTCGCAATAAATACGAGGAAATCTTGTGAAAAGTTAAATGAGCAAAATACCTCCTATTAAATGGACCAAGTGGAAGAGAAGAATGCTCTGAATAAATGCCAACCGGAACACGAACACAAAAGGAAGTCAAAGAAATTAGACTTGAGATACTTCTAAACATTGCGAGTTTTCACGTCTGCCACTTGTACGAAAAACCGAGGGTAATAATAATAAGCTATTTGCAATAAGCTCTCAAGGGCAGTATTTCAAGATCCTCCAAAAGGGCTCTAACGATGTCCTTATCCGTGTTTATAAGTACGGATATCCGTATGTTAAAAGAAAATGTATTTCAATTTTGTGTTTTGGGATTCGATCGATTTATTGTAGCCACTTGAAGTCTCTTTCGCTTTTATTATCCTAATACAGATATGAATATATGTTATATGTAGGTTTGTGATAAAATGGCACATCTATATTAATAAATCTGTAGACATGTCTGTTCATCTAATATTTTATACAGATTTCCAAATGGACATACTAGGTATGCAAAGGACCATTAATCACGAATATTCCCTTATACTATTTTTTTCTTTCTATCTGTCTCTTTGTATGTTCGGATTTATAACTCACAAAAGGCTTAACTGATTCATAATGAAATTTTTACACGGGAAGCTTATGTCATTGGTCAATTGATAAGCCATAAGAATTTTCGATAATACTTTTAGTAATCGTAAAAAAAATCAATATGTTTATTTTTTATACAATTTTATACACCAAAACTATAATTAAGTCATTTCTCAATCGATAGATTATATTATTATTAATAATATGAGTAAAAATACAATTACGAGATGTAAATAATTACTGCTTAATAAATGCGTGCGGAGCCGCGGGCATACCGCTAGTCTCTATTAATAAATCTGTAGTCATATGTAGCCAAATTTTCCGATAGATTACTATATAGAAAACACTGATCACGAATATACCCTTAATTTTTTTTTGTCTGTTTTTTTTTCTAAATTAAATCCTGACATACAGACTGACAAACAGACAAAAAAATTACCATGTCGAGATCAGTATCCTTCATATAGTATGCTTAAAGGGAAATTTGAAAAAAAAAATGTATGTATGTACAGTGCTCTCGCGTTCTCTGAGCTGGTATACCAAGTTTGAACTTATCAATGACAGTATAAAATAATTCATTTTAATGTCGTTGATACATGGAAACAAATAATTATGACTTTTGAGGTAACGTCTAATAAATAAACAAAATCATGATTTAATATAGAATAGGGGCCTAATATAGGGGCGTGAAAAATATATATTTTAAACGGTTGATTTGTTTTTGTTCTTCTGGTTATAATCACAGTTTCAACCTAACCTAACCAATCCAGTTACTTTGAAAACTTACGATAATTAACCGTTGGATTGCAAACTTTAGTTTCCGTTCACAATCTAGCGTAAATTCACAATCACACAAGATAGTTTATATGCTAACTGTTCGTATAATTATCTGGTGAAATACATATAAAGTTTTCTATCAGATCATCTAATTGTCATTTATGTTTGTTGAGTTCTGTGCAGGGCAGTTGCTTACTTGCTAGTGAACTTAAACTAAATATTATTATTTAGATTTTTTATACTGATACTAACAAATATTTAACAATATGCGTATAGAATAAAATACCCTATTTTACTATACCCTAAAGAGTAATTGGGTATATGAACAGTATACATTTCAAACGATGTTTGCATTAAATTTTACGGCGATGAAAGCAGTGTTTGTACTATTCCTTTTAATATTACATTTAATATGGAAAATTCGACATTGTATAGATGCTTTTAAGACATAAAATACGTTAAACATTTTTGTTCTGATGCTTTTATTAAAATGTATGAGGATCGCGCGGTTAACGTAAGGTTGAAATCAATTTCGAATCTGATGGTATTTTATTTTTACGACAAATAAATTTTGAACAAGGTGCTAAAATAAAGTAATATATCAATAATAGTATTTAAGTATCACATTATACTAATTATTGAACTAATAATTTCTCCTTAGCTTTTGAAAATAATATATAGCATCAAAAATGTATTATTTGAAATATGTAAATATTCAACAATTAGTTAAATTTAATAGAAAACCTTAAGAACCAAATAAATAATTATATTAGTTAAATGTATGGAATAGATTTAAATCATAACACGTAGGTTGAGTAACTCATACAAAGTTTTCTAAAACTTTGGAAAAATATACGTCCTCTTATACATTTACAGCCTTACTTGGATACGTTGATTAAATATAAGCAGTACTTATCTTTAGCTTTATTTTCTTCTAAAAATATAGATTAGACGAAGAGGAAAATACTTTAATAGGTGTTTAAATTTTGACAGAATATTTTATGTAAATTTAATGTTTACTGTGGATGAAATGTGTGAGAGTGATATAGGAAGGAGAGTAAATGCAGGTAATATGGTGAATGGGGCGTTGCACTCCTTTGTGAGCAGTTAGAGAATTTCTATGAAAGCTGGTTTGGCTGTGCATAGAGGACTGTTGGTTCCAACACTCATGTATGGAAGTGAAAGCTTGGTGTGGAAGAAAAATCATAAAAGTAAAATAAATGCAGTAGAAATGAGAGCGCTAAGTGTTATGCTAGGAGTGAAATTGAGTGACAGTGTAAGAAATAGTGTGATATGAGAACTTTGTGGTGTGAAAGAAGATATAGTCACACGAATTGAGAAAGGGATGCTTTGATGGTTTGGGCATGTTGAGAGGATGAATGAAAGAAGAATGACTAACCAAATTTATAATGCGAGTGTAAAAGGAAACGTTGGTAGAGGAAGGCCTAGACGAAGGTTCGTAGATGGAATCGGGGACGTTCTGAAGAAAGGTCGGGTCAAGAGTACTCTAAACCGACGAGCATGCATGAAAAGATTAATGAATGATGAAGAAACGAATGATGTATGCCAGGATTGTAGCAGGTTTAAGGACGTGGTCTCTGTCTACTCCGTTGGGAAATAGACGTGATTTATGTATAAATATTAACGTCTTTACTTAACTTATAAACATAAGTAAAGACGTTAATGTTTTCTTTAAATAGTTATCTTGAATATTTTAATGGTTACACAAATGGTTATTTGTCTATACGCCGTACATTGGGTAATAAGACATGATAACTGTGAACGACTGGATCGCGTCCATCATACACCAGGTGTAACTCCCGCCATAGTGGCATGCTTAGGTGTTTCGCATTTCATGTTCAGCCAGTAATCAAGCGGGATGATAGTGATCTACACCCCGACTAGGTCGGGATTACCATGCACATGCAATCTCTTGAACTACTAGTCGGATTCAATAAATTATTTTTGTATAATATGATAACCAGACTCACGAGGAATAGTGTAGGCCTATAAGCTATCTAATATTAGGCTATAACTCTCTAAGCTAGCTTTAAATACTGATTTTTGTTATGTAAGTTGGAAGTCGAAGCCGTCTCGAAGTGGTTTATCTGCGTGCGCTCGCGTAATCGTTAATAACATGGAAATACAATGTTCTACAAAAGTATTGGTTCTTAGTATAAATAAAAAAGTTCGTGATAATATATGCGTACCTCTTATATAATAGCCACAGCAAGATATACTGTGACAAAGATTTGTTAAAGATTAAAATGTGATTTATAATCATTATTTTTAGACATGGCATATTAATATTTACGAACAAAGGTTACTTTCATCATAAAGACAATTTTATGAAGTTCAATTTTGCTCTTTAAAGTATTTTATTTGTACACATAATTTAGGAGATAAAAGAAAATTAATATAATTTGTACTTGCGGGAAGAACAATTATAATAGGCTACACGAAAACTTGGCGGCGCGGTGTTTGTCGGATAAAGTTAACTTGGGTGAAACCGTGGAGCCCCCGCCGTACACCTGCGGTCTTTTTCGACGTAGCCAAGGCCTTTGATAAGGTCTGGCAAGAGGGATTGATCAATAGGGGGGATTGAGGGATAGGCAAAGTGTACTGCTTTGAAGTCCCCGATAGGTTAATTAAAATAATTCGCGACTATCTTACAGATCGCACCTTTCGCTATAGAGTGGAAGGTGAATTATCTACGCCCCGTCCTATACGCTCAGGCATTCCCCAAGGTTCTAGACTCCCGCAGGTCAAGGTAGGGCTATACGCTGACGATACAGTCATATATGCCTCGAGAAGGAATAGATTCCACCTCAGACACAAAGTCCAACGCACCGTCACCACTCTCGGGAAGTGGTTTCACGAGTGGCGAATAGCCGTAAATCCCTCGAAGAGCGCCGCGATGCTCTTGGATGCGGACTCATCACGGTTGCCGTGGAGGCTCAAACCTCTTGAACTCTACGGTAATCCGATTCCCTTTGTGAGAGAGACCAAATATCTAGGTGGAACCCTAGATAGTAGGCTCTCTTTTAGATCTCACACCCGTAGAGTTAGGAACAGGGCCGCGTGGGTCCTGGGCCGTTTACATTCTCTGTTGTATTCGGTGAGCAAAATGTCTACGCGACATAAGCTCACGCTCTAGAAGATGTGCATCCGACCGATTTTGTCACATAGTTGCGCTGCGTTCGCACATATGTCCGAGTCGAATTTTAGACGGTTACAAGATGTACAGAACAGGTTTCTTTATCGTTTCACCGGGGCCCCTAGGTATATTCGAAGCGAAGATTTCTATAGAGATATGGATCTTCCTTCGATTGATGCTTACCTTAAACAGCTGTCACGATCGTATTTCGACACCGCGTCGAATTACGCGAACCCGCTACTTAAAGCAGCAGCTACTTATGTCGCGGTACCCACCACCACCCGGTAAAACGCCGGCCGCGCAATATTTTTACCGACCCGAACGATCGCATCGAAAATGCGAATAAATACTATTCATCCGTCTCTCGAAACAAAGCGTGCCAGCGTCCACGCCCGCGTAACCACCGTTCTCTCTGCAGAGGACGGGCGGTAAATTTCGCTCCCGCACACCCCCCACATCCACCCTCTCCAGCGGTAACCCAAGCCTAGGTCCGTTTCCTCGGCGTGAAGCCCTTGGGTCAGGCAACCACCCGCGCGATACAAGTGACACTATACGTGCATCACTTAGCTACCTACATACAACATTACACACGTATGAACACACACACACACGTGCACATCACATAGGTACATAGGTTCTGTGAGGGACCTTTTTTTTCTTTTTTTACGCTAGTTAGTGTAGAAAACGTTTCCGTTTACTAAATGCACATACGCATGTTTCTTTCCTTCCTCCCAGGAGGAAGGGAACGTGCCTATGAGTATATTTTAGTTAGCTCGAATCGTAGGTGTAGGGATTCGATTAGATCGCGACTTATTTGCGTACGCGACGACCGCCCGAGCCGAAGTCCGGCCACTTTAGCAACTTCGTGCGAGTTGTCTTTACTTTCGCGGCTGAGTGCCTTCAGCACTCGCTCCCAAGTTCGGTGAAACTGTAAAAGCCGCAGCGGCTTTAGGGCCCCTAAGGCTAACAGTGTAGTCAGATTTAAAAAAAAAACCGTGGAGCATAACTAGTTAGAATATAAGGCAATATAAGTAGTTAAGTAAAAATAACACTTCACTCGCTGAATCCAGCAGTTTACCTACTTACTTTAGATAATGTAACTACAGAAACACCTATATTGCTAAAGAAAATGTACACTTACAAATTTTTTCTTTTCCTTTGTGTACTTAAATATCTTTGAAACTCACTTAGCAAAGCTTCTATTCGAACTGAGTTCGTTTCGAGACTAAATAAATTGAATTGATTCCGGTAATTGATTTACAGATTGTCCTTTCTAGACACATTCTTTCTTTTCAGACGGATGGCTCAATGCTCTGTGTATTTTGATATTCGGTGGTGATTAACAATTTTACACACTTTTCATTAATTGAATAGGATTTTATTTTGTTTTATATCCTTAGCACGCCAGCAGAACAATTACAAAAAAGATAAAATTACATATTATCATTCTCACATAAAAATACAATATAATCAATCAGATAAGACGCGTGCATGACATTTAAACTCATATTGAAATAAGGATAAGTAAATGATAAGTACTACATTTAAAATATGAATATAATATTTTATTTATTTATAGGTATATACTACAAATTATTAATTATGTTGCCGAATAGAAATAAAAAGAAAGAATGAAGAAAAAAATTGGGATGCGTGAGTGTGTGCTAATTTTGAATTTGCTTGCATAACTTTGAACAACATCCCCAGTCTCAGTATAAGTTATATGTTTTGGTCAAATGAAGATTATTCAATAATTTTAATTCTCTGGTGTTCACAGGTGATAAGATAAACCAGAGACCTTAAGTTTAAACAAAAATGAGTTCAATCTAAAAAAACAAGTTACAAAACTGCCTTCTTATGTAGAATTTTTGCCAAATATCGTTTGATTGATATTATGAAGGCAATTTTCTTTAGGAAATGTAGTCGACAAGCGTGTTGATAACGAGAGAAAAACGTACTTAGAATTCACTGTACGTCTTAGGTACCGTCAGATGCGTTTCATTAGCTACAGTTGTGATTGGGAATACAATGGGGTTGTAGACTTTTTGTTACTGATATTCTTTGCAATAATTACTTATATTATCCCTTTCCTGAAGTATATAATACGTATAATTTTATAATACAATAGGTATTATACTGATATTTATTAAATCGCTAAGATATAATATTTGCAACATATGTTACAATCAGTGTATTGAAGGAATGATGGCGTAGTTGTAGCGTTTTTTTTTTTAAAATATACTACGAAGGTCGCAAACATGCATAAGGCCCACCTGATGTTAAGCGGCTACCGTAGCCTATGGACAATTGTAATACCATAGATATCACTAGCACGTTGTCAGCCTTGAACCCCTCTACCCCAAGAAACTCTGGAAACCCTACTAGCAGCAGGAACACAACACAAGGTTATTTAGTTGCGATCTTCTTACCGTAACATAACATAACATACCATCACGCCTGTATTCCCCGAAGGGTTAGGAAGAGGTGTACTAATGTACACCCACAATTCGCCGAGTATGTTTTTAGGTCCCATGTAATAGGGGGCCAAACTCCGAGCTGCTACTGAGAATTTCATAGAAAAACCCCAATATCACTTTGCTCGACCTGGGATTCGAACCCAGGACCTCACTCATAGCTGTCGCGCTAACGACCAGTAGGCTAACGAGGCAGTAACTTCCTGTAGGGTGGAGATATTTCACCAATCGGACTGCACCGTGTATAGAGAAATCTCCAAATAAATTTCTGTCCTACCTCTCTTTATAATTGACATTATTTTAAACTAATTTTTGTTTAAAATTAAGGTGTCTGGTTTATCTTATCAGGCGATAAGATACAGGTGATAGGCATTTTTATGAATTATTAGTGTTTAATTTTTATTAACGGTTCTTATGATAGTAAAGTACTTACAGCTGGGTATATAAATATATTACTTTATGGAAAGTATTTTTATGAAATAAAAGGCAACGAACAAATTTTTAACGACAAAATATCTCTTTAGAATTCAATGTGCGTAGTACTTACCGTCGTGAAATACATTTCATTAGGTGTCACCGTACTAAAGAAGCAAAAGACTTTTACAGAACTTTTAGTACATAGTAAATTTTCTTATCTGTCTTTTATTTATTTGCATTTCAAAGGCAATAAAAGTTTATAGTTACGACGTTTTGTTGTTTCTATTGAAAAGTGTTAAGTGGGTTTAATAAATATATCTAAGTAAGTTACAGTGCCTTTTTTTATCCCCAAGCAGTAAAATGATATATCATATGTTGCTAGTTTAATGTGTTTTTTTTTTTAAATAATAATGTCACTAATCGGAACTTATCGTAAAACCGTACGAGTTATTTATAAGTATATAAAAAAGATTAAACACTTCGAATGTGAATGCCTAATAAGGGAAACAAAATCACGTGTCTCCTGGGCCAACCGAAGCGTTCTTTTTTTAGTTCAATTTTTTTTTTTACTTTTTCAACCATATTATGTACATTTTATGGTTTTGTGAATTATGTAACGATAAGACTAAATTATCAGGTACGTTGCATAACAGAAAATATTTCAATTAAGGAATAAAAACCTTCAATTCAGTATTTAAAATCTTACCATTCAACTAATTGCACAGTAAAATATACGGTAGAATATAACTACAAAAATTAATGTGGCATCATTATTTTTTATTATTTATTTATTAATTATTATCAATTTATTCCGTGTGATTACGCAGTATATGTATCAAGGTTTACTAAAATGGTCTATTTTACTGTCGGTAATTGAAAAAACCCATGTGTAGGTTAAAATTCACATTTAAAATTGGTATATAAAAGGTTTTTTTACCGCTAATGAATTATAGATACTAAAAGACTGTCTAGTTTAGTTAAAACTGTGATATATTATTATTATTATTATTATTATATTTGGTAAGACACACTAGCAGCTAATTAGCTGATGCGTGCGTATCAAATAGCTTGGAGATATCTTCCTTGTCCAATCTGCTCTTAAAGGAGGTTATGGTAGGAGCCATCACAACTTTTTCTGGAAGTTTGTTCCATGCTGTGACCACTCTGTTAGGCAAGAACTGCTTCATTGGGTTTCTTTTTGCTGGGAATTCCCAAAGTTTCAAGGGATGACCTCGTAGGTGTTTATTTTCATTTGACTTAAACATATCTTTAAGGCTGGGCACATCGTAATAATTAGTGAGGATTTTATAAGTTTCGATTAACCTGCCCCTTTGTCTACGGTGTTCTAGTGTGGTAAGGCCAAGGTTTATGAGGCGCTGTTCATAGGGTAAGTTACGCATTGCATACACCATCTTAGTAGCCCTTCTCTGTACATTTTCAATGAGCTTAATGTCTTTTTTGAAGTAGGGATCCCAGATAATATAAGCATGTTCAAGAAGTGGTCTAATATAGGTCTTGTATAACTTTATAAAAGTTTTAGCTGTTAGGAATTTAAATGCCTTGCGAATGATATAAAGGATCGAATTAGTTTTCTTCAAAACCCCAAGCACATGAGTTCCCCATTTAAGATCTTTGGATACTGTAACTCCCAAGTCCCTTTGTGTTTCAACTGCGGTTAATTGTTCACCACCAAGATAGTATATCTGACAAGGATTATTACTACCAATGTGTAGCACGGAGCACTTATTCACATTTAAAGTTAGAAGCCAGTCATGAGTCCACTTAAAAATCGCATTAAGGTCATTCTGTATAGCTCGCCAGTTGCTTCGAGGGTTAGCAAAAAATTTGGTATCATCAGCAAAAAGCGAAAAAGGTAGTTGCAGAGTACTTTTCAAGTCTGAGAGGAACAAGATAAAGAGCAATGGACCAAGCACCGAACCTTGAGGAACGCCACTGAGGACACTTCGCGGATCGGACATGACTTCGCCAATGCGCACCCGAAACGTTCTACCAGAAAGGAAGTCGCATATCCAGGCTAAAATGCTTCCACGTATGCCAAGGTGTTCCAATTTATGTATGAGGCGTTTCAGAGGAACACGGTCAAATGCCTTCTCATAATCCAAGTAAATGATATCTGTTGGCTGTCCATTACTATGGTTCCGTGTCCACTCGTTTAAGCAATTTAGTAAATTGGTTGTAACAGATCGTTTTGGGATGAAACCATGCTGCTCATCCAGGGTAATCTTTTCATGTATTAGAAATTCTCTTATGTGGCAAGCTATCATCATCTCCATGGTTTTGCACAATACACTGGTCAAACTTATGGGCCTATAGTTGACGGGCAGTAATTTATTTCCTTTTTTATAAATCGGTACTACATTTGCCGTTTTCCAGTCAGCTGGCACTATTCCATCCTTCAGAGATTTGTTCATCATTTTCGCTATTTCGTCGCTTAGAGCTCCTGAGCATTTTTTCAATACCACTGAGGGTATGTCGTCTGGCCCTGATGCTGTAGTATCACTGAAGCTAGATAACTTCTTTCTTACTAAGTCTCCAGTAATACTTAAGTCTTGAATAGCGTTTATGACTCTAGGAACGTTGATATTTGGCATCGGTCCATCAGGCTCGTTGACAAAGTTCAATTTAAACTGATCAGCGAAGGCTTCGGCAATTAGTTCAGGCTTCATAACAAGTTCATTTGACACAATTTTTATTACGTTAGGGATGCAGATTTTAGAGTTCAGTTGTTTTCTTATGTAACTGTAAAAAGCCTTAGGACCTGAGTCTATAATAGTTGATTCGAAAGTGGTTCTTCTGTTTCTAGATAGACTAATAATTTTGTTATTGACCTTTCTATATTCTTTATATGAGTGTTCATTTTGATCAATTCTATAATTATTCCACAGTACTTTTTTCAGTTTAGTTAACTTGACTATATCTTTGTTAATCCAGGGTTTGTTGGTGCAATGTTTATTATATATTTTCTTTTTTGGTATAAAATTATCTACTGCGTAAAGGAATTGGTTTTTAAAAGTGAACCACACATCGTCTACAGATTCTTCTACTATATTCAAATTATTTGCAAAATACAGAGATAATTTATCGTAGTCTGCTTTGAAATAGTCATATTGAATGGTATTTCGATTTTCATTAGTTTTAGTGCTGGTACTGATTACTTGCATTGTAGCAGTGATAACAAAATGATCACTTTTACCTATTGGAGGGTGATATTCAATATCACATATTAATGAGTCATCATTGCATAATATAAGGTCCAAAAGTGACTCTTCTTGGTTTCGTTTCCTGGTAATTTGCGTTATAAGTTGGTTTAAGTTGCTGTTCGAATACATACTAACAAAATTTTCGCAGAGACTGCCATAACCATGAGTTTTGTAAAGAGGCCATTTTATCATTGGTAAGTTAAAATCTCCTGCAATGACTACAGTATTTTCAGATGCAGCTTTTCCAATGGTATTAAAAAGAATCTCATCCAATTCAGAAAGAGACCCTGAGGGCGGCCTGTATACACAAGCCATAAGTAAGGTAAGTTCTCTGTATTGAATATCAAGCCATAGTGCTTCGACCATATTATTTTGATATGTGCTATTAACTTTAGATATAATAGTTGATCCATTTATTATATTAGCAACATATATAGCTACACCTCCACATTTTTTACTATCTCTGTCTAAGCGATATAGTATGTAACCAGGTATGTTAATAATACTGTTTGGTATTGAGGAGTGTAAATGTGTTTCGGTTACTAGAATAAAAGCAGGCTTATAGCTGTTAACCTCAAGAAGAAATAAATCGAATTTAGCCGTTAGGGATGCCAGGTTTGTATAAAAAAGGAGCAGTTCAGAGACCACAACACTGTTTAGTTTTTTGTGATACTCACAATCCTGGGAACTTTGTTTATATATTTAATGGTCAGGTCTTTCTCACCTTTCTCAACCCTCTCAGCCAACTCGTCACGAAGTGTCTTAAGTTGGTCTCTTTGATAGGGCGTCATATCCGACTGAGCGCTGATTGTTTTAGGTAGTTTACTTTTATTCTTCAGAACATTAATAGCACCATGTTTATTAGCTAGTACCACCTTGAGTGGACGAGGCTTACCATTGTTGGATGAAGGTTTACCTAAGCGAAATGTGGAAACTATCTCTGGTTCTTGTATAAGGAGTGGAGTCAATGTATTAGTTACTGAGAGTTTATCGTGTTGCTTTCTGTATATGTAAATTACTTTACATTAACTAAGCCAATAGGCGTTGTTCTGCCCTTTCTGGTAGCTAATGACACGACTCAGAGCTGGGCTACCTATCGAATTCTAAAATATCTTAATAAATATAAATAAATAATTAATAAAAAATAAGAGCTTAATTTGTGTAAGTTATAGAATCACTAACAGACGCACACAATATTTCTATATATTACATATAATAGGGAATTAATATATCCGGTCACTCAGTCAAGTTAGTCTTTGTTCTTCCATTTGATTTGTATAGTGTTTTAATTTATAATTAGAGGTATTTACGTTATTTCTATTTGTCATATAAATAAGATGCCTTGCAGGTACATAATTAAATTAAAACTAAAATTAAGTATAAATAAGTTTTTATGTTTATGTGAAACTTTTTGAAGTAAATTATTCTTTTAAAATATGAGTTATAAACTAAACTCGTAATCGTAAATGCCTTTGTAGGCAGTACATAAAAGTTTCCTATTTCCCCTTATAGGTACCTAGAAAATCAACCCCGCATAGAAATAACATGTCGGAGACATAAGCAGCCGCGAGGTAAGTCATTTACTGATTCTAAATTGCCCTGAGATGGTATGAAAAAGAATATAAATCGAATGAAACAAAAGAATGGGAATTCGGAACGAAAAGATTATTTTTTTTCAATTGAATTCGTTTTTATCGCAAGGAAGAAATAAAAAACTATTTCCGGGATGTAGTTTTTATTTGCGGTCTAATTATCTTTGTGTTGTATTAATTGTGAATAAGGTAAAGAAAATGTGTTTATTGAAAAACAATTAAATCAATAACATTAAAAAATGTAATCAATGAAACTGCAACGTTCCGTAATTTACGTAAGTTAACCAGACGAGACGTAAAAGTCGTAGGATGAAATCGTACACAGAATTATTATCAAATTTGAAAAATTAAAATCTCTATACCTCGATCAACCACGAGCGGTGTATTACCGGCTATCTATATTACGCAAACTGATAAAACGGGTCATTGTAGTATAATAATTAAAGTTATATAGTAGTTATTTTATGGTACCTACATTTGATAAAATGTAATTATTTGTTTAATAAAAACAAAGTTGGTAAAACTCACATCTCAGATCAGAGTGAATAATAACTAATAAAAATGACGTAGTTTATTACCTTCTACGGTAATTGTTGCACTAGACTGTGGTACACATATTATTATGTCATATGATATAATATGTTAGCATAGCAGAAGTTACTCAGTTAGCTTAGTTGTATATTGTACATCGTTGCGCGCGCACGTAAATCAAACCCAATCTTATATATTGTTTCTGGTTTTACTCACTAACATGGAATGGTTTATTACAGCTGATGGTAAGTTTATTTATTTTAATTGAAAGTGTATTTAAATACATTATTCTATTACTTTTCTTCACATGGACAATATATATATCGTATATATTTTTTCTGACCGGGCTTGTAACTTTCTACAAGGTTTTGATTGAGGTCAAGCAGACTTGCTGTGAAAATATATTTACTACTATAGTATTAAGTATCCTTCGTATTTTCTAATGTTCGAAACTGTTGTAGTATTTTCTAAATAAGCATAAATTGCTGAGAAAAATATTTTATCATCATCATCATCCAAAGACGTTCCAGTTCTTCCCCCAATGATATCCATAATGACCAGTAAGTATATTAAACCAATTGGCTTGGCATGGCACTGCAGAATTAATCTATAATTCTGTCTGTACAGTTAATTTTTTGTCCAAATTTCCATATAGTAATTGTATATGAACGACACTAAGAAAGAAAATGCCCTTACATTTTTTTTTTGTCTGATTGTGTGTCCAGATTTAACTCAAAAACGGCTTGACAGATCCTTATGAAATTTTGTACACGGGATCCTTATACTGTTGGTCAATTGATAGGGTATAAGAATTTTCAATATGAGGTACTTTTAGAAATCGTAAAAAAATAATTTAATAAACAAAAAAACATTAATTCTTAACTGATTTCGATAAAATTTTGTATCCGGGATGTATAGGTTTATTCTATAATTGACAGGCTATATGTAACTAATGCCAAAAATATTTCTAAAATTGTAAAAAAAAAAACATTTTTGACACAATTTTGTAGACGGGATGCATACGTGATTTCATCTTTAAGAATTGTCAACAATAATTTCAGAAATGTGTAAATAAACTCAATTTTGATAATCCTCAACCAAGTTTGATGCAAATTGTACACGGGAAGTACATGTCATTCCTCAATTGGTAGGTAATTTGAATTGTCTATAATATGAGTAAAAATAAAATTACGGAATGAGAATAATTATTGAGTAGGTAACGTTAAATGCGTGCGGAGCCGCGAGCCCACCGCTAGTAGAAATACAAAATTATACTAACTAGGTTACTAATTAGGTTGGCATTAGTTAATAGGGAAAAGTTTAGTAAAGATAACAAAACCTTAAATTATTCTGAGGCTAGAGTTCAAAATATAAAGAGGTTATGCTCGGAATTATCAACGAATAACGGAATTATAAACTGTATAATTATGAAATTGGATTATATCCAATTAAAGGCAACGGATTATAATAAAAAGAATTTATTGGACAAGGCTGACAAATTGTATTTCAAATTAAAGGATGAATGAGTAAATGATTTTTCAGTTTCCAGAACCAGAACAGTTGGGAGTTTTTGGCGGGATCTTAAAGTGAAATGTTGTGGTTTTTATTTTTAATTCATTAACTTAGGTTTCTTGACCTTATATTTTTTAATATTGGTGGCATTTTGCGTGATATAGTTTGGTTGTTGTGCATAAGTGAAGTAGATTATAAATATAAAGCGGAAAACATGCATTTTGGGAAGTCACAAAAATACCCTAGATAGTTCTGACAAGAGCGCCACCATCTTGTCAAAAGAACGCACTTTGTATATTTGAAAACATAGATATATAGTACATATAGATGTACTTGATTGGAAAACTCTACGAAGGCTTTAAAACATTGACACTGGCAAGCGCTTTTTGCGGCGCCAAAACAAGAAGAAGAAGAAGTAAAGGGATAGATATAAATTTTATCCATGTTCATTTGGTTCACCAATCGTTGTATAAATAATTATTTTCTCATTTGAATTAAAATATATTTGCAACAAAAACTGTTTGTGTGAACAGCAAGAAAGTACGTAAAATTGAGTAATAACTATTAAAGCATTTATAAACGTTATTTTAATCTTAATAATTTGATTTATGGATCTAAATTATGTAAGAGTATTTTAGAAAAAAAACTGTACTTCGTTATAATCGGAGAATCAGAGTGCAATCTCATCATTTTTAATTACATGTTTATATTATAAACTTTTTGGTATAACTGTGTCGTAACAAAAATTAACAAATATCTACAATGTAATAATAATAAAGAATAATCACGACTAATCGCATTGATATAATCTAATTTACAACTTGTCTAAGACCACAAGATTTGCATTTACCTAAGTCTATAAGCAAGAAAAATGCAAGTTAAAGAGTATGTATCAGAAGTAATGATTGAGATGAATTCATAGTGTGTCGTTAAAGAGTATTCTATTGCTTATCTCTTTAATTAAAAGCCTCGAATTGAAAATCTATCTCTAAGTGCCTGTAGCAGTAGGTAAGTGTATTGTAGCTGCAATCTACTTACAGCGTAACCAGTGATATTTATAGACACAGCATGTTAGCGTCTTCAAGCTCATTATTAATTTATATAACGTGTAACTACGTAAAAATTTAGCCAAAGATAATTTAAATGCACAATTGTAGCCAATGTGCATTGTTGAGTTGAGTTATAATAAAGACTGGACAAGTTAGGAATCCCTTAACAAAGAAAGTTCTAAATTGTTTTGAAAATTAAATGAAGAATATAAATTCCTACAACTATAAATAAAGAAATAGTTATGGAACTTTACAGTTGGCATCTCAGCTCTTCTGTCCATGACGACTACCCGAATGTCGTTTCTACCGATTTTGGCCCCTTTTTCACATTTATCTTCTTGATATTTACGTCGTGCACTGGACTTCGCTCGGTACGAATACAGCATGATTCGCAAGTAGTTTGTTTAGTAGATACGCATAAAGCGTATTAAATATTAAGGGATATCGATTGGAATCAAGAAAAAGAAACAGATTGTCATAATAAAATTTACGATAAAAAAAAAATCACTCGTGCTATAAAAATTCCACTTACACAAAAAATATTACTAAACAAAGTAAACGCAATTTTCCAAAACTTTTACATGATGAATAATATATTATCACGCGACCAATATGGATTTCAGCCTAAAAAATCTATCACGAAGCTTCTTTCGAGCTTCTCAGATAAATTAAACGTATGTTTAAATAACAAAAAACATGTAATAGTAGTATTATTCATTGTCTTCAGTAAAGCGTTTGATACATTGCAGCATGATATAACGCATGCGATATGCGGCATGAAAAAAGTTAAACGATAGTGATATGCTTGGAACAATGTTAAAATGGTGTGAAGGTCACCTTAGTAATAAAAGTTTTGCGATTAAAATAGGGAACATCTTAAGCGACGAAAAACAAGTAACAGAAGGTACTGCGCAGGGATCGGTGATAGGACCTTTACATTACTTAACTTTCGTAAACGACATGGGAAATATTATAAAAAAATATTCCATATACCAATACGCCGATGACACGTGTCTTTTAGCTGCCAGTACAAATGTAAAAGAAGCAGCTGAATGAATGCAAGGGGATTTTACTCAGGTAGCGAAATAGGCACATGATGCTGGGCTTGTATTAAATGCTAGTAAAACTAAGGTCGGACATGTATGCTAAAATTATCTTCAAAGTAGCCATAAAACACTTTTAAAATAATCTTACATAACCATGACTGTTACCATACGTTGTCAAATCCTTAGAACTGCCTGTGTACATTTATAGACCAAGTATTCCACCATACATATTTAGGTCTTATTGTGGATGATAGTTTTAACTGGAGCTACCATGTGGACTGTGTAAGTGACAGGCTACGTGCAATTCTAGCAAAATTTTACATAATTAAACTGAGAGTTCCATTCGCTATATTAATTAACATGTTTATAGCATTAGTTGAATCTATAGTATCTTACGGTATTACCACGTACGGTAGGACATTCAAACCCCACCTACTTACCTAGATAATATATACACACGGCAAGCTAGAATACTTAACTGAATAGTGCCAAAACACATTAAGAACTTATACAATGGCAATATATTACAAATCTTTTACCACTGCCACGCATTACCAGTCCACATTAAATTTAGATTGACAATCTAAATTGAACATTTTCTTATTAGTGACATAAAAATTCCTATAGCACATAACGTCGACACGCGAAAGATATCCCAACAAAAGTCCCAATATTTTTAAAGTTAAAATATAATATAATAATAGTAATAAATTTAATTTGAACTTCAGAATAAATAGGAATAACCTATAATACCCATCACTTACAACATTATGTATATGCAGTTCAACTACATAATCTTTAATCCGGTTTGCAAGCGAAGTACCTAGCTAGAATCTTTAGCTTACTTTCAGTCGGTCGCTATAATTTTATCTAAATACCTTCAATTTATTTTATTTTTGTATGTATACATTATTTCTGTGTACCTACGATGTTAAGAACGAGTTGAATCACACTGTCTCGGCATAAACCAGTTCAGGCTTTTCTGGACATTTCAATTAAAAAAAAAAGTTTGTTTTTGTTAAATAAATTTTAAAAAAGGTACATTATAAACCAAAACTAGCAATGACTATGAAGATGATAATTATGCGAGATCTATCAATAATCAAGTTTATCCGAACTTACGCTATTTACATGAAATGCAGTTCTTTTTCAGACTAATGTGTTACAGTTCATACTGTTATATATAAGTAGATATTGTATTGTTACAGGAAAATATAGAATAGAAAATTTGTCACCTGCTACCATCCCTGGAGCATTAAAAGTAAGTCTAAGTAATAACAAACTATCATTAGAATATTTAGATATTTTAAGTGTTGATATGTTAATTAATTTTTTTCTCTTGTATGCAAGTATACAAAATATTTTATTAATGTCTGAAAATGATAATATGAAGAAAATCAAGCCAGTGATACGAGTATCTTAATTATTCTCGATTTCTCATCTGGCTGGTTTTCACTTCTCATTCAATAATTAGGAATATATTTTAATGAATAAAAAAAATTAGTTTCATAAAAAAGAAAAGATATTTAATTAATTCAATAATACAATTATTAACAACATTATGATTTAAATATGGAAATCATTTAGTATTGTTGTTGTTGTATTTGTTTGCCTTCATATTATCACAGATCATCAAAGATAGTTTCTGTCAAGATGAATCCGTATGCATCGGAACAGAGATTAATAAGAATCCGATAGCGGCTGAAGAATTATTGGAACTATGTGCTGATGCTGCACTAGATGGAGTATCGCTAGTCGCTGTTGCTGTTGACACTGGAGAAGTCGCTTCAGTTGCTTTTAATAAATTGCAGGCAAGTTTCTATGAACTGTATGGATTCCAAAGTTAATTTGATTTGAACAAGTCCAGTTAATATTATTATTAACATTCAACAATTTCAACTATGTAAACTTTTGAATACATAAAACGTCCTCCTTATTGGTTTTGAATGTTTTTCGTGGGTTATTATGAATATGATTGTTGTTTAAGTTGAATATTTAAATAAAAGTAATACATTCAAAAGTTAATAAACTCTCTATCTAATTAATGTGTTTAACTTACGTATTGTTATATCTATTAATTTTAATGTACGTTTCGGAAGTTTATACTGTTGACTAGTTTGTAGACCTTATTATCGGAAATATATTAATATTCCAAAATGTACCTATTTCAATAATCAAATCTATGTTTCATGATACTGCCAATGTAAAGAAATTCCTTGCCTTTTAATGTAATATTCAATTCTTATAAAATGAATACAATGAATACTTATAAAATCGGTGACTTTTAGACGAATACACACGTCTTCTTCCTCAAGGTCAAGAGTGTTTACTTAGTCTAAAAATAATTCTAAGCAAATGACAAAACGCTCGCACGCTCTAAAATTTTTTAAAACAAATTGCTATTTTTCCTCTTATGTTTGTTGATTCGCTTTACTTTCAATTTATTACGTACTAGCTGAGACGGCGTCTTCGTATGCGTGGATTTTAGAATTAGGTTTTTACCGGGATAATGAGTAAATATGAACTAGCTGTGTGTCAAATTTCATCCAAATCCGTTAAGCCGTTTTTGCGTAACTGAGTAACAAAGACACAAACTCACTTTCGTATTTATAATATTATATTATACTTATAGTTAGTATGCTTCTTTGATAATATAATTAAGACGAATCTAATGGCATCTCTTAATTTTAAAATGTAGCAAGCCGATTTGGTTACACAGCGTCGCGGTACTCTCGATAAACATTATTCTTCTTGTAATAAAATATCAGCTTGTAATTAAATAGATGAAAAGTTTTTGATAATGCGACATATAGAGATTTTTTTTTTGTGCCACGAATGTTTACTTCATGATATTATTAATTACACAAAATCGAGTATCACACTCAGTGACATTATTAATACCAAAATAAAAAGTTAATTCATTTTTTGTTTCGTTCATTACTTAATTTTAGGGTTAATTTTTTTTTTTACTGATTTATTAAAATTGGAGGAATCTTTAAGAATTCATTTTATATACTAACTACAACACCGCGGCTCAGCACGCATTTATTAGCTCAGCACGTGGAATTTTATTTTAAAAGGGTAACTGACAGACAAATCAACGCATAGGTAGCCAGCCAAACTTCTAGGGCTAGAACCGTAAAAATTGCATACGGGTTCCTTAGATAACCAACCCCTAAGATAGTGAAAAGTTTGAATGTGTAGTTCCAGCGATCTACTACATGAGATCTCACGAATCAGCAAGGAACAAATTTCACGAAATTAATATCTTAACTTTGCCATGATCTAATGTATGCTCGCAAAATTGTAGATAAGCTAGATTTGGTAAGTTAGTATCATAGTTACTAGAAATAACAGGTTTGTCATCCCGTGTTATACTTAGTAGGACCAATAAAAGATTTTTAAGTAATAGTGTAAGGTTATGTAATGTTATCTCTAAACTCATTACTAATCAGTATCATTACTAGTCGGACAATAAGGTCAAAGACCATGTCAAGCAGTTTAGTATCAGAAGATTATTATAGGGTGGATCATTACGTAAATGTTAGAGATATTGGAAGTGACTCTCTCTGTATGCATTCACTACAGTTAATTATTAGTAATTGTAAAAAAAAATGACAGAGTTAAAAACAAGAAAAATTTGATAAAACCGCTTGAGTTTCTTGCCAGCTTCAAACACATTGTGGTTTAAGCTATTATATATATACTACAGAATAGTTACAGAAACAAGTACACATGAACGCGTATTTAGTAGCGAGTGTTCACGCTTTAGGGACATAAATATAGTTTTAAAACTAGTTTTACTTCTAAAATTTTACTAATAAGTACCTATATCTGATTGCATAATTGATTGAATGTATCTCTGACTGTCTGTCTGTTTATGTCCTTTTTACTTGAGAACAATATATCCGATTTACCTGACTTTAAAAAATTCATAGCATGGCTACACAGCCAAAATAACCAACAAGATAACATTATCTGGCCAGGTTATAGGATATATTTTGATACATAAAAAATGTATGTAAACGTTGAATCAATTCGACAAAATACGATTTTGGGGTACTTTAATGGCCTACGCTTAGTAAGCCACATGAGATATATAATGTAAAATTAATGTGCTACATGACTGTAGATGTTAAATAGACCTACAAAAAAGTTAGTGATATGATACATATTTGTCTATCTTGTAAGGATTACTAACAATAAGCATTTTGAGCTGTAACGTGTAGTAGTAGGACTTTATAGCTAAAATTGAAACGCGTAAATACGATAAGCGCGTCTATATGTATATTTGTATAATTGAACGTCGTGTCATAACGAATAGCATTATGAGAGTGAATTTTTACGACACGAGTATTCTTCGATATGGTGCCAGTCGGAATGGTGACTGTCATTGCTTGCTAAACCTCTTGTTTTATTGTGGTGAAGATAATCACACTCTATGTTATTCGCCACATGACATCGAGTGGGAATATTCAAAGAATTATAACTTCGACGCCCATACAAGCGCATTCACTTTTTTTATATTTTACTTCAGATCCCAAGCAATAACGAAAAACAATTTTTTGAAATATTCGCTGAAGAACGATGTACACAACCATCATCAAAATCACTTATCAAGTTCATGGCGGATGTCGACGGAAGAGTCAATTTCTTTCAAATGTAAGACTTTAACCTGACTTCTCATCATGCATCAGGCAATTTCCATATAATATTAGTCTAAAGGAAAAGTTACGTGACTAGACACAGGATTATTACCAATAACCAGCTCCCATAAAAACCATCAAAAATATTTTGAACTTATCCCTGTAATTACATTTTTTTTTAATAGCCTATCTACAATACTCAAATTAATTTAAATTTATTACGTACATCGCTTAAATAATTGATTTTAGATAAATTTTAGAAAAAAGAATCATCGGAAAGCAATTATTAGTAACTACTCAGAAAATGCAGTTATAGGGTTGAGTCCAAAATATTTTTTAAGGTCTTAACATGAGCTAGCTGTTGGCAATAATCCTAAATCTAGACTGCGCAAGTTTTATTAATGTCCTTTGTTCACATTACAAAGGATGTATTGTTTACATCATAATTTAAACATAAAAGTTGTAAGGCATAAGGCACTTTGCTTATACGCGCAAAAGGTTTTGTTAAGAATCCAGATAATTATATTAATAAAAATAATTTTGTCTTTGTCTCTAAAACTTTGTCTAGGTCAAAGCCAGGACCTAACATCCTCTTGTGAGTAAAGGAAATTCATAAAACTTGCGCGGTCCAGACCTATAAAAGCTGTCAATTGCCTTCTGTACGCTATTATTTCACTGCGGTGCTGTTAACCAACCTTATAAATCTTAATCGTTTCTCGACTAGGTATTTAATTCATCTACAACTTTCACTGTGAAAGTACCTATATGTAGTTACCTAGGAAAATTAAATTTGTACATACTGTTATAAATAATTATTTTTTATATCAACAGGTACGGAATTGATTGTAGCTTCGAGATAATGTTCTTAGGGACCGTTCAACACCATAGAAACAATAGACTCGCAACTTTACTATGCAAGTACTCGATAGAAGTCACAAAGAAACTTAAAAGCGGTCCTATAGCTACAATCACTGTTCAAGATCTAGGACCAAAATATTCTCATATACCGCCACGAGAGATTACAAGGAATTATCCGAAGATATGTCAAGCGCTATTGACTTCAGTCTATACACAGAAAATAGGGAAATCGTTGGGTTTTACTGTACATTTACGAGTTTCCTTCGAGGAATTTGTGTACAATGAAAAAAGTTACGCTGAAAGAATAGGGTCTGATCCCTTTTGTGAGGCGGTAGCTATGAAAGTTTATTAGGCAGTAGATTTGCTTACAGGAGAACCGCGTAGAACTAGCTTCTATTATACTTTTCCTGACCGATGTAATTTATTCCGTCGTAACTTTTCATTCAAGATTTAATACATCACATGAGTCATCAGTAAATTAATAAAAAAAAAATCATATAAACCTATCCATTTAGTTTTATTTCCAAATAGCCTAGCTCCGCAGGTAGGTTCTGTCGTTTTTAAAAGTCAATAACTTGATCACAGCGTTACCCAAAATAAGAATTACACACATGGAACGTTCAAATGGTAAATTACTTATGGTCTTGAGTTCACAAAAAATTATATAGAAATAAGTATTCTTAGTTTTTTAATATCTTCGAATTTTCTGGGTAATTTTTTCAAATTTTTTTGGCTTAAAAATTTTATACCTATAATTACTAATATTAAAAAAGGAATGAACGAATTCGCTCAGTCGTTCTCAATTGATGCGCTTAGAAACGAACAGCATTTCATATTTATGTAACTATATAGATGATCAGTGATATGTAGATTAATTTAATAGAGAATTGTAACTAATTTCGTATTCTGAAGGGCTTTTAGTTCTGATATTTTAAACGCACTTCTGTAGTATATGCGTATTAAGTAAGATCAATGATTAATTTTAACTAATAATACAATAACTTATTTATATAATAATAACAATTAAAAAGCATAATAAAGTGATGTCATAAGTATTTTGAATGATGTACAAATTAACTTGAATTTAGTAATAGTTAATAATTTGAATTATCAAGTAATCTGAAATTTTTAACATTAATTATTATGTAGATTTACAACAGTTTTTAAAATATTTAATATTTTTATAATTTAGTTTAATAATTAAATTAACCTTATTGAGTTCTGAGCGGGATTTTAATCGGTCATGTTGTGTTTTTGGCGGGATCTTGAAGTGACATGTTGTGGTTTTTATTTTTAATTCAATAACTTAGGTTTTTGACCCTATATTATATAATATTGGTGGCGTTTTGCGTGATATAGTTTGGTTTTTGTGCATAAGTGAAGTGGATTATAAATATAAGCTGAAAGCATTCATTCTGAGATCCCACAAAAATTTCCTAGAAAGTTCTAGTTAGGATTCTAAATCGTCATAACACATGACAATATAATTCACTCGATAATGGCAGTAATGGTCTTCATTAAAGAGGACCGGTTGCCAAGTTAGGAAGAAGAAGAAGAAGAAGAATCGGTCATGTGGTGGTTTTTATTTTAATAAACTTATGCTATTTGGCCCGATATTATTTAATTTGGTGACATTTTACTTGATGTAGTTAGGTTATTGTGTGCAAGTAAAATGGAAAAAATAATAACTACGAAGATGTATTTTGAGTTGCCTCTTAAACTTTCTGGACAGTTTACAAGCCACCATCTTGTTATACCGTTATTTGAAGATTAGAAAAATATTCTATTCACGTGACGTTGGTAGAATTGTGAACGGGTACAGTTGTCATTAAATAAAAAGAAGAAGAAGAAACAAACTTATTATTAATTCCTTTTCTATTTGATAATTATTTTATCAAACATAAAGAGTTCTAATAATGTAAATTCTTAAGTTTAATCTAATAAGTACCTAAATAAATAAAACAACACTCGGTGACCAATAGAATGATCGTTTCGACATAACACGACTAAATCCACGTTGAATTGGAATGAATTAACAAGAACCAATTAACTCCAAGTCGGACGGTAGAATTAGAAATGTCGTGCATAGCAATCCCGATCAGACCAAGACAGGGTTCGTAATGACTGAACTAATTGTAGTCCTTATTGATTACTAAATAATAAATACCAGTGGTCGTGTAGTGGGCGAAATTAATCCGTAATTCATTACATTTTGACTACAAACTGCACTGTTATTAAGGTTTTTTGTCAAAGAGTTTACCATCATTGAAATCCTACGAAATTCACAGTTCAAAACTTATTCGTTCAACCGGACCGGCCAGTAGGTTATTATTTGTTAGCAACGATTTAAAATTCTTTAGCGACAATCTATATCTACTCTGCGCGACTATTTGTGCACAGAATATTATGTGTTTGACATTACATGTGTGAACGTAAATAATGAAAGTTTTTATGTCATTTAATTTAATGCAATTGTAGCATATACCTATTATATATAAATTTTAGCTTTCTGCACTTTTCCCATACAAAATAACTATGCCAAATCTCACATTATCCTTTGCGCGCAATGTGCAGAAAAAGGAGTATAAAGTTTCACGTATTAGTATATAAGTATTTATATTCATGAATTTATGATGTTATATAGTTGATCATCACCTATAGGTATATTATATACATTTAAGAAGTACTGGTAAGAAGCTATATCTAGTTACTTTAAAAAATAATGGTGAGAAGTAAATACTGTAATCTGATACAATTATTTAGCATTATATATAATACTATTACTGGAATAAAATATTACCATATAAAATAATTTTACGATTAGATGTACCCATCTGAAAAATATTCCTGTGTGAGAAAATTAAGACAAACAAACATATGGCATGTAAATTAATGGATGTTTAAAGGCCTCGACAACAACAAAAGAAAAAGCTCTTTCTAGGTTCATTGTTTTACTATCTGAGTAAATATCCCTATACGATATGTTATGTTTATTGCTAATCATAACTATTAACAACTTAAATAGAATAAAATATTCGTTGCTTGATACAGCCGTCGCGCGTCGTAGGCGAACTAGAATCAATTAACAGGAAGCAATTTGCTCAAAGTTGAATGTGGTAGAGCGATGCGATTAGAAACGTCGAGCCACCCTGAGTGGACCGAGACAGGCCAAATAATGACTTGAATAACAATAATCTACATTTCGAAATAGTCCACGACCACGATCGAATGAGGATTGATTTCAGTAAAATTACTAGTTTGAAATAAATTACTGCCATGTTTTAATTTTGAAAGTTCTACTTCTTTAGGCGCGTTTAGTGTTCTGTGATGATAATGACGTTAGCCATCAATGATAAAAATGATAATTCATAATTACTGACTTTTATTTTTTAACGCAATTAAAAAAAGTCACGACAAGAATTTATATTATCATTATTGATGACTATGTAATAGGCATGCGGATAAAAAAAAATTAGCGATTTTTTGTGTTTTGTTATGCCAAAAAAATATCTTATAACACGCATACATAAGTACTTACATACTTTTTTTTGCAAAAATCCTCGACTTTAGTGTTTTAATATTAAGCACAAATAAATATAAACCTTTGAATAAATAACATACCTAGCGTACCAAAAAAGTATCGAATATTTTATGTTAATAAATAGCAGAACACAATAATCAGTGAGTAATGGAAAATCATTGTTCGACATGGCTGGATGGAGACGCCGCGCCGTGGAATTCGCATTAACAAGGATCAATTTGCTCGAAGTTCGACGATGCAATTAGAGATATCGGTCAATTACGACTCGAGGTAAGCTTAGTAGTGATAACAATAACAAATTGTTGCTTAATCATAAAATTATCGTGTTTCTATTGTTTTATGAAATTAACTAATTGGGTACATATATTAAAAAGCTAATTAAACATCTATAATAATAACAAAAATAGTTAAAGTAGGTGACACGTATTATTTTGCTTCTGTGACATTGTTTTTTTTTTAAATATAAGTAATTATATATAGTTTTAAAGCAATAGAATTCCGATATTTCAGTTCTACAAAAACAATGGAATTATTATAATAATTAACTAAAAATCAATAACGTTTTAGTCGAACTGTATGGAAATTAAACATCAGCGCTTTAGAACCTTAGTATTTTAATTCGAATTTATTATTAAAAGCTGATGAAATCTATTAAAGAACCGTAATAAACGTAAGTTAAAACAAAAATAACTAAAATGTAATTTCGGCCTCACCTCTCTTAGACGTGTAAAAATATACCGATTTATTAGATATTAAAAAATAATATTTACACAAACAATATTCTACACATTCGTCGTTGCAAATGAATTGGATGTTACATATACATACTTATATAAAAATTTTTACATACTTATGTTTTCTAAAATATTATGTACTACTTATACGTCAAATAGTCACAAAATAAAGCAAAGAAGTATGAAAGAAATTATGGTATGAACTACAATAAGCGTTTACTTAGAATTTTTATTACCTACTCCGATCAATGATATTTTATATATATATAGATGCGTAATTAAACTATACATACAAACTACAAATAATGCTTTCAGTTATATAGTACGCACAAAAGGGAAATAATATGCAATACCATATGTTATTTTTGCTGTTAGAACAAAATGAATGTATATTCTGAGCTGTATTGATGTGCAACCATGGCACTGAATAATACGTGACTAAGAAAATGTCAGGCAATTCACATTAATATTGATTTTAATATTTCGAAAATAGAGCGAGGGTAACGCAATCTACACTTATAAAAACATTTTAGACTAGGATACTATTGTTTGTGATGTATCGATTCGTATTATTACCGTTATAACATTTATAAAAAATAGCCGATATTAATATAAATAGGCAATAGAGGCAGTGTATTGAATAGTCGATTTCGACACGACTTTTTTGTCAAAGAATATGCTATACAATTATTAAAATAACAGCTTTTTACTAAATGCATATGAAAATGTATATGGTACTTATAACAAAACAACAAACATTAAAATTTTTGTTTATCCGTCTGTCTGTTTGATCAGGTTAATCTCCGAAACGGTTGCACCAATTTTGACAGGACTTTCACTGACAGATAGGTGATGTTTTAAAGAGTAACTTAGGCTACTTTTGTTTTAGAAAAAGAATTGGGGTTCCGTGAAAATAGAGAAATCTGGTCATGGTGAATCAATTTGGGCGCTTAAATGGCTTACGCTGAGAAAACCATAAGAGATATTTGCAAATAATGTACTTACTACATAATTGTAGATAATATAAATACCTACAAAAAAGTCGGTAAGAGCATATGTCTGTCTATCTTCTAAGGATCACTCACAATAAGCATTTTTTAAATAACCCGAAGCGGGGGTAGCCTTAATCGCGTGTGTATCCAATCGACGACATTCTGAAGACCACGCGTGCGCAGCCGTGTGCTCAGGTAGTTGCTTATAAAATTAACTATATTGGTAATTTGTCCTGAATAGTATGAGAATAATAATATGCAATAGCCGAATAAAAATTATGCGTGTAGCCTTTACACGCGGTTGAAGTAAAACTTCTTTGAATTCACAAATTTTTTCTTACCGTGCCCAAAGAAGTTTCACTTCAAATATTATGCATGTAACGTGTGGTTGACTTGAAACTTCTTTCAATTTGAATATGAAAAGTGTACATTTTAATCGCATCGTAATCGCAGCGTATCGTTCGGAACATAACGTCACGCCACATACATTTTTCCTTCCTGTATCTAGAAGTTTCACTCAAAAAATTAAACCAATCAAGTACCATTTTAGCAGAATAATTAAGATTTTATAATTATTATCTCCTATTCTAAAGTTGTCAATAATTGAAAAACTATCGGAATTTAATTATTCCTTTTAAATTGAATACTCGAAAACAACAAATAGTTTTAATGGTACAGACGTACAATCAACTGCATAAATAACTAACAATACCGTCAATTGCTAGTTAATTATTTTGACATACAATCAGCATTGAAGTATGTGGGTAATTAATGAATATGACAGTATCATAATTATACAAGTACATAATTATGTAAAGCTAGCTGTATGCACAAAACGTGCTCGGGCATTCTAAGTTCTTAGAATAACAAAATGTAGTTTTACTTAAAATTGTAAACATAATAATGTTATATTTAATTTAATTTTAAAGTCTCAGTAAAAAATTCATATGAGAAGTATTTCTTATCTGTTTGATAATGTATCACTGTTAAATTTAGACATTTCTGAAAGGTAAGTCCAAAAATATTTGCTTCCACTTTGCATTTGTAAGCTGTAACTAAAATGCTTAATGTAGCTTTATCTTAATTTTATTAATGTTTTTCATGAGTGATTTTTTATAGTAAGTACTTTTAAAAATCTATTGTTGCATTTTTGCTGTTGGTGGGGCGTTGTCTAATGCACGCCTGGCATAGACTTGTGAAACAACTCCCTTTAGGCTTAGCTTAGTACCATCTTCGGCCATATCTTACCTTAATATCAAATGAAATTGTGTTAAAATGCTAAACGCCTAAATAGAATTAAAAAAATAGTTTCAATAGTAAATTCAAAGTCTGTTGAAATAACTAATATACGCTTTACTGTATGTATCTAAATAGGCAGGCTTTGTGTATCTAAATGTGCTAACACGGGTAATTTAATAAATTAAATAGTAATTTAAAAATAGTATAAGTGTATCCTTTAGGAGTACACGCGAATGACGTGAATCTTTGTATTTAAATTTGAAAATATACATTTTAGACTATTAAGTACCGTTCGTAACGTAACACGTCACTTAACGAAAATATTTCCTTACTGTGCCCAAAGAAGTTTTACTTTAATAATTGTTTAAAGATCAACATTCAACATCGCATGAAAATTATACAAAAAAAGTGTGTGCAATTACTTTAACACAATAAAAAAGGCAGTCTATAATCATTGATGACTAATTAAATCATCATGTCGCACTTCCGTCACATGATCTGCGCGCAGCTTACAACTTTACCCTCTACTAAACACGGCAGAACAAGTACAACTAAAAAAACAAGTGTGCAGTTCACACGTGGTAGTAGTGAAGCCTTCAGAAAACATAAAAATATCTTCATTAAAATCTCTTTTTACTTTTTCCGTTCTTACTGTAGATATAGCAGTGCGTATAAGTATGGTCGTCACACCACTAGGCTAATTCGAGGATGGTCATACTTGTGAAAATCAGGGTTTGCATTAACCGTATTTAATGTATTATATCTCATTCTCTCGCAAGTAAAATGTATGAGTTTGTCTCTTTTTAGTGTCGCTTTTTAGTTTCATCGCGTTGCAAATCACAACAGTACTAAAGAAGTTTTCACTTCAAAAAGTTTACAAAAGGAAAAGTTTCTTATTGTAATTCGGTAGGAAAACACGATAAATATTGCAATATTTATAGTCGCAAGACAGAAAGAAAAATGTGGCCCTAAACAATGGCAACACAAAAGTTTACCAATTTTCTACCCGTATATACATCCGTTGGTTACCGATCCTTTGAAATTGATCCTCTTTGGGATTGTTTGCGAACTGCTTCGCGATGTAATGATCAATTACTGTGAGAATTTGCATTGTAGTAGATACGGCTTTTGTACTGTATTTTAATACTTTTCCGTCATTTGTTTTATATTTTCCTTGAGCAGAGTTTGTATTTTAATATACAAACATTATGATGCAGTCGTAAACGAGGTGGAGATAGGAAACTGTAATTTTATTTTCTCTATCGAGATATTTTGCAATGTGTATTAATACTGGAGTTTAGAGATGGCATAGTATGAGTTATTAATAATTATGATAATTAAATTGAGATTCGTTCCAAAGTAATGGTATTACTATTTATTAACTTTCTAAGGTCTCTCTACAAGTATTGATTAATGTAGCAGGATTTTAATGAAGGAACGAAGAAATTAAATGAAAAATGTGGTGTAAAAGGTGAAATGGCAATAATGGGTGGTAGGGCTGTACAGCTCGATCGAGTCCTGACCACCATACACATGGAGAAAAACCCATCATTCCCTTTTGTGCATCTCGTTTTGGGAGCTGCCGGTGCTAATCAAGTTTTTGTTTAAGCAGGCCAACATAACAACAGTGACTGGCGATGGATTGTTGATCTCTTATGTTTGCCACCGTTTTTAGATTGTACTGTGCTTACCATTAGGCACAGATCCGTCATTTTGCTGTGCTATTATGAAATAACTAGCCGTGCCCCACGGTTTCACCCGCGTTAAAAAAGTTTCATATACATTTTGAACCTCTGTTACATGGTTTTAGAGGTTGATTTCGAACTCAAGTGGGCCGCTGCAAGTACAATGTGGTTAAATAGGGGTTTAAGCAAACAAAACAAAGCCCTATGTGACTGCGGTGTCACCCAAACCATGGCACATCTCTCTGGCTCTCGGGCCCTCTGTGTCCCTATTCCTGCACATTCACTGACCTATCGGTAGCCTCTTTAAAAGCTCAGGAGGTGGCCAAATAATGGTCAAGTTCAATTTAAAACCATCATCGACAAGGAAAGAAGAAGGATTGAATTTCCAAAAGTATGTTCTTAGCGAATGCCTACTTCATAATAACTATCTATCTGTGTGGCAAATTTTAGCCCAATTCGTGAGTGAGTGAGTTAATGGTTTGAGTTGCTGTGTGTTGATAGATTAGTCAGTCACGTTATTCTATCTATACTAATATAATAAATCGGAAAATTTTTTATTTGTTTAAACACGCTAATCTCTAGAACTACTAGTCGGATTCGAAAAATTCTTTTTGTATCTGATAGCCAGACTCACGAGATATAGTATAGGCTATCTAACATTAGGTTACAATTTTCAGCTAGCCTTATATTGATTTTTGTTACGTAAGTCGGAAGTGGAAGTGTTGCCGAACTGCTTTATCCGCTTGCGCTCGTGTTATCGTTAATGATACGAAAATACAATGTTCTACAAAAATATTGGTCCTTAGTATATAAAAAAAGTCAGCGATAGCATATGTCTATCTCTTAATACATAAACCACAATAAACTATTTTATGATAAAGATTTGTTAAAAAATTAAAAAGTGATTTATAAGCATTATTTTTACTCATTACACATTAATCCTTACGAACAAAAGTTACTTCATCATAAAGACAATTTTATATTATTATTATAATATACTATATATTATTTGGACACACAGTTTAGGAGACAATGAAAAATTTAAATAATTTGTATTTGCGGGAAGAACAATTATGATAGACTACACAGGTGTGCGTTGGCGGCGCGGTGTATGTTAGATAAAATTAACACGGGTGAAACTGTGGAGTACAGCTAGTTAAATATATTTAGACTACATAATTGCCGTATACGTGTAAACCCGTGCATATCAATCGAGAACCAGGATACCCTATCTGCATTTTTAGATAAATTTACCTATAATATGTTCATAATCTAATAATATGTTTTTATAAAAACCACAGTGGTCTAAAGATTAGATCAGTCTGTTAGTTTAATGCAACGTACTGCTCAAAGTTGAAGCTAAAATTTAAAAAAATGGGGGAATAGAATTTCCATTGTATTATATGTATGTATCCTATGAATTTAATGAGTGAAGTATTTGGAAGGCGCGGTAACTATGGCAACCAATACGCACTAGGGGGAGGTTTAATATCCCCTGCACCATTTGAATTTCAAGAGCTATGCAAAGTGAATCCGATCTGAGAGCCATTGACGACGGTATAATATAGTTTAGTAAGTAGGGATATCATCATTTAGCTTAATATTTGTCTTTTGCGGTTTATTTAAAGTTATTGTGAGAGGCATATTTCTGAAATAAAAACAATTAGGATTTGATAGTTTATGAAATCAATTGAGGCCACGATTGGCCTTGCTGCTTTTTCGTTAAATTGTCTTTTAAACATATTCATAATCTAAAAATGTGCTTTTATAAACCACAACGGCCTAAAGCTATGTAAGCGACACTAACATAAATAGCGGCATACTAAGAACGGACTGCCGTTCTCCCGGAACATATGAACATACATAGGTCTTCTGAACTCATAACCCACCTTTTGGTTTCGCCGTACTTGGATAAAAACGAACAAAATATATGCCTTGACGCAATTAGTAGAACTTCGAACATATTACAATCTGCGAATTGACTGTGTTTTTTTAAATTAAAGTAAATTATTGAAAAATATTGGTGTATATATTAAAAGCCTAAAACACTACAAATCTGGAAAAGTAATTATTTATTTAATTTTCCCTTTAAAAAATTAATATTTTTTTTACTGTGAATCACGTGATTTGAAACGCCGATTAGAACACTTGACGTCACCATTCAGGAAATATGAACGTTAGAAGACACTTGCGTAAGTTGTCACATTTCCCATTGTTATCATATAAAATGACATATAAAGTGAATGGTGATGTCACGGGATCATAATGCCGTGTTTTTATGGCGTATTTTTTATTTAAATAAAAAAATAGTTATAAATCAATTATGTGTATGAATGAAATAAAAAATATTTATAAATATTATTTCCAACATATAAAGTGTAAAGCAATTTTCCAAAAGTTGTTAACTCCCGGATTAGCAACAGACTGATCTTGTATTACGATTTTTTTTCTATATCTCACATAAACCTCTCTGTTCGTAGTAGTTAGTAATTAATATTTTTGCTAAAGTAATTTCAAAGGACGGCCTGTAAACTCGCTAAGGACTCAGTGACCCAAGAAAATATAAGTCTTTACGATCGTATCGTAAAGTAAATAATATCACTGATCCCGAAAAAAGATGTCTGTAGCGTAACACGGCGCTTATTAAACCGCTTTTATAGCTTATTTAGGTTTTATGACTGATTTTATTTCATTTTTTTTTTCTCATATACCCAAATGGGCACTTATCTAAATAGGTGTCGGAGTAGTGAATATTTATTTTACTTATAATATTTCTTTAAGTTTTACAAGATTTTTTGATGTGAAATATCTAATGCGTCGTGTCAGACCGGTTTTGGGGTGGCGACGATTCAGGTCCAGGATTTCAAAAATAGAAACATAGGCATCGAAAATCAGAATTTCGATCTGATTTTCGTTTTGCAGGGTAAAAGATCTCAATTCAAGTATATCCAGTAATCAAGCGTAGTGGTAGAGATCGCTAAAATAAACCCCTCACAGTGATTTTCTTTTGGTTTGTCGCGTTTAGGGATTTGTATGTATATATTCTGTAATCAAGCGGAGTGGCAGGGGTCACGACCACCATTCACATAGTAAAACATTCCTTTAATAGTATTCATTAATTTTTTCTATATAACATAGTTCCGATGTTTCGCATCTGCCAGGCGTCATTCTAGATGATTCTATACGAATCCTGATTTCAAACATGATTAGACTTTTTTATTTATTTAAGTATATCATAATAATTTTTTTAATGTACATTAAGTTGATCTATTTCATATTAATATTATACAATTTATAACAAACACTGAAATGTGATCAAAAAGATTATACTTACTTAATCGTTTCCACGTTTACCTAAGCATAAGTAAACTACGTTTTCTGTAAGGAAAATAAATGAAAACATTTTTTCCCATGCGTCCTCACGTTGCTTAAATAAAAGGAAAGTTTTTTCCAATAGAATGTAAATAACCCTCCCATCTGACAACCTCAAGGGTTTGAAAGCAATCTAGGGGTTTACTATTTCTCTTTTGAAACCAACACACAAAGCAATTGTTGCCGGTTATTGCCATCAGTTGAAAATAGGTAGCTATTCGCTATTTTGAACTGTAGTTATTTGCTCTTTTCATATCAACATGTGGGGTGAAAATGGTGCAACGATGATTTGAGTATTTATTTAAGTACATTGACTTACAGTTTTTATTAAACAATTAAAATAATAGAAGTATCAAAGTATCATAAACCTTGAAATTTTAAATTCTGTAGAAAGTATCCAATTCACCTGCTGAATAAAAATAGGGTAAATGGTAAAAAAGGGTAATTAAGTATTTGTTTACTTAAACGAATTATAAAAGAGTATTCATTAATGTTGTGTCCCAAATAGTTTTCATCCACCAAGTCGTGGTGGTAGAGAAGTTTAGATCGGCGGAATATCGATTCGATGTCCGCAAGTTCGGACCCCGGGACGTAATAAAGAATTTTTCGGAATTCGCGTACATTTATTAATTGATATTGGTATCAGTATTAGGCTGACGGTGAAGGAAAACATCGTGAGGAAACCTGAATGCTTGAGTAATATTCTTTTAGTATCACTGTATATGGGGAAAAATATAGAACTGTTGATTCCTCGGGTCTGAAATCGGCAATACATCGTGAATTAACGTGTTGGCGAGTTATACTGTTATAATAGACCACACCCCTACACATTACTGTCTTAATACCACACATTATTAGTATATATGTATAGAATAAAACCTGTAAATATTTCGCCATCTAAAAACCGTAAAACTACACTCCAACTTTAGGGACCATGCAAAATGAAAATAAAGTTACCTCAACCCCTAACTGTCGATATGCGCAACTAAGCGCTTCAACCCTCCCCTCCTTAATTCACGGCCATAAATTTTTCTACACAGCCGGCCAACGTGACCTCGTATATCCCTAAATACCTGTAAAATACAACGCCAATATTGGTACATTCAGTATAAATACTTATTTATGGAACGTAAACAGCTTGTATTTTACGTGACCGCCCAAGACAGAGCGAGAAAGAGAGAGAGAATAATTTCAGAACGAAATTACTGTTTATACTTTACTTTTAAAAGAACCTATATTATCTCTTCGCTAATTTTATCCATAATAATAATCTGAATAATAAACTTAAAGAAGGGATACATCTCTGCACTCCGAAACCGAAAATACGGATTAATACACAGAATAGTATGTATACAGAAAAAATATACATTTTACTTATATATACCATAATATACACACATTTGTGTGTATATAGATAGATAGATATATGCGAGAAACTATATATAAAGTCGTCCGAATACAATTCATATATTTCTTTCTTTTAAAATTAGTAAGAAATCTAAGTCCAGACTATGAAAGGTAGAGAGAGACCAGGAGTGCCATCTCTATGTATGAAAAATTGTCCATCGAAAAACATCAAACCAGGGTATCACCATGATAACAAGTTCGTACATTTTAAATAAAGCGCTAAAAGTTACAATTTTTTAATTTTTACCCACTTGGTCAACTTTTAACTTTATAATCTTTTCCATTATTGTTCAGTTCTTTTATTATCAGTGAAATCTGTAAAAACAATTATAATTTCCTCTTCCTACGGTAGCCGCATTTTGTTGGGTTTTTGAATTGTTATTTGCTGATTACAACCGGACACTTTTTCAGCTTGCCCCCCATATAAGATGTTTCTCCTTACATCTACCCTTTCATAGTCCAGACCAAGAGTCTGCAGGACGGGGGGCGGGGGGCGGTAATAATAATACATTCCATTAATTACTAAGTGGGTTAACTTTAATGTTACACAACTAACAAACTGGTTAGTATATATATGGTAATGAATTATGTCGACACTTCGCGTTACGAGATCAGCCATTTGAATTTTGATTTGTATGCTTATGACGTGTTATTCAATATGCAGATGGCAGGATTGAAAGATAATCATTTAAGAGTGGTTGCCATTGTTGTTAGTCAAAGTAGCTTTTGTAATACAATATCATATAGCAATTAAAATAATAAGAATATGAATTTTCTACGGCAATCATCATCATCGTGTCAGCGGGAAAAATGCATACATTGTTACTATGACTATAGCCGCATATGACAAACTGCCTAAATAAAGACAAAATTTCAAGTTGTTAGGTAAAATAGGTCATTTTGATGTCTTATAGAACAATACAATATGTAAGGTGAGCAGCAACGTTACGTGTTCTCCCTTGACGAGGGTGCCTCATTTACATTCAAATGTTTTTCTCGGGTAAACCTTTGAAATGAGAATTTTTCTTTTATAATTTACAACAATTTGGAAGTTATGTGTTTTGTTTATGTAACAGTTTTCTTCAGTCGGATATTTTTGTGTGAAGCCCTTAATCTAAAACACATTAAACTATAAAATTTATATTAAAAATGATTATAAAATACCTTTTATGTAATTTTGTCGCACATGGCTTCACTCGCATTTAGTTTAAGATTTGTATAGCTGCTAGTACTGGGCTTTTAAGCTTTTAAGTTTTTAAGAATCAGTGCTTCCATGAAAAACGAACGAACTGTTTCTTTATATCAATATCAAGTTTTAAACTTAATAGTCAAACTTAATATTTGTAGTCCGAGTGGCACGTTTTGATAGAACAAATCTATAACCATTGTTATAAGGATTATTATTGAATGAACTACTGTTCATTACGGTTTACTAACTGTTACAAGAAATTACTTTAAATTTGGAGTAATGAATAAGCTACAATGAATCTTATTACTAAACCTATATAATACAAATTTGGTTGTTAAAGAAAAAACAAAAATGAAGGAACGATTAAGAACAGGATTTTTGGTTAAACGTCAAATTTTCGTTTTTCAAGTGAAAACTTCTTTAGCATCATTGTGATTTGAAAGTTCATGAAGCGAAAACGCGAATGAAACGAAAAAGCCAAAGCGAGAGTAAAAAGAGACAGACACATAAATTGTTAAGGCTTAACGTGGGAGAAAATGAGATAGGAAAGTTTTAGGTAATGTTAAAATGGCGCAAAAGAGGTTTGTTGCCACGCAATAGTGAATTTTATTACCTCATCAAAAAGGCACGAAACAAAAACTTTTTAGATAACACTTAGTACATTCTGTTACTGATTGGTATAGTGTAGGTTACCATGGATATTTCAAATGTACATTTATTTAAAATGATATAGTGAATAGTGATTGTAAGTACTTGTATGTACATTTTCATAAACTTTAAATTAGTGTGTATTTGATCATTTCTGAATTACAAAAAAACATAGATGTGAAAGTTTCACTTCAACCACGTGTGAATTGCACACATAATTTTTTTGTTGTTTTGATTTGAAATTTAAGGTAAGTTCAGTAGAGTTTGTTTTCGAACTTAAGAAAAAAAAACCGTTTTTTTTATAACCGTTTCTAAAAACTATTCCTTGAGTGTTAAAAGTGGTTCGTTTCGTTTTACAAAAAATCAGAATCGACCCAGCACTAATAGCTGCTGACAGAAATTTACTATTCAATAAAGCAAACTTCTTTGGTTATTAATGTTATTATACAGTGTGGTGCTAAAATTACCAGGCTTCTATTCGAACACGCTAAAACTTTCTTAACCTCCTTTACTTTTTTACTATTATGGATAGGATTTAAAAAAACGCCGACTTTTTCATTATTTGTTTCAAAGAGTTACCAAGTTTCAAATAAATCCGAGCCGAAAAATATGATTTCCCATAGAAATTTTGTCACTCACTTTCAAACCCATAGGAGTTGAATTTTGGGAAGTCCCTTCTTAAACGATGCATACAATATAAGATTAGACCCCTCCTTAAATTTCACGTTTATATTCTGTTTCTACAGGGCGTTGATGCGTTGAATCTTTTATATTATACTATATCTACTTGGGCTAGTAACGTGAAGATTTGCAAGCGAGTTCCTTTTACTGTATAGGAGCACTAATAAGGTTTTTGGAAATTCATCCACTAAAGTGGTGAAAGGGGAATGAAACTTTGTATGAAAATTCGTCAGTTATGAAGAAAAACTTATAAAAATTGGAATTTATACATTCAGTTAGAATGTAAAATAGAAGTATTTCAAAAAAAAGTAGATGTGTATAAGTACGATCAGTAATACTGTAGAAGTTTTGAAAATCTAATATATTTCTAGATATCAGATAGATTTCAGCATTTAAAAATATAACATCGAGTATGTCTATCTTCTTCACCACAATAAAATAAATAGTTTATTGATAAACTTCACGGTGTAGACTTTCTGTTACAGTTAATAAAAATTCACTCTCATTCCTTTTTTTTATAACTTACCTAATAAATTATAATTCTAAAAAAAGGTTTTCTCTGTACAATTTGTTATAACTCAACTTCAAGCGTCTTATTTTCCGTCGGTCACTTTAAATTTTCTTGAGACACTCGTTACCTGTGACGCGAGGACTCTTATTATAAAATATTTTCTTTTATTATTTTAACTTAATTGCTTCGCACAAACGTAATCTTCTTAAGTGTTCCAAAATTAAAATTTAATTATTTCTAGAACAAAAATTTTTTGCAGATTAATTATTAAAGTAGCATATCTTATGAAACGTTCATACTATTTATTACATAAAACACACATAGTATTCCCTAGTACAACATACTATAGTAGATATATTAATTTACTAACATATACAATATAATATACATATAATGTTATAGTAAAGAGAACATAATAATGGCAAAATATTGTTTCCTTGGTAGTTTGCATTCATATGAAAGAAGGAAAATCTTACTTCATGGATTTTTTTCAGACAAATATCTTCTTTTTTTATAGTACCATGGCAAAATGCCTGATAGTAAGCACAGTACAATCCAAAAACAGTAGCGACCAGCATGAGATCTACAATCATCTACTACCATAACACTATAATCCAGTCGCCGCTTTCATGCCGACCTGTAAGCCTCACGGCAGCTACACTGCATGAATATACTGGCTGATCTCGAAACACGCCAAACTGTAGGAAAGTCACTATGACGGGTTTCTCACAATGTGCATGGAGGTCGCGAACCAATCGGAAACAGATACCTACTATGCCGAACCTATCGGCATTATTGGAAAAAATATTTCATAATATTAGGAGTACCCTTTTTTATACTATGGATAGGCTTGCGTTTGACCACTATCTCGCCTGATCGTAAGATGTGGACTACGATGGAGTATGCTTGCCTAGAAGCTACTTATTCACTCGAGACTTGAAGATAGCCATGTTATAATTATCAGGAAATACAAAATACGGCGAAGTGTTCCACTCTTTAGCGGTGTAAGTATGTGGGTACCCTTATGTAATCAATTACTTTGAAAAAAATTGTTTAGCTTATAGGTAGTTCTGTAAAAAAAATTGCACCTTTAGGTAAAGCAAAGGCGTTGATGTATACTAAATATTGTAAAAAAAAACAAATTGTGTAATAAAATGGCGATTTCCGTACTTCCAAGGATTATATTCGTCATTACATACTTTTTCATTTTCATGCGGGATTTAATGGAACAGCATTGAGAAAATTTCTCCTTATAATTGAACAATTATAATCTACTCCCCTGACGAGGTGAAGTTCTAAACATAATTTGTGTTCAATATACCTATGTTCAAAGGCTGAATTTATCGTTTTAACGTTTAATTAACATCGAATATTCCTATAAATTGAACTTGACATTTAATTTAGATAGTATTGACACTCCTTTACTATTTCATATTACATTAAACAGACATGATTTATTCGTAAAATATAAATTTATAAAATACATTCAATAATAAGTCTAGCATAAAATTGCTATCTTCAGTAAATCAAAAAGTAAAAATAAAAGAGAAAACAGTTTATTTCATTCTATTTCACAATATCAAACAATTACTTCGTGTCAATACCTTGACATATTTCATCAAGTCTTAAAGATATAGAAAATATAGTAATTGTATTGAATTAGTATCATCTCAACTTCTATTTATGTATAGGTACTTATAAAATTAAAACAGTAAAGGGTCAAAATCTGTACATTATAGATTTTAGAGAAAAAATACTACGGGGGCGTTTACAATAAAAGACAGAAGAAATTTCGACAATTTTGTCACTCTGTCTCTGAGCTTGTAAGCCAATTACGCAGAAGTTACTGAACCGAATTTGATGAAATTTGGTATGTTAATAGTTTATGGTCTGTGGTAACATTTAGGTTGCACGTTTATACATATGAACGTTTGTATGTCATATAAATTGTTTAAGTACTGCATGTATAAAAAAATGTATGTTTGTATATGAAAACTCCAATATATTTTAAATATATAGTAAATGAAGTGAAGTTGTGTAAAATTAATCCAAATAACTTTATCTTCACATAATTTTCAATGGGAGTATACACAAACGCTTGTCATTTACACGGATATTCATAGATGGCGTTTAGTAGTTCTAAATGTTCTGAGACATTACAAGGAAGAAAGTTGATTATAATGACACTAAATGATCATAAAACAATTACAATTAAGATTAAAATTAGAATGAATTTGGTTAATAATAAAATTTATTTTTATAATGATTTTACCTTAGTATGTTGTAATGCTAGATTATTTTTTTTAATTATTTTTTTTCGTAAATGCTGTGAGTAAGTAGCTTGTAATAAATTTGAATATGGCACATTCTCCAAAATTGTGACGAAAGCATGTTACATCGAGGAGAACGTATGTAAAATGTAACCTACGATAGGTACTGATTTTCTCTTTTCGAAATAGAGTTAGAAGTGTTCTATTTTGGGCACTGAAACATATGTACTTGAAATTCCTGAAAAAAAGTGCTTCCCAATTCACATAACCATGTAGTATCACACTGCATGGGTGAGAAGTAATTTGCTTCATTATTGTCATAAATGACGAGTACTTTTAGTATTAATTTTTTTACAGTAAAGTCTAGGACAGTTTACCATTGAAGTATATGAAAATATTTATCTGAACATTTATCTACACATAATTTGTATTTAATCCACTATATTGATTAATAGCAAATTATAAAGCAATGATGCAAAATGCGGTTACTATTTTAGGGCACATTGTCCTTATTGGTAGGTGAAATTGTGGCAAAGAATAAATAAGAAAAAAGTAATATATTATGGAAGTTTGATGTTGATGTGATCAGTTTAACAAATCGTAATAATATAATTATATCTCACATAGCGTGTAGTGTACTTTATCATATTCTGGCAACTATTAATCCTTACAAACGAACAATAGTTCAAATCAAGATACGACAATTCAAGCCGAGCCAACATCAAAGACCGTTAGGTACCTAACGATCATATCGCTCGCTTCCTTAATGGGTGCAATTTTACTATTTCAATCAAACGTAACATTATATGCAATGATTGCTTAGTTTAATAACGCGGTATATACTTATAATAATTTTGGCTATATATTAGGTACAAATTTTAATCGGTATGTGTTATACATAATTATTCATTTTTTGATTGATTTTATATGTGAATTTTGTAAAGCATGCTTTATTAATTTGGACATTTTGATAGGCATATCTATAGGTCATTTATTGGTCGTAGCTTGCGCTAGGCATATTTTATTATATATTTAAATTTTGGTTAGACTTTTTGACTTACATTTTTGTTATCATTCTCAATTCAAACATGACAATTTATTAATTTATTATATTTAGTAAGGTAGCAAATAAAGCACGCAGTGAGTAGCCTTAAAAGGCTAATGTACTGGAAGATGTCTTTACTTTTTAAATATATATTAAATGTAATATTGGCTAGTGGCTATCCATTTTAAGAAATAAATATATATATTAATAAAAAATATAACTTTGAAAACATGGTTTTATTATGAATTTACAGTAAGTATTGTTACTTATAGATTTTCTTATGAAACCTTTTTTAAAGATATTAAATATCATTTAAAAATAATTAATATTTCATAAAGTAAGTCTTAGTATAGTACACCGTGGAATATAACTACTTGTTTCTAGAAGGTGATTTCTAACTACACTATTTTTTTAATATTATTTTATTTGAAATTTATCAAGTACCCATTTTCACTTTACCAGAGTAAACCTCAAAGCTGGCGAAGCTCACTTCCTGATCTAATGCGTAGGGGATAATCAACCCCTTTGCCAGGGTTGAGCCATGTGTATTATTCACGAAGCTGTTTTAAATTGCACCCCAAATATCTTTCAGTAGCGCTCTTAAGAGGTAAGATTCAAGTGTCTATAGATTTATGTAATTCTTATATTAAGTATATGCTTCATTAGCCTAGTGGTCGTAAGCGCGACTGCTATGCTCAAGGTTCGATTCCCAGGTCAAACAAAGTGTAATTGGGTTTTTCCATGAAATTCTCAGTAGCAGCTTCGTGTTTGACTTTGTGCCCGATTAATGTAAATAGGCTCGCCCCTATTACATGGGACCTAAAACATACTTGGCGAACTGTTGGTGTAGGTATATTAGTACACCTCTGCCTAACTCTTCGGGGATACAGGCGTGATGGTATGTTATGTATATCATTAATTTTCATTTAACATAAACATATTACAACTTGTTTTAAAAGGTTTTTAATGCATTGTGTTTTACTAAGATATATACTTACTGATTCAGTATTTTATATATTAAACATTTACATAAAAATGAGTTAAAGGTACAAAAAAGCGAGAATAATAATACCCTTGTACCTCTATATATTTATATAGCTCAAGAGATGTTCTTATTTTGTATTTTATAGCCTATGTTTTAAGGAAGATTAGAGACTACATAACTTCACGCCACGATCCTAAGGTGCGGAGCAGTAACCATGGACGTCAAGCATTCTGACAAGCTTTAAGCAAGTACGGGATGTAATAACAACAATTAACTACATGGGTGCGTTGAGGGGCCGCGGTGGATAGTTAGTCGAATAAATTAAACACGAATGAGTCCGTGGGGCACAGCTCTTTATGTATAAAACTGCATTATAACAATAATACATATTAAGAAAGCGAGTTGTGAAGAGCTAACGATTAATCGTAGTGGTCGTAAAGTGGAAAACATTTAAATTATTAAGTTTTGTTTTTGTAATTCGTATATTTATTGCACTTGCCTTTTGGAGGATAGTGTTGTAGAGTTTTTTTTAAGTAGCAACACTAAAGAGCAGTCAACTAACCTTAACGATGTATAACGTTTCTTTTATCGTGACGTATTAAATAAAGAAATATGAACAAGTTCAAAATCATTTCACTCGCCAATATCCCACATATATATATATCAAAAAATATTTCGAAACTTATGTATCTGCATTTATTTATTTCAATTGGCAACACTATCAGCTAACGGTGAAGGAAAACTTGTGAAATATCCTCGTCGTATATGGGAAAATACAGAACTGTACATTTTTCAACATTTGTAATCGCCAATACACCGTGGGTTAGCTTGGTAATTACTGATTACATCTATACTTTCTCTTGGTAAGAGGACTTAGTTCAACAATAGAACATTTACAGGCGGGTATTGTATTATTACCTACTGGTTGACGCGTGCGAATATGTCGCACATTAAAGAATGTAAACGATGTTACTAATAGTTCTCATGTTAGCTAAACATATTGTTAATAACAGAAACTAATGAAAAAATGTTTTTAACGCAATCCTGAATTTTAAACTATTCGCCTATGTTATAATCATATGCTTTAAAACGATGTTTGAAACATTAATATTGATGAAGAAATAACGGAGATATATCGTTGCTATAAATAAATAATAATTTACTATGAAAATATTTCTTAATTTCTCAAGGAATGTTATGAACATTTTGAAAATATGACGTATCGATCGTTGGAGTATTTGATATTTATTGCTACTATAGTCGAATAGTTCTCAAGTTGCTCTCTTGGCTCCCGCAAACTCATTCCGAATCTGTCGTCAAACTTCGAACATTCCAACTCATGCCAGACAGTTCGCGAACTCGTTATATTGGCTGTTAGACCTCCACTTGTCCTTTTCACACATAAGCTTGAATGATCTAGCACTTTTCACCATATTTCTTTCTATCGGAAATAGCTATAGGCTCGATTAAACGTTTACTTTTTCAAGTGTATAAATAATATACAATGTATGTATGCATTCAAGTATTTTATATATTTTTACATTTATCCATAAAATACTTATGTAATTATGTAATTTAAGGTTTAAACAGGTGACGTTTAGTGAATTGTTAGAGGATCCGAATTCAGCATGAAGGTAAAAAAAACGCTAATGTAACCCAATAAAAAATGTCTACAGATGAATTATGGAAAAGACATGAGAACAAATGAAGTAGATAGTTCAAAGGTCCCGTGACGATTTGTAAATATTATAACAGCTTTCAAACCGCCAGAATTTTCAGTAACACCATATTCCAAAATCATTCGTTAAACTTTTATAATCACTACAGTGTTACTATTTATTCAGATACATATTTATTCAAAAATAATAAAATGATGACTGTATACAGTAGATTAAATTATTTTAATTCATGTTACTCCGGTTGAATTATTTGGAAGGTAAACAAACAGTGTTTATTTTATTCATTTACCTTTGATCTTATTTGAATGTACACAATGTAATTTGTTTTCCAATAATTTATTTAGGACATACACAGCTAGAGGGTTAAAACCCGATTTAATTTATAATTGTTTATGGTGGAGTAGGTTGCAAAGGATATTTGCCTGAAGACAATTTACCTTTTATGTATAACTTATCTGGTACCCGAGACCTCATCTGCGTAAAAGATGTATGAAATATTTTATGATTTCCCTTCTCTAAACATGTCTCAGGTACTTTTACTTAGGTACATATGATGCAAATCAGGCGACAGCTGGTTCCACAGAGTGGTTGTGCGAGGCAGAAAATGTCTTAAGAAACGCATTGTTATGGAACGCAGGACATCGAGGTCATGTGGATGGAATTTACGATTCTGGCACGATGTTCGATGGTGAAATTCAGCAGCCGGGATCAATCCAGACAATTCCTCGGAACACTCCCCATAATAAATGCTGTAGAAGATACAGAGTGAACCAACATCTATACGCAGAGCCAATGGATCAAGACGATCGGAAAGAGCTTGATCGTCAATAACTCGAGCCGCCCTACGCTGAATGCGGTCAAAAGGAAGTAGCTGGTACTGGGTTCTCCCGCCCAGAGATGAGAACAATACTCTATGGGGGCGATTATTACCACCTCCACATTAAAAGGGAGGATCCTCCGACCAGACGGTTGTTGTCGGGTTCTTGTATATATTTCAATTGTTAGGTTAATTTTAATATCGCGATGCAGGATGCGTCGAATATGGCGAGATAGATGTCGCTACATCACTCCCCTCCGAGAACGGAGGTCGATAGCAGGTTGAGTCGTCCATACATGTTGTGATGTTTGCCATGCCAGTGGAATGTTCCAGTGAGTCGGAACCAGATGCCGCATAGTTCACGGTGAGTAGGGGTGATGCTTGGAGAATACTCCATTGAGTCGGAGTGGTGCAGTGCTACGTAATAGCTGGCAGCTGCGTCGACCAGGAGAGAAGTGCATCTCTGCTTGCTGATCGGCCGAAGTGCAGTGTGCTGTGCCAATGTCGCTGAGAAGGCTGTGGGTGATGACCAGGAATGCGCATCCGCTGCATGCTGGTGGTCAGGATACCCGTAGTAGCCGTGGATGCTGGCTGGCTGTATGACTCGCTGCTCGAAAGCTCGAAGTGATGATGACGTCACGATGACGTAGCTTTTTGCGAAAGCTGTGCTAACTTTCATGCTCGGGGTCACCAGTTTGGTGGACAAAGGGAAGATCCTATGACCAGACTGGTGTTATGTGTGACGGGCCTACTGCCCGACGATTGTTGTAGGGTTCTTGTATTAACTTCAATTGTTGGGTTAATTTTAATATCGCGATGTAGGATGCGTCGTATGTGGCGAGATAGATGTCGTTACAACTCCATGTGGGGTGAAATTTACGCCTTATAAAGATTTAGGCGATGAGCCGACGTGAAGGACCGTCTCGCCTTACTGAGCACACTAAACTTCTTTGAAGCCAAATTGGCCTAACTTTCCAACTGATCGCGGAACTGAATGTAACTCGATATAACGATGCCAATTATTCCGATACTGGCTGTGGCAGACAGGGGAGTGTTCTCAAAAAGAGGAATTGCGACAAATGGTGACTTTTTAGCGGTTAACGCGCATACTTGTGTCTTTTCAGGGTTGAAGTGGACTTAATTTAGTCGACCCCAGTCCGAGACTTTAGTTAACAAAGACTCGACTTTAGACACAAGTTTGTTTCGGCTCTCATCGACGTATTCCCGACATACTCCTCTAGGTATCGCAGAAGCTGGAAATTGATAACCGATTCCATTATCTTGAAGAACAAGGAAGTGGTTTTAGAATTTTCTTATCCCCAATTTGAGAAATTATGGGTTCTCTATACAAACTTTTATTCCCTATTTTACCCCTTTATGTTTTATTTTAAGGTGTAATCTATTTATATTTCTATAACAAAATTTATTGAAATTGTTTAAGCTGTTTAAGCGTGAAATCGTAATAGACAGACAGACAGAGTTACTTTCACGATTTAACTTGTTTATAGTTTTAACTATAAAATGGTAGCAATTTCAAATACAAATAAAACCTTATGCATGATATAATTATATTAATAAAAGTTTAATAGATATAATATTATTAAATGAAATACGAAATACAGGCCACTAGGAGCTGATAAAATCTACACAGATTATAATAAGGATCTTATAAGTTGAGATACTTTGTCTTGTATACCTACCTGATATTGTAGAACAAGACTCTTCTTGAATATTTTATAAAATCTGCCTTTGTCGAATTATAAACTACCTAAAACACGCATTATAAAAGTATCTTATTGGTACAATATAGATATATATATATATATTTAGTAGTTCCATAGCATTTCTCATTAACTAGAAAAAGTAGGATGTGAGCTACGTGTTACGAATCTTAGATTCCTGTGGACCGTTCGTTTTGGCTTCGGTTCAATCCTTCCCCTTTGTTCGGGAAATATGACAGTTCTATTAACTTTTGTTTTACGTTTAATATCGGACATTCTTATATCTCTAGAAATAATGCATTTAAATACACGTTTTAGTACTGGTTGCTTAGGAAACTTTATTTTAATCATAAAAATATTAACCATTTCTATGGCGAATTATATTATGTTGTTCAGGTTTACTTTAATAAATATTGTATTTCTATCATTTCAATATGACAAAATTTAATTCAACGATATAATCACACTTAAATATTGAACACAATTACTTATAATTACGTAATGTAAAATAAAAATTAATTAATTAATTTTATTATGAGAGACTTATTTATCATAATTCTTACAATATCTAACGATCAATCAATATCTATGATAGAGATGGATAAATTTTGAGAAAGCGGATTACTTTTATTCAATACAAATTGTAACAGTTAAAATGAACGCTTCATGACTTCACACAATTACGATTCGGCGGAGTCATTCTTTTCATTTGAGTTTTTGCCTTCTGTTTGCCAAATTACATTTCGTTTCTACCGTTTACTCTTTTATAATATTTCGTGACTTTTCACATTTTATGTTAAAATTAAATAAGTAATTTTTCTCGCCTTATATGTAATTTTGCCCTAATTTTTCAATTTCATTTATTTGATCTTGAATTGATCTACGTCCTATTTCTATTGTTTAATATTGTTATTTTTAAATGTATTATTTTCATTTATATTACTAATATGTACATTTAGAAGAGGTAAAGCATCGAGAAATGAAAAGAACCTTGTGTTATGTACCAGCGTTGAGTAGATTTCCAGAGCTCCTTGGGGAAGGGGGTTCAAGGTCGGGAATGCGCTAGAGATACCTGGTATTATATTACAAGCGTCTATAGGCTACAGTTACCGCTTACCATCAGGCGGGCCGATGGATTGTTTGCCACCTTTGTTTTATTTAAAAAAATCCTAATTTTAAACACAGAATATTTTTATACACTTATGAACATTATTCCGTAAGTCGCAATCGTTGTTGCTACATATTATCTATATCTATTCTATACATATAATAAAAACGTAACTAATCGATGTCTGTACATAGAAGATATATGAGAAAAACTATTATTGGGGGTCTCTATAAACGCAGGAGAACCCAAAACAATGATTGTTAGAATTTTTGTCTGTTTGTCTGTTTGCCAACTTTTGTGCGCGCTAATCTCAGAAACGGCTTAACCGATTTGGAAACGGGTTTCACTAATATATTCTGGTAAGGTTCACTTAACATTTAGTGTTTGTTTTACTTCAATAAGTTCATAAATAAAAAAGTTATATCGATTTAAAAAATCACGTCGAACATTTTTTTGATAAAAGTGCTATAAAATAGTTCTTCAGTTGTATTCGTTGAAACTTTGAAACTGGTTTGTAAAATGGTGATTATTGAAAGTTTACATAAAGTTAAAAAATGTACAGTTTCAGAGAATTTGGAACTTTCCAATATGAGGTTGACCTTACATCTATATAATGAATCATATTAATAAGTGGTCACCCTAGGTTGGATATAAACACACAAGCAAGTTGAGTGCCGTATCGCTGCTAGGCAATTCATTGCGAAAAAGATCGATTCGAATCCAACTCTGATGTATCGATTCACAATAAATCGAGGTATAAAAGATCGATCACTCCAAAAAATCGACCTTCTTTTATTCACTTTTCAGATTTGAGTTAACAATATAAAAATCCCTAATAAAGAAAACAAAAAGGACACCACAACAATCGATCTTTTGCTATTTTTACCATGCTAAAGTATCAGTTAAAGAGAAACAAAGAAAGGTATAGAGAGAGAGAGAGAATTAATTTCAAAAATTTATTATTATAAACTGTTGTCGTTATTCTGCTATTGGGCAATTTACTGACACCATAGAGAACGACAGCATAATGAAATGAATAATCCATACTAATATTATAAATGCGAAAGTAACTTTGTCGGTTCTGTCTGTTGCATTTCACGCCCTGAAATAGACGATGAAGGTTTGTACGAAGAACGCATCTAAACAAATTTGATGAATTTTGGTATAGAGATAAATTGGACCTTGAAGAAAACATTGGCTTACCTTATGTCGTGAAAATAAAACTTTAAGACGTGAAATAGGGGATGAAAGATTGTATGAAGAACCCACTATTTCTAAATTTAGGGTTATGAAAATTCATATTTATGCTATTAGGATGAAATAACAGTGTTTAGTGTTTTAAAAAATAAGGGTGATTTACAATACCCATAGACTGCACTCCTTGATACTAAGCAAAATGTTCCTGAGACATAAGCTTACATTATACAAAACATATGTCCGTCCTATCATGACATATAAGCTGCGCTACATTCGCACATACGTCAAAGATCAACATTAACAAATTCCAAATTTTTTTACGATAGTTACTTTCGATCATGTTTCCAGAATACTAAATACATATACACATGTTCATTCCTTTCTCCCAGGAGGCAGGGACATGTTATATGTATTATATGTATGCGTTAGTGTAGCTCGAATTTTCGACAGATAAGGAATTAGTCAGTTCGCGACCTTTTCACAATCGCGGTAATAGCCCAAGCCGACGTCCGGCCACTTTGGCATCTTTGTGCGCATGTTGCTCACGCTTTCGCGGCTGAATGCCTTAAGCGTTCGCCCCCAAGCCTGGTGAAGCTGTCAAAGCCATAAGTGGCTCTATTTCTTTAGGGCCCCTTAGGCTAACAGTATAGTCAGTGAGAAAGAAAAAAACCATCTATAATTTTCTTTAGGTTTATCGTGTTCAGAGATTAGTCAGGTGTATATACAGTAATATAGCGGGGTGGTGGGGATCGCGACCATCATACACATAGTGTTAAACACGTATGATTTTCTTTTGGTTTGTCGTGTTCCGAGGTCAGTCCGTGTATAGATACTATTAATAATTTAGTAAAGCGGACGAGTTTTTTTTATCAGTTTGTTTAAACATGGTAATCTCTGGACAACTGGTAGCGGTCGGATTCGAAAAATTCTTTTTGTATATGATAGCCAGATTCACGAATAAATAGTATAGACTATCTGGAACTAAGCTATACCTCTCAGCTAGCCTTAAATATTGATTTTTGTTTAATTAAGTCGAAGTGAAAGTCTTCCCGAACTACTTTATCCGCATGCGCTGGCGTAATGGTTAGTGATACGTAAATATAATATTCTACAAAAATGTTGTTCTTTAGTATATCTAAAAAAGTCTCCGATAACATATGCCTATTTCTTAATAGCATAAGCCACAATAAGGTACTTTGCGAGTTTTTTTGTTGAAGATTAAAAATTGATTTTGAGCTTTATTTTTAGGCTTATTATATTAATCCTTACGAACAAAGTTATTTCATCATAAAAACAATTTATTTTTTTCTTTTTATAGTATGTAATTAGGACACGTAGTTCAGGAGAAAATGAAAAATTAAAATAATGTTTACTTGCGGGAAGTGATATCAATTATGATAGACTACACGGGTGCGTCGCGTTGGCGGCGCGGTATTTGTTGGATAAAAACTCGGGTGAAACCGAGGGGCACAGCTAGTAATAAATAAATCCACTATAAATGTGGAATGCAGCCACGCGAACGTCGGAGGGATTGCAGAATCTCTTAGCTTTATTAAATATTACATGCCGCAACAATGTTTGGGTTGTAGAAAGGGTATTTTATTGGGTTACAGTCATGTAACAGGTTTCGCCGTCCGCAATAAACAGTTCTTAACATACATCAAAACCATCGGCCTCGTTACTTATTTATTCGACCTACAAGAGAATAAAGTTATTTTTCTAAGGTGAAATACTCTTAGACTTACGTCACCTGGGATAAATGAATTATTCATGAAACGTCGCATATTTTGTCATACAAATAACTGTCAGACATTGTAATTTTAAACCAGGGTTGTTGTTCTAGAATATTCTCGTGTTTTTACGACGAGCATCTAAATTTCTTTTTATTTTTTGTTGTAGCGATATTGTACTTTATAACAAGTACTTTGGCATAAGGCTTACTTAACTAATTTTTCAAGGAATGAATTCATGGGGTTTTAATTAAAAAGCAGGAGGGTATAAAATAATTATATATAGTAATGTTTGTGTGCTTTTCTGTCTGTCTTGCTTCACGTAAAAATTATTGTGAGTTTTAATCAAGTATCTGTAAAATATGATGTTTTAATTATATCAGTACGGTTTTTACAATGGAGGTTAAACATTAACGATAGAAAAGTGAACGCGTGCACTTATGTACGCGCGTTAGAAGTTATATTTCTTTGAAGAGTCACATTCACTACCAGCACCAATCATTCTTCACCATTATGAAACAAGCGATTTAGCAAGCAACTTCATCGCGTAGACTTTATGTTGGAAAGTGCGCGCGCAACGTAAACAATCAATCCCATCATATTTCATGACGCGCCTAAAGAATTAGGCGTAACTTCAAAAAGTATATTTCGGGTTCCGTTTGTTACTTTCGGAACTCGATCGAAGTCACTTGCTAAAGTAATGTTTTCTTTTTCTTGTTTGGCGCTGCAAAAAATACTTGCTAGTGTCAATTTTTCTATTATACATAGTGGGGTCTTCTGACAAACTGGTGGCTCCCTTGTCAAATCTATCTAGGGAGTTTTTTTTAGATCTCAAAATGCATACTCTCAATTTATATTTATAATCCACTTGACATATGTACAACAACTAAACTATATCACGCAAAATTCCTCCAATATCATATAATATAGAGCCAAAAAATCTAAGTTAATGAATTAAAAAATAAAAAACACAACATATCATCTCAAAATCTTACCAAAAACTCCTGAAGTAATGTTATTCTCATCTTTTAGCTGTAAAATTGCTTTTTTTTTAATTGTAGATTCCGTTTTATGCATCTTGTTGCATAGTAAAGTTGATTTTAGAATGATGTCATTATGCATAGAAGCGTGGAGTTGAATACAGATTGTCTTGTTGACTTTTGACCCAAGAGAATAGGACTGTGTCATTACATGCATATATTTTACGTTTATTATATCTACTATAGAGCGTTTTTTTATTCCCGCTGAGCAAAATGATATTTCATGTGTTGTTGGTTTATTGTGTTTTTAAAATAGTGATGTCACCAATCGGAAGTAATTGTAAAACCGTATAAGATATTATACCCATTGGTAAGTTTTTTTCGTGGGCCAACCAAAGAGTTCTTCTTTCTTTAGTTTTTGGTTTTTGTCACCTCGATGTCCAGCGGTCCCCAACAGTGCATTTCTTAAGGCACTTTCTGCCTCGCACAACTACTCTGTAGATCCAGCTGTCGCCTAGGGTCTTTTCGAGCCGTTATGACCTGGTGACCTTCAAGAAGAGAGCTTATTCTTCCGTAAAAGGCCGGCAACGCATCTGCGAGCCCTCGGGTGTCGCGGACGTTTGTGGGCGGCGGTGATCACATTCCATCAGGTGTACCACCTGCCCGTTTGCCCCCATTTTATCATTTTTTTTTTTTAATGTATTTCTGAATTATGTAATGATACCTAGTAGTATATGATCGGGTATAAGTAAATATATCAATCAATAAATAACAACCTACAATTCATTATTTTAAAATCTTACCATTCAAATAATGGTACTGTAAAATACACAACACAACACAACATTATTTTCAAGTTTAACATTAGTAATTGTCATTTTATTGCGTGAAAATAAAAATGCTGCACTGGTAGAATCTACTCTTTAAATACTAATCATTGTCATTATGTTATACAACCTGTGTCCCACAATTATATCCATATCAAGTTTCTTCGACCAACTCTCCACCAAGCAGCCGCGCCTCCGCACCCGGGTAGTCCATCGTTGTTCTAACTTCCGTAATTGTCTAGAGTTTGTCAGAATACTAGAAGTTCATGGTTACTGCTCCGCTCCCTACAATCGTAGCGTGAAGTTATATAGCCTTATAACCTTCCACAATAAATAGGCTATATAACGAATAATACTTTTTTCAAATCTGAGTGAATGGTAGTTCTTGAGATTAGAACGTTCAATGCACGTGTTTCTTACTCGACACGTACACGTTACTGCAGTACAGTTTTCATCATAATCGGTTGAAAATTATTATTATTATTGTTGACGATTCTTATAGGCTATCAATTATCAATGAGATTACATGTCCTTCCCGTCTACAAAGTTTAATGAGAATCGGTTAACATTTTATTTTTAAGTTTTCTGTAAACCTGTCTTTTGATCTAAATCGGGACATACAAACAGACTGACAGATAAAAAAATGTAACGGTATATTAGTGCTCAGTCGTTTACTTATTTAGTATGCCCAACGTTAAATTTGGAAAAACTGTGACATGTACAGACATAACTACCGATTTATTAATATGGACTAGTGGTGTGCTCACGGCTCCACATGTGTTTGTTATGGAGTAATTATTTACACCCCGTAATTTTATTTTTACTCATATTATTGACAATTTGCGTGTAAAAAATTCCGTCAAAATCTGTTACTAGGTACAATTTTTTTACTATGCTTAAATGTATTGTTGACGATTCTTACGCCTATCAATTATTGAACGAAGTATTTTCCCTTCTACAAAATTAGATCAGAATCGGTTGAAAATGGATGAATTTAAATTCTTTTTTTTTAACGATTTCTAATAGTATTATTGAACATTGTTATAGACTATCAATTATGGAATAACTAATACTTCTCGTGTATAAAATTTAATCACCATCGGCGAGGATATTTTTGAAGTGAAAACTTCTTTAGCATCGTTGTGATTTGAAAGTCGATGAAACGAAAAATCGAAAGCGACAGTAAAAAGATTGCCATACAATAATGAATTTTATTACCTCACCAAAAAGGCACGAACCAAAAACTTTTTAGACAACACTTATGACATTCTGTTACTGATTGATATCGTGTTAGGTTACCATGGATATTTCAATGTGCATTAATTGAAAATGATATTGTGAATAATGATTGTGAGTACTTGTATGTACATTTTAATAAAATTTAAATTATTGTATATATGATCATTTTCTTAATTAAAAAAAAAAACATAGATGTGTAGGTTTTACTTCTACCACATATGAAATTGCACGCATTATTTTTTTATTTCGTTTTCTTTATTTTTAGTACCGATTTCTAAAAGTAAAAGTACTATTGGAAATTCTTATAACCTATAAATTGGCCAAAGTCATAAGCTTTCCATAAAAATAATTTCATAACAATCGATCAAGCCGTTTTTGAGTTAAATTCGGATATACAAACAGACAGACAAAAAATATTTACGGTCACATTCGTGATCAGTGTCCTTTATATAGTATGTATATCGGAAAATTTGGAAAAAATATTACATGTACAGACATAACTACAGATTTATTAATACTAGCGATCGCCCTAAGCTCGAAATTCGACCAGCGACTTTTTGATCATACACTATTTTCTGTTTGACATTTGCAGTATTCATGAACCAAACCATTGAGTATTATCTACACCACTTGCTGTCACTTTTCGTTGAGTGACAATGTCAATATTTTGGGGGGGTTAAGTTTAATGGCACTGGTCGGGTTAGGATTCGCAGTACTAATTTAATATGTTAGTAACAGATAGTATACATAAATTTTAGCTTTCTGCACTCCTCCATATAAACTTTAACCATGTCAAATCTCACAATCTTCCGTGCACGCAATACGCTTAAAAAGGTTCCGAAAGCTTTTGCTTCACTATTAATATATAGATTATAGATGGAGCTATATAGGATTGCCTTTACGGTGACGACATAGGATTAAAATGGTTCAGAAAACATTGAGTAGCACTAGAGGGTAGTCATTACCGTTACTAGTCTTTGGATAGTGGAGAAATGTCCTTACAACGACAACAAAGCGAGGGACTACATAAACTCTTAATAGTACTTGAGAAACCAAGATGTTTTTCTTGCATCCGGTGTTCATAGCATTGTAAGCAGATAGCCTTAGACCTATGCAAGGAAAAAATTTGAAATAGAACATGCACAATTCAGATACAAATAAGCCAGATTGATTGGGTTCCGACTGTCATACACCCAAGTTGTGTGTATGGATGCGCCGAATGAATAGGTCCAGCACTAGAATTTCCAAAGAGACAGCTAACAACAATCTCTGTTAACGCATCATTCTTCCCTTGATAGATTTAAAACTAAAAATATAAGTATGCAACTTATATACCTGTCGAGAACTGCAATAATTTCTATTTTACAAGGGTATATAAAGCAGCATTAACAGGCTCTTACCAAATAGGGCTTGGCAGGGAGGGTATCGCGGGCAGTCAAGGTGAGCGCTGATATGCATCTACACCTGGGTGGCAAATTAAACAATTTAATCTTTCTTTTTACATTAAATACCACTTTCTAATATGACTGATAAAGCGATATGGACTGGTAAAATTTTAGCCGTACTTGAAGAAAGTTGTACGCAAACTTATGAGTTTCAGCGGCTAAGTGTGAGTCGTTCAACTGTCCAAAGAACTTGGCAACGGTATCAAGAGACCGGTTTGATCAAAAGAAGACCAGGTTCAGGAAGAATACGATGCATAGAACTACGAGAAGATCGCTTTTTGGTGAGTCAGGCGTTGCTAAATGTCAAAGTATGAAGTGTGGACCTAAAGAAGAGCCTTGAAGAAGTAAGAGGAGTAGAATTTAGCTTGTGGACTGTCAGGAGGAGGATTTGGCTGCCAATATTAACAGTTACCGCTCGTTTGGGCCCTAAATTACTCCGTGAGCACCGTGTTGCTCGACTTCGGTTTGCTTGAAACTGTGCTTCATGAACTCTGGTCGACTGGAACAAGGTATTGTTTTCTGATGAAGCTAGAGTCTTTTTGTGTGGAGAGGACCGACGCCAGAGAGTGCTGCGAAGACCACCGGAATACTATGTGGAAGTGAATTCACTCAAAATGACGGAGGCTCAGATATGTTTTGGGGAACATTTAATTCGACGGAACGTACGGAGTTACTTTTCATAGAAAATGGAACATTAAATGCACACTGGTATATAACGGAAGTCTTAATTTCACAAGCACAGCCCGCATTGACAGCTCTTCAGGATGATTCTATTTTTATGGATGACAATGCTCACCCTTATAGCGACGTGGAAGCGTACATGCAAGATTTTGGGATCAGTTGTTTTGATTGGCCAACTCAAAGTCCTGACCTCGATCCAATTGAGCATGTCTGGAATGTTCTCAAGAGACAGATATGATCAGTGCAACCTACTCAACAAAACATCAGGGAGCTAAAAAGAGTCATTGCAGAACAGTGGGAACGTATTCCTCAAAATGTTATTAAAAATATCGTGGAAAGAAAAAGAAACTTTTAAAATCTGTGTTGTAGTTTTAGAGATAAACGTGTTCAAAAGAATAAACAAAAAATCTCTTGAGCTTTATATTATCATATAGTATAGATATAACCAGTGGTATAGAATCGACATTCATAAATGCCCTATACCTTCTTAGAACCTAAATTGAATAAAATAGTTTTGATTTTGATACTTATTTATACATACAGTTAATAAATATAATTTCTCTATCTTCTCTAACACAGAATAAAATTATTATTATTATTTAATACCATATTTAACTTTCAAGACTTAAAATTACTTGTCCGTTTGCTTTAACTTGGTTGTTATAAAGATATTTGCTTGAACTAAGTCAAAGAACAATAAAATTAAAACTTCAATAACAAGTTTTAAATAAGACCGTCTTTAAATTCGCTTTATTGTGTTATGACTCTGAAACTAAACAAATTTAGGTATGAAATTTCAGAGAGATTTATAATGACGCCTTATGGTTCCTCTGCCAAGTTATAACAAAGTGTAAAAAGTGACCTGAATTTGCCAGCTTTAATTCTTTACTCGAGTAGCTTATTTTATTTGCTTCACAGCGAGTCGAAATAAAATGTGACGAAAGATTTTTTTAATGCCGTTATGGCATCAGCGTCGTGGTATTTTTTTATTTTATTTTTTTATTTCTGTTACCCATACCCTCTGAATAATATTATTATTATAATCAGGTTGGTCCAAGTAGAGAAAAATCTCCAAAGATAAATCTTATCGACACTACCTCTCTTATTTTGTAGAAAATACTTTGAATTAAAACATTAAATTTTATACTTACCAATGTACCTATCAAAAGAATACAAATAACAAACTGAAAAATGATTTTTACAATTAATTTGGTTTTTGTTTTGTATCTTAAATTTAATTAGATTATAAGTAAACACTTCGATAAGGATTTTAATGAATTTTCAAACAGTATAAAGTGGGTGTTATCGTTCCGACAGCTTTAATTAAAACCTCGACAGTTGCGAAAACGGCGACAATTTAAAAATAACTGGAGGAAAAAAACGTGGAATGAATTCATTTGGTTTTGTTTCATTACAGATTTAATGCACCATGTGGTGTGTTTTAATAAAAAGTTTATTTAAGACAATTTTTAACAAAAATAAAATCAACCTCAATGATTTTGAAGAGCTCCTTGTGTATCTTCGAAGTTGAAGGTCCAATACCATTATATATATATATTAAATTTACCCAGCAAATCATCCCACTTTCATTGTCTCATGAAATTATAAATAAAATAAAACTTTTTAAACTGTTATTTGTATAGATATTATATACTTAATTTTTTACTAATTTTTAATTGTATTGTGTCATGTGTAGGAATAGATGAAAAATTATCATATAGAACGCTTTACAAGTATTGCTAGATTAAAAAACCCAATTCTACTTCATTAGGCAGATAACTTCGATTATACAATTCGCTCACTATTACACGCTCTACCACTAAAGAATTCTCTTTAATATTGTAAATGGTAATAATGCACCTGCGTTAGAGATATCAGCACAACGTCCTACACTACTCAGTGCCTTTGTTCATCTTAATTAGACAGGATTATCCGAGATTAACCGACCCCTTTTAATCTTTAGGTGAAAGCGTTTTTGTGAATCCCTACAGAAACTCAATTACGGGCCTATTAGTTATTAATAGACGTAGTTGTGTATAATATAAAGGGTTAAACAAGTTTCATGTTCCATAATCTGCCATTCTAGAAAGCGAGAAATGAAAGAAAATTGAAGGTATCTTTAATTTGAATTGTATTACACAAATAATAATAAAATACCTTTAGACTTCTCGTATGTCCTCTTGCTCGGTAAAAGTAATTTGTCGATAATGAAGACAATGTATAGCCTTAAATTAGACTTAGAACATACTTAGGACTAGTTGTGCCCGCGGCTCCGCTCGACTGGACGACAGGAGAACGCGTAGTGCTAAGTATCTAAGGAGTTAAACAAAAAAAAATTATGAAAATCTATCTAGTAATTTTTGCGTGATGCGCGCACAACGGCAATCCTCAATCATATTTTATCTATATAGACAGATAAAGTAAAACTCAAGATATCTGTAACTTTGTAAGGTGTAAAAAATAGTTTAGCTATTAGTAGCAGTTATCAATAAACTTCAAAGTCTGGACAAAAAAGTACAAAGTATTAACTTATTAGACAAAATTAGCAAACAGTAATGAATACTTACTGATTACTGAATACAATAATGAATTATCTTTTTTATGTATGACAACATTACTGTAATATAGAACTATTAGCTTTTGTTTTAACACGAAAATTTAAATTTATAAAGATATTTTTACATAACATTCATATTTTCACTTAGTACTTCTAAAGCTTATTAAATAAGTCTTTGTACTTACTTATTGCCTTGATCTAAACCATTTTAGAATAACAAATATTTAATAAACAATAATGCTCAGAATATAAAACAAATTCTTCCATATTTTATTATCTGACATTTTATATTTCTACCATTCATTTCACTCTATTGATTCTCCAGTAAATAAAGAAAGGAATTTATTATTAATCTTGAATTCTTCGATAGCTGAACTCTGGTCTCATTTTATTCTTTCTTCGTTTCATTTTCTTGAACTCAATCATGTTGATTTATTAACGATTAAAAGGTTATAATAAAAATAAGAACTACGTTTGAAAAGCGATTTTGTTGTTTACTCATTATCGACTAACAAATTAATAACCGACTTCACACGTTAACTGGTGCGGTGATGAAACTGGTCTTTTCCCTCGGGAAGTGGCCTTTGGTCAGTAGCGAGACCTTTACGGTTTCTAAATCGAAAAATTGTCGTACTATATTGAATAGAGTATATATGTAGATAATATATTTTCGCTAAAACCAACGGTACCATATTTTCATGTCGTTTAAAAAATATTTGGGTTCGGTAATTTAATATGAAAGTTCATGTTACTGAAACAGCCGAACCCCATGACTCATACACCTAACCGTTTTACGATTCCTTGTTTTACATCAGTTTTCCTAACAACACACCAGAGGGCAATCCTGCTTACTCCGTGCGTTGAAAAAATTTTAAGCATTTGCATTTATGCCACTTTATTAAGAAGGGTTTTGTAAACTAGATATTATTTTTTGAAGTTACACTTGTTTTGGCGCGTTTTAAAGAGTAAAACAGAGAGAGAGAATTGTGTGCATCATGTGACGGATGTATGACATAATGAAATGAGCCATCAATATCAATAATGTAAATTCATTTTACTAACTTTCTTTGTTTCTAATTATCCAAAAATAATTTAACTTTGTATAAATAAACATTATTTTTGTGATGCTTTTATTTCTGAGATATTTAAGTAGATGGTATTTTAAAATTTGAACAATTACAATTATTATAGAAATACATTTTACACAAATATAATGCTGAAATTTTAACTCTCAGTAAATACAGTAGGCTCTGAATATACAGTAGTAGTAAAACTTAATTTCATTTTAAATGTTGTAGGTATTATTTGTATAAATTGTACTAGAATTTAATTTAACTTGTTTGTTTCCAAACAAACCAAGTCACTCATCTCACGCAACACCTAACCTCAAAACGACCCTCGTGTTGCATCAATTTTCTCAACAATACCCCTGAGGGCAAGGTATTTCGTTCCCTGTGAGACAAGAAATTTATTTACATAAAACAAATGGTTAATCAGGAAAACTGTACAACTTCGAGTTAATGTTTAATGAAATTTTACACACTAAGAATATTTACGAATGAACGTGTATTTATTATTTAATTTTTTTATATTAACTTATTTACTATAATTTGCATGTAAAGTGGAGCACAAGTGGATCTGTGACCGACTAGGTCGCGACCACCATGCACTCAAGGCACCTGGGCTTTACACCACTGTACATGCACACCGTTCCGTCGGTGTGGAGCCCTTAACTCTAGCAGCCGCTCGTACATTATAGTGACACTGCACTTGTATTCACTAACATAAAGAGACACCATTACACTGCACCTCACACAGGTACATAGGTTCTGTAAGGAACATTTTTTTTGTACTAATTAGACAAAAATTAATAGATCACTAAATCCATATACTTACACATTTTTCTTACTTTCTCCCAGTAGGCTGAAAAAATAAGTATAGTTAGTTAGCTCGAATCTCTACGAATAGGGAAATTAACCAGTTCGTAATTACAACTAATAAAGGTAACATCCCAAGCCGAGGCTCGCCCACTTTGGCACCCTTAAGCATATTACGCTTTGGCGGCTGAGTGCCATAAGCGCTCGCCCCCAAGCCACGATGAAACTGTAAAAGCTGTCCGAGGAAAAAAGAAAAGAAAACCACCATGCACATAGTAATAAATTATATATTGATATTTATGTATGATGTTGTTATGTGTATGTATTGTATATGTGTAGTATATATGTATTATATATGTAGTATATTGGTGTTGATATTTTATTTATATATTTTGATAATAAATAGGTTAAAAATAATTTCATAAAAACCTTACCTTTTACACCTACCAACATTTATCTCTGCATGAATGACCGGCAGAGAATGTCTTAGGCATTAAGTCCGCCATTGTGTATTTAACGCATAATGTGTAAATAAATAAATAACCACAGTAACTCTCATTTGGGTTTTTTGGATCGTACTGTGCTTACTTACCATAAGACACAGTGCCCGGCTACTATTAAACAATATCAGGCAATATTTAATCTGGTAATATTGAATAATAAAAGTCATGACAGAACTAAAAGTAAAAAGTCTATTAATATGAAATAAGTCATAGTACTTCTTTGTAAAATTCACTTTATGATAAAGAAAAAAAGTATACTAGGCCTTCCTTTTACATAGTAAGAAATTAATTCGCTTAAAAAATATCAATAATTATGTATATGGTTTAATTCTTTTGAGTACTTATATACGATATACCTATTAAAATATAATATACTTACCTACTGAACGTTTTTCGTTAATAATTTATATAAAATTAAAAGTAAATAAGTATATAGCTTAAATCTTTCACTTTATTATTTAGCGCTTTGATTATAACTATACAGCATTTGATATGAATTACTAAATGTTTAAATATACCCATTCTAATTAAATTTTAATTATGTAGTTCATTATACTCCCTCATCCTTCGTTCATTATTAAGAGTTATGGATTCAAGCCTCAATATATAACTAAATAGGTAAGCATTTTCTTTTCTTTATAATATATTGACTGATTTAAATATAATTTCACCTGAGATTAAATTTTTATTCCTATTAATTTGATTTATTTTCTGGAAATCCCACAAATATCGTCATAAACTAAGTCATGTGTTAAAATGATTACTAGTTAAAGTAATACATAACCTTAAAAATCACTTTATTCTGCCAAAAATAGTATGACCACAAAATTTTAAACCGCACAGGCACAGTAGTTTCTAAAGAATGAAATTTAACAAGTAAAAGGGCCACGATTTTAGTCAAAATTACTCTCTTTATTTATATATCAACTTCCTAGATTTGGCTGCTTATGAAATTTTACTACGTTTTTTCACAAAATCACCTCAATCAAGATTTGGCCCGTTTTTAATGTTAAATGTTTTTGTTAGAATAGTGCCCACAACAGCTGTTGTTGTCTCGGAGACACGAAATGAAATGAAATTCACGATTTTGTTTCTACCTCAATCAACATCGATTTAAATTATTATCAACATCAGGTAGATTGTATAAGCTCTTTGCACACTTTTCATTCAAAAAGAATATTAAAATATCACCTTATTGGATATTAATTTATTTTCATCAATTTAATTAGGATTGAAAATATTTAATAACTTATATAACTCATTTACTAACTTGTACATATGGATGGATTTATATCTAATATCCAAGAATTTATACGAAATTATTATCGTTTATTGACCTGACCTATCAAGGCGATAAAAAAAAAAAAAACTTAAAAAATGAAAAGAATCCACAAATATAATAGACCTATGTAACTATGTTTATTGATTATAGTATTAAGGGTTCAGTGGTAAATTGGTTGATAATATCTTCTATCGTCAATACTTAGATGACATTTTTTTACATAGTATATTTTAGGGGCGTTTATGCAATTCGCATAACCTGTCCGCCCCATTGTAACAAAAATCTAATAAAACAATACCTACATATATAATGTTTAAATATTTAATATTTGAGTTTAATAAACCCCGTCTCATTAGTGTTGGTATCTCCAATCTCTTATTACACATTCGAACGTTTAGTCTGGTTCCAAAGTTACCTAATAGTCCTGCCTTATTGACTTGTGAAGTATTTAATATATAGCAAAAACACAGATTCAAACGTTCGCAGATAGTTCTGACTTAAAACACTTTAACTCACTTTTAAGCGTTTCCTTGCATTATTACTTCCCCTGGTATTCTTAACGATTTCACAATAGGTACCCGAGTTGGTAATTTACCCCAACACCTATAAATTGATAGCCTCGTAAACGTCTTTGGAGAAGACTAAATGCGTTTTCAATAGCCCCAATCGAGGATTAAGTGGATAACCAGAATGTTAGGATCGTATAAACAGAGTCTTCATTTGGCTAAAACTGGATAACTCATTACCATTTAGGCTCGGTAACGGGTCGAATATTAAACAGGGTTGGGATTATAGGGAACGGCTGGCGAGGTGAAAATTGAATTAGATATGTTAGAGTGTAAGTGCGTATTGCAGGCGTATTTAATAAAATCCAATTTATCGTATTAATTTTCGCAAAATATGTACAAGTTTTGTTTTAATGTATTGTCATAAAGCAATGTTAATAATACCCGAAAAATGTTGGATAATAGTGCCCAAAAACTTTAAACGTTGTAAAAGTTAAAAGATAATCATTTTTGTGCAAGCCATTTTCAATTCTTAAATATAAATACGATAATGGTAAATAGTGTTTTTAATAACCAAATAAATAGAGATACAGCAATCAAACCATTATCCTTTTGCGAACACTTGCTAAACGCAAAATGCTTTTGTGATACATAGTTCTAGAAGCTACAGTCCACTGACTTCGAACTATGACATAGATATATCTTCTACATCAGCTTATATACAATAAAGCGTTATCATAATATCCTATAGGTCGCATAGGTAAGAGGGAAGCCGATATCTCTCTTAAGTTAAAGATAGTACTTATCACAAATATGTACTAATCGAGAATAGTAGATCATATATATAATTGAAACCGGCCGTAAGACAAGAATACTGTAGTATACAGCGGTACTCAAACTTTTAATGTGTTTATTTAGATATACAAAATGGAGGCTTATACTTAGCTACTTTATTATTTATTTCTTCCATTCTTTATTGTTGTACTAACGTGCCCGTGTCTCCGCACACGTTAACTACAAAATGTTTATTTATGAAGATATCGTGATATTTTTTCAGATTAAGTCTGTAAACTTTACTAAAATTAGAAAATAAAATAAATATGTAAACTATAATGTTAAGTAATTATTCAAATGTATTTTCGTAATTAAAGCATCAAACTCGTCTTTTTATTTTACTAGCGAGTTCGTATACTTTACTGATATAACTATCTATTATAATGTGATATTTATATGTCTGATGGTTCACGAGAGAAGTATCCTAGACTAGCGTTATTATTTCAAGTTTATATAAGATTACCCAAGGGCTTCGTCATAAAACGTGGGAATCGATAACAACTCTTATGGATTTTCTTTTTGACAGTTGTTTTAGACCTTAGTTTAATAATCAAAGATTACAGGATTTTTTATTAATGTATAAAAAATAGCAACATATTTCTTAAGTGTTTTGAAGAAAGCCAAACATTCAGACCGTGTCAGTGGCACATTGCAAACAACTTGTTTTTAGTGTGTTTGAAGTGTGTCAGACATAAATTGCTGTTGTGTTAATCAGTTAACGAACGGTAGTCAGGTTTGTGTTGTAAATGTTATTCGTTTATATTATAACTACAAGTGAAATGCGGTTTCATTCGCGTTCAGTTTTTCAAAATTTTGAATTTCTGATTAAAAACTTACAAGTACCTACTTCGGCTTAAACAATATTTTTGATTTAGGCATACACAGTTCAACGCTTATCAGTAATGCTCGGATCTCGTCGGCCGCCTGCACTTAGTACCTAGTTTTACTTCGTATTTGCTGACCGTATTTTCTGACCTTAGCATGGTAATTGCTGCTCCCCTAATAGTCATAGCCTATTATTTTTAATCGTACACGTAGTTAAAGAGGTTAGCGCGTTCAAACGAACAAACAAAAACACAAACTCTCAATATAAATATAAATGTTATAGACACAAAATGTAAATACATGACTTGTTAAACGAATATAAATCTTGATCGTAATCATGGACTGCCTTTTTCGTCCCGGACAGACTCAGATGACAGCTGATATGGAAGAATGGAAGAGGAAAACTTGTTGTGCTGACCTTACTTAAATACCTGTGTTAGTTTCTAGGTGTGGAGGGTTAACACTGTAACTGAACCACAAACGGGTTCGATACATGTTGTACTACAGTTAATGTTTGCTGGTAAGATTTCACCTTACTCAACGCCAAACTAAAATCATAAATGTAAACACGTGCAAGACTCGATTTAAATTATTATGGCGATTACAAGACCCTGTAGTTTAAGTAAATAATTAATTTTTTTTTACATATATTTCATGTTTTCCTAAAATGTGTTAAAATTGTTAACTATAATTCTTTTGAAATACAAATAAAAATTTAATCTAAAATAATATATTATAATTTAAGCTATTCAGTTTTGCAGCTAAAAGGTTAAAATGTAGACTAATCTGTAGGACAAAAAAATGTTATAAAGCCACAGGACTTTACAGAAGCTAAAATCAGCTGTTGTCTGCTATTTATGTTTAAAGAAATATCACAGTCAACACTTAGACTTTCGCTGTTATAAATTATATAATAAAATACATCTATGATATAAACTATAACCCTAGTGTCAGGTATATACGGCTCACATATCGTTTCAAATGTCACAGTGATTCAATGTACTTTGATCTGAAAAGCAGAGAAATATGATTTAAACTTATATGAAAAACAGATTTGTACGACGCAATATTAAAAAAAAATGGGAGAACTGTAGCAACATCGTAAAGTTTTATGCATAGAATAAAAAATTGTAATGTAATAATTTTTCCGTTTTGATAAAAATAAATATTAGTAGATTAAGCGATTATAAAGTAATGATATTAGAAAAGTTTTATTTTAGTTTAAGTTTAATTAATAGTCTGTTTAGTTCAAGTTTTTCCTATTAATTTTGTTAAATATATTTTATACTGTGATTTCGATAAACATTTTTTGTGTATTTTTTTTAACGTTTTTGTTAAAACTGTTTAAGGCATATCGTGAAAATAAAAATTTCATGATTAATTTTTAATATAAATACTTTATTAAATGATTTATATCTTATATTTTTTGTTAGTTAAAGATATTAATCAGGTGTGAAACTATTTCAATAGGTCTCCTGAAATAATAATTAGGGCACTACCGCAAATCATCGCGCAAATGATTGTACGTGACACCTTTCACATGGAAACATCTTTCATCATGAATTCTCTCAGTTAATATTTCAACAGAATCAAATTACGAAACTCGTAACACTATGCCGGGGAACATATTGGGAGACGGATGGGAGGGCCCGATGTTATGTGAAATACGCAACGAAACGTCTTATGGACTATAAGGGAACATTTCCAAGAGTTATTTCTTTCCTAATGTCTGGGATCACGACTGTGGCCGTAATAATTTCATAGCAGTTTAAAGGGTATAGAATTGTTTATATCTTTCATAATGTGTACTTCAAATATGTTTTGAAGCGATAATGGCTCAGTGGTACAAACATCGCGTCGATCGTTGCAAGTTCGAATGCTTGCAATGAGCCTGAGCTTAGCCTGCTAGCTAGCATACACTTCAATTTGAAAATATATTTTCTTGCCAGGCGCCTATATGTGGGTCTGGCAGCTGCACTTGAGGGCCAGTTCCCCCGCTAGGCTTAGCGTGTTACCAGTTTGGCCAAAACACCACTTAACATCAGGTGAGATTGTGGCCAAACGCTAAGCATATAAAGAATTTAAAAAATATAAATATGTAATGTATAATGATATATTTTAGTGAACGAACTGTGCCATTTTACATAATTAGACGATTAACATGTCGGTTTACAAAAAATATGGTGAAATTATCTTAGTCTGATAAACACTGGTTAATTCAGGAATGCGGGCCAAGAGAGAGGATTTCTTTACAGTCTTCGGTTCATTCTTTATCATTAATATGAGAGGAAATAAATTCTTAGCTTTCTTTTCGCTAAAAGTAAGAATGATAATGACACCTGTCTAATGCCACTGAAATATTTGCTGGATTTAGCAGGCTGTAATATTGTTTTCCACCTTTGTTATATATTCGAAAACGTTAACAATATTTATTAAAAAGAGGTCAGAACAACAACACAACAACAATAGGTTGTGTTAATTACAATAAATCTCGTCAAAGTAACAAAAGGTCTTAAAATAATATTTAAAAAAAAAACATTGTTTATTTTTTATTCGACCTTATTAAACAACAAAATTCTTGTCTGTTTATTGAAAGTATTGAACCATTTGAAACATGTTTATTATGAAAATTACGATTGTGAATATTACAGGTGTTTCATTAAATTTCTCAAGAAAATATAAAAAAAAAACGATTATTTTTAAAACAAAATTGATTATTTTTTAATTGTTTTTATTACATACTCTCAAAAATAATGGATTTTTTAAAAATCTTTTTTTTTATGAATTCATATCCCTAGATATATATTATACCCATCAATCCATCTCACGGCTACGCATTTCAAGCTAAAAAAGCTATACAAAATGTTTACCTATTAACAACAATGATATTTGAATGGTTACCTCATCGTTTAAACAGGTCACAGGTTGTCATCTCGCACATGTGGTTACTTGTGCGGGGGAACCGCTTCAGGGCATAGCCCTCTATCGGTGACTGTCTTCTACGCCCGCTACAACAGGCGTGTCTCAGTCCGGCGTGGGTGCACGGACGAGTTGGCGCGCATGAGGCTTCATAATCTTCCTCTTACATCGAGGGTATGGCTGATCTGGTGGTCTGGTGTTCTTTCTGACGAATACAGCCAGTCCCCAAAATATAAACTCCCGAGAGCCGCAATTGACAGCGCACGTCAATTATAACAGTAATTATGCCGTACTGCGTTGTTACATAAACAGTTTAAAAACACTTCAGCCAATCTTAAAAAGAATACTGGACTATCATTTAATAGGTAATTATTAGTAATACAATACATTTTTTGTTAAATATAACAATGTCAATATATCAACAAACCAGATTGACAATCAACAAACTGGTTGGTATGGCAGCCGATGTCATTTCACCATTATCGAGCATGCGCATTTGGTGTTCCCATATTTTGTTCATAGAAACTTTCATCCCGTATTTTCTACCCATAAAATTTTATTTTCGCTACAAAAATGTACTCTATGTCCTTTCCTATAGGCCAATCTATCTCTATACCAAAATTCATCAAAGTTGGTTCAGCGGTCTAGGCGTGAAATCGTAACAGACAGACAGACAGATTTACTTTCGCATTTATAGTATTAGTATGGATTACACTAACCAGACATACTATACACTCTATAGTATAAATCGTAGGTACACTGGAAAATAATGGTTTATAAAAATAAAATAATTAAACAAACTTAGCGTTTCGTAAAGGATTTCAAAACTCAACATTTTTGTATGCCTTTATGCATATATATTCCCCGAAGGGTTAGGCAGAGATGTACTAATGTATACCCAAAGTTCGTTGGATATATTTTTGGTTCCATGTAAGTAATAGGGGGTAAACTTATTGCAATTAATCGGGCACAAAGCCAATTTCCGAGCTGCTACTGAGAATTTCATAGAGAACCCCAATAACATTTGCTCAACCTGGGAATCGGATCTAGGAACTCGAGCATAGCTGTCAGTCTTCATGTATTTTAGATAATATCGGTATGATTGTTAAACTGTGATATGGATTGACATTTAAAATTATTTTAGTTGGGTATTATCAAAACTTAAACGGGTTAAATACCATATGGTGAGATTGAGGCGAGGTGAGGTTTTTATTAATAGTTGCTGTTTTTTATACATGAAATATACTACGTGGACGAAGTCGCGGGGGCACAGCTAGTATATATATATAGCAACAATTGTTTACTTAATATAATAAGATGAATATTAATTTATAGAAAGTAGATATTTGGTTGGGATTAAAATAATTATTACAGTTTTTAAGATTATTATATTATTATCTAATAAAATTAAAACCATGCAAACGAAATAATTTTTAAAAACATTGTTTACACTTTCATTTTACATAGGCTTTACAGTAGCTTATATGCTATAATATGATGTAATATAATATTTTAGTATACTCTTTTAATATATTTTAATTTTAGTACAAAAATATTGGCAGGTTGTTGATCCATTGAGTATAAATTTATTCCTTGGTCAACCAAATGTCCGAAGAGCAGTCTCCTCCTGGGTATCTAAAATAATAGTTTTAGTTAAAACCATGAGCTGGGCAAACGATGTATTGTGTATTGAATAGGATATACGATCCATGAATGTTTGACCTAAAAAGATACCAATGGAAGCTTCCTTCCACAATCTGATGGGCTCAGGTATTTAGAGACACGGCAGTATGTCAGCTAAGCTCGGAACGGGTGACATCGGCCAGTGTGTATATTTACACGACCCATTTTGAGGTACTTTTGAACCCTCTATAAGTCAAAACTTTTCGAACTACGCGCTTGAAATTTTGTATGTTTAATGTACCTCCCTTGAATACATAGAATCCAAAATTTCACAAAAAAGTCTATTATAGTTCTAGAGTTATCGCATTGTTTTCCTTCACTGAAAGCTCAGGGTCATTGCAGGAATTCGAACTCGTGTTGATCGACGCGATATCCGTACACGCTGCCACTGAGACATAACTATATAAATTACATATTTTAATATTCTGTGATGATAAAAAATAAGCTCAATTTATCTGTGGAATTTGTGAACGTTTTATGTATAACAAAAACATTCAAAACATTTGAAAATACAGTCGGAGTTTTAAACTTTAGAACTAAATGTTTATTTCTTTTTGCTATATACCTCATTTCGTGCGGTAGTGCCGGCCCGTCCGGCTCGGCCCCGAAGTCAACGAGAAAGTCCGGATTCAACTTCATGCCTCCATTCACAGTATCCACGTCCAACTTTACTACCCACCCGCCCTGACGACACAATAAAACATACGCAAAATAAAATATATCCGTTCTTTATTGTCGCATTTTTATGAATATTGCAGTAACAAATGTCAGAGTCTGTTTCAGTACAACTTAATAAAAGGTAAATAAACATGACGGTAATTTGATAAATAGGCCGACTAAACCATTCAATTCGCTATTGACCAAAATTTTAATACGAAGATTTATGATAATATTATAATTGATTTTAGTGATAAATATGTACGTGGAAATGTATGAAATACATACAATAAGTGAAAAGTAAATTAGATACTAGATCAATTTAACTTTCATTATCGAAAAAGTTTAAATTATTGGTTTTCGTACCTAATAAAGTTTCTGGTTTCATGCGAATAACCTTATGATTATTGTTCCATGCTGCATGCATGCGGTCCATACACAATACAATATATGGTATATTTATATAAATTTGTTTTTAGAAGTTGTGGGTATTAAATAAATAAGTTCAATATTGTATACTCTTTCTCATAGCTTAGATGACTGCCACCATATTTATCTGATAGTAATTATATTAGTATAAACATTGTTCAAAAAGTTACTTTTTGTTAATCTCGATTAAATTTAGATTTGATACCAACTTTCCAATTCTCTTTGAACTAACTTGATAATTTACCTCTTTGGTCATCTCCGGATAAATTTGTTTGTCCCACGGTGAATAGAGCGATGATGACACATACAAGCGTTTTCCGTCTAAAGATAGTTGCAACATTTGCGGTGCTCCGTGTAACCTTTTACCTTTGTGAAGCACTGGCTCTAAGGGACCCTGTTTTATTTAAAAAATAAGTCATTATACATCATCTGGTACAATTTTAATAGTGTTAGATTACATTTTATTAGTTAAAATCACCCGTATAAAAAAATCCTTAAGTCAATTAAGTGAAACTAGAAAGCCACCACGATGTTTGATGCCCATCGAATTGTACCTCTGTAAATATTAACAATTTTTTATTTGCGTTTTTATATTAAATTATTATCTGTCGACTGAAATTAAAAACACCTTGTGAGAGATTAATAATTGTATCTAATAGAGAGTCATGCATTTATATTTGTTTATTTATAAAGTCTGCAATTGAAATGTCATGAGATTTAAACGACCATACCATAATATTAATTCAGATTTATTATTTACTAACGCTTTGCCCGACTTCGTTCGCGTCACAGGTAAATTAGTATGCCCTTATGTATTGAAAAAAAACACGAAGAAACACGTCTTTTTTAATATGTCTAATTGAATTGCTAAATACAAATTTTCTTAGATCAATCTTCAAAACTAACGAAGTTTCATACAAACTTTTTACCCTTTTTTCACCACCATTGAATTTCCAAAAATCCATCCTTAGTGCTCACCTACGATGTAGAAGGAAACCGCATGCAATTTTTTAAAGGGATTTAAAGAAGAGATGTTAAAATACATTTGTCTTTAAATTTATCATTGTTTTAAATCTATAATTATTATCATTTTATCTTTATTTTTCTTGTTCTCATGTATTTCATTTCAGTGTAGTCCATAAATTATTTTATTCATAATTGTTCAGAACGAATATAGTAACAAATCGGCGGGTCACTGATTGAACGAGATCACATTCACTCTCTACTTCAATTCATTGTCTTTGAGAATTGTGAACGCTCTATTTTTAACGAATTTTATATACAAAATAAACAAATTATTGATACGCAAACTCCATAATTAACAACATTTACTATAAAATATTAGATCTTTATAATTTTTCTCCAAGTTATTTTGTCAATTTATGATATTTTATCATGTTCCTATTGTTAGTCATTATTATTGCTATTCTAATATAATTTTACTTTGTGTCAATTAATATAATCTTGTTTCCATGTACGGGGGCTTTCTGAAAAACTGTGTACTCCTATTAGTAGGATATGCATCGGGTATAGTACATAAATAACTAGGATTATAATAATACTGTTAAATGTTTCACGTGTAATTTTGTTGGAGTAACTTATAAAAAAAAAAAAAAAAAACTGCATAAATTTTCACGGTCCTAATCCCGGTAGTTGAGCTGTGCGTTGATATACCAGTCACTCAGTCAGTTATTATTATTTTATTAAATAGATAACTTAGAAAAACAACGGCACTCTAAATACAAGGTGTCCAGAAAGGGTATCGGGTATTTGTAAGTTCAATGAAACAAAAATTATTTGTATGCAATAAAAAAGTTTATTGTTTATTATTAGCATATGAATTGGAGAATTATTTGGAAAAGATGATGTTATCCAAATGATGACAGTTACGTTGCTGGCACTCTTCTAAACGGAAACGAAGATTGGCGATAACACGTTGACACATAGCTATCGATATTGCTGCCATTTCTGACCTGATGTTTTGCTTTAACTGGGTTAGATTCGTCGGATTGTTTTGATAAACCTTACTTTTAAGGTATCCCCATGCAAAATAGTCAAGCGGGCTAAGGTCGGGGCTTCTGGGAGGCCAGTTGATGTTACCCCTTCGCGAAATGACTTTATTAGGGAATAATTCGTTAAAAACTTCCATTGAGTCATTTGAGGTATGGCAAGTGGCCCCATCTTGCTGGAACCACGTTCTTGAGTTGAAACCTGCAAACTCCTGCAACTCCGGGACCAAAAAATTTCGCAACATATCGCAATAACGGTCACTATTCACATTAATTGCTCGGCCTTGTTGATCTTCATGAAAATAAGGACCAATTATGCCTTTACCAGACATAGCGGCCCAAACAACGACCTTTGGGCTATGCAGGGGTCGTTCATGCTTTCCTCTCGGATTCTCCACTTCCCAGTACCGACAATTCTGCTTATTAACATGACCATTCAGGTGAAAATTTGCTTCGTCACTGAACAGTATGTTGTTAAAGTTGTTAAATCGCTGCAGCATTTCGTTCGCAAAATTCAGTCGATTAGCATAGTCCGTATCCTTCAATTCTTGAACCAATTGAATTTTATAGGCTTTTAGATGTAAGTCTTTCTTTAAAATCGAATGTAAAGACGATTTTTTGATGTTCAACGCTTGGCTTCGCTTTCGGATGGATAAAGACGGATTTTGACGAACCGACGCCAAAACTTCTTCAATTGTTTCTTCATCGCGAACTGAACGAGGACGACCAGAGTTTTGAATTTTAACTGTCGCACCTGTATTCTCGAACATCCTGATCTATTTCCTAATGCTATCGTCACTTGGCGCGTGGCGTGTACGATATTCCGCACGATAGAGACGTTGAGCAGTCACTATTGAATCACCATTACGATAATACGCTCGTACGCAAAATGCGCGATGTGTCCCCGAGTACTGTTCCATTGTGACTAAAACTCCACAAAATGGCGGACGCCACGAACCCCTCCCCGCACCCTTTAGACGCCCCGTTTCGAATATGGCGCGAAAACAAATATCCGATACCCTTTCTGGACACCTTGTATAATCAAGTTGTAGTACACCATCAACAAGTAGTTGTTTTAATGTAATAATTACAACAGGCCAGAAAACAATTTCAGAAAATCAAAAAGTGATTACAATTACAAAATAGAACTTATTTATACTAGCAAGAACATAAAATAGTAATAAAAATACGTGCCTTCCATTCTCTAGCGGCTCCGTTTACTTTAAAATTTACTTGACCCGTCAGCTTCGGATTTTCTGGGTCTGATATATCATACTGCCAGACATCGCCGTGCAGCCAACACGAGAAGTACATATAATTATCATCGAGTGATATAATTATATCGGAAATTAAACCTGCAAACAAAAGTAAATTGGATCTAAGGAAATAACATTATGGCTTCATTTAAAAGGCTTAGGTATAAACAATATACCTACTTACCTTTTTCCGAGTGAGTGTATTAAAACCATGATACTTATTTCAACATTTCTTTATATTTTCCGATTTACTGTCATCGTCACCGTTTTTTATATAACTAATTTGGCAAACAAGCATACGGCCTGCCTGATGGTAAGCGGCTACCGGAGCCTATGGACGCTTATAATACCATAGGTATCACAAGCGTATTACTGACCTTGCATCCCAAAGAGCTCTGGAAATCCTACTCACAGCAGAAACACAACACAAGGTTATTTGGCTGCGATCTTCTGTAAGGTGAAGGAGGTATTCCACCAGTCGGACTACCCCAAGTAGAGCAAAAATCTCCAAAGAATTATTTGTGCGCCTTACCTCTCTTAAATCGTAGTAACTCGTTCTGATTGCCTATGAGTTACGTTAATTATTCGAAATGTTACAGACAAAAATAAAATTTAACATCTTCGTATGCGAAAATGACTAAAACTCGACAACAACCTTTTTGAAACAATAATGGCTCAGTGATTACGTATAGAACACGGCATCGATGGACTTGAGTTTGAATATCTACATCAAGCCTGGGCTTTCGATTAAGGAAAAAGCATCGTGATGCAACAATAGTAAGGTAGTAAGCTATTTTTTATGCCTGCCTGGCTAGCTACAACCCTCAAGTTAAAAATCCATTGCCAAGCACCCATAACTAAATGTGTTCCGGCAGCTGCACTTCTGAGCTAGTTACTTCACTAGGCTGATAGTGTTATTTTTGACCAAATTCTAAAATCTATAAAGAAGAATAAAAAAACTTAATTCCACAATAGGCTGTGTACAGAAAAATTGGAAAATTTAGCTAAAAAATAATAAAATTGAATTTGAAAACTCTTCGAAATGCTTATTAACAAAGGACCGCATTTGTAAAAGTTGTAACTTAAACAGTCTATAAAGTCTTCTAAGTAAAAGTTAATGTTGGATAAACTACAACAGTAAGTAAAGGAAACAAAAATAAAAGGAAAGTTACCGTTGAGCTCCGACTGGACGCCATCTTTGTAAACTTTTTTTGCTGGTACGTCGATGACTTTATCTGCTTTCCAATTCCCATCAATCCCTTTATAAAATCTAGATAAATTAAAAACAGTATATCGGTATAAAATATTTTTTGAGGAAACTTTACTCGTCTTGTGTTGGTTTTAATTCCAAGTCATAAACTTATGTTATCTTATGTAGGTAATATTGATAGCATTTTACGTGATGTCGTTTAATTAGTGTTCACAATTGAAAGGTTACAAATAATAACTTGAAAGTTGTATTTTGAATTACTAAAAAAGCTCTGTGAACATTTTTAACAGAGGAATTACCACCTTGATAGAGGGTTGTTTAAACTTTGCAGATTAGAAAAATATTTTATCTACGTGACAGTGTGCGGAATTGTAGAAATTAAATAGAAAATTGAGAAGGAAATATTTATTATGTTATTTTTTATTATTATTATCCTCTATAAGACTTGATGATAAATAACAAAAAAGAGAATAGAAAGTATAAGGATAAATTCGAGAACTGAGTGAGTATTTATTCATCAATAATTATCAATATCATCCGAAATGCAGTGTGACGTAACGGACCTCAACATAACTAAATTTTTTAGTAGTGTATGTGTAGGAGGATGTCAATATTTCGTGAACTAGTTTAAACATACTACTACACTTAAAACGATTTAATTTTATTAATTTTGTTATTTTTTTTTCATTATTTTATTTGATTTAATTTCGATTAGTTGTCAAAGAACTCGAGGGACTAGATATTAAATTACTTTTTTATTTATTAAAATACTAGCTGATATCCGCCCGTTTCGCTGGATGATAATTTTTTTTTGTAATGATTTAAATAAATGTTCTAAAGAGCTACAAAAACTTCCCTAAATTCTATTCTACCTCCAGTATATCAAGTTCTACGCCTAATTACATTACGATACCAGTAACCTTTTAACCATGATTAAAGGACAAACGTTTAATACCTTTACATTTGTAAGATGTACGTGATTAACAAACTGTCAAGATAAATCAGTAGAGAAATCTCGTACCTGTAAATGTTGGCCAGAATCGCGCACCCAACAAATCCTTGTGCGGATTTAGGATCATGGAGAAATCTGATCTCAAGGGGCGCACATCCTTCCTTACCCAAATCTATGACTTGTTCCAGTTCGTGCGTCGACCATTTATAAATATTTAACTTGGTGCCGTAACGGTCAGGATTGAACACGTCGTCTGGGTGAAATCCACTGTGAATACAAATGCCTTGATTTATATTTTTGTATTTTATTTAGGTACATAGCATAAATAACAATAAAATTGTTAAAGTGTATTTTTATGTCAATATAAGAAGGAATCATTTTTATTCTAAACTAGCGGTGTCTCACAGTTTCATTTGTGTTTTTATTCGACCAACTCTCTATGGTGCTACCGCCAACGCACCACGTAGTCTAACGTTATGTTCACTGTCCGTGCTTGCCTATATCATACCAGAGTGCTTGACATTCATGGCTACTGGTTCATTCCTTAGAGTCGTAGCATGAAGCTATATGGCTTATTCCCTTCATGAATAAATAGGCCAAAACATGCAAAGAACATTTTTTTCAAATCAGACAGGTTTTAGAGATTAGCGCGTTCAAACAAGAAAACAATTTCTTGAGCTACATATACAATATAGATAACTTATTTTGCATTGCAGACACAAACATGAGTAGATCAGAAAACGTAAATATTTCCGTTTCAAAGATAAAAAATGAAGGAACTAACGCTAATGTTATAATTAAAATATATTAAGATCATATGGTTAAATTAGTTGCAATATAATGTTAAAAAATATTAAAGATTCTGAAATAAGTGAAGTGAAGGTCCTTTAAAAATAATGAATTTTGGGTTTTATTAAAATTTTCAAATACAATTTCAGCAACGTCTGACTACATGTCTTCTTATTAACTTTTATCTCATCTTCTTCTTTAGAGTTATGGAATAAGTTTTGCGGCGTGTATGATACTTGGACAACTGAAGCATATAATATGGTATCTACACAAGTGAATTCATCGGCAAAAGGTACTCACATAATATCATACAAAAATAATTTCAATTTGTTAAAGTAGATCAATTTAGGGCGACTTACGCAAGATTTCATTTAGCTCACAGCTAAACAAAATTAGTTAATTACAGTTAGCCTCTTAAATGGACTTATCATAAACGCATTTAGGGTCATCTTGCACGAGACATACAGTGCGCTGATTTAGTTAAACATAATTAGCGAGTCGGTAAAGCATTATTTGCGTTCCGTTTCACATTTTGACGAGTTTATTAACCCATAAAGCGCAACGACTTACATAATGAAACGTGCATAGTTATATATCATTGTTTGTTATCTGTCAACATAAAATGAATAACATGAAAATAGTGTAATTATCTTTTATTATATACGAGTGCGAAATGTGGTAAAAGTGTTTACCACGCTGATGGGCCTTATGATGTCTCTGTTCTTTTATTCCCATAATTTTTATACATCATTTGTATTTTTAAATCATAAGGAGTCACTTAAACGTGTTTAGCGGTGCTAAATAGCCATTTTTGGCTATTTAATTTTGACAATTCGTTAAAAATATTTAGCAACTAATTTTTCTTTGTGCAAGTCGCTAATTTTGTTTAACCGCTTTAAATGTGTTTAGTCTTAGTTTAATCAAGTTTAAAGTGTTACGCAAGTCTCCCTAAATGTAGAAATATTTTTCCAAAATCTTTACTATCTAAGCTCACGCCACTGAACGGATTGGATTGAAATTTGACACATAGTTATTATGACGTAGGCACCTGTTAACAGCGGATTTTTAGAACGGACTACAGAGGTGTAACGGAGGTATAATTTTTTTAATGAAGAAATTCCAAACAAAGAAAATTGCGTGAATAAACTTCAGAGAAAACTGTTTTTCATGCGAGGAATACTACGTAACTTGCTTTGGCGTAAGTTCGCCCAGTAGTTTGGTAGTTTCAGCGCCAATTAATAGATTAGTGAAAAATCTAGTCTTGTATATAATATTTAGTATATTAGTATGACCATATTCTTTGAACCTAAAATTAAAACGCTAAAACTAAGCTAGTACTATAAAACGTAAATTTTAATTTCTATGTCGCAACAGTGAAATATGACAAAATAATTAAACCAAATTTACCTCTTGAAATATTTTGGAGAACCCCATTCTGATGCAAACATGACATCGTGGTAGGGTTGGTACCAAAAATCGTAACCAAATTTGGCAATTTTTTTTCCTTTCGTCCACGTACCTAAATGAAATGGTAAATTTAAGTATTTTCGAACATCGAGTGAACCCTCCCTTTTACTGAATCTGTGTAGAATAATGTCCGCGTTTCACCTGTCACTTTCAAAGTGTTCGAATCGATGAGCACGAAATCCCCTTTTCCATTTTCCTCCTTATCACCCATCGTAGAAATCATGATTTCCCCGGTTGCCAGGCAGTGTGTCGTGTGCGGGAAACTGCAGTTGAATGACCTCAGCTCCGAGCCGTCGATTACCTGGTAATGAGATTTTCAAAGCCATGAACCCTCTATAAACATTCAAGAGGATAAGCTTTTTAGTCACGAGCGTAAATTGAAGGATTTATATCCTCTACTTTAGCTATAAATGGCACATTTTAAACAAAAGGCCCCAAGTATTCTATTTTATTTGTTATTTATTTTAAACAATGCCTAATGCCTATTTATTATTTCTTTCCATTTCAATAACAGTTAATAACGTCTTTTGTTCTCTACTATGTCATAATTTATATTCTTGTTTATCTTTTAACCGTATCTGTAACTTACTTTCGTGTTGACTTCATAATATTTTATAGTTATTCTACTAAATTCAAGCAACGTTTTCTATGATTGTTTGGAATTTTTGTTAACATGTTGCACATACATCTTTTACTTTCGTCTGTTACGACAGAATAAAATTAAATGAAATATTTAAATGTTAATCCGTATTATTCAATCAAATGATCCACTACAAAAAGTGTTACTATTTTATTTTCTTTTTTAATTTTAAAGTATAAGATAAAATGTTTAATATTTATATTTGAATGTATAAAAAATCAGTATAACGAGGTTTGAAATAATCTAGTTTTAATACCAGATTTAAGACCAATACAAGCTGATCGTAAGATATTCAGAGCGTTAGTTTCAATTACGTTACCATTGACGAAATATTTCTTACATAAACACATTTTAAATAATGTAGAAGTACATATACTTGAGTTATTTTAATGTCAGGACAATTATTGAGTCAGTTATGTTATAACACACCTCCTTTGTGTCTGTTTTCTTGTAGCAAAAGGGTTCTTAAAGCTAATTCCTTCCTCTCATTTCTACAACAGAACCACATGCTCAAGAATTCGAAGCTACAGTTTTACGGGAACCTTCATTTCGACATGAACTAAAAGTTTCCTAATTCTTATATTTGCCGTACCGTTGAATTGACCAACCATTTTCAGGTCAAAGTGTTCGCTTTTTTCTTACGACATCGGGTCCTTCCAGATTAACGTGAAGAGATTTTTTACAGACTGGCATAACAGCGGTGACCGCCAATGGTTTGTCGGATCTTTCGGCAGTCGCCGTTTTTTTAGTTATACTTGTGCTTACTATCAGGGTGCGTGCCGTCAATTTGCAACAAAAAAGAGTAAATTAACATTTTGAGTGAGAGGACGCTATCTATATCTTCAGCTTTAAATTAATATTTCAAGAACAAAAACTTTTTTCATTTAAAACTGTTAATAAAAAGAGTAAAGAAGGATGGGAAAGTTATTATTAACAACAAAATTTTATAAATTTTAAATTGTAAAAAGGAAAGTTGTTAAGAAGTAAATAGAAACAATCTGTATATTAAGTAGATCTGTAAATTATATTTCAACCCTTAGGTATTCCAGAGGACATTATCCTTTTGATAGATAATCTTTAAGTTTTAATGAAATTTCAGCAAAGTGTTTGTGAAAAGCCTGTACTTTCTATAATTAGGAGCAGATAACAATTTCATTTTTTATACTCTTTATGTTTTTATAAAGTTTGAAAAATATTCCAACGTCGCTATTATACTAATATTTTATTATCATTTTGAAATACAATTATTATTTTATGATAGTTTACATTGGGATTTTTAATATATTTTATAATATTATCAACGAATATAGTTTTATATATCACCTTTATTAGACCTTTAAAGACAGTTTCACATGATTTTCTAAACGAAATTAGTTGATCGACGCTTTAAGTAGAAAAAAACATCCATTATAAGAAAATAAAAACGCGGTCAAATGAATAGAAGCAATATGTAACAGAAGCTAGTATATGTTATAGGAATGTCCAATATTATTACTGACTAGTTGTGCCCCACGGTTTCTCCCGTATTAAATTTATTTGACCACTGCCAACGCACCCGTGTAGCCTATCGTTGCTATCACTTTCCGCACTTGCCTACAGCTTGCAAGATTGCTTGCCGTTCTTTGACTCCGTTTGTTTAACCTAGGCTCTGAAGTCTTTCCAGAAATCCAAAATTTAGTGCGTTCAATAAAATAACAAATCAAAACCAATCTCTGGAACTTTATAGTATCAATGTGGAAATAGTAAGGCAATAACATCAATAACATTTTTATTTTTTAACTTTCTAAACACACATCATGTGGAAATTATTGGACGACTATTAAATAAAACTTTGACGTTTATGTCCAGTGTTGGAATATTCTGGAGGTTATTTCCAGAATCAAATAAAATATTTAAAAAACTTTTTTCTCAACAAAAAAAAACTGTTTTCAAGTAGTTTAAAATGTGACGACTTACTCGATTTTGATTAAATTTTGAAGAGAATCAACTTAAAATCTGAATACAGGTTTTAGGTACTTTTCATCATGATCATGATTTAATACGTTATCCTCGAGGGCCAACAAAACACATTTACATGTGGATTAAGGCGCGGGGTACCCCTTGGTAAATAATATGAAGGAGATAAAAGCAAACGTTTAACAAAATATGTAAGCAATTTATTAGAATTTCCTTGTCGAATTTTAGAATAACAGAGATGTTTATCTAAGCAATTCTATTTACAAATAGATATATCAAAATTTAGACATTAATCGGAAGACACGAGTATATATTTATTCAAGAGTTGTGCTACGAGTAACTGCCATTTGACTTTAAAAGATCGGTGGCAAATGATTAGATTATCGAATAACCTTTTAATTCGTTAAGTTGCTAAGGTTAAGTTGTGATTTATAATATTACTAGCAGGGCCGCCGGCAGTGGTTATTCTGTCCTTTTGCGGTAGTTTATGGCTCGACCATAGCGCCACCTATCGGGTCCTGACATATCTATAAACTATCGTTTCGTTAAAATAATATTTTATGTAAATATAAAATAAGTTAAGTTTAAGTTCAGTCTTTAAAGTTGTTCAGAAGTTATGGAATCATTATCAGACGCACAAAAGATTTTTATTTAAAGGTAATGTAAGCCTTATTTTTTTTTCATTTAAGGTGTAAAAACTCTTATCACCTTTCAATGTAAAACACTAAAAGGATTTTCTTTTCGTTAATTTTTATTACACACACGAATAATAGGATTTTTTTTCCAACTGTCATTAAATGTTTATTATATATGATATATAAAAACTTTGGTCGTTGATAATATAATTAAATGATTAAAAAACACAATCTAAATCATCAATAAACTATAATTGTATTTCAAAATGACAATAAAATATACAGTAATATATACATTTTTACACAATTAAAAGAATAAAAGTCAGTAAAATGAATTCACATTATTATCATTGTTGACCAATGACGTATTATAAATAGACACGTTATACTCTCACTAAAATGGCACAAATATTTTTATCTGCATGTTATAACAAAAGGGATAGGAAATCACAACGTAAGGTGGAAGCTCTGTTGTCAAAAAGGACAAAAGTTAATTCTCGCTCACGCCGGTATCAAGTCAAAAGTGAACTGAGGGCAATGGCCGCTCATTCACGATGGCACGTATAAAGCGTCTATGTCGTATCTACATAAAAAATATCATTTTTGGTGACACGGAATAGTAACTAACTTTACCATGTCGCGCTTCTATCACATGATGTGCGCATAGCTCTCAATTTTACGCTCCACCAAACGGGCAAAAGATGACTTCAAGTCATTATTTCCTTAGATTGATTTTAATTTCCTGACGTACATTTTTTATTTTACTTCAACTAAATTTCTTAAACTTTGTTAGTTTAATTTGATCTTATTATACTCTTTCTTGAACAACATGAAAAAAACGTTAGGCGTCTCGTAACAACGTTATGAAAAATATAATTAATAGTTTATGTTTGTAAATAGGATTATTTAATCTTAAAACCTTCATTAAGACTGTAAGCAACATTTCGTAGTAAGTTCCACTCTGGCAATAAGTTATAGCGTACGAAATTTCAAAACAAAAAAAAAAGCAGAGAATTAAAAAACTTTCTCCCATCTGTTGACATAAAAATTCAGTTTTACGACTTTAGCTGAGCTGAGTACAAAAAAAATTTTGTTGAGTCAAGACTAAGTTTTCGAGCATTTATAAGATCGCGACTGCGTTTTTAAAACTCCCAAACAAATTGTTTACTTCCCAATCTCTGAAGCTCGTATATAAAGCCGGATCGTAAAATGTATCCAATAAACCAAACTGGGCGACGATAAAATGTTCATACAAGATAATATATTACAACGCAAATATAAAATGCTTCTTAAATGATGTTCTATTTGTTGAATGTGTTTTTATTTATTATGTTGTATCGTATTTTTTAATTTGTCAAGCATAAAATTATCAAGTCTACTGTTGGGTTTGGGTACACCAATACTATAAATTCTACTCTTTGGTTTTTCACGCTACAAACAAGTAGGTACGTTTACAAACTATTCTAAGATATTATTAAACCGCGTTCATAAAAAAAAATCGTTTCTGAATGTTCTCTGGGATAACATGCCACCAATGTAAAAAAAGAAAACATTATCAAAATAAAAATTGCTTGCATTAAATGGTCTTAGATCCAAAAACATAAATCTAACAAGTTATTACATATTTACGATCATTTAAAAATTAATACATATTTAAATTAGCCTAGTGGTCGTAAACGCGACTGCTGTGATCGAGGTTCTGAGTTCAATTCCCAGGTCGAGCAAAGTGTTATTGGGTTTTTCTATGAAATTCTCAGTAGCAGTTCGGAGTTTGGCTTTGTGTCCGATAATTATAAAACTTAAATTTGTATTTGCAGTAAACATAAAAAAAAGTGCAAGTAAACCATTTTCATTTAAATAATATATTATTATTAAAATTATTAGCAAAAAATAAATATACATATTAATATAATTCACCTAACGCGAATTCAACAGTTATTTTGCTTTAATAAGTATAACTAATTTATATATTTACTAGCTGTGCCCCACGGTTTTACCCGTGTTAATATTATTATAAACTTACTTTATGTAATCTCGGTTTCCTAGGATCAGTACCCACGTCCATAACAAATATATTGCTAGAATCCAATGCGGGCAATATGAGGAGGTCCCTTTTCATGTCAGGGTTGTCATGGCAACTGGAACACACATTCCATCCGCTATGATGAAGCTCGTCACCGATGCTGCCTGTGTACGTGCGATGGATTACCTGTTCATCAATTACATGTTTTCAAAATGTAATAATATATCAGTTTCAAATAACTTTTGAAAATGATCTACCAGTTACAATGTGAGCTAGAATTAATATTCAAAGTGAAAAATGATAAACATGGTTTTATCTAAAAGAGTCCTTAATCTCTCAAGTGGTGGTTTATATTTTAATCCATAAGCTTTTGTTATTTAGCCCTTTACTATGTAATTTAGACGGCATTTTACATCGTTTAGTTTGGTTATTGTCTCCAAATCTAGTGGATTATGACTAAGTAAACACTTATTCATTTTAAGTAAAGTCAAAATCTCCCTGGACAGTTTTAGTAAGACGCTATCTTGCTACCACTATATTTCAAGTTTTAAAAAAAATTTATATATTAACCTAACAGGATGTTGGCAGAAGAAGATGTTGGATTCACAAAAGAAGAAAAGTGAAGAATTTCAGGTTCTGTATATTATAAAAGTTTTGGATTTACAAAAGCGTTAGACGAAAGAGATTCAAAACGATGGGATATAATAGAACAATTTAAGAAAAAAAAAAACTTTCAAACGATTGTACTGTAATTCTCGCAACGAGTCCCGCCTACGATATATTGCATTCCGCTTGTTAATTTAGTTTTGCGGCTTGTATTGCAATAGCGAAGTACACAATAATACTTTCGAAACTAGATCCTAAGATCCTGTAGGATTACCGAGACGTTATTGCCTCCGGCGACATCCCACGACTAAATGACATAAGATTTTATTCGCTAATATATAAAAGTAGACCGTAATTGCTTACCCAACTTACTTAATATGTTTTGGACAGTATTATTCCACTGAGATGATCTTTTAACAATATGTATTACTATAAATCTTAGAAATTTAATTATTTGGTCGTTATAATAAATCAATTATGTTATTTATTAAACGGGGTTTTTAGTGGCCGGTGATAATACATGTTTCTTCATATTAAATAGTTAGTAGTAATTTGGTGTTTTTATATTACATATTTCAGTCAATAGCCAATAGGGCACGAATATATTAGGTCCTTATATATGAAATTAGCGTTTTGGCGCACTGACCACTTTGATCTGAAATATTTCCTCTTTGGTTAAGAATTCCAAATTCAAATTTATAAATTCATTTAGGTGGTACATTTGAGTTTTGAAAACAGTCATTAATTTGTTTTTCCCTCATTTTTTTTTTGGCGTCGCTTATTACCGCACAATGGAAAACATGAAATATCGGTATATTTACGAGTATGAGTTCTATCGTGGCACCAGTGCTGCAGAAACAGCTCGAAGTATTAATGATGTGTACGGCGCTGGTGTCGCAAAAGAAACACGGTACGTTTTTGGTTTCAACGTTTTCGTTCTGGAAATTTTTACTTTCAGAACCAACCCCGTGGACGGCCGGAGACCAAAGTGGAAAATGAATAATTAAAGGCTATTGTGGAAGCGGATCATCACAATGCACTTCAGAGATAGCTGCAGGCTTCGGGGTAAGTGATAAAACTGTATTAATCCACTTGAAGCAAATCGGGAAAGTAAAAATACTTGAACGATGGCTACCTCATGAATTGAGTGAATCGAACTTGCAAACACGCGTCGACTGCTGTGTTACTTTACTCAACCGACACAATAATGAAGGGATTTTAAATCGAATTATTAATTGTGATGAAAAGTGGATACTATACAATAATCGGAAGCGCTCGTAGCAATGGCTGAACCCTGGAGACCGAACCTAATCCTGCCCTAAACGAAAATTGACTCAGAAAAAGTTACTTGTGCGTGTTTGGTTGACTAGCGCCGGTGTCGTTCACTACAGCTTTCTAAAATCTGGCCAAACGATTACGGCAGATATCTATTATCAGCAACTGCAAACCATGAAAGAAGAACTAGCTGCTAAACAACCGAGATTGGTCAATCGCTCTAGACCATTGCTGCTTCACGACAACGCAAGACCACACATTGCACAACAAACAACCACTAAGTTAGATGAGCTACAATTGGGATGTCTGCGATCCACCGTACTCCCCGGACCTTGCTCCAACAGATTAGCATTTTTTCCGAAATTAGGACAACTTCTTACAAGGAAAAAAATTCAACTCCGATGCGGCAGTCCAAATCGCCTTCAAAGAGTTTATTGATTCTCGCCCCCATGATTTTTTAGTAAAGGGATCAATGAACTACCTATGAGATGGCAAATGTGCATAGATAACAACGGTGCATACTTTGATAAATTAAATCTATTTTACAAAAAAAAAAAATGACTTTATATTCCTTCCGTACAAAACGCCAATTTCATATGTAAGGTCCTAATAATATCTATATAATGTGAATCATCCTTTTGCGACTAATTCAAGTCCGTAACATATTTTTTGTATATTTAATTCTGATCCAATGATTATTTCAAAATTTACATATTATATGTAAATTTGATTATTTTTATGTTAATCTAATACTTATTAGGATCCTTAAAATGCCATGTATATATAAGATTACATTATTTATGTATATACATTTTTATAATATTTTTTAAAATAAATGCTTGGTTATAAATTCTTTATTTTAAGGTGTTAAGCTTTAAGGCACGCATTTTAAATGCCTTACAATATCACCATATATAACATAACTAGCGGTGTGCAATAACTAACATATCATACATAGGTACATCACGTAATTTCATTTTTACTTATATTATTGAAAATTCATATCATCTATGAATTACAAATTGACAAATTATACTTCCCGTGTACAAAATATCATCTATATCGGTAAAGTTTTTTTTACTACTAGAAGTTTAGACCAATGGCATGAGTTTCCTATGTAAAGAATTTCCTAAGAATCGGTCAAGCCGTTTTTGAGTTAAATCCGGACGTACAAACAGACAGACACAAAAAAAATTATAAGGGCATTTTCGTGATCAGTGGCCTTTATATAGTATGCCTATCGGGAAATTTCGAAAAATATTACTTGTACAGACATGATTACAGATTTATTAATATAGTTATAACATTTTAAATTAAATTGTTTAACTTGAACTATTTTGAATATTATAAAACCTGGCAATATGTAGATGACTTCGGATCAACGTCAACCGTGGCTAAATAATCCTGTTTGCTTTTGTCTGGCTGTACAGTGACCACGTAAAGAATTTCTTCTCTTGGTCCATTTTTGAATGCATCTAATGGTGAAGCATAGCCGGGTCCTTTACCTGGAGATATATTAAACAATGTTTAAATTTATTTCTGTTAAATAAGACAATTTAGCGTTTGGCCGCAATCTGATGTGATTAACGGACGAAGTCGTTGAAGACAGCATCACGATACGCCTAAAAAGGAGTTAGATTCTGAGTATAATTATCAGAATATATCTATAATAGCATAGTGTAATAAAATTGTCTTTGTAGTCTCTTGAAATGATGCTGTTTTCAATTACTTTTTTCTGTGCCCCCTTTGATCGTCAACGACATTTAACTTTAAATAATTACTAGCGGTGTGCCCGCGGCTCCTCACGAGTTTTTTACTATAAAGTAGTTGTTTACATCCCGTAATTTTATTTTTACTCAAAATGTTCTCTTATGCTGTATCAATTGAAGAGTGGCATACAGTATTTCCGGTGTACAATTTGAATCAAACTCGATTGAAAAATATTATACTCTATTCTACGATTTTTAATGTATTATGAACTATTCTAGTATAGCCTCTCAGTTATGGTATTATGTATGCTTCTCGTTTTCAAAATTTATCAGATTCAATTGAGAATTGATGATTTTTTTTTTCTTCAACATCGTTTTAGAATTACACACGAAATGTAAAAATTTTGAAAATTCTTTTTTTTTTCTGTTTAAAATTCTCATATCGCATCATTCATGAATGGTATACATACTTCCAATGTACAAAATTTCATCAAAATCAGTCAAGAATTAACGAAAATAGATTTGAGTTTTTTTTTGTTACAATTCCTAAAAGTAATATTGAAATTTCTTATACTCTCTAAATTGACCAATGACTTATGCATTCCGTATACAACATTTCATAAAAACCGGTGAAGCCGTTTTTGAGTTAAATTCAGACATAAAGACACAAAAAAATTTGAATGGCATATTCGTGATTAGTATCTTTTATACAGTTCGGGAAATTTTGGAAAAATATTAAATGTTCAGACAGAATTTCAGATTTATTGATATAGATTATTATTAAGTACAAAAATTATTGCTTGTATAAATATTAAAATAAAATGCTTGTATAAATATTTATCATCTAAATTGAAAACACTGTTAGAAGTAACGGTAATAACATAACGGTAAAACATAATTCTATTCCGAATAATGTATTTTTTATTTAATTTCCTTCCAATATTTTGTTTAATAGCACTCAATTCTCGCCCAAATCTCTAACGAAAAAAGGTCTGTCACTTTCAATAAATCGTCGATAGAGATCAAAACATTATTTTTCCGTTTCAAAAACGAGGGGTTCGAGCAAACAGGGGAGTTCGCTATTAGGTAATCACGTCAGGTAATGCTTGCATATAAATTACGCCTTTGTTCAACCTAATTCCATCAATAACGGTGTTTGTTGGTATGTGTTGCTTAGTAAATATCTGCCCATACTTTGGATGGTTATTTTAAGCAGTAACCCTGGTGAAGGTATTTATGAAAGGTCGACTTTAGGTTATTACTTTGTTAAAAATATTACAAACTAGTTGTGCCCGTGGCTTCGTTCACGTTGACTACAGAATGCCATAGATCGAGCACACGCACATCTTGCTCTTTTCAAAAATTCTTATTATGGGTGTTCCTTAGAAGATAAACATATAATCTCGCTAACTTTTTGTTGGTTTTTTTTTAATGTCTACAATTATGTTGTACATTAATTTGCAATAACTCTTATGGTTTACTCAACGTAAGCCATTTAAGCACCCGTATTAATTCACATGACGAGCTTTTTTTATTTGCGCGAAGCTCTAGTTCTTATTCTAAAATAAAAGTATCTTAAGTTACTCCCTATAACATCAGCTATTTACGGGCGAAAGTCCATAATCGGTCCAACCGTTTCGGAGATTACACGGAACAAACAGACAGAAAAAAATTTATAAATAGGTATTTTGATATAGGTATCTTATATACTTTCATATGCATTTTAATAATTGTATAGATGTGAATGTTGGAAGCACAACAGCATATTCTATTTTTGGAAAATAAAATTAACTTGAAGTATCACATTATAGTACCGTTGTGATTTGAAAGTCGGTGAAACGAAAACGTAACAGTAAAAAGAGACAAACACACACATCTTAGCATCAACTATGTAGAATCATCTATTAGGATCTATCATACATCATTTAAAGGATTTTAGCCTGCGAGAGAATGATAAAGAATATACTCAGTTAATGCAAGTCCTGATTTTCACGACTATGATCTTCGTTGAATTGGCCTAGCGGTGTGACTACCAGACTTGTACGCAATGTTTTATGTACAGTACGAGTGATCTATAATTCGAGTCCTAGTAGTTTAGGATTTTTAAAAAGAGATATTAAATAAGATAGATTTTATGATTTAGGGCCATCCATAAATTATGTCACACGTTTAGGGTTAGGGAGGGGGTCGACGAAGTGTGACATTGTGTGACAAGGGATGGAGAGGGGTCCCAAATTTTGTGACATCACATTTTTTCAAAATATAATATTTTATATCTAAGTACATTAGAACTTCTTTAAGTCGAAAACCTCCCAAACTCGAAACGACGATCTAGCCTTTGGCGACTATTACGAGAGGGGTTTTTACCACCACCTGTTTTGATGAAACAGACGTGTAACGGGTATGTTACCATAGAAAAAGATGGCTGTGAAAGAAAATTCGCTCCACTGTTACTTCAGCTATCTTTGGATCTCCGAGCTTCATCATATTTGAAGCAAGTGCCGTATGATACCTATTACCCCAGTGTCGAGGCATACTTATTTAAGCGATCGTGTGGCTCTGTGGTCTATATTTTGCATCATACAAGGCCACTAACCCACCCACACAAGAAATCACATAAAACGCAAGAAGAAGTATTTATTGCCCATCGCAAAAATTCGGCCTCAAAAAATTGCTGCTAGACGTGCCAGGGAAATTCTTTGTTTGAATGATGACAATGAAGCTTTATGGTTAGATGAAGTAGATGTTGACACAATGAATGTTTCTGATGTTAACTGTCCAAATGAGTATATGTTTTGTTAATTTTTATACCTTTGTTTGATTTGATGTCGATTTTATTGAAAATTGCAAAATATGTGACATAACACTAGGTAGGATGGGGGGGGGGGGGGGTCTCACAAATGTGACCAGCTTTGACAAGGACGGGGGAGGGGTCAAAAAATCATGAAATTCGTGTGACCTAATTTATGGATAGCTCTTTCTGAAGTTTTTTTTAAATCTGATATTTCCCTATAACCGATAAGATGTTTACTTTAATATAATAATATTAATATTTTATATTTTGTAAAATAATACTTCATACACGTGAATATTTATACGTAATTGCAACGTCCGTCCATATCGTAACTAAACGTCAGCTAGAATTGAAGAATTTCTAAATTTTTTGCATTAAAAATGCTATAAATTAACTACAAATTTTTAATGATCTATTATTTATCCTAGCTTTAAAAAAAACATCATACCAACCGTACCAACGAATTTTTCGGAATTCACGTAAATTTACTAATTTAGATTGTTAGCGACTGACGTTTAATTGACTTGGTGAAGGTAAACATCACGATAAAACCTGAACTCTTGAAAAAAGTTCTTGTAGTACCACTGTATGATATTAAAAATATAGAAGTGTTGATTTTTCGGCGTTCGAAATTGCCAATACTTCGTAGGCTAATTTTGTAATTAAAGCTCGTGCCTTTCTTCGAAAAAATACCTCATTGCCTAACTGCCTATAGAGGTTTCATTGGGAGATATCGCTATTAAACCGTGTTGATTAACAATTACAAGCTAGATTTTGTCAAAGACTAGCACAGTTTTAATACTAAAATATACATAAAGAACTCATACCGTGTTTGAGACTTAGTAAGATCATTAAAAGTTTTTTAGGTAATACATAGTGTGAGGTTCTATAATAAGATCCCAAAGTAGATTTAGTGATTTTTCGTACAATAAGTACAAGGAACATGTCAAGCATGTTTTACTGTGAAAAGGTTATTATATAGTGGGTCGTTATGTGAATGATATTGATATCTGGAAGGGACTCCCTCTCTGTACGTATACTAAATTATTAATATGATTATTAACTAAAATTATTACCTGAACAATTGATTTTTTACGATAATAAGTGCCTTCTTTGGGCCTAAATTCCTACAAATATGTACATTATTAATTACAGTTATAATTAAACGACGTACAAGGGAAAAATATATAGTTAAAAGGAACAACTGAACTGCTTGGTTTATTTATTCTAACAATTTCCCTTACTCTGGAAGACCTGTTAATTTTCGACTTGATTAATATTCTAACAAGTTCTTGAGATTTTTCTCCTTTCAAAAGAAGTTTTATCTAAACAGTGAGATTAAAATCACTAAGGTTTGAGGGGGCTTGTTTAAAGCTACTCTTTGAAGTCGAGCCTCGGGCCTCCAATGATAAATTGCAACCCGTTTGATGTAGCTGACATTTTTTTAGAGATCTCTGGAGTTTAATACTTTTCGTGTATAATATAAGCTCCTTGTATTTTTTTTATTTATACTTTATTACGTGCATTTAAAGATATGAGAGTGAATACAAATGATGTGCGCGCACATTGCAACAAAAAGTATACACTATGAAGATGCTTGCTATGCAAATTGTTTTATTGTTGAGAAGATAGTCACATTTGATTTTACGCGTCAGATAATATCGATTGTGACTACTTATTTAAAAAAATCTTCTAACGTGCGTATATAAGTATAAGTAGTACTTTTGCCTTGTCTTACTTTATATATTTCACCTCATGATAAGGGAGATAGTCTAAGAACGGTAGTTATTATTGAAAGATAAAGATCTATGAACAGTCACAGTTATCACGCTGACCTAGCCTAAACCTACCATTATGAAAGTCACTAAGTATCTGGATATAGCTGGAGTAGCTGATCTAGATACGCGATGAGAAGAAAGTCGATGTGTATTTAACTCTGTGCATTTGTGGGTGAATGAACCTTTTTTACCTACACTTTGGAGAGGCTAAACGACGTTTTTTTATTAGAAAAAATTAATGTTAATTTTTGTTTATTCCGATCAAATGCCATATAAAACGGCTACGTCGCGTCGCGCCCATGCGAACGAAGTTAACAGAATAGAAATAAATTACGATAAAACACCCATTTACGTCTTTTCTGGCCAAATTCCTGAAAGTAACTTACTATACGAATTTTGCCAGGGACACAATTTTTTTTTTATTTTTTTTTATTGAAGTGTTTTGCATATTCCTATTCTTTACCTATACACGATAAACTATATCATGCAGTTTTGATCTATTATAAAAAATAACCGCAAGAGACAAGTAGAAGTTAATTTATAATAAATGCTCAAAAGTTTATGTGATCTTCAAAAAGGGATATTTTTTATGGAACGATATTTTGGATCCTGAGCTGACACAAAATTTCATAGAAACAAAAAAAAATTTGAGAACGTAATAAAGTTTCCTGTTGTTCCTAAAAATCTTAAGATACAATTGTGATATTACTTCATTTGTGTATGACTATTGAGCCTTTTCCCTCTGAAGGTTTAAAAATATCATTAGAGGCAGCACTAGTGTTTTTTCCGTGTGCGATTAAATCCATGAGCGCAATTTTCGACATGCAGATATTTCTTGTGCTTTTTTCTATGCCGTTATTTCACGTGCACTTTTTTCCAGAGACTGGTCATAGTGGGTGAAACCGTAGTAAGCCCGACTGCACTAATAAATATAAATACAGTGTAAACTCTTTATAACGAAACTCAAGGGACTGAGCACTTTTTGTCGTTATAGAGAGTTATCGTTACATGGAGTGAAGTTTCAATATGTGGGTTTTAACGCAAACCAACCAAGTTGGGCTCACTTCAACGTTATAGGGAGTTTATCGTTATAAAGGATAACGTTATAAACAGTTGACACTGTATAAAGAAACTAGTATTAATATTATCTACCATAAAACACTTTATTCTGTTTATCCAGGAGATAAAGATAAGAAAGATAGCCCAACTCAACACCATGCTTCTATATAACAGGTAGATAAACAACAAAGTATAAATTAAATAATAACTACTACGATTTAATAGAAATAAGGAACCCAGTAGGTAGTATGTATCTATGTAACTAGCCACTTACTTAAAAATCTGACTCATTACTTTGATTTAGAAAATTATTATCATATTTTTAAGCATATATTTTACTCTCAAAAATTTTCGCTTCGATTGACGGCGATTGATAAGAAATATCTTAATCTCATGTCAACACAATTTTATCTCCTATAAACAAACAATATCCGTGTGACCGAGCTACGACGCTCAATGTATTGCAAGAAAACATCTAAGTAAATTTAAACATAATCTAAATATAGCATTTCAACAAAAAAATTTAGAGCCGTTTCCGAAAAATTAATTACACATACTTGCTCACATAAAAGTATTTGGTACACACGAACAATTAGAAAAGAGAGATATAGAAATAAGTTTCAAAATTTTGAACGATCTTGTTTTCACATGTAATTATTTAACTTTATAATTTAATTAGCTAGTAAAAGTAAGTTTTAATCTTTGAAATTACCATTCAAATATATTATTACCCCTGTGAGTGATAATGTCCCAGTCATTGACTGTTTGATATTAAAATGATTGATACCCTATTATCATGTTCCTTATTATCACTATAGGTACCTATAATTGTTGAATATATTTAAAATATCAAAAGTACACTATAGGTACATATTATAACAACAACTTCATATCAATACAAGTTATAAACAATGTACATATCTACCTACATAATGGTAAATGTGTGCAAGCTACTGACCAGTATTTTACTCATAAGGTTCGCTTTTTCAATCAACCGATAACTTCATTTGAGGAATAATATTAAAATGTTGGCAAAACGTCAAAATGATTCCTCAAATAAAGTTATTTGGCGATTGAAGAATCGACCCTTATTTAATAAAACTTTAGGTATATAATAATATACTTTTATTTATCTTCTTTATCTAACATTTCTGTTTTAATGAAGGTAGAAGAGTTTCATAGGTTTCTTAAAATTTACACAATATATTCCGAAATCTTAAATTGTAGGTATCTCTAATTTATATATTAATACGTGAAGAGAAAACTTCGGAATCCTTTTTAAGCATATCGCACGCAAGGAGGTGTGTGTAATTTGGCATGGTTAAGGTTCATATGGAGGAGTGGAGAAAACTAAACTGTGTAAATAATTTGCGTTACAAATACATTAAACTAGTTAAATTAAATAATACTGCAGATACTGAGAAGCTCCATTGAACTTAGACCTCTCGAAACATTGACATTATCATTGAGTGAAAAGTAACACCAACAATATTCATTATTTACATTCATACTGCAAATGTCAAATAGATAAATAATAGTATATGATAAAAAAATCGCCGGTCGAATTTCGACCACCGGCCGATCGCCAGTATTTTGTAATTATACCAACAAATAATACAAAAATACTTACAGCAAGACATTTTATAATTGATTTACAGCACAAAATCACCGTACAGCAACCACACTGTGCAGTCACTATACAACAAATGAATTTATTTAAATATATATGTAGAAATGAACTCGGTAGTTACTCGTCACTCGCTATTTCCGTCTCGTTCTATTCTTGAGTGTTATTCCGAGTCAAAGTTAAGGTCGGTTAACCAGTAAATGATAAGAGTGGTCGCGTTGCTATCAAGTGATATTACATTCACCTGTTCATCATTGGTCCTCGGACCCATTGTTTTTAAATATTTTATATTATACTAGCTGTGCCCGTGGCTTCGCTCACGTGGACTACAGAATGCCCGCGCGAATCATGCTCCCCCGTTCCCGGATATTTTAAAGACAAAAATGCTTATTGTGTGTTCATTTGAAGATAGATATATAAGTCTCCAGGACTTTTTTGTAGGTCTTTTTAATGCCTATATTATGTAGTACATTAAATTGCTATATATCTTATGGTTTACTCAGCATAAGCCATTTAAGCACCCGAATTGATTCACGATGACCAGTTTTTTGTTATTTGTGCGAAACCCTAATTCTTTTTCTAAAATTAAAGTTGCCTAAGTTACTTCCTATAAATTCAGCTATCTACCATTTAAAGTTCCGTTAAAATCGGTCCAACCGTTTGGGAGATTACCCGGAACAAACAGACAGACAGACAAAAATTTTCAAAATGGACTTTCGTATCGTATATACTTTCATATGCATTTGTAAAAAACTGTTATTTTGACATTATATACAGACACTTCAATTTTATTAATTGTATAGATTAAACTTTTGAAAATTATTATACCATTTCCATTTGTTTATTTTCTCGATGACAGCTCCTGTGTAAACTTGAACGAGCGTGTTTTTTACATTATGTATGAATTATTTTATAAAAATATGACGTTTACACACGTACAAGGTTATACCAGAGTCGGAGAAACTGATAGGGATGGAGCTATATCGATAAACGTAACACGATAACAGAACCGATATTTTTTTACAAAATGAAAGAAATAAACTACTGCCGGATACTTTTGTACAAATTTATTAACTAATATAATATTTTATTACAAGATGTTACACGTATTAATTCTCGATTGATAATGCCAACTTCTTCAAAATTTTCGAAGCTGTTATAAAATAAGTAGGTATAGGTAAGATACTCGACAATGAAACGAAATAATTATAACGACAGGTAATCTTTACTTATTTATTTTAATCAAGATCTGATGAATCGTCACTACTTATTTCATATCGATATTCATTCAGATCGATATCATTACTTATTTGGTCAGAACAGTACAAGTATCAAATCATAAATGTCATCGAGAAAATAAAGAAATAGAAATAGTATACATATTGTAAATTAAATTTTCTTATATCACTGTAGTGGGATTGTATTTGGTACTGTACGTGTAATGGCATAAAAACACCCTTTATCGACTCTGAATTTATTTATACATTGAATATAAACACTATTAAAGTAAAAATAATAGTGTCAATGGCGACGTCTCGCCTCGTGGACGGCGGCCAGGTAATGTGAACTGTGAAGCAACCACGGCGGTTGATGTAAGCGATGTTAAAGTCGTAACTCACTTATCAACACGGCACTCAACCAGCACCGCTTCCTCGCTCGACATCCACTCGTTGCACACTGGAGAACGCCGCATGGTCCACGGGTGAACGCCTCGTGGCCCAATAGTCAACATCGCGTGTCATCGAATTGACAACAAGTTAGTGAGCAATTTTCATCGGGGTGTACCGTGTACGTGAGGTCCGCATTTACAACTCTCGGTCCACTCGCCGTCCGCATAAAGACTGCTTGCGTGCTATATCCAAGTCCGGTGAAGCTGTAAAAGCCGCAGCGGCTCTGTTTTTGGATAGGGCCCCTAAGGCTAACAGTGTAGTCAGTTCAAAAAAAAAAAAAGTCGATACAGTGAAGTTGCGTATGGAACTCCATACAAAGAAATCTCAACCGCACGAGGCTATGCGGTGCTGGTAGGATGCAGGGTTGATAGGTGAGAGACGAACTTTATATTGTCTACTAGCTGTGCCCGTGACTTCGCCCGCGTGGCATATTTTATGTATGAAAAACAGCAACTAAATAATAACCTCTTTTCACCTCCATCTCACCTTACGGTATTTGACCGGTATAAGCTTTCAGAGTACAATTAAAATAAATTTACGTATGTCCTTTACGAAAAGGAAATTTTATTTAAGTAATAACTTTATTTTAACGTTAATAACCGGTAAATAATAATGCTTGATACTATGTCTATTCATTATATGTTCATTGTAATTTAATAAAATCTTGAGAGCGCAAACATCGAACAACGAAATCTATCGTAGAAAATTTAGATCGAATAGATATTTTTAATTATTTTAAACATATAAAATAACTTTAAAATCTATCTAAAAATATTTAAAAATAATATTTAAATCCCAGCCTCAAATTATTAATTTATGTGCTTACGTAAAATATACTTAAGTGTGACATTAATGAATAAGTATCAAATCAATTTCATCATAATTAAAATAAAGCCGTACAGCGCCATCTATGAATACTCCTGGAAAACAAACAAAACCCCAGTATTATTTTTTCTCAAATATCTTCAATGTACAGATTTTGACTCTTTACTCCTGTATTATAAGTATAGATAATGCAGTATAGTATTTCTTTTTAATATAGTTTAATAAAAAAATTGATAGCGCAAACACCAAACCACGACATCTATCGTAGAAAATGCAGATCGAATACATATTTCAATTATACTAAACAATGAAAAATAACGTTGATATCTATCTAAAAACATTTAATATTAACAATAAAGCCCAGCCTTAAATTATTAATATAAATGCTTAAATACAGAAATTATACTTAAGTGTGACAATAATAACATATCAATTTCATTATAACTTAAGCCAATACTTACGCGCCATCTATGAATACTCCTGGAAAATGAAATACATAAGTTTCCATCTAAAGCTTTTTTTGACAATTGTTTATAAATAAAATAATTTGGATTTATTTGTTACTTTTTCATTATATTTCACAAAATATTTTAAATATATTACAAACTTACATACATACTTATATATACATTATTTTTTATATGTACATAGCCTAAACGCAATTTATAGACCATACAAATATCCATACGTGTAAAAGTGCCTCCTAAATGTACCTTCAGACAATAAACTACGATCATACCAAATTTCATTAAATTCAGTCTAGTAGCTTTTGCGTGATTGGCATTCAAACATATCGACAGACAGAAAAAGATTTCAAAACTATCAAAATATGTTCTTTCCGTGATTTTAAACGCTGTATAATTTTTTTCCAAATATCTTCAATGTACAGATTTTTTTTTTTTTTTTTTTTTTTTTTAGATGTATGTATTATATAATATGCTATTAAAAAAAACTCGCTTGTTTATCATGCTCGAGTTCAAAAATAGCTTTTTATTTATTGAATAATTTACACGGGCCGAGCAGTCATTGTCAACCACTAGAGCAGACGCTGCCAACTGCTCAAGCAATCATTTTTAACCACCGGAACAGTTTCAATTCGTTTCATTTTGGTCACTAGTTTATGGAACTTGAAGTGATGACTTCAAATTTTCGAAACGATCAATCAACAAAAAAGAGTTTGCAGACGCGACGTCGGGCGGAGAGCTGATGGACGAATGGGCTAACTTCAGTCGACACCCGAGAAGTCTGTGTATGTATGTCTTTATCGCTTAATCGCATGACGGAATTTCGCCATGCAAGTGACTGTCCGGAGCGGTCACAACTGTTCAAGCGCTCCCGTGTATTCGTGATAGTAGTTTGCTATGGAATCGCAGCTTGAGGAGATCGGTTATAACTGCTTCAATATGTCTGTGTATGCCCCCCCCCTCCCCTCCTCCTCTAACTGTAGTCAAAAACCAATAAAACATAAAAACCCAATTTATAAGGCTATCAGCTGTCCCAATATAGGACAAAGGGAAGTCACAATGCTAATGTACGACAGTAAAAATTTCAAACTTCTTAAAATCAAAAATTGTGTTTTCTGTGCAGCTATAAGAATATTTCCAAAACGCTCAAGTTTCCTTATGACATTCTCCACAGTCATACGTCATTATTAATAATTAAACTGAAGTTAGTACTTAAGTAACATAACATAACATACCATCACGCCTGTATTCCCCTAAGAGTTAGGCAGAGGTGTACTAATGTACACCCACAGATCGCCGAGTATGTTTTAGGTCCCATGTAATAGGGGGCGAGCCTATTGCCATTAATCGGGCACGAAACCAAACTCCGAGCTGCTACTGAGAATTTCATAGGAAAAACCTAATAACCCAGGACCTCGCTCATAGCAGTCGCGCTTACGACCACTAGGCTAACGAGGCAGTTAGTACTTTAAGTAAACACACATTAAACTGTAACATCAGTGCAATATTAACCCAAAAAAGGAATTATGTACAAACGTTAAAAGTTGTATTCGTACATATCAGTTATGTGGCGCATAACATCTTCACTACAAAAATTATAAGGTTCGAAAATTTAAAAATATTAAATTGACATCATAATTGATTTCAACATTTGTAATTTACTTCTAGATGGCACTGCTATAGCATTTAATAAAAATAAAATGAGTGTGACTTTCTTCACCACAATAAAATAAGGGGTTAAGCAAGCAACTGCATAGTATAGACATTTTGTTAAATGTGCGCGCCATTCGTAAATGTCACTAGACCTAACGTGTCTAAAGAAGGACAAAAAACTTCAAAAATTAGAAAAACAAATGAAGCTTCCAGTATATACGTTGATTCCATAACAGTTAAATTCAGATGGCAATAATTAAATTGTATGGATATCACAAAGGACAAACTAAGTGGAATGCGCCATACATAATCATTATTAAGGAATTCAGCCTGCAGGTACAGCTCAAGAAATAACGATAAATTTTAAAGAACATACGTGATCAGTTTTTAAACAATACTATGGCAGGCGCATTTTATTTAATTGTTTTGCATAGCATAACACACGTCTACTTCCCAACGGGGTAGGCAGAGACCACGTCTTTCCACCTGCTACGATCCTGGCATACATCTTTCACTTCTTCAACATTCATCAATCTTTTTATGCATGCTCGTCGTATTAGAGTACTCTTGACCTGACCTTTCTTAAGAACATCCCCCATTTGATCTTCCTCTTCCAACGTTTCTATTCACGCTCGCCTTATAAATTTGTTTAATCATTCATCTTTTATTCATCCTCGCAACATGCCCAAACCATCTAAAGCATCCCCTTCTCAATCCTTGTGATTGTAGTTGTTTAGTCACTAGAAAATTAATAAATAATATTACCATTTTTTAACCTAAAAATGGGTTTATATATATATAATTTTTAATCACTTATTCAAATATATTTAATCAGAAAAATATTGTAATTAAAAAAAATACATTGTAAATTAGTGATACATACGATGAAATAAGAAATAATCTACGATCCCTCTAAATTTAAATAATATACAAATATTTATACTTTTATTATATCTGTAAGTATATTACACATCGTTTTAGGGCACGTCAAAATGTATGAGGCGCCGCGTTCAATTTTCGGATTCTTTTAACATGTTATAAACATCAAAGCGAAATAGGTATGTAGATGAAATCTCATAAAGTGTTCTTCAAATATGCCCGTTTACGTATACGTAAAATATATGTAAATATACACAATTATGTACCTGCTATTTACGTAAATATTTGAGCCGTACTGAAGAGTTATATGCCCTCAAAGGTTATGTGAAAAAAAGATAGGTATTTTAACAGAATTTTACACATAAGCACTAGAAACGATGCATAATAAGCAATGTACTTCTGTTTATCGGTATGTTTAAACGCGCATCAAGGTAAAAATATCAAACTATTGCTAACATCTTTTTAGTACGTGTTGCCTGAAGTCCGATATGTAACTCAGAGGTAAAATATTCAAATAGTATCTATTTAATCATAAAATCTAAAGAACAAAGTTAAACATAAAGGGAAAAAAAAACAATTAAAATCCACTAGCTCAAACTGTACCTGATACCGGTGTATCCTATCTACTGCTTCCCTACGGTATATAACTTTAAAGATGGAACAATGTGAAATCAAAACAATATATACAAAACACTAATACCGGTTCGGAAAACATTTTGATCATGAAAAGAGCCGACAATGAACTCGATTGGGTTTATCAATTATTATTATTTTACACAATAAGTAAGTAAATTCACGCAGACGGAACTGCTAAATTACATAGGTATCCACCCGAAATATTTTTAATGCTGTACGTATCTTCTTGTTCTTTATCTTAGATATTTAAATTGATTGTTTCATATACCATATAGGTATATCGGCATGCATGAATACCTACATCATATTGAAATGAAACATGCTTTGAATAAATTTTGTCATTCCGATTACACGTTCAATACAACCACTATTCAATAATCAGTTATCAATTATCATACATAGCATGACACGTAGTATAACAACATACAAAGAGGTTAACATAAAAAAAATTAAAAGAAATTGTAAATTTTTTACAGCAATCCATTGCTAACTGTCTTATATTTACAAACAGCAACCTAATACAGTTTGTAAGTCAGTGTGTTATTATATATGTATATAAATATTAAGTCCTCACATACGAAATTATCGTGTTGTTGAACTGGCCCCTTTGATCTGAAATATCTGGCGTTTGGTTAGGAATTCCAAATTCAAACTTATTTCAAATTTAGACTTGTTTATTAGTAGGTATTTCGAATTTAGTGATTCATTTGTTTTTGCACCATTTCATTTTTCTATGACATGGTTCTTTTACAAATTGGAAAACTTCAAATATCGCGTTATTTACGAATACGAGTTCCACCGTGGCATCACCGCTGCAGAAACAGCGTGAAGGATTAATAATGTGTATGGGGAAGCTACTGTAAAAGAAAGCACTGCACGATTTTGGTTCCAAAGTATTCGTTCTAGAAATTTTGTCCTACAAAACAAACCCCGTTGACGGCCAGAAATCCTAGTTGATAATGAAGAAATCGCGGAAATTTCAGTTGCGATGAGGCTGTCCAAACCGCCTTCAAAGTGTTTATTGATTCTCGCTCCCACAAATTTTTCAGCAATGGAATCAATGAACTACCTATAAAATAACGAAAGGACATAGATAATAATGGTACATACTCCGATTGATTAAAAGTATAATTTCATAAATTTTTTCGTTTTACTATTTCCACATAAAAAGCTAATTTCATATGTAAGGACCTTATGTAAGCACATCAATTGAGAAAGGCTGAACCGATTTGGCTATTTTTTTTAAAATGTTTGTAATAATGTCCAAATTCTGTTTATATAGAAAAATAAATTGGAAAAACTCTCAAATTCGAAAAAATGAACGTCCTTTCTTTTATCGGATTTGATATGAACTCGAGACCATAATAAATAATTAGTGTGGAAACCTTAGATAAGAACTGTTTTAGGTAGACAGAAACGACGTACAATGAAAGAGGCTTATTATATTTAACTGCGGGTACAAAAAAGTTGAAGAAAAAAAGAGAAGAAAAGAAAGAAAAGAAGAACCATACAAAAAGTTGCAATATAAAATACGCGCAGTAGCTGAAGATGTCTCCACTTGATCTAGACCCGTGGTCATAATAATAGGTAACCGAAACTCTTATAGTTTCGAAAAAAAAAAAATACAAAACATGAATAATAATAATAATTTGTATTACAAATCTTTTAACTTATACCATTCAATTAATATCTTGCTCCTACGTTACTATATTATAATACATTAACCGTACCCGCAACTTGGTTCGCATGGATATCGCAGAACAATATAAATTGATAACAGTCGTAATACCCCTTGGTATTAATGGGGATAAAAATTATCCTACGTGTTAATCCAAGTTATGAACTATCTGCGAACCAAATTTCATCCAAATCCGTTCATCCGTTTTTGCGTATGGAGTAACAAAAATCCAAATATATAAGCATATAAGCTATCACTAACTACTAAACGAACTATGTAAAATATTGTATTATACCAGCTACTGCTGACCTTGGTTGTGTGCTGCGCTTATTACGCATCGATAAATTTGTTAAAGACATGAATATAAAATCACTTTAAATCGCAACAATACTAAAAATACATAACAGTTTCCAGTACAAAGAAATAAACAAGCAATTTATTATGCAGTGAACGTAGAATCAATAAAATGAGCAAAGATATAATATATATATTCCACTACAACTGAAGTAATAAGACTAACATACGGTATATACGTGTTTCGGGATTTAACAAATTTGCACTCATAGAATATACTGTTTAAATATATTTAATGTCTTTTCTGTAATCAAAAGTCTTTACATTAATAGTTTACGGTAAAAATAATTTTCTTCTCGCTTTACTATTATGTGTGTGTGAATGTTTATCGAGCATTATACGTCTTAAGCTTGCATGATGATGGAACTCGTGTCGTATTGAGATATGTTTGCTTATATTTTTAAATAGAATATGCCACAACGATCTGTCTTTGTTCTTCCACAATAAATCCACAGTCTTTTCCTTAATCCGACGCATATTTTCTTCCAGTCTCCTAGCTTTTATTTCCATTTGTATGAGCGAACGAGTCGTATTTGTCAAAATGCGGTATAAATATTCTTTTCTTTCCGTTTTACTCGCCTCTGTTGCGCTCACATTTGTCATAGACTCATATTGAACGTTGTACTTGGACTCGTGGATTTCGTCTGAAACGAGCCATGGTTGCTTAGTTTTTATACGTAGAATAATGCCGGTCAGTATTATCGCAAACGTAAAACATAACAGCATTAACAATTTTGTATGCTTGTTAAATGGTTTCGCTATTAAATTCATGTCAGAATTATGTTTTCTCTTGTCATAATTCACTCAAGTTGCATCCGATTGCATGTTTTGTTTGTATTATGTTGCGCGAAACGATTTAAGTCACGTGGTCGAACAAAACGCGAGTGGCGCCCTCTCACGACCTGGGCTGTAATAGCACTGACTGGAGTGAAAACACGACGCTTCATTCTGTGCGTCGCTCCCCACATTTTCCCCGGTGACTTTTCTTCTTGGATGTCGGAAAGACCTTTTTAATTTGGATATGTAAGGACAATGAAATAATTTTTATATTACGATTTTTTCTAGTCAATATCGGTCATTTTTAATTCAGTAAATGTTCGATATATACTTATCTACCACTATAATCTATATTTGTTTAAATTATGTTATAAGGCTATGCTAAATATTGAAAAAAATTAACTAAGCTGCCATTAATTCAACCTCTTAAATAGAGAAGAAGTGTATTAAGAATATAGAAATTTCAATATTGCAAAAAGTATTCCTTATAAGCAATTTTAATAGTGAACCCAAATCGCACCAAAATAAATAAATTATAAACGTAGCATATTTAAACGTAGACAAAAACGAACGACTCCGTTTTATTTAAGTGCACGTGTATCAACAAGTTGCGAATTCAAAGCAATATTATAGTAAGAGAATAACTAAATGTTTTAAACATATTGTGAGTAAATAACGTACTATGGTTTCATACTATGAAAATGGAAAAAATTTGAAACAAAGTAATTTAAGCTTTCCAGATGCGTAATGGTCGTAAAAAATATTAATTTCCCAACTAATTCGAAACACAAAAAACTTTATAACCAATCCTTTGCAATTTATATATCAATTCATCGGAGTATTAAATGTATATTCTTATATCGTAATCGTAAATGTATATTTAAAACGGAAACAATATTTTGAAGCAGTGGTAGTGTCCCTACTAATCCCTACAATTAGCCTGAGTTTTCAGTGACGGAATATATCGTGATGAAATCATAGCATAGATATTTCATAATGCCTCTGTGGTATTTAACATCCTCAAGTTGAAAGTCTGTCACCAAGTACCTACTCGTATAGGTGTGTTCTGGCAGCTGCACTTGAGAAACAGTTCCCTCACTAGGCTTTGCGTGTCACCATCTTGGGCCACATGGTCAATCTACATCAGGTGGCATTGTCGCAATAATGCTAAAACCTATAAACCGTAACAAAAATTCAAATTAAATTTTTCGGAACTCCTAGTTTTTGTAAGGAAAACTGTGCGTAAGTGAGGTATAAATCACCACACTAGTAAAACTACACGCTCCATTATACGTGCATCCGGGTATAATTTCCACCTCTCACTATCCTATTGTCACTGATTTTATACATACATATAATGATTGGATATACATATATATGTATATGCATATTCCTATGTAGAAATAGATTGTATTCAAATGTTTTGTTTGTTTCTCTGTACTGAGTGGTGCATCTTAGTTAAAACTTTAGTGCTATTTTAATATAGGTACGTCCTTTTATTTGTGAATGTGTGATTACAAATTGGAAGGGTATATGGATCATTATACATTAAATCTATAAATTAAGTATATATATACTAAGAAAATTTGATTAAACCCAGTTGTGCGATCCTTAAATATTAAATAAATAATTACTGAAATGAACACTTTACGAAGCGAACTTTTCTTGTTTTTAGAATTAAGAAACTTTTCTTTTACAAAAGGTATTATCATTATGTTACATAAAAGTCACATTTAAATACAATATTCAGTTATTGTAATGATACATTAAAATAATAACATTGTATTGGCGGTTATACTATCATTTGTAGTAATAAACAGAATAAAGTCGAATATAAATAAATAAGCCCATAATAACTTTTTTGGATTTTACTGTGGAGTATTATTACAAAAACGAATAAAGCAAAGTATCATTTCATGTACATTTTATTAGTAATCAACCTATTCATTGGCAAATTCTATGAATTCATCTTCACATATGTTTATAACCGTAGCAATAGAGACTATGCGTTGTAGAATATGTGCAAGTTTCAACAATTGACTGTGGTAGCAACATTACCCTGGCTATTTCCGTCCAAAGCAACAGTACTCGCAATACTGTGTTCCAGTCTGAAGGTTAGGTTGGAAACACGCGATAGCAGATATGGTTTTTCAACCAATTTTCGCATTGTAAGCATATTTCAAGTTCCCTCCTCACATCAAGGATTTTTTAAACCCTCTACACAAATAATGTATTCCTTGAGATCATGCCAATGAGCTCACATGATACCTCTACTGTAAGTTGATGAGGAGTTGGGTAGATTCCAGATGATGTCGCAGCATCAGGTCAAAGTTATCATTTTCTTCTAATATAATTGAAATATCAGGATAGCAAACTTCGACTCGATCAAACCTGTGGGAGACACTCACATGTCTCACAGTTCACACACATTCACAGTTGATGAATATCAACTAGAAACGAGCTGATAATGGGTGAACAGATTTTCTTGAATCATAGATAAAATAACACCCCTCTGTTTGCGTCGGGGGATAAAAAACCATTTATTATGTTTATTATTGACTAGCTCTACCCCACGGTTTTACCTATGTTAAATTTATTTCATCAACTCTCCACCGCGCTGCCGCCAACGTACTCGTGATATCCTATCATTATTCTTATTTCGCGTATTTACCTTTAGCTTGCTAGATTGCTTCATGTTAACGAACCTTAATCTCGTTTATAACACGAATAAATTTAACAGGCAATAAATAGACTATTATTCGAAACTATTTTTTAATCCGACGGGTTGTTCCAGTGATTAGCGCGTTCAGCTAATTAGATTCAACATCGTTTTTTCCATTGAAAGGCACTAAGTAATAAAAATAGATACATTCCCTTGGATAACAAGTTCATAAGGCACTGAACATCAAAAATTTATGTGGAATTCAATAAATCTCGATAATCCCTCAACAAATCTCCAAACGAAGTAAATATACCAACGGCCGGCGAAAAGCGATCTGGGAGCTTTAAATTCTAATAAAACCACGGACCCTTGCAACCGGTTCATTGGTCCTGTTGTTTCAGCACAGCTGCCAGTGTAAGATAAGCGACCCCTTCCTTTAAGTTCGTTGTCTTAAATTGATTTTTGGCGGACACAGAAGCCATAAAATATATAACAGTGTCCTTACATCTAAAATAAAATAATCGTATGTTTGTATGTTTGGTGCATGTTGAAGGCACATATTTTAACTTGACTTATCTTCTGCACTGTTTGTACAATTATACTTTATATTTAGGCCGACCTAGCCACTTTTTATAAAATATTGTCTGGAATATTTCCAAAATCAACTAAACGTAATAGCTGAAGTATCATATTTGGTTGTAGATGCTATATTGAAATATTAGATATAAATATAATAAGAAAAACACCGGTGGCCAGTATCACTTCGGCCTGAATTTCTCTCGGGAGTTGGATATACACCAACTGACCTTGAAACGCGATATACTAACAGAGTCATTGTGACGGGCTTATCACCATAAACATGGTGACCAAATCCCTACCATTCCGATTGGTCACTTAATAATACACAGAATGATCATGAAACGCAACACCTTAGTGTGTTACTATGGCGGAAGATAGTTAAAAGACAATTTATCGTGAATGCAGAAAAAAGCTTATTTATTTGAAAATGTTTTCTCATAATTTGTTTATTTTCATTAAATCCATTTAAATGCTGATAGTAAACGATTTTATAAACAAAAAATGGCGTGAGACTGTGTCGACCGTTTATGTGTATTTTACATGAATACGTGTCCGATCGGACACTTTTTAATTTCTCAGCATTGCTTTACTCTATTAATGGATTACTGTTAAGAAGTCCTTTTAAACCGTATTTAATTTTTTATATTTTGGTTTTGCTTTTTTACGAGTTAAGGCCGACATTGTATTAAGTTTTCTTAATCTTTAACATTAACAGCATATATATTCACAATATCTGTTACATACTAACATTTTTTATACGGAAGCGATAAAAAAGTGCTGTCGATTGAAAATAAAACGACCGTCGTAGCTTCTCCAAGTATTATGACTTTGTATAAATTATTATAAAAAAAGAAAATTATGTAACACCTCGAAACTATCTCAAAATGGTATTACGTCCGCCTTTGAATTCTTAGATCCTCTAACTAACAAGTGGTGTAATTATATTGTGGATGTAGGCTGCAATGCCAAACTGTATCTCCCGATTTAGTTATCATCAGTTGCAGACTCCGACTTTTGCAGCAAATTTAAAGACGCTATAAAAAGAATAATGCTAATGCTCATAAAAAGAAACGCGAGTAAGCTCGTAGGTCAATCTTAGTGATGTATAAAGAAGTCTTTAGGTAAAAGTTTACCGAGGAGCCGATAAGTTGAGGTGGTATCGATTCCAAACCCCCCGCTCGGTGGAAGGGACTTTTTACATTAAACCGGTCCGTTGACATTGTACGTGTTCTTGTTTTTCTTAGGTTTATAAGTTTTGCGCGCAGTTAAATATTTTTACAGCTAAATATGAATCTGGTATTTTTTTAATATCATTTTGCTTGTCAAACTAATATGAGTACAACACTAAATGTTTATTTTATTTATGGCTGAATAAGAATTTACATGTTTTTTCTCTAAACGTCTTTTAATTTGGTGCACCAACATTAATCTTTAATAGCAAGAATGGTTCACGACGTTCAACTTCAACGTAAATAAAAAAGAAAAGAACATTAAATATAAACTTCGATACTTAATAATTTAGTTGTATATACCTACATAAAAAAATATTTGGATTATACGTGTTTGATCTGGCTTAATTATGAAATCATCTTTACTACAACTATATAGATAGTTGTGTGTGTATGTGGCAAATGTATATGAATGAATAAATAACTCTTCACATGATATTCCGCGGATTTACTCTATTTATTTTGATTTTTTTAGTATTTAGTGCCTTTCAATGGAAAAAAGGATGTTGATTCACATCTATTCTGTTTATTATAATAATATAGCATGAACTTTCTATTTTGTAGTAAAATCTCTAGTTTAGTCTCTATATTTATAAGTAATATTTACTTATATAATTACTATAAGTGTAAACAACTTTGTTATCTATTTCATATGTAACTAGCCTACTGACCCTTGCGAATATTTCGCACAATACACCTAGAATGTTTACAATATAACACCTGTCATGACAGTTAAATAGATTGGTTATAAATGGCGCCTCCTACGTGTTAGTTAATACATTTTCAATTATATTATGTAACATTTTACAATTAATTCAAATTTTTTTTAATGATCTTTATACAAAATAATTTTGAACGATTTGTTCTATTTTTGTCATAAACTTATGTTAGCTTTAAAATTATGTTTGATTAAGTAATTTTGATGAATTACTATAGCGACATGGCATTGCTACAAAAACACATATAAGAAATAATATAATATGTATTACAGAGGTAATTAATTGATACTGAAGTTAGCAGACAATTGATTTAACATATTAGCATTGAACCATATTGAATATAATAGTTTTATGGTTGATAATGTCGGAATCCTGTTCGTTTAGTAAAAAGACAAGTTTTCCAATATGTTTTTTTGTTCTAATCACAATAAAATATGACGCGTCGCGACATCACGTGTCGTTTATGTGCTGTATCGAGAGACTTTATTGAGCAGCTGATAGCACCGAGGGATTTCATCTCACGTTTCATGTAATAATGGAACAAGGAAAAATATTTAATTTTACTCCTTTATGGCTTTTTTTAATTAACATTAGCTGTTCTATTTTGAAAACATATTTCTTTATAACTCAATTATACAATGTTTATTCTCTTCTATCAGCAATGCATTTACCATCGTTTTCCTGGCACTGATATAATAAGTTCTAAAATATTCTTTGCCTTCTAATTTCATGTATTTTTAAGCAAATAAATACTCCCATATTAGTGCTGTGCTAAACACTAAATATTTATTGATATTTTCATAATATTTTTTTTTCTTCTTTTACATGAAAAAAATTCTAATCTATTAATAAATCTGTGGACCTGTCTGTACTTCTAATACTTTTCCAAAATTTCCCGATAGGCATAGACTATATGAACGACACTGATCAGGAATATGACTTTAAAAATCTTTGTATGTCCAGATTTAACTCGAAAACGGCTTGACCGATTCTTATGAAATTTTGTATACGGAATGCTTATGTCCATATGTGCTTAAGTCAATTGACCTAAGGTCAAGGTATAAGAAATTTCAATATTACTTTTAGAAATTTAGAAAAAAATTATCCAAAAAATCTATTTTCGTTCATTTTTGGCGGATTTTGTTGAAATTTTGTACACGGAAAGTATAAGTCATCCCATGAATGATAAGTTATGAGAATTTTCAATAACACTTTTAGGAATCGTAAAAATGAAGATTTTCCAAAATTTTAAAATTTCATTAATTCTTAACCGATTTTGATGAAATTATGTACACGGGAAGTCTAAGTATTTACTTCTTAAAGAGAGTTGGCTGAGTTTGGTAAGAATACGCGTTTGTGAGTCAAACTACTTAAAATATATTATTACAAATAATATAATTTAACAAATAGATGGCAACAAGTAAGAGTTTTTGTTTTTTGTACTGTAATTTGTTTTTACTCCACGTTTCCGCTAAGAGCGCTTTTAGTAAAGTGTAAAATGATAACATTTACATATAAACTAAAACTCATACTAGAACCCCAGCAGCTAAACAGTGAATAACAATCTATACAAATCAATAAAATTGGTGTGTCTGTTTGTAATGTCAAAATAATATCTTTTTATTAAATGCATATGAAACAATACTTATAAAAAATCAATTTTTAAAAATTATGTTTGTCTGTCTGTTTGTTCTGGATAATCACCGAAACGGTTGGACTGATTTTGACGGGATTTACCTTGTCAGATATCTTTTTTTTTTATCTGATTTTATATGGAGTAATTTAGGGTACTTTTAGAAAAAGAATAGGATTCCGTATAAATAAAAATCAATTCGGAAAAACGACTATTTTGAGGCGCTTATATGAAAAAATAAACCATAAGAGATATATCAAATTAATGTAGTAGGTACATATTGTAGATCTGAAAAAGACATACAAAAAAGTCAACGAGATTACAATTATGTATATCCTGCAAGGATCAATCACAATAAGCATTTTTGTCTTTCAAATAACCGGGAGCAGGTATAGCACGATTTTCGCATGTGCCCGATCGACGGCATTGTGTGATTCACACGAGTTATACAATATAGACATTGAAAATTTTGAACATTGAATTATTATTCAATTATTGAAAACATACTTTGAGTTATTTGTTCCTCTTTGATTCATAGTAAAAATTGAAAAAGATGAGGTACTAAGGTTTAAGACATTAAGGAAGAAAAATATAGTAGGACACAAAAACTTATAACATATTCCTAAGTAAACCCGAGCTTCAGTTAAAAAATTGTACATCGTCGCGTTTTGACGCATACGTAATATTTAATTTGCGTACAAAAGTCATTCGCACAGTAATTTGTATTCACTACAAAGTTGTAGGGGTGCTGTAATCGAGTATGTTTTGTCAATTAGGCCTCCGCCCTGGGAGCTCTAAATTCCCATTTGCTACGGAGTTGTCTGTGTGATTATCCTTTTAGAAAGGGCCGGCCGGTTGGAATTTATTGTTCTACTGTTAAGTCCATTAGGGTGGTCGATGTAACACTGAAAACTATCCACTTTCGGTGAAAGTTCTTCTAGTGGAACAAGTGTATTCTTTGTAATAATATAATATTTTATGAATAAATTCTCTGTATTGTATGTATTGTATGTATTCTCTGTATTGGAACACTTTAATAATTAATGGGCTATAAGAATTGTCAATATTACTTCTAGAAATAAACAAAATAAGTTCAAAAATTTTAATTTACATCAATTCTCAACCGATTCTGATCATATTTTGTCGACCGGAATCATACATCATATCATAATTGAGAGGCTATATCATACACAACAAATCGTAGAATCGTAATAATAATTTTCTACCGATTTTAAGGAAAATTGTACCCGGAAATGCATGCCACTCCTCAATTGATACGGCATATGAATTGTTAACAATATGATTAAAAACAAAATTACGGGATGTAAACAATTACTGCGTAGTAACAAATGCATGCGAAGCCGCGAGCACACCGCTAGTATTTATACAATACAATAAAAAGATAACAAAGTGGTACTGGTAGCATATCCCTAGAGTTGCTGAGAATATAATTTCTTGCAATTTGAAAATTTACTTACAATATTTATTATCATAAATAAAATAAGAATCACAAATTGTTCAAAGGAAACGTGTTTTATAAGTTATCTATAACAGGACAAATATTCTGAAGAGTTGTTTGACCTTATTCCATTATTTCCTTTCCACTAGAGATCACACGGACCAGTGTTCAATGCTACCTACAGCTACACGGTAGTCAGTATCCATCTTGCAAAGAACCAAGAAGTTACTTAAGCAATGATGGCTCTGTTGATAACGTGTACGGACTCCGCGTCCATCGACGTGGGTTCGAATCCCTTCAATGAACCTAAGCTTTCAGTAAAGGAAACATCGTGATGAAACCATAGCATGTGCTAGGGCATTTTCTAATGCCCGCCTGGCTAGGTACCAACTCAAGTTGAAAATCTATCGCCAAACACCAATAAGTGTGTTCCGGCAGCTACACTTTAGGCTTAGCGTGCTACCATCTTGGGTCACATCGTCACTTAAGATCAGGTGAGATGGTGGCCAATACGCTAAACCTATAACGATAAAGTTTGTAAATTATTTTGTTTACCGTAGTGTAAGGTGTGGAATTACCTCAGAGCCAGCGTGTTCCCTACAGTATCGGGTACTTTGTTATTGAAGAGAAAACTACTTTAGTACTGTTAGCGTGAGGATAACATAGAATACATTTTATAGTGTTTCCTTTCATCTCGGTCTTCTTTTTGTACGTGTGTTAGTACGTGTATTTGCACCTGCGTATTACGAAGACTTGGTAGAAAGTTGTCATTGCCAGAGTGGTGTATTGTTTACGTGAATCGTTTTTGCGAATATTTTTAGTTTTCTGAAGGTTTCACTTTTGCCGCGTGTGGATGAAACACATGTTTTTTTTACGAGACTTGAAGAGGCATTTCTACCGTTCGACATTACGGCATGACATATGGAGACAGTGTGATTAACTCTGCATCCATGGATGGCATATAATATGCCAATTTTTAAGTACATTTGTGTGACCTTGAGAGCCGAAGGGTTAAAAATAATCTTGCCTTTTAATATCTTTATTGCTAAGCCAAGGCCACTTTTTCACATAAAGTAAAATGCAGAGAAATCAAAACTTATATAAAATCATAATGCCATGACATAAGAGGAATGTAAAAGATAAGTAAAGTACACCCATAATGTGTCGAATAAAATGTTCTTTACTTTCTTTTATGGTTTACTTGAGTGAAACAGTGATTACATAAAAGTACATATAATATCAAAAAACAAATCTCTACTGATCGTCGTCACAGAACCCCCCATTTTCCCTCTTCCTACTTCCTAGGCTTTCATCACTATCGTCTCTTTCAATTTTAAATATTAGGCTCGTTTATAACGTCATCTCTTTCACATTGTTTTTCACTCAATAATAATCAAAAAAACACATCACAGATATTTTAACTTTCAAAAGCGATGGTCATTATCCTGGATAGATAACATCCTAAATGTATGTTAATAACATAGTATCAGTATGATTATATTCCCAATATATACCGATCAACACATAATCATCTTGCATATTAAAGTATACAATTTGAATGACAAATGTCGTAATTTAAAAGTTCCACTTGAGAGTTAATTATGGATGTATCTTCCATCACACCAGCAACGTGAACTGGCCAAATTTAAGGGATAAACACGAATAATTCGAATATTTATATATTTCCCTTTACAGATATAGTTTGAGAGACGTAAATATACAAAATCAATTTGTTCCCTCTTATTTCGCTTGTATTCTCATAACGGGATGAGGAAAGCGGAACAGAGTTCTCAAAGCAATAATATACCTGCAGTTACCTATATATAACAAATACCCATATGATGATATGAAATATGATGAATAATCAAGAAGTAAAATGATATAAATATTATGATCTTATAAATGATATATTTATTCCAGTCAATCGGGTACTTTGAATTATCTCAGAAAGGAGATGAATATTTTTCGACCTGATATAACTTGAAGTATAGTTTATAATAATGATTATATTTATTTTAGTGATGGTTTGATAATGCATTGGTTATTTATTAACACAACTATCATCTTTCTACATTCTACAAAATGTGTGAAACCACCGGGAATGTCGCCGGCAAGCCCGGTGGCGTGCCCGCTGGTTGTCTAACCTGGTGGACTTGACGCAAAAAACGAACCCGCGCCGCAATGCGGCACGCCATCAACTGTCACAGTTGAAATAACGCTTGTTACTGCTGATTTCTACAGCATGTGCCGGCGGCATACCTGTGCGACTAAAACCTGGCAGCCAAGCCGCCGGCATAATGTGTAGTAGTAGCCTTAAGGATTAAAGGCCAAAAATCAAGAAATAATACATATATTGCACTAAAATAATAAAACATTCACTATTATGTTCATACTGTCTCAGTAAAGTTACCCTATATAATCTTGTAGCATAATACATCATTATAAACCAAAAATTTGGACGGACACCGATAAACAAAGCATTTAATTATCTCTCAACAAGGACCACTTTCAAAACGGCACATGGAATAAAGCCTTGTACAGACTTGTGTTAGTACTATGCCGCCATGCTATTTTCACTTATAAGTATTTTCTCTGTAAAGATTTTAACCGAGGGATAACCGCTGGCCGGAAGATGGTTCCATAGTTTCACTGTTCGGCAAAGATTATCATTAAGAACATTTAAATGACTTATATAAATATTTATACAGATACATACAAACTTTTCCTAATCGTTGGTTATAAATTTAGACTTTTTACTGTAACTTTATCCTTACTCGAAGCCTAGTCATAATAAAAATGTGAGTTTATTAACAAATATTCACCCTTTCTATAACCCTTATATTTATAGTTGGCACAAAAACAAAGGGTACAAAAGTGGTAAATCGTTATAAAGTGGGTGGCCCGGCGGCGACAAGAAAAACACGAAACTTCGGTCATTACGGCCATGAGAGAGAAGTCCAGAGTGCAAAGTTTCCTCTCCATCTGGTGAGCCATTGTAAATTGTTCCTAGTCCGGAATAAGTAAGTTGAAAGTGTTAACATTCCATAAGGTCAATTTGTATAGAGGGTTAAAGCCACAATGACATTATAAGCGACCCTTCTATGGTTCTAAGTGTTCTTTTATCGTGTTGAAACTGTTGTTACTATATTTTCTTTTTAATAGTAGCACGGCAAATGAACCGTACTTTCCCTAATGGTAAGTATAGTGCAATCCTAACACAACGACCACTACCGAGATATCGTAATCCATCCAAAGTCACCGCTGTCATATCGACCTGGAATATATTTAACTGGATATGCACCGGCTGATCCCACGCAAAAGCGATTCACTATGACGGACTTTTCACTACATGCATGGAGGTCGCGACCCAGTCAGGCAAAACACCCCTACCACTCACGTACGGGGTTTGTAATATCATATAATCATTGTTATTGTATAATGTTATTAATATTCATCATCATCATTATCTTCTTACCCCTTATCCTACTTAAGTAAGGTCGGCACAACGTGTTTTCTTCTACCACTCTACTCTATCAAATCATCTCAGTAGGTATTATAAAGAAAAAAAACATTACTTTTAAATTTGAATAAAGGTGTACTATAATGATCCGTATGTTTTTAAAACGTCTGGAAAATTTTACTAAAGTACTTTTTATCGTTAGCCGACCACAAAAAATGAGCAACAAAGTATTCGTTTTACAAGACGTGTCCAATTAGGTTGTTCGTTCGCACCTGTTATCATCATCCAACTTTCAGATATATACTTTACATTACATTTATATTTACCTTTACATTACATTTTGCACTTTTTAATGTAAGCCGAAGGAGTTTTTTTTTACATTTAGTTGGGTAACAATATTTATTCATAATGTAACTTTTATGTGACGTGCCGAATATTATGTAATATTAATTTTTACGTAATTCTTCTGTAGGGTTGTGCCCAGAGTTTCATTGTGTGATTGAATCAGAAATGAGAAGATCCGCACAAGAACCAAAGTCACGAACATAGCCCTAAGAACTGCTAGATTTAAGTGGAGGTGGGCGGGGCACGTAGCTCGTAGAACGTAACTCGAGTTATGACTTCGTACCCAGAAGACGTAGCCTAGACAAACCTGTCATAAGGTGGATCAACGACTCGATGAAGTTTGCGAGAAACTACTGGACGCGAGCAGCGAAAGTTCGGTCCTTGTAGCGATCTTTAGGAAGACCTATGTCCCCAGCAGTGGACGTCTTTTGGCTTAAATGATAATGATGATGATGAGTTCTGTAAATTGGCCTAGCCCATGAAAGTTAATGCCATATTAATTTAATAAGGTGTTTGATTTAAATTAATCCTGCTGGGCAATAAATAACCATAAACCAAGTGCTAATATTGATTTATCGGTTACTTCTTTATACATAGCTTTTAAACTGCCTGGTATATTATGCTTCGGATGAGATGTCATTCTTCTTGGTGTTTTGAAAAATTTTCATAAAAAAGTAAGCATAGTCAATTCTAAATATGGTTTTGTAAGACTTTACAACTTCAATTAAATAAGTCCATAATGGTAATGCAATGTTCAGGTATTATGTACCGTAGTCGTAGATTGGAAAGTTCTAAATAGAGTTAAGGCACTTCTTTAAGATGGAACCCTAAGTGGAAAGTATTTCCTTTACTTAATGCGTTGCTTTCTCCGAAACAAAAGCCGTTAATCAAAGTATGGAGTTACTCAAAGAGTTAGTAACTCGATGTACTGACCTGTTTCTGGTATCTAATGAAGAATCAGAAGGATCTGTTGCATATCAAGTTAATTGGACCTGGGCATACTTCGTGTACTTCCAGAAAATTTTAGGTTTAAATACTTAGTTTATTATATCGATATACATATATATATTTTAATAAATGTGTTTTAATAATTATTTTATTATTAAAATTGAACATTTGAAATTAACATTTCACGAATGAACGTTAAAAGATGATTTATGATTAAAGATATCATAGCAGAGTAAAAGTTTCAATTGAAAAATAAAATTAGAAATCATAAAACCAGTTATAAAATGACGAAATTATTAAAAACAAAACAAAAAACCCTACTGCAAAATATACACTTAACAAAAAAAGATAAAAACAAGTTACCTATATATTATATAATCTTATTTGAGCAATATAAAATACAACATAATATTTTGTTTGTTCGAAACCTAAGAAAATATTAAAATATATTATACTAGCGATGTGCCTGCGGCTCCGCACGCGCTTCTTACTTTGCAGTAGTCATGAACATCCTATAGTTTTTACTCACATTGTTGACAATTCATATGTCGTATCAATTGAGCAGTGACGCATATCCCGTGTACAATTTACGTTAAATCGGTTGAAAATTATAATTCTAATCTATAATTTCGACTGCATTAATAACGATTCTTATAGCCACTCAATTATAGTATGATGTAATAATGTATAGTAGTATGTTTCACGTCTTCAAAATTTGATCAGATTCGGTTGAGAATTGATGAATTTCTTTTTGTAGTTCTTTTTTTATTTCTATAAGTAATATTCACAATTCTTATAGCCTATTAATTATGCAAATACTCAGACATCCCGTGTACAAAATTTAATCAAAATCTGCCAAGAATGAACGAAACTAGATTTTTAGGATTTATTTTTTACGATTTCTAAAAGTAATATTGAATAATGAAAATGAAATATACCCTATCAATTAACCGATGATATAAGCATCTCGTGTATAAAATGTTATAAGAACCGTTCAAGCCATTTTTTAATTAAATCCGGACATACAAACAGACAAAAAAAATTTTAATGGCATATTCGTGATTAGTATTGTTCATGTAGTGTGCCTATCGGGAAATTTTAGAAAAAATATTAAAAGGACAAACAAGACTACAGATTTATTAATATAGATAGATAATATCGTGGAAATTGTTTAATGATAGACATTTATTCCGAGGCGATCGGAACAATAGCCATGACGACAATCAGTGCTTACATTTTCATGTCTTCTCTAATTGTTACATTTACATAAAACTATTGTACATTATGTGTTCTCTTCACGTGTGACTATCTATAATATACTATTATTTAATTATTTTATTTTATTATATTATAATAATATTTATATAGTAATATAATATCACAGTTATCATTTTTATTTCTGTCACAAAGCAACAGTGCTTGTGCTTCTGTGTTCGGTCTCCTAATTTAGAGCAAAGGACTAGTAGAAATGGCTAAATATTGACTTCAAAATGGCAAATTCAGATTGTTTTTGGTACATTAGGGCCGATATATAATATGAATTTTCCCATTTTGAAACTGATATTTTGCAATTTCTGCTATCACTTTGCAGTTACGAAATACGTAATAAGAGCGGATCAGGAGGGTACATGTTATATATTAGTACTATAGTTATTAATTAAAAATTTAAGAGTTGTTTAATTATTATTTCCTTACCTTAGTTGGAACGCGATTACCTACTGTTTGAGGTTGATTTTAGACAGGTATATATTGCATCACATCAATGTGTAGGTATGCATATGCATGCGATAAGTAAAATGCAGCTATATAATTGTTTGTTACTGTACGTTTTCGTTAAAAAAAATTATAACAATAATGAAATTGGTATATTATTAAATAAAGTATAAAACATAAAGATATTTATTATCCTATGCTAAGTGTGTTTCTGCAACTTCGCCGAATATGCGTAACTTTTTGTAACTGAACTGAACTATAACTGAAGATTTTTTTGTTTGTTTGTTTAAATACGCTAATGTCTGATAATACCAGTCAGTTTCGAAAAACTATTTTTGTATATGATAGACTCGAGTGGAATACTATAGGCTATCTAATATTAGGCTACAACTCTCAGATAGCCCTCTAGATGCCTATATAATGAATTTTTTTACGTAAGTCGGGAGTCGAGGTCCTCCCAAACTGCTTTATCCGCGTGCGCTAGCGTAATTGTTAATGACACGGAAATACAATGTTGTACAAAAATATTGGTCCAAGGTATATCTAAAAAAAAGTTAGGGATAACATATGCGTATCTTATAAACATAAGCCACAATAAGTTATTTTGTGACAAAGGTGTGTTGAAAATTAAAAAGTGATTTATAAGCATTATTTTTGGACATGGCTTTTTGCTCTTTAGTGTATGTTATTTGAACACATACTTTAGAAGATATTATGAAAAATTAAAACAACTTGTACTTGCGGGAAACAATTATGATAGACTACACGGGTGCGTTGGCGGCGCGGTATTTGTTAGATAAAATTAACACGGATGAAACCGTTGGGCACAGCTAGTAGCTCAATATGCTGACTAACTATATTTTTTTAGTATTTCGTATTTAAATTTTATAGTTATACCATTAAAAATCCACCGGGTAAATTGGTTCTTACATCCCGTCAATAGGCATTATACATACATACATACTATCACGCCTGTAATCCCCTAGGGTTAGGCAGAGTTGTACTAACGTACACCCACAGTTCGCCGTATATGTATTTAGGTCCCATGTAATAAGGGACGAGCCTATTGCTATTAATCGGGCACAAAGCGAAACTCCGAGCTGTTACTGAGAATTTCATATAAAAACCCAATAACACTTTACTCGGCCTGGGAATCGAACCTAGGACATTTGAATTATGACTCGATACTTCGTCAATGTAAGAAGTAAAAAAGAAGAAAAAAAAAACAAATATATGTGTACACGAATTGTCAATAATATGAATAAAAATAAAATGAAGGGATGTAAATAACTACTGCATAATAAAAAACGCGTTCGGAGCCGCGGGATGCCCTTAGTAATAAATACATAAATGTATATAACCTTAATTCCTATACATGGAGTATTCAGTATTTCTAACTTATTATAAATCAACATCAATATATTCTAAAGCCCGTGGTTTTAAATTTTAAATATAACACTTCAATCTAGCGCTCATCATGAGCAGTCAATAGACTATAATGAAATTCCCAGCCACGTCAGGTATCACAGATTGCGTTCAATATGCCCTGTAGGGGTGCATAGCACACATTTACGAAACACAACTAAACCAACAATGATAGACACCTAATCTCATCTCAGACAACCTAACACACTACGGTTTACGACTAAATCAAGGTTTAGGGGAGAGTTCTAATGATATTGGGCATGTATCTCAGATGTATTTCATGCAATTTCTTGAGCCTGGAGGCAACGAAATGACATACGGGGCGCTTCGTGTTATATCGATGCCAATGTTATTAGTCCATAAGCAAAGGTTGGTGATGCATACCTAATAAGGAGGATATCTTGTTTTCAGAACATTTTCATCCCTTTCTTTTACTTGATGATGTAAAATTTAATGATATCATTATGTTTTCTTACTTACCTACTTACAACATTAAAATAGAAATAAAAAATTGTAAATGAACAATTAAAAGCAATGGCGAGAAACTTCTATAAATTGGAATATTAACTTTAAAGTTTCAAAATACTTACGATGTCCACCGTTGATTATAATTACATTACAATAAAAAAAATTAAAAATACAAATATCATTTTTAGTCATTTTTACAAAAATTCGCGTGGCTTTTTACATTCTTTTATCGAGTTAAAAAATTGGTAAGTTAAATTACATATACATAAAATTTTGTGCAAAGATATCCATCATAGATTTAATATATACTTATTTCTATGATGTCCATAGTCCTGGATACCGATTTTTAAGTTGAAGATGATATTTAGTAACAAGTGTATAACTAGAAAATGCTTACACACTTTATTATGGTTGCATCATGACGATTTTTTACTGAAAGTTCAGACTCCTAACTTTATTCAATCCTAATCCAGTAATAAGCTTCCAGCGATACTAATAAGCTATCAAATTTTTATTCATACTCTTATAATAAATAACTTTACAATTTCCTTTTAAACAACTCATTGTAAATAGTCTTACTTGATTTAAAGTATTCATAATTTATCCAGGCGGTTCAAAATCTATACATATAAAATGCTTTGTTCTGAATGACTGTCGGATCAACGGACAGCCTAAACCGCTGGTCGTAGAGACCTGAAACTTGGAGTGTGTGTTCTTTGTATAACGTAGGCATCCGAAAGAAAGGATTTTCCGAAATTCTACCCCTAAGGGGGTGAAAAAGGGGGGCAAAGTTTGTTTGGGACAACGTGATTCCTTGGTCCAATCTACTTCAAATTTTGCATTAACCTTTTTTAACACAATTGATGAAATGCGTATCTCGTATTTTATTGAAATTCATCCCCTATAGGGGTTAAAAAGGGGTAGAAACTTATTTTGGCGGTGATTTGCTTCGAAGTTAATATCAATACTCCTTAGTGCTTTTGATTTAAAATTACATTTTATTTTGACACATGTTTGAAAACTCAATCCGATTTTATTAAAAAAAGGTTGAACTCACTTAAAAACATAAGCAAATACTCTTTAAAATGAGAATGTCTCGAAAGTCTCCGTACTATATTAGTACCTTATTTGAAGGTTTCTAAGCTTAAAGTCGTTATGCACTTTTAGGGTACTTCCTCATAGGGATGTAGAGTTCGAAATTTGAAATGGTAACGAGTAGAACATTTTGGTTATAAATTATACGAACCATTCCATATAAAAAAAAAAACATGTAAAATTTATACTAATTTCTTATAACATAATAAAGCGGAAAAGTTTTTTTGTTTGTTTAAACTCGGTAATCTTTGGAACTACCAGTCGGATTTGAAAAATTATTTTTTATATGTTAGCCAGACTCACAAAGAATACAAAAGGCTATACAGCATTAGGCTGCAATTCACAGATAGCCTTAAATATTGATTTTTGTTACGTAATTCGGAAGTCGAAGCCCTCTGTTTTATCCGCGTGCGCTGGCTTAATGGTTAATGATACGTAAATACAACATTCTGCAAAAATATTAGCCATTAGTATATCTAAAAAAAATTGGCTATAGCGTATACTTTTTCTTTTTTCTTTTAATTTTACCAAAACCAGCCAGATACAAATAGAAAGAAATTTTATAACAAGTATATACTTACGTTATGCGAAAATACCTTTTCCCCCGACCTAATTTATAAATTTCTCAATATATTTATCAGTACTATGTAATATATTAAAATTAAAATGTTTACTCTATGCCTTATTTTTAACAATAAATTTTTCTTTTTTTTATACCACAGAGCAGCAAACAAGTTGATGACGCAATCAAATCCTTTCTTATCCAATGACAGCTTTGAAAATAAATATTATTGTTATATTTGATGGCAAATCCTTCACTTTACCTTTTATTTTTGTTTTAACGTCTACTTTTCACACACTTTTATTGTCCAGATTCATGTCCTTTAAGAAGTACATACGACAGCCTTTTTTATCATTGCGATATTAAATACAAACAAAATAGTAGTCTCAATAATAACTTACTTACTATTTACATTAACGAATATCAACAACCCATTTAGTCTAGTCATTAATATTTAAGAGGATTTGTTTTTGGTAGCTGAGTGAGGACGACATAGACTGATAGTACATTTTGAAACTTAAGAAGCTCTTTGTTCTTAAGTTGATAAGTTGTTGCCACAGACATTTAAAAAGCTTTGGTTTGAGTTACTTGAACTTTTTTTACCTTTCTACAAAACTAATAATGTACAGATAGAACTACAGATTTATTAACATAGATTTTTTTTTTTTTTTTTCGGTAAATATTACAGGAACTATATACCTGATTGGTGTGCACGTATGTATGTACATTTTATTATGTGTGTAAATGTTGTGTGTGGGTAGCTAAGTATTACACGTGCAGTGCCACTTGTACCGCGCTTGCGGCTGCCGGACTCAAGGGTTTCACACTGAGGAATGGACCTAGGCTTGAGAAAGCAACGTTTCAAATAAATGCAATAATAATATTTGTTATGTTGTTGATATTATTTGTTACGGTGTTATCACAAGACTAAAGTGGTGACAAAGAACTGTGACAGCCCTAATTCAAACCATGCAACTTTAGACTTAAGATAAAAAGGCAAACAAAGTCGCTATCTACCTGAAAACTCATACCCTGTATGTTAATAGAAACATAGCAACAAGAAGCTCAATAATTTTTTTTACATCTGCTTAATCAAGAGTGGTAGGGTAAAGGGAAATTTCTTTGGAGATTTCCCTCTATTGGGGGCAGTCCAACTGGTGGAATACCTCCACCCTACAGATGATGGCAGCCAAATGACCTAGTGTTGTGTTCCTGCAGTGAATTCGGTTTCCCAAGCTCTTTAATATGGAGGGTTCAAGATCGGCAACGCGCTTTTGTGTGGTATTACAAGCGTCTGTAGGCTCCGGTAGCCGCTTACCATCAGACAGGCTGCATGATTGTTTTCTAACTTTGTTGTATAAAAACAATACTTGTCATATTGAATATTATCATTTAGCTTTCAAGTTTCAAGAGATATCTTATTTTCGAGCATGTTATTTAGTTCGCCCTAGCGAAAACGCATCGACATACCCGCATTGTTTAAGATTTTAGACAAAATTATTAAATATATATATATATATATTTACCTACTGCGTGTATAAGAAATAGTTTTGTTCGTTTGTTTTAAATAGGTGGTTAAAAACTTGGATAACATGATATCTTTTTAAGAACGATAAAGCCCAGTAGTTGGTTGTTTAAAAATATTCTGTAAGTTATTAAAAAACTGTAATAAAATAAGCAAATAGGGACCAGCAAAAAAAATGTAATATTACTGCAATATTATTTAAGTATATCGATATAAAATCATAAAACTGAAAGTCCATAAAATAAAGTTACCTATACATTTAAGAAGCCCGTGTTCACGATATTAGTCTCACGAGGGTCATAACTTCATATTATGCGGTGTGTTATGAAAGTCTGGTACACTCTGGTAACAAATAGAGTTACGTTGTAACTTTATCATCCAAGGATATTACATTTTTTTCTTTTACTCTTTTTTGAAATATTGAAAAATATATATGTATATGTTTTTCTTTATATTATTCTATTATAACGTATCTCGTATGTTGAACGTTAATTTTTGTTTAATATTAAAAAGACATTAATATACTTTTTTGTAATGAAGGATTTTTAAAGAGAGTAATTTTATTCAAAATGTTTTTGTAGCTATTACTTATCTAGTTTTGGTATTAAGATTCCGATGACTAATGAACAATTTAGTGTTGAGTTGCATAGAGGTTTTTATCTAAAAATAATAAAGGGATTTCCTGATGAGGCAATATTTGTTTATTGTTAACTTGGTCTATTTAGTGATTATATAATTGTTGTCTTCCCTACTGAGGAAAAATATATTCTTTGTTCATTATACAGTTATTCCTTATGAGTATATATATATAGTTGAGATGAAAGCATTAATAGCTGAGTACCGTTTTATATTTTCCATTTAACTTTCTGCAGTATTTTGTTTGGATAAAATAATTGTAATTATAACACACCATTATAATATGAAAGCCGTCTGCGAATCATTGACTGGATTAATGTCAGTGATATTTTTGTTTATGATTACTTTTTATTGAAAGCAACAATAACACTACTTTATTGGAAACGCTTTATTTATTTCCAATAAATTACACACGAAATTGTATTACTAAATAGGCAACAATATTGAAATCTTTTATAATACCAGTATGTAGCACAATGTCTCTGTTTGTACTGTTTATGTAAAGATAAAATATTCACTGTTCTTATTTAATCATTGCCCCACGACAATATCATTTTAATAATATTAATAAGTGAAGCAAAAGCTTTCTACCCCTTTTTAAGCTTATTGCGTCTACGGAAGACTGCGAGATTTGGCATGGTTATAGTTTATATGGAGAAGGAGTGTATGTTCTAAAATGTATCTATAATATCTGTTACTGATTTATTAAATTAAATTAATTAATACTGCGAATCCTAAAACCGATCAGTGCCATTGAACTTAGACCTCCAAAATATTGACATTGTCATTCAACGAAAAGTGACAGCAAGCGATGTAGATAATACTCATTGTTTAGGTTCATGAATACTGCAAATATCAAACAAAAAATAGTCTATGATCAAAAAGTCGCTGGTCGAACTTCGACCTTAGGGCGACCGCTAGTTTTAATAAATACATATATATCAATATTTTATCGTTATAGGTTTTAGGGTTGTGGCCACAATCTCCCTTGATCTTAAGTGACGATGGGATCCAAGATAGTAGCGCGTTAAGCCTAGCGGAATACTGGCTCTCAAGTTCGTTGCTTGGCGACAGATTTTCAACTTGAGAGTGGTAGCTAGCCAGGCGAACATTAAATAAGCCTTACCACCAATACTGTGGTTTCATCAAGATGTTTTCCCTTCACGGAAAGCTCAGGCGCATTGCAGGGATTCGAACTCACGTCGATCGACTCGATCTCAGTACACTCTACCACTGAGCCGTCATTACTTCAAATATAAGTAATACGACAGGTAAGTGCAAAAAAAATGTAACACAAAAACTTTTAGTATTACCAAACAAAAATGTTATTTGTATCAAGAATAATTTAATATTATTTACCTTCCAAAGAAAAAGTAATATGCGCTAATGAGAACGGTCCGACTAAGACACGTGTAAACAGGCTACAATAGTGAACAAAGCCTCATCTAGGATACGTCGGACGCAGATTATCGTTGCAGTCTGAATAGAACTAATTTCCCTTTCATCCCGAGGGAAGATAGCCACTTTTGTTTCAAAATTACCTACTATCTTTTATTTTGCTGTCCATACAAAATTTTAATATATATATGATATACTTACAATTATATTTATTCATTATATTCAATTCAATCAAGATTCAATTATATTCAGTACAAAATTAGTTTAAAAAAAAAATAACATGATTTTCTTTACTGGATCTTAAGGAGTGGTAAAGAATAATTAATCAAATCATTAACCGCTTGTGAATACTGCTTAAACTAACAGACCGAAACTTCAAACCCGTGTAATATAATATTGTAATTTTATAAGTAGTAAATCCTATTTCAGTTTTATTAATGTTTGTGAATAGGGTGAACCGAGATTTATAAATAATTTTAATTCTAGTAAGATTGTGCGCATGTACTTTGGAACATATTGAATATTTTTTAAATATTGCTTTAAATTATATTTAACTTAATTATATAAAATGTAGTGAATTTGTTATACATATTTTACTTGTGTCTTAGTTTGAGATGCATGTTCCAAATAAACATATGGATGGATTAATAGTACATTATGGTACAAGTGTGTAATGTTGGTGATTACCGCTGAGGCGCCATTGAGACCCGAGCCGTTAGGTGAGGGTCTTGAGAGAGCCGAGGACGGTAATCACCAATACACACGTGTATCATACGACGTTTTTCAACACACTTGTGAAGAAAATAATAATAAAAAATCATTTTTCCTTGGAGTTTTCCGGTAGTAAACTTTGCATAACGTTAAGGGCTTCACATCTTATATCGGGCGGTGTACAACATAAATCATTTTCTTCATAACTAGTACTTGTAGACATTTTAATTAATAAAAAAAACTAAAATTTCAACAGTGACAACGAGTTGTGAATTTTTTTTCGCTATGGCGGGAAAAATTAATCAGTTTGCGCGCGCATCTAACAATGGCGATCGGCCATAGACTAAAGGAATGAGGTTTCTTTTTTTTTTGCTTTCCGCAGATAGCGTTTTAGCCACGTATAAAATGGGGAATTTAAAGTTTTCTTTATTACAGAGAAAACAAAAGTTATATTTGAGTGAAAGTTTTATTTATTAAACACGTACAAGTTGAAATTATCTATTTAAATACGAAGTTGTATGAAATGAGCAAGCAATAGGTACATTAATTTATTTGTTCTATTGATCATTATCTTTTTTGTATCGAAACTTTTTTAAGAACAAAGCAACTCGACCAATAAAATAAATAAAAAACTCTATAACTTACTTGTGAATAATATCAATGGAAAAGTCACAGTTTGATTACAGGTGTCATTATGTGCCTAATTGCGGTGATATTAGAGCCACTTTATGAGCTAGTGTGTTGAAAATGTTATTTGTTATATATAGTCCGCGGTACGTAAATAAATTAACAAAAATTGAAGTCGCTATGTTGCCCCTCTATGCAACATATACGCGTATCTTATACATAACGCATGAATACTACTAACTCCGTAACGCGTGTACTCAATTTACTTATAAATTTATAATTATGTAATGATATAATAAATGTAATTTTAATCATTTCACTTTGCCCATTATATATTCCAAGACAATTTTCTCAAAGGGTAAATCCCAATCACGAGTCGGAGTTGACTCGCACCTTTGATTTCGAAATCATCATGACTCTGTTGGATTGTTTTTCACTGATTACTCAAGTCGCAAAGTGTAAACTTGTCGTATAAATTTTAATTTTGTGAGTCTTATTTAAACCCTAACAAGTTCTAGACTACTATTTAATACGCTATACTATAAATAGCTTGGGAAAATTATTAAATGAAACTTAACTATTCCCGAGAACCTGTAATAGAACAAAGTAAGCAAATGTGAACGTCGAAAAGTTGTCCCACCTGTCGCGAGTACGTTCGATATGAGATTCCTATGTCTTGTATCATACTGATATTGGATACATACAATATTATAGTCAGACAGGTACTTGAAAGCGAATACGTGAGCATTTTGATAGAGGAATTTTCCATGCATATGAAATTTATTTCTATTTCTTTCGTGCTTGCATCATATTAGAATTTGGTCAAGTATTAGAACTACGTTCCATTCATCCATCCATTCTTTCACTGGAAATATGTTTCCCTAAAGGTCGCTACAACGACCAGTTATGCGTTGCCCACATCCCGCAACCTTCACATGGTCGTCAGTCCACATCGTGATGGGTCTGCTGACACTACGTTTTCCGATACGTGGTCGTCACTAGAGATATCTTCGGCCACATCGGCTGTCCTTTCTACGAGTAATGTGCCCCCTACCTACTGCCACTTAAGTTTAGCAATTCGGAGGTGTTCATTAATTAATTATAAAATTGTTAATGGAAAAATTGGCTCACGTGTATCAGAACTGAATGAAACTTTGAATAAAAACTTGTATGAAGTAAAATTAATTTATACTTTTAATGATGGTTGAATAGTAGCATGTACGAATGGTACGAACAGTGCAACGAGCCTGAGCTTTCGGTGAATGAAAACACCGTGATCAAACAATAGCATGATGGTAAGGTATTTTCCCGTCTGCCTAGCTACCACCCTCGAGTTGAAAATCTATCGATAAGGACTTATAATTTTGTTCCGGTAGATGCAATTGAAAGCCAGTTTCAATTCATGTCATCATTTTGGGCCACATCTTCACTTAACTTAATCAAGTGATATTGGGACCAAAACTCTAAAAAGGAGCCTATAAAATTTTAAATAAGGTAAAATTAATAATATTCTTTATATAACGCTTATAGGTAGACGATTGAAGTTTTTAAATTAATTCAATTATCTAAAATAACATGCAACAATGATACAATTTAAATTACTTATGGTTTTGTTACTGACCCTAAAGTTTATGTATTTGTATTATTAACAAAGTATCGTAGTAAATTTTATCGCTTATAAAATTTTCCTATTTGAATATTTACCTCCTCGTATATGTTATCAACAAATATTGAGATCAAATGTCCACGTACATGCACACGACATATTTATCTTAAATATCAGACCGTTCTATATAAGTATTCGAAATATCGACCACAAATTGTAGTATCTAGGTCATATATACATGTCTCGTTTAATCGGTATTTAATTTGATTTGCGTGCAGAACCACTGCCAGATAAACCGCTTAGTTTAGGCAAAATGGGGATTTATGCTATGGATAACTCCAACAAAAACGACCCGAATAAATCTTCGCCCTAACTTAATAAAGTCGCTGTTGACGGTTTTATCTAAAGCTGTGACCGCAGGCATACTTTTTTAAATAAAGTTATTTATTTACATAACTAAAAAGGAACGTATTTTGTTTACGAGGTCCTAAGACCCATAAATTTGTAATTTGTTGAGCATGGTTTAGGTTCTTTAACAAATCAATTTTTAACAAAAAAAAAAACAACTTCAATGATTTTTCGGATTTCTCTGGTGTATCTTCGAAGTTGAAGGTTCAATGCCAAAGCAATTAAAATGGGACCACCTTTAAGGTATCCCCTATCAAAAAAAAAAACTTTCAAATCGGTTCATAAACAAAGAAGTTATGGCTGGATGGACCTTCAAATTCGATGATACACCAGGGAACACTTCAAAATCATTGAAGGTGGTTTTCTTTGTTGTTAAAAAAGTATCAACTAAATCGGTATGTAAACAAATAAGTTATGCCCGAATATCCATAAATAACTTAATAGATAACTTAAACTAAAATATTTACGTTAAGTGGCTAGTCTAAATAATATTTATAGTTTATCTAAGATCAATTAACTATAAATATTGTTGCTATGGCAGTACAATGTCATATATTGATTTCAAATACAAAATATTTATCGAAATAACAGTAGTAAAGTACTTACTACACATTACAGATAAGTGACAAATTACCTATGTGCTCGTTACAACATTATTGCAATTATTGTTTAAGTATCAACATATTATGTAGTAATTAGATAAAGCCGTGGAAACTTTTTGATATTACAAACCTTTAATAATGTACAGACTACTTAATTATCATCTATAATAATATTAATATGAAACTTTTGTGAGTTTGTGTAAATAGTAAATAATTTATTTGAAATTTTTAGCTACTGCCGCCTGCAACAGATTAACAGTAGTTTCGTTTTTATACAATATAAAACATTTGAGTAGAAATTTTTCTTTAAAATAAATAAATATATAAATGATTATCTTAAAATGATTATAATAATTAAGATAGGTAATAGATAATATTAACAATTAAAAATAATAAATATAAAATTATTTTTATAAATAATTATAATATACAGGGTTATTGGTAATTCGACGTATTCCCGTTAGGAGGTGATAGGGGTGAATATTTGGGATAATTTTAACCCCCATATGCATTATGCAAAAGTAAACCATTTTTGAGTTACTATGTTTTTTACCTTTTTGCAAAATAATTCAAAAATGCAACATCAAAAATTTATTTAAAAAAAAGTATCAATGAAATTTATAAAATGATAAATGAGATTTATCATTTTTTCTTCTGATTTACAAAAACGATTAAACACTGGTTAATTATCAATATTAAAAAAATAATTATCAGGCCAAATTTAAAAATGCGAGACGAAAAGGATATTATTTCAATTTTTTTTTAAATTAATTTTTGTATCACATTCTTTTTTCACGTTATGAATCTTGACTTGCAGATTATTTTAAAAACATAAACGTTTTCTTAGCTCTCCAACAATGCATAACAACTAGAAACTTATTTCAAAGAAACTGAAAAAAAAAGATCACAAAGGAAGCAGGCGGAAATTCATATTCAAACTAAACCAAAGGTCGTTCTTTAAAATTTCCATAATTCAAAAGTTTTATGTTGTAGAAAAACGAAACTACTGTTATTCTGTTGCAAGCGGAAGTGTCAAAGAAATGTCGAATAAATTATTTACGATAGATTTCCACAAAGTAACGCCTTCGTCAATCAAATAATTCGTGTATGAGGAGTTTTATTCCGAAACTACTACTTAAAAAACTTTTGCATTTTATACAATCTTTATTGAGGATGGTTATATGCTTTATAACTTAACGCTACAACTCCAAGAACCTGAGCAGTGGCCATAAACGTCAAGCAGTCCGGAATGTTTTATTAGTTTTGTTATGTTATGTGTTGTATAGTTTTATTAATGGTTAGTTAGTATAGGAAGTGAGAAGAACGATAGGCTACACGCAATTAACACAATTTAACAGGGGCAAAGTCTTGGGGCACAGTTAGTATTTTATAAAGTACTTCAGCTATCTATCGCAAATTGAAGTTATTAATTGTAGTGTTAAGATTGTTCTTTTTTATTGTCATAAGTTTACTCCTTGTTCTGATACCACAATAACAAAGTGATCAAAGAGTTATCTCGCTCTGTTTCCTTATGTATAAATAAAATATTAGCAAAGGGAACCGGTTGCGATTTGTTACGATCTACCTCTCTTCCCGTTATGTGTCGCATGTTAAAGTAATAATGTTCGCACAGAGGTGCGTGGTATGATGACTATCGACACTTGTTAATATCAATAGCAAAAGGTGACCTCTTTCTCTATAATAGCAATCGACATTTTATAGAAAAGTCGGATCGGAGTCGGAGTCAGAATGGATAAGTAAAGAAAAATAATAATAATAATAATAAGGTCCTCATGGGAAAAGGAGAAACAATAAATTTCACACACTGATTTTAATAACATAAGAAGTATATTCGTATTATTTTTTCGTGATACAAAATTTCCATCTCCAATATTCCTTTCATATATTACAACCCTCTGAGTTTTAAGTATGGTCGGAACAGCCTTGATAAATAATCGTTGAGCCTTTAGCGCTCCCTTCGAAACCAAGGTCGCTATAATAACTGTAATATTGTATTTATTTCAAAAATATTTTTTTTTATTACGCTTGATTGTTTACAAAAGCTTTGAATATTCCTATCCTTTATTTTTACGCTTTTGAAATTTTTCTAACCACTGAAAATAAAAATAAAAACGTATAAAAAAAAGTTTAACTTTATGATGATTAAAATTGATGATTACAACATGCTCTGCGGCTTCGTGTCCTTGTATTAAGCCGAGAGTGTGGATTCATTTCCCACCCAGTTGAAATTTTATGCAATTAACATAAATGAGTAAAATTTGGATCATTACAAACGATGCCCGTATTCAATTGTAGGTGATTTAGGGTGTAGGGGTGTCGAATTACATCTTTAAAGCTGAGACGCTCAAGCCAACCTCATCTGCACGTGGTGCATTCTGCTGAGTAACGAACGAGGAAATGGCGAAAGCGGGTTGGTAAGGGCTATTCTGCCCGAGTGGGTCGCAACCACTATCCATATGGTGAAAAGTCCGTCACAATGGCTCTCTTTTGCGAGTCGCGTTTCGAAATCAGCCTGTGTATATCCAGTCAAATCATTGCGGGCTTGCATGACAGCGGCGACAGTCGACGGATCAAGGATGATGGATGGATGGATGGATCAATCCTAGCAGATTGTACTGTGCTTACCATAAGAGACAGTACCTTCATTTTGCCGTGCTACTACATAAAAAGAAGATATATGTATAGATTTTGGGGCGCCAGTCGCAAAGTGATTTTTAGTATTTGTTACATTTTCATAAACTGTTTGCTGTTGTTTTTGATGGTATTTTGTGAAATGAAAAAAAAAGTGTCCAATATTACTTTGCGGGTTTTCATTAAAATTCTAACAACAGTTTTAATGTACTGCCATTTTACAAGAACATGTTCGGACTTGGACATAAAAACTAGTGGCCAGAATAATAAAGGAAAAAAAGACGAATGGTAATGAAGGTGAAAGGTTTTCCAAGAATTATTTATAAGTCTACTAAAAACATATAAATAAATAATTGTATTTTTTCTAAATCAACCTTAACGGTGGTGATATAGCTGATAACATATTCGTGTGACAAATCTGCAATAGACGTCTGCAAAAAGCACTTTAATTTAGCCTAAAAAGGTCAGGAAAGAGGTAATTTATTGAGTAAGAGGTAATCTTTGTATATTCGTAAGTAAAATGTAAAAAAATGTAAATATAATTACGTGAAATATTGGTAGATAGATTTTCGTTTAAAATAAATATGTATTTTTTTTAATTTACACTTTTGGTTTTAAGCAAGAGAAAAGCTTATGTTCTCTTCAATTCTTATATCATAGACTTCATACTTAATAACTTAATATTAGATTTTTATTGAAATTTGACAAAACATATTAGAAAAAAGTCAGCCAGTCAGAGGCGTGAATTTGGTTTCTATATTGTATACCTACCTATTGAAAATAATTTAATGGAATGGTTAAATCAGCATGATATAATTTCTTAATATCTTTTAAACACATATTTTAAAGACACATAAAAAAAATTGTTACTTTATTAAAATTAATTGCTTTTGTTTTTTATTGTTACAGAAATTATAAATACGTAGCGGTATTGTATGTCTGTCATTACTTAATACTAGCTTTTACCCGATCGCTTCAATTGACGTAAGCTATAAAAAGAAAAAGAAATCGTATAACCTCTATTTCAACTCAATCGAGTTCTATGCCAAATTTCATTAAAACCTTTACAACCGTTTAGGCATTATTTAAGGACAAACATTCAAACAAGTATACTTTCGCATTTTGTATTATATAGATGTAATAATACGTCGATATTTAAAATAAATATGCATATATTATCGATTTTATGTGTATGTATATGAGAATATCTCAAAATATACCATATACAACAACATTTCTTTTCTACAAATAGAAATATGAAAATACAAATAATTAGCCAAAAAACATAAATGAGAAATCTTAAAGTAATATGCAGTAACTTGTGGAAATACATTCTATTGATTAAATATTATAATTACATTAAATTCTACATAAACTTCCAGTGCCCTAATAAAAAAATGTTTACATTATGTAATTTCATTCTTATTTATAAACCATTTTGCTAAGATTTACAAAGTAAGCATTAATTTTCTCGAATTAATTAGCATTTTATTCAACCAATATGAAATAGTTAAGTTGGTTGTACTTAAAACCTTTACATGATTTACATTTCAATGATTATTTACATAAATATAAATATTTCAACAAGACATAATATAGGTACGACAAAATTTTTTTTTTTTTTTAATTTATATCAGTTGAATAGAGTCAGTCATGTGGAAGAAAAATACAAAACTTTTTGTATTAAAATAATAACAACTATATAGACTACCAGTATTAACATACATACGTTTTCCTGACTACAATAAACTATTGATTCGAGGGCAATGCGACTATTTATTTCGTACTACCATTGTAAAACTCTAGTAAGTTTATTATAATTGTACGAACAATTTTATTACAACACAGCAACATTAGTAAAAATTACTATTTCAATAGAAACTACTTCTGTACTTCTCTATTTTTCACCACATCATATCAATATGCCATCATCCGACGGACGATCTGAAAAACAATAAGTAATTCTTTTGTATCACTATATAATTTCACCAAGTCTCTGGGCAATACTGAATTAACTGTGACACCGTACACGGATGCAGACAGCATTCATCAGCAACCTGACGTTTCAACCTCATTCTCGCTGAAAACATAGCAGCCCTTTTACCGCGAACTTTAGATATATCCTCCATCGGATGATCACTTATAACCACATTGCCTGAGCATAGTTCGAAAATGTTTTGCGCTAAAGTTCTGCTGCACATTTCTTTAATTATTGTATTCAAAGTCAATGAATCTCCGTAAACTTTTGTGACGAGAAACATTGCGTAGATAAACAAGTGAAGTTTCGTAACGGAGCGTGAAAACATTTTTTTTTAGCTATGCGAACGTGCCGTACGACTGTTGTGGAAGGCACTGCCACTTCCGTCTAGTGCACTGTCGACGCTTCGATAATATACATGATAACCTGTATCAGCTTCGACAACAGAACAACATAAGTTCAAAACAACAAGTCGGAGGGCCCTCAGAGTCAAGACGAGACGGTTACGATTTGATATTTATAGAATTTAGATAACATTTAAAGACGATAACTGGTTTTAGAGATCGGTGGGGCACGAGGACCTTATCTTATATGCACGCATGGCTGCTTGTCTCATTTTAGTGTTAACGTTAGAGATAATAACGTGATTGTTGTGATCTATTATTTATTTCAAAACTATTTAGCCTAGTAATATCAAAATGGTAATTAGTAATGTTGAAATAGTATATTTTTATATAAATATTTATCTATTTTACACAAATTGTTGGATACTCAAAATCTGTTTCCCAAAAATATTTCCTCGAGTACATTCTAAAAGATATAGTAAGTGTCCTCTAAAACACCACAAGCGGTGCATTTGGGAGATTGAACTTTACCCACCATGAAAGCAAATTTGTTTGTCGGTAAATGTCCAGAACGTAACCGAAACGCTATTATAATATTATGTCTGCTTAAAGAACAATTGTCGATCCAAGAGGTTACTGGGTCAGGTTGAATAGTTTTGTACCATATACCTTTTTGTACCTTCTGTACTGTGTCAAAGTACTCCTTCCAAAAACATGCGGCATTTTTGCTTAATTAGTTTTAAACAGTCAGTATAAAAAGGTAATATCTGTAGAGTTACTCCATCATATGACGCTTCTTTAGCTAATATATCTACTGCCTCATTACCAGGTATAATAACATGAGCAAGAATCCACTGTAAAATAATTTTTTCCCTAGTCTTAAGTTTAAAGAAAGATTTAAGGATAGCAAAAGCTAGCGGTGTGCCTCAAATGGTCGAGGTGCAACTAGCTAAATGTTGAAGCGCTCTTTTGGAATCAGTCAATATAACATATTTATTAAAATTTAATGATTCAATATAGGCTAATGCTTCTAGAATGGCTAATAATTCTACAGTCATTATGGAAATATTAATTAATTTTAATGAGGTTTCTAACTCCTGATCTAAGTAAGCTACACGAATGAAGTTCTTATGTATAGAGCCATCAGTAAAAATTTTATGAAAACTACCATATTCATTTTCAATAAAAAGATTACAGGAATGCGATAGTTGCTGTGTGTCATAATATGTTTTATTTTGATTAATAAAAGGAATATCGGACTTAATAACATCTTTTAGATCTAATTTACTAACCCAAGTTGTCATTGAAAACATTTCTAACTTGGCAATCGAATGCAAGGGAGTATTTAAGTATATGTCGTGTACCAAAACTAAAGAAGGAATTTTTTTCCTACGCCATTTATGCTGTTTACGTAGTAACGATAATTTGTTCAACAATGTGATTAATACACTGATAGAAAAGGACTTGCATTTAAACCAATATTTTCCTGTCCTTCTAATATTTAATGGAAACAAGTTAAGCTCAGATTACATATCATGGATAGGCGTACTTTTAACAAATCCTCCAATAAAACACATGGCTTGATTGTGTACTTTGTCGAGTTTACTAAAATGTATATTAGCACTGATGTCGTATAGACAACTGGCATAATCCATGACACTTCTGATGACGGAGATATATATTTGCCTTTAATGTTTTGGATGAACGCCCTAGATTGCCCCTGTTAAGAATTTAAAAGTATTAAGAAATTTTAAAGTTTTAATTTTATTCTCGGTTATGTGATAATTCCACCTAAGAGAGGAGTCTAAGTATAAACCTAAATAGTTGATAACTCCTACCAGAGGTAACGAAACACCATTTATAGATTCATTTTTAATAAGTTTACGTAAGTCTAGAGTGGCCACATTAAACAACAAAGGTGACAAAGGATCCCCTTGGGAGAGTCCTCGGCCTGCTATTCGGCGGATGAAATTATCGTTTATACATTAATTTGTAAGATTCTTGCACTTAAAAATTTTTTAAGATACAGTGTAAACTCTTTATAACGTTATCCTTTATAACGATAAACTCCCTATAACGTTGAAGTGAGCCCAACTTGGTTGGTTTGCGTTAAAACCCACATATTGAAACACTCTTTATAGCAATACGCCATTCTCGATTACGAAGAAATGTGTTCTTATTTTTAGACAATAAATATTTATTATCGGTATGATTGTTTATTATCAGGAAACAAAAGACTTTGAAGCTCCGAAACATCCGAGGTCGGTCTAGCTTTTGATCTTCGACCAAGCATACTAGGTACCTATCGTATTATCAGTCGTAAACCTACTTTGAAACTGTTAGCATGGCCAGTAAACGGAAAGCGATTAGTGTTGATGAAAAAGTTTGATAGAAGAAGATATGAATAGAATACATAAAATAATACAAAACAAGTACTGGCATAGCAAAAAATGTCAGACAAAGTTATCAGACTATATGTGTAAACAATAATTTATAAGCATTTATTATCTAAGACATACATATTAAAAATTCTTGTTAGTTTGGTTGTTTTTTTGTTCACTCCATATAACGATAACTCTCTATAACGACAAAAAATGCCCAAATCCTTGAGTTTCGTTATAAAGAGTTTACACTGTATTTGCAAATTTTCGATCCTACATCTAATTAATCCAAGCTAGAAAGTAACAGAGCCATCTATATTATTATAGGCGTTGTCGATATCCATAAAACACCCAAGTGTAACAGCATCCTGAGCAAATCCTATTTGGATACTTGTAACTAAACACTCAAGTAGTCTAAGCATAACCGAAACTTTCTAAAGCCGATAATTTCGTTAGGAAAAACATTTAACAAGTACAATTCTAGCCGTTTGTTTGTTTAAGTGAAAAATTTTGCAGATACATGACATTAAGAAAATAGGCCGTATTAAATAGATAGAGTTGGGATCTCTACTAACTTTTGGGATGGGTTATTATAGCTGGCGGGCAGATTCACAACGGTTGTTGTCGAGTTCTTGTATATATACTCAATTGTTCGGTTAATTTTAATATCGCGATGTAGGATGCGTCGTATGTGGCGAGATAAATGTCTCTATGTAGAATGCGTCAGTTATGGCGAGGATAGATGTCGCTATATCGATGTCGCTACATATATAAATATAATTCAGGCTGGAAAAATGTGGACGTTCTAATAATTAAATGGTCGCTACCTAGACATTCCTGTGTAACCTGCATGTTTAATAATAACAATATGTCGCTGGAACCTAATGATAAATCAGGAGATGATTTCCGAAGTGAACCGATAACAATGTAAATTGCATTCTTGTATAATTGCCATCATTTAATATTACAAATATTCTGTGAAGAAGTGAATCAAATATTTTAGAACCTCTAAAATCGATTTTCTGAGACCAATTTGTGTGATGGCCATTAAGGTCACCTAGTACAAGTGTTTTTTTTAAATCATATATGGAGAAAAGAGCGTCCCAATCTCTTTGAGTAGTAATTATGTCAGGTGGACAATAAACAGAGATTACATTTTTAATTTGGCTACAATTAAATATTTTGATATGTATAAATTCTATACCTGGACTGTGAAGTGTGGACAAATTTGTGCCTGTACAGATTTATGCGGTAGGACAGCCACACCCCCGTAAGCATTATTTCTATCTTTTCTACAGGGTGGGCCAGAAATATTTGCGAATTAAAAAAAAAAAACTAAATACAATACACATACACATCTTTCTTTCAATTAAAACAGACATCTGGGAAATTTATTTCTTAAAAATTATATCATTCAGGTGTGCACCATCCCACTGCAAACATTCCTCGAATCTGAACCTCAAATTGGTAAAAACTCGCTGACAAATTGCGCGAGGAATAGCTGCCATTTCCTCTCGGATATTTATCTTCAACTGGTTAATCGTGGCTGGTTTATTGGAGTAGACTCTACTTTTCAGGTATCCCCACATGAAAAAGTCTGGTGGCGTTAGATTTGGACTTTTAGGCGGCCATGCAATATCACCTCGGCGCGATATCAGTTTCCCTGCAAACATCTCGTTTACGCTCGCCAACGAAGCATTAGATGTACGGTATGTCGCACCATCTTGTTGAAACCACGTTGCACGATTATATGTTTCAAACTATTGCAGTTGCGGAAAGAAAAAATTACTTAACATGACTATATGTCGGTCGGAATTTACAGTGACAGATTGCCTTTGTTGATTTCCAAAGAAATAGGGTCCAATAATTCCGTGAGCTGATGTGGCCGCCCAAATGGTTACATTCGGCGAATGCATAGGCTTTTGATGTTTTGCACGTAGGTTCTCTGCAGCCCAGTAACGGCAATTCTGTTTATTAACATGCCCATTTAAGCAAAAATGGGTTTCGTCGGAGAACAGAATATTGTTGAAACTCTGAAAGCGTTCCAACATTGTTTCAACAAAAGGTCGTCGTAAAATTGGGTCATTTGGCAGTAATTCCTATACAAGTTGAATTTTATACGGGTTCAAATTCAAATCTTTCAACAAAATGCGACGCAAAGATGTTCTGGACACCACAAGTTCAGCTGATCGCTTGCGAGTCGATAGACCAGGATTACGTTGAACTGAAGCTCTAACTTATTCAATTGTGTCTTCTGTTCTTGTTGACCTTGGACGTCCCGCAGGCTTCTGTTTGAGAGTCGAACCAGTAGCTTCGAACTTTCTGACCCACGATCGAATCACAGTTTTCTTCGGACACTGATTTACGTCATGTAATGCAAACTCGCGCCGAAATAAACGTCGAACAATAGCGCACGAATCGCCATTTTTATAATAATGTTTAACGCGGAATTCACGCTACGCTCCGTTGAGGATCGCGACTAAATTTCCAATAACCGAGCTTCTCATCCCTACCACCTGCGCAGCCCCCGCTCATAAGGTTCAAACGCAAGAGTGTTTTTTTTTAAAACCCCGATTGCGACCTATTCGCATGCGCGACGACCGCCCGTGCTTAGGTTCGGCTACTCTGGCACCCTCGTGCGAGTCGTCCAAAACTTTCGCGGCTGAGTGCCCTCTGCGCTCGCCCCCAAGTTCGGTGAAGCTGTAAAAGCCGCAGCGGCTTCAGGGCTCCTAAGGCTAACAGTGTAGTCAGTTGTTTTTAAAATCGTACGCCTTTCTGGCCCACCCTGAATAAACATTGTAATTATATACTTTAATATGTACTTCAGAACTGAGCCATGTTTCCCTTAATGTTAATGTTTTCTTGAATTAACAAATGTTCAAGCATTTGTAATTTAGGTCGGAAACTTGTAGCATTCCATTGAAATAAATTTAGTTTTGAAATTTTTACCGCCATTACTCTTGAGTATTAGGAAACAGATTCTTAATAACAGCAATTTCAGATACATATGTAACCAATAATTGTATACACCAATCAACAACCATGCTAACAATTGATTTTATCTTCTTTACCCAACTGGTTCTTTTAACTTGTCTAACAGCTGCTTAATATGTGATTCTGGTCCTCTCATGTTTCTTCTTTATCTTTACGTGTAGAAGAACTTTCATGACAAACAAAAATCGTCTTTAGATATGTCATCGGACTCTGATCTTGTGCACTCGATGTCCGCAACAACATTATCAGAGATGTGATAAAGATTATTTATCTTCTTTAACATTGATTTCTTATATTGATTCTTCATTCGTCCTCTTGATGTTTTAGTTTTTTTTATATTGATATATTTTCTTTCTACTCGCAAAACTGGCATAAGTATTTTCGCTCAAAGGTTCTTCATGAGAAGACATAATATGTTCTGCCGCCTGCTGCTGTATGGTTCTTACAACTTCATCTTCTTTCTGTTTATAAGGCAATGGAGACGGTGGCACATACATTGCGAGCGCTCTTCTAAACGTACAATTAAATTCCGACATAATGTCACGAAGCCGTTTTTCTTTATTGTATACGGGGCATAGTTTAGAAAAAGCCTTATGGGCACCCGCACAGTTACATTTGTATATTTCAGTTATACAATTTGTATGAGACTGCCCCCATTTAGGACAAAGTTCTTTAATTGAAGGGCAAATTTTACGTCTATAGCCAAATCTCCAATACTTTTAACATTAGGTAACGGGGAAAATTATTTGGAAATACTTTAATTCATAATTCATATAGACAGACGTAGTGAGGTAGTGATGGACTACAAAAATCAATTCTTACCGCTTCACTCGCCTCCTACTACTCTTCGATTCTGCGTTTAAGACGTTTTGTAGTTTCTATTTGAATATCACTAGAGATTTGATGCTTAAGTTCCTCTTCAGATATTTCCAAATCAATGTCTTTCATGACACCGTAAGACAGACCTACTTCCCAAGTTCTTTGACTTCTCCATCGTAAATGCGAAAACGCTGGACAAGCTAAGAATTTCTCTGAACTTCTTTTATTGTCAAATGTGGGCAGTAGTTTAAACTTGTTAACATGTTCACTCTTGTGATTCCCATAATCATATGGTTCTTTAATAATTTAGCCAAAGGGAACTGTTTTGGTAGTATATTTAAACTACTCACACATATTTGTTTCTCTTCTATTGGCACCCGGTGATTTCTACTATAGTTTCTACTAGTCTTATTTCTTTTCCCCACTTGTTGCCATAACTCTTCAATTTCAAGTCTTCTTTTGTTCTTTAATATATGGTTTCCTACCTCCTTATCGTCATCCAACTGTGTTTGAAACCCCATTATATTTTCACCCGATATTAATTCATTATTATGTATATCTGACGTATCTTCATTCCAAATTGTACTGTTATGCATAATCATTTAAATTCATAATTGCCTAACAAAAACTCAATTAATGCACTGAGAACGACCGATCAACCGAGGGTTTGTTATCAGCTGTAAAAAATCGAGACGCGATACAGACACTTAACCACGTCTATAGTCGACCACGTACGACTCGTCACTGAACTAATATTATTAAAATAAATCAAGATTATTACTTGTGTTACTTATGTACGTGGTCGTCTAGTATTAAGGCCTTACGTTGTGAAATAAACAAAGTTGTAGTAAACAAGTTCTTTTATTCTGGTACTCAGAAAACAAAACATAAAATGAGATTAGTAAAATTAGAACTTAAGTACTCAAACACATGACAAAACAATTAAAATCAATTATATGAAAGTCAAGTTAATATGAATATTTAATAATAATACTATAACAGATTGTAGTTATTTCTACCTTAGAGGAAGTATGATTATTTGCACATGAAAGTTGTTCAAAGGGCTTTTTTTTATGTTTTAGAGGTAGATGCCCACCATCCCGAACTCGTCTCTTAGCAAGCACTATATTTTTTTTATAGTGAAACCCAACAGTAAACCACCACCATCATTGATAGGAGTTTAAGGATAAGAAGGCAGGATATAAGGATACTAGAACTAGTTTTCCATTTAAGTAAAATAAATGAATCTAATGATTCAATCTAAAGGATAGTAATAGCAGACACAGTAAATGCCAATTATTTTTATTTATTTATTTATTTAATTAAGGTAACATACAGCCATAACATAAACATGTTTAAATATAATTTATACAAACAGGCCTACAGTACCATATATTGAAGTACATATATCTATATATAATTTTTCAAAAATCGTAGCGTTACAATCATATTAAAAAAAACGAACTAAATAAATTTAGAATTTCAATATCAACATTAAAATAAAAACATACAAGAGTTAAATTTATATTATATCATAACATGTCTTTATTCAACAAATCACGTACCTTCCTTTTGTAAGATGATAATTTATTTGAAAATATGTCAACATCACTAAGAAATCTGTTATAGTAATAACAAGATCGTTGAAAGAAGGAGTTTTTGCAATAATTTGTCCGACAAAAGGGAACATGAAATGTGTCCTTTGATCGTGCGTTTGATCGCGGTATTTTTAAAAAAATGTGTTCCAGAAGTGGAGAAGAATCTATATGGTGATTAATTATTTTATGTAAGAAGATTGCATCAAGATATATCCTCCTATGTTTTAAGGATTGCATATTATGCCTAGAAGCACTTGTTTTAAAATCAATAAAATTATGACTAGTTCTATAATCGAGGGACTTTAAAAATCTGTTCTGTATTTTCTCAATCCTGGCTATGTGCACTTCATATTGTGGGCTCCAAACTACACTTGCAAACTCCAGTATACTGCGAACATAGGCGTAATATAAGACTTTTAAAGATTCTACTTTCTTAAAGGGTTTACCCAAACGTAGTATTAAGCCGAGTTTCTTAAGAGCTTTAGAGACGATAGTATCTATATGAAGATTGAAGTGCAATCCTGAATCCAGAATGACACCTAAGTCACGAACTTCATTAACACGTTTAATTATATTCCCAGACAGTTCATAGTTGTAAATTAAAGGATTTCGTTTCCGTGTGAAAGAAATAATGTGGCACTTGTCACTGTTAATAAATAATTGATTTGACAAGCAATATTCATTAAACATATTGAGATCATTTTGTAATTGCATACAGTCAGCCTCTGATTGAACGTTTTTAAAAATTTTTGTATCGTCTGCATAGAGTAAATGACAAGACTCCTTAAAACATGCCCCTATATCATTGATATACAGCGTAAATAGGAAAGGCCCAAGATGAGATCCTTGGGGAATACCGGAAGAAATCGCTAGAAACCTAGAACGATAACCTTTGAGTGCTACAGCTTGACTGCGGTTTCTTATATACGACTCAATCCACCTTAGAAGGTTACCGTGTATACCGACCCTTAATAACTTGTTCAGTAATATTGAATGATTTATTTTATCAAATGCTTTAGAGAAATCAGTATACACTGCGTCCACCTGATAGCCAGAATCGAGAGCTTTTGTAATAAAAGTAGTGTAACCGACTAAATTAGTGTCAACACTGCGACCGCGAAAGAATCCATGCTGCTCAACAGTAATATGATGACAAATTTGTGTTGTTAATTCGTTAGTAATTATCTTTTCAAATAGTTTTGCAAAAACGCAAAGTTTTGAGATTGGTCTATAATGCTTAACATTATGTTTATCACCTCCTTTTGGAATTGGAGTTATCAGTGCCATTTTCCAGACATTCGGAAAACATCCTTCAGTTAGTGACTTCGTAAAAATTATAAAAAGCGGCGAAGACAATTCTTTTGCAAGTCTTGACACTAAAATGGGGTGAACCTCATCAAAACCAGCACCTTTATTAGTGTCAGTTTGTTTTAATAGTTCGAACACCATTTCTTGGGAAATATTAATAGTACCAATATCTACTAATGATAATGATGTATCATAGCATCTATGGTGAGTATCTTCGTGACGACTGGTTACAAACACTGAATTAAAATAATTATTAAACATATTGCATATTTCTTCACTATCGGTTGAAGATTGACTATCGTATATCATTTTAGCCGGTATATTGTTATCAGAGAACTTAGATTTAATGAAGGACCAAAAATACTTCGGCGATGTAGTAATTTTAGCCTCAGAAAACGAAATATAATTTCGATAGCATTCTGCTTCTAGGCATTTTTCTCTTCTACGTAAGATTTTAAATTCTACTAAGTCTCGATCATTTTATATTTTTTCCAATTTGCATGAACTTTTAACTTTTCACGAATAAGTTTTAGTAATGCTCGGGAATACCAAGGTGGATAATTTTTATTTAAATGTATTGGTTTCCTGGGGACAAATTGATCAATTAACTTATGCAAAATGCAATAAAAATAAGTAACAGCTTCTTCAGTGTTCAAACCACTAAGACATTGAACCCAATTGATATCTCCCAAACCCTTACTTATCTCTTCAAAATTAGCTGAGTGATAGATATATTTAAAACGGTCGACATCTTTAATGTATATCACCGAGGAAAAATTAATTTCTATTTCGAGAGATTTGTGATGCATGTCCTCAGGAGTGAGTGGTGAAGGACAAGCTTTGACATAACAATTACTATTACTTAACACTAAGTCAAGAATACGCTTATTAACATTATAACAACTGTTGTATTGTAAAGTATTGCTAAAATTCATAAAATCGGATAAGATCGTTACTTTGTTAGAGTTAGCAGTATTTAATAACTTTAAATTAAAAAATTCGTCACGGTCCCATTCCGCCTGAGATATATTATAGTCGCCCAACAATAAAAAGATGCTGTCACTTCTATCATTGTGCATTATTTCATATGAATTATCAAAAAATCGTTGTAACGATAGTAAATGGTTATTATTGTGCGGGAAATAACAACACACAATATGCAATGAGCGTAATGTATCTCGCTTATTGGTCGGAGGCGCGAAGGTAGGGGAGCGGGGGTAAGCCGTGGCCGCGGACGCTGAACCCAGCTCGATGCTCAACCACAGCTCCTCGGAATCGCACGCCGAACACCACTCGTCACGGCGCCGAGCAACAAGTTCCCGGCGTACCGCTATCAAAACTCCACCTCCCCTCACATCTTTCATTGTATTAGAACGATCTCGTCTGTATACAATATAATTGCTGTAAAAATACTCAGCACTATCGAAATCTGAAGATAACCATGTTTCTGTTAAACAAATCAAGTCATAGTTACATTGTAAAACACTAGAAAGAAAAGTATGCGATTTTGTACGCAGTCCTCTCACATTCTGATAATAAATATTTAAACCATTTAATTTAAGCTCTTTTGAAAATAGTAATTACACAAACAATACTTATACACATTATTATTGACAATATTTAACCTTATAACCCTTCAAGGTGATAAAGAAAGCTCCAAGGTGACAAAGTCAACCAGGGAGAAAATAAGTAACTCACTTCAATCCAGACCTACACGCACAGAAAAATAAAGCTAGACTATACCGACTGTGGGATATATATGAAGAGGACACAAAACCACAACTCCTATCCTCTAGTCACAAATTTCCATACCACTGTACAGATCAAAACACATGAATATATAGAAGATGAGCCACGCCCTAACAAGTATTATGATTAGAAGGGTATAGAAGCCAGTACAGAGTATGGCTAAAACCCATAAGATTAAATAAAATATTGCTTTATTAAATGGTAGACAGAACCAATAGTTGAATATTATTATCACACTACATAGTTCCAAAAGGAATGTGGATAGGTATTTGGAAATCATATGTGTTGAACTAAATCAACACTGAGTATTTAAACTATAATAGGCATTTGAACATTTGATTGTTTCCAGTCACATTTACTTTATAATGTACTAACTGGTAACCACACATAATATTTCATTACCATTAGGTTATTATGAGCCAAACAAGTTGCTAAATATTAGCACTGACTCTATTCAACACACAAGTGAAGGTGGTAGGTGACTGCTTAGGCATAAGGGCAATGTTACCAATATTACCTTTGAACAACCATACGTACTTAACTATACTATACTTACCTTACCTATGTATAAAATGTAGTATTTAAAATGTTACATGTAGATATGTAGTGGTTTATATTCTCATGAGAATATTATGTATTACAAATAACAATAACACACACAAATAGTTCCTTATTCATCTAAGTAGATATGTAGTTATAACACCATAATGTAAGTTATAGATTCTCACTATAAGTTTACATAATATAAATGTGAAGCATTTTTGTTTGAATTTATTTAATTTGCTTACATTTAATAATATATGTTGTATAGTCATATTACCATTATAATTATTTACCAAGGTATTCACATACATTAGATGAATACAATAAATATAAATGAGTATTAGAATTCAAATTTTAGGTATTTGTTATAGAAATTTCCAAACAACGAGATTAATGAATCTGTTTGCGCTGTATATCACTTATAACAAGTGTTATTATCATTAGTGTAAATATATGTCTGTACTGTTGAGTGTAAGTTTGTAACATACCGCAAGATTTTGTACTAACTTTCAGTACAATCCAGGACACATTCCTTTGTATCATGAAAACAAGAGGATGTCTTTATAGAGTCTCGTCTGACCTAAAAGGCCGGTTATAACACAGGCAAAAGATTTACAGGATGACAATATCTGGTACTTACTGCTATTGGATCACTTTGACAGAAAGAATTCACCTTCAGATGCCAAATCAAGGCAACATAACCACCGAATAGTTACCCAGCAAATCTATTAGCGATTCAAAAATCAAATCTCCCTAGCACGCAATCGATTTTAGCAACGACAAGTTGCTATTGCAGTAAGTGATAAGACTCAATATAGGACACCTATTGGGACTTCCTATAATAAAACACTGAAGTTATAAGATTGTACACTGGATTTACTTCACTTTCATTAGAGTTCACTATTGATGTATTTATACATGTCACTTAGTCCCTTATTTTGACCTAGTAGTGAAGATCAAAACTACAGAATTTGTACAGTAGATCAGATCATGTAAGATAGTAAAATGTTTAAATGAGTAAGCCTCTGTTTGAATTCTATAATATTAGGTACTTTAGATATTTTTGTACATTTCCATAAAAGTTCCTAAATCCTGATAAAATCTGGCGCCAACTATGCAAAAAATTTACTATTACGTTTGTCTAAACATCGATTCATAGAATCATTTAAAAGTATTTATAATGTTAAACTAGATAGCGTTACTTGTATCGATTTGCTTTTAAATTCCTTCCAAAGTTTAGCTAGGTACTTGGCTAACAGTACCTATAACTTATTACAAGCGTATACACATTTTTTTATATATGATGGACATATAATTATTTTGTTGATTTTTTTCAGAGATTTTTTTTTTTCTTCAATTGTACCGTGTCTTGCATTACGTAAACAACAGTAGACTGCAAAAGGAGCTGAAACTAAGGAACTACAGTCGTATGTTCAGAGTTAAGCCTACGTTATAAAACGTTTAAGTATAAACTTAAAAGCGCAAACCTGTTGTTAGATTAATATATTGGTAGAGACCTCATAAAACAAATTGAATCTACTTAAAGGTTCTTAAAAAATACTGAAAGCGAATTAAAAAGAATAAACAACAATTTGTAATATCCGGGACACCGGCTGGTTAAATAAAAGTACAAGGAAAAATTTATTACTAATTAAGAAATCGAGCAGTCCGCCTTTCGATACAGCTATTGATACGTAATAACTGACACTTGATATTGTTACCATTATACCTTTATTGTGCAATTGCCATCGATACATTTTATTAATAAACTAACTGTGCTCGAAGGTTTCCCCTGCGTTAAATTAATCCAGCCAGCTCTCCACTGCACCGCCTCCCTCGAATCCATCAATGTTCTCATCCCCCGCACTTGCATACGCAAGCTATACAGCTTACCAGATTACTTGGCGTTCATAGTTACTGCTCTGTTCCTTAGGGTCGTAGCATGAAGTAATATAACCTATAGCCTTCCTCAATAAATATGCTATAAAACGCAAAAATAATTTCTCAATTCGGACTACTAATTTCAGAGATTAGCGCGTTCAAACAAAGAAATAAACAATCATTGAACTTTATACCTAATATAATAAAAATTATAAGTGTGGATGTAAAAATGCGTTAGATTCAGTTATACTCAGCTAGCGACCTGCTTCGCACAGGTAGGTACAATTTACAAAGATGTATATTTTATGGTTAAAGAGCCTGAATTAGAACTAATCGCTTTAATATTGATAGTTTATAACTGCATCATTAGCTTAGTGGCACTAAACGCGACTGCTATGCTCGAGCTCCAAGGTTTGACTCTCAGGTCGAGCAAAGTGTTATTGGGTTTTTCTATGAAATTCTCAGTATCAGCTAGGAGTTTGGCTCTGTGCCCGATTAATGGCAATAGGCTCCTATTACATAGGTAGAATACCTAAAATATACCCGGCAAACTATGGATGTACTCCACTGCCTAACCCTTCGGGGATACAGGCGTGATGGTAAGTTATGTAACTTTATAGTTACAAAAAATAAGCTTAGCTCGCGACGCTTAATTGATCATAGGTACCAACCGACCGCGACCATTTAGCTGTGAGGGATTTCTTTGGTCGCGCGTAATTTTGAATTCATGATATCTTCTACGGTATTCAGTTAAATTGAAAACTTTAAACTAACCGAAAGAACTTTAAACTACATTAAATGCCCAAGTTAACTAATAAACTTATCTGGATAAAGATTAGTACTGAAATGGAGAAAATAGCTTCGCAAATAACGTAATATTTTTAATTATTGTATTTAAGATAAAAATGGTTACTGCGAGTTAACTTTAGAAGATAGATATATGCCATCGCGGACTTTTCTGTAGGCTTTTTAAAGAACTACAATTTTTTACAACTTTACTTTGATGCATTTCATAAGGTTTTAGCCAGTATAAGCCGTGTATGTGCCCGAGAATCATTTTTTGACGACTTGATTACAATTATTGAACTTTCTCTACTATACAAAACTTAATTGGACTTAATTGGGATGTATTGTATATACAAACCTTCCGTAAAAAATCTCTAAATTATAGTGACAGCCGCATTAAATTCCGTTGTGTGGTTTAAAAGATCTAAGCGTACAGAGAGACAGAACATGGGAAGTGACTTTACTAAGTATTGATGATTGATTGATGATTCCAATTTTTTTTTTCTTTTTTTAACTTACGCTGTTGGCCTGAGTGGGCGAGCGCAGAAGGTACCGATCTGAAATGGCAACAGGCGCAAGGGTGCCAAAGTGGCCGAACCTCGGCTTGGGTTGTTACTGTGCATGCGATTTCGCGATTCATGTTTAAGAATATACGTGTTTTTGATATGTATTCAGCTTATCCAACAATTGTTTTCTAAGTCTAACTATGTACTTAAAAAAGAAAAAAGGCTCCTCACAAATACAGTGTGATGTACGTTGAACTAGTTCATGATAGAGTCACTGTATCACTCAAGCAGTGGAGGATCGTACCTAGGCTTGAGTCGCTAGGGGGCGATTCTTTACTCTTCAGTCGTTACACTATTTGTTCCGTTCCTGACCTTTCTTTAAAGACACAGAGTTGACCTGAATTGTCTGACACCACATATGGTAACTCCTCTTGGATGGTCATCTGTAGATCACTGTCATTCTGTTATACGGTCTGGTTACCTTGGCACTATTTAATTAATATTATTTTATATCCTCTATTTATATTACTTGAGTTTTTTTTATACAGCAAAGGTGGCAAATAAAAATACGGTCTGCCTGGTGGTAAGCGACAAGCCTGACCTATGGCGTTACAAACCTTGAACCTACCCCAAAGAGCTCTGGAAACCCTATTGCCCGCGGGAACACAATACTAGATTATTTGACGACGATCTTCTGTAGGGTGGAGGGGAGGTATAAATGCTAATAAACTATGAAAATATATTTTCCGTACTTCATAAATATTATAAACTTGTATAACTTATCAGAGATTATATTTGCTTTTTATTTATCAATTAGCTGTGCCCGTAGCTTCACTCTACTCCCCCGCTCTCGTCTATTTTAAAGACAAAAATGCTTATTGTGCGTGTGCATTAGAATATAGATGATAGATATTTGTAGGCCTTTTTATCACCTATAATTATGTAGTTCATTAATTTGCTATATCTCTTATGGTTTACTCAGCATAAGCCATTTAAGCACCCGAATTTATTCACCGTGACCAGTTTTTATTTATTTGTGCGGAACCCAAATACTTTTTCTTAAATAAAAGTAACTTAAGTCACTCTATCATCAGCTATCTACCAGTAAAAATCCCGTCAAAATCGGTCCAACGGTTATTTTGACATTACAAACAGACATTTCATTTTTATTAATTGTATAGATATCCCGTGATTATATTGTATTTACTTTAATACTCACCGCGGTCACCGCAATATTATTTAAATCAGGCCGGTTCATGTTGTGTCAAAATATAGTAAATATGACATTTCCAATATAATGTATGCCATTGTTTTTTAACAATAACAATAGATAATTCTGCTCCACATTCTGTAACATATTATTATCTAAGTATGATAGTTGTAAATATTACTATTATCTTATATTATTAATTTTAAAGTTAAAATAATTCACAAAATGATTTAATATTTATGTAGAGTATTTTTATGTACTTACTAACTGGTGTGCACGCGGCTCCGCACGCGTTGATAGTAATTAGCGCAGTTTTTATTTACATCCCGTAACTTTATTTTTACCCATATTGTTGACAATTCATATGACGTATAAATTGAGAAATGGCGTGTATTTCCCGTGTACAATTTTCATGAAATAATTCTTTTTATTTTTTTTCTTACCAAAAGCATATATGTATATGAATATCCCTAATTTGAGACATGACGGGTTCTTCAAACAAACTTTCACCCAAATTTTGTTTTCACCGTGTGTGGAATAACAAAATGAAATTATTCACTTTTAGCAAAACTGTAGAATCTAGATAATTTACAATAGGTATATCGCTTAGATTAAATAAACTCCTGCGAGCCGCGATTGACAGCGCACGTCAAATAAAACAGAAATTATGCCGTACAGCTTAGTTAAACAGTTAAAAAAAAATCAGTCAATCTTAAAAAGAATACTGGACTATCATTTAATACCTAATTATTAGAAATACAATACATTTCTTGTTACGAATAAAAGGCTGATTAAAATAACGAAATTCTTTTTATAATATGCATCATTATTTTTACATATTTAATATATAACACAAAACTTCAAAATCTGACAAACTAAAACTTTTTCTTCTGTTTCAACATAAAAATTAAAGAAGGTTGGTTATAGCATTTCTTATTAAGTATTATAATGTCAAAATATCAACAAACCAGATTGACAATCAACAAACTGGTTGGTATGGCAGCCGATGTCATTTCACCATTATCGCGCATGCGCTTTTGGTGTTCCCATATTTTGTTCATCGAAACGTTCATCCCCTATTTTCTACCCTTAAAGTTTTATTTTCGCTACAAAAAGTACCCTATGTCCGTTCCTAAGGTCTAATCTATCTCTATACCAAAATTCATTCAAGTTGGTTCAGCGGTCTAGGCGTGAAAACGTAGAGTTACTTTCGCATTTATAATATTAGTATGGAAATATGGATAATACAAACATACTTTGTTGTGTTTGAAAGTTTCTAAGCTAGTTTTACAATTAAAATTTAGGTTTAAGTAACCTAAAAACTCAGTTTTATATTAAAGTTATGGGCAATCTGCTTCTCACTTTTTACCAATTCACATTGATTATTTTACATTTGGTAAGCTATCGGATGCATTTTAAGTATATGGTATATTGTCGTTTTTGTCAACAGTATATTTCTCTGATTTGTGTTTTGTTATTATTCATTCATTGCATTCATACTTAATATAACTACATAAACAAGTTATAAGTATCGATAAATAAATAGATATATTATTGTTTATGAGTACCTAATGTTGTTAACTAGATTGAAAACGTAGAGGGAAAATCACGAGCCATAAATTAATTCTAATCTGAGAGGCAACAATGCTCTGTGCCAATTCTAATATATTTATCGTACACTGTATATTTGTCGCATTTGTTATATAAAAGATACAACACTGATGGAAGTTTTATAAGATCATTATCTTAAAATAACAAAAAAGTAATACCCTACACTATTTTATTATTTTCTTTTAAGCCTTTATTGCTGGTATCTAAATACATTCAAACTATATTTTTTGTAATATTTACACATAAAGTAGTTTAAGTTTTTACCACTCACTATATTACAAAGACTTGAAAGCTGCTAATAGAAAAAATTTAACAAATAAAATTAACCGTTGACGTAAAGCGAGAATAAGAGACGGTAATATATTCCAACGCAATTTTTCCAGCGTGCACGACGTAGATACAGGAATATAAGGTATGTGACATTAAATAAAAAAAACTGAGGGATTCGGAGTGACTAGTGAAAGTAATTTAACATAATAAATGACGTCATTGCATGATGTACCTACGTCATTTAAAAACACTAGCCAAATATTTCGCACACAGTATACCTAACAGTTGTCATGTTAAACAGACTTGTTGAGTCTAATGATATCACCTTCTACAGGTTATTTAGAAAGTGGTGGGTTTCCGTCAATATCGGGGAACATAAGTTATAAATTATTGTATTAATAATAGTATCATTATTTCTGATGGTAAATTCAAGAAAATATGGCGTTACTAAAGAAAGAAATCATTTTAACATCTTGTTTGTACGAGCTGCTTATCGTTAGTAGTTGCGTCCGTTGAACGTAATAGCGCCCTGAAAACTCTTGTGTGCGACATTTTACAGGTATGTTTGTTCATGATCATGTGAATGTGAGGAAAGTGGTGTGACAATTTGTAGCGAATTGTAAAATATTCATGGATAGTTATAATTTCACATACTTAGCCTATTTTAATGGTAAACTATCTAAAAATGTACTAATCAAAATTAATACTAAATGAACTTGTCATTTTGCAAATAATCAAGGAAATTACTAGTTACCCATGCAGTGTGACACTACATGGTTATGTGAATTGGGGGGTTGCATTTCGAGTGCATATTTATCAGTGGCAAAAGTAGAGGACTTCTAACTCTGTCTCTGAAAAAAAAAACAGTATCTTAGGATAAATTTTATATACGGTCTCTTCGATGTAACATGCTTTCGCCACAATTTTGGAGAATGTGCCATATATCAATACTCTGAGGCAAAAATATTGTTTATAAAAAAGATCACAACAATTGTATAACTACATACGTATTTAATTACACAAACATAAATAAACCTAAGGAATACACCTCGGACCTCGATATCTGAGTTCCTTAAAACGTTAACATTTGATAATGATATCTTGTTTCATCTCAATTTTATTTCGAAACACGCCAACGAAATCTCAATATTTGTGTTTACTTGTCCTTGTGTTGCTAAGCAGTTGTCTGTTTTACTACCTAATACTTGCGTCTGAGTTCTTTGGCACGAACTTAGCGTAAATATTTGTTGTTGCTCATAACAATGCTTTAGTAATAAAAACCAGTAATTTCTTACTCTAATAGTGTCAACAATAATTATTGATAAGTTCTTTTTACTTTAATTTGTTATTATTATGTGTAATAAATAAACAGTGTAGACATCATTAATGTATAATGTAGACTGACTTAATTGTTATTCATTTAAGTAATTAGGTATACATATAAAAGTTGGTTTTAAAGTTTTATTTATTTATGTAAAACAAAATTTAACTTATAAAAAATTAAGAAAAAAATGATGATGCAAATTTAATTATTCGCGGGCTAACAATGTCATAGGAGCTGCAGTATTAGCCGAGAGGAAAGAGGATGTAGCAAGAACAGGTTGGGCTGCAGTGTTTCTGCCGCCACGCCGTTCTGGTTAGGCGAGGAGAAACTTGTTCCTCATTCGCTACCGTAAAAGAGAAACAGGGTACAGAGAGATTTTTTAGAGATTTCTCTGTACTTGGAAAGCTTTACTGTCGGAATACCTCCACCCTACAGAAGATCGCAGCCAAATAACCTTGTGTTATGTTCCTGCGGTAAGAAGGGTTTCCAGTAGTGCTATTCTGTAAGACCTCGACATCTGAATCCGCACTGTGGTATCAAATTTGAATTTTCTAAAACTCGTAAGTATCGGTGGCGCCACATCCACGATTGCGGAAAGGAAATGAACTGTCACGTGTAGAATGTTGTTGTGTAAATGTATGAGTTCAGTATTCTTTAAGGAAATTCCCGGCTCGATCGTCGTCGAATCCACTTGACATTTTGACTTTGACTTCTCAGAACTATCGAGTTTAGTGTGAAGTAATATTTTGACGAAATTGATATAATTGTTGAAAAAGTAAATATCAAAGCATTTACAATTATAAGTAAGTATATAAATAATAAGTAGGTACGATTATGTCTCGTTACTTCGTGTATTATTTTTACTTGTAGAAGCCTATTCTTTAGATTTCAATGAGAATCGCCATCAAGGTATTGATATAAGTCAATTAAAATTATTTAATAGACACAAATACTTTCTTATAAACGTAATTATAATATTTTAAAGCTATTTCGTAATTATTTTATTCTAGTCTCTTAAAACATAAGCTTCTAACCAAATTTAAGGGAGGGGGGGACGATTTAAAAAAAGTTATTATAAACTTACTTCATAATTATTAAGTAAAAATGGTTTCTATTCACATCGCAAATATATTTATAATTCCACCAATAAGTTTACTATAAACGAAGAACAATTGAAATCGGTTCATAAACAAAGAACTTATGGCTGAACGTCCATAAATATATAAATTATATACATTCGAATTGAGTAACCTTCGTCTTTTTTTAAGGTGGTTTAAACGAGTCTGATTGGCTGCTCCGACTAGTACGAGAACTCTAGACCCAGACCTAGACTACGAGGGAGGAAACCTCTCTAAAAAACTACGGCATAATAAAATCTTTTTAAAAAAATACAAGGAAAAAAATCACATTTAAAAATAGAGACGAACAAATCCTCTTTCAAAAATAATAACGGAAGCTGGACGTAACAACGCTTTATTGTATTATGCTATCAGAAATAAATAAATATGAAGAATTTGACCCTAATTAAATCGTTAGAATATTACTGACGAGGAAAGAAAATTATTGTTGAGAAATATAGAGAACAGAAGAAGAAAGATGAATGGAAACTTGATACACCAAGGGTTTTCTTTTATAAATTATCGTTAAGCGAAGAATAGGAAGACCTAGGCGAAACTTTTTTCAATAAGTTAAGGATAAAGTGGAATTCATGTCGTATCAGGGGGTTAAAATAAAGACTAAATATATGGAATAGTGGCGATTGTTCCACCGACAAGAATTGATCTCTTAAATTAAAGATGAACAAGAAAGATGTATAGATCCAATCTTATCAGTGTCCAATGTGTATTTCACCTTTATACTTCAAGCCGTTTAGCAAAAACTGGTCTTTACACACATATGGACGGATGGGCAGACAGCCAAATTAATTACTTTTTATTATGTTTCATAATTTTCAATTTTCACTTTTCCCCAATTATATGTTTTTCCTTTGCTAACTACTTATTTACATGTATATAAAATATTGTACCGAGTTAAATTTACATTCTAACTTAAAATTGTAATAAAATTATAACATAGATAAAAGCATTCAATGAAAATGCCGCAAATAGAGCAATATTACTTAAAATGCGATCTCGAGTCGAATAAGAATGAATAAAGTTGCTGACTCATAATCCACCGAATTAGCGGATGACTTGAAACTTTTTAAGTGTCCCGGATTTCAAAATACTTATTTCAACTTAGGCTGAGATTAAAGTTCATGAAATTTTCATTATGAATATAACGATTTAATGTCTTATTTAAGTTAGATATATATACTTCTACAATAGCTTATTGTACGTATACCTATTGTTGCTTACAATACCAGGAAACTGTATATTACTATGATCGTAAGCCTTTTTTACTAAATTCCCTTCTATCTTCAAACATCAATTGCTTGATCAACACGTTGTTGTACATTGGTAAGGCAAATCTCACACAACTTGTTTGCATTTAGTAGTAAAATATTAAAAGCAAACCATTCAAAATTTTTAAGTAAAGTACATCATTATTTAATTATCTTACCACTGCGTATATATTTTTCACATTGTCATATGTGAAGTGTCGTCTGCAAAATGAACCATGTCAGCAGTCAATACTGTTCTCGACTATTAGCGATAATCATTAATATGATTTGTATGGTCTTGCATTAACGATACTGTACTTTACTAAAATACACCTATTTTTATCTAAAAAACCTTCCTAATCATTCTCCCCCTTACGCCATTTAAAGGCAGCCATTTCAATTTTAAGGTTTTATCTTATATATAAAAAGACAGAATATCGATTTAATCTACCATTAATTTTAAAATATCGGACTGATTTCTAAAACGAGACTGTTCACATATATTTTTTTAGACTCGATGATGATGATCATTATTATTATTATGCTTATGATTGGTGTAATTAACGACATCAAAATTTTTGGGCTATTAGTATAACTTCAAAATTCTTTGAACACGTCTCCCCAACAGAGTGAAAACAGGAAATGAAACATAAATATGTTTTAATTTTAAAACAATACAAATGAGTTCCATTCGTAGTGGAGGCAGATCAGTCACGAGATAGACCGAGGACCTGGTAAAGTTTGCGAGAAGCCACTGGATGCGGGCAGCACAGAAAACCAGTCATTGTAGTGATCCTCAGGGGAGGCCTAAAGCAGTGGACGTCTTTCGACAGAAATGATGATGATGATGAAACAAAGAAGAACGGTGAGTGGCTTTACCCTGTTTAGTTGCAGACTTTTTGCTGGCTTTGAGTTCCTACACTGAAGACCGAAATAAGGGTTGAAATGAACATTGTTGCTTCTTCAACAAAAATATTACATCGTATCGACCAAAGTTAATGGCATCAACAACACCCTCAATAAATAAAAACAAATTAAAGACATTACAATTTGAAATAAGAGTAAAAATAAACTATAAAAGGATATTTATTACGCATTCCAAAAAAAAGTTATGGCAGCTCTGGTGACTTTTCCACTGAACCAACTTTAAGAATATTTATAGAGGTGCCTACAAGTATACATCAAAAATTCACGAAGATTTGTTTTAGGTAAACTATTTTATTATTATTATGGTTACTATTCAATAATATTTTGTGTTTAAATATTTATTCAATTCAATTAATTAACAAATACAATAACAATAACTAGGTACATGAAAGATAAATAAGAATTTCAAAAAGTAGCACCTGACCGTTTTCAGATTCTTTAGACAATGATTATTATTGAACAAAAACCTTATAAATACATAATAATAGCATCGCTGAAAACCGACTAAAAAGTACCCAGTAAGTATTAACGACGTTCTCAATAGTCCGAAGTCTTTGTTTCGTAACCAATTATTTATTATGTTATTGTTTTTCATAATGATACATATCTACCAATTCTATTTATCTTTAAAGCATTGTTCATGATAATTATACTACTTTCATTATAATATAGTTTTTAGATCAATCTAAGTTATTATTTTTACATGGGATTTACTATAATTGAATGTGTGATTAACCATTTCATCATATTAACCATTCCATAATTTTTGTCAATATCAATAAATTATATTCTCACATCTATCGCCTTTGAGTATTATAACTTATGTTGTCGATATTAACTACATTTAATTTCAAAGAAATACCAAGATATCGGCATACCTACAGTAATAATCTAAGTACCGTGTTAAACACAAAATTTGTGTTTATGGAATCCTAAAATTATGTTAACACAATAACAAACGCGTTTGTCAAGTCTATACTTATGTATTGCACTTTCTCTGGTTATTGGTACGATAGATCATTCGTGATGTATATGGAATGTCAAAATAGGATAACTCTTCTATTAGAGCACAGTCATTAACAAAAAAAAAGATGAATGCGTTCAATCTAATCAATGCCCATGCCCCATACATGTGGGACGGGGAGGAAATCCGAGGCAAATGATTTTATCTGACATTTTACCGTGGATTGCATTGAAATGTATGTATTGCCTGTATACAAACTCATTTTTTTTATTTTGTCTGTCTGTCTGATTGTTCCGGGTAATCTCCGAAATGGTTGGACTGATTTTGAAGGGACTTTCACTGGCAGATAGCTTATATTATAACGAGTAACTAAGGGTACTTTTATTTTAGAAAAAGGATTAAGTTTCCGCTCAAAAAAAAACCTGGTCACAGTGAATCAATTCGGGCGCTTAAATGGCTTACTCTGAGTAAACTATATGAGATTTACCAAAGTAATGTACTAGTATGTAGAGACTAAGAATACCTAAAAAAAAGTCAGAGAGAGTATGTCTAATTCTAAGGATAACCAACAATAAGCATTTTTATTATTAAAATAACCAGGAGCAACAGTGTTACAACTCGCGCGTGTGCCCGATCGACGACATTCTATAGTTAACGCGAGCGCAGCCGCGAGCACAACTAGTGTAAAATATATTTGTTTTGCTAGTATTTGTTTCTTGTTTGATACTGAATTTGACCATAAATATAGCTACTGTTTAGGTAATGACTTTACCGAATACAGTGACGTATAATGCCTAAAAATACGACTGGGTGGTACTTAAGTGCAACTATTCCTATCTATAGATACTTGAAGATAGATTATTGAACTTTAAAGTGCTAACTCGACAAACGAAAAATAAAAAATGCTACACACGCATAGAATTTTCCTTCATCGAAAGCTTCACTTAGCTTAAATTCAAAGTAAAATTCGAACAAATGTCCTTTAATGTAAACATCCAAACGAATTGTCACTAACCTATCAACGCTTTTGATATATAATTTTGGAAATATATCTCAAGTATGTTATTGGCTCATCTTTATAAAATGATGCTACGGCCGATATAACTCCAGTATTTCGCATTGGATAATGATGGTGCAAAAATACATGACAACTTTGTTCTACAATCCTTACAGGAAAATCCTGAATCTAAATTAAAAGATGAACAGTGATATCTGGAAGGTTAGATAACAGAAGAAAAATAGAAGAAATAGAAACTGCTCTTTATTTAGATGACGGAATCGCTCGAACATTCTAGTGAATGTTCAACAACTTCAACTTCACTTTACATGTATAAACAAGCAATAACTGTAATAAGTATAACAAGTAATAAGCACAGCTTCATTTTGGACACAATATAACAAAGACCAGCGATAAAAAAAAAAAAACAAAGTGAATGTACCAACGACTACTGCAAATAAAGAAAATTATTTACTGCACTACTGAACTGAATTAACTAGATGTGATGTCCACACTTTTGCAGATTTTTTTTTTTTTTTTTTGGTTGGAAATTAGGACTTACTATTAACGGCATCTCAATTACCCACGCTAGCAATAATTTAAATTGACCTAGTAAGCTACTAATAAATTGAATGATAAAGGGTTATACATATATTATTTATTACTGGCCCTATGAAATTACCAAGGGCCGTCCAATAATAACCACAAATCCTTCGAAATTTATACCGCAATTAGTGGCGACCGATCTCAGACATTTCACGAATTGGATGGAATGGATCCGAGTTGAAATGGGTGCGATAGATAATTTCTGTTGATGGGCATATTAGTACCATAGAAATTACGAGGAAATGATCACTTTATTCAAAGCTATTTAAAAAATGTATTTCTGGATGTAGGTACTTATCATCTATTACTATTAAGTGAGCAATGATATATTGCTATATTATATATTATTTTTACCAACATGTATTTTCCTTGCAACGCTATAGCTCCATTACTTCTTCATCAAAATTAATGTTATTAACATAATTTTAAAACTTGTGTTCTCTGCTATTGACGATATATCAACAAATAGCATAAAAATACTATTTGGGTTTTAAAAAAAATCCTTATTATTAGGAATACCATTTTTATTGATGTTAATAAAAATATATTCCAGGCGACATCTATTAATAATTATTTAACTAACACGACGGTTGGTAAATTACTAAATATTCGAACGGGTCAGCTAGTATACATATAATTGGTTTCACTTTAACGGCCCTAAGGGTTCTAACCTTTGGTACCAGAACACATGGTATCACAAGCAATGTTGTTTGCGGGTGAAACAGCTGTGACGGTGAACGGTGATGCTTCCATAGCAGAACCTACAACTACAGGTTTTATGATTATTGAAATACTTTAAAAACAATTATCGTTTTTTTGTATAAAAATGAACTTGCAAATCATACATTAATTTATTATTTCACTATAAACTAGTTTAGATAGTATCCCGCTAAAATGCTCTACATCGCGCATATTTCTTGTTAAATTTTGCCATTCTCCTTTTGAATTTAACAAGAAAATATCCAAAACAACAAAGAATAATAAGATTAAATAATTGGCGTAATGATGGGTCAGTAGTGGTAGCGTGTACGAACTCGACGTCGATCGATGTGAGTTCGAATCCCTGCAGTGAGCGTAAACTTACGGTGAAGGAAAATATCATGAAGAAACCATAGCATGGTGGTAGAACTTTAACTAATGCCCGCCTGGCTAGCTACCATTCCCAAGTTTAAAATCTGTAGCGAAACACCTATACCTAGGTGTGTTCCGGTAGTTGCACTTGAGCCAGTCTTCTACTAGGCTTAGCGTGTTACTTCTGTCACTTAAGATCAAGTAAGATTGTAGTCATAATGCTATAACTACATAATAACAATAATAAAAAATAATTCACATCTTCATACATCTTCATACATCTTAATAAAACAAAATTATAGGAAAGACTGGTAATAAAAAATTAAATCAATAGGCTATATAAAACACTTCCGCGATACTGCGGTAATCGAATCACAAATAGGAAACCGTAATGTCAGTATATTAAAACAATAATTACCTGATAATTGATTTACGTAAATGCAATGCGGTATTTTCAGTGATAACAGTATTATCAGAGGTAGTTATAATCCTCGCGTAATCGATACATATAATGCGTGTTTCAGAACATACACTATCTGTTTTGAAATGCTCGACAACTAAATAAACTATTATAATTTTCAAAGTATACTGACGTGTCCATTCTGTTAATTGAGACAATCATCAAACCATAATATACTTCAGTAAATTAATCGCCACCAATAAGACCTTAGAAATATTACATTATGTAATAAAATAGGGTTATATTGGAAATATTAACTACTCGTTTTTTAATTATTTGTTGTATTATTTTAAATTGAATTGATTTAAATGAGTTCGCAATTAGTTCATGGTTTGTACAAAAACAAAATAGAGTTTGTGAGTTTATAAAAAAATGGTTTGTAATTTTAAATATTTTAATATATTATGACTTGTATCACAGAAATCATTCTACAGTGACGCTGTAAAATTTTGGAAATTGTGTCGTCGTTGCCGCGGCTGTAAAATTATCATGTCCAATAAACTTTCCAATTCTGTTCATCGACAATCAGGGACTGAATTTTTAAGTCCATGTAAGTCTGCTGATATTTTTTTATTTTTAAATGTTACTGATATCTTGGAAACGTCTTCAACAATGTAAATTCAATTTTTATTTTTATTTTTTACTTTCCGATTTGGCTAGATAGATATTTTATTTTTTTAAAGACATCGAGCAAAGCTTAGTCGCCCAGATATTTTCAATAATATACATACATGTCAACAAATTTTAACATTGGCCGACTTTGGTATGATCATTTAAAAATGCGGAAATAAAACATCAATTGTTGCAAATCATAATATGTCGTCAGCTGGTAATTCTAAAAATGTATGTAAATATTTTCGATGCATAGTCGATTGCCTAGACGAGCGCAGTGGCCAAACGGACATAACAGTGCGGCGCGGCGCGGCGCGGCCCTTCGAAGTAACCTTGCCGCATAAATATAGACCACAGTTGTCACCAACACCTATCCGCGTTGCCATAATTACGGTTGAGATATTACCGTCTTATCACTGAAAATGGCCGTGCGATTACATTATAATCGTTTCGTACCTACACATGTGAATCGAAAAGTGTTTACCAAGTGTAATTTCGTTTTTGACGTGGTCTAGTTACGTTTGTTGTGGTGTACGGAGAGTTATTTTCAGAATGTCGTCTACAACGTCGCCGGCGGGGAGAAAAAGTTAGTGTATTATTAGTTACCTAGTGTAAGCGTTATAATTTTGTAAGCTTTGGAATGTGAGTGGAATAGGCGGAGTACGGAATAGTCGTGTGATTTATTTTTTAAATGAATTTATTACAAACTTTTTAATTTAAAAAGTGTTACTAGGCAATGATGGTTTTTAAGTGTGATTAAATTAGTTTGAAAAATTAACATCGATTTCATAAGTATATATTTGGATTGATAATTATTGTAAAATTATCAAGTGCCAGTTGTGACGAACAGTGACCTGATCGAGTGAAGTAAAGTATATCCATATTTTTTTACAATTATTAGTGTATTGAATACTTTCTTTCTTTTATTCTAAAATGTTTGTGAATTCGAACAAAATTGTCGTTTCAATTAAATAAAGTACTTACTTATTATTATGAAATCTAAAATTGCTATTAATTGCTACGAGATCATGTGATGGTCGCAATAGGGCGTCATCGAGTATGCGTACTTGGTATTTGGATCAATACCACCGCATTCTTTTGTTTGTCTAGTCGCCTGCCAGTAGCGACATTAACATTGTAAATAACAAAAGTTTCCGAATAACCATGAACGATGTTTTTTTTCAGTTTCGGGAAATAATTACATTTTTAGATAATTGGATTTATCATATATTAATAATAATATCAGCACAGAAGAGAAGACATGGAGTTAATATTATAATTATTGCTTTATTATAATTCCGAGTTCCTTATCCTATTTCAACTTCGTCTCATCATAAAATATGTTCTTTGGTGATTTTCAGTGAAAAAATCTTTTAATAATCATAATGTGTGTATTATTAAAAATAAATATTGTAACCTTTTTTTTATTATTATAATAATTAGTATATTTAAACTTGCCAAATGTCTTTGAAGTAATCTTATTTTTATAGTGTAAATATATTTAGTATAGTTTCGTGTAAAATTAATTTACAGTAGTGTACTGTATATTTATTATATACGAACTGTAAATACAGAAGACATTCTAAATAAAATGAACCTTTTTAACTCGGTTGTAAAAATATTTCAAACAAAATGTTAGAAATATAAAAACTTTTGGTAGCTAGCAAGCGAACTGCTTTTGTTTCATATATTTACATACATACATACATAAATCACGCCTATATCCCAACGGGGTAGGCAGAGACCACGTCCTTCCACCTGCTATGATCCTGGCATACCTCTTTCGCTTCTTCGACATTCATTAATCTTTTCATGCATGCTCGTCGGGTTTTTCATATATTTAACTACTTTAAAACGCAGTTGTCATTTATTTAGCTTAAACAGTTCCAAGTTATAGTTTTTTTTTAGTCTACAAAATATTTTAATAATAGTCTTCTCACGTAATGTCCAGTTTGTAATCCAAAATAATGGTTCATTGCAGATTTATGGACGGCATTTGAGTGTCTTAGTTTACATAAGAATAGCTCGAAAATCGATCGAATTAGTTTAAGTGGGGACCACTGGCCTTTGTGATTTTTATTAAAATAAAATCAAACTTATAGCGTCGGCTATACTACAAAATATTTAGCTAGTGAGTGATCGACTGCCAACCTGCTATTTTTTTTTTCTTTGTAATAATGGTAATATGTGTAAGTACATAAGTACGCTAATATCACCATTACGATAGAAAATTACATAATTATTATGACATTTGGGATCAGATGCTTCGGTTTTGAAATATATATCGGAATTATTGGATATATGGCTAGGATATATAGTTAACTGCCGCAAAACTTTCTTTATACTTTTCAATAATTCCAGCAATCTGGTTAGAAAGCTCTTCCAATCGACTGAGTGGTCGCGATCAACTATTTGAGCATCCCTGCTTTAATCATGTAAAGTTTATATCAAAACACTAAACCAATCTTCATTTGTTTTTATAAATTGCAGTAGTCTTAAGCACGCTTCTGGAGACGGATCACTACGAGAGTATAATCAAGGATTTAACCTGTACAAAATGCAATAAGTATATGAAGCCGCCCATCCACCTATGCGTGGATGGGCACAGCATCTGCGGGCCATGCTATGATAAAAGTTACCAGTGTCATGTGTGCGAGGTAGGTACATATTTTTATTTCCATTATTAGGTATCTATATTACTAAATATTTAGTTCTGTCTGTACATGATTTTTTTTTTAAATTTCCTGATAAGCATCCTTTTAAAAGACACACATATCGCAAATATGTCATAAACATTTTTTTGTCTGTCTGACGATTTTTATGCCCGGATTTAACTCAACGATAACTTGACCGATTGTTATAAGATTTTGTACCCGGGATGCTTTTATCATTGTTCAATTGATAGGCTATAATCATTTTCAACAATACTTTTAGAAGTTGTAATAAAAAATTCATAAATATTAGTTTTTGTTATTTCATTATCGATTTTGGTGAAATACAGTAAAAGTATAAGTCATTACATGATTTAGGGCCTATAAGAATAGGCAATATTAGTTTTAATAATTAAAAAAAAATAACCAAGATTTTTTTTATTTATTATTCTCAATCAATTTTGGTGATATTTTGTATCCGGGAAGTACATGTCTTTCCATAATTGATAAGCTATAAAAATTGTCAATAACACATTTAGAAATCAAAGAAAATAATAAAAAATTTAACCGATTTCGATGAAAATTATATACGAGAAGTGCATGGTATTCATCAATTGATAGACTATTGAATTGTCTTAAATAATTATACAAATCGTAAAAAAAGTATATTTCTAAAAATATAATTTTTGTTCCGCACCGTTGGCTCCGCACAGCCGCTGGCACACCGCTCTAGCATTTTATAATATTGAAGTTTCTTGTGAAATATGAACTATTAATTACTTCGTTATAAGCACCAAAGCTATAATTGCTTCAAATAATTCAATATATATTTTAATAATATCCAGTTGCAATAGATATTAAAGGATTACGGATTAATTAATTCTGACAAGCAAAAGTTATTCTGAATGAACGAAAATAACTTGATTTTCTAAGCCTCCATTATTTCGTATCAACAGTGTTAATTCTTAATTAATAGCGGTGTAGTACATTCAGCTTTATATCTTGTCAACCATAATTCTTTTGCAATTTGATTGTTATATATAAAAACATGTTCGCTTCTTCCTTGAAAATTAAATTAAACATTAATAATATTCCTATAGTTTAATACATAAAGCTTGTTCATTTAATTTGAACGCCTGAAGAAATATAGTATAGATATAGATGCTATTTTTATTTTACAGGTTAGTTGCTTGAAATAACTGTTTTATCTTGGAATAAAATCTAATAAACAAATTCACTGTGAAAAGCCGTTAATTTCTTGCTAATAACAAGTTTAAGTCAGTTTTAAATATAGAATAATAACAAAATATGGATTTTATTCATTGAAATTAATTTTGATTCAAAATAACAAATCAGAACCAAATTCATGTGCCAAATACCTGCATAGACAGAAAGCCAAAATAAATAAAAAAGTAGCGTTTCTCTTCAACTCTTTTAAATACGTATCGTTTAGCCACGTGAGAGAACAAGATAATCTTTAGTCTTATTTACATCGCTATAAAAAATTATATTAAATATTGCAATTTTATATCAATATCTCTAGGTAGTATGTATATTATTTTAAAAAATCGTAAGTTTAACACACTTTCAGATGGCATAATATATAGGTTCCACGTTAATAATTATTCAGAAAGCTCAATCTAACACCATAATAATTATTATTATGTATTTAACCAAAAACTTTAATCAGTACGAACATGACGTTATCTATACAATTAAAGAATATATTATAGCGATTATCGTTTCCGTAAGTTTATAATGTATGTTCATAAAATACATTATGACATTTCAGAAAGAGTTCTCTGCAATCCGTTCAACAGTTTTAGAATCACTTGCAAATAAAGTGCTATTCCCCTGTACCAACTCCGGTTGCCCAAAACATGCAACTCTCCCACACTTAGAAAAACACACTCCACAATGCCAATTTCGTATCATCAATTGTTTCATGGCAAGAGTTTATGGTAAGCGATATTATTTTTTAATTATTTTAAAACTTAATATGTGTAGGTTTTGATAATACTAAAACACTGATATGATTTGCTTCAAAACTTAATTTGTAACAAAAAAATAATATTATTAATGTATTGGTGGATCTATAACTACTTAAAATATAAAAATTAATGTCACTGATTACTTGCCCCCTATGCATTCCTATACTTTAGTGAAGTTTAGTGTGTTTTTGCGTGTACGCCCGAGAATTTGTCCGATTTAATACAACTATTGTATAATAGATGGCGTGCCAGTCGTTTTATTTTAAGACAACGGGAATGAAATAGCGGACAGTGGCTAGAAATATATAAAAATAAATTATCAAAGTAGTACTATATGTATTGTATAGTTTAAAAATATGGTTTGAATTAATGCGTCTATAAAATATTTAAGTTTATAAAATGATAAAGGAGAATAAAGTGGATCTTGGTTTTCGTCAGGTGAATGTACGTGGGAAGGACGAGCGGGTGACTGGATGGACCATTGCTTCGTAGAACATAAGAAAAGGGTTACCGACCTGCCTTTTATAACAGTTAAGGATAAGTGGGACGCTAAGAGAACAGAACCGATCCTGAACTACTTTCTGCTAAGATGTTTTGATAAAATATTTAACGTTTACCAAATTTACGACAAGAGAGGAGGTAAAAATATTTATAAATTGATATATGATTAGTTTATGTTTTATCTGAACATGTTAATTAGTTATAATTATATTACATGGAATATGTTATTACATATTAAGATACATATAAAATAATTCTTATGTAATTTGTAAACTTTATTTCACGTAACCATTTCATCCTAAGACCGAAGCTCCGATAGCGGTAGGGCATATATAACATGGATATTGTAATTGCAAAATAAAAAGTGTAAAAACTAGAAACTTAGATATTGTAGTGTTTTTGACATAGATTAATTATTAGTTGTAGCTCGCGCTACGCGGAGACCAACCGTTAATCTATGGTTTTATATTTAATAAACTACCAAGCATAAAAGTAAAAAATTCTGGATATTCATTATCAGATTTGATAGTGTTCCAAATACGATCAAAGGTGTTGTTTTGTCCTCTTTCAGTTCCTTTGCATTTCCTCTAAATATATTCTGCATTTCAGGAAGAATGATGTGGACAGTTCTCGTGAACGATGATAACGCTGAAAAATATTATTTCGAAGTCGACATCTTCCTTCCAAATCTCCCAAGCAAAAGGATTGTTTACAGGTACATTAATTTAATCACAACAACAAAATAAGATATTAATGAACATTCTATTATTAGGTAATTCAAATATTAAGAATTAAAATTAAAATTAAGGATCGAATTATTTTACAATTTTTAGATACTTTATAAGTTTTAGCGTTATGATCATAATCTCACCTGGTGTCAAATGGTACCGTTGCGATGTTTTTATTTACCGAAAGCTCAGACACGTTGTAGGGCATGCACACGCAACCACTGAGCTTTCATTACTTCAAACGTTGTATTATTTTATACCTTGTAGAGAATGTAAATTGTTGCACTATTAAAAAAATCTGTGAACTTAGTTTTCTCGTTACTTACACCTATTTCACGAGATTGTTTGTGTAATTTGTCCCATGTTAATCTTACAGACGCCCTTGTAAATGTGAAAAAGATGCCGATTTCCTCGAACATACACAGAACGTGTACATTCCCGTGGAAAACATTTTCTCAATGCTTGACGAGAGCGAGTCTATAAATTTTATTGTTAGGATTGGTGAGTGGTACCTTACATAAGGATGATTGAAAATAATCCGAAAGTATTTACGAGGAAATGAAATTTGAAAAGAAGGTTGTTGTTGTATTTGACAAAGGAAAATATTTTTTCCAGGCGAAGTAGAAAATTTACCGCTACTCGATACGCCCACAGATAGTGAAAGCCGCATTCTCCTTCACAATGAAGATCATAGAGAGCTAAAATAACAAATGGATGTAGCAAAAATTAAATTAACAATAGGCTTAGTTTATGTGTGATGAAAATACAATACAACAAGTGCGATTATGGTACATATAACAACAAATATTGTGCAAATGTTATATATCCTTAAAATTATAACATTTTTTAAATGTCGTATTCAACTGTAAATAATCATATTTTTACAATAAAATTTCTGATACATCTTTTTTAATTTGAAATAATTTGTCTGTTTTATTTTCGCCAACAATTTTTATATCAGTTTAAAAATGTGTCAATTTTGAAAGGAAACATCATGCAATGTCGGCACAGTTTCGTGTGTTTTATAATCTATATATGAATAAAAAATAATAAAAGAATAATTAATAATAAATTAATAATAATACTAATTAATAATACTAATAATAATACTGACTGACATACCAACGTACAGCCCGAGCTACTGGGGCTAAGACCTTGAAAAATTGCATACTGGTTCCTTTTATACTGCGAGTGAGCACTAAAGAAGGATTTCTGGAAATTCAACTTTAATGGTGGGGAAAAATAAGATGAAAGTCCATCATTTTTGAAGATAGATTTATGAGAATTGGTATTTATCAATAGAAAGTAAATAAGATGGGGCATAACTTAACTATGTCGCGTGTGAAGTCGCGGGGAAACCGCTAGTATTATATAAAATTATGCTGTATTGTGTGCAATTACACAGTAAAAATTCTTCTCAGAAACAAAGAAGTAAGACGGAGTATCGTTTCATAGGTACTTTACTTAATAAAGCATAATGTTAATGTTATATGGGCTACATCTGTCCGCATTTAGACTCTTGTAGATATTCTGGCCGGCTATTACAGCCAGCCTAACTCCAAGCAGAAGTGCAAGCTTCTCGAAGTGACCTCGGGTTTTGATGATTTCTGCCCCTTGAGTTTCAACTCCAACGCATTCCAGGATTGCCTGGATGACCTAACAAAGCATATTTTGAATATTATTCTTGGCGTTATTTGTTACCGATTACAAAACTACAGTAATGTTGCTAGATTACAATGAAATACTTTCCTAAAAATTATGATAAAAAATATGTAAGTACCGTTGCAAGATCATTTTATTTACAACCTACCTAACTACCACAAAACAAAAATCACTATTTTAATTACTCTGGCAGTATCATACATATATACAGCCACACACACGCATATTTATACAGTGTTGTTATCTGGTTGTCAAGTAAATACAGTTAAATGCAGGTCCCACATGTGTTGTTTTGCCTTTTTCCCAAATCTGTATACCCATAAAAGTATGTTATAGTAATTAAACTATTCGATTATCTTTACACATAGGCAATACTCTAAGAAACTCCAAGAAGACAAATTTACGTAAAATAATTTGAAGTTTATAAAGCAGCTGGTGCGTACATTTGTACAGTAAAAAAAAACTTAAAACAAAAATGAATTATTAAAAATGATTTGACAGATTAAAGATGATTTGACATTTTAATTAAAGTGTCTAAGTCCTTGGTTCGACTTAAAACATCATAATATAATTTTTTATATTGAGTTTTTAATAATTAAGCAACAGATTGAGGAAACAATTTGAAACTTCCGTAATTAAATTTCTTTGAAGTTAAAAAATATATTTACATTAATCATCAGTGATTTGGATATTTATTATAATATATATGTGTATATAAATGAGTACTATATTCGTACTTACTTCATATTTAATTTTTTTTATTAAATGTTGCAAATAAAATCCTATCTATAATAAAGTGAATTATCAAATTGCAAAAATGCAAAAAGATATTACCAATCCATAAACTTACTGAAATATTGCAAATCTACAAAAATACTAGGTACTTTTATCTAGAGAACAATTGTTTTACTGCCTTCACGTATATTGTAAGTAATGTATTCAGTCTGAAGTGCTCTACACATCGAACCCGTTGACCCGCCGACATAGCCCGGCGACTTAGTGTCAGTGATATTATTTTTCAAAATCATGACGGCGGTTTGTCTTGCAACTATGTGAAGCCGCCGACTAACCCTCCAACATATTGTTTCAGCGAGTGGGTGGGTTTAGTGTGTTGAACCCTTTACGTATTTCAAAGACAAAATAAATGCGTAGGACATTTTCAATTGTCTTAAATACTAAAATGACTGGGAGAAGTGGAAATAAACACAAATTAAATTACTCAAAAGAATTATAGATTCTCCCTTATTTCATAACATGATACTAAAGATCAACATATATGTTTCGTCGAAAACCTTACTTTGACTCTCGCAAGCGATTGCATGTTCACACGACGCGAAAGTAATAACTATAGAGCTGGTATCAACCCGAGTCAAACTTCCCCGATAAAGGGTCGTTCGCTTTATTTTTATGTTTAAACAACAGTTCGAAGCAAACGAACTGAAAATTTCAAGCAAAAATAAAAATATATCGTAGCTGCAATCGATCCCGCGTACAAACCATTAAGCTTTAACCGAACCGATGGAGAATATCGGAAATAGCAATCAGGACAAAGCAAAATATTCCTTTGAAAATTATTCATTATTCATTTCAATTGCAACCAGCTTATTTATGTTATGCCGTCTGACAGATTCATAGGATTTTTATTGCAATTATGAAATTTTTTGCATTTACCTATTTATAAATTTAAAATTAATAATACTACTGAAAGGGCTGTCACTAAACTATAGAAACAAATTTACTCGAACAACTCTCCACCATGCACTGCCCCGCTACCAACGCACCCGTGTAGTCTATCGCTCTTCTCACTTCCCGTACTTACCTAAAGCTTGCCAGATTTTTTAAAGTATATGGCTACTGTTCATTTCTTAGGGTCATACTGTGAAGCTATATAGCTTATATCCTTCCATAATAAATAGGCGGACTGGCAACAAAACATCTAACTGGTAGTTTTAGAGATTAGCTCGTTCAAATAAATAAAAAACAATCTCATGAGCTTGTTAATATTGGGTTCAAGGCCTTCAATGAGCCTGATATTCTGCTACAGAAACTATCGTGTTGAAACCATAGTATATTGGTTAATTCTCTATTACTTTAACTACTAACCACCCTGAAATTGAAAATCTTGTGCCACGTATCTGTTGGTTTGTTCTGACAATGGCATTTAGAAACCAGTTTGCTTGGTATACTTAATGTGTTCTAAGTGTTAAGCTTAAAATCAGGTGTAATTAGCATCAAATACTAAGCTGTATAAAAAAATGCTTGTTATCTTTATTGGAGCACAATACATCGTAAACGTCACATTACAAATTGTTTTTAATTACAATAATAAAAAAAAATTTAATTAATAATATTACAAAAAATAAATCGAATATGTTCTTAAAAGAGACATACATTACCACAAATTTTACAAAATATAATGGCTTTTCATTAAATTAATGTACAGAAACGTTTAATTGGCATATTGTACAAAAACCCCGTTTCGTGTCGCTGAAAATCATGTTGTAAATCATGCCGCGGAATTACGAGAGCATGAAATTTATTACATTAGCGTCCGCTTGCAAATTTTCATCATCGTATAATTTTCTACACAATATAAATTTATTTAAAATGATATGCTTTTTTTAATTCAAATGTGACTATTGGGATTTTTATGATGTTTTAGTATGAATCTGCCATCATTATAAAAAAGTACGTGTGTAACCTTTACAAGTGGTAGAAGTAAAACTTCTTTGATTTGAACATTATACATTTAAGATCATAACGTATCATCCGTAACGTAACGTTACGTTACACATTTTTTTTTCTTACCGTGCCCAAAGAAGATTATCTTTAATAATTATATGTATCTACGTTCCACTGTCTGACGTATGTGACTTTACGTTACATATGAACTTACGATGGTGATGTGATCCATAAAATAATTGCATAAGGTTTGTTCGTTTTCTTGAAAAAAATCCTTTCCCCAGTAGTGGGATATTTACAAATTTAAAAATATAATTTTCTTCTATAAATTATTATTGGTTGTCATTTAATGTCATACATAGTAAAAAAAGACAGTGTACTCAATAAAAAAGGTTCAATGAAGAGACAAAGAAGCTTCATGGTGTTCGGCTAAAACGAAATTCTAGAAAGAATAATATTATTATGGGTGATAATGACACTCCACTTTACATAAAATACTATAGACTGTAGGTATATATCAGAGATCAGACATAGAGAAAAAGAAGTCTTTGCTAAAGGGCCCTAAAAACTCTGACGGCTTTTACAGCTTTACCGTGGCTTGGGGTCGAGCGCTCAAGGCACCCAGCCGCGAAAACAACAAGCGTGGGTCTGAGCGCAATGGTGCCCAAGTGGCCGGACCTCGGCTTCGGCTGTTGCCGTGATTGCAAAGAAGTCGCGATGTGACTAATTCCCTATCCATAGTGTTTGTATCCATGTATTCAGTAATCTGTCATAAAAGGGCTACACTAAATAGCGTAAAAAAAAGAAAAAACGGTCCCTTACAGAACCTATGTACCTGTGTGGTGTGCACATATGTATGAACATAGTGTGTGATGATGTCTGTGGGTAGCTAGTGATTGCAAGTGCAGTGTCACATCTATCGCGCGAGCGACTGCAAAGATTCAAGGGCTTCACACGGAGGGAACAGACCTAGGCCTGAGTTGCAGCAAGAGAGGGAGTCCTGCGGAGGGAACGGTGGTTTCGCAGGCGTGGACGCTGACACACTCCGTTTTGAGAAACGGTAGAGTAATACACGTTTTCTGCCTCGATTTAAGATGTTATATGGCCGACGTCCTATTGCGTTTGGGACTAGACTGTAAGTCACAGCAGCTTTCACCAACAGGTTCACGTGAATCAACGCGATGTTGAAGTACGACCTCTAGAGGAATTTAATGTTTATCAGAATCGGACGAGAATTGAGGAAAATTACAAAAAAAAATCTACATCTGTTTTACAGTTCCTAAAAGTAGTATTGAAAATTCTCATAGCCCATTGTGGCGACATCTACATAGCGACACATAGCGACATCTATCGAGCCACATAAGACGCATCCTGTACTATCCTACATTGCGCTATAGAAATTAACTCAATCGTTGAGTATATATACAAGAACCCGACTACAACCGTTGGGCAGCTGCCCGCCAGACATAACACCCGTCTGGTCGGAGGATCCTCCCTTTGCAATAGTTCTTCTACACCATCATTCATGGAATGACTTATATTTCCCTTGTACAAAATTTCATCAGTACCGGTCAAGAATTAACGAAAATATTGAAATGAAAACTTCTTTAGCATCATTGTGATATGAAAGTCGATGAAACGAAAAATCGAATGAAACAAAAAAGCGAAAGCGACAGTAAAAAGAGAGAGACACATAAATTCATAATATTTAACATGGGAGAAAATGAGATAGGAAAGTTTTAGGCAATGGTAAAATGGTACAAAAGAAGTTTGTTGCCACGCAATAATTAATTTTATTACCTCATGAAAAAGGCACGAAACAAAAACTTTTATACAACACTTAAGACATTCTGTTACTGAATGATATTGTGTTAACTGAATTTTATTACCTCACCAAAAAGGAACGAAACAAAAACTTTTTAGACAACACTTATGACATTCTGTTACTGATTGATATTGTGTTAGGTTATCATGGATATTTCAAATGTGCATTAATTGAAAATGATATTGTGAATAATGATTGTGAGTACTTGTATGTACATTTTCATAAACTTTAAATTAGTGTGTATATGATCATTTTCTGAATTAAAAAAAAACATAGATGTGAAGGTTTCACTTCTACCACGTGTGAATTGAATTGAATTACACATCGTAATTTTTTTTCTTGTTTTTTTTTTAGGATTTTTAAAAGTAATAATGAAATTTCTTATACCCTATCAATTGACCAATGACATGTGTCTTGTGTACAAAATTTCATAAGAATCGGTCAAGCCGCTTTTGAATTAAATCCAGACATACAGACAGACAGACAAAACTTTTTTTTGTAATAGCATATTCGTGTTCAGTGTCATTCTATTAGTATGGGGAAATTTGTAGAAAAAATTAACTGTAAAGACATAACTACAGATATATTAATTTAGATATGTCGTAGTGCTGGTATGGGAAGTTGATCCTTGTATGTTATTTAATATGACGTGCCGGTACAGGAAGCCGTCTCTTGTAAAATTTAGGAAGACGAAGTGTGGGACGCCCCCCTGCAAGATGGAGCGACGACCTGTACAGAGTAGCTGGATTCAATCAGATGCAAAAGACTAGGAGGTTGTGGCCAGTGGCGTTCCTTCAACAGTGTCCAGCAGCGGACAAATGATAATGTACATCTGCCTGCCGCATACGTAATATAGTGTTATAAAACCAATTCTATCGACTTTTGCTACGTAAGATTATCTTTTTATAAACACTTTAAAGCTTATATTATTTACTAATCACAAATTTAATAGAAACCACAAGTTTATGGAGATGTTTAACAAATCATTAAGCGCGGAGACAGTGAAATACACTTCATTATTTCCCGGCGTTCACAATTGCGACCGAGCTCTTGCCTCTCGGAGCTAAACGGGAAAATTTAAATTTTAAATATCTTGTCTACCTACCCTTTTCTTGAGATGAAGTGACGTTATAACAAATTACATTTTGGCTTTCTACAGCTCTGGTTTTTGTTTTAGAAACTCAATTTTGTTCTGATATTTAAACTTAAACTTAACATGTTTAAATCAAAACAAAAATGTGATAAAATTAATCATAAATAACAAAAAGTTACAATCAACCGTATATACGTTTTACCATAATTCAGCAGAATATCAATTTGATGTCAACAGGTTCGAGCCCTGGTATGAACAAAGGGGTTTTTTTGGAATATACGTACATTTACTAATTTGAATTTGGATCAATATCGACTGATGGTGAAGGTAAATATCGTGAACAAAACTGAACACTTCAGAAATGTCGTTGTAGTTAGTACCAAGATGTATGTTGGAAAAATATACAACTTTGGATTTCTCGGCGTTTGAATACGCCAAGAGGTACGTTGTGCGCTGGTATCGTGATTAACGTCATACCTTTGCCCAGTATTGAAACTCATTATACAGGCTGGTATTGTTATACATACGTTTTATGGAATACTAGCGATGCCACGTGGCTCCGCACACGTTCATAACGCAATAATTATTTACGTCTCGTAGTTTTATTTTTACTCTTATCATTGACAATTCATAACCTAAGAAAATATGCAGTAAAAATGGGTCAAGTTTCGATTGAAATGGTTTGTCTATACAATGTAGTGAAATCTTATAAACAGCCAATTGCAGGAGGTTGTAATTTTTTTTTTAGTAATTTTGCCTAAATTCTGGCCTGTCTTTTACACGCCAAATTGCATTCTTTAGGGTCTACTGTACCTAATTATATGAGCCTAAAACATTTTAATGAATGCCAAGATAATAAGGTTAAGGTATTCTTGTTACATATTTTGGAATTTTATATGAGTTGGCCGTTGTTGCTATAAACTCAAGCTCAAGAAAACAGATATACGTAATAAAAAATGACTCCTACAATATTTCCAACGGAACAAGTCATATACTTATACAATTTTAAAAATAAAATTACATTTACAGACAGAACTACATATTTATTAATATAGATAGTGAGAAATGTCACAACCTAGTATTTCAGTTATGAATATGTAATATATTTAATAAAATCAAACTCAACGAGATCATACATCAAACAATGAGTTTACAACCTGTTATGAAATATTTTATTAGGTTTATAGTTATGTCAAGAAATTAAATAGATCAGAAATTCGATACTAATATTGATGAAGCTACACTTAGCAAAACGGTGCAATCGGAAGATGAATATCTGTTGGAAAGATTATTATTGGAAAGAAACCCCAGACGTGATACAACTGAAATCGCTAAGTGTAGGAAACCTCGAAAACCTTTCTTGCATATTCAGCTAGAATTAATTCCACTTGGAATTAATTTCACCAGAATTAATTCAAAGACACATCTTTGTCACTTTATGGGTAACATTTTGTTCTCACGGCGTCTCTACAATGGTTATAACGCAATTCTCCAACGTTATTAATTCAACCCCTGCGGTTGGGAACTTTCATTTTGTATATAATCTTATACATTTTATCGTTAACCATATAAACATGATTTAACCTTTAATACATGTATAGAGCGATGTATTTCTACGTGAAAAAGATTCTTGTTTTTATATTTTAGGTGAAGACTTCTTTAATGCCGTTATGATTTGAAACGCGATAAAATGAAAAAAGTGACACTAAAAGCAGACAAACATATTTAAATTTATTTGTATTCAGTAAATGCAAAAAATTTAATTGTTAAAAATACCTTCAGATTACAAATTGAAAAATATATGTATAAAACTCGGCAGAACATACTTCAATACATTTGTTATTTGGAAGCGTATCACATAAAGCCGTGAGATATTGCCTTTCAAGTCCCGCGAAATGCTGCTTCATGACGTAATTGTAATGTATAACTAGTAAATAACAATTTTTTTTACATTTTGCTGGTAAAATCAAGAGATCTCTCTCAGATTTCCATATCTTCCTATTGATAGTGATAATGTATACTAATATTATAAAGCTGAAGGGTTTGTTTGTATGTTTCTTTGGTTGAACGCACTAATCTCAGGAACTACTGGTTCAAATGGAAAAATTATTTTAGTGTTGGATAGCCCATTTATCTAGAAAAACTATAGGCTATATACCATCACGCTCCGACCTTGAATGAAATATGTTGCAGAAACGGGGAAAATTGGGGATTGAGAGCTTCCACTACCCCCCCCCCCCCTCCCCCGCTCTCTGTTATATGACGCAAACGAATTTGCGCGAGTCTAGTATTATTATTATTTTTTTAAATTATGCGTGCAATTCCCACGTGGTACAAGTGAAACCTTCACATCTATGTTTTTTTTTTATTCCGAAAATGATCTAATACACATTAATTTTATAGTTTATGAAAATGTTCATACAAGTACTCACAATATCATTTTCAATTAATGCACATTTGAAATATCCATGGTAACCTAATACAATATCAATTAGTAACAGAATGTCATAAGTGTTGTCAAAAAAATTTTTGTTTCGTGCCTTTTTGTGAGGTAATAAAATTCATTATTGCATGGCAATAAACCTCTTTTCTACCATTTTACCATTGCCTAAAACTTTCCTGTCTCATTTTCTCCCACCTTAAATCTTATGAATTTATGTGTCTGTCTCTTTTTACTATCGCTTTCGCTTTTTCGTTTCATTGACTTTTTCGTTTCATCGAATTTCATATCACAATGATGCTAAAGAAGTTTCCATTTCAATATTTTCGTTAATTCTTGACCGGTATTGATGAAATTTTGTACACGGGAAATATAAGTCATTCGATGAATGATAGGCTATGAGAATTTTCAATACTACTTTTAGGAACTGTAAAACAGATGTAGATTTTTTTTGTAATTTTCATCAATTTTCGTCCGATTCTGATAAACATTAAATTCCTCTCGAGGTCGTTGAAAATCGAGGCAGAAAACGTGTATTACTCTACCTTTTCTCAAAACGGAGTGTGTCAACGTCCACGCCTGCGAAACCACCGTTCCCTCCGCAGGACTCCCACTTTTGCTGCAACTCAGGCCTAGGTCTGTTCCCTCGGTGTGAAGTACAGCAGTACAGCTCATACATGTTAGTAGTGAATCCTTCAGAAACATAAAAATATATTCTTTCAAATCTCTTTAAAAAGTCCTAATACTGCGGGACTCGATCTACCGACCGCTCGTACCGTACACACAACAGTGTGTAACTTGCATTAACCGTGTAGAACCTCATTCTCTTGCAGGTTAAATCATATAGATGTGATTGTCTTTTTTTAGTGTCGCTTTTTCGTTTTTTCCGGTTCAAATAACAAGTACCAAAGGAGTTAGGTATCACTTCAAAAATATTAGGTCCTTATATATGAAATTGGCGTTTTGTTGAACTGGCCCCTTTAATCTCAAATATCTGGCGTTTGGTTCGGAATTTCAAATTTAGGCTTATGTATTAGTGTTTCGAATTTAGTGATTCCATCTGTTTTCTCATCATTTGTCTTTTCTTCGACATCGTTCTTTTCACAAAATGGAAAACTTAAAATATCACGTTATTTACGAATATGACTTCCACCATGGTATCAGAGCTGCAGAAAGAGATCGAAGAATTACTTATGTATACTTGGAAGCTACTGTAAAAGAGAGCACGGTATTTTCTTGGTTCCAACGTTTTCGTTCTGGAAATTTTGACCTACGAAACAAATAACGTGGACGGCCAGCGACTCTATTTGATACTGAAGAATTAAAGGTCATCTTGAAAGCTGATCCATCGCAAACCAAGTCAGAGTTAGCGGCAGGTTTCAGCATGAGTGCTAAAATAATTTTAATTCACTTGAAACAAATTGGAAAATGAAAAAGGTCGTGAAATTGGTACCGTATAAATTGACTGAAGCACACCAATAAAATCGCATTGAGTGCTGCTTTACATTACACAACCGTCACATCAACTAAAGAATTTTGAATCGTATTGTTACTTATATTGAAAAATGGATTATTTACGACAATCAGAAACGCTTATCATAGTGGTTGAACCCAGGAGAACTTGGTCAAATCTTGTTCCAAGCAAAAGTTGACTCAGAAAAAGGTACTGGCGAGTGTTTGGTTGACCTGTGCTGATGTCATACACTATAGCTTCCTAAGATCTGGCCATACGATAACGATAGATCTGTATTGTCAACAATTACAAACCATGATGGAAAAGCTAGCCATTAAATAACCGAGACTGGTCAATCTTTCTAGCCCACTGCTACTTCAGGACAACGCTAGATTCCATACTTCACAACAAACGGTCGCTAAATTAGAGGAACTGCGGTTGGAATGTCTCCGACACCCAACATACTCCCTAGACCTTGCTCCAACAGATTACCACTTTTTTCGGAATTTGAACAATTTTTTGCGAGGAAAAAATTCAATTCCGATAAGGCTGTCCACATCGCCTTCAAAGATTTTATTGATTCTCGCTCCCACAATTTTTTCAGCTATGGAATCACTGAACTACATATAAAATGGCGAAAGTGCATAGATAATAATGGTGTATACTTTGATTGATTAAATATATAATATCATAAAAATTTATTCGTTTTACTTTTTCCATATAAAACGTTAATTTCATATGTAAGGACCTAATATTACCTGATATCTGGAAACTTCATGCGTCAGTCTATTTGTCCGCTTACTTCTTCTCAACCACGTAACGGATATTTATACGGTTTTCACTGTCATTGAAAACTTTTTTTACGGAAGTTTTTGTATACTAGAGAAAATCAAATGTTTTGTTATCAAGTCGTCAATAAATCGATTTCCGGGCTCTTACATGGCTTAACCTTGTGAGATACTACGTCAAAACACAGTACTAAATAATTGTATAATAGTTCTTCAAAAAGTCTAATACAGAAAACTCCACGATTATATAATATGTGTATCTCCTAAACTGTGTATTACACATACAATGTATAGCTGTATTTCTCCTACTCTCTACGTTATGTATTTATTCCATCTCATGTAACGAAATATGCCCAAACGTGAAATGTCCTTGAAATTTCACTTTCAATTCTCATTCAAAAACAAACGTAGCTGTTACATACAATTAGTCTAATAAAAATATAAATATTCCATGACGTTTCAATGCCACTTGGGCCGTTTATTCAAAATTGTTCTATAAAATATGATACACATTTATTTACACATTCTGTTTCTTCTGTACACTTAAACGTATACCAGACCGTATGTCATTTCATTGCTTTAAGAAAAATATCGTTGAACAAATTCGATTTAGGTTGTCCTTCACGAGTCCCGTAATTAAATTAAGAGGAATCCCGGCGGAATGATCAATCGTGTCCCAAAAGATTATTATGAAGACGAGAAGGAGCCAATTAATTAACTACCGACGATGTTTTGCCCCTAAAACTTAAGTAACTTTAAATTTGAATTATTCTAGAAATATCTTCAATGTCTTGTAATAATAGAATAACAAATTTTTAAATATTTTATTAACAAAATTTATAAAGATAAATATAAACTACATTTTTGATTAAAACATTGAATTGTTTTTATATATGCTGACGAGTTGACGGCAGTGTCTCTGATGATGAGCACAGTACAGTCCAAACAAATCGATGACCATCGATGCAATAGGGATATTCTATATACATCGAAGCATCGAATTAACTGAATGCTTATAGTACGATGCATCGAATCGATTCGATGCTTTGAAAAACTCTTGATGTACCTACTCGATGTATCGATGTATTTTCATAAAACATCGAATCAATGGTAACCGGTTAATGATTATACACATTTATTACTGTTTCAGTTGATCTCGAACAATAGGGTAAATTAATACCATAGGTAAATACATGATTCTTTTAAATACTTTTAATTGACGCCTTATGTAGTTACATAATCGTAAAAATATGTCGGTCAAAAAAATTTCTATTTTAGTTTTTTTTTAATGAAAAATTTTAATCGTATTTGGACACTTTAAACGTCCATCATTTTGGCGCGCTATCGTGACATCATAGTTTGCATAACAACACCAACACAACTAAACGTTGTTACGAATACTGTGTACTGTACACATAGATTCCTTGAACACCTTTTAACATACAACAGGCGTGCGGACAAGAAAAGTGCTGTTGTAGGAGTAATAGATAATTTAAAATTGTTGTTTATTTGTATGGAGTACAATGGAGTGTCAGGGGGCTGACTATAGCTTTGTAATGCAATGTTAGAAAAATACTCGATTTTGAAAAAACATCGATGATTCTAACCGATGCATCGGAAAATTTCAAAGCATAATCTCGATGTATTGCATCGAAAAAAAAAAACGTCGATGTATTTTCTAAGTAGACATCCCTACTATGCAACCCATCTGCAGTCGCTAATGTCAAAAGTTGAGTTATAGGCGGATGGGAAAACAGATGACGGGAGTGAATTCCACTCCTTTACTCTTCGCATAATGAACGACGAAGCATAACGCTTCTTGCGAATCAGGGGAATTTCCACGACATAAGGGTGGAATCCTTCACGGCGTTTGTTCTATGGTGGAATAGATTGGGCGGAATTAAATCGTGCAACTCTTGTGCACACTTTCCAACGTGCAACCTATAAAATACTGAGAGGCAAGCTACCTTACGACGATGCTCTAGACTGAGCATTTTTGCCTTCATCAGTGCTTCATCGCCAACAAATCGACGAGCTCGGCGCTCAATGAAATCGAGAGCTGCCAACTGATATTTGGCCATAGGTGACAGCAATATTCTACACAAGAGCGTACCTGTGCTTGATACAAGCTTAGAAGCTGGTTCGGTGTGAAATACCGCCTAACCTTGATGAGGATCTTCAATTTCTTTGCATCTCTTCTCGTTTTTATGCCGATCGAATGCCCAAAGTTGAGATCAGATGTTAGTTGGACACCAAGGAGCTCAAGGTTGTCAACAACCTGAAGGAAAGCCCCCCGAAAAGTAAAAGTCAAGAGAAACGGACCCAAAAATAAACGGACATAAAAATGTCACTATTATGCAGACAACTTCGCTTACTACAAACCGATGAATTGGTATAGAAATGGTTTAATCTATCTAATCTATATTAATGAATATGTAGTTCTGTTAATTTTGTAGTATAGTTAATTTTGTTACAAATTTCCCGATAGGATCACTTTTTCACTTCTTTGTAAGACACCGAGCTAAGCTCTATTACCCACATATTTATCTATAAATTATATACCAGCATTAATTTCTATATATTCGTTTGAAAAAGGGTGTCAGTGTCGTTTTAGGCAAGGCAATTAACAAAAGTGAAGTAGAATTTTTGACGGGATTGATCTCTAATGGGGTGGTTTTATTTTAATTCTTAAACTCATTTTATTTGACCCTATATTATGTAGTTTTCGCAGGAATTTTATATGATGTCAATTAGTTATTGTGCACACGTGAAGTGTATTATGAATATGCATTTTAAGTTGTCTCGGGACAGTTTTAACAAGGAAGCTGCTATCTTGATAGAGCTTTGTTTAGAGATTACCTACAAGAATAATTAGAAAAATATCATATTTTCATAATTACAAAAAGATGAAGAAGAAAAGTTAAATACATTAATGAAATTCAAATACGTGACTTAATAATGAACTCTGTCCAACAACATATTTACGTTTGATTGACGATGATGTGTATTTTAGTAATTTATTAATAGGCAAATCTGTTTGTAATAAATGTAATATGATAAGATAATTGTCATTCTCGAATTAATTCTGTAGAAATTTGATAGAGAAGTATAATATTAAAAGTAAATCTAAGTTGCAATTAAAGTTATACATATTAGACAAAAACACTTCGCCTTTTAAGGAGAGGCTGAACATTATAATTAAACTTTAGAGAACACTTAAAGACCCTTTAGTCCGAAACACTGACTATCCTTAGAGGTCGATTATTGTCGAGTTAAATACAAAACTATTACATTTAGAACACTATAATAACTATTAGGTACTTAAAACATTTACATAGGTACTGTAAGGCATTATACATCACCACGTCGTTCGAAGTGAGTTCGAATCCCTGCAATACGCCTGAGCTTTTGGTGAATGAAAAACATCGTATTGTAACCATAATATGGTGTTAGGGTATTTTCTATTATCCGCCTGGCTTGCTACCACTTTCAATTTGAAAGTCTGCCTCCTTGCACTTACGGCTGCGTATCTACCAGATATGTTCCCACATCCATTATACAGACGTTAGGCGGTTTTTTTTTTAAATATTGTGCTAGGTAAGCACAGTTAGTACAGTCAAACAAAACAGTACAGTCAGGCAAAGTATCGTCACTTTATCGTGCAACTTTTAAAACACATGTTGTTAGTGATCAGAGAATGTTCAGAAATAGAAGGACTAAATTATTTTTCTATGGTCTACATTATGCAAAAAAACACTATAGTTTAAAATGTGTTAATAATATTCCAACTACACAAACGAAATTTTGAACATGTTACAACTTCTTACCACCGACGATTAAACACAGGATAGAATTCCATTAAAACTATACTGACATATTTGTTTAGACGCCATTACTCGAAAGCTAAGAACCCTAGCCCCTGGGAACAATCTTTACGCAACAATAAAATTCGACAAATACTAAATAGACACGTTAGTCCGTCGAATAAACAGGTTTCATATAATATTGTTTTCAGCAGACTTAACTTCGATAATACAGTTTAATCGCACATGCTAGATTATTCAAATCCGCTGTGGGATCGCCACAGTTCAATCATTCTCGTTAAATTAATAACCCTTGGGACAAATACAACTCTAAACACTGAAATTAACTGAGTTCAAATAGCTTTTTTAATATAAAAATACAATGCAAACAAATACATTACTAAATAATAATAATGTACATTCATTTGTAAATTTATTATAATAATCAGGTGCTATTAGCGCTTGCAATTAAACATAATTGTGCTATGTATAAGCATACATAAGTACACATAACTGTATTTTTACATATATAATCTGGGAAGTATATGTAGTTGTTTTAACAAAAATATTAATAATAATAAAACTACAAGTAGTTTAGTACGCATGCCACTAGAAAAAAACATTTCCAGAAGACTTTCCGCACCCACCGCCGACTAAGGTATTGCTTAAGTTAAACACTAACATGCACATCATTTTAACAATTTTTTCATTGTAACACTTTTTTTTGTAATAAGTTTTATTACATGTTTATTGTTTAACAGTTCAACATCTAGGCGACCGAGCTTTACTCTGTATCTTAAAAAAAAATTAAAAGCGTTGGAGCCGTTTCCGAGAACCCGTACATATATACAAGAATTGCTCACTTAATATATTAAGAATACAAAGTTTCATCGAAATCGTTGGAGCCGTTTCCGAGAAACCGTATATATATATACAAGAATTGCATTATATTAGGTCTTTACCTTAAAAATTGCCGTTTTGTCTGAAAAAATTTAAACTAAATTTTTTAAATGTATTTTTTATTTGTATTAATCGAAGTAATCACCCATGCAATCAATGTATGTTTGCCAGCACAGTGGCAGTTTATTGATGCCCTTCTTAAAGAAATCAGCTGGACGGGAGGCAACAAATTCTTCAAAGGCATTTTGTACTGCCTCTCGGGTATTGAATTTTTTTCCCGCCAAGGAGTTATCCAAATTCTAGGAAAAGTAGTATTCTGTAGGTGCAAGGTCTGGTGAGTAGGGCGGATGACGGAGAACTTCCAACTCCAGTTCTTGCAACTTGGAGACCGTCTGATGTGCAGTATGAGGTCGCGCGTTGTCGTGCAGGAGCAGCGGAGACGAGCGATTGACCAATGCTGGTTGAAGATGTGCCAGCTTCTCCATCATTGTGTTCAGTTCTTCACAGTACACATCTGCAGTAATCCTCACCCCGTTTGGTAAGAAGCTGTGATGAATCACACCGGCGCTAGACCACCAAACAGTGACCATCACTTTTCTAGGGGTAAGTTTTCGTTTAGGGCATTGTTTAGGTGCTGAACCAGGATCCAACCAACTTGCTGAGCGCTTGCCGTTATAAAACAGAATCTATTTTTCATCGCAGGTAACAATGCGGTTCAAAATTCCTTCATTTGTGTGTCTGTTGAGCAGCGCAAGGCACGTCTCGACGCGTACTTCGCGCTGGCGATCATTGAGTTCGTGGGGCACCCATTTGTAAAGCTTTTTTACCTTGCCAATTTGACGCAAATGGACCAATATTGTTTTGACGCTAACGTCGAAAGCTGCTGCTAATTCAGCCGTAGATTGTGTATCATCAGCTTCCACAATCGCCTTTAATTCGTCATTGTCGACCAAAGTCTTCAGACAACCGCGAGGTTCATTTTTCAGGTCGAAATTCCCAGAACGGAAGCTAGCAAACCAATAACAGGTGGTGCGTTGGTTTGTAGTGTTAGCTCCGTAAACGTCGTTGATGTTGCGTGCCGCTTGTGCCGCGTTGCTGCCACGACGGTACTCATATTCCATAATTACTCGAATTTTTAACGCATCCATGATGACAAAAAAGATTGAAATGCGATGAAAATGTAACACTAATCAATAAACAAATTACTACTTTTGGAAAAATAATTCCATGTTTTTAAAATAAAATTAATTTGAAATTAGAATTCTTAGCCAAACAAAAATTATTTTGATTTGAAATGGCCATTATTGCAGAACGGCAATTTCATAGGTAAAAGACCTATTAATCCGGGAGTTGACAACTTTTGGAAAATGATTTTAAACACTACATATGTTGAAAATAATATCTATTGATATTTTTTTCATTATTACAGCTTATAAAATGATTTAAAAATATTTTTTAATATAAATAAAAAGTACACCAGAAAAATGATAAATTATGATCCCGTGACGTCATAGTTCATTTTATATGTCATTTTGTATGATAACATTGACAAGTTTGACACCTAACGCAAGAGTCTAATGTTTATATTTCCTTAATGGTGACGTCACGTTTTCTAATCGGCATTTTAAATCACGTAACTCACAGAAAAAAAAATCCAATGGGAAAATTGAATTAATAAACAATTACTTTTATCAGATTTGTATTGTTTTAGGCATTTTATCTCTAAACCAATATTACTCAATAATTTACTTTAATTTTTTAACATACAGTCAACTCGCAGATTGCAGCTAAAATATGAAGTTGAGCATAATATGAAAATACGCACAAATCCAATGTTATATAATATAATACTATACACATAGCTTTTGTAACATATTGAACAAAATTACTGCTTACATCACAGATCTCTCAAAGTCCTATACAATTTGTAAATGTAATAACTCCATAAATAATAACCCAGTAAATAGATCCAAACAATAGTCATAGAATATTATTCGTACACCGGAGAACAGCTAAAGACGCTCCGTTGCCTAATAAAAGAGCCTATTCAAACCGCAGCCCGTTCCCGCAGGACATCTAATGGAACTAAATGTCTTTAATTATTCAGACCTAAATGAATATTGATATTTATTAATCATAACTAGATTCTATTTAATTTTAAGGAAATATATAATATGATTAAAATTGAATATACAGGTTAGTGTTTTATTATAAACACGTGCTTTGGATGGTAGTAACGTTTAAATAGTTCCGACCAGGAATGGAAGTGGAGAAAATAATTAAAAAATATTATTAGGAACGAATGATGTTATGCGATGAGAAGATGCGTGACCAAGCAATAAAATAGTTTATTATATTATAATAACTAAATAAAAAAAATATTTTCAATTGCGATGACAAAATTATATATTTATGTATATAAATAAGTGTAACAAGATAGAAAAATATAATAAAATTTAGAAGAAAAAATTATTAAACGAAAAGAGATTCTGTTCTCAACGAAAAATCGCAGCCTAGGCGGTGCGTGAGAAGCAGACCAGAAGCAACTATTAATATTAAATACAATTATTTACAAGGGAAGGCCCAAACCATGCTTTTTTCCATCAACAAGAAAATAAGCAAGGTGTTTAGCTACATTAGTTGTTGCCAATAGCGCCCACCTCCAGGCTACCTACCAGAAGTGCCTGCGTTCCATAAAAAAAAAGAGAACCATTTTAATTTTTAAATACTCATCGTATGAACTATCATATTTTAAAATCAAAAATAAAGTTTCAAGTAACTTCAGAATACCACTTGCAGTGCTTGTTAATAAACACATCACAGTCGCTCCATTATGAACTAGTTAAAAAGCTTTTCTATATATACCGTTTGTAATACACAATTATTATTTTAATTAGCTTATTTATATTTAATGAATGCGTTTATCACGCAGTTACCAATGTTCATGCTCAAGATAGAAACATCGAAAAGATCATGGTATTAGAGAACTGATATAATGTATTTATTACTTACGCCTAAATACGTGTTTAAGAGTCAATCAATCAATCGTATCTGCCCCGCATTGCAGATTAAGGCCATATACTTCATTTCACAAAGAGGATTTATGTTACGTTTATACTTATTAAAGAATTTTGTGCAGCGCTATAATTTGTGTCGATTTGATTTTTTGTTTCTAATGGAAAAACGAATAAACTACTGGACCGAATAAAAAAAATCTTTCACCAATATAAAACTACCGTATCAGCGAGTAACGCAGGCTATATTTTAATTTGAAATATTAATTTATTTCTCATAAAAATGTCGATAGTTTTACACAAAGTATAAAAAATGCCTAAAAATATTCTTTTAACACGGGTGAAACCGTGGGGCACAGCTAGTATTGTATATTAAAAAAATATCTTAAATTTACATATGAAGTGTAGTTATAATTAAAAAAAATGGATGCATGTACTTATGTACGCGCGTGAGAAGTTATACTTCTTTGGCATCATTAAAAAATAGTTTTTAATTGCATGCAAATAATTAATTACAATAAAATAATAGAAGGATTGGAAAAGGATAATCAACAAAGTTCATTTTAAATTAGAAAAATTAAATAAATAAATATTTATTTTCTTACATTAAGTCTAACATAAATTGTCTTATTACTCGAATTGTATTTTTAATTAAATGATGTCCACTTCCATAGTATCTTCCGGTAATGTCTGAATCGGAACTTATATAATTAATATATATATATATATATATCATTATTAAAAACCAAAATTAGAGAATAATAAATATATAAGACATAATTTGTACTAAATATTATAAGATTCTTAATTTTAAATGTTTATTATTGATTATTTAATATTTTAAAAATAAATTTAATAATAAATTCAAAAATGGAATTTAAGGTTGGTCATTTTTAAAATATTTTTATTGATTTCTTAATTTAATATTCACTTTTCATTTTTATCAAAAAAAATTCATTAAATTTATTTAGTTATTTTTATAAATATTTATTATTTATTCAATTTAATAGCAAGTATTAAAAATTAATATTATAATTTGATGTTCAATTTTAATTTTTAGCACAAAATTTTTATTAAATGTTTTATTAAATTTATTTCTTTATTTTGTAAATATTAAATAACCAATAATAAGTATTTAACATTAATAATTTAATAATATTTAGTGTTAATTATATTAAATAAAAGTATTTTAATTTATATCAATAAATAATACATACGGATAGTTAACCTCAATTATATTGGAGCACTTGAAAAAGTATATAAGCACAATTTTTTTCACTAATATTCACAAATAGTAAGTAATATCAATCAAAATATTCAATTTAAATCACTACTGAATATAATTTATTAGCACATATATAATTCGCACTTGTATGAAACTAAAACACGTGTTGGGAATGTATAAACTAGAAACATGTTGATAAATATTATAAATATGAAAACAGTGATCAGAGGTGACGAGCGTACCAACATGCGCGACTAATATCGAGGTTCAATTTCTATTTTGTTGGTAGCTTTTTTTTCGAGACTTAATGAGCGGTTAAGCAGACAACTTCATACTGTTCATTTTGTGTCACAAATGCGCGCGCATATTAAAATTTCACTCTCATCATTTTTTCATAACGCGCCTAAAGAAGTATAACTTCAAAATTATTTTAGCAAATCAACAAATAGCCGGATTTAAAAAAATATTACGATATTTGTATAAAATTATAAAATGTCTTTTGGGGTCGGCCCTCTTATGCCTAATGCGCCATTCTTGTCGTAATTGTATCATTTCCAAGTCAATCCCATCTTTGTCATGTCCCACCTAACTGTTTCTATCCAGGTGGTTGGTTCCCATTCAAATTACATTTATGACTGCCATATCTTATTTCGTTTCAATGGATGAATTAGAAACTAAAAAAGTATTCAACCGCTTTCTGAGCCTTCACAGAAGATAGTAAAAGATCATTTCTCTACAGATGGTATAGGAGCGAATGAAGCACACTAATATATGAAGTAAGATTGAAATTCACACTGCATTCACAAAAGCTTTGCACTGTTTATGAAGCTGCTTATGAAATTTTCCAAACGGACCACAGTACTTTATGATCAGGTAGTGATTTGAAAATGAATTAATAATTAATTAGGTATTTACTTAAGTGGTAGTAACAAAAAAACGACGAAAGATCTTTGTAAAACATATTCAATTACTCTAGACGTATAGAGGTACTCAAAAGAGGCATAATGGAAATTATTACTGGTAAAAACTATTTCAACTACAAGACTAATAAAAAATTTAGTTATAATGGTATTGATAAACACATCGATGGAAAAACCACGTTGAAAATAACAAAATAGTGTGCAATGAAATCCTATCTTTCTACTATTATTCCGCTTATCTCCAAAGCTATTCACGTAGTAGCAATAATTTATTATTGTGATTTTATTGTTTTTTTAATCAATTGATTTACAATATGTGTTACATTTCTTTTTTCTGACTGACTATACTGTTAGCCTGGAGGCTCTGAAGGCTTTTATAGCTTCACCGTGAGTTGGGGGCGAGCGCTTAATGCACTCAGCCGCGATAGTAAGGGCAACTCGCTCAAGGGTGCCATAGTGGCCGGACCTCGGCTTGGGCGGTTGCCGCGATTGCAATTAAGTCGCGATCTATCTAATTCCCTAATGTGTTACATCAACTCATGTGATTTATATGCAAATTTATTCTTACTTAAATTTATGATTACTATTTACAATTTCTAAATGTTATTTGGTAACTTGAACTAATTTCTAAACTTTAATTATAAAAGAGACATTTAAAATTAAGATACATATTAGGTTTAAAAGATAAATACACGTAAATTTACCTGGATAAATGTTTAAATTTAGATAATTTAATGCCATATAATTCTAAGTTTCTGTGTTTGTTGTGCAACTTACTTATTCTGGAATACCCATGAATTTCATTCCGTAGGCTTACAAACGAAGCTTTGCTTTGTCATAGTGTTTCTAATTCCGGATTGAAACAACATGTTTCAGTTATTTCCGGCTGACACATCACCTGAGAGTTCGCTTTTGCAATCGGCGTAGGAAGTCTAAAAGCTACGTAACAACACTCATCTCATTTGAAATTAGTGTTCATAATTTTGAGTATATTTTGCAATAGTAATAATATTTTTTATTTTGTATAATATATTGTTTCAAAGTGTTCTTTAATCTATACTAATATTATAAAGCTGAAGAATTTGTTTGTTTCGTCGAACGCGTTAATCTGGGGAACTACTAGTTCGAATACAAAAATTATTTTAGTTTTAGATAGCCCATTTAACGAGGAAGGTTACAGGCTATATAACATCACGCTACGACTAGTAGAAGCGGAGCATTAATGAAAAGTGTTTTGAAAACGGGGAATTTCTTTTTGAGAGCTTCCAATAAGTGAGGCAGACGAAGTTGCGAGGGTCAGCTAATATACTATAACCATGACTGCTGTTACGTATACAATCGAAGTGTCAATGTGCGGTCAGATGGAAGGTTTGTGAAATGTTCAGGTTTATATATAAACTAACTGTGCTCTACGGCTTCACCTGGATTAAATTTATTTGAGAAACTCTCCAGTCGCCACCACGCCGAATCGAATTGAGAACCTCCTCCTTTTTTTGAAGTCGATTAAAAATAAGCTTAAAACGTATGTGCTATATATCCTTCATAGCGTGAATATGTACGGGTGAGCGAAACATTTGCTAAGCCGCAGGGAAATGTTGCTTGGATTTATAGACGCATGAATATCTGAACGATAATATTACAGAGTTCAGTAAGGCTCAGTTAACTCTGTGTGGTCGACGTCTAGAATAAAATCATGATTTGAGTGAATATATCATGAGTATATATGTTAATTTTGTATCTGTAAACATTAAGTTCTACTTCTTCCTAACTTGGCAACTAGTCATCTATAATAAAGACCATTACTGCCATTATCAAGTTAATAAACTGTCCTGTCTTATGACGACTTCAGTAGCCTAACAAGATGGTGACTTCCTTCTAAGAACTTTCTAGGAAGTTATTGTGGGATCTCGGAATGAATGTTATCAGTTTATATTTATAATTCACTTATGCAAAAAAAAATATCACGCAAAACGCCAACAATATTACATAATATAGGGTCATAAACCTAAGTAAATTAATAAAAAATAAAAACCACTAAATGTCACTTCAAGATCCTGCCAAAAACTCCGAGATTAAGTTATGTAAATAAATCGACTGCTACTGCTAGCAACTATAATTTCAATCAATAGTGGCTCAGTGGTAGCATGTACAGCCACCGCGTCAATCGAATGTGAATTTGAATACCTGCGATAATCCTGAGCTTTTAGCGTAGGAAACATCGTGATTAAACAACTCCATATCATAATACCATGCCATACCACACATGGTGGTTTTCATAATTCTCGCTACCGCCCTCAAGTTGAAAATCTGTCTACATAACACTTATATTACTTATAGGTGAGTTCCGGCAGCTGCAATCGAGAGTCAGTCACACCACTAGGCTTAGGCTTAGCGTGCTCCACATCATCGTTTCATGAGGTGAGCTGAAGAGCAATAGCCAAAGAGTTTTTTTAAATCTGATTTCAGTTCAGATATTTCTCTCATTAATTTTTTTTTTAATGTATCTTTTTGTAAATTGAAAACAAACGTAAATAAACACGGTCTTTTAGATTTTTAACCGGCTTCAACAAAAGATGAGTGGTTAGTCAATTAGAAAGTTTTTTTTTTAATGTATGTTGTGCCATAACTTCTTTGTTTATGAATCGATTTGGATGATTATTTTTTGTTCGATAGCCTATGGACAATAGGGGATACCTCAAGAGTGGAGGACAACCTTTTAATTTCATTGTTATTGGACCGCCAACATCTAAGAAACACAAGGGAACTCTTCAAAATCATTGAAGTTACATTTATTTTTTGTTAAAAATTGTCTTCTGTTAATATCACGTTTTACTAGCGTGTTCTCTCTCTTTTCTTACTGAATTATAAGATATACTCGCTTTTTAAATTCCGTATAATAAATTAGTATTGAAATCTTTGAAAATAGTGTTGCTAGATTTTTATTTGTGTTGTACATAACATACAATCACGACTGTATCCCCGAAGGGTTAGGTTAGGTTAGGAACTACCTAATTAGCCTAGTGGTCGTAAGTGCGACTGCTATGATCGAGGTCCTGGGTTCGATCCCCAGGTCGAACAAAGTGTTATTGGGTTTTTCTATGAAAATTCTCATTGGCAGCTCGGAGTTTGGCTTTGTGCCCGATTAATGGCAATAGGCTCGCCCCCTATTACATGGGACCTAAAAAACATACTCGGCGAACTGTGGGTGTACATTTAGTATGTACTTCTGCCTTTTGTGCTGTTCTACCGTTTATTATCCGGCTTCAATAAAAGTAACTTAATTCGAATATTTAAGTTACCGATTTGAATGATTATTTTTTTGTTGGACAGGGGATGCCTCAAGGGTGGACCACCACCTTTTAATTTCATTAAAATTGTTAAAAATTATCCTGTTGTTCAGTAAAACTTAACTATAAATATAATCTCTCAGTTCAGAAGTTTCGTATCTTCATATATAATGTAGACTTAATTTTTTTTTTCATTTATTAAATAGAAATCCCAAATTCTTGTCAAATAATGCCAAATATTCAACTCTTCACAGCTCTACAAAGCTCTTCGAATTCATATTTCGTAATAGGGGCCAAAGCTTAACCACGCACAGTCTACCAACTTCAGCCAATGAATAAATAGTTTGCTAAGCATTTCCAACCGGTTTACAATGTAAATTCGAATCTTATTGATCGAATGCAACAAGTATTGTATACTAGTTCAAAATAGAGTAGTCACAGCAAATATCTATGAATATACGTTTACTTAGAAGCAAATAAGAATGTGTAAGAATATTTCGGTATAACTACAACCATACAAATTAATTTATGTTTAGTAGGGTGGCCTATAAAAAACCCCCAGGAGAGGGATCTAGTTATTTCTATATATTTAGATAGGTACTAGCTAAACCAGGTCAAACTTTGCTGTGGCTCAGTCTGATATTAATTACACAGGTCTGCAAAAGTTATTTTTAAGTTTTTTTAATGAAAAAGTGTGAATATATTTTGTTACAATTTACCAATTGATGTCATCACTGTACCCTTTTTATTATTTACCTATAGGACCAGACATACATAAATCAAGCTTCTTGCCCAATGGGGTAGGCAGAGAACACATTCTTCCACTTGCTACGATCCTGGCATACTTCTTTCGCTTCTTCAACATTCGTCAATCTTTAATGCATGCTCGTTGGTTTAAAATACGTTCGTCTAGGCCTCCCTCTTCCAACATTTTCATTCACACTAGCCTTATAAATTTGTTTAGTCATTCTTTTTTCGTTCATCCTCTCCATGTGCCCAAACCATCTAAGCATTCCTTTCTCAATCCGTGTGACTATATCTACTTTCAGACCACAAAGTACTCTTATCACACTATTTATTATCCTGTCACTTCCTAACATACTTCTTAGCGCTTTCATTTCTACCGCATTTAATTTTCTTTCATTTTTTTCTGCCACACCTAACTTTCACCTCCGTATATGAGCGTCGGAACTAATACTCCTCTATGTACATCCATACGATCTTTCGTAGAAATTTTCGGGATATAAAGGTATGCAACGCCTCATTCACCATATCACTGGCGTTTACTCTCCTTTCTATAACACTTTCACAATTTCCATCGCTAGTATACATCGATCCCAAGTATACAAACTCACCCACTTGCTTTAGTTCGTAGCCACCAATCCTAATACATACTTCTGTAATGCTCTCTTCTATTTCAAACACCAGAACTTTATTCTCTATGCATTCACTTTCATTTCCTTTCTTTTCAAAACTTCATAGTCACCATCGTTTATAAATCCTTACCCGACGATGCAAGTAATTCTTGACCATCAGCGTAAAGAAGATGTTTGACGAGTAACTCATTCATTTTCAGTCCACAATCACTCTCTTTGAAATCTGTCAGACCTGCCATAAATATATTGAACAGCCATGGAGACACTACACATCCCTGTCTAACACCCTTTGGGATATTAAACGATTCAGTGTATGCTCCGTTTATTCTAACACAAGTGCTGGAATCTTCATAAACAGATTTCAACGCCTGTATCAGATAACTGATTACCCCATGCATAGAAAACGCCAACCAAAACTTATTCCTTACCAATTTATTTATTATGAAATATTGTTTACTGCGAGTTATTATTGTAATTATAACTAGCTGTGCCACACGGTTTCCCCCGTGTTAATTTTATACAATAAACACCGTAACAGCAACGCACCTATTTAGTCTATCATAATTACTGTTCTTGTCGTTGTTGTTGTTGAATTTTTTATTATCTCCTGAACTATGTGTCAAAATATAATAACATACTATAAAGAACAAAACTTAACATTATAAAATTTTCTTCATGACGAAGAAACTTTTACTTGTAAGAATTAATATGCCATGCTGGCTATCATATACAAAAAGATTTTTTCGAATCCGACTGGGGTAGTTCCAGAAATTAGCGTGTTTAAACAAACAAACAAAAAAACTCTTCCTCTTTACAATATTAGTATAGAAATATACCGACTGATCTCGGAACACGCGATCTCTACCACGCCGCTATATTACTGCTTATACACCTATTGATCTCTAAACACGACATACCAATAGAAAATCATAGATGGAGTTATTACTCTATGTGTATGGTATTGTAAATCATCCCTTATTGTACCACCTTGCCGATTAATTTTTCAAAAACGCGAAACCCTTTTATTTGTTCCTAATAGCATAAATATGAGTTTTCATATCCCTAAATTGAGAAATAGTGAGTTCTTCATACAAAATTTCATCCCCTATTTGACCCCTTCATGTTTTATCTTTGCGCCATAAGGTACCCTACGTCCGTCTCCAAATTGGTTTGATGGGTTCTTCGTACAAACCTTCATCCCCTATACAATAACCTTCTGCTAATTTTTTCACTATTAACACTAACTCACTCACGGTGTGGTATAGCGTTCAAACTATATCACGTTAATTTATAAAGCGGTAGTTACCAAAATGTATGAGATCCAGTCATTTTGTTGACTATAACACACATTTTCAATATAGTTATCTGATCTACTACAAAGAGACTGGCGAGCCATTTCAGCTTTCTTGATGTTTGGAATTTCAGCAGGCATGTTGTTAGAATGTTGCGTGGCTTTGACATGCTCATCACGCAAACAAGAAGCGACAAAGGAATAGTTAACGAATATTTATCTAACCCGCTTGCAGTATGTGTATCTATACTGAAATACAGAGTAATTTGTTTTCGCGAGGATCGTATTTAATCTTCTATACTTATATATAGCTGTGTCCCACGGTTTCACCAGTGTTGAAAGCATATTTTAGTCATTTTTTTAGTCTTTGTGTAAAACTATGACATTTTTATCAGAAATAAATCAATTTTTCAAATTATAATATAGCCTATTTTACTCGCTGAAATTGCAGGTTTATATTTATGAAATAATTTTTGAAATCGGTCTCGTACTTTCCATTACAAACAAAATAACAAATAAAAAATCAAATTTTTCCTTTTTCTAGTATTGGTATAGACAATAGAGTAAAGAGTCGAAATCTGTACATTGAAGATATTTGACAAAAAATTATACAGAGGTGTTTAGAATCACGAACAGAACACATTTCTATAGTTTTTGAAACGCAATAATTATTTTCATCTCGTAATTTTATTTTTACTCATATTATTGACAACTCATATAGAGTATCAATTGAGGAATAACATATACTTCCCGTTTACAATTTTCATCAAAACTGATAAAGATTTATCAAAATTGTTTTTTTTTTAACATTTCTGAAATTATTGTTGACGATTCTTAAAGATGAAATCACGTATGCATCCCTTCTAGAAAATTTTTATCAAAAGTGATTGAGAATTAATATTTTACAATTTTTTAAATATTTACTTTATTGAAAATTGTCAAAGCCTATCCATCATTCAACGAATGGCATATACTTTCCGTGTACTAAATTTCATCAAAATGGATTTTTATTATTTATTATACCCTATCAATTGACCAGTGGCATAAGCATCCCGTGTACAAAATTTCATTAGATTATATCAAGCAATTTTTAAGTTAAAATCGGACATACAAACAGACAGACAGATAAAAAAAAATTAATGGCATATTCGTGATCACTATCATTCATATAGGTTACCTATCGGAAAATTTTGAAAAAAAAATTAAACGTACAGACAGAACTACAGATTTCTCTACATCTCTACTATCTCAAAAATACGACTCTCCTGAAATTTCTAATTTGATTGTCTTTATAAAAAAAACTACATGACCTTTGGGCTGACGTAGTAAAAAGTACTTTACAAGCGTGGGTTATGAACATTATATTTTATTATAACCATTTATCACACGCACATAATACAAAACATGAAATTTGAAGTTTAAGTATTAATTTTCATAGTGACCTGTTTTATTGACTCGTGCCAAGGTTAGGTTTTGTTTTCGTATTTTTCATAATATTATTTATTTGATTACGTTTAATAGGATTTTGTTATTTTTACAAGTATAGTACAGATATAGCATTGTAGAAAAAACAAGCTTCTCTTAACTGTATATTCTTAATAATCGATGAATCAATTTAAGAAACACCTTTTAAATATGTACTTCTTAATTTTTAATATATCTTGACCTTTAAAACACCTATTATATATATTTGGGAAAATGGATAAAGATTAATAAAAAAACAATAGATTAGACTAAGTAACAATCAGTTTTTATTATAATTAAACATAGAAATCATTTAGGAACAAAACAATCACCTACATACAAATTAAACAGATAAAAATCAACTACTTACAGTACCGCACAATTGCCTCGAATCTACCCACTTAAATATTAACACTTAGAGTCCTTGAACGATGTTACCACGACGAATGACAACAGACAAATACGGCCGCGCTAGAGCTGCGCGCTGGTTTTATACCCTTTTAGTAGAGTATTCCTTACTCGGCCTCTCCTGACTGTGGTTCGTCCTCGACCATATAGCTTCTGGGCTCTTCCGTTGAAGTCTCAGTTGTTTAGTCTCTTTCCTGACCTTCGTCTTCAAGTAATGGCATCGACGGTCCGGCAACTGCGCTCATATCACTGCCCTGCTGATTCTCTGGGATTACATCGTCATTTTCGCCATCTGGAAAGTGTTGAAAGTTTGGAGTCTAAATTGCATTTTCCAACAGGTATAGTAATAAAGCAATGTAAGCAAGCGAGTTATGCAGTCTGTACCCTCTCTTATTACGTCTTGTTAATTGGTACATACGTTAGAAATGCTGATGTTACGTTTTTAACCCATATTATGTCTGCAAACTACTGATAGACACCTGGTGTTTTGACTGAATGTATTGCGACATATTTCTCATTATTTCATAGTAAACAGCCCCACTTTGTGTTTATAGAATAAGAGTTTATAAAAGAGACATTTGTAACAAATAAAAGCATTCTTAATAAAGCTTCTTGAGAATCAGTCTTGTCTTAGACTTTTTAAAAACCCTCGGCAGTGCTCCCGAAATTTAACTGGCGCAGTCGGTAGGATACTCAATCAACAATAAAATCTGTGTTCGAGTCTTACAAATCGGTCTCATGTGCAGATTTTGAGTATCTACGAACCAATAAATAAGTTAACGTCGGGTTCCGCATCTATTTCCGAGAGATCCTGTCCTAAAAGCGAAAGCAGCTATACGGCAAGACATGGGAACGAGCAGACTGTAAGTGACCATTTTTACAATCCTTGTCTCGTCCTTGTTATTTTCTGTGGTTGTATTTTTCGTTGGACATTGTTATAATTTTCAAACAAAAATCGTTGAAAATTATTTAACAAATTTTTATAATTTTCAAACAAACATCGTTGAAAATTATTTTTCATAATTTTCGAATAAAAATCGTCGAAAGTTATTTGACTTCATAGATTATAAGATATTGAGAAATATTAATAATAAATATTAATTTTGAGAATTTTAATTTGATAATTTTAATTTCGATAATTTTAATTTTGAGAATTTTGATTTTGATAATTTTGTTATAAGATTTATTTTGTGAATTTTATTTTGAAAATATTATTTTGTGAATTTTAATTTTGTGAATTTTACTTTGTGTGTGTTTAATTAAATAAATACAATTCAAAATGCAACGCAACAATGAATCAACAATTCAATTAGTATCAAAAGAACTTTTAAGTTTAATTCCCAAGTACGATGGTGATCAAAATACTTTAAATTTATTTATTAAAAAAAGTGAATATATAATCAGAAATTTTAGCGGATCAAACAATGTTGTTCAAACTACATATGTTTTCATGCTATAACTAGTAGATTATGTGGTAAAGCCGCTGCTCTACTAAGTGAAAGAGAAGACATAACAACTTGGGAACAATTAAGAGCTGTTTTGATTCAACATTTTGGTGATCCTAGATCGGAAGAGTGTGTGGCAATTGAGTTGGAAAATTTAAAAATTAAAGTTGGTGAAACATATACGCAATTTTGTAACAGGATACAACAAACACGCTGCACCCTCTTCTCCAAGGTCAATTTATTAACTGATGAAGGCCTCAAAGCCGCTAAAATGATTATCTATAATAATATGTGCTTGAATGTATTTTTATATAATTTACCAGAGGATTTAATTCGAATTGTGCGACTTAAAGGTTGTACCGTTTTAGAAAACGCACTAAGTGTTGTCATGGAGGAGGTCAATTTTCAATATCAGTACAATTCTAAAAATAAAAATAAATCTAATATTAAACCAGTTCAACAATTTTTCACGCCTACTTTAACAAATAATTTTAATAATAATTTCAAACCTCAACCTGCATTTGTGCCAAATACATTTAATTCCGGACAACAAAATTTTAAATTCGGAATTCCATACCAAACACAAAATAATTTTAAACCGTATAATAATAATTTTAAATTCGGTATTCCAAATCAAAATGTACAATTCAGACCTAACCTAAACCAACAAGGATATAAACCAAATTTTGGAAATAATAATTTTAAATTCGGTATTCCTAATCAACAAGGGTTCAAACCACAATTTAACAATACACAAAACCGACCTAATTTCAACATGCCAAATCAACAATTTAAATTTGGTATACCACCACAAAATCAACCTCAACGTAATCCACCTCAATTTCAGGCAAGCGATGTGTCAATGCGCACAGCTCGTCCTATTAGACAAAATATGATAGAGTCTTTAGAAATGAACGACCCTGAAATTGAATACCAAGACTATCAACCTGATTATACAGAATATGAAAATCATTATTTCATTGACGGTAATCAACAAACTGCTTATGACGATTATCATGAAAACATAGAACCTGTTGAAACTGAAGAAGCTGAAAATGAATGCGTAAATTTTCCTATAAAAGCCTCCAAGAGCGACCCCCAGAAATAGTACACTTAAATTATGACGGCATAAATAAACTACCGCATATTTATATTCCTGAAATTGATGCTCGTTTAATGATTGATACCGGAAGTACCAGAAGTTTTATTAGTCCCGCTAAAGCTGATGAATATTTTTCAGATTATAAATATATTGATCCTTTTGAAGTTATTAGTACACATGGACGTAGCCTACATGACGAAGTTATAGATATACCTTTATTGGAAAGTTTTAAAAGTCCGATGAATCATAAATTTTATATATATAATGTAGATGGAAGATATGACGGATTAATAGGTTCTAACTTATTAAAAATATTGAACGCGACTATAGACATGAAAAATTTAATTTTACGGACACAAAATACAGAAATTCCAATAATTTATAGTCCCCCGTGGGAAATAACGCTAGAACCACGCACTGAAACCCGTGTTAAGGTGCCTACAAATTTAATTAATGGTGAAGCAATAATTAATTTTAAAAATTTTGGAAATGAAGTACGTATGCCTAGCGCTATAGTTACTTGCAAAGATTCATTTGCAACAACAGTCATGCAGAATGCTTCGCAAGATAGTGTGACTTTAACTTTTAACGAACCATTGAATATAACCAGCCTTAATAATAATACTTGCAAAATAAATTTATCAACCGGGCAACAATTAAATGATTTTGAGATTGATGAATTACTTACACAAAATTTATCGAAACTCCGATTAGATCATGCTAATCAAGAAGAACGAGAAGCAATAGAAAAACTTTGTTTTGAATACAGGGATATATTCTATTGTGATAAACTGCCTCTTACATTTTCTAATCAAGTAAAACATCGAATCCGGACTAAAAATGAAGATCCAATTTTCATACGGCAATACCGACTTCCACCATCGCAAAACGATGAAATACAGAAACAAGTTGAAAAATTACTAAAAGATAATGTTATACAAGAATCGTTTTCACCATGGAGTGCACCCGTACACCTAGTTCCAAAAAAGATGGACGCCTCCGGTGAACAGAAATTTAGAATGGTTGTAGACTATCGACGTATAAATGATATTACTACTGATGATAAGTATCCTTTACCAAATATTAATGATTTATTCGACAAGTTAGGGAAATCTACTTACTTCAGTACATTGGATTTAGCAAGTGGGTACCACCAAATTGAAGTTGATGAACAAGATAGACCCAAAACTGCATTCACTACACCAATGGGACATTTTGAATTTACACGGATGCCATTTGGACTTAAAACAGCACCTGCAACATTTCAACGCGCAATGGATAACGTGTTACGTGGGTTGCAAGGTATACATTGCTTAGTATATTTAGATGACATCATCATTTATTCTAGTAGTATACAAGAACATGTAGAGAAGCTAAGAAAAGTGTTCGATCGTCTCAAACAAACCAATCTTAAAGTAACTCTCGATAAATGTGAGTTTTTTAAAAAAGATGTACTCTACTTAGGACACAAAATTACGAAGCATGGTTTACAACCAAATGATGATAAAATCAGGGCAGTACTTGCCTTCCCACTCCCCAGAACATCCACTGAAATTAAAAGTTTTCTTGGCCTGATAGGCTACTACCGAAAATTCATAAAGGATTTTTCAAAAATTACACAACCCCTTACATCGTGTTTGAAAAAGAAAAATAAAATTGAAATTAATGAATCATATGTTCAAGCTTTTCAAAAATGTAAAGAGCTACTTGTGAATGCTCCTATATTACAGTTTCCTGATTTTTCTAAACCCTTCATTTTAACAACAGACGCGTCAAACTACGCTTTAGGCGCTGTCCTTTCACAAGGATCAGTTGGAAATGAAAAACCTATCGCATATGCAAGTCGTACTCTTAATGATGCAGAAACACGTTACAGTACAATAGAAAAGGAACTGTTAGCCATCGTTTGGGCAGTAAAACACTTCCGTCCTTACCTGTATGGACGCAAATTCACAATATTTACTGACCACAGACCTTTAGCATGGTTAAATTCACTGAAAGAACCTAATAGTAAACTTACTAGATGGAAATTGAGACTAGCTGAGTTCGATTTTGACATAATATACAAGAACGGTAAACAAAATAGTAATGCTGATGCTCTATCACGAATTAAATTAAATATATTAAAGGACGATATGTCCTTACGAGTAAACGTGAGTGACACTGAACGATCTGAGAGTCCAATACTAATTTCAGACTCATCAGAAACGTTAACTATTCCTTCAGATTCCGATAAGACTTTAACTCACCCAATTCGTTCTCCTTCATCCAGTACTATTACTGCCTGTTCATTACCGGAAACCATACATTCTGCTGAAGATATTGATACGAATGGTATTCCCATTATTGAAGAAGCCATCGACACAAAACCTAATCAAATCCTTATTTTTACTTGGAACAGAAACCAATTATCAATAAAAGACTTATCACATGAAAAACAAAAAATTTTGGAAGTACATTTACCTGTAAACAACACTAACCTTGTTAAGAAATTTCTTTTAGAATATATAAAACCTAAAATTAAATATTTCTTTTACTTTGAGAGCGAAATTCACCGTAAACAATTTACAAATGCCGTGATAAAACTATTTAAAAAAGATACCGTCAAAATATATGAATGTACTAAAAGAGTTATATACTTAGGTGATGAAAAAGAGCAACGTGCCATTATACTTGCTTATCATCAAGGTAAAACAAGTCACCGTGGAATCAAAGAAACTCTTATGAAATTAAAGCGTAATTATTTTTGGACAAATATGGATATAACAGTCGCTTCTGTAATCAATTCTTGTGAAACTTGTAAAACTCTAAAATATGATCGCAAACCTTTAAAACCAGAATTAATGTTAACGCAAACTCAAACAAAACCTTTTGCTGAAATATTTATAGATATATTCTCTATAGAAGGAAGCTACTTCCTTACCATAATAGATGCTTTCAGTAAACTAGGTCAGGCTTTTGAAATATCCAATCGCTCTACACCTGAAGTAGTTCGTGCCTTAATTAAATTTTTCTCATTTTATGGCGTACCAAATAAGATCAGTGCTGATTCTGGTACTGAATTCAACAATACACTTTTAAAAGAAACATTACAATTTTATAAAATAGAATTACACATAAGCACTCCACATAATCCTAATTCTATGGGTTTAATTGAAAGATTCCATTCAACTATTTTAGAAATATATCGTATCGCTAAATATGAACATAAAATAACTGACGCGGCAAACGTTATGACTTATGCAATTATGTCATACAATCAAACCATTCACTCAACGACTGGTCTTACACCATTTGAAGTAGTTTTTGGACACACTGATTCTAATAGTACTTTTGAAGTAAACTTTAACAAACAATATACGCAACAATTAGTAAACGATCATATGAAACGAACGAAATATCTTTATAAATATTTAACAGACAAAGTAATTGAAAATAAAGAAAAGATTAAAACAAAACGTGGTGGTGAAACATCATTTGATATTCAAGAAGAGGACACTATATTTGTAAAAGGTGTTAATACAAGGCGAAGTAAAGATAAACCGCGTTATCAAAAAGCACAAGTATATGGTAAAATTGACAGAAATATCTGTCCTGTAAAAATGAAAACTCGAAAAACAAACGTGCCTATTAAGGATATAAAACGACCTTCGCAGGTACCTCCTCGGGCTCCTGGCTCTGATCATCAGGATTCACGCCCTTCAACTTCACAGAATCGATAAAAATCCCGGTATAGTCCTTGTGAAACAAGGTCAAGCTAGTGTAAGTTATGATAAGTGGACAATAATTAAGATTTTAGATTTAAGTCTGATACGTGAGGATTTAGAATTCAATATAAAAAGATATACTAAATTTAATCAATATTTAAAAACACATTTTGATAATGAAACATCTAATGTTCAACTTTTTAATGTAAAGCTTCAAACGAATTATGTAATGAATATTAGTATTCAAAAATTAGAACAGTTATCTCCATCAACTAGAATTAAACGTGGACTTCTCAATCCTCTTGGATCTATTATTAAGCTTATAACTGGTAACTTAGATCATAATGATGCTTTAAGATATGAAAATATGATTGATTCTCTAACGACACGCCAAAATACACTCATTAAAAAGGTAACCTTAATATCAGATATTTCTGAATCAATGATAAAGATAACAAATTTCACGAAGGACAATTTCATTCGAATAGATAAAGAGTTACGAGAAATAAAAAAATTAATAAATCAAACTAATATTGATATAACTACCCATAATTTTATTAATGTTTATAATTTATTTTTCCATAATTTTCAACTACTCTACATTCGGTTGAATGAAATTGAAACTTCTCTGGCATTCAGTAAATTAAAAATATTACACCAATCTCTTATAAACTCAAATGAATTATTCGAATTGTTAAAAAAGATAGAGAAATTCTACAAACTTGTGTATCCAGTAAGTTATGACAATTTAGTTAAAATAGAGCAATGTATAGAGCTTAAAGCTTATACAAAAGGAAGTCAAATAACATTCATTTTAGATATACCAATAATTAGAGATGAAATTTATACATACTACAGAGCAATTCCAATACCTATGACCAATCCTTCTAATCATACCACCATCATTATTCCTAAATTTCCTTACCTATTAGTAAAAGGGTCTAAATTTGTCTCGCTCACTTTACCTTGTAATGAACTTCACGACGAAATGTTCCTGTGTCACGAGGATGATTCTCGAACAACTTCAGAAGACACTTGCATAACAGCATTAATTCAATTTTCTTCGAATACGAGTTCTTGTCATCCAGTACCAGTTGAAATCAAGACCATTAAGATACAACCAATTGGAAAAGAGAGATGGATTCTTCATAGTAACGCTGAGAATATATTATCAAAAATTTGTAACGACGAAATAACGAAAGAAAATATAGAAGGGACATACTTCCTCGTCCTAGATGACCATTGCGATGTTAAAATTGGTGAAATTACGCTAAAAGCTCACCATATTACTACGAGTAATTTGAAGATGTCAAAATTACCGATTATTAATCTTCCCGAAATAACAATTACTGAGCAACAATTGCAACGTGAACCCATCAATTTGGATAACAGTGAATTAATAAATCTTCAACATTTAAATAATCTTTTAAAAATCAGTGAAAGTGAACTAAAAACATCAAGTGAAAGAATTATTAATGTAAAAAGTGTTAGTGCCGGAACTTTATTGTTATATGTGATTATATTTCTATTAATTCTTGTATTCTTAGTATATAAGCTCAGTTTTTGTAAAAATTATTGCTATCGAAATAATCATAGTGATAATCATCCCTCTGATAATTTCGAACTTGAGGGGGGAGGAGTTATGCAGTCTGTACCCTCTCTTATTACGTCTTGTTAATTGGTACATACGTTAGAAATGCTGATGTTACGTTTTTAACCCATATTATGTCTGCAAACTACTGATAGACACCTGGTGTTTTGACTGAATGTATTGCGACATATTTCTCATTATTTCATAGTAAACAGCCCCACTTTGTGTTTATAGAATAAGAGTTTATAAAAGAGACATTTGTAACAAATAAAAGCATTCTTAATAAAGCTTCTTGAGAATCAGTCTTGTCTTAGACTTTTTAAAAACCCTCGGCAGTGCTCCCGAAATTTAACTAGCGCACACACCGAGACAACAAACATAAATAAATAACAAAGGTAAGTATGTAAAATAGTCAGCGTCCCGACCATTATACACACTCACCGTACATTATCATTTTTGGGCGACTAGCGCCGCGTGCGACTAACGCAAATGACTAACGTCAGAGGCGACTAACGCCGGGTGCGACTAACGCAGGTGACGACTAACGTCACAGGCGACTAAGGCCGGGTGCGACTAACGCAGATGACGATTAACGTCAAAGGCGACTAACGCCGGGTGCGACTAACGCAGGTGACGACTAACGTCACAGGCGACTAACGCCGGGTGCGACTAACGCAGATGACGATTAACGTCAAAGGCGACTAACGCCGGGTGCGACTAACGCAGGTGACGACTAACGTCAGAGGCGACTAACGCCGGGTGCGACTAACGCAGATGACGACTAACGTCAAAGGCGACTAACGCCGGGTGCGACTAACGCAGGTGACGACTAACGTCAGAGGCGACTAACGCCGAGTGCGACTAACGCAACTGACGACTAACGTCAGTGGTGATCAGCAGGGGCGCCACCAGTAGGCACACCGACCAAGCAGCGGACCAGCAAGATGCCTCAAGGCGTCTCGGTCGCCACATGTCACTACTGCTTCTGTAAACAGTCACCAACACAACAACAATGCAAAGCAATTGTATAATTCGAGAACCTTACCATCAAAAAATATGGCACAAGTCTCGGGGCACCATTCACCTTTCCATGGCACCATGTATTGGGCAGCCGCTTGAGTCGACTTTCCTTAACTACCACTGAGTAATTTTAGTTCATAACGACCGTTTGGCAGTACTTTTGTGAGTCGATACGGCCCCCGCATCCCAGGGTCCAGCTTGCCTGTCGATTGTGAGTATTTGATGACAAAGGCTAGGTCACTAACAGCATATGTCCGTGGCTGATGTCTGGATTGGTTTACTGAAGTATCTTGATTTTCCTGATTCTTACGAAGATGTTCAGCGGCACGGTTCCTATTGGCTTCCCTTAGGGCATCTCGATTGTTCATAGGTCTGCTCACGGCAACATCTCGCACCAAAGAGCGTAGTACTGGGGTTGTGGCGTCGGTACCTATCATCAGACTGATTGGGGAAGCTTGGGTAGTCTTCTGTTTGGTAATATTGAGGACCAGCTGAAGCTTCCAGAGAGTATCAGACCAGGAGGCATTTAAATGGCCCACCTCGACACGTAACATGTTAAAGACCGTTCGTACGTACCTTTCCACTTGCCCATTTGAGTTATGCATTTCTGGGGTAATGTAATGCAAATCTACCCCCAGTTCTGACACCCATTGAACAAAACTTCTGGCTTCGAACATCCGGCCTCGGTCGGTAACCAGCAGCTTCGGGACGCCAAACAGTGAGATAGCCTGTGTGATTAGCTTTCGAAGTTCGTTGGCATCTTGATGATACATCGGGTACAATAAACAAAATTTTGTGAAGGTGTCTACAAGTATTAGTACGAATTTATAGCCCTCGGACATCGGTAAAGGTCCAAGTGCGTCCACGTGAACAGTGTCGAATGGAGTACTAGGCTTCGGCCAGGACGATATGTTATGGAGCGGGGCCCTTGGTACCCACTTTTTCGATATACAGACCAAGCAATGTGAAACATATTTCCTAAAAAATTGGCGGAGGCTAGGGAACCAAAAGTGTTTCAGAATAAGATGCAAAGTTTTGTCATAACTAATATGTTGGTGTTCGTCATGAAATATGCGTAGTAGGCTAAGACGATGACCCTTAGGAATATAGCATAAGATGCGTGGTTTTTCGCCTATAGGTGAATATTTGTAGTACAGTAATTCATTTCGTACCACATAACGATCTGAATCTAACTGACCTTCCGATAGTTTTTGCATCAAGTCTCTAGTTTCGCTATCGGCCGCCTGCGCAATCTGTCCACAATTACGTGGGTTGGATACTTGGTGAATTGCGGCTACCGGGTTCCGGCTAAGGTAGTCGGCATGCTGCAGCATGACACCTTTTCGGTACTCCATGGTAAAGTGGAAATCCTGGAGGTATATCCACCAACGGGCTACGTGAGGGAGAAGGTCCTTCTTACCTTGAGTTGATTTCAGGGTGTTGCAATCCGTGATGACCTTGAACTGGATACCTAACAAATAGTGACGGAAGTGCTGCAGGGCTCTGACCACTGCTAATGTTTCCAGCTCGTAGCTGTGGTATTTACTCTCAGCTTCCTGTGTAACCTTGCTAAAATACGCTACCCACATGTCTGCTATCATCAGGATGTGTCTGAATCAGTAAAGCTCCATATCCTGCACTGCTCGCGTCAGTATGGACTTCAGTGGGAAGTTCATGTTTAAAGATAGAAAGAATAGGTTCGTTTGACAAGCACGTTATTAAGTCTTGACGAACCTGTTCTTGCTCAGGGCCCCAGTTAAACTGAACTCCTTTTCTAGTCAGCAGAGCGATACATGCCGTCTTAGTAGCGTACCGAGATATGTACCTGCGAAAATAACCCGCAAGCCCAAGGAATTGACGGACTTGTTTCACGTTTTTCGGAGCTGGTGAGTTTTTCAATGCCTCAACCTTTTTAGTGCTCGGTCTTACCTGACCCCCACTTACTAGTCTACCTAAGTATTCAACTTCAGTATTTAGAAAGGAACATTTCTTTATGTTAACTGAAAAACCGGATTCCGTCAATTTTTGACGTACCTTTTTGAGGAGTTCAATGCCATCCTTCACTGTGTTGCTCAGAAGGAGCACGTCATCGATATAGACCAGTACGTTACCCCCATAAATGAACTCATGCAAAGTATCGTTGATGATACGCTGGTAAACAATTGGAGAGTTTGTCAAACCATATGGCATCTTCAAATATTCATAATGGCCTTCGGGCGTGACGAACCCTGTGTAGTGTATACAATCGTCCCTAATCCTCACCTGATGGAAGCCGGTGGCCATATCTAGACAGGTGAAGAAGGTGTACCGTCCAAGGCGATCGATTTGATCGTCAATGAGCGGGAGCGGGTACCTCTCCTTCTCTGTGATGCGATTAAGTGCTCGAAAGTCGACGCACATACGGTCAGTACCATCTTTTTTCTTCACCAGTATTATGGGGCTGGCGTATTGGGATCGAGACTCCCTAATGATACCCTTATCTAGAAGGTCCCTTATTATTTCGAGGACTTTCAGTTTCTCCCCATAGGACAGCTTATATGGACGGTAAGATACAGGAGTAGAACTGGTGAGTTTTATTTCCATATCCCCGGTGGTAACCGTAGTGGTTGCGGTACCCGAGACTAAAAAATTCGAGAAAGGCGTCAACACAAGCATTAGTAATTCCAAATCATCATCCCTCAAAGGAGACCTTACTAGAGAGTTTTCAATAGGCTGCGCTTGATTAACCTGCTTAGTGGCACCTATTGCATGGGTGATGTACTGTCGGTCTTTCGTACGTACATACATAACCCCATCACGATTAAGGACATCTGTCCCTATCACAATTGAGGTGTTCATACAGGTAGATGGCACTACGACTAAGTCAGCTTCTAACGAGATATCATTTAACTCAATAGTGACAGTGACGTATGAAGTAGCAACAATTTCGTGTTCACTAATGCCTTTTATCGTAAGTCTTGTGTATTTAGGTTGACATGAAAGGAACTTAAGGACGTCAGAAGAAATTAGCGATATATTATGGGCACCACTATCAATAAGTACGTCCATCGGTATACCTTGGACAACTGCAGGAACTATATCGAGATTTGTGGAAATTTCGGGTTTGCACAAGTTAACATTTCGTTGGTTTCTTGGTTCCGACTTGTTCTTTACAAAACACTTGTCCTACGTGTGACCCGTCTTTTTGCAAAAAGTGCATGTCACCGCGGACTTGGCATTGGGAGCAGTACTCGTGTTCGAGTATTATTGTTGTTAGTTCGTTTGTTCCTATTACAGTGACGTCCTGAATGACCGCGTTGACCACAATTATAGCATTTAATTCCCAGTCGTGAAGCTGTTTGAGAGTTAACATGAGTGTTGTTAGATTTAGCACGACTCGTTTTAGCGTAAATCGATAGGAACGAGACTAAGTCTCCGGACGCCAAGTTCGCGTTTGCCGTTGCGGCTCCAATTTGAGGGTTATCAATACCTCGTATGACTATAAGAGTCCTAAGCTCTTCAGATAAACCCTTAACTACGCGTAAACGCAATAATGTACGTCTCGCGTACTCAGCGTATGTCGTGTATTTGTCGGATGTCGTGTTCAACATTAACATTCAAACAGAATGTTAGCGTAGTCCAACTTCCGGGGGCAAAGAGGTTTGAATTCGACTTTGAAATTCGACCACGTGCGATCGGTTGTGACCCATTCATTTAACCATATTTTGGCGTCACCTTTTAGACACGATGCTACACGCAACAGGCATTCCCGATCCCCCCAACCGTTCGCAGCCATAGCACGGTCTACCTCTGAACACCACAAGTCAATGTCATGTGTGGACGGATCAAAGGTGGACACGTAATAATCGCGAGAATTATTAGATTTTAGAGACTTAATAGCTTCCGCCAAAATTGTAATAGAAGAGACGGACACGTTATCGGAACTGTGAACCGCGGGGTTATCACGAGTGAACGTCACGCCCTCGGAATTGTCCGCGCACGTCTTAGGAACATCGTTCAAGTTAACAAAACTATTCGAAGACAACGCGGCGTCACTATTATCGTTAACTGTGGGTACATTTTTTGCTAAGCTACTACCCGCACTATCGTTTGGAATCGGCGTTATGCAGCTATTACTAGATTGTTCGATTGCGTTTAGTCTTACTAAAATGTTATCCAAAGTATCCTTCAACGAGTCGCTACCAACCGAACGCGACACAGGCGAACGTCGAGGAGGCGTTCTACGTATACTCCTCGAATTGTGTCTCGATATTCGAGTATGAGGGTGTGCATTGTTGTCTGAATCGCGCGATTCGCTACGGTCCCTACGAGACGAATCACGTCTAGTAAAGCGTGACCTACTTCTAATCCTAGAACGACTACGATTCCTTTCCCTAGGCATGATTGTTAGCGGCAATAAAGTAACCTATATTTCAAGTATCGCAAATAGAAAGGGCGATTATCTTGCTCCTTGATGACTGAATTAATTGAGATCTTTATCCCACTTCTGAATTTGGGAAAATGGATAAAGATTCATAAAAAAAAAACAATAGATTAGACTAAGTAACAATCAGTTTTTATTATAATTAAACATAGAAATCATTTAGGAACAAAACAAACACCTAGATACAAATTAAACAGATAAAAATCAACTACTTACAGTACCGCACAATTGTCTCGAATCTACCCACTTAAATATTAACACTTAGAGTCCTTGAACGATGTTACTACGACGAATGACAACCGACAAATACGGCCGCGCTAGAGCTGCGCGCTGGTTTTATACCCTTTTAGTAGGGTATTCCTTACTATATTATATTAACTTGAAAAGTAAAACTTCATCTATTATCTAAATACAAAAATGTCATTCATATCGTTAGAGCCGAAAAACCAATTAAATATACACGTTAGTATTTAATAAGTTTTGTATAAAGTCAACACCATGTAAATACCCACCCTACAGAAGATCGTAGCCAAATATCCTTATGTTGTGTTCTTGTGATAATTAGCGTTTCCAGATCTCTTTTAGGTAAGGGAGTTCAAGGTTGGCAATGCGCTATTAATACTTATAATATCACAAGCGTCTATAGGCTACGATAGCGGCTTTCCATCAGACAGTGCTGTATGCTTGATTTCAAGTTTTGTTGTATTTTTTTTTTTTTTCAAATACCATTCCAAGTACAGAGCAACCAGCTTTACATTTTTGAATGTAGAATATTCAACGATCTGCAAATATTGCAATCATATTCACCGACCGGAATTTATTTGCAACACGATTCAAGAATTCGCTGCACGTTCAAATATCTTCTTCGATGCATGCACTGCTTGACTTCATGACCTTATACTTCTAAGATTTGTTTTCCGTCTATACTGTCACGTACGACATATATTCCGGCTTATCATCTCCTAAATGAATATCTTGGAAACTTTATGGTTACGGTAAGTTTTCAGAAATCTTAAAACTCTAGTAGAGTTTACAATTATTGTTGTTGGAAATCTTAGGAGTAATTTTTTTTCTCACTAGCTGAGCTCACGGCTGCGCTCGCGTGGACAATAGATTTCCGTCGTTCGGGAACACGCGCGAACGTGCCCCCGGTTATTATAAAGACAAAAATGCTTCAAAGACAGACATAAACGCTCTCGCTGACTTTTTTTGTATGTAAGACATATAAGCGGCCTAAAATCGTCGTTTTACGGTATTGATTTTTATTTGTGCGGATCCCTAATTATTTTTCTAAAATAAAAGTAGCCTAAGTTACTTCCTATAACATCAGCTATCTGCCAGTAGAAGTCCCGTCAAAATCGGTCTAACCATTTCGGAGATTAGGCAGACAAACATTTCAAAACCTGGTTATCTGTCATAGGTGCCGTATATACTTTCACATGCATTTAGTAAAAGCTATTATTTTGACATAACAAACAGACACTTCAGTTTTGTTTGTATTGATTAAAATTCTCTAAGTTGTCTGTTAGATTTCTTACGTGATACTGGATAAACACGTTACTAAATTATGTATTTATTTGCTCGGGATTATTACTGTCTATTATAAAATACTGTATATTAAAATATTCTAATTATAGATACCATAATTAAATCAAAACAAAAGTACATTATAATAATTATTTTATTAGGAAAATATTTTTTTGTTGTGTTATCGAAAATTTAACTTTTAACCATTATTATACAACTCTTAATAAGTGAAATATTATTTCATTTTTAAATTATAAACCCACAGCTATCTATTGGTGGTTAAAAAGGTGTCATTATCAATTTCAAGTATAACAGTGCAGTAAATGTAAAAAATAAGTTAAAAAAAAAAAACAAGTAAAAGTTTATTTGAGTTTCAGTTCAGTTTTGTAATGAAGTAATCATCAAAATTTATTATGCACCTTTTATATCTGTTGTTTATATGAATATTTTTTATATCTATCCTAATATTATAAAGCTGATGAGTTTGTTTGTTTATTTGGTTGAACACGCTAATCTCGGGAACTACTCGTTCGAATGGAAAAAATGTTTTAGTTTTGGATAGCCCATTTATCGAGGCTATATACATCACGCTATGATCAATAGGAGCGGAGCATCAATAAAAAATGTTGCAAAAACGGGAGAAATTTATTCCTTTTGAGAGCTTCCACTGCGTGCGCTACGTGAATGATTAAAGTTACGCAACAATTGTCTGTGACGGAACTGTTTCTCTTAAAGAGTTCTAAAGAAAATTGCGATAGCATATGTCTCTCTTTTAAAGTTTACTCAATATTATAACCTTTTATATGGTAACAAAATTTGTACTAAAATAATAAATTCTTTGCGAAGGTGTTTTTATATATGTACATGGTGTTAATCCTTGCAAATTGCCCTTTGCAGAAATTGATTTAAATGAATATCTCCAGAGGTATCACAATTTTAAAATAACTCGGCAGCAAAATAATTATCAAGTAACGCGAGCGCATTTTTAAAACGCTGTTTTTATTAGCTTCATGTTATATGTTAGTATATATGCAATGGAAATTTTGCTTTCAAAACGTCAGATTAATTCGAAATTTGGCATACTTATCAAGGACCGATGACAATTCAATATTTCAAACAGTTAGACCCATGATCGTTACTAGGATAATCACGATTAGCGATTTTTTGTTTTCGTAAACTGGTAGTGTATTTGTGCCAAGACCAAGAAGGGAAACTACCAGGCGCGCTATCACCTATTTCTCGAATAATTTCCCGACTTTGAGTAAGATGAGATTTTCGGAGAGAGAACCTGAGAACCGGCTATCTCATCAAAGAGAGGCAGTAGGCGCCCAAATTGCTCATTTCTCGGATAAGTTACTGACTTAAACATCAATGACATCCAATTTTTATAGAAAATCCAACTAAAAAATGAAAAATAAATAATAGTTTAAAAAAAATAAAAAACACGCTTTTATCACTATAATGCCACCCCAAGCTCTTTTACAAATTTTTTTCCTATTTACACTACTATTCTCAATTTACATTTATTAAAAAAGATTACTCTATTCTTAATTCAAATTTCATAAAAATTATCTTCTATTTTTTACTTGGATTTTCTATTAAGGCGTGTTTTTTTTTAAATTATTATTTTTAATATGCTGAAAGATGTGGCAGGCGGGCGGCACCTATAATACGTTGCCTACGAGTACTCTCTCTAACCCTTTCTCTCTCTCTCTCTTATATGACGCAGACGAAGTTGCGCGGGTCTACTTGTTTATTAATAAAACCACATTGAAAATTCCTGTTGGGATTCCAAACGTTCGTATTTAGAAAGAATAAAAAACTGACTTGATGAATAATGTATAAATCTGAATCGAATGTACGTCTGTACTCCTGTGTTATCTGTACTATAGGATAGCGAATCTATATTGTAACATGAGAACAGAATCGTGTATCAATCGGCTGAGCTCTAAATCGGGATAACAGTTTCTGCCATGCAAAATGTCTGTACAATGATATACGCCTTTGTCACAAAGTTTTCTATGAATAATATACAGGGCATTAAATTATCTATACAATTAATAAAATTGAATTATCGGTTTCTGTAATGTCAAAATAACAGCTTTTTACTAAATGCATATGAAAGTATATACGGTTAAAAATTAAATCTTTATCTATCTGTTTGTTTGTTCCGAGTAATCTCCGAAACTTTTGGGCCGATTTTGAAAAAGCTTACACTAGCAGATAGTTGATATTACGAGAAATAACTTAGAGTACTTTTATTTAGAAAAAGAATTAGGGTTTCGCTCAAACAAAAAAACTGGTCATGGTAAATCAATTCGGGCGCTTATATGGCTTACGCTGTGTAAACTATATGAAATATATCAAATTAATATAGTACAAAACAGTCAGCGAGAACATATGTCTGTCTTTTAAAGGTCTCTCAAAATAAACATTTTTGTCTTTAAAATACCCGGGAGCGGAGGTACCACGAATCGCGCGTGTGCAGGATGGACGGCATTCAGTAGTCCACGCGAACGCAGCAACGGGCATAACTAGTTATTTATATATTATATATATATATATATATATATATATACCTATGATATTGATAAACTAACACAGTTTGACCGATCACCATGAAAGTTGGTTTAACTAAGGGGTTTTTCATGGAGAATGGTTGTTATGCTATTCCTGAACCCAATAGGTGGCGCTGTGATCGACTACTGGAAAGGTCAGAACAACGACTGTCGGGCCAGCTGGTAATTATTTATATTAGAACAAAAAAAAACACTATTGTTTTTCTTAAATTAACAAAAGAATAATTGTTGTGGCGGATGAAAAATAAATCCTGTTAAAGTTTCATCTCTTTATGATAATATTATTAGGAATATCCTGATCGTCTTTTTTTCTCATACAAATAATATAGAGGATTTTTTTGTGAAACATTGAAATTTGATTTCTCGGTAACAGATCAGCGTCTTGGAATTACTATTATATTATATTCTGGTATAGACTAGATAAAGTTACATAGAAATGTTAATTACCATTGCTATATAAATTTACTAGTCCGAAAGTCGTTCAAAGTTAAAGTTGAATTGATGGTCCAATTCTATTTTAACCACCTTTATTTGCTAAGAAATAATTGTTTATAATATTAAAATGGAACCATCCTTAAGGTATTCCCTATCCAACAAAAAAAGAATCTCATACAAATCGGTTCATAAACAAAGCAGTTATGGCTGAAAAAATATACATCTACATTCGAATTTAATAACCTCCGTCTCTTTGGAAATCGATTAAAAAAGTAGTGATCAACTGTGTGAAAATTAGTGTTTTCGCTCATAGCATTTCTAAATAACGAGATCACTAAGAAGCTTAAAACAATAGGGTTTAAAACTTCTGCTAATCTTTCATGTTCTTAGCCTACTTATGAGACATTGCAAACTCTACCGGGACTAGGTAAATTTTTTGTTTAGATATATTTATTTTTATTACCTACCAAAATAGTTAATATTATGTGAGCTAATAAATTCATCGCTATTTTGGAGAATATTCTGTTAATAACACAAAGACAAATAATACAAACTGTAACATAAGCATAAATTAGTGCTAACTTATTTAAGTGAATATCTTATGCATTTGCGCGAGTAACACGTTACGGTATTGTCCTCAACGTACAGAATAGTACAAAGGAATATAAGCTAATAAATATATACGATTCACTTCAGTACAGTTAATCAATTCGGGCGCTTAAATGGCTTACGCTGAGTAAACCATAAGAGACATAGCAAATTAATGTACCACATAATTGTTGGCATTAAAAAGACCTACAAAAATGTAAAAAAAAGGGATAGTATATGTCTCTCTTGTTAGGAACACCCACAATAAGCATTTTTCTCTTTAAAATAGCTGGGAGCGGGGGAGCAAGATTCGCGCGGGCATTCTGTAGTCCACGTGAGCGAAGCCACAGGCACAGCTAGTACGTTATAACTTTATACTATTATTTATTCAATATAGACTCTAAGAAGGCGCTTATGATTATCAAAACACTACTACCTGTTCAGAAAACATTCCTGTCATCAAGAAGAACCGGCAAGAAAGCACAGGAAGTGATAACAAAGATAAGCTACACTGATGCGTTGGCGACGCAGCTCGGTGGAGAGTTGTACGAAGACATTGAACACAGGCTAAAAACCGTAGGGCACAACTAAAGCTGTCACACACATAAAAATGAGCTGTCCTGTTGCTGAACAAAACACTTTTCACTCTACAAAAATCTAATAGAGTGTATCTATTATGGATTCTTAGCCAAGGATTGAGTACAAAAAGATTTTAATTTCGAGAGCGGAGTAACCGTGTCTTTCGATGCAAAGCGCTATTGTTAGCCTTATCATATTATATTATTACTCTTATAAAGACCGTTGTCATATTGTAGCTTAGGATTAGGATTAGCTAATCCTATTTAGATTAGGATAATATCAATATGCTTACCGTTTACAAAGTCGGAAATCAGCATAAAAACTTTAAGTAGTATTTTTGGATTATTTCACATATTTATCTAATACTAAATGCAAGACAACGTATTTTTATACGCTACAGATATTATTATTCAGGACATAATTTAACTAGCTTTTTCCCGCGGCTTCGCTGTGCTAAGTTAGATAAATACAATTCTTACAATGATTTCTCCATACATATTTTGAACCCCGTTACACCCCTTCAGGGGTTTCATTTTCAAAAATTCTTTCTTAGTGGATGCCTATATTACAAGAACTATCTATATGCCAAAATTCAGCTTTATCTGTGCAGTGGTTTGAGCTATGTGTCAATAGGTCAATCAGTCAGTCAGTCACGGTTTCCTTTTATAAGATTCAATAAAAAAATTATGGCTCAGTTGGTAGCATTTTTGGTTGGTAAACACCGCGTTGATTGACGTGAGTTCGAATCCCTACAATGAGCCTGACCTTTAGGTGAAGGAAAACATAGTGATGAAACCATAGCATGGTGGTAAGGTTTTTTCTAATGCCCGTCACATCGCCCACATCGTCACTTAAGATCAGGTGAGATTGTGGCCACAATGCTAAGCCAATACCGATAATATATATTATATGCAGCTGCCGGAACACACACATAATATATATATATATATATATATATATAACATTAATACATTATACATGTATCACATGTATATTTCTTATCTTGGTTCTTTTTCACGATTTGTGAATATTTTTATTATTTGGTTTTGAATTATATCAATTCAATCAATATCATCATTACGGGATATTTTAAAATGTAACTTTACTAGCGGTGTGCCCGCGGCTCCGTACGCTCCGTAATCCATTTATTTTTACTCATATTGTTGACAATTCACATGCTGTATCAATTGAGGAGTGGCATGTATTTCCCATGTACAATTTTTATCAAAATCGGTTGAAAACTATTATTCTAATGTACAATTTGTAACGCATTATTAACAATTCTTATAGCCTATTAATTATAGTATGATGTGTGTTTTTTTACGATTGCCAAAAGTGTTATTGAAAATTCTCATTACTTATCATTCATGGAATGACTTTTACATCCCGTGTACATAATTGAGTTAACAAAAATATTATTTTTTAATTTTCTTTTAATTATTTAAAAGTAATATTGAAATTTCTTATACCCTATCAACTGACCTATGATTTAAAGCATTCCGTGTACAAAAATTCTTTTTCTAAAATAAAATATCCTAAGTTACTCCCTATATCATCAGCTATATATCAGTGAAACTTCCGTCAAAATCGGTCTAACCGTTTCGGAGATTACCCGGAACAAACAGACAGACAGACAAAAAATTTTAAAATGGGCTTTTGTTATATGTATCGTATATACTTTCATATGCATTAAGTAAAAAACTGTTATTTTGACATTACAAACAGACACTTCAATTTCATTAATTGTATAGATTCCGGAAAAGAACGTATCAGTCCAGTGTGAGTTTTGAATCTTGTAAGTTTGAGAAAGGGTAGGTCAATTTACATAGCAAAATATGTATGTACACAGTCTTCGCGATATGAAGTCTAAGTAAACATTCGTTAAGAGTCGCACGACTCATCTTTGCAAAACGTGACCAGTTTCCCAAATGGAAATGACACGGTCTCGTGTAGTCTGTGAAGTGACGGTATTCGTCTTATATTTCATTTGCAATTCGTTTTCTTGTTACATTTAATATTGATGTGGAAATATCCAATGCACGTGCATTCTTGGTTATGATATTTTATACAACAATTTTCTCCAGAAATCGCTACAATGATGACAAAATTGTGAATGATTATAAATTGAAACGTTACTCGTGCTACAACGTTAAAACTTCGAACGTTCGCATTTCCTACGAACAGACAGAAGGATTATTCAAGATACTTTATTACTCAGATTTGGTTGTCTTTGGCATATTTGAGTGTATATGCAACATACAAACACTCATGCACACGTATGCACAAACGTTTCGTATGCTTTAATTTGTATTATTTTTAAATCAACATACGCCAGCAAATATTTTCAATTACAATTCGAATTGTATCTTGGCTTTCATTTTACAGGCACCATAACATTGTTGAAACGATACTTTTAGGAATGATACTACCCCGTATTACATGTACCAATATATTATATTATGCTATCAGCATACATCTATATGTAATGTGATCAGTATCAGTAATCAGTAGATAAATTTAAAAAATAACTGCCAGTGTGCATCTGTGGAGTTTGGCATAGTATGTCTACAAGCTTAGTTAAAGCAACTACTGTGGTATGCGTACGTGGAATATATACTGCCTTCAACTTTAAATACACCTTCAAACTCCTGTGTAAAGGAATTATTAAAATGTGATGAAAAGATGGCCGGGAATATTTTATACTTTGACTGGCTTTGCTTTAACCTCTAATCAAATATACCAACAATAACGGTTAGTGTAAGTGTTTTTTGTTACATGTTATTTTTATGTAATTAATAAATAAAAAAAGTTAATAATTTTTAAAATAAACAGGAATATTAAAAAGATGTTTTTGTGTTATGAGGATAGTCTCTCATGGAGGTGGAAAAGTCAGCTTGCAATAGAACATTATACAATGTTTCTTAAAAAATCAGTAAAAACAAATAAGCATTAAAAAAAATTATATCTACAAGTTGGATTTCGTGAAAATCAAGTAAACTACTGATTAAAATAATATACTATTATCAGTAAAATATAACAATAGAATTGGGACGCATTTATAGAATATATTTTACAAAACTCTACAAAGCAAAGTCTCTCCGGAATCGGTATGTTTTTGTATCCTTTGTAATATATTCGTACTCTCAATGCAATATGTAAGATAATCTGACAGGTAAAATAGATTTCACTGCACCTATTGTACTCAGAGTTGCTCTACTATGTCGTTCTACTTTCCACACTGTAAAATATTTGCAAAATTATTATTATTATTAATACTGTATTTATGGTTTATTCAATTATAAACGATATAAAATTCAACGAAAGTTTGAAAATCCCAAAAAATAAAACATACCTTGATTTTTATCAAAAGTGATAGTTGACCGAATTCGATATGAAATGTTATTTTCCTTATCAACATCGTCGTCCGTAACGTGACAAATGTATCTAGTCTGAAGGGTTGATCGGCGTGATGTATGTTTGCCTGTCACTGATATGCCGCTACCAAAGTGTCACGTGCGTTTGGCAATATGAACTCTAAATACGTAGGTTTACATTTGACTAATGATCAACCCGTTTACATACATGTACATTCAATCATATATATGTACGGAGAAATACGTGTTTATTTATGTATTGTGTTAAACTATGTTAAGTTAAATTAAATAAAATAAAAGTATTTTATTTACTATAATACAATTACAACAATACTACTACCAAAGTAATAAAACTACTGTATTATATTACTAATCTATAAACAATCTAATTAACTATTTCCTAGCCACCCCTGCCCAAAATTTCTCCATTCGACTTTTCTTTTCGCTGTTCTAATCCATTCCCAACCACACCTTTCCTTAAAAATATCGCGCCATCTCTTCTTTGACCTACCTTGTTTCCTTTTATGTTTTAAAGTATATAGATATTATATTCATCAGGCCTCGTGGCGCGGTGGTAGTAAGCCCTACTATTGAGCTGAGAGGTTGTGGGTTCGATGCCCGCATACGATTGACATTTGTATAATGAGCATAGTTATCAGTTGTATGCCTGGATGTTGAATATCTATATATGTATAGCGTATCAGCTATTTAGTTATTATAATACAAGTTTAGCACAGTTTGGAATTAAATGGCCGCGTGTGAAACTGTGTATCCTTCTTTTTTTCATATACCAGTAAGGTGGCTAACATTCGTAGGCATAAGGCAGGAACAAAACACATGACCATAATAAAACACGTCGAATTATAAAAAATAATATCAGTCTGTAAAAGTCCAATTGCTGGGTAAAAGGCCACTTCTGTACAGAAAGCACGAGCCCATACATTTATATTATGTTTTAAAATAATAATACATGCATTCAATCAACATACCACATTAATAAGCCCTTATGAATTACCCTAATACATAGGTACGTGATACTTAGTTCACACTAGCCTAAGTTGTACTACCTAACATTAAGGTATGAAATCTAATTTGAATATCTATTATTATACCTTTCACGGAGAATAATAATGTAATTACGTTATTATCTAATATTATTAAATGAGCAATTGTTATAAATCTATACTACTATAATTATAAACAGTTAAAGTTTAACTATGTAACCTGTGGAAATACTGATCTGATTTTAAAAATTATTTACCAATAAGAAATCACTTTTATATTTTACCTTTACCTTTGACGCTAGCGCACACGGGTGACTTATGTTGCCGTGACAGTTTCATCAGTCTTGCCCAGTCCTATGGCGGTTTCTATCATAGACTCGATAAAGGTGACAAAACAGTCACGGTGACAAAAGTCACCCGTGCGCGCTTGCACTAATTAACGTGAAATAAGTTGTGTTGGTTTATAATGAGCTAGGCGTGGATATATAAATAACATAGAATAATATTTTATACTGCTCAAGAGAAAGATAAAAATGACGAAATCTTAACATGAAATAGGTCTCGAGAAAAAACGAAATCATTTTAATATGAATAAAGTCACAGCAAGAGCTAGTATTATAATAACACTAGTTGTGCCCCTGGTTTCACCCGTGTTTAACTTATTCGACCAAGTCTCCACCGCGCGCCCGTGTAGCCTATCATTGTTCTCACTTTCCGTACTTGCCTACAGCTTACCAGATTGCTTGACTTTCTTTACTGCTTTGCTCCTTAGGGTTATAGCGTAAATTTATATAACATATGACATTCCTCAATAAATAGGCTATAAAATTCCAATACATTTTTTCAATCCGAGTGGCAGTTCCAGAGATTAGCTCGTTCAAATAAACAAATAGTCTCTTGAGCTTCATAGTTTTAGTATATCGTACTAGATTCTTGAGAGTTATAGAACTAGAAGTAAAAATATTACTAGTTCTTAAAGCGCAATAAATATCAAAATACAACTTGTAAGAAATCTTTCTTTCGATACCTTCGTTCCCGTTTTCCATTGACCTATATATAGGATCCGTTGTGCAAACACTTTACTTGGAATGAAAACTGAACGCTTGCAAACGCTGTAGATACACAAAGGTAGGCACTAAACGAAGGAGAAATAACAATATCCTTTATTCAGAAGAACGCTTTCAACAAAGGCTGCCTGTGAACCGGCGAGCTGGTGATCGTTTCTTTGAAACTGTCGCCTAACGTGTTTGAACCTATTTCAAGAAACGTTTACATATACAAATTGATGGACACCTTTATTTTCTGTATGAAGACATTTACGACTTTTCCACAAATTCATCACAATGTGGTACGATGTACTTTGTTGCTACATTGAAAACCATACGACATATAAACGACGAATGCTCGGATCGTCTATTTTTTTATCGAAGAAGTAGGTAATCTAAATTTTGCCAAAAGTTTGACTAGAAAAAGTAAATTTTTTATTAACCATAATTACAAATCAAGACTAAGAGTTTCGTGATTTGTATTAGATACTCATAAGGCTATACGGCTAGAAAGTGATATAAGAATTTATAATTTAAATAATAATAATAAACATGAAAGTTATCGATGTAGTAAAACGAGTAACCTGATACGTGTAATAATAATTTTATTATTCCGGGAAGTCTCCAATACTATTTAATGTACAACATACATGTTTTATATAAACGTGAAAAGATTTACAGAAATACAAAAATAAACAGAAATCACACATTTTATTTATCGTTGTAAATATCGACTTGAGAAAATATGTTTCATATAATATTATAATAATTTAGTCCATAAAATATTAACAGTAAATGTAAGCACCACGAGTTATGATTAAATAAACAAGAAACAAAGAAACAGGATGTATTTATAGGGAAGTAAGGATGATTTTATTATTACTTTACTAACGGTCGTTTTCAATAACATTTCTAAGTTAGTTATCTTAGTATCTTAGGATACTGATCCTCGATAACTACATATTTATAATATAACTATAATAACTATCTATAATTTAAAAGAGGTTTCGGCTTCCCTCTTGTCTATCCAAGCTATAGGGTATGGACATATGTAGATACGAAATACTATCCATAAAAAGGTTATTGAAACGAAAGTAAGTGTAAATAAGGATAGATTTACTAACTGAGGTTATTGAAATAGTAAATCGACCAATCTACATTGAAGCGACGTTATATGCCGACCGCACTATATAATCCGCACTGTGAGTCTTCATACCAAAAATAAAAAAATTAAAAATTACAAATCTAAAACAGCGATGACCACCGAAAGATGTGAATTCATTGACAATAACTGTCGGAATAAGAGTCAAATAACCTAACACGGTAGACATCACTAAACACTACGGTAAGGCGAAATGAAATACTGTAATCTGCTTTTCAACGTATAACATCGTTTTGGTGTAACTACACCCAACTGGGTTTAAGGTTTTGGGTATCTAGATATGTGATTCAACGTAAATTACATCCCAGTTAGTTCACTTCAACTAACCTATTACTGAATCCAATAACTAAATACGAACGTCAGTATAAATATTAGTAAATCTACTCAAAAGATTCTACAACCAATTACGTCCTATGGGTCATAATTATTTTCTATGTACCGAAAATTACGCAAAAGTTTTCAAACGAAATAATTAGCACCGGTACTGCTATATTTGATTACACAAGTTCTAACAATGTAGTTAGTTAGTTAATTACATGTGTGCGTTACAAAAGTCCATACACAAAACAATTCACAACGTGAATTCCGTGCGTACCTATTTACTTTCGTGCCTTTGCAAATAACATTTTCTCGTGTAACATGGCCTAAGCATGTTTAATGAAATGATTTGGGTACTTTTAAATCATGTAAGTAATAGGTTTGTTTTGTTTTACGACTTACATATTAATTCTTGTACATGTACATTATAATAACTTTTGTTTTATAGTAAAATAGTCCTGCTTTAAGAAATACTATTACTTAACCCGTAACGTGTACCTTTCCAAAACTCTTCTTATGAAACTAACAGATGACATCGAGATTTTTTCATCTACTGCGATGGTGGCAATTTATTGATACTGGAAAAAAGAAAGAAAGAAAGATTAATTTGTAACAGAGACATTTGTAGTTTCTATAGACAATTTAAAAATATTTTACTACTTACAGTAACAAAATGCCAGTTGTTACAAAATGATCCCAGCTCAGCGCAATACTGGCTGTAAATAACTAGCGCTAGTCTTCGGTTGGGTTCGTTTAGTGACCCCACATGACGGAAATGTAAAATTCGCATAAAAAGACTAAAAAAGTAAAAGTAAAACGTTAAATTTACGATTTACGATATATTAAAAAAAATAGTGTATATTATTTTAAGCTTTCTATATATGTTTACATAGTAAAGAAAAAATTAAAGAAAAACATATTATAACAACAAGCCAAATAATCCCGAATCAAGCAGGAGTTGGTATTTAAACAATAAAAACCTATAAGAACACTAGGAGCAATAGCACACAAGGCAAGTAAGTTAAGTAAGTTCAGGGCAACACTAGAAGTATCACTTTTCAATACCTGTACACTCCCTTTTTTAAGTACCCCATATTGTAGCCTCCTGGGAAAACCTCAGCAGCTGGAAAAGCTTACATCCGGAACGTTTGCGGAAGAAAACTATTGTGAAATGGGATTATCTGTCACAATTTAGTTTCCAAAGTGTAAGGATGAACTCTCTGCCGATGGCGAAGGTGTGCTCATGGCGAGTAGCCGTTGGCATCATGTCAAACTATTCTTCGAAAAAAAGCAAGGAATTAATATAATTAGACAGTTATAAATAGCTCATTTTAAAATATGTAATTACAAAGCTACTCCAGAATTTTACAAGAAAGATGAATTAAATGTTTCTTTAATTATTTTAATAAGTATCAAAATAACTTCCAAGTTGTCAAGGACAAATATTTAGAAATCCCCACGATCCTTTCATAGACAGCATCAGAAACATATACAATAAGCAATATTTGGTTTTTATTGTTATACATTTACAAGGAAGATGAGAGATAGATAAAATAGTAAATTCTGTCAATAACTTACAATTTTCTATTTGTAACTAAGTAAATTAAGGTAAAAGGTTTATTATAGTGACTGCATGACAAATATAAGGCAAGAAGGCGAGTGTTGGTTGTTTGTCAGATTAGACATGCCGTCACACCCGCGTCACTGTGTAATTACGATTTACCACCTCAGCTCTGTTACGAAGGTGTAAATCAACGTCATGCTCGTTTTTATCTAACACTGAAACATCAAAATACTAAACATGAAATATTTCAAAAGCCAAATGTATTTAAATCAGACGGTATATGACAAACTTGACAATTTTTAAAATTTATATTATTCAGTGTGACTAAAACTGACTTTGATTCTTAATTAGCGTAGATCGGGAAACTAGATAACGTAGTGTCTCGAAATGAAGGTCAAAGGACCTTGGTGTGTGTTGACAGTGATGACAATATGTGTCATAGTGCTAACGAGGTTCCTCATATGAAAGCTCAAGATCATTCAAAGGATATTGGAGAGGTAAGAGTAGATCGGTAGAAGATCATACACATAAGACATGCAGCGTGCGGCATATTGCTTGTAGAACTGATGAACGATAGTGCTGAAAAATTCTCCAGTGAGCACCAGCATCAGTAGACGCTACCGATACCCTGACCTAACTGATATATAAAGCTAATGGTATATTAATAAAAATATCATTACAGAAATAAAATTTGAGAGTACACACCTTAACTGTGAAATTGAATTTCTAATACAATAAGTATCCAAATGATGAACAAAAACCTCTTCACGAAGGGAGGCACGGGGTTAGTCACCACGATTGACGATTTCAAACGCCGAGAAATCAACAGTTCTATATCTTTCTCCACATATTATGGTACTAAAACTCAGATTTCCTCACGATATTTTCTTTCACCGTCAGCCGATTGTGTTACTAAATACAAATTAGTAAAAATTCATTAGTACATGCCAGGTCCGAAGGGTTCGAATCTGCAGACATCGAATGGATATTCCGCTGGTCCAAAACACGCGACCACAACGACTACGTTACCTACGGTATCTAATAAAATTAAAATATGAAATCGTAATACATATTCATAAATCATTTAAGAAGCCGGATATATGAATGGTGAACAAAACCACAGGCGAATAAAGCTCAGTAAAAATAAATTATTATAACACGGACGAGGTAAAAAAGATGAAAAATGTTTTATTTTCAACTTTATAAAATCCTTTAAAACGACGAAAGGTTTTCACACAGAGAGAAATTTTAATATGCACAACAACGCTGTGAAATTGCATTCCCTTTTAACTCCAAAAAGTGCGCAATTGCCAGTTTAATAGTACTTTTAAAGATATTTATTGTACAATTCAGTGCTGATAGCTTGGATAGGGTTGCTTGAAGTAAACCGGGGTGAATTTTAATGGGTGTTTCGTTACGCAGTTGCTTTAAATATTTCGTTCTAATTAAAACACTCGGAGTGAGTTTATTAAGCGCTAAGACAGATGCGATTCAATTTAATATAATTCCATCGCGACAACTTCATAATTATTGTACAGATATATTCTGTTTCATAGATATTTTATTACAGAATTGTTTATAAATATAATAGTTGATATAATTACTAAGGTGGATTTTATAATAAAATATTTTTTTCAAGTAAATTTTAATTACGATAATATTTCCGTAAATTTTTAAGTAATTTAAAGTTATCTGCTAATTTGCTTATAGATAGTTAAGATTTAAATAGAAATCTGTAGATACTATCAGCCTTTAGTTGTTAAAATGGCTGAAGGAAAATAATATCAAACATAAGAAATATTACATTTAATATCAAAACAATTCACTTGAACTGATAAACCCCAGTAAATTTCTTGGCAAATAATGCGACTATTAAAGTGATTTATCTTAAATTCATGGAATGACACCCCATATTTAGTAAACATCTGTATGAAATGAATGACGCATCCATCCGTCACAGACTGGCGTTACTAATTTATCAACATCGAAAGGATTGATATAATATAAAACGATCCTTCATGAGACCACGAAATTCTGTCGCTTTAATGTAAATGTCAGTTTATATAAAAAGATTGAAATTTTACTATGTTTAAAAGCATTTAATTAAATATTATTATTGTTTTATTCACACATATTATATACATAGGTACTTAATATTATATAGTTCAAGTTTTTTTTTGTTTGTTTGAATGCAGTATCTTCTGAAACTGCGAGTACATTGAAAAAAATATTTTTTGTATTTTATAACTTACTACTAGCTGACCCGCGCAACTTCGTCTGCGACATATAATGGAAGCTTTCAAAAGGAATAAATTTTCCCGTTTTTGCAACATTTTTCATTCATGCTCCATTCTTATTCGTCGTAGCGTGATGTTATATTATAGTCTAAAGCTTTCCTCGGTAAATGGGCTATAGAACACTAAAATAATTTTCACATTCCAAACAGTAGTTCCTGAGATTAGCGCGTTCAACCAAACAAACAAACAAATTATTCAGTTTTATAATATTAGTATAGATTTATCTCTCTATCTATCTATACTAACAATAATACGAAAGAGTTTTTTTGTTAGTTTTTTTTAAACATGCTAATTTCTGGAAGTACCATTTGGATTTGAAATAATTATTTTTTGTATATGTTAAAAAGATTCACGAGGAATATAGTACTTAACATAAGTACATACATAAGCAACAATAAGGTATTTTGGTGACAAAAAAATGTTGAATATTAAAAAGTTATCTATGCGTATTATTATTAATTTATTAAAAGATTACCTAATCCTTACGAACAAAAGTTACTTTAAAGACAATTTTATGAAGTTAAACTTTGCCCTTTATAATATGTTATTTGGTTACATAGTTAAAGAGATAATGAAAAATTTAAATGATGTGTACTTGCGGGGAGTCAGAACAAAGTTATGCTACACGGGTGCGTTGGTGGCTCGGTGTTTGTCGGGTAAAATTAACCCGGGTTAAATCATGGGGCATAGCTAGTAACCTATATAAGCTACATAACTTTCCGTATGACCCTAAGAAGCGGAGCAGTAGCCATAAACGTCAAGTAATCTGGCAATATCTTGGCAGGAACGGGAAGTAAGAACAACGATATATGGGTGCGTTGGCAGCGGCGTGGTAGAGAGATAATCGAATAAATTTAACACGGGTGAAACCGTTGGGCACAGCTACATACCATCACGCCTGTATTCCCCGAAATGTTAGGCAGAGGTTAACTAATATACACACCCACAGTTCGCCGAGTATGTTTTTTAGGTCCCATGTAATAGGGGGCAAGCATATTGCCATTAATCGGGCACGAAACCAAACTCCGAGCAGCTACTGAGAATTTCATAGGAAAAACTCAATAACACTTTGCTTGACATAGGATTCGAACCCAGGACCTGGCGCTCATAGCAGTCGCGCTTACGACCACTCGGCTAACGAGGCAGTTATAGCTAGTATGCATTAAAATTTGGCATTATCTTTAGCAACTGATTCTTTAGCAATTAATTAAGGAATTGGTTATCTTATCTGCGTTAGACTAGTTATTACATAGCCTGCACATTTTCTAAGATTGACTTACGTAATTACTGTAGTAGCTTAAAATTTCAATTATATATACAAAGCAACCTAACATGATCAATTCATATAAGTATACAATAACCAATCATTGTGTGTGAAGTCAAAGTTTTTGAGTTGACGAAGTTTATTCGGTTTTTATATCACTTCCATGCTGTCTTTGATATCACAGATAAAATTCTATTTCGTAGTCACAAGTAAAATGTTATTCAATTATTACTCACTTAAATTAGTAATAATAGTAAAATAGTAGATAAGTTGTAGAGAAATATAGTTAGGAATTTATTAAAAATTTTACGACTTTAATGAAAGACTTTAATGTCAACAAAATTTTAGAGGTAAAAACGTCTCCAAAGTCCATATCAAAAAACATATTTTCAAGCATACACGTAAGCATACTTAAGCATATTATAAGCTATGAAATACCAAATAAAAGTTGAAATAATTATACCAACTCAGATATATTCAGATCCTTAATCGAATAAAAAAGTGTACTTATGAAAATATTGTGCGCGTCCCACGATAAAAGATAAATTGATTTGCCGTCAATTCATTTGCTAATTTGGATTAGTAAAATAAATGAAAATTCGTATTTTTTTAAATAAGATGCTGTAGTTGAGGTTATTTTATGCTAGAAATTGCATACAATATTTGGCTTATTTTAATTATTTTTGCATTAAATTTTATGTGAAACCTATAAGTTTTAACAGCTCAAGATATATTTTATACACAGAGTAGATGAACTAAAAACGTAGACCAGATTTATGATAAACTAACTGTGCTCTGCACGAGTTTATTACGCAGTAACTTTTTAAGTCTTGCAAATTTTATTTTTGTCATATTTTATTATTTTTTGTTAAAAATTTTCTTGTACAAATCATATTACGATATATGGTATATTTACATAGACAGTAGCTGTATTTAGTTTAGGGGTAAACTAACCTTTACCTATGCCTGTAATAATATTTTAATACGTGAGCATATTTATATCCAAGTTCTTTACCTGATAAAGCAAAACTAAATATGCAGAAAGTAGAAATTATTGCAAGTCAGCATATTAAAAGTATTTTTTCGTTATCGAAACCTCCCCACTTGGCCATTCTCCAAAGCACCCAAGCACATCAATCATCGTGTCATTTTCTGGCAGTGGACTTAGGAAAAATGGCTTCATCGACTTTACACCCTTAGAGAAATTTCAAAGTCATTAATCTTCGAAACACCGAGTGGATAATTTATACTCAGAAACTGTTCATTTTTCGATATTTTAAAAGTAAATCCACGTTGACTGGGGAAACACTATCAACACTAGTATCTGGAATCTGTATTAATTTGTTAATCCTTTATAGATGACTAGCCGTACTCCACGGTTTCACCCGTGTTAAATTCATTTGTCCAACTGTTCTAAACTACCGCTACACCTGTTTAGGGGTTGAATTTTCAAAAATTCGTTCTAACTATCTTCCAATATATTCGTAAGAACTAGCCGTGTGCCAAAACTCAGCTCAATCTGTTCAGTCACGACTTCCTTTTAATAATATTTAGATTAACAGAAGCATGTAATAATTACAATTTTGAATGTTCATAATTATGTATACTCTAAAAAACATAGGATTTTTTTTTATTTTGTTCTTCGAAAATAAGAAGCTGGCTAACAAGTCACTGATGTTAATTGGTAATGTATGTATCAGCCCAAAAGGTTCATCTATGATCAAAAAATAACTAAATGTATATAAGTAAGGAAATTTAAGATCAAAACTTCTCGGTAAAAATGCGGTACCATCTCTCGACTTGTGTGTTCCTTCCTTCTTATAAAATCAGGTCCTTGTGCTTGGTCGTTGTTCTTAGACCGTACTGTGCTTATCATCAAAGACTGTGGCGTCAATTTGTCTAGCTAATATGAACAAAATTTCTCAAGGGAAAAAGTGAAGGACATTGAACTCGTAGCAAGCCTAAACTCAGATGGTTGGAAGGTATTCATAATGATCTGAAAATAATTAGTGTGAAATCTGAAAGAAGTGTTAAGTAGCTGGACAAGATGCGTTTTAATCAATGATATGACATTAAACCATATTACTTTTATTTATAGTTAGAGAACAAAGGAACAAACACATTTCTACACGATACAAGCTGAACAGGAAGAGAGTGTTGCCAGTGTACAAAATAAAATGTACCATTACATAACAAGAAGAAAGCCAGAATAAGATCAGTCTGTACTGGATATACTGGACCAGATTAAGTTTCAGATGATGATGTTTATAAAAATAATGTTTAAATATGTTGCATGGTGTATTCGCCTTTATTAGGATAAACTAGACACTGTCGATGAAGTTCATTTAAATAGGTTCGACTGAGGTCGCATGAGATAATATTCTCGCTGGGATCGCCCACCTATTTAAATCTCTATACCTAGATATTTCTCATTTTGCACCAAGCATAAATGATAAACAGGTGACGCCCCCCTAGGACATTCCGCCAAATTCACACCGCCTAGATGACATCGCCTTGTTGAGTTCATACTTTTACAACCGGCCCGTTTTTACATACCCCTGCCCTGACTTATAAATGTTTTGCTGATTGTGGGTTGAGAACTGAGAACTGATATGAGCGTGGATCATCAATCAACTCTTCTGTATGATGGCTAATCAGAATCATCATTATATCCCATAATGTAGTGGTACATTGTTTAAATTAACATATTCACAAGGAAATTTACATTTCACTAAATAATAAATTTGCTTAAAATAATTTAATAATGTTTATTTACCGTCGATAAAGTTAAAATTCATATGAGAAACCGGATTTATTCACAATCCGAATGTAAAATAACGTAAGCCTGAAATTTTCAGTTGATGGTTGCATTGTTTAATGCGGTAATAGGTAACAGAAATCGGTTTATGAAATACATATTTTTTAACAGTAAAATTTTACAAAAGTTCACAATTTATTTCACAGAATAGTAGATTCCAGATATAATAAAACTATGTTAGCATTTTACGACAAAATGAATGTAATCGTTTAACACTATTTAACTTATGTTTGGAGTACTTTTCAAACCAGTTCTTAATATAATAGTATTAATTATTTAATAACATATTATAATATATACTATTTTATGCGTTTGCTATAATTTTTTATCTCGAGTGAGACAACATTAAAAAAGTGTATATTTTCCTGCTTCTGAAATTTCATTTTGCAATACTAACAATAAATACTGCAATTCCGTTTTTACTGTTACTATTCCAGAATGTTTTACCGCTATTGCATTCTTTACAATCCATTGAATCTTTAGTGAACAACAAATAAAAGCTATTTCATAGACGCAAGTGTATAAAACGCTATATTCCGTATGTTTTGATACAGGTGCGGATTAGGAAATTTGAAAGAGAGTCAAAAAAAAATAAACAGTATTAACAGTATAATCCAGAGTGAAATTATTTACTTCTTGCTATTCATTTCAAATTACAGGCAGTGCATTGCAAGTTATACATATTCAGTGTCCATACTTACAATAATAGTCATCGACTATTTTTTGTGTTGCCTATCGCTACCAAATATGAACCTTAACTACAAACTGACGATACATTTTTAAAAATAAGCAAAGTAACGGACTTTCTAAGAGCCGTTAATAATACATAGAAAAACTTTATAAAAAAACATAAGAGTGAAACATATATCTGTGCGATCATAATACGTTTGATCATTTATTATGATCAGAGAGACATATAAAGTAAAATTATATTTGTTATATAGGAATTTACAACGATTAAACAATCGTTTGCTTAGTTATAACTTTTAACATGAACTACTTACACCTATTCAAACTTCGAAAATTATCTTTCTATACTACTAGCGCTTTCTGTAAAATTCGTATTTTACAAATTAATGCGAATATTCACTTAAAAATTTTTAACACAACGTTGAAAATAAATAATTAATAATGAATTTATTATGACCTCCATGACCCCCAAGCACCATTTCCATTCCCTATCTGTTCTATACGTATGTAGTGACTGCACTACAACTACTGAGTTGCAATATTGCGCAAGTACGTTATTCGTAACCACATATACACTCCTACAGTTATTAACATGGCCTATATGTATTTAAATATTATACTATTGGTGTGCCCGCGGCTCCGCACGCGTTTGTCACTACGCAGTAGTTATTGACATCCCTTAATTTTATTTTTACGCATATTGTTGACAATTTATATACCGTATAAATTGAGGAATGACATGTATTCCCGTGTACAGAATTTCATCAAAATCGGTCAAAATTTCAAGAAAATATATATTTTTTTACGATTTCTAAAAATAATATTGAAATTTCTTTATACCCACCCTACCATTGAACAATGACTTAGGCATCCCGTATACAAAATATCATAAGAATCGGTCAAGCCGTTTTGAAGTTAAATCCGGACACACAAACAGACAGACAGACAGACAAAAAAAAATTAATGGCATATTCGTGATTAGCGTCGTTCATATAGTATAGGGAACTATAGGGAAATTTGAACAAAAAAACTGTACCGACAGAACTACAGTTTTATTCATATAGATTTAGATACTGTACTTTTTACCCCCCTATGGCGATAGACTAAGTACGTTTGCATCTCTTGTGCCAAAGTAGCGCCTAAACTACTCATCCGATTTTTATGAATGAGGTGTCAATCGATTTATTATTATACTACAGAAGACAGATTACGTATTATTATACAAACAAAATCAACATGACAGATGTAATATACAAAAAATTGAGGGCTTATAATTTTTTTATTTATTTTTTTGCTTCATTTCGAGTTTTTTGTCAAATGAAAGAGGAAACAAATCTGAGTTTATAATTATAATTATAGTGCATTGTCAATTATAAATAAAATATACCAAGCGATAGGAAAACAAGCCGAGTTGAAGGTTTTGGAACTTTGTTCCTTTAATTATAGTAATTTTTTCCGTAGTCGGGATACAGTTTTTATAACTTTTTACTTGTTATTTAAAATGAATCTCTCAAAATTTATTAAATTTATCATATTTACGTCGCTAACCAAGCATTGCGTGAGATATTAAATATAGTTATTAAATTATTATTATTAAATATAGTAATAACATTTTCCGTTTATCGTTGAATAAAGAAGAAAGAGAGAAAGAAAATATAGTTATTGCAGTGTTAATATGGACACAGTTTTACAGACAAAATATACAATATAACATAATGGTTAAGTACTCCGTCGGGTATTTTAAACTTTTATTCAACAAGTTTGGATTTGGACAACAACTAAAAGTTGATAACGTTATAGTCATTGTATGTCTTAATTCACAAATCAAATTGTCAACTTTTAAGCGTTCTGAAGTCTATTTATTAGGAAAAATGATAAAAGATAAATGTAATTGTTTTCTTTTTACTTTGATCGGGATGATCAATACGTATATACATATTTTAACAAGCTTTTAACATGAGATATTGCAAGTGAAAGATCATTTTTTAAATGAAATACTTCTTCACAGTACACATCTGCAGTAATGCTCACCCCGTTTGGTAAGAAGCTGTGATGAATCACACCGGCGCTAGACCACCAAACAGTGACCATCACTTTTCTAGGGGTAAGTTTTCGTTTAGTGCATTGTTTAGGTGCTGAACCAGGATCCAACCAACTTGCTGAGCGCTTGCGGTTATCAAAGAGAATCCATTTTTCATCGCAGGTAAAAATGCGGTTCAAAATTCCTTCATTTGTGTGTCTGTTGAGCAGTGCAAGGCACGTCTCGACGCGTACTTCGCGCTGTCGATCATTGAGTTCGTGGGGCACCCATTTGTCAAGCTTTTTTACCTTGCCAATTTGACGCAAATGGACCAATATTATTTTGACGCTAACGTCGAAAGCTGCTGCTAATTTAGCCGTAGATTGTGTCAGCTTACACAGTCGCCTTTAATTCGTCATTGTCGACCAAAGTCTTCAGACGACCGCGAGGTTCATTTTTCAGGTCGAAATTCCCAGAACGGAAGCGAGCAAACCAATAACAGGTGGTGCGTTGGTTTTTAGTGTTAGCTCCGTAAACATCGTTGATGTTGCGTGCCGCTTGTGCCGCGTTGCTGCCACGAAGGTACTTATATTCCATAATTACTCTAATTTTTAACGTATCCATGATGACAAAAAAGATTGTAATACCATGAAAATGTAACACTAATCAATAAACAAATACACTACTTTTGGAAAAAGAATTCCATGTTTTTAAAATAAAATGAATTTGAAAAAAAATAGTACAAATCTTATAGTATACGCAAGCGGAGCAGTGGGCAGAGCTAGTGAATTATAAAACATAAAATATTTAGAGCTTTAAAAGAATAAACACACGAATTAATTTAATTTTCTCTCATTACATACTAACAGGCACAGAAATACATTAAGGTGAAATAAGCAGGCACGTACACCGCAAGCATATCATTATACGTTTTCCAATTTAGTCCCCTTATTTTTTCTATTCCCAAAGCGTATCACATACAATACGTTTGGGCGCGTACCTGTGGCTAATAATTTAGGATGGGGAATAACTATCTGGCGGTAAACAAAGGGCGTTAGGGGTAATAGCTGCAATCTGAGAGAGAACGGGGCGACGACGCGCATCTACTATGAATTTCCCATGAGAGTCGCATATTTACTACCACGACTTCTCACATATAATTTATTTAAAAAAATAACTTCCCAACTGTATTATACGTATTACTACGTACGTACTTATTATACATTTATTGAATACTATCTGTGCTTCGCCGCTCCACACGCGCTTATTATACAATATTATTATTTTCGTCTCGATATTTTATTTTTATTCATATTATTGACAATACGTAAAAGATATCACTTGAATATTGACATATACTTACCATGTAAAACATTTTATTAAAATCGGTCAAATTGTTTTTTGAGTTAAATCCAGACAGACAAATATTTTTAATGGCATATTCGTGGTTAGTGTTCTTTACCAGATGACCTCTAACAAGGAAATTAAATAAAGAATAATGTTAACAAGAACACGGACAAGAACATGTGCGGAGAAAATTACAGATTTATGAATTTTTGTTTGTAATTATACTAATAAATTTTTAAATAGACGCTACAATTCAACCTTTTTTTTTTTTTTATCTCACCTTTAAAAATGGCGATCAAATAATTGCCAAATTTCCATTGAAAAAATTCAATAATATAAAACACTCAAATTTATTGTAAAACATGTTTACTTTATTAAAATGAACAATAGTACATCGATAACATATAATTAATTAACCGTACATCACTAACAAATTTTTTACATGATTTGCGTTACAAAAAGCCTATTCAAACTCTCAAGCGGAGCGACCCTCATAAAAACTTGTACGGAAAACGGAATTGTATTCCGCAGCTCCTTTGTTTATGGTCTTAGTACCTTACCATATGTTTTCGTTATACTAAAATTTTAGTTCGAGTAACGTAAATATGGTAGAAGCTACGATTTATTCATTTAAAATTGTCGATTGCTAAAACGCCGGCTGCCGGCGTTGCGCGCTCGCGCACTTTTTTAGCGACGCCGGCTGCCGGCGTTTTATCTTTTGAGCGGAATAAAAGCACATATGATTTAAAAAACACATTTAGAATGTGTAATAATATGTACTTAATTAAACTTTAGCATTAGGTTAACAAATTTTCGCCTTTGTGTGTCCTCCTTCCTATTCCTATTAATTCCTAAAAAATAAAAATAGAAATAAATATAAAATAGTCATTCCATCTTTTAGACTTAGAGTAAAACAAATAAAAGTTTTTAGGTAATTGTGATAGGTTTTATAATAAACTTCCTAAGCACATTAGCGATTTGCCGGATAATAAGTTCAAGAATTATGTTAAGCAAGTTTTATTGTCAAAGGTGTATTATAGGGTGGCTGATTACGTGAATTATGGTGATGTCTGGATGTTATTCCTTCTCTGTACATCTACTGAAAATGATAATAACTGTATATAATTAAATACTGAATAACAAGTTTAAAAAAAAAGATAATAAGATAAACCCGATCGAGTTTCTTGTCAGTTCTTCTCGATGTCTGGGATGTTTTCCGAACCGGTGGTAGTGTTTTGACATTCATAAGTGCCTTCTTAGGGCCTAAATTGAATAAAATATATTTTGATTTTGATTTTGATTCTATTCCAAGATTTAATCGACTTGTATGACAAATTGAAATAATATAATCCCACCAGTCGTACATGCTTGATTGAAAGACAAACATACCGTAAGCAGTACTTACTATTCTTGGCACCCCCCAATGATTGGCCCTTTTGTCTTTTATTAAAAATATTTTAGACAGTAGTCATCATATAGTGCCTATCATTGTATAGTTTACGGTACTTTAATTTTACAATATTACTAAAATAATATATAGGTATGTCAAAACAGCAAACAATTCAATTATTACCACAAGAACTTAATACATAATAATTTTATAATAGGACCATAGATTAAGCATAAGTTGTAGCTCACGCTACAACTAGATACCGTCGGCGTACTACAGGATGGGCCAGAACGGCGTACGATTTTAAAAACATTCTTGCGTTTGAACCTTATGGGCAGGGATTGCGGGGGGTGGAACGCTTCACTGGAGTGCAGCGTGCATTCTGCTTTAAACATTATTATAAAAATGGCGATTCTTGCGCTATTGTTGGGCGTTTATTTCGACGTGAGTTTGGATTACATGACGTAAATCAGTGTCCAAAGGAAAGTGTGATTCGATCGTGGATCAGAAAGTTCGAAGATACTGGTTCGATTCTCAAACAGAAGCCTGTGGGACGCCCAAGGTCAACAAGAACGAAAGACACAATTGAACAAGTTAGAGCTTCAGTTCATCGAAATCCTGGTCTATCGACTCGCAAGCGATCAGCAGAACTTGTGGTGTCCAGAACATCTTTGCGTCGCATTTTGTTGAAAGATTTGAATTATCACCCGTATAAAATTCAACTTGTGCAGGAATTACTGCTAAATGACCCAATTTTACGACGAGCTTTTGTTGAAACAATGTTGGAACGCTTTCAGATTTTCAATAATATTCTGTTCTCCGACGAAGCCCATTTTCACTTAAATGGGCATGTCAGTAAACAGAATTGCCGTTACTGGGCTGCAGAGAACCTACGTGCAAAATATCAAAAGCCTCTATATTTTCCGAAAGTAACCGTTTGGGCAGCCATATCAGCAAACGGAATTATCGGGCCCGATTTCTTTGAAAATCATCAAAGTCACTGTAAATTCCGACTGATACATAGCCATGTTAAGGGATTTTTTCTTTCTGCAACTGCAACAGTTTGAATCCTATAATCGTGCGACGCGGTTTCAACAAGATGGTGCGACATGCCATATATCTAATGCTTCGTTGGCGACCGTAAACGAGTTGTTTGCTGGGAAACTGATATCGCACCGAGGTGACATTGCATAGCTTCCTAGAAGTCCGGATCTAACGCCACCGGACTTTTTCATGTGGGGATACCTGAAAAGTAGAGTCTAATCCAATAACCCAGCAACGATTAACCAGTTGAAGATAAATATCCGAGAAGAAATGGCAGCTATTCCTCGCGCAATGTGTCAGCGAGTTTTTACCAATTTGAGGTTCAGATTCGAGAAATATTTGCAGTGGGATGGTGCACACCTGAATGATGTAATTTTTAAGAAATAAATTTCCCAGATGTCTATTTTAATTGAAATAAAGATATGTATGTGTATAGTATTTAGTCCTTTTTTATTATTTTTTAAAATACGCAAATCTTTCTGGCCCATCTGTATAACAAATCGGCTATAGAAAGCACGCCGAAATCGGCGTACTCCAGTTAGTGTCATTCCGACAACATTGTCACGTTGACAAGCATTGTATTTAGATACAAGATAACGCCAGTATGCGTAATGAAACTATATAAAAACAATACTACAATAAATAATAAAGATTCTGGGATCACATACTATCAGTAAGTATTAATTAATGTAATAGTCGCAATGTAAACTAACATGAACTAAAAAATATTAAATGGCGGCATTCAGTGTTACCGCGTAATGCGCGACAACTAGATTATATTTTTATATATGAATTGACGATTTATACTTTTACCAACTTCAGAACAAAAAGACGATCTTCCAGAACTATAATAATAAAGGAGGATCTATAATCAATGCGTACCTTTGTAATATCGATCAAATTACCTAATACTTATTTATAAGTATTGTTCTATTACATGTAAATATTATTAGTATGTATGTTTGACTATGTGTATCTCGGAAATTAGGTACTGAACCGTTTTTGATGAACCTTTTTCGGTGGCTATAGACATTATTCCCACGTTTTTAAAATTAAAAGTCAATTATTACGGTATACTAGTTAACTCTTGCGACTACGCTTACGAGGAAATGATCGGCTTAGTTTTTTTTAAATAACTTTTGGTTGATTTGTTAGCTTTTGATGAATATTATGTTATTTTAAAAGCTTCAAGCTACCACCACACAAATTTTATAAAATTCAAATCAAGGGTTTAGCGAAGTCGTTATTACTATTATTTTCTTGTTTTACGTTTCCTGTGTTTTTATTTCCTGTTTCCTTCCTATTACTTTGACCATAGGATTAAAGGATGGTACTGAAATGCTGCAGAATCCTATAACGCATACACAGCTCGTTCTTGGTCAGTTTGGATATTATTATTCAAATAAATTCATGTAAAAGGAGAGTGAAATTATATCTTCATAAAACCTACTTTATCTTTAAGGTAGAACTAATATACATAATTAGCTGTCAAGGTTAAAATATGACTTGATAGATCAATAAATAGTGGGCTTTGTCTATCAACTGTTGTACTGAATATTTTTGCGTTGATTAGCATATTGCATTATTCTCAAATTAATACGGTGCTGAATAAATTATTTGCCTTCTTTCACAAGTTGTGTGCTCAATTTTTCTCTCAAACAACAATAATTCATGCACCGATACACGTATAAATAAATCAAGTATTTTTGATATTTTATTGGCAATAACATCATATTTTATATTAATAATTAAGTTTTTTTTATTTAATAACCAATCTAAACATTATACTCAGAATATACTGACACATTTTCCATTCTCTTATTATGGGTAATTTATTCATTTTCACTAAGCACAACGATATGAAGTTGGTGTATTCTAGGAGCTATTGTTTGTAGGTAATGCGGCATCTAGTTGAAGCATCGCGGAAGCCAATAATTAATCTATAAATAGGGCATAAATCTATTAACGAGTTACGAAACTTTAGTAAATTTAAAATAAGAAGGTGTCCGATTTGGATATGTCCTAGTAATATCTCCATGGATTAACTTACGAAACTTACGAACAATATAGGGAAATTTTAATTATTATCTTCAATTTACAACAAAGACAGAGTTACCATTTTTTTTATTTTGAATGTATACTTTTTTGAACTCGTTAAATGGAGGATAAATATTTAGAGCTGTGGTGACTGAGAGAAGTGTGACATGATGAAGTTAGCTATCAATGATAATAATGTGAATTTATCCTACTGGTATTTTTCACTAGCGCCTTTAAAAGTAATAAAATTTTATTTAACTATGAAATTAATAAAATTTAGTTATTTGTTTGTAATATCAAAATAATAGTTTTTACTCAATGCATAGATTTTGACCGAACATGCAATGGCAGATAGCTGATGTTATATGGAATAACTTAGGCTACTTTTATTTTAAATAAAGTATTAGTGTTCACTGCATATAAAAAAACTGGTCATGGTGATTAAATCCGGGTGCTTAAATGGTTTACGCCGAGTGCATCATAAGAGATATTTAAAATTAATGTACTGAATAACTGTAGATATTAAAAAGACCAACACAAAAAGTCAGCGAAAGTATATGTCTATCTTCTAAGGATCATCCACAATATCCACTTTTACCGGGAGCAGGAGTAGCACGAGTAGTGGCATTCTATAGTATCATTATATTAATATATTTTTTATTTAAACAACGTTAGATTATTATGTTTTTGGCACACAGGATAAAATCTTTGGAATTATTTTCGTTTTATTACACCAAAGTAGTATAACTGATAGTTAAAACAAAACAATATAATTGATAGTTGCCAACACGGGTTTTTAAGAGGTAAAAGTACAAGTACATTGTTATTTCAGTTTACTGATAAAATTAATAATCACCTGGAGAGTAAAAAAATTGTAATAGCTATATTTTTCGATTACAAGAAAGCATTCGATACATTACAAAAAACAACACTTTTAAATGCCATGGAGGAGTGCGGAGTGGAAGAACCATTGAACCAGTGGTTCCGTGATTACCTTACTGACCGCTCTTATCGCGTTAAGCTGGGCGACACGCTCAGTGATAGGGTGCCGGTGCGCAGCGAGATGCCGCAAGGCTCCGGGTGTGGTCCGGTCTGCTACCTCATGCATGTCAACAGCCTATGCAGCGTGCTGCAGCATTGCACCGCATACATGTATGCCGACGACCTGTGTGTGCTGCGGGCTGGCACGGACATCACGGAAACCTACCAGCTAATTCAAAATGATATCAATGCAGTAGTCAAATGGTCGCATGATAATGGAATCGTTTTAAACTCCGAAAAAACTAAACTTTTGGCTATCCGCTCACCTTATACACAACTTTTTATCTCACCTCTAGACTTGTTTGCTCACGAATACTCGTGTATACATAACAATAAAATAAGCTGTAAATGTAAACCTATAGAAAATGTAAATTCAGTTACTTACCTCGGTGTTAAAATAGATAATAGCTTCTCGTGGTCTCAACATATAGATTATATTTGTGCTAAATTAAGAATATTACTTGGTAAATTCTATCACCTAAGTTTCAGAGTTCCTATTAATATTTTAAGATGTCTTTATTTCACACTAGTCGAGTCAGTGATAGGTTATGGTCTTGACAGTTATGGATTAACATTTAAAATATGTTTGGATAAATTGGAAACTTTGCAAATAAGATTTTTAAAGCTAATGGTAACAAAAAAGACTAAAGCCAGTTAGTTGTAAGGGTGATTATAGAAAACTATTTAAAATATGTAGTGTCTTGCCTGTCAGCCTAAAACATAAATATCTTTTGCTTATTAACCAGTATACCAGGCGGGACCATGACTTATCACTGATAACAAATAGTCATAATACCCGGTCGATGTCTGCCGGTAGGTATATTGTGCCGAGAGTAGGTAACTACTACGGCGATAGAACACTTAATAAACGCGTACCCTACTTGCTAAATAGCCTGCCGGCGGATATCCGGAATGAATTAGATTTTAATAGATTTAAAAAGAAAATGAAAAAATATTTATTAGGTTTATAATGTAATACTTGGCATAACTTATTTATTACTTACGCGAATCGCCCACAGTCAAACCGCTAAACCGGTTTTGTGGGAAACTTAGCTTTAAGTTTAAATGTAATACATTATTGTGCAATTTCTCAAATAAAAAAAATAAAAAATAAAAAAAAACTTCTTACGTCCGTGTATAACCACATACAATTTTCTTAAGTGTTTTGTTTAATAAATTTATCTCTTGACTAATGAATTATTATGAAAGGCATTCTGTGTTTCCATAGTTAAACATTTTTGTCCGCTTTAATGCAAAGCATGAATGCTTGTTACAAGCAATAAAATTATTGATACGACATAATATCGGCAACATTATTTATATGATTGAAATAGGTATATTTACGGAAACCAAAGATATTAAGGGAGTAGGAAATAAATATCGTTCATATACATTTTTACGTGTACAAAAATAAGAATCTGTAACACTATTTATTTACATACAGTGCCGGTTTTCCCGGAAATTATCACTAAAGGAATACACAGCTACATCAGACGGGACAAAATGAAAACGAGAATAATGTATAATTAGAGGTTGATAAGGGTCCGACAGTCGTATTTCGGACAGGAAAACGTAAACGAGGCTGTTTAGAAACCTGCACCTGAGATAAACGTTATAAATATAATATTATTAATATTTAACCTTGGCAATAGCACTAAATTCGCATTTATTAGCAATAAATGTATCTTAACGCTTCACATGGTCCTTCATGCTAGTTATTTGAAATGTTATGATATTTTCGTTTTTTTTTTTTTTTTACTAAATATAATGATAATTTAATTTTTGTTATTTGACCTATTTTCAGAGACTTGCTAGATCTTAACTGCTCACTTTAACTGAGTGCCTCGTATTGTGTACACAGGTTAGAAGGTACAGGTAAATCAGTTGAAAAACGTTTTTGCTTTTGTAATAATATACACACAGTGACTAAACCCGGAATAAATCAGTTTGTGCTAGCTACCTCGTGCCTCACACTTTAACTACAAACGTAAACTATACACTACCTATACGTATACTATACCGTAGACTACTACAAACGCAAAAACGTCTCCAAGCTGATTTGGTTTTGTACTTCTTTGAATAGTCATACTATATTATGTGACGCATAACATCAAGTGTGAATATCTTCCCCACGATTAAGCTAGAGACTTAAGAAGGAACTTCATAGCGGAGAGACCTTTTGTTACGTTTCAAAAAAAATCACTCTCATCGTTTTTTAATAACACGCCTAAATAAGTATACAGGGTTATTGTTAATTCTACGTATTGCCGTTAAGAGGTGATAGGGGTCAAGAGAGATGTCCTGCACATTTTGCAATGTTAGGCGATGGATAGGATAGGGCGAGAACGACCCATTCCGTGACCTGCGAGAAGTCCGGACTTAACGCCGGTTGATTTCTATGTCTGGAGTCACATGAAATACCTTGTTTACTACGTCTCGCCTGTGTCATTCGCGGAAGAACTCAAAACAGGAATTTTAAACTTAGCAAATGCGATGCGGAATAATTTGACTATTTCGGTAGATAAGTCATAACCCAAAAAAAGAATGCGACTTTGCGTACGCAATAGGGGAATTCACTTCAAGCAAAAACTTTAATTACTACTAAACTGTTACTGGTTCTAAATTTTATTTTAAATTTGTATTTTTTGTTTTATTTGCATTGGGTATTGTTTTTAATTAATTTTATGGAAATTTTAAAGAACGACCTTAAGTTTAGTTTGAATACGAATTTCCGCCTGCTTTCTTTGTGATCATTTTTTTTTCAGTTTCTTTGAAATGTGTTCCTTGTTGTTATGCATTGCTAGGGAGCTAAGAAAACGGTTGTTTTTAAAATAGTCTGCAAGCCAAGCCTCATAACTTGTTTTTCTTATTAAGGCATTTTAGTGGAAAACAATCTCGAAAAAGTATTGAAATAATATAATTTTTCGTCTCGCATTTTTAAATTTGGACCGATAGTTATTGTTTTAATATTGATAAAAAACCAGTGGTTAATCGTTTTTATAAATCAGAAGAATAAAATGAGATTTAAACTGATACTTTTTTTAAATAAATTTTTGATGTTGCATTTTTGATTTATTTTGAAAAATGCTAAAAAACATGATAACTGTTGCATAATACATATGGAGGTTAAAGTTATCGCAAATCCCTATCACCTCCTAACGGGAATACGTTGAATTACGAATAACCCTGTATAGTTTAGCCTCAAAAATAATGCGTGACCAATTTAGAAATTCGTTCATCCAATAAAATATAAAAGGGCTTAATTATTAAAATTGCTTTGGATCTGCGATATACTTGCAAGTCATTATTATTAGCAATACTAAAAATGACTTGCAAAATAGTCTTATTACATAGTTCTGTAATGACTTTAAGTATAGCAATGACATGTATTTTTTTAGCTGGTGGTAACCATAGTACAATCCGGATACAACGGCAATACTGCAGAGATCTGTAATCCATCGCTAGTCGTTGCTGTCTGCCAGTCTGTAGGCCTCTAGATAGCTAGATATACCTTGGCTGATCCCCAAACGCAACAAACCAAAAAGTTACACTGTGGTGGGTTTACCACCATGTACATATCGGTCACGCTCTAGTCCGATACAGATCCCTACCACTTCGCTTGATTACTGTATTATATACCAGCTGACCTCGGAACGCGACACGCCTAAACTTGTCACTATGTCGGGTGTTACACTTGGTGTATTGGTCACGAACAAGTCGCACACAATTGTCATGTACATCAATAATTTATACGTATATTATAAAAAAGATATTTTTGAAATTAATTTGTTTCAATAGTTACTCCTGCAGCCACCACGTAATAAATTAACCAATTTAGTTTGATATCTAAAATATCAAACTAAAACTCCATTTATACATCCATAGATGAAACAATCAATGAGCAAACAATCCATACTATCTCTTTTTTCGAAGATCACCCACTGGCTTTATACAACCATAATTCGACCGACCGTTACGTTTGTTAATGACTACGGTGCAGTTGTTTGGTGTCTTAGGACCTAACTAAGCACAGTCAGGGGAAGGCTGCAGCAATTCCAACGATAGTCCTACTCAGCTATAACCGGCTGCATGCGCACCACGCCAACAACAGCCCTGGAAGTTAATCTCAGTATATCACCATTAGATCTGTTTATACAATAGGAGGTCGCGGTATCAGCAGAACGAATGACAAATCTAGGACTGTGGGGTAATTCTGATGGACCACACATAAAAATCTTAAAGAATGCTATCATGTACGAACCTCTGATAGGCTCTCCGTGTGATAGGATCCTAAAGAAACATATTTTTGACAGAAATTACTCGATAAAATTGTGCGGAGAAAAACAGGACCAGTCCGGTATAAACGAGGTTCGCATATATACAGATGGTTCGAAAACTGATACAGGAACAGGCGCCGGGGTATTTTCCTGTTATCTAAACATTAAAATATCAATAGACCTAGGACCACACAGTTCCATCTTTCAATGTGAACGTGTAATCATTATTGTAGCGGCAAACGCGGTGCTGAACAGGAAAATAGAAAGCCAAAACATAAGAATTCTCTCCGACAGTACTGCAGTCTTACGAGCCCTGGAAAGTAAGACACACGAATCTGAGCTGATAAACGAGTATCACAAAGCACTGGAACGGGCTACAACTAACAACAAAGTAACCCTACATTGGATAAAAGGACACAGCGGATCACTGGGCAATGACGCAGCAGATGAACTAGCAAAGAGAGGTTCGAGCAATCTGCGGCTAGGTCCTCTACCCATACTGTCTCTGCTTTTCAGTCAGATTCACTGGTGGCTGCGTCGGAGGACAACAGATTCACATAAAAATCCATGGAAAACGAGTGAGTGTAGACAGTCGAGGGGTACACTGCCCATCCCTGAACCGCGTTTGTCGCGGCGACTTCTCAATCTTAATAAAAATGATCTACGTGATATGGTAGACACTATTACTGGCCATTGTTCACATAACAAACACCTTTATGTTCTAGGTGTCACTGACAACCCCATGTGCAGAGCATGCATGGAGGGTTAAGAAACCGCTACCCACGTAATCCTGGAATGCGCGAGAGTTGCAACCCAGCGGGCGGAAATCCTCAAAAACCAGAGTTCGCTTCGAGAAGCCTGTGAATGCTCCAGGAGGCTTCTGCGCTTCTGATCGGAGCTGGACTGGCTGGAATAGCCAGCCGGAATATCTACGCACAATGGACCTAGGAAGAATCTAAGTGCGGACAGATGTAGCGCACATAACATAACATATAACATAATCCATAATAACATAACATAGTCTAGCTATTCAAAGGGGGAACGCTGCCAGTATCTTCGGAACCTTGCCTAAAGGGACTCCTTTTCATAATATATTTTAATCTGTAGTATTGTTATTTTTTTTTTTTTTTTTTTTATTTATTTAAATGTATCAATTTTAGTGGCTTGTAATTTATAACCGTGAATTTCACAGTATAAAATAGGATGATATTATAATCCACATACAACAGATACGTTATAAATATATTTGAGTCCACATAATCCATACATAAAGCCAGCAGTCTTTGAAACGCCATTCCTTTTTTGTTGTTAATTCACGTACTAACTAATCTTACCTTTTAAAAAAATAGTGACATATAGCATCACAAATATAAACAAGTCTAGCAGTGCCCCACGGTTTCACCCGCGTATATTTTTTTTTTAATTTGATTTGATTGATAATTTATAATTCTTGAGTATGGACAATGTTTTTATCGGGCTACCAGATGCGTCACATCGCACGGTTAGACATTGATCTATTTCAAACCAGTTCTGTCAAAATTAAGGAAACTGTAACCATGCAATTTTTTAGCTAAATCCAAATAAAGTTATATAATTATATTACTACACTAGCTGTGCCCCACGGTTTCATCCGTTTTAATTTTGTACGAAAAATATCGCCAACGCCCCCGTGTAGGTAATTTTTTATACTTTGTGTCAAACTATCGACATTTTTATGAGAAATAAATTAATTTTTAAAATTATAATATAGCCTATGTTACTTGCTGATACTGTAGCTTCATATTGGTGAAAGAATTTTTAAAATTGCTCTAATAGTTATTATATTTATTCATTACAAACAAAAAATTAAATCTTCCTCTATATCATATTGGTATAGATAAAGGAAAATCACAAATACTTTCTATGATGCGAAAGTAGTACATGGGTGTACAACAATTTACCTTTGGCTAGGATTAACATTAATAATTTACCATAATTTGGACGTCCTGTGCGAAATTAGTCACAGATAGATCGCTACTAGTGACGATGAAACTTGGAATACCGGTTGATCGATGCATGTTGCTGACAACACGCTTTCATAGATATAGGATATCTGTATTCCTAGTAAATATTTAGTAAGAGAATTTAATTTCCTGTAGAATATTGAATACCATCATTACATTATTAGAATATACACTTTTGTAAATATATACTGTATACTGTTCAATGTTTTTATTCTTTATATGTTTTAGTATTTGAGCACAATCTCACCTGATGTTATGATTTAGCTGTAAGAACTAGAAAGGTCTTGATTCTCAAGTACATCTGCCAGAACACACCTATAGACATTTTGCATCAGATTTGAAGGAGTTATCTTCAACACTTAACCATGATGTTTTCCTTTCCATAATGCTTATCATTAAAGGTTTGAGAACGCGATGTTTGAATACACTACTAGATAGCACTGATTCACCCTTGCATTAGATATACAGATTTTGTAGGTTTCCGGGTCAATTCATTTAAATAAACGCCTTTTTGTCAGCAAGGAGATTATTAGACCTCTGCACACCTACACTACGAAACCATAGTAGCGAAACCGCTGTAATTACGCCATGACTTGTCAGTTATACGAAATTCGAAATGGAAGCGAACTTATATTAGCGAAACTAGCATTAATTCGTTAAAATTGATGTTAATTTCGCATAAAAACATTCATGATGTCAGAAATAGATCAATATTTGCCAGCTCATTCTAAAATATGTAAATAACGATATTGATGCGTATTGCTAAAAACATCTGCGCTCGCGTAATGTGCCACTGCTCGATTTGCAACGTAGTGTAGGGATGTTTCGCTAAGCTGAACAGTAATAGTAGTTTCGCTTTATTTATTTCGCGGCGGAGGTGTGCTAAAGGCCTTATAAAATAAAATAAGGATAAAGGTCACAAAATAGGTTACAGACTCCCTTTTAGCTTACATTTCATTCTATGAAAAAATACATTATTCCATAAGGAGCTATATTATCTACCTACATAGAATTAAATTATTACCAGCTCACTAAATAAAACAACACAACTTAAATAATTAATGTTACGTTTTGTTTTCAAACATTTGTACATTTGATTACTTAGCACTAAATTATAATGGTATTAGAACAACAAGCTAAGGACGAGGTTAATTTTGAATTATAATATACTTTAATATTCAAAATTTATACCTAACTATAACATATTAGAGTCTCGTAAAGTTTCTATTGCGTCATTAATATCAAAACGGTAATCACTCTTTTCGTGAAAAATTAGTAATTTCGCGTTGATTGAATTTTTAAACAGGCAAAGTCTGAAATGAAGAAAATACAGAGAAAACTTTACAATTTAAACTTTTGAATACGCTAAAACCTTCTTTAACTTTCAAAGAGGATGTCTTGAGTGCATAATAAATTGAAATGTTTTGGAAAATCTGTTTTCAGTTCCGAATCATGTAAAGCAAATTTTACTATCGAAAGGGTTATTATAGAGTGAATCATTGTGTAAATAATAGTGATATATGGAAGTTACTTCTTCTTTATACTTGCACTAAAATTTTTAATAGCTGTAAGCAACACACATACTGCAAATACTGAATAAAATAAAATTTTGGTTAATTCGATCGAGTTTCTTGCCAGTTATTCTCGATGACTGGAACATTTTTCGAACCGGTAATAATGTTTTAAAATTTATCAGCATAGAAATAAAACACTACCAATTTCTTCTTAGGACCTAAATTGAATTAATTATTGTTACTATATATTTTGTAGTTACTTCCTTCTTGTAAGTTTTTAGTAGCTATTTCCTCCTTATGAATAATAATTACTAAAAAACTAATAATTCACTTCTAGCCAAATTCTTTTAGAGTTATGAGAGCAAATCCAATGTTCATGATATATTTAGTATAGAAAAGCAATATTAAATTTTTTTTTCATTACACAAATACATACCTACTTAATACATATATTTTGAAATTCTTTTTGTGATGTACTAATCGTTGGTCCTGAATTACATGTCACGTTATGAAATGATGCAAATTTTTAGGTCTATGAAGAGAAATAATTTTCGATTGTGGCAGCAGCAATATACCGATTTGGGCCTAGCGATATAATATTGAAGTGCGAGTATGAGACACTATACTAACGCGATTACACCATTAAAAAGATTTTTTTTTATAATAAAGTATCAGGTAATACGCTCACGGATGAGGCGGCTAGTCTATTCCAATTGATGTAATAGAATATTAGGGTTATGTTACGATGAGACTGACATATGCCAATTGCATAAAAGCCTCTAAAAGTTAAAGTGAAAACTTCTTTAGCTACGTTGAGCGATTTTTAGTTGGGAAAAAACTTATGGGTTCACGTGCCCTTGGCGTCACCGACCTCGACATGCTCGTGACGTAATGCACTTGCATCAGATTAGCGACGCGTAGTTTAGCGGCCCGTGTACATGTATACGCATATACCTACACTAATACATTATATATACTAAACTGTATTATATGCGTGTTTGACTGTTTGGATGGGTAAAATCTTGTGATTTCGCGTCACCGACAGGTTCTGCAAGAGTTCACACTTCGATTGATTTAAAAATTCAAAAATAAGTTTTCATTTTTGTCGGCAGTCCGTATGACTATTGAGTTTCTTTAATGTAGTAAAATCAAATTGATACAATTAATCAAGTCATGTTGGAAATTCGTATCCTCGTTCATCGGAGGGTGTGCTTAAAAGCCACTTCATTTACTTTTTAATAAAACGCGCAATCCATCACGCCGAGACAGGTGAGAACGCAACTCAATGGTACGTCGATATCAAAGGTCAACATTTTATAAAAAATATATCCATTATACGACTATATACATATTTTATTAATTTATTATGAATGGAACGCGAAAATAAATTTTTTTGGGACAAAAATTTTAATTATTATTTTTCTAAAATTATTAAAGCACGTAATTTATAAGTAAGTAACGAGTTCATCAACTGTAACGTGAAGAGATATATATGCAGGTCAGTATGAAAGCAGTGACTGCCGATAGATTGCTGATCTCTCAATGGTCACCGTTCTTTTTAGATTATACTGTGCTGACCCATCAGGGACAGTGACGTCAAACTGCCGAGCAACTATAAAAAAGTACCTACATTAAATGTAACACACCTATTTCCAATTAGCTCTAATTGATAAGTATTGTAAATGGTAAGCTAGTTAGTTACACACATATTCTCACTGTATTCTCTGAGATGGTGTTACTAAATGTTTTGTTGCAATAAGTAATATATGAAACAAGTTATGAAGATAATAATGAATGTAGTTGTCAAAAAATTACTACCAGTACGTTTGTTCTATTGCAATAATTCACCTAAATCATAAAATATTAACTTATATAATGCAGTGGACAATAATTATATACTTAGAATAAAATAATTAAAAAAAAAGTGTTAACATAAATCTAACTTTTTTAAACCTCAATTTTTTTTAATCATTGTAGGCTTAGCGCTGTGTGATAATACCATCTGATCTTAAGGGACGATGTGACCCAAGATGGTAGCACGCTATGCTTAGTGGAAGATTGGTGCAGCTGCCAGAACACATCTGTTGGTGTATGGCGACAGATTTTAAACTTGAAGGTGTTATCTAGCCAACCAGGCATTAGAGAAAGCACTACCACTATGCTATTGTGTCATCGCGATGGTTTCCTTCACCAAAAGCTCAGGCTCATTGCCGGAATACGAATTCACGTCAATCGACACTGAGTCGCTACCAACTGAGCCATCATTGCTTCAACCATTCTTTACACTTGACCCCCTTACGTCACAAAAATGTACGTAAAATTACTATATATGCCATCCCCGGAGACAGAATTATTAAGTAATAAATCAAATTATAAATGTGAAATACGACAATCAAAACATTAATCAGTAGTATTAAAATAAATTATTTCGTCATCTCAAATCAGTTAACTTAGTCTCATTCCTAAATGACTCTACAGCAATGGAGACGTGCCCTGGAAAGCAATGAACAGCAGAAGCAAGACCGAATATATGGAATGCACCTTCAGCGGTGATACACGATTTATATCGAAGAAGATCTAATGCCAAAGGTATCACAGTTTAAATATCTCGGAGCGATGTTGATGGTAACATGAAAGCCAACATAAGCCGACGTCACCCACAGAGTCAACGTCTGGCTAAGATGAATAGCTCTCTCAGGCGTCCTCTGCGATACTGGAACGCCGGTCAAACTTAAGGCCTCCAAGACCTACAGTGATATACGATGCCGCATGCTAGGCCATCAAAAGGCGCATGAATAAAAACTACATGTGTCCTAGATGAAGATACTGAAATAGGCGGCAGGCGTAACAAGTCTTGACAAAGTGATATATGAATACATCAGTTAGAAAATTGAATCCATCATATTGATGAGACATCCTCAAAGCCACAAATGGTTCGGCAAACTACATGGTGTTCTACACTAACCCGTGACTTGGAACGAGCCCAACTTACAGGTCAGAAAATTCAGAACGAGGAGAGCCGACTCCAATAAGAAATAAATATTGTATACCTTATGCCCCTATACAATATTTTGCTATCTTGAAATAAAAAAACATTAACAGTACTTTTGTAATTTACACGAGTGACAGGTACAGCTTGTATTTGGTATTATATAAAAACACCTAAATTAATTTGAAATTTCCTTTTAGTTTTACCAATGTACATTTTAATGTACGAGAATGACACAAATCAATATATTGGTGAAATGAGAGTTTTCGTCCCCGACTGGATTGTAAGCACAATACTCTTGAAAAACCTCGTTATAATAACTTAGGTATATATAAACACAATGGTAGAATTCGACGATAAAAGGGCAAAGGTTACTTCTGTATTATTACATTATTTTCTGATTCCCATCATTTGCAGTACAAGTAATTTGTCATACATACCACTAGCCAGGAAAAAGTATTTAGTCTGAGTGTACTACCTATTTGCCCAATCGATTTAGAGTTCGTAATGTGTAATTATGTGAAGCCATTTCGAACAACAATATTAATTAAATACTACCAATATGTTTAATGGAAATATTCATTATTACACAATAAATAAATACAAAAAAATCATACAAAATATAAATCACATAAGTGACATACTTTACAATACCTATTTACCCATAATTACCTAATAAACGTTATTCACCATCAATATCTGTAATGTTGTTAACACTATAATGCAATGTAGGCAGATATAATGTAGTAATGTACTTAATCGGCCAACATTCTAGTTGACTACCTGAAGATCTCAGATTTGAAACTATAATAAAAAATTGAAATAACTTGTGTACGATTACGAATGTGAACCGATTTTATAAAAGCACTAAATATGCTCCAAGGTTTCACCAAAGTTAAATTTGTTCATCACCACCGCAGCACCGCCGAGTGCGTTGTTCTCACTTCCTACAGCTTACACTTACCTACAGCTTGCCACATTGATTGCCGTTCACGGTTACTGCTCCACTCCTTAGAGTCGTAGTACGAAATTACATAGCATATAACTTTCCCTAATAAATATATACAATACAATACACTTTATTGCACCCGAAACAAAAAAAAACATACATATATTATAACTATTTAAATTATGTGTACAGTTAGGCCACCTTATGCTTAGAGCGATTTCTTCCAGGCAACATTTAAAATAAATATATATAAATGGAAATAAATTTAAGATTAAAAAAAATAAATCAAACGGGTAGTTCCAGAGATTAGTGCGTTTAAACAATTAAAAAAACAATATATTATCAAATCAAATGCGAAATTTCTTTTTTTCCAAACCAGTTATCACGTATTTATTCTGCTTTTCTTCCACGAATTTACAAATTTATTATTAGTACAATACAATTTCCCTACTCAATATATTTACAGAAATCTCACTTAAATATAACAAGTGATATTACATTACGATCAATGTTGGTTGAAACCTTTAATATCGTTGATTACAACTCTATCTAGCAAATCTGCGATATGGGTCTTGTATTTCCTTTAGAAAACATACCGCTACGATATTTTCCGAGGAATTTAGTCGAGAACGCGTGGGTTTCTATCCTAAATGTAATAATCCCTTGGGTTAATGTTTAGTCTGATATACCATAGAGCTTCTGAAAGCACTACAAGCCTTTTCAAATCCAGAAATATCTTGTAGCATGTATTTGAGATTGAACTATCATAATTATTTTCAATATTTCTATAAAGACACAAGTAACTGTTATGAAATCTTATTAATTCGCTATTTCTCTATCGATGCGGTCATTATCCTTAATATTAAATGTCAGAAATGAATGTGAATATATTCAACCCTTTTATTTTTATAATTTAGCAATTTTCACGATATATACTTATCGCGTATAAAATTGGAATAATTGTGTGAACGTGCGCACCTGGTACTCTTGCATACTCAATAGGCATGGCTTACCATAAATTAATAGTAATTTAAATATAAAACGAAACATTTTCCAAAGAACTGTCTGTCGCCTACCGTTTTGTTCCGAAAATTCTTAATTTATTTCAAAGGAGAGTGCTGACCTAGAAAGCAGCTGGTCGCCAATATAACATTTAATAAAAGAGGAAAATATGATGTTATGCAGTCTGAAAAACTACGTACAAAGGATTTATGTTCACTAATTATAATTACTGGAGTAGGATTTATGAAAGATAGTTCATATTAATATTTGTAAACCAGAATAGGTAAAAACTTGAATTCTTTGGTAGTGAAGTTACCACGGTTTAGTATACTTGTGGATGAGACAAAAAGATAATGTGCTTAATCTTCACTTATGCGGAATACCTAATAAATAACTAATAAGTTATGCCTAAAAAATATGGTCTTATTAACAGTGTCAACAACGTAAGTATGTGAAATTTACTTAAATAAAAAAAAACTCACTAATTCTAAAAAAAAAATTGTCAAATACAAATTTCATTAAATATTATAATAAACATATTATTTACTTTTGTTATAGAAAAAGAAATAAAGGCGATTAGTTTTTATGTAGCTTTCGTCTTTGAAAACATTGAAGTAAGTAGCAAGTTTTCCTCAAAATTTTATAAAGGAAGTTCGTTTATTCTCGAATGAGATTTAGCCGAATATGTTATGATGTCTTTTAGATAGACAAATCCAGGTATCAACACAACCTTCTCGTTTCAATTAAACGTTGATATATTGGACACCTGTAAACATTTATAAGAACTCAAAACTGAAATATGATAATAGTATGTATTAAAAGAAGTATTTAAGTATTATAGTAACTAGGAAGGACTCTAGGACAATTTAGAGTAGAAGGACGCAAACTATATCATTTCTAAATCCACAATGTAGCGGATTATGTCCTTTTCTTTATTACTCTCCTTACAAGTAGGAATAGCAAAACTGAACTCTCATAAGTGATATAATTGTAAATTTAAATATTGCTTATCCTTTACCTAATATTCAATATATATATTCATAAATAAAACTGACCAAACTCACTAAACAATGAACAAACAATTTTATTGAAACATGCGTAACAGATAAATCAATAAATCCAACGTATTTCTTCATTAAAAACACGATTAATTTAAACGGATTACGAAACATTAAAAATTAAAACAATTTCAATGGCTTCCGATGATTTATTTAAATATTGTCTGAAGTCAACAAACCTTTCATTAATTTTTTTCGTATTTACACTTAGTTGTATATTACGTAAGATATATTTACATGTTGAATACAGAGATTTACATGTACTGGTATACAATTTATTTACAGTTTTGAACGATACAAACTTTCCTCACATACGCAATCATTCTATAGATATTATTTATTGATTCCCGCGACACTTATAAATTTAGAAAATATTTGTCTTTGATTCAACCTAGTTATCTATCCTTGATAAAACCAAAAAGCATCAAAGCATAACGCTTTGGGGAACTTTTTTTCATCCAACCTGCGAACGATTTCGATTACTTTTAATTTATTTTATATATGGCATATTTGGCAGTACATCTTGCCTTCGTCGATGGTGAGTACCGTGATGCCTTAAATGTATTAATGCCTCTCTCATTTTCTGTTCCCTTAAACGTCGTATATAATTTTCGTCAATTGTATGTTTATTTTCATCCATTCCCTTATCAATTTTCTCACTGTCTTTGAACAATACACACCACAACGACTTATCCCTGTTATCCCACAACAATGACTTCGTATACTCTTTTAATCTCCTGCTATTTTCCTCGACGCGTCTCATGGCTATTTCTATCTTAATCAAGTCCTTGTAATGATCTGATACCGGCGATGACGACGAGATATTATTGCCGTCGCTCCTAACGCTTATATTAATTCTCGACAAGTAATAATTTTCATATTGTCCGACATTTGCTCTCGTTCGTAATAACCATATCACACTGGCGATGAAAGTGCACGTCACTATGAAAGTTAATATGAGGAGAGTCAGTCGGAATACAGTTCTCGGTGACGCACAACTCATATCACTAATTGTTTTTGTTTGCCGACGCACTCTGGTTGAACGTACATAACGCGCCGGCGTAGCACTGATTGCTACGTTCCCCTACGGGCGTCAACCCACTCTGAAATATCGCTACGGACTGCCGCTACGGATAGAGTAGACGTTGCACGTAGCGTCTGTTTATCTCGCTTGTAATTTGCAGTCCAAAGCTGCTGTATCCAAGCTACGGATGCTTTCAAATCTCTTTGTTCGCTCTTTCTTTGCACTTTTGTGCAATCATTGTGCTGGAATATTTAAAATTCGTAAATATGCCAGAGGCGTAGTTACTCCCTGTATGTTTTACCCCACTTTTACTATAAAAAGCATTTTTAATGAATAATCTTTAGCAAAACATATTTAACCAATATGTACTTGGTGACCATAGCTCATGTTGTTGGTAGTAGTAGCTCGTCATTTAGTAAAAATACTGCTGGGATATTGTCACTGTTATAATTTTTTTATTTAAGACATCCGAGCATATACACTTTTGCAGTCCTATCAACCAGGACCACATATACATAACATATATGCTAGATATTATTACGTAAAACTGTAATTTGATCCGCAAGTATACCAAATTCTCACTAAGAAAAAACTGTTCGAATATTCTCCAAAATAATCAATTATATTACGTTGGCAAATGTAGGTCGTAGTGACTGGTTAAAACCGTAATTTGCCTAGAAGGCGTCAACGATAACAATCTCATTGCAATTATTGGGCTGCCCTCGAGTAGAAAGTTATTTAACCAAATAGCTGTGTAAATACACCACGACGCCATTTGTATTCAGTACGGTGACTCAATTAAGGGATTATAATATTATTTCGATATTGCATCATGTTCTTAAGAAGTAATATTAAAATCTCCATGAAAGCAAGCAAATAGCTGTGTGTTAATCTGTAATTTGAAAAGTATAAATTGACGATAAAATGTTAACGTTTATAGATTAACGATTGATCAAAATATCACCAATTTTAAATATAGGCAAAAATGATGAACGCTAAGCCTACAAAGGGAGCTTGCCTTCAAATGCAGCTAGCTATCGGAATACACCAATAACTGGTTGGCGATAGATTTTCAATTTGAACGTGGTGACTAGCATGGCAAGCTTTAATCAATGCCGTATCACCACCCTATCTTTTCATCGTGATATTTTTCATTTCCAAAAGGTATGAATTATTCTAGGATTTGAACCCACATCGACTGATGTTTTATCTGATAGTGCTATTACCAAGCCACCATCGGTTCAAACTTGAATAATAAGTTACAATTTTGTTGATTGAATAAAAGTACGATTGAACCGACATCTGTTTGGATTTCGGAAATTTGTTTCTTGTTAGTCTAGCAAAAACAAAGATATCTATTTATCTGTATATTTTCGTTATAAAACACGTTGTCACTATAAGTGACCTAACAAAACACGCCAATTTTTTTTTCAATAAAATGAAAGCTTAATAAATGAACTTATGAATAAACGACTAGCTGTACCCCACGGCCTCACCCATGTTAATTTTATACGACAAACATCGCCAACACACACGTGTAAGCCATCATAATCACAGAACATACCACTTCCCGCAAGGATAAATTATTTTAATTTTCCATTATCTCCTAAACTATTTGTCCAAATAACATGTTATAAAGGGCGAAGTTTAACTTCATATAATTGTCTTTATAATGAAGATGCTCTTGTTCGTAAGGATTAATATACCACGCTTAAAAGTAATGCTTATAAATCACTTTTTAATTTTCAACAACTCTTTGTCACAAAATACCTTATTGTGGTTTATATATAAGAAATAGGCATATGCTATCGCTGGCTTTTTTTTAGATATAGTAAGGTCAATATTTTTGACAATATTTTATTTCCATATCATTAAGGATTACACCAGCGCAAGCGGATAAAGCAGTTCGGGAGGGCCTCGACTTTCGATTTACGTAACAAAAATCAATATTTAAGGCTATTTGAGAGTTCTAGTCTAAAGATTGATAGCCTTATACTATTTCTCGTGAATTTGGCTATCATATACTTAAAAGAATTTTTGAAATCCGACTGGTAGTTCCAGAGTTTAGCGTGTTTAAACAAACAAACAAACAAACTTTTCCGCTTTATTATATTAGTATAGATTTACTACAACCCGAAAAAGGTTGTAAGGCGGAAGATTTTTTTTGCAGTAAAATCAAAGCTTTATAAACGATTTATTTATAAAACGTGGGCTGACCCGCTACAAGGTGAACCGACGACCTGGTGATGGTTCATTGTAGGCTCCCCTTTAACTAACTTTACTAACTATAGCTATGTTATACAGTGTACGTCTTTCAACTGAAATAATGATGACGATGCATTTTACAATTTTGCAAGCATATACCGGGATTTTAGCAACGCATTGTACTTTATATAATACAAATTGAACCACTCTATATACCAACATGATATTTTCATAATTTGCCGTTTACATACTATACCACACTTTAGCCTCACATTATCTAGTAATCTAAGAAACATATAAATCAATTTAACTTTTTATTCTAATAGGAATATAATTATATCTTAAGCTCGTTCACCGAAACATTCAACGAAAAAAAAAACCATAATTTTCAATCAGCAATCATTTTTAGTATTTAGCGGGATCTTGATCTGCCATGTTCTGGTTTATTTTAATTCATAAACTCACGATTTTCACCCTATATTATATAATATTGGTGGCATTTTTCATGATAATATATAGTCTGATTATTATTCACAAATAATAACTAGAAGCATGCTTTTCAAGTTACTTTTCCCTGGGCAGTTTTAGCAAGGGAGCCACCATCTTGTTGAACTCTGTAAATTAGATTGACATTGGCATAATTATGTTGGTTGTGTTGGTTAACACACATTACCATTAAATAAGAAAATTAAGGTACTCATTGTATAAACTACTGGCTGGCCCGCGCAACTTCGTGTACATCATGTAAGAGAAAGAGAGAGAAAAGGTTATAGAGAGTGGGTCGTCGTAGGCACTTTGTTTTTATTCTGCATAATATAAATGCGCTCGCGGTATCTGACCATAATTTTGCTGCCGAATTATTTTAAGTCTTTAATATCTCCTAAGATATTTATTTAAATTAATTACTCTAAAGGGAAATTTCGTTCAAATTAAATATTTAATGATGAATAACGTATTTATTTTGATAACCATTAATACCATGTATATAAAAATATATACATATAATTTATTTTTTTAGAACAAATTTTTTACGATAAAAAAGGTTATATTGAGTAAACCTTCAAAGATAGCTATATGCTATCATGGACTTTTTTTTAGAACTTTTAAAGTGAAATAATTTTGTTCCACGTAATTGTTGCGTAACTTTACCAGCGAACGCAATGGAAGCTCTCAAAGAAATAGAAGTTGCCCGTTTTTCCAACATTTTTCATTGATGCTCCGTTTCTATTGATCATAGCGTGATGTTATATAGCATATACCCTTCCTAAATAAATGTTATATCTAACACTGCAATATTTTTTCATTCGAATAAGTAGTTCCTGAGATTAACATGTTCAACCAAATAAACATATAAACAAACAAACAAACTCTTCAGCTTAATAATATTAGTATAGGTTTGAAAAAAATTATTTAATGATTACATAAAACAGATGGATCTGTCCAAATTATTTGCATATTTAATCGTGGCTTATTCAGTTTAATATACACACTAAATGCCATTATCCCAGCTTACCATGTTTGCACAGTAATTACATTTCGATGGATAAACTAAACTATTTTCGTAAGAATTGCACTATAATAGATATCAGTAAGAACAGTTCGTGTTCCACTATTTTTGGACTAATATTTTAATTTGAAATCAACCGAATATATGACGTAACTTAATTTCATAATTCATTCCATTTATTACTACGTGAAACGGCAAAATTGTTATTTGTGATTGTTGAATATAATACCAATTATACATAAGTAGAGAGAAGTACTTCATTAATTATAATAGTTTATAGAGAACACGGAAACAGTTCTCACATTCATTATCCAAATTAAATGCAAAATAACTTTAAACAAAGTTGCGAAACACAGTCTGTTGAACAGAACGAACGAACGGAAGAAAAAAATATTTAGTTTTCCACCTTGTGGAGAGGAGTTCCAAAGAGAAGCAATAATTACGTTGCCATCCTTATAACGAGGTAGTTAAGATGTTTTTATTATAATTTTAAGTGTATATTTTTTACAAATATTGAATTCATTTAGTATTGTGTAAATTAAAGTGGATAATAAAGATTTTACAATATGTTTCAATTCAATTTCTGCGGAGGTTAATATATAAATATATTGTTAGTGACCCGCCTAACTTCGCACGGGTGCAATTTACATAGTGATGTAATTTATTTTTAAAAAAGCATGTTCGATTGATTGAGATTAGTATTGATAATAGTTACGAAAAGTCGCGCTTAGCTCGCGGTGCACAATTCGGGCCAATTGTTTCGCTGCAAATGATTTACTTGGTTGCACTTAATTTTGAATCCGCGATATCTTCTACGGTTTTAATTAAAATGATGTATGATATTGTTACGACCTGGTACAATCCGATTGGGAAGAGAGAGAATCCTGTTCCAGAAATATCTCGAAACAACTTTATAATTCTCAGTAATTCGAAATAATGTTCGAGTCGTAAAACAACCGTGGCGTGTGTTTGTGTAAACATCACTGTTTACACACACATGTATAGGGCTTGTCGCCTCGATTACGTCATCGAGTAGGCATAGCAACTAAACGTCGAGAAAGATAGTGATGATTCACGATTTTTCTACGATCGTTTAGTGTAGGTATTTAAGCGGCTCAGGCGCGGCGCCGGAGTTCAGTTTGGAATTACAAAGCGATAAAAGAAGCGAAACCACAGTGAAATAAATATTAGTGTTGTGAATTCGTGTATTTTGCAACTGAGTGGAGTTCGAATAAAACTTCTTCACGTCACCATCAGCATTTTTATTACCCACAGGTGTAACAATATGTATGTATGATAATGTAAATGATATGATTAACGTACATTAAATGCATTTACTACCATTTTATCTGGATAAATATCAATACTGAATTGGAGAAAATAGCTTGGCAAATAACCTAATGTATTCAGTAAGTATGTATTAATGTATTATATTGAAGATACAAACGGTTACTGTGGTTCAGAAGAAGTAAGCGGACAACCGGACAGACATGAATACCGAGTTTATTTTATACTATATACTGATTGACCAGACCGTGTCTCGACCTCCATGCAAATAGTGATAAACTTGTCGCAATCACACTTTTTTAATCTGTCGCGTTTCAGGATCGGTCTGTGTACATTCAGCTGTCGAGAGGCTTGCAGACCAGTATGATAACGACGACTTAGTGATGGATTGCTGATCTCTCGGTGGTCACCGTTGTTTTTAGATTTTACTCTGCTTACCATCAGGTACAGTGCCGTAACTTTGGCCTTCTACTATACAAATAAAATAAAATACACACTTATGCGGTTTATATAAACAAATTGTTGAAGACGTGGTGTGTGGTCTAAAAATTATTTTAAAATATACCATTTCCATTTCTTTATTTTCTCGATGACAGCTTCTGTGAAAACTTGAACGAGCGTCTTTTTTACATTATTTATGCATTATTTTACAAAAATATGACGATACACACGTTTTAGGTTACTAGGTTATAGAAACTAATAGGGATGGAGCTATATCGATAAACGTAACACGATAACAGACCCGATATTTTTTTACAAAATGTAAGAAACTAAACTACTGCCGGATACTTTTGTAGAAATTTATTAACTAATATTATATTTCATTACAAGATGTTACACGTATTAATTCTTGATTGATAATTCCAAGTTCTTAAACAATTTTGAAGCTGTTGTAAAATAAGTAGGTATAGATAGGTATTCTACAATGAAGCGAAATAATTATAACGATAGGTAATCTTTATTTATTTATTTTAATCAAAATCTGATGAATCGTCACTGTCACTCGATGGTTATTACTTATTTGGTCACAACACTACAACTGTCCAATTAGAACTGTCATCGAGATAATAAAAAAATGGAAATAGTAAAGTAATACAATATTAATATTTTTACATTACATTATATGATATACCAGCTGGTATCTGCGACTTCGTCTGCGTAAAATAAAGACATTTAAGCAGGGAATATTTTATTATATCCCTTGTGTAAGCATGTCTCGGCTACTTTTACTTAAGTACATAATACGAAGCAAGCTATCTCTCTTACAAATATTGAAAAAAAAAAATTGTAATCATCCCCTATTGAACCGCCTTGGGAGATGGTTTGATCATGGTTATGATGAGAGATGGAAAAACGTGAAATACTCTTAAATTCTTACCACGCATACTTACGCATAAATATTAATTTTGTTATCCCTAATTAACTTTCATTCCCTATTTTAACCCTTCAAGTTTTATTTTCACGACAATAGGTAGCCTATGTTCTTCCCTAAGGTCCACTCTATCTGTATACCAAAATTCACGAAATTGGTTCAGCAGTTTAGGCATGTAACCGTAAGAGACAGACAAACAGAGTTACTTTCGCATTAAGAATATATTAGAATGGGAGTATGAACATAATATATTACATACATTACATATAACCTCTACTTGTAACAGTATAATTCTGTAGGCATATCGAATAGTTGTCAAGTTTAGCTGTCTACCACTCAGGGGACGTGTTTACTGTCGACCTAAATTATCACTGTATATAATGCCCGGGCATTGTGTTCGCTTATGTTACCGTGTTTGAGGAACAAGATTATGTAGTGTCGCGATTCAGAAATAAAGTCGGTTATAAGCGCCTACATGAACGTGATTTAATAATTTGCAATATATTTTATTTCAGTCATTCGATTATGAACATAATTCAATTATCTATAACCGTTTCTTTTATAAAATTACCTTAACAGTCAATTGTTCGATTGGAAACTCTTATAATATTATGAATCAAAATCAAAAATGTTTTATTTAATTTGTGTGAATTCTACGAATGTGAACACACTATCACCGGTTCGGAAAACATCGTAGTCATCGAGAAAACTCGGCAAGTAACTCGATCGGGTATATCAATTTTTATTTTTTAAGTTTTTGTTTTGTTTACTGTTATTATAATTTTCAGTGGATGTACAGAGAGGGAATTACTTCCAGACATCACCGCCATTCACGTAATGATCCATCCTGTAATAACTTTTCCACAATAAAACTTGATTAACAGGATTAATGAACTTATTATCGGGCAAATCGGTAATGTGCTTAGGATATCTATTATAGATCCTAAAACAATAACCTAAAAAAATATAATTTTGTTTTTCTAAGTCTAAAAGATGGTATTATAGTCCAGTCAATTAGGCTAAAAAATGAGATCAACCTCGGAATGAAACACAATAAGATTAACATTTTATAAACCTTTATTTTGTAATTCTAAATGTGGTCTCAAAAGTCTCATAAGGTTACGTGTGATCGTTCTTAGATATTCAAGGTCCAGAGGTCACGAAAACCAGTGTTTTAGAAATATCTCGCTTCCTTTGCCTCAAATCGCATATGCAATCATTATAAAAGTTGTAGAGTACAAGATACTCTACAAATTTCGTCTTTAATTTATTTTAATATATTTTATGTCTAGTATTAAAATTGTTGCTATCATTTACAAGTTCAACATTACCAAATTTTTCCGAACGTTTTTACAATTTTCCGATCATATAAAGCATTGGAAGAGCTCAGCTCATTTATTTTAACGTTATAGATTTAGCGTTGTGGGTACAATCTCAACTGATCTTAAGTGACGATGTGGCCCAAGATGGTAGCACGCTAAGCCTAGTGGAAGACTGGCTCTCAAATGCAGCTGCCGGAACATTTAATATTTATTCTTGATGGACTTATATTCCGCTGATTCCGAAAGCACATTCAGTGGGTATATAGATTTTTTAAACTGTCAGTATACTCGAATATACATTACGTACAAACTAGTTAACAAATTATGATCAGGTTTTTACTGAAGTCCTATAAGTATCATGCGCTATTTATCATTATCCTATCCTTATGGGATTCAAATTTCAAATAATAGTCATAACTGTTTATACCACGAATTTAAATAACCTTGTTACCTTCTTCATAACAATATTCAAACAGCACAATGAAAACTAAAAGAAAAAAGACATAATTATATGCAACACAAAATACTAAAGTGAGCCACAATTACTGATATTTACCGTACGTATGGTCGTCGCAATACAGTCGAACTTGACAATCTAGTTGAGATAGAACATGTTACTATAATAGAATTGGCCCGACCTGAGTTATCTATCATAATTATTGATCTTGCAAATTTAGCATTCTATAATAGGCGATATAACATACGTCAATACGTCGCATACTAGATACAACAGCGAGTATAGGTCGATCAAATATGCAAGCACTCTGGATACGAATGTGCTCCACACTCGTTTGACCCAGCTATACCCGAATTTATTTTATTTAGTTTGTGAATCGTACTACGACCCGTACCGTTTCAATGCTCTCTCGTAAAAATACTAGTCTGAAATCGACGCACACGTCCCAGTAGTGCGAAAGAATGAATGTGGTGCAGCCTCTCATGGTTACGTAAAATAAATTTTGAAAACAGAATTTTTAGTACAATATTTTATAAAAAGTAATTTGTTGGTTTTATTTCAAAGTCCATACAGTCCAATTTTATTGTATTCTATGAGTTTTATTACTTATAAGAATAATGTTAACTGTTTTATTAAATAATATTTTTTATTATATTTTCATGTACTTGTTACATGGATAGTGAACTAACGACGCATACAAATGCTATAAGTTCAAATCATCACCCGTATATCTAAAAAAATAGACATAACATGCTTTCATGCATAACAACAATATACATCCACTTAAAACCAGAATTTAATACGCAGCAATATATAAAAGCACTAAGCACAATGGCACATATTACAATTAAACTGCGATAACATAATTATTAATACACCACATTTTGGGTCACATAGCGTCGAGCGGCGTACTTTATTATACAAAACGCAAATAAGGAAATGCCCGCATCATTGTAACTTGCCCCAACCATTTGTCATTTAACAAAGGTTCATATTTCTACTAAAATAGGCAGGGCCAAGACGTTTCTAACAATTACCATTAAACAGAAGGAACCTAAAATAGTAAGTAGAAATATATAATGATTTGTATGTTTTTTTTTGTTTTTAGTATTTACTTTTTTGATTGAATAGATACTGAAGTAGATTGAGATGTCGTGTGACATACTGCTCGTCCTCACCAGTCTTTACTTGTACGTCGTATAATGTGTTAAACAGTGACGAAATCATCTTGAAATTAATCACGTTAATCAAACACATAACGCGTTTTTTTTTTAAATATTAGCTCGACAAATTAACGGTAGGTACTGTCCCTGTTCTTACCACAGTACAATCCAAACACAATGGCGACCACCGAAAATTGGCAATCAATTCACAGTCGTCACTGTCATTAATGTTTTAATATCTCTTCACGTACCTACATAACATTTAGCTTTCTCCTCTTGACGATATCGAGCGAATATATGGTCTAGATACCTTACAAGTTCGCATAGACTTCGGGTAGCAATTGTGTCAATGGAGAATGCTCTGAGAAATTTTTCGATATGGTGACCTCATTACCGTTCCAAACTCACACCTTCCAACATCGGGTGGCTGCTCATCCTCACACTCTAAAACCTAGCCGAAAAAGACAACAGTAAAATTCTCTAGAACCTTCCTGTATCGTACGCTAGGGTTGTGGAATTAATTACCCAGCTCAGTTTTCCCTCGAGCGCCTTCAAAATGTGATCGAAATATAGAGTCCAAGGTCGGCAACATGGCTGTAACGCCCCTGGTGTTGCAGTTGCCCATAGGCGACGGTAACCATTCACCATCAGGTAGGCCGTGTGCCTGTTTGCGCCCTTTGCATTAAAAAAGGTAAAAACCACCACATGATAGATCAAGATCTCGTAAAAAATTCTGTTTTATCCTTATCGATTTAATTTAAATTTCTTATCATCTCTTAACCTATTTATCAACTTTTTGTTAGCGATTTATTTGTACTTGTATTTCTAAAATAGCTTTAAAAGTATTGATTTCTCGGATAATATTTTTTTTAAATTAATTTTATAAATCCGTAAATGTGACGGCAAGTTTACAATTTAACTTATTGTCCTAAAGTCACGACCACGCTGTATATCATAAATAATGCTGTGAAAAGTCGTTAATTACTTTTAATAACTATTGTAGGTTGAATTATAGACTTCATAGCTTAATAATTGGACTCGTGTAATGTGAGAACTTATTTTAAAAAAACCAAACGTGAATATTTAATGTTAAAAACAGTAATCATTGATCGGGTGGTATGTCAAAAATTCATTAAAACAAAAGTCTCCGTATATAGTACAAAGTACTATGTGCATAAAGTATACCTCACGGTGATAATTGTGTTTTTGTTTGTTTATTTTGTTTATCTTTATGTTGACATCAAGCATTTAGATCGTGGAACAGACAATGTCGGGTACAAAGTGGTACATTATGAATATTTAAAATGACCATTGAATAATAAATTAATTATTAAGTATTTACGCAGTAGAACACGTAAAAGTGAATTACAAATCACCTAAGAAGTTTACACGTGTTAATGAAAACTATCCGTTAATCCCTATGATCTGGCTTAACTATATAAGCTATTCCAATGCAGTTTTTTTTTCTCTTTGCTCTTTCATCCATCTTGTGCAATTCACTGTTTCATTTTGCAGAGACGTTTGCATTGATGTTGTGTTTAGTTTTTAAAATAAGTCTACACCACGATGTTTATGTATGTATATACTTTGTTATTATTTTTGATTTATATTTTTGTGTTCACACATTTTTTTTTAATATTTACACCTACTTACAATTTTTTTCATAATACCTAGTTAATCTAAAAAATATATGGCAGACATAGACTTCCTCCCGAGTTAGCTGGAAGAAAATTCCTAGTGGCATTAAGTATTTGTTCATTGGTACGTAGTTATACTTTTTCGTTCGTACAAAAAATTGCAAGTGTTCATTCATTTATACCCCATCGATTATCGGTTCTTCGATAAATTCGAACCTCAACACTACTACAATTATAGTACATTATTTTAGCTATAACAACAAATTTCGTTCTCTGACATTTTCCACCAACACTCCGATCATAGCACTCTCCATAGATTCTTGAGTAACTTTAAATTTATGAACCAGTCCAAAATAAGTGTTGAAGGTTTGTCAGCGGCTTGACGATTTCTAATAATCACGAAAACAATAGAATACTGTATAAAAAATACTCAGTCATTGAGGACTACTGACAGAAGTTGAACAAGCTTAATCCTTTCCCTTCCACATTCAAATCTCCCGACATTGAGCCGCGGACAGCGCCACGCGCGACCGCGCATCACAAGACTCACTCGCGCCCTCTAGCGTGAGAAAAACAATCATTGGATGGCGGTTAAAATTCATACCAAACACCAATTTATCCTACCAGCTGTAACATAAATTGTGGTCCGTTTCGAGCGCGAATTCCTATGGAATTATTAGTTTTAACCTTGTCAAATAGCAATTGTTTTTCCTTATAGTCGACTATACGGATACATTGATTATCTTAACTTAGCAGCATAATTATATTCACTTTTTTTATATATCTAATTTATCTTTTCTATATATAAATTCATCATATATAATTATATACACATATATTTATAGACATATACATATATATGTAACTATAAACATATATTATCTACATAAATATTCAATTTTTACATTATAATCGTACATTTCTAAGTTTATTTAGATTTACCCTACCAGTGTTACGTTAATATTGAAGTAATTACAACTATGGAGAATAAACTGAAAATTCTCATATCGCAGCGTGAATATGTATTTCGGGCGATGCAAATCCTTTTCGATTTATCTAACGAGATGATTAAAGATCGATCAAAGGTTTCGGCGTTCAAGTTTACATTCAATTCGCTAAGTGTTTATTCAAGTTAACGAAAAAATACAATCATTACAATTAAGTTTAAATCCTGAGCAGGATATCGATCAATCATCGATCAGCGCGTTTGATGATTTGTACTACGCAGTAATTAGCGCCGCCGACCAGCAGTTATCAGTTCAACCGAACCCTTGCGGGAGCACCGGCGTCACCGGGTCGGAAACTCTTTTATGGTCCGACACCGGGTGTTCAGTGAACGCGCGTCTACCTAAACTCGAGTTACCCAAGTTCGATAGTAACATAGAAAACTGGCAAACATTTTATGATACGTTTAAAACACTCATTCACGAAAATAATTCTATATCTCCAATAGAAAAATTCCACTACCTTATTAGTTGTTTATCCGGACCGGCCTTGTCTCTTGTGAAAGGGGTTCCGGTAACTTCTGATAGTTATGAAATAGTTTTTGATGCATTGATTGAACGATATCAAAACAAACGTGTTTTAGCCATTACATATTTGGATAAAATCCTAAATTATCCAATACTGAACATGAGTAACTTTAAGGATTTACAAGCGTTAACAAATATATTTTATGAATCTAATCAGGCCCTGAAAACTTTAAATATTGAAAATTTAGGAGAATTTATTTTATTTTATTTAGCATCGCGAGCACTCGACACAGACACGCGTCATCGTTTTGGAACTCAAAATGTTTCACAACTACCTACCTTCTCGGCATTATTAAAGTTTCTTCAAGACTACGTAAAGGTCTTAGAAACCAGCCAATTATCTTCAGCTAATCTATTACCTACTCGGACCTTTGACGAAAAAAAACCTGCGCCAACTAATCGGCAATCTAGCAGCGTATCAAAACGCTCATCTTATCTTGTTAAATCTAGCCCACAAACATCCTTTAAATGTGTATGTTGTGGCGAGCACACTCAATTTATAAGTGTCCCAACTTTCAGTCTTTGAATGCTAATTCCAGACTATCATTGATTGAAAATAAAAATCTTTGTAAAAACTGTTTACGGGGTAATCATGTAACAAATCAATGTAAATCACAAGTGAGTTGTCTACAATGCGGTTCGCGTCATAATACTTGACTGCACACTGAGCGAGCACAATCAAACTCTGTTACCACTACCCAAGCTAGTACCAGTGTTCACGTAGGGAGCAGCCGGGGTATAGTACTGCTAGGTACATGTGAAGTGCGCCTGTACAACGCTACTACCGGCACCGAGCATACGGTACGAGCACTACTAGATAGCGGCGCACAGGCTTTCTTTATTACTACTGCCTGCGCACGTAAACTTGGCTTAAAGCTCCGCCGCTGCAATCTTACTGTAGCCGGACTAGGACAAAATACCGTGTTTCAGGTCAAGGGTGAAACTGAGTGCGTACTGCGACCTCTCGATGGTGATCTTCCGCAGTTCACTATAAAGCCGATCGTGTTAGACAATATCACAACCCACATGCCCTGTACTAAACTACCTTTTATATTGAGAGAACGATGTAAACATTTAACATTAGCAGATAGCAGTTTTGATTGCCCAGCTGAAATCCACTTATTGATTGGGGCTGAATTCTTTCATGAAGTATATGATGAGCAACGTATTCAGCTAGGGCCCGGCCTTCCGGCAGCTTTGCATAGCGTATTTGGTTGGGTACTCGATACGGACAGTTCCAGACCACCTCCTATTACCGCCTCATTACTAGCCTCTACCTGTACACTCGAGGACCAGGTGAAGCAATTCTAGGAAGTCGAAGAACCACCACGCACACGTATCCGCGTTCCCGAGGATGAGCTTTGTGAGCGTTTATACTCCAACCTTACATATCGTGAGCCTAATGGTCGTTACGTCGTTCCAATCCTCCTGAAAGACCGCAACGCTGATCTAAGTGAATCATACACGCGTTGCTTGTCACGGCTAATTAATCTGGAGAAAAAATTAAGCAAACAGAGTCAATTGAAAGACGATTATATAGATTTTATGCGCGAGTATGAAAATTTAAATCATATGAATCTTATATGTCAACCTACCCTACAACCGGGTAACCGGTACCTTATCCCGCATCATTGTGTCATCAACCCTTTGAGCACGACAACTAAGCTGCGCGTTGTTTTTGATGCAAGTTGCAAGACCACTAACGGTCAGTCTTTAAATGACATAGTGTTTACCGGGCCTAAACTTCAAGTTGACATCATCGATATCATAACTAGCTTTCGACTACACGCAGTGGTATTTACGTGTGACATATCAAAAATGTATCAGCAGATCCTAATCAGACCAGAGGATCGTTGCTATCAACATATATTAAGGCGCGAATCTCCCAGTGATCCAGTTCAAGAATACGAACTCTCGACTGTCACATATGGAGTCAGCAGTTCACCTTATCTCGCCATACGTACTCTCCATCAAGTTGCTGCTGATCATGGCACTGAATATCCACGCGCTTCCCAGGCGCTCCTCTATGAAACCTTTATCGACGATATCACGACTGGGGCGCCCTCTGTACAAGAAGCAATCGAATTAAAAGATCAACTTGTAAAACTTTTAGGTTATGCTCAATTAGAACTTCGGAAATGGAGCAGTAATTCGGAACGTTTTCTAAAAACCCTACCGGCTGACCATTGTCAATCTCCAAAACTATTCTCTGAAGTAACCAACACATCCTCCCTTAAAATCTTGGGTGTTCAATATGATCCGACGGGTGATAACTTTACTTACTCATACCGGCCTATCGTCGATACAGAATATTCGAAACGTTCTATCCTATCAAACGTTGCTCGTATATTTGACCCTTTAGGATGGTTAACACCAGTCATACTCAAAGCGAAACTACTCCTTCAAGATTTATGGCGACTTAAACTTTCTTGGGACGAATCCGTGCCAAGGGACATCTCTGACAACTGGCGAGATTTCATCTCCGATCTAAATAATTTAGAACATATTCAAATACCCCGTCATGTTATACCTTCTAAGGCCATAGAATTCCAACTGATAGGATTCTGCGATGGCTCAACAAAAGCATAGGAATGTTCTGTGTATCTCCGTTCTATTACTTCTCATAAAGTTCATATACATCTTTTGATAGCGAAGTCTAAGGTAGCTCCGTTAAAAGTCTTGAAAGTGAATCGTTTAGAACTATGTGGAGCGGTTCTCCTCTCAAAGGTAATCAATCTTATTCACACGTTACTTACAAAAACCATAAATATAAGTCAAACTTTTTATTTACGGATAGTTCAACAGTCCTGTCATGGCTAAATACCGAACCGCATAAATTAAAAACGTTTGTAGCTCACCGTGTAGTGCAGATTACAGATACAACTTGCCTATTCGTATGGCGACACGTGTCCACTCAGGACAACCCAGCTGACCTTTGTAGTCGTGGTATGGTCATGTGCTCATCTAGCTAATTATGAAAGGTGGTGGTCAGGTCCACTATGGCTGACTAGTAAGCAAACCGATTGGCCTGTCTTAGTAGTGGAAGAGCAGGATCGCATTTCAGAATTAAAATCAGGGTCCCACTTGTGTCACGTCAATGTTGAAAATGTGCAAACCAGTTTGCTAAACACGCAACTAGAACGATCTTCTAATCTAACACATATACAAAGAGTAGTAGCTTGGATTTATCGGATTATAAATAATACGAAATTGCACCGATCTCATCGAAATTTATCTCCTTGTTTGACTTCCAGGGAACTTGATTACTCAATGAACCTTTTAGTAAAACATGTGCAGCATACACATTTCAAAGATGTTATATCTCTTATCCAATCCAACAAAATAGTACCTAGACATATATCAAAACTCTCACCGTTTCTGGACTCTTGTGGAGTTCTACGTGTGGGAGGACGTCTTAAAGTGTTAAACATCCATACCTCTTACCAAAAACGTCTCGGCTATGCGACCTTTTAATCGATCATTTTCATATAACTTATCTTCATTGTGGACCTCGTCTCTTACAGTCTTTGGTTCAGCGACAATTTTGGATACTCGGGATTCGTAATCTTATCAGATCCCGATTAGCTAAATGCGTGACATGTTTTAAAGTAAAACCTATTCCCATACAACCTATAATGGGGGATCTTCCACAATCGCGTGTGAAACCAGGCCAACCTTTCCAGACGGTTGGAATAGATTTCGGAGATCCTTTTATGGTTAAATAAAGCAAGCGTCATAGTGCACGAATTTATAAAGCGTATCTATGTCTTATGGTTTGTCACTCGATTAAAGCGGTACATCTTGAACTCGTCACTGAATTAACAACTGAAGCATTTATAGCAGCCTTAGACCGTTTCGTATCCAGAAGAGGGCTTTGTCAAGTTATCATCACTGACGGAGGTACAAACTTCGTTGGGGCCAAACGTTATCTTTCGGAGGTTACAGAAATGCTCATTAAAGAAGGCGATACTATTTCAAGTCAACTCGCATCAGGTGGCATAACTTGGAAGTTGAATCCTGTATCAGGGCCTCACTTTGGAGGCATTTTTGAAATCGGTATTAAATCCACGAAATACCATCTTAAGCGAACAGTAGGATTTCAAGTCCTTACCTATGAGGAATTATATACTGTTCTAACCAAGATAGAAGCTATGTTGAACTCTAGACCCTTATTGGAACTTTCGTCCGATCCCGGTGAGGTTGATGCTCTCTCTCCGCTGGGCATTTTTTAATAGGCCGTCCGTTGGTATCTCTACCTGAACCGGTACGAGAAGAAAATGTAGGTCTGAGAGCTCGTTGGAAACTTGTCCAGAGATTAACTCAAAGTTTTTGGCGAACTTGGCAAAGAGATTACCTAGACACATTACAGCAGCAAATAAAATGTTTTAAACCCGGCAACCGACAGCCAAACCTGAACGACCTTGTAACTATCGTCGAACCCAACTTGCCTGCTAATGAATAGCGCTAAGGCCGAGTGGTTAAGTTGCATCCTGGTAACGATGGTATAGTTCGCGTTGTAACGGTTCGTACCTCCAAGGGCCTGCTTGTAAGGCCAGTGGTAAAAACCTGTCCTCTTCCAACAGAGGAAAATAACTAATCTCCATAATTGTAATCTAACTTATAATATATAGCATATTTTATATTATCATATAGTCTTAATCTAACTATAATTACCTTTATTTTAATATCTATTTATTAACCTACATAGTTCATTATCATATATCAATAGTCTTTGAATTCGCATAGTCAATTCAGATGTAAGCAGGGTCAGGAACCCTCATTTATCTTCTGAAATCCTGATGGATTTTATGTGGGGGGATATGAACAAGCTTAATCCTTTCCCTTCCACATTCAAATCTCCCGCTAATGAGCCGCGGACAGCGCCACGCGCGACCGCGCAACACAAGACTCACTCGCGCCCTTTAGCGTGAGAAAAACAATCATTCATCGACTGGATGGCGGTTAAAATTCATACCAAACACCAATTTATCCTACCTTAACTGTAACAGAAGTGAAAACATAAAACTATGAAATAAAGGTAATAATTGTAGGAGGGTGTTAGGTAAGATAAAGGTTATAATTATAGTATCAAAAATTTAAAATTTCATAATTTAATAACCATATAGATAGTCCTGAACTGCTGAGAATGTTTAGTTTCAGGATTCCTTCTCGTTACCCTCGTTATTACAATAACCTATTGAATTCTCCTTTTTTTCTCCTTTTTTTAATACTGTTTTTGGTTTAAATTCTCCTGTAACTAAAATTAGCAAGTTTTACAATAAATTCAATAACCTTGAATTATTTGGCATTAATTAAATTAAATTAAAACGTTTAACCAGGTTACTTACATTTTAGTTTACTATAATTACACGTATAATATTTTTTTATTCATCATTTTAAGCCTAATTTATGTGTTACTTTGAATGTATTTTAATTTATATATACTGTTTTAGTTGTTACTTCGTTTTATACATGTATAAGCAAGCTGTGTTTACTGATAAATTATACATTGTAATCATAATTTATGTAACATTCTTTATAATATTTAGCATGTGCCAATGTTACAATTACTATTAACCAATTAATAAAAATATAAATCTTTAACATCAGTCTGGTTTTCACATCTATAGGCAACTCAGAGCAACAATTATATATACACATGCTGGCCACGCGCACACGTCATACTTACAGCTACATATAAACTGTCAACAGTGCCCAACATTAGCATGTCGGTGACACGAACTCATAGATCTTACCCATTCAAAAATTGTCCAACGTGTTTATTGATTCACTTCAATAATCTCAACAAATGCACGTACCCACTAAAAGTTTTATAAAACAAAATGCGCTATATATAAAATTATTCATGTGAAATGTGACAAATGAACCAAAATCAACTCTCCGAATGGAAACCGCTGATGAAAACTGAATTAATAGCCGATGAATATGCAAAACACGACATTGTTCCTCACACAACGGTTTATGCGATTAATCCTACATTGTTTTCGACGCCTGATTATCATTTGATACGCTCGGTTCGGCTAGATTGTCGTATTAATATAGACTTTTAAATTATTTATTCGAGTTCAACTATTACGTAATTTATACATCTTGTAAATAGTGGGTGGTAGGACATGATAGTTTTGTACGACTGGTGGCCAACATACACCAGTGTGCCTAGTGTGAGTTTTTAACTGTCAATATCACGTTTGCGTTAACGTGACATTTGTATGGAGAAACGAACAACGCATTTGGGGATAGTTTACGAAAAATAATATGCGAGTGCAAGTTTTTTTGTTTACAAAATAGTTAGCGACGAACGAAACACTTACTACGCTGTTGACGTTTGCATATCTATGGCAATGATATTGCGAGTGTGAGTACAAGTTCGACACATTTTGAGAGTTCGAATAATAAACAGACGCTGACGTGATAGTAGAGTCACTCACTTGGGATTTTGTAGTGAGAGAGGCCAAAAGTTGTTATACTGATTAATTAAAATGTATGGCAAAGGTCACTCGGAGACTTTATTTTTCTTGGAGGCTTCTTTCTTTTGCCCGTGCTCAAGAGGAACGCTTTAAATATTTTTTGAAATACGAGAATATTTTCGTGTGATGTTTGATCCAATTAATGAACTCGGACACATGTTTTAGGAATTAATATATGTATTTGCACAATGTGTTTTATATTATATTATATTATTTGTGATTACAGTTCAAAATGTAAGCAATTTTACCGCTAAATTATAGAGTTATAATTATATTATTGTATTATATACTTACTTATATATTTTATTTATATATTTATATAATTATTATAATTACATATATTAAAATTATATGCAACACTTAAAATGGCACATAATTTTGAAATCGTATTTATATTTATCGAAAACAGTCGTAAGACGTAAACCAAACAATAATTGTTCAAAAATTAACAACAACACGTAAAGAAAAATAAAACGACATTTTAAATTAAATTTTATATCTACAGAAATAATAAGCAATGGTTTATCTATTAATAATACAAAATAATTTACGAAAAAAACATATATAAACATTTTTACCTATATTCATTTTATTACAACTGTTTAGAACTGATATATAATTATGTATTGTCATATAAAAAAAAAAAAAACAAATAAAAAAATAATTCAAAAACTATTTGTTTCCACATCGCGAAATTTAATATTTAGCCTAATTATAAAGTTATCCAAATAAAAAAATACTCCATAAAAGTCATCATTATATCAAATTGCGATATGCTTGTCTTCATTGTTTAATATTTTTATCTCTACGAAACACATCAACAAAGTAAAAAAAATTAGACATGGCTATCTAACATAGAAAAACTCAACCAAATTCAGTATTCATCTACCTAATACGTGAATTACTGTTGAAGTCGGTTTTTTAACTTGGTCGTATATTCATACACGCTGCAGAGTAGCCAACATAAGAATTGAAATAATAACTCATGTTTAGGTGTATAAACGCGTTTCTGACAGTATGAAGTAAAGGAACTCGCACTCGCGAAATTAACCTTGCCGGACCGTTTGGCGTTTCTAACGTTGACGAAAAAGTTACATAAACTACAATTAGTTGTAAAACTCACACTAAGCACACAGGTAGATGTACAAGTACGCTTAGGCGTTTAGTGTTCCGAGATCAGCTGGTGTATATCCAATAATCGAGCGAGGTGGTAGGCATCACTACCTGATTGGATTGCGAACACCACGCATATGGTGATAAACACGTCGTAGTGACTATCTTCTAGTTTGTTACAATTCTGGATCCGCCAGTATATATCCAGCTGTCGAGAGGCTTATAGGCCGACGGCATGACAGCGATGAACAAAAAAAATTTCATTAAAATTTTCTATTAATTACAGAAACATCGAAATTTTATTTGGTATTTTAAATATTGCTAACTCATTAGTATTTCAAATAGAGTTTTTCGAATGAAGTTCTCTGTTCTAAATTACTTAGCGCGAAGCGAAAGTATTTTAACATGTGTTTCGGGGACTTATAATTTTCTTTTAGTTTTCTAAATTCATAACAATGTTGGTCTAAAAATCTAATAAAACCTTTAATTCTTTAATAAATATAACTAAATACGGATTCAGTCATTAAAAAAAACGTCTTCAACTAAAATACAAATAAAAACACTATCTTTATAGTTGGTACAAAATCTTAGAACTTGCATCAACAAAGAATTATTATGGTGAAATAATATGTTCATTATTATATAAAAGTAATATACCACTATCCCATTTTTCCAAGGGCTGCGTTTGACCTTTTCATCAACAGCTTGCGACGTGGCTTATTCGTTATTGTATTAGTTTCCGATAAAAAGTAATACCGAAGTAAAAGAGTTTCGTGTCAAACGAACCAAGAAAATTTCAATTAATTTCCCTTTTCCTTGATTATAGACGCCGAAATTTGTTATTCATTTCCAGATTTATTCAAACGCAAAACACAATTTGTGGATCGCGAGATGAAATTGAAAAAGTTTTCAGTTATTTATTCGAAGCGTTTCGGCATGCCGCCCCGTCGCCGACCTACGTTTTTAAATTATATTTTCGTGCTCAAAGCAGTGGATCTCCTAGACAGAGACACGTGATGCATAAAAAGAACCGTGATGGTTGATATCAGAATACAGATTTATGCAAACCGACTTGATGATATATTCCTAAAGCACACCTAAACCTCACTGCAAATTATACCTTTTTTTAATAGTTGCAAGGCAAATTGACGACACTGTCTTTGGTGGTAAGAATCCAAACACTATGGTGACTGCCAAGATATCGTATTCCATCGATGGTTGCCGCTCTCATACCGGCCGGGCTGCTTACATTTAACTGGATATGCAAAGGCAGATCCCGATTAGCGACATTCCAAAGCGACGGACTGTGATGGACTTTCCACCACAACTATGGTGATCGTGAACCAGTCTGGCAAAACAACCCTACTACCCAGCTATCGACATTTCCTTGTTCGTAACTAAGCAGGATGCACCACGTACAGATGTCTCAGTTCTAAAGATGTAACTCGACACCCCTTATACCCCAAATTTGTTAGTGTGATTATTGAATTTGTACGAATTACCTAGTGTGTACTATTGGCTAGCTACTATCTACTATTGACTTTACTATTGACCCGGGCTATTGACTGAAATCTTTAAAGGTGGCTGACAGACTTTATTCAAAGTTATATTTAAATGCTGTATCTACAATATAAAGTTATTTAGAAAAGATTGATCATGATGGATCCGAATGATTAATGATAAAAAATACGTCATTCCTGATGACGTAATAATTTTAAAACTGACCCGCTTATATCGTAGTCGGACATCTATATACATATACACAACAGATCTTATACGTGTAATACATAAATAGCGAACTTTCTATTAAAATATATTTGTTATGTGTATATTTCACTGCTCAAAATGTAACAGACTATGAATTTTCCAGATGCACTCACAAAGCACCTAACAGGGCTTTATTGTTCAACCAACGCTAATTTGTTTCAGCCCTACAAATGTAATGGCCAAAGTTTTAAACAGAATCTGTTAGTGAACATGTTTGTTCGTAGATTGTAAAATATCACTGTTATAATAAACAGTAAGAATTACCTTTTTTATATTAGATCCGAGCTATTAAATTGAAAAATATTACAGTATATATTGCCTGCCGCTTTCAAGTATAACTTGCCAGAAAAGAGTCAATAATAAAGGTAATAACCGAAAATAAATTAAATTTTAATGAAAACGCATGAATAACACTTGCATGTTACACAACCTTCATTTTTCTTACACGGTAAGGAACAAGTTATAATTCTTTAAGCGCCTTTAGAAGATAGAGAGTAAAATTGAGATGTGCGCGGGCATCATGTGACGGAAATTTATTTTAATGATATTTGTTTTTCAAATTAAAATAATGTTTATTCAAACAATGTTAAATAATTTTTATTAAAAAAAATGTCAAAAAATGAATTTCTAATACTATAATTTATAGCAAATTTAATCATGTAATTGGCACATAGAATAAAATGTTAGGAATTATTATTGTTCTGTTAGGCCAATAAGAATAACTTCTTACGTGCGTACCTACATACACACTACTTACTCGTACTATGTACACGTGCCTACTAAGTACTCACTATTATTTTTACAAGACAATTTTTAACAGAAATGTAAATCAACTTCAATGGTTTTGAGGAGTTCCGTTGTGTATCTTCGAGGTCTAAGGTACAATATCAGTTAAATTGAAATAGATCCACCCTTGAGGTAACCTCTTTCCAACGAAACAAGAATCATCCAAATCGGTTCACACACAAAGAAGCTTTGGCATATAAAATTAAAATATATACATTCGAATTGAGAACCTCCTCCTTTTATAATAAAAGTGATAGAACCTATGCAAGATTCGACTGCAGAATCATCTCCTCTACGCCCATTAATTCTGCCGCATAGAAGTACGCGAGCTGCTGTGTCTTAAGTCTTAAGAGTAACAACTTATTATTAGCGGACTCTGAACTGCGGTCCTTTTGATGTTGAGACGTTGAGAAATATACTTAGGCTGCAGTGACCACTTAAAATCAGGTGCAATGCTTGCCTGTTTACTAATTCATAACATTATGGTAATGTACCATATGAAATTAGAAAGTATAACGTAAAGTAAAAATGCTTTTCCAATTGACATAATGTATATATGTTGAACTAAAACTAAAAAAGGCAAAACTAAAGGTGTACATTACCCCAATCAATATTTCAACATCCATACAGCTATTAAGGTTAAAATCGTGTATTTTTAAATAGTTTGATTTGTTTAGTATTATCGTTTTCATAAATTTAACAAACAATAAATCTACATTTAAAAGAACACAATATGTTCTGCCTGACTAGAGATCCACAAGGATCCAAAGTGTAATATTCAGTAAAGTTACAAACGCGTACTTTTAATTAGCTTAAAAGTAAGGTGAAAGCTTACGTGGAAGTTTGTCAGTTTTAAAGTCAGAGGATACGAAAACTCACACATAAATTATCGGTTACAAACATAATAATAATTATTTATTCAGCCTTTTAAATCTGTGTTGAAGAGTCAAAGAAGGTTGATAAAATTTGTTAAAAGAGTATCGCAAAAATTGTATTAAGATTATACTATACTTCAGATTATCGCAATATTGTGAAAAATGTTAATACATATGTAAGCACGTAAGAAGATATAATTCCTTGGCGTAACAAAACAAAAATAACTTTTTATCCCTCGTGCCAACAACATGATGATGCTAGCTATCAATTTGTAATTGTCTAATTGTAATTCAATTTTTTTAATGAATCCATGATCGTTCACTTCGTGGCGTGTACGGACTCCGTGTCGATCGACGTGAGTTCGAATACCTGAAATGAGCCTGAGCTTTCGGTGAAGGAAAACATCGTGATGAAACCAAGGTGTAGTTCTCTAGTGTTTTTTCTAATGCCCACCCGAAAAGCCACCACCCTCAAGTTGAAAATCTGTCACCAAACACCAACAGGTGTATTCCGGCAGCTGTACTTGAGAGCCAGTCTTCCACTAGGCTTAGTGTGCTACCATCTTGGACCACATCGTCACTTAGATCAAGTGAGATTATGGCCATAATGCTAAAACCTATAATGATAAAAAAGTATAAAAATAATTTAAAGTTGTTAAAATATAAGTTATTTTAATTCAATTGACTAATGACTAACTTCATCATGTCGCACTTCTGTCACACGATGCACGTGCATCTCTCAGTTTAAAGCGACAAAAAAAGTTGATCTTCAAAAATTTAAAAAGGCGGAGCCTCTGATTCAATATAGTTTCATATTTAATTTAACTAAGTAATAACAAGCAAGTCTATTAAAACAATCACGAAGTAACATTATAAGTTTGATGGTGGAAGTTGACGTGCACAACTTAGAATTAACTCCAATGGAGAGAATGGCTGAAGTCCTAAAGTAAACACATCAATGTAATGAAGTTTGTATAATGACTAACTGCTAAATGAAACGTGTAATCTAATGCCATTTTCATAAATTAACTCCAACATCGTCTGTATTATTCTAAGTTATTTCTAGAGTTCATCACTTACTGTTCATCTACTAGGGGTGTTACGAAGGTAGATTTATCAAAGGCAAAGTTTGAGACGGTGATCGCAAAAATAAATGATAAGTATTGTAATAAAAATGGGTATTTAAAAAAATACAAAACTATACTGTCAATTAGGAATCACACTTCGCTGGTTAGAATAATAATTGACAATATAGCCTGATTAATAGTCAAATTTGAAAATAGGCAAATTGTATTTTATTTATAGCAAATTTAGCCGCTTTCTCACCATCCAACCAACTCCATTGAAAAAGTTGTTCGCTAGGAACCGACCCTGGTGGAGCGGACAGTATTTGTTTAACGATTGGCTTTAAAATTTTCAAACTGCACGTATAGAGCAGAGTTACAGCGGTTGCAAGTCGTTGCTACTCCGATATAAACCTCGGTTTTCATATATCGTAACCGGAACTGAATTCAGATGTGTAACTTAAATCGAAGGTCCCTTCATACGATTTTGGAGTCGAATCTAGGTAACACCCCTATCATCAACCTTCGTCTTGCATAGGAAATAGTGCAAGCAGCAAAATAGAAAAACTACTTTGTGGATAAGCCGGGAGGAGTAGTTTTCTAAGTAACTACTAATTTAGTAAGCTTTAACTAAACTAGATGGAACAATCATGTGCGCCTTGCCGACTTCATCAACGCCGAATTTGTTTGTGCTCCTATTTCATACTGAAAAAGTAATTGATTCGAAAATGTATTTGCTACTTCCACCTGGAATAGATACAAAGTAACGCCTTCGTCAATCAAATGTCAATGAATCCTGATATAACAAAACGTAGCCAATAATAACATTTTCATTCGAAATATCAGTTACTGAATTACTAACACTTTACCAGTGTTTATAAATTCAATTCTTTCTGAATAATTTTTATATTAAGTAGGTTTTTATAGAAGATTTCAATATTAGACAATTGTGTCATAAGTCTAATTAACATTCTGAGAGATGAAGAGGTACCGTATAATCTTTAGAGAAAGCTGATCACACCTGTGACAAGAACCAAGTAAATATCGAGAGCGGGGTGTTACAAGTGTCCCACTAAATTGCGACCACGACATAAATAGTGAAATATTATCATAATTTCTCGCTTGAATGTTTCACTATTCAGAATTAGTCAAAATACCTAGTGGCTTTCTCCAATAATGAGAATAATTAACTTAAACCGCTTCGGTTATAAATACGGTAAATTGTTCTCCTGTAATACATAACACTGGCATAATAATCTATTTGCATATGAATAATCAAATTAGTGGAACATAGTTCTCATTACGAACAATAAGAGCCGACAGATCAATAAAATCCATATTATTATTAAATCTACATTTTAATTATTTTTTTTTATTATGTGCCTCTGTCGGTGATCGTGTAACTTCTGAACACCTTGACTGATAGAGCTTATATTCACTTAATAATTTTATTTATTTTATTGGGAATATGGTTTACCTGTGTTAAGATCCATTAAGTGGCGTTGTGGTCGAGCCATTAACTAACGAAAAGGGCAGAACAACGTCTGCCGGCCCAGCTTTTTTTACAGGACTGAGACTAATTAAGTAATAATTTGATAGTGCTTCGGTTGAACTATAATAACTTAAAACTTAACTTTTAAAATTGAATACATTTAAACTAGGTAGGTATACAACATGCTTAGAAATATTCTACACCGATTTTTGAAAATATCATATTATATTACGAAAATAATAATTAAATAAATGAATTCTCATAGACTGGATTATCCCAAAAATCAACAAACAAAAGGAAAATATCATAATATTGATTGGCATTTACTTTCTCAATCTATTTAGACTTCGTGTAAAACTATGAAGATATTACATCTTACTACGTATATATTACTAGTGACCCGCCCCAGCTTCGCACGGCCACAATTTACAAAGTGGTGTTATTTATATTTAAGAAAGCATGATTTACAGTTTACCGTTTTACTATTGATAGCACAGTTCATAGCTTCATAGTCACGAAAAATGCGCTCAGTTCGCGATGCCCAATTGTTTTTGCGACTTGATTACAAAACATCCGATTATCTCTACTATACGAAAACTTAATTAGAATGAATTGTATAAACAAACATTCCGTAAAAGAAATTCTAAATGCCAATGAAAACCGTATAAAAATCCGTTGCGTGGTTTAGAAGAAGTAAGCAGACAAACAGACAGAAGCGAATAGCGACTTTCTTTTATACTATGCATAGATACCAAATTACCGCCGACACACGCAGTATAAACGACCGAATTTATTAAATACAATTAAATCAATGTGGTTGATTCACACTATTTAAAATTAAGGTGGAAACATACTTTTAACACGCGGACTGACGCGACGCATAGAGAAAAGGATAGAACTATGCGATAAACCAGGAGAGGCAGAAGAGTGAGACGTCACATCGGGTTTTAATAATGTGTTTTTGGCCATACAAATTAGTTTGGTTTGACTGAACATGCGTCACGTCACAGCGGATAGAGTGGTGTGCTAAAAGTATGTTTCTGTCTATATTCGATCAACTCTCCATCGCGCTGCTATCTTTTATCTCACTTCCCGTTCTTGCTTTTCAGATTGCTTGACGTTCATGGTGACAGCTTTGCTGCTGAGAGTCGTAACATGAAGGTATATAACTTCTATATAACCTTCCTCAATAAATAGGAGATAAAATGCAAAAACATTTTCCTAATCTGACGGGTAATTACAGATATTAACTCGTACAAATAAAAGAACAAACAACCTCTTAAGCTTTGTAATATTACGTTTACTTATAATATTATATTATGTTCATACTTTTCTACATTCATAACAGGGTGTAATAAAATTTCTTAAAATATATGCAATGTACATAATATTATGTCGGTACATACAAGCTACCAAATTCTCCCCAAAACCTCTATAAAATATTCATTAGTATCTTTATAACTTTTGTTTTTACGATAAGACCAGTTTTACTTTGGTTACATAAATAATAAGTAGGTACATAAATTTATGTAGAGAGTGGTTTATAAGCTCTAGGAAATTAATTAATTCTAATGAATATACTTAGCACAAACTATTTGACACTATGAAGGTATGTTCACTATGACAACTTTACAAAATTAATAATAACTTAAATACCTACCTCCACTGTAGTTGTAGTTATCCCGCATGTATGTTTTCCAAAGGGTAAAGTTAACCCTTCTTTTATCAGGTGACTAAAAATCTCACCCTATTCTAATCTAGTCCGTACTAGGAGGGGTGTAAATTACCTACCCCAAAATGAAAAAGACTTATTAAACTTACATTTCCATAAATTTTTAAACTTTACATTTGGAATATAACTTATACAATATCAGTAAATAAAAAGCTATAATAATTTAATATTTTCGTCCTTTTTTACTGGTACTAAAAGAAAAAAAAATTCAAGCTTAACTTCAAATCTTTCATCTGAATTTTAAAACAGTTATCCGGAACCGGTTATGCTAAAATTATGCGTGTACATAGGCTGCACTAAAAGTATCGGGAATGGAATATTTCCACTGTTCCTGTCATATTAAAATCTTTTTAATTGAAAACTCCTTGGTTTTAAAAATCGAATACAATTTATTTATTTAAAAAAAGATTCTCGGTCTTGTCACAAGGTTTTGTCAAACTTGTTTAGTCGTTGAGAAAATGGAATTGACTTGAGAAAATTCAAGAGCGATGATTTATTATGACTTTCGAAGTGGTTTAACACAAAAACAGTGTGTTGACCGGATGATTTTTGCATTTGGTGATGAAGTCCTATCCAAAACCACAATTTATCGCTGGTTTGCTGAATTTCAACGTGGACGTGTTAAGCTCAGTGATGATCCTCGTCAAGGTCGTCCAAAAACTGCAGTCACCCAAGAAAACGTTGATGCTGTGCGTAAGCTGATTGAGGAAGATTGAGATGTGACATACCGCGAAATTCAGGCAACTTTAGACATTGGCATGAGTCAAATACAAATAATCTTGCATGAACAATTAGGTGTAAAAAAGTTGTTTTCCCGATGGATACCGCATTCGCTCTGTGAAGAACAAAAAGCGGCTCGCGTTACTTGGTGCGTCAGAACTCTCGAAAGATTCCATGCAGGATCCTCAAATGCTGTATACAACATCGTATCAGGTGACGAATCCTGGATATACGCGTACGAACCCGAAACAAAAAACCAGTCACGAGTTTGGGTGTTCGAAAATGAGTTAAAGCCAATAAAAATTATTCGTTCACGGATTGTTGCAAAAAAACGTTTGTCTCCAAAACCGGCCATGTTACGACTATTCCTCTTGACAGACAAAGAACAGTTAATGCAGAATGGTATGCTAGCATTTGTTTGCCACAGGTCGTTTCTGAACTCCGTAAAGAGAACGGCAACCGCCGCATCATCCTCCATCACGACAATGCGAGTTCTCACACCGCGCACAGAACAAAAGAGTTTTTAGAGCAAGAAAACATAGAATTATTAGACCATTCGCCGTACAGCCTCGACCTAAGCCCTAATGATTTCTATACTTTCCCTAAAATAAAGAATAAATTGCGTGGACAGAGATTTTCATCACCTGAAGAAGCTGTGGACGCCTATACAAAACGGCCATTTTGGAATCCCCAACTTCCGAATGGAATGGTTGCTTCAATGATTGGTTCCATCGTATGGAAAAATGTGTCAAATTTCGCGGAGAATACTTCAAAAAGCAATAAATAAATTTTTAAATAGTAATATTGTGTCACTTCCTTGGTTCCCGAAATTTTCCTCGTACACGTTTAGTTTGAATGACAATGTATGGTTAGCTAAAAGACGTCATTCTAAATCCAATATGGAGAACCAGTTATTTTTTATACGCCCTCATGATATGGGGATCAAATGAAAGGGTTTGCTGAGAAGAACACGAATTAAGACAAAACTAAAACCATAAAAACTATTAATTCGAAAAAAAATGTTTTTAAACTAAAGCTTTTATTCAAAATTTCAGTTGATCTAAAATTAAAATAATAATTTTATGTAAGGACTGCGGTGAATGCTATTTATACTTAGGTGAATATAATAAAATAGATCAATCGAGATCCTGTATAAGATTACCTACTTATATAATCACTGAAAATATCAATAAATATAAAAGCATAATTTTAAATATATTTTTTTATTAAAGAATTTTATTTTAACTTTGGGTCATCCAAACTTTTTGCAACTGCTTCTATTGTTTTCACTTGACCGACTGAGTTCTTATTTACATAATAAATTTATTTTGTTTTATCGAGACGATGGATTACAGGTATGTTAGGTGGCGTTGTCGGCGAACCATTAACTACTGGAAAGGGCAGAAAAACATCTGCTGGGCCAGCCAGTTTTTATATGTATTTAGGATTTGCAAAAATCATATTTCATGTGAAAAGACCTTCTAGACGTACTTTATTTCATTTCCAGCCTTACATTGGCAGACATTTTTTTATAACGAGTAAAATGAGTGGTGAATCCACATTTTAAGTGATTTACTACTCCCTTTTCATACTTTAGGTTACGAGAAACTGAACACTACTCCCATCCCGGATTATCCTCGGGGAACTGTTTAATATCTTCTCACTGAATATAACGGCATTATGGTAAATAATACTCTACACAAAGGGGATTTGTTATGAAAACTGTATGATGTTTTCGAGACCAAGTATTTGTATGCTTTTCAGATATTAAATGTCTTTGTTAAGAACGTAGTTGTTTACACAAGTTGGTTAGTGAACTTGGTAAATTTACCAGGGCAGAGAAAAGAGTAAGCTAAATATTAATATTTTATATGGTAAAGTTTACATTTCAACTAAAAAATCTTTATTCAAATGAAAATTAACTGCAGCCAGTAACGCTTCTCTCGTTTGTAGTGAAAATTATTTTACACGAGTTTACATTCAATCTCAGTGCGTATTAATTGGATGTCAGATTCGTGTCTTTAATAGAAAATATAAACAACAACTAGAAAGAAATACGCCTGCTAATTATATTTCCAAGTTATAAAAAAACTGGAGAGGTATCAAACAAAGTTCCTTTTGCTATAATATTATATGATGGCCAAACTTGTACGCACTGTTGTATGTTCAGTGCGAGTGGTCGATGATTCTAGTCCCGGTGATTTAGGATTTTTTATATAGACTTTTTGAAGTGAAAACTTCTTTAGGCACGCTGAGCACTTTATTTTGTGGGTATTGAATGAAACTGATCCGTCACGCTCGGCTATGTAACGCTCGTTCGGGTAAAGTTGGGCTATACTCGCTCGGCGAGCGTTACATGAGAGAGCATGGCGCATCAGTTGCATTCAGTAGGTACCGATATAAACACGGTATGTCACGTGCCAACTTGTTTTATTATTGTAGATTTCACTTCTGTCGTGTGGTCTTGAGCAATAACCTTTTTTTTTTGGTAATATACATAGTTAGGAAAATAAATATTTTGTTGATAATTAATATTATAAAAATATAAACAAATTATACATTTAATCAGTATCAGTATATCAGCGATCGGGTCGCACACTTTTTACAGTTTAGTTCCCATCCCGCGATAAGGAATTTCATTCCAAAAATTATGTGTGTTTTTGTATATACGTAAGAAGTTATACGTCTTTGAGGTAAGCAAACCACAAGACAATTTTTAACGAAAATGAAAACCAACTTTAATGATTTTGAGGAGTTTAGTGGTGTATCTGCGAATCCGAAGATACAATGCCAATGAAATTAAAATGGGACCTCCTTTCCAACGAAAAAAGAATCATCTAAATCGGTTCACAAACAAAGAAGTTATGGCTGAATATCTATTAAAAAAAACATTCGTTTTGAGTATCTCCTCCTTTTTTTGAAATCGTTTGAAAATAACTCTACAAATGTTACTCCGCGTGCCAACAACTACGTGATGAAATTTGCGATCAATGTTTATTTCTTTATTTAAGCAAAATTTTTTTTAACAATTAAAAAAAGCATTAACATTAAATCACATTATTATCTTTGATAGCTAACTTCATTATGTCGTAATTCTATCACATAAAGCGCGCGCAGCACATCATTTTACCCTCCATTCAATACGTCAAAAGACTTCAAAATTATTTTACCATTTAACTCACTACTGCGTAGAAGAGACAACATTCAGTATGCTCATACCACACGGCAACAGTATTGAATATCAATCCATTTAAATGCGCTTTACAGGTAAAAAGCAATGTCGTTTTATAAATAGACGCGTTGCACTTTCACTAAAAGCAAATAACACGGTAGAAATGTTGTTATCAGCATGTTAAAACAAAAGAGATAGAAAATCACGGCGTAAGGGGGAAACTCTGTTGTCAAAACAGCACAAAAGATTTTTCTCGCTCTCACCGGTATCAACTCGAAAGTGAACTATTGTAAAGACAATTAACCACCACTTGATTGCATGTAAAGACCGTTAATACCGTATACTTATAAAATATCATTAGTAAAAAAGTACTAAAATTATGCTCAGTTTACTGAAGTTAGGTTGCAAGGAAATCCTTAAAGTTAATGTATTGAATTTCATAACGACACAATTGATAAGCGAATGAAAAAATATTGGGATTATCAGAAAACGCATTGGAACTTTCAATTTAAATACATAAAGCACAAATTTTCTTTTTTTCCCAAAGTACACTAATCACTAACAAATACAACTTTATTAAATACCTATATTTTTTAATACTCGGTTTTAACTCAAAATTGGGTTGTCTGATTTTTATACAATTTTGTACAAAGGAATACAGTCAAAACCGTTTACTGCGACATCGTTAAGAACAACATGCCGGTTATAATAACCTAGAACAAATGTCCCGGCTGAATGACCGTCTTATTAAAAACATTGCTTTATACGACATTGCTAATAACGACATACCTCATAAAACGACCACATTTAACTAATATTTCGGAGAATTAGATCTGTTCAAATCAGGAAAGAAAATAATAGGATTTATTTTAGTGTAGGATCTTTTCTAATTCTTAGAAACAAAACACGTGCATGCAGTAGAGAGTCTAACCCCGCTTCTTCATATCTCTTCAGTTAGTTTGTTACTTATCTATACACAAGACGCACCAAAACTTTGTGGAGTTATTCGTGAAACTTTCAAAATGTCGCAAAGAAAAAGAAAACAAATTAATATTGAAGAAAAATCGCGTATTATATCCAAGCTAGAGAGCGGAATTTCAAACAAAGACTTAGCAAAGGAATATGGTGTATCAAACTCGACAATTTCAACCATTTGGAAAGAGCGAGAAAAAATTCAAACGCTTTATGACAATAATTTTTGAACATGAAACGAGCCAGAACAACGAAGCAAACGAATATTGAAGAAGCTTTGTTAAAGTGGTTTAAATATCAAAGGGCTAATAATGTGCCAATAAACGGACCGATTCTTCAACAAAAAGCTAACGATTTTGCTCAACGTTTTGGCGAAGATTTTGTTTGCTCGTCTAGTTGGATTCAACATTTCCGGGCTCGGCACGGTATTGTTTGCGGGAAAATGAGTGCTGAAGCTGCTAGTGTTGATAAGGATACTGTAGAAGAATGGATAACGCAAAAGTGGCCTACATTATTCGAAGGCTACGGACCAGATGAAATTTTTAACGCAGACGAAACTGCACTTTTTTACAATATGAAACCAGACAAGACTTTAAAGTTCAAAGGAGAGTATTGTTCGGGAGGAAAAATGTCTAAGACAAGATTAACGATCTTGGTTGCAGCAAATATGACAGAATCCTATAAAAGAAAGCTTTTAGTTATTGGCAAATCTAAGAAACCAAGATGCTTTAAAAATATACGCTCACTGCCGGTAACGTATGAAAACAATGTGAAGTCATGGATGAAATCGGACATTTTTGAGAGATTGTTAAGAAACTGGGACGCTGAATTGAAAGGAAACAAACAGAAAGTTCTACTTTTGGTTGATAACTGTCCTGCTCATCGGCTTTTACTAATCTAAAATGCATGAATCTTGTGTTCTTACCACCAAATGTTACATCTGTATTATAACCAATGGACCAAAGTGTAATAAGGTGTTTAAAATCTCACTATAGAAGACTGCAAGTGTTTAAGTTAATACAAAACCTTGACAGTAGCGACCAAAAAAGCTTTACGGTTCTTGGTGATATCAGAAGCATGGAAAAACGTTTCACAAAACACTATAGCTAATCGCTTTAAACATGCTGGTTTTAAAGACCTCTTAACAATAACCTCAGATGATGTGACTGATGATGATGGAGAGGACAATATTTCTCTTGCTCAATTAGCCCAAAATTTACGACCTGCTTTATCTACTACTGAAGCAGTAGAGTTCATTGATGTAGATAACTCTATTGTAATTTGCGCACGAGCTACGGAAGATGATATTGTACGAGATGTTCAAGAGGAAGATGACGAACAAGAAGACTCTGAAGAACAATTTACTGTACCAACTTTGAATGATGGTATCAATGCCGTTAGTGTATTAAGAAAGATTGTTCTTTTTAATGAACAGTTCCATATTCACAGCAATTATGACGATACGTTAATTAAAATCCAACGTGAATTACAAAATATCTATGTACAACAGAAGTGTTCCAAACAGACCAAAATTACAGATTTTATGCTCACAGAAAAATAATATGCATTGTACTTATGTGTAATAAACAAAATGTATATAGTTGAATAAATATATTTTTCCAATAATTCCCTATCGATTTGTTTGTACTTGCACGATACACTTTAAACATCACCGGTTGTTACGACTATCGGTTTTTACGACTGAATATGTCCCTTCGATGTCGTTATAACAGATTTTGACTATATTTGTAATTCCTCAATTGATAGGCTATAGAAAATGTCAGTACATAATGTGAGTAAAAAGAATAATTACGAGACGAAAATAATTATTGTTTAATAAGCGCATATGGAGCCGTGGGACACCTATATTGTATATTTGTTACGTTGCTTATTTATTATTTAATCGTCATCGTCATTATTTCAGCCGAAATACGTTCCCTGCTGACTGAACATAGGCCTTCCCCAAGGAACATCACAACGATCGGTCTTATGCTGCATGCATTCAGCGGATTCCCGTTACCTTTACCAGATCGTTGGTCAACCTTGTGGCGAGTCTGCCCACGCTGCGTCTTCTGGTAAGCGGCTGCTGCCACTCGAGAACTCTTTCGCCCCATTGGACATTCGTTCTACGAGCTACATACCCCGCTTACTGCCACTTAAGTATAGCTATTCTCACGGCTATTTTGATAACTTTAGTTCTTAAGCGGACCTCCTCATTTTTGATTCGAGCACGCAGAAAAATTCCGATCTTAGCCTTCTCTATAGCCGTTTAAGTGTCCTTGAGTTTTGTTATAAGGCCTTTATTAGTTAGCAATTACGTCTCAGCACCATATGAAATCACTGGCCAAAGACTTTCGTCTTGAGACACTGTGATATCTTGGACGAGAAGATGTTATGTAGCTTCCCAAACGCAGTCCAGCATAGTTGTTTTGTATGTTCTATAAAAATAAACTACACCAGTAGGGCTAGCATATTTACTTGGTAAGAAATAGTACAATTCAAAGTAACGTGTCGTGAAACCAACAGTCTTAATTGATAGCTGTCATCTCGTTAAGTATTTTAATATATCGATTCTAAAACACCCAGTACAAAAATAGTGGCGATTGAGGCGCCACAGTTGGAGATTCGACGATTGACTTTTTCTCGAATTTGAATTTATTATAGAAGTTATTATTGAACGGATATTATTAATTGCAGATTAATACAATGTTACTTACGAACCGTGTAACGGATACACATATTTTAAAACGCTATGTTCTTGATAATGTACCAATTCCTAATATCATAACCAAGGAGATATCGACGAAAGCTAATACACATAATCAATTTATAGTAGAATCCGATTCAATTGGAACATCATATACATTCAAAATGAAAGGAAACATACCGCTACTCCCATTACATAAATGGAAAAATCTCCCGTAAAATTCTTTGAAATACGGGGAAGAATTGAAATTCTGCAGATATTTTGTTTAGCTATGTGGCGACTTATCACAATAAATAGTTCTTACTTCCGCCACATTCTATTTTGTTTATGATAGACTGGCTGACTTTCAGGTCTTGAAAAAGATAAAGAAGACATCTGTCACAGACTGGCAAGAAGATATATTATTCTGTAATCGGTTACGAGCGACAAAATAAATAGCACCATTGACTAAGCTAGCTTGGTATCGACATGTAATAAAAAGGAATGGAAGTCATAAACTAGAAGGATATTAAGTATGAAGGTGGAAGGATATAGTAGTACAGGAACACCCTGGAAGTTATGGGGGATTCTGTCAGAAATAATATCTATAAAAGTTATGAATACTTGGTTAGTTGGTAAAAGATAGTGGAAGAGGAAATCATGTTATGGCGACTCTATTTAGGTTGGATAAAGTTAAGAGGAAATGTTCAATGTGAAATCTTGTAATTTAATTTGAGTGCAAGTTTTATTTCAATTATATATTGTTACATCTTTATTTTTTCATGTTGTACAGAAGTATAACTTACTATCGATGTGCACGCAGCTCCGCACGTGTTTGTTACACAGTAATAATTTTCAACCCATAACTTTATTTATACTCATATTATTCACAATTCAAATAGTCTATCAATTGAGTAATCACATATTATAGTTCCCATGTACAAAATTTCATCAAAATCTGTTACTAATATTTTTTTACGATGCTTATATCTATTGTTGACGATTTTTATAGCCTATCAAATATCGTTTGAGAATTGATGAAAATGCAGTTTTTTTAATTCTTTTTTTGTGATTTCCGAAAGTAATATTAAAAATTGTTATAGCCCACCAATTATGGAATACCTTATAAATACTTCCCTTGTATAAAATATCATCAAAATCAATTAAGAATTTTTAATAATTTTTTTACAATTTCTAAAAGTAGGTATTATTTAAATTCTTATTGCCTATCAATCGATAAGTTTATTCTAAAAGCATATTCGTGCTCAGTGTTCTTTATATAGTATGCCTACAGGAAATTTTAAAAAACTATTACATTTACAGACATAACTTAACATTTATTTATATAGACAATCAGATACGCCGACAGATGTATTGTATGTGTAATTGTAAATCGAATAAAGAATAAAACATCTGTCCTCTCTTCTACTAGAGTAGTCAATAACTTCTACATAAGAGTATAAATCATCTAAACTTTTCATTTTGTTCAACATTGACACCGCTCTTAGACACGACTAAATCTCGGGTCAGCTTTTAGCAAAGTAAACATTACTTAACCGTCATCCGGGGTGTTGACTTCAGTGCAAATATAAAGTAAACAACGTTCACATTTTACCTACTAATCACATTGTTTACACTCGAGTCTGTTTAAGAGGTAATACGAGACAATATACAAATGCAACTAGCTAATTAGTGTGTGTGTAACTAATTACATTTTAGATACTACTTTTATTGAAGCCACCGTATTTGTTTTTAAAGAAGAGAAATATTACTTACAATTATATGAATATCCTAATACGAACTAAAAAGTTCTCTATTTCTTATCTTTGCCGTTGCGTGAAGTTGTGTCGTACTGTACAGCGGTGACTGCCGATGGACATAGATTTCTCGGTGGTCGCCGTTGTGTTAGGATTGAACCGGATGATAGCGGGACAGTACCGTCAATTTACCGAACTACTATAAAAAAAGTAATAGTGATATGCTATATATTTATACTGTATAATCTTTGTTTCGCCTTTCATATTTGATATCATGTTTCTCTAACAATAGAAGATCCTTTATCTATACAAAACTTCAGGAAATTGCACAATTCGCTCAACGAATACATTCTTCTAATATAAAAGTACGCGTAACACGTACGCGAAGCCCTTCTCGTCATCCCTTCAACGCCAAATTGAGTTACCCAACTGAGTTAATAAAGAGGCCTGGGCGTGTTCTGAATCACAATAGCGTAATAATACCTATCACTTTAATATAAAATAAATTGAAATTACAAAAAATAAAAGACACAACTGTTCAATATTTGAGATTTGTTCCCCCCTCACCCCTCTGATAAATATAAGCTATAGCTATAATAAATAGCTCCCTTGATGGATATTAAATCCGTGATTTATATGTCCCCGATCACAAATTACAGCCTAGAATTAGCAAGGATATTTCAAGTTAAGGCCCAAAAGATAATTTGAACTTACAATAACATTAAATTTACAAAGCCATTTAGTATTATTCATTTATTTATTATTTTATTTTAAGCATATTTTTTGTGCAATATTATGTCAGTAATGAAATCTATTCAATGCTTACTCCACTTACGCAAAAATGTATTCTATCAATATATATAAAATATAAGTCACCTTTACGAATTCACTATATCTAGAACCCTCAGTAATATAACCAGAAACATGACAGACAGGTTTTTAGAACGAAGTTGCCCGTATCACGTGTTTGGCGGATGGGAGCTACACGTGAAAAAGCGTCCGACCACGACCACCAACCGACACTAGAAAGAGACAAACACATACATCTGGAGGATTTACCTTGCGAGAGAATGATATAGTTAGGTAATTATTAACTGAGGTCTTCACGATCCGATAGCACGAGCTCTATTCCACATCTCTAGCGAGGCATCCGAGCTGGTCGTTGCCTGCTTGTAAAGAGTGTGCAGCGTGCGGTCATTGAGCACACCTGTTGCTATCGCGCCCAGCAAATAGGGTGCGGGTCAATAGTACGGATTCCATAATTACATAAATGATTCTCCGATATATCTTTATTTTATATGACGTGTTGGTAGAGTAAGCCGGTCCTTGTAACAATATAATTGTGGTGATGGTACTCCCACAATCGAACCGTGCATATGCTTACCATTCTTGAAATCAGTCAGAATTTTTTCCCAATTACAATTCATTATAAAGTGTATGAATATCTGAGCGGCAATCTCACCCCTGGTTTCAATTAGATCTCCGTATTTCGTGTTTACCTAACGGGTACCTTATTTAGTATAAACTCCCTCTTATATATTTACATAAAGTTGAGTGAAGTAATAGAGCGTTCAGGTACGCACGTCAGTATATTATTGTAAGGATTTTTTTATAATAACCTTATCTAATAACACATTGCCGAATAATTATAGTACCGAAGTAAGTAAATTATTATGAAATATATAATTTTAAATCGCATCATATTTCGTATGGTGGCGTATAATTCAGAGGTCACAAAAATGTAGTTAATTTTTTTCTACTCTTTTAATCACTTTTGATTCCACCGCATACAGCAACACCGGTTTTTAAATTAAGTTTTTTAACTGTTATCTCAGTTGTAACAAAGATGCAATTTCCGAAACATGTGACTTCGAATAGTAGGTACCTATTCAAAATGTTAATATGATAAAATGAAATGTACAATTCTCTACGCAATAAATATCGGGACACAATTTCACACACGGCCATTTAATTCCAAACGTAGCAAAGCTTGTATTATGTATGGTGTTTAAACACACATAATACATATATAGATAAATAACACGCAGACATACAACTGATAATTATGCTCAAAATATCTGGTTATACTTTACTTTGTGTACTTTTGAATAATATAACTATCCAAACGTGCCATCAATGTTACATATTATAGGCCATATAACATAAGTTTATGAACTACAATAAAAACCACAAGACAAAACAAGTTCCTTCCAAAAACTCTCAACTATAATACTTATAAATGCGTATGTATGTAGTTTCCTTATATTATAATTTTTTTTGTTAATGCCACATTTTTATTTTTTTAATCAAATTTAGTAGTGATTCGTGTCCTTTGTTCTGCGTCTAAGTTACGTATCTGGATTCAGTGTAATTTTAAGTAACCTTTCTCGGAGCAAAGACTTGATGACCGCATTATTTATAAGATGCGTACTTTATGTTCATTTAATTTGCCTTTTTTGCGTAGCCAGCTTAAAAGCTCTAAGCCCTCGAAAAATATTGTCAAATATTAAATGAGTTTTTAAATGTCTTTGTGACATAAAAGAAATTTGCTGGGGCCATATTACGTAGGGTTCTAAAAATATATTCTCGGTAATGGATGTTACTTTACTAAAGATAATTTTAACAAAAAAGGAAACTAGCTTCAATGATTTTGCGAAGTTCCCAGATATATTTTCGAAGATGAAGGTCTAAAATACCAATAAAATTAAAATGGGACCACCTTTGAGGTATTCCCTTTCCAAGGAAAAAATAATCATTCAAATTGAAAACCTATTCATTTTTTTAAATTCGGTTAGAAATTAAAAGGTACTGATTTTAAAGATGATGATGATAAAAACATAACTGAATTATCAATCTGAACAATCAACAGAAAAAGGCTAATGGAAAAAAAACACTCTATTAAATAATCCAACTCTATATGACCACTTTTAATATTAGAACGCTATCATCTTATTCTCGCCTTTTTAAACTAAAGCGAAGCACGGAAAAATATAAAATACGATGTCATCGGTCTCTCTGAAATTAGACGACTTGGAAAGTGTATACAAGAATATGATGAATTCATTTTATATTAATTGGGACAAACACCAGGCTTGTATGGAGTAGTTTTCATTGTAAATAAGCGCCATAAGAAGAATATTATATGTTTTAAAGTCCTATAATAAGCATAAACCAATATTATGTTCCAACAGAATCAGCAAGTGACAACAACATTGAGCTTTTTTACACCACTGTGAACAAAGCGTTAAAAATGTCAAGAAGAAATTTAATAGTAATCGGCGATTTTAATGCCAAACTTGATCAACCAAAACGGGAAGGAAATTTAATAATAAAAAACTAGGATCATAGCAACAGAAACAGTAGAGGCGCTTAGGCTTATAAAATTTGCATATGAAAATAACTTGACATATTTTAATACTTTTTTTAAGAAGAGATACAGTAACAGATTGACTTAGAGGTCACCAATGGTATGTTAAAAAACTAATTGGATTACATACTAATTAACATCCAAAAAAAATCACAAAATATGCTAGTAACATTAGGTATCCTAGTGACCATGGCCAAAAAGGATGAGAAACACTATTGAAAAGAACCAAGCCATATAGCAGGCAGGATTCAGAAGAAGATTTTTTACTGTGGATTTTAGCCACTCTCTCGAGATGCTCATAGAAGAGTACCAAGAGTTCCGCAGGCTGCTCTGCCTTGTGTTTATCGACTATCAAAAAGCTTTTGATACTCTGTTTCATCACTCAATATGGAAGTCTGTGCAATCGCAAAATATTCAAACTATCTATATGAAGGTTCTACAACACCTATATCAAAACTGTAACAGTAGACTTAGATTGGAGACCACTGGACCTCCTATACCTTTCAGAAGAGATGTTAGACAAGGAGATCCTGTCTCTCCAATAGTTTTTATAGCAGTGTTACAATGGATCATGGACTCGGATTTTTGAATACAGCGAATCCAGGCCAGGATTCGTACCCCCCGACCCCCGTACCCGCAGTGAATCGCTGCAGAAGGGTACGTGACGCTAATAGCAAAGGGTCCTCTTACATAAAGACCTCTTCTGCAGTTAGCATTGGAGTCAGAAGAAGTAAGAAGATCTCCCAGTTATCCAGTTCAACAGTAAGTTCAACCCCGTGAAACGCGAGTTCAACTTAGTAAAAGTGATTACAAACAAGTAAAACGCGAGTTCAACACAGTGCAAAAGTTCAACAACGTCAAACCTACAAGTGCAAGTACACCTGAGTTCATTGAATATCGATACGTGCCAGTTCAACAACGTGGGCAGCCTTCACCATATCACCAGCGGGAGCGGCCTACACCAGATCAGCAGCAGCAGCCGGGGTGTCTTTACAACGGTGTAACAGTTCAAGTTCAACCTTCAACGCAGTTTGTAAAAAATTGTATATTCATCAGCGTCGTGCGTGTGAGTTGTAAAAAACATTAAAACACCCTTGGAGGTATTTAATTTAATGTTGTTTAAGAAGGTAATTTTAAAAGTTTGATTTTAATTTTATAGTAAATTTAGTTTAATTAAAATGGAAGGCCTTATTGATATGCAGTTAGACTTACTTATTTCTATAACAAAAGGTTTAAGTAATTTAAAAAAAAGTCCAAAAGAGAGACTTAGTAAAGAATATTTTGAAATAAGGTTAGAACATTTAGAGACAGATTGGCAGTTGTTCAAGTTAAATCATTCAAAATTGTAAGAAACAACTATTATAGAAAAGTTTCGTAGTGCAAATTGTTATTATTTATTTTTTAACAAAGTTCAAACTAGATCAAAATAGTTCAACATATAAGTATTGCAAAGTGCTGTACTTAACATTGGTAAGCAAATTTCTTTTAAAAAGCAGCGAAATGAGCATGAAATAGAAATAGAAAGAAGAGTTGAATAAAATCAGATCATATCAAAGAAGCATGGAAAGAAGTATATTAAAAGAAGTCAAAAAATATCTCATAAAGCTATCAGAAAAAAGACAAATGATACTGATACTTTGTTTCACTGTAAAAAACCGAAGTGGCGTTGGGCTGGTCATATAGTTCGGCTGACGGGAAATCGATAGACTGACAGATTTTCATTATGGAACGGACCATCAGGTACTAGAAAGAGAGGTAGACAGACCAACGATCAGGTGGGCAGATGCCATTATACGAGTGGCTAGCGAACAATGGATGACTACAGCAAAGAACAGAGAGATACATGGAAATATCTAGAGGAGGCCTTCACATTCGAATATCGAGGGGTTCTTACTTATTTTAATTCAATTTAGTGTTATAAGATAGTACACTATAAGGTAGTAATTTATAAATAAGTAAACATACTTTGTTAGTTTTTTATTAAGAAATATAAGGCTTATTTTATTTTATTTATTTATTTAAATACCTTATAGTTTTAATTAGTCTTAATGAAAGATTGGTTGTTTTGTCCCTATAATTGAAGTATTATAATGTCGATATCATCATCATCATCATCATTTCAGCCGTAGTACGTCCACTGCTGAACATAGGCCTCCCCCATAGATCTCCAGAGCGACCGTTCTTGTGCGGCCTGCACCCAACGGCTCCCAGTGACCTTTATTATGTCGTCTTTCCATCTAGTGGGGGGCCGTCCTACGCTGCGCTTTCCGGTGCGTGGTCTCCACTCGAGAACCTTTCTGCCCCAACGGCCGTCAGTTCTCCGAACGATGTGCCCCGCCCACTGCCACTTCAGCTTGCTAATCCTTTTGGCTATGTCGGTTACCTTAGTTTGTCTACGGATCTCCTCATCTCTGATTTGATCTCGTAGAGAAAAACCAAGCATAGCCCTCTCCATAGCTCGCTGAGCGACCTTGAGCTTTCTTATGAGGCCCACAGTGAGCGACCACGTCTCTGTGCCGTATGTCATCCCTGGCAACACACACTGGTCAAAGACTTTCGTCTTGAGGCACTGAGGTATTTTGGACGAGAAGACGTCGCGCAGTTTCCTGAACGCCGCCCAACCGAGTTGGATTCGTCGACTGACCTCTTTTTCAAAGTTGAACCTACCTAACTGGACTGTTTGTCCCAGGTAGACATATTCTTCAACAACTTCTAGACAAGAGTTCCCAACTGATACTGGGGTGGGCACCACATGGACATTCGACATGATTTTCGTCTTGTCCATGTTCATTTTAAGGCCCACCTGTTGAGAAACTTTGTCGAGGCCATCGAGCATTGTGCCAAGATCTTCCAGCGATTCTGCCATGACTACGATGTCGTCAGCAAATCGAAGGTGAGTGATGTACTCGCCATTGACATTGATGCCGAGTCCTTGCAATTCCAGGAGCTTGAAGGCGTCTTCTAGAGCGGCGATAAACAGTTTCGGAGATATTACGTCTCCCTGTCTAACGCCTCTTCTCAAAGGAATTGCCTTCGTGCACTGCTCCTGTACTCGGACCGACATGGTGGCGTTGTTGTACAAGCACTTCAACACTTCGATATATCGATAGTCAATACGGCATCGCTGGAGAGACTGCAACACTGCCCAGGTTTCGACCGAATCAAAGGCTTTTTCGTAGTCCACGAACGCTAAGCATAAAGGCAGATTATACTCCTCAGTCTTCTGTATAATCTGCCGCAGCGTATAGATGTGGTCTATGGTGCTAAAGCCTTTTCGGAAACCGGCTTGTTCGGGAGGCTGGAAGTCATCAAACTTGTGCTCGAGACGATTCGTGATGACCCTCGAAAACAGCTTATAAACATGGCTCAGCAACGAGATGGGCCGATAGTTCTTCAATAAGGTTTTATCACCTTTCTTGAAGAACAGGACCACCACGCTGCCGCCCCACGTTTCCGGCGTTTTACCCTCGAGTATAACGGAATTAAAGAGCTTCTGGAGGACCTTAAGTACCGGTGTTCCACCCGCTTTAAGAAGCTCTGATGTAATTCCGTCATCACCCGGCGCCTTGTTGTTCTTAAGCTGCTTAAGGGCCATCCTAATCTCGTACAGGGTGATGTCGGGGATATCTTCGGTATAGTGTCGGGTCAGCCCGGCTCTCGGATCTTTAGCCGGGCTGGTAACAGGCTTAGTTGACGAGGTATATAACTGCCCATAGAACCTTTCGATCTCCCTTAATACCTCTGGCTTGGTGGACGCTACGCTGCCATCATCCATTTTCAGCTTCGTCAACTGGCTCTGCCCAATAGATGTGTGTGTATGGTAATGTCGATATGTGTGTATGGTATGACCCTAAAATATTCGGAGCAAAAGGAATTACGTAATGATTAAAAATAAAAACGTGAAAAATATATCGACAACGGTGCCAAGTTGTTAAATTCCAACGCTTCATCGACTGTTACCTGATTACGTAAAATGAAGGCTCCTTTCATTTCTGTATTGGCGTGAATATTCGCATTCATTAGAGTTCATTGAAATTTTTAAAATTCAAAATGTACTAATGAATATGATTTTCTTGATAAAAAATTCATTCTTATAGGAATATACTAATATCAGCGTTTTCAATGTATCTACCACTAATGGGTGAAAGTTATTTTTTAAATTAGTATATTACCATATTAGTCCACTCTTTTTAATAATAATATAATATGAACATAATAACAAATTAATAAATTGGGGAAAGTTCAATATTATATTTACTTAATTTACAAAGAATAAATAAATATTTCATCAAAATTTATCTTTAGAATAAATTAATTAGGCGAATTAGGCGCGCGTTCAGTAATTCAATGGCTTATCATATATACATATATATTGGTGTTATTATTGCAAACGTACTAATGAGCTAGTGTTCGTACTATTGGATAAGCGACAGTTACTCTATACATTTTTTTCCTCGTAGTTATCAGAAATGCATTTTTATTTTATACCAGTTGAGTAATATTTTATTTTCTTACTTAGTTCCAGAAGCTAATTTCAGTGAGCTTTTAAACCCATTAACCACTTTAAAATAAAATCTTTTAAAATGATGCTGAATGTGGGGATTAATGAACTAAAGAGAAAAAGCTGCAATATTCTGACTATTTTACTTACTGTAAGCAAACTATTTTATAATTTTCCTTTTGCGCAGCTATAGAAACACTTCATTGGTTCTCTTCTTTTCTGGAAGTATCAGAAGACGTATTAGTATTGAGAATTAAAAAAAACTATATTCATACCCATACCTTTTTATCGTAATATGTAACCCGTGTCAATCTATTATTGGATATATGTCTCCCCCAGGCCGTGGTATTGCAATCAGGATTCAATGTCGCTCATCCAAAAGTTTCCTAAGCTAAACGCTAAATTAAAATTCATTATTTATGTCTATTATAAGATGCAACATTTTTACACACTTGTTGAAACCAGTGAACTATTTAACTCAATCTAAAATATATTTTGTAAATGCATCTATTAATTAGACATAGCAAAAGATATTGAAGGAGTTTGAGGGTCGATACTTTTTTAAACGAAAGTTTGCCATTTGCTCGTCTGCCTGAGAGAGATGAAATTTTTGTTCGATCTTGCCTCCTGCCGGATTTCCGGGCCGATACCGTGTCGCTAGTCGTTTGAAATCGACGTTGTTTGACGACCCTACGTATATACGTTATTGTGAAATACTCGTTGACAGTTTGGTGTAACATTATCACAATCTTTATAACTACAGAGAATATGTCACATCACATAGTATAGTTGATACCTAGACAAATATCTAGTATGTCCACTATATTATACATTTAATTTAAAGTAATGCTGCCTTGTTTACTACAGCACGTTAATTTCGCCTGTAGAAAATATAAAAATGATGATGAAAACGAATAATTGAATGTAGATGATTAACTGTTGAAGAAAATCTTAAGTAGAGTGTCCAATTTGAAGGTGGGCAGAATGTACAGACGGTGCGGTAGGGGAAGATCGAAGAAGATGTGAATACTGAGCTGACAGCTACTAGAGGACAGAGTAAGAGGAATTTTCTGTCGACCCTACTTAGATGGAATCAGGACAAGAAGAAGAAACTTAACCAATAAAGTAAAGATTCAGAATATTTAAAATTTCCATTTCGGGTGTGCTCTTGCTACAAACGTCGTGCCCATATCGGCATCTATCGATAAAATGTAAAGCTACAAAAATGTATAGTATTATCAGTCCGTGTTTTTTTTATAATTTCCTGATGTATCTCTATTATTAAGTACCTACACTAATCACAAATATAACATAAAAATTTTTGGATGCCTGTCCTTACCGGTTATTATGAAATTTTGTAAGCTCAAGTTATTACTCAATTTGTAGGCTATAATAATTTTAATAATACTTTTAAAAATCATTTAAAATAAGGTTGTTTTACCTTCAATTAAACTTCGAGTATCACTACACACAAATACATCAGCTGGAAATTAATTTGGCGAACGCTCGAGGCTCGTTATTAGGTGGAGATCACGTCGAAGCAAGTTTGCAGAAAGGCTTCATTTAATAAACTGCTAGTAGATAGACTCACGCGAAAATTGGAAGCACTTGCGTTGGATAGAGGGCTAATTTAATTTCAATTATATCTGTTTATTCCGGTGTTTATGAATCGAAAAGTAAATAAATAATTGCGTTCCATATTTAGTTTAATAAATGTGTTGTTGTTACCTCCTTAGGTAATACAGGTATTTTTGTTAGTAAGATGTATACTGTTTCGAAAATTTGGTTTCTAATTTATAATAAAAAAATATTCAACATCAATTTTTAATCAAATTGAGCTTCTCTCTTTCCCATGGAAACTAATACGTCATCACTTCGGGAGCCCCTGAAGTTAAAATATAATTTATAGAAACAGAAATAATAAATACGAATTTTAATAACAAGTTCATGTTAATCGCAATACACAATTATCTTTACTAGCAGAAGTTACGCCTAACATTTCCTTAAAAAGCCGCCTATTCTACCGTCTGTTTCATGACAAGAATTTTGAAGAGCTTTTTATACTACCCTTCTTTGCTTTTCCTTATCTGATCTACACATACTAGGTTTCGAAGCCATAGCTTTATAATCTCCTCCATATCGGCACTATATTATATCTTTGCCGTGTCGTGAAATTGTAGAACTGTCTCTATGCCAGTATGTTTCCTCCATCTTACGACATCGGGTCCTTCATAGAAACGTGAAGAGACATTCACAGGCATAAACAGGCATACCTAAAAGTAATGATCGGCGATGGATTGTCCTTTTTGGGAAATTGCCGTTCTTTTGGGTTTGTGATTCGATCTGCAGTGCCAAAGTTTATATAACTTTCGTACACTCCGGCGCCGAATATGCTTATGAGGGCCCTGGATGTTCGCTTAAATACCGGTTATTATATTCGAATGATCTAAGTGTGTCCATAAAAAGCAAGCTTAGAGTCATCGCGATCATTACAACTTCCAAAAAAAGACGATACATTTTTAATTTACATTCCGATTTTTTCTTTACGATTACAAAGTTAAGAGTATAGAAAGTAAAGAGTGCGTTCGTTAGGATTATAGTATATTTTTTTTGTTTGTAATAAAATCAAAATAAAGCAAAAATCTTCCGGCATGATACATCAAAATTATACAGGATTTTTATACAAGTCATTAAATTGTCATCTATCTATGTATGTAGGTAACGAGAATTAATATATATATAATACACAAGCTGTGCCCCACGGTTTCACCCGTGTTAATTTTATACGTCAAACATCGCTAACGCACACGTGTAGGCAACTTTTTATTCTTTGTGTAAAACTATCGATATTTTTATGAGGAATAAAATAATTTTTCAAATTATAACATAGCCTATGTTTCTCGCTGGTACTGTACCTTTATATTATTGTTGTTGATTTTATCCATTACAATCAAAAAGACAAACAAAAATTAAATCTTTCCTCTTTATAATATTGGTATAGATATCATATAAATTAATAATTTAAAAAAACATAATTATAAGATTTGGGAAAAAACAAATTTAAAATATTAAACCAAATTGTGTACTAACTATACAAATGCACTAAAGCTTCGCGAATGTTTGTCTTGCAAATGTTTGATTTAGCTGATTTACGATGCAGGTCATACGGGCATTGTCATTCAACGCTGCCGTTGTGTCTACTAATTTTATATTACACAAGTTGTTTATACAAAACTTAGTAGAAAATCGGAAAATTTTATTGTGTAATTTAGTTTTAGTTAAAACATAGTTTCAAAGTGTATATATAAAGCTAGACTTTAAGGTACAGTGTAAACTCTTTATAACGTTATCCTTTATAACGATAAACTCCCTATAACGTTGAAGTGAGCCCAACTTGGTTGGTTTGTGTTAAAACCCATATATTGAAACACTCTTACATAAACAGAATACATAAAATAATACAAAACAAGTACTGGCATAGCAAAAAACGTCAGACAAAGTTATCAGACTATATGTGTAAACAATAATTTATAAGCATTTATTATCTAAGACATACATACTAAAAGTTCTTGTTAATTTGGTTTTTTTTGTACACTCCATATAACGATAACTCTCTATAACGACAAAAAATGCTCAGTCTCTTGAGTTTCGTTATAAAGAGTTTACACAGTACTTGTAAAATAATATCATATATTTTCCCTGGCAACGCCATAGCACTTTAAATTCTCCATCAAAATATCAAAATTAATGGACCAAACGTAATTTTAAAGCTTATGTACCCCGCTCTTGATGAAACATAAAAATATAATAAAAAATGATTTAAAACTTTTTCATGAGGATTGCTATCTGTTGATACTAGTGAAAATATAGTAAAGGCGCCATCTAATTAACAAATCTGTTTAACTAACATGACAGTTGTTTGTTTACATTCTGTAATGTATGAAATATATGCACGCGTCTACTAATATTATTCATACAAAGCTGGATTTATATTTAAAGTTACCTACAGATACGAGATAAAAATTCATGTTTCTCTGTTTGCTTGTAGTTTATACTCTATCTATGAGTTCTTAAACTATTCATGTGATTGCGATGAAACTTTATTGAGTTGGTGTATAAGTTTATTAATTTTTTTGTATTAATGCAATCAGTTAACAATAGATGGCGGGCAAGACGTTTCATTTTCAAGACAACGGGAATGAATTGGGCAAAAGCTAGTAAACGTAATAGAGATTTTAAGAGAGGTAGGGTACAGGGAAATTTCTTTCGACATTTCTCTCTACTTTGGGCAGTCAGACTGGTGGAATACCTCCACCCTGCAGAAGTTCGCAGCCAAATAACGTTGTGTTGTTCCTGCGGTGAATAGATTTTCCAGAGCTCTTTGAGGTACGGTGATTCAAGGTTGGCAATGCGCTAGTGATACCGATGGTAGACTATCGGAGATTCCAGAATTTTCCTTGATATCTTCATTACGGAATCACAAATTTTGTGGGCGTAATCATGGTTAATTGCAAGCACTGTATGTACACGGTCCGTCATCCCATGTAAGAAAGATGTCTGTTTATTTGCGGTTGCCCCCAGTGGCCTCCAACCTCCCCTAAATAGCCACCTCAAGCCTCGCATATCTAATGTTATCGCTGTCCGTAAGTGACCTGGTAACTGATCTTGATCATCTTCATAATTCGACAAACTCCAGCCAGAGCGATCTTCTCATCGGGTTTCGACTCAGTGGTAAGCCTCGAACAATCTTGATCTAATATTAACAGTATTGACGTTGCGATGGGGCTCCAGCAAGAATCATCCTTCCAGCCCGTCGTTGTCTGCTTATACAGCTCATGGTCCTCAGAGCACGATTACTGTTGCTAGTGCGCGGCGTCCCTAAATTCTTTTCAGTTATTTTATTTCTACGTATTATTGAGTACTTCAGAAAACTATTATCTCGTTGCTTTTACACACACACACACATACACACACACACACATATACACAATACACATATACACAAGACACATATTTTCTTATTTTAAATAAACGCATAGACACCATTCTCTGACATGGTTAATAAATTAATAAACAATAATAATAAAAACCAAGAAAAAAAGAACAAGTAAAATTAGAAACTAAAAATTTCGTACTGTTGTATATTTTGTTGTTAGTGTTTACAGTTGATAAATGTGTATACAAAATGGGTCTCGAGTCAGCATATATGCTGGAGGCAGTGAGTCCCTGAGCGCTGGTTTTCACACAAAGCCCCGAAAAAGCACAAAAATAAATCTTGATATATTTCATATTTGTCGTTAACTTGTTATTAAAGCATAGACTTTATAATATCTACACTAAGTATAATAAAAGAGAAGTTGATTACATAAGTATACTGTTAATAATAAACATTTAAAGTAGACAATAAAATAAAAAAAAAACATAATATAATAAAAACTTGAAGAATATATATGACTAAACAGTTTATTAAGATATCTATGGGTCTCAAATACAAAATACCGGTGATTTGTGCTTATAAATAAGATTAGATAAGGCTATTGTCCAGGATTATTAACAAAATTAAATTATACAATGTTTATAAAGTAAACTTTATGATTCACATTAAACTTAAATACAACCTATATTCCATTAACTTTGTTAATAAATGTCTTTTCGAATTTACTTTAATAAATTCCTCACAGGATCTTGAAACGCTTTCAAAGGTTATTTGTCCAAGCTATGAAGAAATACTACTACTTAAATTAATTTGTAGCCATTCGGATTTCAAAGTAAAGTTTTATTTATCAAATTACCGGCTACGATGAGTATTAAGTTAGTTGTTTACGGGTTTTATTAAGAGAAGCATTCGGTATTAATACTTAAAATATTATAACTTTAAATCTACATATGGTTTGGAATAAAGCTATTCTTTTTAACATTAACATAAATTTTAGGTCTATTACTACTATATTTTTTATAGTTTTGCTAGACGTCTTACAAAAAAAAAACTAACTAGATAAACATAGAAAATAAAAATTTATCCAAATTGTTTCCGAGAAATCGATTAAAGATATACATATATACAAAATTTTATCACTTAATAGTATTAGATGCGTATAATAAACTACCCAGTACATAATTACAAATTTACTTCAGATATTCTATTTAATAAAACTCTTAGGACTTACCTACTGACGGATCACGGACAGTTTAAACATGTAAAGAATGAACCAGCTGAAAACATGAAGTTTTTACAGAGGAATTCCTTAAATGAGCACTAAGAAATAATAAAAATGTAATCTATATTTTATAGATTATTGAATATTTTAAAACATTACATAATGTGTATTTTTTATATAATGGGGTTCTCATTACACCTATGCTACCCCTGATTTTTTTAACTCCCTTTAACTCCCTGAAACATATCCACCATATAAAGGTCAGCAATATAGCCGCCTTTTGTACTAATACGATAATTTTAAATGTTCGATTAGACCTGTAACTAACGGTATACATTAAAGTTTAAATAAATATTAAAAAAATAAATTATAATATAAAATAGAGATAGTTTAAAGCGGTAAAATTAGGATAATTTTACAAGAATGGCCCATCGGGCACACGGGGCATAATAATAAATTGACTAAAATATTTCACTCTATAATATGGCAAAAAATCAATATCATGCTTTAAAAAATTTCTCATCATTTTATTACATTTATAAACGGCCCATTCGCTTTTATCGACATCGAAGACCCCGCGACGTATCTTTGTTACACTATACGGGCTGTCGTAATCTCGACGAACGTGAATGAAGCGGATATACCATGAAAAGGACTGAAATAAAAATGCTCAGACATTTTTAACCCCTGGCCGTGATGCGTCTTCGATGTTTACTTTTCCTAAAAGCCTCATATTCACGTCAAACCCTTCTATATGTATATTATGTACCTGTGTATTGGTGAAAGGAATTTTTATGTAAAGGCGAGACGAGATCAATGGGTGAGTTTAGGAGCATAAATTTCAATATGAAATTAATGATATTCGGGAATGCTTACAGCTTGCTGCGCCCTACATCCTTTAAATATAAAAAAGTTAAAAGTATTTTTTAAACTTATTTAATAACTCCTAATTTTTATTGTTATTATTAATATATATATATATATATATCAACGGCAGTCTATAACTTTACTAGTTGATTGTTGCTATAAGGATTGTTTGTTCGATCGTGCTAATTTCTGGAACTACTATTCAGATTTTAAAAGATTGTTGTATTTTATAACCAATTTATTGAGGAAGGTTATAGACTATATAACTTGGCACTACGACCCTAAAGAGCGGAGCATTAACTATCAATGCAAGCGTTCTGGGAAGTGAAAAAAAAACCATAGTCTACATGGGTGTTTGGGAGGCGCGGCGCGGTGAAGTGTTTGAATTAATTTAACACGGGAGAAACCGTGGGCACGGATAGTATGTCATATAGGTGAAGCTAGGGAAGGAAACTTTTCATTTATTTTGAACACCATCTACAATAAAAAAATATGAGTTCAACTCGTAATTTTTCATAACTTGTTTGTGTAATATGAACCCACGTGTGAAAAGAAAAAACCTTGACACAAGAATTTAAAAAGCAAATAAGTAAAACACAAAATTTAGTCAAGCAATTATTTTAATATAATAAAACATAATTATATAGGTATGGTAGTAATTCTTCTCAGTTTTATTTAATAACAACAGTGTTCATCCACTATTCTTGTTTCAATTACATACTTAATCATCAAACATAGCGTAATGTACATAACATGATGGCGGCTCCTTTGTTAAAACCACAGTTAAAACTCTCCAGGGAGTTTTTTTGACCACTTAAAATGCATGTTCCTAGTTATTATTTACAATCCAATTCAGTTGTGCACGAAAATTTAACTATAATATTTACACTAATATAATAAAGCGGAAAAGTTATTTGTTGTTTGTTTAAACACACTAATCTCCGGAACTACCAGCCGGATTCGAAAAATTATTTTGTATATGATAGGCAGATTCTTTGAAAATAGTATAGGCTATTTAAGATTAGGCTACAACTCTCAGGTAGCCTAAAATATTGATTTTTTTTACGTAAGTCGGAAGTCGAGGCCCTCTGTAACTACTTTAATCGCGTTCGCTGGCGCAATCGTTAATTATACGGAAAAAATAACGTTTTACATTAATATTGGTCCTTAATAAAAAAAAATTTAAATCAGCAATAGCATATATCTATCTCTTATACATAAGCCACCATAACGTATTTTGTGACAAAGATTAAAAACTGATTTATAAGCATTATTTTTAGACATGGCATATTAATCCTTATAAATAAAAGTTACTTTGTCATAAAGACAACTTTATGAAGTTAAACTTTACTCTTTAGAGTATGGTATTTGGACACATAGTTTAGGAGATAATGAAAAAATAAAAAAAATTGTACTTGCGGGAAGAACAATTATGATAGAGTACATGGGTGCGTAGGCGACGCGGTGATTGTTGGATAAAATTAACACCGGTGAAACCGTGGGGCACAGCTAGTATCTACTGTAGTAGTACTGCCACCAAAATTACAAAAAAGGACCAAATGATATAAGTTTATGCATTAAAAAATAAAAACCGCTTCATGATGGATTAAGATCCCACCAAAAAACTCCCATGTGATAGTTATTACGAATTTAGCAAAAAATACTATATTATTATTTACATTCAAATTTCTGAATGCATGCCAGACTTCAAACAAACTTTCCATCTTATTCTAACACTTGTGAGACTTGTTCAGCATACGTTAACTTGTGAGACGACGAAACTCGATGTTTGCTTAAAATTGTTAAAACTTCTTGTTATACAGTTAACTTAGATACACGAGCTTGAGCTCGATTTACTTACATTCTTGTCTGTTAAACATCGTAAACTGTATCGGGTTACTTAATTAAATGCTTTTGTTTGTTATTTACCACTTGAGTATTAAATTTTAACTCGATAAAGAGTTCCCTTATGTATCTGCGAAGTAGAAGATCCAAGCCTATTGAAATTAAAAGGGGACCATCCTATAGATATCAGGTCCTATAGGTAAACAAAACAGAATCATCCAAATCGGTTCATAAATTAAGAAATTTTGGCTGAACATCAATAAAAAATTATACATTCGAATTCATTGACGGAGTTCTTTTTTCTGAAGTCGGTTTCTTTACAGATTTAGCCTTTAGCTACAATTTCACTCGATATTAAGTGACAATGTGGCCCTAGATGGTAAGCCTAGTGAAGGGGACTGGCTCTCAAGTACAGCAAGTACAACTATAGGTTCTTGGCAACAGATTTTCAACTTAAGGGTGATAGCTATCCTGGCGGGCATTAAAATTATCCTTCCAATAAGCAACTAGTAAATTACTGCAATAAATCAATACTAATATACTAATATTATAGCCAGTTTCACGAGGAATAGTATATAGGCTATCTAGCATTAAGCTACACCTCTTAGCTAGCCTTAAATATTGATTTTTGTTAAGTAAGTCGGCACAAAGCGCTTCCGAACTGATTTATCCACGTGCACTGTTGTAATGGTTACTGATATATTATATATACAATGTTTTACAAACAATTCGGTCCTTAGTATATTTAAAAAGTCCGCGATACTATATGTGTAGACATAAGCCACAATAAGGTATTTTGTTAAAAACGTTTGTTGAAAATTAAAAAGTGAAAATTTTCAACACCATCATAAATCTATTTCATCACCGAAATGTCTCACTTATACTTATAATAATATAAAAGTTTGTATGTTTGAACCAGCCAGTCAGATACTTTATAACCTGGATTAATTGGACTAATACATACCATACTTTTTATCCCAGTAAAGAGACAATTGTGAAGTCCACGTAGACGAAAATCACTAACTATAAATTTTCAACTTGGCTGACTATTTTTAGTAGTTAGTATGGCTAACATTATAAACTTAAATTTAAAATGTAAAAAACCCCCGATAAGATCAAAGTTACTACGTTCTTCTAATATAATTGAAGTAACAGAATATCCAATTGCGACTCGGTTAGACCTGTGGAAGATGCTCACATCCATTAATCAACTAAAATAAAAAAGAGTTGATAAACTTGAAACGGATGAACAGATTTTCTTGAACCATAACTAAGAGCATGAAGCATACTCCATGAAGTTACCTTTCAAAGAAAAAGAACTAAATTAAAATCTGTTTAGCCGTTTGGGAGCTACAATGATACAGAAAACCCACAGATATACACGTTAAACTTATAACACACCCTGCCCCTATTTACATCAGAATTTTAAAAATGTCCTTTTAACAAATATATGCGTTACGTTGATTTTAATATCTACTGAGTAAAATTAATTGTATTCTTTCTTTGCATATCATTATCTTACTTAAGTTACTTTATATATACAAAAGTATAAGGTGCGCAAAACAAAACAAAAAAAATTTTGCGGCAGAGCGAGCCAAACTTCTGGTCCACAGTGCTCTCAAAGCGCAACGTTAAACATTCAATATAACGGAGAATTGCAGCTGGTTCGGGCACCGTTGAAATAGTTCTCTCTAGTAAAAAGAAGCAATTTATAACTATAGGGACAGAATCGATGCCTGCCGCAGACAGCCGTTTTCGACACCCACTACGGGGTCTTAACGGCATATTGAAGACAGTTATTGCTCCAGTTTTCATAAAACCTGATAATTGGAAACACAATCTCGTTATGAGGCAATCAATTCCGATGCCAATCGAGATCGTAGTCGATTTTACAACCAACAATCATTCTGATGAAGAGTCTAATCATATCAGTAAAATAAAATTATTTATGTTTCATAGGCTATATTTACTGTCTTTTTAACCGACCTTTAAAAAAAGACGGATGTTACTCAATTCAAATTTATTATTTTTTTATGTAGTTTCAGCCATAACTTTATTAAAACGATTTCGATGATTCTTTTTTTATTTGATAGGGGATACCTCAAAGGTGGTTCTATTTTAATTCCATTGGCATTGAACATTCAACTTCGAAGATATACCAGGGAACACTGCAAAATTATCGTCTAACGTTAAGTTTCGAATACTCAAAAACCAAGTAAAAGTAAACCATAACAACCGCAATTTGACTCCGACTAGTAACTTCTGATCCGAATCCACTTTTAAAGCAATGTATTGAAAATTATTCTTGCCTTTTTCATTTCCCCACAGAAAGGAACCTTTTACGACATATCCGGGAGAGTTTTGCAATAAAAGTCGAATTACTGTTCGAGTCATGCATCAAAAAAAGTTTTGGGTTCGCGAGTTACAAATTGAATAAAATTAAGGTTAGAGCATTTTGCTTGTCCACAGACATAAATATGAAGGTACTTTAAATAACAGTCAAATACCCATTCGTAAGAAAACTATTTTATCACTTTTATATTAATACAGAAAACACTATTAAAATATGAACAAAATATTTTTGTTAGTTTAAAAGTATATGCCACTCGTGACCTTTGATATAGCCAGCAGTTGTAAGAATGAGAAGTAAACCGATTACCGTCAAGTGTCATTCCGAAGTCAGTGTCTCATTTTCGTCTTTAGTCGAATTTTATTGTATGATAGTAGATTTTCTAATAACACAAAAGAACCATTAAAACGAAAACAAACTAACTATACTTGGGGATATTTTTTTCATAATTTGGATAGCTGAATGGAATAGCTCTATTCAGCTCGTCAGTTGGTAAGTTTATCACATTTTATTAATTTTTGTACATATAATTCGTGCTTGTTCCAAATTCAAAATGTGAAATGAGTGAACAGTGCCTAAAAGAGTTTTTTTTTTATCCACTGTTATCGATGATTCAAATACTCCTTTTCGAGTGGCAATGGTAAAAAATAATATTATTATTTCTATTCAGTATAAAGAAAGAAAGAAAGCACATTTATTTGATGTTGAAAACATGGACATAATTAACACAATACATATTAAACACGAGACTACAATAAATTGGAGTATTACTAGTTAATTTGCCAAATAAATGCCGCACTCGAGATGAAAAAGTACAACTTGAAGAATTGTTTTGTGTGTAAATACGAAATAAGTAATCATAATACTACCTACTATCATCGCTTTCAATAAATATATCCGGATGCAGTTCCTCGCTCTCTCCTTACCTCATAACTTCTTACGCTGTAAGATCTTGCTTAGTCTCATCGGAAATAAATAACTTTTAATTATTCAATAGTAATGTTTATGCTTTTGTAAAATTAATTTATATTACTTATAATACGTACTAATTGTTTAAGTGCTAGGGTACCTGTATTACTGTTAAACCGATAGTCATCACAGTCATTATTCGTATAAAACTTGATTACAAAGGCAAATTATATTTCCATATATTATTTTCTGTATGCATTGGAGTTCTACACGATGTTATATGCAAGTAGTACATATAATCAAACAATAGAACTGGATATCTACCTGACACAATAGAATACACGGGAGAAGTGAAAGAACCGGCTACGCTATGTGTTTTTGATGCATTTTTGATAACCACTGAGGCAGTTCTTTAGAACCGAATTCAAAAGCTAGCCCATAGAAATTTAAAAATTCAAATGAACACCGCATTCATTGCGTTGTCAGTTTGTGAACGAAATATTAATGAAACAATATTTTTTACTCGTGTGTACCGTCTTGATTTTTTAAGGACTTACCAACCGCATATTAGCAAAAAAACTCGTGTAAATTGTTGATTTACATACCGTATTTTTTATATATAAAACTGAGGTGGCAAACAAGCGTAAGGCCCGACCGATGGTAAGCGGCTGCCATAGCCTATGAACGTTTGTAAATTGTAGATTGTGTGCAGTTGTAATAAAAAATTAGCAAACTACAATTATTTATATCGAATTCACTAAAAGATCGAATACCGCGAAAATTATTAAGGGTATACACATGCCAAGTTATACATTATAATGGAATATTTAAATATAGGCATATTGTGTCTGTGCATAAATACATTGTCTCCCCACAAAAGTCCAGTGTTGCGTCGTGTCCCCAACTACCCTGTGGCCTGAACAATGGCCGTAATAATTGCGGTGCACATTTTCCAGAGCAGTACACCTAAATTACCGCTATTATCAGTTGCTTAATTATTATTGCAGTTATATATTCATGACTAAATATAACGAGGCTTAATTCAATAGTAACATTCAAATTCAATATCTGGGTTTATATCTAAAACATTATTTATTATCAAGTGAACAAAGGGAGAAATTATAAACTTAACTATATTAAAATTATCAGTCTGGGTATAAACGTCAAATGCTATAGTTTAATAATTATTTGAACTAAATTTATATATACCGTTAAAAGCTTTACCTATTTATATAGAATTTTAAAAAATCATTCTTGGTTTAACTAGATCCATTGTCAATTTAATTACAACTATCTAATTAAATTTGTGCAATTTGCAACAACTTTAAGATTCCTTACAAAGTTTATGAGATTAACAATAATCAGTAGTTACATTTTTAGCAACATTAACACATCTAAATACAAAACATAGTTGTCAACACCACAGAAACACAGAACATTTGTACAAACAGTTAATTCCACATACGATCCTATAACTGTTAGAACGATACGGACTATTAAACCGTCTGAAACGACTATATGCCGTCGAACCGAGCCTAATTACCGACAAGGCTCAAACAACTTCACCTAAATAGTTGGTTGGAATCGGCTACCTCTGAACGCCACTCGCGCATCAACTTTTAATTACATTCGTACTACGTTCATAAAAATAATAGTAATTATGATGCAAATAAAAGTACATAATATGTTTTACTTATGATCTTTAAATTCGAGAAGTCATCAATATGGAGTTAATTATTCATATTCATTATTAATATGTTAATAACAATTTATTATCTCATTTGAATATGAAAAGAAAACCTAAATGTTTATTTTTTGTCATTTTTGTTCTATATATTTATTTCAATCTAAATAAAAAATTTCACTATTCTCGTAATATCTGAAAAGTCTAGAATCTACTCCAAACATCGAGTATGTATTTGTAGGTTAAAATGGTATCGCAGAACATACATTCATACAAAGCTCATCTGTCCAATTACGTAAGTAACTAAATAACGCCTACAACCACCACACGTCCACTTTATTTAAAAGATGTCTGTATTATAAAATTGATCAGGGTCACTCTGGTAATTTCAAACCCTCATTTTGTTTGGATATATATACAAGCGAGCGGTGTTCGGAAGCAAAACAGTTCTGTTTTGGATAACCGAACTATTAATAAATCATTCAAAAGAAATTGATATTTTTATAGCACAAGAAATAGGAGATGGTGGATAAGCTCTTTAACTATCACCAAGATTATATAGTTAACGTCTTCAAACCTGATAACAATAAAGATCGAGTAACAGCAGATTAGGTTCAAGGAGTTTAAATTGAATAAATATATATTGATGAATATTTAGCCAAGCATAAAATTTAAGGTGAGATTTATAACATGGATAAATATAGTAACGTTAATTAATTTTCTTCGTAAATATACATGTAGAAATTCTCAGAATATTGTACAGTAAATTTAATTAAGTTTCAAGCTTTTCTCATGCTCACTGTCTCAGTATTCTAAGAAATTTAATCCCATTATGAGTTGACAGTAAACTTATATAGGTAGCTAACTACCAAGCAACAACCTCGCTAAACTAGACACATTTATAAAGTCGATCCTATTTGCGGTTGTTACACTTGGTTTTGGAGATTAAAACAACACCGAATTCACTCTCAACTTATTATGTTTAAAGTTGTTCCACGTCGGTAACTTTCTCAAGCTATAAATTATTACGATTTGAGTAAAAAAACACTATTCTCGATACAAATCAGGAAACGTCTAGAATCTATTAGAAACATCGAGTATGTATTCGTAGGTACGAAAAAACATCGCGGTTCATACACACATTCAAAGCTTATCGCTCCGAATGGGTAATCAAACAAAGAAAGGCTTAAAAATAGAACACTTCCCCTTTCAAACGATGTCGTAAAGTTCAAGCCTTTTCAAGTAATTTCGACCCTCGTTTTGTTTTGGTATAAAAGGTAGAAATTAGCAGAAAGACCACAAAGTAGTGTGAACAAGAGATACTGTAAGTACTACCAAAGTGTAGTGAACATCCGAATAGTGAGTTTAAGTTTTGTTTCATGAAGTACGAAGAAATTATTTACGTAAAATGTAACGGCATTTTCACTACTAACGGATACAACGATATTTTTATTTGAATTAAGAAAAAGGGTAAAATGAAGATGAATATCGAAAATATCTTCACAGTAAGCTAATTAAAAGCTTTATGTTTGTTCGATTCGATTTATTTATTTGCATTCTAATTAGTTCATGTTGCTCCCATCTGCTTTCGTTTCTCTCGTCTAATTATAAATATTGCACAAGATTCTTACTAAATTAATTATATTTCTCTTTCACTAATTAAAAAACAATTAATTAAGGTTCATATTTATGATTCCTACTTATTTTATGAAGATTATCTGTATTAATATTGTAAAACTCAAGAGATTGTTTTTCTGTTTGAACGCGTTATTCTACGGAACTACCAGTGCGAATTAAAAAATATTATTTATTAAGGACCTATTTATTAAGGAAGGTTACAGGTTATATAACTTCACGCTAAAAGTCTAAGGAGTGGAGCATTACCCATTAACGTCAAGTAATCTAGAAAGCTGTAGGCAAGTACGGGAAGTGAAAACAACCATAGACTACACGGGTGCTAGCGGCAACGCAGTGGAGAGTTGGTCGAATTAATTTAACACGAGTGAAACCTTGGGACACATCTAGTTATTTTATATTAACGAACACAATGTTTCAAATCGATAATTTACATGAATTACGTTCATTTTAAATATTAATTGATAATCATATAAAAATTCTAGCTTCGAACAAGAGAGTTATTACGAAATCTATTGCTAAAAAATGTTACGTAAATTATGTAATGTGTTTCACTATCAAAGCCAGTCCCAGGAAATGCAGAGTATTAAATATGCAAGTAAAGCATAATATATAGCGTCTTGCAACTTCTGGTGATAATGGTGCTTAATTTATAACTCCGGACGTGTGTATATTTTGTTAACTTCCCCAAACCGTAAACAAAAATTATTGGCAGAGAGCCCTGGCTTAACCTTAATAAAGTAACATGCCAGAAGGAAAATAAATATAACGTTTGCAAGAAGTTAGAACGATAAATAATTTTAAAAGATAAGTTTAATTGTGCGAAATAAATATAATTTAACTCCTGGCTTAATGATATGGGAATATTATCAAGAAACAAGAGGTCGATTTCAATGTCTAAGTATATAAATAAAATTATTGTGGTTTTTTGTTGTGCGTGCATCACGTAAAACCTATAGGATAGATTTTGTCATTTATATTTTTGTTATACTTCTTAGATACTCAAAAAAATTATCATAGTATCTTCATTCGACAAAAAGTTATTAAAGTTTTAAGAAACTACGATTTTTATAAGCAGTACGATTCTTCTGTCGTCCACGCGAGCGAAAGTGCATTCACAGCAAGTTAAGAATTTTTAATTGTAGCAAATTGATATAACATATGATGTATGAGTAATGATAGGTCAGCATAGTAGTAAAGTAGTAAAAGAAAATAATATAGAATCATCGTATTACTTTTTGAACTTCGTATCCAAAAATTACCTAGATAAATAAATAGACAACATATAGACAACTTCGGCACTTATTATTTTATAATTCAGATTGATAATGAATATTTATAAGTTGAAATCACATTTAAGAAATTCGTTTTGGTTTACTTGGATCTTAAAAAAGTTTCTTCAGATTTTTACTGTTCAAATTTTATGATGACTCCCTTCGTTCGAATTATCGAGGAATATACATATACACTGAATATAGGAGTACAGGAATATACACTGGCAGAATTGTCGAATAACACCACAGGGACCATAGACAAAAATAAATAAGAAAATTCTAAAGACTTTCTACTACCTCATAGTCATAAGCTTTATCAGAACCATTATAATTATTGGTGTCTACAGAAAGCTTCGAATGCTACTGTAAGCCATTCTTATGAACAACTCGTTCATTCATATTTAATATTCCCTAACAAGATATTACGGCTTATACTTCAATCCTCCTTCCTCGTTGCAATCTTTCATTACTTAGAGGTTTTTTTAAATTCTTTTACGTTTGGTCCAAGATGGTAACTGATGAGGGGACTGGTTTTCAAGTGCAGATGCCGGAACCCATGTAGCTTGGTGGTAGAATTTCAACTTGAGCGTGGTAGCTAGCCCCCTGCCACCATGATATGGTTTAACCACAAAGTTTTCCTTCACCGAAAGATCAGACTCATTGCAGGGATTCTAACTCACGCCTAACGACGAGGTGCTAATACTAATTGTAATATGTTTTCTTACTAATATATTTGTTTGCTTCCATCGATATAGCTAATCACCATATATATACTATACCTAAAACAAATATATTTGTATCAATATCAACAAAGCATAAACATAGATGAAAAACCATGTATTTTGAAAACCAATATTCTATGAAACGTAAGGACAAGAGAGATAAATATTCAAAGTAAGACAATTGGAGAATAGCGTTATATGAAAGATTGATGAAAGAGCAAAAAGTGAAATATATCGCTCTCCAGAGAAACTGAAAGAAAATAATATTTCTTATAAAGGTTCATCCTATTGTTACTTTCTTTAATCCCTTATACGGTTCAACACCATGACTAAGGTATTAGGTAAAAATAGAAACAAAGAATATAATATTTTGCCTAAACTTTATTGTACGTTGTTTGATTCATTCAGTATTTATTGTATAACTTATATAGGTATAACACAAATATGTATATTTTTTAATAAATATTTACGTAAGAAGAGTTTTAGCGCAGAAAGAATAATATTGACTGAACTTAAAACAAATATGCATTCGACATACATTAATGGCGTGTAATCTTCGCGGTAGAACATGAAAGCATATACTAACTAACTAGTAACATATATAAAAGTATTAAAATTATTATACGATATAATATAGTAGATGAAAGGTGACTAAATAGATAGCCGAGCAATTTACAATTATTATCCTTCTTCAAAAAATATCCATTAAAGACTAGCGACCGACTTGTGGAATACCTACACCCTACAGGAGATATACACCTGATTGATATACCTTGTGTTGTGTTCCTTCGGTGAGTAGGGATTTCTTGGGGTCGGCAACGCGCTAGAATTCCTATGTTAATATGAACGTCCACAGACTACGGTTATCGCTTACCATCAGGCGAAACCTTACCATGTTAGTTGTATAACAAAATAACATTGTGTTATAATTTCGAAGGTAATGACAAAACATTACAAACCTTTTATTATCGAGTTAGACCGGCTCACGGCCTTCTACGCCCCCGTGATGTCCTCCAGCAAGGACTTTATTGAATTAGGATAATTTACTGTTTATTTGATGTCTCGAAGCTTTTTTGCAATTCTCAGGTAGAATTTTAAATACGGCTATACTTTCATAATATTAAGCGGGGTGTTTTATAAAGGTGATTCACTGATTAAATTATAAAGACAATATTATTATTAACATAGGTCTGGTCCAGGTAAACGCGTGGTAACCATGCGCATGTGGAACGGTTTTCCAATCAACGATTTCGCTTCTTCCTATGATATTGGATTAGCCAAAAGAGGCGCAGCAGACCGACATGATGGTGACGATTGTCGAATCACTCTCAGTCGGTCGCCGTTGTTAGCTAGTTGCCTGAAATAAAAAACAATTTAAATTTAAAAGCCGGTTTTTTTATATTTCTATTGCAGACTGTAAATTAAACAGTTCAATGTATCTTAATTATCTAGTTTGCTATGATTACTGATTAATACCGATTACAGATATAGAAATCACGGGCCTGATATTTACTACACTCAATGAAAAGGTCTGGTTAGGGCTTCGGGGGAAAGGGGCCCTCGGAGTACCCGACAAGCAATAGACAAAACACCGTGATGTCGTGACTTCCAAGATTTTGGCCGTAAAGACCACTTTTTATTACGAAAGAAAGAGAAAAGTAAAATGAATACAAAGTGGTGCGATCGATTTTCGCAAAGTAACGTCTTCATGAAACAAATATGTAGTAATTATTATTTCATATTCAGATGTCTTTCATTGATCAACTATTTCATTTTATCTTTAATCAAAATTATATTTCAATAAATATAAACCTCGAAATATATAAAGAGCAGGTATTGTGAGTTCTATTCACACCCTTCTCAGTATGAGAAGAAGCCGCACGACGGTCATACCTAAAGGTGAGATGAAAGAACTTCGAAATAAATAGCTATTTCATATTCAATATTCACTTTACTTTGCCCACATATCAATAATGATTTACCGTGTAAATTGAATGTTATAAACATACAATAAAAAGTTTACTCGAATTCGCGTAGGAAAAATAAGGCAGTAAACTGGGCCACCGGGCGCCGCGTCGCCGCCGGTGCCTTATCAAATGTGTACGACCCCACATTTGACACATTTCATCCCGCCACACTGCGGTCAAATGGAGGTCACAAGATCTTATCGTTTAATTGATTAATACTATTAGTGGTATCTTCAATTCGAATCTGTTAATAGTAATGAATAAAAAAGAAAACCTTTTACTGGATATAAAGTCTTTAGGCGGGACTTAGTTTTAACTCAGTATACTAATAATGTAATAAATATTTTTTAATGGAATTAATTAATTCAGTTTATTTCTATTGTTTGATCCAAGTATAGCTGTAACTTAAATTATCAATAAATACATTAATATAATATAATAAATACAATAAAGAACTATCTTCAATCAAAACAACATTTTGAAATTCAAATATTGTGTGTAAACTTTTCATTACTTCTTCACCGATATTTATGATAATGTCAACTAATTGAGCCAACATAATCAGAAAAAAATCTATGTAGAACAATAATATTTAATTTGTTACTTAAATATTATTTATTTGGTAACAGTCTGAGAATGGACATATAACTAAGCACTTCACAATGTATAAAAAATACACTAAAATAATTAAAATTAAATTTAATATCATACTTTTATGAATAAAACTGATAATTTAATATTTGATTACTGTTTTTTAATTTCAATAACTGCTTTACAGCCGCCTCGTATACCACGGTTTGCTAACAGTGTTTTAAGTAGATCCCTCATTATTACTGCTCACAGAGTGCGTTCCGGACATATGCCTCTCAACAAATTTGCTTTCCTTATTAGAAAAGTAAATTCACCAAATTGTGAGACCTGTGGATCAATTGAAGACGTGCAACATTTGTTGACCGGATGTGACCGGAACAATCTTCAACGGAAATACGTTATACGTCAGTTTAAATTGAATGTTATGGACCAAGGCATCTTTCGTGGGATCTTGACTACACCAGCAGGTGAGGAAGCCAAGATTTTGTGGAAGTTGGTCATTAGTGGACTAAAATAGTTGTGTGATGCTATGTTTAGGTTATGCTGGGACTGACATGTTCTTTTTGAAACCAAGACCCTAAATTAAAAATACATTAAAAAAAAACTGCTTTACTATGGCGCTGTATTGACGCTATTAAATTTTGGCAAGTTTCTAACGAAATAAGAGTTCCTTTCTTATAAGAACATGTTTTTAAATTAATTTATATGACTACATTATCTGTTTGACAACTTTTTTTAAGAAGCAGCATTATGTTGCACGGATTTCGATCTATTAGCTATTATCTATTTGGTGGGCAATTTAACGCTGTGTTCCAAGCTTACTGTTGAGAAATCTAGTCACAAAGTGGGCCGTATGTTTGGGATTGTTTTATGAGAAAAAACAATATTCTTCCATTGCCTATCTGACCGGTGTTGATACTGGATCATATCGTATAAGACGTCAAACTTGAACTAAAATCCTCCAAATATGCATGTAACAAAACGATTTTCCCGTATTCGATATCCGTTTGAAGGCAAACAAGTACACGCTAAACATGCAAATGGCTTCGAGCAAAATCGCTACACCATCTTCAAACGCGGCATGTTGAACAAGTATTTGAGTCTGAGCCCTTATAGGGATTTATAAAAGTAGGGTGCTTCTATCGTATCTGAGGATAATGATCACAATCCGACCTTAAATCCGCAACGATCCTTACAGTATGTCCCCATACTGACAATAGAGGTTCGTTGAGTAAGGAAGGGTCGACGATATATGGCTTGCTTCAAAACAGAAATGACTGTGCAGCATAAAAGTTAATATATTGTACCTGTTATAAAAATCATCTATAATTGAATGTAGTTCAAATAGAAAAATTTCATAAGAGGAGACCTGATATAGAGTAGCCAAGCAAATGACTTAGTAATAAGAAAATTTCTTCTATGAAGCAAGGAGAAGATGAAACAACATATAACCATCACCTACTTCACCTTACGACTCCTAAAACCTCTAACAGTATGTAGACTGAACACAATACAAAATTATCTAAATATGAAAATGATATAGTATTATGGTATTTTTTGTTTATATTAACTAAGTAAATATTTGGTATATATTTTATATTTTTACCACAACGTTGAACTTATATGTATTTTAAAAAATTCGTAATTCTAACTCAAAGAGCTTCATCATTGCTTCCTTTTAAACTTTATCGTAAACCTTCTTACAAATAATTAATTAAATCTTTTAGAAAAAGCTCACATTCTCTATTAACCTATCAGCTCCCTTGGATGGCGAATTCGACAATTTCACGTACAATTTGTGTTATGTAAGGGAGCTAAAGTTTTAAAATGAACAGTATAATAGTAGTAGTAAATAGTAGTATAATATGTGGTAACAAAACGAACACGAACGAACGAATTTTAACGAACGGTTATTGACATTTTTATTATAGTACTAGTTGTGCCCCACGATTACACCCGTGTTAATTTCCGACAAACACCGCACCGACAAATTATTTTAATTTTCCTATCTCCTAAAATATTCGTCCAAATAACATGCTATAAAACCAAAATTTTAACTCCATAAAATTGGCTTTATTATAAAGTAACTTTTGTTCGTAAGGATTAACATGCCATACCTAAAAATAATGCCCATAAATCACTTTTTTTAATTTTGTCATAAAATTCCTTATTGTGGTTCATGTATAAAAGATAGGCATATTCTGTCGAGGACTATTTTTTAAATATGCTAAGAGCAATTACCGTTGTAGAACACTGTATTTACGAACTGTAATAAGGGCCTGTAAAATCCCCTTTTAAAAAAGGAATTATTTTATATATAATATATGTATTAATTATTTAAACACTGAATTATAATTATAATTAAATTATACGGACTATGAGTGTCACGGACCGAGTCTGAGATGCACCTGAGGATGTTCTACGAGATTGTAAGAGGACTGGGAAAAGTTCTAACACTAAATACTGGGAGTGGTCTGAAGGGGATATGATTTTGTGGTACAAGGGAAAGGTTGGCATTTTAGGGTACATACTTCGGGTATAACAGTACGTATCATTATTAACCATTACGTCACCGCACCCAAAGCAGTTCGGGCGTGCTTTCTCTTCCAGCTTACTTAAAAGAAATCAATATTTAAGGCTAGATGACAGTTGTAATCTAATGCTAGGTAGCCTATACTATTCCTCTTGAATTTGTCTCTCATACACAAAAAAAAAAATTTTGAGTCTTACTAATAGTTCCAGAAATTATCGTGTTTAAACATACAAACAAACAAACTCTACAGCTTTATTATATGATAGTGTATAGTATAGATAGTTTTAATGTTATTCTGATGTAAACGCGATAACATTGTAAAGGTTCATCAAAATCCGTTCAGTAGTTTTTGCATGGGAAAGTAACAATCATCCATCCATATATCCTCACAAACTTTCACGTTTATAATATTCTAAGGATATAAAAAGGGGGCAAACACATGACTCGCCCGGGGCGCCTAGATGGTTAAGGCTGGCCTCGCTGCACACACGCATTGTTGCATAAAGCAGTTTGCAATACAGCGACAATTTTTATTTTGTTATACTCATCATAACTTTAAAACGAATTTACTGATTTGAATAATTCAAAAAGTAATTTACTCCTACGTGAATAGCATAAAATGATTTAATAACTGATTTAGATAAGGATTCATATCATTTATATAATCACTTTTTGTTCGCATCTGTGTTTTAGTTGACTAATTTGAACAAAAAACCTTTATTGTAACATAACTATAATAATTACATATATTATCTCACTGACTTTTTTGTTTACATTAGTGAGGACGTTTAATATGTGTAGTATTTTTTATATAATACTAATAGTTTTTGTAGCCCATGCGAAGAAAGCACATTTTTAGGCATTTTTTTTATACTTTGTGTAAAACTATCGACATTTTTATGAGGAATAAATTAATTTTTCAAATTAAAATATAGCCTGCAGTGATGGACTATCTATATTTATTTTTCATCGTACCGTGTTCCTCCTACTGAAGCAAGTAGACAGGATGAAGCACACTTTTCTGTATCTTTGAGTGATGATTGTAAAGATAATCCAAAAGTAACGTAAAAGAAAGCCACTACAATTGAATAATTGCCAACTGTTAAAAGTATTTCGATCTTTTTCATGTTCCGCTAAATTTGCCGGTGTGTGTGTTATAAAACGTTTATTTGCCATAGACTTATTTGCCTAATGTTCTGAAATAGTGCTTATGTATATCGCTGTCAACCGTCTTCATCTGTAAATCTCTTTGAACCTTTAGGTCGCCTAGAAACAGACAGACTTGATAATAAAACCTATTTCAACGCCCGCAAAAGCTTACGTCGGCACCCGAGCACATCACTTTCATCAATCAATACGACTTATCGCGTCGACTAACAAACCGGTTCATAGTCTAACCTTAAAGTTAAAATGTATTTTGTTGACTTTTCTCTCTTATGAATACTACGTAATATCATCTCGTTTTTACTTATGAATAACTCAGTTACTCATGTATCAAGAGCATTCAGAGAACATTATGTGTTCTGCTTTTTTTTCTTTTTTTTAACAATAAAACCTTTGTATCTATTACACAATTTATATTCTGAACGCACCAGCGCGAATAGCTTTATAATAAATAAAAATATTTACTTAGTTTTGGTACATAAAATAAGGTTTTGTATTGAAAAATTCTATATCAAAGGGTGAATAATTATTAATTCAACCGTAGATTGAAGGATGTTAATTATAGCTAATGTAAATTATAAATCTCAAGATATTGTTTGATTAAACGCGCTAATCTCTGGCAGAGCTACCAGTTGGAAAAGAAGTTATGTGTGCAATTCACACGTGGTACAAGTGAAATCTTCAAATCTATTTTTTGTTTAATTCAGAAGATGATTAAATACACACTAATTTAAAGTTTATGAAAATGTACATACAAGTACTCATAGTTATTATTCACAATATCATTTTCAATTAATGCACATTTGAAATATCCATGATAACCTAACACAATGTTAATCAGTAACAGAATGTCATAAGTGTTAACTAAAAAGTTTTTGTTTCGTGCCTTTTTGGTGAGGTAATAAAATTCATTATTGCGTGGCAACAGTCTTCTTTTGTACCATTTTACCATTATGAATGAATTTATGAATTATGAATTTATGTCTCTGTCTCTTTTTACTGTCGCTTTCGCTTTTTCGTTTCATCGACTTTCAAATTACAACGATGCTAAAGAAGCTTTCTTTCACTTCAAAAGTATTTTTTACATTTTATAGCCTGTTTATTTAGGAAGGTTATATGCAATATAAGTTCGCGATTCGAGCCTAAGAAGCGTAGCAGTAACCATGAACTTCAAGTAATCTGGCAAGCTGTAGGCAAGTACGGGAACTGAGAACAAATATAGGCTACACGGGTGCGTTGGCGGCGACGCGACACGCGGTGTAACACAGCTAGTATTGCAATACAAACCTCTCGATTACAAAATTACTTTTAATTTTATCAGGTGTATATTATAAAACAAACGTTGCATAGGTTTCGCAATGCTAGTAAGTCCTACTATTGAGCCGAGAGGTCGCGGGTTCGATTCCCGCATACGACTGACTTTTGTGTGATGAGCATATTATGTATATCAGCTGTTTAGTTACTATAATACAAGCTTTGCTTAGTTTGGAATTAAATGGCCGTGTGTGAAATTGTGTCCCCATATTTTTATATTGAAATAAAGTATATTCTTATTGAACAATCTTTGGGTCAGATACAAATGTTTTATGAAGCCATTATATTTTCCTCTGTTTTAACAGTATCAAAAGTAAAAGCAATTGGATTTCATTTCAACGAAAATGTCAAACAAAAAAGATAAAAAGTTGCCTGACATTATAAAAGAAATTTTACATAGTTTTAACAAAAGCTTCATAATTACAACAGTGTTTATCCACCACCTTTTCTACATCGCTAAAAACCAATTAATTTTAACTTTGGAAGAACGTTTTTTGTAAAATAATTTTATATACTAATTAAGCACTTTTTATGAATTATTAATGAAATAATGATCATTGTCCTTTTAATAAAATATTACAATATCCTCTGTCACTTTACTCAAAGCATACCGGTGATCGGCTGTCATCCTGACCAAATCATTTTCTTATCACGTTTAGTTGTCAGTGCAAACGGTTTCGTATATATGTTTGCATTTCTATTTCTAGATAATCACTATAATATTTGAAGTAGAAAAAATATTTTTAGTTTGTACTTTTAAAATAATAATAACAAGATGTATAATATGTATATGTATATCGGTAGGACATCGACGGATGCCGATGAAGTTTGTGTCACCGACGACGCGGCGACGACGCGACGCACGGTCACCGTTGGACCGTACCCTACTTATTATCAGGTGCAGTCATTTTCCGTATAAAACAGTAGGTACCTATAAAAAACAAATATGTTAAGTTGTTGTGAAGTGTGACATAAAATACGAATAACTATAATATGTTAATATTTGTTGTTTATAATTATAATAGAGGTGTTCGAATAGTATACGAATCGAAAGGATAATGATATTTGATTTAGAATTAGGTATTTACATTTTAATGATTATTCATACTAGCCGGCCGAACAAAGTTTCCTGCCCTTTCCAATAGTCAAATTACTCGTTTCACCCATCCCACCTATACTCATTTTTTCGTGCACACTTTTCCAGGACCGCAACGATCAATAAAAAATAAGGTTAACAAATTAGCTGTTAGTCTTCCTAAATAAATAAATAAAAAATAAATATCCATACCTATCAATAGTCTTATGTTCATAAATAAAAACAACAGAGAAAAGAAAATTATTTCCGAAAAATTTACCAATTTAATGCGTAGCATTTCAAAATGGTCTTTCTCTAATCTAACTCCGACTATTAATATCAATTCAAAATAAGAATTAGCCAAATCGGTCCAGCCGTTCTCAAGCGTTGCGCGTGTCAACAAACCGCACTTAATTTTTACTAATATAGATTTGAAATTATTCAAATTATTTGAATTACTCAAATAGTTGAAATGGTGTGAATTATTAGAATAGTTCAAATTATTCGAATTGCTCAAATATTCATCTTACTCGAATATCCGCGTACCCCCCTAGTTTACAACATTGTTACAAGCAGAGTGCTGTGCGCTATACTTCAATTATGTAGTAAACAGTTGTATCTGCATTTTATGAGTTTCGTATTCCTGTGAGAAACACATGCAAAAGAGTATGTAAATTTGTAAGGCAAAATGTAAATGATTCAGTTGTTGCGAGTCTGGGGAACTGAAGCCTAGCCTGTTGGAGCTGTATGAATTACGCTTAACGTTTATGAAAAATAACCTACTCACTATTTTATATACATAACTTCAGAAAATATATACTTTTGTCGCTCGGAAATTATTTGCCCGATTCATTGTTAGTCGTCAAGGTAATAATTTCATCAATAGTGGTGGTAAGTCTTACTAATAATCATTTAACTTAGTTATGCACTGAACTGCATCAGGATTCATTTTCACTCCTAACATTCTAAAACACAGACATGTGAAAATTATGAAAAAATAATTTATCGATATTATAATACTTTATTGAAATCTCTATATTAATAAAACCTAAATACTGTTTAGTGGTAAACGAATCACTTCAGTAAGGCTAGACCGATGTGGATATTAAAAAAAATGTTAGTAATAGTCTGAAAGAAAAATTTGAAAACATACTCGGAAAATTGGAAAATTTAGGAAGATTTGTAAGTGCTTTTTCTATTGCATTTTTTCATGAACTCCACGACCATAACTTAAAGGTCGGGCCGGCCGCGTACTGTTAAAACTACGAAGGCTGTTAATGCTCTTAAGACCAGAATTCGCCAAAACCCCATAAGCAAACAAAAGATTTTTTCGTGAAAAGCGAAGATTCCCGCTAGGATTCTGTCCCGTAATATCAAACAAGACCTGAACCTCAGTGCTTATTGTCGATATACAAGACAAACCCTAAATAAATCCCTACAGTTAAAGAGAGTGGATCCATCAAAACGCTATCTCGTTATGCGGGTGAAAGGCACAGAAATATCCTCTTTACTGATTAAAAAAATTCACGTTTTGATAGAACTAAAAACAAGCAAAATGACGAATTGTACGCTCATAGCGCTAAAGAAGCTAAACAAGGGGTCCGAAAGGTTCAACGTTATCATCATCCTGCATCAATCATGATTTTAAGGGGGTGTGTTTTATCAAGGCGTCACAAAGTTAAATTTTTGTGAAAAAGGAGTGAAGCCTTCAGCCAAAGTGTATCAAGAGACCGTCTTAGATCGTGATGTGAAACCTCTCAGCAATATACTTTTTAAATATGTACAGAAGACTTTCCAACAAGACTGCACCTGGTCACAAGGCACGAACTACCTAAACCTGCCAAAGTTCTGGACTTTATAAGAGCTGAAGTCAGTTTTTGAAGACACGGTCTAGAGCACGCAGTGGCTAAATTAACCATAAAAATTCGAGATTCCATAGATTCCGTTCCAAATAAAATGATTTTTTATATTTTCCGAGATTTCAATAAGTATGTACCTACATGTAAGATTTATTAAGATTACGTTACTTCTAACGTAACAGTTAGATTACGTTATTGTAAAATAATCATTCATTTCATTCATTGTAACAGAATTTATGGCCAGAGTTAAGTGTATTAGGCATCAATAGCTAGAATAAATATAATGTACAAGTAAATATCAAAATGATTTAAAATATCAGTAAAGTATGTATTATATAAAATCGGTTAAAGCTCAGTTTTCTTTGTACCTAGTCAAAAACTATATTATCCAACAGGCAACAATTTAAATTTGATGATGAATATATACATTTGAATGTTGAACCAATTCATACAGTGTTATCCACAATTATTGTACAGATGCTTTTGAACATTCAACAATAAATATAATACATTTTATTTCAATTGGTATTAATTGTAAATACAGAAATGATCATTTATTATGTTCTGCCCAATTTATGTAATTTTATTTATTGTGAAAAAATGTTATATTTGTGTGATTAACTTTTATTATTTAGGTTAAATATATGTACCTTATCCATACACTACCTGTTATAATAATAGTGACTGAAATTATCTTCAATCGTAGTTGGTACACTAACGACACTTAATTAAAACGAATTCTTAGAAAGTTCTTCCGCGATAAATGATTATATAACTTAGCGAGGCCGATGGAATTTTAACTTTGTAATACATTTATTAACAAATATATATTATATATTTCTTATTCAAATAAGCGTTTGTGCTTACAAGTTACAACTTATAGGACAAAAAACACATACGTTAAACAAACTCGAGGACATCCTGTCCCCATTGAATTAAGATAGCACAGAGAATCTTACGACCTACCTGCTTCACATTCTGTTTAGATTTGCTTTTCAAACTGTATTTATTTTAGTGAAGACATTTTGAAATGTACGACTAAATAAAACTAAAATCATGAAGAAACTTTAATATTTAAGGAAGGTTTAGGATTAGGAACACAAAAGAATTATTAATTTGATGGCGATTTAATTTAATTACTTATTTGTTAAAACATATGTTGGTGCCTGCCTTAGGTTTGCTTTAACCTACCAGTGGTGTTTTGAAGTCTGATATTTTATTGTATTATATATTGTATTATATGTTGTATTATTGTATTGTATATTGTATTATATAATATTGTATTTTATAGCATACAGTAAAAACTTCTTGTGAAAATAAAGGATATTCGATTTGCATTTCGCTCATATCATATATACTTTGATGAAAAATAATATGACTGTCATATTCCTTTTCAATAAGTACATTTCCTATTAATAAAATAAACAAAAAACTAAAAATTTGAACTTTAAGTGTATTATGTGCTGTTTGTGACAGGTTAAAAAGGTCTCAAATTAATATCTACCCACGTCATGGATCATGCATGTAATAAATAATACCCGAGAACCAAGTTCAAAAAGGGATAATATTTAAACGACCGGAAAACAAAGAGTTGTGGCATATTGTTAACAAAAATTATACGTAAAAGAATACGTAAATGTTAATTTGATCAACTATTAAATTCATGAGGTATGTCTATTTTAAATCATTTCTATTCAAACAAAAATCGATGGTGGTAAACAAATATCATTTAATTTTAATTCGAAGTAGTAAATAAACGTAACCATTATAATAATAATGTTCTTTGGAAGTATTAAGCATACGTATTAAAAGGCCAGTCATTTATTTAATGTAGTCGCCTGCAGTTATTAAAATAGCTTTTATAGTTAGTAAATGAAGTTAGATAAAAACTACGAAAACATAAAAAAATTATGTTCTTTAAATAATTGTAAATTATTGTATGTTGCTAATACTTTTAATGAAACAAACGAAATACTTTGAAACTTTACATATTATGTACCTAAAACTGATTAAGTTGAAATGTATATTTAACATTTTGAATAACTTCAACCATCATTCTACACGTCAATGTGAACATACAGGTTAACGTTTGCAGAGCCATTCGATTTAAATGTATTTACCACGTTTCATTAAAGAAAATAAGATGTTTTCTACCTTATATAATTTACAAAAACTATTTGGTATTTATCCCGCATCCTCTTTCGTCGACATTTTGGGCAATATTAATGTTCTTCTTACAGCAGAGAAACGATTATCTCGACCATTACATCCGCATCCAATACAAGATATTACGTTACAGAAGACATTCTTATACCAACCACAAAGATTTTATACAACATTGTCTATTGTGTTTAAAATAAGTACTTTTTGTATGTGTATAGGATTAAATAATTGTTTACTGTGAATAGCTTTTAGAACTTAATTAAATGCTGAATTAAAAGCTATGTTAGAGAGAGAGAGTGGAAAAACAAAATATTAGGTAGATTAGATTACGTCCGGATTGCGTTAAATTGTTAAAATTATATTGTAAAACTGGGGATTTGTATATGTAATACACCTATCTATATTTATATTATTTCTTTAAAGGTGATTTTTGCGGCAACACCGTATCTTCCTTAATTCTTCATCAAAGATCATACATTATCATCATCATTGCTTCATACGTCATTTTGAAACTTGTAATCCCTTCTATTGATGAAGAGAAATTTCTTTGGAGATTTCTCTCTACTTTGGGCAGCCCAACTGGTTGAATACTTCCACCCTACAGAATATCGCAGCCGAATAACCTTATGTTGCCTTCCTGCGGGAGTAAGGTTTTCAGAGCTCCTTGGGGTAGGGGGATTTAAGGTAGGTAACGCCCTAGTTGATACTTATTACAAGCATTCATATGCTACGGTAGCCACTTACCATTAGGTGAGCCGTATACTTGATTATACCTTATACCTTAATTTTATAAAAAAATAGTTCAAAATTAATTATTTCGTGAAAAAAAATTAATTAAACAGCTGTTTCATAGATTAAAATAACTATATTTAAGTAAAATGTCGGAGGCGCCATCTATTAATAAAGATTATTGTTAAACTAACATGAGACTGTTAGACTGTTTACTTTTCAAACAACATTTTTCAAAAAATGTCATCAATATAAAAATATCAGTAGAATTTTTTCACATAAATATTTTTTTATATATAAATCTGACTTCATATGGTCTAAATTATTATAAAATGCATTATTTTTACTTGAATTTCGATGTTTTTGTTGCAGTTCTATTAGGAATTAAAAATTGTTTCAAGTTTTGTAGTAATAATGTTTTAACGATTATTGTGAACAAGCTTTCTTTGATATTTTTCTGTAACAAAATATAATATTAGGGGAAATAAGACAGAAAGTAGGAAATAGATAAGATAAATAAGGATTACAAGTTTTTCTGCTCCGTGATGATACGGTTTCGGGTGGTCATTAGTTGGGGGAATGAAGCACGAGTTTATTATAGTGAAATCGTGTCTGAAACTGAGTATCACACTATACAATTCGGTATAATATATTTAAAAATATGTAGGATTTTTTTATCTTTGTTATTTATAGAACCGGCACCAGAGGATTTTCCAACTACGCTTTCAAGAGTTATTATTATTATTCAACCTATTGTGGTTTGCCTAGGACTGCGTTCCTTTTGAGTTTGGTCATACATAGCTATAGGCTGCAGGGACCACTTAACGTCAGATGGAATCAATGTTATGACATAACTTCTTTGTTTATGAACCGATTTGGTTGATTATTTTTTTGTTGGGTCGATCAGCTTTTAATTTCGTTGGCATTGGACTTTGAACTTCAAAGTTACACAAGGGAACTCTTCAAAATCAGTGATCAATCAGATTATGATTAAATAAAAAAACCTGCAATATAACAAAATGAAAAATTCTAGACACACTTGATGCTTGTGCTGTTTTCCAACTTCTTAGGTTTAGTAAATGCTTGTAAACATATCAACGCAACAACATGCAACATGCTAGATCAATTTACACCGGATAACAATGTTATGATCAACTAATTTGAAGTAACAATTATTTATTAATTGAAATTTACAAAATAATATTACACAAAATCCCTGGGACAAATGAACGAAAATTAACGCCTCTAGGGAGGGCTGGCGAAAATTAAATTGTCGGTCAATGAAACATGCAAATTAGAGTTGCAATCACGAGCGCTTTTGTACTCACCAAGTGGCTATTGTTTTGTACACGGCTTACTACAGACAATTAAGGCTACATTGTTATTCGTAAAGTTATAAAAACCTATTTATTTTAGAATTGGTATACGATTTACAGGAAACAGTTGGAGTTTTTTTTTTTTTTTTTATTCTAGGAGTTAGGTAATATAATATTACTTCATTAGTAATAATTATTTAACTGCAGCGCACTTGCGACTATTGTGTACCAAAGTTCACCGAGATTTTGCACGTCGGCATCGCGTTGCGTCGCGTACACTTTAGCGTACTGTAACTGTGCGCCTACGACATCGCGACACGCAGTTGCATGCGTTTCCCTTCCCTGCTACCAAACTTAATTCCCCCTCGTTTCGTCGGTAGTTACTCGCCCACCCCACCAATGTCTGAAACCAAATAAGACGGTCGCGCACGAACTTGTCCGACTGTAGAAGCACGAATTTTAAGTTGCCTTAAAAAACTTCCAGTTTAGTTTAGTAGCTTCATCTTGTTCTTGTTTTGGCACCGGAAAAAGCACTTGCCAGTGTCAATGTTTTAAGCCTTCGTAAAATTTTCTTATTATTATACAAACTGGGGTATTTTGACAAGATGGTGGCACTCTTGGCAGAACTATCTAACAGCCAAACCTAAGAAAGAATTAAAAATAAGAACCACTACATGTTACTTCAAGATCCCGCCAATAAATCAGTTTAGTAGCTAAATATGCTATACACGTGACATTGGCATAATTATGTATAACATAAACACACGTTGCCATTAAATAAGAAGAAAAAAAAAGAATATAGTTTTCATAGTTTAACATGCCGACTAACGGAATTTAAATTTATGTAGTGGTTTGTATGTGTGAAACTCTTTATATGTATACTGTTACTCGGCTGCGATCGGCAGTCGTCCGCACAGCACACTATTGCCAGGTCGTTCGCCGCCCGCCACACTGAGCGGTCAATAAAAGACATACGCAACGGAGTCTCGATGTTTCATTTACTTCGCCCAAAGCAGCTCCTAAACTTACTCCTTAGACGACTTATTTTATTATCGTTTATTTATTAGGACCAATAAAGAATACGTGATAACATTTAATTACAATCATGTTGTTACAAACTGTCTCTTAACTCTAGGAAATCACAGCATACATATTAAGTTAAAATGATATTATATAAAATAAAATAATAATTTAAATATAAGTTGCAGATAATTATTATTAAATATTGTGTAAGATAATCATTTCTAAATATTTTTTCTTGGTAACAGTGTTGTAAAATCTGCAAAACCTAGAAATAAGGGAGTTATAAAAAGATTAGATTTAGTTAATGGTATTTTTAATGAATTTATTCCAAGACAGATATCTAGGTAAAGGAAACGGTTTTTCACGCTCGAACAGTTGCTTTATAAGGCACAAATTCTGCCTTGTATGAAATACTATTCGTACTTTTGGGACGGATCCGCAAATTACTTCCTCGAAGCCCTGGACAGGTAGCAGTGAACTTGCTGATACTCGACCTTGCTGATATTGAAATAAACATGCATTTTGTAAGGCATAAAGCTTCTGGACGTAATTTCTCTCTGTAGCATCATTGGCACAGCTATATTTTTAAGATTACGATATCATAAAATATCACTATTTAAAAACAGAACTATATATTAAGTCAATGCATAAAATATAATTCTCGTGTAAATTATTCGTAATAGTGCAAGATACAATGCATACGAATGCGCAAAATAGTTACCACATCGAAGGCCTGGACAAGTGGCAGAGACGGGATGTCCGCATTGTAAATGGTGCAGACGTCATTAGTGTTCCTAGGAACATTGAGCCGATTCAGATGCGCAAGGACATTGCCTCGTTCAGCGTGTTCTATCGTCAGTATCATGGTGAGGTCACCCTAATCCTCTACTCTCTTTTCTATAACAGAACCACACGCGCTGGGCTCTGGAGCCATAGCTTTACGGTAACCTCCATCTCGGCACGGAGAAAAAAGTTCTCTTCTTCTTATCTTTGCCGTACCGTGAAGCTTTGGAACTATTTCCCAGCTAGTGCGTTTCCTCCTTCCTACAAGATGGAGTCGTTCAAGCATAACGTAAAGAGGCACATTAGCAGGTTGCCATGACAGTAACGACTTACGATGATTTCTAGATCCCAATATAGTCGTCGATGTTATTGTATTACACTGTGCTCACCACCAGGTACAGTGTAGTCATTTTGCCGTGGTGATACGATAAAAAAAAGTTTTTCTACGGTTGGTTGTGCTTATATGTGCTCATTGCTTATTGAATGATTTATACGCATTTACAATAAAAAGGTTAGGACGTTGATGAGCCACTTTGACTTTACTACAATCAAGAAGCAAATTAATAAAAGTATATAAACACACTAGTGGTGGGCCCGCGGCTTCGCACGCTTTTGTTACTACGTAGTAGTTATTTACATCCCATGATTTTATTTTTAGTCATATTGTTGACAATTCATAAGCCGTATCAATTAAGGAGTGACATGTATTTCCCGTGTACTATTTTCATCAAAATCGGTTGAAAATTATTGTTCTAATCTACGATTTCTAGTGCATTATTAACGATTCTTATAGCCACTCAATCATAGTATTATGTGTGCTTCGCGTCTACAAAATTTGATCAGAATGGGTTGAGAAAAATAAAAATTTAATTATTTGAATTTCTTTTTTTTACTTCTAGGAGTAACATTGACAATTTTTATAGCCCATCAATTGTAGAATGACTTATTCTTCCCGTGTACAAAACTTCATCAAAATCATTTTGTACGATTTCTAAAAGTAATATTTAAAATTCTTGTACCCTATCCATTGACCAATGACATAAGAATCGGTCAAACCGTTTTGAGTTAAATCTGCACATACAAACAGACAGACAGAAAAAAAAATTATGTATGCAATTCACACGTGGTAGAAGTGAAACCTTCACATCTATGTTTTTTTTTTTAATTCAGAAAATGATCAAATACACACTAATTAAAAGTTTATGAAATTGTACATACACGTACTCACAATCATTATTCACAATATCATTTGAAATATCCATGGTAACCTAACACAATATCAATCAGTAACAGAATGTCATAAGTGTTGTCAAAAAAGTTTTTGTTTCGTGCCTTTTTGATGAGGCAATAAAATTCAGTTTCAAATATCAATGGCAGCCTAACACAATATCAATCAGCAACAGAAAGCAAGTGTTGTCTAAAAAGTTTTTGTTTCGTGCCTTTTTGGTGAGGTAATAAAATTCATGATTGCGTGGCAATCTTTTTACTGTCGCTTTCACTTTTTCGTTTCATCGACTTTCAAATCACAACGATGCTAAAGAAGTTTTCACTTCAAAATTTTTTCATGGCGTAATCGTGATCAGTGTCATTCATATAGTATGTCTATCGGGAAATTTTGGAAAAATATTAAATATATAGACACAAGTACGGATTTATTAATATATATAATTATATTACCCGGCAAACTATTATTTTTGTAAGTCACCAAAATAAGTTTACAGATTTCTCGATACATGATAAATGTTAACAAATAAAAGGTATTTCTTTAGTAAGATTTTAGAAGTGGGATACAAGTTACATACTAATATTAATATAAAGTACAGTACCTACATCGTAAAGACCACTTAAGATGATGGAAGGGTTAAATGCAAACCTATCATTATTCACTCTCCTCAGGGACACCGTTATACCATAGTTGTAAACGTTGACGGTCTGAAACATAATTATGTGCGTTAGAGTTTTACGTACATAATAAAATGGGATATTTAAACTTGTGGGAATAAACGTATGTCTTGAGACGCGAAGTATGCAAATACTAAGATATGCGCTAGTTCTCAAAGGAGACGTTTTCGAATGTCGCTGAAATTGGAATGGGAATAGATATTGCCTCCTAAACGACTTATAGTGTTTTCTTGGTTAAGTTTAATTCGACGAGTATTTTTATTAGCCATTTGGAATCGCTAAATATTAAGAAAACAAAATGAAATTAGAAAATCGTATACAAGGTCATATAAGTCGTGGTGACCGAGTAGTTTAGTTCTGCTGAATATCGATTAGATTTCTTCAGGTTCGATTCCCAAAATGTACCAAAGAATTAGCAGTATAGTACCACTATTTGCTGAAAGTGGAAGAAAACATCTTAAGGAAACCTGATCGCTTGTAAAACTGTATGTGGGAAAATATAGAACTGTCTGAAATCGCCTTGTGAAGAGGCCTTTGCTCGGTCGTGGATCACAGACTGATATTATTATAAATTTTATGAAGTTAATAGGTATTAACAATGTTATCGGGAAGACTCAAATGGTAAGCAAGCTAATGTGCCGTATGCTGATCACAATAATTACTTTAGTATTTATTAACCATTAGGGTTAACATATTTATATCCAAAGTTCTACCCGTCACGTCCTCCCTCTTTTACGGCAACTCAAGCCTAGGTTCGTTCTCTCGGAGTGGAACCCTTGAGTCTTGCAGCCACTCGCGCGATACACATGACATTACACTTGTAATCACTAGCTACACGCATACATCATTTTCAGATTACTAAATACATATTACACATGATCCTTCCTTCGTCTTAGGAGGCAGGTGTAAACATATGATAGTTTAGCTCAAATTTCTACGGATAGTGAATTAATCAGATCGCGACTTCATTGCAGTCGAGGCATCAGCCCAAGCCGTGGCCCGGCTACTTTGTGCCCACGCTTTTGCGGCTGAATGCCTTAATCGCTCGCCCCCAAGCCACGGTGAAATCTGTAGAGGCTGTAGTTTCTAGGGCCCCTAAGGCTAACAGTATAGTCAGCCAGAAAAAAAAATGTCCCAAAGTTGTTACATTTTATTCAAATAATCTTAATTAAACTGATTTGTGTAAACTTCCTCAATCCCGCATAATTTTCTAAATTTTTGTGTAAATTGCCTATATTCTTGCTAACTATACACATAAAAAAACTGTAAATGCATGTCAAAAAGGTAAGGAGAGTCTCCTTAGAAAGTTTCCTGTAGCTACAATTGTTAAGTATGTACTAAGACGTTCTCATATTAAATAAGTTTTAATAACAATCAATAATATTATTACAAAACGAGCTGTACCCGCCCCGCGGCTACGCTCGTGTGGACTACAGAATACCGTCGATCGGGCATAGGCGCGAATCATGCTACCTTCGCTTCCAGTTATTTTAAAAACAAAAATGCTCATTGTGTTTGTTCCTTAGAGGATTTTTGTAGATATTTTTAAGATCTACGATTATTTACTACTTTGATTTAATATATTATCTCGTATGGTTTACTCAACGTTTAGCCATTTAAGTGCTCCAAAAATTGTTGTTTTTTCCGAATTGATTTACATTTGGGCGGAATTCTTTATTTTTTTCTAAAATATAAGTAGCCTAAGTTACTCCTTATAATATCAGCTATCTGCCAGTTAAAGTCCTGTCAAAATCGGTCTAACTGTTTCGGAGATTACCAGGAAGAAACAGACACAGACAAAAATTATAGAAATTGATTTTCTCTTATAATTACCGTATATACTTTCCTATGCATTTAGTAAAAAGTTATTATACTGAAATTAAATTTAAATTTAAACTTAAACTTAAATTTTATTAATTTTAATGATAAAAAGAAAAACTTAGTTACCTTAAATCTATATCATTAAATGAGCAATTGGAACGAACGATCTGGATGAAATTTTGTATTCAAATCATGTTTTTATACCTGGACTTTTATTTTTTCTTCAAGACAATAAGCCTATCTCGGTCACCAGGATATTTAAATTTAAACCATATATGTAATCAAAATCTATTTTTTAATAAATCGGTGATTAAATCACATTAATTAAACGCAATAGTATTTTTATGACATAGAGAACTTTTTTGTTGCTAACATAACAGTAACTATTTTAAGGTAAAGCAATTGTGTATATTATTTATTACTACTATTTCAGTACGGAAATTAGTGTCTACTGGATCGTGACTATTCCTAGATACTACTACGGACTAAACCCGTCAAAAAAGTTTTTGGCGGGATCTGAATCTATCATATTACAGTGGTTTTTTAATTTAATTCATAAACTTATTTTATTTTATCTTATACTACGTATTTTGGCGGCATTTCACGTTATGTAATTATGTTTTTGTGTACAAATAAAGTGGGTTATAAATAATAACCAAAATTATATTATGTTTTAAATTGCCACAAAAACTCCCTGGACATTTTTAACATGGGAGGCGCGGCGCTATCTTGTATGAGTTATGTTGGAATATTACAAGAATATTATATTAATTAGAAAATATTCCATTCACGAGACATTGGCAGATTTGTGGTTAAACACAATTCCCATTATATAAAAAAAGAAAAACCTCGTAGTTTGATTTTACCAAAACAAAACAAGTTTTAACAAAACAGTGCAACAAAAACAATGAATTTTTTTGGTCTCCTATTCTGGTCTCTCATTTCACTTAATAACAAATTATAACAACCAAACTTTAACACAAAAAGATTATTGTTTTTATCATATGGAATTCATTTATCGCTCAACTGTTCGCCCTTGATCGGATCCTGCATACCCGATTCCTTATTATACTACAATCAATATTAGCAAAAATCAATATTGTATAGAATAGTATACAAGTGAGTTTCCTCTTATACGGTAGTTCGGTAATGTAGAAATATCCAGAAGCTTAATTTTTATCGCCCATAGATTGTGTTCAGAGCACATGGCCCTGAATAATTTTTACTGTGTAATTGTGAATAATGCTATTATTGCTGGTTACTTTAATTAATATCTGGGAATACAACTAGACTAACATAACCCTAAGAGTTAAAGTTCAAAATACCTAGAAGGTTAGGTCAAAATACTAAGAAGGAGAAGAAACAAGTGCAATAGTATTTAAGTATCATTATTAATATCATCAGATCGTGGCCACCTCTCTCTTCCAATATTTTGTTTATTCTAAAGGCAGCAGTGCCAGATAACACAGAAAGAAAAAAATAGTATCGGCAATTAAGCCATACGTGACTCTTCACTTTTATTAAATAATGCTTTATATACTTTTTCTCTGTAAATCAATTGGCCATAGATGGCGACTAAAGTTACTTCAGTTTTAAAATATAATTTCGCTAAGTTTTCTACCTACTGCCGTTACACACCGAATACTCCATATTATTTATTATGAAGTCTCTAGATTGTGTGTACTGGTTATATTTGATCAGTACTGGAAGTCAGTAATTTGTTTACAAAGTTCCAAAATTAACTACGTTCTGTGTTATCAATACCGGAAGTTGCTTTTATTTATCTATAAAAATAAAATTATAGAGTTCCATGTCTTTAGCAATTATTTATTAAATTATGTTTGCTGGCTATGTAGGCAATTTTGTCAATGTCAAATGAACCTTTATCAACATTATTTTTATAAACACCAAAATATAGGTTATATACATATGAAATTAGCGTTTTGTTGAACTGGCCACTTTGATCTAAAATATTGGTGCTTGGTTAGGAATGCCAATTTTTTTAGGAAAAAGAGGACTTTAGGCTTGTGTATCGAATATGTTATTCATTTATTTTCACACCATGTGATTTTTCTTTGACATCGTTCTTTTCACAAAATGGAAAACTAAAATATAGCGTTATTTATGAATATGAGTTCCACCGTGGCATCAGCGCTGTAGAAATAGCTCTAATGATTAATTCTGTTTATGGGGTAGCTACTGTAAAAGAAAGCACGGTACGTTTTTAGTTCCAACGTTCCAGACTCACGAGGAATAGTATAGGTTATCTAACATTAGGCTACAACTTTCAGCTAGCTTTAAATATTGATTTTCGTTACGTAAGTCGGAAGTCAAAGCCCTCCCGAACTGCTTTATCCGCCTGCGCTGGCATAATCGTTCATGATACGGAAATACAATGTTTCACAAAAATATTGGTCCATAGTATATATAAAAAAGTCAGCGATAGCATATGCCAATAGCTTGCACATAAGCTACAATAATGTAGGTACTTTGTGACAAAGATTTGTCGAAAATTAAAAAGTTCATCATCATACCATCACGACTGTATTCTCCGAAGTGTTAGGCAGAGGTGTACATTTGTACATCCACAATTCGCCGAGTATGTTTTTAGGTCCCATGTAATAGGGGGCGAGCCTATTGCCATTAATCGGGCACGAAACCAAACTCCGAGCTGCTACTGAGAATTTCATAGGAAAAACCCAATAACACTTTGCTCGACCAGGGATTCGAACCCAGGACCTCGCTCATACCAGTCGCGCTACGACCACTAGGCTAACGAGGCAGTTAAAGTTAAATTAAAAATTTATTTATAAGAATTATTTTTAGACATGGCATATTAGTTCTTACGAACAGAAGTTTTTTAATCCCAAGGACAATTTCATGAAGTATAATTTTGTTCTTTATAGTGTGTTATTTGGACACAGTGTAGGAGATAGTGAAAAATTAAAATATTTGTACTTGCAGGAAAAACAATTATGATAGACTACATTGGTGCGTTGGCGGCGCGGTGTTCTTCGAATAAAATTAACACGGGTGAAACCGTGGGGAACAGCTACTTGTTATCTATATAATGTAATTCTGTATTCAAGTAACAATTTTTTGTGAAATAATTTCAACTGATGTAAATGTACACTAATAAGTAATGGATTATAAACTAGCTGAAATATGTTAAATTTTAAATTTATTCTTATGTTGTTTATAATCTGTGCCTTTATAAATGAATAAATAGATTACCACTTTTTCGGAATTTGAACAATTTCTTGTAAGGATAAAAATTCAATTCCGATGAGGCTGTCCAAACCGCCTTCAAAGATTTCTCGCTCCCACAATTTTTTCAGCAATGGAATCAATGAACTACCTATAAAATAAAGTGCATAAATAATAATGATACATACTACGATTGACTAAATATATAATTTCGTAATATATTTTTACTTTTACTTTTCCATATAAAACGCTAATTTCATATGTAAGGACTTTTTTTTTTTAAATCTGTGTGTAAGGACAATACATATAGGTACAAGTATATCTTATTTTTCTGATGTCGAAAGGCGTACACACCTACGTCAGATCTGACGCTTACACTTATTTTTTTCGGCACAACAGCTACCTGGACGTCATCACAGGTTATTTATAAGTATAATGCACACTTTTATAAAAGCAATCGGAATATTTTATAAATACTTATTTAGGACTTACGTAGGAAAAGTCTACACGCACTTTGTTGGATAATTGAAAATGCGTCACTGCATAGATTTTAACAAAGTTTATTCCGCTGTCCCCTTCTTAGATAAAAGAAAAACATAAACCCTCTCATGAAATTATAATTTAATTTTTTCCGACGAAATTCAGTTTCTTTAGTAACACGTTTTGAATGTATTAAGACTTTTTCTCCATTGTGCGTTATGATTTATACATTACGCTGGCGTTTTTATTACATTTCATTTGATGCGGGATATATACCAATAAGCTTATGAAACAAAATAGAGTACATGTAATTTTTTATATCATCAGAATTAGATACTAAGAATTATAAAGATATAACACTTAGGATCGGTCAATTATATATATACTAATATTACAATGCTCCCGATATTGTCTCTTGTTTATTTGTATGAACGCACTAATCCTTAGATTCTAAAGTTTAGAACTACCAGTCAGATTTGAATAATTATTTTAGTTTTATATAGCCTATTTATTGAGTAAGGTGATTAGTAGTAGTGTATTGACTTCGTCTCAAGCGCCTATATAACAGAGACGACCGCATATGGCGCGGGGGGGTTCAAGTTCGGTGAAGTTGTAAAAGCCGCAGCGGCTCCAGGGCCCCTAAGGCTAACAGTATAGTCAAATCTAAAAAAAAAATGTCGCGGATTAGCAAGCCGACCGTGGTGCGGAGCGGAGGTATACTAGTAAGGTGATGGTGATCTGATATAGATCTGGACAATACATTAGTTATATATGTTCACGCTACGATCCTAAGGCGCGAAGCATAACCATGGATGTCAAGCAATATATTAATAAGTTGTAGGCAAGTACGAGAAGTGAGAACAATAAACAGACTTTATGGGTGCGTTAGCACCAGAGCGGTGGAGAGTTGATTTAATAAATTTAACACGGGTGAATTTGGCTATTTTAACAATGGAGCATAGCTATTTTTACCATTTAAGGTAGTACAAGTTAACATTACTTTTACGTAAATATAGTTGCCCAAACCCGCATACTCCTGTCACAAACTAAATCATTCAGTAAAACAAGTTGAAAACTTTCATTTGTATCAATAGTTATGTTTGAAGTTAGATGTACACACCCTCATAGATGTTTGCGGAGAAGCAAAACGCTATCCTTAATTTTATTCAATTTGCAACTCGGGAACCCAAAACTTTTGTGATGCATGACTCGAGCGGTAATTTCAGTTTTATCAGTTTTACTCTCTCGGGTATGACGTAAAAGATTCCTTTCAACGAGCAAATGAAAAACATACACCGTGTAAAGGTATAAGTCCTATGTTATGGAAAGTGTCAAAAATAAAGTATAATAGTGATAATTATTATCGTACTAATAATATAATTAATTTTAAAGTATGTTCATTTGAATATTTTTCTTTTAATCATATTTGAACAGCTGGATGAATATTATTGAAATTCAACAAAGAACTCATAAAAGAATAATTTCATGACATAATATTTAAAATACTTTCCCTGCGATACAAAACTTTCATGAAAATTTTAATTTACGCCCAGAGGAACGGGTATTAATATAGGCATTTTATTCGATACGAATATAGTAAGTATACTCAATGGACCTGCAAAGTGGAATACTTCCAGGACTTTTCTCAACTCAGTGTAAGATGGCTCTTATTACTTAGACGATAAAAATTCTACTCAATGTATACAAATCCATTATTGTTACACATTATAAAAATAGAATGCAAGCTGTAGGAGGTTTAAATGTTACTTTATATATTAAAATAGTTTTCGAAAGTGCTAAAGTTCCAAATGTACGGTTTATCGACAAGGCTGTCACAGTGTGTAGCGGCAGCGGTTCTTGGCACGCTACCAAGGTCTGTCGCTTCGTCCTTGGCTCGGGCCTTTCCAATTTTTCAAAACAAAATGGCACCCACCCAAGTCGACTGGCACGTTGTTCTGATAGCTCATTGATCTCTGAATTTACGAGTTCTACTTTGTTTAGTGTTCATCTAATATGATTGGAGTTTTAAAAGAAAGAAAAAATCTATTGATTTTTAATATTAGTAAAGCAAAATTAATAAATGGCGTTTTATATGTTTAACGTTATGGCCACAATCTCTTCTTATTTTAAATGATGTAGTAAGTAGTTTAGTTTTGAACACAAAGCTATACCAATAAGTGACTGGAGAGATAAAGGCGATCATATCGGAAATATCTAACCTGTTAATTCTTGTTGTTATTTTATTTGTGAAAATAACAATTTCTACCTCATTAAACGAGTTTTACCCATGAAAGTAATAATATAATATAACACGATGTTGAAGTACCTATATTCAACCATCATATAATTTTATTTGTTTACATATATAATTTTTTTAACTAACTTTTATATCTTAACTATCTTTTACCCGTAGTTTCAATTCATTACAAAATATATATTATTATTATTAACATGCATAATTATTTTGTAAATTATTTCTTTTAAAAAGTCTACAATTACATTAGACACAATAAAAATTTTCTATACAAAGTTCAAATGATTATGCATTTAAATTACAAAAAATACTAAAAAACACTTGAAATACAACTCAAATCTTACAAATTCAACTCTACAATATTTACAATGTCTACAACACTACCTATTCTTTTTTTATATTTACTCATAATCGGCAAAGAGGTGAAAACCTTGAAATTAGTGATTTAATACTTAACTGATTCATAAAGAAAAATCGCATAATTATATTGTTCATAAATAAGGTTAATTTTAAAGAACCGTAAATATAGAACTTATTAGAAAGTCTCTTTAACAGTAATAATAAAAATAGACAAATGCGTATTTTCCTAGAACTGAAATAGCACAGTTTGGATATAATATGTGACGGTCAGCCAGATGACGTGATAAGTCGAATTGATTGATGACGGTGATGTACTCTATGGCCAACGTAAACCTTTGCTAACGGTAAATTGGGTTGTCCGATAAAATGAATGTATCTGCAGGATGACTTACAATCTGTGGTGATTTTTGTGCATTTTTACGATAATCCATACCGATGTAATACAATATTTTATGTTAGTTTTATAAAAATAGAGTGGGAATTTTCTAAATCTGTGTATATGTGGAGGGTAATCTCTAGAGGTACCAGTCAGATCTGAATTTTTTTTTTGCATTTTATAGCCAAATTATTGAGGAAGGTTATAGGTGTATAACTTAACGCTACAACCCTAAGTAGCGTAGCAGTAACGATGAACATCAACCACCAAACGAGAGCGTTAGTGGTGCCAACGATACAGCGCGGTGAAGAATTTAATTTAATTTAATTTAATTTTTAATTTTAATATTTTAAGAAAACTTACAGCTAAGTACTTATTTAAGTTACATGTATAAATTAATGAAGGCCATTTACAAGTTCTCACATATAATTATGTACTTATATTAAAAAAAAAGTAGACGGAAGAACACAAAAATATTAACAAAAAATAAGAATTCAAAAGAGCTTTCAACTTCTGCACAGTTGTATCAAATATATCAATGTCTAAATCACTAACTAATTTATCCATACTGCTGCTTACTCGAATGAAATAGGAATTTTGTCTGTAGGTAGTTCTAACTATAGGACTATAAAGTATGTTAGGGTTTCTAAAAGATGCTGCCGGTACACGTAGGTTAATTTTGCTCAGTATCTCCGAACAGTCAACTAGGCCATTGAGTATACACAAAAGATATGATACATCAGCTATTTCTCTTCGTGTATACAGCGGGAGCATATGAAATTTTTTACAGCGCGATGTGTAATCTGGTACAATTATTCCAGATTTAAACTGTAGGAAACGAAGAAACCGCTTTTGTATTTTCTCAATGCGTGTGATATATATATATTATAATTGGGGTTCCCGACTTGAGATGCGTATTCAAGATGGGTTCGAACAAAAGCACAATAAAGAATTTTAAAAGTTTTAACACATTTAAATTCATTGGATAATCGAAATACAAACCCTAATGCTTTAGAAGCTTTTTTGACAACATTATCAATATGCTTATCAAATATTAGTTTGGAGTCAAAAATAACACCTAAATCTCTAACAGCATTAACTCGTGATAATTTAGTATTTTTAAGAAAGTAATTGTGCAGAATCGGATTGAGTTTGAGTTTGATCAAATAAATTTAACATGGGTGAAACCTTGGCAAAGTCACAAAAACCAAAATGTTGTATGCCTATAAAATTTGTTTCCATCCCAGGATTTGAATAATCTAGTGATTGAGGGTATGCTCCAATATAATAACAACTAGCTGTACCCAACGGGTTCACCCGTGTTAAATTTATTTGATCAATTATATATATTATATACATGTACATATATATAATAGGTAATTGGATTCCCGAAAACGGTTGAGATGAAATTTTGTATCTAGATGTTTTACATTCCAAGTTTACCTAGATAGGTTTTTCTTTTTAAAATACGAAGCAAAGATAGGTCGCCCAGATATTTATTATTAAATAGTATAAATTGCATTCACTTAAAATCATTTCCAAACGATTCCACATTTTCAAATACCACAGATTTGGTCACCTACGTGACAACTTCATCTTACAAAATTTATTGTCTTTACAAAGTATTTGTTCGGATCGAATAAACATTGTAAGCATGTTATTGTGAACTGCTGTAAATCTCGCGTCGCAGACAAGTCTCACAAAACTTCTAACAATTGTAATAAATTACAATTAGACATAAACTGTTACAGGACTTAGAATTATCTCGTTGATCACTTAGGCGAAACCTTTTTCATTTATTTACGCAAATATATAGAAAACTTTATGCTTACCTATACATTTACTATAGTTTGAGATCAAACATTTTTGTTATTATTATTTTTCTATTTGCTAGTGTTAATACTAATTGTAATTTCAATTTTTTTTCCACTAGACCGCTGATCTGTTATAGTACTTTATACTTACAACTAAGCTCGCCAGTGTGAGAACTAATTAAATTGCAATAAAGTATTTAGATAGTAGTAAGCAGTATGATTGTAAAATATGAGATGAAAATTTTAATGTGTGTCGTGAAACGAAATCTTTTCATCGCTGATGTTTTCACAGGTGATAAATAAAAATCTGCCATATTCGCAATGAGAACACAAAAAAACCCAGGGGTAGAAAATCTGCAAATTGTAATATAGTGAAGTTAAAATCTGTCGTACAAGAGTAGGTACACGTAGTTTTTACAAATTATTTAATTTTAAAACATACACTTCTTTCATTTCTTTGAAAGGAAGTCGTGTTTATTATGCGTTAAAAATAGTAAGAGATTTTTTTCCATTTTAAGCCTCTTCCTTCTAATATTCCTTTTATTTCAGTAATTATTTTCATCCAGTAATTTTATTATTACTCATATTATTGATAACTCATATAGGCATATCAAAAATCTAATCACATAAAATTCCAACCACAGTACAAAATAAAAAAAAATAATTCCGCAAGTATTTTTAATAATTCTTAGAGAATCAATATCAATCATGGAATGACAAAAACTTCCTGTTTACAAAATTCGGTTGAGAATTTTTACGATTTCTAAGAGTATTGTTGAAAAAACATTCTGTGTACAAAACTTCATAAAAATCTGTCTACCTATATTTTAATAAATACGGTCTTTACGCAAACAAACGATTTTTAAGAATACATAAACGTGTTCCTTTACAATAGAAATATATCAAGAAATTTGGAAAAAATACGTGTACCGTACCTACAGACAGAACTACAGATTTTGTTTCACTTTCTTAAATAACAATAACAAAGTTATTTCACGAGCATGTAATATAATATATTTAAAAAATCATACACATTTTAGTCGCAATGCAAAAACATTCTAAGAATTCACTCTAAAGGATGTCGGTTGCCTTTACTAACTCAAGCTATTTGTCGAGTGTTAAAGCATTTTCTGAGTACGGAAACTTGTCTATTGAATTCTCTATATGTGACCTTATCCTAACTCAACGCTGCTAATAGGGGTCGTCTCTATAAATTATACTGTGAAAAGGGTAATTTTCAAAGAATCTATAGAGACCATTGTGCTATCTAAAGTTTATTTCCTTATTTCATTTAAAAAATATTAAAAGAAAAAGCAGTCCTGAGGAATGCCGATAGAAGTGAAACTTAAAACTATAAACAAACTGTTGTTATTTTTGGATATCCAAATTAAGTGTTTTTTTGTTTTTTTTAGGTTATATTGCTACAAAGACTTTGTTTATCGTTAACACGTCACGTAACCATGTCGATGACGACTTACATGAATTTACTCCTTATTCAAACCTCCATAGAGAAAATTTCACATCAAAAATAAAATGGCAAACACCAAAAATATTGGTGCGTGTATGTACTTATTATATAAAATTTTATATTCATATTAAATTTAAAGAAACAACCAGTTACAGTTTCACCTGAAATATAAAATGCAGAAGAAACATTTTATTACCGCGGTAAATTTCAATATACCAAATACAACGCATCAAAATTGCGTTTTTTATTTGGCAATCTACATAGCGGCAATAGCGATGCTCGCCGTGCGACACAGTATCACTGTAAATGTATATAAATAATACACTCTACCAATTACATTTTCAATCCGAGTTCAATATTTAAACGTTCGTAAATGAAAATCGATCGAAGTTATCGAAAATTTAGGTGAAAAGAAACTTTTGAAGGATTTATATTTTAGATTCAAATGTAAAATGCTTTCACGTGTCATCTTTTATGAAAAAATCTTGTGTGAATCAACAGATTCAGAATCACTAACAATGATTCTAATTTCTGAACGACTCACATATAATATATTTATTTTATCGATAATCGCGACGATGGTTAATAGATATGTTAGGATCTGATAGGTGGTGATATGGTTGAACCATTAACTACCGGAAACGGCAGAACAACGTATACCGGCTCAGCTGGTCTTCTATACAATTAATAAAATTGAAGTGTCTATAATAATGTCAAAATAACAACTTTTACTAAATACATATGAAGGAATATAAGATACCTATAACGAAACATCCATTTTCAAAATTTTCGTCTGACTGTTTGTTTGTTCCGGGTAATCTCCGAAACGGTTGGACCAATTTTGACGGGACTATCACTGATAGATAGCTGAATTTGAATAAATTGGGGCGCTTATATGGCTTACGCTGAGTAAACTATATGAGATATAGCAAATTAATTTAGGAGATAATTGTAGACATTAAAAGACCTACAAAAAGTCTGGGAGAATATACGTCTATCTTCTAAGGAACACCCACAATAAGCATTTTTGCCTTTAAAATAGCCGGGAGCGGGGGAGCAAGATTCGCGCGGGCATTCTGTAGTCCACGTGAGCGAAGCCACGGGCACAGCTAGTATATAATATTATAAAAATCTTATTTGGTAGTGGTAGTGATTCTATAACTTCTGAACCGCTTTATCGATCAAGCTCATATTTACACAATTTATTCATTTTATCGAGAGAATAATTTATATCTATATTACAATCTATAATTTCTTACGGATTATAAGTAAGATGAGCATATTATAAAGGACTGTAATAAGGACTATTCATTAAAACGCATTTACAGTATACCTATTTTTGTGAAAAGTAGCATGACTGTTACAATGCGATCACTATAAATCTTATTTTATAAATAAAACTGTAATAATAAACAAAGGAGCTATGTCATGTACCTGATAATGACATTTTCGCGTGGACAAGCTTTGTCTTTGTTACCTACATTACTAGGGCGGGTATAAAACGTACTGAGTAAATTCATTGTAAGCTTACCGAATCGTTGACTGCAAAACGGCTTAGTAACATTCATAAAGCTTCCAATGCCTCCCTACTTTTTTAAATAGTAGCTCGACAAAATAACTCCCCAATACCTGATGGTAGATACTGAAAATACGGTACAGTCCAGAAAAAAACGGTGACCGTAGTTGTAAAATTTTATCGGCGGTTGTCGCCGTCACGCCAGCTGCTGAAATGGCTTGCATGTCTCGTTCGAAAGACGAAAAGAAGTTATAAAATATGAAACCAAATTAAACTCGGCAAGTTCATTGAGTAATATCGAAGAATATAAATGCTTAGAGATCATTCGCTGGTGCTGTTGCGCGATAAAGGCCGAAAAGGACACCAGCAATGCTATGAAAATGGAAAAAAGGCTAGCCTAGTTTGGATACTTCCAAATTTAATTGAATTTAAATTGTCAGAGCCTCTTCTGAAAAACTAATTACAAGTAGGTATTTAAGAAGAATTACTTACTTAATTATAATATATATGAATTGGATAATTCATTCATAACAAAAAGCAAAGACAGAGCAAAATCAGACTAGTAGAGAGAAAATATACTTTGACACAAAAATTCAACGAATTTTGATCATCTCATGCAATACGATACAAGTCTTTTAAAAATATATTTTTTTAACATTTTTAGAAAACAACACATTATTGATATGTTTCATAAATAATAATAATTTTTATTGTCCAATGCGACATCCCTTTTGATAGGAAATGTAAAATTTCATATCTCCCTGCTTTACTAAGCGCCATCTGAACGGTATCGCTAAAACTTGGGGCGACTGAAAGAAACTTATTCCAACTCAGTATCCCGATTCCCGATGTAACGACTCCCGTATGGCAGTTATGACACAGGAAAGCTTTTATCTCAAACAATGCATAGCGTTTCTGATTTTAACATTTATACATTTATATAGGTACCTACATAGATAAATGATTAAGTAGTTTGTTACCTATACTTGCAGATAAAAGTTTAAAAAAAACCTTGTGCTGCGAAACCAAATTTATTTCAAATGCAATAAAATAATATTATGTTTTATATTTAATTATGTATGATAAATCTTGGTGAATTTCGTTCTGTTGAAAATGCTTAGATACCAATTTCATTATAAGAAGTTGTGTTGTTATGAAGCCTGAATTTTCGGTGAAGGAAAACATAGGTAGTAGTGAAACCAATAGTAAGGTGGTACAGTTTTTTCTAATGCCCGCCCGGTTATCTACCACTTTCAAGTTGAAAATCTGTCACCAAATACCAATAGGTGTGTTCCGGCAGCTGCACTTCAGAGCCAGTCTTCCATTAGGCTTAGCATGTTACTATCTTGGACCACATCGTCACTTAAGATCAGGTGAGATTGTCGCCATAACACTAAACCAATAACGAAAAAAAATAATTATATAATACTATATAACAACATATAACTATAGCTAGTTGTACGTTGTCTATAATATGTATATTGTTCATGTATTGTTTGCAAGGCAAATTGGTGGCATTGTCTCATGGTTTAAGCACAGAACAATTAAAAGACAGTGTTGAACACCGACCACTATCTCGAGTCACCGCTGTCATACCGACATGTAAACCTTGCACTAGCTGAAAAATATACAGAGGCTGATTGCGAAAAGCAACAAACTAAAAGAGCGTCGTCTGAAAAAGATGGTGGTTGCGACCCAGTTTTGGTACAGATTCCTTGATTACTAGATATATACCAGCCGATCCCGGAATGCAACACACCTACTATGGCCGAAGTAGGTATATTATAATAATATATTTATTTAATGGAAAAGCGGTTAAAACGTTATTACACAACATAACAGTCAGCTTTGTTCTTTCTTTGTTTGTGTCTAAATATTGTTCGTGAATCAAAACCATCGTATTTCATATTTTATTGGTTATATTTACATAATATGTTATAACTTACCTACTAACTATTATGCCAAAGCCACTGAATAGTGTCATAGTTTTGCTTGCCATAGTGGCGAATGAGGCGCCACATCACCAGTTTGGCGTGTTCAATAATAACGCTAGTCAGTAGGGCCTTAGCACATTTACTTTGTAATAAAATAATACAGGTTTTAGTACATAACGTGACGTGAAAACAACAGTCTCAATTTCCTAAGTCTATCTGATATGTCATCACCTAAGTATTTTTAATATTAACAATAAGAAACAGCCAGTACAAAAATAGTGGCGAATGAGGCGCCACACCATAATCATCGACGCCACGAGAACTAGAATGGTCTATTTGCTTTTTTCGATAAATTTACATAATTTAAATGCTTTCTATTATTGTGCTTTCACAAAACCACAATGGCCTAAAGTTATTTACGTGATAGTAACAGAGGTGGCAGCATGAATTTAATCACTTAGTCTTTTAGGTTTTGTAAAAGAACATTTTTAGATTATGAATATATTAATAGGTGAATTTATTGACAAAAATAGATAGGCCATTCTGGTTCTCGAGGCCTCAAATATTCTTATGAGTCAAAACCAAAACCTGGCTCTGTAAATAGTGCCATCTGCACAATATATGTTGAACTATTAATTGGTAAAGAGATACGTTTCGAGTGTTAGAATAAAAGATTTATCCAATGAAACAACCACCTTTTTACTTTTAGAATCATTTAAAGACGATAGATGGCGCTCATTTCAAAAGTAAATTAATTTATTATCTTTACAAATTTTTTACTACAGATGTCGCTTGTTGTACTTAAAACAGATATTAAAATTAAGTACTCGCTTAATTTATAAATTAAAATGCTCTTGGATAACAACAAAACAAGGCCATTATTTTGTAGTTATAATATTATTTACTGATTTTCTTTGATATAAATGGTTAGGTATTGTAATTACTTTTTATATTGGTCTCCTAATTTTAGTTTTGATACTATACTTAATACTTAAATTTAAAAGAATACAATTAAGTCTAAAGTCTCAGTTTTTAAGTCCCATGTAATAGGGGCAAGCCATTGCCATTAATCAGGCACGAAACCAAACTCCGGGCTGCTACTAAGAATTTCATAGGAAGCCCCCAATAACACTTTGCTCGACCTGGGATTCGAACCCAGGACTTCGCTCATAGCAGTCTCGCTTGCGACCACTAGGCTAACGAGGCACGTATCTTAAAAATTAATTTTGATCAGTAACGTCATATAATTTTTACCTTTTTAATTTAAAAAAATGTGTGCTTTAATTATGTACGCACGTAATAAGTACTTCAAATTTTTATCGCGCGTGCAAAAATTGATCATCAATAATAATAATGTGAATTAATTTACTAACTTTTTTAATTGTGTAAAGAATATTTTTCCACAATTAACGTAGTGAAAATATTTATTTACACAAAAAATAAAAGTCAGTAAAATGAATTTATATTATTATCATTTCATCATATCGCCCTTCCGTGACAAGCGCGCACAGATATCAATTTTATTTTTTAAATGCGACAAAGGAAGTATAATTTTAAAAACGCAAATTCGGATGCACGTGTTTGGGCCTCTTAATATGAATAGAACTAAGTAAGGGAAAACCAGTACCACATGATAGCAAGCAAATTACGACAGTACCCTGACAAAATCTTCGATTACTAAGTACAGAATGTCAGTAGCATTTGAAATTTTCAGTTCCTGAATTCATTCATTTATTTTTGTATATTTTGTATTTTGTCAAAATATAGTCATTCATACTTATACAATTTTATTGTGAACGTAAATCTCAAGAAAGCGCCCTTGACCTCGACACCGTCCATAGTAATAATTTTACTTACGTAAGTTTTATTTATTGGTACGCACTGTGCCCATTCCCACAAACATAGAAACAGACAAACGAGGTCGTCGAGAATTATTACAATGCTCTTTATAACAACTAATCACAGTGGTATTATACAATTTTTGAGATCAAGTTAATTAATAATTGCTACTACAAAATAATATTGTTTATGATTTTTTGCAATGTAATGCAAGTGGAAAATATTCTTTATTAGACACGAGAATTAGAAAATATATAAATGTAAAAAACCAAGGTTGGAGCAATGGATGCCCTTATCGACCTCAACGATTTTCCCAAAAAACTCTGTTTGTTTTGCTTTTAGTTTTAAGGATCCGTCTGACCTTTAATAAAATTAAAATATTAAATCTTTGTAGTGTCAAATTGTTGTCCGTATGTCAAGAAAATACACGTGCTTTTGCGCTTCGAAGACGTAAAAGAATGTATGAATAACTAGCTGACCCGCGCAACTTCGTCTGCGTCACATCATGGAAGCTCTCAAAAGGAATAATTTTTTCCCCTTTTTGCAACATTTTTCATTGATTCTCCGCTCCTATTGGTCGTAGCATTATGTTATATAATGCCTTCTTCGATAAATGGGCTGTCCAATACTAAAATAATTTTTCGATTCCAAACAGTAATTCCTGATATTAGCGCGTTCAACCAAACAAACAAACAAAATCTTCAGCTTTATAATAATATTATAGATACAAACATTATATTTATAAAACATGTATTAGTACGGACCCCTCAGGGTGCCAGTTCTACTCACTGCTAGTATGATTTTTTTTAATTCATCATAACTATAGGTACAGACTAGAAGCACCATTTCGTAAGAAATTTAATTGTGGAGTTAGATATTGCTTTATATTAAAAATCAAAGTACAAAATCTACTTATTTTAATATTTTTAAAATCTTGGTTTATTACAATGTATTTATATAGCTAAATGAAATGACCATTACCTAGACGAAGAACTTATAAAGCATATATGGGCAATAACCGGCCCGCTGTAAGATATGATCCGGCCCGCGAGACACATTGAAAAAACCTAATTAAAAAATATTACATTAAGTACTTATACTCACGGGAGTGACTCTTTGAGGTTGAGGTGAAATTCTTTGACGGTTGCCGCCTCACGGGCGACACATCAAGAGATTTATTGCTTCTCAATTATTCTAAACTAGTTTATTCCAGATTATTCCTTCATTTTGCCTATATAAGTGGGTGGATGGCCCGAACGTTATTGCAGTTCTATTTGAGCTACCGAGATGATAGCTTGGACAAGCTAACTGCTCGACCCGTCAACTTGCTATGTGACTTTGTGTGCATCTTGAGTGGTTGCTAATTATAATTTGATATTAAGTTTATTGAACGAAAAGTAAACAAAACTCATGTCTGGTGGATAGAAACGAAAAGTAGATACAGAGGGTCGCCAGTTTCAAGAAAAATAGACTGAAGAATTCTTTTTTATCTTGCACATTGTTAAGCCTATTTGTTTGCTGTGTAATGAATCCATTTCAGTAATGAAAGAATTCAATATAAAGAGGCATTACTCTACTAAGCATGCTACGCTGCACTCACTGACAGGACAATTAAGAACAGACAAAATCCAGAAGCTTACCGCAAATTTGGAAAAACAGCAACAAATGTTTCATAAACAAAGAACACAACTTGATAATGTTGTGAAAGCTAGTTTTATAGTTAGCTCAAAATTGGCAAAGGCATTAAAACCACTTTCCGAAGGAAAATTTATCAAGGAGTGTATGTTAGAAGTTTGCAGTGTTTTGTGTCCTAAAACGAAAAATGAATTTGAAAAAATTAGTTTGTCAAAAGGAACTGTTGTTCGACGTATAGAAATGATGGCTAATGATATAAAAACAACTTTGACTGACCGTATGGCTGGTTTTGAATCATTTTCCATAGCATTAGACGAGAGCACCGATTTGTCTGACACAGCTCAACTGGCTATATTTATTCGAGGTGTTGATAAGGAGTTCACTATTACTGAGGAATTGCTTGCTTTACAGCCGGTAAAAGGAACCACTAAAAGAGAGGATATTTTTATTGAAGTACAAAAGGTATTCACAAGTTTTGGCTTGCCATGGTCAAAATTAATTGGAGTATGCACTGATGGTGCACCTTCTATGGTCGGCTTATGTAAAGGTTTCATCGGAATTTTGAATGAAAAAGTAACAGAATTAAATGTGCAAAAAGATGATTTGATAGTCCTTCATTGCATTATCTACCAACAGAACTTGTGTTCTAAGTCCATTCGACTACAGAATGTTATGAATGTGGTAGTAAAAACCATCAACTTTATTCGATTCCGAGGGCTTAACCATCGTCAGTTCAAGGCGTTTTTGGATGAAATATCAGCTGAATATAACGACGTAACATATTATTGTGAAGTCAGATGGCTGAGCAAAGGAAAAATGTTGAAACAGTTTTACAAGCTTAGAAATAAGATAGCAGACTTTATGAAAATAAAATATAAACCGCTATCTGAATTAAGTGACCCAAAATGGATATGTGACTTAGCACATCTGGACGATCATACAGGCTATTTGAATGATTTAAATTTGAAACTTCAAAAACAAGGACAGTTAGTAAATGATTTGTACGGCCATTTGAAAGCGTTTCATATCAAACTAAGCTTGTGGGAGTCACAGATGCTGTCTGGTAACAGTTACCATTTCAACACGCTCTCTGCGTATGAAAATATTGCTTATGCTCAATATGCTGAAGGACTCAAGTTACTGTCTGAACAATTTTCAAACAGATTTAGCGACTTCAAAAACATGGAAGACTGTTTCAGTTTATTTGCTACTCCTACAAAATGTAATGTACAAAATGCTCCAATACACTTACAAATGGAGTTGATCGAGATTCAAGAAAACTCACTCCTAAAATCCAAATTTGAAGACGTATAGTTGTGCGATGTCTACAAAAAATACCTAGAAGAAGACAATTTTCCGCAGCTTAGAAAATTCGCAAGAAAATTTATTTGTGCGTTTGGCAGTAGGGGAGCCAGGGGCATGTATTAACATAATTTACTTTTTTATTAATTTAACGGAAGTTAAAGTATTTAGAGATATATTTTTTAAACGTTATGAATTGTCAACCATCTGTTTATGATTTTTGATTTAAAAAAATCACATATCCCTTGTACTTTCTACACAAACATAACTTTAATAAAAAAATGCACTTGTTAATATTTGCCTCATTTTTGGGGTAAGTTTTAACTACCTTGAGGTAAGTATTAACATTACAGTTTCGATATGATTATGATGGTATTTAATAGATATGAGTAGAAAATAAAAGAAGGTGTGTCATATTTAAGATTTAATCATAGATGTAGTATAATTTACATCTATGGATTTAATTATCTCAAGTTTCTTGAGGTATTATATAATCAGTTTTTTTTAAGTTATATTATTGTTATTAAAAATAATCAAGTAAACAATATAATATCACTCCTTAATAATAAAACAAAAGTTAGCAACTTTTTAGTTTCCAATAGACAATCACATTATTTCAATATCTTCTGTAATAAAAAATATTTACTTATAATAAATAATAAGTGTTTAAATGTTTGCTTAAAATTTATAATTCTTAAAATATATGTTAACTCAGCCTTACTTCTTGTAATCATGATCGGAGTTACAATTTAAACATATAAAAGATAATTTGTTTCCCATAATACAAGTTCCATGGGCCCATTGATTACAAGATCTACATTTATATCAGTCTCCTCCAGAATTATCATACAGTAGGATCCGCCACAGATCAAGCAAAACGATTCTTCTTCTTCACTTTTGCTATCTTCTTGTAAAATTTTCTTTTTGGCCTTGTTTTCTTGTGAATTAGTTTTATTACCCTTACCTTTATTCTTAACTTTTCTTTCAATATGAGTCTTATTAGTTACATTTAGTTTAGTTATTTTCTTTTTCTTTATCTCTTTTAAATTAGCTTCCTCTTCTAAGGCCTGTTTTTCTGAGGTATCAGCCAAATTCTTTCAACCTTCTTTCTGTATTAACATGTTAATACTTACCCTGTATGTTTTGTTAACACTTGCCCCGGAGGTAAATTTTTTACAAATTTATATTTCTAAGAAAAGTACATTGACAATGTGGATAAATGTAAACAAAATATATTAGAAGATGAAATATGCTACCATTTGAAAAAAAATCAGTCTCGGATACGTATACAATCATGCAACAAATCAAAAAACTGTTGACTTAAAAATGCTTATTTACCTGACAAAAATGACGCCTTGCACACAACTTTGTTCTGCAGCATGCGGCGGACTACCGACAGGTCGCAACGTGTTTGTGACCATTCACTGACGCCAATAACCGCATGTATGTCATTTGTTCGTATATACTTTAGCGGCAATTGGCTTGTTAATACATACCCCCGTTAATACAAGCCCCTGGCTCCCCTACTTATTAAATGCGAAAAGTTGTTATCATTGATGAAAGTTAATAAATCAACACATCGTACAAGACAGACTGACGATAATTTGGAAAATTATTTACGTCTTTGTATCAGTGGAATTAATCCAAATATCGATGGATTAGTTTCCTAAATTCAAGCTCAAGTGTCTCGTTGATTTCGGAGTATTTAACTTTCGTAGTTTGTAACCTTTGCAAATTTAACGATTTAATTAGAATGTACCATTTTTTTAATTTTCATTTTGTTATTTTAATAAATTGTGCTATAATAACATTGTCGTATTATTTCATATCTAATATCTACCACAAAAAAATATTATCTCTACTTTAAAATGCACTAAGTACCTACTTTTAAACGCGACGCGCGAACGTATTTGCACGCTAAAGTTTGGCCCTCAACATGTCAAAGGTTGCCCATAACCTGTTATAAAGTCATATATTTTGCGATTTTGCCTACCTATACTGTGTAAAGGAAAATAACTTGTTGTCCTTGCGGCTATGTAAATTTCGGTCCGCTCTTCAGATCTTGCGACCTATTCAACCGGCTCGTTCATTAATTCGTTCATAACTCAGTACTAAGAGGTAATGTTATAGATAATTTCTTAAATTTACATAATATAAAGATTATTTCTGTAAATATTGGAATCCAATTACCAAATAATTATTATACTTTTTTCAGCTCAGTGTGAAAGTGGTTTATATGGCAACAGATGGTTACTTGGAGACAGCGCTTATCCCTTAAAACCTTACTTGTTAACCCCCATATTAAACCCTAAAACTAGGAGTGAACAACTTTATAATGAAGCCCATATTCAAACAAGGAACTGCATTGAAAGGCATGTTTATCCCAAAGTTTTAATAATAGCATAAGAAATAATTATGTATTTCAAAATTTATAAACTGATCTTCAATTAATTTATTTTGTTTTAGATGTTTTGGTGTGTGGAAGAGATTTCCAGTGGTATCACTGACTTTGCGTTTGAGCCTATTAAGAGCCAATGCAGTAATCATAGCAACTGCTGTGTTGCATAATATTTGTAGGCAAAACAATTTAGATGACATACCTCCAGAGGTGGAAATTCCTACTGAAGAGGTAGTTCCTGTTGAAACTCATGCTGAAGATAATAATTATACTGAGAGAGCAACATTGATTTCAAATTTTTTTAATGCTTAGATGAATAATAAGAATCTGCAGAGCAGAATAAAAATCATTATATTAAAATATGTATATTGGAATAAACTTTATTAAATTAATAATGTATTTTGTTATGGCACTGTAGTAACTATAGTAATTAGACTAATACTACTACAATTTTTAAACCTAAAAATTCACAATACAGTACTACTTACTAAAATAAACATATTTAGATTACTATGACTAACTTTCTAATAATAAGAATTTTGTAATATACTAGCTGTTTTATTATAATTTTATAAGACAAACATCACCAACACACCTGTGCAGCCCTTCATAATCACAGAACATCACTTCCCGCAAGGACAAATTATTTTAATTTTCCATTATCTCCTAAACTATTTGTCCAAATAGCATGCTATAAAGGACAAAGTTTAACTTCATATTTATGATGAAGTAACTTTTGTTTGTAAGGATTAATATCCCATGACTAAAAATAATGCCTATAAATTACTTTTTATTTTTCAACAATTCTTTTTCACAAAATACGTATTTTGGCTTATGTATAAGAGATAGGCATATACTATCGCTGATTTTTTTTTTTAGATATACTAATGACCAATATTATTATAGAACATTGTATTTCCGTATCAATAACGATTACGCCAAATATCTGAGGGTTGTAGCCTAATCTTATAGCTTGGTCTGGCTATCATATAAAAAACTTTTCCGCTTTATAATATTAGTATAGATAACGAGTTTATTACAGTTACAAGATATTTGTATCATATTTCTTACTGTTGTGCTATCTCTAAGCCTTGTTAATAGAAAATTTACTAAAAATATTTTTTTCTTTTTCTTCTAATTCTAATTTTAAAATTTTAATTTCTAAATCCAATTTTTCTTTCTTGGTATTATAATAATTTGTTATAGCTAAGTTACGAGTTACTCGAGATTCGAAGTCTGCATTCCTTTTACCTGAAATATTATAAAACAAAACCTTATATTTACACAAAACAATGAGACCCAGCTACACATCTGTGTACAAATTTATTTTTTTACTGTTAGGTAAGGGTATTAGGTTGGATATTCAATTGTATAACAAAATAGGAATAACATTGTAGTTCGTTATGTGTTAATATGTTGAATAATGTAAATACTTTGAACTGGAAGTTATAAAGAATCATAAGCAACAATGATTAGGTATATGTATGTTACCCTTTTTGGTGTTTGTTGTTTTGACATTTGAAATCCTGAAAAATAGTTAGAAGGCCCAGCACTTCTATGAGAGTCTTCACATACCTCATTTTGTGTGAGCTTTGTTTTTTCTATGAAATAGAAGGTATATTTGAAATAAATACATTAAAAAAATACAACAAAAAAAAATATAGGTTAATAAGCAAAATACAATACCTATTAAAGATGTATTAGGAAATTCTTCAATTTTATTGTCAATTACATCTACGTCCACATCAAGCACAGGACTACAACCAACACCATCATCACCAAAAGGTACTGTAAAACCAGTACAGGTAGACCCGAGAACTCCAGAAACCTTTTCCAGTATCTCATCTGGAGGAATGAAATCTGGCTTACCACCACCAGTCTAAAACATAAACGTAGTTAAATAAGCACCTAATTTTAATACAAAATGTTTTTTTTGAAATACTTATTACGATGTTGTATTAATGCAAAATTACCTTTAGGTTATTCATTCTTATTTGTTGCGCTTTTTTTCTAGCCGACTTTTTTAAATTGTCCCATTTTAATTTTAACTGTTCCTTGGACCGAGGAACAGCGCCACTCTTAGCTTAAATACACACGTCAAAGAATTCCATGTTTCTTCTTTTGTTTTGTTTGTGGTGGCATTCGTCTCCTTGCTGGTCAAAATTGGATTGCTTTGAATTAGGTCCACAAGTAAAGCTACCTCGTCCTTTTTCATGCACTTTTTATTTTTCTAAAAATTATTAATAATTTAATGAAATAGGTAGGTACATACATACATACGGCTTTTTTCTATTAAAATACCTATTTAATAAATAATATAATTTCTATAAATTATTTTAAAGGAAATTATTTACGTACCAGTATAACAGCCATTATAACAAAACTTGGGTTTTATGATGTTTTTAACGAAAACACGGTAAAATACTCAAGAAAAATCAGTAGGTAATCAGTCAACCGGCCGATTTCGGTCCGTAACCAAATCACGAACGTCTAGTAAGTAGTAACAACTCTGTCATGTGTCAAAATGTTTATAGGAACACTACAAACTGCCATTCCCATACATTTGCGCTACCAACCGTTAATCGTATCCCTCCCTTCCGTACGTAGCCGGCCATTGGTAACTTTGCTTACGGAACGTTTTTTATAGGAACGCTTTTGTCTTACGCTTGGTAGGAAATACTACCGTTCGTAAGCAAAACGAATCGTTCTTTGGATATAGGAACCGGCGGTCTGTCCCTCTCAAAAATCTACCCTCTACTTGTGTTCAAACATAAGCTGAGACCGCTGTTTAACAAATAACGTCTTTACATTTCTATACAATAAGACAGAAAGTCGTAGAACTTTAGACAGTAATGTTACATGTAAGTTTGTCAATCTGCTTATAACTTTTGAGGAACTTCAACATGTGGGACATGTAATAAAAACTGGAATTTCTTTCAGAGAATGAACCGTTGGTGAAGCTCGATTCGAAAATATATCTGAATAAAAAACTACCGTATATTTTTGAGATTTAATTCAAATAAATCATGAAAATACGGGTTTGCTTCAAAAGTAAGTACCATAATGTGAAGCATATTATAATATTTTATATTAAAACTTTTTAGTTGGATATAACCGGCACAAATAACTTACAAATAATCCTGCTTAAAAAGGATTAATTATATACAAATTTATATCACCCACTGTTTCCCTTTACAACTTTGTTTAATGAAGCAATTAATATAACATTTTATTTTGTTTTAATTAGTTAAATATACAGGCTGGATTTTTGAGATGGGAAAAGGTAGGTGTAATGAGACTTGAGCTCGACTTATGAGAGAATAAAGAAAAAACATATTTTTTACATTTTAATTCTTCTTTCCTATTATAACAATCAAAAACAATATACTTCTTACAAATCAGTAAGTAAAAATGTTTTATATCAAATATTTTTATGTGTTTGTTGCTGATTGTTGTACGAATTTGTTATCATCGGTTTTATTTCATACGATACGACATAGTGTGTAATATTATGTTTTAATGAGCAAACTATATTTGAAATGTTTCTCTCAAATTCGTTTGCCAACAACTTGGCAATCATACCGTTCATCTGCCAGCAGTTTGTCATTCCAGTAAGTGTGAGAATACCTACCTACCTACCTACTCTGTACATATTGTCATGATATTATATGCGATTATCTATATATTAATAGGTACGTGAAGAGAAAACTTCAGACTACTTTTTAACCATATAGCGCGCACGGAGGAGTGTGTAATTTGACATGGTTAAAGGTATATCTCTATGTATGTAAAAGTGTCCGCCGAAAAGCGTCAAATTAGAATAGCGCAACGGTAGCACGTGCGTTACTTTTCCCATTACTGTTCAATTATTTTTTTAAAGAACCGCTACACTAAAATCTATAAATCAGGAAGAAGTATCATTCCCGCGCCAGTTTAAATATTCAGATATCTTCAATATTTAATATACTTTTCCTCCATGTCCCGTTCGTTTTTTCCATCTGTATATTATATTGCTAATAAATACGCGTTTTAAATAATCACACGCACTGTCACCCGTGCTTGACCAACTGTTATTAACGTCTAATGTACCAGTTTTGGATGGATTGAATTGACGTACGTTATTTTATTACTATGTCGCAGTTACCAATTCAATCCGTAACTATACTAATCCTAGAATTATTGTCGAAATATTTTATCTGAAATATAAACAAAATAATACTCATTCCGTGAAGTAATCCTCAATTACATTATTTGCAATTTATTTTAGACTAGCAGTCGCCCGCTACATGTTTGCGTTAATCTATACTCTATAGGTACTAATATTATAATCTCCACTTCTTCACCGTAAAAAAAACACATCGCTGAAAGCGCGGTGCTTATAAAAATCATAGTTTCTTAAAACTTTAATCATTTTTTATTGAATGAATATATCGTGATATTTTTTTTAGGTAAGAAGACAAAAGTATTTGTAGAATAAAACAAAAAAAAACAATTGATCAAAATCGATTTAGTAGTTTTTGCTAGATGCGCGGAAAACAGCAAACCTCTCTCTATCTTTAATAATATTGATTTATAGTATAGAAAAATACAGAGTTATCGTAGGTAGTGTTCAACCGAAGATAAATGTTTGGATGAAACTGAAGACGAATCTAATTATTAGGAATGCGAAATAAGCATCGGTCAAAACCGAAGAAATATTTGTGCATAAAAATTTTTGAATGCCGACTAGAAAGTATAAATAAAATTATATTATATAGATACAACAGGTACAAGGCTGACCCAAATTCTCCACTGTTATATAGTTTTTTGCGTTATGGCGTTAATAAAAATTGAAAATTTCTACTTTCATTACAAAAAATGTCGTTTTCCAGAAACTATTAACTAAATGTTAAATTGCAATAATAATAAATTAAGTCGTTAATAAATAGATAATTAACGATTACTCGTTAATTATCTATTAAAATAATAAAATTGAACAGCCTGTTTGTAATGTCAAAATAACAGCTTTTCACTAAACACATATAATAGTATATACGTAGGTACTTATAATAAAACATTTTTTTTCATTTCTTTTTGTTTCTTTCTGTTTGTTCCGGGTAATCTTCGAAACGATTAGATCGATTTTGACGGGACTTTCACTGACAAATAGCTGATATTATAAGGTACTCTTTATTACTACTTAGGCTACTTTTATTTGAAAAATAATAATTAAAGGTCTGCGCAAAAATATCATCTTTATCTTTAAAACAACCGGCGGGCGACCTCCATGGGTGGAAGCGGGGTTACCACAATACCGAGATTCTGTATTCTACGCAAACGGAGCCGCAAGCACAGCTAGACAACAATAATCACAGACCTTCAGGTGATTTTGATTGCAACCGATGGTTTGGCCAAAGGTGTGCGAAGCTGTAGCCGAAGCTTCAGTTGGACACTATTTGTAGTATTTATAACTCGCTTACTTTTTAGAACGACGACTTCGCTCTCGTGACCAGCACTTTAACCGAGTCTTCTGAAATTGTGATAGAGTTATAATTTCTAATTTGATATAAATATAACTACTTCATATAAAAGTCAGATACTCTACGTCGTGTAAAACATATAAGACTAATAATATTCCATTATTAGTATTGTAAACATCTTGATACTTTTTCAAATATCTACACTTATAATAGTTGTGGTTCAATTTTAATAGACGCTTGAGATGAAAAATTGTTTGTTGACATTTAACCTATCATCTGCTACTGTAACCATCGCAACGCGTCACTCAGTATTGTATTTTTTGCTTGTAAAATACACATCCAAGTAAGGAACACAAGCTGTTCAAGCCAGATGCTCTCAAAAATGCTCACAACTGTCTGTAATTTGACACACGGTGGTCGATGTATAAGGCAACTGGTTTGGCAACAACTTCGCTATCACCAGACAATGTATGAGATAAGTTTATTTCCCGAAATTTACAATACATTAATAATTTACAACAGATTACTTATATATTATGGTTTTTCTTTTTGCTCCCCTGGAAGACTGGGAGAGAATGCTTCAATTGGACTTTTATGTGCAATAAAAAATATAATAAGTGTCCGTAATATTATTGTATTACATCTAATCTATATGTCTAGGTATTCAAGGGAGGTTTATTAAGCATATAAAATTTCAATTGTGTATGTACGAGTAGGTCGAATAATTTTTGACATTTGGAGGAATCGAAAATGGTTCGTGTAAATACATGACCAGTGTTTCGCCCTTTTCTTTTCCGAACCTACCTGACACGGCTGACACACTGACATGTGTCTAGATATCCAGTAAATTAGGTACCTATTCGCGTCGTCTGCTAATATTAAATTAAATTACAAGAGCTTGATCGAAATTGTTTATTATTATTTACCTAAATAAACTTCACCACATTATTTCACGAAGTATTCAGCAAAACTCGATAGCTTGCAAAGGAGTGGATTCGAATTACATCTGTCTGCGCCCTCGACCTTTCACCTCTTTGACCGCTATATTATTATAGTCTAAGAGTTCAATGGACGGTCATAAGTGATTATTTAATTTCAAAATTAGCTAGAATTTTTAATTCTTTCATAACAATTTCAATTTCAAGTTTATTATACAAAATTATTTTTTTATCGTTTGTAGTTAGCGTTATAGCCACAATATCACTTTACTGAGCTGTGTTCTATTTAGATAAAAGTTCTAATACTCTTACTCTAAAAACTTACAAGCAATTTTTCTTTTTATTTCACTTCTGCCCGGTACTTCGATTTCGTTCGTTATATTCGAAGTGAAACGACTCGTTCTGCTAGTATTAAAGCTATTATAAAACAGAGCTCAAATCAAATCAAATTTACTGTATTTAGATTTCAATATCAAAAAATCCTTTTACAGATAGATTTTACATTATAGATCTTAATCAATGTCACCAAGAAGATAATATAGTAGTATAGATCTTTTATAATGCAATAAAAAATAATTTTACATACAAAATCCAAATTGCAAGAAAAACTATTTTATTAACTATATGTCCGACGATTGGCAACACTCTTAGCACAGAGGACTGCCTCTAAGTAGCTTCCGGAACACACCTGTCGATTTCTGCCCCTGCTGTATTACCGATAGATTTGGGTTGTATCTAGCCAGACGGGCGTTAAGAAATACTCTCCATACTAGGACTTTATCACGATGATTTCCTTTACCAAAAGCTTACGCTCATTGTTGGATTAGTTACTTCTCATGTTACAATTTTTTTCGCAATATCTTATATGCTACAGCTGACAAAACTCATAATAAAAGGTTACCGGTAATAAGTCATTTAGCTGTGAAGTCGAGTTGTAATTTACTTCGATGAAAATTTTTCTTCCTAAAAAAAAGGAAAAAAACCACCCTATGTCATCTGCGTAATTTCACGTAATTTGTGTCGTTAGTGGGCACGTAATTTTCTTGAAAGGCCTTCTAGTACCTATTGTATAGTATAATATAGCATATTTTTCAGTAAACATAAATGCTGAAAGGAATTTTTCATAACAGAATTGTGAGGACTATGTTCCTGTAAATACCTACATACGTATGTTTTATTAGCATATTATATTTTTCAATATTTTCTTCCTAATTTAAATGTTAATTATTGGCGTCACCTCACAACTAGATATTTCAATCCCAGCTCTTTTTTTTATCCCGGGAGTTCGGGATTGCCTACATGTAATCCCGGGATCTCGGCATAAACCCGAGATTGTAGGCAGGTAAAAAAGTTAGAGATCAGGAGGCAGGTAAGAAAAGTTATACTGCAACAAAATTCAAGTTAAATCTCTTAAAATAAACAAACAACTTCTGTCTATAACACTTTAAACTTCCAAAACAGTTATCAACTTAATTTACGTTAAACTTCTACAATAGAAATAGACAGTGGCGGCGCTAAGCGTCGGCGACCGCCGACGACCTCACGGCTGTGGGCCTCGCAAAAAAGCTTAACTAAACTCAACAAAGTTTAGTTATCTTTATTAAAATTAAACTATATTAAATAACACATGTAATATTTTTTCTAAATTTCCCAATAAACATACATACAGTATGAAGGAAATTGATTACGAATCTGGCACAAAATTTTTTTAAGTGAAAACTTCTACAGGAAATGTTGGGATAGGGAGTAAATTCATGTAAGTCGTCATCGACATGGTCACGAGACGTTTTAAAGATAAACGAATTGATAAAAACACTTTTAGAAATTGAAAAAAAATCATTTCAAAATAAATTTAATTCATTCATTCGCAACCGATTTTGAAGAGATTTAGTACGAAGCATTAGTCATTTCATAACTGTTAGGCTATAAAAATTGGCAGTAATCGTTTTTGAAATAGTAAAAAAAACCTTTGCATTTTTTTATTTTGTCTTATCTAATTTTCAAGAAATTTTGTACATGGGAAGTATGTTATTTCATGATTGAATAAGCTATAAGAATTGTCAATAAGACTTAAAAATCGTAAAAAAAATAAACAACTGACTTTGCTGAAAATTGTTCACTGAAAATACATGTCATTCCTCAATTGATAGATTATCTATATGAATTGTAAATCATATGAGTAAAAATAAAATAACCTAATAACAAACGCGTGCGGTTTCGCGGGCACACCATTAGCCTATGTTAATAAACCTATAATTCTGTGTGTAAACTTCATTATTTTTCCAAATTTCCCGATAGACATACCTATATAAATGAAACCGATCACGAATATGAATTTCGCGGCTGAGTTTCTTAAGCGCTCGCCCCCAAGCCCGGTGAAGCTCTAAAAGCCGTCTGAGGCTTCAGGGCCCTAATGGCTGACAGTGTATTGTCAGTCAGAAAAAAAAGAATATGATAATAATATATATATATCTATACATATATATATATATATATATATATATTTGTTGGTTGCCTGTCCTTTTCTTTATCCGGATTTAACTAAAAAACGGCTTTACTGATTCTTATGAAATTTTGTACGCGAGATACTTGTTATATCTATCAAGTTACAGGATATAAGAATTTAATCGTAAAAAACATATTTTTTTTCTTAATTCTTGACCAATTTTGACGATATTTTGTAAACGGGAAGGTTAAGTTATTCCATGAATGATGATAGCTATGAAATTTAAAAAAGAACTTCCTAAAATTTCAAATGCCTTTATTTCTTAACCGATTTTAATGAAATTTTGTATACGGGAAATGACGTCATTCCATAATTGATAAGCTATTATGAGTTGTCAAAAACAATTTTAAAATAAAAAAAATTATAATAATTATCGTCCGTTTAGCAATTAGCATCAGTCTCATTTTACTTATCGTTTTCATTCTGACTGGGAAATGAAAGAGGCTTCGTAATGCCGATGTCGCCGACGCGGCGACGTCTACATTTGGCCTAGCGCCGCCACTGGATAGAATATGGTTAAATCTAGAATCTCTGGATCCCGGTATCAAATCCTCTACTTACAACGTACTAAGTATGATCAACTGTTGTGAAATGATAATCTTTTTCTTTTTTGGAAGCAAAATGACTGTACAGCAACCGATAGTAAGTACGGTAGAGTCCACAAAAAACAGCGACCGTCGGTAGCACAGATTTCATCGGCAGTAGTTGTCGATGATATACCGGCCTGCTGAAATACTTCTACAAGATACGTTTGAAGGACCCAATATCGTAAAAGGAGCGAACACGTTGGCTGAGAAGCAATTCCCAATCCACGGAAATCGTAAAAATTTACAAACTTATTTATACTTACGAATACACTTATAATAATTCGCCTTAGAATATAAAAACTACTAAACTGAGATTGCCCAAAGCCAGGTCCGCGAGCCATAGGGTGGCCTGCCAACGCATTGAAGTTTGTCCGCGAACTGTTATTTAATTATCTTATTTATTTATTTGGAGAGCTAGCAGTCAGCGCATTAAACACAATTAAAAAAAAATACAGGTTTCAAGGATTAAATGCACTAAGTCTTATAAGGCAATCACAATATGCACTAGTAGACATGAATATATTTTGCAACAATACAAAAATTTAACAATTTTCAGATAACGCAGAATTATTACAGATTATGTCAATTAACTATGTAAGTATTAAAAAATGTGGAAAACTAAAAACAATATTAATTTTAAATTTCAATCTATTTATATCTGAATCTATTCTGGCTTCTAAACAAGTATTATTACACTAGATAGCCCACCAGCTAACAATGCTATTTGTTTTATAACATGCTTCCAAAATGTTGAGCCACCTCTGAAATTCATTGGGCAGCCATGTACTAAACACTAAACAATTGCTATAACTTCTCTTATAAACTAAAGATACTTCCGTTGCAGCTCGTACTTCAATTGTTTTTGGAATTTGGAATAAAACCTTGTCTCTGTTTTAGTGAATTTTTGTAGCTTCCATAAAATAGGTTACTTTGCGTTACAATTTTAGTTTTAATTTTATTCAAAGAAAATATTGATCGATTAAATCTGAAATTACATAGGTAACGATTAGATACATTTCGAAATTTCAGCAAATTACTAGTAATTAACAAAACGAAAACGATCAAATACAGCTAGCTATCTTATAAAAGGGGTTTACTTTTCACGTCACTATGACGACGAACTTTACAACAAAGGGTTTTACCAAGAAATGTGTTCTATAAATTTATTTTAATAACGTAACTAACAGTACTAATGTTTTTCATATTACTCATAACTTACGATTTGTAAAGTGGCCTTATCCAAATCAAGTAAGACTGCATAATAGAAACGCGTGTCATGTTAAAAGACCATAAAAATGTAATGCAAGTTTATATGAATTCATGAATATTATTGTCTAAACCAACTTAAAAATTACAAAACCGCAATTGTGGTGAACATAATGCAGTTAGAGATTTTATAAAGAAAATTTGTAGTTGAGAGAAAACAATAACTTTATTGTTTCTATGGGTAACAAGTCGTAATACAGTTGACTATAGTGAACATGGTAAATGCTATCCCATCCATTAGTCAAAATGTAGCGTTATATCATTATAGTATGCATACGGTCAGAAAGAAAAAACTTAACAGTCATAAGGACTGCCGACAGAATTGAAAATTTCAAGTCCGGTGAAGCTGTAAAAGCCGTCAGAGGCTCCAGGTTTTCAGTCAGAAAACAAAAGTGTAAACTTAATATTGTATTTTTAAATCAGTTATAGTCTGAATTATTGCAGAGCATGTCGCCGCGTCGTCGCGTCGGTGACGTGAAATCACAGCATTTTACCCATCCAATAAGTCAGACACGCACATGATACAGTCGAGTAAATACAATGTATTAGTGTATATATGCGTATACATGTACACAGGCCGCATTACTAAGTGTCGCTAGTCTGATGCAAGTGCAATACGTCACGAGCATGTCGAGGTCATCGGTGACGCCAAGGTCACGCGAACCCTTAAGTTTTCCCCCTACCCAAAATCGCTAAACGCGGCTGAAGAATTTAAAAAATCGTACTTAGCTGTGATAGTAGTTTGACGCAATGTGAATGTGAAGCCTTGAATGTGCCATCTTTTCTTTACAAGTGTGCTTAAATCACGAAAACATTCATTTATTTTGTATTTATTTCTGGCAATGCCATCGTTCACGTTGCCAGAGTGCATAATAAGTATGGTATAGGTACATAATTAAATGTTAAAATCAGTTTGCATTTTATTTAAAGCGGATGTAATTTTTTATCACAAAAAATATGAATAGTATGTACTAATGACCCTTGGGATGATCTTCTTCTAACGAACCTATTTCTAGGTCTAAAACACTTTCGTATAAATGTTTTGTATATAATAAAAAAAATTGATTACATTTATGGATTTCACTTTAACGATATTCATATAATTAATACAATAAAGAACCTACGCGGCTATGTATTCCATATTTCTTAAAAAAATAACTTAAACCAAAAAGCTGTATTATTATGGAAATATGAAACAATTTATGTGTAAATAAGTTATGTGCCTCGGCGTGGGCATAATATCGGGGAGCCTAAGTTAATCAATATTGGAATATCGGCTTTCAATGGTGCGACGTTAACTGGCCAGCAGTAATCCTAAATTGGATAGCCAAATGTTTGTTTCCAAGCAAGATCGGGCCGAGTGGGTGCGCAAGTACTTCGACCTCTTATTGATTAATGTGTTTCTGTCTATCAATATACATCAATTGCTCACCCCCACAAAACAGTCGAATACAAATCACCGGCTAAATTATTATAACATGCACGCTCGCGACAACCCTTCCTGGGTACACATTTTACGCATATGTATTTAACACACTTGATACTTTATTATTACCCAGCCTTTTGTTTATTAATATGAAATTCAGTTAATTATAACATTATTAATTAAATATTATATTATTTTTTATTATTCATTTCAGGTTTCGCGTTTGGCGGCCACAAACTCGCCTTTAAGTGACAATGTGGCCTAAGACCCACTAAAGTCTAATGGAGGATTAGCTCTCTAGTGCAGTAGCCAGAATATTCTATAGGTGCTTAGCGAGAAAGGTTTAATTTGAGGGTGGTAGCTAGCTAGGCGAAGAAAGCGAGAAAACCAGGTCATCGTCACTAAATTTCCAGTGGAAATACATTTGAGCCTTGTAGATTTGTGTGGCTTAATTACGAAATACAGCAAAAAAGGATGACCACCCAGGTAGGGAAGTGATCCACTCACGGTCCATTACACGAGACTAATACCCTATTAAGTATATTACGTCCATATAAGCTATTAAGTAAATCGTAATGAATCTCATATTTACTGTACTGTATAAATTAATGTTATATTTATATTGTATTTAATGTAATTTAGACTGTATAGATTTGCAATCTTAGATTATCAATAAACCAATCATTAATCTAAGTCTTTTAAGAGGTCTTTTAACACATGAAATTGGCGTTTTGTAGAACTGGCCACTTTGATCTCAAATATCTAGTGTTTGGTTAGTAATTCCATATTAAAATTTATAGCTGTGCCACATGATTTTTTTTTCGAACTGACTACACTTTTGACTTACACTTTTTGACACCCGTGTTAATTTTATACAACAAACATCGCCAACGTACCCGCGTAGGCTATTTTTTGTACTTTGTGTAAAACTATTGACATTTTTATGAGGAATAAATTAATTTTTCAAATTATAGTATAGCCTATGTTACTCGCTGATAATGTAGATTATATTGATGAAAGAATTTTTAAAACCGGTCTAGTAGTTTTTGAGTTTATCCATTACAAACAAAAAAAGGCAAAGCATTCATGAGGACTGCCGACAGAAGTGGAAACTTAAAACTATAAGTGATTCATTTGTTTTCGCCCCATTTGATTTTTCTTTGACTTCGTTCTTTTCACAAAATGAAAAACTTAATATATCACGATATGTACGGATATGAGTTCCACCTTAGCATCAGCGCTGCAAAAACAGCTCGAAGAATTAATGATGTGTATGGGGAAGCTACCGTAAAAGAAACACGGTACGTTTTTGGTTCCAACGTTTTTTTTTTGGAAATTTTGACCTACGAAAAAAACTCCGTGGACGGCTGGAGACTATAATGACACTGAAAAATTATAGGTGATCTTGGAAGTGGATCCATCACAATCCACGCCAGAGTTAGCGTCAGGCTTCTGTGTGAGTGATAAAACAATTTTAATTATAACAAATAGGTATAAGTGCAAAGACTCGAGAAATGGGTACCGCATGAATTTACTAAGGCACCCCAACAAACACGCTTTGAGTGCTGCGTTACATTACTCAACCGTCACAATAACGAGGGGAATTGTGAATCGAAATGGATCCTCTGCGACATTCGGAAACGCTCATCATAATGGTTGAACACAGGAGAACCGGCCAAATCCTGTCCCAAGCGAAAGTTGATTCAGAAAAAGATACTGAGGAGTTTTTCCTGTCCAGTACTGGTGTCATACACTACAGCTTCCTAAGATCTGGCCAGATGATAACGGCTGATCTGTATTGTCAACAATTGCAAACCATGATGGAAAAGCTAGCCGTTAAACAATCTCTCTAGACCACTGCTGCTTCAGGAACAATAGAACTATTTTACTTATTTCATCATATCGGGGAAAGTTGCTTTAGCAATGCACTTATCAAATATATGAGCCAGATATGGTGAAATATTAACAACTAATGACTGAACTACCATTACTGACATTCCCCAAATGTTTTCAGTATGTTTCATGGTTAATTGTTTAAAAACTCTTATTTTACCTGCACCTTATAGATGTCAAATTAAATTCTGTATTTTAAGGTGTATTCGAATTTTCTAAGAGTGATGCTGCACCACTAGGTGATGATGTAATATTTTTTGTTACCGTTAGTGGTAATATTTGTGAAGTAATCCCGAAAAACAGTTGCTACCTCTGAACTATTTGAGATATGTACTTCTGTATCTAAATGAGATGATACTCCTGGTCTCCTGGTCCTGGTCTTGCTAACATCCATAGTAACAAGTACATCAAATTAAATTAAGCTTAAATTAAACATTTATTGTTTACGTTCATATTGCCAATGTCAAACACATAATAATCTATAAACAGTCGCACAGAGTAGAAATTGTCGCCAAAGAATTTTGAAATATTACCAAAAAATAATTAATGACAGAAATTATATGCAATGAATATAAAGATAAAATAATTTTTGACGAAAAGAACCTTAAAATTTAATGAATTACAGTTGAATTTCGACCACTGGGCGACCACTAGTTAAATACAAATATGTATTAATACGTAAATTATACTTCCAACCTCGTAATTTTTTTAGCGTTTCCATCTTATTTTAAGTTCCTGATTAATATAACACAATTAGTGCATAATTACACCCTTTTTCAGTAGCTAACTTCCTCAATTCTGTACACATCAAAAATATTATTATCGGAAACATTAACACAACAACAAAATAACACAATTTTAAAATGGTAAACTAGGTACCACCAATACAAAAACTACGCATATTTTAAACATAATATACATGTATAACATTGATATATATAAAAAAAACCTTGTGTGCAATTCACACGTTGTAGAAGTGAAAACTTCACATCTAATTTTTTATTTCAGAAAATGATCAAATACACACTAATCTAAAGTTTATGAAAATGTACATACAAGTACTCACAACCATTATTCACAATATCATTTTCAAATAAGGCATCACCTTGCACATTTCAAATATCCATGGGAATATCTTCTGAAAAAAGTACAAATCTATATACATACACGTATACAAAACACCACGGTTGTTGTGATGCCTTTTCCCAACTACCATCTAAACAAAGTAGGATATTCTGATAAGATTTTGGCTCTCTTGTCAGAACTATCTAGGGAGTTTGTTTGAAATCTCAAAATTCGTACTTTTCAATGTTCGTACCTACTTTTGTAGTGTTAGAATTTGCAATTTACATATTTCTATTTTAGCGCCCTCTAGAGAGTTTTTGTGACAAAATAACAAACTTATAGGTACTTTAGTAACGTAATTTGCAAAATCCATAATTTTATTTTATTAGAGTTCTCATTTTAGCGGCTTCTATTGTTACTTCTGTACGAACTGGAAGTGGAGTAATTTCTCATCATTGATTATTTAAAATTATTCCCATACTGTTTGTACAGAAGCCGCTAACCAAAATAATTTCATTTCTACGACTAAAGTAACCTAACACAATATCAATCAGTAACAGAATGTCATAAGTGTTGACTAAAACGTTTTTGTTTCGTGCTTTTTGGTGAGGTTATAAAATTTATTATTGCGTGGCAATAAATCTCTTTTGTACCTTTTTACCATTGCCTAAAACTTTCCCGGAAGTTCCTATCTCATTTTCTCCCACGTTAAAATTTATGAATTTTTGTGTCTCTCTTTTTATTGTCGCTTTTTCGTTTCATCGACTTTCAAATCACAACAATGCTAAAGAAGTTTTCACTTCAAAACTTCTTTAACAATGATAATGATGTATAATAATATTTTTTATACGCCTTCGTCCACTATCGCAAAAAAGACGTAAAGATAAGCTCCACTATATACCTACCTACTATTTTCATTTCTTTAGCTCCCCCTACGTAGGGAAGCAATACATAAATCGTGAAATACTGTAATAGACGCAATAAACTTATTAACTGGAAGTCACATGATTTTTTTAATACTAATTTCACCCTCACGAAGGCGTAACGTTAATGATAAAGTACTTAAGTTTCCCCTCCTTACATTTTACAAAGGGAAATACTCATTTCATTATATCAAAATATTTTATATATATGTTAGCTTCATATTTATTTAAATCTAACCTAGTTACATGTTTGTGAATAAGTTGTTAAATTATAGTTTTAAATACTATCGGGTCTAGAGACTTCCGATATTAATAATAGAGTATGCAGTCTGTTATGAAACTTTGTAAGCGAATTATTGACTTCCGGACACGGACAAACAGGAGATTTCAGAGTAAATCTGAAGTAGGTATCCGGTATGTAGCATTCAGAAGTAGATGGAATACTCGGCAAAATTATGTTTTCATTGCTTTGTTAGAAAAAGTATATAAAGCATTCTTGTAGTTGAAAATGTGTGTAGTTACCGAAGAAAGGCAAAAACGTGTTTTTTTTATATAAACCTACGGTATATAGGTATCTCTACCAAGTTGCCGACCTTATACCTCCCTACTCCAAGGAGCTCTGGAACCCCTACTGACCGAAGGAATACACAAGGTTATTTGGCTGCGATCTTCTGTTGGGTGGAGGTATTCCACCAATCGGACTGCCCCAATTAGAGAGAAATCACCAAAGAAATTTCTCTGTACCCTACCTTTGTTAGCCTTGTCGCATATAATATGTATATGAATGTAATATGTTGTTTATTGAAACAATAAATTAGGTTGTTGCTCTGTAAAGAGATATTTATTAAATTACTAAAAATTACAAATAACTTTTAATTTTACGCACAGCTTAATTCTATGTAATATTAACAATATACAGTTGTTTACAAACCTGTAAAGAGAAACAACATTAAAAGCTATTGCTTCAAATATAATTTTTACAATATTAATGTAATAACCGTAATCCTTTTAATATGCTTATTGGCGGTCAAATGTGTAAAGTCCGAGCAGTGAGTAAACACAATTTTTCTACAGATAATGTCTAAATGAACCTAGCGTAAAGTGCTGCCACCATAGATAATACTTGAAACTTAAATGAGGCATAAAAGCTTCATTTATATGAATATATATAATAAGTAAATAAATACTATAACAAACAGTTCACAGATCAGAACAATTGTACATACTATATAAATTAAATATTACTGATGCACTATTTTGAAATGGAAAAGAAATATTGCTCGTTGTCTATTGATATCATCACCAATTAAATTAACAATTCTGTTTGACTCATTCGTTTCACTCTTGGTGGTTTCGGTGAACGTTACGCCCGCCGCATATGCCCGCACTCGCCTAGGTGGTAACGAGCCGCGTGCAAGCGGCAGCCCATAAACCCTGTGACATACATAGTTTGCTTTTACATGCTAACGCAAACACGTCATATACGCGCGAGTCGTGCGAGTGAGCGGGGCTTAGTCTGAAGCCCTCAAGCAAGAGACCGCCCAGAGCAGACTTAACTTAATCGGTCCATCGCACAGGTGCCCTTTTTTATCGTAACACGGCAAAATGACTGCACTGTAACTGATGGTGAGCATAATCCATCGTAAGTCGTCGATGTCACGCCGGCCTGTCAAATATCTCTTCACGTTATTTTCGAGGGACTCCTTGTTAAGGGAAAGAAGAAACACGCTAGCCGGGAGACAGTTCCACAGCTTCACGGTACGGCAAAGATAAGACGAAGAGAACTTTTTGTCCGTGCCGTGATGGAGATTACCATAAAGCTTTAGCTCCAAGAGCCTAGCGCATGTGGTTCGTTTATAAAAGGAAGAGTAGAGGCATAGTTTGAACAGCTCTTCAGAACACTCGCACTAATACAGACGATAGAACACACTCAGCGAGGCAATGTCCCTGCGCATGTGAAGCTGCTTAGTGTTCCTAGGAACACTAATGACGTCTGCATCATTTACAATGCGGACAGCCCGTCTCTCCAGCCTGTCGAGGGCTTCGAGGATGTAACTATTTCGCGCATTCGTATGGCTTCTACCTTGCACTACTACGAAGAACTCATAAGTAACTCTATGAGTATTATATTTTATGTATTGACTTAATATTTATTTCTGTTTTATATGATAATATTGTATGATATCGTAATCATAACAATATCGCTCTGCCAATGATGCTACAGAGAAGAAGTACCTCCAAAAGTCATTATGCCTTACAAAATGCATGTGTATTTCAGTGTAAGCAAGTTGAAGTATCTATCTAAAATACGCTTTATGATTTGAATTTGTTACATAGAAAACCCTTTAAAAACACTTGTAATAAATCAACAGCACAACGGAATAGGGCATGATTCTTTCTCACAGATAAAAGGAATGATCTATTTGGCTCCTGCTATTTTAAACACAAATCTACGTCTACGGTATCACGTTACATTATTTCTGCGAAATATGTGACCCGGCCACTTCCATTTCCTTTGAGCCACAACCGTGGTATTATCGGTAAGACTGATAAGTAGGTACAGCATCAGAATATCATAAATGAAGTAGACTTAAATATAGTTTCACAGCCACCTATCTGAATAATAATATTCGAGATCACTATTATAACAACATTAGGTATATTACTCAATTAGATGTGCCCGCCACTCCGCTCGCGTGACCCAAAAAATAATGAAGATTAATTTTTAAACTAGCTGTGCCTGCGGCTCCCCTCGTGTTGACGACAGAAGAACGCGTAGACTAATAAAAATCGTACTTTCTTAAAACTTTAATATAATTTATTGAACCAAGATATTGTTACAATATGTTTTCTTTTTGATACGGAGCAAGTATCTAAGAATTAAAACATAAAAGTGGGTCAAAATCTATCTAATAGTTTTTGCGTGATCCGCGCACAACGACAAACCTTAATCACTTTTAATAAACGACTTTAAAAGGTTTTTCGTTAGTAGTTCGAATGTAATTTTTTATGGATGTTCAGCAATAACTTATGTGTTTATGAACCGATTTGCATTATTCTTTTTGGAACGAAGTTTCTTATAGGGCGTTGCGGAGGGGCACCCTAGCCGGCAAAAAACGTCCGTCTGTCCATCCGTCCGTTATAGTGTATGTATGATGGCTATACAGTGTCTAATGTATAGTCTACGTGATGACTGTTATTATTATTGCAGTTTGCCATTATTATTATTATATCATTCAATAATTATTATATATAAGTACTTATATATATCTTATTTTAGTTACAATATAACTATAGTTTCTATGATAGAACATATTTAGGATAATTATTATTATTCATGTAAGTAACTCTTTCTTTGTATATTATTATTTTATATAAATTTATAAATAATTGTAAATAAAATAAAGGTGTTAAGATAATTTTGTAAAGTAGTTTTTTTTATTTTTATCGATAAAAAAATCATAATGAAAAATGTATACCCTAACAAATTATTTTCTTTGTACCTCGAATAAAACTTGAAATTAATATTTTATAATAAGGAACTTCGTTCCTATCTGGTGTCGCACGACACCACAACGTTTTTTTTTAGAAAAAGGGATACCTCAAAGGTGGGGTCTCATTTTAATGTCATTGGCATTGGCCATTGCACTTCGAAGATACACCAGAAAACTCTTCAAAATCATTGAATTTGGTTTTCTTTTTTTGTTATTTATATATAAGATAAAGCTGAATTTGTTTTTTTTTTACATTTATTGCAGAGCTTCTTTGTATACAATCTTTCTTTTCTAAGGAATAAGACGAAATTGGATGCTTGCTATATAGGACTAATGAGTAAGTACAATTAATTATCATGATGAATTTATTTTATTATGGTAGGTAAATATTTTTTGCGACATACTATCAATAATTTTAAAATGTAAGATAAAATAACAGAAGTTTATGAATCAAAAAATTTCGGGTCATATTGAAGGCACCCCGAAATGCTTGGAAAAAGAGGCCGATAATAGCGAAGTCTGGCGGAAGAGAATTGCGGTTGGCATCGCGTCGTGGTCCATGAATTCCACGATAGCAAATGGTTCGACCTCCTTTCCCACAGGCGCGAGCTACGTCACCAATGCGCTATCATTCCCAGGCGTATCCAAAAACCGTTTGTTTGTGTGTACGGTGTGGACGTAACTTTCGCTCCCGTATCGGACTTAAGTCACAAGTGCTGCATTCCACCAAATTAAAATCAACAGACGTTGTTTAAATAATCCTTTTAGATTTTGAAGGCCTGTGTTATGATTAATAAAAAATAAAAACCATTACATGACAGACTAAGATCCTGCCAAAAACTCCAATTATAATTATCATTAAATTTATAAACAAATTATTGCATAAATAGGCTTTGTATTGTAAATGAGTTTTTATTGCATTGATGTTTATATTAATGTTAGCTAATATTTTTTTATACGGAAGTTGTTATGCACTGTGATTTTAAAATAAATTCAACCATTGAGTTACCATGCTTATTTTACGAATTACAGTGACTGCTGATTATATGGAGTACGGACCAAACTGAATTGGTTGGTAAGGTACGGACTTTATGTGGACGGCAGACGTGCGGGCGTATCCGAACGCGATCTTTACAAAACGCTGTCAGTCCGGAGGCGACCGCGGGCGGGGCGGCACGTGTGGTGCACGCCTCGCGATTTTATATTGTTTTCATGTACCCATTGTTAATTCAATCCGTCTACAATCAATACGACATTGAAGTGAAAACTAATCGGCCTACAGTGCTGAATTCGATATACATTTAGTGCTACGATTACGAAAAAGTGCGAGGTTAGTGTTTATCTACACACTGATAGACAAGACAGTGGCTTATTGACAAGTGAAACTCCATTCAGCCGTGGAACGATTCTGTTTGGATGATTTGTTATTATACCGTAGAGGTAGCAGTAATCTTTGTTGCAAAGGGAAGCATTCAAATCGATAACTGAGTGGAAACCGAGCTGCGAGTAACCGAGAGCCCTTGCCGTGTGGTGGATTATAAGATAGCATATCGATTGGTCTTCTACTGGGATTACTAGAAATTGAATTTATATTACGGTGAGTTCTGACTTATGAGTAATAAACTTAGTCAATTTCAGCTAAAGAACAAGAATGGAAACCCAGAGCAACGATATCCCTTCGTCATATGTTATAACAACACAGTATATATTATTAATTCATCACCTAATATAACGTTACAGTTAACATAAAATCTTACCAATTTGAAAACAAATATTTTATTTATTGACCCGAATAACTAAGGTAAAAACCTAGTTCATTCTACAAATACAAAGCTATAAAACTCTCTGTCTTATAAACTTACCTTATGGAGGTGGGCCACATCGTATTTGTATATTTCGATAGATTCTCCAAAGTCGACTTCACACGTTTTTGACTCAACTAATAAATAAGCTTTAGTCTAAATGCTTTCCAAAATGTCACCTCTGTGTAATAGTTATAATTTAATGTTAATTAATATCAATTACAGACAACAAATAAGTAATGACCTGCACTGAAATCTACTTAAATTGTACACAAAGAACAATATATACAATATTTGTAGACATATCATAAAGTGAACTTGGTTACGATAAGCAAAGAATTCCAAGAAGGGATTGCAAAGACTAATATACTATACTGTTATGTCATAAATCATAAAAACTTGATAATTAAGAGCCTAACCAGGAAAAGAATAAAAAACAGTGTAGCAGAACTGTTTTTCGTAATTATAATAATTGTAGTAAACCACTTGAAAACCATTCATAAATTTTCTAAGTAATAAATCTGAGTTACTCTGATTAAAGCTTCGATCAACAATAATACACATAGTTATTATTGATCGAAGGATTAAAGCCAAAAAGCAAATTAGGTTCTTATTTCTAATTGGAATTAATAAAGGCTCATCACAGTTTTAATGTTAAAATAAGATATCACAGTACCGTTGGAGTTCATTTCTTCGTCTTCTTCTTGTTTTGACGCCGCAAAAGCACTTGCCAGTGTCACTGTTTTTAAGCCTTCATAACATTTTTCATATACAAAGCGGGGTTTTCAGTGTCAATGTTTTTAAGCCTTCGTAAATTTTTTAAGCGTCAATGTTTTCAACCATTCTTATCAATATACATTATAAACTAAGTGCCGTCCAACAAGATGGTGGCCGCCTTGTTAGAACGATCTAGGGAATTTTTGTGGGATCCCGAAGTGCATGCTCTAGGTTTATACTCATAATCCACTTCACTAAGCACAAAAACCAAAGTATATCACGCAAAACGCCACCAATATTACATAGTATAGTGTCAAAACTAGGGTTGCCAACCATACTTTATAATAAAATTATTCTACTTTATTTTCGGTATAAATACTTTATACTTTTGCATAAGAATAAAGTATGCGAAAATACTTTATTTCCAATTTTTACTGTAATACGTAAAACGAAACACTCGTATGGGTAATTAATGAACTATATATCGATACTCATAAGTAAAGAAAATCTACTAAAATTATAAAGAACTGTCAGAGAAATATATTGTTGGCAAACAGCATCATTTAAATACTTAAAAATGCATGTGATAACTTAGCAATGTAAAATAATAATATATATTTCTTATTCAGTCTCTGTCACCGCTATTTCAGCTTACACTAAGAGAGTTTTTTCGGTAACAAAGTTGAAGTGGCGAGAAGAGATAAAATTGACAGATCATCATAAATTTAATTTAAAAAAATACAAGTTTTCATTCTTTCAGGAAACAATAACATAGATTTTAGAAATACTTATTTTTTCTTCGAAATACTTTTTTTACTATTCCAAGAATTTGATACGTTATTTTTATCAAGAAAAGTTGGCAACCTAGTCAAAACCCAAGTAAATGAATTAAAAATAAAAACCACAACATGTCACTACAAGATCCCGCCAAAAACTCCGAAGTTCATTTCAATTTGCCTTTTATCATTTGGTAGTTGTAGCGCTTATGATTTTCTTTTTTTTTTTAATCCTGGCAATCTAGTTTTTTTGTATGATATTCGACAATACTCAAGCTTGAGAGTTTTTAGCGGAATCTTGATCTGTCATGTGGTGGTTTTTATTTTAATTAATAAACTTATGTTTTATGGCCCCTTATTATGTAATTTTTTCAACATTTTACATGATTCAGTTTGGTTATTGTGAAGTGGATTATAAATAATAACTAGCAAAATGGATTTTAAGTTGCCACAAAACTTTCTGAACTGTTTTAACAAGGTACCCCTCATCTTATTAGAGATATACTGGGATGTTACAAAAATAATTAGAAAACTATTCTATTCACATGACGTTGGCAGAATTGTGGATGAACACAGTTGCCATTAAATAAAAAAGAATTAGAAGACATAGATGCGAAATCAAAGTCGCTATTGTTTTCCTTTTTAATACAGTAAAAAGACGTTCGAAAATAAGATAATCAATGAATTACCAGTCCTGGTATTCTAGAAGAAATGAACATTTATACCTACATCGTATATTTTTTACACACGCGTATAGTATAATTTTATACGTATTTTAAAGCAAGTAATATACTCGCAACGAATATAAAATATAAACGCAATTATATCATGAATTATGTTAAACAGGTCCATCATAAAATTCATAAAAGACAAAAAAATATTTTGATATCTCACATCCACCTGCTTTGTTTGACAAAACTACCTGCTCGTCCTCGTGTCCATTCTTTGGTTACATCTTATAACAATAGAACTAGAAGCAAGCGAAGTAGAATCCTTTAAACGACCTCTTATTTTAACACTAATATTATTTTAATCTAGGGGGTTATTTTATAAATAATTTACCACTGATGCCAATGTCGACTCTAAAGATATAACTCTTTAGGCCAAGGATTTGCAACGCTTTGAAGTATGAACTTCAACTGTTTTATTTTTTACTTGGTAATGGAAGGCCTTTTTGCGGCGGTGGTACTAACAAAAAATAAATCAATAAATATACAACTGTCAAATATGCTTGCTTTAATTTTGGCTTATCATATTACTAATAAAGCATTAAATACTAATAATTTGTTGTATTTTTTCCATAGAAAACCCTTTAAAAACACTTGTAATAAATCAACAGCACAACGGAATAGGGCATGATTCTTTCTCACAGATAAAAGGAATGATCTATTTGGCTCCTGCTATTTTAAACACAAATCTACGTCTACGGTATCACGTTACATTATTTCTGCGAAATATGTGACCCGGCCACTTCCATTTCCTTTGAGCCACAACCGTGGTATTATCGGTAAGACTGATAAGTAGGTACAGCATCAGAATATCATAAATGAAGTAGACTTAAATATAGTTTCACAGCCACCTATCTGAATAATAATATTCGAGATCACTATTATAACAACATTAGGTATATTACTCAATTAGATGTGCCCGCCACTCCGCTCGCGTGACCCAAAAAATAATGAAGATTAATTTTTAAACTAGCTGTGCCTGCGGCTCCCCTCGTGTTGACGACAGAAGAACGCGTAGACTAATAAAAATCGTACTTTCTTAAAACTTTAATATAATTTATTGAACCAAGATATTGTTACAATATGTTTTCTTTTTGATACGGAGCAAGTATCTAAGAATTAAAACATAAAAGTGGGTCAAAATCTATCTAATAGTTTTTGCGTGATCCGCGCACAACGACAAACCTTAATCACTTTTAATAAACGACTTTAAAAGGTTTTTCGTTAGTAGTTCGAATGTAATTTTTTATGGATGTTCAGCAATAACTTATGTGTTTATGAACCGATTTGCATTATTCTTTTTGGAACGAAGTTTCTTATAGGGCGTTGCGGAGGGGCACCCTAGCCGGCAAAAAACGTCCGTCTGTCCATCCGTCCGTTATAGTGTATGTATGATGGCTATACAGTGTCTAATGTATAGTCTACGTGATGACTGTTATTATTATTGCAGTTTGCCATTATTATTATTATATCATTCAATAATTATTATATATAAGTACTTATATATATCTTATTTTAGTTACAATATAACTATAGTTTCTATGATAGAACATATTTAGGATAATTATTATTATTCATGTAAGTAACTCTTTCTTTGTATATTATTATTTTATATAAATTTATAAATAATTGTAAATAAAATAAAGGTGTTAAGATAATTTTGTAAAGTAGTTTTTTTTATTTTTATCGATAAAAAAATCATAATGAAAAATGTATACCCTAACAAATTATTTTCTTTGTACCTCGAATAAAACTTGAAATTAATATTTTATAATAAGGAACTTCGTTCCTATCTGGTGTCGCACGACACCACAACGTTTTTTTTTAGAAAAAGGGATACCTCAAAGGTGGGGTCTCATTTTAATGTCATTGGCATTGGCCATTGCACTTCGAAGATACACCAGAAAACTCTTCAAAATCATTGAATTTGGTTTTCTTTTTTTGTTATTTATATATAAGATAAAGCTGAATTTGTTTTTTTTTTACATTTATTGCAGAGCTTCTTTGTATACAATCTTTCTTTTCTAAGGAATAAGACGAAATTGGATGCTTGCTATATAGGACTAATGAGTAAGTACAATTAATTATCATGATGAATTTATTTTATTATGGTAGGTAAATATTTTTTGCGACATACTATCAATAATTTTAAAATGTAAGATAAAATAACAGAAGTTTATGAATCAAAAAATTTCGGGTCATATTGAAGGCACCCCGAAATGCTTGGAAAAAGAGGCCGATAATAGCGAAGTCTGGCGGAAGAGAATTGCGGTTGGCATCGCGTCGTGGTCCATGAATTCCACGATAGCAAATGGTTCGACCTCCTTTCCCACAGGCGCGAGCTACGTCACCAATGCGCTATCATTCCCAGGCGTATCCAAAAACCGTTTGTTTGTGTGTACGGTGTGGACGTAACTTTCGCTCCCGTATCGGACTTAAGTCACAAGTGCTGCATTCCACCAAATTAAAATCAACAGACGTTGTTTAAATAATCCTTTTAGATTTTGAAGGCCTGTGTTATGATTAATAAAAAATAAAAACCATTACATGACAGACTAAGATCCTGCCAAAAACTCCAATTATAATTATCATTAAATTTATAAACAAATTATTGCATAAATAGGCTTTGTATTGTAAATGAGTTTTTATTGCATTGATGTTTATATTAATGTTAGCTAATATTTTTTTATACGGAAGTTGTTATGCACTGTGATTTTAAAATAAATTCAACCATTGAGTTACCATGCTTATTTTACGAATTACAGTGACTGCTGATTATATGGAGTACGGACCAAACTGAATTGGTTGGTAAGGTACGGACTTTATGTGGACGGCAGACGTGCGGGCGTATCCGAACGCGATCTTTACAAAACGCTGTCAGTCCGGAGGCGACCGCGGGCGGGGCGGCACGTGTGGTGCACGCCTCGCGATTTTATATTGTTTTCATGTACCCATTGTTAATTCAATCCGTCTACAATCAATACGACATTGAAGTGAAAACTAATCGGCCTACAGTGCTGAATTCGATATACATTTAGTGCTACGATTACGAAAAAGTGCGAGGTTAGTGTTTATCTACACACTGATAGACAAGACAGTGGCTTATTGACAAGTGAAACTCCATTCAGCCGTGGAACGATTCTGTTTGGATGATTTGTTATTATACCGTAGAGGTAGCAGTAATCTTTGTTGCAAAGGGAAGCATTCAAATCGATAACTGAGTGGAAACCGAGCTGCGAGTAACCGAGAGCCCTTGCCGTGTGGTGGATTATAAGATAGCATATCGATTGGTCTTCTACTGGGATTACTAGAAATTGAATTTATATTACGGTGAGTTCTGACTTATGAGTAATAAACTTAGTCAATTTCAGCTAAAGAACAAGAATGGAAACCCAGAGCAACGATATCCCTTCGTCATATGTTATAACAACACAGTATATATTATTAATTCATCACCTAATATAACGTTACAGTTAACATAAAATCTTACCAATTTGAAAACAAATATTTTATTTATTGACCCGAATAACTAAGGTAAAAACCTAGTTCATTCTACAAATACAAAGCTATAAAACTCTCTGTCTTATAAACTTACCTTATGGAGGTGGGCCACATCGTATTTGTATATTTCGATAGATTCTCCAAAGTCGACTTCACACGTTTTTGACTCAACTAATAAATAAGCTTTAGTCTAAATGCTTTCCAAAATGTCACCTCTGTGTAATAGTTATAATTTAATGTTAATTAATATCAATTACAGACAACAAATAAGTAATGACCTGCACTGAAATCTACTTAAATTGTACACAAAGAACAATATATACAATATTTGTAGACATATCATAAAGTGAACTTGGTTACGATAAGCAAAGAATTCCAAGAAGGGATTGCAAAGACTAATATACTATACTGTTATGTCATAAATCATAAAAACTTGATAATTAAGAGCCTAACCAGGAAAAGAATAAAAAACAGTGTAGCAGAACTGTTTTTCGTAATTATAATAATTGTAGTAAACCACTTGAAAACCATTCATAAATTTTCTAAGTAATAAATCTGAGTTACTCTGATTAAAGCTTCGATCAACAATAATACACATAGTTATTATTGATCGAAGGATTAAAGCCAAAAAGCAAATTAGGTTCTTATTTCTAATTGGAATTAATAAAGGCTCATCACAGTTTTAATGTTAAAATAAGATATCACAGTACCGTTGGAGTTCATTTCTTCGTCTTCTTCTTGTTTTGACGCCGCAAAAGCACTTGCCAGTGTCACTGTTTTTAAGCCTTCATAACATTTTTCATATACAAAGCGGGGTTTTCAGTGTCAATGTTTTTAAGCCTTCGTAAATTTTTTAAGCGTCAATGTTTTCAACCATTCTTATCAATATACATTATAAACTAAGTGCCGTCCAACAAGATGGTGGCCGCCTTGTTAGAACGATCTAGGGAATTTTTGTGGGATCCCGAAGTGCATGCTCTAGGTTTATACTCATAATCCACTTCACTAAGCACAAAAACCAAATTATATCACGCAAAACGCCACCAATATTACATAATATAGGGTCAAAACTAGGGTTGACAGCCATACTTTATAATAAGCTTATTCTACTTTATTTTCGGTATAAATACTTTATACTTTTGCTTAAGAATCAAGTATGCGAAAATACTTTATTTCCAATTTTTACTGTAATACGTAAAACGAAACACTCGTATGGGTAATTAATGAACTATATATCGATACTCATAAGTAAAGAAAATCTACTAAAAATTATAAAGAACTGTCAGAAAAATGTATTGTTGGCAAACAGCATCATTTAAATACTTAAAAATGCATGTGATAACTTAGCAATGTAAAATAATAATATATATTTCTTATTCAGTCTGTGGCACCGCTACTTCAGCTTACACTATGAGAGTTTTTTCGGTAACAAAGTTGAAGTGGCGAGAAGAGATAAAATTGACAGGTCATCATAAATTTAATTAAAAAAAATACAAGTTTTCATTGTTTCAGGAAACAATAACATAGATTTTAGAAATACTTCTTTTTTCTTCGAAATACTTTTTTTTACTATTCCAAGAATTTGATACGTTATTTTTATCAAGAAAAGTTGGCAACCTAGTCAAAACCCAAGTAAATGAATTAAAAATAATAACCACAACATGTCCACTTCAAGATCCCGCCAAAAACTCCGGAGTTCATTTCAAATTGCCTTTTATTATTTGGTAGTTGTAGCGCTTATATGATTTTCTTATTTTTTTTTAATCCTGGCAATCTAGTTTTTTGTATGATATTCGACAATACTCAAGCTTGAGAGTTTTTAGAGGAATCTTGATCTGTCATGTGGTGGTTTTTATTTTAATTAATAAACTTATGTTTTATGGCCCCTTATTATGTAATTTTTTCAACATTTTACATGATTCAGTTTGGTTATTGTGAAGTGGATTATAAATAATAACTAGAAAAATGGATTTTAAGTTGCCACAAAACTTTCTGAACTGTTTTAACAAGGTACCCCTCATCTTATTAGAGATATACTGGGATGTTACTACTACTAAAGATAAATAATTAGAAAACTATTCTATTCACATGACGTTGGCAGAATTGTGGATGAACACAGTTGCCATTAAATAAAAAAGAATTAGAAGACATAGATGCGAAATCAAAGTCGCTATTGTTTTCCTTTTTAATACAGTAAAAAGACGTTCGAAAATAAGATAATCAATGAATTACCAGTCCTGGTATTCTAGAAGAAATGAACATTTATACCTACATCGTATATTTTTTACACACGCGTATAGTATAATTTTATACGTATTTTAAAGTAGTAATATACTCGCAACGAATATAAAATATAAACGCAATTATATCATGAATTATGTTAAACAGGTCCATCATAAAAATCATAAAAGACAAAAAAATATTTTGATATCTCACATCCACCTGCTTTGTTTGACAAAACTACCTGCTCGTCCTCGTGTCCATTCTTTGGTTACATCTTATAACAATAGAACTAGAAGCAAGCGAAGTAGAATCCTTTAAACGACCTCTTATTTTAACACTAATATTATTTTAATCTAGGGGGTTATTTTATAAATAATTTACCACTGATGCCAATGTCGACTCTAAAGATATAACTCTTTAGGCCAAGGATTTGCAACGCTTTGAAGTATGAACTTCAACTGTTTTATTTTTTACTTGGTAATGGAAGGCCTTTTTCGGCGGTGGTACTAACAAAAAATAAATCAATAAATATACAACTGTCAAATATGCTTGCTTTAATTTTGGCTTATCATATTACTAATAAAGCATTAAATACTAATAATTTGTTGTATTTTTTTCCAAATATGTGATAAACATGAAACAGTTATCGCAATCCGTTTGTTATCGGATTAATATCCTATCTGATGATATCGGTTCACGAAAATAGCAATAGAACATTGTCAAGTTTGTCGGCTGTTTCCTGCAGTATTCAATTCAATACAACTGTTATTATTAATCCGGAGATATAAGGGTAAGAACACTTGTTCGCTGAAGGAGGAAACACAACCAGTTTCACCACCTAGTCATCACACGCACATTGCCGAATCGTAACTTGCTTCATCTTAATCACGGCGTAAAGCTGTACGCGCCGCATGCAAATTTCTTAAGGATCCATTATTCGAATTAGCGATTTTCTTCACTGCATTACATTTGTTGAACTGTAAGGTAAATAATATCGCTATCTACCCTTATTAAGGCCTTTTAATAAAGTTAATTTTATAGCAATATTTGACTTTAAAATAAAGAAAATAATCCTTCATGATAAAGTACAATCACATTTTCTTTACGAATTGACAAACTGGGCCTACAATGCAAGTCATTGTTCGAATTCATATTATCGACTTTAATTTTGGGACTGCAAGTTACTCGGCTTAAATCGAACAACCTATAGTAGTCGACTTTTGAATACTTAATACGTGAGTACATAGAATAATGAACTCGGCGTGTTAGAGTATGAGCGGACTTTATTACTCTATGCGTGAGTACTACTCGTGCGCGATAAGTTGAGACCGTGCGTAATGCGACTCCCCACCTGCTTTCCCGATGACACCCGCGTTGTACAGCGCGCAACGCCATTATTTAATATAGTTTTTTTTAGTCTCTTACTATACTAAGCTAGTTGTGTTGTTTTTTTGTTCACTGTACCAGGACCCGACAATGACGTCACCGCGCTCAAGTCTCAACTTATCGCGCTCGAGTAGTAAGTAAGAAGTAAATAAGGTAATTTAGTAACCTATTTCAGCATACCTTTTTGTTCAACGCCGTGCTTCTAAACATCCAACATACATTGAAGTATTTTAATTCAATGAATACATATTATGATGTATGATACAACTTCATAAAGTTGCTGTCGACTTCACTAACAGTTATAGTCACTTAATTTAAAAAGAAAGTAATTTCAATTAAACTTTGATAATGCAATTATCATTCTTAGACTTGATTCTTTTTATATTTAGAAATTACGTTGTCGTCGCTCTCCAATGATGCTTCTATTGTCTTTTTACAACACAACGCTTGATATGCACTTTCTATACCAACAACATAAAGGAGTACAAACAAAGAGTGCAATATTTCATTGCCCTCTTGTAATCTTACGAAAGTTTTGAATGATTCGTGATATAACTCCGTAAACGTAAACAACAGATAACATTCAAAAAGTTTATGAATCAATATAACTTGAACAATATCACGCTTAACTGGTCGTGAGAAAAATTCCAAGATACAAATTATTATACAACTGTACAAATAATACTTTTTACCCAAGCGATAGATGATGACTCTGATTATAATTTTTGAAAATTAATTCCCATTAATATAAAGAGATTCAATCTAAAATAAACTAAACATTTGTAATAATGGCAAATCATGGCATATTATAAAATTTGTTGTAGTAAGATACTCCATTAGAGAAGCTTTCATGATTTTTCTTCAAATGACAACTACTAAAATTAATTAAATTATTAATTAAAATTAATACTTAAACTAATAAATTAATTAATCTTTATCTGTGTACGCAACACAAAAGAGGAGTAAAAAAAATCTTATCTTATTGAATCTTTAGCACTGCAACAATCATTAACTCTTTGGCACGGAACTTAGAAAATATTTGATATTCAGGACCATCCTTACACTTTGTGTTTATCCTGAATCATCCCTCCGGTATTTTAAAGAGTTGAATTGTGGTCAGAAATTCCAAAGTGCCTGTGACTCATCATGTTTCTTTTGTTGCATAAAGACAAACTAAGAAATTTTTTTCATCCTTAATGTTTATTTGTTCGAGATAACATACGTACTTTAAACCAGTTTACGCGTCCTTAGGATAAGTCGATTAAGGAAACTAGCTCTTTGTAATGTAAAAAAATCATTGTTGATGAAGATAATGCAAGATTTTCATTATATCGACTCATATGTTTTTTTTTAAGGAGGCAGACTAAGAATCTGCTAGAATAAAAATAAATAATTAAAAAGATAATATATGCTTTGTTGTACTAGATACAATTATAACAAAATTCACAGCGGTTAGCAAAACGACGTCATGTTTTATATGTTTATGAGTGTGTTTAGACCATTACACTCGTCTGTTTGTCTAACGGATGTCCTAGTCTCGTAACCACACATCAAACAAGGAAGTCAACGACTTTTTAGTTTTGATCTTCATAGATACTAACATCGTAGTAGAAAACCCATATTCATACAACTTACATTCTACCTTGATAAATAGCTTTACTCGTTTATGTAATCAAGATTTATAAAGTAAATAAGGATCAACCAAACTAAACTTAACAAGATGTCTCGACTGTTATGTGCTTATATTGTATTCAGATTTACACAAAATTTTACTTATAAACTAATCACTAATAATGCCTTAATCCGATGTATATATATATATATATGTATATACATAAAAATGTAAATTTTTCACCGATTGTTTTGATATTTTGACATGTTGCATTTAAATACGAGCGTGTTTTTTATCTTTTAGGAAAATAAAACATGTGTGTAGTTCACACGCGATAGAAGTCAAACCTTCAGAAACCATAAAAATATCTTCTTTAAAATCTCTTTTTAAAAATCCATAATCAGCAGGACTTGTACTGGTCGTATATGTCTGGTCGTCCCACCGCTAGGCCAATTTCGACGACGATCATAGTTGAGAAAATCAGAACTTGCAGTAACCGTGTATTCTATAGATGTATGTGTATGTCTCTTTTTAGTTCGCTTTTTCGTTTCATCAGGTTTCAAATCACAACAGTGCAAAATAACTTTTCCCTTAAAAATAAAACAACCACTGCAATCACTGCCGGATGCAGCTAGTAAATACATAAAAATTTAAAAAATCTTAATTTACTCTAAATCTAGAAGAAAACGTTAACTAGTAAGAGAATCGTTAAAAATCGGTTTGTCAATGACTGAAGAATTATCAAGAATATTATCATGAAATCGTAAAATGTCAATAACCATAACGTTACAGTCCAGAAACTCATATCTCAATCAAATACAAAATTAGTGAGTACAATTGGGTGGTTTTCCCACGCAACAGTGCTAACGACCCACGCTCTAAGCGCATTAGAACATTCGTGCTAAGTGACACATTATCTAAAGCCGTGAAATTATTCAACGACAATGAACTCTTACTGATTTTGGTGGCAAGTATCCCAAATATTATTAAGTCTCTTAAAAATATTTCTGTCAATGAAGGGTCTTTGAATTTATAATTCTAACTGTCAAATGGATTGTTATTAACGGCATGATAGTTAAACGAATTGGGGCATTTATTGAAGAGTATATTAAATCATAGTTCTCTCTTTGAGTACTCCATATCACATTGGGTTATAATGTACTACGTACTAACTCCATATATATTCATATATTTTCTTGACGAATATGTATTGTTATTATATTTAACGAATACATAATATTTATTTTTATTATTATACTAAAGAAATGCGAATAATAAAAAATTACGTTAAAATTTCTAGCCCCGGGAGTCGCGAGAACTTTGAAACAGAGTGATTGATTTGATCCAGTATGCAATAATTTCCTTTGGTAAATTGTGGACGAGAGTTTGTTTAATATGCAATAATTCATATACGAATATATATACATTTTTAATATTACTATATCAACCTTAATGTAATACCTACTCGTAAGTGAGGGTTAGTTATGCTTTCTTATTGCTAGAATACTATTGATCTACTTCTACTGCTATTGATCGGTTATATAAAGTATTAGAGTTTAATGTAAATTAAAATTCAGAAGAAGCATAATCAGGAATAAAGCTAATTTCTTAAGGACGAAAAATACTAAACATAAAAACAGAATTGCGTATTAACATTACAGTGAAACTAAATCAATACATAACGGTATATATACATCAATATAAATGCAGTATATATTGTAACAAACGTATTCAATTAATAATACATTCCTTAGGTATTAAAATAACCTCAAAAGTTTTAACCGATTCGAAGGAAATTTATTGATCGGTTTAAATGAGTTATAAATGTCATCATTAATTTTTGTTTTTTATTTTATCTATTGTGATTTTTGGCATTTTAAATCAGATAACGTAAGCGCGCGAGTTCTATGCAGTCGGCGCCGGAGTTCAATAATGGGAGCATCTTCCCCGACCGTCCGCACGCTTCAGCTCACACCTCGCTCACGCGCCCTTACTGTAGTGTCTGTAGTGATGCGAATACTGTCTTTGATGATTATCGTACGATTACTGATCGCTTTAATACTCATACTCAAGTTGTGGCCCTGTGGTACTTTTTGTATTTAAAAATGAATGATCCGAGTAACGGTAAAAAGCAAATCAATTTTTTAATTCATCGCCAAACACGAGAGATGGCGAAAAATTAATCTGATGATGATTTTATGATAATTCAGAGATTTATTTTTTCAGTTTGATTTCTCTTTGTAAAATATATGATTTGAAAATGTTTGATAAACGATTAGTTTGTTTTTCATTATTTTAAGCAAGTTGTAAATTTTAAATTTTAAATAATTTTGAAATTTATCGTCAAACTCATTATCAACAGCAATAATTCTAATTAAGGGACAGCAATATCGAATTCCTTAATTCTGCATTCAACTCGCATGCTTACTATATGTTATAAACTAGCATGTGTTCTAAAACTAGTTGATCGTTTAATTATTATTAGATAGCTATTTATTTAGCAATTACTGTTTAATACTGTGTTCAAAGTCCGATTGAAAATAAGGCCAGCCAAATTTATATTTATTTACAAATGAGCATTGAACGATCAAAAATATTTTTTTTTTTATAAAATAATATTTATTTTTGCTCTATTCATATTTGTAATTTATTCTACAATGAAACACAGGTATTTTGTCATTCGCGTTAATTAATTTAAAAGAAAAAAACAACAAGAAAATAATCGCTTATCATGTCAAGGATAAATTATAATGTTAGAATTTTTATAAAGATTTGTTGAATGTGTTTTAATTATATATGCATGTTGACTTTTTTACATTTGATTTAATAAGTGTGTCAGTGGATGTTAGTTAAATCAAAATATTAAATCTTGTGTAGACCTTCGATCAATAATACAAGTGTAGACAGTAATATAATTATCATAACAATTAGCATCTAAATTAAATTAGTGTTTTGATTGTAAATTCTAAACTGTATTAGACCTTTTAACGTATTGATTTTTTAAACTGATATAAATGATGTAATATTATAGGGAGTATTTATTTCAGTTGTGAACAGGATTAAAGAATATAAACATATAACATTCGAAAGTATAATACCTACTATGTCTCTAAGGTTTCGTATCAAAGACTTTGCACAATATAATATGCTTTCGTTTGATTATGCAAAATCACAACTTTCTCTTAAATAGTATTTAAACCATTTATTAAATATGCACCTTTTACAATTACCATAAGTGTGTTTATTATGACAGCTAAAAATACACTCAAGGTAGACAAATTTGTTTATTTTTAATATTCTCAGAATATGAATACAAAATAAACATTTCCAAAGTAAAACTTTTATGGCAAGACAGAATATCGAATATGCCCGTTTTCATATTCGAAGCAGGTTTACGATTGACATAAACGTAAGCTGTTTTTTTCTATTAAATCGGTACTTATTGTATTTAATAGCGTGATTATCTAGTAAGTTACGCCTCTCTCTTTGATTTATAAGACGCTGGGAAAGTTCCAAAGAATTGAATTCGATTATTTTCAATAAAAATGTTGACTCATAGCTGAAATTAAATTAAAATGTGTCGTAGAAATATAAAATACATATTAACCACGTGAATTCAATCGAATAAAATTATGAGTCTTTGGATGTACCTATGTAACATTAAGTGAACTTCCCATAAGGTGGTATCCTATTTTCAAATTCAAGAGCCCTCCAATTGGAATTTTTGGCGGGATCTTGATCTGTTATTTGATGGTTTAGTATAATTCATAAACTTATAAACATTATGGCAACAGAGTTCATTATCAATTCTGCCAATATCGCGTGAATAGAATATTTTTCTAATTATTCTTGTAATCTTCAAACATAGGTGTAATAAGATGGCGACTTCCTTGAAAAAACTGTCCAGGCAGTTTTTTGGCTATTTGAAATGCATTTTCCTAATTATTATTTATAATCCACATCACTTTAGCACAATAACCAAACTACATTAGGTAAAATACCGCCAAAATTACAGAATATAGAGACAACTGAATCAAAATTAAAAACATAGATTAAAAAAACACAAAAATCACCACTGGACAGATCAAGATCCCACTAAGAACAATATTTACAGCTCTAACGGTTTATATATCTTGAATTGTTTTCGAGTCATTATTAAAAATATATTTAAAAGCATCTATAAATCAATCATGAAATAATGGCATTACCGTAAATTGTTAAGTTCAAACGTACATACAAACCAAAGGCCTTCAATCAATTCATCATAGTTTCCACGGTCACTCCATTTAAGTAAAACTAGTCTTTACCGAATTGGCTTATGGTGCAATTTGACGATGAAATTGAACCCTTCCGCTTTTTAATAATATAAAGCTATTATAGAGGAAGTAATAAAGATTTATACTCGATTGCTTGGACAAATGAAAGGATTATATATTTATTCCAGCTGTTCCCGAAGCTGCGCTCGCGTACACTGAGTGCCGATTATCTTGTCTTATGGTTTACTCAGCGTAAATCATTTAAGCGCCTGAATTGATTCACCATGACCAAATTTTTTTATTTGCGCTAAACCCTAATATTCTTTTCTAAAATAAAAGTAGCCTATGTTACTCCTCATAACTTATACTTACACTTTATTTTGCAAAGTTATAAGTTACGTCATTCCTGTTACAGTCATATCATAGATTAAAACATCATGTTACACAGAATACATGATAAGAACCATATTATGACTACGACAATACTGACAGTTATATGCACGTTGTGTGGTTTTGTGTATGGGCTAAATCTTATTAGTTAGCGTCACCGACTTCGACATGTAACAGTTTGTATAGCTGTAGCTATGAGTATAACCTGTTTAATTGATTGTTAAATTATACATTACCTTTTACTTTGAAGTTCCAAAGCTAAGTCTCTTGCAAACGAGCAATGTACGATGATAATTTAAGGACTCCTAAATTCGTTCTTGGGCGATCGTGATCGTAACCTTATATTAAAAAAAAAAGTCAATTGCATTTAGTTCACTTTTATCTAATAAACAAAACAAATGCTGATATAAATTAATATCTCTTAGTTTTATCGTGTATATCATTTGTTTACAAATGTGCTTAGGTTAATTCTAAAAGTGTAATATAGCTTAGTTAATGTGAAGGTGAAGTTCTAAATATAGTCGAGTCGAGTCACCTTAGTGCGCAACTATCCTAGCTTACTATTTTCCAAATACATAGTGTGAAAATCACGTCATTAAATTTAATTGGTAAATTCTTCTGAGTCGCGGTTTTACATGGAGCTACTTTCGTAAACTGTTAGGCCGGTTATTCGCGTACTAATGGCACATACTTATAATATTTATTACTATGAGGCCAGGATATAAATATTAAATAGTCTAGACCTAATAAGACAGACGTAATAAAAATTAATATTTGTTTTATGTCTTCGTCAATCCATAGTTTAATATCTATACTAATATTAAAAAGCTCAAGAGATTGTTTGTTTGTTTCTACACTTTGAACGCGATAATCTATAAAACTAACAGTCAAAATAGTTTTTTTTTCATTTCATAGATTATTATTTATTAAGGAAGATCATTAGGCTCTTTAACTTCACGCCACGGCTCTAAGGAGAGGAGCAGTAACAATAAACGTCAAGTAATCTGGGAAGCTGTTGGTAAGTGCAGGATGTAAGAACAACGATAGGTTACATCATACATAGGTGCGTTAGCGGCGCGGCGCGGCGCGCTGCGTTGCGATGAACGTGTTGATCAAATAAATATAACATGGGGGAAACCTTGTGGCAACGCTAGTTTAATATACCAAGCAAAATAATTGATTATGATTACTAACTATTTCGCCATGTGTTACATATTATTAATCTTATTTAAAAAACTTTCTAACACCCATTATTTGTTATCTTAAAAAGAATTATGAGCTCTGACATCATCTGGACGCGACAAATTTAGAGATTAAGGCTAAGGCGAATGTACACTTCAGTATCGTCAAGTCAATGTTCACAGTTTTATAGCGCAAAAAGTTTTAAATGACCCATATGGTCAGGTGCAATGTTCGTTTGTAATTGTAAAAGTTAATTGGTATTCAGTTGATACAATATGCCGGCAGTCACGTTCTCGTCGTAGTGGTGCGGATGCATTTCGACTATATTAATTCGCTCATTCATAATAAAATTTACGAATAATGACTTACAAAAAATCGCTCACGCTAAATTTCCATTATGGTCGCGTGCTTAAATAATTATTTTGTTTTAATTTCCAAGTAATTAAACCTAATCCGAAACACTCGACCTTAAAACTTCTCAAGAATTATTTACATTGCAGGCATCCGACCTTTTTCGTGATCGAGTGTCATTGTGTGAAGACCTCATGTGCTCCAATAACAAAACTTGTTAAACTGTGACAAAACCGTACGTTTTAGAACAGAATTTTCCCTCATCTCGTCTCGAATAACGGTTGCAACTCGTAGAAAATAATTGCTCTGAACATTAACATTCCGGCACATGGGTTGTTAAAAGTAACTTTCTCGAATAATGTGCCAATACGAGATTTCATCTGAAATCAAGAATTTAATAAATGTTCGCGGATTTAAATTGGTCTAACAAGTGTTACAGGTTTTTAAAGGCTGACATTTGGGTATATACTTACGTATAATTTTATTGAAATATTGGTTTAATTTACTTATTTTTTTACACAGCAAAAATTGCAAACAGACATACGGCTCGCCTGATGGTAAGCCGCTACCGTAGCCTATGGACGCTTGTAATATCACTGGCGCGTTGCCGACCTTGACCGGACTCACCGCAGGACACAACACTAAATTATTTAGCTGCAATCTCCTATAAGGTGGAGGTATTTCACCAGTCGGACTGCCCCAAGTAAAGACAAATCTTGAAATAAATTTCTCTGTGCCCCTACTCTCTTCGAACACGTCCCCTCTTCCTTAAAGAGCTCTGGAAACCTCTCTCTCCTCTCTTCCTATTACCTATTAGATTGATCTCAAAATATACGTAGCTCATCAAGACATACCGATAACGGATTCTTCATTCCTTCAGTTATCAACGGTGCTCATCCGTACACAAGAGGGTTATTGATTCGAAAATATAAAAGATTTTCTCTTGCCATTGTCTAAAATAGGAACGGTTTCTGTAATGAAACGGCCTAAACGTGCTCAAGTGGCTAGTCAGAACGGTGCCGTATTGTAGTTTATAACCGCTCCATTCGCTCTCGGAACCCTCAATATGTTTTGAAGCAGATACTGTTTTATTTTCACAATCGACATAACATTTGCAGTTCTCTATAAAATATCTATATACGTTAGGTAATGGATAATCCATAGGTAATAACTTTTTTATCTAAAGGCATTTGTTATATTAATAAGTGTACACCTACTGCTCTATGAATTATTATTTCATCTATCTAAATAACTGTTATTACTTTGGCCGAATTTACAATTTGTCTGGACATGTATTTTTTTGTTCTAAACCTGATTGATAGTCGTCCTTTATTAAAAACCTGTCACTATCCTGATCACAAATATCACATTAAAATTTTCTTGTCTCTTTATATATCCGGATTTAACTCAAAAACGGCTTGAAAATATTAAATTCTTATCAATTCTCAACCAATTTTGATTAATTTTGTAGATGGGAACAATATATCATTCCATAATTGATAGGTTATACGAAGGGTCAATAATACTTTTAGAAATGGTAATAATTAACATTACATTTCAACTGATTTTCATGAAAATTTGTTCATAGAAATATAACATGTTATGTTATTCCTTAATTGATAGGCTATATGAACTGTCAATAATATAAGTAAAAATAAAATTACGGGATGTAAATAATTACTGCATAAAAAACGCGTGGGGAGCTGCGGACGCAGCGCTCGCGCTGGTATATAATAAATAAATGTAATGAAAATTTTATAAGTGTGTTGTCAACACTAGTTTTTCATTTTCCAGTAACAACACTTATTAATATACCGTTAAAATACAAAAATAAAGACCAAGTATCTAAGGAGTAAAATATATTTTTTTAAATCAAAATCTATCCCGTAGGTAGTTTTTGTGTGATGAGCGCACAACGGCAAACGTCTATCATTTTATTTATATAGATAAATGTGTAATATTTACATTATAATTTATTTCTGTGGTTAAAATGCGATGTAAAAATATCACACAGTGTAATGTTGTGACATTGAGCATGTCTAAATCGAGTGGCTGAGGGTAGTTATTTATAATTTTACTCCCACCGCACCGAAGTTATGCCATACGTCGTCACGATACAGGAATTTTCTATTTGGAAACTCTTTACGAGCGACAAATATGCAGGAATCTGAAGTCTGATATATTACATTTTTTTAATTCAATGCACTCGTTACAAGCTCTTTGAAGATAGTGCCAAAGGGAAACTTCGTGGATCACAAAGCACACGAGTGCAAAATGTGCTGATTATCTTCAATATAATGACTGCATTTTTGTTAGAGTTTTTATTTATTTATTTAAACTTCATTGTACAACGTTAACTAAATATCTATTTGAACATCAATTTCAAATTATATGATGATACAAATCTTTTCCAAACAGCATTTGGACGGATATAAAATACAAGTACTTATTCCAGAAAGAAAATCAGGACCAGAACTATTCACTTAGGTACATTGACTTTAATTTTTAATAACACTCAACTAGGAATATAATAATTTATGTATGTATATCAAAAACGTAGTATATCGTAAGATATAAAAACCCCTTAGTTCAGTTACGAGTTTTGAAAAGACCGAACCAATTATCAAATGTGTCATATCATAACTGAAATTCTCTTCAGTTCACGTTCTATCTTGAGATGGTGCTGCCATGAAGCGAAGCAGGAAATCAAATCGCAATTTTACACCACCTTCAAATATTACGCTACAGGTTGCTGCACCGCACCACGCAAAAGATTGTGTTCTCCCTTCCATATTAACAAAAACTTTTTTTCAAATAAAAACGTTTTGTATAGGAATATAGATAAGAATCCTACTATACAACAATATTATAAATGTGAATATTTGTATGTTCGGATGTTCGTTACTCAATCTCGCAAAAACGACTGAACGGATTTGGATAAAACTTGGCTCACAGATAGTTTATGACCTGGATTAATTTTTATCCCGGTAAATGGCATATTTTACATTTCTCTCTGGACCTAACTCTGCAGTCCACGCAGACCAAGTCGCGGGCAGAAGCTAGACATGAAGTCGAAGAAACTATTAAATTAATTTTTCTACCTGTCATGTAATTATCTCATTTCAGATGCAGTAAAATGAAATTTAAACTTAATACGTATTATAATTGTAATAACGCATAGCATTTAAAAAAAACACCGAAATAATTATTTTATTACGTTATTAGGTTATACGTATATGCCCAGAGTATTCGACAGTAATTTAATGGATATTGTTAATAACATTTTTATAATTTTCTAAATAACACTCTATGCAACGTGCAGTTAACGCTGAAATAAATCTATCATTGATTACTCGTGCCGTTGTAAACTTAAGTAATTTCGAACTACAAGGACTTCCCGGCGTAACTCGTAAAAAGGCTTTTCTCTGCTTCTAAATATAAAGCAATAAAACGTTTGTCCCGGATAAAGCGTTTTATACTTATGCCTATTCCAGCTTAATGTTAGTCTTTACTTAATAGATATTGCTGCCCTTTCAATCCAATAAACACGCACATTAGATTCACGTATAATATTTTATTAAATGGTTTTTCTTCAATCATTATAAATATTGTAATTTATTCATCAGATTTACCAAGATTTCTGTATTTATTTTTGAGTTTAATCATTTAAATATTACCCAACTATAATTAAACTAAACCCTTTACATGCGACCAGTTTATGGTCTCTTGTGTTATTCGTACACTTTGAGTTCGCGCCATTATCTAAAATGTGTCATCCATTTATGTTTATAGTTAACATTTCGACGTACACAATTTTTTTTCCAAGTCCTTTGCGTAAAGCACAATCCATCCGCTGAAATTCTCGAAATCGAACAGATTTAGGTCCGCGTACGGCAAATACATTGGCATTTTACTTCCCTTCATGTCTTGTTGATACTTCTAGTCTCTAATAAACACTCACAGTAATCACATATCACCATCCATATAATCATAAACAAGCTAAGTTATTATCATTTCCTTCAAAACATACCAGCATGACTACTATAAAACGTGAGGTATATTACATATTATGAGTACATTACTACGACAAAAATTTTATCAACGGAATTATTCTTGTTCCGAATTCCTGACAAGACCATCTCGAAGGTATACTGAGCATTTTTAAGATATATATATATTTCTACATGTACGTACGATAAAATTTAAAAATTTAGTATGAAATTGGATGATTTAAATATGAAGCGTATGAGCCAATAATAATTAATAATGTTCAATTTTTTTATATTAGTAAGTCGAGGCAACCCATAAATTGGCTGTACTTTTTATTAAATCTGTAATATATCAATAATTGTAAAGGTAATTTTGCTGTTGGAAGCCCAAATAAAAAAAACAAATTGATAAAGATGCACTGTTAAAAATAATGCTATCTATCAGTATAATTGTTAAGACATATCAATTTGTGTAGAAAATATTAAAGTCTTCGTGTAAAATACTAAAAATATCCAAGACACTTCGAAACAAACGACTAGGCTAGGCATATTGCCTATAATATTGTTGGGGCACGTCGCGCTTCGCGTCATAGCGTCGTTCGGATAAATGGTTTCCTCCCTCCACGAGCTATTTTCAGTATAATAGCTTTTATATTCCTCTCAGCTTCATTATCATTCGCCTAGCGATATCTCTATAAATACTAATACGATCATAGAACCGGACGGACAGGGAACTTAAAGTTACTTCAGTTTGATCCGATCAAATTCAATGAAGATAAGTTATAAATATTAGTTCAACGTACGTTACAATTTAATGTTAAGTAATTAAATGATACTATTCATTCAAAAATATAGCAACATAATGGATAAATATAACATATGCAATAGATTTCGTCATATATGTATTAGTCCCACGTTATTAATTATAGTGCGGGAAAATCTTGCGTTTTTTAGTAGTATGACGTACAACTATATGAATTGTAAATAAATTGCCGTAACTGATTGAATATATAAAATATAATGTAAATGTCAGATTCTCAAACTTAAAACAGTCGTTTATATAAGCTTTTAATTATTGCTTAACATTTAACACGGAATATTTAATGTGTTGTAACTTTATCGATGTTTTAATAAAATTATTATTATAGCTGTATAAATGAAATCTAATATTTGAAATATTTATATCATATTGCACTAGGTGTGCCCCGCGGCTTCAACCGCGTATAATTTAGAATAAATCACTAAATGAGTTATAATACTTCAAGTACAAAGAATATTTTTATCGGGCGGAAATGGTTACGCGTCGTACTATTCGTTCGCACCAACATTTCCAGAAACCAGAGCCGAGTGTGAATTATTTTAATTTACTATTATCACCTAAACTAAGAATCCAAATAAAGGGCACAGTTTATCTTCATAAAAGTGTCTTGATAATGAAATAACTTTCGTTCGTAATGATTAATATGCCATGCCTATTAATAATGCTCATAAATCACTTTTAAATAATCAATACATTTTTGTCGTATAACACCTTATTGTGGCTTATGTACCTATAAGAGATAGGCATTTGGTACCGCAAACTTTTTTTTAAATGTATTAGGAACCAATATTTTTGTAGAACCAAATTGTATTTACGTATCATTAACCATTACGCGGTACACCAGCGTATGCGGATTAAGCCGTTCGTGAGCGCTTTTTCTTCCTACTTACTTAATATAAATAAATATTTAAGGATAGCTGAGAGAAGTAGCCTAATGTAAGATACCTACCCTTTACTATTTCTCGTGAATCTGCCTATCATACACAAAAATAATGTTTCGAATCCGACTGGTAGTTTCAGATTAATGCGTTTAAACAAACAAACAATGAAACAAAAAAAAAATCTTTTAGCTTTATTATATATTTGTATTAAATAATATATAATAATATATTATTTGTATTAATAATATAATAATAAATATGGTATAGAATAAATTAATTTCATTAATTTAATTAACAATGTAACAAATTGGTTTCCTCTAAGTAATTTAAATATTACTTTTATGTTATTGGTGTCATTAATATGTAGTTATTACTCATAATATTTTTTTTTAATGGACTATATACATAGGTTGCGTACTCCAAGTACGTTTACATACTAATTTCCATTAGGTCTATCTAAGTATTTTTTGCAAATTTTCGATAGATAATTATTATTAAACTTACAACCCAAGTTACAAGTAATGGAAGACGCAGCGTGAACAGACCTGCCACATGGTGGATCGACGACCTGGTGAAGGTAGCGGGAACCTGGTGGATGTGAGCAACGCATGACTGGTCGTTATGGTGATCCTTGGGAGCGGCCTATGTTCGTCCAGCAGTGAACATCTTTCTGCTGAATAGATAGAAACCTAAATGTTACCTAATACCTAATTTATGACAATTGTTACCGACTGGATCCGCTTAGACGTATCGCGTTACGGGGTCAACCTTGTACATTCAGTAATCAAGCGTGGTGGTAGGGATCCGACGGGGCCGCGACCCTCATTTACATGATGATAAAGCCGTCACATTTAAGTAGTCGTGGTGGTTTAGTGGTTTAGACCGGCGGAATACCGATTCGGTGTACTCAAGTTCGGTAAAGCTGTAAAAGCCGAAGCGACTTCAGGGACCCTAAGGGTAACAGTGTAGTCAAAAAAAAAAAAGATTCGATGTCCGCAGGTTCGAACCCAATGAACCAATGATTTTTTAGTAATTCTCATGCATTTACTAATTCAAATTGGTAACATTATCATCGGCTGAGCGTGAAGAAACCTGAACGCTTTAAATCCCGAATAAGTTGTGGGCTGGAAACAGGATGGAATTATTAAAGCCGTCACAGTGCTTCTCTTTTAGTTTGTCGCGTTTCGGGATCAACCAGTGTATATCTAGTTGCCGAAAGGCTTGCAGACTGGCGTGACAGTGACGATCCGTGATGAATAGCCGATCTCTAGGTGGTCACTGCTTTCTGAATTGTACTATGTTTAGCATCAGGCACAGTGCAGTCACAAAAAGTATCGTAATTTTAATTTGAAATTAATTATAGTTGAAAAAACATAGTGATGATAATATCTCAGTAGGCAATTTCAGCCTTAACGACATAATTTCCGGTAAACATTGTCACAGAGATCGAAGACTTGGTTACTCTGTCTTTCGGAGACACACTGCTGTAGCTAACTCTAGCGTTAATTAGCCTGTCGCATTCAGCATATTATGTCAAGACAGCATGTACATAAATACGGATAGTAATAAAGTTATTATATTGTAAATTATTTATTTATTTAATTAAGGTAACACACAGACATAACTTAAACATGTTTAAATATAATTTACACAAAGAAGCCTACAGTACCATATATTAAAATATATCTATACATAATTTTTCAAAAGTCGTAGCGTTATAATAGAATTTAAAAAAACTATAGTATAAATTTTGAATTGAGTAAGCAAGACAGTGAAGTTATAAAAAACAACAACAAAGTACGTAATTTATGAATTCGCGAAACAATTCTTACATACAAATATTAATATTAAAATAAAAACATACTTGAGTTAAATTTGTATTATATTCATATTATATATATATAAGACGACTATAATCATTTACCTTGACATGTAAAATAAACTGTAAGCGTTGCTCTGTAAACAAAGAAACGACATTAAAAGTTTATATTTCTTAGTTACATGTCCTTTCTTTAGTTTTACAATTCATTTTAATATTTGACACATCTGTCACCTTTTGTATGTCACAATATTCTTTTTAATAATAGATAAACTATATACAACCTACACTACTAAACATATTAAACCTACAAAACTTAAATTAGAATTAAAGAAATATATTTTCTTTACATCTCCTCCCTTTGGAAGAAAATTTACAAGAACCTTTTCGTTAATTTTACTCATACTCTTCATCATATCTCGTTATTTTTTGTTGTAGGGACTGGAACAAGTTTCGTGATATGAAAAAGGTTAGACTCTATTTTTCTGTGTCCTGTATCTATTTTATATATTGAATTTGAAATTTTTTCAACGATCTTATAGGGTCAAATTTTCAGTTCATCTAATTTTTTTCTGTTCAATTTATTTCCATTTTCCACATATACCATGTCTCCTAAATTAAATTCACAGTGTTTTCGATTTTTATCGAAAAGTATTTTATTGTAATTATGTGACTTTATTGTATTTTCAAGCGCTGTTTTTCTCTTATCCAATTTTTATTTGATTCTCCTTGTTTTAATTCGTTTGGTATGAATGTTACATCTGTACCGTATAAAAGATAACTTGGTGCAAAACCAGTGACTGAATGAATCGTATCATTATATTTATTTACGCATTCTTGAGCTACTGATGCCCAGGCTCTCTTTTTTTCTTTTTCATTTATTTTGCATCACATTTTGTTCACTAATGTTTGGTTCAGCCTTTCATTTAGGCCATTTGAGAATGGTGTATTTACTGCTGTAAAGATCATTGTTACTTTCTTTTCATGTAAGAATTTTTTCAATTCTTTTGAATTGATTCCGGGATATTGATGGGTGAGAAGCATACCGATATCCTCAGTTTCTGCAACATTCATCACTAGTTTTATATAATCATTTGCATTTTGAGTTTTTGAAGTGAGAATAAATAAATGCGTATCTAGTAAAGTGATCTACTAACACATGTAGATATTTTTTTGTTGATCTTGAACCTCCAAAACCCCCTATTGTATCTATAGATATTATTTCGAAAGGACTTGTGGCGGGACCTAGATGAGACATAAAGCCAAATTTGTCGTGTCCTCTTGACTTATTTTTAATACAAACCTCCAGCTTTTACAAACTTTTTTTATGTTTTTCATAAAATTTTTCGCTGTGTAGAGTTAGCTTATCGTTTTTTGCGTTTGTCCAACTCCAATATGGCAAAAGTTTTTCATGTATATCTTTTAAAAGTTTGATACTTAACTCTTCTGATATAATAATTTTTTCCTTTCTTTTGATTTTTTTACATGTTTCACATAAATCTTGATCTTCATTTTTCCCATTAGGTCTTGGATTACTACATTTTTTCTAAGCTAAAAAAATTACTTTGTTCACCATATGTTCATACTTAGTCACTTCATTAAACAAATCCACTGTATCTTTTACGGCTTCTCTATCAATCTTATTAAGTACAAATTCTGGTAAACCAGCAGCAACAAGATCCACTAAAGTACCTGCGTCAATTGATCTTCTCATATCCAATAAAAGTTTTTCTTTTCTTATAGCATAATCTAACAGTGAACCGTTTTTGTATTTAAAGAATAGTGCATGAGTTACTGGGTTTCATCCCTTATTTGCAAATGATGCACAAAATTTGTTTTTCCAGGTTGACCATTTCGAGTTCATTGTTAATTTTATAATCATTGAGTTGTACCAATCTGTACAACTCCCATCCAAAAACAGTCTGAGAATTTCAATTTTCTTTTCGTTCGTTATCAAATCAAATCGTAGGCATTCTTGTTCAAAAATTTCAATCCACTGGTTTGGATTAGAATTTTTGGTTGTAAATTTTTCAATCACAAACTTCTCTGCAATGTTTTTTAAATTATGTGGTTTAATTATCTGTGTATTTTCTACTCATTTCTCAAATAATTTTTCCAATGTACTTTCTTTTTCGAATGTAGTGACAAGTTGTTCACAATTCAGTTCTTATCCTCATCTATGTAAGTTCTTCTAAGTTCCTCTGTCATAGTTATCCAAACTCTTCTTACCTGATACCTTTTTCTTAAGCTATTGGTAACTTTATTATAAACAGATGTTTTGATTATTTCCTTGTGATGACTAACTGCTTGTAGAGCTTCTGGTACAGCGTATACTTTATTATCATTTGTGGCTATCGAAGTTATAGAACAAATATTTGATTTACCATCAGTTCCAGGTAATAGTGTGAATTCAAAACGAAGTTTCTCCATTTTAAACATGATTATTAACTTTCGTTTATTCGACTTTTATAAACAATAATGTAATTTTATAAAACGACAATAGTCATTTACTTTGACATGTAAAATAAACTGTAAGCGTTGCTCTGTAAAAAATTTTTTATTCCATTAAATTTAATAATTAATTAATATTTTATACTAATATACACTAAATAATAATATCATGTTAATTAACCAACCTGTAAACAAAGAAACGACATTAAAAGTTTATATTTCTTAGTTACATGTCCTTTCTTTAGTTTTACAATTCATTTTAATATTTGACACATCTGTCACCTTTTGTATGTCACAATATTCTTTTTAATAATAGATAAACTATATACAACCTACACTACTAAACATATTAAACCTACAAAACTTAAATTAGAATTAAAGAAATATATTTTCTTTACATATATATAATATTATATAATTATATTAAATTAATATTATAACATGCCTTTATTCAGCAAATCACTCCTTTTGTAAGATGATAACTTATTTGAAAATTTGTCAAATTAGAACTAAAAGTAAATTTTTTCCATTTAATAATATTCACAAGATTAACTGACGCACATCATAAACCAATGTGGTGGCTCAAGAGGCATAAAATTTTATATAGGAGTTCCTATGTGAGCTCTAGGACAGAATTTTTAAAAACTCATCCATTTCTTAATCCTCTTGGGTTAATAATATTTAAACACTTAAATCATTTTATATAAATAATTCATCAATTTATATGAAGCTTAACAGATAGTTTTTTTGAACACGTTAATCTCTGGAACAATGTATCAGATTGGAAAAATTGTTTAGCATTTTATAGCCTATTTATTTAGGAAGGTTATAGGTTATATAACTTCACGCTACTGCCCTAAGGAGCGAAGCAGTAACCATGAACGTCAAGCAATCTGGCAAGCTATAGGCATGTATTTGGTGCAGATTTGCTCGAATAAATTTAACATCTTAGATGAAACTACATCTCTACATACATGATCTACATGAATGATACATGATCTACATATAAATAAATAAACAAAAATCAATATTCTCGTTTAAAAATATCTATATCCGCTAAAATCGCGAATCGCAAGATTGCAATACCGCATAAGTAAACAAATAATATACATATTTTGGAAGGAAATGAAATGTACACAGCACGAAGAACAACCATAACAAAGCAAGGTAAACACAAAGCCACGCCGCGCGCCGGAACGATGCCCCAATTACCAAACGTACTAAAATTTCACGTGGATTAGTTACAACTGGATATAAACTATACTTTCCATCTAATAACCAAATGATCCATGTAATTCAAAAATTCGAGTAATTTAAAGCTCAAGAGATAGTTTTCGTTTGTATGTTTGAACGCATTAACTACCAGTCAGATTTGAAAAAATGTTTTTTGCTTTTTATAAGCCTACTGGGTGATCCGCGCAACTTCGTCTGCGTCACATAAGAGACAGAAAGGGAGAGAGGGTTAGAGAGAGTGGGTCGTAGGTACATATAATACAATAATTCTAAAGGAGCTGATACTTTATATATTTTGCTGCGGAGTTATTTTAAAACTGTGATATATAATAAGATATTCATTACAATCAATTGTTGTAAAGTCAATTTTGTTCAAAATTAAATACTTGTGATGAATAGCGTATTTATTTTGATAATGATTAATACCATTTTTATAAAAACACCTTCGCAAATAATGCATAATTTTAGAACAAATTTATTACCATAAAAAAGGTTATATAGAGTTAACCTTAAAAGATAGAATTATGCTATCGTAGACTTTTCTTAGAACCTCATAAGAGAAACAATTCCGTCACACGTACGTAACTTTAACCATTTACGCAGCGCACACAATGGAAGCTCTCAAAAGGAATAAATTTTCTCCGTTTTTGCAACATTTTTCATTGATGCTCCGCTCCTATTGGTCGGAGCGTGATGTTATGTAGTCTATAGCCTTCCTAGATAAATGGGCTAACCTACACTAAAGTAATTTTTCCATTCGAACCATTAGTTCTTGACATTAGCGCGTTCAATCAAACAAAGAAACTCTTCAGCTTTATAATATTAGTATAGATTTATTGAGGCTATTTATCATCACGCTAGGACCCTTAGGAACGGAAGAATTACTATAGAAAGTATAGTTCAGAAATTAAGCTAAACGAAAACGAAGTAATAGCCGTGTGGCGCCTCATGGGTTCTTGGGAGTTTAAGGGCGGGTTGGCTGCCTGACGAGAACCGAAAAAATTTAACGCTAGTGAAAACGCGGGGCACAGCTAGTTAAATTTATATAGAACTAACATCACCTATTTTCTAACTTGTTCGGATAAAAGAAACGATTTATTAACAAAATAATTATGTATGTCTACTGCTTTTCATTATTTTACAAATACAACTCATGCGTTTTCGTTGCCTCATGAAGCCTCAGATTTGAGATTTAAAACAATATTGTGGTTAACCTTTGATAATATTTCCTCACCTAAAGACCTGGACGTAAGTTAAAACTGTATAATTTTGTATTACATCCATATTGAATTTAATGTTTAGGTAAATATTAATTAATTAATTAAATTTTACTTTTATTACGTATATACTATGTTTGCGATTATCTTCTCAACACTTACAAGTAGTCACTTGTCATATTTATACTGACAACAAAGAAAACATAAAATGTTTATATTTCATGTTTAAAAAACAGTTTATATTTTGTTGTATTTTCCATCTTATTTAGGAACATACCTACCATAGAAAAAAAATTTAAAAGCAATACAAACAATTCTTGTAAGTAAATCTAACGCTTCTTACAGCACAATTCATTTCTATTTTTAATTAATTGTAATAAAAATATAAGTACATATATAAAAGTTTGTATTTTCTATTATTTGATTTTATATGATCGATATGTGGCATACAGAATAACTTGGACATCTTATTATTTTCTCGATCGTAGAATTTTTACTAAAGTTCCATGCTAAATACGAGGCATGATGACAGTTTGACAGTTATATTATTATTGTAAACGCATAGTAACGCACGGCTTAGATTAAATTTATGAAATTATCAAAAGACTAAAAAATATTACTTTGTATACAAGATCGTACGGCAACGTAAAGGTGGAATTAGAAACTACGCCGTAAAAGACCCACCGCGCACTTGCAGTATAGAAATTTTCAATTTTATTACCGTTAGGTAAATGTGTAAACCACGATGTAATAACAAATGTTACATTGTACATATTTTGTATTGAATAAAATATTATCTTTTAGTCTTTTGATAAATAAACGATTTTTTCTTAGCTTATATAAATTTATATGGTTATCTTTTGGCCTTATACACAAAATACTTCCTTTTCCTCGAAATTGTTGCCTTTTATGGCCCAAATATCGATTATTGTGTTGCAAAGATTGGTCAGTCAAGAGTTTACAGTTTGAGCGAGCGCGTTATCTTAGTGAATAAGAATGCACTGAACACCGCTCTTTCTTCGCTCGCTATTAACTTCCCAAAAGCTTGAGGCAGACAAACTTCGCAATAGCATTCACTAGTTACTGTTCTACGATCTTCTAGCGGAATTACTGGTACTGGTCCACTGCGCCGAAAAAACCCGTTTTTTCGATTAAATTTCGATTATATTTTTCGATTAATTAAAAAAATCATTTTTTATTAACGCTCTTACCGCGTACATCTTTTGTGGGCAACTCGTCTTCTTCAAACACCCATTGTGTGAATTGTTGCTTCATGAGTGGACCGTAGCTTTAAATCCTAGTTTCGTCAGTTGTAAGGATATAGGATAAGTTTTGCGAAGTTCCTCCATCAAACTTTTGTAGCATAAATTTTCACCATTGAACACGACGGGATTTTTGCTCTTCGGTGAGAGAATGAGGTTTCCATCGCAAAGCAAGCAATACTACAATTTTTGATCTCATCACTCGACTCTGCTTACCTAAAGTCATTTTATAATTGTGGAATAAAATTATATTTATAGATTGCTTAGACAAAACAACGACATACACTATAAGTCTTAATGCTCAGAGCGCAGGGTAAATGCATAACAGGTTAGAGTCATTGACATTTCTGTAGGCCTCGTGAGTCCTTACCCCGACTCCGCCCCACCACCTATTAACATCTATAATATTCACATCGTATCTATATTAATAAATCTCTAGTAAAGTAACAAACATATGCTGAGTCGCGGGCACACTGCTAGTCATACTATAAATCTGACCAACTAACTGCACGTACATTTAAAGTGATAGTATTTATACAACCTTATCAAGCAAGTTATACAGGGAAATATCACTTTCATTAATCAGATTTTTTATGTACTAACATGGCAAAGTGTTGGCACTATACGACAACGCCGACTACTGAGATATCAGCAATACATCGCCGATCGCTGCTGTCAAGCCGGCCTGCAAACCTCTCAGTAGCTGCATATACCGAAACGCGATAAACGAAAAGTGAGCCTCTGTGTCTTTATTACCATGTGCATGGTGGTCGCGACCCAGTCGGCTTCAGATCCCTACCACTACGCTTGATAACTACATTATCTATACTAATATAATAAAGCGGAAAAGTTTTTTGGGTGTTTGTTTAAACACACTAATTATTTTTGTATATGATAGCCAGCTATTTAAGATTAGGCTACAACTCTAAGATAGTCTTAAATATTGATTTTTGTTACGTAAGTCGGAAATCGAGGCCTTCCCAAACTGCTTTAACCGCGTGCGCAGGCGTAGTCGTTAATGATACGTAAATACAATGTTCTACAATCATATTGGTCCTTAGTATATCTATAAAAAGTCAATGATAGCATAATTATGCCTCTCTCTTATACATAAACAACAATAAGGTATTTTGTGACAAAGATTTATTGAAAATCAAAAAGTGATTTATAAGTATTATTTTTAGACATAACATATTAATTAATCCTTTACAAACAAAAGTTACTTCATCATAAAGACAATATTATGAAATTAAATTTTTCTCTTTAGAGTATGCTTTTTGTAACCTTAGTTTAGGAGATAATGAAAAATTAAAATAATTTGTACTTGCGGGAAGAACAATTATGATAGACGACTACATGCGCGGTGTTTGTCGGATAAAATTAACACGGATGAAACCTTGGGGCGCGGCTAGTTAGATAATATACACCGGCTTATCCCGAAAAGCGACACGCCCAAGCGTGCTACTCTATGGGGTCTTGTAATTTTATTTTTACTAATTTTATTGATAATTCTTATACACTATCAATTGAGGAATGACATAAGCTTGTCGTGTACAAAATTTCATAAGGATCGATTAACCCGTTTTATTGGATTTGGAGAAAAAATACATGTACCTACAGACAGAACTATTATGAATAAAGGGTCGCAAATTAAGTAGCACCCGATGAATTTTAAAACTACTTTTTCGGTAAGTATATCACATAATGTGTAATATTACGTGATATTTCAATAAAAAGTAAATAAATTTTGTGGTACAATTATATGGTATTACGCCATGCATGTATAATGTATATGTATAGACCATAACACCATAAGTGTACTAGAAAGTACAGCAGATGATATCACGTCACTTCCGCTCCGGGGCACGGGTACAATGAGTGAGCGGGCGGAAGCAGCGCGCGTGCTCTCATCATGCAATCTGTTCGTCGGTGAGGAACGCCCCACTAGAAAACAACTCACATTTTTTTTATACAAATTATCGAACGACATAAATTAATGTTTCAAAATTCAAACTGAATAGCCTATTGAATTTTAGTAATTATTAGTTGTACCCGCGGCTGCGGTCGCGTTCACTGTAGAATGCCGTCGATCGGGCACACGCGCAAATCGTTATACACCCATTCCCAGTTTTTTGAAAAGATAAAAACGCTTTATTGTGGATAATCCCTAAAAGATAGACATAATATATGCTCTCACTGACTTATATAGGTGTTATTAATATCTACAATGATGTAGTACATCAATTTGATCTATCTTTTATGGTTTACTCAGCGTAAGCGATTTTTGCGCCTGAATTGATTCACCATGACCAGTTTTTTTTTTTTATTTGCGCGGAACTTTAATTCTTTTTCTGAAGTTACTCCTTATAACATCAGTTATCTGCCAGTGAAAGTCCCGTCAAAATCAGTCAAATCGTGTAGGAGATTACTCGGCTCAAACAGACAGACAAACAGATAAAAAAAATTATGATTGGTTTTTTGTTATAGGTATTGTATAATCTTTAATATTCATTTAATAAAAAACTGTTCTTTTGACATTATGAACGGACATTTAAATGAAGACTACAATAATTTTAGCGGTTAATGTTAAAAATAATCTGATAACTTATACTTATATTATTTGAAAAAATAACATAAATAAAAACACGTTTTTTTTGATTTGACGATAAAACTACGTATTATATTCTTATTATTGTAATAAAAATTAATATTCAGTTTTTTTTTTTTACTGCAACCTTAAAAAATTTAGGTGTTGCTTATATACCTCTATATATTTCACAGTAATGTTCCAATGATTGCTTCGAATAGATTCTTCCGTTATTACTCCCATTGCCACACAGCATATTGATTCATAAAATCGTTTATGGAGTCAATAAAAATCTTCAATTTAAATATTTATTATCCACCATAATTGCGACTTCGTAAACGTTCATGTCTCCTTAGGGGGCTTCTATCAATTACGTGACTACATTAGCTAAGTATGGTGCGTTCTACAAAGTTTTACATAAACTATTTATTATATAACTCAAGAAATTGTTTGTTTGTTTAAACTTGCTAATTTCTGGAACTACCAGACAGATTTCAGAAAAAATGTTTTCGTTGTATATCCTATTTATTTTATTGAGGAATGCTATATAACTTGACCCTGCGACCCTAAGGAGTGGAGCAGCAAGCCATAAATGTCAAACAATCTGGCAAAGTCTAGGCAAAAACGGAAAGTGAGAAGAACGATAGGCTACACACACGGTTGTGTTAACGGCGCGATTAAGAATTACTCCAATGTTAACTGTTTATGTAACATAACAACTGTTAATGTAACATATTTTATATAATATGTAACATTTTATATTAAATATTGTACAAAAAAAGATCAGTATATAGTTAGTTATATAGTGGCATGATACATGAGCATATCAAATAAAAATAGATTAAAAATTATAGAGTAAATATCACGTGTCAATCTCTCTCACGTACAAAATCTCATTAACGGTGGAGGGAGGGTTCAAATTTAAAAATAACTCCTCACGTAATTATAAAATATATTCTTCCCCCTTAAGAGATGCATATTAGTTGAAATTTAAAAATACTACTTACATATTATTAGCTACATCATTTGTAAGATTGGTAACGGTAAAATTTCCATAACTTGTCACCATTGCATGTAAATTAGCTTATATAGAACATAATATGGACATTAATTAATATATAACTAGAAAGTACTAACGTGAAGATCCATTTATAAAACTTTATCTAGTTGTGCAGTAAGTAGTAATAAATATTTAATACTTTAGATGTTGCGGCATAATCGACATGATACCACATCTGTATACAACTGGCACACAATATCCCATTGTTTCACACATAGGTTTCACATAATTTGGTTACACAATAGTCATCCTCTTTATTTATCCTTTTCACTCTACTCTGTTGAATTCGATTGAATGCTCTGTATGTTAAATTACATAAAGTGGTCTTCCAAACAATAATTGTGTTGAGAGTTGAAATGTAATAGGGAATTAAAATTAACTATAAGGAACAAGAAGAATTAAAAATCATAAAACTTAGTGTTAGTGCCTACGCAGTAGTACAATATAACTAAATCTTTCGGATATATAATATAACAATATATTTTTAATTTTATAATAATAGCTCGGGGAAAAAGTTTCTTCGCATTTTTATATGAAAACTCAAGACATTTTTTTTTCAAAGTTTATTTACATTTCTTTACAGTATATATGTGCCGTTTTGTTCGATGACTTTCTGCCATTTTGTAGGTAGAGACATCATCCCGTTGCTGTAGAAAATTTGGGACTTCTGATCAAAAAAACGCAACAAATAGTTTTGGCAGTCCTCTCTTGATGTTAACATTACAGAACCTAAAGATTTCTGAAGAGACTGAAACAGGTGAAAATCTCTTAATTTTGGCTGAGTGACTAAAGATGTGTGTGGTCTAGCGTTATCCTGATGAAAGACCACACCCTTCCTGTTGATCAATCCCGGCCGCTTTCTCTTAACTGTTACTTTTAGTCTCATCAGATGTTGGCAGTATAAATCCGAATCGATGGTTTTGCCGGGCGGTAAAAGCTCATAATGAACAATGCCCTTCCAGTCCCACCATACATATATTATTTCGAGTTACCGCAGGTTTAGCCACAGTGTGTGAAGCCTGGCCGACCTTAGACCACGACCTTTTTCGCACGTTCTTGTCGTACGTGATCCACTTTTCGTCACTCTTCAAAAACGGCTCGGTTTCATTACGTCACAATAATGAATCGCAAATAAGTACACGGTTCATTAGGTTTCTTTCAGTGAGCTCGTGTGGCACCCAAATATCGAGCTTTTTGTTATAGCCAGCTTTCTTCAAATGGGTTAAAACTGCTTTGTGATCAATTTCCAGTTCTTCAGCTACATCGTAACTAACGATATGCCGATCTTGCTCCTCTTTTTCAAAAATGGCGTCCATTTTATTCGTAACAGGGCGACCAGAGCAAGGTGCATCTTTAACACCAAAATTTTCGGTCTGAAAACTTTTGTACCATTTTTGTGCTACTCTTACTGCAGTGTGCATTAGGTCTATAAACATCACAAATTTTTTTCGCTGCTTGAATTGCATTTTTGCCTTTTTTGTAATAATATTTTAAAATGTATAGAATTTCTTCATTAGATTCACTCATTTTTACAGAACTATTAAAAATAGCGGGAATCAACTTTTTTTATTTTTTCGTTTTAATGTAATATTTTCAATATTACCAAAACCAGCCAGATACAAATAGTACAGCCAAAGAAATTTGATAACAAGTTTATACCTACGTTATGCGAAAACTCTTTTTCCCCGACCTAATTAATATATAATGGTACAATTTACAAGGGTATATTCTATGTTTAAAAAAAGCCTGATTAAGAGTTTATCGCTTTAATATCGATAGATATAATACATAACTGCCTCCAGCCTAGTGGTCCTAAAGACGACTGCTCAAGGTCCTAGGTTCGATTCGGGGTCGAGCAAAGTGTTATTGGGGTTTTCTATGAAATTATTTCTATTAGAAGCTCAGAGTTTGTCTTTGTGCCTGATAAATGGCAATAGACTCGCCCCCTATTACATGAGACCTAAAACATACCCGGCGAACTGTGTGTGTTACCTCTGCCTAACACTTCGGAGATAAAGGTGTGTTGGTATGTTATGTAACTTCATATTTACGAATAGTGCGCTTAGCTCGCGACGCGCATTTTATCATAGATGGGGAGTGTCGGCCAACCGACCGCGACCGGTTTTGCTGAAAGGATGTTTTAGATCGCGCGTAATTTTGAATTTGTGATATATTCTATGGTATTCATTTAAATGGAAAACTGTAAAGAACAATTTTCATCAATATTAAATGCCTAAGCTAACTAACAAACTTATCTGGATAAAGATTAATACTGAATTGGACAAAATAGCTTCGCAAATAACGTAAGATTTTTAATTATTATGTTGAAAATAAAAATGGTTACTGTCAGTCAACCTTAGGAGAGTAAACATATGTCATCGCGGACTTTCTGTAGGTTTTTTGAAGTACTATACTATTCTTTAGAACATAATTTGATGTATGTCATAAGGTTTAACCAGCGATAAGCCATGTAAGAGCCCGAAAATCATTTTTTAACCACTTGATGACAATTAATGGAATTTGCTCTACTATACAAAAACTTAATTAGAATGTATTTTATATATAAAGCTTCCGTAAAAAATTATCTAAATGTTAGTGAAAACCGGATTAAAATCCGTTGCGTAGTTTAAAATATCTAATAAGCGTTTATAGGGAACAGACTTCATTTTATACTATGTATAGATGTATGTATGTATAGATTATAATACGTAAATTCTCACATAATACACTATCCTTTCGGTTTTAAAATTAAGTAACTATAATTTATAAAACTAATATTAGGAACAAAGGCATTTGTCACGATATAAAAAAATTGGACTCTGTAGTTCACTTTACTACCCACTTATACAAAATTAACAACTCGCAGCTTTTTACACGCCTACTACTGAGTAAGGCAATTACTATCTTCAAACCACGTCCTTCTTATGTACTTGAAAGAGGTAACTGAACTATCTGACTGATATACAAACGATATGGCAGCTAGACGAATATAAGAACAAACACGGTATGTTCTCAATATCGAACATTAAGTAAAGACGTTATAAAAGAGTTACACTAGCGACATAGAGACAAATACAATTAGTATAAAGTTAAGAATATATACACAAATATTTACATGCGTCATAGTACCTTTTGCCAGATAGTCGCACGAGCTTGTGAAGACGGTTGCCGAAATAGAAACTCAACATCTTCAACGCTACATATATATACTATCTGTTTTAACTACTGTGAACTTTGTATTCTTGTGAATATCTTTGTCAAATTATACGCAGTATTTCAATCATAAAATTAAAACACTAATAACTGAATGACTTCAATAGTTATCATATATTGAATAATACTAATTTACAGCGGAAAACAAAGTTAACGCAACATTATATTTTATTTTAATATCCACTAGCTGCTGTACCCTCGGTTTCACTCGTGTTTAATTTTTCGGTTCTCGTCGGACAGCCAACGTCAGCTCCCTATACTATTTCTTCGTTTTCACCTACTTTACTTTCTGACGTACACTTTGTAGGGTAATAACACAGTTCCTAAAGGTAATAAATACTATGTGTTATATATCCTTTAACCTTCCACGATAAATAGGCTATGAAATGCAAAAAGAACTTTTAAAATATGACTGGTAGTTCCAGAGGTTAGCGTGTCCAATCAAACAACAACAAACTCCTGAGCTTTTTAATTAAAAAAATATAAAGTTCAAGTATAGATATAATAAGTATAGATTAATATCGCATTAGTAGATTATTATAGATTAGACACAGGTTATACCTAGTTCAGGTCAAAATTGAAGTGTCTGTTTGTAATGTCAAAATAACAGCTTTTTACTAAATGCATATCAAAGTATATACGATACCTATAACAAAAAACCAATTTTTAAAATATTTGTCTGTCTGTTTGTTTGTTCCGGGTAATCTCCGAAAGGATTGGACCAATTTTAACGTGACTTTCACTGATAGATAGCTGATAATATAGGAAGTATCTTAGGCTACTTTTATTTTAGAAAAAAAAATGGGGTTCCGAACAAATTATAAAAAAATGGTCATGGTGAATCAATTCGGGCACTTAAATGCCTTACGCTGAGTAAACCATAAGAGATATAACAAATTAATGTAATATATAATTGTAGGCATTAAAAAGACCTATAAAAAAGTCAGGAAGAGTGTGTCTATCTTCTGAGGAACACCCACAATAAGCATTGTTGTGTTTAAAATAGCCGGGAGCAGGAGAGCAAGATTCGCGTGGACATTCTGCAGTCCACGTGAGCGAAGCCACGGACACAGCTAGTGTAAAACATTATGAAAAATAAATGATGATTATTATCTAATTAATACGTCATGTTGCAGTATAATAAATGGGATTCATATTAGAATAAAACTTTATATAAAGTTTTAAACACAAAACTTTAAAGTTCTGTATCTATTCAGTTTAATTATTTCTGGCGTCTACATCACTTGCTAATTGAAGTTGTTACGACGCCCAGATGACTGTCAGATTCAATTCTACAAAAGTTATGGGATTTACTCAATTTATCGCCGCGTAAACCCAAGATGTCTTATAAACTTTGTTTTATGGACAAGGACTACCATTTCAGTCTGTTTTATGACTATATTCTTCATTCATTCATCATTTTCATACACATGTATGTCCAGTTAAAAACATGACGAAGTTTAGTATCTGATATTGACTTTATCGCTTTATTGTATATTCTTGTTATTGTGTTTTTAATCAAAAATAAATACAAAATTAATTTTAAAAATAATTTAAAAAATTAATGGATATTATGTAACTTACAAATGTTTAAATAAAAATAGACATCGAGTGAGTAATTGTAATCTGTTAGGGTCAGTTAAACATTATTAGATCATTTAAAAATAATTACCTACACGGGACTGAATATTACTATAGGTATGTACTAAAATATTGCAACTAAGGTACGGTAAATTAATAGTTGGCCATAGTGTCCGCCCATAATCCGGGTGTTGACAGCTTTTGGAAAATTGTTTTACACACTTTATATATTGAAAATAATACATATAAATAATACTTTTTCGTTAATATAGCAAAAAAGTAATTTAAAATATTTTTTTAATCTAAATAAAAAGTACATAACAAAAGCGATGCATTATGGTCCCATGACGTCAACATTCCTTTTATATGTCATTTTGTATGATAACAGTGATAAGTTTGACAACTCTTTTCCTGAATGGTGACGTCACGTTTTCTAATCGCCGTTTCAGATCACTTGACTCATAGACGAAAAATATTAATTTTCCAATAGGAAAATTAAATAAATAAACAAGTAAATACTTTCGACAGATTTATATTGTTTTAGGTTTTTTATCTATTTACCAATATTACTTAATAATTTACTGTAATTTTTAAACATACAGTCAACTCGCGGATTGGGCTATAAACGAGTGTCCTAATCGTAATGTTCACTGCTCATCACACATTTATCTGTGCTATTACTCCACTAATATATTTCTAAAATTGATGACTCGAACAGTCACCAAATTCAAGTCACATTAGTTACATCGTTTTTATGAAGATTTATTATTAAAGTTAATAAAATAAAATAAAAAAATATTTTTGTTTCTGAGATGTGACGAGCCCTAAAATCGGATATACATTGTTATTGCAAACTATTTCTTATTACTCGACTTCTTAAAAAGGAGGAGATAACTCGATTCGAATGTATATTTTTTTTCGTTATATGGGTAGCGTTTTGGCCACAATCTTACCTGATCTTGAGTGAAGATGTGGCCCAAGATGGGTAGTACGCTAAACTTAGTGGAAGACACTGGCTCTCAAGTGCAGCTGCCTGGAAAACACCTATTGGTGCTTGGCGACAGATTTTCAACTTTAGGGTTGTAGTTAGCCATGCGGGCATTAGAAAAAGCCTTACCACTATGTTATGTTTTCATCACGATGTTTTCCTTCACCGAAAGCCCCGGCTCATTGTAGGAATTCGAGCTCACTTCGATCGACGCGGAGTCCGTACACGCTACCTACTGAACCATCATTGCATTAAATTTACATTTCTTATTATTTTTTCGTTGTAAGGCAATTTTAATTTCATTGGCATGTGACCTTTAAATTCAAAGATACCCCACGAAACTCCTCAAAATCATTAAGGTTAGTTTCCTTTTTTTTAATAACCTTGTTTATTATAAGGAGAATATAAATTGCAATCAAGAAAATAATGCCATGTCTGAATTATACATATACGCGTACTTGTGACAGCATATTCAATGACATAGTGACTGAAAACATTCATAAATACCCAAGGATGTATTTTATTTATTAACAACGAGCAGATGAACAAGCGGATCTCAAGTTTAATCAATTACACTTAGTCTTAAAGGCATACAAACATGCATAGGTATGTATATATTCGAAAATTGTTTCTATATTTAGAAATGATGCACAGACGTTCCTCTCAGATATACTGCTACAGACAATATGATAACAGAGTTAAAGATATTTGCATTCTGGGTACCTACACATAAAGATTGATTATGTATTTTCTTGAACAAAGAATTTGTGTGTACATAGTATATGTACACAGCTAAGAGGTTTTACTTTATTGGCGTAACATAACAAAAACAACTCGTATAACTAAAATAACAAGCCAATTTTTAAAATAAAGAAAACCACAACTTCAATGATTTTGAAGTGTTTCCTGGTGTGTATCATCGAAGTTGAAGGTCCAATGCCAATGACATTAAAATGGGAACACCCTTGAGGTATCCGCTATGAAATAAAAAATAATTAACCAAATCAGTTGATAAACAAGGAAGTTATACCTGAAAATCCATTTAAAAAAAATATCCATTCGAATTGAGTAAACGTCTTTACCACAGTGTTAATTTGATAATTTTTAAAAATAAGAAAGTCAGTAAAATGAATTCACATTATTATCATTGGTGGCTAACTTAAACATGCAGCACTTCCGTCACATGCGCGCGCACCTCTCAATGTTACCCTCAACTTAACGCGCCAAAAGATGTACATAATGTTTTATAGCCGATTAGTTATACATCCAACTAAGAAAATTGTACTCGTACGTACAGGATATCGTATCGGAATCAGATTACACACCTGAGTCAACGTACCGTAAAACAGCTTTTCCTATTGAAGCATAAGCGAAAGTAATTCCCTAGAGTGAACAACACGTGACCTACTGAACCACACATCAACTTGATATCTATATAAATTTATACTAATATAAAGCTGAAGAGCTTGTTTGTTTAAATACGCTAATCTCAGGAACTACTGGTTCGAACGGGGAAAAGGTTTCAGTGTTGGATAGCCCATTTATCGAGGAAGGCTATAGGCTATATAACATCACGCTATAATCAATAGGAGCGGAGCATCAATAAAAAAGGAAAAACGGGCCAATTCTATTTCTTTTGAGAGCTTCCATTGCGTTCGCTGTGTAAATGTGTAAATCGTGTGTGATGAAATTGTTTCTTGTTGTTCCACTTGGTTAGCTACTAACTACTCTCAAGTTGAAAATCTTTTACCAAGCACCTACAGATGTGTTCCGGCAGCTGCACATGAAAGCCAGTCCTCCCACTAGGCTTAGCGTGTTACCATCTAGGGCCACATCGTCACTTAAGATCAGTTGAAATTTCGTCCAACGCTAAACCTGTAACGAGTAAAATTGAAATTATAATTAATATATAACTGAACAATTTAAAATGTTGATTTTTTACTCTAGTAATATACGACATCCGTGAATCATATGGACCATATGCTTGTATGCTTCACGAGGGGTTCCTGTGAAAATGTAGGTGGTAAATTCACATGAACATTGACCAACGTTAAAGAACTCTATCATTTCAGATGGCGATATTTATCTCGAAACTTCGCCAAAGCCAGTTAAAGGGTAGGGGAGGTCATGATAGAATGGTCGTTCCTTAAAAGCACGGATTAGAGCGCACATGTGGTGGGTGTGGGAATGGTTACCCCCTCGGGGGTGCACTGTGCAAGGTGCAAGTACTGTTTGGAAAGTATGAGAACTTTCATAAAATAATTTATGTAGTTAGCTAATTAGATGCCACTAGGAAGGAAAATTAATTTACTATAGTACAGAAAGAAATTACCTATTACTAAAATTTTAATTATAGCATTACTTACTATTAAAATTATATAGTATACGAGTATATATAGGGCTTCTTGAAGTTGTAGGCATAAAAATAGGTTACACGCACTACGCAGGAATGTGCTTTTAAAAAGTAAAATTTAAAAAATAGCAATTTTAAAATTAAAATGTAATTCAAGTATCATTAACGCATTTTTAACAAACTTCAATGATTTTGAAGAGTTCCCTGGTGTATATTCGAAGTTGAATGTCCAATGACAATGTATTTAAAATGGGACGGCCCTTGAGGTATCTTCTATTCAACAAAAAAATAATCATCCAAATCATTTCATAAACAAAGAAGTTATGGCTGAACATTCATTAAAAAATATACGTTCGAATTGAATAACTTCCGTCTTTTTTTAAGTTGATTAAAAAAGATAAACATAATGTTAAACAAGATATGACTTTTATTCATTTATCTATTCAATTCATGCCAGCGACTTCAATATCATCCTGCATTTAGTATACTGTAATATTAATGATAATTAATAATATATAATATTATTATTATAATATTTGTTAATATTATAAAACTCAAAAGATTTTTTGTTTGTTTGTTTGAGCGCGCTAATCTCTGGATTTACCTGTCAGATTTGAAAAATTCTTTTTTATTTGTATAGGCGATTTAAAGAGGATGTTTATAAGCTGTATAACTTCACGCTACAACCCTGAGGAGCTGAGGAACTTTCAGTCAAGCAACCTAGTAAAGCTGTACAACGATCGTTGCGACTCAACGGCACGGTAGAGAGTTGGTTGAATAAATTTGATACGGGGTATATTATATGCATACGTTTATGATTTATTATAGTAATAATAGTAATGATGTTTTATTAATTTATTGTTTGAGGATAATAATGACCAAAATCATGCGTAAACATTATTAGATAACAATTTGTACATAAATGTGGTATCAAAGTAAAGGTTTTATTGCATAGAAGCACAAATTGCAAGTCACATGTTTGACGCAGTCACAATACGCAAAAATAAATATAGCCTTATTTAAAAAGTTTCTGAGAATACATAAGAAGCAAGTATGGAGACTGATAATTTTCCATTATGTTGTTAGGTACGACCGCAAAGTAGTTGGCGCGATTACCTCATTTCGATATCGCTGCGTTGTAGTGGGTCACTGCGGCATATAAAATTTTTATTATATTAAACAAGAATATAATGCGAAGCGATAATGGCTCAGTGGTAGTGTATTCGGACACCGTGTCAATCGACGTAGATTCGAATCTTACAATGAGCCCGAGCTGTCTGTGAAGGAAAACATCATGATGAAACTATAGCATAGTGATAGTACTTTTTCTAATGCTCGTTTGGCTAGCTACTACGAAGATTTGTAGCCAAGCACTTGATCAAACACTCGACCTGTACAGTATTCAAAAAATTAAATCCAGCAATTATTAAATATCAAAATAAACGATCAACATGATTTATCTAATTCCTTATAAGCATTTTACTGCTATAAAACACTTTTTACTGATACTTTTGATTAAAATGCGAGAGCAAACAATGACTCGTTATCTCGTAATTTTAAAACATTATTTAAATATTAAAAAATTGGGTCAAAAAACTGTTAAAATATATTCTATCTAAATCCTAATTCTAACAAAAAAATGACAGTGGATTTCGTATAACAACGATGAAGAGACCACTATAATTCCGTCGTTATAAAAAATATAAGTACCTAGAAAAAAGGAAAAGAGAAAGCGAATAATATATTTATTGCCAGATAATACTGCCACGTAATGCACTTATATCGCATAATGTCTACTTAATAATACTATATACATTTCACACACGGCTATTTTTAAAAATCTGGAATATTGCATTGTTTCAGTTTAGACTTCTGTGCTAATCTTTACTTACCTGAACATTTATAAATAAAATCCTATTATTATTATAACTGCTGACCATCTATGGATGGCAGCGGATGTAAACAAAAAATAAGAAAGCTTTAGTATTCAACGAATGAAACTTTGTGTGTTTGTTTGTTGACTTTGTATTTGTGTGTAGACTCGGTCGCAATATCTGCAAGGGATTTCTAGGAACTAACTTGTTATAAACTACAAAGTAAACAAACTAAAAGTATACTTTAAATTCAAGGGACTTAGGTGCTATTTCGCTATAACTAAGATTATGGCTTGTCAAAGTTTTCAAACTCTGTACCTGTTCAATATTTTTTTAAGTCTAATCAGTAAACAAAGTAACAATTTGCATAAGTTTAACATTTTGTAACGGAAAAGTTAAATCCGACCACAATATCTCTTGCCATAGATATCTATCTGGTATGATATTTTTTTAAGACGACGAATAAAATTGGCCATTGAGGTTATACCTATGTGATTAACATTGGTTCGGAATATATCGTCGTTAAATAAAATTAAAACTTTCACCTCGGCGCGACGTAAATATAAATAAGTATAATAAGTACTACGATCTTAACTGTCACGACATATTTAATTTTATAACTAAAATATTTATGAGATATACTCAAATGTTATTTATTAATGAGCGCGGCTTGACTTCAATACAAAAAATATTTAAACTGTTATAACATTAAATCTGTACTAATATTATATAAAGATCAGACTAACATTTTTTGTTTCCTCGTTTAAACAAACAAATATCTGGTTCTGCGTCACATAGGGAATAAATATCTTATGATATCCCTTTTCTAAACATGTCTCGGGTACTTTTACTTAAGTACATATGATGCAAGCTATCTTTCCGAGAAATATCGAAGATCTGCGAACGGTTTATTTAGTATAGACCATAGATTAAAAATAATTTAAACCGTCACCTATTGTAGCGCCTTGAGGGATGATTTAGTTCAGCGGTTTAGAGGTGAGAACGTAATAGACAGACAGACAGAGTTACTTTAGTTACTAATATTAGTATGGATTTATTGAGGAAAGTTATAACATAGAGGTTGTATTACAACATTCATGAACTCATGGACGTCAAGCAATATGGAAAACTACGCAAGTACGGAAAATGACAACAACGATAGACTACACGGGTGCGGAAGGAGGGGCGCGCCACATTGGACTGAAAACAGAGCCTCCCTTTCATAGGATTTTAGAAAAATTAAATATGTTATTTCATAGTTTTAAGTATACCGTTTTGTCAAAACAGTCATATCATTGAATAATTTAGCAATTTCTAGCTTTATTTTTAATTTCTACACCATATAATATGGACTTGTAAATTTCAAATGTATGAAAATGGATTTTCTTTTCGTCATAACTTTTTTGTGTTTTGAGGTGTAAAGCTGAAACTTATACATATCGTTACTGGGGTGGTAATGAACCCTTAGGACCTTTCACCTTGATCCCGGGCGTCCCCGTTCAACAGATATTTGTTGATGAAAATTTCATACTTTGATGACATTGTATTGAGGTGAAATCATCAATCTGTAGGTTTATTTTCGACCTGAATGCTACAGGTATCGATTAATAAAGTTACCTCTGATTTACCCTACCGCTTCGTTTTCAAAAATACGATTCAGAATTCGTTTTAAAATTTTAATATACCTATTTTTCTTTATTAAAAGTTGTAAATTACCCATAAATTTGCACTATAAACTTAAATTAACACCAATTATCCATTACCTGCTACTATTCTTGATTGTTTTTGTTCCACATTTGTACCAAAATGTCTTGATTTTGCTAATTAGGGTAATTAGTTTATTTGTTTCGTTGATATTGATGTTTGTCATAAAAGATTAAACAGTTATTTCTGGGGCTAGATTAGGATTCTAAATGAAAGCAGTGTAAATAACATGAGATCTTATATTCATTTTAACTTATCGATTTCAACATTACCTCTAAATAGAAGATGTAAATGTAAATTCCAAATATATAAAAATATTTTATATCAATATTATGATATTATAAATTATGATATACATATAGTTCCGATGATACCTACTTAATTACACTCATACATTACTCAGAGTCACACAAATTTCTTACATCTACAAACTATATTTTCTTTATCTGATGTAGAATTTACCAATAACAATTTAGCTTCATCTGATAGCGGTTTATGGCTAAGTTGACTTATCTTAGGTCTGATGCTGGACAGGTATGGGTCAGAAGTTATTAACAAACTATGGATAATATCCTCATTTGTTGCGATTCTACTAATTTTTCTCGAGTGGAATACTCTAAAATTTTTAAAATCTTTATTGCGTGCTTCTGAAGCCTCTTCAGAAAGTTTACCAATTGGGATAAAGTTATTATGCTCAATTATGTCTGCATCATGCATGAGTAATTTATGCACTCTAGAAGGCATTTAATACCACTGATATAACTCGACATATTTATGAGCTGTTTTAGAACAATATTGCCGGAACTTTTCCACATCAACAAACTTTCCACATGAGACTACCTGAAGAATCACCGCAAATCTCCTGATGAGTTCTTCATCAACATCAGTGATCTGTGCAGTTACTTGGGGATTTGCAAAAAACCTTCTTGCAGTGTTCCCATCATTGGTCGTTCCTGCAACTTGTTTAACTATATCCTACAAGCAGTCCCATTTCATCTCGAAACTTTTCTTGTATAATATTTTTCTTGTTATCTAGTAGTTGTTTTAACTCGCTTGCCATTTTTTGAAATCTAGGCGATACGCAATATGCAATAAGCATTCCATGTATTTAATCCAGGCGTGGAGGGAAGATAGGCCATACTTAAATATATCCTCAGAATGAGTTCTTCGCGATATCAAGTCGATGGCATTCATATCTTTCGGCTTCGCTTTACAAATATCACATACTGCTGTTGAGGTATCTGAAAGATATGAAGTTATCTTACCATATATCATGGTCATATGAAGTCTGTTTTTCACATTTGTATCATTGACAGCAGTTGGCTGCAATGCAGCAATTCCCCTTTCAACAATTAATTTATATCTTTTGAACGGGGACGCCTGGGCTCAATGTCAAAGGGCCTAAGGGTTCGTTACCACCTCGGTAACTATACGTATAAGTTTCAGCTTTATAATTGAAAACAAAAAAAGTTATGAAGAAAGGCAAGTTCATTTTCATACATATAAAATTTACAAGTCAATATTATTTGGTACATAAGGTAAAAATAAAGCTTGAAATTGCTAAATTGTTAATTTATTAATGATAATTGGTGTTAATTTAAGTAGATAGTCCAAATTTATAGGTAATGTACAACTTTTAATAAAGAAAAATAGGTATATTGAATTTTTAAAACTAATTCTGAATCGTATTTTTGAAAACGAAGCGGTAGGATAAATCAGGGGTAACTTTATTAATCGATACCTGTAGCATTCAGGTCGAAAATAAACCTACAGATTGATGATTTCACCTCAATACAATGTCATCAAAGTATGAATTTTTCATCAACAAATATCTGTTGAACGGGGACGCCCGGGGTCAAGGTGAAAGATCCTGAGGGTTCATTACCACCCCATTAATGATATGTATAAGTTTCAGCTTTACAACTCAAAACATAAAAAAGTTATGACGAAAAGAAAATCCATTTTCATACATTTGAAATTTACAAGTCCATATTATATGGTGTAGAAATTAAAAATTGCTAAATTATACAATGATATGACTGTTTTGACAAAACTGTATACTTAAAACTATGAAATAACATATTTAATTTTTCTAAAATCCTATGAAAGGGAGGCTCCGATTTCAGTCCAATGTGCGCGGGCGGCGCGACGGGCTACACCGGTGCGGAAGGAGAAGCGGCGCGACGGGCGGTGCGTCGCGGCGGGCGGCACGGTGAAAAGTTGCTCGAATAGATTTAAAACATGTGAAGCCGTGATGCAAAGCTAGATCTGATTTAAAACCATACATCTATACATAAAACTATATCATACGACACAATTTAATTGCGGTTAAGCAAACACAAAAGAACCTTAGTACCTACTCGTGTTGTTTTTCTATTACAGTATTGTATACTGTATGAATTATTAGAAAAATATATGACATCACATGAACGATATATTATTATAATTTATGACCTAACACTTATTTTGGCCTACATAATGACATCATGGCCGACTCTAAACAATAGATTATAAAAAGAACCTATGATTTTCTTATAAGTAATTCATTCGGTAATTAATATGAAGTTTTGTAAGTATCATTAGTGCGGTTACTTAATAATTTCGAATGGCTTGTTCCTTGATTTGACTAGACTTGTTTTTGACCTTTCCAACCCTTACGGTTACGTCGCGTCGGCCTTTTTGTTTTCACGTATATTATTTACACACGTATACACGTACACAGCATGGAAGGAACCCTTAAACGTATTAAATCTAGGTACTACTAAATCAAGCATGCATATACCTTACCTCAAAATATCTTACTTTGGAAATTATTTACTAGCTGTGCCCGCAACTCCGCTCGCGTGTACAACAGAATGCCGTCGTTATTGTGATGATCCCGCTTCCACCCACGGCGGTCGCCCGGCAGTTATTTTAAAAATAAAAATTTACATGTTAACTACGCCAATTATTTTTCTGATATAAAAGTGGTAAGTACCGTATATACTTACATATATATATAGTAAAAACGTTGTTATTTTGACATTACAAACAGGCACTTAAATTTTATTTATGATTTAAGAAAAAATAAATAATTTTAATCATCTATAATCTAATACTCTTATTATGTATAAGATTATCAGATAAATAATTGCATATCTCACGGGCGAAGTAATGGACGCTAAAGTAGGTCGGATATTAGGGGACAAAAATTAGAACGGCCCGCGGCACAGGCCCGCAACTGGGTCGCACCGCACACTCGCAGCTGCAACGTCGGGGTTGCCAGACTTATAGCCTGTAATCCGTCCCGGTAATGAATTATTGATATAACAAAGCCCAAGTGTGTTGAAAACAAAATGTTACATATACACTACACTGAGGTTATTAATTAATATTTTTCCTATTCATTTTTTTTTGTGTCATATTAATAAATCTGTAGTTCTGTCTGTATTTTAGTTTTTTTTTTCAAATGTCCTCATAGATATCTATTATAAAAGACACTGATTATGAAAACAAAAAAAATACTGTCTGTATGGTCGTGTAGTGTGTTGATATATAGCCTATAATCATCTTCAATAAATATACTATGAAATACAAAAAGAATTTTTAAACTCTAACAGGTAGTTTTAGAGTATAACGCGTTCAAACAAACAATCCCTTGAGCTTTAATGAAATGCATAACGCTCAACTTGATTACAACTATCATACACATAACCCATAGTGTAATAGCGTCTCGGATCGGTAAGCCGCATATTTATTCCGTTACCTTGAGGCTAGAGGCTTTTGTCGTGGTGGTAGGTATACTTGTTTGCAAGCTGGCATGCGTAACAACGTCTGTGAATGACCTTTTTGTCTTTCAGCGAACCCTGTCTTTTTAATGTATTGTAACTGATACTATATAAATAATTATAATATTTTTTTCATACAAAATACATCTTATTTTTACACTTTATAAACACATTTTTTTAAACAACGCGTATTATAAGCTCCTTACCGCCAAACTAGGGTTCCATGTATATTGGCAGTCGGATTGCCTCAAAAAAAAATTGTTCATGTTTGTTGTTCCCATTAATAGATGTGATAAGAGTAAAGAATATAGGTAAGAACTTAAGATAATTTGAAAAATAAATTTTGTTTAATTATTTAAACAGACGCTATGGTGCTTTAGTGTGTATATTCGAGTGTGTAATGTACTTAATGTGCATGTACTTATATGCATAAGTGTGCGTGTGTGAGAGTGTTTAATAGTATAAATAGATTTTTTGACGTGACAACGTCTTATAATTCGATGGAGCTGGCTGCACACACAAAAACACATGACTCATACGGCGTTACCTCGCTCTGGGGCGTTCCATTTAGGGCTTGAAGTGCAAGCGAGAGCGCGGAACGAGCGACAAAGAGGCACAATCGGCCTCCGCGTTTGGCAGCGTTCGACATCTGTCTCTCTCCTACTTGAGTGAGCGATGCGTCCCCGTGGACAGCTGCTATACAATAATACATTTACATGTTTTCGTCAAGTATGAAGTGCAGTGAAAAGTGAATGTGGTGTCAATTGTTTATAGCAACGATAATTGCGGCGATAAAGGTAATGATTCTTTCGATATTAAATATATGTTCAGTTATATATTGTCGAATATTCGTGCTTTCATCATTAAAATAAATAGCATCGGTCCGCTAGTGCAGCGATTGTAGGTTATGCTATAATTGACAAAACTATAACAATAAGTTAACAGAACTATTTCACGATGAGTAAAAAATCAATTGCTTTACTATTCGATCGAAATAATTATCGAGCGTAGCTAAGATTTAAAAAAAATATCAATTATCCTATCATCGTCCTATTCTCAACAGAATAACACAAATTGTAAGAAGTTAAATATCACACATGTTTAAAAGTTGTAAATAAAAGTTGTAAAACAATTGCTCAAAGCACATTCATACTTGTAAAAACTATGTACATTGTGAAAAAAAAAATGACATAATTGTATTTATGCGTACAAATAAATGTAACTTGATCAATTCAATTGTCATTTCCATTTACCTCCTTCTCTATATCCATACAAAATATCTATCAAACAAATAAAATGAACATTTTCTTTTGAAAAATGATACCATTCCATCAGTATTTTCTTATGACGTTGTCACGTTCAACTATCGTCAGTAAACCGACTTTACAGACAACCGATTTTTTTAGAAAGTAATGATTTTGTGTAGAATTACCTCTTAATAACAGTAAACAGCAAATAGGGTAATAATTTAACATGACTTTACGATGTTAGACAACATATAACTTTCGCGGCTACATTACAAGCAGTTCTTATATACCCGTTGTTACCTAATGTTAAACGCACTTTCACATTATCATACAAATGTCTCAACAAATACGAATCGAAATTACTCGAAGTGTAATAAATACATAGCAACGATAAAATTATACGACCAGTCCAGAGATAACGTTATTTTCTTTGAAGTTATATTCTAGATACTTAAATGAATAATATTGAAAGGATCTATTGTTGTCGCTTTGAACCCTTTTTATACATTAAAAGTCTGCAAAATTATTCTTGTGTTTAAAAAAAAAAAAAGAAGCAAGCGACATAATAAATAAAATAAATAAACGTAAGACTTTCTTCTAAATTAATTAGATAATAAATATAAAGGAAATCGAAATATAATAACTTTATAAAATTTCATAAATATTTTCCTATAATATTCTTTTTTAACAATACAAAATTTGTTTAAATATATTCACATTACAACTGGTTTTTTACAAGCAAACACTGAACAACGTGGCATTTTTCAAAAATCAACAGATGTATACTCGTTCACGGTGTGAATTCGACTACAAACAGAAATCAGCATCAAGCCCAATTTAGGCCAGATGCGTTCGTACTCAACACGCCCCCGAACCATATCTCCCTTGTTTTACTGATCTGTGGTTCTTACTTATGATTGTTATTGCCTTTTGGTTATGTACAATGTATTCTAGTTTTATTTTATAATGCTTAGGCAATAGGTATATCTATGGTTCACGTTTAACGCTCCAAGAACAGGTAGATATCACCGAGACGTGACAACTAGCGTTGCCACGATGACAGCTTATGAATCTCAAGGCGAAAGCCACCACTAAAAATACCTGTATCAATATACTGTAGATGTATATGATATACGTACATTGGCTGATCTGATACAAAAATATAATGCGATGTCAAACCTGGCTGATGCTCCATACCTAACGTAACCATACATACGTCCCGCTTCTAGGCAGTCTGTCCCACTGTACACTTTCCCAAACAAATCAATCGATAATTTAAATAATATAAATAAGTATAAGGTTTTGATTCTGACGGTTAATTATCTATTAATCAAAAACACTTTCATGCTAACTGTATCAATTATACCAAATTTCGTATAATTATTGAGTACGTTTTATGTTTGTATGGAAATAACGCACCTGTCGAAAGAAATTTTTCACAAATGAATAAATTATGGACGAGTGAAAAAACACAGCTCTCACTTTTGAAAGCAATTTTGATTAACAAGATCATGTAATCAGCTACCTTCTTACTTGATAACTAGACCTAATATTTTAAAACAGATTAGCTCCGCCGACATTTATTAGACAAGTGATTAGACGTTACATTAGTTCTACTTATCTACTTGTTATTAGTTTAGTTACCAAGTTACCAAGTGTTACCAAGTCTTCGTTGTTTAATTTTAAAAAAGTTACAAATGTCTATATATAGGCTTTGATGAAAAAAGATCACATTATCCATACCAAAAAAAAATTAAGTCTCTCTCTTAGGTATCTAGATATTATTCGATTCCCCTAAGGCCTTACGTATATATGTTAGGGGTATTACATACATACACTACATACATTAGGGGTATTAGCATACACTAATAGCATTCGAATCATATTCTATTCAATCTTTATATGAAAACATCAGTAATAATACAACAAATAAAATATGAAATGAATTTGATCAAAAATGCATTTAAAGAATTCGAACGGCAAAACTATTTTAAGACGTTATTTTCTTTGCTATTGCTCAGTAGACTGTATTTAAGAACAATTGACTTATATATTACTGCTGAGAACACATTCTATGTTTAAATTGTTAAAGAAAGAATACAGGTCAATTATTCTTATAATCTAAGAGGCGAGTACTGGTAAAAATATTTACAGAACGTATGCAAGGTAGGTGGTTATTAGTTACTTGCTCAGCATAAATGTCTTAACGATAATGTTATACTTTAGAACTAGAAAAGTGATATTTTTTAACTTTTCCTCGAGATCACCTTTAATGATAGCTAAAAGAAATTCATAAATTCTTGTGAGTGATTTTAATCTAAAAGTTAATCAAAATTAAAAGCTATATTTTGAATATATTTTTACAAAAATATTTTGGTGGTCTAAATTTTATTGTTTTTATGCCACTTCAACAACCATTTTACGTATCTCAGTAATTATAGCAACGCATGAGAATATTGCATCGAATCCAATCAGCATTAACATCAATTAGCATTTTTTCTGTATTTTTAATTACAATAAAAGTATCAACTCATTATTAAATTTATGATTGAACAGTAATTTTGTACTTTTGAGGTTAGACATCCATTGAAATAAATCAGAACTCAATTTTTTTTATATTTAAGATATTTTTTGAAAGGAATCTTAAGAACAGCAGTAAATGGCGCATAAGAGATTTTTGATAACTTTATTACATCTTGATATCTTCTTGTGGGACGAGTAGATTAAGTAGTTACTTATACTATTTCCATTTCTTTATTTTCTCGATGATAGTTCTAATTTGATAGTTGTAGTGTTGTGACCAAATGAGTAATGATATCGATCTGAATGAATATCGATATAAAGTAAGTAGTGACGATTCATCAGATTTTGATTAAAATAAATAAATAAAGATTACCTGTCTTTATAATTATTTCGTTTCATTTTCGAGTACCTACCTATACCTAGTTATTTTACAACAGATTCGAAAATTTTGAAGAAGTTGGCATTATCAATCAAGAATTAATACGTGTAACATCTTGTAATGAAAATAATATTAGTTAATAAATTTGTACAAAAGTATTCAACAGTAGTTTAGTTTCTTACATTTTGTAAAAAAAATATCGGATCTGTTATCGTGTTACGTTTATCTGTTCTATCTGCGTTTAGCTCTATCCCTATCAGTTTCTCCGACTCTGATATATAACCTTGTACATGTGTAAACGTCATATTTTTATAAAATAATGCATACATAATGTAAAAAAGACGCTCGTTCAAGTGTTCACAGGAGCTGTCATCGAGAAAATAAAGAAATGGAAATGGTATAATAAGTACAATCGACTCCTTGATAAAATCTACGCTTATATTATAATTTTGGCCAATAGCGACGATATAGTTTTTCACGGATAATGGCATAAAATTGTGTCTATAACAAGACATGTTTAAACAAATAAGAAAACCAACTTCAATGATTTTGAAAAGTTCTCTTGTATGTCTTCGGAGTTCAAAGTCCAATGCCAATGAAATTAATTGGTGGTCCACCCTTGAGGTGAGGTGGTCCTCTATCTAACAAAAAAAGAGTCATCCAAATCGGTTGATAAACATAGAAGTTGTATATGGCTGAACATTCATTTAAAAAAAAATCGAATTGAGTAACCTCCCCGTCTTTTGTTGAAGTCGGTTAAAAAGAAACAAACTCTCAGGTAATTGCTACCAATTGAACTAATTTTGAAAATCTGTCAATAATTACTTCCCGTAATCTTATAATATTCATTTCTTAACTTCATCATTTGTTATGTAGATTATAAAATAATATAATCATCAAAGCCTTTTAATTTTAATTCTTTTAATATGCAATAAAAAGAGAATTGTATTAATTGAACCTTTCGAAAGCATTTCAACGATAAGGAAGAACAATCTTTCGAAACGACCTCTTTTATTACACATTTATTTACTTTGTGAAATTTCATTTTACTGTAATTTTTTTTAGACCTAAAAAAACTATATACGATATAAAACGATTATTATATTAATTTCAATAATATTCATTTTTTCGTATAAACTGCTGTCAACTGTTTTTTTAATTCTTACATTTTGGAGGCTTTTATGCAATTCGCATTTATCATTTATACATTTATCAGCCCCAGCATAATATTAATATCCTGTATTATAGTATACTTAACTTACGGAGTGCCCGCGGCTCCGCTCGCGTATGTTTCTATGCGGTAGTTATTTACATTCCTTACTTTTGTTTTTAATCATATTATTGACAATTCATGTTCCGTTTCAATTGAGAAATGACATATTTCCTGTGTACAATTTTCATTAAAATCGGTTGAAAATTATTACTCTATTGCACGATTTCTGACGTATTATTGATGATTAAGCCTATCAATTTATTTATTTATCTATGCAATGACTGCATCCCGTGTACAACATTTTATAAGAATCGGTCAAGCCGTTTTTGAGTTAAATCCGGACATACACATACAGAGAGACAGCTACGCCAACGTGTATAATACAAATGAACGTTCTCGTTGGCTGGTTTGTAATGAGACAATGGTTCAGCAGGTCACGTAAAGGTACATTGAATACGTCTGTATCTAATCATACGAAGCAATTAACGCACAATCAAACAAACCTTGACTTCGAGCTCAGCTGTTTATTCACCGAGGGCTTACTTTGTCGGAGACTATTTGAAGGTGACTTAGAAATTTAACGACGTCTTACTAATAAAATAATAATGGATTTTACTTGTAAACAAATATTTGTGAACAACTTTTGAAACAACTAGAGTTGTCACAAATAGATTTTATTTTACATCTTTGTTATTATTCTTACATTATCACCATGTAACTACTATCAACAATAACGCAGTCATTTTATTGTATATTTAGTTAAAAAAACATAATAATTTTAACAATTATAATAAAGTTGTATGTTCCAGTTATCTATACCGATGTAATAATTATTATTTAAAAACATTTAACGGTAAATCTCTATAGAAGCTTTTACGAATAATTTAATTATCAAGTAAGTACTTCATGGTTATTTACTTATTTTAATGTTAGTACAGTCTTATCAATGTTGTTTATTTATTGATATGTAGTAATAATATTGAACGCCTACACTGTCTCTACCGACAATCAATATAACTATACAACAATATAGATGAACTAAGAGTATTAAATATTAAGAAGTAATAATACATGTAATTGCAATTTCTCAAGCCATTGACCGCAAATCGTCAATCTACTAGATAGCCCCGGGTCATCTGCAAGTGAGATTACCTACTAACCGTCCTACAATAGAAAGAGATCAATGCATTTTAATATTTGTCCATGTATAGTTACCGTCAGAGAAGAAAATTGTACCTTGCATGTATAGTGAAGTACCTATATCAACTATATGCTTAAAACTTTGTGAATAAACAATTATAATTTAAAATAATATATTATTAATTATTATAGCTCGATATTAAAATGTATACAAATTATAATATTATATCTAATATACATATATATGAAACTATATGAAATTATTCTCTTGAAATACGAATCTCTATTCAACCAATAATATTTGTCATCAACATTATTTTGGCAGGTATCTGCCAAATAGCCAAAAACTTAAGTAATTCCTGAACGCCACTCCCTTAGGGGTCACAACTCCCAGGATGAGAAATGGTGTTCTACATACTGAGGTCTAATTTAAAAATAGTTGAATTACCGCATAGAGTTTGTTCAACATAATATTTGATTACAAACCTTAACATTACATATTTTATTTTGATTTTAGTAATATTACCGTAGATCGAAATAGGTCACAGATCTCTAGTATATTTACCTAAACTTCGAGGAAGGAAGACTAATCAAAAAAGCACTTTAATTTAACAGTTGTAGTAATAATATATATAGTAATAATGTATTGAAAATGCATAAATAATTAATAATTTCTTAAATACCGGAAAGAAAAGCGTCATTATTGCCATTCTGAGATTTTAGAGATAGGTAATATCCACTCTATGTTACTTCATACCTCGATGTGTAAGTAAATATTATACTCTACCTATTCCAGTATATGAATTTACTACACTACGTGATTCCCCGATCTCTACGCTTTAAAACATCTAATAACTGACAAAACTGTGTACATTATAAAAGTATGCTCGAGACATACGGTCTGTTAGAGAGACTTTTAAAACCAGTTTTGTATAGTTATTTTTATAGTAATAGTATCATGCTATATAGAAACAAGTTATTAGATAAATAAGAAACGGACAGTGTACGAGGCGCAGTAGATGCCTTGCTCATTGTGTTACTCATTGGCCTACTGAACTGAATGCGTATATAGAATAGGTACGTAAAGTTTGTAAACAAAACATCGTAAAATAATCTAGGTAACCAGACGTCGACCTCAGTTGATGTCATTTATCTATATGGTAATAAATGATTTTGTAATATTCTAGGATACGTACGCGTATGTATGTGTGTAAAGTCTCGTCGAAAAAGTAGTCGGCATCGAACATGTACATTGTACTGAATAAAACATCGGTTTTATATCGTATATCGATAGGAACTATAAATTTTAGATCTTGAAACAAGTTTTTGCTGTGCCTCAAATTAGTGCAACCGTCTTTAAATAATGTTTTTACTCTGTTATTGGCTTCACGTGTTCTTCTCTGAGTCTGACCGACTTTCGTACAACACAAAAGGATATGGGTGTGTCTTCTGAATCGACAGATATGTTAATTAGATTCCCCGCGATGAACAATGTCATTAATTAGCTGGACAATAAACAGAGTTCATTGATCCCAATATGATGTTCTCAGTCGCAGTCGTATTTCAGAGAAGCACGTCTGTACATATACTACTCTGTGTTTGTTTTAATAGGTTATGTGTTTTAAACTACTCTGTAGTTATTGTCCTCTTGTAGCGTTGTGCTTCTTTTATTCTTTTACTATGTCCAAAAAAAACTGTCCCCCGTTGCAATAAGGCTTACTTATTTATCCGATAAAAACGACAAAATTTCGAGAGTGTCCTTGATATTTTGAGAAGAAGTAAGTGTGCTTTTTGAAATTATTTCTTTGATTACGTTATCGGACCAATAAATTCAATGCATGCGTGTTCCGCAACACCTCCTACGAATACCTTATTGCTTATATTGCTTAGTGGATTTAAGAATTTTCTAAATATTCATTTTAATGTTCGTGTATAGTGAAATTTTATATAGATCGTAAAAATATTACTGTTACTATCATATACAAGCACTATTCTGTAAATATTCTGTACATCTGTACGTTTCGCTTAGTTAATTTTGTCTCAACTCGTAAACTTATTTTTGGACTCTGATCTATATTAATCTGTTCTAATCTGTCGCCAAACACCAATAGGTGTGTTCCAGCAGCTGTACTTGGGTGCCAGTGTTCCACTTGTGCTACCATCTTGGGCCACATCGTCACTTGAGATCAGGTGAGATTGTGGCCACAAAGCTAAACCTATATCGATAAAAAAATATCCCCCTGCACCCTCCTTTTTATACGTTCAATAGTCATTTCCATCATAAATCCAAAGAAAATGTTTATAAATAAAAACAATACACCGTAATACAATTCAACAATAGGTACAAGAATTACAAACAGAAGTTGTGTAAGAGGTGTAGCGTGTGCGTGTACGTCTCCCACGCTCATTATGCCAATAAAATCATCTAGATTAGCATACAATCCAAAGAACGCCTTCTATAAATGAAGCTTAATGTTCATTTCCCGTTGTTGAGACCCTGGATAAACTATATTGTATTATTCATAATATCGTGAACAGTTGATAAATACTATTATTGAATTCTTTTGTCATATGTACATGTGTAGATATATCAATTTTATGAATTTGATTTATTGAACATTAATATTTGAATGTAAATATTATTCATTATAGTAAAAAGTATCAGCACTGAATCAAAAGGGATTAATGAATTTAAAGCAAACCAAATAGGTTTGCTAAAACAGGAAGAAGTGCTCCTCTATTCTTTCTGCCTGCTCCAGTATGGACGCTACGTGATAGTATATATAAAATACTATTTAATAATTGAACAACAGTATTTAGGAATTATTATGTACGAAAAATGTATATTATTAACAGTTTACAAATAATTTTCAAAGTAGTTTATTTGGAATACAGGTCTGTTAAATACAACGAATACAAAGAGAGGTAGAGCACAGAGAAATGTCTTTGTAGATTTATCTATAGTCGGGGCAGTCTAACTGGCGGAAAATCTTTACCCTACAAAAAACCTCAGCCAAATAGCCTTGTTATACCAGGCGTCCACAAGCAACGGTAGCGGCTTACCATCAGGCGGGCCATATGCTTATTTATCACCTTAGTTGTATGTAAAAAACCCTGGCTAATTTTACATACGTCAAGGCATACAAGACGCACTGGTGATATATCTAAATAACAAAATCATTCATTTAAATGTGAAGGTTTCCACAAAATAAAACGATTTTTAAAGTAACATTTTCAAAATTTCTACTATATGTAATATACAACCGATCTTGTTACCTTGAATAACTTATCATATGTTAAAGATTTACACTAATGCACCATCAAAACATTACGAGCAGTTAAAAGCAGAACATATCTTAAACAAACAATCAAAAAGAAGTTTATTATTATAACCTTCATAAGCGTAGACATTAAAGTAAACAGTTTCATTGAAAAATATTTAAAATAGCATAGATAAACAAACACATGCATTTAATCATTCAATTACTTTACGGAATAACTAGGATTTTGTGTGCATTCTTCGGCTAATCATTTACAAAAACATCCGTACCGTAATTAATTCCGTTAAATAGACCTTATTTTTCTGTAATATAATTAATTTATGAAAATTTAACAGTGATAATAAATAATTGTTTTTTTTGTGAAGAAATAATACAAGAAAGAGTAACCGTTATTCGTGTTTCACGTAGTAACTTGCAAATATCGTGGTCACGAAGAAATGTTATCGCTATACAGTCATGCGACATTATAACAATAGCGACGCGGTATCACTCTGGTGATGTCTCTATGTTGTTTTGCTGTTTTCCTTTATTCAACTGTGTTATGTACCTTTTTGTATGTTGAGCAAGTACTTTATAACGTATAAAGCTTCTTGTTGTTGACTCATAATTCGTAAGTGTTTATATAACAGAAATTCTTGTGTTATCAATAGACATCTCAATGTTCGACAAGCATAGGTTCCTCATACCCTCACGACCTCTGTATCACCAAATAACCCATTGAAGCGATAAGTTAATATAAAATTACATTATCGTATATCATACTCGTAATATGATACCTGAGTATCATTTCATGTATAATATAATTATAATATTTAATTTCAGAAACTCAATGCCCTGCGATCTAGCAAATTTACAATAATATATAGGTTTCTTAGATATTTTGTAACTTAACGTTATATCAATTTTTAATATACTTAGGTTATATATTTTTTTGTTTTTCTTTACTTAAAATAACAATAGGTTTAAAAAAAATATTATTAACAATACCGGAAATAAGCTCGATACGTTTTACATGTATGACTGTAAACAAGAAAAATTACGCGCGGTTTTTAAATGCAAAGAATACACAATCATGCGTATTTATCATCGTCCAGATTTAGTTTACCTACTAGCGAATTTTACTGAATTCGTGTATGGTGAAGAAAATCTGAGGTCTGAGCTTTATTCTTATATTTCTTTGTCTCTTACTCTTACATTGCAGAGAGGTCGTAAGTCGTAACTAATCCGACGTCAACACAATAACTTCCTCGTTCGGCTAGTTTACCTACTTAGTGCCTTTCGATACTTATAAACTAAAATTTTGTTGGTGGCCATCAAATAATCTTCATCTCTTGACGATTGCCACTATTGTTGGCTTGTATTTTACATAAAATCAAGTGAAATGCTGTTATTACGTGATTTTTTTTTTTTTATTTCACTTAATACAGTTAGCGTTTGTAATTAATAGTTCGTAAACTGGCGTGGTAATTCAGTGTATTTATTAATAAATCTGTAGTCATGTCTGTAAATATAATTGTTTTTTCAAATTTACCGATAGGCAATACTACTTATATATGCATGACACTGATCACGAATATTCCATTAACAAAGTTTTTGTATGTCTGTCTTTCTGTATGAAAATCAAAAACGGCTTGACCCATTCTTGTAAAATTTGGTACAAGGACTTACCTTGTACCTCCTATACTTATAGGTAAGTCATTCCATGAATGAAGGGTAATAAAATTTTCAATAACGCTTTTAGGAATCGTAAAAAAAAATAATTCCAGAACATAAAAATTTCCTTAATTCTTGACCAATTATGAAAAAAAAAATTGTTTACGGGAAGTAAAAGTCACTCCGTAATAATTGATAGGAAATAAAGCAATAAAAAAAAATTAAATTGTAAAAAAAAAAAATTCATTGTCAACCACTTTTCACAGAATTTCGGAATGCATACGTGATTTCCTAATTGATAGGCTAGAAGAATCATCTACAACAATTTCAGAAATATGTAAACAATTTTGATAATTATTAACCAATTTTGATGTAAATTGTACAAGTGAAGTACATGTCATTCCTCAATTAATAGTAGCCTATTATAACTAATTTGACTAAAAATAAAATTATGGGATGAAAATAATTACTACTTAATAAAAAAAGCGTGTGGAGCCACGGGCATACTGTTAGTGTAATATAAAACTGTATGAATTGTACTAGCAATCAAATAAGACAAAGAAGTACAGCAGTTTACTTCGTTACGAATGCGGACGCGAAAGAAACGGAAATTGCTATCCGGTATAATCCGCGACCGCGAGACGCGCTATTTAACGAGATGTAAAACTATATGCTCTGTTACATGTAGATTGCGATAATTACATCACATATTATTTAACTTCTAATTATTTGTAAATATAGTTATCATTTTTGTAAATATTCTATTGATTAACCATAGCTATATCTATATAAACATTTTAGTGGTTTTGTAAATACTTTTTACGAGTATATAATTTAAATTTCACTATTAATGAAGTTCTTAAAAGGTATTGGAAAAGTTCTACGTATCTAATACTATAAAGTGAGCAATTCTTGTTTATTTATATATTATACTATATAATCAATCATTTGGAAACGCTTCTAACGATTTGAATGAAATTTTGGATTTTTACTTTTTAAGTTTATCTAGATAATAATTTTTTTCGATACACCGAGCAAGGCTTGATCACCCAGATACTTTTATATAACATACACTAAAACCATATTAAAACCATAATAATGTAAGTCCAATCTTTAACAGAAAATCTTCAAATTGCCTCGGAAGTATTTTTTTTGTGTCTGACATAGAATAGTCGCAATATATTTTTATTCTTTATTCTGTTTAGACACTGACATCAATATAAGGAACAACTACATTTGTGTATGTAATACTTAAATGTAAATGTTTTTATTGGTTTCAACCAGATAAGACACCGCACACTGTTGATAAGGGCAAAGATAGTAACAGGAACTTACAGTACAGTGAGTTTTTGTATAAAGTCTTCAAAGAGTAGCACTTATTAACACTTCTTTTGAATAAACGTTCTATTTAGAATATTGATAAGATTGTATTATATTTTACAGGTAAACCATACATGAATACTGAGCAGTGGGCAGTTTGATAAGACCAGAACGAATACACCATATATTGCAATACATAGTTAAGTTTTATTCGTGATTTATTTTATTGCCTTTTTCATTTAAGTCAGTAAGTATTTGAATACAGTTTCAAAATGTGGTTGAACATGGTAACACGCCAATAGATGCTTGGCGATATATTTTCAATTTGATTTTGGTTAGTAGCATTATGAAATGCACTATCACCATGCTATCTATGGTTTCATCGCGATATTTTCTTTCATCATTAATGAGATGAAAGTTGAACTAATAATAATATGCTTTGTTTAATAATGTTATTTCTGGTACTATGATATAGCGCCTATTTTATTATAAATATAGGATATCATGTAATGAAATAATTATCATAATCCATTATACTATCTTCTACTTTCATTGTCTTTATTCTAATTATTTATAATATACTTCTTTTTCTTAGTGGTAGCACAGGTCGTATTTCAATTTTTTTAAATCTGTCGTGCCGTGGTGTAAAGATTGATTGAAAATATGAAATGAATTAATATATTGTCACAATTTGAAATTTCACACACGGCCATTTAATTCCAAACCAAGCATAGCTTGTAGTTATGGTGTCTAAACAGCCGATATACCATACCAGAGCCATACATAATTGAGTCATATGAAATCAAAGGCGGCAAAGTAGATCTGATCGATATCTTGGTAATTCAAGTAAAATTAATTAATTTCAATTGTATTCAAAGCGAATATTTTACTGTTAGTTTCACCCAAAGCTAATAGTCAAATATTCGCCATAAATGACTATGGATACAATTGTTCATTATATTAGTCTTATTTGAATTTGCTTCTTCACTCTTTCATTTAGCTCATAAACTCACTTAAACAATACACTCCTACATACACACGGTGACCCTACAGATTTGCATACATAGAATCATACACACACAAACACTTTCCATAAACATGTTTTACTATGTAACTGTTTTATTATTTGATAATATTATTTTTGTATGTAACCTCTGAAGGGCACTGGAATCCGGGACACAAAATTATTTTTATACGGATCCAATGAACCCTTATAGTTGTAATGTAATTATTTAATAAACATAATTATTATATATATTATGTTATAATTATTATTATTATCGGTCAGACCTACTTTGCCGCATTTGATTTTATACGACTCATTTAACTTCCAGACATACAACTGATAATTAAATTAAGCATTAAACCATTTGTATTTTATTTCACGGCTTATTTATTCAATCTTATTTATCATAATCTCCAAGTTACAGTGACACATAAAGTTATAATTATTTTACAAAATCTGTTACGCATATTACTTATGTAGAACAACATAAATTACTGTTAGCAGTTAATACCGGCTGCACGCAATATATTCAATTTTCAGATGTAACTGTTATATAAAATTCACTTTCAATCGTCGGCCATTGACTTCATGCTATAATTGTTTAACGGTTCATCTAAATTCGTTTAAATCAATTTTCAGCCGTACAATGATCTAACGGACTATTTGAATATCAAAGACCATCTGAGTTGAGTGTTCGTATGTTTACTTTAATTTAAATACGCGAAGAGCAAACTTTGGCAACATTACCAAATCGGAAAATATTTAAGGTATTATGAGGCTTTAAGTAAAATATTAACCAAATAAATTTAAAAGAAAATGATAAGAGAAAATCAATATCCATACTTTTTTGTAGACTCCTACAATTAATTACCTGCTTATAGCGATGCCTAATATGTAAAAGCTTCGTACATCTTTAGAAAACGGTCCTTCTTTAAGAAAATAACTGGAAATACAAATAAAGATTGGACGTAGTTGTACATATATAAAAAACTACAAAATTTAATTAAGAAATTTTTTGTTGTTGAGTAAAGGAGTGCTCATAAAGACAGCCTGATTAAATTGAGGCAATAAAAAGCGTACAACAAGCGTTGTACCTACTGAATTACAAAATCATTGGTATAAGACAATAATATAGGTACACCATCATAATGTCGACCTACTGCCCTACTTTTGAGCGAAGGATCACGTAGCTTCGTAGGTATACAATATTTTATCTTCGCTTAACATCACAAAGCAAATTAACACAAAAAGATTTTATCGACAGGTTTAAGCAGATCTATCCAATGTGATGGATTTAGATTAAGTAATGAACAAAATATCACAATTATAGTTGTTCGTAGAGAAACTAAGTAAATTAATTATAATGAAGTTGCAAAGTAACTATTCAAACAAAAAATTCTAGTAATTTTATCTAGAACAATCTACAAGCTTCATCTGTGTATAATTACTATTTCCTGAGTGAAAAAAGCAATACATACAATCAAAAATTAAATTAAAGGAATTTTGTAGTACTTGCAGAATCGACGTAATGTTGTTATTATGTGAACAACAGTGTATGAATATACAAACTACGTAACTTATTTTTATAACGCGTGAGTTCCTTAATAGATGTTATTCTTATCATGAATAAGGTAAATGCATACTTCAAATACACTAATAATTAATAATAATAGTATTTAAAAAAAACATAATACATTTTTTATTTTCACTCAATCGATTTTTTCTTTCGCGTTACGAAGTTGATACAGTGCATTTTGTTGGCTTTAGATCTATAATCTAATTATTATCGCATAATGCAAAATTTAAATAAACCTTGAAGATCACGGAAGCAGCCTTTACATTGATTTCTTAAATAATGAACTTGTAAGTTGAAAATAAAGGTCAAAACTCCGATGATTCGGGAAAACGTACTGTTAGACTGTTACGAAGTTAATATAGTGCATTTTTTTTTCAATTTAGATCTATACTATAATTTATTATTGCATAACGCAAAAAATATATGAACCTTGAAGATCACGGAGGCAGCCTTTATATTGGTGTCTTAGTCTTTATACTGGAAATAGGTCAAAACTGCGATAATTCGAGTAAGTGCATACTGTTAGACTGTTACTAAGTTGTAATAGTGCATATTATTTCTCATGCGGAAGAGCACAGAGCGCTCCGTCTAAACCAATGATAACCAACTTGTCTTTTACTAAATCCAAATGAAGGCGGAAGTATCAAAGAAAATTTGCATTAAGTAATTACGATGGATTTCCGCAAATTAACGGCCACATAAATCAAATAAATCTGTCTTTTATTGACTGAACGTTAGACTTTAATTAATTACCATAGTTTCTCATTTCATTATTGTAAATATGCATAGTGCATTATAATATTAGTTTATATTTGTACTGAGGTTATGTAACTAAGTTTAAAAAAATACAACATTTAGGTATAAGTATCGTTATTATAACTTGATTCATTCAATATTAACTTTTTTAATTAGACTTCTCTACTGAGTTTAACCACTACAATTCTCCGATGTATGATGAATATCTGATACCTTATGTAAAAATATTTAATAAACTTATAAATTAGAGAGAAAGAGAGAGCAGTGAAGCCGGTTTCGCGCTCCACCAATGTCTATGCCTGATTGAATATATAAATGCTTTTATAGTGAAATAAACTGTATTCCTTACTATTTTATAATAAATATCGCACAATGTGCGTACTTAAAGTCAAAAATTACAAGAATGTTGTTAAGAGAAAAAATCATAGGCAGTATTGCCAAAGTAACAAAATACAAAATGCCAGATTCAAAATACACTTACCAGATTAACCAATACAATAACTTATATTCATGGATTGAACGGTATGTTTATTCGAAACAAAAAGAAATATTATACATTAGTATCCAAAGAAAAAAGTTTGAGCATTTGTGACCTAGACAAAACATCTGATCTAGGCTGAATGAAGTGGCCCGGCGCGACGGACCACGCTGCGGCACCGCGCATCGTAGCGACATGCATCGCATACGGATTGCTTATACACTGGACTTGCTTGGAATACCAGGCTGACTAGCGGAACATGCCGACTTAACAGGCAACACGTTCTAATAGAACGTTATGATGTTATTACATCATAATAAAAATATTTTTAATTACGTACGTAAAACTTGTAAAAATAATCCTAACTCATTATCATTCAAAAAACAGAATTATAGGACCACTTTGTTGTTTATCTGCCTGTCCCTATCTATTTCAAAACCTTTTTTTCGAAGTATAAGCATGAATTGAATTTTCTATACTAAGGTATCTGAAATTTGCCACACAGAAGTCTAATAACACATTTTAAGGAATAAATCAAAAAATATTATATTTTAAATTCGTTTTAAAACTGTACATGTTATACTAACTCCTGAATAATAAAAGTTTGTCACAACATAAAAATTTGCTGTCGCGTGTCGCAGATTTCGGAGAATGTATGGACACTCATTTAATATTTATGCAAAACATATAAATAATAGTACTGAACCCTCCGGACTGGATGCGAGTTCTACTCGCTGCTTGCCCAATTTTTCTTTCAATTTCAACGTTTCGAATATTTTCATGCCGACTTTTTTTTATTTGATTTTTGCCTTTTATCCTTACCAAAAGACAGTAAGCAGAATATGCAGAAAATGCAGAATAATTTCAATGTATAATAAAATATTAATTACTCAACTGGTCTAAACCCCATTCACAAATGATCAGCGGTCACGTTTAAAAATCGGATTTTTACTTCTGCAGTATTAATTCTATACCTACTATTTGTACATAAGTATGCTATTGTGCAAGTATAAATAATTATAGTCTAGTTTTAGTCACGTTTTAGTCAATTGGTGATTACACTTTTTCTATGAGGAATTTCATGTAATTCGAAATTCAAGTTACGTGTTAAGTTCGTGTTCCAATTCACTATGTACATTTACCGAACTTGCTGTATTATGGAAACGCAACGCTACCTAGGTTACACAATATAACTTTTTTTTTAAAGCAGATTTATGGTTAAAAAATAAAAGTAGTTAATTAACAATCATGTTCCAACTAAAAACTTGTTGATCACGATATTTAACATTTTTAACAATTTATTACAGTTAATATATTTATGTTTCGTTTTACGATTTTTTTTAAATTCCTTACGCCTTGTAAAATATCTTGCGAAGTGAATAAAAATTATTTGCTACTTCAATTTACAAATTGAGAGTGGTGGCCAAGCTTAGCCCAATGGCAAAAATCTTACCATCATGCTCGAATACTCTTAAAAATCCTAACTAACATTATAAATGCTAAAGTGAATTTGTTTGTTTGTCACTCAAAAACGGCTAAACGGATTTGAATGAAATTTAACACACAGATAGTTTAACCCTGATTAAGACATTGGGTACTTTTTATCCGGGTACAAACATTTTTTTTGTTCACGCGATCGGAGCCCGGGCACAGTAACATGTAAAGCCTATAACGGGCCTGGGTGGCAAATGCGACTGCTGGAACATGCCAACGAGACAACAGATATACAATTTAAAACACACCGTAACACCATAATTATGAGTTCGTCACGACATTATACTTTACTAAAAGTTCAGGCTGATTATAGGATTTGTACCCATGTCGATTGACAAGGCGCCCAATCATGCTACCACCGAGTCACCCACGCTTCGGAGATATGGTTACACTAGTGAAAGTAAAGGGCCACCTTTAACGCAAGCCGATGCTTTCTCCCGACTTTAATGACCTTAACATTATCATCTGTCATCATTGGTTTTCGCTGTAATTACACTTCTGTAAATATATAATACATAAAGTCTGTTTAATTTAATAAACAAACCTTATAGCCTTAATTAAGTATTATTTATACGAACAAAACGCTTTGCCTCATCGTTTTATGCGAACCAGCAAGGAATGGAATTCACTACTTGTTTTTCCGAAATCGTACAATACGGAAGACTTTATGGAATTAAACTTTTTACTTAATAAACGCGTGCCAATATCAGCTTTATCTTAATTTTTCATTAAGTATGTTATAGTGATACGGAGTCAATTTAGGCCACCATACTAAATTTGAAAGTTTGTATGTTTAGATGTTTGTTATCTACTTAATCACGTAAAAACGGCTGAGGGGATTTAAATGTTTGGCACACATTAGTTTATAACCTACATTAACATACAGGGTACTTTTATTCCGGTTAAATCAATTTTTTGTAGTTCACGCGAGCGGATCCACAGACACAGCTAATTATAACATAAAATTTAATTAAAAAAACTAAATGGCAGAATTTGTAATTTGAGGTTCTGTAAGGGACCTTTTTTAATGCTAGTTAGTGTAGATATACTTTCAGATCACTAAATACATATACACATGTTTCGTTCCTTCCTCCGAGGAGGCAGGAATTAGTTAGCTCGAATTCTAAGGATAGGTATTTAGCTAGATCGTGACTTTTTTGCAATCGCAGCAATTGCCTAAACCGAGGTCCGGCCATTTTGGCACCCTTGAGCAAGTTGTCCTTACTTTCGGGGCTGAGTGCCTTAAGCGCTCTCCCCCAAGTCATGGCGAAGCTGTAAAAGCCGTCTGAAGCTTCAGGTCCCTTATGGCTAACAGTGTAGTCAAGTTAGAAAAAAAAAGATTCAAAATTTTAATCGACTGTTGGAAATAGCGGAAAAACGTGTGCCGGGCCAGCTAGTTTAAAATAAATATTAACAGTATACATATTTCGCTTTTAAATATGAATTTCAAATAAGTAAAGAAATCTGATAATGACCTTGTTAACTATAAAATCCTTCTGTCACACTAACCTTTGCTAGGCGGTGTCAGAAAGTCGGTCGGATAAAAACAAAAGTTGTGATACTAGTTTTTCAAGATAGTCGGGTCAGAGCCAAACCAATAATCCGAGACCCACTCACAAAATAAATAAAATACGTACGTTTTAAAAATAAACTTTCCATGTCGTACAATAAAAAACTCGTTATATTTATTTGTGAAGTTTTGACCGACAAAAATATAGGAATGACTTCCTAAATGATGTTTGACGTACCACCTACTTCTGGATTTTGTGTAATTTCACTAATATATTATATCAAGTCGTATAGTTAAAATCTAGGATTGACGTTATACTTCTTTTGACGCGTTTAGTAGAGGGTAAAACTGAAAGTTGCGCGTTAGTAAGGAAGTTGTTAGCTATCATGGTAAGCAAATTAAAATAATGTTATTTACACAAAGTTAAATTCATTCTACACAATTAAAAAATGAAGGCTTGATGGCTAAAGTTCTTCATGTTGTTGGTAGATAAACGGGATAACATTTTTGAAATTATATTAGCTTTGTTATATAAACTATATAAAGTTATTTAAACCACCGAGAAACTAATTATTTCTGAACAGAGATGCGCCAACCTGCAAAATGCATATTCCGTGTCAAAGGCTTTTAAGTAACCGGACAATAATAATTTGTTGAATATTGACCGATATCAAAATGCGTCACTAAGAAAAGTTTTTCACATGGGATTTCACCATGTGGATAGTTTGTCGCGAGCACATTGAGTACAAATACTACCTTTATTTACCTGCATTCTAAGTAACGAGGTAAAAAGTTACATAAATAACTTTGAATTAAAATATTTTTTCATTAACAGTACAATTATTATTTTCTCATTGTCTACTTGAAATTAAAATACTAAGTTATTTTTTTAATCAGCATTTTTTCAATATAATTTAACCAGAGAACATGTAAATTTGTTAAAAGTATTTTTTAGTAATAATGTTTTTCTCAATAATTTAGTTTGCTATATAATAAGGGTACAATCATCACTATTTGGCATTTATTTAAACTTAGCAAAGCCAGTCGGATCCAGGCAATTTTTTTATAGTAGCACTGGTAGCAGCAATGTTAATACAATATAATGCTGTTTTTAAATAAATCCATCATTTTTTTTATGTTATGACTTTTCTTCGTCTTCCATATACAATAGCTGTGTGCATTCTCCTGTTTTTATATTATACTATATTGGTTAATGTACTAATAATTACAAAATATATTTCGTGTGATGAAACAAATTAAAATTATCTTACCTATGACTCATAGTGTCATTGACCCGCCTTGATTATAAAAACTTCGTGAAGATTGACGTTCCAATACATACCAGAGATACAGTTTGCTTTATCTATGTGTCAAACTTATTGTGACGGGAGGGAAAACACTGTCAACTTGTCCACTGCCAATAACATTAATAGTATCTTATTCGAAAACAAAGAATATACTACTCTCTACCGAGAGTTCGAAAAGAACACGGGAGATGGTTTCTCGTATCATGTTGATATGTTTTCCTCCCTTTGCGATGTCCTCCTTCGTTTACAAATTTCACTTCTACTAAATCGATAAATACACAATAGCTTCCAACCAAAGAGCTATCGACTGTTTACGAGCCAGGATTTGTAACAGGTGCAGTACATTTTACATACTAATTAGCACAGATTTGAGAATGTGCTAATTAGAATATATCAGCTATAGGTAGAATAAGACTGGACCAAAAATGGAGTACACTAGTGTGCGTTGTTGTTTTCTTTGTTATACGAGTTACATTCAGTTAAAGTACACATAACCACAATTCAAATATCAAATACGTCTAAATATTAAATTACAATTTAATAAAACATTACGATTTTGTTAAAATAAACCAGATTTGTTTTGATAACGATTTAGATACTTCTTCGTTCAACTTTAGTTTTTTTTAGTATCGTAGACTTAAATATGCCTAATAAAGCAACGAAATAATATCATTAAAATTAAGTAATACAATGAAAGGTTTCCTGTACCGAATGACAAAAAACGTCTGTCCCTTATCCCAATGGATAAAAAAAATTAAGTCGAGAACCAAAAGCATTTTAAGGGTAAGCTTAATTGAAATAGCAATTATTACAAAATGGATTCGGATTAAGTAAGAGTTAAGTAAAGAACATGAGGTCATCCAACTCAATGTCTTTGTACTGAAATTTAGTTTAAGATCAAGGGCGTGATCTACAGATGTACATTTAAATAACTATTTATTAGTGGTCTCAGTTTCGAATCATAGTGAATTACTAATCTAAATATTCGTTCTCATAAAGTTTATTTTAGAACAAGCTCTCCGGCCCCGGTTTCATCCGTGTTAAATTTGTTTGACCGATTCACGACCGCGCCGTCATCTTATCGTATACTTAAGTAGCCTATCGTTGTTCTCACTTTCCGTACTTGCCTACGGCTTCCTAGATTGCTTAGCGTTCATGGTTACTGCTCCGCACCTTAGGGTTGTAGCGTGAAGTTATATAGCCTTTAATCTTCCTCAATAAATAAGTTATAAAATACAAAGATAAGTTTTTAAATCTGACTGTTAGTTTCAGAGATTAGCACGTTCAAACCTACAAACAATCTCTTAAGCTTTATAATATTCTAGACTATAATATACTAGCAATAATTGACATAACTATAATAATCACAAATTTATATTGACCAATCTTTGGTATAGATTGTTTCAATAACAAAACCTATGTATCTACTTTCAATACTTATTGTAAACAAAGTCTCCCCTACTGCGTCTCTCTGTCTAACTGAACGCGATAATCTCAAAAACTACCGAACGGATTTTCATACGGTTTTCATTAATGGACGGAATGATTCATAAGGAAGATTTGGGTGTATAATTAATTAAATTAAAAGTAAATTGGCTGAAATATATGGATGATTGTTGAAGATGTCGCAAAAATCAAGCCGACTGGGAGCTTTACTAGCGTGCGCCACGTGAACTAATAGAGTGATATGTAACACTCTGCTGCCCGCTCGAAGCCGGGGCAGGTTGCTAGTTATTTATTTAAAAAACTAAGTAAATATTTTTATCTATTTCAGGTTACAACAGCTACTCGCGATGGTGCGTTCAGACGATAGTGTCAGATAACCGCTACAAGATACAGTATGGGTGCCAACATGGGCAAAAACTCGAGCCTGCTCGATGCGCTGCCCACAGCACAGGGCACGCTGCACGTTGTCATGTTGGGACTCGACTCTGCCGGCAAAACCACCGCTCTCTACCGGCTCAAATTCGATCAGTATCTCAACACCGTCCCTACGATCGGTTTCAATTGTGAAAAAGTTAAAGGTACAATCGGTAAATCGAAAGGCGTAAATTTTCTCGTTTGGGACGTCGGTGGACAGGAGAAACTGCGTCCTCTGTGGAAATCATATACGCGATGTACAGACGGTATTATATTTGTGTTGGACTCGGTTGATGTGGAAAGGATGGAAGAAGCCAAAATGGAGTTAATACGTACGGCTAAATCGCCTGACAATACTGGTGTACCAATACTCGTTTTGGCCAATAAACAGGACTTACCCGGTGCAAAAGAGCCCCGAGAATTGGAAAAACTATTAGGTTTACACGAATTAGTTTCGTCGCCCCATGGATCTAGAGACGCCCATGCGTGGCACGTTCAGCCTGCTTGCGCTATCACTGGAGAAGGCCTGCACGAGGGTCTTGAAGCACTTTACGAAATGATACTTAAAAGAAGAAAACTGGCTAAGTTACAGAAAAAACGTGTGAGATAAACAATAATATCCATGCAGTTGATCAATCGTTAAATATAAGTTGTACTGTGTACTATATCGATGGTACATTATCTAATGCAAATGAAGTATTGTATAATGCTCATACAATGGATGATTTTACGTCCGAGTTTAAAACACCAAATATTGTTTTATTTATGTAGATGTATAACGTCTTATGAACTATTCCATCATAATGTTGCTCAAATTATATTGAACATTTTGATGCAAACGAATATTGTAAAATTACATGAAACTACTAGTCATTTTCTTTTGAAAATAGCTAGGTGGTTTAGAATAAAGGTACCTTATAATTTTTAAGTTTGCGCGATTGTCAAAATAATTATATTAATACTCTTGTAATTTCATCAGAATGATAACACTACAATTTATTACACAGCGTTTTACATTCGGATATCAGTGATCGCAAACAAGATAATGAATGATAAAATTAAAAAAAATCACGTATAAAAAACCTTGACCGACGCTAGTAAAAACATGGCTACCACCAGGTAGCGCGTGGTCGTTAACATTCGATTGGCATCTTAACATATGCACGTTCTCGGGCGCAATATAAATCTCTTTATGATGTGTGGCTCACAAAATTTACTGTGGGACCATTAGTGTTACATATAGTTAACTTTAACAAACAATAAGAGAGCATGTATAATTCATATCGGCTTAGATAAAAAATGGACTGTAAAGTTCAGTTTTATATGCAAAATTCTGCATAATAATATTTTCGGTAACCTTACATGGTAACGCCCTGTAACAGTATCTAATTATATGTATCTACACCTCCTTCAATGATTTTAGATACCTTGATTAAGCATATCCATTATTACATCAGAAATAATTTTATAATTTGACATTTCATTGCTAATTTAAGTTAAACACAACAAAGCTACACATATCACTAATTTGTTTGTTTCTTTATAAAATCTGTTACATGATAATTTCTTTCATAAGTAAAGATATCTTCTGGTTATCGTTTAAGAGGCATGGCATGATGTTATAAAATTATTATTTTAGAACAAGTTTGCAATTTTATGCGTGCTTTAATGAAGGGCCAGTATTTTGCTACCTACTGACAACTGCTGTGGCTCTACAAATGTTCACACTATGAATATGATAATTATTTATACCTAGATCGTAATATATGAACGAATATTTTTGTACTCGTAAAACTGATACAAATATTCTGATAATATAGAGTTTTTCAATAAGAACCGGATCGATTTAAAATAAAATAAAAACACATTGATTAATTACAATTATATTATACATATTATCTTTTTTCGAAAGCTTACTCTTTTGCATTATTTATGGAATACCACATCCAAGATCATGTTGAATTGGCGCCCTTTGATATTTTTTATGAGCGGTTTTATAAGGAGGGAGTGTATCCGAACAAGCCAGATACCGTCGAAGATCTAAAAATTAACATAACACGCGTCATCAATGAGATAGAGATGCCATTATGTCAAAAAATGATGTAAAATTCGACTTCTCGTATACACGCTATCATTTGAATGATGTATTCCATAAATAATATCATAGTGTACATACAATTAACTTTTGAAAAAATATGATATAATTGCAATAAACCTATGTGTGTTTAGTTTACTATAAATTTCACCCTGTTCTTATTGAAACCCCCTTAACCAGTCGACGATAAGCTTTTAATAATAAATTATTATCAAACAATACAATCCATTAATCCATCAAAACAGTTCAAGTAAATAGAGACATACTGCGTTAGTTATAAATTATTATGCTCTGAAAATTAAAAACGAAGAAGCTTTAAAATGTCTTAAATAAACTGTAATGCCACGTGTGGTTAATTTATAGCGTTTTAATAGTTATTTATTTATGTACTCGTTATTATAGAGTTATTTATTAAGATTAGGTATCCTATAACGATTGTGGTAATTAATGTAAAGATTTTAACAGTTTGTGTTAATCACATTGTAAATATGTAAATGCCACGTAGATATTCGTGAATACCATGAAACCAAACATTTATGAGTAGAATGTGTAAATTTTGTTACTAGAAAGAAATATTTGTTTTATTCTGTCGATACATTAACTCATAATTTGAATATATTATTGTATTGTTTTATTGATATATAAATAGAGGTTTTTACATATTGAACCCCGTAAATAAAATGTTTTCGATAAATAAAATTGTTTCAATTTACAATATCAGTTAGGAAAATGTTTAGTCCAAAGTGATCTTTTCCTCTTGTGAGATTCTTAAGCTTTGTAAATAATTAGCTGGATCTTCATTATCGTTCCAGTCCGTGAATAAACATAAATACTCTCTTTCAGCTTCAGTGAGTACCGGTAGCTTTGTTCTTTTTACATTACACTGTGAATTACCATGTCTGAATGTTTTACGAGTCGAAGTTAGTTTAATGGCTGGCAAGGCTGGCAAATGGTTTTCTACTGCTGCAGTTGGTTCATAAGCACGTTGCAAAGATCGTTCTAAACGGCAGAAAAGTTGTAATTCTCTCGCAGCTACTTTAGCTCTTCGAAATTTATTACGTTCTAGTTGCAAATTATGTACCACAGCTGCTTTAATTTTCTCACTTTGTATCGAGTCTAATCGTTTACTATAATCCATGTAAAAGATTTCTAAAGCTATAGCCAGTGATAGTATGTCCATATTAATTGGTTTATCCAAATACACCTTTTCGTAACAAAATTCCAAATGTAACTTTAGTTTCAAAACTTCAAATGATCCTACATCACCATAAAAAGAACCGAAGACTAACCTGAAAAATTTGTCCTTTAATTGGGAACATACATCATCATAAAAACTTAAAAGTTTTTCAAAAGATTTTATATTGTTCAAAACGCCGGCAGTGTCCTTTACCATAACATCTTTTAGTTGCTCTATTCTATCCTTTAAAGTTTTTGTGTGCGGTGCCATATGGATAACATGAGTGAAATGATGCAACTGTTGTTTTTCTGTAACGTCAAAAGTCTTCAAAAGGTCGCCTGGATGGGTAAAGTACAACGCTGGTTTAACGAAACCACCATCACATTCTTTTTTCATGTTCTCAAAAATTTGATTGAACGTATCTTCCTCACAAAATATTCCAAAATCAAAACCTTTCGCTTCTATTTCAAGAGATCGAGCAAATCCTCTGTTTTTTAGTCGCCATAAAGGTGGTGACAAGTAATACAGGAATCGACCATATTTCTGTTGATGGCCATACAAATAGTTTAATCCAATCAACCTAGATGTTATAGCAAATTTTTCATTTGCTAAACTATGAAGCTCATCTATTTTTTCAGTAACTTTCAGAATTAATTCGTCACATTTGATTAAAAGTTTCATGGAGTTATGATAGTCATTTGAAATGAAATTGTCGAAATATTTTGTTTGCTCGACGTACTGCTTTACAGCTACTTCGTAGATTTCTTCTTCTTTTCTATGATTTTCCACGATGTTCAGAATGCTGTCTTTTGTGAATCCTAATTTTTGATTCAATCTCATCTGCTGATTAAATATATGTCTTAGTGATTGAAAAGGGGGTGCATAATGGAAAAAAGGTCTACCAGTAACGCAATTAAAAAAATCAAAGTCCACGTCTTTTATCGCATGCACATCGTCTAATGGAATATCTACATGCAACCGTTTACGTAGATCAGCATTAACGATTTTATATATGTCATAAACACTGAGGGCTAAATTCTGTTTATGTTTTACTTGTTCCTGTCTTTTTACATACAATTTATATATCAAGAAGACTCCTTCCTTTGTAAATTTATTAACGCGTAATGGACTGTTATCTGATACCGAATTTACTCGTATTCTCACTGAATCTTCAGACTGTTCTGTTTTTATTTTTTTGTGTGAAATAAACTTGTCACATTTTTTTTGAACTTCTGGGGTCTTAAAACTATGAATTCTTCGTTTCGGTATATCAATGATAACAGAATGTTTATCTGCGTCACTCATATTGAAATCGATAAGTGGGAGCGATATATTTTAAAATGAAATATCTAAGCCACCCAGATAAATTTATTTTTTTATTAGCATAGCATTCATCTGTTTTAGAAATATAAAAGTACAGCAAATGAGTTATTATTTCTGATCCATATGTAAAGATTATTTTTATAATTATGCTAGTAAAAACACACTAATTTAATTACACTTGTACTAGTAACCACAGACCAAAGAATAGTTAAACTTAAATATCACAAAATTACTTCAATGCTATCAATATCTAAGATCTCGTTAAGTAATTTTTGAAAATATAGTTTTTATATAAATATTAATGTTCACTAAATAGTGAAACTTATTCCATAATAATACTTAAAATTAATGCATAGTTGATTTACGTGGCACCCAATTGAAAGCTGGTTTTATATATTCGTAATATTGTGATAAATAAGGGCTAGGATTAATTCCTTCACACCATTCAGTAAAGAGTAAGAGACCATCTCGTTCTTCTTGAGTTAATTTGTATTTTTTAGGCTTCAATTTTATACCACTCTCCAACAATGTTTTCCTCCTTTCCGCAACTAAAAGAGCAAGTGTACTTTTTTTGTCTAAAAACTTCTTCAACACCGGTCGTTTGAATTTAGCAGGAAGTAAAAAGGCTTTATTCATTGCATTTGTCATCTCTCTAAATGCTCTTAATTCCCTCTGAGCTTTGTAAGCATTTTTCATCATTTTTAAGTCCTGAACAAAGAAATCATTCTTTGCTTGTTTGACAATATTAAAATCTAAATAATCAAGACGTAAATTGTAATCTTCATACATAAGTTCTAAAATTTTCATAGGGTCCTGTAAAGTTTGATGGCCTTCCTCGCATTTACCAAATACCTCTTCATAAACATATTCTATGCAAATTTTAAGTTTTAAAATACTGGGACTCGCTACACTATCAAAAAAGAAATCATTAAGTATTCTAAAAAATTTATCTTGTAAATGAGCTTCATTATAATTTTCCCTTCCAATTTCATTATTAATACTGTCTATATAATATTGAAAATAATCAAACTCTTGTTTTGTGGCCTGTTTTAATTGCTTTATACGGTCCTGTAACATCCTAAATGGTGCATCAGTCTTGGAAAGTTGTATCAAATATTCTCTACTCTGTAACTCCATTGTTCTAAATAAATAAATAATTTCTTCAGGCTTTCTAAAATATAATCGAGCAGGAAGCTGAGATTTTAATTCGTTTCTAGCAACCTCAAGCATTTTGTCTATATCGAGACTTTCCACTAAATCATTATCCGTTACAAATTCTCCTGATTCGAACTGGATTGATTGAATTTTTCCACGTAAGGTTTCATCGTGTTGCTGTCGCCATAAGAGAGGCGAGACAAATATTAAAAAACTTCGATACATTTTCAATACGCCTCGAATAGCATCTAATTTAAACAGAATATTATTGACAATGGTAAGAGTAGATACGTACGATAGAAATTCAGAATTTTTCGCAACTAGTTCTGAATATACTTTTTCAGTTTTAGAAACTTTTGTACAGGCTTTTTTATAATCTTCAGTAAGAAATTTTTGAAAATTCTTTATATGATGCTTCAGGGTGTCAACGATACGATCATATTCCATAGATTCCTCAACAATATTCTCTTCTATTTTCATTACCAAGTCACGACGGTAACCAATTTGTTGTCTGTTCATAGCATACGCACGAATATTATTTAAATAAACCTTAATGTCGTCAAAACATCGAAGCGGTCGACCTTCGATAACGGTGTAAAATTCTGGATGTATTTCAACAACAGCTCTTACGTCATCTGAAGGTTCTTCAATAAAAAGTCGTTTTGATATATCCCTCGTTGCTGCTATTTTCAAGTTATCTTTTGAGGCCAATGGCTTGCTTAATTTCTCTTTAGCACCCATCTTCTCTTTTCTATCGCTATACTTTATATATGATAGCAGTTTTTCCGACTTAGGTACAAAAAAAGGCTGGGACTTCTTTTGTTTTACACCATCACTTTTTACAGCGTGTTTGCGATTAGTAAAATACTTTTGTGTATTTGGTACATAGCGTCGTCTAAATATAATGTCCAATGTTTTTACAGGTACCATTGGCTTACGCTCTTTTTGTAAGCACGACATAATGTGGTTTTTATTTTAAAATATAAATTGAAAAAATTATAAATTGATAAAAAATTATAATTTCCAAAACTTCAGTAAAATTTGAAATGTCAAAGCTATGCATCTATTTCATTTTCTAGAAAATTATGATTTTATTGTATGCCAGTCATCCTGTCAGTCAACATCTGTGTTACACATATTCCAGTCGTGTACCTACCTACTCAAGTTTCCGTGTTAATGGTAAGTCAAAACTGGACTTCAACCGTCTATTCAACTTATCCACATCTTTCAAAAGTTTCGATGCTTTTTGAGCTTGTTCTATTTCTTTATAAGTATTTTTGTACGTTTCTATTTCAATGTCTTTTATTTCATCTAAACTGAATGCAGATATATTTAACATTAAACTTTCATATTCCTTTTCTAATGTTATTGCCATGCTGAGTGGACTAAGCTTGGTTTCATTAGGAGCTATTAATTTTTCATAAGAAAATTCGACATAGTTAAAAACTTGTAAAACCATCTCTGATGAAACTAAATACCTTAATTTGTCCTCCAATATTTTACTAAAAATTTGTTTTAACTCAATTTCCTTATCTTCGTCATGTTTTATCACTGCTTCCGTTTCTTGTATCTGTAATTTATACGAATAACTAATGAATATTAATTGAAAATTGCTTGCGATTGAATCGCAGCCCTTTTTTTAGATCTGACTATACTGTTAGCTTTAGGGGTCCTGAAGCCGCTGCGGCATTTACAGCTTCACCGAACTTGTATCGCAGCTCGCTAAAAAGCGCATCATATTGATTCACTTCTGTGTGTTCTGTTTTTGATTTAACCAGTGAAATCCAGCTACTTAATAGCTTTGGCCATATTACATTCATAAGCCGGTATTAGTCTGTAGTTTACTTATTATCAGGTAAAATGCTATCATTTCAACGAGCTAGGATAAAAGTTATTTAATTGTATTTCTAAAAACTAAATATTATTTGAAACCCATTAATTCAATTTGAGTGGTAATTTACAAAGTATATTTATTATTATATAAAGAGAGCAATTCTTGTATATATATATATATATATATATATATATATATATATAATTGTTTCTAAACGGCTCAAACGATTTGGATGAAACTTTGTATTTAGATAATGTTTTAAATTCCAAGTATACCTAGATAAGTTTTTTTTTTTTATTGTAAGACACCGAGCAAAGTTCGGTAGCCCAGATATTTACATTTAATTGTATATAAAAAATAATTACCATTTCTTGTATATGTTCTAATTCTTGACGTAGTAACATTTTGAGGTGATTTAATGAATTTAAAAATTTAATCTTCTCTGAATTTAGTTCTTCGATTGCTAATAAATAATTTAAATTTTGCTTTTCCATCGTACTAAATGCCAATAGTAACTGATCAGGAGTTTGAAAATAAAGTTTGGGAGCTGGCAACTTACTAAATCGCTCAACTATAGACCTTGAATTAACTTCACGAAAAATATTCGCATCTATATAAAACAGTACTGAATATTGAAAATCTTGATCAAAATTATGCTTTTCTTGCCATAAAATTGGTGAAGCTTTATTTAGAAAGCATTGAAACGAGAAAAGGATCATTAAAGTTTCATCAATATATTGCAATTTAGACTTCAACGATGCCATTTCATGGTGTACTTTTTTAGATTCTTCCGTTTGAGTGGCCAAATCCCTAGCCAAAGAATCAGATTTTTTCATAACTGCTATAGTTTTATTATTGTCGTCTGCTAGAAACTTATCAAAACTATTTTGATATTCCTCAAACTGCCTCACTGCTGTTTTATAAATGTCTTTCTCTGTTTCTATTTCTCTATCGATACGCAATAGTTCATCCACAAGAAATCCGTATACCGTTCTTTTCAATGCAATCTCTTTGATGTTTCGTTTATAAGCATGAATAGTACAGTTCGGTCTGATTGGACGATCTTCAACTATAGAAAAGTATGTTGGGTCAATACCCATAATTGTTTTTACGTTACTGTCGTCAATGGATTCCATAGGATGAAGTTTCATTCCGACTATTCTTTTTCTTGTTCCACTTTGAATTTGATTTTTCTTACGGTTACTATGAGACATAACGTTGCAACTAATGTACTTACACTATGCTGTATAATAATAATGATCGAAACAGATCAATATCACTATAGCAACTTAGTGATGACCTGATAAATAATCTCTATGGAGAGTTAAAAGTATATTCACTGTTTTCAGTTGTTTTTTTTTCGTATCTTAGAAATTTAATAATTATTATGTAAAATAGAAAATAGGCACTCATAATGTTATTTAGAGATGGTCATTATACATTATTTTGATCAAGATCTAATATTAGGTCTTTACCTATGAAATTGCCGTTTTGTATGAAAAAATTTAAACGAATTTTTTTCATGTATTTTTTAATTGTATTAATCGAAGTAATCACCCATGCAATCAATGCATCTTTGCCAGCGCAGTGGCAGTTTATTGATGCCCTTCTTAAAGAAATCAGCTGGACGGGAGGCAACAAATTCTTCAAAGGCATTTTGTTCTGCTCTCGGGTATTGAATTTTTTCCCCGCCAAGGAGTTATCCAAATTCTGGAAAAAGTAGTAGTCTGTAGGCGCAAGGTCTGGCGAGTAGGGCGGATGACGGAGAACTTCCAACCCCAGTTCTTGCAACTTGGAGACCGTCTGCTCTTCAGTATGAGGTCGCGCGTTGTCGTGTAGGAGCAGCGGAGACGAGCGATTGACCAATGCTGGTTGGAGATGTGCCAGCTTCTCCATTATTGTGTTCAGTTATTCACAGTACACATCTGCAGTAATGCTCACCCCGTTTGGTAAGAAGCTGTGATGAATCACATCGGCGCTAGACCACCAAACAGTGACCATCACTTTTCTAGGGGTAAGTTTTCGTTTAGGGATTGTTTAGGTGCTGAACCAGGATCCAACCAACTTGCTGAGTGCTTGCGGTTATCAAACAGAAGCCATTTTTCATCGCAAGTAACAATGCGGTTCAAAATTCCTTCATTTGTGTGTCTGTTGAGCAGTGCAAGGCACGTCTTGACGCGTACTTCGCGCTGGCGATCATTGAGTTCGTGGGGCACCCATTTGTCAAGCTTTTTTACCTTGCCAATTTGACGCAAATGGACCAATATTGTTTTGACGCTAACGTCGAAAGCTGCTGCTAATTCAGCCGTAGATTGTGTATCATCAGCTTCCACAATCGCCTTTAATTCGTCATTGTCGACCAAAGTCTTCGGACGACCGCGAGGTTCATTTTTCAGGTCGAAATTCCCAGAACGGAAGCGAGCAAACCAATAACAGGTGGTGCGTTGGTTTGTAGTGTTAGCTCCGTAAACGTCGTTGATGTTGCGTGCCGCTTGTGCCGCGTTGCTGCCACGACGGTACTTATATTCCATAATTACTCGAATTTTTAACGTATCCATGATGACAAAAAAGATTGAAATGCGATGAAAATGTAACACTAATCAATAAACAAATGACTACTTTTGGAAAAAGAATTCCATGTTTTTTAAATAAAATAATTTGAAATTAGAATTCTTAGCCAAACAAAAATCATTTTGATTTGAAATGGCCAGTACTGCAGAACGGCAATTTCATAGGTAAAGACCTATTATTTGTAGGAATGCCTATTTGAAATGAAAAATAAGCGTACCAAGTAAAAAAGGACAAAAAATACAAATAATGTTTTAGATCTAATTAAAAAACACATCTTTAAACAGTACCAGTCTCTTATAAAAGTGATTTTGTTAAGTACCTATTAATTTCTCACTTTGGTAATAATTTTAATGTGAGGGACAGCAAACATAGAAACTACATTGAAAGATTAGATACAGTTCTGTTCAACGTGTATTTATTTATATTATTAAATAAAATGACTAGAAGTTAGAAAACTACGTCTTAATATGAAGCAAAGAATTTTAAAACAGTTTTATATCTATTACAGTTCTAATCACTTGAAGAACTTCCGCTTTCTCGTTCTTCTTTCTCTTCATCTTCTGTTGCCTCCTTTTTAACTAGTTCCCATGGCATTACAGGCAGTGGTTCTACGAACGAATCGTCGATCTTCAACTTATACAGCAACCGAGGTGTAAAATGTGTCGGTAAGGGCCAGACACTCTCTATGCAAGCAAAAGGAATCGATAAGAAAATTAATATTTAGTTTGTTCTTTTGTCAAAAAATATTTTTCTGTTATAAATTATAACAGATTTCTCTGTATTGCCAACCTACACTACTACATTATTACATTAAATTTCTTATAAGTATACTAACTTGTGTATTCTTTTTTTAATTATCATTACCGTTTAAATTTTTGTCTTCATAAAATAGGTAATCGATTTATATGCCAAATTTGATTACAATTCGTCCAAGCGTTACAGTGTGCGTGATTGATGAAGGAACATCCAAACAAGCGTACTTCCAAATTTATATATTTTAACGTTATGAACTAGCTAATGCACCAGATGTTAAGTGAACACTGAAGCCTGAACCTGACTTTGTATTACCAACTTCAAAAGAACCGAAGTCTTAAGGCTAGTCAATAAGTTGCTATCCTTCTCTGCAGCTGTATATACACCGGCTGACCCCAAAACGAGACAAATCAAACGAGAGTTAAGGTGGAAGCATACATTTAACACGTGACTAGACGCGGACAGAAATGGACAGAACTATGCTATAAACCGAGATAGACACCGATGATCGTGCGACGTGTTATATCTGGCCATACAAATTAATACGCTTTGATTTCACTCGTCACGCGTCACGTCTCGTCTTCGCTTGCGTCCCAATGCGTGTTGCCAACCACATCCTTCAGTTCAGAACACAGCAACGCGAGCACTGGTTTTTTGTGATAGAAATAGTTGTTGCAGTTGTTTTTCCACAGCCGAACCTTGCACGAGCTCTACTTCTTTTATGCAATATACATTACTTTATTTAAACAATAACCCGATAATTGCCTATACATGGTAAGTTTAATAAACTCCCGTCACAAGTAACCTTTTCATTGAGACCATTCCAATGAGCCTAAACCTGATATCTCTGCTATAAGTTGGTGAAGAGTTAGGTATCCTGTAGCATTAGGTCATGGTTGCTAAGTTCTTCTAATATCATTGAAGTAACAGAATACATATATTTAAGAACTAGAAAATAGCTGTATGTACTGTTTGTTGCATCGTAACTCCCAAAGGGTTGAACAGATTTTCCTTAATCTTAGCTAAAAACACTCTCCAACAAATAACCTTTAAAAAAAACTGAATGAAAATCGGTTCAGCCTTTTGAGAGCTACGATGCCACAAACACACACATACACACGTTAAACTTTAACACCGCTCTTTTTGCATCAGGGATTTATCTCGATTTAACATAACATACCATCACGCCTGTATTCCCCGAAGGGTTAGGCAGAGGTGTACTAATATACAAGCACAGTTCGCCGAGTATGTTTTTAGGTCCCATGTAATACGTGGCGAGCCTATTGCCATTAATCGTGCACGAAACCAAACTCCGAGCTGCTACTGAGAATTTCATAGGAAAAATCCAATAACACTTTGCTCGACATGGGATTCGAACCCAGAAACTTGCTCATAGCAGTCGCGCTTACGACCACTAGGCTAATTTCGATTTAAGAAGTGCAAAATTAAAATAAATATTATCTCGAATGATTTTTTAATTAAAATACATACCGAAGTAAAAACGGTAGTCATCAACGCGTCTATGCAAATGAACTATATTTCGCAAATCGAGGATATGAGGTGACTGCAGAAGATAATCTAACAATGCAACTTCAGGTAAAGCCTCCATTTTAGGATCCACAGCGCTTAAACCTTGAAATGACAACTGGAAGTAGGTATGTTAACATTATTGAATATTGGAAACAAACTTGTAGCACTCATAGACAATTTAGCAGATGCTATGTCAACTCGCTTTACTTGGCGTAATTATATCTTATCATATACAATCTATTAGCCAATAATCTATTTAAAACATCGATACAAATCATTAGTTCCGTTTTTACGTTAGGACACAATGGTCACGTGCCTCAGGCTCCCAGCTTTAGACGGCCCCCGAATTGACAACATATTAATTTACGTGGAAAAGAAAGAAGCTCAATTTTACTAAGAATTGCTGTTACTAAAAAGTACCAACCAGATCAGATTTCTAAATAATATCGAAACAGTAAACATTTAATTAGCTTAAAAAGACAATTCAATTTTATTAATTGTACCTACCTATAAGTAGATAAAAATTAAACTCGAGTAGTCCCTATTCCTTTGGAAATAAATCAATGAAATTGTGTTTTTAATCATTCTATGTATATGAAGGTGAAATACGGGTAAGTATGAAATTTGTATTCAAATACCACTACGGAGACCACAGACTTTTGATTATTTCAAGCTGATGAAGCTACTAGTGAATTCCAATATATATAGCCAGATGAGATTTTTATTTTTTATTCAATGACGGTTTACTACATTATCTTGATTAAACATACGCTATATATAATATAAAATATTGAAAATAAAAATTTCAAACCATACCTTGTCATCGGCTTTAGCGAAATAACATAACTTAGCAGTTTTATCAAGGCATATGCGCAACTGTTCTATATGTTCCGACAAAGGCCCGTGTACATCTAACTTTCCCACAAGTGACGGTGGCTGCGCTGTTAACGATCGCCATCCTTCAAATAACAACTGAAAATAGATCAAATCTATACAATTAATAAAATTGAACAGTCTGTTTGTAATATCAAAATAACAGCTTTTACTAAACGCATATGAAAGTAATACGGTACATATAACAAAACACCAATTTTTTAATTTTTTTTCTGTCTGTCCGTTTGATCCGGGTAATGTCCGAAACGGTTGGATCGATTTTGACGGGACTTTCACTGGCAGATAGTTAATGTTATTAGGAGTAACATAGGCTATTTTTATTTTAGAAAGAAAATTAGGGTCCCACGATAAAAAAATACTGGTCCTGGTAAAACAATTCTGGGGCTTAAATGACTTACGCTAAGTGAACCATAAGAAATATACCAAATTAAAGTACTACATAATTGTAAATCTTATAAAGACTTACAAATAAGTCTGCAAGAATACTTATATGTCCATCTTCTAAGGATCGCCCTCAATAAGCACTTTTGTCTTTAAAATAACGAACGATAACGATCTATTATAGTTATGATAAAGGTGATAGTCTATGATATAAACACCACACCATCGCCATTGGCAAGAAGTTCATTATCACTCCTCAAAACCTAAATGGTCGCGGACAGTCCTGTTTCAACGATGTTCGTTCCGCTACGGATATAGAATTTGCTACCTGTTCAGATTTTCCCAAAAGACTAGAGTATGAGGTTCTTCAAAAAGTGAGTGATCAAGTTTTAAAAGGGTTGGCAACGTGCATGCGATGCTTCTTTTGATGCAAGCGTCCGCACACCATTTTGCCAGTCTGCTGACTTCTATAACTCTACTGGTCTAGCATTTACATACAAGTGATAGCTTTTTTTTCTGATTTGAAGTTGCAAGTGTCCACAGAATTAGTTTTCAATTACAAATGACTAAGTATAGTATAATAGCATTGTGTAATTCAGATACCTTTTTTAATTAAATTTTAAATGTTTAGTTTTTTGATGAGTATGACTTTGTAAATTTTCCCCATGTGCAATAACTAATACAACTCTAAAAATAGGAATCGCCGTCGGTCTAGTGGTAATAATAATACAAGTCAGGTCATTGCCTCACACGAACTGGGGAACCAATAATGACTAAAAAACCAGCATTCCAACAACGACAACCTTAACAATTTAACAGCCCTAAACGAGCCTTTATTTATCCTAAGCATCATCTTTCTTCGTTCTTTGGTTCAACGATAACCTTAAGTAAAATATAATAATGAGTCTTTATATACATCAGACAAGTTAATTGAAAAAGTATGTGCAAAGAATATACAAGTAATAAGAAATTAAGATCTCTTTCTTTCATTTACGTACATGAAATGTTATTTTGTAAGATATAAAACATATTTTGTTATTCATTTGAAAGGAGAACCTACACTTAGCAACAGGTAAATGTGGCCGGAATAGATTAATGGTAATAATTATATTTTAAATCTCTTTACTAAACTCATTACGAAATTAATTTTAGTATAAGAAAGATAAATTTCTTTGGAATTTTCTCTCTATTAGAGGCCGCCAGACTGGTGATATACAAGGTGTCCAGAAAGGGTATCGGGTATTTGTTTTCGCGCCATATTCGAAACGGGGCGTCTAAAGGGTGCGGGGAGGGGTTCGTGGCGTCCGCCATTTTGTGGAGTTTTAGTCACGATGGGACAGTACTCGGGGACGCATCGCGCATTTTGCGTACGAGCGTATTATCGTAATGGTGATTCAATAGTGACTGCTCAACGTCTCTATCGTGCGGAATATCGTACACGCCACGCGCCAAGTGACGATAGCATTAGGAAATGGATCAGGATGTTCGAGAATACAGGTGCGACAGTTAAAATTCAAAACTGTTCAACTGTTCAAAAAAATTCAAAATGCTGCAGCGATTCAACAACTTTAACAACATACTGTTCAGTGACGAACCAAATTTTCACCTGAATGGTCATGTTAATAAGCAGAATTGTCGGTACTGGGCAGTGGAGAATCCGAGACGAAAGCATGAACGACCCCTGCATAGCCCAAAGGTCGTTGTTTGGGCCGCTATGTCTGCTAAAGGCATAATTGGTCCTTATTTTCATGAAGATCAACGAGGCCGAGCAATTAATGTGAATAGTGACCGTTATTGCGATATGTTGCGAAATTTTTTGGTCCCAGAGTTGCAGGAGTTTGCAGGTTTCAACTCAAGAACGTGGTTCCAGCAAGATGGGGCCACTTGCCATACCTCAAATGACTCAATGGAAGTTGTTAACGAATTATTCCCTAATAAAGTCATTTCGCGAAGGGGTAACATCAACTGGCCTCCCAGAAGCCCCGACCTTAGCCCGCTTGACTATTTTGCATGGGGATACCTTAAAAGTAAGGTTTATCAAACAATCCGACGAATCTAACCCAGTTAAAGCAAAACATCAGGTCAGAAATGGCAGCAATATCGATAGCTATGTGTCAACGTGTTATCGCCAATCTTCGTTTCCGTTTAGAAGAGTGCCAGCAACGTAACGGTCATCATTTGGATAACATCATCTTTTCCAAATAATTCTCCAATCCATATGCTAATAATAAACAATAAACTTTTTTATTGCATACAAATAATTTTTGTTTCATTGAACTTACAAATACCCGATACCCTTTCTGGACACCTTGTACTTCCCTACAGAAGATTGCAGACTAGAGCTGCTAGGGGAAGGGAAGTTTGTTTTTTATGAAGATATCGTGATAATTATATATTTTTGAGATATTTAAGGAGTAAATAAAAAAAAAAAAATACCAAAACCTATCCAGTAGTTTTTGTGTAATGCATGCGCGCACGACAGCAAACCTCTATCATTTTATGATTTAACTTACTGTCTTTATAGAATGATATATCATTAACGTCTTTAAGCGTTTAAACATCTTTCGATTCGGATTAGGTAATGGTTCATCTTCCACAATAACTGTCAACCCTTCCGCAGCAGCCTCCTCAGCAGCGATAACGGCAGCTCGCCAATTCTCTACATCCAACCTGTTCATATCTTCTATCCAATCAATTTCACGTCTTAATAAAAACCTCAATTGCCGATGTACTGTATCCTCTGAGCCCTGCAACAAATCTATCTTAATACATGGACTCATAAAAACTTACCTAATAAACTAGACGGAAACCCAGTTATTATTGACCTATTAGTAAGGGGAAGATAATTAAAACTATTCTTAGTTATTAAACACATTTTATTTAATTATTTTAATTATTTAGAAAGGCTTACAGACTAATATAACAATAAAAATCACACATACATTAGCAGATAAGAAGTTATACGTCTTTAGTAATGAGATAAAAGCTCAAATAGAGAGCGCTATGCTCAAAGTTTCTCTGCGTGATCGAGTCAGAATTGAGGAAATCCGCAGAAGAATCAAAGTCACCGATAGAGCTCTAAGAATAGCTAGCCGTAAGAGGCAGTGGGCGGGGCACGTAGCTCGTAAAATGTATGTTCTCGAGTGGCGGCCGCTTACTAGAAGACGCAGCGTGAGCTGTTCCACCACAAGGTAGACTGACAACCTGGTTAAGGTTGCGGGAAGCCGTTGGATTCGAGCAGCTCAGGACCAGTCGTTCAGGGGATCTTTTGATGGAGGCCTTTATACAGCAGTGGACGTTTTTCAGCTGAAATTATGATGATATTAATCATGGTGGCCGAATGGTTAACCAGTGGAATATCCAATCCGATGTCCGCAGATAGAGCCTCGATATATACCTAACAACGAACTTTGCGGAATTAACATTTACAAATATAAAATTAATTATCGGTGGAGGTTATGTAAAACATCTTGAGGAAACCTAAAGTCTCTTGAACAATGTTTTAATGGTATTATTTATAAATTAGTAGCAAAAATTCAGAGCCGTAGTTTCTCGGTGTTTTAAAAACACCTATAAGATGTATATTTTGGCGTAGCTAATTAACGGCCGTTTTCAATAAACTATCTATCCGTTGTTTCGGATACGTTATCTATCCTTTTGTACTATCTTTCGTTTCAATAAACTATTTATGGATAGTATTTGGTATCTACATATATCCATATCCTATAGCTTGGATAAATAAGAGGGAAGCCGATACCTCTTTTAAGTTAAAGATATATTTATTTATAAATTAATCTTTATTGTACACCATTAATTACATACAATCGAACATTAAAATTGTATGATAAGTACAAAGGGCGGCCTTATTGCTGAAATCAATCTCTTCCAGGCAAGATATTACTTATAAACCAATATGTACTAATCGGGGATAGTGATCTCAGATATGTTATTGAAAACGGCCGTAAGCCAGTGCCTTCTTTTCACGGCCGAAATCCAAATACCTACTTTGTTTATTATAGATTAAAGCAACAATACATATAGGTACTGGAAAGGATTACAAAATGAATATTTGCATCCAAAATACTCTGCGATGCAGTGCAGCCTTCCATAAAGTCTTGGTATCCAAGCTTCTCAGAGAAACCAAGAATTACGGATATATATTAATGGGCCTATAATTAGGCCCATTTTTATGTATAGGTATCACACCTAAAATGAAGAAAATCAGCTCCTGGTGGCTGAAAGGAAAGTGCTCCGAAAAATTCCTGGGATATGTCAAGAGAGGTGTTGGAACTTGAAGGATCCGTATGAATGCTGAGATTAAAGAGTTGGTAGCAGAACGCAACATCATCGGTGAAATAAAATCTCATAGACTTCGCTAGCTCCGGCACCTACAGAGAATGAGGGAGGTCGGAGCAGTCAAAAAAGCATACTTGTGACGGCTGATCGGCTCAGATATCGCTGGCGTAACACAGTAGAGACGGATCTAAGTCAGCTTAAAGCCGACAATGGGCAATAAACTGTGCTAACTTTTTTTATTACCCATTCGGGTCTCTGGTATTTTTTGAGATCATTGATAAGAATAATGCCATTACCGCTGGTAGCGGCAGGATTCTCTTTTTAGGCTAAGTGTTAAGGTCATAATGTAATAAACGTGTCATTAATTTCTAATTACCAACCTTATTTTGAATTACTCCAACATTTCATTGTAATAGATCTATGTAATTTGATCTTATTAATTAAAATACTAAATATAATTATCACTTACCTCTATAATATGCAAAAAGTAACTATCATACACAAGTAACAAGCCATTGACGTTAATTTCGCAATAACTGGAGTTCACATCGCGCACAGACTTCTCGAAATGTTTTATAATCTCATCTTTAGGCAACGTATGTTCACCTATGTATATCATTCGAATGGCATAAGCTTTCTAAAAAAACTTTTAAATTTAACCAATAGCATAAATCAAAGATAAAACATATTTCATAACAAAAGCTTACATCGTATTACTAACCAAATTAAGTGATTGAAAGTTCTCTGTTACTACGTCTAATATAGATCTTACGTCGAGGTCTGGCAATAATGTCATTGTACCTTATATTATTAATATTTAGACAATATCAAAATACTCATAAAAACCATATTATTATAAATATAGTCTAAGGAAACTTCATTGTGAATCAAATGTGTAGATTATAATTGTCAATACGTTGTCATAGAAATGAAGGAAAAAAATAGTGACATACATCTATGCTGGTATAGTAATGACTTGGGTAATTACTTACATTCTGTTAGGTAGTTATATTGGGACCAGACTGAAAAGCTGGAAACAGGTTGGGAACAATAGCTGTCACAAATTCGAAAGATTGTACATGCATGTTAAGGGGGAGGGGGGACACTGACGTCATAATGTTACTTCAACGATAGGTACTATTCGCACCAATTCGCACTTACATACAAATAATTCTACTTAAAGAGAGCTATTATTTTTATTTTTTAATAATAGAAAGGTTTTCAATCAAATATAAAAATCATCCCACAAAACTGCCCTTAGCAGTTTGTCTGCAGGATCTATGTTAGTAAATATATATACAGTGTAAACTCTTCATAACGTTATCCTTTATAACGATAAACTCCCTATAACGTTGAAGTGAGCCCAACTTGGTTGGTTTGCGTTAAAATCCACATATTGAAACACTCTTTATAGCGATACGCCATTCTCTATTACGAAGAAATGTGTTAATATTTTTAGACAGTAAATATTTATTATCGGTATTATTGTTTATTATCAGGTAACAAAAGACTTTGAAGCTCGGTTTGAAGGTCGGTCTAGTTTTTGTTATCCTTAATTGCCTTGAACACGTGCAGTATGACGCATTGTTTTTTTCGGAAGTGATGGTCTTCGACCAAGCATACTGGGTAGTGGGTACCTATCGTATTATCAGTCGTAAACCTACTTTGAAACTGTTAACATGGCCAGTTAACGGAAAGCGATTAGTGTTAGATTAGATATGAATAGAATACATAAAATAATACAAAACAAGTACTGTCATAGCAAAAAACTTCAGACAAAGTTATCAGACTATATGTGTAAACAATAATTTACAATCATTTATTATCTAAGACATACATATTAAAAATTCTTGTTAATTAGGTTTTTTTTTTTTTATTACTCCATATAACGATAACTCTCTATAACGACAAAAAATGCTCAGTCCCTTGAGTTTCGTTATAAAGAGTTTACATTGTATATATATACATATATTGGAGAAGATAATCTTTAAAAAAAATATTTAATTTTATAGCACTACTAATATAGCACTTCAACTGCAGTAAAGCTGCAGCCACATGTATACAATTTACATTCCAGTATATCGCGTCTTATAGTAGGTATCTGGAATAAACGTAGTTTAAATAAAAAATTATGTTCCTAATAAGAAATAGCTGATAGGCCTGTCGATGAATATTGCGGCACCGCTCACGTGAGCATCAGATTGCCGTCGCGTCGATCGAAGAGAACACGGGCAAATCATGCTGCCCTCGCTCTCCTACCCACGACGTTCTCTCGAAACAAAAATGCTTATTATGGGTGATCCTTAGAAAATAGACATAATATTATGCTGTTGCAGACTTTTCTGTAGGTCTTTTTAAGATTGGTAGGTATAATACTATAATGTACAGTCGTACAAGATCGTGCGCGACCGTCCTATGTGGCCTACAAACATTAGCGGGGACGAGGTACATCTAGAGGATTCGATCCAGGAACCCAGTCGTATTTCGGGATTGAATTTGGACAAATCCCGGGATTTATTAATTTGGGTTTGCGCCGCCTCGGATTAGAGACAAAACCTTATCAGTTCATAAATCTTATTTTCAAAATAAAAATAAAAGGTATGTAGCGACATCTATCGAGCCACATACGACGCATCCTACATCGCACTATAGAAATTAACTCTTCGATTGAGTGTATATACAAGAACCCGACTACAACCGTTGGGCAGCTGCCCGCCAGACATAACACCCGTCTGGTCGGAGGATCTTCCCTTTTAAATAGTTCTTCTACACTGGTGACCCCGAGCATGAAAGTCAGCGCAACCTTCTTCGCACAGCTACATCGTGACGTCATCATCACTTCCACAAACTTTCGAGCAGCGAGTCATACAGCCAGCCAGCATCCACGGCTACTACCGGGTATCCTGACCACCAGCATGCAGCGGACGCGCGTATTCCTGGTCCTCACCCACAGCCTTCTCAGCGACCTTGGCACAGCACACTGCACTTCGGCCGGTCAGCAAGCAGAGACGCACTTCTCTCCTGGTCGACGCAGCAGCCAGTCACTACGCAGCACTGCAAAACTCCGACTCACTGGAGCATTCTTGCAGCATCACCCTGACTCACTGGGGCATCACCCCGACTCACTGGGGGCATCACCCCGACTCACTGGGGGCATCACCCCGACTCACTGGGGGCATCACCCCGACTCACTGGGGGCATCACCCCGACTCACTGGGGGCATCACCTCGACTCACTGGGGCATCACCGCAGACAGTTCCGACTCACCGTGAACTATGCGGCATCTGGTTCCGACTCACTGGAACATTCCAATGGCCCGGCAAGCATCACAAGATGTATGGACAACTCAACCTGCTATCGACCTCCGGTCTCGGAGGGGAGTGATGTAGCGACATCTACATAGCGACACACAGCGACATCTATCGAGCCACATACGACGCATCCTACATCGCACTATAGAAATTAACTCTTCGATTGAGTGTATATACAAGAACCCGACTACAACCGTTGGGCAGCTGCCCGCCAGACATAACACCCGTCTGGTCGGAGGATCCTCCCTTTTAAATAGTTCTTCTACAGGTACGTAAAGTATCTAACCATTTTAAACCATATATGGTCATTTTAATTAAATGATTGATATTGATCTGTGTAAAAGAATAACGTATGTTACAACGGAAAGCCTAATTAAGTTGATAGTTATTAAGTTTCAAAAAAAGGAGGAATTATATTTTTTTATATTTTTTTATGGATGTTTATTATTATTTTTCGTTGGAAAGGGGATACCTCAAGGGTTGTCCCATTTTAATTTCATTGACATTGGACCTTCGACTTCGAAGATACATTAGGGAACTCTTTAAAATAATTGGATGTTGGTTTTCTTTTTGATAAAAATTTTCTTGTAAGTGAGTTAAGTTGAATTTTAACTTCTTAGGTTTTTTTACTGATTGTTTTGTGAATAAAAAGTAATTAAAAAGCAAATTTTTATATAGTACTCTGACTTTTCATTACCTTTCTGTGTCTACAATCCCGAAATCCCAGGATTGCAAAAAAAAATCCTCTAAGTACACCAAACTATAACGGAGATGGGTTGTGTAGTGGGGAAGAGATACATGTGCAATCCGGGAGTAAACAACTTAAACAAATTGTTTTAAACACTTTATATGTTGTAAGTAATACCTATGAACAAAAAAAAATTTTTTTTCACCCTAAAAAGGGGTTTAAAATATTTTTATTTAGATATACAGTACGCCACTAAAAAAGCGGCATTTTGGTCCCGTGACGTCATCATTCATTTTATATGTCACATGTGACAACTCGCCGAACTCACGCAAGAGGCTTAAACGTTCATATTTCCTGAATGGTGACAAAACGTTTTCTAACTGGCATTGCGTTTCAAATCACGTGACTCGCAGACAAAGTATTAATTTCCCAAATAAATAAACAATTACTTTTTCCAGATTTGTATCGTTTTAGGGTTTTTTTATCTATAAACGAATACCTATTACTCAATAAACTACTTTAATTTTTAAACATACAACCAACTGGTGGATTGCGTGACGTTGGCGCGCAGTCACAGTTCACTAAAGTAAGCAGTATCCTACGTCTTCATACAAACGGCCGAAGCGACGCGACACGACACGTACTTCGAAATCTAGGTAAACTTCGGTACACAATTAAATAGTCCCGAGTGCCCCGCTGTTACGTAATTTATAACTAATGAGAACATTCTATTACCTACTTCCTAGAATTTAAAATTGTTTTTGATTTATTAAACAAAGCAAAAAATATAATTTATTGTACATTCCCTTCTTACTAACTTTTGAAACTAGAAATAAAACCCAACTAGAAATAATTTAAATTCAAACTAGCAAAATTTGCAGTAATACTTACTTATATTCTGTTGAAAACATTATAGACAATTTATTATAGTATTATCAAATAAGTAAGTAGGTAACCCAAGAAACAGTCTGATGGCTGCCATAGTGTGTATTTATCTACCGAGCGCCTGTAGGTACCTAATTATTTCACTGAACACTGCCGAGAGAACTTACTGTTTACTTTAGTTTACTGTCTTAGTGGAGCGATGTAATGGCGCGCTACCCGTCTGTCTCCATAGAACAAACTGTGCATAGGATGGTCGCGCACGAACTTGTACGACTATAATTTGATCTATCTCTGAAGGTTTGCTCAGCGTTGACGTTGAGTTTTATAATTTATAGAAATAGATGTTACATTATCTAACAAAATATAACCTACTACCCGCGCAACTTCGCCTGCGTCACGTAACAGAGAGAAAGAGAAAGGGTGAGGGGGATACTGTAACATAGGACGTGCCACCCGCCTCCCACACCATTCCGCATAATAAAAATGGGCGCGCGGTGCTTGATCATTATTTAAGCGGAGTTATTTTAAAACTGTGATATCTCCTAAGATAAAAGGTAAAGGAAAAAAAGGTTATATTGGGTAAACCTAAAAGATAGACATATGCTATCGTGGACATTTTTTTAGAACCTCTTAAGAGAAACAATTCCATCACACACGATTGTTGCATAACTTTAACCATTTACGCAGCGCACGCAATGGAAGCTCTCAAAAGGCGTAAATTTTCTCCGTTTTTCAACATTTTTCATTGAAGCTCCGCTCCTATTGGTCATACCGTGATGTTATATAGCCTATAGCCTTCCTCGATAAACGTGCCATCCAAAACTAATATATTTTTTCCATTCGAACCAATAGTTCCTGAGATTAGTGCGTTCAGCCAAACAAACAAACTCTTCAGCTTTATAATATTAATATAGATAACCTGGCTATATAACATAGCTACGGTTTTTAAGCCCCATGTATATCAGTTATGTGGCTATCGCTTGAAAATAACATAAACGGACATACAGACAGAGGGACGTTGAGTTTTATAATATGTACAACCATAGAATTATGAACTCGGCGTGTTAGAGTATAGAACCAGAACAACGGTCTCGCCTGTCTTACCACCTATACATGAATTTTTCATGTATGTCTCCCCGACGCCTGTACCTACGCTGACTGTTCACGCGTTTCGTCCAGTGCTTATCTCTGTCAAAATAATACTTTTACGAAGCAAAATGTCTAATTGTGCAGTAAAAACTTGTAAAAACCATTATAGAAAGAAAAACCTGAAATCCAGTGGTATTTCTTTTCATGTGTAAGTACTGATGGAATATTATTACAGTGAGCGGACTTTATTACTCTATGTGTACAACCCTTTGTATTTATGAGTTTTTCTTTCTTAAACAGTCGTACAAGAATAGATCTTCTACTTGCTAGCTAAAACTATTGGTACGATATATTTCAATTTTGAAGCTTAGATACATATCAATACGTAATAATAAAAAATCTTGAAATAACGTTATACATTTATTTGGTTTACATTCTATCTTTACTTCATCACAAATTATGTATACACTATTATTTTTCTAAATGTTGGACTAAGGCCAATCAGTTTATGACCCTAAAAGAACCTTTTCGACTTCCTAATTCCGTTTGTCTTAAATGTAATGACAATATAATTTTTTTGTATCTTCCACTACCACTAAATAGTAGGTAATCGAAAATTGCAACCACAATCATAATTCTCGTCAAATATGAAACTGTTTCTAGAAGCGTCTATTACTGTTAAATTTATGCCATGTTCTGTTTCCTCCAAAGCCATATTGCTTCGATTTAAATTTCTTTTTTGTTTGGTTTTCCATTATTTTCGACGCATCGTAAGAATTAGCCATCGTTACCAAATCCCCAGGAATTTCCTGTAAAAATAATGTATTAATGAATTGAAATGTAATTAAATAATGCAAGCATGGTCTAGGTTCTTGATAGTTCTTCTCGACAATATGGCTATTTCCTTGACTTTCGTAAGTACCGTTTTAGGGTTTACCTACTTTTTTTTTAAATTGTATTAAATACATTCTGTTTGTATTTTGTCAGAATATTTCATAGTAGCATTTATAATACTAACCTGTACTATCTACTACATTGAATAGTACAGCAGCCTGTATGTTGTTAAAATTAAAAAACATTCATTGTGTTATGACCTGTCTTTTCTCATCAGGTAAGAGGCCGGGTGTTGTGGCGACACATAAACAAGGTGCTGCGTTGATGCCTCGCTTAGACTTGATGAGTGTGTTGGTAAATTAAAGATTGTTTGAAAAAACTGATAGTATCATTTGTTTCTTAGTACTGAATGTATAGTGGCCCATCGAGAGATAGCAGTGAAAAAAAAAGAAAGACAAGGTAATCCGTGTGTTCTGCAGCTTGCATAGTTTAGTAACTTGACAAGTAAAAATCATAATCTTTCTTGCAATCTCAAAATGCAAGCCCACATTATGTAGTTCCCTTTGAAAATGAAATATCTATAGTTTATCCAATTGTGCAAAAGTCTATCTATCAATAAATGCTGGCTCCTCTTAAGCATATTCGGCGCCGAGGTGCGAAAGCCATCATGAGTATTTTTTAAGTATTCATTACATTGTTTCCCTAAAATACTGATAATCATACATGTAACACAATTTATCGTGCTTTTGAGTTGGAATATTTTTGAATAATGTCATATTATCATTATTTTTTCATTCTATACCTACATATAATGGTCAAGTTTGTCAATCTATCTTGAGTCTTGGACCCATGGGTTGACTTTAAATATATTATGCTCGCAACTCTGCTTTCGTAGACTACAGTATTATTCAGTGTTGTTGTGGTAGGCTAGTAGATACCTATCAAGACTAATGGCGGTCGGCTTGCGCCCTCTCGGACTCTGCGCCCGGGTTCCTCAAACCCCTTAACACCGGGTAATGAATGAATCAATGTTTAACAAACACTATTTAACGACACGATTCCGTAATAGGCCTTTATATTAATAAAAAATAACGAATTGAAAAATGTTATTGTAAAAATCTTTACTTATGTAAAGATTATAAATTGGAATATAATATGACGTTACCTGTTTCGCTTCTTTCAGGACGTCTATCAAGCCTTTTGCCTGCCGCGCATTATCCTCAGTGAGAATAGTATGTGATATGCCTTTGTTGTCCTGTCGTCCAGTCCGGCCTATCCTGTGTATATAATCTTCAGATGTGTTTGGATAATCGTAGTTTATCACGTGCGTCACTCCATCGACATCTGGAAATGTAAACAAAAATAAAAATATTTCTATAATTCTTCCAGGAAAAAGCGGTTTAAGCAATGGTGGCTCAGTGGTAGTGTGGACAGACACTGCGTCGATCGATGTGACTTCGAATCCCAGCAATGAGCCCGAGCTTTTGATGAAAGACATGGCATATGGTGGTACAGGGCATTGGCTAATCCGGGAGTTATCAACTTTTGGAAAATTGTTTTAAACACTTTATATGGACCGTTTATTTTGAAAGTGGTGTAAGTCCATTTTTGAGAAAAATGAGCTATCACGTAATTCATGCTCAATTTAATGTAATTTTTTTATATATAACTAGTCCGTGTTTAATTTCTCAAAAAATCCCATGTTTTGTACAACTTAAAATTGGTCGGTAAATGAAATTGCAAAATCACCAATTATGAAAGTGGTGTAAGTTAATTTACAGCACATAAATATGTGTTATCGTAGTCTAATTAGCCAAAAACAAATTTATATAAACAAATTAAATGTTGATAAAACAATAGTAACAATGCCAGACCTCATATGATATGCCTGTATTTTTAAATCAACAAATATAGTAACCTTTAATTTTCTCGAAACAAAAGAAAATGGGCTTACACTACTTTCAAAATAAACGGTCCATATGTTGAAAATAATACTTATGAATTTATTTTTTTCATTCATCATAGAAAGTCATTTATAAATATTTTTAAATTGAAATAGAAAAACACGACACGAAAACGAGCCATTATGCTCCCAGATGTCGTCATTCATTTTAAATGTAATTTTGTATGATAACAGTGACAAGTGTGACAACTCACGCAAGAGTCTAATATTAATATTTCATGAATGTTGACATCACGTTTTTAATCGGCATTTCAAATCACATGAATCACACACAAAAAATACTCAGTTTCCAAAACCCTTACAAAAAAAAACCCTTACCTTTTACACCTACTAACATTTATCTCTGCATCACCTAATGGTTGACTGGCAGAGAATGCCTTAGGCATTAAGTCCGCCATTGCGTATTTAACGCATAATGTGTAAATAAATAAATAAATAAAATTAGATTGTTTTAGACTCTTTATCTATCGACCAATATTACACAATAATTTAGTTTAATTTTTAAACATACAGTCAACTAGTGGTTTTTCTTAAGTAAAAAAAATGTCACCAAGCACCTCTGTGGTTGTATTCTAGCAGCTGCACTTCCTCCCACTTGGCTTAGCTTACCATCTTAAGCCCATTGTCACTAAATGTCAGATGAGATTGATTGTCATGACCCTTTGAGTTTTAAAAATAAAATATTATAAACAAGAAACAACTCATACATGATTTTGGAACTTACCCAATCCTCTGGCTGCAACATCTGTCGCCACAAGAATGTTAGTTGTGCCAGTTTTAAATTTATTTATAATTAAATCCCTTTGAAATTGTGTTCTGTCACCATGTATTCCCATAGCTGGCCATCCATTTTGTCGAAGCATGTGTGTCAGGAAATCAACTGAACTTTTTGTATTTGAGAATATCAAAATTTTTCCCAAACCTTCACTTAATACTTCATGCATGATCTCTTTAAGTCTGAAAAATTAGTTTAAGTTCAATTAATTCTACATGAATTACAACAGATAAGATGCTCTTGTGTATTAATAAATATAAATTTTGTTTCTCTAAACCATTTATCTGATTATGTACAATGAAACTTTGGTGAATTGTTATGCCGGATCCACACGTTTGCCACTTGCCCCAAACTTCAAACCTCCACAAATGCTTGTATAAAATAAGCAAGCCAAACATCAGTGTTCACATATTTGTGAGTTTGCTAGTGTGTTTTGGATAAGCAAGCATGACGAAAGTTGACCTTCTTTTAGTTATAACATTTGGTTTAACCTATTTTTATAGTAAAAAGAAGAAAAATTAAATGAGGAAAATAATAGGATACGAAAAATTTGGCAATGAAGATAGTTAAAAATCCACAGAAACTATACCAGTATTTCAGTTATTTATTGATTATTTAGTTTGCATATGTGATATTAACTCCTTATAATGTGGATGCATCACAAACAATTACTTCAAGCTCATTTGATTTGTGCATCAAATACTGACTTCACTCCAGTGGAAAGCAAATGCAAACTTTCACAAGCCAAGCCATACACTCTTATCCTCATGTTTGAATTTGTTAATGTTTGCAGATGTTCGGCAACAGTATGAATTGCGCTTTACACACACTCTTGAAGGTTGCTGTTTAGTACAACCAGTTTACAACAGAGGACTTGCAAATAATTTCATCTGCATAACAGGAAGGAAGTCCCGAGCAAAAGCTAGTAATCCATAAAAATAAATTATGTCACAGTTTCTGCTTGATGAATCAGTTACTTTAATCTATCCTAATCCTTCACTATACATATAATGTTTATAATCCAAAAATAAGAAAAGATTAACTTATATTTCTAGAGTCTAGTATGAGTTATAATAGTTTTCTTATTTATATTTTATTTCTGAAAACCATCGACAATGTTTTGTTTTCTGGACTCACAAATTTAACTTCTGTGCAATTTCCATTAGGAGAACTGCAAGAAGACATATTAAAGAAAAAAATGTCTTTAATTGTATAACTAAATAATAACTGCTCATTAGCCTAGTGGTCATAAGCGTGACTGCTATGAGCGAAGTCCTGGGTTTGAATCTCAGGTCGAGTAAAGTGTTATTGGGTTTTTCCTATGAAATTCTTAGTAGCAGCTTGGAGTTTGGTATTGTGGCCGATTAATGGTAATAAGCTCACCCCCTATTATATGGGACCTAAAAACATACTCAACAAACTGTGGGTGTACACCTCTAGATTAGTACACCTCTGCCTAACCCTTCGGCAAAACAGGCCTAATGGTATGTCATGATGGTATATATTCAAAAACTATGTGAACACACATATTAGACTACTAGATAAAAATTTCTTATGGTGTACAATAATTTTAATGTACTCACTTGCTAATTTTGTCATTTTGATGACAAATATGCACATTTTGTATAATATTATGATTTGCTGATAATTCTGTTGAACCAACATTCACTTGTACAAATTCACCCAAATAATCCTTTGCCAAATGGCGCACTTCTTTTGGCCAAGTAGCTGAGAACATTAAAATCTGCCTCTCCAGGGGAACACCCTCCAAAGCCTCTCTTATTTGAGGCTCAAAGCCCATATCTAACATTCTATCTGCCTCATCTAATACTACATATGTACATCTATTAAGTGTTGTTATTCTACTGGCAAGGAAATCATTCAATCTTCCAGGAGTTGCAATAATAATATCAACCCCTGCTTTTAACTGTTCTGCTTGATAAGTTCTACTAGCTCCTCCATATATGCAAGCACATCGGATGTTTAAAAGCCTTTCAAAATCTTTTGCCACTTGTTCAATTTGGCGTGCCAACTCTCTTGTTGGAGCAAGAACAACTGCAACAGGACCTAAACCTTTTCTTATTGACTTTTCTTTTACATGTACAATAGCTGGTAAAATGTATGCCAGAGTCTTCCCTGTACCTGTTTGTGCTATCCCAACAAAATTCTGACCACTCATAGCTATAGGCCATCCTTGGGACTGTATCACAGTTGGTTTGGCAAAATTTTGCTTTTTAAGATAATTTTTTATGTATTCAGGAAAGTCGCTATTGTCAATATCTATGTATGGACTGGGTATATCTTTACCAATTACTGTAATGCTATGTTCGTTACGATAGTCATCAATTTCTGTTTGTTGCGCAGATTTCACTGAGTAAAATTTTTGATTATAAATCCGTGTAAGATCGGAGTATCTCGCAATTTGTTGCCGAATTAGTGTTGAATAGATTATTCTGCTGTTTACAGTATTTACTGAAGCAATATCGATAGACAACTGTTTTAAACTTTGTGTTAACCTGAAAAATACCAAATGATGATGTAAATTTTAATGACATTTTCTATTGCGCTAAAGGTTAGCTGTAAAGAAATTCTAATTTCTCAAATGGTAAGAACGAAATTACGTACACATGTTAAATGTTTAAGGTTATATTTATAAGTTTTTTGTAATCGGTTTATGTTTTACTCATAAAATGTCTGTATTACGTCTATTACATACTTACAGTTTAGATAAATATTGTCGCTCGAAGAGTCGAGCTGCTACGTTTAAAGCCATAATTATGTTTTTATTTATACCCTTTATTTATAACTACGTACAAATTATGAAATTAATCACTTTTTTTACATACAGTTTTACTAGCGGTGGGCGATTAAGAGATGTACTAATGTAATCATTCGATTATGAAGATAATTTCGAATTATTTCAATTATAGCCATTAACAGAGATAAATGCCATTAATTATTACTATTATTATTCCATGATGAGTGATCATTCATAATCAAAGTTATAGTAAGACAACCCGGCCCTAGTACTTCCAGACGCCATGATATACGACTCCTGTTTAGGTACTATGATTACTTTATGTAGGTTGTATATGCATAGTTTGTTAGTTCTATTCTTGAATTTGACAGGGAATAAAAAGAAGAGCTCTAGCTAGCACGTCGTTTGATGTCTTTTAAAATGACTGTCGTGTTTTCTGATTATTTTATATAATAGACTAACTTACGAATGTATAATACATTGTGGTGGTTGAATAAACGCTTCAACTATCTGCCGACTATATTATTTATAAGACTGAGCTAGCTTGGCGAAAAAGTACTATTAGTAATTGCTAACGCTAGGTTACTATGTAATTTGATAAAATTAGTAATTACTGCGACCGAAAAACTTTTTTCTCTACCTAATTGTTATATATGTTCTGTAAAAAAAAACTTTGTTTACGACTGCACAGCCTTTTTTTTAGCTTTCCACTCTCGCACTCCTCTGGGTAATCCATCAAAACGAATTATCTCGATTATATAAATAATTAATAATCAAATATATCGATTAAGTAAATCATTCATAATCGACTACTTCAAAGTTATACACCTAAAAAAATTTTAATACATTAAATATAATATATAAATGTACTGTACATATCTATGGTTAAGTGTCACATTGACGACTATCTGATTGTCATGATTCAAATAAATAACTATGTTTAATTCTTTGCTGAATAAACCCAAGATTTAGTTGGTATTTCTCTCTTTTATCAATTTATTCAGCAAAATTAAATAACTAACTAACAAGATGACAAATGAAGATAAAATAAATTTAAATACAATGTCTCGATATCTTCGTCCCGAACGTTTTGACGTCGAACCGAGTACAACGGCAGCGGATTTAAAATGGGTACATTGGAGATCTACATTTACAAATTTTATCGCTGAAGAAGGTACCTACTGGAGTTACTGATACAATAAAATTAAAACTTTTAATTAATCACTTAGCACCGTGCGTATATTCTTTCATTATTTCGTGTATAACATACAAAGAATCGATTGAATGTCTTGATAAAATATACGTAAAGCCTAAAAATGAAATTTACGCACGTCATGTTCTAGCTACAAGGAAACAACAAACGGAAGAGTCTATATCGGAGTACGTGCGTGTATTAAAACAACTAGCGCTAGACTGTATTTTCAAGACGTCAAGGCTGAAATCTACAAACAAGAGTTTATTCGTGATGCATTTATTTCCGGAATCTATTCGCAGAAAATTCGCCAAAGATTATTAGAAAACAATACCCTAAATTTGGATAATGCATTAAATCAAGCTCTTACTCTGGAATCAGCGGAAAATAATGCTCAAGCCTATGAAACACCTATATCTTACCTAAACGCTCTTGAACCTAAAGAAAATACTAAATTTAAGAATCTCGAGGTTACATTGAGGTCACCGGAACCAAGTTCTACAGCAGCTTCGTTTCAACGTGGTAAATGGCGTTGTTTCTTTTGCGGCGGGAATGCTCCTCATCGGAGAGCAAAATGTCCTGCCTATAACAGCATTTGTCAACTTTGTTCTAAGAAAGGCCATTTTGCTAGGGTTTGTCGGTCCCGTAAACCAGTCCTTAATTATATTACTCATGATGCTAATTCAGTCAATATAGCAGGTATAGTCGGTATTTCTGCGGCTTCCCCAGCGAGTCTTCAAAAGGCCACTGTCCCTATTTTTATAAACCATGTACGTGCTAACGCCCTTATAGATACAGGAAGCTTGGTCAGCTTCATTGACGAAAAGTTAGTACAGATTATGAAACTAAAGAAGAAAATTATCAATCAAACTATCAGTCTGGCTTCATTGAGTCACGTATTTTTCGTAAATGGGTTATGCCACGTAAATATCAAACTTGATAAACATATTTATAAACATCATCCACTCCTTGTCGTCAATAATTTATGCGCAGATATTATTATTGGTCACGATATACTTCAAAATCATCAGTCGATAGAAATGGGATTCGGAGGAAATAGAGAACCTCTACGTATATGCAACGTAATGCAAGCGTCTATATCACCAGCTTCCATTTTTAGTAATTTATCACCGAATATAAAGCCGATTTCAACTAAGTTAAAAAATTTTCTGAAGCAGATGAGAAGTTTATAAAAGAAGAAATTACAAAGTTGTTGGATGATGGCGTTATTGAACCAAGCATTTCTCCATTCTGCAATTGAGAAGGAAGCATGCGCTATAGTTGAATCTTTAAGAAAATGGCGACACTATTTAATAGGAAGACATTTTTTATTAATTACTGACCAACAGTCTGTTTCATTTATGTTTAATCAAAAGCATTCGAGTAAAATAAAGAATGAGAAGATTGAAAGGTGGCGAATAGATCTCTCATGTTATAAGTATGATATTATGTACAGACCAGGAAAGGAAAATACTGCAGCTGATGCATTATCTAGAATATCTGCTAGTCTTAACCCTAACAGACTGCGAGACTTGCATAACTTATTGTGTCATCCTGGAATTGTTCGAATGATGCATTGGATAAGATCTAAAAACCTTCCGTATTCTCTTAAAATGTCAAATCCATGACTGCCACTTGTCCAGTTTGTTCACAAATTAAGCCTAGATTTGCCAAAGTTGGAGGTAAATTAATTAAAGCAACAGAACCTTTTCAGCGATTAAACATAGATTTCAAAGGGCCGATACCATCTAAAACATCAAACAAATACATACTAACAATAATTGACGAATATTCTAGATTTCCTTTTGCATATGTTTGTAAAGATCTTTCTGCACAAACTGTTATAAAATCACTAAAAGATCTGTTCTTCATGTTTGGTGCTCCTGCCTATATACATTCTGACAGAGGCACTGCGTTCATGTCAAATGAATTAAAGCATTTCCTAGATAATTATGGAGTTTCTACTAGTAAGACAACACCCTACAATCCTGCAGGCAATGGTCAAATTGAACGTCTAAACGGGACACTATGGAGGACGATACAGCACTGCCTTTTGTCCAATGGAATGGATACGATGGACTGGGAACAGGTTTTACCTGTGGCATTACACTCCATACGATCACTATTATGCACGGCAACTAATGAAACACCTCATGAGCGAATGTTTCGACACTCTCGACGTTCACCTACTGGAAGCTCTACCCCGAGCTGGTTACTGACTCCTGGTCCTGTACTTTTAAAAAGAAATGTGAGGACATCTAATTATGATCCTTTAGTAGATGAAGTAGAATTACTTCAAGGTAATCCTAATTATTCATATATTTGTTTGCCAGATGGGCGAGAAACCACGGTATCTAACAGGCAATTGGCACCCTGTCCCATCGAAACTTATGTAGAAAATGATCCTGCACCTGATTCAGAGTCTCAGCTTAATCAAGAGCCTGAGAGTGGAACTGAACTAAACGAGCCTGACTTATCAATTCGTCGCTCGATACGAGAAAGGAGAATACCACGTTGTCTTCAGGATTACGTTTTAGAGTGAGACAGAACTAAGATCACCCAGGGGAGAATGTACTGTACATATCTATGGTTAAGTGTCACATTGACGACTATCTGATTGTCATGATTCAATTATATAACTATGTATAATTCTTTGCTGAATAAAGCCAAGATTTAGTTGGTATTTCTCTCTTTTATCAATACTATATCTATGAATGTGAAAAATACGATAAACAAGAATTAATTAATAATATGTATATTAATTTACAATGCCATTTTTAATCAATTATTGTTAAAATTAAAAATATCAATTATTGGAAAATCGTTTTTTTTTTTACTGTCGATTTTTTGTTGATGGTTCTAACATAATATTTTTTGTGACATTAGGTACCTATTCAATCGCTCTTCTTCCTAATTTAGCAACTAGTCCTCTACTCCTCTTTAGTGTCCTGTCTTAAGGTACTTGGTGCTTGCTTATAAGAAGCGGGTACTCAGTAACTCGGTACTGTACAGTGCGGGTATAACAGCCCCTTATCTTAGGCGCTTACACATAAGGGCTTTAGTAAAAGGCGCGGGCGCCACCGCTGCTCCGCGCCGCATGATTGCTACATCACTGTACCATTTTCGTAATACATTGCTAGTTACGAAAATTATTTGTGTAGGAATAATGAACATATTGAGTGTTAGTGTTTGCATTTAATAGGTATATCTAATAATTTGATATACATCCGAAGATAATCACAAAACTTACTCTCATCTTTTCGTAGATCTTTATAAAATGTATGGAATCCACCTTGTTCTCTTTGCATCAAAATAGGATGAACCCCTAAGCGCTTTGACTTCTTACTTTTATTTAGCCATTTATTTACATATAATACTCAAACACTACCTCCTATTTTAGTTAAATTCATCACATTCATTATGCCTACACGTATGATGTTCATAGGTAGCAATGTATTAGGTACTAGAAGTGTAGTGATAGACAAATCAAGCGGCGGCGGCGCGGCGTGGCAGCGGGTTGTGTATACAGTATACACATAGCGCGGTATCCGCATATCCGCGGTGCAGTCTACATAAGCCCTAAAGAAACAGATTGAATTTCAAGTCCGGTGAAGCTGTAAAAGCTGTCAGAGGCTCCAGGGCCCCAAAGGCTAACAGTATATATAGTCAGTTCTAAAAAGGATTGAATCTCGACCAAGTCCGGTGAAGCTGTCAAAGCCGCAGCGGCTTTAGGGGCCCTAAGGCTAACAGTGTAGTCAGTTCTTAAAAAAAAAAGGATTGAATCTAACATCTTCACTGACCCGCTTGACCAAATCGAAACAGCAAACGCGTTCTATTCAACCGCCTCTCCAAGCAGAGCGAGCCACCGCCCACGCCCGCGTAACCATCGTTCTCTCCGCAGAGGACGGCCGGTCAACTTCGCTCCCGCACACCCGTCACGTACCCTCTCTAGCGGCAACCCAAGCCTAGGTCCGTTCCTCGGTGTGAAGCCCTTGGGTCAGGCAGCCGCCCGCCCGCGCGATACAAGTGACACTAAACGTGCAACATTTAGCTACCCCCACATACAACATTACACACGTATGAACACACGCACGTGTACACCACACAGGTACATAGGTTCTGTAAGGGACCTTTTTTTTTCTTTTTTGAGCTAGTTAGTGTAGAAAACCATTCCGATCACTGAATACACATACGCATGGCTACCTCCTTCCTCCCAGGAGGAGGGGAACGTGCATATGAGTAAATATTAGTTAGCTCGAATTTGTAGTAGGGAATTAGTTAGATCGCGACCTTTTCGCATTCGCGACGACCACCCGAGCCGAGGTTCGGTCATTCTAGCACCCTCGTGCGAGTCGTCAAAAACTTTCGCGGCTGAGTGCCCTAAGCGCTCGCCCCCAAGTTCGGTTAAGCTGTAAAAGTCGCAGCGGCTCTGTTTTTTGGATAGGGCCCCTAAGGCTAACAGTGTAGTCAGTTCAAAAAAAAAAAAAGATTGAATCTTGTCGGTACCGACTACCTGGACGGAATCCTACGGGTTTCAGCATTTGCCGGTGTAGGGTGTTTACTAAAAAAATGGAAATGGATAACAAAGTTTAGATAGGCCTGGTGTTTAATAATTAATAATAAAAGGTATGTTTTATACAGAAATATAATTAATAAATGTTGGAAGATTAGAAATGAAACAGGATGGTAAGTAGATTAAATAAAATAAAAATATTTTCATCAACTCCCATTTATTTATTTAGTATATTATTCTTATACAACAGTCGGTTATGTATGAATTATTGTACAAAGAATAATTCTGACTTCTTTAACTATATTTGAATGTGGACTCGGCCTTTGATAGTGCCATCTTTTAGATTTTTTATTTTATTTAATACGTATTTCAGTAAATGCTTCTTAAATGACATCCTACTATAATCATAAAACTAGTCTTCATCAAACTTTGTCTTTTAGAAATAAATGTTCATAGGATTCATATTTCTTTCTTTCACTATTAATATTAGAAACACCAACAGTTCTCATTTTATATTTTAAAATAAACACTTTCGATAAATAACGAGATAAATTGATAATTCATTAAAAACCCGATACAAGTAAACCGTTTATGGAGACCATTCCAATGAGCCTAAACATGATAAATTTGCTGAGAAGTTAGGTATGCTACAGATTTCCGATGAAGCAGTAACATCAAGTTAAGGTTTTTCTAATGTCATTCAAGTAACAGAATACCAAATCTATACTCAATCAGACCTGTTGAAGATGCTCAACATCTATTTAGGGGCTGATAATCTTCAAACGACTGAACAGATTTTTTAAATCAAAGCCTAGAATACTTTCGATCAAGTCACCTTTCAAACAAATGAAACTAGATCAAAAACACCCCTTTTTTCTGGGAATAAAAATCCTCGTCAAGACGAACTGGAGAACATGATGCTCACTACGGACAGAATAGGGTATATGCATGATTTTTTAAATATTTTTAATCGACGCCTTATATCCGTTACCTACATAATCGTCAAAAAATGACGCTAAATTTTTTTTTATATTTTAGTTTTTAGAAACAGTTAAAAGTGACATGTAGTTTTTATTAATTTACTTAAGTTTTTGACCATTTATTATTTTATATTGGTAGCATTTTGCTTGATGTAGCTTGGTTATTGGTCAAGTTAAACGGATTTATAAATATAAAGCTAAAGCGCAGCTAGTTTATAAATAAATTTGGTGACCAATTAATTTTGACTTTTATTCAACAATAACATTTAGGGATACCATCTGTACCCTTTATATTTCAAACGCATGAAAGGTTTAATATAACACATGAGGACTGCTTGCTTGCTATGCTTGTGCAGGTGTTCAGTAAATCATAATAAAAGAATCCTAGAAATAAAGTTTATTTTATTTATTCCTATTTAATGTAACAAGATAGTGGAATGACAATCATTAGGTTGTACATGAAGAAATATGAATGAGATATTTACATGATCTGCTAATATTTTTAAAAGCAAATCCTCGATAAATACCTAAATGTATTTATGTTCAATAGAATCACAGTAAAAAAAATATCACAGTATGAACATAATACATACTAATTCTGTGCAAATTCCAAAACAATCATCAATAAATTAAACTAGCCACAACTGAAATAAACTAACACTTCACACAAGTATTCATATGAGGTTTGCTCCTAATTGTTAGAATTCATACTATAATATTTAGTCACATTAATATTCATCAAATCTCTGATGGCCGCCTCCTCCTTTGCCGAAATTATTGCTACCGCGCTTGAAAGATCCACCACCACGTCCACCGCCGTATCTATTCCTGTTCCATCCACCTCCTCCACCTCCACAGCGATCAGCCATAGATTGCAACTGAGGACTTATCAACTAAAAAGAAAAAAAAATGTATGAAGTAAGTAAGATGTTCTTAAAGGAAGAAAGCAAAAAGTTATTAGACAAATTAGGTAGTAACTAAAAAAGAGTTTGTATGATAAAATGAAACAAAGTAATTTTTATTTTATTATACATGTTACAACATCTGAGGATGGGATCCAGACAAGGCTGTGTGGACACCGAAGGCATGTAGCTGTATTAATCTACCTCATACTTGCATTCATGTTACGCTATAAAAACGTACCCATGCCAAAGGTATGAGGAAAAAGATCTTTTAAAATACTGACTCACCTGATTAGCTTCCTGTAGAACAGAGACAAGATCTTTAGCTTGGCGTGAGTTGGAAGGTGTAAAGAATGCATACGAGGTTCCTTTTGCTTTGGATCTTCCTGTCCTACCAATTCGATGAATGTAATCCTCAGAGGAATTTGGATAATCAAAATTAATCACATATTTGATACCATCCACATCTGTAAAAATGTATTATGTTAGACATGGTGTCAGTAAATTTTTATTAAATCATTACTTTTTTGTTCATAATTATATCTTTGTTATTATAATATAAACACCAAGACCATTATATATTAAATTAAAATAATTAACCATGTTATTGTAACTCAGCTGTATTACTTACATGAATGAGTTACACAGAAAATTGAAAACTGAAAGAATTTGCCTCTCACTGGGAACCCTGGAGTATTTCTTTCATGGGCTTATTACAGGTTAGCTCTCTTTAGAATTGTTATTATCACAGCCCCTTGAAAACTCCATTTTCGGCCGAAACAGAAAACCCTTGACCTCTTGCCAATCTCTCAATCTGTGGTCAAGTTTTTCAACAATGCACAACTGGATTGGATTTAGAGTTATTTAATTGAATGTGTAGTGCATCACCAGGTTTTCTACTCTCAAGTGTATCCGTGATCACGGACAAACCATCAAGCTTTCCGGCCTCGGGTCCAATCATAGTGAAAGGCACTTTTGAGGCACCATAATATTGACGAGTTATTGCATTCTTAAGACAAAATACCACTGTATCAGACTTTGTGTCAGCTATTAATCCAGTTCAGTAACACGCCTTCTAACTTGAGGCAGTAATCAAACAGAACACAATAACTTTCCGCCAGTGCCTCTGAAAGTATAAAAAAATTCAAGTTCATTTAATCATTGAATATAAACAATTATTTTGTTAAAATATAACAAATATCCATTAAAAAAATAATAAAACATCTTACCAAGTCCTCTGGCTGCAACATCTGTTGCTACAAGAATACTAGAACGGCCCTCTTTAAATTGATATAATACTTCATCTCTTTCCTGTTGTGTTTTATCACCATGCATGCACACAGCTGGCCATCCATATCTTTTGATATTTCTGGAAATATTTTCTGCTTTTCTTTTTGTTTCAACAAATATAATAGTCTTTGCACCAGGGTCTTGATTTTGTCCGATCTCTTGAAGTAGTACATTTAATCTGAAATAAATAATATAATCAATAAGATACATAAAAATAACAAGTACACTCTCAAATTACTTAGTGTCAGATCTTCTTAGAGGTAATAATTTAAATTTAATCAAATATTATTCATTAAAATGTAGTATATTCATCATGTTGATAAACTAGATATATCAAAATATTAACTTTATACATACTTGTTTTCTTTTTCATGTTCTTGACAAACATCCACAATTTGAAGGATATTATGATTTGCAGATAGTTGAAGTGATCCAATATTGATTTGAACATAGTCACCTAAATAATCTTCTGCCAGTTTCCTCACTTCTTTAGGCCAAGTTGCAGACCACATAAGAGTTTGCCTGTCGGGGCGTATCTGATCAATAATTTTTCTAATTTGTGGTTCAAAGCCCATGTCCAACATGCGATCAGCTTCATCAAGAACTAGGTAAGTGCATCTTTGTAAATTTGTGGTACCCTTTTCTAAGAAATCAATTAATCTTCCAGGAGTAGCAATGACAATCTCAACACCTCTTTCCAAATCACGGGCTTGTTCCCTTTTAGGAGCACCCCCAAAAACACATGTGTTACGAACATATGAAGTATTGCCAAATTCAGAGGCTACTTGCTGTATTTGTTGAGCAAGTTCTCTAGTTGGAGCAAGAACTAAAGCAATAGGTCCATCACCACGTCGAATGGGGGGCTGATTATTAATATGAACTATAGCAGGTAGAATATAAGCCAAAGTCTTGCCTGAACCTGTTTGAGCTACACCAACCAAATTCTTTCCTGACATTGCAATTGGCCAACCTTGAGCCTGTATAGGGGTAGGCTCTTTATAGCCCATATTTTTTATACCTTGACACACATAATCTGGGAAATTTGCTTCATCAAAATGTTCTATGGAATTAGGTACTTCGACTCCACTAACAGTGATTTCATGTTTGTTTCTATATTCCTCTACATCATATGGTGACCTATCCAAAACGGATTGATGGGGATTATAAAAATCTTTGTTAAACGGTTGGAGTGATAGTGAATCCCAATTTGGGCGCCGCATGTTTTGGCCGCCAGTGAATTCCTTTTTGGACCCGAAGCCGCCACCACTTGAACCTCCAAACCTACCCCCACTTCCTCCGCCTCCATTTCCAAATCTATTCGAACTGTTGCCAAATTTGTTACCTCCCCCGAACTTGGAACCGCCGTTTCCACGGCTATTATTCCAGCTACCAGACCTGAGATAAAATATATTAACCATGATTACACAGGTACTAGAAATATAGCGCATGCGTAAACGTGGCAATAATTATATCGATTTGATTCAACTCATAGCGCAGACGTGAAAATATCGACATCCTCGATTTAACGAAACAAAGGGAGTAAAAACTAATTTTACCATATCTATAACAACGATATTGTACAAATAATTTAAAGAAACAATTTTAAGTGGTTGAACATGCAAGGAAAACAATTATTCTTTATTAAGATTTAAAACTACAAATGGAAAAACGAAAATCGGTAATAAATCATAGCAATATCAGAATTCATAACATTTAAAAACTATACTTACATTTGGAATTGTGGTTTTAAACTGCTGATGTTAACAGTAAATTCAGATTTAACTATGTTCAAGCAGGGTCCGCCTAAAAATAAAATGGACGATGAGCTAAACTTTCACAAGACGTTATATAATAAAGATATTCAAAAACAAATAAGCTACACAGATATTTCTTCGAAATTATAATAAAAAAAACTTCTAATAAAGAGATAAATCTAAAAAATTTAAGATATTTTCCCAACACGATAAAACACAACCAACCTCGACCACTGCCGTAATTTGAAAAGACCACAGAAAAAGGAATTCTGAACGTTTACAGTTTGTACATAGTGTAGCCAGAATCAACGAAATAAAAGTTACGTTTTGTGTCCCGAAAATTTATATTAACCCTGCATAAATTACACATTTATTTATTTATTTTAAAAGCCTCATTATTATTGAGGCAAAATTATCATTTTCAAAAGACTTCAAAAAAAAGAGAACAAATTTCATTGAAACCCATAAACCAATTTCATTAAAAAAATTATTAATTTTTATTTACCTTCGTAATCAAAAAAATCTTGATAATAAGACAATAAATCAATTCATAGCGTTTTTTTAATTTTAATAATAATTATACACTATCTTCAGCATAATATATAAGTTCAAACTTCAATACTTATTGTGTATTGAATTTAATCTATCGATAAGTTATTAATTCGATAATTTTAGAAATTCTCACTTCTTTCAAAAGTCATATTTTTATTTAGGTTTTCAAATAATTGCCACACAAACATAAATTCAAAATATTTGTGTTTATGCATAGGTATTTTACTTTTTGTTTTATTAGTCTAGTTTAACTTAAATCTCAACGATGTACCAAATAAAAATCTTAGAAATTCACGTTGTGTGAGAAACACGTCATCATATCTACTACTATTATAATTAAAGATCATCAATATTATCATTATTTTTTTCATTACTATAAAAATGTATTCATCCTACCACCATAAGCAATTCATCAAAATATTAAATATTATTGCCGAAGAACAGATACCAAAGAGTTTCGAACGATAATCTGGTGTAATAAATGAATATTAATTAAAATAAAATAAATAAATAAATAATTAATATTAATTTAATATAATTATTTTGGTGAATATTTAACAAAATCACGTTGGTTGGAATCTTCAATGTAATTTTAATATAGTTTTATTAATAATGTAGTTAAATGAAACTTGGGTGCCTCACTAATGACATGCTATCTCCTTGAATGTTACATTCTTAACATTACCTAAAAAACGATTAGAATTAACCACAATTAATTCAGTTAAAACACGAGTTTACACTTAATTCCCTTGAAGCACCAAAACCATATTTACGAGAACGAAGAACAATGTCCATCTACTGGATGTGCCTTATTTAATTTGATGGAAACCTAGAAACTATTCATTAATATTATATGTTGGTATTTATAAAATGAAATTATGGGAATTAAATTATAATACGATACCCTACACAAACTTTTACCATTTGCTATAATATAATTAATTTACTGCCATCTCAGATCAAATAAATAAACAAAAAATCTACATTATAAATTTATTTCACCTATGCACTGTGAGGCAAGGCTGACTTCACTGTTTTGATATCAATTTAATCTTTGGTAGGTTAATATATCTGTCTCTATTCTACTGGTTCATAGATATATTATTTTTTGCACTTGTCGTTTTCTGACGTAATATTCTATGGGTATTATGTTTGATTTTAACAGGATATAAAAATATTTATGGAGTTTTTGGCGGAATATTGAAGTGACACGTTGCGGTTTTTATTTTTAAGTCATTATCTTAGGTTTTTGACCCTATATTATGTAATATTGGAGGCGTTTTGCGTGATATAGTATGGTTTTTGTGCATAAGTGAAGTGGATTATAAATATAAGCTGACAGCATTCATTCTGAGATCCCACAAAATCTTGCTAGAAAGTTCTAATAAGGGAACCTTGTTAGGATGCTGAATCGTCATAACACATTATACTATAATTCACTCGATAATGGCAGTAATGGTCTTCATTAAAGATGACCGGTTGCCAAATTAGGAAGAAGAGGAAGAAAAATTATTCATGTACATAGTAATACTTACAAATGATACGTGATCCCTTGACTTTTATAATTTCTGCTAGTATAGTTTGTACAGTATCGTAATCCGTACTCAACATGCTATATTTGACACTGGTGCGGCCGGTCGGCGCGACACTGAAGTTGGGTTGGCTAACTAGCATAGTTTTAACGTGTCACTAATGTGGGGTGCATATAACTTTTCTGCGCCCTTTTACGTAAAATATCATTGAAAATTTCCTTAATTACAGAAGTTACATATTATGTGAAAGGATCAAAAGCAATGAAAAATGTAAGAAATACATATATATCTGGCAATGCTGTTTTTACGTGACGTTCTGAGCAGAGGTTCTGAATCCCACTTTGTTAAAAAATTTTAGAGGTGGGCGATTATGAATGATTTACATACTCGAGACATTCGAGTATGATACATTTAGATAATTGAGTGGGCAATTTTGAATGATGACTCAATTGAGATATGTTCTTATTAAAAATGTAGGGTATAAAGCTAAGAAAAACGGTGGCTCATTAGTAAACATAGTCCTTTACATATGAAAATGCTGTCAATTAATAGCTAATAAATTATTAAATCTTCACTGATCTTTTTGTGAATTTTGACAATCTGAGAGCATAGTTTTAGGAAGATATTTCGTGAAAGTGAGGTTATGTATCGAGTTATCCTAAAAGAGATGATTTTTAAACTGTGATTAATATTATTAGATAAATAATTAGGTTTAATGTAATTAGATATATGCCAGAAAAGTCGTGGTAAATTATTCCTTAATCCAAATATATTAGCGCATAGCGCACTTCAGGGTAGTGTGACTGTGAACGATCCGGGTACGGCACAGCACCGAGCTGCGACGGTCAGCCGACTCATTCACATAATTATCTAACTCGTGTGCCTCGCGTACCATTTTGCTCACGCAAACCATGGCGCATTAACTCGATGCGCCGCGCGCGCCGGTGCGGTATGCTGCACATGAATTATTGAGTTGGCGCAAGTAATTTGGCTGAGTTACCCATGTGTAATACAATACAAAACTTTAAAGCGACACATCGGAAACCGGAGTTGCCCCCCCTCCCCCTTTCCGATCACTAAATGCACATACGCATGTTTCCGTCCTTCCTCCCAGGAGGAGGAAAACATGCATATAAGTATATATTAGTTAGAATTTGTAGGAGTAGGGAAATTAGCCAGATCGCGACCTATTCGCATGCGCGAAGCTGTAAAAGCCGCAGCGGCTTCAGGGCCCCTAAGGCTAACAGCATAGACCAATAACCAGAGGTTATACCTAACAGTATAGTAATACCTAACAGTATAGTAAGATCTAAAAAAAGAAAAGACCGGAGTTGTCAGATGTCAGCACAGACTAAAAATACAATTCAATTAAAAAGTAACTTTAATTGAAATCATGACAACGCTGCTATGGTGGTAGAAGCAGCGGTGCCAAGTATTACTATTGAAACATTTTGCGTTACTTTTGAACTTGTCGCGTTACTAATGCGTTACACAACTCATAATGTAACTTTTGCGTTACGTTTCGTGGTGCATTATAATTATTTGAAGAAAAAAAATACCAGCCAAAAAATTAGGTAAATGGAACGCAGCCAAGTTTGAAATATACTGAAATTTTAACAGGATTTTCCCGAACATATTGTATGTGTTTTAATAATAAAATTATAGACGAGTAAGTTACAGGCAACACATGATTAATGATAGGCAGCCGTCCTTGTAGAATGCTTAAACCAGAGATAGATAACAATTAGCTTAAACTATAAATTAAACTATTGTATTATACAGAGTATTCAATTTTTAGTTGTATGTAAAACTATTCACTTTTGTGCATGTACTACTTTAGTATCAAATCATATAACATTGTTTATATTAACATTGTTCATAAGATAATTTGTTGAAGTGTAACTTCTTTTGGGATGGTGTGAATTGGATTTTATGAAACGAAAAAGAGATAGCTATATATGTATAAATGGGTTCTAGGTTATGGGAGAATAAGATAGAATGCGTTTCTATATTATAGTTTCCTTACCCTTCATGAAAGAGTGAGAGAGAAGTTTCACTTCACAAATTATTTTATTAAAGTACTAGACTTATTTAATAATAATACTTACCTAAGGTTTTTTTGATATTTCGGTAATTTCCTAAAATTTAGTAGGTAAATTTTTGTCGCAATAAAGGTGGGTACCTAAGGCGTTTTTTCTTTGTTTTTATTCCGCACGACGCATCCGCCTAGCCCAAATATCTAGTTCAAATCAAATTCCGTAATTTTCTTCGTGGCTTCGGTTTTATGAAAAACGGTGCTTTTATTGTTTATATCGGTAAATTTCAGTAATTTCTCAATGTGGTCTGGGTTTTTTTGTAAAATTTAATCCAGACTTATAGCTCGCTCTCTTAGTCCCTTACTTACGGAAAAAGGAAAGTCCAAAAACTGAGGTTTTTAAGAAAAACCCAAACCATGCACTATTACTGCAAGCAGCAAGTTTGTCTGTGTGTTTGTTTGCAGTTTTTAAACCTTGTCTACCTTAATTAATTTTGATCTTGGTTGACTGAGTTGATTGGTAAATAAAACTAGGTGAATACTTAGGTACTGAGTGTAGATAAAATAATTGACATTAATATATTCCGTTAATGTTCATTAATATTAATCTATGTAAAGGAAAGGAGGTGAGTACTAATTTGACGTATAAATAAGGATTTAATTGCGTTTTTCCGACAAATATGAGAGTGCGTTACTTTTTGAGCAGTCCTTCCTAAGGTAACTTTTTGTTATCGGGCACGGGCAACACTGGGCTCAAGTCCCAGTATGTCAGCAATCAGATCTAGAGAAATACTTGTTTCGTATATATTATTTCGGAATTATACCAATTAAAACTGACAGTGTTTTTTAAGCTAGTGGATTTATATTACTTTTGATTACAATGTCTATGCAACCTCATAGTAAAAAAAGAGTATGCTACTACTACGACAGTAAGTACTAAGTAATGAAGATTGTTACCCGCCACCTGTAAAAAATCATTTTTCAATTAATAGAATAATATTTTAACTGTGTAATAACACCAACACTATTAGTTTGAATGATTCTTTAATCTACATAATATTTAAATATGTCTTTGTCGAAAACTTTTGATTAAATGTCACGATGTCTTTCTGGGGTAACGTAAGTGATTATTACTCGTGTCATTTCATGGCGTCTGTATCGCATTCTTCACTCTGATTGGCCACATGGGTTTTGTTCAAAAAATAAGGAGGATGGTACAGACTTTTAATCGTCAAGCCGTGAAATGGGCTAAGTAACATATCAATATGAAGTTCAATTTAAATTTATGTGTTATTAAATATTTTTAGGTGACATCGGTAATTACTATTATGGCCAGGGTCATCCTATGAAGCCTCATCGTATACGTATGACACACAATTTGTTGCTTAACTATGGATTATACAGGAAGATGGAAATTTATGTAAGTTTTGGTACATACCAAGAAAGCCCATTATCAATAAATATTTAAACATTTTGAAATCTTAAATGTTATGTCAATGAAAAGCAGATATGCCTTAGTGATCATGGTAATTGATATCCATGATAGGTACCTTTTTTTAAATAACACTATGCAACATATTGTTTTTTTATTTTATTTTGTGTGTAATTCTAATTATGTTTTGTCACCTTAAAATTATTTGAAATATTTAAATAAAATTGTTATATCACATCAAGTATAGTAGTGAAATGCTTTTATTGATTTTACTTAAAATTGTATGAAGTAGTGACATAAGTTGTTATTGTGTAAAAAAAAAAAAAAAATTAACAATTGGCTTTCCTCTTATAGTCAGTAATGGCAGTATCTCTCTGAAGACTCCAACAGTAGTCTGCAAGCATGGCTGGTTCCCATCTGCCCTGATAAAGCTTCTCATACCCTGCAATTTCTTGATAAATTTATTTCACCATATTCATCACTTACTAAACCCATATAATCAATCCGGAAAGAAACTTAATTGGGAGTGTAAGAAATGAATTTTCAACGTCATGTGCATCCAGCATCAGTTCAATTATTTCATGGAAATCTGGTAATTTTTAATTGCGGAAGAAATTTTTTGTGATGTTGACAAAAGCCAACCACGCATTTTTATCAACAGGACTGAGGCTCGATAAAAAAGCGAGTCATTGAGTAATTTTCTTATGTCAGGACCAATGAAAATACCTTTTTTAATTTTCTCCTCAATTAGTGTAGGAAATTTTGTTTTATGAAACTAAAATCCAGCTCTGTTTTTTGGGAAGTAGAAAATCTTTTTGGTACTGGAGAATGTAGTAACAGTATTGAAACTGATGATGCATTAGCATTCCTCACCGAATGTGTTGATTTATTTTTTAAACCATTCACAATTAAATGTATATAACAGTTGTTTATGTGATTTTTGGGTTCACACCACTACATTGGTAAATCAAAAGGCATCTCATTTTAAACAACACACTATAGGCACCCACAATTTGTCTTGATTTTTAATGACAATTTTAAAATAAGCTTCATAGCACTTTTCAAACAGGAGAAATTGGCTGAAAAGATTAATGAATGTTGAAGAAACGAAAGAAGTATGCCAAGATTGTAGCAGGTGGAAAAACGTGGTCTCTGCCTACCCTGTTGGGAAATAGGTGTGATTTATGTATGTATGTATGAGAAATTGGCTTTTTTTCACTTTTAAGGAGTTAATTGACCACAAAATAACAAAGTAAGTTAAGAGAATTAACACAAACAGTAACATAAACAAATTTATGAGTAATTTAAATGTTTTGATGGTTTTTGTACACATCAGTGATATTATTTTATTGCTACCCTGGACCAAGTGTGGAAACTAAATAAAGTAAGATTTCCGTTATTTATGTTTAGGGACATTATATCTAAATATAAATTTTCTGTTGTTTACTACTATACTTAATATGAACTACCACTCGGGATATCAGTGTTTTTTTTTGGTGTTGCATAGTGTAATCTGCTACAACATATTTATAGTAAATCAACTAATATTAAAATAAAAATATTTTAGAGACCTCATAAAGCCACAGCTGATGAAATGACAAAATTTCACTCGGATGACTACATCAGATTTCTACGCTCAATAAGACCTGACAACATGGCAGAATACAACAAGCAAATGCAAAGATGTAAGTATACTAAAGTTGCCTTTTTTTAAACATCTCTTTCCCGAAAAAGAAATTTAAGAACATAGGATTTAGCAGTGGGTGATTATGAGATATACTAACGTAATCATTTGATTATGAAGATATCTTGTTTATAGCCATTAGTGATTACTAATGTTACATTACTAATATCATTAGTTACTAATTTGATAGTATTATGACCTAACAAACTTTTTTTTAACTTCCCACTCTACATTTTTAATAAGTACATATCTCAATTCAGTCATCATTCATAATCGCCCACCTCTAATAGGTTTACCATTACTTTGCTGATATGACATCTTTATTTTAGTGGTTAAATAAATAAGAAATTCTTGATAAAAGTTGAGCGAGTTAACTTGACAGCTAACCTTACTCTAGTTCTGTGGCTATTGTTGGCCCTCCACAATCGAGGTGTCAAGTTAACTCGCTCAACTTGTACATGACAAACTGAACAGAATTTCAATTAACAAAAAGACGTAATAAATGAGTTATTTTAATTCATTCACTATTTTATATTAATATACATCAAGAGACTCATGATTTGCAGAATAATCAAATTTTATGTCATTTGTGAGATTTTTTTGATGGGGCAGTAACGGTAGGTATCTTGACCATTGTAGCTACAGGAAAATTATCTGCGGTGACTGTACTTAACGTTTTGAGACATTTTGACCTTTTGACGGTCAGCAAGAAAATGGGCAATTTACACAAAAACTTTTTTCATGAAAATTTTACTCCAATTAAGTTTGAATGTCAGAAATCTCAAAAAACTTTTTCCATAAATTTCGTAGGGAATTAATGGCGTCGATAGCCTTCAGCAAAAAAAGAGACTCAAACTTCCAAACTGCCAAAACTGATATTTTCTTTATTTGTAACTGAGATTTTAAAATTAGTGATGAAACGATTAATTATTTAGCGATTACGATTCCAATGATGTCGCATAATAATCGACGATTACTTCTGTTTTTTTTTAATGAAACTTACTATTATCAATAAATGAATATAATATTTATTACCATAAACTAAATTCAATTATGTTTGATTAGGAGTTATTAAATAAAATTAAGGAATGAAGCAAAAAGTATATCTAAGTATTTTACATACACTGTCTTTTACTTTAAGTATTACTAGTTCTGATACACGCATGAACAAGTCTTATATTATGAATGATCATTTAAATTATGTTACATTAACAACAGGAATGAATTCTTTTGAAAATAAAAGTTATAAATAATCACTAGATAATCCCAATAATTATCGTCAATTCCGATTAATTGTGAAATGTCGATAATCGTCAATGGTTACACTTAATCGTAATTGTTTCATTACTAATTTAAATATCAGTTTTCATAGGGCATAAGTCACAAAATTAGAATTAGTGTTTGATGTTAATTTGCTAATTTAGCTTTGGACACATTGACAGATGATTCCACATATTTTGCTCTTCTTCTTTGTGGCATTCTATGATTGATGATAACTTCTCTGAAGCTAGAGAAAGCATTGATGAAAATTTGATTTCCAAAAAAGGATGAAACATACTTACTTTAATCTATACAAATAAATAAAATTGATGTGGGTGGCTGAACATAATATCAAATCGTATGAAAGTATAATAATTATGGTATTTATAACAAAAAAACAATTTTTAAAATTGGTGGCTGTCTGTATGTCCTGGCTAATCTCGGAAACGGTTGGACCGATTTTGACGAAACTTTCACTGGCAGATAACTGATGTTTGAAGGGGAGTAACTTAGGATACTTTTATACAAGAAAAATAATTAGAGTTCAGTGCAGATCAAAATTAATTCGGAAAAACTACGGTTTGGGGCGCTTAAATGGCTTACGCTGAGTAAAGATATAGATATATCAAATTAATTACATGAATCGCGTGTGCTCAATTGACATCATTCTTCTGTAGTCCACGTGAGCGCAGCCGCGGGTACAGCTAGTATCTGATAAAATATATTTGAAAATATCTTTACTTTGAAATGTTTTCAGTCAATGTTGGTGAAGATTGTCCAGTATTTGATGGATTATATGAATTCTGTCAACTATCTGCTGGTGGATCAGTAGCTGCTGCTGTGAAGTTAAATAAACAGGTACATAAGACACAACAATATGGCACATTTTAATAATTGCGACCTACTAATAAGTGTACGCAGATTTTACTAGTAACTTATAAGGTAATGCTAGAAGATTGCAAGTTATATGATATTTATTGAGGAAAGTTATAGGTTATATGATATCTTCATGCTAGAGCCCTTTGATCACACTATTTTGTTGAAAAAAAATGCAATTCGCGGGTATTCGAGTTAATCTATTTAGATGGTTTTCGTGTTATGTTACTAACATGTGTCAAACAGTAGTATTAAATGGTTTTACATCTACAATTTGGCTGATTCCCTCGGGGATTCCTAAGGTTCCATGCTAGGACCATTATTATTCAATATTTTTATTAACGATGATGTCGCTAATTGCTTTAAACATAGTAAAATACTTTTATATGCTGATGATTTGAAAATCCTTAGTGTAATCACGGAACCAAATGATACGCTTTCCCTTCAGGCAGATCTGGATAGGTTTTCAATATACTGTGAACTTAATAAGCTTGATTTAAATATTTCCAAATGCTTAACCAATAAAACTTAATTATACTTTTAAAAGCAGTGTACTATCTCCAATTGATAAGGTAAGAAGACTTAGGTGTTATATTTGTTTCCAAATTACATACTTTTGAATCATCATATTGATGCTATTGTAAACAAAGCATCGAAAGCACTTGAATTGGTCATGCGTTTATCATCTGAATTTAAATATATTCAAACTATAAAGATCCTGTATTGTTCTCTTGTCGGTAGTCACCTTGTATACGGCTGTCAAGTATGAAACGCGAATTACAGTACTTACGTCAATTGTATAGAACGGATCCAAAAGATGTTTCTTAGATTCATACAGTACGAAAATAAACGTTATTATTCTATTTCCTTAATTGTAAATACAATAATATTCTTCATCTCCATGAACGCAAACAAATAGCAGATATCACATATCTTTTAAAAATCACTAACGATATAGCAGACTGCACAGAATTGCTAAGTAATATTAATTTGCGATTACCTACTGAGTCTACAACAAACAAGTTACTTTTACACAAGCCGTTAGCAATCAAATTAATATTATTACCAAAACCATATACATTAATCTCTTTCAAACCAGTTTTCTTAAACTTAAGAAAACTCAATCCGCTAGTGGACTACATGTTTAAAAATTAAAGTAAATTATTGAGTAATATTGGTCTATAGATAAAAAGCGGAAAGCAATAGAAATCTAGAAAAAGTAATTGTTTGGAAAATTAATATTAATTGTCTGTGAGTAAAGTGATTTAAAAAGCCCATTAGAAAACGTGACATCATTATTCAGGAAATACAAACGTTGGACTCTCGCGTAAGTTGTCACATTTGTCCCTGTTGTTGTACAAAATTACATATAAAACGGATGGTGAAGTCACGGGACCATAATTCCGCGTTTTTGTGACGAATTTTTATTTAAATCAATAAATATTTTTAAATCACTTTTTATGGTACTTACTTTCAACATATAAAGTGTTTAAAACAATTTTCCATAAGTTGTCAACTCCGGATTCTTTGGCTAAATTTTACCAACCAAAATATAACTAAGCAATATTAATGTATATCTGTGTGAACTTTTAAATGGCTTTCTTTAAGATATTTATGTATATATGTATGTATGTATTTATGTATATATGTGCTAAATAAAAAGCGGAGCAGTAATAATCAACGACAAAAAATCTAAAAAGCAGTAGGCAAACACGGGAAGTGTAAACAGATAAGCTACACGGGTACGTTGGCCGCAGCGCGCTCGAGAGTTGAATAAATTTAACACGCTTGAAACCCACAATTAGTCTATGTAAATAAAATGATTGAGGTTTGCCGTTGTGCGCGCATTACGCAAAAACTACTGTATAGATTATGATAATTTTTTTTTACTCCTTAAAACTTCAAAAATAAAAATGATTACGATATCTTCAGTTAAGCATTACCCATCTACTGTCATCCACGCGAGCGGAGCCGCGGGCACAGCTAGTTATAAAATAAAATTTAATAAATGATTGACAGAATGATGAAAATTCTATTTTCGTCTTTGCTTCTTTACATGAACCTATTTAATATTATCAATTAATTTTCAATGTATTACATTAGACATATTATATTTTAGGCTTCAGAGATATGCATAAACTGGGGAGGTGGTCTTCACCATGCCAAGAAGTCAGAAGCATCCGGCTTTTGCTATGTTAATGATATTGTTCTGGGAATACTTGAGTTACTTAAATATCACCAGAGAGTATTATATATTGATATTGATGTACATCATGGTGATGGAGTAGAAGAAGCCTTCTATACAACTGATAGAGTCATGACAGTCTCTTTTCATAAATATGGAGAATATTTCCCAGGAACAGGTAAGTTTAGAAATGTGTAATTATCACATTTAACTATTTGGTGTAATTTATAAGTGGATATTTTTATTTTAAAGCATAGATAACTCCATATTTGAAACGGTTGAATAGCGCTACAGTCGAGCGTGGTAGGATTTCCAATTTTTTTCGAGCATTCTCGAATAAAAATTTTCTGGAATTGTCTAGATTTCGAGACATTTCTAAAACTTTGAAAAGTTCATAAAAGTGATAAATAAATGCTAAATAAATTTTTGCTTGCTAATAATTATCTATATCAATAAATATTATTTATCAAATCTTTTAAAATTATTTTTGTAACATTATTAACTATAATATAATAAACTTTGAATAATCTTGAGGAAAATATGAATACAGCTTTATTTATTATATAGAAAATAACATTAATTTTAAATAGCAGGAACTAATTTTACAACGAACAAAACAATCTACCTATTTTGAGTATCTATCACTTATTTAGTTATACATAAATAAAGGCTATGACAATCTTCAAATTACAGTATCATATTAGCCTTAAAAACAGAATAATATGTGGTGTGTTATATGCAGTTGTAATGTCTAGTTTGTGATCCAAATGAAACAAACATCGTGTAACGAGTAAAGAGAACTTTCGTAAACTATTTAACTAAAACGGAAGTATGGTTTCCAGGTGATTTACGCGACATCGGTGCTGGTAAAGGTAAATACTACGCCGTGAATATACCATTGCGGGACGGTATGGATGACGAGTCCTACGAGTCAATATTCGTACCTATAATCTCTAAAGTTATGGAAACATTCCAGCCCAGTGCAGTTGTGTTGCAGTGTGGTGCTGATTCACTTACAGGTATCATTTTATTTATAATAGAAACTTGAAGCGAGAAATGAAAGAGTACGAGATACTAGATAGCACTGATATACATGAATGTTACTTATATGTATTTTAGTGTCTCTATTGGTTATAATGTAAATTAAGACCTTTGTCCTTCACTATGGGAATATAATACACATATCGACGTAAAGATACTTCGTTTATTTTGGTAGTACAGAAGCATCAGTTGGTGCTGATATTTGGACATGTCATCATCATATTGGCCCGTTGAAGCTTTAAAAGCCTTCTGAGGGTCCAAGGCCCCTATGACCAACAATATAGTCAAGAACAAAAGTGCTGATATGCTATTAGACGCTTCAAACTCGCGTATAGGTTATATTATAGGCACGATTCTTGATGTGAAACATCTAAATCACATCTGGTCGACTCTTCCTGAGTCAACGGAGTGCTGTATTTAAACTATATGCTTTACTCTGTACTACACACACTCACTAACTTTATGTATATGTTAGTTTATCAGCGTGGTTTCTTATGCTAACATCATAGGATATTCGAGAATATCAGTGCTAGTTTTTTTTTTGGTACTTATTTGCGTGTACGGCAACAGCTCAAGCTGAGGTTTGACTACTATGGCCTTCCGCGCTCACCCCCAAGCCCGGTAAAGCTGTCAAAGACTCTGACGACTCCAGGGCTATTAAAGCTAACAGTATATTTAGTTCGAAAAAAAACCTTATACTAGGTCTCTCATGACGCCTCAGTTTTTTTTTCGTTTTGTTTCTTTTCTGTTACTTATTTTTATATTTTATTGTTTGTTTTAAATAGGGGACAGACTTGGCTGTTTTAATTTAACTGTCCGAGGACATGGACGGTGTGTTGAGTTGGTCAAGAGATTTGGTCTACCATTTCTTTTAGTTGGTGGTGGCGGGTGAGTGTCATAACATTACATTTAATAGTTCCAAACAGGTGATGTTAAAAGGTCCACTGCAGTCTATAACTATAGCCAACTTCAAATAGAACTGCAGTGACTCAATGATAAGTTCTAACTGGATTTCAGCATCATGAGTACTGCTGCTTTGCAACAGAAATATGTGTGGCAGTGTGCTATCCCAATAGAATATCAAATCTTGCACACATTCTGCCACCCATGTAAATGTCTTATCAAATATTGTATAATATTATAAATGTAAATGTAGGTTTGTTTAAATGTTTCAAATGTTACAAATGTTTGTCTATCAATCATACTTAAGGGGATTCTAATGATATTGGGAATAGAAATTGATTATGTTGTGAAATTGAACATGGAACTGTATTTTATTACCTAGAAAAGCAGGCGTGAAACATTTAGGTTAAAAGGTCCACTGCAGTCTATAACTATAGCCAACTTCAAATAGAACTGCAGTGACTCAATGATAAGTTCTAACTGGATTTCAGCATCATGAGTACTGCTGCTTTGCAACAGAAATATGTGTGGCAGTGTGCTATCCCAATAGAATATCAAATCTTGCACACATTCTGCCACCCATGTAAATGTCTTATCAAATATTGTATAATATTATAAATGTAAATGTAGGTTTGTTTAAATGTTTCAAATGTTACAAATGTTTGTCTATCAATCATACTTAAGGGGATTCTAATGATATTGGGAATAGAAATTGATTATGTTGTGAAATTGAACATGGAACTGTATTTTATTACCTAGAAAAGCAGGCGTGAAACATTTAGGTTAAAAGGTCCACTGCAGTCTATAACTATAGGCAACTTCAAATAGAACTGCAGTGACTCAATGATAAGTTCTAACTGGATTTCAGCATCATGAGTACTGCTGCTTTGCAACAGAAATATGTGTGCAGTGTGCTATCCCAATAGAATATCAAATCTTGCACACATTCTGCCACCCATGTAAATGTCTTATCAAATATTGTATAATATTATAAATGTAAATGTAGGTTTGTTTAAATGTTTCAAATGTTACAAATGTTTGTCTATCAATCATACTTAAGGGGATTCTAATGATATTGGGAATAGAAATTGATTATGTTGTGAAATTGAACATGGAACTGTATTTTATTACCTAGAAAAGCAGGCGTGAAACATTTAGGTTAAAAGGTCCACTGCAGTCTATAACTATAGGCAACTTCAAATAGAACTGCAGTGACTCAATGATAAGTTCTAACTGGATTTCAGCATCATGAGTACTGCTGCTTTGCAACAGAAATATGTGTGGCAGTGTGCTATCCCAATAGAATATCAAATCTTGCACACATTCTGCCACCATGTAAATGTCTTATCAAATATTGTATAATATTATAAATGTAAATGTAGGTTTGTTTAAATGTTTCAAATGTTACAAATGTTTGTCTATCAATCATACTTAAGGGGATTCTAATGATATTGGGAATAGAAATTGATTATGTTGTGAAATTGAACATGGAACTGTATTTTATTACCTAGAAAAGCAGGCGTGAAACATTTAGTAATTAAATATATATGTGGAACTTTATACTGTACAAAATGCAATAAGAATGATATATGTAACGCAATGTGAACCATAATGTGTTGTAACATTGATCTCGTATAGAGACCTGCAACTCATCTTTTCGCGCGGCCCTGTTTGCGTGAGCTAGTAAACATGCAGTTTGTGTTTGTATAACAGTGACGCAGCAGTCGTCTTTCGATCGACACGTGTATTTATCGCTATGTTCTACAGGTACGGTCAATAATAAAAATGTCAGGTCTGTCACATAAGCACACAGTTACTGTACCTACACACGCTCTACGCATACATAGGGCCGCGCGCATAATTGAGTTGGAACTGTCTATACTTTAATTTGATGAGTTTTATTATGACTTTTAATTTTTTTACTGTGTAAAATTATAACTCAGTAAAATGAATTTATTTGATTATTATTGAAGGCTAACTTCTTCATGTTGTTGACAAGCTGGATAAAAAAAATTAGTTATTTTTGTTTAGAAACGCCAAAGAAGCATAACTTACGTAAGAACTTATACCCTGCTCATCGTAAGAAGGCTTGCATGATATATCAACAGAACGTAAATTTTTACGTCGTGTAAATTATGATACATAACCTAAAAGCATGTATTTCGTCTATAATTTGTCATTATAAAGCCATTTTGATACTGATAAACGTGATAAAAAGATTTTACACAACAATCATAAATGAATTCCTCTATGTAATGTTTTTTTTTTTGAGAAAATGATTTTTTTTTAATAGTTGTAGCGTTACTTTCTATGTTACTTAAAACTAGGGTAGACCAAAATAATAAAACCAAGGAATCGAAAAATAACTGTATTAGTCATACGAATCGAAAATTGATCGTTTATTTTTCTAATTTAATTTCCACAGCTTTCACACCCTTCAATTGATTTAAAGCATAATCATATTCTCGATTATATTTAGCTCTAAAAAATAATCGATAATCCAAAAAAACAACTTCCAGTTTAAGTTATGCTACATCTCTAAAATAAACATTGAACATGTGTCATGCAAACTTTCTTATTAAAATGTAGATAAAAAATATAATTAATGTCTTACATAGACAATAACTAAAATATATTCTTTATAGATATACAATACGTAATGTATCTCGTTGCTGGACGTATGAAACTTCAGTAGCCCTCGGTGTCGAGATCGCAAATGAACTGCCGTACAACGATTACTTCGAATACTTTGGGCCAGATTTCAAACTTCACATATCACCAAGTAACATGTCGAATCAGAACACGCCCGAATACTTGGAGAAGATAAAGAATAGATTGTTTGAGAACTTAAGGATGTTACCACATGCTCCAGGAGTGCAAGTATGTTTTCTTACTTTTATGTATGTACTGTTACATGCATTATTTTTCATTTCATTAATGTTCTCAACCTTAAACCGATATCTACGATTTAGCCTATTATTGTATTGTAAGGTATTTATATATACTAACGGTCGCCCAATGATCGAAATTCGACCAGCGACTTTTTAATAATAGACCATTTTCTGTTTGACATTTGCAGTATGAACCTAAACAATGAATATTATGTCACTTGCTGTTACTTTTCATTGAGTGACAATGTCAATATTTTGGGGGGGTCTAAGTTCAATGGCACTTGTCGTCTTAGGATTCGTAGTATTAATTTATTTAGTTTAATATTAGGTCTTTACCTATGAAATTGCCGTTTTGTATGAAAAAATTTAAACGAATTTTTTATTTGTATTTTTTTCCCGCCAAGGAGTTATCTAAATTCTGGAAAAAGTAGTAGTCTGTAGGCGCAAGGTCTGGTGAGTAGGGCGGATGACGGAGAACTTTCAACCCCAGTTCTTGCAACTTGGAGACCGTCTGCTGTGAAGTATGAGGTCGCGCGTTGTGGTGCAGGATCAGCGGAGACGAGCGATTGGTTGGAGATGTGCCAGCTTCTCCATCATTGTGTTCGGTTCTTCACAGTACACATCTGCAGTAATGCTCACCCCGTTTGGTAAGAAGCTGTGATGAATCACACCGGCGCTAGACCACCAAACAGTGACCATCATTTTTCTAGGGGTAAGTTTTCGTTTAGGGCATTGTTTAGGTGCTGAACCAGGATCCAACCAACTTGCTGAGCGCTTGCGGTTATCAAACAGAAACCATTTTTCATCGCAGGTAACAATGCGGTTCAAAATTCCTTCATTTGTGTGTCTGTTGAGCAGTGCAAGGCACGTCTCGACGCGTACTTCGCGCTGGCGATCATTGAGTTCGTGGGGCACCCATTTTGTCAAGCTTTTTTACCTTGCCAATTTGACGCAAATGGACCAATATTGTTTTGACGCTAACGTCGAAAGCTGCTGCTAATTCAGCCGTAGATTGTGTATCATCAGCTTCCACAATCGCCTTCAATTCGTCATTGTCGACCAAAGTCTTCGGACGACCGCGAGGTTCATTTTTCAGGTCGAAATTCCCAGAACGGAAACGAGCAAACCAACAACAGGTGGTGCGTTGGTTTGTAGTGTTAGCTCCGTAAACATCGTTGATGTTGCGTGCCGCTTGTGCCGCGTTGCTGCCACGACGGTACTCATATTCCATAATTACTCGAATTTTTAACGTATCCATGATGACAAAAAAGATTGAAATGCGATGAAAATGTAACAGTAATCAATAAACAATAAACAAATGACTAATTTTGGAAAAAGAATTCCATGTTTTTAAAATAAAATTAATTTGAAATTAGAATTCTTAGCCAAACAAAAATTATTTTGATTTGAAATGGCCAGTACTGCAGAACGGCAATTTCATAGGTAAAGACCTATTATATTAGTAACAGATGTTATAGATAAATTTTAGCTTTCTGCACATCCATCTCCATATAAACTCAAATAAATCAATCCATGCCAAATCTCAGTCTTCCGTGCACGCAATACGCTTAAAAAGGTGTAGAAAGTTTTTGCTTCACATTTTAATATAATGATTATATAATAAAATTGAAGTGTCTATTTGTAATGCCAAAATAACAGCTTTTTACTGAATGCATATGAAAGTATATATAATACTTATCACAATAAAACTATTTTTAATTTTTTTTCTGTCTGTCTGTTTGTAAAAAAAAAAAACCAATGTACAATCATTATCAACCAAACAGTTTGCCATTCAATATCAATTTTTTAATATATTTATTCACAACATCTTGACAAACTAATGGCAAATGAGTCACTCAAGGGAAATATAGCTGAAACAAATTGTTTTATACATTTATGTGCCAGTAATAATGATTGTCTTGAAGTCCTTATTATATTACCTGGAATCTTTGAAGGATTCGATTATACAAGTAAGTTTAGTTTAAAAAATAAAAGTAAAGTGGCTTTTGTTGTCATAAATTAGTTTATAACTTAACTCATGTCATATATTTATTAGTGACAAATGCTCGGTAATAAATAAAGGTATAAATTGACTATATTATTATTTGCAAATACAACAATATCTTATTGCTTTTTAGGTACAAGCAATCCCAGAAGATGCTGTAAATGATGAATCAGATGACGAAGACAAGATTGATAAAGACGAAAGATTGCCACAAAGTGAAAAGGTAAGATATACTGTTTTTATTTGGTAAACATTCTTACCTAAAGGCACCAAGCATTAGAAAAGGTTTTTATTAAATGGCTGATAATATTATTATATCGACTGCCATAAAGCTAAATGACTAATGTGTAAAGTTTATCAAATGTACCAGTTAAAGCAGCCTTCTTTTCAACAGAGTCTCTAGGTATTTTAGGAACAATTCTGCCTTCTTTTACAAGGAGACTGCCATAAGAGTCCTTGTTTGGACAAGTGGTTATGAGGTCTTCTCAGAACATGTCTAAGCCATCCCTATTTTCTCAAAATCTTTTTGTTGATAGGTTTTTGGTCAAATAACATGCACAGTCTTATGTTAGAGATGGTACATGACTAGAATATACTCAATAGGCGTCAAAGACATTTTATTCAAATATCATATGGCCCGCCTGATTATATGTGGATACTGTAGCCTATGGAGGTTTGTAATACCATAGGTATCACTAGCGCGCTGCCGACATTGAACCCCCTACCCCAAGGAACAGCGCAGGAACATAATATAAGGTTATTTTGCTACGATATTCTGTATGGTGTAGGTATTCCACCAGTCGGACTGACCCAAGTAGAGAGAAATGTCCAAAGAAATTTATCTGTGTTCCTTTATTATTTATTGTATTGTTAATAGGATAAACGCATTACCGGCGATGGAGAGCTATCTGATTCAGAGGATGAAGGCGAAGGCATGCGACGCGACAATAGATCATACAGGACACCGCAGCCTCGCAAACGGCCGCGCTTAGACAAAGACGTCACACAGGGCAAAGATGAGATGAAAAGTGAGTTCCTAACATTTCATTCTTAAGCATATTGTGACACTAGATTGCCCAAGGAAGTCTAATATGTTAAGTAAGGAACTTTAATAGATAGATAATTGTAGTACACAGCATTACCCATAGCTCTTTACAAACATAAAAATATATTATTATAAGTTGACAAAATAACAGGGAGAAAAAATGATATAATTAAAATAACGATTAATTTAAAACAAATCTATAACTGAACTGAGTCAAAGTATTTCAACATCTCTTATTTAAATCCTTTATAGGACATATGAAATATATTAATAGCATCATTAATAAAAACTTACCAATCATATTCACGAGAGTCCCTTACACTCGAACAGAACATATATTAATTTTTTTCTTTACAGCTGATGATGCAAAAGATGATGGAAAAAATATCAGCACCATTGAGGAACCAAAGAAAGACATTCCGACCAATCCCTGATGCGCGCGTTAGTGACCACTTGTCTCAAGTTAATATTTCTCTAAAAAGTAGTTTTCTTGGGTCAGTATAGTTGTTACACATTACCATGGGTCTGACAGATTGGACGTAAATACAATATGATCTCTTTTTATGTTCTGTGACTATAAGACCTGCTGATTACATTTGTATGTTCCTTATTTACAGAGCTGATTTTTTTATAAAGCTTTTCTAGTATATCAATAAAACATTGTGAATATTTCTTATTTTCGATAATAAACGGTTATAATAATATTTTAATCATAGATTTAATATGTAGTATAGATTGGCTATGTGAAAGAGAAAGAAAATAATATAGGCAATATTAGATCGCCATAGAAACACGAGACCACTTTTTTACATGGTGTACGGGTCAGGCCTAATGTCTGTTATGACCATAACAAACCTTTCTTATTTTGGCTAAATCTTAGGTTTTAAAATATAAATTGTGTTTGGTAAACGTATCTAGATATGGTTACCTTGCACAGTGCCTGGGTGTTATTTGTTTTCGGTTTCGCCCTATCAACCTACTGCCGTACTAATGCGTAAAATTAAGTAGTCATTAAACTTGCAAATGAATATGAAAGAAAATAGGTATTCATGACTGTCGTGTGGCCGAAACTCTGGCATTTTTTAAGAGCGATGTGTGTGATGATAAGTTATATAAGTAGGTAGTTATTTAGGTTCATACTTTTAAAAATGTCTTTTGTAACATTATTTAAGTCTAGGCATTATAATGTATTCTTTAAGTGAACCCTATTCAGCCCCGGATCTAGAGGGTCAATACGGAATATCGCCGCGGGGGGAAATTCAAAGGGGGCGATAAATACATGTTTGAAAAAAAATTGTTTCAATAACGCGCCTGGCATCACTGTACTATCGAATATTAATTTGATTTTTTAACGTATCTTATGTTGATTTTTGGGCGACTGTGTATGATGTCTCTTTTACCTAGAAGGAATTTTCGTCACTTACAGAAATCTCAAACGCAGGAAAAAAGGACTTTCTATTATTGGCCCGTTACGGAAAAGTCGTAGATCCAAGGCTGTGACCCTAGAAATATAAAAAAATTAAATGTATTTATATCTTTACGCCTTAGCTTCGCAAGCAAAGATTTAAAAAATATAAGAACGTAGAACATGCAGTTATTGCATTAATTTCGTAAAACAAAAAAAACTGATTTAACAATAAACAAAATAAACAATGTTATAAAGAAACTCTTATGCTACTAAATTATATTGGCTTTCATAATGTAACTCAAATGTTTTAAACAATCTGGTAACTTGCGTCACTTTTTATAGTCCAACAAGTTAGTGCACGACCGTCCTATGTGGCGAGAAACGTTGAGGACGAAGTAGCACGTTATTACGTCACTACTCGTACGTCTACGTCATTTTAGTGTACTGTGACTGCGTGTCTACGGCACGTGGTTGCACGCTTTTCCCTACCCCGCGACACAACCCGCCCCCGTTATTGTCAATAATACCTCGCTTTCGCCACGAACTTGTCGGATTATATTAATTAATACTTACACAAACTGTTACTTCCCGTTGTGAATAATTTTCAGATACAAGTAATTCAAACCTCAATGGTGGCATAAGTAATACAATATACAGATTATTATTGACTGAAGAATTCATACGAATTTACTATAATATTATAATATTAAACACATAATCATTTAAAATTTAAAATACTGTGTTATGAGAAAACCGGATTATATTCAGCAGTGGTTTGTGGATCATTTATGAGAATTCGAATTGATTTTTGTGTGTGAAGTTTAACACAAAAGAATATATAAACATTATCTTCTATAACATACCCCCCCGTCAGATTACAAATAGTTCAATATATTGTGTAAATATTTATGAACTTATAATTTGTTAAGTTATTGTAATAATTACGTCTTTGTATTTCTTAGTTTTTTGTCGATGCTTTCGACATTAATATTATGGGAAAAATAATTATGTTCATATAAATAGCCTCGTGTGATAATGTTGATAAATTTTTATATCTACATGAACAATAAATATCACACGAGGAATGGACGTTGTTAATTTGCATTTGTGTAATGTTTTGCTGTATGCTAGGTATAGCTTAAGTTAATAATTTTAGCTATATTTACAATATCGTTTTTTTTCTTAAGTATTATAATTTCTGTTGTGGTATTTTTTAAGTGGTAGAACATATGCAAGAAGACTATTGTAGAAATGTTTACAACGGCCATACTTATTTTGTCGTAAAGCATAAAAGGTCAAAGCCCCCAGCTGGCAATACGTTCTTTCTCCGACAGGACTAAAAATCCTACCTCGGTTTAGTTATATTTCATTGGTCACCATGGTCTTCAGTAACCACTTTTAACAGATACATAACACTTTCATCAAAATTTTAACAACACGATTGTGTACAGTAATTGTTTATTTTATGCAATTTTTTTTCTTTGTACGTATTTATTGTATCGTATGATTTTTTAATTTTGTACATTCGTCGACTACATTTGTGTAACATTTCCAAACTGTCTACGAATGTAACTTTGTAAAAAAACAAGAATAGTAAACAAATGTAAGCAACAATTAATTATGAATGTAATAAATATCCATGTGAAATTGAATAAGATTGTAAATTTTTTTTTTATCTTTAATATAAATCGATGTCATATTTATGGAGTTTGATTAATATTAGAAATATAAGATGCCTTGGAAGAAGACAGCTTTGATATGGACACTTGTTAATGATGTCATTTAATATTGTTTGCGACATTTATGATTATAAGTTATACATGATACAAGTACATTATAGTTATTAGATTAATGGCCGATTTTGCAAACCTCAGATAAAATGACAGATAAACCAAAGGGGTAAAGTAAAGAGTTTATCAGTCGCATAAGTGGTTGTCTATTTTTCAATCGTTTTTTATTCCAAGTGTACTTATCAGACCAATAATACGACATTTAGCGCCGCCTACTTCAAGGTGTTTTACAAATAAACGTTAGAGCAGGACAGACATTTTCAATTTTTTTACAGCCAAAATTCACTGTCAGTTTATGCTTCACAATTCATGTTATGCCTTGGTAATTGTGTAAATATGGAAACCAAAAAAAGGAATGTGCAACAAATTTCCAATTTACAGAACAGAATTAGTATGCTGCCGGCGCGGCGGCCGGAAACATACTAACTCATTGGTCGGTTTTATTCACCTCCCGCAACCCGCAAACATTGATGAGGGGTCGCGCTTTGTATTTTAAACCATTGTATGTGGTACAGGCCTACATATAGGTAAGACCGCATTGAGCGGAACTGCACGTGAAGTATGTATCTATAACCATATTTGAAACAAGAGTATTGCAGAATGACTTAATAACAAGAAAACCTAAAACATATAATATTAAACATGGTACATAGTGGAAATTATATCTATATAATTAATAAAACTGAAGTGTCCGTTTGTAATGTCAAAATAACAATTCTTTACGAAATGCATATGAAAGTGTATACGACACATAACAAAAAGCCCATTTTTTAAATTTTTGTCTGTTTGTTCCGGGTAATCTCCGAAACGGTTGGACTGATTTTGACGGGACTTTCACTGATAGATAGCTGATGATATAGGGAGTAACTTAGGCTACTTTTATTTTAGAAAAAGAATTAAGGTTCCGCACAAATAAAAAAAACTGGTCATGGTGAATCAATTCGGGCGAATAAATGGCTTATGCTGAGTAAACCATAAGAGATATTGCAAATTAATGTACTAAATCATTGTAGGCATAAAAAATACCTACAAAAAAGTCGTATCTTCTAAGAAACACCCACAATAAGCATTTTTGTCATTAAAATAAACTAAAACAACAATCGCGAGGACATTTTGTAGTCCACGTGAGCGAAGCCACGGTAACAACTAGTAAATAAAATAAAAAAACAACTTTCACTGTATAATAGTGTAATTTAAACAAGTTATCACAACGCTCTAGACATAAATTGCACCATAAAATAAAAGTATCTTAAAATCAGTCTGGTACCAAACGGTTAGATAAAAACCAAACAAATTTTAATTAATATAAAAATACATACTATGAAATAATTTAGCCATATTATACGTTTACATTAGTCAATAATACATGAAATTCCAGTAAAAGACAGCCTTAATGCATTCAAGAAACGAATGGAATCGTTTTACAATTTTTAATCTAATGAACACTTACAATGTATGAGGGCGAGTCCTACACAGTACATTACATAATTTCCATGAAATCGATCCTTACAACGATGTATGTATGTGTCCTAATCTAAAATTATTCACTTCACGTTTTGAACTTCATTTTTAAAATCACACTTTATTTATTCACGTTCGTTCATTTCTATAATACGAATTATAAGGGAATGTATAAATTGGAAGATATAATGCAAAAAAATTTTTTTTAATATAATTCTAAGTGTTTTAAAATTGTGCGTAAACTTAGGCCTTTTCAAAACATGACTAGGCAAGACCAATAATAGATCACCGTTACATCGTTTCTATGTGTAAATAAAATCTCTATGATGATATTATAATAAAATAAAATACTCATATCTAAATGGGTCAATCAACTCGCTCAAACCGGATACATATTTGTATGAAACTTTAATGAAAAAAGTGAGGTTGCATTTCAGAAAAATAAATTTTTACTTAAATTTATTATTAATACTGTAATAATGCAATAAATAATTTTTGTAAAAATATATAGAGAATTCCTTGAATTTTGTTGTTTGATGGACGTAAAATACTTTCAAGTTTCGTGCAAATGTTTGGGACTTGTGTGAACAAAAAAAAGTTGTTTAACCCAAATGCGAATATATCCAATAAATTTGTCGCTCTCATGCTTTAATTATCATAAAAGTAATATGATAATTCAAATACACAACCTCACATTGGTGCGGTTCGATAATTAGAATAGAAACAAATATTAATGTTTTATTATATTTTTAGATAATAAATATTAAAGCAAGAAAATGTTCAAGTCATATCATATGTTATTAATTAATTATTAGAAACCAAATAATATAACACTAATTCGATCACAGTAAACATAAAATAATAATTTTTCAATTTACGTTATACTTGGAATTATTACGACGGAGTGTCCTTCACTCCATTAGTTTTTGTGAATATGGATCGTTCCCGTAAGTAACTAAATTAACTGTTTAATTTATTTACATACCGTAGGAAACTAATCAGTAGCTATTTTACTGTCTAAAGAACCGTAATTTCTAACTGGCACAATCGTGAGCATCCATTATTTAAATCTTTGTTTCATTTATGGACTTTGAACCCTGCTCCGCTTATCACCTTCTGATACCATCACGATGGTCTGCGTTCATGGTTAACTTTTAGTCTTCACCGCCTTCTGAAAATTAATTGATGGATTTCAGCAAGTAAAGTCTAACAAGATGAGAGTTATGGCTCGTTCTAAGCTCTTAGGCATTCATTCATGAATCGGTTTATTTCCGATTAACATTCGTTTCTTTACGATTCCAATAATTCAGATTCGTGTGTTTCGATTCGGAATTATTCATTTTGCTGGCATGGGCGGAAAACAAAGTATCTGACTAGTTTTTCAAAGAAATTCGTTTTTTTCTACATTTTTTCTTAAATGTAACATGATATTTTTCCAGATGGCCTAACGAAAATGATTTATTTCATCATAATTTGGTTAAAATAATATACATATTCTAATATTCAGGATATTTTATGTAATTTGTTATAAGTTCACAAAAAAGACAATTTACGTCTTATGAATACGTTATTCAACCTTTCTTATGATGAACATAGTACAGTAGTAGTCAGTACCATATGCAGTAAAAAATAAAATATTTTACATTATTATCTACATTTTATCACATATTATATGAAAATGACGTTTCAACGTATAAAATGTAAAGAAGACTGTTTTCCAGAATTTCTTTTTATTTTGATGACAATGATATCTCGATACTAACCAGGCGTTAAAGGATGGTCTCGCAACATTGAACCTGTAACATAAACATACATCTAAAAAAGGATTCATAAATTGATGTGTGCATTTGTTAAATACAATAGTTAATTATGTAGATCTTTACTTATAAAATTCCAACTGTCGTATTTCAAAATACTTGCACACTAAAATAAACCCATAGTGGTCCATATGGACCACTTTGAGAACTTTGAGAAACTATCACAATTGAGGAATTTTGAATAAGAAAAATAAAAAATATCCCAAATATATTTCTTCAAGGGGGAAAAATGAAAGTGTCATGCGAGGTAGAGAACAACGACGATATACAAGTTTGGTTACCTATGATTTATGCATATTTTGATTAAGTAACAGTATGTGAGATTGTCATACATATTATTAACAATAACTTTTTATAAAACCAAACACAAAAAATTTTCATTCTACACACGCAAATAAAAAGTAATATAATTACATACCTACTTTATCTAAATTTACGCAACTATTAAAATCTTATAGTAATACTACCCTATAAATACAATGAAAATCGAAAAATAAGAGTGCATGCGTAAATAGTAGAATTATGAACATGTATTGAGTAACAAATATTAATTATCATGCAATTCTTTTATTTATTATTGTGTGAATTAAGAATCGAAAACTTATTTACAATTAACTTACTTTAATTAATAATAAATGTACAATATACCAGAATTAAGAGGAAACTTGATATTATATAATTTCATATACTAATCTATATAAAATAAGGTAAAAATATAATCTCCGACAATCCTAAAATAGTTTAAGTTAGGCGATGTAATAATTTTGAGTATTGGTTGGGCAACTAAAGTGATCTATCTTTTATATTAAGTGAGCATTTGGTTTCTCGGAAACGGCTCCCAACGATTTCGAACAAACTTTGCATTTAGATAATATTTACCTAGATAGGTGTTTTTCTTTTTTTATTTATAAGAAACCGAGCACAGTTTGGTCGCCCAGCAGTGTGTCGCAGTTGGGATTTTTTTTCTGATTGACTATACTGTTAGCCTTAGGGGCCCTATCCAAAAACAGAGCCGCTGATGGCTTTTACAGCTTCACCGGACTTAGGGGCGGGCGCTTAGGACACTCAGCCGCTCGCAGTAGACAGCGACGAAAAAAAAAAAATGGCAAGTGAAATTACTTCTCACACTGTTATTTCAGCGTTATATAAAAAAACTAGTATTATCAAAGACTAACAGAATAATATTCAATTACATTGAAGCAGATTTTCAGTTGTAACTGGTGACACGTGTCATTGCAATATTATTTCTTTCATTTGTAATTAATATTTTTACTTCATTGTTTTATTTCTTTTATCACTTTATGATGATTATGATTTATCTATTCGCAATTCGCAGAATACTCTATTGTATGGCCGGCATGAATTTATATCACACTAGCGCGTTATTCAACTGACGGTTTTGTGCATGTAACAAACGTGCCATGGGTTATATTTTATCACTATACTATTTCCATTTCTTTATTTTCTCGATGACAGTTCTAATTTGATAGTTGTAGTGTTGTGACCAAATAAGTAATGATATCGATAGAGCTCATCGAGTGACAGTGACGATTCATCAGATTTTGATTAAAATAAATAAATAAAGATTACCTGTCGTTATAATTATTTCGTTTCATTGTCGAGTACCTACCTATACCTACTTATTTTACAACAGCTTCGAAAATTTTGAAGAAGTTGGCATTATCAATCAAGAATTAATACGTGTAGCATCTTGTAATGAAATATAATATACGTTAATAAATTTGTACAAAAGTATCCGGCAGTAGTTTAGTTTCTTACATTTTGTAAAAAAAATATCGGGTCTGTTATCGTGTTACGTTTATTGATATAGCTTCATCACTATCAGTTTCTCCGACTCTGGTATAACCTTGTATGTGTGTAAACGTCATATTTATCCGGTGAAGCTGTAAAAGCCGCAGCGGCTTTAGGGCCCCTAAGGCTAACCAGTGTAGTCAAATCTAAAAAAAACCTAATATTTTTATAAAATAATGCATACATAATGTAAAAAAGACGCTCGTTCAAGTTTTCACAGGAGCTGTCATCGAGAAAATAAAGAAATGGAAATGGTATAGTTGTATACAAGTGATAAGTGAAATGTTCCATGCCTGTTTGTTTCCACTGCGATTGTTATTTCTCGACATCAAGTTCAACAAAAAGACCGTTCAGTTATATAATGTGTCCGTATGGTGTTGGGCGTACGGTCTGATTCCCACAGAGGAAACTAAACTAAAATGAAATTTTACTAAAATAAAGAACCGTACACGTAACGCGCAAAATGAATGGAACCATTTTTGAGTCTTGACTAATGAAAATGCACACATAAAGCAGCGAAATAAGCATTTACCTATACAGCCAGACGGCACATTGACAAATAATGTTCAGTAAAGAATAGCATCTGAAAGTTGGTTACTGGTTAGTGCGGCGCCCGGCGTGATGCCTACGATGCTCCCGCCGACGCACGCCTCCACGCCTTCTGTTGACCACCACCACAACATTAAATAACCACAGGCACACAATCCAAGGCAATAAGGAACTCGAAAACCAAACATTCCAAAGTTAGTATAGTATCTCGGTTGAAATGAAATCATATAGGTAGGTACGTATTATTCATTTAATATTATGCCATTACCACAATCTTTAATATTATTGAAAAACACATTCCGAAACAAATTCATATTAATGGAAGAATTATTTGTTACAAATACGCTAATAATGTAAGTACTATGTTGAAAGTTCAGGAAAATAAAATCATTATTTATATAAAACGACTACATCACAGTAATTTGGGAAAGTTTGAGAAGAATGGTTATTTTTAACACATATATTACGATACACATACCTAAATATGAAAATATCATGCATTCTTTGGTACCTACTTAACGCAAGAAATTGTTCAAATTATCTGTATAGTCAAAATCAAAATAATCTTTATTTAATTTAGGCCTTAAGATGAACGTCAAAACACTACTGCCGGTTCGGAAAATATCCCAGACATCAAGAAGAACCGGCAAGAAACTCGACCAGGTTTTTTTTTCAACTGCAGGTACAATAATTATAATTTAGTGGATGCACAGAGAGAGAAAGAGAGTCACTTCCAGACATCACTATAATTCACATAATGATCTAAACCTTTTGATAGTAAAACCGGCATGAGATGGTCCTTGAACTTGTTGTCCGACAAATCAGTAATGTACTTCAGAATCTTATTATATAACCTAACACTATTACCTAAAAACATTTATTAGTCTTACTAAGTCTAAAACACGGTATGACTAATTTATCTCTATTTCTAGTATTAACATTCATAATCTATCTATATACATATCTAGGTTATTTAGTATAACAGAGCATATCAGACCTTCACTAATATCTAATGAAAGGTTTGCAGAGATTTAAATATTTTTTCAAACTGTTTTCGTGTATTTACAGTTGCTGCTTAACCCATACAAAGAAGAAAAACGTGAGTTATATTACTATTCGGACTCCCGAGCTACTTTCTAAGATTGTAAGCTTTTTCAATTTGTTTATTTATATTTTCAATCATATTTATTGGCCACTAAAAGTAAAAGCTGGCAATATAATAATATAAGTAGCCTAAAGCTTCACTGGAATTAATTAAACTGGTTAATAATTATTTAGGTATTTATTTTCATATTATGTAAATATTATTGATGTGTAACATGTTGTTATGTACTACTCTCTCAAAAAAGTATCGTGAAAAGATCAATAATACACAAAATGGTAGTTATTGTTAGTTATTCATGCAAATTGATTATATCACTTTTAAAGTATGCTCCTTCAGAATAGATACAATTTTTCGGAATTGAGTTCAGTTCTCGCCGCGAATTCTCGTTTATGTGTTGTACCGAATGAAAACTGGTGCCACGAAGTGGTCATTTAAGTTTAGAAAAAGAAAGAAGTCGGCTGGAGCCATATCTGGTGAATAAGATGGTTGCTCGGTGGTATTTGTAGAATTTTGGTCAAAAATTCGAATTAATGTTCGCGTCGTAAACAACTGCGGCGCATGTTTGTGTAAACATCGCAGTTTACACACACATGTATAGGGCTTATCGCCTCGATTACGTCATCGAGTAGGCATAGAAACTAAACGTCAAGAAAGTTAGTGACGATTCACGATTTTTCTGCGGTCGTTTAGTGTAGGTATTTTAGCGACTCAGGCGCGGCGCCGAGGCAGTTCAGTTTTGAATTATAAAGCGATAACAAGGAAGCGAAAACACAGTGTAATAAATAAGTGTTGTGAGTTCTTGTAATTCGTAACAGTGTGAAATTGAAATAAATCTTCTTCACGTCAAATATTGGCATTTCTAATACCCACGGATGTAACATTACAAAAAAAGCAGAAATGCAACTCAACCAGCGAAAAAAAATTGTAATGTTTATGGACCTAATGCAGTGTCAGTAAGAGTAGCACAAAATTGGTTCAAACGTTTTCAGTCCGGAAATTTTGATGTTAAAGATGCACCTCGTTGTCACGTACGACAAGAAAGTGCGAAAAAGGTCGTTGTCTAAGGTCGGCCAGGCTTCACGGACTGTGGCTAAACCAGGGCTAACTCGAAATAAGGTGATGCTATGTGTATGGTGGGACTGGAAGCGCATTGTTCATTTATGAGCTTTTACCGCCCGGCCAAACCATCGATTCGGATCTCTACTGCCAACAACTGATCAGATTAAAGAAAGCAGTTGAGAGAAAGCGGCCGGAATTGATCAACAGGAAGGGTGTAGTGTTTCATCATGATTACGCTAGACCACACATATCTTTAACCACTCGGCAAAAATTAAGAGAGTTTGGCTGAGAGGTGTTAGTGCATCCACCATACAGCCCTAACCTTGCACCTTCAGATTTTTACCTCTTTCGGTCTCTTCAGAATTCTTTAGGTTCTGTAAGGTTAACATCAAGAGAGGACTGCCAAAACTATTTGTCGCGTTTTTTTGATTAGAAGTCCCAAAGTTTCTACAGCAACGGGATCATGTCTCTACCTACAAAATGGCAGAAGGTCATCGAACAAAAAGGCACATATATACTGTAAATAAATATTAAAAAAAACTTGAAAAAAAATGTATCGAGTTTTCATATAAAAATGCGAAGAAACTTTTTCCCCGACCTATTATATATATATATAATTTTATTATAATATATGCAAAGGTCCTTACCTGTTGTGCAGGCGGCCGTGTTAGATTCAGGGTTGATACCGGCCACGGACCAGGGTCGCGACTTGCCAGCTGCGCGGGCGCACCCGTTTCCTAAACACCACCACGCCCATTCTTTACCTCAGACAGCCGCACATAAAGCTTTGCGTGTACGACATATTATATCGACTTATTAGTGTACATAATTATACAACATGCATTCGATATAATTATACAATAATACGTCGTAAAATGAAATCTGTGTTCCTGTAATTATATTTAATCGCCTTCTTTATTGAAAGGTAAAATATTACATGTAATAGTTAGCACGAAATATTCTTGAAAATATATTTTGTGTATTACCGTTAAAAGAAAGAAGGGCGCATCATTTGTACTAATAGAGTTTTATTTATTTATATTCGGATTTGGGAAGAAAATGTGTGTCTGGTTGTTTTGGGTTGCATAATAGTCTAAAAATTGAAATAAACGTATCTCCGATTCTTCCTCCAGACTTTTCGACATATCTCTGGTTTGTGTTTTAGTTAGATACGCCTTTTTTCCTAACGGTGACAGTAAATTACAGAAATAAATAGGTTAGTTCTGTACGTTGCAGCGATTTTAATTTAATTAAAAAAATATTATAATATCGTAAATCAAACACTGATTTCATTAAAGTGATTGCTCTGCTTGCACATTTAAGACAGTCTACACAGTGTTGACAGAATCACTTTAGACATGAAAACATTAAGCCAAGATTTAAGAATGCAAGTTCGTCTTACCCATGGTGTTTACGTTGTCGGAAGATCGTGAAGGCGGCGGTGTTGTTGGGGCCTTGCTTCCCACATTATCGGAAGACTTACATCGGGAAACTTCTGCGATTATAAAATTATTGAAATGTTATTCTATATAGTCTACCACGCTTTAGGCCAGAGGTTCCCAAATTTTATTTTCTCACATACCCCTCTCAAAATTTTACTGGTTCCGGTGGACCCCCTGTAGGTTTAATACTACCGTATTACCAAAACTCGACAAAAAATGTAAAGATTAGATCTAACAATATTCGAAAAAAAAAAGTGAGAATATATTGGTTAATTATTTAAACCCTAGACTGCCGTAAAGCACACGCGCCCCCAGACAATTAAAAATCGATTGTCTCAATGTCGCGATTCAAGAGATCAATTGATTGTGCTGTGAATGGATGTGAAAAAAGTAAAGTTGGATGGAACACTTTTTTGATTGGCCAACTTTGCTTTTCTGATATCCGCTCAAAGCACAATCAATTGATCTCTTGAATCGCGAAATTGAGACACAATCGATTTTTAATTGTGTCTGGGGACGCGCGTGCCTTAATTCTTACTAGAAATTAAATTAACTTAAATTTAGAAAATTCACCATTCAGAGTTGTAGTTAATAAAAATATATATAATAGTATATTTTCTTGTGTTTTATTTTTCTAATATGTAATATAAATACAATTGAACATTAACAACGTAGCGTAACTTCTACAGTGACAATCACAAAATAGTCATAATTTTAATGGGAGAGATGTACTTGATGGATTGACAGCAAATTATCAATATTTGGCTTCAGTCTTGTTAGGAATAACCGCAAATCTCCCCGTTCTGTTATATTTAATCTGCTCCTTTTTTGTTAAAAGATTTGTAACGACACTATAACTTTTTTCGACAAGATATGACGAAGGAAACGCTATCAAAAGCTTTCTAGCAATTCCCCACAGTCCAGGATATTTCTTGGGTATTTCTGCCTGCAGCCAAAATGTTTGATACCCTCTTTTAAACTTCACCTTCAGCTCCTCATTAGTGCTAAGCTCGAGTAGCTCCTCTTGTAACATCACATTCTCCACTTCCGTTTCATCAAATGGATTTATGATCCATGGTGGTATTTCTATCGTCAGAATATCTTCAAATCTGTTTTTGAAGTCATCATGCAGGGCAATTAAATGTTGGGCGTATTTCTGAATATCCTCATCAAGGCATTCTGCCTGTGACAAGTTTGAAAACTGAGAAAATTCGCGCCGATTAATATTTTGCTTCATAAATTTTAATTTTCCAAGAAAAGCTGAAATTACACCCTTTATTTGTATTAAATTGAGGTTGTCCCCTTGTAATTGTAAGTTAGTGTCATTAAATTTTTTGAAAAATCTGTCAAATACGCGATGTCTGCTTTCAAATTGATCAGGATTTCTTTTAAATCTGGATCTTTACTTTCCAGAAATTCTAAAACTGATTCAAAAAGTGAGTAAAAACTTGTTAAACATTCACTTTTCGACAACCAGCGTACGTCTGTATGTAAGAGTAATCGTTGAATTTTTTTTCATCATTTTCATCGCACAATTGTGCAAATAAACGCGTATTCAAAGCATTGCCACTTATTTTGTTAACTGCATTAATCACAAATTGAAGCGATTTATGCAATGTATCACTCAAATTTTTTGCTACTAGGTGTCGATGAATGACACAGTGAATTGCAGTTACCCCTGGTATAATTCTTTTAATATGACTTATAAACCCACGATATCGCCCGACCATGGCAGGAGCTCCATCTGTTGCCACCGAAGTAAAGTTTGCGAATGGAATCGATTTTTCCTTTAAAAAAATCACTCAGGACTTAAAAACTCTTCAACAGCGGGTAAAATTATCTGTTCTCCAATGGTGTGCGTGTAAATAAAAAACTTTGTTTTAGTAACCATAGGGCGGTTTTACTTAACAGGAAATTGCTATTTTACGATAATATGATTAGTTAATTACTGCAACAAAATAAACAAAGTACTTCTGACGGTAAACTGATTCTAATTATTAAAAGCAATAAATCGCTAAGCTCCATAGTAGAGTTTTATGAAAACTGCGGAACCGATTGTAATGTAATGTAAAATATTTTCTCATTAATTAGGTATATTTTGAGATATTTCTGTAAATTTGATAGAAAATAATTTTAAATAAAATTTTGATATTAAAATTCCGCGATTTTAATTATTAATTAAAATACTTAATTTAATACTTTGATACACGTTACTAGTACGTAAAGACTCATACAATTTAGGAATGTATGTTTAATTAAGACCGAGTTGTTTGACCCGTAGTTAACTTGACCAATGGTTAGTTTTGTACCGAAATGCCAAAATTATGTATGAAGTCAGACCACTGGTTAGAGATAACTATGGTTCAAACAACGCAGCCTAAGTCATTTAGCATTAGAAACTGCAAGGAGCCTGAAATATTTATAGTCATGCAGGTCAATCATAATATATCTTTTCTTTAGTGAAGCACCACACAGTCAGGTAAAAAAAATCTAATAAAGTAGGGACAAAAAGTTCAATTATTCTCGGCTTTCTGATCTTTTATGAAAGTATCTAACAATGGCTCTGTTCAGTACTTAATTTTTATTAAGTACCTAAAACACATAAATATACATATTATTTATTTACACATTATGCTTTAAATACGCAATGGCGGACATAATGCCTAAGGCATTCTCTGCCAGTCAACCATTAGGTGATGCAGAGATAAATGTTGGTAGGTGTAAAAGGTAAGGTTTTTATGAAATTATGTTTAACCTATTTAATATCACGATATATAAATAAAATATCAACACCATTATACTACATATATACTACACATATACAATACATACACATAACAACATCATACATAAATATCAATACAATAAATAAAAGTAATAATTAGTCAACATTAAGTACTAAATACAGCATTAACCAGATAATTCTGCTAAATGACACTGGTAAAGCCGACGTACCTTGACTTTAAAACTGAAACGATTAGATGACATCCTGATTTCATAAGGAAGCGCATTCCATAGGAGAATAGATTGGATATAGAAAGATGAATGCAATAGACCGGAAGTATGGACAGGACAGCAAAGAATAAGATCATTACAAAAAAATTACAAATAAAAATAAAAATATGTACACCTAACGTAACAAATAGGCAGGTAAGTACTTACTTTTTCGACACACGCAACGGTAAACACTAACATTAATTCACTTTACTTTTCTGTTCGAAATTCCGGAAACAAATGAGTAACGTTTATCCTTGGCCTTCGAATTTATATTAGTGAAGACTCAAACAAGTTCATGCAAGATTGCAAGCACATCATACTACATCACTAGTCGTATTTCGTTCCTTTGCACGTCTGAACAAGCGATGCGGTCGGCGGCGGCAGCAGCGGCGCTTCGCAGGTCTCGACACTTTGTACTGATTAAGGAATATGCAAATTTTTACAAGTAACAGTCGCTGAGATTCTTAAAATATTATCTGCATACATTGATAGGTGAAGTCAAGCCAAAATTGTTACTTCTTCACACTATCGAAAATAGACCAATTTTCATAGACCCCCGCTTACTAATTGTGCACCCCCATTTCTTTGTCATGCCAACGTACACCCCTATCGAGTCTCTCGTTGACTCCTGGAGGTCCACCTAGACCACTTTGGGAATCACTGCTTTAGGCCATTGTGAGGCGAGACGCGGGGGCGGGATACCATACGCACATAAGATAAAATGTAGAAAGATGGGTGGTGATGTGAAAGCTGTCATTTATAATGTGGACAAATACTTTCGTAAAAGGAAAGTATATAAAGAAAGCTTTGAAAATAAATCTGAGGCAAATAACAGCATAATCGTGGTCCAGGCTACCGGGTACTCCGAAAAAATTGTGAAAAACGTAACAAAGGAACGAAATTTTATCTACTGAAAATTCGGGTCGTTTAAAATTTACTTCGCCAAATACCAAAACGCAATATAGAAATAACGTTGTTAATGATTTATTTGTGAATTCGTACCTTTTAATTTTCTTTTTATCCTTTTAAAATATAAAATATGTATTTTTAGACAAATTAAAATATACATATCTCACGTATGTACTTTACATGTTACATAATCAATGCATGTGGTATATTGTAGATAAATATACTTACCACATTCTAACAAGACCGGCGTGCTCTCACCAGACGTAACGCTGTACCTGTTGACGTCATTTATTAATATTTGAGAACGAACACAACGTAATCTATACAATAATAAAAATATCTAGTTTCAGTACTCCATGTATTTATAAGTTAATCCAATCTCTATTCCCTCACTTCTGCATCAAAATTAGTTATTCGCAAATTATTTTTAAGCTTATGTTTCCCTCTACTGACGAATATAGTTTAGATGTTGCCACAAAATAGACCTTTGTGAGATATCTAACCTTAAAGCTATAGTAAATACATAAAACAAGGTAAAAAACTATACCTAATGATACAAAATTTAAGAAAAACAGTATAAATATAATGAAGCAGACATACAAGGTGTCGTCGCGCTGCAACGTGGGCGAGTGTGGCGAGTGCCTGTGCGGGGAGTGCGGCGAGGGCGACGCCAGGGACGAGAGCGAGTGCAGGGAGCGGGACGTGAGCGGCGTGCGACCCGACAGCGACGCCTCCTCGCTGCCGGGCGGCGTGCGGCACGTGCGCCAGAACTCCTCGAGTCCTTCGTCCATCTCCTGTGACTGCTCAGTGATGGGCCGGCTTGGCGCGCGCGTTTTCGTACGACGGGGCCGACCTGTTTGTAACATTCAAATAAAATCAACTCTTCTGTCTTACATATCAAGTTTAATAGAATTAAGAGATTACACTAACATCGTCTACATTTACCCGATGAAAATATTTCGTAGACTTTTCCGACATAAAAGATTAGCTTATTTGTATTTATTTTGAAACGGCGTGAATGTCCTACGGAATTGCATTGAATGCGTATAAACATGCGACACGCATATCCAATATTACTATGCTATTCGTTATAAGCATCGTGATTTCCCTTCGTCATGTAATAGCACACTACGAACTATAGTCGAACAAGTTCGTGCGCGACCATGTGAGAGACGTTGGCGGGGGCAAGGTAGCACGACATTACGTCACTACAGTACGCTAAAGTAAACAGAATGTTATCTCGACATGTTCTTGAAATAATTACCTAAAGCCGCTCGGTAGATAAACAAGCACTGGGGCTACCCTCTGACTGTATTCCTTGGGTTACCTACTCACATATTTGATAATGCTATATTTAAATGTCATTATTATCTTTTCACCAAAATATACCACCTATTATCTACTAGAAATTTTGTAAGTTTCAATTAAAATTATGATTTTATTTATTATTATTACTTGGGTTTTATTTCCAGTTTCAAAAGTGATAGTGAGGTAGTAAGAAGGGAATGCACATTAAAAAAAAATTATATATATAATTTTTTGCTTCAAGTTTAATAAATCAAAAACAATTTTAAATTTTAGGAAATAAGTAATATATTTCGTCATTAGTTATAAATTTAATCCCGACTATTGTAAGTTTACCTAGATTTCGATTCGGTCGTTTGTATGAATACGTTATACTGTTTACTCTTTGTACTGTGACTTGCGCGCCTACGTCACGCAATTCCACGCGCTTCCCTTCCCGCTACATTACTCGCCCCCGTTGTCATCTATTGTACCTCGTTTCCGCCAACATCTGTCAGAAACATTGGACGGTCGATTACGAACTTGTTCGACTATGGTGACACACGACAGAAGTTCAAACGTTTTTATGGTTGAGTAAGTGTCAGAACCCAAGTCGAGTCCGATGACATTGAGAAATTGCGAGTCACGGCTCATCGAGTCAGTTAACTCGGAACAACAAATCGATGTCTGTCAGAGAGTAAGTCAATATTTGAATAGCACTAAAATTTACCCTAGCCGGCAATTAAAAAAACGTGTTAATTCTTCTTACTGCGAATTAAAATACGTGCAACACCCCTTTAGATTCGCAATGAGATCTAAAAAATGTGCGGAAATTTCAAATACACGCACATAAACAATTCAATAAGTAATAAGCAATTAACGATATTTTATTTCTCTATGCGATAGCCTTGTTCGCACGTTTACACATAAAATTAATATATTATTCGTACAACAATGACTTTCATATAACAGCGTTACATTTAACTTTATTTTGGTAAATTAATAGCAAGAAGAAATTAATAATAAGGTGGGTAGTAAAAACCTTTAACGAGATGTCGCAGCGTGTGCGCGGGCAGATCAGCGAGCGAGTCCGCAGCCTCGGCGTGGAGCGGCGGCAGTGAGAGCATTTCGTTGCTCGTACACTGGTGCTCGGCAACTGATTTGGGTCTCACGCGCCGAGCGCATCGCTCCCGACGCCTGCTGCCCAGCGGTGTCGCCTGACGCACCCAAAATAAGTAACGATCACACAAACTAAAATAAAACCTCACGATTTACCCCATTCAGTGCCAGTGACCCGTTACACTGGTTCTTTTTAAAACGGTTTTTTTTTTTCATAAATACACTGCTAAAAAGTTAGAAATAATATTATAGTGTACATTTTAATTAACAATACCTCTTATTGTATTGGTTTATATTATTATATTAAGTGAGCAATTCTTGTATACTATATATGTAATTGATTTCTCGGAAACGGCTCCAACAATTTCAATGAAACTTTGCATTTAGATAATGTTTTACATTCCAAATTTACCTAGATAGGTGTTTTTCTTTTTTTGTTTATAATACACCGAGCACAGCTCGGTCGCCCAGATATTTGTTTTTAACTTATGAATTAGTGTTGTAAATTTCGATTATGATTGTACAAAATAGTGCGCGACCGTCCTATTTTTCCGAAAGACGTTGGCGGAGGCATGGTACTACAGACGATAACGGGGGCGGGTATTGTAGCGGGAAAGGATCACATTACATTAAAGTAAACAGTGTTGGTCGAAACGAAATCTAGGTAAACTTAAGTACACAAGAGTCATGAGTACGCAATTTATAACTAACTAGCAACCCGCACCTGCTTCGCACGGATAGCAAAGAATAATATACGTCTACATTTAATAAGAATACTTACACAATATATATAACTCTATTGGTTTACGCAGCGCACGTCCATAACGCTCCTTAGTCGGCATGATTTTTTTTCGACATATTTTTTTTTTCATTTGTTTCACAAACCATCCTTCACATGGGTTATCGCACTTATCGCACACATATTTATTACAATAAAAAATCTTTAACAATCATCATCATATTTCAGCCAATTTGGCAAATAACCTAATATTTTTAATTATTATTTTGAAGATAAAAATGGTTACTGTGAGTAAACTTTAGAAAATAGATATATGCCATCACGGACCTTTCTCTTGTCTTTTTGATAAACTACAATACTTTAGTTCATTATTTTGATGTATATCTTTAACCACGTAAGCACCCAAAGATCGATTTATTTACAACTTGATTACAAAACATTGTATTTTCTCTATTATGTATATAAAAACTTAATTGTAATGTACTGTATATACAAACCTTCCGTATAAAATACTTTAAATGACAGGTAAAACACTCGTTGCGTGGTTTAGAAAAAGTAAGCGGACAAACAGACAGACACAGATAGCAACTTTCTTTTATACTATGAATTGATGACAAAATATTATATTATTACCTACTTCCTAGAACTTAAAATTGTTATTGATTTATATTATTATGATTATATGTTGTTATTTGATTTATGTTTATCTTAAAAACAAAGCAAAAATGTTTTTTTTTTTATATGTACATTCTCTTCTTACTAACTCTCAATCGCTTTTTAAACTAGAAAAAAAACCCCAAGTAGATTTTTTTTAAACTAACAAAAGCAGTAATATATTTCAGTGTTAAGGTAATCATGACAATATAATATAGCATAACATATTCGTAAGTAGGTAACCCAATAAACACAGATAAAGGGAAACTCTAGCCTACCTAGCGCCTGCAGGTAGTTATTTCAAGAACACGGCCGAGATAACATACTGTTTACTTTAGTGTAATGTGTATCGTAGTGGCGTGCTACCTCGGCCCCGTCAACGTCTAAAACATAGGAAGTTTGCATTTTATAGCCTATTTATTTAGGAAGATTATAGGTTATATAACTACACGCTCGGCCTTAAGGAGCGGAGCAGTAACCATGAACGTCAAGCAATCTGGCAAGCTGTAGGCAAGTATGGGAAATGAGAACATCGTTAGGCTACATAGGTCCTTTATCGGCGGCGCGGTGGAGAGTTGATCGAATAAACGAGTGAAACTGTGGGGCATATCTACTTAATTAATATTAATTAATTAATCAATTAGAGTTCATAGTTGCAATATTTTAATATTATTAGTGAATTTCACTATTTTTAGTCCTTTGATTAACAATTTTTTTGTTATCTATTCTCACAATTTGACATTAGTTGTCGATAAACTATATTTATAAAATAAGACCAAGTTCTTACCAAATTCAAATAATCCAGCTTCTGTGTAGAGTTGCAAAATAATAAAATATATTACTCATTTCCTTTTTAATTGTAACAATAATCATAAAAATTAAATGGCTATTGGTATAATGGTAGTGTTCATTAATTATCGATCAACTATCGAGAATCAATAGTCATTAACACAATGGTATAAACGATAGTGGGGTTTAAACTACCGATAGTACAAAATTATTTATAGAAAGGAAAGTACATAATATGGACTGCATTTTGTGACTACAACAAAAATTTACACGGATGACCCTTTTTTTAGGTCGTCGATTAACCACATTAGCAAAAACCAGGGCGCCATGTTACGTCTTCCGCCCGAGCGACCTTTTTTTAACAAACTTTGAGATACTTTCACCTACTGCGAGTATATTATATTGTTACAACCTGTTACAACCGGATTAAAAAGAGAGCAAACCCTGTTCCCGAAATATCTCGGAGCAACTACATACTTCTAACGACTTCGAAATAATGTTCGCGTCGTAGACAACCGCGGCGCATGTTTGTGTAAACATCGCAGTTTACACACACATATATAGGGCTTATCGCCTCGAGTAGGCATAGCAACTAAACATCGAGAAAGTTAGCGACGATTCACGACTTTTCTGCGATCGTTTAGTGTAGATATTTAAGGGACTCAGGCGCGGCGCCGAGGCAGTTCAGTTTTGAGTTATAAAGCGATAACATCGAGCAATAAAAGGAAGCAAAACCACAGTTAAATAAATAACAGTGTTGTGAGTTCGTGAAATTTGTAACTGTGTGGAATTTGAAATAAAACTTCTTCACGTCAAACACCGGCATTTTTAATACCCACGGGTGTAACAATATAATTTATATAATAATTTGAAACTCACTTACCCCGGAATGTGACATAGGCGTGAGAAGGTCCGGAATGCCACCGTCAGCGCTGGGTACCGGCTCACCATCCCCGTGGTCGACATTTTCACACGCTTGCAGAGCAAGGCTTTCCACAGCTTGACTTGAAATTTATAGAGAAAAACTTCAATACAGCGTTTTTTAATTCCATGGAGTAAATTGACAATCACTAATGTCAAACTTGAAAATAATGTTGACACATTTATTTTTGTTATGTAACGAGAATGTCGGTTCGTTCAATAAGGTATTTTATAGAATTATATATGGCAACCCCGACACTAGACACATTCTGTTTTCCCATGGACGCCGCACGAACTGTAAGTGCATTATGTAAATTGTCTTCATATAGTCTTCATTAATAAAGCAGTGATTTGGCCATACGCTACTTTTATTAACAAAGTCCTAACAATTTTTGTAGGTTATACTACCGTATATTTTACATTACAATTACTTGAATCATAACATTTTAAATAATGAATTGAGGGTTTTTATTTATTACTTGAAATATTTTGTGTTATTCAATATACCCGATAATTTATTCGGCCTTCACATTTGGAGGGTTCAGTGTTTTTCCAGAAAAACTTATCAATAGGTATATTTACTCGTAGTGTTTTACTGTTATTTTTTATTAGCTACATTACTATTTCAACAACACAATAAAGTATTCAACACATGAAATGTCAATTTATTCAGTTGGAATAAAAAAAAAACACTGTAATTTTTTGATGGTGAGGATTATGATGTGTCTCGACATATCACACAAATCTGTCTCTAGGTTAGAGGAACCTTGTACGCTATTTTTTAATTATATTTGTTAGTGACTTTCAAAATTATTGCACTACACCACTTAAAACATAACATGTTTCATATCTCCTTAAAAGTAAGATTTACACAATATACATCTTGTAGTTTGGATTTATAAAAACTTACTTCAATAAGTCTTGTAGAGTAGAGTTGCAAGGTGCCATGGCGTCCCTAACAGCTTGTAGTGTAACTAGTTCACCGCTTGAACCAGCACCCCCCATCGCTGCGAAAACTTCTCCGCATCTCTGTGAAATATATCTCTATATGCTCCCTAATCTTTTTGGCGGCTTTTAATATTACCGCACTTCGCTGCGCAGAACACATATTAAGTATTAACGAGACGTAGAGAAAGGCGTGTGCAGGGCACACCGGCCCGCGCGCTTCTCTCCACTCGCTTTGACTACTTATCTCTTACAGTACAGTATTATAAATTTATAACGAATAATTACTTTGTTGTTAGTTTCTTATTATCGTTTCTTGTTGTTTTTTCTCGTTATAAACCCTTTTGCAAAAAAACCGGGTTATTTATATTTTTTTATCTACTTCAATGTATATTACAAAAGGTTTTATTAATTTGACGATGTATTGGCATGTTATTTGAAACATCCTGGTATGATTCTTTACGTTCCAAATTTAAATTAACAAAAGAAAAATAACTATTATTGTAAAATTGCTTTACTAATCGCGCGAATTGTGAAACTGTTTTTGGCTGATTACTAAAATTTTAAAACTACAATTTAATAAGGGCCGGTAAAATTATAGCCCTACTTGAAGAAAGTTGTTCACAAACTTATGTCTCAGCGGTTAAGTGTGAGTCGTTCAACTGTCCAGAGAACTTTGCAACGTTATCAAGAGACTGGTTTGGTCAAAAGAAGACTCGGTTCGGGAGGAAAACGATGCACAGAACCACGAGATGACCGCTTTTTGGTAAGACTGGCGTTGCGGAATCGTAAAGCGTCAAATGTGGACCTAAAGAAGAGCCTTGAAGGAGTAAAAGGAGTAGAAGTCTCTAACTCATGTCAATCGGAGTCAAATAAGCCACATAAGGACATCTGTTTTTTTTTCCAAAAGTTCTTAATACCGAATATATCAATCTCTTACTATAAACATACAATTTTGTGCTCGACCATCCTGTGTGACAGACGGTGACGGGGACGCAACTGACGATCAGACATTTCATGAGATGAATGTGTATAAAATAAAAAGAATCGGAATTATTTTCAGCCGTTATTAAAGAAATAGTCTATTTGCGACGTTATCTCTTATAAAAAAAAAAAAAAAAAAAGTTTATAGATCCCGAAGACCAGTTGCCCGATCTTAGCGCCTAAAGGATAGGATAGGATAATAATTTATTCCAGTTATATAACAAACAAGTTATTACAAAAATTGAGTCACTCAAAATTTCCATCCTTCTTTTAAACTTTATATAATTAAATATTTAAAATTTATATATTTACAAAGAAGTATGTTTCGTATTTTCGAAACCTTGTTTTTATCAGGGAGCTATAAAGCCACAGCCCAACTGATGACACTTCTGTTTTGACAACCGTAAAATTTTGCGAGAGGACCTTGTAACAACAATGAGGAGCATAATAGTATGTTTCGTCTTTTGTCTACATTATAATATATTAGGTCTAATCACAATCAAATGAAATTTTTGGTAGTGTATAACCATTTTTGTAATATGGTTGCAGGAACAGTATGTGTGCACAGCATGTGTGTTGCGGCTTGTTCAAGCTTGTAAATAAATGTAATAGCAGAGAGAGATGAGATACAGAGACATTTCTTTCGAAATTTCTCTTTACTCGGGGCAGTCCGACTGGTGGAATACCTCCACCCTACAGAAGATCGTAACCAAGTAGAATTGTATTCCTCATGTGGTCAGTAGGCTTTCCAGAGCTTTTTGGGGTAAGGGGGTTCAAGGTCGGCAAAGCGCTGATACCTATGGTATTATAAGTATCCAGGCTACGTTAACCGTTTACCATCAGGCGGGCTTTTGCTTGTTTGCCACCCTTGTTGTATAAAAAAAAAAAATAGAGGCAAATGACCTGTAAATATTGATGCAGAAGATGGTGCGCAGCAGCAGCGGCGCGCTCGAGAGCGGCGGGCAGGGGCGGGGGAGGGAGCGCGGCTGCAGCTTGCGCGGCTAACGCTGCGGCCGCCTCGCCACCTGCCCACGCGCGCTCCAACGCTAGCGCACGCAACGTGTGCGCGTGCGCCGGGTTGCAGTTGCTCGCTAGCCTATAACCACAAAATATATAACTAAAGAAAGATGGCTCTGGTCGACTTTGACTGTAGTGCTAGGGCTGGCATCTACAATATACTATGAAAATTAAATTCGGGAATTTCAATAAAACATTTAATCTTCTAAAAAATAAATATCTATAATAAAAACATTGGTTATAACTCTGCTCCCGGGGATGGTATATAAAGGGTTAACAAACGCAAATTCATTTTGGTTTAATGTAGTATGTGTATAAACGCACAAAAATTTCGATAATATCGTTTAATCATTGTCCATTTATAGTCTTGTTTCACACATAAAATAATATATTGACTTAAATCGGCAAAGCACTGACTCGATTGGGTCGGAATTGGCTCGAGATCCACGTTTATGTATACCGCTAACCGGTCATTGCCCATATACGATTTAGAGTATATAGTACCTTTCGTGCAGGTCCCGCCAGAGCGCCGCGACGCGCTCGCTGGCGCCACGGCCGCCGGCCGCCGCGTCGCAGCCCGGGAACTCGACGCGACGCACGCTCACCGACCGACGCAGCGCCGTCGCTATGTCCGTCAAACCTGACACACACATGTTCCATTTATAATTACCACCATAACGATTCCTAATTTTTTTTTTGTGATACTTTTTAGAAGCATGTATCGTAAAATGCTAACGTTGAACGTCGAAAGAAAGCAGGTATGTATTTGGACCAGAGAGAAAAAGAAAGAACTATGCTATAAACTGAGAGTCAAATAATTGCAAGAGACTAATAAATGGAAAGTTTGTAGCTTTGTTACTCGATCACGCAAAAACGGCTGAACGGATTTAGATGAAATTTGGCACACAGATAGTCTATGACCGAGAATAACAGACAGGGTACTTTTTGTTCCGGTAAAAATCATAGATTAACCAGTGTTATCCTAAAAATATAATAAATGGAAAGTTTCTATGTTTGTTACTCAATCACGCAAAAACAGATGAACGGATTTGAATGAAACTAAGCACACAGATATTCTATAACCTGAAATAACACATAGAGTACATTTATCCTGGTAAAAGTCATAGTTTAACCAGTGCTATCCTACAAATATAATAAATGGAAAGTTTCTATGTTTGTTACTCAATCACGCAAAAACAGATGAACGGATTTGAATGAAATTAAGCACACAGATATTCTATAACCTGAAATAACACATAGGTTACATTTATCCTGGTAAAAGTCATAGTTTAACTAATGTTATCCTACAAATATAATAAAAGTAAAGTTTGTATGTTTGTTGTTTGTACTGTTGTAAGTTTTATTGGGACGATTAATGTGTTGGATTCATATTGGCATATAATGACAATACAATACAAACAGTGATAAACCCATGTATGATTTTCTTTTGGTTTGTCGTGCTCCGAAATCAGCCGGTGCATATATAGTAATATAGCGGGGTGATAGGGCGATCGCGATCGTCCACCATACACACAGTGATTTTCTTTTGGTTTGTCGTGCTCCGAAATCAGCCGGTGCATATATAGTAATATAGCGGGGTGATAGGGCGATCGCGATCGTCCACCATACACATAGTGATTTTCTTTTGGTTTGTCGTGCTCCGAAATCAGCCGGTGCATATATAGTAATATAGCGGGGTGATAGGGCGATCGCGATCGTCCACCATATAGTGATTTTCTTTTGGTTTGTCGTGCTCCGAAATCAGCCGGTGCATATATAGTAATATAGCGGGGTGATAGAGCGATCTGTTATAAGGGACTTTAAAAATCCCTTTTTAAAAAAAAGAATTATTTCAAGATAGATATATATTAATTATTTAACACTGAATTAAAATTAAGACGGACTGTGAGTGTCACGGACTGGGTCTGAGATGGAACTGAGGATGAGCTACGGGATCGTGAGAGGGCTGGGCGAAGTGCTGACGCTAAATACTGGGAAAGGTCTAAGGAGGATATGGGTTTGTGATACTAGAGAAAGGTTGGCACTTTAGGGTACATACTTCGGGTATAACAGCCCCCCACGTAAAAGAAAACTTTTGCAGTAAGGTGCAAAGTTTTAACGTGACGTTCTTAAACGAGGAACGGAAATTTCTGTTGTTTCCTCAACATCAGGGCCAGGGACTGTGGTTCGTGAGGTTTTGAAGGAAGTTAGGTTTTGGTAAAATTTCTTATATAGTATCAATAGAATTATAGCTATAATCAATACAAGTGTACAATATGTTAAAATTGGATAAGTTGAATTGTATTCTAAAAGGTAATTTGGATCTTCTGATAGTTTATCTATTGAGGATAAAATTTGATTAGTAACAATATCTAAATCCTTTAACTTATCCAAGTTTGTTCCTACAATTTTCATAGGTGGTATGTTAGTTAAATCTAGTCTTTTAATATTACAACAAACATCAGTAATAATATTGAAATCGGATCTTACAGGGTTCACATTAATGTTAATATTAAATTTACCGGATAATTCTGTATTTCGGCATATGGCGGTACAATTAGAAGGTAAGTTTAAAAATCCTGTGCCTGATATTTTGAATTCCGTTATATTAGCATTACAATCGACTGTTAACTTGGATACCTTTGATTGGACATACAGAAAGTGGTTATTGTTAAGCCTATGCCATATGTCGATGTCACCATTAATAAATTTAGGATTACATTGATCCGGTAAGGAGTCTAATACTTTTAACATCAGTTCTGTTTCACAGGTGGGGTTTGTATTCACAGGATATTCTGTTACAGTTTTACAAATATAAATACTATTTGGAATTACTTTACACATTTTTAAGCTATCCATATAACAATAATAAGATTTATCTTTACTAATACTTACATAGTTAGAAGTAGGGATAATTAATGAATACGAAACTGGTTTTTCAACATCGTGTGGTAATGGTATAGGGATGGTTTTATACACATCATAAATTTTATGAGTTACCAGCGGGATTTTGCAAGCAAATATTATTCGTTTACTTGCATAGTGGGTACTTAATTCACTTATATCTATAATAACATGAATATTTTCTAAATCTAAGTTTACAGGAAGTTCCAGCGATCTGGGTAAGTATCTAATATTATTCAATAATTCATAATACAATTCTTTAGGTGTAAGTACAGATGGGTGAAGAACATGGCTTTTAGTAAACATAATTGCATTCTGCAAATCTTCCATTTTAAACGACAAAGTTAACAAAGCGGAAGATAAACTGTTACACAATTGATTAAAATTTGACATTATAATTAACTTATTAGACGCTAAACTTAGGTTTCTTAAATTAGAACTTAAATTTTCGACAGCGTTATTCAAACGTGCTTCATTTAAATTTATAATAGATATGGTTTCATTGAAGCTCTTTAACGCGGTACTGGTAATTAACGTGTTATATTTCAGTAAGTTGGCTAATTTCTTATTGTTACTATTTAGAATTTGAATAGCGTTGTCATATCTAAGTGCATCGTCTTCATCCAGAGTACCAATAACATGTTTAAAAATAGTACCGATGCCGGATATCCATGCGGATCTTTTCGATAGTACGGGTAGTAGATGCGATATGGAATTATAATCTTTAACTATATCAGTATACCGAGACGTAAGAGGTTCTAAAATATTATGACATTCTGAGTCTAATATAACGTCGTTTTGTTGACACAGGAAACGGGTAGTACCTATAATGCTGTTGATATTATCAATGTGTGGCTGAATATAGGAGAGGTCGACTGGTATTAGCACGTGTAATTCCTCATCCGAAAATCGAGCATGTCCTATTGGATCAAAATAAATACCGGGACTCCTCGAAATTGTTTCGATGAGGGCTGATTGGACAACGTAAAGGCTCATGGCCATTCTGAAATAAAATATACAATTGGATTATTTGATAATATTGCCTAGATAAGCGGCTTCTGATGTCACGGTGAAAGAATGTGGATTTTCTTAAACCCTAAGTGGTCTCGGCTAACTTGATCTCGTCATAATGGTGACGAGCATGACGCCTGTTGATCAGGACTGAGAGTGTGTTGTTGCCGTGGATTTTAACCACTCGGTATGGTCCCTTCCAAACTGGGGATAGAGCTTTTCTTAGTCTTAAATGGTTTTTAATAAAGACAAAATCACCTACTTTATATTTCTTCGGTTTAGTTTTTTGATCATAATATTGTTTTGAGATACCTTTACATTTTAGAATATTCTCTATAGCCTTTTGACGGGAATAATTTAATCTGTGTTGTAGAATACGAATATAGTCATGATATGTAACATCAGGGGCATTTTCATACACAGAATTAGGAATGAATGCTTTATGGCCGTATATTAACTCATAGGGAGTAAAGTTGGTTGTACTATGAGTACTCGTATTGTATGAATACATTGCTGTGTAAACATAACGGGGCCAATTTGTTTGGTTTTCGTCAACAAATGATTTTAAATACTCCTTAAGAGTTGAGTGGCTCCTTTCCAAAGCACCCTGAGTTTGGGGGTGGTAAGGAGTGGACCAAAGCTGTTTGATTTTAAGGAAATTGCAAGTTTGTTTGAATAGATCTGCCGTGAAATTAGTGCCTTGGTCAGTCAAAATAAATTTTGGGATTCCGAAGAGTGAAATAAAATGCACGAGGCATTCACAACTTTCCTCAGCAGTTGCGTTGGATATAGGATATCCAACTGAGAATTTTGTTAGATCGTCCTGCAGTGTAAGTATGTATTTGAGTTTAGCATTACCAGATTCTGGTAATGGTCCTACGATATCCAGGGCAATGCGTTCAAAAGATTGTGTGGAAGTACTTGTGATTTGCATCGGGGCCCGGTTAGTTTTCCTTAAAGCTTTATTGGTTTGACACAATTCACATTTCTTTACATATTGTTCAACGTCACTTCTCATATTTTTCCAATAGAATCTTTCCTGAATACGCTTTAACATTCGGACTGAGCCTAAATGACCGGCTATAGGTAGATCGTGATTTTCTCTTAGAATTTTTATAATTTCCGACGGTGTAGGGTAAATCAAAGTGTTTTTATAAATATTTACAGAAATTTTTGTGTTATTGAAAAGATATAATAATATATTACAGATTTTAATAAGTTGGTATTGATCAAAAGGATTTTTAAAATCTGTTATAGCTATATTAATTTCTTCTGGATAGTTTATTATTAGGTCATTTCTTAGACATTTAAGGCTCTTATAAATGTCTTCGTAATCGGCTTTGTCAAAATGATGAACTTTCGTGAATAAAAAGTAGTAGGTTTTGTTGTCATGTTCAAATTTTAAATACGAATGTAGAATTCTTTTCTGATTAACTATCTCACTACTATCTGTTAAATTACCTAATATGTCATTTATGAAGTGGTTTGACTCATCCATGTCTATGGATGTCGGGATTACAATAATTTTACTTTTACAGGTTAATATGCTGTTACTATGTTCGTGAATGTTTGTGTTTGATTTAAATTCTTTACTACTAAGATTCTTTAGGCATTTTGTATAGGAGTCATCGTCGTTTAAACATTCTAATGGATCTATACTTTGGTTTTCTGTTAAAGGTAATTCGTCGTGTTGATTTTGAGGAACAGTATCCGGATCTTCATGGACAGGATTTATATTAATAGCATTATCAATGGGAATGCGGGAAAGCGCATCTGCGTTACAATTTAGCTTTCCCTTCTTATATTGAATACTATAATCATATTCTTCTAGTTTCAGGCGCCATCTAACGAGCCTGGAACCGGGATCTTTACAGTTAAACAACCAGTTTAAGGGTTTATGATCGGTCACTATAATAAAACGATGACCGAAGAGATAGGGTCGGAATGTTTTAGCGCCGAAAATTATTGCGAGGCACTCTTTTTCTGTGACGCTATAATTGCACTCGGCTTTGTTTAATGTCCGAGATGCATATGCGATGGGCCTATCTTTACCGATTTCGCCCTGAGATAGTATAGCCGATATGGCAAAATTGGAGGCGTCACATGTTAGGACAAATGGTTTACTAAAGTCGGGGTATGCTAAAATTGGTGCGGTAATTAGTTTTTCCTTCAGTTGTTCAAACGCCAACTGTTGTGAATTTGTCCAAACGAAAGGAACGTCTTTCTTCAAGAGAGAGGTTAATGGCTTTACACTTTTAGAGAAATTTGATATGAATCTTCTATAATAGGATGATAGACCTAGGAAAGATTTTACTTCTTTGGGACATTTTGGTACAGGAAATTCGCTTACTGCCTTAATTTTTTCGGGATTTGGTTTCACACCCTGGTCACTTATGATGTGTCCGAGGTATGCTACTTCTTTGCGTAGAAACTCACACTTTTCTGGTTGGAGTTTAAGGTTGAAATTACGAAGTTTTACAAACACTTTTGTCAGTTTTTCGATATGTGAAGATAAATCCGTTGAATAAATTACTATATCGTCTAGATAGACGAAACAATGTACGCCCTGTAAGCCTGAGAGTACCGTATTCATCAATCTTTGAAAGGTTGATGGGGCATTTTTAAGTCCGAAGGGCATTCTATCGAATTCGAAGTGCCCTTGGGGAACACTAAAGGCGGTTTTGACTGCGTCGGACGGAGACATTTTTATCTGGTGGAATCCTGATGCAAGGTCCAGTGTTGAGAAATATTTACTTTGTCCTAGTTGATCAAGTATTTCGTTAATTTGAGGCATTGGGTATGTTTCTCCGATGGTTATATCATTTAATTTGCGGTAGTCTATAACTATTCGCCATTTCTTTTGTCCGGAAGCATCTCTCTTCTTAGGAACTACCCAAATTGGGGATGACCACGGGGAAGTAGACGGTTTTATTATCTGTTGTTCGAGCATTTTATTGATCTGATTACTAACTTCCTGTTTATGGACTTCGGGGAATCTATATGATTTAACATTGATGGGTTGCGAAGAGGAAGTATTTATTTCGTGTTTTACTGCATTAGTGGCTGTCAACTTATCATCGGGTAAATGAAATATGTCTGAGAATTCGGAACAAATTTCGCACAATGCATTGGACTCTTCAGAATTTAAATGAGACACCCTTAATTGGTTAAGAACTTCTTTGGTCCTATCGTTACAAGATGGGTGAGTGTTATTTAACTGTCGGAATTCATTATAGTTAATAGGACTAAGAGTAAATTGTAAATTTGATAATATAGGAATAGGGTCGTCTGATACATTTAGGACAGTTGTGTTTACGCGATTATTTGTTTTTACAGATACGATACAATTTGCAACAAGGAGGGAATCAGCGATATGCTGATCAACGATAACGCCTTCCTTCAATTCCGGATTCGTTACTGAGCATTCTATTATAACTTCCGATCGAGGAGGAATAACATATTGCGGTTCTTTGAAGCGTAATTGGAGAACAGAACCGTTTATATTAATGGACTTAGTACTATAGTCGATCCTACATTTGTACTGTTTGAATAGGTCATTACCTATGATACCATCATGTGGTAAATTTATCCCGTCAAGGATATGGAATCGATGGCTAAGAGGCTCATCTTTTTCGAGAAATAAGGCTAGCCGGAAATCACCCATGCTTCTGATGGGTTTCTGAGGGGTTATCCCCTTGACTAATACCTTATTTTCTGATAATTGTGGCATTTCTTCCACAGAGGATTTCTTTAATAAAGATATGCCGGCCCCCGTATCAACGAGGAGCGACAAGGGTCTACTAGACACCGAGGTTTTTATGGTTACGCAGGGTAAGTATCGGTCCTTTATATTAATTTCGTGAATCGTAGAAGGTTCTGAGTTTTCAATCGGATCGCTAGTTTTTACTTTACTGTTATTAATTTCCCTGGTTTGAAGGTTGGACTTGGAGTTATGAATCAAAATGGGTTTAATAGTTTTTGAAACATTTTCTGATTCGATGGTTTTCTTTTTAAAAACTCTAGGAACGTGTTTTATGTGATCGTGTTTACCGTCAAGATATTTCGATTTAATTGCGTCGGTTTTGTTATACACACTGTTGTGTGACAGGCTGGTCCTTGGTTGATCCAAGGTCGGGATGTAGTAACGGTAACCGCAATGGTCACTGTCGTCACCGGTGAGTGCACCACTATTGGTGCAGAGCCCCTGTAAGGCTCTATTAAACAACGGCAACTTGGGATGAGATGATCCTGGGTAACTTTAGGACACTTCTTTTGGCACTTTCGGAACACTTATAATTTTAGGCACTTTATATTATTGTGGAGCACTTTTGATATTATATAATTTGGTTATATTTTGGACACTTATGATGTTAGGCACTTTTATTATTTTATTCTGCACTTTATATAATTTTATTGGATTTATTAATTCGAGTCCGTGATGAATTTCGGGGCGTTACCGGGATATATATAGAGACCCGGTATCCCACCGCTGCCACCAAAATGTTATAAGGGACTTTAAAAATCCCTTTTTAAAAAAAAGAATTATTTCAAGATAGATATATATTAATTATTTAACACTGAATTAAAATTAAGACGGACTGTGAGTGTCACGGACTGGGTCTGAGATGGAACTGAGGATGAGCTACGGGATCGTGAGAGGGCTGGGCGAAGTGCTGACGCTAAATACTGGGAAAGGTCTAAGGAGGATATGGGTTTGTGATACTAGAGAAAGGTTGGCACTTTAGGGTACATACTTCGGGTATAACAGATCGCGATCGTCCACCATACACATAATGATTTTCTTTTGGTTTGTCGTGTTCCGAGATCTATCTGTGTATATCCAATAATACGCAGACGAAGTCGCGGGTACCAGCTAGTTGATTGATAATATTTGTTTCCGAGCCCTACTTGGGGCAGTCCGACTGGTAGAATATCTCCACCCCACAATAAATCGCAGTCAAATAAGCTTGTGCTTTATTTCTGTGGTGAGTAGGGTTTCAAGAGCTCCTGAGTTAGCATAAGCGCCCATAGGTTACGATAGACCTATGGTATTGTAAGCGTCAATAGTTTTCTGCCATCAAGCGGACCCTATACTTGTTTCCCACCTTAGTTGTATAAAAAAAATTGTCCGTCACGGGACGCCCGCCAGATGTGAAACATGTTATGAATATTAAAAAAAATACACCGATTGATCCCCACGCACGACAAACCAAAGGAAAGTCACTGTGAAGGGGTTTATTTTATTGCCATGTGTATGGTGGTCGCAATCCCTACCAATCGCTTTTAATTACTCCATATTTTAACATGAAACTTTCAAATGATACAGTCTGTCTATTAAAAAAACAAACTCGGCTCCACACCGCCAACGTTGGGACTAAAGCGTCGCCACACCAACGGCCGGATAGATGTTCCACAATCAATGTTCAATGTAAACAATGAAAAAATAAATAATAATAACCTTGCAAACTGAAAGCGTTGCGGTCGATGTAGAGCGTGTGCAGCGTGCAGTTGCACTGTAACGCCTTCGCAAGAAGCCTGGCGCCGGCATCGCCCGCGAGGTTACCGCCCACGTCCAGCGAGCGCAACCGCCGCGCTCCGCCCAGCGCGTTCAGCAACCCGTACAGGTCGCCCTGAACCACCATAAGTCGTTACATTTTACACTAATGTCTCTATCAATTTCTGTTAGCCTTAGGTTAGGTCCTGGTGCCAGCTTCACCGTGACTTGGGGGCGAGCGCTTAAGGCACTTAGCCGCGAAAGTAAGATAACTCGCTCAAGGGTTCTGTTCGAGCATGTTCGCGACGTACTATTCGCGTGACGTACGCTGGGCCCTAGAATCGATCTTCGCGAATCACGATCCCTCTCAAAACTATTGCTGCGATACGCAGTAATTGATTACAAACAAAAGAAGACTCACCTCGTTAGGCGCGGGCGGTATCCCTGGTACCTGGAAGGCCAATTGTGAAGTACAGCCATACGCCCGCCTATCACAGGCCTTCCCGCGATCTAGCCATCTCACGATGCGATTTAATGAATTTACATTTTCAAAAGGCGCCAAAGTGGCCGGACCTCGCCGATTGCAAATAACTCGCGATGTATTTAATTCCCTACCCGTAATTCGAGCTAAGTAACATATACATATATATACTTCTGAGAGAAAGGAAAGAAACGTGTTCTCTTACTCAACCTATGTACGAGTATGGTGTGCACGTATGTATGTACATATGTGTATAATGTTGTATGCGGGTAGCTACGTGTTGCACGTGCAGTGTCACTTGTATCACGCAGGATCTCTATTAATCTTCTTCTTGCTACCCCTTATCCTACTTAAATAGGGTCAGCACAAAATTATTTTACTTCCACTCTATTCTATCAAATATCACATCAGTATTCACACCTTTTATGCGCATACCATTCTTCACACAATCGATCCATACCTTCTTCGGTCTCCCTCTACTCCTATATCCATTCACCTTCATACTTAACATGGTACTTTACTGTACCTCTTGACACGCATTAATATGATGTGTGTATAATTTAATTATGAAATACATATTTCTTCTGTCATCTAACATAAAAAAACTATACTTATAGAGCACAATGTAACATGAGATTACAATTACTTATTACCTACTACGAAAAACTAACATGTACCATAATGTTTATATTTAGGTATTTACAAGACTTGAAGTAATTATAGGTAGCACGGAACTACGATTAAAAAAATAACCCAACTTTGACCAAACATGAATATTATCACTACAATTTACCTTGAGTTTACAATCACTGAGATCAAGAGATGTTAACGCTGTATCAGGCTCTTGCAAAACGTGGACCAAAGCCTAGAAAAAACAAACCAGAACAATTATAGTAATGAATACCACAAATTAAATGAAATTCACAATTAATTTATAACAGACATTTTTTTTTAATAAATATAAACTTACTTGTATTAATGGCGAGGCATATGACCTCTTTCCCGTCAATCTACTTAGTGATAAATGCGTAATGGAATGATTCTTTCCCACTGCTCTCACAATACCAGACAATTCGAATTCCATACCTAAAATAAGGAAAAATAGTTTTTATATGGAATTAAAATAAAAAGATTAACAAAATATACTCTACTCCTTTGTTTTTGTCTCTAATAAATACACTAAGTAATAATAGTAAGTGTTTAATTTTCAATGTTAATGTTCGACCTGATGTCAACGGCTACCTTTCATCATCGCACCGCTCGCCATAGGCAGGAAGTTCATCTCCACACCTTGGAACCTAAATGGTCGCGGACAGTCCGCTTTCAGAGGATTTTCTTACGCGAACTCTCCGGATGTGGAATGAGCGCAATGCTGAGGTTTCCCCAAGGTACTACAGTGTGGGATTATTTTTAAAGGGTCGACAATACGCATGTGATGCTTCCGGTGTTGCAAGCGTCCATAGGCTGCGGTGACCGCTTACAATCAGGCGGGCCGTATGCATGTTTGCCAAATTGTATTAAAAAAATGTTTATGACAACTTAAAAGAGCCAAGTATGACAAGCAATGCTGATTTTAGAAGGGTGTGACGCCTTCAACCACGTGTTAACCAGTTAAAAATTACCAGCGTCAAATCAAAAACAAGACAACAATAAAACAAAGTGGATGCGTGTACGTGACGCATAACATCAAGCTTCAGTAAAGATGTGCAAATTCTTCACAACAAAAGTCATCTAGGGTTACAATTATAAACTACATAGTTAAACATACAGCATTAATCATATTAATAAATTCGTAATTTATTTCTTTATTTTAAAAAATAACATCGAATGTGGCTATCTTCACCACAATAAAATAAATGAAAAAGGTTTAGCACGCAACGTGATAGTTTAGAGCATTATTACAATATGCGCGCGCATCTCCGATATACACAGTCATCATTCACACTCCGTCTAAAGCATCTAAACTTCAAAGAAATGGATAATCGTTGACACGTCGTGTGTAGCTGATTTCAAATATTCGTCTCTTTTAACGTCACAACGTGATAAGTACCTTCCCCTATTAGAAAAAAGTAATCTTGATGTTAACTTAAAAACTGTGAGTGACGGATAGTATACTGACGAATAGTAAAAATTTAAGGGTGCTACAATATATTTCACCCAGAATGCTGAAATAGCTCAAGCCAGCAATAATGACAGATGTAAAATTGTGGCACAAATCATAATAAGGAGACTTACTAAATGTCAAATATCGTATTTACTAATTATATTTATTAATTTATTTTTAAGTTTGACACAATTTTCTTCTCTTCGAATTTTCTTAATCGATTGAGTATTTTCGAATATTCTAGTAATAAAGAAACTAGGGTAGATAAGATGTACCTGATTCTCGAGCTCGAGTTGTAGGAGAAGAACTACAAGAAATTCTCTGTGGCTTATCTTAGCCGTACCGTAAGTAAAACTGTAGATTGGTTTCCTGACCCGTGTATTTCATACGACAACCTTCTCACATTCTCAGGTTTGTATGTGTGAAACGGTATAAATATTGTAACGCGGTTGCGATTGGCAGTTGTTTCTTACCCACCATTCGACAGTCGTTAAATAGACACACGCAACAAAGTCTTGTCGTTTCAATTACCTTGCCCAAAGCAGTAGCAAACAGATGACTGTGATGTGACGTACATACATAACGTGAACAGATATTTATGCAGGCCGGCAGGACATCCACGACCGCCTATGGGTTGTTAAACCCTCGGTGATCGCCAATGTATTTGTACTGTGCTCACCATCAGAGACAGTGCTGTATATTTATATTTTAAAAAAGATAGTTACTGTTATCGGAAAGATCCAGCGATTGCAAACATCTGACACCGTGTATACAGGACTCGAGCACGTGCGCCGCCTGAGACGACGACAGTACACCGGCAAGGTTCAGTTGAACCCCGGCCGCACTCTCATTGCACGCCAGACCCAATAGTAAACTCCTGCAAACGATTTCTTTCTCAATTCATATATATTTTTCTTCATATTTAATGGCAACGTGCGTTTATAAACAATTCTGCCAATTTCACGACAACATAATGAATATATTTATAACATTAACACATTATTCAACATTCTAATAAGATGGTGGCTTCTTTGTTAGAACAGTCCAGGAAGATTTTGCCATTCGCTATGTTTCTAGTTCATTTGTGCACAAATAGCATAACTACATCACAATAAACGCCACCAATATTACATAATATTAGATCCAATAACAAAAGTTTATAAATAAAAAATAAAAATCACCACATGACAGCTTAAGACACTTCATTTTTTTTTTCTCTTTAAACTTACTTCACGTTTAGCGACAATGTGGCGGAAGATGGTGACACACTAAGCTTAGTGGGGGAAACTGACTCTCGAGTGCATCTGCCGGAATAGACATATATGTACTTGGATACAAACTTTCAACTTGGGTGACTAGCCAGGTGGGTATTAGAAAACAACTCATCATCATAATTTCATCACAATGTTTACCTTCACCGAAAGCTTAGGTTTATTGTAGGGATTCGAACTCACAGCGATCGACGCGTTGTCCGTACACGCTACCAGCGTTACCATTGCTTCAAACAAGTAGTAAAAGCCTATCATAACTGAGTACGTTGATCAGAGACGTACTTGAGAGCGTCGGGTGGCATCTTGCAGTAAGAGAAGTCGAGATTAGTGAGGGCGAGACAGGATGTGAAAAACTGGCGGAAGGAAGGCGGGGGATCCTTGGCACGTCGCGAGCTCGTCCAAGGGTTGCGGCCCGCCGATAACGTTGACAGCCGCGCCGCACAACCCCGTAGTAGTGCGCCCCACATCTGTAGACACACTAGTTCTTAACTCTTTTTTTCTTGTTTTGGCGTCGTAGGAGCAATGTTTTTAAGCCTAACTTCGTAATCACTTGTAATTTTCAAAGTTTGGCCTAACAAAACGGTGGCTCCCTTGTTAGAACTGTCTAGAGAGCTTTTGTTGCAACTCAAAATGCATGTTTCTTCTATACTTGGTTCCTCCTAAGAAGTCTTGCACGAAGCGTAATGACGACATGACACAAATGTCAAACGTTTAAGCATAACTTAAATTGGAAGTTGATTATCGATTCTTTTTTTAAAGCTGAATATAATTTTATAGTATGACTATGCTTTAAATCAATTGAGGATTATGTAAGTAAAGTAATTTAAATAACAAAAATAAACCTAAGAATAACTGAGATCGCAATCCAAACCATTTGAATTATTGCAATTGCCTGACCACCTGACAACAATATAAATTCTTCCAAACATTCTTTGTTGTGTGTTGCTGAACTAAAAATGTTGGATTACATAAATACCTACATCTTTTTATTCGAACTTAAAAAAGAAACTAATAAATTATATGTACATCGGTGTTCAGACAATTCGATGAATTTTCGTTTCGTTTGATTAATACGATTATTTGTGATTTTAATATTTTCGTTTACTTTACTTTTAAGTAACATAAAAAGCAACGCTGCAAGTAGTAAGAAAAAAAAACGAAAATTCACAAAAATCATTGTATAGAGGAAGTTATTTAGGATTTTATCGTGCAAAATGTTTTTATAATGTTTATCAGTATCAAAATGTTTTTTATGATGAAAATTTATAGTTGAAATACTTGTTTTTAGGTTATGTCATAACTTGCACGTCATAACAATTTACGTTCTGTGGTCTGTGGATATGTCATGCAAGTCTTCTTACGAAGAACAAGGTATACAGAGCATTATTTATAATCCACTTTACGTAAGCACAACAAGCAAACTAAATCACGCAAAATGCCATCAATATTACATAATGTACGGTTAAATAACCTAAGTTACTGAATAAAAATTAAAATCACCAAATCACAGATCAAAAACTCTCCAAAAACTAAACTCTTACTCCAAAAATAAATTGTCCTGCTCGTGTTCAGTTAAATTAGGAATAAAAATTATTAATTATAGACACTCGCTCAAAAATAGATATGTAAATATTTCGTAATCACTATTGGACATTGCCATTGAAATTGCTCTAGAAAGATTCTCAAGCTTGGGGACAAGACCCCTCAGGGATTCATGTTCAGGGGCGTAACAACCAGGTAATAGCAACATAATAAAAGTTAAAAATAAGTTTAAAAGTTATAAATCATTCGTTTGTTAAACATCTTATTGTACAGAAAATAATACTTACATTTTCTAATGTTGTCTCAGTGTTCGTTAAATTCAGATGCGTTAAAACATTCGGCTGCGCTAGGAAATTGTATAAATTCTGTAAAGAAATAAAGAATTGATAAACAACATAAATTAAAGTATTCATAGTATCAAAACCAATAGTATCGAATAACTGAAAAAAAAACTATCGAATTACATGAACAAAATTATTAATATCGAATCTTGAAAAATACATTCACGTAATCGTTTGGGATTTGTTGCAGTTAGATAAATCTAGCCTCATATTGTGTAAGATAAAATATAGTAAATATCACAAAAAGCAATCACTTACATGTCTAATAAAGACAGTTTAAGCAACACCTATAAATTGTAAAAGTGATTAATCGATACAAAATCGGTGTTAGTGAACGATATGAAAAATACAATCAATTCAAAAATATATAATAGGGATGTTTATATAAAAAAATATAAAATTAAGGTGGCAAAAAAGCATGCGGGCCGCCTGATTGTAAGCGGCTACATATGGACGCCTGTAATATACCATAGGTATCACCAGTACGTTGCCGACCTTGAACCCTTCATCCCAAGGAGTTCTAGAAACCCTATTCACCGCAGGAACACAACACAAGGTTATTTGGCTGCGATCTTCTATTGGGTGGAATATGCAAAAGAAATTTCTGTGTTCCTTGTTTAAAAAAAAGAAAATTGCTTTTAAATAATAAAAATAATAGACGCTCAGTTTAAATTGTTTAAATTAGCATCCACCATAATATTCATTAGCTTCGTTTAGAGATAAATAGCTGGATTGATATCGAAGTAATAATAAAAAGTATACTTACATGTACATCATCTTTCAAGTTATTATGTGATAAGTCCAAATGTGATAGTGTGGAAAGGTGGCAAGGATTGTCGTTGAGCATTGTCGCAAGATGGACCACCGACTTCCCTGTGAGGCCGCACTGTGAAAGTGCGATGTACCGTAATCCGTCCGGATTGTTCGCAAGTCCGCTCAATACACTAATAGCACCTGTTTATAATATAATGAAGTCATGTTCCATGGTTGACAAGATATGAATAATAATCAAGTTTTGTTTAAAATTTAATGACAAAAACAATAACATGTTTTGGGTAATTTGTGTTGCCAGATAAAATTTGCAAAAATCAGTAGAAAAAATACAAAAATTATAAATTGTATAAGTGTTTGTCTATAACAATATTATAAAGCGGAAGGATTTGATGTTTTTTTGTTTGTAATGGATAAACTCAAAAAGTACTGGACCGATTTTAAAAATTCTTTCACCAATATAAAGCTACAGTATCAGCGAGTAACATAAGCTATATAATTTATTCCTCATAAAACTGTCAATAGTTTTACACAAAGTATAAAAAAACTGCCTACACGGGTGCGTTGGGGATGTTTGGCGTATAAAATTAACACGGGTGAAACCGTGAGGCACAGCTAGTTTAATATAATTATTTACTCTTATATTTTAATAATGACCAAAACCGATCAAGTTTCTGTGGCTATTAAATTTATAATATTACTATTTTGTAATAGTCGCCAATTGGGATTCCAATTTTATAGAACTTCCATTAAATTTTAATATTTCATAGATAACAAAATAATATTTTTACTAATCTCTGGATACAACAATGTTAAAAACCTAATGTATTATTAAACAAAAATTTATTTAGTGTAAGAAATTATTGCATTCATACATACGAATTATTAAAATCAAGCCCATCGGAAAAATCAGTAGATCTGGCAACACTAATTGTTATATCGCTATATAGATGTAATCATCCAAAACAAAAGCTTGTTCTAAGTTAGTATCGTATTGTCACGATATAATAAAAGTATTTTGAACTCTTGTAAATATTTCAAAGGGTTGATTACCAGAGTCCCTAAAGTGCTGCCACGTTTTTACGTACTACAATGTAACTGGAGCATCTAGGCAATTACCTTCTTTTTGACACGGTAACCTTTTATCCAATTATTCACAGAACATAATGTTTACGCGTGTAAAATCCATATAACAATGTTATCGGGTGGTTGGTTACTTTGTTAATTGGTTAATTTCAATCAAATAATTTATCGATGTTACCAGTTCGTTTATTTTATCTTTTTCTGCGTAGAAAATAACTATCGAACGAAATAAATTAGATTTGTGGTTAAGCTACAACTTTGGAGTCTTTTGGCGACATCATGATTTTGCATGTTCTGGTTTTTATTTTAATAAATGAAGTTTGGTTATTTTATATTATGTAATACTAATGGCATTTTGCGTGATATACTTTGGTTATTGTGATCAAGTGAAGTGAACTATAAATAATATCTAGAAGCATGAATTTTAAGTAGCCACAAAAACTCCCAGGGCAGTTTTAACAAGGGAGCCACCATTTTGTTAAAATTTTATTTGAACTCGTAAAGATTTGGAAAATATTCTATCCACGTGACATATTATGCATAATCTACACTAACATTATAAAGCTAGAGAGGTTCGTCTGTTTTTTTTTGTTTGAACGCGATAATATCTGGGACTACCTACCTGTCAGATTTTGAAAAATACTTTTACATTTTATAGCCCATTTATTGAGGAATTTTATAGGCTACTTCACTCTACGATCCTAAGGAGTGGGATAGTAACTATGAACGTCAAGGAATCTGGCAATCTTTAAGCAAGTATGGGAAGTGAGAACAACGATAGGCTACATGGTGGCGTTGGTGGCGGTGCAGTAGAGAATTGATCGAGTAAATTTAACACAAGTGAAACCGTGGAGCACAACTAGTTGTGAATAAACACGGTTTTTTACATATTTTAAAATGCTGCCATACTGCCGCCCTAATGTTTTTTTTTTAAATTATAGGCAGTATCACTCGGGATGGTGTAACGATTCTAATGATACACCATACATCCAAAACAGTTCAGGCATTTATAAGTTATGGGAGAATAAAGAAACTTACATACATAAACCCTGAAAACATTACACTCCTTTTTTGGGCAGTCGTGTAAAAAACAATAACTATGCCATACCTTTGTCTTCGATGTGGTTCTGTGATAGGTCGATAGTGTGCATGGCGGGCGGTCGAGCGGCTCGTACGAGAGCGTGTCCGAGTCGCGCCGCATGCTCGTGTCTCAGCTGCGCCGCGCGCCATGTGAACCTCGTGGGCGCGGGCTGTGCGCACCGGACACCGCGGCACACGCTCTCCCACGTCTCGCTGTTCGCGCGAACCCCGTCTCCACATATCCCTTCGAACCACGTGTTGTGTTGCACCGCCATAACCAGAGGAATTAGATCCCTTAACACATATATTTTTCATAAGTCATCTATTTAAAGAGAGGTCGGGCACAGAGAAATTTCTTTGGAGGTATTCTAATACCTCCACCCTACAAAAGATCGCAGCCCAATAATCTTGTGTTGTGTTCCTCCAGTGAGCAGGGTTTCCAGAGCTCTTTGTGGGGGGTAGGGGGTTCAAGGTCGGCAACACGCTAGTGATACCTATGATATCACATAGGCTACGGTAGCCGCTTACCATCAGGCATCTGATCAAGGGTAGCTGTGGAACCTATACTACTTCAACAAACGCGAGTAAGTCTTTATTGCATCCCACTACTAGAGTACCAATGGATATACTGTGCACTAGCGTAGTTATCATGGTTCACAGCCGGGTTGGCAAATCACGTTTTTCCACGAAGATGACTTTTTTATTATCTACACGTATTCGCTTATTTACCCTTACAAACAATCTAGGACCTCCCAACCTTTTTTTCATGGTTGAGTTTCACCTCCTAACAGTCCACTGTGTTAACTATAAATTAACAGATATCATACTCAGAACATTAATGGTATGTGATCCAATAAGCAGACCACGTCTACTTCACGCCCTTCTAACTCACAGCGTTTTACTTTAAAATAGTGTAACTAAGGTTTACCTTTCAATATACATGATTTTTATTATCTTAGAGACTTTTTATATAGTAGATAATGTGTTAATGATAATAACTGATAGCATAAAATTAACGGACTAAGCACATATATATATTTACATATTATGTACCATTCAGAAAAAAATCTTTGTACATACTGAAAAATTACCTTTGATCTAGATGATCGAAATCTTTTAAATGCAACATTCGTATATCGTGTGCCAGATATATAGTGTCAATGTCCCAGGCTACTTCGGCTCTAAAAATAAAATAAAACGAAACGTTGATTATGTATTATTACAAAGTTAATTGTAAAACTAGTCTAGAGCCGCGTACCCATTAGGCGACAAATATCGCGCGACATCTATCCCTGGAGACATGGGTCGGCATCGCTCCACATCTCGTGACGTCACTCGATATCTTGTCTCCGTTCAAAACATGTCGGGCGAAGTCTAGCAACGTCGCGCGATGTCTCCAGGGGCTCAAGTCGCGCGACATTTGTCGCTTAATGGGTACGCGGCTTAAGTATAGACAAGCAGTGGTGGGTAGTATAGATTGATGATTTCATAAGGCCGTATGAACAAATATCTTGAAAACAATGTTAAATAAAGGTATTTTTAGTTGTTTTCTTACATCGTTCTGTAATCAACCAAGCAGCTACACGACTATACAAGGCAAATTGAATATGTAGTTATTTATGTTATTTTATAGTATGTACTACAAGTACTATGGTTTACAATAATTGTTACAAGTCGCGGAGTTAAATAAATAAACAATAATACTTTATTTAGTACATTTTGTATTACTTAAAGGATTCACGATACAAGTATAGATATTTTTTCTCGTGATTCTTATTCAATTAATACTTTTTTTTAAACATGAAAAAATTGATAAAATATTTTTCACATCATCCAACGGAATTAGGATATTATCAAAAATAATAATTTGTTAATAAAATAGTTCTTGCGTCATAATTCACAATTGGTTCCCTTAATATTTTTTTACCCATTACCATTTGATAGAACTATCCAGATCGTGTTATAATTTTATTATTCTAGTCGAGAATAAATTTGTCTCACAATCGAAATCAACAATTATAATCTAAACTAATATTATAAAGCTGAAGAAATTGTTTGTTTGGGTGGTTGAACACGATAATCTCAGGAACTACTGGTTCGAATGGAAAAAATGTTTTAGTGTTGGATAGCCCATTTATCGCGAAAGGCTATATAATAATATAACGTCACACTACGACCAATAGGAGCGGAGCATCAATAAAAAAATGTTGCAACAATGGGGGAAATTTATTCCTTTTGAGAGTTTCCGGACGCGTAAATCAAGACAGAATTAGAAACTATTAAAGTTTCTTTAAAATGTAATGTGAAACAAAAATGTTTTACAACTAAGCAATCAAATTGAGATTGTAATATAAAACCCTACACTCTATAAAAACCACCTTTTTAATCTATATTTATTTATAACTAGCTGTGCCTGCGGCTTCGCTACAAGAATGCCATCGATCGGGCACAAGCACGAATCTTGCTCCCCGCTCCTGGCTATTTTAAGGACAAAAATGCTTATTGTGGGTGTTCCGTAGAACATAGATACATACTCTCACAAATTTTTTTTGTACTATTAAATTAATAAATAATTTATTAATGTAGTATAATCATGTAGTACATTAATTTGATATATATATATTCTATGGTTTAAGCGCCCGAATTGATTCACCATGTTCAGTTTTTTAAATTTGCGTGGAACCCATTTAATTCCTTTTTATAAAATAAAAGTAACTTGAGTTACACCTTATAACATCAGTTATCCACCAGTGAAACTCCCGTCAAAATCGGTGCAATCGTTTCGGAGATCACCCGAAACAAACAAACATATAGACAAAAAATGTAAAAATGGGTTTTTTGTTAAAGATACTTTCATACGCATTTAGTAAAAAGTTGTTATTTTGATATTACAAACAGACACTACAATTTTATTAATTGTATAGATAAAAGAGTAAAGAGTCGAGTCGAAATTTGTACATTGAAGATATTTCAGAAAAATGAAATCCCCCATATTAAATACGGGGGCGTTTAGAATAATGGACAAAACACATTTAGATATTTTTTGAAATTTTTGTTCGTCTGCCTGTCGGTATTCTGGAACTCGAATCACGCAAAAACTACTGCACCGAATTTGATCAAATTTGGTATGAATGTAGTTTACAGTCTGAAGGTACATTTAGAATGCATTTTTACACGTATGGACATTGGTATGGTCTATAAATTGCGTTTAGGTTATGTAAATTTTAAAAATAATGTATGTATATGTAATTTTGTAATATATTTTAAATACTTAGTGAAACAAAGTGAAAACAAACCTAATTTTTTCATATTATTTTATTTTTAGTTAATTTAAAAAAAAAACAATATATCAAAACATGTTTTTTTCCAGGAGTCATAGATGGCGCTGTACAGCTTCATTTAAATTATCATGAAATTGATTTGATATTTATTGTGACATTTAAATACATTTTCTGTAAAAAGCACTTATATTAATAATTTAAGGCCGGGCTTTTTCTGTAATGTTTGTCGACAGATTTTAACGTTATTTTTAAAGTGTTTAAAATGATTAAAAATATCTAATTAATCTAAATTTTCTACGATAGATGTCGTTGTTTGGTGTTTGTGCTATCAATGTTTTTATTCAATTACAATAAACAGACATACTATAAAGCATTATTATTCACTGGATATTAACGGTTTATAAAAATAAAGTAATTACATAAAATTATCTTTTCGTAAAGGACGGTTAAAATTCAAAATGATTTTAGTTGGGTATTCTTAAAGATTATACCGGTCAAATATCATAAGGTGAGATTGGGGTGAGGGGAGGATATTAATTGCTTCTGTTTTTCATCCACGAAATACACCACGTCGACACAGCTAGTTGTGATATATAGAACAATAGCAGTCTAGAAGAAAACATAAGTAATTTTTCTAATTTCTCTTTCCATCACCAAAGTACTCTTAAAAAATATCATCATTCCTAAAATCTTAATCAGATAATAAACGTAAAAAATACTAGATTACCTGAACGGCGTTTGACATAAATCGCACATCGCAGCATATTGGTTTGAGAAATCACCACACGCCGAATGTTTTCTTGTCCCAGTGACATGTTGCAGAGGAAACAACAAATTAACCTGCAATATACAAATACATACGCCCATCATAACAACGCGCTTAGTGAAGTAGTTAATTAAGCAATTAAGTTTATAGCACAGTTAAATTGTGTGAGCACATGCTGTACAATGTACAAATAAAAAATGTACACATTATAATAATATACTAGCAACCGCTCGCGCCTTCGTTTGCGTTATTTACAATATAACTAATGACCGACCGAAGGTTCTGTTTCGGCCAAAAAAGTTAGTATTGCCCTCGGACTCGGTTTCGGCCGAAACTCAATATTCGTGAATTGTCGCGCGTTCATAACTCGTATTTATCTCTACATTCTCGTGTTCTATGTTAAAAATATTGTAAACACAATTAAAAATTAAAATAATTAATTAATAAGAAATATGTACTTTATATCTAAGTGTTGATTTTAGGCAAAGTTTACTTGTAAGTCTTTAACATGTTTATAATTATTTTTTTCATGTTAAATCTATACAATTAATAAAATTGAAGTATATGTTTGTAATGTCAAAATAACAGCTTTGACCTAAATTCATATGAAAATATATAAGATACCTACAACAAAACCCCGTGTTTTCAAAATTTTTGTCGGTCTCTGTCTGTTTCATCCGGGTAATTTCCGAAACGGTTGGATCGATTTTGACGGGACTTTTACTGACAGATAGCAGATTTTATGGGTAGCTTAGGCTTCTTTTATTTTAGAAAAAGAATTAGGGTTCCGCGCAAATAAAAATCTGGTCACGGTGAATCAACTCGAGTGCTTAAATGGCTCAATACTACATAATTGTAGATATTAAAAAGACCTCCAAAAAAGTCAGCGAGAGGATATTTTGTTTATTTTATTTTAATATTTTAAGAAAACTTACAGCTAAGTACATATTTAAGTTACATGTATAAATTAATGAAGGTCATTTACAAGTTCTAACATATATATATCAACATCGAGTCGGATTTGGAACGCCAGCGCCACCAGGCGGCGATCGATGGAGTTAGTGACGCGGGCGCAATCGAGTCGGCAGTGTCGACTGTCGAGACGACTCACTTTTTGCTGGCGGTCGGCGCGTTTGGACGTCACTAAAACTATCGCGCGTTCTGAGACTTACCCTATTAATTACACGTGCCTACCTACATACTGTCTGTAATATAATCGTTTAAATAATTAGCATCTAATCCGTGATACGAATTTGTTCTATCCAACTACCCACTGACGCCCACGGTTATAAATATTGATAATGAGCAATAATAACGGTGGCGAGGCTCCTCCTCCGTCATATATATATATATGAATAAAAAATAAAGAATAAAGTAGAAGGAAGTACACAAAAATATTAGCAAAAGAAATTAGAATTTAGAAGAGCTTTCAACTTCTGCATAGTTGTTTCAAATAAATCAATGTTTAAATCATTAGCCAATTTATTCATACTGCTGCTCATTCGAATGAATCAGGAATTTTGTCTCAGGGTAGTCCTAACAATAGAATTATAAAATATGTTAGGGCTTCTAAAAGATGCTGCAGGTACGCGTAGGTTAATTTTGTTCAGTATCTCCGAAAAGTCCATTAGGCCATTGAGTATGCACAAAAGATATGATACATCATCTATTTCACTCCGTGTATACAGCTGGAGCATATTAAATTTTTAAAGCGCGATGTGTAGTCTGGTATGATTATTTTGGATTTAAACTGTAGGTAACGAAGAAACCGCTTTTGTATTTTCTCAATGCGTGTGATATATATTTATAAACTAAGTTCTAGATTTGAAACGCGATATCAAAATAGGTTCGAACAATAAAGAGTTTTAAAAGTTTTGACACAATTGAACTCGTTGGATAATCGAAATACAAACCCTAATGCTTTAGATGCTTTTTTGACATTGTCAATATGCTTATCAAATATCAGCTTGGAGTCGAAAATAACACCTAAATCTCTAACAGCATTATCTCGTGATAATTTAGTATTTTTAAGAAAGTATTCGTGCAGAATCGGATTGGGTTTACGGGTGTATGTTATAACTTGACATTTCGCGACAGTTCAATCTAATTTATTGAAAGTACAGTTATTTTGAAACTTATCTAAATCATGTTGAATACTAACTGCATCGGAAATAGTTTAAACAGGGCATATAATTTTGAGTTCATCAACGTAGAGAAGAATTTTGCAAGTGGTAAAACAAGATGGTATATCTATACATATAATAAAAACGTTACAGATCGATGTCTGTACATAGAAGATATATGAGAAAAACTATTATTGGGGGCCTTTATCAACGCAATAGAACCCAAAACAATGATTGTTAGAATTTTTGTCTGTTTGTATGGGTTTGTGTGTGCTAATCTCAGAAACGGCTTAACCGATTTGAATATGGTTTTCCCTAATATATTGTGGTAAGCTTCTCTTAACATTTACTGTTTCTTTTACTTCAATCAGTTAATAAATAAAAAAGTTATATCAATTTTAAAAATCACGTCGAACATTTCTTCGATAAAAATGCTATAAAATAGCTGTTCAGTTGAATTGGCTCAAACTTTAGTTATCTGTATATTATGGTTTGTAAAACGATGATGATTGAAAGTTTACACAAAGTTAAAAAATGGACAGTTAAGAAAATTCTTTTCAAATAAAAGTTGACCTCATGTCTATATGATAAATCATATTGAAAAGGGGTCAGCATAGGCTGGATATGTGTCGGTTGAATATAGTATATTGCTGCTAGGGGTGGCAATTCATTTCGAAAAACATCGATCGATATTTTTTCGATTCACTTTCCGATTTGTATAAACAACACAAATCTCTAAAATAGAAAACAAAAAGGACACCACAACAATGGATCTTTTGTCATTTGTACCATACTAAAGTATCAGTTATTTATTATAGAGAAACATAGAAAGGTATAGAGAGTAGAAAGGCATTTGTAAAAAATACACTTCATTTGAGTACACAATAGAAATTTTAATGTGTAAATAAGTTTCAGTTTTGGCCGAAAGTAGGCGTTCAAGTATTACGTAACCCAATTTGGGGGGTGGGGGTCTTATAAAACGTTACAAAGCATTACAAGGGCGGGAGGCGGCTTCGAAAAACGCGTTACGTAACATTGTTTTTTTTTTTTAATCAATTAAAGAACTAGTCAATTAAAATTTCCTAAGTTCGCAACCCTTTTCGTTTATGTTTTACGGGGAATCCCTCGACTCTATTGTACGTCATTTTTATTGTGTTTTCGTTGTCTTGGGTGTTACGTAACGTTTAAGGAGGGGGAGAAGGGGTACAGAAAAATGTTACGGCGCGTTACAAGGGAGGGAGAGCCAAAAATCTTAAAAAATTGCGTTACGTAATACTTGAACGCCCCTAAGTATGGGAAGTGAGTACAGTAACGACAGGCTACAAAAGTGCGTTGGTGGAGGCAAAGTGGAGAGTTAGTGAAATTAATTTAACACGGGTGAAACCATGATAATAAAAAAAGAAATAATATGATAAAAAAAATACTAAAACGTGTATTAAAAATAAGTAATTATACTTATAAGTGTTGAGGAAGCATACTATACAGATTGAATTAAACCTTTGGTATGATGTCCACCATCGCTACATTCGGGAAAAGATCATCGAAGGAGGCAATCAGGGCAAGGATTGCATTTATCACGCCTTCTGAAGTTCCTTCTTCACCTAAAAGCAGTTAGAAGATATTAAAATTAAAATTTTCTTATGGAAATTATTCAGAGAGAGAGATATACCCAGATGGGAGTAATTCATGTTTAGCTAATCAAATAACTTATAATAATTCCATTATAAATAGGTTTTAATTATTGTCATAAAATAGATGTAAGAGATGTAATGTAATATCCTGTTTTAATTGCGAAATAAAATAAATTGCAAGGCTTTTGAGTCAGTAAGCAGCAGTATGTGAGTAACCTTCAATGGCTTCGGATTTTTAAATGAATGCCAATTCATTAACAAACAATAGAAATAATTTTCCACTTACCAATAAGAATAGGACACTGGTTTGTGTTCATGAATTAGTGTTATTGATAAATGGTTTGTCTTTTTACTCTCCAAAGCTTCTATTTCCATCAAGTGAAATCCATAGTCAACCTAATATAATAAAATCATGATCAATGTAATGTAATCGAAGCTGTTGAACACAAATCCTTTTTTTCTGATAATCACTCATTAAAACTGTCACTGTCATTTTTTGTATTATAATAAAATAATAATAAAAAACATAATTTTATTTCAGTTTCAAAACACCATAATAAAACTCAGAAATTAGTTAAAATATAAAATGCATAGAATGATCTTACCCTTGTGGGAATTTTTGCTGTTGTGATAAAAATTCTATAAGCTGTAATAACCTGCAACAATCCAAAATTTTAAATGTTTAAAAATATCACTTAATTATCTAACACAATATAAATTACAATAAGTGCCCACAAATATTTTACTTATTTGGATAACACAGCCAAGTCAAAGGCTATTTTACTTTTTGAATTTTTAGACGGCACTCGATATCACTACGCATGCTTAAAATTACGCTTGTTTTATTTACTAACTACCACGAATATGTCACCAACATCAATGAGCTTATTAAAAACAACAGAACTCAGGTGTCTGGATCCTCAAGCTCAAGATAATTTACCCTCTTTATTTCCTTTATATGAAAATGTATATTAACTACCTAACTAAAAAATTTTTTTAACAATTCAGTATGTATTTTAGTTTATAATTTTAAGTCTCGCCCGCAAACACACCCTGAATCTTATGGATGACCCTTTAGTAAAACCAAGTTTGACGTCCCTGGATTAAAACTAACACATTGACAAGATCTTCACTTTTAATGTACCAGTATAGGAAAATGTTTTTTGGTTTAAATTAATTTAATTTGTATAAAACAAATATGTTCTAGCAGATGCCCGTAACTATATTCACGTGAAAATGATTTTGATGTTTCACGGGAACTACACATCTGATTGTTTTATTTCCTTCCTTATTTTTTTATTACTGCGATTGGGGCGCCTATTGAAAATTAACGTTTTATAAGAAAAAGGTAAAACGAAAAAAATATTAAGAAATTATACATTTAATCAATTGAAGTATGCACCATTATTGTTTAAGCACTTTCGCCATTTTTTTAGTTCATTGATTCCATTGCTGAAGAAATTGTAGGAGCGAGAATCAATAAAATCTTTGAAGGCGGTTTGGAGTGCCTCATTGGAAATGAAATTTTTTCCTTGAAAGAAATTGTCCTATTTCTGAAAAAAGTGGTAATTTTTTGGAGTAATGTTCGGGGAGCATGGTGGGTGTCGGAGACATTCCAACCGCAGTTCCTCTAATTTAGCCACCGTCTTATCGTGAATTATGGGGTCTAGTGTTGTCCTGAAGCAGCAGTGGACTAGAGAGATTGATCAGTCTCGGTTATTTAACGGCTAGCTTTCCCATCATGGTTTGCTATTTTTGACAATACAGATCTGCTGTTATTGTCTGGCCAGATCTTAGGAACCTGTAGTGTATGTGACACCAGCAGTGGTCCACCAAACACTCACCAGTATCTTTTTCTGAGTCAACTTTCGCTTGGGAAAGGATTTGGCTGATTCTCCTGCGTTCAACCACCGTGATGAGCGTTTCCGATTGTCGTAGAGAATCCGACTTTCGTCACAAGTAACAATACGATTCAAAATTCCCTCGTTATTGTGATGGTTGAGTAATGTAACGCAGCATTCAATGCGTGTTTATTGGTGGGCCTCAGTCAATTCATGCTCGAGCTTTTTCACATTTCCAATTTTTTTCAAATGAATTAAAATTGATTTATCACTCACATCGAAACTTACCGCTAACTCTGTCGTGGTTTGCGATGGAGCCGCTTCTACGATCACCTTTAATTCTTAATTATCTACCAAGGTCTCTGGCCGTCCACAGGGTTTATTACATAGATCAAAATTTTCAGAACGAAAATGTTGGAACCAAACGTACCGTGCTTTCTTTTACAGTAGTTTCCCCATGCACATCATTAATTCTTTTAGCTGTTTCTACAGCGCTGATGCCACGGTGGAACTCATATTCGTAAATAACGCGATATATTAAGCTTTCCATTTTGTGAAAAGAACGATGCCAAAAGAAAAATCAGATGGCGTGAAAACAAATAATAATAATAAAACAGTAATAATACAAGATCAGGTGATAAATACAAAAAAACTACCAAAAGTACATAATTAAATACCATAACATCCAAAACGATAAGTGTAGGAAACGACATCGCGCACCTGAGACCATCCAGCATATCACTCGCGACTGTCCATCTCTAGCTCAAACTGATTACACCCATAGACATAACCAAATAATTCAGATAATTCACCAAAAGATAGCCATAAAGCATAACCTTATACAATCAAGAGCAGTTCCATGCTACCAATATAGTCCAATACCAGTGCTGGAGAACCAGAGCCACAAGATTTATTTGTACAGAGCAATATTAACTGACAATACAGTACCTACATAACAATAGACTTGATATAATTGTAATAGATAAACTGAATAAATTTACCTACTTAATTGATATAGCTGTCCCTAACACACATAATTTATAAAAAACTATTACTGAAAAAATACACAGAACTGAAAGAAGAACTTAGTAGACTATGGAACATGAACAAAGTATATATTGTGCCTCTGGTACTTTCTACCACAAGGGTCATACCCAACCACCTTCATCATTACCTACAGCAGATTGACTTACACAGCAATACATACCTGACCATGCAAAAAGCAGCAATTTTAAATACGTGCCGAACCATTCGGAAGTTCTTGCAGGATGAATTTGTAACCGAAAATGAACTCCACTTGACCTAGGTCCGTGGTTTTCATAATTACCGAAACTCTTATAGTTTTGAGATTAAGAAAGAATCACAAATAATAATATTAAATTTTATTTCTTAAAAAGGAACAAAAATACAAATACAGCATGCCCTGATACCCAAACTAAGAGATCCTGTATCTTGGGTAACAGGTTTTTTTACAATCTAATAAAACACAAATAAAGAAAAAATAAATATGAAACTCAACGTGCAGCGTAAATTTTTTTTACAGCAAAACATTATTCTCTAAGAATCTACTTATTTTTATTATATGACCATTTAATACAAATATACTTATTATAAACTACCATAAGAGTGCTACAAGAGTGTGCGAGATTTGTATGTGTACATGTGTTAATAAGAATAGGAGGATGATTGTAACTTAGAAAAGCTCTAATCACTAAATTCGAAACACAAATACACAACCCTAAATTGGAAATAAATTTGAATTTCTAACCAAACGCCAGATATTTGAGATCAAAGTGGCCAGTTCAACGAAACGCCAATATCATAATATGTAAGGACCTAACCTAACCTGGGGCCATAGCCAAGTTGCACAATATCTCAATTCACGTGCTCAGATATGTCAATTCCATACATATTTTCGTTTTCGTTAGCGTTAACGATTGTAGAAAAGCAACTTGGCTAATAGTCCGGGAGCTACGGGCATTTTTGGCTCGTGAAAGTATACATAATATTTTTTTTACCATAAGTAGTTTTCATACTGCTAATAAAGGAACTGGCCATCAGACCCTTGGAAGGCCCTTAGTTGTGGTGTAAGAGGCTGACGAAGTTGTAAAAAAAATTCAAGACTGTAGCAGTATATAACAGCAGCACATTAACTTAAGACCAACCACTATAAAAAATTTCTTAGAGCCTAGTGCAAGTAATCTTACAGAGAAAGAACTATTGAGTACATATTACCGGGAATACATAATAATAAAATGTTGAGAACAGAAGACTATGAACGTGTAAATTTTACATTTAAGAGGAGAATAAAGACCATCATACTAGACACCATTTTTTGAAATAAATATTAAATATAGTAATGTTTTATAGGATATATATATTATATGTAAGAGAACTGTATTCAGTGCATTTGTTTTTCGCCAACAAACTGATTTTCAGTTTGGCGATTTTAGACAATAATATATTATGTAATTTGTATTTTGGAAAAAAAACAAAAAAAAAACATGCTACAAATTATCACATTACTTATTTATAATGTTAATTTAAGAAAAATAAGCTTCCGATCTCGATATGGTGATAAAATCGTCGTCAGTTATGTATAAGTAAGTAGTCGTCGGAAAATTATAAAAATAAAGTAGTATAGTCCGGGAACTACGGGACCTTTTTCATGAGTAGCAATATACATAGTAGGGACATGATTTTGATAATAGTTTATAACTTTATGTATTGCTTAATGATAAACCGAGCGTCAGACCGCGCGACCTCACTTAGATAAGGAGTAGGAGCCTAACGAAGATGTATAAAAATATTATCGAAATTGTAGCAGTATACAAGCTACAAATTATAATGTTAATTTAAGAAAAATAACCCTCCGATCTCGATATACAGTATAAGTAGTCATCGAAAAATTATAAAAATGAAGTAGTAGTATACAATCTGAAATTTATAGTGGTTGTTATTTTTGATTAATATAACAAAAAAAAAGATAAGCTCTGTCCGTGGCTTCGCTCACGTGGAGTACAGAATGCCCGCGCGAATCTTGCTTCCCCGCTCCCCTCTGTCCGTGGCTTCGCTCACGTGGAGTACAGAATGCCCGCGCGAATCTTGCTTCCCCGCTCCCGGCTATTTTAAAGACAAAAATGCTTATTGTGGGTGTTCCTTAGAAGATAGATGTATACTCTCCCGGACTTTTTTATAGGTATTTTTATTGCCTATAATTATGTAGTACATTAATTTGCTATATCTCTTATGGTTTACTCAGCATAAGCCATTTTAGCGCACGAATCGATTCACCATGACCAGTTTTTTTTTATTTGTGCGGAACCCTAATTCTTTTTCTAAAATAAAAGTAGCCTAAGTTACTCCCTATATTATCAGCTATCCATCAGTGAAATTCCCGTCAAAATCGGTCAAACCGTTTCGGGGATTACCCGGAACAAACAGAAAGACAAACAGACATAATTTAAATAATGGGTGTTTTGTTATAGGTATCGTATATACTTCCATATGCATTTAGTAAAAAGCTGTTATTTTGACATTACAAACAGACACTTCAATTTTATTAATTGTATAGATTGTCCAGTCAAAACCAGGACACTTTTGGTATCTAGGTATAATGGGATTAATTGATTAACAAAACTGAATAAAAAACAAGCTGTTTAAAAGAAAAAAAAGGGAAATAAGGATACTTTTTTTATCCAAATTTCTGAGGATTTCCAAGTTATTGTCCAATGTCAACAATTAAGATAATGGCGACCCTACTCAGGGATAACCATGCTTATTTTTAAACCAAAATATAAAATGATAAATTTAAAACAATACATCTACATCTAATTAGATCACAGCACTATTACATTCCTTAGCGGTGCATTAAACTCGCGTGCTATCCGTAGTTTCCTTCTATTAATTTTTTTTAAATCATTCCAGAGATTACAAACATACAAATTTTACCTCTTTGTAATATTAGTATAGATTAATATATTTGTTGAAATATTTATTTAAAGTGAGTATTGTGATTGCGTGTGGTTGCATCACTGCCCTAAAAATAACCTATTGTTTTTACTTATTGGGGAAATAAAAACTTTATTTTTGCAACATGTAGCATTTTCGCAAAAAAACAACAAATATCGAAAACTTTATTGGGCTTGTGAATACCATATTGAAAAATCGGAAAAGTAGCGAGTACAACTAGCGCTATGAGGGTTCCATACTTATTAATGTATTACATAAATTCTGTTAGTTAATTATTCTTACATTCTTGTAAGAAGTTTTCTTGTTTAAGTGACAAATTTATATTTTGCAGCGCTCTCATAATTAATAATTGCATGAACGCATGCAAACATAACTTTGTTGCATAATAATTTCACATGGGATTTGAAATTAAATATTTTCAGTTTTCTTCCTTACTTAAGTTAAAGATCTAAAAGGACATAGCTTGGAAAGCCACAGACATTAGTATTCAATATCAATTTCAACTTGGGTGGTCTTCAATATTTTGAGAACAATTTGTTCATACCCCTGATTTATTGTTGCCCAAGAAATTTTTCACTACTGGTTTAAAAGCATACCAAACATCTTTTTTGATACTGGTTAAGTAATGGTCAAAATATTCATTCTTTAAATCCATTCTATTTGTGCGCGCTGCTTTGTAAATCCAGCCGCGTCCGCCCCACGCCCGCTCATCCTTTCATCGATCAACTAGTTGACAGTACGCACATAATATTTGTTTGAATCCAAACAAGGATGAAACTCAGGTTGAATGATTTATTGATGAGATCGAGAGTCATCCTGCATTATAAGATTTTAGATCTGACAAGTACAACATGCATTAAAATCTTTAAAAAAGGCATGGGAATATATATGCAATAAATTTATTCAGTTGTGCTTTGAAGTTTCCTATCGCAGGATGGGAGCTAGATGTCCAACCAACACTAAAAAGAGACAAACAAATACATCTATAGGATTTAGCGTGGCTGAAAAGATTTTATCAATTATTTATTTATTCCAATTATTTTCTATTTTTGACAATATTAATTCTGTTTTTTTTTTCAGTATGATCATTCTTTATTCTTTTTCCATTTTAATAGTAGCACCAATTACAATGTTTCTTCACCAAATTCCACCATGAAACTAAAATGTACAACACTATGACTCTTGAACCCAGTGACACTTCACTTACTAAATGTGCCAATTGTGCCTTTGTCTTACTGAAGGTGTAATATAATAAGGTAAGATAAGGTAAGATCAGCTAATTAGCTGCTAGTGTGTCTTACCAAATAATAATAATAATATTGTTTTTTTTGTTAAAAGCTAAAGCTAGACAAAGTAACAGATTTGTTGAATTTCTTCACAACATTAGGACTCCAATGTCAAGTAGGTGCCCTTTTTTTGCTACGGCCCAATTTGTTAAGTTAATATTATATATTTCTACAATTTTCACCCTCTATTTATTTTAATGAAGATTTGTTACCAAGACTAGGAAGTACTGGAAGTATGCCTATTTTATTATCTCTGTGATTGGTCTCTTCATCTTTGTTAAGATAATTTAACCACAAATATAGAAAAAGTTGTTATGGCTTAATTTATACTGTCTTGAAAACATTTTGAAAGAAATAAAATGTTTAACAATCACTTTAATACAACATTAAAAAATAACAAACTCAACAACACTAACAAGATTGCTTCAAAACTTCTTCTTACTAAAAAATCTTGACATAATGAATGAATGTAGAAAAACATTCTACATTCATCCATTTATATTTTAATGATAACACAACACACAGAAAACTATTGCAGAATACATTATTTTTGTTAATTTTTTTTTTTAATCTAGTATTATTACAATTTATTACACAAATCATGTACCTACTTATTTTACTGAACACAAGAGTTTCAGGTTTTATTTTAAAATGTTATACGGTGAATATACATTAAAATCGATACATATTTTCCATCCAATTTTAAAAAACACAAAAATGAATAACGTTGAATAATATCTTATTCATATTGTAACATAATTTAAGCTAAAAATAGTCAACCTCATACAAATCTACAAAATGACCCCTACATGTTGCCATTTAAATTGACCACATTAGTCTAATGGCTATGTAAGTGACCACAGGGAACACACAGTTACACTCCAACTCAATAGAGCATGACACACCTCAGTGACTCATTTATGTTGTTTAGAATCTTATCATTACCAATATAAGATTACAACTATTTGAGCTATATATTAGGGTTTTTAGTGGCAAGTTATGCATAAATTATTAATAAATAAGATAACTTAATTTATAAATAAATTAAAACCTAATATACAAAGTACTATAAAATAATGCTATATTGAGATATATAGAATTGCCTAGTATAGGAAATTTATATATATGGTTACTGTTACCTCTTAGCATATTTATATTTTAGTCATTAGAATAAATAGTTTTGGATACACACAAAGGATAAATCTGGTATGATTATTTATTTTACATATTTGTTTTGTATATAGGAAAACATAGTTATTATTACTTACCAAAACTTTGTTGTCTACTTTGTCCCCTCTTGATTCCATACGAATAAGACTTTTGTAAAGAATCTTAACATTTTTTCCTAATATATTACTTATGCTTTCTGCAAATAATTTAAATATAATAAAATCATCACGCATTATATTTTATTGTAATAATAACAGTAATTAATTCAAAACATACCATTTAACTCTGGATTTATTTGAGATTTTGTTGACATTTTTGTAATTTTCTTTAGTGTCATTACTTCTACAAAATACGTAACTACCTAACACAAAGTACATACATGATAAATTAATAGCACGAATTAAACGAAAATATATTAATAAAAAAATTACTAAGGCCTTAACTTCTCACATTTCATTAAAAATAATACAGATTAATGACAATATTGACCTAAATATCACCACAACACCAATAATTCACAGACACTGGTGTTGCCAACAACGTTCTCATGTTGTCAATGTCCAATGTCCAAATTCCCCAAAAGTCTTGCTCAAATTCTTCAAATCATAATAATTTATAAAAACATCTTTACGCTAGAATACAGAAAAGCAAGTTTCAAACTGAAACAGTAACACTCTCTGGAACAGTTACGTAAGAACAACCTGTTCGTTTTAGAGGTAACAGTTCTGAACTGCTACTGTGAAACACCTGTTTTTGTGTATCTTTTCCGATAAATACACCTCGCTAGTATGTGGAAATGTACGTTGCACCTAGTATTTACATTTAGTGACAGCTTTTTCAGATAACAGATCCTAGCCTTAGGGGCCCTAAAGCCGCTGCGGCTTTTACAGCTTCACCGGACTTGGGGGCGAGCGCAGAGGGCACTCAGCCGCGAAAGTTTTGTGGACGACTCGCACGAGGGTGCCAAAGTGGCCGGACCTCGGCTCGGGCGGTCGTCGCGTTCGCAAATAGGTCGCGATCTATTCGAATCCCTACACCTACGATTCGAGCTAACTAAATATACACATAGGCACGTTCCCTTCCTCCTGGGAGGAAGGAAGGAACCGTGCGTATGTGTATTCAATAATCGGAATGTTTCTACACTAACTAGCGCTAACTAACTAGCGTAAAAAAAGAAAAAAAAAGGTCCCTCACAGAACCTATGTACCTGTGTGGTGTGCACGTGTGTATGTTCATACGTGTGTAGTGTTGTATGTAGGTAGCTAAGTGATGCACGTACAGTGTCACTTGTATCGCGCGGGCGGTTGCCTGACCCAAGGGTTTCACACCGAGGAACGGACCTAGGCTTGGGTTACCGCTAGAGAGGGTGGACGTGACGGGTGTGCTGGAGCGAAATTGACCGCCCGCCCTCTGCGGAGAGAACGGTGGTTACGCGGGCGTGGGCGCTGGCACGCTCTGTTTGGAGAGACGGATGTGTAATATTTATTCGAATTTTCGATGTGATCGTCGGGATCAATAAAAATATTGCGCGGCCGGCGTTTGCACCGGATGTCCGTGGGTGCCGGAACATAAGTGGCGGCTGTTTTTATTAACGGATTCGCGTGGTTCGACGCGGTGTCGAAATACGAACGGGAGAGCTGTTTAACGTAGGCATGTATCGAAGGAAGCTCCATATCTCTATGGAGATCTACGCTTCGAACATACCACGGGGCCCCGGTGAGACGATAGAGGAACCTATTCTGTATCGATTGTAACCGTTTGAAACTCGACTCGGACATATGTGCGAATACAGCGCAACTGTATGTCAAAATTGGTCGAATACACGTCTTGTAGAGCGTGAGCTTATGTCGCGTGGACATTTTACTCACCGAACACAACAGAGGATGCAACCGGCCCAGGACCCACGCGGCCCTGTTCCTAACCTTACGGATGTGGGGTCTAAAAGAGAGCCTACTATCTAGGGTTACCCCTAGATATTTGGTCTCTCTTACATACGGAATCGGATTATCGTAGAGCTTAACAGGTTTAAGCTTCCACGGTATCTGTGACGAATCCGCATCGAAGAGCATCGCGGCGCTCTTCGAGGGATTAACGGCTATACGCCACTCGTTAAACCACTTCCCGAGAGTGGTCACGGAGCGTTGGACTTTGTGTCTGAGGTGGGATCTATTCCTATCTGAGGCATATAAGACTGTATCGTCAGCGTATAGCCCTACCTCGACCTCCGGGAGTCGAGGTAGGTCACTGACGTACAGGTTAAATAGGCTAGGAGCCAGGATCGAACCTTGGGGAACGCCTGAGCGTATTGGACGGGGCGTGGACAATTCACCTTCCACTCTATAGCGAAAGGTGCGATCTGTTAGATAGTCGCGAATTATTTTAATTAGCCTATCGGGGATTTCAAAGTGATACAACTTGTAGATCAATCCCTCGTGCCAGACCTTATCGAAGGCCTTGGCAACGTCGAAAAAGACCGCAAGTGTACGGCGGGGTTTATATAATTCAGCAAAATTAAATGCAACGTGCTCCGTGAGGCGGTGCACTTGATGAGTGCAAGAATATCTAGCACGGAAACCGAATTGCTCAGGCGGATAGAGGTCTTTCTCCTCTATTACTGACTTGAGACGGTTCAGAAGGATCCGCTCGTACATTTTCCCTAAAGTATTTAGGAGACTGATCGGGCGATAGCTGTCGGGAAGCGACGCGCTCTTGCCGGGCTTACGGATACCTATGACTATGGCCTTTTTCCAGGCGGCTGGAAAATGGCAGTGGGCTATGGCTACATTGAAGATGCAGACCAAAAGAGCTATGAGGCGATCGGGAAGAAGTCTAAGTACTTCATTCCTGATCCCGTCGGGACCTGGTGCTTTTCTAAGCTTAAGGCTTTTTATAATGGAAAGAACCTCCTCAGACGTGACTGGGGACAGGGAGTCTGTCGCGGGGAGCTTATCCAGCTCCCGCACGCATCCATCGATACCCTCGACCCGGTCGGTATTTGCATCGACACTGTTCGGAGAGCACTGGCTCTCCAAACAAGTGGCGAGGCACTCCGCCTTGTCGCTGCTATCGAAGGCGAGCGGTATACCGGGACCCCTCTCGAGGGGGGGCATAAGATAAGAAGCCTCTATTTTGAGGCTGTGAGCTAATTTCCAGTAAGCCAGATGCGACGGCCTTAGCCCTTCGACGAGGGCGTCCCATCTGTGACTTCTGAGTTCTAATATACGGGCTCTAACCGATCTTTGAAGTGCGCGTAAACGTGCGCGGTTTTCCTCGGTCGGATAGTGGTCGTGCGCACGAGTCGCCGCGTTCTTTTCCGTCAACAACGCCCGCACGTCGGCAGGGAGTACGAAGCGGCGATCGCTCGCCTCTTCGACCTCTCTCGAGGCCTCTCCGATGCCGGCCTGCAGGTGGTCGACCAGGGAATCGATCGCGAGATCTACGTCCGCAACGGACCCCAATACGTCCGGGATCCTATCTAAGCTGGACGAGGACGGCCTGTCCGCAAGATAATGTTTTAGCTTGGCATAGTCAACCACTTGGACCGAAGGAGGGCTAGAGTCGTCTGGTTGACCTAGCTGCATGATGACCGGACGGTGGTCGGAGTCGAGCTCGTGTACGACCCGAATGAGTCGTAACCGAAGCGCGATACCTTTGATGAGAGCTACATCAAGCACTGTCGGCATACAGTTGTCTTGAAAGTGGGTGGGAGTGGGTGGCGCTATGACATCAAAGTTTAGCACGTTCGTTAGCTCTTCGAGTTTAACCCCATTACTGGAGTCTCTCCAATTGCCAAACGAAGTGTGTCCACAATTGAGGTCACCCGCTATAATGACCGATTCACCGAGCGAAAGTAGCTTTTCTAGGTCAGACCTGAGAGGCTCTTTCCTCGGCGAGAGATAAACTGAGACTAACGTTATGGACGGGTGGTCGGTCATTCCTAGTCTACACACGGATACTTCCATATTGGTAAGTATCGGAGGGTCTACCGGCGTACAATATAACGATCGTTTGTAATAAATGAGAGTGCCGCCCCCGCGGCCGGCCCGGTCATTTCTTACAATATTGTAGTTCGCGATTTTTGGATCACGTTTAGCACGCTTTAAGAGCGTCTCCTGCACTAAAAGAACATCTACTTGGTGATCTTTAAGAAAGGTCGCGACGAGATCACGCTGCGGATATAGGTTCCGTGCGTTAAAAAACGAAAGATTTAACGCTTTCGGTTTAAACTTTGCCATTGAAAGGCCCTAAGTTATTATTACACGCCTCACGGTCGAGACGTTGTAGTGTCTCTGAGAGGCGGGGGAACGCGCAAGCGGTCTTGATGAGACCGAAGCGCTCCAGATGGTCATTGTAGTCAATGAGCTCGCGGATATCGTGCTCGCGAAGGAGCAGTATCATCAAGTCGTTACTATTAACGACAGTGTTAGCGGGCGCGCGGGGCGCAGGCGCGCGGGGCGCGGGAATATCCATAGCCATAAGGGGCTGTGGATTGGGGCGACGGGGGCCCCATGCGTTCTGCGATGAACGCACGGGTTGCGGTTGCACCGCGCGGGGTGCGGAGAGGCCGGCGGTGGCCGGGGACTGGCGCGGGACCGGCAGCGCGGGAAATTCCCCTGACGCCAGCGTGGGTTGCGCTTTGATGGCTGAGGCGGGGGGCGCCGCCCGGGGGGCCGCCTGCCTCTGCGTGCGTGGCCGCGTGGTACGCGGGGCCTTGGGGCAACCGCGATAATTCGCGGGATGCCCCTCCTCCCCGCATAACACGCAGCTCGGGGGGACGACGGAGTCACGCTCGCGCGTGCACTCCCGGGTGGGGTGGTCCTCTCGGCACTTTACGCACCGCGGACGAGAGTGACAATTACGGGCAGCGTGCCCGTACAGCTGGCAGTTGTGGCACTGCGCAGGCTGGTGGTTTTTGTATGGGGGCTCCACGTTGATCCCGGAGAGCCCGCACACCGTCTCTAACTGAAAGATGGCCTTTCCCTCGGGGGAAAGGTCCAATATGGCCACTACCATTTGTAGTGGCCGCTTATCTTTGCTGTACATCCGGTGTACTTCCCGGATGGGATAACTTTGCTCCTTGAGCGAGGAGCACACCTCCGACGGGTCGAGCTCCACCGGAATGCGGCGGATGACCACTCGGAGGACGCGCTCCTCCGCGAGAGAGTAAGTGTAAAATTGCAGACCTTTCTGCCGGAGGAGGGTGGTAAGCTTACGGTGAGTTTCCGAAGAACTCACCGAAATGGAGATCCCATTTACTATATTTCGAGCTTTGTGGTACTCGATTTTGAGTCTGCGCATTTCATTGCAGACTCCCATCCAGGCCGCCTTGTCCCGGATTATGACTGGAGGTGGGGCGCGCTCTTTTTTCCCGCCGGCGGGCGCGGGGAGCTGGGAGGACGCGGGGGCGGCGGCGCCCCTGCCTACTGCCTTAACCTTCACCTTAGGCGCCGGTTGAGCAGTCGGACTGCTACGCGCCGTTCGCTTGCGCGACGCGACGACGGTGAAGCCGTCATCCTCTGCATTCATCTCCGGAGATGCATCCGGACTCGCGGGCGAATCTAATTCGACCGGAAGGGCCGAAAAGGAATTGGTAGTTTTAACCGCGGCATCCGTGGATCGCGCGGGACGGAAGTACGGGCTATTTTTGACAACCCTAGATGTAGAGCGCGAATTACGCGGCCCTCGCCTACCGGAGGCGGGGCTTGACCCGCGCGATTGGCTATTCGGGACAGGGGGCGTGGCCGTAGGCGTGGCCACGGCCCCGGGTGACGCGGCGGAAGAGCGCGCCACGGTGCGCGCGGGACGTTTGGGCGCGGCGCTGACTGGCGCGGCGCCGGTCGAAATAACGGTCGCGGCCGTGACGTCATCGGCCGCCTCGCTACCTGAAGCGGCCCCATGACGGGGCGCGGTCGCAACGGTGCGACGCGCGGCGGGAGCGTTGTTACAATTATTAAATTCCTCCATGACGGAGGGGCAGCGTACGACGACGAAGTTCTGGAATTTTAGGTTTTCAAACTCCATGGCCTTTATTCTGGCCTGCAACCCGTTAACGCAGGCGGCCAGATCGGCGATTGTTTTTGCCGTCTCGGCGGCATTGAGTGGGGTTTGGGACATGATTTAAATTTACGGCCTCCCTGCCTTAGGGGCAGGGGGGTGCGCCAAAATTTATAACGACTATCCGAGTCGGGCAAAAGTCCTGTGGTCGAGGTGCAATGACACACAGGAAGAACCTATCGGCCCTAAGGAACCCTAGCAAGCCCGGGACTGAGGACGCAGACCGGTAATTAAACCGGGCTAGGCCCAAACAGGTTCCCGGGGATGGAGTGTGCAGGATCGGAGGGTTTGGCAGGAGACACCTGGGGCAAGACTATGCGATAACCGCAAAGGCCTAGATTCCCAGGCCCGTCCGAGTCTTGCTGTTTGCCTCTGAAGGAGACAACCAGCGGGCTGCTCGGGTCACGCCCCACTTGCCTTCGTTGGCACCGTCAGGTATCCAGCAAGTGACCACAAAACCGTGGATTTACAAAAAAAAACAAGCAAGTCGCACCGAAAAGTGCGGTTTACCGCGCGAGCGTTAGACACTTGTTGCGTTTACGACGTTATTACAACAATATATTCGAAATAAAAATCTCAAATATACAATCGCAATAATAGGTCACGTGATGGTCGAGAGCACAAACGGAGACACGTCCGTTCGCAACCAAGACCAAATCGGAACCCCCCTTTCAACCTGTTCCGAAGGTCCCGGTAAATACGCCTCACTAGGGATGAACGTTACCAGTCAAATATCGATACTTTTACCTGATATCGATTCGGAAGTACATATCAATATCTACTGAGTATCGTTGAAAAAGATTCGATACTTACTCGTTTTTTTCTGAGATTTAAAGACTAGTAAAACCAACAATACTTTCATTAATTTTATGTTTAAATTCACAATTTAAGAAAAAGTCTAATTTATCCGTGTCAAGTCTGCCTTTCCCAAATGCAATAACATTAAATTTCCCGTCAAACGGTTTCTAAAAGCCGTTATTATCGAACTTGCTTTTTTGGATCCACGGGTGATAGAAGTCCATCTTCTTTTAATAACTTGTAGCGACTCGAACGCCACTATTTGATATGTAATGGCCACTTAGAAAGTAGGTACAATTACACATTTTCGAGCAGAGAACATGTCCGAAATAATCTTATTATTTTACTACTACGAATTGTCCGATTATAAATTTGGTGTACACCTATGTAAATTATTGCATATAAATATAATAAACCATTATGTACCAAAATACAATACTACTGTCATTATGCGTCAAAATACCGATTTATTTTATTAAGAAGTCACTTTATCAAAGGGAAGATCCTGGCTCTACACCACGGCTTACAATCTCCAAATTGGTGATCACGACGGAATTTGAATGGGAACTTCATATGTGAACCTCTGATCAGAGACATCATCGGCTATCCATCAATTGACGCGTGCTTCACTTTCAACCGTCGGTAAGCGCTGAGAAAAATACACATAGTGCTCGACTCATATATGCAAATTAGTAGGAGACGCCTCGCTGAACGATCTTTCAGGAGAAATATAGAACCGTGGCCTGCACCGCAGTTCATCGGGCTCACTAGCACGGCGCTTCCGTTCCGAGTTTTCGTCCCGAAGGTTTACGTTTTGTTGTTAAACTTCATTTTTGATGTGGCGCCTCGATCACTACTAGCTTTTTTAATTTTAACATGACCTATCCATATACATTTTAAAACGTGAATTTTTTTAGTGAAAACTTCTTATAGCGCGGTACGCATATTTTTAGATGAGATAAAATCTCTGGACTCGCGACACCGTTACGAGACGCAGCTATAGTGTGTGCATATATGCATGTACATATAGCAGACCGCGAACGCGTCTAGATAAATAAAAAAAAAACATTTATTACTATAAAATTTATAACAACTGTTTTGCCTAGTATTTAAACAACCGATAACACAACAATTGTTAACTGTTTTTTAACAACAATTGTTTGTTGTTAATTGTTTTAATAAATGTAATGTTACGAAATCACAGCAACATATACCGAGTATAGACGTTTAGTTTGGCATTTCGCCGCCGGGATCGCATCTTGTTTGGTAAATTTCGGAGCATTAACTATTTAATAAATGTTAAATATTAAAGAATATTAAATGTATTTTAAAGTTTCTAATAATTAATAAAATAATATTTATAAATAAATAAAATGCTATTCATAACCCAATAACCCTAGTACTCATCAAAATAAGTTTTCACTTCTTTCGGCACTCCCGGAGTGCAACCCGTAATTTTTTTTACATTCTGCTAACAGCACCTATAATTTGCTGAAATCCAACACATATAAATGGGAAAGAAAATTTAATTAATATTTTATGATTCAATTTATCATGGGATTCAATGATTAAAGATTTCGCCGAACAATTATCTAGTAACAAATTCCAATTATTTTATTTTAAGAGAAAGACTATTTGTTTAACCACCTATGGATTGCCGATCCATTGTTGTTTTCGGATTGTACTGTGCGTACCATCACAGGCAGTGCTATCAATTTATCAATATACTTAAAAAGAAAACTCTGGTTAATCGGCTATGCAGTTTTCGAGTATAAGCACAAGAACCGACAGACAGGCTGGTAAACAGATGTCGTCTTTTATAATGTTTTAAAAGGATAATTACTACAATATTGTAGGTTGTATATGTTGTATAAGGTTGTACTCAGAGATAAAATAAAGATACCTTTAAACAACATATGTTATTATGTTATATTATGTTTAAACAACAATATATGTTATAATTATGTATCATCAAAATAATAAGATCACAATAACTCAAAGCCACATCCACCACGATAACATCATGGTTTGATACGCCAGAGGTTTGATACCACATAACCTAATCATATACAATGTTCACTGGTACTACATAACATATCACCATAGAGTAGAGTAATAAATAGATATCACTGTTCTACTCGATGACGTAGCGGTACTTTCTCAGGATTAATTAAAACCACGGTGCGAACTCATATCGTTCTTTTTCTATGGATTAAAGACAAGGAAAAACAACAGTACTTACATAATAATTGTACTATATTAAAAAATCTGATTAGAAGTGCACTTCAAAAACAATTGTTTTCCAATACTTTCCTGAATCAGTGACCGTTGCCCAAATATTTGAAAACAGCCTTTTAAGCACAATTTTGCAAATTATAAATAAAACTTTTGCGTCTGTTTCTATAGCTTTCATATCTTATACCATTCTTCCAATAGATTCAATTATTATAATGTACAAACGTGACATGACGTCATGAAGTCTTATATTGTACTACAAAAATGATAAGTAATTTTTTTTTCATGAAAACTATACATTATTGAAATTGTTAGCGACGCATAGGGCTAGGCGTGATAATTTAAGAAATAATATTCATATTTAGTTGTAAGTATAAGATGCTAGATTTAAGAAATGAACAATTATATTTGAAAAATCATTGATTTACTGTTTCTGTATTATAGAAATAAAACGTTAGTATTTAAAGATAGTAAATACGTAAAAATAAACCTTATAAATTCATAAGAATAGCGTAGAAACGTACTGAACTTATATTTCATTGACAATCTTTGTTTTAAACCAGTTATGTGTAATGTTTGTGATCTTATAGGAATAGTTAGGCTTATATGTGAATTCTATCGTGTTTGTAATTCATACATAACGTATTTATAGGCCGTTTTGTGTTGTAATGTTTAAAGTTTAATATTTACGAAGTGTACGAATCCTTAACGTTATATTGTGTACATTTAGGTAGATATTAATGTTCTTAACAGATTTGAATAGGTTTTGTAACATTCCAATAAGAATCTTGTGAGATATTAGCCAATTACGTGAAATTTTAATAATAATAATAAAAGAATAGTCGCGTCGCGCCACGCCACAAGTCGTGTTACTAGGCAATGTTAGAGTAGGAGGGGAATAGACATAATCGTTCCGTCCCGCTCCAGCTCCGATATTATTTTTTAATTTTTATTTATTATTTATTACAACTTCAATTTTAACAATGGCCCCAAACTAGGCATGCCTGTGTCTTGGGAACCTTACATACGAGTTACCATATTATACTTACTCATAATAACATCTCAAATCATTACATTACACATTACTTATTCGTTATACTACATACCATACCGTTATATAGTATGCAATACAGACACATATTTTATACTACATAAACATAATTACATACAACATACATATTATCATAAATAAAATAACACACAATATAAATGCAACAGCCAAAACCATCATGGAAAATTACTTATAGTTTTAGTAATCAGAGAAGAAGTAAAATGTAAAATTATTTTTGAATTGTAAGTACATCCTCAGTTGTCTTATATGTCAGGGTACTTAGCCAGCCGATAATTTTCCTTCTTGCTTCGTAAAGCAAACAGTCTCCAATTGAACACAGCTTCTGTACGTTATTGTAAATATAGGGGCCAATGAACGGGCCAAACCTTTGCGCAAAGGCCGTGCCCACCAAGGGAGCTCTAACACGGAATACACGACGTCCTGACATTTCACTGTATTCCGGTAAGACGGCTACCTTTCTATGTTCTCTAAGAGCATCTTGCAGTATAAACAGTTGTCTCACACTAAGAAATCGGCTTTCTTTGTACAACTCTGTGGTTGGGTATAAATAAGGCTTCCGCAGCATGACTTTGATTACAGAGCGCTGGGCTCTTTCGACTACTATCATATTAGTTTTAGTAGCACTGCCCCAACTTGTGATGCAGTATAAAATCAAAGATTGACAAAGAGCAAAGTATATAGTTTTTAGGGTGGCAAGGCATGCTGCAGAACATAATTGCCTCATAACACCCACCACTCTTCTCAACCACCGAGCCAGTACTTCTATATGATTCTTGAATGAAAGACGCTGGTCTATTTGAACACCTAGGTACTTTATAAGTGTATTTCTGCTTAATTTGTCACAATCACATATATAATCAAATATGGGGCTGTTGCTCCCAAGTTCGGGTGAAGCTGTAAAAGCCGCAGCGGCTTCAGGGCCCCATAAGGCTAACAGTGTAGTCAGATCAACAAAAAAAAGGCCAACCGGCACACAAAGTGTCAAATGCTGTTCAAGACCCTGAAGACTTGCAAAAAACTCTGTGTCAAGAAACCGAAGCAGTGGATAGTATTAAGAAATATGGGAATAACTGTAACCGGCCATTCTGCTTGTCAAGATTGAATACAGCGACTTGACTTTGGTGTTTGTGTGTGTCATTATCTCCGAGAAATCTTTCACCCGCCAGCGACCCAGCCCACTTAATTCTTCATAGCTACGCCGACGCCACACTTCCGTGTAACAGAGGACTACCATCGCCTCCGCTAATCACCGTGGAAGAGGTGGCACCATCATTGCTCATGGCGCCAGCCAACGCCAGCCAGGCAGGACACGCCTCATAAGGAGACCACCGCGACAGGTGGGGAGGGAGGAAACCAGTGTCAGTACAGTGCACACTCCCGCCCAACCGAAAATAGCCCAAGGAAGAGAAATTCTGGCACAAATACGGATGTCCTTACAACAGATTCTCATGGCCACACGGAGATGCGGGGGAGAATATCTGACAGCCTCTATACAGGTGGTACTGCAGGAATTTGCAGCCGCCCTCGCAAACTGACTAGCCCGTTAATGGAAAGTCGGTGGCGTGAAAGAGCGACCCCAATAAAAGCGAGCAAGCGTGTGAGCAACACGCAGGCCTCTCTTGTTGAAGGGAGAGACTATAAACTACAGACACACCTGCAGAAACAGGTGGCAAAAGAAACTACCGATAAATGGCATAGCCCTGGTGCGGTATCCCCACACTTTTGTGTGTGAGAAGACTCGATAGGCCTACGTGTAGACACTTCACTGCATGTATACCTTTGATGTGTCGCTCTCTTCACACCTGGTAGGTTCAGGTGTGAACAAAGTTGGTCACACGTATTGAGTTGGGCTTGTGTACACTGGTTTGCAGCTCTCTGCTGCTTACCGTAGTACGTATTCCCCGTGGTACCAAGTTCGAGGGTTGATCGGGCACCGCGCCGCTCTGCACTCTCACCGTGCAGGCCCGCTTGGTACTATGATCGTTGACGTAGCACATGTGTGTATAAATATCGCACGCATATTGAATACAAAGATGCAACTGCTTAACAGAAGAAGAATCGAAAATTATAAACAAATTTTGTGAAATTGTAATGTGGTACGACCGAGTACCTACGTTACATTGATACTTACACGTGCTGCCAGCTCCGGTTGAGTGTTGAGCACTAGATCAGTTCAATAAAAGCGCTAGATTCCGCTAAACACTTGTGTGATTAAAAAAGCGATAGATTATAATGCTATGTCTAAATTAGGAGTTAAATAGATACGTTCCACTTTACCACGCTATAACAACCATATTGTTTGATTGACCAAAAAATTTGTGATTGTATGTATATTTTAGTTTTCGTATATTCAAGTATCTATCGTTTAGGTTCTGAAAATAATGAGTTTACTTATTTATAACGCAAGGCACGGTGTTGGAATTAAAACATCAAATATTTTAATAATTCTTCATTTACTAAAACATTTAAACAAAAAAAAATATTTAGAGGTCATCAACCGAACCGTCATCTTCTGCGTCATCGGTTGGAAATGTTTGAAGTTTCCCAGAACCAGATGAACCTGGCTGTAGATCTGTGATATCCACACACCATTGGGCTATCCTTAATTTATATTTTTCGTTACATAAAATTTGCTTCAATTCATAATCAGGAAGATCATAATTGAAACAAGTGCATTGTTTAGAAGTCAAGCCCTTTCTAATACCTGTAAATTCACATTAATCGTGTCTACGTTGAGAGAATTACGTAATTTATTTTTCACTATATGTATTGTGCTAAATATTCTTTCAATATCTGCATTAGAATGTGGAAGTAACATAACTTTTAAACTTATTCAGAAGTTTAAAAATATTCAGTGAAAATAACATTCGTTTTGAGATTTGTATAATTTAACAACCATTTCGATAGAGCGCTAGATTTTCCGTTAAGAGTCAACTGCTATTAATGAGAGTTGATTACCCTAAAATTCCGCTAGATCTAGCGCCGAAAGCGCTAAAATGGCAGTACTGATACCTACCCGATATTCGGTTCCCAAGTATCGCTGCCAAAAGTAGTTGGTAATGAAAGATAAGTTTCGAGATTGTTATTTATCTCTGGTTTCGAGTATGTACCCGTATTGATTCATCCCTAACTTTGATTTGATGAACAACGTTTAACTTCATAACTTGGTACTTGGTAGTTTTCATAGAGTAATAACCAGAGATAATGTTGTAATAACGTAGGGCAGTAGTTTTTTTGTTTATTTAAGGTATGTAAAACAAGCAAAAACCAATTTGTTTATGTTTTCCAACTGCACTAATGAATAAAAACTACGAAAGGTGTCCGCATTGTAACCGACGTAAATGGCTCGCTACTGGATGCCTTCGAAAATGGTTAAAACCAAATGCACTGGAATGTAAACATTTAAAGCGAAATGTTGATAATAAAAAGGACTTCAGCAATACGGATATCGTCAATAGTGTGTTTTTGCCTGACCACAAGCCTTCTGCAAACACAAATAAGTTTGTAAAATTCTGGAAAAGCAAACTTTTCATAACTGGTGGTGTCAGATCTTTACAAAGATATTTTGGAAATAAGTATAACGGTGATCAATATATGTGCAAAACAAATAATGACAATAGCTTTTTAATATCAACGGATAAAAAAGTTGCTTTTGTTACTGGTCATGAAAACAAAAAAGAAAGTGAACAAGCAACAAAATGCCAACATTCTCAAGAGGGCCATTTGGTACTTCGACGGCATCACCAACATTCATCTGTTGAGACTTGTGCTATATATTGTCAACTATCAAAGTAAGTAATATTTTCTTAGTGCTATACAGGTGGCCAAAAAGTTTTGGATCAAACCCAGCTAGGAGTTAGATGGGGTCATCAGCTGCAAAAAGTTGTTCTACGGGATGTCCTTAAGGTCAACCCCTGCAGAGTTATAATTTATTTTGTGTTTTTATGAGAAAATTGACTTTTTTTAGTAATTCATAAAATTCGAAAAAATGTACAGCCTGTATCTTTTTTATAATTTTCACTAGATTAGTACCGAGTATGAGTACTTGCATTAGACATGCTATTTACGGTTGTTTATTGGTTGTGTTCAAGATAATATTAAGTTTTACGAAAAAAATAATTCTCAAATCATAACTTTTTATTTACTTCGAACCCCACTGTGAAAAAAAACTACTTTACCGAAAAGTGACCCTGTGTTACAAGTTTGGTGCATTAAATAGGGATTCTGAAAAGGTATAACAAATGGCCATAAGTGGCTCTAATGTCTTTTTAAGATGAAAAAACAAAATAACGATTGTGAAATAATTGTTTTAATAAAACAAAACATTTTACAATAAATGCTCAAAATTCCTGCCTCTGACCATAATACATAATCTGCACCATCTAATAAAATTCCTACATAACCTACGAATGCACCTCTGTTGTTAATAACTTGTACCCTAGCAAATTCGAGCTGTTGTCATAGTTCTTGTTCGCTATTGTTCTCTCCTTGATAAACTATTTCTTTAAAATAGCCCCAAAGAAAAAAAACTAATGGATTTAAATTGGGCGACCGGGTGGCCACTCAATAGGTCCACCTCGACCAATCCACCGGCTGGGGAAGTGCTCATTCAAATGATCTCTAACTGCTTGAGCGTAGTGAGGCAGGGCGCCGTTATGTTCCAGCCACATTTCTGCTATTCTTGCTTCTGGAACCTCAGCTTCATTAAGAATTTGGTTTAAATTATTTTGTAAAATATTTAAATACAGAGCACCATTCAGCCTTGCTGGCATTTCATACAGCACCAACTGCTGGCCAATTATACCAGCCCTCATGTTTATACCAAACAGATGCTGGAATCGATCATTTCTTGTGATATGGGGGTTCACTCTGGAGTAAAAATGTAGGTTGTGGATATTGAATACTCCCATTCTTCTAAAATTTGACTCATCCGTCCATAATACCTTGTTGAAGAACTGCGAATCCTCTCTATGGTGGTATCTTAGCATCTCTCTGCAAAAGCTCACTCTAGGTTCATAGTCACTGGGCAGCAAAGCTTGCACCCTTTGCAGGTGGTCGGTGTGATATTTATTTCTTTTAATGATATGTTGCACCGTCGAACTTGGAATCCCGAGATTTCGGGATATTTGGCGTTGACTTATACCAGGATCCAATCTTAATTCTCTCTGCACTTTGTCTTCATTTTCAAATCCCACCACTGGTCTGCCTGCTCTCGGAGCATGCTGACCGGATAAGGCTCCCTCCATGAACGAATTATGTATGCGCATAAAGACCCTGTAGTCCGGGAAACGATCACGGTTAGTGTAGCGTTGACGATATTACCTGGCAGTAGCCCAGGCATTTCCGTCACAAAAGCCATACAGGTAATGCATTTCTGCATACTCCCGTTGGGTGTATTCTCTCCTATGCTCCTATAGCTATGTGTAATACCTTTTTAGAATCCCTATTAAATGCGCCAAAACTTGTAATACAGGGTCACTTTTCGGTAGAGTATTTTTTTTCAGTGTGGTCTGAAGTAAATAAAAAGTTATGATTTGAGATTTTTTTTTTTTCGTAAAACTTAATATTATCTTCAACACACCCAATAAACTACCATAAATAGCATGTCTAACGCAAGGATTCATCAGTACCAATCTAGTGAAAATAATAAAAAAGATACAGGTTGTACATTTTTTCGAATTTTAATAAGAAATAGTAAAAAAAGACAATTTTCTCATAAAAACAAAATAAATTATAACTCTGCAGGGGTTGACCTTAAGGACCTCCCGTAGAACAATTTTTTGCAGCTGATGGCCCCATCTAAACCCTAGTTGCGTTTGATCTACGACTTTTTGGCCACCCTGTATAATTGTTTATAACCCATATTGAAAGCCATTCAACAAAATCATCAATTTTTCAGTATTAAAATCACATATTGTCTTTTAATAATGAATACAAGTCTGATTCTGAGGTGCGAGGTATATTAGAAGTTATTATATTGAATAAATTTATTTGCAGACATGGATGGTATTGGGGTGGCATTACATCAAGTGAAGCTGAAGAATTACTTGCAGGTCAACATGATAATGTGTTTTTAGTCAGAGATTCATATGACTCTCGACATATACTATGTGTGTCATTTCGCTGTGTTGGTCGCACACTTCATGCTCGTCTTCGTCATGCCAATGGGCTGTTTTCCTTAAACAATGAGACATTTGTACCAGCAAATAGAATATCAGAACACTGTGCTGCAGTGCAAGCCAACTTATTCGAGATTCCAGTAAAATTAGCAAGACCAATGAACAGGTATCAATTTTTGTTCAGATTAACATTATAAAATTAATCATGACATGTAAATAAATAATTATCTCAAAAATAACATCTAATATTTCAGATTTGCAAAACTGAATTCATTACAAATGATCTGCAGATTCGTCATTCGTCAAAATGTATCTGCTAGCGTTTGGCATCAGTTACCACTGCCAGCAGGCCTGATAACATATGTGTCTATGGGAAGTGATTATATAGTGTCCTCATAACTATTGGAAATTTTGTGCCTCCTGAACTACATTAGCGATTGAAATTACAAACCTATATGTCTAATGTACATTTTTATATTTTTTGTATAGTTTAAACATTATACAGGTGGGCCAGAAAGATTTGCGAATTTTAAAAAATAACTCGAATCCGAACCTCAAATTGGTAAAAACTCGCTGACTCATTGCGCGGGGAATAGCTGCCATTTCTTCTCGGATATTTATCTTCAACTGGTCAATCGTGGCTGGGTTATTGGAGTAGACTCTACTTTTCAGGTATCCCCACATGAAAAAGTCCGGTGGCGTTAGATCCGGACTTCTAGGCGGCCATGCAATGTCACCTCGGCGCGATATCAGTTTCCCAGCAAACATCTCGTTTACGGCCGCCAACGAAGCATTAGATGTATGGCATGTCGCACCATCTTGTTGAAACCACGTCGCTCGATAATAGGCTTCAAATTGTTGCAGTTGCGAAAAGAAAAAATCTCTTAACATGGCTATGTATCGGTCGGAATTACAGTGACCGATTGCCTTTGTTGATTTTCAAAGAAATAGGGTCCGATAATTCAGTGTGCTGATATGGCCGCCCAAACGGTTACTTTCGGCGAATGCAGAGGCTTTTGATGTTTTGCACGTGGGTTTTCTGCAGCCCAGTAACGGCAATTCTGTTTATTGACATGCCCATTTAAGTGAAAATGGGCTTCGTCAGAGAACAGAATATTGTTGAAACTCTGAAAGCGTTCCAACATTGTTTCAACAAAAGCTCGTCGTAAAATTGGGTCATTTGGCATTAATTCTTGCACAAGTTGAATTTTATATGGGTGCAAATTCAAATCTTTTAACAAACTGTGACGCAAAAATGTTCTGGACACCACAAGTTCAGCTGATCGCTTGCGAGTCGATGACCAGGATTACGTTGAACTGAAGCTCTAACTTGTTCAATTGTGTCTTCCGTTCTTGTCGACATTGGGCGTCCCGCAAGGTTCTGTTTGAGAGTCGAACCAGTAGTTTCGAACTTTCTGACCCACGATCGAATCATACTTTCCTTCGGAAACTGATTTACGTCATGTAATCCAAACTTTCGCCGAAATAAACGTCGAACAATAGCACACGAATCGCCATTTTTATAATAATGATTAACGCAGAATGCACGCTGCGCTCCGGTGAAGCGATCCATCGCAACTAAATTTCCGAGAACCTAGCTTCTCATCTCCACCACCTGCGCAGCCCACGCTCATAAGGTTCAAACGCAAGAGTGTTTTTAAAATCGTACGCCTTTCTGACCCACCCTGTAGAAGGCAATCCTTCTATTCCTTGTGTAATAAATATCAGTTGGTTGCCTTATGTAAATTTTTGTAAATCTTATACATGTTAACATTTGAAATATAATTATTATTATGCTTTATCAACATTTTGTAACCTATAATGGGACAAAAATGAAACAAGAAAGTAATTAAACATTAAACTTTAATCTCATTATTAACTCAATTATGTATGTATAGTGTGTATCACCTGCTTAATAAGCAAACAAATATATAACAAAAAACAAGTCATTATTATTTGAGGGTATTCATACCAAGAATATTTTTTGCCTGAAAAAAAAAAACAATATTTATTACTTAAAGTTAGGTTAGGTTAGTTAGGTATATCATGTGTATTATCTAAATTCTTACTGTCACAAAAGCAGCGGTAAGAGTCTGTGGACCTGCTGTTATAGGGTTTAAGTTCATTGCAGTCTGTATAAGCTGTGCATCCCTAATCCTTGAAGCAACAAAGTTTCTAGTAGCACCATTGCCTTGACTGTTATCACTCAGGTAAAACAGTTCTGCTGCTTTGTATATGCCAGCTAATCCAATCCTCCGTATATACCAATTAAACTTAGAACAATAAAGTTAGTATTAATAAGTCATCAAGAAAGTACAGAAATTAACTTGGTGAGTGGTTTTACAAGTGGTGTGTTGAAGTCAATCCACAAAGGAGCGAAATGGTAGTTCTTATTATGGAATTTTAAGTATTCTGAACTTTATGAAGTTAACCATTAAGTCCCGTCCTATGATACATTTTTAAATTCAACCACTCACATGAGATGACAACATAAAATATCTAGTTTATAGAAATATATTCTTAAATTAAAAAAAATATGCATGTGTCTTTTGTGTCTCCCTGTGTTTGTGGTAGGGTGGCTTTGCTATTTAAAAGACAAACTGAGTAAATTGTATGACATTTGCAACATATTATATCACAGATAAATTTAAAACCACTTTAAGGTATCTATAAACTTATAAACACAACCACCATGCCCCACAGTTCAAACATAGTTTCTATATGCATTGAGAGTTAAAACATTTAATTTTACGATAAACATAATCTACCTATGTATCAGTTGGGCCACACGTAATTCTAATTATCTTGTACTAGCGACATCACATTATAAACCACATTTCTTCCTTAGAAATAGTTATTACCGTCTTATACAAATGTACTTCGAATATGATAACCATTATACATAGCTATAGAAATAATGAGACTACGAATACAAGGCTGTATCTATATTAAGAATGGCAATGATCTTTGTGGGGATATGAGTGTAGAAATACAATGTATCTAAAGATAACTACCAAAAAGTACATTATTATCGCTGCCTAGTCGTGACGAAAACAAGTCAATTTTTATTGCTATTGTATAATGTGGAATATGATACCTATTATACAATAGTTATAGAAATTGACTCATCTCGTCATAGACTAGGCAGTGTGTGCTCGACAATATTAATGTACTTTTTGGTACAGTTCATACATTCCCACACTATATCCCTGCAAAGGTCATAGCTGGTCTCCGCCTAATATAGAGGCAGCCTTGTATTCATAATCTCCTAATTGACTGAGTATACTATTCCCTACCCAATAGTCCCATTGATTTGTTTCATCTCATGATTTTATTTTTACTCATATATTTTTATAATGACTACTATAGCGTTATCAGTTTGGAATGACATAAACTTCCTGTGTTTCACTTATTAAACAATTAACTTTCCCATGTTAAACTTTATTAAAATCTGTTGAGAGTTAATAAAAATATGGTTTTTTGAAATTTATTTTTTAGATTCCTAAAAGAAATTTTGACAATTCTTATAGCCTATCATTTGAGCAATGTGAAAATGTGAAAAAAAATCCATAAAAATTGGTCAAGCCATTTTTGAATCAAATCATCAATACAGATAGACAATTTTTTTTAATGACATTCATGATCAGTGTCCTGCACATAGGATGTCTATCACAAAATTTTTAATAAAAAAAATACATATGCAGACAGAACTACAGATTTATTAATATAGATTAACATTACTTACATCAACACTTCTATCACCAGAATTGTAGCATATGTCATCAACTAAAGATAATAATGTAGCTAAGCAATTGGAAACATTACTTGGTAATGTTTGTATTGCCATTGCTTTTGGCCATGTGCTCCTACAAGAATTCAAAAACATTAGAATAAATTATGAAGATGGATAAACACTAAAATATACTTACTTGTATGGATCAATCATTGAAACTCTTGTCATGATAGCATTTTCAATAAATTTTGTGGGTACTTGTGATTCCTTCAAATCTTCCTTGGGCCACTGTATGTAATAAATACATATTATTATAAAGTAGTATAGTATATTACATTACAAACATTTGAATAAACGTTAGATAACTCACTGTTTTCATTAGCCCCACTAGCTGTTCATTGCATTTCATATTAAAATAATGGACTAAATCACCTCCACCATTAGGAAACAAGCCATGTGTAATAGATGGGTAACCAGCTGCTTTAGCACCAGCACTCAGAGACTCTACAGACCATCCACTTTTGGGTACTAATTCTAAAGCTTTCTCTAATATAAGATTTTTAACCCTTTCCTCATATTCATATTCTTCATGTTCTGTTGTTACTTCTAGTGTTTTAATTTCCTTTTCAACAGTATTTTGGCAGTAATTTCGAATAATCCTTTGGGTAGGACTGACATGAATGGATGTTAACGGTGTTACAAATCTATGGCAAATCTTGTATGCTGTTAACAAAAGCAAAATATGAATAAAAGTTGTGCAGTTGTGCTTAAAAATTCTGAATATCAATAAAGATTGAGTTAAAAAAATTACAGTCTTTATAAGAATGAACAGACAATAAAAATAACTATTGCTGGCAATGTGTTAAATGAAATATTAGAAAATTATGGTATAATTAGCATTAATTTAAAACACTCTTAACATAGTAAAACATCATTTATTCAAAAATTATTCATTATCCATTTTAATACTGCTAAGATGAGTTATGTTAATACATTCAGAGAGACGTGCCACAAGACCTTCAATTAAATGAAATGCATTTAATGCTGAGTGTATTACTTCCTTTTTCTTTTTGGCAGGCATATTTTCTAATAGTTGTCCTATACTGTTAATGGAAATTTTCACTTTGGGCTCACATAGAGTCTTTCCCTGTTCAATTTCTTTTAGTTTTTCTTCATAATGAGCTTTAGACATGGACAACCCAGTTCTTAATACATCCAAGTAATCCTTTTCAATCGTCTTGAAATAATTTCTGATACCAGTGACATTTTCTTTGTCTTTAAGAACTATGTATCTTAAACAGTTCAAAGCTGCTATGATTTGATCAGCTAGTTCAACAATATCAGATTCCGCTCCATGTGGTAAATAGCAAATTTTCTTTATCATGCTAATAAGTTGTACACCAATAAAACAATCTGGCATTTTACTTTCTTTAAATGCATCATTTAATGAATTTTTAAATAATGTTATAGCATAACCTATTATTCCAGAATGGTTAGCAACGTCTATCATGTATTTAATTAACATATACCTACCCTTATATTCAAACTTATTTACATGAAGAACAATAAAGCTTACAGCATCTTTCCGTAATGAAGGAAAGTTACAGTAAATTCCTATATTCAATAAACTTTTGCATAATTCATAATGAACAGATGATGATAATATTGTATGTGATAAGTGATTAGATAAATTATTAAAAATAAATGTACACAATGCCATGCCTTTGGCTAATGGACCATATTCTGGAAACTGAAATAAATGGATAGCACATAACAATACAGTATTAGCAAGGTAAACAGTATTATACACTTGTGGAAATACTAAACTTGGTATTTCAAAATGACCTGATAATGCAACATAAAACAATCCTGAAAGAGTTGTCATGTTAATTTTCTCCCTTTGTTTGTAAGGTGACAACTCCTCATCAAAGTTTCCAGTTTGGGGTTTTGACTTCTGATTTTCTTTATGACATATTACTACATATTGTAGAAATTTCAAGACATTCTTTTCTAATATGCAAATATCTTCAATTATAGTTTTACAATTTTGCCTAGCTTCACTCAGACTATGTGTTTCAGGATCCACATCTATATAAAGTAATGGTTTTCCCAATAAACTTATTAAAAATGCTGTTACAATTTCCTTAGTATTAACATTTACATCAGGTACGTTTAACTCATGTACAAAAGGGGTATAAAATTGAGGCAATAATGAATAAACTTTAACAATTCTTCTAACACCAGGATCTGAGTCTAATAGTAACCGTTCTTTTCTTTCCAAATCATATTCTGGTATTGGCAAATTTTCAATATAAGTACTGACAGAATTTAAGCACCATTCCAGTGATCTGCTTCTTTTATTAGAACATAGTTTCAGTAATTGTTGCAGTGGCGTCAATATTAAGCCAAACTGAGCATCATTCTTTGATAGTTCAATTTGTTCAATAAATTCAAGAAGTGCCTCCGTAGGTTCCAATTCTTCTATTACAGTTGACAATAACTGTTCACAGATACCATATAAGGATGGCTTGAGGATGATGGTATCATCTTGTATCTTCCCTATAACTACAGATATTAATTCTGAGTAACTGTCCTTAATTTTTTTGCTATAATTTTTATTAATCAGTAATTCGAGTGCATCTTTATATTTCCCTGAATCCAATAACGTAGACACTAAATCCACTATATCGACACTTTGTTCCATCTTTTCAACTTATTTTAAATCCAAAGCACTCTGAAATTTAAGTGCCTCTGCTTTATTATTATTGTAATTCGTAGTCTTTGTAGCACTCTGGTACAATTTCGATGACAACAAATAAAAAAATTATTAACATGATCAATACTTACAGCGAAAAATTTTTCGTAAATTACTCATCTTTGTTAGAAAGATTTTTATTTTAATATTTCTAATTTCTACGTCCACGATTCAAGATTGGCACCATAGACAAATAGACAATAATCCTCTGGTTATTGGTCTATGCTATAAACCAAAGAATACTATAAACGGTTATTGGTCTATGCTTTATACCACATAGCAACTGATAGCAACATACCAGGCTCTGTCGACTCGCCTATATATTTTAACACGAAAAGCTCGCGCATCTATTTCACTCAACATGGGAAAAATCCTTAAGCGTACCCGCTACGTTTCTCTTTCACACAAAGAAACACTCACACAAAGGCAGACTCATTGATATTCTTCCGCCATATTGGTCTGTGGCCGCCATTTTCATTGGAATTGTCAAAATTGACAAAACAAATTGAACCGCCATTGTTCGTTGTTCATAATCTTAACATTATTAAACATTTTATATTTGTTAATTTGTGGAATTGTTAATTTGCTCGACATGGAGTAAAAACATTTGTTTTAAAGAATATTATCAAGGAGGTAGTATTTGCAATTTTTAAAGCTGGATTCATAGTTAGAGCCACAGTTAGTGATCAAAGCTCTGCCAATGTTGCAGCTAATAAGTCATTAATATCGGACTCAAATAGAGAACTTCTACGCAGTGAAGGCTACAATGATAATAATGTTTCCTATAACATTAATAGTAACCGGCTATATCACATCTATGATGTACCTCATTTACTAAAATGTTTTCGCAATAATTTTCAGAAGAAAGATCTTCTCATCGGTAATCGGCGTGCTAAGTGGGAGTACATTGAAATTCTTTATAAAGTAGATGGAAATGGTGGACGAGCAAGAAGCACTAAACTCACCGACGAACATGTTAAACCTACATCATATGATAAAATGAAGGTAAGTAAAATTCTCACTGACCCATCTCAAAAATCAACCTGTATAGGCGTTAAATCATTTATATACACTATGTACCTATGTAAGTAAAATTATTAAAATCCCAGTCGCATGTGAAGTTTATAAAATGACCACTCTGCTTGACAAAAGTGATGTATGATTGCCCATACTAAAGAGATCTCAACATATTTTAGTCATTTTCATCTCCGATACTACTGAATATATATTTACTAGCTGGTACCCGCGACTTCGTCTGTATATTATGGATACTAGCTTTGCCCCGCATTATTTTTTTATTTTATAAATAAAATTACTTAATTGTATATTTCCAGGTCAAACTAGCTGCTCAAGTATTCAGCAGACAAGTGGCTACATCGCTTGAAGTTTATATGAAGTCCCTGCTTTTTCTACAGGAGCATGAATATTCTATTCCGAATGTGGATATTGATAATGATCTTTTCACAGTAGAAATACTTTTATTTATAAACGATTTGTTTGATAGTTTAATTGGTTTTGGTCACTCTGGTTATAAATTGCAAATCGATTTCTGGAATAATGCTGTGAAGAAACTAAATTCAATGTGGTTTGATTCTTCCGTTGAAAAGGAAAGCAAGCCTTTGTCACTGAAGCATTTTATGCATAATATTAAAACTATGAAACATCTGTGGTCTGATTTACGCTCTATTGAGGGTGTAAAATTTTTAAGTCTCAGACGACTAAACCAAGATCCATTAGAAAAATTTTTTGGTCTAATAAGAGCACATGGTAATTTTTATGCCAACCCAGATTGTACTCACTTTGTCTCGGCTTATAAAACTTTATTAATTAATAACATCACTACTGGTAAGTCATTATTTACAAATTGTGCTAATGATGATGACAAAATGTTAGGTACCCTTCAAAATTTAGTAAACCAATAAAAATATGGATCATACATTGATAATTTTCAAACTGACGACACTGAATTCATAGAGAATTTTATTCCCCCTGAGAATGTTCATTGGAACAAAAAATTGATACTACATTTTACAATTGTGAGATGCACAAAGAAACTTTTCTAAAAGCTTTTTAGTTATTTGTTATTTATTAGAATGCAAGTAAAACAATGGTGCATTAATTTTAACAGACGAATGCATAATATTGATTCCAGATCTAAAGATGTAGAAATGGAAAGTTTAATCCATACTAAAGCTACAAAAGGATTTAGTTACAGATCAGTTAGAAGGCGTAGTATTACATAATCATATTTAACTGTATAGGTACTACTTATTATTATCATAGTTTCTGCAACTAAAATTGTCTTTATTTTAATTCCTCTATTAACTATTATTATGTATAGATATATTATTACTGGATCTAGATACCTATATCTATGCCTTTGCAAAATATATTACTATGCAATTACTAACAGAATTCCTTCAGTATGCCTCATAGTTAATTCTAACGAGTATGCAAATTTTGTTTACATTGTTTTTAAAATATAGTACTACTACTAGTTGTAATATATTATTAATAATTCATTGTTATTATTAGGTAATGTTCTTAGTTATCTAATGTACATAATATAACATTGATTGATTAAATCAGAATCAATTATAAAATAAAATTTAAAACATGCATGAATATACTCACATGTATTGTTATGATTTTTAAGGTAAATAATAATTATGTAATTCTAGTATGTAATCATGTCATAATCTAGCATATTTTCTTTGTTTCTAATTACTTAATTAGGCATTATATGTATTATTTACTAATTATTCATACAAATATTTTATGAAGCATGCAAATTTGTCTGATGTATTTTTTAACAACATTCATGATTCATATTAAGAAAATTATTTTATAAGTATACTTTTAATAACTTTTGTTTTATGTTAATATTTTGTAATGTTTTTATTCTTATGATCTTAATTAATTAATTGTAATATAAATTTGTTTTCCCTGTCTGTAATAATATTGAGAAATACGTTGTGAGCGATTGATTTTTATATTGATGATTAATTCTGTTATTTCTGTAGTTTTTGTCTACATTCATGAGTCATATTAAGAAACTTATTTTATATATTTTTAATAACTATTGTTTTATGGTAATATTTTTATTCTTATGATCATTTAATTGTAATAATGTTCCATTTTGTATTTCCTTTTTTCTGGTTTCACTTTTAGTTCCATGCGCTCCGTCTTTCTTTTATTGAATGGCAACTGTTCTTACTGTTATTACACATTTCAGCCAAAGTCAATGTTAAACAATAAGTATTTACCCAAATGTAATAATCTATCTTGCAATATTCAAACATAGCTTCAACAAGATCGAGGCTCCATTTTTAAAATTTTACAGGGAGTTTTATGTGAACTTAAAATGCATGTTCCCAGTTAGGTATTTATAATCCACTTGTGCAAAATAACCAAACTACATCACGTAAAATGTCGCCAAAATTACACAATATAGAGCCAACATAAGGTATGAATTAAAATAAAAACCACCACTTAACACTTCAAGATCCTGTCGAAATTCCTAGGTCTGAGGTTTTAAAACAATGCTTATAGCCGGTCCTAAGCCCGTGAAGTATGAAGGGAAAGTTTTATGGCATGTTAATATTTGTAAATCCCAATAAGAATAAATATTATGTAATCCTTACGTTTCTTTTATTTTAAGACTCAGTTTGATAAATCTGGTTAAATGGTTGCCGTCGCAAAAATATCGATAAAAACCGGTAATTTGTTTAGTAAAATACCGATTGACACGAATGTACATCACTAGTTTACTTATTTACCGTAAAGTACCGATTTAAATCTATGATTCCATCACTAACGTAATTTGACAAGTACCATATATACAAATATAATGAGGGAAAGAGAGAGGTAGCGGACGGCTCATTAGGCCACTTCAAGAGTAAATGCGATGGAGATATCAATCATGAATGAAATGTATAAATTGCTATCTATAGATAAGTTGTGTATGTGTATCGTCTGTGAATATGTGTAAATCACCTCGCTAACGAAACAAAACGATTGTTCTAAGATGGTCGTCTATCCTTTGGTTATTGGTCTATGCAACATACTCCCTAACGAGAGCTAGGAACCAGAGATAACTAGGAACTCTCCGCTAGAAGTAATAGTGTACTGTAGTACTGGGCGTTTTGCTCAGAAACAGTTTTAATAACCAGTTCTTCTATGAAAAACGAACGAACTGTTTCTCTGTTTAACAAAAACAAGTTTCAAAACAAACGAGACCATTTTATGATAGAACAGATCTATAGTTATTGTTATAAGGACTCTAATAGAATGTACAGTAAACCATTAAAAGAAAATACTTTAAATTTGAAGTAACGAATAAGCTACAATGAATCTTATTGCATCAAATTTGTTTGTAAAAGAAAAAAAAACCAAGGAACGAATAAAACTGGTTTTCCGTTAAACGTCAAATGTTCGTTTTTTGAGTAGGTACAGTTTGTTCTCGAACTTAAGAATAAAGCGTTTTTTTATAACCGGTTTTAAGAACGGTTCCTTGAGTGTAAAAATGCGTTTCGTTACATTTTACGAAAAAACAGAAACGACCCAGCACTAGTGTTCTGTGTATTTCCAGTATTTGTCTATGTATACACAATAGAGTTGGGCGTTATCAGCTATTTCTGGCAACGGCTATCTAACCGATATTTGGTTCCAATACCGATATTGATAACCGTTGCCGAATATCGGTATCAAAGTGGGTTTTCAATTAACTAATACGCGCATAGTTTTTGTTTGTAGTCGATATTTAAAATATGGTAGTTGTCTTATCAATACTGTCTGTCTAACTAAAGTACCTACTCGTATTACTCGATGTTATTCGACGTATAAGAGCACGGATAAGAATGATTCTCTTTCCCTTCAACGATTTCCCTTCAGGCTTTTCTAGGCTTAGGACTAGCACAATTTTTAGCTATTGATAAAAATTATGGCACATTTAAAAATCGTCATATATACAATTGATTTTATATACAGGGCTCCCTAACAACTTCTCTAACTAATTTAAGTAACCTAACAAAATATTTACACATTTTACTTTTTTTATTATTTACATTTCGAACCTCTTCGCATTTAGATTCACATTTAAAAAGGCAAGCTGTTCCACTTTGTGAGTTTTTAAATTGCACCTTCTTTGATTGATAACATTCCTGTTTTTGAAAAAAGACGCTCAAACAGAACAGTCGTTGCGAATATGTTGCATTTTGTTTGATAAATCTCAGATAAATTACTTTGCGAACCTCCCCCAAGCGCTAATATCTTTTTCTTCTAAAGTATTTGCTACTTCTTTGGGTAGGCTGGATTCTTTATCTCGGTCTATCAGACCAATAATTAGGTTGTGGGTGTGTCTTTTAATATCTGAAAAAGCGTTATCATTTTTGAAACCATAATTTATGAACCGAGGGTCAAGTAAAGTGTACAGTGCAAGAGTTTCGCTGAACTCAATCACGGAAAATCTTTCAGTAAGGCTGTTTTTAATGATACTAGAATTTTTTACGACATGATGAAAATGGTTATAATCAGTCTTTTGCAAAAAGTCTTCGCGAATAGCTTTTTGGCAGTGTGTCATCACTATTACTAAACTGCCGGTCAGATATTGGTCGACACTTAATGAAGAAGTCACCTCCTCAAAAGGTTTCAATATCACACACAGCTGATTCGCTGTTTCCATTCGTCTGTAGAAATTACAGGCCAGTCTATCATTGCCATGCAATGTTTTACAGCTTCTTTCAGCAGGCAAAATCTTCGTAACATGAAAAATGTGCAGTTCCAGCGAGTTGGAACTTGTTGTATTAAGCGTTATGGTTCTCCACTGTCTGCCATGTTCTGAATTTGGTAGCTGAGAAGCATATCTAAGGCAGACGTACTTCGCTTAAAATGTGCTACAATATTTTTTATATGTTCAATTAATACATGAACAGGATTTAACGCATATGTGACTATTAGGCTTAGAGTATGCGCATAGCCTTCATATCTTTTCCAATTCAAATCTTCAATAGCTTTTTCTATATTTCTAGCATTGTCTGATATTGCAAATATTACTTTTGAGGTTAAATTGTAGTCATCCGTTACTCTTTTTAATTCTTGCGATAAATTAGCGCTATTACGATTTTCTTTCATATTTTTGCACTCAAGTAAAAGTTGCCAAGGCTCAAAATCTTTATCAATATAGTGCGCTGTTACTGCTATATAACTTTTGATTTGAGAAGATGTCCAACAGTCTGTTGTTATGCAAACGGAGCGTATGTCATGGGCAACAGTTTCTTTAACTTCAGCTAAACATTTTTCATAGAGAGCCGAAATCGCTTTTCTACCGGGGAGAGTGTATCCTGGTATGTTTTTAGCAAATTTTTTGAAGCCTTTATCCTCTACTATACTAAACGACTGATAGTCATCTATAAATAACTGTAATAAATCTCGGTCAATGCGCTTTCGTTCTTTTGGAGTGATTTTTTTCGTAACGTAAAGTTGCATGGTTCTTGGACGTTTCCGGGATGGTTCTAAATCAGAACTAACTGAACCAGCGCTGACTGTCGCCACACTAGAAAGCGTGGTGGCAGCTGCTCTCACTATCTTTGATTACTGAGGCAGATCATTCTCATTATTTCAAGAAGGTTATCTATCGCCAGTTCGTTGTGCCAAAAAAATTGACGCATGAGTCTTTTTCAAATGAGAATTCAAATTCCCTGTCGATGTTTTGTATGACAACGTTTGCTTGCAATATTTACAAATAGCGAAAATATTGTCCTTTTTCTCAAAATGAGTCCACAAAATACCCTTTCTGCCAGACATTTTTCTTATTAATACGAACGTTTAATATTACAGTTTTGCACAACACTAATATCACTTACCTTCTTATAATAAAACTACTAACACTAAAACTTTATTTTTTATTGTACTATATAATACACTTACCTTACCTACTATTGTTTACAATTAGTCAATCATCAATATCACAATCAATTGTACATCCACCGGTCCACCCCGATCAAAGTATAAAACTATACGATAAACAGTATCATGAACAATATTTGTCGAAATGCGCTAGCGACCAGAAATCAACATTCACTATAATTTGATCTAAACAAGCTTATTTATTACAGTTAAGTCTTAGTTTAAGCATAATAGAAATAAGGTCGTCTTTGGTTTATGTTAATATTCGCGAAATTTTGCTGGTTAATAAGCCGATTGCCAATATTCGCTTCTTCTCTGTTTTGCACGTAAGGAATCGCTTGGAAAAAAAGAAAAGGCATAATTATTTTGGTTATAATTGATATCAGTTTTCGTTCGGTAGTTCGGTTACCAACGTAGCGAAACGAGAATCACTGATAACTATTGTGTTATAGTAAGTTAGTTTGCAACGTCGCGTCATCTTTAGTTATTTGTACCCATGATACCTAGATAGATGATAGCCGCTGCTAGCTATGTTAATACCGATACGGTACGTTAGAGGCATGGCAACCGTTTTCAGCTACGTTAGACAAATAACCCTAGAAACTAGGAACCTATGTATTACTATACTCTATGACTAGGACCATACACTGTCTATAGGGATGAGCCGAATGAGTAAAAAATAGCGGTGGATGATTAAGATATGTAATGTAATTGTGCAATTATGAAGATATCTCAATTATAGCCATCAGTATAAACTAATATTAGTAGCAATTTCAATGATAAGTGATAATTCTTAATTGAAATACGATTAGTAATTATAATTACTACTGCTAGGTTACTAATATTAGTAGTTATTGATAGAATTACTAGAATAGACAATCGAACGACCTTTTTGAAGTGAAAACTTCTTTAGCTTCGTTGTGATTTGAAAGTCGATGAAGCGAAAAAGCGAAAGCGACAGTAAAAAGTGACAGCCACCTATACTCATAAGATTTAAAGTGGGAGAAAAAGGAATAAGGACATTCTGTTACTGATTTATATTATGTTAGGTTACCATGAATATTTCAAATTGAATTTTATTACCTCGTGAAAAAGGCACGAAACAAAAACTTTTTAGACAACACTTATGACATTCTGTTACTGATTGATATTGCGTTAGGTTACCATAGATATTTCAAATGATATTGTGAATAATGATTATGAGCATAGACCAATAACCAGAGGATTAACCTCTTAGGCGGCACGCGCCATTTTGAAAAAAAAGGGTTAAGTGCCACAGGGGGTCCCGCGAAACGCTAAAGTTCGCGGGCATGGAGTAATTAAATTATTTAGTACCTATATATAAAACTATAGTTTGTCTATTCTTTATGAACTGATTTAACTGATAAATAAACAATTTAAACTGTTATGAGTACATGTATGTAAACTTTCATAAACTTTAAAGTGTGTATTTGATCATGTTTTGAATTTAAAAAAAAAACAAAGATGTGAAGATTTCACTTCTACCACGTGTGAATTGCACACATGTTTTTTTAAAGTCATCATTCATAATTTCCATTAATAATGATATCACTCTTCATCGAAATATTTCAATTGTGTAAATCTTAATAATCAATTATCACCATATTTAAATTATTCATCGCCTACCTCTTGTAAGAAATTACAATATTTTTTCTTAAAATTATACATATAATTATATCATCGATATTTTTAGTAGCGATAAATTGATATTCAATTTTTATTTTAGAACATCGAACTCATTATCAATTTCGATATATTTTTTAAAAGAAGTCGTAACTTTGGTTTCTAATTTATTGTTACTACTAGATACTAATTGTTATTTATCTCTGCTACTTGCATTATCCTCGCGCATCGTTTATTTAAAAAAAATCTGCCGAGCTTTTGGCGAGATCTTGAAGTGATATGTTGAGGTTTTTATTTTTAATTCATTAACGTAGGTTTATGACCTTATATTGTGTAATATTGGTGGCGTTTTGCGTGATATAGTTTAGTTTTTGTTCCTAGGTGAAATGGATTATAAATATTAGCTGAAAGCATTCATTCTGAGATCCCATAAAAACTTCCTAGAAAGTTCTAACAAGGGAGTCACCATCTTGTTGGGATACTGAATCGTCATAAACTACATGACACTTTATTTCACTCGATAATGGCAATAGTAGTCTTCACTAAAGTGGTCCGGTTGCCAAGTTAGGAAGAAGAAGGAGAAGAAGAAATTCTTCCACAATTTTCATAAAATGCATTTGAATTTTGTCTATGGTCTTACTGTGTACCAGATTATTCTGTGTACCAGAGTTATTTAACAAATAATTATGTACAGTGGTCCATAGAGTAGAGTAATACATAAAGAACTGTCACGGAATAAAGAGTAAATTGGATTCATATTCGCCGTTCGCGTTGACGTTGACGTTGAAAAAAGCGCGGGGAATCTTCAAATTTGGCGGTCGACATTTTTTTTATTTTAATTAATTGTGGCGTTATATTTTCATTGTTATTAATTATTCTTATAGTTTGTCTTTCTTTTCAACTTTTATATCTGTAATTTTGTGTAGTTTAGTTAATTTTGTGTAGCTTCGAGAACATTCAGTGGTAAGTTTTTTATTTTATATTAATCATGGATCTGGATCCTGAGCCTGACCCTCCCCTGACAAACACTCTTTGTTAACACTATTAGATGCAGATAGATATATTTCTTCTGATCCTAAAATGTTGAACTCAGTATCTGTTAAGGATATGAAAAAGTATAGACGGAAATTGACTCAGACTTTTAAACAAATAAAAGATAAGTCTGTTCGGTTTAATAAGAAGCCATTAATTACAAACACTTCTTTAACAAATCTTCCTGTTTCCACCAAGCTCCCGAGGTAGGGAGCGCTCTAAGTTCTCATAATACTGACAGTAATACGTCAGATGAGAAGTTTTCAAATAATGTTATCAGACAATTTTATAAAGACTCAGACCCCGGTCCATATATTGTTACAGTGGAATTAGTAACAGAGGATCCAAAAGCAGGTACAACTCTGCATCCACTAAAATTTGGCTACTTTTTACAAAAAAATCAAATGACAGATGTTTTAGAAGACGGAATAAAAAAAATTGGTAGAAATCGTCTGTCAGTATCATTTAAGTCGTCAATAGCTGCCAATAAATTTTTAAGCAATTCCATATTAGGTAGTAATAATTATAAAACTTCAATTCCAACTTATAATGTATGTAAATTAGGAATAATTCGTGAGATTCCAATTGAGTGGCCGCATAATGACATTATTAATAATTTAAGAATTCCTTATAGATTTGGGTCAATCATACGTTCCCGTAGGCTTAGTAGGAAGGCCAGTAGCCCAGAGGGCTCTACTTGGATCCCTACACAAACAGTAGTCATAACTTTTGATGGTCAAGCTCTTCCTTCTCGGGTATTTTGTTTTTATTCATCTTTGCCAGTGGAACAATATATTTACCCAGTAATACAATGTTTTAATTGCTGCCGTTTTGGGCACACACGGATTCAGTGTAGAACAAACCTCGTTGCTTTTAATGTGGTGAGAATCATGATGGTTCATCATGTGATGTAGATGGGGACTACAGATGTATTAATTGTTCTGGACTTCACAAAGTCATAGATAAAACTTGTTCAGAGGTTGTGCGTCAAAAAGACAAAATATTATATATCAAATCATTCAGTCTCTTACCAAGAGGCGGACAAAAAATTCTCACCAGCAAAAAAATCATTTGTTGAGGTTTTAACCTCCAACCCTAATAGGGATAAACCATTAATACACACACAGGTAGATGATTCAAAAAGAAACACTTTTTCATATAAAAAAACATTTTTATTGAAACCAAAAACACATGCTCCTTTAGCTACGGGCTATGATATTAAAGCACATAAGGACTTGATTAAAAATTATGAAATTCCTCCTTCAAATAATGGTTGTGCCTTGAATAACAATAAAGATACCAATGAAGAAAATGTAGATATAAATGCCTTGATTATTTCCTTGATGAATATTATTTCTAATTCTTGTTTACCTGACCACGTTGCAATCAACTTGATTCAAAATATATCAGTCACACTTTTTAATTCCTTCAAACATAGATTACATTCTTCAGTGGAACTGTAGAAGTGTAATATCAAAACGGACTGATTTATATTACTTGATTAATAGATTTAAACCACCTATTTTAGCTTTATGCGAGACTTGGTTGAAACCAGGTACCATATTTAAAGTACCAGGCTATTTTATTCTGAGAGATGACGAGAGGATGGTTTTGGGGGCTCAGCCCTTCTTATTAAAAAAAATGTTTTTTTCAAATCTTTATCACTGCCTTTTTTTAATAAGGGGAAATTAAATGCAGTTGCAGCTATAATAGATATAAGACAATATTTTCAAGTTATCAGGAATTGTAAATTTCAACAATTAAACTAATGCGTTGCTCTGAAACAAAGTTTTTTTATTTTAGTACACACACAAACTACTAACTAATTACACTTTTTAAACATAATAATATTATCCTACCTGAAACAAAGAAACGACATTTAAAGTGTATTATTTAAATTGTCAATTCCTTTTATTACCAAATACAAATTTTATATCTCAATCACGGTTACTTGTCAGTTAAACTTAAACTACTTCCTCGACCGAGTTAGCCATTATTACTTACAGCGCCATCTATGAAATACATGCAACTACGAGACGAAGCCGTACAAAATAAAGAAATAATTAGTTTCTTTACATAGATAATATTTCATTTCTCTCTCTTTATATTCCCCATAAAGATACTTCAGTAATTCCTGTACTTAAGTGTATTATTGATTCTATCCCTTCTCCAGTTATTATTTTAGGTGACTTTAACGCTCATCATTCCCTGTGGGGCGCTCCTAACGATGATAGGTTAGGAATTAAACTTGCTGGTATAATAGATGATTTAAACCTATGTGTCTTAAATGATGGCTCAGTGACTCGTCGTGGTATTCCGGGTCAATCTTTGAGTTTTTTAGACATTTATCTTTGTTCTTCGTCCCTCTCTTCCTGTTTAATGTGGAGGTGTCATGAGTTATCATATGGTAGTGATCACTTTCCAATCATCATTTCGAAGCCTACATCAGTTTCCCGCCTAACTCCTCTACCACCGTTACTGAAGTATAATCTAACAAACTGTAACTGGGAGTTATTTAGTTCAGTTCTGGATAATAAAATTACATCACAACCTGAAGTTTGTTTATCTAAAATAGAACAATCATATGATAACCTTATTACTAGTTTGAAGTTAGCGGCTGATGAATGCTTTCCTTGTAAAAATGTTGGCTATTCATAGACGAAATATTTCTGAAAAAAGTTGTGACTTGGTGCTTGATTTAAATTCTTTTCTTCAATACAAAAATACTTTAGCGGCAACTAAAAGGCTTTTAAAAAAGAAGAAGCGAGATGGTTGGCAACGTTTTTGTTTGTCACTGTCGCCTGAAACTTCTCACTCTATAGTATGGCGAAATATACGTCGTTATAGATCTTCCACAAAAACTAATCATAATTTTTCTTCCTTCTCGCTTGAATGGGTTGAACCCTTTTTAAATAAACTGGCCCCAAGTTATGTTCCTAATTTAGATGAAATGCCTTATAATTACAATTCTGATTATAGTAACACCTTGGAGTCCTTAGATGCTCCTTTTTCATTACAGGAATTGAAATTAGTCTTGAACCGTGTTTCTGATACGTCACCTGGGATTGATGGTATTCCGTATGCTTTTGTGGTTAATGCAAAACCTTTAACTTTATCATTTATTTTGAATTTAATATATATTATTGTTGAAACTGGTCGCATTCCAAACTCGTGGAAACAACAAATAGTAATTCCTATTTTAAAACCTAATAAAGATCCATTTGTTGCGAATTCTTTCAGGCCTGTGGCTTTGTCATCGGTTCTCTCTAAATTGACAGAACATCTAATCAAAAACAGGTTAGAATGGTTTTTAGAGCACCACAATGTTATATTATTTATCTGGAAGATAATCTTATTTAATATCTACTTTATATTATTCATCATAAGTTCATTTGATTTACCTTATTATTGTTTTGGTGTACCTATTCTTTTATTTCCAGGATACCAATTAATGATAGGTTTATGTATTGATGCGTTTAGATAATTTATAACTTGATAATTTTGGTTTAATAACAGCTTTGTTAATATTTTAGGTTCGTATTGTTTACATTGCAATATTATGACAATCTCGGTCATTGATAATTCTTTGATAGTAATAGAGCATGCGCAATTAGGAGTTTCTCAGGTATAGACAAATATTCTATCCAGGTTCTAGTTTAGCAAAATAAATCTATGATTAGATTTATTTTTAATTTTTAAAATACGAAAAGTCTAGTAAGATGAAATTTTGAATTCAAACGAAAACAAAAGAGAAAATTAGAACAGAGAGTATGACAGATTCTTCAGGATGGATCTGATCATGTTTGATTGATTGTACGGCAGACCTTTGAATAGTAGTAACGTTTATATCATAATTATCCTGTGTTTTGATAAAAACCAAATTATTGTACAACTGACCTGGGAGTCGAAAAGATAGTTTATTTTATAACATATTTATATAGAAAAGTTATTTTAATTGTTATAATTTATAATTTTAATATTAATATGGGTGAAATACCCTTTGTCAAAACGACAAATACCTACTGAACATTGAAAGAACACTACCGGGAAAGTATCACCTGGATTTTGTATTTATAATACAAATAATAACTTTTCCTTTTACATATGAGGAAATCTCAATAGATAAGATATTTGGTGCTGCGTCGTCTGCTTGAGCAGTGTATCCTGATACGGCCTACACCGTGCTGACTTCTATTCTAGATCCTAGGCAAGGATCTCTACGCTGAGCTGTCGGAACAAGAAGAACGTCTCGGTTATGGACTTTTAAATTGTGTAATAATAATTTGTAAAACATATATTAACTGAAAATTGTAAGGTATGCTGGAAATTTATACATAACTATCCTAAATTAAATTATAATCATAACAACAATCTTTTAAGTTCTTCTCAGTTTGGGTTTAGGAAGGGACGTAGTGTTTCTGATAGTCATTCAATTTTTTCGACAGATATTCAAATTGACTTAACCAGGAATGAATCATTGGTGGCTGCATTTCTTGACATTGAAGCGGCATATGATAATGTTGACTTGATAGTACTAAAAAACAAGCTGCAGAACCTTAATATTCCTTCAAAGTTTATAGATTTCATTTTTAATTTTTTTAGTGGTAGAACTATTATCTTGAGGACTCTGGGAATGAACAATCACAGCCGAGTACTTTGGAAAGGTGTACCGCAGGGGTCTGTTCTTAGTCCTATATTGTATGATGTTTATACAAATGATCTAGATTCTGTAGTTTTCCCTCAGTGTTCTGTTCTTCAGTATGCTGATGATTTACTAGTTTATTCCTCGAACAGTTCGATAGGTTTGGCTGCTAAAATTGTAGAGCAGTCATTGGATAAATTATCGCATTGGATGTCTGATCATCGTCTTTCCTTTTCTGTTTCTAAAAGCAAAGTAGTCGTTTTTTCTCAAAGAAAAACTAATCCTCATATAAGTGTTTCTTTAAATCAGGCGAGCTTACCGTTAAGTAACGAAATTATTTTCCTTGGTAGAATATTTGATAACAAATGTACAGGCATTCCGCATGTTAATTACATAGTTGCTAAGTGTGAAAGAAACATTAATATGATGAGAGCACTTTCTGGAGTTTGGTGGGGTGCACATCCTTTTTCTTTAAAGTTAATATATAATGCAATGATAAGAAGTCTTTTAGACTATGGTTCTTTCACTCTTTGTCCTGTTAATAAATCTGTAACTCATAAACTTAACCTTATTCAATCTAAGAGCCTGCGTATTGTCATTGGGGCTATGAAAAGCACTCCCATTGATGCTCTGCAAATAGAATGCGCAGATCCACCCCTGCACATAAGAAGACAGTTTTTATCAGATCGGTATCTATACAAATCCTTTCAACTTTTGGACCATCCTCTTCATAAAAAAATAATTTATCTTGATAGCCTTATTGTTAAAAATAATAGCTACTGGCATCAAAGGCCTCTGCCGCATTTAATTCATAGTCTCAGGAATTTACATAAACAGGAATGTACAATCACAAATTTTCCATGTAATCCTCTCTTCTTTTTTGATTACAGTGTGCTTATTTTCCAACCTGATGTAAGATTATCCATAGGTATAGGAAAAAATATGTCAAATACTGATTCCAAACTTTTGAATTTTATTAAAAAGAACGCTCCTAATGCGGAAGTTTTTTTTACTGATTCATCTAAATCTGTTGAACCACATAAAGGAAATTTTTCAGATTTTTTTGGAAATGTTTCAACCATTCAAAATAATAAACAAGGAGTAGGTGCTGCTTTTTATCAAATTTCGTCTGAATATTTTAAGCTTTTTAAATACTCTTCTCTAATATCTAACTTTTCTGGGGAATGCTTAGCTATTTTGGAATGTATCAGCTATATCATAACGGAAAAAATTACCAGGGCTGTGATCTTTACGGATTCTTTAAGTTGTTTACAATCTCTTTTACATAATCCTTTTAAAAAAAAATTGGTCACCGATTTCTCTTGTAATTAAAAACAAACTGAAATACTGTGTTCAACTAGGTTTACAAGTTTCCTTGATATGGATTCCTGGTCATTCAGGTATCCATGGTAATGAAAATTCTGATGGTTTGGCTAAATTGACAGCTTTTCAAGGTGCTCCTGATAATTATTTATATAGCCAGGATTTGCTTTCTTTTCTACCTCGTCAAGACTTGGTTGAAAGGTGGAATATGCACTAGGGTCATTCAAGCAAAGGTAAATTTTATAAAAGATTTCAATCTTCAATTGCTCTAAAACCGTGGTTCTCCAAATGGAGATTTAGTAAGAAAATTACAACTATTATTTCGAGGCTAAGGTTTGGCCACTGTTCTTCGCCAGTCCACCTGAACAAATTTAGTAAAATTTCTTAATCATCATAAATTGTCATTGTAGGTTTCTAATATTATTTTTAATTGTATTTATTTATTGTCACTTCTTCATTTACCCGCCTATTCCCTCCATCCGCTTAAAGTATCGAATTCGCATAATTTGAAAATGGCAGTATTAGTCTCTAAAGTTGACTGGGTTGCCAAGATTCTTTAATATCTGTTGATCTGTTGACTGCTTGTCACTTTGTCGTTTCAGTCGTTTGTCTGTTTTGTGTTTTGTAATTTAAATAATATTTTATTTAAAGTGCTCTGTAAATGTATTTGTTTTCTATAAACAAACAGATAAATCGTAAAATGATACGGTAGTGCCAGTAAGTCTAAAAATAAACGATTTACACACGATATGTAATTCGGTTTCTGAAAGCTTTCATTGAAATTATTGAATCATGTCTACAAAACAGAAAAATATATTTTCTCGCAGTAAACCACTCTTAAACATTTACAGTGCTGTCGATCAAGAAGGAAAAGAGGCAAGTTTTATAGTGAAATGTATTATTTTGACAATTGTTTTTAATTTTATTGCATATTTAAATGAATAGTATATTTAGTTGAAACCAGAAAGAAGTATGTACCCACCCGAATTTATTTTTAATTTAAATTTTGTTCAGGTTGAAGTACGCGAAGATGCAGAACAGTTAGTAAAATGGCATGAAATATCAGATGCTTTAGTTGGAGCTGGATACTATCGAGCACAGCTTCAGGGGCTTTCAGCTTTTGACAAGATTGTAGGTGGTCTAACCTGGTGTATAGAGCTGTGTGATATTGATGTTGACATTGATTTGTTGTTTGAAGAGAATCTCACTATTGGAAAAAAGATGTATGTGGTTTAAGATGGTAACAAATCATTATTTTATTGTAATTACAATTAATTTATTCAACAAATACATACCACATTTGTATTTATACATTCTACAACAAAATCATAATCAATTGAACACCAGTATTGGTTTCATTATCATTTTAGTGGATTCTTTTTTAGGATTTCCTGAGATTTACTATTTATTTATTTAAAGTTGAATTTGAATTGCTTGAAATATTTTAAAGTTTGAATTAAAAGTATAATAGTTTTATAAATCTAGTATTCATATGTATGATTTTATAAAAAACTAAATTAAAATAATGTGATTTGAAGTCTGTAAAGCTCAAAAAGTTGTGTTAAATATTAAAATCAATTCAAACTATTGAGATACATTGTTTTGCAGATCATTGACAGAAAAAATAGTCAAAATATTACCTACTATGAAATGTCCTTACACAATAGAGCCACATCAAATCCAAGGTTTAGACTTTATAAACATTTATCCATTGATTCAATGGTTAATAAAATACTCCAGTGAGTTCCGTGAAGCCAAGGAAGATGAATTAAGGAAATTTGCTGTGCTGCAGTATGATAAATGTCATATATTTGAATCTGATAGAGCTTATTTTATACAGAGAGAAAAAATGTTAAGAAATTTGTCTTTTATACAGGTGAGGTAATATGCTTTAAACAAATTAATATATATGACCTCTCCACAAGTTAAATATGGGGATACAATTTCACACTCAGCCGTTTAATTCGAAACTAAGCAAAGCTTGGTTTATGGTTTAGAGGAGGTGAGGAACAGAGTGTAAAGTTCCTCATCCGCCATAGAAAAGGGAGAATCCTTCGACCAGACAGGTGCTATGTCTGGCGGGCAGCTGCCCAACGGTTGTAGTCGGGTTCTTGTATATATACTCAATTGTTGAGTTAATTTCTATAGCGCGATGTAGGATGTCAGTTGTGGCGGAGATGTTGCTATGTGTAGGATGTGTCAGTTGTGGCGAGAGATGTTGCTACAATGGTAATTAAACAGCTGTTATACATACATATTATATAGATAAATAAGACCCAGACATCTAACTTACAATTATGCTCTTCACACAAATGTCATTTGTATGCATCCTTATATTGGTTAACAAATTTTTTTAAATTTTCATATACCTTTGAAGTTTTTTGAAACAACAAAAAATCTGACATTTGCCATTGCGGACTGCATAAAATATTAAAATAGTTTTATTATATTTGGTGTGTTTGTTTTACAGAACTTGTATAAACCTTGTAGAGTGCGAAAGAGGAAAGGAGTTCTCCCTGCTAATGAACTAGAGCAAGTGAATGCTACACTTTCAGAGTATGATCAACGAATGCTAATGCATGTCTCCAACAACAAAGTTGATGTAAAAAAGGATGAAGGACTGGATTTCCTAGTAAGTTTTAATAATAACTTAACAAATATTTGCTGTTAAACTTAACAAATATTTGCTATTAAATAACTCTGCAATAGATAAACATTACTATTTTAATTAAACCTGTTTAGTGATGCCAGCCTGATCTTGCTAGTATATCAAGCACACATCACAACAAAATTTAGATGATTAGTGTCATGAATGAGCATAATAGTTTAGTTTTTCACCTTAGTCTTTGACTGATAGTTGAATCATATTAGACATGGGTAACTCAGAAAAATTCCTTGTGCCAACTCAATAATTCAAGTGCAGCAGACTGCGCCAGCGCATTGAGTTCACTCAATTTTGCGCTGTGGCGCAGTAAAATGGTATGCGAGGCAAGCGAGTTAGAGAAACGAATGAGTCGGCTAACGACGCGGCCAGTGCAGCTCGACGCTGTGCCGTAGCCGGCTCGCCGCGCTGATGTGCGCTATGTGCAAGCAAATTTGGAATAAGTGTGTTAACACACCCGGTGCAGTAAACTGAGTTTTACTAGTAAAGTATTAAAAACGTTTTTAATTCCATACAATAAGCACTTCTACATTCACACAGCACCTGATTTATAACAATATATTACATTTACATTTACAACATAAGCCACAATGTACTCCCAAATTTTTTGTAATATACAACGGAATAATAGTAAATAAGATTTAACTACATTTTAGATACAACCAATTCACTGCTTAGAAATTCAGAGCTAATCTGATGTCCCATACATTATCCCTTAGAGATAAAACATTTCTTCCACTTGGAATTAAAACAGCAGTTGTTGTATCTGGGCAAAACTCCTATTAAAACCAACTTGAGACCAATTAAATAATTGCATCATATTGTTATTTAATTCAAAATACACACATTCCAAAAAAAGCATGTCTATCTCTTTTACTTTACGACTTTTGAATTTGTGAAAACGTTTTTTGGCTCTACTGTAAAGTTAGATTTTTAGAGATACGACAAGTATGCTTGCCAGCATCAATATATACACATTTTTGAAATCATTTAAAGTATACTACAAATTGTTTTCATATCTTTCAGTATGATTATGAGAGAACGTTAGCTGATCCATCAGAATTGACAATTGCAGTAAGTGTAATTTATCCATTAATATTTCATATGAATTAATACACATTTTATTATATACTATGCTTAACTGTATTGTAAAGGGTGTCGAATTACATCTGTAAAGCAGAGACGCCCACGCCAACCACACCTGAATGTGGTGCCCTGCTGAGTAACGAACGAGGAAATGGCGATAGCAGGGTGTAGGGCTGTTTTGGCCGACTGGTTCGCGACCACCATGTGTGTGGTGGAAATTACGTCATAGTGACTCTCTTTGGCGTGTTGCCTTTCGGGATCTGACTGTGCATATCCAGTTAAATTATTGCAGACCAGCATGAAAGCGGCGACTCTCGATGGTTTTCGGTAGTCGCCGTTGTGTTAGGGTTGTACTGTGCTTGTCATCAGGGATTGTACGGTCAATTTGCCGTGCTACCATAAAAATATATATTTGTATATAGTAAACAACTCCCATAATATTCTTTTAGACTGATAGGTATAAAATAGATGACGAAAATATTGAAAATGGAGAAGATGTAAAGATACACTATGCAGTACTTCATTCTGAACTCACTGGTGAGGTTTCAAAGGAGCTTGAGGAGAGTGAAAAGCAAAAAATTGCTGAGGATGTAAATAAACTTATGAAATCAATAGACACTATGGAGAAGGAAGTGGAGTTATTCAAAGATGAACATGAAACAAGAATGGGAATAGTTAAAAAACAATACACAGATGTAGTTGCGAAATTACAAAATATCACATTTAAGCTGATGAAATCTGAGGATTGTAGGTGTGTATTATAATTTTTATTTGGTGTGTACAGCATTAGCTTAGGTGTTTACCAGGGATGTTACAGATATGAGATTTTAGATCTGATATATATATTTTAAGAGTATTTAATCAGTTTCGGTTATGGATATGGATATGTAATTAGTTCAGCTGTTTGATAGTTTTGGATAATTTCAGTTATGGATATTACATTTTTCAAATAATTGTATTTAGATGGAAAAGGTATTTTATATGATGCTAAACAATATTTACTTTATTAAACGAATTCAACCAACTAACTTAAAAAAAAGGGGAGGTTATCGATTCCATTGTATTTTTTTTAAATGTTTAGCTTATAACTCTATCATTTATGGAGATATTTTCAAGGGGTTCCCATTTTAATTGTACTGGTATTGGACCTTGGATTTCAAAGATACACCTGGGAACTCTTCGAAATTGAATAAGAAATGTATAGTGATTGATATATCGGTAATTTTATGATAATCCAAGACTAGGTAGGTACCTAACTATGGTCAAGTATGTTCTGGACTAACTGCGAAGGCATAACGGAATTGCTTAACGACAAACAGCACCAATATGGAAGATAGTGACAGGTAGGGCAAAGATAAATTTCTTTGGAGTTTTCTCTCTACTTGGGGCAGTCCAAATGGTGGAATAGCTCCATCCAACAGAAAATCGCAGCCTCGTGTTGTGTCCCTACGTCGAGTAGGGCTTCCAGAGTGTTAAGGGGTAGGGTTGTTCAAGGTCAGCAACGCGCTAGTGATACCTAGTACTTATTACATGCGTCCACATGCTACTGTATCCGCTTACCATCAGGCGGGCCGTATGCTTGTTTGCCAACGTCAGCGTCGTGATATAAAAAAATATATGGATACTAACTTCTACCTGAAATTTGAATGTTAGTTATTGCTCAAAATGTTAGTAATGTTAGTAGCTTAAAACAAAGCTGGTTATAATAATAGAATTATTCTCACGATGCATGTTAAATCCAGTAAAGTTCATGTCATGATAAGATATTTGACATACAGACAATTACTTCCACTCCACTTTCTCACGCAATATCGGAAGCATTACGTGTGCGTTGCTGCCCTTTAAAAACTTATTCACTGCCCTCTCGAACCCCATATTACCACTCCCACCTATATGTAGTACCAGAGACTAGTAAAATAAATACTATATTACACGAAAGGACTTTAGTTGTTCACTTCCCATAGTTAAACCGTTCAACGTTTTAGTAATATTTGTTGTTGGAATAGCTTAAACATCAGGAATGGACATAAGTCGCAACAACTGACGCATAGGATCAACATATCTATAGACAAGGGTAAACCGTATCAAATGGAATGTTAACTAGATCCACGCATTCAAACTAATTTAGTTATAAGGCGTACCGGTTCTCTCAATTTTTTTTAATGGTTACAGCTCATGAATATTTTAAAAAGCAAAAGGCATTAGGCCGGGTTTCAAATATATGACCTGCGAATAGTACGCAAGGGGTATCTCCTACTAGACCAGTGTTATTGCAGAGACTAGATTATATTATAGCATAGACAGATACACGGTAAATTAAGAACACTGTCAATAGACATACAAAAAATCCGACATGAATGATCAAAAATTCGAAGTAAATGATTAATTCATCAATGTACCAGGGATCGTCAAAATAATAATTGTATATTTTTGTCCTAATAAATTATGCGGGAGACGCATAGTTTGTAAGAATATAAAATTGAGTTCTTGAACTGTTGTACTCGAACTTGAACTGTCTGAACGGTGCCAATGCCATCCATCGTAGGCCATCTCATACACTAGTGTGTGAGGAAACCGCTTCAGGGCATAGCCCTCTTTTCGGTGACTATGTTCTACGCCCGCTACAAAGGGCGTGTCTCTGTAATAAGACCTCGCGTAACTGACGCTGAGGCCTGTGAATTTTCCTCTTTTCCTGCGCTTTCTCAGTCCGGCATGGGTGCACGGACGAGTCGGCGCGCCTTAGGCTTCATAATCTTCCTCTTACATCGAGGGTATAGCTCCGTGACATTGTTGGCTACAGGTTTTCCATCTATCACTCGCCACTTACTAGTTATAAGGACAAGGTGTGGCTGCAGTGTTTGTCGGGTTCTCCGTGCTATATGTGTGGTAGTTCCGTGATTTTAAAATTATCATTGTTTTAAACAGGTTACTGGGCTTTTCAATGGACCACCCGGAAAGTCTCAAAGGCCTGCATAGCGACACCGATCTTTGGTGGTTGCTGCGGGTGTATAGCTGGTACTAGCGCTGGCGGGCGGCTCTCCGTTTGAGCCGACCCTCCCTGTTTCTTGTTCTTCCTTCTTCCTGGGGCGTCTAGTCTTGGGCTGGGCCCTGCCTCCTTGTTTGACCGGATTATTGGCCGGCGCCATGAGCGACCCTTCGGCCGACTCTTCCACGGTATTCAGATGCGGTAGCTCCTGCCTTTAGGTAAGGCTTTCTTGGCCCCCGTCTTGGCTACTGTACCGGCGCATTTGTTGCGCGCCTCCTTCTGCAGCACTGGGCACTGCGTAAAGTTAGCAGGGTGGGGCCCCCCGCAGTTTGCACATGTCGGAGGCTCGTCTCTCGGGCGGTCGCAGTCCTTGGCGAAGTGGGGTCCACCGCACCTCACGCAGGCCTGCTTCCTGTGGCACTGTTTGGAACTATGCCGAAACTGTTGGCAATGATGGCACTGAGCGGGTCTAGTCTTCCCGCGCCAGGCCTCTATTCTGATGCCGTCCGTCTATTTGATAAATGGCCTCCATAGTTCTCTTATCACGTTTAATTGCGGCATAGAATACGCTTCCGGGTTTCCCCCGCGCGCCCGTATATTCTTAACGTATTCCGGCTCAAATCCCTTTCCCACCAGGGCGGCTTGTAATTGTTCAACGTCAGTATCCGACGGTAATCCTCTTATGGCGACTTTGAGGCTAATTTCCTGCGAGAGCGAGTAAGAGAACCAAGGTAATTGCTCAATCTTACTCAACTCAGTGAGGTAGCGCTGCACCACTCGGTATTCCTTTTCATCCCCGGGCACGAATCGGACACGCTCGCCAAGGGGCCTCGCGTTCGGTGCTCGTCCCAGTCGGTTGGCAATCTCTACAAAATGTAGATGCCATTGTGGCAATTTTTCCACGACGATTGGCGGGTATCTCTTTTCACTTTTACTCACGGTTACTGTGGGGCACTAACCAGCCGCGGCTGGGCCGGTGTCTCAACAGGCTTCGGCTTCGGGATGACTGGTGGACCCGTTTCCTTTGGCTTCATTGACTTCATATAACGCGACGCGACCGTCGCGTATTTGGCGACTGCCGGCACCCGGTGCCTGCGCCGGCGGCTGTGCGGGTTGATGTTTCCTGACCATAGGGGTCAGTGGCATAGGTTTTCTCGTTCCGATTGAAAATTGTGGCATGGGGCTGGCATTGATGCCTTCTGCCCCGGCTCTCCTTACCCTTTGCGGTAATGGTTGCGGCTGCTCATTAATTTTCCCTCCGCGGCACTGTGGCTTGGGTGGTGAATCCATCTGTGAAGGCGAGACGATGCAAGAAAAAGAGCGGGAGCGGCGCTTGGCACCTCTGCCCCCCCTCAGTGTCGTCATCCTCGCGTTTGCGTCTGGCGGCACGTGCGAACGGGCTTCTAATAACCAATTGGGGTGCTATTTCCGGTACCGCGAGCACTCCGGCGGCCGCAAAGTCCAGAGATGCTCGGTCGTCTTGCGATAGCAAGGTGTTCTCTATCTTGGCTTCCTGTATCCTAAGGTACAGCGCCATCCACCTTAGAATCCCCTCTGATAGGATACCGGTTCCGATCAGGTTGGCCAGGGTGACAGTATCGCGCTCGTAATCATCCACTGCCAAGGTGGGAATAGGTGACGCCACTCGAGGTGCGGTGGGCGATCGCGTGATTGGTGCGGTGGTAGTTTCGCTGTACGCGGCGAAGGGCGACTCGGCGTTCTGATTGGCTCTCTCATTTTGTCCGTTGGGCGGTCCTTGTTGTGGTTGCGAGGCATAGTCTCGGCGTCCGTGTGGTTTTGCTGGGTTCGTGTGTTTTCCGACTGTTGCTGGCCCATCACTTTTTACGGTACGGGTGTGAGCAGTGGGGATGCTCAGTGGTTACAATACCACAAGCCGGAATCACATTCCGCCTCGTGTATCGCGAACTAGGTGCTCCGTACACGTCCGAACCGGGCACTCCTGTGCCAATGCCGCTTTTTTTTTTCCTGACTACACTGTTAGCCTTGGGGGTCCTATCCTAAAACAGAGCCGCTGCGGCTTTTACAGCTTCACCGGACTTGAGGCCAATGCCGCCCTTTCGCGCTATTCTTAACGTCGCCCTGCGTCTCGCAACCGCTCATTTGCCAGCGACTGTGCGGACATCGCTGGGCCAATGAGCGCACGCCGTTGTGCGCGCTCTTGCCAGAGCGAAGTTACTTGCAGGGAGGGGCGACAATGCGATGAGTCATATGCCAGATGTTCGCTCGTTAGTTCTTACCACTAGTAAAATTTTATTTCCAATCCTTACAACTAGCTTATGTTACATATTATTCCTATACATACAAATTACCTATTACTACGATTATATCTTATTCAGTACATATATTTCACCTAACTTATAGACTACAAATATATTTCTATTTCGGAGGCTCGTTGTCCGTAACAGTACTTATTTTTTAGTACATTTTCAGAGTAGAATATTCAGAAGTCGGTTTTGTTTTTGATTTAAAAAAAAATCCCATATCTGATAGTTTCGGTTACTGTTACGGATTTCCATAACGACCCTGATATTTATTATGAACAGTAAACATAAGCTACTCTAAAACTATAGTAACTATAACCCCTTATAAAAACATGATGTCTTGTCTGTAATTCAGGTTAATTATTGAAATTGTTTAAATGATGCAAATCTATTGTATTTGAAAAATTATGTGATTAATATTGATTGTTAAATTTATAGTTCCTTCTACGGAACTCTAAATGTTGCTTACCACGGCCAGAAAAAGTTATCGACAACTTGCTAACTTCACGGCGCGGCGATTTTTTTTTTAAACTGACTACACCGTTAGCCTTAGGGGCCCTATCCAAAAACAGAGCCGCTGCGGCTTTTACAGCTTCACCGGACTTGGGGGCGAGCGCTTAGGGCACTCAGCCGCGAAAGTTTGTGACGACTCGCACGAGGGTGCCAGAGTGGCCGAACCTCGGCTCGGGCGGTAGTCGCGAATGTGAAAAGGTCACGATCTATCTAATTCCCTAATCCTAAGAGAATTCGAAGTAACTAACATTTACTCATATGCACGTTCCCCTCCTCCTGGGAGGAAGGAGGGGACCATGCGTATGTGTATTTAGTAATCGGAATAGTTTTTCTACACTTAACTAGCGCATTAGTCTAACTAGCGCAAAAAAAGAAAAAAAAGGTCCCTTACAGAACCTATGTACCTGTGTGGTGTGCACGTGTGTGTGTTCATACGTGTGTATGTTGTATGTGGGTAGCTAAGTGTTGCACGTATAGTGTCACTTGTATCGCGCGGGCGGCTGCCTGACACAAGGGCTTCACACCGAGGAACGGACCTAGGCTTGGGTTGCCGCTAGAGAGGGTGGACGTGACGGGTGTGCGGGAGCGAAGTTGACCGCCCGTCCTCTGCGGAGAGAACGGTGGTTACGCGGACGTGGGCGGTGGCACGCTCTGTTTGGAGAGGCGGTGGAATAGAACGCGTTTGCTGTTTCGATTTGGTCGAGCGGGTCAGTGAAGATATTACGCGGCCGGCGTTTACTTCGGCAGGCATTGGGGTCGGGAACATATGAAGCTGCCGCTTTGATTAAAGGATTCGCGTGGTTCGACGCGGTGTCGAAATAAGAGCGAGAAAGGTGTTTGGCATAAGCATGTATCGAAGGAAGGTGCATATCTCTATGGAGATCTTCCATACGAACACACCAAGGGGCGCCGGTAAGGCGGTGAAGAAACCTATTCTGGATGGTTTGTAAACGATCCCAATTATATCTTGGCATATGTACGAACACAACGCAGCTATATGTCATAATCGGTCGGATACACATCTTGTAGAGCGTAAGCTTGTGTCTCGTAGACATTTTGCTTGCAGCACATAACAGAGGATGCAATCGGGCGAGTGGCGCGGCGATGTACGATCGAACTATTTATAGTAACCGTGACCACTGTCCACCAATATTGTCAGTGAAGCATATCATTTAGATATGGTAAATTGCGTTCGAAAATTATTTATGTAAATATTTTTATAATAAACTCATAAGGCATTGTAACATAGCTGTAATTTGCTTGTATAAATGATAATATGTACCTACCAACTACTGTTCTAGTGATAAAGATGTAAAAAAATTCTACAAAACGCTTAAGGAGTTAGCAAGGGAAAGAAATGAATTGATACAAGTAATACAAGCACGAAACAAGGAAAATATGAGACTTGAATCTGAATTAAAGTAAGTGGCTTTTATATATTTTTTTTATCATTTTTATCATTCATTCTTTTTTTTTTTTATTTATAGACTACAGAATTGGGCCTTTAACTGGGTAAAAAGTATGCTGTCTTAATCCGGGTTACAGGCTACTTGTGTGTCAAATTTCAGCCAAATCCTTTAAGCCGTTTTTGCGTTATTGAATAACAAACAAACAAACTCACTTCGCATCTGTTTCAATTAATAAAATTGAAGTGTCTGTTTATAATGTCAAAATCACAGCTTTTACTAAATGCATGTGAAAGTATAAACAGTACCTACAACAAAAAACCAATATTTAAAATTTTTGTCTCTCTGTCTGTCTGTTTGTTACGGGTAGTCTCCGTAACAGTTGGACCGATTTTGATGGGAATTTCACTGGCAGATAACAAGGTTCCTCGCCAAAAAATCTGCTTACGCTTACGCTGAGTAAACCAGAAGAGATATACCAATGTAACGCTCACGTTGAATACAGAATGCCGTCGATCGGGCACACGCGCGAATCTTGCTACTCCTGCTCTCAGTTATTTGCTTTGTGGTGGTGATCATCTCAAGATAGACATATGCTCTCGCCGACTTTTTTGTGGGTTTTTTTAAGATCTACGGTTATGTACTATATTAATTGGATATATCTCTTATGGTTTACTCAGTGTAAGCAATTTAAGCGCCCCAAAATGTTTCCGAATTGATTTTTATTTGCTCGGAAACCCTAATTCTTTATTCACTGCACTGCGCCACCTATCATAATTTTTCAAGCTGCAAGTACAAATTATTTTAATTTTCTATTATCTCCTAAACTATGTGTCCAAATAACATGCAGTAAAGGACAAAGTTTAACTTTATTAAATTGTCTTTATAATGAAGCAACTTTTGTTCGTAAGAATTAATATGCCATGCCTAAAAAAATGCACATAAATCAATTTTTAATATTCAACAAATTTTTGTCATAAAGTACCTTATTGTGGCTTAAGAGATAGGCATGTGCTATCGCGGACTTTTTTTAGATATGCTAAGGACCAATATTTTTGTAGAACATTGTATTTATGTACGGATGTACGGATAAAGTAGTCCGGGAACATTTCCACTTCCGACTTACGTAACAAAAATCAATATTTAAGGCTAGCTGAGAGTTGTAACCTAATATTAGGTAGCCTATACTATTTCTCGTCAGTCTGGCTATCTTATACAACAATATTTTTTCCAACTGGTAGTTCCAAAGATTAGCGTGTTTAAACAAACAAATAAACAAAAAAAGTTTCGCTTTATTATACTATAATAAGTATAGATAAGCAAGAAAAAAAAGCTGTTATTTTGATATTATAAGCAGACACTTCAAGTTTATTTATGTTAATGAATTATAATAATATAATTACAATAATTTATCTAAAAGCAAGATAATAACATATTATTATGGCGTTCTAAATATTATTTATTCGATTGTACAATGCGCAAATTCGGACCCGTCGCTGTGTTTATACTGGACATAAAGCTTGGCGCAATTTTTATGTATGAGTACCGCTTTTTTTAACAAATTAGAAAATAATCGGTTCAATTTAAAAGTATTAATAACTAGACCAAGTTTGATATGTTATTTTATTCATGCCTAGAATTACTAAATTACAGAGCTGCGCAAGATCCCAGTAAGAAAATAGAAGATCATCCGATAACTCCAGCTGAATTAAAGGAGTTTCATGAAAGGGAGCAAAAATTGAAGGCATTCATTACAAATATAAGATTAGAACTTGCTAAGTTGAATCGTGAAGTATTGAGGTATACTGTAGCCATTGATGAAATACCGGGTACAGCTGAGTTATTACAGTACGAGAAGAGATTTATAGAACTTTACAATCAAGGTGATTTCATCATTTATCTAAACTTAATTTTTTTTTTAAATTCTTTACATGTTAAGTGTTTAGACACAATGTCACCTCTTGTTAAGTGACGATGTGGCCCACGATGTTAAGACGTTAAGCCTAGAGGGCTCTCAAGTGCAGCTGCGGGAACATACTTAAAGGTGCTTGATGAGAGTTTTTGGCGGGATCTTGGGTTGTCATGTTTTGGTTTTTATTTTAATTAATCAAAATAGAATCTTTGTTTCTATATTATGTGATATAGTTTGGTTATTGTGCGTAAAAGAAGTGGATTATAAATATAAACTGCAAACATGCATTTTGAGATGCCACAAAAACTCCCTGGATAGTTCTAGCAAGGGACTATCTTGTTGACTTAGCCAGGCGGTCCTTCACCAAATACTTAGAGGGCTCATTACGGGGAATTGAACTCGCATCGATCGAGGTGATGTCCGTACATACTAACTAACACTGAGCCATCATTGCTTACAAACTTCAATATTCCTCAATAAAACATAAAGGTGATGAAAAGTTAATAATACATTGGTTTTTAATTGCAGTCGCTTCAAAACATAAGGAAACTAAACAGTATTATATATTTTATAATACCTTATATGAAGTGAAATTGTATACTTCGAAAGAGCTAAGCTTACTTAATTCAATTCTGGATAACTATGAAGAGTGAGTAATGTATCCATATGTATTTCTTAAGCTCAAAACATATTGGTAGTGAAACATTCATTTAACAAACTTTACATTTTAGTCAATTAAATAACTTCACTATAATCTACCCAATATACACTGACACCTCCAATCTATGGCCAACAGGACGTTATATATATATATATATAACGGTACATCTGTCAAAGAATAACGCAGGTGTCCTAAGGCCAGCTCAGCGAGGACAGAAACCTCGCGTGGAGCAAAAGGGCAAAAGCTGGCTTGATCCAGATGTTCAGTACGCATAGGGACTGCGAAAGCACGGCCTATCGATCCTTTAGTATAAAGAGTTTTATATATATATATATATATATATATATATATATATATATATGACATCGAAATATTACTGTACCTCTAATAGATTTCTATTATCTATCTATATAAATAATATGATTTATGTTTGCCGATGTGCGCGCAACACGCAATAGCTACTGGATAGATATTGGCCACATTTTTTGTGCTACTCCTTAGATACGTCGTCCTTAACAAATTGAACAATCACAGCAAACACATCACATTCACATTCACATCACAGCATACAATCAAATAAAACATATCACAATATCTTCATTCAAGAGTTTTAAGAAATTACGCATTATTTATTACGCATGTGTCGATTGTGTATCAGAAGCAGCGCAGTGCAGAAGCTCACTACTTCGTCTGCATGGACTTCAGAATTGGGTTCAGAGAGAAAAATGAAAAATATTTTGTTTACCGGGATAAAAAGTCTTCAGTATGTGTTAATACCGGTTGTAAACTGTGTGCCAAATTTCATTCAAATCCGTTCAGCCGTTTTTGCGTGATTGAGTACCATATTACAAACATACGAACTTTCACATTACTAATATCAGTAGCATGTACTTTGTGAGTCTATCTAACAGTATTTTCGTTTTTATTTCAGAGCAATGTCATCGCTGCGTAAACGGGAAGAATTTATGACACAATTTGTATCAATAGTTGAATGGGTAAATCAGACTGTTAAAAAAGTTGAAGAAAAATATAGAACTGAGAAAGAACAAAAGGCAACTTTATATACAGAATATTCACGATTGATGGATGTACAACGGCAGTATGCGACTGCATTGAAGAGATTAGCAGAGCAGAGACAAAAAAATAGCGGTGTTAAATACAGTTGACCAAACAATACTATGAAAAACTGAACAGTGCAATAATATTTTGTAAACGATATTATAATATCTAGTCTACGATGGTGTATAATGAAAATGATTTATATTAATAACTCCTATTTCCTCTAGCGGCAATTTTTACCCCACCGTACGGCGGCTAAGGGGAACGTGCGCGTGGGTGCTCGCGGTACTAGACACTGCTACTAAATAGTTTATTTTATTTTCGCGAAATCCTAATTCCTTTTACTAAAATAAAAATAGCCAAGTTGCTCCTTATAACATCAGATATCTGCCAGTGAAAATTCCCCATCAAAATCGTTTCACAGATTAGCTGGAACAAACAGACACATTTTTTTTTGTTATATTTGCCGTATATGGTTTCATGTACATTTAGTAAAAAGCTGTTATTTTAACATTTCAAACAGGCACTTTAATATTATTTATTTATATAGATAAATATATTATTACATTTACATTCCAATTTCTAACTGAATTCAAACCTTGTATTGTTAAGACTGAGCAGTTAGAATTTAATTTATAATTGTAACTAGGTATGCATTTTTATAAGTATAACAAACAATAAAAACATTATTTATAATATACATTTATTCAGAAAATAATTGAGATTTTACCACAAAAAACCCTGTTGTTTCAATTTCATAGTTTACATAATACTGTTTTGTATTTATACAATTAAATACGTATTTATACAATTAAATATTCCTAGTACTGGTATATGTACTTAGAATAAATACTTGGATACATATTTACAGTATTTAATCTATATTTAGTTGTACATCAAAGCGTGACGACGTTGCCGTGGGAATGCCCTTTATGAGAGCTGCCGTGAGAGTGTGTGTGCCCGTGACTGTGTCCGTGAGACGAAGAGTTCGACTTCTTGTACATCGTGAAGGAGATCAGTTCACGGTTGGCATTTGTCATTGCCATTGCATGTGAAACAACATCGTAGCCCAGCAATGCATGGAGACGGTTCACTACGACTAACGTCAATCCTTTCTGCGTCACCCGTACCGTTTTCTCTAAGTCCAACGATGCCGCAATTGTCATACCGAATGATGAATTTAATTCCTGAAACAAAAATTCTTGAGTGATGTTTCATTGAAAGGCAAGGGTACATACAGTACACGCAAGGGAGGCAGCTGACCCTGGACCCCCAGCAGGGTGAGGGGTATGCTGATTGTTGGTTGACATGACTCGCATACAACGCTAATACTCCAACATTATGTGTAAATACTCTGATTAGAAAAATATAAGTGTTGATAAAACGATATTACGAGCCACCTACCCAGTGGTAGGTATATCATAGGTAATTAAGCGCGCGATCGAAGTGTTCCCAAAAATTAAATAATTTTGGCAAGGTACCTACTACTTTAGCATTATTATTAATTTATTATTTTGAGGTAATGATGGCTCAATGGTAGCGTGTACGAACATCGCGACGATCGATGCGAGTTCGAAGCCCTGCTATGAACTTGAGCTTTCGGTGAAGGAAAACCTAGTGATGAATCTATAGCATGGTGGTAGGGTTTTTTCTAATTCCCGCCTGGCTAGCTACCATCCTCAAGTTGAAAATCTGTCGCCAAACACCTATAGGTATGTTCCGGCATCTGCCCTTTAGAAACATTCTTTCACTAGGCTTAGTGTGTGCCATTTAAGATCAGCAGACATTGTGCTCGTAACGCCATACCTATAACGATAAAAAATATATAATTATCTAATAATACCTTGGCTTCGCCCATAGTTGGACTTCTGGAACGGCTTTTAAGTATGTAGTTTCAAGAGAACAGAGCTGCTAGCACAGCGTGTAAGTGTCAATAAAGAATTAAATAAACAGTGTTCGTACCTAATATTACGAAAACATTTTTAACGCACAATAAATTTACACAACACCAATAATGTAGATATTTTATGGAGCACGCCTGTACTATGACTATAGGTACTATATTTTTCAATGTCTCGCAAATCAGAATTTTAATTTATAGATATAGGGCGGTTGAAAAGGGATTGAATACTCTGAAATTGTACATTTGAGAAATACTTCAAAGAAACACTATGAACAATATGAAGTTTCTAGTGTTTTTCTCTAGAAACCTAGTGTGATAACCTCTGAAATAAGGTATAGCAACACCGCCACTTTAGTAGATTTAGCCGGTTTAGCGTTTTAATATCCATGGTAACTAATTTTTATAGCACAATAAATAGTTGAAATAAATTAACCTAACCTAAAAATTCAAAAGTATTTGGTGTTTACCATCTCATTATACTAACACCCAGACTCAGTATTTCCTACAGATTTATAAATTAAATATAGTTCGTAAACGATTTTTATATATAAAAAGAAAATATTAGTAACATACACAACAAAAACATAATTAGGGCATAATAAATTCGAGTTTTACATAATTAGCAAAGTTGAATACATACACGATGTACGCAGTTATCACTAGGCATAATTATTAATTAATAATGGAAAAATACATTAATAATGTTAGCCGATAATTATTATTTATATTTAAAAAAAAAAAAAAGTTATGACGATAATTAAATTCACTACTTTGATATAACACTATTACATTGTGTAATTGAATGTTCCCGACATTTTCAATAAATATGTAGTTTTAATAAAATTACCCTCACTAAAGCTGCGCGTTCTTCGCTCTTTAGGCCATAAACAGAAACACCATCATCCTTTGAAAGATGCGGTGCGCTGACGTTGCCCATTACCATGATGTACGGCATTTTCTTTTTTATTACTTTTCAGTTAATTCCTCAATAATGACAGTGTTAGTCCATTTTATATATAATGTAGTTATGTTTTAAGCATGACTACAAGGTAACTGAGCTGAGGTTGGAAACACACGGCTAGCTGGCACGACGCGCGGGTGTGCACCGCAACAGGTTGTGTTCACGTGTGAGTGAACTCCAGGTAGATACCTATATAAGTTTGCTTGTATACTTGCGTAGGTATATTTACAAGATTCACAATGGGTCAATATGTGTGAGTATGTGTATTTTAATAAGAATTTGAGCCTGTAGTTGAACGAGACGTGACATCGTGGATCGTTACATGGCCTTCACGGGTGCTTGCACTGTGCGTGCATTGCTTACTTATACAACAATAATTTCAATGCAGATTGTGCGACATTTTTAAATTATTAATAGATCTAATCTAAGATATGTATATATTACCTCCATACGTTTAGTTTATGTTGTAGAGTGAAGAAAGGTAATGAGTGATTTGACTTGTCAAATTTAAAATTCGTAAATATCATCTATACAAAGGAATCACAGGGTTTATCGCACTTTGAATTATTTTATTGCATTACAAATTTATATTTATTAAAAACTATGAGTCATTCAATGAGCAGCCCGAGGAACATACAATTAGGTATCAATATTATATTTATCGATACGCTATATCAAGTAAAATTCTTAATGTCAAAACGCTATTTCTTGTTATTTTCGCTAATTCGGGGACCTACATATTCCAAAACGTTTAATATTAAAATTTCCACAAGAGCGTAGAGATAAGTTTTAATTTAGTGAGTTGATCATTAATTTTCGTACCAATAAATAAAAACCAACTGATGACCGAAGGTAAATGAGTACTAGTACTAGTGAGGTAGTGTTGGTTCTAATGTCGAAGGCTCTTACGAGGAGAAGCAGGTTAAGGGTGGCACCTCGGGGTCTGCAGGACGGTAGGCATTTGACACTTCCAACAAGGATGGGTGCCAAGGTAGTTCTTGCACTTGATTGCACGGGCTAGAGGCTTGAGACGATTCTGTTGTTAAAGTTTTACATACTTTGAAAATAAAATATTTTAGTATGCTGGATTCATAAGGACATTTTATTCGGTTAGCTTCCTTCCTGATACCAAAAGTTGGTTTGCTTTTCTGCGGTTTATGGATCCTGAATGGCTTCAGGCCGTAAAATATTTCACAGGGCACGTTTGGCCTGTTTAAAAACATTATATTTTTTGACCGTATTAGCTCTTTTTCTAGTTTCTAGTAGGTACAATCCAGAAACAACGGCGTCCACCGAGAGATCAGAAATTTATCGCCGGTTTGATTTCTTATCATTATTAAGTTAGTAGTCTACGTATTAACTAACCGTATGTCTGCGATTAAACTTATTTTTGCAGTATTCGAAACCTACCAAAAAGCACGGCTGGTGTTTGTTCAGTCGATGGCAGAGTTAGCAACTAGAGCAACAAATGTAAAATGTTTAGAAAGTGCAGGGGTACTTGGTTAGTAAACCTTTATGTACCTATTAATGCTACATTATTGTAGCTAGCGAATTTTCCTATAGGGAGCAACCGGGCCGGCTAGTCAGCCAATATCACCTGTCATTTTTTTTTCTCAAGATGAAAACAATAAAACAGTATAAGTACTCCTTCAATACTGTCGATTTTTCTAGGGTGTTCTGAGCCCACCCTGCTCCCTCCCTCCTCAACTATGCCCATGTAATGCTATTTATTATTATGAGCGACTACCGACTTAAAATAAAAGTTATATAATGTAAAAAAATTTAAAGAAATTAAATTGGTGTGACAAGCTTTGGCGCTAATAACAATACAGGTACTACAGTTGTAATTAAATACTAATACTAACTTTTATAAACCTCAAGAGATTGTTTATTTGAACGTGCTAATCTCTGTAACTACCAGTCAGATTTGGAAAATTCATCTAGCATTTTATCGCCTTTTATTGAGGTAGGTTATAACCTGCATAACTTCACGCTATAACTCTAAGGAGCGGAGCAGTAACCATGAACGTCAAGCAATCTTTAGACAAGTACGGAAAGTGAGAACTACGATAGGCTATACGGATGCATTACGCGCGGTGCGGCGCGTTGGAGGGTTGGTCGAATAAAAACACACAGCTAGTATTAACATTTTTTTTGTAAATAAACAAACATCTTTAAATATTTTTGAAAAATACTCTCATATCTATAAAGTTATATACGTTAGTCGCTATAAATCAAACGAGTATAGGATACTACCTCTGGTACTACTTAATTAATGTACAGTAGAAACTCGATTAACCGGACTAATTGTTGTCGTTAGGTATTCGGATAATTGAAAATGCATATTTAGTACATAATGTTACGTGTTTATTAAAACTAAGAAATACATATTAACGAAAAACAATGTTTATTTAGGAAATTATTAAGAGATACATTTTCCAGCATACGATGTATGCACTTATTAATGTATGTAAATACATATTTTCTTAGATTATATACATTGTATGTACATACTAAAATAATCTTACCTTAATCATGAAATGAAATATTTAGGTACGTATGTACGTATAATTTGTTAACAATATGTATTTGGTAATTTTAATTTGGGTTAAAATATTTGGTAATTGTCATTTGACGGAAGCCACTTTTTTTTTCATTGCTGCTATACCATGAATTCGTTTCAGCTGTAATTTATCACTCTCTGTTTGTTTTTCAAACCACTTGAGAGCTGTTTCCAAGGCATAAAGTGCTTCATCATGAAATGGTCATGCATAATTTTCCACGTCTAGATTTTCATCTGTTTCATCTTCTTGCATTTGTTGCTGTTCATTTATCTGCAATATGTTTTCTACGATTTCGTCATCCGACATAATCTGAAAACCTTGATCATTATTACTCTTTAACATTAGCTCATTCATCCGTATTGGTTATTGAAATTTTTATTCTCCTGATTAAGTATTCTGTTCCAAGCCTTATTTCACTCATCTACAAGCATGTAACTACATTACCTTAAAAAATGATAAAACGACTTCTATATTATCTTCATCAACAGATAACAGCCTACATAAAAGTTGTATTCTATAGAGTCGTTTCAATGTTTCAATAACACTTTGATCCATTGGTTGTAGCAAGGATGTCCCATTAGGCGGCAAAAATTTTACTTTAAACTTTCCATTTTCTCTCTCTACCAGTTCAGCCGAAGGATGGGTTGTCGCATTATCCAGTAAAAGTTAGTACATTTCCTTGTTTGCCAATTTCATTTTGTCTTTTTTTATTTCGGGGATAAAAGTGTTGTCATACCAGTCAATGAATATTTCAGAGTTCAGCACGTGCGGGGCTAATGCCAGTTTTGACACGTTCATGCTTGCACAAATTCGACTTGTAGTTTTTTAATATATTGGTCGTGGTCGATAGTCCGGATAATCGCGAATCCGTATAACTGAGGGCCGGATAATCGAGTTTCTACTGTACCTAATTTCTATTCTATTCCTAACTTTGTATTACATCATCATGTTATGTTATTATTCTAAAATTAAACTTTTATTCCACCCGAGTTGGTTTAAGAGCTCTAGGTGATAAATTCGTAATGACTGGAAAAATCTTTTAAGTACCTAAATAATAAGTGATGATGACTAAGTAATCATGACTATAGTGTTCGGACACCGCCTCGACCGTGATGAAATCATAGCATGGTGGTTGGATAGTTTTAATGCTCGCCTAGTTAGCTAACATCCTCATGTTGAAAATCTATTACCAAGAACATATGAGTGTTATGGCAGCTGTATTTGGGATTCCTCTACACCTAGCGTGCTGACGTTTGAAATTGTAGTCATTCGCTAAACTTGTAATAAGAACAAAAAACACATTTACAGATTTACTGCGTCCACTACTGTCAGACGCTTGCAGTACCGTTCGCCAATGTGCGGTAGTGGCAGTCGCCAGACTGGGGGAGCATGACGAAGGTGTTGCAAGGCAACTCCTCAACGGAGGAATGGTTACCATTACTCTTGAAAATCTTAACAAATACAATGTGAGCGTTTTACTATCATGTTTATTGAAGTTTACCCCTTGAGAATAGATTTTCATACATTATAGCCCACGACGCGACGTAGGTAAATTAAATGATGAGTAGGTAGCACACGTGATAGGGATGTCTGGTTATTTTATTATTATGTTTATTTTGATTTCTATTTGTAATATTATTCTGTTAATAGTTTTATTATTATTTCGCTTATTTAATTCTTTACATATTTTTTTAAATTTTTTACAATAATATTTATATAAAATACAATATTAAAATAAAAAATACAAAAAAACAGTTGATCCCCAGTAGCGGGGTGAAGACCCATTCTACCGGTGGCTAGGGCTCCAAAGAGAGGAACCTCCTCACAATTCGTGCCGTGTCCAGAAGAACTGCCTTCTGTATCTTACCCTTGATCCAACAGCCAAGCGAGAGCTTCCTAAGATGGTGGTCGAAACTTTTCGCTATTAGACCATTTACTGATACGACTATCGGGACAATTATTGTTGATTCCACATCCCACATGGCGGTAATCTCGTGAGCCAAGTCCAAGTACTTTGAAAGTTTATCTTTCTCAGCTTTCACGAGGTTCTCATCATGGGGTATGGTGACATCAACAAGAATTGCCCGACGCATGGACCTATCCAACAACACGATGTCAGGTTTATTGGCTACAATAGTCCTGTCTGTGATGATAGATCGATCCCAGTAAAGCACAACATGACCGTTATCGAGAACTGGTGTTGGTGCGTATTTATAATAAGGCACTTCAAAACTTACAAAGCCGTATTTAAGAGCAAGTTGCTGGTGTATAATTCTAGCTACTTGATTATGTCTGTGCAAGTATTCGCCGTTAGCAAGATGAGATCAACCGGAAACTACATGCCTGAGTGATTCTCCTGGGCGGTGGCATGCCCGACAAATGTCAATCGTACCATCCTTCATAATGTATTTCCGGTAGTTATTCGTCTTGATAACTTCGTCCATAATTGCACAGACAAAACCTTCGGTTTCCCCAAAGAGATCACCAAAACGTAGCCAGGTTACTGACGCAAGTAAGTCTACATCAGGCCCATTTAGAGCCCGATAGAACCGTCCGTGAAGCTCCTTGCTCTTCCATACATCCTTGCGGTCTTGGGTGTTGATTACTATTGGTTTACGCCAGTTCTCGTTTCCTAAGGAAAGCGATGTGAACCCTTTATCAACTGCTATGATATTGCGATGCATAACATCCTCGATGTGGAGAAAATGCTCCTTGAGATTGCACACCTCACGGTTGTGTAGGTTTTTGACATTTAGAAAGCCACGGCCCCCACACTTCCGTGGGATGTACAATCTCATCACCGATGGTCGCGGGTGATGCATGCGATATGTCGTTAGTAACTTTCGGACCCACACATCCAGGGCATTCAACTCAGTCTGTGTCCACCTTAGTATGCCGAAGGAGTACATGAGCAAGGGCATAACCCAACCATTGAAGGCACGAACCTTGTTACCACCTGACAAAAGACTATTAAGTACTTTTCTCAAGCGACCAAAGAAACGTTCCACCACTGATTGTTTAATGTCCCCGTCAGCAATACCCAATGACTCCGACATACCAAAATATTTATAGGTTTCGACCTCGGAGAGAGATCTGAGGGAAATTGATTCTGAAATTTGTAAACTACTAGAGTTTACAACCCTACCCCGTTCCACATGAATAACCGCGCATTTGTCAACACCAAACTCCATACTAATGGAGTTACTGAAATTCTCAGTCAATTTTACTAACTCCATCAAGTCTGGTTTCTTTTGTGCAAATAATTTTAGGTCATACATTTACATTACCAAAATAGCTAAAATGATGAACAAATCTCTGAAGGATGGAATAGTGCCAGCTGACTGGAAAACGGCAAATGTAGTACCGATTTATAAAAAAGGAAATAAATTACTGCCCGTCAACTATAGGCCCATAAGTTTGACTAGTGTATTGTGCAAAACCATGGAGATGATGATAGCTTGCCACATAAGAGAATTTCTAATACATGAAAAGATTACCCTGGATGAGCAGCATGGTTTCATCCCAAAACGATCTGTTACAACCAATTTACTAAATTGCTTAAACGAGTGGACACGGAACCATAGTAATGGACAGCCAACAGATATCATTTACTTGGATTATGAGAAGGCATTTGACCGTGTTCCTCTGAAACGCCTCATACACAAATTGGAACACCTTGGCATACGTGGAAGCATTTTAGCCTGGATATGCGACTTCCTTTCTGGTAGAACGTTTCGGGTGCGCATTGGCGAAGTCATGTCCGATCCGCGAAGTGTCCTCAGTGGCGTTCCTCAAGGTTCGGTGCTTGGTCCATTGCTCTTTATCTTGTTCCTCTCAGACTTGAAAAGTACTCTGCAACTACCTTTTTCGCTTTTTGCTGATGATACCAAATTTTTTGCTAACCCTCGAAGCAACTGGCGAGCTATACAGAATGACCTTAATGCGATTTTTAAGTGGACTCATGACTGGCTTCTAACTTTAAATGTGAATAAGTGCTCCGTGCTACACATTGGTAGTAATAATCCTTGTCAGATATACTATCTTGGTGGTGAACAATTAACCGCAGTTGAAACACAAAGGGACTTGGGAGTTACAGTATCCAAAGATCTTAAATGGGGAACTCATGTGCTTGGGGTTGTGAAGAAAACTAATTCGATCCTTTATATCATTCGCAAGGCATTTAAATTCCTAACTGGTTAAAATGAAATGGTGTTAAGTGAAATGGTTTTACTCCCTCTACGAAGTCGATAGCCTAGCCCTGAACCCTCTAGTACAGTACTAAGTGGATTCAATGCTAAACAAAACCATAAAGGACTCAGACTGTCACCCTGAAAAATCCCTCGCTTTATCCTTATCAAGTCCATCGATCCAGAAGAACTCCCATCTCCTGGATGCCTAAGGACTGTGGTCCACTGCCCCATGCATGAGCTAAGAAAGGTGCATAGAGTTGTATTAACTTTATACAACTCCAGCATCCGTCTCAACCATGAATGTGGCATCGAATCATATGCCTTCTTATAGTCAACCCAGGCGGCAAAAAGATTCCTTCTGTTTCGGCGGACCTGTTGATTAACGGTCATGTCTATGAGGAGAAGCTCCTTAGTACCACGAGATCCAGTCCTGCATCCATTCTGAGGGGTGGCCAAAATATTGTATGCATCAATGTGCTCTGATATTTTTGATGCCACAATGGATGTAAGGAGCTTAAAGATAGTGGGTAAGCACGTAATGGGTCGATTATTATTATTATTATTATTAGATTTTTTATTATTTTATATTTATTCCAAGACAATTGCTCTTAAATTTTGATTGACATTATATACGAATGTATATTATATATTTTTATGGATGTTCAGCCATAACTTCTTTGTCTATGAACCGATTTGGATGAGTCTTTTTTCGTTGGAAAGGGAAAATACTTCAAGGGTGGTCTCATTTAATTTCAATGTCATTGGAACTTCAATATCGAAGTTGCACCAACGAACTCCTCAAAATCATTGATGTTGTTTTCGTATTTTGTTAAAAATTATCTTTTGAAATGTAAAATTATTTACAAATCGTTAGTGAAATACATAATATTATATGTTATATACATAATTACATAATACATAATACGTTATTACATAATACATAATTATATATTATAAATCTCTAAACTGTTTGGCTATTTCACAGGTCTACTACAAACGTTCAGCTTTATATTTAATGAGAGCTGTAGCTAAGTAAGTACAAACGAAATAAAATTGAATGTCTGTAAAAATGATACGATTCAAACTGGTATTTTTTATTCTCAGACATAACGAAGAATTAGCTAGTGCCATTGTTCGTCTAGGAGCATTAGAACATATTGTTACATGTCTGGAAGATTTTGATACACAGGTATAATATAGATTTGTACTTTAATCTATAGACGTAACTTAGTAGAGACTAGGATAACGATCAAGGCCACCAACACATCTTTGTTAATATTGTATAGACTCGGTAGAAGTACTGCGTTGCTGGTGTTTAGTGGTAATGGTCACTGTGGTTGGGATTATAACCACAGAGATGAGAGATCTAATTACGTTTTGTCGATTCATTACAGTTAAGGGTTCATATTTCCCAAGTTGACATATAGTGCATCAGAAAGACCGTTTATGTGGGCTTATACGTAATGGTTTTTGGAATATCGACACTGAGAAAATAGAAATAAAAGAAAAAATAATTAATACAATAATTTATAGATGCTTGCCTTTTATAAAGTTTTAACATAGTTTGTATTAAATTATTGGCATTATAATTAAAAAGTCTCGGTTCTTCCATTATGCATGAAAAACGAACGACGAAAATGTACCTGTTCATCTCGGTCGCACTTTCTTGTTCTTAAGGAAAGATATTAAGGTGATCACGTTCTATATTTAAGGCTGTATTCAGATCTGTTTGGCTATTATAGTAAACTGTAAAAGATATGAATTAAAATATATCCTATTAAATCGTGTACGTATTGTTACACCCGTGGGTAGTAAAATACTTTTATAATTCACGTAAACAATTTATTCGTACCCAAAAACACAATTCAACCAAACTCACAAATCGCTCTTCAAAATTAGAGATGACGTACCATAATACAGTTTATACCTCTATGGTCGTCTTGTAGATGTTTCCTTTTATATCGCTTTTTTTCACTTCACTTGTAAAAAGAAAAGTTTTTGCTCAAGATGTGATCGCTTAAAATATTCTCAAATAAGTTGATCACGAAATCACTAGAAGGTACTTGAACTTATAAGCGGGTGGTATATAACATGCGCCATCGCTTTTCAAAGAAGGGGAACGTTTGTGTGAATAAATGTAATGCCTCCTCGAACCTATGACAACATACTCGAGGATTCGAGTACATTCTAGACGATTCCAGAGATATTGAGAATAGTGTTTTTTTCTATTTTTACTCAGTCTGTAACTGTATGTATTATAGATCTAAGGCGGAAAATAAACTTATAGGCTGGCTGATGGTAAACGGTTACCGTAGCATATTGTAATACCAGAGGTATCACTATCGCGTTATCGAACTTAACCCTTCCCTAAGGAGATCTGGAAACTCTGCTCACCGCAGAAACATAAGGAAGAGTTCTGCTATGTTTTGTGGATGGAGATTTTTCACCAGTTTGGGTGACTCAAGTAGAGAGAAATTTCCAAAGAAATTTACATGTGTAACGACTATAAATTTCATTAATTTTTAAATTGTAACATAATAGGTGAAAGAAAACGCTGCTTGGGCTCTAGGATATATTGGGAAACACAGTGAACAATTGTCTGGACTAGTAGTGGATGCGGGAACGCTACCTTTGCTCATTCTCAGTTTCCAAGAACCTGAAATGAGTCTTAAACAGGTATACATTTTAGTTTGTAATTATAGGTACAGTGCATATAGTATTAATATTGTATGTAATAATTATTTTAGATTGCAGCAGGTGCCCTTGTAGACTTAGCCCAATACAAGCCCGAAGCTTTGGTCGATGCAGGCGCTATTTGCCACCTAGTAAATGGACTCGAAAATGAAGATCCTAAGTTAAAGGTTTGAGTTATCTATATTAATAAATATATAGCTTTGTCTGTATTTGTTCTCTTTTTCAAAATTTCCTGATGGACACATCTATACTAATATAATAAAACGGAAGTTTTTTTGTTTGTTTGTTTAAACACGCTAATCTCTGAAACTACAAGTCGGATATGAAAATATATTTTTTATATGATACCCAAATTCACGAGGACAGCTAACATTAGGCTTCACCTCTCAGCTAGCCGTAAATGTTAATTTTTGTTAAGTAAGTCGGAAGTCGGAGCGCTCACGAACTGCTTTATCCGCGTGCGCTGCAGTAATGTTTAGTAATACGTAAATACAATTTTCTACAAAAATATTGGTCATTAGTAGTACCTATATCTAAAAAAAATTCGGGATAACATGTGCCTATCGAACTAGCCTTAGCATTGCGGTGTTTGTCGTATAAAATTAACACGGGTGAAACCGTGGGGCACAGCTTGTTTATTATAACTACGGTGCATTCCCTCTCTAACTGCGACTAAGACTGATGGACGTGGTTCCAATTACCGCTGTCATGTCACGACGATCTGCAACTATCGGCAAAGTACAAAAATAATCTCGTAGGTTTATTGGCTGATCCAGAGAAGCGAACATCGTGGTACTGAAGCAGGTCACCTGGTCACCACTATATTGTTGTGGTATATTATCGTGTGTACATATCATGGTGTTCACGATTCGATATGAAGTCTATGATGGTGATATAATAAGATCGCAAAGCACATTAACGATTTGCCGGACAATGAGACCAGAATCATGTCAAGCAGCATTTACTGTCAAAAGTCATTAAAAGGTGGATCATTACGTGAATTATAGTGAATATAAATAATATTGTTAAATCCCATCGAGTTCAAATCCGGTGAAGCTGTAAAAGCCGCAGCGGCTCTGTTTTAGGATAGGGCCCCTAAGGCTAACAGTGTAGTCAGTTCAACATCCCATCGAGTTAGTTGCCGACTTAAGTCACTTCTTGGTACTTGAACTGAATAAAGTATTTTTGATTTTAATCCCAATGCTTTTGGGAATTTTCATGAAAACTCCCGATCCAGTGGGAATCTATCACACCGAAATTTTGAAAATATTTACTTAAAGAAACTTGTTGTACAATAACGCACGGTTATGGTATTAAATAAAAATAATGTTAATCATTTATAGCGTAGCACATTATGTGCATTGGGTGGTATAGCTGGTGCACGGTCAGAGTTGGCGGAGGCGGTGGTCGCCGGTGGGCGCGCTGCCTCCAGCACTTTTGCACGCGGGCCACGATGCAGCACCGGTCCGCCGAGCTGCCGCTTCTCTGCTCAGGGATATCGTTAAACATTCTGTTGATGTAATCCCGTAATTGATATTTTGTTGCTATTTCATGTTTTTCATCCTCATCCCATCATGTTTTCCGTCCTTCCCATGATATTGAGTTCTTCAAACAACTTGTTTCGGCATCAACGACTACCGATGAAATTTGTGTCATCGAAGGTGGCCGTTGTTTGTAGACTGTACAGTAGGTTACCTTTAAAATATAAGTGAAAATTAAGTTCGGTGCTAAAAAAATGTATTGTCTACTTATTTACCTAATTCAACTTTACATAAGTCTCCATTCATGATTCAACATTATTTTTATAAACGACTTATTTGACCTATATCTATAGTAATATTATAAAGCTGAAGAGTTTGTTTGTTTGGTTGAACGCGCTAATCTCGGGAAGTACTGGTTGGAATGGAAAAAATAGTGTTGTATAGCCCATATATTGAGGAAGGCTATAGGCTATATAACATCACACTACAACCAATAGGAGCGAAGCATCAATGATAATGTTGCAAAAACGGGGAAAATTTATTCCTTTTGAAAGTTTCAATTGCGTCAGATGTGTAAATGGTTAAAGTTACGCAACAATAATGTGTGACGGAATTGTTTCTCTTAAAAAGTTCTAAAAAGAAACCGCGATAGCATATGTCTGTCTTTTAAGGTTGACGCAATATAACCTTTTTTATGGTAATAATTTTTTTTTTTTTTTTTGCATTATTTGGGAAGGGGTTTTTATAATCATGGTATTAACCCTTATCGAAATAAATACGTTATTCATCACAAGTATTTAATTTTGGACAAAATTACACTTTTCATCGTTTGATTTCAATGAATATCTTAGGAGATATCACAGTTTTAAAATAACTCCGCAGCAAAATAATAATCAAGTAGGTAACGCGCATGCATTTTAGCTGAATGATGTGGCAGCCGTGGCAGGCGGGCGGCACCTATAAATTATATTGTAGGTGCCTACGATGACGCGGCAGATTGCAACCGCAGTGCCCGCGGCGTCCCGCTATGGCGGCTGATGGTACACCGTGGAGTTTTAGTGAGTAGGAGTCTCACATAACCACTCGTCCCCCCGGGCGGGTGTGTACCCATGACGGGATTTCCACGTAAAAAAAAAAAAAAAAAAAAAAGGTGCCTACGATAATTATTGTTATTTGTCTCTGCCTACGTCCCACTCTCTCTAATCCTCTCTCTCTTATGTGACGCAGACGAAGTTGTGCGGGTCAGCTAGTGTAATTATATGGTTTCAGCTGGCACAATTAGTCGTAAATACTGGTGGTTGTGGTCCTTTAGTGGAACTATTAGGGGAGACTACGAGTGGAGCTAGGATCCCTGCATGCATGGCGCTTGGTTTCATCGCCGGCCAATCAGACCAGCTAGCAATGGCTGTTATCGAGTCCAAGGTCAGTTTTATATCATTAAAAATAACTAGACCATATTGAACACCTGTTCACGTTTATGTATGATTTATGGATTATTGTGTTCGCCTCATTGACTACATACTATGTATATCTCAATGTTATCATACAATTCGTTGCAGTGATGGATTTAGAGTTTTAATCCTTGAGGCCCAGGGTAAGGGCGGCAATATTTAAATTTTTTAACCGACCTCAAAAAAACATGGAGATTACTCAATTTTTTTTGTTTGCCTGTAAGAAATTATTACATTTAGCGTAGTCCACATAAGTCACACTATTTTATTGTATTAATAGTGTAAGCAATTGTAGACGAACCTTTATAAATAAATAAATTCGAATGTTTTTTTAAATGGATATTCATTCATAAATTCTTTGTTTATATAACGATTTAGATGATTCTTTTTTTGTTTTATTACTTTCATTTATTTTATTTCATTCGCATTGGACCTTCAACTTCGAAGATACACAAGGGAACTCTTGAAAACCATTGAAGATGGTTTTCTTTTTTGTTAAAAATTGTCTTGTTTATTTAGTTTTCGGAATGTAAGAACGAAACGAAACGATATTTTTTTTGAGAAAACACCAAAATCAATTTGTTAAATACCATAATAGGGTAAATATCGGAGGAGACCTAGACCGCCATATCGCTTTCGATACTTGGGAAGTTTTATTTAGGGCGTAGGCTAAACTAAATCCGCAACTCTATAGGAAACAGAAATATTTTAATTTTATGCTATTTATCTATCTAATTGCTGGGAGTTTCTCTACCGATTAAGAGTAGATGTTTTCCTATGGCGAAAGTGTAATATGAAAGGCATTTATTAAAATGGGTCTAGTATTTACTTGCATTCAACTTGTAATTTCTTTCATATTAGAACGTTTTTCAATAAAATTTTGTCACATTAGGTGAGTTTGTGAAAGATAAACTGTAACCTAATACATTGGTTATGCTCAATTCACAGTGAAGCTGTAAAAGCCGTCTGAGGCTCCAGGGCCCCTATGACTAACAGTATAGTCAATGAGAAAAAGAAACATTGGTCATGTCCGGACTCCGGATAGTTTTATCACAGATTTTATACCTATATAAAACTCGCCGTTCACTATATGATAGCTAGAGATTCCAAAACGCTTCCCATTCATCATTATAATTTTCCTAAGCTTATCAGTATCAATAAAATATTTTTTTCTTATATAGTACTTACCTACATTTGAAAATAGAAAGTAAGTAAGTACCTAATTTTACAAAGAAATGACCGATACGTGAAAATTATTTTTTCTAGGCGATTCCGGCGCTGGTGAAGATATTGGAAAATACGGAAGGTGATGATGCGGAGTTTTGCGCCACTGCTTGGACACTCGGTCACATCGGGAAACATTCGCCACAACACAGTCTTGCAATTGCCGTTGCTAATGTGTTCCCGAGATTACTGCAGGTATACATATACCTATCTTGAAATGTATATAATCTATACATATAACTATATAATGCTTTGTCCTGAATGACTGACGGAACAACGCACAACCTAAACCGCTGATCGTAGAGACCTGAAACTTGGAGGGTGTGTTTTTTGTATGACGCAGGCATCCGATAAGAAAGGATTTTCCGAAATTCTACCCCTAAGGGGGTGAAAAAGGGGGGCAAATTTGTATGGGACAACGTGATTCCTTGGTCTAATCTACTTCAAATTTTGCATAAACATTTTTTTTAAAGAATTGATGGAAGACGTGTTTCGTATTCTATTGAAATTCATCCCCTATCGGGGTTAAAAAGGGGTAGAAAGTTATTTTGGCGGTGATTTGCTTCGAAGTTGATATTAATACTTCTTAGTGCTTTTGATTTAAATTACATTTTTTTTTGACACATGCTTGAAAACTTAATCCTGTTTTATTCAAAAAAGATTGAACTTACTTAAAAACATAAGCAAATACTCTTTAAAATTGGAATGTCTATATACTAATACTAATAATATAATAAAGCAGAAAAGTTTATTGTTTGTTTAAAAACCCTAATCTCTGGAACTATCCCTAGTCGGATTCGAAAAATTCTTATTTATATGATAGCCAAACTCACGAGGAATAGTATAGATTATACTGTGATAACATTGTGTTACTACTCACTAGTACTACACACGTCGCCATGATAGAGTACTTCATTTCATACGTGGAGCAGTAAGTCTTTCAATAGCTAGAGCTCAAAAAGGATTGACCATTAACAGGAGACAAATTAATTTTATAAAAGAAGGCTCAACAGTAAATGCTAAAAGTAAGCAGCCCTTCTCAATCCTAGGTTCTGCACTTGATTGGACTATCTTAGTGGACACATGAAAAACATTATAAAATCTCAGAGGATGTGGTTGTTTCCTCATCCAGACCAGACATATTTTTTTATTCTCGAGAAATCAAGCGTATAATACTTGTAGAGGTTACTGTACCGTGGGAAATTATTATACCTAAAGACCACGCAATAAAAATGAATAAATATTACGATCTATGTAACGAGTTAACCAAGAACGGCTATGCGGTTAACTTATATGTGGTGGAAGTGGGAGCGAGAGGTATTCCAGCGAAATCTCTCTATAACTTGTTGAAAGACCTCGGCCTGTCGAGAACTGCAGTAAGTTCTATTTTAGAACGGGTATCTAAAGCAGCATTAATAGGCTCTTACCAAATCTGGCTTGGCTGGTATCGCGGGCTGTCATGCATCATAAACCTCCCTTAAACCTACACCTGGGTCGCAAGTCCCGGGGGCTGCTCGTGTTCGCTCTGTCTGCTACACGATGGACCCGGCACCCGCACGGTGAATCCATGGAAAGCTAAGATGTTTGTGTAAATCGGAAGTCGAAGCCCTCGCGAACTGCTTTAGCCGCATGCGCTGCCTTAATATATATAAAGTCAGCGATAGCGATAGCGATAGCGATATATCTCTTATACATGAGTCACAATAAGGTATTTTGCAATTTTTTTTGTTGAAAATTAAAATTAATTTATGAGCATTATTTTTAAGGTATATTGCATTTTTTTTTGTTGATGATTAAAAATTAATTTATGAGCATTATTTTTAAGGTATTTTGCAATTTTTTTTTGTTGAAAATTAAAATTAATTTATGAGCATTATTTTTAAGGTATATTGCATTTTTTTTTGTTGATGATTAAAAATTAATTTATGGTCAATATTTTTAAGGTATTTTGCAATTTTTTTTGTTGAAAATTAAAATTAATTTATGAGCATTATTTTTAAGGTATATTGCATTTTTTTTGTTGATGATTAAAAATTAATTTATGAGCATTATTTTTAAGGTATTTTGCAATTTTTTTTTGTTGAAAATTAAAATTAATTTATGAGCATTATTTTTAAGGTATATTGCATTTTTTTTTGTTGATGATTAAAAATTAATTTATGAGCATTATTTTTAAGGTATTTTGCAATTTTTTTTGTTGAAAATTAAAATTAATTTATGAGCATTATTTTTAAGGTATATTGCATTTTTTTTTGTTGATGATTAAAAATTAATTTATGAGCATTATTTTTAAGGTATTTTGCAATTTTTTTTGTTGAAGATTAAAAATTAATTTATGAGCATTATTTTTAGGCATGGCATATTAATCCTTACGAACAAAAGTTACTTCATCATAAAGACAATTTATAATGATGGTAAACTTCGTCTTATACTGCATGTTATTTGGACGCATAGTTTGAAAGGTAATACACAATTAAAATAATTCAACACTATGCTCGGGTCTATGTCTATAGTACCTAGTTAGCGGCGCGAACGAGCCGTACAATGCCGCGATGTGACCAGATTAAAAAAAATGGCTATACTGAAGTATTATATATCATTAATCAGTGATTTCTTCTAAATTATATGCGGGTGAAACCGCGGGGCACAGCTAGTCTATACATATAATAAAAACGTAATTGATCGATGTCTGTACATAGAAGATTATGAGAAAAACTAATATGTGGGGGGGGGGGGGAGGCTTTATCAACGCATTAGAACCCAATACAATTATTGTTAGAATTTTTGTCTGTCTGTTTGCCAACGTTTGTGCGCGCTAATCTCAGAAACGGCTTAACCGATGCGGAAACGGTTTTCACAAATAAATTGTGGTAAAATTCACTTAACATTTAGTGTTTGTTTTATTTCAATAATTTCATAACTATGTACTTACTTATATATACACTTATATCAACTTAAAAAATCACGTAGAAGATTTGTTCGATAAAAATGCTATAAAATAACTGTTCAGTTGAACTGGCTGAAAATTTAGTTAACTGTATATTACGGTTTGTAAAATGATGATGATAAAAGTTTATACTTATTTATAAAATGGACAGTTTAACAGTGTTTCACGTTTTCGAAAAATCATCCCGCAATGCGGTATAGTAAAGGATGATTTACTATACCATACACATAGAGTGATAAATCCATTTATGATTTTCTTTTGATTTGTGATGTTCCGAGATCAGTCGGTGTATATGCTGTAATATAGCTGCGTGGTAGAGATTGCGACCACCATACACATATTGATAAACCAATGTATGATTTTCTTTAGGTTCGTCGTACTCTAAGATCAGTCTGTATATAAGCAGTATATTCAGCGGGTTGGTACGGGTCGCAACCAACATACATATAGTGATAAAGCCATCTATAATTTTCTTTTGGTATGTCGTGTTCCGGGATCAATCGGTGTATATTAATAATATAAAAAGGAAATATTTGATTTTTTGTTTGTTTGTAATGGATAGACTCAAAAACTAAAAAGTACAGGATCGATTTTAAAAGTTCTTTCACCAATATAAAGCTACATTTTCAGCCAGTATCAGGCGATATTTTAATTTGAAAAAATAATTTATTCCTCATAAAAATGTCGATAGTTTTACACAAAGTATAAAAAATTGCCTAAAATATGTTCACTTCGCTTGTGCTGATAAAACCTTTTGGTATTACATACAAAATACTATAAATATTGAACGTTTTCACTAATGTAAACAAAAAAGTCCGCGAGACCATTTATGTAATTATTATAGTTACGTTAAAATAACCGTTTTTTATTCAAATTAGTCAACTAAAACACGGATGGCAAACAATAAGTGATTATGTTCGTATCATATGAATCCTTACCCAAATCATTTATACTATTTACGTAGGAGTAAATTACTTTTTGAATTATTCAAATCAGTACATTCGTTTTGTTTTAAAGTAAGTTATGATGAGTATAACAAAAAAATTGTCGCGATATTGCAAACCGCTCAATGGATGCATCGAACAATGTACGTATGTTAGCTAGGTAAACAGAAATGCTACTATCTAAACTAATATTAAAAAGTGTATTAATAAAAAAATATTTTAGGTATGTTTGTAATAATCGATAAACTCAATAATGGGTAAACACAAAAACTACTGAACCGCTATCAGACATTCTTTCTCAAAGCTACATTATTTATATGCGAACAACATAAGTTTTATTTTTTATTTTCAAAATAATCGAAACCTTTATGAAAACTGTGATAATGTAACCCAATGTTATCCTTTTCCAAATAGATACTTTCAAAATCCACATTGATGTAAGTTTGCAGGACTTAATTAGAAGAAAGGTATAGACTGTATAATATTATTACGCTGTTCTGTAGGCGCTAAGCAGTCTTATAAATAAAAATTATATTTGTGTGTTCATGTCCTACGCGTTTGTGCGTAGTTCGTCCGACTGATTTGAAACCTTATACCAGGTATGGGCAAACTTTGACATGTTGAGGGCCAAACTTTAGCGTGCAAATACGTTCGCAGGCCGCGTTTAAAAGTACTTAGTGCGTTTTAAAGTACCTAGTGATAATATTTTTTGCGATAGATATTAGACATGAAATAATATGACAATGTTATTATAGTACAATTTATTAAAATAACAAAATGAAATTTTAAAGAATGGTTCATTATAATTAAATCGTTAAATTTGCAATGTTTACAAACTACGAAAGTTAAATACACCGAAATCAATGAGACACTTGAGCTTGAATTTGGGAAACTAATCCATCGATAAAAAGAAAAACCCGATCGAGTTTCTTACTGGTTCTGCTCGATGTCTGGGACGTTTTCCGATCCGGCTGTAGTGTTTTGACGTTCATAAGTGCTTTCTCAGGGCCTAAATTGAATAAAAATTATTTTGATTTTGATTTGCAAACCGTTTGATCAGCGCATGCGGATAAAACGGTCAAACGACATATTAATTAAACAAATATTTTTTATTCTGATTTCTATAAAAGTTACACATGTCATGTACTATCATAAACAATTTTGTAGATGTTTTAGCGCAGAACAACGTCGTAGTACATTATTTTCTAGGTGAATAATTTTCTTGATTAACCCATCAAGCCGTTTTTCAGTTAAATCCAGACATAAAAACAGACAGTCGGAAGTGAAAGCCCTCCCTAACTGCTTTTATCCGCGTGCGTGTAAATATAATGTTCTACAAAAATATTGGTCCCAAGTGTATCTAAAAAAAGTCCTCTCGTCGTCGTCGTATCTCTTAAACATAAACCACAACAAGGAACTTTGTGATTTTTTTTTGTTGAACTTTAAAAACTTGATTTTCGAATATTATTTTTAGGCATGGCATATTAATCCTTATGAACAAAAGTTACTTCATCATAAAGACAATTTTATAAAATCAAATTTTGCCCTTTATTTTATGTTATTTGGGCACAGCTTAGGAGATAATGAAAAATTAAAATAGTTTGACTAGCGGGAAGCGAGAACAATACTTAAGAAAACAATAATAAGTAGACACAGGTGTGTTGGCGGAGCGGTGTTTGTCTGATAAAAACACGAGTTCAACCGTGGGTCACAGCTAATATATAATATATTTTATCAATAATTCATGATCAGAGAGGTTTTAAATAATATAACATATATTGGATATTATTAAGAACATTCCTACATAACTATAGTGGTTTTGTTGATTTTAATAGGTAATATGGCAACTCGGTCAAGGAATACTATTTGTCACTTTATACTTGTAGGTATATTATTTATTCATGATAATAATGTAGACTACATAAATTCCATACATATTAAAATAGTATTTTTACCCTCCGACGTAAAAAGAGGGGTGTTATAAGTTTAATGTGTGTATCCGTGTGTCTGTCTGTGGCATAGTATCTCAAACGGCTGAACCTATTTTAATCTATTTTTTTTTATGGTTCGAAAGGTGACTTATCGAGAGTGTTCTTAGCTATAGTTCAAGAAAATCTGTTCAGCCGTTTAAAGATTATCAGCTCTTTTCTATTTGAAAATAGATGTGAGCATCTTCAACAGGTCTGATAGAGTCGAGATTTGGTATTCTGTTACTTCTATAACATTATAAAAACCTTAAACTGATGCTGCAGCGTTATTTGGAATCTATAGGATACCTAACTCCGCACCAATTTACATCAAAGATAACGTCGTATTTGTGTTCATTAGAATGGCCTCAATGGATAGGTTAGGTAAGTACTTGTTTCGGGGGTTTGATAAATTTTCAGTTTACCTTATTATAAGGTAGTACAAGGTTAGGCACCTATGGTATATTTATTTGTTTATATTATGTTGTTATCGTTACGTCTCTGGTGTCAGCAATAAGTTTGCCTTGCAATGTTCATCTAAATTTGTAATTGACGATGTACAAAAATGTTTCAAATATTTATTTAAACGTTATTGTACACCACCACTTATTACATTTTACTTATCACCATTTATCTACCGTATCTACCATTGCTTACATTACAAGAGTGGTAGACCAGCTGTGTAAATTATTTCGATTGCGGTAACACCCCGCTATACTTATTCCTACCACATACGAGGTTAGCGCAACGCACTGGCATACGAGGCATTTCATGTCAGTCCTCAGAAGTAGCGATATTTCAATCACCTACCTACTTGATTTGTGACTTGAGGTGCATAAAAAGAGCCTCCGCGAATGTCGATACCCGAGAACGTCTGGTGCACCCTAGGTACTCAGTTCCGATCAGTGGCGGCGCTAAACCAGGAAAATCGCGTTGTGTCGGCGACATCCGCGCTGCGAGGCCTCTTTAATTTCCCAGTCAATATGAAAACAATTAATAGAATGAGACTGATGCTAATTGCTAAGCGGATAATAATAATTATAATTTTAAAAATGTTTTCGACAGCTTTTATACCTTATCAATTATGGAATGATTTTTAGGGTCTACTGTGCCACTCTAAGATTAGGTAGTTTGTTTAAATGAAACATACAATCAGAAGGTTGAATATAAAGTGTATTTTTTTTTTTTTTTTTTTTTAGATCTGACTATACTGTTAGCCTTAGGGGCCCTAAAGCCGCTGCGGCTTTTACAGCTTCACCGGACTTGTAGAAAATGTTCGGGTCTTTATAACCAAACATATGTATGTGTCTGTCAGAGTGGGAGAATCCGGTCCCTTGTTCCTTGCTTGCGTGTGGTCAATGCAGTGTGGACAGTAGATGTCGTAGCCCAACAGATGCGGTAGCGGGTCGAGCGCCATGGTGCCGAGGAGCGTCCGCTTGGAGTATTGTTCTCGGCCGATCCCTTTCGTTATTTATTGCGTTCTTAATGTTGCGCTATTGTGAAGACGAAGTATCGGCGCTAGTCTTCCGGGTGGCATCCTGTGGAGCGCTTCCTCAATGCGGTAGGTTCGCATGTGTTTAACGCAAGGATGAGAACGTATTTGTGATTGATAATATTTAGGTTGGTAGCTCAGAATAAAGAAAAAACCAGAAACCGCGAACGCACATAAAACTGAAGATACAAAAACCACTCTTAAATAGAGTGGTTTGACGTTGTTGCGATTAGTCACTCCTTTGTAAGTAGCGCGTCGTGACGTATTGTACAAGTGCCAATTTTAATTTTAAAATGCCGTCTTGTGTTGTTCTTACATGTAAAAATGCTGCAGGGATTATAAAAAAACAGGATGGGGTCACATTTCATCTGTAAGTAGCGCATTCTAAAGTATATTTATTTAATTGTTTAATTTATTTTACATTTAGAAAATGACGCGTCCATTTTTTAAGTGTTGCCATTTTATTTTCATCGAAAATTTTACCCATTTATTTTTTTAATACTCGTGTAGAATACTTACTATTTTTGTGTATATAGAACCTTTGTAATTTTAGTTTCCCTGCTGATGAAAATAGAAAATCGGACTGGATGAAAGTCATACAAAGAACACGGCTAGATGAGTTTTGGAAACCATCAAGCCGGAGCGTACTTTGCTCAATTCACTTTGAAGCGCAATATTTTTATGATACAAAAGGTGGTTTGAAAAGACTGAAGAAAGCAGCTAATCCAACTAAGGTAGATATAGTCATAATAATTACTATATTTATATTGTATCCCTCCTGGTGAAAATGTTTGTCATGTATTTTGAAGTAAGGTTTTGGTCCACATATATATATATATATATATATATATATATATATATATATATGCTCACGCCTGTAATCCCCGAAGGAGTATGCAAAGGTATAACAAGTATGCCCACTTTTCGTCGAGCTTATCCGTTCCTCATCGTGATAAGGGGCGAGCCTAAACCGGGCGCAAATTTCAGATTCCGGGCTAATAAAACTTCGGTGAATTAAATATATGAATAATCTAATACTAACGTTCTATTTCAGTATTTGGCCTTGACACCAGAATTTTCCGAGTTACACATAGAAACGTCTAAACCTTCGACATCGGACAATGTGCGTACCCACCTATGATAATAATGTTTAATTTTTTTTATAATATTGAAAGGCAAACAAGGCACTTAATCGATATACTTAGTTACAAGTAAACTAATGTAGTAAATAAACACTAGTAGTAACAGTAATAAATGTAAAATAAACTAAGTAAGGCCCATGGACATTTGCAAGCTCAGGCACAAAGTGCTATTACTAATGCGTTTCCATCCGTGAGGACTGAAATGTCATGCCTTGTACGGCAGAAATATTCTGTATTTAATTAAAGTTTTTGTTAATCTATTATATGATAAAACAACATACAACTTAAGGTTTTTCATTTCAGGTTACACAACCACAATCTCCTGCGCGATCGAACTCAGAGATCGGTGATGTCAATATTTCTGATTTGGAAATCTGTTTGATACGCCGAGAAAGGTCAAACTTAAATCTCAATTACGACGAAAACAATTATTTTGTGAACAACATGTTCGACGAATGAAAACATTACAACAAAAATACAACAGACTTGCCAAGAAGTACGAATCTTTAAAAAGTATATTAAAAAAATTAAACTTAATAAAATCTTAACTTACGTTATTGAAGCCGTATTCTATTTATAGTCATCCATGTAAATAAATAAATATTTTTTAAGAAATATCTTTTCTTTAGTGTTATAAGACTACCCCAAAAAGTGGGAAACCGCTCCCGAGCTAGCAACATTATGCGTATGGGAAGTGGGGCAGGTGCGGGACGTACGTATTGTTTTTGGACACAGTGCAGCGTATGTAATCATTCTTGAACGCGGCTTCTGGTTTTTTCTGTATTCTGAGGTTGGTAGCAGCTACAGATTTATACATCCCACATAAAAATTTTCATCAAATACGGTTAAGAATTAACTATACTATAGTATTACTATACTATTATTAAATACTTTTTCTATATATTTTTTACGATTTCTAAAAGTAATTTTAAAAATTCTTATATCCTATCAATTGACTAATGATATATGTCATTATAAGCCTAATATCCCAGTGCCACCCTTGACAGTAAGCTCACTTTTGACTTGCATGTCCGTATAGTTCGGGAACAGGGCTGCAAATTGTAGTAGGCCGCCTACAACCATACACAAAACATGTGTTCGCCCTATCATGACATACAGCTGCGCCGCATTCGCACATAGGTCAAAAGACAACATTAACGTATTCCAAATCCTCCAAACTCGATTCTTACGTAAAATAAACGACGCCCCCTGGTACATACGACAAGTAGATCTCCATAGAGATATGGAACACCTTTGCTAGAATCGTACATAAAATTCATCCCGATATCGTACTTCGTCACCACATCGAACCACGCGGACCCGTTGGTGAAAGCCACCGCGATTTACACCCCAGTCCCGAACGCCACCCGTCACCCGTGTAATATATTTACCGATCCCAATATTGAGGCATCGAACGCGTACTACTCGACCGATCGACATCTTCGTAACCAAGCGTGCTCGCGCCCACGCCCGTGAAACTACCGTAGCAACTCAACTCAAGCCTAGGTCCGTTCCCTCAGTGTGGAGCCCTGAGTCTTAGAGCCGCTCGCGCGATTCATGTGACACTGCACTTGCAATCACTAGCTATCCACATAAATCATTACCCACTATGTTCATACATACGTGCACACCACACAGGTATATAATTATGTTCTGTAAGGGACCATTTTTTTCTTTTTTTACGTTAGTGTAGACCATATTTACAGATAACTAAATACATACACACATATTCCTTACCTTCCTCCCAGGAGGCAGGAACATGTATATATGTATATGTTAGTTTGGCTCGAATTTAGCTTCTATGGATAGAGAATTAGTCAGATCGTGACTTTTTTTGCAATCGCGACAAGATAACAGCTCAAGCCGAGATCCGGTCCCATTGGCACCCTTGCGCAAGTTGACCACGCTTTCGCGGCTGAATGTCTTAAACGCACGTCTCCAAGCCACGGAAAAGCTGTAAAAGCTTCAGAGGCTCTAGTTTTAGGGCGCCTCAGGCTAACTTTATAGTCAGTCAGAAGAAAAAAAAAACAAGGCATTCTCGCTGGAGTCGTCGGACTGTTCACATCGCTACATACATACATGCTGTACCAAACTACCCCGACATAATCCTGGTGATTATGATGACCGCCGTGATGATGATTGATCATGCGTCCTGACTGTGTACCTGCTCCGTTATATATTATAAAACAAAGTCCCCTGCCGCATGTCTGAACGCGACAAACTCTAATACTACTGTTATAGTGTTTTCAACAATGTTTAGCGGAGGCGAGGAACAGAGTGTAAAGTTCCTCATCCGCCATAGAAAAGGGAGGATCCTCCGGCCAGACGGGTGGCAGGCAGCTGACCAACGGTTGTAGTCGGGTTCTTGTATATATACTCAATTGTTGAGTTAATTTCTATAGCGTGATGTAGGATGCGTCGTATGTGGCTCGATAGATGTCGCCACAAATGGACGGAGTGATTCATTGAGGAAGGCTTTAGGTGTATTATAAATTTATAATATATTAGGTTTTGTGTTAAATAGCCTGAAATATTACGATGATTGATGAAGATGTCGGAAAAAATCATGTCAACTGAGAGCTTTAGTGGCGTGCGTCGTGCTGCGAAAACCAATAGAGTTTTATGTTTATGCAGTTGCTAGTATATTATATTGAAAACTTTCAGTCTGATATTCATAATTATTTTATGAAGTCTGTTTCTTTTTTCTACTGTATAATATCTGTATTGTTTAAGTAATTAAAACATTTTATTATCAAAGACAATTGACAAGAGATTCGGTAAAGTGAAAAAAAAAATTAGTAAAATTAATTGCAGCAACACTAGAGCAACAGCAAGCCTATGTGTAGCAAGATAACTTTATTCATTACAGTTGTATACAAATCCGAAGTCATCAGGAGAGGTCAGAGCTCGTGCATCATGTGCTCTGAAACAATCACTGCAATGCTGTCTACATCGACCTGCATTAGAACCTCTTCTTCATTCAGCACCTGCTTGTATCCTCAAATATGTATTAGCGCAATATGCTAAGGTTCGTTTTATTTATACAATTTAGAATTTTAGAAATCAGAATTTAATAGTTGTAACATAAAATATTACTTTTAAATATTATTCTTACTACATTTATTTATAATATTATAAATGTGAAAGTGAGTTTGATGCAAAAATGGCAAAATGGATTCACTTCTGAAGTCATATAAAATGATGGGACTTTTATTAGAACTGTTATAATATTATGTTACTAGCTGTGCCTGAGGCTCTGCCAGACTTGGTTTACAACATAGGATATGTTTTATCTCAGGAGAGACTCAATTCTGAAGTCAGTGCAGATAAAGTTTAAAGGCAAAAGTACTTATTGTGGGTGATCTTTGGAAGATAGACATATACTTTATCTCACAAAACATGTCTAGATAATATAGCTATGATTTGAAATAATATACATTGAGTTTGATAATATGTATAGATATAGATGTATAAATTATATTTAAAGTATAGGCCTCATGTCAAAGTGCTGGCAAGCTTTTTTAATAAGCTGAGAGGTCACCGGTTTGATCTTCATATATTATGAAAGACTTATGTATTTACTATGAAGTATAATTGTCATATCTGTGTGTGGGGGTGTTAAATATGTATAAAATATATTTGATTAGCATATTAATGCTCATTTTAGTTCTAATGGCCTTGTATGAGGCAAAAAAATTCTAAATCATATGATGTTCTTATAGAATTTTTATTAACACTATAATAGGTTTGATCCATTTTCTTTACAACTTTTAAAAATATTTAATATCTTTAGAGATCACATTTATAATAGGTACATCATAATAATATTAATAAACTGGGCCATCATCTAGGTTATCATCTTCCTCCTCGTAATCTTCTCCATTATCAAAGTAATTATTTGCATAATCTGTTCCATCATCAAGTTCATATTCTTGTTCTTGTTCATCTTCAATTTCTTCATCATCATTGTCATCATTGATTTTCGGTTCTTCACCAATGTTTCGTTCCAAGTTTTCTTCGACTTCTTGTGTTTCCTTTTTTTCTAGGTTTTGCAACTTTTTCGCTATCTCTGATGGATCATCTAGTTTTCGCTTTCGTACAGTTCTGGTAACGCGTTTCGCTTGCGGCCTCAACTCTGATGGCATATTAATCCATGCACAGTCCAGTACCTTACCCTGCTTAGCATCAAGAGCAAGCATTTTGTACTTATCTGAGTACCGTTCGACACCATCAGTTTGAGCTTTCGCTTTGACATAGGCTGGAGAGTCGTGTAAATATTCAATAAACTGGTCTTTTACAATAAGCATATAATCGGTTGCAGCGTCGCTACTCAATAAGAGGGGCTTTGCTTCGAGTTTGGGAAAAAGTGGTGGAGGCACAAGTATTTGTGCATTATTTTCACCGCGAGCGATACCCAAAGCTTGTATTTGTTCATGTGTCAGCGATATACCGCTACCACCATGACCTCTCCCTCTCCCTGCCATGGCAAATTACTGAATAATATACATTTGTAAGTAAATAAATACTAAACAAGCAAAGGTAATTCAACAGTTCACGCACTAACACAGTAACACACCCGATGTATTACTTTACTCTATGGTATCACGCTTGTTTTTTGTTTACTTTTAGTTTGACATTTGAAGTGTTTTTCAATTTATCAAGAGCACTGGATACAAGTTTTTGAAGCCTAATTTATCTAAACCGAAGTTTTATGGACTAGAAGTAAAGTAATAGAAAACAAGAACCATACAAATTTTCATTGTAGTTTAATTTTGTGAGTAAATATATATGTAAAAAATTTCATCAATTTTATATAAAAAGGGCACCTAGGTAGTTTAACCAATGGCGAATTTGTAAATAGGCTTTTCTAGCCTTTCGGCTACGGAGTTTGGAGGGTACTGTGTGCCAGGCGCTGCTTTTAATTATTTTATTTTTAGGGATGTACAGACTTTTTACATTGTGTCTTTGTTAATTGGTATGTTTATCATTTTTATACAGATTCTACCAAATGATGCCAGAGCCAGACGTTTATTCGTGACGACAGGAGCTTTAAAGCGAGTACAAGAAATAGATTCTGTTCCTGGGACGTCACTTAAAGAATATATTAATATAATAAATAGCTGCTTCCCTGAAGAAATTGTAAGGTGTGCACTATTTGCTCAAATAATAATATCGTATTATATTAAATAGCTTATTTACGTGACAACGTCTTATAATTCGATGGAGCCGGCTGCACGCACAAAAAAACATGAATCTTGCGGCGTTACCTCGCTCCGAGGCGTTCCATTTAAGGCTTGAAGTGCAAGCGAGAGTGCGGAACGAGCGACAAAGAGAGAGAGCGACTCCGCGTTTGGCCCTTTCATTTCATACTTTTCCTATCATCGTCCTATTCTCAACAGAATAACACAAAGTGTAAGAAGTTAAATATCACACATGTTTAAAAGTTGTAAATAAAACTTGTAAAACAATTGCTCAAAGCACATTCATACTTGTAAAAACTATGTACATTGTAAAAAAAAAACATAATTGTATTTATGCGTACAAATAAATGTAACTTGATCAATTCAATTGTCATTTCCTTTACCTCCTCTATATCCATACAACATATCTATCAAACAAATAAAATTAAAATTTTCTTTTGAAAAATGATACCATTCCATCAGTATTTTCTTATGACGTTGTCACGTTCAACTATCGTCAGTAAACCAACTTTACAGAAAACCGATTTTTTTTTATTGTAGAGCGTAGCATATGTAGGCTTCAAATATTATAATTCCCTGAAGAAATTGTAAGGTGTGCAATATTCGTTCAAATAATAACATCGTAGTATATTGGGAGCAAAGCGTCGCGTCGTATCGCCACGCCAACAACCGGTTTGACCTGCCGCATTAGACGTTTCACGTCAAAAATAACTTAAAGCGTGGATACACTATTAGGGATGATGGATGAGGGAAAATATTTCCAACATGACGCGTAACATTTTGGGACACATTTACGTGATGCAGAAGTAGAAACACGTTTTAAGCTCCCGCTCTGAGAGCGTAAGTGTCGCGCCATTGCAAGTCTTATATGAGGGCTTTAGTGGAGGCGAGGAACAGAGAGTAAAGTTCCTCATCCCTCATAGAAAAGGGAGGATCCTCCGACCAGACGGGTGCTATGTCTGGCGGGCAGCAGCACCGACTGTTGTAGTCGGGTTCTTGTATATGTACTCAACGATAGAGTTAATTTCTATAGCGCAATGTAGGATAGTAGGATGCATCCTATGTGGCTCGATAGATGTCGCTATGTGTCGCTACGTAGTTGTGTCGATGCGTTGATGCGAGATGTCGATGGCGAGAGATGTCGTTACAAGGCGCCAATAGCGTTCCGTAACTATATCATATCTTGTTTGAGTATGGAAGGTCCGATCATTTAAAAATAAAATTTCAATTTCACAAGACAAGTAATTGGCATTGGATGAAAGTTCACAAATGATCCGTCAGATATTCGGAGTCACAATATTAATTCCTCCTTCTCGTTGTAGTAAATATTTCTACACCCACCACCTTCTTTCTCTTACATTTTCTTAACCTACCCGAAATAAGTATGTACGCAGTATAATTTCCAAAACAGCCTCTGACTACATTTCAAGTAGATACAGACTAAACCATTTCCATTTCTATATTTTATCGATGACAGCTCCTGTGAAAACTTGAACGAGCGTCCTTTTTACATTATGTATGCAATATTTTATAAAAATATGACGTTTACACACGTACAACGTCATACCACAATCAGAGAAACTGATAGGGATGGAGCTACATCGATAAACGTAACAAGATAACAGACCTGATATTTTTTTTTACAAAATGTAAGAAACTAAACTACTGTCGGATACTTTTGTACAAATTTATTAACTAATATTATATTTCATTACAAGATGTTACACGTATTAATTCATGATTGATAATGCCAACTTCTTCAAAATTTTTGAAGCTGATGTAAAATAAGTAGCTATAGGTAGGTGGTACTCGACAATGAAGCGAAATAATTATAACGACAGGTAATCTTTATTTATTTATTTTAATCAAAATCTGATAAATCGTCACTGCCACTCGATGGTTATTACTTATTTGGTCACAACACTACAACTATCAAATTAGAACTATCATCAAGAAAATAAAGAAATGGAAATAATATAGTGGTTTACAAAATGTACCACATTTCACGTAGTAATCTGGCGAGATATATCACTCCATTTGTGCTCGAGTGTGTCAACGCCTTTAAGTTAAGCTGATTAAGTTGCCTGAATAACTTTGAATTATTCAATGTGAAACTACCTTTAACTCCCATAAATGTTGTTTCAAATGAAACCAAACAAACGAATAAATTCAATATTTAGAACTTGAGCCATTAATTTCTCGGACTGAATAGTTATTATTAATTGTATGTAATCTACTTTCAGATACTATACTCCTGGTTATTCGGATTCTTTGCTGGACAGGGTTGAAGCTTATACTCCTCAGGTAACGTTATCTCCATAATTCTGTATAGTTCACAGTATGTATGTATTTTATGCCCCTTCCTTCTCAGTCCTTTGGGCACATATTATGGAAGTGGGTACTCAAAGCCGTATCTACGTGTGCCTAGCTATCGATCTCAAAACTATACTTGGCTGTTTGATTACAAAGCAGAGCGACAGACGACACGTAGGAGCAATTCTAATTTTGGGACTTTAACGCACACCACGAATTGTGGTTAGGTTCCTCCAAGACAGACCATGCAAGACGAACTGCCCACGGATTCGCTTTGGCACATGAGTTGACTTAGTTGGTAATCCCGCCCACCTGAATTGACAGGTCAGGTCAGAATTGACAGTTACAGGTCACGCGCACTCTTTTCTGGACCTTCTGCTGACGAGCCATCCTACTTGGTATGATGTGTCAGCCTGTGCCTGTCTCTGTGTACGGAATACGGGACTATTTTTCATCTTAATCCCTTGACGGCAACGCAAACGATAAAGATCCTTCAGTGACTGGCGACGAAATAGGGATTAGAATATTATATTCACCAAAGCCTGCAAGAAGACCTGCGTTAAAGCGGATGCCCAGCGCAATACGCGAATATGTCATTCGAGTCTAACCAAAGCCGTGACAGCTAATTTCTGTCGTTCTACACTACCCCCGCTGAGATATTCCGATGGATCACTGACTCACGGGCATCAGGAGACGCTAGTTACTAATACTATAGACGATTTTTTTTTAGTTCTGACTATACTGTTAGCCTTAGGAGCCCTGAAGCCGCTGCGGCTTTTACAGCTTCACCGGATTTGGCACTATAGACGATAACGGGGGCGAGTAATGTAGCGGTGAAGGGAAACACATGCAATTGCGTGACGAAGGTGCACAGTAACAGAACACTAAAGTAAACAGTATTATGTCTTCACGCAAACGACCGAAACAAAATTAATCTAGGCAAACTTCGAAACAGGTCGTGAGTATGCAATTTCCAACTAATAACAAAATATTATATTAAGTACTTCCTAAAATTTAAAATTATTTTTGGGTTAATAAACTTTATGAAAAAAACTATATTTACTTACTAACTCACAAGCGCTTTTCAAACTAAAAGTAAAACCCAAGTTAAAATAGGCATATAAAATTGATGCGTCTGTTTCTAATGTTAAAATAACAGCTATTTACAAAATGCAATTGAAAGTATATACGGTATTTTTAACAAAAAAATAATTTTTAACAGTTTTTTCTGTCTGTTTGTTCTGTGTTGTTTGAACGCAGGGCGCCGCGTCGCATTACGCTCTCGGATACGTCAAGAACTTGTTGTTAAAATTAGTACCCCTGTAATTGTCATTACTTTAATCGACGCATTATGAACTGAGGATTCGGGTCAGAAATCATATTTATCTGTCTGTCTCGCTCGCACTTACAGGTCTTATGGAGAGGTGTAGTGATGTTCGTAAGAATTGTAAAGGTGCTTATCGATAACATGATAGGTATGATCGATATGCTAAATTAAGTATTAATATGAATAATTTTTTGCAATCTGAAAATAAAAGTTTTTAATTTGTAAGATAAAATGTTTGTTTCAACGTAATCATAGAGAAAATGTATAGATCGTAATGTGGCCCTGAAAAGGGCCGTTTTTATCTTTTCTAGCGATATTTCTTAGTTCTTTTGAATTTCAACATCAGCAATGTTAAATGTATGATTTTTTGCAGCAACTCCTCCTTTGACTTGAGCCCAGATGAGTTCTATGGGGTTATATTGACAGTGATATGGAGGCAGTTTTATCACTTCGTGACCACTTTCATATGCCAGCTGATCTAAGGCATATATTTTTTTGGGTTACTCTCCTTCACTTTTCTTAACAATTCTTCCCTTAAGTCTGCATTCGAGAAAGGAATGTTCTTCTTTGTCAGCCATTCTTGAATGTCACTTTTCTTTCTAGATGTAGGTATCCTTTCTAATTGAATGGAGCGGTAGCTGGTGTTATCGATGACTATTACAGAAGGTTCTTCAAGAACATTTAATAAATCAGAAAACCATGCCGTATATGTATCAACATTCATTTCAGTGTGTTAGTCAGCATCCTTAGACTTAACGGCTTTAAAAATAAATTTTGCCTCCAGCAAAAAGCCAGTCTTTCTAGAACCTGACACAATTAATCTCTGGCCCTTCCCTACTGGCTGATTCTTGAAACCACCTTAATCATTCGTTCCAAACTACATGCGTTTTCTCGAGTGGTTTTGATTGACCCAAGTCTTATCAAGATAAATTCGTGGCCGTTGATCGTTCGTTTTCCTGAGAAAGTCCACTTTTCGTAAAAAGTCACTCTGGCACAGACTATATCAGCTCTTTCCATTAAATACTTTCGGCCATGGGCATTTTTTTAAAACTTGTAGCCGACCTTCGTCAAAATTTTTCTCATTGAAATTATTCATTAAATTTAAATCCATCCGCACTTAAAATTAGGCATTTGTTCTTGGTATTTTTCTAGAATTCTAGCCACCGATGGATATTCCCCGTTGTCATAAAATAAATCAATGGTACGTTTTAGTACGCTGACATCAAAGCGATCTAGATCAGTGACAGTCGCTGTCTTCTTAACATTTGCTCTTGGTATATTCGGGTTGCCTGCCTGTGATACTTCGGTTTTTTATCCGTTCCACGGTCGCTTTACTAACTCCACAAATCAGTGCTGCAAGCTCTCGTGGATTATTGAAATTGAGGCAAGCTTTTTTCTCGGGGTTAGTTTTCAATTCTTTTATAAACAGGAACACGTTGTGAATTACAGCCCGAGCTTGAGCGTTGATGCCACCATTTAATTTCTTCAAAACCACGTTAGAAAACAAATTCTCCATTGTTCGTATTGTGTAACGAAGCGTAAGTAATGTAATGAGTGTCATAACAAAAAAATCTACTATTTATAGAAAAACAACAACCTATACTCGTAACGACCAATCAAGAGTCAGTGCTAATGAGGGTCACGATGACACATTGACCCCGTGTGCGCAGGTAGCTAAGTAACGACAACGGGTTGCATTGCGTGCACATTCCTACTGCCAGTGACGTTTATTGCCCGACGACTGCTATTTTTTTTTTTTAATTTTTAGAACTGACTACACTGTTAGCCTTAGGGGCCCTATTCTAAAACAGAGGCGCTGCGGCTTTTACAGCTTCACCGGACTTGGGGGCGAGCGCTTAGGGCACTCAGCCGCGAAAGTTTGTGACGACCCGCACGAGAGTGCCAGAGTGGCCGAACCTCGGCTCGGGCGGTCGTCGCGAATGCGAAAAGGTCGCGATCTAACTAATTCCCTAATCCTACGAGAATTCGAACTAACTAACATATACTCATATGCACGTTCCCTTCCTCCTGGGAGGAAGAAGTGGACCATGCGTATGTGTATTTAATAATCGGAATGGTTTTTCTACACTAACTAGCGCATTAGTCTAACTAGCGCAAAAAAAGGTCCCTTACAGAACCTATGTACCTGTGTGGTGTGCACGTGTGTGTTTCATACGTGTGTATGTTGTATGTGGGTAGCTAAGTGTTGCACGTATGGTGTCACTTGTATCGCGCGGGTGGCTGCCTGACCCAAGGGCTTCACACCGAGGAACGGACCTAGGCTTAGGTTGCCGCTAGAGAGGGTGGACGTGACGGGTGTGCGGGAGCGAAGTTGACCGCCCGTCCTCTGCGGAGAGAACGGTGGTTACGCGGGCGTGGGCGGTGGCACGCTCTGTTTGGAGAGACGGTGGAATAAAACGCGTTTGCTGTTTCGATTTAGTCGAGCGGGTCAGTGAAGATATTACGCGGCCGGCGTTTACTCCGGCAGGCATTGGGGTCGGGAACATATGAAGCTGCCGCTTTGATTAAAGGATTCGCGTGGTTCGACGCGGTGTCGAAATAAGAGCGAGAAAGGTGTTTGGCATAAGCATGTATCGAAGGAAGGTCCATATCTCTATGGAGATCTTCCATACGAACATACCAAGGGGCGCCGGTAAGGCGGTGAAGAAACCTATTCTGGATGACTTGTAAACGATCCCAATTATATCTTGGCATATGTGCGAACACAACGCAGCTATATGTCATAATCGGTCGGATACACATCTTGTAGAGCGTAAGCTTGTGTCTCGTAGACATTTTGCTTGCAGCACATAACAGAGGATGCAATCGGGCGAGGGTCCAGGCGGCCCTTTTCCTAACCAGAGTGATGTGGCGTATAAAGGAGAGTCTACTATCTAGGGTTACACCTAGATATTTGGTCTCCTTTACCCAGGGGATCGGATTACCGAAGAGTTCAAGGGGATGATCTTTGAGTTTTTTCGGTATCTGTGAGGCGGTTTGGTCGAAGAGCACCGCTGCGCTCTTCGTGGGGTTGATGGCTATTCGCCAGTCGTTAAACCACTCCCCGAGAGTGGTCACGGCTCTTTGGATTCTACATTTGAGGTTTCTCTTTTGCCTTTGAGAGGAGTATATGACTGTATCGTCAGCGTATAAGCCTACCTGCACTTTCGCGGGAAGTTTTGGTAGGTCACTGACGTACAGATTGAAGAGGCTAGAAGCCAGGATGGAACCTTGGGGGACGCCTGAGCGTATGGGATTGGGTGTGGATAGTTCACCTTCCACTCTGTAGCGAAAGGTGCGGTCTTTGAGGTAATCGCGGATGATTTTAACTAATCTATCGGGGACTTCGCGGGAGTGCAGCTTATAGACTAATCCTTCGTGCCAGACCTTATCAAAGGCCTTGGCTACGTCGAAAAAGACTGCCAGTGTACGACGGGGTTTATATAACTCGGAAAAGTTAAACAAAATGTGCTCCGTGAGGCGGTGCACTTGATGAGTGCATGAATGTCTAGCACGAAAACCGAATTGCTCAGGCGGATAGAGGTTTTTCTCCTCTATTACGGATTTGAGACGGTTCAGAAGGATTCGCTCATAGATTTTACCTAGGGTATTTAGAAGACTGATAGGGCGGTAGCTGTCGGGAAGCGACGTGCTCTTGCCGGGCTTGTGAATACCTATGACAATGGCCGTTTTCCAGACGGCTGGAAAATGGCAGTTGGCTACATTGAAGATACACCGACGACTGTTTAAAATGCGTCGACTTATAAGTCGACAGACTGACAGAGATAACTCTTCTTGTTTTTATTTAATGGCATCTGTGCTCGTGCACAGTTCTGCCAACATCATGTGAATAGAATACTTTTCTAATTATTTTTTAGATCTTTTATCATTCTTTTGACAAGATGACAGCTCCCTTTTTAAAAAGTCGTAAGGAGTTTTTGTAGCAACATGTTATTTATATTTTGCACTATCTGTACAACTAATAAAATTGAAGTGTCTGTTTGTAATGTCAAAATGACAGTTTTTTACTAAATACCATATAAAAGTATATAAGCACGGTACATAAAACAAAATACCAATCTTTAGTCGATCAGTCTGTTCCGGCTAATCTACGAATCGGTTGGACCGATTTTGACGGGACTTGCACTGGCAGATGACTGATTTTATAACTACTTTTATTTTAGGAAATGAATCAGCGTTCGACGCAAAAATAAAAAAATAAGCGTGCGTCTCGGGACGCTCGACAGAACGGATAACAAACTAAACAAAAAGAAAAAAAAAAATACAAAAACCAAACGAAACAGAAAGGGAAGTCGGCGAGGATTCAAACCCAGGACTCCGGCCATACCAGTCACGCCTACGACCGTGTACTTAGGATTGACTGCAGTTATGCTACAATTAATGGCGCCGTAACGCGTTACGTTACAAAGCGGTTTACCCTCCTATAAGAAGTTATCACTTTAAAAACATTTTTATCCTTAAAATAACCGGCGGGCGACCCCCGTGGGTGGAAGCGGGGTCACCACAATACCGAGTGGAGCCGCGGGCATAGCTTGTAATTTATATAAGAACTTACAAAATTTGCAGTACCTAATATATTTTGGTGAAAAGATAATCATGACAATTTAATATGGATAAATACGTAAGTAGGAAACCCAATAAACATAGTCAGAGGGCAGCCCTAGTGCGTTCCTATCTATCGAGCGGCTGTAGGTAATTATTTCAAAAACACTACCGAGTTAACATACTGTTTACTTTAGTGTCTAAAAGATAGGCCGGTCGAACATGATTATTGTGAATAAAAGACGTCCACAATATTTTAATGTGTGCTAAATTAATAGCGCTTGTTTTATTCTTGTTTCTTACAAAGTTACAGTAGTTCGTAGTAACAATGTGGTTTCTTAATAACGTTCTTGACTGTAGTTTGCTTGTAGATTCGCTGCTTGCTGTTGCTGGTGTTGTGTTTCTCGAACTGATCGCAGTACTGCCGCCCTCTCCGCTACATTTAACCTCGCCCTTTGACTCGCAACCGGTAGTGCGATGGATTCCGTGCGGGGCGTCGCTCAGCCAATGAGCGCGCACGCCCTGTGTGCGCGCTCTCGGCAGTACTATGAGTCACCATGCCAGATGTTCCGAGTCTGGCATGGTTCATCCTTACAACTAGTGAAATTTATACATTTAAACTTACAACTAGCTATATTCTTATTCTAATCGTTTTAAAATACACATATTCAGTTCATATTATTATATCTATTCCTAACACGTATTTATAAACCTTATTCCTAACACGTATTATTTCATTTACTTGTTCATTTTATACTATTACACTATCGTTATTCGCTCGCCCCGCTCGCTGTCCGCAACAATGATCTTTTACGACTATAACTCTAAGCTCGACGATCGCAACGCACACACAACTATTTTACCCGTTGAGGTATTATGTAGGTACTACGTACTAAGAGATGACATCCCAACCAGACCGTTTGGAACACGCGTTGAGTGCATATACTCGCACTCAGTTTATGCCGGGCACTTATTGTGATTACACGTTCGAGTGCTAAAAAGTTTATTTCATAAATATGCCTTCATGGGCACAATAAACAACTTGAGAAAAACAAGTAAAAGTCAAAGAGTGACATTTTATCAGCAAGTTCAAATGCATCAATGCGCGCATGCAAAAATGTGCTGCTGAGTTGTCTCCAGACTACAGTATTAACGCACCTATACGGGCTATCAATGCCCATGAAGGGGCCATGGAGATATCCGCGTTATCAACCAAAAAAATCCCGCTTTCCCCCCTCTACACTCATCAGAACGTCTCGCTATAAAGGCGTGACAGCCTCAATATCCTAGGTATGGATATGCGCAGCGACCTAACTCCAGGTATTACATCGGGAGTGTCATCTCCGTCATAGCTCAGAGACTCGGATTCCTGAACAGGGTGCGGTGGGTTTTCACGCTTGAACAGCGGTATTTGCTTTACAAGGGACAAGTTCGGCCTTGTATGGAATACCCTCTGTTCTCACCTTTGGGACAGATCTGCAAAATACCTCCTCGAAGCCCTGGACAGGTTGCAGAGATGGGCTGTCCGCTTTCTAAACGATGCAGTTGCCAACGTTACTAAGTTCATAGAGCCGCTTGAACTGCGCAGGTACATCACCTCACTGAATGTGTTCTACCTCCTGTATCATAGCAAGGGTTCAGAAGAGCTGTTCAACCTAATTCTCTCTTCTCCCTTTCATAAAATAATCAAATGCGCTGGGCTCCGGAGGCACAGCTTTAAGGTAACCTCCATCTTGGCACGAACTAAGAAATTTGGTAAGTCTCCCAGCCAGTTTGTTCCCTCCTTCCTATAAAATGGAGTCCTTCAAACTTAACGAAAAGAGACAATACTATCTATGGTGGTTCCCATGTTATTGTATAGCACTGTGCTCACCATTAGGTAGTGTAATCATTTTGACATGTTCGATAAAAGACAGTTACTGCTTATTGAGATTTTCTGTGAAAAATAGAAGCGTTATCGTTTTGAAAGCGGGAGAAATTTTATATTGGGTTCCATAATTTTTTTAAGCTTGTAGGTATAGAATTTGTGTGAAACTTAATGTTTGTAGATATTCAACTAAATACTAAACTAATACCTTTAGGTGGTAAAACTACTCTGTATCTAAACGATTATATTTCAGATTCCAGAACTTTTTACAGATAGGATTCCTAGCGATTGTCAAAGCGAATTAACAACGGAAAATGGAAATTAGCAGTACATGAACATATTTTATATGACTTATTAATAAATTCAATAAGATTTCTTTTTCTTCATAAACGTGTTGGTATTATTATTCTTTGTTCAAAATCCAAACAATCTTTTGTACTTGTATAGTTCTACCACCAATGTTCGATTTTTCTATCACCATCGACTGGTCGCAAACTCTGAAACTATGATAATCTCAATGTACAGGTAGGCACGTCTTAATAGTTGTTATTTTACGTACAATAATTGTATAAAAATTACCCGTAATTGCTGCCAGCCAAAAGGTTTAGTAACAATATGCCTTGTGTGTCAACTTCATACAATTTATCTTGTTTCATAAATGTTATATTAAGCGATGTGAGCTGACCTTCCAACGTCATCAGATCTATGGGACTAAGACCCTACAAAATCAGATAACTACCAAAGTTAAAAACATTATGACAAGGTTAATTAAACGTTTGTGCGCAGATTGGTATTAAAAATTAGTAACAGGCAATGTCGAGAATAGATTCTCTGCGCCATCTCGTCTTATTTAGCATTTCGCGTGTTCAATATTTGTTTCTACCATTTTTTCCCATAAGGTTTAGTTAAAAAATCTTCCCTTACCTGCACTTTACAAGATGCACACCCAGTGGATTCCATTTCTGTTACTAGTATATAGTACATTCTGTTTACAGATCGTTTAAATGACTGTAAATGATTGAACTGGGCTTGAATGTTACTTATCATTATTACGAACTTCCTGTGGTTGTTTGTGGTTACAGAATCAGAATGATACGATACAAGTATAGGATAATTTTATTTGTAATAAAATACAGATATTTCAACAATTGTATCTTCAATGATGACTGAGTCCGTTTTGTATTTTACCTGTAAAAAAGTATATATTTATCAATAAAGATTCTAAAAAATTTTCTTAACGATTTCATTCACTTTGTATCAGTTGCTTTTTTCTTCAAAATTCTCGAGATATATGCTTGTTCTTTTAAATCAATTCATCATTTCACTTTATAGCAGCGATTCCTGAAGTGGCTTTCGTGAAAAAGTTTCAGGGTTCCACAAGCCAGTTAATTTCACTCTAGGAATCACTTTTATAGTATTTATCAAGATTGTTTTATATTAAACTAGCAACAACCGCTCGAGACTACTTTCGCGTTAATTAAAAAATAGAATTTTAGTGAGAAAAAACCCATCACCCGAGTATAATAATATAACCTATAATAGTACATTACTTAAGCAAGTCACCTCACAATTAAGCTAAGACTGAAATGTGATCTAATTGGCCCTTACTATAGTGAAAGAATTTTCAAAATCGGATTAGTCGTTCCGGAGATTACCTTCATTATAACCCTATAGATATAAATAACGCCTAATAAATAAGTACAATGCAGGGTCCAGTAAAAACTATTGCTTTGTATATCATATATTATGTACCTTGTTTTTATATTTTTCTTATTGCAACATCCTAACGGAATACACGGCGCACATCAAAATGTGGATGTAACAGCGTAAGTAAAAAAATATAATTTACCCGATGCGATGAAATCGGCTCTCGGAAACCAGCCACAGGATGTAATCTACAGAAATAAAACATTTCATTATAATATTTACGAGATATTATTTATATTGCAACGTATATGGTCTTGATAGAAGTGCATCAGCTGTTACCATACCATATTTTCCCCACGATTTGGTGAGCCAGGGATAACTTAGTAATCATCATATAAATTTTTTGGTTAAAAATATTTATTTACAAAATGGATTTTGTGCTGTAATAGCAGTAGAGTGTAAAAGTGTGTACAGTTTTACATTTATTTACCTTTTTCAATTTTGTTGATATGTGGAAATCACCAAAAGATGAATTCTGAAAATAAATAAAACAAATGATATATCTTGTTGAATTCAAAGTAAAAGAGAAATAATAATTAAAAAAGAATCAGGAGTTACCATACCATATTTTTCCCCATGGCTTTGTGAGACAGGGATAACTAATTTGGATCATCATTTTGAGAAAATTTATATATTGATAATGCCATATTTTTAACTTCAACAGTAAATTTAAATACGAAAGATCTTACATTTTACAGTCGATTTTCAAGTAATCCAGAATAAAGTTGTCCTCTGAATCGTGTATAATAATCTCAATGTAGCTATTTTACATAATCACCTAGAAATAATAAATATTTGTTTATAATTTGACCTTTACTTAATAATCTATAAGAAAATGTAGTGCCAGATAAAATCAGTTTAATTTTTTTCATCAAAAGTTTATGATATATGCTTGTAAAGTGCATCATTTAAAAATAATGTTGAATTGATTCTATTGACTGTTTAAATACATACCAGACTATGAAATCTGTTTCAGCTGAGATGGATATTCTAATGAAATTGCAATCCTCATTAAGTATTAATTCCTATTCAGTAACCTGAAAAAAAAACAAAAATAAGTAATTTGTTGTTAATAAAAAGTGTTATTAAGTCAATAATATACAATGTATATAATCAGTGAAATCAATCAACATACATATTCTGACTGGGGCGATAAATTTGTCATCATTATAATTTTTACTATGTCCATCATAATAAAGGTTGCATGACAGAAATCAAATAATTGCAATCAGAATCAGGAACACTTGAAGACACGGAATAAAATCATGGCTTGTTCATTCGTCCAGGCAATTAATATATTTCTTAACTGCAGTAAAAATGAAAAAATTATGATTTTTTTTTTCGAAATTAAAAAAAACTACTGATTTCCGGCGCTTCTTTAATCCAATTCATTACATTATTTATTATGACTTTTATACGCAAGTCAAAATGCATATTTTAGATTATGTCGAAATTTGCACGACGTAATAAATTACGTTTTATTAGATACTTCATGCAACCTTCTATTTAATTCATATATTGAATAAAAGTATAGAAACTCAAAAATGTGGCAGGATAAAAATAAAAACTATATATACCTTTGCAGAATAATGATTTTTAGCTTGATTTCATAAACTGATTCAGGACCTAAAAAAAAGTTCTGTAATTATATATAATATTAAAAAAAAAAAAAAAAAATTAAATGGAAGTATTAAATAATTAATCAGTATTTATCAATCATCAAATGATCAGCTAGGGGCGATACATTTATTCATCATTACAAATATGTAACATTTTTCATTTGTTAGTATATCTCAGGAGATATCACAGTTTAAAAAAAAACTCCACAGCAAAATAATGATTAAGTACAGCGCGCGCATTATTATTATACGGAATGATGTAGAAGGCGACCGGTCATGTGGAGAGGGAGGTCGAACGGTGCTCAAGTGATTGGTAGATAAAATAAAGTTTCAGCTCTAGTTGTATTAATAGGCGCCTAAGACCCACTCTCTAATATGTGACGCAAACGAAGTTGCGCGGGTCACCTAGTACAAAAATAAAAAACAAATAACGTGTAATAGAAGAAAAAAATATTAATAAGAAAAAAAACTAATGAGGAATGTTGATCATTTTAATTTAATTTGGAAAGGCATTAATAATTGCAATGAAATAATATAACCAAATATTTACAATTTAACAGGATATATAATCTAGAGAAAGATATGAGTTATACATACTTTTTAGTGTTAGTTTTGTCATGATTCCCTCCATTGTATTTTTCTTCATAGGAATCTAACGAATAAAAACATTCAATTAATTTTAAGCTGACATTTAAATACAAATTATAAAAATAACTATAAAAATATCAGTCAAGATCGATCATCACAATCAGACAGGGGCGATACATTTGTTCATCATTAACAATAATTTTTTAATAGGAACTATTTTTATAAAAGGGAGCATATAGTCAAAAAAACTGTATTAAACTTACCAAATTACATCCTCCTTATAATATTTTATCTGTAAAGAAATAAAGTCATTATGTTATTACAAGAAAAATATTATATTATAAACATAATACCTATATAAAATTTGTTACATTCAACCCTTAGATGTATAAATACATATTTAGACATCTTACACAGAATGTTTTTATGTTCCTATCCAGAGTCAAGCATGACAGTTGTGTCTGTTCACACATCGGCTTTGGTAGGGTGCTTAATAATTTATACATTAGCTCACAGCAAGGCAACACATTTCTTTATTTGTAAGGGTTTCCAAAACATATTATTAATATACTAGCTGTGCCCGTGACTTGGCTCACGTGGACTACAGAAAGCCCGCGCGAATCTTGCTCCCCGCTACCAGCTATTTGAAAGACAAAAATGCTTATTGTAGGTGTTCCTTAGAAGATAGATGTTTACTCTCCTGGACTTTTTTGTAGGTCTTTTTAATACCTATGATTATGTACTATACATTAATTTGCTATATCTCTTATAGTTTACTCAGCATAAGCCATTTAAGTGCCCGAATTGATTCACCATGACCAGCTTTTTTTTATTTGTGCGGAACCCTAATTCTTTTTCTAAAATAATAGTAGCTTAAGGTACTCCCTATATCATCAGTTATCTATCAGTGAAAGTCCCGTCAAAATCGGTACAACCATTTCGGAGATTACCCAGATCAAATAGACAGACAGACAAAAATTTTAAAAATGGGCTTTAGTTATTGGTATTGTATATACTTTAATATGCATTTAGTAAAAAACTATTATTTTGACATTACAAACGGACACTTCAATTTTATTAATTGTATAGATAAGTATAGACAATATATCATACTTGTATTTACTAATTACCTTATGAAAACTTTCATTAAAATGGTTTAGTAATCTAATTTAAGTCAACAAATATTCACAATTAGCATATTTATATTATAGTTGGCCCGGCATATGTTCTGCCCTTTCCAGTAGTTAAAGCCTATCAGATATTGACTCATATATGGTTCATACGTATGAACCTTTATGAATGTGAGCTCAATTGGTCAAGTCATTCAGAAGCAGCACAATCACTAACAGAGATACATAAGATTTTTATACATAATATATATATATATATAGTATCTTATGACTTACCCAGTGCAATCGATGTCTTATCTCCTAATATGCCAAGTGTTGGGACATCTAAAATAATACAAAATGTAATAAGTACACCATTTATAGACATTTCTTGGATTAGTAAAGGATGAAATTATCAGTGAAGTGGTAAGTTTGTAATCATAAATTTATCATACGAACGAGACTAATAGAAATAATTCATCATTGAGTAATTAAAGAATCTTTTATAACTACTTTATCAGATTCCACCTTTAATAAGTAAAAACACAAAATATTGTTACTTATTTATATTAAAAAAATAATAAATATATACAACTCGCCTTTTTCTTTAATAGTTCTGTAGTCATACAATTCTGTAAAAAAAAAATGTTTTTTACTATAATCATACTTTCATAGAAACTATTTTCATGTATAAAATTTTTATCAGCAATGTGGTGTGTTTAAAATCAAATAGATTCATACGAACGAGACAAAAATTTGTATTCATCACAAAGACACTAATGTTAGCTCTAAAAATAATTTATATTTTTCACATTGCAGTTCATCAGCCTAATATCATGACTTGCTAAGTCAATTCTTAGTTGAAAGCTACTTTCTAACTCAGATTAAAAGTGTGAACTGTGCAAGAATAATAGCTCTAATTCAGTAATGCTATTGAACTACATACACTATTCTTGAACTGTAGTCAATATAGGTCTACAATTTTAATCCGACTTCAAAAGTAGCTATCGAACAAAAACAGACTTAGCATGTTAACATATTGTAAAATTATTAAAAGAAAATAAAAAATCATTATTGTTTTACTACATGTCTCTTAACGCAACTAAAACTGTGGTACAATAAAATTGCAAGTCAACATTTACTGCGTAACATAGAATAATGCTAAGGTGTTAATTAAATATGCGAGTAAAATACATGAAAGTAAAAACATTCAGATAATAGGTACTATATTATACAAATAATAATAACCAAGTTACACTAAACCATTTTGCATTCATTCAAACTACACTTGATAAATTTCCTTGACAATACTGTCACTCAATGGAAAGAAATATTCATATTATTACATTCAACTGACAGAATATATGTAAAGCAGCATGTAATTTTATATAAAATTTTGCTGTAATGTGATATTAATGCACTATTTAGAATATAATTTAATGAAAGGTTTTACTAGACATGACATAAACAATAGAAAAATATTAGTAAATCGCATAACTTACCATTAAATATTACAGAACCGCTAGTGTTAACTGAAATATAAAAAAGAATAAGTAAAGAACAAACACTATATGTTCAACAATACTAACAAACTCACCTATACTACATTTTAGGGGCAATGTATTAGGACTAAGCAATAACAAAATAACTTTATGCTAAAAAGTAATTCTTTAATTATTATTTTTATGTCTCAATCACTTAACACTGCTTTCAGGCAGAAAAGAATTACTTCTTTGCTGGTTTTTTGCTGTCAGGCTTCTTGGTGCGTAGCTTTTTAGGTGCGCTTTTGGGAATTTTGTTTTTGCCTAAGACACCAGCACGCGCCGCTTTCACCTTCAAGCTCTTGAACACTGCTGTTCTTGCTCGATTTCTCTTAACACGCGCCGAAGTTAACTTGAATCTGTCGTAGTCCGTCATCTGAGCTCTTTTCTCTTTGTTGGCCAGTTTCTGTGCCCACTGGCTTTCAGCCCATTTATCATTCAGTCGGGCATTTGTCCACGCTTTCCTGACAACACGCGTGGGTGCTGTAAAAGGGTATTTAAGGCGGAATTTTGTTAGATGAAGCTGGTTGAGGCGAATCTGCCGCCGTGAAACACCACTACCAGGACCGTCAATAAGCGCGCGTGTTTGGTCAATGATGTCTACTACGCTCACCAACTTTCCTTTTAGAGGCCCTTCCGAAACCAGGGCGACTCGCCCTGGCTCTACGTAACGCGCAAAAGGCATGACGTCCTGTAAATAAAAAAAGTTATCAACTAAGAGTACCTTCAATAAAATATACAATTTCAAGTCGCAGCACCCACTTTAGTTAATTACTTAAAATATAGACATTAAATAAAAATATAAATAAATAAAATAAGAACACGCAGTATTCATATTATTATGAAGTAGTATAACTAAAAAAGTATTGAAATAGCATAGATTTACAAAGATATAAATGTTCTAACCTCACAAGAACCTCACACAAACAAAACACTTTTTAAAAAGAAATCTACATGCTGGGTTGCCACTTTACTTACCGCCAGGGTTGGTAGGTCAAATTTCTAGACTTTCCCATAATCATATTTTCTTTTCCCCAAAATGATATGTTTTGCAACTTTCCCCCATATTTTTTAATCAAAATAGAACAAATGGAAAAGCATACAAGTATGTTAATTAAAAATATGTTATTTTTAAATGTGTATTTAAGAAAATAATAAAAATGTTTATTAATAAAATAGTATTGATTTTACTCAATACCTCCGTCTGCACTTCTTCCTCATTTAAGTTAGTCACATAAATATTGTCCGATTAGTTATGTTAATTAATGTCAATGCGATGTGATGTCTTTTATTTCGTTTGTTTGAATGTCAATATAATAGAAAAAGGTAATTTATGTGTTTCTTTTGTTTTTAAAATGAGTGACGATAATAAATTAACTGCAAAATCACCGGTTGGGAAATTAATAACTTGAATGACTCGTACATTCGAGTGGTAATCGAGTAAAATTGTAAAACAACTCAAATTGAACTCAGTGATTAAATTAGAGCCGAGTCACATCATATTACACACGACAGACGATCACATTTTTATTTTTCAAAATCACACAATTTTTTTTATCAGAACAGTTTAAACAACAGGTAATTACAAGTAACCAATGTAATTATTACACTGTAAACTGAAAAAAGTAAATTCTATGTACTTACCTGATCCGTATTATTTTTTAATTTTAATAATAGCTAAAGTCTGGCAAATGAAAGTAGAGATTGAAAAGCGAGGCAAATAAAAAAAAAATCAGTATAGCAACCCAAAAATTAGTATGACATACATGAAATAACCTAATTTGATACTTTATATTATATAATATTTTGTTTTTGCTGTAAAACAGTATTATTTGTACACTACTGCTTGACTGCATGGGGACAGGTCCAAAAATGGTAATAAGTCTAAGAAATAAATCAATACTGCGGTACTAGCAGCTACTAACCTACCTAGGTAACCTCTTATCAAAAGAAACTTACCACTAAGTTTTTGATAATTGCGATTGCTATAAATTAAAGTTCACAGAAGGATTCGGGTAGGCTTTTGCCAAGCAGTGGTGTAGGTTAAGCTAAGTTAAAAATAATAATATTAAAATGACTAGCGCTAATCGCGTAAAATGGAATTTTTTATTCAGACAAAGTAAACTGAAGTTTCGAGATGTAAAATCACTACCTATATTGATCCAAATCAAAAAAACACGTGACATTTCGAAAAATCAGTTTACTACGTCTGAATCAAAAATAAGACTAGCTATAATGTAGCAATCTGATTAAAAAAAAAAACAACAATATTCTATAATAATTTTAATTTATTTACTTTCATAACCAAAATTTGAATCTAAAACTCATGTGAAAAGATTCATTAGAGTCACTGGAATCACTGTTTCCTACATTAATAATAAAACTTTCTAAGTTATTTTCTGTAATTCTGTCCCTTTCTTTATACATATTTTCAACATGTATGACATGAACAGTCGTTTTCTTCCACTCCTCTGGAGTTATGGTTTCAAACGATTCTTTTATAACCCCCTCTAACTCCACTGCGGCCAGGGCAATATTTTTACTTGCCACTTTACGTTTAGCCAAACTCCATACCAGCTCAATGGCATTTAGATCGCAGTGGTAGGGGGAAGTCATAATACCTCTTGTCCATTCTGCTTCAGAAGTTCATCAGCTTCATATACTGGTTCTGGTGTGTTTCGTTTTACAAAACACTGGTGCTCTACTTTTGTGTGATATTCTTCAAACGGAATATCATTCAAAGTAAGCCATTCTCATAAGTCATTTCTGCGATTTTGTGATGTAGGAGCTTTATTTACAATGATTGAATGGTAACTGGCGTTATCAATAACTATTACACTCGGCTCATTTAAATTGGGTATAAGATTTTCTATTAGCCATTTATTAAAGTTTACAGCATTCATGTCGTGGTCGTAGTCCGCCATTTTGGATTTAGTGCTAAAGACTAACAATGAGTTTGGCACAGGACCTTTCTTTGATCCAGCATGTAGAATTATGTAATTTTTCCCTGTCGAAACATTTTCAATTGCACCACTTGTAGATGGACCTTGCGAGACTTATGAACATAGGTCTCGTCTAAATAAATTATTGACTTTCCTTCTCTACATTTCAAAGCCATGGTTCTTAAAAACCAATGTCTCCAGGCAGATATGTCATAACGTTCAATTAACAATGAACGCTCATTCTTATTTTTCTTAAATTCATAGCCATTGGACAATAATAAGTGGCGAAGAATTTCCCTGCGTCCATTAAATCCGATGCTTTCTCTTAATTCCACTAACAGAGTTCTCAACGTAGGAAATTGTTTTCTAACGATGTAAAATTCGTTAATTTTGTTACGAATAGCATCTATGTCGAAACTATCTAGGTCGGACACTGTGGGCTTATGTGGCCGTTTTTTCCCTGGGGTATTCCAGACACCTTCATTTACTGTATCTTCCTTTTTTATTCTTTTTAATGTGGTAACACTCACTTCTGTAAAGAATGATTAGGTGCAGCAGTTATAATAGCAAATCATTTATTACATTATATCTTTATTAAACTTGAAAAACTTAAAGTATTGGTTCTGGGTTTTTATCCTGTCTTTTTGCTCCAAATCCGTCAGTTATTCAATAGTTTTCACTATCTCATCAACCCCTGCTACATCTACCAGATTTTCTGTAAAAGAAAACAAGTTGTGTTAAAATTACAATGTAACAATTATTAAGGTATGTTAGATAACCATAATGCATTATTATTAAGCTATTTAACATAATATAAACTGAATGTGGATCAAAATAGAGAAATGGTTTTGTAAAAATATAAATAATAATTATGATTTCAAACAAAGTATCAACTTCTAAGCGTCATACTAACCTAAGAAATTCAACACCACACGTAAACAATCTTGTTTCAGTTTGAATTCAGCGTCTTTCTCCTGTTGTTTTCTTCAAATTTAGAAATGATGCGAAACAACATCTCCCTCATTCCACTTTTAATACTTTTATTCATTTTTGAGCTAGAAAAATGCTCAACAAGGTCCCAACTAATCATCAACAACACGCCATCTTGTTTTGACAAATTGAATTTGACATTTTGTCTGCATTACTATATAAAAAGTCTGCAAATAACTCGAGTGTCTACTTTCGTTTGCCAGACTCTAGGCACACTGACGGTAATATCCTTGATGTTAAGCACATTACAATCCAAACACAACAGCGACCACCGAGAGATCTAAATCCATCGGCGTTCGCCGCTATCATGCCGGTCGACAAAATGACAAAAGTAAATTGTTTTAGTTTGGAAAATGCTCTTCTATATTCAAGCTTAAGGATCATTACTTTACTAGAGAGAAATTTATATAAACAAATATAATATAGAACAAACTTTTTACTCTTTTAAATTATTTTTACTTGATTTCCAATTTCTCCAAATTTTCACAAAGAACGAAATTTTTCCCAAAAATTGCTAAAAAAAACCCAAATCTATCAACTGCTATCAACTATGCCTATTTATTGCCTACCGCACATAGTAAACCTACTGTGGCTACCAAAGATAAATAACAATTGTGGCTACTGTCCTACACACAGAACATATCGTACTGATTATTTGAGTAAAATGAAAAATGTACATACCAAAAGAAAAGTTACTAGATTTTGACAATTTATGAATTTGCAGAATAGTAGTAACTCGATAATATTTTTAACCACATAAAAATATTTTATATGATTATAAAAACAAATAAACGAATTTATGCAAACACTATTGCGCGCGGATTCGTTCACGTGGACTACAGAATGCCCGAGAAAATTTTGCTCTCCCGATCCTGGCTATTTAGACAGAAATGTTTATAGTGGTGTTCCTTAGAAGATAGACGCTTGTAGTTGTACTTGTTGTGCTTGTAGTTATTTTTAATGTCTACAATTGTTTCGTACATTAATTTGTTATATCTCTTATGGTTTACTCAACATAAGCTAAATAAGCAACCGAATTGATTCACCATGACCAGTTTTTTTTTATTTGGCTATTTTATTTAATTGTTATTATTTTTCTAAAATAAAAGTAGGCTAAGTTACTTCCTATAAATTCAGCTATCTACCAGTGAAAGTCTTGTCAAACTCGGTGCAACCGTTTCGAAGATTACCCGGAACAAATAGACAATTTAATAATGTAGCCCAGAGGATTGATACATTCCGTTCCAAATACACATTTTTGAGTATTCAACGTGAGTTATCATTTTTCAGCAGCTGCCATGAATCTGCGTAAGCGTAAGTTAATTTCATCATCGTGTCTGTCCTTTCCACAGATAGTTACATCCCTTCTGGTTATTTTTATGTGAGTCCACCTACAAAATTATATTCGGATACACACTGCGTACAAAAATTAGATTTTTAGAATAAAATAATATGTACTCTGTGATACATTCATTAACTTAGGTTTTTTGCCCCTATATTAAGTGATTGTAATAATGGTAGCATTTTCCGTGATATACTTTGGCTAATGTGCTGGTGAAGTGGATTGTAAATATAAACTAAAACATGGATTTTTGGATATCACAAAAATTCCCTAGATATACTTCAAATAAGGTACTTAGCGTCTTGTTTGAACTCGCTTTAAAGATTAGATAAGGCGTCGAAGATTTAAAAAACATTGACAATGGAAAGACATCTGACTTGGCTACATGACTAGAAAAGACTATGAAGACTTGGAAGCATTGAAACTGGAAAGATAAATAAGATGAAGAAAAATGAGACATGGCCTTGGCCTATAAATAAATGACATTTAAACATGAATTATAATTACGTTTGACTTGGTTGCATGGTCTTAGATACCTTTGCCTTTTCCTTTCATGAAGAGAATTTAAAGTTTATGAAAATGTACATACAAATATGTACTCACAATCATTATTTACAATATCATTTTCAATTAGTGCAAATTTGAAATATCCATGGTAACCTTGTTACGTTGATATAACTGATAGCTGACCAATATTACTGATTGCAGTAACAAAATGTCATAAGTGTTGAGTAAAAAGTTATTTTATCGTGCCTTTTTAGTAAAGTAATAAAATTAAATTTGAACTAACCATGGTAACCTAACACAATATCAATCAGTACCAGAATGTCATAAGTGTTGTCTAAAAAGTTTTTATTTCGTGCCTTTTTGATGAGGTAACAAAATTCATTATTGCGTGCCAACAAACCTCTATTGTACCATTTTACCATTGCATAAAGATTTCCTATCTCATTTTCTCACAAGTTAAATCTTATGAATGTATGTGTCTGTCTCTTTTTACTGTCGCTTTCGCTTTTTCGTTTCATCGACTTTTAAATCATAACGATGCTAAAGAAATTTTCACTTCAAAAAATTCATGTTGTCAGCCAGAGCTGTCAGCTACTTTTCAGTGTAGCCAGCCCAGTTTTTTGTGGTTACCTACATGGACTTTTATAAGAGGCGGACGAATTTCCGCTAAGACAAAAGTGAATCACAACAATGGCAGTCACGTATGTTTGGGAGAGTTTTTAGAGTATTGCCATGAGAAGAAAATTTTCCCATTTTTAAAAATAAAATTACACAAAAGCTTTTGATCTCTCGGACACTTAGATAGAGTGAACATCGCTCCGCTGTTGGTAAAAATGTTAAGTTTAACATGTGTATCTGTGTGTCTTTATGTGGCATTGTAGCTCATAAATGGCTGAACCGATTTTGTTCTAGTTTTTTTTGCTTGAAAGGTGATTTGATCGAGAGCGTTCTTAGTTATGATTCAAGAAAATTTGTTCCGTTTCCGTTTGAAGATTATCAGCTCTTTTGATAAATAGATGTGAGCATCTTCCACAGGTCTCATTTAGTGGATATTTGGTATTCTGTTACTTCAATGATATGTATTAGTAAAACCTTAACCTGATGCTGCAGCGTCATCTGGAATATGTATGATACCTAACTCCTCATCAACTTACAGTAAATACATTGTATTTGGGGTCATTTGAATAGTCTCAATGAATTGGTTACTTGTGTTGGGGTTTAATAAATTTTTAATTTACCTTTATTGATAAAAAAAAAAACAAATTAGTCCAAAGGCAAATAAAAAACAATCAGGTGAAAATTATGCATATGTATTAATTATAATTATGGTTTATTTATTATAACCCCTTATGTTGAGTTAACTTTTTATAAACTTGTTGAGGAAGCAGAAGGGCGTGTAAAATGCCAATATTTTTTGAAGGTAAATATTCATCTCAATGGGGAAGCAGAAGGGCGTGTAAATAGCCCTCCTACGGCGGGAGCATATAATGGGGGTTAGAAAGGCGTGTAAATAGCCTTCCTAAGCGGTAAATTAAAAGAGACACTAACTAGACTAGAAATAAATACACATAGGCGAGCGGGCGGGCGAATGATCACATGAAAGTAGAAATAAAATGGCAATAAGTTAGAAAAACGTGCACTTACCTGTAGACCTTGCTAGCGACTGCGGTATGGACTGCGGTGCGGGCGTTGGCGATGATAGCGCGTGGGCGGTGAAGGTGTGACGTACATCACGTAGCTTCTACGTAATACATAATGTGTCGCCATCTAGGCAGCTAGCGGTAAAGCGTTATCGACCGCGAGTTATATGGACGCTTTGGAAAACTCGCGGTAATTAGTAACTAACAAGCTCCCCAGGTGGCGCAATCCCAATAACTCACTACGCATATTATTACTACTGCCGCGCGCAATATTTAAATAAACATATCCGTGAATCGGGCGAGCGGTTAATCCAATACCTCTAATATAAGAATTATTTAAAGGTATGATCGGAATGTTAAGTAATTTACAACAATTGACAGTTATGAAATTATTTTGTGAACTATTATTAATTAAACATCTAACTATTTTACGTTCTCCATTATGCGAGTGAGCGTATATTTGAGCGGTAGATAATAAAATATTACTATGTGATTTTATTTCCGAATTGTGAGTTAACGTGGTAGTTTTCGTATTACTTTGTTGTTGCATGGTTTTCTTAGTGTGTGAATAATTATTCGAAGCGGTATCATTATTGTCATAACACTGAACAACAGGTTGAGCGTGAGATTGAACCTGGGACTGACCGTAATCGAACCGCGCGGTACTAGGAATTCCATGCACCTGCGACCGACTGATATGCCTGTCCATATCAGCGTAGTCATTCGATTGACTGAGTACGCTTTTACTATTTGTACGATTTCGGTTCGCCTGTTTATTACCAAAACACAATAAAGTATGATGAAATTTGTTACAATTATTGCATGTTGATTTTGATTGGCATGCTTTTAATGAATGCGACAAGCTTAAACAATTTATGCAACCCTTGTTCGATTTAATAAAATCATAACGTGCTTGCGGAGAAATCATATTTTTAAATTCATTACAACGATACAACTGCGTGTGGTCCGAGCTCGAGCAGAGATCGCACGTAGATAAGGATTTACTTATGCGAGAAACCGGTTTATTCACCCCTTCAGTGCGGCATGAGATATTACTTTAAGATTATTATGTTCAAAATCAAAGGTTTCTCCGGTAAAGATAACTACATTAGCTCGCCTTGAGCTTTGTGCTTCTCTTGTTTTATCAAAATTAGTTAAACTTATTTATAACGCTTATAACTCCTTACATCCACTCACCGCTATATACGCTTTCTCAGATTCTACAATTGCTCTTTCTTGGATTAAATCTTCCCCGCATAGATGGTCAATCTTTGTAGGTAACCGCATCGCTCAAATTCGGGAGAATTTGACACCTGACCGATTTTTTCATATTAATGGTAAGGAAAATCTTAGTGATTGTGTATCGCGAGGCCTTTTACCGTCACAAATTATTAATCACCCACTTTGGTGGCAAAGTCCTTCTTGGGCCTGCTGTCCTATTTCACAATGGCCTATTGAACCTTTTATCCCTTGTAAATCTGAAAGTGATATACCTGAAATTAAAAAATGTGTAACACTTACCGCTTTAACTGTCGTCGAAGATTCTCCAATATATCAACTTGGGTTAAGAATTTCAACATGGTCAAAACTTCTTCGCTGCGTTGTTTATGTACTTCGATTTATAAGAAAATTACCGCGAAACAAATTTGTAACCGCATCCGATTTAAATACTGCTGAGAAAGTTATTAATCGAGCTCTTCAAGCTAAATATTTTGGTTATGATATTGCCAGCATTAGAAAGTTAGATTTACCTTCGAAAAATATTCGTAAACTTAGTCCATTTATAGACGAAGATGGAATTTTACGTATTCAAGGTAGACTTTCGAATTCTGATTTACCATTTGAAACGCAACATCCCGCTTTATTACCAAAACGCGATCACATAATAAATATTATTATTGATTATTATCATAACACAAATTTGCACACTGGTCCGGACCTTTTGATGTCTATTCTTCGTCAACGCTTTTGAATATTGTCCGCTAGAAACGTTATTAGAAAACGAGTGCATATGTGTAAACCATGTTTTCGAGTTTCACCATCTCACCCAACTCCCATGATGGCTGATCTTCCATCAAGCCGTGTAATGGAGGCTAAAGCTTTCCTTCACACGGGAGTAGATTACGCAGGTCCATTCAGGATAACGCTTGTACGCAAACGTGGTCATCACTCACAAAAGGCTTACATCTGTCTATTCGTATGCTTAACGACAAAAGATATACATATTGAGTTAGCCTCGGATTTGTCATCGGACTCATTTCTTGCCGCTTTCAAATGTTTCATATCTCGTCGAGGTCAAGTTCCTTACATATATTCAGATAATGGCACTAATTTTGTTGGCGCAAAAGCTCAGTTAGATGAATTATATAAACTTCTCATTTCAAATAATTTTATGTCCGCCTGGAATGATGAATTAACCAAATACCGAATCGTTGGAAGATGATCCCGCCTCGGGCTCCATATTTTGGAGGTTTATGGGAATCAAACATCAAATCCGTTAAAACCCATTTAAATAGAGTTATAGGCGCACAAATTCTCACTTACGAAGAGATGTTAACGGTGTTAAATCAAATAGAATGTCTTATGAATTCCAGACCTTTATGTCTTTTATCCGCAGATCCCAACCCTGAAATTCTCACACCCGCACATTTTTTGATGTCCACTCCTTTGCGGTATTTACCCACGTCTGAATTGTCCGCAAACCAAATGAGTCTAACTAATCGCAAAGGGTTGTTAGATAGTTTGGTTAATTCCTATTGGAGGAAATGGAGATTAGAGTACCTGCATACGTTGCAAGTCAGACAGAAGTGGTGTACATCAGAGAACCCCGTAAAAGTTGGGACAGTAGTTCTTATTCATCAAGATGACATCCCCCCGCTCCGCTGGCCACTAGGCGTTATACAAGAAGTGTATCCAGGTGTCGATAACATTATCCGCGTTGCTTTGGTAAAAACGAAATCTGGATTTCTTAAACGTCCTGGTGTAAAATTATATCCGCTACCGCTAGAATAAATTAGAGTACCGCATGTCATCAACCGCTTCAAGTTCAGTCGTAAACATTCATAATAGCTTATTATTAATTAAAATTTATTTCTTCGCTAATAACTTCCCGCTATTGGAGCTATGTGCTCCCCATATCTTTGTTGAAAGTCCTGCGAACTTTCAAGGCGGGCAGGATGGTTGCGCGCGGCAGTAGTAATAATATGCGTAGTGAGTTATTGGGATTGCGCCACATGGGGAGCTTGTTAGTTACTAATTACCGCGAGTTTTCCAAAGCGTCCTTATAACTCGCGGTCGATAACGCTTTACCGCTAGCTGCCTAGATGGCGACACATTATGTATTACGTAGAAGCTACGTGATGTACGTCACACCCTCACCGCCCACGCGCTATCATTGCCAACGCCCGCACCGCAGTCGCTAGCAAGGTCTACAGGTAAGTGCACGTTCTTCTAACTTATTGCCATTTTATTACTACTGCCGCGCGCAACCACTTGTCGTTTACTTTCAAACGATGTAGAAATCCCCTCTAATTTTGCTCTTCATTCCTCATGTGATAGGATGTATAAAATGTCAATAATATCAGGAAAAATAAAATCACGGGATATTTAGTATTTATGGCGTAGGTGTAGAACAATATTATAGTATAACTAATAATATTTGCTCAAAAAAGTGTTTTAGTAAATTATCATAAAGTTTAAGTACGAATATTTTATTTCATACCCATGCGAATCATTTGAAATTTTTGCTTCAGTAGGCACTTAGGCAGTTCTTCTTGAACGTTTGGTGACTCGAACATAAACTAAAGAAAAAAAAATTACTTATAAAATTAATAAATACATATAGCAGTCGCCTAACGCCATAATGCACTAAAACTATGTTCTATTGTTACAAATTATTTATCACTAGCTAAATATAGTTATAGTTATAGTTAACCTAAGACAAAAAAAATGCATAGAGTTTTAAAGAAATGAGGTTTCCACGATTTTTTTTACGCTTTAATAAGCATAAACTTTGGACGCTGAAGCTTAAACAATTTCAATAGAGTAAGTACCTACACAGTAATTATATATTTTTTAACCATTTTTGCTACGGCTTAAGTAAAAACATGAAGAAGTCCAGTATTGGTAGTATATATCATTGAACTCGAAACGATTAGTGAAAATTACCCTAGATTTAGACGGATTTCAGTTGTTTTGGGGTAATTGATATGTTTAATTATTGGCAGCACTGACCAGTTTCATGTTGTTAATTTCAAGGAAATAATTTTACGATGAAAGTAAAAAATCTGTTAAATAAATTACAAACTTACCTATGAAATGTGATTCCCTGACTTTTCTTTATGCATCCACTATTTTTCCGACAATTTTTAACAACACAAGACCCCCTTTTTAAATATTTAATCACGTTAAACAATTCAGTTTTATCTTAGTCAACATTCCGTCCGCCTTTTTTATACGTCCATGTTTGTACCGTTCTTATTTTTTCCAATCTAGGAAAAATTTAATTTTAATTTAATTTTGCATCAAGAACATGCCAAAGAATGAGTGTGTGTGTGCAAGGACAAAACACGTCTATAGAAGATAACAGATTATACAAATGTACTCTGTGATAAGTGATAACAGATCCTGGTTGCTAGGCAACCGAGAAACCATAATAAAAGTGCTAAGTTTGGAGAAAAAAAAATGCGATTAAAATATTTAAAAACTGCCCTGGAAGCATATGTAAGATTTAAATTTTCGTTTTGTATAAGTACTTTATTATTAAATTATATTCCATAACAGTAACGGGCTCCGACAATATACTTATTTATTATCATGTACATACACTTAGATTATTATAGTGATTGATTTCTGTTCTGCGTGGAGCGCAATAGAGACTAATAATTATTAATGTAAGGATGTAAATTACATTTTAAACAACACATAGCATTTGTATTAGAAGATTTCTTTGAAGCAATAATGGCTCGGTATCGTGTATGATCTCCGCGTCGATTGACGTTAGTTTGAATCCCTGCAATGAGCCTGAGCTTTCGCTGAAGGAAAATATCGTAATGAATCCATGGCATGATGGTCTAGAGCTTTTTCTAATGTCCGCCTGACTAGCTACCACCCTCAAGTTAACAACCTGTCACTAAACACAAATAGGTGTGTTCCGGCAGCTGCGTTTTAGAGCCAGTTTTCCACAAGGCTTAGCTTACTACCATCTTGGGCCGCATCGTCATTTAAGATCAGGTCAGATTGTGGACACGACGCTAAGCCTATAAAGATAATAATAAAAAAAAATTTAATAGCGCTTTACCCTGCTAAAAGCTGCATAAAATGCTCTGTAGGTACCATGTTTTATATAAATCTATACCTACATTGTGCCGAGAGCTTGCCTCGCGACTCTATTCTCATGTAATTACTTCACGCATCCCCGAGCAGGCAAAGGAAAACAAAGTTTTTATTATATAGTGAACTTGGCAATATGACTCTACAGAATCTGATGAGAATTACAGTACAGTTCATTAAACAATGTTTGTTTCCTTTGTCACTGTATACTTTATATTTGTTAGGTACGTAATATATTTAAAAAAATCAAAATTCTCAGTAGCAGCTCGGAGTTTGGTTTCGTGCGCGATTAATAGCAATAAGCTCGCCCCCCCCCTATTACATGGGACCTAAAATACATACACGGCGAACTATGGGTGTACATTAGTACACCTCTGCCTAACAACCCCTCAGGGACACAGGCGTGATTCTATGTAAAAAATATTTTAATTTAACAAAATCCTAATGTAACGTTAACACGTTTTGGTTCGATTTGTTGTTACAGGATTATGAGAGTCCCATCGCTGATATCTGCTGGGCTCCTAATAACGTGAAATTGGCAGTGGCTATTCACGAACGGGTGGTGCTCTTATTCGATCACGACATTGTTCAACGCGACAAATTCTCTACAAAACCCGCAGACCCTGCAGCTGGGAAAAAGTCTTATTTTATTACAAGTACGTAAACATCAATTCAAATTTATACTTTTTTTTTTTATGTATGTCGTTTCATCTTTCTCATCTGAGGTGGTGACAATGTGGTCTAAGCCCATAACACACAAAGCCTTAGAGAGCGATTGGTTCTTAGGTGTAGCTTCCGAAACACATTTAATAAGTTCTTGTCGACAGATTTACAATATCTGGATGATAGCTAGAGAGGCGGGTATCGGAAAATGCTCTAATTGTTTTTAGTTCGGCAATCTGACGTTACTGTCCATGATGGTAAGTATAGTAGAATCCAAACACAACGGCGACCAGTGACAGATCGAAATCCATCGGCGGTCGCCGTTGTCATACCGATAAGCAAAAATATCTCCTGACGTTACGCTTGAAGGACTCGATGTCGTAAGAATATTGGCCGGGAGAAGGTTCCAGAGTTTCACTACAGTTTCTACCACTATGATGTGATGTCATCACGATATTTTTCTTCACCGGAAGCTCAGACGCATTATAAGCCTCGAACCTATAGGCTACATTGCGCGTTAATCCCCGCAGTGTCCGAACACGCTACCACTGGACTATCATCGCTTCTTCGCATCGCGACGTCGCGTCGCGTCGCGAAGTCTTGTTTTTGATGTATGGTTCTTTTTATATATGTATATTATTAAATACAATGTAGTTCAGTCTGTACATTTATAATTTTTCCAAAATTTCACGATAGACATACTATATGAACGATACTTATCATGATTGTTGTTTGTCTGTTTGTATATCCGGATTTAACCCAAAAACTGCTTAAAAACCGAGATGCTTATATCATCGGTCAGTTGATAGGGTATAAGAAAATTCAATATTACTTTTAGATAACGTAAAAAAAAACAAAGAAATATATTTTCGTTAATTCAACTATGTACACGGGAAATATAAGTTATTCCATAAATGATAATGAATGAGAATTTTCAATAACACATTTGGGAAGCATAAAAAAATGTATTTTCAAATATTTAAAATTTCATTAATTCTTAACCGGTTTGGATGAAATTTTATATACGGGAAGTCTAACTATTTACATAATTAATGAGATATAAGAATTGTCAATATTACTTCTAAAATTTAAAAAGTTGAATTTCCATCAATTGTCAACCGATTTTGATAAAATTTTGTAGACGGGAAACTAACATCATATAAGTATTGTTAATAATGCATTAGAAATTGTACATTAGAATAATAGTTTTCAACCGATTTTGATGCAAAATATACACGGGAAATTCATGCCCCTCTTCAATTGATACTGCATATGAATTGTCAAACAATGTGAGTAAAAATAAAGGTATTTCAATATTTATAGCGTAGTAAGAAACGCGTGCGGAGCCGCGGGCACACCGCTAGTTATGTATAAAAATAAAATTAGGGGATGTAAATAACTACTGCGTAATATCAAACACGTGCGGAAATTATAAAACTTTACTAATTTTGTCTAGGTTTATCATTCAGTGAGAACTCGGAGTTACTGGGTGTTGCGCAAAGTGACAACATGGTATTTGTGTATAGAGTGGGTTCCGATTGGACTACAAAGAAGGTGATATGTAACAAGTTCCCGCTGACGGGCGTACCCACGCGGCTTTTACCTGCTGATATAGGATTCTATACCGGCACTACCGATGGGAAGATAAGGTACATAAACTGCACTCCACTTGTTTTTTAGAATGAGTTCCTCTAGGTGTGTCAGTAATTTTTTATAGTAAGAAGAAGCAAAAAGGCACGCTGTTCTGCGGATGTTGACTGATCACTGCGGTCTATTGCTGTCATCATCCTCACAAAAGACTGCAGTTTAAGACCAGCCAGCACGAAACCTAGATTTAAGGAGAAGGAACATAATTTGTATTAATAAATCTATAGTTTTGTCTGTATATTTCATATTTTTACAAAATTTCCCTATATACATACTATATGCACGATGCTGTCATATAATGCCATTAAATAAATTTTTGTCTGTTTGTATGTCCGGATTTTTCTCGAAAACGGCTTGACCGATCCTTATGAAATTTCGTACACGGGATGCTTATGTCATCGGTCAATTGATGGGGTATAAGTAATTTCGATATTATTCTGAATGGTTAAAAAAGAAGAATTTCTATAAGAAATATTTTCGTTCAATTGATGGGGTATAAGTAATTTCGATATTATTCTGAATGGTTAAAAAAGAAGAATTTCTATAAGAAATATTTTCGTTAATTCTTAACCGATTTTGATGAAATTTGTATACGGCAAGTATAAGCCATTCAATGAATGGCAGCTATGACAATCGTCAATAATACATTAGATATCGTGGAATAGAATAATAATTTTTAGTCGATTTTGATGAATACTGGTCACACACGCCATTTCTCAATTGATACGGCATATAAATTGTCAACAATATGTGTAAAAATAAAATTACGGGATGTAAATAACTACTACGTAGTAACAAAGAGTTGCGGAGCTTTAGGTCTGTTCCTCGATGTGAAACCCTGAGTGGACCAACCGCCCGCGCGATGCAAGTGAAACTGTGGCACCTGCAATCACTTAGCTACCCATATATATTATTACACACTGTTGATGTGTAATATTTGATTTCTTTAAAAGATGCTAGCTGCTGCTATACAATGAAACACGACCGTTCCGTGATTATATTTTTATTGCGACTAACTTGACAGCTTAACAATTGTACCTAATGTCACTTCTTATCTATCGTAACTAACTTCATTGCTTGACAACCGTAACTAACTTCAACCTCCCGCCCACCAAAGGACACTGTCCTTTACTAATGATACAAACTAAAACTAATTGTGGGCTTGTACAAAAAATTAAACATAAGTATGTTACTAGTTACTTAATAGCATACAAGAGAATATTTAAAAGCTTAATTAATATGACAAAATAGGAATTTAAAAATGAAGTTTTGATTATTCTAATGTATAAAAGTAACTAACTATTATCTAAGCATACAAAAGATTCAGCTTATGAAATCTTATAAAACAATATCAATTTTTATCAATAGGCATAGCACAAATTTTAGATATTGATCTCTTTACAATTCCATTGCGACACTTAACACTATAAACTCTCGTTAGACTGTCTTCTCCCGGATGCTTGTCTATTATCCGACCTAGAGCCCATTTCCCTGGTGGTAATTGGTCTTCTCTTAAAACACTATGTCCCCAATCTCAAATTCTGTCTGTGTCTTAGTCCATTTTTGTCTTGATTGAAGGCGTGTCAAGTATTCGTTTTGCCAACGGTGCCAGAAGTTTGCCACTAATCGTTGACTAAGTTGCCATCTTGATAAATGATTGACATTGATGTCACATACATCTGGATGGGATATGTTGACGGGTGCTTCTCCAATCAAAAAATGTCCAGGTGTCAAAATCTCCAATTCAGTGTCAGATGTATCGACTAGTACCAAGAGACGTGAATTGAGACAGGCCTCGATTTAGCATAATATTGTTGACAGCTCTTCGTAAGTCAAGTGAGTGTTTAGAATTCTTTTCAGGTGAAATTTAGTTGACTTCACACCAGCTTCCCATAAGCCACCGAAGTTTGGGCTATACGGGGGTATGAAGTGCCATTGTGTACCATCTGCTGCGAGAATGTCTAGTAAATGTCCAGGTAAATTTAGGTTCGCTTCTTTCCATGCTAAATGCAATTCTTTATTAGCGCCTACAAAATTTCTACCATGATCACTCCAGATCTGAGTGCATCTTCCTCGACGAGAAACAAACCGACGGAATGCTCCAATGAATGCTTCAGTTGTGACATCACCAACTAATTCTAGATGTAAGGCTTTCGTAGCCATACATATGAATATGGCGATGTAGGCTTTATGCGATTTAGCTCCTCTGCCCTTTGACATCAAGATATAAAAAGGACCGGCAAAGTCTACTCCACTATGAATAAATGGGCGTGCAGGTGTAACACGAATCTTAGGTAAGTCTCCCATCAGTTGAGTTCGTGATGTAGCCTTATGTCGAGCACATATTAAGCATTTGTGTATATACATTTTAATGAGGTTTTTTGCTCTTATTATCCAATATTTGGACTTAATGTAAGCAAGCATTAGTTGAATACCTCCGTGTAACGTCTTTTTATGTGCTTCAGCGACAATAAGATACGAAAGTTGACTTTTGGTTCCTAAAATTATTGGATATTTTTGATCATTACTTAAGTCTGCATTTCTTAATCTCCCGCCCACCCTGAGAATATTATTTTCGTCAAGGTAAGGGTTTAGAGTTTTTAGTTTGCTTTCTCTGGCCACATTTCTTTTCTTTAATAAACTTTCTATTTCTTTCATGAATTCTTCTTTTTGTGCTATAGTTATACATTTTATTAAAGCTTCTTCTAATTCCATGGTTGTAATTGTTTTCTCAATGTTTTCAGGTTTTTTTCTCATCCTCAAAAATTTCAAGATGTATACTATTGTTCTTAAAAGTTCTTTTAATGTACTGAATTTTTCAAATTTTATATTATTTTATTTTTCTATTTTAGTGTTGACTATTATTTTTTTAATTTCAATATCTGTAGATGTAATTTTTGGGTTTTTAAAGATTATTTCCTGATTCTTAAGCCACTCTGGTCCTTCCCACCATAGCTTATTATTAATCAAGTTATTTAAATTAGTGCCTCTTGAACCCAAATCCGCAGGAATATCTTTTGATCTGACATGGAACCATTGTGTATTAGATATGTTGTCTAATATTTCAATCCCACGATTGCTGACAAATGTTTTCCATTTTTTTGTATCTCGTGTAAGCCATGCTAAAACAACTGTTGAATCAGTCCATGCATAGATTTGATTTTCTGATAATCTCATAGCTTCTCTTACTTGTGTTAGCAATTTGGATAGAAGTAAAGCTCCACAGAGTTCTAGGCGAGGTAGAGAAATAGTTTTAACTGGTGCTACTTTGGTTTTCGATGCTATGATATCTGTTTTAATTTCTCCACTTTCAGTTTGTTCTCTATAATATACTGTTGCACAATATCCTTTATTTGAAGCATCACAAAATCCATGTAGTTGCGTTTTGTTGCTTTCTTTGTTAGTGTATATCCATCTTTTTATGTGTACTTTATATAAATTTGTAAAACCCTCTCGGATTTCTATCCATTCTTTTTCATGTGATGTACTAATACTCTCATCCCAACCCAATTTTTTCTGCCATATATTCTGTATTAAGAATTTTGCGGGAATTATAGCAGGCGATATCCATCCTAGTGGATCAAATAAACGCTGTAAGTCCGCTAGGATTGTTCTTTTTGTACTGAACTGTCGATTAGGTGGTAACTTTATCTGATAATGAAATGTATCATTAATGATATTCCATGACAATCCTAAAGCCTTAATAATACTTTCATCTGTAATACCTTTCTCGACACTTCTACTTCTTAATGATTGTGGTATTTGATCTAAAAAGTGTTTATTATTTGATGACCATTTTTGTAGTATAAATCCTCCAGATTGTAATATCTTTCTTAACTGTTGGCTTGCTTCTATTGCTTCTTCTACTGTACTGTGCCCACTTATGCAATTATCTACATAGAAGTCTTCAGATAATATTTTTGCGCCTATAGGATACTTATTTCCTTCATCTTTTGATAGTTGTTTAAGAGTTTTAATTGCTAAATAAGGTGCTGATGCTGTACCAAATGTAAGTCGTAACATACGGTAATCTTCAACTTCATGTTTCGAATCGTTTCTCCATAATACCCGTTGGTAATCTGTATCTTCCTTTGTAACAAGTATCATGCGGTACATTTTTTCAATGTCTGCCATAAAACAGATTTTCTTCATACGACATCTCATTATTAAGTTTCTTAAATCTTCTTGTATCTGAGGTCCGACTAACAACAATTCATTGAGTGAGATGTTGTTTAAGCTCTTGCATGATTCGTCAAAAACAATTCGGACTTTTGTTGTTTCACTCTCTCGAACTACAGCGTGATGTGGTAAATATATCGCATGTTTGTTGACTTCTTTAGGTGCCTTTTCCATATGATTAAGCTGTATATATTCTTCCATGACTCTAGCATATTCTTCTTTCAATTTTGGTTTGTTTTGTAACTTCTTCTCTAATTGTTCTAACCGTTTTAATGCTATATCTCTTGTTAATCCTATTTCGTGTGGCGATCTTTTAAATGGTAATTTTACTATATATTTGCCATCAGATGTTCGAGAATGTGTTGTGTCATACATTTCTTCACATATTCGTTCTTCTGATGTGAGTTTGCGTTTTTGAGTATCATCAATGCTCCAAAGATTTTTTTAAAGATTATCCATGTTAATATCTACATTGTGATGCATGACTACTAATTCGTTATTCGTTTGTATGTCTTCGGAAATATTACCAAATAAAATCCAACCCAAGCTGGTTTCTTGAGCTGATGGTGAACCTGGTGGTCCTCTTACTAAATTATTTTTCACAACATCAGTGTATACATCAATCCCAAGTAATAAATCAATCTTACTAGCAATGAAGTATTGTGGATCAGCCAATGTGAGACCTTCCAAATGTGACCAATTAGATTTTGTTTGTATTGTAGAACTTGGCAACTTAGACGTAATGTGTGATTTTAATACATATGCTCTTACAGGGAGATTGAATTGTTTGTCGTATCTTGATTAAATGTCCAACTGTACCACATATCGTACAAAAGTTGTTGTGGCTCCTACTCCTGTAACTGTACCTCGTACTGTCGTCTTCTTGAGTCGCAAAAGTTGAGTTGCATTTTCGCTAATAAAGGATGCCTGTGATCCTGAATCGATTAATGCTCTCAGTGTAGTCTCACAGCCATTTTCACCTTTGACAGGTATTAATGCTGTTGCTAACAAAGCTTTCTTTTGATTTAATACAATGTTTGATACAATTGACTCATCCTGAAGAATGTGTTGTACGTTTTCATTGGCGTGCATTGAAGAAATTTCCTTATTTATCTTCTCTTTGTCTTGTGACTCTTCTTCTTTCTTTCTTTGATGAAGAAGTGAATTGTGACGCCTTCCACATATTTTACAACAACTCTTCCGTTTACAATATAACACTGAATGACCCGCTGACAAGCAGTTGTAGCATAATCGATTGTTCATAATGATCTCGTTTCTCTTTTCTGAGTCAAACTTGACAAATTCTTTACAGTGGCATAGAAGGTGCTGGCCGTTACAAAGTTTACAAGTTACTTGTACGGTTGATGTGTGAAATGAACGTTCTTTATGTACTCTTTGATTGGTTGTTGAAGTTGAACTTGTTAATTCGAGTGTATGTATTATATTCTCCAAAAAAGTAATTAAATTCTGTAATGTGGGTAAGTCTGTATTATTGTTCCGACTGACATAGGTTTCCCACTCTTTGTGTGTATCAGAATCTAACCTTTGCACGGTTATATATCCCAATTAGATGTTGAAATATCCATAGCATTTAAACTATTCAAACACTCGTTTATATTGTCAATAAGGATTCTTAATTGTGAAGGCAATTGTGAATTAACTTTCTTAAGCGAAATTAATCTCTTGAGAATCGCGTTCACTATAAGCCGCTTATGGCTATATCTATTTTTTAATGTACTCCAAGCATGTTCATAATTCCGTTCAGTCACTTGTATGTGCTTAATAGTGTTTCTTGCTTCCCCTGCTAAACACGATTGAAAATAGTGAAGTTTTTGCACATCAGTTAACATCTTATTTTTTTGTATTAAAGCTGTAAATGTATCTTCGAACGATTGCCATTCTTCATATGCACCAGTAAATGTAGGTAGATTGATCATTGGTAGTTTGACTTCGGTTGTATTGGAACTTTGTATTTGCTGTGATGCATTCTGTTCTAAGTTTTCACTTTTTAATAACTGAAGCGTATCGGTCATCTCTACTTTTAAATCCAAATAAGTATCTTCACACTGACTATACTTTTCTTCTTTAAAATATGTCATACCTTTTCGTTGTTCTTTTTTTGTAGTTGTTACTAATTTTTGATATTCGTTTCGATATGACTGCCAATACTCATCTAAACACTGTAATCTTGTTTCTATATAACCTTTTATTAATCTTGTTTTCGGTGATTTTTTATAGTTTGACTTCGATTTCAAAATAATATCTGATAAGTCTTCTAAAACTTCCAATATTTGTTCCGTAGACGTCATATTTATAACTTGTTATTTATTGTTCGTAAAACGTGATTTTAATATTCGTAATACGTTTGCTTAGTTATAACACTTGAATGCATCACACAACTATATATTGTATAACAGCGCTCGATCCTCTGTTGTACTTGTTTATATTTTTATAAACAAACTTCTCTGCGACAACTCGTTCTTTGTTTCTCTTATTCGGCTTGAAGGACCAATTTGTTGATGTGTAATATTTGATTTCTTTAAAAGATGCTAGCTGCTGCTATACAATGAAACACGACCGTTCCGTGATTATATTTTTATTGCGACTAACTTGACAGCTTAACAATTGTACCTAATGTCACTTCTTATCTATCGTAACTAACTTCATTGCTTGACAACCGTAACTAACTTCAACACACACAATATGTTCATACATACGTTCACACCACATAGGTACATAGGTTCTGCAAGGAACATTTTTTCCTTTTTTTACCTAGATTATAGTTTCAGATCACTAAATACATATACACATGTTTCTTCCTTCCTCCCACGAGGCAGGGATACGTATATATGTATAATCTTACGGATAGAGAAATAGTCAATCGCGGTAACAGCCCAAGCCGAGGTCCGGCCACTTTGGCTTTCGCGGCTGAGTGCCTTAAGCGCTCGCCCCCAAGCCCGGTAAAGCTGTAAAATCCATCAGCGGCTTTGTTTTTGTATAGGGCCCCTCAGGCTAACAATGTAGTCAGTAGGTGCGGAGCCGAGGGCACACCGCGAGTATCTTTGTAAATGTCTGACAATTGTAGAACAGAGCGCTTTAGTGCAGCAAATGTCAAAAGTTAGTAGCTAAAGTATATAAAAATATAAAATTTGCTAATGGTTTCCTACATATTTTGATAATTATTCAAATAAATATTAGGTACTAACATTTCTAAGTTAACTATAAAAAATATAAAATAAACTTCTATCCCTCCCCCCTGTCCGTTACTGGCCCTATGCCCATGGCCTTATGTGGCACCGCATGATGGCAACTACGGTCATACAAATATAATCAAATACTGGAACACAATAAGTGCGCATGAACTGCTATACTGCGTTAGAAATAGGTATAGTGGGGGTGTTTCCAAAGTGAAACCTTGTAGTTTAGTACGACTCTTACTCACTCTGAGTATGAATATTAAAATAATGGTTTAAAGTTATTTTGAGCAAACTATGTTATTGGTAAATAAGGATTAAAAGTATCTTCGATTTTATATACAGTTGAAAAACGATGTGTTAATACAGGAAAGTTTTATAAAGGTACATATTACTTTAATATAGTGAAGTTATCATGTAGTATTAGTTACTTCGATATTCATCCATTATAAATAAACATTAATTGTCAGCATTTTGATTTATAAAACTCTTGATAACATGTTATAAAAATATCTCGGTAAGATGACTGACGTATCGTAAATTTTTGCTTAAACTCTAATTAAAATAGTTATGACGATAAGTTCGAATCCTTGCAATGGGCCCGATCTTTCGTGAAGGGAAACATCGTGTTTAAACCATAGCATGGTGGTTGGGCATTTCATAATGAACAAATTTGCAAATCTGTTGCCAAACACCTATAGATGTGTTCTGGTAACTGCACTTGAGAGTCAGTAATCACACTAAGCGTTGATCACATCGCAGGCGAGATGGTGGTCAAACGTTAAATCTATAAAAAAACATGTAATGCGAATTAATAAAAACTAATTTAAATGATGTGGTCGTATAGACGGTTAGACTGCAAGAGTAACAAGAGTTTCAGCATGTGGACAGCGAGTGCTTGTTGCGTGGCTGTGGCGCGAGGCTCACAGCGCACTGAAGAGGGCGAACATGTAATTTGCTCAGCGCACGCGGATGGAACTATTTATCTTAGTGGGCGACTGTTGTTACGCACCGCCATATCTCCAGCCGCGGTTGCGATCCTTCATCCTTATGTGCGTATATTATTGATTTTACCTACATCAATGAATACTTTATTGCACTATATCCAGTGTACTAGCGAGCTTAACGCCCAAAGGCATTTTCTTCCAGCTCACCAGCGACAGGACAAATAAAATACCACTGTATGTAGTGCAAATAGAAGAATTTGTAAAAGTAACCAAAATTAACTAAAACTGAACTATAAGTATTTAGTATAAGTTAGATACATACATACTTAAAATAAATACATGTATGTATGTTTTCAAATATTATGTGATATCACATCGTGTAAATCATTGACCATGATTTGATTCTTTTTTCACATTGTATGCTGCTGTAATTTAAAGTTGGTGATAGTTTTAGTGATCTTGTGTCATAATATGACGCAGTAACGCATTCCACATTCCTTTAATAAATGTTACCATACCGGATCAACCGAGTTGTAAGAATGAAATTTAAAGGATACGTACGAGTAAAAATGCTGCATTTAGAGGTTATTGGAAATATTAATCACTGTAAAAGTATATGGTTATTTTTAATAGATTTAGGTTTTAAATACTAATTATTAGATAATTATAAGCTTGTGATTATTTAGTTAGTTGTGGGATTTTGCGATGGCCGCATTTGCGTATACGAAGGGAGTCGCGGCACACTTGTCCGTACTTTGGAACCGTCAATGCCTTCACACGCTCGGGATATACTTACTGCTGAAACAAGCCCTTCTGCACAGGTACCATTTTCATCCCTTTTTTACAACCTACAGTTAAAAATTTAACATTGTCTATAGGGATATATACCTTAACTCTGGCTGGAAATACCACGATTTATAATCTCAAACTGTGTGTGTTACATAAAAACAGGTGAAAGAAGCATTTTTAAATCTTTATAGTCTTTAGCATTATGGCCACAATCTCACCATATCTTAAGTGACAAGGTGACCAAAGATAGTATAGGTAGCACGCTAAGCCTAGCGTGGAAGGCTGGCTCTCAAGTGCAGATGCCAGAACACATCTATTTGTACTTGGTGACAGATTTTCACCTTAAGGGTGTATTAGCTAGCCAGGTAGGAGTTAAGGCGCTCACTCTTACCAAAGACCTTTACTGGAGACCTTGTTAAGACTCGATAATTACCTAGTAAATTGTATTTTAAAATTTTACAATCATTATCTTCTATACAGATGGTAGCGTTTGGTGTATTCGACGGATGTTTGATAGGCGAGATGAAAGAATCAGGCACGATGGATGTATCAATATCGCCGATGCCTAACTTGTATGCAGCTCGGGCGCTCGCTTGGAGCGGTGATGGAACTAAATTAGCTGTAGCCTCACAGACTGGTGCTGTAATCGTATTAGAGGCAGTTCTAAGGTGAACGCAAAGCTTATTTAAACTACTAATATTATCTATATTAATAAATCTATAGTGCTGTCTATACTTTTAATATTTTTCTAAAATTGCCCGATAGGCGCACACCATATGAACGATATTGATCATGAATATGCCATTTTTTTTCTCTGTCTGTCTGTTGTATGTCCGGATTTAACTCAAAAATCTTTAGAAATCTAAAAACTTTTAGTAACGTAAATAAAATATATTTAAAAAAACTATTTCCGTTACTCCTTGACCGATTTTGATAAAAAAAATTACACTTGTAGAGTTATACCTACGTACAAAGCATCATATGAGTGGATCGGCTATCAGAATTTTCAGTAACACTTTTAGGGATCATTGTTTGCGCGATAATGAATGGACTGTATGGATTTATTAAAATTAAGCAGAAACGAAAAGATTTTGATGTACCTACGAATACTAAGTGAAATTCAAATGTGAACCGATGCGATAACGGGAACAAATATAGGTAGGATAGGAAAAAGAGGTACTCACAATTTTGAGTCACAAACTGTCCAGGCCGAAGATGGATCCTTTCTTCCAAATTACAAGGTTTTAAGGTATGTGCGTGTGGTCAGGCTCAACTGCACGATTTTGTCGGAGCGATACGATTGGTTTACGGACACTTGCGTGCACGACGATAGGTAGAAGAAGTCGGTAGGAAATTAGACGGAGGGGGGGGGGATTCAGGGATGGAACATTATAACATCGATTCACAATACCATAAAGGGGTGCAAACAATCATAAAAAAGATATCACAAAAATTTAAAATTTAATTAATTTTTTTACTAATATTGATGAAATTTTGTTCACGGGAAGTATAAGTAATTACATTTTTCATAGGCTATAACAATTGCCAATATAACTTCAAGAATTCGTAAAAAAGATGTAGAAAAAAAATTTAAATTTCCATTAATTTTCGGCAGATTCTGATAATTTTTTTTAGACGGGTAGCATACGTCATATGATAATAAATTGAGAGGTTATAATAATCGTCAATAATACATTAGAAATCGTAGAATAGAATAATCATTTTTTAACAATTTTGATGAAAATTGTAGACGGGAAATACATGCCATTTTTTAATTGATACGGCATATGAATTGTCAACAATATGAATAAAAATAAAATTACGAGATGTAAATAAACTACTCCGTAGTAACAAACGCGTGCGGAGCCGTGGGCACACCGCTTGTTATAAATGTTTGTAAGGAGTGAGGGTCGTAACTCACTTATCAACCTAGCACCCGACCAGCACCGACCTCCTCGTTCAAAGTTCACTTGTTGTCTCGCGTGTCAACAACGAATTGACGAGTAGTTAGTGAATAATTTTCTTCGGGGTGAACATGGTGTCTCGCAGCTCGCGCCGTCTGTGCCGCTCCAACGACGCATTGTCTTGGCGTTGACAACTCACGGTGCACTTGCCGTCCGCATATGTACTGCTTGCGTGCGAGTCGATACGGTGACGTTATGGAGTTGACAAATGAGTGCATATATATGGAACTCCATACAAAGAAATCTCAACGGCACGAGGCGATGCGGTGCTGGTGCCGGGTTGATAGGTGAGTGACGACCTTAAATCTGTGAAATTATTGATCCGATTCTAAAGATGGTGTTGCTAGAAAGACATTAACCCTGAATGATATAAATCGTATATTGTAAATGCGAACGAAGTCACGGATTTTTGCTAGTTAATATACTTTTATATATTTTCAATATAAAACTTGGTAAACCGAAATATAAATTAAAAAGTGAACAGGTATTAAAAAGTCAGGTAATTAAAAAAAAAATCATAAATTGTCCTTACCTAATTGCTCGCTTACAGCGCTACCTATCACATTCTAACATAGCTATGAACCATTGTGTTGATATAACTATCGGCGTAGATTAGAGGGGCCAGGGTGGGTACTGGGCACCCTAAAAAAATCGACAGTATTGATGGAATATACCTATCGCTTTTATTCCTTTTATGTTGAGAAATAAAAAAATATTTGGCTTATAGTGGCTGATCAGATGGCTTGTTGGCCCCATAGGAAAATTCTAATGGACATAACAAATATCAATAATAATAAATTTTCAAGTCTTAAAATCTAATTTTACGATTCTACAATATATTTTCGTACTCAACGCAGGGCTTGGCAACATCAAAAAAATACCTACCACCATGGTGATTGAAAAAAATCCTAAAATTTTCGTGCCGAAGACATTCCACCAAAATATGATATACTTCATCAACCAAACCATTAAATGTAATTTTTTTTTAATGGAATGTGTTCTGAGCGAATTCGTAGAGCTACTACTATCCCGTTAGAACTATTTAATATTGTTTGATCAATCTAGGTACCAGTTCCATATATGCAGTTGCAGTTATATCCGTAATCCGTAATTTCAATGAATGAATGGTAAAAAGAACGTATTCTTTGTAATGTTGAGCAGGCGTTGGGTGTGGCGTGAAAGCGTACAAGTGCAACACGTGAGCTCGCGGCAGTTGTTGCTCACGAGGCTTGCTCACGATGCGCCCACGCTCACTGTCACTACGAAGCATGCTCCGGATATATTCAGTGTCAGATTCATAGGTAACTAAATATTTTCAGTTGCCAATCTTGCAATAACAATAAATATTGCTTAGAAACTGCAATCATTTTGTCACTTTAATTTTTTTTTGTCACTTGCAGCGTTAACCGCAATCTCACTTGCTGTTAAGTGATGATGTGGCCTAAGACAATAACAAGCTAAGCCTAGAAGGACTGGTTTTCAAATGCACATCTATTAGATGCTTGGTGACAGTTTTAACTTAAACATAGTAGGGCATTAAAATGTCCTATCAACATGCTACGGTTTCATTAAGATATTTTCCTTCACCGAGAGCTCAGGCTCATTGCAGAATTGATGCAGAACCAGAAGCGGTGTCTGAACATGCTATCACTGAGCTGTGAACCTTTTAAACCGCTGATATTATTTATCTTATAAAATGTAATATACAAACGTATTAAGGATCTTTTTTTATAAAATTAATTACAGAATTAATAATGAAGAATTCAGACAAAATAAAATAACCACAAACACTTTTTAACTAAATATATAAGGACGTAACGTTTTAAGTTTACCGTTATTAAAACAGATTCGTAACCAATCTGTAGACAGCTAACTAGACTGAATTAATAAGAGATTGTATTTTACTTTTATATTTAAGTTCTTCTTCTTCTTATTTCATCTAATTGGGGTCGGCACAACATGTTAACCTCTTTTAATCTTCTCTATCAGCTGTTATCTCGGTATTCACACCAATTATACGCATATCATTCCTCACACAGTGATCCATATCTTGTTCGGTCTTCCTCCACTTCTATGTCCATCTGCTTTGACACATAACACTCTTCTAGTTAAATAATTTTCATCCCTCTTCGTAACATGCTCCAGGCTATCAGGCTATCCTACTCTATAACTTCTCTGTCACTGGTACTATTTTCATACTTCCTCTGATAATATTTAGTTTACCTAATCTAAATATGTATATATAAAAGGAAACCGTGACTGACTGACTGATCTATCAACACACAGCTCAAACCACAGAACGGATTGGGCTGAAATTTGGCACACAAATAGTTTTTATGGCGTAGACATCCACTAAGAACGATTTTTTTTTAATTCAACCTCTGTTTCAGGGGGGTTACTATCCAAAGTTTTAACACGAGTAAAACAGTGAGGCACAGCTAGTAGTTTATATTTAGTTAATAATTAAGTAGCTTATTATTAGCGATTCAATTTACATTTTAGGAAATGACTGGTATGCTGTATGTCGCACTAATAGCACATTGATATTGTGCGACATTGCTCGAGGATTGACCAGTGAGGTAAATATAGTAACTTATTTGTAACTTTTTATTTTTTTAGTCTCTTGTAGATTTTCTATTGCGCTTATCCAAAATAAGCCACACAGACTATTGGATTAACGATGATAATGTTTAAATATTTAAATTAAATAAGTCGTTATAGGCAGTTGATATTTTATAAAGCTTTCCTAAGGAAAGGTTTTGCATATTCTCTTCATGCCATTGTTTAATTTAAATGAAATGAAGTTAAACTTAGTATGAAACGAGCTTAATGAACCCTCAGCTATGCGTCGATGAATTCTGAAGGTTGTGAAGATATCTTTGCAGTAGTTTCAGAGGGATATATGAATAATATTTATGTTATGGCTATAGATTCCTTGGAACGGAAGCGGAGAGCGAGTGTATGCAGCCGTTGGAGGAGCATGTTTGATCCATCGAGCCGGTGAATTAAGCGTCGTTGAATATGGACTTGATAAAGTTTTGCATACAGTAAGTGATTATAATAAGTCAGTATAAAACACTTTGTATACTTGAGTCAGATTGAATAAAGAATGTTTACTGAAAAAACCTAGCATCCAATTGCAGGCAGATATCGACAACCCTTTTCCGTCAGACGTCATTATATTTAGAAAGATAGTTAAAATTAGTTAAATTGTAATAAACCGTTTAGGATATATGAGTTTCGCTGATGTTATTTATTTTGTACGGATTAATTAATTAAAATTGAATAGATTTTTTCGGATTTTCGACATTATTACTTATAATATTCAATATGCCTAATTGATTACAGTAAAATGTGCTATAATTATAATCGATAATAAATGATTGTTAGGTAAATAGCAATAATAAAGTTAATAAAATAAAATCTCTTTTTAACCGACTTCAAAAAAAGAGGTTATCAATTCGAATGTTCATTTTTTTTTAGATGTTCAGCCGTGACTTCTTTGTTTATGCAACGATTTGGATAATTCTTATTTCGTTGGAAAGGGGATACTTACCTCAAGAGTGGTTCTATTTTAATTTCATTGGCATTGGACTTTCAACTTCGATAATATGACAAGGAATTTCTCAAAATCATTAAAGTTGGTTTTCTTTTTTGTTAAAATCTGTCTTGTAAGATAGTTGTGATGACCAAAAAACTGTTTGTTTTCATATTGCTTAACTATGACAGGGATATTCTAAATTTCAAAATATTGGACTATTCACATGGACTAATATATTACTTTTAAATCAATGATTACTCAATATAATTTAATATGTTGCTGCCGATCTGATGTAGGCTGCAATCGCAGTGGTCGAAATCAGTTAGGAGCTCATCGTTACTGATCTGTGTAATGATTTATTTAATAATTAGAAAGTTTAAACATAATCGTTCGCCATTAAGTGCAAGCAAATATGTATTTAGGTGCGCACAGAACGTGTGAATCCGCACGTAATAAGCATTCGCATCAACGAAGGCGGCGTTCAACAAGCAGGAGATCGTAAATTCCTCGCGTATTTACTCGACAGGCAGACCATCGCCGCTGTCGACCTCTCCACAGGTTAGTATATTTTGTTTAACAATACAATTTTTAGCTTTTTACCGGACTGCCAAATAGAAGGGGTTTTAAATTGTATGTTTCAATTTTAATATTACATATTACTATAAAATTTTAAAGAAAATAATGCCTAAAACGGGAAATTTTTGTATTTATAATTCACATAGCGACAGAAAAAGGTCTGTAGACAAATATACGCATTGTTGCAATAGTGACCTACGGGTTAGAACCGATGTAGCTTTTGAATACGTTAGAACTAGCACATACATTATCTGTTGTAGTGCACGCACTTTTATGTTGGGAGAGGTTTGCAAAATGTTTTGGCACAAGTAGTGTTTTAATAAATATTTCTCTGAAATGAATGCGTGATCATGTTTTGCTACGGTGCAAGTTGTATTCTTGATTACAGTTATATTATGTTGTTTCATAGTAGAATGTTTGTCGTAACACGCAGGAGTTCAGCTCGGTCAGTGGTGGCATGAAGCTCGTGTGGACTGGCTCGAGTTGAATGAGAGTGGACAACTTTTATTGCTACGAGATACGCGTCGCAGACTTGCTTTATTACGTCTACCTTCTGGTGATAAAGTAAGGATGTAGTTTAAATTGAATTATCTTCTATTTTCTTCGTGTTAGTCTTGTATGTTCTTTTAAAATCATCTTTATGTAGGCTCGCTTCTTATAGGCGAGTTGCTTAATATAAAATCAACAACAAATATATTTTAATCAATGTAGACTAAGAAGACACTTATGAACGTCAAAACACCACCGGTTCGGAAAACATCCCAATCATTGAGAAGGGCCAGCAGAAACTCGAACGGGTTTATCCGTTTTTTTATTGTATAAATAATGTTTACAGTCAAGTAATAGTTATAATATCCTATAGATGCACAGAGAAGGAGTCACTTCCAGACATCACTATCATTCACATAATGATATACGCCATGTTAACTTTTTGACAATGAAACCGGCTTGACATGGTCTTTGAACTAATTATCCAGCAAATCAGTAATGTGCAGTTATTTATGAACGAGTAATTTATGTTTATTTCTAGAATTGAAATTATGCCGGTCATTTACAAAATCTAGCTACATAGTCAAAGTTTTTACGAACATACATTAAATTATTAAGGATGTATTGGGAGGCCAAAGTTAAGGTATTAAATTACTTCTAAAGAATAGATAATGCTTGAATTTGAAAATTCACATATTGCCTATAAACTGAGTGCTACGCGAGTGACCTATTTTAAGTGTTTGATATATATACTCACGTGTTACTCTTATAATATTATGTTCGATCTTAGAAATAATTTGTTGAACATTGTGTGTAAATGTTTTAAACTGTCAGAATAAATATAGTATATTATTCACAGGAGATAATAGCGAGCGGTGTTGGTTTCGTGCAGTGGGTCGAGAACTGCGATGCCGTTGTAGCTCAAACTCCGACTCACCTTCTGGTTTGGTAAGTGAAGCTGTGATTATTCCTTATGACTTCTGTTTACCCTGAGTATACCTACCTTTAGATGATGCTTTAAGACCTGTCGTGTTTGATATCTGTGCCTAAGTATTTTATAATTAAAATCAAAGAAGGTTAAATCACTATGCTATTACAAATGGTTATACATACCCTAATCTTGTCACTCCATAACTAAAACTAAGTACACGTCAAAAATTATCTTTTTCAGGAAATCATTTAGAAGTAATTTAAATATTTTAAGAGTATTTATACTTATCACCTGCAAGACTTAGATAAATTTACAGATTATTCATAGAAAAAGAGTTATTGATATTGTCTTAGAGTAAGACATTTAAAAAATACCACCTATTTGTTCTTGGGATCTCGCAGGTACAGTGCTTGGGATCCTAGCAGCGTAGAGATGTTAGAGTGTGGCAACGGGATAGCAGTGGAAGTAGCTGCGCGTCGTGTGGTTTTGAATGGAACCCACGTCTCTCATATTCAGCTGGATGAACACCGACTGGCATTTAGTTTGTATTAAATATTAATACTATAGACATACCGCGAGCCGATATGTACACATAAAATCGAACTATTCCCATAAAAATATTAAGTTTGGTATATTATTAAAAACATAAAAAAGTACACTGGCTGATATTCTTGTTAATGTTTGTAGCAGTGCAAAGATATGTTAAAATCTTGAAGTTCCGGTTTTCGCAAGTCATATAGGACAGTTATAACAGTGCAACTTAATAATGTTTAAATTGGTTCATTTATAATTTCTAAAATTTTCACATAAAATGACTTTGAATTTATTATCTTTAACTATTGAGTATTGAATTCCTCAAATCACCAATATTAAATTATTCAAAATCATGATATAAAATAATTAATGATTGGATTTTAGACAACGCTTTACGCAGTGGTGATTTGACTGGATGCGCACGATATTTGGACGGTGTTGGTATTAATGCCGATGTGGGATCTCTATGGCGACAACTTGCTGAACAAGCTTTACAAAATGACAACGTACAAGTTAATATCACTTTTAATATTTCAATGAAATCCTCTTTGTACAAATGTTTACTTGTGTCTCAGTACCATATACACAATATCAACAGACGAGATTTAAAATACTTTTCGATATGCTCTACCAAAGTAAAATTTGTGACCATCATTGCTAAAATATCTAAGATCATTGAATACAATGATAATAAATAATCTGATAACAGCAAAAATATTAATTACAGCTTGCGGCGAAGTGTTATCGTGAGGTGGGTGATGAAGCTCGAACATTTTATTTGGACAAAATTGTGGCATTGGCTACTGCTGAAGGGGATGGAGACGTGACAGCAGGTATTTTGAATTCTTATTCAATTCTTGCAACAGAAGAGCAACGTCTGGTCAATATGTTAGTGTTTGGTTACTAAATTTCAAAGTTGTAGTTCCAACAAAATTTTTGCTTCGTTCGCTCTGTCAGTGCATAGGGCGGTACTTGTCTTGTACTACTTACCTTGTTGTACAATTGAAACCTAGGTATGTCAAAATAAGAATCAAATTTAAGAAGAATGCACTAGAAGTACGTGCTCATCGATCCATGTGTAGTATAATGGTAATATATTACCTAACAGTTCGTATTAGGAGTTAAACAATACGTGGAATATCTATACTTCCAGTTGCTCTTGATGAACATTTGTTCCCAATATAATGTTTCAATGTTAATATTAGTTGGTTTGGATCATATCATGAGTCAATAAAGGATGATGAAAAAAATATATTCAATGCGAACATGTGTGGAAGTAGAAGCCGGACACTGGGGATGAATGAGGATGACTTATGTGGATGAAGTAGAAAAAGTTTTACCTTAGTAAAATTGAGAAGCATTCAGAATTGGTGTGGTTGCATGTGATTTAATGAATATGAAAGCAGCGTAGGAGAAATTGTAAGACTAGAGAAAAGTAGCGCTTCATTCTTTCAACCTACACTAGTGTAGGTAGTAGGTACAAGCAATAATTATCTCGTGAGAGCTTTGCAAAGCTGTTTCTTCAAGTGAGATGTTCCATTGCGACAAACCACTGTTTGTAGATGCTACTTTTTAGTATTATTAAGATTTAAATTGTTAAGTGGTCCATAAAATACTAGAAAAAAAAAACTGTAAAAAAATTGTTGATAACTTATTCTACTTTTTTCCCTTATTGAGTTGTAATGTCTTCCGGTTCGGTTTATGAAAACTTTTCTTTCAGGTTTAAACAGTGCTGTAACCCGAGCTCATTTATTTATATTTATGGGAGATCTTCCTGCAGCAGAAGATTGCTATGTGAAGCGAGCTAAACGACCAGAGCTAGCGGTTGAAATGTACAAGCAATTTAACAGATGGACAGAAGCCATTGCTCTTGCAGAGAAAACTGATCGATCACTAATTACTGTTTTAAAGCAGCAACACATGGACTATTTGGTTTCTACTGGTATGTTTTTGTTTAATTATGTGTTAAGTACTAATGTTTAGCATAGAAATGTCATAACTAAAAAGTTAAATATATACCTACCTATCACGATTATTTTCTACAAAGGTATTATGAAGCAATCAAATTAATGATATGTTAATTTGTGGACAATATAATATTATTGATAAGCTTAGTTTGGTATTTATAATCTAGGATATATATAAACATGAAAATCAAAGTCAAATAAAGATTAAAATCAATGCTATAGCAAATGAAAATAATATTGCGTACCTGACCGGCAGTGTGCATTGTGCATGTTGTTTTTGTAAGCGTTGGCGTCGATAACTGTAGAAGTAGATGCTTAAATATGAAATTGACGAGTACTCTTTATTAAGTAATTACTCTTTAGTAAGTTCATCTCTCAGGTTACATTTACAACCCATTAAGAATTCTAAAAATATTCGAGTCTGTTCAATATTTTAGTAATTGTAGATATATCGTATTATTCATAGAATATTTACATTAATTTCTATTTCAAGGAGTAAAATTTTTTTATTGTAATTTATTGACAACTAGCTGTGCCCGCGGCCGCACTTGCGTGGACTACATAATGCCGTTGATCGAACCGTGCTACCCCCGCTTCCGGATATTTTAAAGACAAAAATGCTTATTGTGGGTGAGCCTCAGAAGATAGATACAAGGTGTCCAGAAAAGGTATCGGGTATTTGTAAGTTCAATGAAACAAAAATTATTTGTATGCAATAAAAAAGTTTATTGTTTATTATTAGCATATGAATTGGAGAATTATTTGGAAAAGATGATGTTATCCAAATGATGACCGTTACGTTGCTGGCACTCTTCTAAACGGAAACGAAGATTGGCGATAACACGTTGACACATAGCTATCGATATTGCTGCCATTTCTGACCTGATGGTTTGCTTTAACTGGGTTAGATTCGTCGGATTGTTTTGATAAACCTTACTTTTAAGGTATCCCCATGCAAAATAGTCAATCGGGCTAAGGTCGGGGCTTCTGGGAGGCCAGTTGATGTTACCCCTTCGCGAAATGACTTTATTAGGGAATAATTCGTTAACAACTTCCATTGAGTCATTTGAGGTATGGCAAGTGGCCCCATCTTGCTGGAACCACGTTCTTGAGTTGAAACCTGCAAACTCCTGCAACTCTGGGACCAAAAAATTTCGCAACATATCGCAATAACGGTCACTATTCACATTAATTGCTCGGCCTCGTTGATCTTCATGAAAATAAGGACCAATTATGCCTTTAGCAGACATAGCGGCCCAAACGACCTTTGAGCTATGCAGGGGTCATTCATGCTTTCGTCTCGGATTCTCCACTGCCCAGTACCGACAATTCTGCTTATTAACATGACCATTCAGGTGAAAATTTGCTTCGTCACTGAACAGTATGTTGTTAAAGTCGTTAAATCGCTGCAGCATTTCGTTCGCAAAATTCAGTCGATTAGCATAGTCCGTATCCTTCAATTCTTGAACCAATTGAATTTTATAGGCTTTTAGATGTAAGTCTTTCTTTAAAATCGAATGTAAAGACGATTTTTTGATGTTCAACGCTTGGCTTCGCTTTCGGATGGATAAAGACGGATTTTGACGAACCGACGCCTCAACTTCTTCAATTGTTTCTTCATCGCGAACTGAACGAGGACGACCAGAGTTTTTAATTTTAACTGTCGCACCTGTATTCTCGAACATCCTGATCCATTTCCTAATGCTATCGTCACTTGGCGCGTGGCGTGTACGATATTCCGTACGATAGAGACGTTGAGCAGTCACTATTGAATCACCATTACGATAATACGCTCGTACGCAAAATGCGCGATGCGTCCCCGAGTACTGTTCCATCGTGACTAAAACTCCACAAAATGGCGGACGCCACGAACCCCTCCCCGCACCCTTTAGACGCCCCGTTTCGAATATGGCGCGAAAACAAATACCCGATACCCTTTCTGGACACTTGTATAATATGATTTAGCTAACCTTTATGTATGGCCTAAGTTACTCATTATAACATCAGCTATCTGCCAGTAAAAGTCCAGTCAAAATCGGTACATCTGTGTCGGAGATTACTCGAAGCAAACAGACAGACAAAAAATTTAGAAATTAGTTTTTTGTTAAAAATACCGTAGTAATTAATACTTTCATAGGCATTTAGTAAAAATATGTTACTTTAACAATGCAAACAGGCACTTCTATTGTATTTATTTAAGAAACAAGATTTATTAAGATAGAAATTCCTTAACAAAATAAGTAATAAATTGTACTGTAAATGTATTAAAGAACATAATTACATTCGTCTAGCTATAATTAAATGAACTGCTATGAACTTGGGACACGTTCATCTTAGCTCTTTTATCAGTGACAATGATTACCCAGAACGTCCTTTTTACCGAACTTTTCACGTTTATGGTTTTGTTGGGATATCATTATTTGTTCAAAAGCTGCACAACGCCATCTGTTGTACAGTGGATGGAAACGTTGTTAGCAAAATTAAAAATGATTGGTATTTTATAAAATTATGAACAATAAGATGAGGGCGTGGTGTATCCGAAACCTTTTTCGTTCCTTCTTACACTTTCTTATAACATGAACAACTATTAAGTACTAGGTGTTCTCGCAATATTCATCGAAGAAGAAGTGATATTTATTAATAACTTATAGGAACACAAATATTGCGAGCGAGTTAAGAATGCTAATGTTCTAAATTAATTCATACTCAGGTAAAGTCAATATTTTTGTATAATAGGTCGGGTAGGGGAGATAGGTGCTTCGTTGGTATCAGCAGGAGACTTGCAGGGAGCCGTGCGTGTGTGGCTGAAAGGAGGTCGTGCTCGCAGAGCCGCTAGCTTGTTACAGCTTCATCCGCAACTACTCAGAGACACTGAGTTAGTTGACGCAGTGCACGCGCAGCTTTTACAGGTAAGATAATAAACCCCCAATATAATCCCAAATGAAGGTATTCTCTGGAGTCCAGAGTCTGGACTTATAAATGACAATTTTCTTATTAAAAATAACATTTATATTTTACCTATAGGAAGAGTGGTGGGAATTAGCAGGCGAACTGTCAGAGCGAATGAACGATATTAGAGCAGCTGTGGAATATTATGCCAAAGGAAATAACTTTGCGAGAGCAGTTCAACTTGCTAGAGAGGTAAGTAATATACGTGTAAAGTTTAACTAGGGGCTGTACTATTATTACTTATTCCGTAGTAGTAGTTTCCCTGATTTCTCATCAGTAAACATGAATATACTTACATTTTTAAAAATGATTACAAATTATTATGTTAAATGGGGTGTAAGGGGAGTCGATTTACATCTTCACCACTGAGACGCCCAAGCCAATCTCACCTGCACGTGCTGCATCTTGCTGAGTAACGAAAGAGGAAATGGCGATAGCGGGGTGGTAGAGCTGTTTTGCCCGACTGGGTCGCGACCACCATGCACGTGGAGAAAAGTCCATCATAGTGACTCCCTTTTGCGTGTTGCGTTTCGGGATCAGCCTGTGCATATCTAGTTAAATTAACGCAGACCGGCATGACAGCGGTGACCGTTGTGCATTACGATCTCTTTGTTGTCGCCGTTGTGTGAGAATTGTACTGTGCTTCCCATCAGGGACGATACCGTTAATTTGCCGTGCTCCTATAAAAAAATATTTGAGAACTTCTACTGTGTGATTTTGCCAATGGCAGATTTCTCATTGGGAATATTTTATCGTCATCTATATAGGATGATAATCATAAAATAATAATAATACGTTGGTTAATATCTGGTACAAAAAAAATGTATTAAAAGAGAACTTTGTATAAGTACATGTCGATAGTGTTTTTTTATATATTTTAGTAGTATATTCCACGATTAAGCTATTTAGTAGTATTTTTAGTATTTCGATTGTGGTTTAATTTCCGAGTTATTTATAAATATTAATTCAAACATTTTATTTTCGTGATATCCATAAGCACTGGATTTAGGTAGCAATAAAGATTACAATGACAGTTTTTTTTAAATTTTACATTTTGATTTATTTTTCCATCGCTGGTCATGTTAAAGAATGGCATTGTTTTTTTTATTCTTTAGCGTTATGACCACAATCTTATCTGATGTTAAGTGACGATATAGCCCAAAATGGTGACAAGCTAAGCCTAGTGTGGGCACTGGCTTTTTAAGTGCGCTGCCGGAAGACACCTGATTTTCAACTTGAGGGTGGTAGCTAATTAGGCAGGCATATCTGCAACGAAAATACCTTACGACCAAGCCACAATTTAATTACGATGTTTTCCTTCAACGAAAGTTTAGGCTCATTGTAGATATTCGAACTTACGGCGATCGTCACAGAGTCCGTACACGCTACCAACATATAATGGCTAACGATAATAGTTCCGTGGTGAATGTTGTAAGCTGAATGGTAGCGCGCTTGGAATCTACGTCAAAAACTCCAGAATCAATAACTAAAGGGAGTTTGAATTTTCAGCCAAAAAAACCTGAAAACTTTTAGTATTCCGTTGTCAGCACGAGAGAACCAGTCCCTTTTCTAGTTTTAGCATATTACCATTTATAACTGCATCGATTATCACCTAAGATCAAGTGAGTTCATGGTAAAACAGTAGTTTGTGTGAAAAGTAACATAATGGAATTTTGGGTATAGAGTTGTCCGGGCGAAGTGACTAGGTTGGAAGGTGCTTGGGGTGCGTGGCTAGCGAGTTCGCGTCAGCCTGGAGCGGCGGTACCGCATCTCATAGAGGCGGGAGAGACACGAGCCGCACTCACTGCTGCAATATCTGCGCACCACTACAGGAAAGCTCTGCAAATTGTACAGGTTATGAACTGAACTGATAAATATTTACGGATACTAACTATTGATTACCTGGATGTTTTTCATTCGGTGTAAATATTTTATGTTCCATCATCACTTATTTATTTAAAAGGGTTTATATAAAAAACAAACATCGTTACAGTTTAAAAAATAAATAGGTAAGTAATCGTTTTTAGCGTGCTTAGTGGATAGCGTATCTAAGTTAGTTGATTGTCATTAAACACAAATTTACATACTTATAATAGATAATACAAGTTAATTTTTCTAGAAACTTCATCCAAATTGATGCAGTAGGTAATGTTTTTGAAATGTTTACCTTAGTAAACATACAATAGTGCAAAAATCCAAAAATTATCCCAGCGCATTCTATTATATTTAATTAATTTATCTCTCAGTTTTCTGATCAATTTTTGGTACTTATTTTTAAATTTAGGTACGGATACGCAAAGTTTGCAGATTTATTAAAAACTAAATATAAAGGATTATTTCAAAACACCTTTACAGGCTATTGATGATAAGGAGTCGATTCAAGAACAATGCACACAACTTGGCGATCATTTCATATCAACACAAGTAAGGATTATTTAATTTGTTTTACGTTGTAGTTACAATAACCATTGAAATGATGCAATTAAAAGATTTTTTTAGGAATGGGAGACAGCAGAGCGATTATTTATATCGTGCGGTATACCCGAGCGTTGTGTACGAGCTTATAACGCAGCTGGTCGGGTAGCGGAGGGATTGAAACTAGCCACCTCCCAACTCACCGAGCAAGAGACTAGGGATATTTACATGCCGCTCGCAAACCAGCTTCGGAATGAAAAGCAGTTTAGGAAGGCTGAACAAATCTACATCGGTCTCGGCGAGCCGGACGAAGCCATCTCTATGTATAAGGTTTAATTAATATCTGTTACAAGTAGCTTTTAAATCTTCAATTGCTTCTATCGGTTTTTTTTTCATTATACGATTTTTTTATCGTTAAAAGTTTTATCGCTGTGTCCACAATCTCACTTGATTTTTAAGTGGCACAATGTGGTCCAAGATTGTAGCACGCTAAGCCTAGTGGAAGATCGATTCCCAAGTGCAGCTGCCGGAAAACACCTGTTGGTGTTTGGCGACAGATTTTCAACTTGAGGGTGGTAGCTAGGCCAAGTGGACATTATAAAAAGCCCTACCACCATACTATGGTTTTATCACGATATTTTCCTTCACCGAATCCTCAGGCTCAGGGTTTGTACTCACGTTGATCTACGCGGTCTCCGTAAACGCGACCACTGAACTATCATTGCTTCAAGTACCTATATTGTTTATGATAAATTTAGTTACAATATAACTTCAAACAAATATAAAAACCAAATTTACCAGACAATTTTCCAGCCATAAAATTCTAATGCCATCTATAGAGTTAAGTTATCTACTGTTCAGGAAGCATCACAATACGAAGCCATGTTGCGATTGGTCGCCGTTCACCGAGAGTCACTACTGGAGGCTACTCGACGTCACGTCGCACAGGCCTTACACGCTTCGGGTGATCTGAGAGCTGCAGAAAATTACTACATACAAGCGAGTAAGTACATTATAATAGATGGTACTGTGTATAATATTATATTAATTATTATTTTGACGAGGTAAAAAAATTAAGCTATTGTAAATACATTTTAAAGACTTCCAAGGCAGAACTAACATAAGTAATTTATTTACGTAGAGTTACTTATATATACCTAAACAGATTTATATACTAGGAGTTTTTGGCGGAATCTTGAGCTGTCATGTGATAATGTTTTTATTTTAATTTATAAACTTACGTTATATGCCTCTATATTATGCAATAGTGCTGATGTATTGTGTGATATACTTTAGTAGTGTGCATGTGACGTAATAATAAAAACTCTGGTCAGTTCTATCAAGAAAGCTACCATCTATGTAGTTAGAATGCTCTAGCGATCTATTATCTTGTTTGAACTTTGAAGATTAGAAATATCTTAAATGCATGTGACATTGGACGAATTGTGCACACGTTGGCAGTAAAATAAGAAGTTTTGCCAATCAATTAAGAAGGTAATCTGAGTAATATTTGTAAGGTGACTGGAAAAGTGCGATCCAGATGTACCGGTCGGCGGGACAGTGGGAGTCAGCGGAGCGCGTTGCTCGAACTCATGCGCCTACCAACGTACAACAACAGGTCTTACTAAATATATTATATTACTAGCTGTGTCCCACGGTTTCACCCGTGTTAAATTTATACGACAAACATCGACAACGCACCCGTGTAGGCAATATTTTATACTTTGTGTAAAACTATCGACATTTTTATGAGAAATAAATTATTTTTTCAAATTATAATATGACCTATCTATGTCACTCGCTGTTACTGAAGCTTATTATTGGTAAAAGACTTTTTTAAATCGGTCCAGTAGTTTTTGAGCTTATCCATTACAAATTAAAAAACAAACTAAAAAAGAAATATTTCTTCTTATAATATTGGTGTAGATTATCTATTATTAATAAAATATTGTTGCGTTGTTGTTGTTGTCTGCAAAATATTAGAATTTTGTAACTTAAATTATTGGAAAACATCGAGACCTTGGATTGAGTAAGGTAAAACGATATTATTGCATCTGTTACGGATTGTGTTTTCTGCGCACTTAAGCGTAGACAGAACTACAAAAACATGTATTTAAGCATCATTTTTGCCATATTATGCTTACAAGGTTTTTGTTGCAAGTGCGACAATTGAATAAGTGCTGAAAATGTGATATACGCAGCACTGGCTTCCCAGTACCCCGAGTTAAATGTTACTAGCCCTTACTTGCTTTCTATTCACAGCCATTGGTGTTTATTGGCGTATTTGTATAGACGTATATATTGGCGTCGTAAGCTACATGCACTAGGGAGAGGGAGCAGAACTTATCTCTATTTAAAGTGAGCTGATGTAGAAATAGCACCTAAAAAAAGGTCGCCCGCCTCGGAATCCAATACATATTTTACTTCTCTATTAGGTTGTGAGGCTTAATATATCAGGAAAGTATAAAAATAGCACTAGTCACAGATAAGTTGAGGGTAATACGACGTTAGCGTGGTATTGACATGTTTTGAGGAGGGATGAAAGTTATATTACTAGAAAAGCTGAGAGTATGAAGATAGACTGATATAATAGTAGAGGAAGACAGGAGAAGACATGGATGGATTGTGTGAGGAATTATTTATAATGTGTATAAAAGGTGTGAATACTGACAAGATTGGAAGATGAAATTTACAGCACAGACCCTACTTAAATGGGAAAAGGGTAAGAAGTATATGCGAGGTTGGTAGCATTTAATTTTTGAAGCAGAAAGAGATAATTTTTTGAAATTATTTATATACATTAAGCCAATGATTGTCAAATTTTTTTTTTATGTGGCGGTTTTAATTTTTTATCGATTAATTCCTGAGTCAAGGCGTCCACATACGGGTGACTCCCTTTAGCCCTGACGTCTAGGGTTAACGTTCGGGTTGCAGCAGCCTAAAGCTGGCCCCGGATATACGAAAATATAGTATGATACTATGTTATACTTTAAGGGTGGTAATGTTATTGAGAGGTGTTACTACACCTAAGTTTATTACACGTAGTAAGGTTTGATTTTATGGAATTACAAAGGTGGCACTCCAGTGGGCGGCCGCTTTGGGTGGAGCGCCAGGCGCCAGACTATTAGCAGCACGGGGCCTTGCAGCTCTCGGTGCACGCTGGGCATTACAGGCTCAAAGGTTATGATATTATTCATTAGTATTATTTAATATATAATCATTATGTAGTACAAACGCATAGTAATGACCTACTATTATCATCTCATCTTAAAATGTGAGTAATATCCAGAATTTTCCTATTTTAATTAGGGATATTTATAAAATCTTATAACAATATCTCAATATTAAGAAACGATAGCAGTGACTCAACAAAACTAAAACCTATATATAAATGTCTTAGCACCACAGCTGAAACCACGCTGACCACTTGTTAACCGTTCGCGTTGGAACAGATAAGGTATGTTTTTAGTGCGACCAATTAAAAATACTTAATTATTGTAAAAGTATTTCTCTGCTGTTTTATAAGATTTAAACTTGCCAAGCATTAGTTAATCCATTCAATAGTTTTCAATAGAAGTATTTTCTTAATGTGTTGGATGGTTAAATAGGTATCTTTTTAGTTTTTCAAAAAAGTCTGCTGGGGCACATTGATATGTGTCAATTGCGTCTAAATAAACGATATGAATGTGATTAATTTGGTAAATACACAAGAAGTATTCTTTGTGGACATTCATACTAGTGTATTTAATGATGCTGCTAAAAATTGTGGAGAAAATGAAATATTCCCAACTGAAACCAAACCTATAACTAAAGAAATCCCTAGATCTAATAACTTGTTCCAATTGTGGAAGAAAATTCAAACGTTGATTTTGCAGCTGTATACCTGTGGTTTTGCAGAAAATCATTTTTCAAAGTGAACATCTCGAACTTTGTTCTTAAATACTTTTTGAATTAATTTAAGTGCACATAATGTGCACTAATATGTTCAACCACACATCGTTGGTAAGAGTGCCAGTATAAATTGAGGTCTTATTAGGAACTTGTTATTACTGAAGAGAGATCATCTTATGACTGGAACTGTCGCCATTAATGCAAGTTTGATTGTCAATAATTCATTCTTTAATAAAAAATTCCGTCCATAGTTATTATAGTTTTGTTTTTAAAAGATAAGGCTTTGAGATAAATAATTTTTATTTTATTCAAAATCAAATTATCTTTTATTCAATTTAGGCCCTAAGAAGGCACTTATGAATGTCAAAACATTACCACCGATTCAAGTTTCAGTCGTTTAAATCACTTATATTAGAGACGTTTACTGATTCACTACCACTTGTATTCGCTTGGCTTGTTCTTGATTCGGATTAAAAAGTTCGTATATTAATTATTAGCAATTTAAGCTGAGTAAAAGTCGACTAGCAGCACTGAATACAATTAAATTTCTATAATATCATTCTGAAGCACAATATTGAAGTTGTGATATAATCATGCCATAGAACGAAGATACTTAATAGTTAATGGATTGCTTTTAAAAAGACCCTACATAAATGTCATATGTGGCATGTGGCAATGTCATGGCATATGTATATCGTCTAAGGATCACCCATAATAAGCATTTTTATCTTTAAAGTAACCAGTGTATGACAACCGTGGGTGGCGGGTGGAAGCGGGGTTACTAGGTAGTTGTAGTCCATGCGAGCGGAACCGCGAGGCAAAGCTAGTCTAATCAGGAATATGAAGTTAAAAAATATGGTATGTTGGTCTGTCTGTCTGTTTGTATGTCGGGATTTAAGTCATAAACGACTTCATCGATTTTTACGAAATTTGGTACACTAGAAGTATATGCAATTCTTTAATTGATAGGCTACATGAATTGTCAATAATATGAGTAAAAATAAATAATGTTGCAAAAATTATTACTACGTAATAAATGCGTGCGTAGCCGCGGTACGCCAGTAGTATATATTATAAGGTCATAAATTATTTTTGTGTAGATGGGATATAGCGATGGAGCTGAGTGAACTCGGCGGTGGTATCACTCGTCACGAGGTCGCACGTCATGAGGCGGCTGCGTTGGCTGAGGATCACCCGGAGGAGGCGGAGGCTGCCTTCCTGCGAGCCTCGGCCCCCGAGGACGCGGTCAGACTCTGGATGGATCGAGCGGAACATACGCGAGCTCTCTCACTGGCAGAGAATCATGCGCCACATATGGTGCGCCTTTTTCATTTGTCGTTATATCGGCTCTTCATGTTGTATAAATTGTGACGCTTTTTAACGTACCTTTTGTCCAAAAATAATAATGAAATGAAATATTAGCTCTGGATTTTTCGTTATTCAAAACATCCTCTGTATACTTAATTTTATTGGCGCCAGTAGACAGTCTGATTGTATAAAGGTGTTCGCCATGCAAGTTTATTTTATTACTGAGTATCTTATTTGGACCCAAATCCTTAATATGAAAAAAATAATAAAATTACAACATTTCACTATTCATGAATGCGACATGACTAATGATTGGACGTAGTTTATTCTACATTCGGAAAAATGCACCAACGTTAATTTCAAACTTGTAAAGACCAATCAGCCACACTTTTACAGTTCGTTTCGTTTTACAGTTCCATTTCTGTTGCTAGTCGCACTTAAATTAGCTTATATAGACAATAAAAAAAAGTCTTCATTGAGTCTGTTCATGATAATATAAAGTACTTTAATATATATGGTACATACTTATTTATAGATAATTTACTTAGGTGGAAGATGTTTTAATCGAAGGAGCTCGTGCTGCAGCTGAAAGAGGCGACTTACCACAATTTGAAACACTAATGATAAGAGCAAACAGACCACAAGAAGTAGTTCAGCATTACAAAGATCTTGGTTTGTAACAATTAAATTTATTAATTAGCTATAGGAAAGCAAATGTTGCCACCAATGGCTTTTTTTTTCTAGTACCTAGTTCGGAATATTGAATGTGCTGGCCGTGATGGTAAGCACAATACAATCCAAAAACACAACGGCGAACACCGAGAGATCGAAATGTGTCGATGGTCGCAGCTGTCATATAGGCCTTCATAATAAATATCTCTTCACGTTACGCTTGAAGGACTCAAGGTCGTAAGAAGGAGATATATATTGTACTAACGGTGTGCCCGCGGCTCCGCATGCGTTTGCCCACAATATTGAATCTTCATATGCCGTATTAATTGAGGAATGACATGTACATAAAGTGTACACTTTTCATCAAAATCGGTTGAAAATTATTATTCTATTCTACGATTTGTGATGTAATAATGTGAACAATTGTGGAATGACGTATGCTTCGCGTCTGAATTTCATCAGAATCGATTGAGAATGGATACAATTTTAATTATTCAATGTCTGTTTTTCGATTTCTGAAAATAATATTAACAATTGGAATAGTTCATAAATTATTTATAATCCTCGTGTATAAAATTTCATCAAAATCGGTTATGAATTAATGAAATTTTAAATTTTAGGAAACTCTTTTTTATAGATTCCTGACAGTGATATTGAAAATTCTTATAGCCCATCATGATTCACGGAATTATGTATACTTCCCGTGTACAAATTTTAATTTTATTTATATTGTGGATATAATTTATTTTATTTATTATATTATTTTTTTATTCGATTTCTAAAAGTAATAATGAAAATGCTTATATCCTATCAATTGACCAATTTCATTCATATGGTATGCCTATCGGGAATATTTGGAAAATATTAAATGTAGGTATGGACTGAACTACAGATGTATTAATATATATATATATATGTCAGGGATTACAAAATATCCGTGGTTATTTTATTTATTTATCTGCAACACATAATAACATCATAGACAGCCGAGCTATGGATAGACTGTGACACCACATCTAAGTTGTCAGTTTTAAAAAAATGATGAAAGCTGTCAGTAGTGCGTTCGATTGAGTTTGACTCGCTTCATCTCAAGACAGCGCCCGCGCCAGGTGTGCGCACTGACTAAATAAAAACCGAAATGGCGGCTGCCTCCAGCGAACACATAGAGGCCAATCTTTTCCCATCTGCGACAGCAGCGGTGGGATCGCTTCCAAAATCACCCTGTGAGCCTACCGCAACGTCTGCTACTCAAAATCAAGGATATTTTACGTCGGAATACGAAGCTCAAGAAAATGTTCCGGCAGGATCTTCGACTTTAAGAAATGATGAACTCGGAACACCTCCGTCAGAATTATAGGCGAAATTCTTTCAAAATATGATGGCAGGCTTTCAGAACTCTAATCAGAAATCTTAAACTAGCGCCGCAGAACTAAGAAAGCTAAAGGCAAGTGAAATTTATCTACCGCCGTATGATCCTGACCAGTGTCAGTTTACTGCAGCTCAGTGGTGCGAAGAAATCGAACACCATAAGAATAACAACTCGTGGACGGACTACGAAACTAGAAATGCAGTCTTTACTCACTTACAAGGACGTGCGAAAAAGTGGGCAGCATGCTCGTACACTCTGTGCAAGACTTGGGAGGAGTTAAAGGAGCAACTTACTCGACAATTCGTTACAACAAGAAGGTTCTACGACTTGTTTCACGATATTGTGGAGTACAAGAGCGACCAGGCGCGAAGGTACATCGAGTATTCAACCAACAAGTTGGCGCTAATCGATCGACTAGGTACCGGTTGGGGTGAGTCCAACAAGATCGAAGTGGTAATCTCCGGCATAACAGACATTCAGGTACGTACAGACATGCTCAAAAATACTCCAACGAATTTTGTGGCACTTGATAGACATTTGAGTACGTACCCTAATATTAAGAATCTTAAGCGATATTTTGATAAGTAAATCGAACGATAAAACAGTTATTGTTCAATGTACTTATTGTCGTAAGCTTGGACATTCTGAATCAACTTGTTTTACGAAACAACGCGCTGACAAATCAAAAGATTTTAAAGAAACCAAATTGCAAACAAAATCTGTCAATATTTGTTCACCCTCTAACGATTCCTTGATTGAAATACGCGTCGGTGACTATATTCTACTGGCATTGATTGACAGCGGTTCAGAATGCTCGCTTAATAAAAAAGAAATCGCTGATAGTTTACCAGATAGGAAAGAGATCTCGTTTATCCGCCTCTCAGGTATTGGCTCTGTACCATGCTTTTCGTTTCGAAAAATGACAACACATGCTGAGTTTGACGGGTTCCATACTGAAGTGACGTTCGTTATTGTTGACTCACATTTATTAACTCATGACGTGATCTTAGGTAGAGAAATATTTAAAACACCTGGTTTGGTTTTCACTCTCAATAGCAATGGGGCGAAAATAGAACGCGACCTAAGTGTCAATATGTGTATTGTTCAAAACAAAACACGTGCGGAATTCGAAAACATTAATACGGATTTGACTGATCAATGTGACATTGATAGATTGAAGTCTATATTGGACAAACATAAAGATAACTTTGCTAGTGGCAATTCTAACTCGACTGTTAGTACAGGGGAAATGCAAATCAAACTTAAAAATCCTGATAAAATTGTTCAACGTCATCCATACCAGTTAGCTCCTTCTGAACGAGTTGTAATGCGTCAAATAATAGCTGACTTAGAGAGTAAAGGTATAATACGTGAAAGTTCCTCACCTTTTTCGAGTCCCGCTTTGTTAGTCAAAAAGAAAGATGGAACTGACCGACTCTGTGTAGACTACAGGGAGCTTAACTCCAATACCGTACGCGATAGCTACCCTCTACCGTTGATTTCGGAACAAATTGATTCTCTCGGGCAAGCATCTTATTTCTTGAGTTTAGGCATGGCTTCTGGGTTCCATCAAATTTTAATGTTATCCCAGAGTGATATTGAAAAAACCGCGTTTGTTACGCTCGACGGTGTGTGGGAATATTTAAAAATGCCCTTTGGCCTTTGTAACGCACCTTCCGTTTACCATAGAGCCATCAATAAGGCTCTAAAAGGACTTAAGGATAAAGTAGCACTCGTTTATATGGATGACGTCCTTGTGTACTCAAAAACAAAAGAGGAAGGGTTTCAAAATTTAGAGCAAGTGTTATCGACCTTGTCTGAGGCTGGTTTCACATTTAACTGGAAAAAGTGTACCATTCTAAAGTCTTTAGTGGAGTATCTGGGCTATGTAGTCACCCATAATAAGCATTTTTATCTTTAAAGTAACCAGTGTATGACAACCGTGGGTGGCGGGTGGAAGCGGGGTTACTAGGTAGTTGTAGTCCATGCGAGCGGAACCGCGAGGCAAAGCTAGTCTAATCAGGAATATGAAGTTAAAAAATATGGTATGTTGGTCTGTCTGTCTGTTTGTATGTCGGGATTTAAGTCATAAACGACTTCATCGATTTTTACGAAATTTGGTACACTAGAAGTATATGCAATTCTTTAATTGATAGGCTACATGAATTGTCAATAATATGAGTAAAAATAAATAATGTTGCAAAAATTATTACTACGTAATAAATGCGTGCGTAGCCGCGGTACGCCAGTAGTATATATTATAAGGTCATAAATTATTTTTGTGTAGATGGGATATAGCGATGGAGCTGAGTGAACTCGGCGGTGGTATCACTCGTCACGAGGTCGCACGTCATGAGGCGGCTGCGTTGGCTGAGGATCACCCGGAGGAGGCGGAGGCTGCCTTCCTGCGAGCCTCGGCCCCCGAGGACGCGGTCAGACTCTGGATGGATCGAGCGGAACATACGCGAGCTCTCTCACTGGCAGAGAAACATGCGCCACATATGGTGCGCCTTTTTCATTTGTCGTTATATCGGCTCTTCATGTTGTATAAATTGTGACGCTTTTTAACGTACCTTTTGTCCAAAAATAATAATGAAATGAAATATTAGCTCTGGATTTTTCGTTATTCAAAACATCCTCTGTATACTTAATTTTATTGGCGCCAGTAGACAGTCTGATTGTATAAAGGTGTTCGCCATGCAAGTTTATTTTATTACTGAGTATCTTATTTGGACCCAAATCCTTAATATGAAAAAAATAATAAAATTACAACATTTCACTATTCATGAATGCGACATGACTAATGATTGGACGTAGTTTATTCTACATTCGGAAAAATGCATCAACGTTAATTTCAAACTTGTAAAGACCAATCAGCCACACTTTTACAGTTCGTTTCGTTTTACAGTTCCATTTCTGTTGCTAGTCGCACTTAAATTAGCTTATATAGACACTAAAAAAAAGTCTTCATTGAGTCTGTTCATGATAATATAAAGTACTTTAATATATATATATATATATGGTACATACTTATTTATAGATAATTTACTTAGGTGGAAGATGTTTTAATCGAAGGAGCTCGTGCTGCAGCTGAAAGAGGCGACTTACCACAATTTGAAACACTAATGATAAGAGCAAACAGACCACAAGAAGTAGTTCAGCATTACAAAGATCTTGGTTTGTAACAATTAAATTTATTAATTAGCTATAGGAAAGCAAATGTTGCCACCAATAGCTTTTTTTTTCTAGTACCTAGCTCGGAATATTGAATGTGCTGGCCGTGATGGTAAGCACAATACAATCCAAAAACACAACGGCGAACACCGAGAGATCGAAATGTGTCGATGGTCGCAGCTGTCATATAGGCCTTCATAATAAATATCTCTTCACGTTACGCTTGAAGGACTCAAGGTCGTAAGAAGGAGATATATATTGTACTAACGGTGTGCCCGCGGCTCCGCATGCGTTTGCCCACAATATTGAATCTTCATATGCCGTATTAATTGAGGAATGACATGTACATAAAGTGTACACTTTTCATCAAAATCGGTTGAAAATTATTATTCTATTCTACGATTTGTGATGTAATAATGTGAACAATTGTGGAATGACGTATGCTTCGCGTCTGAATTTCATCAGAATCGATTGAGAATGGATACAATTTTAATTATTCAATGTCTGTTTTTCGATTTCTGAAAATAATATTGACAATTGGAATAGTTCATAAATTATTTATAATCCTCGTGTATAAAATTTCATCAAAATCGGTTATGAATTAATGAAATTTTAAATTTTAGGAAACTCTTTTTTATAGATTCCTGACAGTGATATTGAAAATTCTTATAGCCCATCATGATTCACGGAATTATGTATACTTCCCGTGTACAAATTTTAATTTTATTTATATTGTGGATATAATTTATTTTATTTATTATATTATTTTTTTATTCGATTTCTAAAAGTAATAATGAAAATGCTTATATCCTATCAATTGACCAATTTCCTTCATATGGTATGCGTATCGGGAATATTTGGAAAATATTAAATGTAGGTATGGACTGAACTACAGATGTATTAATATATATATATATATGTCAGGGATTACAAAATATCCGTGGTTATTTTATTTATTTATCTGCAACACATAATAACATCATAGACAGCCGAGCTATGGATAGACTGTGACACCACATCTAAGTTGTCAGTTTTAAAAAAATGATGAAAGCTGTCAGTAGTGCGTTCGATTGAGTTTGACTCGCTTCATCTCAAGACAGCGCCCGCGCCAGGTGTGCGCACTGACTAAATAAAAACCGAAATGGCGGCTGCCTCCAGCGAACACATAGAGGCCAATCTTTTCCCATCTGCGACAGCAGCGGTGGGATCGCTTCCAAAATCACCCTGTGAGCCTACCGCAACGTCTGCTACTCAAAATCAAGGATATTTTACGTCGGAATACGAAGCTCAAGAAAATGTTCCGGCAGGATCTTCGACTTTAAGAAATGATGAACTCGGAACACCTCCGTCAGAATTATAGGCGAAATTCTTTCAAAATATGATGGCAGGCTTTCAGAACTCTAATCAGAAATCTTAAACTAGCGCCGCAGAACTAAGAAAGCTAAAGGCAAGTGAAATTTATCTACCGCCGTATGATCCTGACCAGTGTCAGTTTACTGCAGCTCAGTGGTGCGAAGAAATCGAACACCATAAGAATAACAACTCGTGGACGGACTACGAAACTAGAAATGCAGTCTTTACTCACTTACAAGGACGTGCGAAAAAGTGGGCAGCATGCTCGTACACTCTGTGCAAGACTTGGGAGGAGTTAAAGGAGCAACTTACTCGACAATTCGTTACAACAAGAAGGTTCTACGACTTGTTTCACGATATTGTGGAGTACAAGAGCGACCAGGCGCGAAGGTACATCGAGTATTCAACCAACAAGTTGGCGCTAATCGATCGACTAGGTACCGGTTGGGGTGAGTCCAACAAGATCGAAGTGGTAATCTCCGGCATAACAGACATTCAGGTACGTACAGACATGCTCAAAAATACTCCAACGAATTTTGTGGCACTTGATAGACATTTGAGTACGTACCCTAATATTAAGAATCTTAAGCGATATTTTGATAAGTAAATCGAACGATAAAACAGTTATTGTTCAATGTACTTATTGTCGTAAGCTTGGACATTCTGAATCAACTTGTTTTACGAAACAACGCGCTGACAAATCAAAAGATTTTAAAGAAACCAAATTGCAAACAAAATCTGTCAATATTTGTTCACCCTCTAACGATTCCTTGATTGAAATACGCGTCGGTGACTATATTCTACTGGCATTGATTGACAGCGGTTCAGAATGCTCGCTTAATAAAAAAGAAATCGCTGATAGTTTACCAGATAGGAAAGAGATCTCGTTTATCCGCCTCTCAGGTATTGGCTCTGTACCATGCTTTTCGTTTCGAAAAATGACAACACATGCTGAGTTTGACGGGTTCCATACTGAAGTGACGTTCGTTATTGTTGACTCACATTTATTAACTCATGACGTGATCTTAGGTAGAGAAATATTTAAAACACCTGGTTTGGTTTTCACTCTCAATAGCAATGGGGCGAAAATAGAACGCGACCTAAGTGTCAATATGTGTATTGTTCAAAACAAAACACGTGCGGAATTCGAAAACATTAATACGGATTTGACTGATCAATGTGACATTGATAGATTGAAGTCTATATTGGACAAACATAAAGATAACTTTGCTAGTGGCAATTCTAACTCGACTGTTAGTACAGGGGAAATGCAAATCAAACTTAAAAATCCTGATAAAATTGTTCAACGTCATCCATACCAGTTAGCTCCTTCTGAACGAGTTGTAATGCGTCAAATAATAGCTGACTTAGAGAGTAAAGGTATAATACGTGAAAGTTCCTCACCTTTTTCGAGTCCCGCTTTGTTAGTCAAAAAGAAAGATGGAACTGACCGACTCTGTGTAGACTACAGGGAGCTTAACTCCAATACCGTACGCGATAGCTACCCTCTACCGTTGATTTCGGAACAAATTGATTCTCTCGGGCAAGCATCTTATTTCTTGAGTTTAGGCATGGCTTCTGGGTTCCATCAAATTTTAATGTTATCCCAGAGTGATATTGAAAAAACCGCGTTTGTTACGCTCGACGGTGTGTGGGAATATTTAAAAATGCCCTTTGGCCTTTGTAACGCACCTTCCGTTTACCATAGAGCCATCAATAAGGCTCTAAAAGGACTTAAGGATAAAGTAGCACTCGTTTATATGGATGACGTCCTTGTGTACTCAAAAACAAAAGAGGAAGGGTTTCAAAATTTAGAGCAAGTGTTATCGACCTTGTCTGAGGCTGGTTTCACATTTAACTGGAAAAAGTGTACCATTCTAAAGTCTTTAGTGGAGTATCTGGGCTATGTAGTCAGCGATAATACCATCAAACCGAACCCTGAGAAGGTAAAGGCTCTAGCTAATGTCCCTCTACCAACATGCGTAAAGGAGTTACGGCAATACAACGGTCTCGCTGGTTACTTCAGAAAGTTTGTGCCTAATTTCTCCTCAATCATGGCACCCTTATACTTTCTTACAAAAAAAGACGCTAAATGGAATTGGACAGATGAACATAAAAAAGCACATGCTATAGTGATAGGGTATCTAACCTCCGCGCCCGTATTGACGATTTTTGATCCTAAGAAACCAATCGAACTTCATACCGACGCAAGTTCGATTGGATATGGGGCAATTTTATTTCAAAAGGTTGACAATCAGCTCAAAGTCATCGGCTATTTCAGCCAAAGAACAACTGATGTCGAAAGCAGATACCACAGCTATGAGTTAGAAATCCTAGCTGTTTTTAAAGCATTGAAACATTTTCGGCACTATCTGCTTGGTAGAGAATTCAAGGTCATAACAGACTGTAATGCTTTAAAAGCATCGCGTCATAAACGTGAACTTTTACCTCGCGTTCACAGATGATGGGCTTACATGCAAACTTTCTACTTTGAAATCGAATATCGAAAGGGTGAAAGAATCCCTCACGTAGACTATCTCAGTCGAAACCCCATTAGCTATAAAGCGGTAAATGTTGCACGTGTAAATGATGAGTGGTTACAGGCCGAACAGAGGCTGGACCCTGATATTAAGCGAATCATCGAATCTGTTGAAAATGACACACTTGATGCCAGTCTTAGATCCTCATACACCTACAAGGACAATCTCCTTTTCAGAAATTTCCAAGTAGATGGGAAGACTATAAGCCGCATTATGATTCCAAAAAAATTTCGGTGGCAGATAATCCAAAGATTCCATGAGGAATTAAAACATCTCGGATGGGATAAAACTTTAACGAAAATTAGGGAGCATTTTTGGTTCCCTAAAATGACCTCATCCGTCAGGGCAGACGTGGACCACTGTTTGCCGTGTAAAACAAATAAGAACCCTTCCGGTAAAAAGCAATCTGCCTTACATCCGATAGATAAAATTGCAGAGCCATTTCATACTATTCACATAGATACGACCGGTAAACTGACGGGTGGAAAGGCTGCCAAAGAGTATGTCATTGTTATTGTCGATGCTTTTACAAAATTTTGTTATCTTACCGCAGTTAAAGACTTAACTTCACGATCGGCCTGTGAAGCTCTTCAAAATTTCGTTCATATATTCGGAACGCCTAAACGAATTATTTCTGATCAGGGTACATCTTTCACAGGACAAGATTTTCAAAATCTCTGTAGAGAATGGTCAATTGAATTCCACGAAATTGCAAGTGGTGTTTGCCGAGCCAACGGGCATGTAGAACGGATAATGTCAGTATTAACTAATTGTTTCTCGGTTGCCGTAAACCATGAAAACAGATCTTGGAAATCTATTATCAGTGAGGTTCAACTTGCTCTAAATTGCACAGTATCCAAAAGTACAGGCATGAGTCCATTTCAGCTATTAATTGGTTGCAACAAGAGTCCACCAAAATTAAATTACGACAGATGTTGACTTTAACAATGAAAAGGATCTGATAGAAATAAGACAGTCGGCAAAGGATAGGATGGACGAGCAGGCAAAGAAGGAAAAAATGCGCTATGATGCAAACAAAGCCTCAGTACGTTCTTTTGTTAAAGGCGATCTAGTATTGGTTCAAAAAAACCCTCGTGTGATTAACAAATTAAGCGAAAAGTTTAGTTGGCCATGTAAAATCACAAAAGTTTGCCCAAATGAACGTTACTTGGTTGAGCCATTATCCGGAGGGCGTGGTCAGTACGTTTGTCATGAACGGTTACGTAAATATCCAGCTAGTCTGTCAGAATTATCAGAATGTCTAGGTCCTATAGAATTGAAAGATAATGAATTTTAAATAATCTCACTGAACAACTAATTGCTTTACATAGCTTGTTTTATCGGAAACTGATAATAAGGCTAAGATTAGTGTTAGGTACTTAAAAAGAACTAAGGAATCGTTTTATATTTTGTTATAAAGAATAATGTTTACTTTTATTTGTTATTGTGTTGATTGTGAATTTATGGATACGTAATGGGCTAATAAACGCCTTACGTTCATATTTTGATCCATGGTGTTTTCTTGATACACTGAAAGCTACGACGCTTTGTGAGATAAATGGATTGAAAGTCTTATCGCTTTGTCCTAGTGTACTGTTGAAAGCTGTTACGCTTTGCAGAAATGTGTACTGAGTTTGATGAAAGCTTCCACGCTTTGTTTTGATGTATTATTGAGTTCTAGATAAGGTTGAAAGCTATTAGAGACGCTTTGCCTGTACAGCTACCATCGGCCTGAAATATGGAAATCAACGCGAGAACGCGCTGACTTGCAGAATGGCCGTGTCAGGGATTACAAAATATCCGTGGTTATTTTATTTATTTATCTGCAACACATAATAACATCATAGACAGCCGAGCTATGGATAGACTGTGACACCACATCTAAGTTGTCAGTTTTAAAAAAATGATGAAAGCTGTCAGTAGTGCGTTCGATTGAGTTTGACTCGCTTCATCTCAAGACAGCGCCCGCGCCAGGTGTGCGCACTGACTAAATAAAAACCGAAATGGCGGCTGCCTCCAGCGAACACATAGAGGCCAATATTTTCCCATCTGCGACATATATATATATATATATATTAATTTGCGAAATATTCTACGGGTTAGCTAGTTTATTCATAATGGCATAACCGGTAGAGGAAAGACGATTTTTAAGGGTGACTTTTGAATGATGATGGTGGTGTATCGTGTTATGAAATAGAGTTGTGGGAGGAGGCTCGACGTGTCTCCCGCGAGTACTTGCCGTCGAGCGGTGAGGATGTTCCTGCGGGTGTGCCGGCGCTGGTGTCACGTGCAGCAGTACACGCTGACGCGGCTGAGTGGTGGGAGGCAGTGCAGCTGCTAGGTCGAGCAAGCGCAACGGCCGCGGACGCCGGTGCTCACAAGCTTGCTGAGCGCGCCGCTCTGCGAGCTGCTCGACTGGCACGGGACCACCTGCATGATGACAGGCGACGCGACGCAGCCGATATGCTGGCCGATAGGTATCTTAGAGATCTTTGTCCTTATTATTAGCTTGTATATTAATTTGTAGGGTATACTTCAGTTTTCTAATGAGGTATTGGCGGGAAATTGATCTGTCATGTGGTGCTTTTAAAATTTATAAACTTATGTTATTTAACCCTATATTAGGTAATTTTGGCGGAATTATTTCCATAATCCACTTGTGATTATAATGAATAATAACTGGGAACATCCATTTTAAGTTGCCGCAAAAACTCCCTGAAGAGTTTTAACAGGGGAAGCGCTATCTTGTTAGAGCTATGTTTTATTTAAAATTACTAAAATAATTAGAGAAATATTCTATTTACGAGACGTTGGCAGAATTATTACTGAACACAGTTGCCATTAAAAGAAAATAAGAAGTTTTTTCTATATTGTTTAAATTACTACTAACAGAATAATATTTTTTACGTCTTGTGTTTGTGGTTAGATTCACTGCAATAGGACAGAGTGATATCGGTGAACAACTTCGAGCAGCACTTACAGAAGGAGAGCTCCCTGAAGAAGATGATAATATGATAGGTAATATAAATTAACAAAATAAGCGTACATTTTCTTGATTCCTACATTTTATTTCTTTCAGCACAAGTAGACACATTAGTATTAGTATACCCGTACTTACTGCCAATACATGAAATCCAACTTGTTATATGTTATTATCATGGCACTGGTTGTGTAACTATTTATGGTTTAGTGCTCTAGCACTTCACATGTCGTCATTATCAATGTCATGTGTGCCGATTCCACAGGATCTTTTTTAAATGAACATCACCTAGAAATTAGTCGTGGTTATGTAATTATATGAAAGATATGCTGGTCTTTTAGATATAAATCACAATTACGCATGACCAATTACAGAAGAAATTTGTAGAGCATATTGACTCAATTTATTAAAACTTTTAGACTAAATTTTACTTATGTATTCAGATACGTCAGCGAATTTGAATATTGAAGCCGGCGATGCTTCGCCCCGCAAGGTTGAATCAGAGACGGAAATGGATTCGGAGGCTGAGGCACTGGAGCGACTTGCCCGCGCGGGACACTGGCAGCGTTGCTTAGCTCACGCCGGACGCAGGGCGCCGCATTACGCGCTCAGATACGTCACGCACTTGTTCAAAACACATTCTGTACGTTATTCTTTATATAACCTGCGATTACGAGTTCAAATTAGTACCCATGTAATTTTCATTACTAGATAACTGACAGAGATAACTCTTCTTCTTTGTATTATTATTTAATGACAACTGTGCTCATGCACATTTCTGCAAACGTCATGTGAATAGAATATTTTTCTAAATTCTTTTTTAATCTTCTAACATGCTTCTGACAAGAAGACAGCTCCCTTTTTATAAAAGTCTAAGGAGTTTTTGTAGCAACATGTTATTTTTATTATGCAATGGGCATGCATTCCGGAATTCCGGATGAAATTTTGCAACATGTATTTCAATTCCGGTATTGAGAAGAGTAATATCGTAATTCCGATATTCATAAATTTTACTCATTGAGTAATCTCAATTTGGTTAAGATTAAGATTAGATTCGAATTTCAATACAATCTAATCCAATCTTATGCTGGTTAAAATTACGTGATCAATGGCAACTTGGTCAGCATAAAATTATTTTTCGAGACCATCTTGCCTTTTTCAATGTTCCTTTGGAAACCGAAGGCATCAACAAAACAACTGATGGTGCTGCAAGCATTATGGTGAAAATGGGCACTTATAACAAAGTCCATCACCAACTTTGCCTTACTCACGGAATCCAGCTTGCAGTCATTGATACTTTGTATAAAACTTCAAAAGAATAATAACTAGCAGTATTGTCCAATTAAAGATTATGGCTCTGAATCTCAAAGCATGAGGACGAGGATGCAAATTAAAGACGTTTTTATATCGAAAATATTACTGTCCGTGCTAAATGTACTGAATCAGCGTTCTACAAGCAAGTTATTGTACAAACTCGGCATCTTGTTAAATTAATAAGAATATCTCCCTTCAAATCAGTTGGACTGCGGGATTACAACTTAAAAGAACATCACGAAAACATACAACTAAAACTGGATTGCCTTTTTACTATTGATAGGCTTGCGTTTGATCATTATCTCGCCTGATCGTAAATGATGATGTGGTCTACGATGGAGCACGCATGTCTAGAAGGTATCTATTCACTCGAAACTTGAAGATAGCCAGGTTGTAATTATCAGGAAATAAAAATCCGGCAAAGTGTTCCACTCTTTAGCGGTGCGCATGATAAATATGCTAGCAAAACGCTTTGTGCGCACTGGGGGAATATTGACTATAAATCGATGACGCTCCGCCGTGTCTTTTGTCGTCCGATGGTGGAATTAAGTTGTGCAATTCCAACGTACACTCGCTGAAATGTATCAGGGAAAAAAAACCTATAAACTGGCAACTTTATGCCGATGTTCAAGGCTCTGCAGCTTTGCCTCAACTAGAGAATCGTTGCCAATGAGTTTTTTGGCACGCCCCTCGATTGCCTCCAATACCTCAAGTTGGTACTTGTCCGATCCGTCCTAAAGATGAGAGCAGTATTCCAAGCACGATCCGTCTTGCGCTTGATATAGATCAAGCAGCTGACCTGGCTCGAAGTACCGTCTCACCTTTGCAAAGATACCTAGCTTTTGGCAGCCAACTGGGCTTTATATTCAAATAAGGAGCAAAAATTAAGGCTTGAAGACATCGTAACGTCTAGAAGTTCCAGATTGTCGGTTATCGGAATGGACAAATCTCTGAAAGTTGGAGTTAGTTGGAAGGGACTCCGTTTAGCGGAAAATAGTCACGCCTGAGTCTTAGTGGCATTAAAATTGACCAGGTTGACACCACCCCAGTCGGAGATTGTCTTTAAGGATATGTTCAAAGGTTTTCAAACGCAATAGTCAAGCATATTGAGTATAGGAATGTTAAGAAGATAAATTATATTAATAAAAAAAAATTATAGTAGAAAACTAGGCCTAATGGTTCGTTTTCATCGTATTCTTGGAGTACCTATTGAAGAACCCGGTCAACTTCGGAGCGCTATAAAACCCAGATAAATTAATGAAATTAAACAAATTTGTTGTAAAAATTATGTGTTAAAAACCCTCTATAAGCTTGCTCTGATGCCATTTTATTGTAAAATGATCAGAAAAAAGTTATATCGGCAAAATAAAATTTGTTCCAAAATTTTCAATTATTTTTGATTATAACTTTTTTATTATCCATTTTGCGATAAAAATATTAAGAATAAAGTTGTAGACAACTTAATTTGCTACAAATAATGACTACAAAATTATCTGTAGGGTTGCTAGTTTACGAGATACAGCGCGAAAACCCTTTGCACCCTTTTTTCCAAGATGACGACCGGGGGACAAGAGTGGCGACTCCACAAACTTGAACATATGCTTATAATAACACCCCTACATATAAAAAAAATAAAATTGCATCCTCTGAAAAACGCACGCTAAGGTCTAAAAAATATAACATTTCAATGAACTACATTGCTTTGGCTATATTTTCAAATTTTATGGTTTACTCAGCGTAAGCCATTTCGGCACCCCAAAATCGTAATTTTACTGAATTAATTTTAATTTGCGCGTAACCCTACTTCTTTTTCTAAAATAAAAATAGCCTTAGGCCGAATTTTTTGGTCTGTGGTAAAAGTTACAATAACCATTAGTCAGATGAACTATAGCTAAAATGGTAACCAATGGTTATAGTCCAAGCATAGTGGTTAATTTTTTTCAATAAATGTCACATATTTGATAAATAATTGGTTGGCTTAATAATTAAGGGTAAAAAACGCATCAGCCATGACTAACCACCATTGAATTGACCATTAGCCAAGTTAACTGCAGATCAAAAAACTTGACCTAAGTTGCTCCTTATATCATCAGCTATCTGCCAGTAAAAGTCCCACCACAATCGGTCCAACCGTTTCGGAAATTAGCCGGAACAAACAGCCAGACAAAAATTAAAAAAAATATTTTTTTTTGTTTTGTAACACGTAACTTTTATAATTTCATATGCATTTAGTAGAAAACTGTTATTTTGGCATTACAAACAGACATTTCAATTTTAATTATTTGTATAGAATTGTAATCTGAATAGCTTTAGTAATTGTGGTCTTTTTGTATTTTAGCGTGTAGAGGGAATTGATATCGAAAGTGAAGATGTACCTGAATCGCTATCCCAAGCTCTGGAGGCGTTGCGACAATACTTATGCGGTGACGAGCCTGACGTACAGTCACTAGTGAACAACAATGATACAGCTTTAGCTAAGGCGGTGTGTGCAGAGATACTAGTGCGCGTCTCTACAGCTCCAAAGGCTTTCAATGCACTCAAAGACGCAGCAGCTGTACTAGTTACCGCCGCTGCTGATGACAGAGCTATACAGGTATGCGTTGCTCTTAACATGTACAAAAATATAATTGTTATGATGGTTGGTAACCTTATTCTTGAGATAATTATAATTATGCCATACATTTATTTCTATCATAAAAATAGTTCTCATAGAGGCTCATGTCCAGTAGTATGACTATTCTTTTCGTTAATGATTTCTAGATGAGAAAGGCAAAATAATATAGGTTCTTAATTGTAGTGAAAAGTATTTATTGTTATAGGCGATGACATTATTGATGGCTCTTCATGTTCCTCAAATAGCTGGGAGGGCAGCAAGAGCTCTACCCCGGTTCACTGACATCATTGTTGCTGATATTGGCAAGTATAATCTAAATAAAGCATCGTTATCAGTTTATCAAGTTAATACAGATTACAAATTAGATCTTTTGTCAAACGTCACTAAACAAACACTAAACTTTATTTGAATACCTTTAAGGTTGTGGATAATTATACCGGTTGTTTGATACTTTTCGACCTTTGACGCCACTCATTGCTTTATGAAGAACAATTTCTAAATCTGATTTATATCATTAATGAAAAATCATAAAAAGGAAACAAAAAACCCGACTGCAACAAAAAGGCTTGACAAAAAGGAAATCTATTTATGCTTTATTTGATTCCCAGTCGTAGTACTGAAATGTTTTATTGCCTATGTCACTTTCACAATCAAGAAAAATTTAACGACACCTCGTATGCTAAAATCGATCAAACCGTTTAGGCTACAGAGCGTGTCAAAGAAATAGACATACTTTTACACGTTCGAAAAACATAACCCTCCTTTCGTAGTCGGGTAATAATGCAACATTTTTGTAACAGCGTACTACGCATGTGGGAACGTAATCCGTGCGGAGGGGCAGGTCGGGTCGCGCGAGGCTTTCGTGCTGCTCAACAGGTGCCTTGACCTCACTGAAGCAGCTGACGACGATTCCGCGCAATTACTCGATTATACGGATTTTGGTAATTTAATAACTTTATCTTAAAAAATATTTATAATTAATTATAAAAATAACGTCAGTGATAATCTATATCTATACTAATATAATAAAGCGAAAAATTTTGTTTCTTTGTTTGATTAAACACGCTAATCTCTGGAACTACGATTCCCTGATTCGAAAAATTATTTTTGTATATAATAACCAGACTCTTGAGGAATAGTATAGGCTATCTACAACAGTCAGATAGCCTTAAATATTGATTTTTGTTACGTAAGTCGGAAGTCAAGTTCCTCCCGAACTGCTTTATCCGCGTGCGCTGGCGTAATAGTTCATGATACGGCAATACAATGTTGTACAATAATATTGGTCCTTAGTATATATCTAAAAAAAAGTCAGCGATAATATATGCCTATCTCTTAAACATAAGCCTTATACCATATTAATCCTTACGAACAGAAGTTACTTCATCATCTATATGTTAAAACGTGAAGCAAAAGCTTTCTACTCCTTTTTAAGCGTATTGCGTGCACGGAAGACTGAGATTTGGCATGGTTAAAGTTTATATGGAGAAGGAGTGCAAAAAGCTAAAACTTATCTATAATATCTGTTACTAATATATTAAACTAAATAAATTAATACTGCGAATCCTAACCCGACCCTGCCATTGAACTTAAACCCCCAAAATATTGACATTAACTCAACGAAAAGTGACAGCAAGTGATAAAGATAATACTCATTGTTTAGGTTCATGAATACTGCAAATGACAAACAGAAAATAGTCTATGATTAAAAAGTCGCTGGTAAAATTTCGATCCTTGGGCGGCCGCTAGTAAAGATAATTTTATGAAGTTAAATTTTGCTTTTCAGATTAAGGAGTATGCTATTTGGACAAATATTTTAGGAAATAATGAAAAATTAAAATAATTCGTACTTGCGGGAAGAACACACATGGGCGCGTTGGCGGCACGGTGTGTGTCGGATACAATTAACACGGGTAAAACCGTGGGGCACAGCTAGTAATGAAATAGTTAGGTTTCAGTGGTACCTCAATGATCGACGTGGGTTTGAATCCATCATCGAGCCTGAGCTTAATATCAGATGAGTTTGTGTTAAGATGCTAGAATATAAAAATATAAATCCATAAAATAGAATGTTTATCATGCATGCATTCAAATAATTTGAAAGTGATATACAAAACAAAATAACAGAAAAAGGGTAGAAGAAATGTGTAATCTTGAAACCAATGACATTTTATAAGTAGATACGGCATTGTAGAGAGCTTCAGTCGTTGTGAATAGTAGGCAATAGCCCTCAGTTTACTTTCGACTTGATACCGACATGAGAGAGTATAAACTTTAACCTTTTTTGACAACAAAGTTTCCGGCTTGCCAGTGCTTGATTTCCTATCTCTTTTGTTTCAACATACTGATAACAAAATTTGTAACGTTTTCAAATTGTATTTAGTGAGAGTATAATGCGACTATTTATAAAACGTCACTGTCTGAAACGGTTTTATATCGCATATAATATTGGTATGCAATAGTAATTTTTGAGAGTACTTTTACTTATAAGTTTATATATAACTCCCTGAAAATAATTAAGTTATTTGTAAAATCTTAAAATCCTTTTAGTATAAAATGAAAAAACCGAAATTCACTATGTCTAAATTTGTTTGACCGTATAAGTAATAAACCTTATCTGAGGAGCTTAAGGAACTAAGCTTAAGCCTTGTTTGTAAAGTGAAGGAATTTATTGATTTGAACCAATAGAATGTACGGATTGGTCACAACAACCACTTTTGTTGGAGAATGGTTGCGTCCGCGGTGCAGCATTAGAAGAGGCGCGGGAGTGGGTCTTAGCCGTTTCAATGGATCAAGCTGTCGAACAGGTTGGATAATACATTTAATTAGATGCTATCAAGATACACACGTTGACATTCCACTGATATAGTCACTCGACCACCAGGACCATATTTAAATTATTTATTTTTTGTTACACATCTATACAAATAAATAAAATTGAAGTCTCTGTAATAACATAACAGCTTTTTACTAAAAGCGGATGGTACGGTACTTATAAACAATTTTTTAAATTTTTGTACTGTCTCTTTGTTCCGGGTAATCTCCGAAACGGTTGAACCGATTTTGACGGAACTTTCACTAGCAGATAACGGGTGTTATATGGAGTAATTTAGAGTACTTTTATTTTAGAAAAAGATTTAGGATTCCGCGCAATTAAAACTTAATTCGAGAAAACGACGTTTTTGGGGCATTTAATGGTTTACGATGACATATATAAAGCCATAAGACATATATCAAATTAATGTAGTAGGTACATAGTTGATCTTAAAAATACCTATAAAAAGTCAGCAAAATCATAATAATTATGTCTATCTTCTAAGGATCCACATTAAGCATTTTTGTCTTTAAAATAACCGGGTGCCGGGGTAGCACGATTCGCGTGTGTGTGCCCGACGAAGGCATTCTGTAATCCACGCGAGTCGCGAGCGCAGCCACTTCAATTTTATTTATTTGTATAGATTATTGTGTATGCCAATTTTTCCACAGTTTTAGTGGATAGGTGAATTAAGTGTTCAAGCGCGTTTGTCAACTTCCTTGACAATATTTTTGATAAAATTGTTTTCAATAATAGTCCACGGGTTGTTCAACTTTTTTTTGTCCAGTCTAGTTTCAAACAAATGTTTGAAATTGGAATAATATGTTAGAATGAAGTTTACTCAAAAAGTGGGGTTGCTTTTTTAAAAGTCGAATATTTACTTGTACCTAATAACGCAATAAGTACATACAAGAACTTTAAAAAATAAATAGAGTTTTGCTTGATTTTTGGTGTGTCAAATGAACGCAAACTACCATGGAAATATAATTTCGTTCATTCATTTACCAATAAAATTGAAGTAAAACTCGATACATTTTTACAAAAAACTTGGTTTTACATTATCATAATATAATAAACATAATTTTATTGGAAAAGCAACGAAGTGTTTGAGAAAATGCAACACAACGCGTATAATTATGATGCTTCTGGTATTGAAAGCGTCTATAGGCTGCAATGACCGCCACCTTCAGGCGGACTGCACGTTTGTTTGCCACCTTCGTGGTATAAAAAAATAAATATTTGGGGTTATGATGAACAGAAAAAAAGTCGAACGACCCAAATGTTATATGTAAAGAAATTTTGCCAATATTTCAGACTTTGCCTGTGGACAATCGCGGTGTGTATGCATCCTTCGTGTCAGAGTCTGAACCTTCCTGCGTGCTCACTGGCTATCCTTTGGGCAACAGGCTGGTTACATTCACAAACGGTATTTAAAAAATTGTTTCATTAACCCTTTGACCTATTTGGTAGAACATCTGCCTTTCGTGGTAAATATTTGTAGATGAGTTGATCGGAGAATTTCATATATTGATTTATCTATTTGTGGTCCACAAATATCCTAGAATGATTGGAAATTCACTGTACAAACTATTTACTATAATAATGCTCGGCACATTTATGGTACCGCCCCTGACGGTAAGCACAATACAATCCAAGTACAACGGCGACGAGCTAGAGATGTATATTTATTTATTTAGTAGCTCCCTTTCCTTATGAAATGCCAAAAAGCGTCATGATACCTTTTTAGAAAAAAATCCTTTCTTACGATTGCCTATGGAGGATTTTCCTCCCAATCGAAAATCTTATACCCTATCGGCTTTACTTATAAAAGTCTGTCAAAATTTAAACACGGTTTAAAATATTTTCCTCTTTATCTAATTCACATTGTTAGAAGAAAACAGAGCTAAATATAATCATTGCTTATATTTAATCAACGTTTTTATGTAACGTTGTGGATCATTAGGTTAATGTAAAAAAAGATCAATTACATATTTTGAGTAAGCGAATAAATATATGAGTGATAAACCATGTAAGTGTGCAACCGTTTAATGCCAGACCTCGTAACATTACAATACTTCTTTTTTTTAATTGTGACCGATCCTCTTGATTGAATATAATTACTGTCTTACCAGGTGGTAAATTGTTTCTTATGTTGTAGTTATGTACGTTTTTTAAAAATCAAATCTGTTTGGCTATTATAGTAAAAGACATTAAAATACAATAAGAGTTATACATTTATAATATACCCTATGAATCGCCTAATGGTGGGCGGTTACCGTAGACTATTGACTGACGCTTGTAAACATCAGAATATTACGTGCGCGCGGCCGACCTTGAATCCCTCTTCCTCAAGGAACCTCGGAAACTACTCACTACAGGAATACATAACTAAATCCGTCGAACTTTTTGACATCAACTTGCTTACAGAAGACAATTTAAATTAATTGAGATATATCAATCAGAGATGTTAAATTACGATAATATATACTGCATAAATGATAAGTACATAAAAAAAATTGGTTGCCTGTAAAGTCGGTATACGGGCGAAAGTTTTACGTGACAACGACTTTATGTCTGTCTCTCTCGCTCTTAGGCGGGCTAACCATGCCCGAGTGGAAGGGACGCGTGCCTCTCACTCGCTCTCATTGTGAGCGCATAACGTGAGCGGAGCGTAACGCAGTTTCTTGAAGTGTCACCCGGCAAACCAATTTATAAGACGTTGTCACGTCAAAAATAAAATTGTATCAATTAACATTCAGTTGTTAATTTTATTGTCAACTGTTCGTGTTTAACTTTGATACCATTCAGTGTTTTGTCTACTGTAGTTACCAACATAAGATAAGTAATCAATGTTAATATATTATGGGATATATTGTGGTGTGGTTTGGTGGGTAGGTCGGTGTGCAAATCGCGAGTGGTGGTCGCGAGCTGTGAATGCTGCGCGAAGCAGCGTTTCTGCCGCAGCGTTGTTGCAACACATCGGGCACTGGTGCGGACCTGCTGACTACGCACAGCTCTAAACTTGTTACTACAGCGTCTTGTAACGTTTACATTTTCCATCTGTTTTTATTTCTTTGCCGTGTATCTAAAAGTTATTATTGTTTTTATCACATGACATTTGTTTAAATGGAATATGCATGCAGCAATGTATTAACAACAGTTATATGAATATAGTGGATAATTATATTCAATTAGATTTTTTTTTTAATTTTGAAAAAAAAAACCTTTATTGAATATTTGAAGGCGAAAATATCAGTTTCAGTCAATGGGTTTTTATTTAATCCACGAGTTGACAGTATGTTTAAAAATTAATGTTTATGTCTATTGATAACAAGCCTAAAACAATACTGAAAAAATAATTGTTCATTCATTTCAGCTTGCATTTAAAAAAAAAAATTTTTTTTTTCGTCAGTAAATGTGAAGTTATCGCTCAATACACAGTTGAGAGTTATTATTAAAGAGGCTGTAAAATTAATTACTAAATGTGGAGATAGCGGCTTAAAAATTAGTAGTTACGTAACGTTACCATATTACTTAGTTTTTGCTGGGATATTTTTTAGTTATATTTGAAAACTAGCTGTGCCCGTGGGTTCGCTCACGTGGACTACAGAATGCTCGCGGGAACCTTGCTCCCCCTGCTCCCGGCTATTTTAAAGACAAAAATGCTTATTGCGGGTGTTCCTTAGAAGATAGATGAATATAATCTCTGTGATTTTTTGTAGGTCTTTTAAATGCCTACATTTATATGGTACATTAATTTGTACTAAGTTACTCCATCATTAGTTATCTATCAGTGAAAGGTCCCGTCAAAATCGGTCCAACCGTTTCGGAGATTACCCGGAATAAACAGACAGACAGACAGACAAAAATTTAAAAAATAGGCTTTTTGTTATAGGTATCGTATATACTTTCATATGCATTTAGTAAAAAACTATATTTTGACATTACAAACAGACACTTCAATTTTATTAATTGTATAGATAATAAGTCTTTACATATTTATTTATCGAAGTATGCACTATTATTGTCTATGCACTTTCGCCATTTTATAGGTAGTTGCAATATTCCATTGCTGAAAAAATTGTTGGAGCGAGAATCAATAAAATCTTTGAAGACGGTTTGGACAGCCTCGTCGGAATTGAATTTTTTTTCCTCGCAAGAAATTGTCCAAATTCCGAAAAAAGTGGTAATCTGTTGGAGCAAGGTTCGGGGAGTATGGTGGTTATCGGATACATTACAACCGCAGTTCCTCTAATTTAGCCACCGTCTGTCGTGAAGTATAGAATCTAGCGTTGTTCTTAAGCAGCAGTGGGCTAGAGAGATTGACCAGTCTCGGTTGTTTAACGGCTAGCTTTTCCATCATGGTTTGCAATTGTTAACAATACAGATCTGCTGTTATCGTCTGGCCAGATATTAGGAAGCTGTAGTGTATGACACCAGCACTGGTCTACCAAACACTCATCAATCAGAACCTTTTTCTGAGTTTTTTTTTCTGGATTCGGCCGTTTCTCCTGGTTTTAACCACTATGATGAGCGTTTCCGATTATCGTAAAGGCTCCATTTTTCGTCACAAGTAACAATACGATTCAAAATTCCCTCGTTATTGTGACGGTTAAGTAATGTAACGCAGCACTCAATGCGTATTTATAGGCGTGCTTCACTCAGTTCATGCGGTACCCATTTCTCGAGCTTGTTCACTTTTCCAATTTGTTTCAATGAATTAATAATAATAATAATAACTTTATTTTGACCATAATAAGATACAAAAATATAAAAAATAAAATTGTTTTATCACTCACACTGAAGCCTGCCGCTAACTTTGACGTGGTATGCGATGGGTCCGCTTCCACGATCGCCTTTATCCTTCATTATCAACTAGGGTCTACAGCCATCCACGAGGTTTGTTTCGTACGGTCAAAACTTCCAGAACGAAAACGTTGGAACCAAAATCGTACCGTGCTTTCTTTTACAGTAGCTTCCCCATCATTAATCCTTCGAGCTGTTTCTGCAGCGCTGATGCCACAGTGGAACTAACATTCGTAAATAACGCGATATTTTAAGTTTTTCATTTTGTGAAAAGAACGCTGTCAAAGAAAAATCAAATGATGCGAAAATAAATGAATCAATAAATTCGAAATAAATTTGCAAGAAATTGCGTAAATTTAACAAGCCTAAATTTGAAATAAATTTGGATTTGGAATTCCTAACCAAACGCCAGATATTTAGATCAAATTGGCCAGTTCAACAAAACTGCAACCTAATATTATGATACTTTTAAATTAATACTTATTATGAATTGATATTAATACAGGGGTATTATTTTCATCATGTAATGTAATTCGAAAAAAATTTCAAAAGATGTTTTCATTCAGATTGATGAACAATGAATGGTGAAATCCTTTATCATTAAGTACATATATTGTAAATGTTCACTTTTACTTTTGTAAGACCCATCTCATAACTGTAATATATAAGTACTTTGGTGGGTGGAAGAACACGACAATTGTGCCCGACCGGATCGCGACCAACATGCACATGTTGATAAACCCTTCACAGTGGCTGTTTTTTCATTTGTCTACTGATCTCTAGGTGGTCGACGTTGTTTTTGTTTTTGGATTACACAGTGTTGACCCTATGGTACAGTGCTAACGCTATGCCGTACAACTATAAAAAAATCAAAGTAATAATAGACAGGTAATGTGTTTTAAATCGCTATAATAAACCCATTTGTTATCACATTTATTTAAATAATATAATATATATTTTTGACACATAAGTATATTTCTTATTAACTAAGATTTGGAGAATCTAAGCCGTTCCTTGATGAATATGGAATTAATTTAATATGCTATATCAAATTTTGTTTAGAAAAATTACGGTTATATGTTAATTACTACAATTTAAAATGAGATTATTTTGAGTTCATTCAAATAATTTGAGATTTAGTTTGTTAAAATCAAATTTCAAAATAATTATAATAGATATATTTATTATACTACTCATCTGATAATTGAACAGATTTAAATAATTTAAAATAATTAGTCCCTGGTTGTAAGTTACGGAAACTAGTGAATGTATTCATTCATACTTTTTTTGCTGAAAGTAAATTCTGAATATGATCATTCCAAGTTTATTAATAACCTACTTTGTTTCCTTCCAAATAGTACGTAATTATATTAAATTCAATATCTACCAAGGAGCGGAATATGTATGAAGAAACAATATTATCACTAAAGTATGAAAGTTATATTTATTCGTAAATAGTATGATATCCGATACCATTTCAAATGAATTAATCTTCCTCGCTAAAGTGAAAATATATAGTATAGGTAGAGATCAATGGACTTCGTGCGAAAATAGTTTTCACTGTGATTAAGATATGTGTTTGAGAAGTAAGTGATGCAGAGCTGGAGCCCTCGAGCCCTTGACCTAATGGTATCAGTGGTCACCGAGGCACATGAAATGTTTACATTAATAGTAGGTATATGAAATATGTTTTAATACTTGTTACTTATGAATGACTACTTATATTATATGATATAATATCTGTTCATTATTCTAACATACCAAGATAATAAGCGTAAGTTTTGATCGATTCTAACTTTCTGTCAGAATTGATAATTGTTTCGATTAAATATTCTATATATTATATCACCGATATACTTTATAAATATTAATGTATATATAGGTTTTTTTTTTTCAAATTAACTGCATACAAAATTATAGTGTAAAAATATACTCAACATACCTTAGGCATTTCAATCATTCGAGTATTATATAAATAGTTCTGTTAATCTAAGGGGAATTAATAAGATGTATAATAAATATTCTCTCTCTCTCTCTCTCTTGCAAAATGTACATCTGTGATAAAATTAATAAAATATGCTTACAAACTGCGAGCGTCGCCTTATCAGAAATATGTAATCTCAGCGCCCGATATTCACAGTGCAACTATCCGAGCCTGAAAGGTACGTAAACGAGTGACTCGAGTAGCTACTGTCAGGTGAGCCAGAGTTTCTAACATGGGCGTAACTAGATGGGGTGGGGGGCAAGGGTGGGCCTTGCCTACCCGACAAGACTCATTGCTTACATATATAATAAGTACACCATATATACCAAATCTACCTTTTTTTAATTAATAATTTTGAGATTTTTTAAAACAATAAATCAGAATTTCGTATCGTGCACCCCCAGTGAACAGATGAACTATATTTGACATCACTCTTACGTCACATGTGTAAAATTTAAGTAAATATGACAGATTATATAAATGTGATGTCAAACTAAGGTCGTGTGTGAGCGTCATGGCATTTTTATTTGACCTTTCCAAAAATTAGATGACTTGTAATTTGATTACAAAAATTTAAAACTTATAGTGGCTGATAAACTGGTTGGCTGCCCCCGCCTCACCCCCCCAAGAAAATTCACTAGTTACGGCAATTGGCTCTAATAGCTAAGTAAGATATTACTGGAAGAACACAGATTTTGAGAATATTACATTATTTAATATATTACGTCCATCATATAGGATATGTAGTTTTGTCTTCTAACACCGATGTATTAAATATCATTTGACAAATCTCAAAATATCTAATGTGAATTTACGTGTACAATGTACACTACAAACCTACATGAGCAAAGAGCGTCGCCTGCATCGGCCAATAGATGACTAACGGCGGTTTTCAATAACCTATATATCCTTTGTTTCAGTTACTTAATCTATCATTTTGTATTTTCTTTCATGTTAATAATATATTTTTGGATAATATTAGATAAGAGAACAGTTAAAGATAGTTCTTACTTAGAACAAATATGTAATAACTGAGGATAGTGGTCTCAGATATGTTATTGAAAACGGCCGTTAGCTGGCTCAGTATGTGTTAATCTACAGATATCTATCTATCTATCACTCTTCACTACTCTAAAATATGATATATATATTACATAAAAATCAATTACATGGATTTTTTAAAATACATATAAGTAATTCTACTTTAAACACTTTGTTTTCTATGACATGTATGAGATAAATATTTACTTACTTTCTATATAAACTGTTTTGTGAATACATTACAAAAGTATTTGTCAGAGTTATATAGGTAAGTACCTTCGTTTAGTTTTAAAAATTTATAAAAGAGTAATCGCTATCACGAGAGTGTTGTGCGTAGATAATTTTGAAGAAATAATGTATCTAACGTTAATAGAATTACTTATTTCGACTTATTATTGATAGAAATAAACAGTAGCAATGTCTATAAAACAAATAACAGGTATACCTGGAAATTTCACTAAAGCACAACCTTGGAAGAATAGTATCTAGACGCGCTTACTCACTAGAATAACTTTAGAAATGCATTTTAATCGTATAAGGCAAAGTGTTGAAGTTGGGGTTATTTTGACGATTTACAATTACAGATAAGTAGAAATACAATATTAGACTAAGGAAATCTATAGAAATGTTAAATCTAATTACTGTGATCTATTGTAGATTACACCAAGTTATTTTTTAATACATTTATATATAATAATATTCAGTACCTTTGACAAAAGGTTAAGTTACATTAGGTTTTTGTTTTAAAAGCAACGAATAAATTGTTACAACATTTAGATGTACAAAGGGCATACACGTGCAAAATAATGTAATTTATAGTGTCATTGGTAAGGTATTCATTTGTTTACAACGAAAGTATTTTTATTTGTATAACTTACATATATATTTGATTATCGGTATTAATGAAAGAAACCCTTCAGCACCTAAGCTCTTTAATAAACACCACATGCCAAATGGCGAGGCTACTCTTGTAAACCAGGTAGGTAAAGTATAGGTCTTAATATCTAGAAATATATGTCATTGCACAATTATTTACCAACATTATATCATTATAAATTACGCTGATGCGACTCTACGGGCACATCAGTTAAAAAAATTAATGATGAAATGAAATTCTTATAGATACTAAAAGTGTATGAAAGTTAATACATTGGATACAGCAACTTATGATAATATTAAAAAAAATTGCGACACGAAAATACTTTAGTTTGTAATGTATGTATTTCAATATTATAAATATCGTACGACGTATTATAGGTTTATTTATATATACATAATACATATATAGGTGCGTATATAAAGATTCGTTTAAAAGTATCCGACCTTTTATTGGTAAAATAATCAAAGCTATTGGGGTGCGCACATGCACTGCGTTTGTAGCCTTGACTAGTGTTATGCTGAAATTTTTTTGCTGACATAAAATACTTTATGATTGTATTACAGTTCAAACCAATATATGAAGATGATAGAAACACTGCCGATAAAATCTAACCGGTCGTGGTTACCATGCCCGGTTAAGCTGTCAGAACCTTTACTGTTTCCATGGCCCTTAATGCTAACAGTATATGACAAACTCCATCCATTCCAGACAAGGGTCCTGATGATGCAACATAGAGCATATAAATGAGAAACAGTCGGACGCAAACAGCGGAACTTTTGGGCAGCAAAATGGTTCAGTTTCTTAGCCAAACACAAAGCTGTGTTTCTTGTTAAAACTTTCGACTTTCCCCAAACTGAAAATGAGACCGAAAGCATTCAAATTTCAACCAATAGATTTCAGAACTGCGATAGACTAGCTGCGTTTTAAACTTAGAGCGACCTTCCAGCGAACATGGGCCGTTGCCAAGACTTTGGTAGCGAGGGCAGGCGAGGGAAAACTAATGATAAAATATTTTTTAATACTAACTTGGCAATATGACTCTACAGCATCTGGTGTTAAGTATGGCAAAGTCCTAAAACAATGGCGCCTGTCAGTGCCAGATTCTAACAGTAGTTGCCGTTATTCCAGTCTGCTGAAATGCGCCTTCACGCCTCGTTTGATGGGTCCAATATACAAGGTTATTGGTAATTCGACAACTTCCCGTTAGGAGGTGATAGGGGTGACTATTTTCGATAATTTTAACCCCATATGCATTATGTAAAAGTGAAGGATTTTTGATTTATCATGTTTTTTAGCTTTTTCAAAATAAGTCAAAAATGCAATATCAATTTTTTTTTAGTATCAATTTAAATGTAGGTTTTTCTTTTGGTTTATAAAAACTATTAAACACTGGTTATTTACCAATATTAAAACAACACTTATCGATCCAAGTTTAAAAATAAGAGACGAAAAACGATATTATTTCAATATTATCTTGAGATTTCTTTCCACTAAAATGTCTTACAACAAAAAAAAAAAAACTTTATAAAACTTGGCTTGCAGATTATTTTAAAAACATAACCGTTTTCTTAGCTTTGCAACAATGTATAATAACTAGGAGCTTATTTCAAAGAAACTGAAAAAAAATGATCACAAAGGAAGCAGGCGGAAGTTCGTATTCCAACTAAAATTATTCCGCATCGCATTTGCTGCGCTTATAATTTTTTTTTGAGATCTTCCGCGGATGACACAGGCGAGACGTCGTAAACATGTGATCCTAGCTAGACATGGAAATTAACCAGCGTTAAGTCCGGACTCCTCGCAGGCAACGGAATGGGTCCTCCTCGCCCTTTCCAACGATTAGGAAAATGGCTACCGAGCCATCGCCTACCATTGACACCAAAATATGCAGGACATCCGTCTTGCTGGTATATAATGTTTTGGCTTGTAGCCAAAGGCACGTTTCGAGGAGGTCAAACATTTCATTTCTCAAAAAATTTTCGTAAGCTGGAGCATTTACATTGCTTGGTAAAAAATATGGTCCGATTAAATTGTCCATTATTCCCATCCACACGTTGACCGAAAAATGGCATTACGACCCTTTTGGCCGCTTTTTCTTATTACGATTTTTGTGCATTTACTCTCTCCAATAATGTTCACTGTGGTAGTTAGTAATCCTAGCTTGATCAAATTTGGTTTCGCCGGTCTATAAGATATTTTTTTCAGAAAAGACGCATGAATCTACAGAAGCAACTCTCCTTTCAGGGACCTCTTCGTGAATAACTTGCAAAGTAGTATAATGGTAAGGATAAAATCCTGCATTATGCATTGTAGACCATGCTTTCCATTGTGTTACAGAGAGTCGTGTGGCGACGGTGTTTGTCGAAATTGTTGGTTCATCGATAAATTCTTGCAGAATATCCTCTTCGTAATTAACAACATGTGTGGTCTCTGAACACTATCAAATCTTGACGAGCAGCTTCACTGTTGCCGTTGCAAAAGCCGTAACAAAACACAATATCGGCGTATTCTTCATTTATGTAATTTTGAAACATACGCTGTTCATTTTGATTAAGATCTTTCATATTTCAATTCAAATAAATATTAAACTACAATCGTGAGTGTATTTAAAACACGGCGCCAATTTGTAAAACAAAACTAATGCACACGTGAAAAGTTAAAAAGAAATTATTTCTTTTTAATAATCTTTTTTGTAAATCAGAAGAAAAAATAAGATTTAAATTGATCCTTATTTTTAAATAAATTTTAGATATTGCATTTTTGAATTATTTTGAAAAAAGTTAAAAAAATGATAACTCAAAAATGCTTCACTTTTGTATAATGCATAGGGGTTAAAATTTCGCAAATAGTCACCCCTATCACCTCCTAACGGGAATTTGTCGAACTACTAATAACCCTGTATAAATTACGAAAACGTTTACTGGAAGACCGTTCCACATCAGCGTGGTTAGCATGCGTTTACACGGCGCCTTTTTAGCTGCAGTACCTGCCTACGCCCGTACCAGCAAAGCCCAAGGGAATTCGAATTGCTATCTAAATACAAACCGTTCTTATGAATAAATGTCGGACACTTGTTGAACGGACTTCCTATGTAAAACAATCCTATCCTATTAAAGGATACCATTTTTTTATAATACCTAATTATCCGTTATTAAAGACGTGTAAACACGTCATGTCAAAATTTCAATGTATCCGTTACTTATTTTGATATTTACAAAAAAAGTCCGAAAAGGGCAGCAGCATCATCGGTGACACAAAAACCTACTCAGCATTGATTTCATGAATAGCAGCATGCCATTAAAATGTTATCGATCGTTTGATAATTAATTTGTAATCATTGTTTATATACAAATATAATATTCTGTAAAGTTCATTAAATTATTTTAATGATATAAGTCATTCTGAATTGATTATTTTTAATATATATTCTAATTTGATGTGAAACAATTTTATTTCATTTGATAATAAGTTTTAACACTTTATTAAAATAATCATCATTCATATATAAGGCTCAAACACGATGTCAAACGATCGATAATAATAATAATATTTTGGTACTCGAGTTTGTTTAGCCAAGCTTGAAGTAGAGGTGAGCGTGCTAATAGTCGTTGCGACGCTCTGGCGATGGCTCTCTGGATCAGTCGGGAGACTCGTCTGCCGCAAGCGAGGTGGCCGGAAACAAAGGGTACCAGCCGTAAGTGCGCTGTGGGAGCGTCAACTTGTCAAGACATATCTCAGCTCCACCCAGTGCTAGATTGTGTTCGAAACCGCCGCACCGCTGCCACAGCATTACGACCAGCGTACGTCCTAGAGCTTCACTCGCCTGTGAATACAATATAAATATATTTATATGTTATTTCCCAAAGGTGTTTTATGGTATCGCCATATCTCCCTTTAATTCTTCATCAAATTTGATTATTTAAATACAATTTTGAAACACAAGTTTTCCACTATTGACGAAAAATAGACTAATAGCTTGTTTTTGCCACAAAATTGATAAAAAATAATTATATTAAGGTCACATGCAGGAGGCGACGCACATTGGACTGAAATCGGAGCCTCCCTTTCATAGGATTTTAGAAAAATTAAATATATTATTTCATAGTTTTAAGTATACAGTTTTGTCAAAACAGTCATATCATTGTATAATTTAGCTATTTCAAGCTTTATTTTTACCTTCTACACCATATAATATGCACTTGTAAATTTCAAATGTATGAAAATGGATTTTCTTTTCGTCATAACTTTTTTGTGTTTTGAGTTGTAAAGCTGAAACTTATACATATCGTTACTGGGGTGGTAACGAGCCCTTAGGATCTTTCACCTTGACCCCGGGCGTCCCCGTTCAACAGATATTTGTTGATGAAAATTTCATACTTTGATGACATTGTATTGAGGTGAAATAATCAAATATGTAGGGTTATTTTCGCCCTGAATGCTACAGGTATCGATCAATAAAGTTACCCCTGATTTACCCTACCGCTTCATTTTCATTATCTTTCAAAAATACGATTCAGAATCGTTTTAAAAATTCAATATACCTATTTTTCTTTATTAAAAGTTGTACATTATATATAAATTTGGACTATCTACTTAAATTAACACCAGTTATCATTAATAAATTATCAATTTAGCAATTTCAAGCTTTATTTTTACCTTATATACCAAATAATATTGACTTGTAAATTTTATATGTATGAAAATGAACTTGCCTTTCTTCAAAACTTTTTTTGTTTTCAATTATAAAGCTGAAACTTATACGTATCGTTACCGAGGTGGTAACGAATCCTTAGGCCCTTTGACATTGAGCCCAGGCGTCCCCGTTCAAAAGATATGAATTAATTGTTGAAAGGGGAATTGCTGCATTGCAGCCAACTGCTGTCAATGATACAAATGTGAAACACAGACTTCATATGACCATGATAGATGGTAAGATAACTTCATATCTTTCAGATACCTCAATAGTAGTATGTGATATTTGTAAAGCGAAGCCGAAAGATATGAATGCCATCGACTTCATATCGCGAAGAACTCATTTTGACGATATTTTTAAGTATGGCCTATCTTCCCTTCACGCTTGGATTAAATGCATGTAATGCGTATTGCATATTGCGTATCACCTAGATTTCAAAAAATGGAAAGCCAAAGGAGAAGATTTAAAGCAACTAGCAGATAACAAAAATATATATAATAGTTAAACAAGGTGCGGGAACGACCAATGATGGAACACCGCAAGAAGGTTTTTTGCAAATCCTCAAGTAACTGCACAGATCACTGATGTTGATGCAGAACTCATCAGGAGATTTGCGGTGATTCTTCAGGTAGTCTCATGTGGAAAGTTTGTTGATGTGGAAAAGTTCCGGCAATATTATTCTAAAACAGCTCATAAATATGTCGAGTTATATCAGTGGTATTATATGCCTTCTAGCGTGCATAAATTACTCATTCATGGTGCAGACATAATTGAGCATAATAACTTTATCCCAATTGGCAAACTTTCTGAAGAGGCTTCTGAAGCACGCAATAAAGATTTTAAAAATTTTAGAGTATTCCACTCAAGAAAAATTAGTACAATTGCAACAAATGAGGATATTATCCATAGTTTGTTAATAACTTCTGACCCATACCTGTCCAGCATCAGACCTAAGATAAGTCAACTTAGCCATAAACCGCTATCAGATGAAGCTAAATTGTTATTGGTAAATTCTACATCAGATAAAGAAAATATAGAGTTTGTAGATGTAATAAATTTGTGTGACTCTGAGTAATGTATGAGTGTAATTAAGTAGGTATCATCGGAACTATATGTATATCATAATTTATAATGTCATAATTTTCTTATAAAATATTTTTATATATTTGGAATTTACATTTACATCTTCTATTTAGAGGTACTGTTGAAATCGATAAGTTAAAATGAATATAAGATCTCATGTTATTTACACTGCTTTCATTTAGAATCCTAATCTAGCCCCAGAAATAACTGTTTAATCTTTTATGACAAACATCAATATCAACGAAACAAATAAACTAATTACCCTAATTAGCAAAATCAAGACATTTTGGAACAAATGTGGAACAAAAACAATCAAGAATAGTAGCAGGTAATGATAATTGGTGTTAATTTATGTTTATAGTGCAAATTTATAGGTAATATACAACTTTTAATAAAGAAAAATAGGTATATTGAAATTTTAAAACGAATTCTGAATCGTATTTTTGAAAACGAAGCGGTAGGGTAAATCAGGGGTAACTTTATTAATCGATACCTGTAGCATTCAGGTCGAAAATAAACCTACAGATTGATGATTTCACCTCAATATAATGTCATCAAAGTATGAAATATTCATCAACAAATATCTGTTGAACGGGGACACCCGGGGTCAAGGTAAAAGATCCTAAGGGTTCGTTACCACCCCAGTAACGATATGTATAAGTTTCAGCTTTACAACTCAAAACACAAAAAAGTTATGACGAAAAGAAAATCCATTTTCATACATTTGAAATTTACAAGTCCATATTATATGGTGTAGAAATTAAAAATAAAGCTAGAAATTGCTAAATTATACAATGATATGACTGTTTTGACAAAACTGTATACTTAAAACTATGAAATAATATATTTAATTTTTCTAAAATCCTATGAAAGGGAGGCTCCTATTTCAGTCCAATGTGCGACATCTATTAACAATCTTTTAATAGCTGTTAGATTGTTTACATACTTTACTGTGTGAAATATTTGTACGGGTCAGCTTCATAGTACATATTTTATATAAGTAAATCAACAAAGTAAATATTTCGAATCTAAGTTTGAAAAGTATGAATGTACTTGATATTTAAGTGTCTGCTTGAAGTGAGGCTCAGTGGTGCGTCTGATAACTCTGGTTTTCCGCTTGTGCAACCATTTTTCACCGTCGCGTAGGTAGCATTTTACGTACGAATCTGGTACCTCACCGTTTACACCATACACCCGTCGCGCATGTGATACCTGAACAAAATATGACAATTATAATAAAGTATGGTTCGATTTATTTTAATATTTATCCATCGATGAGTTTATAGTGACCTCGAGTTCCAGTTGTCCTTTGATCAAAATGATGCTGATGTTGATTTCTGCGTGCAGCGGTGGTAAGTGAGCGTTCCGCGGCGGCAGCTGTCCTGGCCCCAGCGGCACCGCGTCTTCCTCGTCGGCGAGCGCGTCGCACGCTGCCGCCGCCGGTACCGCTGCCCACATGCTGCCCTTGCGGCCAGTCGCCGTGCCTGCGCCGCCCACCAACGATACACACCACCACCCGTTCGTATGCGGCCCCCCGCCCGCCCGTTTACCGCCGCCGCGCCGTTACGCGATCGAGTACGGACGGGTTGTGGGCGTCGATTCAAATTTATAAATGATCACATATAATTTAATACTTAAAGAACATACATAACAAAAAAAAAAACAGAAATCAAAATATTACTTATCGAAACTGAACCATTCAATTCAACACTTAAAAATGACCAAAATAAAACATTACATAAATAAGCACGTCAAACAGCTTCGTACCAATGTATACAATTTTGTTTACATATAATTCGAATCGGTTCCTTTCCTAAACATAGATATGAAGGAAAAGCGTAATAACGTATGCAGCCAAGAGTGGAGTCGATTTTCTAATAGAGTTGTCTGAAGCGATCTTCGACTCGTTATGATGAGCATTCCGTGTCATAAACAGCCACTTATTGTTAATTAGGAAGTTGCGATTACTTAAGAAATATTGTAATAGAGCTCATGCCATCGCTGGCTTTCATGAGCCGCGTGCTTCCGCTAGGACATGCGCCATCGAGACCTGCGTTTCTATAAATAAAATAACTAATCTGGGAAACGTAAGAAATTTAAACGTTATTATGAACTACAGCATGAAATAAAGGGTTTTATTATATACAATGTGTAATTGTTTAGAATAATCTAATAGAATACGCATCGTAAGAGTGAGTGATACTTTTAATGAGATCCAAACATCCTATGCGACATAATGCCATCGATATGAACGTAGACGGGTAGCCGGACAGACGGAACACAGAGACAGATGAAGTGAGCGTGAACGGCCGCGTCCGGGCATGCGTCAGGACTCAGGACTCAGGACAGTACAGTACAGACAGTGAAGTGATGAGAAGCGTCGGGCGCAGCCACATTCAACGGAGCGTGCGCGCGTGTGCGCGGCCGCCGCGCAAGCGATATGTATGACCCATGCTACTACGAGCCTCGAGACGCGACTGTGACTGCTGGCCGACTCCGAGCGTAGCCGCGTGAAACGTCTGCACTCGGTAGTAGCGTCAACGTCATAATCGATACTCGAGGACTGGCGGCCGTCGGACGTCACAAGGGATCGCGTACACCGAACGCCGCGCCACGCACGAACAAACCCTGTATCGAGTGAGAACGCGCGGGCGCGGCCACGGACACGAGTACTCGCTTACCGAGCCGCTAACGGTCCGTCGCTGCTGACCAAACAAGCACAACACAGTACAAATCAGTACTACCCTCAATCATCCAATTATATAGGTACCTAATGGTTGCTGTGGTGCATTGTGTAAAGTACTTTAATAAAACGGAACGTAAATTTTGTTTGTATACTCGGGTAATGAGGGTTTGTTTACATCATATTTGTAGCAGGTAACAGAAGAGATCGTGAAATGATGTGGGGTTAATAAAATTGTATCTATTAAATTATATGAAGAAAAAAATAGCAAATTTTAAAGATAAATTTTAGGTAGTTTTTTAATCAATTTAAGTGTTGCGTAAAGGTAATTAATATGTTCAATAATGTAAACAATTTTATATATGCATTATGTATGATGTTTTGTTATATTGAAGTTAAAAGTTTTGCTGTAAAAAATTATTTTACTAATAAATATAATTTGCTTTAATCTTTTCACATAGCCGTGGTTTCACAATTGTATAAGATAATAATCGTGGTATGCTTATGTTGTAATATTAAATGGTATAAGTTATATTAAAATATTGTTATTCTTTATATTGCTAGCCAATAATCAGGTTGTAGAAACATGCAGAAACAATTAGTTAATAATAACTTTTTAAATAGTTTATTTTATTATTTCCATAAATATAATAAATCATTTCTTCAAAATATTAATTATATATTTAGATTATCTATGTTCGATTTAAAGGTAAAACTCACTATATCATGTAATTAGATACCTATTAATTAGATTTGAATTAAAAAAAAATATTTGGTTAGAATCGGTATTTATAAAAAATAATGTAATACTTATAGGTACATATACCTACTGACGGCTTTTTAAACAATATTTAAACTTATTAAAAAATGCGTCTGCTATATTTATATTATTTTATTATTCAAAATACATATATTATAATAAATTATATCAAAAATATCACAGTAATTAAATCTTTAAAACAAATATACTTTGTGTGAAATAGTTTGTGAAAAATGTATTAGGGCCAAATTTAATAAAAGAGAAGTAGGTACTTACGCCTGGCAGTAGAGCCGGACAGAGAAAGTGTGCGCCCAAGTTCGCCCTTGACGGCACGCAGAGAGCGCAGAATATCATCAGGATCTCTGCGTACACACGACGAGCGTCGGCGCTCATTACGCCGCGGGGCGGAAACTTCTCCGCCGCCGTCTGTACATCAAATTCTTCAATGTCTCCGCAAATAAGGATGAGATATATTAGAAAATCATCGGTAAGTAAACATCGAAGTCTGATATTTATATCGAAACGAAATCAACGATTCTTTGGTGCTAAGCATGTGGGCGACCTTTTTTTGGGTGATAATCTAGCATTTACGACCATTTTCTATTTTTTTAGATGAAACTTCTAGTGTTGAAAACATTTTTTTTAGGAAAACTGGTTTCTTTTTATATTTTGGTTACGTACGGATCCTCGAACTACAATTTATACAAAATATGTGGAAACAGATGTATCAATGTTTTAGGAGACATCATCGATAAATATCGGCTATCCCTATCTGCAAAAATGTCTTTAAAAAATAGATTACACTCAGCTGTTCAACATTTTTTTTTGTATGCTAATAAAATATGTACATTACGTTTTGTGTAATTTATAGCGAGTAAGTAATTACGATTAGGAAATAATTTTGTCACAATTATGGTATCAGCAAAATCAAGTAAATACATACCAATTTCAATATACAATTAGATTTACCCTTTTCTTGTTGTTGAAATGAGGAACGTCTCGACCCCGGCAAAGAGCGAGAAAAATCTTTTCCCAGTTGGTAAACTTCAACTTCTAATGTTTCGGATTGGGAAGAGCCACGGCGAGAGCCCGCTACCCAAGCGTGGTCCGGGTGCAGTAGAGAAGCACACTCGCCGATCGAATCAACATCATCTAATTATAAAAAAAAAAACCCAAAAGAATTGGATATAAAAGATGTGATTATCGGTATTAATCATTGCAATTTTAATCCAGCAATTGTAGCAATACACAAGTTTATATTTGTTACATATTATATTGGTTCATAATTATAAATCCCATTCATCAAAAATAATTGTGTTCATGAAAATAATTGTGGTAAGACAGGGGAATAAGGATTTCTTTTAGATGAGTACAAAATACCAGAAACTGAACGTTGTGAAGCAAAGTCTCCACGTCGTAATGCCCGAGCACCTGTAAGAGAGCCGCGCGGAGAAGCATTTGCAGATCTAGATCCACGCTCTTCAAGAGTCCACCAGACTGCGCGTTCCTCAGCAAATGCTTTCTCTAATTCCATCTGTAATTCATAAATAGTTTGTAGGTACTAATTATTCTTTAAGGATAAATGGGTATAAATAAATAACTTACCGTGCATTCACCAATTAACACTGGGTCGATACCCGGGCAGGCGTCCCAAAGCGTAAGTTCTAAGGCTCGCCCTATCAGTAAGTCATTGGTCAAACCGCCGAAACCTAGTGTAGCGTTCCATACTGGGCTGCATGATGCAGACGCAGGATCAGTTTCTACAGGCGGACAACTTTCACTGTAAAGAGATAGAACGAAGAAATTTAAAATTTTTGGGATAAGTCAACACTATGTTATCTAGAGTTGATATTTAATGGTTAAAACATTTAATTTAATTATATAATGTAATTAGTTTGACTTATATATAAAAACGGTAAAACCTATGTAAGGTTTACATGGCAAATTGCCACCATAACAACATATTTCTGCCGAAAAACAGCAGTGCTCACGCTGCTTGAGTCTTTAGTTTAAATAATTTGCTTGCATAGTAACACGCACTGACACAATATGCATTCCAACTCAGTTTGCAAGAGTAGCAACTTATCATTGACTGACCTCAGGATTTAGATGCTTTTTATGTTTATTACAGGTAATTATGGATTGCAATACCACATAACTTCAGGTGGACTGTAGACTGCACCTTTATCATAAAAAAGGTTTAAGAATCAGGTCACACGAATATACTAACTAAGTAATGCAACTAAAAACGCCATTTCCTAATAGCCTTGCAGTTATTTTTTATTAGACTTAATTGTAGTTGTAGGGCTTTTTCTAATGCCCACCTGGATTGCTACCACACACAAGCTGAAAATCAGTCGCCATACACCAATAGGTGTGTTCGGGCAACTGCACTTGAGAGCCAGTCTTTCACTAGGCTTAGCGTGCTACCATCCTGAGTCGCTATCATCGTCACTATGGCTATAACGATAAAAAGAAAAATAAACTTACAGTGACGGTAAGAGGCGTATTCTTGCGAATGCTTCAGGTTCATCGCCGTATCCTAATGTGTGATCTCGGGGTGGCAAGTCATCGGCAGCAATGAGAACCACAACAAGTTTTCGCAGTTCACTCTCAAACCATACTTGTAATTGGGCTCGAGCTGGCTGACGATCGCGAGCGCGCTCTGCACGATCTTGTTCCTATATACACATAGAGTAAAATTAAAGTCTCATGATTAAGTAGAAATAAAAATAAAGAAGTACCTGTAATACTATGCAACAACATGAGTAAAATTTTAGATTTCACTTCTAAAACTAAAAAAATAATTCTCGTTTATTTTTATTTCGATATCGAAATCCAAAGTATTGAAGTCGCATAGTACCTACATAACTTCAATAACAGTCATTTTAAAGTCACAAAAATAGAATAACATTCGTCAAGACCTCAAATGCAAAATCTAAATCACTCGTATTTTTTGGAGAATGCATCGTATATTCTTTAAATATCAATCAAACACCATGCAGCAACCAATGGTACAGATTTGTTTGTCATCAGCATGGGACAAATTAGATTTTCCTTCTTTATTTCCAATACATAGCAATGCAATAATTAGATACACCAGTCATGTTGATATAATTGGCCAAACTGTTTTTATCTGCAAAAATTATTGTAAAGTAACATGCGGGCTGAGGCATTTCTATCAAACATAAAGTAATCAATAAAACGGATGCTCTCATCCGTCATGCAGTAAGCTGCATCATGCTGATACCGATTTCACAAGCTGCATGTACCTATACACACGTTTGGAATAAATATTAAACTAGCTCAGTTCTTCGGAGCTGGGGCTATGTAGTCTAAGCCTAAGGGGTTTAATAATAAAACTTGTTGCATAAGCTCTCCGATAAATCTAATTAAAGTCTCTCTATTTACAACACTACAATAACTCATTAAATAATAGCACAGGAGTAATAAAATTACTATATCTTTCTCTATGAGATAAATGTCTATTTTTGTTAATGCAAAAGTCTGTACGAATTTGTGCCTTCTAAAGTATATTATATTTATTTCTGTAAGAAGGTAAGAAACCAAAAGCATTTTATGAATACGTATTGTTTTCTAAACTAGCAAACGCGTCGATGCTTTGCATATTCATCTAAATAAGTTCATGTTTAAAATTTGTATCCATTGAATTTCACTTACGTTATCTTCAATAATTATATAATCACTGAACTGAAGATACGAATTCTTGGAGTCTCTAATGTTTATAGTACGGTATTGTATACGTATTTAGAGCAATAATATATCCGTTTTATGGATAAATACACATTATATAAGCTAACGTAAATATTACAATTTCACATCGTGACTATGCAACAAAAATTTTATAATTTAATATTTCAGGTACCTAAGTAGTTTTTGTTTACTATAATATATCACATATATGAAACTCGTATCACACACCAAGACTTCATACGTTAAAGTGAGATTTTTACTAAGTATAATTATGCACGTATGGACATTGTGCAACTTCATGCATTCTTCAATTTGTATGTCGTAACAATAAGCTACTGTAAATACAGGCGGAGCGGTTATGTACATCGTGTCTGTGAGGTGTTATTATCACATGACAGAAGCGTCAGTGCGCGCCTGTCGTTTAAGGTGTTCCAGGGCGGTGTACGGTGCTGCCATCACTCGAAGCTCCTAAACAGTCGCTGTGGGCGGTTCTCCATAAAAGTGCGGCATATCACTACACTAAATAAACAACAAGACTTGGTAACAGACACTTGATGCGCAATATATGAGTCGGTACGAACGGGTCTGTGGCATCGACGTCGAAGCTCCGTTGCGTCTACGCATAGTGATCTGCGCCCGATGTTACGAAGCTGTACTGAGCTCACCTTCACTTTCACTTCCTTTTAGTGCCATAATGTGGTTCAGTTATAAATCAGGCTACTTAATAACACACATGATTCTTCGTTTTGTATCGATGTATTGTAAATTTCATTGCCGATTTATTAAAGTTAGCGTCACGATTGCATGAGATCTGTAGTCACTGGCTAAGCTTTAAGCGGCGGCGGTTCTAGCTTCACTACGTACTTTATTCGTACTTTGTTTAGATAATACCTCTAATCATCCACGGTATCCTATAGATGATATTGGACATCGGGACGAGTCCCCTAATCTACCATCGAACACTAAAACTGTAGCGTCTGTCTACACTTACTTATTGGTCATGCGATTCATGGTTATTTGTCATTTTCAGATCGTGCCCTAATTCTGGCCGGCGCCGCCGTTCGCGACATTATGAAATTTGTCGGGTGATAGAAAAAATAAAAATCTGAAAATAAGTAGGTAGCATTTTTTCACAAACTTCACTTAGGATTATTATCATAATAAACGATAATGTATAGGAAAATAGGTAACAAAAAGTTCCAAATGTACGTAGATATATAAATATTTCGATTATTATAAACAAACAAGTGTATCCCTTTCTATAAATAGTAAAGGTTAACAAATTTAATGTACATCTACGATCGTAAATAGAAACACTAATCTCTTATAACTAGTCTAACGTGGTAGTTGTTCAACTGTTAAGTGCTACACAGTATCACAGCAGATCAAGAGAGACCAGCCGCTGAACTTCAATAATTTGTCCACATCGAAACTAAATATTTATAAACATAACTTGACTATTGATTTGATCATTGTTTGACCATATTTTAACGTGTTAGTGTGGACACGTAAAGTGCCAAGTCTCAGATTTTTTCTGGCGGCGAAACGTTGCCGACGCGTCTGGCCCCAATGATGCAGAACGAGCGAAAGAATTATAGTAATATTTACACCAATACGTAGGCACAACCACCTGTTTACACAAAATAAATAGGTGATTTTCAATGAATGGCAATTTTAATGGCCAGTAACATATTTTTAACCCGAAGAACATCAAGACTTACCAACAGAACATTATTGTGTCGAATTTAAACTTTGTTTAAAATCATACTTACAGTCACCTTTTTATTCCATGCCATAGTTAAACTATATCGTCCATATAAATGGACTTTAGAAACCAGTTAATGGATCATCTTATACCCGTAATAATTTACGTTAAAAGTTATCATTTTACAAAAATTTATAAAATTATGATTCGATATATGTGGTTGATGAATGTTAAATATTGACAAAGAAAGTAGTTTTAAATAATGCTAGATGTTATACAACTAATCCTAATAAGCAAGTCGTGAAGATGATCTATTAACCACGTAGTTACAAAAAGATTGCTTTGTATACCACAACTATAAACAATGAATGATTCAAGAAGCGCAGAAGAGTAGGCACCGAGTGACAGTCTCTAATAGGATTCATGAAAAAACGAGCGGTTCCGCTCTATATTTTATAGGTTCACAACACATATTGTTACAATTAAAGCCTATGTATGGGTATTATACCGGGGTTTTCGGCAATTTCCGTCGAGTCGGCGACGATGGTGATTTGTCCGTATCCGGTTCTGCGAACCAAAATAATGTGCATTACTCTAATATTGATTCCCATTAATTTCATTTTAGTGAGTTTCGGAGGTAATGGGATATTAACATAGATAACTAATAAATTTATCTATCGAGTAATTATTATTAATTACTCATTGTGATGATGATTGAATTGAATGATTATTCATTAGATTAGATACGAGAACTGGGAACCGTAAAATGAGACACCGTATTAACCACAATAAGTAATATAATATAAGTATATTTAGTCGATCAGAGTCGCATTCACATTATTTAAATAAAATGCAAGTATGAGATACCTTTCATTTGTAAAAGAAGAATACTTGAAGGAAGAGAGATGAATTGTGTAATAACTTACGTAAACTATGAAAAGTACTGAACAAAATTATAGGAAGAGGTCAAATAAACTAGAAAAATTAAGCAAGAAGACAATGAGACAACTAAAATGCGTACAAGATCATAAGGTGCACCCTTAAATGAAATTAAAGTGTAGAAAGCGAGTGCAGTGGTAATTTTATATTACTTTGCCCTAATTTATATTATCAATGAAAAATTGTTCATAAACACATAATTTAAGTACTTTTATTAAAGGTTTCAGATACCATAAAGTCCATGGTGGTGCATGGGTGTGAGACTGGGTTGTGGCGGTGCGTCGTCGATTTGTGGTGCGGGCTCTACCAAGAGTTCCACGCTGTCACCACCGCGTTCCAGTACCGCGCACACTTCCTCAAAACTTCGTTCAGTTAGAGGCACCCCACCCCATTCTAGTACCTTCATTCGATACAAACAATAGTGTTAAATATGCAAACACATTATGGCTATACATAAGCTCATTGCTTCGAAATATTGAATTTAATTTACAATGATACCGTCAAATCTATAGAAAGCGATTCCGTACTGCGTATCTGTCTATCAACTGTTTAATAAGTCTACAATTCTCAAGTTTTGAACACTGATATTATTCTAACCTTATCCCCCTGTTGTAATCCAGCCAAGTCTGCAGGACCTCCCGGAACAGTCCATACTATGACAGCTTCACGACGTCCACTTGCGTCCGGTTTACCACCAACGACGCGCATGCCAAAACCACGAGCTGGAATTAAATATTTTTCTAAATAAATGATTCATTACGGCAAGTGATAAGATTTCCAAATTTAATTATACCAATTTGCAAGTCTTTAAATTCCAAGTTTCCAAACTTCGATACAAATTTAAACTCCCTTAAAAGTTGACCCTTCTAATAGTAAAAACAGTTATTTCTCAAACAAAGAAAAGAATGAATCGCACATTCGTGTAGGTCTAATAAATGGTTCTATTCTCTTTTGATGTTGGAGTTTTGTTAAATTTCATATATTTCTGCCTTAATGCACTTAGAATACAAATTCTACAGTTAGAATTTAATATGTAGATTTATTATCAATTAAAAACTAATATAGTAAACTTGCTATGCATATAGAAAGCTGTAATATTTTAAGTATTTTTGATATTATATAGGCAGATTTCTGTAATGGCCGTATAGTTATTATTGGTATATTTGGTAAATATACCCAAAAATGTTTCGTAATTTGCGTAGTAATACTAATTTCAATGTAAAATAATTAATAATTATCAGCTAACGGTGAAGGAAAATGGTGTGAGAAATCCTGAATACTCGAGACATATTTTCGTAGAACCCCCCATGCGGGACAATCAGATCTTCAAATTCTCTACGTTTCCTTTATCCAGTAGTTGGACATTTAGCGTTTTTTTGAGTACTTCATTCTTTTTTTAGTAACATATTCAAATATTTCACATCTGTTAGTGTTTAAAATATACTAAAATCAAGTGAGATGGTAATTTGTACAATAATTGACTGAACCGCAATTGAAGTCTCTGGGTTTTTAATTGGGTCTGAATTGAACTTAATGTGATATCGTTTCCCGTGTGTTTAGTTCACTTCTCATAGTGACTTTGCTGCAGGACAGGATTAATAAGGACTGTCCTCGCGTCGTGTAGGTGGCGTCCTTTTCTCTTATAGTAGTTTGGTTATATAGTAGCCTATCAAATGAGGAACGACATAAGCTTCCCATGTAAAAATTTCATAAAAATCCGTCAAATCGTTTTTGAGTTACATCCGGCCATACAAACAGATAGACAATTTTTTAATATCATATTCGTGATCAGTGTCCTTTATAACGGTATGCCTATCGGAAATTTTTAGAAAAAATACATGTACGTACAGACAGAATTACAGATTTATTAATATAGATACGTTTGCAACGTCCTGTCACCGTTCGGCCACAAACTTGTCTAATGCCTAATGCTCTGGGCCATAGGAGTGGGGAAAGAGAAGGATAAGGATGATGTTGCTGTTGTGCATTCTAGTATAAATTTTAGGACAAATGGCCTATATTAATTATTCTAAAAAGTGGCTTCTTACATCGATGTCCTTTATCGTTAGGATCACGTCGCAACATGACGCGCCGCGGCGTGCGGTCGTCGACGTCATGTATGACGATCTTGATGGCTTCAGCGTCTACAGACATCTGTCGCGCGGCAGCTGCAGCTTGTTCCGATGGTAAATCTGAACTGCGTGAGGTAAGGGCTGCCATAGCGCTAAGTGCGCCCGTTCGTTGCTGTAACGCTGCTATATCTGGCCTGTACATTAATTAAATCAACATCGTTTCAACATTATTTTTATAGAGGTTAATTAAATTTTGGTTATCTTCATTGTTTTATTTTTAACATTAGAATGTTGAATACATTCAAATCATTTATGAAAGTACATTTTGTGTATACATAAAAAATATTTCTTAAAGTTAACTTCTTTTGGGTTGTTCAGTAGTGGGTAAAAGTGAGAGCTCCGCGTGAATGATGTAATGGAACTGATGAAAGCCATTAATGATAATACATAATGTGAATTATTTTTGCCGACTTTTATTTTTTTTAATCGAGTAAAAGTAATTTTGTATACACACTTTTTTTCTAAATTAAATATTTTAGATATAGGTACATTTGTAATCTAGTAATTGGCAATCAATACATATAGGTAAATCAATGACAAGAAATATATTTTTTCATCTAGTGTGAAGAACTCTACTTTCTACTAGGTATATGAGATATTAAAACTTACAATTGGCTGCCACGGCGCCTGATAGGGCGATCCTCGTCAACGCTAAGACCGCCTATCTGTGGTGTGGAGTCCGTATCTTCGGTTCGGTAGGAGCCACGTCTTGATGCCGAACCACCAACTACGTCTACTGCTGACGCTCTGTTTTATATTTAAGAAAAAAAAATAATGTCACTGAACTGGTCCTATTATCGCAGATAAAATAATCATTTAAATAAAAATACTGTAAAATGTATCTAGTATTGTTGTTTATAACAATAACAATTGCCAAGAATTTTACTTTAGAAATTGAAAATAGATTATCTAAATATAATAAATTTGTGCTGTTGGATTTCCAATATCAAAGTCTTGAACTTGTATAAAGTGAAATGGAAGGTGAGCTTAGAATAGTCTGTAAAACTGTGGTAAAACAGCGCTTAATATTATTTCATAGTCTACTGCTTGAGCACAATTTCACTTGATACCAATAGGTAGATGATGCGGTCCAAGAGAGACAGAGAGGCGTTAAGGCTAAAAAAGGGATTGGCACTCAAAGTGAAACTGTGGAAACACACCGACGACATATTTTTACTATATCATACTAAACAAGCACAATAAAAGGCTTACTTCGATAGTTACCTTTACCGAAAGTATTTTGATCTTAATAACTGTCATCATCGTTGATAATATATGTATATAGCTGTAATGAATACATATATACACATATATAGCTGTACATATGTAATGTGTGTATATAGCTGTGCCCCATAGCTTTAACTATATCAAATTTATTCGACCAATTCTGCACCGCGCCGCGTCGCTACCGCAACCGTGTAATCTGTCGCTGTTCTCACTTCCCCTTACTTGCCTCAGCTTGCCAGATTGATTGTAATTGATAGTTACTGCCCCGCTCCATAGGGTCCCAGCGTGAAGTTATATGGCCTATCATTTTGCTCAATAAACAGGCTAAAAAATACAAAACTATTTTTTAAATGTAACTAGTAGTTCCAAAAGTTAGAAGTCCAAACAATGTCTTTAGCTTTATAATATTAGTAAATATTCTACCTTCTGGACATCGGGGGTGGCGCGGAGAGGGCTGGTTGATGTGGAGAGGAATGAGGTGCGTGGGACGGCTGGTCCTCGTCGCAGGAGCGCTGACGGGGTGCGCGCATAGACCGGCGGCGCACCGGCGCTACAGTGCTCGGTCGACGAGACTCCACTGTCGGCGTGGTGCTACCGCCGCCCTTTAACTGCCGCCACGGGCAGCGTGGTTACAAAACCGTCCTCTCATACAGAAGAACATAACTCGTCTATTATACATGAAGCTCAGTGCAAGCAACCGATATGCCATATTTTATTTATTCATAGTATTTTTTAAAGAACAACATTGCTTTTATGAGTAATTGACTCTTTCATTAATAAATGGTGTCTGTACACGTTGTGACCGCGTATAGTTTCTACTGGCAACAGTAATGTAATATCTGGCAATGTTAAACTTCTGTGTGTTTAATTTTACAAATAACTTTACTGCAAAAAATATCACTAAATTTTTTTTTTATTATTCTAGTTAGGGCTGATTTTTCAATCAGATAACTTTATTTGAGGCGCATTTGATAAATACTTTTAAAATGTTTACAGGTTTTCTATAAAGGTATTATACATTATTTATCAAAACGTCAAAACTATTCCTCAAATAAAGGTGACGATTAAAAAATCAGTTCTTAATCTTATAAATAAGTTTACTCTTAATCATGTTAAAGTTATACTTGATTTTAGTATTTACAGAATAAGTATGTAAATGTACTCGATAAGGCATGGGCCAATAACGGTACATTTGTTTCATGATATTACAGATACATTACCTTTTCTAATTCCTTCAAGGATGCAGGTGATACATCTGAATGCCTTCGCAATTCTGGCGAGCGTGGTGGCGCAAGACCTGTGCCGGAGCTGGAACTTCCAAGACGCGCTTCTGAGTGCCGCCGTTGTAGGGCTTCAAGCACTGGTACTTCGAGTAATGAGTCAGTGCTATCCTGAGCTGCCGGTGGCAACCGAGGACCTGCCTTGCGCCGGCACACTGAACACCGCCATAAATTCTGACCAACAACGTTATATATTACACCCACATATTATAATATCAATATAATTTGGTGATAGTAATGGTTGTGATTTTTAGTACTATCATAAATATTATATTATACGAAATATTGGCTTGACCCTAAACTTGGCCTTGTTTATAAAATATGACTGTCTCAAAACCCTCTAATTTCACGATTTTTAATATCTGTCCAAACCATATTTTTGTTTCAAAGTTAAAACTTTGAAAATAATTTACAATACTTTTAAATAAATACAACTTTTCAACCGATTTCTATTTAGCTACAAATTGAAATTTTAAGGAACTAAATGTTCTATTGAAGTAAATAATATAAAATCCAAGAATAATAACTAATTTAATTTACACTAGTGAAATATCGTAAAGTTGACCATCAATTTGATTTTAATCTTGAATATAACTTACGAACTAATAGATTTATCAAAAAATCTCGCTAATCCTTTTCGCCGATCGTTCAATTCTTTACAGAAATATGTACTTATTAGTAATTACAAGATACTGAAGGGTTATAAAATAATAAAATTAAGTAAAAAATCACATACTATTTCTATTATAAATGAAAAAATTTGCTACGATGCAGTTCAAGAAACTATAACAGGTTTTCTTTTTCGTCATTTTTAAACATATTCTCGAAGTAATTTAAAGAAAAAAATCGAGAATATAAATTATTCACCGCGTCTTCGTCGCTAGCCGGTTTGGAATACGAGGAACAATCCTCGCAGACTCGGTGCTGACAACCATTACATGTGTGGAACACCTCGCCAGGTTTCAAAGCTTTGAGGCAAACACGGCAGGCGCCAGCTCGAGATGGCGCCTTACCGGGTTCTCTGTAATTAAACAGCAGATAACCTTGTCATTATTTTGTAAAAACTGAAATACCGACCACATTTTTTAAATTAATTAATATTTTTTTCTTTATTTAATTGCAGTCCATTGATCAATTTTTTTCCAAATAAATAATATAGTTATATTAAATTTTCCATGCTAGATATTAAAAAATCAAGGGTTTCTAAGGATGTAAAATAGACAGCTGGATAGTTTTTCGAAGGAGCGACTTTAAAGATAAAATTAAATTGACTAATTATATAACTTTCATAAATAACTATTCTCAATAAGTGAATCTTTTTAAGAAAAGAAGAAATCAGGAAAAGAATCATAAATTTGATCTGAACTCTGTAACGAACCATTGACAATGAAATATAGTTGATAATTTACCGTTCTGTTTTGGTTGGTTGAGAAGCCGAGGGCGGCGTTTGCGCAGCCGCGGATGACGGTGCTGGCGTCGGCTCTGCGGTAGCTTCTGACACTCCTTGCCGAGGACCTAATTTCGTGACTGTATGGGGAAAAACTTTAACCTTTTATATTTTATCTGTAGATACATTCTATCGATTAATTAGTTGTCTTCATGTAATTTTTAAACAACGGTTTGACGACATGACAGCAGCTACTATGGATTACCGATGGATTGCAGATCTCTCGGTAGTCACCGATGTGTTAGGATTGATGGTAGTACTGTACTTACCATCAGGGACAGTACCGTCAATTTGCCGAGCTATTATAAAAAAATATTCCTACGAACAGTTTATTTCATCGATCGATTTCACATCGGTCGAATACTAAATGCAGCCTTCAAATCGATATATTTCGTATATTTACCCAAGAAAATTTTGCGTTTATCTACATGTGTATATTACCCCTCTAAGTACATAATACTGAAATGAGTAGTCAGTTATAACCCGATCAAATTCAAACTATAGACGCTTGGTGGTCACAAAAAGTAGAACATTTCTTAATATTGATAAATGTTATTGCTTTAGTTGATTTCCTTTTTATTTCATTTTACAAACAGTAATATGTCTATCACTGTTCATAACACTCTCTTTCAGACCAGCCTTCTACATTTATTTTTTTGTTCCTAATTTCGTAACGTTTTACAAAATATAATATTTAAATGTAGAGTTTGGACACATACAAATAATGAGTGACAAGTAATATAAACAAGAGATACTATAAAATGCTATGTGTTTGGAAGTTGAAGCCAAAATCGATCAAGACTGACCTGTACAGGTTAATTAATGAACTAAATGTTGAGTGCAGTAATGGTAGTTTTTAAGCAATTAAACTTAAAACATACTGAAGACATTTGGGGAATGTCAGTAATGGTAGTTCAGTCTTTAATTGTTAATATTTCACCACATTCGGCTCATATATTTAATCAGTGTATTGATAAAGGAACTTTCCCCAGTATTAAAAAAATAAGTAAAATAGTTCCATTGTTGTTCATTGTATGTTAAAACCTTGGCAGGGAAATTAAGCTCCGTTGCATACGCAGTGCGTAAGATTCGCCAGTTAACTGATATTGCTACTGCTAGGCTGGTCTACTTCGCTTACTTCCATAGTTTAATGTCCTATGGTATTTTACTGTGGGGTTCAGCAGCTGAGGTAGATACCATATTTGTATTACAAGAACGGGCAGTTCGAGCAATTTATGATATGGGACCACGCGAATCATTGAGGAATAAATTTCAAGAATTTGGTATCTTAACTTTGATTCCCAATACATCTTGGAAAATATAATGTATGTTCGGAAAAATGAAGGCAACTTTGAACTTGTTACTAACACACACAATTTCAATACTAGAAATAAATATAAAATAGTCATTCCGTCTTTTAGACTTAGTAAAACAAATAAAAGTTGTTTAGGTAATTGTGTTAGGTTTTATAATAAACTTCCTAAGCACATTAGCGATTTGCCGGATAATAAGTTCAAGAATCATGTTAAAGCAGGTTTTATTGTCAAAGGGGTATTATAGGGTGGTTGATTACGTGAATGATGGTGATGTCTGGGTGTGATTCCCTCTCTGTACATCTACTGAAAATTATAATAACTGTATATAATTAAACACTGTATAACCAGTTAAAAGATAATAAGATAAACCCGATCGAGTTTCTTGTAGGTTCTTTTCGATGTCTGGGATGATTTCCGAATCGATGGTAGTGTTTTGACATTCATAAGTGCCTTCTTAGGGCCTAAATTGAATAAAAGATATTTTGTTTTTGATTTTGGTAAAAAGTATTCGGAACTGAAGTTTACGAAGAAGTTAATCAGTTATAAGGAAGCGAAAGAGAGAAAATGTTCTCCATTCATGTTACCTACTCCAGTGGGACTACTATATGCTGTTGGATAGATATTATGTATATCACTAGTGAATTCATTATTTTGAATTAATATTGTAAATTAGGTAAATAAGTATTCAGAGTAAATTTCGTTCATGTTTTCTTGAAAAATCCGAACTTAGTCTCATACTAAACCTATTCCATCAGTCAATCTAATGGTAGTAGGTAATTGTTTTTTTTTTTAATTTGAATGAAATTTCATGTGTTGTTAGAGGAATATAAAATTAAAATGAAAGGAAAAGAATTCAAATAATACCGCGGTTAGCGTCTGCCTTCGAGAAGGAATCCACTAACAATGCGTGCCGACTGCCGACTCCTCGCCCAGTAGGAGGCTCGTAGCTCCCGATATTTCGCTATGAATATTGAGAAATGATCATAAATTCCACGGGAAATTTCTATGAAGCGTTGTAAAATGCCTGACATGTTTTTGTCTTATGTTTTTATAATTTACATTTTTCCTGCGAATTATTCTTCATTTTCTTCTAATATTTTAGTTTTATAATTTTAAATTATTTATTTATTTCTATGTTTCAGTTTAAATAGTATTTCTTTTTGGGAGTGCAATATTTTAAAGCTTTTCTTTTATACTTATATGTAATGTATAGCTTTTCGGTTAACTTTTGTTTTGGAGTCGTTTTGGTGCAGAGTTGATATATGTTTATGTTATTATTTACTAAGTTATGTTACTAAATACATTAATTATGCCCGTTTAAGTTCTTATTGAGTGTACGTAACTCCTATAAATGAAACATCTGAAATTTATGAATTGATCATATTTTTAAGATTGAAGTATTTATATTTCAAAAATCTCGATCATTTCCTAATCATGACAAGACAGTATAGTGGGAGTACAGTGGGGTTGTGATATGCAAATATTATCGACTACAGATAGGTATTGTGAATAGGATATTGGTTTTCTGATTTAGGGCTTAGAGGAATCTTAGAGCTGTATATCCAAGATTTTTGACACTCTCTTAAATAAAATAAAAATAATATAACATTATTCAACTTAACCTCTTCCACATACTAGTGAAAGACGTATTTATTAGAATAGATACAAAAAGAGCAGGTGTTTCAGAGTAACAGATCGGAACTATTACCTCTAAAAGAACAGGCTCTTCTTACGTACTTGTCCCAGAGAGTGTTACTGTTTGATTTTCTGTATTCTAGCGTAAGGATGTTTATTAAAATGGATGGATTGATGAATCGATGGATCGATGAATCGATAGATCGATGAATCGATGAATTGATGGACGATGGATCGATGGATTGATTGATTGATTGATACATTGATGGATTGATTGAGTTATTGGTTATAGTAATATGTTAGGCCGATGGTGCATACGATTTCGAGTTGCCGATCTATACTTGTCTAATAATGTGTAAACTATGGTTACAAGTGTTACTTCGTATATCCATGTTAAAACGCAACTGGCTGTTATTTTGGAACAGGTTACAGGAATGTTTTGAAGCAGGAACAGGAGTAACAGGTATCTTATTGTACCTGTAATTGCTCATTCTATTAATATATACATATTCTGTACGATAGAGAACATTTAGTTATAAGTTATGAGAAAATTATAATAATTGAGTCCCTCAAACGTTGTTTAAGTGAGATGTCTCCAGTGCGGGCAACATTGCCAACGTACAGTTTAGTTATTACGTAAGTTGGGACCTTCAGTTATGTAAGTTACCGAGACGACGGATAGACGGAACAATTTATTTATCTCCGACATTATTAATGTTGTTGCCAGAAGCCTACATCGTTAATTTGCTTTTAAAGTTTCAATGTAGGATGCCTAACTTTTTACTAATTTATCATCATTATAATTTGTATATCATGTAGTTTTTTACACTAATGTAAATTATTATAGACATATGTAATCGGATTGGAAGGAGTAAAAAAATACCTTTATCTTGAGCGGTGAGTAAGGAAGAGGAGAGCGTTTGTCGCAACTTGCCGAATGTGCCTGGAGTTTCTATTTGGCCGGGCACTGAGCTCGGTGTGTCCTCTGTCGCCACCATCTGCACAAGTACAAATTAAAATAATACTTAGTAATTATAAAAATACGATAATTTTATTGAACACAACCGATACGATACCGATATGTTATTTTTACGTTTTTTAACCGACTTCAAAAAACATAGAGGAGGTTCCCAATTCGATTGTTTTTTTTTTTCATCGATTTTTAGGCATAACTTCTTTGTTTATGGCTCAATTTAGATGAATCTTTTTTCGTTGGAAAGGGATACATCAACGGTGGTCCCTTTTAACTACTTCCACTTAACCGTTTGAGTTGAATTTGGAATATTTATATAACTTCGATGACAATGCAAAATTATGATATTATTGAGCTGATTTAATGATGGACCAGGGTGCTGGCCATAGCAATTTAGCAACGTCTCAGACTAAACAAGATATCATCGTCGTATTTTTTAACGAGGGTTATCTTTTTCGAGCTTATTATGAATCATGTATGTCTATTTCTTTGACACGTATATATAATTTTACTCAAGTGTTTATGTTGCAGTCGGGTTTTTGTTTCCTTTTTAATAATTTAGCTAGTTTTAGGTAAAGGTTTGTTGGATTGGTCTCTATAAGTACTACCTATAGTCTTAGGTGGTGATCAAGGTCATTAATCAAGGTTATTAAAAGTTTGTTTAATAAATAGTAATATATAGGTTATTATATTTACATAGGTTCGTATCCACACTAGAGGCTATGACAGTTTATTGTGAATTATAGACTGCGTAAAGGGTAACATTCTTATGAGACAAAGATCGCATGCATATTTTTTTCCTTTTAGTGTGTGTGTGTGTGTGATTGTAATTTTAATTGGATTCTCAAACTCACAACATATAAAAACTAAGAGAGAAATCAAAGGAAAAAAAAGAAAGAAAAATCCTGTTAGCACCATTATAAGCTTTATAGTTGATTTTATATCCTATAGATTTGTCTTGAATATTAAAAGTTTTAGTATAATTTTCCTCAATTAAAATCCATATATGATTTTTTTAATGTCATCATTATCATTAGTTTATTTTACCATTGTCACATACACACTCGTGAAACAATAATGCCATAGCAACGGTTTAGCATGAAAGCTTGTCTTACTTTAAATTATAATAGGTGCAATATACACGAGAGGATGTAGTGAAATGTATATTAGGGGTGTAATAAAAACACTTCGTTTTGAATAAAAACTGATGTTGTGGAAAGCGAGGCGGCGCAGCGTGGTGATAAAACTCTTCATACAATAATAACGACTCAGTAATACTATCGTAAAATTTATGGAGAGCAACAGATGGAGAATGAAATACATCTAAGACGGGAAAATCAATATTGTCGTCTCCCGAACTTGACTTCAATGTTATTATTGGTCCGCTACCTGGCGGTCACAAAATAACTCTCCAATAAAATATTTCTTCTTAAAAGTAATTTTATTATACCTAGTAATACCGAATAATCATTACGGGCATGGAAAATAATATGCATTGTGGCACTAATGGAAGCGGTATCAAGCTTGCTTCTGAAGTAACATAAAGTTATTACACAGTGTACGTGGAAATTGAATTGACTAGCAGACTTAAACAAGCAGAAGTTCTTCGAGATTGCTCGTTCGATAGTTAGGAGACTGACCTCAGTTTCCTTTATTCTAACATTATTGGATTTGCCACCAAAGCGGCCGTTCTCGTAGCGAAGTGCTTTCCAGTTTAAAAGGTTTAAAATTAAATTTGTGAGAACATTTCTATAGTTAATAAAGGTGTCTAGAAAAATGAGTTCATTGTAGCGCGCTTCCTAATAGAAAAGGGGTGTTTTTTATAAATTTGTTATAATACGTGCATTTCAATGCTTCTTTGACGAGATAAAAATGATGTTTAATTAACACAACTTTAATGCATTGAAATAAAATATAAGAATTAAAAAAGAAAACATAAAAAATATATTATTTCAACATTTATTTACTTAAACTTATTTTAACAGACGATACTGATAGAGCATTTAAAAAAATAACATGTGTGACTATTTTCACCACAGTAAAACAAAGGGTTTAGCAAGCAAACTTCATGATGTAGACTTTTTGTTACATGGTGTAAAAATTCACTTTCATATTTTTTCATAACGCGCATAATAAAGTACATTCAAATATATGGTCCTTACACATGAAATTGGCGTTTTTTGAACGGGCCACTTTGGTCGCAAATATCTTGTGTTTGGTTAGGAATTCCAAATTCAAATTTATTTCAAATTTAGGCTTGAATATATTAGTGTTTCGAATTTAGTGATTCATTTGTTTTCGCAACATTTGATTTTTCTTTGAAATCGTTCTTTACACAAAATGCAAAATTTAAAATATCGCGCTATTTACGAATATGAGTTCCACCATGGCATCGGTGCTGCAGAATCAGCTCGAAGGATTAATAATGTGTATGGGGAAGCTACTGTAAAAGAAAGCACGGTACGTTTTTGGTTCCAGTGTTTTCATTCTGGAAATTTTGACCTACGAAACAAAGCCCGTGGAGGGCCGGAGACCCTAATTGATAATGAAGAATTAAAGATGATCGTGGAAGCGGATCCATCGCATACCACGTCAAAGTTGGCGGCAGGCTTCGGTTTGAGTTATGGAACAATTTTAATTCACTTTGTTATATTATTTATTTGGAAGATAATCTTATTTAATATCTACTTTATATTATTCATCATAAGTTCATTTGATTTACCTTATTATTGTTTTGGTGTACCTATTCTTTTATTTCCAGGATACCAATTAATGATAGGTTTATGTATTGATGCGTTTAGATAATTTATAACTTGATAATTTTGGTTTAATAACAGCTTTGTTAATATTTTAGGTTCGTATTGTTTACATTGCAATATAATGACAATCTCTGTCATTGATAATTCTTTGATAGTAATAGAGCATGCGCAGTTAGGAGTTTCTCAGGTTAGACAAATATTCTATCCAGGTTCTAGTTTAGCAAAATAAATCTATGATTAGATTTATTTTGAATTTTTAAAATAAGAAAAGTCTAGTAAGATGAAATTTTGAATTCAAACGAAAACAAAAGAGAAAATTAGAACAGAGAGTATGACAGATTCTTCAGGATGGATCTGATCATGTTTTATTTCATTGGACTGCAGACCTTTGAATCGAAGTAACGTTTATATCATAATTATCATGTGTTTTGATAAAAACCAAATTATTGTAGAACAAACCTGGGAGTCGAAAAGACAGTTTATTTTATAACATATTTATATAGAAAAGTTATTTTAATTGTTATAATTTATAATTTTAATATTAAATGGTGAAATACCTTTGCCAAAACGACAAATACCTACTGAACATTGAAAGAACACTACCGGGAAAGTTCACCTGGATTTTGTATTTATAATACAAATAATAACTTTTCCTTTTACATATGAGGAAATCTCAATAGATAAGATATTTGGTGCTGCGTCGTCTGCTTGAGCATGTATCCTGATACGGCCTACACCGTGCTGACTTCTATTCTAGATCCTAGGCAAGGATCTCTACGCTGAACTGTCGGAGCAAGAAGAACGTCTCGGTTATGGACATTAAAATTGTGTAATAATAATTTGTAAAACCTATAATAACTGAAAATTGTAAGGTATGCTGGAAATTTATACATAACTATCCTAAATTAAATTATAATCATAACAACTTGAAACAAATTGGAAAAGTGAAAAAGCTCGAGAAATTGGTACCGCATGAATTGTCTGAAGCACACCAACAAACACGCATTGGGTGCTGCGTTATATTACTCAACCTTCACAATGACGAGGGAACTTTGAATCGTATTGTTACTTGTAACGAAAAATGGAATCTTCACGACAATCGAAAATGCTTATCACAGTGGTTGAACTCAGAAGAACCGGCCAAATCTTGTTCTAAGTGAAAGTTGACTCAGAAAAAGGTACTGGTGAGTGTTTGGTGGACCAGTGCTTGTGTCATACGCTACAGCTTTCTAATATCTGGCCAGACGATAAAGGCAGGTCAGCATTGTTAACAATTGCAAACCATGATGGAAAAGCTAGCTGTTAAACAACCGAGACTGGTCACTCCCTTTAGCCCACTGCTGCTTCATGACAACGCTAGACTCCATACTTCACGACAGACGGTCGCTAAATTACTACGGTTGGAATGTCTCCAACACCCACCATACTCCCCAGGCCTTGCTCCAACAGATTATCATTTTTTTCGGAATTATGAAAAATTTTTGCAACCAAAAAATTCAATCCGATGAGGCTGTCCAAACCACCTCAAAATATTTATTGATTTTCGCTCTCATAATATTTTCCAAAATGTAATCAATTAACTAACTATAAAATGGCGAAAGTGCATATATAATAATGGTACATACATATTTCGATTGATTAAATCTATAATTTCATTCTTTTTTGTTTTGCTTTTTCTATATAAAAAACGTTAATGTTCATAACTAAAGACCTAATATTAGGGGTTAATATTAATATCCGAAGAAGCGGTTAAAAGCGCCTTTAATGAGTTTATCAATTCGGTCTCCAGGATTTCTATAGCAGAAGTATCAGTGAACTTCCATTAAAATGATTTAACTGCATGGACAATAATTGTCAGAACTACAATTTAAATATATCTATACTTTTCATTAAAAAAATGTTTGATCTATTTTATATAAAACGGCAATTTCATACTTTAACCTGTATTATGAAATGTAAAGTATTTTAAAGGTATAAATAAAATCCACATACAAATAAACATATGATGTTCATGACTAAATGGTCAGATGCGGAAGGCGCTAGTTCGAGGTTAGCGCGTACCCTGGTTGACCCACTTGTTGCCCCGACCCCGCTATTTAGATTACAACTCCAATTGCTGTTACCAAACGTGACTTTGGGTCAATCTTTCCTTAAAGGTACGTTTCTGTTGAAAGCAAACCCGAAGCGAAAATATTTAATCAATTTTATTATTCTATTTACACAGATTTAAAAGTTAATTTTCCTTCTTTTTAGGTGTAGCTATTTTCCTCAATATAAAAATAATTGGGAGTTTAATTAAGCTTTACAAACTCGAACCCTTTAAATCCTGCCGCATTTTTTCTATGGTTAGATATTTTAGAGGATAATAGGTGCCGGTCACAGTAATCGCGTCGTTATTTCTTGTGTGTTGAGCTCGGGGTGATCGCTCGTGGAGATAGGCCCTAGTCCCTGTGTGCGTGAGAGGCCCGACCCTACAAGGACGACACCGTACAAAAGAATGTAATTACGCGTCACCGACACATATATGACCCTATTGATCGCTATTTTAATTCTTCACATACAGTGTTGTAGGGAACCTTTTGCTCTCTTCTTTATGACTGTAGGTTTGTATATTTTATATACAAGTTATATACCTACACACATTAAAAGTTTTATGATAAATTGTTTATTTGTTTTTATTATTATTTCCTATAATATGTTATGTATATTATGAATGGAAAAGCTTTTAAATAGTCTATAAGTATATAATATAAAAGGTTCATTGCTTCATAGTGCGGCGAGTTTCATACGAAGAACAACAAATTCAAACTGATCTTATACCTAAACTGATATACCAAACGATTTTTCCACATGGTTACACAAGTGGTGATCACTAACAAAAATAGACAAAAAAAGTCTCTTCGTTATAACAATCAATTTGTTAAGTACAACGTTAAGTTATAATCAAACAAAATTTCGAATAAAAAGTTACACACGTGAAATTTCAATATAAGTACGGGTCACCGCAGATGAAATTGGTTAAAATATATTTCGTAGTGTACAAGAAATATGAAAATATCAAAACTAACAAGAACTCCCGGCGCCATTAACTCAGATTAAAGAGAATACAATTATACGGTAGCTTGTCCGACCGAGGCGGAAATACAATCGAATGAATCCTGTTCGCAACCGAAGGTATATCTCCTTATTTCTGCGTTGACTTTGTTATTAAAATACGTTCCCCCTTAACTTAGTTTAAATTGCATATCATCGGTTTTTATGAAATTTTCATACCATGAATATTCTTCACATAATTAAGAAAATTAAACCAATCAAAGCTTGCACTATGGTAATATTTTAGACTTTAAAGGTTAAGCGTTTGACTACAATTTCACCTTATATCCAAAACGGGTTACCTCTGAGTCAAAATTACTGTAATAATATAGACATACTAAGAGTGCCCTACGGTTTCACAGGAGTTAAAATTATTCAACCAAGTCTCTTTCTACCGTACTTCCGCCAACGCACCCGTGTAGGCTATTGTTATTCTTACTTCCCGTACTTGCCTACAGCTTGCTAGATTGCTTGAAGTTCAAAGTTACTGCTCCACTATCACTTCACTATCACTTTATCGATAAATAGGCTATCAAATGCTAAAATAACTTTTCAATTTTAACTAGTAGGTTCAGAGATTAACGCATTCATCACATAATAATACGGTGGAACTATCAATTTCGCGATCTGCACTATTATACCACGTGAGCCGTCACTTTTTTTCATTTTACGTATTTATTATCGTAGTATCATCGATATCGATATTTTTATATGATTATAGACGATGTAAGCAACTTTTAAGAGACTATTTCAGAAAAAAAACTAAAAATGCATTTAGGAAATTTAGGGAAAATTCGTATTTTCTTATAAATATTTTTTTCAAATAATTCCCAGTAAAGGTATTATTACCATTCAAGTAAAACCATTTATATATATACCTATTATGGGTTATCTTAGATGATTTGATACAACAGTATTCCATTAGTTAGGTGAATTATTGTTCGTATTACAATGCGACTAATGTCGTTTCTATTGTGACATTCATTTATCTTTAATTGATGCTTGTACTGAATTCACGACCAATGGCATTTTAATAGTTATGTATTTGTTGTCTGTATTCAAATGTTTGATTTTGAAATCCTCTATATAAATAAAAGGCTTTGTTCTGAAAGACTCATCATCACCTAGCACAAACTACTAAGGTTTTTTTCTCTTTTTTTAAGGGGGCTGTTACGGCTAGTGTTACACTAGCCCCATTGGAGCATATCCAAATACTACAAAAGATAACATAATTTCTACAGAAAATAAAATTATACTAAACTACATAACATACCATCACGCCTGTATCGCCGAAATGTTAGACATAGGTGTATGCACCCACAGTTTGCCGGGTATGTTTTTTAGGTCCCATGTAATAGGGGACGAGCTTATTGCCATTAATTGGGTACAAAGCTAAACTTCAAACTTCGAGCTGCTACTGAGAATTTCATAGAAAACCCAATAAAACAATTTGCTTGACCTGAGAATCGAACCCAGGACCTCAAGCATAGTAGTCACGTTTACGACCACTAGGCTAATGAGGCTAAACTATTAACTAAATAAAAAGACTATATTCTTTTATCCTATATACTATTACTATTAACAATAAAATTCCACAGTATACCAGCCGAACCAGAACTCTGTTCCGCTAGTATACTGTGGAACATGGCCAATATCTAAAGAACATAAACCTAAACTTATAATTTAACAATTTCTGCTCATTTCGTTTCTAACACATTCTACCAATAACAACTAGTAAGGATAGAAATATGAAATTTGTGGAGGCTCTTGATTTTATGTTGTAGGAATCGTTTAAAAAGGGATTTCTAGAAATTCAATTTCTAGGGATGTGAAAAGAGGTACTAGTGTTTGTATGGTTTGTATTTATTATACTGTATCTATATACATATAAAATACTTTGTCCTGAATGACTGACGGATCAACGCACAGCTTAAACCGCTGATCGTAGAGACCTGAAACTTGGAGGGTGTGTTCTTTGTATGACGTAGACATCCGATAACAAAGGATTTTCTGAAATTCTACCCCTAAGAGGGTGAAAACGGAGGGCAAAGTTTGTATGGGACAACGTGATTCCTTGGTCCAATCTACTTCAAATTTTGCATAAACCTTTTTTAACGGAATTGATGGAAGACGTGTTTCGTATTTTATTGAATTTCATCCCCTAACGGGGTTAAAAAAACATAGAAAGTTATTGTGGCGGTGATTTGCTTCAAAGTTGATATCAATACTCCTTAGTGCTTGTGATTTAAATTACATTTTATTTTGACACATGTTTGTAAACTCAATCCGATTTTATTCAAAAAAGGTTGACATCACTTAATCCATTCTAATATTGTAAATGCGAAAATAACTCTGTCTCTCTGTTTGTCTGTTACGTTTTCACGCCTAAACCGTTGAACCAATTTTGATGAATTTTGGTTTAGAGATGCGATATGCGCGATAATGGTGAAATGACATCGGCTGCCGTACCAACCAGTTTGTTGGTTGTCAATCTGGTTTGTTGATTAATTGATATTGTTATACTTAATAAGAAATGTATTGTAATTCTAATAATTACCTATTAAATGATAGTGTCTAGGGTTCTTTTTAAGGTTGACTGAAGTGTATATAAACTATTGAACTACGCAGTACGGCAAAATTACTGTTTTATTTTATGATAGGAATATGACGTGTGCTGTCAATCGCGACTCGCAAGAGTTTATATATTCTAAGCGATATACCTATTGTAAATTAATTGGATTTGCTACAAGTGAATTATTTCTGTGTGTTATTCCACATGTGGTGAAAATAAAATTTGGGTGAAAGTTTGTATGAAGAACCCATTCATATTTATGCTTTTGCTAAGAAAGGAATAAAAGGGGTTTCACGTTTTTCAAAAACCTTCCCGTGAGCCGGTACAATAAGGTATGACTTTAATTATTTTTGAAGTTTTATTGAGACGGTTAATGTATTGGATTCATATTGGCATATAAAGTCAATACTATAAAAACAGTAATAATCCCATGTATGATTTTCTTTTGGTTTGTCGTGTTCCGAAATCAGCCGGTGCATATGCAGTAATATAGCGGGGTGGTGTGGATTGCGACCACAATACGCATAATGATACACCCATCTACGATTTCTTTCTTTGGTAGTACATAAATATAGCTATCTATATTATATATAAATATATAAATATGTAGTCCTATCTGTACTTTTAATAGTTCCAAAATTTCCCGATACGCATATTATATGAACGATACTGATCACGAATATGCCATTTTTTTGTCCGTCGGTCTGTCTGTTTGTATGTCCGGATTTAACTCAAAAACGGCTTGACCGATTCTAATGAAATTTTGTACACGGGATGTTAGTATCATCGATCACTTGATAGGCTAAAAGAAATTTCAATATTACTTTTAGATAATGTAAAAAAAAAATAAAAAAAAAATATTTTCGTTAATTCAATTATGTACACAGGAAGTATAAGTCATTCCATGAATGATAAGTTGATAAGCAATGAGAATTTTAAATAACATTTTTGGGAACCGCAATAAAAAGAAATTTTCAATAAATTAAAATTTCACTAATTCTTAACCGGTTTTGATGAAATTTTATACACGGGAAGTCTAACTACATATTTACATAATTAATGGGATATAAGAATTGTCAATATTACTTCTGGAATTTAAAAAAAGTAATTCAAAAAGTTTAATTTTCATCAGTTCTCAACCGATTCTGATCAAATTTTGTAGACGGGAAACAAACATCATACCTACTATAATTGAGGGGCTAAAAGCATTAATAATGCATTACAAATTGTACATTAGAATAATGGTTTTCAACCAATTTTGATGAAAATTGTACACGAGAAATACATGCCGCTCCTCAATTGATACTGCATATGAATTGTCAACTATAAGTAAAAATAAAGGGATTGAAATATTTATTGCGTAGTAACAAACGCGGGCACACTGTTAGTGTATATATATTTTGTTTATATGGAATGTAGTTTGTATTTTTCGGCTCAGATTCAATAACTCAATGTGTGTAGCCTGTTCTGAGTGAATTCTAACGGCAACCTGGTCATTTTAGCACTAAACAGTATAATCGCCAGTTATAGGTATTATTTAGTTATAGATTAGGGCATTATTTAAGTATAATATGTAAAGGTATTATAATATTAGATACTTATACAAAGAAATGTGTTTTATTGCATTCTATGTTTCTGTCGGTAACTTTGTTCACATAAATCAGGTACAATGTTTGCACAATTTATTGATTTATATATGAACAACAGAAATAACAACACACAAACTAAAATTTAAAAGACCGTGGACGGAACGCTGGTATTTTATAAAAAACCAGCTGCGCCCTTATCCGCTCCCGTGAACTACGAAATTATTGTAAAGGATTTTTTTTTTCAAACAATTTGATCAAATATGATTACTGTAAAACGCTAATATATTTAATTATGATTGAAAAATTACATGGATTTTAATTTACTTTGTTACATAAAAGTGGTAATGAAATTTAGATATAAAAGTTTGATTTTGATAATGCTGACTTTCTAAAGTTATTTCTATTGAAAACAATTGTCCATTACAATACGTATATTAGTTAATATTGAATGTTTTAGGTAACTTATTGCAAGAGAACGTGCTGGTAGTCATTTTTGTCAACTAAATTTACAATTATCTTCGTAATTCGTCCCATACATACTTATTGTATAAAAACATATGGTACTAAAATATGAATAGATAATACATCTATTATGGAAAAAAGATTCATGCAAATCTGTTCTCGAGTTACAAGCACACTCACAGACAGACAGACGTAGAGACGTTGACTTTTATAATATTTAAAGATTTTAACAATAATATTGTACAAGCCATTTTTTATATACTGATATTTTATTTCCAAAAAAAAGATCACTCGTAAATAGAGTGTGAACAAAGTATATTATTCATAAGAACAGTCGAGAGCTTCTTTAATAAAATATGTAATAAGTTGTTTACTATTTGGATCTTCAAATATTTTAGTATTAGCCTTAATGGCGGGTCCAAGTTATTGGCATAACCTCTGGTAAGCTTTTCATAACATAATTTGAGCGGGATACGTGTCTGGAGATCTACATCGACTTACATTTATCTTGCGAGGTCTAAACCCTTTAAGTTTTTGGAGACTTTAAGTTATGTTAATGTTTAAAATGTTTCTTATCATGATAAAGTGACTTTGTTTTTCTAGTACGTATAATATTTTGTTCTTTGATTTTTTGTAAAACTCAAATTAGACAAAAATGTTTTTTTTTTTTAATTTATTGTTATCGGTTTAGCGTTATGGTCACAATCTCACCTGATCTTAAGCGACGATGTGGTCCAAGATGGTGGCATACTAAGTTTTGGAAGACTGGCACTCAATTACAGTTGTCGGAACACACCTAGGGCTACAATTTTTTTTTCCACTTAAGTGTGGTAGATAGCCAGGAAGTCATTAAAAAAACCTACCACCATGCAATAGCAAACTAATAGGTTTCATCCCGATATTTTTCCTCCACCGAAAGCGCAAGCTCATAGCAGGGATTCAAATTCACATCGATCGACACGATATCTGTAGCGACTACATCTGAGCCATCATTGCTTATACACCATAAAGAATATTGTAGTGAATTCGTAAATTTTAATGTGTAGGTATGCAGAAAAATTTATAGAACAAAAGTGCATAAGTTATTTTTGAAGTGGGATGATATTTGAAAATAAATATAATGTAAATTTAGAGTTCAATACTTTCTGAATTGGGAAATTACTAAAATATTTATAAACAAACTTGTCTTAAATCAAGCATTTTGCGTTATTACGTTCCCCACTTAAAAATTTGTCGCCATGCACCCATGTGTGTGTTCTGACTTGGCTTGAGAGCTAATTCCCTCTATAATACTTGTGTAACTATTTATATTTAACCTCACCTTATCACGTCACCATTTAAAACATATCTATTTGTGATTAACATAAAACAAAACAAAAATAATGCTAAACCCGGAATTAGTTCAATAAATCAGTGTGGACAATGTTGTAACTAATGAATAACATGAAACAGTTTCACACAGTACCTTGGTAAATGTAATAGAATTGCAGATACCTTGTAATGTCGAAATAATACCTAAGAAGCTAACTAACTAAAAATATAATCAATATGAAAGCTTTCTAATAATAGTAGCAAAGAGTTAGACAGCAAGAGTGTTGATTTTACTCCAAGTAGCAGGATCTTCAAACTAAAATTCAGTTATCTATTTTGAACGTACTTATTGTTATCAATATTTAATGTACTCTGTTATCAACAAAGGGCAATCAAAATGACGTAGAGTAACTTAGTAGATTTAGCGGTGACAAAAATAAACGTTTTGCTCGAAAAATAAATAGATAGGTACAATTCAATTCTTAATATTATACCTGGGATTATCATCAAATCAAAATTGTGTTTTGTTATAATATCATCATTATCATCTCAGTTGAGAAACGTCCATCACTGGATATATTAAGACTCCCGCAATTATCTCCACAATGACCGAATCTGCGATGCTTGCATCCAGTATGTTCCTGTAACGTCGGTTCACTTTGTAGCAGTTCTGCGCATCCTGCGTCTTCCAGCATGCGGTCGCCACTCCTGAATTCTTTACTCTCATAGGCTATGTTAGAGCAATGTCGGTAACAATGGTTTTCCTTTGAGTGACCTTGGGCTTTCTTATGAGTTTTGATACAATAGCATAAATATAACTGATATACTCATTTGATACAGATATCGTTAAAGGTAACATTTAAACAACTACTTTCAATGTGTAGAAAACAAAAGACTTTGCTAGTCGCCTATCTTACAACATTTGTTGATCGATGAACCCAGGTCAAGGGATAGGAATTATATGGTCTAATATATTATATAGTTACATAATACCAAAGATAGATTTTACTATCATATTAGAATGATATAAAAAGCCATCAAAATTAAAAAGACATTGACTTTTAATCGGATGATTGACTATAAAACCTACCTTCGGCGCTTAATGATTGGAAAACTGGTGCTTTAGAATTTATCGGCGGATAAATTAATAGTCTATGTATGATATGTAAAACTGAACTAGCAAAGTTTATAATCTCCTTATTAATAAATGAGAATATACTGAATCCTCTATGATATTATGAGTTTTTTAAATAAATTAAAACTAAGAAGCACAAGTCTCGAATTCAAAGTCGTTTTAATATGCGCACTTTAATAGACGGTGCCTTTTTTGCGGACCTGTGTGTACTAATAGCGCCAGCAAAGTGGTCCGATACCACGCGGCGCCAAGAGCAGGCACTATTCATTGGACCCCGTTTTCCTTCCAGACTTCCAAGGTACTGCATATTTTTGTCAAGAGGTCGTTAATTGCTTTAAAAAGTTCTGTATTATTCCTAAAAATTTGTTTGAGGGTATATAGGATATGTTAATTATCATATATTTTTTTCATATTTACCGAATTACTTTAAAGTAATAAACAAAACAATAACCCACAAATACGTTTGTTTACTATTCAACGTTTTAGTAAAATCTACCCTTGAAGAAAGGTGTCAAAAAGATGAAACAATGGTTGAAATTTTATTTTTATGTGAGCAACACCTATTACCTATTGGAATTTTTGGAATTATTGAAATTATATAGAATGCCTAAGATTAGCCGGCAATGTATGAAATAAAGAGAATTATTACATACTTTGCCTAGGCATTCTATAGAATGCCAAATGCTCTTTAGGCAAAATATGAAATACATCTCTGATTCGTTTCGAATGTCATGTGGGAATTTTTGGCGGAATCTCAAAGTGTTATGTGATGGTTTTTTTGTTTTACACTCATAAAATTATGTTATTTTGGCTCTATAATAATTCATTTTCGCGGAATTTTATGTGATATAGTTTGGTTTTTATGCCAAAATGCCAAATGCTATTTATGCAAAGTATGAAAAAAGGTTCTGCAGCCGGCTCGCAAGTCCAACCTAACTTAACCGAGCATCGTCGGTATTTTGTAATGGCATTCTTATTATTTTTTCAAACTAAATTTTGTATTTTTGAGGTATATACGTCATTTATAACATTTCCTAGGTATTATATAGGCACCCATTGCACTGATTCGTCGGACGGGGAAACAGTTCCGTTACACCGGACTGCGGACTGTCTCTGTCACAGCGCGGTCCTTCCGGGCCATGCCGCCGGAGAAACGCTGTAGAATGCTAGCGGCCCCATGTCACCCATTACGGCGGGGAATGGTGCACCGTGGAGTTTTAGTGAGTAGGAGCAAGTGTGTCCTCATGATAGGTTTCTCGGCGTTCAAAAAAAAAAACCTAAAAAGAAAAGAGGTTAGGTAAGATAAAAAAAACCGGCCAAGTGCGAGTGGGACTCGCGCACCGAGGATTCAGTCATTATTCAGCTAGCTACATTAAAAAAAAATTTAGGTAGCATCGGCGAGCTCAGAGTGTCTGAACAGGGTGGGCAGAAAATTTTAAAACCTATTAACTTACCAAAAATAAATACGTTTTGGTTTTGGTTCATCGTCTTGTCGATTAAATAATAAAGTAGGTAGTTCAGTTACCAAATTGTCACCACAAATAACCATAGGCCATACATACATTGACTGATTTTATAAACATATCAATTTACAGATATTCGAAATGGCCTTTTAGCATTGATTTCAAATTGGCAATTCAGGTAATATATAAGTCAATGCCTGTCGGCGCGCTTGTTTCATGTTCTGTATTTGCAATATTAAATATTAGCAACCTAGTCTTCACCTTTATTTTGTATTAATTTTAAATCCGGTGTAAAACGACCTTTCACGATCACTTGTTTGTTTTTTCACTGAAAGATAATTTTGAAAACGCTTAATTTTTTATTTTCTCTATACAGTGTCTAAATTCTAGACACACGGTTAAGTTCGAAAAGGACGATACCGGCTAGTGTGTATATTTAATCGAGCCTTTTCGAGCTACTTTCGGCCCGTCCTTATGTCAATAGCTATTAGACCTACAAATTTTTAACGTTTAACACCTACGTTGAACACCTAGAATCCCAAATTTAACTAATAAGTTATTTAGTTAAGTTATAAAGTTACACGAATAGTTATTGAGTTATTAAGGTCTGATAAGTAACTGACTGACTCACTCATCAAAAACCTAGACTACTTCTAAGTAACTCAGAAACTTGAAATATAGCATCAAGGAAGTTCATCAACCATATTATACCAAGCATGCAAAAGAAAAAAATCAAAAAACTTCAAAAAAGTCGCTACCACAAAATCACTAACCACTAATTTGAGAGTTTTGACTTTCGGAATCTTATGTCCTCTTTTTTTCGAACATGGTACTGCAAGTTTCATATATAATTAAAATAAAACTCTCTTGTTTAAAATAACGCTTAATTTTATTTTGTACACAATAACTTTATAGACTTTTTTATTCGATACTCCAGTACTACAGTGTTATAGTAGATGGTGTTAGTGCAGTGCAGTTTGTGAAAAAATTAGACAGGTGGAGCTGATTTTTATTTTAATATTGTTTTATGAAAAGATAAACTAGTCAAATTTAACTTTGCCGTTAGAAAACTATTGTCACGATACATCAATATATTTCGCGGTCAGTTTACCAACTGCAAAAAAAAAAAAAAAATTCTTATTGATTATCTAACTACAAATTTACAGTTTTCAGATATTTTTCCCTTTGCTTGTGCTACAAGACACTGCTTCTGTCCAAATTTCATGATTGTAGGTCAATTGGAAGTACCCTATATATTTTTTGTTCCCTTTGAAATTGTAAAGAAATGAGACATAATTTTATGATTGCGTTGACTTAGAAATTTAATTTTTTCACAGCTTCAACGGATTGCAGACCTGAGTTTTTTTGGTATTAATTTCAACTTGATACCTCCACGCACTCCTGAGAAAAGGGGTCTTGACAGACGGACAGACGGACGACGAAGTGATCCTACAAGAGTTCCTATTTTCTTTTTGGGGATCGGAGCCCTAAAAAACGAGGTTACCTTCTTTGGATTCTAATGTAAAAAAAAGGTTCTAATTCTATCCCGTGTGGCCTCACCTATGGCGACTGATACTACACCGAGTGGTTTAGTGAGTAGCGAGTCTCATATAACCCTCTTGCTCTCCCGAGCGAGGGGGTACCCTAAAAACTATCGCTTAACACATTAAGATCCTGCCAAAAACTCTCGCGTGATGTTTGAAACGAATCGGAGATGTATTTCATACTTTGCCGGTTTCTCATTTGACATTCTATAGAGTGCATAGGCAATTTATGAAATATGAATCATTTCATACATTGCCTGCTAGCTTCAGGCATTCTATAAAATGTTTATGGCTTATGTTCTATGCCTATGACATTCTATAGAATGCCTGGATTCTATACATTGCCTGTAACTATATAGCATATTCGGCGGCGTCCAAATAACTTACGTAGCTTGCAATTTTTAAGAAATTGAATACAGGCAATTTTATAATTAAACTTCAACCCGCGCAACTTCATCTGCATCATGTAAGAGAGAGAGAGAGAGAGAGAGAAAAAAGAGATGAGAAAGGGTTAGAGAGAATGGGTCGTAGGCACTGTATTATTAGGTGCCGCCCGCCTCACACATTATTCTGCACAATAAAAATGCACTCGCGGTATGTACTTGATCATTATTTTGCAGCCGAGTTACTTTAAAATTGTGATATCACTTAAAATATCCATTTAAATTAATTACTATACAGGATAATTTTGTTCAAAATTAAATACTTGTAATGAATAACGTATTTATTTCGATAAGGATTAATACCATGTATATAAAAACACCTTCGCAAATAATTCATTATTTTAGAACAAGTTTTATTACCATAAAAAGGTTATATTGAGAAAACCTTAAAAGAAGCTATATGCTATCGTGGACTTTTTTTAGAAATTTTTAAGAGAAATAATTCCATCGCATATGATTGTTGCGTAACTTTAACCATTTACGCAATGAGTGCAATAGAAGCTCTCAAAAGAAATAAAATTTGCCCGTTTTTCCAACACTTTTCATTGATGCTCTGCTCCTATTTATCATAACGTGATGTTATATTGCTTATAGACTTCCTCGATAAATGGGCTATCCAACACTGAAACATTTTTTCCTTCGAACCAGTAGTTCCTGAGATTAGAGTGTGATGTGTGTGTGTTTGGTTGAAACCAAACAAACAAACTCTTCAGCTTTATAATATTAGTATAGATTAAGTAAGTTAAAAAATAATCAACAAAAAATTGAAAGGCTTTTTCTGAAACTCCAACTCTGTTTTTGACAATCTCAAAGTTGGAGCTAAAGCTAAAAAGTTAAAATTAAATTAAGCTGGTCTTGTGGAAAATATATTAATAGTATTAAAATTGTTTAATGAATTGTAAATTACACGTGTGAACATTATATTATAAGATTTCTCCACAAGTGGTATTATGAGTAGGGGTGGAGAGAGCAAGGGGAATATTGTTTTGACGAGAAAGAAAGTCGTTTCTGCTCGATGAAGCGTTATGTTATCTCATCGGAAACGCTAGCTTGTTGCCGCCACAGTTGCCGCTTCCAGCCTCTTGATAAACACATGCGGAACATAATATCTACCTAACAATGTGTATTGTGTGTAGGTAAGTACAGAAGTGAATTGTTTTATATATAAAATTAAATTTTTGTTCGTATGTGTATCACTTGAGAAAGGCTATGCCGATTTGGCACTTTTAAAAAAATGTAAATAGTTATAATAAGGTTTTAATATATTTGAAAAGTTACCCGGACAATTGAAAAATTTTGGAGCAAAGTAAGTTGCTTTTTTCTATTGTATTTCTTTATGAACTCAAGATCCATAACTCACGATTCGAACGATGGATATGCGTAATTCTTATTTTGTTTTGTTATTTGTCATGGTCCTGAAAGAGTTTTCAGGAAAACAATCGGAATAGGTGGTCGAGTTACTGACTTGAAAAGGACAGAGCAATGTCTGCGGGCCCAGCCAGTTGTGAATAAAAGGTTCGAATTTACGTAGTTTTACAAAGAATAAAATGGTATGACCTTTGTTTGATATTTAGCAAGATATACGGGTACCTACACCGAATGTAGATGAGACTGAGCTTGAATGTCTGAGATGTTATAGACACCCCTTTTCGCATAAACGATACACGTGAACAATACACTACGCTGGCTATGGCTAAATCCTATAGGTAGACTCTTTTTAGTGTCGCTTTTTTATTTCGCTTCATCGAGTTTCAAATCACAACGGTGCTAAAGAAGATTTCACTTCAAGAATTGCAAATATTTAATTTCTTATCTATTTGATCATGTGATGTCATGTCATGTCTTGCGATTGAATAAAACTACGTCGACTCCAATCAATTAAAAAATTGGTTAAAACAAAGCACTGTATGCATGGTTCGATTATGGGAGCATCACCGCCACACCTATATTTGTCTCATAGCATCAGTGTTCCCGATTCTGTATTTCGGTTGAAACTCACTTCTCAGGAGTAGCAACCTATTATAACTGACCTCAAGACTGCGATCTTTTTAAGTTTGGTCGTAGATAACCGTAAGCTGCAGTGACCACTTAATATCAGTTGGACTTTATTCACTATTTTATAACAAAGAAAACTTCATTCGTGAGTCGGCAAAGAAGTGGCAAAATTGAAAAAGAAATATCAAAACAAAAGAGAAAACCAACATCAATAATTTTAAAAAGTTCCCTGGTGTATCTTCAAAGAAAAAAAAAATACATTATCTAAAAGTAATTCTTAACTACATTAAATGCTACATTTTAATTGCTATAATATTTTATTCATATTAGTCTTGCATTGAAAAAAAAAAAACAAAATAGGAAAAAAGAAATTCGATTACGTTTTTATCTAAATTAATTCAACATTAATTTAAAGTGGCTTCTTTTTATGTTATAATACTAAATCCTTATATACACTGTTTCAATATTTATGATCGTAATACCCAGGGTTTATATTGTCGTCTAGACTTTATACCTTGTTTTCTATGTTTTACAGTCGGAGTAACGTTTTGAGTATTCAGACAATATAATAGTAATTTCCCGAAGGCAAAATTGCTGATGTATACTAGTACAAAAAGTTATTTATTTAATGAAGTAAAAAAATAATCTGGGTTGTAATTATGTATTTATTTATGCTGCATAAGTTATAGAAGTGAATAAAGTGTCTGATAAAATATTCGTTGGCACAGAGTAGAACGCTTACAATATATACCTAGTTACATGTAAATGTTGAATAAATGAAGAAAAGAACTTTTTAAAAGTACTAAAACTTACCTTTTTCATGAAGGACATAACATTGGTAGGCAACATGATGGCACTTTTTGTTTAAACTCTGCACTATAATATCACATCATAATAAGTACTTACACTTCAAAAATACATTTTGTCACTCGAAACAGGTATTAACATATCACCAACATAACAAGGCATAATAAAAAATCAGATATCACTATGTATTAAGCTCACATTGATATTTGAGTCACAATCATACGAGGTTTATCTGAAACAAACATAAATATGTTTATTAAATAGGTAAATTCGGTTTTTAAATATATTTGATGAAATATATACACACAAATCAAGTCAGTTGGTTGTTAAATATTAAACTGTTAATTGGTTTTACGAATATCTAATATTTGATGTAACAACATAAATATCTTTATCACCTTTTCTATGTGATTTTATGCTAAAATGTACCTTTTATAAAAGATTTATACTGTATTTATTATTTACATAATATATCCCCGAAGACTACGCGATTTAATATAATTAAATACACATTTATCTATTTTTTTTAAGTTACAAATTTGAAGAAATTTTACCGAGATAACTTGTACACTTTGCGCCCGTTCCGTTATAGTAACTGAGATAGAATGAAGCCTTTTTCAAGGTATAGGTACAACAGGAATTAATTTTATGGAGTTAGCTACGTCTTTATTCAGATTTTCATGTTGCAGGGAAAGTAGTTATTTGATTAGTGCACACAAATAAACTTTTTACTTCGTATTTGTTTATTCAATAAAGAAGTAAAGCGTTACTTTATTCACTTACATAAATATTAGGTCGGGGAAAAGTGTTTTCGCATAACGTAGGTATAAACTTGTTATAAAATTTCTTTGGCTTTAGGTACTACGTGTATCTGGCTGGTTTTGGTAACATTAAAAAGGTTACATTAAAAAAGAGAGAAAAAAAGTTGTTTCCCGCTATTTTTCATTTGTTTTTCTTTCTGTAAAAATGAGTGAATCTAATTAAGAAATTCGATACATTTTAAAATATTATTACAAAAAAGGCAAAAATGAAACTCAAGCAGCGAAAAAGAATTTGTGATGTTTATGGACCTAATGCAGTGTCAATAAGAGTAGCACAAAGTTGATTCAAATGTTTTCAGTTCGGAAATTTTGATGTTAAAGATGCACTTCGCTCTGGTCGCCCTTTTACGAATAAAATGGACGCTATTTTTTTAAAGTAGAGCAAGATCGGAATATCAGTAGTTACGATGTAGCTGAAGAACTGGAAATTGACCACAAAACAAATTTAACCCATTTGAAGAAAGCTGGCTATACCAAAAACCCGATATTTGGGTGCCACACGAGCTCACTGAAAGAAACCTAATGAACCGTGTACTCATTTGCGATTCATTATTGAGACGTAATGAAACGGAGCCATTTTTGAAGAGATTGATAACTAACGATGAAAAGTGGATCACGTACGGTAAGAACGTACGAAAAGGGTCGTGGTCTAAGGTCGGCCAGGCTCCACAGACTGTGGCTAAATCTGGGCTAACTCGAAATAAGGTGATGCTGTGTGTATGATGGGATTGGAAGGGCATTGGTCATTTATGAGCTTTTACCGCCCGGCAAAACCATCGATTCGGATTTCTACTGCCAACAACTGATGAGATTAAAGGAAGCAGTTGAGAGAAAGCGGCCGGAATTGATCAACAGGAAGGGCGTGGTCTTTCATTACCATAACGCTAGACCACACACATCTTTAGCCACTCAGCAAAGATTAAAAGAGGTTGGCTGGGAGGTGTCAGTGCATCCACAACATATCCCTGACCTTGCAACCTTAGATTTTCTTGTTTCGGTCTCTTCAGAATTCTTTAGGTTCTGTAAGGTTAACATCAAGAGAGGACTGCCATAACTATTTGTCGCGTTTTTTTGATCAGAAGTCCCAAAGTTTGTACAGAAACGGCATGAGTTGAGTTGAGTTTTCATATAAAAATGCGAAGAAACTTTTTCCCCGACCTATTAATAATTAATTCAACTTTTTTCATCTAGTATTGTACTTTCTTATATCCCACATTCTTGTCATGTTCATTGATTTAAAAAAATTACGTTGATAATCCAATAACAAATGCGACCATCGAGAGACCGCTATCATGCCAACCTGCAAGCCTGTTGGTAGTTGGATACACATCGCTTGATCCCAAAACGCGACAAACCAAAAGAGAGTCATTGTGACGAGCTTGGTAACCATGTGTATGGTCGTCGCGACCCATTCGAGTACAGATCCCTACCACCCTGCATAATTACTGAATATACACCGGCTTATCCCGGAATGCGACACGCCTAAGCGATCCAATATGGATGGTGCTACACCCGAATCATGTCGGACAAAATTGTCAAGTTTTACCACCTGGCAAATTATAGTATGTTTTTTTAAAGCACGGCAAAGTGACGACATTGTGCCTGTTGGTAAGCACATTGCAATCCAATGGATTATGGATTAATGGATAATCCATCGTTAGTCGTTAGGAAAGAGGAAACATACTGGCCGGGATGCAGTTCCACAGCTTCACAGTACGACAAACATAAGACGTAGCAAATTTCTTTATTTGTGGCGAGATGGAGGATACCATAAATCTATGTATATTTGATTTCGTATTTCTAATAACATATTATGGGTGCCAACTATTTACAATATTTTCTAAAAAATTACGGAGCAACATCAATAGAATACTACAAAGACTCGGAAAACAAAATGAATGTAAAACAAACAAATATCAAAGTATCATTAATGTAATTTTGAATTATTGTCTAAGCAAGGTAAGTAATTGTTACACATTTAGTATATTTTTATCCACATGGTTTGCTAAATGCTAAAGTATATATAAGTAAAAGTTTTTTTTACTAAACATTAGGTAGTTTAGATTGAACTGATTGAATAATAGTGTGAAAATATTTATACTTTAATACTAGTAGTTATTAAATGCGATCTGATTACAATGTGTAAATGTAAAAACATAATATGCATATAGTATATAGATACTACACCTAGTAACTACCAACCTACATCAATTAATATTATTGTGGTACGAGTCTGTACCTATATGATGCGGTAAAGGCAAGATGGCCGAGTCAAGTGTTTCCCAGGTAAACTGCTTTCATAAGTATGTACTGGCTTTCCCGGGAAAGTATGTCATCTAAATCGAGTTTCGTACCTGGAGAGGGAGATTGCATCGCTAGTTAAATCGATACCCGATATCTTCGCTGTCCAATCTCCCAGTAAATTGTTATTTCAAGCAAACATTTATCAGTCATCTATTTTTTATCCGTTGACAATGTTATGTTAATACCAAACCGTATATTTGTTTTTGTGTTATTGATTTTAACCTTTAAACATGAAATATCCTAAGATCCTATATAAGATGTATTATACAATTAAATCTATGGAAATATCTAAAAACCATTGTGCAAAAAAATGAGCACTTTAGATTTTTTTATTTACTTCAATGTATATTACAAGAAAAATGTTTTATTAATTTGACAATGTATTTGTATGTTATTTGAAGCATTCAAATTTAAATGATTAAATTAAAATTAAAAAAATTATGATTATTGTAAAATTGATTTATTAATGAAGCGAACTGCTAAAACGGTTTTTTCCTGATTACTAAAATTTTAAAACTTTTTGGATATTTTCTGCAAATTAATTAATTTAATCTTTCTTTTTGCATTAAATATCACTTTATGATATGACTGATAATGCGCTAAGGGCCGGTAAAATTATAGCCCTAATTGAAGAAAGTTGTTTGCAAACTTATATATCTCAGCGGCTAAATGTAAGTTATTCAACTGTCCAGAGGACTTGGTAACGGTATCAAGAGCCCGTTTTGGTCCAAAGAAATTCCAGTTCGGAAAGAAAACGATGCACAGAACCACAATATTTCCGCTTTTTATAAGTCAGGTGTTGCGGAATCATAAGACGTCAAGTGTGGACCGAAAGCAGAGCCTTGAAGAAGTAAGAGGAGTAGAAGTTAGCTTGTGGACGATCAGGAGGAGACTCTTGGCTGCCAATATCAGCAGTTACCGCCCGGTCTAGGGCGCTATATTACTCCGCTAGCACCATGTTCCTCTACTTCAGTTTGCTCGAAACTGTGCTTCCTGGACTCTGGAGGACTGGAAAAAAGTATGATTTTCTGATGAAACTACAATCTCGTTATATGGTGAGGTCCGACGCCGGCGAGTGCTGCAAAGACCAAGGGTACGCTATGTGGAGTGTGCTTCGAAGAAATCTTCGAAGACTGCTCTTGAAGAAGATTCCATTTTATGGACGACAATGCTCACCCACACCGTTCTAGCGACGTGGAAGCGTACATGCAAGAAGTTGGAATCCGTCGTTTAGATTGGCCAGCTCGAAGTCCTGACTTCAATCCAATTGAGCAGTCTGGAATGTTCTAAAGAGACGGGTAAGATCAGTGCAACCTACTCCACAAAACATCAGGGAGCTAAAAGAGTCATTGCAGAACAGTGGGAACGTATTTCTCAAAACGATATTAAAAATTAGGATTCAAGCTTTGATTTTGGTAAGAGGAGGTCTCACTCGTTATTAGGTTCGTTCTACAATTGTAACTCTATTTAATTATTATATAATTAAAAAAAAAAAAAATGTTTTTGTTGCTGACCAATTATTGTTTAATTCATCGAAAACTAATGAAAAAATATCCAGAATTCACTTCACGCATATAGATTTGCATATAAAAATTTATGTTGGCATATTATTATGTATGACATTGATAAACTTCATCACCGTTTGATCGATCACCATGAGAATTGGTTAACTTGGTTGATCAAGTATTGTTTAAGTTAAAAACTTTTTACGATATCCCTGTAGGTACACGATAGATGGCGCTATGGTCGAGTCATGAACTACTAGATAATTATAACGTCTGCGGGGCAAACTAGTAGTATATATAAGTATAAAACCTAATAATACAAAGTGATTAGTACAAATAAAGTACACAACCTTGTGTTGTTCCTGCGGTGGGTAGGGTTTCCAGTGCTCCTTGGGAAAGAGAGGTTCAAAGTCCGGAACGCGTTAGTGATACCTATGGTATATTACAAGCGTCCATAGGCTACAGTAGCTGCTTATAATAAAATGGACCGTAGTATTGTTTGCCACCTTGGTAGTTTAAAAAAAAAATAAGTAGCAAAGAAAATGTCTTCAAGATGTGATAACTATACATTATTTTGAAATTCAGTTTTTAGTACCTACTCAATTCTGATTAGAGTGGGTGATGTCCACCGGTAACTGATAAACGATACCTACCTTTAACATCCATTAAAACGCAAAGAGTTACCGTATAACTCTACATCCATCACAATGACACGGTGACCTGAAACGTTTCCTGCGTCATCAATCTATTCATATTTTGCCGTAGCAAACTGGGGCCGCCCGCGCCCGCGCCTGACCGCATCTACTTTGTCATCAATCAGTAACGCTTTGAGCCGTGCCCTCCACAATATACATATGAAAATACGTACTAATTTTGGTAAATAAATACAATAATACGAAAAATTTTACGAATGTTTTTTGTCAATTATGAATCGACTATGGCTTAGCGGTAATGCATACTAACACCGCATTTCACGACGTTGGTTTAAAAGTAATTGCCATACCAATAGTAGGTACAATGGGCCGGAGTCAGAGTTTTCGATTAACTAAACTTGAAACTTGGTAATCTGTTTATATCTATACCAATATTATAAAGAGGAAAGCAGCACATCTAGTAAAATATATTAAGGGTCGGGTGAAGTTCAAAATCTTTAACCAAGCACCATTTTTTATATAAGCAGAGCAAAGTGACTGCACTGTACCTAATGGCAAGAACAGTACAATCCAAAAACAACGGCTACCACCGAGAGATCGGCAATCCAACGACGGTCGCCACATTAATGTCGGCCTGTAAGCTTCTCGGCAGCTGGATATACATTTGGCTAATCCTGAAACGTGAAAATCCCAAAAGATGTGCATGTCCAACAGTTGCACTTGAGAACCAGTGTATTTAATGAGACCCTTCATACACTACACATGCTACAAGATATTGGAGCCGGCAGCCTAACGTGATACGATTTTCGCCCACATCGCCATTTGCTAACCTAATTCTATAAAGTAAAAAAGATCAATATTAGATTTGAGTAAACCACCATATATCAACAAGCGACTTTACTGAAGGGAGCTAACTGAAGGAGTGAAGGCTGTCAACGACATTCCCGGCGTCTAAATCCTATCACAATAAAGGTATATAAATGATCGAAACCAGAGATCAGGTGATTATGTCCCCTTCTCTATCTTAGGCTTATTTTTGTACTAAAAGGAATAAGATTTGCAATCCTTTATGTTGTTTCGTGAATTTAATAGTACATCTACATAATTAAATCAGACTTTATTTATTCCATAAGGCAGGGATATAATTATGTATATTGTATGTTACAATTTATGTATATTATCTATCATCGAGTACACGTTTTATAAATAAATAGCAGCTAGTAGTATAGCAAATTAATGTACAAGATAATTGTAGACATTAAAAAGACCTACAAAAAAGTCAGACAGAGTATATGTTTATCTTCTAAGGAATACCCACAATAAGCATTTTTTTTATTTATGGTAAAAATCTGCTTGGGGTTTGTGGCTCCTGTGCGTCTTTTGCTCTACACAAAACAAATCTTGTGTACATACACATTACTTACTTCTTGTTTCATAAAACAAAGTTTGATGAACAAAAATATGTAGCGAAACAATGTTATGTGTAGTGTGTAGAGCAAAACACGCGCATGAGACACGGCTATAGAAAAACAACCAACTATTGTTGCACGTTTTTATTTGATTTACCATATTCGTCAAACATTATGTATCACGAGAGCATTAAAAAAAATACAAATAAAATAATAAGAGAATATCTGTAGTAGTCAGGTTATTTATTTCTTTATCTCAAGTTCCGAAAGGTATAAATAAGTTCAGTATAATATTAAGTATCCTAAAATGTCTCATTACTGGTCAGAAACTTCTTTACAAAGTAAGGTATGGACATAATTACCACGCCGGCCAACGATGTATTGTTTAACCGAGTTTCAATGTTATTTTGCTGGATGTTTCAGGTTTACTCACAGTATTTTTCTTCACCATCACCTGATTTTGTTAGTATTTAAAATCAGTGAATGCACGCAAATTCAAAAAACTTATAATTAATAATAATTCATTACATTACACATGAATTTATTCAATTTATATGAACAATTAAATTTCAAATTGTATTCACAGATAGCGGTTTTTGTCAGTAGAATTTGACCTAAAAAAAAAACAATGTAAGGATGCAGTTCTACTAGTATAATAAATGTAAAAATTTGTATGTTTGGATGATTGTTACTCAATCACGCAAAAACGGCGATTTTTTTGGTTTGTCGTGTCCCGAGATCAGTCTGTGTATATCCAATAATACGCAGACGAAGTCGCGCGTACCAGCTAATTTAAAATAAGAGTGCTCTAATTTACAAATAAGTATTGGATCAAAAATTAATCATATACATTAATCACACTTTTGTTATGAAAACATAAAGCCAAATTATCTGTACTTCAAAAATTAATACTAATCTATTAACTATTACTATAAGTGAGAAAGCTATTATTTTTATGTGGTTGCATTATTATTCTATAAGTTTGGACATATGTATTACACTTTCGACAACTTTTACATATAATTATGCTAAATAGCTTCACTAGGTATTTTATAGTGTATTCAATATTATAACTTAATAATTATTACAATTATTGCCTCCACCAGGTATTCACACAAAATTATGCAATTGTTAAATAATATGGAAAAACATTAATAAGCCTTTTATAATGATGCTGTAGGTGCAGTGAATTGCATATTTATTGTATTTAAAAAATCATTAATTATATTTTATGTCCACACAGAATTTTCTTATGAAGTGTTTTTTATCAATAGGTACTTAAATAATTAGGTAATAACTAATAAGTAAAAATTGTATTTAATATATTATATAATCAGTAACCAATTATAATGTGCAGTGTTTTAAATCATGATATGGCACAGAAGCTTATTGAAATCAGATTCAAGAGCTTCCCAAATGTATAATCTATTTAAATAAAATGATAGAAGTTTGCTGTTGTGCACCCATCACGCAAAAACTACTGGATAGATTTTGATATTTTTTTTTTGTTTAAACTCCTTAGATACTTGGTCCTTAACTAAACAACAAATCACATCTTCATAAACAATAATTCTGTAGTCAATGCGTGCGGAGCCGCGGATGCAGCTAGTTATAAGTATTACATATAAATCAAAACAATTCCATACAACTAATTACTAGATTAAGACAAATATTTTCATGAATTTTAATTATATATTATTTATACAATAAATGTACATTAAAATAGTAATATTATTACATAACATTCTCATACAATGCATTTTGTGAATACAAAAAATTTAAATGACATTAGTGAAGCTAGTATAGCAAATATACCAATTTAGGTCATGTTATACTTTTCCAAACTAGATCCATTACTTCATTGTGATAAATTAAATAATGAATTTTAATAAAGATTTATTCTTATTTTGTATTATTATAGGGCTAGATTTTATGCCAAATTATAAATGGTATTTTTTTTTTATGGTAACATTCAAAACACAAAATTTTAAATATATTTCAATGATATATTTTCAATTTGAGAGTATTTGATTAGCTAGCTACTAGTCAAATAAGTACTAGAAAACTACCACTGTCTTACGTCAAAGCTGAGGCTCAATGTAGTATTAGAACCCACTTCCTTCTAAATGACATCAGAGTGCACTGCTTCAATAATTTTGTTTGAATAATTCTGTCTCAGACAGAAGTAGCAGAGAAATATCTGATACATTATTTATTAGGGATTTCCACTATATAACACCTTCATCAATCAAATGTATTGCGTCAATTAAAAATTTATGGGAGCAAATGTAATTAATGCAATATAAATAAACTCTCCAAAATTTTATACAAGATGTATCACATATTTTTTATAACTAAACATATTATTGAAAACATATTTTGTGAATAATTTGTTTTATGAAACATATACAAACATGTTTAGTTGTGGAAAACAGAGTAATAAATTTTTGTTTTAAAACACTGAACTGAACTGAAAACTTGAAACAATAGTATTCAGTCTCATAGTCATTTAATGTGATGTTAATTTTGGTCCTTTAATAATGTCAAAATAACAGAATTTATTAAATATTATATAGAAGATAAATTAAATTATGGGCTTTTCTAAAGTTACATTGTGTCAAATCCGCTACTGTAATATTTTACCTGTTGTTTATTTAATAAACAAAGGAATATGATTGCATAACAAAAATGAAATAAATTTTTAAACTTGAATTTAACATAGAAATTAAAATCAGTAATTGCAAAGCATAAGTACCTATTTTAATATGTATATATTATATATTTGAGATAACAGTTCACCAATGTCTTTTGTATTCTCTATCAGTTACACCCAACAGTCAAAAGACATAACAAGTATTACACTATCTATAAAAATACACAGTTTGTCCATATCTATATGATAATAATAATAGATTCACCATTCTGCATCACCATTGGCTTTTTGGAATACATAATCTTTGCCAGCTAGGTTCATAATACCATCCTTTAAGTAAAACTTCCATTTGTTACGACTGCGAGTAATTTTATCATATTGGCATACGACTACATTGTCAGTGTCAAACATATCACCTGGCTCCTCATCAGACACATCATCACCAGAATTGAGAGGTTCTTCTTCTGCACCACCACTTTCATTTTGCTCCTCCTCCTCTTCCTCTGCACGCTCTTCAGGAGAATCATCATCTTCATCATCATCACCTGCTCCCTCCTCCGAACCATCACCAACATTTGAACCCTCATCATCAGATGAGTCTAAAGCTCCATCTAAAGAGAATGGAGCAGTACCACTTCTTCCACCTCCACCACCATCAAACTCATTTTGTTGTCCTGCCAAAGCAGAATTAATATGTTGCTGAAGAAGAGTTGCAGCAAGGGGTTGTGGTAAACTGATAGTAGCATTAATAATTGGTCCAGTTAGTACTTGATGAAGTTTGTTACCATTCAGTGCTGATGCAGGTATTTGTATTGTAAAGGAACGTGGCTGTGATCCTGGTACACCAGGTTGAGCAGGTAGAGTCAGCTGTACTGGCACTTTATTATTAGGATCCAACACATGGTGGGTGTGAGTTCCAGCAACATTCGAACCTGGGGCACCATGCTCTACACCAGAACTTTGTTGGCTGGAGCTTTGAGCCAGTTCGGTTCTCTTAGGTATAACGTTGCCACCGTTTGCTTTTTGGAAACTCTGTAATGCAGGAGGTGGTGGCATCACCGGTTCTGGTTGCGGCAAATCCATGGCACCAGTCGCTTGAAGTTTTGTTTTCCATAACTGTTTCAGTTCTTGAAGTACCTGCTCGTCCACACCGTCATCAAGAAAGCAATCTCTGACTCCGGCTATCACATCGTCTACAACAGTGTTGTAGAGTTTCATAACTGCCATCTGACTCATAGTCATCGTGAATGAATTCGCTTGCCTGGGGAACAACTAAATCTATAAACACGAAGACGCAAAAATGAATGAGATCGGTTCAAAAAGATCGTGCAGTTGATCGTTCGGTGATGAATACGTATCAATTTGTTTTCACATCTCAACAATTCAATGTCAAGTAACACTCAATTAAGTTTCAGTTATATTCTAAAATACACTTTTATTATTGATGTCCGCGTATATTACGAAATAACTCAAGGTTGGAAATCATTTCGGATTCATATCAGAACCAAGAAACAATTCTACGAAAATATTCAACATCTAAAATTTTGACAACTGTTCTTACAAACATAACCTACAAACGAGAAGCAAAATTTGTCAGATAAAATTTTGTCTATGGTCGATCGGGCATCGAAGACAATAAATTACGCATGCGCGACAGCAGCGACGCCACGCCTGGTTCCGTTCTGTTCCGTTTAGTCTTATAATGTGAGTTTGCGCTTTACGAACCTTTAAATTGATTATATCTTTGACAATAAAAGAAAAAATCAATTAATTCTTCTAAAATTTAATATCATTAATAAAAATTAATTGTATAAAATTAGGCCAATATTTGAATAGATTATTACATCATATCGCAGTGCACACCACTGTATTTATTCGGTTTAATATTTTTTATTAACTATGTACGACTTTAATAATATAAATTAACACATTGGTTCACAATTCATTGGTTTTAACTCGAATATTGATTAATTTAACGTTTAATAAGACATCAGAGAAAGAGAAATTTATACAGTTGAATTGTCATACTAGATGGCGGCACTAAATAGAATATTTTCGCAAGCGACCAAATATTATCCTCAACATGTTTTTCTTTACAGTTAGCATAGCATTGATAACTTAAAATATGTAGGCTTTTACTAAAAAAATGTTAGTTCGTGTTATCAGTCTTGAACCAGTAGTAATTGAATTTACATTCATAATAGTCAAACTCAAATCGTTGTATTACCTATATAGTTATTTAATTTGTCTATTGACAAGGGCTGGGCTGAAGTTCGGTTCATTTTTGTTAACTTGAACCGAAGTTTGGCCGAGCTTCGGTATCTACTTACACTAAGTGCTAATGAAGCAAAATAAAAATGATACTTACAATAGTAGAAGGTAGGTACAATGGTTTATAATGTAGAAGAAATAAAGTAATGAATTAGTGAAGCAGTTTTGGAGATAATTAATAGTACAAATCTTGGGATTGAATTAAAAAAATTGTTTTTACACCAATGCCCAATCAAATGATGAAGGTTTTAAGAAAAGTTTAAAACCCAACGAATAGTGAAACTCAAGAACATAACAAATCTATACAAATAAACAAAATTAAAGTGTCTTCTTTAATGTCAAAATTACAAATTTTTACTAAATGCATATGAAAGTTTAAACGATAATTATAAGAACAAAACCAATTTTTAAATTTTTTTTGTCTGTCAAACAACAACAAACGTCTGTTCAAACAGATTCAAACCCAACCCATTCAACCTGTTCAAACCCATTATGGGTACACACCCGCCCGGGGGGACGAATGGTTATGTGAGACTCCTACTCAATAAAACTCCACGGTGTATCATCCGCCGCCTCGATAGGGTTAAGCGGGACCTTCAGGTAGCATAGTACCGCGACGCCCCGGCGGCCGGGCCGGCAATACCGGGCCCCGGCCTAAATAGGAGACAGCTCAGTACACCCTAGATGTATCCTCCGTCTGCAGAACCTGTGCAATGGGAAGACGGGCCCTCCGACCCGTCTCCCCTGGTTCGGCTAGGGTGGCGGCAGTTGGCGTATAAATCGCCTCTTCCAGCCACCAGCTCGCTTTTGGCGGAGAGAGCCGCTCAGGGGATTTTCCTGGTGAACCCACAGAGAGTGTGCTGCCCCATATCTTCCTCAGCCCCGCACTTGTGGCACGCAGTGGTGGGCTCCCTTCTAGCTTCCCGAAGCAACCATGTCCGGATAGCACCTGCACGAGCCTAAACGTAAGGGAGCCCCGCACCCTTCTGCACCACCCTCTGAGGATCGGGCGGACGGCGTCTATGGAAAAACGCCCATAGCGCGCGTACGTCAGGTTCTCCTCCCACCTTCTCATAACCTCAGCTCGGCCCTCTCGCCGCAACTGTTCCACCTCTGCGGGAGCCAGAGAAAATCCACCCAGATCGGTGCCCCGTAGACGGCCATGCTCCGCACGTCCCTCGCTTAAAGGCGCCGCCGGCAGCTCGCGCCCGGTCGCCCCCGAGTTCGCCTGTATTCCTGTTATGGCTTTGATGGGTGGCTTGCAGGCAGCGCCCCCCATGTAATGCTCCGCCGGCCTTCCGGCATCGGCACACAAGGCACAGCGCAACTTTTCAGCTGTGCACTGTTGTGCCTTGTGGCCAAAAAACTCGTAGCGGAACTTAACCTAACGTAACGTAACGTAGCTTTCCCATACACATAATTAATCCTTGGTAAGTTAGACAGGAAAATCTCCATAAAAATATGGAACTTTCCTCGCGTCTCATACTAATCCTTTGGTGAACGCCGCGACTTACACCCCAAAACCAAACGCCCTCCATATAAAGCACCGGCCGCGTAACATCTTTACCGACCCGATAATAAAATCGAGGATATATCCAAGTACTCCACCGTCTCTCAAAACAGAGCGTACCCACACCCACGCCCTTGAAAACACCGTTCCCTCCGCAGGGGACGGACGACTAATTTCGGTCCCGCACACCCGTCACGTCCTCCCTCTCTTGCGGCAACTCAAGCCTAGGTCCGTTCCCTTGGTGTGGAACCCTTAAGTCTGGCAGCCGTCGCGCGATACATGTGACACTGCACCTGCGATCACTAATTACCCACAGACATCATTACACACAATATGTTTATATACATATACGTGCACAACAAACAGGTACATGGGTTCTGTAGCGGCCCTTTTTTACGATAGTTAGTTTCGACCATCATGATAGATTACTAAATACATGTACATATTATTATTTACTAGCTGGTACCCGCGACTTCGTCTGCGTATTATTGGATGGATATACACAGACTGATCTCGGAACACGACAAAGTAAAAAAAACATAGATGGGTTATATTTGTAGGATAACAGTGGTTAAATTATAATTTTACCAGGATAAAATACTTTTACTATGTGTTATTCCAGGTTATATAATAAGACTGTGTGCTAAATTTCTTCAAAAACCGTTCCGCCGTTTTTGCGTGATTGAGTAATAAACATACAAACTTTCACTATTATTATATTAGTAGGAACTAGGATTATTGTTACTATGTCCAGTTTTATTTGTAATTAATATAAACAATACAAATGATTAACTTTGTATGTACTTTTGAATTCTACCTCCCGTTCTCCCACATATCACACCCTGGAAAGTTAATGTTATACGGCTTGACTTAGATTTTTCTTTATTATTGTATGTATTTACTATAATAGTGTGGCTGGAAACATTCTATTCAAAAACAATAAGCATTAAAATATAACTAGCTTTTTTGTAAAATATGAAACCGTTTAATAGAAAACCTATGTAAAAGTACGTCTTCAATCAAAATTTATTTTTACGATTAGCTGTAATTAACTTCAGCTTTATATTCTTTTATTTTATTCATAATCATTATTTTGTGTTTTAAATACAATAATATTTAGTTTATTATATTTTACATCATAACATCTTTTCTTTTTCTCAGGCTGTTCGTCAATAATAACAAGTCATCGCGTCGCAGATATTATATAAGCGAGTTTTTTGCGGGATTTTGGATGTCATGTATTATTTTTGTTTTTTATTCATAAACTAACTGTGCCCGTGGCTTTGCTCACGTGGAAATTTGCCTGCGCGAATCTTGCACCCCCGCTCCCGGCTATTTTAAGGACAAAAAGGTTTATTGTGGGTGTTTCTTAGAAGATAGATGTATAATTTCCCAGACTTTTTGTAGCTCTTTTTAATGCCTATAATTATGTAGTACCTACATTAATTTGCTTTATCCCTTATGGTTTCTCTCTCAGCATAAGCCACTTAAGCGTCCGAATTGATTTACCATGACCAGTTTTTTTTATTTGTACAGAACCCTAATTATTTTTCTTAAATAAAATTAGCCTAAGTTACTCCCTATACTATCAGCTATCTTCTATCAGTGAAAGTCCCGTCATAATCGGTCCAACCGTTTCGGAGATTACCCGGACAAACAGACAGACAGAAAGACAAAACTTTTTAAAATGGGCATTTAGTTATAGGTATCGTATATACTTTCATATGCATTTAGTAACAAACTATTATTTTGACATTACAAACAGATACTTCAATTTTATTAATCGTATAGATTTGTGTAGTTTGACCCTATTTTTTGTAATACAGGTGACATTTTTTGCATAATAATGCTTGGTTATTGTGTAAAAGTGAGAAGGTGGATTTGAACTAATAACATGAACCATGAATTCTGAGATTGCCACAAAAACTCCTTAGAAAATTCTAACAAGGGAGCCACCATTTTGTTAGAATACTAAATTCATAACAGGGCACTCTACATTCACTCGATAATGGCAGTAATAGTTTTCAATAAAGAGAACTAGTTGCCAAGTTAGGTATAAGAGGAAGAATGGTCATTTTTTACAAATATTTGTCTAAACAATAAACGTAGTTGTATTTTTTAGGATTTAAGTAGGTATTATTATTTTTAATTTTATTTATTGTTTTCCTCGCAAGTGTGTTGAAATTGTTGAAGAATATCGTAGGAAACTCGTGAGCATTGGTCATTTAGACCTTTGGCTTCATTACGCCATCGTCTTCGGCTCGTTCTGCCATCTGGCCTCGAGTGTAATGACCAACTTAAATCACATGTACATAAATCATACTGTACTAATATGGTGTCCTTAGTACTTTTAAATACTTAGTACTTTTTCGTAAATACTCATTATAGAATTAAAACACTTCTATGATACTAAGTACCTGAACTATATTAACTTATTTTACCTTCTAAAAGTTACTCCTGCATAAGTAGCTACCTAAATTACAGAATCATAAACGTTAATCGGTTATTTTTAACTTAGATTATATTTCATTTTTATAAATTATTTATTTTTTGGTTGTACGAATACTTGAAACATATTTAAGATTCATTATATTATTTATTGTATACTACAAAGGTGGCAAACAGTGGACGCTTGGAAATACCAAAGGAATCTAATGATACCTTAGCGCGTTGCCGACCTTTAAACCTCCTACCCCAAGGAGCCCTGGAAACCCTTCTCACCGCAAGAACTTAACACAAGGTTATTTTTAAGGCGCAATCTTCTGTAGGATGTAGGTAATCCACCGACTGGTGCCCCGAGTAGAAAGAAATCTCGAAAGAAATTTATCTGTGCCCTACCTCTCATTCAAAAAATTTCTATGAACAGGAAGGGTTCAGACCTCTCTAAATTTAAATGGTTTAAGACACGCAAATTTTGTTCAATTTTTACCAGTTTTACTGTATCATCATTGCGTCTAATTAAATCCGCAATGTAAAAACCTTATATTTCACATGTTAAAAGCAATTATCTTCAAATCATATAAAACAAAAACATCGTAGCAAATTAGTTTTTCGGTAATAATAAAACAATAAAAACAAAAACATTGGGTTATTCTTTTCCTTCATCAGGTTAAGCTGACGCCATGGTTGTCTATATTCAAGCATTTCATACAACACAACAATTAAGTCCGTTTCCTCGGCGTGAAGCCCTTGGGTCAGGCAACCGCCCGCGCATTACAAGTGACACTATACGTGCAACACTTAGCTACCCACATACAACATTACACACGTGCACACCACACAGGTACATAGGTTCTGTGAGGGACCTTTATTTTTCTTTTTTTGCGCTAGTTAGTGTAGAAAACATTTCCGATAAATAAATACACATACGCATAGTGCCTTCCTTCCTCCCAGGAGGTAGGGGACGTGCCTATGAGTATATATTAGTTAGCTCGAATCGTAGGTGTAGGGATTCGATTAGATCGCGACTTATTTGCATTCCCGACGACCGCCCGAGCCGAGGTCCGGCCACTTTGGCACAATCGTGCAAGTCGTCCTTATAACTTTCGCGGCTGAGTGCCCTCTGCGCTCGCCCCCAAGTCCGGTAAAGCTGTAAAAGCCGCAGCGGCTTTAGAGCCCCTAAGGCTAACAGTGTAGTCAGATCTAAAAAAAAAAAACATATTTCTATCTTAAGGCTTTTATAGTTATTTCCTTATTATACAGTGGTCATATAATATAAATTAGGTGTGTTGCGGGTATTCGCATCCTCATCCGCAAATGCGGAACATTCGCATTAATTTAGACATCTGCATCCGCATTCGCATCCGCATCAATGAATGCGGATCTTTTAAGGATGCGAATTAATTTAAGGCTTTTAAGGCGCAAGCGAGTAAGTGACGACATGTAGAGAAAGTGCTTTGGGCCAGTGTGCCGCATACCTCGTACGTGATATTTAAGTGACCAATAGGAAGGCACATTTTGGTGATAAGATCATATAGGTTTTGTTAGTTTTGTGTTAGTAATCGACGTGATTTCCAGTGTGATTCGTTTACTCGGTTCATCCAAGTTGTTTGCGTTGTTGATGAATATTTCAATGTAAATATTGAGTGAAAAGGTGAATAAAAATGTCACCACCAAAAAAAAGTAGTATCTGGAATTATTTTACATTAGATGATTCGAATGAAAATTTACTTAACTGGTGGAAAGTTAATCATTTTCAAATTAAAACTCTCTCCAGATTTGCACGCAGATATTTATCAATTTCACCATCCAGTATTCCCAGCAAATATATTTAGGAACAGGATAGAGGCTGAGAAGGCTGCAATATTACTATTTATTAAATATAATTCACCAATTTTTAACTGTAATTATTAAACAAAGTTTTTTATTATAAAATTTACAATCGAAATGCTAATAAGTCAGACTAAAAACTGTATTAGTTTTGTTCACGAAATATGATTAATTAAATATTGAAATTAAATTTATTTTCATTTACATATTTATATACTTACTTAAAATTGAAATATGTTTAAAAAATCCTGAAATCTGCGTCCGCGGATATGAGCCTATAATAATCCGCATCCACATCTGCATCCGCGGATGTCTAAATTATTGCATCCGCAACAACCCTAACATAGATCATGTATTAAATTTCCAGTTATTTATAGACAAGTAATACATTATACAAGTTAAGATACACAATAATATTATATGTACTTATCCGCAAATAATAAATATATAAACAGTATTTTGCTTTAAAGCGAAGGGCCCCAATAGAAGCTAAAGAAAAGGAGCAATTAACACAATAAAGTCATTTTGTAACCCTCGAAAACCTGACAAACAAACCCTTGCCTAAACAAAATTAATATTGTAGCAATAAAGAAGCCAGCCGCGCGGCCGAACCAGCAAGTTTTATTTGTTTAAAATACCTTCACGCTACGAATGGCAGGTCGTTTACGGAGTAGTAAATCAAAGCGAGAAGATTCTGTTGAGAAACTGTTAAAAGAAGGGGAAGAATAAATTCATTAAATATAAAATACGTATTTAAATACAACTCTTTTGTATTCTCAGTGTCTACTATAGTCTCACAGTCCCTCAACGTAAATTGGCTGTTTAACGCGGAAAGCGGGCGTTATGCGGATCGCGCTTGTTCACGAACCAATTTAAAGCATTTTCCAACATTACCTCTTACAAAACCTTCAAAAGGAAAATAAAATAAAATCCGGCTTTGACGTCGTTGTTATGATGTCAGAATTATTCGCGTTTTTGAATAAAAATATAGCATTGAAGCTAGTGGAATTGAAAAATTTTAATTTACCTCACAATAATCAATTGTGACCAGCTCATTATAATATACTGAACATACACTAAAAAGATACTGACTATGAAAATATTTATACTAAGGAGTTTCTAATTAAAATATTAATAAATGGACGATGAAGATCGTTGTTGGTAAAATTTACATGTTTTTTAAGTATCAATGTATAAATTCCTAAATATCAACTCTATTTACTGAATATAGATGTTCTTTACTAAAGATAATGATGATCGTTCAGTTATTGAAAAAAAAGCAAGCGAGAAGTATTTTTCAAGAGAGTAAAGAAGTAAAAGGATATTGTATGAGATATGGGATATCTATCAATATAACGCGATTCGAGCCCCACTCTCTCTTTCTCTCCCCTGAGCAATTATTAATCCCATTGGATAGTGGGGTCTGCCTTCCTTGTGCATCGCTTCCACTTCACTCTATCGGACGTATCATCTTCGGTAACATTGCAGGAACTAAGATCTTTTAGGTAGGTTTACTTTAGGGCCCACTATCATTCTTAATTATATATACCACTCTTTAACAATTAACTAATATTAACAATTATTATAATTGATGACTAATCGATATATCTCCAATTAATAATGTCCCAAAAATATAAGTTTACATACAAGCTTATATAGGTAAAGATAAAAAATTTGTACAAATGTCACAAAGATGTCAATAGTACAAATGTGATTACATTAATAGTTTTTGAATATATTTTATTAACAATTGTTTATGTTTCATTGAAAAATAATTTATGACCATACGCGAAAATATACTGCATCGCTGTTGCATCGCGATAGGAGCACGGAAGGTAACGAAGGAAATGAAAGCTTGAGTACCTTAATTGCGAGCAATCGGCTGGGATTAATTTGGAGATGTGCCGCCTCGCTGGTAAACTATATAATCTTGTGCCTTCATATATGTTGTAGATGAATAGGTGACTTAAGTTTAACAAGTATATATCATGTAAAAACAAGAATTTATGGTAACTATATAATATAATCATACACTTCTGGTAATGGTTATATAAATATACACAATTATGTCAATGCCACATGGATAGTACCTATATTTTACTAATCTTTAAATAACTCCCTAACAATATGGTGGTTAACTTGTTAAAACTGTCCTGAGTGTTTTTGTGTTAACTTAACATTCATGCTTCTAGTTATTATTTTAATTAACTTCACTTGTTCACAATAACTACACTATAATATCACGCAAAATGCCGATGTCAAGCGACACCGCCAACAACTTCTTCCCTCTGCTGGTCGCTCTCGCGGACAACACTTTGAGGGAACTCAAAGCGTCAACGGTAGCCGAACTGCTTGTTCGAGAAATCTGGCCTTACATCTGTCAGTGTGTACAAAAGTGTACAGAAAAAAAACGAATATTTGAAAATTTTTATGTCATTCAAAAGTGAATTTTATGACAACTATTTAGAAGTGACATTTGTATTACAAGATTTACAAAAAATGCTATTTAAAAAATTAAATTTTTCAAAAACTATCTATTTCGCAGTGTGAAAATTTTTATTTAGCCTAATTATACAGTGGTCTAGCTGTAAAAAAAATTTGGACCCTGAACTCAAATTCATATTATTATTAAATTCCTACCAAGACATTAAGAATTTTTTTACTTATAGCTTACAATATAAGGTTACATCACGGATCCTACCGATCGTGTTTTTCACTTATATAGGTACCTACTCTGCTTGATTTGATATGAAAAAGGTAAATCGCCGGTCGCTGAAATCGTATGCGCATCACATCGTATTATCGTTTAAATAGCAGTATAGTGTTTCACACAACCTAGTTTTAGTACAGGGTGATAAGATTTAGCGATATCGTAGCAATATAATTATAGATTTTATATTTCTAAAAGATTCATATTACCCACTCCTACAGCCTACTTGTACTTGTATTCCCCAGTTTCCTCTGAACGAATGGATCTCACTCTTTTTAAGAATAATGGAATACTAAGAAAATCCTGTCAAGCATTTTAATTAAATATTGATCCAAATCATAACTTATTGAACCGATAGCCCATTCAGAAATATCCAAGTAAAATCATTTGAAATATTAACCGATATTATGTAAGAAGACATATGGGCCGAGTAGTTCAATATAATTTTTTTAGGTTCTGCTATCCTTAAGGTATAGCATATAGTGCCATCTATGAATACCTAGTGAATCATACATAGGTTTTAGTTTATTAATTCTCAGACAAAAGACTTAAATTAAGAAAATGATGTATAATTTCGTATAATTTCACTGTATACTTAAAATATATTTTACTTAAACATACATTACTTTTTTATATGTTGTTGGAAATGTACATTAGCCTGCATCGTGAGATAGCGAGATCGCCGGAAAGCCTGTGATAGGCAGGCGAACGGCAGGTGCACCGTTCGGCCAGGCACTGCCCCTCTTCCCTAACTCGGCGGGACGGCTGGTGCGGGCACGCGCAGTAATCGTCATCGTGCGTTAGAGTGCCGCGCTTCTGCTTGTGGTTTGGAGAGCGCTACGTCACAAGTAATTTTCAGTAGTGTCCTAGTTGGATTTTGCCTTGTATTATATAACGTTTAGTTGGTGTCCAAGGAGTTTTGTTGAACTGATGGCTTGCGATGCTAGTTTCCTGCGATTTGAGGCGGTTACACTCACGTACATACAATTTACTCCACCCACATGCATACTTCACAATTGTCCGTCCAGGTCACCGGGGTACAGTCAGGGGTATCGCCCGCTCCTGATAAGTTGAGCCTTCTTTTGTTTGTAATTAATTACTACGTATCGCAGCAATAGGTTCGAGAGGGATCGTGATTTGCGAAGATCGATTCTAGGGCCCAGTGTATGTCACGCGAATAGTACGTCATACCTTCTCGAACATATGCACATAAACGCGATTTATGTACCATACAAATGTCCATACGTATGAAAATACATCCTAAATGTACCTTCAGGTTATAAACTAAAACCATACCAAATTTCATTAAATTCGGTCCAGTAGTACCCTGTTTCAGTAAATTTGAAAACAAAACATTCGAGTTTCGAGACTTTAGAAAGAGAAAACTAAAATAAAAATATTTTGTTTGTTAAAACGAAACCAACTCCAATTATTTCAACGACTAAAAAAGGACGTGATCTGGTTACATTTTTCACAATTGTCTATTTTTATTCGCTATGAGATGAAAAGAGTCTCGAAAATGACGTAGGGCAAAAAGTGTGTAATTAAGCCCACTTTACGAGCTCTCGTCATTTGCCTCTCCTACCTTTCCCTCGTGTCCAATTTACCAGAATGAACTTTTATATTATTGTGTTCTGTTAGTAATACTTACTGGAAATATACGTGTCACTCTTATAGAAGATGTAGATAGTATATTAATAATGGTGTTGACGACAAAACTAGTATACCTAAACTACGTCACAGTCGTCAACTTCTCTCAGACTAAATAGTAATACTAAAATAAGACAATAACACAGAAATAAAAAACAAATAAAATTTAAACCACTTTACTAGTAAAAGGTTGATAGTATTGAAAAAAAAATGTTTGTTGTTTTTGTTATTTATCTCATGCATATTTGAGAAAATGATCAAGGAGTTAGATAAAATTTGATTCATAGCTAAAGTATGCATTGTACGTAACTGTAGATATATTGAATAAATGTGTTATTTTTCAAAAATAAAAAAATATTGCAGTTATAGGTACTTATTATACATAATGAAGAAGAATGTATACAGAAAAAAGATGAATCTAAAATAATCCACGCATGAGAACAATTGATTTTCTAACAAAGTAAACCATTACCTATTGTAGAAAAATACAAACGTTTCAAGAAAACGTACCTGTAGCTCAGTATAGATACATAAAATGAGAAAAGAGATAAATGAGATAATATCAATTTATATAAATAGTATTTACATTTTTGTATAAATAGTTACATATTGTGATTTATTTCTATCGTAAAATGGGATAATAAGGTTTTCCCATTTCAAAAACATCCAGGAAAGCTAGCGAGAAGAATAATTTCCGGCCATCAGATATACCTCAATCGAGTTAAATTATATAGAAAAGGTTGCAATGGTAACTATTCTAAATTATTATTGCTAACTTAGAAGAATATTTAAATCAGTGGAAAACCTTTTATAAAATAGTAGGTGGACAAAAATAATTACAAATAACATTGAGCGTGCGTGCTGCATGGACGAGTACATGTAACGGAAGTGATCTAACGAAATGTACCTAAACGTGACGCGTCCTTGAAAATTCCCTCTCTATTCTCATCCAATTATCGAATCGCGAACTTAAAAGTTTTACTACGAAAATATAGACTTCTGTAGATACATTATTGTTAAAAGCAAGTGGTATTTATTTTACTTGAGTAAGTGCAAATATATTTTGCAAACCTTTCTACATTTATTCGAGATTATAAATTTTAATAATCAGTTATCAAAGTTTTACATACTATAATATTACCCTACGAAACCCATAGATTAATCTATTTTTAATGCTTTTAGTAAGAGTTTTATGTTTTTTTTTTCTTTATTGAAAACAACAAAGATCGATAGTAATACTCCTATTTTTTACAGTAAATATCATTTGTGGATGCTAAAACGAATAGGTCTAGCTAGATATAATATAGATACAAAGTACTAAAAATCTTTTTGGTTGATACATAAAAGTGTTTTCAGTAGAGGCGTTCAGTCGATATCGAGCGTAGCCTGTTCGACCCGATTCGAATTAAAAATATACATAACAAGCACGTTGCAAAACATTTATATCGTATTCTAAGATAATATGAAAACAGCAACTTATATAGCTTTATTTCATGCAGGAAAAATTAAATCATTTGATGATAATCACTAACTAGACAAGATTTGATATTTTGCAAAATAATTAAGAACTTTTTAATTTTATTTCGTGGATCACGTATTTTTTTAGCAGTTTATTATTTTAAGAAATGATAGAACCCAGTATCTCGATTATTTAGCTGTACAAGTATTGTTAACACTAAATCAATTTCAACAATAGTAGACGCCTCATATTCTATAAATGCGTTCAACCGAAGTTTAAATTGAATAAAATCATTCCAGCGGAAGAGAAAAAATTTGCTTAAAATGCAATCATGGAAGATGCCGCATTGCTTTAACGTTATTCATTTTTTGTTAGTATGTACCTATATTGTATAAATATTACAAGTATTACATTAATCTATAGACAATAGTGTTATGTTTAATCCACAGACATATGATTATCACTTTTCTTGTCTTCTTTCTCAGAAAGACAATGTTCTGATTTTACTTGAAATCTAATTTTTACTTGAATTTATCCATCCATACACTCGTAGGAATAAACTGTTTTCAGTATTTCAATAGAAATGTACAACTATGTATGTCTTGTGAATAATTATTATGTAGGTACAATAAAATGTGTTCTATTCTACTCTTCATTAAAAACATTTAGTACCAAATGATAATTCAATATCATTAAAGGAGACGGATACGCTTTCATACATTCTTGGGCCTAGATGTAAAAAGATGACAGTAGTGTCAATTAAGAGCTTATAGGTCTTTACCTATGAAATTGCCGTTTTGTATGATAAAATTTAAACGAATTTTTTTCATGTATTTTTTATTTGTATTAATCGAAGTAATCACCCATGCAATCAATGCATCTTTGCTAGCGCAGTGGCAGTTTATTGATGCCCTTCTTAAAGAAATCAGCTGGACGGGAGGCAACAAATTCTTCAAAGGCATTTTGTACTGCCTCTCGGGTATTGAATTTTTTTTTCCGCCAAGGAGTTATCCAAATTCTGGAAAAAGTAGCAGTCTGTAGGCGCAAGGTCTGGTGAGTAGGGCGGATGACGGAGTACTTCCAACCCCAGTTCTTGCAACTTGGAGACCGTCTGCTGTGCAGTATGAGGTCGCGCGTTGTCGTGCAGGAGCAGCGGAGACGAGCGATTGACCAATGCTGGTTGGAGATGTGCCAACCATCATCATCTTCTCCATCATTGTGTTCAGTTCTTCACAGTACACATCTGCAGTAATGCTCACCCCGTTTGGTAAGAAGCTGTGATGAATAACACCGGCGCTAGACCACCAAACAGTGACCATCACTTTTCTAGGGGTAAGTTTTCGTTTAGGGCATTGTTTAGGTGCTGAACCAGGATCCAACCAACTTGCTGAGCGCTTGCGGTTATCAAACAGAATCCATTTTTCATCGCAGGTAACAATGTGGTTCAAAATTCCTTCATTTGTGTGTCTGTTGAGCAGTGCAAGGCACGTCTCGACGCGTACATCGCACTGGCGATCATTGAGTTCGTGGGGCACCAATTTGTCAAGCTTTTTTACCTTGCCAATTTGACGCAAATGGACCAATATTGTTTTGACGCTAACTTCGAAAGCTGCTGCTAATTCAGCCGTAGATTGTGTATCATCAGCTTCCACAATCGCTTTTAATTCGTCATTGTCGCCCTAAGTCTTCGGACGACCGCGAGGTTAATTTTTCAGGTCGAAATTCCCAAAACGGAAGCGAACATACCAATAACAGGTGGTGCGTTGGTTTGTAGTGTTAGCTCCGTAAACGTCGTTGATGTTGTGTGCCGCTTGTGCCGCGTTGCTGCCACGACGGTACTCATATTCCATAATTACTCGAATTTTTAACGTATCCATGATGACAAAAAACATTGAAATGCGATGAAAATGTAACACTAATCAATAAACAAATGACTACTTTTGGAAAAAGAATTCCATGTTTTTAAAATAAAATTAATTTGAAATTAGAATTCTTAGCCAAACAAAATTTATTTTGATTTAAAATGGCAAGTACTGCAGAACGGCAATTTCATAGGTAAATACCTATTATATTATCAAACCATCTCTGAAAATTCTGCCGATTTTGGCAATCTGAGAATAGAGATAAAAGAGATTTAGTAAAAGTGAGGTAATCTACAAATTGACAATCACAAAGACATAACAGTTGATTTTTAACCTATGATTGCTATTTTATTTTAATAGACAGTTATATACTATATTAATTGTAGTTTTGCCACAATTCACACAGCGATCCATGATATCAGTATCCAATAGATAAGCCAAAGTCAAACGAGTAAACAAGGTTATCCGCGTCCGTTATGATAGCAAGGATCGTACAAGTTATATATTAAACTAGAAGTCCGTAGAGAGAAAGCACTGGTCGAGGAATATGTCCAAATACACAGACCTCGAATTACGCAAATATATCAATAAAACAACTGGAAACATACTCAAAACATCTCTGCTCACAACGCAGACGCAGTAAACGATACTTGTACATCTAATAGTCTGTGGTAAACGATACGAGGCGATTGATCCACAGAGTGATCAATGATTATATACAAGGTGTCCAGAAAGGGTATCGGGTATTTGTAAGTTCAATGAAACAAAAATTATTTGTATGCAATAAAAAAGTTTATTGTTTATTATTAGCATATGAATTGGAGAATTATTTGGAAAAGATGATGTTATCCAATGATGACCGTTACGTTGCTGGCACTCTTCTAAACGGAAACGAAGATTGGCGATAACACGTTGACACATAGCTATCGATATTGCTGCCATTTCTGACCTGATGGTTTGCTTTAACTGGGTTAGATTCGTCGGATTGTTTTGATAAACCTTACTTTTAAGGTATCCCCATGCAAAATAGTCAAGCGGGCTAAGGTCGGGGCTTCTGGGAGGCCAGTTGATGTTACCCCTTCGCGAAATGACTTTATTAGGGAATAATTCGTTAACAACTTCCATTGAGTCATTTGAGGTATGGCAAGTGGCCCCATCTTGCTGGAACCACGTTCTTGAGTTGAAACCTGCAAACTTCTGCAACTCTGGGACCAAAAAATTTCGCAACATATCGCAATAACGGTCACTATTCACATTAATTGCTCGGCCTCGTTGATCTTCATGAAAATAAGGACCAATTATGTCTTTAGCAGACATAGCGGCCCAAACGACCTTTGGGCTATGCAGGGGTCGTTCATGCTTTCGTCTCGGATTCTCCACTGCCCAGTACCGACAATTCTGCTTATTAACATGACCATTCAGGTGAAAATTTGCTTCGTCACTGAACAGTATGTTGTTAAAGTCGTTAAATCGCTGCAGCATTTCGTTCGCAAAATTCAGTCGATTAGCATAGTCCGTATGCTTCAATTCTTGAACCAATTGAATTTTATAGGCTTTTAGATGTAAGTCTTTCTTTAAAATCGAATGTAAAGACGATTTTTTGATGTTCAACGCTTGGCTTCGCTTTCGGATGGATAAAGACGGATTTTGACGAACCGACGCCTCAAATTCTTCAATTGTTTCTTCATCGCGAACTGAACGAGGACGACCAGAGTTTTGAATTTTAAATGTCGCACCTGTATTCTCGAACATCCTGATCCATTTCCTAATGCTATCGTCACTTGGCGCGTGGCGTGTACGATATTCCGCACGATAGAGACGTTGAGCAGTCACTATTGAATCACCATTACGATAATACGCTCGTACGCAAAATGCGCGATGCGTCCCCGAGTACTGTTCCATCGTGACTAAAACTCCACAAAATGGCGGACGCCACGAACCCCTCCCCGCACCCTTTAGACGCCCCGTTTCGAATATGACGCGAAAACAAATACCCGATACCCTTTCTGGACACCTTGTAGATTGAAAGTCAGGGAGCTGTCACTGCTAGCACAGATTAGATACATTTGACAAATATAATTCATAAATCGATCTGTAAACGATAATCGATTTAAAGATTTATTATGTTGAAATTCTGTTTTTTTAACTGCTGATATTATGTTAATATAATGTATTTAATCCGTAGAATTTATGCACTTTACTGAATCAATCATCCGGTACAAGTGTTTTTTTATGTCCAATTGCTGAAATCATTCATAGTAATCGATTATAAAAACCAATACTCTATTTCATCAGTGCAATAAACTTATTTTTAAGATTTCTAGTCTCCCAGATTGTGAATTAAGCTGATTTTTTTATATTTAGATACAGAAAAAATACCGCTTTTTAAAACCATATCTGAACTTATTACAATTGAGCCCAGAAATCCCCGTCTCCTTTCTACTGCTGTATTTCGAAGCTATTTCAGTAAATTTAATTACATACTGTGTTAAGTATGCGGACAGGGACGAGTGAAACAACGCGTAGCTGGTAGCACACTGACTGTATTCGTCGAACGATATACATAGGGCTTGCGGACACGCATATATAAACATCTTATACATAACAGATACTAAATAGATTTATTTTCGACCTTTGAAGCTATTATAGAATTTTCAAAAAACATTAGCGAAGATACTTCCACGCCATTTTGAGTAACTATGAAGAAGGGAGACTGAGTGTGACTATATTTAAAAATTGTGGCGCGTTTTCTGAAATATATGCTGAATAGTGAAAGTTTATGATTCAGTTAATAGGTACTAGGACAGTAATATATAAGTCAACGTACTAGGTACACTTAAATATCAATTTAAAAACGATTACTAAAATCTTATTTTCAAGACATTTCCATCTTCCATATATCCATTTCGAATCTTCATTTCAATGCTGATTGAGTGATAGCATTACATAATTATCATGTTGTTCTAATTTAATCATTCGGTTTTGTCTTTCTACATATTCCCTACATGTCTTCCGATATTGTATACCATGCTATTATTATAATTATAATTAAGGCGGAGAACTAAAAACGTCAGGAACCATCATTGTAACAAATACCTGTGTTGATATTTTCCGTTTTTGAACCGAACTGCGAAAATTATCTTTTACTGGAATATAGTGTCGTTGACAGTGTTAGTTAATTAGCCGAACTGACAGATGTTAACTAACAAGTTAATTAAAGTGGATTTGTAATGTAGCAAATCCGGCGTCAGTTACGGCTGAGACACGGGAATGCCTTGGGTCGGATGAAGGGCTCTCGGACTGAACTCTCGGGACTACGTTGGGTCACTAACTGATTTTACATTTACTGTCAAACACGGCTTTAAGATAAGCCCGATGATAAATATGACAACACGACCATTCCTCGCTCTTTAAGTATGTAAATCCTTTTGCAAAAAGACGGGCACTTTAAATTTTTTCTCTACTTCAATGAATATTACAAGAAAAAGGTTTTATTAATTTGACAATGTATTGCCATGTTATTTGAAGCATCCTGGCATGATTGCATACGTTCCTAATATTATAATTTTTTAATTAACAAACGAATGATAATGATTATTGTAAAATTGCTTTACTAATGCCGCGAATTGTTGAAACTGTTTTTTGCTGATTACAGAAATTTTAAAACTTGTTGGATTATTTCTGTAAATTAAACAATGTAACCTTTCTTTTTAACAGACTTCAAAAAAAGGAGGAGGTTATCAATTCGTTTATTTTTTAAATGTTTGTTACCACATAAAACCGTCGTTTATTAACCGATTTAAAATATTATTATTTTGTTGGAAAGGGGATATTTTCAGGTGGATCCCATTCTAATTTCATTGGCATTGGACCTAGGCTTTCGAAGATACACCTGAAAACTCTTCAAAATCGAATGGGAAGTGTATAGTGATTGATATATTGGTAGGTTTATCATAATCCAAGACTAGGACTAGACTAGGATGACTTGGACTGCGAAGACAATGGAACTCTTTAACAACAAACAGCAAGAATGTGGAATGTTCCTCTTTTGCCTCCTTTTGCATGTTCTAACGTTTGTGTAATGGGTTGTGTTTCGAGGAACTGTTCAGTATGGTACCAGCGGCTATTTCCCACCAACGCACCGCTCGCCATCGGCAGGGAGTTCATCCTCACACTTTGGAACCTAAATGGTCGCGGACAGTTCGGTTTCAGAGGAATATTTTTACGCGAACGCTCCGTTTGTGGAATAGCTCCCTAGTGCTGATGTTTTCTCAGAGGACTACAGTAAGGAGTTCTTCAAAAAAGAGGTAAATAGGTTTTTAAAGGGTCGGCAACGCGCATGTGATACTTGTGTGTAAGCGTCCATAGGCTGCGGTGACCACTTTCCATCAGGTGGACCGCAGGCTGGTTTGCCACAATCTTGGTCTTAAAAAAAGGTAGAGAAAGGTAGGGCAAAGGGAAATTTCTTTGGAGATTTGTTTCTACTTGGGACAGTCCGACTAGTGGAATACCGTACAGAAGATCGCAGCCAAATAACCTAGTGTTGTGTTCCTTAAGTAAATTAAGTAAATAAAAACAGTAATTATTTATTTTTATTTTTTCAAAGTAAGTTGTATTTTGGAGTCGTTTTATTATTGTAAAAAAAGTTTATTACGTTAAATATTACTTTCTGAAATGACCAATAAAGTAATAATAGCCGGTAAAATGATAGCCCTACTTGAAAAAAGTTGTTCGCAAACTTATGTTTCTCAGTGACTAAGTGTGAGTCGTTCAACTGTCCAGGGGACTTGGCAAGGGTATCAAGAGACCGGTTTGATCAAAAGAAGACCAGAAGAAAACGTTACACAGAACTACGAGATGATACCCTTTTTGGTGAGTCGGGCGTTGCGGAATCGTAAAGTCTCAAGTGTGCACCTAAAGAAGAACCTTAAAGAAGAAGAATCGAAGTTAGGACGGTCAGGAGGAGGCTTTTGGCTGTCAATATCAGCAGTTGCCACCTGCCACGGGGTCCTAAATTACTACGTGAGCACCGTGTTGCTTGACTTCAGTTTGGACTATAGAGGACTGGAACAAAGTTATGTTTCCTGAATGAAGCTGGAATGTCTTTATGTGGAAAGCATCGATGCCGGTGAGTGCTGAGAAGACCACAGGAACGTTATGCGGAAGTGTGTTTTGGGCAGCAATTAATTCGACTGAGCATACGGAGTTAGTTTTCATAGAAAATAGAACATTAAATGGACACTGGTACATAATGGAAGTCCTAATTCCACAGGCACAGCCCGCATTGACCGCTCATGACGAGAATGCTCGCCCTCACCGTTCTAGCGACGTGGAAGTGTACATACATGGAAGAAGTTGGGATCCGTAGTTTACATTGGCCGCTCGAAGTCCTGACCACAATCCAATTGAGCATGTCTGGATTATTCTAAAGAGACGGTTAAGATCAGTGCAACCTGTTCTACAAAACATCAGGGAGCTAAAAGAGTCATTGCAGAATATTGGGAACGGATTCCTCAAAATGTTATTAAAAAATGTCCAGAAAGATTCACGCCTTGATTTGAGCAAGAGAAGGTCACAATTGTTTTAGGTTTCTACATTTGTAACTTTATTTAATTAAAAAAACTGTCAAAAATCTTCATGTATTTATTGCTGATCACTTCTTATTTTTTGGACGTACATCCAAAATCCGTACCTACATCTGTAGACTGGTTAATGAAAAAATTGCCAGAATTCACTTCACGCATATTAATTTACACAATTATAAGTATACAGAATACATGAAACAATTAAATTCAATTTATAATTAACTGAAATCAACCATAGAACGTAAATTTACTTAGGTATGCGTTTTTTTTTTTTTTTTTTGCAAAGTAGTGTATATTATATCTTGAGAGAAAACAAACATTGACAAAACCACAAAAGACATCAGTATAAATTAATTAGGCAATCATATCAAAAAAATATGTTTATAATAATAGAAAAATGTTATAAAAATTATACAAGGTTTAACAGCGGTAACGCGACGCGCGACGGCTACACGTATTGCTACGTATTTCGGTTTGAAGGATATGGTTGGCAAAATATTATGGCATATGGTGTACCAAGTAAGCCCTCAGGAATAGCAAATTGACTAACCTTGGAAAAAACTACCGTTTTAATTGGGGCTCGTTATGATTTTACCGTAAAATTGCTGTGGAATAATACTTGTGAATGAAATTATTTCTTTAAAAAACCCTGTTTGTTTTGTCCTAAAGTAGAAATGTTACAAAAGAAATGAAATAAATAACGTAACATACTTATTTACTATTTATCTGTTTATGTTACTTTATTTTGCTTTCTGTATTGTTGTTCTTATGTTCAATGTAATGTAAAGGCAGCGTGAATAGTAAAGAACATTTTTTGTTATAATTTTTTTTCCTTTATTGATAAAATAGAAAACTACACTACACAGTAATATAAAACATTTGTAAAGTGCAGAAAATAATATATCATACCTGTAGCGATCTTCTATAGAAAGCCTCTTTGATGTAGTTAAAAACTAAAGAGAAGGCACACATCAAAGCATCACTTTTTGTTTGGATATGGATCTGGGAATTGTACTAATTTTGCCAAGTATTCATTCTGGCCCTTATTGATCTTTAATTTCATTGAACACTTCAAATACGTATTCATTTTGTACGTTTTGATATTCTTTAGAAAGTGGAAATTATAGCTTATTAGTATATCTATATAAAGTAAGTTAAAATCTACTTAATTATCACTAATAAATATGTCGTGGACTATCGTGAAGGTCATGCTCGTGTCTTCCTTCGGGAAGAAGCTTACACCTAGTATTGGAACATTAATAGGCTGGTATTACTATTATTCTTATTTATTTATTATTTTATTAAAGATTAGTTCACCTGGTGTTAAACAATCACAGTAGCACATGCCCATAGCCAATCAACTAAATTGTCACTCTTTTTAATTCAGACATTTTATGTTCTAAGTAATGCTTGTGTACAAAACACTGAATGGTTTAACTGACAGTCCCGAAATTTTGCAGAGCATTGTACATAAGGTAGCACTTCAAAACTTTAGATCCTTCATATATATTTAGTTAACAACTTTATCTGTACAAATTTCGGTAAACAGAGTCTTATTTGTCGCATGTGTGAAACATTAAATTCATGAAATTTACGAACAAAGTCTAGACATATTTTCTAGTTCTTTGACCTCTTTAAATCGTGAATTTATTAAATTTACGGATTATGAAATGCTTCAATATTTCCATTTATATTATTATTAGCATTGAATTATTAACTTTTCAAGTTTTGTTATTCTAATTTTTAGGTAATATATTTAATATTTAATGAAAAATATTTTAGGTATGCTGTACTCGTCTCTAATTAGTAGGTACTCTTTACTACATTATTGTAATGCAGTCGTCTTACGTAAATACTTATAAACATGTGTTTGCAGATCCCTGTTGAGGCACCAAATAAAAAAATTAACCCGTACAAGATTGCAGTAGTGTCCGAGATCGATCATATATAGACTGCCTAATTTTGCCAATACATGTTGCGAACCACAGCATTCAGGTTGGAACACGGCAGCGTTAGCAATATGGCTAGCAATGCTATATTCCGGCAAAAAAACCTTGCACAGATACCAGCGACCTTAAGGAATATTTTCTATTATATTACATTTTCTTTTGTTCAGCTTATCATATACAAATCCGTTTGAAAATACAATAGAAATGTACGTACTGAATAAAAGTTTCATCTGAAACTAGCAACCGTTTATAAACCGATACTGCGGTTAAGAACATATTCGCTGGTTTATCGCGAGTACTATACTGCAATCTTTAAGACTTCGCTTTAACGTAACACAAGGCCTCGTTTTCTCTACAGATTAGCTGGCCGTATTTCATTCACTGAGCGCTGTTCGTTACACACCACTGAATTACTCTCCATAATATATTAGATTTCCTAAGGGGTTTCATTCTTGTCTTTCACTAATCGTTTTAGAGCTGCTTGTACATATTTGAATGGTTTAGACAATATAAATTATAATTAAGTCTTGGGCGAAAACGTGGAATGAAACATTATTAAATTAGTAATAATAATAGAACAGAATCAGTAGTTCTCAACAAAGGACTTTATAATATTCTTAGGTAGGTACTTCAATTATTTTGAGGAGTTCTCTGGTGTATCATCGATTTTAAAGGTCCAATACCAATTAAATTAAAATAAGAACATTTTGAGCTATCACCTTTTCAAAGAAAAAAGAATCATATAAATAGATTCATAAACAAAGAAGTTATGCCCGAACATACTCCTTATTTTGGATTCGTTTACGTTAGAATCGGAGAATTTGCAGTAAATATTTTCATTACACTATTGCTCTCTGTATTACTTAAGCATTTAATATAAAAAGACTTAACCCGGGAACAGCCGGTGTATATCCAATAATCAAGCGTGTTGGTAAGTAGCTGTACTTGACTGGGTCGCAATCACCATGCACCCATCACAATGATTCTCTTTTAGTTTGTCACGTTTCGGAATCAACCAGTACACATCCAGCTGCCGAGAGGAGCTGGAGTGCTTATTTCTCAAAGGTCGCTGCTTTTTGACGTGACAACGTCTTATAATTCGATGAAGCCGGCTGCACGTACGAAAAAACATGACTCATGCGACGTTACCTCGCTCTGAGGCGTTCCATTTAAGGCTTGAAGTGCAAGCGAGAGCGCGGAACGAGCGACTAAGAGGCGCAATCGGCCTTCGCATTCGGCTCTTTCATTACCTACTTTTCCTATCATCGTCCTATTCTCAACAGAATATCACAAATTGTAAGAAGTTAAATATCACACATGTTTAAAAGTTGTAAATAAAAGTTGTAAAACAATTGCTCAAAGCACATTCATACTTTTAAAAACTATGTACATTGTAAAAAAATTACTTAAAATTGACATAATTGTATTTATGCGTACAAATAAATGTAACTTGATCAATTCTAATTGACATTTTCATTTACCTTCTTCTCTATATCCATACAAAATATCTATCAAACAAATAAAATTAAAATTTTCTTTTGAAAAATGATACCATTCCATCAGTATTTTCTTATGACGTTGTCACGTTCAACTATCGTCAGTAAGCCGACTTTACAGACAACCGATTTTTTTTTATAATACTCTACTTATCTTTATTCACAGTTCCTTGCCACTATAAAAAATGCTCGTGTAGAAGACCAGCTATAGCTTAATGTTACAAGTTACAGTTAAGCGGTTATTACACTGCAGGTTTATAGTAGCCGATTTTTGGTGCAGGGGGCAGGGGCGCAGAATCGAGCCAATAGCGACGCACAATCATGCGGCCGTGGGCCGCCCCGCCCCGCACCTAAATAGATCGTGCAATGTAATAACTGATTTACTATTAGTATTCGTACAATGACTATACTATTAACTCCCACACTAGTGCTTTGTGACCGCATGCACTTTATAGCAGGCAACGACCGGCTTTAAGTGATTCTTACTCGAGCTATCGGATGATGAAGACGTCAGTTAAAAAGTAGACTACAATAAGTCTTGAGTGCCCTGTCGATGCTCATATTCCAGTGTATTTCAATACAGTGTAGCATAATTCACGCACATTCCTACTGCTTTGCCTAAAGATGCGGAATAACTTAGTTATAATTAGGAATACTTTGAAGCATGAGAAATAATTAATATGCGAAGGCGGTCACACTGAGACGACGCTTATTTATTATTCAAACGCCTGTATTCAGTTATGAGAGATTGCATGACGACATCAAGGTCAGAAAGAAGCCATTGAGAATGAAGGTCATGAAATTATTTCTTAATATATACTTAGAATATTTTATTAGGAATTTCAGCTTCGAGTTAATTCGTAATGTTCATTTTTAAGGGATCCATTATTGATGTACGAGTCCTTAATTTAAAATCGGTATTATTTTCTCATAGTGTTTTTTCTGTGAATTCACGATTTTTACATATTTAGTTTTCTAATTGAAAATTTTCCTTTTTGACGTCATCATATTGAAGTAACTTTTTGCATCTATTTCGTGAAGACCGTATATAAGGTTTGCGTTATTAACCTTAGACTTTAGTTAGTCATGAGCTAGTTAGTGTAGGAAAACCTTTCCGATCACTAAATACACATACGCATGTTTCCTTCCTTCCTCCCAGGAGGAGGGGAACATGTATATGAGTATATATTAGTTAGGCCGAATTTTTAGGAGTAGGGAATTAGCCAGATCGCGACCTATTCGTATGCACGACGGCCGCCCGAGCCGAGGTTCAGCCTCTCTGATACCCCCTCGTGCGAGTCGTCCAAAACTTTCGCGGCTGAGTGCCCTCTGCGCTCGCTCCCAAGTTCGGTGAAGCTGTAAAAGCCGCAGCAGCTTCAAGGCCTAAGGCTAACAGTATAGTCAGATCTAAAAAAAAAATAATGTGTGCAATTCACACGTGGTAGAAGTGAAACCTTCACATCAATTTTCTTTTTAAATTCAGAAAATGATCAAATAAACACTAATTTAAAGTTTATGAAAATGTACATACAAGTAATCACAAATTATTCACAATATCATTTTCAATTAATGCAAATTTTTAATACCCATGGTAACTTAACACAATATCAATCAGTAACAGAATGTCATAAGTGTTGTCTAAAAGTTTTTATTTTGTGCCTTTTTAGTGAGGTAATAAAATTCATTATTGCGTGGTAACAAACCTCTTTTGTACCATTTTACCATTGCCTAAAACTTTCCTATCTCATTTTCTTCCACGTTAAATCTTATGAATTAATGTGTCTGTCTATTTTTACTGTCGCTTTCGCTTTTTCGTTTCATCGAGTTTCAAATCACAACGATGCTAAAGAAGTTTTCACTTCAAAAAAAACCTTAGATGAAAAACGCCATAATGATCGTAATTGTCAAAGATTTGAATGAAATTTTAAGTTACATGTTAAATTGTCGAAATGTTTAAATTACTATATGTATATTGTTGGATGAAGAAATTAATTCCTGTTCAAATGTAAGCTCTTTATATTGACATTAAGAACGTTCTTATCACATTTTTCTATTTTCCATACAAATAGCAAGTAAGATGTTTTTGGTAAATTTTTAAATCTTATAGCTCGATAAAGATATAGCGGCCTAAAATGATTAATAACTACGTCTTTTACAGAATTGAACGATCTACAAAAAAGTTGTACGATTGTTTGATAAATATTCTTTGAAAGTTATTCAAGGTCAAAATGAAACTGATGATCAGTTTCAGGCATAAAAGCATTCTAAAAAGAGACATGAGGCGGTAGAAAATTCGCTCTTAGTAAGTAAAAGCGACAAGCACTGAATGGAGGCATCTTATTCACCAACAGAGAAACGACCTTGGAACTGAGTGCTATGATAATATCGATAAGAGACAAGGTCATCTGAAGTTCAGACCGCCTGTGATTGTATATTTCAATTTGTAGTTATATTGTCAGAGTAGGTACTAACATATCCGAAATACCACCGTACCTTCGTCAACAAAATTGGGTACATTAGGCACCACAAAGCGCATCAAAGGTTAAAGAATCAACGTCCTGATTGATATTATTTTGTGGCTGTCACAAGCCGTCACAATAGCCGAAATCGAAACGGTATAGGCCAGGGGTGTTATGGAACTCCGTGATTATAATCGAAATTATCTGATATTCGAAACAAAAATATATTTTTAACCATAACTGTATGCCATGCCATATAAATTAATACTACCGATGGGGATGAAGTAGAATAAGACACAAATTAAGTATGTAAATAATAATTATCTAAAATAAAGTTAACGTTATTTACCTACAAATATTCAAATAATACCTATTTACCTCCTAAATACAATTCTTTTTAAAAATCCCTATCAATAACCAAAACCGATTTAACACTTTCAAGATATCGATATCGAAATCCGAAATCTCATATCCATAAACTCGAAAATACGGCGCATTAAGGCCAAAGAATTAGGTTATAAATTTTGAAAAATGTTCTACGAATTTTAGATTGTAACGCTATTGGTCGTTTATTTCTCTTTGTTAATAACTTAGCTCCCTGGGATCGCATATGCAATTTTACGTACATTTTTTGACGTACGAGAATCAAAGAAAAATAGTATGTTTCTTAAATTATTTTGATAAAAATGTAAGCATTTGTACTATATAAAATTGCAGGTCACTTAATATGTAGCATAATTTTATTTGCACATGTTATTATTTTTCCGATTTTATATTCCATTTCCATTTCTATATTTTATCGATGACAGCTCCTGTGAAAACTTGAACGAGCGTCCTTTTTACATTATGTATGCATTATTTTATAAAAATATTACGTTTACACACGTACAAGGTTATACCAGAGTCGGAGAAACTGATAGGGATGGAGCTATAACGATAAACGTAACACGATAACAGACCCGATATTTTTTTACAAAATGTAAGAAACTAAACTACTGCCGGATACTTTTGTACAAATTTAATAACTAATATTATATTTAATTACAAGATGTTACACGTATTAATTCTTGATTGATAATGCCAACTTCTTCAAAATTTTCGAAGCTGTTGTAAAATAAGTATGTATAGGTAGGTACTCGACAATGAAACGAAATAATTATAACGACAGGTAATCTGTATTTTTTTATTTTAATCAAAATCTGATGAATCGTCACTGTCACTCGACTCGATGAAATATATGCGATCGATATCATTCCTTATTTGGTCACAACACTACAACTATCAAATTAGAACTATCTACGAGAAAATATAGAAATGGAAATAGTATAGGCATCTTCTTACTTGGAACGCATAGTACAATAAACAAATTCCAGGCCAACGACATGAATATGAATACTAAATACTTACATTACACTACAAAAGATAATTGAGTAATTTTTTTTATATGTACGTTAATTTATATAACAAATGTACACCGATTTTAAAATTAATTGAAGTTGCTCCTGTTTTCCGCCAACAATGAATGGAAGTCCATTAAACGTTATAGATAAACACACCTTTAGGTTAATTGCTCAAAAGGCTATTAGTAATAAAAGCGTACCTAATCGAGCTAATAAAGCGCAGACACACATACCGTCCTATCGCAAGCCGGAGAAACCATAAAAGTGTCAAATCATTAACCGAAATTAGTTTTCCGCTTGTATTATACCTACTTAGAATAAAATGAATTTATTCGTATTACTTAATTAAACTTGGACTGTTTCCGAAAAACTTATTCGAAATTTTCATAAAAGCTACCGATATTGATGCATAAAATTGATTCAATGATGTTCTTTTGTTGCTACCTACTTCATTATGGTTATGTTTTGAGTACACCTACCTATAAATAGTTTGATTTTTATACCTACTTACTAAAATTCCATTGTATACTTAGCCTTAATGTTTTACACCACTTTGTAAATTGCATCCATGCGAAGCTAGGGCGAGTAGCTAGTATATCATAAATGTGTATTATGGTTTCTATGCATGATTTCTTGTTCATGATATTTTCTCTTTAATTGTCAGATTACAGTTTGTCTATACTTTGTAAGAGTATTAACGTACAATATTTTATATTATCTATGACCATGCTATATAAGTAACATCTGTCAGTATGTTTGTTATCTTTTCAGGACTAAACTTCAAAACTGTTCGTAATGAAATTTGGCGGAAAGGTAACCTGGGACTTGGAGAAGAATACAGTATAAAAATCAAGAAATTAATTCACAAGAAAAGCTAGTATAAAGTAAAATAGTGAATTTCCTGTATATTAACAGTTGAACATGGATCACTTAAAAAGTATCGAACCTATTTGAACGTAGTTTTCAGATTAATGTAGGTCTGAATCTGAGAAAGAATCTAGATGGAAAAGTACTACCGTGCATAATGGTTTTCCATAGAAGCTAAGCACTAATGATTTACAAGAAAAACAATAAAAGCCGGCACACTTTAAATCCAGATAAGAAATGTAGTTCCCGTGGAACATCAAAAGCATTTTCACGTTAAAGAAGTTAATAAAATTATAAGATATTCTAAAATCTCGACCAATAATAAATTATCAACAACCTATATCAACGTTTATTAAGCTAGTGATTGTTCTGACCAAATAATCATATCAAAGCTAAATTGAAGCGGTCGCCTGTGTCCACTTATTAATCACATACATACATACGAATGAGCGCCACATAGGAATAGTCTAGATATTATAATGCTTATTATATAGTTTATTTTTTCAGAATGCAAACACAAAATTAAGCATAATTTATAAAACAAATAATGTTGATGATCATGTCAAACAAAGTATGTTATCATAAAAATAATAAAACTGATATTATAGTTAAATTCGGAACCTCATAAAAATACTAAGTTAACCTACACAAGGAATTTCTTAAGATTAACGTTTTCTTAATCTTTGAATTGTTAAGAATTAAGAATTACCACATCATATAAAATAGTCTATAAAACTATAATCCAAACTAATATTATAGAACTATTATAGAGTACGGCAAATGAGGACAACCATAGGATACACGGGTGCAGGTGTGTCTGGCAGCAGAATGGAGAGTTGGTAGATTAATTTAACTCGGGTGAAACCGCAAAACACGGTTAGTTGATTATAAAGATCAAGATTGATCATAATCATCATCATTATTTCAGGCGAAAGACTGAAGACAGAAGATATAGACTTCTCCTGACGTCTAGGATCGGGCTATTCTGTACTAGTATGAGTGTCCAATATAAATAAGCTTACAGTGTGGTAAAAAATAGATATTGACGAAATTACGCAAAGGTTTAGCTTATATTAAAGAATTTTGTTCAGTTATAGTAAATACCTTCTTTTATATCTTTCTACGATTAAATAACAGATGAGGTAAATTAGGCGGCATCCTCGTCATGGTCGTGTGTGGATTTTACACACGGATTTTCCGACCCTTCTCATTACGTCACAAATGCCTCTATTTATAAACAATGGACACCGCATGCATTATTTAAGAGGAGATTTAGAAAAGGTGTTAGATGTTATACTTAATGATATTTTATAAGTAGATACGGCATTGACGCTCTTTACATGGCATCGCGCAGTTAGCCTTAATTCCCTTTCGACTTGATACCGGCGTAAACGAAAAGAAACTTTGATCCTTTTTTAACAACAGAGTTTCCTCCTTACGCTATGATTTCTTATCTCTTTTGTTTCAACATGCTGATAACAAAATTTGTAATGGTATCAAATTGCTTTTAGTGAGCGTATAACGCATCTACCTACAGGTTGGGCCAGAAAGGCGTACGATTTTAAAAACACTCTTGCGTTTGAACCTCATGAGCGGAGGATGCGTGGGTAGGGGGGATGAGAAGCTCGGTTCTCGGAAATTTAGTTGCGATGGATCGCTTCACCGGAGCGCAGTGTACATTCTGCGTTAAACATTATTATAAAAATGGCGATTCGTGCGCTATTGTTCGACGTTTATTTCGGCATAAGTTTGGATTACATGACGTAAATCAGTGTCCGAAAGAAAGTGTGATTTGATCGTGGGTCAGAAAGTTCGAAGCTACTGGTTTGAATCTCAAACAGAAGCCTGCGGGACGCCCAAGGTCAACAAGAAAGGTAGAACATAAATGAACAAGTTAGAGCTTCAGTTCAACATAATCCTGGTCTATCGACTCGCAAGCGATAAGCTGAACTTGTTGTGTCCAGAACATCTTTGCGTCGCATTTTGTTGAAAGATTTGAATTTACACCCGTATAAAATTCAACATGTGCAGGAATTACTGCCAAATGACCCAATTTTACGACGAGCTTTTGTTGAAACAATGTTGGAATGCTTTCAGAGTTTCAACAATATTCTGTTCTCCGACAAAGCCCATTTTCACTTAAATGCGCATGTCAATAAACGGAATTGCCGTTACTGGGCTGCAGAGAACCCACGTGCAAAACATGAAAAGCCTCTGCATTCGGCGAATGTAACCGTTTGGGCGGTCATATCAGCACACGGAATTATCTGACCCTATTTCTTTGGAAATCAACAAAGGCAATCTGTCACTGTAAATTCCGATTGATACATGGCTATGTTAAAGGATTTTTTCTTTCCGCAACTGCAAAAAATCGAAGCCTATAATCGTGCGACGTGGTTTCAACAAGATGGTGCGACATGCCATACATCTAATGCTTCGTTGGCGGCCGTAAACGAGATGTGTGCTGGGAAACTGATATCGCGCCGAGGTGACATTGCATGGCCGCCTACAATTCCGGATCTAACGCCACCGGACTTTTTCATTTGGGGATACCTGAAAAGTAGAGTCTACTCCAATAACCCAGCCACGATTAACCAGTTGAAGATAAATATCCGAGAAGAAATGGCAACTATTCCTCGCGCAAAGTGTCAGCGAGTTTTTACCAATTTGAGGTTCAGATTCGAGGAATGTTTGCAGCAGGATGGTGCACACCTGAATGATGTAATTTTTAAGAAATAAATTTCCCAGATGTCTATTTAATTGGAATAAAGATGTGTATGTGTATTGTATTTAGTTTATTTATTTATTTTTATTCGCAAATCTTTCTGGCCTACCCTGTATAACGTCATTACATACAATGCCTTACATGTTTTAAATAAATTTGCACGGCAAATTGACAGCACTGTGCCTGATGATAAGCACAGTACAATCCAAAAACAACGGTGACCACCGAGAGATATGTAATCAATCGACGGTCGTCACAGTCATGCCGGCCTGCAAGCCTCTCAGCAATTGGATATATACTGGCTGATCCCGGAACACGACAAACACAAGTCACAAGTCACTTTAACGGTTTTATAGCTATTGCTTGGTGGACGCAAACCTCTACCAGATCCAAACCCAACTCAGTTGATTACTGAATAAACACCGGCTGATCCCGAAACGCGATACTCCTAAGCCTGTCACTATAGCGGGTGTTACGCCTAGTGTATAGTGGTCGCGATCCAGTCTGACACAATTGTCGTGTCACCACGACTCACCACGATGCACTGATCAGCATGGTGTTTTATGGCTTAATACCTTCTCGCACGATGCGATTGCGAGGCTGACCGCCATCCTGATGGTCTGACGACATAGCGAGGGTGGCGGGTAAACTCTGGATGAGAGCCGCGCAGTTTCGAGAGGATTGGCATAAGCGAGAAGAGGCCTATACTCAGCAGTGGGTAAATTTGGGCTGAATGGATGGATGGATGCATCACCAAATAAGGTGGCGTTCATGTATTACGTAACGCAATTTAGGGATACGGGGGGTCTTGTAAGACGTTACGATGCGTTACATGGGCGGAAGGAGGCTTTCGAACGAAGCGTTACGTAACATCGTTTTTTTTATTACATTAAAAAACTAGGCAATTAGAATTTCCCAAGATGAACCCTTTTCGTTTATGTTTTACGAGGAATTCTACGTAATTTTTATTTTGTTTTCGTTGTCAGTATTCGTTAGGTTGTATGCAGAAGCACATTGCTGTAGTCAGTGTTGTTAATGTGAGTTCATACTGTAATGCCCTCAAAACAGGAAGATTTGCATCATCAGCTGTCCTTGGCCTATAAAAGCTCTCATGCTGACTTGATGACTCGGGTATTACAAAACGTTTATGGAGGGAGTGGGTACGGCGCGTTATATTAGGGTCAAAAAATTTCAAAAATTGCGTTTCGTAGTACTGGAACGCCGCCTAATCAACATAGAAAATATTCTCAGAAAAGTTAGTACATAATTATGCATTGTCGTTATGTCAAATATATAAAACTCACCTCGTGGTTTAACGCCCTAAATTTAAAAAATGGTTGTGGACAATCCATTGGCGATAATTATATTCATCATAATTATTGTTAATCAGAAAAATTAGAAGGTTACCGATAAGACATTGTTCATACAGACATCATATCAAATAATTTTCAGGATTAAGTTAACTTAATCAACGATTTAAAATTAATTACATTAATTTGAAGCAATGATAGCGTAGTGGTAACATGTACAGACATCGCGACAATCGACGTGAGTTCGAATCTGCTATGAGCCTGAGCGTTCGGCAAAGAAAACATCGTGATGAAGCCACAGCATGGTGGTAGGGCTTTTCTAATGCCCCCGTGGTGCTATGATTGTCGGTCTTAACAATAATTTTCAATGTATATAATATTATATTTACCTTTAGTTCTTTTATTATATTCTCCTTGTCAGAGATTTAAGAAAAATTCTTAAATCTGTGCTCATTGTTTATATATATTTTAATAGATATTTCAAAAGCATCGGTTAGGTTGTTGTATTTTATAAATTTGTTGTTCAGTTATCTGTTATTTTACGTTCTTTTTACGTTTTCCATCAGCATTGTTGTATTTAGTGATAATATTCTTTCTTTGTTATTGTTTATATGAATATGTCATTATTGACGCATTTATTTATCTATTATAGTATATATATATATATATATATCTGCGATGCTCTATGGCTGATGAACATTTGAAATTTAAATTCAGAAACTAAATTTGAATAAACAGAACATATGAATACGAATTGTCATTTTCTAGGAGGGGTCTTTGAGTTGTAAAGACGTGGCATAATAGTTGACCTCAATATACTATTACTTATATAGAAAAAGTAAAAGTAATCTAATATTTAGTTAGAGATATTAACATAATCTTCACCTTAAGCCTTTTTGAATTTGGGTAGTTGAGAATTTAACTTAAAGACCAATAAAGGTCTGTAGTGAAGGTGTTTGAAAACTACGGGGAATTATCACCATAATCCCTAGAGGACGTTGAAGATATAAATTTTATTATTTCTAATTTCATGTGACATGTAAATCTCTATGCATTAACCTCGTCTGTTCCAGAACTTTTCCCTGAGGGCTCTTCCGATGACCTGGCGGAGAAGAGTGGAATTCGTCTGGTTACGTGACGGTGGTGGAGACATTGAATCGTATATATATATAACAAAATACTTGGAAGTGTAAAATTTGGTATCTTAACAATAATTTTTAAATTAAGATGTAATAGTCTTACAATTAAATTTATTTTTAAGATTTATTTTATAAAGTTGTTGTAAGATGCCTTTACAATTTAAGTATATATAATTTTATCTTACTTTCATTTCATATTTCCTTTACGTATATAACTCATCTTCCAAATTCCAAGTAAGTTAATTGTCTACACACTACAGTGGCTAGATCTATATAGATAGAAAATCTGTCGCCAAGCACCAATATAGGTAGCGGCCGCTGCACTTGAGAGCCAGTTTTCCACTGAGCTTAGCGTGCGACCATCTTGGGCCACAACGTCACTTAAGATCAGGTGAGATTGTGGCCACAACGCCAAACGCTATGAAAAATAAATAAAAAAATGTAATAAGAGATAATATAGGAAATTGATCTTAGAACTGAGTCAATGAAATATCGTTTCAATGAGTATATTATACATTTTAACCACAGTTTTCACTAACATAAAACGAACATGCACGAACGATTAAATTAAAAATTAATAACTCAATAATAGCACTCGCGGTTTTATTCTACGAGACCGGTGAAACAATTATATTTATCACTCAATGTTACTTCTGAATTTTGAATAATTAAATACTTACATTAAATAACGTTTTTAAATGAAAATGGTATCTATAACTATAACTATGTATATACTCCTTTCTTATTAAGTAAAAATCAATGCAAATCAAATAATGTTAATATTACTAAAAATTACAAGCATTATACTAAATACAAGTTGTATTATATAATAATACTAGAAATGTGAAATACAAAATTTCAATTACAATATAAAGTGAAGAATGTATTAAAATATAAATATGTACATACGGAAGTATAGTTTAGACGAGTAATGAAAGGTCTAATTAATATTAGGGTCGCATAACTCGTCAACGGCGTCAATTAATCTGATTGGTTATTCGAAACCCATTGAAATCCGTATTAATCTTCTCATTTTATTAATCTCCGTTTAAAATCTCTAGACAGCTATTTATTACAAGAGTGATTTATTTCTAATAATTACCCGATCAATTTTATAATTCGAGTCTCATTTTGACATCATTTTCATTTAAAGACGCTTTTTTTATTTTGTCTTTCTGCTTATGTAGATAATTTTACAATTAAAATTACAAATACACGTTATAGAATTTAAAAACAATTGAAAGAGTTGGACATCGAATGTCATGTTTTTTTGTAATTTTAATAATAAATATAAATTAATTTAAATAACGTTCTATTGTTTTCATGCGGTGAGTAGAATTTCCGGAGCTCCATTGGGTATATAGCCTAAAATAACTTAGTAAAATAGCTTTGCAAAAAACCTAATATTTTTAATTATTATGTTGAAAATAAAAAAGGTTACTGTGAGTCAACCTTAGGAGATAGACATATGCCATCGCGGAATTTTGTCTAGGCTTTTTAAGGAAATACAATTCTTTTGTACATTATTTTGATGTATATCTTAAAGTTTAATAATAATAATAATAATTTCCCAAAAAAGTTTACAAATTAAAAATATTTAGCCTACATATACAATTTAGCAATGGAAAAGACTCAGTTGATGCTATTTGGCGTGGTATCACCCCACCACACTGCGCTGGTTTTCAGTCTTCCTCACATTCATAAATAGTCAATATTACGCGCAATCAGCAGCTCGGCTCGTCCCATGATATTAAAAGAAAAATCAATGTCAGATAGTAAAAATAAATACTAGTAGTTAAATATATCTATGGACATATTATGCCCATAGATAACATAATTTTAAATTAAATATCAGTGAAGATAATAATATATTAACAAAATAAACAATAGCCATTTAAGCGCCTGAAAATCGATTTATTGACGACTTGTTTACAAAACATTGTATTTACTGCAATATACGAAAACTTAATTGAAATTTATTGGTATTGTATATAAAAACCGGCTGTAAAAAATCTCTAAATGATAGTGAAAACCGTATAATTATCCGTTGCGTGGTTTAGAAGAAGTAGGCTGTGAAACAAACAGACGCGGATAATGACTTTCTTTTATAATATGAATTTATTTTATAACAAAATATCTATCAAGTTTGAAATTCTATTATTTAGCTATAACAAGCTTAAATACGATCAATTTTCGAGAGTAAAATGCTAATCGTCAACAAGCACGTTTCAGAGGCAGTTGTAAAATTTTAACAACTTCAAAGGAGCGTGAATCGGGTGGTTTGGCGGGGCCTACCCTCTTTATTACCGGATATTCCCTGGGCGGCACTGCCACGAGCCACGACGGTTCGCATATCATTACTTACTTTATTATTTCGTACGGTTGCGATAAAATCTGTTACTTTATACTGTCTTCATCTCAAGTAAAAGAAGATTCATTTCATACTAGTTTGTTGTTCCAACTGTTAATTTTAATATATTTTTTGTCTCTTTGTAATACATATGCTTCTTAGAAGCTTTAGTGTTTCTTAAAACTAATGGATTATTACTTTATAAAATGTTTCTTATTGACGCTCCACATATTTTCTAAGTGACATTTTTAAAATTTTACGCGTCAAAAAATTAACCATTGTTATATTTTATAGGATTTACTCAACAATTCATTGTTATAATAATATTTTATATAGAATAAATATTATAATAAACTAGTCGGGCTGACAGAGGTTTGCCTGCCTTTTCTGGTAGTTAATGCCACGACCACAGCGCCACCTATCGAATCCTAACCTTGTCTATGAACCATTGTCTCGATATAACTAATATATTGCTGTGAAAAAAAAAATTTTAATCTCATAATTTGGTACATTTTCACTTACACAATTATAAAGGTTAGAGTTAAAAATAAATAGACGTCAATTTGCCTATATACCGATGGATTTAAAAAAATCACCAACACGAACAAAGAGAAAGAATGTAATGCAGAGCTACTGACATTTACTGCATAGTCTAATCCGCATATTAATATTACAATTTTTTTACCATAATAATAAAATTATATATATATTTAATTATATAATATGTAAGGTATTTAAGATTTCTTTGAGGGATAAAATTCGTAATGAATGTATACGTCAGAGATATGAATTAATCGACCGACCGCGAAATAGTTCAAAATGTAAGAAAGCTAAAGTGGTAATTGCCCAATCACACCTGTAGAAGTACTGATAACCGATGTAGTAAAAGAGTTCTTGAGTAACAAACGTAGTGTAGGACGTCCTCAAACCAGGTGGAGCAACGACTTGCGGAAGACTGCTGGAAGCGACTGGATTCAATCGAGAACCTTAGGAGAGGTCTATGTCCAGCAGTGAACTTCTAAAGGTTTAATTATGATGATGTAAGGTAACTGATACATGAATTATTCACATTTATAACCGCTGTCTTATTTCAGACCACCTAAACATACATAAATAAAATAATAAATCACATTGCTTACAATGTCTACTTATCAAACAATCGATACACGTGCCATACATTAAACTTTACGCCGAATATTTTAAATACTCATAATTCTCATCAAACTACAAAATTTTATAAAAATTAGGTTCAACAATATAATCTAATAATAAATAACAATAATAAAATAATAACGCAAATAACAAAAATATATAATTTAGGGGTACACTTTAAGCTCTAAGTGTTAAAGAGCTTATTTCACCGTCCAATCTATCGCATCCGATTTCCGGGAGGAGAGCAGCGGGAGTTCTTGGCCGCAGAATCGAACCAATAGCGACGCTCGATACCGATAGATTGGACAGTGGAATAAGCTCTTTAACAAATAACCTATTAACAACTAAGGCTGGTTTAACGGAAAACACGTCAGCCAACTACAATTAATCACCCTTAAATAGCACTTGTACTCGAGCGCTGTCTCCCGTAAATAGATTCTTTTATTATGCTATTTGCAAGTCCCCATAATCACATAGAATATGATGAGAAACACCCACACTCCTATATAACATTAAGAGTTTGTCACGTACTCGACGGGCAAGCAATATAATGCTGTCACATACTTATTGAATTACGTATACTTATAAATACTTAAAGGACTTTTATAGAATATAACGTTGCTTCTTATATAACGATTCTTGGGACATCGTGTCCGATTTTTTAATGAAATCCTATCCACCGTGATGTGGTAATTAATTGTTTTGTTTATTTTAATGTTTTGATATGCCTTGTATTATAAAGATATACCTACGATAGTAATAGTAATGTCTGATTATTTTTGTTGTTGTTAGAGTAAACTCTAATCGTTCGTCGGATCTGACGCGTACTTTCTATTACTAAGTATATTATATTACAGTTGAAAAAAAACTACATATTCAAGAAACTATTATTCTTAGTCTATAAATACCTACATTAATCGTACCAAATAACGTATAACAGTGGTCGGTGTACTACATTTTTTCCGCCATGTAAACGTGATACGATTGATAATGTCTTGCCTGGACATTTTTTCCCTGATCGTTTTATTTCAGAATATTATTGTTAAAAATATATTTTCCCGAGTTATGGGGGCGGAACGTGATTTATCGATATCAAACGATGAACTTTCTAAATGGAGATGAATTTCATGTAATTTGTCATTTCTAGCTATGTCTAATGTACTTATACACAAATAAACAGATAAATTATCGGTGATTTTAAAAATTAATGATAGTTGGATGGTGAGCCGCTTGATATGTAAGTGCCACTTTATCCATTGCAACTTTAAGTTTTGAACTTATACCTACCAAATACTGTGGAGTGAGGGAAACGTGACAATTGGTGTATTCCACGCGAAGCGGACAGGTAAATAAAGTTGCTGTTTCAGATTTTAGTATTTTTTATTATATTATACCTAGATATGTCCTCGATCCAGATACAAAATATTTTTACATATGTTAAAATTTAGTTAGTTTTTCATAAAATTGTTTTACCCAGAAAATTTCATAAAAAGGCCAATGTACCACATTAGCTGATGTACTTGGTATACTTTTATTTTTCTTTAAACGGCATATAAGTATGTAAATTTTTATTTACTTAGTTATATATCGATGTGAATTAAAAAATTAAGTAAAATAAATATTATTCAAGAAAGTATTTTGAATAATAAGTGACGTTAATACTTATACATTGTCCTATTTGGTAAGATGTGTAACTAACCTGTCACTTAGTTTATCACTAATAATAAAAATATAATATAATCTTATTTATTTCACAAAAGAAACTAAATTAGTTATCAAAAGCTTATTTAACTAGGAGCAAAAACCCCATCAAAAATGTAATATGCTTGATATTTGACAATGAACAAACACTCACTACTTAGTTTAAGTAAAATGAGGTATACTAATAATACGTATGATCGGAACTAACGAATTTGGAACAGATTCTAAACGAATTAAATTAGTTTTAACAATAGACTGGCCATTAGGAAAAACCTCATTTATAGACTAACAATGAATGTGATATTTGGTACTATATTTAGTTACCGTTTTTACGACATTAAGGAGAGGCGAGCGGTTCAAATGAGTTTATGTGGTTAATCATTCAGCATTGGTAGATGTTTTTGGTGATTATGTCGACGTCTATTCCCAACTAAAACACAAGTTAGTTATATCAGCAGATTTAATTTAGACCTCAAGAAGGCACAAAATACTAATTTCGGTTGTGCCTAAAACATCTCAACTAACACTATTACCTAAAAAATGCAATTATATTGAAAGAAAGCATTTGAGATAATAAGTCAAAATCAGGAAATTTTTAGTTTGGCCCCTATTGGATAGGAACCATCGATTTATAGTGATCAATTTATTTAATGAATTTAAGTAAATAACAAATATCAAAATAACTAACTTTCTTATATAATAAATATATAAATAATATCGTATAGGATACACGATTACGTCACACAACTGCATCGTCCCGATCGATTATTTCACAAAGCATGTTGGTCAAAGGGGCACATTAGTCGATATCTACATCGATTGCTATCTATAAGTAAGGGACGGGTTATTCACAGTTCATTAAATATTCGAAAGGTGACGTGGAACTCCATGAGGTATCGCTGAATAAACTTTTTAATTTATGTCTATAACGCTTAAAGCGTAAATCGATTACTTTTAGCCCATAAAACGAGTAGTAGTTATTCGACAATAAAAAGTAGGTTTATCGTAGACCGAACGATTTTTTTACCTCAGATAATTTTTAGACAAAATGGGTTCTTCATCTTCAATGTTTAAATCTACCAATAAATCGTCATACCACGCTCTTACGAGGGTAGACGGGAATAAATGTGAAAACTTTAATTACTTCTGAGTATAGGTAATTTTTCTGTAATTATACCACTTTACACAATACTGTTTTATATCTTCTAACCATCGCACTTACGAGGAATTCTATGATCCTTGTTCTCATAAGTCTCCTTATTGGCCTGAATTTAAATTGAAAGAAAAATGTGTAATTATGAACGTACGTAAGAAGATATACTTCCTTGAGATATATATCTATATCTTCTTTAAGATATACTTACAAAACAAAAATTACTCCGAACATGTTGTCCTGCGTGCCAACAACATGGCAAAGTTAGCTATTAGCAAACGTGAAGCACGTTCATGTGAACAGTTCGATGTTAATAAAATAGAAAGTCTAGACGCACGTTATTAAAACGCGCGCTACCGCGCATTCATCTACACATGACCTTTTAATAATAGTAATAGACATTCATTTTACTAACTAGTTTTTACACAAGAAAAACAATGAGTAAAATGAATTAATATTATATTATCATTCTTAGCTATCTTTATAATGTCGCATTTCCGTTAGATGATGTGCGCGTATCTCTTAATAATTTTACATTCTACTGATCTACTAAACGCGCCAAAAGAAAACACGCGAGACGTACGGTTTTCAAGCATTTTGAAAGTTGTGAACATCTAGTCGAGCATAATAAATTATGTTAAAAATAGGTATAACAAAAAACAACACACTCTAAATGGATTCTTAATTTCAAACATCGCTAAGAAGTTGAAAGAGGTGGAATTATTATAAGTATGTCTGCTTTTATGCTGCAGATTAAGCTTTGCTGCATTCGTAGTACGTAAGATTCGTCAGTTAACAGTTATTATCACTGCTAGGTTAGTCTACTTCGTTTACTTCAAGCAGACAAACAGACAAAAACTATCGAAATGTGTTCTGTCCATGATTCTAAGCCACCCCGTACTATTTTTTCTCAAATATCTGCAATGTACAGATTTCGATTGTATTATGGGTAGAGATTATATTACATATTATTGTATTGAGTTAACATTATTGTACAGTGAAAAAAGAATAAACCCGATCGAGTTTCTTGCCGACTCTTGACTCTTGTCGATAACTGGGATGTTTTCTGAGCCGGTAGTAGTGTTTTGACCTTCTTAAGGCCTAAATTGAATAAATAATTTTTTGTTTTTGTTTTTTATTCGCATTTCAATTAGATTTTTCCTTGAGTATATTTTGTTATTAATTGTTATTATTGTTTTATTTGAGTATCTTTTTTTATTATTGTTAACGATAAACTATATATCATAAATGTTCATTAAATAGGTAATACTTAAAATAAATTATATACAACATGTGTGAATCAGATACAATTTTGTGAAGTATTATTTTATTCAAAATGTTATGACGATGTAAGCCAGTAACCACGCCTCAACGAAACTGAAATATAGTGTTCTTTTGTATGTTCTTGTGAAACTTTTATGGCTTAAGAAACACAAGGAGGTTGAGAGGGCTCTGAGATACATGTTAAGGTTTGAATGTACAATGTATCTACATAATTTTATAAAAGACAAATGTGGACGGTACTTCGTGTGAGGCAGTCAGGCGGTGGATCGTTAGTAACGCCTGCCTCGTCGCCTACGGACTGTGACAATGGCGACAGACGAATTCACTTTGATGTCGCATCATACCGATTCAGTTTCTTATATTTGTTTATTTTTAGAACATTTGTATATTTGTGTTATAAGAATGTTTCTCGGTTATTTTAAAGACAAAAATGCTTATTGTGGGTGATCTTTAGAAGATATATATATATATATATATGTGTGTTTTCTAAGAGCATATGCTATTTCTGATTGTTTTTAGTTATTTTTAAGATCTAAAATTATGTACTACATTAATTTGATATACCTTTTAAGGTTTAATCCTCTTAGGTCATTTAAGCGTTTTTACTAATTGGTTTTAATTGTGCGGAAACCTAATTACTTTTCTAAAATATAAGTAGCTTGAGTTTACTCCTTATAACATCACCTATCTGTTCATGAAAGTTCTGTCAAAATCAGTCCAACCTTTTCGAAGATTACCCGGAGCAAACAAAAACACAGTCTGACAAAAATAAAAATAAAAAACATTTTTTGTTGTAAATACCTACCGTACCTCTCATGTATTTTCTATATACATTTAGTTAAAAGCTGTTATTTTGACATTACAAATAGACACTTTAATTTTGTTATAATATTATTTTTATAAGTGAGCAATTCTTGTATATAATATGTAATTGGTTTCTCAGAAACGGCTCCAACGATTTTTTATCTATTTTTTATTATATGATAATATGTTGTATTTAGATAATGTTTTATTTTCTAAGTTTATCTACATAGGTCTTTTGTAAGGAAATCTCGGTCGTCCAGATATAATGTAATAAGTTATGCAGTACAAACGAAATTTTAGACAGAATTTACATTTTTTTAATTGTTAAGCTCTAATTACAAATTCACAGTGTTCAATTAATCAAAAATACAAACGATCAAAGGTTCTACATATAATTTAACATGGGTGGACAGAACATTGATAGGTAAACTTTTACTTTACGTTATTAATCAAACTAAAACGACAGTTATGGGCATTTCTCATCTACATTCTCATTGGAATTAACAGAAACACGAAAAGGTCAAATGTCAGCAGAAATATGAATAAAACCTGGCTCAGCAACTGGTTTGTTAACTTGGAATGTGAAATCACAATATTGTTTCTTCCACATTTGCTTTATACATCTTATTTAGTTCGATGTCTCGAAGGATCCTCAAAGGGAGACCGTAATTAAGTTGACTCGAGTTCTCTCAATACCACGTAAAGTAAACGATATTAAACTTCAAAGCCTCTACGTTTGTAAATATCTCACACAAATGAGCTAAATATCCGAATTATGTAAATAAATACGAAAAATAAATAGTATTGTCGCTCAATCAAATTAAAATAACAAAATTATATCGTAACATAAAATCTATTAACTTAAATTAAATAAATTTTCAAGAAAAATTGTCTTTAAACAATATTTTTATAATTATAGACTACAAATAAACAATATAAATAACTGAAATATGTTTATATTGTGCAAATTAATGGTTATTTCCAGCAGACTTCCCCCGCGGTTATGAGCGCTCTAACCTGTCGCTACATCGGTGTAAATAATAAGATAAAATTTGTAAAAATCAAGAAAACAATACCAATTTTCGAGTTTAAGTTTATGTAACCGCGATATTTCCTTCAATATATTATAATTATTTGCATGGTTTATTTCGATACAATGATTTAATTTGTTTGCGTGGAATATAATTTACAGTAAAATATAAATTAAAACGTCCTGATCTCTAATGTAATTTGATAAGTAAAAGAAATATAATAATTCGAATAGCATAAACCAATATTTCGCTTAATGTCATTTATGTTTTTTGATTTAATTTTTTACCATATCTGGTAATATGAATTTAATTCTGTTATCTACTCGTGTATCAAAGTCCGTACGATAGCAGTGCAAAAAAAATGTTTTTTTTTTTAACAAAATCATTCATTTAATGTTAAATAGTGTACATATATTAGTAAAATAGAACTTGTACCATACTTTTTTAAGAAATAGAATACGCAGGATACATGTAAATAATCCCATTTTTAATTGTACCTGTTTATATATTTTATTACAAATGGTCCTGTTATATCATACAGTCTATTTGAAGAATACAATAGCGAGTAATCCTTTTTCTGCAAAGGAACTAAAGCTGTCTGTAATCTTCAGTAAGTGCGGCAAGGTGCTACGCAAAGCCTACGAGTGTGCTACAGTTCTACTACGTAACTGGCTACAATGCGACCACTTCGAATGATTCAAACTGAATATTTTATGAGGAAAAAATAATTTCTTGGTCTTAACATTAACTAATTAAGAAACAAATAAATAATAATACATGCTTATATAATAATGTATTGTTAGAATTTAAATTTATTTTAGGATAAATATCAACTTCAAATTTGTTTTACCTTAAAACCGTTCTTGCCTTTGGCCGCGTTAAGTAATTGATTGTGCCCACAGTGATTGACAAACAGTTAAATATTTATTTTACCAGAGGTCAGAGGGCACTGCAATAATGGAGACTGAAATTAATTAAAAAAAAACAATGGAAATAAATTCGAAAAGATATATTTTTTTATTTGTAGTTGTAACAATCTAAGTAATATCTAGGTGTGTTCAGCAAAAAGTACTTCGTTATTAAAAGTTGTGAAACATAATTTCTTCAAAGAAGGGTTTACATATTTACAGATTGAAAAAAAGAGTTTACTTTCTCATTGCTTTATACCACTTGAAAATTTGTTACAATGTATTATGTCGTAAGAACCTCAAAGTAAAATAACGAAACCTTTATATGTATAGGTGACGACTTAACACAATATTCTATGCAGTTTCAATGTTTTAGTAGCAGTTCTATGTTATACGAAAGTTGTAGTGATAACTAAATTAAGATAAATTAAATTCTTTAAATAAAATAGTTTTAATTAATATGCTTTAATTGTTAATTATGTTATTCCTCTACAATTAATATTACTAAAGAATTGTATAAATTTTAAAAAGAAAATCCTCATTGTTAATATAAATACATATAACTTTATAACGGGCAAATGTATTTGTGTGGGAGATATCCCTTCAGATAAACAAATAGTATAATTGTATCTTCTATAGTACTCTGAGATATTAATATAGTATTTTGTTATGTACGCTTGTCATTTTACATTTGTAAATGAGTATGGGCTATGAGCAAATTTAAAATAATGTATGTTTTTAATAACAACATCATAGCTACTCAATGGCTAATCAATGGAACAATGTTAAAAAAAAAAGTTATTATACATTATTTCGTCTCACAGGTTGATTCTATATTCACGTGGGATCAACCACATATGAAAGTATATAAGATAAATAAAGCAAAACACCAATTATTAGAGTTCCGATTCTCAAAAAGGTACCCTTATGGATCACTTCGTTATCTCTCTGTCTGTCTGTCAACACCCTTTTTCTCAGGAGTGCATGGAGGTATCAAATTGAAATTAATATCAAAAACTCAGGTCTGCAATTCCTTGAAGCTGTGAAAAAATGAAATTTCTAAGTTAACGCAATCAAAAGATACGGCTTGATTATGTCTCATTTCTATACAATTTCAAATGGAACAAAAACCTATAGGGCACTTCCAATCGTGATATTTGGCAAGAAGTAGTGTCTTGTAGCACTAATACAGTAAAAAATCCGAAAATTGTAAATTTGTAATTAGAAAATTAATAAGAATTAATTTTGTTATTTGCAGTTGGTAAACTGACCGCGGCATATATTGATGTATGGGGACAATAATTTTCCAACGGCGAAGTTAAGTTTGTCCAGTTTATCAATAATAAAATAAAAATCAGTTCCACCTATCGAGTATTTTCACAATCTGCACAACACTATCTATTACTCTAACACTGTATTACTGGATTATCGATTGAAAAAGTCTATAAAGTGATTGTGTACAAAATAAAATTAAACGTTAATTATTTAAGTAGCTTTCAGTGCCATGTTCGGAAAAAAGAGGACATAAGTTTCCAAAAGTCAAGACTCTCAAAGTAGTGGTTAGTAGTTCTGTGGTAACGATTTTTTTGAAGATTTTTGATTTTTTTCTTTTGCCTGCTTGGTATAATATGGTTGATGATCTACCTTGATGCTATATTTCAAGTTTCTGAGTTACTTAGAAGTAGTCTAGGTTTTTGATGAGTGAGTCAGTCAGTTACTTATCAGACCTTAATAACTCAATAACTATTCGTGTAACTTTATAACTTAACTAAATAACTTATTCGTTAAATTTGGGATTCTAGGTGTTCAACGTAGGTGTTAAACGTTAAAAATTTGTAGGTCTAATAGCTATTGACATAAGGACGGGCCGAAAGTAGCTCGAAAAGGCTCGATTAAATATAGACACTAGCCGGTATCGTTCTTTTCGAACTTAACCGTGTGTCTAGAATTTAGACACTGTATAGAGAAAATAAAAAATGAAGCGTTTTCAAAATTATCTTTCAGTGAAAAAACAAATAAGTAATCGTGAATGATCGTTTTACACCGGATTTAAAATTAATACAAAATAAAGATGAAGACTAGGTTGCTAATATTTAATATTGCAATTACAGAACATGAAACAATCGCACCGATAGGCATTGACTTATATATATATTATATATTACCTGAGTTACCAATTTTAAATCAATACTAAAAGGCATGTATATCTGTAAATTGATATGTCTATAAAACCAGTCAATGTATGACCTATGGATATTTGAGGTGGCAATTACGGTAACTGACCTACCTACATCATTACTTAGTCGACAAGACGATGAATCAAAACCAAAACGTATTATTTTTGGAAGTTAATAAGTTCTAAAATTTTCTGTTCACCCTATTTAAACACTCTAAGCTCGCCCATGCTACCTAATTATTTTTGTGAATGTAGCTGAACAATTACGGAACCCTCGGTGCGCGAGTCCCACTCGCACTTGGTTGTTTTATTTTTTATTTTTGTCTGTCTGTTTGTCTGTCGTTTGTTCCAGGTAATCTCCGAAACGGTTGGACCTATTTTGACGGGAATTTCACTGATAGATAGCTGATGTTATAGGGAGTAACTTAGGTTACTATTATATATATATATATATATATATATATATTTTAGGCTATTTTAGAAAAAGAATTAGGGTTCCGCACAAATAAAAAAAAACTGGTCATGGTGAATCAATTCGGGCGCTTAATTGGCTTACGCTGAGTAAACTATAAGAGATATAGCAAACTAATGTACTACATGATTGTAGGCATTAAAAAGACCTATAAAGAAGTCTGCAAGAGTATACATTTATCTTCTAAGGAACGCCCACAATAAGCATTTTTGCCTTTAAAATAGTTGGGAGAGGGGAGCAAGCTTCGCGCGGTCATTCTATAGTCCACGTGAGCGTAGCTACGGGTACAGCTAGTCTTCATATATACATTTGATAGATTTTGATTAAAAAATTGTATATTATTTATTTATTTATTATTTTATCATTATTGGTTTAGCGTTGTAGCCACAACCTCATTTGATCTTACCCGGTTTTAGACCTTAGATACTTGGTCCTTATCAAAAAAAAACTCATCTTGAAAATTGCCTCGTGGCGAAGTGTTAGGGTATGTATTAAGCCGAGAGGTCACGAGTTCGATCCCTGCAAATGACTGACATATAATTTTCTATAACTAAAAGTAAACACTACATAAAAATGTACCACTGAACGAAACTAAACTTTTCTATTTATAGAGAATTTACTGCGGTGTGGTTCAACACTTTACTCTACATGCGGATGTAAAGAAGTAATAGTTGTAGTTTTAAAAAAAGAGTAAGTACTATATGTATACAACACGCTACGTAGACGTTACTTTGTACACTAACCCCGAGCGCACGTGCCGCTTTTTGTTACTGTGAAATGCATCACATAAAACAGGCGTTACAAAATAAACTGAAAACTTTATTTTTGTTTCGCGTGATTACTTTGTGTATATTAAGATTCTGATAAGGGTTTTGACTTCATAACATTTAAAAATATTTTCCGAATTAATTAAGCGAAGCACTTATTTGTTTATCCAATTTCAAATTCATTCAATTCATTGATGCTTTGTTTTTCTTCACAGACATATATTTATTTATATTCAATATCCTGTATACTAATTAATCCTTAATCTCATCAGAACTGTTCCCCTTTATCCGTTTATTCATCTTACAAATCTTACTAATATAATAAATCTCAATATTTGTATGTTTGTTACTAAATCACGCAAAAACGGCTGAAAGAATTTATAAGAAATTTGGCACACAGATAGTTTATAACCTGAATTAACACATGGGATACTTTTTATCCCGAGAAATGTCATAGCTTAATCACTTTTATCAATTTATGTTTATGGTTAGATTTATGTTCGACTGTGAACTACGATTTAACGGGGTTTAATAAAATTTGCCACATAGATAGTCTATGACCTGGATTAGCACATAAACTATGACTTTAATTTATTTTTGTGGTTAGTTTATGTTTAAACTGTAATCATATTGCACGAGCTGGCTAAGCGAAGCGAGCAGGCCATGGCAGCAGCCGGTGAGTGCCAGATATAAATAATTATTCTAAGCGAAGCGAGTGGGCCATGGCAGCAGCCGGCGAGTGCCAGAAATAAATAATTATTCTTTGAAAATTCATATATAAGTACTAGAAAGATATACCTAAAAACTTTTTTCTCAAAATCTATTTATCTTCGCACTTATTCTTTCACAGGTGGATTACCTCTCATTATCCCGCACTTCCCTCATCCCTTCACATAATCAAATTCAGCGGCGTGTAATCTAAAGTATAAGCTTTATTAGTTTTTAAACAATTGTTGTATTTTTTACGTCACCTAAACCCAAACCTAAACTTAAACCTAACCCTATTCCGTTGTCTTTAAATTGTTTAGGTTATGTTTGAACTGTGATCATAATGTACGGGACGCGGCATCTGCCGGCGAGTGCCAGAAATAAATAATTATTCATTAAAGATTCATTTATCAGCCCTAGAAAGATATTCCCTCAAAATTTAAAAAAATAATCCGCACTTTTCCTTCACAGGGGGTTTACATGTTATCCTCCCCCACCCTTTCACGTCATCAAATTCAGCGGGATATAATCTAAAGTCCAACCGTACCTACTTTTTATCCCGGTAAAAGTTATAGCTTTACTACTGCTATCACTTTATGTTCTTAGTTAGTTTATGTTCGATTGTGAACTATGAATTAATTTATATTATTGTTTTCACTTCAATACCTATGTTCCATTTGACAAACTTATTAAGGCTTAGTTTCTGGATTAGGTTTCATGTATATACTTCGATAAATCAGTTATGTTATGATGAGGCTGAAAGATGCGAACTGCCTCTAAAAATTTAAGATAAAAAAGGATAAAACCGTAGTTACGTAGTTTGTTTATTTAGTTAAATAAAATGCAGTTTTATCTTTTACTGTCCTACTATAATTTATTAAATGTGAAAATTGGGATATTTGTTACTCAATCGTACAAAAAGGGGCACACAAATAGTCTATTACCTGGATTAACACATATTATGATACTAACTAAATACGGTTGTTTTCCAATATCCACGCAAACGAAGTCGCGGGTACAGCAAGTTCTATAATACATATCTTTATTTATCATAGTGTTAAACTTTTAGTTACTTTATCTGTTGTTATTAGTTTCAAAATATTTCCTTTAGTTTATTTTTCAGATTTTATTCACAAAAATTAGCGAATAGCCACAACCTAAAACTTACAAATTATTAATTAATTATATAGTATTATCAATTTAACCGATTCAATGATTTATTGCATAAGATACCTACTGTTTTAAATAAAAACTTATTCTCTTAAATGTGATCACTACAGGCCTCCTTGCCATTCCACCGAGCAAATGGCAGGCTAGTAGGACCAGTAAATGGCGGCCACTCTGAGATGTCACGCTTAGACTCACTGTACTGTGAATATTTAACGTTGGTTTCTTAGTTTCTTGATCATTAATTCTTAGAACTCCTTAATTTACCTTACGTTACGGTAAAATGTAATAATGAATTAATTATATCAATTACATAATCATTATAAGTTATTAGACTATAGTAATCGGAATATAATTAATACAAAAGAAAACATTTAAATCAATATTATTAAAAAGGTAAATTTTTTATATCGTTTATAGTTTAAATCAAATTAACATCAACTAAACAAAACTAGGTCCTAACTTAGAATAACGGTAGAATTCTGATTTCAGCTACGATTTGACTTACAAGGGTAAGAAACAGAAATATAATAGAAGAAAGAAATATAATATATGATTTAAAAAACTAATGTTTCAGTAAATGGGCGATAGTAACATGGTGTATTGGGTTATAATTTTGAAATATTTTTTGTGTAATTTATTACATTTTACAATATTTTTATTTGTACTGCTAAATTATCAAATTTTCAATATAAATATAGCATTGAAAGCGATGTGTATTAAAATTAATTGTTAACAGATTTCATTAGTTTGTTAACATATTTTACTATACTAATTGTAACATAAAATTATCCATACAATAAAAAAGTGTAACACAGTAACTCGTAACTACCAACATAAAGTTATTTTACTATAGAGACTGGAGAGCAGTATTTTAATAATTATAGCTTAACTCATAACTGGTTCGGATCTAAACATTATAGTCTTATTATATAGATGTATTACCTAAATTCATACAGTAAAAAACAAGTAATAATAAAAAGGACTGACTTGGTATTAAATGCATCCGTGCAACAAAAAGCCCGGCGGTATGCAGACAAGCAAAAATTCATATTATGTAGGCACAGTGAAGGAAAGGTACGGCCCTGACCGACTTTTGTGACCGATATCCGTATGCTCGGCTGTAGATATGATCCCCCGTGGTGCTTATCTAGGGTTGCTCCGATCGTTTTCTTATAATGTTTTACAAAATGACAGATTTCATTTCATAATTTAAGGGAAAAGTACCTATACCTAAGCTATGTTTTCGTAATGTGTTATATCTTTTTACCTTTCTCATTACTCATACTCTTTTCATATGTAAGCAATTGGGAATAAGATGGAATACCTTCATTCACCTTCCTTTATCAAAATTGGTTTAAACATAAGTTCCAAATATTTTAGAGTTTTTAACTAATATAGCCAACTTATCAAAAAGCTCTGAATGTTTATATCGCTTATAATTAATTACATCAAAATATTTCGTATTACATAGGTTACCGTTATATCCTTAAACAAACTATTTAAAATTGAAGATTATCACTTAAAATTAAACATTCAATAACTTTTTAATTATCACTTCTTTATATTTTACCATTAATTTTTTTATCGTTATAGTTTTAGCGTTATGGCCACAATCTCACCTGATCTTAAGTAACAATGTGGCCCAAGATGGTAGCACACTAAGCGTAGTGGAAGACAGGCTCTCAAGTTTAGCTGCCGGAAAAATTGGTTTTTGGCGACAGACTTTCAACTTGAGGGTGGGAGCTATACAGGCAGGCATTAGAAAAAACCCTACCACCATACTAACCACCATGCCATAAATTGTATTGTTATCAATGAAATCATTGCGATCAAACATTACAATATAATACATCTACTATCTACGCCCCTAGAACAAACAAAAGATTTACAATTAGCAGTATAAAAAATGAAACGTTAGATGCCAATTAAAAAATTAATCAAAATTAATACTAAGCCTCTGTAATAATTACATATATGCAAATATTATAGTAAAATGTTGTTGAATTCTGTTGAATATATACGAAATATTCTGCGTTGGCAAAGGAAAAAGTCGAGTCTTACAATAAAAATATGCCAAAATGTTTTAATAACATGTAACCAAATAGACTATTTATATTTTTTTAACATTACAGGTATCAATTATGAAGTATCATTGCTATCAGAGGTGTCTTAAAATGTATAGGGGATGCACAAATACTACTCCACCGTCTCTCCAAACAGCGTTCTCGCGCTCACGCCCGCGAAACCATCGTTCCCTCCGCAGGGGACGGGCGGCTATCTTCGCTCCCGCACACACACCGCCGCGACCTCCCTCTCTCGCGGCAACTCAAACCTAGGTTCGTTCCTCGGTGTGAAACCCTTGAGTCTGGCAGCCGCCCATGCGATACAGATGACACAGCACTCGCAATCACTTAGCTACCCACATACATCATTACACACAATATGTTCATACATACGTGCACATAGGAACATAGGTTCTGTAAGGAACCTTTTTTTTATTTTTTACGCTAGTTAGTGTAGACCATATTTCAGATCACTAAAAACATATACACATGTTCCTTCCTTCCTCCCAGAAAGCAGGGACATGTATAAATGTATATGTTAGTTTAGCTCGAATCTTACGGATAGGGAATTAGTCAGATCGCGACTTCTTTGCAATCGCGGCAACAGCCCAAGCCGAGGTCCGGCCACTTTGGCTTTCGCGACTGAGTGCCTTAAGCACTCGCCCCCAAGCCCGGTAAAGCTGTAAAAGCCATCAGCGGCTCGGTTTTTGGATAGGGCCCCTCAGGCTTATAGTGTAAGGTCAGGTCGAAAAAAAAAAGCGCTGCAAATCACCCCAGTGCAGAACAAACCAATGCAATTACCTCATTTTAGAAATTAAGAAACATACACTTAAAAATGGTAGCGGTAACCACATATAGATTCTCTATGGCGGTAACACACAACGAAAAATATTTCAATACTGATACTATATGCATATGTAAATATTTATAAAGTATACTAGTGGTGTGCGCGCGACTCCGTACTAGTTTTTACTACTATAATTATTTTTATCCTGTAATTTTATTTCTACATATATTATTGACCATTTAAATAGAATATCTATTGAGTAATTACTTATATTTCCCTTGTGCAAAATTTCATAACAATCGGACAAGCCATTTTATATTTAAATCCGTACATACAAACAGACACACAGACAACTACTTTTTAAAGGCATATTCGTGATCGCGGTCTTTTATATTGGAGGTCTATCAGGAAATTTGGAAAAAAATTACATGTACAGACAGAAATACAGACTAATATAGATAAATGAAGTATATTTTGCACCAGGTTCTAAAAATCATCTTTGTGCAATAAATAATTTAAGTTTTTTTAAAACCTTTTACATCGTTAACAGGGCACTTATGCACAAAGTGATTTTCATATTTAGACATTGAATTTGAAGTTACCTTTCTACAATCTTTAAAGCAAATAGAAAACGAAAAAATGTATGGAATTAACTTACCTGATCACGTGATTTAACGCTGAGATATGTAATTCCATACATATTTTCGACTTCTGTTAGCGTTAAACGATTGTAGAAATGCAACTTGGCTAAAGCCTCTGGTACCAAAGACTATTGAAGTTACAAATAGTATGGTGTATCTATTCATAATTGGTATTCTTGAGAAATAAGTAATCGGGAGCCTTAATTGAATCCACGTTATATGCATCAATTACAGGAAAGCTTAAATCATGAAGCAAATAATAAAATTCTAATAAATATGTAGACTTTCTTTATTTTTATAACCTCTCCCTGTCATACCCATATCAGGCCCCGAGAAATCTATTACAATCGATCAAACGTGTGTTATTTTCACGACAAACAATCAGATAAGAGATTTTGTATATAGAGAACTACCTATTCAGATTTCGATATGTCACTTACATTTTCAATCAAAAACTTAAAATTAATTATAATGAAAATGCTTATTTACATTAACATAATATAAAGTGATAGCCCTACTCAAACCGCATGCAATTTGCTAACCACCACAGCGGTACCTACACGTTCCCAGCAACTCGACCATGACAAACCACCAAAATACGGTTTGTTTCAATTCAGCGAGCTTTAGCCAAGGTTTTGTCGCCATGTTGAACAAATATTCGCAGTGTTATGGGTCATTGCCTACTACAATTAATTTATTGCTGCAGGTAATTGAAACAGACGTGTTACAAATACCTAACTATAAGTTCGTGTACTAGGGCATGAGTGTAATTTGTATTGTTAGTTAAATAAAATAGAAATTTGAAAATAGATTAATCATCGATGGCTTATTGAGTTACATTAAATTGTATAATTATTTTTATAAACAAAAAATGTGTACATAAGAAGTTATATTTCTTTGGCGTAATAAAAAATTACTAAATAACTAATAAATTACTCCAAATTTTATCCTCGTGTCGACAACATGATGAAGTTCCTCATCAATAATAATAATGTAAATTTATTAATATAATACTAAATTATTTTTACATATTAAAAAAAAAATTAAAGTCGATACAAAGAATATACATTGCTATCATTGATATATATTGCTTCATAATGTCGAATTTCTAGCACTTTTACCCTCTACTAAACGGTCGCCAAAATAAGAATAACTTAGTAAATTAATTTTACAGTCTACTCCAAAGTATGAAATACACAAGTCTATTTAAAATATAAAATATAATCCAATAGATATAAATATTACCTAGATGTTACCATTAAACCAACAAAACCATCAAGGCGCTTTCAGGGATAATATATTATCGATTATAACGATTAAGTTATAAATTGATATGAGCATCCAAGAAAATATAATATAGTTTACATAAAATATTATTCAAGTATAAAGTGAAAATAAAAATAACTTAATTATTATTGCGACGCACTTCGTCTCGGGATTCATTTGAAAAACACACATTTATTGACATAATCAAAAGTGGTGTATATCTGTCGAGATCAACGATGCGTTATACTTTAATGATGAAGGCACGTCTAGGACGGTGTATATTTGCAAAAGTGAAACTTCCTTTAAACTGTAGCTTATTAGCCAAATTCTTGTTACCTGCCGGCTGCCGGCTTGGTTGGACAATAGAAAAAGTATCACATAATATGTCCTATTTCTCGACATAATCGTATGTTAAACATTAGATGCCGTTAAGCCGACTGGGCTTGATCCATAGGTGAATATTCAAATAGACGTACTTTCACAATTTTAATATACTTACTAGCAACAACACGCGACAATTTTATAAGCTCTATTGTAATCAAGGACCTTGTAGCTTCCTGTTAATTAAATAACTATTAGAATCATATCAATTATTCCAGAGATTCTTTCTGTATAATATGCTAGCGGTGTACCCGCGGCTCCGCACGCGTTTTTCATTACGCTGTACTTACTATTTACATACCGTAATTTTAGTTTTACTCATATTATTTACAATGAGTCTAAAATATTTTTTAGAATTTTTTTTCTACTGCAAAAATTATTTTTGACAATTGTTATACCATATAAATTGTCAAATTCCTTCCGCGTACAAAACTACAGATTTCTTTGTATAGATAAATGCAAACTATGTAATGTAATGTTATGGACTAATGAACTTTAATAAATGATGTGACGGCTTTACAAAGGTCACAAACTCGGGTTCAATTTTGTGGGTTATTAATGTACTTACATCGAACGTAGGCATGATTTTAAGTGAAGAGGCTCACTCACACGCAGATCCCTTTTACGTAACTCCGACATAAATTAAGAAATAACGACGTAACTTGTGACTATAATGGCACACTGAACAGATTAAACGTCTTCAAGAGGAAAACGCTAGAGCCAAAGAAACGGGATCAGTTTCTTTTTAATGCGTATTTGAAACAAGAGTACTAAATTCGTTCGTAGCAAAAAAGAATTAGACATTAATGCTACATAATTAAAAACTTCATTATAACTATTGACATTATAAGTAAACAATCTTTAATACACATGATTTACATTTATTAATTTTTTTTCTAACCATAAGTAGGTTCGGCACAATACAATTCCCCTTTCACTCTTCTCTATCACCTGTACAATCAGTATTCACTCCTTTCATTTATATACAATTATATTTAGTTTGTTACTACGCAGTAGTTATTTACACCCCGTAATTTCACTTTTATTCATATTGTTGACAATTCATATGTCGTTTCAATTGTGGAGTAGCATGTATTTCCCGTGTACAATTTTTCTTAATAATCGGTTCTACAATTTATAATGCATTATTAACTATTCTTATAGCCTCTCAATTTCAATATGATGTATGCTTCCCGTCTACAAAATTTTATCAGAATCGGTTGAGAATTGATTCATTTTTTTGACCTCCTTTTTTTTCTACAATTAATATTCACAGCTCTTATAGCCCATCAAGTATGTATATACATAAACTTCCCGTATACAACATTTCATCAAAATTGGACACTAATTAACCAAAATTGATTATTTTGGAAATATTTCTTTTTTACGATATCTAAGAGTAATATTGAAATTTCTTATACTATAACAATTGACCAACAACATGCGCATCCCGTGCACAAAATTTCATAAGAATCGGGCAAGCCGTTTCTAGTTAAATCCGGGCATAAAATCAGACAGACAAAAATCTGTTTAATGGCATATTCGTGATCAGTGTCGGTCATATAGTGTGTCTATCGGGAAATTCTGAATCTTTTCCAATTTTTATTTTCATGAAAACCTAATTTGGTCTATTACGATCATTTTTTAACAAAAATTAGCCATTCTTATGTGCAGCACTTACGCAAGTCAATTAAAAAAAAAAAAACTACAAGCAAACCTACCTACCTCACTTGTGAGTATGAGATTTGATTTAAATGTACTAAGGCAACAAAAATGTCACCCAATACAATGTCATACAATAATCATGTCATTTAATGTGATGATGTTGTCATCCAATGTGATACTAACTATTAATCAAAGTAGATTTCAGACATGAAAAAACGTTTCAATATTCACCTTGGATAAATAAGCAAACTCGACATTTTTTAGCAATTTGCTTGCTACATCAATCATAACATTGATTTAACACCGCGCTCCGTAACCAACTTCAAGGTAACGTAAAAATTATACTGTCGTTTATTAAGCCAACACGAGGTGCAAGTTGAAATGCAAAGTTACTTGTGATAAAAATACATAGATAGTAAATGTAACGTATACCTTCTCTATCTCAGTAACATAAAAATAGTTTGGGTATATTAGCATCATAAAGTTGCAGGCTTACTATTAAAGAAACGGCGTAACATTCTTACACTTCTATTCCTCGTATAATACTACCTCGAATTTTTTTTTTCGAACTGACTATACTGTTAGCTATTAGGGCCCTGGAGCCTCAGGCGGCTTTTACAGTTTCATCATGACTTGGAGGCGAGCGCTTAGGACACATAGCCGCCTATCTCGAAAATGATTCAACAATGCTTTATATTGTAACTAGCTGATCCGCGTAACTTCGTCTGCGTCACATAAGAGAGAGTGAGAGAGAGAGGTTAGAGAGAGTGGGTTCTCTAGGCAATATTATATTTTCTTCAAAATTATATACTCGTAATGAATAACGTATTTATTTCAATACATAAGGTCGATACACGTTTATAAAAACACCTTCGCAAATAATGCATTGTTTTAAACAAATTGAGACATATTAAGTCAACCTTAAAAGATAGACATAAGCAATTCCGTCACACATGATTTTTGCGTAACTTTAACCATTTACGCAGCGCACGCAATGGATGCTCTCAAAAGGAATAAATTTTCCTCGTTTTTGCAACATTTTTCATTGATGCTCCGCCCCTATTGGTCGTAGCGTGATGTTATATAGCCTTCCTCGATAAATAGACTATTCAACACTAAAATATTTTTCCATTCGAACTAGTACTTCCTGAGATTAGCGCGTTCAACCAATAATATTAGTATAGATTACTGTTTATTAAAACGATGCACAGATGGCGTGCTGAAACAACTTTCGCTTTACAATATAATTCAGACCGGGTATATTGACTGATAACGGAAGTCGTTAGTGTTAAAATACTATATTTTGTATAAAGCCAACAGGTATTCAATAAATATAGTAAAATAAAATATTATATATCTAATTGAAGAAAGGAAATTAAGTATGTAATGAACATAATTATTAGTTACAAACTAAAATATGAACTTTTTAAACTGTTATGAGTTTAATGAATTCAATTTGTATTTATTGAACACGTAGAACGTTCCACAGTCAATTTAATATAGACGTCTCTCAGTGAAATACGGTTTTAAAAATTGAGAAAACTTCCGTAGTCCATTTAAACTCATTTGTGCTTTGCAAGAGAACAGCGCAAACTTACAGACCAATATTAACCAACTTATTATAATTTACCATTAATTTACACAGATATGTACGATGTACAAAAGATGTTTTGTAAAAATAGTCCCTAATCAATAAAAAAAAATCCGAGGCATAACTAACGGCATACCTAACAACTCTTTATCAATTGTAAGCAAACAATATAAGAAATTTTCAATTCAAAATATTGTCACTTCTTCTATACTGGTAATCTTGTTTCTTCTTTTTTATATATAAAAATCGATATAATGTTTTGTAAAAATAGTCCCTAATCAATAAAAAAAAATCCGAGGCATAAATAACGGCATACCTAACAACTCTTTATCAATTGTAAGCAAACAATATAAGAAATTTTCAATTCAAAATATTGTCACTTCTTCTATACTGGTAATCTTGTTTCTTCTTTTTTATATATAAAAATCGATATTTGCATGAACGATCTCTGTGGATTTCAAAACGACTGGAGCGATTTCGATGAAATATTCAGACAATCTTCATATTTGCCCAGCGGATGATCCTATAAAGTTTTGGTAGCGATCGGATCAATGTTCCCTATGGACTCCAAAACGGCACAGCAAAGCGTGCTCTGGTTTTCTAGTAGTTAATATAATAGGAGTGTGGAAAGCCACAGTCATCTCTACTGAAAAACGTAGGAAGAAATGATGATAGTTTCAGTGATCATAGTATCCGAATAGTGAGTCGCAACTCCGTGCCATTTATTTATTATATTATTATTTTAAAGGGGGCTATGCAGGCTCAGATATTCAGTTCTATTGTGATCATGCTACACTTCTAAAGCTCACTCCCTAACCCTATAGCTTCCCAGAATTCTGTTGCGTTTAGGTTTTATTGAATCACATTCACATAAGAAGTTGTTTCACATTTCGTCCACACTATCGCAGAATTTGCAATATCTTGTACCTATGATTCCAATGTAGTACATATTATATTTATTAAGACAACAGTGAATGTTCTCAGTAAATCTCGTAGCTGATTCCTGCTGCGCATCAGAGCCTCTCCAGCTCTGCACTGGTTAAGCGCTCTGATAAGCCCTTTGTTGAATAGTTTTGTCGATGCAAATTATGCCAAAATGATCATCTAGTATTCTAAAGTTCATTTATCAAGAGTTTTATAGTGGTACTAGCTGTGCCCGCGGCTTCGCTCGCGTGGCCTGCACATTTATTGTTCATGAAGATTTTATGATAATTTTTCTTTTTGATAAGGACCAAATAAATAAGGAGTAAAACAAAAAAAAAAACAATATCTATCCAGCAGTTTTTGCGAGATGCGCGCACAACTGCTAATTCGATCATTTATTTTTTTATGGAAGATAGATACGGAAGTTGGAATAACTATGACGATTTAACAAGTTGGATGAAAAATGTCTCGACGGTTCCTGTTGATATTGAAATGTAATTTAGCTACCATAGCTCTCCTTTTAACCATTTTACAGTAGTACTTATAATAAATAGAAGATATTACCCGTAAATACAAACTCAAGAATGGTTTGTGTCAAAAGCACGCTTTCTACAATTAGACATAGCAATACAATTACATATAACAAAGGCTTTGTACGACAGCAAAGATAATTATCCAGATGCCAATCAGTCAATGACAAAGACTTTAGGAATAGGTAAGTCGATTATGCACATAATGAACGTTACATAAACAAAGTCCAATTATTGTACTTAATTATTGATATTTGAAGTACAATAAATACTGTACCGGTTTGTCTGGTCTCATTGGTGTCGTTATAAATCTCAAGATAAACCACAATGCTATAACATATATTTATACTATTTCTTAATCTCCATCCTTATTTCTTTATTTTATTAGAAACTGCGGAAAAGTTTCGTCTAGTTTTTTTATTACAATTTCTTTTCAGTGCCATTTTTCATATAATATTCTTAATTATTTCTTCGAATTTTCAAATAAAACTTTTTTGGCCACGGTAGGCAAAATTAGTTATGGAAAGTTTGTTACGGAAGTTAATTGTCTAAAATGTATAACGTTTTAAAACTTATTTAATTATGTTAACTATTTCAAAACTGCGAGATATTATATAAATATGAATTGTAACATAATAATAATAATAGGCTTTTAATATGTATATTATTTCTAATGATGTAATTAATATTCTTTGATAAGTTGTTAACTTGATTTAGTAAAGAGATATACTGTCATGGCGGTGCCGAAGTAATGACTTGTTGTATCGTATTCATTTTTGTTACTTATTAAAATTCTGATATGAGTATATATGTATATACTTTTGGGTTCTTACATAGGAAAGTGGCGTTTTATTGAACTGGATACGTTGATCACAAATATCTAATAACCTAAAACATCTGGCGTTTGGTTAGGAATTCCAAATTCAAATTTAAGTTTGTGTATTTGTGTTTCGAATTTAGCCATTAATTTGTTTTAGCACCATTTGATTTTTCTTTGACCTTTGTTTTTTCACAAAATAGATAACTTTAAATATCGCGTCATTTACGAATTTGAGTTCTACCGTGGCATCAGCACTGCAGAAACAGCTCGAAGGACTAATGTTGTGTATGGGGAAGCTGCTGTAAAACTAAAAAAAACGATACGTTTTCAGATTCAACGTTTTCGTTCTGAAAATGTTGACCTATGAAACAAACTCCGTGGACGACAGGAGACCCTAGTTGATAATGAAAAATTAAAGGTGATCGTATAAGCGGATCCATCGCAAACCACGTCAGAGTTAGTAGCTGGCTTCGGTGTGAGTGATAAAACAATTTTAAAAGCTCGAGAAATGGGTACCGCATGAATTGACTGAAGCATGCCAAGTAACACGCATTGAGTGCTGCGATACATTACTCAAGCGTCACAATAACGAATGATACTTATGACGAAAAATGGATCCTTTACGACAGTCGGCAAAACTCATCACAGTGGTTGAACCCAGGAGAACCGGCTAAATCCTATCCCAAGCGAAAGTTGACGACCAGTTCTGTTGTCATACACTACAGCTTCCTAAGATCTGACCATACGATAACGGTAAATTGTATTGTCAACAATTGCAAACCATGAAGGAAAAGCTAGCCGTTAAACAACCGAGACTGGTCCAATCTCTCTAGCCCACTGCTGCTTTAGGACAACGCTAGACCTCATACTTCACTACAGACGGTCGCTAAATTAGAGGAACCGCGGTTGGAATGTCTCCGACCCCCACCATATGCTCCGTATATTGCTTCAACAGATTTCCACTATTTTTGTAATTTGGACAATTTCTTGCATGGAATGTAAATTTAATTACGACGAGGCTGTCAAAAACACTTTCAAAGATTTTATTTATTCTTGCTCCCACAATTTTTTCAGCAATGGAATCAATGAACTACCTATAAAATGGCAAAAGTGCATAGATAATAATGGTACATACTTCGACTGATTAAACGTATCATTTGACAATATTTTTTCGTTTTACTTTCTCCATATAAAACACTAATTTCATATGTAAGGACCTATGATTATATTCTAAAAAGTTTCAGCTAGTTAAAAACATATAAAGATCAAGACACCATTCATTAGCAAGTATTAATTTGCAAAGATTTGGCCTAAGAAACTACACGTTAATTTATTGGAGAAAACATTTCATCTATACAATACAAATAAATAAAATTAAAGTGTCTGTTTGTAATATCAAAATAACAGCTTTTTGGTAAATGCACATGAAAAATTAGATTAGAAATTAAAAATTAATTAAAAATTAAATTAGAATCGATTAAAACCACTGTAGTAGCTAAACTTTTCTTCATAATCCGATAAATCGTTTTGAGAATAAGCTAATACAAATAAACCGAAAATAACTACCACAAATACAAAAATAAACAATGCGTAAATCTTCTTGTTAAATTAATAGGCAGCGCATTAATTTGTAACAGAGAAAAACTATCGGTAATTATGAAATCACTAATAGATTGATCGAGTATCGGGAAGAGAAAGCCTGAGATGGACACAAAAGGCGCTTGCTAAACGACGCGCGGCGCGGCGCCTGGTTCTATTTAATATACGTTTATTGTATTTCTCATTATATTACGTTCAATAAAACTTTTCTTACGAATTGTAATTTACTTATCTATTTTCTATATTAATAAATAATGTTCTGTCGGTACATCTAATATTATTAAAATTTTATACTTGAAGGCTATTTTAATTATTTTTTTTAATTTAAAAAATGTGGCTTTGTCTGTCTATCACTGTCAGGGTTTAAATTAATAAAAGCTTAACCGATTTTAAAGAAATGTTTAAAACTAGAAGTACAATATGTCATTGTTCAATTGATATGCTATAAAAATATCAATAAGTCTTTTAGAAATGGTAAAAAAAAAACAATTTCTATATTTTTCAATAATTCATAATTGTTAATTGATTTTAATAAACTTTGTATAACATTAGTACATGTCGTTTCGATTTTTATAGTTATAAAAATATAAACTCAAAAAATCAAGAAATATGAGAAAAAATAAAATAAAATTAAAGCAAGAAAAACTCGTGAATAATAGCGTAATAAACGAGTGCGGAGCCGCTCGCACAGTAGTAGCATAATTTTAAATTTTCAACTAGATGAGAAATATATTTATTACGAACAAATTGTTAATTAATCTACTTAAATAAAAAAAAAATGCTGTGCGTTGGTAAGCGTATCACTTGAACGACTGGACTGATATGAGTATTTCTTCTTTTAAAATATTCGTAATAGTCCGAATTGGGTTTTTATGGAAAAAATTGGGTAAAACATTTCCGGATTTTTTTTTAATTCAGGAAAAACTGAAGTTTCTTTTTCGTATCGGATTTTTATATAAAATTAAGACAATCACTCACGATTCAAAGGATGGATTTCCTTAACTCTATTTTGTTTTGTTTGAAGTCATAGAAAAGCTATCAGGCTAAAAACGGGATAGGGATTGTTATTGACTGTTGGGAAGGGCAGAACAATGTCGGGAGGGCCAGCTAGTATATCTATCTATCTAGACATAGTATAAAACAAAGTCGCTTCCCGCCGTCTGTCCCTATGTACGCTTAAATCTTTTAAACTGCGCAAAGGATTTTAATGCGGTTTTACGATTTTTTACGGAAGATTTATATATACAATACATGCAGTTTTTGTATAGTAGGGAAAATTCAATGATTTGTAAGCAAGTCGTCAAAAATGATTTTTCGGACGTTTACATAGTTTAGCTGGCTAAACCTTATGAGACATATCAAAATAATGTACCTACTAAAGAATTGTAGTTCTTTAAAAAAAAAAAAAACAAGAGAAAAGTCCGCGATGGCACATGTCTCTCCTAAAGTTCACTCGCACTAACCATTTTTATCTTCAACATAATAATTTAAAAAATTACGTTATATTCGAAGCTATTCTCTCCAATGCAATATTCATCTTTATTCAGATATTTATTTCAGTTAACTTGGGCGTTTAATGTAGATTGAAATTGTCATTAACCGTTTTCCATTTAAATGAATACCGTAGAAGATATCAAGAATTGAAAATACCTCTCAGCAAAACGGTCACGGTCGGTTGGCCGGCATGGCGGCACTCCGCATCTATGATGAATTGCGCCACGTGAATTAAGCGCTGTGTATTCCTAGTAATTAAATTACATAACACACCATCACGCTATATTGTATCCCCGAAGTTTAAGGCAGAGGTGTACACCCACAGTTCACCTGGTACGTTTTAGGTTCTATGTAATAGGGGGCGAGCCAATTCCATTAATCGGGCTCAAAACCAAACTCCGAGCTGCTACTGAGAATTTCATAGAAAAACCCAATAACAATTTGCTCGACCTGAGAATCAAACCTCGAGAATAGTAGTCGCGTAAAGTACAACTAAACTAATGAGGCAGTTTATGATATATCAATATGAAAGCGATAAGCTCTAAATCAAGCTTTTTAAAACATAATATACATCACTTTGTAAATTGTACCCGGGCGAAGCTGGGACGGGCCGCTCGTTAGTAACATATTATAATACCTAACAATCTGAAAAAAAAAGCTAAGGAATCGAACCATGGTTTCGTGATGAAATTTCTAATGCCCACCTGGCTAGCTACCAAACTCATGTTGAAAATCATTCACCAAGTACCAATAGGTGTGTTTCGGCAGCTGCATTTGAGAGCAACCTTCCACTAGGCTTAGCGTGCTACCATCTTGAGCCACATCGGCACTTAAGATTAGGTGAGTTTGTGGCCAGAACATTAAACTTATAACGATAAAAAAAGCTACTATTATAATGTTGATGTCTGCCAAGTTTGAAATTTTTTGGATAATTTGTTTGGAATAAAAAATAATTATTAAATGCCTAAACCCATGTTATTTACATAGGAAACTTGAATTGTAAATAGACGGGGATTAATATTAAGATAAAGCTTGAAATTTTGAGAATATATTTTTTATTTATTTCGCACCCTAAAGCTCCTGAAAGCACAAAAAGTTTCAAAATGAGGACTCTATACAATGTACACTAAATGCTAATGTAAATAATTTATAGTGTTTATTTTTGGTCTTCAAAGACTTTCTTTTATATTTATAATTTTATTCACTTTATCTTCACTATAAAAAATAATGTAAATTACTTTATAAAAGACAATTGCACTAATGTATTATAAAACTGAAATTGTTAATCTTGGCGAACTAGCGGCACGGAGTTCAAACGTTAAACTGATAATTTCTCTTTAGTGCTTTGAAGCGATAAGTTTGTTGAGAACGATAAATGGTAGATAAAATCTCCATCCTTTAGTTAATTGGAAATCTCGATGACGTCACTGAATGTGAATATCGAAACTCAAGACCAAGGTTAACGATGCCTTTCGTATATAGTAGAATGTAATAAAGGACTATGTATTATCTATCAAAATTGCCTTCATAATAATACCCTTTGTTTACTTTCCAAGTTCGCTGTTAAGGGATTCATATAACGTCGAAATAATTTTCTTTTATTATTTATATGATTATTATAGTATGCCAAAAAACGGTTTTTTTTCTTAATTGGTCACAAAATTTTAATTGATAATTAGATTAAAAAATATTCAGTTAAAATTTTAGCCTTTAATATTAATAACATCAAGAAGTCGCACATCGCAATTTTTAATTTTTCCAATGAACGCCGTACATAAAAGGTCTATTATTTATACGATTATTTTACCTTTATACGATTTAACAAATCCCTCGAAAGTTATTAAAATTTCCTACAACAATAGGTGCTAGTCTTCTTTGTGAATTGATTTGTTGAGCTACAAAGTTACAAAATTTTAAAATACTATTTCCCATATTATAACTTATATAGGAAATGGAAAAATGCGATGCACGACCTCTTAATATTAATATGAAAAGCTGTAATTTTAATTCGATATTTATTTCCATATATCCTTAACTAAAATTTCCTCAACCAATCAAGAAAAAAACAGAAGTCGATTACACTTTTGTGATTACACATTGAAAATTTATTAAGCCCTACCAGTAAGTAACCTATTCATTGAGACCATTGAAATGAACTCAAACACGATAACTGTACTGCAAGTTGGTGAGGATCGAGTTAGGTATTCTACAGATTCCAGATGACGCTGCAGCATCAGGTTGAGGTTTTTCTAATGTCGTTGCAGTAACAGAATACCAAATCTCAACTCAATCAGACCTGTTGAAATGCTCACATCTATTATCAACTAGAAAAGAGCTGATAATCTTCAAACGGCTGAGCAGATTTTCTCGAATTATAGCTAAGAAAACTCTCTATTAAGTCATCTTTCAAACAAACAAAAAACTAGATTAAAAGCGGTTCAACGGTTTATAGCTACGATGTCACAAACATATACACAGATACTAACGTTGAACTTGTGGGGGTAACCATTGGGATAGGGAGGATCCACCGACCAGACGGGTGGTATGTCTGGCGGGTAGCTGCCCAACGGTTGTTTTTTTTTTTAACTGACTTTACTGTTAAGCCTTAGGAGGGGCCCTGAAGCCGCTGCGTCTTTTACAGCTTGACCGAACTTGACCAACGGTTGTTGTCGGGTTCTTGTATATATACTCAATTATTGGGTTAATTTCAATATCGCGATGTAGGATAGTTCGTATGTGGCGAGATAGATGTCGCTACAAACTTATAACACCCCTTTTTTTCTGTCAGGGGTTAAAATAGTATATTACGCACCGAGGGAGAAAAGTAGGACATTCATGCCCGCGCGTATGGTTGTCACCTGAGTCCTACTTTTCTCCCTAGGTGCGTTTACAATTTTTTTCTCCTCCGGGATGAAAAGTTTATATATTTTATATATAAACACGCAGTTGCTAGGTTACCGGGAAATAAAGTAAAGTACGCGCATGCGCACATTTGCCATCTCACCGGGAGAGAATCGGGTACTTTTCTCCCGCGTGACAGGGACTAAAAGTGAACTTTTCATCCCGGAGGAGAAAAAAATACATTTACATCCAGACTAACTTCTACTGACTTCACCGTAACGTTACAATATCAATCACGCAGGTATTTATGTTAGTTAGTATATAAAAGTTAGAATTTGTATTTTTCTGTATCTTTTAATATTTATACATAACTAGCAGAGCCCACGGCTGAGCTCGCGAATGCCGGCGAATGACGGCGAGAATGCCGACGATCGGGCACACTCGCACATCGTGGTAACCTCGCTCCCGGTTGTTTTAAAGATAAAAGTTCTTATTGTGTGTGATACTTAAAAGAGATATTTTTAATATCTACAATTATGTAGTACATTAATTGGATATATCTCTTACGGTTTACTGAGCGTAAGCCATTTAAATGCCTGAATTGATCCACCCCGACCAGTATTTTTTTTATTTTCGCGAAATCCTAATTATTTTTCAAAAATAAAAGTATCCCAAGGTACTCCTTGCAAAATCAGCTATCTACCAGTGAAAGTCCCATGAAAATCAGTCTAATCGTTTCGGAAATTACCCGGAACAAGCAGATAGGCAACATTTTTAAAAATGGTTTTTTTCTATAGTTATCTTATATACTTTCATGTGCATTCAGCAAAAATTAATTATTTTTACATAACAAACACTTGAATTCAATTAATTATATAGATATAGATGATTACCGAGACTTCAAGAAATATGTAATACTAGCTGTGCCCCACGGTTTCACCAGTGTTAATTTTATACAATAAACACCGCAACACCAACGCACCTGTGTAGTCTATCATAATTATTGTTCTTGTCGCAAGTACAAATTATTTGAATTTTTTATTATCTCCGAAACTATGTGTCAAAATAACATACTATAAAAAGCAAAACTTAACTTTATAAAATTTACTTCATGACTAAGAAATTTCATTCGAAAGAATTAATATGCCATGCCTAAAAATTGTTTAGATGCTTTAATTTTAAAAGTTTGTTGAGAACGATAAATGGTAGATAAAATCTCCATCCTTTAGTTAATTGGAAATCTCGATGACGTCACTGAATGTGAATATCGAAACTCAAGACCAAGGTTAACGATGCCTTTCGTATATAGTAGAATGTAATAAAGGACTATGTATTATCTATCAAAATTGCCTTCATAATAATACCCTTTGTTTACTTTCCAAGTTCGCTGTTAAGGGATTCATATAACGTCGAAATAATTTTCTTTTATTATTTATATGCTTATTATAGTATGCCAAAAAACGGTTTTTTTTCTTAATTGGTCACAAAATTTTAATTGATAATTAGATTAAAAAATATTCAGTTAAAATTTTAGCCTTTAATATTAATAACATCAAGAAGTCGCACATCGCAATTTTTAATTTTTCCAATGAACGCCGTACATAAAAGGTCTATTATTTATACGATTATTTTACCTTTATACGATTTAACAAATCCCTCAAAAGTTATTAAAATTTCCTACAACAATAGGTGCTAGTCTTCTTTGTGAATTGATTTGTTGAGATACAAAGTTACAAAATTTTAAAATACTATTTCCCATATTATAACTTATATAGGAAATGGAAAAATGCGATGCGCGACCTCTTAACATTAATATGAAAAGCTGTAATTTATAGCTTTTTTGTATTTAAAGCTGTATAGAAATACACCAAATGATCTCAGAACACAACTTACCAAAAGGAAATCATACATGTGTTTATCACTATGTGTTTGGTGGTCGCGATCTCTTATACGACCACGCCGCTATATTACTGCATATACACCGATTGATTTCAGAACACAACAAACCAAAAGAAAATGGGTTTATTATTATATGTATGTTGGTCGCGATCCCTACCACCCTGCTATATTATTGCATATACACCGACTGATCTCTGAGCACGATGAACCAAAAGTAACCCATAGATGGGTTTATCACTATTTCTATGGTGGTCGCGATCCCTACCACCCCTCTATATTACTGCATAAACACTGACTAATCTCTAAGCACTACAAACCAAAATAAAATCATAGATGGATTTATCACTATATGTGTATGGTATTGTAAATCATCCCTTATAGTACCACCTTGCAGATTAATTTTTCAAAAACGCGAAGCCCTTTTATTTTTTCCTTAAAGCATAAATATGAATTTTCATATCCCTATATTGAGAAATAATGGGTTCTTCATACAAACCTTCATCCCCTATTTCACTCATTAAAGTTTTATTTTCACCACATAAGGTAGCCAAAGTCTTTCTCCAAAGTCCTACACATCTTAATACCAAAATTCATCAAAATTGGGTTTTTCATACGAACTTTCACCCCCCATTTCACCCCTTGCAATTTTATTTCCAAAAGTAGTCTATGTCCTTTCTTAACCAAAATTAATCAAAATTGGTTTAGCGATCTAGGCGTGAAAATACAACAGACAGGACAGACATAATTACTTTCGCATTTATAATATTAGTAGGTATGGATTATTCATATCATTATGCTGTCATTTTCTATGGTGTCATTTACCAATTAAAATACTAACAGTAAATTATTACCAAACAGCAAAATAACGACACCAGTTTAAAATAAAAAAAAAATTAAATCAATTCTCTTTCCCTATATATCGTTAATAAATTCACTCTATCTCTATACCTTTCTGTTTCTTTATAATAACTGATACTTTAGTAAGGTCAAAACGACAAAAGATCGATTGTTATGGTGTTCTTTTAATTTTCTATTTTAGGAATTTTTATATTGTTAATACAAATGTGAAAGTGAATCGAAAGAAGATCGATTTTTGAGAGATCGATCTTTCAGGCCTCGATTTTTTTGTAAATCGATTCATAAGACTTCGATTCGAATCGATCTTTTTAGAAATGAATTGCCATCCCTAGCAGCGGCGCAGCTATATTCAACCGACAAGAAGCCAGCCTATGCTGACCTCCTTTTAATATCATTTATCACATAGATATGAGGTCAACTTATATTGGAAATTTAAATTTTTGAAACTATTTTTTAACTTTATGAAAGTTTCAATCATCATCGTTTTACAAATCATAATATACAGATAACTAAAAATTCAGTCAATTCAACTGAAGAGCTATTTTATAGCATTTTTATCGAACAAATGTTCGAAGTGATTTTTTAAATTGATATAACTTTTTTATTTATGAACTTATTGAAGTATGAACCTTACCACAATATATTAGTGAAAACCGTTTCCAAATCGGTTAAGCCGTCTCTGACATTAGCGCGCACAAACGTTGGCAAACAGACAAAAATTCTAACAATCATTTTTGGGTTCTATTGCGTTTATAAAGAACCCCCATAATAGGTTTTCTCATATATCTTCTATGTACAGACATCGATCAGTATAGATGTACCTATAAGTTTTATTAAGATTAGGCACATTACGTCATAAGAAAAGCAATGCATTTTTATTTGTAACAACTTATGAAAAGACTCAGTAGTGAAAGATGTTTATTTTTCTGCAAGACACCGAGTGAAACTCCATTATATTTTGTTTTTAACTCACAGCATACAAAAAGCAACAGTTAACCAACAAGAGAACACCTGCTTTCATTAATATTACCTTGTTCCACAAGATACGTCCGATGCTTACAAAATACAAATGTTGTGTTTCGACAAATCGATACCTGTCAGCTCGCCCTCAAACTCTACATTCGCTAAAGCACTTGCCTAATTTCGGATACATTGAACACTGTTCATAGGTATTTCCATTCTTTGTATTATTAATATATATGCTAAATATATGTGACGACTAAGAAAATATTATAAGGAATATTCACACATTAAAAAATTCACTATTTTTATACTAAAAATGTTGACACTTTTCTTAGTTTTATATTCATTATTATCTAGTTTCTAACGTGATATAGAAGTTATGATTTATTGTTATTACTGAAGACATGATTTTGCCTTTATTCCTGACATGGAAGACAGGCGTGTTCTCATTTACATACACTTTGCTGACCCAACAGCGATAAAACCCTTTTTATCGTAGTAAAAAAAAGATTTTTGAGGTTCAACAAAGAATTCTGTACTATTTAGTGGAAATAAGAACATTGAATGGGATCGTTCTCTTGGGTGCGTACCTAATATAAATTACTATCATTATACTGTAATATAAGTAAACGTATTTTGCTAGTATTATATAATATTAAGATAAAAAATAATAATAATACGTATAAAAAATACTAACCGGTTATTATCTTACAAGTAGGGGCCACTGGATTAACTTTTGTTTTTCTTACTTACTTTGCGATAACAGAAAATCTAATTTGTATTATTTTAAATAATATACGTGTGTATCGAAACATAGTTTTCAGTCATCATTTTCAAACATTCTATTTATTTCTGAAAACTATACTTTGTTTTCGTTTACGGCGAGATTAATAAACATATGTGAGATAACTGTACATAACTATTTTAAAAGAAGCGAGAAGTTTAGAGAAAAATATTTTATAATATTGTAGCAATAATAGTTAACGAACAAATTGCACATACTTTCATTTGAGCTTGCTATGGTGTTCAAACAAATGACATACATTCATATGTATATAACACTTTCGCTCCTTTACTTAACTGAAATGTACGTGATTAGCGAATTCGTCAGCCAAGGGAGCTGAGGGGTTAAGCATACAGCATTAGGTAATAATAAAAGTAAAATAATAAAAAATAGTTCTGTTTAGGAGTTGAATGTGCGAAGTATTTATTGTGTTAGATAATAAATGTAAGGTAACTGGTACCGTAACCACGATATTTCCAATTTATGTGTATAATGCCGGCTCCACACGGTGGCCCAAACGTTAGCGCCTACATTGGGGCTGATGTGTGGAGCCGGGGTTACAGCAGTTGTGTTTATGTATAAATAAATAATATAAAAGAAAGTTGCTATCTGCATCTGTTACTTTATTTCTCCGTTTACTTCTTCTAAATAACGTAATGGGTATTTATACGGTTTTTACTATAATTAACTTAATTTTTACGGAAGGTTAGTATAAATAAAATACATTCTAATGTAGTTTTTGTTTAGTAGAGAAATTCAATGTTTTGCAATAAAGTTGCCAAAAAAATGTATTTTCGAACACTTGGCATACGGTGGCTAAGCCTTATGAGATACATAAAAATGACGTACTAAAAAAGTGCGGGAGTTGACAACATTTCAAAAATTGTTTTAATCATTTTATATGTTGAAAATAATACCTATGAATATTTTTTTCATTTCTACAGCATAAAAAATGATTTTAAAATATTTTTTTCTAATTAAAAAATACGCAGCAAAAACGATGAATTATGGTCCCGAGACGGCATCATTCATTTTATATGTCATTTTGTATGATATCATTGAAAAGTTTGACAACTAACGCAAGAGTCTAACCTTCATATTTCCTGAATGGTGATGTCACGTTTTCTAATCTACTTTTCAAATCACGTGACACAGAACAAAAAATATTAATTTTCCAAAATTAATATTAAATAAATAAACATTAACTTTTTCCAAATTTTTATTTCTTTAGGCTTTTACCAATTATATTATATTATTAAAGACCAATATTTCTAAATAATTTACTTTAATTGTTAAACATTCAGTCAACTCTCTGATTGTAGTTCTTCAAAAAGCCTGGAGAAAACCGTGATGACATATGTCTATCTCCTAAGGTTGACTCACAGTAACCATTTTTATTTTTTAAATATTGATTAAAAATATTAGGGTGTTTGCTAAGCTATTTTCTTCAGTTTAGTATTAATCCTTATCCACATAATATATATTGATTAAAATTGTCATTTAAATGAATACCGTAAAAGTAAGAAGATATCACAGTTTTAAAATTATGTGCAACCAAAACTTCACTAGCAGCGAAACGGTTACCCGGCAATCCACCTGCGCAGCAGCCTACCTAAGGATAGCGAGTCACGAGATAAGCGCACTTTTCGTAACGATGAACTATCAATACCAAAGCGATAAACTCTACATCGATCGAAAAAAAATGATGCCACATTATTACATTACACCAGTGTGATGCCGGAGTGGGTTGCTAGTTCTAAATGGTACATTCTCCAAAATTGTGACGAAGTTTGAAGTTGTAAGAGAGTAATTTTTTTTTAGCAATTTATGATTTAATCATTTTGACGGAATGTGGACTACCCTACTTTTAGGAATGAAGAAGGCACTGATGGCCCAGTTTTCAAAAATATATTTCCTATTCGGTAATGTTAACAGTCATGATTGTGTGAAATGGTGATATAGTAATGAGATGGTTGAAATGGTCGATATGGTAATGTGATTTTACGGTTGGGTCTAAGTCCCTATAGATCCAACGTACAAACAGGACCAAAAAAGCTCTCTGGCTCTACTCTTCAATCTATATTTATATTTTCTGCAATCTTCAGATGATGTGTGTACGTATAAGAAGCTCAATTGGAGCATCTCCAACTCATTGAAAGATTAAGCACGGCAATTAAATAGCGATCCTACCAAACGTATCCTATCTAATCCCATTGAACAAACAAAGATTCTAAAGTGTTAGCAAGAAATCTGGTTGTTGAACAAAGCCAGCTAACAAAGCCGAAGACCGACGACAGCATGATCTTATCATCCAAACCTGAACTTTCGACAGACATCTATGGAAGTCAACGCAGAAGCCCGTTACGAATCTAGCTAAAGATCCAAAACCTAGATTAAACAGTGTAGGACCTGGCACTATACCGGAGCTTGTATATATGGCCCTCGAAGATGTTAAAAAGAAGAAAGCTGCCGGCGATGACAGAATCACAGCCGAACTTCTGAAGGCGGGTGGTAAACCAATACTTAGGGCCCTTCAGACACATAACATTACTACTTAATGCAAACTTCCAAGTAGGTTTTAGTTTTCGTTTATTGCAGAAAAACTTATATGCCCTGGTAATATTTTTCAGTGTATATACCTGAATGTACCACTTGTAAATTTATTTCAATCAATTTTTTATCAGTTTGCTTCAAAACATTTGTTTAGTTGGATCGATAATATCTTTTCTCAAATCTAAATAATATTCTTTTCTTCCAAAATAATGCTCGATTCAAACAAGAACAAAAGGATCTATATAATGTAGATTACGTAATGGTGAAGAAATTTTGTTGATGTCTCTATATAAATAAAAAATTGTTTGCTTCAATAGATTTTTTATTTCATGCAAGAGAACGATGATTTTTATTTAAACGAATCGTTACTCAAATGTGAAAAAGGAACTCTTGTTTTTAAATAAAATGATCTTATTTGAATCTTCTAATTTGTTGCATAGAAATGTTGTTATCTTCGTCTACAGTTACTTTCTCTTTAACCAATAGTAATAATCTTCAATTAATTAAATTAAACTCGATAATATAGATCATCCTTGGTTGAACAACTTTTTATATTGAACAAAGCAAACGTATATTAATTTTAAGGTACAAATAGTTGGATTAAGAACTTGATTTTCTTGGGTTAAAACAAAGAATTTCTTCGGGATAGTATATATAATACAAAAGCTATCGCCCAAGAAAACGATATGTTTTAATTTAATAAAAATATATTCTTGGTTATTATCTTAAAACGATACAAAACGCATTTTTGGAATAAATGGTATTCGCTTATTTTAAATTAATATTATTCTAAGTTTTAAAGATAAATATTATCTCAGAACGAGAAAATATTTCATGGTGCTTATATGAAGTTATTTTTTCTTGGCTCAACGTATCCCTTTTTACCGTGTATACGATATTCTAAAATTGTGAATAAAGATAATTAAATATAACGAGAGAGAAATGCCTTTTGTATTTCGTTTATGAACTATCCTACAAATAGTACAATATCAGTAAAGTATAAATTCTTCTTTAAAACATTAGCTAATAAATAAACTAAACTAATTTGGCGAAAACGAAAACAAATCATATAAATTTAATTTAACTAACTATTCTTTTAAGTACAACAGGAAATTCAAAATATAAGGAATCGGTTGATGGTATTAGATAAGCTCGTAATAAAGTGACCGTAATGTACAACAAAAGTACGTCGTTAAAGTGTACCTACTGTATGTACCTAGCGTTAATTTACACGACTATGTGAGGGGTATACAACAGAAATGGACTTAGTCCTGCAATTAAATCAGTGAGGTGCCGTGGCCGGTGTACAAGAACCGCTTCAGGTGGCATACAACCCTATGTAACGATAAGCCTATTTTATTGTCTCCGTTTTTCGTTCGCCGTCTGCCTTTATCTTTTTATTGTCGGCCCGGACCGGCATTAGCAATATGCTTCACAAGTTATGGCCTAAACGAAAACTGGAAATACGCAATTACTTTTTTTTACCGGCGCAAAGATCGATGTTACACGGTTGAGGAACCCAAAGGTATAAAAATCGTAGAAGCTATATACATATAATACTTTTTCATCATTCAATCACCACATGTTTTTAGTACGCGATATTTGCTATTAAACAAGGAAAAAATCTTAATGATATGATAAACAGAGATGTCTTAAACGGTTTATTTAGTATTATAGAAGACTAGCGCGGTGCCCCGCGGCTCTGCTCGCGTTTATTGGGCAGTAATTATTTTCAAATCATAATGTTATTTTTAATACTATCAATTGAGGAATTACATATTATACTTCGCGTGTGCAAAGTTTCATAAAAATCAGTTGGTAATCTTTTTTAAGATTCCTAATAGTATTATTGACGATTAGCCCATTAATTAAACGATGACATAAGCTTCCCGTGTACAAAACTTCATAAAAATCGGTCAAGCCCTTTTTCAGTCAAATCTGGACATACAGACACACAACAATTTTTGTAATAAAACTTCTTTGCGCGCAAGAGGGTAAAATTTTTACGGATGTAACGCGTCGCGAAGATGTGAAACGTTTTGAGAGAGAGAGGGAGAGAGCGATTGAGACCAATTGAGAGAGAGTGAGAAAGGGCGAAAGTAGCATGAAGCACATAGCCATGGAGACAATGTGTAAACAGTGAGTTAAATTTATAAATAAACATTTTGTGATAAATTTGTAAATCGTCCTATACTAAGCAGTTGTTCAGAGTAAGTAATATACAATTTTTTATATTAATTCGTTTGAATGTTAGGAAGTTTTAATATTCACAAATAACATGTGGCATTGTAATTGTCACTCGTAATTTAAGAATTAGTTATACTATTTTTCATAAAATATAAAAATATCATAAATTATCTTTTCTAAATTTTTGTTTAAAAAAATTAATTTCCTTAATAATTTCTAATATTTAGCCTACAGTTAAATAATAATCCAAAAACACCAACTAGAAATTCAGAAACAACAATAAATGCTATTTTTACAAGATATTTAGATAATGTTGAAACACGAACTTATATTGCATATTTCACTTATCATAATGATCTTAAGTCACAACAATACCAATAGAAATCGCATCAAATAATGTAGATATCGATGAAATAAATTAATATCAAATTTATAATTTGTATTAAATTTCGACACTTTTAATATTTTAATGACAATTAAATTCATTAAATTCCTAACATATCTTACTTTTTCCCTCCCTCTAAGTCTCGGAAATCTAAAGCTTAAAGATTAGTATAAATATAAATGAGATAGTTAAATAAAAACGAGATTTAAATATTAGTTTGCCAAAGAAGTTTCATTTCTGACATGTGTACTTTGTACGCACGCACATTTTTTTTAATGTCATACATTCGTGAATAGTGTCATTTATATAGCTGTTTTTTAAGGGCAAAACCATTGAAATATATCGGTTTTTTATTATTTTAAACATGGCTTATCTTTTAAGAGGTTATTCCACATCGAAAAAGATATTTTAAAAAAATAGTTTCAAAATTGTACGATAACGATATCATTGGGGAAAAAATAATTTAGAAAAAAATCGCTTGTTTCAAACGGTTAATAGGAAGATTATGAGGTATGTTATATTTCCCGATTATAGCCTTTATATAGCTCTATGATGTTACAAAAACTCATTCAAATCGATTAGGCTATTTTCAGTTTTTTCCCCATTTATTCAAAAACCAAAGCGTCTATATAGGTAGATCTGAAACTTGCTGGATCAACTAACTTATTAGTACCAACATACCCTCTAATGATGATCCATATATCCATCTGGGGGCGATTCCCCATGCTCATCGCCTTATGACATTGTATTTTTAAAATTAATAGATATTGAATCCACTCTCCAACCAACCAACCGAGATAACCTCTGTGGAAACAAAAGTTTTTTTTTTTAATATTGATGTAATTTATATAGAGATCAATTTTAAACATGTTGTACAAGTTATAGTTTTTTGTTTAAAGGTAGTTGTCAATTTTTTTGTTTTTTAATTTACCAGAGATACAAATAAATACAATAGTAAAAATAATAAATACAAGTAATACTTACTAACGTTATTAAGCTAAGCTACTTGTTGCTCCTATGAAGCTTAAGTATAGGTTTTATGTCTTCGAAGGTTTATACAAGTATAAAAAGTAGTTTATTACATTTATGTTCATGCCCTCAGTGGTCGACAACATTATGTAGGAATATTACTTCCTATTCCGTCCTAATTCCGTCTCCTATGTAAGAAATTTTATATTAAATCTGATTTACTACCTTTTCTTTTCTATTTAGCCGTTATTTGTTTAAATTTGAGATATTAAAAGTCCACTGGTGAATCAATTAATCAATTAATAAGCAATACATCTTCGCGATTATGACGCATGAATCCAAAAAAAAAACAATACAACATATAGTTGTTTATAAAAATAATTAAAAATGCCGAGAGTTTATGCGATTACAGAATATTATTGGCCTTTTAAATGGATACACAATATTCATATGAATTACATTTTTTTCCCGCGCATTCTTATTAAAACTATGTCAAAGACAAAAAGATTTTAAATTAAATGAACTGAACTACTTTCCTTACAAAACCCTAGTAGACTCTTGGAATCATTTTAGCTAAAATAATATTTATTATCCCTCAATTAAATTATGTTCTGTTATTTTCATAATGTAACATATCATAACACTGGTTAAACTATGCATTTTACCGGGATAAAAAGTACCCTATGTGTTATTTCAGGTCATAGAATATCTGTGTGCTAAATTTCATTCAAATCCGTTCAGCCGTTTTCGCGTGGTTGAGTAACAAACATCCAAACATCTAAACATACACACTTCTACATTAATATCTATTATTAATAATTAATACGATACAAATAGGTATATTCACTCATTTCAGTTTTATTAATTACGTTAACGTTTAAAAAAAACATCGTGAGAAAACCTGAATGTTTGAGAAATGTTTTTGCCGCCGCCTAATGGGAAAACAATTTCTAGGCATTTGAAATCGTTAAAACGTCACAGGCTGACATGACAAAAAAATCCGCACCTTCGGATAAAGGGCCTTTGTGTTTAGAAGTGTGGTCTGTAAATATCGTTTAAGCCGATTTTATTAATGTTGTCAACATATTTGTTGTCCTTGACATACCTATACTGCTGAGCATGTTATATAGAATTAAACCAGAATGTGAAATACCTACATACGTTTTAAACTAAAATAATTGTTGAGGTTATTTTAACAAAAAGATCATTACTTTAAGTGAAAGCAATTATTTATTGAAGAGCACGCAAGAATAATATAGGATTCACATTAACCTTGAGTTCTTCTTCTTCTTTTACGTAACTTGGCAACTAGTCCTCTTTATTGAAGACCATTACTGCCATTATCAAGTAAATATAGAGTTTCCTATTTTATGACGATTTCAGTATCCTAACAATATGGTGGCTCTCTTGTTAGCACTTTCTAGGGAGCTTTTGTGTCATCTCAGAAGTCATGGTCCATGTTATTTCTAATCCATTACACTTGTGCTCAAAATGACACCCGTCTTACAAAATATAGGATCTAACAAACAAAACAAATTTATAAATAAAAACAAAAAACATTACATTAACAGTTTGAGATCCCGCTAAAAACCCCTTTTTAGTTGAATTAAGAACATTAATTTTACAACTTTCTTTTTAAATAGAATATTTATATGTGGACAAAATTTCACACACGGCTATTTAAGTCTAAACGAAGAAAAGCTTCTATAATGGTAACTAAATAGATGTTCGACATACATATAATACGTCGACATTGAGTCAGATTCGGAAGGCCAGCGCCACCAGGCGGCGCTCGATGGAGTTAGTGACGCGGACGCCATCACAGAGTACTTTATATGGCGCCAATCGAGTCGGCATATCTAGTCCGGTGAAGCTGTAAAAGCCACAGCGGCTTTAGGGCCCATAAGGCTAACAGTGTAGTCAGATCTAAAAAAAATAAAAAAAAATAGTCGGCATAGTGAGGACCTCCGCTAGGAGTAATAGTGTTCTGTGGTGAGGACTCACTTTTTTGTTGGCGGGCGGCGTGTGCGAACGTCACTGGACGTAACATATTAATTATTAATTATACGTGCCTACCTACTTACTGTTGTAATGTAATCATTTCAATAATTAATATCTAATCCGAGATACGAGTTTATTCTATCCAACTACCCACCGACGACGCCCACGGTTATAAACATAGACAATGTTAAATAATCACGTTAGAGAAGCTCCTCCTCCAACAGACACAAGTACAACAGATACAGATATAAGTAGACATCTAACACCCAGACATACAACAACTGTCTAAGATGCTTATCACACAAATGTCAGTCATATGCGGAAATCGAACCCGCGACCTATCAGCTCAATAGTAAGGCTTACAACCACTGCGCCACGAGGTTTGTAATAAAACATATTATATAAAAAAGTACCAATACCAAGAAGATTGCGTTCCATATACAACCATATTCCTTAACAATAATATTATTCCTCATTATTTTATTGCATGTTTTTCTACATAACATTATCAAATTATGATTATGGGACGTATTTTTCGTTAATTTTGTTTTACGCGAAATATTCATGTATGATAATTTTTCAATCATTGATTGTTCTTGCCCTTATATAGAAACTTGCAGTTGTTATTCAAGGAAACTCTCTAAAGACATTATAATGTTATTAATATTGACGTATAATAGGTAACTAAGTCTAGGAAGGTTTTTTGTATACAGATGGCAAACAATCATACGGACCGCCTAATGGTAAGCGGTTACTATAGTCCATGGACGCTTGCAACACCAGACGTATTAATGACGCGTTGCCGACCTTAAACCCAAGAAGCTCTGGAAACCCTACTAACTCCGGGAACACAACACAAGGTTATTTGGCTGCGATCTTCAGTAGGATGGCGGGTAGGTATTTCATTGCACCACGTGCAGAGAAATTAATGAGATTTATACTCAAACGCAAAACACAAAATAAAATGTCGAAGAGCTCTTTCAATTTTGAAATTGATGCTGGCTGAGTGTAGTAACTAACACACTTCATAATTAATAACGATAAAGAAGTCTAGAATAAAATGATATCCAGTGTATAGTAAACAATCTGATAGGAATTTATAATAATCAGTTAATTTGACTCATATCCCATATTTAAATAAATAAAATAAATGTAACGTGTTTCAAGATTAATTACGAGAAATCTAAAAAGATTACATAAGCATTCTAACATAGTTAAATTAATAACCAATTAAGTATTAAACAGTTATATGGTTGTTGGCATAGTTGGCAGAATGAAAAGTTAAATGTCAAACAGAAATAGCAGCAAAACTCTTAATTGGTATGAACTCGCAACTCGGCCATGTCGACGAGAGGTCATTCAAACTAGTAGGTACATATCCATAACGTAATTTGCTCGTATATATTTAAAAGCATAATTAATTTAATGTCACCATTTTATCAAACCGTAAACGCAAGGCATCTCCGCAAAGTCAATAACATAAAATTTTTTTTTTCTTCTCAATAACACCTGCCACTACTACTCGTGGAATCTTGAGTTAACTTGATATTAAAAATAACACCGAATTAATGAGAGTTTCAAGGTAAATTTGTTTTGCCGAAGAATGGACGTTTTCAAAAGGAAAGCCGTTAAATGATATTTTGTTTTGTTATTGTATTTTTAGTCCGATCGTTTGGAAAGTTCTAATGAAATGAATCGTTCTTCAGTCTCAATTATGACGTCAAGAAATCTCTTTTGTATTATTCGAAGTATAAGAATTATTTATTATAATGGATCACGTATTATTAGTAATTGTAATGGAAATCGGTATGATGCAGTTTCTTTTTATTTTAATGGTAAATGAAATTCAGCTAATGTTTCAGATGCCATATAATAAATATGCCTTAATTCTTGTGATAGCTGCTTTACTGTCTAAACTGATGTATCAATTATAATAATTTCGTATTCATTGCCATTAAATTTGTCAAATTATATGCTTTTTACCAATTACAAATCATCTTTGTATTTTACTGAAAGTAAATTCTTTACATCCAGAACAAACCATTAACAGTCGTCCAAATATGCCGTAAATAATTCAAGTAGCTCGTAGAAGAACCATTTTTTTGTTTAATTTATATTACAATTGTTTACTAGACTATTAAGTAAAGACAATATCGTCTATATCATGTACTTACTTACTGTACTTACTATTATATACAATAAGTTTGTCGAATTTGAACATTTTTTTCTCAAAAGATATATATTATGGTCTCCTACCTATCTAATGCATCGCATCTTGGTTGCGCCGCTTTTATATAGTTTTAAATATTGTGCGATATTGTGATCGGTTCGCAACTTTTTCTATCTCCGCTTACCCTCCCTTCCTTGGCACATGCAAACAGTTCGTCGCCGCGCCTCGTCGAATAAAGTTGATTTTCGCTCGGTTGTTGATACATTGACTTTAGTGCTCGTTAGTGGTATGACGGAGAACAATTTGGGCAGTACATCGAAGACGACCACCTAGCCGGCTAGCCAGGTGAACCCGCAACCCACCAAGAGGTATGTGCCAAATTCCTATCCTATATCCATATAGCTGATCACAATCCCCGCAAATACAGTCCACTCAATTAGTAGTATTAAATGCGCTGCGCTTCCAACGGCGCAAGCATAATTTTTGGTCCTTCGAGCCGGATATTGAATCCATCGTTAATTTAATTATTCGCTGTATAGTACTTTATTCCATAGGGAATAATTGCTTTGCACCTAAATATCTATATTTTAGTAGAAAACCCGCAATAGATATTCAGGACTAGAACTTAGGTAACCTATCTAGAGCATAGGCATAGGGTAGGACTAACGCTCTAAGTATTTAGAATCGTAGTTTGTTACTTATTAGTTTGTTCGCACCGCAACCCTTTTGTTTAATTTAGTTACATTTGATTTATTTTGGAATGTAGGTAGGTAGAAAATTCGAAAGAACGTACGAAATTAATTATCAAGCGAGTGTTTAATCTTTCTTTTCGTACTTATTTTAGGTACCTACGTATATTTGAAGTTTTACCTGGGGCTATTTAATTATTTGTAAAATAAACTCTCAGGACGAGGCAGCGACGTGACCTAGGGGGTATTATCCGATCTGTATATTTATCGTTCGATAGCTCCGCACTGTTATCTGATCATATATATACCTAACTACCTATTCACAGTCGCACACTACTGTTCTCCACCGCTTGCGTTACGATTTGGTTTGTTTGTAAGTAAGTAAGTAGTTGCTATTTAGTTGTCGCTATGCCACCCAAGGCTATTAATCGCGATAATGATCTAAGGATGTTGTATGCTAAACGAGATATGTTATTTTCTCGCATAAAACTCATTTCTGATTCTTCGAAAAATATTTACGATGAAGAGACGAAAGAATCATTTCTATGTTCAATGGAAACTGTAGACGATATTCGTATAGATTTTGAAAAAACGCTTGATAAAATTAATACATTTGAATTAGAAGTGAATCCTGATTTCGTAGTTAATTATCAAAATTTGTCGTCGTTTGAAGATTTGTTTTGTCGCGTAAAGCGAGCCGCGAAATTGTTGCAAATACCTGCAAATTCAGAACAAAAACCGATTGTTGAACAACCGCTCAAACGCGATAGACCAAAATTACCGCCCATCCAAATTCCCGAATTTAATGGTGATATTAAAAATTGGCCTTTGTTTTATGATAGTTTTGAGAATACAATTCATAAAAATGAAAATTTAACGGATCATGAAAAATTACATTATCTCGTAAATAAACTTACTGGTAAGGCAAAATCTGTTTGCGCCGGAATCACGCTTTGTGCACAAAATTATGAATTAATTTTAAATACTTTAAAAGTAAAATACGAAGACAAAAGATTAGTGACAAGTGCTTATTTAGATCAAATATTCGATTTGAAAAATGTTTCCTCTTGCAATGAACACAATTTGGAAAAGTTTTTAGATATTTTTGCATCATCTGTTCGCGCCATAAAGAATCTTAAAGTTAATGACCTTAGTGATTTTTTGTTTTGGTACATCGGCTTAAAGAAATTAGACACAGAAACTGTTCGTTTATTTGAAATGGACAGACGTGGAGACAATCAACTACCCAAATTCGACGAGCTAGAAACATTTGTACGCGATCATATTAAAGTCTTGCAACGCATTTCGGCACCAAAACATGAAGCTACAAAGAAAATTAATTCTGATCGTCGAACGGACGCGGTATCCAAATCATTTAAGCCCACTCAAACATACGTAAATATCGCATCACAGTCTGTTTGTTCGTTGTGTCACGCTCATCATGACCATATTTATAAATGCTCGAGTTTCCTTAAACTTACACCTAGTGAGCGTTATAAATTTGTTCGTGCCAATAATTTGTGTATCAATTGCCTTAGTGATGGACATCGTGTTTCATTTTGCAATTCAAATTCTAGTTGCCGTAGATGTCAAAACAAGCATCATACATTGCTTCATTTTAATGATAATAATGCCGCATCCAATGTGAGCAGAGTTGGTTTATCGCACGGTGGTAATGGTTCGTCAGTAATAAACTCTGCGCCCGCGCCCGGCCGCTTCAACGCAGTCGCGCAGCCACCCCCCGCCACTACCCGGTTACCATCCATTGGCGACGCGCAGTCCGACACTGCGAGCGCGCGCGCCGCCGCGGCCTCCACTCACACCGACCATTCAAATGACGTTGCATTATGCTCGTTATCGTTATTGCGAACTCCTACTACTGTGCTTCTCGCGACCGCTCGTGTAATAGTTGTAGATGCTTATGGAAAAGAACATAGTGTTCGCGCTCTTTTAGATAGCGCTTCGCAGAGTAATTTTGTTACTCTCGAGTGTTGTCAACGCCTTGGTTTAGATATAAATAAACGGCCTATATGTTCTGTAGTAAAAGGGATTGGAGGTTCTGTAAAAACCATTCAGGGCTCCCTAAAAATTAAATTTCACTCACGTTTTGACTCGAGAATTAGTTTTGATATGGATTCGTTAGTTGTAGATAAGGTGACTGAACGTTTGCCGACGGTCTCAGTCAATACTTCAATGCTGTCGAATTTTGATGACTTGCCTATGGCCGATGATACTTATGCTATTCCAGGAAATATTGAGATGTTGGTTGGAGCCTCGATTTTCCCGCACATCCTGTTATCACGTAAAGTTCACGGTCATCCGTCACAAACCGCACCGCACGCACTGGAAACGGTTCTTGGATTTGTTATTGTTGGTACAGCTCCCGCACGAGTGGATTCTTACTCGACCATATCCTACTGCTGTGCCGTCGAGCCTCTAGAATCCGCCGTTCGTAAATTTTGGGAAATTGAAGAAGTCAATTGCCCTCCTATTCTCAGCCCAGACGACAAAGTCTGTGATGAGTTTTATAGCCGCACAACTACTCGTGATGGAGATGGTCGTTATGTTGTCGCGCTCCCCTTTAAGGGTGATATTTTTGCTCTCGGTGATTCTCGTAGGTTAGCCGAAAAACGTTTTTATTGTTTAGAGAAAAAAATGCTAGCGTCTCCTAAGTTGAAACAAACTTACGACGACGTTATAAGGGAATACCTAGATAAAGGCTACATCTCGCCCGCACCTATTGATACTGTAGAGTCTATGAACGTTCCGTCGTATATTATACCACACCATGGAGTTATTAGGGAAGATAAATTTACCACAAAATTGCGCGTAGTTTTAGATGGTAGCGCTAAGACTAGTACGTCAGTTTCCCTAAATGACATATTATATAGAGGACAAAATCTGCAAGGTAACTTGTTCGATATCATAGTTAACTTTCGCTTGTTTTCGATTGCCCTTTCAGCCGACATTCGTCAAATGTTTCTCTGTATCGGTGTAAACGAACGCGACCGCAGATTTCAGCGCATTTTGTATCGATTTTCCCCGCAGGAACATTTGAAGGTTTACGAGTTTAATCGTGTTTGTTTCGGGCTGAAGTCAAGTCCTTTTCATACTCTGCGTACAATAAAGCAGCTTGCCTCAGATGAGGGATCTGCATATCCAAAGGCTAAGGAAACTATAGAGACTAGCCTCTATATGGATGATTTTGTTTATTCTGTAGAGAGCGAGATAGAGGCCATTGAAACTGCCGCTGAAGTAATTAGTCTCATGAAAGCGGGTCAGTTTGATCTAGTGAAATGGACTAGTAACTCGCGAAGGGTTTTGGATTCAATTCCGCCATCATATCGCTTGTCAACTGTTAAAGAGTTTGACGAGGGTGATTTGCACAAGATTCTTGGCTTGCGCTGGTCACCTACATCAGATTCATTCAGTTTTAAAGTTTGTTTGACTCCACCAACTTGCACCAAACGTATTATATTGTCTTGTGTAGCTAGAATCTGGGATATAATGGGGTTTGTAGCTCCTGTAGTTTTGTATGCAAAGCTTCTTATAAAAGAGCTTTGGTTGTCAGGTTGTGACTGGGATGACAAGCCGCCAGATAGAATCGCTCATTTTTGGAATCGTTTTAGGGAAGAGCTTCCTTTGCTCGACCAAATTAAAATCCCACGGCATGTTGGTACCAATAAACATAGTATCATTACAGTTATTGGGTTCGCAGACGCTAGCGAAAAGGCGTATGGAGGCGTTGTTTACTTCCACATTCAGAATAATGACAACCTCTCAGTGAGCCTTATTACTGCCAAGTCTAAGGTTTCACCTCGTAAAGTCGTGTCTCTTGCGCGCCTTGAGCTTTGTGGTATACTTTTACTATCAAAACTCATTGGTACAATTGTCACGGCTTGTCATAACCGCATTCGTATAAATAGAATTTTTGCATTTTCGGATTCAACTGTAGCCTTGTGTTGGGCTCATTCTTCTCCCCATCGTTGGGACACCTTTGTTGGCAATAGGGTCGCAAAAATTCAATCTGAATTATCACCGCAAAATCTCTTCCACGTTGCTGGCACGGATAACCCTGCCGATTGCTTATCTCGTGGGCTAACTCCTGCGCAGATGTTAGATCACCCGCTTTGGTTTCACGGCCCTTCATGGACCCAAGCATCGCCCGAAGAGTGGCCTGTTTGTCCTTTCAACCCATTAACTGTGTCAGAACCACCAGAACAAAAGAAAAGTACTTTGGTTACAACTGCACCACGCGAGGAGTCACCAATATTATTGTTGTCGAGTAGACTGTCGTCTTGGTCTAAACTCTTGCGCTGCGTAGTGTATATGTGTCGTTTTGTTAAAATATTACCACCGCGTGAGTACATAGTTGCTGCAGATCTCGATAAAGCTGAGATAATTATTCTCCGTGAGCTTCAGCATAACTACTTCTCCACTGAATTTAATAAACTTAAATCTAACAAACCTTGTAGTCGCGCTTTTCAGTGTTTAAAACCCTTTTTACAAGATGGGCTCATACGAGTCGGTGGCCGTTTGAGTCAATCAAACTTGGTGTTTGAACACAGACATCCGGTAGTTTTGTCACGAAAAGACCATGTTCTTAATCTTTTAGTGGATTATTATCACAAGATAAATTGTCACGCAGGACCTGATTTGTTGATGTCGATTATGCGGCAAAAATACTGGATATTTTCTGCTCGTAATTTGATTCGCTCTAGAGTACACCAATGCGTGCCGTGTTATAGGCTTCGTCCGAGAGCTGCAGCTCCGGAAATGGCTGACCATCGTGCTTGTCGTGTAGTAGAGTCAGTTAAGCCATTCATACATACCGGAACGGATTACGCCGGTCCGTTAAGAGTAACGATTTCACGCGGTCGTGGTATACGCTCGACGAAGGCTTATGTGTGTATTTTCGTTTGCCTGACAACTCGTGCAATTCATATAGAGTTAGCTAGTGACTTAAGCACGTCAAGTTTCATGGCTGCGTTTAAAAGGTTTTTGTCTCGTCGTGGCGCTGTAGGACAAATGTATTCGGATAATGGCACAAATTATGTTGGAGCTAAACGTAATATCACAGAATTGCATGCATTTTTACGATCAAAGTATTTTAACACTGAATTTGCTCAAGTACTAGCTGAAAATCGCATTAAATGGTCGCTGAATACCCCCACCGCGAGTCATTTTGGAGGAAACTGGGAGGCCAACATAAAGGCCTTAAAATCGCATCTATATCGCGTTATAGGCGAGCAGATACTTTCATTCGAAGAGTTAAGCACGGTGCTCGCTCAAGTGGAAGCGGTTATGAACACCCGCCCACTGTGTAGGACGTTGTCTAGTGATCCTTCAGAGCCACTAGCACTAACGCCTGCACATTTTTTAAACATGACTCCTCTCAAGTATCTGCCTTGTAGAAATGTTCATGCCCTCAGTGGTCGACAACATTATGTAGGAATATTACTTCCTATTCCGTCCTAATTCCGTCTCCTATGTAAGAAATTTTATATTAAATCTGATTTACTACCTTTTCTATTTAGCCGTTATTTGTTTAAATTTGAGATATTAAAAGTCCACTGGTGAATCAATTAATCAATTAATAAGCAATACATCTTCGCGATTATGACGCATGAATCCAAAAAAAAAACAATACAACATATAGTTGTTTATAAAAATAATTAAAAATGCCGAGAGTTTATGCGATTACAGAATATTATTGGCCTTTTAAATGGATACACAATATTCATATGAATTACATTTTTTCCCGCGCATTCTTATTAAAACTATGTCAAAGACAAAAAGATTTTAAATTAAATGAACTGAACTACTTTCCTTACAAAACCCTAGTAGACTCTTGGAATCATTTTAGCTAAAATAATATTTATTATCCCTCAATTAAATTATGTTCTGTTATTTTCACAATGTAACATATCATAACACTGGTTAAACTATGCATTTTACCGGGATAAAAAGTACCCTATGTGTTATTTCAGGTAATAGAATATCTGTGTGCTAAATTTCATTCAAATCCGTTCAGCCGTTTTCGCGTGGTTGAGTAACTAACATACAAACATCTAAACATACACACTTCTACATTTATTATATTATATTATTAATAATTAATACGATACAAATAGGTATATTCACTCATTTCAGTTTTATTAATTACATTAACGTTTAAAAAAAACATCGTGAGAAAACCTGAATGTTTGAGAAATGTTTTTGCCGCCGCCTAATGAGAAAACAATTTCTAGGCATTTGAAATCGTCAAAACGTCACAGGCTGGCATGACAAAAAAATCCGCACCTTCGGATAAAGGGCCTTTGTGTTTAGAAGTGTGGTCTGTAAATATCGTATAAGCCGATATTATTAATGTTGTCAACATATTTGTTGTCCTTGACATACGTATACTGCTGAGCATGTTATATAAAATTAAACCAGAATGTGAAATACCTACATACGTTTTAAACTAAAATAATTGTTGAGGTTATTTTAACAAAAAGATCATTACTTTAAGTGAAAGCAATTATTTATTGAAGAGCACGCAAGAATAATATAGGATTCACATTAACCTTGAGTTCTTCTTCTTCTTTTACGTAACTTGGCAACTAGTCCTCTTTATTGAAGACCATTACTGCCATTATCAAGTAAATATAGAGTTTCCTATTTTATGACGATTTCAGTATCCTAACAATATGGTGGCTCTCTTGTTAGCACTTTCTAGGGAGTTTTGTGTCATCTCAGAAGTCATGGTCCATGTTATTTCTAATCCATTACACTTGTGCTCAAAATGACACCCGTCTTACAAAATATAGGATCTAACAAACAAAACAAATTTATAAATAAAAACAAAAAACATTACATTAACAGTTTGAGATCCCGCTAAAAACCCCTTTTTAGTTGAATTAAGAACATTATTTTACAACTTTCTTTTTAAATAGAATATTTATATGTGGACAAAATTTCACACACGGCTATTTAAGTCTAAACGAAGAAAAGCTTCTATAATGGTAACTAAATAGATGTTCGACATACATATAATACGTCGACATTGAGTCAGATTCGGAAGGCCAGCGCCACCAGGCGGCGCTCGATGGAGTTAGTGACGCGGACGCCATCACAGAGTACTTTATATGGCGCCAATCGAGTCGGCATATCTAGTCCGGTGAAGCTGTAAAAGCCACAGCGGCTTTAAGGCCCATAAGGCTAACAGTGTAGTCAGATATAAAAAAAATAAAAAAAAATAGTCGGCATAGTGAGGACCTCCGCTAGGAGTAATAGTGTTCTGTGGTGAGGACTCACTTTTTTGTTGGCGGGCGGCGTGTGCGGACGTCACTGGACGTAACATATTAATTATTAATTATACGTGCCTACCTACTTACTGTTGTAATGTAATCATTTCAATAATTAATATCTAATCCGAGATACGAGTTTATTCTATCCAACTACCCACCGACGACGCCCACGGTTATAAACATAGACAATGTTAAATAATCACGTTAGAGAAGCTCCTCCTCCAACAGACACAAGTACAACAGATACAGATATAAGTAGACATCTAACACCCAGACATACAACAACTGTCTAAGATGCTTATCACACAAATGTCAGTCATATGCGGAAATCGAACCCGCGACCTATCAGCTCAATAGTAAGGCTTACAACCACTGCGCCACGAGGTTTGTAATAAAACATATTATATAAAAAAGTACCAATACCAAGAAGATTGCGTTCCATATACAACCATATTCCTTAACAATAATATTATTCCTCATTATTTTATTGCATGTTTTTCTACATAACATTATCAAATTATGATTATGGGACGTATTTTTCGTTAATTTTGTTTTACGCGAAATATTCATGTATGATAATTTTTCAATCATTGATTGTTCTTGCCCTTATATAGAAACTTGCAGTTGTTATTCAAGGAAACTCTCTAAAGACATTATAATGTTATTAATATTGACGTATAATAGGTAACTAAGTCTAGGAAATACTTGTACAGATTTAAGGTTAAACCTAGCCCCAATTGCGTCTGTGACAACCAAACACATCAGACCGCAATCCATGTGTTGGTCGAGTGCAACATATTTTATAGGGCAAGATTGGAATTTGAATTGGAAACCGGAATAAATATAAATACAAGAAATTTGAAAGAAATAATAAAAGAGAATAAAAGTAGTGAAGTCTTTATAAAATTTGTTACGGGAATTGTAAATAAACTAAAAATAATGAATAAATAACAAATTAATACTCACACAATATAGGCACACAGAATTTTGGTAGTGTCAAGGATTATAGTAAAACTTAAAATCCTAACAAGACAAAATATACATTGGTACTGCAACATAAACCAATACAAAGTCTCCGACCCATGTCGGAGGAAATCAAACTGGCGACTTCGTTTTAAAAAAAAAAAAAAAAAAAAACTAAGTCTAGGAAGGTTTTTTGTATACAGATGGCAAACAATCATACGGACCGCCTAATGGTAAGCGGTTACTATAGTCCATGGACGCTTGCAACACCAGACGTATTAATGACGCGTTGCCGACCTTAAACCCAAGAAGCTCTGGAAACCCTACTAACTCCGGGAACACAACACAAGGTTATTTGGCTGCGATCTTCAGTAGGATGGCGGGTAGGTATTTCATTGCACCACGTACAGAGAAATTAATGAGATTTATACTCAAACGCAAAACACAAAATAAAATGTCGAAGAGCTCTTTCAATTTTGAAATTGATGCTGGCTGAGTGTAGTAACTGACACACTTCATAATTAATAACGATAAAGAAGTCTAGAATAAAATGATATCCAGTGTATAGTAAACAATCTGATAGGAATTTATAATAATCAGTTAATTTGACTCACATCCCATATTTAAATAAATAAAATAAATGTAACGTGTTTCAAGATTAATTACGAGAAATCGAAAAAGATTACATAAGCATTCTAACATAGTTAAATTAATAACCAATTAAGTATTAAACAGTTATATGGTTGTTGGCATAGTTGGCAGAATGAAAAGTTAAATGTCAAACAGAAATAGCAGCAAAACTCTTAATTGGTATGAACTCGCAACTCGGCCATGTCGACGAGAGGTCATTCAAACTAGTAGGTACATATCCATAACGTAATTTGCTCGTATATATTTAAAAGCATAATTAATTTAATGTCACCATTTTATCAAACCGTAAACGCAAGGCATCTCCGCGAAGTCAATAACATAAAATATTTTTTTTCTTCTCAATAACACCTGCCACCACTACTCGTGGAATCTTGAGTTAACTTGATATTAAAAATAACACCGAATTAATGAGAGTTTCAAGGTAAATTTGTTGTGCCGAAGAATGGACGTTTTCAAAAGGAAAGCCGTTAAATGATATTTTGTTTTGTTATTGTATTTTTAGTCCGATCGTTTGGAAAGTTCTAATGAAATGAATCGTTCTTCAGTCTCAATTATGACGTCAAGAAATCTCTTTTGTAGTATTCGAAGTATAAGAATTCTTTATTATAATGGATCACGTATTATTAGTAATTGTAATGGAAATCGGTATGATGCAGTTTCTTTTTATTTTAATGGTAAATGAAATTCAGCTAATGTTTCAGATGCCATATAATAAATATGCCTTAATTCTTGTGATAGCTGCTTTACTGTCTAAACTGATGTATCAATTATAATAATTTCGTATTCATTGCCATTAAATTTGTCAAATTATATGCTTTTTACCAATTACAAATCATCTTTGTATTTTACTGAAAGTAAATTCTTTACATCCAGAACAAACCATTAACAGTCGTCCAAATATGCCGTAAATAATTCAAGTAGCTCGTAGAAGAACCATTTTTTTGTTTATTTTATATTACAATTGTTTACTAGACTATTAAGTAAAGACAATATGGTCTATATCATGTACTTACTTACTGTACTTACTATTATATACAATAAGTTTGTCGAATTTGAACATTTTTTTCTCAAAAGATATATATTATGGTCTCCTACCTATCTAATGCATCGCATCTTGTGATTATCGACTTATCCTCAGTCGGTTCTTATTACATTTACTTATATTGTTCGGCGAAGGTTTTTTAGTAGTAAATTAAGTTATTAAATAAATTAATGTAACGTTATTATTGTATATATTCTTTTTTGTTACCAAATATATACATGTAAATATTTAAAAAAATATGTATATACCCGTGGTGATCCTGTAAAGTTTGGTAGTGATCGGATAAAAAAAACAATTTTCTTTCTGAGCCACAGCAACGCGTGGCCGGGTTTGTTAGTAGAATTATAATCCTAGAGTAGAAAATTAAAAAAAATGCTTTAAATTCTTTAAAATTATGTTGAGAATAATACCCGTGAACTAATATTTATTCATTATTACACCTTTGAAAGTAATATAAAATGTTTTGAAATTAATTATAAAAAATGTTACAAAAACGCGGCATTATGACCACGAGACCAGTGTTGACAGCATCGTTCTTTAAAAAAAAAAAAAATTAAATTAAGTGTAAAGTTGATTTTACAAGCGTTTCACATATGAAAATTTTTTAGTTCCTATATGATTTTTAACCACTATTTCCGCATTTTGTAATGATTTTAAAGTCACTTATCTCACAAGATAACCTAATAAAATGCTCAACTGTGTATTATTTATTGAACATTGAAGTCACGTTTTTTGATTTGCGTTTCCAATCACGTGACTCACAGAAAAGAAATCTTAATTTTCACAAGGAAAAATTAAATAAATGAGCAATGTTTTGAAATGTAATGTTATTTAATTTATTCAGACTTTTTATTATATTTTTATATATATGTATGTAGTTACATTATTAAATAATTAACTTAAATTTTCAAACATACTGTCAACACGCGGATTAATTTTGGATTAAATTTAAAAAGTTTTGGTTATTAAATTTAATATTAAGTACATAGCGCGTACCTTTGGTGTGTTCTTGTACGCATACCCGTAATTATTCTATATTAGTACAAATAGTTTACAATAGGTGGCGCGCGAGTCGTGTCATTTTTAAAACAAGAGGATCAATTTTGCGAGCAAAAACTAGTACTTTTTTCGACTAATCTTAGCGTGGAACTATCTTGGGCCACATCGTCCCTTAAGATCAGGTGAGATTGTGGCCAAAGCGCTAAAAACCTATAACGTTAAAAAAGAAATGTGATAAGCTTTTAACAATGTCGATGACTGCGTTTTATGATTTTAGAAATATATTACCGTCGACAACATATCGTTTCCTGAATGTAGTTCATTAATATATAATATACCTAATAAAATTAAGTAATGATTAAAATTCCATCGATTCATCTCCTGAGAATGTTTACCTACGCGACGTAATTAAATAAATCGCAGCTTAGTAAGCTATTCATGGAACCGGGACTAGAATCAGGGATGAATGTTCCATAATATGAGGCAATCTTGAGACTATAACATTAAGGATTTGATATTAACGATATTAAATTTAAAGTATACGGTGGTATACAGCACTAGTATAAAATTGAACAACTGACAAAAACAATTAACTGAACAAAACAAAAATTCAATGCCAGATATGTAGGATTAATCATAAAATATCAATAATGTGTTTATTGATAATTGTTAAATTATGTCCTTGCATCTTATTTTACAATAAAAAGAACTCCAAGGGCTTCCAATTACTTTGAGGTAACATCTGTTTACAAAAATTCTTTGTTAACTTATCTGCGACGCGAAAATCTTAAACGTAGGACATTTTCTATTATGTTTTCATATTATTATACTTTCTCCCCAACTACGAAATCATTATTATTGTTAAAAAATTCGTCAGTATTCGTAATGGCTTTGACTGTTCTAAAACAGAACAAATTATTTGCAAACATTTGAAAAACGAGCCCATAGTTTACTGATGAGAGGCAATAATAACTGTTTTGTTCGATAAATAAAATTAGAGTAATTAGCCATATCGGGTTAGTGAATGATGCAATTATTTATACAAGTTACACGATTTAATCTTTAGTATAAATAGATGTTACACGCGCCACTAAGTATAGATAAATGTAACAAAGTAAATTGTAGTGAACAGCTTCATTTGTAATCACAACATTGTATGTTGTATCTATTAAGTTCATTAGTTTTATTTAAAAACTAGCTTTGTTCTGCGGTTACACCCATATTATATTTTTTCTTAACAACTTCCTCAATACATGGACTTTCTAATGATTTTTTTTTTTTCAAAATACAACACAAATTCTCCAGCTTTATAAAAATACTATAGATGTATCTATATAAGTAAAACATCATTCATTATATACGAAATGATGGACCAGAACGGAAAACCCATACAGTTTCAAAGACAAAACGCCTTTTTTTGTAACTTTAATAGACGTAGTTAAGTGAAATTTACGACACTAAATACAAGTTCGGTCTCAACAATTATAGTATAACATTCGCAAATTATAGCGTAGTTTAGGATTTGTTATCATCAGAATCAATGAGGATTGTTGTATATAGTATATTCATTATAAGTATAACAGTCTAAGTAGATCTTATAAATATACCATTTACAAATTTATAAAAGTTATAGGCGATCATTACTATATATATTAAAATTTAAGACATAACATAAATACACATTTAAATAATATACATATATACATGGAATATTTTATAAGATTATACCAAATTTTGAAGTAATAACATCATCAGAATAATCACATTAAAATTATCCTTAATAAAGGAAGTGAAGATCAATGCTCATGTATCGTTATGCATTCAACAGGTAAAGCGTTATATAGAGAAGAGGTATGTAACAAAACGTGGACTCGCATATATATATATCACCATCGAACATGACGTTAGAAGCAGCTGCCGCCCACCCAACCCATAAAGCTTGAATATTGTCATTTACTACCACATCAATTATCAGTGTTGTATAGATCGAGTATCGAGTTATAAGTAAGTATTTTAAATATAACTTACGTGGGGTGCGCGTTCCTGGCTGGATAACGACACTTTTTATGGAGTGTAGGGCCGCGTGGCCGAGCTACGGCAGACTGTTGCTCCCGGGGCCGCTTCACTTGTTACGTGCCACCCGCCCGCCCTGCGCGACCGGCAGCCGCCCTCCGCGCGCTCCAACCTACCCCTGCTTCGTCAACCCCGCCCGACATCCACTAATATCACGGGTCCTTCACTTTGCAGCATCCTCACCTCACCTCACTTATTCAGGTGCGCATCAGTACTACCAATATCGCGGTTAAACCTAAGTATAACATATAATTTTTGTAATATCAATGTATTAATAGGTAGAGTAAGTAATGTATTATTTCATTCAATTAGACAATTTTTCTTCATCAATAGGTATATTTAATTTCTAGTCTATTATTAACAGGTAATTCGGTCGACGTAAATTCGAATCCCTGCAATGAGCCTGAGCTTTCGGAGAAGAGAAATATCGGGTTGGGTATTTTGTAACGCCCTAAACGTCTATTCTTTCATTCATCCTCTCTACATGACCAAACACCATCTAAGCATTCCTTTCTCAATCCGTGTGACTATATCTCCTTTCACACAACAATGTCAACTTAAAATGCATAAATATAACAGATAACTACACATATACAATAACAATATCTCCCAAAATCAAACTGTTTAATGAATGGCATATATTTATTTATTTTTATATACTTGTATTTATATAATACTAGCGGTGTGCCGGCGGCTCCGCACGCGTTTGTTACTGCGCAAAAATGATTTCAAAATCAGTTGAAAACTATTATTCTAATGTACAATTTCTAATGCATTATTAACAATTCTTATATCCTCTCAAACATAGTATGATGTATGTTTCTCGTCTACAAAATTTGATCAGGATCGTTTGACAATGATGAGAATTAAACTTTTTCAATTACTTTTTTTTAATTCGAGAAGTAATATTGACAATTCTTATAGCCTATTAATTATGTAAATAGTTAGACTTCCCGTGTATAAAATTTCATCATAATCGGTTAAGAATTAATAAAAATTTAATTTTTTTTTCATTCATTTTTTTACGGTTCCCATAAGTTTTCTTGAAAATTATCATTGCTTATCATTCATGGAATGACTTATACTTCCCGCGTACATAACTGAATTAACGAATATATATTTTTTTTTTTATTTAAAAGAAAAGTTATATTAAATAAAAGGTTATATTGAAATTTCAATCAACTGATCGAAGCATCTGACAACTGAACACAGACAACTGAAACAGACAGACTGACTGACAAAAAAAAATTAATGGCATATTCGTGATCAGTATCATTCATATAATATGCATATCGGAAAATTTTGGAAAATATTAAAAGTACAGACAGCACTACAGATTTATAAATATAGATAGCTATATTTATACAATACCAAAAAAAGAAGAAAATCATAGATGGGATTATTACTGTTTATATGGTATTATCAATATACGCCAATATGAATCCAACACATTAACCGTCCCAATAAAACTATAATAACTATAATAATAATAATAATCATTTATTTTATACAATGTAATACATCAAGTATGGCTGAACCCTGTCACCTGAACTAGGTATAACCTGTGTCTCAGGTAACAGTGTCTTTCTCAATATACAACAATTACACGATAATTAAAATCATACCTTATTGTACCGGCCTACGGGAAGATTTTATGAAAAACGTGAAACCCCTTTTTATTCCTTTCTTACCAAAAGCATAAATATGAATGGGTTCTTCATACAAACTTTCACCCAAGTTTTATTTTCACCACATGTGGAATGACACAATGAAATAATTCACTTGTAGCAAAACTGTATAATCCGGATAATTTACAATAGGTATATCGCTTAGAATATATAAACTCCCGCCAGCCGCGATTTGATATCGTCATAAAATAAAACAGTCATTATGTCGTACTGCGTAGTAAAACAGTTTAAAAACACTTCAGCTAATCTGACAATCAGACAGACAGACAGAGTTACTTTCGCATTTATAATAATAGTATGGATTTTTAAACTATCTGCTATTAAAATAATTTTGTCTCAAGGTATATGTATTTAGGATTATTTCACGGTCTCCACCGAATAAAATCGTAATACACTATTACGATATTTTGCATTTTAGTGCATATTCGTTATTTAGAGCTCCAATTACAAATGTACTTTACGGTGAGTTTAATCACAAAAATACACTTTTAAACTGGGAAAAAACCAGAGCTATTACGAACTTTACAATGACTAGCTTTTACCGTGCCTATGCTGCGATTACGATATTATTCGAGTAAAAAGCTTGGAATTCGTTTTTTTGTAATGTTGATAGCTATTATATTCGAGACTTATTTTTATTTACATCGTATGGTAACTGCTCTATACTGTACATAATGAAATACAGTATTACATCGTAATGTCCAATCACTATATCTTAAGCAATGCGCTTAGCGATAAACCTTTGCTGTGATGATCTCTGGTACAATACATGGAGAATGTGTTGATAGTGCACAATATGGAAAATATAACCCACAAATTTTATAAAACTAACTACACTCTGAGCGTGGGTGATATGCATTCATGCATCTAGAGATCCATGAAAAATAAAATTCTAAACACTCCTAATGAAGCATAGTTATAGTGTAATTTTGAATGCGAAATTTACAGGAAAAAAACATATGGTAAAAGAAATAAAACAAAACGGTTTTACAATATTAAATATCTAATTATTTGCATAAAATGGGCTATAGATACAGAAAGTAAAAAAGTATAAGGAATAAAATCATTGATGTAACAGTTTCATTTTCCAAACCTCAAAACTAATTCAACAGAATATATTGTATTGAAGTAAATATAATGTCAGCCACTTGTTATCAGAAAAGCAATTTTAGCTGATTTACACATCTTATGCAGAATTGACGCAGTTCCAAAACACTACCATGACTGTTATAATTCCTTCCGAAGCTGTAAAATGGAAAGCCTCTGTTCTGTCCTTGGAATATGATTGCGATCGTATTAATGAGTTGATGATTTGGTTTGGCGTTATTATGGTATGAAGTAACAAGCATGAATGCAGTTCATCTGATGTTTAGTGGTCATTGCAGCCTATTGCGGTTTAAAACCAACCTGCAAAAAGAGCGAAATTTTAACTGAGGCCAGAGATAATAACACAATAATACTCCTGAGGACTTAGTTGGAACAGCACCGTGTGCCGGTATGTGTTGCCAAAAACACCCTTCAGATTGGAAGACAGCAGTAGGTACGAATTATGCTGCTTTGTGATAGAAATACATGTGACAGTAAGGCTTCAGTAATCTTGCATAAATCTTAAATGTTTAGGTTTGCTAAAATGGGATTAAGAAAAAACATTAATCGAATAAGTTAATGCAATAATGTTAACGATCTATAAACGTACATTATTTACCTCATTACTGTTTTGTATTTAGTCAGTATACTTCTATGCATTACTTAGAGGTACACAATTACTGTACACGCTGCTGTAATAAATTTTACTTGAATATATTGTAATGTCATCTTGCAGAACGAATCCACGTCGCGGGATTTTGGTAATATTATTTTCAACAATAACTCAATTTTGGTAATAAATTATTTTATTGCATTTATATAGAACAAATGGTAAAAATAGCTTTCTTTTAGTACAAAGACGATTCTCCTGCGTTGGTTGGTCGGTAAAATATACCTAAAAACAATTTTTTGGCTCTCCTGTAAAATTTAGATTTTACGATTACGATAATATTCGATGGGGACAGCGACTTACTCGTACCCGTACGATTTCTTTTTATAATCGACTTGCTGAATAGAGGCTACAGGAAAATCAATTTTATAAAGTCGTAAATGAATATGTATTATTAAAAGTTCTTTTGAAAGTAAATAAGTATCCACTATGTCAAATATACATTTTATATACATAGGTAATTAATTCGTAGTAGTTCAAATTAAAACTGACGTAAAGGCTCATAGAAAGAAAAATTACCGAATATGGTCTCATCCGAATACCAATATTCTGTCAAAAATGTACCGAACCGAACATTCGACCGAGTTATTCGGTTAATTCTTAAAAGCTTTAGAATTACAAAAAAAAGCCAAATTTGAATGAGAATTTATTAAGCCATTTCAGTTCAAAAAACCAGGAGAATATGAAAACATAGCTACTTATTACTTTATTTTACTTATTTTAGATTATCTTCATTTCAATTTTATGATACGTATCAAAATATCATAAAATAGTAAATTTTATTTGGTAAACATTCTAGTTTGTTAGAAAAAAAAAATTACTATACACTAATTAAAATTGAAGTGTCTGTTTTTAATATCAAAATAATGACTTTTTACTAAAGGCATATAAAAGTATATACGGTAACAATAACGAAAAAAAATATTTTATATTTTGTCTGTCAATTTATTCCAGGTAGGCAATCTCCGAAACGGTTGCACCAGTTTTGACAGGGCAGTCACAGGCAGATAGCTGATGTTATAAGAAGTAACTTATGCTACTTTTATTTTAGAAGAAGAATTAGGGTTCCGCGCAAAAAAATAAAAGCATATTTATCTTAAAAATAACCCGCGGTGCGGTGGGTGACCTTAGTGTGTGAAAGCTGGGTCACCACAATACCGACACTCTGTAGTCCATGCGAGCAGAGCCGCAAGCAAATCTAGTTTAAAATAAAACTTAGATAATTTAGTTTTTATTTTTGTAAATAAATTATTGTTTGTTACATTTACAAATAGAATACTAGAGCTATATGGTAATCAAGATAAAGCCTCTTCAACATAATATGTAAATTTTGAAATAACACTATATAAAAATTATAATATAAATAAATGTATCTTCAGTTTAAATATAAACCAATGCAGGTGATATTAAATATCAAAAGTTACATAAGGTAAATCGATAGGTACCTAATTGTGGAACCGATATCAATCGTGAGGGTGACGAGGCTAGATGTCACATGAACCGCGCAATTAACTGACAAGCACGTCGTGTGCTTAACGCTCACGAACTGAACGTATCATATACTTTTTTTATATATTAGGTCCTTACATATGAAATTGGCGTTTTAGTGAACTGGCTACTTTGATCAAAAATATCTGGCGGTTTGTTAGGAATTTCAAATTCAAATTTATTTCTACTTTAGGTTTGTGTATTTGTGTTTCGAATTTAGTGGTTCATTTGTTTTCGCACCAATTGATTTTTCTTTGACATCGTTCTTTTCAGAAAATGGAAAACTTAAAATATCGCTTTATTTACGAATATGAGTTCCACCGTGGCATCAGCGCTGCAGAAACAGCTCGAAGGACTAATGATATATATGAGGAAGCTACTGCAAAAGAAAGCACGGTTTCCAAAGTTTTCGTTCTGGAAATTTGACCTACGAAACAAACCCCGTGGACGGCCGGATACCCTAGTTGATAATGAAATATTAAATGTGATCGTTGAAGCGGATCCATCGCAAACTACGTCATAGTTAGCGGCAGGTTTCGGTGTGAGTGATAAAACAATTCACTTGAAACAAAATGGAAAAGTGAAAAAGCTCGAGAAATGGGTACCGCATGAATTGATTGAAGCACACCAACAAACACGCATTGAGTGCTGCGTTACATTACTCAAGCGTTACATAACGAGAGAACTTTGAATCCTATTGTTACTTTTGACATAAAATGGATCTATTATGACAATCGGAAACACTTATCACTGTGGTTGAACCCAGGAAAACCGGCCAAATCCTGTCTCAAGCGAAAGTTGACTCAGAAAAAGGTACTGATGAATGTTTGGTGAACACTACAGCTTCCTAAGATATAGCCAGACGATAACGGCAGATCTGTATTGATAACATTTGCAAACCATGATGGAAAAGCTAGCCGTTAAACAACCGAGACTGGTCAATCTCTCTAGCCCACTGCTGCTCACTTTTTTCGGAATTTGGACTATTTCTTGCAAGGAAAAAAAAATCTATTTCAATGAGGCTGTCCAAACTGCCTTCAATAATTTTATTGATTCTCGCTTCCAAAATGTTTTCAGCATTGGAATCATTGAACTACCCATAAAATAGTGAGTGTGCATGGATAATAAATATGGATACGTTAAAAATTCGAGTAATTATGGAATATGAGTACCGTCGTGGCAGCAACGCGGCACAAGCGGCACGCAACATCAACGACGTTTACGGAGTTAACACTACAAACCAACGCACCACCTGTTATTGGTTTACTCGCTTCCGTTCTGGGAATTTCGACCTGAAAAATGAACCTCGAGGTCGTCCGAAGACTTTGGTCGACAATGACGAATTAAAGACGATTGTGGAAGCTGATGATACACAATCTACGGCTCAATTAGCAGTAGCTTTCGACGTTAGCGTCAAAACAATATTGGTCCATTTGCGTCAAATTGGCAAGGTAAAAAAGCTTGACAAATGAGTGCCCCACGAATTCAATGATCGCCAGCTCGAAGTACGCGTCGAGACGTGCCTTGCACTGCTCAACAGACACACAAATGAAGGAATTTTGAACCGCATTGTTACCTGCGATGAAAAATGGATTCTGTTTGATAACCGCAAGCGCTCAGCAAGTTGGTTGGATCCTGGTTCAGCACCTAAACAATGGCCTAAACGAAAACTTACCCCTAGAAAAGTGATGGTCACTGTTTGGTGGTCTAGCGCCGGTGTGATTCATCACAGCTTCTTACCAAACGGGTGAGCATTACTGCAGATGTGTACTGTGAAGAACTGAACACAATGATGGAGAAGCTGGCACATTTCCAACCAGCATTGGTCAATCGCTCGTCTCCGCTGCACCTGCACGACAACGCGCGACCTCATAATGCACAGCAGACGGTCTCCAAGTTGCAAGAACTGGGGTTGGAAGTTCTCCGTCATCCGCCCTACTCACCAGACCTTGCGCCTACAGACTACTACTTTTTCCAGAATTTGGATAACTCCTTGGCGGGAAAAAATTCAATAACCGAGAGGCAGTACAAAATGCCTTTGAAGAATTTATTGTCTCCCGTCCAGCTGATTTCTTTAAGAAGGGCATCAATAAACTGCCACTGCGCTGGCAAAGATGCATGATTGCATGGTTATTACTTCGATTAATACAAATAAAAAATACATGAAAAAAATTCGTTTAAATTTTTTCATACAAAACAGCAATTTCATAGGTAAAGACCTAATATTACTTAAATAGTCTCTATAGCTGGACCGCTATAAGCTCGACCTTCCCTAACGTTTGCGAGACGCCAGGCAGCGGGTGTGGTATACCGTGGTATTAGATTAAGCCTTAACATTAAGATTAAGTCTTCAGATAAATTTAGGTATGTATCGTACATAGACAAAATCACGCAAGCCCTAACGACAAAGGTGTAATGCTGCCGGTGCGGTCGGCAACATACTAACCTCTCGGTATCTGTGATACTAACTCATTGGCCGGTTTTGTTTCCTTCCCGCAACCCGCAAGCGTAAAGGGTCGCGTTTACAGCGGCCCGGCTATTAGCAATAGACCTATAGTAGTAGTAGTCTTTACTCGGTAAAGACAAATATTATTGTTATTATGTTACTAACATCCTTAAACCTCTCGGAGATTATCTTGATTATGTCATGTTTTGACAGAGACTGTCCTTAGATACTATTCCCAAACATTACTTTTCGGGATATGTGGTAATAGTCATTTAGTTAACCACCAAGAAGTTAATAGAAAATGCGATATAATTTAAAATTAATCATAATAAATAAGTAGATACTTTTAATAACCACTTCACGTTCGTTAAGTAGTAACTAAACAACACACTACCTGAAGGTTGTAAAAAGACTCTTACATACAACATACATATTTACAAGAAAAAAATGGTAAAATATGATACAAAGTAAATTATAGCACGAGTCGAGATAGTAGTAATATGATTAATCCATAACATGTAATTTATTTTCTTTATTTATGTATTATTTTATTAATTTATTTCACCACTATGTTTAAAATTGGTAACTAAAATCCCATGTTCTTCGCAATTGCTGTGCTTGTTCAAATCATTAAAAAAAACATATATTGAAACAAAATACACTTGCCATAAAAACAAATAGACTAGTATAAATAGCGTATATTTTGTTTTATTACAATGATTTATAAACTTTTATCAATTGTTATATTTTTTTCTTAAGATCGGATCTTAAATGAAAAAGCTCGCTGAGAAACCAGAGGTTCTACGATGCCCCCGAGATCACTTTGACCGCCAGAATACGCGGCAATGTACCATCATTGTACACAAATTGTTTTATATTTCTCAAAGTAACTCTTATTTCGTTTTTATTTACATTTTTGTTAGTCGTCAACGCCGAGCCGAAATTATTGAAGATAAAAGTATCAAATATTAGGCAATACTTTAATTTTATAACGTAGAGATAATATCGATTTCAAAATTAAAATTCTAAAATTAAGAGCGTGGGTCTTGGAAATAAACGTTTGACACTATATTTGTAAAAAAATATGTGATTAATGATTTTTCGAACATTTACTCCTAAAATAAGGTCGGATTTTTTTCTATAGAAGTCTCTTTAGTTTTGAAGTTAAATAAATGAAATGCGGTTCATACTTGTCTCGCTTACAAATAATTATTCAAATTTTTTAACGATATATTAACTCTTATGGAGGTAAAATACGGGACAAAAGGTTTTAGGGCTGTCTCTTAGTTTAATATAGCTATTAATTTTGTTTTTAGAACTTGTGCTATAATTAACGAAAATAATGTTATATCGTTTTTTACGAAACAAAGTTTGCAGGAAGATTCTAAACCTCTGTATTAGATAGAAACATCAAAATTTATATTTAAATTACTAAAAACAATATTTTAATGTATCGTGTTCATCTCAAAGATCAAGGATATGAGTATAAAATGATTCTTTAAGATGTTTATTGGTGTTTTTGTACATATCGTAAACTAGCGGCCCGCCCTAGCTTCGCACGGGTACAATTTACAAAATGGTATATTATAATACTAGCTGTGCCCCCGGCTCCGCTCACGTGGACTACAGAATTATTGTTTAGGGGCCATCCATAAATTACGTCACACGTTTAGGGGCTGGGAGGGGGTCGACGAAGTGTGACATTGTGTGACAAGGGGGTGGGGAAGGGTCCCAAATTTTGTGACATCACATTTTTTCAAAATATAATATTTTATATCTAAGTACATTAGAACTTCTTTAAGTCGAAAACCTCCCAAACTCGAAAGAATGGACTTCTGTATCTCGAACATAGCAATGTTTTATTTAACAACTTTTACAACTCTTCACTCTCACACTTTGATCACCTTTGTTTGATTTGATGTCGATTTTATTGAAAAATAATTTAAATGGAAATTAAAATAATTTCCGAACACTGCTGTTTTAATTTCATAAATTTCTAATTATAAAATTGCAAAATATGTGACATCACACGGGGGGGGGGGGTCTCACACAAATGTGACCAGCTGTGACAAGGACGGGGGAGGGGTCAAAAAAATCATGAAATTCGTGTGACGTAATTTATGGATGGCCCCTTATTAAGATATCATTATGACACTTTTTTGTAGATATGAACCGAGTATCTTTTTTTTTAATAGTATTACGGCAAATAGACGGTACTATCCCTGACGGTGAGCACAGTAGAATACTAACACAACGGTGACCACCGAGAGATCGTAATCCATCGACGGTCGCTGTTGTCATACCAGCCTGCATTCATTTAACTGGATATGCACAGACTGATCCCGCAACGTGACACACAAAATCTAGTCACTATGACGGACTTTTCACCACATGGCTGGAGGTCGCGACCCAGTCGGGCAAGATAACCCTATCACCTCGCTATCGTCATTTCCTCGTTCGTTACTCAGCAGGAAGGAGTATTAAAATTATACAAAATCTATCGAGTAGTTTTTGCGTGATGCGCACACAACGGCAAACGTCAATCATTTTATTTATATAGATATTTGAAATTAGTATTTATTTCAAACTTTACAGGACAGAAAACCAGAAAAAATTCAAGAGACTCAGTAAAAGAGATAAATGTTCTGATTTTTTTATTAATAAAGTAGAATATTCCATATCTTATTGAAAATATAAAATTATGACTAAATATTATAATAAACATGAAATTTTAGAAATAGTTTTAATAATGCATAATATTTATTTAGGTATTCTGAGGTTAGACAATAAATGAATTTATGTTCTTTTGTAAATACCTACCTTATCCACGACACATATTACATGTGAAAGGAAAACTTTTTAGTGCTAGTAAAAATTAGTCTTAAAAAGTTAAAAGTAAATCACACTTATGTGTAAAAAAGTACAAAAATCCTGTTAGAGCCCACTACAAACCTTTACAAAATCTGCATAAACATAAACTTACCACTACGCTTGTATCCCCGAAGGGTTAGGCAAACGTGTACTAATGTACGGTACACCCACAGTTTGCCGTGTATGTTTTTAGGTCCCGTGTAATAAGGGGGCGAGCATATTGCCATTCATCGGACACAAAGCCAAACTGGGACTGGGACCCTAGTAACCCTGATAACCCCGGGAATTGAACCCAGGACCTCGAGCATAGCAATTGCTCTTCATGTTTTTTAGATAATATCTGTATGATTGTTAAACTGTGATATCGGTTAACATTTAATCTCCTAAGGACTAGACATAAAAATTCAAAATTCCCTTACTTATGTGCAACTGCTAAATTTTTGAACTGTATTATGTAATTTGAGATTTTTTAACAATATTGCGTGCCAGTTTAAATGCTTAAGTATCGTCTACTATTATCTATATTAAACTGTATTTTGATTCAAATTGTTTGCAAATAATATGGTCAATAAAAAATAAAAAATATTATTATTGTGTTTTTTATACTTGATTTTATTTGAAGTATTTATTTTACTGTCGCGGGTTTCATAACCAAACGACTGCGAAAAGAAAAAGATAGTGATAGTGTTTGTTACATATCTAGAGCCAAATTTTCTAACAATTCTGCAGGTGTTTAATACAATTTATACAACGGCCTTTTGAAGCTGAACAAAGGTAAGAGGATGTATATTAAATGTTTTTAAACTCTTGTGTAGTGTGTGTGGAGGAAATAACTATCGGTACTGTTATAACTGTATTAACTTTCCATTAACTTTTAATTTGAATTGATAAGTCTGTCTATTTTGCAATTTTTTCAGTATAGCTTGATGATAATTTTTGTGTATTAGGTATGGCTATGTCAATGAGGTAAACTATTTTGCTAATTTTGTCGTGCAATTTGATATCTGGCCTATTGCAGTAAATTGTTTGATCTGTTATTTTGGTTCTATCCCAATAGAGCTTGTAGTTATTGGAATCTAGTACGGTTTGTGAGGAATATTTGTAGTAAAGAACTTTTTCATTAATAAGACTGTATTTAATGGTTATGTATTGATGTATTATGGATGCAACTTGATCGTGTCGGTGCTTGTAGTCGGTTTGTGATATAGACCTACACGCCCCTGTTATGTGTTGAATCGTTTCAGAGCTACTGTGACAGTGACGACATAAATCTGTATCAGTCATATTTATTATAATATATTTCCTGTAATTTCTATTGTCTATGATTTGGTCTTGGATTGCAATCATAAAACCCTCCTTTTCAGGAAACAGCTCTCCACGCTGAAGCCAAACGTTCGATGCAAGTCTATCGATATTCGGGATGGACAAATTACAACGATGCCTGCCATGTAAAGATTTTTGCATCCAAGTAACCAGTTTCTGCTTATTGTCTATGATGATTTCATTACTTTGAGCTCCTTTGTCTTTTTAATTTAGTGTTGTGAATTTTGTGTCAGCTAGAGTTATTGCTTTATGTAGTGGAGATTGATGTGAACGATTTTGAAAGAAGGTACGTAAATTTGTAATTTGTTTATTGTGTAAATTTTTTATATCAATTAATCCTCTTCCTCCTCCATTTCTGGGTAGGGTAAGCCTTTCTGTACATGATCGTGGATGATGTTTTCTGTATTAGGTTAAAGACGTATTAATTGTCCGCTGCAGATTTTTAAGAGTACTTTGTGACCAGTTAATTATACCAAAAGTGTAAATTAATATAGGGATGGCGTATGTATTTATAGCTTTAACTGTATTCTTTGCGTTTAACTGTGTATTTAAATTTTTATGTAACCTTTGATGTATTTGTTGAGTCTGCTGATATCCGAGATATTTATATCCAGCTTCCAAATCTACAGGGTCAATTTGCTCACCGTTTACCAATTGATATGTGTTCTGCTCTATTTTCCCTCTATGTAACGATTGTATTTTGCATTTATCTATTCCAAATTCCATGTGTATATCTGATGAGAATGTATGTGTGATATCCGCTAGTTTATGTATTTGCTCTAGTGTACTAGCGTATAATTTAATGACATCCATATACGTTAAATGGGAAAGTGTATAAGAACTATGATCATAATGAATTTGAAAACCATATTTACTATTATTAAGCATATTGGAGAGAGGGTTAAGTACAAGGCAAAACCATAGCGGACTAAGTGAATCCCCTGAAATATTCCTCTACGAATCTGTACCGAGCGTGTTTCTATTGATTGATTACAATTTTGAAGTTTTAATATGGTTGATCAGTTAAGCATGCTCTGATTTTAAATATTATTTATATGGGTTGGTTTTGTAATGTTAAAGGATAAAGATTAACAAACTGTGTGGAACTGAATCGAAGGTTTTTTTTTAATTACGTAGGTACATAGTATGAATATTTCTTTTTTTTGTAAGAGCTTGTTTTGAGACCACTGCATCTATAGTGAGTTGTTCTTTATATCCCTGGCTGTTCCTTCGGCGTCCTTTTTGTTGTTCTGCTAAAATGTTATTAGATTCCGTATGTTTATAAATTATTTCAGTAATGCATGGAGTATTATTTGAGTGAAATTTGATATATTCATTATTTAACATAATTTTCCTCCATGTCCAGTTCGTTTTTTGCACTCTGTATACACATAAAGGCATACAAAAATCAATCAATTTTGCAATCTTTTTCACGAAAAGATAAGTTTATTTAATATCTTTAAATTTATAAACCGTTATTTTCCAGGAAATAATAATAACGCTTCATAGTAAGTCTGTTTAGTGTCATTAAAAAAAGTGATAATTGCGCAAAAACACAAAAAACGACATGTATCGTAGAAAACATGATAGAATAGATATTTTTACTTATTTAAATATTTAAAAATATGAAAAAAATAGCCCATTCTTAAATTTATTAATATACGTGCTTACAGAAAATATATAATATGTGATTTAAATAAAGCCACCTTAAAGCGCCATCTACGCATACTATTGGAAAATAAAAATACTTATATTTCCATTTAATGTTTTTACTGAAAATTATGTAAAGATAAAATAATTTGGTATCTTTTCAGTAAATGTTTTAAGTATATTTCAGAGTTGCATACACATACATTCCTTTTTATATGTACATAACCTAAACGCAATTTATAGACCATACAAATGTTCATATGTGTAAAAATGTATCCTAAATGTACCTTCAGACTATAAGCTACAATCATATTAAAATTCATGAAATTCGGTCCTGTAAGTTTTGCGTGATTGGTGTTAAAACATATCGACAGACAGACACACCGACAAAAATTTCAAAAACTATTGAAATGTGTTCTGTCCATGATTCTAAACCCCGCCCGTATTATTATTTCTCAAATATCTTCAATGTACAGATTTCGACTTTTTAATCTTTTATTATAAGTATTGATGTCATATAATGCATGATTTAGTTTTATCGGTTTAATATTTACAGTTCATAACTGCCTCATTAGCCTAATGGTCCTAAACGCGACTGCTATGTTGTTGTTGTAAAAAAATCTCTATAAAATATGTATTAAAAACCCCGTCGAATCCGAAGGTACCCCAAAGACATTACCAAAAAAATATCAAAATTTTATTTATTATGAAAATAAAAATATTATTGCGATTCAAAATTAACATATTTAGTTTTAGTTTCTCTAAAATTTAACAAATTTTAAAAACGTGATAGCCACGTCGCCAAACCCGGCGCGGCTCAGCGGTACCTACGTTTGATCGTATGGCGGGGCGGTACCCTGCGCCGCGCCGCGCCGCGCCGCGCCGCGCCGCGCCGCATGTATTTCCTCATTTAACTCATTTTTTTCTTTTTAACTTATAATCTGAGATAGATAACATAAACAGAATATAAACTCGATACCTAATATCACTTCCACGGATCCGACGGGGTTTTTAATACAAACTGTATATTAGTGAAAATAATATAAATTTCTATATATTTTCTATTCTATTTCTATAAAATTTTAAATAATTGAAATAGTAAGTAACCCGTCTATTAAAAAAGATCTTAGTCTTATAAGCATGTTATTGTTGACTTGTGAGGAGTCTCAACCAATATCTCAGACACTCAGGCCAGCTTCACTTACAAGCCAATGGCGTAGCTAGTCGAGAGCCGGGGGGCAAGTTGATTTATGGAGGATGGGAAAAGTATAAATTGTAGTTACAGTCAAAAGCACACGAAGCTTTACACTGGTAGCGCGAGTACACCAGTTGTAACTCCACAAGCTTGTAGTGGTTTATATGTGTGCCACTTAGAGCGGTCAATAAATAGACTCACGTTACGGAGTCTCGACGTTTCATTTATCTCGCCCAAAGCAGTTCCTAAATTGGTGGCCCACGTCGTGAGAAGAACTTTCGGCTGATATGAAGAGTGAAAATATTGGGTGGTGCTGGGCATTGAGTGAAGCAAATTTGCAAAAGAGAAAAATATTAGTGGATCGAGCGACTTAAAATGTATAATTATCCATCACCATCACAGTCGGTACCACAGCCCTTAACAGTCAGGAGATGCAGGGGATCAGAGCAGGTAAACCCTACAAGCATGACGCTAACCGCTATAGGCGTGTCCGTGAAATGACCTGAATTTTTGTCGGTATGCCGCGTTTATGGTTTGCACAGTTTGAGGCAGTTATGGCACCGCAAAAACAAAGGGAGGAAACCAAATTTAATTTGGTCATCTCGAAGCTGGGGAGAGAAGCGATTCAGCAAGTAAGTCACCACCAGAAAAGAACAAGTATGCTCACTGGACAAGAGGCTCGTGCAGATCTACAAGGAGAGTACAGAGGTTCACAGAAGCCTACACAACTTTCACAACTAAAGAAGGGCCTAAGCAGCGCTGCGTAGGTATTAGAGCAAATATTGATGAACCTTTGGCTATCCAGGATGCCATCCTCTCTCAGAGTGATCATAACAGTGTGCCAAGAGCAGTGACTAAACAAGCTAGGTGCCATGGCGGACAAGATAATCGATAACAGCAGTTCATACGAAATCGCAGCAGTGACGGACGGTATGGCACAAATGACACGAGGACGTGAAGTGGAAGTCAACTGAGCAGATGGGCGTTGGAGGTAGCGGCATTACGCAGCGAGGTGCAGAGGAGCGAGCTTTCAAAGAGTAGGGGCAGCAGGTTTGTAGGAGCAGGTCGGGTTCGGGTAGAAGAAGAACACCTAAAGATCAAGATTGGCTGTGCAAGTTCCACTACCAGTTCAGGAGCAGTGCAAAGCGCTGCGAGCAGTCATATGCCTGGCGTACGCGCAAGCATGGAAACTAGACGCAGTGCATTTGGATTCGATGGACGAATGTACTCCGGGACAGATATCAAAAAACCATCAATTGTTAGTTAGGGATGGGGCGTCTAGGCTTACTTTTTTAATAGATACAGAGGCCAATATATCGATTATTCCAAAATTGTGTAAAGAAACATATGTTTGCAAGTTGTGATTTTAAATTGCATGCCTCTAATAATAGTGTGATAAAAACGTACGGAATATGTTATTTACAAATAACTTTAGGTTTCAAAAGAGTTTTTAAATGATCTTTTAATGTGTGTGATGTTTAAACAACCGATAATAGGGGCTGATTCCTTAAGAAAATTTAAGCTGACGGTAAATTTATATAATAATGGCATAGTGTATAGTTTAATAAATATGCAGTGTATAATGTAATTATGTGTAATGTTATTATGAATATAATAATATGGTAACTGGCATAATAGGTCCCCAAGATACGGGAATATATGTACAATGTAATTTAGTTTAGTTTAAAAAAAAATATTATATTAACCCTCTAAAAATGGGTGTTTTGTTATAGGTATAGTATATATATACTTACATATGCATTTAGTAAAAAGCTGTTATTTTGGCATTACAAACAGACTCTTCAATTTTATTAATTGTATAGATATAAATTTCTTTAGGATTATTTTTGAAAAGTTGGTGACGCTGCCAACCTCATCATCTCGTGGCGCATTTTGCTGAGTAATAAACAATGGGTTGCGAACACCATGCCTATGGGGAAAAGAGTCGATTAAATGCGCGTCGCGTTTCGGGATCAGTCGGTGCATAATATGCAGTTTCTATTTACCTACGGTTGGTAGGTACCGGAATAACAGCGGTGTCCGTCGATGGTGTATTGATCTCTCGGTGGTCGCTACTGTTTTTGTATTTTACTATGCTTACCGCCAATCACAGGTCCCTCGCATTGCTGTCCCTTTATAAAAATAAAATCCTTTGCAATTCTTATAACATACAGGTTTGTATTTTCCTTATAAATCTGAACCTTTGAAGTATAAAGCCGTAAGTTACAATAAAACTAGTTTTAACTTACGCCCTTATGCTTCTAAAGTACAGCAATAATTAATACCTAATAAACTTAAATTTGCATAATGAATAAGTAAATGCGTGTATTAAACAGATTTTTCCACTGACCTTTGCACGTTTGTCAAAGCTTTATAAAATTATCAAGTTCTCTTATCAAACGTCTGATTAAACTTCTGTCTACAAAAATGATATATTTGCAAACATAGGTAAAAGTACATGTTAAATATTTAAAGTCTTTATAAGTACAAACATACATACAAATAATAAATCGCTATCAATGAATTATTGTATTCGGTACTTCATTTATAGTATTCTTTTCATGTTCTATTTTTTAATATAAACTTATTGTATTATGCTATAACAAGAGTGTTTATTTGAATAATAATGAAAATATTGGTAAATTTTTTGTCTATTTGTCTTCCTGCTGGGAAACCGTAACTATAAACTTATAGTACTGATCTTTGAAAACAATTAGTAAGTAAAAACAAGCAATAATTGCAAGTAAACAGAACGAACTAGTGTGACGTAGTTATTAATATAAGCTAAAAATCAGGTCAATATTTTTTTTTATTTGGTAAGGCACAAATACAGGTAAGAGATAAAAATATAACAATAACAACTTAACTCTAAATACCTCGTAAAATGTAATACCCTATGACATATGTGCACAACTTTCATTGTTAACAAGTACTGTTTATAGCAAATGTACGAAAGAAATATATTAAGTGTATTTTTAAATTTAGGAAGACGTGAAAAATATGTTGTGTTGTAAGTTAACTTCGTTTTATCGCCTACACATTCTATTAATGGTACTATTCTCCGATACATTATTGCTACAGGGGAGAACGTAGGTATTATATTTTGTACTATGTAATGTATAATGACCTCAAATTTAGCTTATTCCTAACATCTACATCACATAAATCACATTAGTTCGTTGAATTTGCTCTTTTTATTGAATTGTTTTCAAAAATGAGCAAGTTTACAGTTACCTACTTAGTCACAAATTGTCACTTACAATATGCGAAGCGAAGCGATGGCTACATGGTAGGGCGCTCGATGCAGAACCTTATGAGTAGGAATTAGTTTTTGCTGAAGTAGGTTTTTTATACATCAGCGAATGCTGATTTTTCAATTTGACATCAGCGGATGCGGATTACTTTAAATGCTTAATTACTTTAAAAATTTTGAAAATTGTAATGATCCCTATGAATTTACTATTAACTATGAATTTACTATTAAATTTACTTATTTGCTTTAGTATTCAATAAAAGATGTTTTAATAATTTTGGGCATATATTAACGTTAAAAAAATATTAAATTGTACATGAAGATACCCTTTGTAATCCAAAAGCCAAAATTAAAAAAAAAACTAAAAGGGTTGCGAATTTGGGAAATTTTAATAAAACCTAAATAGACCTATCAAATAGACCATAACGACCAGCGTAACACTTCCATCATCAGGATGTTTAGTCATCTGAGGTTTTGTATATCAAAAATATACAAATATACTTCTATTTTAAATATAAAATTATAGGCGTTTTCCCACACCTGAACTGTGATGTGATGATGTGGCCTAAGTTATCTATCACGCTCAGCTGAGTCAGCTAACTGGGAGGACTGGCTCTCAAGTATAGCTGCCGTACCACATATATTTAGGTGTTTGCGGAAAGATTTACTACTTGAGGGTTGTAGCTAGTCAGGCGGTTATCAGAAATTAACAATCAAATATTGCCTTAATTTAAGATGTTTTGAGTAACCTCTACTGTACTGACATTTATAAATTACTAGCGATCGCCCTAAGGTCGAACTTCGACCAGCGACTTTTTGATCATAGACTATTTTCTGTTTGACATTTGCAGTATTCATGAACCTAAACAATGAGTATTATCTACATCACTTGCTGTCACTTTTCGTTGAGTGACAATGTCAATATTTTGGAGGGCTAAGTGCAATGGCACTGGTTATGTTAGGATTTGTAGTATTAATTTATTTTATTTAATATATTAGTAACAGACATTATAAATAAATTTTAGCTTTCTGCACTCATCCATATAAACTTTAACCATGCCAAAATCTCAGTCTTCCGTGCACGCAATACGCTTAAAAGGTGTAGAAAGCTTTTGCTTTAGGTATTAATATATAGATTGTTATTGGAAATTTCCGTAGTTCGGGGACTTACCATAATATGTTGATTAAAATAGACTAAGTAATAAATTGTCTGTACTTATTCGAGCGCATAATTACTTTAGTGCACGATTATTAGATAAGATACAATCTTAATTTTACAGCAAAATGTAAACACAGCACGCATGACTGATGAATCACCAATTTGTTTCAAATTGACGCACGTGTTAATAATGCAGTCTTATTTATTTTCGTTCAGTTATGTAATAACTTAATAAAAATATATGAAACTCATGACGTCAACCTTGGTAGTATTTTGTCGGTTTAGGAACGGAATCCCCACCTATTTATTACTCTCAGCGACTATTGCAAATTACTAATAAGTATTGTTTCTTTTACTATGTAAGAAATATATATAGAAGAACTTACATCTTCAATTTATTATGGTCAACAACTTTGACAAATAAAAAATCTAATAAAAAAAAATCATTGGTCTTAAATGAAACACAGATATCCGCCGTCGCATTCCATTTATTGTATGAAAATAAAACATGTGAGATATTATTGATACAAGTGATGTTTTTACAAATATAAATCTTCTGAACAAGTGTATAACAATAGTTTCCAATAAACGGATTACAATAATTCAATATGTGGATTATTCATATTTTCATAACAACGAATGCGACCTATCCTCTAAATGAAAGACAATGAAGGTGAAATAGCGCCGCTATATTTCTTAAAAGATGTTCTTGTATGTATCCCTCGGATGAAGATGTTAAATATGCTGCTCGATTTGAAGGATGATCTGCTCAATAGAGATACAAACAATTCTTGCAGACTTATCTACATAGATTACGTAAAATATAAAATCATCAAAATATTATACATAGATCTCCCATAAGATTCGTTTACTTTACGCGCTACGCAGATGCGCGGTTTTGACAGTTTTCTATCGCTGGAGGCGGCGGAACCGTTGGATTTATTTAATTAAACCTTTAGCCTTGAAGAGGTCGCGCATGAGACCCTTGATATATCTGATCTCACGTTGCAAGGTCGGAACATTTATCCCCAAGCTCGGCGTGATGTTGACGCAATACCTGCTCTTCATTGAGAAGGACCTCCACCTCAGCTTTCTTTTTTTGACGATAACGGGTGGCTGCATTCTTATTTTGTTCCTTCTTACGAGAACGACGGTCGTCTACTGAGCGTGAATATGGCTTGGATCGAGATGGTGCCGACCATTCTTCATCCGTGGATGAAGACCGCGGTGATGACGGTGGTGATGAACGCGGTGTGCCGTTAGGGCTTCCTAGCTGCTGGGGAGAATCAAGCTGTGAAGCTCCATGGCGTACTAGTTCCTCCACCGCGTCAAGGTCGCATTGATATTCAACGGAAACCGGTTCCGTTACCGGTACAGTGACAGCCCAGTGATCCTGAGCAGCCACAAGAGGAACTACGGGCGCGAGTGAAGTACATTGTGCCTGTTGCGCGTAACTCAGCAGCAGCTGAGTAGCAGGACCCGGTGGGCTCTGCGGCGGTGTTAAATGTGTCAGTTCAACGGCGCCATATACAGTCTCAAACTCACGCAATAGTACTTCAGTGGTCTGAGGAGCAGAATATGAAATCGACGACTGTGGCACGGCTACCGGGGGTGTTGGCTCCACGCGCTCCGGAATGTTATCGAAAATTGGAAGTTCCACCTTTTCCTCCAACCAATTGGAGAAAATGTTTTCTGTGAAAAAAGATAAACACATGAATTTAATCAAATCTAAAGTTCCACCTTTTCCTCCAACAAATTGGGGAAAAAATCATGAATTTTAATAAATTCCTAGAGTTAATTACAATTACAATAAACAAATTGAACCATCTGCCGATGAATATCACCAACGGTTGCCGTTGTTTGTGTACTGTACCGTACTTACCATCAGGTACTGTACAGTCATTTTGCAGAGCTAGTAAAAAAAATGTTTGACAGTTCATAAAAGTTCATAGATCTTACGTAGGCATTGCTTGTAATCAATATTAACTCAACCATAGCTCCACCTATCGCGTTCAGGGATAGTAAAAACTATCTCCATGAAAATCAGTTTGAACAACGTCTGCTGGGCGGCAAACTAGTATAATGAATATTAATATTCTTCAAACGAGCTCGAATTCACAAAGAAAATACGAACTTGTTGATATAACAATACCATTTTATAAATATATCCCACTAATTGGCATAGGTCTCTTCTTCCTGGGAAAAGGCATCAGCTTAAATACCACGTCAGTTAACATTATACTGGTTTTTAATATTCAATTTATTTTGATACTTGTTAAGTTATTTTGTTTTAAAAAAGAGCCATGAAGCAAACTAATATAAAAAATAGCCTTTGTCCTCTACATCTGTTCCGTGTTTGAGGCCAATATAACTACTTTTATAAATAAGAATTTGTTGAAATCGTTATCTCTATTATACGTTAGCGTGTTTGGAAATTTCCTTGAACGAACGTAATGACCATATTATTATAAACAGAATTATAAATTAAAATTTTCCTATCTTTAAATGTTACTCCTACTCACTTTGTAATGACGCTGATAAAAACAAAACCTAGGTAATTGCCCTCCCTGAACTAAATAAACAATATCATGCTGCACGCAACTTCTGCAACCTCGCGTATCTTTACATTTTCATCTCAACAAATTAAAACCATACAAATAGAATAGTGTACATTTAAAAAAGTAACCTTGTCTTCAGCTTGTCTTCTTATATCAGCATGAATTTTATAACTTTTGGCAATTTTTTATATTATGAGTAACTAATGTTAATAGGTGAATTTATCGAAAAAAGCAGATAGGCTACTCTACTACGAGTACCTTCTCGTGACCTCAATTTACAGTGCACTTGCGTTGATAGTCAAACGGAGCAAACAATAAAGAATACAATTTACGTTATATCAGTTCAGTTATTTATAAAATATATCTGTTATTCCAGACGTTCTAATTTTAAATTTAAAAAAAGGATATATTTTATTTATTGTTAAACCGTTTATTATGCTTGCTGTTTATGTTGTTAATCAAAGAAAAATATCTGTCACGTAGCGGACTGCAACACCCTGACCCGAGATAAACCTTCACAATCTAAGTTCGGTGGCACCGCGTCCTCGGTAGCAAATCGACAGATAACCACAGAGTCCGAACGTTTAAATATCAATATAGTCATTTATGTCTCATATAAAATGATTTCGCTAGGTTCGCTAGAGTCAATGACTGTCCAGATAGATCAGAGTAATTCCGGATTTAAAAAAAACAATAACCGGTATTTGTTTAAATATTAATTTATCATTAACATCATCAAAGATTCATTCAAAAAAATTTACATACGACGTATCTGATTTAAGAATAATTACACTGTATACTAAGTAAAGTCAACTATAAAACTCGTATATGACTATCGCTTCGTTTTTAACGAAAAAGATAACAATGTAAGAAGCAATCAAAGAATGTTGGTTACACCAAGGTAATGAAAGTAAAATAACTATTTGTTCACGTACTCGACACGCGTCAGTCAATATCGTCGCTATTTATCCTCCATTCGGAAAGTACTTCGGCAAGTTGTTTCATTACTATCTGTATCAATATGTTGGAATGGAACAAGTGGTTGCTTTAATTATTATTGGGCGAACACCAACCGAGGTCACCTTGTGTTCCAACTGGTTTACTCGAATGCGTGGTACAAGATAAGAATTACTGATATTTTTTTACCGTAAAATGAACGTGGCAAAGGTATCTTAATAAATTGTATACATTTTCCAGGTCTATAATGTACAATTAACTCCTTAGGTGTGCAAGCTAATGTAATAGTTACTTCTCTAAAAGTGAGTCTGAACATGAAGCATCAAGCGAAACCTACCAACATATATATTTATCAAGTTCTCGAAAGAGGTCAGAAATAATATTATACATATAGGTACATCATTGCAACACTATCTATAACGAGGACTATATAGAAATCCAAATATAAAGTTGAAAAAAAGATACAGGCCAAGATTTGTTTGGCACTTTGGTACAGGGCGAACCCACAAGTCCAAGCTAGTTAAATTATATCCGCATTGTGATTGTGTAATGCATGAAAATAATGTTGATGGCATAGTTTCTCTCGTCAGTAGCACAGACGAGGTGTGTTAATATTGTTCGCGTTTCTCTCGTTACTTGTACCACAGACAAGGCGAGCTATGCCGCTACATTAATGCAAGAGAGCTGGCCGCGGCGCAAATACGATAAATGATAAACATGCATAATGGATGCAACGCCTGCAACCGGCTCTATAAATTTATTAAATATTAACCGTTGAATAAATATGGATAACTACCTAAGCCAAACAATAAATTATCATAACAACTATTCACTAAAACTTTTTATAGAATACCTTATTATTCAGTTTAATAAAAACAAAGGTTAACTATTTTATATAATTCAGCACAACAACAAACAAGTTTTAGGAATTGTGTAGAAGATTTTTTGAAGTAAATAGTCATTAGCATATATCTTGATATAAACAGGCTGTGCTTATGCAACATCTAGTAAATAGAAGACATTTGAGAACCAATGTAATATAGAAAACAACTATGTAGGTACAATGTGACCAAGCCAACTTGACGAACGAGTGGAATTATTTTAAATACAAGTAAAATAATAACAAAAATCTATTATCGGATCTTAAATTAGTGACAGTTCATAAAATTAAATTAGATGAACGTATAATATGCTTCATAAATATAAAGACGCATTTGTTTTGTTTTCAATACGTAAATAAAACTAGTGACGTCACATTTGTCAGTCGTCGACAAGGCTTGCCATTTTAATGTAAAGTTTTGATAAACAAAATACTGGTTGGGCAGTATAGTTCAAGTCAAATGGTTATTATAATAACAAACAAAAGATACTACAAAATATTAAAACAGCCTTGAAAATTTTAACTTTCCGCTAGACTGCAATCACTCAAGAATTTTTATTGCAATTTAAGTAAAAATTTAGGACTAGATGGAAACACGTACCTAAATACAAATCTGCGAGAGCCATTACAAATCCAAATATATTCTAATAAACAACACAACGTAATTGAAAAAGTCTCGATATCCTTATTTCTAGTGTTGATAATAACTTTATACGAGATTATATGGGCAATAGTATAATCTGAAGTCCTCGTGCTTTGAGCGATGGTTGTCGTTGACGGTTCAGATCGGCCGAGGGAACCTAACGTCTTTTGACAAGTTTTTGTGAGTTGAAGACTATTTCCTTGTTCCAGATGCAGCGATAATGGCACTTCATTCTAACGGAATCCAGGGGCATCGACGTTGCCAGACATAAGTTACGATGAGAGCGCGAACGCTCGTAATACTCTTTACGGATCGAATTTATTGTCACGGGTTTATGTTCTGAAAAGATCACCCAACAAACGCGACACGACGCGGCGTAATTTGTCACTGAGAGCGCGTCGTTTGCGCGCGGTATCAAACGGAGACCTCTGCGTCTTTCCCCACTACCATTCCCAACTCCCTAACACTTGGTAATAATATTATGTTGCAACAGAAAGTGCCACAGTATAAGCACGAGACATTCACACAACTACACAATTATATTACATTGTAATTGAATCGTTACAATATTTCAATATTAATGTTATTATTAATACTTGACGGAGTAATACCAGTTACACATAAAACAATGTTTTTCCCATAAATAAAAAATACCTATATTTCCCTTGACAAATTATCTCTACTTATATGATTCACAACATAAACGATCTCGAGTCAAGTTATCAACACTCTGTATACAGGATGGAAGCGTTAAGTAGTAAATCTAATTATTCCTATTATAAAATAATTAAATACAAAAAAAGAAAAAATCATATGTAAACTAGGTCGCGTGGTTATTTAAATTACAAATTCATTACTTATTAAAATAGATAACATGTTAACATTTTTTATTTATCCTGTTTGACTTTTTTGTATAACGCTAAAAAAAGTATTAGACATTGGAATTACGTTTGCAAATGATTTGAAAATAAATTTCAAAGTAATACAGATAAACTTCAATAAAATAATAAACACAATTGTTGTATAAAAAATAAAATATGTATTCACACTAGATGTTCATGAAATGTTTCATACAGTAAGATTAGTTGAGTTGTTTTTTATGCAATTTGATAGGATATAGAAATGATCTGTACAACCTTAACAAGCAATAAAATATATTAAAACAAATTATGTAAAGATAAAATTAATAATTGTAAATAATTACTGCGTAATAAACGCGTGCGGAACCATAGGCACAGCTATTGTACCTAGTCATTTTTAACATAGGTATCTCATATCATAAATGTTTTATTCGTATCGTACACATTTTGTTGTATTAAAGTTGTTAATATTGTTAAGTTACGTGCATGTGGATAAATAAAAATGCTGTTGAAGGAAAAAGATTTCTTTGTGGAAGATAATATAATATAATAATATCTGGTACAAATTCGCGATGGCTCTCTTACGGCAGGTTCACTTCTACACAATCAATGTTCATTACTCGCACAAGTAGCCAGTTGCATAAATTCTACTATCGCTTGTCCGTATCGCTATGTATGTCACTAAACTCAGAACGATCTTATTATGAATAAATTCTCGTTTAAAAGGCGGTGGAACCTGCTAGATAAATATTAAATCGAGCGACATAAATAAAAGCAAAACGTACAATTAAAAAACAAAGAAGGATCAACGTCATTGATCAATGTCAGTCTTCTAAAGCTGATTCTAGATTTTTCTTCACTTCGACAGTAAGGCTCAAAAGTATTTTCTACGTCATAACACGCATAACGTCGCATAATTATGATCCCATACTGTAGATTACACATATATTTATTTTTATAGTTAATGTGTATAACAATTAAATCAAAGACAGACACGCTTATTTGAAGCGTGAAGTCAAAAATTCATCACAATTGATTTATCGTTTTAAAATATAAAGCTATCTTGTTTGAGATAAATCTCAATCCAACGCTTTGAAGTAATATGTTTAAGCACATTTAAACAATTCATTTGGGATTTGCAGAACGTTCATGCATTAAGACCAACTTCGCAGAAATTTTTAAGCCACATAATGTCATAAACTATTCTAGTGGTCACTGACGCGCACGTCACGATCATGATATCTATATGATTTATGTACGTAATATAGTAATAGTACCGTTATTTAGAAGGGCCACATATCTATTATATTAAACATCTGAGGGCCTAGCTAAGTTGCCTTTCTACAATCGTTAATGCTAACGACAACGAAAAAAATGTATGAAATTGACATACCTGCTCACGTACTTTATCGTTGAGATATTGTCAACTCCATACATTTTTTCATTTGCGTTAGCGTTAACATTTGTTACCAGTTTAATAGATTCAAGGAAAGTAGGTACTATAACTGTTAAATACAAATTATAATAAGAAATGACTTAATGAGTGCTTTATAAATTATACTGTAATTTCAATTTCAATGGCAATAAAATGCAACTGAAGTCAACAAATAATATTAACAACAATTTCAAACTAAAATTAATCTATGCAATTTCACAAGTGCCAAATACAAGAAAAAGAATATTAACAATTACGTAGTGTTTATAATATATAGTCATTTTCACTATCGATCAATCGATTGTCAGGCTTAAACTATCGATAATGCAAATATGGCTTATTCTAACACATATAATACATAAATCACGCTTCTCTCCATGTTATTCTTCTTTCATTCATCCTCTCTACATGCTCAAACCATCTAAGCATCCCTATCATTATCTACATCTTCTTTCAAACCAGAAATTTCTCTTATCACACTACTTCTTATCCTGTCACTCAATTTTACTCCATAGGCCATGGACGCTTGTAATACCATAGATATCACAAAAGTGTTGCCGACCTTGACCACCCTACCCCAAGCAGTTCTGGGAACCCTACACACCACAGGAACACAAAATAAGGTTGCTTAGCTGTGATCTTCTATAGAGTGAAGATAATCCATCAGTCGGGCTGCCCCAAGTAGAGAGAAAACTCCAAAGAAATTTATCTGTGCTATATATACCAACCACTATTTCGTGTTTCGCCCGTACGACCGTTTTTTGGAGAAGCCATTTGCAACACGCGAATGACCTTTTTCCTGTTATCGTCACTCGGCCTCCTTGATATTAGATACAGTATTAAGAAACAATCGATATAGTAACGGTCAGATCTCCGCGTAACGGATACTATTACATGTCCTAGTAAATTATATTGCTCATAATTTAATTAATAAGACAACAAATAAAATTAACTGGATCGCATCTGTAAACAGAGATTAAATAAAATACGTTGATTCAAAAATATTATATACTAGCTGTGCCCCACGGTTTCACCCGTGTTAATTTTATCCGAAAACACAGCGCCGCCAAAGCACCCATGTAGTATCTATCATAATTGTTCTTTCCCACAAGTACAAATTATTTTAATTTTTCATTATCTCCTAAACTATGCGTCCAAATAGCATACTCTAGTGAGCAAAATTTAACTTCATAAAATTGTCTTTATGATGAAAGTAACCTTTGTTAGTAAGGATTAAAATGCCATGTCTAAAAATAATGATTATAAATAACATTTTAATTTTAAATAAATCTTTGTCACATAATACCTTATTGTGGCTTATGTATAAGAGATAGGACATACGCTATCGCTGACTTTTTTTAGATATAAATAAAATAAACAATATTTTTGTAGAACATTGTATTTCCGTAGCATTAACAATTACGTAAGCGCACGCGAATAAAGCAGTCCGGGATTCCGACTAACGTAACAAAAATCTTTATTATTTAAGGATAGCTGAGAGTTGTAGCCTTCTGTCGTGAGTCTGGCTATCATATACAAAACGAATTTTTTGAATCCGACTGGTAGTTTCAGAGTGGGTGTACTTAGTAATATGTGGCACTAGCTCTAGTAATGAAGTAATTTTATGTATTTGAACAAAACAGTAAACACAATCTTTTTCATATTTCGGTTTGAATAACAATAATGATCTCTTCAGCTATGGACCTCCAAGTTAAATGCCAGAATACACCTATTTATTGTGGAAGGCGATTTTGAACCCGCTTTCTAGTTTAAAAAAAAATCACAATAGGTGATTGTGGACAAAACGTTAGTTTAAAATTTCGATAACAAAATAAAACTTGTTTCGAGTTAGATGCCTTTTCACCGTAATAAATAAAACGGTACTAAATAAAATGTTAATTTCTCTATGCATTAAATTCTCATAGCACAAAAAGGCATCTTCTATGTCGCAAAACGTATAATGATGGTTCAAAAGTAGCGTGTCCAGACATCGCGTCAATCGACGGGAGTTAGAATCCCTGCAATGAGCCTGAGCTTTCGGGGAAAGAAAACATCGTGATGAAACAATAGCAAGGTGGTAGGGCTTTCTCTAAAGCCCGCCTGGCTAGCTACCACCCTCAACTTGAAAATCTGTCGCCAAGCACTAACTGGTGTGTTCCGTCAGCTGCACTTAAGGGCCATTCTTTCACTAGGTTTGGGCCACAACGTCACTTAAGATCAGGTGAGACTGTGGCCACAACACTTAACCTATACAAAAAAACATCAAAAAATTGATACGTCGACATATTATCAAATGCTCAAATTAGGCATGAACATATTGATAAAAATTAAGCACGTGTAGGTTAACGAGTATCACGTTGTATATGGTATGTCTCGAAAGACATTGAAAAGATAACAAATACGTAAATTAACATATTTTAAAAGATTACTCAACAAGAAAACCGCGATGAAGCTGCGCAGTGATTTTGAAGTTACTATTAATTCATATCACTCGCGTAACCAGAATAAATATATGTAAAAACTCTCCTATTCATTGCCAATCTGAAATCGAAAATCTCGTATACAATTTTTAATATATTTTTTGCTACAATTGTAGTGGCAAAAGCATTATTAGCCAATACCAATGTTATATTGATTCTATTTAGAATATTCTCCAAAGATCGTTTCAAGACATCAACTGTACTAGAGATAGACGTGTCTTTATAGATTTCGTTTTTTACATACCCCCAGAGAAATAGTCTAAGGGAGTTAGATCCGATGGCTTCGCTGACCATTGTACTGGAAATGCGTTGTAATACAATTTTTTCCTTTACTACATGGCTATTATGGGCTGGGGCTCCATCTTGAAAGAATTAATTCGTCGGTTTGGGCCAAAGGCAAATTATATTATCGAGCTCTTCAAAAGTTCAATTAAAATTTCGATATATTCAAAAGAGGTTGACGTTCCTTCATATTTTTTATTTTTAATATTCTGACCTCCAAAATACCACACCAACAATAATAATGGTCTTTTTTTCGATTATACATACCATTATAGGAAAAATTCGTTTCGTCAGAAAATAAAACAATGGATAAAAAATGTCTATTCGTTGTTGATTTTCTGATTTAACCAATTGCAAAAATGAAGACCTCTTAAATTATTATCTCCTGGATGTAGCTTTTGCATTATGCCTCCGAAACGGTAGCATTTATAATTGTATATTTTTTTTAGAACGTTACATATCGTAGCTGGAGACACTTAAAAGTATTCAGCTGCATTGCGGGTGGAATTAGTGGGGAAAGACTCAAAATAAGTTACTATAGCAATTTCTAAATCTTCATTGCAAATACGTGGCTTTATAAGTTTACTTTCGATATACCTACCTCCTTTTTTAAGGTTATTAACTATAGGAGACGTTTAATAGTGGAAAAACACGTTGAGGATATTTCTTTCTGTACCATAACAAAGCGCGAGTGACACTTCTTCCATTGATAAAATATGCCTCCATTACATCAAATCATAAAACATAAATCAAAACATAAACCATGTTCAAGTCACAGAATTCAAATATTACTTTTTTGAAATTATTCAACAAAATACAAAACAGTGCGCAAAACATTTATCAGCGTGAAGATGACTGCGCTGCAGGTGTGTAATTAAATTATTGAAATAAAACTGAGCGTAATTTTGAACAAGGTACGAGTAATATACAAAGACATTGCTTTAAGTTTATTAAAATCCAGCATTTTAATTATGTTCGCCGTATGTCATTACTTCGAAAATTTGATTCTTATTCGCGACACTATCAAATGTTAATACAGTGTGTTTTATTTTTCCAAAATCAACGGTTTCGTTTCCTGGTTACGAATATTAATTTCAAATCAAATTATGCAGTTTTAGTTTTCATGAAAATCGGACACGAGACTCCTTCATGTACTTTTCGCTATTCCTCGTAGTTTAGTATTTGGCCATCCACAACCACTTGAAAAAATTCACACTATATATCTTCTCCATAGTACAAATTACTTCTCTGCCAAGTTTCGGTATTGATTTGATAATTCAGCCGTGTAGCATAACAAGCAAATTCACTGTCGCATATCGCCTCCTGATTCCATTCATACTCTCATTATGGATTAATTCTCTAAAACCCCAGCTACTTTTCTCATTATAAAAAATAAATATACACCTACCTGTGAATAAACGAAATAAACAGTAACATACCTTGTTTACATGTGTTGTCTAGCTGCTGCAGAAGATCGTTAGCGAGTTCAGTACGGTTTGGTTTGATCTCAGGTGGTGAAGCTGGATACAGGCTGGCTGACTGTTCGTCGTGCAGTAATAATCTGCTGTATTCGATCTTCGGTGCAGCGCTCGGGAAATGTTTTAAGCAGATCTGTTGACAATATATATATAATTATATCAATTATAATATTAAGATGATATGTTTTCAATGATATTTATTTTATTTTCTGGTTTGATTTGATACACATATTGAACTAATTAAACTACAAACAAAAAGTAATTAATTGATATTTCGTTTTAAGCTACAGAAAAAGATTCAAATATATTTCTTACAATATTTTATTAACATTAATTAACTATAATTAAAGAAATACATTCAAATAATTTTTTCCTATCAATAAAAACCAAAAAGCTTTACGATTAAGTTCATATTTGAGACCTTAAAATTTTTTAACAGATTAAATTAATAATGCTTACTGTGCAAGAGTGACAATTGAAATTCTCTACACAAATCACACATTCCTTTATTTTTATAACAACACATTTCTATAGATCTCTAATAATTATAAAACACTTCAATTTAATATAATTAACGCAATATGCGTGATCAAAGAAGCTTCAAGGTAAGGAGCTTAGATAAGTAATGTACAAAATACAGCAAGAGGAGTCAAGACGTCAATATATATATGAACGATATCTGTCGCACGATATTACGTCAAAGTAACGCCCAGATGTCGTGATGCTTTAAATCTTACGAGATAAAAGCCACACACAATCATTTCTTCAATTAAATTTTGTGATAATTTTTTTATACCATTATTCTAATTACAACCATTTTTTATGCATCTAATGCATGTTATTTTTAGAATACTCAAGTTAAGGCAGTTATATTACGAATCTAAATGTTTCGCCCCAACTTCGTACGGGTGCAATTTACAAAGTGGTGTAATTTATGCTTAAAAAGTATGTTCCATTGATTTAAGAGTTTATCGCTTTGGTGTTGATTCTTCACAACTTCATATTTACGAAAAGTGCGCTTAGCTCGCGACGCGCAAAATATGGCCGATAGGTAGGCCGCGGCGCGGGTTGTAGCCGCGGTGCCGAGTACCGGCCAACCGTGTCGCTGCAAATGATTTCTTTGTTTGCTCATAATTTTGAATACGTGATATCTTCTATGGTACTAATTTAAATGGCATAACGTGAAGGACAATTTTAATCTACATTAAATTCCAAAGCAAACTATTAGGATAAGGATTAATAATGAATTGAAGAACTGAACTGAATTCAAGATATATTGCCATCGCAGACTTTTTTGTAGGGTTTTTGGAAGAATTACAATTTTCTTTAGTACATTATTTTGATGTAACTTTTAAAGTATAGCCAGCGTAAGCTATTTAAGTGCTCGAAAACGGGCTTGATTACAAAACATTGGATTTTCTCTACTATAAAATATACTATTGTTTATACAAACCTTCCGTATAAATTTATTTAAATGACATTGAAAACCGTATAAAAATCTTGTTGCGTGATTTAAATGAATTAAGCGGATAAACAGACAGACGCGGGTAGCAACATTATTTATACTATGTATTTATTATTATTAACACTTTAAACTAAAGTTTAAAAATAGGGGTTTAAATATGAAATTGTCGTTTTATATAGAAAAGATCAAACATTTTATTTTTGTAAAAAAAAAATTACATTTAATAAGCCGTAGTGCTGGCAATTACTGTCCATGAACTTTTATCATTTTACAGGAAGTTCACTGGTGCTTCTGCTATAGAAATCCTTAAGATTTACTCTTTAAATTAGATGGAGGCCAAACTATTTATTTGCTATTCAAAACTTAGATAGTAGTAAGTTATTTATTTAATAACCCTCAAATATTTGTTTTATTTTAATTTAAAACTCACTTTAAACTAACCTTACCTAATTATCCTAATTCAAACCAAAGTCATGTTCATATCAAATTAATAACCTGTACTTTTTAAAATGATTCAGTTATTTAACCTACTTTGATCAATAGCAACCTTTATGGCTCGATTATCATTCATATTTTACGTCTGATTGTCATCGTCTTTAGTAATAGCATTATTATAAAATATTTCATCAAAATGTTTACCCACTAAATGTTTCAGTCTCAGTAGATTATTTCAAAGTATAATTTAAATAAATTTTGTTTTGAAGTTTGTAACAGATTAACTTTACGTCAAAGCATATCACAATAACAAGATTTAACAAAAACATGACCTAGAAAGAATTTACGCTTATTGTAACAAACATTTAACTTCAATTATAATTGTCAATGCGACTATGTATATCATGACGCAGTAAAAATAATAATTAAAGTTATGTATATTTTATTTGTATAAACATACTAATAAGTATGATATCGAGTTACATGTATTTTATGTATCACTGTTTCCTTATAAATATTGATTAGCTATGTAATATTTTCTGTAGTTTGTTAAATAATATTAGATACTAATTACCAAAACAACTGGTGTCTTGGAATGCAGATTTTTAATAATATTTCTGTATAAATTTCTGTTTACGAAATGATAAAGAAAAACTTAAAATACTAACTACTTTTACAAAATACTAATACTAAATAAATCAAAGTAAAATAATCTTCAAGCTAACTATAAAAAAACTCTTATTATCATTGTTCTTAAATGAACAGAGTTTTTAAACAAAGGCTTATGTACCTAAGTTACTGCATCTCTTGACAAACAAGATGTTATAAAATTAAATGTCAAAACATATTTTCATTGGATACAAGATAAATAGTGGAAAATAGCCAACAAGAGATATGCAATTGAAAACATGAACAGAGGCCAGTAAAGCGACACAAATATGTTTTTAGAAGAAGCTGCCTGACGTCATTCTTTATCACAAATAACAACCAGTCACTAGCCGAGCAAGTGATTACAAGACACACCCACGTTACCAGCCTAGCAACTAATCGAGAAAAATATCATTTTATTTACATTTTACCTTATCATGTTAAATAATAACATTAACATCAAACTTATCGTAAAGAAATACAACACTCATGGGTACATAATGTAGGTTGCCAGATGTTTCTTTAAATTTCTGAACGTGTTTATTTACACACAATTCAATTAATTTTGAATAGATACCAAAACATTTTAAGTTTTGCGATTTAGTTACCTACTAGGGTTTTGTGGTCGAGAATTCTCGAAGCCAGAATTCCCGGGAAATCTGGCATTACTCAAACCAAGAAAAGTGTCGAGAAATAGAGAATTCCCACTCGAGAATAGGGACGAATAGGTTAACGATTTCCCTTTTCGATCTCGATTTATTACTCTCATCCCGTGATTTAAGCATAATAAGCTAATCTACTTTGTAGATTTTCCTAGTTTTTTTAATGTACCTAGGTATACATAATCTTTTTTTTTGTCGCTTTCTGCGTATGTAGGCAATTTTAACAATGTCAAGTGTGACAAATACACGTTATAGAATTTAGTTGCTAAATGTTCCGTAAACTGTAGAATAACCAATAAAGAGGATACATTAACACAACATAAAACAGTCACAAATATATACATAATACTTGTTAAGAGAACTGCAGGGATAATATAAAACTACATATGTTAAACATATAAATAAAAAGCAGAACTATAATCTATACTATAGACACGAACAAAATAAACATTACAATTTTATATTATTACGATAAATAAAGACACTAAATATTTCAATAAAAGTGGTTACACATTAAAAGACAGATACTCAAAATAGGTAGATTCTTTAGTTGATTTTGAAGGTAGTTCCTGTTCTATTTGTTCATAGTTTTTTTTTTTACATTTAATTAGAAAACTGTGTTATTTTTTTACCTACCTCAGGATAATCAAAGGTTTTGTTAAAAAAAAAACATTTGCAAGTTATAACAACAATACTTAATAATAAACATTATATATTTATTGATATTGATAACTATTATTAATAGGCGATATTTTTTGCATTTCATCATAAATTTTTAAAAGTTTCTGAAATTTCTTGAAAATTCGAGAATTACAGAGTGACAATATTCTATGAAAAAGTATAGTACCGAATTTTAAATTTAATAAAAACTACAAATTAAAAACTTTTTATTGAATGCAGTATCGTGATTTTTATAAGAAAGTATTTATTTAGTAAAGATCTATAAATTACTATTACTAAAAAACGTCGGTTAAAAACGTGTTTTAATTTATGTTTAATTTTTTATTTATACAAGCAAGTATACAACAATTATATCGTTTAGAAAAAATCGTTTAGCATTGTTAATTTAGAATCTAGTATTACACAAAACAACAATCACGTTAATCGGCAAAGCGTGAAAACACTTGTGACTTGCGACTAGCGTTCGACCGACTTGATCCGAAATCCTTGTACGTACGCGTGTATTTTACCGCCGTTATCGCTCATTGTATGGAGCTGACTTTCTGTAGCTATATCTATTTTGTGGTAATAATGTACAATTGTCTATTTACTATTTCGGCATAGTGGCAGCTGTAGTGTGACAAGGGCTCATACGGTTCGAAATAAATAAAAGAATATATTTTCAAAGTTTTAAGCCTCTATCTTATTTAAGTTTTCTATATGAATAACATAGGGGTTTAGGCATTTCATAATTCCGTACTAAGATCGTAAATAAGTTGACAAGTTGTTATATTATTTATCTGGAAGATAATCTTATTTAATATCTACTTTATATTATTCATCATAAGTTCATTTGATTTACCTTATTATTGTTTTGGTGTACCTATTCTTTTATTTCCAGGATACCAATTAATGATAGGTTTATGTATTGATGCGTTTAGATAATTTATAACTTGATAATTTTGGTTTAATAACAGCTTTGTTAATATTTTAGGTTCGTATTGTTTACATTGCAATATTATGACAATCTCTGTCATTGATAATTCTTTGATAGTAATAGAGCATGCGCGATTAGGAGTTTCTCAGGTATAGACAAATATTCTATCCAGGTTCTAGTTTAGCAAAATAAATCTATGATTAGATTTATTTTTAATTTTTAAAATAAGAAAAGTCTAGTAAGATGAAATTTTGAATTCAAACGAAAACAAAAGAGAAAATTAGAACAGAGAGGATGACAGATTCTTCAGGATGGATCTGATCATGTTTTATTCATTGTACGGCAGACCTTTGAATCGTAGTAACGTTTATATAATATTTATCAAATGTTTTAATAGAAACCAAATTATTGTACAACAGACCTGGGAGTCGAAAAGATAGTTTATTTTATAACATATTTATAATTTTAATATTAATATGGGTGAAATACCCTTTGTCAAAACGACAAATACTTACTGAACATTGAAAGAACACTACCCGGGAAAGTATCAACTGGGTTTTGTATTTATAATACAAATAATAACTTTTCCTTTTACATATGAGGAAATCTCAATAGATAAGATATTTGGTGCTGCGTCGTCTGCTTGAGCAGTGTATCCTGATACGGCCTACACCGTGCTGACTTTTATTCTAGATCCTAGGCAAGGATCTCTACGCTGAGCTGTCGGAACAGGAAGAACGTCTCGGTTATGGACTTTTAAATTGTGTAATAATAAATTGTAAAACCCATATTATTTGAAAATTGTAAGGTATGCTGGAAAATTATACATAACTATCCTAAATTAAATTATAATCATAATAAAGTCGAAAATTAATACTTTTCAGAGCGGCCATTTTAAAATTTACAATTGGACGGTAAGTCGTACTTAAAAAAAAATCAGAAGTGCGGTGTAGCAAAAATAATTTAGCCTATGGTCTTACTCATAATTCACCACATAAATTAGGCAACCCAGATGCCAATTTTGAATTATTTTGAAACTTGATGCAACGACTTGTCAACGTATTCTCTCGTTTGGTAAGTGATTGAACATTTTATTTAGGCAAAATTGTAAAAAAAATTTTTTAGCATAAATTAAATCTATCTAAATAAAAGTCAAAATGGCGATATTTACATGTTTTTTAAATATTATCAATACAGTTTAGCTTTTACTTTGTAAGGCAACTTAATAATAATGAAATGTGGAATAAATAAAATACATTATATATAAATCAAATTAAACCCTTCTACCAATCTACTGTCTACCTCCTACACGCGTGTGGGATAGATACAAGACCCATACTATTATCAGTTTAGATGTTTATAACATGATTTAAGAAAATGCATAAAAGGAATAAATAAACAACTAAATAAATATGCCAAGGCAATTTCAAGGCAAGTTATAACTACTATAAGATACATATTTAATCATAATTGATATTCTGGGTTATTTGTATTAGAGCAATGAAAATTTAGCGCAATCAGAAGCACAATATGTCAAGTGAACAGTTGACCCAAGCCCCCGGTTATCGAACACTTGATGTGTTCGTGGGGGGTTACATATCAACAGTTATAACGCCAATATTACGTTATAATATGCACAAACATATTATATACCTAAGTATATACACATAGATATAATATTATATTTAATTATTTAAGTATTACCTAATAAAAATAAGCAGAGATACAACTTACATTAATGAAATGATCCACCAAACTAAAACACATACTCTATACAAATAAATAAAATTGAAATGTCTGTTAATGTCAAAATATCAGGGTTTTACTAAATGCATTTAAATGAATACATAGGGTACCTACTTATAACAAAAAAACAATTTTCAAAATTTCTGTACGTCTGTCTGTCGGTAGGACCCATTTTGACGAAACTTTCACTGGCAGATAGATAAAATTATAAGGACTAACTAGTAGTGGGAGACTAAGTAGTAGTAGAAAGTATCTTAGGCTACTTTTATTTTAGAAAAATAATTAGAGTTCTGCGCAAATAAAAAACAATTCTGGAAACGACGATTTTGGGGCGCTTAAACGGCTTACGCCGAGTAAACCATAAGAGAATCAAATTAATGATGTACATAATTGTAGATCTTATTTGTCTTTAATATTACCGGGAGTGAGGGTAGCACGACTCGCGCGTATGCCCGATAGATGGCATTCTGTAGTACACGGTAGCGCAGCCGCGGGTACGGCTAGTTTTAACAATTACATACGAAATTACACACACGTGACACAAAACTTCATTCGTTGCTTAAACATAAAGGAATTTCCTGTTTATTCATTTATAATAAATAGTAAAAACATAGATTAATAGATCTCTTAATTTAGAGAATTCATTTTCACGAACTTAGAGGTGATTTTTCAAAAATTATTTTCATTTATTATAATACTGGTCCTAAAGAGCAATTTACATACCACTGCCTTCAATTAAGATTTTAATACTTTCATTAACTTCGTGTACCATTTCAATTCTTGTCAATTTATCATAAACACAGAAACATGTATTTTTATTTGTTAGTTTCAAATATAATAGAACTCCTGCACAACACAAACATTCATCACAAATTTCACTCGATAAAAAGTTGATTTTCAAAAAACGACGAGTCTCAGTTTCTCTAATTTTTAATAAGAACACTAAACGCAACTCTTTGATGTTACTAATTTCGAGACTCTTCATATTCCTTAGAAAGATAATCACACACACATGGAAGCAGAATCTTTACAACTGTAATCGTAGTAAACCTACCTATCAAATAAGCATATAATATGTCTACAGTATATCTACTGTATATGGGGTAAAATTAGATTTGTGACTCTTGTGAGTTTGGTACTTTCGGCTATGCTTACACCGTTTATTTGGATTGTATCATCACTTAAAATTATATTATGTTTATTATTGTTACGTTTTTTAGAGAGAGAGAGAGAGAGAGAGATTTCTGTAGAGGTAAGGAGAACCATTTTTTTTATAATAGCTCGGCACATTGCCGGTACTTTCCCTGGTGGTAGGCACAGTACAATCCAAACATAACGGCGACCACCGAGAGACCTAAATGCATCGGCGGTCGCCGCTGTCAGTCCAGCCTGCATAAATATTTCTTCACGTTATGCTTGAAGGACCAGATGCTGTAAGGAGGGAACACATTAGCCGGAAGATAGTTCCACAGTTTCATGGTACGACAAAGTCATAGAGAACTTTTTAGTTCGCGCCGAGATGGGTGTTACCGTAAATGTGAGTCTGAAGCCCAGCACGTGTGGTTCTGTTGTGGAAAGGAGAGGAAGGAATCAACTTGAAGAGCTCTTCAGAACACTCACCATGATACAGACGGTAGAAGAACACGCTCAGTGAGGCAATATTCCTGCGAAGCTGAAGCGGCTCGATGTATTTAGTAACGTCTGCATCATTAACAATGCGAACAGCCCGTCTCTGCAACCTGCCCAAAGATCGAGTTGAAGTCGCTGCGAAAATCCACGCCTAGAACATTGAAGCTGTCACGCATAGCTAGTGAGACACTCTGAAGGACGGGGAGGGGAGAAATCGAAGATTTTTTTGGAGAAAACGCGCGAGTTTTCTGTTTTGAACTCAACCAAGTTACTTGCTCCCCGTGTAGTTACGCAGTACAAGGATTGGTTAAGTTCAATGACAAGTCTCTTTACTGTCTCCCCGCCACATCAAGGCTTGCCGTAATAGCACCCATGAATGGTGCTGTCATCTGCATAGCAATGAGTATGGCCTAAATGTAACATATCATTGATATGCAGAAGAAACAGAGTGGGTGAAAGCACAAAGCCTTGAGTAACTCCGCCGTTTATCGACATGAACTGCGAATTACATCAATCTACAAGAGCATGAATTCTGTGTTCATGTAGGAGTTTGGAGAGAAGTCCACGGTGCTAGACCCTATCAAAAGGTTTTGCTATATTAAGACTAATCGCCAGAGTCTCGCCGTGCTATTTTCAATTGCTTCCTCCGAGTTGTGCAGTACATACGCCAGAAGATCACCCGCAATCTTATGTGGGGGACAAGTTGAAAAAGTGTCCAGCTATAAGCAGCAAATTACAATTCAAAACCCCACCAAAATGGCGCAAATGAAGCAAGAGGGAATGATACTTTTCATTATTTTATTTATGGTTTTTACAGTTGTAAAACTTTAAAAAATAATTGAACAATAATGGGAGAAGTTTTTGGAGTGAAAAGTTGTCTAAGTAGGCGAAAATTAAAAAATAATAACTTTTGGCGCCATCTATAATATTTATGCACTTGCTACCATGGCGCCAACCTAATTTGATGCTTTTTGACGGACACTTTTTCATACATAGAGAAGGTACTCCTGGTCTCTCTCTACCCTCCACGAGTACGGAACAACAATTCTAGTATAATATAAATTTTATTTCTTACATGTCAACGTTCGGCTATTACACATTATATTCGGTATAATAAAACGAAATTTTTCATTTTATATTACATACGGCTTTTAGTACATCATAGAGGTCTACATCAGTGCTGTAACTAGGGCGTTGCCAGCGGTGCCCAGGTATAGGGCACACACTCTGCAGGGGTGTAGAAATGACCAGATCAGGGGCCCAAGTCTGTATCTCAATAGACATTTGGTCGCCATTCGGTATTCTCCTATTTGTTTAACATTCTATCGGAAAACCACTGACTCATTTGGTATTCTGCTCTACAATGGTGTCTCAATGGTATCTCGATAGCAACTCGATAGTAGTCAAAACGGTATTCTCTTATATCGTTTTTACGTAATCTTACAGATTTATTGAGATTTAACAGGAAAAATAGCACTAACTAGTATTGTAAACTAATGATAGATTCGATTAGCAACAATTAATCCATAGTAGATTTTGATAGGCAACGCCAACGACGCTTCGTAGGTATCTATTGCCATCCCACTGACATACTATAATAACGCTATAGAGATTCTATCGAAAAACTAATAAAATTTTAGCAGAATACCAAATTTCTTATAATGTCAGTATAATATCAGTAGAGTGTCGATATAATGACAATGGTAGATTCTTAAATGTGAAATAGTAGACTTGGGCCCCAGGACCATAAACAATACCTGAACCTATAATTAAAAATTTCATGGCCGCAGTAATAAAAGCTCGCACCGGGCACATAAAAGACTAATTACGGCACTGGTAACATACGATATATTAGGAAAAAACTCATACTTATATTACCTGATGATTCCGAAAATAAAAACCATTTTGTTATATTTCATTGTCAAAATAAGTGTGCTAATATCGCTAGATCACAGTAGCTGAATATCAATTACGAATATTACAGAGAAAAAAAAACAATTTGTATAAAATCACATAGAAAAAAAAACAAGAAAATAAAAAAATTATAATAGGTATTAAGAATATGATATTTTACTATGTTAGCCTGCAGAAATTTATATTATTGTACAGTACAATATAATTATATACAACATCTGTACAGTGTTGAGCGAGACAGCTTTCTGCATCCATGCTCTTCAGATAATTTTGAAGGCTGGCTAATATGAGATTACGTCATACTATATACTTACTTTTACTACTGCTACTATATACTTCCCGCTCTTCTCGGATACAGCTTTCACGAGGTTCTCATCAAGCTCTATGGAAATTTCCCCAAAGTAGCCTCGATTTTAGCCGGTCCATCAGTATGATATATGGCTTATTCGCGAAAATAATTCTGTCCGTAATAATAGGACAGTATCAGAAGAACGTGACGCTGCCGATTTCCGAGTTAGCCAGTTTATAGTAACAGCAAAACTTTCTCTAATTAAAGAGGTCACAATGAAGGTCTACTAGGTCATGGGGAGGATTCTAAAAACTTAGTTAATAACAAAATTAAATAACCAACAATAACAATAATTAATAACAAAGACGATCTTCGTGTGGGTATACAAGAAAATGCCATCAATATACCTGTCGGATCCTTTAAAATTTTATTTACGTTATTTAGTATTTGGGTCGTTTTCTCAAAAGTCTACATGAGTTTTATAGGTATGTCCCGTATAAGTTTCATTAAAAATTTTAAAGAGTGTTCTTTTAATTCTTCTGTTCTTTTTTAAATATTATCTAATAATCCTGCATAGAATCAAAAAATTAACATCTTATTTTTTTCAAATATTGATAGAAGGTACCAGATTTTGCTTTGTCCCACTACTAATTTTAGTAAAATAATAAAGATTTAATTTATGTTGTAAATTTTTTATAGTAGATTACCATTTATGAATACTTTTTATGATTGGCAACACTAATAATGCTTTTGAATCGTTTTCTATATTTGATTCGTCCATTTTTACATTGAAAAAAAAACATCAAACATCATCAAAAATCATATGATATCATTCTAAATTTCTATTAAATAAAATTTATACTTATTATATAGTAATATCTGCGCAACCGAGCTATGCTCGGTGTCTTATAAACAAAAAAGAAAAACTTGCAATGTAAAACATTATCTAAATGCAAAGTTTCATCGAAAACGTTGAAGCCGTTTCTGAGAAACCAATTACATATATATATATATATATACACAAGAATTGTTCACTTAATATAATAAGATATACAATGTAAACTCTTTATAACGATAAACTCCCTATAACGTTGAAGTGAGCCCAACTTGGTTGGTTTGCGTTAAAACCCACATATTGAAAAAAGGGGAAAAATGTGTTGGAGGAAAACTGTCTAAAGAGCGTATTACAGTTCTAGTGGCTGCCAATATGAGTGGCACAGAAAAAGGAAAGCTCTTAGTTATAGGCAAATCGAAAAACCCTCGGTATTTCAAGAACATAAAACAGTTACCAGTTACGTACAAAGAAAACAAGTCAACTTGGATGACATCGAAGATTTTTGAAGAGGAAGTGAGAAAATGGGATGCTGAATTAAAATCACGGAAAATCCTGCTTCTAGTAGACAACTGTCCTGCTCACCCAATCATATCTAATCTTCGAAACATAGAGTTAGCATTTTCCCCAGCTAATACAACCAGTATTTTACAACCAATGGATCAGAGTGTAATTAAAAGCCTAAAGGGCCAATATAGACGGAAAATGTTGATGGATATGATCGAAACTGACGGCAAGGTCTCGATCTACATGCTACAAGCAGTGAACTTCTTATCAAAAGCCTGGCAAGAGGTAACAGCAGTCACTATCCAACATTCTTTTCGACATGCTGGATTATGCAGTAGCCAAGAAACGAACCAATTTGACAGTGAAGACAATCTACCACTGAGTGAATGGATAAGCCAGTTCAACATACCAAACAATTTTAACGAAGATCTACAATCGTACGAAAATATAAATGAGGATGTAGCCACAACTGGTACACTTACAGATGAACAAATTGTTGATTTAGTGTCAAAAAGTCAGGAAACACCCGATAATCAAGATGAAGAAGATGATCAAGTGGACAAAGCCGAATCACCACCAACAATTCAACAAGCCCTGATGCCGCTAAGTTGGTAGAATTTTTTTTGTTGTTTAATCAAGACGATTCCAATACATATCTAGATATGAATAGAATACATAAAATAATACAAAACAAGTACTGGCATAGCAAAAAACGTCAGACAAAGTTATCAGACTATATGTGTAAACAATAATTTATAAGCATTTATTATCTAAGACATACATATTAAAAATTCTTGTTAATTTGGTTGTTTTTTTGTTCACTCCATATAAAGATAACTCTCTATAACGACAAAAAATGCTCAGTCCCTTGAGTTTCGTTATAAAGAGTTTACACTGTACTTAGTTACATTTAATATCAGATCTCATTTTTCTTGTCAATGTACCATAGCTTTAAGAATTCTATTCTGTTATAGGAACAGTTCATTCTGTGACTGTCATAATTGAATTTATTTTATTTTATTTAAGTGTGTATTAACTAGTTTAATATAATTAAAAAGAGTTAGTACGTTGTGCCTTAATTAAAGAAAAAATAAACAAAAAAAATGTTCCTTCTTTGACCAAGAAGTAATGGGACGTCCTGTGTAATACGATAGGTAATTAAATGATTTATGTTTGCTACAGTTGATTCAACTTTTATCTACTTTTTATCCAAGTTTAAAATACGTTGTATTGAATAAATCATTTTTGATAAACTCAGCTGTTGTTTTCTATTCTTACAACCGAAAACTATTCGTTATGGAATGGAAAGTGAACATATTTAACTCAAAAGCGGAGTTGTCTATATTTACTCGCTGTAGACGTTGTGTACACGCTTCTTGAAACGTCTAACTTTTACCAAATTTTCTACCATTCGCAACAACATTAAAGTGAGGTAGAGCACAGAGAAACTTCTTTGGAGATTTCTCTCTACCTGGGGCAGTCCGACTGGTGATATATCTGCACCTTACAGAAGGCCGCAACCAAATAACCTAATTTTGTGTTCTTGCGGTTAGTAGGATTTCAAGGATTCCAAGGCCGGCAACGCTCTAGTGATACCTATAGTATTACAAGCATCGTCTACGGTAGGCGGTATCATCAGGCGGGTCGTATGCTTGTTTCCCAACTTTGTGGTATTAATAACTCTGCTCCCGGGGATGGCTTATATGCCAATTTTCCGTACATTTTTGTGACGCAAGGAAGCCAAATGGTTAAAAAAAACTTCTTTTTTCTAGGCAGTATTTGTCTATCCGGATACCTCTCAACATACCATTGCAGCTAATTTGAAACTTTGTGGTTTTAAAAACAAGCCCGAACAACTGAAATTATTTCTGATAAGTCATTTAAATGACTATTATGAAATTGCGGTAAGACCAACACAAACAGCAAACAAACACAAAAATAACAAGAGATTATTGGGATGTTCGTTTCAGTTTCAAAATTACAGCCCCACACACAGATAAGCTATTTTAAACATTTTTCTCATGTCCCATTTGTTTTTTCCACCCTGTATAGTACAAAAAAAATTATGTACTGCAATAAAAATAAAAACGATAGCGATTAGGGATTGCTTACGCTTAAAAAACTATTTACGGCTGATCAAAAAATACGTTTCGATAGAAAAAAAATTGTTTAACTCCTTGCAAATAACAAGTACTTATAAATTTAATATAACTTGGGGGCAAACATATGTGTATACTAGAGCTAATTTTATATATACTGACTATTATTTTAGATGTTATCTTTATATTACTACGTGAGGAGAAAACGTAGGACACCCTTTTTAAGCGTATTGCGTGCATGGAAGACTGATTGGCATGGTTAAAGTTTATAGGAGAAGGAGTGCTGAAAGCTAAAATCTTATATATAATATGCTACTAATAATACATTAAATTAAATAATATTGCGAATCCTAAACTGACCAGTTAGAATCCCCAAATTATTGACATTGTCACTCAAGGAAAAGGGATAGATAACAAGAGATATAATTTATTGTTTAGATTCATACCATAGATTTAATATCGTTGTTACTGCAAATTTCAAAATTTTCAAACAGAAAATAGTCTATGATCAAAAGTCGCTGCTCGAATTTCAACCACTGGGCGACCGCTAGTTTTAATGAAACAGCATACCAAACAAAACAACATACATAAATCACGCCTCTCGCCCAACAGGGTTGACAGAGACCACGTCCTTCCACTTGCTGCGATCCTGGCATACATCTTTCGCTTCTGCAACATCCATTAATCTTCTCTTGCATTACATAATAGCGTTTACAAAACAAAGTCAATAATAGTATGTCACAATAGTGAGAATATTTCATAAGAGCATTACTACATAGAACTTATTTACATTGTGGAATATATAGGATCCCCAGAACTATAAATCAAACAAAGAGCTGAATATTATATCACTACTATTAAGCGATTTCCAAAGAATTAAAAACAGAAAACAGAAAACTGAATGAGGAGTGGCAAGGTCAAGCTATGCTTATATTTCACTCGCCAAGGCCTTAACGAAGATGATGCCGAAACTTGTTTAGCTATATAAACGAAGGGGGTCAGTCATCAAGGTCGCGTAAACAAAATTGTTTCACCGGGATAAAAGTTTACTATGTCTTAATCCGGGTTATAAGTATCTATGTGCTAAATTTCAACCAAATCCGTTTAGCCGTTTTAGTGTGATTGAGAAACAAACAAAGTCACTAACGCATTTGTTGCTAATAGCAATTAGCATCAAATGTATCCGTAGAAAAAACATCAGTGATTAGGAAAACTACATTTTTCAGGTTTTTAAGTTCATAGTTCGGTTGAAAATCGTGTATCGGTCGGTACTAATACCTATTTTTCTAAAAACTACATTGCTCAATCAAAACCCTGCAGTCATTTTCCGTATTATAAAAACATGTAGAGAAAACAAAGTGGTCTTATTTTTACTGTTCTTGTTCGTAACTGTCAACATCTTTATAACAATAACCAGCTGTGCCCCACGGTTTCACCCGTGCTTTTATCCGACAAACACCACGCCGCCAACGGTGTAACCTATCATAATTGTTATTCCCGCAAATACAAATTACTTTAATTATTCATTATCTGCTAAACAATGCATCCAAATAACATGCTATAAAGAGCAATAATTTACTTCATAAAATTTAGCCTATATTATTCCTTGTGTCTGGCTATCAGATACAAAAAGAATTTTTCGAAACTGACTGGTAGTTCCAAAGATTAGCGTATATAAACAAACAACCAAAAAAAACTCTTCCGCTTTATTATATTAGTATAGATTTCGAAATAACTTTATAGAGAACTCTGGTAACACTGATAACATTAAAAGATTCAAATAACTTGCTAATTTATTGGGCCATAAATAAATTGCTTTATGCGTTTTTTTTTTATGGTTAAACAATTACAAACACGGTCATTTAATTCCCAAGTAATCAAATCTTGTAGTATGCTAACTAAACATTTGATATAATATAAATAATATTATGTATACTATTTCCATTTATTTATTTTCTTCATGACAGTTCTAAATTGATAGTTGTAGTGTTGTGACCAAATAAGTAATGATATCGATCGCATATGTCGATGTCGATTCATCAGATTTTGATTAAAATAAATAAATAAAGATTACCTGTCGTTATAATTATTTCGTTTCATTGTCGAGTACCTAACTATACCTAATTATTTTACAACAGCTTCGAAAATTTTGAAGAAGTTGGCATTATCAATCAAGAATTAATACGTGTAACATCTTGTATTGAAATATAATATTAGTTAATAAATTTGTACAAAAGTATCCGGCAGTAGTTTAGTTTCTTACATTTTTTAAAAAAATATCGGGTCTGTTATTGTGTTACGTTTATCGATATAGCTCCATCCTTATTAGTTTCTCCGACTCTGGTATAACCTTGTACGTGTGTAAACGTCATATTTTTGTAAGATAATGCATACATAATGTAAATAAGACGCTCGTTCAAGTTTTCACAGGAGCTGTCATCGAGAAAATAAAGAAGTGGAAATGGTATAAATATCTAACACCATCTGGGTGAACTTATTAAAATTATGCTGAACACACAAATTTGTCTTTACGGGAATCGAACCCGCGAGCTTTTAGCTGCATATAAGAGCTTACTAGCACTGCGTTAAGAGGCCTCATTGTATAGGTTGTTTGTTGTTTACTTTGTGTATTTATAAAAATATCAAACAGTAAGTAATTAAATTAGTATCAAGTAGACATAAGTTTAAGAAATGCGTTCATCAACATAATTGTATAAAACAGCACCACTTACCATCTTCGATGTTAAAGATGTCACAATCGAGCAGCTGTAAGCATTGTTCATCAGTGAGTAAGCCGCTGGCCGAAGCCAACGACAACTCCCATTGACTCGCACTCATTGTTGATGTGATGTAAGCTCTGAAAAATTTAATTATACAAACTCAAATAACGTAATACATGGTAATGTTAAATAATAATAGGTAGTTATTTTATTATTATTAATATACTATCTTCCACCAGCTGGGATAACCGGTCATGAAACCCAATTTTGTCCATGTTTTCAGTTATTGGTAAATTTGGTGAAGGAAAACATGGTGATGATACCATATAGCATGATGGTAGGACATATTTTAATGCTCGCCAAGCTTGCTAGCTAGTAGTGTTCCTGCAGCAGCAGTGGAGAACCAGTTCCCCCAATAGGCTTGACGTGTAACCATCTTGGGCCACATCGTCATTTTAACATCAGGTAATATTTTGACAAGAAGCTAAAAACCTATAAACACTTAAAAAAAAATTTAGCAAGTCCAGTTTTAATTATTGTAGTACTTATATGTAGTCGCAAACACAGATTTCTGAGGTCCAAGGGTGTAGTTAAAGGGTGTACTATCCACCCGACATAACTCGTTGCCCAACCTATAAAAAACGACAGTATTGAAGGAATATACCGTTTTTATTGTTTTCATGTTGAGAAAAAGAAAATTTGGCTTATAGTGGCTGATCAGCTTACTGACCCTCTAGGAAAATTAGCCAGCTACGCCAATGCGGAGATTGCGAAATTGTTATTACTTACCACAGGTGCGAGTTCCAGACCAGAGGGATCTGTTACCGATGTAACTGGTGAGTGTAGTAGTGACAGGACAAAACTGTCCGGTGAGGGCGCCATGATGGCACTGAAACGTATAAATAAAATATTAAACAATCTCATATTAATACGTGTTATTACCATGAGCATTATTTAATTTCGCAACGGGAACCGAATCCCATATAAATGTGTCAAATAATTTCGGAATAAGACTGGGTCACTTAAGCAGGCACTGTCGATTACCAAAATGGCTTTAACGAATAATTATCTGATATAAAGTTTATATTATTCACCTACAAATGTTCAAATAAAACCTATCTTCCTTCTAAATACAATCCTTTTGTATAATATAATATTCACGACTGAAATTCTCCGAAACTTTCGAATATCTGAAATAATTTCATATCCATATCGGTAATCGAATTCGACTAAAATACTCTTAAGATGTCCATTATATTCGAAATCTCATATCCGTAACTGTTACTACACAGGCTGGACTATTACTTTCCACAATTGAGTTCATTAAATGTATACTATAAAAATCTTACTACAATGATTAATTTGCTATTGATGGATAACTTTCAAGTGCGACGCACGGAAGAGATAAATTTGATCAGGATTAACTATACTTGACACTAAGGCGAATTGAATCCACGACCTTGACCTTCATCAATAACCACAATGACGGAAATAATTTATCCGAAATTTCTTAGCTACTTCAGCCTGTAACTGATTAACAGTAGGTTCGTCCTTCTACAGCACAAAACGTTTGAATAGACAATGTGTTAATAAATAAATGTGTAATTGAATGTCTTAAATAAACGATAATATTAATTAAAAAAAGTAATAATTAGTAATAGTAATTAAATAATAATAAGTACTTAAATAATTTAAACTAAAAAATACGAATAATGTTTCAGATGAGACGTGATCCGAAATTTCTGAGCTACTTCCACCTGCAACTGATTCCGCATATTAACTCATTCGTCAATCACGGAAACTATTGTTAACTGACTTCAACTAAGGAGGTGGTCCTCGATTCGAATGTATATTTTTTTTAGGGATGTTCAACCATAACTTCTATGTTTATGAAGCGATTTAGAGGATTCTTTTTTCGTTGGAAAGGGGATAACTCAAGGGTGGTCCCAAATTAATTCAATTGGCATTAGACCTTCGACTTCGAAGACACCAGAGAAGTCATTTAATGTTAAAAATTGTCTTAACTATTTTAACAGTAGAAATACTACTTACTATACGTAGGAGTTAAATATTTAATGTAATTTTCCGAACTGCTGGTAGAATTATTTACTTTGATGTGTGTCTTATTTCAAGAATATAAGATTTCATACAGCAGCATTAATAGACACAGTGAGTATTTATTGATTTGACATTAACTTTAGAGAACTAGAAACTACAGTACTAAAATTATTGCCGAAATTACAAAAATATAAGAACAATTATTAAATAATACAGACTCGCTTATCTATCTATACACATGAAGAGATAAATGATCCCCATATACACGTACTATATAGATGAATCAGAACAATCGAACGAAAGTTGCAAAATTCCACTTTTAACGAAACCATTTTCAATTTTAAAAATGTTATAAATTACGTAACCAAAGTGAGAATTTATAAAATATAAATTAATGTTTAATAGCCAACTTAAGAACACTAACACCGGTTCGAAAGAAATCCCTGCGGTAAGCAAAAAAAATTGAGTCTTTTCTCTTCGTTTCTATCACGTTCGTTTTCCCCTCAGGCCCTCATGCAACCGCACCGATTTCCGAGTACATCTTACTTTTCATGCGGCGTGGGGGCATACCTTGGTTCAGTTCAGTTGGAAAAATTCAGCAGTGAACCGACACTCGGTGATAATGATTGTGACGATATACTACTATAGTATTTCACGTTAATTTTGTTTTTACCGCTATGACCACTCTGTAAACTCTTTACTGACCATTACGCAAACGGGTTTTCAATTATTGTAAGTTATTAGTCAGATGAGTGATAGCCGACTATGAATACATCATGATATTTTTCTTCACCGAAAGCTGGTAAGTATTGTAAGAATGTAGTTTTGAATCCAAGTCCTTGAGTCCTTTAAAACGGCGTCAGAGAAAGCCACAGCAACTAAGCCACCGTTGATTTCATATTTATTTTGACATTAGTATTTAGCTCATATTTTTGATATTTTTTTGACTTCCAATCGCTTCTCCTCATGATATAGATTGAATGGGATTGTTGCGAACATCAGCATCCGCATTGGTCGATACAGATATTGCTTGCGCTGATATTCGAGACGCCACATGACCAAAGTTGGTAGGTAGCAACTAGAGATGGGCGGAGGTTAAATACCCAAAGGGAAAAACCCGGTTAATATCAAATTTAAGTAAGTACCGAATAAAAACTCGGGAATATACTTAAACTTACACCAACCTCTTATTGTTCCGATACCCGAGTCACGGGCTCTTTGCCTAGTTCGGTTACCAGAGTTCTACTAATATTGAAATTTGAGTTTGACAAAAAGGAACACACACACAAAACTGTTCAGCATATACTAGTGTGTATATATATATATTTGCGACCACCATCCTTTATCATACCCAGGTGTTCTTCGCTGCGGATGCGAATGGCAGGGGAAGAATCGTTTTTCCTTATGTAGATTTTGGAATTTCGTGTCCACACGTACCGAAACCCCAGATCCTTGCATACATTGCGTGTGTTTTTTAAAAGTATTTTATTATGATACGTCGTGAGGTGTTCATTTATAAAGATCTGACGCACATCACCTAGAATACCTATATCAATGCTGTTTAGTCCTCTTTGCTTGCGAACTTTACTAATGAGTTCCTCCTTCTTCATGAGAGAATTCAATTTAACAATGATGGGCTCACAGAATGTTACCGCTGAGTTCCTTTGTTGAATACGTGTAGTAAGTTGGATATCGCCTTCGCCCAACTCAACACCTAGAAACTTCGCGATACTCATCACAATGTGTGGGAGTTTTTCCAACTTTCTTTCTGGTATACCAAATATTTCAATATTATTCTGTCTAGCTCTCTGTTCTAGTTCGTTTATCTCATATTTGATTGAAGCCAAAGAATTAAATTTTTCGTTCTGTTTCTTATTCTCTTCTTCTAAAACCTTTATTCTATTTTCCAATTCCATCATAGATATTTTGATGCTGTCTTGCTGATCTGACATGAATTGAACACTCTGCTGTAGTGGTGTAATTGAGGCAGTAAGAATATCACAGTTGTCCGTCAAACTGGTAATAAGTTTCATTGCTCTTTCAACCTTTGATTCTAACGCCGTTAATGAACCGTCAATTCTCGACATAACTTCCGCTTTAAATTCACTAAAATCAGTTTTTTGTTGTGCCATGATTTTGTCTAATCCTGACTGGATTGTGGCTTGAATTTCTATAAATGAGTTTGTTCCTGCTGGTACCGAAGTAATCGCGATTTCATTTACATTTATTTCTTTATCAGTATTTGTTTTATTACTACAGCACGGTCCCTTCCATGAAATCTTCTTAGCAACGTTCATTTTCCTAAAATTGACCTCTCTCATTCCTCCGCAGTTAAAATGATAAATCTTCTTGCATGTTGAGCATATTAATTCTTCATTATCATATATCAACGATGAACATTTTTGGCAATACATTTTGTCTTAGTTTAAGATTTTGTAATTACAATAAAGAAGTTTTGTACTACCTTACTTGGTAACAGTGAAAAATGATTATAGATGTCCTTAGTATCAGTGATGAAAAATGATGACGACGTACGATAGTTAGAAGTGACACTTGGTAGTTATTAAATTAAATTAATTTTTGAGGTAGGTAGACAGAAAAAAATAATTATTTCTGAGATAAAATACTTTAAATAACTGAGTTATGAGCTTATTCCATTGAAGATTATTATTTTATTACACCACACAGTCACTGGTTGCTAATATTTAATATAGATATGCTTCAAAGATCATTGATAAACTTTTACTTGATAATTATGATTAAATAAGCGAGCGACACTACACCGCGCTAACTACAACATACTATATACATATGTATGCCCGTATGGCAGATCCATTAATTCTTGACGAAAGTGTGCGCACTAGGGCCGGCGATTTTGATGCTGATTTTTTCCTCGAAAGTACACTTAAAACGGAGACGATCCTGAAATTTTGAGCCCGATATGTGCAAAGCCGGCCGCTGGAAATTTTTTTGAATTTTTAAAAAGTCGATTTTTCACTAATTTTCAAATATTTGTATCTCAGTTTCTATTATAACTTAAAGACTCCTGCCCAGCAGCTAATATCCGTTGTCGAGGTATATTTTAATGGAATCTACACAGCTTTTACTTAATTGCTCCGATTTTGTAAAGTTATAGCTATTTAAATCCAATCAAATTAAAAAAAATCTGTTTTTAAATAGCTGGACCTTTTTTTCCGATCTTCGATTTGTTTCAAACTTTCAGGAAAGTTGCTTCATTCTGTCCCCAAGAAGCCCTGAAAATTTGAACTAGGGAATCGAACTTATATTTGAGGTATTCATTTTTTAATATTTTAACTATTTTTTTATTTTTTATTTATTTAACATGTTTGTTCTATAATCTTTAAATACCTCGTTTTTACCTGATTTATGTGTAAAAACCTGCATGACCAACAACCCCAATATTACATTTACAACATAAACAAGAAGTCTACTTAAAATTAACGGTTCACTATATCCTGTAACTAAGCATAAACAACTTCACAAGGACCTAAGCCTAATAAGTCTAATAAGTCCTACTCCTGAGGATTTCATTAAAACGCTTGAAATTTTGTGGTGATTTTTTTAATCAGTTTTATTTTCTTGAACTTTTATTTTTTACTTTAAACCCTTTGATCAAGAAGCATGTGTAGAGGAAGTATAAGTGTTAATATAGCAGGTACAATAATATTAATTTAGTGGACGCAAGAGAGAGAGTCACTTCCAGACATCACCATCATTCACATAATGATCCACCCTATAACCACCCGCTTGGCATGGTCCTTGAACTTGTTGTCCGGCAAATCATCAATGTGCTTCGGAATCTTACTATAGAACCTAACAATATTAGCTAAAAACTTTTATTACTCTTACAAGTCCTTATCATTTCACCTGCTCTAACAGATATTAAAAAAAATTGAGAATCCACAGGTGTAATAAAATTTTCCAAAAGTGATGCAGTGCCATGAGCTACGCAGTGTCCTCTGCGGCACAGCGCTCGTGACACACAGTGGTGGGCTCTCCCTAGGAACGATCCGGTGCAGGTACCGTCCAAAGCAACCATTCCTGGATATCACATGCACCAGTCGGTATGTCAGGGAGTTCTGCTCCCTTTCGCACAACTTTTCGAAGATCGGGCGGGCAGTGCTATGGTAAAGCAACCATAGAACGCATCCGGACAGGTCTTCTCCCCATCGCCGTAGCACGTCCTCCTTCATCCTCTGCGTTAATCGGAATCTCTTCGTGAGCCAGAGCCTTCCCTGTTCCTTTCCTCGCCGTCATGTGCCTATACACAAGCCACCCCCGTGGATACCGACATGCAACACGCGTTTGTTGTGAGGGCTAAGGGCGTCCACCCAGATCGGTGCCCCGTAGACGGCCATGCTCTACACGACCCCCGCATACAGTCGACGGCAGCTCTCATCCGGTCATCCCGAATTCGGAAAAAGTCGCCTGAGAGCCGCCGCCACCCCCACTACCCGCAGTCCGAGTCTATTGAAGTGACGGACCCTATCCTTCCTCTTTTGCTCGGCTGATGGCCACCTGCAATGACTTTTTACAGTCCCTGTAAGCACCATACAGCCGGGCCTCCTCGCTGGGTTGCCGGTTGCGCCGGTGGCTGTGTTAAAGCAGCTATCAGCAGAGATCGGCTACCTCACGCAACCATCAGTACATCGCCCGCCGATTTTCCGGGCGGTTATTGCTCCGCGGCATTGACGCGCCGCAAACTTCCATGAGGGCCTCAAAGAAGCGGGCTGTAGACCGCGTCGATCTACTCCGTCGCCGAGCTGGTGAACGCAAGCTCTGGACTATGGCGGCCTCTTCAACCGTCTCCCGGTCGCGGCGGCCAATAACCCAACGAGGAAACACCGGATGCGGGGGCGGTACACAAACTCCCATGGATAGATGTAATTTCGAACAACATCGAATTTAGTACAACAATAATCTTCCGTAATAGTAATAAGCAACAGTGTATAACAATTGTATTGATGATTCGATAATATAACCCATGCAAACGGGTAATAAAAGGTTGTCTTCAACAAACAAAAAAACAATATTTGAGGACTTCTATGCATTTTCTGTTGCTAATAAAATTTGTCATTTCAGTAAATACTATGGTCAACTAGAAAATTATTACAAAAGCTATGAGGAAACTTTTACATAATATTATGCATGTTATTGACACAAAGTAACTTCAAAATAATACAATGGCATCACATATAAAATAAGCTATGTCATCATTAGAATGTGAGTAAATACAACCATCTAGACAGATTAGGCATACATACTTCTTACAAAATCTTTTGTAACACATTCCAATTTATGTCGTAGTTATGTGAAATATTTAAACATTTTAGTTGGTATCTATGTTCAACAAATTTTACATGATCATAGTCAGTGTTACTTTGTTTTATGGATAAAATCAAATTGCAGCTTCTTTAAATAATTAAATTTCGGGATGAGTGGCATACAAGAAGAGAGGCCGGCCTATGCTAAGCAGTGAGTGATTACGGGCTGAAGATGATGAAGAAGCAACTATGTTGGCGACAGAACTGTTATTTTTGTGTCTTGTGTTAAGTTATTATGTTATATTATTGTGTTTATGTATTATGTACTATGTATTATGATAAAATAGATTGATATGGATGATATTATAGAGAAATGTTAGTGACTACGCTACATTATAAGTTGTATGTTATGTATTAAGATTTATATAAATGCTTATGTATTGTGTGTCACATAAATGGAAATAGAACTAATATAGAATAGATAAATGCATAGAATAAGTCAATAAAGTAAGGATATTCAATGTTATAGAAACTTTACGAACGGAAAACGGTGATGCCGCCCGTAAATTGCATTGTTTTTGGCTTATGTACGGAAAATGTACTTGATGTATATAATATGTGAATGCTCAATGGATAGGTAATATGGCAAGGAAATATTTTGACATATAACATGTATACACAATATATATAATGAAAGAAATATTGAGCGATCAACAGGGCGACCAAAGTGAAAATTAAAACACGAATTAAAGTGGGGCTCTCTTTACGGTCACTCTCCGAACTACTTAAGCTCGAAGAGGCGCCGTATGGGGCACGGCGCAAATCATCGAGTACAAGTAACTACAAGCAACAGGAAGAAAGCTTTGGTCGTCCTGCAAACAGCAAACAAGATTTCAACTTTTATTGAAGACCCGGTACCTCATGCGGTCGTGCATTATTGCACCCCCCGGACCCCTCACTAACATCGCGTCACACTGGCATCCTACGGTGTCTATGAGATGGGCATCCCGGGAAACGTCACACCCCCTCCCTCACGCAGAGGGGAAGTGACGCGTACCCAACAAACTACTTAAATGTGGTTTGAGCATATGCTCTAAAATTTAATTATTTTTACTTTTTCTTGATGATAAAATTGTTTTTAAATTTAGAAAACAATAAATAACTATAAAACATAAAAATACTAAAAGCAACATAAACTTATCTTGATTTGTTAAATATTGTCTACTAATATTTTTTATGTTTGAAGACCCTGTAGTGTTTGTTCCAGAAACCTATAAAAACTATAAAAACACTTAATTTATAAAAAAAGATAATGATAGCTAAAACACTTGATATTTATAATCCAAATTGACTTCTATAATAGTAATATAAGTAAAGTTTAACATCTACATATTCACTTATTGTTGGATAGCCCATTTACCAAGGAAGGCTATAGGCTATATAGCATAATGCTACGACTAATAGGAGAGGAGCATCAATGAAAAATGTTGTGAAATTGGAAGGGTGAGGTAGCATGCCATGCATTTGTGTTTGGTTCATAGTACAACAAAGAAAGTTTCAGCTCCTTTAGAATTGTATTATAGGTGCCTAAGACACACACACTCTTTCTCTCTTATAGGACAAACAAAATTACGTGGGTCAGCTAGTAGAATAATTAATGGTATATAAATTTGGGTAAGTAAGGTTTTCATGCTGCTAGAATGAGAAAACAAAGGAAGGCTATCATGGAGATAAACACAATATAACTAAAAGATCACATACAACTCACTAGGTTTTGGACACATGATACCTAATTGAAAAAATAAATGTTATTTTCATTTTATATAATAAAATGATATGCACTGGTTTGAAAAAAATCTTTTAGGCTAACTTTAACCAACCAACCAACCTTTCAACTGTTTTTCTTGAGAAATATAGAAAAAGCAATTAATCTACAAAAACAATAACAAACTTTACATATTATGTTTTAATGAAATGTCATAATAGGTTAAAATACATTTTCAAATATTATAACTGCAAACATTTTATGAACATACCTATGAACTTTTACAAAAGGTAACATAAAACTAATATCTTTATCTGATCAGTCTCAAATATTCATCTGTAACATAATAATGTGTTCAATTTCGTTTAAAAATACACTTATGAATTCATGGTGCGTGAAAGGCGTAGACGTTAACACCAAACTTCTATAAAATAATGAATGATAATAGGTCGTCCCCGCTCAGCACAGTGAAAGTGTCCACAACAGTGTAACTAGAAATCATATTATTGTATCTATCCACCACGAATCAATTATCGCTTTTATTGATATTAAATACTCTTTTGACCGAGTAGGTACATACGCGTTATATATGTAGGTTGTCGTATTTCTCAGAACTTAACACAACAATATGTCAAAGTTAAAATTATCTTTTTAATTGACCCGGTTTTTATATAATAAATTGTCTAAGGTACTTACAGCATTTTTACTAATTGGCGTGAAAGCACACGCGGGTGTGCAAACGTTTGGTTACTAGAAACCCATCTTAATCGCAATAATAACACGAGAAAAACAAAATACACGTCTAATATACTTGAACCATTGATGAGTAACAGAGGAAGAGGGGGGTGCAGGGGTGGAGACATGGCGTACGGAAACAAGGTCAAGACGGAAGTCTCTAAATGTTGCTAGTTGCTACTCGGTAATACCAGCTCTCTAACACCAAATACCCCTAAAAGCACACCGTATTTAAATTACAAAATATTAAGGGAGAGAGGCGGTCGCGATTTGATACGATCCACCTCTCTTCCCGTTAATGCTACGCATGCTAGAGTGATAATATCGTACAAAGGTGAGTGATATGATGATTATAATTATGAGTCTTTATAGTTGCAGTAATTAAAGTCTGTTGAACGACTTAAGATTGACCACAATGTGCTTTACAAGATTATCACAAGACTTGATGGCTGATTCCTTGTTTTTTAATTCTAAAAGATTGAATGGAGAAACCGGAAGGATTTCGCAGAGTATCAAATGACCCAATCTCTTCAAATCAAATCTGGGGTAGTCCTGAAGCAGATATTTAAAAGTTTGCACAGACGAATTATCGCAAGGACAGGTATTGTCATCAATGATTTTAAAGCGATTAACATAATGTTTAGAATACCCATGTCCCGTTAAAATTTATGTCATATGGAAGGAAACGCTAATCAGTGCACGCAATTTTGTAATATCCGTCAGTTTAGGTAAACACGTTATTGTAGTTTACCTTGTGGAGAATTTTCGTACCTAGCCTGCCAAACTCGATGATATTCATCGCGGATTATGAGCTTAGCAAAGCTTAATAGGAAGAAAGCATAAGCAGGTACCTTCCAGGGCGAACCTTAACCCATACTAATATTATAAATGCGGAAGTAAGTCTATTTGTCTGTTACGTTTTCCCACCTAAACCACTGAATTTTGGTATAGAGATAAATTGGACCTTAGGAAAGGACATAGGGTACTTTTTTTTAGCGAAAATAAACCTTTAAGGGCAGAAAATAGGGGATGAAAATTTGTAAGAACAAAATATGAGAACACCAATGCGCATGCGCGGTAATGTAGAAATGACATCGGCTAACATGCCTACCAGTTTGTTGATTTATTATGCGCATTTGCAGTAATTATGAAATGAAAGCGTTGTCAACGCCAACTGGTTCGTTGATTTATTGACAGTGTTATACTTAATAGGAAATGTAATATTTCTCTGTGGTATTTCTAATAGTTACCTATGATGATAGTCCAGTATTCTTTTTAAGATTGGCTGAAGTGTTTTTAAACTCTTTAACTACGCAGTGAGGCATAATTACTGTTTTATTTTATGATTGAAATGTGACATGCGCTGTCAAACCGCGGCTCACGGGAGTTTATATATTCTAAACTATATACCTATTGTAAATTACTTGGAATATACAGTTTTGCTACAAGCTAATTATTTCATTTTGTTATTCCACATGTGGTGAAATAAAACTTAGGTGAAAGTTTGTATGAAAAACACATCATGTCTCAAATTAGGTATTTGAAAATTTACTTTTATGCTTTTGGTAAGAAAGAAATAAAAGGGGTATCACGTTTTTTCAAAAATCCTTCCCTCAAGCCGGTACAATAAGGGTGATTTCAATTATTTTTTAAGTTTTGTTGGGACGGTTAATGCGTTGCATTCTTATTGGCATATTATAATGGCAATACCATACTCGCAGTGATAAACTCATCTATGATTTTCTTATTGTTTGTCGGGTTTCGGCAAAAGTAGGTGTACCTTTAAGCAGTAATAACTAAATAGCTACTCATTAGCTATTGATTCCATAAAGATAACTGTCGCTTAAAAAAAGTTTTTATCATCATGTGTTTCTGAAAAATTTGTGACTTATACATCTATATAATCATTATGTAGTTCAATAGGCTGTCACCAGATGGAAACAATACTGAACTCATAGTAAATATCATGAATCTATAAAATACTTTTTTATACGTCCACGGTAAATATATATACCAAGTACTTAATATATTTTCTGTGTTTCTGTACTACTATATACAACTATATATTCTAATTAAGTCGTACCTGTCGTACGTAGTATAAATATAATTTAATTGTTTACATACATATAATATTTAGAAGTTAAATATATGACTTAATAAAAACTTCTTTTTTTTCCTTTATTTTAGGCTTAGTCGCTTGGGCGACTATGTTGCCTGTGTAATTTAAACTTCACAAGACAATTTCCAAACAACATAAAACCAATAATAACAATTACTTAACTTAATTTTAAATAGCTCCCTAGCAAAAAAAGACGAAGGGTCGGCCAAAATGGAATTATATATACCAATGTGGAACGAACCAGAAGCATTAAGTTTAGACCTAGTGGATTCACTACGAACACACTCCACCAGAATGTGGTGCATATCATCTATGATTCCGCAAGTCGGACACATTGGAGATGGCGTTTTATGCATCATAAATGCGAATTTTTTCGATGGAATGTGTCCCGAGCGTAATCTCATTCCTGTTATGGCTTATTGCCGATTAATTGTGATATTTTCTATCCAAGGAGTCTTTAAAGGATGTGGTTGTATCGTTTTGTACCATATTCCTTTGGATCTAGAGCGTTCGTCGAAGTATTCTTTCCAGTGAAAATAGCAGTCATTTTTTAACATGTAACATAAATCAAAATGCGTTGGTATTACTTTAATTGGGATACCGTCGGAAGATCCTTGCCTGGCTAAGAGGTCAGCTCTTTCATTCCCGGCTATGTTTATATGAGATGGTATCCACTGCATAACAATTACTCTGTTATTCTTCTTCAAATCAAGTAATTGTTTTAAGATAGTGTAGGCTAACGGTGTTCCTCGAAAAGTCGAGGTACATCTAGCTACATGTTGAAGAGCACTTTTCGAGTTATTTAGTATAACAACTTCTATAGAGTCAGTTGACTGAACAAACGCTAGAGCTTCCGAAATAGCTAATAACTCAGCATGCATAATTGACACATTTTCATTAATTTTGAATTTCATAGAAGTTTCGTAATTTGACTCAAAAAATGCGGCACCTATATAATTCCCATCTTTAGATCCGTCTGTGTATATTTTTGTAAACTTTTGATATCGGCAATTAATATATTGGTCACAAATAGTTTTTATTTGGAGGGAATTATATTGACGTTTTGGTTTCGTGATACCATCTATATTTAGCCTAATTGTTAGGTCTATGTTGTCAACCCACGTATGTAAGGAAAACATTTCAAGATTTATGCTAGAGTGTATCGATATATTTTTAAAGCTAATATACGCACAGGCCAATAATGGTTTCTTTTTATTACGCCAATAACGGGTTTGAAGAGAAGTGGATAATTCATTTATTAGCTTAACGAGGTTGTTTTTCACAAATTATTTAGATTTAAATAAAAAAATTCCAGCTAAATACTTTCTCCTAAGGTGTAATGGATATATGCTCAGTTCACTTTCCATTATGTGGATAGGAGTACTTTTAACAAAACTCCCAATAATTCTCATAGCCTGATTTTGAATTTTATCAAGTTTATATAGATTAGACTGAGCACTATTATCATAAAGAAAGCTACCAAAATAAATTCGACTCCGAATGATGTTGATATATAATCTTATTAAATGTTCAATTAGAACCGGCTAAAACTTTAAAAACATTAAGAAAATTCGAGGTAGATTCTGAAAGTCCATTAATATGTTTACTCCATTTTAGAGATCGATCCAACCACATCCCCAAGTATTTTACTGCGTCAGTTATTTGAATTGGAATACCTTTAATTTTGATGTCTATATTGTTTCTATTTACACCCTTTTTAAAGAGACAAATATTACTTTTGTTGATGAAATTTCCAAACCGAGGTCACTTAACATAGATTGAGTTTCATTAAGAGCTACTTGTAAATGAGTGCTTGCTTCGGAAATATTTTTACAGACTTTGTATAAAACAAAGTCATCAGCATATTGAGATATAAAAATATTTGATATCTGTTTGCATATGTTCGCGGTAGCTATATTAAAAAGCAAAGGAGACAAAGGGTCTCCTTGGGCAAGACCTCGACTTGTACTTCTCATAAGAATATGTCCCTCTGATTCTATTGTAAGTGTTCTTTCTATAAGAAAAGACCACAGATATTTGCAAATTCTAGACCCCAAGCTTATACCATTTAAATTATTTAACAGCACCTGAATATCTATGTTATTGTATGCATTATCAATATCTATAAAGCAGTCAAGAGTTACCAAATCTTTTGAAAAGCCGTTTTGTATTCGGGTTACCAATGTACTGAGATTATTAAGGCATGACCGAACTTTCCTAAAACCCGTCATATTTTCATCGAAAAAGTTGTTTCTTTCTAAAAACCATTCAATCCGTTTATTAAGTATAGTATGAAAAATTTTGCATAAGCAGGATATAAGCGCTATTGGGCGTATTGAAGAAGACTTAACATGTATACGCCCTGGTTTAGGAATAGGGATAATATGAATAAATCGCCACTGATTTGGTGCATATCCTTTTTGCAAAATATTATTGTACAAGGTGTCCAGAAAGGGTATCGGGTATTTGTTTTCGCGCCATATTCGAAACGGGGCGTCTAAAGGGTGCGGGGAGGGGTTCGTGGCGTCCGCCATTTTGTGGAGTTTTAGTCACGATGGAACAGTACTCGGGGACGCATCGCGCATTTTGCGTACGAGCGTATTAAAGTATTGGTGATTCAATAGTGACTGCTCAACGTCTCTATCGTGCGGAATATCGTACACGCCACGCGCCAAGTGACGATAGCATTAGGAAATGGATCAGGATGTTCGAGAATACAGGTGCGACAATTAAAATTCAAAACTCTGGTCGTCCTCGTTCAGTTCGCGATGAAGAAACAATTGAAGAAGTTGAGGCGTCGGTTCGTCAAAATCCGTCTTTATCCATCCGAAAGCGAAGCCAACCGTTGAACATCAAAAAATCGTCTTTACATTCGATTTTAAAGAAAGACTTACATCTAAAAGCCTATAAAATTCAATTGGTTCAAGAATTGAAGGATACGGACTATGCTAATCGACTGAGCTTTGCGAACGAAATGCTGCAGCGATTTAACAACTTTAACAACATACTGTTCAGTGACGAAGCAAATTTTCACCTGAATGGTCATGTTAATAAGCAGAATTGTCGGTACTGGGCAGTGGAGAATCCGAGACGAAAGCATGAACGACCCCTGCATAGCCCAAAGGTCGTTGTTTGGGCCGCTATGTCTGCTAAAGGCATAATTGGTCCTTATTTTCATGAAGATCAACGAGGCCGAGCAATTAATGTGAATAGTGACCGTTATTGCGATATGTTGCGAAATTTTTTGGTCCCAGAGTTGCAGGAGTTTGCAGGTTTCAACTCAAGAACGTGGTTCCAGCAAGATGGGGCCACTTGCCATACCTCAAATGACTCAATGGAAGTTGTTAACGAATTATTCCCTAATAAAGTCATTTCGCGAAGGGGTAACATTAACTGGCCTCCCAGAAGCCCCGACCTTAGCCCGCTTGACTATTTTGCATGGGGATACCTTAAAAGTAAGGTTTATCAAAACAATCCGACGAATCTAACCCAGTTAAAGCAAAACATCAGGTCGGCAATGGCAGCAATATCGATAGCTATGTGTCAACGTGTTATCGCCAATCTTCGTTTCCGTTTAGAAGAGTGCCAGCAACGTAACGGTCATCATTTGGATAACATCATCTTTTCCAAATAACTCTCCAATTCATATGCTAATAATAAACAATAAACTTTTTTATTGCATACAAATAATTTTTGTTTCATTGAACTTACAAATACCCGATACCCTTTCTGGACACCTTGTATATGCTTAAAAGAACATGTTTTGCATTATCAGGTAAGTTTTTAACCATGGAATATGAAATGTTGTCAGTACCTGGAGCAGTGTCTTTGGATTTTATAGATTTTTCAAGTTCCTGTAAAGAAATTTTTGATTCTAATATGGTGTTTTGTGAGTCAAAAAGAGGTTCATTAGGGTTTACGTAATCAGGTGTTAAGTCGTGTAAAAGATTTTTAATTATTAAGGGATCAATTTGAGCTCGTGCTATTTTTCCACCCTTTAGCCATTTCATTTGACGCCACATCTCAGTAGATGATGTCATTTGATCTACGGATGAACAGAATTGGTACCATGCTTTGTTTTTAGCATTTCTAATTAATTTTTGAGTGATCCTGATTTTTTCTTTCAAAAGGTCAAAGTTTCTCGGGGTAGGATTTCTCTTAAATGTAGTTAAGGCTAACCTTCGCTGTGCCACAACTTTAGACAAGAATTGATTCCAATAAGGTTTCGGTATAAATTTGCTACTTGGGTTATTGTTACTTTTGTAAAAAGGTATATACATGTCTGCTGCGCTGTTAATAATATTTATAAATGAATTGTATATTTCTTGTATATCTTTAAAAATATTCAAATTAGGGCACAGTGTTTCAATATACTGATTGTAGGAGATCCAATCAGCCTTTTTAAAATTTCTTCTATTTTTAATATTCGGTAAACGATCAATAGAGGTTGATAATTTAATAATTAATTGGTCACTGCCTAGGGTTTCGTTTGTTACAGTCCATGCAAATTTACATGCTATGTCAGTAGATGCGAGTGATATATCTGGAGATGATTCTTGTAGCGCTCCATTGACTAGCTTTACTCGAGTAGGATTGCCATCATTTAAAGAAACCAAATCGTTATCGATAGTGGAATCAAAGATAATGTTACCTCTCAGATTCATCCTATTGGACCAACATGGATGATGTCCATTTAGATCACCTAAAATCAACGACTTCCTTGAAGCTAAAGAGAAATAATAGTCCCAGTCTCTTTGTGTACTTTGTACCACAGGTGGGCAATATATTGAAATAATAAGTTCTAAATAATTACAGTTAGACACTTTGACACCAACAATTTCTATTCCAGGGTTTATGTTTTGAATTTGTACTAGTCGAGCCTGGATTGATTTATGTGTTATAATAGCTACGCCTCCATATGAATCGCGTCTATCAACTCGAAATACATTATAGTTACTTAACTTAAACGTACTTTCGGGGATTAACAAGTTTCGCTAACAACAGCGATGTGAATTTTTTCTTTAACAAGTAGTTGTAAAAAGGAATCTGTTTTCGGTTTAATGCTCTGGGCGTTCCACTGCAATAAGTTAATGGTAATGACTTTATCCATTATAAAAATATTTAAATAAAGACCCTTCACATATATTGTCTATAATCCATTTCGTTACCCATTCGATACTAACTGACATAACTTCTTTAATTTTTTCCATTACGGAATTCTGTTTATCTAAGATAATGATCTTCAATTTAAGTAACAAGTTACTGAATGAATGTTCTGAACTTCTTCTATTCCTCTCTGTTTTACTCTCCTCTTCGGCTTCATCATTTTGTTCCATCTCAATACTCTCGTTCCAAAATTCATAATAATCTTCTACCTGGGATTTATGTTTCTGTTTGTTTCCCTTGGTTGATTTTTGTGGGTTTGAAGGGATCCCAGGTTCTTCTTGTTTTTTTCTTTTGGTAATATTAGCATAAGTAGTTTTGCTTGTAGCGTTAGACTCGGGAACATTCATAGCCGAGCTTGTAGGTTCTGGTAGATCATTCGTTACACGATTTTCAAAGTCCGTATCTTGGGTATAAGATTCGGGAAGTACATACATTGTAGAAGCTTTTTTAAAAGTACAGTTAAATTCTGCCATTATTATACGTATTTTCTTTTCTTTCAAATAGACTGGACATTCTTTAGATATAGACGAATGATTACCTAAACAATTCACGCACTTAAGCTGATGATTATCGCAAGATGGATGATTGTCTCCACACTTTGGGCAAATAATTTTCTTAGCGGGACAAACTTTGACCATGTGTCCAAATTTCCAGCAACGAATACATTGTGTAACGGGAAATATATATGGGTCCACTTTTACTCGCATGTCATGTATATAAATAAAAGGCGGAAGAGATGAGCCTTGAAAACATAATTTAATTGTTTCATTCTCTACCCACCCAGTTCCTTCAGGTTCTCTTCGTTTAAGGCGACTTAAATGTACAATTTTGATTGTGCTTGAGATATGTTCTTTTATTTCCTCTTCTGTCAACTCTATATCAATGTTCCTGATTACACCGAATGATAGGTTCACCTCAGAAGTTTTTTGAATTCTCCAGCCAAGGTCTAACAAGGGTTTGCAATGAAATAAATTATTTGAATCAATCTCCTTTTCAAATAGTATAGATATTTTGTATGCGTTTATATATTTAACCCTGTATATATTTATAATGTTGGCATTTTTGAATATCTTCGCTAACGCAAATTGTTTTGGCAACTTTTCGTTGGAACTAATAGTAATTTCAAAATAATTTTCATCATGACTTACTTTTTTTACATTTCTAGTAACTACAGTCCAGTTTTCATCTTCATCACTCATGATTCGTTTTCTTTTATTCGCATGGGTAGTATCTACATTTAAGTGACCTTCTGCATCGATTAGTTCGTCTAAATCTTGGTTTGATGGTCCTTCACTGTTCATTAATATATTAACCTCTTCATTTGAAATTGTGACTTCTGCCATAGCATATAAGCTTCATTATTGTTTAACAATAAACGACTTAGTCCGTCGCTGCACAAAGTCGTGGCAAGATGTAACTGTTAACGAAACCGGTTTTATATAAGTAAAAGTAATTCTTCCGATACAAAACACAATAACGCAGCGCACAACTTCACCGAGTGAGATCCACCACTGGTATGTAATAAAAAAAAAACTTCGATATTCTGAGAGTAGACGTCGTTCTCGCATGTATGTGAATATTGGAATTTTGCGTTGCAACGAATTCGATAAGTTTACATGTCTTTTATTATTTTTTGCTTTCGTTGAGTTATTAGGCAAAATGCAGTAGTTTTGTACATATTTGGGAACTACTGTGCCACTTTGAGATTTTGGGATAGTATAAATTATTATTATTATTATTGTCTTTATATATTTTTATATATATGTATTTATATATTTTATTATATTATTGTCTGAGTTATTGCGTTGATAATGTTGCGCTATTGTGACGACGAAGCGTTTTTCCTCAGCGCGATAGGTACGTATGTGCTTAACGTAAGAGTGTAATCGTATTAGCGTGATCATTAATATGTAGCTATAGAGTAGCTACACATACTTAGTAGGTAGGTATTAGTTTAACTTAAGGATATTTCGTTTATTATTTTTTTTATTACTAATTATTTATATATTTAACTTCAGATATGCCTCGCAAGCGTAAATATGATCTAGCCCGTAGCTCTAGCAGAGTTCGAGATGCGAAATTTATTAGAAGTTAAGAATCTGAGGAGCAGTCACAGGCCCGTTTGACTTTAGTCGCTGATATAAAACTGTAAAATGTTGCAAAAACTGGAGAAAATAAATTCGCAAATAACGTAGGTACCTAATATTTTTAATTATTATGTTGGAGATAAAATTCATTACTGTGGTTCGCGAGTTAACCGTAGGAGTAGACATATGCCATCACGGACTTTTCTCTATGCTTTTTGAAGTACTACAATAATTCTTTGATGTATCTCATAAGGTTTAGCCAGCATAAGCCATGTAAGCACCCGACTATCTTTTTTTGACGACTTGATTACAATTCATTGAATTTTCTCTACTACCTATACAGAACCTTAACTGGAATGAATTGTATACAATATGTATTAAAACCCCCGTCGGATCCGTGGAGGTGTTATTAGGCATCGAGATTATATTCTGTTTACGTTATCTATGTCAGATTATTAATAAAAAAATTACCCCTCATAAAATGTAAAAAAAAAAAGTTAAATGAGGAAACTTATATGGCAATACAAGCGGCGCGGCGCAGAGTACTGCCATACGATTAAACCTACCGCTGCGCCGCACAGTGGGCTGAAATCAGAGCCTCCCTTTCATAGGATTTTAGAAAAATTAAATATATATTTCATAGTTTTAAGTATATAGTTTTGTCAAAATAGTCATATCATTGTATAATTTAGCAATTTAAAGCTTTATTTTTACCTTCTACACCATATTCTATAATTATGGAAATTTGTTTCAAGTCGTATATAGCTAAGATAGAACAGGAACTCAAAACAAATATCAAAACTTTTTGGCGATACATTACATCAAAAAAAACATACAATGGTATTCCCGCCCAGGTCTCGTATGATGGTCGACTTGCTGATGGTGACCAGGTTGCAGACTTATTTGCTATATATTTCTCCTCAGTTTATACTGATAACCAAGCTTCAGATGCAGTTACTCTGTCTTATACCTCACCGAATTATTCCCTCCCAGAAATAAATATAAGTGAAAAAGATATCAAAACCAGTTTAGAAAGTTTGGATGTCAGTAAAGGGGCTGGTCCTGATGGAATTCCACCAATATTTATACGGCTTTGTTCAAAAGCGCTTATTAAGCCTCTGCATATGATCTTTAATCAGTCACTCAAAGAAGGAATATTTCCGGATTTATGGAAAATCTCATATGTAGTCCCTATTTACAAGTCAGGTAATAGGAATGTCGTATCAAATTACAGACCAATATGTATTATCTCACAATTTGCAAAAATATTTGAGGGTATTATATACAAAGTTGTGTATTGTCAAGTAAACCCCATGATAAGCTTGCGCCAGCATGGTTTCATGTCTAATCGTTCTACAACATCAAATTTACTTATATATGCTAATTTTATATCCAATACTTTGGAAGGCCGAGGCCAAGTTGATGCTATTTATACAGATTTTGCCAAAGCGTTTCATCGCGTTAATCACTTTTTACTCATAGCCAAACTTAATCACGCTGGCATTCATGGCAATCTGTTAAGGTGGTTTGAGAGCTATTTATGTAATCGTTCTCAGCTAGTTGCATTGGCAGGCTACGAATCTTCACCTTTCATACCTTCATCTGGTGTCCCCCAAGGATCAAAACTGGGACCATTATTGTTTTTAATTTTTATAAACGACCTCTTAGATTCCCTAAATTGTGATTGCCTAGCCTATGCGGATGATATAAAAATTTATATTCGGGTAACAAACCTAAGTGACTGTATTAAGTTACAGAGTGACCTTAACACTCTCGAGTTATGGTGTACCATCAACAAAATGGCTCTTAATGTGAAAAAGTGTCAATACATAACTTTTACCAATAAAATAAATTATATTGATTTTTCCTATCAGCTTGGAGGTATAAGCTTAGAGAGAGTATTCGTTGTTCGTGATTTGGGTGTCATGTTTGACTCTTCTTTTTCTTTTCGACCACATATACTTAATATTGTACCCAGAACCAAAAAGGTGCTTGGATTTGTTATACGTACTTCACGACCATTTCGCAATAACGAGAGTGTTATCTTGCTCTATAACACCTTAGTTAGAAGTATTCTTGAATATTGTTCTGCCATATGGTCACCTCACTATACCACCTACGTAGAGCTTATAGAATCTGTCCAAGCTCGTCTTGTTAGATGTCTGAGCATAAGAAATGGTATTCGTAAATCTATCCCTAATTATGTTAATGGACTAAAATATTTTAACATGATAAGCCTAAAAGAGAGGCGAAATATAGCTGACTTACTCATCCTTTACAAAATTGTAAATGGTTCAATAGATGCGTTCCTTATTAATTACTTGTATTTTAGATCGTATACCCGTGCGGTGCGCAACCCATATATATTTTACATTCCGACTACAACACTGAATACTGCTTTTAATAGCCCTTTTGTGCGTATGGCAAGGTTATACAACGAGAGATCAAGCATGATGAATAACTCAATAGATATCTTTTCTCAGTCAATCGGTTCATACAAGCACTCCTTGTTTAATAATTAAAATATAATTTAATATTAATTTTAATGTGTAATGTTTCATAACATAGTAGTTATCCTTATTATTTATGTGTTTAAATGTCAGGCATGGCCTATTATCTGAGCGATTGCATTGTTTTTATTATGTGGAAATGATAACATGTAATTTTTCCTTTTTTGTAATTGCTCTGTTGGCATGCTAAATATATAAAATAAAATAAATAAATAAATAAATATAATAAGGACTAGTAAATTTCTAATGTATGAAAATGGATTTTCTTTTCGTCATAACTTTTTTGTGTTTTGAGTAGTAAAGCTGAAACCTATACATATCGTTACTGGGGTGGTAATGAACTCTTAGGACCTTTCACCTTGACCCCGGGCGTCCCCGTTCAACAGATATTTGTTGATGAAAATTTCATACTTTGATGACATTGTATTGAAGTGAAATCATCAATCTGTAGGTGTATTCTCGACCTGAATGCTACAGGTATTGATTAATAGTTACCCCTGATTTACCCTACCGCTTTGTTTTCAAAAATACGATTCAGAATTCGTTTTAAAATTTCAATATACCTATTTTTCTATTAAAAGTTGTAAATTACCTATAAATTTGCACTATAAACTTAAATTAACACCAATTATCATTACTTGCTACTATTCTTGATTGTTTTTGTTCCACATTTGTATCAAAATGTCTTGATTTTGCTAATTAGGGTTATTAGTTTATTTGTTGTGTTGATATTGATGTTTGTCATAAAAGATTAAACAGTTATTTCTGGGGCTAGATTAGGATTCTAAATGAAAGCAGTGTAAATAACATGAGATCTTATATACATTTTAACTTATCGATTTCAACAGTACCTCTAAATAGAAGATGTAAATGTAAATTCCAAATATATAAAAATATTTTATAATAAAATTATGATATTATAAATTATGATATACATATAGTTCCGATGATACCTACTTAATTACACTCATACATTACTCAGAGTCACACAAATTTATTACATCTACAAACTCTATATTTTCAACGGTGCAAATGAACACATGAAGATACTGGAATCATTCCCAATCATTTTTTGTTTGTACTTGCTTTGTCCAGATGCACCATCAAAACCCCATTTACTGATGAGAGTTAAATTGCTACCACTAACCTCTGTTGGAAATGGTAATGTTTTTAATAGTCTCTTGATTGTAATGTTCAGAACAGACTGAAGTTTTAGATTGACTTCACTATCTGTTATCAACATGTCTTCTTTTTCCACGTAGCACTCCTTTTTCGCAGACTGTATTGCATTATATGATGGGAAAATATCATACCCCATGTATTTTGTACTCTGCCTTAGTGTTACGTATTGCCATTTTGATAACTTCAAAGACGTTGATATACCCAGTGCTGCATCAGCAGAATAAGTTCGCTTTGTAGGGTTTAGGCATGCTCGAAGCATTTTTGCATCTTCAGGGTGTTTAATTAAATGCTTTAGTAACTCAGAAAAGTCAGTGTGGTTTTCATTTTCAGCGGCTTTCTTGGCCAGAGCGTATGCTAATGTAGCAAAATCATTTACTCTAATAAGTTTTCTGTTCTTCTCCTTTTTTGAAGTCGACTCAGGTCCGCGAATACTTTTCTCGGTGACTTTGTTTTGGGTGACAAAAATACACTATCAGGCACAGTGTATTCTACTGATGTACTAGGTAGTAATGCTAAGGAAACATTCGTTGATGCATCTTCATCTCTCAACTGATCAATGTATGTTTCAATAAATGCTGGCCACTTGATATCTGTCTAACCTCTCTGCAAACTTTTGTAAAAAATTACTTCCTGTATAATTAGCCGATTTCCATTTTCGTTTAAGATTACTTGAATAAGTTGCACAAAACGATTTAAGTTCGGTCTTTTCTTCTTTAGACAAAGCAAAATTCACGGAAGTTAACGATCTTTGAAATAATTTATCTGCATCAAAACAATTTTGCTTCATGAACACAAAAATGTCGATATTTGACACCAGTCCTTCCATATTGAACAAATTAAAATGAACGCTGGGTAACTTTAGGGTACGGAGTTTTGATGATTTATGAAATGAAATATAATTAATTACTCATGGTATTTATACCACATTCATTTAGAATCATAATCGATCTCTAGAACTAATCTATACAACAACAACCACTACAAAAACAACAATATCAATGTACAGCAAAACAAATAAACTAATTGCCCTAATTAGCAAAACCAAAATATTTTGCTAAAAATGTGAAACAAAAACAATGAACAAAAGTAGTAGTTTATGGCTTAATAAATAAGGTACTTAAAATTTATAGGTAATGTACGACTTAATTAATAAATAAAAATAGATTTATTGAAGTTTCAAAAGGAATTTTTGATGGTAGGTAATGAGTAAATTAGGCGTTGGCATGATTTCAAATCACTCTTATTTTATCAATAGCTATACTAGGTACTAAAATTGACAATATGTCTACTGGTAGTGAATTCTGTTTCAAAGAAAGTGGTGCCTAATTATGCATTTTTCATTAATTCATATCTTTTGAACGGGGACGCCTGGGATCAATGTCAAAGGGCCTAAGGGTTCGTTACCACCTCGGTAACGATACGTATAAGTTTCAGCTTTATAATTGAAAACAAAAAAAGTTATGAAGAAAGGCAAGTTCATTTTCATACATATAAAATTTACAAATCAATATTATTTGGTATATAAGGTAAAAATAAAGCTTGAAATTGCTGAATTGGTAATTTATTAATGATAATTGGTGTTAATTTAAGTAGATGGTCCAAATTTATAGGTAATGTACAACTTTTAATAAAGAAAAATAGGTATATTGAAATTTTAAAACGAATTCTGAATCGTATTTTTGAAAACGAAACGGTATGGTAAATCAGGGGTAACTGTATTAATCAATACCTGTAGCATTCAGGTCGAAAATACACCTACAGATTGATGATTTCACTTCAATACAATGTCATCAAAGTATGAAATTTTCATCAACAAATATCTGTTGAACGGGGACGCCCGGGGTCAAGATGAAAGGTCCTAAGAGTTCATTACCACCCCAGTAACGATATGTATAGGTTTCAGCTTTACTACTCAAAACACAAAAAAGTTATGACGAAAAGAAAATCCATTTTCATACATTAGAAATTTACTAGTCCTTATTATATGGTGTAGAATGTAAAAATAAAACTTTAAATTGCTAAATTATACAATGATATGACTATTTTGACAAAACTGTATACTTAAAACTATGAAATAACATATTTAATTTTTCTAAAATCCTATGAAAGGGAGGCTCCGATTTCAGCCCACTGTGCGCTGCGCCGGGGCTAGCGACGGTGTTATCACGTTTTAGAAATTTGCTAAATTTTATGGAAACTAAAACTGTTATTTTAAATCGAGATAACATTTTTATTTCCATAATAAATAAAATTTTGATATTTTTTTGGTAATGTCATTGGGGTACCTATATACCCTTCTCGAATTCGACGGGGTTTTTTATACATATTGTATATAAACCTTCCGTAAAAAATATCTAAATTATAGTGAAAACCCGCAATAAAATCCGTTGCATAGTTTAAAAGATATAAGCGTACAGAGGGACAGACGGCTGAAAGCGACTTTACTTTACACTATTAATATACTATATAAATCGCTACTGGGTATATGCAGTAATACATCCCATTTAATAATTTGGATGGAAAAATAATACAAAAATCAATATATTGACATGTATTTGCATAACACGTATTGATTAACTATGAATTTACGTAAAACTCATGCTATAACAATCCAAACTTGCTATGTTGATCAAAGCCACAGTTTTCTTTTCACAAAAATCAGGAACACAAACCAATCTAACAAGCTGGCCATCTTCACCTAGAAATCAACATGTTTGTAATTATTAATTCATACAATGTTTATAATTATAGTGTATTACAATAAACTATTATATTAAGTGAGCAATTCTTGTATATATATATATATATATATATGTAATTGGTTTCTCCGAAACGGCTCCTACGATTTGAATGAAACTTTGTATTTAAATAATGTTTTACATTCCAAGTATACCTAGATAGGTGTTTTTTTTTTGTATACCACCGAGCAAAGCTAAAGTAACTTTTTTTTTTCACAAAATGTTGAAATTACGTAATACCGCCCGCTTCCCGGGGCATTACCTTTAAAAAAGTATCCTATGTTCTATTCCAAGATATATTCGACTTCTCAGACAAATTTCGAAGAAAACCTTCCAGCTGTTTAGGTATAATTGATACTACACACATTCAAACAAACATTCTTTCATATGTATAATATTTATATGATTATATAAATATACTGGCTGTTCTGGCAAATTAACTCGACCACAGACTCCACCTATTGGATCTTAATATAGCTATGAATCATTCTCTGAATAAAACAAATATAATATATGAACATGAGTCATCATAAACATCTAGTCATTTATCAGTTGCACAATCACTAACAGAAGCACATACATTTTTATATATGTATACTAGCTGTGCCCGCGACATCGCTCACGATGACTATAGAATGCCCACGCGAATCTTGCTTGCCTGCTCCTGGCTATTTTAAAGACAAAAATGCATATTGTGGGTTTTCCTTAGCAGATAGACGTATACTCTCGCTGACTTTTTTGTAGGTTGTTTTAATGTGTACAATTATTTATTACATTAATTGGCTGTTTCTCTTATGGTTTAATCAGCCATTTAAGCGTCCGATATGATTCACCATGACCAGTTTTTTTTATTTGTGCAGAACCCTAATTCTTTTTCTAAAATAAAAGTAGCTTAAGTTACTCCCTATAAAATCAGCTGTCTACCAGTGAAAGTCCTGTCAAAATCGGTCCCACCGTTTCGGAGATTACCCGGAACAAACAGACAGCCAGACAAAAATTAAAAATATGGGTTTTTTATTATAGTTATTGTATATATACTTTCAAATGTAGGTATTTAGTAACAAGCTGTTATTTTGTCATTACAAACAGACACTTCAATTTTATTAATTGTATAGATAATTTTAGATTAGATATGTCTGTAAATATAAATTTCTGAGTATTAAATTAAGGAATTATTACAGGACAAACTTGCCTTTGAAGAGTTCAGTAGCAAACTCATCTCCATTACCAGTGAAGTATATGGCCGGGCAGTTGTACATTATAAATGGGTCTGTATCTACACAAGGAGTACAGGGAACAGTATCTGGACACGTTGGAGCAATGTGCCTCCACTGTAACGTTTTTTTCATAGCTTCAAGTGGGCTGTCTATTTTACTATATCTCATTATATCTTTTATAGCTTCCCCTGAATTGCCCAAGAATAAACAACCTGAAACCAAATAACAATAGTTGATACACTTTTTCGAGATGAACAATAATAATTATCATTAATAACTATAGCATTTTATTTATTTTATTCTTATAATATATCGCATACCTTCAATATCACATTCATAAGGGTTGGATACTCTATTGAAAGATTTGTATTCTACAGCTCTTGGAAACAAACCTGAAAAATAATTACATAACATGTTTAAGTACAATAAATCCTAGTACACAACATTTAAAAAAATTGTAAAGGTTCAATACACATAATCCTCCTAAGTCCCTAATCATAATAGATTTCAACATTTGTAATTTATTTCTTTAAGGAAATGAAATTAGAAATAAAATAAACAAAGAAACATTACTGCCAAAGTAAAATTTCAGGTGTAATGAAAGTTTTCCTAATTATTAACTTGATTCCCAATGTTTTAAAATATTGTTATTATTGTTGTAAAATTTATGTTTATTTAGAAATTTTAACCGAACCTGTATCGATTTTACATTATTTTGATCTATTCTCTAAAGATATTTTAATTTAATATTATTTAATCATTTAAATTTAATATTATTAAATAAATAATAAATAAAACAATTTTTTTTATAAACTATAGTTTTTATTGCTTCATTGGTTACGAAAAGCCAAATGTTTTGTTTTTAACAGTATCATAAAAAAATGCAAGATTTTATTTTTAACAGTCAATTATTAGTTGGATAATATTTTACGCTCCTTTAAGGTTGAAAACTGTGTGCAATATTTTGTTTTAAGTGTTTATGTGATGCATATAATTTTAACATAATATTTTACTACTTTTGAAAACCTCACACAAATGAGGTTAGGTATTATTTGCTTTTTTTATGATAAAAAGGGGGTAAACGGGCAGGTGGCGCACCTGATGGAAAGTGATCATCGCCGCCCACAAACATCCGCATCACCAGAGGGCTCGCAAATGCGTTGCCGGCCTTTTAGACAAGAATAAGCTCTCTTCTTGAAGGTCACTAGGTCATAACGGCTCGGAAAGACCTCAGGAAACACCTGGTTCCACAGAGTGGTTATGCGAGGCAGAAAGTGCATTAAGAAACGCTTTGTTGTGGAGCGCTGGGCATCGAGATGGTATGGATGGAATTTACGATTCTGTCGCAATGTCCGATGGTGAAATTCAGCAGCCGGGATTAATCCAAACAATTCCTCGGAACACTCCCCATGATAAATGCGGTAGAAGATGCAGACTGAACCAACATCTCTACGCAGAGCCAATGGATCAAGCCGATCGGAAAGAGCTTAATCGTCAATAACTCGAGCCGCCTTACGCTGACTGAGGTCAAAAGGAAGTAGCTAGTACTGGGGGACTCCCGCCCAGAGATGAGAACAATACTCCATGTGGGGTCGAATTTGCGCCTTATAAAGATTTAGGCGATGAGCCGACGTGAAGTACCGTCTCACCTTACTGAGCACACCAAGCTTCTTTGAGCCCAATTTGGGCTTACTTTCCAACTGACCACGGAAGTGGACGTCACTCGAAATGACGACACCAAGAATTCCGATACTGGCTGTGGCAGACAGGGGAGTGTTCTCAAAACGAAGAGTTGCGACAAAAAGTGACGTTGTAGCGGTTAACGCGCAGACTTGTCTTTTTAGGGTTAAACTGGACCAAGTTTAGTCGACCCCAGTACGAAACTTTAGTTAGGCTCGACTTCAGACACAAGTTTGTTACGGCTCTCATCGACGTATTTCCGAGAGATATTAGCACGGCCAATGTACAAGACATCCACAGTGCTATCGTCAGCATAGCAATGAATGTTGCTGATTTGCAACAAGTCATTCACATGCAGAAGAAAGAGTGTTGGAGACAGTACACAGCCTTGTAGGACCCCAGCATTGAGAAATTTAGGATCAGAAAATTGATTCATTGATTGATTGATTTGATTTGGCAACATCTTGGTTACATTTCTAATCTCGAATTCCATTTCCGATAATAGATGGCAATGAAACAGCATTAAAAAAAATCTATCTTCAGCACAATTACGTTAGATAATCTATCTTCAGCACAATTACGTTAGATAGTCTATCTTCAGCACAATTACGTTAGATAATTTATCTTCAGCACAATTACGTTAGATATTTTGCAAGCAACTTTTTGTAACAACGCACGTCGTAAAAATTTACTCTTGTCGTTTTCATAACCCGCCTAAAAAAGCATAACTCCTAAGTACAATACAACTCTTAACAAAAACAGAAAACAAACTTCAATTATTTTGAGGAGTTCCCTAGTGTATCTTCGAAGTCTAATGTCCAATACCAATGAAATGAAACTGCGACCCCGACCACCCTTGAGGTATTCCTTTTCCAGCATAAAAATAATCATCCAAATTGGTTCATAAACAAACAAGTTATGCCTGGACACCAATAAAAACTATATTCAAATTGAGAACCTCCTTTTTTAGAGTCAGTTGAAAACACAAGCAATATTACTCAGTACTCTTAGAACACAAATGTAGATTAATTATCCTTAATGACAAATTATACTTACAATAATGAAATGGTTTTTGAGGAAGCATAATTCCCGTAGGGTCTTTGCATCCTGGCATAAGGTCTAATGGAGCAACAGCACTAACAGCAGCACAAAAGGAATCAACCATTCCAGCTGATGCTATTACGTCTGATTCATTTAGAACTCTTTCATCACAATGATTTGCAAAAACACCACCTACAGATAATTTATACAATATTATTTTGTAGATATACGAGTCATGGGCTTTGGGGCAGGCAAGATAAAACTAATGTTAACTAATTAACACTCTAACAAAGTGCTTAATACCAGCATCTTAATTGAGGAGGCAGCTTATATTATCAACTAATTTCTAGGCATGTTATTGCAGAGTATAAACAGGCCTCTTTGTGTTACCACTTCTTTATAAAGATTATATTAATCCAGTTACAAATAGGTTTTGATGATTATTATAAATATTACTTTTAATGATGGAGTAACATAAACCAAACAGCAGTTGTACTGTTTTGTTTTGTAGATTCCTCTCATAAAAAAGAGCTAGCTAGCTAGCTGCTTACTGGAAATTGAGTTAAGTATAGGGTTTTGTTATTATAAATTAAAAATACTACCTGTGCCTCTACCTAAACCTTCATAGATAGAAAATGTTTATTTTGCCATAAACTACATGTTTTAAGCAGTTTAAAAAAAAACGAGTTATTCTAAATCTAAATAAATACAACCAAACCAGTGCTTACATAAATACCCCATTGCTTACAATACATGTACAATCTATGAATGCAAGAATATTATATTATTTTTATCCATTTAATAAAATAATCTGGGCATATGAGCTTCACAAAGCGTATTGAAAAAAAATATCCCTTGTTAGATAAAGTTAGAAATTAAAACATTATCTAAATACAAAATTTCATCCACATCATTAGATGTGTTACCGAGAAACCAAGTCCTATAAAACAAAGACGGCAAATTAGATTGAACTGATAATTTCGTAATTCAAATAAAACTAATAAATTACTCATATTCAGGAATCAGCGAGTTGACTGTAGGTTTAAAAATTAAAGTGAATTATTGAGTAATATTGCTCTATATATAAACAGCCTAAAACAATACAAATCTGGAACAAGAAATTGTTTATTTATTTAATTTTACTTTGGAAAATTAATAATTTTTGTCTATGAGTCATGTGATTTGAAATGCCGACTAGAAAACGAGACATCACCATTCAAAAATATATATATAATATACAATAGACTCTAAATGACATATAATACGAATAATGAAATCACGGGACCATAATGCCACGTTTCTATGGCGTAATTTTTATTTAAATGAAAAAAGAAAATTATCACTTTTTATAATGTATTAATAAAAAAAAATTGTTATATTGTAGTGTTTAAAACAATTTTCCAGAAGTTGTCAACACCCAGATTACTTTCTTTATACTTACTTAGATATAAATGTAGTAATTGTTTACCTGCCACAATAACACGGACTATCTTAGATACCTCTGCCTGATACTGTGATGTACCTGAGAGGCCAGATAACCACTCCAGCAACAAATGTAGTGAAAACATATGGTCTCCATTCTTTGAAGCCATGTTCAATCCAGACATCATTACAACATACCTGAAACATCACATATCTACCTTATTATAATTATTTTTAAAATGGTTATGTACATAGTATATAATATAAGCTATATAATTATTGTTATAAATAATGGCCACTTTTATTATGGATAATAATAACTGTATATGGATATACAGTTTCAATCTGTAATAGTTATAAATGGAAAAAGGAAGTTTCCATTTTTTAAATTTAATTTTTAGATAATCATACCAAGCTTACAAAAAATCCTGGTGATTTTTTTCTTCTATTATCTATATAAATGACAAAGTTATGATACATTTCCTGTCCGTGTTTAAATTCTTCTGTGTGACTGGTCGAAAAGGCCATGAGGTCATAAGTCTCGCTAACTCGGTTGCAGGGTGCAATGCTGCGTTCGTTCAGCAGTTAGAACTTGTGGTTAGCTCAATACAATGGCAGGTATCGTTGCGAAGATGTTTTTATTTACATGGTATTAATCCTTATCGAAATAAATACATTAATCATCACACGTATTTAATTTTGAACAAAATTGTCCCTTACAGTAATGGATTTAAATGAATATCTTAGGAGATATCACAGTTTTAAAGTAACTTGGCAGTTTTAAATACAGTACTAATGGCCCTCTCTCTATAACCCATTCTCTCTCTCTCTCTGTTATGTGATGCAGGCGACGTTGCGTGGGTCAGCTATTAGTATATAAATTGACACAGAATGTGTCAAAGCATTACTTCTGAATTTTGATTGACTTTACAGTTTTAAACCGTGCATTGTGATGAACAACATGTGAAACATGCACCCTGGTAAAAAAAAGTAATCTGCCACCACCGGCAGTAGAATAGCTTATTGGTCAGTCTTGTCCTACTACAAGACTTGTGATGTCATAGCATGAAATTCCTGCACAGATTATTTAATTTGTACGGGATACAGTTAAAATTAAATAATTTTGTCATTTTTCAACATATTGAAATAATTCTTTCACCATGATTAATATATTTTCATTATCTTACAAATTATACATTTTGTTCTTTTAATTTGTAGTTTGAGAGTAAGAAATCGTGTAATTGTTGTATATTGAGGATGACACTGTTACCTGAGACACAGGTTATACCTAGTTTTCAGGTGACAGCGTTCAGCCATACTTGATGTATTACATTGTATAAAATAAATGATTATGATTATATAAATTTTATTTGTGTTGGTGTCATTGAAAACTTCTTTATTGCTTAAACTGATACAAAGTTTTTAAATTAGAATATACTCATACTTATCACTGTTAATTGTAGGTATTGGTTTCTGAATGCCACATCCTGCCCAACACACATCTCTGACTGAAAAAATACCATCTTCATCCTCTGAACCTAAGTTGAATAGAAAAATCATAACATATTATTAAGAAATCAATGTAAATCACTATTATATTGTTAATGCTATTTTTGTTGACATATTTACCTAATAAGGCACAGATGACACCAGTTACAACCTGGTGAACATCAATGCAATCTCCTGCCAACTTTATTCTCTGAAGTTCATCTTCTAAAACTAAACTATCAGAATCATGAACAAAATGGGTCCTGAAAATAAACAATGAAAAATTTATATTGTATTATTTTATTTATATTGATAAATTTTATTAACTGAAATACAATGAAATTCCTCTTGATTTTCCTATTAATAATACAATTACTAATACTAAAAAATAAATGCTGTGTAATATGTTTTATAATTTAATTATAATGTATTAAATTATGTATTAATTATTAATAAAATAATTAATTATTTAATTATTATGTATTTAATTATATTTAATTATTATGTTTAATTTACAGCAAATATTTTAATATTTCATACCTTGTAGGCTGAGGGATAATTTCTAATTGATCAGATAACTCTTTTAGAATACTAGGTTTCAGGTCTTGCAGTTTAAACAGGGTTCCAATAATAATACAAGTTGTGTCCTTTTCGCGTAATTCACATAACTTTAATACCTTGTATTTATTACACCATTTCTTGGCAATTACAGGTGCTAAAATATTTCTGAATGTGTTCAATCTTGCTGAATATATATGAGCATACTGTTTAGAGAAGTCTCGAGACACTTGGTAAAAGCGTTTTGAGCAGTCAGTGTATTCAGTAGTTTGTCTCTCTAATTCAAGCTGTTGAAATTCATTTTCTGATTTACGGGACAACGTAGAGTCCACTTTAAATAACATCTTTATTTTAATTATGAAATTATTTAATTAAGTTTTATCCGTTTACAATCCGAGCTTACCACGAAATGAAATTCAAAATTTTCGTTACCTTTAGTAAATTACACAATTTAGAACAATTTAGAATACAGACCCTCGGTTTAAGTGTTCTATGATACAGAAGGCACAGAACATACAAACCCTACAATAAACAACTTTTGACAGTAATTGTTATTTGAGGGCCGAGCAAAGAGTAAAATAGGGCCGAGGAACTGACTCATAGATAATATACTAATACGGGTACAGTGTACACAATTGTTATTTATCTCTGGTGTACACTATTCTGTACTGTACAACAGAGATAAATGAGTTTTTGGCGGGATCTTGAAGTGACATGTTGTGGTTTTTATTTTTGATTCATTAACTTGGGTTTTTGACCCTATATAATGTAATATTGGTGGCGTTTTGCGTGATATAGTTTGGTTTTTGTGCATAAGTGAAGTGGATTATAAATATAAGCTGAAAGCATTCATTCTGAGATCCCACGAAATCTTCCTAGAAAGTTCTAACAAGGGAGCCACCATCTTGTTAGGATACTGAATCGTCATAACACTTGACACTATAATTCACTCGATAATGGCAGTAATGGTCTTCATTAAAGATGACCGGTTGCCAAGTTAGGAAGAAGAAGAAGAGTTTTTGGCGGGATCTTGAAGTGATATGTTGTGGTTTTTATTTTAAATTCATTTACTTAGGTTTTGACCCTGTATTGTGTAATATTGGTAGTATTTTGCGTTATATAGTTTGGTTTTTGCGCATAGGTGAAATGGATTATAAATATTAACAAGAACGTCAGAATGGTCACATAAAAATTCCCTAGATCGTTCTAACAAGGCGGCCACCATCTTGTTGAACGTCACTTTGTATATAATGTATATACTACGAAAGTTTGAGAACATTGACGCTGGAAAATTTTACTAAGACTTTAAAACATTGACACGGAAAACCTCACTTTGTATAGAGGAAAATGTTATGAAGGCTTAAAAATATTGAAACTGGCAAGTGCTTTTGCGGCGCGAAAACAAGAAGAAGAACAGAGATAAATAACAATAATATGTACAAGTACACCATTTTTTTTTTTTTTTTTTTTTTAACGTGGAGAAACCCATCATGGGTACACACCCGCCCGGGGGGACGAGTGGTTATGTGAGACTCCTACTCACTAAAACTCCACGGTGTACCATCCGCCGCCATAGTAGGGCGACGCGAGCACTGCGCTGGCATACAGCCGAGCCGCCCCGGCGGCCGGCCCAGCTGAACCGGGCCCCGGCCTAAATAGGAGACGGCTCAGTACACCCTAGCCGTCTCCTCCGTCCGCCGAGCCTGTGCAATGAGAAGACGGGCCCCCCGACCCGTCTCTTCTGGCTCGGCTAGGGTGGCGGGAGTTGGCGAATGACAGCGTTCAGCCATACTTGATGTATTACATTGTATAAAATAAATGATTATGATTATATAAATTTTATTTGTGTTGGTGTCATTGAAAACTTCTTTATTGCTTAAACTGATACAAAGTTTTTAAATTAGAATATACTCATACTTATCACTGTTAATTGTAGGTATTGGTTTCTGAATGCCACATCCTGCCCAACACACATCTCTGACTGAAAAAATACCATCTTCATCCTCTGAACCTAAGTTGAATAGAAAAATCATAACATATTATTAAGAAATCAATGTAAATCACTATTATATTGTTAATGCTATTTTTGTTGACATATTTACCTAATAAGGCACAGATGACACCAGTTACAACCTGGTGAACATCAATGCAATCTCCTGCCAACTTTATTCTCTGAAGTTCATCTTCTAAAACTAAACTATCAGAATCATGAACAAAATGGGTCCTGAAAATAAACAATGAAAAATTTATATTGTATTATTTTATTTATATTGATAAATTTTATTAACTGAAATACAATGAAATTCCTCTTGATTTTCCTATTAATAATACAATTACTAATACTAAAAAATAAATGCTGTGTAATATGTTTTATAATTTAATTATAATGTATTAAATTATGTATTAATTATTAATAAAATAATTAATTATTTAATTATTATGTATTTAATTATTAAAATGAACGCGGAGCGGAGCCGGCCGCCTATTATACAATGTGCTACGTCAATCTATACAGAGCGGGACCGCGCACCGAGGGCGCGAACGCGACGGAAACGATTCCCTCGTACTCTGTATATAACCGACGGCGGATAACACGCTACGGTAACCAGCTGTCTAGAAACCAGTGCGTGCGAGCCCCTCTCACTACGTGCGACCAACCCTGTTCACACCCGAAACTACTAGGCGTGAAGAGGGCGAAACATCAAGGTACACACACGCAGTGAGGTGCCTGCTGGTAGGCGCGGCGATGACGTAGCACGTAGCGGAATGGACTGGGTCGCTGGCGGGTTGAACTTAGTGAAGATGCGAAGAAATGACACACAGGCACCACAATAAAATTTGCTGTATTCTTCAAGACAATACACTTTGTTAATACTATATCTTCTGGGTACGGTTACTTCCAGTTTCTTGAGTCTTGAGTCTTGATTCTTCAATTTGTGGTACCCGTGTGCGCTCGTTTGCCCCGGCAGAACGCCTTTTATATGGTTTGCCGGAGAGCGAGACGGACGATGGAGTCTCTATCCGTACTGCTCATTACCAAACTTGGGTGTGGTCCGTTAACCGTGGTAATGCGCAGTGGTTGCAATATTGCTGTCTCTGTCTATTATTATTATTACTTGTATACAGAATACAATAAATTGTTAATATCTCTAATTACAGTTATTCAATTACAATAAAAACTATTTCACATCAATGTAGACACAAAAACCTATTCAAAAACACTAACTTTAACATTATAGGTTAATAAACACGGGAGATATAAAGCATTAAACATTGCAACCTTAAAACGTCTTGCGACTCGTTATATACGCACTATTTGAGCTTACAAACATTATAAAACACATACAGAAGGCTATTTTACTTATATAACACAAAACATTACGTATAACTTTTACAAAATATGAATTATTGACAATATATGATTTTAGTACTTTAAGTGATTATTTTTATTAGATTACACACATTTTCATGACTTATATATTGTTCTTACATACCTACACGCTATAGTAACATATTCAAAACATTAGAAACATTTAATTATTGATCGTTTGTGCAAATTATTCATCCTTACAACTTATATTTACAAATGTTATTCTTATATCATTACGCTTAGGCTTATGCGTCGCTAACAATTATATTTAATTATTATGTTTAATTTACAGCAAATATTTTAATATTTCATACCTTGTAGGCTGAGGGATAATTTCTAATTGATCAGATAACTCTTTTAGAATACTAGGTTTCAGGTCTTGCAGTTTAAACAGGGTTCCAATAATAATACAAGTTGTGTCCTTTTCGCGTAATTCACATAACTTTAATACCTTGTATTTATTACACCATTTCTTGGCAATTACAGGTGCTAAAATATTTCTGAATGTGTTCAATCTTGCTGAATATATATGAGCATACTGTTTAGAGAAGTCTCGAGACACTTGGTAAAAGCGTTTTGAGCAGTCAGTGTATTCAGTAGTTTGTCTCTCTAATTCAAGCTGTTGAAATTCATTTTCTGATTTACGGGACAACGTAGAGTCCACTTTAAATAACATCTTTATTTTAATTATGAAATTATTTAATTAAAAAAAAAAAAAAAAAAAAAAAAAAAAAAAATTTTTTTTTTTTTTTTTTTTTTTTTTTTCGGTCTAAGTGTTCTTTGATACAGAAGGCACAGAACATACAAACCCTACAATAAACAACTTTTGACAGTAATTGTTTTTTTTTTTTTTTTTTTTTGGGGGGGGGGGGGGGGGTACACTATTCTGTACTGTACAACAGAGATAAATGAGTTTTTGGCGGGATCTTGAAGTGACATGTTGTGGTTTTTATTTTTGATTCATTAACTTGGGTTTTTGACCCTATATAATGTAATATTGGTGGCGTTTTGCGTGATATAGTTTGGTTTTTGTGCATAAGTGAAGTGGATTATAAATATAAGCTGAAAGCATTCATTCTGAGATCCCACGAAATCTTCCTAGAAAGTTCTAACAAGGGAGCCACCATCTTGTTAGGATACTGAATCGTCATAACACTTGACACTATAATTCACTCGATAATGGCAGTAATGGTCTTCATTAAAGATGACCGGTTGCCAAGTTAGGAAGAAGAAGAAGAGTTTTTGGCGGGATCTTGAAGTGATATGTTGTGGTTTTTATTTTAAATTCATTTACTTAGGTTTTGACCCTGTATTGTGTAATATTGGTAGTATTTTGCGTTATATAGTTTGGTTTTTGCGCATAGGTGAAATGGATTATAAATATTAACAAGAACGTCAGAATGGTCACATAAAAATTCCCTAGATCGTTCTAACAAGGCGGCCACCATCTTGTTGAACGTCACTTTGTATATAATGTATATACTACGAAAGTTTGAGAACATTGACGCTGGAAAATTTTACTAAGACTTTAAAACATTGACACGGAAAACCTCACTTTGTATAGAGGAAAATGTTATGAAGGCTTAAAAATATTGAAACTGGCAAGTGCTTTTGCGGCGCGAAAACAAGAAGAAGAACAGAGATAAATAACAATAATATGTACAAGTACACCATTTTTTTTTTTTTTTTTTTTTTTAACGTGGAGAAACCCATCATGGGTACACACCCGCCCGGGGGGACGAGTGGTTATGTGAGACTCCTACTCACTAAAACTCCACGGTGTACCATCCGCCGCCATAGTAGGGCGACGCGAGCACTGCGCTGGCATACAGCCGAGCCGCCCCGGCGGCCGGCCCAGCTGAACCGGGCCCCGGCCTAAATAGGAGACGGCTCAGTACACCCTAGCCGTCTCCTCCGTCCGCCGAGCCTGTGCAATGAGAAGACGGGCCCCCCGACCCGTCTCTTCTGGCTCGGCTAGGGTGGCGGGAGTTGGCGAATGAATCGCCTCCTCCGGCCACCCGTTCTTCGTTGTCGGAGAGGGCCGCTCAGGGGATCCCCTTCACGAACCCTCTCCGCGGCCTCCTTCTGCGATATGACGTCCTCGCAGAAGGAGGCCATTGCCGTCCATGCCCTCTCGCTGTCGAGCATGGCTCTCACCACACTCGGCAGCGAGAGGTCTCCTCCTCCAACAGCTACGGCCAGAGTGCGGCGCTGCTCCACCCACGCAGCACACTCAGACAGAGTGTGCTGCGCCGTGTCTTCTGCAGCCCCGCACTCGTGGCACGTAGTGTTCGGCTCCCTCCTGGCAATCTTGTGCAGGTACCATCCGAAACAACCATGTCCGGATAGTACCTGCACAAGTCTAAAGCTCAGGGAGCTATGCTCCCTTGCACACCAATCCCGGAGGACCGGGCGGACGGCGTCTATGGTATAACGCCCATAGCGCGCGTCCGCCAGGTCCTCCTCCCACCTTCTGACGACCTCCGCCCGGCCTCCTGCCGGACTCTGTCCACCTCCGTGGGAGCTGGAGGCTCCCCTAACTCTCTTCTCGCCGCCGTGAATTCATACACGGTGGCGAGCACCTCCGCCTCCAACTCCCACGGCGGGGAGCCGGCAAGGACCATGGCCGCCCCCGCGGACACCGACCGGTACCCGCGGATGACCCTCAGCGCCACGACACGCTGCGTAGCACGCAACACGCGTCTGTTCGTGGCGCTAAGGGTATCCGACCAGATCGGTGCCCCGTAGACGGCTATGCTCCTGACAACTCCGGCAAACAAGCGGCGACAGTTCGCGCCCGGCCCCCCCGAGTTCGGAAGAAGCCGGCCGAGAGCCGCCGCCGCTCCCACTATCCGCGGTTCGAGTCCCTTAAAGTGGGACTCGAACCGCCAACGCCCGTCCAGGATGAGGCCCAGATATTTCATCTGGGCCCCAACCCGGACCCTCACCCCTTCCACATTAATGTGGGCCCCAGGAGGCGGCCCACACCGAGGCCCATGAAAGAGTATGGTTTGCCGGAGAGCGAGACGGACGATGGAGTCTCTATCCGTACTGCTCATTACCAAACTTGGGTGTGGTCCGTTAACCGTGGTAATGCGCAGTGGTTGCAATATTGCTGTCTCTGTCTATTATTATTATTACTTGTATACAGAATACAATAAATTGTTAATATCTCTAATTACAGTTATTCAATTACAATAAAAACTATTTCACATCAATGTAGACACAAAAACCTATTCAAAAACACTAACTTTAACATTATAGGTTAATAAACACGGGAGATATAAAGCATTAAACATTGCAACCTTAAAACGTCTTGCGACTCGTTATATACGCACTATTTGAGCTTACAAACATTATAAAACACATACAGAAGGCTATTTTACTTATATAACACAAAACATTACGTATAACTTTTACAAAATATGAATTATTGACAATATATGATTTTAGTACTTTAAGTGATTATTTTTATTAGATTACACACATTTTCATGACTTATATATTGTTCTTACATACCTACACGCTATAGTAACATATTCAAAACATTAGAAACATTTAATTATTGATCGTTTGTGCAAATTATTCATCCTTACAACTTATATTTACAAATGTTATTCTTATATCATTACGCTTAGGCTTATGCGTCGCTAACAATTATATTTAATTATTATGTTTAATTTACAGCAAATATTTTAATATTTCATACCTTGTAGGCTGAGGGATAATTTCTAATTGATCAGATAACTCTTTTAGAATACTAGGTTTCAGGTCTTGCAGTTTAAACAGGGTTCCAATAATAATACAAGTTGTGTCCTTTTCGCGTAATTCACATAACTTTAATACCTTGTATTTATTACACCATTTCTTGGCAATTACAGGTGCTAAAATATTTCTGAATGTGTTCAATCTTGCTGAATATATATGAGCATACTGTTTAGAGAAGTCTCGAGACACTTGGTAAAAGCGTTTTGAGCAGTCAGTGTATTCAGTAGTTTGTCTCTCTAATTCAAGCTGTTGAAATTCATTTTCTGATTTACGGGACAACGTAGAGTCCACTTTAAATAACATCTTTATTTTAATTATGAAATTATTTAATTAAGTTTTATCCGTTTACAATCCGAGCTTACCACGAAATGAAATTCAAAATTTTCGTTACCTTTAGTAAATTACACAATTTAGAACAATTTAGAATACAGACCCTCGGTCTAAGTGTTCTTTGATACAGAAGGCACAGAACATACAAACCCTACAATAAACAACTTTTGACAGTAATTGTTATTTGAGGGCCGAGCAAAGAGTAAAATAGGGCCGAGGAACTGACTCATAGATAATATACTAATACGGGTACAGTGTACACAATTGTTATTTATCTCTGGTGTACACTATTCTGTACTGTACAACAGAGATAAATGATTTTTTGGCGGGATCTTGAAGTGACATGTTGTGGTTTTTATTTTTGATTCATTAACTTAGGTTTTTGACCCTATATTATGTAATATTGGTGGCGTTTTGCGTGATATAGTTTGGTTTTTGTGCATAAGTGAAGTGGATTATAAATATAAGCTGAAAGCATTCATTCTGAGATCCCACAAAATCTTCCTAGAAAGTTCTAACAAGGGAGCCACCATCTTGTTAGGATACTGAATCGTCATAACACTTGACACTATAATTCACTCGATAATGGCAGTAATGGTCTTCATTAAAGATGACCGGTTGCCAAGTTAGGAAGAAGAAGAAGAGTTTTTGGCGGGATCTTGAAGTGACATGTTGTGGTTTTTATTTTAAATTCATTTACTTAGGTTTTGACCCTGTATTGTGTAATATTGGTAGCATTTTGCGTTATATAGTTTGGTTTTTGCGCATAGGTGAAATGGATTATAAATATTAACAAGAGCGTCAGAATGATCACATAAAAATTCCCTAGATCGTTCTAACAAGGCGGCCACCATCTTGTTGAACGTCATTTTGTATATAATGTATATACTACGAAAGTTTGAGAACATTGACGCTGGAAAATTTTACTAAGACTTTAAAACATTGACACGGAAAACCTCACTTTGTATAGAGGAAAATGTTATGAAGGCTTAAAAATATTGAAACTGGCAAGTGCTTTTGCGGCGCGAAAACAAGAAGAAGAACAGAGATAAATAACAATAATATGTACAAGTACACAATTTTTTTTTTTTTTTTTTTTTAACGTGGAGAATCCCATCATGGGTACACACCCGCCCGGGGGGACGAGTGGTTATGTGAGACTCCTACTCACTAAAACTCCACGGTGTACCATCCGCCGCCATAGTAGGGCGATGCGGGCACTGCGCTGGCATACAGCCGCGCCGCCCCGGCGGCCGGCCCAGCTGAACTGGGCCCCGGCCTAATAGGAGACGGCTCAGTACACCCTAGCCGTCTCCTCCGTCCGCCGAGCCTGTGCAATGAGAAGACGGGCCCCCCGACCCGTCTCCTCTGGCTCGGCTAGGGTGGCGGGAGTTGGCGAATGAATCGCCTCCTCCTGCCACCCGTTCTTCTTTGTCGGAGAGGGCCGCTCAGGGGATCCCCTTCACGAACCCTCTCCGCGGCCTCCTTCTGCGATATGACGACCTCGCAGAAGGAGGCCATTGCCGTCCATGCCCTCTCGCTGTCGAGCATGGCTCTCACCACACTCGGCAGCGAGAGGTCCTCTCCAACGACTGCGGCCAGAGTGCGGCGCTGCTCCTCCCACGCAGCACACTCACCAAGAGTGTGCTGCGCCGTATCCTCTGCAGCCCCGCACTCATGGCACACAGGCGAGGGCTCCCTTCTTGCTATCTTGTGCAGGTACCATCCGAAGCAACCGTGTCCGGACAGTACCTGCACAAGTTCTGAAAGCTCAGGGAGCCGGCTCCCTTGCTTAGCCAATTCCCGGAGGACCGGGCGGACGGCGTCTATGGTATAACGCCCATAGCGCGCGTCCACCAGGTCCTCCTCCCACCTTCTGATAACATCTTCCCGGGCCTCCCGCCGGACCCTGTCCACCTCCGTGGGAGCTGGAGGCTCCCCTAACTCTCTCCTCGCCGCCGTGAATTCATACACGGCGGCGAGCACCTCCGCCTCCAACTCCCACGGCGGGGAGCCGGCAAGAGCACCATGGCCGCCCCCGCAGGACACCGACCGGTACCCACGAATGACCCTCAGCGCCACGACACCGCTGCGTAGCACGCAACACGCGTCTGATTCGTGGCGCTAAGGGCATCCGACCAGATCGGTGCCCCGTAGACGGCCATGCTCCTGCACAACTCCAGGAAACAAGCGGCGACAGCTTCGCGCCCGGCCCCCCCGAGTTCGGAAGAAGCCGGCCGAGAGCCGCCGCCGCTCCCACTATCCGCGGTTCGAGTCCCTTAAAATGGGACTCGAACCGCCAACGACCCGTCCAGGATGAGGCCCAGATATTTCATCTGGGCCCCAACCCGGACCCTCATACCCTTCCACATATAATGTGGGCCCCAGGAGGCGGCCCACACCGAGGCCCATGAAAGAGTATGGCCTCGGTCTTCTCAGGCCGCCACCCTAAGGCCCAACGACCTTTATGCGCCCGACCACAAGGGCAGTGCCCTCTGTGGCCAGGCGCGCCACCTCCTTCAAAACTTCCTCCCCTTGGGCCACAACCAGGGTTGTCGTCCGCGTAGCACAGCACCCGAATCCCCGAAGGGAGCGCTACGCGGAGCACCCAGTCGTAGCCCATGTTCCACAGGAGCGGCCCCAGACACCGACCCCTGTGGAACACCACACCCAACGCGACCGCCGAACCACATTGCCCCCCTCCCGTCCACGAAGGCGACCTCCCTCCCCTGGAGGTAGTCCCCCAACAGCCGCCGCAGGTACGAGGGCACTCCGAAAAACCGGAGCGCCTCCCGTATAACACCATGCGGCAGACTGTTGAAGGCGTTGGCGATGTCTATCGACACCGCCAACAACCTACCTCCCCCCGCAGTCGCCTCCTTAGACCACGCCTTCAGGGTGGAGAGGGCGTCCAGCGTCGAACGCCCTCTCCGGAATCCGAACTGCCGGTCCGAAAGTACCGGCCCAACTTCCGCCATGTGCTGGACGACACCCCTCCCATCTCCTCTTCAGTGACGGGGGGGGGTGGTAACAGCTCCTCCGCAACAGCGCTCCCATCTAACATGGGAGGCGGGAGGAGCTCCGGAGGGTCGGGCATCAACGTGGCCACGACCCTCGCTAGGACCTCTGAGTCCAGGGACTCCGTTAAAGGGGGCGCCTGCCCCCGGAACTTCTTCCGGGCTACCCGGTATGGGCGCCCCCACGGGTCCCTGTCCAGGGTCCTCAGGAGCTCCTCCCACTGCTCATCCTTTGCCCGGCTGATGGCCACCTGCAGGGACTTCCTAGTTTCCCTGTAGTGGCCAAGCAGCCGGGCCTCCTCTCCCTCTACCCGAGTTTGCCGCCGGCGGCAGCGTTGAAGCTGCCGCCGCGCCGCGGAGCAGGCCACCCGGAGATCGGCAATCTCCGGGGACCACCAGTACACCGCCCGCCTGCCTTGCGGGCGGTTTTTGCTCCGCGGCATCGACGCGTCGCAGACCGCCGTAAGGGCCTTACGGAAACGGCCCGCGATCGCGTCGATATCTTCTTCACTAGGAGCCGGCGCGCACCAGCTCTGGACGATGGCCGCCTCTTCAGCAAGCTGCCGATTGAGGCGGCTCACCACCCATCGGGGGAAGTTAGCCCCCCCTGGAGCCCGGCGCGCCGGCACCTCTGAGGAGGTGGAGACCCCAAACCGGATATACCGGTGGTCTGACAGGGTCTCCACCTCCTCCAGCACCCTCCAATCTCGCACACGACGTGCGACAGACGGCGTGGCGAAGGAAACGTCCACCACGGACCCTCCGTTCTGTCGCACGCACGTGTGCACCGCCCCTCGGTTGAGGAGGGACAGCCCAGCCTGGACTGCCCACTCCTCCACCACTGCCCCTCTCGGGTTCGTGGCCACCCTACCCATGCCCGCGACTTGGCGTTAAGGTCGCCAAGCAGGACGATGGGGAGTGGCGACAGCCGCCCAACCACCGGCCCCAGGGAGTCGAGGAATGCCTCGAACTCCCCAGGGGCCGGTTTGGGGAGAAGTACACTCCCACCACCCCGTATCCTCCCCAGGTGGCCGCCACGAACCCTGAGCCCCTCTCCTTGAGGAGAGGGGGGACCCCGTACTAAAAATAGCTACGGAGCCGTCAATGTCACCCGCCCAATAAGGTTGGGCGGGGACAGAGTACGGCTCCGCAGCCACCGCAATATCAATGTTCCACTCCGCCACTGATTGCACAAATAGATCTTGTGCAGTGGCGGAGTGGTTCAAATTACCCTGGAGGTAATTGATGCAGCTCCGGTCCATTAACGGGCTGATCCAATCACCTCCAACCCGGGTCTACCCGCACCAATACCGGGAGGCCTCCTTTTGGTTGCGGGGGGCCTGCAGCTCGCCCCTCCCATGTAATGGTCCGCTGGTTTGCCAGCGGCGGCACATACATCACAGTGCATCTTTACCGATGCACATTCTGCCGCCGCATGGCCAGACCCCCCACACCTATAACATAGGGCGCTCCTGTCGGCCATCGCCTCACAGAGTGGGCGAGTGTGGCCCAAGCCCATGCATCTGAAGCACCGCAGGGGCTTCTCCGGCAATGGGCATATTCGGGCCACACTCCAGCCGACCAGGAGACGCCCTGCATCGGCCAACTTCTTCGCCTCAGCGGCTGGTAGCGACACAAACGCTGCTCCCCCTCCCAGTTTTGCCGGATGGAACCGACCTTAATCATGGCCCTCACATCCGGTCACACCAACTATTGCCGCCCTCAACTCATTTGCATCGACCGAGTCGTCGATTCCAACGACCCGAAGCTCCGCCCGTTTTATTGGCCTGGTAACCACAGCTACACCGGCCAATGCAGCTCGTAGCTGCGTCACCAGGCCATCCGCCTTTAGTTCACCATCGGGGCCATTAATTTCTATAATCTTGGCCCCCGTGGCCGTCGTGCGGAGCTTCGGGTCGCTGATTCCAAGCTCCCCCAGCTTAACATGCTCCCGCGCCTTCAGTACCGCTGCCGCGTACGTAACACCCCCGGCCACAGCCTCAGGCTGCAGTGTTATAACAACTGCAGCCGAGCGTGGCACGGAGGGCATCTTCGGCCCCCACCTTTTTAGGCGCGGGAGCTGCAGGCACGGTTTGTGCCTTCGTCTTTTTTCCGCGCCTCCGAACCACTTCTGTCCATGCCTCCCCCCCTCCCCAGAAAGAGCCTGGGAAGCCACCTGTGAGTTAGGCGCCCCGGTAGAGCAGCCCACTCCACGCCGAGTGGAACTGCGGTGCCAACGGCGCAGCCACTCCCTCCGACCTACCCGAGACACGGACCGGGGCCTTCGCACCAGTCCCCCCACACTGGGACCTGTACGTCGAGCAGGTCCAGGTCCAGCGGCAGGCCCCTCTTTCCTAGCCGGCTCAGGCCTATTGTCACCCGCTAGGGCGGGCATGACCTTTTTGGGCAGGAGCCGCCCATCGACCTCCAAGCTGTCGAAGCGCGCATCAATCACGCTTCCGACAGCTGTGCGGATGGACAGCTCCAATCTGCCCACCGTTTCCTCCAGCATTTTCTCCCACCCCATGGGGGGCGCTTCTGCTTGGACCGGCCGCGGTGGCGGCGGTGGAGGAGGAGGCATGATCCTCCTCTCGCTTGCCCCGGCCACGCAAGCACTTCCTCCTTTAAGTCCTTCACCTGCTGGCGAAGGACTTTAGCCTCGCGGCCCAAGCGGGCCGTCTCTTCATTGGAGGTGCGCAGGAGCAGAACCTCCACCACCTCCTTCAATGAGTTGGCTGCCTCCTTGAGGGACTTAATGCAAGTCCCTTTTAAGTTGCCTGAAATGCGACAAACTTCAAGGATGGCAGCCACTCCATCCTCCGTTCGGGTCCTCAGTGACCCAGCGTCAAGCACATCAGTGCTGCAGGACCCCTCCGCATCACTCTCACCCCCACGAACATCACGCCCTTTTTGGCCCAAATTGAGCGCTCCACGCTTTGAGCGCCCCAATCCGCGAACCGACCCTCTTCTTGCGGTTCCGCGCTTTGGAGCCTGTACTCCATCTCGTTCCGCTTCCAACCCCGTCATGGGCGACCCCAACGGGCGTTTCCTCGCCCTTCCAGACACCTCGGAATCACCCCCAGACGCCATCGGTTTGCCCCTCTGGGCCGTCGTAACCTTCGGTGCCACAACCGTCGGTATCTAAGTCCAGCGGATCCTTGTCGGCTTTTGACGCCCTGCACTTCCCTCGTCACTCAACGCTGCACCAATTCTGGCGCTATTACTACCTTCCTTAACCAAGAGTTAAAATTTTTTGGTTGGATGGATCACTCATTTTTATTCCCAGAGAATGGGGAAGTGTAGGTCCACCCAGGCAGTGCCCCCTGTGCCTGGGTAAGCCTAGTGTAACCCGTCAGAGAGTCGGCCGGTTCTCTGACGGGGGTCGCACTCGTGACTGGACTCCCCCCAGCCACGCATCCCCTCGCGGTGCGCCGCCGCTTGGGATTGGGGTGATTTTTTATAGAGGTTTTCTTCCTCGCGGTCCGGGCGGTGAAGCCGAGACCCTCGGTCCCATCGAAGCCGCGAGACATGACCACGACACTTCGATGGGATTACGAGAATGCCGGAGGCAGTGAGTCGCCCCACTCGCCTGCCCGACGGCAGGGTAAGTGCACGCCGAGCCCGCCATCGCCCCGTCAAGTCACTCCCTCTGCTAATCAGAGGGATGTAACGACGGAGAAAACCCCAGAGAACCCCCCGTCAGGTATTCGCCGCCGACCGTGAAGCGGCCGACGTTGCCCGGGACACACCACGCGGAGGTTCCTGACTCGTGCCCCACAGTGGCGGAACCAGAGATAACTGTACTTATCTCTGCTAGTCAGTTTATAATAATTATAGTCAAAGATAAATAACATTTTTATCTTCATTATTATAGTACTCTGTGTTATCTAGCATAGACACCATGTGACCAGTGACAGTAATTATTAAAAAATCTATTTTTTTTCACTGTCGACTTTTTGTTGATGGATCTAACGTAATTTTTTTGTGACTGTAGGTATTCAATCAACACTTCTATAAACTAATTTGCCAGGTAGTCCTCATTATTGAAAACTATTACTGACATTATCAAGTAAATATAGTGTCGTCTTAGAACGAATTCAGTTCCCAACAAGATGGTGGCTCCCTTGTAAAAACTTTCTAGGGAGTATTTGTGGCATAATGTCACTTCAAAATATACGTAAGTATCTATAAGCTTCTTGTAGTATCCTCTCAGTAGTCTGTGGTTCCTTCATTTTCCTTTTTTTTTAGAAACAAATTTGTATTGTATTGACGGTCTATGCTCGTCTATGCTTTTGTCCATAGCTTTTTTTGTATAGTTCTTCCCTTTCTTCGTGAAAGGAAAGGCAAAGGTATCTAAGATCATGCAGCCAAGTCAGTTATTGTGTTTTTAATCCATATTTAGATGTCATATAAAAAGACCGAAGCCGTGTCCTCTGTATTTTCTTCTTTTTCTTGTTATTCTAGTGTCACTGTTTTTAAGACTTCCTAGTTTTTTCTAATTTTCAAAGTGAGTTCAAACAAGATGGTGGCTTCCTTTTTAAACTTTATTTATGGAAATTTTTGTGTCAACTCAATATGTCTGTTTTCAGTTTATATTTATAATACAAGGTGTCCAGAAAGGGTATCGGGTATTTGTTTTCGCGCCATATTCGAAACGGGGCGTCTAAAGGGTGCGGGGAGGGGTTCGTGGCGTCCGCCATTTTGTGGAGTTTTAGTCACGATGGAACAGTACTCGGGGACGCATCGCGCATTTTGCGTACGAGCGTATTATCGTAATGGTGATTCAATAGTGACTGCTCAACGTCTCTATCGTGCGGAATATCGTACACGCCACGCGCCAAGTGACGATAGCATTAGGAAATGGATCAGGATGTTCGAGAATACAGGTGCGACAGTTAAAATTCAAAACTCTGGTCGTCCTCGTTCAGTTCGCGATGAAGAAACAATTGAAGAAGTTGAGGCGTCGGTTCGTCAAAATCCGTCTTTATCCATCCGAAAGCGAAGCCAAGCGTTGAACATCAAAAAATCGTCTTTACATTCGATTTTAAAGAAAGACTTACATCTAAAAGCCTATAAAATTCAATTGGTTCAAGAATTGAAGGATACGGACTATGCTAATCGACTGAATTTTGCGAACGAAATGCTGCAGCGATTTAACAACTTTAACAACATACTGTTCAGTGACGAAGCAAATTTTCACCTGAATGGTCATGTTAATAAGCAGAATTGTCGGTACTGGGCAGTGGAGAATCCGAGACGAAAGCATGAACGACCCCTGCATAGCCCAAAGGTCGTTGTTTGGGCCGCTATGTCTGCTAAAGGCATAATTGGTCCTTATTTTCATGAAGATCAACGAGGCCGAGCAATTAATGTGAATAGTGACCGTTATTGCGATATGTTGCGAAATTTTTTGGTCCCAGAGTTGCAGGAGTTTGCAGGTTTCAACTCAAGAACGTGGTTCCAGCAAGATGGGGCCACTTGCCATACCTCAAATGACTCAATGGAAGTTGTTAACGAATTATTCCCTAATAAAGTCATTTCGCGAAGGGGTAACATCAACTGGCCTCCCAGAAGCCCCGACCTTAGCCCGCTTGACTATTTTGCATGGGGATACCTTAAAAGTAAGGTTTATCAAAACAATCCGACGAATCTAACCCAGTTAAAGCAAAACATCAGGTCAGAAATGGCAGCAATATCGATAGCTATATGTCAATGTGTTATCGCCAATCTTCGTTTCCGTTTAGAAGAGTGCCAGCAACGTAACGGTCATCATTTGGATAACATCATCTTTTCCAAATAATTCTCCAATTCATATGCTAATAATAAACAATAACTTTTTTATTGCATACAAATAATTTTTGTTTCATTGAACTTACAAATACCCGATACCCTTTCTGGACACCTTGTACATTTCAGTCATGCACAATAACCAGTAAGTTCATGAATTAAAATTAAAATCCCCAATATGTCACTTCAAAATCCCGCCAATCGAAGACCGATCATTAATACTTACATGATTGTACTTTATGCTTTTATCTTGTATAGCCCACAGCTTTGAAACTGTTATTTTTTAACATTTTTAAAACTACCTACAATAGCAAACTCATATGTAAACTCTTTTTGGTATATTTACTACAATAAAAGAGTGAAAAAGACAGTGCATGAGAACATTAATTATTATAATACATTTTAATTAATATCATGTAAATATTATGAAAAGGACAACAGTACTTTGATTAGTTAAAAAAAATTGTATGGCCCCCCCCGGGGGGGGATAGCTCCTCCGCAACAGCACTCCCATCAGTCATGGGAGGCGGGAGGAGCTCCGGAGGGTCAGGCAGCAACGTGGCTACGACCTCCAGGACCTCTGAGTCCAGGGACTCCGTTAACGGGGCGCCTGCCCCCGGAACTTCTTACGGGCCACCCGGTATGGGCGTCCCACGGGTCCCTGTTTAGAGTCCTGAGGAGCTCCTCCACTGCTCATCCTTTGCCCGGCTTATGGCCACCTGCAGGGACTTCCTGGCTTCCCTGTAGTGGCCAAGCAGCCGGGCCTCCTCTCCACTACCTGTGTTTGCCGCCGGCGGCAGCGTTGAAGCTGCCGCCGCGCGCGGAGCAGGCCACCCGGAGATCAGCAATCTCCGGGGACCACCAATACACCGCCCGCTTGTTTTGCGGGCGGTTGTTGCCCCGCGGCATCGACGCATCGCAGACCGCCGTAAGGGCCCTACGGAAACAGTCCGCGATCGCGTCGATCTCTTCGTCACTAGAAGCCGGCGCGCGCCAGCTCTGGACTATTGCCGCCTCTTCAGCAAGCTGCCGATTGAGGCGGCTCACCACCCATCGGAGGAAGTTAGCCTCCCCCCGAGCCCGGCGCGCCAGCTCCCCTGAGGAGGTGGAGACCCCAAACCGGATATACCGGTGGTCTGAGAAGGTCTCCACTTCCTCCAGCACCCTCCAATCCTGCACACGGCGTGCGACAGACGGTGTGGCGAAGGAGACGTCCACCACGGACCCTCCGTTCTGTCGCACGCACGTGTGCACAGCCCTCGGTTGAGGAGGGACAGCCCAACCTGGACTGCCCACTCCTCCACCACTGCCCCTCGGGGGTTCGTGACCACCGCTCCCCATGCCCTCGACTTGGCGTTCAGATCGCCAAGCAGGACAACGGGGAGCGGTTACAGCCGCCTAACCACCGGCCCCAGGGAGTCGAGAAACGCCTCGAACTCCCTCAGGGTCCGGTTTGGGGAGAAGTAAACCCCTACAACCCCAAACCCTCCCCAGGCGGCCGCCACGAACCCTGACCCCCTTTCCTTGACGGAGGGGGGGGGGACCCCGTGCAGTAAATTGCTACGGAGCCGTCAATGTCCCCCACCCAATAAGGTTGGGCAGGGACGCAGTACGGTTCCGCAGCCACCGCGACATTGATGCTCCACTCCGCCACTGATTGCACAAATAGGTCTTGTGCAGTGGCGGAATGTACAAGTACACCAGAGATAACTGTACTTATCTCTGCTAGTCAGTTTATAATAATTATAGTCAAAGATAAATAACATTTTTATCTTGATTATTATAGTACTCTGTGTTATCTAGCATAGACACCAAGTGACCAGTGACAGTAATTATTAAAAAATCTATTTTTTTTCACTGTCGACTTTTTGTTGATGGATCTAACGTAATTTTTTTGTGACTGTAGGTATTCAATCAACACTTCTATAAACTAATTTGCCAGGTAGTCCTCATTATTTAAGAAAACTATTAGCATAATCAATGTAAAATTGAAGGATACGGACTATGCTAATCGACTGAATTTTGCGAACGAAATGCTGCAGCGATTTAACAACTTTAACAACATACTGTTCAGTGACGAAGCAAATTTTCACCTGAATGGTCATGTTAATAAGCAGAATTGTCGGTACTGGGCAGTGGAGAATCCGAGACGAAAGCATGAACGACCCCTGCATAGCCCAAAGGTCGTTGTTTGGGCCGCTATGTCTGCTAAAGGCATAATTGGTCCTTATTTTCATGAAGATCAACGAGGCCGAGCAATTAATGTGAATAGTGACCGTTATTGCGATATGTTGCGAAATTTTTTGGTCCCAGAGTTGCAGGAGTTTGCAGGTTTCAACTCAAGAACGTGGTTCCAGCAAGATGGGGCCACTTGCCATACCTCAAATGACTCAATGGAAGTTGTTAACGAATTATTCCCTAATAAAGTCATTTCGCGAAGGGGTAACATCAACTGGCCTCCCAGAAGCCCCGACCTTAGCCCGCTTGACTATTTTGCATGGGGATACCTTAAAAGTAAGGTTTATCAAAACAATCCGACGAATCTAACCCAGTTAAAGCAAAACATCAGGTCAGAAATGGCAGCAATATCGATAGCTATATGTCAATGTGTTATCGCCAATCTTCGTTTCCGTTTAGAAGAGTGCCAGCAACGTAACGGTCATCATTTGGATAACATCATCTTTTCCAAATAATTCTCCAATTCATATGCTAATAATAAACAATAACTTTTTTATTGCATACAAATAATTTTTGTTTCATTGAACTTACAAATACCCGATACCCTTTCTGGACACCTTGTACATTTCAGTCATGCACAATAACCAGTAAGTTCATGAATTAAAATTAAAATCCCCAATATGTCACTTCAAAATCCCGCCAATCGAAGACCGATCATTAATACTTACATGATTGTACTTTATGCTTTTATCTTGTATAGCCCACAGCTTTGAAACTGTTATTTTTTAACATTTTTAAAACTACCTACAATAGCAAACTCATATGTAAACTCTTTTTGGTATATTTACTACAATAAAAGAGTGAAAAAGACAGTGCATGAGAACATTAATTATTATAATACATTTTAATTAATATCATGTAAATATTATGAAAAGGACAACAGTACTTTGATTAGTTAAAAAAAATTGTATGGGTAATTTAAGGCAATTTGTTATTTATTTGAGCATATAATAAATTCCGTCTATAAATTTCAATAGATTAAAAAATAACCTAAACAGTTCAGAGAAATCACCTTTAGCTTTTTATCAAAAAAAAAAAAAACCTCAGTTCAAAAAACGCGGTAAATCCAAAACCAGTATTTATTAAAAATGGCGGGTGTTCAGAAAGTAACTCTCAATTGCTTAAATTTAAATATAAAAAATGCTCTAATAATTGGAATAGTAATTGCAAAAAATAGTCCACGTACTATTGGTTTACGAAAAAAGAACGGTGATCAAAGAGGGGTCACTTCTTTCACGTTACGGGATTCAGATATAGACACAATCAATGTTGATGTGTGGGGATCCGAATACTTTGTAACAACGTTTTATGAACGATTTCTTGTAGGCGACGTAGGTAAATATTACTTTTCAAATTAAAACATCATCATAAATCATTAATTAATATTTTCATTAATAATTTATTAAGTATTATATACACAATGAAATATTATTGTCTCGCACAGTTGAAATATCATCTCCAAAAATATGTATAAAATCGGGAGATAATGAAGCTTTCAGACCTCAGGTTAGTAAATATAAATTAATTTAATTACCCAATACATACATAATTATATTACCAGGTAACTCATAATATAGTATACAACATATCTATTATAGTCGTGAATTCGTAACTCGTGGTATTATCTGATTAAATGCAGCCATACAATTGCTTCAATGTACCTACTTGGTTTTGAGATCAGAGATAAGAGATTGTATATCGATTCTATTCACCGGTCATATCATTAGCTTTCGCTGTGATAAGTTTTTAGGATGGCATTATGACAGTTATGTGGAGCTCAATCATTTTTTCGAAGTCCGATAAAACTTATTATTTTTTTTTACTACAGACAGATTTATATTATACTAGCGGTGCCCACCGGTTGCGCACGCGTTAAATATGCAATAATTATTTTCGTTTAGTAATTATAACGTTACTCATGTATATAAAATATAATTGAGGAATTACATATATCAAAACTGTTGTGAAATAATATTCTTTTTATATATTTTTTACGATTTCGAAAAGTATTATTGACGATTCTTATAGACTATGAATAATTATGGAATGTCATATATTTTCGTCCGTATACAACATTAAATAAAGTTGTGAGTTTAATCCAGACATAAAAACAGAGAAAGACAGTCAAATTTTAATGCCATAATCGTGGACGGTGACTTTTACAATAGCCCTCCATTAAAAAAATTGGAAAAAATTATAAGTACAAACAGAACTATAGATTTGCTTTATTATAAAATGGTTTCAGGTAACCTCGCCATTTTATCTGTCTATAAACGAGGGTTTGTCTGAAGTGAATATCCATGGCGGCAACACATTCAGTAGCTATCTTCCACTCCTCCACATACCTACCAAGCACTCATCAGGCTACCATGGGCTTGCAGAAGTTGTTAAATTACCAGGTTTATAAATTGTCTCTTATTACTTTATATTACGTTTTCCAATTCTTACTATAAATATATATAGATATTAGATATTCTACATTATTTGATTAGATCTGCGGCTTCTTCGTGTCGATACGTGACATGTTAAATGCTATATCTGTATAAATAAAAATGAAATGCTGTTTGTTGGTAAGTGCACCACTTTCCTAATTCTTTTTTTTTATGATAGTAATAATACAAATAAGGATTTAGGAAAAATATAATTGAAAATTTGCTCAGGGAAATTGGAAAATTCAGGAAAAACTTAAATTACTTCTTTCCATTGGATTTTTTAAAATTTAAGGCTGATGAAGCACTCCCGATTCGAACGATGGATATGTGTAATTCCGATTTTGTTTGGTTCATTTGGCTTCAACATAGTATATACTGTATAGTACAGTAGTAGGTACCTATTTGTACTAATGTAATAATTTTCGCCTCTTTTTTTCGTTTTAGTGATCGTCTATAGTGCTCTGGTAAAGTTCAGAGTTCAAGTCTACTACCTACCCCATTATTACAAAAATATATGATGTATACACTTTGTTTTATCCATTGCTCTAGGACATACTTATAATTCACTTCCTAAATACCTAGATAATTAACAAGTAAGATTAATAAGCAAAAAGTTCTATAACATAAATGATTAATTATATTTTCAGAAGAAACCAACAGCTATGTCGATTTATTAGTAGTGGTGAAGTCTGTGAATCCTTTAAAATTAATAAAAACAAAAACAGGTAGGTTAACCTTATCACAATAATGTGATAGATAATATGAAATATATTTTTTTATTAATTTTTTGTATTATGTAAAAATTGATTCTTTTTTTAAATCTTTTTATGTTGAGCCTTGTGGCCACAATCTCACCTGATCTTAAGTAACGATGTGGCCCAAGATGGTAGCACGCTAAACCTATTGGGTAGCTAGCCAGGAGGACAATAGAAAAAGCTATAACACCACCATGCTATGGTTTCATCACGATGCATTCCTTCATTGAAAGCTCAGGCTTATTGCAGGGATTCGAACTCACGTCGATCGACGCGGAGTCCTTCATTGCTTTAAAATGAATTCTAACAAATTGTAACTTTTTAAGGTTCTGATATGCCAATACGTACCGTTGATATCATGGACAATACAACGCCTGCAACACTTATATTGGATATTTTTGATAAAGACACAATTCAACGGTAAATATACATAATTCCCTACGGTATTATTACCCGTGTTAAAATTATGTTGACTTATTCGACCAACTTTCCACTGAGCCGCCAATGCACTCGTGTAAATAACCTTTCGCTGTTCACACTTTCCGTATTTGCCTAAAGTTTGTTAGATTGCTTGAAGTTCATGGTTAATGCTCCGCTATTTGGGGACGTAGCGTGAAAGAAGATCAGGAATATGGGCAAAAAATTTTTTTGTCTATGTTTGTATGTCCGGATTTAACTCAAAAACGGCTCGACCGATTCTTATGAAATTTTGTACACGGGACTCTTATGTCATTGGTCATATTATATTGAAATCGTAAAAAATTCAAAAAGAAATATTTTTGTTATTTCTTGACCGATTTTGATGAAATTTTTGTACACGGGAAGTATAAGTAATTCTATGAGTGATAAGCTATGAGAATTTTCAATAACACTTTTAGGAATCACTATAAGATTTGTCAACTTTTTCAGAGAGACAGCATACATCATACTATAATTGAGAGAGGCTAGGAGAATTGTTAATAATGCATTAGAAATTGTACAATAGAACAAAAATTTTCAACCAATTTTGATGATAATAAAATTGTACTCGGGAAACGCATGCGACTCCTCAATTCACTCAATTGATACATTATATGAAATAAAATTGAAGTGTCTGGAATGTTAAAATAACAACTTATTACTAAATTGATATGAAAGTATATGGTACTTACAATAAAACCAATTTTTAATTATTTTTTGCTGACGTTTGTTTCGGTTAATCTCCGAAACGGTTGGACCGAATTTGACGAGATTTTTACTGGGGTAAATAGCTAGGACTGGTAGATAGGAGTAACTTAAGCTACTTTTGTTTTGTAAAAAGAATAAGGGTACTGCGCAAATGAAAATAGAACTGATCATGGTGAATCAATGCGGGAGATTAAATGGCTTACGCTAAGTAAACCAGAGATATATTAAATTAATTTGCTCAATTGTAGACATTTACAATATCTACAGAATAGTCAGCGAAAGCATATGTCCATCTTCGAAGGATCACATACAATACTGGCAGGGCGAGGGTTGGGGGGGGGGGGGGTATTAAGATTCGCGCGTGTGCCGATCGACGGCATTCTGTAGTATACGCGAGCGTAGGCGCAGGCAGTCTGCACAGCTATTTATGTACTAAGCTTCATTATTTTGTATTAACACAGAGCAGAAGGATGGCGTGCATTCGAGAGCGTTCTGTTCATAGCAGACGCACGAGTATCATGGCGCGGTAAAGCTGTGAAAGTGCAGATCTGTGCGAGGAGTGTGATTACCCATCAGCCGCACACTGCGGACGCTGAGACGTTACGTCTTTATATACGCAATCAAACTGTCACAAGTACAATATTTTTATTTACATTCTTTTAAAATAAACAACTAGGGCCAAGTCATGCTGTGGCCGCATGGGTACAAGGAATGCATAGCAAACGGATGGCAAGCTACCTACTAAAAATAAAAAAAATAAAGGAAATCTGGCCATGTTAATAAATTGTAGAAAATGCTATTAGTAAAGAAGAAATTATACCGTTTATAATTTCAAGTCTATAATTCTCTAAGTGCCTAAGTGTCTAAGTAATCACCTAAGTCTGTTTAAAATTTTTGAGTAGAAAATAAACACTTTAAATACATTTTCATTCATATCAAACCATCCTCTTTGTTTTTTCAGGTAACTTAAACAAAGAATTTTAGCAAGCAACATGATAGACTCTTAGTGTAAGATTGTTGACTTTTTGTTAGAATGCAAGCAGCACATCGTTAATATTTACTTTTATCATTTATTCATAAATAACGCTCCTAAAGACGTAGTACATATAACTTTAAAAAGTATAATAACTTTTGGAATTATATTTCTACTGGTAACGTGCACTCGTGTCTTACATGATCCCAACATGGTATAATTGTCGATTCTTGGTGAATGTAGTGTAGCGATCTGGTTGGTTACTAATAATACGAAAAATGCGAAAGTCAATTCGCTTGTTTGTTAGGTACTCCTTAATAATACACATTCAATATATTATACTAGTATTATAAATATGAATACACGACTGGCTTTATAAATGTAAAGGTAAGTAGTAACATATTACAATGTATTGAACAGGCGGCGGTGAAGCGGCCGCGTGGGCAGCTTGGAGTGGAGAATGCACCAGCACTGCGTCCGTGAGACAAATTCGTGACAGGCTTGCTGGTGGAGCACCGTTCTGCGCATCCTTACACGCACTCTTATCACACTTCGATCTAGACGATCTTTTAAATTTAACGTAAGATTATGTTATACTTTCTTGCAGCTCAATTTAAAATGTAAAATTTACTATTCAGTAGGTACAAAGGAATAAACTGTAAAATTTAAAAACTATTTAGAAATGTAATTGATGGTCTAACAAAACTCGCAATCTCTCTCTAAAATGTTAATATATTATTATATCTGTTTTGTGCGCCCCACTCACATACCGATAATTATAGACCAAGTGCTAAGTGACAATTGTAAACTTTACTTTTTCACCATAAGGCTGCCTGTCCACTGAAACGGATATGTGCAAATTTCGGCCAATTGAATTGCATCACTACATTTTCATGCAATTTTATTTGTCGAGATTCGAACAGCTTCCGTGGACAGGCAGCCTTATTACTACTTTACGTGATTTAGTTTATTTAAAGATTCATTAACTAAAACCGGTGTACTGTTTATAATCGGTAGTGTCTACTGTCCAGTGCGTAATGGCCTAATGACAATAGCACCGCATTTCACCGCTCGCATGTTATTATTGATCGAAGCTCGCATGTGCCTTCAAGACCTCTAGGTTTTTAATCCTGTTCAACCTGTCAACCTCAAGATGAATATCTGTAGACCTATTATTTGAAAAGCAGGCTCTTTTTATATTTATCGTATTACCAATTTGACCACATCACTAGTGAGATTGCATCCTTACTACCAACTAGCCTAGGTTTAGTGAAAACTTTTGTCACAATAAAAAAAGGTTAATGAATATTAGAATAAACATCGTTTTATCATAAGATGTATGTTGTGTACATATAAAATTACAGAGACAATAATAACAAAGAGTTGCAAGTACGGTTCGCTGACTACACGGGTGAACTCTCTGCGCGTCTACCTTTTAATGTTCTTAAAGAAATACTGGGTTATTCGGTAAGTTATTGCTGAAATAAATGTTAAGTACAAACCAAGATAGAAGGAATACGTACTAAAGATCATTATAAAGGCGTTTTTAACTTACCTCAGTGTATTAACTTTTATTTCATAATACATTCTTAAATACTACATAATATGCACATTTAATTTCATAACTGCGATTACCTTACCTTTAAACTTACCGAATGATAAGTTTATAAAATTCTTCACAAATCATGTCAATGCAATCCCAATCCACAGACAAACTACCACCACATAATTGTTTTATGCCCACGTCATAATTTTTCTCTCATTTGTTACAAATTACAGTACACATCAGGTATAAAGGTTTCTATCGGTAAAAGATTTTCTTCAATCGGAGCAATAGTTCTAGAGATTACCACTTACAAACATAATCATAAATTTTAACTCTTTAAAATATTATCACAGTGTAATTACACTGCTTTATTAGTTTAGATATAGTTGTGCCCGCGACTTCGCTCACGTATGCCCGCTTTAATCTTGCTCCCCCCCCCCTGCTATTTTAAAGACAAAATATGATTATTGTAGGTGTTCCTTAGAAGATAGACGTATACTCTAGATAACTTTTTGTAGATCTTTTTTAATGTATACAATTACGTAGTACATTAATTTGCTATATCTCTTATGGTTTACTCAGCGTAAGCCATTTAAGCGCCCGAATTGATTCACCATGACCAGTTTTGTTTTATTTGTACGTTACCCTAATTCTTTTTCCAAAATAAAAGTAGCTTAAGTTACTCCCTATAAAATCAGCTACCTACCAGTGAAAGTCCCGCCAAAATCAGTATAACCGTTTCAAAGATAACTCGGAATAAACAGACAGGCATATAGACAAAAATTTTAAAAATTGGTGTTTTGTTATATGTATCATAAATACATTCATATGCATTTAATAAAAAACTGTTATTTTGTCACTACAAATAGACACTTCAATTTTATTAATTGTATAGCTTACGTTAATCAATGTAACTTTAAAATGTGATGTAAGCAATAACATGGTGGATCGAACAATTGTTGGTATATAATATGTAGGTATGCATTGTCTTGTCTACACCGTCATTACTGTGTGTTTCCGTTTCTTTATTTTAACACGCTTTTTTTCTTTTTTTTATTAGCGTCATACATATGTTAATATCTATGTATGATAGAGTGAGCCAAAAAAACTTACCTATCGAAGTTATAGGTTAAAATGAATCTATTTATCGAAAGAAAAATGTGTGCGGAAGGCAGAATTTTTAGCTCAATTTTAAAAGGTGTCGGTGAGCAGTCAAAGTTTCCCATTTAAATAACACGTAAAAAAATCTTTTTTCATGAAAAGTATCATAACTTTTAAACCGTATGTGCTAAAATTTTTTACATCGCAGATTCTTGTAGAGTATAAATTTTTTTAAAAAACTATGTCGATTATGATTTTTTGAAGTCAAAAATTCGTGTATGTAGAGGTCTTGAAAAAATGAAAAATCAAAAGATGCAGTTTTTGTGTTTTTTTTAATTAAAAATATTAATATTCAACAGAAAAACTTAAATTTATCGATTTTTTATTGCAAAATTCATGAGATATCCTCGTGTTAAAGAAACAACATAATTATGTTATTTTTCAAATATTTTTTTTCATGATTGTATTAATATATTGAATTTTAAAATACAAAACTTTTTCATGCACAAATTATTTTGAACTCCTAATTTTTCTAGAAGCATTCGGTAGAGTAACTTTAGCTGCTTTTGTCGATTGTTCATTGTGAATAGCTTCCCGGGAGTCGATAGTGGTTCCCTCTGAAGGCGTTGCCGTCAGATATTCATTTAGATCTGTTGATTTTGTTGTTCATCCCACGAACATCTTATTCACCGAGTTTTGTTTATTTTGATAACGTTACTTTCTATATTTAAAGATTTTGGAGGAAAATCTTTTACTCGAATCGTTATTTACGAAAATTTTATCACAACTGATTCATACGGTAGTTTTTGTTAATTTATAACTAGACAAAAAATCGATGAGAACAAAATAGCTTTCCCTAAAAAAGAACTTGAAACAATTTGCTCGAAAGATATCAGTGATTTCATTACAAAAAGATCGTTAGAATTTTTTAAGCAACTGGAGTTACCAACGGACTTTTTAAATATTGACCCTGAACATTGGGCAGAGAATGAGTCTTATAAATTGTGTTATGATTTTGTTAAAAATATCAAATGTGTTAATGATGTAGCTGAACGAGCTATTGCAATAATACAGAAATATAATCGAACTTAAACAAAAGATGAAGAACAACAACAATTTATCTTACAAGTAGTGCAATTACATCGTCAGCAATATCCTAATTGCAATAAATTGAATTTTATTAAGTAACAAATGTATATGAATAATTTTAATTAGATTAAAAATTTAATAACTGTAAAAACTAATTATTTTAGACAAATTTTGACGCCAAGAAATAGTTTTTCGGTATTTTGTTCCATGTTAATATAAGTTTTTTTTGTTTACTTTGAATATTTTTAATAAAAAAAAAAAACACAAAAACGGCATATTATGAATTTTTCATTTTTTCAAGACCTCTACATACACGAATTTTTGACTTCAAAAAATCATAATCGACATAGTTTTAAAAAATATATAATAGTATAAAAAAATTATACTCTACAAGAATCTGCGATGTAAAAAATTTTAGCACATACGGTTTAAAAGTTATGATACTTTTCATGAAAAAAGATTTTTTTACGTGTTATTTAAATGGGAAACTTTGACTGCTCACCGACACCTTTTAAAATTGAGCTAAAAATTCTGCCTTCCGCAGACATTTTTCTTTCGGTAAATAGATTCATTTTAACCTATAACTTCGATAGGTTAGTTTTTTTGGCTCACCCTAATGTATGTATGTAACGAAACTTTGAATATGATTTTTACCCCCTTCAAAACTTCGGATTAACTCGAAATTTGGCATACTTATCAAAGACCGATGACAATTAAATATTTCAAACAGTTAGACCCGTTATCCTTACTAGGATAATCAGGATCAGCGATTTTTTGTTTTCCTAAACTGGTAGTGTCTTTGTGCCAAGACCAAGAAGGGAAACTACCAGGCGCGCCGATCACCTATTACTCGGATAAGTTACCGACGTTGAATAAGATTAAATTTTAAAATTAAAGAAAGGTAGAATAAAATATAATAAAACAACAATAACATCCCGATTTTATTAAAAAACATTGATCTCATAGTAGTATTTTTAAAATAAATAGTTTAAAAAACAAAAAAAAAACACGCTTTTATAGAAAATCCAACTGAAAAATAAAAAATAATAATAGGTTAAAAAAAACTAAAAAACAGTATCTATAGAAAATCCAGCTAAAAAAATAGAAAATAAATTTTAATAAATTTGTATTAAGAATAGTGTTTTTTTTTAATATAAAAATAAATTAAGAATAGTGTAAATAAGAAAAAAAAATGTAAACAAAAGCGTGGGGTGCTTTTTAAGATACTATCAAAATGATAATCATTCCACTCTCATAACATTCATATTTATTTTAAAAAATTACACTCTTCTTAATTCAAATTTCATTCCTGTTTTTTAGTTGGATTTTCCATAAAAGCGTGTTTTTTGTTATCAGCATAGGCTAATTAAATACTAGCCAAATTTTCAGGCAGAACAAATTAAGATGATGTCACCAGTAGATCGAGCAAATATTCGTTGGGGTTTACTCTTGGAGCAATGCAGTGCAAAGGTAGCAGCATCGCCACCAAAGATAATCGTGCTTGAATTGAGAAGAGCCTCTGCAGCCGATACCATTCCATTGTATTAAGTCTACTACTTAGTACCATTAATACCATTAATAGCTTCATTTATGTTCTTAAATATTCTTCTAATTTAACTCAAAACTTATAATAATACATGTACCTACGTACTTATATTAATAAAGAATCTGTACCTACTAACAGCATGTTAATATATTTGGGGAAAAAACTAGGGTTTATATAAGCAGTGCAAGAGACACAAATAATATTATATCTGTTTGTTGATAAACTAAATATTGGCTGTGATCCTGTCAAACACAAAGAGTTCCATCTCGTAGATAATTTATTTTATTAATTTGAATTGATTCGCAGGATTAAGTCATATTCTCGATAACAAAATCCATACAATGGAATTCTATAAATAACTAAGTAACAAAAATGGTATCTTACCAATATCCCAAATATAAAGAAACTGTCAAACTACTACTACTTCGGAACAATTCCAGATCAACATGCGCGGCTGCTAATCTGATTCCATCATACCCCTGCCATTCTTTAAATTTTCAATTTCACTAACAATTTAGGCGCCTCACAAACGTAGACACTTTTGGGTTTGTGTCGGATACCAATTACCAGTAAATATTGATTTTAGTTTAATATAATCAATATCAAATTAACACTAAATGCACTAATACTACTACTACTACTTTTAATATGTATTCTATATAATATACCGTTTAAGTAATGGCGCATATATTGTAAGTATCTTTATAGAACTGTTCACAAGTCGATTATAGGTACCTATATTGCTGTTTATTCTTTTTAAATTGAATACTATAAAAAACGTGAAGTGCAATGCCGTGTGTATAAAGCCTTATATTGCAAAAAAAATGCAGTAAGTACCTACCTACAATGTCGTGTGAACCATAGGACTACTTGACCAGACGAACATTAATAATAGTTAACTAATAGCTGCTGTCGAATCCGCGACCTTTATATCTATTACAATCCTAGAACTGTCTAAATCATGAAAATAATCGAAAAATAGGTACTATGCTTTTATTTCTATATGTGGTTACCTATAGGTAAATAATGGTTACAGCATTTGTTCCAAAATTTTCAACTTTATATTATAATGCGTACAGCTTTATACACGTATCCAAATGATGCCGATGCATTAAAATTAAGTTAGGTAGCGAGCAATAATGACATGTTTTAGCATAAGAATTTATCGATTATACTCCGTAACAATATTTTACGTTAGCAACCGCAGTTTCGAAATAACAAAGGTTATACCTAGGAGAACATTTCTAAAAAATGGAGAAATCTGAAAAATCTGAATTAATTTACGAATATAAAAAGAGAAGACGTGAATTTGGAAAGCAAACTTTGTTTGAAGATTATGGTCCAATAATATGCTGTAGTATACCAAGCAATACTACGGTTTATAAAAACTACATACTACGCAACCCAGTCCATGTTGGAGTTCAAAACACAAGTAAAATGTCCGAACATTGGGTTAATTCCGTAAGGTAGGTTTCTATTTTTTATGTTGACCTCTACTTGTTTTTGATGGTTATAATTATTACTTAAGTCTACTTTTTTATCGTTATAGATTAAGCTTTATGGCTAAAATCTCACCTGATCTTAGGTGACGAGGTGGCCCAAGATTGTAACACGTTAAACCTAGTGAATACTGGCTCTCAAGTGCAGCTGCCGGAACACACTTATTGGTGTTTGGCGACGGATTTTCAACTTGATGATGATAGCTAGAGAGACGGGCATTAGAAAAAGCACTACCATCATGCAATGGGTTCATCACGATGTTTCCCTTTACCGAAAGCTCAGGCTCTTTCCAGGGATTCGAACTCACATCGATCGACGCGATCTCCGTATCAGTGGTAACTGAGCCATAATTTCTCAAGTAAGTATTGTTAAGTTTGTTTTTAAGTAGATAACCTTATAAAACCTTCATTTTACACAACTTTGTGGCCTCACTTTTGTATGGTAATTCCACGATCTGGTTATGTTATATGCTATGTTATAGGTAAGTGTAATAATAGAAGTTTAAATGTAAATAGTCATTGGTTATGTATATATTTTAGAGCTGAATACACCAGTTCTGGAGTAAACCATATTGAGGGAGGATGGCCAAAAGATATTAATATGAATGATCCCGAAGCAACTCAAAGATATCGACGTAAAATAGAGAAGGATGACGCTTATATTCACGCGGTTATGCATCTAGGACACGTATGTAACGTTATTGAAAATTAATTAAAATATAAAGTAAATTATTAGAATTAGGTAATTTGATGATATTTATTGGAAACTACAGAGTATGGAGCACAACATTCTACAGAATAACGCTGTCGATATGTATGAAACATATTATTCAGATATTCCTTCAATACCCCCGGTGGAACGTAGCAGCTGTAATACTGTCAATGTGTATCGGGAGTCGGGAGCAAGACGTCCTGTACGCTCTTTGTCGTGGCAGGCGGATGGTGGAATCAGATTAGCAGCCGCCCATGCTGATCTGGAATTGATGCGAAGTAGTAGAAATACACAGTTTTCTTATATTTGGGATATTGGTAAGTTATCGTTTTTGTTATTTTTAGGTAATTAAAGTATTCCATTGTATGTTTTTTTTTAATCGAGAATTTCAGTTAAACCTATGTATCAATTCAAACCAATAAAGTAAATTATCTATGGAGTGGCAGAGTACTCTTGGTGTTTGACAGGATTGCAATCAATATTTACATATCTGTGTATATAATAGGTCGAAACCTAGTTCATCAACGTATACCTAATCAAGTCACTAGTTCAGCATATAGCGTTTGAGAACCAGTCTTTGTATTCTCAAGCACTAATAAAGTTGTATAACACTGGGTATATTATCAAATTGCAGTTTTAGCGCACTCATGCTCGACTAGTCGCCCGAATCAAAAACTTAATTCTCATTTCGAGTTCAGCTATGGTACGTCCAGTTAGGTAGTGGTTTCACCTTGATATCTGCAAGCCGATTTGACAAGAGCGATGCGACTGTTATTAGATATTCATGTTTCAGAAATCTTGATCGTTGTTTGGCCGAAGGTATTACGGAAACACCACCGCCACATATGTTTCTGTCACAAAGTAGCAGTCATTGCGCTGGTCTGCAATACGCACTAACATACAAATTTCGACCAATAGAATTGCATCACTAGATTTTTATGCAGTTTAACTGGTTGAAATTTGCACAGCTCCTCTCCGCTTCAGTGGACAGGCAGCCTTAGGTACCTACATATCAATCTTTATCGAGGTTGGTTTTAAATATCTTTATGCTGTGTGACCACCACTTATCACAAAGAGGAAATTAACTCTGTTTACCACTTCATAACATAAAAAGGAGCAAATTAATACTTAAAACTACTGCTAAAGGTAGGTACTTAATTCTTATTAAAAACCCTTTCATCAACAAGTTATTGAAGTAAGTAGGTATATATAATATTTATTAACATATTACGTGATTGTGTGTTAAAAGTAATTTGATTAAACAAAATGCTTCATCAATATTTTCAGAAAACGCAAATGCTCCAGAATTAGTCATTAAGCCACCGTCACCTTTATTAGATCTACAATACAATCCTCGCGATCAACACGTCCTTGTTGGAGGAATGATGAATGGACAGGCTAGTACATAAATTCGTATCTTCATTCAGCCGCCCCGAGGCAATCAAGATAGAGACAAATATGGCGTTTCGCTTGCTGATTCATATTACCTATATACGAATAATGAGTGCAAGTAGAAAACTTGAACTCGACCAGCGTGCTTCTTGTCAAGTAATATCATTCATTTTTTAGAAACACGTTTGCAATCAATTTATCTAAATGTAAATAAATCTTTTTTTTTTACCACCAAGGCGCTTCTTGGGAATTGGTGCCTGAGATAGCCGCTGCGTTCGCCCTATGATAGGGCCGGCCCGGGCCGTCTTCATGTATCTACCTACTGTAATATAATTCAGTAGAATAATAGATTATTTTAATTATTTACATATTTCAGGTTTGTTGGTGGGATGTTCGTAAAGGTGGAGATCCTACTAGTGTTTCTTCCCCCCATTTGGCCCATCGAGATCTCGTTCGGAATGTTTTGTTCATAAATTCAAAAACTGGAGCAGAATTTTTCTCTTCCTCACCCGACGGTGTTGTAAAATGGTAATCTGTTGTTATAAACTTGTCTTTTGATTTCCATTTTAAATTAAAAGAAAATAATTTGTTACAGGTGGGATACTCGTAACTTAAGTGAACCAACGGACTCTATGATTATTGACATAGTGAAGTCAGCAACTGATATACAAAATATTGATAATGCCATTGGTGTTTCTGCTCTCGAGTATGAACCTACAATACCAACTCGGTAAGTCTTCTTTGAAAAAAATATATTATAATATCTTATGTGTATTTAATAATGTTGCACTTAATTTATTTTAGATTTATGGTTGGAACTGAAACAGGACTAGTTATTGGGGGTAACCGAAAAGGCAAAAACCCTTTAGAAAAACTTCCATCAAAAGTAAGTTATGAAAGTACTTCTACCTACAGTTATCCGTTTGATACCTAGCCTAGCACCTATTTGATGATAAAAACAAATGTTTTTAATAATCATTATTTCTAATTTAAATGTGGATATAGGATATAGTAATTATTTTTAGTATGAAGCCCACTTGGGCCCAGTATATGCGCTCCAACGTAATCCAACATTTCTGAAGAACTTCTTAACTGTTGGAGACTGGACAGCTCGAGTTTGGAGCGAAGATTGTAGAGAATCTTCTATTCTATGGACATATTCGCATCGTACAAAGCTCACTGACGGTGCATGGAGTGCTATGCGGTAAGTCAAATATATTAAAATATTATGTTTTAAAAACATTCCATATAATCATTTATCTTGCAGGTTTTCAGTTTTGTTGGTGACTCAATGGGACGGTTGTCTGTCCTGTTGGGATTTACTTCGACGGAGAAGCGCACCAATAGTCACTGCGCAACTATGTGACGAACCTCTGTTACGATTGCGTCCACATGAGGGGGTAAATAGATTTTATTTATATAAAATAAATAAATATATAAATCTTCGAACACTTGTCTCTAATGGCGTGTCGTAATTATTTCTTGATTAACATTAATTGGCAAGTAAAAGTAAAGCTTGCGACTTTTTGTCAATTTGACTAACAATATAAATAATTTAAATAGCGAATTTGATGAAAATAACTGATTGAGCTATGTTGAGGCTCTTCTTCCTGAATGTATTTAGGAAGCAATATATCAGTTGTCAATCGCGTCACTGCAGTAGCAAAACTCACAAAGCCGCCTCCAATCTCCTTTCGAGACAAGTAAGTACCTATTTTAACCTTTTTAAAACAAATTTATAATCTTCGATGTAAATAAAACACGTCATAAAACCAAATTAGTTTAGAAGCATGAGGCTTCAGTTTAAATGGAATGATGGTTTACGCCTCAAGCTTTTAAAGAAATAGATATTTTAAAAAATCTTCTATCTTTATATAAATTTCATTTAGTAGTTTATTGCCTACGCCTCTTATCAGCCAAATTTCATCTCAATCGATTACCAGGAAGGGGTTGAAATATGTATTGCATATTTTGAAATTTGGTCTTACATACTTAGGTACATACGAACGTACTTATAGACCAATAATGAAAATAATAAAAACATAATAACCATTTACGAAATATATTTTATTCCATAAATTAAATCCTATTACAATATGTAACTAATAATATAATATAGTAACTCGTAACATTTATTCACAGGGTTCATTAGTTGCCTGTGGCAGCAGCAAAGGGACTGTTTATTTAGCAGAATTATCACAGAACCTTGGAATAGCTGATAAAAATGACAAACAGCTTTTAACCAACGTAAGTTACTGATAAACACTGCAAGACTATTTCAAATAACTTTGTTTAGGATCTAAAGCTACCGTAGTTTTAATAAAACAAGTATCATTCAAAGTATCAATTAACAGAATTTCCGCCCATAAAAATAAAATCTACTTATACAATTAATATAATTGAAGTGTCTGTATGGAATATCAAAATAATAGTTTTTTACTAAATGCATATGAAAGTTATGACACCTATAACAAAAAACCCGTATTTGAAATTTTTGTCTGTCTGTTTTTCCGGGTTATCTCCAAAACGGTTGGACAGATTTTGGCAGGACTTTCACTGGCAGATAGCTGATGCTATAAGGAGTAATGTAGGCTACTTTTTCTTTGGAAAAAGAATTAGGGTTCCGAGCAAATGTGCCCGGCAAATCTGGCAATAATAGATTAATGATGCAAAAAGTTCAATTAAAATGGTAATAAAAAATAAACCTTAAAATTATTTGAAAAATTGATATTTTACCTGTACAGGTACGATGCGCACTGATGAACGCAACCTCTACCGCCAGCCAGATAGTTCGTATGACGTCCGGGAGAGTGCGAGAAATAGCATATCTAAAAACTGGCCTACCTGAAATTCTAGTTTTCCCGATGTTGCTAGCTCTCGGACCATAATAGAATGGCTGGCTGTAACTGTTTCTTTCATTCGTTTGAAATTTCTTAACTTTCAATTTCAGATATTTGAACGTGAAAACAAACGTGAACGAATATTAGAAGCTCGCATGCGCGAAATGAGATTGAAAATGCGACAAGATCGCGACGGAGGCCTTCAGATATCAGAAAACGATCCGACACTAAACGACAAAGATCTCGAGGAAGCAACTGCTGAATACTTACAAACTGTAAATGAATTGCAGGCACAGCAAAACTCACAATAAGACAATCGGGAGGAGACACACTTGACAGCTTTGTGCATTGTAACACTACCTAACTGTTATTTTAGCCTTGTTTCAAAAAGTTTACAAAAATACTATGCCTATATTTAACTAATAAAAAATATCAATGGAAACAAAGTGATCTAATTTTATCATTACTTTATTTACATCATTTAAAAAAAAAACTTATATTTACATCATTTTGTCTGTTTCTATATAATCAACTGTACAACCTAAAAATAACGTTTAATTATTAACAAATACGATGGTTGACCACAAGCTAGTTGTGACTAGAAGATTTCGTTTTCAGATAATTTTTGTGTGACTTTACTAAATATCTTTCACATTCCATACAATTTTTTCTACTAAACTAAACTAAGATGTTTCACTTCTGCCAGGCGTCCCGTGATGGCAAACTTTTTGAATATTCATTAATTTACATTAATATCCTTATAATGTATGTATATAGTATATGTAGATAGCGTAAACTGGCTTAATCCGGTTTTAGTCACTGTGTAATTTTACACTACCACAAACGCAAAACGTCTTCAATAGTCAATTGTAGTCACTCACAGAGCACAAGTACATACACTATTTGGATTGTGCAAGAATGATATACACAATTGTGTTCATTAAAACCTCGTAGGTAACAATTTATTATAGTAGTTAAAGTTATTTTTGTTTCTCAATTTAATATTAATTTATTGTGCCATTCCTGTTTCATGTACGTCTGTCATATACACTCATCAAAAAAGTCTAAGCAACATGTACTAATTTAAATTTTAGGATGGTTCTTCACATTATAACGTTGTATTTTATTTTTAAAATAATATCTTTAGGGTTCTATGATGTAAAAATAACAGCTGTTGTCTTTATAAGTTCTTTTAATAACAGAAATGAACAATATTAGAATATACTGTAGAAACTAAGATACATACGAAACTAAACTTTTTTCTTACAAAATGAAATTTCTAAAGAAAATGTATTTATTGTGAAAGAATAGAACAATTTAATACAAAGTATGGGCTCCTCTGCTATTCAGAACTTGTCGGCAACGATTATTCATTGAATTAATGAGACTGTTTATGTCATCTTGCGGTATTCGCTCCCAATGGAATTGTAGCAAATCTTTCAGCTGTTGGGTTGTTGTCGCTCCGTCCAAGTCCTTCAAAACACGTCTCTGGAGCATGTCCCATGCGTGTTCGATGGGGTTGAGATCTGGCGATTGTGCAGGCCAGGGCAATACCCGGATGTTCTCCGTTGCAAAGTATTCAGTGGTTCGCAGAGCTGTATGTGAACGCGCATTGTCATGCATTAACCTAAAATCGGAGCCAAAGGTTTGTGCAAATGGGTTGACATAAGGTCTGAGAATATCCTCAATGTAATTTTCAGCATTCATGTTTCCATTTACAAAAACGAGCTTAGTTCGCCTGTTCTTCATAATACCCGCCCATAACATAACTGTTGAGCCGCTGTATGGATGAACTTCTTGAACGCACCTGAGCCTTTCAGTATTTCCGGGCCGACGATACACTCGCACCATTCTTGTATCAGGCTAAAACCTGAATCGCGACTCATCGGAAAACATAATTTTATCCCATTGTTCCTGGGTCCATGTTATGCGTTCTCTACACCATTCATATCGACGAGCGCAATTCCCGTGACGTATCGGTGGGCACCTGATTGGGCGTCGAGCTCGTAGGCCGTACTCATGCAGTCGATTTCGCACAGTTTTAGGACTTACATCAACACCACTTGAAATTTGTAGCCTCAAACTTATCTCTCGAGCGGTTAACATCGGCTGGCGTCTTGCAGTCAGTTGTATGTACCGGTCTTGCCGAGTGGTTGTACTCCTTTTACGGCCTGGATGCTGTTCAGCGGGTTCTCCTGTATTATTGTAGTGCTGCCAAAGACGACAAATAACACTTCTATGAATGCCAAAATGTCGAGATACCTGAGATTGATTACTTCCCGCTTGCAACATCCCTACAGCTCTTTGCATTTCATCTGCCATCAAATGACGTCGCTTCATAACGTAAAGAATATCTAACAAGTCAATTTTGTCGCTAACTTTATTTATATAGTTGGTAAAATTATAAAATCAAGGCTAAACGTAGCAATTAAAACGCACTTAAATTCAAACAAATTCGCAGTCATTTGAATTTTATGAAAAAACAAAACATAATCAAAAAATTTTTTTACAACCAGCCAGTATGTCATCAATAACAAAAAAGTTTACTTACCTACACACTTTGTTTGAGTAAATATTTAGAAATTAATTAATATAAATGGAAAAATTGTAATATCACGCATGTTGCTTAGACTTTTTTGATATGTGTACTTTAGCTATGTACTTTTTTGTTATTCGTGAAAAGCAATGAAGGTCCAACAATGTTCCATATTTTCACCTATTCCGGTCGTAGTCCGTAGGAACACGTCCTCGTGCTTCTGTAGGACATGATGTACTGTCGTTCGGATTGCGTGAACCGCGTGAGGGAAAAGCTCACGAACGTATGATACTACATAATCAAGAGAGGGTGCACCTGTATGAAAAAAGTCATTATCGTTGAAATCTCGGACATCTACTCAACCTACAATATTAGTCTCCTTCACATATTACACTGCAAGTAAATTTTTTTCAATGAGGTACAAATGGTGGTTGTTGTTCTATGGAAAATCATAAATACAAAAACTAAGATGTACAGAACGACTTTCAGGGAGCTACTCCCTGAATCAAAAGCCTAAATTCAATTAATTGGTGGTTCTGTGATTAAACTTACAACAGTATTCCACCATTTCTCTCGCATAAAATTTCTCCTCTGAGTTGTAGCGTGAATGTTTAAACAAGTAATCTAGATGACCACAAGTTTAATTTTTTTTTCAAATCTGATTAATATTTTCTTAGATTGTATTAAACATACAAAATCTCTCGCTTTAGAATATTCGTATGGGTTTATCAATAACAATAAGGTGAGCATGTTCTACTCTCTGTATCATGATAAGTGTTCTGAAGAGTTGTTCAATCTGACTGCCTTCTCGCCTTTCCTGTATAGAACAACACGCGTTGAGCTTCAAAGTAACCTAAAATGGTCTCTATGTCTTATCTTTGTCTTGAAACTGTGAAACCATCTCGGCCAATGTTTGGTACTTTGGAACCGAGTATCGAGTAGGTATCGGTGAAAAGTACTCGTATCGGTACTCGGTCGTACCACATAATTTCACAAAGTTTGTTTATAAATTTCGATTATTTTTCTATTATGCAGTGGCATCTTTGTACTCATTATGCGTGCGATATATACACAAGATTTAACATTTGAACAATCTATGGTTGATGGAAGAAATTTACCTATCATTTTTGTAGTACCGTATAATAAGTATGTCGTCATGCCACGTTTGTTTAATTATAATAATTGAATCTATTCGAAGAATGTTAAGATATCAAAGCTATAGAAACAGACGCAAAAGTTTTATATATCGTTTGCATATTTGTTCTTTATAAAAGGTTGTTTTCAAATAGTTGGGAAACGGTCACTGCTTCAGGAAACTATTCATTGCAAAATAATTGTTTTTTAAGGGCACTTCTAAATCAGATATATATATATCAATATTATATTAAAGTACAAGCTAGTACTGTTGTTTCTACTTGTCTTCAATCCATACAAAAAGAAAGATATGAATACATATCGTGCTTTTAAATGATTCTGAGAAGGTACCGAAACAGCAGTGGGATCGAGTAGACGAGTGGAATCTTTCCTAGATTAAAGTCACCAGATTAAGGGGGCGGTTTTAAAAGTACCGAGGGAAATTTAGGGAGAAAAAATATATATGATCACCGGTGTATTTACTGGGTGAAAAAGAAGTAGAGGGAATTAGGGTTTTTTGAATAATAAGTGTGTAGTAACAGAGAATATTTTAAACGAGCAGGTTATTTGGTATCAGACCATAAAGTTATCGTGGTTGGCGTGGATCGAGTTGTTGTGATCTTACTATTTATAAGATTATGTAGTATCAATAATATAATAAATACAAAATACAGGTATCCCAAAAAGTAGTGATAAGCGGAAGTCCAGAGGTAGAGCACCCCTAGGGCTACCCGAATCACCCCTATATACCTAATATATTCTGCGGTTTTTCATAGTTATCCAGTTTTAATTTTTTCGTATTTTATGTTGATTTTTTATTTACACGACCTATTTGGTTACAGAGATATAACTTATTAAGGTATATGCATTATTTTTTATCTAAGTAAGGTGAATATCACAGACTCAAAAAAATTATTGTGATCAGATAGGAAACCACTGCGCCATAGAAGATGTTGAAATCTATAGATGTTCAAAAATATTTGAAAGTGATTTAAAAATGTATATCTTCCAAAAGTGGCTTTATTTAAAGTCGTTTTACAAATAAATTTATATAGTGGTGACAATGGTGACCCTATACTCTATATTCTGTAGTGTTGACCTTAGCTAAATAAAATGATGTTGCATATTTAATTACAGCATATGGTTATTCTTTCAACACATATTACTGTTTTTTTTTAATAGTAGCTCGGTAAATTGATGGCACTATCTCTGAAATTACACTCAGTAAAATCAAAAAAATAAGGATGGATCTGCAATCCATCGGTGGTTGAAGCAAATAGTCTTTCTCTTAAAATCATTCAAATTTGTTCAACGAAAATCTTTCAGCAAAAATTATGTCACTTTGTCTTAAATCATACCTATGATAAATTGACTCACAACACAGAAATAATCTTCCCTAATTGAATATGTTATATTTCAGCAAGCCACAGTGGTGGCAGAGTGTACAATTTTTTATTTCGGGTCCTCATAGAGTATATACTAAAATAAAACTAATAAATTTTTTGTTGTGTTTTACTGGTCTTTAAAACATCGAAAAAAACTATATGAGTAACTACCATTCTCATGTGTCACAACTTGTCATGCAAAACATATCAGAAAAATATTTTTATTAAATTGGTTTATTTTTGATAATTGGAACTTTCAGTGTTGATAATTTTGGATGTATTTCTTATATTATTGTAAACAATGTAATGTGGATATCGTAATTTACTCACTTTAGAAAGGACCTGTGATGGCTGTCATGATGTCATGGGGCGACGAACTTTTGTAATTTTTTTTTTTTTAACTCTAATAAGCACAAAAGCACTCCTTGCTAAGAGAATTGAAAATATTACTGGCGATGACATTGCTAAGAATGTGTGGCATCAGGCAGACAATAAATTTATCAGAATTAATAAATCAATTACAGTTATGCCTACAATAATAAGAGAGTCGATCAAATTACCGGCTGGTGCGCAAAAGATTTATATAAAACAAGAAGATACACTATCAGTAGGTAACAATAAAAAGGACCCCATATTACTAGGAGCTTCAATATAAACATTACCTAATGGATGTATACTGCTGTGTTTGACGATTCTGGTCTTACGAGAACCAAAGTTATCTTGCTATTTTGTATTAACGTATTAATTTTATTTATTAGGTATTATATTCTTTTCATACTTTACATTTGTATTTTATAATTAGTATTAGGTTTATTTAGTTTTGTTGTTCCCAGCTTAAAATAGGACCCCAACACCTTTCTTCATGGAACGCAACAAAGGGACTTTTTGGTGACCAACTTGCCAAACAGTATTCCCAGGTACGGTTGACGTTAGGCAGGCGGTCGGTCGTAAAACTTAAGCCAAATCTATTACAGCATGGCAATGAATAGTATAATACATGAAGATATTCTGTGCCAACCCCATCTAGTGTGAAATAAGGGCAAGAAGAAGAGTAACTACCGATAGGAGTAAGTATCGATACCCAGTAGGTATCTATACTATCTCAAGTAAAAATATCGATACCTGACTGTTATCGTTTTCATCCCTAAGTGGGAGGTAACATACAGTGTTGCCAGTGCCCGATAGCGAAAAGTTACTAAGGACTGCTCAAAAAGTAGGTAACATTTTGATGACAAAAGTAAAGCATTCTCAAAATTGTTGAAAAAACGCAATTTTATTCTTATTTATGCGACAAATTAGTAATTACCTACACTTCTTTACATAGCTTGATATTTAACAACATTATCGGAACTATTAATATCAATTAGTTTGTTACTATTATTACACTTATTTATTCACCTAGTTTTATTTACCCCTCAGCTTAGTCAAACAAGATAAAAAATTAACTATGGGAGACAAGATTTATAAACTACAAACAAACACACAGATAAACTTGCTGTTTGCAGGGACAATGTATGGTTTGGGTCTTTCTATAAGTAAACGTCACTTAATAAAGTAGTTCATACACAAAAGTAAATAGTTTATACATACAGCTAAAAACCTAAAATCCATACTCTATTTATTTTATTAGATTATTTATTGTATAGTTAAAGCATTCTACAAGGACGGCTGCCAATCATGTGTTGTCTGTAATTACTCTTCTTCTTCTTCCTAACTTGGCAACCGGTCCTCTTTAATTAAGACCATTACTGCCATTATCGTGTGAAATAAAGTGTCATGTGTTATGACGATTTAATATCCTAACAGGATGGTGGCTCCCATGTTGAACTTTCTAGGAAGATTTTGTGGGATCTCAGAATGAATGCTTTCAGCTTTATAATCCACTTCACTTATGCACAAAAACCAAACTATATCACGTAAAACAGCGCCAATATTACATAATATAGAGTCAACAACCTAAGATAATGAATTAAAAATAAAAACCACAACATGCCACTTCAAGATCCCGCCAAAAACTCCTATAATTACTCATTTAAAAATGAAACAATATTAGAATAACTTTGGGAAGGATCCTTCTTCTTTTTCTTCTTCCTAACTTGGCAACCGGTCCTCTTTAATGAAGACCATTACTGCCATTATCGAGTGAATTATATTGTCAAGTGTTATGACGATTCAGTATCCTAACAAAATGGTGGCTCCCTTGTTAGAACTTTCTAGGGAATTTTTGTGTGATCTCGGAATGAATGCTTTCAGCTTATATTTATAATCCACTTCACTTATGCACAAAAACCAAATTATATCACGCAAAACGCCACAAATATTACATAATATAGGGTCAAAAACCTAAGTAAATGAATTAAAAATAACAACCACAACATGTCACTTCAAGATCCCGCCAAAAACTCTTGGGAAGGATCCGTTAAAGTTTTCATTATATTTTAAAATTGGTTGCGTTCAATTTTACCTACCTAATTTTTTGGATGATATTTTTTTCCTTTAAAATTTTTCCATCACGATACGTAACATTTTGAGTTGAGGCTTTATAGGTAGGTAGTATTTTTTAAGTACGACATGACGATTACAATCTTTTTAGTGTACGGTCGACCTGTGCCGACATTGTTTATTTCAGCCATTTTACCTGGGCACAACAATTTATTACAAAGGTGTATGGTATTGCACTTAAAAAAAAGGAGGATGTTCTCTATTCGAATGTATGGGGATATCTCAAGGATGGTGACATTTTAATTTCATTGAAATTGGACCTTCGACTTCGAAGAAATACCAGCGAACTTCTCAAAATCACATTGAAGTTTTTTATCAAAATTTTTTTTTGGGAATGTTGAATACGGGATTCTCTTTTATCCGTTAAGGCGGTGAAAAACGCTTTTCTGTAGCAGAGACATTAATGTACTTCCATTAAAATGCGTCGATAATAACGGCTAGTAGGTACCTACCTCGACTAATTATGTATATACTTTTTGTTAAGAAAACTAGTTGTGACCACGGATCGGTACGCGTTTACTATAGAATTATTGTTTACGAAGATAGTACCTATCGTAATAGTTTTTTTTTGATGAGCGCACAACGGTAAGCTTCTATGAATTAATTTATATAGATTGTTTGATTTTCATATATGTATATACATATAAAAAGGAAATTTCTTAGGTAAGCACCTAATGATCCGGAGTTTTTGGCGGGATCTTGAGCTGCCATATTGTGGGTTTTACTTTTAATTCATTACCATTCAGGAAATCTGGAAAATTTTAATTCATAACATAACATAATATCAATCAGTAACAGAATGTCATAAGTGTTGTCTAAAAAGGTTTTGTTTCGTGCCTTTTTGGTGAGGTAATAAAATGCAATTTGAAATATCCATTGTAACCTAACACAATATCAATCAGTAACAGAATGTCATAAGTGTTGTCTAAAAATATTTTGTTTAATGTCTCTTTATTGAGTTAATAAAATACATTATTGCGTGGCAATAAACCCCTTTTGTGCCATTTCACCATTGCCTAAAACTTTCCTATCTCATTTTCTCCCACAATAAATCTTATGAATTTATGTGTCTGTCTTCTTTTACTGTCGCTTTCGATTTTTCGTTTCATCGACTTTCAAATCACAACGATGCTAAAGAAGTTTTCACTTCATTAATATGTAATTACACTTCATGGACCTATAAAAAAGGTGCACGGAATTCCGCTATGGACAAAAGTGAGATACAGGTAAGTGTTGAGATTGAGCGAGCTTTGGAGCGATAGACTTAGTATGGTGTGAATGTGTGCATGCGCGCTCGTATTTATTAGCGATCGGACTTACTCTGGGTGCTTCACTTTTATGTTAGTAAACATTCAGTCTGCCTTTTATATACGTCATGTTACACTTATAATATTTTTAAAGACTTTAATAAAATTAAAATGAAAGAAATTGTGTTTTTAGATGTTTTATTCGTCATTATCCTGTTCATCATTATCATCCTGCTCTGTTGCATCCCACCAAGACAACAACCCTAGACCTGGCTCATTTATTCCTCCTATTAATTTAAAAGGTGCTAGGGTTTGCACTGTACATTCTATTCCTGGTGGACCTGTTGGCAAACTTTCCTCAAAAGCCTCACTGGTTACACGAAAGCGTATTGATTCTCCTGTAACAATTTGTACATGTTTTAAAAGACTTTATTAGACGGCCTGTGCAATAAGACTGCATTGACCTTTCCACTTCAAGTATGTTTTCAGTATTTATACTATCAACTATTCTGAAATCTTGATAAATCAATATAGTGAAATTGTTCTTAAAAGACATGTACTTGTACTAATTATCTTTGAAGATTTCTCTCTACTTAGGGCAGCTTCATTGGTGAAATACCTACAGAAGATCACAGCCAAATAACCTGTTGTGCTCCTGTGGTAAGTAGGTTTGTTTCCAGAGCTCATGGGGAAGAGGGGTTAAGGTTGGCAACATGCTATACCTCTGGTGGTACAAGCGTTCATAGGCTACAGTAACTGCTTACCACCTGTTGAGCAGCACCTGTGATTGCCACCTAAGTTGTAAAAAAAATAGATACATTAATTATTATTACCAGAATCCATAAACAAATCATGCTTCTCCCCATCCTCCTTAGGATATTCCCACACCCAAGCTTGGTCAGTTTCATCAAATCTAGATGGATGTTGTAAGGCATTCACTGGTATTAGAATGTCATCAAAGAAACCTAGAGTCACTGAAAAGGCAAATAATTACTAAATATTCTTCTCTAAAATTTGTTATTATTACCTACATAAAAATAAGTTTACCATGAACTCCTTCTCTACTGCAACTTCTAATTTTTCCTATAAGTATCTCCTCAACCATTGGTCGGAAAATTATGTACCTAAACTTAACCTCTGTGTGTGATGACCCATCTCCGGGAAATATGTATGAGTGACCAATATCTGTTATATCAAAAAGAGCTATACATAAACCTACATTTAAAACTACCTGTGAACAAGAAATACCTTCATTTGTATTTACTGTTATTCTTTACAGTGCCAATATGTACACAATAAATTAAATCTATATTCTAATTAATGAGTCTTAAGAACTATGTAAAGTTACATTTTTAAAGGGCAATATAATGCCGCTGAAGTAATTTTAAAATGTGTTTTAGCCAAGATCTGGACACTAGTGCACTTATGGCTGTTGTTATTGAATCTTTAGTCATATTTATTTAGTTACTAACCGGCCTGGCAAATGTTGTTCTGTACTCTCTAATAGTCTATAACCTGACCACACTGCCACCTATCGCAATTTTTATGCCTAGAAACTTTTCCAGGAGTTAACAATCATAACAAAGAAAGGGTTATGCATATCCATCCTCTGAATTGTGAGTTATGGTCTTGAGATTACAGAAAATCCTATGGAGAAAATGATGTTCAGATTTTCACAAAGTAGAAATATTTACTGGCAAACTTCAATTTTTCTTTCCGTAAAAAATTAAAACAAAATGGTCCACCTAACCTCAAGTGGTGCAATTACCATGAACAGAATTTTATTTATATAGATTTAAATTAAAATCTCCTAACTTATTTAAACTGGCTTGCTTTGCTCTATAAAAGAAGATTTGAGGAAATTTTTCACATATTATAAAATAATTCATTCTCTACTTCATCACATTAGCATTGATTTAAACACTTATTAAAAGATTTAGGGTGGCTTGAATCAAATCCTTAAATCATATTTAAATTGTTAAACCAGATTTAAGATTGAATATAAACTAAAACTGAATATAATTATTTTTGGCAAGTTGCCCTCGCTATTTAAAATTAAAACATTTATTAGTTATATTACAAAGGACTTTAATATTTCTTTGCTGTTTTTAATTTTCATATAACGTTTTGAAACACATTATTTACTATAGCTAACCTACCTACATAATAGTGGTTTAGAATTATTGTTTTTTAAATTGTAAAATCATCTCTAATTGGATATAAATAATATGTATAATTTTTTTTTAACTTTTAGTATAACAAGGGAACTACAGACTCAAATGTGAGTAAAAGAAATAATCAATATATTTCCGTCAAGAACCAAATTACCTTTATAACTCTTTAAGAGTTTGATCAAATTTACATTTTGTAATTGGATAGCCACTAATTGCCAACTACTGAGCATAGCCATTTCACAAAAAAAAAAACAAAAAAACTAAATGTAAGGCACTCAAACAAGCATATCATTTGGATACTTATTTCTGACAAGTTTTAAAATATACTTTCTCTCGAAGTTTCACTACGAAGTACCAAACATTTTAAGGTTATGAAATTGTTTTTAACCTTATTTGCAAGTTTCCTATTAAGCAATGTTGTAATTGATTCCGTTAAACTTTGGTGAAAGTGTTCTGGAGTTACTCGTATAATATCTTTCATTTCAGCCAAAACAAACATTTTTGAACATCTATTAAAATTTAATATTTATTGAAATTTGTTCCCTATTGCTTATTCGTTAAATCTTTCGACCCTAGAGGTGTAACGAATATATTCATAATAGGTTCAGGGATTAAAATACTTGCAACAAACTAATATATTAGGATACACGATTATAGAATAATAGGTTACGAAATATTAGTCAAATAATAGGCACGCGATTCACGATCCGCGCGGCGAGTCACCGCAAAGGCGCAAAGTACCTCTCTCTGTCCGTTATAGAGGCGCGCGTCTTGCGTCATACATGTTATCGTTTAAATTTTAGAGAATTTCAAATGTAAATATTTATTATTTTGTTTTAGAATCAACTAAAAAATCAATCGATTGACGTTTTTAATGGACATATATAAAAAATTATAATAATTGTAGCACATGACATAGTGATATTTTTTAACATAATATATTTTATTATATCAAAGATTTTGACGTCAACGACAGGCCGTAATAAAAACAATGAATAAAATTGAAGTGTCTCTTTGTAATGTTAAAATATCAGTTTTTTTACTTAATGCATATAAAAGTATATACGACACGCTATAACCAACCTTCTTTATTTATTATGTTAAAATGGAAGAAAAAGTTTAGTTTGTCATATTTTGAAGTTTTATGGTCTGTATTGATATCTTAAAATAAAGATGCATATTTTATAAAAAGAATTTCGTTATTTTAATCAGCGTTTTATTAGTAACAACACCTATAATAAAAACCTCATTTTTAAAATTCTTGTTTCTCTGTTTGTTCCGGGTAATCTCTGAAACCATTGGACCTATTTCGATAGGACTTTCACTGGTAGATAGCTGATTTTATAGATAGTAACTTAGACTACTTTTATTTTAGAAGTAGAATTAGGGTTCCGCATAAATAAAAAACAAAAACAACAACAAAAAAAAAACTGGTCATGGTGCTTTATTAGTTTTAATCCGGCGCCTAAAATGGCTTACGCTGAGTAAACCATAAGAGGTACAGCAAATTAACGTACTAATTAATTGTATACATTTAAAAAAACCTACAAAAAAGTCAGGGAGACTCATACGTCTATCTTCTAAGGAACACCCACAATAAATGTTATTGTCTTTAAAATAGCCGAAAGCGGGGAAGCATGATTCGCGCGGGCATTCTGTAGTCCACATGAGCGAAGCCGCGGGCACAGCTACTTTATTAATACGAAAGAATATTTAATCACTTTTTCTTTTACGTTATATAATATAAAAAAAACATACCATCACGCCCGCATTCCCGGAAGTCTACCTGTATTGCACTAAGTAATAATCTAACTACTAAAGAAATAAACGAGTCCTTACTTACCTGTATCCGGATATGTCAGCGTGATAGTTTCCTGGAAGAAATTGAAGATCTAAAAAAGAGGTATAATTAAAAAAAGGAGTAAACTTACGTCTCTCAATCCTTATCTTGATGGCGAAGGCATTCTCAGAGTAGGTGGACGACTGCAGAGTGCTAACATTAATGAGGATATGAAACACCCGCTACTGCTACCATATAAATCGCATTTAACAAATCTTATTTTTGCTGATGCGCACCAACGTACACTACACGGCGGTCCTCAATTGATGTTCAATTTTAATAGAATGGGGTACTGGTTCATAAATGCAAAGAACCTAATAAGGCAGTTTGTTTGCAAATGTTTTCCATGTATTCGGCATACTGCCTCAACACAACAGCAAATTATGGATCAATTACCCACATAACGAGTGTTAGATCCACTAAGGAGACGTGGGTTTCATTCTACAAAGGGATATGTATGTTTGTTTGTATGTATGTGTACCCGTGCAGTTCATCTTGAGATCGTCAGTGATCTTACTTCGGAAGGGTTCTTGAGTGCTTTTAGACGTTTTGTTGCAAGGAGAGGCATTTGCACAGATCTCTGGAGTGATAACAGCACTGCATTTGTAGGATGCATATATAAAAACACACATCACATGCATATATAATAAGCACGCGGATAATAAAAATAATTATTCACAACAATCTTTTATTTCATACTCACATTCTATAAGTATAGAGAATAGCTGATACACTTAATATCAGCATTAGATTCAAGTAGGTAGCGAATAGCGAATATTGAATTGGACTGTGGCGACATCTACATAGCGACATCTATCGAGCCACATAAGACGCATCCTACTATCCTACATTGCGCTATAGAAATTAACTCAATCGTTGAGTATACAGTAATACCCCGCTTAGCGCGACCCCGTTACGCGCGGTTTCACTATAACGCGAATTTCAAATTTCGCGCTCAAATGCCTCGCATTACGCGAAAGAGTGCGTATAAACATAATGTAGTCATTTACTTCTCTATGGTCGCGGGATCCCCGCTTTCTCTGAATATTCTCTTTGAAGAATTGGGAATTCACTGTCCTTCGACTTTGTTCTATGGGGATTTCCTCGTTCGTTTCGTGTGTTCATTTGTTCCGTAACGTTAGTTCGGTCGGCTGGCAGTTTTGTTTTAACATTTATTGGAGATACATACATAATTTAACCCTACGTTAAAAATGCCGTCTGTAAAGAAAAAAGAGCGTAAAAGCGTCACTTTGGAATTGAAGATGAAAGTGTTAAGAAGAATGGAAAATGGAGGCAAAGCAACAATTGTTGGGAGAGATTTTGGACTCTCAGAATTGACTGTGAGAACGATTTATAAAAATCGGGAAAAAATTAAAATCTCCAGTGAAAGTTAAACACCTATAAGTGCAACAAAACTTTCTCGTTCGAGATCATCTATCTTAAAAAGAATGGAGAAATTACTGTCAGTCTGGATCGAAGATTTGAATAAGAAGAACACACCACTAAGTCAAGATCTCATATGCACAAAAGTAAAATCTTTGTATGAGATGCTGAAAACAAAAGAAGGAGAAGGGAGTGCCACTCCGACTTTTGCTGCCACCAGAGGCTGGTTCCATCGGTTCAAGCAGCGTTCTAATCTTCACAATATCCACATAACAGGCGAGGCGGCCAGCGCGGACATTCAAGCTGCAGCTGAGTTTTTCAAGAGTTCGTTAGATGAGAGAAAATTCCTGCTTACCTCATCTTCAATGTTGATGAGACCGCACTTTACTGGAAAAAATGCCATCTCGAACATTCATTTCTAAAGAAGAACGTCAAGCCAGTGGTTTCAAAGCAGCGAAAGATCGACTAACACTTCTGCTGGGTGGTAATGCCACTGGTGATTTCAAACTGAAACCTTTACTAGTGTACCATTCAGAAACACCCCGTGCAATGCGAGGCACAGACAAGAATGTCTACCAGTTGTGTGGCGATCAAACAGAAAGGCGTGGGTCACACGGGAAATTTTTCAAGAATGGTATTCTAATAGTTTTTGCCCATCAGTCAAATCATACTGTGACAGAAATAGGCTTGAACCTAAAGTTATATTACTCTTAGACAATGCCCCAGGATATTCAACCTCACTTGATACGCCCAGAGACTTAAAAGTGTACGTAAAGTTCCTTCCACCAAACACTACGTCAATATTACAACCTATAGACCAGGGAGCAATAGCAAACTTCAAAGCTTATTACCATCGCCGCACTTTTAGCCAACTAATTCATGAAACTGACGGGGAAGGAAGACAGTCTATGCGAGAGTGGTGGAAGTCATACAACATTATGAAGTCTATTCACAACATAGAGGAGGCTTGGAAGGAAGTTAAAATGAGTTGTATGAATGGGGTGTGGCGTAATCTTTGGCCAGATGTAGTGGAAGCACCTAGAAGAATTGTCCAGATGCAGAGACAAGTGCTTGAAGGCATTGCTGCAATGATTGAGGGGTCTGAACTTGAAGATAACTCAGTAGAAGATCTTGTAGAACTTGTAGCAACGCACGACGATCCTATCAGCAATGAAGATCTTATCGAGTTACAGAATAATCCTATCTACGATGAGGAAGAACAAGTAGAAGAGAAAGTTTTATCTTCAGGGGAAATACAAATGCACTTTCAAAAATTTATTCAGGTTTGGACATATTGCAGAGTATAGACAATAATGATGACCGTGTCTTGACCGTGTGTCAAACAATTAAAAACAATGTTGGGTGTTTTGAACGTATTTTACAAGAACGTAAACAAAACGCTACCCAAAAGACAATAGATGTATTTTTCCCTAAAAAATAAGAGTATGTATTGCATAAAGCGTTCTTAGAATTAAAGTGATTGATTAAAATGATTTGTATTTTTTTGTATTAAATTTTGACTATGTTTAATCATAAACCTCGATATACGTGAATTTCAGTTAACGCGATTTTTTTCGGAACGTATCCCTCGCGTAAAGCGGGGTATTACTGTATATACGAGAACCCGACTACAACCGTTGGGCAGCTGCCCGCCAGACATAACACCCGTCTGGTCGGAGGATCCTTCCTTTGCAATAGTTCTTCTAGAGGAGTATTATTTGCCTTATACCAATTAATAGGTATGAGAACTTATCCATATATATTAGGAATACCAAATATCAGCCTAATATAACACCTCTATTCGACTCCTTCCTTAAATAGGGATAGCGATCTGAGATCGATTAATTGAATAATATATATTTTTAGTCAAAAAGTTCAATTTTTCTAATCAATTCATAGCACTGAGTGGATTCAGTGAATTGATATTTCAATCTAGAAAATCGAGGTTCAATTTTTTTTGATTTGATAAGAACCATAAAACAATTTACAAATATTTGAATGTATCCACAATACATGTAAATAAATCACAAATTTTCACTTAATTACTCAGCAACTCCCGAGCTGGCAGTATTGGCTATGTACCGTAAAATGTTTTGGCGGGATCTTGAAGTGACATGTTGTGGTTTTTATTTTTATTTCATTAACTTAGGTTTTTCGAACTAATATTATGTAATATTGGTGGCTTTTTGCGTGATATACTTTGGTTATTGCGCATAAGTAAAGTGAACTTCACAAAAACTCCAAATAAAGTTCTAATAAGGGAGGTTACCATCTTGTTGGGATACTGAAATCGTTTTAGGACGGGACACTATAGGTATTCATTTGATAATAGTAGTAATGGTCTTCACTAAAGATAACTAGTTGCATATGAGCATCGTAGGATCATCTGTTCCTTCTAATCGCCTTTTTTCAATCGATGGCAACATCGCAAGTGGTGAGCGGAACATTTATCTCTGAGCGGAACCGCTTGGATCCCAGTAGACTTGCCAGACTGTTGTTTTTAAAAAGCATATTTATTAAATATTGGAAACTATAAGCTATATTATTATTTTTTTTACTTTTTAATGTATTATATACATTTAGAAAATAATGTTTTCTTTTACCTGATCTGATATTTTGATGTGGTAATAAAAATAATTGTTATTATCGAAAAATCTGTATTTACTGATAACAGCTCGTTTATTATGTTATCTTTCTTGTTTTTAATAAAGTGTATTCATATTTACATTGTAAATTCAAACTTGAAATAAAAAATCGATATTTTATAATCCAATTTTCAAATTTCAAAGTAGAGGTGGGCGATTATGAAATATACTAATGTAGTCATTCGAATATAAAGATATATCGTAATATCAAAATTATAGCCATTAGTAATATAAACTCATAAACGAAATATGAATAATCATCATTCTTAATGAAGTCTTTGATGTATTACCCAGAGGTGAGCACGAGTAGAAAAAAGGTCGTTCGTTCGTAATATTCAATTTAATAATACTCTTAAAAAGTACGTAACAATTTTAAAATTAAATTATGATTACATTGACCTTATATTTAGTAATTGTTATATGTTCTTTTAAAATTTTTTTATAACTGGCTGTTTTCTTTAAATAGCTTTCCACTGCGACGCATTAATGACAAATAATCTTACTAAAGTCATTCATTTTAATGATTTAAATTAACATTAAGTTGAATATCTAGATTATGTATCATTCATAATTTAATATTTCGATGTGTAAATCATTCATTATCGCCTACCTCTATTAAAGTAATAATAGGGATGAAAATGATGTATATCTTAATCCAATACTTTTTTTGTAGCCTACTTTTGTATCGATACTTTGTAACAGTCTTGATCATCATTTCAGCCAGGACGCCACTGCAAACATAATACCCCTAACTCCTAGAGACCGATCTTGTGGCTGACCAACTGTCCCAGACCTTTAATAGGTTTTACATCTGTGGGGGCTCCTACTTAGCTTTCCGGGTGTTGTTCCACTTGAGAACTTTTTGCCCCTAGGTATTCTCGAAATTCCCCAAGCCACTTCAACTTGCTATTCCTAATTGGCTAGTCGGTGACTTATTTATCACGGAGCTCCTATTTCAATAATTCGTAAGAAACACAACCATACCCTCTCCATAGCTCTGACAACCTTGAGCTTTCATAAGGCCACAGTAAACCACGTCTCTGTAGCAGTATCATCACTGGCAACACTTGGTAATGATTTCGTCTTGGCATGGGTTTTTGGACGAGAAGCGTGCATTTCCCGAACGCTGCCCAACGTGTGGATTCGTTACTGACCTTTTTTCAAATGGACCACCTAAGGACTATTTGTTAGGTAGAAATTCGTAAAACTTAAACAGAGTTACCAACCGATACGGGGTGGAACATGGATTCGAAGATTTTCGTTTGTCCATTTATTTTAAAGCCCATCCTTAGAAATTTTCGAAGCCATGGGCATTGCAGATTCGTCAGCGATTCGCCATGCCGATGTCACAGCAAATCGAAGGTATGATTACTCGCCTTGACACTATGCGAGTCCTTGCCATTCCAGGAACTTGAAAGGTCCTTAGGGGGGAAAAGTTCGGGATATTACGTCTCCCTGTCAACCTCTCCTCAAAGGAATTGCCTTTAACTCTGTCTTGGACCGACATGGGGTTGTTACAAAACTTCAACATAAATATCATAGTCAATAGGCACCCTTGAAGAACCACACTGCCCAGTTTCGACCGAATAAAGGTTTTTCGAGTATCAAAGCTGATAAGGAATTATCTCCTAGTTTCTATAAATTCAGAGCGTATTAATGTGACCTAGGTCTAAAGCCTTTCGGAAACGGCTTGTTCGAGGAGTGAGTCATAAACTTGTAGTAACGATTCGTGATGAGGTGTATAACCTGAAAATAGCTTATAAACAGGTGAACGAGATGGGCCATATTTTTCATTAAGGTTTTTGAAAACATGGACCCACTGTTTCCTTTCCGGTTTATCCTCGAGTAAACGGAATTAAAGAGCTTTCAGGGCTTTAAGTACCGGTGTTCACCGCTTGCAGAAGCTCTGATGTAAGCTCATCACCCGCCCTTGTGATTCTTAAGCTTATATAAGGGCATCCTAATCATCGTAGGTCTGATGTCGGGGATATCTTCGGTATAGTGTCGGCCCGGCTTCGGATCTTTAGCCGGGCTGGTAAGTTAGTTAAGTTCTATATAAACCTAAACATAGATCTCTTTATAAAAAGAATTTTGGACGAGAAGACGTCGCGCAGTTTCCCGAACGCTGCCCAACCGAGTTGGATTCGTCGATACCTTTTTTAAAGTTGGACTCCTAACTGCTATTTGTTCCGTAACCATTAAATTCTAAACAAGAGTTCCAACGATACTGTGTGCACATGCTTACATGATTTCAGATATGTTCATTTTAAAATTTAAATAATTGTGCTCTTCACGCAAGGGCCCTAAATTCAGGAGCAGATGATTCATATGCAGGGGATGTATTTTCGCATTAATGATATATTTGAACTATTAATATATCGCTTAGGTCGCGTATACTGTTCGGAGATATAAGCCCAGTTATCCAATCTCTTAATCCTTATTAGTGCGCTGTCATTTACGAAATAATTTGATTTAAAAAGTTCGATACTTTGAAAATATCGAAATTCAATAAGGATTTTTTTTTTTAACGTAATTGATTTTTTAATACCTTTTGCTTTTTTGAGAAATGAATTAAAACCATAACAGCAATATAATTTTCAATAAATATGCACTTAAATAAAGAATTTCAAAATAGACAAAAATTTTGTAATCCTATGCCTTTTGTAAAATATATTGTGTTAATAAGGTTGAGAAAAAGTAAAGAATTTTTTTTAATTATTAGACCTTTGCTCGAATTGGATATTTAATAGAATTTTTTAAATATTTTAAAAGTATTAGCTATCTATCCATTTCGATTTAAACTTTATAACGGAAAGATTTTTTTCTTTGTTTTTATAAACCTAATCTCTGGAACTACCATGGAATTCGTAATTTTGTTGTATACTACTTATACAGGAATGCATTAATCCCAGTAGCCTTTAATTGATTTTTGTAATATGTCGGAACCGAGCTCTCCGGAACTCTTTATCCGTTGCATGGATAAGTTTTTGTACTAGATATAAATGAACAAAAAATTGGATTTGGTTTTAAATATATTCGCGTGTATACCACCTCTTATTCATATCAATAAAATTGTATGAAAAAATTTTTGAATTAAAAAAAATTTAGACTTATTTTGCATCATAAAAGACATTTTATAATTAAGTTTTTGTTAATTACATTATTTGAACATGTTTAGAGATATGAAAAATCTAAATGTTTGCGTATGGAAGACCAATTGCTAGGTGCACGGTTTCGGGTTGGATTTTTTGAAATTAACGGTAATTTGAGACACTAGAAATATATACTGCTAAATAACTAAACACGCACGTCCAACATTAATTACAATCTTTTAAAATTCAATTAAATTAACGCAGTTAATTTATTAGGTACCGAATTAGGATTAGGGGTTGGAATTTTTATGATTTTGAAGTGCATGTTTGGTTCTATTTTTAATACTGCCCGTACTTGTTGCTCAGAAAAGGGAGAAAGGTGGGTATATGCACCTAAAAATTCGAAAGAGTGAATTCTTATTGCTGAGGATTTTTAAAACGATTTCCAAGATATTTTAATCATAAGATGTCAAAACAAAATCAAAATTAAATCCTTGTCATATTGTATTCATTTCAATAAAAAATATCCAATCTTATAAAACACCTTCGCTTAGCTTATTTAGACAATTCATTACCATAAAAAAGGTCTAAACTATTAAGTCAACCATAAAAGATACCAAATTATCGCGGATTTTTTTTAGATCTTTATGAGAAACTTCCTTCACACGTGATTGTTGTGTAACTTTAACCATTTACGAAGCACACGCAATGGAATTCACAAAAGCAAAAAATTTTCCCCGTTTTTCAATATTTTTCATTGACGCTCCGCTCTTGGTACAACCTATAGCCATCTCGGATTAATGGGCTATCCAACAAAAATAATTTTTCTATTCGAACAAGTAGTTCCTCAGTATAGCGCGTTCAACCAAGAAAACAGACAGAAACTCTTCAACTTTATAATATTAGTATAGATCCATTAACTTAGGTTTATGTAATACTGGTAGCGTTTTGTGTGCCTTGGTATGTGCTTAAGTACCGGTGTTCCACCCGCTTGCAGAAGCTCTGATGTAAGTCCGTCATCACCCGGCGCCTTGTTGTTCTTAAGCTGTTTAAGGGCCATCCTAATCTCGTACAGGCTGATGTCGGGGATATCTTCGGTATAGTGTCGGGTCAGCCCGGCTCTCGGATCTTTAGCCGGGCTGGTAACAGGCTTAGCTGACGAGGTATATAACTGCCCATAGAACCTTTCGATCTCCTTTAATACCTCTGGCTTGGTGGCGCTACGCTACCATCATCCATTTTCAGCTTGTTCAACTGGCTCTGAACAATAGATGCATTCCTTGCGAACACTTTGGAGCCTTTATTCCGCTCTATCGTCTCTTTAATACTTTTGGTATTGTAAGACCGTACATCGTGTCTCAAGGATTTATGAATAGATCTATTGAGCTGCCTATAGGTCTTAGCGTCATCGGAAGACTGCAGCGCCATACCACGCCGATCCGCCATGAGTTTTCGGGTTTGATCTGGTCTTTTGAGGCCTATTGCAACGGTGAGTTTTAAAGAACTTGGACCCAACCACATGGACAGTTTCTACCAGCCTATTACTAATATCATCTACGGAGACGCAACTATCTAGGCAATCGAATTGGTTTTTCAATTCGAGTGGAAAGCTCTCGGGGTTTTGGAGTTGAGCATTAGAGGGTCGGAGCGTAGACTTCATCAGGTGAGACCTTTCTATTTTTAGATTGATATTCAATGTGCCTCTAACTATTCGGTGATCATTGCCGGTTTTCACCCTGTGGATCACAGTAACATCATTAAATATTTGTCTCTTCGTGGTCATGATGAAGTCTATCTCATTTTTCGTGGAACCATCGGGGCTCATCCAGGTCCATTTCCTACGAGGTGGCTTCTGGAAGAAAGAGTTCATCATAAAGAGTCCCTCGTTCTCCATAAAATCGGCCAACCTCTGGCCCCTAGGGTTCCATTGCCCATAACCAAATTGCCCCACTCCCAACTCATCACCATCTCGTTTGCCTAGCTTTACGTTAAAGTCTCCCATTACAACAGTGAAGTGGGTTTTCGAGGTATGTATGGCCCTACTAATGTTCTCATACAAAACCTCCACTTCATCATCAGGGTGTGCCGAGGTCGGTGCGTAAACCTGTATGATCTTCAACGAATATCTTTTGGATATTCTGAGTATCAGTTACGCTACCCTGCTCGACACACTGTCGATGGTCACGATGTTGTTAATGAGAGACTTGCGGACGATAAACCCGACACCACCTAGGGACTGGTGGTCGCCCTCCCTGTAATAGAACAAGTTACCGGATTTCATGATTATCGTGTCCTCACCCTCTCTTTGGACTTCTGATAATCCTATAAGATCCCAGTGTAACTTGTCTATTTCCCCTTCCAGCTCGACAATCTTCTCGTCAGTCCTCAAAATGCAATTATTATATGTTGCCAGGGCCAGTTGTCGTGGGGGTCGGTAGCTGGAACTCTTCTGGGGATTCTTAGCACCCCCTGCCCCGCCGTTACCATAGCCGCTACCGAAACTAGGAATAGCGGGGCCGCCGGGGACTGGGGGCCTGGTCGTTCTTGTCATTTTCATAGGGGGGATTTGCCCATACTCGCCACGCTGGGCATGCGGGTCGGCGAGCGCAGATATTGCTTTTTGTTGTTTAAGTGGGGGATGCTGCTGCCCATCCCCTAGCTTTTTTCCCTTAGTCGCCTCTTACGACATACACGGGTAGAAATGGAGGGGTCAATTCTAAGCCGGAACCACCACGGCAAAGTAAAGGAAGTATCGGTACTCGCTCGTACCAGTTACAATTTCACAAAATTTGTGTATAATTTTCGATCGTTTGTTGAACTAGGCGTGCGATATACAAAAATGATTTGACGTTTGAACAACGTATGGTTGATGGAAGAAATTTTCATTTTATAGTTCACTATAATATAAATATATACAGTATATAGATTTTAATGTTCTGTCGTCTTATTACGTTTTAACATTATAATTGAACCTATTGGAAGAATGGTAAGATATCAAATCACATCAAAGCTATAGAAACAAGCTTAAAAGTTTTATATATCGTTGGCACATTTGTGCTCCATATAGAGTGGATTTCAAATGCTCGCGCAACGGTCACTGCTTCAGGAAACTATATAAATCACATTTTCCTTTATTATGTAAGTACTGTTTTAACTTGTCCCTTAATCCTTAGATAAAAAAATCTATATGAGTAAGTATCGTGCTTTTAACATATTTAACGTGTCGGCGGCATACATCGAGTAGAAGAATGGTGTCTTTTCTACGGATACAGTTGCCATCTGTACAGTACAGTTACAATCTTAAGAGACAGACCGTTTGTTGGCCGCAATAAAACTACGAAGTCTTCCTTAAATGTTTTTTTACGTTGTGATTAAAAAAACATGTTTTTAATGTAATATAAAAGTTTGAATACTAATCAATCGTTAACCTTAAAAATCCCTAAATCACAATTAGGTACAGTCATTACATAAGTTACTTTTATGTTCACCGCAAATTGGTTTTTTACACTTAAAATGTGTTATTTTTAGCATTGATCTTATTTTTGAATAGCTGTGACCGTGGCTTCGCTCATGTGGACCACAGAATGCTCGCGTGAATCTTACCTCCCGCTCCCGGCGATTTTAAAGACAAAAATGCTTATTGTGGGTGTTCGTTAGAAGATACATGTATACTCTCCCGGACTTATTTGTAGATTTTTTAATGCCTATAATTATATAGTTTATTAATTTGCTATATCTTATAAGGTTTACTCAGCATAAGCCATTTAAGCGCCCGAATTGATTCACCTTGACCAGTTTTTTCATTTGTGCGGAACCCTAATTATTTTTCTATAATAAAAATAGCCTAAGTTACTCCCTATATCATCAGATATCTGTCAGCGAAAGCCCCGTCAAAATCAGTCCAACTTGTTCGGAGATTACCCGGAACAAAAAGACAGACAGACACCAAATTTAAAAATGGGATTTTTGTTATAGATTATTATATAATTTCTTATACAATTAGTAAAAAACTGTTGACATTACAAACATAAACTAAAATTTTACTAATGTTATAGATTACAGACTGTCGTTAACGTCGAAATCTTTGGTTTATTAAAATATACTATTATAGATTTTACTGATTTTTGTTATATATTTCCATTAAAAACGTCAATCGATTGACTTTTTAGTTGATTCTAAACACAAAGAAATAAATATTTACTATTCAAATTCTCAAAAATATATAGATACGATAACATTTATGCAATTTCAGCTAGTTTCAAGGAACTTAAGGAACCGCTAATATAATACGAAATACCAATAGATACTTGATACAAAAATTACAAACGAATCTGTGAATATAACTAATATCAGTATTAGCTAATACACTGATATTCGTAATACCGGTGCCTAATATAGTGCTTCTGTTCTCATTGCTTGCTTAGTGTGTTACCAACACATGCAGTTTTCATACGAAGCCCGATGTGTATAATTATGTCATTACTATACATATCAAGCTGCGTATACGATAAGCCAGAAGCCAGCGCTCGTTTGTATACGAAGTTACAAATTATGTAGTCATCTCGCTTACACGCAAGACGCGCGCCCCTTTAACATACAAGGAGAGAGGTACTTTGCAGTGACTAGCCGCGCGGATCGTGAATCGTGTGCCTATTATTTGACTTATATTTGGTAACTTATTAATCAGTATTCGTGTATCATTTTATATTAGTTCGTGGCGCGTATTATAATACCTGCTCTTATTACGAATATATTCGTTACACCTCTAGTATTTAGTAGGGATGTGAATTTCTAAAAAAATATTGATTAAAAAAAATTGATTACTTTTAAAATAATAAATTAAAAAAAAAATATCGTTTTTTTTTTTAACTAATTGATTTTTTAATCCCTTTTTTCACATTTTCTTGAGAAATTGAATTGAAACCCTGAAATACTGACAATCTTAACTTTCTTATTCAAATAATCAATTTAAATAAACAGACAAAAATTATTGTTAATCACGGCGAATGCCCATTCTTGTAACAAATATTGATGTATAATAAGGTTGAATAAAAAGTAAAGAATGTTTTTTTTTCATATTATTTTACGACCTTTTGTCCTCGGAATTTGGTTTTCTAAGTAGGAATATTCTTTAAACTTTTAAAAGTATTATCTATACTATATATTATGTATATACATTATATTAATAACAAAGCGGAAGAGATTTTTTTTCTTTGTTTGTTTTAACACGTTAATCTCTGGAACTACCAGTCGAATTCGAAAAATTATTTTTGTATACGATAGCTTGATTCACGAGGAATAGTATAGTACAGTCCCAGCTAGCCTTTAATATTGATTTTTGTTAAGTAAGCCGGAATACGAAGCTCTCCCGAACTGCTTTATCCGCTTGCGCTGCGATAATTTTTTGTGTTACGTAAATACAATGTTGTACAAAAATATTGGATCTTAGTACATCTAAAATATAGTTCGCGATAGCATATGCTTACCTCTTATTCATAAGCCACAATAAGCTATTTTATGACAAAAAAAAATTAAAAAAGATTTATGATCATTTTAGCGGAGGCGAGGAACAGAGAGTAAAGTTCCTCATCCGCCATAGAAAAGGGAGGATCCTCCGGCCAGACGGGTGCTATGTCTGGCGGGCAGCTGCCCCGACTGTTGTAGTCGGGTTCTTGTATATATACTCAACGATAGAGTTAATTTCTATAGCGCAATGTAGAATAGTAGGATGCGTCCTATGTGGCTCGATAGATGTCGCTATGTGTCGCTACGTAGTTGTGTCGATGCGTTGATGCGTCAGTTGTGGCGAGAGATGTCGCTACAATCATTATTTTAAACATGGCATATAAAGACAATTTTATGAAGTTAAAGTTTTCTGTTTATTGCATGTTATTTGGACACATGGTTTAGGGGATAGTGAAAAATTAAAATAATTTGTACTTGTGGGAAGAACAATTATGATAGGCTGCACGGGTGCGTTGGCGTTGCGATATATGTCGTGTGAAATTAACACGGGTAAAACCGTGGAGCACAGCTAGAAATTATTATACACTGCGTAAATAGTTCTAAAGGCGCGGCTGGTGCGTTCCATTACTTGAATTACAATCCTTTTAAACACAAAAATACAATATTAAATTAAAAAGCAACTCTAATTATTTATAGGTACCGATATTTATGGGTGATATAGGGCGATTGGAATTTTTGGTGGAGTTTTGAAGTGCCATGTTGTGGTTTTCATTTTTAACTAGCTGACCCGCGTATCTTCGTTTGTGTCAGATAAGGGAGAAAGAGTGGGTAGTATGCACCTATAATAAAATTCGAAAAGAGCTGAAACTTTCTTTAATTTGCTGCGGAGTTATTTTAAAACCGTGATATCTCCTAAGATATCTATTGAAATCAATTGATGTCAAAGACAAAATTGTTCAAAATTAAATACTTGATGAATATTGTATTTATTTCAATAAGAATTAATACCAAAGTGTTTATAGAAACACCTTCGCAAATAATGCATTATTTTAGAACAAATTTTATTACCATAAAAAAGGTCATAAACCATATTAAGTCAACCATAAAAGATAGCCAATTCTATCGCGGATATTTTTTTAGAACTCTTTATGAGAAACAATTCCTTCACACGTGATTGTTGTGTAACTTTAACCATTTACGAAGCACAAGCAATGGAATTGCACAATAGCAAAAAATTTTCCCCGTTTTTCAATATTTTTCATTGACGCTCCGCTCTTGGTACAACCTATAGCCATCTCGGATTAATGGGCTATCCAACAAAAATAATTTTTCTATTCGAACAAGTAGTTCCTCAGTATAGCGCGTTCAACCAAGAAAACAGACAGAAACTCTTCAACTTTATAATATTAGTATAGATCCATTAACTTAGGTTTATGTAGTACTGGTAGCGTTTTGTGTGATATAGCTTGGTTATTGTGCATATGTGAAGTGGATTATAAATATAAACTGGAAGCATACATTTTGATGTACCACAAAAACTCTCTAGAAAGTTCTAACAAGGGAGCCACTATCTTGTTGGGATAATGAATTCGTTCTAAGACAGTATTCACTTGATAATGCCAGTAATGGTTTTCAATAATGAGGACTAGTTGGCAAGTTCGTAAGAAGGGTGATCTACTGCCACAAAAAAAATTACATTAGGCCCTTAAAAAAAAACAGGATAGAAATTTAATTTTTCAAAAATCGATTTTTCTGAATTAAAACATTGATATTTTGTCAAAAAATAAACACCTATTAATCGATTTTTTTTTTCATGTCCCCAGTATACAGTATTTACTACCTATTTACTTTACTTGTATCGATGCATCTCTAACTTTATTCTGCTTTATTCTCTAGATAGTTTACGAGCTTATGACTGTCATTCTAAAGACTCATTTTTTACGAAACATTGAGTAATTACTGGAATGTAACAAAGTACACTTGCAGTATACTACCTAACTGATAATAAATTTTTTAAATCAAACTTTTTTTAACTAATTCTTATAACAAAGACAACCTCACCAAAATGTTTAAAAAACAATAAAAATAATTCATACTTTTCTTGTAATAAAGTCCAAAATAACTTAATGAATCGTAGCTCAGAGGACTAAGGTCATAAGGTGCATAACACGTATCTCATTCCCGTTCAACAGATCCGTCTCGTGAATCTCGCTTGTCAAATGGCGACAGAATCACATAGGTACTAAATACGCCGGCTACAAAAGTACTAGAATCTAGATGAACGATGTACTATTAAGCATACGGAATAGTTCGTTCTAGTTCAGTGTCAGGAAGTTCTGTAGTCAGGATTCAATTCCTATTAGTAGGTACATAGTGCATGTACTATACATTACTTACACAAGCCTAACTCCCATAGTTAAGACGAATCTAAAGACACCTCGTATGCCAAAATCCATCAAGCTGTTTAGGCTCACAGAACAATATACTCTCTAACGAGTTTAAGCTACAAAGCGTGCCAAAGAAATGGACATACTTATGCTCCAAAAACATAACCCTCCTTTTTCTCAGTCGGGTAAAAAGCCGCTTTTTTGACTTAATTTCTGTTTACGACATAATTTACCTGCCTCCCATGTATCCACTCGTGCGACGGACGTTTTCAATTATCGGACGTTTTCAATTATCGTACAGGAAAAGGCACAGATTTGATCTGTGGAATTGTGGAAACAGGACTCACTTTTCGTCACAAGGGACAATCCTATCAGAACTCTTTTGTGTGCCTATTCAACCAGTTTAGGTTAGCTTGGTTAAGGTTTTGTTTTTCAGTGAAATCATACGACACCAACTTACTTTCCGAGATTTTTTATCTTTGCTTTATGACGTAAAGGAATCAAGGTCCATACAAGTCTGAAGTCGTTGATATTCTGTGGCTACTCTTATCTATTTTGCGTGCCGTCTGTGCTGCCAAGCCACGACAGAGCTCGTATTAAAAAACACCGCGTAATTTAAATTTTTCCATAGTCACATAAAAAGTGATATCAAAGAAAAATCGAACGGCGGGAAAACTAATGAAGTAGGTACATACCTACTGTTTAAAATAGATTTCATAGCTAAATAAATATTATTAACATCAATTAACATTAGCTAATTAATTTGAATTTGGAATTGTAGGTAGAATAAAAGATATCGATATTTACACTAGCCAGTATAAAAATCAGCCATTTAAAGGCATTGATATTTTATAAATAAGTATATACGGCATTGACGCTCTTTACATGCCATCGTGAATGGTGAATTGCCCTCAGTTCACTTTCAACGTGAGCGAGGAGAAACTTTTATCCTTTTTTGACAACCGACTTTCCGCCTTACGCTGTGGTTTCCTATCTCCTTTGTTTCCACATGCTGATAACAAAATTTGTAATGTTTTCAAATTGCTTTTAGTGAGAGTTTAACGAGTCTTATAAACGTCATTGTTTATAGGTATGAAACCTATTGAACCTTTTATTTTACCTTTCTTATAGTTGAGTGAAATAAAAATAGAAAACAAATTGAAGTGAATAAAACAAATAACAGTGCAACAGCTATATGTATTTTATTGCGAACTTCAATAGTTTACAAGCTTAACAATAATTATTATAAAACATGGGTATCTACGGTTTAAGCAAAACAATTTTTTCACAAAATAAACATTTTATTTGTAACAAATAATGTTCTTAAGATCGGCAAATATCCTGAAAAATTCCTCGACTCTCACATGATTAGATGATCAGTCAGCCGACACGTCCCGTTTGCTCCCGAATTACCTACACTTTCATTCAATGTTATTGACACATTTTCAAGAAATGTAGGTTATTATAAGTATATTTTATTGATGCGATGTAACTGTGATTGTTTTGTACTTACTCCCTTTTTCAAATCTTGGTCTAATATGAAAAACTATTGTTTGACAATGCCGCGTGTTATGTTCTAAGTAAAAAAAATGGTTTAATCTAATGTTCTATTACAGAAAATATGGAAACAGTGAGAAAATGGCTGTGGATAAAACAAAAACATCTATTAGTATCTTAAATCTTGAGACACGTCATACAACATACATGTTTAACTAGTTATAACTATTTATTTACTATTACATATTCTTTTATATGACGAATAAAGTTTATGACTTTAATTACACCGCTTTTTGCTCAAGACGTTTGCTGGTCAATATACTTTGCAAATTAGTGTAAACTGTTATCCCGTTTTGTGGGATCAGTCGGGTGAGAGTTCGGGTGTAAAATTTGTCAGAAAAATTACACATATGAATGAATATATTATTAAATCATATATAATAATGCACTTTTTGATTGTCATGAGACAAAGCTGCTCTCAATCCTAGATATGCAGACGAAAACATATCACACAATTAAATTAATAATAATAAATTTATAAATGACAAAATATTAATTATAAATTTATTGTATGCTATCAAAATATTTGCAAGAAGAAATTATGCTAATAAAATTATGATTAAATAAAATCCAGAAATTCATAAACTACTACTATGTATGTAATTGTTATGATTATATTTATTTTATATGTCATGGATATACTCTTTCAATTTTGTATCGAAATAAGTATGTCAAATCAACCCCTGGGTGCATACTGGGTGTTTATATAGTAGGGATGTACCGGAATCCGTATTCGCATCCGTATTTTTTTGCGGATCTTAAAACGTTTTTTTTTATATTTATTCCAACTGAAATTGAAAAGGTAATAAATGTTAAACTTTGACCTCTTTCAATTGATTTTAGTTTAGCATACGTATATAAATAACAATTTTTGTTTTACCAAACAAGCTTAATCACGCAGAAAATTAAAATATCATCTTATGTAATGCTTCTGTATTTATGTTGGGATTATTCCTTTGTGGAAATCTGTATTATTTGTAACTTTGTTAAAGGTTAGATTATATTAAATTAATGTTTAAATAATTCTGTATGTTACTTTGGTATTTCCGGCCACTACTAATGCCGGCAGGCTACCGCCCTCTATCGGAAATAATAGTAAAAAACATGTATCTATGTTTTATTCTCCATATTAATAATTATTATTGTGGAAATATTCTAAATACATAAGATTGATAGATATTTAAACAAATATAAAATTAAAAGATTGATTTAATAGCATAAGAGCATTATTTGGAAACAAAGTTAATTATTCTATGCATTATGTAAAACTTACATTGAATCCTGCTTTTAGCGGACTTTTATTAGCGTTAAAGATCTTATTTGGAGCTATGTATTATAAACTAATACACCACAATGAGCGGTCCTGCGCTTCTTGCATATAGCTGGTTCCCGCAACTTTTACCATAATGAATAAATAAACAACATAAACGAAAGTTATTATCTGATGAAGTGAACAGTATAGAATTTAAAAACTAAAATTAACAAGATTATAATATTTTTAGGTAAATACTTTTCTTATAATAAAGTAAATACTACCTAATATAGTTATTTTAAATATTAACATAACACAAAATTATGAGATCATTGTTCGTGACTATTGAGTAGATACTCTTTGATAATACATTTGTAACTTAAATATTTTAAATTTAGTACGTGTCATTCTGTCCTCATTTGTCTAGTCAAGTTACTTTGCTACCCAATATACATGTTTTCCTGTTGTTTACTTTTATACGCTGGTTTTATTTGAGTCGTATAGAATCAGAGGTGGCAATATCACTTTTTGACACTTTCGAGTTAATGATGCAGAAAATTAAAAAATGTTGAAAATAAACTGTTTATTTGACATTTCCTCACCAAACATGACCATATTCTTTGCTAAATTGATATAAAATTTCGATTTAGTTCCAAAGACGGCAATCTTACATTAGATCACATTCAAACCCGGCGTTATTGTGTGCTTGACCAATCACAGTAGCGCATTCCGTCACGTGACGAGATGACGAAAAAAGATCTTGTATCAGTTGGCGTCGGCAGATTTAATTGCTTTTTAAACAATTTAATGATTACAAATTGACAAATTGGTTTAAGTAGTAATCATGAACAACCATCCCACCGTTACAAATACTCGCTATTCAAGAAAACGCAAACGTGACCCAGAAAAATGGAAGGAAAATGTTGCTAAGAGAAACAGGCAAGTCTACCAAATAGGGTTGGCATAATTATTTTTTATTGTAGTAAAAATAGTAATTTTTTATCAATATATGCTTTTTTTATTTAGACTTAGATATCTTGGTCAGAATAACCATGCACGACTTTATGTCAAGTTTTATAAAAAGTACCTAGTATATATGAATGTAATGCACGAGTAGGCTTAAGTTAACTACACATGTCTATTGTTAAATCTCCTTTAATAATGCTGATAAATCGACGTCACCATCGAATAAAATGGTATTCCCATATGCCTTACATGACTTTTACCATATTATTTAGTGTGGGTATAAAAATTAAATTTTAAAGTAGATAAATCGGTGACTTCGATATATTTACAGATGACATTATGAGCATGTGTTCGTGTGTGCTTGCTAATATATTACGAGGGTAAAACTATGTGGTGTTCGTATATGAACCTATATATTTCATTTAACCATTCTGAAATTACCGTAATATCTTATATTTCAGATACTCATCGAAGTCTCTGCCTTCGCGTGTATGTGAAGATGACCAACCTGCATTTAGATGTAGCCAAGTAGATACTGCTGATATGATTAAACTACACACGAAGTTTTATGCACACCCAGACAAGAAAAGCCAAGATGCTATAATATTAAAACTGTGTTCGATCACGCCCATTGCTAAAAGAATTTCTACCAGAGTTTCTAAACAAACTTCCTCAAGTACTCTGTACTTATTAATAAAGAGAGAATATCTATATGCCAAAAAAAATTCTAAGTATTTTTGGAATTACAAAGCACTATGCAAACGAAATAATCCATGAAACTCGTGGTGGGTTCCGAAAATCTGTACCATGTTTACAAAAATTTCGAATGCGGTAAAACTGAATTAAAACTATCATACTTCAGGTTTATTTTCAATAATTTTTATAACCTTGGATTCGGGTCCCCACGCACAGATGTTTGCTCAACATGCCTTGAATTAGCAGAAAAAATTAAAATTAAAACTGAAACAGATCTCTCAAAAAAAAAATTATTGATCATTCAAAAACGACTCCACAAATTAAGGGCAAAAGCCTTTTTTGATAAATTGCGTGAGCAAGCAGATGGCTTAAAAATCATATCGTTTGACTGCCAAAAAAACCTTCCGCTCTCGAAATTACCTAACTAAATTTGTTACTATAGCAAGCAGCTTTACTTCTACAACTTAACGATGGTAGAACGGTCTTCTAAGCAGTCTATGACCAAAGAAAATATCTATGCATACTGTTGCACAAAAGATGAGTTTCATAAAGACTCCAATTTAGTTTCTTTTTTAGGAATCTTTACATTTTACACCTCCTGTTGAAGTTCAGTACTGCAAGGAAGCACTGGAAGAAGGAAACGATTTACGCATATGAATAAAAGTGAGAAAAAGATTTAAGTAAGAAACCGAACAAAAAAATATTATTGTAAAATGATTGAGAGAAAAAAGACTTTTATACATCTCATTATAAATTAGAAAACACTATTTATAAAGATGTTTATTACTAATTATTAATACCTATTTTAATTGTTGATTTAGTCAGACTTACGCGTCATTACGGCTTATTTTTGTTTATTTTAAAGTTAATTCGTTTTTTTAATAAATAATTTCATTATGAATATTTCCTTCATATTTCATCTAGCACAACCCTAATTTCTTTTCAAATTTATTGGAGTCGAAAGTGGCTATCTTTATTAACGTTGGGATCAAACACGGCTATTTTCATTAGTTAGAGTCAAATTTGGTCATATTGATATTTCATACTCAAATAACTCTATAAATAATAATCACAAGTAAATAATGACTGTTTCAATTTCATGATGGTTCTGTACTACAATCAGTTTTAAAACGTAGGGGAGACAGAAATAGCTAAAATTTAATAAAATCGTTTTTTTTTTGGTTACTCAAAAGTTGCTAAAAGTGAGATTGCCACCTTTGGTTCTATACGACTCATTTATATTACTACAAATAACTTCCACTGCGCTATCGGCCCATAATCTGCTAGTGACTACCTAAAATAAAACTACAATATTTAGTAATTCACAACAACTAACGGCATTATCAGAATAAGTATAATAATTCTTGAAATGTTTGAATTGAATAATAATATAACCAAACAAATCTTTCTTCTTTCAGGATGCCACCCATCGGTAAGTTTCGCATATTTCATGAGAAAAACGTAGTCCCGCCCAACTTGAATGTATGTGGCAAGGTTGATGATGTGCATCACTTACTGATGATATGTCTGAAGAACATAACCGAAAGGGAGCCGCTGATGCATAGGCCGATTTTAAATTGTAAAAATATAGGTGTTTGTCACAGAATTTTGGAGTAACATTGTTCCAATGATACCAAGTTATTATATAATCTACTTCTGTTAATTTATCAGCGACGCTCTTGATTTGATACTAAAAAGGAGGACTGTATTAGCAATGTGACTGATATATTCTTTAGAATAAAAGTCGCTAAAAATTAAATTCACTTTTATAGAAATTGACTTTATTGCTTTGGCATAAAGTCTACATATTATAGTACATACCTTAGTACAGTACGTCTTTTGGTCTAACCTACGTTCTGATATCTTGGTTAATCTCGAACAATTCAAGAAAATAAAGCAGATAACTGCACCTAAGGCCTCTATCAAACTAGCGTTTCCATGTCATCGCTTCACGTTTTTTGTCGCTACAAGAAGGCACGCTGCGTGTACGGGATGCGAGCGTTGCATTATTAATAAGGTGCGCGACGTAAACGCACAGCGTCGCGTCAGCGCTGGTCAAGCGTTGGACGAACACGCACGCTAGACAAACGCAAGTCTGATAGCGGTCTAAATTACGTTATTATATGAAAAGAGCCGAGGCTTAGTAGTAGACCTTTAAGATAAATATTTTATCACATAAAACACCGACAGTTAATTTTGTTTTACGTAAAAATTTACTGCCGCTTTTTTCTAAAAAAATCACTAAGTCCTTTCATAGGAATTCTCATTTTGTTAGTTATCTAATTCTCCCTCTATGGCAGCGATATATTGATAGTTAATAGATTATATTAGCACGTTATTTCATTCAAATATATTCTTATATTCTGTTACCACTTCTATTCAGAATTATACAAGCAATAACAACAGTCTTACATTTTGGTCATCTCAGCACCTTAATATTTTACCAATTAATTCTTAATAAACATGTATAACTTCTCATGATTATCAAAACAAGTGATTAGATATCGAACTTGATATAAAAATTAAAATACTAGTAATTCGCGTAATAAGTTGTATAAATAAAATGAAATAATCATTTAAAGGACTACAGTATAAACTACAGCCAGTCAATGATATTATTAGTCAGTTATTACCATAGATTTAGTATAAATCAGTAATAGGTTGATTATGACGAGACCAAAAACGGAATACACTAGTGTGTGTATTATTTTTATTTGTTATACGACTTACATACAATTACAGCACACGCAACCACAATTAAAAACTTCTACTAAACATGAAATTATATATTTTAATCCCGTAGATTTTGCAAAAATAAGCGAAATTTGTGTTGGTCACGATTTACGTAGGCCGAAGCCGATTAGCACATACAAAAATGGTTTCGTACCGCTATTTCGTTCTAACACAAACGTAAACTATGCTCTTCTCTTTTGAGCTATCGATCTATATATTAAATTTCGCACCGTATAACGCGATCATGTTTGCATTCTTAATATGTACCCTATGCACAGTTTAAAAAATGACAATATATTTTGTGAACATTCGCTCAACTATAATCATCTATGTAACTGCATAAAGCTATGCGGAAATGGATGCTGTTAAATATATTATTAGAAGTATCTTGTCTCTCCCAACCACATTAGTCAAAGGTATCTTGAATTTCAGAGGTCTCTTGTACATCTCTGCATATTTTATGGCTCTTTTCATGTATTCTGCTAAGGAGGGTGTGAGATTATTCCTTGTATATGACAAGACTAATAAATATTTTTGAGCACACTGCCAATTGTAAATTTTTTTTTTGAAAAATCCATAACATCAAAGTTTTTCACATCACCTAAGAAGGCTATGATTTATCGAGTACGAAATTACTGAAAAATTAAAACGTATTTAATAGAAAAATTAACTATTATTTATCTAAATGTAACTATATATTATATAATATATAGGCGAGTTTAATTAATACAATATTATCACACTGTAAATGCAAGCAGACTACTAGCTTACCTTATCTATACACTTCTAAGCATCTTTTAATTAACACTTTCCTAAATTTTCTCCTATTAACATTCAGTGTAGAAGTAATAATATTGTTTTGTAAAATAATGTCAATTTTATGGAGTTATGATAAAGAACAAAAATTTGAAAGTAATGTACACATAAATACACATTTTTCCGTATAAATTATTTTTCAGCAACCATTTAGCGTTCGTTGACTCGAGCGCTTTTTAATGTTTTAGCGCGCGTTATTTCTAACTTATAGAATAGAACTACGGACTATTTCGGTGTGTTGTTTGCATATGGGCGCTTTTCTAACTTGTTTTTTTAATGCTCCGCGCTTTATTAAACCCCCAAATGCAAAACGCTCAAATATATGCAACATGTATGGCGATGTACACACGAGCGCTTCTTAAAGCAACTTTGCTTTTCTCTTTCGCCTTCTTACAACACAAATACTTATTACTGTAAAGTCAAATAGCGCGACCATATCGAGTAATTTATGGTGCAAAGTAATTATTTAAGCGCTCGTTTGAACAGCGTAGGAACAAAACGGCAAGAAAGCTCTGAGCGCTTTTTATGAAACGCTTCTTAAAGTTCCCGTGCAATCAAAGCCTTAGCACGCTTAAAAACAATAACAAATAATTTGCGCCTTCAAATAACCCTACAATACTACATATTTCGATATATATAATTTTATTCATAAATTAACTAACTAGTAGTATCAATATTTACGATAATTCTTCTTATTTGATTTGCGAACAATAATTCATTCTTAAGCAAACTTATCTTATATTATCTTTTGGGATAGATTATAATTATTTTACTTTTTGATTTACGAGTCCTTCGAATATTTTAATAATAAAATATTACTAAAGATTTAATAATACATAAATGTATAGATTCTAAGCATAGTAAAAAAATACTATAAGTATTGCAGAAAAAACTATAAATCAAAATTTTTGATACATTAACATAAAGTAGTTAGCTGATTACTAATATTGTTATTAGAATAAGTTTAAAAAAAAAGTAATCAATCATTAGTAATACGACTGATAAAAATGTTAAAAACAAAGTCACGAACTCAGAAAATTAATTTCCTGTCACATTTATAATTTTACTATATACCAGTGTTGGTAAAAGAATGGCAGGTACAATTCTTGTAATGGTGGAATGCGTCACTCATACTAAATATGAATATGATTAGTTGAAAGTGTACAGCAAAGGGGAGTTAGTAAAATGATGTGCATTGTTCACGTGAGCAATGAGCCGTCCATCTAGCAGGTGTCGTCCGTACACGACCGCCTCGTGTTCGTCTTTCGCGAGGCCACAGTTTATCAACCAACGTACGAGGCAGGATCCGCGAAATACGCCGCGGTAATTACGCATGCGCCACCTTAAAATAAAAAATACTTCATTGAATTCAGGCCCTAAAAGGCAATTATGAATGTCAAAACCAGGGGTGTTATGAAACTCCGTAAGCGTATTATAGTCGACTGTAACATTGTGGAATACTAAAAATGACTTGAAATGAAACTAATAATCTTCTATACATAGTATAAAATAATGTTGATTTCCACTGTTTGTCGCCTATGTACGCTTAGATCTTTTAAACGCAGTTGCGTATAATGAGGTTTTCACAATTTTTCCGTTAAAGAACCTAACAATATTACCTAAAAAGCTTTTATTGGTAGAACTAAGTTATGTCTATTTCTAGTATTATGAAATTAATGAAAAATTAATTATTTGGTATTTCTAGTGGTAGTAATATGGAATAATATGTTCAATAAATATGCATTTACCTAATTGAGCTGTTGATTTATTTTAATTTTGAACAAATAACATGTAATTTTTATCGAAATAATATAAAATAACTAATAGAATTCTCCTGTGTACTTGACTGTACCCCTTGACACGCATGCGTACTCACTGTGTCTATACACACTTTACGCACACATAAGGCCGCGGACCCCTAATAAATTGATCTGTCTATTCTAGGCTAATTTAAAATTGAAACTTTAGAAACACGTAGAAATATATTCTATTTAATATTATTATTCAATATCTTTAATAAACACATAGACAATCCTAAACTGCTGAGTATGTTTGGTTTCAGGGCTCCTTCTTGTTACCCTCGTTATTACAATAACTTATTGAATTCTCCTTTTAGAAAGACTGTTTTCGGTTTAAAATTTCCTGTATCTATAATTAGTAAGTTGTACAATAAATTCAATAATCTCAAAATATTTGGCATTAATTTAATTCAACCTAAATGTTTAACCAGGTCACTTACACTTTACTTTAGAATATTTACCTTTATTGATATATTGCAATCTGCATTTTAAGCCTAATTTATGTGTTTTATTTTATATGTCCTTTAATTTGTATTTACTGTTTTATTAGTTACTTCGTTTTATAAATAAGCAAGCTGTGTTTACTAATAAATTTTACGTTGTAATCAATATTGAAGTAACAATCTTTATAATATTTAGTATGTGCCAATGTAACAATTGTTGCAAACCTATTAATAAAAATAAAGTCTATACTAATATTATAAAGCTGAAGAGTTTGTTTGTTTGGTTGAACACGCTAATCTCAGAAAGTACTGGTTGGAATAGAAAAATTATTTTAGTGATGGATAGCCCATTTATCAAGGAAACTATATAAACCAACGACCAATAGGAGCAGGGCATTAATGAATGTTGCAAAAACGGGGAAAATTTATTCCTTTTGAAAGTTTCCATTGCGCGTGGTGCGTAAATGGTTAAAGTTACGCAACAGCCATGTGTGACGGAATTGTTTCTCTTAAAAAGTCCGCGATAGCATATGTCTATCTTTTAAGGTTGACGTAATATATCCTTTTTTATTGTAATAAAAATTGTTCTAAAATAATGTATTATTTGCGAAGCCGTTTTTTTAAATATAGTATTAATCCTTATCGAAATAAATACATTATTCATCACAAGTAATTAATTTTGGACAAAATTGCCCTTTAAAATCATTTTGATTTCAATGAATATTTTAGGAGATATCACAGTTTTAAAATAACTCCGCAGCAAAATAATAATCAAGTAGCGCACGTGCATTTTAGCGGAATGATGGGGCAGGCGGGCGGCACCTGTAAATTCTATTGTAGGTACCTACGACAATTATTTGTCTCTGCCTACGTACCACTCTCTCTAACCCTATCTCTGTTATGTAACCCAGACGAAGTTGCGCGGGTCAGCTAGTAAATAATAAATATGAAGCGTAATATAATGTACTATATTAATATTATTACGATGATTAATAAGAGAACATACCTGATGTCTTTCGCAATGGATTCCTTGCATCTATTCAAATGATGAGTTATGAATTGGTCACAGACAAGTTTTGTCTCAAAACTTAAGTCCTCTACGGCTGGCAGTACAACTGCGTCGGCTCCTTGCCTGTAATTTTGTTATAATTATTACATAGCGATTTTCTCATGCCGTTTGATCATTAGATCAACCATATTTGTGAAAAATTTAGTTCATTGACGCTTCTTATCAACTATGCACAACACTATACTAAATTCATCCTAAGAAAGATTGCATGACAAATGTTTATATTAGAGACTAGCTTTGCCCGTGGCTTCGCTCACGTGGACTACAAATGCCCGCGCGAATCTTGCTCCCCCGCTCCGGGCTATTTTAAAGACAAAAATGCTTATTGTGGGTGTTCCTTAGAAGATAGATATATATACTCTCCCGGACTTTTTGTAGGTATTTTTAATGCCTATAATTATGTAGTACATTAAATTGCTATATCTCTTATGGTTTACTCAGCATAAGCCATTTAAGCGCCCGAATTGATTCACCATGACCAGTTTTTTTTCATTTGTGCGGAACCCTAACTATTTTTCTAAAATAAAAGTAGCCTAAGTTACTCACTATATCATCAGCTATCTATCAGTGAAAGTTCCGTCAAAATCGGCCCAACCGATTCGGAGATTACCCGGAACAAACAGACGACAGACAAAAATTAAAAAAATGAGCTTTTTGTTATAGGTATCGTATATAATTTCGTATGCATTTAGTAAAAAATTGTAATTTTGACATTACAAACAGACACTTCAATTTTATTAATTGTATAGATGTAGCATAACATAAATAGAAAGATAATTTTACGATTATTATAAATCTTTTTCTAGAGCTAAATAAAATCGATATTTTGATTATGCTCCAAAATAACTGAAAGGTGTGTAAACACAACTTCGATCAACATGTTCGTATCGCTGCAACGATCCTGAGCTTTCGGTGAAGGAAAACATCGTAATGAAACCATAGCATGGTGGCAGTGCCTTTTCTAATGCCCGCCAAGCTATCTACTACCTTCAAGTTTAAAATCTATGGCCAAGCACTTCCGTGTATGTTCCGACACCTACACTTGAGGATCAATCTCAACACTAGGCTCGGCGTGTTACCATCTTGGACCTTAATCTTAATATCAGATAAGGTCGCGGCCAAACGCTAAATAAATAGTATAAGAAAATATTTAAAAAAGATTATCACCATTTGGTTTTGACGTATCTTACGACAGGTACTAAAATTTCCTCAGTATCGAGCCCAAACAGTATAAATATTACCAATGCTTGCCCGTAGTTTGCAGCAATGTCTAAAAATTGTATTTCCACAAATACTCCACTTTCGTCTTTAAGCATCATTCGCCACGTTGTATACGTGATTCCCTAGAATTAAAGGGTATTTTATATGAGTTAAAAAATCTAAAATAACGTAGGTACATTATATCACCAACAATTAAAAAAGTTGTGGAATTTGTAAAATTAATTATTTACTTCAATTTAGTTCCTATAAACTTATGTAACTAACTGTAAATATATAGATCTGTTATGTTGGTATTACTGCGAATGATTTTTATGTACTTACAATAAACATACTAAGACTGTATATAATAATGAGTACAGTATGTTTGAGTAGCTGTCCTCCCCGGCCGTGGGAGTGTTCTGGTGGTAAAAGCCCAAGTTGTGTCGCCGCACATTCTAGCTCATTTAGATAGGTGCAAGCTCCAGGTTCGGTGCATCGGTGTTTTTGTGACGGCGGGCAGGCGCAATCCCTAAGTAAAATTATATGTCAAATACGGAGCCGAGATAGATTTACATAATCCTTATGTACACACCTCGGGTACCCGCATGCCAACCTAGTCGTATTTATGTTTATAACTTGAATAAAAATACAAATATCGAATGTGCGTTCAAACGCCCATTATAGAACTATTTTTGAAGTTAAAAACACACTAGTAAATTGTTTAGTAATTGTTCAACCAAAGTATATAATAATATTTACTTAGCGGGCACAGTCAGGTACCCACTTGATGAAGAATAATATTTTGACCCAGGAATTAATTAATATCTGTTGATGATGGTAATCAACTTTGAGCTGGTTATTTTTCGAAGGACCAATATTGTTGATCACACCCCTTTTAGTGTTCAGTGTACTCCAAGTTAGCAAAAGGTCTTCTGAAACGTCCAGCTTCTCGTTGGTGGTCTGCGTGAAGGTTGTGGAACGATTACGAATAATCCCAGGCACTTCAGTGTTAGTTAGCACGCACGGCGTAAAGACTTCCTTTTTTACTCTTAGCAGTCGAACACTCGCGAGCTTAATGACGTTAAGAATGGCCGTTACGACTATACGGCCGGTTTTTTTAAAGTAGGGATGTGCCGATCAGTCACAAACCTTGCCCAACCAAGAATTGCACAAAAAACTGAACAAAATCATTGACGAATAATTTCATTGGGTAAAAAGGGTTAATAAATAAACAATTATAATAAGTTTCAAAGGTAAATTAGAGTATGTTTACATATTTTACTTAGCGCAATCTAATAATAATTAATACTCGATACATAAAGTTCATCGCAGACAAGCTTTTCATAACTGAACCAATTAAACGCAGTTTTCTGTGTCTTTTGATAGTTTCTTTGTAGCAAAATGACAAGAACCTGTAATTTTTTTACTAAGAGTCTGTCTGAGGCTGAGTTTGTTGTCAAGAAACAGCGAAAGGAGCAAGCTGTGACCCGATCAGGCTCTCAATCGAATTTTTAGGATTATTTAGCTCCTCACAGCACGATCTTCAGTAAAAGGCTTTGCCAGATCTTCACTCAGTTGATTGTGATTAATTTAACCGCAAAACTGACCGCGCGCTCTACCTGTGCAGAGTTCGGAGACCCTAATTTTATCTCTTTTCATGGAAGTTGTATTGGCTAAAGAATGGCTTAGATAGTTTATATTTCATGTTTATTTCATAAAGTAAATTGATTTTAAATGTTTCCGTTATATTCAAACTCAGGAAATAAGAAAAACTAGTAGAAAACACACCAAAATATAGAAAGCTAGGTATAAACTTTAATTTCCGTCATTTCAGAATTGATATTAATAAAAATTATATACTTTATGTAATTTTAAATGGAATTTATTTAAATAAGTCGATAATTATTTGAAACGAAAAGTTAGAAAGTTGCCTATCTATTAAAGCTAACACGATAAGAATAAGAAAGTTTATAAAGCTAATACGACATAAATTTTAGGACAAAAACGAATAGCTTAGTAAATAAAGTGTAAACTCAATCATACAAATTATGCAGAAACCTAATCATATAAAGCGGTTATAGATTTAAAGCCTAGAATTGATGATGTAAATAATGTCTGAAGATGACTTTTATAGAACTATATAAATTCTGAAATATATTTATGTACTCTTAGTGTCAATGGTTAAAGAGGAACCAATTTATTATAGCAGCGAATCATATACTATTTGTGCTTATGAATTAAACTTACTTGCCGTTACTAGCAATATCTTCTATATCCCCTGAGGCGACTAAACCATTTTCACAGTTTGCGTCATTTGAACAACATCCATTTGCAGTTTTACTGGGTGACGGACTAGCAGTTATCGTCCCATAACAACCTACAATTATTATTTTTAATTAGTAGTGTATTTGAATAAACATTGCATAAGATAGCAAGCAGCTTTCCTTTACAGAGTGCTATCGTATGTATAACAATATGTACAATAAAATGTTAGTTAGTATTTTTATAAGATATCCTAGTTGGTACCCAAGACGTCATCCGAATAGAGGAATTACTTTGAGTAGGTAACCTATTGGTTTCTTTAAGGTTTCATCTAATTACGCGATAATTCTTTTTTTTTAGATAAAGACCAAGTATGTAAGTAAAAAACAAAAATTAAATATCATATTAAATCAAATTAAATATATTATTATTAATTAATTATTAATCAATATTAAATCAAAATCTATCGAGTAGTTTTTTAAGTAATGCGCGCACAACGCAAAGGCAAACCTATTTCATTTTATTTCTTATTATTATGCTTCCTTCGAATTTCGATTCTTATCGTATTATTTATTATTACACAGTACTTTTAGAAACTTTTCATAGCAAACCTTAATACATAATTTCAAAGTTATTCGAGGTATCTTCTTCTTCTTCAATGCCCTAGGGGACCTCCAAACTTTTAACGTGGTAACTCCAAATACATGATTTGCTTATGTTACTTTGTGTAAACCGAAAGAAAATCAGTGATGGGTTTATCACTATCTGTATTATTTATACATACTTTTTAAACACATATACACTTAAATTATAGTATAAACTTGATGAGTATTTAATTATATGTCAATATGAATCCAAAACATTAACCGTCCCAATAAAAGTTCAAAAATATAGTTGAAATCACCCTTTACTATAATAATACTGCCTTGAGGGATGAATTTTCAAAAACGCGACACACTTTTTCCTTCCCAAAAGCAAACACATATGAATGTTCATATCCCTAATTTGAGAAATGATTGGTTCTTCATAAAAACTTTTATGTCATATTTCATCTCTTAAAGTTTTATTTTCGAGACAAAAGGTAGCCTATGTCCTTCTATCCAATAAGGTGCAATACAACTCTACACCATAATTCATAAAAATTGGTTTGATGGGTTCTTCATACAAAGTTCCATCCCCTATTTTCACCCCAAAAAGTATTATTTTCGCGACAAAGGTAGCCTCTGTCTGTTCCTAAGGTCAAATCAATCTCTATATCAAAACTGATTCAGCAGATTAGGCGTGAAAACGGAACAGACAGACAGACATGAGTTACATTCGCATTAATTATATTACTAGCTGTGCCGCGCGGTTTTACCGACGTATAATTTAAAAGACACCTTCAAAAAATGCCTTAAAAGTAGCCAGTGTTAATCTAGGGTGTCAGCTACCTCCTTACCAAATTTCATCAAAATTGGTGTCGCCGTTTGAGCGTGAAGAAGTAACAAACGTATAAAGACACTCACAAACTTTCGCCTTTATAATATTAGTAGGATAGTATGGATAGAATTATAACATAATGAACCATCCTATACATCGCTCTTATGACAGTAAGCCCCCTTTTTAATGTTATTCAACTTACTATCCGGTAAATTGGTATTATGCTTAAATAGTAGTTTGTATATATGAAGAGTATTATGATTCTGCGTCGTATACAATTCTTTAAAGACATTGTTACGATCTGACAAAAATAGAAAAAAATCATTTCGATTACTCCTAGGTGAAAGATAACAACAACATTTTAATACCCACGGGTGTAACAACATAGTAGATTTAGACATTAACCACACATTACATTTCTCCTTTTGTAATTCCGAGATAAATAAATAAAAAAGTCATAAATAAAACTGTCATAAACTGCTAAAACTGTCCGTTTTTATAATATAAATATGATAAGTATCTAATCTATTGATCATCTCCACAGTAAAATAGAGTAGGGGCATTAAGCTATGGATGTAGGTAAATTGAGACTAACCCCTTCCAGTAGTGATATCAGTTAACAAACAAATCGTAGAACTCCATATACAGCAGAGCTAACAAAGTTTACATCTTCCAATTAAGGTTTGAATATACGAACCCCACTATTATTCAGTAATCTAAAATGCTCGTTAATAATACCTATTCTATCTGTTATGGTATTACTGAGTAAAATTTATTAACTGCTTACTTTTTTGTTTCTATGTACAATTACATATTAATATATCGTTGGAAGATTGGAAGATACCTTTAGCAGACTAATAATCCTTTTTAGTATTTCAAAGACAATCTTGTATACATGCCAATTGATTTTCGATTGTATTTATTTTACATACCTACAAGACCTCTACTGCCTTCGTCTGATGTCGACTGTGTATACGACGTCGATTCAGCGTTGTTGATCAAGTGTGTAGTCTCTTCACGTGGGGACAAATCTGGTATTACATCAGCGTACAAAGAACTCAATTGTGCATTGCGACGACGTAATCTTATATATAATATGAGGCATCCTGTAGTCACTATACAGACAGAAATGACAATATTATTAATAATTACGAATTTTAATTAAATAGTCTTGTTATAAAAGATTGTAACAGTTAATCGCCTACTTTGTTGTTTAAAATTTACACACGGACAGGCATATTTAAAGGATATAAATAACTTATATTTATATTTCTGGTGAAAATGGCAACCCCAAATGGCGTGATGGGTCGCGATTTTGTGACGTTAAAACAATCGTCTGTTGTAACTTGTGACAGACAACTGGAATGCATTCTCTCAGCGGCCAAACTGTACTGATTTTTTTTAACTACAAAAAAGCTCAAACCTTTATGAACCATAAGTACCATGTGAAAATCTATTTGGCCACAATCTCATCTTATTTTAAGTGAGTGTAAAGTGAGGTTTGACTCACATGCAGTGGCGTACTAAAGGAGGGGGGCGGTGTCCGCTTCTGGCATCTGGTTCTAGGAAGCCTACAAATCCCAGAAGTCATTTATAAATATTTTAAAGACCTCCTTGATAATAGGATTTTTTTTCTAAATTGAGTCAGTTAGTCAGCAGCTAGAGGTAGCATCAAAAAAATAAAGTTCAACGCCTGGGAATCCCACATTTATAGTTTGGTAACAGTGACTGGGGCCTCATTTAGTTACACCGTCCCGGGCCTTCGAAGGGCTCAGTCCCACCGCCAGATGGTAAGCAGCTACCGTATCCTATGGGCGCTTGTAATAACATAGGTATCAACTAGTGTGTTGTTGATCATGAACCTCTTTACTCCAAGAAAATCTGTTCACCCTACTTGCCGCAGGAACACAATACAGGGTTATTTGCTTGCGATCTTCTGTAGGGTGTAAGTAATCCTCCAGTCAGACTGTCCCAAGTAGAGTTTCTAAAGATCGTACTTATCTTTGTCGTACCCTGAAGCTGTGGAACCTCTCCCGGCCAGTGTGTTCCCTCCTTCTTACGACATCGGGTCCTTTAAGCGTAACGTGAAGAGATATTTATGCAGACCAGCATGACAGCGGTGACCGCCGATGAATCTAGATCTTTCGATAGTCACCGTTGTGTTTGGATTGTGCTGTGCTTACCATGAGGGTCAGTACAGTCAAAGTGCCGAGCTAATAAAAAAAAAAGATATTTCTCTGTGTCCTAGCTGTCTAAAAAGATTACAAGTAGGTACAACTATCGAAAAACATCCGTCAGGTAAATGTTTGAATATTTCCAACTGAAGTTTTGCAGCTACCCAGGAGATTTAGATTTCTTTGCAATTTCACATTAGTATACCAATTACTTAACAACAAATGTTCAATATACTCACCAGTAAGACAAAATACTAGGAGACATAAGCGTATAGCGTCGGTGGCTTTCGTGTCTAAGCCACTAGCAGGCTTGCTCATTAATAAAACTGCAACCATCACACTGGGTGCACCCCACGCAACAAATCCGAGCACTGGCCATAGAGTAACTAGAAAACATGGACCTCGACTCTGGAAGTTGAAAAATATGGATAACCAGATGTTACATTACGTATTATCAATGAATAGCTAAAACTTTTAGATAACAACTAAATAAAAGTATTTAGGTATGTATACCTGTCGCAATAATAAGATGGAAGAGTAACAGAAAGAAAGATGGGATAGTTGTACAAGTCAAAACAAATAAGTTATTCTTTATTCAATTTAGGCCCTAAGAAGGCACTTATATTATAAACGTTAAAACAAAAACACCGATTCGGAAAACATCCCAGTCATCGAGAAGAACCGGCCAGAACATCGATCAAGTTTATTTTTTCTCCAACTGTACAATAGTATTAATATAATACAATAAGGAAGTCACTTCCAGACAACACTGTCATTCACATAATGATCGACCCTATAAAACCCTTTTGACAGTAAAACCTGTTTGACATGGTCCTTGAACTTGTTGCCCGCAAAGCAGTAATGTGCTTCGGGATCTTTTTATAGAACCTAACAATATTACCTAAATAACTTTTATTGGTATTACTAAGGCTAAAACACGGTAGGACTATGTTATGTCATTTCTAGTATTAAAATTGATGACTGATCTTTGACAAAATCTAACTTATCAAAGTATTTACGGATGTACATTAAATTTTCAAGGATGTATTGGGAGGGCCAAATTAAGATATAGCGCTACATAGCGTGGTATGATCAAGGATACCGCCAAATAGGTCGGCATGATCAAGGGACACTACTTATATGGCTATATTACTTAGAACGGCACTACTTAGGACTTCGCCGAATAAGACGGCTTCATGAAGGCGGCCCCATATTGATTTTTCTGTTGCCTATTTTTGCGAACTAACTAGCGCTGCTGGCATAAACGGCCTTTGCAGCTTCACCAAACTTTGAGCCGTGCGCAGAAGGCACTTAGCCAAAATGGCAAAAAGCCCAAGGGTGCTAAATCGGCCGAATCTCGACTTGGCGATCTAAGTAATTATACATACCTATATACATACTTCCGTACAAGGCGTGAATAGGATAGAATTATTGAAAATTGGCATCTGGGTTGCCCAATTTATATGATGTATAAATAAGTCGACGGGGTTACTTATTTCTGGTACACCGCACTTGTGAATTTTAAAATGGCCACTCTTAAAAGTATCGTTATCGATTTGTAAACGTGTTCACGCTTTGTACGGATTTAAGAACATGCGTACCTATATGTAATGTATATGCTATATAGTTTATCCGCCAAATAATTTCTAAGTAGGTATATAATGCATACTCTTGCCTCATGTTCCGATCGTAGATATTTATATCGGTTTCTCCAATAGTAGCCAGATGTACCTTTCCGAAAAAGTTAAGTACAATAAAATCGTTTGGCGATAGTTACTTTATTTTTTGACCGTAGATGAAGCTGACAAACAAAAATATCAACTTATTTTTTTAATATTAGAGTTACTATACATACAATACGATTTACCTGCAACATGAGCATCCCAACTGAAAGCATAGAAGTCCACAATAGACATGAGTAAATACCAAAGATTTGGAGGGATTGTTGTATAGTAGTGTTCCAAGATGGCGAGTAGTTATTATGTGGCCCACCCCAAATCACACTTATTGCCAAGAGTAACTGAAAAGTTACACAAAATGTTATTATTAAATTTAATGCAATAAACTTTAGTCCGGTAAATTAAACTTTCAAATGGTTTATGATTTTCTTTTCTTGATTTTGAAATTATTATGAGTATACGCAATGTTTCGCATTTAAGTGCTAATGTTTCGCAATTTTTTTGTATATTGTATCTAAAATGATAATATAGGATAATATTGGTAGTTTTGTAATTATTTTTATTTCTGATAAATGAACTGCCAAAATTAACTAGCTGACCAGTGCGATCATTTCGCACATTATAGAATGTAAACAATCTAACTAACAACTGTCATGTTACTTAAACAACGTTAAAGATGGGTCGTTGAATATATTTTCATTAGCATCAACTGAATCTTTCAAAGTTAATCTTTTTTTTTTAACAAAACCATTTATTTTAAATTTTTGTATGTTTCGTCAATAGCAAGGAATATAAGTCATAAAATGATATTTGAAACATTAATTTTGATGAAGAATTAACGGATACAATATAGCGGTGTCAGAAAAAACTTCTTTGAGAAATGATATGGTATATGACAGAAATTTATGAAATTTTCTTATAACCTGAGATGAAACTAAGCACAGAGTTAACCTATGCGGCATTCGCTTGTATTTCTTCGTAACTGTAAACACAGTGAGCACCCATAAACAGGAAACTAGAGCGACGATTGATAGATCAAACCCGAATCTCTTGAGTTGATCTGCGTAATCCTTATTTATTGATATCATTTGTGCTGACAAAAACATTATTGGTCCGGATAGAAAAGTGCAGATGACCATTGAAGATGCCATCTGAAAGTTCAAAGTGACGAATGATTACCCGAGTTTCTATCACACAGAGGATCGTACGTCGGGTTTACTAATCTCACTACTCTTTCTGTAAAAAAAGTAATCATATACAATATTTCTAATTACTTTCCATCTCTCATAAATTAATACACTTGATATTTAATATACAGGGTTATTGGTAATTCGACGTATTTCCGTTAGGAGGTGATAGGGGTGACTATTTGCGATAATTTTAACCTCCATATGCTTATGCAAAAGTAAAACATTTTTGAATTATCATGTTTTTTGCAAAAATGCAACATCAAAATTTTATTTAAAAAGAATGTATCAATTTAAATCTCATTTTATCTTCTGATTTATAAAAACGATTAAACAGTGGTTAGTTATCAATATTAAAACAACAATTATCGGTCCAAATTTTAAAATGCGAGACGAAAAGTTTTTTTTTTTCCACTAAAATGCCATGTAAACAAAAAGAAAACGTTATGAAATTTGGCTTGCAGATAATTTTAAAAACATAACTGTTTTCTTAGCTCCCAAACAATGCGTAAAAACTAGGAACTTATTTCAAAGAAACTAAAAACATAAGATCACTAAGGAAGTAGGCAGAAATGGACAGGCGGGCAGGACATGTTCCCAGGCAGATGGACGGCAAGTGGACTAAAACGATTAGTGGACACGTATGAAAAGAGACGTTAGACGCCCACCAGCCAGTTGAGATGAAGATATTGTTTAAATTACGTGTCAGATCTGGATGAGATTAGATCCTTTATACCCATTACAAAATAATAGGTCACTTTTGACAGCTACCGATGTGACGTAACTAGGGATGATACCAATGAGAATCGGTCGGATAAAACAGTATCGTACAAGAAATAAAAGTGTAAAGACGTTACGCTGTTTCTCTGATACTAAGCCTGTGGTTTTATGCTTCTTACATATCAGAAGTGTGATAGACCAAGACGTCTTTGCTTTGTCTTTGCGACCGATTTTTTTTCTTTTTTAGTGGGAAAATATTCGTGATGACTCTCGGATCATGATTACTGTCGGGCCGTGAAGACTGTTACACCGGCGAGAATGTCGGAAGAGACAATTGACGTAAGTCCTTGAGAATTTATTGAATCAAGGTTGTCTTAATTAGTATAGCTTCCAGAATTATCTCAGTCATCGAGTGTCAGTTAGTCATGTGCTTCAGGATTTTATTATAGAACCTAACACTATTACCTAAAAAACTTTTATTAGTCTTAGTAAGTCTAAAATACGGTACGACTAATTTGTCTCTATTTCTAGTAGGTATTAACATTGTGTTGATTTTGACGGAATCTAACTTGTCTAAGTTTTTACGGACATACATAAGTTATCAAAGATGTATTGGTATGGCAAAGTTAAAATATTAAAATTCCTGGAACTTGTTCTTTAGTGATTCGCAAGCTATGGAAGTAAGCGAAGTAGACTAACCTAGCAGTGGCAATGTATGTTACCTGACGAATCTTGCGTACTGATAATGCAACAGAGCTTAATCTTCCCGCAAAAGTTTTAATGTGCGGACCCCATTGCAATTTTCAATCAAGTGTAATAATACCCAAGAATACAGTATCATCAACTAAGCCTACTAAATTCCCTTCTATCATGATACTATCAACATGCTCAATAATGGACAAGGCAAATCTCATACATTTAGTGTTGTTTGCATTTACATTTAGAGCAAACCATTCAGATATTTTAATTAAAATATTGTTTAATTGCCTATGCTCTGAATCTATTCATTTCATTTTGATACAAGTTAAGCGTCGTCTGCAAAAAGAACCTTGTGAGCACTGTTTTCAATCACTAGCGATAGATCGTTTATATACACGAGAAACAAAAAACGTTCCCAAAATCGAGCCCTGAGGAACGCCGATTCTAGCTAAAGATCCCGAAGAGAATGCCCCATTTATAATTATTTTCTGACAACGGTCTTTTAAAAAAGAGATTAGCTATACTATAGTATATGTAGTATATATGTATAGTTAAATAGCTAATTAGATCGATCCCGACTTTTTTGCATGATCCGCAACGGCAGAACAAAGAATAAGTAGGGGGAAGAAACAGCTATACTTCCTAGGACAAATTATAATAATAACAGTAATAGCAGGCAGATGTTCATTTGTCCTCAAGCGGTAACTGGGGCCTTTTCTACCTGCTTAGGATTCTTCTAAATGTACACTCTAATTAGAAATTATCGTAAAAACCAATGATATACTAAGTTTTGTGGAGGGGGGGAAAGAGTTGATAATAAATTAATAATATATAATATAAAACTAAGCCCTAATGGTTCGTTTTCATCATATTCTTACGAGTATTCAAGAACCCAGTCAACTTCGGAGCGCTGTAAAACCCAGATAAATTAAGGGAATTAAACAAATTTGTAGTGGAAAACCTCTCTATAAGATTGCTCGATGTCATTTTATTGTAAAATGACCAGAAAAAAAATTATAACGCCCAAAAAAAAATTTGTTCAAAAATGTTCAGTTATTTTGTAGTTGTAGAGTGTAGGCAATTTGATTTACTACAAATAATGTCTTATAAATTTTTCTGTAGGGTTGCAAGTTTACAAGATACAGCGCGAAAACCTTTTGTACCCCTTTTTCCAAGATGGCGGCAGGGGACAAGGGTGGCGACCGCACAAACTTGAACTTAAGCTTATACTAACACCCCTACACTTAAAAAAAAAAAAAAGATGTGGTGTCGTGCAACACCAGGTAGGAACGAAGTTCCTTCGGCTAATGTAGAATCGACACAATTTGCAAAAAAAAAATCGTGCTCAATTTTATGTAGGTTTTCTTGTTTTTCTCTTAAATTTTGCTGATTAGTTTTTATCTAAGTACAGGAAAGTATTTAGCAAATTCAGTATTTTAGGAAATAATAAATTACGTAAAATAAAAAAAAAATCGTAATTCAAATTATCAATTCAAATAACAAAATATGTCTCTTTATTTTTGTTTGACAACATAAAATTACATAGAAATAGAAATAATTACAAAAAAGGTATTATACACTACTCGCTTGTGTATACGACTGTCGCGCCTGCGCACGTCTCATTTACTATCACATATTTTTCAGTTCGGTCGCGCAGCAAAATCCCTATCTCCTCCAAGCCTGCCGTAAGGAACTTCGTTTCAAAATTGCGTCCTCTGAAACACTCAATCCTAAATGTAACTTTTCAATGGACTAAGAGCACTATTGTAAGTTTGTTTAAATTGTATTTTGAGTACGAAAAAATTGTTTACGTAAAATTTTACGGCAATACGAAACACTGTTAAATCGCCGATGCTAAATTTCAGTACACCTATAAATCATTTTTTCACTGTTTTTCTTCTAAGTAATTTCATGCGGACGAAGTTGTAGGTGCAGCTAGTAGTATATAAAGTTTTACTTAATGTGTATTTATTAAGCGAAATGAAATCACCAATATGTGTATCAATGTCAACATTAACACCGAGTCGGGACATGGTGCAGCACTATTACACGCCCACTAATTTATTTTGTTTTTCGGCTCGCTCAAATCTACCCATTGCCGATCTAAGTATAATTATATTAAATATATGAAGATAATGAAAATAATTATTGATTCAAACTTATTCTTGAGGAAATAGTGATAAAACCTCTTCGCTAATTAATATAAATTGAATTAAATACACTTTTAGAAATAATCATATCGACACAAGTCAATAATACCAAGTACAAACTCAAAAAATTTTGTGATGATGAAAGTATACGCTGATATGTTAATATGTTTATCTTTAGAGATGTGCATGTTTATTTAACCCGTATCAAGGAATAAACTGACATATCATTAATATATTATATGATCCAAATCTTGATTTAACATACATTATAAAATAGAAATATAAATGTAGTAATGTTCAGGGACATTCTTAAGGAACTTTACTCATGGTAACTCATGTTCCATTAAAATCGACAATAATTTTGTGTAATAGGTCAGGGAAAATTTTCTTCGCATTCTTATATGAAAACTTAATGACATTTTTTTTCAAAGTTTTTTTTTACATTTATTTACAGTATATATGTGCCGTTTTGTTCAATGACTTTCTGCCATTTTCTAGGTATAGACATGATCCCGTTGATGTAGAAATTTTGAGACTTCAGACCAAAAAACACGCGACAAATAGTTCTGGCAGTCCTCTCTTGATGTTAACCTTACAGAACCTAAAGAATTCTGAAGAGACCGAAACAGGTGAAAATCTGAAGGTGCAAGGTCAGGGCTATATGATGGATGCACTAACACCTCCCAGCCAAACTCTCTTAATTTTTGCCGAGTGGTTAAAGATGTGTGTGGTCTAGCGTTATCATGATGAAATACCACACCCTTCCTGTTGATCAATTCCGGCCGTTTTCTCTCATCTGCTTCCTTTAATCTGATTAGTTGTTGGCAGTAGAGATCCGAATCGATGGTTTGGCCGGGAGGTAAAAGCTCATAAATGAACAATGCCCTTCCAGTCCCATCATACACACAGCATCACCTTATTTCGAGTTAGCCCAGGTTTAGCTTGTTTAGCCACAGTCTGTGAAGCCTGGCCGACCTTAGGCCACGACCCTTTTCGCACGTTCTTGTCGTACGTGATCCACTTTTCATCGCTAGTTATCAATCTCTTTAAAAATGGTTCGGTTTCATTACGTCTCAACAATGAATCGCAAATGAGTACACGGTTCATTAGGTTTTGCTTCAGTTGGATTTTTGCCATTTTTGTGATAATATTTTCAAATATATCGAATTTCTTTATTAGATTCACTCGTTTTTACAGAAAGAAAAACATATGAAAAATACCGGGGAAACAACTTTTTTTCTTTTTATTTTTTATTTATAATGTAACCTTTTTAATGTTACCAAAACCAGCCAGATACAAATATTATTATTATTATTATTATTATATTTGGTAAGACACACTAGCAGCTAATTAGCTGATGCGTGCGTATCAAATAGCTTGGATATATCTTCCTTGTCCAATCTGCTCTTAAAGGAGGTTATAGTAGGAGCCATCACAACTTTTCCTGGAAGTTTGTTCTATGCTGTGACCACTTTGTTAGGCAAGAACTGCTTCATTGGGTTTCTTTTTGCTGGGAATTCCCAAAGTTTCAAGGGATGACCTCGTAGGTGTTTATTTTCATTTGACTTAAACATATCTTTAAGGCTGGGCACATCGTAATAATTAGTGAGGATTTTATAAGTTTCGATTAACCTGCCCCTTTGTCTACGGTGTTCTAGTGTGGTAAGGCCAAGGTTTATGAGGCGCTGTTCATAGGGTAAGTTACGCATTGCATACACCATCTTAGTAGCCCTTCTCTGTACATTTTCAATGAGCTTAATGTCTTTTTTGAAGTAGGGATCCCAGATAATATAAGCATGTTCAAGAAGTGGTCTAATATAGGTCTCGTATAACTTTATAAAAGTTTTAGCTGTTAGGAATTTAAATGCCTTGCGAATGATATAAAGGATCGAATTAGTTTTCTTCACAACCCCAAGCACATGAGTTCCCCATTTAAGATCTTTGGATATTGTAACTCCCAAGTCCCTTTGTGTTTCAACTGCGGTTAATTGTTCACCACCAAGATAGTATATCTGACAAGGATTATTACTACCAATGTGTAGCACGGAGCACTTATTCACATTTAAAGTTAGAAGCCAGTCATGAGTCCACTTAAAAATCGCATTAAGGTCATTCTGTATAGCTCGCCAGTTGCTTCGAGGGTTAGCAAAAAATTTGGTATCATCAGCAAAAAGCGAAAAAGGTACTTGCAGAGTACTTTTCAAGTCTGAGAGGAACAAGATAAAGAGCAATGGACCAAGCACCGAACCTTGAGGAACGCCACTGAGGACACTTCGCGGATCGGACATGACTTCGCCAATGCGCACCCGAAACGTTCTACCAGAAAGGAAGTCGCATATCCAGGCTAAAATGCTTCCACGTATGCCAAGGTGTTCCAATTTGTGTATGAGGCGTTTCAGAGGAACACGGTCAAATGCCTTCTCATAATCCAAGTAAATGATATCTGTTGGCTGTCCATTACTATGGTTCCGTGTCCACTTGTTTAAGCAATTTAGTAAATTGGTTGTAACAGATCGTTTTGGGATGAAACCATGCTGCTCATCCAAAGAAATTTTATAACAAGTGTATACATACGTTAAGCGAAAACACTTTTTCCCCGACCTAATAGGTTGCATTTGGTTGTTATTGTTCCTTCTTGGTTAAAAGATGATTTATATTAAAAATAGTATATTGGTATTTAGCAATTAAAGGTTAATGGTAAATGAATAAATACATACAGATTTTGTACTCATATACAAATGTGCCTGAACTGCACAAATCACATGCAACCAAGGAGTTATTCGATTAAATTACGAAGAAAATAGAAGGCAGTGAATGTTTAACTTACTATAAAGATGATAAAGTTTGAAAAAGATAAGACAAAATTTAGAGACTTTTAATATCCTACACTTTAGCTTAATAAAAATTAATATTAAAGTATAATAAAAAATAGCTACCAAATCAATTTCTAGTTGATATAGATTGGAAAATACAAACACCGCTGGTGCTGTAGGGATGGTTCCATATAAAAACGCATAAGTGGAAAGAGATAATGTTTCCGATTCGTTTCCACCAGAGTCCAATGCGCTAACACATTCTCTCATGATAACAGGTAGAATTATTCTGAAATGAAAAAGTATTTAAAGTAAACTATCACATAACAGTTACATTATACAAATAATTTACGCATACTTACAATTTAGCCATAATTAGCACGCATGGCAAAATAAGAGCTGGACCTTTCAGTCTATGAATTTGTCCCACCATACGTAATCCTAGTAGGAATAATGCTGTCCCAGAAAAAGACTCACCAAACACCTATATTGATAAAGTTAAATATTAGTAGTGCTTAAAATACTCGATAATTATGGAACATCTTTTTTAAAGCTATTTTCCATTAAAACGTTTAAGTTTTTTCTCCATACAATGCACATAAAGAAAAAGGTATACCAGTTTGCAGGTTACAAATAAGCTGTACATGCACGTACAATAATAATTTCAACAGCATTCTTTTTAGATTTTTGATAAAACTATACAATATAGCTTGAGTATTTATACAGAAACTAGCTGGCCCGGGCAAACATTATTCTGTCCTTTTCGGTAGTTAATGGCTCAACCACAAAACCACCTATCGAATCCTAACATCTCTAAACCATCGTCTCAATAAAACAAATATATTAAATGTAAATATAAACTCAATCGATCAAGTCATATCACTAACAGATGCAAGTGATTTCTTTTTGTTGTTCATTATTAACAGGCGTTTATGTTTATATTAACTGTTTAAAATTTTGTTAATCAATAAGGTTATTAATGTAACAAGTATTTCGAAATTGAGGCATAATTATTATTGATATATCAAATCATTTCAGACTTAATAAATGTATTAAAAACTTAATAAGTATTTATTTCACATTTTATGTTATTTATTTTCCCAGTGATGATTTTCCTGACAACGCCATAACTCAGTTAATTCTTCATAAAATTAATTATTCATAACATAACTTTAAAGCTATTGAAGAATCATAGACAAATAATTTGAACTTAATATTTTCGTTAAATAAAGCTTTTTCAGTAGGCTACGAAAATTTGAAATGAAAATACAGTGTAAACTCTGTATATTCGTTATGACTAAGCATTTTTGTCGTTATAGAGAGTTATCGTTATACGGAGTGAACAAAAAAACAACCAAATTAACAATAATTTTTAATATGTATGTCTTAGATAATAAATGCTTATAAATTATTGTTAACACATATAGTCTGGTAACTTTGTCTGACGTTTTTTGCTATGCCAGTACTTGTTTTGTATTATTTTATGTATTCTATTCATATCTTGATATGTGGTGGAATCGTCTTGATTAAACAACAAAAAATTTCTACCAACTTAGCGGCATCTAGGGCTTGTTGAATTGTTGGTGGTGATTCGGCTTTGTCCACTTGATCATCTTCTTCATCTTGATTATCGGGTGTTTCCTGACTTTTTGACACTAAATCAACAATTTGTTCATCTGTAAATGTACCAGTTGTGGCTACATCCTCATCTATATTTTCGTACGATTGTAGATCTTCGTTAAAATTGTTTGGTATGTTGAACTGGCTTATTCATTCACTCAGTGGTAGATTGTCTTCACTGTCAAATTGGTTCGTTTCTTGGCTACTACATAATCCAGCATATCGAAAAGAATGTTGGATAGTGGTTGCTGTTACCTCTTGCCAGGCTTTTGATAAGAGGTTCACTGCTTGTAGCATGTTGATCGAGACCTTGCCGTCAGTTTCGATCATATCAATCAAATTTTTCCGTCTATAGTGGCCCTTTAGGCTTTTAATTACACTCTGATCCATTGGTTGTAAAATACTGGTTGTATTAGCTGGGGAAAATGCTAACTCTATGTTTCGAAGATTAGATATAATTGGGTGAGCAGGACAATTGTCTACTAGAAGCAAGATTTTTCGTAATTTTAATTCAGCATCCCATTTTCTCACTTCGTCTTCAAAAATCTGCAATGTCATCCAAGCTGACTTGTTTGCTTTGTACGTAACTGGCAACTGTTTTATGTTCTTGAAACACCGAGGGTTTTTCGATTTGCCTAAAACTAAGAGCTTGCTTTTTTCTGTGCCACTCATATTGGCAGCCACTAGAACTGTAATACGCTCTTTAGACAGTTTTCCTCCAACACATTTTTCCCCTTTGAATTTTAAAGTTTTGTCGGGAGTCAACTTCAAAAAAAGGCCAGTTTCATCTGCATTAAAAATGTCTTCTGGTGAGTACTTCATCTTTAATTTAGGACACACTGTACTAATCCAATTGTTAGTCACATTCATATCGACATCCCGCGCCTCTGCGTTCATTTTACCGTACGTTATTTGGTGACGGTGCTTAAATTTTCCGAGCCAACCTTCAGATGGTTTACAGTCAATTATGCCAAGTTGGTTGGCAAACTTTTCAGCCTTAGCTTTTACAATTGGCCCCGAGATGGGTACATTATTCTGGCGCTGATTGTTAAATCACGACAACATTGCCTGATCTAAGTCTTCGAATTTTGGCTTTCTTAATTTTTTAGAAGAGTTTCCTTCCAGCGCCGCCTATAGAATTGTTTTTTGGTTTTTCCAAATGGTAGCTACAGTGGATTGACTTAGTTCAAATCGCCTTCCAACGTCACTTTTATTTTCTCCCTCTTCAATCGCACGTATCACACAAACTTTTTCGTCAACACTAATCGCTTTCCGTTTACTGACCATGTTAACAGTTTCAAAGTAGGTTTACGACTGATAATACGATAGGTACCCAGTATGCTTGGTCGAATACCATCACTTCGAGAAAACAATGCGTCATACTGCACGTGTTCAAGGCAATTAAGGATAACAAAAGCTAGAACGACCTCGGATGTTTCGGAGCTTCAAAGTCTTTTGTTACCTGATAATAAACAATAATACCGATAATAAATGTTTACTGTCTAAAAATATGAACACATTTCTTCGTAATAGAGAATGGCGTATCGCTATAAAGAGTGTTTCATTATGTGGGTTTTAACGCAAACCAACCAAGTTGGGCTCACTTCAACGTTATAGGGAGTTTATCGTTATTAAGGATAACGTTATAAAGAGTTTACACTGTATATTCAAGGCGCGATCTATTAACAGACTGTTTAAATAATATGACAGCTGTTAGATTTTTTACATTCAACAATATGAGAAATATTTGCATGGGTCAGCTAGTATCTAATAATTTCAGACGTAATAAAAGTATAAGAGACTTAATAATTATTTATGATATTCAAATTTGTAAGCATATTATGAAAACATTACACATGTACTTACATTCAACAATCCTTCTATGTAAATAGATATTTTATGTTTAAATGCAATGTTGCCAATAATCCCAAGGACAGTCATAAACAATACTGGATTAAATGCTATCCCTTTAACAATTTGTCTTAATAATTTAAGGGTTGATAAACTTGTCCTTTCAATCTCAGTAAGCTGTATTTGGGAGATTTCCCTCTGTTTATTTATCTCCATTAAAACAAATGCAACAGGATTCAATATAGCTAGTGATATTGGTGCCATTAAATAAAGATAGAGAGCATATTCTGGATGAGTTTTTGCATACAATGCATTTACTGAAAACAATTCAGAAAATTTAAGACAGGCATTCAGGTAAAAAATTTAAAATTATTTTTGAAATCACTTACTAATAGGGTATCCCAAGGCGAAGTCATTACTTTGTGTACAAAATATAGCAAAAATTCCAGCCCGTCCCAAATTTGTTGGTTTTGATATCAAAATAGTTACTATTATGACACCAAAAAATACAACTCCTTTGGCGAGCAATATTGCAAGTAAAAATGTCCAATTAACTGTACTAAAATCAACTTGTGCTAATGATAAAAATATTAAAGAGGGCAAAGCGAATGTACCAACAAATGTTGCAATGCCTTTTGCTTCTATCACTGAAACTATATTGAGACGACCAGCCACATACCTAGAACATTAAGACATTTTCAATGCTACAAACTACATAACATATTAGATGTTGTTAAATGGTACAATATGTACATAATACGTAATTTCATATATCCAGCTTGAAAAAAAACACCTGTCAAAAGGATTATTACTTATTTTGTCCCCCATTAAGGGGTGAATTTTCAATTTTTTTTACATGTATATTCATCTAATCTATACATATAAAATGCTTTGTCCTGAATGACTGACGGATCAACGCACAGCCTAAACCGCTGATCGTAGAGATCTGAAACTTGGAGGCTGTGTTCGTTGTACGACTTAGGCATCCGATAAGAAAGGATTTTCCGAAATTCTACCCCTAAGGGGGTGAAAAAAGGGAGCAAATTTTGTATGGGACAACGTGATTATTTGGTTCAATCTACTTCAAATTTTGCACACCTTTTTTAACAGAATTGATGGAAGACGTGTTTCGTATTTTGTTGAAATTCATTCCTTAACGGGTTTAAAAAGGGGTAGAAAGTTATTTTGGCGGCGATTTGCTTCGAAGTTGATATCAATACTCCGTGTAGTGCTTTTGATTTAAATTACATTTTGTTTTGACACATGTTTGAAAACTCAATCCGATTTTATTCAAAAAACATTGAACTCAGTTAAAAACTTAAGCAAATACTCTTTAAAATTGGAATGTCTCGAAAGTCACCGTACTATATTAGTACCTCATTCAGTGGCGTAGCTTGCCATAGATAGGCCCTGTATCAAAATTTGTTGAAAAGAGAGATAAAAAGTAAAGATTTTTCACAAAAGAAACAAAAACGCTAACATCGAATTCAAAAAATTATATATTGACTATATCCATAGTCACTTCACTTACAATTAATACCTAAAGGCGGCAGTAATAATATCTATGGGGATAAGGTTAAAGTAACCGTCAATCCCCATATATTTGATAACAATATCGCCGCCGTGGTCCTGCAAGCGGGTAATCTATCACTGGGGGTTATCTCCGTCTACTTCAAGTCAAATGAGCACATCGAACCGTACATTGGTAGAGTTGAGGTTTTCTACTCCAAATTGGGTGCGCTGAACCTGGTGACGGGTGCCGATGTAAATTCCAAGAGCCTGTGGTGGGGCAGTCGTACCTGCGACCAACGGGGAGACGCTTATTGTTCCTTTATAATCGAGATACTCAATGTGGGGAAAAAGTCCAATTTTCAGGTCTTCAGGGGGGAGGGGGTAGCTTGTGTACAAGCATTGTTGACGTAACAGTCTGCAGACCCACCCTTCTTGGCAGGATCAATGATCGGAAAGTTGATGAGAATCTAAAACTTCCGACCATAACGCTGTCACTTTCTCTATTCGGGTTGATGGCCGTTGCAAAGCCATAGACCTGCGAAAACACGAATCTATAACACAAAGAATGTATAATAGAATAGTAGGAGTTCTCATCAGCTCTACAGAAGAAGCTGTCCTATAAGGGTTTAAAGGCGTGCAAAGTGGAGGAAGTATCCGACAACAATGATCTCGATTCAGCTGTGTCAAAGTATCTAAATATCAGGTGATCCCATGAGTAGTTGGGGTGAAAGGATTGGCTCGCCCTCCCTGGTGGTTGAATGACTTGGACACCCTCAAAAGGGAAGTTGCGCGGAGGAAGAGTATTCGTTGCGCCGCCCCAAGACGTATTCCTTATGTTGTTGTCGATTACCGTGATGTACTTGAGGATTTCAAGAGAAGGGTAGCGGGTACACATGAGCCACTTCCCTCAATCCTGGAAGACAGCAACTTTGTGCATACTTTGGAAACCGGGAATGGACGACTGTACCAACCCAAAGTCTTACCACCCTATAGGTCTGTTGCCCGTGTTGAGGATTCTCCTGGGAAAGCTCTTGGTTCGACGCTTGCGCTGGCATCTACTGCCCAAACTCAGCGTGCGGCATAATCCATATATTATGATGTCTAATAATTTTTAATTATTTTAATTTTAATTTGTCTTTATGGAAGTATTATAAATCATCAATCAGAGATTTCTTCTAAATTACAGGTGGGTCAGAAAGATTTGCGAATTTTAAAAAATTATTAAAAAAAAACTAAATACAATACACATACACATCTTTATTTTAATTAAAATAAAAATCTGGAAAATTCATTTCTTAAAAACTACATCATTCAAGTGTGCCCATCCCGCTGCAAACATTCCTCGAATCTGAACCTCAAATTGGTAAAAACTCGCTGACAAATTGCGCGAGGAATAGCTGCCATTTCTTCTCGGATCATCAACTGGTTAATCGTGGCTGGGTTATTGGAGTAGATTCTACTTTTCAGGTATCCCCACATGAAAAACTCCGGTGGCGTTAGATCCGGACTTCTAGGTGGCCATGCAATGTCACCTCGGCGCGATATCAGTTTCCCAGCAAACATCTCATTTACGGCCGCCAACGAAGCATTAGATGTATGGCATGCCGCTCCAACTTGTTGAAACCACGTCGCACGATTATAGGCTTCATATTGTTGCAGTTGCGGAAAGAAAAAATCCCTTAACATGGCTATGTATCGGTCGGAATTTGCAGTGACGGATTTTCCAAGAAATAGGGTCCGATAATTCCGTGTGCTGATATGGCCGCCCAAAAGGTTACTTTCGGCGAATGCAGACTTTTGATGTTTTGCACGTGGGTTCTCTGCCGCCCAGTAACGGTAGTTCTGTTTATTGAGATGCCCATTTAAGTGAAAATAGGCTTCATCGGAGAACAGAATATTGTTGAAACTCTGAAAGCGTTCCAACATTGTTTCAACAAAAGCTTGTCGTAAAATTGGGTCATTTGGAAGTAATTCCTGCACAAGTTGAATTTTATACGGGTACAAATTCAAATCTTTCAACAAAATGCGACGCAAAGATGTTCTGGACACCACAAGTTCAGCTGATCGCTTGCCAGTCGATAGACCAGGATTACGTTGAACTGAAGCTCTTTAACGTGTTCAATTGTGTCTTCCGTTCTCGTGGACCTTGGGCGTCCCGCAGGCTTCTGTTTGAGAGTCGAACCAGTAGCTTCGAACTTTCTGACCCACGATCGAATCACACTTTCCTTCGGACACTGATTTCCGTCATGTAATCCAAACTCACCCCGAAATAAACGTCTAACAATAGCGCACGAATCGCCATTTTTATAATAATGTCTAACGCAGAATGCACGCTGCGCTCCGGTGAAGCGATCCATCGCGACTAAATTTCCGAGAACCGAACTTCTCACCCCCTTATCTCAACTCCCGCTCATAAGGTTCAAACGCAAGAGTGTTTTTAAAATCGTACGCCTTTCTGGCCCATCCTGTATATGCGGGTGAAACCGCGGGGCACAGCTAAAATATTAATATATCTGTAATTCTGTCTACACACATGTATTTTATTTTCCTAATTTCGTGATAAATATCTATTAAAAGGACACTCATCATGATTACATGAATAGTAAAAATAATTTTAAATTTTAGAAAAGTAAAAATATTTTTTTTATTAATTCTCAACTGATTATAATTTAAATTTAAATAAAAATAAAAGGTGAAATTACTGTGTAATAAAAACATACAGAGCCCACATGGCACCGCAAGTAAATAACTTAAAAGAATATATTTATTTAAAATAGTGTAAAAAAAGGAAATAGCATAAACATTATTTGACATTAAATTGCATGCATTTTTATATTCAAATTAAATTGTGTAGGTAAAATGAAAAGAAAGTTATTTTTCCTTATCATTCTAATGAATTCGTCCATTAATCACAATAGACTCGAAAAAATCACCAAAATATATTACAAGTGGGGTGCCTGTAGTCAGATATCATGTGTATTTTTTTTTTTGTTGAACATGCTATTTCTGTACTTACGCGTTACTGTACATAGAACAATATTAAGGCCCATGTAAATTCATGTCACAAGCAACCTAATAATCTGAGCAATAATTGTCCAGAGATGCAAAATGTTCCCCCTTCACACATCCTCACGCAACTATTGATCACATAGACCAAGGACAATGTCCATTAAATATGTTCATGTACCAGTATGATTATATCTTTATTATTTTCATGCTAAACAGAAACAACCTGCAACCTTAATGTCTGTCTGGAAATTTTTATCACAATGCTTAATTTTCCAGAATTTAACTAGATTATAGGACTGTATTTAAGGATAATTCAGAATTTTTTTAATATACTTTGTCAAAAAAAAAATACACAGGATATTTTAAGTCTTAAACCTCACTACCAGGGTGTAAAAAGTTACTAAAAACATATGCATAATGGATGACTCTATGATGCTGCACATCATTAATCATAGTATACAAGTATAAAGGAAATAATATATTGAAAGTCTAATTGGCCAATGTGCATGTGACAATTTTTGCAAATTATTCAATTAGCACTATAATATTATTAATTATATTTGCTTTTATTTTTACATCTATAATTAAATTTTTTTAAATGTAAAAAAAGTTAAGAAATGCCTTTTTGTAAATTAATAACAAAAAATATTTACTCACCCACACAAAATTATGGTAAAGCACTGGAATAGAGCCGGATATAAGTTATCAGCTGTGGTGTCTTCAAATTCAACTACTTTCTCCATTTTTTGTTTGTGAAGAATAATAGTTTATCTAAAATGTAAATATATTTTAGCTAAATACTTAAAAATACATAATATATGTTCCATAGATTTCAGTTTAACAGAATAAAAAAGGTAAATAAACATTGGGTGTCAACTTTCTAAGTGCCCTAAAACACTGCTACTTCTTTAAACACATTTTATAGCTTATCAGCAAAAAAAAAATTTATTAGTAGTTCAGTTCAGAAGTAACAACACAAACACTGGTAACATGAGATATTTCGACTCATTCCACACAAGTAGCAGTATTATAGGCTGAATTCAGGGCTATCTATACTCTATACCTAAAGGTTGTGGTGGCCACTTAAAATTAGGTGGACTGGGTGTCTTATATAAATAGAAAAAAATCACCTATCTAGCTAAACTTGGAATATAAGCCATTATATCTAAATGCAAAGTTTTGTCGAAATTGTTGGAGCTGTTTTCCAGAAAACAATTACATATATATGTATACAAGAATTGCTCACTTAATATAATAAGATTAAGAACAAGGTCCTTATCTAGTGTAAAACTTACTAAATAAAAAAAAACATTGTTGAATTGTTATTGAAGAAACAACTATTCTCATGAATAATATTATTTCACTTGGATTTTTTTATTTTATGTACATTGAAATAGTCAAAATTAAATATTTTTGTTTCTTTACTTCTAGCTAATATTGTGATGTGTTAATTTCCACAACCCATCAGAATTTAAATAATATTGAAATAGTTACTAGTTACTAGAATTGTTTCTCATAAAAAATCTGCGATAGCTTAAGTCTATCTTTAAGGTTGGCTCAACGTAACCTTTTTTATGATAAGAAAATTTGTTCTAAAATAATGCATTACATGTCAAGCTGTTTTTATAAATATGGTATTAATTCTTATCAAAATAAATATGTTATTCATCATGAGTATTTAATTTAGAAACAAAATGTATTTTATGTGCCTACAGCCCTCTCTCTCTCTCTCTCTTATATGACGCTGACGAAATTGCGCAGGTCAGCTAGTTTAATATATGAAATAACAAAGTATTTAAACAATAAGTATTTCAGAAATCATCGCAATGATAAGACAACAAAAGCCTCTGGGTGAGTTGATATTAAAATATAAAACAGAACGGATTATCTTTTGAAGTGATAATGGCTTAGTGGTTGAATTTAAAACCACAGTATAGCACCCTAGCATTTTCTAATGTCCACCAGACAAAATACCACTCTTAAGTCTAACGCCAAGCGCCATAAAATAATTATTATGTAAAATAATAGCTGTGTCAAGACAGCTGCACTGGAGAGGCAGTCCTCTGGGCTCAGTGGCTTAGCAACATAGCAACCGAGGCCACATCATCATAGCATAAGGTGAAATTTTTGTGTAACGCTAAACCTATATATTTTACACACAACAAAAATTAAAATGCCTGTATACTTATGCTATCAAGAGGTATTAGTTTTGAAAGAAAACAAAACAGCTCAGACTCTCAGCCTTAGCCTCTTGCTCTGAGTTAAATAACATAACAAAGAAAGACAAAACACACCTTCAATAGATTTACAATGACATTGTAGACAATTAAGTAAATATTTACCTATTTTTGTATTCACATTTAAAAATTAATTAGCAATTTACCAATAACTGGCAATAACACATAAATCAATAATCAACTTCAACAGCGTGTGACCAGATTAAACTTGATTATTTATTATTATGCTAGCCACCACGCTAAAATCTACTAAACTCTTTCAAATGTCTTGAAAAAAAATGCTAAAATTTTGCTAATTCATATTGGTGGACCTATTCATTGTACCTACTATATACCTAAGGAAAATAAATGAAAACTGTGATGAGATGGCTCAGATAAAAACAATTTTTTATTATAAGAACTAAGTATACATCAGGGGTGTAACGATATATATGTAACTAACTATGCCCGCGACTTCGCGTTTCCAACTCCGGTGAAATTGTAAAAGCCGTCAGGTACAGCGCCCCTAAGGCTAACAGTATAGTCAGTTTAAAAAAAAAACCCCTGCGACTTCGCTCACGTGGCCCGTATGCTCGCACGAATCTTGCTCCCCTGCTCCCGGCTATTTTAAAGACAAAAACGCTTATTGTAGGTGTTAAGATAGATGTATACACTCCCTGACTTTGTAGGTATTTTTAATTAGCGGTGGACGATAGGTAGGAGGTTTGCAGATCTCTGGTTTGCAGTATTTATCTCTGGTTTGCAGGCAGAGATAATTTGTGAGTACGGGCAGGGTTGTCGATTTGTGGGGAATTCTCCAAATTGCAAGGAATTTCAACTCTACTGAGAATTTTATAGGGATTGGCGATATGTGGGGAATTGCGGGGATTTTAACGATTTAATATTTTGAAGTTATACTTCTTTGGCATGCTTAATAGGTGGTAAAATTGAGAGAAGCTCGAGCTTAAAAATTCATTAATGAGACTGATTAAAATACATATGAAATCATGATGTTGGCGGGATATAATTTTTTATTGTTTTGATAGGCCAAAGAAGTACAACTTTTTACGTGGGTAAATAAGTACTCATAGTTTTTTGAGCTATCGATTATTGAAATGTTGATAGTCTGATACTTAATACATAACGAAGAACAAAAAAACACCTTCTAAAAAAATCGTATAACTCATTTATATTGGGTAGCCAACATTTACTATGTCTTCAAAAGTGGTATAAAAATAGCAAAGCTCCCAAATTTCAAAATCGCCATTTGCATTTCGCTTCTTTTGCCATTTGGAAACCATGTGTAAAATGTTCATTGATGGCTCCACAGTAGCGATGATATTATTTCAATTTTGATGTCGTTAAAAATGGCTATATGGTATTGGTAACGTGTTCAAATATTGCATAGGTCCATGAAAGAAAACTTTATTAAATTCAATGGTAGTTCATATTATAATTATTAATACAAATGCCATATAATGATGAGCAATGATAAAAAATATTTTAAGATACGAATACAGTATACATTATACCTATGTGCATTATTTGACGTTTAACCACAAAACCAGTTTTTATTTGATCCTTCATTTTCGTTTGTTCTTTTATAACTAAATTTGTATTGGTAGCTATTGGTATATTTTTTTATTTATTTAAAAAATATATGATGCCATGAATAGTGAGTTAAAGTTGTTATTTATGTTTTATTTTATTCTGATTGATTATTGATGGCGAACGCCCAGTACTACTCAGTAGTATCGAATCGTCACTAAATATTAGTATTACATTCAAATAGGTAGCGAATAGCGAGTATTGTATTGAATCGGTGACTATTATTTGACTAATACTTTGGCGCGTTCAATAATAATGCTAGTCAGTAGGGCTATAGCACATTTACTTTGTAATAAAATAATACAGGTTTTAGTACATAACGTGACGTGAAAACAACAGTCTGAATTTTTTAATATCCCTCTCATATGTCATCACCTAAGTATTTTTAATATTAACGATTAGAAACAGCCAGTACAAAAATAGTGGCGAATAAGGCGCCACAATACCAAGTAATAGGTACGATAACCCAATATGAGTTAACTAATATATTCAAAATATTAGTCTATTATAACACCTCTAAGTAACTCCACTTATTTACTTTAGTAAGCCTCTGTTAGCCTGTCCAATACCCTTTTTGGGAACCTTCTACGCGCTATTAAAGTTAAGAAGTGGGCAACATTACTTTCCGTTTCCGCTCTGGCAGCCATTATCGAGTTGTTCGACTACCGAGTCTGAGGGGTCGTATGTGAATGATAAATCTTTAAATAATATAATTCTCTCTGCTTGAGAGGTGATTAATCATAAATTATTGTGGAAAGTGATAATTGTATGTAGTCTATAAATTCATCATTTTGTTCCAGATATTGCAAACGTTTTGCTTCTATCTAACTTCCAACTCACCAGCAGAAAGCACCACGATGCAGTACAATGGATTTCACAATCAACATCCAATGTAAGTGCTAAAATTACATGATATAATAAATTGCTCTGTTTCGTTTAAATTTTGTAACATTGCCAATGATCGATATGATAGTTCGCTTAGCGGCCATTTTGTCGAGTGCATTCTCTTCAGCTCAACATTGAGCGAGTACCTACATAATGGTCGGTTCCTACTTTCGATACAAAATCAATACTCATTCATACATAGTTTTTACAATGCGGATGGTTTTAGACGTTAAAAACTTGATCATAACATTAGATAACAATATATTACTCACAAGTGGACGGTTTTCGCTTATTTTTCTTTTTAGATAATTTAAATAATTTTGCCTTGTGATTTAAAGAAGGCATAATGTACTTTATTTTTATTACCACTGACGTTTTCTAAATAAGCGCGTTATACTCTCACTAAAAGCAATTTGAACACGGTACAATTTTTGTTATTTTATTTAATACTTATAGCACGGCAACAGAATAATTATAAAAATATAAAAATACATACAATATTATCATTTCCATTGAAATACAGCATCAGCATGATGAAACAAAAGAGATAGGAAATCGCAGCGTAAGGCGGAAACTGTTGTCAAAAAAGGACAAAAATTTCTTCTCTTTCACTCAAGTATCAAGAGAACTGAAGGCAATTGCCCACCATTCATGAATGCATGTAAAGAGTGTCAATGTTTATTACTTTAGCTTTTTATATTTATTAAATTAATTATAATTTAACTACATATGTACCTATCAGTACGCTTTCACCAAAAAAGAGCTAGGGTTTTTTAATCTTCCAGTAGTGAAATCTGAAAAAAAAGGAGAAATAAAATGAATTTTATAATTAAAAAAATAGTTGCTAATTTATTATTTCATGTGTTTTGTATATCAACATTAAAATGAAAATTAGTAGTTCTGTGTGTATTTTTTTCCAAATGTGCACTATTATTTATTTATTTGTAAAGACACATTATAGATTATAAATTAACTAAAAATGTTTAAATATTTTTAGTTGGATTTTTAATCCAAATTTATGTTTGCACATAAAGTTCAACTGTTGTAGTTTTTCACATCACATAAAGTTAGTTACTAGAGTATAAAATTACATATTAGTATATAATAATAAAATAAAGAAATGTATTTTTAATTGTATATTGGAATTGATTTAGATTGAAATGAATGATGTCAACAAGATCTGTATGAGCATTGTAATCTATACAAATATTATAAAGAGGAAAGATTTGATTTTTTGTTTGTAATGGATAAACTCAAAAACGACTGGACTAATTTTAATAATCCTTTCACCAATGTAAAGCTACATACAGTATCAGCGAGTAACATAGGTTATATTATATAATTTGAAAAATTAATTTATTCCTCATAAAAATGTCTTAGTTTTACACAAAGTATAAAACTGATGTTGATGTTTGTTGTATACAAAAAAAAAACACTGGGTTTGATATTGTTGTATGAGTGACACATGAAAGTTTTGGTTAGCTTGCTAGTAGCTAACTAGCTGTTTTAAAAGCGTTATCATCTAATTTTTGTTTCTGTTTGTATGTCTGAATTTAACTCAAAACAGATGTAATGATTGTTATGAAATTTTATAAATGGGATGTGTATATCATTTTGTATCTTAATTAACGAAAATAATTTTAAAATACTAGTAATAAATTTTAAAATAATTTCACTGTTTGCACATTTTAATTATATGAGAAGTTTATAGCTTGTGTTAACATTTTTTAGTCTGATTCTCTAGTTAAGTTTGCATCTCAACGAATTTGTTATGATAGAACCTGTTAAATGTAACTCAATGGAGCAACCTTATTAAAGAGGCAGGTTTTAATTATAGTAAGGTGCAAGGTTTTTCATATGTATGGGAGAAAATGAAGTCAAGGTTAATCTCAGTTATTTGACCTTGAGGCTTTCAGAATAAGACGGTTCCCTAGGACTGTTAATCTCAGGTAAAACCCAACAGTGAAGTTTTGCTCTATCTTCTTTGGCTCTGTATTGCCACTAATGTGATACTATAATTTGTTTAACGAATTACTTGGAAAGTTTATTAGGATTGCTTTGTGTTTACTATTGTTGTTTCAAATATTTTCAGTTTCAGACCTCGACCAGACCGGAACGAACAATTCGGTAAAATGCAATACTTCAATGGCCTTCATGAATTTGGAGGGCCTAAAAACTTTGGACCAAGGAACAACATGGGCAATAAAAACAATTTCAGGCCCAGAAATGACTACAATGGCGTAAGAAATGATTTTAATAACCATAAAAATGAAATAAACCAAAATGATTTTGGTGGTCCAAAAGAATTCAGACCTAGAAATAATTTCAACAATCAGAATCAAAAGAAAATTGATTATGAGGTTGACAAGCAACTTGGTGGGAATATGCAATTTTATAATTCTAAGAATGATTTTGGTGGACCAAAACAAAATTTTAATAAAAATAATTATGGTCCTAATAAAACTTACAGCAATCAAAATGGGAATTGTGACCTACAACCACCACAACAATCTTTTTTTTCTAAAAAACCATTTAATCCTAATCAACCTCAACAGGCAATGATCAACAATGATCGTAAATTACAAAGCAAGAAAGCCAAACACCCTGGTGATAGCTTAATCAAACCGATGTGGGACATGGCTAAGCTTGAACCAATTGAGAAAGATTTCTACAAGCCACATATCAATGTGAATTCTCGGTCTGATGAAGATATACAAATTTTCCGCATGGCTAAAGAAATTACTGTTAGTGGTAACAATGTTCCTCGCCCTAACCAAGTATTTGATGAAGGCAACTTCCCAGATCACATAATGAACACTATTAAAGAACAAGGATGGGCTGAACCTACTGGTATACAGGCTCAGGGGTGGCCTATTGCTCTGTCTGGACGTGACATGGTAGGCATTGCCTCAACTGGATCTGGAAAAACCCTTGCATATATGCTGCCAGCAGCTGTACACATTGTGCATCAGCAACGCATTCAACGTGGAGATGGTCCAATAGCTCTTATCTTGGCCCCTACCAGGGAATTGGCTCAGCAAATACAATCTGTAGCACAAGCCTATAGTGCTCGTGGTTGCATTAGGAATACATGTCTTTTTGGTGGCTCTCCTAAAGGGCCTCAGGCAAGAGATTTAGAAAGAGGCGTAGAGATAGTTATTGCAACTCCTGGCAGATTAATTGATTTCTTGGAACGTGGCACTACCAATTTGCGACGATGCACTTACCTAGTTTTAGATGAAGCTGATAGAATGTTGGACATGGGTTTTGAACCCCAAATTCGTAAGATCATTGAACAAATTCGTCCAGATCGCCAAGTTCTCATGTGGTCTGCTACCTGGCCGAAAGAAATCCAAGCACTTGCTGAGGATTTCTTAAATGACTATGTCAAAGTAAACATTGGTTCTTTGAACCTATCTGCCAACAACAACATCAAACAAATTGTTGAAATTTGTGAAGAACATGAGAAAGAAGCTAAACTTACAAATCTTTTAAAAGAAATATCAAATGAGAAGGAAAATAAAGTAATTGTTTTTGTGGAGACTAAGAAAAAAGTAAGTTTTTAATAAGTGAAATTCATTACAATGAATAATATATACACTCTGTTATTAGATTTATAATTATTTGTATTTTTGTATAGGTGGATGACATTGCTCGTGCAGTTCGTCGCAATGGACACAGAGCTCTTGCTATTCATGGAGACAAATCACAACCAGAACGTGATGCAGTGCTTACAGAGTTTAGAAATGGAGCGACTACTATTTTAATTGCCACAGATGTCGCTGCACGTGGTCTTGATGTTGAAGATGTCAAGTTTGTTGTCAATTTTGACTATCCTAATTCTTCGGAAGATTATATCCATAGAATTGGTTAGTGTGATTATGGTTGTACAGCTTTTTTTATTTCTATTTAATGACTGCACTGTAGTATATTGCTTTATAATTTTCAGGTCGTACTGGTCGCTGTCAGCAATCTGGGACTGCATACACATACTTTACAAGTGGTGACTCACGTCAGGCTCGTGGATTACTAGCTGTGCTTCGTGAAACTGGACAAAATCCGCCAGCAAAATTAAATGATATGGCAAGGAACAACAATAACACATCTGGTGACTACTCTAGTTTTGAAATTAAATACTACAACAAATTTTACAGAATATGATTTGTTACAACAGTAATAATTAAATTTTCACAGGTCGCAACCGCTGGCAGCAACGCAAAGATAAGAGTAATGGATCTATTTCTCCACAACAACCACAAAGTAACCAGTGGACAAACAAGATGGCTAATGGCAGTAGTGACGATAACTCAAACACATATCAGAACAGAGTGATGAATCAGCCACCTCCTCGGTTTTCCAATCAGAATCAGGGTGTCCAAGGTTATAGGCAAAATAACTATCAAAAGCAACAAGTACCTTTCCCAAGTCCTAATATTTTTGAATCTATGGGCAGCTACCAAGGCGGATACAACAATGGCTATCAAAGTGGATATAATCAGAATGGATATGGTCAACGCTCTTATAACAGTATGTATAAAGTTATTATATTAATAATATGAAGGTTTTGTAATCATAAATTTTTATGTTTGGTAAGTAAGAATAGAAAGATATTTGCATGTACTTTTTTTAAACTAAACAAGGGGTTACCTAAGTTTTCATTAGTTGATTCAATAAATAAATATGTCAGTAAACAAGTGACTGAAGTCAATTGTTTTAATGTGGGAATTTGTGTTGTGTAAATATAAATATTTTATACAGATCCGCGCAATAATGGACAGCAATATCGTAACAATAACGCAAATGGTACTAAGAGTGGATCTGGCTCATCGTTTGGTTCTCCTCCACCACATTTTGCTACTCCTCCACATTATGCACAAATGCATCCACATCATCAGGAAATGCTTGGTAAGCTTTGGCTTAGACTGATTTAAAAAATTTGGATAATAACTATTTTTCATCTAAGTATATTGGTTTTATAAATAATATATCATGAAAATATTAAGCCACTATGGCTTCCATTGTGGTTTATCAAAGTATGTAAATCAATTTATCTTAGATAATATATTTTCTAATTAATGCCTTTCTCTCACGGAGATATTCACAAGCAACACGACTGAGATGCAAATAATAGGTCACCTATTGATATGCTACTCTATGAAGTCAGTTTCTGTACATTAAACTACACAAATTCGACTATATTTGTTCATTCTTGAGCCATTGAGTATGATGATAAGTCTCTAGCAATGAAGACCTTCTTTTTTATATTTACAACAAGAATAGACGTACATCGAAAAAAAAATGAAATGTAGAATATTTGTTGCTGTCAGAGAACTGTTAAAAACTAGCACTTTTTATAGAATTTCTAAAGAATCTTATTTATATTTGGTGCAGTTGTTAACTCCCAAAATTCATAAAATTAAATAAGAAATCTCATGTTTATGTTTTGTTTACGCATAGTCGACGCGTCGTGTCTTGTGCGAAACAGTACGGCGACTACTTACGAAGCATGTGTGGATAAAACGCGATGCGCTTGCAAATAGCCTCTTGAGTGAAGGGCCTAAAATAGGGCAGTTGGAAGCACAAATAAAAAAAAATTAAGACTGAAATGTCCACAAGAATCATCAATCTGATGTCATAAGTCTGAAAAGGATATCAAATAATATAAAAAATAGTTGATGTCTTTACCACGTTTTGTATTCCCATGGAGTAAATTAACAATGAATAATGTTGTCAGATTTATTTTTGTAGTGTTCTGCTACCATGGTACAAATATCTGTATCGTAAGATTTTAAATACCGAATTGAGGGTTTTTATTTATTAATTGAAATATTTTGCGTTGTTCAATATACCTAATTATTTACTATATTATCATTACATAATTCAGGAAATTATAAAATGTACACTAATTAGGAGAAAAACTGAAAAAAAAGGATGCTCTGGTTGACCCACAAGAGATGCGAATTTATCTCCCTTATCCACTGGACTTCACATATGAAGGGTGAAAAAACAACTTATCAAGAGGTATAAATAATATCCTATACGGGTTTACGATTAGTACTGACTGGTGACACCACTAATCACTATGTTAAAAACTCATTAAACCAACAATACAAAAAAATGTCATTTTACTCTGTGGGAATAAACTATGTACCATAGATGACAATTGCTTTCCAAGACATGAAGATTGAATTATATTTTATTATTTTTAAAGGTGGCAAATTCTACGGAGGTGGTGTTGGGGGAGGTGGTCCATGTGGCTACCAGGCAGCTGTTGGTGCTGGAGTACCATATCCTCATTTACCTCATGGACCCCTGCTTTATGCTGCTCCAGTTCAACAGTAAACCTGCTTCTACTAATAACTTTCTCTCATGTTATGATGGTCATAGTAAAACTAGTTTGGTATTTTGTCTACAATAATCTCTATACAATCAAAATTTGAAACATTGTCTACATTTAGCTGGAACTACAAAATATTTAGCTTTATAATGAAGAACTCTCCCACAATTATCATATTAGTGATGAGATTCTGCTTCATTACCTGTAATGATTAATTACTCAATTAGAATTTATTTTGCAAGATCTGAATGAATATTAACAAAATTACAAATATTACGCGTTAGTTCTACGCGCTTAATAATAAACCCAAATGAACAGGTAAGTTATATAAAACTTTAATTATAATATTAGTGATGTCGAAGTTTTTCGAATTCTTTCAGATCATTTTAAAGTAATATATTGTGTGTTAGATTTATAAATGTTCCATTCTCTATTGGCCAAATTCACTATTAATTCTAAATTTCATAAATCATGAAAATGATATTGAGGCATGTTGACTGTGCCATTGTCAAATTTTAGTTTATCAACTTTGATAGTGAGAAATTAATTTTGGTGGTTTGATCTCTTATAACCACTTTGTTTTTAATTTGATTTCATATTATATTACAAATGAGCGTGAAATGGCCAATGAAGAATTTATTTCTAATCTGAAGATTTGTTCATGGAATGTAACAAGAAAGAAATGCGAGTTCCATGTCTAGTAGATGTTAATCATTGTATTAATTCTTAGTGTAGTTGGTAAGGGTACCCTTACGTGTAATCTTGGGTACACTTTCCTTTTTCTTTTTAAATGTCTGTATGATGTACGAAATGCACGAAACATATAGAAGATGAGTGAAAATTTAGAAGGAAGTTTCTAATATGACAAAATATTATATAAATTATTTTTTATTCTTAATTATTGAATCCAGTGAAAAAACGGGACTTAGTATTATAGAGCGCGTTTTATGGAAAATAAGTGCTTTTGATATACAACAACAATCTGTATTGCCAGATAAAATTGTGAATATTTTTCTTAAGTTTGATGTCAATGACATTTCAAGTCACTGATTTCAAAGTTATTTTTTATTGAAGATTAGATCTTTATATACTTGAATTTATGCCTATGTGGTATTATTAGTCTTTGTCAATTTGACCTAGGGACAGATTATGGCTGAAAATTCAATTTTTCTCAAATATTTAGAAGTTATGTAAATAACATGCATTTAACTTAGAGAGATTAGTATTTTGATCATATAATATAATGAAAAATACATTGGTTACTTTCCTAATAAAGTAAGTGGCTTCTCTTTGTTTATTTACAAACATTTGAAATTATTCACTTAGCATTCCTTTGTACATAACGGGTCCCAAAAACCTAAGAAATGTTAACAGGTACAAAATATAAACGCATACTGAACCATTGATGTTTAATGTTCAGGTGCCCGTTGGTGTCCAAAGATTAAAGTCTGTGATATTTCATTAACTGTAAACTGTCTTTGGTTGGTCAATTGTTATACAAAATGCTTCAGTCACATGCGTTGGGAACGTGTTTTGTATCATAAAATATATTTTTTGACTATTTGAACGAATTACATAAATATTTGTGACAAAAGGGGTACACAAGCGTTCACAGATTTACATATAATGTGATAGATATAAGATTTAATAATTTATTATTCAGTTTAGTTTTCAATTATCCATTAGGTGACTAAATTGAACCAGATAAAAAGGGACGTAAATGTTATTATCTTTATAAGATTCCCGATTTCATGGTACATCTGCATGATAGGATGCCATAGTGAATAATGGCTCTAATAAAAAAATAATTATAGGGGTGAACAACGTGATGAATCTTGCATTAGTAACTTATGAAAATGCGAATTCGCTTTGTTATTTATGTACATTTAAGGAGAAAGACTGCAATGAAAGGATGTGTATAATATGTGCAGAATTTCATCTCAAAGATTATAAGTATAGCTAGCTAGCCTGTCCATGAGAGTGGTCGTTATTTTATTTTTACAATTTATTAGTGAGATACCGGTATTGTCTGATATAATGTAGACGTGGCGGTGAGTTGGCCGGGCTAGTTTAGGGCACATGTTTTATATCGGCAAGAGTATGATCACGTGTCGTTTATGATCGCAGGTAGCTCCTGTATTTATTGTGTACAAAGTACTGCACCCACCTCTACTAAACAACTGTGATAATAACACTAAGTAGCTTAGCAGGCGATTTATATACTAGTTGCGTCCAAGAGAAGGGATGACATCATATCTGACATATTGTATTGTGATAATAATATCAAAGCGTGCGAACCCACGTTTTGACGAGATGTTTTATAAACAAGACTGATTATTTCTTATTAATAAATATTTAATGTTTCATACATGTTCCGCTTTGACTGAATGAACTAAGATAGTTGTATTTTTTATTGGTATTGGTCTATACTTTATTTCTGCTGAACAATTAAAAAAAAAATAATGAATATTCACTATGTTGGATATGAGTCAAAATGCCTTTCTGTACGGTCACCGAATTCATATTTATTTAATTCCTTAATTTTTAGATTGTGATGAAAATGTTGTTGACAATTTATGTGGCAGCGACAGTATAAACACTAACTAGAGTATATTATTTGTTGTTGATTAGCAAAATTTTATTTATTCAACCAATATCTTGTAGGGCAATTGTACTTTTCTGCTTTTCTATTTAAGATTTTTTTTGTTTAAAAATGTGTGTTGGTGAAAAATATACATAGATTTTTAAGTATGTGGCAATGCAGATCATTCTAAATATTGATTATATAAATATATACGACATGGTTTGTTTAATGTTATAATAAATATGGAGAGATACTCCATAATAAAGTTGTTCCAAAGGGAAGTCTTCTGAATGTTTCTAAGAAGTGCATTTCCTCTATGTAATACAGTATTAAATTCAGGTTAATAAATGAATGTATAATTATTATAAAGAAAGTGTTTTATTTCTAAAAAAACTTCTTATAATTTACTATACAATGATACTTGAATAATAATAATTGCCACACAAGTACACTAAACTTCTAGAAATGGTCACTCTCGCCACGCTTGCGTATTAAACTCCTGAAAGCAAAACATAATTATCAAACACTGAAATCACTCAAAAATGTTTTATTGCTGGACAGACAAAATACTCCATACAAAACTAGTAAACGCCCGCTAATACATTCATGTTAATTACAATAGAAAATTTCGCTTCAGGATAATGTATATGTACCATTCTTTATTATTAACTAGAGGTAAGCCCACGGCTCCGCACTCGTTCATTATTACGCAATAATTATATAAATCCATTTATTTTTACTCATATTGTTGACAATTCATATGCCCTATCAATTGAGGAGTGGCATGTATTTTCCTTGTACAATTTTCATCAAAATCGGTTATAAACTAATAGTTTAATGTACAATTTCGAATGCTTTATTAACAATTTTTATAACCTCTCAATAATTATAGTATGATATGTTTCTCGTCTACAAAATTTGATCAGAATCGGTTGAGAATAGATGAAAATTGAACTTTTTAAATTCTAGAAGTAATATTGAAAATTATTCTTATAGCCCATTAATTATGTAAATAGTTAGAATTCTTGTGTATAAAATTTCATCAAAATCGATTAAGAATGAATGAAATTTTTAATTTTTGAATCATTTTTTTACGGTTCCCAAAAGTGTTATTGAAAATTCTCATTACCTACTTATCATTCATGAAATGACTTATACTTTCCGTGTACATACATAATTGAGTTAACGAAAATATATATTTTTAGATTTTTTGTACAAAATCTAAAAGTTATGTTGAAATTTCTTATATTCTAGAAGTAATATTGAAAATTATTCTTATAGCCCATTAATTATGTAAATAGTTAGAATTCTTGTGTATAAAATTTCATCAAAATCGATTAAGAATGAATGAATTTTTTAATTTTTGAATCATTTTTTTACGGTTCCCAAAAGTGTTATTGAAAATTCTCATTACCTACTTATCATTCATGAAATGACTTATACTTTCCGTGTACATACATAATTGAGTTAACGAAAATATATATTTTTAGATTTTTTGTACAAAATCTAAAAGTTATGTTGAAATTTCTTATACCCTATCAACTGACTGATGATATAAGCATCCCGTGTACAAAATTTCATAAGGATCGGTCAAGCTGTTTTTGAGTTAAATCCAGACATACAAACAGACGGACTGACGGACAAAAAATTGTAAATGGCATATTCCTGATCAGTATCGTTCATATAATATGCGTATCGGGCAAATTTGGAAAAATATTAAAAGTTCAGACAGGACCACAGATTTATTAATATTAATAAGGAGCGCGTGCGTGTGCCCTTATACAAATGTGCTACGTCAACAAAATACAGAGCGGGACCGCGCACCGAGGGCGCGAACGCGACGGAAACGATTCCCTCGAACTCTGTATTACTGACGGCGGATAACACGCTACGGTAACCAGCTGTCTGGAAACCAGTGCGTGCGAGCCCCTCTCACTACGTGCGACCAACCCTGCTCACACCCGAAACTACTAGGCGTGAAGAGGGCGAAACATCAAGGTACACACACGCAGTGAGGTGCCTGCTGGTAGGCGCGGCGATGATGTAGCACGGAGCGGAATGGACTGGGTGGCTGGCGGGTTGAACACTTAGTGAAGATGCAAAATGACACACAGGCACCACAATAAAATTTGCTGTATTCTTCAAGACACAATACAATTTGTAGGGACTATCTTCTGGGTACTGTTTCTTCCAGTTTCTTGAGTCTTGAGTCTTGAGTCTTGATTCTTCAGCTTGTGGCACCCGTGTGTACCCGTTGGCCCCAGTAGTGCGCCTTTTATATTGTTTGCCGGAGAGCGAGACGGACGATGGCGTCTCTATCTGTACTGCTCATTACCAAACTTGGGTGTGGTCCGGTAACCGCGGTAATGCGTCGTGGTTGCACTATCGCTGTCTCTGTCTATTATTATTATTACTTGTATGCAGAATACAATAAATCGTTAATATCTCTAATTACAATTATTCAATTACTATAAAAACACAAATACCTATCCAAAAACACTAACTTTAACATTATAGGTTAATAAACATGGTAGATACAAAGCGTTAAACATTGCAACTTTAAAACAGCTTGAAACTTGTTATATATACACTATTCGATGTTACAGACATTATAAAACATATAGAGAAGGCCAATTTACCTATAAAACACGATACCTATATACGAGTTTAATACTTGTAAGTGATTATTTCTATTGAATTACAAACATTTTCATAACTTATATACTATTCTTATATACCTACACGCTATAATAACATATTCAAAGCATTAGAAACATTAAATTATTGATTGTTCGTACAAATGATTCATCCCTACAACTTATATTTACAATTGTTATTCTCATATCATTACGCTTAGGCCTATGCGTCGCTAACAAATATAGATAGCTATATTTATATAATACCAAAAAAAAAACCAAAAGAAAATCAGATTGTTTTATCACTGTTTGTATGGTATTGTCATTATATGCCGATATGAATCCAACACATCAACCGTCCCAATAAAACTTGAAAAATAATTAAAATCATACCTTATTGTACCGGCCTGCGAGAAGGTTTTTTGTAAAACGTGAAACTTTTATTCCTTTCTTACAAAAAGCATAAATATTAATGGGTTCTTCATACAAACTTTCACCCAAGTTTTATTTTCACCACATGTGGAATAACACAATGAAATAATTAACTTGTAGCAAAACTGTATAATCCAGGTAATTTACAATAGGTATATCGCTTAGAATGTATAAAATCCTGCGACCCGCGGTTTGACATAAAACAAAACTCAATATGCGGTACTGCGTAGTAAACAGTTTAAAAACACTTCAGCCAATCTTAAAAACTATCATATATTACGTAATTATCTGACTGCCTCGTTAGCCTAGTGGTCGTAAGCGTGACTGCTATGATCGAGGTCCTGGGTTCGATTCCCAGGTCGAGCAAAGTGTTATTGGGTTTTTCCTATGAAATTCTCAGTAGCCGCTCGGAGTTTGGCTTCGTGCCCGATTAATGGCAATAGGCTCGCCCCTATTACATGGGAACTAAAAACATACTCGGCGAACTGTGGGTATACATTAGTACACCTCTACCTAACCCTTTGGGGAATACAGGCGTGATGGTATGTTATTTAGCCAGTGCTACAGGGCAAAAAAAATATGTAATCTTAAATACACTAAAATTTGATATAACAAAAGAACTTACTGAAAAATATGGTAGTTAGATACAGTTAATATACAGATAGTGCTAAAACTTTTAACGGTCAAGGTGCAGCATATTATGAACCATGCGCAGATAGCTCTGGCTTGTTTAATATCACAACAAATATATCTATAATGACACTGGAATTATTTGCAATTTTAGAGGCTATTAAGCATGGTATTAGATCAATGCACCAAAATATCATTATTATAAGTGATAGCAAGAGCGTTCTCCAGCATTTGTGCCTCTGGGTACAGAGGAGTTTCGGTAGCCTTTGCAATTTTTAAAGAGATCTTTAAACTCCATAGTTCTGATATGCAATTTACAATTGCAATGGGTTCCATTTCGTATAGGGTTAAAAGGAAATGAGAAAGTTGATAGTTTAGCCAAGCGAGCGTTAATTGGAGGTTCAGCTATAATTATTCCACCTTATTAATCAGAAGTTTTCGGTAAATTTTTGAGGAAATGTCGTTATATGTGGAAAGAATATTTTGATCTAGGTACTTTCAAAAGAGAAAAGAATTTGGTACCGAAAAATACATGTCAGCCTTTGGTTCTTAGAAGCCAATATGGATAGAATTGCTGTTGTTACGGCGTTTCAGGTTAAGGTCTGGACACATTCCATCAACAAAATTTGGATATCCTATCGACCTATCAACTGAGGAGTGGCATATATTTGAAGTGTACAATTTTCATTAAAATCGGTTGAAAAATATTATTCTATTCTATGATTTCAGACATTTCTTATAACCTCTTAAATGGTATGACACAGTGGCGTAGCTTGCCTTAGACGGGCCCTATATCAAAATTTGTTGCGGGGCTCAAATAAAGGATAAAAAATTTGTCACAAAAGAAATAAAAACAATACCGACGAACCGATCGTCGGGAAAAAGCAAAAACCCCCTCCGATAATTATCCACGACAAAACTGTCTGGACAAAGCTCACCAATGAGCTCAAAACACTAAAAATAGGCTACACCAAAGCCCGTAATACCGCGACAGGTATCTCCCTGACGATGAGCACGTCAAACTGCCATCGCAGATTGACCACCCTCCTCCGTAGTAGGAACATTCCCTACTACACTTACGCCCTCGAAGAGGAGCGTGTCTTACGGGTTGTGCTTCGGCGTATCCCCGTCGAGATATCACCAGAGGAAGTCTTTGCCTCCATAGAAGCCCAAAAATTCCCCATCCGAGAGGTACATCGGATGTACAATAAAGAGAAACGAGCCCTTCCAATGCTCGTGTTAATTTTAGATAAAACGCCTGAGGGCAAAAAAATATTCAATTTGGAAATTGTATGCGAGCTCTCCGGAATAACCGTAGAGCCTCCATACAAAAATTCGAAGCCCTCCCAATGCCACAACTGCCAGTTGTACGGACACTCTGCCCGCAACTGCTTCCTTCGTCCGAGGTGCGTTAAGTGCCTCGAAGACCACCCAACCAGGGAGTGCACGCGTCAGCGTGACTCTAACACCCCCCCGAGCTGCGTACTATGCAGGGAGGAGGGACATCCTGCGAACTATCGCGGATGCCCCAAGGCCCCGCACACCATGCACCCCCGCCGCCCTGGGCAGGCTGCCCCTCAGCGGGCCCCCCCCGCCTCAGGGTCCCGGGCGCAGCAACCTCTGCTCAATCCAGAGGTCTTTCCGTCCCTCCCTGCCCCCCGCCGCACTCAGGCGACCGTAGGCCCCCCCGCACCCCAGGTGCAGCCCAAACCCGTGCGTTCGACTCAGAACGCATGGGCCCCCAAACCACAGCCCCTTATGGCTATGGACATCCCCGCGCCCCGCGCTCCAGCGCCCCGCGCCCCAGCACCACGCGCTCCAGCGTCCCGCGCCACCACAATGGATGACCTTATGTTATCGCTCACTCGTGAGCATGAGATACGCGAAATCCTCGCATACAAGGCTCATATGGAGCAGTACGGTTTCGTCGAAACCATAGCTGCCTTTCCCCGGCTCGTAGAGACGTTACAGCGTCTCGATCGCGAAGCCGCCAACCTCAGGCCTCTCAATGGCTAAACTCAAGCCGAGAGGTTTAAACATCTCTTTCTTTAATGCGCGGAACTTATATCCGCAGCGTGATCTCGTCGCGACTTATCTTAAAGATCACCAAATAGACATTCTCTTAGTACAGGAAACGCTCTTAAAGCGTGGTAAACGCAATCCGAGTATCGCAAACTATAACATCGTTAGAAATGACCGCGACGGCCGAGGGGGCGGCACTCTCATTTACTACAAGCGCTCGTTGTATTGCATGCCGATAGATCCTCCGATACTTACCAATATGGAAGTATCCGTGTGTAGACTAGGAATGACCGATCATCCGTCCATAACGATCGTATCTGTGTACCTCTCACCGACGAAAGTACCTCTCAGGTCTGACCTAGAGAAGCTACTCTCGCTCGGCACATCGGTCATTATCGCAGGTGACCTCAACAGTGGACACACGTCCTTCAACAATTGGAGAGACACCAGCAATGGGGTTATTCTCGAAGGGTTGTCGGACGAGTTAAACTTTGACGTCATAGCGCCTCCCACTCCCACCCACTTTCAAGATCACTGTACACCGACAGTGCTCGACATAGCCCTCCTGAAAAATATCGCGCTTCAGGTACGACTCATTCGGGTCGTACACGAACTCGACTCCGACCACCGCCCGGTCATCCTACAGCTAGGACAACTAGATGACTCCAGCCCTCCTACAGTCACAATGGTTGACTATGCAAAATTAAAACACTACCTCGCGGATAGGCAGTCCTCGCCCAGTCTCGTTAGGGTCCCGGACGTGTTGGAGTCAGTTGCGCACGTAGATCTCGCAATCGACTCCCTAGTTGACCACCTCCAAGTCGGCATCGGAGAGGCCTCGAGAGAGGTCGAAGCGGCGAACGATCGCCGCTTTGTACTCCCTGCCGACGTGCGAGCGTTGTTGACGGAGAAGAACGCTGCGACTCGTGCGCATGACTCTTATCCGACCGATGCAAACCGCGCACGATTACGCGCACTTCAGAGAGCGGTTAAAGCCCGTATAACCGAGCTCAAAAGTCACAGATGGGACACCTTAGTCGAAGGGCTAAGGCCGTCACATCTGACTTATTGGAAAGTAGCCCACGCCCTTAAAATAGACACCCAACCTCGCATGCCCCCCCTCGAAAGGGGTCCCGGCACTACACCCGCTTTCGATACCATCGACAAGGCGGAGTGCCTTGCCGCTTGTTTGGAGAGCCAGTGCTCCCCGAACAGCGTCAAGAACACCGACCGAGTCAGAGACATCGAAGCCCGCGTGGAGGAGCTGAATAAGCCCCCGGCATCAGAATCCCTGTCCCCAGTCACTTCTGAGGAAATCTCTGCCATTCTCAAAAGCCTTAAGCTCAGAAAGTCACCAGGTCCCGACGGTATCAGGAACGAAGTACTCAAACTTCTTCCCGATCACCTCATAGCTCTATTGGTCTGCATATTCAATGTAGCCATAGCCAACTGCCATTTTCCAGCCGTCTGGAAAACGGCCATTGTCATAGGTATTCACAAGCCCGGCAAGAGCACGTCGCTTCCCGACAGCTACCGCCCTATCAGTCTCCTCAATACCCTAGGTAAAATCTATGAGCGGATCCTCCTGAACCGTCTCAAATCCGTAATAGAGGAGAAAAACCTCTACCCGCCTGAGCAATTCGGTTTTCGTGCTAGACATTCTTGCACTCATCAAGTGCACCGCCTCACGGAGCACATTCTGTTTAACTTTTCCGAGTTATCCAAACCCCGTCGCACGCTGGCAGTCTTTTTCGACGTAGCCAAGGCCTTTGATAAGGTCTGGCACGAAGGATTAGTCTATAAGCTGTACTCCCACGAAGTCCCCGATAGATTAGTTAAAATCATCCGCGATTACCTCAAAGACCGCACCTTTCGCTACAGAGTGGAAGGTGAACTATCCACACCCCATCCCATACGCTCAGGCGTCCCCCAAGGTTCCATCCTGGCACCTAGCCTCTTCAATCTGTACGTCAGTGACCTACCAAAACTTCAAGAGAAAGTTGAAGTAGGTCTATACGCTGACGATACAGTCATATACTCCTCTCAAAGGCAAACGAGAAACCTCAAATGTAGGATCCAAAGAGCCGTGACCACTCTCGGGAAGTGGTTTAACGACTGGCGAATAGCCATAAACCCCACGAAGAGCGCAGCGGTGCTCTTCGACCAAACCGCCACAAAGATACCGCAAAAACTCAAGGACAATCCCCTTGAACTCTTCGGTAATCCGATCCCCTGGGAAAAGGCGACCAAATATCTAGGTGTAACCCTAGACAGTAGACTCTCCTTTATACGCCACATCAATCTGGTTAGGAAAAGGGCCTCCTGGACCCTCGCCCGACTACATCCTCTGTTATGTGCTGCAAGCAAAATGTCCACGAGACACAAGCTTACGCTCTACAAGATGTGTATCCGTCCGATCATGACATATAGCTGCGTTGCGTTCGCACATATGCCAAGTTATAACTGGAACGCTTACAAGCCATCCAGAACAAGTTTCTTCACCGCCTTACCGGTGCCCCCTGGTTTGTTCGTATGGAGGATCTCCATAGAGATATGGACCTTCCCTCGATACATGCATACGCCAAACACCTTTCTCGCTCGTATTTCGACACCGCGTCGAACCACGCGAACCCCTTAATAAAAGCGGAAGCTTCTTATGTTCCGGACCCCAACGCCTGCCGGAGAAAACGCCGGCCGCGTAATATATTCACTGACCCGCCCGACCAAACCGAAAAAGCTAACGCGTTCTACGCCGACACCGTCTCTCCAAACAGAGCGTGCCACCGCCCACGCCCGCGTAACCACCGTTCTCTCCGCAGAGGACGGGCGGTCAACTTCGCTCCCGCACACCCGTCACGTCCACCCTCTCTAGCGGCAACCCAAGCCTAGGTCCGTTCCTCGGTGTGAAGCCCTTGGGTCAGGCAGCCGCCCGCGCGATACAAAGTGACACTATACGTGCAACACTTAGTTACCCACACACAACATTACACACGTATGAACACACACACGTGCACACCACACAGGTACATAGGTTCTGTAAGGGACCTTTTTTTTTTCTTTTTTTGCGCTAGTTAGACTATTGCGCTAGTTAGTGTAGAAAAACCATTCCGATTATTAAATACACATACGCATGGTCCACTCCTTCCTCCCAGGAGGAGGGGAACGTGCATATGAGTATATATTAGTTAGCTCGAATTCTCATAAGATTAGGGAATTAGTTAGATCGCGACTTTTTCGCATTCGCGACGACCGCCCGAGCCGAGGTTCGGCCACTCTGGCACCCTCGTGCGGGTCGTCACAAACTTTCGCGGCTGAGTGCCCTAAGCGCTCGCCCCCAAGTCCGGTGAAGCTGTAAAAGCCGCAGCGGCTCTGTTTGACGATAGGGCCCCTAAGGCTAACAGTGTAGTCAGTTAAAAAAAAAAAAAAAAAAAAAAAAAAAAAAAAAAAATAAAAACGCTTGTATTGAATTAAAGTAATTATATATTAATTTTAAGTTATTACTTACAATGAATCCCCAAAGACGACGGTAATAATCTATAGTGAAAAATTAAAGTAACCGTCAATCTCCAGATTATCTATAATAATATCGCAACCCATCGCTGGGGGTGACCTCCGTCTACTTAGAACCAAATGAGCCCATCGAGCCGTATATTGGAAGACTTGAAGGTTTCTGAGCCAAATTGGGTGCGCAGAACCTGGAGGTGGGCGGCAACGTTAATGCTAAGAGCTTGTGGTGCGTGGTGCGTGGCGGTGTGTAGACGTAATAATCTGCAGCCCTACTCTTCTTAGCATGATCAATGATTGTAAAGTTGATGAGAATCTAATAACTTTCGGGCATAACGCTATCACCTTCTTTATTCGGGTTGCTGGGCAGTAGGCCGCTATAAAGCCTGTGGCACGACAACCCGAATCTATAACACAAAAAAGGTAGTGTGGTCGGAGTTCTCATCAGCTCTATAGGAGATGCTGCCCAAAAAAGCGTGCAAAGCAGAGGAAGTATCCGACATCGATGATCTCGAATCAGCTGTATCTGAGCGACTCCCCTGCATAAAGGACACCTGTGACCAGCTGATCCCGAGAGTAGGTAGGGTTAAGGGAGTGGCTTGCTCTCTCCGGTGGTCTAAGGACTTGGACACCCTCAAACGGGAGGTTGCGCGGGGGAAGAGGAGGATACGTTGTCGTCAATTACCTTTATGCACTTGAGGATTTCAAGAAAAGAATAGCGGATGCCCAAAATAAGAGCAGGAAAGAGTTTGGCTCGCACTGGAGCGGGAAAGCCTGTGAGACCTGGTAGGAGGCGAGAGCAGGTATTATTGACGGACCCGGGCGGGGTAATCTGGAACCCGCAGGAGTCTGCAAATTTTCTCGCCTCTAAACTCTTCCCTATGGAAGATGTAGACGCCAAGTCAGAGGCTCAGAAGGCCGTGAGGGCGAAGACTGAAGAGCTCCTCCCTGACCAGCTCCGGGCTTTATCAGCGGCGCATCCACCCTTCAACAGGCAGGAAATAACGCGGATGTGTAAGGAGTTCGGAGCAGAGTGGTGGGCATGGATTAACCGCCGATATTTGTGCACGTACTGTCTTGGGAGGCGGAGTGGATCTGTTTCAGGCAATTGCTAACAAGTGACTGGAGCTGGACTTCTTCCCTCAATCCTGGAAGACAGCAACTGTGTGCATTCTTCGGTAGTTAGGAAGGGAGAACTTTACCAACCCTGTCTTACCGCCATAGGGTAAATAGCCATAGCCATTTTCAGACCTGTTACCCGTGTTAGAGAAGCTTTTGGCTGGACGCCTCGCTGGCATGTACTACCCAAACCTAGCGGGCAGCAGCATGGGTTTAAGATCATTTATGAGAATGTATCCATATATGTTATTGTATGATAAGATATGATTTTTTTCCTGGGAAGTATGGCCTAAACGTTTAAACGTGATTATAGATAACATTTTACGAATTTTTTCTTACACATGTTCGGGGCCTCTGTAGCCAGGGGGCCCCGTATCATTGATACGGCTGATATGGTGGTAGCTACGCCCATGGTATGACATATGGTTCCCGTCTACAAAATTTGATCAGAATCGGTTGAGAACTGATGGAAATTATATTTTTAGAAGTATAGTTATAGTTTATTTTTATTTCTAGAAGTAATATTGACAATTCTTATATTATATTAATTATTTATGTAAATACTTAGTTTTCAAGAAGGTTCGCGTAATATGTGCTGGGACCTTAATTCAATCAATCGCGAATCAATCCCTCTCGAATCTATTGTTGTGATACACAGTAATTATTCTAACAACAGACAAAAGAGACTCACCTAGTCGGGAGCGGGCGGTGACCTTCAGCTTGTTCCGTCGATCTGGACTGCAGATTGTGAAGTATTTGTGTTTGTGAAGTGAACTGTTAGTATGTGTGTGTGGCATCATCAAATGGTGGGACACTATCACTCAAGCAATCAGTGCATCAAAAACTCCTGGTACACCAACTCAAAGTTATAAAATGCAAAAACTTCAACCGTAAATCACATATATCTCAGCGCAAGCCGAACGTCCGGAATGACGTAGCGCGTACAAACCAAACAAAAGCGAGCTCAAGGTTAAAGCACGAAGTAAACTGGCTTACGTGCCAGCAGAGCCGTGGATGAAGGGCGGGGCGGACGAACGATGCACCTGCCGGGCAATTCGCCAATAACGGCGATCGCGGCATCGTACGAATGCGGATAATGACCTTGTATTCCAAACATCCCCCGTCCCGGACATACCGACTATGTCCGCTAATAAATTGGCGAACAGGTGACAACCGCTCGCTTCAAAACCGAACGTCCAACCATAACTTCGGAAACTCGGGGCACCCCGTCCGACCCGTATATCATATTGAAATTTTTTATACCTATCAATTAATCAATGACATAATCATCTCGTTTACAAAATTTCATAAGAATCGGTAAAGCCGTTATTGAGTTAAATCCAGACATACAAGCAGACAATATATTTTTAATGGCATATTCGTGATCAGTATGATTCATTTAATGTGCCTTTCGGGAAAATTTTGAATAATATTAAAAGTACAGACAGGACTACAGATTTATTAATAAAGACAAAAAGTAAGTAAACTAAGAGCATTTACAGGCTACAGCATAAAGAGCCTGACGAAGACAATAATTATTGACGATAGGATAGGTCGATAGGTCACTGTACATGTTTAAAAACATACATTTATAAATACATCTATGGTTATTTAATGGAGTATCTTCTACAAGAAAAATATACTTAAATGATAAAATTGAAGAATACATACATTAAAATAAATATAAATCCTTGGCACTTGTGCCTTTTAAATAATATATTAAATATAAGAAAATTGGATCAAGTCAATTATAATTATGACAACTTCAGAATTGGCAGTATGGATCAATTCCTTCGCCTGTCCTATTGGACGAATATTACTACTACTACTACATCTATGTTTATAAATTATAATTTTGTGCTGTCAATGATCTGCCCTTTAAGTACGTTTATTTTACAATAACCCTTACAACAACAGACTGGTTATTTCCTGTACTATATTGTGAAATTATTTTTATTGAAATTTTTCTGTATTGAGTGACATCTATAGCAGCAATAAGCATTGAAATTTTATACACATTTTTACAATACAGTATAGTTAACTCATCTTACCACAGATGGCGTCCCAGAGAATTTATATTGTGTTGTAGTAGTTGTGCTAGACGTTCGGGTACGGGTTGAATGTCTGATAGTGGTGTGGATATTTTATCGTGTTTTTTTAGGAAATCCTGAATTGTCAAATACAGTGTATTTATTATATGTTTCAATGCGTATTAATTTTGTTTTATGTGTTCAGTTTTCGACTAAGTGATTGTACTTTTGTTATATTGTGTGTGGAAATTTGTTTTAGCTAATATTATCGAGGTTATCTTTTACAGTTGCAGTGTATTTTTAATGCAATGGTATGTATGTCTACATGTTATTCTTCTTTTAATTGGTGCGTTTCAAACAAATAAAATAATGTGACATAAATAGCTAGCAATCACATTATATCTACCACAAAAATATATGGTATATTTTTCAAATTATAACCAAACTTTCGTAGATCACATCATCTACAAGACGGCCTTGAGTCTAAACTTGTCAATTCAATGTCACTTGTTTTTATCAATAATTTAGAATTGCTTAGTTTTTGTTTGAAGTCTTCGTAAATGTGCGTAACTAATGAAATTTGTAAAATTAACACCTCATCACCTGAGTCTTGATTTTTGACATTCGATGTCAAGCTAAAATAGCTCTTATGAACATTGGGAATTAGAACATTATCTAAAACAGTTTAATTATAACAATTATTAGGTATATACTGTAAAATTTCAGTGAAAATCAATGTAGGTATATGAGCCAATGACGTTTTATAAAATATCATTGGTATCACAATTTTTATGAACTATGAATACAACCGGATGACTTCATCATTGGACTCCATACAATTTATTATATGATCATAAAATCATAATTATATAACTTTTTTGTTTTTACTCGTTTGTACGTCTTCCCCATCATTCACTTAGCAGAAGCTTGCACATTAATCGTATCGGTCGGGCGCATTCGGCAGTAGCTCGCTAGGCAGTTTAGAGAGGAACCTAAGGGTTTTGGTGGGTCCTTTATTTTTTTCATTTTCTAATTCACATCTTAGTATTGTGGTTATAGACCTTATGACAGCTTTTAAATTAAATCACGTTGACTCGATATTACAAGATCCGAGCACGAGATTAGGCAGTTATTCTCAGCTCGCACTGTGTAAACCAGGCTTTAGGATAATTTACAACTGTATGTCAGTTTTCTTTCACAGCGTTTAAATTAAGGAGTAATATCCTGTGGAGTTTTTGGCTGGAGCTTGATTATCATCAATGAATATCATAAGGAATAATAATACAGGTCTGTTTGTGACGTACTGCTGGGCAACGGCCTTTTCCCAAGGAAAGGCAAGGGCTTTATAACCCACACCAGTCTACTACGTATTGACGAATTCAAACACCGAGAAATCAACAGTTATATATTTTCCCCCACATACAGTGGTACTAAAAGAACATTTCTCAAGCATTCAAGGTTTTCTCACGATGTTTCCCTTCACCGTCAGCCGACAGTGTTACCAATTTGCATTCTGTACAATTCGTTGGTACATGCCGGGTTCGAACTTGCGGATATCGAATCGATATTCCGCCGCGCCGCGCCGCGATTCTTAAGAACTAAACTACCACGACTTAATGAATATCATGTGGTTCTTTTATTTTTATGCATATTATTATACCCTATGCTCTGTGATTTTGGTCGTAATTCACATGATATAGATTGGTTATTGTGAAATGTGAACAGTTCAAGTGAAAGTCGGGTTCCCAAAATCTTCTTATACAAGGTGTCCAGAAAGGGTATCGGGTATTTGTTTTCGCGCCATATTCGAAACGGGGCGTCTAAAGGGTGCGGGGAGGAGTTCGTGGCGTCCGCCATTTTGTGGAGTTTTAGTCACGATGGAACAGTACTCGGGGACGCATCGCGCATTTTGCGTACGAGCGTATTATCGTAATGGTGATTCAATAGTGACTGCTCAACGTCTCTATCGTGCGGAATATCGTACACGCCACGCGCCAAGTGACGATAGCATTAGGAAATGGATCAGGATGTTCGAGAATACAGGTGCGACAGTTAAAATTCAAAACTCTGGTCGTCCTCGTTCAGTTCGCGATGAAGAAACAATTGAAGAAGTTGAGGCGTCGGTTCGTCAAAATCCGTCTTTATCCATCCGAAAGCGAAGCCAAGCGTTGAACATCAAAAAATAGTCTTTACATTCGATTTTAAAGAAAGACTTACATCTAAAAGCCTATTATAAAATTCAATTGGTTCAAGAATTGAAGGATACGGACTATGCTAATCGACTGAATTTTGCGAACGAAATGCTGCAGCGATTTAACAACTTTAACAACATACTGTTCAGTGACGAAGCAAATTTTCACCTGAATGGTCATGTTAATAAGCAGAATTGTCGGTACTGGGCAGTGGAGAATCCGAGACGAAAGCATGAACGACCCCTGCATAGCCCAAAGGTCGTTGTTTGGGCCGCTATGTCTGCTAAAGGCATAATTGGTCCTTATTTTCATGAAGATCAACGAGGCCGAGCAATTAATGTGAATAGTGACCGTTATTGCGGTATGTTGCGAAATTTTTTGGTCTCAGAGTTGCAGGAGTTTGCAGGTTTCAACTCAAGAACGTGGTTCCAGCAAGATGGGGCCACTTGCCATACCTCAAATGACTCAATGGAAGTTGTTAACGAATTATTCCCTAATAAAGTCATTTCGCGAAGGGGTATCATCAACTGGCCTCCCAGAAGCCCCGACCTTAGCCCGCTTGACTATTTTGCATTGGGATACCTTAAAAGTAAGGTTTATCAAAACAATCCGACGAATCTGACCCAGTTAAAGCAAAACATCAGGTCAGAAATGGCAGCAATATCGATAGATATGTGTCAACGTGTTATCGCCAATCTTCGTTTCCGTTTAGAAGAGTGCCAGCAACGTAACGGTCATCATTTGGATAACATCATCTTTTCCAAATAATTCTCCAATTCATATGCTAATAATAAACAATAAACTTTTTTATTACATACAAATAATTTTTGTTTCATTGAACTTACAAATACCCGATACCCTTTCTGGACACCTTGTAATTTTTTTTGCTAAATGATCACAACTTCCACTTTAGGGAAATATAACTACATATCACCTCGCCTGTATCCTCGACGGGTTAGGCAGACGTGTACCCACAGTTCGCCGTGTATGTTTTTAGGTCCCATATAAGAGGGAGCGAGCCTATTGACATTAATCGAACACAAAACCAAACTCCGAGCTGCTACTGAAAATTTCATAGTCGCGCTTACGACCAGCTAATGAGGTTAATAGAGAATATGCATGTTATTTAAAGATCGGTCAAATATTTTTATTTCGAATCTTTATTACTGTAGAATTAATAATAATAATAAATTTTTATTTCTTAAAAAGCAACGAAAATACAAATACAGCATGCTCTGATACCCAAACTAGAAGATCCTGTATAATGGGTAACAGGTTTTTTTACAATGTAATGGAACACATATTTAAAAAAAAATGAAAGTCGTCGTGCGGCCGGCGGCGTAAATATTAAAAAATAAATAAATAGTAAATTACAGCAAAACATTTTTCTCTAAGAATCTACTTATTTTTAATATATGAACATTTATTACAAATATACTTATTATTGTAAAGTAACTAACTACCTTAAGAGTGCTACAAGAATGTGCGAGATGTGTATGTGTGCGTGAAAAGTAAATAAGAATAGGAGGATGACTTTAACTTAGAAAAGTTCTAATTGTAAGAAATAAGAAGTTGAATGATAGGTATATTAATTGGGTAACAAGAGTTGTTCAGTGTCATTATAGTTTAGTGTCTTCATTTTACATTTATGTTTATTTAGATGAAAAATATTTAATTTTTTATTGACTGTGTTATAAAATTCGAGAACTAAGGAATCAGTATTGCTTTTTTGCAAATTTTGTCCTGTGTTTTGGCAGAGAAAAAAACAAACTTATTTCTGTGGCTGTTAAAACTATCGTTTTCAAAAATACATTCAGAATGTTTTCGTGACGTAAGCTTTAGCACAACTTTCTTTCTTTTTTTATTATTTTTTTATTTAGTCGCTGTTCTTTTTTTGTAGATTTTCATGTATAAAAAGTGGTAAAAATACGATGATAAGAAATGACCTGATAAAGTGTATTTCCATGTACGGCGAAATGAAATTTAGGCAGATGGGAAAATGACAAAAAAATTGTGTAACATATTTTTATAATTCATAGATGTTCTAATATAGAAAATAACGGAGAAGATTCTTAGAGCCGTCCAGATGTGTACATTAGATATTTTAACAGATTTGTTTCCTATCTATACTAATATTATAAAGCTGAAGTGTTTGTTTGGTTGAACGCGCTAATCTCAGGAAGCACTGGTTGGAATAGAAATATTATTTTATTGTTGGTTAGCCCATTTATCTAGGATAGCTATAGGCTGTATAACACCACGCTACGACCAATAGGAGCGGGCATCAATGAAAAATGTTGCAAAAACGGAATAATTTATTCCTTTTAAAAGTTTCCATTGCGTGCGGTGCCGTATAAGGTTAAAATTACGCTACAATGATGTGGTGACGGAATGGTTTCTCTTAAAAAGTTCTAAAAAATGTCCGCGATAGCATATTATGTCTATCTTTTAAGGTTGACGCAATATAACCTTTTTTTATGGTAACAACATTTGTTCCAAAATAATGCATTACTTGCGAAGGTGTTTTTATAAACATAGTATTAATCCTTATTGAAATAAATACGTTATTCATCACAAGTATTGGACAAAATTGCCCTTTACTAAATTTGATTTCAATGAATATCTTAGGAGATACCACAGTTTTAAAATAACTCCGCAGCAAAATAATCAAGTACCGAGCGTGCATTTTAGCGGAATGAGGTGGCAGGCGGGCGGCACCTATAAATTGTATTGTAGGTGCCTACGACAATTGTTATTTGTCTCTGCCTACTTCCCACTCTCTAACCCTCTCTCTCTTATGTGACGCAGATGAACTTGCGCGGGTCAGCTAAATTAATATAAAAGTATTCTGTAGAACCTTACTAAGATAGTTTTTAAGAGAGGTAGGGCATATAGAAATTTCTTTGGAGATCCCTCTCTACTTGGATCAGTCCGACTGCTTAAAAAAACATGCCTAATTTGAAATCAACTTTAAATTTAATTAAATTGGATGTATACTTACGCTACTTCGTTAAATGTTTGTTAACCTTGTTAATTGTTAATTAATTATGTGGCAGACGCACAGTTCGTAATAATATGAAATTGTGTTAAAAAATGATAATTTTAAGTATATAGAAGTAAATAAATAACGTATCTAATTATGTTAGAGAATGCATATATTCCTTCATAACTTTTCCTACCTCGGCCACTATTAGCGCCATCTACAAACAAAACCAAAAACTCACGTGCGACGAGTGACAGTTGAAAAAACAGACAATACAAAACGTGTCGCCTAACAGAGCGCATAAAACTATTGCATCTCCGTCGCAAATTAAAAGAATAAATCAAATAATAGTTAAGCTCGGACTTCACAAACCCCCCGGGGTTCCATAGTGCTTCAACAGTGCGTTATGTTCAGTGAGTGCATAGAAGCCACGAAAATCTACATCAGCATGCCCGAGGTGAGTGGCCGGCAAAATACCTATCCAAATTCCTACACCGCATGCTAGGTAGAAAACATCTAAAACAATACATATATTTAAGTGGTCCTTCGATCCTTTTTGGCGAATTTTCTCAAATTGGGATATTTTGGATTCGTTTTTTGTTTATTTTTTATGCTTATGCACCAATTTAAATATTTTTTTTTAAATATAAAAATAATTCATATATGTATATATAGTCTCAGTGAAAAATTCATGATGACCACCAAAAAATTTAAACGCTTGCAAAATTAGAACAATTAGGGATAGGTATGGTAAATTAAAACAAAAATCGTAGGAAGAACCAACAAGTATTCATTGATAATGATAGAGTTCGGATGCTGAAAGGTCATTGGGGGTTCATTGATTTCAAGTCAAAATTATTAGTTTTTAGATGACAGATGGATCAACAATTACACTGATGCAGCTGGAGTGGTATATGAAAAAAATAGTAGAACTTATTTTTATTGCCATGGCAACCTGATACATTGTCCTAAAAATTTAAACAATGTTGGTCACTTGTAACGTTGTATATCGTAAAATGTAAAACTATTGTAAAAAAGTACAATTTTTTTACAAGTTCTCTTTACATTTAGGAAATTAGCCAGTTCGCGACTTAATTGCAACTACGGCAACAGCCCAAGCAAATTTGGCACCCTTGCGCTTGTCGCCACGTTTTCGAGACTGAGTGTGCTAAACGCTCGCCGAAAAGCCGTCTGAGGCTCCAGGGCCCTTATGGCTAACAAAATAGTTAGTTAAAAAAAAACTATTATTGATGAATTATTTAAGAGAAAGGAAAATTAATATGTGTATTTTTCATAATTAATACTAGGTTCATTCCATGAACAATAAACTATTTTTTTCAGCGGATTTTCTTTCCTTTAAGTTTCTAGATGATACATATTTTTCAATTAATATTTAATAACATTTAAAAAAAAATATTAGCAGCAACAACCGGTTTTAATGTAGCGTTACGGCAAGGCGCACATTGGACTAAAAACGGAGCCTCCCTTTCATAGGATTTTAGAAAAATTAAATATGTTATTTCATAGTTTTAAGTATACAGTTTTGTCAAAACAGTCATATCATTGTATAATTTAGCAATTTCTAGCTTTATTTTTAATTTCTACACCATATAATATGGACTTGTAAATTTCAAATGTATGAAAATGGATTTTCTTTTCGTCATAACTTTTTTGTGTTTTGAGTTGTAAAGCTGGAACTTATACATATTGTTACTGGGGTGGTAGGTAATGAACCCTTAGGACCTTTCAACTTGACCCCGGGCGTCCCCGTTCAACAGATATTTGTTGATGAAAATTTCATACTTTGATGACATTGTATTGAGGTGAAATCATCAATCTGTAGGTTTATTTTCGACCTGAATGCTACAGGTATCGATTAATAAAGTTACCCCTGATTTACACTACCGCTTCGTTTTCAAAAATACGATTCAGAATTCGTTTTAAAATTTCAATATACCTATTATTTAAAAGTTGTAAATTACCTATAAATTTGCACTGTAAACTTAAATTAACACCAATTATCCATTACCTGCTACTATTCTTGATTGTTTTTGTTCCACATTTGTACCAAAATGTCTTGATATTGCTAATTAGGGTAATTAGTTTATTTGTTTCGTTGATATTGATGTTTGTCATAAAAGATTAAACAGTTATTTCTGGGGCTAGATTAGGATTCTAAATGAAAGCAGTGTAAATAACATGAGATCTTATATTCATTTTAACTTATCGATATCAACAGTACCTCTAAATAGATGATGTAAATGTAAAGTCCAAATATGTATATAAAAATATTTTATATCAAAATTATGATATACATATGGTTCCGATGATACCTACTTAATTACACTCATACATTACTCAGAGTCACACAAATTTCTTATATCTACAAACTCTATATTTTCTTTATCTGATGTAGAATTTACCAATAACAATTTAGCTTCATCTGATAGCGGTTTATGGCTAAGTTGACTTTTCTTAGGTCTGATGCTGGACAGGTATGGGTCAGAAATTATTAACAAACTATGGATAATATCCTCATTTGTTGCAATTCTACTAATTTTTCTCGAGTGGAATACTCTAAAATTTTTAAAATCTTTATTGCGTGCTTCAGAAGCTTCTTCAGAAAGTTTGCCAATTAGGATAAAGTTATTATGCTCAATTATCTCTGCACCATGCATGAGTAATTTATGCACGCTAGAAGGCATATAATATCACTGATATAACTCGACATATTTATAAGCTGTTTTAGAACTAGAACAATATTGCCGGAACTTTTCCACATCAACAAACTTTCCACATGAGACTACCTGAAGAATCACCGCAAATTTCCTGATGAGTTCTTCATCAACATCAGTGATCTGTGCAGTTACTTGAGGATTTGCAAAAAACCTTCTTGCGGTGTTCCCATCATTGGTCGTTCCCGCACCTTGTTTAACTATATCTACAAGCAGTCCCATTTCATCTCGAAACTTTTCTTGTGTAATATTTTTCTTGTTATCTACTAGTTGCTTTAAATTGTCTCCTTTAGCTTGCCATTTTTTGAAATCTAGGCGATACGCAATATGCAATAAGCATTCCATGCATTTAATCCAGGCTTGGAGGGAAGATAGGCCATACTTTAAAATATCCTCAGAATGAGTTCTTCGCGATATCAAGTCGATGGCATTCATATCTTTCGGGTTCGCTTTGCAAATATCACATACTTCTGTTGAGGTATCTGAAAGATATGAAGTTATCTTACCATATATCATGGTCATATGAAGTCTGTGTTTCACATTTGTATCATTGACAGCAGTTGGCTGCAATGCAGCAATTCTCCTTTCAACAATTAATTTATATCTTTTGAACGGGGACGCCTGGGCTCAATGTCAAAGGGCCTAAGGGTTCGTTACCACCTCGGTAACTATACGTATAAGTTTCAGCTTTATAATTGAAAACAAAAAAAAAATATGAAGAAAGGCAAGTTCATTTTCATATATATAAAATTTACAAGTCAATATTATTTGGTATATATATAAGGTATTTTCTTGTGATTTGGGCGACACAGTTATTCAAAACACAATTGAGTTTCTCTGTAATAAAAGAAACGACATTTAATGTTATTAATGACAATGTCAATTCCTAAATCACAATTGGGAAACAAAATTAATTATTTTTTATAAATTTTCAATTGACAGCTAGCTAGTTTGATGCTTCATAGATTGTCATCATTCGACCACAGATTACAGAGCGACTAGTATTAGTCTATGTCGCGGTGTACCACGATGACGCTTGATGCGTGGAAATCTTAAAATTAAAGAAAATTACATTTTTCTTTACATATATGGTAAAAATAAAGCTTGAAATTGCTAAATTGGTAATTTATTAATGATAATTGGTGATAATTTAAGTAGATAGTCCAAATTTATAGGTAATGTACAACCTTTAATAAAGAAAAGTAGGATATTGAATTTTTAAAACTAATTCTGAATCGTATTTTTGAAAGATAATGAAAACGAAGCGTTAGGGTAAATCAGGGGTAAATTTATTAATCGATACCTGTAGCATTCAGGTCGAAAATAAACCTACAGATTGATGATTTCACCTCAATACAATGTCATCAAAGTATGAAATTTTCACCAACAAATATCTTTTGAACGGGGACGCCCGGGGTCAAGGTGAAAGGTCCTAAGGGTTCATTACCACCCCAGTAACGATATGTATAAGTTTCAGCTTTACAACTCAAAACACAAAAAAGTTATGACGAAAAGAAAATCCATTTTCATACATTTGAAATTTACAAGTCCATATTATATAGTGTAGAAATTAAAAATAAAGCTAGAAATTATACAATGATACGACTGTTTTGACAAAACTGTATACTTAAAACTATGAAATAACATATTTCATTTTTCTAAAATCCTATGAAAGGGAGGCTCCGATTTCAGTCCAATGTGCGGCGCGGCTTCGGCACAGTGCTCAAGTTGCGGAATCCTATTTTCAACATTTTTAGTATTAATAATTGATATGAAGTCCCTGATAACATTTCTTTTTGGAAATTATCAAAATTGTTTATTTTTTCTCTAGTACCCAGTAGGTTTCGAGTAATTTGCAAAAAACTAGATACCTATTTTTTAAATCTTTGTTTATAATTTTTACAATTTTTTATGTTCGGGTTTGATATTTTTGCACATTTTTCTAGATGTTGTTACGAATCCGATCTATCACGTTATTTGACTGGCAGTAAGAAGAGTTAATAATAATTAAATTAAGTACTTTTACAGTGTGATGGATAACATCCGTGAAATGTCGATCCGAAATATCCACAGATTAACATCTCGGCTTGTACCAATGATTTTTTGGAATTCGTGTACTTTTATTTAGTCGTGTGAATTTAATTAGTAAGAATATTGGTTAACGGTGTAAGAAAATCTTGTGATAAAACCAAAACATTTAAAAATGTTCTTGTACCGCAACTACTTTTTGAAAAATACATCGATACTATACTATCAATTGCTTGGCGTTTGAATTCAGCAATACGTAGCAGCTTGTGCTAGCGTGATCATTATGTTCGTGCGGTTGCTCAGAAAAGACTATTGACCAGTACTGGGAAATATAGACTATGATTATTGTTTACAGTATAATCTTATAAGTAAATTAATTAGGTCCAAATATAGGCATTATTAGTTATATATTTTTATTTTCTATTTAACGAAATCTAATATTAAATCCCAAGAAATACTAGTAATGGTTAATGCTACACATAAGTAAATGCTTGCTATTTGCATTCTGTGTTATTTATACAGTTCGTATACATATTATAAATTCTTGATAAAATTGCATAGCATAGCAGTATATGTAGCTAAATATTTATACTCTTACGAATTCAGACTCCAAATAATGATTCTTTGTGTTTAAAAAATTACCATGAAATAATTCAAGGTTGTTATTTGTTTTGCTACACAGGAATTATTAAATAACCAACAGTTGGTAAACAAGGGCAGCAACAACTAGGTTAAGGCGCCATATCCACAGTAACCAGGTCGTCATTGCGAAACGAGGTGAGTAATAAACAACCATGCACTATATTGTGAGTGACTTGTTCTAAATATATAATGTTGACAACATTGTTGTTTGTGCAGCTGACTTTCCATTATACAAATGTTTATAATGTGTGCTTTACATTGCGTATTGCATGACGAGTTTCACAGAAAAATAAAAGAGTGGTTAGAAATGCTAAGTAGATGTAGCGCACAATTCACGGATATTACCTACTACTAGCTGTTATTACCTGCTCGTGTGTTTGGTGTAAATTAAACTTTACTTGACTAAATTTCAAAAAATACAAATAAATACAAAAAGTATCCTGTGTTATTCTCAGATTTCTCAACTTCTAGGCCAAATTTCAATACAATTCAACCGTTTCAAATTTCAATGCCGTTCAAACGTTCGAGCAAGATAGGAGGATAAACATCAAAACAAACATACTTTCACGTTTACCCTGGCTTCACACGTTGACTCCAACACCAGCACCGGGTTTATATAATACTATTAAGTTATACAGTATACTAGCTGTGCTTGCGGCTGCGCTCGCATGGACTACAGAATGCCGTCGATCGGGCACACGCGCGGTTCGTACTACCCCCGTTCCCGGTTGAAAAATCCTTATAAGATAGACATACTCTTGCTGACTTTTTCGTAGGTCTTTTTAAGATCTACAATTATGTAGTAAATTATTTTGGTATATCTCATGGTTTACTCAGCGTAAGCCATTTAAGCACCCGAATTGATTCACCATTATCAGTTAAATTTACTTTTGCGAAAACAATTATTTTTCTAAAATAAAATAGCCTAAATTACTTCTTATAACACCAGCTATCTGCCAGTGAAAGACCCATCAAAATCAGTCAAAACTGTTTCGGATATTACCCCGAAGAAACGGACAGAAAGACAGAAAATTTTTCAAAAATCGTTTTTTTTGTTACTGGTACCGTATATGCATTTAGTAAAAAGCTGTTATTTTGTCATTACAAACAGGCACTTCAATTTTATTATTTGGATAGATTGTGATTACAAATAGGTAAGAAAATATGAAGAATTGTAAAATAAAATAATGTAAAAATAAAAGCACAACAAAATATTTGCTGAAAGTAAGTATTTTAGATTACCGTTTATTATTAAGTAAATATTACGTATTATTCAAATACAAATATTTTGAAGTGCCTGAGGTGTCGAATTTCTGGTGACTTGATGTTAATGTATTTGAGCCTTGTGAGTTTTTAAACCTAAATTCGGATTAATTTGTGTGAATTGACTACACCTGAGTACGTCAGACGCTCTCGGGTACAATGTCGATTCCAACTAGGGCTGCCACCCGTACTATGTTATATAGTATCGTACTATATTTTAGTCAATTGTACTATAAATTGTAGAAAAATAATATAGTAAGAAAAATACTATATATTCATCGCTAATTCAATTGCAACTCTAATTTTATATTATTTTGTTTAATTAAACAGAAGGGCAAATTATCATGTAAATTTATTTCCATTTTGTCAGTCATATTTTGCATCACGTCTCACAAACCGCAGAATCATTTCGTCTGAGTTTTGCATGTATTCAACAAAACTGTGGAGGGGTTTTTTAAATTTGTTCAGTCATTTATAAGTTTTGGTGGAAAAAAAAGAAACTCACATACCTACATGAACCCTGTAAAAATTGTACTCTTTTTTAGGTGTACTTTATTTTTTCTTGACTTTCCCAATAGTACTATATTTTTTGCAATTTGCAAAAAAAGGTGGCAAGCCTAATTCCAACTGCAATGACTGGCCAATGTTTTCACTCAAGCCGAGCTATTATTATTAGTCGTTGTCATTGGTCTTTATTGATAGTCACCATGTTCACTCGCTTTAAAATATAATAAAAACAACATTTTACTAAATTTCGTTATTTATTATAATCCTAGGTTGACACAGTGATGGCTTAAAAGTGTGACCAAATTAACAAAATAAATACATATTATAGGTAATGTTTTTTATAATGATACCAGTGTTTTCATACATCTCGTATAAGAAATTTCAATATTACTTTTAGAAATCGTAAAAAAAAAATTAAATTCAAAAATTACACTTTCATCAATTCTCAAAATATTCTGATCAATTTTATACCATAATTGAGAGGCTATAAGAATTGTTAATAATGTTTAGAAATCGTAGAATAGAATATTAATTTTTAATTAATTTTGTTGAAAATTGTAGACGGGAAATACACGCCAATCCTCAATTGATAAGGTATATGAATTGTAAACAATATGAGTAAAAATAAAATTACGGGATGTAAATAACTACTGCGTAGTAACAAACGTGTGCGAAGCCGCGGGCACACCGCCAGTTATGATGTAAAACTCAACTTCTTTCTGTCTGTCTGTCCGATTATGTTTTTTTCACGCGTTAACCACTTAACTGATTTACATGTTTTATATTTAAATTCAAAGCTATATTTTCTGGCCATGTTATACGATATATTTTGTAAGATAAAGTAACATCTATACGTGGTATAAACTGAAGTCGCTTTCCGCTGTCTGTCCCTGTGTACTCTTAGATCTTTTAAACTACGCAATGGATTTGAATGCGGTTTTCACTAACATTTAGAATTATTTTACGGAATGTTTATATACAATATGTATTAAAAACCCCGTCGAATCCGAAAAGGGTAAATAGGTACCCCAATGACATTACCAAAAAAATATTATTTATTATGAAAATAAAAATGTTATTGCGATTTAAAATTAACATATTTAGTCTTAGTTTCCCTAAAGTTTAGCAAATTTTTATTAAGTGATAACACCGTCGCCAGCCACGGCGCGGCGCGGCGCGTCTGTACGTTTGATCGTATGGCGGTATCCTGCGCCGCGTTCCCTGTATTGCCATGTAAGGTTCCTCATTTAATTTATTTTTTTTACATTTTATTAGGGTATTTTTATTAACTTATAATCTGAGATAGATAACATAATAAGTCTTTACCTATGAAATTGCCGTTCTGCAGTACTGGCCATTTCAAATCAAAATAATTTTTGTTTGGCTAAGAATTCTAATTTCAAATTAATTTTATTTTAAAAACATGGAATTCTTTTTCCAAAAGTAGTCATTTGTTTATTGATTAGTGTTACATTTTCATCGCATTTCAATCTTTTTGTCATCATGGATACGTTAAAAATTCGAGTAATTATGGAATATGAGTACCGTCGTGGCAGCAACGCGGCACAAGCGGCACGCAACATCAACGACGTTTACGGAGCTAACACTACAAACCAACGCACCACCTGTTATTGGTTTGCTCGCTTCCGTTCTGGGAATTTCGACCTGAAAAATGAACCTCGTGGTCGTCCGAAGACTTTGGTCGACAATGACGAATTAAAGGCGATTGTGGAAGCTGATGATACACAATCTACGGCTGAATTAGCAGCAGCTTTCGACGTTAGCGTCAAAACAATATTGGTCCATTTGCGTCAAATTGGCAAGGTAAAAAAGCTTGACAAATAGGTGCCCCACGAACTCAATGATCGCCAGCGCGAAGTACGGGTCGAGACGTGCCTTGCACTGCTCAACAGACACACAAATGAAGGAATTTTGAACCGCATTGTTACCTGCGATGAAAAATGGATTCTGTTTGATAACCGTAAGCGCTCAGCAAGTTGGTTGGATCCTGGTACAGCACCTAAATAATGGCCTAAACGAAAACTTACCCCTAGAAAAGTGATGGTCACTGTTTGGTGGTCTAGCGCCGGTGTGATTCATCACAGCTTCTTACCAAACGGGGTGAGCATTACTGCAGATGTGTACTGTGAAGAACTGAACACAATGATGGAGAAGCTGGCACATCTCCAACCAGCATTGGTAAATCGCTCGTTTCTGATGCTCCTGCACGAAAACAAGTGACCTCATACTGCACAGCAGACGGTCTCCAAGTTGCAAGAATTGGGGTTGGAAGTTCTCCGTCATCCGCCCTACTCACCAGACCTTGCGCCTACAGTCTACTACTTTTTCCAGAATTTGGATAACTCCTTGGCGGGGAAAAAATTCAATACCCGAGAGGCAGTACAAAATGCCTTTGAAGATTTTGTTGCCTCCCGTCCAGCTGATTTCTTTAAGAAGGGCATTAATAAACTGCCACTGCGATGGCAAAGATGCATTGATTGCATGGGTGATTACTTCGATTAATACAAAAAAAAAATACATGAAAAAAATTCGTTTCAATTTTTTCATACAAAACGGCAATTTCATAGGTAAAGACCTAATATATAGAATATAATCTCGATACTTGATAACACCTTCACGGATCCGACGGGGTTTTTAATACATACTGTATGTATATACTATAATGCATTCTAATAAAAAATTGTATAGTAGAAAAAAATCAATTAATTGTAATCAAGTCGTCAAAAAATGATATAGTGTTCGGAACTACGGTCTGGCAACACAAGGTGTCTTTAGTTTTTTCTATCTAGCCAACTTCGCGTTTGCTGCGTTGTTAGCTCTTAGCTGTCACCTTTTTGTTTTTATATCGCGCGGCGCGCGCGCCGCCTTGTATTGTTTACCAGAAGTTATGTTTTTTGATCGGTTCTCGATATAATTTGTTCATTGCCTTGTTAATTTTTGTCAATTGATTGAATACGCGTTTGTTGGGCTATGGGACAAGATATATTCTTAAAGTGTTAGGTTATTTGCAAAGCTATTTTCTCCAATTCAGTATTAATATTTATCCAGATAAATACGTCAGTTAACTGTACTTGAGCGACCCTTGGGGCACGATTTTGGGACCATATTTGTTTCTCGTTTATATAAACGATCTACCGTTCGTGGTTGAAAACGGTGCTGGCATGGTTCTTTTTGCAGATGACACTTCACTTACATTCAAAGTGAAAAGAATAGATTCGGAGCTTAAGCAATTAAACAACACCGTAGCGACATCTCTCGCCACAACTGACGCATCAACGCATCGACACAACTACGTAACGACACATAGCGACATCTATCGAGCCACATAAGACGCATCCTACTATCCTACATCGCGCTATAGAAATTAACTCTATCGTTGAGTATATATACAAGAACCCGACTACAACAGTCGGGGCAGCTGCCCGCCAGACATAACACCCGTCTGGCCGGAGGATCCTCCCTTTTCTATGGCGAATGAGGAACTTTACTCTCTGTTCCTCACCTCCGCTAAAAACACCTTAATTAAAATCTCTGAATGGTTTGCTTAAAATAATTTACTACTAAATGCAAACAGAACCAAATGTATGAGATTTGTCTTGCCCAATGTTCGGCGTGTTGATAGTAGTATCAAGATGAAGGGAATTTAGTAGGCTTAGTAGATAGTACTGACTTCTTGGGCATTACCCTTAATTCAAAAGTACAGTGGAGTTCGCATATTAAAACTTTGGCGGGAAGATTAAGTTCTGCTGCATTCGCATTACGCAAGATTCGCCAGTCAACAAATATTGCCACCGCTAGGTTAGTCTACTTCGCTTACTTTCATAGCTTATAGTCTTACGGTATTTTGCTGTGAGGTTCAGCAGCTGACGTGGATACCATATTTATATTACAAAAGCGGGCAGTTCGAGCAATTTACAATATGAGACCCCGCGAATCACTAAAGAACAAGTTCCAGGAATTTAGTATTTTAACTTTGCCCTCCCAATACATCTTTGATAACTTAATGTATGTCCGTAAAGACTTAGACAAGCTGGATTTTGTCAAAGATCAGCACAATGTAAATACTAGAAATAAAGATAAATTAGTCGTAAGACTTAGTAAGACTAATAAAAGTTTATTAGGTAATAGTGTTAGGTTCTATAACAAGTTCCCGAAGCACATTACTGATTTGCCGGACAACGAGTTCAAGGACCAAGTCAAGCGGGTTTTACTGTCAAAGGGTTATTATAAGGTAGATCATTATGTGAATGATAGTGATGTCTGGAAGTGACTCCCTCTCTGTGTATCCACTAATATATTATTATTGTACCTGTTATACTATTTCCATTTCTTTAATTTCTCGATGACAGTTCTAATTTGATAGTTGTAGTATTGCGACCAAATAAGTAATGATATCGATCGCATATATTTATTGTATTTTGAAAAAGACAAATACAACAAAAACATTCAAATATATTTTTTCCATGAGGGAACACTCAATGGCCCACCCCCATTTTGTGTTTGTTTTAATCAGCCATTCGCAACAAGACGGTCGTGCTAGTCATTACATTTCTGTTCGCTGAGTTTTTTCACATTATCCATATGTTACGTTGTGTATTTTGTGTTCCTCCGTGTTGATTGCTGCCCAGCTGTCAAATATCAAAATGCCGAAAGGATCTGTTCTGAAAAGGCAGGCGAGAGAACTGGTAATCAAGGTTCGTAATTACTTTGAACCAGAGTATCAAAATGGTGGCCCGCTATTACCACTGTCGCAAGTGCGAGAGCGTGTTGCGGCCGCATTAGGAATTAGTGGACCTACTGTTTCAAAAATTACTACCGAAGCTTACGGTACAAGCGGCATGCAGGAAAATAAGCTTCGTACGCCGAAGAAAAAACGCCAACCACTTCGTATGACATCGGTTGACAACTTCGACGCTGATGCTATTCGCCGTTATATATATCACTATTACTTGCGGAAAGCAATTGTGAGAAGAACCCAAAACATTATAGCGTCGGATTGGGAAATTCATGTGGCATTCGATAATATACAAGTACAGGAACTTATAATAAATGTTGGGGAGAGCTCATCGAGTGACAGGACTCTGGTATAACCTGGTACGTGTTTAAACGTCATATTTTTATAAAATAATGCATACATATTGTAAAAAGACGCTCGTTCAACTTTTCACAAGAGCTGTCATCGAGAAAATAAAGAAATGGAATTGGTATATATTAACATGTGTACAGTTGACAAAAAAAAAGATATACCCGATCGAGTTTCTTACCGGTTCTTCTCGATGTCTGGGATATTTTCCGAACCGGCAGTAGTGTTTTGACGTTCATAAGTGCATTCTTAGGTTTTTTTGATTTTGATTTAATATAGATTAAGATTCTCCTTCACATTATATCATTTAAATAAACATCGTAGAAGATATCACGGATTCAAAATTACCGGCAATCAAAGGAATCACTCGCAGTGAAACGGTTAACCGGCACTCCGCACCTATGATGAATTACGGGATAAGCACACTTTTAAGTATGACGTTATGAACTATCAAGTTATAAACTCTAAAAATCACGATTTTTTAAACATAAAATACACCATTTTGTAAATTTCACCAACGTAAAGCTGGGGCGGGTCGCTAGCTTAGTAAAAAATAAATTGCTTTTTAGTAATAAAATAAATTGCTTTTTAGTAGTGTTACCTTCTCGAACTAAGGTTTGCAAATGTGTGATGTAAGAATGAATCACGGTGCAGCTATTATCCTTGTAATAAGCGTGGTTGATGGTATATCAGGCATGTGGGGATAAGTGGTGAACCTTCTTTGTGCAAAGTATGTGTCGATACACATAGTAGATACATCTAATGATTGACGATAAATACAAAAGTTATAAATTTTTACTTATAAAATATTATATGTTTAAAGTATTTATAAAAGTTAACAAACGTGCATAAGATGACGCAGGCAGGAGTTTGCGGCTTTTCCTCAATTTTTTTAAAATTTTCTATTCGGATTGTTGCACGAAACCTCGGTGGATCTGGTCACCACCTCCTAAGGCCGCTACTGGCATTGGTGATGATAACATTGAGAATTAATTTGTGACAGTAGGAATCGTATAATTACTAACCTCTTTTATTTTTCTGTGACCGGGTTTCTCGATAATATTAATGTACGTACTAATACGTATTCCCTAAAGTACCGAAATACTTCAAACATTTTTGTGCTTATTTTTCGATAATTGGATTATTGTTCACAATACTGTGTATTAAATAAATTACGTAATTATATTAGGATATATTATAAAGGGATGTAGCTTTAAAAATTGAAGGTAAATGAAATACATTTTTGAATTGTTTTAATATACCTACCAATAGTAATTATAACTTTTCTATTTTTCAACTGTTTATTTTTGTATGCTGTTCATGTAAAAAACACAAAAATGGTAAATATCAAAAAATTAGAAGTTGTAGAATAGTATGTATTAAAATAGAAATATTACTGTACATAGTGTACAAATTACAATGAAACGATCATTTGATGTTGCAAGCAACCTTCGGCAGTCAGTTAAAATGTTTATAAACATACGCAGCATAAACGCGTCTGCACGTGCCACGTCACTAATCGTGCAAGGGGCCAGACATTTTATTTTTAAGGTGACGTTAGTTACTCTTCCATATAATTTTCGATCGTTCACATATTATAGTGCTCAAGGACGATCAAGCCTGTATTTACTATACGTGTAACTAATTATACTAGCGATCGCCCTAAGGTCGACATTCGACCAGCGACTTTTAGTCCATTGAAATGTTACATTTTTTAAGCCTTAACTTCCGTTTTTTAGAGGACGCAATTTTATTTTTTTGATGTGTAGGGGGAGGTCAGTGTAAAGCTAAAACCAAGTTTGTGGGGTCGCCACCCTTGTCCCACGGCCTCCATCTTGAAAATAGGGGTTGAAATGGTTTTTACGATATATCTCTTAAACTATTTATACACACTATTATTTAAACAGCGCTATTTAAACAGCGATAAAATAAATAGGATATATAGGTGTACTGAAATTCAACATCGACGATTTAACCGTGTTTTGTGCTTTATGAATGTCTCCGCAGAGACGCAGCGTGGTACTCACGGTTAGCAGTCAGCCGTGCCTATCATGATAAGGCAGTTTTTATTCCATAATTAATATGGTATTTGAACAATTTTGCATTTTCGATACTTTAAAAAATCCAGGCAACCATACTTTGCTCGGTGTCTAGCAAAAAAAAACACCTATCTAGGAGAGCTTAGAATGTTACTCGTACTGTATATACAACAGTATGTACAAGTTTGGTCAAAACACAGTTAGGCCAATTCCACGACTATCATAGTCTTGAAAATCGAATAAACTACATGTGTTTTCAATTTAGCTTCCATCCCGCGATAAGGAACTTTGTTCCAAAAACTAAACTGGTATACTTGTATAAATAATGTTATCACTCATGTGGTGACGCTGCAAATATTGGGTAAACAAAACAATAGCTTATTTTTGTGATTGAAATGAGAAAATGAATCAAAAATTGTATGTATTCCTTTAGTACAATGTTCAATAGAAAGTCGTCTCGAGTTTCGACAGCTTCTACGTGCTACTGATTGCTACATCTCGGGGCTTTGCAAAACAAAAAATGTTGCAATAACAAAGCGACGATTGACTGTCTCTTTTTATGTTATTGCGAAACTTCAAATATTTTCAAAGAGAGGTTGGGCATAGAGAAATTTCTTTGGAGATCATTCTCTACTTGGAGCAGCTCCACTCTTGGAATATTGGATCGCATCCAAATAACCTTGTGTTGTATTCCTGCGAAGAGTAGAGTTTCCGGAGGTCCTCGGGATAGGAGGGTTCAAGGTCGGAATCGTGCTGGTGATACGGTATTGCAAGCGTCCATAGGTTACGTTAGCCGCTTACCATAATGGTGGACCATATAATTGTTTGCCACCTTAGTAGTATAAAGTAAAGTTTAATCATAACTACATTTTAAATTTAGTATTAGTAATTTTTGCTTTACATAAATGAACCGGATTGTTTGTAATTTTAATTATTTGGGATGATGGAGGTAAATTTACAAAATATCCAATCGGGACACCGGATTAAAATTTAAAACCATTTTTGTCGTGAAGTTCAGTGATCGAGGAATTGTAACCTAGAATTAAATAGGCGAAGTGGACTGTCTCGTCTCTTGAGTCGCTCGCCTCCTACTAGTTGTAGGGGCGAGGCTTACGCGCGGTGCTCTTTAGTGGTTATCTTCACTTTTTGTGGTTATCTTCACTTTTCATTAGCTTTCCGTGTACGCCGCGATTTCTCGTAGCGCATGGTTAATGCTGGCAGCGATGTCATCTCCTTCGCCCCTGCTGACGGTCAGGATTGCTTCCAGGGCTGTCCTAACTACTTGCAGGAGTGCATTGGCTGTCTGCGGTGTCGTGAACTTAGTCGGTGCGGTTGGATTCTTAGGAGGTGTGTTTACAGACCGTCTCTGCAGCATGGGCCTTCTAATTGGGCGGGGCTTACCACCTCGAGCCACCGGGTTATTGGCCGGCGCCATCAGCGACGACGGTACCACCTCTTCCTCGGTGGTTATTGGAGGCATGGCCCTGTCTATGTGTTCTGACCTTCTGATTGTTCTAGATGCAGCCCCCGCTCGAGAATTGCGCAACTCTCTTTGGTTAACCGGGCACCGCGTATAGTTGGCCGGATGTGGTCCGTCGCAGTTTGCGCAAGTAGGTGGCTTCTCTTTAGGCCTTCTGCAGTCCAGTGCGTAGTGTGGGTCGCCGCACCGGACGCACGCTAGCTCTTTATGGCATCGCTGGGAGCTGTGCCTAAAGAGTTGACATCTATGGCACTGGGCGGGGCGTAATTTTCCCCGCCAGGCTTCGATTTGGACCTCTCTCATCAGCAATAGCTCGTCAATGGCGTAAATTGCCGGGATGGTTTCTCCAGTCCTCTTGATTACTGCGTGGATATATGCAGCCTGGGCGCCCCCCCCCCCCCGCGTCCCTATGGGCTTTACATACTCCGCATGGTGGCCCTTCTTCAGGGCGGCCGCTATGTCGTCTGGATTCGTATTCGATGGCAATTTTAAGGTGCTTCTCGGCTGACAGCGAGTACGAGAACCACGAAATATTCGTGTTCCTCGAGCTTGCCAAGGAACTCTTGCAGCAGGCAGTATTCATCCTCGTTGTGCGGCTGGAAACGCACCCCGAACCCACTAGGGTGCGCATTCGGTGGCCTCTTTAACAGCTTGGTGATGTTTTCTAGGTGGGCATTCCATTGCGGGAATTTGTCCACAATTATCGGCGGATATCTCTGTTTACCTTTGGTAGTCCATGTAGTCGGTAATTGGGCAGTCTGCGCCTGTGGACTAGCCACTGTTTTCTTGGCAATCTTCGCGTATGTTTCCTCCGTCGTTGACGGGGTAGTCGGTCGGGTAGCCGCGGGGAAAGGGGCGGGTGACTCTTCTTGAATGGCAGTATGTTGCATCTTGCGGACGGCGGAGGTGAGAGGCGCAGGACTTTCTGCACTCTCGCCTCTTCCGCCTCACGTATCTCTCTATCCGTCTTCGGGAGTATAAGTAGCCCCAACGTCGCAAACGCCAAAGCCGTCCAAACTAGATGGCCGGGAAATCTGCGCCGCGCTCGCGGGTGTCGAGTCCGTGGGTAGCGGGGCAGAGTGCTGCGGCGCTTGGCCAACAGTGTGGCTCGTTATTGAGCCCGAGGGCTTCTCTTTGTTTCCGATTAGGCGATCTTGGTTATCCATTTAGGCTGGTTTGGTATCCTTGTGAATGCTTGTGGTCTTGGGTTGTCTTGTAGTGCTGGCTTTTGCGTGGTCCTTGGGTAAGCGTATGGTCGTCGTAGCTTTCTTCGTTTGGCCCTGAAAAGGCCCTTTATGGACTTGCTGCCAGGTTTTGAGGCCATGGTAGCAGGTGGTAATCAATGAAAACGAACCGTGGTGCGAGCTAAATCATGGTGGCTATCTTGAGCGATACGTAACGGCGAAAAGGCACTTTCCGCGGACTGTATACGCGACAGGAGCTCCGCGCACGGTCACGGTTCGGACGCTCTGTGCCGGTTGGCCGCAACAGCCTCATATTTATACCGGTGTTGGAGCGGGACGGAACGATGGCGTCTATTCCCCTACTACTCTAACATATCCTAGTAACACGGCTTGTGGCGTGGCGCGTTATGACTATTCTGTTATTATTATAATATTATTACATATAATTAATTCCACGTAATTAGCTAATAACTCATAATATTCTTATTGGAATGTTACAAAACCTATTCAAATCTATTAAGAACATTAATATCTACCTAAATACACACAATATAACAATAAGGAATAATAAACTTCGTAAATATTAAACTTTAAACATTACAACACAAAACGGCCTATAATCACGTTATGTCTGAATTATAAACATCACAAGCGCGATAGAATTCACATATAAGCCTAACTATTCCTATAAAATCACAAACAATACACATAACTGGTTTAAAACAAAGATTATCAATGAAATATATGTTCAGTACGTTTCTATGCTATTCTTACGAAATTATAAGCTTTATTACTACGTATTTACTATCTTTAAATACCTACACTTTATTTCTTTATTACAGAAACAGTAAATCATGTAAATGCTTATTCCTTAAGTCTAGCAACTTATAACTACAACTAATTATCCATGTTATTTCCTGAATCATCACATAAATACATACATACATTCTTTTTTATACGTAAATAACCTAAACGCCATTTATATACCATGCCAATGTCCATACGTGTCAAAATTCATCCTAACTGTAACTTCAGACTATAACTACAATCGCACCAAATTTCATGAAATTCGGTTCAGTAGTTATTGCGTGATTGGCGTTCAAATATACCGACAGACAGATAAAAATTTCATAATCTATCGTAATGTAACTATCTATCGTATTATTTTTTCTCAAATATCTTCAATGTACAGATTTCGACTCTTTACTCTTTTCTTATAAGTTCTTCTCAAAACCGTTTTTCTAGCAACACCATATCTCTGTTAATTCTTCATCAAAATTAATGATTCAAGTTTATTTTCCTCTTTAATGATGATTTCATTTAAAAAATGATGAAAACATTTTTTCATTAGGAATGCCATCTGTTGATGCTAATGAAACTATATTCAAAGTGCTCTATCCTTTCAATTGGCGAAATGCCTCCTCCCCACAAATAAAATAATGGCGCAAGTCTGGCACGGCGCCTTGTCCCGACATTGACACCTACTCATATTTAGGACTCAAATTGCATTAAAAAACCTATATCTGACCTATGCTAACTTATAAATCATAAGCATCAAAGAAAAGGACAAACTTTTGTACAAAAAATCAAACATCGTGTGGCAGACATTTTGTTTATAATTCATTCTGTTGTAAACTGCCAAAAACGCGCTGCCAGTCGCGCGTTTGTGGGGTAAAAACTTGTTTCTTTCGTCTGTTTCTTGGATAAAGTCAATTTAGGTATATTAATTACGTTTTTATTCTAACTTTCATGAAATTTGTACATCTATCTACTCGACTGTCTCTGTCATGGCGTCATGTCGAGATTTGTGCTTTGTTATAAAATAAAGTAGCTATATTTACAGTAGGAATATAATTAAACACCTTTATTATAATCTATCTATATAACTAACATGACAGTTGTTGAATTATTTACATTCTATAATGCACAAAAATATATTCGCACGTGTCTGCTAGTTTTATGAAATTACAATATTATATCTTTCAGTATATTATAAAGTACTTTGTTATTATATATATATCACTTGCGCCTACGCCGCGCCGCGCTGTGCTCCACCAATGCGTAAAAATCACAAAGATCATGCTACTTAATTATTTTAATGATTCTTTACTACCTAATGCTTTGTATTGACACTTTACAGCGCTCTTGCATTCAGTTTTAATCGGTAAAATAACGTGTTTTAGACGGTTATTTTTGTTACAAGTGGTAAACTTAGCGCGCAGCTTGCAAGGTAACAGTCGCGGCGGCGCACATTGGACTGAAATCGGAGCCTCCCTTTCATAGGATTTTAGAAAAATTAAATATGTTATTTCATAGTTTTAAGTATACAGTTTTGTCAAAACAGTCATATCATTGTATAATTTAGCAATTTCTAGCTTTATTTTTAACTTCTGCACCATATAATATAGACTTGTAAATTTCAAATGTATGAAAATGGATTTTCTTTTCGTCATAACTTTTTGTGTTTTGAGTTGTAAAGCTGAAACTTATACATATCATTACTGGGGTGGTAATGAACCCTTAGGACCTTTCAACTTGACCCCGGGCGTCCCCGTTCAACAGATATTTGTTGATGAAAATTTCATACTTTGATGACATTGTATTGAGGTGAAATCAATCAACCTACAGATAGGTTTATTTTCGACCTGAATGCTACAGGTATCGATTAATAAAGTTACCCCTGATTTACCCTACCTCTTCGTTTTCATTATCTTTCAAAAATACGATTCAGAATTCGTTTTAAAATTTCAATATACCTATTTTTCTTTATTAAAAGTTGTAAATTACCTATAAATTTGCACTATAAACTTAAATTAACACCAATTATCATTACCTGCTACTATTCTTGATTGTTTTTGTTCCACATTTGTACGAAAATGTCTTGATTTTGCTAATTAGGGTAATTAGTTTATTTGTGTCGTTGATATTGATGTTTGTCATAAAAGATTAAACCGTTATTTCTGGGGCTAGATTAGGATTCTAAATGAAAGCAGTGTAAATAACATGAGATCTTATATTCATTTTAACTTATCGATTTCAACAGTATCTCTAAATAGATGATGTAAATGTAAATTCCAAATATATAAATATATTTTATAACAAAATTATGATATTATCAATTATGATATACATACATATAGTTCCGATGATACCTACTTAATTACACTCATACATTACTCAGAGTCACACAAATTTCTTACATCTACAAACTCTATATTTTCTTTATCTGATGTAAAATTTACCAATAACAATTTAGCTTCATCTGATAACGGTTTATGGCTAAGTTGACTTATCTTATGTGTGATGCTGGACAGTTATGGGTCAGAAGTTATTAACAAACTATGGATAATATCATCATTTGTTGCAATTCTACAAATTTTTCTCGAGTGGAATACTCTAAAATTTTTAAAATTTTTATTGCGTGCTTCAGAAGCCTCTTCAGAAAGTTTGCCAATTGGGATAAAGTTATTATGCTCAATGATGTTTGCACCATGCATGGGTAATTTATGCACGCTAGAAGGCATATAATACCACTGATATAACTCGACATATTTATGAGCTGTTTTAGAACAATATTGCCTGAACTTTTCCACATCAACAAACTTTCCACATGAGACTACCTGAAGAATCACCGCAAATCTCCTGATGAGTTCTTCATCAACATCAGTGATCTATGCAGTTACTTGAGGATTTGCAAAAAACCTTCTTGCGGTGTTCCCATCATTGGTCGTTCCCGCACCTTGTTTAACTATATCTACAAGCAGTCCCATTTCTTCTCGAAACTTTTCTTGAATAATATTTTTCTTGTTATCTACTAGTTGCTTTAAATCGTCTCCTTTGGCTTGCTATTTTTTGAAATCTAGGCGATACGCAATATGCAATACGCATTCCATGCATTTAATACAGGCGTGGAGGGAAGATAGGCCATACTTAAAAATATCCTCAGAATGAGTTCTTCGCGATATCAAGTCGCTGGCATTCATATCTTTCGGCTTCGCTTTACAAATATCACATACATACTGCTGTTGAGGTATCTGAAAGATATGAAGTTATCTTACCAACTATCATGGTCATATGAAGTCTGTGTTTCACATTTGTATCATTGACAGCAGTTGGCTGCAATGCAGCAATTCTCCTTTTAACAATTAATTCATATCTTTTGAACGGGGACGCCTGGGCTCAATGTCAAAGGGTCTAAGGGTTCGTTACCACCTCGGTAACGATACGTATAAGTTTCAGCTTTATAATTGAAAACAAAAAAAGTTATGAAGAAAGGCAAGTTCATTTTCATACATATAAAATTTACAAGTCAATATTATTTGGTATATAAGGTAAAAATAAAGCTTGAAATTGCTAAATTGGTAATTTATTAATGATAATTTGTGTTAATTTAAAACGAATTCTGAATCGTATTTTTGAAAACGAAGCGGAAGGGTAAATCAGGGGTAACTTTATTAATCGATACCTGTAGCATTCAGGTCGAAAATAAACCTACAAATTTGATTATTTCATCTCAATACAATGTCATCAAAGTATGAAATTTTCATCAACAAATATCTGTTGAACGGGGACGCCCGGGGTCAAGGTGAAAGGTCCTAAGGGTTCGATACCACCCCAGTAACGGTATTTATAAGTTTCAGCTTTACAACTCAAAACACAAAAAAGTTATGACGAAAAGAAAATCCATTTTCATACATTTGAAATTTACAAGTCCATATTATGGTGTAGAAGGTAAAAATAAAGCTTGAAATTGCTAAATTATACAATGATATGACTGTTTTGACAAAACTGTACACTTAAAACTATGAAATAACATATTTAATTTTTCTAAAATCCTATGAAAGGGAGGCTCCGATTTCAGTACAATGTGCGGCGCGGCGCGGCGTCGCGGACGTTGCAGTTACTACACTGTTGTAGCTCACGAGTTTCTACTTTGTATGTTTGCGTTATCATAATAAACATAATAAGGTAGTTAAATTTCGGGAGCACTGCCGAGGGTTTTTAAAAAGTCTAAGACAAGACTGATTCTCAAGAAGCTTTATTAAGAATGCTTTTATTTGTTACAAATGTCTCTTTTATAAACTCTTATTCTATAAACACAAAGTGGGGCTGTTTACTATGAAATAATGAGAAATATGTCGCAATACATTCAGTCAAAACACCAGGTGTCTATCAGTAGTTTGCAGACATAATATGGGTTAAAAACGTAACATCAGCATTTCTAACGTATGTACCAATTAACAAGACGTAATAAGAGAGGGTACAGACTGCATAACTCCTCCCCCCTCAAGTTCGAAATTATCAGAGGGATGATTATCACTATGATTATTTCGATAGCAATAATTTTTACAAAAACTGAGCTTATATACTAAGAATACAAGAATTAATAGAAATATAATCACATATAACAATAAAGTTCCGGCACTAACACTTTTTACATTAATAATTCTTTCACTTGATGTTTTTAGTTCACTTTCACTGATTTTTAAAAGATTATTTAAATGTTGAAGATTTATTAATTCACTGTTATCCAAATTGATGGGTTCACGTTGCAATTGTTGCTCAGTAATTGTTATTTCGGGAAGATTAATAATCGGTAATTTTGACATCTTCAAATTACTCGTAGTAATATGGTGAGCTTTTAGCGTAATTTCACCAATTTTAACATCGCAATGGTCATCTAGGACGAGGAAGTATGTCCCTTCTATATTTTCTTTCGTTATTTCGTCGTTACAAATTTTTGATAATATATTCTCAGCGTTACTATGAAGAATCCATCTCTCTTTTCCAATTGGTTGTATCTTAATGGTCTTGATTTCAACTGGTACTGGATGACAAGAACTCGTATTCGAAGAAAATTGAATTAATGCTGTTATGCAAGTGTCTTCTGAAGTTGTTCGAGAATCATCCTCGTGACACAGGAACATTTCGTCGTGAAGTTCATTACAAGGTAAAGTGAGCGAGACAAATTTAGACCCTTTTACTAATAGGTAAGGAAATTTAGGAATAATGATGGTGGTATGATTAGAAGGATTGGTCATAGGTATTGGAATTGCTCTGTAGTATGTATAAATTTCATCTCTAATTATTGGTATATCTAAAATGAATGTTATTTGACTTCCTTTTGTATAAGCTTTAAGCTCTATACATTGCTCTATTTTAACTAAATTGTCATAACTTACTGGATACACAAGTTTGTAGAATTTCTCTATCTTTTTTAACAATTCTAATAATTCATTTGAGTTTATAAGAGATTGGTGTAATATTTTTAATTTACTGAATGCCAGAGAAGTTTCAATTTCATTCAACCGAATGTAGAGTAGTTGAAAATTATGGAAAAATAAATTATAAACATTAATAAAATTATGGGTAGTTATATCAATATTAGTTTGATTTATTAATTTTTTTATTTCTCGTAACTCTTTATCTATTCGAATGAAATTGTCCTTCGTGAAATTTGTTATCTTTATCATTGATTCAGAAATATCTGATATTAAGGTTACCTTTTTAATGAGTGTATTTTGGCGTGTCGTTAGAGAATCAATCATATTTTCATATCTTAAAGCATCATTATGATCTAAGTTACCAGTTATAAGCTTAATAATAGATCCAAGAGGATTGAGAAGTCCACGTTTAATTCTAGTTGATGGAGATAACTGTTCTAATTTTTGAATACTAATATTCATTACATAATTCGTTTGAAGCTTTACATTAAAAAGTTGAACATTAGATGTTTCATTATCAAAATGTGTTTTTAAATATTGATTAAATTTAGTATATCTTTTTATATTGAATTCTAAATCCTCACGTATCAGACTTAAATCTAAAATCTTAATTATTGTCCACTTATCATAACTTACACTAGCTTGACCTTGTTTCACAAGGACTATACCGGGATTTTTATCGATTCTGTGAAGTTGAAGGGCGTGAATCCTGATGATCAGAGCCAGGAGCCCGAGGAGGTACCTGCGAAGGTCGTTTTATATCCTTAATAGGCACGTTTGTTTTTCGAGTTTTCATTTTTACAGGACAGATATTTCTGTCAATTTTACCATATACTTGTGCTTTTTGATAACGCGGTTTATCTTTACTTCGCCTTGTATTAACACCTTTTACAAATATAGTGTCCTCTTCTTGAATATCAAATGATGTTTCACCACCACGTTTTGTTTTAATCTTTTCTTTATTTTCAATTACTTTGTCTGTTAAATATTTATAAAGATATTTCGTTCGTTTCATATGATCGTTTACTAATTGTTGCGTATATTGTTTGTTAAAGTTTACTTCAAAAGTACTATTAGAATCAGTGTGTCCAAAAACTACTTCAAATGGTGTAAGACCAGTCGTTGAGTGAATGGTTTGATTGTATGACATAATTGCATAAGTCATAACGTTAGCCGCGTCAGTTATTTTATGTTCATATTTAGCGATACGATATATTTCTAAAATAGTTGAATGGAATCTTTCAATTAAACCCATAGAATTAGGATTATGTGGAGTGCTTATGTGTAATTCTATTTTATAAAATTGTAATGTTTCTTTTAAAAGTGTATTGTTGAATTCAGTACCAGAATCAGCACTGATCTTATTTGGTACGCCATAAAATGAGAAAAATTTAATTAAGGCACGAACTACTTCAGGTGTAGAGCGATTGGATATTTCAAAAGCCTGACCTAGTTTACTGAAAGCATCTATTATGGTAAGGAAGTAGCTTCCTTCTATAGAGAATATATCTATAAATATTTCAGCAAAAGGTTTTGTTTGAGTTTGCGTTAACATTAATTCTGGTTTTAAAGGTTTGCGATCATATTTTAGAGTTTTACAAGTTTCACAAGAATTGATTACAGAAGCGACTGTTATATCCATATTTGTCCAAAAATAATTACGCTTTAATTTCATAAGAGTTTCTTTGATTCCACGGTGACTTGTTTTACCTTGATGATAAGCAAGTATAGTGGCACGTTGCTCTTTTTCATCACCTAAGTATATAACTCTTTTAGTACATTCATATATTTTGACGGTATTTTTTTTAAATAGTTTTATCACGGAATTTGTAAATTGTTTACGGTGAATTTCGCTCTCAAAGTAAAAGAAATATTTAATTTTAGGTTTTATATATTCTAAAAGAAATTTCTTAACAAGGTTAGTGTTGTTTACAGGTAAATGTACTTCCAAAATTTTTTGTTTTTCATGTGATAAGTCTTTTATTGATAATTGGTTTCTGTTCCAAGTAAAAATAAGGATTTGATTAGGTTTTGTGTCGATGGCTTCTTCAATAATGGGAATACCATTCGTATCAATATCTTCAGCAGAATGTATGGTTTCCGGTAATGAACAGGCAGTAATAGTACTGGATGAAGGAGAACGAATTGGGTGAGTTAAAGTCTTTTCGGAATCTGAAGGAATAGTTAACGTTTCTGATGAGTCTGAAATTAGTATTGGACTCTCAGATCGTTCAGTGTCACTCACGTTTACTCGTAAGGACATATCGTCCTTTAATATATTTAATTTAATTCGTGATAGAGCATCAGCATTACTATTTTGTTTACCGTTCTTGTATATTATGTCAAAATCGAACTCAGCTAGTCTCAATTTCCATCTAGTAAGTTTACTATTAGGTTCTTTCAGTGAATTTAACCATGCTAAAGGTCTGTGGTCAGTAAATATTGTGAATTTGCGTCCATACAGGTAAGGACGGAAGTGTTTTACTGCCCAAACGATGGCTAACAGTTCCTTTTCTATTGTACTGTAACGTGTTTCTGCATCATTAAGAGTACGACTTGCATATGCGATAGGTTTTTCATTTCCAACTGATCCTTGTGAAAGGACAGCGCCTAAAGCGTAGTTTGACGCGTCTGTTGTTAAAATGAAGGGTTTAGAAAAATCAGGAAACTGTAATATAGGAGCATTCACAAGTAGCTCTTTACATTTTTGAAAAGCTTGAACATATGATTCATTAATTTCAATTTTATTTTTCTTTTTCAAACACGATGTAAGGGGTTGTGTAATTTTTGAAAAATCCTTTATGAATTTTCGGTAGTAGCCTATCAGGCCAAGAAAACTTTTAATTTCAGTGGATGTTCTGGGGAGTGGGAAGGCAAGTACTGCCCTGATTTTATCATCATTTGGTTGTAAACCATGCTTCGTAATTTTGTGTCCTAAGTAGAGTACATCTTTTTTAAAAAACTCACATTTATCGAGAGTTACTTTAAGATTGGTTTGTTTGAGACGATCGAACACTTTTCTTAGCTTCTCTACATGTTCTTGTATACTACTAGAATAAATGATGATGTCATCTAAATATACTAAGCAATGTATACCTTGCAACCCACGTAACACGTTATCCATTGCGCGTTGAAATGTTGCAGGTGCTGTTTTAAGTCCAAATGGCATCCGTGTAAATTCAAAATGTCCCATTGGTGTAGTGAATGCAGTTTTGGGTCTATCTTGTTCATCAACTTCAATTTGGTGGTACCCACTTGCTAAATCCAATGTACTGAAGTAAGTAGATTTCCCTAACTTGTCGAATAAATCATTAATATTTGGTAAAGGATACTTATCATCAGTAGTAATATCATTTATACGTCGATAGTCTACAACCATTCTAAATTTCTGTTCACCGGAGGCGTCCATCTTTTTTGGAACTAGGTGTACGGGTGCACTCCATGGTGAAAACGATTCTTGTATAACATTATCTTTTAGTAATTTTTCAACTTGTTTCTGTATTTCATCGTTTTGCGATGGTGGAAGTCGGTATTGCCGTATGAAAATTGGATCTTCATTTTTAGTCCGGATTCGATGTTTTACTTGATTAGAAAATGTAAGAGGCAGTTTATCACAATAGAATATATCCCTGTATTCAAAACAAAGTTTTTCTATTGCTTCTCGTTCTTCTTGATTAGCATGATCTAATCGGAGTTTCGATAAATTTTGTGTAAGTAATTCATCAATCTCAAAATCATTTAATTGTTGCCCGGTTGATAAATTTATTTTGCAAGTATTATTATTAAGGCTGGTTATATTCAATGGTTCGTTAAAAGTTAAAGTCACACTATCTTGCGAAGCATTCTGCATGACTGTTGTTGCAAATGAATCTTTGCAAGTAACTATAGCGCTAGGCATACGTACTTCATTTCCAAAATTTTTAAAATTAATTATTGCTTCACCATTAATTAAATTTGTAGGCACCTTAACACGGGTTTCAGTGCGTGGTTCTAGCGTTATTTCCCACGGGGGACTATAAATTATTGGAATTTCTGTATTTTGTGTCCGTAAAATTAAATTTTTCATGTCTATAGTCGCGTTCAATATTTTTAATAAGTTAGAACCTATTAATCCGTCATATCTTCCATCTACATTATATATATAAAATTTATGATTCATCGGACTTTTAAAACTTTCCAATAAAGGTATATCTATAACTTCGTCATGTAGGCTACGTCCATGTGTACTAATAACTTCAAAAGGATCAATATATTTATAATCTGAAAAATATTCATCAGCTTTAGCGGGACTAATAAAACTTCTGGTACTTCCGGTATCAATCATTAAACGAGCATCAATTTCAGGAATATAAATATGCGGTAGTTTATTTATGCCGTCATAATTTAAGTGTACTATTTCTGGGGGTCGCTCTTGGAGGCTTTTATAGGAAAATTTACGCATTCATTTTCAGCTTCTTCAGTTTCAACAGGTTCTATGTTTTCATGATAATCGTCATAAGCAGTTTGTTGATTATCGTCAATGAAATAATGATTTTCATATTCTGTATAATCAGGTTGATAGTCTTGGTATTCAATTTCAGGGTCGTTCATTTCTAAAGACTCTATCATATTTTGTCTAATAGGACGAGCTGTGCGCATTGACACATCGCTTGTCTGAAATTGAGGTGGATTACGTTGAGGTTGATTTTGTGGTGGTATACCAAATTTAAATTGTTGATTTGGCATGTTGAAATTAGGTCGGTTTTGTGTATTGTTAAATTGTGGTTTGAACCCTTGTTGATTAGGAATACCGAATTTAAAATTATTATTTCCAAAATTTGGTTTATATCCTTGTTGGTTTAGGTTAGGTCTGAATTGTACATTTTGATTTGGAATACCGAATTTAAAATTATTATTATACGGTTTAAAATTATTTTGTGTTTGGTATGGAATTCCGAATTTAAAATTTTGTTGTCCGGAATTAAATGTATTTGGCACAAATGCAGGTTGAGGTTTGAAATTGTTATTAAAATTATTTGTTAAAGTAGGCGTGAAAAATTGTTGAACTGGTTTAATATTAGATTTATTTTTATTTTTAGAATTGTACTGATATTGAAAATTGACCTCCTCCATGACAACACTTAGTGCGTTTTCTAAAACGGTACAACCTTTAAGTCGCACAATTCGAATTAAATCCTCTGGTAAATTATATAAAAATACATTCAAGCACATATTATTATAGATAATCATTTTAGCGGCTTTGAGGCCTTCATCAGTTAATAAATTGACCTTGGAGAAGAGGGTGCAGCGTGTTTGTTGTATCCTGTTACAAAATTGCGTATATGTTTCACCAACTTTAATTTTTAAATTTTCCAACTCAATTGTCACACACTCTTCCGATCTAGGATCACCAAAATGTTGAATCAAAACAGCTCTTAATTGTTCCCAAGTTGTTATGTCTTCTCTTTCACTTAGTAGAGCAGCGGCTTTACCACATAATCTACTAGTTATAGCATGAAACACATATGTAGTTTGAACAACATTGTTTGATCCGCTAAAATTTCTGATTATATATTCACTTTTTTTAATAAATAAATTTAAAGTATTTTGATCACCATCGTACTTGGGAATTAAACTTAAAAGTTCTTTTGATACTAATTGAATTGTTGATTCATTGTTGCGTTGCATTTTGAATTGTATTTATTTAATTAAACACACACAAAGTAAAATTCACAAAATTAAAATTCACAAAATAATATTTTCAAAATAAAATTCACAAAATAAATCTTATAACAAAATTATCAAAATCAAAATTCTCAAAATTAAAATTATCGAAATTAAAATTATCAAATTAAAATTCTCAAAATTAATATTTATTATTAATATTTCTCAATATCTTATAATCTATGAAGTCAAATAACTTTCGACGATTTTTATTCGAAAATTATGAAAAATAATTTTCAACGATGTTTGTTTGAAAATTATAAAAATTTGTTAAATAATTTTCAACGATTTTTGTTTGAAAATTATAACAATGTCCAACGAAAAATACAACCACAGAAAATAACAAGGACGAGACAAGGATTGTAAAAATGGTCACTTACAGTCTGCTCGTTCCCATGTCTTGCCGTATAGCTGCTTTCGCTTTTAGGACAGGATCTCTCGGAAATAGATGTGGAACCCGACGTTAACTTATTTATTGGTTCGTAGATACTCAAAATCTGCACATGAGACCGATTTGTAAGACTCGAACACAGACTTTTATTGTTGATTGAGTATCCTACCGACTGCGCCAGTTAAATTTCGGGAGCACTGCCGAGGGTTTTTAAAAAGTCTAAGACAAGACTGATTCTCAAGAAGCTTTATTAAGAATGCTTTTATTTGTTACAAATGTCTCTTTTATAAACTCTTATTCTATAAACACAAAGTGGGGCTGTTTACTATGAAATAATGAGAAATATGTCGCAATACATTCAGTCAAAACACCAGGTGTCTTTGCAGACATAATATGGGTTAAAAACGTAACATCAGCATTTCTAACGTATGTACCAATTAACAAGACGTAATAAGAGAGGGTACAGACTGCATAACTAGGTCGTGACATTGAGGCGCAAAATAACACTTTAACTGTTTATTTACGTTTTTATATTATTTGATTTTTTTTTATTTAGGTAGAAATACACAAATGCTGATATTACTTACTGGAATTTTACTTAACTACCTTACTTTACCTACTACAAAAACTGTGAATTGTCCAAAGACAATATGGAATATATGTATAAGTCTAAAAATCCTGATATATTGATTCAAATAAAAAAATGATTGATTTATTTGATTTAAATAATCTGTTTTAAAAGGGTATATAATTGAAATAGCCAAATTGATACCTCTAAACAAAGAAACCCATAAATATGATTACCACCATTGCCTCTTTTTGTACTCTTCTTGGTAAAATGCAGTAGCGGCGTATTGGGGGGGCGCGGGCGGTCCGCCCAGAGTACCAAGTACCAAGGGGTGACAACACAAATTAGTAAAACAAAGTGACAACTCACTCGCGCAGCTTAGTAGCTACAAGCCCATGGTTCTGTAGCTTAGAAAATTATCAGGGTAGTGTTATCCGGACACTTTGGTAAAGCCTCTGCTTAGACAGATATACCATTTAAATCATGATTTTTTTTAAATTAGTCACATAGTAGGAATCACTGTTTATACTATTATGTACTTCCATTTTCTTGAGCTTGAATTTATAGCACTAATGACCAAGTCATATAAAATTCCGCAACATGTAACTAGAATATGTTAACCTTATTGTCATGTCTTTAATTAAAATCTTTAATTAGTCACATTAGATTGTAAGGAATAGAGTTTAATGAGTAAAAATAGGCAGGATTTTAACCAAAGTTACTCGTTTTCTTATATCCTTCTAGACTTTGGTGTTTAAAAGATTTCACTGCTTTTTATAGACGAATAATCTCAATCGAGACTTGGACTTTTTTTTCAGAATATTTTGTTGTGATTTAACTTCTTTTTGTATTTATTTGTAAACTTTCAAATATTAACACAAACCATTCATATGCACTTACAAATCAATATAATACCTGATCGAGGGCTTTGTGTTCCACAATTCATTTTCACTAAAGTGTCATCTTTTCAATATCTTTTACAATTTGTCTGGGCTCTTTATGTTCCACATTAATTACTCTGGATTTTAAATTTTTATTGACCACTAGAAAACGATCTTTAGATTGAATAACTTTTGTAAAGCAACATTTCGATAGCTCTTATAGTTTGGCGGGGCTCTTAAGGTTCCACATCAGGTACTCCAAATCTTTGATTTTTATTTGCCATCAGATTATCAAATCATTATTACTAAGGTGGCATTTTGATAGCTGTTATAGATAGTGGGGCTGTTAGGGTTCCACATCAGGTACTCCAGACCTTCGATTTTTATTTGCCATCAGAAATACACTCATCAGATTATGAAATCGTTTTTACTAAGGTGGCATTTTGATAGCTCATATAGTTACTGGGGCTGTTAGGGTTCCACATCAGGTACTCCAGACCTTCGATTTTTATTTGCCATCAGAAATACACTCATCAGATTATGAAATCGTTTTTACTAAGGTGGCATTTTGATAGCTCATATAGTTACTGGGGCTGTTAGGGTTCCACATCAGGTACTCCAGTACTATGATTTTTATGTGCCATCAGAAAATGCTTATCAGATTATTAAATATTTTTTACTAATGCAGCATTTCAATAGTTCTTATAGTTTAGCGGGGCTCTTAGGGTTCCACATCAGGTACTTCAGACCTTCGTTTTATATTTGCCATCAGAAAACGCTCAACGTATTATCAAATCATTTTTACAAAGGCGGCATTTTGATAGCTCTTATAGTTAGTGGGGCTGTTAGGGTTGCATATCAGGTAGGTACTCCAAACCTTCGACTTTTGTACCATCAGGAAAAGCTCTTCAGATAATTAAATAATTTTAACTAAGATGGTATTTCGATATCTCTAACATTTTGGCTGGACTCTTGGATTTCACGACAGGGTCAGATCTTCTAAAATCCAAGTTTTGATAGTTTTATCCATATGTGGGTGTTAAATTCTATCCCTTTGCTAAATTTCAGTTCTCTAGATATTGGAGAAGCACTACTTCTATTTTGATGATCATGAAATAAGTCAACGTCGAATTCCCGTAACTTTACATCCCTTTAACTTCTAAACGGATGAAACTATAAACTTTAAAAAACTTGAATTTGTGGGGTTCCATAAGTACTCTTGGTATACAGAATTTCAGCTTTCTACAACAAACGACATTAAAATACGCCGAAATATTCCCAGTAAAAATGCTAGGGCCGTGCCTTGTGCTCTACTTGGCGGGAGTACTGCTGTGCCTCCCAGTGCCCCCAGATATTTTTTTTAATGTAAATAATCAGATTTTGTATAAAGGCAAAAGCTTTTCTTTCCGAGAAGTCCAATGAACTACCTTGGTGCTCCTGAAATCCACAATGAGCCCAAAGCGACTTAACAACAATCATTCCATATTATCCATTGAAAAGGTTTTGAAAGCAAATTTTGAAAATGTGATCGAATAATTTAGCAAAGGAAGTTAGGTAAGCACATTTAATATTTTTTGTTTTATTTGTGGGTGCTTAATAGAAAACCGCTCCGCGTGCCAATCCATGCTACGCCGCCACTGGTAAAATGTAGATAAAATTGTATCTAGACCTAGAGTACTCCTGAGGTATTAAAATCTGGAGATATTACACAACTCTACATTCATTGCAATCTCTTTCCCGATGAAAGTCCAACAAAAATGTTAAAAAAATATTCTTTATTATTATAAAAGTTAATTTATTGTAAAAAAAAAACAAAATTTGTGATCTTCAAACACGGTAATTTGATGTCAAACTATGTACATAACTTTGGAATCAGTATTGATATCAAACAGTAAATCTAGTATTTATTTTATTTATATTGATCACCCAATACGAATTGCCTCATTAGCCTAGTGGTCGTAAGTGCGACTGCTATGATCGAGGTCCGGAGTTCGTTTCCCAGATCGAGCAAAGTGTTTTTCTATGAAAATTCTCAGTAGCAGCTCGGAGTTTGGCTTTGTGCCCGATTAATGGCAATAGGCTCGCCCCCTATTTTATGGAAACTAAAAAACATACTCAGCGAACTGTGGGTGTACATTAGTACACCTCTGTCTAACACTCCGGGGATACAGGCGTGATGGTATGTTATGTTATGCAAAATGAATTAACATGTTTTCAGCACAAAAAAATCATATTGTATGAAAATTGATGCCGCGAGTTGTGTTTATTGACATTAAGCTAAAATAAAAGTATCTCTTTACGTTTTTGATTGTGCTTTCAATAGTCAGAAGAGTTTCGACTTTTGCTTCATTATCGTCAAATCGCAGTCCTCTCAAATGCTTATTCAGTCTCGGAAATATGTATATGTATAGAAATCACTAGGGAAAGGTTTGGTGACTATGGAGGACGCTCAAGTATTTTAAAAGCAGCATTTCGGACTGCATCTACTGCAATGGCGAACTTGTGATTCAGAGCGTGATCTCGATGAAGCAAGGACAATCTTTGCGAGTTTGGCTCACTGTTTTTGTCGGATTTCGTTGCGCAATTTTTATTTGTTATGAATAAAACGTGCCCCTATGCGTAGCTCCATGATCCAGGTATTCAACTATTACTACCCTTTTAATATCCTAGAAAAGAGGACTCATCCTGACTTTCTTAGGAGTTGCAGATGATGGTATTTTCCAGTTATAGGATGTAATTTTATTTAGGGATCGAAACGCTGAAGCCTTGTTTCGTCCTTTGTTATAAACCGATCCACAAAACGATAAGGACCTTGTTGCAATTGTTACAAAGAGCGTCAGGAATTATACAGCTGATCTTTTATTGAACTTTAATTGCTTAATTGAGCTATTCCATAGAAGACTTTTAATTTTTTTTAAATCTAATCTTATTTAATTATCTTTTTAAAGAAATTTAATAACCGCACTTGATCTAGATTTTTTTTTTCACTTTCGCCAACACGCTACAACAAACACTCAAAATCAAAATAAAAAAAATCTTTATTCAATTTAAGCACTTTTGAACGTCAAAACACAAATCACATGAGTCATATGAAAAAAAGGTAAGTTGTAAAAAAAACAGTTAATTTTTTTGCATCTTCTTCTTTTCCCCTAACTTGGCAACTAGTCCTTTTTCTCAAAAATCATTACTACCATTATGGAGTGAATATAGAGTGTCCTTAGTCCTATGATGATTTCAGTATTCAAACAAAATGGTTACTCCCTTGTTAGAACTTTCTAGGTAGTTTTTGTGGCATCTCAGAGTTTATGGTTCATGTTATTATTTCCAATCCACTTCACATGTGCACAATAACTAAAGCTTTATTATGCAAAATGCCAACTGTATTAACTATACTTGATAGGATCACACAGCATAAAATGAATAAAAAGAAAAAACCACAGCACGGCAGTCTTATATCCCGCCAAAAACACCTTTTGGTGTCATAAAAGAAAACCCATTTTTGTCAGCTAGTATTTACTCTTTTATCTTCCAAAAAGTTTGTATAGACTGTTCAACTCATTTGTGCGCGCGGTCCTGTTTGTGCGTGAAGGTATAGTGTCAACGTGTGCGTGTAAAGAGGTGTACAGTCAAGTAAACAAGAGAATTCTATTAGCTATTTCACTTATATTATGTCGAAAATTTAATCGAAATCGACAGCTTGGTTAGGTAAATACATGTTTATTGAAAATATTACTCCGTACCACTATCACTAGAAATCTATACTTATAATAGAGTAAAGAGTCTAAACCTATATATTGAAGATATTTGAGAAAAACTAATTCGATAGTTTTTTAAATTTTTGTGTCTCTCTGTCGGTATGTTTGAACACTTTGAACGCCAATCACACAAAAACTACTGGACCGAATTTAATGAAAGTTATGATGATTGTAGTTTATTGTCTGAAGGTACATTTAGGATGCATTTTTACATGTATGGACATTTGTATGACATATAAATTGCGCTTAGGTTATGTACAAATAAAAAAGTATGTATATTACCTATAGGTACGTAATTTTGTAATACCTTTAAAATATTTAGTGAAACAAAGTGTAAAGATACCAAGTTAATCCATATTATATTTCGTAGATGGCGCAGTATGGCTTGGTTTAAATTATCAAAAAATTGATTTGATATTTATTGTCACACAATATATTTTCTGTAAGCACTTATGTTATTATTTTTAAACGTTTAAAACAATTAAAAATATCTATTGAATATAAATTTTCTACGATAGATGTCGTTTGGTGTTTGTGCTATCAAGATTTTTATTAAATTACACTATATAGTTTACATATTTATATAAATTACATATTAAGCATTATTGTTCACTGGATATTAGCAGATTATAAAAATATCGATGTACTAGCGGCGTTTACATCCCGTAATTGAATTTTTACTCATTCTGTTGACAATTCATATGCCGTATTAACTGAGGAATGGCATGTATTTCCCGTGTACAATGTTCATCAAAATAGGCAGAACATTATTATTCTATTGTACGATTTCTAATTTATTATTAACGATTCTTATAGCATCTCAATTATGTAATTACTTATTTTTCTCATGCACAAAATTGCATCAAAATCGGGTTAGAATTAATGGAATTTAAATTTTTTGCTAATTCATTTTTTTACGATTCCTAAAGGTGTTATTGATAATTCTTATAGCTCATCATTTATGGATTTATGGAATTAACGAAAATTGTTTTTTGGAATTTATTTTTTTGGCGATTTCTAAAAGTAATTGTTAAATTTTAAATAGTTAAAAGTAATACCTTATCAATTGATCAATGACATAAGCATCCCATGTAAAATATTTCATAAGAATCGGTTAAGCCGCTTTTGAGTGAAATCCGGACATACAAACAGAAAGACGGACAAAAAAATATTTAAGGGCATATTAATATAGTATGCCTAACGAGAAATTTAGACAAAAAATTAATTGTACAGACAGAACTACAGATTTATTAATTTAGATTAAATAAAATTAGCTTTTCGTATAGGACGGTTAACATTTAAAATTATTTTAAATGAGTATTCTCAATGCTTATACCGGTCAAATGCCGTAAGGTGATGTTCAGGTGAGGGGAGGTTTTTATTTAGTGGCTGTTTTTCATACACCAAATATAATACGCGGGCGAAGTCGCGGGCACAGCTGGTACCAAATAATGAACATTCTATTAATTTTATTATTTCTGTTACATTTTGTTCAATTATACCTAAAGGTAATATACAATTTTGAAATTCCCTAAGTATTTTCTATAGGGTTTAGGATGATGTGGTGCTAGACGAATAATGTTTATTCCATATGGCTGAGTATGTTTTCTATTACCCTTTGCTGAATATCTATCTTTTTAAGATTAGAATTTAGCTTTTTAATATTTTCATAATTGTGGTACGAGGTATGACGCTTTATCAGTACAACTACAGGTTAGGTGACGAACTTGACATTTTTATTATCGACTGTAACCTTAGAACAAAGCGATAAAAACACGTATTGATCGAAAGATGACTGCCGCGTTCACCTTTATTACAAACTAGTGGCCCGCCCCGGCTTCGCACGGGTATCTAACAAAAATTTCAAAATTGAAAATTATAATAGGTACACATGAATAAACCCTTCTAATAGCGTCAGGTTACTAAAAAAGAAAATTATAAAGAAAGTTTGAATATTATTATTTTAATTAGAATGACTTTTTTGTTATTTTTTTTTCTAATTTTTGTAAAAAGATCTATATACGAAACAAAAGCCATTCAATTTATTGAGTCAGAGCTTCAGAGCTTTGCTGCTTTTTAACGTCAATTCATGTGGTGGCAGTCCAGAACGGTTTAGAAAATTTAAAAATTTCTGTGGGTAATGGACTGCCTCTTCGATATTAGTTACAGTGTCGATCGATTTGTAACTTTTTATTTAGCCGGGGACTTTATGAATAATCAAATTGTTTATTTCGTTCACCGTATCATTCCTAGGTGTCACTATTGCCCTAGAACACTGCCAACGAAAGTCCTTTTCGTAAAAATTTTCAATATCAGGGTTATACTACATCTATTAAAATGTCTAAATTATGGACTATTTGGCCTAGAGACTCATCCAAAAGGATATCACGATTTCTGCTTAAATTTGGAGTAGCAAGCTGCTTAATAGGTCACTTTGAGATCTCCGTCAACGGTTTTTAAGTACTCGAATGAGGTTGGACCGCGAACGTGATGTAGCAACATCGTAAGATAAAAACACTCTGATTGAGAAGGATGTACTCCGTAGACTCTTCCTAAAGCGGCATAACTTTTTTATGCCTGGATAGCCAACTACGTCCACACCACGTCTCTTTCTTGTAAATTTATTATTGGCCCATGTATAGTATTGCGGGACTTCGTGGCATAGAAGTGTCTTTGCGAATTTATCTTCATTACAGAACTCAAAGAAAGCCAGCAAAATAGTTTTACGTGAGTTTTGGCGTTGTGGGTTTTACCCTATTACATGGGACCTAAAAATATACTCGGCGAACTGTGGGTGTATAGCCGTTTCTGCGGTAAAATAAACTCTTTGGCCATTTTCTAAGTGGACAGCTAACGCAAGACTGAAGGATGCCGCTCGTGGATCGGAAATTCGAATATTCGCCAGACAGCTTCGGATGTACTTATGTACCAGCCATTCACGTAGTTTTCATTGGGGTTTATGACGTTAAAAGTAGCGTGGTCAGATTCGTTATATATTTGCAAATGTATTTGGTGGCTTGAACTGTGTGGCCAGTACTCCACATTTATGTGAGCGTTAAACGTCCTACACCATAGTGGAGAATAAGGAACAATCCATCTATTAACTATATTGAACCTACTTACTCTGATATTTAGCTTAGCGCACTGTCATCTATTTTCGGCGTCAAGACGATGAATGATAAACTGGATATATCCGACCTCTCTGGTTTGGGTATCGTTGACGAAACGTCGAGGGTACTTTTTTGTACAGATACCGTTTTTCATACATGGCGCTGTTAAATTATGCTCTCCACATGGTCCGTGCACCATATTTTTTGTTAAGATATCGTACAATATCGGATCGTTTTGTCAATGAAAATTTTAAAATAAAAGAACACTTCTTGTGGCATAACCATAATAGTTAGATATATACTGTCGCGGCACTTTTTGTAAATAATGATGTGTTCTGCAAAGTCGTAGTACATTATTTTATTCTATCATTAATAATTTTCGCAGCGCACGCGATGTAAAGAACATTTTAGGTATTTTTTTTACACCTTTGGTTACATTATTGGAGTTTAAGTAAGGATTCCTAGTTTTTTTTGAAAATTTAATATAACCTATGTCACTCTGAGATAGTGTAGCTTCCCAACAGTGAAAGAATTTTTCAAATCGGTTCAGTAGTTTCGGAGCTTATTTAATGCAAACAAACAATCAAATCTTTCCTCTTTATAATATTATTATTATTACAAATGTACTCAGTGATGCCGCGTCACTGACATACAAATAAAAACAGCATCTTTACTAGCTCACGCACACAGAGCCGCGCGCAAAGATGAGTTGATGTCTTTATATCGTATTCTCACTTTTTATTGAACGCTCCTCGTGGATATTGTAATCGAATCAAAAACGTTTACGCTTTATTGAAACTTTCTATATACCTTCCACCACATTCTTACTTGGAGTGTTTATGTCAAAATCATGTCATCGCGACTACATGCGCGCAGTCGTTCTGCCGAGCTTTGCACCAACTCGCTGCTTCTCTAAGTCGTGCATGGCGACGGCGCGGCGGCGAGGCTGCAGAGTATCGGTAGAGAATTAAGTCCATCCGAGGCGCTAGGCGGCGTAACTGAATGAAGCCTATGGCACTGTTATCAGATGACCGTCTCGCTCCCCCCCAACAATTACCTACCAAACTAAAAATAGAAATAAAAACATAGCAAGAAATGGTTGACAACAGAAATGCAAAGATACATAAGGGACCTACAGGCGGACGAACTTTTTATTCAAATTTCGAAAGGACTTTTAGATATTTGATTTGGAGGTCTCCTGGCACACATAATTATATTCATATTTTATTAAAATTACTAAAATTTTCACTAATCCTACATCATTGAAGTAAATTAATGTGCCTTGAAAATAGTGTGTTTCATAATTTAAACGTTGTAATTTGTATGTTAATTTCCTATACGTGTCCTTTTCAGGGTCTTGAGATTTCTAACTGTATTATATGTGTATTGTAATTCTTAAAGAAATAAATTATTTTTAAAATTGGCAACCTTACGCTGTCGCCTCCGTGTCGCCGCGCCGCGCCGCGCCGCACTCGCATCTGGGCTAAGGCCGCGCAAAGTGCATTTTTAACACTCATACAGGACCAGTATTTAAGTCAAGCTGGGCACGGATTTGAATTTTTACATTCCAAACGCTTTAGGTCAAATAGCACAATGTGTCATGTGCCAACATGACAACATCATGTCCTGCTAATTATTGGATATTTTACATTAACCTTGTCTAAATACGTAGAATATAAATTTTCTTTCGAAGTTCAACTATTTAAAGCACAAGTATCTGTAATAATTCCTGTTCTTTCGGCTTGACTCTAGATAATTTTGGTCGGTATGACAGCGGCAACCAAGTATGGATTTCGATCTCTCGGTGGTCGCCGTTATGTTTGGATTGTATCGTGCTTACCATCAGGGATTGTACCTTTATTGTGCCGAGCTACTATAAAAAAACAACAACATGTACAATGTCATTCTAATAACAAAAAATTATTTCGTAATTTACAATACTATACTTTCCTTGAATTTTAAAGTTAATATGTCAGAATACTGTGTACAGTAAAAGCTCTTTATTTGCGGGGTATATGTTCCGTACCTAAATATGCCGCGAATACAGAAACCGTGAGTATGAATGGTAGAGTTATATGGGATTATAGGGGATACGTTCCTAGATGACAAAATAAAAAACAAGTAAGTATATAAAAAAATAATTTAATTGAAGTTTTTGACCATATTGATTAATTATTATCTTCAGGTTTAGGCACAATGGTTTAAAGAATTTGTAATTTTTTCTTTCTTGGCAGTTTTTGAAAGCTCCTTTAATTCAGACTGATATTTAGCAGTGGCATAGCAATTTGCTTCTTAAAAATAAGTTTTCGCTCCATAGACGGATCAATTTTCATAAAGAAATCACAAAGCTCATTTGCCATTCTTAAACCTTCACTAAGATTTTTCAAATTAAATATCACTTTTCCCATGCTTGTTGCAGGCTCTTCTTCAATAGGCTGGAATTTTTAAATCTTCATGTTGCGATTCAAGTAACTTTTGAATGTCACTTACTTGATTCTATCTATTCGAGCCCATCACGTCCTATTCCATTCGCAATTTCAGCTATGTTTGCAGTCTAAGCAATCAATGTACCGATTGGATCCGCGAATAAAGAAATCTTTAGCAGCGAATATAGGAATTAGATCGCATTTTTTTAATACGCGTATAGTGAAAACGTGAATGAAGGAAGCACGAATAAGCAGCTTTTACTGTACTAGTATATTTTCTGAATAGGTAATATTAATACTATAAACGTGTGTTAGAGAAAATGATAGTTCCTGCCATGATAATCGCACGCAAAAAATTATTTTCGCTGCAAATAAACGATTTACTCAGGAATTTTTTTATTTATTTTATAAATGCTTAAAATTAAGATATTATATATATGTATAATATTTATGTAAAAAAAATCGTCTATTTTTTAAAAACTTGGTATTTTTTTATAACACTTTCATTAGTTTTACTGTGTCTAAAATTATTTTCTGATTTAACGTCGAATAAATATGTAATTTTTCTTTATTTCGCTGCATTTCTTAATAAAATTGAACATGAAATATTGTTTATTTTTGCTGAAATTTAATTGGATTGAACAAACAAGGAATGAAATATGACAAAAAGTTCACGTTACGATTGGTTTTTGAATGAACGTATTTTTGGTACTCAACTACTACGAGCTATAAAAAAAAAGTGTTAAAAAAACTGTGTCAGCTCCGCCGCGTGACAGGAGTTTACTCTTTAAGTACGATTCTGTATACACGTGTATAGTGATATCAAAGTGAAAGGTGTACAAGGTACGTTTCGCTGAAAAATATAATGCTTTTGAGTTAACGCATGTATTAATTTCATACCATCACGAAGGGTTAGGCAGAGGTGTACTAATGTACACCCACAGTTCGCCGAGTATGTTTTTAGGTCCCATGTAATAGGGGGCGAGCATATTGCCATTAATCGGGCACGAAACCAAACTCCGAGCTGCTTCTGAGAATTTAATAGGAAAAACCCAGTAACACTTTGCTCGACCTGGGATTCGAACCCAGGACTTCGCTCATAGTAGGCGCGTTTATGACCACCAAGCTTACGAGGCAGTATTAATTTTACTCCTCATAAAATGTCCATACCGAAGGTCTTTTATGAAAATTGATTCATAAGGAGTAAACTCCAAAACTATTATTAAAAGATATTGATAAACCCGATCGAGTTTGTTACCGGCTCTTGTCGAAGACTAGAATGCTTTTCGAACCGATGGGTGTGAGTATACTGTACTGTTTACATTATTCATAAGTGCCTTAGAAGAATCTACATTGAAACAATATTTTTGATTTTGATTTAGAAACAATAAAACTAAAGTGTAAGACCGTTTATTAAATGTTTATTCAGCATCTTAGGAATTAGGTCGTAAATGATTTTTTATATATGTATATAAAAAAAGTTTATTTATTTTAGAAAAAAACTATCGGATTTAGTTTTTTTTGGAAGCTATGAAACTATGTAGCAACTTTTTACTTTCATCAAATCATTCATAGTTTTGCTAAAAAATAACCAATCTTGAATAACTCTGATCTTGTGTTGATGTGACACCCGTAGTCGTATGACTGAATGATCTGCCGCTTCCGCCACGTCCACATGTCATGTCGCATACCCTGCCTGCATGCTATTACCGCGATGCGCGCGGCCCGTGCGACGCGCCACATCGACGCCACACCGCGTCACGTTCTAAAGCTATGTAGATCATTTGCCTGATGGTTTGTTTTAAAGTCCGGTGAAGCTGTGAAAGCCGTCAGAGGCTTCAGGGCCCCTAAGGCTAACAGTATAGTCAGTTATAAAAAAAGATAGTTTGTTTGGGTCTCCACAGAATTAAATGTGTTAATAATACGATAACCTTTCGTTACTGTTCCCATCCGTCACAAGCTTCACTTGTTATCTATTTCTGTCGCAGATGTTTACCGTGATGTCTGCTGATTGGCATGAAGCTTGCATGCTATGTAGAGTTCCTGAATTAATATATCTTAGGAACTGTATACAATGAGAATAATAGTTTGTAACTTAATACACTTTAAATATTGTATAAAGTTAGATATTTTATTAAGCATCTTTTAATGCATAATGTTATTTAATAACGTTTTTATATTTCTTTTCTTTTTAATATTGTCACATAAGGATATAATTTATTTTATGTTTACTTTTTGTAATTATAATATAGTAAGTATTATGATTAACGTTTACAATATAACAGAGAAACCAGTACATATAATATTTTTCGTGACTAGTTTGTAATATTAGTGGAGATTGTGATATATAATTAAATCTATCTTTACCGTTGTTCTTATTTAGAAATAATTCTGTAAATATAATTTATCCATAAATAACGACAAAATTACCAGAAATAATAATAAGTGTGAATAGTCTCACAGACCTCTGTACTATAAAGCTTCTTGTAAGTAAAGAAATAACAATTAATTATTTATACGATGAGCGAAATTTGAGTTATTGTAATAATGCTGTTTTATGCAATGTGCGTTATTACAATAACTCAAATTAAAGACATTACGTGATTAATCGACTGTTTTAAACAAAACTTATCTACTAAGAGTCACCTTTGTATTTTAAAACTAAAATATGCCGATTAAAAATAATATATATTGGTATATTAATAATGGAAATTTTTATTCGGTAGAATGAAATACGATTACAATATATTGTGGGTAGTGTAGTAACTTGATAACAGTTGATGTCTTCAACATTTTTATGAATCTTTGCATATCATCAATGAATTAGTAAAAATATTCTTATTAGTTATAATTAATAACCAAGAGGATTTTTATTTTGTTTGAATGGGTTCATTGGGTTTCACTTATTTTTATTTATTACAATAATTCTACTTCAGTAATTTTGCTCATTATAGAATGTAAACACCTAACTAACAACTATCATGTTAGTTGAACAGTTGTTAATAGATGGAGTTTAACTACATCTTAGTTGAATATATTTTCACTAGAAATGTCTCTAACAGAAAACATATCTACCTTATAAAAGATGTTTTTAAATTCCTGTTTAACGAAAACATTATTTTTAAAGTATTTTTCGTCAATTGCAGTGAACTGAAGCTTTAAGTAATGTTTGAATCAATAATTTAGACGAAGAATTAATAAAAGTCGAAATATTTTAAAATTAACAATTAATTTTAGTTAATTGGAAACATTATATAGTAAAGATTTTGTAAACGCATTATGTATTAAAAAAACATGCTAATGTTCCTCGTTTTTATTTAACCTGTTTTAAAAATCAATATAACATATACATGACATTATAACATATATATAACATCAATATGTACAAATAATTTACATTTGCAAGTTCTGCGACCTAATGTTACTGCATCCGCTGCCCTGGTTATGGATAAATGGGTCAGAGCCGCCCCGCCCACATTGCCGCATCGTTGTTTGGGTCCCGTTTATTGATCAAACGGCGACTAACCAGGGGAGTAGAATTGTGTGCGCACGCAACACGGTTCGAAGATTGTGCATAAAGTATACTCTGCAGCACTTTGCTCTGGGTTCTTTCCAATTTTTACATTTTTATTTGTTTATAATGTACTAACGCTTTTCCCGCGGCTTCGCTCGTATCATTGTTGAGTTATGTCCTATATTTTTTACTATGTAACTGAATTGCTAAATACCAATTTTCATAGACCAATCATCAAAAATTTCTTACCTACAGTGTAAAAGGATAAAACATACGATTTTAATTTGATAAGGATGATAGAAGGCATACCTAATCTGTGAATAAAAATTAACTTTGTGTTTTACATCTTTATTAAAAAATACAAGCGCTAATATATCTTTAGTCATATGATGTCTTATTTATATATTCTATATCAGTAATAAAATGTACAATATAATTGGCATCATATTCGAAACTTGCATAGCCGGTTCATACGTAGTGTTACGTAAACAAATGTAGGTTAACTGTGTTCTACCAGTTTTGCAGCATACACTACCTGCCCCAATCCAAGTAGGCCACGGCTACTAGTGTGCCGCTCGTGATTACTGTGTCATACTCCCGTTATCTATACAATAACATTTGTATAGTACAGACTATGAGATATAAAAATTCATCTTTGTATGGTGTTTCGTCAGAATAGGTAGTGTATTCAGCTATTAGCCAATATTTGTCACATATAAAAGTTTTAATTGTTTAGATTTATTTATAGTGTATTTGAAACTGTTTTATAGCTGGGTACATTTTGAGTGTATTAAACATAAATAGACGCTTAATTACATATAAGTTTGACTTATTTGTGTGCTTAATAAGTATTATGATAGCTTGTAAGTCCTTTACAGCATGGCTGAATTAGAAATTGAACCGCTGACAAATAGGTTAAAGCAATGTTTCTTATTACTGATTACACATGTTTTAATATAATTTTTAAAGTGCTTCCAAGAAAAACCATGTAACTTTAAATTCATATTTACATTTTACGTGGCTTTGGCTTATTCCAAAGGCGTGCATATGACGTTACCATGAGTAACCAAATCCACAAATAAGTTTTCCGAAGTAGGTAGGTGGTATTTATATTGGCAAATATTTATTGAAGCACAGGAATTGTTGCGAGTTCGTATAATTCGTACACATACATGTAAGCTAGATCTATAGTTGAATTGGTATATTGACTAAATATATGAACATTCCACTGATTTATCACTGATAATTTGTATTTTCCAATGATACCTATATAAAAAAAAAATTAAGAACCAAAGCGAAGTCAGCATTTCAAAATTATTATTATAACATGGCGGTATATATTGATTGTATTTATGGATACGTAGCCTATGCACCTTGCACACGTTCAGACCTTTGTTATACTCTGATAACTACATTCAAAACGTAGAAAACTGTATAAAATACGCTCAATTGTTGAAGTGACTTGCGCGACACCTATTGTACGTTGATGGTACTATTTCAGAAACATCCACACGAAATGTGAAATAGCGAATAAAGACTGTGCAAACTTTCAAGTCAATCAGATGAACGAGATGCTCTAACGCATTGAATAAGAACACGCAAACATTAATTTTTGTACATAACAAAAAATAATAATAATTTTACTCTTAGTGAGGCATGCAATAATTAATAATAATAATAATAATAAATATTGATTTTGTAAAATTTCCTCTAGCAATAAAGCATATATACACGTTCTAACGTTGCTTTTACTAACCTATGGTTGTAATTGTAACCAGGGATGTATTGAGGATCAGACAATGAACTTCTTTAAAACATTGCATCGATATCAAATAAACTTTGAATATTAACTGTCTATATTATAAATTATTATAGCTACGAACATGTACTTACTGTATTTTGTATACATCGGAACCAACCTATATTTTTTATTGAAATATCTGGGGGATGGTATTGCCCCCGTCAAGTTGAGTGCAAGGCACGGCCGCAGTCGCCGCCGTACCGTCTTTCCTGGAAGCATTTCGGCGTATTTTCACGCCTTTGTGTAGCAGCACTGGGTTATTGTAGAAAGCTGACATTCTGTTTACTAAGAGTACTTATGGAACCTTACAATGTCAAGTTTTTTAAGTTTATAGCTTCATCCATTTAAAAGTTATAGGGATGCAAAATTACGAAAATTCAACACTGACTGGTTTATGATCATCAAAATAGAACTAGTACTTCCCCAGTACCTAAAGAGCTGAAACTTGGTACAGAGATAAGGTTTAATACCCACATAAAGGAAAAACTATCAAAACTTGTATTTTCGAAGATTTGACCCTGACGTGAAACCTAAGAGCCCAGTCAAACTATTAGAGATATCGAAATGCCGCCCTAGTAAAACGTATTTAATAATCTGATGAGCGTTTTCTGATGGTACATAAAAATCGTAAATTTGGAGTACTTGTTGTGGAACCCTAAGAGCTCCGCCAAACTATAAGAACTATCGAACTGCCTTAGTAAAAGTTATTCAATCTGATGAGCGTTTTCTAATGGTCCATAAAAATTTAAGATCTAGAGTAACTGATGAAAGTTGAAAAGTTGAAAGTTGATTTCATCAGAGCGAATTGACAATTTCTTATGTTTTTACTCTTTATTGCAGTTTTCTTTAATCCAACAAGAGACTTCTCAAGATTAATTATAAACATATTTCTCGCAACGACTCAGGTCAAATCCAATTCTTCGAGTTCGATCGTGATCGTGATACGTAGACTTTGCGTGAAACTTAATCGTAGAACGTAAGTAGGTCGGTGGCTGGAGGTTGCGCGCGCAGGCTCCTTGCGCGTTTTACCGCCACGCGCGCCACTACGTCATTATTGATCGGACACGTGGCCTGGTCCGTAAGTGACGTAGCGCCCGTCGCAGCCGATAGTATCCCTCCTCCTCTACAAACGCCCCCTGTCGCGCCATATTTCTCCCTGGCCACCCTCACCTTCACCCTGTTGTCTCTAGCATTGTGCATTTAAATGTATCTTTTTTTTTCAGATATGATTTATTTCTTTTTTCATGAATAGTAATTTATGTATGTTTGTTTACTTCTGCCAACGTTTGAATTTTTTGTGTAACATCTCTTTCGAGTATAAATGAATTTATTTTTCGTACCCTTTAAGAAAAAGCGTTATGTTTATATTAGGATAGATAATATCAATTATATAATCACTTTACAATACACTAAAACTACTTGTTTCTTGTAATCAATTCAATCAAAATATGTTTTGAAACTTCAACTTGATTTGGCGCACAAACAATCGTTGCCAACCATTTTATCCGACTTCAAAAAAAGGAGAAGGTTATCAATTCGGTTGTTTTTTTTTTTAATGTTTGGTACCATATAACCTCGACATTTACAAACCGATTTAAAATATTATTTTTTGTTGGAAAGGCGATATTTTCAGATGGGTCCCATTTTAATTTCATTGGCATTGATCCTTGGATTTCGGAGATACATTTGAAAACTCTTCATAATCGAATGGAAAATGTATAGTGATCTATATATTGGTAGGTTTATCATAATCCAAGACTAGGTGTACCTAACTAAGGACGTTCTGTACTAACTTGAACTGCGAAGACACAACGGAACTCTTTAATAACAAACAGCACGAATGTGGAATGTTCCTCCTTTCCCTTCTTTTGCATTTTCTACCGTTTGTGTAATGGGTTGTGTTCCGAGGAACTGTTCGGTATGGTACCAGCGGCTACTTTCCACCAACGCACCGCTCGCCATCGGTAGGGAGATCATCTTCACACTATGGAAACTAAATGGTTGCGGACAGTCCGGTTTCAGAGGAATATTTTTACGCGTACACTACTTTTGTGGAATAAATTCCCTAGCGCTGATGTTCTCACAGGGGACTAGAGTATGGAGTTCTTCAAAAAGGGGGTAAATAGGTTTTCAAAGGACCGGCAACGCGCATGTGATACATGTGTGTAAGCGTCCATAGGCTGCGGTGACTGCTTACCATCAGGCGGACCGCATGCTTGTTTGCCACAATCTTGGTATGAAAAAGGTAGGTAGAGGTAGGGCACAGGGAAATTTCTTTGGAGATTTGTCTCTACTTGGGACAGTCCGACTAGTGGAATACCGTACAAAAAGATCGCAGCCAAATAACCTAGTGTTGTGTTCTTGCGGTCAGTAGGGTTTCCTGAGCTCTTTGGGGTAGCGGGGTCAAGGACGACAACGCGCTAGTGATACCTATATGCATCAATAGGCTACGGTATCCGCTTACCATCAGGCGGGCTATATGCTTGTTTGCCACCTTTGTTGTATAAAAAAGGCACTCGAACTCTGTAATAAAACAATGTAACCTTGCCGTGTTTGGGGTTCATGGAATTGTCATGAGATGCACTCTACTGACAAGTGATTTTAATGATAATAGATTAAATAACTCGAAAGTCGTGTATTGTGTGTGCACTTGATTGTCAGTATATAGATTTTAAAGCCCCGTTACTTCCGTTAACTATCTATCGTCGTGTGGTCGATGTGTTAATTTGTTGGCGTCCAAATCTGACAACATTAAGGCTTCCAAGATTTGACACACCAGTTACTATCTTTTAGCCTGAGGCCAATTGTTTTTTTCATCAAATTTTACGTAAACGGCTTCCGGTAGCTCCTCACCCTCCAGTTGACTTCTTCTTAAGACCGGCCATTTTTTTTTATTATGCCCATAGCTTCTTCATAGGACCTTCAGGGTCAGAAATCTTAACATCACTCGGGATTTTACGCCCATTTTTATCAATGATAGAAAAGCACCAGATTTATTGACGTCTTTAGGAATTACGTTATCTGATATTTTGCTGCCATTATATGCTGCGCGTTTAAAAGATCTACCCAATGGCGGCGCTAGACCAATTGTAGACGTCGGCGACATCCGCATTGCGAGGTCCCTTTCATTTCCCAGTCAGAAAGAAAACGATAAATTGAGACTGGTGCTAATTGCTAATGCTTAAATGCTAATAAAAGGTTGTTTATCCCCTCTTTGACTGGATGTGCATTATTTACAGCTGGCTACTGTACTACTCAAGCGTACGGAAATATATACAAAATAGCGGTGTGCCCGCGGCTCCGCACGTGTTTGATATTCGCAGTAATTATTTACATTTATTGACAGCTCATACAGCCTATCAATTTAGGAATGACTTCTCGTATATAATTATCATCAAAATTGTTTTAGGAAAGAGGAATTATCAAAAATGTATTTTTGCCATATTACTGTAATGATTGTTGACGATTCTTCTAGCCTATCAATTATGAAATCACATATGCATCCCATCCCGTCTACGAAATGTTGTCAGACGCGGATCATAGTGAATTAATTTTTAATTATAAAAATATTTTTGACAACCTTTATAGCTTATCAGTCATGGAATTGACATATTTCCTTTGTACAATATTTCGTGAGAGAATAAAAATTATTTTCTTTAGCATTTCAAAAACTATTACTGATATTGTTTATAGCCTATCAATTTTAAAATGACGTATGCTTCTGGTGCACAAAATTTCTTCAAAATCGTTTGTGAATTAATACAAATTTATTATTTTGTAAAAAAAAAATTACAATTTCTAAAAGTGTTTTTACAGTTATTAATGTTATTATAGCCTGCCGATCATTGAATGCTTTTACTTCCCGTGTACAAAATTTTATGAAAATCGGTTAAGACCTAACGTAATTTTTGTTTTTTTTTTACTTCTAAAAGTAATATTGAAATTTCTTATAGCCTATCAATTGACCAGTGACATAATATGCTTCCCATGTACAAAATTTCATGAGAATCGGTCAAATCGTTTTAGAGTTAAATCTGAACATACAAACAGACCGACACAAATTTTTTAATACCATATTCGTGATCAATTTCCTTCAAAATATAGTATATCTACAGGGAAAATTGGAAAAAATACTACATGTATTAATTAACTTAAAGAATAACACTTTTAATAACACTGTTTAGTTGCGAGGCCGTCTCAGCCGCCACTCGATCTACCCATATTCATTTTCAATCATAGAGCAACACGGGCCACCGGTTCGATTATCCAACTAACTTACTCCAAAAGTAAGAATAATTGTATATTGTCATAATAAAGTATGTGGCAGACGAATAGTTCTTAGGGATAACAAATTGAGTTAAAAAAGGATATTTATAAGTAAATTAAAGTAAATAAATAACGTAATTATTTTTCACTTTTTAGTGCATTTTTTCAGAGTAAGACTAGTTAGTATTTTGGAGTCGATTTTATTTTTGTGAAAAAAGTTTATATAGTTGAATATTCCACTCCCAAGCCTTTTTACTAGCTTTTATTTAAGTGTATGGGTCAAATCTTGCAACTGCCAATTTCATATGTAAGGACCTAATATTAAAAAAAAAACGTAGGTATATAACCGGCAGCGATTGTTAACTTGAATAAACATTGAAATAACTACACTCGAATAACGTTTTACTAATTATCATCATCATTACTTAAGACTTGCTAAGAGTGCCTGCCACGTGTCGCTTTGTACCTTTTAGGTCTGTATTTATATTTTACTGTTTTACAGCACGTACTCTCCGTTAATAAAAACAGCCGCCACTTATGTTCCGGCACCCACGGACATCCGGTGCAAACGCCGGCCGCGCAATATTTTTATTGATCCCGACGATCACATCGAAAATTCGAATAAATATTACACATCCGTCTCTCCAAACAGAGCGTGCCAGCGCCCACGCCCGCGAAACCACCGTTCTCTCCGCAGAGGGCGGGCGGTCAATTTCGCTCCAGCACACCCGTCACGTCCACCCTCTCTAGCGGTAACCCAAGCCTAGGTCCGTTCCTCGGTGTGAAACCCTTGGGTCAGGCAACCGCCCGCGCGATACAAGTGACACTGTACGTGCATCACTTAGCTACCTACATACAACACTACACACGTATGAACATACACACGTGCACACCACACAGGTACATAGGTTCTGTGAGGGACCTTTTTTTTTCTTTTTTTACGCTAGTTAGTTAGCGCTAGTTAGTGTAGAAACATTCCGATTATTGAATACACATACGCACGGTTCCTTCCTTCCTCCCAGGAGGAAGGGAACGTGCCTATGTGTATATTTAGTTAGCTCGAATCGTAGGTGTAGGGATTCGAATAGATCGCGACCTATTTGCGAACGCGACGACCGCCCGAGCCGAGGTCCGGCCACTTTGGCACCCTCGTGCGAGTCGTCCACAAAACTTTCGCGGCTGAGTGCCCTCTGCGCTCGCCCCCAAGTCCGGTGAAGCTGTAAAAGCCGCAGCGGCTTTAGGGCCCCTAAGGCTAACAGTGTAGTCAGTTCTAAAAAAAAAAAAAAAAAAAAAAAAAAAAAACAGCACGTACTCAATTCTAACACAATATCTCGTATGTTCTGTAGACGACATAAACACAGCAGACTACAAGTATATTACGAGTAGATAATTTACAATAATTAAACAAATAAATATCATGAGGTGAAGAGTATTTATGAGGTTTTCTCAGGATTACAGTATAGGATTCTTCAAAATAGGAGTAAATAGGTTATGTGTCGGCGACTCGCATGTGATGCAAGCGTCAATAGACTGCGGTGACCGCTTACCATCAGGCGGACCGTATGCTTGTTTGCCAGTATCCTAAGTAAAAGTGTCATCTCATGACCAACAATTATTATTATCTGTAAAATCATAGAATTGTAATTAATATTATCAGGTTTTAAATGTAAGTTATTTGTTCTACTAAATACCTAGAAACGATAAAGTGACAAGATTCTTCAGCGATTACCGGTTATTTTTAGTATGCGTAAATGATTGACGTCATAATAATTGTGCGTATTTCTGTTTTACCTTCATTTGTTCTCGTTACATACCGTAACAGCAACTACGTTTGCGTGTTATTGGATGTAAACCGAATGATCGCTGAACACGACAAACCAAAATAAAAACATAGATGGGTTTATCACTATGTATATGGAGCTGGCGATTCCTACCAACCCGCTATATTACTTGTACTATTAGTTGAAAACTATTATTCTAATGTATGCACAATTTCTAATTCATTATTAACAATTCTTAAAGCCTTTCAATTATAAGTATGATGTATGTTTCCCGTTTACAAAATTTGATTAGAATCGGTCGAGAATTGATGAAAATTAAACTTTTTGAATTACTTTTTTTTAATTCTAGAAGTAATATTGACAATTCTTATAGCCCATTAATTATGTAAATAGTTAGACTTCCTGTGTATAAAATTTCATCAAAATCGGTTAAGAATTAATGAAATTTAAATTTTTTTTTAAATTAGTTTTGTACGATTCCCAAAACTGTTATTGAAAATTCTTATTACTTATCATTCATGGAATGACTTATACTTCCCGTGTACACAGTTAAAATAACGAAAATGTTATTTCTGTTGATTATTTTTTTAATTATCTAAAAGTAATATTGAAATTTCTCACACCCTATCAATTGACCGATTATATAATAATCCCGTGCACAAAATCTCATAAGAATTGGTCAAGCCGTTTTTGAGTTAAAACAGACAGACAAACGGACAAAAAAGGCATATTCGTGACTGATCACGAATCGTTCATATAATATGCGCATCGGAAAATTTTGAAAAAATATTAAAAGTACAGTTAGGACTACAGATTTTTAAAATTTAAATAGCTAATAGCTATATTTATATAATACCAAAAACAAACCAAAATAAAATCATAGATGGGTTTATCACTATGTGTATTGTGGTCACAAACCCTACCACCCTACTATATTACTGCATATGCACCGGCTGATTTCGGAAACCGACATACCAAAAGAAAATCATTGATGGGTTTATCACTGTTTGTATGCCAATATGAATCCAACACATTAACCGACCCAAAAAAACTTCAATAATAATTAAAATCATACCTTATTGTACCAGCCTGCGGGAAGGTTTTTTGAAAAACGTGGAACCCCTTTTATTCTTTTTTTACCAAAAGCATAAATATGAATTTTTAATATCCCTAATTTGAGACATGATGGGTTCTTCATACAAACTTTCACCCAAGTTTTTTTTTCACCACACGTGGAATAACACAATGAAATAATTCGCTTGTAGCAAAATTGTATAATCTAGATAATTTACAATAGGTTGGAATATATAAACTTCCGCGAGCCGCGGTTGACAGCGTCATAAAATAAAACAGTAATTATGCCGTACTGCGTAGTTAACCAGTTTAAAAACACTTCAGCCAATCTTATAAAGAATACTGGACTATCATTTAATAGGTAATTATTAGAATTACAACACATTTCTTATTGAGTATAACAATGTCAATAAATCAATAAACCACATTGACAGCGATGTTATTTCATAATTACTTAAATCAACAAACCGGTTGGTATGGCAGCCGATATCATTTCATCATTATCGCGCATACGCATTTGTTGTTCCCATATTTTGTTCATAGAATCTTTCATCTCCTATTTTCAACCCTGAGAGTTTTATTTTCGGTACAAAAAGTACCCTATGTCCTTTCCCAAGGTCCAATCTATCTCTATACCAAAATTCATCAAAATTGGTTCAGCGGTCTAGGCGTGAAAACGTAACAGACAGAAAGACAGAGTTAATTTCGCATTTATAATATTAGTATGGATATACACCGGCTGATCTCGGAACACGACAAACTAAAAGAAAAGCATAGATGAGTTGCATAATAAACGCTTGAGGAGCTGCGGGTATTGCTAGTATTAACGAAATCTATGCTTTTGCGCGATTCCCATTTGGATGGAAGTATGCAATAATGTAAGACACGTTTGTAAAAAGAAAAGTTGAAATGATTACCCATTTTCCATGGCTATTGTTAAAAATCACTCTATACTACAATAAACATTATTAATCATAAAATAACAAACTGGCATGAATAATGTAGGGACAAAACCAGAACGCACACACGAACACATTATTTTTCAAAATGCTTGCTGCAAATCTTTGAATATTTTTTATAATTATATAAATTAATAAATATTTAATAATTAATAATATGTATAATATATATGAATTAATTAATTAATTATAATAGTCCATTATTTTGAGAAAATCTAAAAAATGACAAAGATTAAAAACTCTTTTGTGGGAATAAGCACAAACTCCTTTCGATAGACTGTTATCGACATATGTCGAAATTCAGATTAAAATTCGCAAATATTCACGTATTTGATAACATTTTATTTTTTATTCTTATATTTTCGGAGAATTAATGTGATGAAATACGCTGTTTTCTCAATTTATTTATGAATAGAACTTTTATGAACTTTCTAAAACAATTTACTTTGTGAGCAAAACATTTTAATCGGCCTTACATGTGATATGGATATTTTGTAGATTTTCTTTATGGATGAGTTACAAAAAGGCAAACTGCACAGGTAACGATAACTGTAATACGTTTACCAAACACTAAATTATCTTGTAAAACCTAATATTTTACGAAAATAAGCGATATTTATTTTCGTCACGATTTACATATGACATATGCCTTACTATGCTCTTTCTCTGTCGTGTAGCCAATTTATATTATACGACATCTATGAACTAATATATTATGATTAGGGATCCGCAAAAAGTATCGATACCTGAGTAATATCGATACTTTAGGTTCGATACCTAGTATTTTTTGTACTCAATACTTTTGTCTCTAAAATGGTAATATCAGCTTTTGTATGGTTAGTTTAAAGTGCATAGTTACATAGTAAGTTCTGTTCGTCGAAGTGCACTTATACAGTATATATACGTAAGTTTATACCAATAGTCAGCGAATATTTAATATAAAACAATAAACAGTAAATTCAGTGTGATCAGATGCAGTGTAATTTTGTATGGTGTGAGAAGTTTGTTGTAATTATTTATTCTTGTGTTAAATATCCTTAATGTTTAGATACATACGCTTAAAATATATATAATAATATTATCATTATTGATAATGAAAAGTTTCAATTAAATAAATATCGTCACGCAAAAAGGGTTCGATCAGAGGCCTAGTTGCGAAAACCAGTCCGCTCACCTAGTACCAAGTAAATAAATATCTAAATTGATTTTCTTTTCAATACATATGTTATAATAACGTTGAAAATTATGAAACAAGTACACTGATTTACCGCGTTTTTTATGCTACGGCTATGTGACGTGATTATAGAAATATCCTTAAAATGATAATTTAATTAAGTTTTTATTATGTTTATAGCAAAGTCACGATGACACTAACAATAAAAATATTTTTAAATATAATGAAAAATTCTTCGTCATGCATTTAAATTACAATTTTGCTAATTATACTCTCTATCACATATATAACAATTATATTATAAAAATATCCTAACTGATTTAATAAAGTTGATTGTTTACTCAAAGTATTTAATAAAGTCTATTTACTATTACTAAGAGGAAAATTTAACATCATTGTTACCTAACTTGATACATTAACATAACAATAACTGTTTTTTCCATATAAATATTGTCGTAGCAAATTTCCCCAAACATGTGAACATAACGTACACAATAAAAACAATCATAAAGCATTAATCCGATAGTAAAATATTTGTTTACCATGTTCTCTATGGATTTTTAAAGACCAAAAGGAAGTACTATAATTATTAATCAATAAGTTAGCATTGTTTATCTATTTTTACCATATTATTATTAATATTTCAATATCGTATATATATTTATTTAAATAAATCTCAATTCGAGCGCAAGACACGGCCGTACCATACTTTTCTCGAAGCGACTTCACTTTTGACCCCCTTGTAACTTCGTTGTTTATAAGGCAAGAAGTTAGAAACATTAGAGATCAAAAGGACATACTATAAACTGGCTATATTGCCAATATACCTAATAATTATACCTATAGTTTAGGAATTATCGCTAGTCAAAGTTTTTTAATTTTGTCACTGACACACTCATCAATCCTCAAAATTCTAAGGTACATTTACAGTCTTACAAACTTAAACTTTTGAATTTTAGTTAGCGTTTAACCAATTAAGGAAGGAAAAAATGAAAAATCCCGGAATGTTATTATTTATTAAATAAAAGAATAATGATTATTAAAAATTACGGTCAACTAACACGTCGCGCTTGTACGCATGTTTGGTTTACGCGGTTGGAGCGGGCAGCACTTGGCGATGCTGGTTTGCGGAACTGCGGGCGGCGGGAGTCCATCCACCAAAGCAAGTATGCTGAAAACGATCACCTAAGGTTCTGTACCCGAACTTAAAGCAGCTGCCGCTTTGTATAGTGGGATTTAAGAAAATTCGTAGCAGGCGGACAAGATATAACCTGAGAAAAAAAGTAGAATCACCTACAAAAAGAAATGAGATCCCATCAAAACCATAAAATGTTTAAAAAATGCCAAGTTTCGCAACGTAGTTCTTTCACTAAAAAAGTTGTAAAATGTCATGTACAACCAAATCAGTTATTTTAGTTAGTGTATATGGAAGCACCTATTCAACAACTTTGTTATAAATTGTTACCTAATCAATTACCTATCAACATTTATAGTGACCGTATCCATATTAGACACCTTTATGTCTACAAAACATCCGCAAGTAGTGTTGATTCGAGTGGCTCTGAATTTCAGTGTTATCATACTACTTAGCGATGGACGTTTGTGGAACGTGTTTACGCCAAAACATTTGAAGTTATACAAATACGTCAATGGAGGAGAGGTAATGATTGTCTTGCATTTGTACAAAACAATAGAGATGATATTCAAATGTTGTGAATGTATCCGGTTGGAGCTGTGGGTTGGAGTCAGTCATCAATCAAGACTTAATATGTACCTTTGGCTTGAACAGACTAGACTTCGCGTTGCGGCGGTATGTGTTATATTATAAAACTAGCTGTGCCCGCGTCTGCACTCACGTGGTCTACAGAATGCTGTCAATCGGGCACACCCGCGAATCGTACTATCGGCGCTCCCGGTTATTTTAAAGATAAAAATGCTTATTGTGCGTGATGCTTAGAAGATAGATATAGGCTCTCGCTGACTTTTCTGTGGATATTTTTAATATCTACAATTACGTAATACATTAATTTGAAATATGTCTTATGGTTTACTCAGCGTAAGCCATTTAAACGCCCGTATTGATTCACCATGACCAGTTCTCATTTATTTCCGTGAAACCCTAATCCTTTTTCTAAAATAAAAGTAACCTAAGATACTCCTTATACAATCAGTTATCTGCCAGTGAAAGTCCCGTCCAAATCGGACCAAGCGTTTTGAAGATTACCCAGAACAAACAGACATACAATTTTTTTTTATTGTTGTTTTTTTACCCTATATATTTTCATATAAGCATTTTGTAAATATATTTATTTTGATATTACAAACAGACACTTCAATCTTATTATATAGCATAGATATAATATACATTATTTAAGCTACATTGCGAGACACCAGGGTAATGTTACGATGAGACTGACATGCGAATTGCATAAAATCCTCTAAATGTGTAACTGGTCTTAAGACATGGACATTCTTTAATTTCTGAACAGACGAATGATTTTTTTTGGTGTAGTATTCTATCTGACCGGTGCTGTCGCTTCCGTGCCAGTTTGGTGTCAAAAAAGATGTTTACGCGACGCTGCCTTAATCATGTTTTGTAGATAATCACTTGATACGGCACGATAAGGAAAGCGAGGAAGACGAAGACCAAGATGAAGCTTTTTCCAACAAGTGAAACATAAAGTGGGAGTCGTGTCATATCAAGAGGTCAAAAGAAAGGCAGACGTTAGGGAACAGTGGCAACTGTTCCTCCGACAAGCCCTGAGCTCTTATATTTAAAAAGAAGAAGATAGTCAAATGCCAATGTAGATCCAAGTAATCTCTTACTCGATTGATCAATAGAAAACACTCGAGAACCATCTACGTATTTGAATAATTAACTACATACATACATACTTTCTTTTCCTATTAAAATTTAAAAAATACATCCTACAGACGTTTTTTTAATGTTAGTACATGATTGTTTTAGGTCTGATGCTTTTGTATAATGTTTTATTAGAACATAAAGATGTTTCCGCTTAATAATAGTACGTTATTGGATCACGATCTACGGTACAGAACTCGTGACAAGATGTTCAAGGAATTACGTGGCTAGTGTCTACGTAACCTTATTACGGACCGAGATTATTGTTACAAATCACACTTGCACAGACTATTTTTAGAATTTTCAAGTGCTGAATAACCTGCAAGCTTAAACTTAGATATTGATTGGTAAAAAAATAATTTAAATTATTAAAATGTGCATATCATATTCCCATACATAGAAATTAAGTACATTTCTAAATATAAATATAATATTTTGTAAAAATAACGACTTCTTCTAAATCAATTATACCATTTCCATTTCTTTATTTTCTCGATGACAGCTCGTGTGAAAACTTGAACGATTGTCTTTTTTACATTATGTATGCATTATTTTATAAAAATATGACGTTTACACACGTTCAAGGTTATACCAGAGTCGGAGAAACTGATAGGGATGGAGCTATATCGGTAAACGTAACACGATAACAGACCCGTTTTTTTTATAAAAAATGTAAGAAACTAAACTACTGCCGAATACTTTTGTACGAATTTATTAACTAATATTATATTTCAATACAAGATGTTACACGTATTAATTCTTGATTGATAATGCTAACTTCTTCAAAATTTTCGAAGCTGTTGTAAAATAAGTAGGTATAGGTAGTAGGTACTCGACAATGAAACGAAATAATTATAACGACAGGTAATCTTTATTTATTTATTTTAATCAAAATCTGATGAATCATCACTGTCACTCGATGAGCTCTCCCCAACATTTCGATATCATTACTTATTTGGTCACAACACTACAACTATCAAATTAGAACTGTCATCGAGAAAATAAAGAAATGGAAATAGTATACCTAATATCAAAAATAAACTTGTTTGTATTTGTTTCAAGTCTTCAATTGAAATTGTTCCTGTTTTAGTTAGCAGGTACTTAAATATATAACTTTATACAACTTTTATATAACTTTTTTTTAATATGACTTTTGATATTTCGTATATGCTTCTTTAAGGTAAGCACTAACCACTATATTTATCTGGTGATGTTAACCATAAAATCACTGCTGACATCATAAACACTTCAGTACGGTTTATTGATCGTCGATTCTTCAACGTGTCGTTGTATAAAGGGCAAACGTTCTTGGTGTAGAATATATGCAAAACAAGGGTGGGCGTATTGGGGGTGGAAATATAGGTAGAATGGCAACTAGGTGGCTCGAAGGTGGGCCAGAGAACCTACGCGCCAATATTACGTAATCTATAGCTATACTTAACTTACCCGTAAGGTCACCTGTCTGGGTCATGGTATGAACGTTTTTATTATAAAAAACTAGCTGCTTGCTAGTGCTCGAAACTTTGTTCTGGTGTAAATCTTTTACGGAATTGAAATAAACTTCCAAGCATCATATAATATCAATAGTTTTACACCATAGGTTATATTGTATTATGTCCTTACACATGAAATTAGCGTTTTTCTATGGAAAAAGTAAAATGAACAAAATATTATGAAATTAGAAATTATACATTCAATCAATCGAAGTATGTACCATTATTATCTATGCACTTTCGCCATTTTATAGGTAGTTCTTTGATTCCATTGCTAGAAAATTGTGAGAGCGAGAATCAATAAAATCTTTAAAAGCGGTTTGGGCAGCCTCATCGGAACTGAATTTTTTTCCTTACAAGAAATTCCGAAAAAAGTGGTAGTCTGTTGGAGCAAGGTTCGGGGAGTATGGTGGGTGTCGGAGACATTCGAACTGCAGTTTCGTTAATTTAGCGACTGTCTGTCGTGAACTATGGGGTCTAGCGTTGTTCTGAACCAGCAGTTAGCAAGAGAGATTAGTCATAATATGGGGACGTTTTACGCATGTATGTATTTACGAACTTTTACATATACAGTAATTAAGCTCTTTATTCGCGGAGTACATGTTTCGTAAATATGCCGCGAATATGGATTGGTAATTTATATGGGATTATAGGGGATACGTTTCCAGCTAACAAAATAAAAAACAAGTATATAAAAATGAATTTAATAGAAGTTGTTGACCATATTGATTAATTATTATCTTCAGGTTTAGGCAATGGTTTAAAGAATTTTGTATTTTTATCTTGCTTGGCAGTTTTTAAAAGCTCCTTCAATTCAGACTGCTATTCAGCAGTGGCATTAGCAATTTGCCTCTTAAAAATAAGACTTTGTTCCATAGACGGATCAATTTTCATAAAGAAATCACAAAGCTCATTTGCCATTCTTATTAAATCCTATTTTTCAAATGAAATGTCACGTTTTTGTAACGAATGGAAAGATGGAAAAATATAACATGCAAAGCGGCTCTTACTAAAGGACGGAACGTCTAATGTGGCCGCATTTAAAAATATACTTTATGTATTGAGTAATAAGGTTGATTTCATTATGTTTGTTAACATTCTCAAAAAAGCCGACCGCGGCGAAGGCGGCTTGTCTCAAAGGCGGAACCAATACAACGGCGATATCATTTAACAACATACTTTAGCCATACTTGTAATAATGTCGATTTTACTTTTTTATTAGTCCATTGGACGACGCCTTTAGAAATTATATTCAGTTGGATACCTACATATTGGAATCCTTTTTATCAATGTGTATGTGCCGATTAGATCCGCGAATAAAAAAATCTTTAGCTGCGAATATAGGGGTCGCATTTTTTAATCCGCGAATAGTGAAAACGCGAATGAAGGAAGCGCGAATAAGGAGCTTTTACTAAAAGTTGAAGAGTGTTGACGTACAATGTATAACAATTTACTTTAACGAAGTTACTTATCGCGGGATGGGAGGCGATGAGGCGGGGCGAGAGACCAACGCCGCGGGAGATTGCGGCGTACAGGTTAGAACTTCGCCAAAATCCCATGGTGAAAGCGAGGGACTTGTGACCTAGTCACACTAGCTCAGGCGTGGCGACCGTGGAAGCCATCACGCCAATTCTGGCTAGATAGCTCCGGAGACGACATGGCACCCTTACTTTCCGGCTGACGCAGCTACTCTCGGGGCATGGCTGTTTCGGGAGTTACCTGTGTCGCATAGGCCGGGAGATCGCTCCTGGGTGCCATCATTCTGGCTGCGCAGTTGATACTGCGCAGCACACACTAGCCGTCTGTCCCGCACGGGACTTGTCGCGCCGCGATGTTGTCGCGACAATAGGCACCGTTCTCTTGCTCCCGGCCGTGGTTCTGTCTATGCCGGTGGAGCCGGTGGAACTCCGTCTGCTCGTTTTGCGAGCAAGTCATGCTTGCGAAAGAGGAGGCGGAGAGGGAGAGAGAGCGTAACACCTTGCTCCCCTCCCGCGGTCAACGAGCCACGCGCCGGAGACCGCGTGATGATCTCCGGCCGCCTTAAATGGGTCTGCAAGTGGCGGGCTTGGGCATGTCTGTCACCGCCTAAATGCAGGCCTGAGATGAAGGAGGCGCACTGGTGTTCGTGCGCCCTCCGAGGCTCGTTGGAGGTGCCTATTGTCTCCGACCGCGACGGGGCCCCGTGGTAGGGCCACACCTGCCTGGTCGAACAGGTGACATGTGCAAGGAGTTCCTGCTCCCTGGCCATCAGGTGCGAGAAGGACACCGTGGGGTTTTAGTCGATAAGAGTCAGACATACCCCTCCCTTGAGCGGCCCGGCTCGGGAGGCGGATCCAATGCAGGATTTCCATACGTTAAAAAAAAGGAAACTTACGTGGCGATACAACCGGCGCAGCTCAGGGTACCGCCATACGATCAAACGCACCGCTGCTCCACGCTGGGTTGGCGACGGTGTTATCATGTTAAAAAAAAAAATTAGGGAAACTAAAACAATACCCATGTTAATTTTAAATCGCAATAACATTTTTATTTTCATAATAAATGAAATATTGATTTTTTTTTGGTAATGTCATTGGGGTACCTATGTACCCTTTCGGGATTCGACGAGATTTTCAATACATATTTAATATATAGAATTTTCAAAACTATGACAGACGTGAAATTGACCCAGCTGTGTTATGACCATTTTTGTACATTTAATTCTGAATGTACTGATTAAGTAAATAATTTGTTTATATTTTTATAATAACAATAATCAAAAAATAAAATGTTTATTTTCATAACTTTATAAATGAGAACTAAAAAAGAATAAGTTTATATAAAAATTCTAAATCAGCAGGACCGAACCATCTACTACAAGTCTGGTCATCACTTCGTTACTACCATACGTCCCACGACTGACAACACTTCTCAATTTTTTTTTACCTTTATAATTAGATTTATAACAACGGAACACAATAATAATAAAATTTCAAACAATTACCACAGCCGTGGTTGCGTGCGAGTTACGTTTCTTTTGCGAAATCGCTGTTTATTAATAAGCAATCATAATACCCTTCAGGGGTCACGTTTTTGCCTTGCGATATTAATAATTACTCGCTGAAAATAACAAGTCAACAAATTCTCACAACTCGCTATGAATAAACAAGCAACAATGTGTTTGCGAATAACCGTTTTGATTTCAAACAACAAGCATTATTACAAAGAAGCCATAACATGTTTATGTCGTTTCCTATGACGTCAATTGATAAAGATAAAAATGTATATTTTTCTATAGAAATTATTTAACAAACGATATCGTGCTGATTCTTATCTAATGTTTATTGTTTGTGATGATAACGAAAACTAGTTTACAATAAATATGTAATAGGTAGTTAAATTTCGGGAGCACTGCCGAGGGTTTTTAAAAAGTCTAAGACAAGACTGATTCTCAAGAAGCTTTATTAAGAATGCTTTTATTTGTTACAAATGTCTCTTTTATAAACTCTTATTCTATAAACACAAAGTGGGGCTGTTTACTATGAAATAATGAGAAATATGTCGCAATACATTCAGTCAAAACACCAGGTGTCTATCAGTAGTTTGCAGACATAATATGGGTTAAAAACGTAACATCAGCATTTCTAACGTATGTACCAATTAACAAGACGTAATAAGAGAGGGTACAGACTGCATAACTCCTCCCCCCTCAAGTTCGAAATTATCAGAGGGATGATTATCACTATGATTATTTCGATAGCAATAATTTTTACAAAAACTGAGCTTATATACTAAGAATACAAGAATTAATAGAAATATAATCACATATAACAATAAAGTTCCGGCACTAACACTTTTTACATTAATAATTCTTTCACTTGATGTTTTTAGTTCACTTTCACTGATTTTTAAAAGATTATTTAAATGTTGAAGATTTATTAATTCACTGTTATCCAAATTGATGGGTTCACGTTGCAATTGTTGCTCAGTAATTGTTATTTCGGGAAGATTAATAATCGGTAATTTTGACATCTTCAAATTACTCGTAGTAATATGGTGAGCTTTTAGCGTAATTTCACCAATTTTAACATCGCAATGGTCATCTAGGACGAGGAAGTATGTCCCTTCTATATTTTCTTTCGTTATTTCGTCGTTACAAATTTTTGATAATATATTCTCAGCGTTACTATGAAGAATCCATCTCTCTTTTCCAATTGGTTGTATCTTAATGGTCTTGATTTCAACTGGTACTGGATGACAAGAACTCGTATTCGAAGAAAATTGAATTAATGCTGTTATGCAAGTGTCTTCTGAAGTTGTTCGAGAATCATCCTCGTGACACAGGAACATTTCGTCGTGAAGTTCATTACAAGGTAAAGTGAGCGAGACAAATTTAGACCCTTTTACTAATAGGTAAGGAAATTTAGGAATAATGATGGTGGTATGATTAGAAGGATTGGTCATAGGTATTGGAATTGCTCTGTAGTATGTATAAATTTCATCTCTAATTATTGGTATATCTAAAATGAATGTTATTTGACTTCCTTTTGTATAAGCTTTAAGCTCTATACATTGCTCTATTTTAACTAAATTGTCATAACTTACTGGATACACAAGTTTGTAGAATTTCTCTATCTTTTTTAACAATTCTAATAATTCATTTGAGTTTATAAGAGATTGGTGTAATATTTTTAATTTACTGAATGCCAGAGAAGTTTCAATTTCATTCAACCGAATGTAGAGTAGTTGAAAATTATGGAAAAATAAAGTATAAACATTAATAAAATTATGGGTAGTTATATCAATATTAGTTTGATTTATTAATTTTTTTATTTCTCGTAACTCTTTATCTATTCGAATGAAATTGTCCTTCGTGAAATTTGTTATCTTTATCATTGATTCAGAAATATCTGATATTAAGGTTACCTTTTTAATGAGTGTATTTTGGCGTGTCGTTAGAGAATCAATCATATTTTCATATCTTAAAGCATCATTATGATCTAAGTTACCAGTTATAAGCTTAATAATAGATCCAAGAGGATTGAGAAGTCCACGTTTAATTCTAGTTGATGGAGATAACTGTTCTAATTTTTGAATACTAATATTCATTACATAATTCGTTTGAAGCTTTACATTAAAAAGTTGAACATTAGATGTTTCATTATCAAAATGTGTTTTTAAATATTGATTAAATTTAGTATATCTTTTTATATTGAATTCTAAATCCTCACGTATCAGACTTAAATCTAAAATCTTAATTATTGTCCACTTATCATAACTTACACTAGCTTGACCTTGTTTCACAAGGACTATACCGGGATTTTTATCGATTCTGTGAAGTTGAAGGGCGTGAATCCTGATGATCAGAGCCAGGAGCCCGAGGAGGTACCTGCGAAGGTCGTTTTATATCCTTAATAGGCACGTTTGTTTTTCGAGTTTTCATTTTTACAGGACAGATATTTCTGTCAATTTTACCATATACTTGTGCTTTTTGATAACGCGGTTTATCTTTACTTCGCCTTGTATTAACACCTTTTACAAATATAGTGTCCTCTTCTTGAATATCAAATGATGTTTCACCACCACGTTTTGTTTTAATCTTTTCTTTATTTTCAATTACTTTGTCTGTTAAATATTTATAAAGATATTTCGTTCGTTTCATATGATCGTTTACTAATTGTTGCGTATATTGTTTGTTAAAGTTTACTTCAAAAGTACTATTAGAATCAGTGTGTCCAAAAACTACTTCAAATGGTGTAAGACCAGTCGTTGAGTGAATGGTTTGATTGTATGACATAATTGCATAAGTCATAACGTTAGCCGCGTCAGTTATTTTATGTTCATATTTAGCGATACGATATATTTCTAAAATAGTTGAATGGAATCTTTCAATTAAACCCATAGAATTAGGATTATGTGGAGTGCTTATGTGTAATTCTATTTTATAAAATTGTAATGTTTCTTTTAAAAGTGTATTGTTGAATTCAGTACCAGAATCAGCACTGATCTTATTTGGTACGCCATAAAATGAGAAAAATTTAATTAAGGCACGAACTACTTCAGGTGTAGAGCGATTGGATATTTCAAAAGCCTGACCTAGTTTACTGAAAGCATCTATTATGGTAAGGAAGTAGCTTCCTTCTATAGAGAATATATCTATAAATATTTCAGCAAAAGGTTTTGTTTGAGTTTGCGTTAACATTAATTCTGGTTTTAAAGGTTTGCGATCATATTTTAGAGTTTTACAAGTTTCACAAGAATTGATTACAGAAGCGACTGTTATATCCATATTTGTCCAAAAATAATTACGCTTTAATTTCATAAGAGTTTCTTTGATTCCACGGTGACTTGTTTTACCTTGATGATAAGCAAGTATAGTGGCACGTTGCTCTTTTTCATCACCTAAGTATATAACTCTTTTAGTACATTCATATATTTTGACGGTATCTTTTTTAAATAGTTTTATCACGGCATTTGTAAATTGTTTACGGTGAATTTCGCTCTCAAAGTAAAAGAAATATTTAATTTTAGGTTTTATATATTCTAAAAGAAATTTCTTAACAAGGTTAGTGTTGTTTACAGGTAAATGTACTTCCAAAATTTTTTGTTTTTCATGTGATAAGTCTTTTATTGATAATTGGTTTCTGTTCCAAGTAAAAATAAGGATTTGATTAGGTTTTGTGTCGATGGCTTCTTCAATAATGGGAATACCATTCGTATCAATATCTTCAGCAGAATGTATGGTTTCCGGTAATGAACAGGCAGTAATAGTACTGGATGAAGGAGAACGAATTGGGTGAGTTAAAGTCTTATCGGAATCTGAAGGAATAGTTAACGTTTCTGATGAGTCTGAAATTAGTATTGGACTCTCAGATCGTTCAGTGTCACTCACGTTTACTCGTAAGGACATATCGTCCTTTAATATATTTAATTTAATTCGTGATAGAGCATCAGCATTACTATTTTGTTTACCGTTCTTGTATATTATGTCAAAATCGAACTCAGCTAGTCTCAATTTCCATCTAGTAAGTTTACTATTAGGTTCTTTCAGTGAATTTAACCATGCTAAAGGTCTGTGGTCAGTAAATATTGTGAATTTGCGTCCATACAGGTAAGGACGGAAGTGTTTTACTGCCCAAACGATGGCTAACAGTTCCTTTTCTATTGTACTGTAACGTGTTTCTGCATCATTAAGAGTACGACTTGCATATGCGATAGGTTTTTCATTTCCAACTGATCCTTGTGAAAGGACAGCGCCTAAAGCGTAGTTTGACGCGTCTGTTGTTAAAATGAAGGGTTTAGAAAAATCAGGAAACTGTAATATAGGAGCATTCACAAGTAGCTCTTTACATTTTTGAAAAGCTTGAACATATGATTCATTAATTTCAATTTTATTTTTCTTTTTCAAACACGATGTAAGGGGTTGTGTAATTTTTGAAAAATCCTTTATGAATTTTCGGTAGTAGCCTATCAGGCCAAGAAAACTTTTAATTTCAGTGGATGTTCTGGGGAGTGGGAAGGCAAGTACTGCCCTGATTTTATCATCATTTGGTTGTAAACCATGCTTCGTAATTTTGTGTCCTAAGTAGAGTACATCTTTTTTAAAAAACTCACATTTATCGAGAGTTACTTTAAGATTGGTTTGTTTGAGACGATCGAACACCTTTCTTAGCTTCTCTACATGTTCTTGTATACTACTAGAATAAATGATGATGTCATCTAAATATACTAAGCAATGTATACCTTGCAACCCACGTAACACGTTATCCATTGCGCGTTGAAATGTTGCAGGTGCTGTTTTAAGTCCAAATGGCATCCGTGTAAATTCAAAATGTCCCATTGGTGTAGTGAATGCAGTTTTGGGTCTATCTTGTTCATCAACTTCAATTTGGTGGTACCCACTTGCTAAATCCAATGTACTGAAGTAAGTAGATTTCCCTAACTTGTCGAATAAATCATTAATATTTGGTAAAGGATACTTATCATCAGTAGTAATATCATTTATACGTCGATAGTCTACAACCATTCTAAATTTCTGTTCACCGGAGGCGTCCATTTTTTTTGGAACTAGGTGTACGGGTGCACTCCATGGTGAAAACGATTCTTGTATAACATTATCTTTTAGTAATTTTTCAACTTGTTTCTGTATTTCATCGTTTTGCGATGGTGGAAGTCGGTATTGCCGTATGAAAATTGGATCTTCATTTTTAGTCCGGATTCGATGTTTTACTTGATTAGAAAATGTAAGAGGCAGTTTATCACAATAGAATATATCCCTGTATTCAAAACAAAGTTTTTCTATTGCTTCTCGTTCTTCTTGATTAGCATGATCTAATCGGAGTTTCGATAAATTTTGTGTAAGTAATTCATCAATCTCAAAATCATTTAATTGTTGCCCGGTTGATAAATTTATTTTGCAAGTATTATTATTAAGGCTGGTTATATTCAATGGTTCGTTAAAAGTTAAAGTCACACTATCTTGCGAAGCATTCTGCATGACTGTTGTTGCAAATGAATCTTTGCAAGTAACTATAGCGCTAGGCATACGTACTTCATTTCCAAAATTTTTAAAATTAATTATTGCTTCACCATTAATTAAATTTGTAGGCACCTTAACACGGGTTTCAGTGCGTGGTTCTAGCGTTATTTCCCACGGGGGACTATAAATTATTGGAATTTCTGTATTTTGTGTCCGTAAAATTAAATTTTTCATGTCTATAGTCGCGTTCAATATTTTTAATAAGTTAGAACCTATTAATCCGTCATATCTTCCATCTACATTATATATATAAAATTTATGATTCATCGGACTTTTAAAACTTTCCAATAAAGGTATATCTATAACTTCGTCATGTAGGCTACGTCCATGTGTACTAATAACTTCAAAAGGATCAATATATTTATAATCTGAAAAATATTCATCAGCTTTAGCGGGACTAATAAAACTTCTGGTACTTCCGGTATCAATCATTAAACGAGCATCAATTTCAGGAATATAAATATGCGGTAGTTTATTTATGCCGTCATAATTTAAGTGTACTATTTCTGGGGGTCGCTCTTGGAGGCTTTTATAGGAAAATTTACGCATTCATTTTCAGCTTCTTCAGTTTCAACAGGTTCTATGTTTTCATGATAATCGTCATAAGCAGTTTGTTGATTATCGTCAATGAAATAATGATTTTCATATTCTGTATAATCAGGTTGATAGTCTTGGTATTCAATTTCAGGGTCGTTCATTTCTAAAGACTCTATCATATTTTGTCTAATAGGACGAGCTGTGCGCATTGACACATCGCTTGCCTGAAATTGAGGTGGATTACGTTGAGGTTGATTTTGTGGTGGTATACCAAATTTAAATTGTTGATTTGGCATGTTGAAATTAGGTCGGTTTTGTGTATTGTTAAATTGTGGTTTGAACCCTTGTTGATTAGGAATACCGAATTTAAAATTATTATTTCCAAAATTTGGTTTATATCCTTGTTGGTTTAGGTTAGGTCTGAATTGTACATTTTGATTTGGAATACCGAATTTAAAATTATTATTATACGGTTTAAAATTATTTTGTGTTTGGTATGGAATTCCGAATTTAAAATTTTGTTGTCCGGAATTAAATGTATTTGGCACAAATGCAGGTTGAGGTTTGAAATTGTTATTAAAATTATTTGTTAAAGTAGGCGTGAAAAATTGTTGAACTGGTTTAATATTAGATTTATTTTTATTTTTAGAATTGTACTGATATTGAAAATTGACCTCCTCCATGACAACACTTAGTGCGTTTTCTAAAACGGTACAACCTTTAAGTCGCACAATTCGAATTAAATCCTCTGGTAAATTATATAAAAATACATTCAAGCACATATTATTATAGATAATCATTTTAGCGGCTTTGAGGCCTTCATCAGTTAATAAATTGACCTTGGAGAAGAGGGTGCAGCGTGTTTGTTGTATCCTGTTACAAAATTGCGTATATGTTTCACCAACTTTAATTTTTAAATTTTCCAACTCAATTGCCACACACTCTTCCGATCTAGGATCACCAAAATGTTGAATCAAAACAGCTCTTAATTGTTCCCAAGTTGTTATGTCTTCTCTTTCACTTAGTAGAGCAGCGGCTTTACCACATAATCTACTAGTTATAGCATGAAACACATATGTAGTTTGAACAACATTGTTTGATCCGCTAAAATTTCTGATTATATATTCACTTTTTTTAATAAATAAATTTAAAGTATTTTGATCACCATCGTACTTGGGAATTAAACTTAAAAGTTCTTTTGATACTAATTGAATTGTTGATTCATTGTTGCGTTGCATTTTGAATTGTATTTATTTAATTAAACACACACAAAGTAAAATTCACAAAATTAAAATTCACAAAATAATATTTTCAAAATAAAATTCACAAAATAAATCTTATAACAAAATTATCAAAATCAAAATTCTCAAAATTAAAATTATCGAAATTAAAATTATCAAATTAAAATTCTCAAAATTAATATTTATTATTAATATTTCTCAATATCTTATAATCTATGAAGTCAAATAACTTTCGACGATTTTTATTCGAAAATTATGAAAAATAATTTTCAACGATGTTTGTTTGAAAATTATAAAAATTTGTTAAATAATTTTCAACGATTTTTGTTTGAAAATTATAACAATGTCCAACGAAAAATACAACCACAGAAAATAACAAGGACGAGACAAGGATTGTAAAAATGGTCACTTACAGTCTGCTCGTTCCCATGTCTTGCCGTATAGCTGCTTTCGCTTTTAGGACAGGATCTCTCGGAAATAGATGTGGAACCCGACGTTAACTTATTTATTGGTTCGTAGATACTCAAAATCTGCACATGAGACCGATTTGTAAGACTCGAACACAGACTTTTATTGTTGATTGAGTATCCTACCGACTGCGCCAGTTAAATTTCGGGAGCACTGCCGAGGGTTTTTAAAAAGTCTAAGACAAGACTGATTCTCAAGAAGCTTTATTAAGAATGCTTTTATTTGTTACAAATGTCTCTTTTATAAACTCTTATTCTATAAACACAAAGTGGGGCTGTTTACTATGAAATAATGAGAAATATGTCGCAATACATTCAGTCAAAACACCAGGTGTCTATCAGTAGTTTGCAGACATAATATGGGTTAAAAACGTAACATCAGCATTTCTAACGTATGTACCAATTAACAAGACGTAATAAGAGAGGGTACAGACTGCATAACTAGGTATATTATGGTGGGCCAAAAACATTTTTTTCTATGATAATATTGTTGAGAATGAAGGAAAGTAAATTCTTTTAAAGTTTGAGCTCTTAATATTAAGAACTGTCTCATTGCAATTTTCCATTTCACACAAATAGTATGAGATATTTATAGTAAAGTTTGGAATTTTATATAACTCTATAAAGAATTAGCGTATTAATTAGGGTTGCCACCTTTTTTTGGAAAAAAATAGTATATTCTCAAAAAAGGTGCAAAAAATATAGTACTTTGAGAAATAAAATAAATAAATAATACACATTTATTTTTAATCATTAATTAACTGCATAACATAAGTAACTGCCCAAAAAAGGAGTGAAATTTTTTCAGGTTTCATGTATGTGAATTTGTTTATTCCACTATAATTTTTGAATACTTGAACAGATTTGGATATTTAGGGTGTCGTTAGAATTCTTGCATTATCCCGAGCACTGGCTTTTTGGAAAATTAAATATGTTAGCAGTATGGCGTCATTTTTTCAATTTCTATTTAATTTTTACAATATGGTTATAATATTTTAAAAAAAGAAACCAGAAAAATAAAAAGAATGCAGTCAAAGAAGAATAATATGAAGAATTGCCAAAACCTAACTAAAAAGTAAACAATAAGTTGTATTAGTTAATCTGTTTAAACAAAGCGAGAGATCACTTGTTTACTTGTCGCTGACTAAACAGGTAAATAAAATTGTCATTGTAGCCGAGGGACCTCTTGATTGAAAAGTATTCTCGACAGGCCGTTAGATTAAAAAGGTTGCATAGAACGGTCCCCCGACAGCAATGACAAATGTATACTATATCTGTTTAGTCAGCGACAAGTAATCATTCGCTTTGTATATACAGATTTTAAATACGTATATATAATATAATTTAAATTTTTTGGAATCGCTTAGGTGGCAAACAACCTTACGACTCGTTTGATGGTAAGAGGCTACCGTAGCCTATGAACGCTTGAAAATCCATAGGTATCACTAACGCGTTGCCGACTTTGGACCCTCTCACCCCAAGGGGCAATGGAAAGCCTCCTACTCACCGCAGAAACACAAGGTTATTTGGCAGCGCAATCTACTGCAGGATGGAGCTATTCCTCCAGTCGGACTGCTACAAGTAGACAGAAATATCCAAAGTAATTTCTCTGTGCCGTATACCTCTCTAAATATATTTAATATAACTGTGTTTCCATTTTTCAGCAGTATTTTTATATTCAAACACCTGTTCTTTGCTTTGTTGTTGTGCAAATTGTTGACGTTGATAATGTTTAATTTATTAACTAAATTTAATTTTCATATTTAAATTCAGAAATTGGCATTACTTAATTAGTTGCGTTAAAATCAAACAATTTATTTAAGTACGTATATTATATTAAGCTTTTCTCAATAAATAACAACAGGTTCCTATTAATCCTACTTGAAAGTTCGGGAGATTTTTCTTTTAATTTATTCATTTTAATGTTTGTGTCATATCCAAAGAAGTGATCTATTTTGGGTTGCTTTAATTAGTACTTTAATTTTTCTTATAATATTGTAGACATCTAAAATGATGATGTTATTTCCTTCTAGAAACTTCAAACAAAACGAAAATAAATTTCAATGATAATTTGCGCTTTTGTTTAATTTAACAAAAGAATATAAAATAAACACGACAGTTTCATTAGCGTTGAAAATATAGTACAATTGACTAAAATATAGTACGATACTATATAATATAGTACGGGTGTTTTTTTTTTTAGATCTGACTACACTGTTAGCCTTAGGCGCCCTTAAGCCGCTGCGGCTTAACAGCTTCACCGGACTTGGAGCTAGTACGGGTGGCAACCTTAGCATTAACATATCAAGACACACGGCAGTGTGTCAGCCAAGTTCGGAAGGATAAGGGTGTATATGTGTGTGCCAGTGTGTATATTTACACGAACCATTTTGATCTAATATCGACCCCTTTCTATGTTAAAAACTATCCGACCTACACACTTGAAATTTTGTTTGTTGAATAAACCTCCCTTGATCACTTGCAATCCCAAATTTCACGAATAAACCTGTAATATATAATACTTAAAACCTATATTAAAACAGTTTTTGAGCTATTAGGGTCTGAAAAGTAGCATTTTTATCACTTATTCACTGACTAATAACTCACTTATCAAAAACCTAGACCACTTGTAGGTGACTTAGAAACTTGAAACTTTGTATCAACGTAGATCATTAAGAATATACAAAGGACAAAAGAAAAAAATAATTTTAAACGAAATAATACTCATAAAACGGCATTTTCACCTTCTGACTAATTGACGGCGCTGTGCTAAGTTCGATGATCCAGCGTTGTTTTCCGATTTATACATATGGGCATTAGAATATGGACGGTTTAATAATAATTGAATCAAAAATCAAAACATTTCATAAAAGTACAATTATTAATTGTTTTTAAACAAAATAATACTCATAATTAACATTAACTACAATAGTGTTTCCATCCTCTCACCAATAGTGGCGCTGTGCAGCTTTTTTAAAAGTAATGATATCTCAACAAAAACAAATGTGAAAAGGTGCCAAATTCAGTACAAACGTTTAGGGTAGTCGTTGCCACCAATAAGAGCTGAGATCTAACGGGTACCAACTGCCAAGTTCCATAGCTCCTTTAATTATAATTAAAGGAATGTAAGTTCTTCAATTCATTTACAAAAGAATTCGTTACTTTCTTTGATATGGGATATCTAACTTGGCAAGTTTGGCGGTTAAACCACCAGGCTGCTTGCTGTAGGAACTGACTTTAAAACAGGCCATATAGAATAAATAGGACAAGAAAAATTGTATTTCTCATACAAACAATTTTATACCTTTTCTACCTTTAGTTGTTGAATTTTGAGAATTTCCATCTTTAAAGATGCTTACAATAAAAAGTCAACACCTTCGCAACTTTTATTTTGAACTGACTATACTGTTAGCTTTATGGGCCCTAGAGCCTCAGACGGCTTTTAGAGCTTCCCCGTGGTTTGAGGGGCGAGTGCTTAAGGCACTCAGCCTTGAAAGCGTGCCAACATGCTCAAGGGGTCGGGAGGCCTGTCTTCCCATTGCACTGGTTCGGCGGACGGGGAGACAGCTTAGAGTGGTACCGAACTGTATCCTATTAGCGCCGGGGCCTGGTATCAATGCCGGGCCGGCCACTGGGGTGACATGGTAGAATGCCTAGGCTATCCCATGTCACCCCAGTAAGGTGGCGGATGGTACACCGTGGAGTTTTAGTAAGTAGGAGTCTAGCATAACCACTCATGCCCCCGAGCGAGTGTGTACCCATGACTCAGAGGGAACGGTGGCTTAGCGGACTTAGGCGCGAGCACGCTTGATTTCTAGGGACGGTCGTGTAGTACGCGTTGCCTCGATATCGTCATCGGTATCGGTAAAAATGTGCCTCGGACGGCGTTTTATAATCGGGGTCTCGGGGACTAGGATGTAAGTCGCGGCGGCTCTCACCAACGGGTTCGCGTGGTTCGACGCGAAATATGTGCGAATGCGGCGCAGCTATATGTTAGGATCGGACGGACAATGTCTTGTATAGTTTAAGCTTATGTCTCAGGGACATTTTGCTTGCCGAGTATAGCAAGGGATGCAAGCGGCCCAGGACCATGGCGGCCCTGTTCCGGACTATAAGGACAGGTGCATTGAAGTTACGTCTATTGTCGATATTTCCGGTTCCAGCACTTTCCACCGCACGTTGAAAACATTTTCTGATATAATTAATGATATAAGTACATTGATTTAAAAATATATATTATATAAGTCAATGAGAATAGCTAAGAATAGCTAGACTTAGTAGCAGTGGGCGGGGCTCTACGTAGCTCGTAGACCGGATGGCCGATGGGGCCAAAGAGTTCTCGAGTGGTGTCTGCGTACTGGAAGATGCAGAGTAGGCAGATCCGCTACAAGGTGGAGCATGACCTGGTAAAGGTTGCGGTGAGCCGCTAGATGCGAGCAGCACAGGACCGGTCGTTGTGGCGATCCTTGGGGGATGCCTATGTCCAGCAGCGGACGTCTTTCCGCTGAAGTTATGATGATGCTATAAGTCAATTTATAAGCCGTTTTTCTGTTTAGATTGCGGCGCTTTTATAGCAACTTTTTATTGTCCTATTTTTACCCGACTACAACGAAGCGAAAAGAAGGGTTATGATTTTCACCGTTATGTATGTATGTTCATCTGTACGAGATTTTCTTCTAATCCACATAACATAATTTGATAAATGAGATATCATTAGAAGCGTCTTGATTGTCCACAGGTTATAAAGATATATAATTTATTCAATTATTGATGATCTAATAAGTAAATAACTTATATATTTAAATTTAACACATGGATATAATCATGTTTAGAGGATAGCCGTGGTCGCATGCCAACCTTGCCCTAAGGACTGCTTACTTTAAATTATTGAAAATACTCTTTAGGGTATTATTAATAAATCTTTAATATCGACATTCAGCCTCTCAAGTATATCCTTGCTATAAACGACTATGACGGTAGACATAATTAACATAGAACATATATATAATATATGTATAACATAACATATGTACATTGTAAATAAGTAATCAAGATGGCATGTGATCGTTTTAAAAGCGGCGAACGAGAACATTTTTCTGTCAATGTTCACAGGTCTTTAGGCTATGCAGCCATTTTTTATTTGTTATCAATAAGTAAACACAATAAAATGATGTTACCCGGTTTGAGTGTTTACGTATGGTGGCATCCGCTGTAAATGTACGTACATTTAGCAAACACTAAACAAGTGTCACTTTTTCTTTTTATCTGTAGGCCATTGACCTAGTGCAAGATTGGCGAATACATTTTTTATTATTTTTAGCAAAACACCTATTCGAATTGATTCTGTGTTTTCGCTTACTCTGTTTCTTCTATATAACAGTGATATGTTTACCTTTAGTCTATACTCATTGCTATGCATGTGACATCATCATTCATGCGTGCTATTACAGCAAGCCTACATGCGGTCGGGGAGAAACAGAAAAAATACGGAAGGAACTTATCTTTGAAATTAACCAGTCCTTGCAGACAAGCTGTCCGCCTTGTTCATGATGCCGACGTTACTAAATATATCGAGCCACTTCAGCTGAACAGGAATATTGCCTTGTTGTGCATGTTCTTCCGTCTGTATCAAAGTGAGTGTTCTGAAGAGCTGTTTAATCTGGCGATGTTCACGAGCTGGCTTTCGGAGCTACAGTTTACCAAAAGATGACCTCTATTTCGGCATGAGTTAAAAAGTTTTCGATGTCTTATATTTCCCGTGCCGTGAAACTGCGGTACGATCTCCTAGCCATCCCTACGTCTTACGATGTCATACCCTTCGAGCATAACGTGAATTGGATTGCCGATCTCTTAGTGGTCGTCGTTGTGTTAGGATTGTACTGTGCTTACCATCAGGGACAGAACCGTCAGTTTCCTGAGCTACCATATAAAAAAATATCGCTGGGATTCAAAATCTTGACTTTTCCTTCTCATATATACCTATAAAAATATTGTTTGCTTTCATCCTCTAATGGGTTCGTGCATCGTTCATCCGATTAATTTCAAACATAATTCAGTTGTCGTTGGTACAAATATATGGTATACATAACATACCATCACGCCTGTATTCCCCGAAGGGTTAAGCAGAGGTGTACTATGTACACCCACAGTTCGCCGAGTATGTTTTTAGTATCTTAATTTGAGAATAGAACATATATAATACTAGCAGTGCCCGCAGTTCCGCTCGCGTGGATTACCGAATGACGTCAGTTGAGCGCACGCGTAAATAGTGCAACCCTCGCTCTCACGGTCTTACTCAGAGCGGTAGCCCTCTGTTTTTTAACCGACTTCAAAAAAAGGAGGAGGCTATCAATTCGGTTGTATTTTTATTGTAACCACATAACTCCGTCATTTATAAACAGATTAATTTATTTTTTTGTAAAACGGATATTTTCAGGTGGGTCCCATTTTAATTTCATTGGCATTGGACCTTGGATTTCGAAGATACACCTGAAAACTCTTCAAAATCGAATGGGAAATGTATAGTGATTGATATATTGGTAGTTTTATCACAATCCAAGACCAGATGTCAATGATATTTATTATAAGTAAAGACGATAATATCATTGCTAGGTTACTACCATTAACTAAGGTATTTAATTTAAATTTAAGGTTATTAATTAAGGACGTTCTGTACTAACTTGAACTGCGAAGACACAACGGAACTCTTTAATAACAAACAGCACGAATGTGGAATATTTCTCCCTTGTCTCCTTTTGCATGTTCGACCGTTTTGTAATGGGTTGTGTTCCGAGGAACTGTTCGGTATGGTACCAGCGGCTACTTTCCACCAACGCACCGCTCGCCATCGGCAGGGAGTTCATCCTCACACTTTGGAACCTAAATGGTCGCGGACAGTCTGGTTTCAGAGGAATATTTTTACACAAACGCTCCGTTTGTGGAATAAGCTCCCTAGTGCTGATGTTTTCCAGGGGACTACAGTATGGAGTTCTTCAAAAAGGGGTTGTGTGGTGTGTACAATTAATCAATTGAGTCTCTCAATAATCCTATAGTTGTAAAACGATTCTTCTCTTCTCGCCCAGTAACCATTTTTATCTACAAAATAATAATTTAAAATACTTACTAGGCTATTTGCGAACCTATTTTCTCCAATTCAGTATTCATTGTTATCCAGATAAAAATTCTCCTTAACATTATATCATTTAAATGAAGAACATAGAAGTTATTATGGATTCAAAATTGTGCGCAACCAAAGAAATCACTCGCAGCGAAACAGTTGCCGGCACTCTGCACCGCTGCTGCCACCCGCCCCGCGGCCTACCTTATAATGGGCTATGAATTGCGCGTCGTGAGCTAAGCGCCCTTTTCGTAACTATGAAGTTATGATTATGAACTGTTAGTACTAAAACGATAATCTCTAAGGGTGACCTGCGTAACATGTTTAAATGTCATTAAAGTACGACTAAACGCATTTAAGAATGTTAAAAAAAATTAACATCTTGCACAAAGAAACATTAGTTTCTAAATATGTATATTAGGTCCTTACATATGAAATTGGCGTTTTGTACGGGAGGAATATAAAGTCAATTTTTTTTTTGTAAAATAAATTTAATTAATCATAGTATGCACCGTTGTTATCTATGCACTTTTGCCATCTCATAGTGAGTTCATTAATCCCTTTACTAAAAAAAACTTTTTGAAGGCGGTTTGGACTGCCGCATCGGAGTTGAATTTTTTTCCTTGTAAAAAGTTGTCCAAATTCCGGAAAAAAATAGTAATCTGTTCGGAGCAAGGTCCGGGGAGTACGGTGGATGTCGCAGACATTCCAATTGTAGCTCATCTAACTTAGTGGTTGTTTGTTGTACAGTGTGTGGTCTTTCGTTGTCGTGAAGCAGCAGTGGCCTAGAGCGATTGACCAATCTCGGTTGTTTAGCAGCTAGTTCTTCCTTCATGGTTCGCAGTTGCTGACAATAGATATCTGCTGTAATCGTTTCGTCAGATTTTAGAAAGCTGTAGTGAACTACACCGGCGCTAGTCCATCAAACTCAAACAAGTAACTTATTCGGAGTCAATTTTCGCTAGGGCAGGATTTGGCTGGGTTTCCAGGATTCAGCCATTGCGACGAGCGCTTCCAATTATCGTACAGTATCCACTTGTCATCACAAGTAATGATTCGATTTAAAATCCCTTCATTATTGTGTCGCTTGAGCAAAGTAACACAGCAGTCGACGCGTGTATGCAAGTTCGATTCACTGCATTCATGAGGTACCCATCGTTCAAGATTTTTTTACTTTCCCGATTTGCTTAAAGTGGATTAATATAGTTTTATCACTTACCCCGAAGCCGGCAGCTGTCACTGAAGTGCTTTGTGATGGATCTGCTTCTACAATAGCCTTTAATTCTTCATTTTCAACTTTAGTCTCCGACCGTCCACAGGGTTGGTTCTGAAGGTCGAAATTTCTAGAACGAAAACGTTGAAACTAAAAACGTACCGTGCTTTCTTTTGCGACACCAGCGCCATACACATCATTAATCCTACGAGATGTCTCTGCAGCACTGGTGCTACGGTAGAACTCGTACTCGTAAATATACCGATATTTCATGTTTTCCATTGTGCGGTAATAAGCGACGCCAAAGAAAAAATAATGAGGAAAACACAAATGAATGACTGTTTTCAAAATTCAAATGTACCAGCTAAATGAATTCATAAATTTGAATTTGGAATTCTTAACCAAAAAGGAGATATTTCAGATCAAAGTGGTCAGTACGACAAAACGCTAATTTCATATGTAAGGAACTAATATATAACGAACTGTCAAAGTTAAATAGTCAAAAATGGCTATTTACGGCCACTAAACACGTTTAAATGACTCCTTATGATTAAAAAAAAAATGGGAAAAACAGAGATATCTTAAGGGCTAGATTACCAGATTACTCTCTCATATCTTCTAACTGAAGATAATGACTTTGACAGACAACAAACAATGACATCTAACTATGCACGATTAATTGTATGCCTACGTTTATAATTCATAGCGCTTTTCGGGTTATGAAACTCATCAAGATGTGAAACTAACGCAGAGATTGCTATACCGACTGGCTAATTATGTATAACTAAATCAGCGCACTGCATGTCTCGTGCTAGTAATAGTGAGCAATTGTATTTGTAATTGGTGTCTTATAACGGCTTCAACGATTTGGATAAAATTTTGTATTTAGATATTGTTTTATGTATGTTTTTTAATGTATTTCATTGTTCGAATTATATTATATATACTTATGTACACTTGTACTTCATAGGTTAAGTACTTCGCGTGTGGTGTTACCACAAAATACTGTTACTGTAATAATACATATTATGTCATGACCAAAACAAACTGACTATATTATAATATACAGTTATGTCTAGACGGGCCATGACCTCTTTAATACCGTGTACTTGATCGTAGTCGTAGAAATACAATTTAACACACAATCTAGGAGCAGGAGAAGTTGAATATTTCATTGATTTTTAGCAAAACTACAATAATCTATACTTATAATAAAAGAGTAAAGAGTCGAAATCTGTACATTTAAGATATTTGAGAAAAAGTACAACGGAGTACTGAGGGGTTTAGAATCATGGACAGAACACATTTCGATAGTTTTTGAAATTTTCGTCAGTATCTGTATGTTTATATTTACCTATTTCAAAGATGCATGTTTAAAATCACGCAAAAACTACTGGGCCGAATTTAATGGAATTTGGTATGGTTGTAGTTTATATATAGTCTTTAGGTACATTTAGGATACATTTTTACATCTATGGGCATTTGTATAGTCTATAAATTGTGTTTATGTACATATAGAAAAGTAATGTATTTATAAGTATTATATTTTGAATATACAGTTTAAGTGAAATGATACGAAATTAATCTAAATTTTCAACTTAATATTCACGAATATGGTTCGATTTTTTTGTATTTTCTGTAAGGGCTCGTATTAACAATTTAGGTTGGTCTTACTCATTTTGTAGATTTTAATATTGTTCTTTTTTTTGGAAAATTGTTAAATATTTAATTTAAATTTCTCCGATATATGTCATAGTTTCATATTTATTTTTGCGATATCGAAATTTTTATTAAATTATATTAAACAAACATACTATAATGCTTCATTGCTCACTGAATATTAAGGGTTAATAAAAATATAATCTATACAATTAATAAAATTGAATTGTCTGTTTGTAATGTTCAAATAACAGTTTTTTACTAAATGCATATGAAAGTATATACGATACCTATAAAAAATAGCCCATTTTTTAAATTTTTGTCTGTTTGTCTTTCTGTTTGTTAATCGGGTAATCTCCGAAATGGTTGGACCGATTTTGACGGGACTTTCACTAGTAGATAACTAATTTTATAGGGAGTAACTTTTATTTTAGAAAAATAATTAGGGTTCTGCACAAATTAAAATACTGGTTACGGTGAATCAATTCGGGCGTTTAAATGGATTACACCTTCGATCAGTGTATATTATTGATCGAAGGCTTACACTGAGTAAACCATAAGGCTATAGCAAATTAATGTAGAACATAATGGTAGGCATACAAATGACCTAAAAAAAAACGGGGAGAGTATACGTCTATCTTCTAAGGAACAGTCACTATAAGCATTTTTGTCTTTAAAAGAGCCGGGAGCGGGGAGCAAGATTCACGCGGTCATTCTGTAGTCCACATGAGCGATGCCACGGGCATAGCTAGTTAACAATATAAATTATTGTTTGAATAAGCTTACTGTCTATACTAGTATTATAAAGATAGAGTGCGAATTTTGTGAGTATCTTTAAATGTCCTCCACAATCTGTGGAACTGCTGTGTCTATTTGAAAAGTTCCTTTTGCGTTTTATAGCTTATTTATTGAGGAAGGTTATAGGTCAATTTAACGCTTCAATATGGAGTGGAACAATAACCATGAACATCAATTAATCTGGAAAGCTGTAGTGAAGAGAACAACGATAGGCTACATGGGTGCGTTGGCGAGGGCGGTGACGCGGTGCACGGTGGAGAGTTGGTTGAATCAATTTAACACGGGTGAAACAGTGGGGCAGACCTAGTATTTCTTTATTAGAAAGCCACATCGTCCCTGAGTGATGTAGGTTATTTTTTATTCTTATTAGATTTTATATTGTTATTAACGTGAACGAAGTCACGGGTGGTTGCTAGTATTAAATAAGACGCAATAATAAGGAAAACGCAGATCAGATTTGAATGGAAGTAAACAGTATTAATGCCTCTTCTGACATTAATACGGTTACTACGAAACGTTACTCATGCTTAAAATTAGAGTATCAAAGTTTTGCTAGGGTATGCGTTCGTGTACTTTCTGTCGTTTGTGAATATTCTTCGATTGCCTAGTCTAGAGCACTATTAATTCTCAAGTGATGTTGTTACTGATAAATATTGATGGAGGTCCTCCGGATTGACAGGACGTAATTGAAGTTTTTGACTTGAACATACTATAGACCAGTAGTTCTTAATCAGAACAAGTTAATGAGATGGATGCTGCTGTTTAGCCTCAGTGAGCAAGTTGAACTGAGGAGTAGTAATTTTTCATAATGCAAGGCGCATGTCATCGTTCACGTTTAGTCTAATACGGTTTTTCGTTTTAATTGACACCAAAGCCGAGAAACCTGACTCTCTACCTGTGCAAACGCAAAAATTGCTACAAACGGTAATAAAACAGATATAGCCTGTTTGACAAGAAGAACGTAAACTTGTCCCAAAGAACACCAAAACTCGCCAAAACTCTTTGAATGAAATTCAGCTCTTAATACTTCCTTCGATATTATGTCAATGAGATCATCTATAACAACATCGCATCACCCACCCGCCAGCGTGAGGCGTTATGAGACCGCACATGTAGAATCGAAGGATGAAAGGTTTGTCTCGTCACCTTAAAGTAATATGTCGCTTAAAACAGGTAAATAAAATAACAAGAAACAATAATGTCTATTGTTTCAAAATATAACAAGTGTCTGGTACGTCAAACGAATCAATTTGAAAAATATGACCCTTTTCGGTTTTTTGTTTCATTTTTCGTTTCACCGCTCAGCAATAACGTTCTGAAATATTAATGAGTGCACTGAATGGATGTGGACCCCTGAAACTTATTTCATGGACCCCCAAGTGGTCCATGGACCCTACTTTAAGAAACCCTGCTATAGACGTTTGAATGTACGCGGGGCGCATTAAAAATTTCTGGAATGAAAAAGAAAAAAATGCTATGAATGATCAAAAATCAATTTATTGTTTCTCAAAACAATATCCTATAGCTTCAATACACATTTTCATACGAATAAATCAAGTTTGAAAACATTTATGACACTCTTCCGTGGTGACCTTGGAAGCATGCTTGTTATTATAACCCTTCAACAGCCTATTCTAGTGTTGAAAATCGTTGACCGTGTATATAATTCCTGATTTTTAAAAATAGGGAGGAAGTCCTATGGTGTCAGATCGGTACTGTATGCTGGATGACTCATAATATATACGTTTTAAAAAGCTTTTATTTAACTTGCAATGTTTGTATGTATGTACGTACATATCTACGTTTGGTTTAAATCTTACAACTGAATTTTGAAGCAGTTATTCTCACCCGATTGAGATGCAATTTTGCATATGTATGTAAGTTCTATGACAATACAATATTATGGTACCTTGGAGCTGATCTGATGATGGAGTCATTGCGTAGGGACTGGAACTCCTTGATGGTAAACGGTAAGGATAGTTGAATTCAAGCTATGTAGTTTGTTTTGTTACCATGGATACTTTTTATTGTACATGATGACGAGGGTCTGAAGAAGGACCCGGGAGATTGCGATTAAAATTCCCTCAAGGAATCTATAAAGATAGTCGAGTTTGAGCTCGTTTATTTTGTATGAGTATCTTGCATTACTCACGATGAAGAGGGTTTGAAGATGAAGCTAGATGATTGGTATAGGAATTTCCTGAGGGAAACTGCAAAGATATTCGAGTTTCGGCTCGTTTGTTTTGATTTCATTAGTACCTTTCATTAGACACGATGACGAGGGTCTGAAGATAGAGTCAGACGATCATCACTAGAACTCTTTGATGGCAAACGGTAGGATAGTTGAATTTGGGCTAGTTTGTTTTGTTCTCATGAGTACCTTCCATTACACATGGTGATAAGGGTCTGAAGATGGAGACGAGCAAACGACACTAGAACCTATGATTTCATTCTAAATTCAATATGGCGGACGGCCCAAGATGACGGACCCGTTATTTTTTTGTTGTTTTGCACTGCCATGATGATATGGGTATCAAATTAAAGGGTTTCTGAGGTTCCTAAACAACTGCTCATTAGCTATTGATTCCATAAAGATAACTGTAGCTTATACTAAGTTTATCTCATCATGTGTTTCTGAATACATTTGTGACTGTTCGGCAACTATCCATTCAATAAGTAGTTAAATAAGCTGTCACTAGATGGAACCTTTACGAAACTCATGGCTTGTGTAGACGGCACCGCGGAAGTGGCGCAACCGCGCCGCAGCCACAACCGCACTGCAGCCGCAGCCGCACCGCAACCGTACCACAGCCGCGCCGCCGCGCCACCACGCTGCCGCCGCATGATTGTTATATCACTGGACATTTATAGTAATACATTGCTAGCTACAAACATCACACTTGTAGGTATAATGAATATTATGAATATAATTTAAAAAAGGAGGTAGTGTTTGCATACTATATATAAAGAAAGGGCTATATAAAAGTAAGAAGTCAAATAGACGCTAATGGGTTCATCCTATTTTGATGCAAAGAGAACAACATGGTGGATTCCATACACTAAGTATAAAGATCTACGAAAAGATTAGTGTAAATTTTGTGCTTATATTCGGATGAATATCAAAACACTCAGAAATTGTTAGTTAAACCTATTATATGCAAACACTAACTTTTTTTAGATAAACTCAACATGTTCATTATTCCTACACGTATAATTTTCGTGGCTACTACTTTATTACATAAAAAGGTACTGTGATAAAGCAATTATGCGGCGGCAGCGCGGTGGCGGCGCGGCTGCAGCGCGTCGGGGTGCCGTCTACACGAGCCCTCATAGTAAATGTCATGGACGTATAAAATATATTTTTATTCTTCTAGCATGTCCTCGGCGATTCTTATGCGAGTTTTTGGAGAAAATTCAGGTCTTCTGGGACTAGCCGAGCGGCAACATGTTTCATACCAAAATGATTATTTAAAATGATACGGATCGACTCATGAGACACAGAAAGTTTAGCGGCTACTTCTCTCAAACTTGAATGAGGATTTTCAGTCACTATTTCCTTCATTTTTGCGATGTTAACTTCAGTTGAAGAATTTGATGGCCTACCAGGGCGAGAAAAAAACCTTCCAGCATATCTCGACCGCTTTTGAACGCTTTGTTACCACTCATAAGCACTTGTTTTTGATAAAGTCGATTTAACGTAAGCCTTGTGTAAGTAATATTTTCAGTGTCTCCGAACACGAAATTCTATTAGCAATGCAAAATTTAAAACAAACTCTTTGTTCGATGTTTTTGTCAATTATAAAATTCGCAATACACACTAGATATGATGTAATAAAAACTGCACTGTATTTAATTTAAATGACAGATGCAACTCAAACTGGGCGCCATAATGAAAAACCGTTGTGCAAATCTAAAAATATTAATAATAATTTGTTACCATAGACAAATCATCCATTCCCCGATACTTTTTTGACAGAATGTATAACGTAAAATCGAAGACTATTTTTAGTTTTTTGGAGCTTAGGTTAAAGTAAAAAACCAGGGAATTAATAAAAGTTCAATGTTTATTAGTGCAGTCAAGCAATTTACGGACAAAGATCTGATTATTTTTTAAAACACGACGAAATAGATTTTTATGCTTGTTAAAGATTATAAAAAAAGTATTTTTGTTAGAAATTAAACCTTTACCTAACTTTTAATTACTATATCATCTTATGTTATTATTATTATTTACGTATGTTAATATTTTGTTACTATTTTATAATATAATATTAGTGATATCAATAAAAATATTGAGTCTATTAGTAATGTAATGCGGGAATTTTATTAATGACTCAAATGAGATATTTTAAATTGAATGATTTGAGTAAGTTAACGAATGAAATCGTAATCAATATGCAATATTTAAATTATTGGTAATTTGTTTAAATAATCGATTAGATCGTGTAGAGACAAACGTATTTTGTACGTCGGCGCTTCGCAAGGTCGGGATCGTTGACCTTATTTACGTCTTTCAGAAAGAGGCGCCACAAAGGCGCGGCGCGGCGTCCCGAGTACGATCGACCGCCCTCCACGCTCCTTGCGGTTCTATAAACTATCATTAGTCTATTCTACTGTTAACTTACTTATACCAGCGGCTTTGCTCGCTTCTTACTCGCTTTTTAACATATTATCTATAATATTATGTATTCACATTTCATCATTCATTTTCAACATTACAAAGATACTTAAATTTATGCCTAAAACTTTTTATAATACATTCCACACACTCAATCCTCTATAATTATGATAAAATACCAGAAAACACTGTTATGCCTTTTTTAATTGATAAATTAAAATAGGTACTAAACTGCAATAATATTTTTAGCTTTTGGGAATGGTGAATTATTATGTTTTGTTTCCTACTAGTTGGCCTGGCAGACATTGTTTCCCCCTTTCCGATAGTCAACAACTTGACCATATCGCCGCCACCCATTTCGAATTTTTTTCTTCCTGGAACCTTTCCCAGGGTGATAAGAGCAAAACAAAATAAAAGAATTACGCATGTGAATCGTCCGAATCGATTCTCAAGTTTATACAAAAATACAATAGAAAAACGTTCAGTTTTTCCCGAATATGAATTTTTTTTCTTTCCATAAAAACCTAATTCGGACTATAACGAAAATTTTAAAATAAAAAGGGCGAATTTATTAATGTACTAGCAACCGCCCGCGACTTCGTTCTATCTATGCATACTAATATCATAATCCACACCTAGAAAACACATCGATAAGGCATAGTGCTTATAAAGATCATAGTTTTTTAAAACCTTAATATCATTTTATTGAATGAAGATATCGTGTTATTTTTTTTTTAAGAATACGACCAAATATCTATGGAATATAAAAATATGATCAAAATGTATTCAGTAAGTACTTTTTGCTTCACTTATATTGAAGAAAAGTTAATATTAGTCGATGTTGATTTTTTTTTTAAAGATTCGTTACTAATACTTATTTTCTAGTATTTATCATGTAATCTATTGAACAATAAATATTTTGAGAATATTTGGGCTATCTGATTACAAAATAATTGTATTAAAAACTCAGAGACAAAATTGTTTGTGAACAAACCGACAACCTTCTTCCACGGTTCAGTGGTAGCTTGTAGCTGTACTGTTAAGGTTTTTTTTTTTTTTTTAGAACGGACTATACTGTTAGCCTTTGAGGCCCTGAAGCCGCTGCGGCTTTTACAGCTTCACCGAACTTGTACTAAAGCTATCAACTTCACCAGTCATCTTGGAGCAGTGGACATCGACAGTTTAATGTTTATACAGCAGGCCCTCATGCCATACTCTGTCGAACGCCTTTTCCGTGGAATGACGCAATAGGGCTGAAACTCAATTTATATGTACTATACTAATGATGAGTCCCCAATTAGTATGACACTAAGCGAGCGCGTCTATCCCCACTCCATCCCCTCCATTCCACGAACTTTTGAACTTCCCATCGTAACTAGACGGTTGCTAACATATAAATACATAAATCTGTGTTTTGTTCATGTTCAAATTTAAAACGTCTTGAGACAGTATTTTATTGTTTGTAGTATGTAAACAATTTTCTCATACCTTCTTGTAAGGAAATAATTTCATAAAACCTAGATAATTTAAAAAAAAAAAACATTATTGGTCTATAAATTGCGTTTCAGTTATATCTAAATATTAATACGTGAAGCAAAAGCTTTGTAGCCCTTTTTAAGCGTATTGCATGCACGGAAGACTGCGAGATTTGGCATGGTTAAAGTTTATATGGAGAAAGAATGCAGAAAGCTAAATTTTTTCTATAATATCTGTTACTAATAGATTAAATAAAATAAATTAATACTGCAAATCTAATCTGACCAGTGCTATTGAACTTAGACCCCCCAAAATATTGACATTGTCACTCAACGAAAAGTGATAGCAAATGATGTAGATAATACTTACATGCTTAAGTTCATGAATACTGTTAATGTCAAACAGAAAATAGTCTATGATCAAAAAGTCGCTGGTCGAATTTCGAGCTTAGGGCGATCACTAGTAAGTACAGAGAGACAAACATCTTAACATTCAATTGATTCACCGTACGGGTGCTGGGTTCATCGTGTGGCAGACATAGGGAACACGAGCAGCCTCCGTTGCTCACAACCCAGGTGTAGGTTTAATGGTGCACCTTATGATGCACATCAGCGCTCACCTAGACTGCCCGCGATACCCTCCCTGCCAAGCCAGATTTGGTGAGAGCCTGTTAATGCTGCTTTAGATACCCATTCTAAAATAGAATTACTGCAGTTCTCGACAGGCCGAGGTCTTTTAGCAAGTTATAGAGAGGTTTCGCTGAAATACCTCTCACTCCTACTTCCACCGCATACAAGTTAACCGCATAGCCCTTTTTTGGTTAGCTCATTACATAGATCGTAATATTTATTCATTTTTATTGTGTGGTCTTTAGGTATATTAGTTTCCCACGGTACAGTAAGCTCTACTAATACTTATACACTTGATTTTTCGATAATAAAGAAATATATCTGATCTGGATGACGAAACACCTACATCCTCTGGGATTTTATAATGTTTTTATATGTGTCCACAAAAATGTCCAATCAGGTGCAGAACCTAGGATTGAGAAGGGCTTAGTTTTAGCATTTACTGTTGAGCCTTCTTTTATAAAGTTAATTTGTCTCCTATTAGTGGTCAATCCTTTTTGAGCTCCGGCTACTACTGAAAGACTTACTGCTTCACATATGAATTGAAGTACTCTATCATGGCGACGTGAGTAGTGACCCCTATCAAGAAGCATCTTCCATCCTACTAATAAGTGTCTTGGCTGTACCTATTGCCTCACCACAAGTATAGCAAGATTTTTCAGAGGCTTTCCCACATCTTACTAAGTTACTCTGGTCTGGGAGGGTCATTTGGAAGGCATTAAGATAAAATTTTAGTAGGGCAGGAGATCAGTCCTATAACAAGGCGCGCCAATTTAGTGCTACTGAAAATAATGTATATATATCATATATGTAATTTTGTAATATATTTCAATTATTTAGTGCAACAAAGTGAAAAGATACCAAATTCATTTATTACCATAATTTTCAAAAAGCAAACACTTATTTTTATTTTCCAGGATTATTCATAGATGGCGCTGGACGGGTTGGTTTAAATTATCATGAAATTGATTTGATTATTGAATATTTTATATTTTTATTTATTTATTTAGTTGCTGTTTTTAGACACGAAATATAACACGCGGACGAAGTTGCGGGCACAGCTAGTTTATATATACGTAAGTGTGCTTGTCATGCTTTATAATTCGTAAAGCCAAAACGCGCGATAAATAAACAATGACAAAGTTCTTACGAATACCGGTGAATAGGTACAACATCAGTGTGTTATTACCTACATTTTAGTCAAATGCTATGTTTTTTAAACGTGAATCCAGGTACAACCCGCACAATCAATGTAAACAGTCACAGCACTCACTGCTCGTGGTAAACAAATCGAAGAATATTTCGATGGACTTTGCTCCGGCGCAGCGGCGGCGGCGCGGCGGTGACACAAATAAACAACGGCACATCGGAAATACCCAACCGTTCACAACACGGACACGAAATATACAGTGAAATAATTATACCAAAACAAATGCATTGTATGTTATAAAGGCGATAAGGAAATCCTATTTGATATTTAAATAATGTAGGATTTGTATGTGGGTTTTTAATAAAGAGTTACAAGCGTATATTAATATATATGATTTACTTACGAGTATTATTTATGGTCTTAGAAATCAATTTGCATACGCTTGGCCGCCATAAACAGGAAAACTCAAAATGGGAAGCCCTAAACTAGATAGGGTAATGACCACAGCTGTGGTCCAAAGAGATATCTTAATGAAGTAATGATCTACAAACTACGTAAGATAAAATAGCCAGTGACTGCGGTTAGATACTAAAGAAAGGCGTTATCGCGAATCAAGACAATACTCATTCTTTACGAAATAACATTAAGATTAACATATTTTTGTTCTTTATTTCCCGGAAAATTAATGTGGCAACATTAGGGAAAGTATAAAATAAGACGTTCTACGAATCAATTAACCAATATAGTTAAGAATGTTTATAATGTAGGCATCGTTTAATGGTTTCTAGAAATTAAATTCCTAATAAGGATAGAAATGGGGTAAAATAGTTTGTATGAGAAATACAATTTCTCGGGTCAGATTTATTCTGTGCGGCCTGTTCCAGAATCAGTTCTAATCTTCCAACAGCAGCCTGATAAATTTAGCACGAAAAAGTATAATCAGTAATCATATTAATCAACACAAATAATTCTACATTATTGAATTTCAAGTTTCTGTCGGCAGCGTGTTCAGACAAATTAGGTAAGTGCACTGTTTGCAGAATTTGTATACCGTAAACTGGTCCTACTTTGCTCCTGCATAGGTAATTATGCTGTAACCCTAGAAAAACGTTTTTTCTAATCTTTGTCAAATTCATTTTAAGTAACTGAAAATTTCTGAACGAAATCGTAAAAAATAGTTTATAGTTGCTACTGAATTGTAACTTTTTTAATCTGCCATTTTTTTTCGTTTCAAATATTAGTGTTTTGTTATGTAGCTCGAAATTTAAAAAAAAGAAAATCTTGGGAAAATCCGTCTCCATTGTCAGTTTCAAAGAAGAAATAAAGGTAAGAGTGGTTTTATTAAGTCCAACAACTAATCATCTAACTGTAATCTTTAATATTTCATTGTTTTATATAATACTGTGAAGATCTAACCTATTTTTCTTGTGTGGTCTTCCTATGCACCACATAACGGGGTAATAATGGTCTTGTTTTTTGTCAGATTTTTTTAATTTTTAGCAGCTAATTTAACTAACTCCATTTATCTGTATTCAGAAATCATGCCAAGAAATTATAAGAAAACAGTTGGAGCGCGAAATTAAAAATAAAAACTACACAAAGGGGACTGAGAGAATGTTTAGCTTTAGTAGAAAACTAAGATTTAAACCCAAAGGAAGGCAAGAGATTAGTATGGTACTCCACGCAGAACAATAATTAACCATTTAAAAATGTCACGATATGGGAAACCCTCTAGGAGAGTCTAGGGTATCTGGTGCTCCAATCACATTTACTGTAGAAGAAATTTGGATGAAACTTTGTATTTAGATAATGTTTTACATTCTCAGTATACCTAGATAGTTGATTTTTCTTTTTTGTAAAACACCGAGCATAGCTCGGTCGCCCAGGTATTATTTTATAATACGATTAGACAATTATAAATATAAAATCTGACAACATTGTGGCTCTTCATTGTAGATTTCAATAAGTGATACTAGTTTTTTTCTTTAACTAAACCTAAACCATTCTAAAGTATAACCTGACTGCAGTGTTTGCCAATTCATATCACGGAGATGGGTTTGGAACATAGTTACATTACTAAGGTTACTACTTTGATCCATTCTTTAAAATGCCCATGTTACAGCACTAAGCCCAGGAGCACAGTTTCCCAACTTGATAGGTCACATTGCTCCTTAATCATTGTTTTATCTACAATATTAAAACACAATGAAATTTTATTTTTATGACTGAAATTCTGTAGCCCAAGAGTTCATTTCACAATATAAATTCAAATATAAACTTTCAGTAATTCTCAATTTGGAACAAATTTTAGAGTAAAGTAGGACCAGTTTACGGTACTTATTTATCTACTAGCTTTGCCCGTGGCTTCGCTCACGTGGACTACAGTATTGCCCCGCGAGTCTTGTTCCCTCGCTCCCGGCTATTTTAAAGACAAAAATGCTTATTGTGGGTGTACCTTAGAAGATAGATATATACTCTCCCGGACTTTTTTGTAGGTCTTTTTAATGCCTATACTTATGTGCTACATTAATTTGCTATATCTCTTATGGTTTGCTCAGCATAAGCCATTTAAGCACCCGAATTGATTCACCTAGACCAGTTTTTTTTCATTTGTGCGGAACCCTAATTCTTTTTCTAAAATTAAAGTAGCCTAAGTTACTCCCTATAAATTCAGCTATCTTCCAGTGAAAATCCCGTCAAAACCGGTCCCACCGTTTCGGTGATTACCCGAAACAAACAGACAGACAGACAAAAATTTTAAAAATGGGCTCTTTATCGTACATAATTTCACATGCATTCAGTAAAAAAAATATATTTTGATATTACAAACAGATACTTCAATTTTATTAATTGTTCAGATAAACAATAGAAATATGAATGTATAAATTCAATGAACTGAAATGAAATTAAAAAAAAAATTGAAAACTAAGATTTGTACGTCAGCAAAGCCAAAGAGCCATTGGAGGAAAGCTAGTGGAGAATAAATCTAATGTATATCCAATATTATAATACTTTACGTAATATATATTATTTATCGATCGAAATAAAAGTAACAATTAATATACATTATAATAATTATTATGATCACAAAAATAAATTACCTGACTGGTTGTACGGTAGTGTTTGCTATGAGTCAGTAACCGAAAACGGTCAGTCACCGTCGTGGTTAGCGACCCCAAGCGAAGGTCTCTGTAGTATCACAGATAGTACGGGCATAAAAATGTTGCTCACATGATCCCTTTACAAGAATAGGTAATACTCACGGCGCGTTGTAGCAAGCTTGGACACCACATACTTCAGATACGTCAACGCCACGCGACGTGGACTAGAATTCTACATTAAGCCGTGAGTAAATCAACGAAATCTTCATGATAAAATTATAGCATAGTGATAAAGCAATTAGGTAGGTACTCGTCTTTGTCTGATAACCATCAACAAGTCAGAAATCTGTTGTCAAACACATATCAATGTGTTTCCGGGCAGCCATATTTGAGAACCAGTCCCTTTCAAGGCTTAGCATGTTCGTTTTTTCTATGCTGCACTACCACCTACGAGTACGTCGTCACTTATCATTAAGTAAAGGTTAACTTCTTACTAGATAAACAAAGAAATTGAGTCATATATGTAAACAACAAATACAACAAAAAACTGTTAAAATGAAATTAATGGTGATCGAGATGTAAAAAATATTTCCACTTCACATCATCTTTATAAATAAAATTATAGAGGTTTGCCGTAGTGCGCGCATCTCACAAAAACTATTGGATAGATTTTGGTAATATTTTTTGTTTTACTCCTTGGATACTCGGTTTATATACTACTGTGTCCCAAAAGTATCCGACCTGTACCTGTAAATTCGTATTGGCATTATTTTTTGTCATTCGTTATCCGGCTCATGGCAGCCTTCGAAGTAGTCCCCCTTCGACTAAACAAGACGCTCCCATCGGTGCTTCCACATCCTGATGCAGTTCTGGTAATCGATTTTCGAAATGGCCATGAGTGCACGCGTCGCTTTCGTTTCAACCGTCTCTCTGTCGTCAAACCGTCTGTCGTCAGCCAAAAGTCGCAGGGGACTATGTCAGGACTGTACGGATGATGACGGAGTTGTTTAATATTGTGTTTCACTAAAACTGTTGTACAAGGTTCGATTAATGCGCTGGTTCGTTATCATGGTGGAGAAGCCAGTCGCCGCTCACCCAATCACTCGTGCGACTTTTTTGAATCGCGTATACCACTCTTTTATTTGAGTTTTGCCCATACAAGCATCCTCAAAAGCCTCCTCCTGCATCATTCCGATGGTCTCTACACAACTCTTGCCCAGTTTGGAGCGAAACTTTATGCAAATTCGTTGTTCCGATCTCCGTCATTTTCAACGATAGCAAAATCTGACGAACGCGATACCGACAATGTACGTAAAGACGCGCTGCGCTCGAAATAACAAATCTCGTCGGTAGCCATGGTAGCCGATGATTTCGTGAAGAATCACTTGTTACGCTCGTACTTTATAAAGATCATAAAGTCATAAAGTTCTTAAAAGTCAAAGGGTATACAGGTTGGATACTCTTGGGACACACCTCGTAAAAAAATATTTTAAGAAACTACGATTTTTATTAGAGATGAAACGGATTGTGGTTTGACCGGATACCGGATATTCGGCATTCTACGAAGCCGGAGCGCCGGATATCCGACTACCGGGTATTCGGTCCTTTATCGTGATACATGACGCGATCAGATTGATTTGAATATTGGTGCGGTGAACGAGATTGGAAATAAACTAATTAATAAAACAAACATTTTTGACGTGCGATTATAAAAATAAACGGTGTCCATAACCTATTGTGTTATGATTTGCCTTGTATAAACTAATGAGAATTTTTTTAATTTTATTATCCGGAATCCGGCCGGTTACTAAATTACTATCCGGTATCTGGCCGGATAGTTACCGGATATCCGTTTCATCTCTAATTTTTATAAACCCTACGCGTTCTTCTCTCGTCCACGCGTGTGGAGCCGTGGGCACAGCTAGTTATATATATAAGAGAAAAGATAAGTTTACGTGTATGTTATTTTAGTAACATTATTTTCGGAAAATTTGGTACAATCCCATTTTCCGCAATCTCAAAAAACTTAACAGAAAACTAACCTGCCATACAATAAAACATGAACACACTTATAACATAAAATGAGACATTTTCCTTATTATTGTAATATAATCCTTATTATTGTAAGATATGTATAGGTATAGGTATCGGTACCTACTTAAATAAACTTAAATTAAACAAAAGAGAGAAGTTCTACCAAATAAGTATCGACCTAGACCAAAGAATTAATGTCCGATATAAAAAATGCTCGTTTGACAAATGATAATTTTGTTTTAACTTTAAATATCTAAATGTCACTGCATTAAATTTAATCATACTTGTTAATGAGATACAAATAGTCGTGATAAAAGATATCACGTTGGATCGTTCGACGTAACATTCATACTCTGTTCAGTATTCAGCTTGTTACATGAAATATCTCCGCTAGTCACCGAATCAGCAGTGCTGCAGTGCACCAGAACACGCGGCAAAGCGCGGCACCGCGGTGCTCGTATAACGCCGTTATCGCTTCGTATTTTAAACATGACCTTTCCAGCATAAAACTGTTTAAGCATTGAAATACAATATTCTGCGGCCGTATTGTTTATAAAAACGATCTGCTTATTATCATAAAACTAGAATTGAATCTGCATTGTCAAAGATTATTCGATTGACTTATTCACTTTTGTACACGTATTGATATTGTTTACACAATGGATAGTATTCAAGGAATTAACCGCTGTTTACCATTCTAATAATAGTTTATGATGAGGCATAAAATGATGGATGGATGACGCGGCCTCGCGACGCTGCGCTGCGCTGTGGTGGCACCGACTCACCGCTTGGCTGCGCCCGCGCCAGCGCGTCGGCCGTACCGAATTACCGAACCGCGCCGGTTGACGCCGCTGCCCTACCCCACCACGCCGCCAGCCATGCTACCTCCCGCCTGGTGCTTCATACGTAGTGATCACGAGGGAGAACAAAACATTTATTTAACACGGATTATGTTCAAATTCTTTACTCCCTCACAGAATGACGTCTGCATAACGTACTGATGCGGTGATGTAATTTTATGTTGATCTCGTGATGCTCAATGATCAATGAATGTTATTTTTAATTAGATGTGCAAGGTTAAGATGATATGAGATGTCTCGATTGTTTCTTTACTTCTGATGATTTTATAGTCATAAAATACAAATCTGTACACATGTACGGACCCCAAAAAGGCTATTTTATGGTTACAATACTTATAGTTATTATTGTAGTGTAGGCATTAATGGTTCGTGATACAATTTAATTAATTTTATTTTTAATTAAAATAGTTATTAATGCAAATAATACATAGGATAAATCAGACACTCAATTTACAAATTATTAACCGATGCGGAAATCGAACCTTGAACTCTATGTACGGAATATGTACAATGTGTAGGGTATGGTACAATAATACATTAATTTAGGCTAAGCGCTTTGTAGAAGGGGATTGGAACAACTTCAGGTATTCTGGGTAACGGAAAAACACTGACACAGTTTTAGAACCAAAACAACTTGTAATCTCTAATCTACAGTGACTACTAGGACTTCAACAGGCTTTATTTCTTTAACTCAAAGCTTAAATACTTCCTTGCGTTGAAAATTCTTTTATAAAGTTTCGACACTTTTTTTTACTGAAGACTTTATTCAAATTACAATTTTTAGACTTATGGTGGTAGTAGGGTTCAGCTAAAAATGGTGCGTACACGCAGGGCTGGACTGATTTGGTCCTCTTAGTTACCTCACCCACGCATCATGTGATTCAATCTTTTGGCTGAGCAACTGTAAACATTACTCTTATTACTATACTAGTATGAGGTAACCACATCTGAACGAATTCAAAAAATACCATTACTAGTCCTGTATATTTCTGACATATATTTCTGGATTGGTGTCATAATAGAAAGAGTTATCTCGCCCTTCCATACTTTGCTCTATTATCATATAGCATATCCAATATCAGTGAAAACAGTTAATATCATAATTTTAGTTTTTATCATAATATCATAATTAAATTTTTTATAATAATTTTAGCCTTACCATTTTACTTGTTGAATGATATGGTATCGACTTGATATGAAGTTGAGTTTTCTGATAGATAATAAAATAAATAAATAATACACGTAACTGTGGTTGATATTTCTCTCGGCAATAATGACACGCACGTGAATTGTCGTCATCAGTTGAAAAATAACGATGACGTTTCTTCTCTTATCACGAAACCCACCTTCTAAGGAATCACAAATTAGTTTAATTATACTTTTAGTAAGTTTTACTCACTAATTGTTTTTCTATGACCATTGTATGTTTTCTATTAAAAATATGTCAAAAATACATCTTACCTAAGATCACTACTTAGCTTCGTTGTGTAATTGGTGTGATTCACAGGCGATATGTGTTACTGGAACGTGTATCAAGTCTCACACCTGTTTTCATAACGCTATTGTAATAATACATAGTTTGTGTTAGCATGAAAGGTTAGCCAGAGGTGTACGTACTAAAGTACACCCACAGTTCACCGAGTATGTTATTAGTTCCCCTTTTTATTTTATTTTATTTGGAAAACATACAGTGTTTAAATTCTAAGTGGATACGAAATATTCATTAATTGTACACCATTTATCTGTTTTGGCACATAGAGACTAAATTAATGCTCGTCTGCTTTTTATAAATTTATACTTTATAAAAATAAATTATAATTACCAACAAATCAAAGAAAAACAAGAAAGACGAAACAAAAAAACCACAAAAAACAGGACAGCCAGAAAGTCATGACAAATCAGTTTTTAGAAATTTCTGCTCATATGATATTTGTAGGTGAATTAAATAAGTCGAGCTCAGGTAACTCGTCGAGATTGTTTTCAATAAAATATCTGAGTTTACTATCCCCGATTAGTACATATTTGTAATAAGTACTATCTATATCTTAAGACAGATATTGGCTTCCCTCTTATCTATTCAAGCTATAGTATATGGATATATATTATGTAGATACGAAAAACTATCCATTGGATAGGTCATTCAAAAAAATGTAAGGAGAAAGGTTATATTTTGTCTATCTTTAGTAACTGAAACAACGGTTAGATAGTTTATTGAAAATGGTCGTTATTTGGCTGATTTCACAAAAAATGAATTTTGCCTATAATTCGTAGAACTATGGGTAACGTAAAGATAAATAAGTTGACGGACGGATCTAGTTGATGATACTTTTAGATTTAGTTTAGAAAGCAAATAAGGAGAGTCAATTTGGCATTGTGTTTTCTTGAGTAAAGTAATGTCAGCTATTCTGCGTCTTTCGCGTAGAGGTAGAATGTGGTGTCTTCTACATCTCCATGTAATGCTTACATATTATGTAAATCACATGCCAATGTTATGTATGATTTTTTTGTGATAATAATGTTAGTATATTGTGTACAATTTCAGGTAACCTAATTTATACAGACTTTGAAATCCAATTAATCCCAAACGGAGCGCACATACTATGCAAAAAGCGCGCTATGCTTCCCGTTAACTGATAGGTAGCTTAAGTTATTACTGTCCTGATTACTACACGGCTATATTTCTGCGTGTGTTTTTGTTATTTGTTTGCGTTTATTTCTGCGTGCGTTTCGACGTCGGGTCTACATTTAGCCGCAACATGAGCCACCAGCGGTCAGCGTGCACACTCATTTGACTCATTCCGCACGCGCCGCCCTGACGATGCATTACGCCAACAATGGGACAGGACCGCAGGATGTTGGGAGATAACATATTCCATTTTCTTACTTCTACCACTCTAGTTTTATTGTTCTGTTGATGCATTTGCATCGTTTACGAAGTATTTCAGGCTATGCAGTATGCATACACGTTTATTATTAAGATTACAGTTTAATTTTCAATAACAATATCGTCGAGCTTGTCCGTACATTATTTATTTTTATTTTTAACTGTTCATCATGTTGAATTACGGTCTTCATTCGCTACATTAAAATTATTATAATATAATAACGTATTATAATAGTAATTCAAACAAAAGTCGTGGATTACATGGCGTTTTGGAAGCAAGGGGGCTGAAGCGGGAGAATGTCATGGATTACGTAATAAAATGAGAAATACACTTTTGTCGTTTTTTGCCTCCTAGATGGACTTGTACAAAGAGAATAAAAAGGACGAGTTTATAAACTACCAAAATATATTAATTTTCTTCAAAATCTGCAAGTTTAATAATTTTCGGTTGCTTATTTACAGTTTGTTCATTTTTCTTCGTTACGTTTATTATTTCTCATGACTAAAAAATAATTAAGTTTCTATGCTACGATTCTTTTGAAGAAGTTTATGCTATTTTTTCATTGTCCAGAAGTCTTTCTTGAAGTCAAATCTTGTATAGGCACGTTGTGCGATTTTTGTATGGGGTAACATGAGTTCGCGTCACCGACATGTAACTGTATAACTGTAGCGTATGATGTGTTGAATTGATTGCTAAATTATGCATTACCTTTTTACTTGGAAGTTTCAAAGTTAATTCTCTTGCAAACCAGCAATTTACAATGAAAATTATATGAATCATAAAATCGTTTTTGGGCGATCGCGATCGTAACGAAGGGCCAAAATCTGCCTAAGTACTTTATTTTTATAAGTAGTGATATACATACATATCTACGACAATACAAGTGGATCAGCTAGGTGCGCACCCCTGGACATTGTACACGTAAATAATTGAAGTCTTTAGTTTAAAACGTATTATAAATACATAATTATAATCAACAAAGTCACCAAAGCGCGGCGTTATCGCCACGTACTTGTACATAACTACATAATATTACCTTAATAATTATACATATATTTTGCTCTTATAATTACAGTAATACCCCGCTTAGCGCGACCCCGTTACGCGCGGTTTCACTATAACGCGAATTTCAAATTTTGCGCTCAAATGCCTCGCATTACGCGAAAGAGTGCGTATAAACATAATGTAGTCATTTACTTCTCTATGGTCGCGGGATCCCCGCTTTCTCTGAATATTCTCTTTGAAGAATTGGGAATTCACTGTCCTTCGACTTTGTTCTATGGGGATTTCCTCGTTCGGTTCGTTTGTTCATTTGTTCCGTAATGTTAGTTCGGTCGGCTGGCAGTTTTGTTTTAAAATTTATTGGAGATACATACATAATTTAACCCTACGTTAAAAATGCCGCCTGTAAAGAAAAAAGAACGTAAAAGCGTCACTTTGGAATTGAAGATGAAAGTGTTAAGAAGAATGGAAAATGGAGTCAAAGCAACAATTGTTGGGTGAGATTTTGGACTCTCAGAATCGACTGTGAGAAAGATTTATAAAAATCGGGGAAAAATTAAAATCTCCAGCGAAAGTTCGACACCTATACCTAAGTGCAACAAAACTTTCTCGTTCGAGATCATCTATCTTAGAAAGAATGGAGAAATTACTGTCAGTCTGGATCGAAGATTTGAATAAGAAGAACACACCACTAAGTCAAGATCTCATATGCACAAAAGCAAAAAATTTTATGAGATGCTGAAAACAAAAGAAGGAGAAGGGAGTGCCACCCCGACTTTTACTGCCAGCAGAGGCTGGTTCCATCGGTTCAAGCAGCGTTCTAATCTTCACAATATCCACATAACAGGCGAGGCGGCCAGCGCGGATATTCAAGCTGCAGCTGAGTTTCCAGACAAGTTTCAAGAGTTCGTTAGACGAGAGAAAATTCCTGCTTGTCTTATCTTCAATGTTGATGAGACCGCACTTTACTGAAAAAATGCCATCTCGAACATTCATTTCTAAGGAAGAACGTCAAGCCAGTGGTTTCAAAGCTGCGAAAGATAGACTTACACTTCTGCTGGTAATGCCACTGGTGATTTCAAACTGAAACCTTTACTAGTGTACCATTCAGAAACACCCCGTGCAATGCGAGGCACAGACAAGACAAGTCTACCAGTTGTGTGGCGATCAAACAGAAAGGCGTGGGTTACACGGGAAATTTTTCAAGAATGGTATTCTAATAGTTTTTGCCCATCAGTCAATTCATATTGTGACAGAAATGGGCTTGAACCTAAAGTTATATTACTCTTAGACAATGCCCCAGGACATCCAACCTCACTTGATACGCCCAGAGACTTAAAAGTGTACGTAAAGTTCCTTCCACCAAACACTACGTCAATATTACAACATATGGACCAGGGAGCAATAGCAAACTTCAAAGTTTATTACCATCGCCGCACTTTTAGCCAACTAATTCATGAAACTGACGGGGAAGGAAGACAGTCTATGCGAGAGTGGTGGAAGTCATACAACATTATGAAGTCTATTCACAACATAGAAGAGGCTTGGAAGGAAGTTAAAATGAGTTGTATGAATGGGGTGTGGCGTAATCTTTGGCCAGATGCAGTGGAAGCACCTAGAAGAATTGTCCAGATGCAGAGACAAGTGCTTGAAGACATTGCTGCAATAATTGAGGGGTCTGAACTTGAAGATGTCACGGTAGAAGATCTCGTAGAACTTGTAGCAACGCACGACGATCCTATCAGCAATGAAGATCTTATCGAGTTACAATAATCCTATGAAGAACAAGTAGAAGAGAAAGTTTTATCTTCAGGGGAAATACAAAATGCACTTTCAAAAATTTATTCAGGTTTGGACATATTGCAGAGTATAGACAATAATTATGACCGTGTCTTTGTCTTGACCGTGTGTCAAACAATTAAAAACAGTGTTGGGCGTTATGAACGTATTTTACAAGAACTAAACAAAACGCTACCCAAAAGACAATAGATGTATTTTTCCGTAAAAAATAAGAGTATGTATTATTGCATAAAGTGTTCTTAGAATTAAAGTGATTGATTAAAATTATTTGTATTTTTTTGTATTAAATTTTGACTATGTTTATGTAATCATAAACCTCGATATACGCGAATTTCAGTTAACGCGATTTTTTTCAGAACGTATCCCTCGCGTAAAGCGGGCTATTACTGTATATACTTTTTACTTTGAACGACCATATCAAAAAATAGAAAATAAGTATTTATTGGTATTAATAGTGACAGGTACATCAGCTATTTCGCTCGCAACTCGCACTTGACATCTTAAAATTATATTTTTACTCTTTTCTTTGCTTAGTTTGGAAATAAATAGCCGTTTGTTAAATTGTGTCCAAAAAAAATTTAATAAATACATTTTGTGCGGCAAATCTGGCATTGCGTGTGTTTCATATTGCGCAAGTGTACCTACGAGTACTTACTATAAGCGACGCGATGGTGAGTCGGACGGACACTTCAATGAAATTTATACAATTAATAAAATTTAGGTGTCTCTTTGTAATGTTAAAATAACAGTTCTTTACTAAATGCATATGAAAGTATGTACGACACCTTTAGAAAAACGCCCATTTTTTAAATTTTTATCTGTCTGTTTGTTTGTGCCGGGTAATCTCCGAAACGGTTGAACAGATTTTGACGAGATTTTCACTGATAGATAGCTGATGAATTGATGATATAAGGAGTAACTTAGGCTACTTTTATTTTAGAAAAAGATTTAGGGTTCCGCACAAATAAAAAAAATCTGGTCATGGTGAATCAATTCGGGCGCTAAAATGGCTTATGCTGAGTAAACCATAAGAGATATAGCAAATTGATGTACTACATAAACATAGGCATTAAAAAGACATACTAAAAAGTCCGGGAAAGTATACATATATCTTCTAAGGAAGACCCACAATAAGAATTTTTGTCGTTAAAATAGCCGGGAGCGGGGAGTAAGATTCCCGCGGGTATTCTGTGGTCCACATGAGCAAAGCCACGGGTACAGCTAGTATATAAATAAAATAGTCACGCGCTCTGCAGCCGCGCCGCGCCGCACAGTGGGCTGAAATCGGAGCCTCCCTTTCATAGGATTTTAGAAAAATGAAATATGTTATTTCATAGTTTTAAGTATACAGTTTTGTCAAAACAGTCATATCATTGTATAATTTAGCAATTTCTAGCTTTATTTTTAACTTCTACGCCATATAATAAGGACTTGTAAATTTAAAATGTATGAAAATGGATTTTCTTTTCTTCATAACTTTTTTGTGTTTTGAGTTGTAAAGATGAAACTTATACATATCGTTACTGGGGTGGTAACGATACCTTAGGACCTTCCACCTTGACCCCGGGCGTTCCCGTTCAACAGATATTTGTTGATGAAAATTTCATACTTTGATGACATTGTATTGAGGTGAAATCATCAATCTGTAGGTTTATTTTCGACCTGAATGCTACAGGTATCGATTAATAAAGTTACCCCTGATTTACTCCACCGCTTCGTTTTCATTATCTTTCAAAAATACGATTCAGAATTAGTTTTCAAAATTCAATATACTGCATATTCAAAACTGAACGACGTCTTCTCGTCCAAAATACCTCAGTGCCTCAAGACGAAAGTCTTTGACCAGTGTGTGTTGCCAGTGATGACATACGGCACAGAGACGTGGTCGCTCACTGTGGGCCTCATAAGAAAGCTCAAGGTCGCTCAGCGAGCTATGGAGAGGGCTATGCTTGGTGTTTCTCTACGAGATCGAATCAGAAATGAGGAGATCCATAGACAAACTAAGGTAACCGACATAGCCAAAAGGATTAGCAAGTTGAAGTGGCATTGGGCGGGGCACATAGTTCGGAGAACTGACGGCCGTTGGGGCAGAAAGGTTCTCAAGTGGAGACCACGCACCGGAAAGCGCAGCGTAGGACGGCCCCCCACTGGATGGAAAGACGACATAATAAAGGTCGCTGGGAGCCGTTGGGTGCAGGCCGCACAAATCGGTCGCTCTGGAGATCTATGGGGGAGGCCTATGTTCAGCAGTGGACGTCCTGCGGCTGAAATGATGATGATGATGATGACTAATATTATAAAGCTGAAGAGTTTGTTTGTATGGTTGAACGCGCTAATCTTAGAAACTACTGGTTCGAATGGAAAAAAATATGCTAGTGTTGGATAGCCCATTTATCGAGGAAGACAAGAGTGGAGCATCAATGAAAAATGTTGCGAAAAACGGGAAATTTTATTTCTTTTGAGAGCTCCATTAATAATATGTGACGCAGACGAAGTTGTGCGGGTCAGCTAGTCATATACTTTAAAGAATCTCTACTTATAATAATTTAATTTTCTACTTCCATATAACGAGAAAAACGCAGATCTCCGAGGGTTTTGTTCGTCTGTTCGAGATTTACAACAGGCTTGATCTATTTGTGATTTGATAGAGGAGGTCAATTTCTGAACGGAGACTTATTTTCAAAAGGAAAACGAAATTCAAGTTCACGTTCACGTTTATTCTTGGTATCGAACTATATTTTATTTTAGTTTTATTTTTATTTAAAGAGTACTAAATTAGCTTTTAATCTTTCAATTTGTAAAGTTGCCTTCGGGAATTTAAATAAGTATATTTAATTTATTTTGATTTTCATTTCATTACCTTTTATTTCTTTCGGATCTAAATTCAAATTAATTGTCCACGCGACATGTTTTCGAGAAACAAATTTATTATTAATCTTTGCAGTGTTAAATATTAAAAAAATATGGTTTTATTTTATAAATAATAAAAGGTTTTTAATATAATAGTTTCTTTATCATTTTCGTCAAATATATTTTAAGAATACGTAGCTTGATTTTTAGTAGTATGAAGTTAGTGGTGTTAGTACTGCCAGTTGTGACGGGAACGAGATAAATAAAAATGATATTGGAAGACGAGACCATTAATTTACGCCTATTAGAAGAAATTGTGAAAAAACCTGAGCAAATATATTCTTTATGTAGCTGAAAATTTAAAATTATTTAAAAAAGTTATTTCTAAGAAATCTGTAAAAATTCTTAGAATTAGCTACTGTTTTAAGGTTGAAGTTTGCTAAGTTTTAAATATGACCGGAACAAATTAATTATTCAATACCTACCAATGTATTTACTTTGATGTATTATGTAGTCGTAGCGATAATGGAAAATTTCATTAAGTCTACGTGATGACAGTATCATATTTTCTTGGCTGATAACGAACTGACGTCCTTGTATAGAAGAACAGAGAATAGTGAAAATAGGCGCAACCGTAGCACGTGCCGGCCGGCTGCGATTGCGGCCGCTTCGCACTCGGCTGTGTACGTGGAGATTGCATAGCTGCACAATAGTCAAGAAAAATGTCGATGACTTACGTAACTCTTCGGTTACGACATTTCCAACAAATATGAATTACAGTATCGTGCAAGTGTTGCAGTGTTATCGCTATGCACGTGTAAGTTCAGGTCTACCTACTCGTGTGTAAGCCGACGTAGATTTCAAAGAATCTTTTTCCTTGGTGACGTATATTGCAAATTTTATTCACGATTAATTCAATTATTCGCGTCATAATAGCTTTTCATTTGAACACGTCTATCCATAAGTTGGCGCCGTGTATAAAAACTTTAAACCGATCAACGCAAACTTTTTTTTATTTTTAAATTCTTTAGCAAGTTTTAACATGACATCAGGTACCAAGGGTCATTATTTCAAAGAAAAAGACTAACTAAATCTGCTGCATTATCGGGAATCGGGACTGATTGTAGTTTAAAGTTTTTTGACAACATATTATCACTATGGTTCGCCTAACAGGTGTCGTTTTTGGAGTGTATACCATAATCGTAATCTTTGCAGTTATATATTAATATTTATAAAAATACTATAAATAATAGTTTATATTAATAAAATAAAATAAGCCTTTATTACTGTATGTACAATAGGTTCCTAAGGTTTAATTTAAAATAACAACCAAATTCTATGCCGAGAGGGCGTCAGTACTGGCAGCTTTTGACGATAAAGCATGGTAAAACTTTGCAAATATCCATGGATACGGCATTTAAATTATGTTAGTTCAATCTTCAAATATTAAATTGTTCATCAATCGGGTATTGGGATAGTAGGTACACTTCAGCGTTGCCAGATGTACTGATTTTAAGCCCAAAATTAAATGTCCCGCGCGGAACAGTCTCAGTCCCGCTTTTTGGGGATTATCCGACGGCGCAGCAAGAACGAAACTTTTTTAAACTTTTATGATCTCAATTTTATTTAGGGACTTTTGTCACTATTATATGCCATCATAACTTATACCTACTACTTATACAAACAAGAAGTATAAACTTAAAAAAACATATCAATAAGACTATACAGATTTCTCAGCAAGAAGACTTAAATCATTAACAAGAGAACTTAAAAAAACCACACAGCATTCTGGAAGCATCCGATGTCGGTTCTTTCAGAATACTGTGATATACACCCACATCACATAAATTTTTAATTTATTGTTTTAAGGCGAAGGAAACTTTAGAAGAAGTTAAAGCTTAATAAACATATAAATAAGTAATTCGTGAGTAACGTATTATGTATCTATATTATTTTCCCCTAAAGATTTAACTATTTTACACGGTTAAACAGATTGTTATTGTTATTAGTACCCCTGTAGTGTATAGTAAAATAACGCAAATATATTATATTCTATGGCTATCTATCATCATTGTAAACATAATTCGAAGTTCAAAAGGAAAAGTAGATTGGTTTCAAAATCCCGCTTTGCCCGAAAAAAGTCTGATAGAGTTCCATAAAACACTGTTGACTCATTCTATTACACCTAAGCAAATCGGTTTTCAAAGATACGACGTGCGACGGTAACGCAGTTTCTGAAATTAATGCCACTGCCTTCGATCAGTATTATTGATCGAAGGCCACTGCACAAGTGTGACCTATAGACAGTAATTTAAAAGTGCATAGACTTTATTTGAAGAATAAGTTTAATTGATAATGTTTATTATTTGCATAGTTAACATTCGAAACCCGTTCGAAGCTAGCATTTGTGATAAACTTTAGTGAAAGCGAAGATGTGTTTCAACATAGAAATTTTGTATTTAAATATAAATACTTACATTGATACGTTCGGATGTGTACTCTCGAGTTGGTTTCACACAAGACGAGCAGACGGCGAGGCGGCGCGGCGCGGCCCACAACAACACGACGGCCCCTATCCGTTCTCAATATACTGGTTTTTTTGTTATATCGTATTTTAATAATGACTAGAAATTCAGTACTGTTTGGTTAATAGATGCTATAGAGCAACATGAAACATGGGGAACGTTTCCATGGTGATAACTTTGATAAATGGTTAATAAAAGAACGTCAGCGCAACATCAAGCAATTGTCGCAAAAGGGCCTTTTATATTTATACAGGTATAATAACTGCATCCGAAGTTTTGTCATGTACCCTAAGGATCTATTTAGAATAAGCTATCAGTTTAGTTATCAAATGTTATTGCTTGTAATAAATTTGTTTATTTAGTGTTTTTTATTATCTAGATATAAAGAATAGGCCATTTTTGCCAGAAAGTCGCTGTGCAAAACGACCCCCGCAGGCCTGTACTCACAACTAGTTCATGGCGCACGACTTTATAGAATATAGAAATTTTAAGAGAAATAACGGGGTTTTAACGGTTTCTAAAATATAATGTAAATAAAGATATATAAAAATAAATAAGGGTATTTTGGAGGTAAGACAGGAACTATTATGTAAAAATTGTATATAAGGCGAGCTGGTTGGAGACTAGTCGCCAAGTCCGGTGAAGCTGTAAAAGCCGCAGCGGCTCTGTTTTAGGATAGGGCCCCTAAGGCTAACAGTGTAGTCAGTTCTTAAAAAAAAAAAAAGAGACTAGTCGTCATTCCATTATAGAACTCGACTACTAGAACAAGTTTCTGCCTCGCCTCCAGCTGCCCTGCCGTGGAACTAAAACTGCATTTTTATTGAAGACTTGAAGCGGATTCGATGAACACTTGAAACATCCCTCACAGAATTGCAAGATCTGATAAAATACTTTAACGTGGTAGTGTTGCTCGACATGGAGAGTGCCTTTGAGGGAATTCGTATAATTCAACTCAAATGGCGTTGGGAAGATACTTGGCCAAATAAAGAGGTTTATAACATGAGTCTAGGAAGACCTTGTCGGGAAGACCTGGACAAATTTCTGACAGAACAGGAGTGAATGGCGTGAAAGGGAGGAGGCAGATGCTCTGAAGTGGTACGAAAACGCTGTCCAGAATCATGATGTGAACAACATAATTAGATATTGGCTTCCCACAGCATTATCTACATAATCGCCGACTTTATTGTTGATTGCAGTCACATGCTGAATAGAGAAAACACGCGACTGCACAAAAGTACATGTTAGTCCATAAGTATTATCCTGTACTGTCCATTTAATATGCTATACCTTACAATAAAATTGTTATGAACCGTAATAAAAAAAACACTAATAACGGGCATTGTTGTTATTTACAAAAGCAATGCAAGTGTACCTGGAGGATTCGTGTGAGTTATCGTTGTAACTTGTAACGCGTTTTTTTGTTGTCGTTTGTTTTGTTACTTGTGAAGGTTCTCGAACCTGAAACCACTTAATGTATATGCTGGCGAGGGGTGTATTATAGTAATTAAGTGGAATAAAACAAGTCCTAAAACCATTGAAATTAGACAAACAAGACAATAATTCGCCTCTCGAACTTTCTTTGAAACGGGTACTTGGTACATTAAAGGACCTCAGATGGCCACCGATTGTTTAGTTTTAATCGGAGCGAATAAGAAATGACAACTGGATACTTACCACAATTGATAAGAAATAGGTACTACGACCGAGCGTATAATATATAGTGTATAATGTATATTGTGTTCCTGTTTGGAGAGTCTTGGACTTCCATTGGACTTAGACCCTCAAAATATTGACATTATCACTCAATGAAAAGTGACAGCAAGCGATATATAATATTCATTGTTTAGGTTCATACTGCAAATGTGAAACAGAAAATACTTAGTCTATGATTAAAAAGTCGATGGTCGAATTTCGATCATTGGGTGACCGCTAGTATAATATAATATATTAAGAGATTTTTTTTATACTACAAAGGTGGCAAACAAACATACGGCTCACCTGATGGTAAGCGGCTACCGTAGCCTATGGATGCTTGTAATACCATACTGTCACTAGCGCGTCGCGACCTTGAACCACCCTACCCTAAGGAGCTCTGGAAACCCTATTCACCGCAGGAACATAACTCAAGGTTATTTAGCTGCGATCTTTTGTAGGGTGGAGATATTTCACCAGTTGGACTGCTCCAAGTAAAGAGAAATTTCAAAAGAAATTCTTTGTTCCCCACCTCTCTTATACTTATACCCTATCTCTCCAGATACGACTACTTAACTCTACATAGAAATATAGTAAGATGTAACATAGTAGTCACTGGCAGATTTTATACTTAAAATTTGCACCTTTTGTGTCATGAAAGGGTCGTTAACATTGAACCAACAGAATGCTCCTAAAAAGCTTTTATTTATTTGAAACACTTGAAAGCAACAAGAAATGTATTATTATTATAGAGAAGCTGGATTAATAGTTTTTAGTAAAATAATTTGTAGGTGTTTTATGAATTTAAATGTACTAGCAGCCGCCCAATGGTCGTAATTCGACTAGCTATTTTTGATTATCTGGGTGCAAGGCGCGGCGCGGCAGTTACTCCGCCAAGTCTAGCACAAGGCACGGTCGTACCATGTTTACTGGAAACATTTCGGAGTATTTTGCACAACTCTGTCTAGCAATGGCTTAATTGTAGAAGGCTGAAATTCTGTTTACTAAGGATACTTATGGATCCAACAATGTCTATTTTTTTCAAGTTTATAGCTTCATTCATTTAAAAATTATACTGGTGCAAAGTTACGAAAATTCAACATTGGCTGAGTCATGGTCATCTAAATACAATTAGTACTTCCCCAATACCCAGAGCGCTGAAATATGGCACAGAGACAGGGTTTAATACAAACATAAAGGGTAAATAAAGGGACTGCCTCATTAGCCTAGTGATCCTAAGCGCGACTGCTATGAGTTAGATCCTGGGTTCGAATCCCAGGTCGAGCAAAGTGTAATTGGGGTATTCCTATGAAATTCTCAGTAGCAGCTCGGAGTTTGGTTTCTTGCCCGATCAATGGCAATAGGCTCGCCCCCTATTACATGGAACCTAAAAACATACTGGGCGAACTGTGGGTGTACATTAAGTACACCTCTGCCTAACCCTTCGGGGAATACAAGCGTGATGGTATATGTTTTATAAAGGGAAAAACTATCAAAACTTGGATTTTCGTGAAAAATAAGCCAAACGATTAATGATATCGAAATGCTGCCTTAGTAAATAATATTTAATAAGCTGATGAGCGTTTACTGATGGTACATGAAAATCGAAAGTCTGGACTACTTGTTGTGGAACTATAACTATACAAGCTATTGAAATGACGCTTTAGTAAAAGTGATTCAACCTGATGGGCTTTTTCTAATAGTCTATAAAAATCTAAGGTCTATAGTAACTGATATGGAAACCAAAGAGCCCAGCCAAACTGTAAAAGTGGTTAAAAAAATGTCGCTTTAGTGAAAATGAGTTCTGTGGAACACGAAGCCCCTATATTGTTTTCTAAGCGCAGGGTTAACGCGCGCTGAAGCGTTTTTATGCGAACGATTTGTTATTATTACAATGAACACGTTCATCTGAACAGAGCCTAGGAGCAAACACTATCAGCAATAAATTCAATCAATCAATATGATAGCCCTTTTCTGCTTATGAATATTAAGAAATGCCAGTATCTGATTTAGAAACTTTATAATAAACTACAATAATAGGTGAAATCTCAAAAAAACTTGCTGTAAAAAACGGGCAAAGTGTCGATTGAGATGCTTTGTTTATAAAAATTAGTGAAATCTCATAAACAGCCAAGTCTTGGAGGTGGATATAAAAAAAACGAGTAATTTTGCCTAAAATCTGGCCTATCTTTTACCCGGTGAATTCCATTCTTTAGAGTCTACTATGCCTAATTGTATAAACCTAAAACATTTTAACCAATGACAAGACAATAAGGTTAATATTATATTCCTATTATATGTTGTGGAATTTTATATGAGTTGGCCGTTGTTGCTATAAACTCAAGCTGAAGAAAACAGAAGTACGTAATAGTAAAAATGACTCCTATATTTTGAACAGCAGAAGTCATATAAAATTCCACTAACATAATTATAATAAGAATATTATTAATCTTTTTGTCTTGTCTTATTGTTATTTTTGTTCGGATAGACTGTTATGTTGTTGTTATCTGTTTTTAACGTCCGACGCAACAAAAAGGAGTTTTATGAGTTTGACTATGTGTATGTGTCTGTGGCACCATAGCTCTTAAATGGGTGAACCGATTTGGATGCGGTTTTTTTATTTGAAAGCAGGTTTTCTAGCGTTGGTTGTAGACATGCTATATCAAAATCGGTTCAGCCGTTTCAAGGTCATCAGCTCTTTTCTAATTGATAAATAGATGTGAGCATCTTCAACACGTCTGATTGAGTTGAGATTTGGCATTTTATTACTTCAATGATATTAGCAAACCTTGACCTGATGCTGCAGCATCATCTGGAATCTGTTGGACACCTAACTCCTTGCCAACTTACAGCAGAAATATCGTGGTTGGGCTCATTAGAATGGTCTCTATGAATAGGTTACGTGTATCGAAGGTTTATTAAATTTTCAATTTACTTTGTACATTTGCAGTATGAAAGTAAACAATGAATATTATATAATTTGCTGTCATTTTTCATTGAGTCCCAATGTCAATGTTTTTGGGGATCGAAATTCAATGGCACTATTTGATGTTGTATTCGCAGTATAATTTAATTTAACGTAGTAGTAGCACATAATATGTATAAATTTGAGCTTTGTCCACTTCTTCTCCACATAGACCATAACCATGCCAAATCTCAGTCTTCCGTGTACGCAATACGCATAAAAAGGGGTACAAAGTTTTTGATTCACGTATTAATATAATGAATATAGATTAGGGCTACGCTCCAGACTAGCTGCGACGCGCCGCGACTCTTGTACATAGGGGAGAGTTCGAAATTAAAGTATTTAACAGGTGCCGCGCCAGACATCGGAGGGTTGGCCGGGCAAGGGTGACCGCCCTGACTGCGACAGACGTAGGTTAATGAACGCTCAAAGTTACTCAAATTAGTCGTACGGGAACATTGTTACAGTAATGTTTATTTGAATAAAATTGATTTTGAATTAAACTTACAAATTATAAATTTACTTACTTACAAGTTATAATTTTTAAAGAGTAACGTAAATATAGTTATATTTCATAAATATGCTTTTTACATATTAATTAAAAAAGTCACGGTTGTAAATTATATTTTTTGTTTATTTATGCTGTCTGGTCTTAATTATGTTTATTGAGGCTAAGAAATTAAAAATATTATTTAGAATTTCTTTTGACTTTAGTAACATTGAGTGATGATGGATTGGCAGAAGCTATCGTATGAAATCATTGATAAAATAATTAATTTACTATGATGTTATTGACACACCTAATGAATTTGAATGAAACAAGCTTGCAGCATGTACCGATTTGCTGAACACTAATTCAACAGTCATGAAAAACCGGTTTAATGGTCGAAAAGGTTATTTATTTTATTATATAAATGAACATGTTTTTCATCACACTTGCGAGTAAATAAATAAAATAATGTAAAGAAAAATGTAGGTATGAATATTAATTCACAATACTAGTCAACTAACTCAAAAATTACAAAATTTGCGAAGACCGGGTTTTTTTATACGGTTCGACGTTTGGTTGGATCATACAAATATGTTGCATTCAGAAACGTTAAATTCGCAAAGACACATCCAACCAAATGGATTGTAAAAAAATTGAATTAATTGCAAAACCCAATACGCCCTCGGGCGCGGGCGTTAGCGCAAAAAAGGCCCTCGGGTTTTATTTAGGGGTTAACACTCAAGATAGTCTGCTTAATATTATGACACTGTTTACGTGCAAGTGTGATGAAAATTATATTTGCATGTTAGTAACAGTTGTAGAGCATGAAATTCTTTACAAATTTTGTTACAAATAATTTTTTATAGGTTTATCAGTTTTTGAGATAGAGCGCGAAAAGTGCGTATAGCTCAGCCATACATGCCATAACGCAAGGTCAACCGTGAATCCAAATAAATAGTACGGTTTATACACTTAATTATTCATAAAAAATTATAATACTGGAAAAAAAAACTGAATTATTAACTATTTCATACATTGCTTATTTAAAAATATTATTCATAAATCAAAGATTCATTTAGTAATACATACTCATTTCATAACATTTTTCATATCATAAGTAATATTAAAAAGCTCACGAGTTTGTTTTATAGTTTGAAACTACCATTCAGATTTGGAAAACTATTTTTGATTTGTTAGCCCGTTTATTTTATTTTTTTCTGACTGACTATACTGTTAGCCATAGGGGCCCTGGAGCCTCTGACGGCTTTTACAGCTTCACCGAACTTGAACCTGTTTAATGAGGACGGTTAGGCTATATAAGTTTACGCTATGACCTACGACTTTTAAGGAGGGGAACAGTGATCATAAACTTCAATCTATATTAATAATATTGTTTGTTTGAACACGCAAATCTTTGAAACTACCAGTCAGTTATAAAAATTCTTGTTGTATTAATTAGCCCATTTAATTAGGAAGGTTATAGGCCATACAGCTTCACGCTACGATCCATAGATAGAGGAGCAATTAACATACAAAGTGTAATTTAGCATTGAAAAAAATATAAGCGAGTGAAACCGCGGACACAGCTAGTAATGTATAAAATAGTTAATAATTAAGTTCTTTTTCATAATTATAATTGTTTTTATGATAATAAACTGTATAAATCGTACTATTTATTGGGATTCACGGTTGAGCTTGTATTATGATAGGTAGTAAGCACTTTTCGCGTTATATCTCAAAAGCGGTTAAACGTATAAAAAATGCTTAAGACAAAATTTGTAGATAATTGTATACTCTACAACTTTTATGATTAATGCAGATACGATTTGAGGCAAACGAAGCGAAATATTTCCAAAAAAAACTGTTTTTCGCGACCTTTGACCTTGAATATCTAAGGAGACTCACACGTGACCTTATGAGAATTTTGAGACAACATTTACAATGAAAAAATAAAGGTTTACACAAATAATCGGCTTATTCCGTTTCATTCCGAGTTTGACCCCTTTTGAAAAGGAAAAAAGGAACCCTTATATGGGATCAATTCGTTGTCTGTCAAAACTCTTTTTTCAGAAGTACGTGAAGGTGGTATCAAGGTGAAATTAATATCAAATATTCAAGTTTGCAATCCTTTGGAGATGTGAAAAAATCAAACTTCTAAGTCAACGTATTAATCAAAAGATACGGCTATTGCCGCATATTATGACATTTGGCAAGAACCAATGTCTTATAGCAAAAGTAAAGGAAGAAATCCGAAAACCGTAAACTTGTAATTACAACATAAAAAATATGCGATTACAAACTTTGCAAAGTTAAGTTTGTCCTTTAATATAGTTGTATTTTCGTTAGAATTTTTTAGTGCTATCTTCAGAAATGTTACCTAATTATTATGGCGAATGTGGCTATACAATTACGAAACCCTCGATGCGCGAGTTCGACTCGCACTTGGCCTGTTTTTTTTACATAATTTGACTAGACTTATCTATACTAATATTATAAAGCTGAAAAGTTAGTTTGTTTGTTAGGTTGAACGCGCTAATCTCAGGAAGTACTGGTTGGAATAGAAAAATAATTTTAGTGTTGGATAGCTCATTTGTCGAGGAAGGCTATAGGCTATATAACATCACGCTTCGACTAATAGGAGCGGAACATCAACGAAAAATGTTGCAAAAACGGGGAAAATGTATTTCCTTTTGAAAATTTCTATTGCATGTGGTGCGTAAATAGTTAAAGTTACGCAACAACGACGTATGACGGAATTGTTTCAGTTCTAAAAAAAGTCCGCGATAGCATATATCTATCTTTTAAGGTTGGCGCAATATAACCTTTTTTATGCTAATAAAATTTGTTCTATAATAATGCATTATTTGCGAAGGTGTTTTAATAAATATGGTATTAATCCTTATCGAAATAAATACGTTATTCATCACAAGTATTTAATTTTGGACAAAATTTCGCTTTACATCATTTGATTTAAATGAATATCTTAGGAGATATCACAGCTTTAAAATAACTCCGCAGCAAAACAAAAATCAAGTACCGCGCGTGCATTTTAGCGGAATGATGTGGCAGGCGGGCGGCACCTTAAATTATATTGTAGGTGCCTACGACAATAAAATCGTTATTATCTCTGCCTACGTCCCACTCTCTCGTATGTGATGCAAAAGAAGTTGCGCGGGTCAGCTAGTTATTATTATTTTCTTTTGTTTTTTAGCTGTAAGTTAACTCTGTAAAAATAATAATAATAAATCTGTAGTTCTGTTAACACTGACAACACGCTCGTAGCCTAGCGGTCGGAAGCGTGACTGCTATGGCCGGAGTACTAGGTTCGAATCCTCGCCGGCTTGCCATTCTCTCTTTCGTTTGGTTTTTCTTTTTGATTAGTTTAAGTTATCCCGAGATGCACACATTTTTTTTGTCTGTTTGTATGTCCGGATTTAACTCAAAAACGGCTTTTATGAAATTTTGTTCACGGGATGTTTATGTCATTGATCAATAGATAGGGTTTAAGAATTTTAAATATTACTTTTAGAAATGGTAAAAAGAGAATTTATAAAAAACATATTTTCGTTAATTGTTAACCGGTTTTAATGAAATTTTGATAAGCCAATCCAAGACTGATGGGCTATGAGAATTTTCAATAACACATTTAGAAATCGTAAAATAAAGAATTTTCAAAAATTTTAAACTTCAATCATTCTTTACCGATTTTGATTAAATTTTGTGTATGGGAAGTGTAAGTCATTCCTTAATTGTTTTTTTTTTAAAGGGGGTTATAACCCCCACCCGATACTCTCTAACATACATCAGAGAACGAAGGTACTATGAATAATTTATTACAATTTTATTTCCCCACATACTTCTCATCCGACTTAGTTAGCTATTTCTCTAACACTATGCGTCCCTCATTATTTATTGAAAAAATCCTTATAACTAAATACAAAACAACACACAACATTTAATTTGTAAAATAATGTCAATAAAATATAATAATGTAAAGAATGTAAAAATTAAATAAAATACAAATAATAATCAAATAAAATAATACATCAAAATTCACAAAATAAAATTCAGACAATTCATTACAATTAATTTCAGTTTCAAATTTCTACAATTTCTAAAACTACAAGTAACACTCTATTTAATAGAAGAACATTTTTATTTATTTCTTTTACTGGCCACTTTTACAACCCTCTCAACAAAACCATAAAGTGGCTCTTCGTTTCATCGTTTGACACCAAAGCATGCAACTTATCTGGATACGTTGTATCCACGTTGTACGTGGTATACGAGGGTGGGTCTAGACCCACCCTACAGCCGAGTCTGGACTCAAGGTCAAACCTGGACGAGCTGAAACGTGGACAATCTATGATAAGATGGAAAATTGTCTCGGCAATATCCGGGTCGCATTCACACGCGGGACTTTCCTTGATCTTGAAGCGGTACAGGTACGCCGCGAATCCTCCATGGCCCGTGAATGCCTGGACATGGGCGGGTAACAGATTGGCCTTCCTCAACATCCCGGTGAGCGTCTGCCACCTTCGGGAAGAAGACCTGCGTCATCCCACCCGTGTCAGAGGACTCGTAGCGCGCCTGTCACTTAAGGACAGTCTCCTCCCGTATGACTTTCTTTGCTTGTTGCTTATTTGTTATGGCTATAATGATTGTCAAAAATATTTTTATAACTGTGTATTTATGTGTGTGTAACTTAACCACTTCTGACACTATCTCGTGGACGAGATGCATACGTGATTTCTTAATTGATAGGCTTTAACAATTTTCAACAATAGATGCAGAAATATGTAAAAAAAAAAACAATTTTAATAATTATCAACCAATTTTGATGATAATTTTACACTGGAAGTACAAGTTCCTCAATTGATAGACTGTATGAATTGTCAATAAAATAAGTAAAAATAAAATTACGGGATGAAAATAATTACTGCGTAATAACAAACGCGTGCAGAGCCGCGAGCACATCGCTAGTCTATTTATAAAATATGTCTACAATATAGAGTACACAAGTATTATTATATCAATATACCAGCTGTACCAGCGACTTTGTCCGCTTGTAATTTCGTGTATAAAAATACCGATAAAAAAATATATGTAGGTGTTCTGAAATTTAACACCGGCGATTTAACCGTATTTCATGCTTTGTGAAGGTTTCGGATCCCTGAGTTACACCTTGGTACTCACGTTTAGCCTTAGCTTCGCTACTTTGGATCGATCAATATTCTACCAGACGTCTACGCTGTGAATATATCCTAATATGTAACAAAGAATTAAGGGCTTAAGTCGAAAAATAATTAAAGGTTTGTCGAAAAATAATTGACGCGTAATGAGTGTGGCTTATTCCTAGTAAGTGCGGAGCGCCTCACTATAAAACATTTTCGCGCAATATGCCCGTGATGCCCTCTCTAGCGGCAACCCAAGCCTAGGTCCGTTCCTCGGTGTGAAGCCCTTGGGTCAGGCAGCCGCCCGCGCGATACAAGTGACACTACACGTGCAACACTTTGCTACCTACATACAACATTACACACGTATGAACACACACACACACACGTGCACACCACACAGGTACATAGGTTCTGTAAGGGACCTTTTTTTTTCTTTTTTTGCGCTAGTTAGTGTAGAAAACCATTCCGATTACTAAATTCACATACGCATGGTTCCCTCCTTCCTCCCAGGAGGAGGGGAACGTGCATATGAGTATATGTTAGTTAGCTCGAATTTTCTTAGGATTAGGGAATTAGATAGATCGCGACCTTTTCGCATTCACGACGACCGCCCGAGCCGAGGTTCGGCCACTCTGGCAACCTCGTGCGGGTCGTCAAAAACTTTCGCGGTTGAGTGCCCTAAGGGCTCGCCCCCAAGTCCGGTGAAGATGTAAAAGCCGCAGCGGCTCTGTTTTTTGATAGGGCCCCAAAGGCTAACAGTGTAGTCAGTTAAAAAAAAAAAAGAAAAAAATGCCCGTGACATCCAAATCACTTAAAATGCAGAAAAGACGCTTCGCTATTAACATATTTTTAGTACCTACCTAGGTATCTTCTATTTGACAAATACTTACAATACCTATAGTAATTAAATGTCTGTGTCTATTTGTTCTTCTTGATCTATACGTGAATTTATGTAGACAGTCAATTTAAAGAAACCATACAATAGGTATGTATGATACGTTATTTTTAAAATTGATTACACTAATAAAAATACCAAATCAAACAATTACCTACCTACTGTCTGATGAGAATTGCGTGATGATATGTATGTATGTTTGTAAGAAAAATATTTGAAAACTTCATAATTTCATTTCGAAAATCAGTGTAGATATATCTATGTAGAAAGTAAAGTCATCGTCGGTTTTTTTTTACTTTAGAGTAGAAGAGCTAGGTGTTGGTAACTTTACGTCACTGGATAACGTAATCAAATCCATTTGTATATAGAAATTGCACGTCAAAACATACAGACTAGTCCAGTTGCAACCTGGTAGTTCTTGTACCGCCAGCAAAATCTGAGAAGTAACGTGAAAATATAAGTTTCGTGTTACTGCAATAATCTAAGATTTTATGACAGAACTTTCTGGTTGAGCCCAGACCTATTAAAATTTTTCCCGACTAACCTAAAGAGTAATGTTTATCAGATATATACTGTATATATATGCATATATTTCTAAAACGGATTTCGATGTGCAAGATGTCCCTAAATTCGTATTTTTATCTAAAATCAAACTATATAGCAGTCTAGAATAGAACTATTATTTAAGGAATAAGAATGCTCTTGCATACATTTTTTTTAAGTCTAGTAGATAAACCCTTGGAATGTGTCAGCAATTTTCATAAATCAACAGACTGAGAAAATAATATAGGATATTACCGAAAGCAACAATAAAAAGAAAAACTAAATAAAAGGCCACAAGTTTTCGAATAGTAGGTAGGTACCGGTACATATACCGGGTTATTAGTAATTCGATAAATTCCCGTTAGGTGATAGGGGTGACAAATTGCGATAATTTTATCATATGCATTATGCAAAAGTGAACCATTTCATCTTCTGATTTATAAAAACGATTAAACACTGGTTATTTATTAATATTAAAACAACAAATATCGGTCCAAATTTAAAAATTCAAGACGAAAAGCAAAAAAAAACGTTATGTAACTTAGCTTGCAGATTTTTTTAAAAACATAACCGTTTTTGAAAATTGAAAAATAAAGATCACAAAGGAAGCAAGCGGATATTTGTATTCGAATTAAATTTAAGGTCGTTCTTTAAAATTTCCATAAAATTAATGAAACAGAATAACCAATGTAAATAAAACAAAAATTACAAATTTAAAATAAAATTTAGAACCAGTAACAGTTTAGTAGTAATAATAAATAATAATAAGTAACAAAATTAAAGTTCTTGCTCGAAGTGACTTCCTTTATTGCGTACGCAAAGTCGCATTCTTTTTCTGAGTAGATAATTAACTACCGAAGTAGTCAAATTATTCCGCATCTCGCTACTAACCCAGCCTATCGTTGTTATCACTTCCCGTTCTTGCCTACAGCTTGCCCGATTACTGGACGTTCATACTTATTGTTCCGCTTAATAAGGTCGAAGAGTAAATAAATGAGCCATAAAATGCAAAAAATTAGCGTACTTAACCAAACAAACAATCTAGACAACAGTATAGATTACGAAAAATGTATTTGAAAATCTAAAATTGTATAAAAGTTCAGTAATTTCTGTGTGTTTTCTGACTAGACGATTAGTTCACCGATTTTCCTTATGTCTGTGTAGTGACCCCATCAAGGTCGTTGAGGCGAACAGCTTAAGTTATTTATCACAACAAAAAATGTTCACTAGACAGACACTATGTTTGTTTGTTAATGCTATAATATGAGTTACATAACGAATACGTCGATGATAATAAATATTTAATATTTTGTGCATATTATTTATTATTAAATATGTAATAAACATTACATAAGCTACGATGCGAGGATACTAGTAGAATGTTATGCTTCGACGGGCCTGACATATGCGAATTGCATAAAAGTTTCTAAAATTTAATAATATTTTAAAACTAAGTTTAAGTCATTTTTACGACTAATTAATTAGTTATGCGTAAGCTTGTGCGCCATTTACAAAGTTTCGTATTCATTTCGAAAATATAGCTAGCAAGAATTGTTAGGTTTATATTATTACATATAGTTGATAGTTGTGTTATGTGGAGATGAATAAAATATCACGTTCATTGTCAAGGTAACTCTGAGATTAGGATGACAATATTATTATTAAATCATTACTATATGAATAGTTGTAGGTACTCATTGTTTATTTGTATACAATGTGACCAAAAATATGGCGAAAGGTTATTATATTACATGAGGACATTTTTGGTTTTATTGTAAAAAAAGGCCTACTGTTATAAATTATTATACACCGTAAGTTCTTTACTTCAGTTCGAACTTGTCTAATCTATATTTAATTATTATCTACATTATATGTTACTATATAATAAATAGTACAATATAATAAATATGCATGATTATTATTTTAATTTTATTTAATAGCCAAACTCACGAGGGATTGTAACATTAAGCTAGGAATTCCCAGTTAACCTTTTATATTGATTTTTGTTATGTAAGTCGGAAGTCGAAGCCCTCGCGAACTGTTTTATATGCGTGCGCTGGTATAATAGTTAATGATACGTAAATACAAGGTGTCCAGAAAGGGTATCGGGTATTTGTAATTTCAATGAAACAAAAATTATTTGTATGCAATAAAAAAGTTTATTGTTTATTATTAGCATATGAATTGGAGAATTATTTGGAAAAGATGATGTTATCCAAATGATGACCGTTACGTTGCTGGCACTCTTCTAAACGGAAACGAAGATTGGCGATAACACGTTGACACATAGCTATCGATATTGCTGCCATTTCTGACCTGATGTTTTGCTTTAACTGGGTTAGATTCGTCGGATTGTTTTGATAAACCTTACTTTTAAGGTATCCCCATGCAAAATAGTCAAGCGGGCTAAGGTCGGGGCTTCTGGGAGGCCAGTTGATGTTACCCCTTCGCGAAATGACTTTATTAGGGAATAATTCGTTAACAACTTCCATTGAGTCATTTTAGGTATGGCAAGTGGCCCCATCTTGCTGGAACCACGTTCTTGAGTTGAAACCTGCAAACTCCTGCAACTCTGGGACCAAAAAATTTCGCAACATATCGCAATAACGGTCACTATTCACATTAATTGCTCGGCCTCGTTGATCTTCATGAAAATAAGGACCAATTATGCCTTTAGCAGACATAGCGGCCCAAACAACGACCTTTGGGCTATGCAGGGGTCGTTCATGCTTTCGTCTCGGATTCTCCACTGCCCAGTACCGACAATTCTGCTTATTAACATGACCATTCAGGTGAAAATTTGCTTCGTCACTGAACAGTATGTTGTTAAAGTTGTTAAATCGCTGCAGCATTTCACTCAGGGATCATGTAGCTTCCTATTATTACTGAAAGAATTTTTAGTATCGGATCAGTACCTAGTTCCGGAGTTTACCTTCTACAATAATAAATTTACAAACTTTACCTCTTTACAACAATAATCTAATAGATATAGCTAATTGTTTATATAATTATTTTCATTCATGCGTCAACTAAGTACAATGTAAGACTGAAAAGGTATCTATAGCCAAAATGTATGAAAGATAAGGCTAAAGAAAAGACTTCCATCGGGATTAAAATTAAAGTAAGGCTATACTCGCATTCTGACATTTGAAAGAAGTGATGGGAGAATGGATTGTAATAATGGTTATTGGTGCATTTTAAGACCATGCGAATGAGATTATGTATCTTCATATCTTAGCAACATTATATGTTTTCAAGGGATGATAAGTGCGATATTGATATAAAAATAAGAGGCATTCCCGCGCCGGGTACATACTCGCTTTACATCAGGTGAGATTGTGGTCTAACGCTAAACCTATACAGAATTAAAAAATAACTAGTTCCTTTAAAAAATGAATACGTTTTTTTTGGGTTTAATGTGCAATATCCAATTTTTTTACAATTCCTTTTTTTTATTTATTTTGGATAGTATGAAGAATTTTCAGACATTATTTTGAATATTATGTTATTTTATGGCTTTTTTATATTTATCTAAATAACATATAATATTCTAATGATGATCGATGACGTCATCACCGGCATGTGCTTGTAATCATACCACAGTGTGTATACCAACCGTGCCAAATGGTTACATTTTTCGTAATTGTTTACCCTCTCGTGTAACATATAAGTAATTTTTGTTATGAACGCGATTTTCGTTACATCTGAGGATATTAAGCTTTTTAAATTTATTATTTTATGAAATTTAATATTTTACAAAATTTGATATCGTACCAAAAAATAGCCTCACAAGCGGCGTTGTAATTACACAAAATCTCTTTCAAATTTAAAGCAGTTAATAGTGGCGAATTTGTCTCAATACTAGTAAGCATAACAAGGTTTTCTACTGGTTTGATAGAAAAAAAACGAAGGAAAAAATTATAAAAGGTAGGAAAACTGATCTTTCCAGGAAACGCAAACATGACTTTTGATTCAAGGCCCTGGCAACACTGGCATGTTGGTTTGCTCCTTATGACAAACTCAACAACATTTGACAATCTATATATGTAATATTACGGCGTTTTTGAATGTTCAGGTATCAAGGCAACGTATTGTTGACGTCATGAAGGACAAACAAAGGCATACGATTTCTTTAAAAATATGTTTGATAATTTAATATTTTTATTCTATTAAACTACTCTGTCAAAAAAGTATCGGGAAAAGATCAATAATACACAAAATGTTAGTTATTCGTTCAAATTTATTTTATCGCCTTCAAAGTATGCTCCTTCAGAAACGATACACTTACGCCAACGAATAATCCAATCAATAAAACATTTTTTAAACCCTTTTCCGGAATTGAGCTTGGTTCTCGTCGCGAATTCTCCTTTATGTCTTCTACCGAATGAAAACGGGTGCCACGAAGTGGTAATTTGAATTTAGAAAAAAGAAAGAAGTCGGCTGCAGCCATGTCTGGTGAAGAAGGTGGTTGCTCGATGGTATTTGTTGAATTTTTGTTCGAAAATTAGTTTTCAATGATGGACTTGTGCGAAGGCGCATAATCGTGGTGTAAAATCCAAGAAATCCACAAATCTGGTATTTTCGTCGAGTTTGCTCAATTAGGCACCGGATAACGCTCAAATAATATACTTTATTTACCGTTTGATCTTCCGGTAAGAATTGCGACTAGACAACACCGCAATATTCAAAGAAAACAATCATTATGCATTTGAATATTGATCGACTTTGGCGTGGTTTTTTCGGTTTCGGTTCAGTTGGAAGGCGCCACTCCGAAGTTTGTTGACTACATTGCATGTCAAACTCGTAAGCCCACATCTCTCCACCAATAACAATGCGTTTCATGAATGTTTGGTCGGAATTGACTCGTACTAGCATGTCCTCAGCGACTATTATGCGATTAAGTTTTTGGAGAAAATTCAGGTCTTTTGGGACTAGCCGAGTGGCAACATGTTTCATACCCAAATGATTATTTAAAATGATATGGATCTACTTGTCAGACACAGAAAGTTTAGCGGCTTTTTTGCGATGTTAACTTCAGTTGAAGACGTTGATGGCGTATCAGGGCGAGGCAAATCTTTCAGCATAATATCTCGACCGCTTTTGAATGCTTCACACTAGATATGATGTAACTAAAACAGCACTGTATTTAATCTAAATAAAACGTGCAACTTAACACTCCGCGCCAAAATGAAAAACAGTTGTGCCAATCTAACAATAAGAAAAAAACAAAAAAAAAATTTGGAACTATAAACAAATCATCCAATCCCGATACTTCTTTGACTGAATGTATTATAAAATGAACGTATATTGCAATTCCTCGAAATTATTCTGGATTTAGACCTGATTTAAATAAACTAATTAACAACCCCAATTCTTTTTTGTCTCAAAATCAATAAAATCAATGGCAAACTTTTGTAATATAAGATCGGACATTTTCTGCATTACAAGAGTACTGATTTTTTTTTAAAGTTATGTGTAATATAACAAAATCCAGCTTTGAGTCTTGACTTGTCTATGTAATCTATCATTTTTGACATGACATGATTAAATGACGTAACTCCCATAAAAAATTCAATTCATATTTCACTTAAATATGTGTGCTTTGAAGGGGTTGTTAAAAAAATAACAATCAGACGTTTTCATACCCCTAGGATTAGACTACATAACATTCACAATAATTTCTATACAAAAATATGATTCTGTACTTGTAACAGTTTGAACTCTACATGGATAATTGAATAAATATATTTTAATAGATAATTGTAATATATTTTTATGTATGTAATTTATATTGCGTAAACATACGTTAAAGATTCGGTTCCGTCTGGTTAGTAAGAAGTAGAGGTAGCTTGCGAGTCGTGGTATGTTGGGAATGCAGTCTGCTCTCGCAAACGATCAAACGATGCAACGACTACGGCATGCAACTTCGGCGAATGACCGCGTCGCGTCGAGGCGCCCCACGCCCGCGCCCGCACCTCACCGCTTCACGCTGCCTGCTTTTAGTCCAAAGTCCAAACTAACGATACGCTGCCATACGCAGCACACTATATAATCTACCTATATAAAATACTAGCTGTGCCCCACGGTTTCACACGTGTTAAAGCGAAACCGCCAACGCATCCGTTTAGCCTATCGTTGTTTTCACTTCCTGTACCTACTTGCCTACTAAGTACTAAATGATATACAACTAGTGCGATATCTATAAAATGAATAAAATTGAAGTGTCTGTTTGTAATGTCAAAATAACAGTTTATCTATAACAAAAAGCCCATTTTTAAAATTTTTGTCTCTCTGTCTGTTTGTTCCGGGTAATCTCCGAAATGGTTGGACCGATTTTGACGGGACTTTCACTGATTGGTAGCTGATAATATAGGGAGTAATTTAGGCTACTTTTATTTTAGAAAAAGAATTAGGGTTCAGCACAAATAAAAAAAAAACTGGTCATGGTGAATCAATTCGGGCGCTTAAATGGCTTATGCTGAGTAAACCATAAGAGATATAGCAAATTAATGTACTACATCATTAAAGGCGTTAAAAAGACAAACAAAAAAGTCCGGAAGAGTATACATCTATCTTCTAAGAAACACCCACAATAAGCATTTTTGTCTTTAAAATAGCCGGGAGCGGAAGAGCAAAATTCGCGCGGGCATTCTGTAGTCCACGTGAGCGAAGCCGCGGGCACAGCTAGTTTATAATAAAACATCAACTTTTAATATAAGACCTTCATACGAATTTTGTGCATCTTTAACCATTTTGAGACGCCATATTACAATTTTACACACTTATTTTTATTCTTACTTTATCCTCCTAGACGTTAGAATTTTTTTAAATACATTTTGTCAAAGCTTTTCGTCGCTTAAAAATTTAAGGATCCTATATCCAGAAATGTATTCAAACTGTATCCAGATCGTACATAAAGTACTAACCATGTAATAGCATGTGTAGCATATTATACCTAATCTTAATATTTTTAATACTTTTTTATGATTGATTTACAGTGCTTATACTTTTTTTTAAAGTAAATATAAAGCCAGTAATAAACACGTAATATGTTCCTATTTTTTTAGTATAAGTATTAAATAATATAAGTAATTATATTCTGCATATATTTTGTTAATTGCGACTAACGAAAAATAAATACTATTGTGTAAAGGTTGTACAATTCAAACTACCTTGGGCATTACGAACCATCGTACCAAATAGGTCATGGACCTCAAAAAATGACGCGTAGATAATGTTCTTCGTTTCAAGGTTACTTTAACCCTTTCGCCACTAAAAAAAATTGTTTGTAGATAAATAAATATAGGTATTACAATATATATTTATAACAGATTAGAATACACATATCATTATTTATTTTAATTATAAAAAAGTAACTTATGTATTGAGTGGTCATTGCAGTTTACAGGTACTACATATAGGGGATATTTCAGACGATCTGCATTTGGATTACAAGCCAGCTGTTTAATTGCTAGTTTAATTGCTAGAAGTGCATACTGACTGCAGGCGGACGCGCAGTAGGTTACACTATCCTTACTACTAAGTAGGTTACTTATAAAGATTACACTATCCTATAGTGATAGTGATCAGAATCATAAAATCTACAAATCGCATCGGAAGTACCATCAGGGTATATTGCTACCCCTGAGGATAAAGTTGGAACGTTTCGAGTGCCAGTGCGTTTCTATTTAAATAACAACTGTATAAAAATGTAACTTTTACAGTCGAAATAACAATTTAACTTTTAAAATAGTTTGTTTGTTTTAGATAATAATTAAAATGAACCTCCTAAGTTTTAACTGGCTTACAGGTGACCTCAGTAACACCGGACGAAAATTAAAATACATATATGAGGCCGAAGATTTAGAGCGTTTGCTTAGTAAACATGCAATCTTCATGAAAAAAGAACCCCATTCTGTATATTGCTTAGATATTCTATCAATACTCTCTAGAGAATATTACTATGTATGTTTGGTAGCTGCGGTCTAGATATATATCTCTCTGTCACTGATTTTTTTAATGATATTTATTCATTGGAATTAAATCCATTGCTTTACTAAAAACTGGTGGCTGTTCATCAGAACGCTGTAGTTAAGACACCGGTATCTAATCAAAATAAAATATTTTGTCAAAATAAAAACGTTAAAAGGATAAATTAAGGCGAATATGTATAAGCTATGAATATAAATACTTACATTGGAATTAATTTGCTATTTTTGTCTAGACATGTAGTTAGTTGTACCTAAAGTTAATTCAGTTTAATAGGTTGTAGGTATTCGTCAAAAAACTAAAGTACTGTGGGTTTTTAAAAGAAATTAATACATTTTCATGATGTTACAATATGCCTCATACATACCGGCGCGACGCGGTGTGATCGAACTCACAGACGCGGGCGGGCGCGCGGCGTAGCGTTCTGTACTCTGTGAGACTGGAGCCGGTTCAACAAAGTTGAATGTATTGGCAGACATCTCATCCTTCGTAGAATTTGCACCCACACATTTACATGGAAGGATTGCACATAACGCCCTCCATCCACTGAGATTGTAAGGTTTGGTTTCTTTTTTTTTTCTCTTTGGTCTTCTGAGAAATCCATTGTGTGTTATAGGTACCTACAAGTTTTGGTAATTTTATTTCAATAAAATTAATATATTTTTCTTTGTGTTTCCACTAATAATAGCGCTAAACTATGCTTTGGTTAGCAGTTTTTGGTGTTCTAAAATCACCAATTTCTCGTTTCTTCGTACTGCGGTCCTTTCACTTTTTGAAGTTTTTAATGAATTTCGCCTATTAGTAGTACTAGAGACTAGTATGTTTTACTCTAGTTTTAGTTTTAATTTAAGTTTGAATTAACATAATCACAACAAAGTTTTAAATGAAATCTTGTAAAAAGTGCATTAAATCACAATTTTCAAGTCTTTACAATTTGCTGGATTTACCTGCACCAGTTAACACATTGTTTATACATGTTTTTTTTATTACAAAAATACTTAAACGTTACGTAGTATGTACTTATACCAGCTTGTAACTGTCCAATACTAGGAAAACCCTTTTTTTTAAGGGACTATTTATATAGATTTTTTCAAAAGCCGAAATATCGTTTTTTTGGGCTTGTTTTGTGGTGGCGTTAGGTCCTTACTGCGACAACAATTCATATGTAGTGTTTCGAATTCTAGTAATGATCTAAAATAATAATATACGTAATTACATATAGTAATTACGTCTATCACGAGTGAATATAAGAGTCAAAATATAAAACTTATGTTTACTCACTTTTTGAGCTAGTCATATAAACATCAAAGCAATTGATATAGTAGGGGAAGTGCATTCTTATAATACCTACCGATGTGTCGTTTATGTCTGTTAATATTAAAAAAAACGTGTGAGTATCCCAAAATACTCTCCTCGTGTTTGTCAGTTCTATAAACGGATATAATATTGGCGCCAAAACGTAGCGTGGTACTTCCACATAATGGCCGCCGTTCATTGCGCTCACTGGGTGTATTGGCCGAGGCTCACCACGCGCATCCTGTCTACTACGTTTCTTGCATCCTACTCACACCTGATTTCCGTATTTGTAAGTAAAAGAGACGCCGAATTCACGTGCAGCAATTATTGTGCCACAGAAGGACGCGTTTGAGATCAATGCACTTTCCGAGGGCAGCGAGCCCGTTTTTATTATTCGTTACTGTTGGACTACGTTGGGGGTAATAAGAACCTTACGGATTTGATTTAAGATTTATTTTTGCAAACATGAAAATACTGAAGTAGAGGTCGATGTCTAGACGCGCGGGAAGTGATTAAAGTATATGAAAGGCATTGCGCCCTCGTAGGGTTGGTCACCCTTGTGGTTTATGTTGTAAAACACTACTACATATTCTCAAAGTATTGATACCTATTCATAGGAATAGATGATTTTTTAATTATTAATTGCTAGGGTTGAGTCTGTAATCCTTGTCTTTTCTTAATATAATCTCTACTCTTAATAAACTGAAGAATTTTTTTTCCGTTTGTTTGTACGTGCTAATATATTAAAGTGCCAGGCAGGTGTGAAACATTAATTTTGCATTTTATACTCTATTTATTATGGAAGATTATAAGTCCATACGACTTCACGCTCCGACTCTAAGGAGAGGAGTAGTAGTACCATGAACGTCAAGCAATTGGAAAGTGAGAATAGTCTATACGGGTGAATTTGTAGCGGTGCGGTGCCGATGCAGAGTTGAATGAAATTTCATGAATACTTTATTGCACTTTTAGTTTGTACACTGGTGAGCTATAAAGCTATAAAGCATTTTCTTCCAACTAACCAGCGGAAATTAAAATAAAATAAAGTAGAAATAATTATAAGTAGATACAAGAACATATATACATACATATATATGTATAAAAGTACACAAGTTATAAATGCAAATATCGGTGCATTTGTGATATGAAGTTGGTGATTGTTTTAGCATACTGAAGATGACGCGGTAACGCATTGCACAGTCGTATGGCAGTTATCGTAAAGTTGTTCGAATAAATTTAACACGGGTGATACCGTGAGGCATAGCTAGTATTAATTATAGAGATTTGAATTTATGAACAATTCATATATGAAATTTAAAGAGTAATATCTCTATAACCTTTTCTAGCACTAAGTTTCGTATGATCTGACAACATAGTATGACTTTAGACTGCAAAGACATAAAACATCATCAAGTAAAAGTTAATATTAAGCCTTGTCTTCCATATTTAAAATTTTAAGGAAATTTATTAATCAATATAAAATATATTAACATTTGATTTTATTAATAAAATCTTCTTTAGCTACTTTTGGTACATATATTTGTACTTATTTCAATATCATAGTAAAATATTTAGCCTACTTTCATTGTTTAACATAATGACAGTGAACGGTGATGGGCTTGCTTACAAATGTAACTAATGTATTAAAATTTCCTAATAACTACAAGAGATTACTTATTGTATATTGTAAACTTTTATATTCAAAAGTCTATAGTTTCTATACTAAATTAGACAGTAATTCTCTTGAATGATTTCATATAAAATATATTATAAGTTTGAAAGTTTCACAACACGGTAACCCTAAAGCCAATAACGTAGAATGTCATGTGCGTTAGTCTCCGTACCCGCTGTCTCTTCGCTCTCGATATCCTTCGCCTTAACTTAACAATTCGTATAGATTTAATTTAATAGAAAAGAGAATCCACTCTGAAATTAAACTAGCTTGTATCTGCGACGCAGTCGACTTGTATTTACTATACCAATACCATACATAGGTATTCAGGGGCACTTTAGGTATGTATGTTATAACAACGTGTTATCAATGAGTTACAATAGTAGTTATCGAAAGTTTTTTCTCAGAATGTAAGTGTTTTTCTGTTTGTTTATATAAACATGCATCACTTGATATCTACTGAACCGATTTGAATGTAGTTTTCAGATTAACATAGGGCTAACCTCCAAGCAACATTTAGGTGTACGTATGTATGATAATTACGTTTTAACTAAGCACTAACGTTTTAGAAACCTAAGCAGTAAATTATTTCTTATTATGGATCACTAAAGAACGAACATTTTTTAATTAAATTAATTTGAAATGTTACTATGATCACGGCATACTACTTACTAGGGCATCTTTATCGAAAGAGTTCATATTCTAAAGTTCAAACAATCGAACTTAAGAAAGAAGAGACATTGGATGCATTTAAAGTAACACAAACTAAACATAAACGTAAAGAATAATAACAGAAAGTAATAATAGTAGTACTAGGTGAAATTGTCAATTTAATTGATACACGACTATATAATATGTATATTATATGTGTTTTTAGGTTAAATCATAAGCACGTAATCTTATTTTGTTAACAAATTCATGAAGATAAGGATCATTTACTCATGAATGCATTTGCATTTAAGGTTCTTATAAAAAATATAAATATATTTAAAATTGTACTTATGGTTTAAAAATTTGGATATCAAACATAAACATTCGACTGAATTGTTAATGATAACCTTTTGCACCACAATGTACACAAAATGTTATCTAAACCTCGTGATTGGGGTTTTCTATGTCCGGACAATACACGATATCACTATGGGCATACATACCTAAAAATGTATATGAATATTAAGGACATGTTTTGTAATTAGATTTAATTAATTCAGTTTTTATTTTCAATCTAATAATTTATGAATCAATTGAGTGAAATGCTTTTATTAATGAATGTAGTAGGTAAATAATGCGGCGATATTATCTAATTAGGTGATTTTTAATTTTATGAACATTTTACGTAGATACCTAGTGTCCACATAATAATTATGTTTGTGTAGATTTGGTTTATTAGTGCAGGCGATAACGCAGTGTTATCTCTCTTCAAATTCTTGTACTTTGACCCTTTCAAATGTCGATGGTCACAACAAATATGTCGTATTAATTATATTCCAATGACACAAACGAATATTGTTTTTCTGACTACATTTTACCCGTGGCCTACTCTGCAAATACTTAAGGTTGTTTCACCGTTTTTTCCTGAAAACTGCTTTGATTTTCTCATGTTGTTGAGCGCTAGCCATAATTCTTAATTAGTATATGATCTACTTTATGTTGGGTACGCAAGATATAAGTTTGCCAAGGTTTAAAATTAGACCATTACAAAAAAAAGGAATCTTTAGCCTTTGGACAGATTTTTCAACACGACATTCTCCTGGCTATTCTCTCTCATTATAATATCTCATTAGAGGCACTGGCATGGTTCGCTTCATGTCTAAAAGGAGGACAGCAATCGGTTCATATAGATGGGGCTACGTCTAATTGGTGTGAGCTTGGTGCTGGCGTCCCTCAGGGAGGTATACTTTCACCTCTTCTTTTTTCCCTCTTTATTAACCTTTTAACTCATGAATTGCGATGTACGTATCATTTGTATGCTGGTGACCTGCAATTATACACACAGGCCGCAGTAGATTCTCTATCAGATTCAATTTATACTATTAACCGGGATCTAAATGCCTTAAGGGATTGGTCTGAGAGATTTGGCTTATTAGTTAATCCTTCCAAATGTCAGGCAATTGTAATAGGGAGCTCTCGTATGATTACCAGAATAGACTTCAGCTTGCTGCCTCAGATTATTTTCAGTGACCTTGTCATACCGTTTAGTACGGAAGTAAAGGACCTTGGTTTACACATTGATGCCAAATTGGATTGGAGAACTTATATTTCCAAGGTTAGTCAGAAAGTGATCGGTACTCTAAAGTCTTTTTATCGCCTGAAAAATTTTCTCCCAGTTAAAACGAAAACCATGCTAGTGCAATCTATAATATTTCCTATAATTGACTATGGTGATGTGTGCTTTTACGATCTGAACGCTGACCTTCTTAACAAACTTGACAGATTACTCAACAATTGCATTCGATTTGTTTTTAATCTTCGTAAGTATGACCATGTATCGAGCCATCGTTCAGAGCTTAATTGGTTGCCCATACGCCAGCGTCGGAGTTTGCAGGCTCTGACAACTCTGTATTCTATTCTATTTTCTCCCAACACTCCCTCTTACTTAACTCCACATTTTCAGTTTTAATACTCTAATCATGACCTTAACCTTCGCTCTTCTAATAATCTTATTCTTTGCTGTCCTGTCCATACTTCCGGTCTAGTACATTCATCTTTCTATATCCAATCTATTCTCCTATGGAAAGCGCTTCTTTATGAAATCAGGATGTCATCTAATCGTTTCAGTTTTAAAGTCAAGGTACGTCGGCTTTACCAGTGTCATTTAGCAAAGTTATCTGGTTAATGCTGTATTTAGTACTTAATGTTGACTAATTATATTTTTATTTATTGTATTGATATTTATGTATGATGTTGTTATGTGTATGTATTGTATATGTGTAGTATATATGTATTATATATGTCTTATATATATTATGTTTTGGTGTTGATATTTTATTTATATATTGTGATATTAAATTGGTTAAACATAATTTCAAAAAACCCCCTTACCTTTTACACCTACCAACATTTATCTCTGCATCACCTAATGGTTGACTGGCAGAGAATGCCTTAGGCATTAATTCCGCCATTGCGTATTTAACGCATAGTGTGTAAATAAATAAATAAAAGTCGCTTCGATCAACGTGAGTTCGAATCCCTTCAATGAGCTTGAGCTTTCGGTGAAGAATAACATCGTGATGAAACCATAGCATGGTGGTAAGGTATATAGCCAGGTAAGCATTACAAAATGCCAATGTCCGCCTGGCTAGCTACCACCCTCAAGTTGAAAATCCGTCGACAAGCACCTATAGGTGTGTTCCGGCAGCTGCCCTTAAGAGCCAGTTTCCCCACTAGGCTTAGCGTATCACCGTCTTGGGCTACATTATCACTTAACATCAAGTGAGATTTTCGTCATGACGCTAAACCTATAAACGACTAAATAATAGAAGATTGACAGTGGTAGATGCGCAAATTGCATCTTGACAAGAAGGAAAAAAGTTTCCTTAAATAAGTATTTAATTTTATGTTCTGCTTGTCCGTTATATTAAGTGTTGCTTAGCTTCGTAATACATATCTTAAAAACTAAATGGTGTAAATTGTGCGACGCATAGTGTATTTCACATTTATTTGTACTTGCGATCGCCCTAAGGTCGAAATTCGACCAGCGACTGTTTGATCATAGGCTATCTGTTTATCTTTTACAGTATTCATAAACAATGAGTATGAACTACCTCACTTGCTGTTACTTTTCGTTGAGTGATAATGTCAATATTTTGGGGTGGTCTAAGTTCAATAACACTGGTCGGGCTAGGATTCGCAGTATTAATTTATTTTATTTAATACATATATTAGTAACAGATATTATAGATAAATTTTAGCTTTTTGCACTCCTTCTCCATATAAACTTTAACCATGCCAAATCTCACAGTCTTCCGTGCACGCAATACGCTTAAAAAGGTACCGAAAGCTTTTGCTTCACTTATTAATATATAGATTTACTAGCTGTGCCCGCGACTTCGTCCACGTGGCATGTTTCGTGAATTAAAAACAACAACTAAATCCCTCACCTCAATCTCACCTTATGGTATTTGACCCGTGCCTATAAGCTTTTATAATACCCAACTTAAATCATTTTAAATGTTAACTGATATGACAGTTTTACAATCATAGAGATATTACCTAAAAAACATAAAGACTGATTGCTATGCTCGAAGTCCTGGGTTGGATTACCAGGTCGAGTAAAGTATTAATGGGTTTTTCTATGAAATCTTCAGTAGCCGCTCGGAGTTTGTCTTTGTGCCCGATTAATGACAATGGGCTCGCCCCCTATTACCTGGGACCTAAAAACATACCCGACGAACTGTGGGTGTACATTAATTAGTACACCTCTGCTTAACCCTTCAGCGAATACAATCGTTATGGTGTATATATATTATTATTTTTTTATTATTATTTGGGTACCTACACTCATCGTTGAATTCTAACAAACTTAAAATAACTTTTACATATATAAATGATTAAATTTCATGGTCTCCTTTAATTGTAAGATGTCGGTTTTTTTGCACTTCTTTGTTGGTTCGATTCCCGCTATAGCTTATTATATTAGGTCTTACCTATGAAATTGCCGTTTTGTATGAAAAAATTGAAACGATTTTTTTTCATGTATTTTTTATTTGTATTAATCGAAGTAATCACCCATGCAATCAATGCATCTTTGCCAGCGCAGTGGCAGTTTATTGATGCCCTTCTTAAAGAAATCAGCTGGACGGGAGGCAACAAATTCTTCAAAGGCATTTTGTACTGCCTTTCGGGTATTGAATTTTTTTCTCGCCAAGGAGTTATCCAAATTCTGGAAAAAGTAGTAGTCTGTAGGCGCAAGGTCTGGTGAGTAGGGCGGATGACGGAGAACTTCCAACCCCAGTTCTTGCAACTTAGAGACCGTCTGCTGTGCAGTATGAGGTCGCGCGTTATCGTGCAGGAGCAGCGGAGACGAGCGATTGACCAATGCTGGTTGGAGATGTGCCAGCTTCTCCATCATTGTGTTCAGTTCTTCACAGTACACATCCGCAGTAATGCTCACCCCGTTTGGTAAGAAGCTGTGATGAATCACACCGGCGCTAGACCACCAAACAGTGACCATCACTTTTCTAGGGGTAAGTTTTCGTTTAGGACATTGTTTAGGTGCTGAACCAGGATCCAACCAACTTGCTGAGCGCTTGCGGTTATCAAACAGAATCCATTTTTCATCGCAGGTAACAAACAATGCGGTTCCAAATTCCTTCATTTGTGTGTCTGTTGAGCAGTGCAAGGCACGTCTCGACGCGTACTTCGCGCTGGCGATCATTGAGTTCGTGGGGCACCCATTTGTCAAGCTTTTTTACCTTGCCAATTTGACGCAAATGGACCAATATTTTTTTGACGCTAACGTTGAAAGCTGCTGCTAATTCAACCGTAGATTGTGTATCATCAGCTTCCACAATCGCCTTTAATTCGTCATTGTCGACCAAAGTCTTCGAACGACCGCGAGGTTCATTTTTCAGGCCGAAATTCCCAGAACGGAAGCGAGCAAACCAATAACAGGTGGTGCGTTGGATTGTAGTGTTAGCTCCGTAAACCTCGTTGATATTGCGTGCCGCTTGTGCTGCGTTGCTGCCACGACGGTACTCATATTCCATAATTACTCGAATTTTTAACGTATCCATGATGACAAAAAAGATTGAAATGCGATGAAAATGTAACACTAATCAATAAACAAATGACTACTTTTGGAAAAAGAATTCCATGTTTTTAAAATAAAATTAATTTGAAATTAGAATTCTTAGCCAAACAAAAATTATTTTGATTTGAAATGGCCAGTACTGTAGAACGGCAATTTCATAGGTAAAGACCTATTATATATAACTTTTTAGAAAATCTATGAATGCAGTTATTATTTAAAAAAAAAAAAAGAATGTTTCCTTTGAGTAAAATTTGACATCTTCATTATTTAACAAAAATTTCCTCCGTGCCCCGTTCGTTTTTTCCATCCTGTATACACATAAAGGCATTCAAAAATGTTCAATTTTGCAGTCCTTTACACGAAAGAAAAGTTTATTTAATACCTTTAAATTTGTAAAATTGCATGCCAGTTTAAATGTGTCTTCTAAAACCCATAATAAACTGTATTTTGATTCAGATTGTTTGCAAATACTATGGTCACTAATAAATTATTATTATTATTAATATTATTTTCCAGGAAATAATAACGCTTTATAGTAAGTCTGTTTAGTGTCATTTAATAAAAATCATAAATGCACAAAAACACCAAACAACGACATGTATCGTTGAGATAGAGTAGATATTTTTACCTATTTAAATATTGCAAAATAAAATTAAATAAAAATATTTAAAATAATTATAATATCCCATTCTTAAATGATTAATATACGTACTTTATGCGGGAAATGCATTTAGCTCTGTATCCTTGACAACCAGATAACGACTCGTGAATGAATAATGTTGCCAGTGATGTACAAATAAGTTTTACCGTTTTTTTTACGACTTTAACAGTATAGTTGTTAATTCATCATCTGTCATTAAACAACTGCTTTTTCTACTTGAAATGAAGGGCCCAAGGACCTTTAAATACCAATTTTCAACTAAACGCACACCTGCCATCTTGATTTTTTCATTATCAATGAATATTTCTTGGTTCTTTTCATGTCTTTTGTTTTAACCTACCATACCTATCACGAATGGTTCGGATTTCGTAAGCGTTTGAAATTTTTGGCCGGCTATGTTGAATTTTACATTTTTACTTGAGATACAAAATTGCCTAGGGTTCGCTATAATTTTTACTTTGAAACCATATCGCAATCTTTTTCTTTTCACAGATCGTTATCATACTAACAAACTATTACTTAGGAAATATTTCCGTCCTTTTGGTTACGTAGTAGTCAGGTTATAAATAAAACGATCTTTCAATGCTATATACATATTATATTTTACTATAACTTCCAGGAAAATATTTAATTGTAACCTAGCAACATTTTTGTAATTTTATTTTCATTAACAAAATAATACGTCATAAAATACTATTAAAATATGCTTTGTTACCAATGAAACGATACTCTGTCTTCCTTTTATTGTTATTTTAAGAATTTTTATAATGTAATAATAACACACAACAACGTATATTTTTAAAATAATAAGGAAACACACGGGGTGCTGATATTGCATGACATATCTTTTCAAAATTGACACAATTCAATACTATTTTAAGGGAAATTTTCGTGTTCTTTCTTTCTTTCAATCTTTGGTATAATGATTAAATGGTTGTATTCATTTATATATTTTTTCAAATGAAGGAGATAAATAATTTTGGCTGGAATTACTTAGGTTACATGAGCGTGATGTGATTAAATATTGATACTAATCTGCAATGTGACATTTAACGGAATTTGCCGAAAAACCGACATCCTGTTCAAATAAAGTATCGGAGTGAGAGGCAAGCGTTTCGAAAAGTTTTGGCTCAATATTGTTATTAATTAGCCAGTTACTAGCTTTGTAACATGTTACATTCCATGTAACTATTAAATCAGTCTCCATCATTAGCATGTTTGCAATAATGGCTCAGTGGTAGCGTGTATGGATGGACATCGCGTCCATCAACGTGAGTTCGAATCCCTGTAATGAGTCTGAGCTTTCGATGAAGAAAAACATAGTGCTAGGCTACCACCCTCAAATTGATAGTCTGTCACCAAGCACCTATAAGTGTGTTCCGGCAGATGCACTTCAGAGCCAGTACTTCCACTAGGTTTAGCGTGCTACCATTTTTGGCTACATCGTCACTTAAAATCAAGTGAGATTGTGGTGAAATGGAGCTGAGACTTTATGTTAGACGAACACAGAACTGATCGTGAGATATTATTCTATACACAGTATACACTAGCTGAAATATCTACAATATAATAAATTAATCAACATTTTGTTTATCTATGATTTACATTTATTTGTACACAATATGTATGTAGAACTCATTCACTTACGGCAATATTATGATTTAACGTTTTCTATTTAAGTACGTAACCATGATTATAGTTTGTGATATAACTCAGTATTTTTAATGTGTATTAGTTATTACTAACCATTCAAAAGTGTAAAAAATGTTTTGCACTTTAGGACTAAAGTCCGAAACAGTTATTGACTAATCAGTAATCACCTACGCAGAATTAATTTGAACCGGGTATTTCCATTGTATTTATTTATTCGCACTGAAAATAACAAAGTGATACGATGTATTGTAGGTTAAATGGACCTATGTGTACATTATTATTTATTGATACATTTATAACATAATAATAAAATTAACTATAGTATGTAGGAAAGTAAAATATAAATATGATATGAGTAAAAAATACATTTTACAGGAAATAAACCTCATTAGCTAAGAATTCATTGCCTATATAGGACACTAGTATAATAATTGTACGTAGGTAAGTATATTTATTTTGTTCAATTACTTTGTGATCATTGTAAAGCCAACAATAACAACAAGATGAAGCTAATTAGTTTTTGGGTAGTTGGACCAAACATTAGTAATCGTTTATCAAATAAGCTAAGTTTTTCCGACCATTTATATCTCTGAAGAATTTCATCAGGTATCAAATTGAAAAAAGATGTTAAAATCATTATCTTATATGTAAAAATCTCGTGTCACGGCAAGTATTTGTGGCTGCACTCCTCTGAAACGGCTGGACCCCTTTTTATAGTAGGTATATTCGGTAGGTATGAGAATAGGTCGTAAAGTATATTTCATACAGCTAGGTGATTAGGGTGTCTATAGCCAGATATTTTTCTATTATTTTCCCTTTTTTTTTTCCTTTGGCATCAAACATTACCCTAGATTTTCACCCTCCTTCCCCACTTTCCCATTTTTTAATCGCGATTTTAGTAATTTTTTTTGAGCAATGAATTTATCAGGTATCTTCGGCGCGTCACCGAAAAGCTCCGAATATTCCCCAAAAATTTATATTTAAACATCTAGGCGAGCGAAGCCGCGGGCAACCGTTAGTAATATTATATATAAAACGTATTTTATTTTAGAAGCAAATGTATCTCTGAACATATTTTCTTTATCCACTCGATAAATAATCACACCGATAGGTGACGTGTTTTCCTGCTAGGTATTAGTGCATATGTTGATACTTGTACTTTAGGAATTAAGAGAAAAAAGTAATGACGATAATAATAAATTAAACGGAATAAAATTTAAGAAGTCAAAGAAAAATATTGATCGAACCCTATCAAGTAGTATTTGCGTGATGCGCGCGCAAACGGTAAACCTCTTTCATTATATTTATATTGGTTATTAGTATAAAAATATAAATAAATTATAAACTTAACTTTATAAAAAAAAGTTAAAAAAAGAAGTTTATATAAAAATCCTAACTCAGTGGGACTCCAATTATCGACCACTCGTATTGTTCATACAAGTAAATGCTTTTGAAGCCTTTTGTACTTTAGATTTTTTTCTTTGCTTCAATTAATATAACAAGAAAGAGGTTTTATTAATTTGACCATGTATTGGCATGTTATTTGAAGCATCCTGGCATGATTCCTTACGTTCCAAATTTTTATTTTTAAATTAACTAAAGAAAAATAATGATTATTGTTAAATTGCTACTTAAATGGCGCAAATTGCTGAAACTGTTTTTGGCTGATTACTAAAATTTTCAAAGTTTTTGGTTATTTTCTGCAAATTAAACAATTTAATCTTTCTTTTTACATTAAATACCACTTTCTGATATAACTGATAAAGTGATAATGGCCGGTAAAATACTAGCCCTACTTGAAAAAAAGTTGTTCGCAAACTTATCTCAGTGGCTAAGTGTGAGTCGTTCAACTGTCCAGAGGACTTGGCATCGGTATCAAGAGATCGGTTCGGTCAAAAGAAGACCAGGTTCGGGAAGAAAATGATGCACAGAACCCAGAGATGACCGCTTTTGGGTAAGTCAGGCGAATCAGAATCGTAAGGCGTCGAGTGTGGACTTAAAGAAGAGCCTTGAAGAAGTAAGAGAAGTAGAAGTTAGCTTGTGGACAGTCAGGAGGAGGAATTTGGCTTCCAATGTCAGCAGTGGCCGCCCGGCCCAGGATCCTAAATTACTCCATGAGCATCTTGTTGCTCAACTTCAGTTTGCTCGCGAAACTGTATTTTCTGATGAAGCTAAAATCTCTCTGTGTGGAGAGAACCGACGCCGGCGAGTGCTGCGAAGATCACGGGAATGCTATTCGGAAGTGTGTTTCGAAGAAATCATTCCATATGACGGAGACTCCGTTATGTTTTGGGCAGCAATTAATTCGACGAAGCGTACGAAATCAGTTTTCTTAGAAAATGGAACATTAAATGCACACCGGTACATAACGGAAGTCCTAATTTCACAAGCATAGCCCGCATTGACTGCTCTTGAGGAAGATTCTATTTTTATGGACGACAATGCTCGCCCGCCCTGCTTTAGCGACGTGGAAGTAAGTTAAGATCCGTCGTTTAGATTGGCCAGCTGGAAGTCCTGACCTCAATCCAACTGAGCATGTCTGGGATGTTCTAAAGATACGGGTAAGATCATTGCAACCGGCTCCATAAAACATCAAGGAGATAAAAAGAGCATTGCAGAAGAGTGGGAATGTATTACTCAAAACGTTATTAAAAATATCTGGAAAGCATGCCCAGAAGGATTGAAGACTTGATTTTGGCAAGAGGAGGTCACATTTGTTATTAGGTTTCTACATTTCTAACTTTATTTAATTTAAAAAACTAAAAAAATCCTCTTGCCTTTATTTCTGATTACTTCTTATTGTTTGGATGTGGTGTACATCGGTTTTATGGAATTCATCGAAAATTAATGAAAGAATTGACAGAATTCACTTCACGTATATTAATTTACACAATTATAAGTATGCAGAATACGTGTAACGATTAAATTCAACTTATTTAACTGAAATCGACCTTAGAACGTACATTTCCATAGGTGGCTGTTTTTTTTTGCAAAGGAGTGTAGTATCATCATCATGAAACGAAGTCCAATACTAAACTTAGGCCTCCTCCAAAGACAGACATGCGCTGCTCGTCATCCAGCGGCTTCCCTATATCTTCACCAGGTGGTTGGTCCACATTGTGACGGGTCTGACGTATTAGAATAGAATATAGAATAATATTAATAATACTACTACTACGCTTTGTATTCCGATACGAGGTTAGTTTACGAGGTACGTGCTTCGTTTACTGCCACTTAAAATCTAGCAATTCTTAGGGTATGTTGATGGCTATCAACCGGTCCAAGTATATTGCAAATAATCTATAATTAAATTTAAAATTGAAATCTCCATTTTCAATACAGCTATACAAAATCAACATTGGAAAAGGGACGTACCAAAATATGCTCATGGTAATAACTTCATGCGTCCATGTTTTAGAAGATAAACACAATTTTATCGGATGATAAGTGATAATGTAAGTTTAAGGAATTGGCTGTTAAGTGCCGCTGCCGGAACACACCTATAGGTGTTTGGTGAAAAATTTGCAATTTAACTAATTAAGCTAGCCAGGCAGGCATTTTTTATAGAAACGTTTTCGACAATCGTTTGATTTCATGATGATCGCTTTTACTGAAAGTTCAAGCTCGTTGTAGGATTCTAGAACCTACTACATCGATCGATACGCTGCCCAGGAGCCGTCGTCGCTTCAAAGAGCAGATGTCAATCTGCCAAGAAATTTTATTTTTGTTTAATTTTCGTGTGGGGATTTTTTGTTTTAGGTTTTATATGTTTTATTAACATGGATTTTTCTTTTAAATACTCTCCTCTAATACAATTTACAAATTTTAACGAAATATATACAGACACAAGACATCGCGAGATAAAATCTGAAGTACCTACATAAGTAAAAAGATCCGTTACAAAATTCTAGGATTTATTTGATCTGTTTGATACTAAAATTATTTTATTATCTTTCTCGAAAACTGTATGATTTCTATTATGCTATGTTATTAAATAAATAAATATTATATAATATTAAATAAATTTAAGAAAACTATAACTTTTAGTATGTTGGTATTAATTTGTTAAGTTGTTTAATCTTGATATATTCAAATGTGACCGTTAAAATCTTAAACAAACGAGGGGTACTTGAGCAGGTGGTTCTAGAGCCGCGAATATAACTAAAAACGTAGGGTCAAAGGACTACTGAAGGCCACGCGGCTATAATTTCGTAGCGTCGCGTCGATATAGCTTCCACGAGAGGCGACGCTACTCTTCGAGAATATTAATTCCATAGCTTCGGCGCACTTTTCAGTCTGGAGTCTGAATGAGTGGCGAGAGGTTCTTCTCTACATGTTCTATCATTCATATCATGAATTTATTATGAGTATTACTATATTGGTTAATCCGTGAGCCTAGTTAAATTTGAACCCAAATATATCTACTTTATTTTGACTGACTCATTTATCCACGAGCACGGGCAGCTCGTACTGATTACTTTCCTTGTTAAAACAAAAACAAAATTACGATAATTTAAACAAAAATGAGAAACTGCCTATTTTATCTTGCTCACTTTCATAACTATCCATTAATGATGAGCAAATGGTGTTTGATGATTCATTGTATTTTGAAGAATTTAATTATAGAATACAATTGTATAATAGGTATTAAACAACAAAACTACATATTGTAAAGTAATTCTCAAATTTGTTTTTATTTTGAAATATAATCATAATCTAAATTTACACTTTCAAAAGTATAGACATAAAATTTATTTACTATCAAAATTACAATAAATTTGTTTACAGAGGATTTTGTCATAATGATGTGAAATGGTCAGATTTTTTCTAATGAACTCAGTTCTTTGTTTATTAATAAAATAAACAAAACTCATTAGTAAAAAAAAAGTTATTTCTTTAAAATTAAATATGGGTATTTTGTAACATTACATTATCAGCTTACGATATCGTCGAAGGAAAATCAAATGTGTCCGAAGTATTTAATCTGAATTATGGTAGGTACCTAATAGTAGGTAGGTAAATTTTATCGGTTTATTATGAACTAGCTGTCCTGTGTGTGTTGGAGAGGCCTATGTCCGGCATTCGACATGTCTTTTGGCTGACATGATAATGATGTGCCCGCGGCTCTGCTCGCGTGGACTGCAGCATGTTGGCTGTCTTGTGGTAATCCCGCTTCCACCCACGGGGGTCGACTGTCGGTTATCTTGTAAGATAAAAACCGGCCAAGTGCGAGTCGGATTCGCGTACCTAGGGTTCCGTAATTGTACTGCCACATTCACCAAAATAATTAGGTAACATTACTGAAGAAAGCGCCGAAAAAAAGATAAACTAGGGGATAAACCTAACTTTGCGGTTGGAAAACTGTTGTCCCCATACATCCACATATGCCGCCGTCAGTTTACCAACTGCAAATTAGTTTGTAATCATAAATATACTACATATATATTTTTTAACGATATAATTACAAATTTACGGTTTTCGGATTTTTTCCTTTACTTGTGCCATAAGACATTGCTTCTTGCCAAATTTCATGATTCTAGTTCATCTGGAAGATCCTATAGGTTTCTATTACCTTTGTGTGTGTTAAAATATGAGACATAAATGGCAGCATCTTTTGATTGCGTTGACTTAGAAGTTTAATTTTTTCACAGCTTCAAGGGATTTCATACCTCAGTGTTTGATATTAATTTCAACTTGGTACCGCCACGAGTTTCTGTGAAAAGGTTCTTGACAGACAGACAGACAGACAGACAGACATTAGACGGACAACGAAGTGATCCTATAAGGGTTCCTTTTTTCCATTTGTGGTACGGAACCCTAAAAAAGCTTATAATTTTATTTCCGCGGCACCATAATTTTTTATTTTCTGAAATAAAAGTTGCAAAACTTACACCTTATAAAATCAGCTATCTGCCAGTGAAAGTCCTGTCAATATCGATACAACCGTTTCGGAAGTTAGCTCAAACAAACAAACAGGCAGGCATACAAGCAAAAATGTAAAAAAAAATTGCTGTATTAGATGAACAAGGTTAAAAGTTTCACCAGGATATATAGCATATAGAAAGATGCTACAATGGAAAATGGTCTGAAGGTATGCTTGCCGACTTCTGTTTGTAAAACTCCGACGTAAAACTCCAATTGATCAAATAAAAAGAAAGAAAACAGCTAATTAGTTGGAATTATAATATCAGATGATAAACATCCTGACAATTTGACTGCATAAACTATAAAATTGTATAACCTTTCTACGATTTTTAGTATAATTATGATTGTTTGCTTATAACTTGTAAGCAAAAATAGCGTTTTTTTTTTTCAAAAAATAAACATTACATAAAAATAATTATGTGCTGCAATTTCTTTTCTTAAATTTTAATTCAAAAACTTCAAACATATCTAAACATTTTTATGCATCAAAATAAGAAGAGATTTTTTTTTTTGTCAGACTAGTGTTATTTATTATTCTAGTAATTATGAATTATAGTTTAACAATAAATACAAAATGTAGAACAGAATTAAAAAACTTTTCCATTCAACCGGCACGTGTTGTTTCTTTTTTAGATCTGACTACACTGCTAGCCTTAGAGGCCCTGAAGCCGCTGCGGCTTTTACAGCTTCACCGAACTTGTAAGCACGTATTGTATGACAAGCAATCGAGTTAAAGTGGTAGATAGGTAGTCCTGCTAGAAAACAGAATCCCAACGAAAACATAAAGTGTGAAAAATCACCAAGTTCGGTAGAAACGACGTTCGAGGTACTCGTTGTCAACGAAAAAGAGATGAGATGTAACAGGTGCCAGGTGCCAAGATCCATAGGAGTTCCTTTAATTATTGTTGTAGGAATGTCAGTGTACGTTCTTGAATTTATTTACAAAACAATTTATTATTTTCTTTGATATGAGATTTCTAACTTAGCATGTTTTAAGTTTTATTCAACCTACACGTGATCTATGACGAATAATCGGTTAACGTGGTACTTCCTGCTAGAAAACTGAAAGTATTCTAGCAAACGCGCACCGGCGCACTCCAATTAACTAACACTTCTCTGAGACAATTTAGCCTCCTGTGCAAGGTTGGACTACTATGTAAACAATTCTCACTCATTTTTGGGAGCGAGCAATGCACGATTTTCTGGAAATATCAATCTGAAGAGTTTATATTATACACGCTCAGGTAAAGGAAGCCTTACAAATAAGTCCTTATGGTGGAAACCTGTTTATTAGAAGAATAATCATCAATATTTATTGAGTCACAGCAAACAAATTCTATATTAATTGTTATTGATTAGAACATAGTGTTCTAAAACTTGAGGCGACCGGTAAATAATTGATGTCTGCTGAATCTTTAATTAACGTGGGTATCCTCATTGATTTACCGAACTCATATTTTGTAAATGAACAAAACTTTACTCAATTTGTACCATGTCTTGATGAATTTATAAATTTAATGTTTTTTGCTACTGCGATGTACTTTTTGTGTTTCCATATGGCCTCCTTATTAAATAGCCAGGTGGTGAGTTTAATGCTTTTGTTTTTTTTTTGGTATTATTTTAAAATGGATGTACGCTGCGCCGCACCGTGTCGCGCCGCACGGATGTTGGAACACATGGGTTGATCCGCGTGCGTTGCCCTTCTGTTAAATTTTTTAACAACTGCTGTGGATCGAACATTGATCTGTTTCCAGTACCTATGCCTTCGGGTTCGTTTTCAAATAATATGAACAAAATATAACAGCTCCAATAAAAAATGTACTTAAGTATATGACATTGTTATTATAATGGTAGTTTTATTTTAAACTAGCTGACACCCGCGACTTCATAACATTTCGTGGTATTTTCACGCCTCTGTCTAGCAACACTCGATTATTGTAGAAGGCTGTAATTCTGTTTACTAAAGTACTTATGAAACCCTACAATGTTATGTTTTTCAAGTTGTTATGAACTAAAGCTCAAGAAAACAGAAGTACGTACGCAATAGTAACAATGACTCCTACAATATTTTCAACGGAACAAGCCATATAAAATTCCACAACATATAATGAGAATATATTAATTAACCTTATTGTTTTAGCATTAATTAAAATGTTTTAGGTTCACATAATTAGGCACAGTAGCTTCTAAAGCATAGAACTTAGCGAGTAAAAAAATAGGCCATATTTTAGCCAAAATTACGGGTTTTCTTATATCCACCTCCTAGACTTAGATCTTTATGACATTTCACTACTTTTTATATACAAGTCATCTCAATCGAGACTTCGCACGTTTTTTACAGCTTGTTTTTTGTTGGAATTATATTAACACTATGGCAAGAAAACACTTCGCTAAACGAGTAGTGCTTTTAAACATCATAGAGTCTTAAAAGTTTAACAACTTTTTATCGAATGAAGATAATTGTGATAAATAAATATCTAAGGTGTAAAAAAAAAGATCAAAATGTATCCCGTAGTTTTTACGTGATGCGCGCAGAACGGCAAACATATATCATTTTATTTATATAGGTCGATTATTTAATTTTGGTTGCGTATTGCAAATAAGTAAACTTTGTTTTTTCTTTCCAAAAAACCGTCTTCTGTCCGCGTATTCACAAGCCAGTTCAAAATTATTATATTGAAGAAACTTACGCCTTTCAGAAACATGTTAGAATAGTCTGGTTCAGTTATAGGGTTCCATGAAATAATAATATGTAAAGATAAGTCGATATGTAACTATTTTCAAAAGGTGTAATTTACGGTAAAACTTAGAATTGAAATGATTTTATACAATGCTGGTTGGAAACGTGTTTAGAACGAACATGGTGAGTGACAGCACTAAAAGCGGCATCATCACACGTCATCTTGCACGCACGTGCCACCCTACCCAGCTACTTACCGTATTATCGATTAATTTATTAGTTCATTACCTATACTCAGAACTACATTTAAAACATTCACTTGGTTTAATTTAAACATTAGGTTACTTAAAAAGAACAAACAATAGTACATTATTGCAAAGGCCGTGAAATAGGTAATTGCAGGTCGAGTATGAGTTTGCTTCACTAATACGAGACAGGCAATTGCCATTTCCGCCGAGGCATATATAGTGCTTTTCTCAAACATGCATGAAAATAAAACATACTTTTTATATTATATATTTGATTTAATTAATGTTAAAAGTTACATTAGGTCATATTGGGGCAATTACTAAAAGAAAATGTTATTTATTTCCCCGGTACATTTATGTTTGTTTGTTGAACTTCTGATGAGGTTTGCAGATGGGTATTGAATGTAGTGGTAGATGGCTGAATATGCTCTTTTAAGGTAGATGGCTGTGGACTTAGATGTTGGCAAGTGGCCAGCGGGTGAGATTCTGATTCCGAATTAGGTTGCAATGTGATGTTTTGATTTATTTTATTATGTATATCAGTTTTGATTTCAATTGAGTCCTCAATGTAGTCTTCAGCCACTTTATAAGACTTCCATCCTCCGAGTCTTTTCAGAGTCGTCAAATTCGTTCCAGAATCAGCCAGAAGAGTGGCTGAAGACCTACGGAACAATGCCCAGTGTAACATTCAGGATTTATCAAGTTTAAATAAGTTGCTATTTCTTTAGGTATTTTAACTATTTTGTATCTTCCAATGACCTGCTTCATGCACTTCTCTTTCTGAAAGTTAAGAAAAACCTATTTGATGTTGTGTTCGCTGGACGAAGATTATAATATTTTTTTACATATGTTAGGAACTCTCCTCGGATTGTGAATATCCGGTCAATCTTTGTTATAGTGTAGCGCAATGTTTATTATTATTTTGTAATCAAGAAATTCTATGTCTTTTGTGGTAATATTATAGAGTTCGATACTCCGACATGGTCCGTTAACGCCTCATATCACAGCAACCTATAACAAACAAAACTAAATATCAAGCTTCAGCCACGGACAGTATATTTAATAAGACTCATAAATCCTGTGTATCAAAATTCATCCAGCCATTTTGGCTTAACTGTGTCTTAAATAAATAATTTGTTGCTAAATAAATATCATCTGGGGTTTCATTAAAAATTGCTTTATGTTTTCGCCACTAAAAAAATTCGATTTTTTGCTTTTGAATCCAGTCGATTGTCGTTTAAGAAAAGTAGTTAAATTTCCATAATTTTTCAGGTTAATGCCGGTTTTAACATGAACTATATACATTTCAGCATGGAATAAATTGCTCATAATGTAGATGGTTTTTTATTTTTAGCAATCTCATTAAAATACGCCAAAAATACTGTTTCGGAGAAAATTTTCACTTTTTCTCGTTTTTCCAACTTATAAAAATTTTCATATACTTTCATGTATTTTTCTTTTGACTTTGCTGGAAACAGGTTTTCCATTGCCAATATATCTTCTGATCTTAAATTTTCTCAATTCATTTTAATTATTAAATTTATATTTATTAAGTACTAGCTGTGCCCGTGGCTTCGTTCACGTGGACTACAGAATGCCCGCGCGTATTTTACTCCCCCGCTCCCGGCTATTTTAAAGACAAAAGTGCTTGTTGTGGGTGTTCCTTAAAAGAAAGACGTACAGTCTCTCTGAAATTTTTGTAGGTCTTTTTAATGTCTATAATTGTGTATTATATTAATTTCCTATATCTATTACGGTTTAGTTTACTCAGCGTAAGCCATTTAAGCACCCGAATTGATTCACCATGACCTATTTTTTTTTTGTGTGCGAAACCCTAATTCTTTTTCTAAAATAAAAGTAGCCTAAGTTACTCCCTACAACATCAGCTATTTATCAGTGAAAGTCCCGTCAAAATCGGTTCAACTGTTTCGCAGATTACCCGGAACAAACAGACAGACAGACAGACAAAAATTTTAAAATTGTTTTTTTTTTGTTTAAGTATAAGTTTTTTTTGTTTAAGTTTAAGATACTTTCAAATGCATTTACTAATAAACTGTTGTTTTGACATTACAAACACACACTTCAAATATTTTCTTCATGGTTACTTTTTGTATTTATTAATAAGAGATGGGGTGCTGTCACGATTTTGTACTGGATATCATTTGATTTTTTACATCGTGTATAAGGGTTTGTTTTTATAAACGAATTGAAATTTTATTTATTTGTATAGATATAGATGTAAATAACAAATCAAGGCGAATTTTGCCGCCAATTTTCTATTTATCATCTGTGCCGGAAGGTAAGTACCAAGCACATTTATGGCTATACAGCTACGTGCATGCAATTTGTACTAAGCAAAGATACTTACTTTGGTATGCCAAGAATGATAAAAGAGATCCAATCAAGTATTTAATAACCCTAGCACGCCGTTTCATACAACATTGCTGGAGCGTTGTAATGTTCAAAATTCAAAAAACGCTCCTGGAATGGATTTGATTTTCTTTGTCCGTAAATTCGATACATCGCGTGTTCATTTTTCGAAAATAATGAAAATATTTCCATGCATGTTTGAGAAAAAATATTTCTCGTACTTATCATATTATTTTAATACATACTAAAATATGGTCGATCGAGCTTCTGGAACGCTCGCATAAAAGGACAAGTCCTCAGAAATTGTTGCAAAGCTATATTTTTGTAATAAACGCAGTACAATTCATTTCATCATGTAATTTTATTTTTAAAAGACATCAAAACTAGACAATTTTTAACAAAAAAGAAAACCAAATTCAATGTTTTTGAAGAGTTCCCTTGTGTATCTTCGAAGTTAAAGGTCCAATGCCAATGACATTAGAATGGGACCACCCTTGAGGTATCCCCTATCCAACAAAAAAAGAATAAGCCAAATCGGTTTATAAACAAAGAAGTTATAGCTGAATATCCATTTTAAAAAATTACATTCGAATTGAGTCATATAATGGTTAATGGTTGTTACCTCATAACTCCGTCATTTATAAGCCGATTTAGAATCGAAGAGGAAGACCTAGACCCTGAATTCCGAACATTACAAATCCACTAAAGCAGTGAAAAACACCTTCAAAGAGTTAATCGATTCCCGTCCTCATGGAACCTTTCATTCAAATAGCTCAAGTACATCGATAAGAATAGGCGCAGTACTTCAATTATAATTAAATATATACTTCTCATTAAAAAAGGGTTTTCTTTTATATAAAACGGCAATTTCATAGATAAGGACCTAATGTTTTCGTGCAATTTATTATGATTTATTAAGACCGTATTTACATGTGTTGTTTTCTATATGATAAAAAATTTAAGAAAAGAGAGGTAAAATGAGTTTTAATAGGATAAAAAGATTGAAAACGTTAGGAAAAGCTGACCTAAACGAACCTTCCATGATCAAATCGGGGATGTTCTGAAGAAGGGTTAGGTAAATAGTACTCTAAACCGACGAGCATGCATGAAATAATTGATTTATGTTGAAGCGAAAGATGTATGTATGCCTGGGAACGTAGCAAGTAGAAAGAAATCGTAGTTTCTTAAAAATTGAATTACTTTTTATTGAATGAAGATTTTTTTTTTGTGGACCAAGTATCTAAGGAGTTAAACAAAAAAATAATAATCAAAATCTATTCAGTAGTTTTTACGTGATGCGCGCACAACGGCTAACCTCTATCATTTCATTTAAATACAAAAATATTTGGCAACCCTAGTTCAAATCTCAATGCATTTTTCACAACGCGGCAACGCGACGCGACGCGGTGAATACTTGTAGACCTTCAAGGAGCGAATGACGCGAAGATGGGGGATGATTACAAAGCAGCCATCAACAGCAAAACCTGAGAGCAAACGTGCGCGCCGCGCGCCGCGCGTACCCCGCCCCCTACCTCACTCCATAATATTGTGTACGTGTATCTACATTCTACAAACGCGACACACCCGCCCTCAGCACGGAGCACGGTCGGATAGAGCGTCTCGTCTAGTCTAGAGCGAGGCCCGATACAGGACGCACAGTAGAGGAGGGGTATACATACGTATACGTATACGTAGTCAATGCTTTGCTTGCGGTGGTTGGCTCACTGGCACTGCATTTGTGTCAAATATCAGTCGGCAACGCAACGTTACTCTGAATAGACGTGTTATTTTAAAGTGTGTTCATAGTGAATTTGAATTGTTTATAATATACCGTTCATGTTTTTTCAAAATAATTTGTGTACTTGCTTACTTACTTATTAAGTCTTATCGTTTACTTCCTGTAGTGCTTTGAGTACGTTGAAATAATTTTCATGTACTGTGATAGAGTTTTCAATTTTGTCGAACAATAATAAAATAGATAAATAGTGTCAGGCGGATCGAAATGAGTGGATTGACCACGCGAGTGAAAAGGGGATCGAGGGGTAGTGCCACACTTCTTGAAGCAGCAAATAGAATTTTGCGATTACTCGGTGTTAGCTCCACGAAACGCGGGAAACAGCCTTCACCCAAAACACAGGTAAGATTAAAACTCGGTATTTTTAAGGAGGGTAATTGAGCATATGTTATTGGGATATATGGTTCAAAATATTTACATTTTGCTACTATATTGATTTTATCCTTTCAGTTGAAAGGAAATCTAGTTAAGCGATTATTTTCGTTATACACTCTGTATTTAATAGTAATTTTACACTGTATCTGAGAAAGTGAAAGGCTAAAACTTAAGTATGTCAAGAGTTCTCTGTAGTGTGGGTTTCTTTTTTCTTTTGTAATTGAAGTTTTAATTTTGACGCTTCGGTTATTCGGGAAATTGTACTCTGATCTGTTGGATTAAAATGTGAACACGGTAAATTCGCCACCTGAAAATTTTATTTTATTGCAAGCGTTCAACTTATTCCGCTGAACATTGTACAGTACAGTCACAGTGTGTTGTACTGTGTTGCGTGTTCGATTAGACACAAACAAATAGTTGTCATATAAGCGCGGCACGATCACGGCACACACTTGTTTGTTCACGCGCCGCTAGCGTGCTAGCTTGTTTACTGGCTTTAACATTCACAATCCGCATTCATCACTACGCTGCAATGACAAAGTATAAAAACGCTCTTTGTTTGTACTATGTTATCGCCGTGAAATGGGGTCTTCCCTCTTCACTGCGCTGTTATATAGTAATTAATTAGTATCTATTTAATATAAATTTATAATCACATTGAAAAAATTACATGTATTAAGTTGTTTCACTGTAATGTATATGGTTAAGACTTGTTCATTAGTGAGTACTAAAAAATAGTTTTTTTTTAAAATAGTTTCTAGTCTATCTGCTTAATTTCAGCTATTAATATTTAGAAATCGCGCCGGCAAATATTCTGTTTGCGAGGTCATAGGTTTTTCAAATATGCATTTTGATAACCAAGATCAACTCCATGTATTAAATATATAGACCTACATCCAAAGTAGTAGGGGCATGTAGTTTAACCATATTATAAACTAGCTGTGCCCGTGGCTTCGCACACGTGGACTACAGAATGCCCGCGCGAATCTTTCTCTCCCGCTCCCGGCAGTTTTAAAGACAAAAATGCTTATTGTGGTTGTTCCTTATAAGATAGATGTATACTCTCCCGAACTTTTTTGTAGATCTTTTTAATTCCTATGATTATGTTGTATATTAATTTGCTGTATCTCTTATGATTTACTCAGCATCCGCCATTTCAGCGCCCGAATTGATTCACCATGACCAGTTTTTTTATTTGTGCGGAACCCTAATTTTTTTCTAAAATAAAAGTAGCCTAAGATCTCCCTATATCTACTATATCTATCTATCACTGAAAGTCCCGTCAAAATCGGTCCAACCATTTCGGAGATTACCCGAAAAAAACAGACGTATAGTACAGACAGATAGACAAAAATTAATGGGTTTTTTGTTATAGGTATCGTATATACTTTCATATGCATTTAGTAAAAAACTGTTATTTTTACATTACAAACAGACACTTCAATTTTATTATGTAATTGTATAGATTTATGGCGGCGCGACGCATCATGGCGCGGCTAAGATATTGTATTTAAAATAATACGTCACTATGTCGTCAATGAGTTGATGGCGTAACTAACATTTACGTTCGCTTTCAAGATCTTCTCAAGAACAATTTTCAATTTTAAAGAAAAATATACTTTACTAGCTATTAAAGCAAATATTAATAACATAAAAAGTAATAAAATTTGAGTACATTAAATAATTAATTTGCATTACCGAGTCATGTAGAGTAAAATCAAATCCAGTATTCATAGATGTCAAAGAGTTTTTTAGTTGGAAAATACTACTACATATTTTTCAAGTCTCAAATATAGTAAAGCCATTTTATCCAAATTCCTACAACAAAAGCTTTAGTTTGTGACATGATGTGAAATCGATCGTGATACTTAACCGGATGTAGTAACTTTAATGCAAACGTAAAGTAAGGTTAAAGGCACTACAATAAATCGTGCTACATCCGCTTAGGTACCTACGCTTAATTTTATTGGTACAAGGTCTTCGTATCGTGTCAACTAACATCCACGAGTTAATTTAGCGTTAATAATTATTAAAGTAAATACTTCATATAGTGCTGAGATCTCAATAACAAAATATTATCAATAAAAACTCTTTTTGAGGGTATTTAGTCTAAAAAATCTCTATAATAGTTATTTTCGTTGATTGATCAGATTTGGCAAAGTCTAAATTAAATTAACAAACGGACAATAGTAAATACGTGTGAATATGAATATGTATCAATATACAGATTAATTTTGGTTGTAATCGAGGTCGTAAACGATTTGAATACATCCATCCAGTCGCGGGTGCGGAATGCGTTACTGTCGGAATGCGCCGCCGCCGCCGAGCTGCACCGCGCCGCGAGTACCGTTGCTCGTTATACACGCCATCACTGTGGAATGTAAGACCCACTTGGGTACGCGGTGCGACCGTGGCAACCTTAATGTGACTCATTCAAATACTCAATGGACCACACTCGTTGATTCACTTTCTGTGTAATGACAATGTCTATTCATTGAATACTTTGTCTAAATAATGATATGAAAAAGTGTCGTTTTTTGTAAGCATTTGCGTGAAAAGATTAGTTTTGTAGTTGGGGCATAATAATATTGTTGGGTTATAATTAAATAATTGACCTACGTAAGCTTTTTGCAAGTGGCTGCACATTTTGATAATCAATAACTTTGATGCTGACAGGTGGTGCATCTTTTACGTAACATAACATAAAGCACATTTATTTTGGCTTATATTTAATGAAAAAAAATTAAGTATTTATATGCATAAATTGCAAATTAATATTGGTGTAAGAAATAAAAAAATCTACTATGGAGTTTTATTTTAACGAGAGATTTTACAATGACTTATCCCGCAGTGAACGGTACCAGTAACGTAACAGTACTTTCGTTTATTTTTTATTATTTTAGTTCTGTCGAGTATACCGTTATCAACGGCTTGCGAAGTGTCGACGCTCATAGCAGTTAAAGACAGAATAGCGAAATTAGGGAGACTCAGAGTTTGTTTTTACTTATTCCATTGAACGAGAGTGAACATTTTTTATCACAGTTAATATATTTACAATAAATTACTTGATAATACAAAAATAACTTATTTTTATATTTTCCATGTTTGTGTGTTTTTCTTCTATATTTTTACTACTTTAATTTGAATGATCTTCAAAATTTAGTTTAATTCCAGTATACTTTATGCTACTGTTAACAAAGATCATCATAGCCAAAGATTATAATATAAAAAGTTCAAGAAACTAAAATTTGAAAATGACGTTTGTGTATAATTGACATTTCATAGGTTTTTAACACATTTTTATTTTTATTGTACATCCTGCAATTAAACATATTTGCTTGAAAATAGTTGTAGATCATTGTGTTGCATATTTTATTTGTGTGCCAATTTAATTGTTGCCTAAATCGAATTCATAGACAAAGTGCAAACAGCTAGTGGCTCCCACTGTCTATTACGTATATGCTAAGTACTTATCACTGTAAGCGTTTAGAAAATGGGTAATAATGAAGCGCAGACATGCTAGCTTCAATACTATGTCTTCAAATTGTTTCTGAAAAAATACTTTCAAATTATCTTTGACTATAAATGTGTTAAAGAAGTTATTTTAAATATTTTCGTTTGTTTCAGATTTGCAATCGATTAGCACCTGAATTACAGAATCCTATTGGTGCTGCTGATACGGCTGTTGAGACGCCTGTGAAGATGCAAGCCCCATCACCAGCGGCGGCTGCTCCAGCCCATACACCAACTTCATCACCAGCCTTAAATCAGGCACACAAAAATACGAAAAGATCTGCCAAAGACTACATATTTGGAAAATTAATTGGCGAGGGTTGTTACAGTACGGTTTTTCTGGCTAAGGACATACACACTGGAAAGGAATATGCAAGTAAATATTTACTTTCATTATTACTAAACGTATAGTAATTAATTTATTGCTGTAAATAGGCACTTACAATAGGCATTTGGATTAATTAGAACCGGTTTTTCTAATACAGCATCTACAAAGTCCTTTAATAACGTTCATATTTTAATTACGCTAATTTTTTGATGTTCACAACCTCTTCTTATCCTTTATTCTGTATACCTCGGATACTTCTGTACCATTCTATTATAAGTTTAATCTATTGCTCTTATTTTTGTCATATTATATCATGTCCACCCCCTTTTAGTTTTTTTATGCACTGTTTTGATATTCTAAAAATCGGTATTGGTTTTATTTTATTTAATCTTACATTCTTTCTTGTTTAACACTGCAGTCACGCTTTATTATATACTATTCTTGCAGATATTTATTTTGTTAAATAATTGTTCTGTTAGTATCTATGCTTGACATCCATATTTTAAATGTAAACGTTTAATATAGGTATTCAAATATTTAATTTAATCTTTTCAGTAAAAGTCTGCGAGAAACGGCATATTATCAGAAAAAAGAAACGCGAATACATAAAACGTGAAAAGGACGCTTTAAATATGCTTTTTAACGTACCGCACGGTTTTGTAAAACTGTATTGTACGTTCCAAGATGAAGAAAGACTATATTTTGTATTATCATATGCTAAAAATAATGAATTGTTAAATCATATCAACCAAGTAGGATCATTTGAGCTGAACGTAGCAAGACATTATGCTGCTGAACTTTTGCTTGCCTTAGAGGAAATGCATGCTAAAGGCATTATTCATCGCGATTTGAAGCCAGAGAATATTCTGTTAGATGAAAATATGCACCTACGTATTGCCGACTTTGGGACTGCTAAAATTCTTGGACCTGAAGAAATTCGGCCATCAACTAAAGATACTGAAAATGATATACAAAATGAGCGCTCTAGAAAAATTAGTTTTGTTGGCACGCCTCAATATGTGAGTCCGGAATTATTGCATGATTGTGTGGATACTCGTGCCTCTGATTTGTGGGCCTTAGGCTGCATAATTTATCAAATGATATCAGGACTTCCTCCATTCCGAGCTGCCACAGAGTTCCTAATATTTCAGAAAATTCTTAAAATGGATTACGAGTTTCCCGAAGGTTTTCCAGCTGACGCAAAAGATCTAGTAGAAAAGCTACTCGTAGTAGATCACACTAAAAGACTTGGTGCTGATGATAAAGGAGAGACTTACGAGAGTATTCGCAATCACCCCTTCTTCAACGGTATAGACTGGAACACTGTGTGGGAACAAGATCCACCAACTATAAGCCCATATTTGCCTGGTGGATCGTTTGAAGAAGAATATAATGTACCCGACTATTTAGAACCAGGATTGGGAAGTCGCCAACTTGGTCGCCTTTGGGAATTTGATCTGTCTACATCAAAAGGTAATACTTTGCATTTATAATTACAATTTTACTGTTATCCAATTTATGTAACATTATTTTATATCTTAGGGTTTTTTTACATTAACTAATAAAGGTGCTTCTGATCTGTCTATGTACACCTGCAGTGTAATAAACGTAATATCTAGCTTAACTTTGTTGTAAATAAAATAATAATAAAATTTAATAGGTAAGTGAATTTTTTAAAATAATAATGAGCTCAAAAGTGATGCAAAGTGCCGAGTAAGAGCCTGACCGTGATCCTAAATTCTTTGTATGTTTATTATAGCTTCATTTCATAATCAAATTGTGTCGGGTCGGTTTATATGTGCACTTTTCAATTAATATCGAAAGAAAACTTTGTTTACATGTGTTAGGTACATTTACAAACTGTACTGACTCATCGCCTTAACAGTTACATATACCAAAATCGGAACGGATGTCCTTAGTCTGTCTTTAGTTACCATGACGTCAACTTTCCGGCATGCCAATGCCGGCGCTCCGCAGTTGCACGACCTCAATGGATAGGAATGGTTCCAAATGCAATTTGTCTTTTACGATTAATTAAGTAAATAGCTCATTAAAGAAAACGTGTAAATATTTTATTATTTTATTTTAGGTATACTCAATATTAATCCTCAAGAGAAACGATATCGTTTGGAACTACAGTCACGAGAAAGCAAATGGCATCAATTTGTGGATGGAGAGCTAATTCTAAAACAGGGTCTTGTAGACAAGCGGAAGGGCCTGTTTCCTAGACGTCGTATGCTCCTTTTAACGACGGGTCCACGATTATTTTACGTCGACCCTGTTAATATGATCCTTAAAGGGGAAATTCCTTGGTCACCTGAACTACGTGTGGAAGCTAAAAACTTTAGAATATTTTTAGTACATACGGTAAGTTGTCTGCATATTTTTATTCCATGAAGATCAAATTATAAATTATTGCTTCCAATATCTGGTATCTTATTGTGTATGGTGTGGAAGGTAGATTTCCATATCAAAATGATTATTCAATTTTCAAATTCAGTTATTAAAGTATGTTATTATTTTGTCTAGATAATGAAATATTTTACTTTTTGCTTTTATACATTATATGCTTTTTTTTGTAGCCGAATCGTACATATTACTTGGAGGATCCAGAATCATATGCATTAGAATGGCAACGTGTGATTGATGAGGTTCGCATCGGGACATACGGACGGGACACGACTTAAGTAACAGCCAGGCTGCAGTCTCGATATGAGACTGCACCAACTTTATGGCCCTCGGGCTCTGCGCCCCTTTAGAATATTGTTGTCTTAATTGCGCACGGTCAACATCCTGAAGAAATTCTTTCGGAGAAATGGTATTTTCGACGTCTCCAATGCAGCTTCAAAGTTGAGACGCCGCGGGTTGCGGGCAGCGCCACATATGTTCCAAAGCGCACGATGAGATGCTCGCGCCATTTCCGATATTTACAAGATGGACGATAACAGATGTTGTTTGATCACAGTGGATAACTAAATGACTGATTCCTATTAATAGTAATACCGCGACGTATCTTAAATTATTATTTTATGTCCACAATGATGTGTAAATATTTTTCTTACTGAAATTGCTTAGTTTATTTATATTATTGTAATCATGGCCCCCTGTAGCTTTCAAAGGGCCTTCTAATGAACGAAGTTACTCACCACCTGCGTGTTCACAAAGCCTATTCCGTTTGGTAACTAGGCAATTTGTAGCTAAATATTATTTATTTATTTTAATTATTTACCAACGGAATGGGACTATTGTACAGATTTACTGTAGGAAAATTATGACCGAATATATTTATGTTCTATGTCACTGGAAACCATAACGATATTAAGAATTAAAAAACGAATAGTGAATTACACGATAAATATACAGGTACAATCATTACGTCGTATTGTTATGTGTTTAGCTCATATTGTTAGATAGAACATAGCCAAATTTAGAAAGAATGATTTCTGACTAATTCAACCTGTAATGCAAAATATGACACATGGTTTTGTTTGTTGTTATATCCTCAGTCAGTAGTTCTCTTTGACCACAGTGTTGTTGTGTCTTATCGCTTTTGATGTGCATGTCATTTATGCACTATAATCATAATTAGCAAAGGTATATGGATAACCCCACTAATAGTGACAAATGTATTTAAATTGTTTGTTATTATTTGATTAGCCAGAATGATAAGTTAATAGGTATTTTTTGTTACTTTAATCTTCAATAAACTTTAAGAAAACACTGTTTATTTTGAGTATTATATTTATGTTTTGCATTGTAGCAATTTAAAAAAAATATTAGTCAATTTTGCACCCTTCAGTGTCGAGGCTTGTAATCTTCTTTTCTGATAGAATTTTACTATGGTATTGAGTTAATTATCATCAATCACATATTTATTTCATAAAATTCTGTATTATAGTATTAAAGCCTAAACTTGCCTGTATAAGTAACTGTATAATTAAATGGGATTAAATCCATAATTTTTGTAGTATTCATATTCTAAAACCCATTGTACCTATTTAGATGAATTTATAAATGACAGTAAAACAAGTGAGAAATTTGTTTGTAGTGAAATAGGTACCTAATGATTAAAAGAGTTAAAATGTGTGTTTAAATTGGATGGATATTCAATAACATTGAGAAATAAAGAAAACTGCATTTAAAATTATTAACTAAACTATTCTTATTATATTTTACATTTGTGTAACAGAAATTCCATAAAATAACAGAATAAGAAATGGAAATAAAGTTGATTTTTACTTCTGTGTGTCATTTATACAATTTAGTACCAAAATCTATTTTAAGTGCAAGACGCACGACAGTAACTTTGTCAAAGTTTTTTAAAATATGTATAACTAAGGTGGCAAACTTATGGTATTCAGCTAGTGTAGCAAATATACTCTTGTAATAGCATAACATGTTGTAGAACTTAAACCCCCCAACCTACCCTACCATACTCACCGCAGGAACATTTGGAATGGATCTGTAAGATGAAAGAAAGTATTCCACCAGTCGAACTGCCCAAGTAAAGAGAAATTCCATGCTCTACCTTTCTATGAGTAAAGGACTTAAGGAAAATCTCTTCAACAGTCAACCAGCTGCATTGTATGTGCTTATTTTTTAATAAATAACAGCACCCAGTACCTACACTAAAAATGCCAATAACGTAATTAAACGAACATTGAAAATGATGTTTACATTCAATAGTAATTAATAAATAATAAGAATACATATATATTACAAACACTTAACTAAAAACCAAACTAAATAAATACAAATTCAAGCATAATATAATAGAGCTTTTTCTTTGATAAATTTCACTTTGGAGATTAGTTCTCAATGCTGCCTCTCATTATGCCGGTCTCTGAATTTACTTGTAAGACAAGTCATATTAATTGTTCAGGTCATTCTGAAACCAGAATCCACTGATGATACGGTTCTGGAAGTAGTCCAAAAATATATACCTTGGTGAGGCTTCTAAGCTAGGTAAAAAAATCTTCGAAGAGTAATTCAATAGAAGGTAACAGCTGAGCTGGGGAGCATTAGGGAAGCTCGGTTGAAAATTTTCATCATACATTCCTAAAAGTTTCAAGATTTAAGTCTTTGGTAAACTGCAGCCTACCAATTATGACTATTATGGTATTGAAACAGGGACACTGATGATACAAACTGACCAGTGGCCGATGGATGGAGAATAGCTGAGAATGACTGTTGCATGAGGCCAAGCATAAAATACTATGCGTTGACTTGGTAGAGACCTATGTCTAGCCTGCAGTGGACTAAGATGGGGAGAAGATTATTGTTACCACATGAATGTCTCATCTTCCCCTAAACTTAATGTGATACTCACTGACAATATTGATTTAACTTCTGTGGGAGCTTTATTGGTTGGACTTTAGAATCGCTACCGCTGAATTTAATGCTGTGAAGGGTGGAGGAGTGAGCTGGTTAAGGTAATCCCCTGTTAAGTAATAACGCGGAAACAATGTTTTTGGGAAATTGATTTTATTCAATATTGCAGATATATCTATCTAGGAATTGTATATGATTTTCAACGAATAACTATTTGTTCCTGCCGCGGCCCGTTCAAACTTAACCTAAAATATGTCGCTCAAAATAGAAAATGCCACAAAATGTTAAAACTAATATTTGACGTAGGTAAACAACACAAAAATCATTCAAAAACTAACAATAATAAAGGAAAAAATTAATCTTCAATATTTTTACCTATCTTTCTAACATCTAAAGCTCAGAATACAGAACAAACCAGAAACCGCGAACGCACATAAAAATGAAGATACAAAAACCACTCTTATATAGAGTGGTTTCACGTTGTTGCGATTAGTCACTCCTTTGTAAGTAGCGCGTCGTGACGTATTGTACAAGTGCCAATTTTAATTTCAACCCGCCAAGCACCTTGATAAGTAAATCTACTTCATTTTGGAAAAAGAATGAAAATTGAAAATTCCAAAAACACAGAAAATCTAACCTTAAGCACTCTCCTTAGGCTTCTCCTTTGAGTAGATTGACTCAATCGGTATTTTTTTTTGTAAAGATTTTATAGGCACAGGTACACAATATAATAATATATAAATAAAAAATAAAATAAAAAAAATTCGTCATTGCGGTACAATAAAATATTTTTTATATGTTAAAATATATTATATTATAACGTAGAAATAAAACTATTAATATGTAATATACGAAATTATTATTAAATATAAAAACACGACCCAAATAGATACCTACAAATGTATAAAATACCGCACGCAATAAGAAAACTTGACGCGGCGCTGCACCCGCGGCTTTTCAGCCCGATAGTACGTTCAAGGACATGCTGTATTATACATAATAATGAATTATATACATATCGTGTGACTATAACCTTTAGGTAGTAACTGCCTCGTTAGCCTAGTGGTCGTAAGCGCGACTGCTATGAAACGAGACCCTGGGTTCGAATTCCAGGTCGAGCAAAGTGTTATAGGGTTTTTCCTATGAAAATCTTAGTAGCAGCTCGGAGTTTGGTTTCGTGCCCGATTAATGGCAATAGGCTCGCCCCCTATTACATGGGACCTAAAAAACATACTCGGCGAATTGTGGGTGTACATTAGAAATACATGCGTTATGTTATGTTATGTACGACGAAGCGTCCGCGGAGGATGCTCGCCCTATAGTGTTATAAATAAACCTGCCTGTAATGTGTACATATTTCCCGTATGAATACTGAAGTATATAAAGGCATTTCAAAAATAAATGACATGAAGTAAAAATGCACGATAATTTAGACACTTAATTATAATTAATTTATTAAATGTATTTTCTATAATTTCTAAATAAATACAATAACTAAATCCAAATAAAACAAAAATAAAAGATTCAGTAAAAACTTCATTCATAGCGCCATCTGTGTGGAGACGGATAATCAGTTATTAGTAATCAATTACGAAGTTATTAGAGGTATAGTAAGGTACTTGTACTCATTCATTCTAAAAGATGGCGCATAAATAAAACTGTTTATTGTTCATCCTACAATATTACTCAAGCCTGGTGAAGCTTTGAAAGCTCCAAGACCCAAAAACCTAAGAGTCTAGTTAGTTCGAAAAAAAAAAAAAAAACAATTTTATAATTATAGGTTATACTATACCTACTTCGACTAAATATACATACTGCTAAAAACTTGAACTTTTGTATTTGTAATATACTGATTTATTATAATTACTATATTTGAGACTATTTCTCAAGTTTTACCACATTTTAAATGTAATATTAGAATCAAATGAAATAAAAGTCAAAAGGTACACAAAAAAGGTTTTATGTAGTTTACATACATAGCTTTTCAAATAACAACAAATATAAAAAAAAAAGATATGCAAATAAAATCAATACCTGGTAATATTATAAATCATTATCAATCATTCTCTTACTCTCCTCATTTCTAGAACAATTCAACATATTTACCTAATCCTTTTTTTACCCTAGTGTACTTTCGCCAGAAATTAGAAAAATTCTAAAGACTACACAGTGCACTAGTCTAATAATTGAGCATATAAATAGATAAAAAAGATACATTGTTTGAAATGTAATACTTAGATACACATACACTAAACTTTACTAGAAAAACACAAAAACAAAACCATAACACTGCTTTAGTAATATAATATCTAAATAATACAGGAAATATTTTCTTTGGTCCTACAAAATAATAATAATACTTCTTAGAAATGGAAAAAGTAATCATAACATACTAATTTTATGTAAAAAATATAGTTTCTGTAATATAATTTGTAAAAAAGATTAAAAAAAAAAAAATAGCAACGTCCAGACATAAATGCAACAACAACGTAGCTATTTTTATCCTAAAAGCGTTTAAGGTTAGTGCCACTGAATTTTTTACCGCCAAAAAAAAACAGGCTAATATGAGTGATATACTGTGTATTGTAAGGGCTACATTCCCATACATTTTTTACTGGCGCTTACGGCCGTTTGGAACTGAGTGAAGTTTTTCGAAAAGTGAGGTGTCTGAGGTGTTAAAATGCCGTCTTGTGTTGTTCCTACATGTAAAAATGCTGCAGGGATTATAAAAAAACAGGATGGATTCACATTTCATCTGTAAGTAGCGCATTCTGAAGTATATTTATTTATTTGTATAATTTATTTTACATTTAGAAAATGACGCGTCCATTGTTTAAGTGTTGCCATTTTATTTTCATCGAAAATTTTACCCATTTATTTTTTTAATACTCGTGTAGAATACTTACTATTTTTGTGTATATAGAACCTTTGTAATTTTAGTGTCCCTGCTGATGAAAATAGAAAATCGTACCCAATGTGCGTACCTACCTATGATAATTATGTTAATTTTTTTTTTTATAATATTGAAAAGCCAACAAGGCACTTAATCGATATACTTAGTTATAAGTAAACTAATGTAGTAAATAAACACTACTAAGTAAGGCCCATAGACATTTGCAAGCTCAGGCACAAAGTGCTATTACTAAAACGTTTCCATCCGTGAGGACTGAAATGTCATGCCTTGTACGGCAGAAATATTCTGTATTTAATTAAAGTTTTTGTTAATCTATTACATGATACAAAAACATACAACTTAAGGTTTTTCATTTCAGGTTACACAACCACAATCTCCTGCGCGATCGAACTCAGAGATCGATGATGTCAATATTTCTGATTTGGAATCTGTGTTTGATACGCCGAGAAAGGTCAAACTTAAATCTCAATTACAACGAAAACAATTATTTTGTGAACAACATGTTCGACGAATGAAAACATTACAACAAAAATACAACAGACTTGCCAAGAAGTACGAATCTTTAAAAAGTATATTAAAAAAATTAAAAAGCAATCGCTACATTAACAATGATGTTTACGATTTACTTTTTAGCGATCGTACTTTCAATTTTTAAACAATTCATTGGAAAAAATATCATATTTCTAGTAAATAATGACCACATAAATGGCCAAAGCCACAGAAACTCTCATAGAAGGGCGGTTATTGAGAAATATAAGGTTACATTATTTATCTCAACGTAAAACTACAAATCAGTTCAAAGTCTCAAAGGCAATATTATAAAACGCTAACTCAGCAAAAGGGTACTTAATAAAATCTTAACTTACGTTATTGAAGCCGTATTCTATTTATAGTCATCCATGTAAATAAAAAAATATTTTTTAATAAATATCTTTTCTTTAGTGTTATAAGACTACCCCAAAAAGTGGGAAACCGCTCCCGAGCTAGCAACATTATGCGTATGGGGAGTGGGGCAGGTGCGGGACGTACGTATTGTTTTTGGACACAGTGCAGCGTATGTAACAAAGAATATACTACTCTCTACCGAGAGGTATGTAATTATTCTTGAACGCGGCTTCTGGTTTGTTATGTATTCTGAGATCTAAAGTGAACTTTATTACATTTTAAAATTAAAATTGACATTCGTATTGCCAGATTTACAATAAATGTGATTTTAAAATTAATTACTCAAAAAATACAGATTTATAAAAAAAGCAGATGGAGCTAGGGAAGTGAAAAAAAATCGATTAATAAACAATTATATTGTTATAATTTTATTTTATCGGTGATTTAAAAATTGTTTTTTTTTTTTTATGGGTCTAAAGTAATTCTTTTTTTGACATTAGGTATTTAATCACCCCCCTTCTCCTTAATAACTTGCCAACTAGTCCTCTTTATTGAAAACCATTACTGCCATTATCAAGTGAATATAGTGACCTGTCTTAGAACGAATTCAGTATCCCAACAAGATGGTGGCTTCCATGTTAGAACTTTCTAAGGAGTTTTTGTGGCACATCAAAATGTATGCTTCCAGTTTATATTTATAATCCATTTCACATGCACAAGCTATATCAACAAAACGCTACCAGTATTACATAATATAGGCTCTAAAACCTAAGTAAATGGATCTATACTACTATTAGTAAGCTGAAGAGCCCATTGATCGAAGAAGGCCTTAATGCTATATAACATCACGCTACGACCAATAGAAGTAAAGAGTCAATGAAAAATATTGCAAAAACGGGAAAAATTATTACTTTTGAGAGCTTCTATTGCGTGCGCTGCGTAAATGCTTAAAGTTACTCAACAATCATGTGTAACGGAATTGTTTCTCTTAAAAAGATATAAAAAAAGTCCGTGATAGCATTTGGCTATCGTTTAAAGTTGACTCAATATAACATTTTTTATGGTTATATAAACATGGTATTAACCTTATTGAAATAAAATATTCATCACAAGTATTTAATTTTGAACAAAATTGTCCTTGACATCAATTGATTTCAATAAATATCTTAGGAGATATCACACTTTTAAAATAACTTCGCAGCAAAGTAAAGAAAGTATCAGCTCCTTTAGAATTATATTATAGGTGCCTACGACCCAATATTTCTAACTCTATCTCTCTCTCTCTCTATCATGTGACGCAGACGAAGATGCGTGAGTCAGTTAGTAAAAAAGGAAAACCAAAAACAACAGCAAGCCATTTTAAGATCCTACCAAACTTCAACCGCCTTTATATATCACCCATAAATATCGTTACCTATTTATAATAAAATAATGAGTTGCTTTTTAATTTAATCTTGTATTTTTGTGTTGAAAAGGATTGTAATACAAATAATGGAAAGCACCACCCGCGCCTATGGAACTATTTACGTAGTGTATAATAGCTTATAATATATGTAGTTGTATAATTTTAGCTGTGCCACACGGTTTCACCCGTGTTAATTTTATACGACAAACACCGCAACGCCAGTGCACCCGTGTAGCCTATCATAATTGTTCTTCCCACAAATACAAATGATTTCAATTTTTCATGATATAACATGCAAAAGAGCAAAATTTAAGTTCATAAAATTGTCTTTATGATGAAGTTACTCTTGTTCGTAAGGGTTGATATACCATGTGTAAAATAATGATATTAAATCACTTTTTAATGTTAAACCATTGTTTGTTATATAATAGCTTATTGTGGGTTATGTATAAGATATAGGCATATGCTATTGCTATTGCGGACTATTTTAAAGATGTACTAAGGCCCAATATTTTTGTACAACATGTATTTACGTACAACTAAAAATTATCGCAGCGCACGCGGATAAATTAGTTCAGGAGAGCTTCGTGTTCCGACTTACTTAACAAAAATCAATATTAAAGGCTAGTTAGGACGTGTATCTTGATGCTAAATAGGCTATACTATTCCCTGTGAATCAGGCTATCGTATATAAAAAGAACTTTTCAAATCAAACTGGTAGTTTCAGAGATTAGTGTATTTAAATAAACAAACAAACATAAAAACACTTCCGCTTTGTTATATTAGTATACATATAATATATAGTATAGATAATAATTTTAAAAGTTTAAAGAATATTCCTACTTTGAAAACTAAATTCCGAATATAAAAGGTTAAGTTTTAAAGGTTAAGTAAAAAAAACATTCTTTACTTTTAATCAACAAAATTTTGGTACAAGAATGGGCATTCTCCGTTATTAACAATATTTTTTGTATTTTTATTGAAATATATTAATTTCAATTGATTAAGAAAGTTATGATTGTAAATATTTCAAGTTTTAATTAAATTTCTCAAAAAAAAAATGAAAACAAAAACATTTATTTCTAACCAAATCGATTTTATTATTTTAGAAAATAATCAATTTTTAAAAAATCGATTCTTTTTAGAAATTTACATCCCTAGATGGAGCCGGTCAGAACTAGGGTTGCCACCTTCGTTTCGAAGATAAATAGCATATATTTAAAAAAAAATGCAAGAAATACTGGGTATTAGGAGACTGCTCCCGAAAACGAAGACAGACGATAGTACTAATGACACCTTTGATAATGGGTCAGAAAAAAAAAATCGATCCTGATGAAAAAAAAAAAAATTTTTAAAACGTTTTATTAGCATTATTCACCCTCCATCATGTTAGTACAGCCAAATGAAACTATAATTAAACAAAAAAAAAAACATTACTTTACTAAAAAAACACCAGCAATGAAACACAAAATTAAAAACCGCTGACGTCGGGTCAATGGACGCGCAAGCGCGTGGTCGCTCAAACTCGCGTAGCGATCGCACAAATACTTATTTACAACATTTGTCTAAATAACCAACTTATCTACTTTGCCACTGTGCTAGTCTTTACCTAGCCACTATCATTCGAATTCACCGGTTAAATAAACTAAGTACCGGGTTTGATTCCCCGCTAATGAAAAAATTATTTGAATGAAATTTTAACAAGGATAGATTCATGCTTTTTAATACACCGTGTAATTATGTTTATTATTCTGATGTATTCAGTTATGTACGATCTATTTAGATCAGTTCAGTACTAAGTTTAAAAAAAAATTATTTCGGTATGAAACAGCTTATCAATCTAAATCTTCCGTGGCCTTATGAGATGTGGCTCAAATTGTGCCCCATTCATTTCGAGGCAGATTTGAGCTCGGCGTTGCGTCTCCTTATGCAGGCGGGGCATCATCGTGTGGTCTTCGACACAGTCCGCACGTAGTTTGTCGAAAACATTCACGATCCTTTGGCGCATTTCGTTAGCACTATCACACTCATGATTAAACCCCCTTTCCTTCACATACCCCCACAGAAAGTCTAACGGGGTCAGATCAGGTGAGCTAGGTGGCCAAGCGTTGGTCTTAGTCTGCCGATCCAGCGATCATCAAACAGCTCGGTGAGGCGCTCACGGACAAACCTTACCACATGTGGAGGTGCACCATCATGCTGAAACCATGTGCGGCGATATTCAGCCAATGATAGGTCGTCTAAAATATCTACCAACTGTTCATTTATAAAGTTTACATATCGCTGACCATCAAGTCGCTGGGGCAGAAACACTGAGTTAGATAGTTAGAAAAGATGAGAAAATTTTACGATGTGTATTTCTGAATCTTACAAAACAAAACACAGTAGTGACAATAATTAGTTTAGTATGTGCAGATTCTACGTCACAAGGTTCAATTTGAACCTTATTTCATAAGGCCACGGAGGATTTAAATCGGTAAGCTGTTTCATACCAAATTTTTTTATAAATCACTTGGTACTGAACTGATCTGATTGATACATAATACATCAGAATGCTACTAAAAATACAAAATTTCATTTATGTAATTTTTTCAGTAGTGGGAAATCGAACCTGGTACTTTAATCGGATTGAAAGTGGCTAGGTAGAGACTAGCACAGTGGCAAAGTAGATAAGTTAGGTATTTAGACAAATGTTGTAAATAAGTATTTGTGCGGTCGCTAGCTGCTGGCCGCGCGAGACTGGCGTCGCGCCTGCGCTCGGGCGTCCATTGACCCTACGTCAGCTGGTTTTGATTTTGTGTTTCATTGCTGGTTTTTTTTAGTAAAGTAATGTATTTTTTTTGTTTAATTATCGTTTCATTTGGCTGTACTAACATGATGGAGGGGGAATAATGCTAATAAAACGTTTTAAAAATATGATTTTTTTTTCATCAGGATCGATTTTTTTTCTGACCCATCATCAAAGGTGTCATTAGTACTATCGTCTGTATTCGTTTTCGATAATGGTCTCCATTAGGGTATTAGGGTATTAACCCAGTATAGTACTTTTGTGAAAGTTAAAAAAAATAAAGTAGGTACACATTTGTTTTTAGTCATTATTAATCAACTGCCCAAAAAAGAGGGTAATGTTTACTGTTTACAGGGTTCATGTATGTGAGTTTCTTTAATCCACCGAAAACTTTAAAATGCCTGAACACATTTGAAAAAAGCCCCCATAGTTTTGTTGAATATATGCAAAACTCAGACAAAAAATTCTGTGGTCTGTGAGACGTGATGCAAAATATGACTGACAAAATGAAAATAAATTTAAATTATTATTTACCCTATAGTTTAATTTAACAACAGAATATAAAATAAGAGTGACAGTTTAATTACCGATGAAATTATAGTATTTTTCGTACTATATTATTTTTCTATAATTCATAGTACAACTGACTAAAATATTGTACGATACTATGTAATATAGTATAGGTGGAAACCCTAGTCAGAACTCAGAACATGAAAATGTGCCATTAATATTCAATTGTGTAAATTTTTAAAGGATATGACATGAATGGCAGCTCCGTGTGCTTTAATATTATTTTGTTATTTTGTTTTGTTTATTTTGCTTGTGTGCAAAGGAAAACGTAATTTCTTTAATCAATTAACAAAGCATATTTTGATATTATTTTCTGTGTTGTTATTTTCTATGATTATTTTAATGAAAATAAAATTACAAAAAGTTGCTAGGTTACAATGAAATATTTTCTTGGAAATCTATATCTATTAAAATATAATATGTGTAATTAAAACGTTGAAAGATCATTTTATTTATAACATATCTACCACGAAACCGAAAGAACAGTAAAATTTGTTACCTGTCTGTTAACGATATGTAAACACTGAAAGAGATAGTGATATGAATTGTTATTTATCTCTGGTGATATGGTTTCAAAGTAAAAGCAATTTAGTTACATAAGAAAAAGTCCAAAATCCAAGATGGCCAGCTAAAATTTCAAACGTTTACGACATCGGAGCCGTTAGTAATAGGTATTTATAGTAAATTTAAAAAAAAGCCATAAGAAGAAGCAAGAAATATTCATTGATAATGAAAAATTCAAGATGGCAGATGTACGTCTAGTTGAAATTTGGTATGTAAAGGTCCTACGGGCCTTTCATTTCATGTGTGTGCCATATAAAAAATAAACTACTATCCTAAGATCGTCTCGCATGAACACAACTGCCAACAATATGAAACAATACATTATGCACATGCTTGCAAATATAAAGTTCCCTACATACATTCAGACTCCTGTATATGTCATGTCTGAGATTAATTATGGTCTTGCTAGCTACGGACATAAATGTAAAAAATACATGAAGGAAATAATATATAATTTACAAATACGATTATTGAAAATCATTGTTCCATTAAAGATTAAGTTATAAAACGAAAGAGAGAAAGGGAAGCCGGCGAGGATTCGAACCTAGGCCTTCGGCCATACCAGTCACACTTACGACCGCAGGCTACGAGCGTGTTGTTAGAATTGACTGAAATTATGCTACTATTAATGGCGCCGTAACGCGTTACGTTACGAAGCGGTTTACCCACTCATAAGAAGTTATCACTTCAACAAATCCTTGTTATTATAATTATAATCTGTTTCATAATAGTAAAGTTCTGAGAATGTTCGATAAAGTAAATTTAACTTCAGCTGTGCGTCTTTGAATCCATGTGCACCATAGAGCAACACGGGCCACCGGCCTCTAGTCCGCCGGTGGCCCGTGTTGCTCTATGATATGCACAGGCATTTTATAATCATTTATGTATGGTTTTGTACCCCAGCATGCGAGGAAAGGATTTGGTAAGATAGGAATGTTGGCCACTCACCTCGGTTTCGCTGATTTTGGCTTCTAGGTACTGCACCTTACGCACTATAGAGAACCCTGGTTTCTAAAGTTGGTTGAAGTTGCTTTGTAAAGTCCGAGCTCAATGATTATTTGTAAGTTTTCTTGTATTTTGGTAACTTTTTATGGTAACACGTTAATTCGTGGCGCTCCGTACAGCGACACGGTTTTGTCTCTTTTATGACTGTCATTCGTCGCGCGTGAGTTTTGTTTGGTGTTTGTAGATGGCGCTAAGTGTGGCTGAGGTAGGAAAGAGAAGAAAAGAATATGCATGCTCAAACAATTTGCTTATTAAAGATACAAAACAAACAAAGAAATAGCAGATGGTGGATAACGAGTAGGTATACATTGCAACAGAACGAGTTAATTATGCTTTAGATACTTTTATTTTAATATAATACACCTACCTAAAGTACCGTCAAATCTGGCAATATTATCATCAAAAATTTTGAATTATTAAAACATTTATTAGAATGAATACAATACTGTATTGTGAATTATGTTAATATATTTTGTTGTATACTGTAGTTAATATTACAGTCACAGAACTGCGATACCGTGAATGTAGATAAACCGACTTGAATGGAAATCGAGGCGCAAACAGGCGTGAACTCCGTGAACAGGCGTGAAATCCATTCACACTCGCGTTCACGGCGTGAGTCAAGAGCGGCTAGTAGATGTTAGATTGTAGACGTCAGATGTTAATAATTAAATTAAATATGCATATTATTTTAAAAAATATCGTTATTTTAATCAGCGTTTTATTCGTAACAAAGTGGCGACGGGGATAATAAAACCTGCACCAGCACGACATCAACGATGAATGAACAACAGTTCAAAGGATTTATAGAGGTGCGTATGAAACAACAAAAGCAAATTACTGACTTACTACGTATTGTTACAAGAACACAACATATAACAACGCCAACGGTTTTGACGCCAAACGTGACAAATTTAACCCAAAAATGACAACAGTTGACAATTTTATAGAATATTTTGAACAAAAATGCAATATTTATGGAAGTCAATATCAAATATATAAAAAAGAATTACTATTAAGCACATGTTAACTACCGGATTTTTAAAAATCAAATAACGATGTCCTTTACTACATTTGAAGATAAAACATTTGAAGAAGTGTAAGCAAAACTATTGATCTTCTACCAATAGATTTTGGAATTGCACGTGAAAAAAAATGAATCAGTAGAGACTTACGCTAAGGAATTAAAGAAATTAAGTATAGATTGTGGTTATGAAGGTGAATTCCTGGATCGTAAATTACGTGATCAATTTGCAAAAGGGATAAACCACTATATGCTGGAAATTGGTTAGAAACAGAGATGGCCAGACCTTCAAGAGAGAACTATTGATGGTAAATTAATACACGTTAGTTTCGACCAAGTATTTACTATAGCTTTATCAAGAGATCTGGCTGAAAATGATAATGTTATTGACACTACACAGACAACAGTACAACGAATTCAGCGTAAAGTACAAGTCAACTTACATACAAAATAAAACTTACATAAAAAAAAACATTGTTTGAGGTGTGGAAAGAATGAGAGACATGATATGCAACATTGTGCAACAAATGAACACAAATGTAAAGCATGCCAGATAAAAGGGCACTTTGAAAGTTGTTGTATAAAGACAGGAAGAACATATTCGGCAAAAAGACGAAATGTGTACAGCACAATAACAAATTTAAAATCAAACAAAAAACAAACAAGGAGCATAGTTTCAGAAGAGAGCGATAGTGAATCAAATACATATATACAAAATTAATATAAATACTACGAGGTGCAAAATGATTGATACAAAAATCGATGGTATCAAATGTACTTTAGATTGGTATCCGGGTATAATTTATTCAATTATTAGTACGTCATTTTGGAAGAGAATTGGTTCACCTAAACTATTGGAAGGGCCAAAATTAAGAGCTTAAAGAAATTACAAACTGAAACTCATGGTAAATACCAACCTAACAGTTGAAGTTCAGGGAAAGCAAAAGATTTTACCAGCTTATGTAATAAAAAATTCAAAACCTATGCTATTTGGATTACAATGGAGTGAAATGTTCAATATGACGTTTCCCCGTTCTATTTATTCACTATGAACTCAGTTGATATCACTCCAGCAAATAATTGATAAAAACAATTACCTTTTAAATATTAAGCTGGAACAGGTCAAAAACTATGAAGTAAACATTCATGTGCAATCAGGAACGAAACCAAAACATGTACCCTCTACGTAGTATTGTATTCTCTTTGATGTACCCCCATATTGTACTTATATTTGATGTTGGGGTTTAGAATCATAGATATAACACATTTCGTTAGTTTTTGAAATATTTGTCTGTCTGTCTGCATTTTAGTTTGTACGCCAATCACGCAAAAACTATGTACTAGACTGAATTTAATGAAATTTAGTATGATTGTAGTTTAAAGTAGGTATACGTATGATCTATAAATTGCGTTTATGTACCTATAAAAAAGTAATTTGTGTATATATAGGTAATACTGTAGTGAAATTATATGAAATTAATCCAAATTATTTAATCTTACTTTAAGTTTATACCTTAAAAATAATAAACAAAAAAGTATGTATTTTTCATTTTAATAGGACAAATATATTGCACCAGAATCAAAAATACTTATTTCTAATATGCATTATTTTATGAATCTTGTACGGAATCCTCAGGGCGTGAGTTGTACTCGCACTTGGCATATTATTTTTTTACATATTAAACTGTGCTACAACTATAAACACAAAACAATTACGAATGTTTTCATTTTGATTAAATATGTATGATTTTTCAACCTTTACCCCAAAACACAGCAATCGATTTTTTTTACTAACGGCAACGCTGGCTGCAGCTGTCAGGTTATCTATAAATTCCTCTGGTTAGAGGTCTATGCTATAGATCACAAACTACCAACAGTGTGACCAGATTTAGCAGAATTAAACACCCATTTTAGGGCTTATGAGATTACGTAGCAGAATAGAAAAACTTAGCAGAATCTAAAGATAACTTAGCAGAAATATGGTTGAATGAGCTCTAACTGAATTTTACTCGGATTGTTGGGAAAACATGTAATAAAAAATAGCACTTTCTCTTTATGTTTGAATCTTCTTGTCGTGGTGGCAACCCTTTAGTATGTATTTAGGGTAACTTCGCAAACACGTGAATTCACACTCAGTTCTATGTAGAGCAGTGTTTGAATGATTTTATTGTCTATCAATTATTTTTTTTTTTACCAAATATATGTCAGACCGTCTTCTACTGATACTTTCAGAGAAAAACCCAATAACACTTTGTTCGACCTGGAAATCGAACCTAAGATCTGGAGTATAGCAGTCGAGTTTTGGATCACTAGGCTAGTGGCAGTTAAGATCTATCAGTATTAAAGCGATAAACTATATTTAATCAGGCTTTTATTAAACATAAAATATACCCTTTTGTAAATTGTAGCCGTTGTGAAGCTGGGGCGGGTCGCTAGTTATTAAATAAATAATCGTCGTAGAAAGTTTTCATTTATTTTCTATAGGTACCATACTAGATATGAATTAGAAGAATTGTAGCTTATTTTTTTTTCAAAACATTTAGCAGAGTTTAGTATGATGGCTATCATAGACCAATAACCAAAGGGTGGCTATTATAATTACTAATCAATTTTAATCTGGTCATGCTGAACTCAAATTAGGGATGTGAATTTCTAAAAAAAAAGATTTTAAAAAATGGATTATTTCTGATATTATTAAAATCAACTAAAAAATAATCAATTATTATTTTAAAAACAATTAATTTTTTAAATAATCGTTTTTTTCTTCATATTGTCTTGATAAATTGAATTAGACATTTGAAATATACTTAATCATAACTTATTGAATCAAATAGTCAATTTAAATAAACATATTTCAATAAAAAGACAAAAATTAATGTTAATAACGGAGAATTCCCATTCGTGTACCAATTTTTGTTGTATAATAAGGTTGAATAAAAAGTAAAGAATGTTTCTTTCCTATTATTTTACGAACTTTTGTCTTCGGAATATGGTTTTTTAAGTAGAAATATTTTTTAAACTTTTAAAAGTATTATCTATACTATATATTTTATATGCAACATGTAACATAATAAACACACACTGTGAAAACAGTTTGTTCACAATCGGCTACTGAATCGATATCAGTAATTTTTAATATAAGTAATTTTATATCCTAGAAATACTCAAAAAGAAGTCAGTCGAAACAAACGAAAGTGAAACAAATCCAAACTATAAGGTTTTTTCCATTGTAATTGGAAACGAAAAATGTTATTTAGCAAATAGATATAATAATGAACTTTATAAAAAAAAAGTCTTTAACAACAATAAAATAAAATAAATAAAGGCTCAGCGAACTATGTCAATTGTCATCAGCTGATGCGACCGGAGCGGTGCGTAGGGTCACGTCGCGGCGGTGCGGCGGATCAAATTTATACAAAAAAAAAACAAGCTTGTCAAACCTGAGTCTAGTTATACCGCATGCGTCGCGTCTACCTTATCAGTGAAATTGTGTTTATCGTAATATTTTGATAACTTTCGGCCCGATGTCTTTTCGATATACTAACATTCAATACACCGACAGCAACAACTCTGCGGATCTAAGACCACGGTTCGTTCAACCGAACACGGCCATCGACCGGGGAGACAATGTATGCACACGTACTCGTCTTCAGAACGAAATACTCAATTATTTTGACGAGAATCCCTATAGCAGTAACCGAGAAGCAGCACCACATTTTGAAGTCAGTCACATGTGTGGCGAACGCTTCGTGATGACGGTGAGCATCAATTTCACCTGAGACGCTGTCAGGAGTTGTCTCCACGTGATTACGTGCTAAGGTTGGAGTTTAGTTGGTGGTTATTGGAAAATTGGCAGCGAAACACTATTTGGACCGACAAAAGTTATTTAATAAACATAAACAATTCAGTACTCGGTTATTATGCACGATTCGTATTTCATTTGTAGGCACTTCTCGATGCCGCGCCGCGCCGATAATTGCGTACTACACTTACACATTTTTTGCGTAGATTTGTAATGTGACCATACTACTCGTCCACAATGAGTACCTATAACTAATTTCACAAATAAAAAATATCTAAACACATACAAGTAAATTTGTTTTGTCGGTACTAAGATTATAACTGGTTGTTCTAACTGGTATGTTTGAGGGTGTGCGTTATTCATGTTTCATGTTGTATATACTGATATAACAAAATGGAAGAGTATTATGTTTGTTTGTTTATTTAAACACGCTAATCTCTGGAGCTAGCAGTCGGATGCAAAAAATTCTTAATTCACTAAGAATAGTATAGGCTATATAGCATTACGATACACATCCAATCTAACCTTTAATATTGATTTTTATTGAGTAAGTCAAAAGTTACTTTATCGTAAAGACAATTTTTTGTAGTTTAATTTTGCTCTTTATGGCGTATTATTTGGACTCATAGTTTAGGAGATATTGAAAAATTTAAATAGTTTGTACTTGTGGGAAGAACAATTATGATAAGCTACACGGTTGCATTGGCGTTACGGTGTTTGCCGTATAAAATTAACATGGGTAAAACCGTGGGGCACAGCCAGTAATTATTATACACTGCGTAAATAGTTCTACAGAGCGGGTGGCGCGTTCCATTACATAAATTACAATGATTTTGAACACAAAAATACAATATGTAATAAAAAGCTACTCATTATTTAATTATAAATAACGATATTTATGGGTGATAAGTGATAATTTTAAGGGTGATTGGAGTTTTTGGTGGGATCTTGAAGTTATATGTTGGAGTTTTTATTTTTAACTGTCTGAACCAGCTTCGTCTGCATCACTTAAGAGAAAGAGAGGGAGAGAGAGAGAGGGTTAAAAAGAATGGGTCGTAGGGACCTATAATACAATTCTAAAGGAGCTGAAACTTTCTTTACTTAACTGAAAATTTATTTTAAAACTGCGCTGTTAAATTTAATATGCTATTTTGTTAATTTTAGAACAGTTATTTAAAATCTCCTAAGATATTTATTGAAATCAATTGATGCCAAGGACAATTTTCTTCAAAATAAAACACGTGATGAATATTCTATTTATTTTAATAAGGATTAATACCATGTCTATAGAAATACCTTCGCAAATAATGCATTGTTGTAGAACAAACGTTATTACTATATAAAAGGTTATATTGAATCAACCTTAAAAGATAGCGAAATGCTATTACGGATTTTTTTTTAGAACTTTTAAGAGAAAAAATTTTCTTCATACATGATTTCTTGCGTAACTTTAACCATTTACGCAGCACACGCAATGGAAGCTCTCAAAAGAAATACATTTCCCCCATTTTTGCAACATTTTTCATTGATGTTCCACTCATTTAGGTCGTAGCGTGGTGTTATGTTAGCCTATAGCCTTCCTCGATAAATGGGCTATCCTTAACTAAAATTATTTTTTTCATTCGAACCAGTAGTTTTAGAAATTAGCCTTATCAACCAAACAAAGAAACTCTTCAGCTTTATAATATTAGTATACATTCATTGACTTAGGTTAAAGGCCCTATATTATGCAATATTAGTACCGTTTTCTGTGATATAGCTTGATCATTATGTGAAGTTGAATATAAATATAGACTGGAATTATACAGTTTTAAGTACCACGAAAACCCCGTAGAAAGATCTAACAAGAGAGCCAACATCTTGTTGGGATAATTAATTCGTTCTAAGACAGGACACTATGTTCACTTGATAATGGCAGTAATGGTTTTCAATAAAGAGGACTAGTTGGCAAGTTAGTAAGAAGAAGGGTGATTTAATACCTACTGTCACAAAAACAAAAGATGTTAGATCCAATAACAAAAAATCGACTGTGAAAAAAAAAACTACATTTTTTAAAATATCAATGAAAAAAAAAATTATTTCACATCCCTACTTCAAAAGTGGAAGCAGGGTCTTCAGATTGGCGTGTTTTGTTCTCCATTTTGGGGCTAAATAATGTCGCTGGGGAAATTTTTGGAGAAGGAAATTTTGGCACCGGGGACATTTGGGGTAGAACTTTATCTGCATAGTCGTACTACTGATTACTAATTCTACTCAGGGTTTTCTAAAGCGTGGCAATTATCGTACATTCAACTTCGAAATTATCGTATTTCTTTATAATGGACCAATACTTTCGTAATTCACCAATTTCTGTTCTACAGGACCTATTCTTTGAATTCTTGTATTGTTAAAATTATCGTATTTTCTTATAATTTGCTATCGTACGAGGGCATGTAATTGTCGTAAATGTACGATATGTATACGTACGGTTGTAAACCCTGCTTCTGCTAATGCCATCTCTGATATTTTTAAATCAAACTTCACATACTCGTTTTTGAAAATATTTACCGTTTTTTTATAGTAGCTCGTCAAAATGACTGTACTGTCTCTGTTGGATGATGTACTTTCTCTGTTTCTCTTCAACTCCCCTTTCATTTAGCGTTCCTGGTTCAAAGTTGATAATTATTACAGCAACGAGCAATGTAATGCATTATTTCTACCCCATGTATAACAAATGATTGAAGACACTATTATTCTGCTGTCAGCTAGCCTTTATTATTGTCAATAATGGGAACAGTCGGCCGGCGTTACTGCAACGTGGGAATAAGCAAGCATTATGTAGGTAACTTTTAGGATCTTTAGGTCCGAAAGAGAGAGCTTCTCATGTTTCTTACACTCGACATTACCATGTGATTTAAGATTTTTCGAATTTACGATAACAATCTCTGCCTATTTTCATTCCCACAATTAAGGCGAATCTAACGACACCTCATATGAAAAACCCTTCTAGCCGTTAAGGCTACAGAGTCTGCCAAAGAAATAGACATACAAACATACATACGCTGGACAAACATAACACTCTTTTGTCGCGGTTGGGTAAAACAAATGTTACATTGCATGTGTTTCTATAATTTTTATGGCAGAGAAAATTTGTATTTCATATTAGATATGTACTGTATAAATTACGCAGCTGTAGTTATACTTTTGTTATTTACTAAGCCCCATAATAGCTTTGTTATCTATTTCTAAAGTTACCATACATACTGATAGAAAATCAGTACAAGGAAAAGAACGCATGAAGTTTTTATTTACAAATTGACAAAAGTAGCCTAAAAGCTGCCTATAGTAAAAATAAATAAAATTTTAACGGAATAGGCAGGTTTAAGTTTTTTGGGAAAAGTTGCTGAAATAGTATAAATTTGGGGGAATTTTTTGGCCGCTATTGGGAAATTTCGAAAATGCAATCTGGGGACCCAGGGTGGAAAACTGGAAATTGTTAAAGAACGTGAGATTTGTGCTGAAGAAGTAGATATTGTCATTAGCACTGTTATAAATAAATAGAGGCATGACTTCAACTGTTATTAAATACGTAGGCAGGACAACGGACTTCAAAGGGAAGTCATTATGGGAAATAGTTGGTAGCTTAAAACATTTTGGTGTTGGTCGAATCATTGTTAGATCAGTGTTTAATCGGTACCCGGAGCCTAGTTTTATGAAAATAGTTAAGGTAGAAACATGCCCCGACGAGGTGAGAACAACATTCACAGTGACCGATGCAAAAAGTAAAATTAAATTTCAATAAAGTGAAAGCTTTTTTGGAGAACAAACTTTCAGAGACTAGTCATATTATGATTGCAAGTTCAGTCTATGCATGGAGTTGTCTGTTTAGGGGTGGGATTTAATAGCATTTGGCACGAATTGGGGGTTGAAATTAATACAGATTAGATCCCTGATTATAGCGGTAACTACTATCATTACAAGGTAATTCGCAGTTTTCGAGAAAAATGTAAACAAATCTAACCTCTAAACCTTAAAAATGTTAGTTTGCAAATACATTAACTGAAATGAAAAGCAAAATTACGATTTGGTATTCTTATTCTGTCTTCCTACTAGATTTACATTTCATAAAACAGAAACCCCTGAAACAAACACAAACACATACATAGACTGAACTGCGTTTACATAGAATCTCAATGGAGATTAGTGTTTTATAAGAAAAAAGTAAAATGAAAAAATATGAAATAATACATTTAATCAATTGAAGTATGTACCATTATTGTCTATGCACTTATGTCATTTGATAGGCAGCATTGATTCCATTGCTGAAAAAATTGTGGGATAGAGAATCAATAAAATCTTTGAACGGGGTTTGGATAGCCTCATTTGAATTGAATTTTTTCCTTGCAATAAATTCTGACAAAAAGTGGTAAACTATTGGAGCAAGGTCTGGAGAGTATGGTGGGTGTTGGACACATTCCTACTGCAGTTAATGTAATTTAATGACTGTCTGTCGTGAAGTATGGGGTCTAGCATTGTTCTAAAGCAGTAGTGGGCTAGAGAGATTGACCAGTCTCGGTTGTTTAACGGCTAGCTTTTCCATCTTGGTTTGCAATTGTTGACAATACGATCTGGCATTATCATCTGGCCTGATTTTAGGAATCCGTAGTGTATGACACCAGTACTGGTCCACCGAAAACTCACCAGTACCATTTTCTGAGTCAACTTTTGCTTGGGACAGGATTAGGCCAGTTCTCCTGGGTTCAACCACTGTAATGAGCGTTTCATATTGTCATAAAGGATCCATATTTCGAAACAAGTAACAATATGATTGAAATGTCCTCATTATTAAAAACTAAAACTCATTCTCATTATAAAGGTTTATTGTTTCGGAGTAATTTTTAATAATATAAAATTTATGTAATTTTTCAGGAAAGGCGTAGAGTCCGTGTTTGGGTGGAGAAAACATTTAGAGGACGCAAATTACCAAATGTAACAGAAATTTACCGCACATCATACAAACCAGATTACAGACTTATACCCAAAAATGAAGAAGACAATCTGTTATCTGCAATGAGTGTTGTAACTACAAAACCAGAAATTATTCTCCCTAACAATATTGAAATGCCGCCATTGATGAAAAAGTTTATTGTCAAAGACCACGAAAAAAAGGGTTTAGAGGTAAGTGTTGTTCACCTTTAAATATTAAATATATATTGTTGCTGGGTGATAAAGAATAGACTATTTTAAAGGAGAAGCAAAAATAAAGAAGATAATCGGTTAGGAGCGCTTCTCATCCTGCAAGACCCCTTGTAAATCATAGGGTTGTCACAGGGCAAAAATATAATTGTAATAAAAGACCATTTAATTGTTTATATGAGAAAAGTTACCTACTATTACTGTCATTATATAAAATTAAATCCTACTAATATAATAAATGTGAAAGTGTGTATGTTTGAATGTTTAGATATTTGGATGTTTGTTACTCAATCACTTGAAAATGGCTGAACGAATTTGAATGAAATTTGGCAGACAGATACTCCTGGAATAACATATAGGGTACTTTTTATCCCAGTAAAAGTCTAGTAAAGTTAACTAGTGTTATCCTACAAATATAATAAATGTAAAGTTTGTATATTTGTTGTTTGTATGATTGTAAATTTAATTGGGACGGTTAATATGTTGGATTCATATTGTGTTATATAATGACAATACCATACAAACAGTGATAAATCCATGTATGAATTTCTTTTAGTTTGTTGTGTTCCGAAATCAGCCAGTGCATATATACATTAATATAGCGGGTTGGTTGGGACCGCGTCCACCATACACATAGTGACAAACCCATCTATGATTTTCTTTTGGTTTGTCGTGTTCCGAGATCTATCTATATCCAATAATATGCAGACGAAGTCGCGGGTACCAGCTAGAATCGAAATAAATATACGACTAAAAGTTGTGTTACTATGTCATGTAATGAAAGCAGTGGCGTATTTACCAAATAAAGGGTAAAAATTTTGTCATAAAAAAACAAAAACATTAGCATTGAATTAAAATAATTATAAGTTATTACTTACAATTAATACTCAAAAGTGACGGTAATAATCTGTGGTGAAAGGTTAAAGTAACCTTCAATAATTAGATTATCGATAACAATATCGCCGCCAAGATCCTGCAAGCAGGCAAACCATCGCTGGATGTAGGTAGCCTCCTTCTACTTCGAGCCAAATGAGCCCATCAAGCCGTACATTGGAAGACTTAAGGGTTTCCGCGCCAAGTTTGATGTGCGGAACCTGGAGGTGGGCGGCAACGTAAATGCCAAGAGCTTGTGGTGGGAGATATCGGGGAGAGGCTTACTGCTTCTTTCTATATGCGGCAGGGCTCGAGATACTCAATGTGGAGGAAAATCCACTTTTTAAGTTGTAGGGTAGCTTGTCTTCAAGCATTGTAGACATAACAGTCTGCAGCCCCACTCTACTTGTCAGGATCAATGATTGTAAAGTTGATGAGAATCTAATATCGTCTAACCATAACGCTATCGCCGCTACGTTACGCACAACGCTATCTCTATTCGGTTTGATGGGTAGTGGACCGCTGTAAAGCCATAGGCCAGCGACAACCCGAATCTATAACACAAAGTAGGTAGTATGGCCAGAGTTCTCATCAGCTCTGTAGGACAAGCCGTTCAAGAACGGTTTGAAAGCGTGCAAAGTGGAAGAAGTATCCGACATTGATGATCTCGAGTCAGCTGTATCTGAACATCTCCCCTGCATGAAGGACACCTGTGACTAGGTGATTCCGAGAGTAGGTAGGGTGAAGGGAGTGGCTTGCCCTCCCTGGTGGTCTAAGGACTTGGACACCCTCAAACGGGAGGTTGCACGGAGGAAGAGGAGTCCGTTGCGCCGCCGCTCCAAGACGTAGGCCTTACGTTGTCGTTGATTATCTTCATGCACTTGAGGATTTCAAGAGAATGATAGCGGATGCACAAAATAAGATCTGGAAGGAGTTCGGCCCGGCACTGGAGCGGGAAAGCCTGTGAGACCTGAGTAAAGGCGAGAGGTTTTATTGGCTGACCCGGGCGGGGTTATGTTATGTTATGTGGGCTTCACTTGTCCGCACTTAGATTCTTCCTAGGTCCATTGTGCGTAGATATTCCGACTGGCTATTCCAGCCAGCCCAACTTTGACCAGAAGCACAGAAGCCTCCTGGGGCATTCACAGGCTTCTCGAAGTGACCTCGGGTTTTTGAGGGTTTTCGCCCGGGCGGGGTAATCTTGAACCCGCAGGAGTCTGCCAATTTTCTCGCCTCTACACTCTTCCCTACGGACAATGTAAACACCAAGTCAGAGGCTCAGAGGGCTCACCCTTCACCAGGGAGGAGATAACGCGGGTGTGTAAGTAGTTTGGGGCGGAGTGGAGGGGATGGATTTACCGTCGATATTTGTGCACGTATTATCTTGGGCGCGGGAGTGGGCCTGTTTCAGGCAATTGCTAACAAGTGCCTGGAGCTGGACTACTTCCCTCAATCCTGGAAAACAGCAGCTGTGTGCATTCTTCGGAAGCCAGGAAGGGAGGACTGTACCAACTCTGTCTTACCGCCATAGGGTAAATAGACATAGACATTGTTAGACCTGTTACTCGCTTTAGGGAATCTCCTAGAAAAGCTCTTCGCTGAACACCTTGCTGGCATGTACTATGCAAACTCAGCGAGCAGCGGAATGGGTTCATGATCATGTATGAGAATGAACGTTATATGATATTGTGTGATAAGATATGACTTTTTCCAAGGAAGTATGCTCTAAGAGTTTTAGTGAGTTTGTAGATAACATTTTACGAATTTTTGCTTACACATGTTCGGGACCCCTGTAGCCCGGGGCTCCGTATCATTGATACGGCTGATATGGCGATAGCTACGCCCCTTAATGAATGATAAGTGTGGGAAAAGAATAAAAAAAACCATCTAGAGTAATTTTATTTATCTTATTAAGTTAATATACTTATATTAAGTGAGCAATTCTTGTATATAATATATATGGTTTCTCGGAAACGGCTCCAAGGATTTCGATGAAACTTCGCATTTAGATAATGTTTTACATTCCAAGTTTGCCTAGATAGGTGTTTTACTTTTTTTTTGTTTATAAGACACCCAGCACAGCTCAGTCGCCCAGATATTATTTTTTTATAAGGTCATCGCACGTCAGTAGAAAATTGAAACGCGAGACGAAACCGTTGCGTTGCTGTCTGTTCGCACGACGCCCGCGACATTGCCAGCCCTTACTAGCATGCTGATTAAATCAGTGCTGAGCGGTAGGCATTTAATTTTTAAAACCCTTAGGCCGAGTTTCGCAACTTCACAGTTAATTTTAGTTATTGTTACACACGATACATATTATTATAAAAAATACTGAAATATTCCGATGAAAATTATCGTTTAATTATCAAAATGTGTTTTATAAAGATGAAGGAAATAAAAACCATGAGTGCTACAAGTTTTATTCCATCTGACTGAAACACCATGCCTGATGATCTATAATTAATATACATTTTGATTATTTCTTTAATTTATGTGTCTTAATATTGTGTATAGTCATTTATTCTAGGAAATGTAACTTGTTTGGCAATTTCAAGTTCTACTTACACAGGGCTTAAGTTATATTACAGTCATTTTAACTAATACAAGTAAAATTTAAACTTTTGTGCAGAAATAATACTGTAGAGTTTTTGGTGTCATAAATATTTTACTAAAGTAAATGTTTTGCTTTTAGCATATTACAGAATTGAACATGCCTCTTAGCTACAACTATAGTCCAAACAGGACACAGAGAATAGCAATTGGTGATGAAAAACCTAATGTGAAGTTTTCCATGGGGCTTGGAAAACCTGCAAGTCCATCTCTTTATGAAGGTGTTCCTCTCAATTAGCGAAGGAGATAAATGATGAATAATTGTAGAATAATTTAAAAAATAAAGTAGCTTTATTTACCAAGTGAATGTTTATTTAAATCAAAATTATTTATTAATTATATATTCTGACGAGAGTTTGGTGCTGATGCAAACTTCTTGGCCAAGAATGGATTAGTGTCCATATCAGGAACGTTCCGCTCTATTTCCAGTTTCTAAAAAACATGATTTAATACATTTATGTTAATATACAATTACAGGTACAAATAAAAACGTGTTAAAAAAGATTTCGTGTGATTTAGTTTTAGGATGGAAATAACTAAAAACCTGCTACATATATCTGTGAGAATCAAGTAGAAACTAAATCAAGACGAAAATTATTAGGTACACTTAAGAACTTTATAAAGCATAGTAGTGCCCTTCGGTTTCATTCGCGTTTAATTTTTTCAGTTCTCGTCAGGCAGCCAGCCCACACTATTACTTCGTTTTCATTTAGCGAAGGTACTGCCTGACCTATACTTTGTATGTAACTGCTTCGCTCCTAAGGATTAGAGTATAATGTTATAGGTAACCGTTCTCGATAAATATGCTATAAAATGTAAAAGGAGTTTTTCAAATCTTGTTGCTTTGTGGAACTAGCGTTCCAAAGATTAGCGTGTTCAAACAGACAATCTCTAAAGTTTTATAATATTACTAGCGGTGTTCCCGCGGTTCCGCACGCGTTTGTTACGCAGTAATTATTTACACCCCGTAATTTTATTTTTATTCATATTATTGACTATTCATATAGTCTATCAATTGGGAATGATATAACTTCCCTGATTACAGAAAGCTATACAGCGATAAGCTTACTATATCGGCTCCAGAAGGTTATCTGGATCATCATTTGAGGGTATTTTGGTACCAGAGACTAGTAATTGGTACTAATAAGATACGTTGATCCAGCAAGTTTCAGATCTTTAATCTTTAAGATCAATAAATGGAAAAAACAGAAAATCAGATTTTTTTTCTCAAAAACGGCTTTACCGGTTTTAATGAAAATTAGTCACATCATAGAGTCACAGGCTATAATCGGGAAAAATAGCAACTCATAATCTTCATATTAACAGTTTGAAACAGGCGATTTTTCTCGAAATTATTTTTTCTCCATGATGTTTTCGTACAATTTAGAAACTATTTTTTAAATATCTTTTTTGATGTACCAACATACCCTCAAATGATGATCCAGATATCGTTCTGGGGCCGATTCAGTTTGGTGATTGCCCTATGGTCTTTCATTGAAAACAAAACTATTTTTACTATTTACAAATGTATTGTTCACCATTCGTATAACCTATCAATTTTGGAATGACGTATGCTTCCAGTTTACAAAAGTAGAACAGAATCGGTTGAGAATTGATGAAAATTTATTTTTTGAAATTATTTTTGTGCTGTATCTAAAAGTGATATTGAAAATTGTTATAGCTCGTCAATTATGGGATAACTTATATTTCACGTGTACAAAATTTCATCAAAATCAGTATAAATTTTTTTTGTTTAGTGTTTGGATACCTTAACTATTTCCAAAAGTATTATTGAAAACTCTTATAGCCTATCAATTGACTAACGACATAGGCTTCCCATGTACAAAATTTCATAAGAATCAGTCCAGCCGTTTTTAAATTAAATCCGGACATACAAACAGACAGACAATTTTTTTTAGGGCATATTCGTGATGAGTGCCATTTATATTGTATGCCCGAAGGAAATTTTGGAAAAAATATTACATGCACAGACATAACTACATATTTATTAATATATACATATAATATACATACCAATAACAATTATTTGTTAATTATATTACTAAAACTAATTTAAATCGCTAGACAACTGAAGTATTCTACAGAAATGTATAGGATAAATTTACTACTCTTGTATTTCTATTTACCTACCAAAATATTAAAATGTAATTTATATTACCCTCCAGAAGTCACGCATTTCTTGAACGTCGTCTTCACGTTGCACGAAGTATTGCCGCACGGTTTTCTGGATCATAGTGGCTGCATAATCTTCAGGCCATAACCATGATTTCGGGTAGTAAGGACGTGGACTGTATAGTACATGAGTAAACAGTTTAGAGAGATTGAGTAGATAACGTTAAAAACGTCGATGATGTATGCATGCAGTTTTTTTATGATATGAAGTAACTATAGTCGTACAAATTCGTGCGCGAGTAACTGACAATTTCTCAACATAAATCGTTAAAAATAAGTTTATAAATGCCACTGAATTGTAACGTTTTAGTCTGCAATTTTTTTCGTTTGAAATATTAGAGCTTTGTTATGTTGTTTGAAATTAAAAAATATATATATCGGGAAAACCGGTATCCATCGTCAGTTTAAAAAAAAAAAATGTTAATAGGTGGTTTATTAAGTCCTACAACTAATCGTCTGACTGTAATCTTTAATATTTAATTGTTTTACATAATACTGTGAAGATCTGACCTATTTTTCTTGTGTGGTCTTACTATGCACCACATAACGGAGTAATTGTGCTCCTGTTTTTTTGTAATTTTTTTTAAATATTTAGCAGTAAATTTAATTCCATTTATCTGTATTCAGATATCATGACAAGAAATTATAAGAAAACAGCTGGAGCGAGAAATTACAAAAATATACAGAAGAAACTTTGAGAGAATGTTTAGCTTCAATATAAAACCGAATTTAAGCCAAAGGATGGCAAGAGAGCAGTATGTTACTCCACGAAGGACAATAATCAACTATTTAAAACTTTTACGATGTGGGAACCCTCTAGGCCACCTGATGCTCCAATCACATTTACTGTAGAAGAAGGTTTATTTTTATCTTGCATAGAAAATCTAAGCGAATATAGATTTCCTCTAAATTCGTATAGGGTTAAATCATAATGATAAAATCTAAAAACGTTGTAGCTCTAAGATAAAATTAATAAAAGAGTGCTACTATAACTAGATGACATTATATTAAAATAGAGATTTCAATAGTGATACTAGTTTTTTTCTTTAAATAGATTTTTTAAAATATAACCTGAGTATAAATTAATATTACGGAGATGAGTTTGGAACATAGTTACAAAGGTTCCTTACTTTGATCCATTCTTTAAAATGCCCATATTATCAGTACAAAGTAAGTTCAGGAGCAAAATCTTTCTAACATTGCTCTATAACCATTGTTTTATATATATGTATATGAAAAGTCAACACAATTTTATTTTTATAACTGAAATCCTGTAGCACAAGAGTTAATTTATCAATATAAATTCAAATATAAACTTTAAAATAAAACCTTTCCATACAGTTTCAATAATTCTAAATTTGGAGCAAAGTAGGACCAGTTCACGGTATCTATTTACTTATTTGATAGTAGTATATTAAATTGTCATTATTATCTTTTTACCAATGTATAACATAACATACCATCACACTTGTATTCCCTGAAGGGTTACGTTAGGTACCCACAGTTTGCCAGGTATGTTTTTAGTTCCCATATAATAGGGGGCGAGCCTATTGCCATTAATCGGGCACAAAGCTGAACTCCGAGCTGCTACTGAGAATTTGATAGAAAAACCCAATAAAACTTTGCTCGAACCTCGGACCTCGATCATAGTAGTCACGCTAAGGACCACTAGGCTAATGAGGCAGTCCACCAAAATATCTTAGGTACTGCAAATTTTGTGTTTTAAAATTATTTCTACATGAATTTTATTACTACTTTGAAGAGAATGTACATTTATTTTTTAAATAAAAATAAATTTTTTTGCTTAATTTCATAAATAAAAAAAAAAATTTAAACTCTAGGAAGTAGGTAAGATAGTCGTCATTAGTAATTATAAATTACGTAACTGTAGTGCATTCGCGACCGATACCGAAGTTATCCAGATTTCGAAGTTGTTGTTACTGCCGTTTGTATGAAGACGTAACACTGTTTACTTTAGTGTACTGTGACTGCGCGCCTACGTCACGTAATTGCACGAGTTTCTCACCCCCGCTATACAACCCACCCTCGTTGTCGTCTGTAGTACCCTGTCCCCGCCAACGTTTGTCAGCCACATAGGATGGTCGCGGACGAACTTGTAAGCACGGCTTACACAGTATGTAAAGTGGTCTCTATAGCCTATAGCTGTATACAACCAAGCTTTAAAAATACAGTAGGACTAAAAAAAATTCAGAGTTTATTCGATTTACAAGTCATAAAAAATAAAATTCCGGATTTTTTTGACTGTAACGTTTCACTATAAATATAATGTAATAACAGTGCTATTAAAAATATGCAAAATGAATAAATAATGGCGTTCGATTTTGATTTGTTTTTCATAAATCTCAAATCATTTCAAAATCTCGAAAATCTTTTTTACTTATTTAATTCTTCACTATGGACAGTGAAACGTGTCAGTCATTGCTATAGCTACATACAGTAACTAATACCTAATAATTGTTCCAATATGTAGGGTGGTAGTGGGGTGTGGTGGGGCTTTACCCGACTGGGTCACAGCCACCATGCACATGATGGTAAATCTCATCATAGTGACTCTTTTTGGTTTATCTCGTTTCAAGATCAGCCAGTGTGTATTAAGCTGCTGATAAGCTTACAGGACGGCATGAGCGCGATGACCGGGAATGGTTTGCCAATCTCTTCTTCTATAGCATCGTGATTTGAAAGTCGATTAAACGAAAAAGCGAAATAAACAGTAAAAAGAGACAGTCACATAAATCATAAGATTTAACGTGGGGAAAAATGAGATGGGAAAGTTTTAGGCAATGGTAAAAAGAGGTTTGTTGCCACGCAATAATGAATTTTATTACCTCACCAAAAAGGCACGAAACAAAAACTTTTTGGACAACACTTATGACATTCTGTTACTGATTGATATTGTGTTTGGTTACCATGCATATTTCAAATGTGCATTAATTGAAAATGATAATGTGAATAATGATTGTGAGTACTTGTATGTACATTTTCATAAACTTTAAATTAGTGTATATTTGATCATTTTCTGAATTTAAAAAACATAGATGTGAAGGTTTCACTTCTACCACGTATGAAGCACACATATTTTTTTTGTTATTGGTTTGAACTGTTCTTACCACCAGGCATAGAAACGTCACTTTGGCGTTAGAACATATAAAAAAGTATCAGAATATAATATAAGAGCGACGTTCTCGTGGCTTCGTACGCGTTTCTTACGCAGTGATTATTTTTATCGCGTAATTCTATATGAACTCATATTATTGATAATACATATAGTCAGTCAATTGAGAAATTACATAATATTCTTTCCGTGCACAAAATTTAATCAAAATCTTTTACTACATTTTTTTTAACCATATCTAAATGTTTTTTTAGCGACTCCTACCAATTACGGAATTACGTATGCTTCCCGTCTCCAAATTAGATCAGAATCTGTTGAGAATTGATGAAAAAGTACCCAAGATTTTTTGATATTTTTTTTTTTGCGATTTCTAAAAATAATATTGGAAATTTTTACAGCATCAATCATTGAATCAATTATGCAATCTACAGATTTATTAATAAATGTACTTACATAATTTATTATACAGTTAATTCATCGTTTAGGAATATGAAGTACCTATGTATGATCGCAAAAGCGAGTACAGAAACGCTTCATAAGAAGGTTATGGTTATGTTTATCTTACTGAGATTTAAGCTGATCCCGAACCCATGGCATGTTGAACAAGTGTAGGTTTATGGTTTTCCGGTATGGATAACGTGGATTATTGTTCCACAAGACCTAAGTACAAATACTTGATTATCTATGTTATAATGACTATAGACATATCTGTTAGAGGTCGTCCAAGTATTACATAAGAAAACTTTCAATGATTTTAGACACCCTTGTGTAAGCAAAAATAAAAATTCTGGACTCCACAAAATGACAGGAGGTAAGAATACTGTCAAAACTTTTATAAAATAATTGGAATAATATTTATTTGTTTCAAGCTATTACATAGGGAATTCGCCAAAGTGAGCATGGGTACATGTAAGAAAAACTCTATAATTGGTAGTGTAAAGTCGTATTTCAGAACATTTATCTATACTGCGTTTTTTATCACATTTATTTTTGTAGTGTTGTGCATACCATATATTTACGGTATAATTATTTGAATCCTGAGATTTTAAATACTGAATTGAGTGTTTTTATTTATTAATTTAAATATTTTGTCTTGTTCAACCACACCCAATAAATTAATAATATTATAACATCATTGAAGCAACTATACAATTAATATGTTATGGCGAACAACTGCAAAACAAAAACTAAAAAAATAACGCTTTGGTTGACCCATGAGAGATGTGAAATTGTTTTCAAATAATTTTCATAATGTTATGGATTTTTTTAAATCTTAAATACGTATGATTTATAATATTTCACCCGTTTCATTTGTCACAAAAATACAAAAAAATCCCCCTTCCTCTAAGCCTGCTTACGTAATACTTGACCACCCCTTAAATGTAGCAATGATGGCTCAGCGACCGACGTGAGTTCGAAGCTCTGCAATGAGCCTGAGCTTTCGGTGAAGGAAAACATCGTGATGAGCCCATAACATGGTGGTAGGGCTTTTTCTAATGCCTTCTTTGGCTAGAACTACCACCATCAAATTGAAAATCTGTCACCAAGCACAAATATAGGTGTGTTCCGGCAGCTGCATGAGAGAGACAGTCTTCCACTAGGCTTACCATGCTACCATCTTGGGCTACATCTTCACTTAAGATCAGGTGAGACTATAGCTATACTAAACCTATAACGATAAAAAAACATACTCATGTTAACTGTGTCTTAACTTTATAAATCTTCATTGAAAAATATTAAAAGATGAGATGGGATCTGCTATAAACTCCTTATCTAAATATCAAAAATAATGTGAATGTATAATACCCGACCACCACTAAAAAACCAAACACATACAATTGGCCTAACTTTGTTATGGCCAGACTTGTACGGGATTTTTTGTATATATGTTTTTTAAATTAAATATTTACTGTACTTATATAGTTTATGGTTTGTTTATATTTTTTATAATAATTATTGATAATAAAATGTTTATTTTCATAACTTTACAAACTAAAGAAAATATATAAAAAATCTTAAATCAGAGCTACTCCTCGTACCATCGATTACTGGCATAGTACATATAACAGTGCGTACAAGTTTGGTTATCACATAAGATATAGCGAAAGAAAATTCATTACTACCGGACGTCACCCGACACTTCTAAAGCCTTATCTTACTATAACTTCTGGTTAAGGTAAAATAATGTTAACAGTAGTTTATTTCTGATGGTTAAGTCTGAATTCTTTGATACTCTGATCCTTGTATTAAGCCAAGCGTCTGTGACTGATGCGAATGGTCCGAATTTTAGGCTAATGTTATGTTTATTTATTATTATGACAAGTTTCTCAAACCAAAAGCTAAAGGTATCAACAAAAATATTAACTTAATGGAAAGTTTTTTTTGATACACCTTTTGAAGCGATAATGACTTAGTAGAAACTATCGTTTCGGACTTTACGACATTGTGAAGGAAAACTAAGTAGTGGAATTTTAGCATGGTGGTAAGGTTTTTCTAATGCCTACTTTGCTTGCTACCAATTTTAAATTGAAAATTTGTCTCCAAGCATCTGTAGGTTTGTTTAGGTGTAGGTCTTCTCTAGGTTTAGGGTTACATTTGGCAATCGTCACTTGAGATCATCACTTGAAATTGTGGTGAAAAATACTTACATATAAAAAATTACATTCCTTAATATTACTTTATTATAATATTAATTGAAAGTTAATTTTACTAACTTGTACAATGTGATCGATTCCGTTGAAGAAGCATTTTTGTCTACTAAGAGAATCCCAAATCTTGGCTTTGTTTAGAGTCTCTGCTACTGCAGGAATTAGGTAGACAAATACTTCATTTTGTATATAATCGCATTCGGTTTCTATATTCCCATAAGATAAAGATTAATCAAATATCTAAACGTGTATCACTAAGAAAACTTCTTATTATGTTTATTATATGAGGGTTCATGCCAGTGGGTTATTATGGTAAATATGTGTAAGTTATTCAACTGTTACCGTTTACTTACAAAAATCTCTAAAATTATAGAGCTGTTAATATCTTTGTCAATTTTCAACAAAATTCGAACTTCATAATTATTATAGAAGCGCACCTATAGTGAAATCAATTGTAAGGTGTATGTAGAAAGTTTTGTTTAATACAATTAAGGTGGCACACAAGGATACGGCCCGTTTGATGGCAAGTGGCTATCGTAGCCTATGGACGCTTGTAACACCATAGACTGTAGGCATCACTAGCCAGTTGCCGACCTTGAACCACTTTCTTCAACACGAGATTATTTGCCTACGATCCTCTGTAGATTGGATATTTGACCAGTTGGATTGTTGCAAGTAGAGAGGAATCTGCAAAGAAAGTTCTCTGTGCTCTACCTCTCTTTGAGAACGTTTATAAATTACATATAATGTATCGTATCTAAATGGATATTATAAAGAACTATTTGAGAATATGTTTGCGGAGAATCTCCAGAACTACAAATCTGATTCCAGAAATTCTTTCACTTACATTAATCTACTTTATCCCGAGAGTTTTATTATATCGGATTAAGTTTCATATTGCAATTAATGCATACGACGTCGAGGGCTGATGCTTGGGTGTGTATAAAAATAAAATAGTGATATTTTTTATCAATTTTAAATAATAATAAGATAGTGAGTAATCTTACTTAATATTAAATATAATAATACTAGCTGTATAGTCACATAAGCTATCGGTTAATTAGATTAAATCGCGGCGGTCGTGTAGTGACTCGTTAAGGTTAGACTTAACTATTGGATAGGGCCCCTCGGTCTAACAGTAAGGTCAGATCGAAAAAAAAATCTGTAGTAAAAGTTACACCGACCATGATACTCTCTTAAAATAATTGATCTTCGTTGCGCGTTGAAGCGCTATTTACCAACTACTAAATATCATTAAACAATTTAATTATTATTAAATGCATAGTTATTACTTCGTAAGAGATAAGCAAGTTATAATATTGTAGATATATTATATAATATTGATTCAAACGTTTTACTAAATAAAATTGTATTGCCTTACTTAAAAAGGGTGATTTAGGTACAGGTTCTTTTTTACTTTCTGTAAATTCTTCTATTTCTTTTAATTTTTGTTCACTTTCTTCAAGTATCAATTCCCAATTTGCCTTTGTTTTTTTCTTTATAAGTATTGGAAAATCTACCTCAGAACATGGTAGACTGTCAGGCAAGGTAAAATTAGCTAGAGTATCTGTTAATTCATCCGTTGCTGATTTTATTTCCTTGCCCTTTCCTTTGTGATCAGCCGCTTTTCCTACCATGTTTTAATTTGTTTATTTTGTATAAATATTATAAATCACAAATATGCGACTGAAATATCTTTGACAGGTATTTTCTTATTCATTAAAATTGACTGCGGTCCTATGTTGGCAGCATATTAAATACTAGCGGTGTGCCCGCGGCTCCGCACGCGTTTATTCACTAGTTATTTTCATCCCGTAATTTTACTTTTACCCTTATTGTTGACAAATCATATCCTGCCGTATCAATTGAGGAATGGCGTGTATTTTCCCGTGTACAATTTCCATCAAAATCGGTTGAACATTATTATTCAATTCTACGACTTAATAATTCACTTGTAGCAAAACTGTATAATCCAGATAATTTACAATAAGTATATCGCTTAGAATATATAATCTCCCGCGAACCGCGATTGACAGCGCACGTCATATTCCTATCATAAAATAAAACAGTAATTATACCGTAATGCGTAGTTAAACAGTTTATATACACTTCAGCTAATCTTAAAAATAATACTGGACTATCATTTCATAAGTAAGTACATATTAGAAATACAATTTATTTTAAATATAACAATGTCAATACATAAAAAAACCAGTTGCCGTAGCAACCGAAATTATCGCGCATGCGCGTTGGTGTTCTTTGTTTCTTATTCCTTTGTTCATGAACAAACTATCATCGCCAATTTTCTACCCTTAAAATTTTATTTTCGGTACAAAAAGTACCCTATGTGTTTTCCTAAGGTCCAATCTATCTCTATACCAAAATTTATCATAATTGGTTCAGCGGTTTAGGCGTGAAAACGTAACAGACAGACAGAGTTACTTTCGTATTTGTAATATTAGTATGGATTTCCGGATATGCAAACTGACAGTTATTTTTAAAATTTCGTATTTGCGATCAGATTTTATAATAGATAACTATGTAACACAAAATTTTTAAAAATAAGTTTCATGTACAGACAGAGCTACAGATATAGCTACACAGATGTATAGATGAAACAATGAGATCATTAATTTTTTTAATGTGAGAACATTATTGTAATAAAATTGTCATTAATGTATTTGTACTATTTTATTAAAGATTATGTGAGGTCAACCTTTTTTGAATAAATTCGAATTGAGAGTTCAAACACGTGTCAAAATAAAATGTAATTTAAATCACAAGCACTAAGGAGTATTGATATCAACTTCGAAGCAAATCACCGCCAAGTAACTTTCTACTCATCGTTAAGTCCGTTAGGGGATTAATTTCAATAAAATACGAAACATGTCTTCCATGAATTCTGTTAAAAAAGTTTTATGCAAAATTTGAAGTAGATTAGTCCAAGGAATCACGTTGTCCCATACAAACTTTGCCCCCTTTTTCACCCCCTTTCATTTCAGAAAATTCTTTCTTATCGGATGCCTACGTAATACAAAGAACACATTGTTCATTTTTCAGGTCTCTACGATCACCGGTTTAGGTTGTGCGTTGAAGGGCGGATTTTTTTAAAAGTGTACCAAAATTAAGCATTCCCTTGAGCAACAAAATGCTCTACTTAATTTAAAAAAAAAACATATGTGAAGATTCATTTCTACCACGTGTGAATTACACACATGATTTTTGTTTTTCTTTATTAATTTTTTATTTTTGTCATAGAGTAATGGTTTCCGCGTTAGCGCGAGCTACAACTTATTATTAATCTATGATTCTAGTATTTCAATAATTCTCTCTATTTTATCTATGTTGTTACATTCTTGTTTGCAAATATAATACCAATAAAAATATATCAGGGAATTGTGTTCGCAAAAACAAAAAAAGGAAGACGGAGTATTGTATCAAAGGTAACAAAGCATATTTTGATATTATTTTCCGTGTTATTTTGTTATATATCACAAAACTACAATAATGTTGCTAGGTTACAATTAAATTATTTTCCTGGAAGTTATAGTAAAATATATGTGTCATAGATGGAAGATCATTTTATTTACAAACTATCAAGAAAGTAAAAGTGGAGTAATATTTGTCACGTAAAAGTTTGTTTGTTTGACAACGATCTACAAACCATGAAATAGATAGGCGTCATGATTCCAAAGTAAGAAATATAAAGAACCCTCGACAATTTATTGTCTCAGGCAAAAATCTAAAATACAATATGGCCGCTAAAAATGTCAAAATCTTGCGACATCGCAACCATTTGGTAACTTAAAACGAAAAGTTTAAGAGAACCAAGAAGTATTCAATAATAATAAAAAATCAAGAAGGAGTATATGACTTTATATTTACTTCCTATTGACTTTATGATTTTTTAGTTGAAGATTGTTATCTGAAGTTGATTGGACCCTTAATTTTAAGCACAAAATCAGTTTTTTGATGACGGATGATAGAGTAACTACTTCACTGCTGGAGTGGTACAAAACTGTAAAAGTTATTTTAAAACCCTTGCAACATTTTTGTCAATGTGACACATGAATGACATCGAGCAATATCATGCATTATGTAAAAATGCCTCAGTATGAGTTAAAAATGACACAATGGGGATACTGTGAGAACATTTTAGATTTTCTTAAGACGCTTTTCATTATCATCAGCTTTTATATAGTATTACTGTTAATAAAATTCAATATACTTTATAGATATATAAGCTTAAACTCGATATTGTTCAAGTTTTAAATGATAAAACATGAATTTCGTTTTTATTTATTTGGATTGACAACCTTCATTCGTTAAAAATACATAAATAATAGTCAATAAGAAATAAGATTAATGAACAACTATTTACAGCGAATCTCAGCATGCATGAAATCAATAAATTAATGGTTATAATTAGAATTAAATTTATCTACCCAGAAAATTATTGCATTATTAAAAAACATGCTTTTTTAAACATAAAATATACCACCCTGCAAATTGCACCTGTGCAAAGTTGGGGCGGGTCGCTAGTTTTAGATAAAATACAAACTTAATATGTCATAATAATAACCATAATAAATTCTTAAAAATGGAACTATTATTAAAGAATAAAAAAATAAAAGATTTAAGATTAAAATAAGTTAAACTGTATACATAAGTTTAATTTCTTTTAATCTGTCATAATATGGAGCGAATTTCTTAGTGTCTGGTAAGGAAACCATAGTGAATCGCCTTTGTATACTTTCAATGCGGTTTATATATGTTTGATAGTGAGGCCACCAGACAGTACAACAATACTCAAGCTGGCTTCTAACATATGCACAGTACAAAAGTTTTTTAATATATAGGTTACCTAACACTTTTTGCTTGCAGATATACAAATGTTATTTATATGGAAGTCAAACTTTAGGCGAGTATCAAAGAAGACTTCAAGGTCTCTAATCCAAGTAATCTCTTGTGTTAGAACATTATTAATGTAATACGTTGACGGGATTAGCTCTCTCTTTACATTTATTTATGTTCAAAGACATAAAGTTAACCTCACACCATACAATTAGACTATTTAAATCAGATTGCAATTTGTTAACATCATTTATGTTATGAATTCTACGTGCAATCTTAAGTTCAACCGCAAAAAGAAAGCAAGAAGAATTAACAAAACATTGAGTTACATCATTGACATATATATTGAACAAAAGAGGTCCAAATATTGACCCTTGTGGGACACCAGATAGTATTTTAAATGGTTCAGATTGATATCCCTCAACAATAATGACTGATTGGCGGTTTTTTAAGTAAGAAGAAAGCCATTGTAATAATATTCCACCAATCCACAACTTGACATTTTTTTTATTAGGATACTATGATTAACTGTATGTACCGCCGAATCCACAGGCTCTGCTAAATATGCTACTTCGTAAGATTAGTATTAGTAGATCTTGCAGTCGGAAAACCATGTAGGTGAGGTGTAATGTATGGTCTGATATGTCTACTTTTAAGGGGATATACTAACTTTTCAAATACTTTGGCCAGTACGGATAATATGGAGATAGGTCTGTAATTTAGAATACAACAGGAATCACCCTTTTTAAAAATAGGCCATAAATTGGCTTTTTTCTATGTAAAGGGAAATGTACCAGTATTAATTGACTTATTATAAATATTTGTCAAAGAAAAACTAAGTGATTTAACACATTTCTTTATAAAGAAAGAAGACAGAGTGTCTTTTTTTTTTTAACTGACTACACTGTTAGCCTTAGGGGCCCTATCCTAAAACAGAGCCGCTGCGGCTTTTACAGCTTCACCGGACTTGAGACAGAGTGTCTTGTTATTTAAAGCAGTGTAAACTTCATTATGTGTAAAAGAAATATTGCAAAAAGAAGTACATTGGATAGAAGAAACAGTTTGATATTCGATTGATGGATAGTTAGTGTAAGAAGATAAGGAAACATCTGCATTTTGTTATAATATATTAAATTGTCGGACTAGATACTTTTTGATCTCAATCATAATTGAAATTATAGGTGATAAAAATACTTGTAGGTATGTTTACATTTATTTATTTCACAATTATAATAATTCTGCAGAATGCAATTACTTTATCGCTCTGGATATTACCATCCAAAGTTTAGTTACAAATAAATTAAAATAATTAGGGTATAAAATATTAAAATAAATATAATATTGCTTCAAAATTAATAATTGGAGTATTTTCCAGTAATTTGAGCAATCCAGTCTAGATAATGAGCAACTTTCACATAAACACCAGGCACGCCAACCTGGCCGCAACCTATACCCCATGAAACTACGCCAACAAGTTGCCATGTTCCACCATGTTCGCACACCAATGGGCCACCTCCGTCACCTTTACAGGAGTCTTTTCCTTCCTCACCACCAGCACATATGAACCCTGGATTCAACTCGTAATTATAACCTAATCTTGTCTGTCGCAGCTGTTGCTGACATTGCCCATGTGAAAGAATCGGTACGTCGACCTCTTTCAAAACGTTTTGGTACTTTCCTTGTTGACCGAAAGCGTCTTTACCCCATCCTGTAGTCCAGCATCTTTGACCTGAGTAGTCGGTGTATTTATCGGGCAAACAAGCGGGACTGATATGAGGGTATCTTGTCCATTCGACGCGCTTATCCACTTTTAAAATAGCAAGATCATTGTCTAATGTGCCAGCGTAATATAAAGGATGAACGTGGACAGATACTATCTCTCTTTCAATATAACTGTAGAATTCTTCATTACGGTTAACATCCCATTCGCCCAGTCGAACTCTAAGTTCGAATCCTTTGTATCTGAAATTTAAATAATGTTTATTTTTTCATTCAAACACTTGATATTTAGGATCATATAGTAAACTTGTTGCCATTCGCTATTTCGTTGATCGTAATTTAAACTTTTGAAACTTCAGTAATAATTTAGTTAATTTGTTATAGCGTTATAAAAAGTATCGTATGTCTAATTCCATGATATAAACAACTTCTATGGCTTAATTTCATTAATATCCTTAGGCGTCTAAGCAGCTGTATTCTTTCATATTTATATTATTAGTAAGATAAGATAGTAAGATTAGACTTACGATTTGATACAATGAGCAGCTGTCATTATATGGAAGTCGTCTATGAGTGTTCCTCCGCAAACATATACTGATTCTTTGGGATCTGCCTTCAGAATAGCCACTTGCCATGGATACTCTCCGAACTCGCTTTCGCCGTCAACATACGCAGGGGTTTTTATTCTGCCATTGATGCCTTGAGAATGTCGAATCCCACATTGTCCACGATTGGCTGCTTGTGGTATTAAGGGTCGACGGCAGCACACTTGGTTAACTCTACACTGCTGTACAGGCGGGCGGCCAAAGTATCCTTGGCGCTGAAATAAAATGGTTTTACCATGTAACCTTTGTTCATTAAATGGATATTATCGAGGTATCGATAATTCATGAATTACCTCTTCTATAGTTTCTTTTGATTTGTCTACATTGGTTTCTCTCTTCTTTCTACTGTCAGGAAATTTAATGACATGGTCTCTGCGGGTTACTCCGTTGGGATTAGGAGATACGGTTAAGGATCGGGAGTAAGCGGATCTATTGGTATATTTTTTATTATTATTCAAATTGCTGATATTAGATGATCTATCATAACCAGGGTTATAATAGCCGTTTTCATTTGGATAATCACTGTGGTGAGGGTTATCACTATAGTCATTATAGCGATCATCAACATCATCATAGTATTCTTCATCGTTATTTATAGTACTTTCCAGATTGTGTGAATGAGATTTAAAATGTCCTGGTTTTTGGTAATAGTTATAGTGTGGAGAATAAATTGGATTGTCATAATTTGATATATACTGCGGTGGATGAGGAGGGAGGTGATGATATCCGTAAGGATTGTATTGATTGTGATGATGAAAATGTTCGTGTTTATTTAAGAGATACAGTTTTTTTTCATGAAACAAGTGACCAATCTTGTTGACCACATGTTCATTAGGAGTCACATGTAAATTTACAAACGGCTTAACAACTTTCTCACCGTAATCATTTTTAGTGACTTGGACAGCTAATAATGGATTAACTGAAACTAGACCTAAGTTGAGACCACCTCCATTAAGGGCAGGTCCGTAAGGATTGTACATAGGATGGGAACCGTAAGGATTTATGGGATATCCTTGAGAAGACTGAGGTAACCCAAAAGAAACACCAAACGTGGGCTCCACTTTTTTGTTGGCATTGACACCATTGTCACCGTTGCCGGCTAGTCCAAAAATGCGCTGCAGTGACATTTACTAATATAATTAAATACACTACAAAATGTTAGCTTTACATAATTATATGTCAGTGCCCATTGTTTAGTTTATCTCTTGTGAACCGTTCCAATGATGCTTCGTTTATAACTTTATTAATCTAACTGTAGCTGTGTAACCCTATTTGTATGGCAAGTAAATGATGAGAAATACGAAAATTGTTAGATCTCTTGTAAATGGAATTTAACATGATGATATTTGGTTAATGCGATGTTCGCAATCAATTAAAAATGCATATTAACAAGCATTCACAGTATATAAAAAGATTTTTATTACTTACCGGTTCTATTTCTTTGACTGATTCCGCGGCATTTTCTTTCATAGCATCTCGTTTACTGACTTTTTTGATATCGGTCTCCGTAAAATTTTGTTTGTTTTCGGTGACCGTAGTTTGAGTTATATTATCTAGTTGTTCATCAGAAAGCGCATCGATTTGACTGCCTTTATTACGCGGATCAATAGGCAAATACAAATCATCTCTACGGCCAATTATTTCTTGACTTGGACATTGGTCATAGTTTACACAAACGCAATCGAATCCCTGAGCTTTAGCTTCATGATAATTTTCTTGATAATTATTATTTTGGCCAAATGTGGCTGGCCCTTGATTGTATAAACCGTTAGAGGATCCTACATGAAGCTCCTTTTTATAAAAATCTGTATGTGAAGCATAGGAACCCAAAGAGTTGCTGTATTTTTGATCTTCGAATACCTTATTAGGATATGTATTCGGCAAAGATTGAGTTAAAATATTAGAGCTACCTTTGTTAATATTATTGTAACCATATTGTCCTCCGTAGACATTATCAGATTCATAAATTGGTTTGCTTTCTATGAAGCCTCCACTCATAGGTCGAAAACCACCGTTAGATATGCTACCAAAGTCACCTTCGGTTCCTGTTATAATATCAGCAGATTGTTGAATATGACTCTGTGAAGCCAAATGTCCCACCGAACCCACAGGAATAGCTACGGGCTTGATAATGACCTTTGGTTCCTTATCAGCTTCACTGTGTACATAATGATGATGGACGTGCTGTTGCACAATGGAATCTGTTTTTGTGGATTGAGAAATAGTTGGTGCTTTATTGTAGTTTGGCTTAGCAATATCGTAAGCGTATGTTCCTTCGTTGGCGTAACTTGGAGGTTTAGTAACATAGTTGACTTCACCACCTCCGTAACTTCCACTACTTTGTGAGAACTGGTAATTATTATTGGATATGCCATATTTGTCAGTAAATCCAGGTCTAATATTTCCACCATAACCTATTCTTTTTGGAGGAATTTTTTGTGGTCGTGGAGGATACAGCATGGGTTTAGGAGGTCCATATGCTCTGGGAGGTCCTCTAATCTGTATTGAAGCCACGGGCTTGCCAACAGGTTTGATATCAACAGGCTGGGCATATATTAGTTCATCGGGAGACACATATGTTCGTTTTTCTTGGGTTTCCTCGTCATCGCACTGAAAAATATAAATGTTTTTGTTATTTATTATAGCAGTTTAATATTGTTAGTTTATGTGGAATTTGAAAAAGCATGAATTTTACAAACACTATTCTTACTGTTACATTCAGAAACTACGTGTTTCATTATTATAAAAAGTATTTAAAGTCGATATCGGTATTTAAAGTTCCTCTCTACCAAATTTAATTATAATCAGTTTAGTAGTCTAGAAGCAACAAATAGAAAATAATTTTCGAATTTGTAATATTATCAGTATTCTGTTAAAACTTACTTGTATTAGACCTAACGTGCAAAGACGACCTTTTATTAAGTTTCTAGCTTCAGGGTCATCACCTCCGTCTAAAGCTTCTTTAATCGTGGGATCACTGTAGACTTCATCAAAACTGTCGAAGCCACCCAAGCTTCTGCCTTGTTTTCTACTAACTAATTCATCAACGATATCATCGAGAACAGTACTATTAGATTGCGTAGTAATTTCTTGCTTTTCAGTCAGAGTCTCTCCTTCTAGTAAGATAGCCTTTTCCTGTTTGTCTTCGGAAGGCTTCAAGTCTCCGCCCCAAGACCATTCTGCTGACACAACCGCTATGAATAACGGTAATAGTAAATAAATAATTTTCGTCCACCGCATGACCTGAAAGATCCAAAATTTAAAATAATGTTGATATTCATGTGATCTGTAATTTTATAAAGCATATCATTGTTTCGAAACATCGGTAGGCTGAGAATAACTTTTACTTTCGCAGACTGTCTGCGATTATATAATCCTCTATAAAGTCAGCGCAGTGTTGTGGCTGCGCCGCGGTGGGGCTTCAAGCGTGGGCATGAAAGTACTCCGTCCGAAGTAGGTACAGTACTTACTATAAATTAAATGAATGAAGTACGTAGGAATATCAAAATTTATAATTCCTACATTTTGCGAGTTACTTTTTACTATTACTGATTATTATTTTTGTTGTGATTGATTATTATGCATAGCACAAAGTTTGCCTTCATTGCACGACTATGAAGGTCATCTATTGTTTTTGTTTTGAAAGAAAGTTAAATATTGGTGTCATTGTCGTAGACTCCCCAAAAGTGGCACATATGATCCATTGGCAAACGTCGTTGGAGACGATCGATGCGTCATAATTCGTGTAACACTCTGCGGTAACTGTTATGCAACCACCGAAACGGTTATATCTTGTTCCCGTTTATGCAATACGTTACGGCATTAAGCCACTAAGTGACTACGTGTTTGTTATGTATGTAAATTTCTCCTATTGTTTGTTAGATGTTAGATGGAAACGGAGATCGGTAATTGTTTGAAAACAATGACAATTTGCTTTCATTTTACTTTTAATTTCTATTATACCGTAAGGTAGCGTTTCTTTCGCTACATTACGGATTTTATATTTCTCTTATATTTTTACTTATACTTAGTGTTTAATTATTTATATCCCAATAAAATTTTGTGCTTATAAAATGCCAGTTGGAAGAGAGGAATCTGGAGATTTTTGTAATGAGCGATGCTAGCAGCATTTTTAATGCTTGTAGTGATATGTTCACCAGCAGAAAAAAATATTATAATATAAAAAAGGTAATAAATAATAAATTAGCAATAGTGATATTAAAGTCATGGTTGAGATCATACGCGAAGCTTATATGGTTGGAAGCAAAGAGAAAGCGGGTATGTATCCGTGAGGACAATATTCCTAATGCATGCAAAAAATAACTAGTAAAAATACTTTAAATAATATTAAGAATTAAATAAAGTTAATACTCGAAATACCTACGTATTATACTTCTAGATTATATTTAGATGTAATTCTAAAACAAGCTAGAAGCTGTGAAGAGTTAAGATTAAAATATTAAACAAGTTTTACTGCGACTTACATCAACAATAAGTTATGTTTAAGGAGAAATTGGTGGCTTCCTTGAAAAATTAGTATTTTTATCACATTAACCATACATGGTCAGTGATTTTTTTAATGTTGCAAGTGAATTTTTCATTTTATATTTAGACGTCTAATGAAATAATTATTAATAATGATTTATAGGTATCTATTTATGTTTAGTTATAATTAATAAGGGAAATATTAGATTTGCGATAGTTCAATTGATAAAAGATCTGATTTTTATGTAGTTTACGTCAACTTACTTTAGTTCCGGTACTTCTTGTTTATCACTTTAACCAAAATAATGAACTTCTTACGACTTCACCGGCGCACAGTTTGCGTCTGAATGACTTCCACTTCTACCACTACAACGCTTTATACTTTGACTGGCACAAAGACGCAGGCGCTACGATTTTGTAAGACGGTGAATCGAAACCTTTACCACTGTATGCAACTTTACTCTCCCAACAACTCAGTTAGTTACATCGTGACATCAAAATTGTTTTCGTGATTGTTACAGTGGTACGCGGTATGACGTACGGGCGATCTCATTGATCAACCCCTGCTTGTCTCATCCAACCATGTTCTGAGTAGAAGTTTGGCAACATGGGTTTTATTGAGGTCGTCTTAGCGGATATGTATTATTAACTCATAGTCACCAATAGAAATGTCATCTTTGATTTGATAAAAGTGTCTCGTAGGGGTTTTCATCCGCATATAATTGCATTAACTTACAAGCTCAGAATTTATGACTATCCTAAATATATTTCTATTTAATATTATAAATAGTATTTAATTTTATTACCAAAACTGTTTTTAATTATAAAATTTGTAAGCTTAAATGAATATTTATAGTATAATTCTGAATTTTATTGTATACTAATTGGTGCCTGCGACTTACTACTTGACGTGAAAATAATTGACTTCAAGTTATCTTTGCCAAATTTTATCAAGTTTATCTAAGGCGGCAGTTTTAAATTTCTCTTACATAATACAAAGCAGTGTCTAAATTTAGCTGTTAACACGAAGTAAATAAATCCCACCATTAAGGCTGTAAATATTTTATATAGAATTCCATAAACTCTGAATGTAATAATTTTAGAGACTTGAAAATGCGTGCTTTGTTATAAATAAAAAAGTTACAACTTTTTTTTAAAATGATTCGTTTGAAAGAAAGCATATGGTATGAAAGTTAGTACATATACAAGTACCATTATTTTTAAATTTAAACATCATAATATAATATTTATGCTTTCGATTTAACCCCATAACTGAAGAAATAATTTTAATTTTTTAAACTCAATCTTGGCCATGCGTTGCTGTGCCGTTTTAGAACATTGAATCTGATCGCTTTACAGGATCACCCGCTGGTTTAATATAAAGATTGTCTGAAAATTTCATCAAAATCGCTCCAGTCGTTTTGGAGTCCATAGAAAACATATACACAAACATCAATTTATATACATAAAAGAAGAAGGTTATTATTATGCGGGGATAGCTATTGGATGTTGTCAGTGTTCCGAAATTATAATAGGTCAGAGTGATTAAAATGATGAATAATAAATATTTTATAGATAAAAACGTATATTGAAATTATGTTTATAAATATTTGTACAACTGATAATTAACATTTCAATTTCAAGTTATTTATATGGCTAATCTTGTATATCTCATTCATTCTCGCTTTTCTTATGAACTTACAATTAAAAATGAAAGATTTTTTTTTTGTTTCGAATTGACTATACTGTTAGTCTTAAGGACCCTGCAGCCATTATAGGCTTTGGAAGCTTCACTGGGCTTGGTATATTATTAATAAAGTAAAGTAGCTAAATAATATGGTAATTAAATAACTTTAATACATACGGTTGTGTTTCATCAAATGAACGAGATGCTGTATTTATTTCAATATATATGATGTATTATTTTGGTGTTCTTATAATGTAATCTATTATCTAACGCGCTATATTTTTCGCCTACTGATACAAAACCATAGATGGGTACTTTCTTATTCGTACGCTAAACTGCTTTTGTAGGTTCATCAACTAGTTATTATAAACATAGTATATTATAAGTTCAGAAATTAAATAAGTATGGATTTATTATGTTGAAAAATTTCCCCAAATGTAGTATTTATTACAATAACTATGCAATAATCTTACCCATATGAATAACATTGTGCCGATGGGCTCTATTTTATAATACACTTGTATTTATTGCCTTTTCATGTTTTAATACCTCAACGGCAGATTTAGATATTGTGTCAATACAAACAATAATGACTTTTTCTACATTTAAAAATAGTACATAATTGAAATAGATAAATTTGAAAACCAATTATTAAATACAAATATTTTCTTAACCAGTGAAAGTTGGGTAGATAAAAGGATTTTTTTTTTTTTATTTCTCGGCAATTATTACTTACGGTACATACTTAAGGTTGACATAAAAAAATGTGGTAAATACATCTATATTTTTCCAACATTCATTGTTACTGTTATTAATTTCTAACTATTTTTAAGTATTTTTTATTACTTCTTATAACAAATGTAAGGTTTAACTGTGTCATGTAAAAGATTTCAACGCACTTCGAAAAATCGTTGTTACATTGTTAGGAAGTACCACAGCACATGTAAAGTCAAACTATTATTTCTACAATTGTGAAAACAACTTCAATAATCACTATAGGTACATATTTATGATATTATTTTTTTCATAATAAAACGATATAATAAAATATGACACTAAATGCTTGTAATGAGGTTCATAATAATATGAAATTATGATTAATGAATTAACAATTACAAAACAAAACATATTACAAATTGGTTTTTCCTTTCAACTGGTGATGAGACAAATTTTTAAACACTTACTTGGTCTTGGTCACTACAAATTGGTCTAAGCATCTTTATTATGATATAGTTTTCGAGTTCTTTATGTCCTTTATGATTGGCGTAAGTGTTGATACATATGTATTTATATAATGTGTACTTAGGTGCACTTGTTAACCAAATGGCATTTAGCGTATACATTTTGCTTGCTATGTAACGATAATTTGACTCAACGACTAACTTAAATTATAAATTAACAAATTTAACTTATCAGTACATATATATATCTTTCTTCATTCACATTCCACAGGATATAGGCGAGTTATTGAACAACCGAATATTGTTTAAGGCATTGTGTGTTTATGTAAGGAAAATGTTTTATTTATTAAATATCATGATTAATTTAGAATTCAAACCTAATTTAAAACCTTTAAAATTTATTATGTATATTTTATTCACAATTACACCACACTTTTCTTTATCTAAAAAACGTTTAAACTTAGAAATGTACCAGTTTACCAGTTGTTCATTTGTTTACTTATCTTAACTTATCATATATGTTATTTCTCAAAGAAGCTTCGGTGAAGCTGTAAAAGCCGTCTGAGGCTCGAGGGCCCATATGGCCAACAGTAAAGACAGTTCTAAAAAAAATTGTTTTTTTCTAACAACGCTATATCACCGTTTATTCTTCAACAAAATTAATGATTCAAATATCATTTTAATGCCTATAAATATATATAAATATTTTAAAGATTATAACCAAAACATCGATAAATAAATTTTAAAGATGGTATTCCTAATGAACTTAACTGGAATAGCCATATTGCAAAAATTGAAAGTAAACTTCGCAATTCGCGTATGGCTTAGGGATTTTAAAATCGAATATTATTGAGTATTACATGGCGTGCGCTCAGACTGCATATTATTTATATGCGTATTCGTAGCTCAGAATCAGTGTTCTACTGTGGGGACATAGTACAGAAGCACACCAGTTATTCGTCATGCAAAAACAAAAAAATTGCGTATTTTAGTTAACATCCAAACATCGGATAGCTGCAGACCTTATTTTAAGAAATTAAAAATGTTAACCTTGCCGTGTATATAAATATATATATATACCAGAAACAGCATTATTCGTTAGACAGCACCCAGAAATATTTAATGAATATTATAAAAGCCATCGTCGGAAAAATAAGTTCATCACCCCAGAACCCAGATTAGAAATATACAAGAACGGTCCTTATTACAGAGCCATTACCGTGTATAATAAAATTCCAGATTATATTAGAGATGAAAAAAATGCGAATACATTTAAAAAGAAATTTAAAACCCATCTGATGAATATTTATTTCTACTCCATAACAGAATTTATGAATGAATGACATAACCACATATAACAATTTTGAGAAATAATTTTGACATTAATAAAAATAATATGAATAGTAATAAGTTATGTAATAAATATTTGACATGATGATTATAGAGATAAATGACCAATATAACTAAAGGTAAGACAATGACACAAACAAATTTTATGTATGAATAAATAAATAATTAGTAAATTAGATAAATAAAAATGTAGAAAATGTATGTTTGAAAAAGAAATGTAATAATTTGCTATACCCTTATATTCACATCAATGTATTCGGATACTTTATCATATAAGAACAAATGTACATACATGGTGCAAATGAATAAATAAATATATTTAAGTAACATGTCCGAGACACCATCTATTAACGATCTATGTAACTCACATGACAGTTGTAAGTTATATTGGTTACATTCTATAATGTGCAAAATGTTCGCACGGGCCAGTAATAGTAAAAATAGAGTGTAACTTGGGTTATTATTAATACAAAGTTCCCAAATTAATTTTACTTTACGGTATGGATTTCTACGGTGTATTTTATGATTCCTATATATTCGATTTAGGTAGGTATGTCTTTGTTTTATAATTTTGCAGTATGTATGGTTTTAATTCCAGAAAACGAGATTGTTTATCGATGACATTGATTGTTCCTAGGGTTTAAATGATTTTGTAAGCGTACACAACATTCCTTAAGGTACTCGTATCTGGACATCCTTGTTTACCATTACATTAATAACTCTATACGGTGAACACCTGGTATAAATAAAGAATTAATTAAAACTTAATAAATGAAAATGCAAAAATAGTATTATTCAACTGAAGTTTGTACTAAAAAAATAATAAATCATAAAAAAATTGTAATAAATATAAATCAAATTATAAAAATTAAACAAACAAATTACCTATACTTCTTTGCTCTGCAATACTCTTAATAATTAAATTATAATAGAAGAATTTATATTGTGTTATATAAAAGTTATGACATATATACATCTTTATTAATTCGGTTCATATGTTTTAATTTACCCAACATTTTTTTGTCTATGCTAGAGTTGATTTAGTTTATTTAACCAGGATTTAGTTTTTCGGCCTCGTTGAAGCTTGCACAAGAGGGGTTTCCAGCGCGAGCCGGACCTGGCGCGTGATGCACGCGTCTGACGTTGCGGACCCTTGCGCAACGGTTCGCTGAACCATGTCTAATACCTTGTTACCCTGACTGAACGAACATACGTATAGTTACTTTAATAGTTTTTTTTATATTTTCACATCAGTATAGGCTAGTGACAGTAATGGATGAAAAAAGTACGATGCATTGTGTAAATTTTTTGCTAAGCGATCAATTGGCTAGGCCAAAGTACCTTTATTATTGCCCCTAGCACCGATAAAATATGTGTAATTCATGTTTTCATTCAGAAGTCTTGAGCGCATAGATGATGGATGTGGTTGTTGACATTTTACATAATAAATAGTTTACGTTACAAAATTTACTTTATAATTATTTACATTATATTTTTTCCTTTTTTACGATTTGCGAGTGACCGTCATCGCTCTAGCGCCTTTCTTCGCCACTGGTAAAGTGACGCGAGGGGTTTCGCCTCCATTTCTCATGGCGATGATCCATCCCATAGGCATGCTGCCTCAAAGCTGTAGTTTACGTAGAGCGTGTTTACGCATACTGGGGCACGATCCCCATGTAAAGCTTTCTGCTAGTGAAATCGGGCTCCCCATGATTAGGCAACAACCGCGCAAGTGCGGCTGCAGCGCCCATGAGGTGAGGGGTCAGCTTCCGGAAATGTTTTACGAAGACCCAAAAGCAGTTGAGAATGAGGCCTAGATATCTCATATTTGATTCGACACCGATTTGAATACATCCCTTGATGATCTGAGACCTACTCGGCGTCATATTTTGAGGCCCGTGGAAACAAAAGGCCTCATTAGTTAGGTCACCCAGACGCCGGATGCGATGAACGACCTGTGATACCCTTCGCTGTGATAAGTGTGTTACCGGCATAGCAGACGACATGGACGCCTCGGAGGAGCTTACCATGCAACACCTAGTCGTAACTGATATTCCACAGGAGAGGGCCATGAACTGACCTCTATGGAATACCGTGCGACACGTCTATGCCGTTACTGGCCTGGGAAGATGACTACACCTGAAATCAAGCGCTTCTCTTGCTTAAATACGCCTTATACTTTTCTACTTTTCAGTTGCTTGTCGGATAGTGTATGACAGGCCGGTATTATTGCCGATCCGATTTTCGGTTAATTATCCTGCGGACGCACACAAGACACAATGCAGCTTACCAGTACATCTGCTTGCTTTATGACCAGGTTAACCGCAGTATAAAAACACAGATGACTATAAACAAATTGTAGTTTGCAATTGACTCCCATGTGACCATCAAGAAGGCTGCGAAGGCACCGTTGTGATTTTTTTATCGAGTACACATACAATGTTATTAGAATTAGGCACCAGCTATTCGAAACTAGTAAGATTTTTTGTCACTAGTTAGTTACAGTTTTCTCATTTTTACATTAGAGGTGCCATCGCAAAGGCATTTGCCATTATCTGATATTTTTAACCTGTGGAGATATGCTTTATGGAACCCGTGTCCCGTAAGAACCTATGAGAAATTGAAGTTGAATTTTGTTTAAGCCCAAAGTCTTTTGATGTCTTCGAGTTTTAGAAGGAGGTTTTTTGTGTGCATGCCCCTATCTGAGCTAGTGTACCTATCTTGCCAAATGGCCAAGGTTTTCGTACGGCAATACTGTTTCAAGTAGGTGATCGGAAATTGGGCGTGATCAGGTTGCCTGTGTAATGTGGCAGCTGCCTTAGCGGTGCAGTCTGCAGCCTCATTTCCTAAGACTAACCATTGACCATATGACCGTTGAGTCCTCTAACCCAATAAATGTTAATGGTTGTACACTATTTTATGAGTCCTGGTAACCAATGGATGAGTGTTGCTCCTATATTGTAAGGCTATAATTGAAAAGATGGAATCTGAATATATTTTAATATTAATGACTTCTAGATCTGATGACCACTGGCATCTGCCTGGAAGACCGAGCAGTGCTATGATATTTATATTTTTTTATTGTAATAAAGTCTATAGATCCCCCCCCTGTAACCCACAATGGCCCCACCTAACCATTTTCCATCTTACTTTCTTCGGTGTAGATGCTATAATAATGTCCATAGTGGCCATACCCCTAAGTTCTTTTTCCAGTATTTCCTTGGGAGCTAGCTCGGTAGTAGAAACCCGGTTAAGGGGAAAGAGAGTAGCCGTAATAGGATGACTATGAGGGGGAGAAAGAGAGGCAGGAGGAGGGTATCATATGAACTCTATAAGCGGGATGTAGCAGTTCATTAATAGGTGTGGATTTCTTTAGCCTAATGTCCTTGGGCAAGTGTAACTCCCGTATTCCTGGCTCTCTCTATTTCACATATTTCTTTGATTTCTAGATCCGAAGGTATGTACTGTGCTAGAGCCAGGGCAGTCGTGGTAGATACCGTGCGGAAACATTTTATAGTTTTAATGGCAAACCCTCTTTGTATGCTGTTTAACTTGCAACGTATGAATTTATTCTTTACCACGTCTCCCCAGACCCCAGCAGTATACGTGACTATGGGCTCTATAACCTGATGGTATATCAGCTTAATATTATCAGAATACGCCCCCCAAGTTTGTCTGGTAAAAATGCATAGTCTGTTGAATATGCGACTCTGATTTTCTAATACAAACTGGACATGTTTATTGAAAAGCAGCTTTTCATCTATGATTACTCCAAAAATTTTATTGCATGTTCAAATTGGATTGGGATACCATTCATGATGATTCGCACTGCTTTGGCCTAAGGGGTGAAAGCTATCATCTTTGGTTTGGATGCACCAAAGGTGAGCTTAATTAACGCTTCGTCCCCATTCAGTAATTTCGCTAAGAGACTGATTGACGTTTGCTTGTATTTCTTCAATCCCATTGTCCGTAACTATTAGTAGTACATCATGTGCAAAGGCCTGCAGCTGGCATCCTGGAAGCTTCATGCCCAGTAGCTCATCCAGAATGATGTTCCACTTTATCGGCCCACAGGTCCGATCCCTGAACGCATTCTTTAGACATGGTCTTTCGAACTGTTACTCCTGCGTAGTTTAGTACCACCTCCCTATCCTGGACATGGAAAAAAATGGAAATAACCCCTGAAGTTTGGTTTTGAATGAGTCTTATGACTTTTTTACGCTAAAACAAAAGAAAGAAATAATGCCACTTAATTGCGGATATTATAAGGTATCGTTTGATGAACATCGATGTATTTAATTAAAGTTACATTTCATTAGCTAGCGTGTTTTGTTCAACAGGTTATGTTTTTACCTTTTGAGAAGAATTTGTAAAATGTTAGAAACAAAGACGTAAGAAAAAATGTTTCAATAAAAAACTTTATTCAGTATCTCGTATTTTCTCCCCGGGCTCTAATGACTGCTTCGATGCGGTTCCTCATGGAACGGATGAGAGTCACAATCTTGTGTTGTGGTATGTTATTTCATTCTTTTCGTATAACTGTTTTAAGCTGGCCAAGCGTCTCCGGAGCAGGATCCCTCGCTCTTACTCGTCTCTTCAACTCATCCCATTGGTGTTCCATAACCGTAATACCGACTTTATTCAGGAAGTAATTTACAATACCTGCGGTATGAGCAAGAACGGTATGGAGCATTGACCTGCATAAAAATGAACTCTTCGCCAATAAAATGTGCGTAGGGTGTACATGAGACTCCAGACACTCTTCGATGTAACGTGGCTCATTTAATAACGTTAAGCAAGGTCCAGATACAAAAGCAAGTCCGGTTTTTTCATCTGCACTTATGCCTCTCCAAACTGTCCATGCACCGCCTCCGTAACTGACTCTTTCTTCAGTGCAGGACTGTGCAAAATGATATCCCTCTCTTCAACATACCTTCTGTCTTCCGTCTTTACCATACAGCATGATCTTACATTTGACAGAAAAAAGAACTTTACTCCATTGAAGGTATGATAGGATCAACTGACTATCTGACTGAGAATATCTGACTCACTGACAATCACAGTCAATATTAGAAGAATTTGATATACGACACGACAATACTGCGAAGATATATGAGGCATAAAATGTAGCGTCCGCACCAAACCGAAATAGCGGTGGCTATCAGATACTTTGGGTAGTTTCTATAAAAACGATACGATCAAAACGATTTTCCAAAACTCGATAGAGCTGAAAAAAATATAATGTACTCACATACTTTGGACTGCTCCAACACTTCCGACACCACCACCGGATCCACCTACATGATTCAGGTTACCACCAGGCGATTTAAGATAGGATTTTGCACAGCAATATTATTGCGTGCCTCACCATCTGAGCTTCAACATTCAACAAGAACGTAAAGCATGACAGCAGTCAGCTACGTTTGCCAGAACTCAAAATTTTCAAAAACGATATCACTGTTGTGGTTTAGGTCTCTGTAAGCTTATCCGCTTTATTACCGCTGGTGATTCCTGGCACTTCCGAGAGGGCTGAGTAGAAGTAGTTTTTTAAATAAAGGAGAAATTTATTTACATTACTTTGGCTTTGGCTGTTGTCTTAGCATTTACACATATAATTCCTCTGTGTAACGTTTCCGGGTGCCAGGTTAAAATAATTTTTTTTTACAAAAAACGAAACCGTAAAAAAAACTACTGTGAATTTTTTTTTATTTATTTACTAAAATTTACTTAAAAATTACCTTTTTTCAACTCAATCTTATATTCTTACGAATTACACGTGTACCACATAATTAAGTAGGACAATAATATACAATTATTGCTATCAATAATTTAAACGCCAGCGGAAACCAATCATTAATCTATGGTACACACATTAATTATTAATGTAGGTATTTATATTAATGACTCTTATGTAGATTACTAGCAATCAAATTCTTCACCGATGCACTTACGTAACATGATGAGATCAACATAGGGATCAGATAAAAAATGTAAACAGTGAGAAGTACATGATTGGTGAGCTGCCAATGTTATGTCAGAGCAGCTTGTGAGCTCCGCACTACATAGTATCACTAACCTGAACTAAAGTTGAATGACCTGCCTTCACTAAATAGGCAATGCCACTCGAGACTTATTACCTCTGCTTTAATTGTACAAAAGTACATTGAAACAAATGTAAATGAGAATTTTTTTAAGTATATTTATCTATTAACTTGTTTTATTTCGTTTAAGTTTATAGTAATTTGTTTAGTAATGTTATAAATTTTTAATCGCCAACAAAAAAGGGGAAGGTATTATAAGTTTAACGTGTTTATCTGTGAGTTTGTTTATCTGTATATCTGTAAAGATGTACAACTATGCTATGTGGTTGCGTATCTCTATATCTGTGTCTGTCTGTGCCATCGTAGCTCCCAAACGGCTGAACCAATTTTGATCTAGTTTTTTTAAAGTATCTTGTTCAAGAGTGTTCTTAGCTATGATTTAAAAAATCTGTCAGCCATTTGAAGATAATCAGCTCCTTTCTAGTAGATAAATGGATGTGAGCATTTTTCAGATGTCTGATCGAGTCGGAATTTCGTAATGTGTTAGTTTAATGATATTCGAAGAACATTGCAACATTGAGCTGTTACATTGAAATGGTCTCAATGAATAGGCTTCTTGTGACGGAGGTTTCTTAAATTTTCAATTTACCTACCTTATCTATTATTAAATACTCAGTTTAGCATAAATAATTTAGTAATGAATTATAATCCAATAATAATGACCTGCTACTGAGTAAAAGGTACGCGCTTAGGAAATCTCCTCATTTGTCCACAACATATTAGCGATTTCAAACACCGAAAATCAATAATTCATTGTATTCTTACTATTTGGTGTATTAAAAGAATATTTAAAATAAATGTGAATAACAATAATAATAAAGGAATTCTTGATAAGCTAAATTATTAATTTTTATTATTATTATAGCACGCAAAGTAAAGGCACTGTGCGTGATGGTAACCCCTTTATACTTTTTCCTTTATTTTCCTACTTTCCTGTATATTCAGTTTGAAAGAATACATAAACCTCACTTAACATTAAAGAAAAACATAAATATTATCTCTGAAAATTGAACAGGTTTAGTGAACAAATTACTTTGGATATTACTGTTGCAAGATATCTAGTTCGGGTTTTCCAAATTGCACCTACGAGTACGTATTGCATCGTGTGGAGCGTCATGCCGCGCCTGGCTCTACGGCGCTATATATAAAGAAATCTATAGAGTAGGCTATATTTTTATTAGTTTTTTACGTGTTGCAGATGACGAACTTATAAAAAACCTGTGTTCAAGATATTGACAAAAAATAATGAAATTGATAAATTTCAATAATTTTGTATTTTTTATAAAAGTTGAGCAAGCAATTCTTAGTAAAGGCTTCTTTTTAATAGTTTTCTTTATTTATTTTTTTAATCTTCTTCATGTTATTTTTTTTTGTGTGAAAAATATGTATGTATGAATGTAATTCAATTTTTCAATACAATTTTCACTCAGAGCCCTCTTCCGCGTGTTCGTATAATTTGAAATTTTGCGTAAAAATCGGACAAGTAACGAGAAGAACTCGCACCCTGAGGATTCGGAACTGATTATATTACTTACCATACATTATCGTACAGTCTTTTACATACCTAAATACTGTTTATATACCATCCTATATGTCTTAGTCTGTCCGTCTGTTAGTGCGCTTATAACTCAACTCGATGAATATTTTTTATTTTATAGGTGCTTTTACTCCAAAGTTTTAGGTCATGTTTTGTAACGTTATCTAAGAGAGGATAAGAGAAAATAAGTAATGGTAATAAAAAATTAACTCGGAAAAAAAATCACTACCAGTACGCATTTTTGAAATATGAAACCAAAACCGATAAACGTGGGACAGTAGAAACAATACAAATATATGAGATAAAGGGAAATAAACGTGAAATAATAAAATAAGTGAATTTAATGCTCAAAAAGGAGGATCATTGTTTACTATTATGTTATAAAACTTGTAGAAGGGCCTTCAAAATTATATGTACCTTGGAAGTACCTACCCTTGTAGGTTTTGATAATCGGTCACCGAGTGTGACTTTTAGACTTTTTTTAAAGAGGGCTGTACCGGCTGTATCTTTTTATTGTGTTAACCTAGAAACTTAATTCTGCTACAGCAGATTCAGATCATAAATCTTACTATTTAGTATTAATTTCCTTAAGACCTTTTCGAGAAAAAAAAAACTAAAATTTTATTACATACTTTATAATTTCACACTGTGTTAGATATTCCTTATTTTTGTATTTTCACCTTAGCTTTTATTTAAAGATCTCTCTTGGTGCCAAATATCAAGACTATAGGCCCGCGGGAAGCACCCTATACGTTTTTGATAATAGGTCCGTGAGCGTTATTTTACCTATGGAGTGCCGTATCTTTTTAATGCGTTAACCAAGATTTTTTTTAACGTAAAATGAGGCCCCATTGTTTATGAAATTAATTTGAAATTTATAGCTAAAGTCGTTTTATTGAAAAAAGTGTCTCGACACACGGACAGACGACAGACAGACAGACGGCCAACAAAGTGGTACTATAAGGGTTCCTTTTTTTCGTGATGAGTAACGGAACCCTAAAAAACCTAGTACAACAATTTTATTCAATTTATAAAACAAAAAAAAAACATGTCAGTAATATTTAAAAAAATAAATTAAATTAAAATTTTGTAAACGAAGGTTGGAAGAAATAAAAGTAAAAGTTGTTGATTATTTTTGCTATAAAGGTGTTTTTGTTTTTATTTTGGTAACATTTAAAAAAAAATCATTTAAACAAATATACAACAAATATTATTTAAAATCAAAAAATATACTCGTCCATTACATACATAAAAAATAAATGCATTTATATGTATTACAATAACGACTCATGGGTTTATTGTGCAAATTAATTCAATGACCTAGATTACACCGATTGTATGAATTGCGACGTAATACTGGGCTTCCCTAAGGTCCTTATGAAGGATTATAGGTGATTTAAAAAAATCTAACCTATTTCACTTTCGGTAATTAAAAGATTACGTTTATTATTTATATATACTGTTGAAATTTTTGTAAATAATGATACTTTTTAAAGAACTTCATAATATGGTTATTCGTCTTAATATTGTCGTAATCGTCATTGGATATTAGCCATATTAATCCACTACTAAGAATGTTGAACCTAACAATAATAATCCATCCATTCAGCTGAATGACATCCAATGCTGGTACTATGTTTCACCAAAATATTGCAGCAACGTCGGGTGCTAAGTATTCTACAATCTTTCCCGAACGCAATCGCCACCTGAGAGCTTTTTGGCATAATGGCCGTGGTCGGTTCTACGAATAATGGAGACTGCTATGTTCGAAGTTTCCCTGGTAAAACAGTACAATGTTACAAAGCTAATAAGTGTTAAGTGGTGAAATCGCTTTAGGGTTACAACTCTGTCTTATATTACGATATGAACGAGTAACTAAGGCAGACAAATGTTGTGTCTTTAGTACCCTTTATCCTTGTCGTTTGAGTGGAGTCTACTAAGTTCTGGCAAAGAGATGATTCATAACAGTCACTTGAATGCATGAATCTGTAGGTAGGTTCATCAGTCAGTCACTCTAATTGTATTGTACTAGTTTTAATTCCTATGTTACTATGATATATACAATTATTTTTTTGTTTTTATGGGTATGTCAGAAAGATTACCCGATACACCAGGATTTTCACATGACATCGACTTTAAGGAATCATAGATCTTCTGGGTTACAGAGCAAGCACAGTAGAGATATGCACGGTCCGACGATCCAAGTGAACATTATGTCTGTTTAATTGGGGTAACCCTCAGTGGCCTCTAATCACCCCTATAGCCACCCTAAGTCTCGCATGTATGATAATATCACTACCCGTTGACGGCCTGGTAACTGATCTCGACCTTCCTCACGATCCGCTTCATCCAGAATGATCTTCTCTTCGGGTTCCGACTTAACGTAGCCTTGTACAATCCTAGGATCCAATATTAACGAAGATTTTCACAATGCTCGCATTAGAATCTGTCCGTCCTCACACTTGTTGCAAGCGTGCGGCGTCTCAACTTTCTTTTCATTTTACACGTACGTAATTGTGGGGTATAAAAGCAATAATGCAACTGTTCACTTAGATAAAAAAATACCATTGATACTTGAACTCATTTAAAATCAACGTTAGGATTAGCCGATTAAGTAATATTTAAAAAAAAAAAAGGACTGGTTATATAACTTTATTAAAAAGTGATTTTGTTCAAATATGATAAAGAGACATCTTTGAGGTGCAACCAAAACCATCAACTGTTCGTTAATAACATGGAACTGTTTTAGATATAGAGACTTTTCACTAGATGTATTTGTATTCATGTAAATTTAAACAAGCGAGCAACTTGTATTGTACGAGTAGTCAACCCATTGTGTGGCTAGATGGCGCGATTCTCATTTTCAATTAAAAATAATTTTAACGGTTTTTATTCAATAATTCTGATTTCTAATGACAACTTAAATTTATACATTTACAAAATTTATAGGTATTAAATATTCGTGATATTCGTAATATAGGTTTTATTTCTGAATAGTTTCATCCTTAAAATGTTGTAGGTAGGTAGGTATCCCTTGCGAATTGCGTGATTATGAAGATAAAAATTGTTATGAATTTTGCTCAATTACTAGTGTAAAACTGGTTCCCAAAATTTTATCAAAATCGATTTTATTCCTTAATGTGTCTGGACTATCACATTAAGTGACTTGTTTGCGGTGTGGTCTTAGAAATTGTCAAACTGCACTTCTTTATTTTTCAGTTAACTTAAGTTTTTTAAGTTCTTTAAACTTTAGCAATTAATATCACCTTCACACTATCACTAAAATGAAAAGTATCTTAATATTCTACCAAATCTTATTAATCTTAAGCATACTTAGCGACTGGGTGCGAAGTTGATTATTCCCCCCTTTTATTGGCAAAGAATTGCAATGCGGTTTTTGTTTCATTTATTTATTTCGAAAAAAAAAAGATGTAATCGTAATTTGTCAAGCTTTTGATTCGGTTAAATTTTTCGTCATTTATATATTAATTCTAAACCTTTGTTTCTAAATTTTTCATGGTCAAGTTTTTCATTCTATCTTAGGTTATGGTTGACCGTAGATAGTTTTTATTATTTTTACTTTTGAAAAAGGACTTTTCATCTTCAGTTGCTAACATAGGGAGGGTTTCTTACAGATATACGTAAAGATGTTGAAACATTACTAAATACGGACATTAAATTATTTGAATTCAAATGTATAACTTACAATGTTGTGTTATTGGATTGTTGTGTATAGATTTTCAATCATATAAAGTGTTAAAAATACGAGGGAAATTTAAAATCGCAAAACGGCACGCTATTGGTCAAACCGAAGCGTGACGTAAATGACCGCGTTCAGTTCAGTTGTCTATAAAGGCGATAAGTGTTTTTATAGTTTTGTGATTGTATTTAAATTTTATAATTATTTATTACTCTGAATTAGTGAATTTTTGCATTCTTAGAATGTAAATTGTGGATCGTCGATAGAGCATGTTCGGCCAGATCACCTTTTCATAAATTACTACCAAATAACTTGGCTAAATACAACTAACAAAATATGCTTTTTATATTTGCTTTTTAGGGTGTCGTAATTCATAATGAAGAAAAAAACTGATCAATTTGTTGTACGTCTGTATGTCTGGCTGACTGGCTGTCAGTTCGTCTGTCAAGACACTTTTTCTCGAAAACGACTTTAAGTATAAAGTTGAAATTAATATCATATATTAAAGTCTATGGCTTCATACTGTTGTAAAAGAAAATTCTAGGTAAACGCATTAAAGAGATACGGCGATTCACAGTTAAAATACTGCTCACGACCCGCTTATAAAAACCTTTATGGTAGTTCCCGCAAACTGTCTTGAAATGTGACACTAAGGAAGGTCTTTTAACAAACGTTTAGGAATCAATCCAAAAATAAGGAATTTCTATTCTCATGTGAAGTTATAATGTAACGTTTTTTGAGTGTATGACTATCACCAATAGAGATGGCAAGGTCGCTTTGTGACTAAATCCTATAATTAAGTAAAGAGAACTAAATTTCAAAGTTATGTGTATCGTTAACCAGGCTTTCTACTGCAAAAATATTTTATATCTAGGTCGATGACATGTCTAGGTATATAATCAAAAATTACTGAAATAGGAAACATCAAAGTTTTTTACCTGTGCGCTTGGCGTGTAAATTACTAATTGATAATTTTGATTTCTTCTGTAACATTAAATTATTTTACGTCGTTTAAATGTTAAAGTTGGTTGTAGTGTATACTTAAAATGTATCAGACTTTTTTTTAGATTTTTCTAGTTTAATCAGTCATGTCTAGTAAATTGTACAAGAAAATTTCTTTACCAACTATTTTTATCGTGTTTCATTGTCCTATGTTTAACGGTTTTGGCAGCGTATTCTAAGAACCCGTGCTGGTAGTGTTTTTTTTCTCGAATTCATTTCATTGTGTATTATCAGTACTTACTTTTCGTTATGTTTTGTTTTATAACTTTTTCAGTAAATAATCTTTTAAATGGTTCTTGCCGCCAAGTACTATCAAGTACCGAACGAATGTCTGCGTTTAGTATCTGAGTAGGGTACAATCTGCTTGTCTACTGAATCGGTTTTATTTGGGGTTCCCCCAGTGGCCTCTAACCACCCCTTTAGCCACCCCATGCCTCGCGTATCTGCTTTGCATGTTATTAACTGTTATATGAAACTGGTTCTTATTCGTAGTCTGAATGAACTAGTTTGAACTTGTAGCTGCCCCGCAGGTGGTCTGGTAGCTAATATCTGAAACTCTGTTAACTGAAGTGTAACAATGTACACAGACAGTACTGGTTAACTCTTCTCAATGCCCAGCAGGCTGCCTGTAAACTGTTCTGTCAAATTATCTGATAACTATAACAGTTAACATACACTGATTGGTATTGTTAACTTCTCGCTGCCCCGCAGGTGGCCTGGGAACTGATCTCTGAAACTAACTGTTAATTGTAATGGTTAACATACACAGTAATTGACAGATTGCTGCCCCGCAGGCGACCTGGTAATTATTCTGTAACTTTAACTAATCTCTGAAATGGTTAACTTACATATTTAGCACACTGTTAACATATACTGACGGATTGCTACCCCACAGGCGGCCTGATAACTGTTCTGTGAAACTAACTGATATTGGTTAACACTAACATACATTAACTGATTGCTACTCCGCTTGACATACTGTTAATATTTATTTATTTTACAATGATAGGAAAACTTACACCTAATAAATATAAAAGAAATAGAAGGCCAACTTCAAGTTTCCACAAATAGAAAAGATAAATATAAACGAAAATGAAAAACAGTCAGCCACGAAGAGAATCACAAAAATGAACACATAGTAAAATTGTTACAAAAATTGCTTAAAAATTAATAAAAAGACTCCGCATAAACTGCACCTTAGGGATGACACACTTGGAGTAAATAGATCAACACTATCGTTTATTGAATTAAATAGTTTGCACGCCCTGATTAAAAATGATTTTTTTCTATATATTTTCCTTACAAATGGTACATATAACAGTCTGGGATTTCTTAATGTTTTATTTGCAGGTACACACAGCTGAATTTTAGAAAGGAGTTCTGGACAGTCTACAATTCCATTGGCTATGATACTTAAATAAGATATACACTTAAGATATATAAGTACTATTTTTATAAGTAATATACATTTAATATACATTGAGGATTGATTGCTACTCCGAAAACTGACTGATAATGGTTAACACTGTAACATACACTGACTGACATACAGTAGTAGTACTGACTTACTGTGAACAAAGTCTGATTGCTACTCCGCTCTACTCCGCCTAACTGATATACACACCGACTGACATACTGCATAACATATATTGACTGATTGCTGCCCCGCAGGCGTTTATTATAAAATGCGTACCTATTATAAAATGTACCAAAGAATTTGGATATTATCATTAAATTAAAAAGTAGATCCGATTAGGACTTTAGATACTCACTTAACTTTTAGTTAAATATACAGGACTTAGGGCTAAAACAAGAGTCGGAAATTTTATAAAATCTATAGGCTATTATTGCGTCCAAACCCCGCCGCGAGCACCTTCTAAGAATAAAAGCGAATTCCGTGCGCAAATAAAACCATTGCAATGACTATATCTATCGAAAATATCTATCTGTCATTTTGTAAAACAGAAAATTTATGTTTACGAATTAAGAACGCTCCAACTTAAATTTTATTTGGATTAGAAATAAAATAATTTTATACAAACAGCTCTAAAGAACGGCGATAGGCAATGGTAATTTTTTTATTATAAAATTCTTAATTATTGGGATGTCTATGAAATTCTACATACATATATACGAGCGTGGATTTTTTTAGATGTTTTTGTCAAAAAAAAATGTAGAAAAGTGGCACAGAAATACTACATTGTTTTCATCTATTTCAAACCGTTGGTCAAGCATGCCGATAAAAAATTCAAAAGCCAAATTCTTCTTTGACTTTTTTACATTACATAACTACATAAGAATAAAATATAACCATCAGCTTGAATGTAAGTGCGTATCTATGAAACATTTTTTTTTATTGTGTCGGTGGTTGCTCATAAACTTTACCTTTCTATAATAGTAATTTCAATATCATGTGTACCCTCTCCTACTGAATAGACAATTTTGAACAAAAAAAGAAAGCCAACTTTAATGTTTTTGAGGAGTTCCCTGGTGTATCTTCAAAGTGGAAGCTCCAATACTAATGAAATTAAAATGGGACCACCGTTAAGGTATCCCCTATCCAAAAAAAAAAAAATCATTAATCTAAATCGGTTTATAAACATAGAGTTATGGTTGAACATCCATAAAAAAACAAACACATTCGAATTGCGAACTACCTCCTTTTTTGAAGTAAGTGTTAAAATATCATAAAATTACATGCGTAATTTAATGTATTAAAGAACATTACCGTGATAATATAACCGGAAAATAAAAAATATGACTCTGATCGGAAGTATTATTGGCCATTACGATAAAGCTGACCCAAAGCAAGGTCGCTTACTTTCATATATCTCACGACACGAGATTGCATTTTTAATCATTTACGCTTCGTAAGATAACTAACGTATTTATCCACTGGCAGTATAAAAGCGATGTATAACAAATAAAAAATATCAGTCGGCCGCTTAACGGTTTGAAGTGATCTTGTTTTCTTCGAATCCAAACACAGACCACGTTCAAAATGAAATCGCTGGTGGTGTTCTTTGCTGTAACCGCTGTAGCTTGTGGCTCTTTGATACCGTTGGCTCAGCCACTTCATCACTCTGCGGTGGTGTTGGACCCTCACGGCCGACCTCTCGAAACCGCGGATGTGATCAACGCTCGTGCTGTACACCTTCAAGCTAAGGCTCTGGAACATGACGCACCCCTCGTTCATGCTGTAGTAGCACCCGTTGCTTACTCCGTCGCCGCTCCTATCAACCACATCACACCTACTGTTTATGCCGCCCCTGCCGCCGTGTCTCATCAGTCTCGAGTTGATGTACACACGAGCCCCGCTCTTGTCAGCCACAGTGTTACTGCTCCAGTGATAGCGCATGCTGCCTACACTTCACCTCTTTTGGCTCATTCTACTCTTAACATCGCCGAGCATGGACATCTGTTGAAGAAACGTTCAGTTGCGGCGTATGTAGCTCCAGCTGCGTTATCTCGGCAGTCGCGTGTAGATGTCATCTCTAGCCCTGCGGTCGTAACCCATTCCGTAGCCACTCCTGTTGTCTCGCAATTAGTAGTGGCTCCTGCTGTTGCTGTGGTTCCTGCTGCCGTCTCACATCAGTCCCGTGTGGATTTGCACTCAAGTCCTGCTGTGGTCTCCCACGCCATCGCTCCCTTCACGGTCTACGGAGCTCATGCCGTGTCCCACGGTCATCTGTTAAAGAAACGTTCTCTGGTCGCAGTCGTGGCGCCCGCGGTTGTCCACACTGTTCCGTCTGCCGTTTCTCATCAGTCACGTGTTGATGTTATTTCTAAACCAGGTGTTGTTGCTCATGAAGTTGTTGCGCCTGTGATCGCTCACACTGCTCCAGTCACTGTCGCACGCGTGGCTCCCGCTGCAGTCTCTCATCAAGCACGTGTGGATGTCCTTTCAAGTGGCGCTCATGTCATTCCTCTCGCGCACTCTGCTGTATGGTCAGCGCCTGCTGCACATTGGGGTCACGCTGGACTATTGAAAGCCCTTTGGTAATACAAAAACTGGATTCGACTTTAATTGTAGTTTTCATTTTAATAATAATAATTAAAATGAATAGACAATAATCAATAAATATTTATTAAAAGTGTATGATTTTTTTTTTCTATTATAATTACCTACTTTAATTTATAGGGTATGTAAACGGGTAGCTTTTCTTTTTTCTAGTTTTAGATAAAGGCAACATTATAACACGTGTGAGAATGTCCCGTTCTTAAGGGATTACTTAATGGATATAACAATAACAGGTTAATTATACCATTGAAATCTAGGAAGGACTTAGACTGTATGTATGTTGTGTATATCATTATGCTTCTACATAAGGGCTAAGCAAAAATGATAAATATGGATTATATAAACTCACTTTTGAATATTAGTAAAATATGAAATATAGATGACCAAAGAAGTTTGCAAATTTTTGGACCAGCGTGTTATTACCTCTTTCTTATAATATTGGGTCCTTTATATCAGGCGAGAAGAGATATTTTAGCAGGCTGGCACTAGGCCCGGCACGACAACGACTACTAATGGAACCTGTCATCGGCGATCACTATTGTTTTTGCAATATACCAAACTCACTACCAAGCACTGTTACTGCAGTTTGTTAGGTGCTTCCTAAAATTACGATATTGTTATAACATTGATAATATTAGCTAACAGTTCGTTATTGGACGCATTGCGTACCAAAATACATACCTAGGCAATATTGGCATTATTTTTAATTTTAATAACTACTGCTTTCTGCATATATTGCAAAATAAGTATTAAGTATTTATAACACAATACAAACACTTTAATAAGTCACCATAATAGACATACATGTTCAACAACTATTGATAACTACTATTCGTATAGTTAGGCGGTCTTATTTATCGCTTGGAGGGATTCCTTCCAGGCAAGCTTTCAGAAAAAAGTATAAATAAAAATAAATTTTATGGCGGTGAACATGCATATCAATAACACAAATATACACCTATATTTATACAACTAATATAGAAAAATAGTTTTTTTTTACAACAAAAGTAGGTACCTATGTAGAAATAGTATATACATACGGCACTTTATAAATGTTAACATACAAAATATGTTTTAACGCGGTATACTTGACTAAATGCTAAAGACAACTTCTGTTATGACTGAGAGAGGTAATGACGACGGTTTAAAAGTATGTAATGATCTTGCTTGTCCTTATATATCTAGTGGAAGTAAGTTCCATAGCTTGAACCGGAAAGGATTCACTGTTGCAAGTGATTGTTAAGAAGCAAGAAAATTGTTATTCAATTTTACGGTTTCTCATGTATTAGACAATTCTTATAGTCTCTTAATTATGGTATGACGTATGCTCATGTCTACATAATTTGATCAGAATCGGTTGAGAATTGATGAAAATTTAATTTTTTGAACTTCTTTTTTTACGGTTTCTAAAAGTAATATTGACAATTGTTATAACCCATCAATTATGTAATTAATTACTTATACTTTCCGAGTAAACAATTTAATCAAAATCGATCAACCTTATTTTTACGAATTGTAAAAGTAATATAAAAAAAATTATACTTATCAATTGACCAATGACATAATAATCATCCCGTGTACAAAATTTCATCACAATCAGCCACGCCGTTTTTGAGTTAAATCCAGATATACAAATAGACAAACAGACAGACAAGTATATGCTAGTAAAAAGGTGATCTTGGGCCTGGATAAAAAGAGATATGTGAGAATAAAAAATGGTGTCACTTAATAATTAACGTTTTCAAACAATCACCGAAAAATTAGGTGGATTTAAGCAATCTGAGAGAAGAGTTTTAAGAGATTTCGTAAAGTTGAGTTCATATTGTAAGTTACTACAATTAAACAAACTATTTTTTAAATACTGATATTAATTTTTGATATAGAGCTATGTTTATTATATTTTTAAAGTGGAAGGAATATGAAAAACACAGAAATCCCATAAATTAGTAAAGATATAAAAATAAAAACATTACGTAATGAGTGATCCACAACGACTCATTTGACAGGAGTATTAATTATTACTTATTACCTATATTGAAGTCCGGACCTGTCATTTGTCTGCATTAAGCACAGACTAATATTACAGTTCCGATAAAAAGATCGATCGATTCGTAAGCATGTATCGAATTTAAGGTTTATTTTATTATGTATATTTATTTTTTAAAATTTAATCTGGTTGTTTTAAAAAGTTAATTAATTCTTTTTGAATGAATTAATTATCTGGTAATTAGCGTTGTTCTGTTTTTAACCGACTTCAAACAAGGAGGTTATTATTGTTTGAATTTAATAACATCAATCGATTATCGTTATTCTTTACTAACCGACCCCTTAATTTACTTATTCGTTTTCTCATTTTCTAGATAGTAAATTGTGATGTTATTTTACATTTAAGTATACAAAATGTAATGGATTTTATATACCATACTTCAACTAATTACATTCTGGGCCCATAAATACCCGTCTCCTTTAACATCATTTACATCATGAAAAAAGTTATTTGTGTGAATGTTACTTGAAATAAACAAATAATAAAGTTTTTTCCAGAATCTTAAACAATCATGTTATGGTTTTGATTCTTTTTTATAAATTTTTGTTACTTGACCCTATAATGTTTAATACAGGTGGAATTTTGGATAATAAATACAGGTCATTGTGCACATTGCACAAGTAAAGTGGATTAGAAATAATAACATGAACCATGAATTCCCAAATGCGACAAAAACTCCTGTTTTTTGTTAGCTTAAAAATATTAAAAAAAATTTTTTTTTTTAAATCTTTATTACCTGATCTTATTAATTTGGAATACAAAAAAGCCTCTACGAATTGAAAAATTTTTTGGACAATTACTTAAATATTTTTTGTTGCCTGTAATGAAGACGTAGATTCGGTAAAATTTTGTTAATTAATAATCGCCTAGCTTATTGAAAAATTCACTTTAAGAATTATTTCCAACGGGAATTAATTTTTTGAAGTGTTCAGAAAACTCCATAAATTTTTAAAAATTTGAAATTAATTTGATACTTGAAAAATAATAATAATATCAAGTACTCACTTTTTAGATGCCGCATTCGTATCTCGAAATTAAAGCGCGGAGACCTATATTCAGAGCCAAATTATAATTATATAAATAATAGAGATAGAGTTTCGGGAGATGAGACATTTTTATTGCAAATTTCCTCCTCTTTAAAATTATTTTTTCTTGACTGTTTATGTTATAGTTAGTTAGTTAATTATAGCTTTCAACTATTTGCACAAAACTAAGTACCTAAATACCTTTGTTGCCATATTTATTTGCTTATAACTTTTGCAACTTTTTATGTGCTGAGAAACGGGTTTAATACATTTTTCTAGACTTAATTCCGAATCAAATGAGCTATCGCACGTATTTTTACGAGCTTTATCTATATTTTTCACCATTTTCAACTCATAAACTAGGCTTTAAGGACTGTATAAGAAATTGCAAAATGTACTTGTTCGAAAATTGATTATGTCTATATGGCCCACGGACACAGAAAGTAATGTTTAACTTTTGCATTGACTATAATAAGTTTATAGTGATTCGTGGAATATACTTTCAATTCCAACAACACATGCGATATTATGAGGGTAATTTTGAATACAGTAAAAGATATATATATATATAAGCATTTTACTTATTTTTATTTTATAATTTTTTTTCCGTTTTACATTTTTTAGGTATGATAATATTTTTCGGAGTTCGTCAGGTTCGCTATTCACCAGCCATGAACGAGCGGGTTGCCGTTGAAATATCCAGAGTAGGCATGAGGTCCAGCGACGACACCGTGGGCGAGGGGACCAGCGACGACACCGTGGGCGAGGCGACCGGCAACTAATCCATGGGCGTACGGGGCAACGATGCCCTGGGTTACAACAGCAGGGCTGGTGCGGACATCAACACGAGACTGGTGGGAAACGGCGGAAGGAGCGACTGCAACCACGGGCGCGGCCACAGCGTGTGCGACAACGGGAGCAACGACGGCATGGGAAACAACAGCTGGGCTGGAGATAACATCAACGCGAGACTGGTGTGATACGGCAGAAGGAGCGATGACAGGCGCGGCGTAAGCTACGTGTCCCAAGGAGCGCTTCTTCAGCCAGTGTCCGTGTCCTGCAAGACCGACGGCGGAGTGAGCGAGGACGGGTGCAGCAATGGCGTGGCTCACGATGGCGGGGCTGGTGCGGACATCCACACGAGACTGGTGCGAAACTGCAGCGGGAGCGGCGACGATAGCAGGGGCGACGTGAGCGATAGGGGCAGCGTAGGGGGTTGCGTAGGCAATGGGCGCGACTGCAGCGTGTACCAGAGGAGCACTGTATTCCAGAGCTTTAGCTTGCAGATGTAAAGCACGAGCGTCGATGACTGCCGCGGTGTCCAGGGGGCGACCGTGGGGATCCAGCACTACGGCAGGATGGTGCGGAGGCTGGGCCAATGGTACGAGGGAGCCGCAAGCCACAGCGGCGAGAGCGAACAACACCACCATCTGTTTCATTGTGAACGTGGTCTGTGTTTTTTCTGACGAACTGGATCACTTCAAACCGTGCACGGCCGACTGATAAATTCGACTCGCAATCTACTATATTTATACTAACCGGACATAATTAAAAGGTAAGGCGATTTCAGTGCGTAATATTCGTAACTTAGTAGAACAATGTCAGCTGTCATTCGTGACCTCGCTGTGTGTGTGTGTGTGTGACGGCCAAACAGCCAAACTAGCGAAAGATTTCGTTGCCCGAGTATGTAGTGCGCAACGGAGACAACCGAGTGTGCGATGCATTTTTTAATTAGGGGTTAATTACATTATTTTATTATAAATTTCAAAATACCTTAACAATTACTAGTGATTTTAATTAGGTAAATAAAACTTTAATATAATTTTCGTGACGTCACGTCTTACCTACATAACGACGAAATTTAGTAATTAGTATTAGATTATAAGTTAGGTAAATATTTTATTGTTATTAAGAATCTTGTATTTAGTATTTGCAAAAGATGTAAACTGATGGTCTATTTTCAATATTTTATTAAATATTATTTGTGTAATTTCAATCAACTTCGGTAACCCATTTATTAAAAGTTTCCTTCCTACATGATTACAAAAGTGTCCAAACAGTTGTATAAAATTAACCCATAATATGATAGTGATTCGAATGTAAATTGAATGCTAACGGTATGGTACGAGTAGGTACGCAATGAAAGGACCGCGCCAACGCGAACGAGTTGGTGTCCAAGACCACAAGGAATTATTCGATTACCAATAGTAACGCATTTAGTTCCGTGTTGAATTATTTTACATTCTCTAAAAACATGTGAAGTAGGTATTTTAAACACATTCTAACAAAAAAAAAACATTGACTATTATATTAATTGTATAGGTACTAAAATAATACTAAAAAAGTATAATTTCCAGTTTATATTTTAATACCGAATTTTGGTTCAATGATGAAGACAACGTTCTATGTTATACTGTAACATGCCCGTCATCATAAAACTTTTGTTCATAAAATATTACTAGTATACTAAAAAAAATTTGTTTTTGCATATTCAACGATTGCAAATTAAGAATAGTTTCTGTGGTTTCGTGTACAATTATCAATTGTACAGGATTGTAGAAATTAGCATAAGTTTGTTTTATAGAACAAAACCCACCAAGCAAGCAAGCCACCGGTGCTTGCTACCTATCGCTATGTATGGGTTCAAGCTATTTTTAACCCCCGACGCAAAGAGAGTGGTGTTATAAGTTTAACATGTGTATCTTTCTGTGGCATCGTAGCTCCCAAACGAATAAACCAAACTTGATTAAGTTTTTTTTTTTTGATAAGTTCGTTGATCGAGGGTCTTCTTAGATATGATTAAAAAAAACTGTTCAGCCGTTTGCAGATCATCAGCCCTTTTCTAGTTGATGAAGGGATGTGAAAAACTTCCTCAAGTCTGATTAATTTGAATTTTTGTATCCTGTTAGTCACACTGATGATATTGCAAGAATATGGTAACCTTGACCTGATGCTGCAACATCATCTGAAATCTGCAGCATACGCAACTTACCAACTCCTCATCAACTTACAGTAGACGTATCGAGTTTAAGCTCTTTGGAATGTTCATAATGAATAAGTTATTAGTTTTTTTACCTTTTAATTACCTTATTTTCTTTAATACAATAGACACTGTTAGAATTACTTAATTAGGTAGAATTTCGATATAAACTATGTAAATTTCGTAAACATAAATTGCGCATTAATTTCTGAAACGTTTATTAACCTGTGAACAGACAATTTATGAGTTGGGGCGGACACGAGCAATAGATGTAACGATAAAGGATATTACTATTCTAATTAGTAATTCCGCAAAATATTGCGTCAATTATTTTTTATTTGCATACTAAACTAAGGAAATGACATACTTATATGGCATTAAAATCCGTTGCGTAGTTTAATAGATCTAAGCGTACATAGGGAACAAACAACAGGAAGAGACTTCATTTTATACTATGTATGGATAGAAGATTATGTTCAGTAAATTATAGTACAATATTAAAATACATTACAAAGAAACACTTCAAGTTTATTAATTGTATTAAATAGATTTAGGTTTATTTTAGTAGGTAGATACTATTTATTACCGAGGACTTTTATGATTAGAAAATGGCTAACAAGCATACAGCTTGTCTAATATTGAGTAGTCATTGTAGCTTATAAGCTATCTGCTGCTATATTTAAACAGGATCAGAGTCCTAACTGAGTTTGATAGGTCGATCGATACATGAGTAGTAAATCTATGAAGCTTCCTATTTCCGCCACAAAACAGTAGTACTTATGCTGCCGTATTTCGATCGGGGGGTGTGGTTGGCAACACACGCTTACAAACGAGGTATTCCAACACTGTCCTTAGCAACCTAACTACTAGCTTCAGGGTTACGGTAGTTTTCAGATTGGTTATACATAGTTGGAGGTTTTAGTAATCACCTAACATAACGTAGATTACATACCAGTTTGCAGCTTAATCCCATTAAAAACAAATCATCCAACTTACCATTAAGAAAAATTGGATGTAGGTTAAACTACTGAGAATCGTGTAGCAATGCATCGAGTGCCACTACATTTCTAGAGGATGTCGGGTAGTTAATTTTTTTTTGCAATAATGGTATTAAACTGGTATACCTTAAATAACACCACAAGCCTTTATTTTTTTTATGTATTGGAACCCGTCATATTACTCGCTCGGGGGCGCGAGTGGCTATGTAAGACTCCTACTCACTAAAACTCCACGTTGTGTCATCCACAGCTTTAATGGGGCGACGCGGATCCGATAGTAGGATTCTACCGCGTCACCCCGGCACTAATAGGAGACAGTTCGGTACAACTCTAACTATCTCCCTGTATGCCGAACCAGTGCAATGGATAAATGGCCCCCCGACTCATCTTTCCTTGGTTTGGCTTGGCAGGGAAAGGAGAAGAATACACGCACCCGCTCACCCGCCCATCCGGCGTTTGATTTTTTATTGTGGTTTTCTCATCTGCCTCTACCATCGGTGTTAAGGCATATGGCAGAGGGAAGGAAGCGAATAAACGCACCCTCTTACCCACTAGTATAGCTATGATTTTTTATTGAGGTTTTCTCCTCTGCCGTTCGTGAAACAGCAGCGGAAGGAGGTGAAGAAACGCACCTCCTCCCCCACCAATCCAGCTTTGATTTTTTAAAGGCAATTTCTCCGCTGCCGTCGTTGAGTCTCTTCTCACCGTGCCTTTATGCCATCTGTGATTTTTTAACGAGGTTGTCTTTCTCGTTAATTTTTTAAGATGGTTGTCTTCCATCGCAGTCTCATAATTTTTTTAAATTGTAGTTTTCTCCACCGCCTATGCCGTCCCTGATTTTTTAAGGTGGTTTTCTCTGCCGCTGTCTGCGAATTTCAAAGACAAGTCCGTCCAAAGTGGGCGAATCTGTCAAGCAGAGGAGTAAAGGGGAGGGACTTTGTCGGTCTGGTATTAGCCGCTATTTACAAGGACTGACGCTGTCTGGAGGTTCCAGTATTAGTCACACCGATTTTATTGTAATGAATTTGTATAAGCAGCTTATTAATTTGTGAATGAGTTGAATTATTTGTAAATCACATGAAGTGTATATTAAATTAACGTGACACTATATTGTATAGTTAATAATTAAACTATATCTATCATATTGAATATTTTGCCAGCGTTAGTCACATTGTTTATTGCAATGAATTTGTATACACATTTTATTAACTTGTGAATGAGTTGAATGATTATTGTAAAACACATGAAGTGTATATTAAATTAACGTGACACTAATTATTAGTGTATAGTTAATAAATAAAGTATATCTATCATATTGAATATCAGATGGCCAGCGTTAGCCACACTGTTTATTTCAATGAATTTGTATAAACAGTTTATTAACTCGTGGATTAAAAGAATGATTTCTAAAACGTATAAAGTGTACAGTTAATTAAAACAATGTCAGCTACGTTTCTTTACTGAAATATTTTAGTGAATTTATTTGCAATTAACAAATGTCTATACATACTAATTTCATAATGCAGTGTTTAAAATAACATGAAACATGCGATAATAAAGTAAATGGTGGGGTACAGCCGGGAAGATATTAGCAACTTGATTTATGATCTGCGACTATATCCTATGAGTGACGATAAATGATAATAAAAAGTTGATTATGATGAAATGAAATATCGAATTTTTAAACTGAGGACGATAAAGCTAAATAATTGCCTCAAAATTCTTGTATGTTCTTGTGTTTTCTAATATTCTTCATTATCAAAGGATAAGAGACGAATGGCAGATGTTTTTCATATCTTTGAACATAAATATGCAATGTTATTAACATACAGACTTCTAGAAAATTTTTCGAAACCTTAAAAACAAATAATTTTTTACGAATATTAACAGACTAAAAATTGCTAGACTTTCAATATTTGGTGCATTAAAAGTTGCTTAATATAAGTTATTACGCCAGAGCAACTTGCATTCACTCCTAATCTTATTAATTATTTACTATTGAAAGCAAAGTTGTTCTCGCACCTAAGCTCCGTTATTTCACAAGAACCAAATTACAATGAGATAGCTGATAGTAAACGGATAAGAGGCGTGTTGCCTGATGACAGCACTACAATTTTGTCCTAATCTAGTCATTTTATTTTTTGTCCTAGGACTAGTTTTGTAATGATGATGACAATGTAATAAATAAATTTTATGTACTCTATCTTTTATTTCATTTTACAAATACAAGGAACACTTACAGCTAAAAGAATAAGATAACATAAAGGTAATACGGAAGGCCTATTCAGATACGACGTGTCAAAACGCGAGGTATTACTTTCTATATATCAATATTTTACATTAAAAGGTCTTCGATCACTTATCAACCCAGCAGCCGACCAGCACCACCTCATTGCTCGACGTCCACTTGTTGTCAACGGGTGAAGGCTGCGTGGCCGACTATTCAACATCGCGTGATAAAGAATTGACTAGTAGTTAGTGAGCGATTTTCATCGGGGTATACGTGGTGACGCACCGCCCGCGCCGCACCAACGACGCATCATCCTTGCGTTGACAACTCCCGGTCCACTCACCGTGCGCATATGGACTACTTGCGTGCAAGTCAATACGGTGACGTTACGGAGTTGAGAAGTAAGTGGTGTATATATGGAACTCCATAGAAAGAAATCTAAACCGCACGAGGCGATGCGGTGCTGGTTAGGTGCCGGGTTGATAGGTGAGTGATGATCGTATATCGTTCACATGACAGCGCGGTAGCTTGCGTGAACGGGCGCAAATACCTTGTCCAAAAGGCGCGATTTCACCGCGAATCACCTCGCGTGAATTCATCCGCGCGTCAACGAGATACTTGAGCTCTATTCCTTGCGTCCACAATTATCGCGCGAGTATAAGCTTTGCGCATAAATTAGGTGTAGTATGCGAGATTCTAGACTACTGAATTGTACAAAGTGTAATCGAATTTGTAAAACTCCACGGAGCTCTTGACGGTATCTATAGGGTTATTGGTAATTCGACAAATTCCCGTCATGAGGTGGTAGGGGTGACTATCTGCGATAATTTTAACACCCATATGCATTATGCAAAAGTGAACCAATTTTGAGTTCTCATGTTTTTTAGGGTTTTTCAAGATACGTCAAAAATGCAATATCAAAAATGTATTTAAAATAGTAGCAATTGAAATCTAATTTTTTCTTCTGATTTATAAAAACGATTAAATGTAGGTTATTTTTCAATATTATAACAACAATTGTCGGTCAAAATTTAGAAATGTGAGATGAAAAAAGATATTATATCAATTTTATTTTGAGATTTTTTTCCACTAAAATGCCTTAAAAACAAAAAATAACATTATGTATATATAGGTACTATGGAGGGTATAGAGACCAGGAGTGCCATCTGTTTATATGAAAAAGGTATCCGTCGAAAGCGTCAAATTACAGTGGCGCCACGGAAGCAAGTGCGTAAATTTTAAAGATAACGCCAAAAGTTTTTTTTTTAATTTTCGCCCACTTTAAAAACTTTTCAATCTACAAACTGTTCCCATTATTGTTTAATATTTTTTTAAGTTTAGCAGTAAAACCATAAAATCAAAAAATACTATCATTTCCTCTTGTTACTGTTGCGCCATTTTGATGGGTTTCTGAATTCTAATTTGCTGCTTACAGCTGGACCCTTTTTGAACTTGTCCCTCATGATGTATGATGGTCTACTTAACTATACCCTCCATTATCTATACAAAAAAATTTGAATTATCTGTTTATAATGACAAAATAATAGATTTTTACTATGTGCTAATCTAAACTTCTTAAAAGTTTATTATGAAAATCTTGTAATTTTTCTGTGCGCACTCATCATGGCCAGACCATTGAGGCGATATTCCCCCAAAGTTCTTCTTAACCAGGTTTTTAATCTTCTGAGGATGCTAAAGGATCGCTCCACGCGTTGTGCACCCATCACCCCGCTTTAATAATAGACTGTAGCAGCGCTGACGGAATACTTGAAATGGAATAAGTGAATTCATTCGAGTTTCGAATAGCGGGACTTTCATCAAGCAAGTCGAGTGGCTTAGGAGTTTGGTTTTTTTAATTACATTTTTTTGAAGCTTTAGGAGGTGGGGGGGGGGGGGGGGGGGTTGCGCTAGTTCCTAGTTGATGATAGGTATTGATAATTTATTTATTTATTAGTAGCTTTTCTACGTAATCTATTTTATTTCTGGATTCAAATTAAACCCCAGACAACGACGATGGAGTAAACTTATATTAATTGTTAAACTAAGCTATGCCACATACAGTGTTGTGAAATCCGAATGTATTCGTTTTTTGAAGTGGTTGCGTTGGCAACAGTTGTTGTTAGAAAAATAAAGAGAATTGAGAAACATGTGAATCCTCGTTAATATTTTAATCCTTAATTTAAATAAATAGAACCGTAGCGTAATAATATTACATTGTGGCGACCGTGACTGTGGTAATTTACGATACTAAATATGGAGTCAAAAATTAAGGAGAGAACTGTGACGCGTAGATTATTCACGAAGGCAGCGAATAATATGGAATCCACATTGAGCCGGCATTATGAGACAAATAAAGAAAAACCGGAACAGTGTGAGATGAGAATGCACTGGATAAAATTAAAAGAATTATATGAGAGGCTTCAGTGTCAAAATGAAGAAATAAGAAAATTACTTTTGTCTACACAAGATTGGAAAGAAAGTGATTTAGAGTCAGAAGAGGAAGACTGTGAAAAATATCAGACGAGATGGCTGCTTCTAAACGCTAAATACGAGGATTATAATAACAGCAGTATAAAAATGAAAGGTAACATCAAACAATTAAAATTGCCTCCCATTGAGTTAAAGAAATTCGATGGCAATGTGAAAAATCGGTTATCCTTTTGGGGTCAATTTAAAAAGATAGACGAGGACCTATCAATGGATAATGATGACAAATTTTATTATCTACTGCAATCTATCATACCCAATACAGAGGTTCGTGCATTAGTAGAAAGTTACCCACCATATGGTGATAATTATAAGGAGTGTATGGCTCAGTTAAAATCTAGATATGCCCGAGATGAGCTATTAATACAAGTATATGTCAGAGAGTTGTTGTCACTGATCTTGCTCAAAGTTGAAGGAGGTAAATTAGATCTTACAACATTATATGACAAGCTGAATGCACAGCTTAGAGCTCTTGAGATGTTAGGTGTTACAAAAGAGAAGTATTCAGCATTTATTTTACCAATGGTTGAATCTTCATTGCCACATGATATACTAAAAGCGTGGGAACGTTCTACAACACATACTATAAATATGGAGGAAGAGTTGACAAATCTATTATCATTTCTCAAGAAAGAAGTGGAAAGTGAACAAAGAATTGCTATGGCCAAGAACACCTTTAGTACAGAAACAAATAATAATTCTGAACCAACAGCTAGTTGTTTAATAGCACAGTCTAAAACACCAGTGAAGAAATCAAAGAGTTGTATATGGTGTGATAAGGAAACACACTCAAATATGGAATGCTACAAGATGACGAAAATGTCTGTTGAACAAAGAGAGGAACATCTAAGAAAGAAGAAAGCATGTCTCATTTGTCTGAAAGTTGGACATTATGCAAAAGTATGTAAATCTTTTGTAAAATGTTTTATATGTGGAAAAAGACACTCATCAGTGTTATGCTACACACAAAAGACCAGATCTAAAACTGAGAATAATGATTTATCAACATCATTGTCAGCACAGAGTCAGTCAGGACAAAAGGAGACTTTACTACAAACTGTTACTGTCAACATTGTATACAATGGAAAGAAGAAAACAGTAAGAGCACTTTTGGACAATGGGTCTCAGAGATCATACATACTACAAGATGTGGTACAAGAACTGAAAATTCCAGCTATCAGTAAGGAGTTCTTAACTCATTCTTTATTTGGTGGAGTGACTGTTAACACTAAGGAACACAGAGTGTATAGTTTTAATGTTGAGAATTTGGACAGTACATTTATATTTAATATAACAGCCTTAAGCCAATCTTGTATTTGTAAATATATTCCAAGGGTCAATAAGTGTGACACACAGATTTATAATATGTTACAACAACATGGTATAACTCTGACAGATAATGTAGAATGTTTAACAGAGATTGGCCTATTGATAGGCTCAGATTTTTCAGGTGTTTTAATGACACCAAATGTAATACAATTGGAGAATGGTATGACAGGTATAAAAACTAAACTAGGTTGGACTTTACAAGGAACACAGGTGAGTTCTACATTAAATAATATTATAACTACAACTTTATTCTGTATTAATAATAAAAACGATTTAACAGGTTATTGGTTGTTGGAGACATTAGGTATTCGAGATCCTGTTGAAGTAAAATCTAACAGTGAAATAGAGGCTGAGGTGATTATGAGGTTTGAAGAAAGCATAAAAGTTAATTCTGAAAACAGGTATGAAGTTCAGCTTCCTTGGAAACCAGGTCATGATAATTTATTAAATAATTATGATTTAGCATTTAAAAGATTAGAGTCAATGACTAAGAAATTAGTATCTAATGGTACTTTTGATAGTTATGATGCTATAATAAAGAATTGGCAAGAATCAGGTATAGTTGAGCTTGTGTTAAATTCTGAAAGGAATAAAAGTCAATCACATTACTTACCCCACAAGCCAGTGTTTAAAGACTCGAGTTTAACAACAACAATAAGACCAGTATTTGATGCTTCTGCATGTGATATTAACGGAAGGTCATTAAACTCTTGTTTAGAGAAAGGGATGAATTTTCTAGAGCAAATTCCTACATTAATTGCACAGTTCAGAAAAAGAGCCATAGGTATAACAGCTGATATAGCAAAAGCATTTTTACAAATTGTTGTTATGCCCAGTGATAGAGAGTGTTTAAGATTTTTGTGGTGGAAAGATAATAAAAGGACTGAAGTTTTAACTTACAGACATTGCAGAGTTGTATTTGGACTAACATATAGCCCATTTTTATTGTCTGCAACTATTCAGCATCACCTGAGGCAGGTAACAGATGAATATACAGAGTCAGCACAATTACTGAAAAAGTCATTCTATGTAGATAATTGTGTAACCAGCTTAGACTATGAATCAGAGGTATGTAAATTTATATATGACTCTAAAAAAATCATGAATAAGGTTAAGTTTGACTTAAGACAGTGGGTTACAGCACCGATGCATATTAATTAAACAAATGAATCTGAAATATCAGTACTCGGTCTTGTGTGGGATACTGTTTCAGACAAACTTTGCTGTAATACACAAGATCTGCCTACATATGAAGATATCAATAATTTCACAAAGAGACATCTATTGTCAATAACTCAGAAAATATTTGATCCTATTAGATTCCTATGTCCAACTATGTTAAAGCCTAAGTTGATACTAAAAGAAACTTGGCGTCGGGAGCTTGTGTGGGATGAGATATTACCCACAGATTTGTTGAATAAATTTCAAGATTGGTATAAACAGATAACATACCTTAATATCTGTAAAATTCCTCGACGTTTGACTACTGAATTAATTAAAGAATGCAAGCTGGGTCTACACAAGTTTTGCGATGCTAGTAAAGATGGATATGGAGCTTGTGTTTTTTTGAGGGCGCAGAAAAGAATAAAATATCAGTACAATTAGTAGCCGCGAAGGCTAGAGTATCCCCACAAAAGAATATGACTATTCCCAGATTGGAGTTAACTGCTGCTTTGATAGGGACAAGATTACTTACAAATGTACAAAAAAGTCTCCAGCTTACTGAGTATGATATATATTGCTGGTCAGATTCTTGTGTAGTTCTATACTGGATAAAAAGAGAACTAGCGTGGAACACATTTGTAGGAAACAGAGTAAAGGAAATTAGAGAAAATACTAATTTACATAATTGGCATCATATTCCAGGTCAGCAGAATTGGGCCGACATAGCTTCCAGAGGATGCAATGCAAAAGTTCTCGCCGAAATGCATTGGTGGGAAGGTCCAGAGTGGTTGCACTTGGAACCTGATCAGTGGCCTAAGTCGGAGTTGCTGATTGAAGAAAAGGAGGCACATGTCGAACTTAAGAAAACTGTATGCAATATAAACATTAGTTTAAATGAGAGTATATTAAAACAATTGGAAAACTATTTCAGTAAATATACAAAGATTGTAAGAACGTTGGTCTGGGTAATGAGATTTATATATAATATACGTAATAAAAATAATAAGAGGATTGGTGAAATAGCATACAGTGAATTTAACGAGGCTGAAAAGCATATAATAAAATTTATACAACATGAAAATATTGAGTTGATTGAAAAGAAGAGTGGAAGTCTGACACAGTTTTGTGATAAAGAAGGAATATTAAGAGTTAAAACAAAATTGCTGCTATCAGATTTTCCTGAACAAATAAAAACTCCTTACCTACTTTTAGCGAATAATCCTATTGTGACTGCACTAGTGAGACAAAAACATGTACAGCTACAACATGCAGGTACCAATCAGCTAATTGCAGACATCCGGTCTAGATTCTGGATAATAGGAATTCGTCGCCTAGTGAGATCAGTTATATCTAAATGCATCATATGTATAAGACATATATCAAAACCAGTACAAGCACCGACTGCTCCATTACCTACAGAACGTGTAACATGTTCAGCACCGTTTCAAACAACAGGAGTTGATCTCGCTGGACCTCTTTATCTGAAAAATGGAGAGAAATGCTGGATTGTGCTTTACACTTGTGCTGTCTATCGTGCAGTACATCTAGAATTGACTAAGTCCTTGTCCACAGAATCATTTATAATGACATTAAGGAGATTTATAGCACGACGTGGTCGCATCGACACGCTTATGTCAGACCAAGGCACTAATTTTCAAGGAATTAAAAATCTACTTACCTTGTTAGATTGGGATGAAATCCAAAGACGCTCGATGATAGAACGCATACCGTGGAAAATGAATGTACCTTCTGCTGCTTGGTGGGGAGGGTATTGGGAGCGTCTAATAAAAATAATGAAAGATTTACTGAGTCGTGTCTTAGGAAAATCATCTGTATCATATGATGAGCTTCAAACTATTCTTTGTGACTGTGAAGCCACAATGAATGGCCGTCCATTGACATATGTTAACAACGATAAAGCTGAAGCATTGGAGCCATTGACACCAGCACATTTCATACAGCCTTTGAGCAACACAGATGTAACTGATATTGATCAGATTGATGCAAAAGGCATGAATAAACGTCTAAGATACTTACAAAATCTTCGAGAGCAATTTAGACATAGATTCAAAACTGAATATTTAACAATGTTAGTGCAAAGAGGAAGAGAAAAGGCTGATAGTCTGAAAGTAGGAGATATTGTTTTAATTGAAACCGGAGATAAAAGGATAAAGTGGCCTTTAGGATTAATCGAAGAAATTTACCCTGGAAGAGATGGTATTAGCAGATCTGCACGCGTGAGAACATCTGTAGGGTACAAGGTTCGTCCTTTTCAAAGACTGTACAAACTAGAAATCACATGTACTGATTTTAGTTTTTTGAAGACAGATTCTGATGATCAAAATAGCCCAACAGGTAATGATAGTTTATTAAACTCTAATTCAGCAGATCAACAAAGATCAATGAGTCCTGAGAAACCACAGTTGAAGACTCGCAGCGGTAGGGTGGTAAAACTGCCAAGTGAGTATAAGTTATATGTTTAAATTCTTTATTCTAAACTGTCTTTTATAGCAATCTCCATATTTAGTTTATTTTTTGTTACTAATTATCTGTCAGACAAATATGATACATTATATTAATTTATAATTGTAAAACTATTATTATAATTAATAATGGCAATGGTTGTAATTTTTTCATATTGTGATAGAGCTTCGAGGAAAGTTGTAAATTGTTAAATTTTTATATAATATAATTGTACTTCAGTAATATAACATTCGGATATATACTTTGTTTCGGTGTGCGGAGGATGTTGTGAAATCCGAATGTATTCGTTTTTTGAAGTGGTTGCGTTGGCAACAGTTGTTGTTAGAAAAATAAAGAGAATTGAGAAACATGTGAATCCTCGTTAATATTTTAATCCTTAATTTAAATAAATAGAACCGTAGCGTAATAATATTACATACAGAATTAGATGTTATTTCGCGGCTGAGTGCTTTAAGCGCTGGCCCTCAAGCCCGATAAAGCTGTAAAAGCCATCAGCGGCTCTGTTTTTGGATAGGGCCTCTCAGAGTAACAGTAAGGTCAGTAACAAAAAAAAAAAAAACGATATTCGCGAGATGATTCGCGGCAAAATCGCCCTTTCTGGACTGGATCTAACGGCTGCATTCAGGTGACGCGCCTTTTGACTTTAGCGCGCGCACTTTCTATACAACACAAACTGTTCGCGCTTACGTGCGTTCACGTATTTATTAATTGTTTTATATTTAACTGAATTATAATGAATAATGATTTTATTTATATTTTTCATTTTTTTAATGCATTGTTTAATTTTTTTAAATGAATACATTTTTTTACCAATATTGTCCTTTTAAATTGCAGTCGTACTGATTGTAGAAATTAAAGAAACAATTAAAGATATTTTTTTCGTGACAACAGAGCTTGTTGCACTTGCCAATTACATTGAATAATACATGACAGTCGACATTTTGAGACCTTTTCAATTAAATTTTATACTTATGGTAAATAGGGGCATAGGGGCAGTAATATATTATATTGCTAATATGTAGGATATTATATCTAGCAGAACTAGCATCTCGTGAAGTCTGTACCGGTTAATTACATTGCCTGCCTATATTTGGTGAAGCCCAGAAACATATTCATTAAAATTTAGCCCATAGTAAGTGTGGAACTATTAACAAATTCCTGTGGACACTGCAAGATATCTATCTGATAGATAACGCACGTTACTTTTATCAAAGACAATTTCATTGGCTAAGATTTTAATAAGTATTGATAGTATAAGAAGTAGCGTATACTGACACCGTGTCCATCGACGTGAGTTTGAAATGTTGAAATTCCTGCAATGTGTCTGAGCTTTCGATGAAGGAAAACATTTACTTATGCCTATCTGGTTAGCTAACTACCCTCGAGTTGAAAATCTGTCATCAAGCACTTATAAGGCTGCGCTTCCACTACTTAATGTGTTTCCATCTTGAGCTATATCGTCACTTAATATTAGGTAAGCCAAAAGTTATACACATCTCTTAAGAATTAAAAAAGGTATAATTTAGTATTTCTCGGCGCAGTATAAAACAATCTAATCAATCTACTATCCATTTAAGTATATTACCAGCATTGTTATTTATAAAACTTTCTTAAGTGACAAATTTTCGTGAAAAAACCAAAATGGACGATGACGTAGAGCAACGGGAAACCTAATAAGTCAGTAACTTCAATATTACGGTTGATTGATGTGTCTTAAACTTTTGATTTGGACCGTTTGGATTTTATTATCTATTGAATAAATCGCGCCGCTAAAGTTGCAAAGAAATTTTAAATTTTAAATAGTTGGTCAATTAGTATTTGGTCTAATTTAGTAAAGTCGTTTTCTTACAGTAGATCAATTTGATAAATTATGTCTCAAACCCGTTGAGTGTGAAAACAAAAGTGTAATAAAATAAAAGGATTAAAAGCCAAATTCTACTATAATATTATAAATGTGTATGTCTGTATGTTTGTTAATCGCGTAAAAACGGTTGAACGCATTTGGATGAAATTTGGTACACAGATAGTTAATAACATAGGATACTTTTTAACTCAGTAAATGACCTACTTTTAAATTCTCTCTGGTCCCAATTCTAAAGTTAATGCAGACGAAGTCGTAGGCAGAAGCAAGTACATAATAGTAATAGTAGGTAATAATTGAAGAATTTCCATCAATATAAAAAAAAAACATGTACTTATAAAACATAATAATATGTTAATCAACTTAATGTCGCAAAAAAAAGCATGCAAGTTTCAAGAAAAAAGGCAAGTTCCACGTAAGTTTAGTGAAAGGCGATGCAAATAAAACAACATATATGGTCATGTGATAAGATAATTTTTATCTTACTACCTAGTTCGTTTTGTTAATAGGATATACGTGACATTGTTTTGGATTGAGTAAAACATTTACTTACCTTTTACTAAGTACCAACTACAAGTTACATACAGGTTGTTCCTTTTATTGAACTGAGTAAACTTAGTACATTAATTTCATATGCAATTCATAATTTTATGTATGATAATCACATGCTACCATATACATTGGTACATGCTTTATATTAAATTGTAACTATAGTAAAATCCAAATGAAGTAACAATAGTTTCAAGGTTTTATAGAGGTATTTGCTCATATTAGAAAAACAGATTTTTTAATCATTAAAGCTGTTAAGGTTTAGTAAAAATAGTTCAAAAAACAATAGATAGTAAAATAGAAACAAGTACAATAATACAATAAGAAAAGTACAGAGTGTACGTTGGAAATGATATAATTCAGTGTCTTAAATAAGGGGAATACTATTTATGAAGATCAATGTTACGTTAAACACCCTTATCCGACATTACCTGCATATAGTAATTGGTAAGTACACTTTGGTATTAGTCTTTAGGTACTAGAAAACAAAAGAAGATATGTCAAGAGTGGGGAGGCAAGGATTTTTACCCGAATGAACTGCTACTACCATTTTTATGGTGAAAATACACAGTCATAGTGACTCGTTTTATTGCATCGCGTTACAAGAGAAGCTCTAGGTTTCGCCTTTGTATATGCATGACGTCATCGATTATCCATAAATATACCTTCCTCATTGGTTAACTGCCTCTGTTTTTATATAATACTACATGTACATATGTAATAACTTTGATTACTTTGGATTAAAAAGAAAGGAAATGTATAAGTTTACTTATGGAAAATATAAAATAATCAGAAATATATATAAGGCCATGTTTATTATAAAAAACATACTGTATATTTCTAGTTTCTGACGCAATTTACACTAAAATTTCGTTATCCAGTTTTCTTACACAACAATATATAAGTTATAATATATTAATTTACCGGAGAAATATGTTTATTCCTAAAAATTTCCTAATCTTTTGAGATAAATTCCTATTCTTAATATGGTTTTTAATTATTATATGAGTAAAAATATGTCTAAAATAAAATTTGATTATTATTAAAAATAGTCCTTTTTTATACCCAGACCATAGTCTACATATATCATAGTTATAATTCTCTACATGATTTAAGTAACGTAGAGTAGATACATACATACATATATCATGCCTCTCTCCCAACGGCGTAGGTAGACACCATGTCCTTCCACTTATCCTGTCATAAATCTTTCGCTTCTTCAACATCCAATCAGCGTTTCCACACACGCTCGTTGGTTTAGAGTACTCTTGACCTGACCTTGCTTCAGTAGGTCCCCGATTTGATCCAGGAACGTTCGTGTAGGCCTTCCTCTCTCGACGCTCTCAATCACACTTGCCTTATAAATTGGTTTAGTCATTCTTCTTTCATTCATCCTCTCTATATGCCCAAACCATCTATCATCATTTCAGCCGCACGACGTCCACTGCTGAACTTAGGCCTCCCCCATAGATCTCCAGAGCGACCGATCTTGTGCGGCCTGCACCCAACGGCTCCCAGCGACCTTTATTAGGTCGTCTTTCCATCTAGTGGGAGGCCGTCCTACGCTGCGCTTTCCGGTGCGTGGTCTCCACTCGAGAACCTTTCTGCCCCAACGGCCGTCAGTTCTCCGAACTATGTGCCCCGCCCACTGCCACGTCAACTTGCTAATCCTTTTGGCTATGTCGGTGACCTTAGTTTGTCTACGGATCTCCTCATTTTTGATTCGATCTCGTAGAGAAACACCAAGCATAGCCCTCTTCATAGCTCGCTGAGCGACCTTGAGCTTTCTTAACAGCCCACAGTGAGCGACCACGTCTCTGTGCCGTATGTTATCACTTGAGGCACTGAGGTATTTTGGACGAGAAGACGTCGCGCAGTTTCCCGAACGATGCCCAACCGAGTTGGATTCGTCGACTGACCTCTTTTTCAAAGTTGGACTTACCTAACTGGACTGTTTGTCCCAGGTAGACATATTCGTCAACAACTTATAAACAAGAGTTACCAACTGATACTGGGGTAGGCACCACATGGACATTCGACATGATTTTCGTCTTGTCCATGTTCATTTTAAGGCTCACCTGTTGAGAAACTTTGTCGAGGCCATCGAGCATTGTGCCAAGATCTTCCAGCGATTCTGCCATGACTACGATGTTGTCAGCAAATCGAAGGTGAGTGATGTACTGGCTATTGTCACTGATGCCAAGTCCTTGCCATTCCAGGAGCTTGAAGGCGTCCTCTAGGGCGGCGGTAAACCGTTTCGGAGATATTACGTCTCCCCGTCTAACGCCTCTCCTCAAAGAAATTGCCTTCGTGCACTGCTCCTGTACTCGGACCGACATGGTGGCGTTGTTGTACAAGCATTTCAACACTTCGATATATAGATAGTCAATACGGCACCGCGGAAGAGACCGCTCCGCGAGAGACCGCTTCGCGGGAGAGACCGCAACACTGCCCAAGGTTTCGACCGAATCAAAGGCTTTTTCGTAGTCCACGTACGCTAAGCATAAAGGCAGATTATACTCCTCAGTCTTCTGTATAATCTGCCGCAGCGTATAGATGTGGTCTAGGGTGCTAAAGCCTTTTCGGAAACCGGCTTGTTCGGGAGGCTGGAAGTTATCAAACCTGCGCTCGAGACGATTCGTGATGACCCTCGAAAACAGCTTATAAACATGGCTCAGCAACGAGATGGGCCGATAGTTCTTCAATAAGGTTTTATCACCTTTCTTGAAGAACAGGACCACCACGCTGCCGCCCCACGTTTCCGGCGTTTTGCCCTCGAGTATATCGGAATTAAAGAGCTTCTGCAGTACCTTAAGTACCAGTGTTCCACCCGCTTTCAGAAGCTCTGATGTAATTCCGTCATCACTCGGCACCTTGTTGTTCTTAAGCTGCTTAAGGGCCATCCTAATCTCGTACAGGCTGATGTCGGGGATATCTTCGATATAGTGTCGGGTCAGCCCGGCTCTCGGATCTTTAGCCGGGCTGGTAACAGGCTTAGTTGATGAGGTATATAACTGCCTTATATAACAAACCATCTAAGTATCCCTTTATCAATCCGTGTGACTATATCTTCTTTCACACCACAAAGTTCTCTTATCATACTATTTCTTATCATGTCACTCAACTTCACTCATAACATACCTCTTAGCGCTCTCATTTTTACTGCATTTATTCTACTTTCTTGGTTTTTCTGCCACACCTACCTTCTACTTTCGTCAGTAAGTGTTGAAACTAACACTGCTCTATTCACAGCTAAATGAGCTTTCGTAGAAATTTTCTGGCTGTTCATAAATGTGTGCAACGCCCCATTCACCATATTACTGGCATTTACTCTCCTTTCCATATCACTTCCATACTTTCCATCCCTAGTAACATCGATATCAAGTATACAAACTCATTAAATTGTTCATTTTCGTCGCCGTCAATCCAAATACATACTTCTGTCATGCTTTATTTCCCCTGCTTGCTGCTTGCATGCTTTACTTTAATTTCCCTTCTTTCCAAAGCTTCATTTATAATAGACACTATCACTTATAAATCCTTAGTCGACGATGCAAGTTATACTTGATAATCGGTATAAAGAAGACATTTGCCGAGTAATTCATTCATTCTCAGTCCACGATCATTCTCTTTCAAATCTGTATGATAATTATCTATGAATAGGTTGAACAGCAAAGAAGACGCTACACACCCGTGTTTAGCACCCTTGTGGATGTTAAATTATTTATTCTGAATCCTCATAGAGGGATTTCAATGCTTGTATCTGATCACTGCTGACCCGATGCTTAGACAATGCCGATCGCAACTCTATCTTCACCACTTTTTCATATGAAAAGGTCTTTTCTACGAATGCACAATAGACTTTTTTGTTTATTTCCAAGTATTTTCCGCTAATGAACCGTAAGGAGATAACCTCATCCGTACATCCCATTCCCTTTGTAAATCCCGCTTTTATATTCCATATTTTCTCATCTGTTCTGAAACTCTTTTCTGTTCAGACTAAATACTCTCAAACAAGCCCTTAATGTTTATGGGGCGTTAATAATAACCCCTAATTAAATTAGATTAAGTCTCTAATTAAATATGAAATAAAATTTAATTAACATTAAAAAAAATTATCCATAACATGTTTTGTGTTTAGCCTCTTACTAGCCAGTACTTCTTGATGTATTAGGCAGTGGTAGCTAATGAAATCTGGAAAATCCTCGTTTTTCTTACAAAGAGTAATAAAGTCATTATTAGTCTCTGTCATTGCAGGAACCCAGCAGTTGTCATTGATACGAGTTTATACAAAGGTAGCTTAATCTTGTTAATATAATTTTTGAATTCCGTGTATATATCAAGGCGTTTTACCTTGCAAGATACAAGTTTTGTGACGTGGATATCAGAAACTACCAGGGACTTTTCAGTCACGAAACACCCAGACCCATAAATATTAGTGAATCATACAGACATTTGCCTCGACTCGGGAATCGAACCCGCAAACTCTCGTTTTATACATGGCTTCTTGCCCTCTAAGTCACAGAAGCTGTAAATATAGAGAAAATTATCTTACTTTATTTTATAAACCTTCACAAGCATTTATTTCTATATTTGATGTCTCTTCAGCATTTCTCTTCAACCATTTATCCATGGCGTATGAGGCTCGCGTATGCAGGTTCTTATCGCAAGAACGTATCTTGTATAGAAGTCGTTAACGTCGTAAGGTTGCCAGTCCCTGTCGTCAACTGACTAAGTACGGTTTATCATTTAGGGTGTTTATACGAGGGGAAATGGGTAAATAACGTGATGAAGCGGCGATTTATAATTATAAAAGATGATGTGCGTAATACTTGGAAAATAACTTGTGAGATCTGTGCTGTGTTTTTACATAAACTTTATTATTATACTAACGGTGTGCCCGCGGCTCCGCCCGAGTTTGTTACTACGTAGTAGTTATTTACATCCCGTAATTTTATTTTTACTCATATTGTTGACATTACAGTGTTATAATTTTCATGAAAATTGGTTGAAAAATTATTATTCTAATTTACACTTTCTAATGCATTATTAACGATTCATATAGCCTCTGAATTATCATGGAATGGTGTTTGCTTCCCGTCTACAAAATTTGATCCGAATCGGTTAAAACTTGATAAAATTAAATTTTTTGAACTAATTTTTTTTTTTTTTTTTAATAATATTGACAATTCTTATAGATAATTAATTTCTTCCCGTGTACATAATTTCATCAAGAGAGGTTAAGAATTAATTATTTTTTTTTACGTTTCTAAAAGTAATATAGAAATTTGTTATACCCTATCTATTGACTGGTGACATAAGCATCCCGTGTACATAATTAATAAAAATCGGTCATACCGTTTTTGAGTTAAATCCGGATTATACAAACAGACAGTCAAAAAACAAAATTTAATGGCATATTCGTGATCAGTATCGTTCATATAGTGTGCCTAGCGGGAAATTTTGTAAAAATATTAAAGTACAAACAGAACTATAGATTTATTCATATAGATTAAACATGTCTTTCCATTGTAATGATCGACTTGATTAATAACCGCGATCGATAACGCTAATGAAAGCGAAAAAAACGTATGAAATTGACATATCTGACCACGTCATTTAACGCTGAAATATGTCAATTCTATTTTTAAAAATTCGTTTTCGACAGCTTTAACGATTATAGAAAGACAACTTGTCTAGCCTCCTGATCTTTATAAATAAAAATGAAATGCTGGCAAGCGCATTACTTCAGAACGGCTGGATCGGTTTGCCTAAGTTTTTGTAAATGTTAGCGATAGATAGTCTGAATAAGGTTTTTGGGGAAAAAAAAAAATTACCCGCGAAATTGAGAAACTATGGAAAATTGAAAATGTTTTTTCAGTTGCATTTGTTTATCAACTTAAGACCATAATTTACCATAGAACGATGGATGTGCGTAATTCTTATTTTGTATTATTTTTTGTAGTCCTGGAAAGTTTTCAGGAAAATAAATTTAGGATAGGTGGCGTATAGGTATTGACCGTTGAAATGGCAAAACAACATCAACCGGGCCAGCTATTATAGTAAATCATAAAAATATTTAAAAACGATACAAATAAAAATTATAGAATATTTTATTAAGAAATAAACAGAAATAATATACAACTATACCGTCCTACATAAATCATGAATAGAGCTAAATGCAACGAGGTAGCGCAAACAATAGCTGCCTTTAGCACAACAAGAGCGATCTGATAAGTCTGTCTCCGAGACTTACTATTTTCAATGCAACAATGCACTTAGTCTTTTGCATTTCTGTTGATACTTATAGCCACTCTGACGTTAATGTCATATCTATATTTAAAAATCTTGGCTATTTTGTATTTTTGTGTGTACATAATATATCAAATTCCGGATAGATAATATTTATTTTAAAGGATACACTGATCACGAATATGACACAATTTTTTGTGTTGTATGTCCGGTTGTAACTAAAAAATAGCTTCACTGATTGTTATAAAAATGCATAGATATAGGGGAAGGTTAGCTATATCATTACTCAATAAACTGTTTGTTAAAATGGTGAATAATATTTTTAGATATCGCAAAAAAATAATTATTTTTATGGTTTTTTAAACGAATATGATGATATTTTGAAAAGGTAAAGTATATGTTATAACTTCTTGATTGATATCCTATATGAATTGTCAATAATACGAGTATAAAATAAAACTACTAGACTAAAAGACAATTAATTACAAAAAAGAAAATCAACTTCAATTATTTTGAGGAGTTTCATGGTGTATCTTCGAATTCGAAGGCGCAATGCCAATGAAATTAAAATGGTCCCTTGAGATATCCCCTTTCCAACAATCATTTAAATCGGTTTATAAACCAAGAAGTTAATGCTGAACATCCAAAAAAAATATATACATTCCAATTGAGTAAACTCATCCTTTTTATGAAGTCTGTTATAAATAATGAAAGATAAAGTTGCTACTTAAATAGTGATGTGGCACTTTAGACTAGTAAAAGTTTGCTATAAATATAATAATAATAATATAATAATATTTAGTAAGTAAATATACGTATGTTTTATATGTTTTTTTGTAGGCCTTAAAAGTATCTCATTATAATACTACTAGTTCGCAAAATATCTCATACCTGGAATGCCTTTTCTCGAAGCAAGGTATGACATACGTAATGTTCTTCTTAAGTTATGGCCTTTTTGAATAAATATATTGAAAACGTGATCTATGTATTCTTTTCCCGTATTTTTATTATATAGTGGTATCAAGAGAATCCACTGTGTTTAATTCAAAGTCAGCCGGTAGTATTATTAACAAGGTAAATTGAAAATTTAAGATACTCCCTACACAAGTAACATATTCTTTGAGACCATTCTAATGAGCCCAAATACGATATCTCTTCTGTAAGTTAGTGAACAGTTAGATATATTCCAATTTTCAGATGATGCTGCAGTTATCACAATGTAGTTTCTAACAAAATAATTTTGTATAAAATTTTCAGAGAGGTTACATAATATGTTGGTCTTTTCAAAATCTATATATATTATGAAATATTTCATATATACAATATAACACAATACAAATGAGAAACCGGCAAAGTATGAAATTCGTTTCGTATATCATGTAGAGTTTTTGGCGGGATCTCGTGTCATGTGATTGAGACTAACACATTAAATCTATAGAATATAGCTTGCAAGAGAATGAAACAGAATATACACGGTATTAACCGTCATTAGCAATCCAATCATTGCAATGCGTCGGCATTAGCAAGTCCTGATTTTCACGATTATATTCGTTGTCGAATTGGCTTAGCAGTGACGACCATACTTGTACGAAGTTTTGTATTGAAGTATGCACGTCATTTATAACATTTTATACGTTGCCGCAGCCGGCTAGTTTGTACTTGTTCCCGAATCCAACATAACCTAACCGAGAATCGTCGGTATTTTGTAACGTACATGATTTTCACGACTGTATTCGTTGTTGAATTAATATGTCTATAAAACCGGTCAATGTATGGTCTATGGATGTTTGTGGTGGCAATTACGGTTATAGAATTACCTAATTAATTGGAATTACCTATTTAATCGGCAAAATAATAACGAATCAATATCAAAATGTAGTATTTTTGGTAAGTTAATAGAATTAAAAAAATTCTGCCTACCCTCTCTAAAACTCTGTGTACGCCGATGTTACCTAATTATAGTTAATAATTGTATTATTTTATTGGATGTACAGAGAGAAAGTCATTTCCAAACATCATTAACATGTGTATAATAATCAATTTTCCTTATAACCGCTTTACAGTAAAAGTTAACACGGTTGTTGAACTCAGTGTCCAGCAAATAGGTAATACCTTATTAAGTTATTATAGAATCCAACAATCTTTTGCTTATCTTACTGAGTCTAGAACATGGGATGATTAACTTATGCTTATTTCTCGTTTTTTCGTTGTTTACAAAATCTACGTTGTCTAAGTTTTTGCGATCATACATTAAATTATTAAAAAAATGAAAAAAATATGTGTGCAATTCACACGTGGTAGAAGTGAAACCTTCACATCTATGTTTTTTCTAAATTCAGAAAATGATCAAATACACACTAATTTAAAGTTTATGAAAATGTACATACAAGTACTCACAATAACTATTCACAATAAATTAACGGAGATATGACATTGTCAGGAAAATCACTTAAACATATGAAATTTCCGTTTTAATGCACTGGTCATTCTGAATAAAAATAAACCTGCATAGTGTCAGATTTCAGAGTGAAACTTTTTCACATAACGTTAGCACATGGTTTGACGTTAGCATACCCACAATATTGACTCATTTGTAGCAAATCGGTAAAAAAAACTTAAAAAATGGGTACCTCATGATTTGGCTGATATGTAGAGAGCTGCGCGCGTTAAAGCTTCCCTCACTTTGTTAAACCGCTACAAAAATGAAGGGACTTTCGATCGAAACGTGATATGTGCCAAAAAGTGGATCCTTTGCGATATTCGCAAGCGAACAACGCACTGGCTGACTTCAAGTGAAACGCCAAAACAATGCACTAAAGCGAAGCTTACCCACAGAAATGTGATGGTAACTGTTTGGTGGTCATTTCAGGACATAATTAGCTATAAGTTCCTGAGATCCGCTCAAGCAATATCAACAGATGTCTACTATGCAGAATTCCGAACAACAATGGCGAAACTCGAAGCAAAACAGCCTCGACTCGTCAGTCGGTCTTCATCAATATTGCTCTATAATAACGACAGACCTCACACTGCTCGTGAAACAGTTTTAACACTACAAGAACTGCAGTTAGAAATCAACTGTCATTTTTTATACTTGCCGGAACTTGCTCCAACCGATTACCACTTTTTTCGCGATTTGGAAAATCACGACCCACAGAAAAAAAAAATACCAGGAAGCAGTACAAAATGCATTACCACCTTTTGTGGAGTCCAGGTCCAGAGAGTTTTATCGGAAAGGTTTAAATGGTCTTCCTATTATATGGCAGAAATGTATAGTCTATGACTGTAGAGATACTTTGATTAAATAAGTATATTTTATACTACAAAAAAATATGATTATATTTATAATTGGATACTTTAACCCCTAAACATATTTACGAAACCAATCGAATGTCATTTACTGTTCCATGTTTTTATTTTTGTCTTCAATTAAAATTACAATGAAAAATATTTAAATTGAACTTATTTATTTAAGTTCCGTGAAGGTAGTTCGTTACCTTTCTGGAAGTTTTTATTGTGCACAATTTAAAGCGCCGAGCTGGGCTTACCACTGGTCCTACTAGATCAAGGTGACCCAGGGCCGATTGTAAGTATATATTATTATCTCTAAGTGTTAAGCAGTAGCATTATTTTCTGTATGCACTCGATCAGTTATTATAAATTTTTACTGTTTTTCCTAGTTTTTTTTTTTTTTTAAAGTGACTATACTGTTAGCGATAAAGGTTCAAGAAAACTCGAGCCTCAGACGGCTTTTACAACTTCACCGGACTTGGGGGCGAGCGCTGAAGGTACTTCTCCTAAATACAAATGTACTCTGTGGTAGGCACTCAGCCGCGAAAGCAAGGCAACATGCTCAAGGGTGCTAAAGTGGCCGAACTTCGGCTTGGGTTGTTGCCAGATATGCAACAAAACGCGATCTGACTAATTCCTATCCGTAGAATTTGAGCTAAACTAACTTAATATATACATGTTTCAGCCTCCTGCGAGGAAGGAAGAAATATGTGTATTAGGGTGAGCCAAAAAAACTAACTTATCGAAGTTATAGGTTAACATGAACCTATTTATCGAAAGAAAAATGTCTGCGGAAGGCTGAATTTGAGCGACTTTATATCGTTTCTTACTTAAGAGTAGTCGATAATAATTAGCAAATTCTTTTTTTTTTTTTTTTTTTTTTTTATCATTACTTTTGAAAGTTCTCTCTTTATGGTATGAAGTAACAAGCAGGTGTGTATTGTACCTATAATTATATGTATAAAACTAATCATATAATGTGTAAAACAAAAAAAAAAAAAACAATTTTATTTTATAGAAAGAGTGACAACTATTATATATTGATTTATTGAAAGAAATTTTTGATTTTACTGATTGATTCTGCCAAGAAGAATTATATTATAATCAATAATAATAATTAAGAGCTGGGCCTTAAGTTGTTTCCAGTGGTAACAAGTTTCGTACTTACACTTTATTACATTTCTATAGTGTCATACGACCTTTGCAAATTTTCCTGACTTCTTTACTACTATTGGAATTATGAAAGTAGTTGTTTGTTTCATAAGTTTGAATCATTGTTCATCATTATTTAGTTGTATTAAGCCAGGCATTTCTCTAGTTTTTTGTTACGAAAATCCCTGTTTTCATCCTTAGCCGGAGCTATTTATTTACAGCAAACTTATGTTTATAGTTATTTTTTTATATTGTAGTAGAACAAAATAACGGCACTCTACCTGATAGTAAATATAGTGCAATCAAAAAAAAAAAATGGTGAACACCGAGAAATCTAGTCATCATGCCGGCCCACCTAAATGTCTCTTCACGTTAGCGTAAAGTGGGGTAGCGGGCAAAATCTAGCTTGTGACTTAATAAAAAATGACTAATAGAGTGGACAAGCTGGTTTTAGTAATCTACTTAGATACTTTAAAATTAAATAGATGATTAAATAGATGACATTAAAGTACTACTCGATTAAATAAATCCGGTAATATAATTTTTTGTTTAAGATTTCACTGGAAACATTATAACTAGGGATGTAACGATACATTACTTTTCCGATACGATACTAATACCGATTATTGTAGTGAATAACCGACGAAATCGATACCGATATCGAAAGTATGAAATATAATAAATAATAAAGTATATAAGCTCATACACTTTTTACCCGCCTGGCGGAGGCTAAAGTTTTTTGAAATGAAAACTTCTTTAGCATCGTTGTGATTTGAAAGTCGATGAAAGGAAAAAGCGAAAGTGACAGTAAAAAGAGACAGACACATAAATTCATAAGATTTAATGGGGGAGAAAATGGGATAAGAAAGTTTTAGGCAATGGTAAAATCGTACAAAAGAGGTTTGCTGCCACGCAATAATGGATTTTATTACCTCCCCAAAAGGCACGAAACAAAAACTGTTATTCAACACTTATGAGATTCCGTTACTGATTGATATGGTGTTAGCTTACCATGGATATTTCAAATGTGCATTAATTGAAAATGATATTGTGAATAATGATTGTGAGTACTTGTATATACATTTTCATAAACTTTAAATTAGTGTATATTTGATCATTTTCAAGGTTTCACTTCTACCACGTGTGAATTGCACACTTTTTTTTGTGTCTCTATTAAGCAATAAACTACAGATAATCTTTTTAAATAGAAAGTAGACATTTAATTTCAAAAGGAGTTTAAATAACAAGAATGTAAAATCAAAATAAATAATAAATAGGTGCAATACAACGCTTAATAAATATGGCAATGTCGCCGCTAGCATCACGTGCGGCTCTCTCGCCTGTGACGAAAGGGCAATATCGTTTCTTCTGGCGCTTTATCCTGATAAATAATCGGCGATACCTATATGTCAGCCTGCCGATTATATTGGGCAATATATGGTATAGGTAGCGGTTTGGTATTTATAGCAACCGACACTTAGTCAAGGCACTTTATTAAACAAGAAACACATTTCGAAGGCGGATATAAGCAATATTGTATTAATTATGTGTTATGTGTTAATGAATGAATTATATTATTATCACGTCATATAATTAATTTAAAGTGCGATAACTCAGACGAATGTATTCGTGTCAAATGTTTTATCCAATCCAATATCTATAACTTATGCGTAATCTGTCAGAATTCATAATCGTTATGTGAAAAGTTATGCGTTCCAGGGTTAACTTTTACATGCACACGTTAACTGTTAACAATAGTATACCTACAAGTGACTCTCTTTTTGTCTTTTTACATCCACAAAAAAATAGAATAACTGTAAACAATAAGTACTTATATAGTTTCAAAAAATTTTAATTGCCCTATCGTGTTTTTTTGTCGGGTTTCCTCGATAACTGGGATGTTTTCCGAACCGGTCGCGGTGGTAGTAACATACATAAGTGCATTCGTAGAGCCTAAGCTGAACAAAGTATTTTTGGTGTGAGCAAATACATACATACGTTTCCTGTTACAGGTAACGATTGTCAATCTGTTTCAGGTGAAGATGGCAAAGTGATTTAAGATAAATTATTTACCACATGTATAGTGAAAATCTTTTGATAGTGATTTGCTTCCGTTTCGTTTTGTCTTGTTTCGGGATGAACGATTGCAGCACTAAGGACCTTTATGTTATAAAGTAAAGATATTCAAAGTAAAATACATTGCATTACTTTTTTATGCTGAATCAGCATGATGCTGGTGTTCTCTTTGCATGGATTTCGCTTAAACTCGTTTCAATTTTTTTACAACACATAAATTTTATAGAGAACAATAGGATATTTATAGGTATTGAATAAGTATTCTTATAATATCTCATGACGTCATAATATTAATTACGTACAGCAGTAAGTTCAGCATGGATCGAGTGTTTATATAAAAAAAGGTCCATATTTTTTTACCATATTTACCAAATATTATTTTGCAAAATTAAAACGTTCATAAATTGTTTTGTTAACTATTTATATGTATAAATATCAGACAACATTAAATTTTATTTACATAAACAAGTACTTAATAATAAGTTGTAAGGCATAGTGTGGGTTAACTTATGGTAATTTTCTTAGATAGTTGTATAAGAAGGTATCGTACCTTGAACATTAGTTATTGTAAGCGTCGTTTAAGACTGACCTAATGTTATTAGTCTTTCAAGGTATTTTGTATTATAATTATATGTTTTAGACGTAAATATTTTTTTTTCTTTTTATTTTAGATTTAATCGCACTAACGACTACATCGTTAATGTAATTATTTTATGAATAAAACAAAAATTAAGGACAAAAATAATCTTTAGTCAGCTAGTATAGAATTGCAGATCTTAGCGCGATGTCGCATATCTGGCAACAGCCCAAGTCTTGAGCCCTTGAGGTTGTTGCCACGCTTTCGAGATTGTGTTCCTTAAGCGCTCATCCCCAAGACCGGTGAAACTATAAAAGCCGTCTGAGGCTTCAGGACCCTTATGGCGGCCCGCAGTATAGTCAGATCGAAAAAAGAAAAAAAACATATTACTCCAAAATATGACCGCCAACTTGGCCGCACATCCACATTTTGGAAATGACATTTTACGTAAACCTAAGGAGCATTTTTTATGGATTGTCTTCTTAGCCTAAAGTTATTCCATTTATCCTGGCGGTTAATTATTATCTATCCAATGTAACCATAATTATTCATTTTGTTTTATGAATTTAAAGATATATAATAACATTCTTTATTTAGAGCAAGGTTTTGCAATTAATTTTAGAGGTGGGCTATAATTTTGAATCTATCTTAGCTGGCGGGCCACCTAGCGAATATGACTTGCTTTAGAGACATTCTAGATTCATATATAAATAGATAGATATTTAAAATGAATAAAGTTTTAGTTAAATGCAGTTTAATAATTGTAGTTGGCGAGTCACTTTATGATCCGAGAGCCAGGGTTCGGGCAACCTTGATTTAGAGTGTACATGGGTTGTACGAAATGTATTGGTTACATTGAAAATTAACCAGTAAACATTTATTTATAAGAAAACAACGCCACATAAAAAAATTAAAACACATAGGTACGCGTTTGGGATTAGGCTTGAACATAAAAATTAAACGACTCAAATAATATCATGGAGGTAGAAATAAAGTTAGAATATTGTTAAGAATATCAAAATTATTATCCAATTAAAAAGCTTCCATAGACATACGAGTACTTGCGACTTCATCAAGATGCGTTCGTATGTTTACGGCCGGCTGGGCTATTCACAGAAATTTACACTTACCTATTTATAATAAACTAGCTGGACCGTTCCACCCTTTCCGGTAGCCATTTACTCGACAATAGTAACACTATTGTCGCACCGACAGGACTAGTTACTGTTACCGATAGGTAACAACCTATCAGATCATAATGCGGCTATAAACCACCGTGGAGTCGGTCATGTCGTTCAAAAGTTATAGCATCACTAACATACACACACAAGATTTTTATATATAAGATGGTATACCAATCGCCTTCGACTTCGTTTCCGTTAATTATTTTCAGAGAGACATCCAGACTAACAAATTTTACAATTTTATATTAGTAGTGTAGAAAAGCGTAGAAGAAAAAGTAACTTTAATAAAATATTTAACACGTGCGTTGACCTTTGTATTTGACGCGATGAATACGACATTCAGACCGGAAAGGTTTTCTTAGGATTCTTACAAACGCGCGCTTTTAAAATGCACATTAGAAAGCGTTCTAATTGAAAAAATAAATATTTATTAAATTTAGGCTCTAAGAAGGCACTATTGAATGTCAAAACATGACTACCGGCTCGGAAAACATCCCAGTTATCGAGAAGAATCGGCCAGAAACTCGATCGAGCTTATCTTTTTTTCCAACTGTAGAATATTATTAATATAATACAATAATATCTAATACAATACACTAATACTTAACAACCTTTTTAATAATTTAGTGAATGTCTGCTGTAGAGAGGAAGTCACATCCAGACATCACTATTATTCCATAATGATCCACTGCACCATGATTCACACCACAAGCTGTGTATACATATGTTTAGAATCGCTTTTTAACGTAACTTTGTGTTATTGTTATTTTTAACAGCGAGGGAAAAACCACACTAGATTTGAAGACTTACCTATTTGTTATTTTACAGTACGACGGTAAAGCGACGCACTGTCTGATGACCCATCGACGGTCGCTGTTTTTGTGCCACCGCTACAAGCTTTTCGGCAGTTGAATATATATTGGTTGATTCCGAAACGCAACCAACCAAAAAGAGACACCGTTACGGATTTATGGCGTGCATGTTGGTCACGCAACCAATCGACTCGAACACAATTGTCGTGCCTCATCACTCGACACCCGGTGCGTATAGCAACTACATCGCCGCGTACCGTTGTGCTTAGTTAGTCACTATGATCTCGACATGTAGTAAAATAATTAAGAAAATGGTAAAATCTGCGAGAAACCTTTCTGTGATTACGACACCGCACTTTTGATAGTTTACTTTGAATCTATCGAAAAAAAAAACCTTAATTCAATTTAGGGTCTGATAAACAAAGAAGCTATGGCTGAACATCCATTAAAAAAACATTCGATTTGAGTAACCTTTGTAAATATATCTTTTGTTATGGATGTTCAATCATAATTTATTTGTTTAAGAATTGATTTGGATGATTCTTTTTTTTCTTTCTCAAGGATGGTCCCATTTAATTTCATTGGCATTGGACCTTCAATTTCGAAGATACACAAGGGAACTCTGGAAATCAATGAAGTTGGTTTTCTTTTTTGTTAAAAATTGCCTTATTTGTACACAAAACCACTCAAGCACCTTGATAAGTAAATCTACTTAATTTTGGAAAAAGAATGAAAATTGAAAATTCCAAAAACAGAAAATCTAACCTTAAACATTTATGAGTCAGGCTAGACGAATGTCAAAAACAGTCAAGTTTTAATTTAATAAAACATTATTCCTTATGTAATACTGTTTAAAATATCATACGGCGAGTTGCTTATGTAACAATATGTTAATAATCTATTACCGCATGCATAGTTACTGTGGCACATGTGCAGTTCAGCCGGTTATTCTAGTAACGAGTAACGTTTTAGATGACTGTATATAGAGGGCAGTCAAGTTCATGTACAATGGACATAAACTAGTTTTTGAGCGCGGCATTGCTTACATGCATTTATAAACTGTATATTTGTTTTTGACTAGGGATTTCTTATTGACATGTTCACTCAGTGAAAGCGTGATGTGACACCGCGTCGAAGATCGTTTTTTTTATTGTTGTAGGTTTAGCGTTGTGGCCAAAATCTGGCCTGATCTTAAGTTACGAAGTGGCCGAAGATAGTAGCACGCTAAGCCTAGTGGAAGCCAGTATAAGTATCCAAAAGATAAAAAAAGTCATAGATACTATAAATGTATGAAACTAAAATTTGACGAATATAATTCCAAAAATAATAATAAAACTTTTGTTATTGATTTCAGTTTGATCTCTGTTTAATCATCTCGCGGAAAAATAAGCAGGATCAATTTGATTTACATATAAAGGTTCATCAACCTTCGTTTCTGAAATGTGAATAATTGATTGTAGTAACATAAGTTGTGTCCATTTTTTTTTTTTTTTTTTTTTTTTGTTAACGCAGAGTAGGAAAACCCGTCATGGGTACGCACTCGAATGGGGGGTCGAGTGGTTATGTGAGACTCATACTCACTAAAAAACTCCGCGGTGTACCATCCGCCGCCATACTGGGGCGACGTGGGGACGGCGTTAGCATTCAGCCACGCCGCCCCGGCGGCCGGCCCGGCTAACCGGGCCCCGGCCTAATTAGGAGACAGCTATGATACACGATAGCCGTCTCCTCCGCCTGCCGAACCAGTGCAATGAGGAGACGGGCCCCCCCCATCCCGTCTACCTCTGGTTCGACTAGGGTGGCGGGAGTTGACGGTTAAACCGCCTTCTCCGGCCACCCCTTCGTCTTTGGCGGAGAGGGCCGCTCAGGGGATCCCCCTCGCGAACCCTCTCCGCAGCCTCCTTCTGCGAGATGACCTCCTCGCAGAAGGAGGCCATCCCTATCCATGCGGTCTCGCTGCCGAGCATGGCTTTAACCACGCTCGGCAGCGAGAGATCTCCTCCAACAGCTACGGCCAGAGTGCGGCGCTGCTCCACCCACGCAGCACACTCAGACAGAGTGGGCTGCGCCGTGTCTTCTGCAGCCCCGCACTCGTGGCACGTAGTGTTGGGCTCCCTTCTTGCTATCTTGTGCAGGTACCATCCGAAACAACTATGTCCGGATAGCACCTGCACAAGTCTAAACGTCAGGGAGCCCCGCTCCCTGACGCACCACCCCCGGAGGACCGGGCGGACGGCGTCTATGGTATAGCGTCCATAGCGCGCGTCCGCCAGGTCCTCCGTCCACTTCCTAATAATAATCTCCCGGGCCTCACGTCGGACCCTGTCCACCTCCGTGGGAGCCGGAGGCTCCCCTAACTCTCTCCTCGCCGCCGTGAAATCATACATGGCGGCGAGCACCTCCGCCTCCAGCTCCCACGGCGGGGAGCCGGCAGGAACCATGGCCGCCCCCGCGGACACTGACCGGTACCCGCGGATGACCCTCAGCGCCACGACACGCTGCGTAGCACGCAAAACGCGTCTGTTCGTGGCGCTAAGGGCATCCGACCAGATCGGTGCCCCGTAGACGGCCATGCTCCTCACCACTCCGGCAAACAAGCGGCGACAGCTCGCGCCCGGCCCCCTCGAGTTCGGAAGAAGCCGGCCGAGAGCCGCCACCGCTCCCACTATCCGCGGTTCGAGTCCCTTAAAGTGGGACTCGAACCGCCAACGTCCGTCCAGGATGAGGCCCAGATATTTCATCTGGGCCCCAACCCGGACCCTCATAACATAAGTTATGTCCAAGTGTAACTGACGCTAATACCAGTCAACTATTTAAATATAATGTTACACCCGTGGGTATTAAAAAAAATACCGATGTTTGACATGAAGAAGATTTATTTCAATTTCACAAAGTTACGAATTACATAAACTCACAACACTTATTTATTACACTGTGGTTTCGCTTCCTTTTACCGCTCGTTGTTATCGCTTTATAATCAAAACTGAACTGAACTCGGCGCCGCGCCTGAGTCGCTTAAATACTTACACTAAACGATCGCGGAAAAATCAGGAATCGTCGCTAACTTTCTTAATGTTTAGTTTCTATGCCTACTCGATGACGTAATCGAGGCGATAAGCCCTATACATGTGTGTGTAAACTGCGATGTTTACACAGAGACATGCGCCGCGGTTGTTTACGATGCGAACATTATTTCGAAGTCCCGAGAAGTTTGTAGTTGCTTCGAGATATTTCGAGAACAGGATTTTTCTATCTTTTTAATCGGGTTGTAACAGGTCGTAACATTAATTAATTTAAGAGTAAATAAAAATGAATAAACAAACTATACTATGTAGCGATCCTCTATTGATCCTCTTTGATTCAGTGTAAAACTTAAGGGATTATATACATCGAAGCATCACTTTTTGAAATAAAACTTCTTTAGGCGCGACTAGGGAGTAACTCAGATATATTTTTCTGACGGAAGTAACGCTTACGTAGTTTCCGGTATTCAAAAATAATAATTTGGATTGGTCGTAAGTATATGTTATATACTCCACGCTTCTTGACTTATACGCCAGCTAGTGGCAAATATCATAATCAATTAGGATTATTTATTTTCAATATTTTCAAACGGATCAATTGTGAATAGCAAAGTGAATAAAAATTCAATAGTTTAAAAAAAATTAAATTGCAAAGTTTTTTGGAAATCTCTAAATATACTTGTTTATTGATTACTTTTGTAATATATAAATTATTAATAAATTTTCTGACGATTGTGACATTCTATAATATTCAATAATAAGATTTAATAATTTCAGTGATATATGCCGTCAACGCCAAAGAAGTTTTACTTCAATCGCGCGTAAAGGTTACACGCACACACTTTCTTTTGTTTCGACATGAATGTGGAAATGGTAGGTATTTATTTTACCAATTGGTAAACTTTCTGGACCTTATTGATGTTTGATTAAACTAAACACTCAAAATCCCTGTCATTTTAATAGAAACTCGCCCTTTATCGTTTATGTACATGTTAGGTGTATGGGAGGGTTCTCGAGAGCAATTTAAAATAGAGTTGAATATTAAATATAATATTTATACTACATGTGTACTAATAAAATAGTATTTATCAAATTTTATTATTATACTAGCTGTCATCGCGGCATCACTCACATGTACTACAGAATGTCCTCGCGAATCTTGCTCCCCCGTTCCCGGCTATTTTAAACACAAAAATGCAAATAAAAGTAGCCTAAGTTACTCCCTATAAAATCTTCCAGTGAAAGTCCCGTCAAAATTGATTCAATCGTTTCAGAGATTACCCGGAACAAACAGAAAGAGAGACAGACAAACATTGTAAAAATTGGTTTTTTGTTATAGGTATCGTATATATTTTGCTGTTATTTTGACATTACAAATAGACACTTCAATTTTATTAATAGTATAGATTATTCAGGGAGAAATAATCGAATTAAATATTACTCACGGAATGGGTTTATTGCTCTCGAGGGCAAAGGTTTCCGAGATTGAACGACGGTTTTGTTATATCCGCTCATCTTCAAACTTATAAGATATCTCATCTAAGTGTTCCTGTGTTTTATGATTATACCTATAATCTTAAGCCTATAAGCTTGTAACACCAGAGAATCACTAACGCGTTGTGAACCTTGAACTCCATTGTCCAAAGAAGCTCTGACAACCCTGTGCACCGAAGGAACAAAACACAAAGTAATTTGGCTGCTGCAATCTTCTATAGAGTGGAGTGGAAGAGAGAAATTTCCTTTTTGATGTAGATGACACTTAATAATAAATAGTAAAGCTTAAAGTGTGTAAAATAATTAGCATTATAATATGAAGATGACAATTTATAACTAAACAGGAGTACAGGTTAACACACTGACGAGTTTTCTCAAATGGATTTTATATCTATACATATTCTATTTTAATTCATAACTATATTATATGGACAGGTTATCCATAATAATATTATAAATGCGAAAGTAACTGTTTGTCTGTTACATTTTATTGGGACGGTTAATGTGTTGGATTCATATTGGCATATAGTGACAATAACATACAATCAGTAATAAACCCATCTATGATTTTCTTTTGGTTTGTCGTGTTCCGAAAAGCGTAAAAGGATGAATCAATTCGAAAAAAAAAAAACGCTTTTTGGGCGTTCGTGATAGTATAATATTTCATCTTCTAAGGATCACTTACAATAAGCATTTTTGTCTTATATATATTCCCGCAATCGATTGCTATGACGGGAGTGGGGGCAGCATACTTCACACGTGTATTCATTCTCTATAAATCGCGAAAGAAGCCGCGGACACAGCTATTTTAATAATAAAATCAAAGAACGCTTTGCTTAAACGCACTCTATAACGCTTATAGTTGACATCGAAATACTGATATATTGAACCAGAAGTGAATGGCCCTTTATCAATCAATTCAAGGCAAACAATGAAACAATATAGATTCCTATTATAATTTATCTTATTTCTTTTAGTAATAAAGTTCAGAGTGGCATTACGGACCATAATGTTAACCGGTCAAATAAATGTCGCTTGTGCCTTCTAGTGCATTCGAGTCTATATATTCAACTAACGCCCTGATGCATATTAGAAAACGTCACACAAAGGTATCTCGATTTCGACTAGGTTGTATATAAGTTGGGGGCGATAGTTAAATCGGAACAGTTCCTCTCTAATCTGAAAACAACACAGACCACAATGTTCAAGCTGGTGGTGTTGTCATCTGTACTTGCCCTGGTGGCCGCGAAACCGAGTGCTGTAGTACCGCTTGGATACCATCATGCTGCTTTACTTGGGGCGCCCGTTGTCGCAGGACATACCGCGATCGCCGCTCCTGTCATAGCAGCTGCTCCCGTGGTAGCAGCCGCTCCAGTTCTGGGTGCACACAACTACAGAGGTCCACTGTCTCTTGCTCCTGGTCAACCTGCTAACATTCTGGCTGTTGATGGCAGGCCCCTCGATACCCTCAGTGTCAATATAGATCGTGCTGTACATTACACCGCAAAGGCAGTAGATCACGCTGGAGCCCATTTATTGGGCAAACGTTCTGCTTCTTTGTTGGTCCCTGGTTTAGCATGGTCACATGCTGCCCGCGTTGACTGGCCCGCTACACGTCTTGTCGCACCTGCCCATCTCGCTGTAGCTGCAGCACCCTTAGCCCTTGGACACGCAGCCCACTTGGGTCATCATTGGTAAACTGTAAAATGTATCATATATTAATAAATATTTACAGATAACACATAAAAATAGAGTTACTATAAAAATATTTATTTTATTTAAAAAACCTAATCAAAGATAGTTTTAGTATTTTTTTATAGTATGAAGTAGCAAACAGACATGCGGTTCACGTGATATTATGTGGTTCAAATATATTATGTACAGTCTAAAGTTATGTACAATTAATCTCAAAAGTATTGCAATTCTGAAGCCAATCTTAATTGGCTGCCGCTCTTGAGGACTGAATTGAAAAGCATTGTCTTCCGTTGTGTATTCCTAACCACACTCTTCGCTCTGGATCACACCAGCACGAGTATTATACTTCATCTTTGAGCACAAGCATTACTGTTTCGCAAAAAAATTAGTGCCTCCTCAGATAAGCCTTGTGCAGATTCAACTACTCTGAAAAGTATGGTTGTTATATGCGTGCGCATGCTCTAAATTGCCTCTTTATTCATGCCGTGGGAATATTGAAGCAATGCTGGTTCAGTGGTAGCGTGTACGGACACTACGTTGATCGACTTGAGTTCGAATCCCTGCAGTGAGACTGAGCTTTTAGTGAAGGAAAACATCGTGATGAGACCATAGCATGTTGGTAGGGAATTTTCTAATACACGCCTAACTAGCTACCACCCTTAAGTTGGAAATCCGTTGCCAAGCATCTATAGGTGTGTTTTGGCAGCTACACTAGAGAGCCAATCCCTACACTAGACTTAGCGTTATATCATTATTAGCCACATCGTCACTTAAAATCAGATGAGATTGTGGCTAAACGCTAAACTACACAGAAAAAAAGTACATTTTGCATAACTACAATTGCGGAATCTTAATGGAATTATTTAGAATGATTTTAACTAACAAGGTTGCCATTTTATTTCAAGTACCTACTCAAGATTTTGTTTAGTTATTATAATGAATAAGCAATTCTTGTATATATATATATATATATATATATATATATATATATATATATATATATATATATATGTAATTGGTTTCTCGGAAACGGCCCCAACGATTTCGATGAAACTTTTCATTTAGATAATGTTTTACATTCCAAGTTTACTTAGATAGATGTTTTCCTTTATTTTGTTTATAAGACACCGAAGCCCGGATATTAAATATAATATGAAATACTAATGATAAGACTACTCCATAAATTAAACATTGCTAATTTATATATGAAAGGGTCATTGAAAGACTCGAAACTTTGGAACGTTCATGTTCAACAGAGAATCAAAGTTCCAGGGTAAGGTTATTTGATGTATACAAACAAGTATTGCTGGGTTTTACCATTTTAATTTCCATCTACTATTACTGGACATAGAATAATAGACATTACTGTATTATATTAATAATATTGAAAAAAAAAATTTAACCCAGTTGAATTTCTTGCCGGTTCTTCAGCTGGGATGTTTTCCAAACCGGTGGCAGTGTTTTGACGTTCATAGGTGCCTTCTTAGGGCGTAAATTTAATAAAAACTTTATATTCATTTTGATTATGTTATTGAAACAAAGTTGCATACGCAACATAGTTGTTATAAACGCCAAATGAGTTAGCACGGAATGCCTACTTGTAATGGATACTTAGATTTAGTTTTGCATGAAAAAAAGCCATAAATATATTTAGAAGCGATGATAGCTAAGTGGCAGCCTGTTGGGAAGAAGCTTTGACTGGGTTAGTTTCATATCTATTCTGAGCTTTAAGTAAAGAAACCGTTGTAATGAAACCATAGCATGGCTTTAGGGCTTTTTATCGTTTATAGGTTTACGGTTATGGCCAGATGGTAACACGCTAAGCCTAGTGGAAGACTGGCTTACATGTGCAGCTGCCGGAACATACCTATTGGTGCTTGGCGACTGACTTCCAAGTTGAGGGTGGTAGCTGGTCAGGCAGGCATTAGAAAAAGCCATACCACCATGCTAGGGTTTTTTATCGCGATGTTTTCCTTCACTGAAAACTCAGGCTCATTGCAAGGATTCGTATTCACGTCGATCGTCGCGATATCCGTACGCGCTACCACTGAGTCATCATTGCTTCAAAAATGCACACCTGGCTGGCTACCATCATCAAGTTGAATATCTGCTGCCAAACACTTGTCATCCTTTCTAGACTTAGCATATTATCATCATCAAAGTAGTTCGGGAAAGAAGCACGTTCTATTGAATGATTGCTACAATAACATTTTCTATACTTAATAAATTATTCTATTATGGATCTTAGATCAATTTTATAATAAAGTAGTTTATTTTAGTATACGAGTACTTTAAGATTTATTAGAATCTGTGCAAAATTCATCTGCGAGAGTACAACCGCCACGCCTAGTTCTGCCGCAAAGCAGCAGTTGTCGCGCGGCTGTTTTCCGGTCTGAAGGATGTGATACAGAAATCGTTAAAACTCAGGCCTAAGGAGTAGCAGCCTATTTGAGACTAACATTAGTTAGAATTCCAGTCTCTCTGATGTGGGTTATAAATAGCTATAGGATGTAGGGATCACTTAACATCCGGAGGACTGCATGCCTGTTTGCTACTTTAAACTATTAAAAAAATACGATTCTCATATAGATAGTAACAACTACTTGCGTAGAACTTGAATTTATATGCCATATTATGCTTAAGTATATAACCTGCTGTAATATATTAATTAGGGATTCTTTAAAGTTAGTTGATCATTACATCGTCTTTATTGTGTAGCATAATGTGTGAAATTCTAATGCTTTTTCTAAAGTAAGCTAAGCTAATAAGTTGCATGTGGCGCCGCTAATAGAAAAGAAATTCTTATAAGCAACGAGTTGAACTCGCGCTCTGAGGAAACCTTACCAATCGATATTAATTTCAACTTTCTCTTTAATTTCAACTATCGAGATCAATGCCCTCATTGACACACGTACATACAGAGGTATTGATGGTATTTTGCGTGATATATTTTGTTTATTGTGCACAAGTGAAGTGCTAATTTATAATAATTAGAAACATGAATTATAAATTACCACATAATCGCTCTGGACCGTTTTAAAAGGGGAACACCATCTTGTTGAAGCGTTGTTTGAACAATTCTTAGTTCTATAAAAAATATTTGACATTGAAATTGACATAATTGTATAACAAGACAATTTTTAACGAAAAAGAATTTCAACTTCTCTAATTTTTAAGAGTTTTCTGGTGTATCTTCGAAGTAGAAGGTTCAAAAGCAAAATGGAACCACCCTTGAGGTTCCAATGAAAAAAAGAATCATTCTAATCGGTTCATAAATAAAGACGTCATTGTTGAATATTTTTTCTATATTAATTTAAATTAAGAACCTTTTCCTTTTTTTAAAGTTGATGAAAAAATATAAAAATTAGGCTATAGATTAAATCGGTAAAAGTAACAATGATAAAGTTAATTTTGTTATTATTAAAGTTTATTATTGTTGTATTATGAATTAGGTCATAAATAAGAGTGATTATAGCTAATCGTGGTACAAAAAAAGCTATGTTACTGTGTTACAACTCTGTTACTTAAGATTTAGATACTATACTAAAGATTTTCAGAAAAACTAGCCTAATAAAATAAAGCAATGTCATAATAGGTCTATTTGTTAGATATTTTATTTGCAATTTTATGTTGTTATGGTATATATATATGGGTGTCTTTACAATTTAATAAACTTTATAAAATAATGTAAGCAGTCGAAGTAATTTCTCTAAGATATCCAATGGAGTATGAAATTGATAGTATACTCTTTTGTTTTTGTATACTTTATTATGATCTAGAAAATGGCCAAAGAATTGTCGATAGGCTCGTAAGACAAATCAGTCTGAACTAATCTAAATTTTGTTGCAGTATCGTTGACAGACTTGAAAAATGTGGTTTTTACCTCTCCATCATTTTCTTTTTTTTAATGCCCAAAATTGTTAGACGTAGTCCTGCTTTAAACTAGAACTTTAACTAAGACACACATGCCATGTTTTATTTTATTAACATGAATAAATTCCTTCTCAATCAAAGTATGATTAATAACTCCTTTTGACGTCCCTTTTTACTCGTTCTAGTTCTAATTTTAGTTTTAGGTCTCTACTCTACTGCGTTTACCGTATATTCGAATTCTATCTAGACTGTTTTAAAGGGAAGTAGACAAATGAAGTGTAGCTAACGGCGCTCCCCTAGTTAGACATGTGGAAAATTTTGATATGACCTTCAGGCGCTGATTTTTTTAAACGAGGAATTATACTATGTTTTGCAGGCTATATCATAATTATAGATATAATAACTATCAGCGTAAACATTTACGCATTGTTTAAAAAAAAAAAAAATTTTTTTGTCAAACATGAAGGAATGCGAGATTATTACATCTCTGATATTCAGTTTATAACTATGTTACCATGTGCTATATATAAGAGTTGCGTAGTAACAGAGCGGTAAATCTAATATTGTTTGAGGTAATTAACACAAAATAAAGCGAAAAGTAAAATTTCTGTTTTACATTAAGATATTTAACCCCTGGACTACTAATTAATTGCAAAATTGTACAAAAAGCACATTTATTTACACGAATATACCGGTAACAAAGCGGGCGCATAATAAAAACACTCGTCACATTCTACACCTCGTGGCCGACTGAGCAGTGCTAAACTCCCTCTACCTAGCCGCGACCCACCACAATGATTAGTAGACATCACACTCAAGCTACTAGAGGCTTGCCTCTATATTATGATGTAATTTACCATAGTAGCAACGTGTAGCTTCAATCTCAGACGGAGCGAGGGACAAAGTTTAGAAAAATTATAATAAATTAAATTTTATTACTAACTGACTTTCAAACACTTTTTATAAATGTCCATTAGGGTAACCCTCTAAATAAAATTACAATGGGAAAACAAATTAGTTATCCTTAGTGGTCCTTAGCTGGTTTCACAGAACGATTGTACGAGGCAGAAAATGCCTTAAGAAACGCACTGTTGTGGAATGCTGGACATCGAGGTGGTGTAGATGGAATTTACGATTCTGACACGATGTCCCATGATGAAATTCAGCAGCTGGGTTCAATCCTAACAATTCCTCGGAACACTCCCCATGATAAATGCGGTAGAAGATGCAGAGTGAACCAACATCTCTAACGCAGAGCCAATGGATCAAGCCGATCGGAAAGAGCTTGATATTCAATGATTCGAGCCGCCTTACGCTGAATGCGGTCAAAAGGAAGTAGCTGGTACTGGGGGACTCCCACTCAGATATGAGAACAATACTCCATGTGGGGTCGAATTTGCGCCTTATAAAGATTTAGGCGATGAGCCGACCTGAAGTACCGTCTCGCCTTACTGAGCACATCAAGCTTCTTTGAGGCTAATTTGGCCTTACTTTCCAACTGACCGCGGAACTGGACGTCACTCGAAATGACGACGCCAACAAGTATTCCGATACTGACTGTGGCAGACAGGGGAGTGTTCTCTAAAAGAGGAGTTGCGACAAATAGAGACTTTTTAGCGGTTAACGCGCTGACTTGTGTCTTTTTAGGGTTGTTAGTCGACCCCAGTCCGAGACTTTAGTTAATAAAGACTCGACTTCAGACACAAGTTTGTTCCGGCTCTCATGGACGTATTCCCGAGAAATATTAGTACGGCCAGTGTACAAGACATCCACAGTGATATCGTTAGCATAGCAATGAATGTTGCTGATTTGCAACAAGTCATTGACCTTCAGAAGAAACAGAGTTGGAGATAGTACACAGCCTTGTGGGACCCCAGCATTGAGAAATTTAGGATCAGAACATGCACCGTCGACGACGACCTTGATGCTCCGATCGGCCAAAATCTGGTGATCCAGTTGCATAAATTCACGGGAAGCCCATAAGAAGGTAGCTTCGAAAGAAGCGCTTTATGCCAAACCCGATCAAAGGCATTCGCTATGTCTAGACTGACTGCAAGCACCTCAGATCATATGCTAGTGCGAAATCGCAAACAGATCTCCTTGCATGATCGGTGGCGCGTGGCCTAAGCCACTCGATGTGGTGGGAGTTAAAGTCGCCGAGAATCATGATCTCTGCGGATGGGACCTGCTGCAGCAAAGAATCTGCAGCCATTAGCATGTGCTCAACTAGTCGGTTAGTTTCGGCATTACCACTATGGGATCTATACAGGCACGCGTAGATTCGCCGATGATCGTCGTAGTCTACGCGTAGCTAGAGGATGCATAGGTCCCGAACTTCAAGGCTGTCGAGGTGACGAGAGCAGATATCCTCTCTGATGTACATGCACACCCCAGCCCGCGGTACAAAGGAATGCTCCAGATTGTACCCCGGGTAGGAGAGGAAAGAGGTGTCAGACGGACAAGATAACTGCATTTCGGTAAGAAAGAGCAAGGCTGGCTTCGCTGCCTCAAGATGGAAGTGGACGGCGTTTAAGTTGGAATTCAGCCCCCTTATGTTACAAAAGTCCACAGCTAGCGTAGAAGGGGTGGCCTCTTGTTGCCTGCTCCGTTTACCCCGAACAGGTGTTGACAGCGCAAAATTTCCAATGTATTGACGTCATTAATTATACAGATATTGTTTTTCTTGAGGGACAACATTACCTGCGCGAAGTTTGTAAATGTCCCATTATGTCTTGATAATTAAGTAGAATTTTAGGTTTTCTATATACAGTAAAGTAACAGTATTGTTTAATAACTTAATTAAGTAATCGTTAATTATTGAAAATTTCATGATTCTAAGTGTAATTAAAAGATATATTATATATCATATATATTATATTTCAGTTAATAATTATATAAAAACATTTGCATCTGTTTTGTTTTTTATGAAAATAAAGGGTAATTTGTATGGTAACAAAGTGGTATTTTTTCTTAACTTGACAAACTGAATCTGAAAAAAGAATTTAAATTATAAGTAAAACATGGCGGAAAATTATAATAAATCAATATTTAGAATTTCCTACAGGCGTGACTATAGAAAAAAGTTATATTTACATTGTTTGTAATAATTTTATTCTTATAAATTGAAGCTACTTTACCTGCAACAAATTTGAAAACGACCCAACTACACTTTTCTTCAATACTCTGTGTTAGATATCTTGAGGTATATGTGTGTAATTAAATGATACAGGGCATTAAACACAACCTACAGTTTATTAGATGCAATACAAAAGAGGATACAATATGATGCAATATACATTGGGCTCCCATGTTTAACTTAAACCACAAAGGAAGTGTCATCACTGAGTTGCCAACCTTCTGTGTCATAAATACTACACTCTGAATAAACAGTTATGCGCGGGTAAAGTTATCACTAAGGGATTAGTCCACACGCGTGTATATACATATAATACAATGGTACAAAGTAAACTTTTATTTTAAGAATTGGGAAAGGGGAAGTATTTAAAAGATATTAAGATCTTTTTTGTCTATGTTATCTGTTTCTTTGAATTCAGATTACTTTAAAACTACAATCGGCTTGAATGCGAGTTTTCATATTTATGTAAAAAGAAAACTAACATACGTGCGTTTTCATGGACAACGAGTTCGAAGCGATGATGGTTGAATGGTAGCATTATGTGTAGCATCAAAGCACGGAAGGTAGGGCGGTGTTTGGTAGCGCACTAACATTTTCCAATTAAACATACAGTCGTTAGGCGCCTATCCGTACATTCCAGTTTCTAGAGTTAGACTATTGCAATGAAAATAATAAAGGTCAATAATCGAAGTAAGAAATAAAATAAAATTGGTGTTTTGTTAAGTACTCTTGTTTATTGTGATTCATCTTTCAATTTTACAATTTTACCAATGCACCAGGGGAACATTGTATGTAATAGGAGCAACGTGGGCGGTGGTGAACGGTGCAGCGTATGTGAGACGGGCTCCAGGAGCGATCAACGACGAGTGCGCGACGGCATACGATGTGCTGAGTGGTGCGATTAGCGGAGCTGAACGCTTCTTCAAAACGTGAACTCCGTAAGTATTTGCAATACGAGCAGCACGGTCCTGGTTTACTTCCAAGGTGTCAAGCGGTCTGCCGTCTGAACCGAGTATGCTAGCGGGCTGCCCAGGAGCGAGGGAAAGCGGTCCTCTATAGTTGTTGTCATTCCAGAACAATGGCGCACTATAGACGAGAGGCGTAATGGGCGCGATGGGAGCGAGCACACCAGCCGAAGCCGCAGCCATAAGGCTAGCCAACACCACCAGCTTGATCATTTTTTAAGTGGTCTGTGTTGGTACTCCGGCTTGTGACAACTGATGCGTATGTACTTGTGCAATGGCCTTATATACTTGTACAAAGAGCAATTGATATTCGTCACACGTCACTAATAAGCTACGTTGACCGTGAAAAAGCTACTTTTCATAAATCTCTTTAAATGTAAATATAAAGGTATGTTGTTTGTTTACTAGCATTTTAATTGACTTGGTATACTAATATTATAAACTACATTCATCTATCGTTATTATGAAATTAAATACATGTGTATTGTGTTTAAATCGTAGCCGAGAATGTAAGATAATATTTTCAAGTATAAGTGTCCATTTCTAGATTTAAGGAATAACTTTTATCGAAATGATGCGGTAAATATTTATAGACTTTTATTACAAAATCATTTTAAAATAACATGTGGAAAAAATTGGCAATGAAAAAGTTAAGATGTGGTCACGGTGTGCGAGAAAAGGAGAGGGAGAAAAGGATTTTGGGATGACTCGAGCAAGTCTTTCCCCCATGCAAATGTTGCACAAGTCCCAAGACGGAAGCGGGTTACGAGTTTGCGCGCCCTCACAATGGTTCGTCTGAGGCAGCCGTGAAGGGGTCCTAAATAGGGCCACATCTACTGTGTTTACGGATGTAAGCGTAAGCTATTCGCATAATCCGGTAGAGGCGTGAAGAGAACACAGCTGGGTTTAAGTCGTCCGGAATTATTTTTTAAATTCTTTATAGGTTTAGTGTTTTGACCACAATCTTACAGCATCTTACCACAGTAACGATGTGGCCCAAGATTTTATGTAACATGGTAAACCTAGTGGAGGAACTGGATAACAAGTGCAACTGCCGGCATACACCTATAGATGATTGGCGACAGAATGACAGCTTGAAGGTGGTAGCTAACCAGACTGGCATTACAAAAAGCTCTACCATTATTCTATGGTCTCATTTCCTTTAACGAAAGCAAGGTTCATTGTAGGGTTCGAACCCACGTCGGTCGATACGGTGTCCGTACACGATACCACTGACCCATCATTGCTTCAATACTGTTTTCAATTCGAGAAAAACCTGTCCATCACACATATTATTTTTATATTAAAATTTAACAAGAACAACAATAAGTAATGAATGTTTTTACCAAATGTAATTTTTACTATTATAGGTTATGTTATAGGTATTATAACCACAATCTCACCTAATCTTAAGTGACGACGTAGTCCAAGATGGTAGCACGCTAAGAATACTGGCTTTCATGTGCAGCTGCGGGATCACACCTATTGGTGCTTGGCGACAGACCTTCAAGTTGAGGGTGGTAGCTAGCCAGGCAAGAATTAGAAAAAGCCCTACAACCACGCTATGGTTTCATCATGATGTTTTCCATCACCGAAAGCTCAGGCTTTGGTTTATATTATAGTTGATTTGAAAAGTAAAGATTGCAACTTTATTACCAAGACATTTAAGACATCAACAAGATAATTTTTACCAAAAAAGAAAATCACATTGGACCTTCGATTTCGAACATACACCAGGTACGTCCTCAAAATCATTGAAGCTATTTTTTTTTTTGTTAAAAAAATGTATACATATATAATATTCGTTATGAGTTATGATGGGCAAAATATTAATGGTTATTATGTTTGCTATTCCACATTGGTGAACTTTCTAAACCGTTGAAATTATTTCCGCCAATGATATCTTTTAACTTTGTCGACCGAAAAATAGGTGTAGGAAAGCAACAGGATGTCACTATGCCTATTCCAACGCGCATCGACCGCTCGATTGGACTCCGACGTTCATGTTCTGCCGCCCACACCGCAGTCTTCCAGCTGAACAGGTTTAACAAACCTTTATTGTAACAAGTCTCGTATGCTGCCGCTCGCAGCGTCATCGCCACCGCGTTATTGCCTACTGTCTTCAACGTGAGGCTTTTAGTCAGGCACTTGTATAACTTCCAGACGTACGTACGAACTTAATTAATGTGGGTTAATTAAAACGAATGTAGGTCTTTAGTGCTAAACAAGTACGACCGTTATTTAATACAATATTAAGCTGGTGCCTAGCTACATTCTCATACGAAAGTATTTTTTCTTTAAACCACAGAAATACCGAATTTGCAAATGTTTATGGATACATTGGAACACGGGCGTGACTGATAGATAATATTTATTTTATAGGTACTCAAGAATCACGTGTTGTATCGTGTAATATTACGTAGATTATAAGTAAAAGTGCGCTCTATTTTGCTGATTTCAAATTCCTTGCGGTGAATTTTAATGAAGATATTTCAGTAATTTTATATCTTATCAGCTACACTATATAATATTACTAGCGGTGTACCCGCGGCTCCGCACGAGTTTCTTACCACGTTATAATTATTTAAATCTCTATATGTTTACTCATATTGTTGACAATTCATATGCCGTATCAATTGAGGAGTGGCATGTATTTCCCGTGTACGGTTTTCATTAAAATCGGGTAAGAATTAATGAAATTTTAAATTTTTGAAAATTTCTTTTTTTTCATGGAATGACTTATACTTCCCGTGTACATAATTGAATTAACGAAAAAATTTTTTTTTTACGTTAACTGAAAGTGATTTTTCTTATACCCTATCAACTGACCGATGATGTAAGCATCTAGTGTACAAAATTTCATAGGAATCGATCAAGCCGTTTTTGAGCTAAATCCGGTCATACAAACAGACAGACTGATGGACAAAAAAATTTAATGGCATAATCGTGATCAGTATCGTTCATATTATATGCGTATCAGGAAATTTAGGAAAAATATTAAAAGTACAGACAGGACTACAGATTTATTAATATAGATAATTGAATTAAAGAAAATAATTTTATTTTGAAATGTTTTTTTTTTTACGTTATCGAAAAGTAATATTGTAATATCTTATACCCTATGAACTGACCGATGATATAAGCATCTCGTGTACAAAATTTCATAAGAATCGGTAAAGCAGTTTTTGAGTTAAATCCGGACATACAAACGTCAGACTGTCGGGCAAAAAAAATTTAATGGCATATTCGTGATCAGTATCGTTCATATTATATGCGTATCAGGAAATTTAGGAAAAATATTAAAAGTACAGACAGGACTAAATATAATTAATAAATTTGAAGTGCCTGTTTGTAATGTCAAAATAACATTTTTTTACTAAATACATATGAAAGTATGTACGATATATATAACAAAAAGCCCTTTTTTAATTTTTGTCTGTCTGTCTGTCTGTTTGTTCAGGGTAATCTCCGAAACAGTTGGACCGATTTTGACGGGTTTTTATGTTAGTATTGCCGATGTAGCAATCTAGTGTGTTTGTTTACACCATAAGCAGAGTCTTATATGAAAACACAGTTTTAGCAAGGAATCGTATGAATATTATATTTCATTATTTGTAGTTATAGCAAATAATAAACAATTTGGAATAGGTAACAATATTAGCTAATTATATCACGATATGTTAGAAAATATATATTTGTATCTCAAACAATTTATTATATTTTCTCACTTCACATTTTTTAGTTGACAAGATTTTAAAATATTATTTTTTATAAAGAAAAAACATACAATGATATGCAAAGAGATTATACTAGTTTTATAACAAAGCCTCTTTGCTTCAACACTTTAACTGATAGATAGTTGATGACCTAATGAGTAACTTTAGCTACTTTTATTTTAGAAAAAGGATTAGGGTTCCACACGAATGAAAAAAAAAACTGGTCATGGTGAATCAATTCGGGCGCTGAAATGGCGGATGCTGAGTAAACCATAAGAGATATAGCAAATTAATGTACTACATAATGATAGACATTAAAAAGACCTACAAAAAAGTTGGGAGAGTATATATACATCTATCTTCTAAGGAACACCCACAATAAGCATTTTTGTCTTTAAAATAACCGGGAGCAGGGATGCAAGATTCGCGCAGGTATTCTGTAGACCACGTGAGCGAAGCCACGGGCACAGCTAGCTTATTAATATAGATCTAGCTATATTTATATAATACAAAAAAAATACAAAAGAAAATCATAGATGGGTTTATCACTACGTGTATTGCGGTCGCAATCCCCACCACCCCGCTATATTACTGCATATGCACCGGTTGATGTCGGAACACGACAAACCAAAAGAAAATCATAGATGGGTTTATTACTGTTTCGTGTACGATGCCATTATATGCCTATGTGAATCCAAAACATTAACCGTCCCAATAAAACTTAAAAAATAATTAAAATCATATCTTATTGTAACAGCCTACGGGAATGTTTTTTGAAAAACTTGAAACCCCTTTTATTTCTTTTTCACCAAAAGCATAAATATGAATGGGTTCTTCATACAAACTTTCACGTAAGTTTTATTTTCACCACATGTGGAATAACAAACACAATGAAATAATTCACTTGTAGCAAAACTGTATAATCCAGATAATTTACAATAGGCATATCGCTTAGAATATATAAACACCCGCGAGCCGCGATTGACAGCGAACGTCATATTTCTATCATAAAATAAAACAGTAATTATACCGTAATGCGTAGTTAAACAGTTTAAAAACACTTCAGCCAATCTTAAAACACACTGGTTGGTATGGCAGCCGATGTCATTTCACAATTATCGCGCATGCGTATTTGCTGTTCCCATATTTTGTTCATAGAAACTTTCATCCCCTATTTTCTACCCTTAAAGTTTTATTTTCGCTACAAGAAGTAGCATATTTCCTTTCCAAGGACCAATATATCTCTATACCAAAATTCATCAAAATTGGTTCAGCGGTCTAGGCGTGCAAACGTAACAGACAGACAGAGTTACTTTCGCATTTATAATATTAGTATGGATTACTATAACCAGACATACTATGAACTCTATAGTATAAAGCGTAGGTACACTGGAAAATATTGGTTTATAAAAATAAAGTCATTAAATAAATTTAGCTTTTCGTAAAATATTGCATAACTCAACATTTCTGTATGCCTTTAAGCATATATATTCCCCGAAGGGTTAGGCAGAGGTGTACTAATGTATGCCCAAAGTTCGCCGGGTATATTTTTGGTCCTATGTAAGTAATAAGGGGCGAGCTTATTGCAATTAATCGGGCACAAATCGAATTTCCGAGCTGCTACTGAGAATTTCATAGAAAAACCCAATAACACTTTGCTCAACCTGGGAATGGAATCCAGGACTTCGAGCATAGCCTATATATATATATATCTCTTTATATATATTAGATAATATCAGTATGATTGTTAAACAGTGATATTTATTGACATTTAAAATTATTTTAGTTGGGTATTATCAAAGCTTATACGGGTGAAATACCATATGGTGAGATTGAGGCAAGGTGAGGTTTTTATTAATAGTTGCTGTTTTTCATATACGAAATATACTACGTGGACGAAGTCGCAGGCACAGCTAGTTTCTTTTATAAAACAAGAAGATCATCCTATAGTCGTGAAACAATGTTTTTTTAGGTAAAGCTTAGGTTCGTTAATGAATTCGAATCGATGCCCTTTCACAAGGTATTCTAGAACCCAATATCAATGGTTTATGATAAGCATATCTATCGTAAGACCTTTTTTATCACATATTTATTTGACTGTTCGAGCATTAGACGTGCGAGCAAATAAAGCTCTAATTTTTGGTTTAATTTTAGCTATACGAGGTGTCGTTTAATTCGTTTTAATTGTGGGAGAGACATAGTACATAATTATGATAACGATATAGTGATATAAAAAGCAAAAATTGATAAAGTTTTTTTTTTAATTAGTCGTGTTTTTGTTGGAGTCTGGTTTTTTGTTTCTTTTTAATAATTAATACAAATTAGGGGAATTAATTACAAAAATAACATTATATGATGAATAAGGCTTTAATTGTTCATTTGCATTGTGTATTTACAAAATTTTACTGTGTATTTCACCAATGAACTAGTGGTGTTGTGTAAGTGACAGGAGCGAGAGAGGCGGCGGCCCAAGGAGCGGTGTAGGTAATTGGAGATGCGGGGCTGACCAGTGGCGTCCCGGCGTAGGCAACAGAGCTGACAGGTGCTAGGAGCGGAGCGGAACGCTTCTTCAAAACGTGAACTCCGAAGTTATTTGCAATACGAGCTGCACGGTCCTGGTTAACTTCCAGAGTATCAAGCGGCCTGCCGTCTGAACCGAGTATGCTAGCGGGCTGCCCAGGAGCGAGGGAAAGCGGTCCTCTGTAGTTGTTGTCATTCCAGAACAATGGCGCGCTATAGACGAAGGGCGTAATGGGTGCGATGGGAGCGAGCACACCAGCCGAAGCCGCAGCCATAAGGCAAGACAACACCACCAGCTTCATCATTTTGTAAGTGGTCTGTGTTGGTACTTCAACTTGTGATAACTGATGCGTTTCTACATTCGCAATAGCTTTTTATATTCTCATGTAAAGATCAACCGAGAGGCGTCGCCGGAAAACATCAGTGACCATGAACAAACTACTTTTATTCAATAACTTTTGTTTCTTGACTGTAACTATCTTTATTGTTTTTTATTATAGGTAGTTTTATTCTCATAGATAGGTATGTTAATTGAAGGTAGTTAAGGGATGTCAGATTCATGTCATTTATATTGAACTAGTGGCTGTGCCCGCGGATTTGCTCAGGTGGACAATAGAATGCCATCGATTGGGCACACGCGCGAATCTTGCTCTCTTGCATCTGGTTATTTTAAAAACAAAAATGCTCATTATGAGTGTTTCTTAGAAGATAGACTAGCGCTAATTTTTTGTAGTTCTTTTTAAATTTCTATAGTTACATAGTACATTAATTTGATATTTCTCCTATGGTTTACTCAGCGTAAGCCATTTAAGCGCCCGAATTTATTTACTATAACCACTTTTTATTTATTTGAGCGGAACTCTAATTCTTTTTCCAAAATAAAAGTAGCCTAAGTTACTTCTTATAACATAATGCCGTCAAAGGCGGTCCAACCGTTTCGGAGATTACCAGGAACAAACAGACAAAATGATAAAAATTAGTTTTTTGATATAGATATCGCATATACTTTCTTATGCATTTAGTAAAAAGCTGTTATTTTGACATTACAAACAGACTCTTCAATTTTATTAATTGTATAGTTGCATAAACTATAATTATCCGGTTGAATACAAATGTAAAAATGCCGTCGGGTGTCTGATATTTTGATATTAATAGAGACATAATAATCCCAACTGTAATGATATTAGTTTGTCTATATTAACTCATCAATTACACATTAAAATACAAGGTTTATTATGTCATTAATAATACAATAACAATGTGGACTAAATTAAATTAATTCTCTTTGTTGTTCTCACTTTCCTTGCTTTTCTACAGCTTACCAGATTTTCACCCGTCACGTGCTCCCTCTTCTGCGGCAACTCAAGCTCAGGACCGTTCCCTCGGCGTGGAGCCCTTGAATCTAGCAGCCGCTCGCGTGATACAGTGACAATGCTCTGGTATTAACTAGCAACCAACATACACCATTACACTACACCCGACACTCGTGCACACCACACAGGTACATAGGTTCTGTAAGGGACATATTTTTTCCTTCCCTCCAGTTAGCTCGAATTAGCCAATTCGCGACTTATTGCAACTATGGCAACAGTCCAAGCCGATATTCAGCCACTTTGGTACCTTTGAGCATGTCGCTACGCTTTAGCAGCTGAGTGCTATAAGCGCTCGCCCCCAAGCCACAGTGAAGCTGTAAAATTCGTCTGAGGCTCTAGAGCCCCTATACATTTCTTAACGTTCATGATTACTGCTTCGCTCCTTAAGGAAATAACGTGGAGTTGTATAACCTATAAGCTTCCTCATTAAATATACTACAATATGCAAAATGAAATTGTCTTTGACTGGTAGTTCCAGAGATTAGAGACTAGATGATTAAACAAAAAAAATAATCTTTAAAGTTTTATAATAGTAAAAATACATAGATAAAAAATCATTTCTTGTTTCTTATCTCCCTCTGGTGCAGTGTAATATAATCACACTAGGATAGTACCTTCCTCTAGTAATTTAGAAATCGTAGAAAATATAATTTGAATATCCTAAATTTTTATTAATTCCCAAGGCGTCTCAAGCCTTTTTTGATGAAATTTTGTAGACGAGAATCATACGTCATTCCATAATCGCAATTTTTAAGCTATTTTCTCTAATTCAGTATTAAAACATTCATTAAATTTGTCCTTCAACTTGGGCATTTATTGTATATTAAAATGATTGAATGAAATGAATACCCACCTATGATGAATTGCGCGTCGCAAGCTAAGCGCACTTATCGTAAATATGAAGTTACATAACATACCATCATGCCTGTATCCCTGAAGTGTTAGGTAGAGGTGTACACCCACAGTTCTCCGGGTATGTTTTAGGTCTCAGATAATAGGTGGCAAGCCTATTGCAATTAATCGGGCACAAAGCCAAAATCTACTGTTAATTTCATAGAAAAACCTAATAACACTTTGCTCGACCTGGGAATAGAACCTAGGTCCTTAAGCATAGCAGTCGAGTTTAGGACCACTAGGCTAGAGGTAGTTATTAAGTTATGATCTATCAATATTAAAGCGGCAAACTCTAAATCAGGGGTTTTTTTTAAATATAAAATACACCATTTTGTAAATTGTATTCGTACGAAGCTGGGAGGATAAATATAAATAGAAATATTATATCAATGAGATTTATATCAAAGGATTGTTAATTCTTTACAGCAAGTGGTATTTAGTTTTTTTATTGTATAGATAAGTAACTGAACAGAACATACTGGATGGATGAAGAATTGGCTTCTGGTCGACCTCGTTAATTGTAAATATCAGCTTCCTAGGCCGTTGTCCTGCACCGGTTTGCAAAATAGATCTCTTTAAGCTTTAGGAACTTAACTTTCTATAAATACGACGTATCATATTGTTTGGCATCAATCGAATTCATCGGTCAACGTACACAACAATGTTCAAACTAGTGGTTGTTTGCGCGTTTTTTGCTGCGACGGCAGCTAAACCCGGCGTTCTTCTGTCGTCGGAGATTTCACCTCTCACCAGCGTCGTCTCTCCGGCAGTAACCTACTTTAATCAAGCTAGGAGCATCGTGGATCCTTCGCCTATCGTCTACACGTCACCGTGGTCATACGAACATTACATCAAGAAGCGTTCCGCACAAATACCCATTAACTACATCGCACCGGCCACCTACTTGACGACTAGCCCTCTAGCTGCAACCACATACACCAATTCCTTGTACCATGGCTATCCAGGCGTTACTCTGCCCTTGTCGACTATTCATTCGATTAAGAAGAGGTCTGCTCCTCTGGTATCTACCACATATGTTGCTCCGGCTACACCTTTCGTGCCCTCTACATATACCGCTACCGCTCCATGGGTTTCCACACCTTACCTTACAGCTACTTCTCTGATCTCCCAACCTCTTACTTATCCTAACTACCTCATAAAGAAGCGTTCGGCTTCCGAATAGATCGCATACATTGCTCCCGACTCTTTCTCACACCAGTTTACTACTCCTGTCAGCACCTTCTCTCACGTCACCTAAATGACTAAGGAGTATATTTACAATGGTACAATCAGCTAATGCAAAAAAAATTTGAAAATTGCCAACGATTCACTATTTGAAATAAATTAATAAGAACAATGTATTTTTATATAGTTTTACTTATTATCATGTAAATTTTGCCGTTCAATAAACAATTTTATCTTGTAAGTGCTTTCTCTTTTATTTATACAATAAAACAATTATGTACAACACTTATCATGTTTCTATGTCTATGGAATCGAAACTGCAACTTAATAACTAACTTTCCATTAACTAACTATCCAATAAATATAAGGTATCTATTTATACCAATATTATCAAATAATAATAATTCTTTCACCAATATAAAGCTACAGTATCAGAAAATAATACATACTATATTATAATTTGAAAAATTAATTTATTTCTCATAAAAATGTCGATAGTTTTACACAAACTATAAAAAATTGCCTACACGGGTGCGTTGGCGAGGTTTGTCGTATAAAATTAACACGGGTGAAACCGTGAGGCACAACTAGTATTTTATATAATGTTATAGTTATACAATGGTTTTTATGGGTGTAGTTATAGAATTGTGTATTTAAAGGTGACAGTAATTTAAGGGTTTCATATGTATGCATTTTATTGTAATGACAGACATGTGACCTTTTTAAAAAATAATATAAATGTCACAATGATAACTATGTGCTTATAGCTTGGCTACTTTTAGTACCTATTGGTTATTCAGCACCTACTGACCACAAACAATTGAAGGTTGTCTGAGTCAGAATGAGACAAGTTGTGCAAAACATAATTATATTTTCGTTGTACAATATAAATCTATTTTATATGAAGTAAAAAAAAATGGTACGGCTTTAATTCGATAATAGTCATACGTCACGAAATATATCAACAAAATATGATTATTTAATATGCTCAATTATTTGGTAATGCTACAAAGATTAGAACAAACGTTACTGATTACTAGTATGTATCCCTTTTTTATCGTAGCATGGCAAAGTGACTCACTTTACCTGTCGGTGAGCACAGTCTAATCCAATAACAACGGTGACAGCCGTGACATCTACAATCCATCATCAATCGTCGCTGTAATGCCGGCCTGCTCAAATATCTCTTCGCTCCAAGTTTAAAGGACTTTATGTTCTAGGAAGGAGGGAAACACACTGCCTGGGACACAGTTCTACAGCATCACAGTATGGCAAAGATAACATTTAGCACATTTATTTGTTAATGTCGTAATATTAATATTGTCGTATGATCTACGAACGTATGGATACGAGTCTTAGGATATCTTGTTTACTATCAATGGTATCAGGTACAAATTCAATTTATAAATATAATTTTTAACATGATTACATGAACACTATTGACTTTTATATTTCCATAGCAGTGAAGCTTCTCTTGGTGTCATCTTGTTTTCCTACAGCTTTTTAAGTTCAACCTCTTCAGTCGTTACATCTGTTTTTCTCCAATTTGTTGTTTCTATTGGCTTGCGGACATTATTAACTTTTTGATCTTCAGCTTTGTAAAAAGTACTTGCTTTTTCTTGGTCTTTGTATATCGAAACCGGCTTTACTAAAGCTCGAGTCAATAGTAAATTATGAAAAAATTGTACCGGTATTGGCATAAGTACACTTCCTTCTGTCAATATTGGCACTAAGATGGCTTCATGAGTAGCTTTTACTGGACCATTGTTTTTATTTATAATTGTTGTAGCAGAAATGTAAATGGAATGTGGAACTATAAATGCTGGGTTATGATGTATGTCAGTTCGTGATTGGTGGGATACGGCACTAGGAACTACAAATATAGTTAAATGAGCACGTACTGTACACATTATACACAGTATTAATAGCAAGTTAAGCATTTTGAATGCGATCATGTGATGCAATGATTTACGAGGCAGATGATTCGTAGTTTTATAGCCATGTAACGGTATTTGACATGTTGCAGGTATGCAGCAACAGGTTCAAGTTCTTGGTTAATGTTATTGAATGTGAGGTTACATCATTGCATTTGCCTCTAAGCGACGGCCAACGGTCGGATAAAGAAGCGCTCATTATAAGATATAAATCGAAAATATGCATCAAGTCAATGATGAACAGACACAACATTTATCTTACAAATAATAACGGTTAATAAAATGGGAGTTAAATATTCTCATGAAATAATGACGTAATAATATGTTGTTACTATTATTATACAATATCTGGGCGACCGAGCTGTGCTCTGTGTCACATAACCAAAAAATAGAAAAACACCTATCTAGGTAAACTTGGAATGTAAAAAATTATCTAAATGCAAAGTTTCATCTAAATCCTTGGAGCCGTTTTTGATAAACCAATTACATATATATATACAAGAATTGCTCACTTAATATAATAAGATAAGATATATCTACAGTGATTAAAATAGCATTTATATAAAAGTTATTTAAAGTACTATTTGGGTTCTTTTTAAGTTATACTCAGGGTTATTTAAGTAATTTTTGTAGTTTGTTCTGAAAATCGAATGTAATTAGACTTTAATCATAGTAATCTAGCTTTAGTGGGATTTAAAAGCATACCCTTCATAAATACACTGGTTTCTGGACAATAAACTATGAACGCGTTGTAGTCTAAGTAATAACTTAATACTTATTATTATAACTGAAATTGTAACTATTCACCGAATATCTGACAAAAGACATTTTTTGTCGCTACAATTACGTTTTATTCAATACCATTACGAATTAGATATGACTGTTTATCCCGTCACTCTGAATCATTAATAGTATAAGAAGGAAGGCGATTGGTGTCGGGACATTATTTGACTAAAACAGTTGTAACGATAAGCAATCAAAATGTTGCGTGTGTCACTATTACTCTTCTGTGTGGTTGCGTGTGGAAGTCACGCGGTTTTACCCATAGTTGTGCCAGTTGTAGATCATACGCCTCTTGCGCTTCCGCATGGCGTGCAAGGATTTCCTGGACATGGACTACTGCAACATGGTTGGTTGCCTAAGCCTGTGCATCATTTATTGAAACGTTCACCGCATTTGGTTCCATTGGATCATGGTGCTCATCTTGGCAGTCATCTTGGTGATGTTGCACCAGTAGCACAGATTACACCATTAGCTATGTCTCACCAATCCCGAGTTGATGTACACACGTCTCCTGCAGTGGTGGTAGCACCTATTGTGCCTGTAATTAAGTCAGTCGCAGTTCCTCTCCTCCATAAGTCTTTTCTAGCAGCCCCTTATCATTATGGCATAGGTCACTATGGTTATAACGTATCGCCTCACCACCATCATTAAAAATTGTTTATGTCTTGGATTTAACAAGTACAAACTGAATTTAAAGTGTCTTATAAAATAAATAAAGATATTCAATTTGTTACGTTGTTTTTCTTAACTCACTTCGCTCGCTTTTATTGAATGTAACTAATTCACTTATTAAACATTTCCTTTTATTGCTCCTTATTTTTCTGAAAATATGATCCTGACCGTTTGTTATTTTTATTGACTGCAGTCTAATGTACTTATGTACATGTCTTGACAATAACTAGTCCAAAAAATTCGTAGTAGAAGCAGAAGGGAAGGTTGTGGAACCATAATATATTGTAATTTGTATGACATACATATTTGTATGATAAAGGCGCTGTATCAACTCTGGCACGTGAATTATTAACTCAATATTCCGAGTATAACGTTTACCTAGAAACCATATTATAGACCTTTTTATGAAGTAACAAATATTAATTAAAGGTTTTCTTTATAACTTAAATACAAGCAACAAACATTAAATTCAAATACGTAATTGTGCATAAGTACCAAATATATAATACCTATATAATGTGGTTTATATATGTCCTAATATTGCAAGTGAAACTGTACTGCATTCACTAAATACATTTTGCTAGGTCAATACTGTTTCAGCATAGAAATGAGCTAATTATTAAACTTTTTTGGTAAGACATTTACTGATAATCTTGATATGTACGACGTACATGGCTAATATAAAGTTTACTTTACAAAAAAGTTTTAACCATTAAAATAATAGGTTCTATTCTTCGGTTCGTTTCGAAATAATGTATGTACAGTAATATGTATGTAATAATTTCTTACACTTTTTGTTTAAATTCGATTTTTTGGGATTATTAATAAGAGCAAGATTGGTCTTAAATTAATTATAATATTTCCAACGATTACATTGATGAAAAAAGATAAAGAAGAAAAAAATATATTGTGACATGACAATGTCTAAAATTAAAAAAAAAAAAACAATTATAACTAAAAAGGTTTCTTCCGATGCTTAAACATGCCCCCGGGCGTTGAAGGCTGCGCCTTCAACCAGGCTGTGATGAAGTAGGCAGTGGGCATATATTGTTAAACGCCCTTCTAATTACTCCACCTGACGTCTTGATGTCCGCCACACCAACTATACCGTCAGGTCCAGGATGCACTGCCACGATCCTTCCCAGTTTCCATTTTAAAGGCGGAAGATGATCTTCCTTAACGACTACCATAGTATTTAATTTCAAAGTATCCTTACAGGAGCGCCACTTCATTCGTTGCTGTAATTCAGCAATGAATTCCTTTGTCCATCTTGACCAAAAATGTTGACGTAACTGTTCGATGCGTTGAAATCTAGTTAGATGATTTTTCGAATAGTCGTGGTAGTCTTTTTGAGGCAATGATGTGAGTGGTCGCCCGATAAGAAAATGACCTGGTGTTAACGATGTGTAGTCTGCAGGGTCCGAAGAAAGCGGAGTGAGTGGCCGAGAATTTAAGATCGCTTCAATTTGCGTCAAGGTAGTGTAAAGCTCTTCGTAATTTAAATGACTGTTTCCCAGCACTCGTCGCAAATGGTACTTTGTTGACTTAACTCCCGCCTCCCAGAGACCGCCAAAATGAGGAGTATACGCCGGTATAAAGTGAAAATTAATGCTATCATTAGCAGCGCATTCGCTTATAGAGTCGCAATTGGCTTTTAAAAATTTTGAAATTTCATTGCATGCTCCAACAAATGAAGTACCATTGTCAGAGTAAATGTTACTGGGTTTACCCCGCCTAGAAATAAACCTGCGTAAGGATAATATAAAACTATTGCTCGTTAAGTCACCTACCAACTCCAAATGAATAGAATTGGTAGTAAAACATATAAAAATTGCAATATATACCTTACATAATTTGCAACCGCGACCCCGTCGATTGACACTTAGAATAGGTCCAGCGTAATCAACGCCTACGTTTTGAAATGGAAAGTCACCTGGAAGTAAACGCTCTTGTGGCAAATTCCCCATTATAGGAACAACGTTCCTGGCTCTCAATCTAGCACAACGCACACATTTATGGTAACATATTTTTGCTAATTTCCGGCCTTCTATAGGCCAATATGTTTCTTTAATGGACGCTAGTAACAAAAGGGGACCAGCATGCATCAACCTTTTGTGTTCAAAATCAAATAACAACTTTGTAAATATATGATTGGACTGTAGTAATATAGGATGCTTTTTATTATAATCAAAAATAGAATTGTCAATACGACCGCCAATACGCATTAAATTATTTTCGTCCAAAAAAACATTAAATTTTAAGAGTGGACTTCTTTTTCGGTAAAGGCTGTTTATTTAAGAGTAGTTTAAACTCGCGAAAAGATTCGTATTGACATTTCGAAATTATTACATTTAACGCGTCTTGCAATTCTCCTTCGGTTAGAAATTTTGTTGTACAGGCATTTTTCCTGCTAGACCTAATAAACCGTAAAACGTAAGCTACGGAACGTACTAGACGTAAGAAATTGGAGAATCGATTAAAATTTATAAAATTATTGTCATTGTGATTGATAAGAATAATATTCAATGAAATATCTGGTTTGGTCTCTGGTAATTTATTAATATGTTTGGGTTGAGTAGGCCATTTTGATTTATGATGCCTTAAAAATTCAGGACCAGACCACCATAAATCCAGGTTTTGTAAATTATTTATATCAACACTTCGAGATATTAAGTCTGCTGGATTTTTATCCGTTGGCACGTGTTTCCATGTTAAACCACTAGTCTTTTCCAAAATATCACTAACGCGATTACGAACAAAGGGCTGTAGTTTAGAAGGCAACATCTGCAACCATCCTAGCACTATAGTCGAGTCGGTCCAAAAGTAAACCTGATCTATTTTAGCTCGTAGTGAATTGATGACCTTCTCATACAAACGGGCACCAGTCAAGGCACCACACAGCTCTAATCTTGGTATTGTCGTAGGTTTAATTGGCGCTACACGGCTTTTAGCTATTAACAAACGAACCAAAACCTCATCCATGGCGTTAGTGCTTCGTACATAAACACACGAACCGTACGCTCGCTCAGACGCATCAGTAAAAATATGTAGTTCTAATCTGTTGTATGTGTTACTTACAACTATTCGCGGTATATGAATATTATTCAAAAGAGGTAAATTTTTAACAATGTTACTTCATTGTTTAATGATATCAGGTAATAACTGATCATCCCAAGATAATTTATGCAACCACAGATTCTGTATTAGCATTTTCATAGTGATTACACAAGGTGAAAGTGAAAGCATGTATTTTTAACGAAATGGTCTTTACACAGCTTTTCTTCTGGTGAATAATGTGATACCCTAGTACTAACTTCTTCCAATTGCCAAAATCGCGTTAAATTATCGCGAATGTCATTAATATCATCAGTAGTATTAGAATTAGCTAAATTACAATTTAGACTTGATGTCATCCTACTGACAATGACTGGACCAGATACAATCCATCCAAACTTGGTTTCGCAAAGCACAGGTTTCCCAATGCCTAACTTTATTAATTGCGAACCTAAAATATCCACAATAAATCTGCGCCTATTAAAATATCCACATCAGCAGGCTTATAAAAAGTAGGATCGGCTAAACAGATATTTGATGGGATGTTTAGATTGGATATGTTTATGTCATGATTCGGTACAGAATTTGTAATTTTTGGCAACAAGAAACAATTAAGGTATGAAGTAAAATTATTGTCTAAAGATTTCATGCTTACGTAGCATGATTGTTTTACATGAGCAGTAGCATTATTTATACCCACGATTGAACTAACCACTCGTCTAGTCTCTAAGTTTAGTTTTTGGCATAAACTTTCTGTCATAAAACTCGCAGTACTTCCGCTGTCTAACACGGCACGAATAATGTGTTCGTGATTATTATAATCGTGTACCTTAATTAATGCGGTTGATAACAAAATATCAGTCTGTACATTCTTATGAGATGATGAAAAATTTACTGCTGATAAAGCAACATCCTCATTTACGACTGTACCAATGGACGAAGACGAAGGCTGAGGTATATTTGTTGTAATACCATTATTATATTTATGACGTTTATTAATGTTTATTTTATGCCCATCTATATGAATAAGCGTATTATGTTTTCGTTTGCATATTTTGCAGCCTGAGAATTTGCAGTGGTTGGCAAAATGACCCGACTTTAAACAATTAAAACAAACTTTAAAAGTCGGCAATAACTTTAAACGGTTTTCAGAACTTAAAGCAAGAAATTGTGAGCAATTAATTAATGTATGATTCCCGTCACACTTAGGACAACTTTGAAAAGGTAAATCCATACTATTATTTGGATTTTGTAATGAAACCATTGCCTTTATTTTCGTATTAAACTTTAGTGTTGCAGTTGATCGGCTGTTATGAGACATTTCTAAAGTTTCAATTAAATCAGCACGGTTACGCATGAATTCAAAGAAGTCATCGAGTTTTACCGAAGAATCGGTTTTCAAATTACCTTTAAACTGTTCCCAATGATAATAGGTTTTGTGGTCTAATTTTTGTGTGATAATATAAATTAAGAGGGTGTCCCAATGTTTAATCGGTTCCCCTAAAGATTCTAAAGATTTCAAATTTTTATTAATTTCATCAACAAAACGTTTTAGAATTATAGAAGACTCTTTTGTAATAGTTTCAAGATTGAATAAAGAACAAATGTGATTTTGAATTAATAGACGTTTGTTGTTGAATCTGTCACACAAAAGGTTCCATGCCACGTGATAATTTTTTGCAGAAAACTCGATCGATTGTATGACGATCGCAGCTGAGCCCTGTAAAGATGCTCGAAGATAATGAAATTTATTTATATCATCAATGTCATCGTTGGAATTGATAAGACTGTTGAAAGTATCATGAAACTCTAACCATTTATCGTAAGAACCATTGAAGTTCGGCAATTGTATTGTAGGCAACTTAACGAGCTTACGATTACCACTAACACAAGTAGTAACATCATTATTATCAGGTGTCCTATTATTTTCGTTAAAATCATCTAAAAGACCCTGTGCTCTTGCCGACAATGCATAATACTTTGAATCAAATGCTGTCCGTTCAGCATATTGCACGTCGACATTTTCAACAATACATTCTAAACGTAATTGTACTTCATCATAATGGTCATACAATGAAAGAATCTTACCAAAACGTAATTGTAACTCCCTTGCATCTGCAGGTGTAAGAGGCTTCTCACTCACCAAATCTAAATAATTTGAAAAGGCCGTTAAACGCCCTTTGTAACTGCCTCTTTTTCTAATTAATTCTGTTTCTTCAATCATTTTGGAAGATGAGTTGTCCTTCGACATCATTGCTTCTTAATGCATCCGTTGTAATATCAATTGATTTAGCTGGTTGTTTCATTCGGTTCGATTAGGACCATGTTTAAATTCGTTTTTTTGGGATTATTAATAAGAGCAAGATTAGTCTTAAATTAATTATAATATTTCCAACGATTACATTGATGAAAAAAGATAAAGAAGAAAAAAATATATTGTGACATGACAATGTCTAAAATTAAAAAAAAAAAATGAATTATAACTTAAAAAGGTTTCTTCCGATGCTTAAACACTTTTGTTCAACAGAAAATTCTATCCTTGAGATAATTCTCAATGAACCCAACTATGAGTAACTCATTTTAATTTAGTATATCTTCTTTAAAGGATCTTTATAGAAAAATAAAAATTAACTTCTAAAATTATTAACAAATTTCTTATTTTGTAAGCACTATCGTAAGCGCTTTTGTAATGTATGTTTTTTTATAAAAACTCAAGTATGATATAAACTTGCTATCTGTTGTCATTGAGGCAATTTTATTTTATTAATGTAAACTTACAATTTTATAATAATTTTGTAAGTAATAAAAAAAATTACAAGGTTTCTGACGTGTATTTGGAACCCACAGTTCTTAAATATGGTAATAACTTCTGGAAATAGAAATTATTTATTTCTTAATTGTAGGTTGCGACGAATACATCATATATGATTGGTTTGTTCTGTTTTGAAAATAATAACATAGTAGGATATTAAAATAAATATTCGAAATAAAACCTTTAAAAAATCATTTATTCGGCAGTGTATTTTTTATACAAAGAATAAAGTTTGAACGATTTGAAGTTTCCCAGTTCAGTGTTTTATATTATTTACCAGGGGTGAACGCTGAGAGCTTTAGGGTACACAGAGTAGAAAAGAGGAGAGATAACAGGAGAAGAGTAGGTGGAGACGTAGGGACTGGTAACAACGGGGGTAGAGTAATCCAAGGGAGAAATGACCGATGTGTATGTAATGGGAGCGGTGACAGAACGCTTGCGGAGATGGTGAACGCCGGACAACGCCTTAGCTTGGTAGTGGGCAGCGCGGGCGGCGACAACTTCAGGTGTGTCCAGGGGTACGCCACTGTGTGCATCCAAGACAACAGCGGGCGAGTTCGGGGCCTGAGAAAGCGTCGTTACAGCAGGATACAGAGTAGGTACGTATGTACTGTAGACAGTAGGGCCGACATACGGTGATCCATGGACCACGCTAGTGCTGTACTGAGACAGAGAACTGACTCCGGGTACAACCGCACTGTATGCTACAGGAGCTACTACGCTAGGCTTGGCTGCAGCCATGGCCACAAAAGAGAACAACACCACCAGCTTGTACATTGTGGTCTGTGTTGTGTGAGCTGATTGATGAAACCGAAGTAACTGATGTCTAATGCGCCGTGATGGATGCTTATATACCTCTCGAACATGGAATAATTGTTAACAAACTTAATATTGCTGACTAACCTTCAATTTACTATCTATGCTTTAATACTTAAAGGTCGTATAATGCTGAATATTTTTGTCATAAAGCTTCCGCAATAGATTTTTTGCATAATTAAAATATAAATAATATGGTAATGATTTATGAGAACTATGCTGGAATATACTTTTAAGTTGTATTTGCTTTTTCAATCTAATCTATTGTTTAGTCGCAGTCTTTTTACAATTTGCAATGTACATAACGGAGCACTGGCACTTTTTTCACAGAAATGTTTCGTTTCTTCAAAGTTTGTTGTTTCAACAAACATATTTGGTAATTTATGAATATTTTGAATTTAAATGTCCTCGTAACAATAATTTTGAAGCTAAACTCAAATTTTTTTAACAGTAATTTTTATCCTTTTAAAAAAATATAAAGCGAGATTTTATATTAACAAATTAAAGAGTGATAGGTATAACTTTTTATATTTCAATAAAATTGGATTAGGAAATGGTATTTATTAAATTATTAATACTGGCTGCTAAATGACTAGATGTTAATGAAGTCTCAGACGGCTTTGACAACTTCAGCGTGACAAATTGAGAGCCCGCGCACGTACACTTATATACTCGTATCTATTCCTGAATCCTAAATTTTCTTCCTTCGTCCAAGCCGACCGGCAGAGGTAGGTAGGTCCTGTAGTCAAACCGCATTAGAACGATTAAGAGTGGAAAAAATGTAAAATGAATTAAGAAACTCGACTTTTATATAACATAACACTTTTTATTGTCGATTCTACGAGTACTGATTGCGAACAAAGTTAATAACGTACGGTACTTAAAATTACTGTTTATTCGGAAATTCTTTCCGCTGTAGATTAAAAATTAGGTGTATACAATTTCAACATCGGTCTTTTAACCGTACTTCGCACTTTGTGAATGTCTGTAATTCTTGAGATGCAGCGTGGTACTCACGGTTAGCAGTCATCTTGCCCCACACTCCGTGAATGTTTCTGATTCAACCGTCTGTCTGGAAATTTGTCAAAATGTTTTCTGTTGTTGATTCTAAATCCTCCCATTGTATACTTTCTCAGAATATGATTATATTATATGATTTCAATTATTTTTTATTCTTCTATTCTGTATTGTTATAGGTAGTATAGAAGAAGATTTATAAAATAAAATAAAATATTTTAAACGATACAATTAGATATTCGCAAAATCATAGAGGAACATTTTTCAACGACAATCAGATATCCACAAAGTCACTTAGATATCAGTCAAATTGTAGTGGCACATTGTTCCGACAATTAGATATCCAAACATATGACAGTGGTACCTACATTGTTTCAGCGACAATAGGGTATCTGCCAAATCACACTGGCACATTGCTCTGATAATTAGATATTACAGTTGCCACTGTGATATCTAATTACTAATTAGACAATCAGATAACAGACGACAATTAGATATCTGGCAAATCATAGTGGCACATATCACGACAATTAGATATCTAAATTTCATGTTCACAATGGTTTTGGTAAGATTACAATGAATAATCCATTTATCGTTGGCCATACGACAGAACAAAGGATTCACAGAGTGATCGACTCGTGCTTAAGGGCAGTTATGGAAAGATGTTTTGGACTATTTATACATGTATATGTCACCACTACCACCACTATGTATACCACTAGTGTGATATTATAGCCTAAAGACGGGGTAAAGGATGCACATGGTGGTCGGCTCGTGTTTAAGGAAGGATATTTTTGAATCATATTGGATAGCAAGAATCAGAACCGCAGCTCTGCATTGTCAGTTTTAAGACCTGGTTAGACCCTTGCAACTTTGACCGATAACATCGTAATAATACTTGCGTTCGTGACTAAGACCGATCCCAGAGAGGTTACGTCTAAACAGTCGACAAACAACATATTTAAACTGAAAATTATATGTTTTGCAGATAACAAAACCGGCACAGAGTCTGATAGTGATTCATCGTTACGTTAAATAGTGTAAATTATCAATAAACAAACTAGTTACTTTAAATAGCGTAAGCAGTCAAGAAACAACATGTTTAAAGGGAAAAATAAGTGTTTTGGACATAGTAAAAACCTTCACAAAGTCTGATAATGACTCATTATCTGGATTCTGATAGTCTATGAAGTCGATATACACACTAAACTTCTATACCCATCGGGTTTCGAGTGGAATATTTCAATTGAAAACTGCTCACAAAATTGAGCCTCCCATCAGTGACAATTACAAACTAATCACTACACTACACACTTTTAACAGAGATAAATGCAATTCTGCTCCGAATCCCAGTTCTGATGTGGGAGAACGGGAGGTAGAATTCAAAAGTGCAAAGTTAATACTTGTAAATAATTCTGGCCATAGAAACAACATAGCTACGATAATAAATAATATCTTAATCATCATCTTCTTACCCGTATCCTACTTAAGTAAGATCGGCACAACATATTTTCTTTTTCCACTCTATCAAATATCATCTCAGTATTCACACCTTTTATACGCATATTATTCTTCACACAATCCATCCATACCTTCTTCGGTCTCCCTCTACTCCTATATCCATTAATTCTAATAATTATCTTAATATCACCTGATAACTAGTGTAGACAATTCAGAGCACTTTCGTGCGGTGTCCGCGACTGGACTACTTTTGATCGGCCGAGAGTCCCTAATACCGTGTTTATCCCACGGTTTGCTTGCCAAAATGGCTTGTCATTGGTGGGAGATCGCACTAGTCAATTATACAAATGTACCGAAAGTCAATGTATAAACCATAAAAATTTAAAATAATCTCCCACGTATAAACCACGAGTTAGGAATCGAACCTAACGTAAGTTTATTTTAATGCTTAGGTTCGATACCCGACCCGTGTATCTTTTTTTTTAATTAATGAGCCATACTTATGTTTATTATTAACAAAATTTAAATATAACATATTTTCTTACAAAATTAATTAACTGGCGTGCCGTTAGTCGAGTTTGTAATAAATTTTATACAAAATCAAAATTATTTGGGGATATTAATTATGGATAGCAACGATCCTAAAATTATCGTCATTGTTTGTCAATTGTTATTTCAAATTATTATGATTCTCTTTGAACTAACTTTTCACTTTGATATAAGCTTTACGAAATATGCTACCTATTTTAACGTCTGCTCTTATGAGGTTTCGAATACTTGTTGCCTTGAGGAATACGGGTTGTATGGATTAAAAAACAAATTCATTGAATAAATGATGAAATAATATACATTACTAGCTGGTACCCGCGACTTCCTCTGCGTATTATTGGATATACACAGATAGATCTCGGAACGAGACAAACCAAAAGAAAGTCATAGATGGGTTTGCCACTATGTGTATGGTGGACGCGATCCCTACCACCCCGCTATTTTACTGTATATGCACCGACTAATTTCGGAACACGACAAACGAAAAGAAAATCATACATGGGTTTATCATTGTTTGTATGGTATTGTCATTATATTCCAATATGAATCCAACACATTACCGTCCAATAAAACTTACAACCATACAAACAACAAACATACCAACTTTACATTTATTATATTTGTAGGTCATAGACTATCTGTCTGCCAAATTTCATTCAAATCCGTTCAACCGTTTCGGAGATTACCCAAAACAAACAGACGACAATTAAAAAAATGGTTTTTCGTTATAAGTACTGTATATACTTTCATACGCATTTAGTGAAAATCTGTTATTTTGACATTACAAACAGACCTCAAATTTTATTTATTTGTATAGATTATTAAAAAGTTTCTAGGTGATAAAAACTTGTCTTTTGAATTTTGACGTAAACACGCATATCACTCTGTTTATTATGAAATGAAGGTGATTATATTTATTTTTGGGTTCCGTAACTCACAATGAAAAAAAACTGAATCCTTATAGAATCACTTTGTTGTCCGTCTTTCTGGCTGGTTGCCTGTCCGTGTGTCAAGACACTTTCTATCGTAAACGATTTGAGATACAAAGTTGAAACTATTATCATACATAACTAAATACTATAAATAAATACTCAGGCTTACGGCCTCATGTTGCTGTAAAAAAAATTCTAGATTAACGCATTAAAATCAAGTTTCTAGGTTAATACAACAATAAAAAATACAGCCAATTCAATCCCTTCATAAAAAAAGTCTAAAAGTCTCACTCAGTAACCGATTATCAAAATCTACAGGATACTTCATAGGTAAATATAATTTTGAAAGCCTTCCTACAAGTTATGCATAAGTACCTCGCTACTTGTCCGATAATTTTAAAACATACCAGTTCCGTATATTAAAAAAAAAGTACAAGTTAGGTACTTACTCCAGCTCAGTTGACTTTTTAATAGTTGTCACAAATGTCAGACCGAGCGTTGAAATTGTGCTTCTATGTAATTATAATATTTTGTTTTATGTTATCGTATGTATGTATGTATATATACCTACCTACGTTAGCTACAGTAGCAACTGCTCAATGTAATTCTAGCTTTTTAAAATAACTAATTTTATTTATAAATACCATTATTACTATTAAATTATTATTAATAATTTAGATTATGTAAATTTACATCTCGTTGTTCGGATTTTTAAATAATGTAGATTAATGAATCTGCAGTTCTACTGTACAGTTTTTCTCCCAAATTTCCCGATAGGTTCACTTTATGAACGATACTGAGCACGAATATGCCATTTTTTTCGTCTGTCTGTTTGAAGGTCCAGATTTAACTCAAAAACGGCTGACCGATCCTTATGAAACTTTGTACACGGGATGCTTATGTCACTGGTGGTCAATTGATAAAAGAATTTTCAATATTACTTTTAGAGAAATTGAAAAAAAAAAAATTTCTAAAAAAAGTAATATTTGTTAATTCTTACCGATTTTGATGAAATTTTGTACACGGAAAGTATAATATGTAATTTTAAAATTAATAGACTATATAATGAACTATCAATAATATGAGTTAAAATAAAATTACGGGATTTAAATAATTAGGTATTGCTTAGTTCAAATTTGTGCGGAGCCGAAGACACCGCTAGTAAAATTAAAAATGAAAAAAACACTACAATATATATTATTTATACATTGTTTTATTTGAACTAATGGATAGAAATCAGTCGTTCATGATTTTTAATCGAAGAAAACAATTTTTGTGGCGCTGTTTACCAGGCGTGAAGGCTGTAGGTCTTGACAATGGTGGGACTTCCAATTTTAATAGGATTAGTGTAGACCAGAGGAGAGGCGCCGTAGGTGTAGATTAAGGGAGCAGAAGCATAAGTCAGTTTTGGTGCTGAGCGCTTTTTTAACACATGAGCTTTGGTTTGAATTGTAGCAGCTCGTGCTAGAACTATTTCCGGTGCAGCTTCGATGGTTGCAGGCACGAAAGCGGCACTTTTGATCAGAACTGGAGCAGAGATGGCTGGGCCTAAAGTCTTCAGAAAGGCGGGTCCAACTGCTGCGGTTGTAATGGCAGGAGTAATAAAATCCGTATTGAAAAGAGAAGGTGATACCGCGGCGGTTGCAATCGGTGTGCTGTACGCTAGGGGACCCGAGGCGACAACAGTCTTAGCGATAGCAGGAGTGGTCTTGATGTCAATACGGGATTGGCTTGACACTGCGGCAGAAGCAGCGATGGCGGGAGTGGCAACAAGTGTCGGCTCGGCGATAACTGTTCGGGTAGCTACAGGTGCAAACGCGGCAGTCTCTACGATCGCTGGAGACGACTTAATATCTAGGCGAGCTTGATGGGATACCGCAGCTGCACCGCTGGTGACTAGCGGCGTCGAGTAAGCTACAATACCAGAGTCGATGAGTTGCGAAGGCTTAGCTACGACCAACGCCACCACGGATAATAACACCACCAGCGAGTTCATCGTGGTCTGTGTTAGTTCAATGAACGACGGATGCACAGGAATATCTGATCTGTTTTCTTACTACCGTATGTTTTTATACTAGTCACATTACATCTGAAATGAAAGTCAAGTTCGACGAGTATTTATTCATCCTACAAATAAGTAATCAAAAGGCTGGTTTGATTTTAAGCATGTTTATTGTATTTACGTGCGTACCTATGAGTCGAAATACTTCTGTGACATTTGTGAAAACTTTAGTAAAATATAAATTACTTATTGTTTACCGTTGTTACTCGAAACAGAGCATTTTATTCATCGATAACAGCGTATAAAACACTCTTTTACTCACAGGAGAATATAACTTTTATCACGAATTATATAAATTATGTACAAAAAACTCTTGAAATAAAAATCAGTGATGGGTTTATTACTATGTTTATAGTGGTCGTGATCTATTTCTTTCTTTTTTCCTTTCTTTATTTCCACCCTTTCTTTCTTTCATTCTCTTTCTTTATAACCCGTTTTATTACCGCATTTACACCGTATGATCCCTAAGCGCGACAAACTAAAAGAAAATCAGTAATAGGTTTATCACTATGTGTATGATGGTTTGCGATCTTACCACCGCGCTTTATTACTCTATGTTATATCTATCTTCTCTCTCAATTTCACAATTTCACTCTCAATTAATAACCGCCTAAAAAGTTTTTTCGCAGTAATAACTAATAGTAAATAAATAACTCGTGATTTTTTTTATCTCGATCCTGGTATCACTCTCTCCGCTTATATATATATATATATATATATAATATATAAGTATTATATATATACAATTAATAAAATTGTAGTGTCTATTTGTAGTGTCAAAATACCAGTTTTTTTACTAAATGCATACGAAAGTATTTACGATACCTATAACAAAACCCCAATTTTTAAATTTTTTGTCTATCAGTCTGTCTGTCTGTCTGTTTGTTCCGGGTAATCTCCGAAACGTTTGGACCGATTTTGACGGGACTTTCACTGCGGAAAGCTGATGTTATAAGGAGTAACTTTTATTTTAGAAAAAGAATTACAGTTCCGTGCAAATATAAAACACCTGGTCATGGTGAATCAATTCGGGCGCTTAAATGGCTGACGCTGAGTAAACCATAAGAGATATAGCAAATTGGTGTAGTAAATAATTGTGACATTAAAAGACCTACAAAAAAGCCAGTGAGAGTATATATCTATCTTTTAAGGAACACCTACAATAAGCATTTTTGTCTTTAAAATAGCCGGGAGCGTGGAAACAAGATACGCGCGGGTATTCTGTAGTACACGTGAGTGAAGCCGCGGGCACAGCTAGTCTATAATAAAGAGGAAAAGTTTTTTGATTGTTTGTTTAAAAACCCTAATCTCTGGAACTAGTAATCGGATCCGCAAAATTCTTTTTGTATAAGATAGCCAAATTCCTGAGGAATAGTATAGGCTTATACCCCTCAGCTAGCCTAAATTTTTTTTTTTTTTTAAGCAAGTCGGAAGTCAGAGCGCTCACGTACTTCTTTATCCGCGTGCGCTGGCGTAATGGTTAATGATACGTAAACACAACGTTCTCCAAAAATATTGGTCCTTGGTATATGTAAAAAAAAGCGATAGCATATTATGCCTATTTCTTAAACATAAGCCACAATACGCTATTTTGTGACAAAAATGTATTGAAAATTAAAAAGTGATTTATGAGCATTATTATTAGGCATAGCATATTAATCTATACAAACGAAAGTTCCTTCATCGTTAAGATAATTTCATGAAGATAAACTTTGTCCCATATAGCATGTTATTTGGACGCATAGTTTAAGAGATGATTGAAAATTAAAATAATTAAACACTCGGCTCACTAGAACAGGGTGCGTTGAAAACCAGTATATTCTATATCACAAGAAAATGGTACAGTGATTTCTTTTAAATTATACGCGGATGAAATCTATACATATAAAATGCTTTGTCCTGAATGACTGACGGATCAATGCACAGCCTAAATCGCTGATCGTAGAGACCTGAAACTTGGAAAGTGTGTTCTTTGTATGGCGTAGGCATCCGATTAGAAAGAATTTTCCGAAATTCTACCCCTATTGGGGTAAAAAAGGGGGGCAAAGTTTGTATGGGATAACGTGATTCCTTGGTCCAATCTACTTCAAATTTTCCACAAACCTTTTTTGACCGAATCGATGGAAGACGTGTTTCGTATTTTATTGAAATTCATCCCCTAATGGGGTTAAATAGGGGTAGACAGTTATTTTGGCGGTGATTTGCTTCGAAGTTGATATCAATACTCCGTAGTGCTTTTGATTTAAATTACATTTTATTTTGACACATGTTTGAAAACTCAATCCGATATTATTCAAAAAAGGTTAAAATCAGTTAAAAACATAAGCAAAATACTCTTTAAAATTGGAATGTCTCGAAAGTCACTGTACTATATTAGTACCTCATTTGAAGGTTTCTAAGCTTAAAGAGGTTATGCACTTTTAGAACACGGCTTCATAGGGACGTAGAGTTCGAAATTTGAAATGGTAAGGTCTAGAACATTTTGGTTATAATCTATACGAATCATTCCATATAAAAAAACATGTAAATTTTTTACTAATACTAATAATATAATAAAGCGGAAAAGTGTTTTGTTTGTTTGTTTAAACACGCTAATATCTAGAACTACCAGTCGGATTCGAAAAATTCTTTTTTATATGATAGCCAGACACGAGGAATAGTATAGGTTATTTATAACATTAGGCTACAGTTTTTAGCTAGTCCTAAATATTGATATTTGTTTCGCAAGACGGAAGTCGAAATATTGGCCATTAGTATATATAAAAAATTCAGCGATATCATATATCGATCTCTTATACATGAGCCACAATAAGGTATATTGCCATTGTTTTTTAAAGATTAAAAATTAATTTATGAGCATTATTTTTAAGCATGGCATATTGATTAATAAAGACAATTCATAAAGACAATTTATAACGAAGACAAACTTCATATTTTACAGCATGTAATTTGGACGCACAGTTTGAGAGATAATACAAAATTAAAATAATTCAACACTCTGCTCGGGTCTATGTCTATAGTTATAATATAATATTATGTAGTTAGCGGCGCGAACGAGCCGTGCTATGCCACGATGTGACCATCTGATCTGGCAGACCGAAAAAAATATTGTGTTTAATGAAGTATTATAAATCATCAATCAGTGATTTCTTCTAAATTATATGCAGGTGAAACCGCGGGGCACAGCTAGTAATGCCATAAAATGCAAAAAAAAACAAATCAAATCTGGCGGGTTGTTCCAGAGTTAAGCGCGTTCAAACAAAAAATCTCTTTATAATTTTAGTATCTAGAAATATTTTATTTCAGTTATGTGGTTCAATCAAATGGCCACAAGTGAGATAACCTCTCATAACATTAGATATTACTGTAATTAAAGAAAGTAAGTGTCTATAATATTTTAGGACATTTATATTAGATTCTAAGAATACATCTGTTTCCAGATGAAAATAACTTTTTGATATAGATAGATGGAAATTTAGTAATTATTATTTATCTAAATAAAATGATTGAGGTGTCCGGAGAAATTACTGGATAGATTTTGTTCTTTTATGTTTTACTTCTTGGACACTTCCTTCTACAAAAAATAATACCCGGATGTCTTCATTTAATAAGAAGTTATTTTTTAAGTACTTACGATTTTTATAAGCATTATGCGTTCTTCTATCGTTTACGCGAACGAAGACGCGGGCACAGCTAGTTTATAGGATAAAAGCATATCTCCTGCCTGTAGTTTGCTGTACTAATACTACGCATAAACATCTACACTCTATACAAAACATTGTTTCGGTACACATTTTTGTTCATCAAGCTTTGTTTTATGTTGACGTCAACAATGTTTTTGCTTACAATGCCGAACACAAAATTTCTAAACATTTCTTCCCGCGCGGTTTAAGGGGAGGAGAATTCAATCATTTGTCAACAACTCTCGAAATCGTCGCATGACTCGAAGTTTTTGATGATGTATATTATATATTTTATGTTTAATAAGAAAAAGACCTGCGGCTTGGGATGCTCAATCGCCGGAATAAAAAATTAAGCAGAACCGACATGCCAACATAGACGAAGTGGTCTTACTCGAATTCTGTTTTTTTCCTCGCCAATAAATTTACAATTTCAAAAACTAAATGAACCTTTTTTACATCTGAAGCCATTTTTGACATTTTATTTTATGGCACAAGTTATAGCAGATGTTTTATTCCGGATGTACATCATTGCAAAAGCTATGAAGTAGGAGACGATATTATGTGTATATAAACAAAATTTGTTTTAAATAGTATGTACGGCAAAACACGCGCAGGAGACACGTCTTTTCGCCGTAGTTATTGTTGTTTGGTAATCTTATTTTTACTCATATTTTTGATAATTCTTATAGACTAGCAAATAAGGAATGACAGATACTTCGTGTAATCAAAATTTCATCCAAATTGGTTGATAATAGATACCTTTTGTACGATAATAGTAGTATTGAAATTTTTTATAACTATCATTAATTTGATGAGTATATATATAGGCCAGAAAATTTTTAATATTACTTTTCAAAAACTTAAAATAAATCAAAAATTAAGTTTTACTAATTATTAACTGATTTTTATGAAATTTTTTAAACGGGAAGTATTTGTAATTTCTTATTTGATAGGTTGTGAGTTAATGAGTAAAAATAAAACAAAAAAAAATTTACTGCTTAATAACCATGTGATAAGCCGCGGGGCAAGTTTAGTTGTTTATAATGATCCATTTTACATCAATAGTAGAGATTTTCTCATCAAATAAGTTAACAAGAAAATACAGCAGAAAATGAATAAAAATTTAAAATGTAATGAAATGAAACATCGCATGCGGTTTACAGTGAACTAATTTAAATCGTAGTTAATTTTTTTCACTGTTGGCATATAAAACGAAATGTTAAGGTTGGAATAACCTTGGACACACTTTTATATAGCTTTGCAAACTAGTTGGGCATATAAGGTCTACCTTTGTTTATATTCAGAGGTGTAACAATATAAAAAACTGTGAAATAATTGTCGATAATATTTTGGAAGGAGTTTATTTTCAGACTAAGCATGCCAATTTTAGTTCATTTAAACGAATATTTTATAGGGTCAAAGCAGCAATAATTGAAAGGGGTCATATTATTGAAATTCTATCTTAGTTATACATTTATTTAAATAATTTGTATTTTATCAATAATGAAAACTATTTTTGAAAAATCTTTATAAATCACAGAAAGAAAACGAATTGATTTTAGATATAAATAAAACATATTCACAAAACAAAGTACTCTAGTCTATTAAGCCTCAGTTTTATTATTTATTCTAGTAAGAAAAGCTTTGAAAAAAAAATTGTTTTTACACACCCGAAATATTTTTGAAATACGTATCCAACAGCACCCTACATCATGGGATAGACGAGATAAAAAATATCTTCACAAGTACATCTTTCAAAGTAGGGGAGGTACACCAAAAAATTTTTTAAATCATTTTATTTTACAGCTTTGTCGGCGTGATTTACATCATTTTTTTATTATTACATACATCTTTCTAGTACTAAGAATCTCTAAGCTAACCCGCGGAGTCTAGACGGATGGAATTATTCGAGCACCATGAGTTTTTAAGCACAAGAAAAAATGACGTATGTTTATTAATATAAGTACTTATAACTTGACCACAAAATAAAATAGCGATAGCATCAAAGTAGCTATTGATAATGTCAAGAAGATTTCATATTAATATAATAGCGTAGCACAGTGCTTTAAAGTTCAAAAGATCCTAAAACAATCTGTCTAGATAGCAGTGGCTTTTGATTTAAAATATTTTAGCAGCATTTAACGTAATAATGATAAAGAGAATTACGTAAAATTAAAAGCGATTTCGTTTCTAGAATGTACGTATACTACACAAAGAAATATGATTTAAATTTGTCTTAAACAGTACATTTTTGTACGTAAATGTCATTTGTCAACATTATGAAGTTACGCATGAGGTGAGGTGTCATGCGGAATCCGGAGGTCCTTGCACAGCAACTGCCATATCTACACTACACCTCAAGTTTGCGAACAAATAATATTTATCAAACTGGTTCTCTACGATAAGTTCTAGGAAAAATGATTAAGGCGCCCTTTTTAACATCAACTATTTATTAACATACTTCAGTTTCCTGTATGAACGGGTATTATTCCATCAGAGCCCATATAAATAAATTTTTTACAAAAAGATTTTAATTTTTTGTAATAATTTTTTTCCATTGAATATACTATATTAGGTTTTATATAAGCCGATTCTATAAATGTAGATATAAATAAGACAATATTTTTAAAATTCATACTTAATTTATTTTTTTGTAGGACTAATGTGGCAAAAAGTCTTCGGTCATTACGGTAAGCGGTTACCGTAGCCTATGGCTTCTTGTAATACCATAAGTATCATAAGCGCGTTGTCCACCTTGAACCCCAGGGAACTCTGGAGTCCCTAATCACCACAGGAATACAATAAAAAAATTCCAAAGACGTTTCTCTGTGCTCTATCTCTTTCAAAACGATTTTATTCTTTTGTATTGTTTTCCAAACGCAATAAGAATTTCAAAATCAATGTTACGATATATAACACTTATTTAACAATCAGTTTTATATAAATCTCCGCTATGTTTCTCTTTTACTTTTACCCACACGCCTTGTTGGTTCACTCAATAGATAAACTACTTAAATAATTGTAGGCAAACTTTTGTATTATTCACGTATTGCTATAATTAAAATGTTTAGTATTTAGTTATGGTAATCTGGATTTATATCATAAATAATAATAATATCAGCTTGTAAATTTCCCATTGTTGGGTAAAGATCTCTTCCCAAGAGAAGGTGTGGGTTTAATCACCACGCCATCGCCAGCCCACATCGTATTGGCGATTTCAAACACCGATGTTTTCAATTCAACAATTTCAATGAATTAATGTACGCGAATTACGGAAAATTCATTGTTACATGCCAGAATTCAAACGTGCACAGTTTGAATGGATATTCTGCTGGTCTAAACCACTCAACCACGACGACTTTGATTTATATGTAATACTTTAAAGGAAATAATAAAACCAAAATTAAATTTATTGCTATTTATTATAACTCAAACTCAATGGCACAACTTTTTGACTCGTTCGAGCTAGAGTTTTGCTCCAATCTATCATTCCTAATTTATTTATAACTAAATTTAAATAAACATAAGTTAAATTAACTGTTGCATTTTCCGGAACTAAGCTTAGATGTTATAAAGCTTAGGTGTTGAGCCATGATGTTGAAAATTGCTTGGTGGGCGCTCACCAAGCATGCGCGTAGGCAGGAGCGGCAACAATAGGTGCGTGGGCGGCAACATAATGTGCTGGCGCAGCTACCACGGCGGCAGGAGATGCAATCTCAAAATAATAATTTGTTAAACTTAGATATGAAACACAAGTACTTTTTTATTATTCTTTACAGGTTTAGTGTTTGGTTACAATTTCACATGATGTTAAGTGACAATGTGGCCCAAGACGGTAACACGTACACGGTGCACGGCTTACCTAGTGGGAGAATTGGCTCTCAAATGCAGCTGCCGGAACACACCTATATGTAGATGCCTCGCAATAGATTTTAAATTGAGGATGGTACCTAGGCAGGCGGACATTAGATAATACCCTATCACTATGCTATGCTATGGTTTCATCACGATGTTTCCCTTCACCGAAAGCTCAGGCTCATTTCAGGGACTCGAACTCAGTTCGATCAACACGATGTGGTATTGTACTTGATTTATAAAGTAAGGTATGCCCTCATTATCCAAGCTCTCTCTTGGACCGTGGAATAGTAATGCTGAGTGCTATCTACCTGTCTATCTCGCTGTCCGTCTCCCCAATCGCCAATCGCCAATTCAGAAGTGGGACAGGACTGTCGCCTTAAACGTTACCTGCGTACTACAGTTTGTACTGTAACTTCGGCAGTGGGTACACATAAATGAAACTAGCCCTTTTTATTTAAATCCTGAGTATCAAAGATAATTTTGGTCCATGTTAAATGAATAAAGTAATTTTTTTCATAATACCTTTACTGTGTTTGCGTATGAGGTGGCGAAAGGTACAGCGGTTTTCACGACGCCTGTACTGACTAATGGAGCACTGACGATGCTATGGCCCCAGGGGGCTGCTGCCAAGGGAGCAGCATAGGATGCTGCCAGAGGGGCGCCAATGAACCCAGGAGCGGCAGCGGCAAAAGCCAAGAGAGCGGTAAATATGGCCTATATTAATCAAATGAAGGTATATTGAAATAAGATATTTTATTAGATTTCGCACATATCACCTTTAGTCAAAACATGAAACTAAATAAAATTAATAAGCATAAAATTTTATTTAAAAAATTGCCAAGTGCATATGCGGCCACGCTCTGTTGTTGCCCATCACAATATGCTGACTTAGAAAGGGGCGTAAAGTAATTTTCAATGGAATTTATACGAAATTACTTCGGGTACATTTCAAAAGTTGTTTGAATATTACTTGTTAACTTGCGTGTTAACTGTGCTTAGTGATAGTTTTTCTTTTAACTTCGTTAAATATACTACTTACTGTCGTGAATTTTTTCATACACCAATAATCAACCATTTAGCTAGTAGGCGAGGAGGACACTTGACTCTAACAAAAATTAGTATTTTAAAGCATAATGTTTCGCAAATGGATCCCCGAATCGAAAAATTGAACACCCCACACCATGGGATAGTCGAGAAAAAAATCAGCCCCAGTTTACTTGTAAGGAGGTAACAAAAAAAATTAAGGTTTTTTTTTATCATTTATGTGTATACTCATATCAAATTGAACCATTAGCCAAGCTGCTATGATCGAGGTCCTGGGTTCGATTCCCAGGTTGAGCAAAGTGTTATTGGGTTTTTCTATGAAATTCTCAGTAGCAGCTCGGAGTTTTGCTTTGTGTCCGATTAATTGCAATAGGCTCACCCCCTAATTTTAAGGGACCTAAAAACATATCCGGTGAACTGTGGGAGCACATTAGTGCACCTCTGCCTAACCCTTCAGGGATACAGGCGTGATGGTATGTTATGTTTAAGTTATGTTAAGTTGTTGGCACCAGCTTGAAAATTTCTGACAAAGTACTATCATCGTACCCTATGTGGCAATCGTGGGATTTACAACAAATGAGTGTATTTCAAATAGTTGTCGATGTTCTGAATACGTTGACGTACGTGACACTGAAAGTTATTAGAAAATAAAAAACTGAACAAACTAGCAAGTTATTAGGTTTGTTATATCCTTTCAAAATAGTGTCCATTTACATCATTACATCGCTGCATCCGATGAAACCACTGAGAAAAGCACTTTGCCCACTCGTCCTTATGGGTCCCTTTGACGGCATTTCTTCCTCGGCGTCCATAAAACGTTTTCCTCGAAGTTTTTCTATTTTCGGAAATAAAAAAAAATCTCAAGGAGCGAGGTCGGGGCTATAGGTTGGGTGATCCAGTAATTCCACGTCCAAAGTCGACAAGTAGTTTGTTTGCTTGGCGGTGTGCGACGAGGCGTTGTCGTGGTGAAGGAAGATCCTATCGCGAGGTCGTTTCTCCCGAACTTTTCCAAGTCTAGTGGCAAACAATTGTTAGTGTACCACTCTGCAGTAACTGTTTTTCGATCCTCTAAAACAATTGTTGCGTGATGACCTGTCCTTCTGAAGAACGAGGCTACCATATTTTTTCCCGCTCTTCGACCTCTATTCACTTTAGTTGGCAACTCCTCGGAAGGAAACACCCAGACAGCAGACCGTCACTTAGTTTCGGGATCATAACAATAAATCCAGCTTTCGTCACCCGTAAGTATGTCGAACACAGCATTTGAGTCACCTCCGTTAAATCTTTGAACCATTTCACCACACGAATCAACACGACGGAGTTTTTGGGGCTCTGTCAAATTATGAGGTATAGTCCGGGCGCAAAGCTTCCTGACCGCTAAATGTTCATAGAGGATTTTGTGCACTTGACTCATACCGACGCCTCAGCTTGTCCGAATCTGCTAATAAGTCACTCTTTTGCCAGTCTCTATCATACGCCGCCAACACTGATGTTATCCTTATTCCTTGCCGTAGAAGGCCGTCCTTCACGCAGAGCATAGGTGAGATTAGTGCGACCACATTTAAACTCATTAAATCAGTTTTAAACAGTGGCACGGGATGGGGCTTCATCGTGAAAGGCCAATCGAAGTCTATCATAACTTTCTTGTTAACTTAAATTACATCGAATGTCATAAAAAATCATTGTACGAAAATTTTCTCGCGTTAAATTCATGCTGACGTGACACAGACAATTTTCTATATGCCGCCAAATTGTAAACAAATGACAAATGAATAAAATACAGACACAATAATATTGGCAAAAAGTTACATTTGCAAAATCTGAACTTATTTTTTTATTATATCGTTTATAAGTGGCCAGTTTTAAAAACTTTCAGTGTCGCCAACGCACTGTCTTCAAGTGAGGAAGCCAAGATTTTATGAAAGTTTTAGCTTTTTAGTACACAAAGTTAGCTCTGTAAATACTATAATTAGATTACGTTGGAATTGCAACTGACATGTTCATTTTGAACTCTAGTTCTTAGTGAAATGATAACGAAAAAAAAAAAGAATATTATTGTCTCAGATAAATAAAGAACTGAATTCGCGAAATGATCTAGGTTATATTTCATTAATCATATATGAAGGAGCTAAGCAGTAATAATCAAAGAAAATATTTTTTTTTTATTTCAGATACAATACGTAGCTCCCGTGAAACATAAATGCATTTTCACGTGAACACCAGCTAGTAATAAATAGATTACATATTCTCGTTAAACTCTCTTTGTTTCTATGAAAGTGATTACACTGAATATTAAATTTAGCGACCAGTTCACACTAAATGGACTAATAGCGAATTTGGTATTTTGATTTGTCTGTAATAAATTATTTAAAATATGAGCCTGAAGAAATATGTATAAATTGAGCAAATTTGAAATTGTAACAACTCACAAATGTCTGAATATCTTTAATTCTCCCTAGAAGATAAGGTATCCCATCCCTACTTTACTAAAACTTGACTAAACTTACATAACTGTGTTAAAATAAAAAAGGTGACAAAATTGATGAAAGAAAAGTCATTACCGTTTTTTGATTTTGAACATTAACAGATACGCAAACCACTCATGTATATATTTGTGCTTGCTGGAATTGAGCGCAAAAATATATTATAAACATAGATGATTATGAAATTTAAACTGAAGCCTGTTTTATTCTAGTTACCTTGATGATTTTGATTATACCACTTTGATATAGGAAGTTAATAGGAAATAAGGTTAGTAGAGATCCGCCTCGGTTCTCTGGTACTTAAAGTATCTACAACCTTATCAAAAAGAAAATTTATTACGATATTTTCATAAACAATAATTCTGTAGCCCATGCGAGCGGAACCGCGGGCACAGTTAGTCGTTAATAAAGTAGATCATCACAATACATAGCGCTTCATTTGAAAAAGGTCTATTAAAGCTCTCTGTATTTAACAATGGCCGAGAGAAATAAAGGTAATTGTAAACGTCACTGCATACATGACGTATTTGAACCTGCATGGGGCGGAAACGTGATCGTTAAGGGGATTTGTGAAATATCGTTTGAATGAAAATGTATTACATGTTATTACATATAATATGTACAATAAAATTATATATTACAAAAAAAAAAATTAAATTATCAATTTATACAATTAATAAAATTGAAGTGTCTGTTTGTAATGTCAAAATAACAGTTTTTTTTACTAAATGCATGTGAAAGTATATACGATACCATTAAAAAAATCCCATTTTATAATTTTTTGTCTTTTTGTCTGTCTGTTTGTTTGTGCCGGGTAATCTCCGAAACGGCTGGACCGATTTTGACAGGACTTTCACTAATAGATACCTGATGATATAGAAAGTAACTTTGGCTACTTTTATTTTTGAAAAAGAATTAGGGTTCCGCACAAATAAAAAAACTGGTAATGGTGAATCAATTCGGGCGCTTAAATGGCTTATGCTGAGTAAACCATAAGAGATATAGCAAATTAATGTACTACATAGTCATAGGCATTAAAAAATTACAAAAAAGGCTAGGAGAGTGTACATCTATATTCTAAAGAACATCCACAATAGGCATTTTTGTCTTTAAAATAGCCGGAGCGTGGGAGCAAAATTCGCGCGGGCATTCTGTAGTCTACGTGAGCGAAGCCACGGGCACAGCTAGTATTTAATAATTCTGTAGTTACAAGTAGTTAGTTTTATATTTCCTGATAGATATCCTATATAAAGGACACTGATCACGAATAGGTATGCCATTAAATATTTTTTGTTTGTCTGTCTGTTTGTATGTCCTGATTTAACTCAGAAACTGCTTGACCGATTCTCATATTTTGTTCATAAGAAGCCTCTGTCATTGTTCAATTTTATTGATAGAATATAAGAATTTTCGATAACAGGTTTAGAAATCGCAAAAAAAAGAAGGAAAAAAGGATATTATTACTAATGAACCGATTTTGATGACATTTTATGACACGGGAAGCTTAATGTTACTCTATAATTGATAAGGTAGAAGAATTCTCAATAATAAATTTAGAAATCGTATAAAATAATAATAATTTTCAATAAATTTTGATGAAAATTATACACGGTAAATGCATGTCATTTTTCAATTGATACGCTACATGAATTGCCAATTATATTATGAATAAAAATAAAATTACGGGATGTATATAACTATGTTATACCTATTTCGCCATCTACATTTATGTGTTTTCGAATAAATGGATTTTTAATACAAATAATTAAAATTATACATAAATGTAGGTAAATCTAACAGTGTGTATACATTGTTCTTAAAATATAATCAGCTCCATTAAAAAGGTAAGTATATAAAGAATAGTACAAAAAAACATAATTAAATATTAATTTGACTATTACCCTCACTATTACTTACTTTCATATTTTTCAATTGACAATCGAGCGTAGGCATTATCCCTCATCATTCATGGTTTGGTTTCGAGTCTCATATTCAGGTCTAACCAAGGTATTTTTCACTCAAAAGGGTGTAAAAACTGGTACTGTTGTGCATCAAAATACCGTCCTTTCAAACGTTGTAGAACCTCTTTCTCAAGTAATGTTCAAAAACCAACACCGAGTATTCCAAAAAGATTCAGCGCCAGCTCATCGGGCAGCAAGCACTCAAAACTGGCCGGTCGCCAAGGGAATTGACTTCATCAGGTACGAGGAATAGCCCTCCTCCAGCCCACACTAAAAGTCGTTGTATTGCAAAATATGGCAACGTTTGGAGGAGAATAACTGCGCTATACGTCCCCAAAATTTGGAGTGTCTCAAAGCATTGCTGATTAAAGAGCAGTGCCTAATATAGACATTAACGTGGTGCGTGCTGCGATCTATGACTGGCTTCGAAGGTTGAAGGCCTTCAACCAGAACCTGGGAGCGCATTGTGAATGACTTCAATAAATTTTTAATCTTTTAAATACATTTGTTTTCACATATATATTTTATACATACATCAAAAGTCATACAATTTATTTAATGAAGTATTTCTGATAGAGCTTATCATCAACGAGTTAAACAACGTGACTGGATATGTAGTGGGAAGAGCTAATGGTTGCACGTATCACATTAATTCCATCAACGTCCTAACTACCATACTCAGTTTCTATTTACATATAACGAGCTTTGCTTTTTTGCTTTATTCAGTTACGTTCATACTTACAATATATTCATTATATATATGCTAAAACACAACTCGACCTCTGTCTGGTAATGCGTTAAACTGGCTATATCTTTAGAACAGCATTATGCATTTTAAATTTAGTTTTAAATTAATTTAACTTCGTTCCAAAAACACGGCTTGCAGTATGAGTTGTGTAGGGCCTCGGCACGAGCCACCACCTAGAGCCTGCATTCTGGTTATTCTGGTTAGGGCCTAGATGAAGAGGTACTTGGATGGGAGGTAGCGTTTCGAGTTTCACTTCCGTGGGCTCAGACCGCGGATAGTTGGAGCTGCGACGGCACTTGGCTGGCTCCTCCCATATTCGGGAGGACCGGGTGTAATTTGCCGCGTTATATATGCGGTAGCCTTGCAGAGTATGGCCGCCTACAGGGCACCGGGATGGGTGGACACTCATAGCACCCATAACAAGCGCGTGCTACGCGGTTCGTAGCGCACTGTAGCGCGGATACGCGGATACTGTTTATAAGTTTACGGTGATAAAAACAGAAAGAGAGAGATTTCTGGCTCCCACTGAAGTCTTGATGTTTAGGTGGAGGGCCCAGGCCGTAGTTATGCGGTAGTGCACAGAGAATCGGACGGATGTTCGCTATAGTAGTTAGTCCATAAACTGCATCCGCCTGGACTACAGTAGATTATGCTCGAGGGAGTGAGGCTCCTTGACGTTTAGGCTTCTGCAGGTTCTATCCGGGTATGGTTGCTTTGGATTATACCTGTACCACATCGCCCGAGAGGTGCCCACCACCGCGTGCTACGAATACGGTAATGCGGAGGGTACGACGCAGCAGACTCTGGGAAAGTGAACTGGTTTGGTGGAGCAGTGCCACGTTCTGGCCGCGGAGTAGGAATTGAACTCTCACTGCCGAGCGTGTTGAAAGCCATGCTCAACAGTGATGGCAATAGTCTTCTTCTACAAGGAAGTGATGGCGCAGAAAGGGACCGCAGAGAGGGCTTGCGAGGAGGATCATCTATGTGGTTCTCTGGTGTAGACGGACGGGTGGTAGGAAGGGTATTTGGCTCGCCTCCCTTCACCCTAGTTGAACCAGGGGAGACGGGTCGAGGGCCTGTCTACCCATTGCACAGTATCGGCCTTCTGGGAGACAGTTGGGATGTACTAGGCTGGCTTCTTTTAGCACCAGGACCCGGCGTTAGCTGGGCCGACCGCCGGAGCGACTTATTAGAATGCTACTAGCCGACCCGTGTCGCTCCATTATGGCGGTGGATGGTACAACTTAGAAATTTAGTGAGGTGAACTCTCACATAATCCCTCGCTCGAAAAAAAAAGAAAAATAAATTTTCTAGGTTAACGTATTAAAGAGATAAGGCCCTTTATAGTTAAAATAACGCTCACAAACCGATTACCAAAACCTATAGGATATTTCACGCAGATCTACAGTCTTGAAATTTGGCACTAAAAGAGGTCTTTTAACAAAGTTTTAGAAATAAATCCAAAAATAAGAAACTTCTAAACCCATGTGAAATTATGATGTAACAAGACTTTATTAAGTTTTTTTTTTTTTCAAAAAAGACTTGAGGTATGGTATATAGTTGAAATTAATACCGAATACTAGGTTTCTAGGATAATACAATGTAAAGATACAGCCGATTCAGCCCTTCATAAAAAAGTCTAAAAGTCACACTCAGTGACCGATTATCAAAACCTACAAGGTACTTCCAAGGTATATACAATTTTGAAAGCCCACCTACGAATTATGTATAAGCTATACTAATATTATAAAGCTGAAGAGTTTGTTTGTTTGGTTGAACGCGCTATTCTCAAGAAGTAATTGTTGGAATGGAAAAATATTTTAGTGTTGGATAGCCCATTTATCGAGGAAGGCTATATAGGCTATATAATATCACGCTACGACCAATAGAAGCGGAACATTAATGAAAAATGTTGTAAAACGGGAAAAAATTATTCCTTTTGAAAGTTTCCATTGCGTGCGCTGCGTAAATAGATAAAGTTGCGAAACAACAATGTGTCACGGAATTTTTTCTTTTAAAAAGTTCTAAAAAAAGTCCGTGATAGCATATATCTATTTTTTAAGGTTAACACAATATAACCTTTTTTATGAATCCTCCTCATTGGTGACTTCAACCAGCTTCCCTACATGATGTCTTACTGCCGACCAACTGCAGTCGCCGAAATAACTAAGCAGCTTCTCTGCAACCAAGCAGCTTCTCTGCAACCACAGGAATCCGATGGATGTGGCCTACGCATTCAGTGAGGTATACGACGGTATATACGCAACGAAACCGACAGTGAGATCTCTGAGACTCGAGGGTTTCTCTGGCGCGCAAATACTCTATATAATAATAATAATAATGATGATAATACTATATATAATACCACTATATATAATACTACTATATATAATAAACCACCATACCATAAAGCTGAGAAAGATAAACTTTCAAAGTTTTTGGACTTGGCTCACGAAGTTACCGCCATGTGGGATGTGGACTCAACAATAATTTTCCCGATAGTCGTAATGGTCTAATAGCGAAGAGTTTCGACCACCATCTTAGGAAGCTCTCGCTTGGTTTTTGGATCAAGGGAAATATACAGAAGGCAGTTCTTTTAAACACGACGCGTATTGAGAGGAAGTTCCTCTCTCTCTGTAGCCCTAGCCACTGGTAGCTTGAGTCTTCACCCCGCTACTGGTGATGAACTATTTTTATGTTTTTTATATGTAGATATTATTGTAAAAAAATATGTAAATCATTATATAAATAAATAGATAATAATAACAATAAATTTATAAAAATGAATATATAAATAAATAAATAAAATAAATATAAATAATAATAATGTTCTATAATAATAGCACCCACGTTTTAAAAAAGGTGTGGACCACAAGTCTACAGAATTGTGATTTTTTTTTAAACCTGTTTTATGGTAATAAAATTTGTTCTAAAATAATGCATTATTTGAGAAGGTGTTTTTATAAACATGGTATTAATCCTTATCGAAATAAATACATTATTCATCTTAAGTATTTAATTTTGGACAATATATACCTTATAATTATTTAATTGCAATGAATATCTTAAGAGATATCACAGTTTTAAAATAACTAACTGCTCAGCAAAATAATAATCAAGTACCGCGCGTGCATTTTAGCGGAATGATGTGGCAGGCGCAGGCGGGCGGCACCTGTAAATTCTATTGTAGGTGCCAACGACAATTGTTATAATTTGTCTCTGCCTCTCTCATATGTGACGCAGACGAATTTGCGCGAGTCAGCTAGTAGTAACTATTATAAAAGGGTTTCTGACTTAATATTATTAGTTAATCATTAGAAGTCTGTTATCACAGCTATTTAATTATGTTTTAAAGTTTTTAACTAAAACAATTATTTAGGAGTACGTACATTAAACTTATACATTATACAATGTGTTTTAATATTCGTATCAGTTAGCAGTAGATTAACAACGCGTATGAGGCGTGTAATAAAGTCTTATTTAATTTAACTTCGTTCATACTTTTTTTGGTTTATGTGTCGATAAATAAAAAATCGTAACTTGCTCTTTACCGTGTAGCAACTAGTACAGGACCTCGCTGGGTTATTTTCGCTGCAGAGAATGTCAAATGTAAATAAAAAACTGATGAAAGACTAAAAAAGTTCATAATGATTCATGATTGTACGCATTCAGTTCGTTTTTTATAAAATAGATGTTTATTTTTATCTTAAAATGCTAGTTGATACGCGCGATTTTGTTCATGTGCAAATGCTTTTAATATTCTTAAAGAACTATTTAAATAACTAACAATAAATAAACATAAAATGGAGAGACAATTTCACACAAGGGCATTTAATTCCAAACTAAGCAAAACTTGTATTATGTTAACTAAACAGCTGATATATTATACAATATACATATTTACATGTTTAACACCCAAGTATACAACTGACAATGCTCATCAAATAAATGTCAGTTGTGGGTAGGGATCGCAACCGCGACTCCTCGGCTCAATAGTATGGTTTACTACCACTACGCCACGAGGGCTGTATAATAATTACAATTGTCTAATATTCAGCGCCTTTAAAGATAAGCGTAATATTAGGTATATCTCAACCTAGCCCAAATTCTTTTACGTATTATTTATCGCTTTAACTAATTACTTTAAACAATTTATTCAATGTGTAGAGAATTTACACAACTCACGATTTTATTACATGTATAGATGATTTTTCATTTTAATCAATTATAGTAAAATAATTTGAAACGAGATTCTTATTATATTATAATTTTTTAGAATTATTTTATTCATGTCATCAATTACTTAAAATTAATGTTTACAATAAAAATGTATCACATTCAACTGAACTTTAATCTATGTACAATCTGCAATACTGGGCAAAACATAACAATTATTGGATAACATAGAAAAAATCGTGTTTAGGAAAGCTCATGTAAAAATATCCCATGTTTAAAAATATCTAGTAAACCCATATCCATGGTCGTTGTAAGTACAAACATATTATTACATTACAATTTAATAAATATTAAACATAAATGTTAAATATTTATCTTATTATGACTTTGGGTACATGAATATATAAGGTAATTTTAATTCCTTTATGCGTATATACGTATGATTAATGACAATGATGCCAGTATATATTACGAATATTTACAACGAATAATTAGTAAGGATAAATAAAAAAAAGTACCGACTCAACCTGTATTATATCTTTGAACTTACAACTTAACAGATTTTTTAATATTAGTAAATAATATAATATATATCTGACCGACAGACTTGATCGGTGTTTTAAAAAAAACACCTATTAAACATTATTATTATTACAAAACATTATCTAAATACAAAGTTTCATCTAAATCGTTAAAGCCGTTTCTGAGAAACCAATTATATATATATTACTCACTTAATATAAAAATATATAGGTCATGACATTAAAGGGAAATAGTTTTTTACGGCAATGAATTATTTCAACTATCTAAAATGATTTAATTCTTTTAATGTAACTTTTGCTTACCAGCTTGTACATTTTGATGGATGGGTGTGATGTAGTCGTGTAGAACTGTATAAAGATTTGAGGGCGTATGTGTTTAAGGGCCATTAACTCAGGCTTTTATATTGCTTAGAAACATGGCTCGGCTAAATCTACCTAACCCTACCTCCAACATGGGGCTAGGTCAATTCTAGTAACCTTCAATGTACATATCAAATAGGGTCTGCAAAAAAGTATTCTCTAAATTTGAAAAAGGTTTACCTGCATTAGTAAATCTTTGATAACCTATTCCTATACCTAGAGATAGAATTTGTAAGTATGTTTGTAGGAATTAATGTGGTGCTAGTTAATCCGATTCTAATAGGAAGCTACATTATCAATGAATGCTATTAACTGCTGTTATCCATGATAAATTTTGTAAAGTACCTATATTCTACATATTAAAATAATAATTTTGTTGGGTAGGTTCAATGCCATATTATTCAATATCAATCATATGAATATAGTATTTAAGTCAAAACATAATTTAACAAAAATATTGGGCACTTAAAAATATTTACGTAACTTATTAAATAATTTAGAAAGAAAATATTCACTGTTATCTTTTTTTAATCGAACTTCCCATGTTACAAATGATTGTCTTTATCTCCTTTATAATCAGTTAGTTGATGTCATATCAGTATATAATAAATCGAACAAGCAGCGAGTGTAACTCGCATCCTGTAGGTTCCGAACTGATTACATTACTTACCGTATATTATTGTTTGTATTGTTTATATAGTATCCTTATATATCTGTCTTTTAGTGCGCTCATAATTCAAGAATAGCTCGGTGAATATTTATTATTATTTTATAGATGTATTTACTAAAAAGGTTTAGTGCGCTCATAATTCAAGAATAGCTCGGTGAATATTTATTATTATTTTATAGATGTATTTACTAAAAAGGTTTTAGACAATGGTTTATAACGTTATGTTACAAAACAAGGAAAAAAAGTAATGATAATATAAAATGAACTCGGAAAAAATCACTACTCGGTAAGTTTTTCTAATCGGTCACTGAGTGTGACTTTTAGACTTTTTGTATGAAGGGCTGATCCTTTGAGGTCGTAAATCTTACTATTCGGTATTAATTTCAATTGTATACCTTAAGCCTTTTTCGAGACAAAATAAAAAATTAATATAAATTTGTTGCATTATAATTTTACAGTGGATTAGGAATTTCTTATTTTTCCCAATAACTTTTGTTAAAATACCTCTATTAGTGCAGAATTTCAAGACTATAGGTTTACGGAAAGTACCCCATAGGTTTTGATAATCGGTCCATGAGCGTTATTTTAACAATGAAGTGCCGTATCTCTTTAATGCGTTAACCTAGAATTTTTTTACAATAGCATGAGGTCATAGTCTTTAATATTAATATCGACTTTATATCTCAATTCGTTTTCGATAAAAAGTCTCTTGACACACGAACAGCTAGCTAGCCAGCCAGAAAAATAGAGAGACGGAAATAAAGTATCATAAGGATTCCGTTTTTTTTTCATTATGAGTTACGGAACTCTAAAAAATATGAAAATAACGTTTATGAATAAGAGTTTCAAAATTATAGTAAACGCGCAGAAAGCAAGCTAATAAACATTGGCAGACTGTCTAGTTTGTACTAAAAATTTAGAGAATAATTACTTAATTACAAATATAAAAGTAAATATTATACGATACACAATTCTATAATGTATCACGCATAAGTACTTAACTTTTGAATGTCGTCATTAAGAAACATCATCAAATCAATCATTAATAAACGTGCACCGTATTGTGTTTAGTTTATTAATGCCATACTAATTAATCCTTGTTAGTTTTAGACTTTAACGTAATTATCGCTGATTATGTACGAACACGTAAAGGGCAAGGTTAACACGTGTTGTGAAATGTGCACCTGCCTTTGGTACAGCTTTGTTTTAAATAATAATAGCTAACAGCCCCAACTACGCACGGGTGCAATTTACAAAGTGAAGCATTTTATGTTTAAAAAAGCATGATTTAGAATTAATCACTTTAGTATTGATAGTTCATAGTTACGAAAAGTACGCTTAGCTCGCGATGCACAATTCATTATAGACGCGTTGTGCCGGCCTACTGTTTAGCTGCGAGTGATTTCTTTGATTGCGCGTAATTTTGAATCAGTGATATGTTCTACGGTATTTATTTAAATTATATAATGTACAATTTTAATCAACAACAAATGCCCAAGTTATCTAACATATTTATCTGGATAAAGTTGAATACTGAATTGGAAAATGTAGCTTCGCAAATAGCGGAATATTTTTAATTATTGTGTTGAAGATAAAATAGTAACTGTGAGTCAACCTTAAGAGATAGATATATGCCATTGCGGAATTTTCTCTAGGCTTTTGGAATAACTACAATTATTTAGAATATTATTTTCATATATCTCATAACGTTTAGCCAGCGTAAGCCATGTAAGCGCCTGAAAATCATTTTTTGACGTCTTTATTACAGATTATTGAAATTCTCTATTACACCAAATTTAAATGGAATCTATTGTATATATAAACCTTCCGTAAAAGTTCTCTAAATAGCAGTGTAAGCCGCATTAAAATCCGTTGCGTAGTTTAAAATATCTAAGGTACATAGGGGCAGACAACGGCAAGTGATTTTACTATATATACACAAGCATATATAATATATATATATATACAATGAGCAGCAGTGTAAAATGCAATAAACTTCATTACATCAAACAGGCTTAAATAAACATACGTAATATTTTATGTATCCGAACCAAAGATTTTCAATCAGATCAATCACATTAGATTTTTCAAAAAGATAGACGTATTATCTATATTTTTTATATATATTTTTATAACTATACATCACTTGGTTTGTAACGTATAATAAAATATTAGTTGAACGTCCACTGATGAGGTGGCTAGTCTGTCCAAATCTTATGCCAAGATGGGGCTGATATAATATGCGAATTGCATAAAAGCCTTTAAAATATACGAATAAAAAATACATACATCACATAAAGGATTTTTTTTTTTTTAATATATTTGTATTATTTTTTATTTATAATTCTAAATCGTAAGATTATAAATATTTACTGAAATTAAGCTTAAGGTATCGACTAGTAGTGATATTCAAATGGCAATTAATTAGATTATTTATATGCTTAAAAAATTATAATTCATCACCGAGGTTTTATTGAAATAGTTTGTTACTTTAATATAATAGTAATTTAATAATAAATGCTTAATAATTTAATAAAATATGTCATTTTGATACATCTGTTCATAGAATTAAAAATATTTTAATAAATAATTCATGTTCAAATTTCCTGAAACGAAACTCACCGTCAACCCGTTTATATTTGTAAATAAATTAATATTATTGACGTTTGCTCATTAATTAACATATTATGTTAAACAGTCAAACATACATTGGATTTTAATAAAAACGAAATGATCTGTTATAATTCAAATAACGTACAAGCGAATCACTTTCATACCATTATTATTACCTATAGATGACAATGCTCATTAAATGATTTAACTTTTAAAGCAAAAATTAGTACTAACAGTACAAACTTAATGTTTAAAATGTATTAAACGTACCGAACAATCAAGTTTACATATTTCAAATATATGTATGCCTGCACATGGGCTTTATTTATGGTAAAAAAGTGCATCCACCGTCAAATGCTTTTAGTATAGTCATAACATGTTTTCTATTTGTGTTTCAATTTTGTTCGAATACATTCGAGTTATATCGGAGAAACCCATATAAATACGACCAACTGTTGAGGTAAGGAACAATTCGACTGTTTGCTTTTTATGTTCGCCACAAATCCCGGTGAAGCTGTAAAGACGTTTCAGGCTACATCGATATCAGTTTTAATAAAAAAACACAAGATATGGAACATTTTCACTGGGATTGTCGGGCCCTTCGTATCACTACAGTCATGATTCTTGATAATATCATACTTTTACAAATCCCATACAATACAAGTACATATCAATACTTATGAATACATTCTAGTATCTAAACTTGTCATATATTAATTTGATTTAAAAAAAATTACACACTTTTCAACCAACGGTACTAACCGTATAGTGGGTCGTTTGGTTTAATAATGTGGTTTAAACTTTACGCATGTCACCTGTTCCCTAGCGTATACAATATCAAAACAAATAATTTTGATACATATAAAAACATATCAAATTATATTCAAATTTATCTGCGGTAACCAAAGATTTTATTACTTGGTTTGATTTGCTCCAAATAATTTCAATTTTTTTTTTCCTAATTAGGATTACTTGTTACAAGAGAAAAAAATTTAAAATCCGATGAGGCGGTTAAAAGCGCCTTTAAAGAGTTCATCAATTCCTGTCTCCAGGATTTCTATAGCAGAGGCATCAGTAAACTTTCATTACAATTGCAAAAATCTATGGACATTAATTGCCAGCACTATGACTTATTAATTAAACACTTTTCATTTAAAAAATGTTTGATCATTTTCTATATAAAACGGCAATTTCATAGGTAAATACCTATTATTTTCATATTGCTCTAAAATGTACGCCGTCGATGGTTTTATTTATCATCTGTGTTGATTTGGTGTTTTTTTTTACATTTTATAAGGTATGATTTTTTGAATTATTTATCCGGAACAAAATGGATTTTTCAGGAATCATGCATAATAGACACGCGGGCGTCTTACTCTTGCGTTTGAACTGATTCAAACTATATGAATTTGCAATAAAAAGGGGTTGTCACAAAATTGACTCCCATAAGACACAGTGCCGTGTAAAATGTTACATTAACAGATCAAAACTGTTTATTCCGACTATAATGGACCTAGTTATTATAAGTTGACTAAATTTATTTGTCCATATACAAGAAAATCGGCCAGTTGTTGCTGATAAACAAGCGTCGTAAAGGAGGGCAGGGCGTTTTCAATGACACTGTTGTATGAGCCCGTATTTCTGCTCTCTCGTATAGTCATGTGATTCGATATTCATCTAACGTCTACGCACAATACAACCGGTAGGTTAAGATTGTAAATAGTACAAAGTATAACAAATTAAGCTTAGCTTAAAGTATAACTTATAGTTACGTTAATGATTAACAACTTGATATTTATTATACTTGATTTCATACTATTTTAATATAAAATAGATAAAAAAGAAATATTTAAGAACCTATTTTTTCAATTTCAATTATGGAATGACAAACTTTCCGTGTGCCATTTTTTTTTCAAAATCGGTTAAAAATTAATGAAATTGAAAATTTAAAAAAAATATTTTTTTTACCTTTCATAAAAGTGATATTGAAAATTCTCATAGTCTTCACGTGTACAAAATGTCATTATAATTGGTAAGGATTAACAAACGTTTCCTCTTATTTTACTCTTCCTTTAATTCTTATTTAGTTACAAACATTTTTGAATTTTTGGTTGTGATAACACAAAACTAGGAATGGTCTTAGTTTGAAAATATAAAATAATTGTAAAATGGTGCAGAGATTAGGCATTAACAACAGAGAAAATGATAAATTACGTCATTTGCTACGATTGGTGTTTCACAGAACATGGCGGATTGCTAATATTTTGTGTTTTATGTTGTTACAAATTGCAGATGTTTTCGCTTTCAATATAAATACATTTTTTGAATCTTTTTGACTTTTTTTCATTATTAAAAATTAATATTTCAGTGATTTTTTTTTATAGTCATCATGCCTATTATTAAATGTCTGACGCTAAAAAACAAGATTATAATTATTTCAGACAAATAGTCTTCGTTGCATGTTGCTGCAGTAAAAATGTAAGTAGGTAATACATAAATATGTTTTATTTTTTCGAAATAAAAAATAAAATGGTGTATGATAAATTGTCCAAACCATTGTTCATAGGAAATTATTTAGGATTTTTTCGTGCAATATGTTTTTATAACGTTTATCAATAGTATATTTTTTATAATTTTAATTGATAGTTGAAATGCATGTTGTATAGTTATGTGGTAATTTGCATGGACATTTCATGCAACGTTTCTTATAATGAACAAAGTATAGCTGTTATTACAATCAATCTATGGAACAATCTTCTTAAAGAAAGGGATCACGCTTTATTTTCTGAAAAAATATAACTCGATTAAGATAAGTGACATTCTCAATAGTAATTTTATTGAGTGGAACTGTCTGGCCTTGCTTTAGTTTGCCAATGGCCAAAATGTTAAAGGGGCTTAGTGTCCCACACAGTTGAATGTTAATACGCTAAGATTCAAACAATTGGATTTACCTACGTGGAAAATACAATACCATTTTTAATGAATAATTCTAAAATAACATTTGGAATGAATATTGAAAAGTTTCTTTCCATCTTCTTTGATTGGTATCGATTAGCTAAAAAACCAGGTAATAAACTTAATATATAACACAAAATATAAGTATATAAATTTTACTAAATTTTCATACTAAATTATATACATGTACAAATCTTTATACTATGAATTTATCTGGTACAGTTCTGAGTAAGTCACTAAACAATGATATCACCAAATTCGTTTATAGTAGGTAAGGAGAGAAGTATCTTGGTGCTAAGAATGGCGCGGCGGCAGGGGCTACAAGAGGTGCCGCAGGGGCTGCGACGTACGGAGCTGCTGCAACAACTGGGGCAGGGGCAACAACAGGGGCAGCCACGGCGTGGTTTACCGCATGGGCCGAGTATGAACTGGCGTAAGGGGCGATGTAAGCCGCAGGTGCTACAGCTGGAGCGAATAAAGCCGCAGGGCCAACGCTAGCTTTTGTGGCGCTGATGGCGAGGGCAAGAACAATCTGTCAAATAATGATTTACTTTTAGTTTATTTTTGAAATAAGTCATGTTTTAGTCATTCGTCGTCGATTCACTCAGTATTTTTAGGTATTTTTACAAGTCACATAATGGTTTTCATTGTCTTATAATTAATTAAATAAAAAATTGCAATGTTATTTTTGTTGCAAATATAACTTATGATTTTAAATTCTAGCATTCCAATTATATGTGATTATAAGTGTGAAGTGAAGTAACTTACAACGAATTTGGCAATCATTTTGAATAGATTTTGTGACTGCTCACAACTGTTTACTAGAAGACGCGATCGACTGTGTAAATATCCAGGGCGTCTTCACTTTTTATACTACCCAATGATTAGTTGGGCAATGCAGACTGGCCGTGCGTGAGTGAATCTAAATAATGCGCAGGACATATTGGCACTGTGGTTTCTGGCCCAGTGCGATTGACGAATTAAGCATTCTAATTTCGACTCTATACAAACCAATTTCACTGTTTGTTATATAATTATCGAAAGGGAAAACGATTCGTTATTATGATGATAATGATGTAATTTCTACTTTTAGTTTTTTCAGTTACAAGATACGCGGTTACTCCTTTAATCTAAATATACAAAAATAAAAATTCACGAGACAAGTATTAGAGATATTGTTATTTTATTTATAGTCTACATTTTCTTAATATCTTATAATAATATATTATTGTGTTGTCTTTGCTTTTGTGTTTTTAGTCAAAGTGTACATAAACATTGCCTGAAGGTTGGATGGAGCCTTTAGCGTATAATCATACTGACTATGAAATCATAATTAAAATATAGCAGATATATTATAGAACATTTATACTGATGTCAAAAACAAATGATTATATAGTTAATCCTTGTACTATCGGGAAAGAGTCGGGTTCTTTTATTAAGGTGCTTCGCTTGAAATGATTTTTTTTTTTTATTGACATTTTGGAATATTGTTGTAGACATCCAAAAGTGTTCCCTGAAAATATGAACTTATTAACTAAGAACTTTGTTTTTACCTTCAAAGATTTCCCATATAAATAACAAGTAAACTTGAGACTTTCTTTAAATTTCTCTAACTCATCTGAGTTTTCTGTCATTTCTTCGATAAAAAGCGCGTTTCACAAAATTTAAATATTTATTACATTTTTCTTTACAGTTTAAATGTAATGCAAGTTTTGATATTTTTAAATTATAAAATTCATTTAGTTTTCAGTTTTTCGTAATTGTTTACACTTACCGAAAATCTGTAAAGGAAAATTTATAGATAATTTTGAGATTCCTTTGAGATAAAAATAGCTGAGATTAATATTTTTCGAGATAATATAGTCTTTTTAATTCATTTAATCTAATAATCTGTAAAATATTCTATAACATTTTGTTTTAATGACATTATGAAATGAAAATGTTAAAAGGCCTATTTCATATCTCACATATATAATTACATCACAAAATTTAAATACGAAAGTATGTATTTTTAAATGTATATTCTTTAATTACACTTTAATGTCTAGACAGATTGTAATAAAATTTGTTCAAAGTGTATTATGTTGTAGAATAGTACATAAGTACTTAAAGGACACTTTTTATTGTTCAGTGTAGCGGGCGGATAACTACTAAATAACTAATAAAAATTACTGAATTAACAAATAATTTATAAATTGGAATTTTCACTAAGAATAAACTTTTATATAACTTTTACCGTTTTGTTACAATAATTTATAATTATTAAAGTTCTTAACATTGATCCTTCCGCCCTCGTTAGACTTTCCGAAGATCCACATAGGTAACAATTGACACGGTTAGGTAGGATTCCCAGCGAGAGACAGCTCCGTGTCGGAACCACGACCCAGAATCTCGTGACTTGGTTGATCGGCTCAATGCAGACTCACACCAGGAATCGTCGCCCACTGTAGGCGGCTAAGCATAAAATCTCGACAATCGAGATTTTCGACAATATGAAATAAATTATTTGTAATTTTAATAAAAAAATCCGGTATGAGTGATTTTAATTTATTCTTCAGTATTTTTAATGATTTACATTCAGTATTTTTCTATATAAATTGTGTTATTTTACATTAAATTTTAATAACTAATTTTATATTAGTTCTATATAAATTCGCCTGGAGTCCCTGAAAACCTATACTATAATGAATGCAAAGATGCACTGTAAATTTCAATTCGCTATTCAAATTTAAAATTCAAAAACTATTCTCTCAGACATTGAACTACCTATAAGTTTTACTTAATAACATAAAACCTTGTTAAATAATTTTTATTATTATAATGCTAAACTGAGCATTATCTAAAAATATCAGAGTAACAGTGATTGAAATCCCTGTCAATCCTAAAATTAAACAAACAATGACACTCAGAGAATATTGTTGTTAAATACAATTAGAATTATACAAAATAATCAATACCGAATTAACTAAAGGATCGTAATATATAGACAACTAAACAAACAAATTTATAAAATACCAGAACCTAACCGATGCCCTTCAAATAAAAATAGCGAATACTAAATAAAGAAAATAATACAAGAGTTACAGGTAAATATAATAATATATATTAAAAATGATTATCAATCATAACAATATAATGTTTATTGATTAAACTAAATATAATTTTCAGGTTCTTATATAATAGTTCTAATCACTTTGTAGTTCATACTACTAATATTTATTCTTACTTGTATAAACAAGTAACTAAAACTAAAAGTAACTAAGTTTAGATAACTAAAGCACTAAAAATCGATTTTTGCATATTTAAACTTATTATTCTATAGACTGTTCAGTTCAGTACCTTGAGCATGAATGGTCGGATTACGCTTGAATTTCTAAATACCGACATTCCAATGTAAATAAATTATATAGGTATTCCTAGTGCAATATATATATATATAATTATGTTATTTAAGTAACTAATAAATATTTATATAAATTGAAAATCGCTTCAAATTATAAATATTTCTAAGTGTTTTCTTTCATATGGCAATAATCTTTTTTACTGGTAATTTTTTCTTCATTCAGCGTTTTTGGCTTACAACCCTGTAACTGGATTCTTCCTGTTTATTTAAAACTAAACTCTTAGGATTAGTTATTCAAATACACAGAAGAAAACGAATTATCTCTAAATTGCACTCAATGCGCCGCACGTTGCGCTCAAGACAAATTTCACAATAAAAGAAGTTTCCCAATATGCTCCATTTCTCCAAACACGCCTTGCCGAATCCCAAATGACCGACCGCAATACGTCAAATGTTTTTTTTTGTCGCACGATATCTGAATCCTAATACATAACGTATAAAAAGGCTGCACTTTTTCTTTACAGACACACTTTACATCCTCTTTTCTTTTAGAAAGGTTCTTTCAACAATCCACGCAAAATGTTCTCTTTCAAATCTGTAAGTAAATTTTGAGTATATACGAATTAATTAAATATTTTTTTCTTAACTATCATAGCTGTTAACTAATTAATATTTAACTAAATCAAAGAAAATATTAAATAGTAAATTATACTATTAAAATCAGTTATAGAGATTTGATTTATTTGATATTTCAGATCGTGCTCTTGGCTGCAGTTTTCATAATCAGTGCGGAATCCAGCGCTGTGCCCGCAGTGGCAGCGGTTGCAGCTGCCCCATTGGTAGCACCGGCCCACGTAGGCTATGCTCACGCCGTGCCTCAAAACATCCCACCTTATGCAGCACAAGTAAACGTAGTAAGCAAGGCGCTCAGCCCCGTTATCGCAGCGCCTGCCATCGCGACACCATTAGCAGCGCCTCTTGCTGGTCCCCTTCCCGTCCCTCTTGCTGCTCCTTATGCTGCTCCTTATGCTGCTCCTTTTGCCGCTCGTCTCGCCGCTCCTTTCGCTGCTCCTTACGCTGCTCCTCTCCCCGCTCCACTTGCAGCTCCTGTCGCCGCTCCATTCGCCGCTTCACCATACATCGCAGGACCTGGCCCAGTCTTCGCTGCGCCTTATGCCGCTTCACCTTATTCTCTTCCTGCCACATATGCAGCTCCCTTCCCGTATGCGGCCGCACCTTTAGTGCGATCTAATTACGGTTTCGCTCCAGCTTTTGTGCGATAGATTTAAGAGAACAATTTACCTTTCTATTGAAAAGACTTGTAAAAAGACTAGATATATATTTTTTTATACTCATATTTATAAAAAAAATAAATAAAATGATTTTAAAAATATGTTTTACTCCTACAGAAATAAAATGATCTATCTATGTTTAGTTAATACTAAACGCTTGCCTTGCTATAAATAAACGTACACAAATAACATAAATGTAATTATGGCCGTAGTACCTATCTATTCATAAAATTGTAACTAAGTGTTTTACAAAAAAAAGATTACTACCAGAAAAAGTTTTTTTCAACAGTCATCGTGGCCTTCCGAGGTCTGGGTACGTAGATATTTTTGTCTATATCCTTTATGCCTCTGTCAAATAATGATAGTTATTTTATATGGTAGAAGTGTAAACACATATCTGTGTTAATAGTTTATGATAAACTTGCTGGGCCAGCAGACGTTTTTCTGCTCTTTTCGGTAGTTAGGGGGTGTTCAAGAATTATGTAACGTAATTAGCGGGGAGGGGTATTGTAAAACGTTACGATACATTACAAGGGCGGGAGGGAGGTTCGAACAACGCGTTACGTAACATTGTTTTTGTTTTTAAATTTAAATAAAAAACTAGACAATTAACCTTGGGACTCGATTGTATTATACGTCATTTTTACTTTGTTCTCCCAAGTTGGCAACCCTTTTCGTTTGTTTTACGGGGAATCCCTCGACTGTATGGCTGTTGTCAGTGGTGTTAAAGTGAGCTCATACTATAATCTCTTTAAAACAGGGAGATTTGCAACATCAACTGTTCTTGACTTATAAAAGCTCTCAAGCTGACTTGCTGACTTAAGTGTTACTTAAGAAAAATGTTACGGCGCGTTACATTGGGAGGGGGGGGGGGGAGGAGAGAGGTTAAAAAACCTTCAAAAATTGCGTTACGTAATACTAGAATTCCCCTTTAATGGCTCGATCACAGCGCTACCTATCGTATCGTAACATAGCTATGAACCATCGTCTTGATAAAACAGATACGAGCTGAATCGGTCAAGTTATTCAGAATTTATTTATGAAACACTAAAAGACACACACAAGATTTATATACTTATATAAAAATATTGTAAAATAATGTAATAATAATAATATTGACTGATAAAATATATCCCATTGCTGAGTAAAGGATTCATACCGTGAAAAGGCACTGGCTTAATTACCACGATGTGTTGGAATTTTTAAATGCTGAGATATCGATAGCCCTGAAATTTTCCTCACCATAATGGTACTAAAACAAAGTTAAATATACATTCAGTTTTCATAACAATATTTTTTACATTATGGCCAGTCGATAAAATTAATAATTGAATTCAGTTTAGTAAATAACCGCGAATTTCGAAAAATATCTTTGGTACATGAAGCGTGATAAAAACATCAATATTTTACCAGTTAGAACCATTTCAACACCGTTGTATTCCACAGAAAAACGGAGTTTTATTATTATTCGTCTGTCATATTTATGGTGAAGGGAATTTTATTTGATAATTACATATCTAATACATACATATCATTAATGATATTGTTTGTAAAAATTTTAAGTAGGTACCTAAATGCCAAACTTGCACCGCGGAATTCGCGGAATTGAATACTTATTTTACAAAACGTTACAAAAAACTTGTCGCGACAGCATACGGTAGCGGAAGTTATATTACGTTGCTACTAAAGATTTTTAATTACATATTTGACGTTACCATACTTTGTTTATTGGAATTCGTTATAGGCAAAGCAAGTTATATATGTCTTTTTTATTAACAATAAATGCAAAGATTAACTAGCTGCTGCGCTACCTAGAAACAATATTTCTTAGTATAGTTATAGTATTTAAAATTATGCTAATTTGCGTGCACAAAATTGTGTTGTAAGTTTCTGAACTTTATCCTATTAAATATTTTATACAAAACCTATGATCAAATTAATGTTAGAAATGTAACTTATAAATAAATTAAGAATGGAAAATCTATCAATATATTCTGTGTAAGATGTATAGATTGGTTATATTACAGGTAAAATTTTCTTTATTTGTTCTTCCTATAGACATAAAGTGGGTTTGAATATTAAAAGAAAAAGAACTGACCAAGAGCTAGTCGTGTATGCGCTATATTATTCCGTAACATGTTTATGCTTTAGTAGTTCAATGGTCGAAGTAAGAGGATCAATAGAAAACATAAAACAAGACAAATAATAGTAATAATATAAACGCTAAACCTTTGAACCCAATTTTATAAAATTTGTATAGTAGTAGCTTGAAGCTATAAATAACATTAAGGTACATCGAGAACTAATGAGCCTACCGAAAATTATAAAATAAAATATTTTTCAATAACTTTTAATGAATTAAAAAACACGCTGAAATAATACCGAAACGACGGAAAAAGTTTCATCAAAATCGGTTCAGTACCTAGTTCCTCAGATACACATTGTAAGGCATACATACTAATAATACTTATATGTAATGTAACAATACACATAAATAATAGGTTTGGGTAATGTGATCGATCTAACAAAAGTACGCATTGATTATAGATCATTCTTTAGTTCTGAAATATCGTCCTTTTGTTCTAAAGTTGGTTTAAATATAATCGTTAAAAATATAATTAGTAACATAATAATAAAATCTTAACCATGAGGAAACTTGTTGTTATATACGCGGTAACACTGAATGCCGCCATATATTATTTTTTTGGTTCATGTTATTTTACGTTGAAACTATAGCATTATTTAATACTTGCTGATAGTATATGATCCCAGCAACTTTATTATTTGTTGTAGTATAGTTTTTCATTGTTTCACTATGGATACTGGCATAATCTTTTGATTATTTAATAAAATCGATGATTGTCAACTCAAGTACGCCGATTTCGGCGTGATTTTGATAGCCTATTTTTATAGTACACCGATCGGCATCTACGACCATTAATTATTAATTTATGGATAAATTATTTTTATATTTAGCTTATTGCAATTAATGCTCTACCATGTAGAGATAGATCTTGTAAAGAATTCAATATGAAAATTTTAAACTAATTGTGGCTTCCTGTACATTCATATAATAAGACAAGTCTGAAAATGTAATACAAATCTTACCTATAAGTACCTATATAAGTCATCAAGGAGAATTAATTATAATTAAGACCTACTTCATGGATAAAAGTTTACAAGTAGTTTTATATTGCACAGTCATTTGCAGCAGTAACAATTTCATCTGTGTAATGTACATATATGTAATACTAAATATAGCTTTATAGAATACTAGCTGTGCTCGCGGCTTCGCTTACGTGGACTACAGAATACCCGCGCGAATCTTGCTTCCCCGCTCCCGGCTATATTAAAGACAAAAATGATTATTGTGGGTGTTTCTTAGAAGGTAGATATATACTCTGCCGGACTTTTTAGGAGGTCTTTTTAATGTCTATGATTATTTAGTACATTAATTTGCTGTATCTCTTAAGGCTTACTCAGCATAAGCCATTTAAGCGCCCGAATTGATCCACCATGACCAGTTTTTTCAGTTATTTTACAAATTTGCGGAACCCCAATTATTAAAAAAAATAAAAGTAGCTTAAGTTACTCCCTATAAGTTCGCAAATCTACCAGTGAAAGTCCAGTCAAAATCGGTCCAATCGTTTCGGAGATTATCTGGAACAAACAGACAGACAGACCGAAGAATATTTCAAAATTGTTTTTTCTTTTGTTTAAGTATCGTATATACTTTCAAATGCATTTACTAAAAAACTGTTGCTCTGACATTACAAACAGACACTTCAATTTTATTTACTTGTATAGATCAATTGATATATCAATAAATCAAATATTTTCATGGTTACTTTTTGTATAGATAAGAGATGGGGCGCTGTCACGATTTTGTACTGGGTATCGTTTGATTTTTTACATCGTGTGAAGGGTTTGTTTTTATAAACGAATTATAATTTTATTTATTTTTATAGATATTATAGGGGAAAAATGGTATAAAAATAAACCATATTGATATATTCATTTCAATATAATATGTATTTACAAAAATATAAAACAGCTTAAATGTAATATTACAAACAACATTATAAATTTAATAATTTAAACTAAGCTAATGAGATTATATCATTTCCAAGCGACTTCTTTTACGATGGGTGCTAAAGGTGCATATGGAGATATACCATAAGGAAATGGTTTTGCTACAGCAATGGGGGCTGGAGCAGGAGCGAATAATGGAGCTGGATAAGCAGGGGCTACTCCGGGTAATACTGAAGTGACCGGTCTCACAATGGGAGCGAAAGGTGTTGACGGTAATGTAGAAACAGATCGTGGAAATAATGGAACTGGAAAAGCAGGTACAGTAGGTGCCAATTTAGGTAAGACGGGAGAGAAATATTGACTAACTGGAGCGACAGCGTGTGGAACAGCTGAAGCGAATGCAGGCGCATAAGCTGGAGCGGCTGCTGGAGCAATGGCAGGCCCAAATGCAGGTGTAAATTCTGAAAAAACTGGAGGCGCTGGAAGGACAGGAGCCGGTATTGGTGCTGGTAGGAATGGAGCCGGTGCCTGTAGAGGCGATGGTATAACACGCGCTGGAAATGGAGCTGGTAAGGCAGACAAGGACAAAGGTGCTGGTAAAAACGGCGCTGGTGGTACTGTAGGTGCTACAGCATGAATTGATCTGACTATTCCAGGAAAATTGTAGAATGGAGCATATCGGACTATTGGATATGATTTAACTGCTGGCACGACATGACCAATCCCACTAGTTTTGCAGCCAGAAATAAGGACGACGCTGAAAATGATCTGCAAAAAATTAATGATAATTAAGATTCTATACAGCATTATGACCATGTCATTTTATATTAGTACCGACTAGCATATACTTACTAGTCTCATGACAGACATATTGATAGATGTCACGACACGATCAGTCGAATATCAAAGTAAAAATGTATTGCGGTATGTGTGACAAAGTGATTATATAGTTCATACTATTGCACATATTACGTCTATGTTCGTCGCAGTTAGTTTCACTTTCCTTAGGCAGGATATAAGCGAACTCATTTAAGTGTCAACACGGATCGTCGATTGCCGAATATATCAAATGAGTGAACAATGATAGTAACATTATATAACTTAACTGTCCATTTATGTGTCCTTGTGCATGAGCGAGCGTGATAGTATTTTTAAATTGCTGTTTAATAATATTTATTGGGTATAAAATAAAAACAAACGATGTTCATAATATTTTCAATTTATTGTTATAAATCTACACTGATTACAATGTGTGTAAAAGTATGCCAACGACCTACTTTGAGCTTGTGAATAATTTAATAATAAATAGATCCTTTTAAAGTATAATTTTTTTTTATTGCCGAAAGGATATCATAGGGTGAATTCAACGCAGTGGAATTAAGAGATTCGACTTTGTTTATAAGAATCTATATCGTATAAAATAGGCAAAGGATAAAACAGTTCTGTACCTTTTTCTCCTCCTTTTGTCAACCGATTTTTTATTTTTTTTCCGTTTAGCTTTACGAGCTTTAAAGTTATCAATAAAAAAAAAGATTACTTTTTTGAATTGTAAATACACATATAGGTGTATATATATTCACAGGTATACAATAAACGAATGTAAAAGAGTAGATTTTTTTTTTGGAAAAATATAAATTCAATGAATTATGAATATAATATGAATTTATCATGTGTTTATTATATCCATATAAAAATGTTTTCTTCAGATTATGATCGAATTTCGACCGCTAGACGAACACCGGTATTTAAAAATATTTTAAGAATGATTTAAATACAAATTATTGGGAGAATTATACCTGAGCTTAATATTTATATTATCAGTGTACTCTGTATACTGTATCAGTAGTACTCTTTCACAGTTATATTATTTTATTATCACAGGAATTAAGTAAATAGTTTTATATGAGTATTAAAAATTTTTACTGAAATCCTTAAAATATAAAAACTAAAAAACTAAAAAATATTATTAGTAAAATTACTGTGTGCTTATTAATAATTAAGATGGCTCCGCTCTTTTCTCAACCCGCACTTCAGTCAGTTATGCTGAAACTATCATCCAAATACAGGCTATTTTTCACTGAGTAGACATCACTAGTCGTAGATATATCCCCATCAAATTACGTTCAGTTACGATTTTGGATACCTAAATGTAAGTTTGTTTAGTTATTTTTTACTACAAAATATTGAAAGAAAATCAGACGTTGTTCTTCCTATGTATATATGTATTATATTAGGTCCTTACATATGAAATTGGCGTTTTGTTGAACTGGCTACTTTGATCTCAAATATCTGGCGTTTGGTTAGGAATTTCAAATTTAGGCTTGTGTAATGTTATTTGTGTTTCGAATTTACTGATTCATTTGTTTTCGCTCCGTTTGATTTTTCTATGATATCGTTATTTTCACAAAATGGAGAACTTTAAATATCGTATTATTTACGAATATGAGTTCCACCATAGCATCAGCACTGCAGAAACAGCTCGAAGGATTAATGATGTATATGGGGAAGCCACTGTAAAAGAAAGCACGGTACGTTTTGGTTCCAACGTTTTCGTTTTGGAAATTTTGACTTACGAAGCAAACCCTGTGGACGGCCGGAGACCCTAGTTGATAATGGAGAGTTCAAGGTGATCGTGGAAGCGGATCTATTAATATTTTTTTATAACACTTGCACGTAAACGGTGTCATAATATGCAGGCTATCTTGGGTGTAACCTCCTAAATAAAACCCGAAGGATATTTTTTGCGCTAACGCCCTAGGGCGTAACGGCGTTTGCAATTGATGTAATTTTTTTACAATCCATTTGGCTGTATATACATGCGTCTTTGCTCCTTTTACGTTACTGAATACAACATATTTGTATTATCTAAAGAACACTAGCCCATTAAAAGCATAAAAAACCTCGGTCTTTGCAAATTTTATAATTGTTGAGTTGTGTAGTATTGGAAAGTGATATTCATTAATAACTGTACACTCACTATAAATATTAATAAATAAGTTTAATAACATTTTGTTTAATTATTTTATTTAATGTGATATCAAATGGGATGAAAAACATTGTATGTTACAGGGCGGTCGGGGATTACGAACATCGACTCATTAAAACCCTCAGTCTTGGACTTCGGGCATCTAATATACTCTCGTTCGTAATTCCTTATTTATCGCCCTCAAGATACAATTTACTATTAAATGTTCGTAATAGTCCGATTAAGGTGTTTAGAATAATTAGGAAACTTAGCCGAAAAATTTTAGAAAATCTGGAACAGCCTTTCGTATGAGATTTTTTTTTTCGAACTCAAAACCATGTAATTCGTATATTGTGTTGTTCGTTATGATCCTGGAAACGTTTTTAGAAAAAAAGTACAGGATAGTTGATGATGTGGTTGAGTTGACTATTGGAAAGCCCAGAACAACGTCTGCTGGATCAGCTAGTACATAATATATATATATATATAACTTTATATCTACCCAAAAAATATTGTAATGGTGAAATAAACATTTTTTAAAGAATACCTATCTAATATACGTAGTCGTTTTATAGAAATATGCAAACCTAATATCCACTTTTTTCATTGTAACTAATATAATTTTATATTTTTATTTATAAAATACAAGTTTTATGCCAACGCTTATTGACTTCGAAACTTAATATATACATAATGTAATTCTAAGTAAATAAAAATATCGCTTTCTTAAATCCAACAACGGAATATTGAATTAGTACAGGTAGTCATGGAATGTTACTAATCAAAAACAGTTTTACAAGACTACAAAATTGTGTTTATTTGATATAATACAAAAAACCTAGATATTTAATTAATTTACTTGAGGGCGATTAGGGGAGCAGAGGGCGCGTAATAGGGTGCGGCGGCTACGTAAGGAGCAGCATATCGTGCAAATGCAGCAGGTGCAGCGAAATATGGCGCAGCGGGAGCAACAATTTTAGCTGCAGGAGCGTAGTACGGAGCAGGGGCGGCTACCAATGGGGCGGGAGCAGCCACAATCGGGGCTGCAGCGGCAACAAGGCCATTGTAGTTTCTTGAGATATATTGGGAGCTGGAAGCGGTGACGAACGGAGCCGGAGCGGCGACAATAGGCGCTGCAGCGGCAACTACAGGTGCCGGTGCTGCCACCAGAGCCGCAGGAGCGAAATCGGGCTTGGCAGCAGCCATGGCGATGCAGGCAACGAAGAACACCTGATAAAATTAAAATAGTTAAACCTTGTATATTAAAGTGCAGTTATTAGGTTTTCATAATATTTCACACTCACAATTTTGTACATTTTGTTTATTTGTGTTTGTTTGGTTGCGAGGAAGATGTAAGTGATGTCCACTATTTGGTGATCTACCTTTTATACGCTTGTCCGGTAAGATTCACCTTGTATTGAGTTTCATAAGTGTAGCGCAATGTCTCGTTAGACTCTGGGCACGCAACGGGGACACGCCGTATTACGTCAATAAGGCCGGAGAGACTGATAACGGTTTACTGCCGTTTTCAATAACATATCTGAGTTTACTATCACCGATTAGACCATATTTGTAATAAGTACTACCTTTAACTTAAAACAGATATCGGCTTCCATCTTATCTATTCAAGCTTTAAGATATGGATATATATTATCTAGATACGAAAAACTATCCTTTGATAGGTTATTGAAAAAAAAGTAAGGACCTAAGGTTACATTTGTCTATCTTTAGTAACTAAAACAACAGATAGATAGGTTATTGAAAACGGATGTTAGAAGACTTCGGTTTGGGCATAGCCTATAATTTATTTACGTATATTCAATTATGAAATTAATAAAATAATTTACCTGGTTCATGTTCTTGCTTTATTTATTTCTAATAATATTTATAACAAGCTGTGTCCATGGCTTCGCTCACGTGGACTACAGAATGCCATCAATCAGGCACACGCGTGACTCTTGCTTATCCGCTCCCGCTTATTTTTAAGACAAAAATGCTTAATCTGGGTGCTTATCTGCCAGTGAAAGTATCCTTATAATCGGTCCAACTGTTTCGGAGATTACTCGAACAAACAGACAGACGTACAAAAATTTAAAATGGTTTTTCGTTGTAAGTACCGTATACACTTTCATATGTATTTATTAAATAGCTGTAACTTTGACATTAGAACCAAACACTTCAATTTTATTTATTTGTATAGATTAAAAATTATAGTATAATACGTATTAAAGTGGTCCTTATTTTGATATTTTTTGAATTGTGATGCCCGCAGAGATTCGATCATAGGTTTCGAAATATATATTTAAATTAGCTTATAAGTATAATATATTTCCAAAGACTTAATTATTAATTACTTTGACTTAAGACTTAATAAATTTTGAGAATATTTTATTTTATTTATTTCACATTCAATGAGCCCACAGGACCATTTTTTTATGTTGAATATATATTGCTGATATACACTGACTAAGTCAAAGAGCCGATTGTACTTCCTTAAACTATTGTTGGCGTTGGTCAGCAATAATTATAATAATTTATATTAAACCTGATAGACATCTATTATTTACTAAACGACAGTGATGACGAATATGACTTTTTTGTCTGTCTTGTTGTCGTTTGATATTTTAGATTTAACTCAAAATTGGCTTGTCGATTTTTATTAAATTTTGTACATATGAAACTCATGTCATTAATCAAATGAGAGACTATAAAAATTGTCAATAGTAATAGTTAACATATTTTTTTACTAATTCTCAACCGATTTTCAAGATGTTTTGTAGACGGGAAGCATAGTAATTTCATAATTGGTAGGCCATGAAAATCTTCAATAATACTTTTAGAAATCGTAAAAAATAATTCAAAATAGTAAAAGTAAAATTACGACACGAAACTAATTACTCTGAGTGGCATCGCTAGTCTTTATATTATAATACATCTGTTGTTATATCTGTACAGTTAATATTTCTCCACAATTTCTCGATAAACACACTATATGAACGACACTGATCACGAATATGCCATTAAAATATTTTTATCTGTTTGTATGTCCGGATTTAACTCAAAAACGGCTTGAACGATTCTTATGAATTTTTATATACGCGATGCTTATTTCATCGGTCAATTGATAGGGTTTAAGATATTTGAATATTACTTTTATAAGTCGTAATAAATAATAATTTCCTAAAATATTTTTTTTCTTAATTTTTAACCAATTTGATCAAATTTCTTACGCAGGAGGTATAAGCCATTCTATGATTGATGGACTAAGACAATTTTCAAAAACATTTTTAAAAATCGTAATAATTTTTACAAAATTTGAAAATTTGTTTAATTTTTATTCGATTTTGATGAAATGTTGTACATGGGAAGTATAAGTTAAAAGTTAAGTAAAGTATAATTGATAGGATGTAAGGATTGTCAAAAATATGTATATATATATATATATATAAAACAATATTAGATTATCAACCGCATTTGACAAAAAATCGTAGACAGGATACATGCGTTATTTCATAATTGAGAAGGAGAAGAATCGTCAAAAATAATTTTAGAACTATGTAAAAAAAACATTATTTAATTATTCCTCAATTATGAAAATTGTACACGGGAAATACATAACATTCCTCAATTGATAGGTTATAGGAAGTATCAAAAATATAATGTTTAAAAATAAAATGACGGGGTATAAATTAGCTACTGCGTAGTAAGTAACAAACGCGTGCGGAGCAGCGGCCACACCGCTAAGACTAAATATAGTTCAAATATAAGTCCGAGTTATTAGCAATTTTTCCAATATCTAGAAATCTATAGTTCTTTATCTTTCCGCTAGATGGTAGTATTACAAAAACATTAGGTACGTACAAGCTTAAAGTGCGTTTAAACGAGTAATATTTTTACTGCATCATGTGGCCACAATATTGTCGACTGTAGCCCGGCCATCACCAAAACATTTTTAATGCAGATTTTGGCTGAAAATAGGTCAGAATAAGTATGGCTTATATTTTTATGTTGTACACGGGCTACAAAGTCAAGCAACAATGGCTGACAAAATCATCCGCGTTGCAGCGGCTTATAGGTATTATTTTGAAAAAAAATGTTAAACCAAAAAAAATCATCTTGTGGATACGATCCTCCTTTAATAGGTGTGATACTATAGATACGTTAAGTAGAGTAAGCCTTGATACGGAGAGAATATAGCGACAAATAGGGGCGTCTCACTCACAGCAAACTGCACGTCACTTATAAAGGGATGCACCTATGCCACATAACGAAACAATAATAGAACTGGCTGGGCAATATTTCACTATTTTCGATTCCCATGTGATCGTCCTGCAACGTGCTGGCAATATATAAAAAATCATCAGACATGCTAACAACATGACCAGGCTACACTCAAAATATAGTCGTATATTGTATACTCTGGCTATGATTGCCAACAATACTATGAGCAACTGTATTGAAGCCACGTATTGCAGTAAAAATATAGACCGTTATAAGGTACCATTACGTTCACGTAAATTAGCTTCAGCTAATTTACACGTTCTGTTCTGAAAAAAAAAACTGAACTACGAACTGTGAACTACGAAACATTGGATTAATATTCAATGGTCAATCGACTCAACTACAACGATTTGCAACCTTGACTATCGCTGACAATTAATTTTAAATGCCTACAATTATGTATGTTTCTGCATAGTTAAATCGTGAGCTTAAACTGCTTAAAACAAGATGTGTTGGTTAAATAGTTAAAACCAGTGGAATATCCATCCCATATCCGTACCGTTGAGTCAAGGATCAAAATTTTCGGAATTGATTTGAATTAGTAATTATATCAACTCACTTAAAATAGAAACATGGTCAGGAAATGTAAACGATTGGGAAATGTTTTCGTAGTAACATAATGTACTAGGAAAATATAAAACTAAAACTTTTACGGTGATCTAAAGAGGGTAATGCATGGTGAGCTGGCGTGGTGTTTAAAGCGATGACTTTCTTCAGGATTTCGTCCAGAGGCCTCTGTGTAGTTTGGGATATTAACAGGCTGGTAGTATGGGAACTTTTTTAACTTATATGTATTCACTAAATGATTACATCGTTTTGTGAAAATTAACTTTTGTGTTTCATGATTCCAAACAAACTCTTTAAATAAAAAACAATTCGAGTAGGTAAACGTAGATTTTAATGAGCTCAATTATTATACTCTTAATTCATATCGATTATTAAAAGAAGTAAAATATAAGTAACATATTAAACCAAAACTGGAGAGTTTTATTTTCACAAAGTTTCTTATAAACTTTACTATACGTTTTCAGTTCTTCCTAACTGGTTTTACTCAAATATTCTTATTAATGGATTAAGTTGTCAAAAATTCGAGTGAAGATGACCAACAAGTAAACGTTATGTGAGACAAATTCATTTTATTTTTATTTAGATATTGTAACTCGGCATATTGACGGTAACGTCCCTGATGGTAAGCACAGTAAAATTCAAACACAACGACGACCACCGAGAAATCGAAATCCATCGGCTACTGCCGCTGTCATGCCAGCCTGCATAAAATATATTTCTTCACGTAAGGCGTGAACGTTCTGTTGTCGTCGTCACGCTGGTCTACCGAAATACCTCTTCACTTCTCCTTTGAAGAATCCGATATCGGAGGAGGGAATGAGGAGGTGATATCACATCTTCACTGAACAACAAACCAAAATTTGAAAACTACTTTGTACTTGGATGCTTCTGTGTAGCTTGTCAGTCCGCGTAGATCCTTAGTGGAAGGGATAAGGGCGAACAATTTTTAGACGCAAAAACCTAGAAATCCGCACAGATACAGAATCTGAAGGGCGAACAGGAATCCTAAAATGTAACAAACATATTGTGTATACAAAAATAGAAACACGTGGTAAACATGTGAGCCTGTAACAATGAGACGGTAATAAAGTTTATTTGTCAATGGAAATTCTCATTGTATAAGACTTTCTAGACGTATTTGTAACTGTGTAAACGTTTTGACGGTATTAATTTCAAGCACAAATATTAAGAAGAAATGGTAATTCTAGTTTAGTATGTATATACACACGTGTTCAGATGTTCAGAATGCACTACACGTGGCATATTCTGAGCTTGCTTAAATGTAAATGTAATAGAGTTCCCTTGTGTATCTTCGAAGTTGAAGGTCCAATGCCGATGAAGTTAAAATGGGACCATTCTTGGGGTTTCCCCTATCCATCTAAAACCATTCAAATCGGTTCGTAAACAAAGAAATTATGGCTGAACATCCATAAAAAAAAGGATATACATTCGATAACTCTGCAATTATATACCAAGTCAGCTTTCAACCGAGATAATAAGTACTTACTGATATATTGACTTCTTTTATTATTTAAATCAGAATACATAAACAAGCATTTACACAATACTTGGCATACTATTAATAGGTTCCATAATAACAAAAGAAAACAGCAATTTTTTATAATATGAAACAGCAAACAGAAGTACTGTCTATTAAAAGTTAACTGGTTAATTTAGCCTATAGTTCTTTATAAGCAAGCTAAAAAAGATCGCAGTCCTGAGGCTAACCATATAGGTGTTATGATTTAGCCGACTTCAAAAAAAGACTGTGAATAGTCAATTCGAATGTATATTTTTAACTCAAAGGTGTTCCAATTTTAATTTCATTGCATTCGACCTTCAGATTCGAATATACATCAGGGAACTCTTGAAAATCATTAAGATTGGTTTTCTTTTCTGTTAAAAATTGTCTTGTGGAAAGCTCAGTTGGATAATCTCGTGTGCATAGGCACGCCTTCTACACCCTTCGGACAACAATTCAGCAGAGCGAGCTGCTTTACGAAGGCAATAAATGTTGTGGCAGTGCACGGATAGTACCACTCTGAATGACTATTAAGTCTAAGAAAACACTACAATTAATTGTATTACGCATTGATAATTATTATGTTAATCTGAAAAATTATTTTATATTGCAAGTTGAATCACAAATATTTTCCATAGGTACGTACGTATTAGACTAATCTTTTTAATCCTATTTTAATAATATTTTCAAATTTTTCAGTTTAAAACCACAAGTTATACGTTTCTGTTATAAAACCTAATGTTATATGGACGAAAATTCCTAAGCATTGAAAAATGGCAAACGTTGGTTAATAATGGTTGGTTGTCTAGACTAAAAAAATATCACAATTTAAATAATATTTTATTGGAATATAATTCTAAAAGCTTTAACGGTATTTACATTGTGCTGTTTGTATAACAAGTGTTAATTTAAACTAACTAATACTAAATCATACTCTCGGTGGTTTAGTATTTGGTCTAGGAAAAGGGTTGAACGTGGTAGGTTCAGCGTTCCTGTTGATTGGTTGAAATGTTTGCAGACGAATACTTTTTGCAGAGAATGGTGCTTTGTTTGCCGCTAAACGTGTTAATCTACTAACACTGCGTACTCTATGAGAACTTGGCACTGGTCTGATTATAATTTTTGCACTATGTTCCGGCACGAAACCGTATATATGCTTAACCACTTTTATATGACGATGAGGTAGGTGTGTATTGATCGGCGGCGGAGTTATGTAAGCCAATGGTACTGGAACAACTTCAACCGATGTTTTTAGCTTCTGTGGTTTTCCATGCGTATTTATATAGAAATGAGGTTGTTCCTGCGGCCATTGCGGCCTTTTTGGTTGCTGTTGTGGCCAGTGTTGGAACTTAGGTTGTTGTTGTTTTACCCATTGTTGCTGTGGACGTGGTTGTGTTTGCGGCCATGGTTGTTTCGGCTGTGGCTGCGGTTGTTGTTGTGGGAACTGATTCGGATTACGTGGCAGGGGTAAGCCATATTGCTTGAAATTTATATTATCGTTCGATGGTAATGCTTGAACGAAACTGTCATCACTATTGGACGGTAATGGTGTCGTCTCCGGTTCCTTTTCTGTCGTTGTTGGTTCGGTTTGCCTTGTTGTCGTTGGCTGCGTTGTAATTTCTTTTGTTTTTGCCTCAAATGGAGTCGTCTGTTGCTCTGGAGATATGAATCCATAACCCGGTGGCAATCCAAATGGGTAAGGTGGCAACAGTATTGTTGCTACAGGCGCTGCTGCATTTGCTGTAGCTACAGCTATAGCTACGTTAGGGGGTGAGGGCTCTGATGGATTCGATGGGTTCACTGACACGGGCACATTGTTAGGCACACGAGGAACGAAAACAGGTGGTGATGGTGCAACAGGTACGATAGGAACGACAGGCGCCACGGGTGCTATAGGATCCAGAACTGGTGGTGGCGCCGCTACTAAACGATTGTATGTCCTTTCAAAGTATTGTGAGCTGGCAGCTGTGACAACTGGAGCCACTCCCGCTGATTCAATGTGTCCGACCCCAGAGCTCTGAGCAATATGACTCAGAGTGGTCAAAATCAGCACCTAAAAATTTCAAGGTCACGTTCGAATAAAAAATATTAAATTATTATTTAAACTTACGAGTAAACTGAAAATATTTTGAAAACGTAATAAAATATGTGGTTTAATGTGATATTACCGTCAAAATCATGTCGAGGTCCGTTACCATGACCGGTTTAAAAATTATAATGGGACATTAGAAAATGGAGCCCCCGCTTTTATATAGGTGTAACAAATTTTGCATCGTCGTGAGGCAATGTTGCGGGTGTCGCGGAATACTTAATGGTACCATGTGTAAAGGACGCGGACCTTGATGGCTACAAAAATCGTATTGAAAAACGCCCAACGAATAATAATACTCGATGGGTCTTTTGGAAAGTATATATTGTGATAGACTTCATGCTTTGTACATCATTTCATTTCAATATTATATAAAATGTGTCATAGACATGACTACATTGTAACAACCAGTGGTTAATACCTTTATCGTTTCGCAGACACGGAGAAGCGTACGCGATGAAAGGGAAGGAGGAATAGCTCCCTGGTTGATCCTGCCAGTAGTTATATATTCTTGTATCATAGATTAAGCCATGCATATTATAAGCTTCTTTCACACATCGATAATTTAAATTATACTTATTATAAGGTTGGGTGAGCCATTTTGAAACGAGAGTTTTTTTTTTGCAAAGATATCCTGAAAATATTAGCGTAAAATATTAGTTTTAAAAAGTCGCTCAAGACCTTTAAATATTATAAAATACTCAAATGAAATAAATGTAAAGTTTTTGTTATGCATTTCAAAATTTATATTACTTGCCTAGTTTTGTAGATAATATAATATGTATAACAATATTGTAACAAATATAATTTAAAAGAACTACATATGTATTTTAACTGTGTAAAGGTAAATTGTTCATAGACATTAATTACTTTATTAAGAATATACCTATTCATAGGCATTTTTTGAGTCTCGCGGTTTATATTAGTCCATAGTTATGTTCATTGATTGTAGAAATAAAACAGAGCCTTAAAATTAATATTTAGTACCCTATAAAATTCAAAATTCTTGAGCGACCTTTGAACATTTACAAGCTAAAACTCTTAGGATTTGTCTTTGTCTTTTGTATTTAAAAACAATTGCCACCTTGAGAAAATGAATGAAATACTTAGTTCAAACCATTTTCGGATATTTTAAATTTCTTTAGATACCCCTTATTGTTTTTAATTTTTATTTATAAACGATTTGTGGATATAAGTAGTAAGATTATATTTGATATAATTTAATAAACATTATATATAACAAGGAACTGATTTAAATGGACCGCTAACTACTTATAACAGAATTACTGATAATATACATATTACTGATAACAGAAGCTTGTGACCGAAGTAATATGATTATTTATATATTATAATACATAAGTAATTACTTAAGAAGTAGCGACTATTATTTAGAAAATAAACGTTGAAAAATTGGCTAAAATACCAATATCATGTATAGTAAGTAACCAGTTACATACAATTTCAACGTTTGTGCTCCAATCGCAAGGTCTAATAGCCGAGCTCATCGAGTTTATAACAGAGTTTTTATTCCAGTTTATTAAAAACATGGTTAATGAATCCATTTGACAATCTTTCTCTCATACAGGCTGCAAAATATTAAAGCAATTTAGTTTATTCTCTACTAGTTGTGTCTCACGGTCGCCACGGTTAAATTTATTCGACCAATTTTAGACCGCGCCTCCTACGCACCTGTATAGCCATATTATCTAACCTATCGTCAATAAGACTTCCCGTAGTTGGCTACAACTATCTATTCCTTTATATACATGGGTAATAATCCGCTCTTTAGATACGTAGCCTTCCTATAAAGAAAATTATAAATTATAGCAATTATATTTATTATTGATAAATACTTAGGCTATAAAATGCAATAGTTATTTTTCCAAATCAGACTGATACTTCTAGCGATTAGGGCGTTCAAACAACCAAACAATTAAAGCTTTATAATATTAGTATAGATAGGTTGGGGTTTAATAACAATCTCACTTGTTGTTAAGTGACGAAGTTGTCAAAGATGGTAAACACGCTAATTATTATTTTTAGTCTTAGCTTTTAGTTATATCCATGGGCGTATTTACCTTAGGGCCATGGAAGCCATAATTCGTGGTGCGCGGCAAGTTAGAAAGGGCGCTCCTATGTAGATAAGCATTTTTATAGTGTTTTCTCTCAACGTTACTTCTTTTATTTAAAAAAAAACTAGGAACTCCTGGTAATATAGTATTTGCTTGTATTTCATAAACGTTATCTTTCTATGACGTTAGCTATAGCTACTACTCTATACTACTATAGATACTTAAGTTGAGGGAGGTAGCTGATTAAGCGACCATTACAAAATGTGTTACCACTGTGTTGTGGTTTCTTTACGTTTTTTTAAAGATAAAGTAAGGAAATTCTACTTGATTCTCTATGTCGGCGAAAGGTTTAGTATCTTAAAGCCTTCTTTCTTCTAAGGCCGTCTGGGTATATAATATATAATGTCAAAAATACTTACGAAAACTATCAACACCGCGCGTGGCCGTTTATCTAACGGTGCTTACCTTTCTGTTACAAGTTTTAACTGCAATTCCCTTTGTATGGTAGATATATTTTATACAGGCGCTTAATACAAATTTTGAAACTAAAATAACTCAGAGAACATAAGAAATTCATAATTTATCCTAAGATAACTTATGCTCTATTTAATATAGAAATTCTAAAAAAATATTTCAAAAATTGAAATTCAAATTATAGTAATAGCATCACTATTCTAAGCGCCTTCTATTTTATAAGATCAATTATTATTTTAGAAAGAAATTAAAAGTTTGATACGTAGATTTTAAGCGATATCTATTAATTAATTTTTTTTAAACAATTCTATCCCTTTTAATTATTTTTTAACCTATATAAATATCTAGAAAACTATAACCTACTTACAAAAGGATGGACACGATAAAAATAAATAGGTAATAACAATAAAATAATATTCCATAATCAGATCTCCTTCACCATCTATCTCCTTCGAAATGTGAGATACCCCTAAAGATGTAAAATATTTATGATTTTTTATTATCATTGTAATCACATGTGACTAATCGAGTAAAATTTTCGAACTTGACGCAGTTACATACACGTCGAGACCCTTTTTTTTAATGTGGCTTTCTGCCTATATAGGCAATTTTGCCAATGTCAAGTGTGACAATTAATACACGTTATAAAATTTAGTTGCCAAATGTTCGGTGTACTGTACAATATCCTGTGAGAATAAACCATACACAAAGGATACATTGACACAACATAAAACAGTCACAAAATACATATTAAAGACCTTTTTAAAGGTGCCTTTACGATAGTTACTGCTTAGTAACTGAACACCTCCCTCGCTGACCTGTTTAACTTAGTGACGCGGACGGTGTGAAAACATATACGTAAAACTAATTTAGTTTGAAAAAAAAAAGAGACTCATCGAAATCAGGAATTATTCTTTATATGTGTGATATCATTTAACTTCGCTTTAAGAATATATTTATATTTCATATGTCTGACGTAAAAATATTGATTTCCATATTTTTTTTATTGTGCCTGTTGTGTGTTAGCTCCGACGCACGACTGGAGTTTACTCTCTAAGGAATTAAAGAGAAGTTATAAGAATATAGGAAGGAATATACTTATACAATAAGTAAGCAAAGTTAAATTATCAATATATTACCTTAATTAGATCTTTCGTATATTGTAAGTAATATTAATAGTAATAAAAATAAGAATAATGAGAATAAGAAAAAAATATGATACAAACAATGACATTTTATATAATTATAGACGCGTCATACGCCAACATCAGTCCACTAAAAAAAAGCGTAATTAAACTATACATACAAACTATAAATAATGCTTTAAGTTATATAGTACGCAAAAAGGGAAAGAATATAAAAGAATTTTCTTTTTTTTTTGTTAGATCTAAATGAATATATATTTTGAGTTTTATTTATGTGCAACCGTGACACTGGATAATACGTGACTAAGAGAATGTCAGGATGTAATTTACCTGACTTTTTTTATTGTCAAAATAGATCGCGGGTAACACATCTATCTACACTTATAAAAACAACTTGGGATACAAAAAGTTTGATAAATTCGTTTCTTTTATTTATTATGTTACGTCGACATTTATCGACATTCTCACTATCTACAACAATAATTCTATTTAGACCACAGCACTATCGAACTCCTTAGCTCTGCATTCAACTCGCGCACTTACTGTACTTATGTTTGATTTTAAAGACACCAGTAGCTACTAATACAAGTACCAACTAAAATGAATTTAATATTAATGTCAATATCAATACATAGAATAAAAGAAAGTCGCTGTCCGCATCTGTTTGTTTATCCGCTTACGTCTTGTATACCACGCAACGGATACTTATATGGTTTTAAATGTCATTTAGAGATGTTTTTAGGGAAGGTTTGTATATACAATACAATCCAATTAATTTTTTGTATAGCAGAGAAAATCCAAGGTTTTTAATCAAGGCGTTAATAAATCGATTTTCGGGTTCTTGCTAAACCTTAAGAGATACATCAAAATAATGTATTAAAAAATTGTAGTTCTTCAAAAAAACCTAGAGAAAAGTCCGCGATGGCATATGTCTATCTCCTAAGCTTGAGTCACAGTTATCATCTTTATCTTCAACATATTAATTAAAAATATTAGATTATTTGCTAAGCTATTTTCTCCAATTCAGTATTTTACTTTATCCATAAAAATATTTCAGTTAACTGGGGCATTTAATATAGATTAAAAATGTTTTTTTACATTATACGGTTGGCTGGCACTCCGTACCTAAGATGAATTGCGCGTTGCAAGCTATGTGCACTTTACGTAACTATGAAGTTATGAACTATCAATACTAAAACTAAAGCGATAAACTCTACATACATCATGTTTTTTTAAACATAAATTAAACTATTTTGTAAATTGCGCACTTGCGAAGCTTAGGCAGCTCACTAGTAACATATAAAGGATGCAATATACAGGTGTGTATGGATGATGCAGTGGTGGAGCGCTCGGACTGCGCGGCGTTTAACTTGGATTCCAATCCTACAGTGACTTGGACTTTCTTTAAAGAAACATATCACTACGAAACAATGTCATGTTAGAGTAATTCCTAGAGCTATCCTCGCAAGTTATCACATCCAAGTTGACAATTTGTCCCTAAGTATTTACGCATTTTTATAATATCGGATGAGACAAGTAGATCCCCAGCCATTATTAGATCGATTTAGAAATAATGCATACGCCAATGTTGAAGGTTATTATTTAAGAAGTGACTAAACGGAATTCGACAATGAGTTCATTTACCTTCAGATTAACTAAAAAAAAAACGTCAAATCAGTATGAAATTATGGAAACTGAACTGATATTATTATTAATTCATGCCAATTGGCGTACGGCTGTTAGACCGTACTAGTAATATTTTAAAATACTATCTTATATTACATTCTTGTCTAAATTAGCTAACTGCCATGAATTAATAGTAATCATCACGCGAAGAAATAAAATACTACAGTAATATGCTGTAGGAATTTTAATTCGTTGTATCAAAAACTAAACAGTCAGGATTTAATAAGCTACAAGAGGTGCAGGTGCTGCTGCTGCCACGTATGGAGCAGCAGGAGCTACAAGTGGGGCAGACGGAGCGACATAGGCAGCGGGGGCTGCGACATAAGCGGCAGGAGCGGCAACGTAGGCAGCAGCTAGTCCATTGTTGATGCGGTGGTAGTATTGAGAACTTGATGCTGTAACTACTGCGGCGGGAGCTGCGGCAACGAGGGGAGCGCTGAAGTATCCAGGTTTAGCAGCAGCGATGGCGACAAGCGCAGCAACGAGAACAAACTGAAATTTATTCGGTCGACTTTTTAATATGTAAATAGAAACGGGTTAAGTAAAATTTTCATATAAACGAATTCTTACAGATATTTTTTAATTATTGAAATTTAAAGAGTTTTGTCTACAATTAGCAGTTGTTGGAGTTGAAGTTAAAGAAATTACAATACTTACAATCTTCATCATTTTGATACGTTTATTGTTTGTACTGCTCGTGAAACAAGACTCGTGCTGATAGAACATGTTACCGTACAATTTATAGTAGATGAACGAAACAGTGGTGCAACAGACATTCCATTCGTGGCAACGTCTCTGGCATTGGCCCGTGCGTGATCTGAATCCTATCGCACTACATTCGAGGGATTAAACGTCCATCTTCGTTTACGTTCTGTTACGAATTCGTAATTAACAAATTTTGACTATCAAATTGTTCGCATTGCAGTTTATTTTGTAAGCAAAAGAGAAATTACTTTATCTTATCTTTAAAACATACCTACATGCTAAGTACGTGAATACCTCAGAGTGAGGCAAGAACTCGTACCATTTACCTAGATTAAATTAGATGTCCAAAAAGCATACGAACATTAGATGTTATGTTAGTTAACCATAAATGGTAATGATAGGTTTGAGACACAGCTGGACGCCCTTGACATAAGGAATTATCTCATAAAAGTGAAAAAAGATGTGTGTCACAATATTGGAAAAAATAGGTCATCGGATTACAGTACAATCATTTATAATAAAAAATAATATAATAATGAGGTGAGATGATAAAAAAGATGTCTTTTATTGAAAATATGAAAACCACATCTTGGCAGGGTTGCCAACTCAATACAACGAGTTGGTGCTAAATGAAATATCAATAATAAAAGCGTATTAAAAAGTGCTAGGGATTTTCAAAAATTGTGCTAAAATTGGTTTATAATGAGAACTGTAGTGGAATTTGAGAGAATAATTTTGGGAACAATTCTCAAAAAACATGGATGACAAGAAAAACCAGCTCAATTTTTAACATTTTTTGTAAAATATTTAAGTGTTTAAACATTAAAATATTAATTATTATTATCAAATAATGTTAGAGCGTTTTCATCAAAATCAAAATATTTTTTATTTAATTTTGCCCTAAGAAAGTACTTATTAATGTCAAAACACTACCACCGGCTCGGAAAAACATCCCAGACATCGAGAAGAACCGACAACAAACTCGATCGGGCTTATCAACATCGTATTTGTTTTTTTAATTGTTTTTACAGTACCTACTAAATTGTATACAGTTATTATCATTTTCAGTAGACGTACAGAAAATAATAAGCATGATTACTAAATAGTGCTAAAACTTAGTACTAGGTGCTGTAAGCTAGATTAAGTTAGTACCAAATCAAGCACCATAAGTGCTAAGTTGGCAACAGTGCATATTGGTCGTAGTATTAAACCAAAGGTGATGGACATCTGCACTAGTGGCATCCAGCATATGCTGAGTTTCAACTTGCGAGTTATATTTGAATGCTATTGCAGCACATAAGAGATTATTGACATATTATTATATAATATTGTAATTAACTTTTGTGTTTGTTTTTCTTTAGATATAAAATACTTATACTTATAAATATTTATAATTTTTAACAGACAGTTTTTAAATACGACAATTTTTAACAAAAAAGAAAACCACCTTCAATGATTTCGAAGAGTTAGTTCCCTTGCATATCTTCGAAGTCGAAGGTCAAATGCCAATTAAATTAAAATTAAAATGTGGTTTAAAAGACTTCAAAAAAGACGGAGGCTACTCAATTCGAATGTATGTATATTTTTATGGATTTTCAGCGTAGGTCAACAAACTGGTTGGCGTGGCTGCGGACATTACCGCGCATGCGCTTTGGTGTTCCCATATTTTGGTCTTAACAAACTTTCATCCCCTATTTTCTACCCTTAAATTTTTATTTTAGCTACAATAAGTACCCTATGTCATTTCTCAAGGTCCAATGTATCTCTATAGGTAACAAAATACATAAAAATTGGTTTGGCGGTTCATTATACACTTCCAGACACCTAAATCAATTCACCCTGCGCATTTAGGTTTTGTGTACTGAAGCTTAAAAAATGTATGACGAAATAAAAAATGTTGATGCTATTTTGAAGCTGATATATTTGGATTATGTTTACTAAACAAATACAGCTAAGATGTTTCAAGTAGATATCTGCTTTTTTCAACGTACAAATTTAGTTTTTTTTGTAAGAAAAAAATGGGCTTACGTTTAAAAAAGTTTAGTTATTTAGTTACCTGTATTGTCTCCGAGTGCATTTATGATGGCCATCATGCGGTTTGGCATAGAACTAATAGACCATCGACTGATGGACAATCTCTAGATGTTCGCCGTTGTTTTTGAAATATACTGTTTTACATTTAAAAAAAAACTTTTATCACAGTTGTATACCATATATATTATAATTAACTTAAAAAAAAATAAGCCTGTATTTCCTTATCCTTAACCTTAATTTCCATTTCAAATGTTGGTATTTGTTTGTTAATGTTTAGTTATTTATGTTTTGCATATTGTCTAAATGTCAGTAAGAGTTAGAATTATTTTTTACTATTGGATATGGTCCCCTCCTCGGGTGAAGGCCTCCTCCAGTCCTTTCCACTCATCTCTGTCTTTGCCGATAGTTTGCCAGTTCTTTCCTATAAATCGGTTATATCGTCAGCCCATCGTCTTTTCGGTCTCCCTACCCTTCTTTTGCCGATTTCCCATTTGCCCAATCGTCAAAATAATATCATAATTATTATTTGTAAATTATTTGCGTATTAATAAAGTTTTGTATAGTTATAAGTCCGTGAAAGTTCTCTTTATATGATTCTCCTTGAAAGAGGCACGCGGCACGCCTCTTTGCGTCAACCGATGTTTTGTTCGTTTAATATTAAACAGTTGTTAAGAACTTTCCTTGTCATTAAATTTAAAATATAGTAAATTTAAATATAATAAACAATAATTGAAAACGGTTTCAATTAATTAATTAATTATATTTTAAGCATGGGCTTATAACTAGCGTTTATCAGCGATCTTTTTCGCGTTGTGTTTAAAATGAAACTACTCACGCTTCACCTATACCTACGCTCAAAATCCATAAAAAATATATATACATTCGAATTGAGTAGCCTCCGTCTTTTTTGAAGTCTGTTAAACCACATTTTAATTTTAATTTCATTAGCATCGGACTTTCAACTTCCAAGCAGATCTTTGTTCGCGCGGCCCCTGACCCAATCTCGATACGTGGACTGCTGTTTGCTAACAGCATCAGCGTATTCGCGATTGTACCTGGAGTATTCTTTACGATTTCCGACGATCTCAGAGGAAGGAATATAATACTTCATGACGAGTAGTGCTTGTCTTTGTGCTTGATCCTAACACTAGGAGGAGGTGGAGCGCGAGGCACAGATGTAACTTCCAACCAGTGGTCTGATATGCCCAAATGGGTACAAACTGACACATTATATCCAGTAGGAAGGCTTGTCAGCAGAAGGTCCAGCAGAGATGGCGCGTGACCTACAACATCGGCTATCGGAGTGGGCTGATTACCAATTGAGCTAGGTCATGTGCCAAAGTGAATTGTTAGGCAGTTCGTCCTGCGTGGTCTGTCTTGGAGGAGCTCAACCACAGTTCGTGGTGTGCGTTAAAGTTCCCAAGACTACCAACTCTACAGTAGGAAACTACTCCTGCGCGTCGTCTATCGCCCTACTGATGTAATCAAACAGTCGAGTAGTCTCATCATACCCGTTATAGGATCGGTAAAGGCAAACGTAAATTCGGGTTAAGTTGTGATTTGGTACTTCACTAATGTATACAATTAATAAAATTAAAGTGTTTGTTTGTATTATTTAAATAACAGCTTTTTACTAAACGCAAATGAAAGTATATATGATACTTATAACAAAGCACCAATTTAATTTTTTTATTCTGTCGGTTTGTTTCGGATAATCTCCGAAACGTTTTTACCGATTTTGAAGGAACTTTCACTGGCAGATAGTTGATGTTATAAGGAGTAACTTAAGATACTTTATTTTAGAAAAAGAATGAGGGTCCCACCATTATTTACAAAACATTGATAATTATTGAGATTTTAAACAATTCATATTCTGACAAAGAGTTGTTTAAGCCAATTTGAATTTCCCCAGAATTATTCATAACTTGATATTTAAACTGATATTGATATTGGTATTGAACTTGATATTCTAATAAACTTGGGAAATGGCGCTTAATACATTTAGCCTTACTCTGAAGGACAACTGTTGTTATACATAAACCTTTTTGCTTGCACCCGGCAGTTGTAATGCACTTTGTCTAAAGCGTTATTTATTTTCGGAAATATTTATTTAATTTATTTGAAATTAAAACAGAATTTGACTCTCTTAAAATGAAAACCGTTAGTGGCTCTTTGATATAAAGATAGATAGTAATTTTTTTAAATGTTTTTTTAATTCTAAAAATGCAAACTAGTCGCTCTCCTGTAAACTTCAAAAAATGTCGCTTAATACAAATAGCCTTTCACCCGTCGTATGTGTTTTTCTTATACAATTATGAAACAAATGGGAACACAGTCACGTGAATTATTCCAATGATATACAGTTCCGTGTTGTAATATGTCACGTGGTAGGAAACCGTAGGAGTACTTAGAACTAGGGTCTTATTAATATATCCCGCGATAAAAATGAAATTCCAGAATTATAAAAATATATAATTTTCAGATTTATTCCTCAACGTATGCACACCTAATAACACTTCTCTTTGCACCAAATTTCGGTCAGTCAGTGAGGAGGGATTTTTAGTATGATAAAGTGTGATTTTATTGTGTTAACCTAGTATCTTGAATTTTTAAATAGTAATAATATGCCATACATACACTTGAAAGTAATACCTTAAGCCATTTTCGAAAAAAGGACCTTGGTACAGTTGGCACTTTTGCCATACAAACAGATGGACAACAAAATGGTCTTCTATAGGGGTTTAATTTTTTTTTAAATACAGAATCATAATAAGCACCTCAAGGTAAAAACCATAATTTTCCGAAACCCATTTATAAGTAAGTATATGATATTTATTCATAAAGCCGGTGTCGCGTTAAAGTATTTAAAAGTGTACATATTATAACTTTATCTAATACCTTCCTAATAGTTAATATTATTTAGATTATTATGATATTACAAAAATACATGGTATAGCAAGCCCTGTGAAACGGACAAAACCTTATGGGTCTTCGGGGCCCTTACTGCTAGCAGTGTAATCAGATCGAAAAAAAAACATGATATTTTATCGTAGGTTAATGGCGTCGTTTTCAAAATAATGCCTTATTTAGCGGACATTGTAGGTCTTAGCTATGACGTAGAAAGGTTTACTCGAAGTAAATTATGTTATTGATTAATAATTGTATTGATTTTGTACCTAGTTATTATTATGCGTGCTTTTGTAATAATGGCATAATACCACATTTTCAAAGAACTCTTACAATTACTCGACCCTTTAGTTCTGCTATGGTAAACACCTTAATTATACGTTTAGAGCAAAAGGTTATGTCCGTCAATACGTCATTGAAGTGAAAATGAGTGATTTCACAAAAGGCTAATTGAAACACACAGAAGCTACAATAATTGCATTGTGTGTTATTACCGAATTGCTATTATGAATTATTATGTGAAGAAAAGAGTTTTACAATAGTCATATATCAGGACATAATACAAAATTAATTAATGGATTTCTTTCATATTATTGATACAGAGGTTAAATACACAAAAAAATAATAAAATAATTTCATATATATTTTCTTAATTTTTTTGTTGATATTATTTTTGAATGTCTAGTATTGATTACTACGCCTTAATGGTAGTCGGAATCTACCACTGCGGCTAAATGATATCAAATAAACCATTTTTTTTATCGTACCTACAATGTAAGATATTTTTGCAGCATCACGAGTAATATAACATTTGTTTTTCAATATGGGTTTACAGAATTAATTTAATGGTGATAGAAATAACTAAACAGGTCGGCTGTAGATCAACGAACATAGTAACTGTACGCTGAAGGATAGGTGTACGTAGAGTAAGCGACTGGAGAGTACGCGCTGTACGCAGAGTACGCGACGGGGCTGGAGTACGCAGCAAGCGGTGCGGTGTATCCAGCCACAGGATAGTCAACTAACAAAGGCTTAGCTGTAGCAAGAGCCAGAAGAGCGGCGAAGAGTACCTGGAATATAACATCATAGGAATTAAACGAATACGTAGCAAGTAAGAATGTAACAAAAACATTATCATAGAGAAAAAAAACTTCGAGAAAAATCACCTGTTTCAAACGGTTACTATGAAGATTATGGGTTGTTATTTTTTCCGGATTATAGAACCTTTATCTCTATGATGTGACCAAATTTAATTTAAATCAGTCAATCCGTTTGTGAGTGAATTTTTTGTCTGATTTTCTGTTTTTTCCCCATTTATTCAAAAACCAAATATCTAAAACTTGCCGGATCAACGGATCTTATTAGTACCAACATACCCTCAAATGAATATCCAGATATCCTTCTGGGGTCGATCCACTATGCTTATCGCCTTTATATTATAATTTTGTTTATTTACAATTATTTCTGATATGAATATTTCAATTGTGTAAACATGTAATCTTTCCATATATAAATTATTTAAAAATATATAATTATTCAGAATTTATGAAAAATAAGCAAGGGAATATTTATGTGAAATATTAAATAACGCATTTGTATATATTTATATTTTTTTAAAATAATAAACACTTCTACGAATTAAAAAGGATGCAGCTTACTGTGCTTACGGGTAGGTATGTATAATAATAACAATGTTATCTTCAAAAATATCATTCCCTTAAGAAATAATGTAATACTGATTCTTATAAAGACTTCCTGTATTAAAATAATTTAACAAGGTAAAGTGAATTACACAAATGATTTTATCAAACCTACAGCATTTTTTTACTAAAGACTCTTGTATGAATTTTTATACAAGTAATAGTAAAACATTTATGTTTACTTAAAATATTAAATAAATTTAAGATATATTGTCTTTTAAAAGATGCAATAGTGTGTGCACCAAGGCATACTTACGTATTTGGACATCTTGGTATATGTAGCAAGAACACAAATAGTTAAAGCGTAATGATGAACTGTTGCCATAAATTCCTCTTATTTATATGAATACACACCAACATAGCAAAGCGATATAGGACAGATATAGTCGTAAAGACGGATAAGTCGACGAATATCCTCCATTGATACGATTAGCATTATGGTCACGTTCGGCCTTCTGCAACGGCACCGCTGATAAAAACGTTACTAGATCAAGGAGTAGTATCCGGGTTTTTAGTTATTACAGCGGCCTTAAATACCTACTGGTGCATACAGAAACTTATAAATAAAATTACTGTTTCTCTTTGACGTTCCATATCATATATCATCATGCTTAATTAACAAACATGACCTATTTGATAAAATACGTAATAAAAATAGTATTATTATTAATATTGTCTGTCACCAAAGTTTATATTCGTCACTAATATGTATCCCCTAATTATAATAATATATTCCCAAGAAATATTTTTGTCATCATATTAATTCTATTAAACATACCATCACGCCTGTATTTCCTGAAGGGTTAGGCAGAGGTGTACCAATTACACTTACAGTTCGCCGAGTATGTTTTTAGGTCCCATGTAATAGGGGGGGCGAGCCTATTGCCATTATTTAATTAATTTTCTCTTCAAAATAATATATTTGTCACCAAATAAATAGCTTTGTTTCTTATTATATAGTAGCCAATCGTGGTTGCGCACTGGATTTTTGGCGATAGTTAAAATAATACCCTATTATTATTATTATTATTATATATATATATATATATATATTTGATTATTTAAATGATATAAATTAAAAATCTACGATGTGATCGATGTGGGCTGACAAACAGACGTATCCTTGTAAGAGTGCAATTTTTATGAAGAAAGAAAAAAAAGGTAAATTTAAGTATTGTTTTAAAACAAATTGAATTACAATTAAAAAACAAACATATACACGTAAATATCTATTGGATTTAACACATAGTTCAGCACTAGTTACACGACTCCATGCATCATTTCGAGCGGGAAATCTTTGATAGTTGTACTGTTGTGACCAAATAAGTAATGATATAGATCTGAATAAATATCGATATGAAATAAATAGTGACGATTCATCAGATTAGGATTCAAATAATTAAATAAAGATTACCTGTCGTTATAATTATTTCGTTTCATTGTCGAGTACCTACCTATACCTACTTATTTTAGAACAGCTTCGAAAATTTTGAAGAATTTGGCATTATCAATCAAGAATTAACACGTGTAACATCTTGTAATGAAATGTAATATTAGTTAATAAATTTGTACAAAAGTATCCGGCAGTAGTTTAGTTTCTTACATTTTGTAAAAAAAAATCGGGTCTGTTATCGTGTTACGTTTATCGATATAGCTCCAACCCTATCAGTTTCTCCGACTCTTGTGTAACCGTATATTAACCGACGTGTGTAAATGTATATTTTTTATAAAATAATGCATACATAATCTAAAAAGACGCTCCTTCAAGTTTTCACAGGAGCTGTCATCGAGAAAATAAAGAAATGGAAATGGTTATGTGTTTTACTGCAGTTATAGATTTCCTAACCAGTACATTAAAACTCTTAAATTTACTTTTAATAAACATCTGAAATTTTGTCTCAATTTTTTTAAATTATACCATGTTTTGGCTTTTCTTTAATTTAGTACAGGGTAAAATTGAGAGCTACATGATGAAGCTAGCCATCAATATTAATGTGAATTCATTTTAGTGAATTTTTTTAAACGTGTTAAAATAATTTAACCTTGTATAAATAAACATTTTTAAAATTTGTTATCATTAATTTCAGTTTTTATTTAACTTCAATTTTGTATTCTGTTTCATTCAAATATCCAATAAAATTAGACGGAAATAAGCTTCCAATGAAAGTTGGTCATTTTGCCACATACTGTTTCCGTAAAACTTTAGAAGTCAAGTGCATACGCCATTAATATTGCCTTGAAAACATTTTCATAATTTTATACCTTACACGAGATTATACATATAAGGTAAATTTATGAAAACAAACATTTTATTATTAGTTATTATTGTAAAAATATAAACAAATTATAAACTTAATCAGTGCATTCAATTAAATTAAATTAAAATACTATAATATTTAAAAAAAAAAAATTTTTGGAACTTGGGTTCAAAAAGAACATGTCAGTCTCATTAAACCTAAACAGAGCAATACACAACTATCTTAGTCCTGTAATGACAAAATTCCACAAAATTTTGGCTTCCTCACAAATACTGAGTAAATTATTAAAAATATTATTAATACAGTGACTAAAGATTTATTAAAAGTATTTTAAAACCTTAGAAACAGCGAATTCTTTTTACAATTTATTAAAGTTTTCCCTGTGAAAATTCAATGTACATAGTTTGTTTTTTCAAGATCATGATCGTCTTCTTTTTGTTATAAAATATAATTCAGTAACGTGTAATCTTACTCCATCTGACTGTATTCTGTACCTTACGTTTCTGTTAGTATTCGAAACATTCACCGCAAGGTTATTTCACCATTACTACTTCGGTACGAATTTAAACGTATAAAAAGGACCGAAATGTTTAATGGAACATCAAATACTCAACTTTTGTTCTCCTATCTTTACGTAGTACATTGAAGTTAAATAACAAGATGTTCAAGCTGGTGAGTTACAGTATTGTTGCAAGTATCTGTAGTTCAAAGATTAATTTACATTCGATGAAGCTGTAAAGGTCAACAGGAAATATTAGTAAAAAAAAAATTGAAAGTTATTGGTGGAATCTTGATTTACTTATGCTATGATGTAATTTTGGCGGTATTTTACTTGATGAAGTTTGGTTATTGTGCACAAGTGAAGTGGATTCTTTAATAGAATAATAAGTAACATGCATTTTAAGGTGCCGCAAAAACTCCCTGGATAGTTCTAATAAGGGAGCCGCCATTTTGTTAGACCTATGTTAACAGATTACAAGAATAATTTGAAAAATATTATAACACGTGACTCTGGCAAAATTTTGAATAAATACACGCTGCCATTTATAATGAAAAAAGAAAATTCTTGTAAAACTTTTTAAATGTTTAGTGTTTCATTTAAACAGTAGGTATATGGTGTGAGTAGGTAGGTACATTCATATTCGTAAGATGGTTAAAATGTGTAATTATGTTTTAGTTCATGTTCGCCTGCATCTTGGCTTTCGCTGTCGCCGAACCGGGCTACCTGGCCGCTGCCCCAGTCGCCGCTGCCTACACTGCCCCAGTCGCCGCTGCGTACACCGCGCCCCTCGCTTACTCTGCCTACACCGCTCCAATTGCCGCTTACTCCGCATACACATACGCCTCACCCTATGCTGCCGCCTACTACCTTCGTCGTTGATTATAAAATATAAATCTGATATTAAATTATGTAATACTATCAACCACCCACGACTTTTTTCGCGTTAATAACAAGATAAAATATAATAAGAATAAATAAAAACACTCAGACATGTGGAAGAATTTTCAGAATCAGATTAATTTAGATGTATAAATTATGATTATATTATAATATATAGTGTATAATATAAAATAATATATCTATAATTTGGCGCCTTTGATTTACGTAATTATAATTATGAACTCTACCAATCAAATATCACTGCTACTGTTGTGTAGATACTGATGAATCGCATTATGACCTAGTGTATTTTTATTTTATTTTCTTAAGTTTTTTTTAGTCTTCACCATTATTATGACCTCTTACGAAAAAGCGTAATTAGCATTGGTTCTTAGAATCAATAATATTATAAATATTGCATGGTATTTGGCAAATTTTCAATACAGGAAGCCCTCGTTCTTACGGCATGTTAGGTTTTCGAAATATGCGATGTAAATCGAATCAACGTAAGTTGAGTCTTTATTTTTCATATATTTACTAATTTTTTTGAGAAACGTGACCTAGAGTAAACGTATGGAGACTAAAATAATATAACTTAGGTGAAAATAATACAAAAAAAACATACTGTAAAAAACGGACCAAGTCTCGATTGAGATTGTATGTCTATAAAAAGTAGTTAAATCTCATAAACAGCGAAGTGTTAGAGGTAGATATAAATAAAATTGGTAATTTTGGCTAAAATATAGCCTATCTCTTAATTGTTAAATTCCATTATTTAAAATCTACTGTGCCTAATTATATGAATATAAAACATTTTAATTGTTGACAAGACAATAAGGTTAACATACTCTTGTTACATGTTGTGTAATTTTATATGTCTTGGCAGTTGTTGCTATAAAAACTCAAGCTCAAGAAAACAGAAGTACGTAATAGTAATAATGCCTCCATACAATACAGCATGTTTTTGTTGGGATTTCACTTATTTTTGTAGTTTATTATGAAGTTTCTAAATCAGATACTGGAATTTCATAATATCGATAAACAGAAAAGGCCTGTCATGTTTATTGAGTTTATTTCATTTTTAAGCTCCTAAACCCTGTTCATATGAACGCGCGTCAGAGCGCTTTAACGCTGTGCTTAGAAAACAAAATATCCAAACGAGGGCTTCGTGTTCCACAGAACTCAGTTTAAATAAAGCGACAATTTTTCAATATCTTTTACAGTTTGGCTGGGCTCTATGGGTTCCAAATCAGATACCCTAGATTTTTGTGGATCATTAGAAAATGCTCATCAGATTGAGTAACTTTTACTAAGGCGGTATTTCGATAGTTCCTATGGTTTGGAGGGGCTCTTAGTTTTCCACATCAGGTGCTCCAGACATTCGATATTTATACGCCTACAGAAAACGCTTATCACATTATTAAATAATTATGATAAGGCGGTATTTCGATATCTCTAATAGTTTAGCTGGGCACTAGGATTTCACGTCAGAGTCAGATCTTCAAAAATCGGGATTTTTATTTTATTACATAATATACATATACATTTTATTCAATGTATTACTTAAAAAGGTACAGTGATATACTTTTTTTAGTTAAATTCATCATATTCGTTATGCGTTCGTGGTTAGCAATGTATTACATAAAAAGCTACAGTGTTAAAACAATCATGCCGTGGCTGCGCGGCTGCGGCGCGTCCGCGATGCCGTCTACACTAGCCCTTACAGTTTTGATGATCGGTGAGTTTGTCAGTAACAAAATTAAAGAACTTTGACTAGCGATAATTCGTAACTTATAAGGTATCATTATTGAGTATATTGACAATGTGCTCTTGATATCTAAAAATGAAAACTTCTGGCTTTATAAACAACGATTTTACAGGGTGGTCAAAAGTGGTGTGAGTCACTTCGAGAAAAGGATGTGGTACGGCCGTGCTCGACTTGGCGGGTGCACTACCGTGCCCCCTAATTACTCATATTGTTTACAATTCATATAGTCTATCAAATGAGGAATGATATGTATTTTTAGTGTACAATTTTCATGAAAATCGGTTAAGACTTTTTTTACGATTCCCAAAAGTATTATTCATAATTCTTATAGCCTATCAATCGTGGAATAATTTATACTTCCCGTGTACAAAATTTTACAATTACTAATATATATATATATCAATTGACCAATGACATAAACTTGCTATGCGAGTGTGATCCGTAGGAGAGGGAGACGGTGTGGCACTTAATTCTGGAGTGCCCAAGGTTCTCCTCAGCCCCAGATACGACCTTCAGTCCCTGCTGGATCTGCCCCTGGAACTGCATAATCTGCACATATTACTTGTAGAGCAGACCAGTAGGATTTTCCTCCTCAACTTCGCGAAGATTTTCCGCGCAGCAGTCGTAAGAAATAAAACGACAACAAGACCAGCGCAACTCCAACACACACCTCACACATTGGCCAACTAAAGCACCCACTTAAAAAAGGTGTGGATCAAGAGTCCGCAGATATGTTTTAGAAAAAAAAAATCAGTGTAAAAATTACATAAGAATCGGTAAACCGTTTATAATTAAATTCAAACATACAAACAAAAAAAATTTAAGGGCATATTCGTGAATAATAAACATATCCATCAGGAAATTTGGAAAAATATGACATGCACAGTTTTATGTTCATGACATGTTACATGTTATCTGTATAACTACAGATTTATTGAAATCAGTCGCATCGTGATCAAACGTGAATTAAATAAATGAAACAAATAATGAATAAAAGTTTTTATTTCTATACCGATACTATTCTTTAACTACTCCGGAAATACAAAACAAAAAAAAATCACTTTATTTTCAATAAACTCGACCCTTACCTTCTTTTTTTAAGGTTGTAGGTTTAGTGCTGCGGCTACAGTCTCACCTGATCTTAAGTGACGATGCCCGATAGCCCAAGATGGTAGCAGATAAGCCTAGTAGGATGACTCGCTCTCAAGTGCACCTGCCGAAACACACCTATTGATACTTGTCGACAGATTTTCAATTTGTGGATAATGCTAGCCAGGCAGGCGTTAAATTCAGGCAGGAAAAAAGTCCTACCACCATGCAAAACTCCCTTCCTTTTCCTTCCATTCTTCCTTCCTGCCATCTATTCCTTGAAACCTTGAAATGAAATTTCTTGCCTAGCTTAGTGTAATGATACAATAAATTGTTCTAGAAATCAAACATCTGAAAAATGAAAGACAAAATCTGAGGAAATTTTCATAGATTTTTTACACAACAGTGGGAAAATTAGTCAATAGTTCAATACTAAACTTAAGATCTTTTTTTATAATAGCTCGGTAAAATGCAAGAGACAAGTGAAAAAGGGCAAGATACCAGGAATCCAAAATTAGGCGTGACCAAAGAAATCCCTCTCAGTAAAACGGTCGCGGTCGATTAGCTAGCACTCTGCACCTATGATGAATTGCGCGTCGCGAGCTAAGCGCACTATTCGTAACTATGAAGTTACATAACATACCAGTACGCCTTTATCCCTAAAGTGTTAAGCCGGCGAACTGCCTATGTAATAGGTGGCGAGCCTATTGCCATTAATCGGGTACAGAGTCAAACTCCGACCTGGTAATGAGAATTTCATAGAAAAAACTTAATAACACTTTTCTCCACCTGGGAATCTAGCCTAGAAACTCGGCCATAGCACTCGCGCTAACATCCACTAGGCTAATGAGGCAGTTATGACGTTATGATTTTTCAGGATTCAGGATTTTATAAACATAAAATACATCACTTTGTAAATTGTACCTGTGCGAAGCTGGGGCGGGTCGCTAGTATTCAAACAAAGTAAATTAATTTATTTGAATTCAAACTCAAATAAAAAATAAATTAGGTTTTAATATAAGTATCAATAAGTGAATAAATTATCGTAATGATGTCAAAGTCTATAGTATTGCCAATTAATGAGATTCAGTGATATTATTATTCCAAACAGTCTTCACGCGCGTTTATTTCACCACAACTGCTGTAATACAAATGTAAACGTTGATATAAAATGAACAGAAATTCACTAACCAGCACCACACTGACAATTCTCGTTGTAGCTTATTGATTCTCCTGAACATTTTTCGAAGATATCAACATGTTCAAGCTAGTGAGTATCATTTTAATTTTCGTTGCGATACATTTCACATCTTCAGTGGTTATTTGAAGTTATAGGAATTGAAATTATCACTAATAACCTCAAAGATTAATCTATCCAGATAGGATATTCATTTGATCTTATTTTCTACACATAGTTTCAGAAGTATATTCTTCGAGTAATGTATAAAATTGCCATTTAAAAACATTTATTAACAAGTAGCTTTGCCCGCGGCTCCGCACTCTTTTATTATCAGTAATTTTTCCTTCTCGTATTTTATGACCAAGGAGTATTCGCAATTATTACCGCCTATCAATTGAGGAATATCATATACTTCGCGTATATAAATTTTCGCAAAAATCGGTTGAGGTTATTGTTAAGAGTATTATTAACAATTCTTATAGCCTATCGATTATATTTCCTGTCTAACAAAATTTCGTGAAAATCGGTTGAGAATTAATATAGGAATTTTTTTCACATTCACTGAAAGTATTATTGATAATTCTTATAGAATCTATAAATTAAGGGGTAGCATATAAGTACGTTCCATTTTCATTTCTGAATTATGAGAAAACAGGTTAAACAAAAATAGCTTATTATTATCTACTAGCTGTAATTTTTAACGGACTCTGGACCAAGGACCAAATCCATAAAAAGTTGGTCGATGTCTTTTCAGTAGTTATTGCGTGATGCGCGCACAAACCAGACCTCTATCAATTTATTTATATAGATACATATTAACCCAAGCCACGGTGAAGATGTAAAAGCTGTTTGAGGCTGCAAAGCCCTTATGGCTAACAGTGTAGTCAGTTCTAAAAAAAGATAGATATTAAATATTAATAAATCTATAGTTCTGCATGTAAATTTTTTTTTTTATATTTCCTTAAAGACAAAACTATGTATTTATCTGTCTGTCTGGGCTTCACTCAAAAACTTATATAATTCCTCAGTTTAATATATTACAAGAATTGTTAAGAACATGGGTAAAAACAAAATTATGAATCAAAAATAATTACTTAATAATAAACGCGTACGGAACCGAGGGACACCGCTAGTAAGATAATAAAGTACAATGGAATGTATAAATATAATAGTAAGATTTTTGTTATATATATCCAACTTAATTTTCCAGATTATCTTCGTTTGCATGATGGCATTTGCCGCTGCTAAACCAAGTTACCTGGCAGCTGCACCGATAGCTGCGGCATACACCGCTCCAATAGCTACAGCGTACACTGCCCCAGTCGCCGCTGCGTACACCGCGCCTCTCGCTTATTCGCCTACACTGCACCCGTTGCTGCCTACTCCGCATATACGTATGCCTCACCCTACTCTGCTTATTACCTGCGTCGTTAATTTTAACATATTAACGTTATATGTTGATTTTGAATTGTAAATTTACAATATACGTTGTTTACAATAAAAAAAGTGTAAAATTTATATTGACATTTGATTACGATTTAAGCTTGTATTCTTTGATAAAGAACTTGCAATTTACAAAACCTTATCCACATTTACTTAGACTGAGGATTACTTCTAAGCTTGAACAAATTATAACAAAATATAAATGAGTGCCTTTTTGACTGTCAAGACAACGTGAAAGCCATAAAATGACAAAAAATCTTTACCGGTATGTAATGAAAAGAACCGCAGTCCCAAGGCTAGTCCTAATAAGATGTTACCCTTAAAACTTATTGCGATGGTACTCCCGGAGTAGAATCTTGCACATGGACTACCACTTCATGTAATACAAGTTCATAAGTAATCTGGCACAAACGTTTTTTTTTTTTTTGTTAAAAATATAATTTACTAGTTTTTATAGAGTTAAAAAGCATCACCGGGTGATAAGGGTAACAAAAAAGGAATTAAACTAGTAATATTAATAGGTCTTTACCTATGAAATTGCCGTTCTGCAGTACTGGCCATTTCAAATCAAAATATTTTTTGTTTGGCTAAGAATTCTAATTTCAAATTAATTTTATTTTAAAAACATGGAATTCTTTTTCCAAAAGTAGTCATTTGTTTATTGATTAGTGTTACATTTTCATAGCATTTCAATCTTTTTTGTCATCATGGATACGTTAAAAATTCGAGTAATTATGGAATATGAATACCGCCGTGGCAGCAACGCGGCACAAGCGGCACGCAACATCAACGACGTTTACGGAGCTAACACTACAAACCAACGCACCACCTGTTATTGGTTTGCTCGCTTCCGTTCTGGGAATTTCGACCTGAAAAATGAACCTCGCGGTCGTCCAAAGATTTTGGTCGACAATGACGAATTAAAGGCGATTGTGGAAGCTGATAACACACAATCTACAGCTGAATTAGCAGCAGCTTTCGACGTTAGCGTCAAAACAATATTGGTCTATTTGCGTCAAATTGGCAAGGTAAAAAAGCTTGACAAATGGGTGCCCCACGAACTTAATGATCGCCAGCGCGAAGTACGCGGCGAGACGTGCCTTGCGCTGCTAAACAGACACACAAATGAAGGAATTTGGAACCGCATTGTTACCTGCGATGAAAAATGGATTCTGTTTGATAACCGCAAGCGCACAGCAAGTTGGTTGGATAATGGTTCAGCACCTAAACAATGCCCTAAACGAAAACTTACCTTTAGAAAAGTGATGGTCACTGTTTGGTGGTCTAGCGCCGGTGTGATTCATCACAGCTTCTTACCAAACGGGGTGAGCATTACTGCAGATGTGTACTGTGAAGAACTGAACACAATGATGGAGAAGCTGGCACATCTCCAACCAGCATTGGTCAAACGCTCGTCTCCGCTGCTCCTGCACGACAACGCGCGACCTCATACTGCACAGCAGACGGTCTCCAAGTTGCAAGAACTAGGGTTGGAAGTTCTTCGTCATCCGCCCTACTCTCCAGACGTTGCGCCTACAGACTACTACTTTTTCCAGAATTTGGATAACTCTTTGGTGGGAAAAAATTTAATACCCGAGAGGCAGTACAAAACGCCTTTGAAGAATTTGTTGCCTCCCGTCCAGCTGATTTCTTTAAGAAGGGCATCAATAAACTGCCACTGCGCTGGTAAAGATGCATTGATTGCATGGGTGATTACTTCGATTAATACAAATAAAAAATTCATAAAAAAATTCGTTTAAATTTTTTCATACAAAACGGCTATTTCATAGGTAAAAACCTAATATAATGCTTGATATTGTTTGATTCACCTACTTAAAAATGGTCATAATATTGAAAATTCTATAGATGTATGTGTTTGTCTCTTTTTAGAGTCGGTCGGGTAACCACACCTTTTCCCGTGTAGCTCCCATCCGACAAATGCGCGATAAGGAACTTCGTTCCAATAAAATATGTACAGTTAATAGAATAGTATCCTAGTTTATTAATCCTGTAAAGCAGTTGCACTATATTTAATGGAAACAGTATATATGTGTATAGGAAAAGCGACCGACCATGACCAATGACGAAATTTTTATACCATTCCACAGAACTGGTTAGTTATACTTTGAAAACGTGTTTTAATGACACTTGTCCTTTACAGTTGTGCTCTTCGAGATGCGAAATTCAAAAAACGAATAAATAAGTACTATATAAATAGGATTCAATCATGGTAGTTATCGTGGACGGCTTAAATACAGTTTCGATCTGTGCTCAGGGTTCACAAGAGTTTTCCTGTAAGTATATCGAAGATCGCGGCTACGGTCCACTAGAAATATAAATTATTCTTGGAGATATTGTGAGGATCGAGGGTTAAATAAGACACCACAGAAAAAATTAGTACTCATAGCATATAATTAGCTCAAAACATACCAACGAGGATACATATTGAGCCAGTTTAATTGCAACGAAATTGTGAGATAAGTTCATACGCAACTCGTAAATGTAGCAAATACACTGGTTTACTAGGTGATCAAGTTTATTCAGTAGCTCCTCGGTCAATGATCGGGAGCAACAACTAGTTAAATCATTAACTATTTTGTAACTACTTGTCTCTCTGTGTACACTAATCTATACGGGTTTTATATACAGTTTTATCTATACTAAGATTGATAGACAATTTTCCTAAATTTGTACAACTCATTTCTTCATATGTACTAGGGCAACAATCTCTATATAATTTTGAATAGTTTAATTAAAGAATTCTTTTGACTCGCCTCGATTTCTTCTATAATAATATTTGCCAAATCATGACCAAAACTATCACCAAACTCAACTCTCCTCAAAATTAAACAATTTGAACCTACCTCAACGTCTGAAATATATTTCTCAGCGCGGGCTATGGTCTATCCTTTCTTCCATGCAAAGGGACTGGAACCGATGTTGCATACCCTTATATAGCCATTTCCACTACGGAGCACCGTACTGGCCACCGCGTAAACAACGTCACCCATACTATACTGTTTGGGCTTCGTGCAGTAGTCTCCCGAATCAGCTCCATTGATAATGACACGTACCAAGTTGTCTCCAATATATACAATTGTATCTTCAATAAGTTTCACTCTGAAACTGTGCGCTTCCTCACATATGCCTATATTTATTAATTCGTCAGGAGTATTCAGTACCTTTGACAAATTGATTCCTTGTTTGGAAAAACTAAACATTATATCCTCTCGGTTTATGACAGTTTATCTTATTATTAATGCAACATCACCCGGATCAACCTCTGTGACTGCTGCTGTGGTTATTATTTGTATATTATCTATTAACAGATCAAACTGTACCACCTCTGTTAAAAGGTATGAACTACTGTTAAACACTTTTATGACAATGTTAGTAGGACTTATTTTGAGTTTAAGAGCATGAACTACACCTTTAGCAAAAACATTTACCTCACTTCCTGTGTCCAGGTAGGCTTTCAAATCTGCACCGTTGACCTTTACGTTCTTTTTGTAAATATCGTTCAAACACGACAACTGAATCTTTCTCGACACAGCTTGGTTATCATCTATTGAATTACAATTATTAGCAACATGTCCAACTTTACCACATCTGAAGCACTTACGCTTATCTGGCATTTTACACGTTGTCGCTACGTAACCAACTTCATTACAACGATAACAAATTGGTGATTTCCGTGGAATGTACTCGTTTTGTAATTGAGTCGTAGATGCTTCCGTACCTTTGCAACTCCAGGCGTCCTTGAAGTTAAATGTTGTGATTGTCCAAAATTACCTTGATAGGAATCAAAGCCTGACAAAAATCCTTCATATAGCTCGTCAAGAGTAAAACTTTGAAATGCTTGTGTATTCACCTGAAGCTCATGTCGTTAGACCCCGTACAATACTTCAGCTTGATCACTCAACTGGCATCTACAATACAAAGCTATCTTTTCTTGGTAATACTTTGTCATAGATTCAATTGAGACTTTTTGTCGAGCCAGAAGTTCGTCTAATAATTTGGCGTAATCATGATAACGTGGAAAAGCTTTAATAACCATTATTTTCCATTCCTCGCAGGAGTGATCATAATTATCCAATCTATTAAACCAGAGTGTTTGGAATACAAATTCATCAGCCGCGTCGTACGATGCCGCGATCGCCGTAATTGGCAAATTGCCCGGCAGGTGCATCGTTCGGCCACCCCCTTCTTCCACGGCTCTGCTCACACGTAAGCCAGTCTACTTCGTGCTTTAGCCTTCAGCTCGCGTTTGTTTGGTTTGTACGCGCTACGTCATTCCGGACGTTTGGCTAACGCTGAGATATATGTGATTTACGGTGGTTGAATTTTGCATTGTATAACTTTTAGTGGATGTACCAGTAGGTTTTGACGAACTGATTGCTTGAGTGATAGTGTCCTACCATTTGAGGCTGCCACACACACATACATACAGTTCACTCCACAAACACAAATACTTCACAATCGGTAGTACAGGTCGACGGGGCAAGCTCAAGGTCACCGCCCGCTCCTGACGATGTGAGTCTGTTTATTTGTTATTACAATAATTACTCTGTGTATCACAGCAATAGTTTCTTATAAAGTGAACGGAGTTTTAAATAAGATGTATTAGGAGCAATAGAAAAACATTATTTATTAAAACAATAGTCTAGTTGACAGTACACATATCAATCTTTTTTTTACATATATAATACCTAACAAGTTTAATAGGTTTCACTTTACAACCTTCTATAACAGCTTCGAGAAGGATTGATTCGCGATTGATTAAATTAAGGGCCCAGCACATATTTCGCGAACCTTCTAGAACACAGAGTCTGGCTTGTCCATGTAATTTTGATTGTAAAATAAACGATTTGGTTTCATCAGTCCTTTGATATATTATACCCTAATTGTTCGATTTTCATAATCCAACTTTTTATGTTTAAATCACGATTATGATGATCAAAATCAGGAACTAATTTTTCCGTGTTTTGTAATTTATTTGACATGGGCGATATACTATTGTGATTTAAGTAAGTAAGTACTTTTTAATAGTTTCGTCTACTTTTTGCTTAACTAAGTCTTTTACATAATTGGAACGAGAATGTGATGTCGTTTGACTTACTTGGGATGCTCGATTTTTTTAACTTTTACATAGCAGCCCTTATTTCTTGGTTTCTTTTCATCTTATTTTATTCAGTATTACCCAATTATGGGTATTAATTGCACTTATGGCTATTATTAAAATAATAAAACATGTAAAGCAATAATTTTATATTTGACGTCTGTTTTTTTTTTCATAACCATGACAACCATCTCACGGATGTTTAATGCCCATTTTATAAAAAGAAATCACACCGTTCTCTCTTCGCCCCCGCACCTATCCTCACCCCCCACCACACCTCTCTTCGCCACTAATCGCCTCTTTCCCACTCACACCACCTCTGCCTGTCTCGCACTACACTCAGCACACTTCACCGGCCTTCATTTAAAATATTTGCGTTACAATATATTTAAAAGTCGAAAAATTAAATAACATGCCTATGTTTGTACAAAATACTTTATTACTTCTAATGGCTCAACAATAGAATATATATGGCCCTTTCCATCAATGATCACAATAACACAACTTCGACATGGTTCGTAGTGAAAACATGTTTGTAAAGTGTCGTCGCTCGAAGGCAGTCTAAAAGCAAATGTTCGCGCTCGCGCTAATAAACGGAGGAACGGCGTGATGCCACACACTATTTTAGAGAATGACGTATAGTGCGGAAGCGCTGTATGTTCGTATTATTGGGATCAGTCTATCAAAACAAACCTGTCGTAATGGTTCCAGGGCCGCCCTAGTCGATGTGCCGCCCTACTCAACGTGCCGCCCTAGTCGACGTGCCACCCGTTCTACGAGCCGCCTTAGATCATATGCCACCTAGATCATTCGCCGCCTTAGATTAGGAACCATCCCTGGTTCATCCGCCAAACAAACCTGTCGTAATGGTTCGTGGGTCGCCCTACTCGATGTGCCACTCTACTCGACGTGCCGCCCTTTCTACGAGCCGCCTTATATCGCCGCCGAGGTCATGCGTCGCCCTAGATCAGGAACCACCCTGGTTCATCCGCCGCCCTAATACAAAAGATCGCTCTAAAGGCTGTCTTAGTAGGCTTCAGATAGGACTATATTCTTGGATATTGCGCTTGATTCAAAATTACAGTGAGGTCCACATTTTGAAACTTTGGAGGGAAGATTACGTTTAGCTGCATTCGCAGTACGTAAGATTCGCCAGTTAACAGATAATACCACTGCGAGGTTAGTCTATTTCGCTTACTTCTATAGCTTAATGTTTTACGGTATTATCAGCAGCTGAGGTAGATACCATATTCATATTACAAAATCGGGAAATTCGAGCAATATACAGCATGAGAGCGCCCGAATAACTAAGGAACAAATTCCAGGAATATGGTATATTAACTTTGTCCTCCCAATATATCCTTGATAATTTAATGTATATTCGCAAAAACTTAGTCTGATTTGTCGGAAAACAAGTTCAAGGACCATGCCAAGCCGGTTTTACCGCTAAAAGGTAGGATGGATCATTATGTAAATGATAGTGATGTCTGAAAGTAACTCCCTCTCTGTGCATCCAAAAAATTATTATTATTCTACCTGTTAAATTGACACTTGTACAGTTGAAAAAAAAAAATCGGATCGAGTTTCTTACTGGTTTTTTTTCATTTTTGGTAATGATTTATTTCAAACACGCGTAAAGGTTACACACACACATTTTTTTTAAATATAGGTACTGTAGTGTATGTCACAAAGTATTGCGAATAATATAAAATAATGTCGGTAGTTTCACCTGTGCCGGCGATAGATAGGTGTCGGCAGCGTGCGTTGCGAGAACACGAAGCTCCTCTATATAAACAGGCAGCAACTTGCATAAACATTACCAAGTTCGGTGAAGCTGTAACAGCCGCAGCGGCTTCAGGGCCTCTAAGTCTAACAGTATAGTCAGAACTAAAAAAAAATGCATAAACATTGCCTCCGTCCGATCATGACATATAGTTGCCCCACATTCGCACATAAATCAAAATCTAATTTAAAACAGTTGCAAACTATTCAGAATAGATTTCTCTACCGTCTTACCGATGCTCCTCCTTACATGCGAACTGAAGATCTCCATAGAGATATGAAACTTCCGTCGATTCACTATTACTATATATATATATATATATATATATATATATATCAGTTAGGCGGAGTAGCAATCAGTCAATGTAGTTATTCAATCACAGTTAGTTTCACAGATCAGTTATTAAACAGTCATAGCGCGGAGTAGTAATCAGTTAATGTATGTTAACAGTATGCCAGACAGAGTAGCGCAAATATTAGTGTTAACCAAAATCAGTTAATACATATTAACCATTTCAAATATTAGTTAGTGTTACAGATTAGTTACCAGGCCGCCTGCGGGGCAGCAATCAGTCAATTACGGTGTATGTTAATCATTTAAGAACACTGAGATTAGTTACCAGGCCACCTGCGTGGCAGCAATCAATCAATTACGGTGTATATTAACCATTTCAGATAACAGTTAGTTTCAGAGATCAGCTATCAGGTCGCCTGTGGGGCACTAAGATGTTAACTACACCAATCAGTGTATGTTAACCATTTAAGTTAACAGTTAGTTTCAGAGATCAGTTTTCAGGCCGCCAGCGGGGCAGTGAGAAGTTACTAACTATACAATCAGTGTATGCTAACCATTACAGTCATCAGTTTCAACAGTTATCAGTTACTTTCAGAGATCAGTAACCAGGCCACCTGTGGGGCAGTGAGAAGAATTAACCATTACAGTCTGTGTATATTATTTGCACTTCAGTTATCAGAGTTTCAGATATCCGTAACCAGACCGTCTACGGGGCACAAACACTCGATTTAAACAGTTTCCAGGACGCCTGCGGTGCAACTATAAGTTCAGACTAGTTCATTCAGACTACGAACAAGAACCAGTTTTATATAGCAGTTAATCAGCATGCGAAGCAGATACGAGAGGCAAGGGGAGGTTAAAGGGGAGGTTGGAGGCCACTGGGGGAAACCCCAATAAAACAGTTTCATTAGATAAGCAGGTTGAACCCAACTCAGATACTCAATGCAGACATTCTTTCGGTACCTAAGAGTACTTGGCGACAGTATACGTGGTACTATAATATACCTAAATGTATATAATGTAACATATATGTTTATCTTATTTTATCTTATTATATTAAGTGAACAATTCTTCTAAATATATATATATTTACATATGCAATTGGTATCTCGAAAACGGCTCCAACGATTTGGATGAAACTTTTAATTTAGATAATCTTTTACATTCCAAATAAATCTAGATAGGTGTTTTTTTTTTTGGAAGAAACCGAGCAAATCTCGGTCGCCCAGATATTAATATTCATATAATCATACCTAAACTGAGACATAAACACACAGTACAGTCAATACACTATCTCGAGCGCACCGCGTCAGTTGCACGAGAGCCATGAATATTTACTTATTTACCTACAATGGACGTAGAGAAAACAAAACTTTACCAAAAACGTTTCATCAATTAGTGTAAAAGAACTTTATGATTCAATTAGAACTATATACTACACTAGATTTAAATTTATTTTTACAATTTACAATTAAGATAATACTATCGCGACACTCATGAGAATGTATTCTTTTGTCATTGAATAGTACGTTTAGTTACTTTCGTTGTTGTTCTATAAACGAAATCTTAGGCAAACTAATCGTAATTCAGAGCAAGTGCGTTGGCGCGAGTGTCCTCTTGATGCGCGCACTCGTCCTTCGTTACTAACTATAAAGTCTACGGTGAACACTAAACATGGTATCATTCAGCTAAACAGAAGCTTAGTGTCAACAAACAAGCAAAATGCTCAAACTCGTAAGTATATTTGTATATTTATCAAGTTTTATGAAATTAATTAAAATATAATTGTATTTTCGAGCTGGATTTTTTGTAAGAATTCCGTAAATTTTTCTTGCATATCTGTCTATAAATACAAAAACCGTAAGTTCGGTTCCCATCGAACCTTAGTAGATAAGATTTCATGCGTATCCAGTAAGAAGGTGACCATCTCTCCGTACTAATAAGCATTGGGCGCATATATAATTTCTTATGATTCGCCATATTTTTACTGTAAGATCTCATATATCCAAAAATGTAATAATAAAACGGCTAAGATAAAAAATGAATTAATGTTTCTATTTGTAACAAATTCCATAGTCATAGAATTTAAATGAAATAAGTTTTTTCCCCATAGCCTTATGTATTAAATTAAAATTTACAAATGCACTTTTAAATCAAACCAATTTTTGATTCCAGCGCTGAGTAGGGTTTCCAAAGCACCTTGGAGTACGGGGTTAATGGTCATTAACAGCGCTAGTAATACAAACGTCCATAGGTTACATTAGTTGCTTACCCGAGCAGGCCGTATGCTTGTTTACCACGAACGATCATATTAAATCACCATTTTTATAAAACACAAATACATAACTTTACTATAGTATTATAAAGCTGAAGAGTTTGTTTGTTTGGTTGATCTCGCTAATCTCAGGAACTAGTGGTTCGAATGAAATAAGTATTTTAATTTTGAGTAGACCATTTATCTAGACAGGCTATTGGCTATATAACATCACGCTACGGCTAATTGGAGCGGATCATAAATGAAAAGTGTTGCAAAAACAGGGAAAAGTTATTCCTTTTGAGCGCTTCCATTGTGTGCGGTGCGTAAATGGTTAAAGTTACGCAACCATCATGTGTGACGGAATTGTTTCACTTAAAAAGTTCTAAACAAAAGTCCGTGATAACATGACTATATTTTAAGGTTGACTAAATATAACCTTTTTTATAGGTATAAAATTTGTTCTAAAATAATGCCTTATTTGCGAAGGTGTTTTTATAAATATGGTATTAATTAATATCGAAATAAATACGTCATTCATCACAAGTATTTAATTATGACCAAAATTGCCCTTTACATCAGTTAATTTTAATGAATATCTTAGGAGATATCAAAGTTTTAAAATAACTCCACAGCAAAATAATGATTAAGTTTGTACCGCGCACGCATTTTATTATGCGGAATGATGTGGGAGGCAGGCGGACATGTGGGGAGGAGAAGGCGAATGGTACTCAAATGGTTCGTGGATAAAACAAAGAAGGTTCCAGCACCTTCAGAATTGTACTCTCTAACCCTCTCTCTCTCTGTCTTATGTGATGCAAATGAAGTTGCGTGGGTCAGATAATTAAATATAAAAAGGTAGTTATTTAACAATATTTTCTTATCATTTTATAGATTATCTTCGCCTGCTTCCTGGCTTTCGCTGCCGCCAAGCCCAGTTTCCTGGCAGCTGCACCGATAGCTGCTGCCTACACTGCCCCAGTTGCCGCTGCGTATACGGCCCCAGTCGCCACTGCGTACACCGCGCCCCTCGCCTACTCTGCCTACACCGCACCCATTGCTGCTTACTCCGCATACACTTACGCGTCACCTTATTCTGCATACTATCTTCGTCGTTGACGATTATAAAACAATATATACTAACAACAAAAAAAAAATTGATTAAACCTTTGAAACCTGTATAAAATTCTTTAAAATCGTTAAAACATCCTTGATAATTTTTTAAAATAATTCATGACAATATGTGGATATGGCATGGCAGTCATATTACAAGCATCTAAGGAACACATGCTGTTCATAGCGTTAGTTAAATGTATAACTAGTGATACAATTATACACTCGTCACATTAGTTAAATGGACCGAAAAAGCCGCGATAGTTAAATATCCAGCAAACGTGATAACAATGCAGTCCGATGAAGCTTCAAAGGTTCCAGGGTCCTTAAGGATAACAATGTAGTCAGTTCGAAAAATAAGAAAAAATAAAATTAAAGTAGGCCAAGATACATTAAAATTCGCAGAATTTTATCGAGCAGTGACCAAGATCAACGTAGGGAAACGAAAAAAAAAATATTGCAGCGACCACAGATCAGTAAAACAAGGTAGATATGGTTTGGGGGTGTGTTGAGCGCGAACGCATTTGGCCTAAATTGGACTTGATGCTGATTTTTGTTTGTAGTCAATTCACACCGTGCACGAGTACACAACTGTTGATTTTTGTCAAAATGCCACGTTTTCAGTGTTTGTTTGCAAAAATACCAGTTGTAATGTGAATTACGTTAAAGATGACATCTCATTCCACACGTAAATACTAAAATAATATTGTTTTAACGATAAAAATCAACGTAAAAAAATGTGATGAACTATCAAGGAATTTTTTTTCAATACAAACAGAAACCATTGCTCTCTTAGTAGAAATCGATTAATAAATAAGTTGAACTAATGCCGCAATTGATAAACGGTCGCGGTCGTAACGATAAGACAACAGATTCGTCCATGAAATAGAGATTTGATGTGATAGGTGTAGCTGTCGATATTTTTTCTATGTCTACAGTCCACACCTAGTCCGGATGATAGTATTATACAATTATTTGATTACTATTTCTAGATAAAATCGTATTAGTTAAAATCCATTTTATAGGTATAAATCTTTTTTAAAATTTATTTTTATTAGTTCAACCAATCACCTATAATTAACTATTGAACAATGCCTTTAAAAGCCGTGATGGAGAGATACATTGATTTAACACTACATTATTTAACGCCTTGACTGTGCAAACGCCAACTGTTAAATAAATATCTGCATTTTACTAGCCAGTAAAACAATGTAAACAAAAATTAAAAAATTAAATTATTGTATGATTATTGTTCATTTCGTCGAATTTGTAATAAAATATTTTTATACAAATATCTTAGTGTGCGTGATAAATATGAGTAAGCGTGCCGTATTTATATTTTTTGTATTTGTGTCAGTGTAGTAAGGGGTCGGAGCTTCACTGTGCCGAGGAGACATGTGAACACGAACAACTATTGTTTCAAGGCAAATCTCCCTTATTGTACTAATCTGTTGCAGCGACTCATACCACCAGCTAGAATTGTGAATATGATTAATGATATTATTCTCAAGTTAAGCTTTTATTTACATGCAGTTTTCTACTACTTTAAAATAACTTTTGTAAATAAGAGAAATTATTTCACATGCAGTTTATTTGTCATCGCAGAGCCTGCCGTAACTCAGTATTATTGCTTTGATTTATTGCATGTAATATAATCAAAGTGTTATTGCGAATCACATGATCCAAAATATGACTAATTGTTAAGTATTACCCATTATATACACGTCGCTTATATTAAATCGCTGAGCACTTCTTACATCTTTACAAACTACCACCCTGCGGCGCCTACTGTATATCTCCATATACCTCCTATACACTAGATGGATTATCCTACTACCATGGAAACTTATGTTTAAATTAATTCCGTTTAATGCCCTATATATTACAAAGATTACGCTAACCATGTTACAAACATAAATTTGGAAAAGATTGTGATTCCGAATACTGTTGTTGTATTATAGTATTCATCGCATTAGTCAAACAGCTTCCAGCTATTCCACCGATTATACTATCTGTGGAGCAGTTCGATCATGCTGGAGCAATAGATACTTTTTTTATACCAAGGTGTAACAGCTCCTAAGCTGTTCTGTTCTGTTCGCGGGTTGGCGATCTTACACCAAAGGTTATGTAGTTCTGTGGTCGCAAGCCGCATCAAAATGTGGATGCTTCAAGATGCGAATAATAGAAATAGATATCAAAAAAGAGTTTCCGAACAGCTTTCCCACCGACCGAATGATGTAACTGAAAATATTGATGTTGGTTGACTGGCGTTGAAAGAAGTATTTCATACGAATTTCATAAGGGCGAACAAACAAAAACAGCGATAGCTGGTGGGGCGATGAAGTGAAAGAAGAAAGCACGACATGATTTTCTGGCTATGTCCAGCTTTAGTGCAGGTTAGAAAGAAAATATGAAAGAAAAATATTGCCAGCAGAGTAGACAAAAAAGTGACATAAAATTTCAAGTAAAATTCGAAACTATTTTGGAAGGAAGTAAAGAATTCTAAATCTCATGTTACAGCGAGTAACAGGATTAATGTGATTCTTTTAAAAAATAAAAGTGAAACTTTTTTCACATATAGACATTTAACTAAAAATTCACAAATGAGTAATAGTCTATACACTACACGGTCAATTGCTGCGAACTATAGGCGCCGCCATCCCTACTCCGCGGCAGACCGTCACGCGACATGCAATACACAGACCAAAAATTTTGAGACGATCTAATAAAAGTTTTACTTTAACAATGATATATTGACGGACAAAACGGAGAACCTCAGACGATAGAGTGAATTTTACATAGATATGTATGACGATGATGTCCCTGGTCTACTCACAGATCTACCTTTAACAGAATCTAATGAGGATCCTAGTATGGATAAAATTAGCATGGATGAGTAATAGGAGCGATTAAAAGTCTAAAAACTGGTAAAGCAATGGACCAATAGTCTGAAACATCAAGTTTATACTATGCCACCTTTGCTGGAAAATGGGTCGACCATTCTATTAGGTAAAGATAGTGTATCTGCATTGCGAAATAAAGAATCTTCCATCTATAATCAATAATTTAAACAAGGACCTCAGAAGTTTAATTTTCTGGTCTGAATCTTACTGGATTAATGTTGATCCGATGAAGTATCAATCCATTATAATTGGTAGCTCAAAACAGCTTCCTAAAATTGACTTTAATTTATTGATTCCTCTTCAATACAATAAATATATCATTCCCTATTCAACTACAGTGAAAATTCTTGATAACATCTTCGATACTAAATTATGCTGGGCATACTAAGTCAAGGAAGTTAGTAAGATATTTTATGCTTCTCTTTATTCTCTCATGCGTTTGAAAAACTTTCTTCCTTTTGATACAAAGATTTCTATAGTAAATACCCCTCTTCTCCCTGTTCTGGATTATGCAAACGTTGCTTAGTTGGAGCTCGCAGAAGATCTATTAAATAAACTTCATTGTCTACTCAATAACTGTATCCATTTCATCTTCCGTCTTGGGAAGTTTGATCATATATCTGAATACCGAGCCACGTTAAAATAGCTACCTATTTGGCAACGTAGGAATGTAAGAATACCTTGTCTTCTCGCCGTACTTAATAATCCCAACTCCCCTAAAATTCTTAGTATACCAAGTCATCATACTAATTTCCGCGACTAATCTTTCGCGATAACAAAAGCACGACTGTGGAATTCGCTTCGTATCAACATATAACTGGCCAACTCTCGTAGGTTTTACTTAGAGAAATTAAATATTGGCTAGATTTTTCCTTTTTTTACTAAATATTATGCACACTTTGCATATAACTTTTTCTTGATCTCCTGAAAGACTGGTAGTGAATGCTTTTTAGCATTAATTCCGCCATTTATACTTTTTTGTGCAATAAAGAATATAAGAGTAATGAAAGTAGAAAAAATGCAATTGAGACACGTACCCTTAAAAAAATGTGCAGTCTCACGATCTTGGATCAAATCCGTAATGAAGAGATACGCGAAACAACTGATATGAATGAAAGAGTTATTCTAAAGGTAAAGAAATGTATGCTACGATGGTTTTGGACATATAGAACGAATGAGTGACGAAAGACTGACGAAACAGATATGCAATGCAAACGTGTATGGAAGAAGCCACGGAGGTAGACCCCGACACACCTACCCTGACCAAATCGAACGTATACTAAAAGAAGGAAAGGTCAAGAGTACTCGAAATGAGTGTGCATGTATGAAAAGATTGATGAATGCTGAAGAAGCGAAATTGGCTTAAAAGTCAAGATTAGAATTGGTACCCTTTAGTTTCTGCCTACCCCGTCACCCCTACCCTACTGTGAACCCCAAATAAAAATAAATGAGTGCGCTAAGTGGCAGTGGCAAATGATTGGACATGTGTATTTGTATTAAGGATTCAAAATCTCTTCTTTTATGCCAGTAAATACATTATACATCTTAGAATCCTCATTTAAAACCGTTTTGTGAAAAAAGTGCACTTTGTCAAAATGGTACAAAAAATTATTTTTTTTAAATCTCAAAATCTATTGACTATCGAAATTTATCTAAGATTAAAAGTTATTAAGTTATTCATTGAAAAATACACCTCGGAAATATTAGTCAATTTGCACCTATAGAACTCGAACGGCGGCAGACATGTTCTTATTTGATATTTAAATAAAATAAAAATAGCCTTTAGTTACTACTACAATTAACTTACATAATAGATTTATCTACGTTAAACAATGTTATTTAAATATTTTTAATATACTAGTCGCCTTTGTAGCGTAGGCCTCTCCTAAACCTTTCCATAGTTGTCTTTCTCGTGCCTTTTGTATCCAATGACGTCCACACATCTGTGACTGAAAACATGTCGCCATCTTTTACTTGGTCTTCCTTTTCTTCTCCTTTCGTCCCTTGGTACCCATTCTGTTAAACGTTTTGCCCACCTATTATTATTCATCCTACAGATGTGTCCTACCCAAGTACCATTTTAGTATTCTAATTCTTCCCTGTACATGTATTATTTTTGTTATTCTTCTGATATTATTGTTAGAAATTTTATCTGTTAGCTTTATTACAAGCATACTTCTTTCCATTTTACGTTGGCAGATAGCAATTCTTTCTTCGTCGTCTTTTGAGTGACCACGTCTGGCACGGTAATATTGTTATTTCATATAATTTTTTCTTTATATTTAAATTAACTGTGTTATTTTTCATTATTTCTTTCAAACTCCAATATTTTTTCCAGGCTAGACTTATCGGTTCTTGTATCTACTTTTCGGTCACTTTAGTCTCTCTTATTGTACTCTTTTGTTTTTTCTATTAATTGTGTTATAACTTGTGTGTGGTCTATAGTGGAGTACCCTTTGCGAAAACCCGCTTTTTCACGCGTTTGGTTTTCTTCTAAACTATTCGTTATCGTATATTTAGAACACCTTAACCTATAATAAAATATACACTAAAACCTGCTCAACTGATAATTTTTCGAGTAATACAATAACGCTTGAATTTTTCCATACAAGAATAATTTTAATTATTTTTTCTCCATTACTATTTTGACTCTCTATATCGAAATTTATCTAATAATAAAAATGATTTGAATTTTATAATGATCGACCATTCTTTAAATATATTTAATGCCCATGTTTCTAATTTGCGAATCCTGACCCACTGTGCGTCACCCTCTTTGAATAACTTCCAACACAGCTCCGAAGCCACGTTTCTTATGAGTGAACAGGCAACATAAGTATCGTAGGAATAGCATCAGTATCTGGTGTGACCTCAATCGCAGGGATCTCCGCAACATCCAGGAGACTAGGCATCTTGAACAGAGGACGACGCCTTTTCACACCCGACAAACTGTGCTTTCTTTATAAGGCTCAGGTTCAGCCGTGCAATGAATATTGTTCGTACCTCTGGGACGGTTCCGTCTATTACCTTCTCGATGCCTTGGATAGGTTGCAACGACGGGCTATCTGCATTATTAATGATACAGATATCACTACGTATTTAGAACTGCTTCAGCTGTGAAGAGACATTAGTTCGCTAAGCATGTTTTATAATCTATATCATGGTGAATGTTCTGAAAAATTGTTTGATCTTATTCCATTATATCCCTTCCACTACAGAACGACGCGGTTTGCTCTAAAGAGGCACACCTACACGGCAGCGTCCATTATGGCACGAACAACGAAGTTCTCTAATTCTTACTTTTGCCATAGTCTACCAGCCAGTATGTTCCACATCTTATAATAATGGATACTTCAAACGTGGCCTAAAGGGGCATTTCGGCAGGTCGGCGTGATGATGAAATTTATGTTACCGACGGTCGCCGTTGTTTTTGAACTGTACCGTACTTACCATCAGGTGCTGTACAAACATTTTTCCAAGCAGATATTTAAAAAAAATTACTAATTTGTCGGACAATAAGTGCAAGGACCATGTCAAGCCGATTTTACTGTCAGAAGGTTATCATTATGTGAATGATATTGATGTCTAGAAGTGAGTCCCTCTTTATGCATGCACTAAATTATGAATATGATTAATAACTGTAAAATATATGATTTGTACAGTTGAAATAAAACAACAAAAAAAAGCGTAACACCACAACGTAAATGCGATACACACTTATTATATGCTAACTATTGCTAAATTGCCATTGCCATTACCAAAGGTAATCATTGTATAAGTAAATAAAAAACTTTATAAATATATATTCTTTAATTGCAATATTCTGATTCTTTTATGAATTTATCTCATTATCTTATCTCAAATAGTACGCAGAGTAGGGCGAGGCGTATGTATATGCGGAGTAAGCAGCAACGGGTGCGGTGTAGGCAGAATAGGCGAGGGGCGCTGTGTACGCAGCGGCGACTGGGGCAGTGTACGCCGCAGTTATCGGTGCAACTGCCAGGTAACTTGGTTTAGCAGCAGCGAACGCCATCATGCAAACGAAGATGATCTGAAAAATATATTTTATTTAACTAACTTGGTCTAAAATACATATTCCAATGGGCATAGTCCAATCTTTAGTCCAACTTTTGTGTACAGCAGCCATTAATTACATTTTATACATAAATATTTTTTGCAATTTCAGAGGAAATTAAGTGTTTATTATTAAACTAAATTTTATATTTTACCAAAAAATCGACGGCGAAGTTATTACAAAATCTCCATCCAATTTAAAAGTCTCAATACAAACACACATTGAGTGCTGTTTTACATTACTAAATCGTCACAGTAATGAGGGAATTTTGAATTATATTGTTACTTGTGAAGAAAAATAGATCCTTTACGACAATCGGAAACGCTCATCACAGTGGTTGAACCCAGGAGAAGCAGCCAAATCATGTCCCAAGCGAAAGTTAACTTAGAAAAAGGTACTGGTCAGTGTTTGGTGGACCAGTGCTGTTGTCATACACTACAGCGTCCTAAGATAAGGCCAGACGATAACGTCAGATCTGTATTGTCAACAATTGTAAACCATGATGGAAAAGCCAGCCGTTAAACAACAGACACTGTGTAATTCCTCTAACCCACTGCTGCTTCAGAACAACGCTACACCCCATACTTCACGACAGACGGTCGCTAAATTAGAAGAAGTGCGGTTGGAATATCTCTGACACCCACCATACTCTCCGGACCTGGCTCTAACAGATTACCACTATTTCGGAATTTGGACAATTTCTTGCAAGGGAAAAAATTCAACTCCAATGAGGGTGTCCAAACCGCCTCCAAAGATTTTATTGATTCTCGCTCCCACAATTTTTTTTAGGAATGAAATCAATTAACTACCTATAAAATGGCGAAAGTGCAATAAAAATAGTACATACATACATGATTAAGTGTATAATTTGGTAATATTTTTTTCGTTTTACTCTTTTTATATAAAACGGTAATTTCATAATATGTAATTACTCAATACTGTGACGTTTTTTAATGTGCGGGTACCAAGGCAAACTGTGCAAGTAATAACATCACGAAGCGCAAACAAAGGGCATAGGATTTTCTTCAAAACCGTCTGTATTCATTCAATATTTTTATTTCTATTATATTGAAAAATTTACGTGGATTGGTTTTTGAAAAAAAATTAACGATCCCAGTTTCATGTACATATTCTTTATATTCCAATAGTTAAAATGTATTTACCTTAGCTTGTATGGTGTTTACAGTTTCAAGTTTTGCTATCAAAAGCTTGTTATATGGGCACTGTCATTTTTTCTCCTGACAATCATGTAGAATTGGGGTTTTAGAGATAACAGTCTTTGTTATAAAAGGTTTTTCCTTGTATAATTTTCATATCAAAAGTAATATAATAAAATGAATAAGTTATAATTAGAAAGTTATATCAAATTGACTTTTTTTCCTAATACTGTAATACCGTTTCCAAACATAATCGAACGCACGCTCGGGTTTTTCTTTAAATTTCATTAATTTAAAGTGTTTATTAATTAATAGAAAAAAGCAAAGCTTTCCCAACCAATAAAGTAATTTAGAAGTACAATCATTAAAGTCGATTTTTTTTTTTTCAAATTCCCAAGTATTTCTAGATACATTTCCAATATAATTCTTAAAGTTTTACATTTAAGTTTAGATTAAAAAATATTTTCCCATTTTGTTTACATTTCAATTACGTATACACGCTTTATAATTTGATTTAAAATTACTTATGTAATTTCATATCAGATGATTCGTGAAAGGGCTTAAATGTTTACTTTTTTATTTCGTATAAAACTATAAACTTTTATAAACAATATCACCTTTTTATAAAAAATATTTTGAATAATTAATTATATATTATTATTAGTAATATAATAATAATAATTTACTTAATAGTTCAAAGTTTTTTTTTTATATATAGAAAAGTTTACTTACTACTTTGAACATTTTCACTGATTGTTACTGAGCTGTACAGCTAAATAATATTAAGAAGTAGACTGTGACAAACTTTATACTCATTTGTGAAGGACGAGAATGCTTAGTATGGGGAAAATAGGCAGAACAATCACGTATACTGCATTACGATTAGTACGTGGTCGTGTGTGCAACATTCCACTTTTTTCGATTTATTCACTACACAAATCAAGGTTATTTAAATTTAATGGTTACTAAATCACATCAATAGGTAACGAATAAAATAACTGTTAAATGAAACTTAGCAATAACAATTAATATGACAAGGCAAAAGCTTAAAGTAGGGAAGCTGCTGAAGAGTTTAAGCACCAATCATACTTGTGTACAATAGAATACAATGCAATATGTACAATCATAATTTATGCATACAAGAAAATGGATCTCATTTCGAAAAACTTATCAGTTTTTATTAAAATGTGTAAAAGTAATTTTAATTAATATCTTCTTTAAGTATGCATATTCGATGTAAATTGACCTAGTGTCTTTCACGTTAATGCGATATGTACAAATTGTTAAATTTAATGTTCTCCTTTACTTTTGTAATATACAATGTTTATTCGAGACATTTTATCATTATCATAGACCCTATCGATTGGTACAATAAAATAGTGAATGACTGTTTTTAGCACTTTTAGTTCATTAAATTACCGGTTCAGGTAAGCTTATAAAAAAATTTGTAAATGCAGTTATTATTATTTTTAAAAACAAAATAACGTTTCCTTTATGTAAAATTTGCTATATTCAATATTTAATATACTTTACCTGCATGTCCCGTTTGGACTGTTTGTTTTGTGTGTTTGGACAATAGAGTAATAAAGTCCGCTCTACTCTAACACGCCGAGTTCATAATTCTATGGTTTGGACTGAGCTGCGCTTACCATCATGGTCAGTACCGTCAATGTGCCGAGCTATTATTAAAAAATAACCAGCCAAGTACGAGTCGGACTAGCGTACCGAGGGTCCCGTAATTGTACAGCCACATTCACCAACATAATTAGGTAACATTGCTGAAGAAAGCACCGGACAATTTTAACGAAAAGATAAACTTTATTGAGGGACAAACAACTTTGCCGTTATAAAACTGTTGTTCCCATAAATCGATATATGCCGCGGTTCGTTTACCAACTGCAAATAAGTTTGTAATCGCATTTTATTTTTATTTTATGACGTATCATACGTTAGGTTTCACTAGGGTTCATATTTAGACACCGCGTCGAATCACGCTAATCCGTTAATAAAAACAGCCGCGACTTACAACCTGGTCCCCGGTGCCCCCCGGTATAAACTCAGACCGCGTAACATTTTTACCGACCTCGATGATAAAATCGAGAAAGCTAACACGTTCTAATCCACCATCTCTCTAAACAGAGCGTGCCAGCGTCCACGCCCGCGTAACCACCGTTCTCTCCGCAGAGATCAGGCGGTCAATTTCGCTCCCGCACACCCTCCACGTCCACCCTTTATACCTCGTATATATGTACTTTTATTTACCTTTCATTAATTGTATTATTCTCTTTAATTAATATTCGCTATTTGTTAAATTTTCAGGCCATCGGGTTAGATTATTGTATTTTATAATTCGTCTGTTCAAGTATCTATTATAATACGATCATTTAAGGTTGAATAATATATGTATAATTCCAATAGAATGTTTGTTTACTTTTTATGATTGACAGCATGTCAATTTCTATTACGATGATAGTTTTAGGTCATGCGCTGTTAGTTAGGAAAATATATGTTTTTCTTTAACAATGCTTTATGTAATTTCTGAGATTAAATAAAACCTATGGTTCTATGATTCGGCAAGAATTTTAAATTTCAAATATTGAATCCAGTAAAACGAGCGTTTGAAAAATTATTATGAAAATAGAACGTGATTATACAACATACTCGGCTAGACTCCAGTCATAGTTCCGAAGAGAAATATATTTTGATTTTTTTGTAAATAAGTAATTGGTAAAAGTATTACCAAATATAAAATGAAAGTTATTTTGGACAACCAAAGAAACCTTTTAACTTATCTAATTTCATATCTCGAGTGGCGAGATCCCTGCTGCTGTGCTGACTATCTGAGTCGTTGCGAGCCTACACTGATCCGGTAGCTGGAGGGGTCAACTCCTGGTGTGCATTACCCTAAGCCGATCGACCAGGCTGCGGGACATTTTGATTCATGGTCCCGACGCGGAACTGACTATTTATTGGAATACTACCTAGTTTGAACAGTATATGGTGGATATCATAAAGCTTTATAACTTTTATTAGGTGATTAATTTACGGTACCGTAATTATTATATTTTTTAATTAATTTAGGAAGTGTTAATTCTGACCTAATTTAATAAAGTAGATTTAACTCTATATTTTAAATATTGTCAGATGTCTTAGAAATATATATGTGTTAATATTTATATCTTAATTTAATTTCATATTCCCTTCCCTACTTATCTTCTTCCAAATTATAATATTAATTGTTGTAACACGGCAGGTTTCGAACTAACGTTGATCGAAGCAGTGTCCGTACACACTACCGTCTACCACTGAGCCATCATTGCTTCAACCAATGAAGTTTTTTTAGTTAATAGTGTTAGGTTCTGTAATGAGATCCCGAAGCCCATTACTGATTTGCCAGACATTCAAATTCAAGTCATTCAAGTCAGTTCAAGGACTATGTCAGAAAGGTGTTACTGTCAAAATGTTATTAAAGGGCGGATCATTATGTGAATGATAGTGATGTGCATCCACTAAATTATTATATATTTTATTAGATTATAAGCTATTAAATGTAAATATTATTTAAACGGTGAAGATAAACCCGATGGAGTTTCTTGGCGGCTCTTCTGGGTGACTGGATACTGTAGGTATTGCATTGAATATTGTATTGATACAGTTAAAGAAATGTTTTAGAGTGTAATTGAACTTAGTTACATGTTTCATCTGTTAGTTCCGGATTGTTTATTTAGAAAATTACAGATTTCCTTTACATTTTACAGCTAAACATAAAAAAATTACAATATACAGACTGTTAAATTATTCTATTTATCAGTCTATTAAAAACTTCAAAAAAAATTTTTTATTTTAAAATATCAATTTTTAATTTGTTGCGGGCAGTATGCGTCGCATCAACGCTCGACTTCGCACGTTCTTCGTATTGCGTACCTAAGAATGTCCTTCATTACAGAGTATAAAATACGTAGTAAATGTTCGCTTGTTATCATTTAGTCTAACAGGACCTAATCGACAACAATCAATAAAAATGTTCAAAATTGTAAGTATATAAAACTTCAAGACAATGTAAATAGAAAAGAGTAGACAGAAAATAATAGTGGAACTAGTTATATAGAATATATAAATTATCTAATTAATAAATAAATAAATTATGTTTTCAAGCTACTATGCAATTATGTCGGAATTAGGGAATATTTTAAATATTTAAAAATGGTAAAAGCTGTGCAAGGTTCCACTGCGGTAACATAACCGTGACGCTGCGTTACTAGTAGTACTGTTAATGCTGTATTCTCATTTAAATAGTGTGATTGGCACAAACTGGCACTTTCCGTTCCAACATTCCAGCTCCGTCTTCAAGAATAGCAACCTCTCTATGACATGCTTCTAATGGGGCTGTAGTATTGTTTGAGGTTGGTTTTAGATAGATGTTGGGTACAGTATCCACTAAATAAATGTAGACTGCATGTCTATTTTTTAACCGACTTCAAAAAAGCCGGAGGTTAACGCAATTCGAATGTTTTTCTTTTAATGGATCTTCAGCCATAAATAACTTCTTTGTTTATGAACCGATATGAATAATTATTTTTTTATTGGATAGGGAATTGGACATTCAATTTCGAAAATACACAAGAAAACTCTTCAGAATAATTGAAGTTGGTTTTCTCTTTTGTTAAAATTGTCTTGTAGATTTTATGTAAACCAATATAATTTTAAAATAATAATATGTAAATAATAAACTATTAACACTATGAAATAATATTGTTTTAGTTGGTACTATAACAATGCAAAAAAAATTTATTTGTTTTACAGATAATCTTCGTGTGCATGATGGCGTTCGCTGCTGCTAAACCAAGTTATCTGGCAGCTGCCCCGATAGCTGCGGCGTACACCGCTCCAATAGCTGCAGCGTACACTGCCCCAGTCGCCGCTGCGTACACCGCGCCCCTCGCCTACTCTGCCTACACCGCTCCCGTTGCTGCCTACTCCGCTTACACTTACGCCTCACCTTATTCTGCCTACTATTTGCGTTAAAAGTCATAGTTGAAAAGAATGTTAACAATATAATTGTATGTTATTATTGTTATTTTGTTTCTCATTTAATAACGAATAATTTATTTTTCTAATATTGCTATATATATATATATATATATCATATTCAAACAAATCCCAGAAAACACTACGTCAAATTATTCTTAAGGCTAGTACATAATATTATATGTAGGCGACTCAGCCAGCAAGTTGTAGTCGTGCGGTTATGGCGCCGGCATATGCCACACAAATCGGCAGTAAGCCTCGAGCGTCATTTCAGTTGTAACAATTGGCGGCGCGGCAACTGTTTGTCAACCTATTTTTTTTCTTTTTTCGTAAGAAAATCCTGCATAGGGTACCATCCCGAGCCGATAACGATCCCTTTTCAAGGGAGGGGTATGTCTAATCGACACCTTAGGCTGGGGTGCGAGAACTGATTACGATATTAATGCGGTTTTCAATATAATTTGGAAAAAAATTAACGGAAGGTTAGTATATACAATACATTCCAATTACTATTTTGATAGTAGAGAAAATTAAATGATTTATGATATTATGTTATTTGCGAAGCAATTTTATCCAATTCAGTTTTAATCTGTATCCAGATAAGTTTGATAGTTATCTTGGGCATTTAATGTAGATTAAAATTGTCCTGTACAGTTTTCCATTTACATGAATACCGTAGAAGATACCATGACCACGACGCGCGACGAAAGAAATCCCTCTCAGCAAAACGGTCCTGGTTGGTTGGATAGCACTCCGCACCTATACTGAATTGTGCGACGTGATCTAAGTGTACTTTAGTAGCTATGAAGTTTCATAACATACCATCACGCCTGTATGCCCTAAGAGTTAGGCAGAGGTGTACAACCACAGTTCGCAGGGTATGTTTTAGGTCTCATGTTATAACCCTATTGCCATTAATCAGGCACAAAGCCAAACTCCAAACTGATACTGAGAATTTCAAAGAAAAACCCAATAAAACTTTGCGTGACATGGGAATCGAACCTACGACCTCGAGCATAGAAGTCGAGTTTAGGACCACTAGGCTAATAAGGTAGTTATAAAATTATGAACTATCAATATTAAAGCGATAAACTCTAAATTAGGCTTTTTTAAATATAAAATACAATACTTTGTAAATTGTACCCGTCCGAAGCTAGAGCGAGTGCTGGTGGTAGATATGCTGTAAAAAATACATCAATATAAAAAAAGTTGATTAATTACTGGTTACTATAAATGTCTTATACCCAAATAACTCGCTTTATATATAATTATATATTATAGTACTTGCAGGCCTCGACACATACCACAGGCACACACAATGCAAACACACCCGGAAAAATCTAATTGCACCATCAAAATCGGACGAAATAATGACATTTGATGATTGAGGAGCCAAAACAATCACATATCGCCAGTCTATTTTCATCCAGAACAAGGACGCTGGAAAATTAGATAAGGGGCAATTATTGAACCCGGGAAGGTGACAGTCCTCACTTTCAGGTATTCCCCGACGATGCGGTGGAAGTAAGGGGGGACTCCATGACACCGGAGCGCCTCCCGCACGTACCTCCAGAGCAGGATGTTAAATGCATTGACGATGTCCAATGACACTACCAGCAGCACTTTAAACTACTTCCGAATTATGATTCGGGCAATGTGACATGCTTAGGGAATTGCGGTCCCTCGATTTTCCGAAGACCAGTGGTAAGGACTGTATCCCAGCGGTAGTTCTTATAAAATTTGCAGCTGAGTTATTTTCAAAATTAACGCACCTATACCGACTGTCCTACCTCTCTGGTATCGTGCTTCGGGTTTGGAGAGATGCTAATATGCAACCGCTTCCCAATTATGGGGATCGATCAGACCCTACCAATTACCGTCCCATAGCCGTAACCTCAGTTTTGTGCAAGATCTTGGAGCGGATCATCAATACCCAGTTTGTCCGTTATGTAGAGGATCACTCTTTTATTGATGATCGTCAATATGGTTTTTGCCAGAATCGAACCTCTGAGATATGTAATTAATAAGCATAGCGTGGCTCTGGCGATCAGTCTTGGCATAGACTTTTGATACGGTTTGGCACCGTGGACTTCTCTCCAAACTTCTGGCGTACGAACGTTCCAAATACTTTTATAACTGGATATCTGGTTTTCTACATGAACGCAGAATTCGTATACTTGTTGAAGGATGTGATTCGCAGTTCTTGTCGATAAACCTCCTCAAGGCTCTGTGCTTTCATCCACTCTGTTTATTCTGCATATCAATGATATGTTACCTTGATGCCATACTTATTGCAATGCAGATGACAGCACCATTCATGAGAACTATTATAGCAACCCTTCACGTGGCCGAGAAGAAACAAAAAAGAGACGGGTAAAACTTGCCATTAAACTGAACCAATCTTTGCACCGCATATCTATCTATGGAGAGCAAGCAACTTGGTCAAGTACAATGCCAATAAAACTCAGATGTTCGCGTTTCCTTCAAAAAAATCCCCCTTTTCTACTCTCCCCACTCTTCAGAACGTAACTCTATTTTTTATTTCTATTAGTCCACACAATATCTTCTGACTTATACAATATTACACGCATAATCTAATAGTAACTTTTAATTTCGCTAACACCACAGTTTCCAAGGTTATGTCCAACGGCTGCATTCAAGGCTTTCCCAGCGGATCTGTTTTGTGGAACATCAGTTTCGACGAACTTCTGGGCATTACTTTACCAACTGGTTCTCGTATTCCACCCTTCGCTGATGAAGTTTTATTAATTGCCTCTGCCAAAACTGTACTGGATTTGCAAACTACTAGAAACTCGGCACTATACACCATTACATTAGAGTTAAACTCACTTTTAGCCCATTACAAGCCCTTGCGTTTAACAACAAAGTAAGAACAGCTCATATAACAATCGACTCACTCCAAATACAATTCAAAAGGGGCATCAAGCTACTCGGTGTATTTCTGGACAACAAGCTTCTATTTTATAAAAACGTACAACACGTCATGACAAAAGCCACGCGTATCTTCAATAAGCTTTCACTCTACTGCAGACCTACATGGGGAGCTCAACAGAAAACATTCGAACTATCTACTTGCATATCATAGAACCAACCCTAACTTACGTGGCTGGTGTATGGAGACACATTGTATACAAAAAATACGTCAAAAAGCGTCTACTGAGTATACAACGCAGCAGCGGCAGAAGAAGAAACAGAGGTCAACCTTGTTGAAATAACACGACTTATAGGTAAAATACAGTACCTTCCTGATGACCTCACTCTTGAAAGACCCACACCACCACACCATCTTTTAAACCCAGCACACAGAATCTCTTTTAACTCATCAATTACTATAATAAATCTGAAATAGATCAGCGAGTTCCAAGCAACTCTTCAATCATTATCATGTTTCATATACACTGACGAAAGCAAGCAGGAGGATGGTAAAGTCGGAACAGCGTTCATTTGCTACTAAAATTCAAACTACATAGCAGCTGCATTGTATTTCAAGCAGAACTTTACGCCATCCTCCAAGCCTGCAATTGGGCTTATCATTATAAGCATATACACACCATCATTTACACGGATTCCATGTCATCCATCCAAGCGATTCAGAATCGCAGTAATATACACCCTTTGGTTGTGCAAATACATCACATCATTTTTTCGTATCCCGGACGCGTCTAGATTGTTTGGGTCAGGAGCCATATAGGAATCATTGGTAACAAAGCTTCAGATGTTGCAACAAAAAGAACTACAAAACTGTACAGAATTCTTGACTACACTCATATCCCCATAACTATATTAAGCGCACCACTATAAGAGAAGAAAACTACAACATTTGGCAATTCAGATACCAAAGCGAGATACAAGGGTAACACACAAAACCACTTCTACCAAATTTTACTGATATCAAAACATTATTCAAACATACACCAATAACTTTCACACTAACACAGGCACTTACAGGACACGCATACACCAAACAATACTTGCATAGGTTCAAAATAATCGATAACGACACATGTCCCTGTGATAACATCTTTTTGAGGATTGCCCACGTTTTAATAAAGTTCGATTTGATTATGAGATCATTTGTGAAAACCTGAGGGTATTGCCCTACAACCTAAAGAGCCTCATGGGTACAGAGTCTACTTTAAATTCTTGTATATAACTGACAAACTCAATTATCAACAACTTAAAAAACTTTAATAGAATTTAAGTCGTTTTATCAAGCTCTATTTCTGTTACCCGTACTATTATTATATTTTAAAGTAAAACTTTATGTCCTTTATTCTATTATTTATACAAACTTTATTGTTTTATACAACCAATTAACAGCTACCTATTCATTATTATTCATCAACATCATCAATCATTCCACAGGCCACAGTCGCAGATGATAATTGTATCAAATCGCAAACATCTTCCCGACTGTGCCACATCATTTACTACTTGTCATTGGTTCGTATTATTTTAAACAGAAAATCTTAAACAACAAATAAACAGGTGAAAAAACGCATCAAATTAAAAAAACTCTTCTGAACGTGTCGATAGCAATGCGTGACAGCGAATAATAATATCCTAGGTGTGAATATTTGCAACGACCTCAACTCCAGGGATTACATCAGGAGGATATGAGACAAGTGTTAGGAGCGGATATGTTCACTATATCTCGGAGACTCGGAATCCCAAACAGGGAGCGACGGTGTCTTCTTTATAAGGCACAAGTTCGGCCGTGTATGGAATACTATTCGCATCTGTGGATTGGATCCGCAAAACACCTCCTCGATGCTCTGGGCAGGTTGTAGTAAATACATTGAGCCGCTTCAGCTGCACAGGAACATTGTGTCACTAAGCATAGTGCACCGTCTGTTTCACGGTGAGCGTTCTTAAGAGCCGTTCAATCTAATTCCTTCCTTTCTACAACAAAGCCACATGTGCTAAGATTCGGAGTCACAGTTTTACGGTAACCTCCATTTCGGCACGAACTAAAAAGTTCTCTATATCTTATCTTTGTCGTATCGTGAAACTGTGGAAACATCTCCCGGCCAATGTATTCCCTCCTTCTTACAGCATCGGGTTCTACAAACATAACGTGAAGAGATATTTGTACAGGCTGGCATGACAGCAATGACTTTCTTACAACTAGAGATGGTACCATCAATTTGCTGAGCTTCTAAAAATACTTATAGAGGATTGGTGATTTAAACTTGAGGTCGGTAGCTAACCAGAAAGGCATTAGAAAATGCCCTATCACCATGCTATAGTATCATCACAAAGTTTTCCTTCACCGTAAGTTCAGCTTGCATTGATAGCTTGGTTTTTAATTGTAATCATTATAGGTTAACCACTTATGAAAGTGTAATATTACTGTATAGCTTATTATTGCTACTCAAACCATAAGCTAATATGAAGTGGAATATTTCTTTTGATTTGGATTTTTTTGTTAATTTTATCAATGTTGCTTGGATCCTATTTGATAGTATAATTTCATATTGTCTCGATCCATTTCGAATGCAGCCCTTATTATATTCATCTGACAAGTACATGTTTAAGGTTATTTGTTTGGAATAAATGAACAGCTGTTATTTCCTTTTATACCAAGAAAAGTATTTAAACAGTGTTAAACCTAAAACTTATAAAAGGAAGCGAAATCAATCTCCATTCTCATCCTGGCGGAAGTACCGAAGTAACACACCGAACTATAGATTGCAATAGATTTTCGCAAAGTACTGCCGTCACCAATCAAAATTAAATATCACATAACTACTATGCATTTTAAATGATAAGATAATCGCGTCCGCACCAACTTCACTTATTACTCGTCAAAAATTGTACTGCCAAGAACAAAAAAATATTTAAAAAATGTATTTATTTAAAGTACCTACTTTGAATAAAATATTTACTAAGTTAAAAAGGAACATCCCAGGCTGCAACTCGTAAGTATGACGAATTATGACTAAACAATTAAATCATTTTAGAGAATATGCTATAAATTCTAAATTCTAATGCTCCTTAACGCATAAGTGCCTGAGCTTTCAGTGAAGGAAAAGATCGTGATGAAACCACTATCTAGGCGGTTGAGCATTTTCTAAAGGTCGCCTGGTTACCTATAACTATAAAAAATGATATAACACTCAAAGTATATTTATTACTACATATTAATAGTGTAAATCCGAAACCAAAATGTAATTGCTATAATTTTATATAATGTTATTTTAAAAAAGTATCCTAATAGTTGTTATTTTTTGTCGTAAGGCAATAAAAGAAAATAATTACAGGCAGATAAATATTTTATTATAAAAATAGATACATTTTGACATCACTTATTTTTGGACTTTTTCTCACGAGACATTGGTATTCAACGCAAATAGTACGCAGAGTAAGGTGAAGCGTAGGTGTATGCGGAATAAGCAGCATAGGGTGCAGTGTAGGCAGAGTAGGCGAGGGGCGCGGTGTACGCAGCGGCGACTGGGGCAGTATACGCCGCAGCTATCGGTGCAGCTGCCAGGTATGGTTTGGCAGCGGCGAAAGCCAGGAAGCAGGCGAAGATAATCTATTAAAGAGATTTTATAAAGTTAATAATTATGGATATCGAGTATGAATTTGTAGGCGAAGACTTCAATAATACGAGACAGGCAATTGCCATTTCCGCCGAGACATATAAAATGCTTTTCTCAAACATGCGTGCTAATATTGTCGTTATTTTCGAAAAAGGAACACGCGAAATATCGAATTTACGAGCAAAGAAAATCAAATTCATTGCAGGAGCGTTTTTTGAATTTGGAACATTACTACGCTCCAGCAATATTGTATGAAACGGCGTGCTGGAGTTATTAAATACTGTTTGATTGGATCTCTTATCATTCTTGGCATGTCCGTAAATTCAATAATTCGCGTGTTCTTTTTTCGAAAATAATGATAATATTTCCATGCATGTTTGAGAAAAATATTTTATTACTTTAAAGAACTGTTATTATGAAATTCAGTTATAAACTTTTAATACTTACTAGTTTATACATGACGACTGCTTATTCTCACTTAGCTTTGCTGAATGATGTCAATCTGATGCCTACTGTAGAATTTATATAAAATAATGAAGGACAAATGCTCGTATGAGTGTGAGAAATGTTTCTTCAATGCATCCACGACATGTTTTGAATGATTATTAGATATGTGAATACATATCAATGAAACCGTACAACTTCTTCATGTAAAAACGAATATACTATGTAAAAAAAGATTAAAATATATCATTTATTATTAATATTTTCTATAATTATTAGGTCAGTCAAATTTTTTTTAATAAAATCGATTTTTTTTTCACTCTCGTTTTTTGTTAATGGCTCGGCTCTACTGTCTTCTTTTTGGGGCACTAGGTATTCAAACGTCCTTCTTCTTTTTCTTCCTAACTTAGAAACTAGTCCTATTTATTGAAAACCATTACTGCCATTATCAAGTGAAGATAGGGTGTCCTGTCTTAGAACGATTTCAGTATCGCAACAAGATGGTGGCTCCCTTGCTAAAACTTTCTAGGTAGTTTTTGTGGCACCTCAAAATGTATGCTTCCAGTTTATATTTGTAATCCACTTCACTTGTGCACAATAACCAAGCTATATCAAGCAAAACGCCGCCAATATCACATAACATAGAATCAAAACCCTGAGTTAATTAATTAAAAATAAAATCCACAACATGTCACTTCTAGATCCCGCCAAAAACTCCAATCGCCCATAAATACCACCCATAAATATCGTTATTTATAATTAAATAATGAGTTGTTTTTTATTTATTTATGTATTTGTTTTTAATTGTGCTTATAAGTATAATAGGAACGCACCGCGCGAAGTACGTGAACAACAATTATAATACTTTTAAAAGTTTAAAGAATTTTTCTACATAGATAACCAAAAATGTGACAAAAAAAAATTGTATGCAATTCATACTTGGTAGAAGTGAAACCTTCACATCTGTTTTTTTTTTAATTCAGAAAATGATCAAATACACACTAAATTCGTACTTTTCAATGTTCATACCTAGTTTTATAGTGTTGGAATTTGCTACTTATATATTTTTATTTTAGCGCCCTGTAGGAAGTTTTTATGACAAAATGCAAACTTATAGTTTGGTCACGTAATTTGCAAAATCCATAATTTTATTTAATAGTGTTCTCATTTTAGCGCCCTCTATTGTTACTTCTGTACGAACTGGAAATAGTGTATTTTCTAATCATTGATCATTCAAAATTATTCCCATACTGTTTGTACAGAGGTCACTAACTGAAATAATTTAATTTCTACGACTAAGGTAACCTAACACAATATCAATCAGTAACAGAATGTCATAAGTGTCGTCTAAAAAGTTTTTGTTTCGTGCCTTTTTCGTGAGGTAATAAAATTCATTATTGCGTGCCAACAAACCTCTTTTGTACCATTTTACCATTGCCTAAAACTTTCCTATCTCATTTTCTCCCACATTAAACTTATGAATTTGTGTCTGTCACTTTTTTGTTTCATCGACTTTCAAATCACAACAATGCTAAAGAAGTTTTAACTTTAAAAAATACGTTACGTTTTATTATCTTATTATATTACGTGAGCAATTCTTGTATGAACAATATATATGTATTAAAAACCCCGTCGAATCCGAAAAGTGTACATAGGTAACCCAATGACATTACAAAAAAAAAACAAAATTTTATTTATTATGAAAATAAAAGTGTAATTGCGATTTAAAATTAATATATTTAGTTATACTTTCTCTAAAATTTAGCAAATTTTTAAAACGTGATAACCCGTCGCCAGCCCCGGCGCGGCGCAGTGGTACGTTTGACCGTATGGCGGTACCCTGCGCCGCGCCGCCTGTATTGCCATGTAAGTTTCCTAATTTAACAAATTGTTTTTTTTATTAGGGGTAATTTTTTTACTTATAATTTGACATAGATAACATAAACATAATATAATCACGATACCTGATAACACCTTCACGGATCTTTTATTATTAGAACTAGCTGTGACCCACGGTTTCACCCGTCTTAACTTTATCCGACAAACACCGCTCTACCAACGCATTCATACATGAGTAAAAAATTATTCGGGTAGAAAACATTAACAAGAAATCAAAATAACAAATGTACCTACTAATGATATTTTAAAAGTAGACATGGCATTGACTTTCTTTACATGGCATCGTGAATGAGCGGCAATTGCCCTCAGGTCACTTTTGACTTCATATCGGTATGAGCGACAAGAAACTTTCATCCGCCTTAAGCGGTTATTACACGGAATCGCGGCAGGTTGAACGTATCGGATTTTATGTGCGGGGAGACACGACCGCGGAATCGAGCCAATAGCGACGGTCGATCCTGCGAACCTGCATTAAAAATGGGATACGTTCAACCTGTCGTGTAATATCCGCTTTACGCTGTGATTTGCTAACCCTTTGGTACAACATGCTGTTAGCAACATTTGTGCCGTTTTGTAATTGCTTTTAGTGAGAGTATGAACGCGTCTATTAATAAAACGTCATTGCCTGCTATGCATTTTTTACTAACCGGTATGATTCGGAAGCTGCACTTGAAAGCCCCTATCTAGGTTTTGCATATTATCGTCCTCAGACAATGGCGCACAATGGGCACACGTGAGATGATATTGTGTTAACATACTATAATTATAATACAATAAAAAGTGGGTGTGTGTTAGGTACCTACATTATACACGAAATTAATTTATGGAAATAAAATCATTAAAGAAAAAAAAAACTTTATTGATTTCAGCTTTTGTAATTATGTCTAGATGACTATGTTACTACATTTAAAAAACGAAACTTTGGGTGTTACTATCTTCACTTCAATAAAATAAGTGTTTTAGCAAGCAACTTTATGGTCTACACTTTTGTTATAATGTGTAAAAATTCACTTTATTAATTTTTTCATAACGCGCCTAAAGAAGTATAACTACAAAAATGGTTTAAATGGACACACTGACCTCCAGAGCTACTACAAGGCGCAAGCTGATTTGTCATTGTAACATCAAACACGCGCGCACTGACCTTTGACGCAACGTAGACGTATACTTTGAATGTTGAAGTGGTCTGGATATGCGTTTGTGTGCCAAGAAAAATGTTCCTACTTACACTAAACAATACATATTATGTTTAAAACAAATCAGCTATATTGTTTGCTATGTGGTTTTTTGTGAGAACTTCACTGTTTACAAGATTGCCTAATTAATTTTAGAGGCGGGCAATAATTTCGAATTCATGTTAGCTGGCGGGTCATCTATCGAAATAATACTTGTTTACATCAATGGTAGATTCATATGATCTATTAGAAAAATTTTGACGCACTTTGTAAAAGCGTCCATGTTAATTGGTCTTTAACAACACGAAAAGGAGTTGCGACATAATATGCGAAGACTAAATAATTATATGAGTAGCAAAGAACATTGTAAAGAAAAGACGATCTGTTCAATAAATGTATTAAGTACATTTTTCTAACATATAGTGTTAGTAGTAACAATCTAGCTTTTTCATTGATTTTTTTAGTTAATCATGGTATATCTGGACGAACGAGCTTTGCTTGGCATCTTTAAAAAAACGCCTATTTAAGTAAACTTGGAACGTAAAACATTATCTAAGTACATTATTTTAACCCCCACTCCCATTCACGTTATAGAAAGTGAGCTAGCTATTGTACCATTAATATTAAGAAGACAATTTTTAGCAAACAAGTATTGTTTAAAGGCCCTTTCTTGGTCGAATAAGGTAAGTGAACATTTAATAAAAGAACTTGAAACTCTTAGCCAATTAAGGTATTGGGAAAAGAAGAAGAAGCCCCTACTTTGTTTAGCATATACGAAAGCAAAAGTATTTGAAATTAGGTCTTCTAACCTTTTAGAAATTTTTAATCTGGAAGTGTGGACGTCTTATATTGATGTTAAAATTATGGTTAAACTAAGTCTAGAATGTATTCAAACCTTTAAAAATCAGTTAAATTTAGTTTCTGCCGAATATGACATTGATAGAGAATTAAGTATTAAATATAAAGGTTGGTATAAACTGTATACTGAAGGCTCTAAAAACTGTAAAGGCTTAGGAATGGCCTACTATGATGCCTATAGAAATATAACAGCTTGTTTTAAAGTGAACCAAGATGTGTGTTCATGACAGTTTAACAATGCTGTCAACAGATGTCGCCGGAGTTCAATTAATTACCTCGCGCCATTATTGTGTCGACTGAAGTTTGTGACGTCTCATGAATAAAATGTATTTTATGCACTAGATCACACAGCGCATTGGCAAGTACAAATTGTTTTATTTTAACCACCTGCTTCATTGCAAAACTGAGCTATCAATATTCTGGTCGTCCCAATTGCTGGACATTTTTGGTCCTTCGAGCCGAATCCTAGCTCAGCCTAGGAACTTGAGAGGACACCCGACCCCTGGACACTTGAAGGCAGCCGTGGATTCTGCAGCAAAGGAGCAGCCAAGCAGCGGGTGAACAGAGCAACCGGTCAACAGAGCAGCCAAGCAGCCGATCAACAGAGCAACATCGAAGCAGGTCAACAAAGCAGCATCACAGCCAACTAGCGCCAGCCAGCGGGCAACAGAACAGCACACAGCCAACCAGCAGGCAGCAGAGCAAAACAGCACAGCTAAGCAGCGGGTCATCAGACGTCATAGCTGCGGTCCAGTCCAAAATACAACCGTGGATTTGAGTGAGTGCAGTGTAAATTAGTGAGTACAATTTTCGACTCTCTCGTCAATAGTTCTTCAGTATTAACTTCAGTAAAAATTTGCAAGATTATTTAAAACATAGAAAAATTTACATTTTGATTTTAAGAACTTAGTATTTATTTATATTGTGGTATTTGTTCTCTTGAACACTTTGTTAAATTTGAAATAATTTACATTTTGATTTTAAGAACTTAGTATTTATTTATATTATGGTATTTGTTCTCTTAAACACTTTGTTAAATTTGAAATAATTTTGTATTTTAGTTTTCTACTTAGTAATTTTTTTTCTGAAATCAGAGTTAGTCCACATTGAGTGATTTGATTTCATATATTTTAGTAGTTGATAACAGTTTACTTTAATTATTCAAAATGGAAGGTTTAATTAAAGTTCAACAAGACATTAAAAATGGTATAGAAAAAAGTATGAGCAATTTTAAGAAAAGTCCAAAGGACAGATTAACTTATGAATATTTAGAAACTAGATTAGAAAATTTAGAAAAACAGTGGACTTCCTTTATAAATAATAATACAAAATTATATGAAGAGTATGAGAACATAGAAAGTTCAATTTATGAGTCCGAAAATATGTATTATGAGACCGAGGAGTCCTTTATAAATTATAAATCATTAATAAAAAGCATGATTAACACTAAGCACCCAGTTTTAGATAAAAATAAACCGATAGGCAAGGGTTCCACAGGTATACCACAATCGGTAAAATTGCCGAAAATTTCTACATTTCGGGATTTGTTTAGGTCATTAGTACACCATAATAGTATATTAGATAACGTACAAAAATTACATTACCTAAAAGGGTTGTTAGTCGGAGAGGCAGAACAGTTATTCCGATATACACCGGTTAGGAGACAGTGTGGCACTATACTACATTGTCAATTATAAATTAAATTTGGAATCTCGTAGACAGTGGGAGCTAGAGATTTTTAACGGGAACTCTGACGATTTGCCAACTTTGAATAAATTTCAAACATTTTTAGAAAATAGATTCCGCGCATTTGAATGCTTAGAGCCCAAACGGGTAGTAGTACACCATGGCAACAATTCAAGAGTTCATAATACAAAATCTTTCTTAGTCACTAGTGGTTCGTTTAAATGTGAGTTTTGTTCAGAAGGCCATGTACACATAAGTTTTTGTAAAAAATTCTCGAAACAAAACGTAGATTTTCGTCGTGAGTATGTTCGAAAACACAACATCTGCTTCAATTGTTTGGGTAGTAATCACACCGTTTATTCTTGTAAAAAAGCCACAACTTGCCGAATATGCAATAAAAAACACCACTCATTACTACATCCTGAGACTCCAATAGAAACAGTACATCATCCCTCCAGTCAAGCGCCTGTGGAAGCTACTAAATCATCGGCTGTTGCTTCCCATATAGTGTCTTGTACATCAACTGGTAAAACCAACAAAAGCAGTCAAGTTTTACTCGCCACAGCGCTAGTAAAAGCAAAATCTGTGACTGGGGAATTTCAAGTCGTTCATGCCTTACTCGACCAAGGTTCACAAGCGTGTTTCATTATCGAATCAACAGTCCAATATTTAAAACTCAGAAAGAACCCAGTTTAAGGTACCATAACAGGCTTAGGGCATAATAGGTCAATCAAAACAAAGAGTATGGTTAGGTTAACAATACAATCAACAGTACATTCTGAGTTTGAAATTCAACTTAATGCGTATGTTCTAACTAATATTACGTTATATATTCCTCAACAGAATATAGAATATTTAGAGTGGTTAGACATGGCGGAGATGTCTTTAGCTGATCCACAGTTCAACCAACCTAGCAAAATCAATATTTTGCTAGGTGCGGAGATTTACAGCCGTATTCTGCAAGAAGGAATGATTAAGAGTCAATCGGGCACATTGGTCGCACAAAACACCACTCTTGGGTGGATCCTGTCCGGTGTGGTCTGCAATTATGAAAAAGAAATAAATCAAATTAATGTAGACAATGCAATAAATATTAATGTAATGCATGCACAATTCAATGGAGATGAAATGCTAAAAAGATTCTGGGAAATCGAAGAATGTATATTTACAAAAAAGATACTTACCATTGAAGAACAGTTATGTGAAGATTATTATAAAAATACCACGAAAAGAACAGCTGAGGGTCGTTACATCGTCAAGCTTCCTTTTCGGGATGTAAATCCTGACTGCAAATATGGAAATTCAAGAGATATCGCTGTAACAAGGCTTAAATCATTAGAGAAAAGATTGGGAAGAAATAAAGCACTAAAAGATACATATACTAAAGTGATACAAGAGTACTTAGATTTAGGACACATGCGAATGGTAAATACAGAAGATCAAAAGAAAAACCAAGCGGTATATCTCCCACATCACGCCGTCGTAAGGGATGATAAGACCACCACTAAGGTACGCGTCGTCTTCAATGCCTCTGAAAAGAATAAGAAAGGTGTTTCATTAAACGATACTCTTATGGTAGGACCGACTTTACAAGCGGACTTACGGCACATTGTGTTGAAATGGAGAGTATATCCTATCGCTATTGTATCTGATATAATAAAAATGTATGGACAGGTTCGGATAGCTGAAGAAGACTGTATATTTCAGCGTATTGTTTGGCGTAATGATCCTGTTGAAGAAATAAATCTGGGATTATGAGTTATTAACAGTGACATTTGGAACTGCTTCGGCACCTTATTTGGCTGTCAAAACACTGCATCAGGTAGCACAAGATGCAGGGGCAAATTACCCTCTTGCTGCGGATAAGTTAAAAATAATTTTTATATGGATGACTACATGGCTGGTTGTTATAATATTGAAGCTGGAATAGAGTTATACAAGTAAACTACGGGTTTGTTAAATGAAGGAGGATTTAAATTACAAAAAATGGGACAGTAATAATCCGAATCTAATAGAACAAATTAAGTTAATAGAACGAAAGAACAATACACAAAACAAACGGTGTAATATAAAGTACAAAAAAGACAATACACAAGAAAAAGAGAATATAATTCAGGAAACAAGAGATCAAACTAAGGTAGATAAGCTGAATGAAAATAAATACAATAAAAATAATATAGAAAACAGCTCATCAAAGGACATAAATTTAAAGGACAACATGGAGACTGGAGCTAATGCAGTTCCCGGTACAAAAATTCTAGGAATTAACTGGAATCGTGAAGAAGATAATTTCCATTATACGGTGAATCTTTCTCTCGTAGACGCAGCAGCACCTGTAACAAAAAGATCTGTAATGCCAGATATTGCAAGGTTGTTTGATCCGCTAGGATGGATCTCACCTAGTATTATCACAGCTAAAATAATTATTCAGAAGCTTTGGTTAACAGGTTTAGACTGGGATGAAACATTACCTATAAACTTAGTAAACGAATGGAATACTTATCGTTCTGAGTTATCCCAACTTACCAAAGTACAAATTCCTCGATGGCTAGGTTCTTCATCCCACGATGTAATCACGGAGCTGCACGGATTTTGAGATGCATCGAAATTCGCCTATTCTGCTGTGATTTATTTGCGTGTTATTGACGAAACAGGCAACATCATTGTCTCACTGGTCATGGCCAAAACTAGAGTTGCGCCAATCCGTCAGTTGAGCATACCGTTTCTCGAACTCTCAGGTGCAACGTTGTTGGCAAAACTGCTTAATGAAACGGCAGAAGTGCTTGCTATTTCAAAGGACAATTTGAGAGCATGGACTGTTTCCACGGTAGTACTCGGATGGTTAAATAGTCATCCTAGTAGGTGGAAAACGTGTTCGTAAAAAACATAAAAATATAATTTGTGTAAAATTGGTACATTAATTATTTACTGGCAACAATTTGCTTCTAGATTTATATTTTTACATGTGGCAAGTCTCTCTCTCTCTCAAACTAGCATGATAAGGTGTAACTTGTGCTCTTCCTAATTAAAATATAAAAGTGATGAAATTCAAAGTATTTTTCATTCAAAACGTTCGTCGGGAATCGAGTAGATGAAATCATTGGTACGGTCAGTCCAGGCCAATGGTTTCATGTGCCCTTAAAGGAACATCCAGCTGATTGTACCTCAAGGGCCATGCCACCAATTTCGCTTGCTTAAATTCAAGGTCAATGAGTGTAGTTAACAGTACAGAACCTAGTGAATTGTTGCCATTAACGCCCTGTCACTTCTTAGTAGGTGAACCGTTAGTTAGCGTTCCGGACTATAACTATAAAACTTCGAATGTCAGTTCACTATCGCGTTGGCAATTCGTGCAGAAAATGTTGCAAACATTCTGGAAGCGTTGGTCTAACGAATATTTATCTATGATGATTAATCGGTACAAATGGGCATATAAATTACCAGAGCCAAAAATAGGAGACATTGTTCTTGTAAAAGAAGACGATTTACCACCCAGTCGATGGTTGTTGGGTCGGATTCTAGAAAAACATCCAGGTCATGATAATGTAACTCGTGTGGGCACCCTACGTACAAAGTCTTCTATTTTGAAAAGACCAACCTCGAAATTGTGTATTTTACCAGTTGAAGATTGAATCACTTATTTTATTTACTTTAATGTTAAATGTGCTATAATTGAAATTGAGTTTTATAGCACTAAGTTCAACCTATATAAGAGATGTCATGTTTCAATTAAGTTATAAGTTAAGAAATTCTTAAAGTTCATTGTTAATGTCACTCACCAAGGACTCAGATCAAACAGTTTAATATTAGGTCAATCTTAGAACGTTCTTAGTTCAAACTTTGGTCACTCTTAGTTCAATCGTAGGTCAGGATTAGGTCAAACACATCAACATTAGATCAAACAGATCAACATTAGATCAAACAGATCAATATTAGGTCAAACAGTTCAATATTAGGTCAAACAGTTCAATATTAGGTCAAACCGTTCAATATGAGGTCAAACAGTTCAATATGAGGTCAATCTTAGTTCAATCTGCAGACATTGATTAAGTACATTTCGGCACAAATGTCCTTGGTGGGGGGCATGTTCATGACAGTTTAACAATGCTGTCAACAGATGTCGCCGGAGTACAATTAATTACCTCGCGCCATTATTGTGTCGACTGAAATTTGTGACGTCTCATGAATAAAATTTATTTTATGCACTGGATCACACAGCGCATTGGCAAGTACAAATTGTTTTATTTTAACCACCTGCTTCATTGCAAAACTGAGCTATCACTATTCTGGTCGTCCCAATTGCTGGACAATGTGTCGATTATGTCATTGGAGCTCAATGTAATATCAGAGGCAATAACTTATATAATTAAAAATAATATTAGAAAAGTTGTAATTTTAACAGATAGCAAAAGTGCACTTCAGCATCTAGTTCTATGTACCTCTGGCTACAGAGGCGCGTCAATAGCCTATAAGATTTTAGACCACATATATAAACAACAGTTTGACAATCAGTCTTTGATATTGCAAAGGATTCCTTCTCATGTTGGTATCAAGGGTAATGAAGAGGCTGACCGTAGTGCAAAATTAGGATCAACTCAGGGTATATTAAAGAAGGTTAAAGTCGATTATTGGGAAATTATGACACAATTCAAAAAAATTAAGTACGAAAATTGGAGTGAATATTTTGATGTAAGAAGTAAAGAAAAAGGTATTTGGTATAAGACATTACAGTGTCAGCCTCTTCATAAGCCTTGGTTTAGTGAATATTATTTAAGTCGACAATATATAAAGATAGCATTAAGACTTCGTTCGGGGCACTATCCATCGGGAAGATTTACGTATCTCATGCGAAAAACAGAGTCACCCAACTGTAATGTATGTGGAAGGATCGATGACGTGCATCATGTACTGGAAGAGTGTGAAAATAATAGGATTGAAAGAGAGTCACTGATGAATAATATGAGTTTAAAATGCCAAAACATAAGCAATTTTCACAGCATTTTGGGAGAACCGTGTTCGGATGAAGCCAAGATGTTGTACAACCTGGTAGTGCTGGCTCATCGGCGACTCTCTTGATTTAATGCTGGTATGGATTGGGCACAATGGGACTGAAATATATTTAGTAGAATAGAAATCCCGGAAAAAAAAGAAAAAAAATCGTTGGAGCCATTACCGAGCAACCAATTACATATACAATATGTATTAAAAACCCCTTCGAATCCGAAAAGGATATATAGGTACCCCAATAACGTTACCAAAAAAATATCAAAACTTTATTTATTATGAAAATAAAAATATTATTGCGATTAAAAATTAACATATTTAGTTTTAGTTTCCCTAAACGTTAACAAATTTTTGAAAGCTGATAACACCGTCGCCAGCCCCTGCGCGGCGCGGCGCTACGTTACGTTTGATCGTATGGCGGTACTCTCCACCGCGCCGCCTGTATTGCCATATAAGTTTTCCTCATTTAACAATTTTTGTTTACATTTTATATGGGGTAATTTTTTTACTTCTAATCTGAGATATATAACATAAACAGAATACAATCTCGATACTTAATAACACCTTATTACAACCTAATTATATATTAACTTTCAATGTTCGTATTGTATGTATGTAACATTCATGGAAACCATTTTTCAACTACTTGCTGGTATCTGATTGGGATGTAGTTTGATATATATAAGTTTGACATTTGTAAATTCAATGACAGTGCAATATAAAGGCCTGTGCAGACGAGAGACAGTCCTCGAGGTACTTTTTCTTCCTTCAAAAACAGATCATTAAAACTACGTGGTTTTGTACGCGGTACTTTTGTCTGTCTTGTGGATTATGCGATTCAGTTGTAAACGATCTATACTGACGGAAGAAAAAGTACCTCGAGGACTGTCCCTCGTCTGCGCTAGCCTTTATGGTACCATGGAGCTGAAACGATTATGGAGCCGGGATGTAGGGACTGAAACTCCATGATGTCAAATGGTAGGGCAATCGAATTTGGGCTAGTTTGTTTCGTTGCCTTAAGTACTTTCTATTACACATGATGATGAGGGATGAGAAGATGGAGCCAGAAACTTGCCACTGCGATCCCTGTTGTAAAGATAGTCAGGTTTTTTTTGTTCTCATAAGTATATTACATTATACATGATGACTAGGGTATGAAGATTTAGCCGGAAAATCAAAGAGCCAAGTCAACAAGATAGCCCCTTCAAGTTATGTTGTTGAATTTATCTTGACATGAACTACTAGATCTCTAGATGGTGACTAAAGTCTATCAATGTAGCTGGATTCTCAATATCCAGAATTCTGTTATCGTTTGTCTATTAATATCTTCATTGTTTCATTTTATCTTGCTTTTAACTCGCTCTAAACTGTCAGGGTAAAAACCATGCAATAACGATGCTTTAGAAGAAATGAAATGAGAAATATTACTCAAATGTAAAGATTTAGACCATAAAGAAATAAAATTGAATCAGTTGATCGATGCGAATATTTCACACATTATTTAATGTAAACAATCTCTAATGGTTGTCATGTTAGTTAAACAGTTTGCAAATAAATGGCACCTGTTGTTAATGTTAATTAAATTGTAAATGTTAATTTTAATCTATTTGTCTATGTTTACGATGAATATAAGCTTTATAATTATGTTGGAACCACTAATTTTGATGAATAATTAAAAAAGATATGGCGTTGCCACAAAAAAAACACTTTCAGAAATAATATCTGTATAGACTTTTCTCACCATGACTATTTATTTCGTCACCCTTGTCCGGTCCTATGGATGTGTATAATTAATTATACGCGGATATATGGACAAACGTCACGACGTGACAATACAGTTTTATCCATAGATTTGGAAGGGTAACTGATTAGTTACGGCGGTAAAAGTCACCCGTGCGCGCCAGCACTTATGGTAACATTGTGTACATATTTTAGGGTAGCGGGTAGCTAGTATTGCCCACTTGAAGCTATAGATAAACAGTTAGTCGTAAAAAATCTCAAAATATATAATTTTTTTAAGGAAAGAATAACAAAAATAATCTTGAATAATAATCGTAAGCTATGCAGGATGTAGTGACATATGAAAACGAGATATTTTAAATGTGGACAATAGGACAATGCAATGACATCACCCATTATGAGTACTATATAAGATATTTGCGAAGTGATATATATACATATACAAAAACTTTGAAAAGTTCTTACCTACGCTCATAACGATAATTTTAAAATTACATCCTTTAACATTATTGTTGACGAAGTTAATAAATTACCGCAATAAATTTAATTACCCCAAGCAATTACACAACTCTAAAAAAATAAAATATGTCCATGTCCTAAAGGTTTATTTTGTGATTTTTTTGCTTAATAAGCTCTAAAATTAAGAAAATGTACTCATATTCCGCATAAAGTTTGCTTTTGTAATGGTTTAAAAATAATACAAATTTTCGAGTTATTTTATTAGCATTAAACAATTTTGGTATCTTTAAAGTTTCCGTGAACAGGGAGGAGAATTTACATTCACACAGTCCTTTCAGATGGTACTTAACTGATAAACAACAATTAACTGTTTTCTTCTAGTTCCAAAAAGGTTAAAATTCACCGAGAAGGTAAAAACAGGATGCTGATGGTTTTGTTACGTATGTGAACAAATAGAACGGATGCTCAACAGTATGTTCGACAATCATGGCCGATAAGAACAGAAGTTTTTATCGGAAAACAGAATTTAAAAAGAGAACCTGTTGCTGATCCTGAAAATTTGATAACGCCGACTTTACCCATTAACTTAGGGCTATTGAAACAATTTGTAAAAAATGCGAATGAAAAATCTGAATAAAAAAACCTTATTCGTCAGAAACAAAGTTAAAGCTAGATTTTTGTGGTCCATTAATATCAGAAATATTGCCATTTAAGAATTTATGAAATTGCTTACTAATGCTCGCAATAAAGTTGGAATAGTTTTAAAGCAGTAATCTCTAAATTTTTACGAAATAACAAAGTTGAAAATAACCAAGAACTAGTTAAAAATATTTTAGACATCCTCAAAACCATGGGTTACAGGATGTCTCTTAAAATTGTAGCATATGCTACATGCTCATTTAGATACATTTAAAAAAAAACATAGGATAATATTTGGAAGATCAAGGAGAACTTCTTCATGAAGACATTTAAAAGAATTTCGAACAGATTTATCAAGGCCAATATAATAAAAAATTGATGGAGGACTATATTTAGCGTTTATTAAGGCAAAATATTTATGAACGTGCAAGAAAGAGTAATAAACTAAGTATATGTAAGTCGAGGTCCTGGGTTCGATTCCCAGGTCGAGCAAAGTGCTATTGGGTTTTTCTATGAAATTCTCAGTAGCAGCTCGAAAATTGGCTTTGTGCCCGATTAATTGCAATAATTTCACCTCCTATTACTTACATGGGACCAAAAATATACCCGGCGAACTTTGGGTATAGGTACATTAGTGCACCTCTGGTTAATCCTTCGGGGAATATATATCCATAAAGGCATACAAAAATAATGAGTTTTGTAATCCTTTACGAAACGCTAAGTTTGTTTAATAACTATATTTTTATAAACCATTATTTTCCAGTGTTCCTACGATTTATACTATAGAGTTAATAGTATGTCTAGTTAGCGTAATATGATATAAATCTTGGTAGCCTAAAATACCAAACAACGATATATATCGTAGAAATGTAGATAAAATAGATTTTGTTACTAATTTAAATACATAAATCACGCCTATTTCCCAACGGGGTAGGCAGAGACTACGTCTTTCCACCTGCTACGATCCTGGCATACCTCTTTCGCTTCTTCGAAATTCATTAATCTTTTCATGCATGCTCGTCGGTTTAGAGTACTCTTGACCTTACCTTTCTTCAGAAAGTCTCCGATTTTATCGATAAATGTTCGTCTAGGCCTTCCTCTTCCAACGAATCTTTTCACACTCGCATCATAAATTTGTTTAGTCATTCTTCTTTCATTCATCCTCTCAACATGCCCAAACCATCAAAGCATCCCTTTCTCAATTCGTGTGACTATATTATCTTCTTCCATACCACAAAGCTCTCTTATCGCACTATTTCTTATCTTGTCAATCAATTTCACTCCTAACATACCTCTTAGCGCTCTCATTTCTACTGCATTTATTTTACTTTTTTTAATTTTTCTGCCACACCCAGCTTTCACTTCCGTACATGAGTGTTGGAACCAACACTCCTCTATGCACAGCCAAACGAGCTTTCATAGAAATCCTCTGGCTGCTCATAAAGGAGTGTAATGCTCCATTCACCATATTACCGGCATTTACTCTCCTTCCTATATCACTCTCATACTTTCCATCCCTGGTAAACATCGATCCCAAGTATACAAAATCACTTACTTGCTCTCTAGTTCATCCTCATCAATCCGGACGACACATACTTCTGTCATGTTTTCTTCCTTTTCAAACACCAAAACTTTCGTCTTCTTTGCATTTACTTTCATTCCCTTTCTTTCCAAAGCTTCATTCATAATAGTCACCATCGCTTGCAAATCCTTAGCCGACGATGCAAGTAAAACTTGATCATCAGCGTAAAGAAGACATTTGACAAGTAACTCGTTCATTCTCAGTCCACAATCACTCTCTTTCAAATATTTTAGACAATTATCCATGAATAGGTTGAACAGCCATGGAGACGCTACACATCCCCATTCTAAAAGATTACATTCCAAACATACATCAAGCAATCTTTTACCATTTTCGTTAATCCTCTCATCACCTTTATGTGCCTAAAACTTTTCATACCCATCATGCTTCACACCTACCTATCCATTATAGTCCCCCAACATTATTATGTTGGAAAGGATTATTATCCTTTCATTGTCCTTACACTTCTTTAGAACTTCTCTTAAACTATTCCAGAACTCCTCACTTTTCTTTTTGGCTGCTGTAGAACCTCTGAAACCCAAACTAGGACAAAAATACGGGTGAGCCTAACTTTTAGCCTAATCCAGATAAGTCTAGGACTCACACATTCATACTCAATCATAAAATCATTCATTCGCGCACACAGAATGATACCGACACCCTGGCCGCCGCAAGGGTTAGCCTTACTCTGGGGTCACCAGATTCCAGGGCAATTTGCCACGCTACTGACTAGGCTCACCCCTAGCCACGCATCCATCTGCACGGCATACCTTGTATTGGCGGAGAGAAAAGGAAAAGGAACCACTGGAAAGGATAGGCATTTAGGATAGGAAATTTATGGATATTGACAGGAAAAGGTTTAAAATGATACTACTGTCTCGGAAGGCTGGGCTTAGTTCAGTAATTTTGTTATAATTTAAACCAAGCCGTACAGTGCTATCTATGAATACTGTTGGAAAATAAAAAAGGGAGTCATGAGGACTGCCGACAGAAGTGAAAACTTAAAACTATAAACAAACAGTAGTTATTTTTGTATATACAAATTAATTGTTTGATCTTAAATTAAAACTGTTTCACACAACAAATTTGTCTTATTACGTTAGTAAAATAACTCCTAAATTACTATAAAATACGCATTGCATAGTAATTGTAGGTTTAAAAAAAAAATTATGTTCTTAATTTTTATGATATATTGCTACAAACACTCCGATAATCGTTATCACGTCACGTGACCATGTCGATGATGACTTACATTAATTTACTCCCTTCATAAAGAAGTTTTCACTTCAATTATACATATATTTCCATTTATTGATAAAAATTAGAAGAATCTCAAGTAGTTGACTAGAATTGGAACTAGTTGTTTTAAACAGATAGTAGGTACATATACATCAAGTTTATACATATTAGGGTAAAATAAAGATAGTTTTCATTGTTGATAATAAAACCAGCGTCATTCCATTTATAACTATTACCAGCTATATATTCTCATATATTTTGCAAAAAAAATTACTTGTTATAAAATGTATCCTAATATGCAAAGTTCAACTTATGAAAGTGAAAATTTTCGTAAATATCACTTTTGCAATTTCGCTAAGAACACGTAACAAATAAATATAAACACTTTCATATTAATACTACAGAAATGATAATACATATAATATATTTTTACGTAGATTCAAATAATAAACACAAACTTTAAGGTGAGATTATTTAAAACATAAATATAATTAATATCACACTAATTCACTAAAAAACATTAACATTTTAAATATACACTATTTGCTCTAAGTTTCGATCGCTGTGGACCGGTATTTTAAAAATCAAGTTCAGGGTTAAAATTTATTGCGACCTTGATCGTCGGATACCGCTTAAGGATGTTAAAATTTAAATAAATAAGTGACAAAGTCCCCGGTATAGAATGTTCTACACGCATGACGATCCTTTTTGATTCAATTGAACAACCGCACAACTGCCAAAATACAGGCTGTGTTTTATTTAAAATATCAAATCTTTGTCTATGAATTTGTCTTCTTATACAGATTTTTTTTAATATGAATACTCAATATAATATGCAAGTATAAATATCAATATCCAAGTATTGACCATAAAGCCGCTTAAGCATGGGCGCGTTAGAAAAGAGCAAAGAAAATCTTGCATAGAAAAAAGGACTTCCATTTGAAAAAATTAAAGGCTAGCTTTTTATTCTATTATAACGCTTTTAAAAGCGCGTTAGAAAAACGTCTGTATGATTACGGGCCGTATAAAATTGTTAATGTTTATTTGCAATTTTCTGACTGATGTTTCTGCTATAGAAATGTTGGAAACATTTTTTATATAACAAAGGTGGCAAAAAAGCGTACGGCCCACCTTATCGTAAGCAGTTACCTAGGGACGCTTGTAATACCATAGGTATCACTAGCGCGTGGTCGACCTTGAAATCCCCAATAAAGCTCTGGAAACCCTACTCACCGCAGGAACACAACACCAGGTTATTTGGCTGCGATCTTATGTATGGTGGAGGTATTCCACCAGTTGAACTGCCCCAAGTAGAAATAAATCTCCTAAGAATGAACACTACCTTTAAAAAATGCAAAATGAAGTACCGACTTGGTGAATATCCACTCAAATGCCTTGTAATTATGGAAATATCTGTTTTGCAGTACCTGATTGATGTCAAGAAGATTTCTGCCTTAGATTTTTTTTTTTTTACTATACTATTTTTAAAAAGAGAAAAAAAATGGCAAACTGCACCTATATCGGTTTAACCTGAGGCGCTTTTTTAACGCGTGATTTACTTTGATCTTCTCTAACACAGTCTATAAATCCACCCACGTACTGGTTGGTGCCTTAAAATTTTTAAATTTGGTGAAATACCTTATTTATCCTAAAATCAATGTCAATTTATTACTCACGCTAAAGGCTATTACCAACCTTGAAATAGTTTCAGATGAATTCACATTTACTAACTTTTAATTAGTAATTATCGACTTTAATCATGAATGAACAAATACCATTGTTCTCTTAAATCCGTGCAGAATAATTCGAATGTATAATACATCATACATGTATCTATGTAAAGAATTCTGTAAAGTGTTAGACTTATATCAACTATTGTAGGAAAATAAACTATAGTATTTATCTTTCACAATAATTACAATGTTTCAAGAGCGTTCCTTTTGTATTATATTATAATTTATATGCTATGTGAGAAATGTCTCAAATTTAGAAATAAATATTTCCGGAAAGTGCTAACTAGCTCAATAACATTTTTTTAATACATGTTTAACATAAATTAACTATCATCCTGTAATTATTCTAATACGATGTGCAGTACCGAAATTATTCAAGTCGCGTTTGGAAGGCGCTTGCGCACGTCTCGCCAAGGTGTACGCACAGCCACCGAACCGATGCCAATACAATGGAGGTCATCACTGAACCCTTATATATATTAGCCTGGGATTGATTGTTACACCAGCAGTCATTCTCTGACGGACTACTATACTAAGCAAACAATCAAAATGTTCAAACTTGTAAGTACTTTTGGGTATTTCATAATAATTATTTTTTAAATAAAATATTTAATAATAGTATATAATTAATTATTTTTTATTATACTCATATATTTGTTATAAATTATGGAAAGCGAAAGTTTCCACTGTAACCCATATATAGAACACCCATAAGCTAGATGTAACGAAGACTTGTGAAAAACAGCTAAATTACTTGTAGCGTGAAGTTAAATATAGTATATTGTAGTGCATCACAGATGTTTGTCGATAATGTAACAGATGGCTTTCACGCAATTGTGCGTAAACGAATAGCATCTGTGATGACCCGTTTGAGGGCCAGTACCAACTGCATCATGCGGGTGATCGCAAATAGGGTAACGACTGTCCAAAATAGCAACACTGGGTTCGCGTCCATGTTGCGGGAGTTATTTAACGTGACAACTTTTTATTTTTATTAAATATGGACTCTTAAAATTATTATGTAACATTAAAATGGATATATTATTGTCTGAATAAATAACTTATTATATATAAAGAACATAGTGGTGAACCTTAGGAGAGGAATTATTGTGAAGTATGTTAGGTTTTACACGATAAATCAATATAACCGCCTGTGGTAACCAGTAATAACAAATAAATTAATACTCTTTGTCCTCAGCTAATTTTTGTTGCTCTCCTGGCTTTCGCTACCGCTAAGCCTCTCTTGGTGAGCTACAGTGCACCCCTTGCGGCTTACACAGCACCGGTCGCCGCGGCATATTCTGCTCCCCTGACGTACTCCGCATATTCCGCATACTCGCCCGTAGCTTACTCAGCATACTCATACGCAGCTCCGTACTCTTATTATTTTTAAAAATTACTGAGATTAATGTGATATACCCGTTAAAATACCAAAAAATGAATTATTTATGTACAATTATAATTTATGAGACGATCCAATTACAATAAATTACATTAAAAAGTATTTTATTTTTTATCCATTATTTAATAGAGGCAAACTATTCATATCATTGTAAAATTACTATAAAAATCTATAAAGATTTTATAGAAGTGGCAGAAGACTTAATTAAAATTAGTTTCGGAATTTTGTGTCTATTTGTCCGTTTTCTACATGATTATGTATGTTTAAGCACGTGTCATTTAAAAAGTACATAGTGAAATCATTTGATTATAGTTTTCAGGTTCATATAAAGCTGAAATTAGGTTAAGTTACCTCTTCAATTTTCATTACCTACATAACAGCCTCTTGTCTACATTTATAGGGTCTAAACAGTAACGAGATAACTATAAAACTTATGAGAGTAGAAGATAAAACACAATTTGTGATGCTTTATATCTCAGGGGTTGTGAAATAACAATTGCAAGTAGGTACGTGATTTCGTTACGACACGCGGCCAGGTGCGCTACGTTGTTATGATATATAGTAGGTACTTAGGAGATTTATAGAGCCAAAAGGGAATATGGAATGAATAAATCAGATAAAATTAAATAAAAGTGTATTTCCAAGATACCTCACATAAAAGTTTATAAAATTATATGCAGGTTTACTATACCGTAAATTAATCTCCTAATACACTACAAAATCCTTAATATTCTTCCTTCACTTGACCATAATATACTTTCCAAAACAAGAAGAACTCCAATTACAGACAGCTCCGCGTTGAGACCACGAACCAGGATCTCGTAGTCTTGGTAGATTGGCACAAACAAATTCGCACCAAGAAGCTCGCCCCCAGGAGTTAGCACGGTGTAGGCCGTATCAGGATACACCGCTCAAGCAGATGGAGCATTTCCTCATATGTATTAGGAATAATTATTATTTGTATAATCAATACAACATCCAGGTGATACTTTCCCGGTAGTGTTCTTTCAATATTCAGTAGGTATTTGTCGTTTTGACAAAGGGTATTCCACCCATAATAATATTATAATTATAAATTATAATAAATAAAATGAGTCCTATAACTTTTCTATATCAATATGTTATAAAATAAACTATCTATTCGACTCCGAAGTCTGCCGTATATTAACAAAAGTCTATCGTACCCTGACGTTCTTTTTCTCTCTGATTTTTCAAATACACGTTCTACCCAATTCATAATTTTAAATTCAAAATATACTTTCAGACATCGAACTACCTATAGGTTTATTTATTTACATAAAATCTTGTTACCTAACTCCTAACAGCGCATGCCCTTAAACTATCATAATCAGATATTATCATCTCTGTCAAACCTAAATGTAAATAAACAACTATCTATAGAAAATATTAACATTAAATACAATCAGAATTATTATTAAACCTAAAAGGATCGAATTTGATATCTGGACGGACGAATACATCAACTTAACCGATACCCTGGAAATTAAAAAATAATATACATAATATACACGAAAATAATGTAAGGTAAATAAGAGTATTAAGATATTAAAATAAATAGAAGCTGACCACTAGACCTAATATAACATTTCCCCTTTTCCCCCGTAAAATTTTTCAATTAAAGGAAAATTTTTGATAAAATATATATACTTTACAAAGAGAGCTAGCTTCAAAATTTTATACATTCTTAACATACCAGCAAACATACCTCACCATGTCAAATCCTAAAAAAATTCCATACATACCTCAAACATGACATCACCAAACACAAAGTTGGGGATAGGGCTCACATTCAACGGCACCTACTGCAGAAGTTGCTCATTATGATGACCGAAGGCTTCTTTTAAGAGTCGTCACCCGCTCTGTAACAATGCTTATATAAATAGATTTGCCCTAAGGCAAATTTTTTTTACGGAGTAGATAGCCTCTAAATATATATTATATATGACTTATGTTAAGTCGTCTAAACCCCAATTATATAAATATAGATTAATATTAATAAATCTACCAAACTCAACACATTTTAACAAGAATACGAAAACATGTTGTTCATTCCTACTGCAAACTCCAAAGTATATGTGGTAAGAATAACATAATAAATATTACTCATTTGGGCTCAACTTTAGATTACATATTGTGGAATTGAGACTTTTGTTTAACAGTTACACGACTTTATAATCAATTTTTATGATTGATGGTGATTAGGTGTGATGATAAAATTTTATGTCACACATTTAAATAGCTTCTTCCCCATGATGATGTATACCCTTACCATCAGCTGATAGCGTTTTTTTTTTTTACTGATTACACTGTTAGCCTTAGCGGCCCTATCCAAAAACAGAGCCGCTGCGGCTTTTACAGCTTCACCGGCCTTGACTGATAGCGTTTCCAATTTGGATTAATAAATGTACGCGAATTCCGAAATATTTGTTTGTACATGTCATGGTTCAAACCTGGGGAAAATATAGAATATAGAATATTCCCCTGGTCTAAACCACATGACCCCATGACTATGACTAAGTTATATCTGATTTATACTTTTTATCTGTAAATACTACATTATTTTAAAAGTACTTTTATAATGGAAATACATAGCAAAATAATATCTAAATACATTAATGGGTAACTATATCACACTAAGAAAAATAAATGTGGGCTTGAGAAAAAAAATAAAAAATAAATAAACATTTCTATGACAATTCTAAAGATTTTGATAACAAATATTGATAGTTAATTTTGAAATTATTTACTGTCTTAAAAATATAATATGTTATATAGTGATAGAATTAAACAACAACCAATAATTTTTAATACTAATTTTGACTACTTTTGCAAATGCTGATATTATGTGTTTTATATATATATAAAACCATATAGATAGATAATAATAAGATAATAAGATAGATATAACATAGATAGTGATATGCCATCTACATCATAAACATTAAAGAATTGAATTAGTAAAAAAGACCAGCAACAACTTATCTCAGGTAACTTTATAGTTTATCATGGAAATTGTTTATCCTTTATAAATATTCAAAATGTAAATTACAAATGACAGAAAATTCTTATGAGTTATCTGTGTGACAATTTAATATAATGTTCTTAACTGTTTCTCTTTAATTTAAGATAGTAATGATGTATAAGTCTAGTGTAATGTAATAATTGTAAGATAATTTAATATTTTGAAGCAGGTAATTTGGTAAAGTAAAAAAATATATTATGTCAAAACAAATCGCACCTCCGATAAAATAAGGTTACAACTTGAAAAACCTGGTTTTTCAGAAAACCGAAAACAAACTCATGGATTCGATATACAGTCTTTCTTTTGCGGTTATTATTACAAAAGGATACAAATTATATATAGTTGAAGAGCTTACAAAAAATACTTTTAAATTAGGTATATGATCGGTTTTTCAATTTTCCTGAAAAACCCCCTGAAAATTCCCAATTGTACCAGTATTTCAGATAACTATTCGAACTTTACTTAACAAAAGTACAACATGATAGATGTAACAATACTTATTTCAATAAAACCAAGCAGTTATATATACTTATTTCAACTTAATAATTTTTCTTTGCTTTTTAACCGACAGCAATCGGCACTGTGTGGTGACTTATTTCTTCTGCACTTTTATTTTTAGCGTTACATAAACAGATTATGCCTTTCTAAGCATTTTACATTTATTTTATATCCATTCTGTCAGTTCAGCTGCGCATTTTCTGCTTCTTTTTTTCGTATCCATTATTGGCGTGTCATCTGAGCCTCAATTCATTAATAGAAGACACATAGGTTAGCCAACGGCTGGTTCTAGAACTATAGAAGAAGCTTCGAAGTTAGCTTCTACTAGTGATCATGTCTTCAAGTTCAGATTCGAATTAAACGACGTTGCTTAACTTCAAAATCGAGATTGTTCACCGAATCATCTAAATCTGCAATTGAACTGAATTAAATTGATCTGAATTGGAAGAGTCTGAGAAAGATGAACTTTATGTATCTGAAAAAGAATCAGTTGACGAGTCATCAGAAGACTTCCCAATTGAACTCGTAGATGGTATTACTTCAGTATCGTTAATGGCAAAATTACTTCTTGCTATGCCTGTAAAAGAAAAATTAAATCACCAGTAAAAATAACCACTCAACTTCAAACAATGTAACAAGTATTTAAATTAAAAAAAAAATAACCTCTGTCATTTTCACATTGAATCTGATGGTCATCTGGTAAATTGAAATTAACTTTATCAATGGGATGGCTCTTGTAATTTTCCCTTGTTTCAACTTCACTAGTGTTTTCGCTGGAATAAATTATTTTCATCTTTTGTGTAAAATACATTAGTACATCATCACATCATTGCCCTGGTTTCACGATAAAACTAATAAAACTTTTATCACTTTCAGTTTGGTGAACAGCTACGAAATTTTGATTAGCTCTTACGAAGACTTTGAATATATTTTTGCTTATGCATTGATCTATTTCGATGTCGATTGTCTCGGTTCTTGATTAACCATCAATAAAAACAAAATCGGTTTTTCTCTCTGGTTCTAAGAAAAAAAAACACCCATAATAAAATTCAATTATTTACATAAAGTTACTTCAGATAGATCATTATACTAAATAACTTAAGCTAATAACTTTTAGAATTATAAGATAACTAAGTACGAAGTTAGGTAATGTAAATATATTAAGCATCTAAACTTGCAACTTTGTTCCTACAGTCTTTTGATGATAATCGGCGGGTAGATGTTTATTATCCTATAAGGCTAAAAGCTTTCTTCTTCTTCTTCTTCTTCCTCTTAACTTGGCAAGTAGTCCTCTTTAATGAAGACCATTACTGCTATTATCAAGTTAATAAAGTTTCCTTTCTTATGACGACTTCAGTAACCTAACAAGATGGTTGCTCCCTTGTTAGAACTTTCTAAGGAGTTTTTGTGGGATCTCAGAATTAATGCTTTCAGTTTATATATATTTTTTTTTTTTTTTTTTTTTTTTTTTTTTTTTTTTTTTTTTTTTTTTTTAGAACTGACTACACTGTTAGCCTTAGGGGCCCTAAAGCCGCTGCGGCTTTTACAGCTTCACCGGACTTGGGGGCGAGCGCAGAGGGCACTCAGCCGCGAAAGTTTTGTGGACGACTCGCACGAGGGTGCCAAAGTGGCCGGACCTCGGCTCGGGCGGTCGTCGCGTTCGCAAATAGGTCGCGATCTATTCGAATCCCTACACCTACGATTCGAGCTAACTAAATATACACATAGGCACGTTCCCTTCCTCCTGGGAGGAAGGAAGGAACCGTGCGTATGTGTATTCAATAATCGGAATGTTTCTACACTAACTAGCGCTAACTAACTAGCGTAAAAAAAGAAAAAAAAAGGTCCCTCACAGAACCTATGTACCTGTGTGGTGTGCACGTGTGTATGTTCATACGTGTGTAGTGTTGTATGTAGGTAGCTAAGTGATGCACGTACAGTGTCACTTGTATCGCGCGGGCGGTTGCCTGACCCAAGGGTTTCACACCGAGGAACGGACCTAGGCTTGGGTTACCGCTAGAGAGGGTGGACGTGACGGGTGTGCTGGAGCGAAATTGACCGCCCGCCCTCTGCGGAGAGAACGGTGGTTACGCGGGCGTGGGCGCTGGCACGCTCTGTTTGGAGAGACGGATGTGTAATATTTATTCGAATTTTCGATGTGATCGTCGGGATCAATAAAAATATTGCGCGGCCGGCGTTTGCACCGGATGTCTGTGGGTGCCGGAACATAAGTGGCGGCTGTTTTTATTAACGGATTCGCGTGGTTCGACGCGGTGTCGAAATACGAACGGGAGAGCTGTTTAACGTAGGCATGTATCGAAGGAAGCTCCATATCTCTATGGAGATCTACGCTTCGAACATACCACGGGGCCCCGGTGAGACGATAGAGGAACCTATTCTGTATCGATTGTAACCGTTTGAAACTCGACTCGGACATATGTGCGAACACGGCGCAACTGTATGTCAAAATTGGTCGAATACACGTCTTGTAGAGCGTGAGCTTATGTCGCGAGGACATTTTACTCACCGAACACAACAGAGGATGCAACCGGCCCAGGACCCACGCGGCCCTGTTCCTAACCTTACGGATGTGGGGTCTAAAAGAGAGCCTACTATCTAGGGTTACCCCTAGATATTTGGTCTCTCTTACATACGGAATCGGATTATCGTAGAGCTTAACAGGTTTAAGCTTCCACGGTATCTGTGACGAATCCGCATCGAAGAGCATCGCGGCGCTCTTCGAGGGATTAACGGCTATACGCCACTCGTTAAACCACTTCCCGAGAGTGGTCACGGAGCGTTGGACTTTGTGTCTGAGGTGGGATCTATTCCTATCTGAGGCATATAAGACTGTATCGTCAGCGTATAGCCCTACCTCGACCTCCGGGAGTCGAGGTAGGTCACTGACGTACAGGTTAAATAGGCTAGGAGCCAGGATCGAACCTTGGGGAACGCCTGAGCGTATTGGACGGGGCGTGGACAATTCACCTTCCACTCTATAGCGAAAGGTGCGATCTGTTAGATAGTCGCGAATTATTTTAATTAGCCTATCGGGGACTTCAAAGTGATACAACTTGTAGATCAATCCCTCGTGCCAGACCTTATCGAAGGCCTTGGCAACGTCGAAAAAGACCGCAAGTGTACGGCGGGGTTTATATAATTCAGCAAAATTAAATGCAACGTGCTCCGTGAGGCGGTGCACTTGATGAGTGCAAGAATATCTAGCACGGAAACCGAATTGCTCAGGCGGATAGAGGTCTTTCTCCTCTATTACTGACTTGAGACGGTTCAGAAGGATCCGCTCGTACATTTTCCCTAAAGTATTTAGGAGACTGATCGGGCGATAGCTGTCGGGAAGCGACGCGCTCTTGCCGGGCTTACGGATACCTATGACTATTGCCTTTTTCCAGGCGGCTGGAAAATGGCAGTGGACTATGGCTACATTGAAGATGCAGACCAATAGAGCTATGAGGCGATCAGGAAGAAGCCTAAGTACTTCATTCCTGATCCCGTCGGGACCTGGTGCTTTTCTGAGCTTAAGGCTTTTTATAATGGAAAGAACCTCCTCAGACGTGACTGGGGACAGGGAGGCTGTCGCGGGGAGCTTATCCAGCTCCCGCACGCATCCATCGATACCCTCGACCCGGTCGGTATTTGCATCGACACTGTTCGGAGAGCACTGGCTCTCCAAACAAGTGGCGAGGCACTCCGCCTTGTCGCTGCTATCGAAGGCGAGCGGTATACCGGGACCCCTCTCGAGGGGGGGCATAAGATAAGAAGCCTCTATTTTGAGGCTGCGAGCTAGTTTCCAGTAAGCCAGATGCGACGGCCTTAGCCCTTCAACGAGGGCGTCCCATCTGTGACTCCTGAGTTCTAATATGCGGGCTCTAACCGCTCTCTGAAGCGCGCGTAAGCGTGCGCGGTTTTCCTCGGTCGGATAGTGGTCGTGCGCACGAGTCGCCGCGTTCTTTTCCGTCAACAACGCCCGCACGTCGGCAGGGAGTACGAAGCGGCGATCGCTCGCCTCTTCGACCTCTCTCGAGGCCTCTCCGATGCCGACCTGCAGGTGGTCGACCAGGGAATCGATCGCGAGATCTACATCCGCAACGGACCCCAATACGTCCGGGATCCTATCTAAGCTGGACGAGGACGGCCTGTCCGCAAGATAATGTTTTAGCTTGGCATAGTCAACCACTTGGACCGAAGGAGGGCTAGAGTCGTCTGGTTGACCTAGCTGCATGATGACCGGACGGTGGTCGGAGTCGAGCTCGTGTACGACCCGAATGAGTCGTAACCGAAGCGCGATACCTTTAATGAGAGCTACATCAAGCACTGTCGGCATACAGTTGTCTTGAAAGTGGGTGGGAGTGGGTGGCGCTATGACATCAAAGTTTAGCACGTTCGTTAGCTCTTCGAGTTTAACCCCATTACTGGAGTCTCTCCAATTGCCAAACGAAGTGTGTCCACAATTGAGGTCACCCGCTATAATGACCGATTCACCGAGCGAAAGTAGCTTTTCTAGGTCAGACCTGAGAGGCTCTTTCCTCGGCGAGAGATAAACTGAAACTAACGTTATGGACGGGTGGTCGGTCATTCCTAGTCTACACACGGATACTTCCATATTGGTAAGTATCGGAGGATCTACCGGCGTACAATATAACGATCGTTTGTAATAAATGAGAGTGCCGCCCCCGCGGCCGGCCCGGTCATTTCTTACAATATTGTAGTTCGCGATTTTCGGATCACGTTTAGCACGCTTTAAGAGCGTCTCCTGCACTAAAAGAACATCTACTTGGTGATCTTTAAGAAAGGTCGCGACGAGATCACGCTGCGGTAGTAGGCTTCGCGCGTTAAAAAAAGAAAGATTTAACGCTTTCGGCTTAAACTTTGCCATTGAAAGGCCCTAAGTTATTATTACACGCCTCACGGTCGAGACGTTGTAGTGTCTCTGAGAGGCGGGGGAACGCGCAAGCGGTCTTGATGAGACCGAAGCGCTCCAGATGGTCATTGTAGTCAATGAGCTCGCGGATATCGTGCTCGCGAAGGAGCAGTATCATTAAGTCGTTACTATTAACGACAACGTTAGCGGGCGCGCGGGGCGCGGGAATATCCATAGCCATAAGGGGCTGTGGATTGGGGCGACGGGGGCCCCATGCGTTCTGCGATGAACGCACGGGTTGCGGTTGCACCGCGCGGGGTGCGGAGAGGCCGGCGGCGGCCGGGGACTGGCGCGGGACCGGCAGCGCGGGAAATTCCCCTGACGCCAGCGGGGGTTGCGCTTTGATGGCTGAGGCGGGGGGCGCCGCCCGGGGGGCCGCCTGCCTCTGCGTGCGTGGCCGCGTGGTGCGCGGGGCCTTGGGGCAACCGCGATAATTCGCGGGATGCCCCTCCTCCCCGCATAACACGCAGCTTGGGGGGACGACGGAGTCACGCTCGCGCGTGCACTCCCGTGTGGGGTGGTCCTCTCGGCACTTTACGCACCGCGGACGAGAATGACAGTTACGAGCAGCGTGCCCGTACAGCTGGCAGTTGTGGCACTGCGCAGGCTGGTGGTTTTTGTATGGGGGCTCCACGTTAATCCCGGAGAGCCCGCATACCGTCTCTAGCTGGAAGATGGCCTTTCCCTCGGGGGAAAGGTCCAATATGGCCACTACCATTTGTAGTGGCCGCTTATCTTTACTGTACATCCGGTGTACTTCCCGGATGGGATAACTTTGCTCCTTGAGCGAGGAGCACACCTCCGACGGGTCGAGCTCCACCGGAATGCGGCGGATGACCACTCGGAGGACGCGCTCCTCCGCTAGAGAATAGGTGTAGAATTGCAGACCTTTCTGCCGGAGGAGGGTGGTGAGTTTGCGCAGTTTATATTTATAATCCACTTCACTTATGTACAAAAACCAAACTATATCACGAAAACGCCACCAATATTACATAATATAGGGTCAAAAACCTAAGTAAATGAATTAAAAATAGAAACCATAACATGTCACTTTAAAATCCAGCCAAAAACTTCTAATGGCTTTGTCATAAAAGTGGGTTACAAGACGAAATATTAAGACAAAACTTATACATTTTTCGTCAATTAGTGTTACAACGGGAAGAGTAAAAAGAGTATAAAATATATCACTTTATTATGGGAATGCTGAACTAGTTTGATTCAATCCTGTAACAATAAACTGTAATAATACGACTTGTAACTGTTTGTTACAGAAAATTATTAAGACAAAATGATTTTACTTGTCCAATTAACGGTTATATTTCTATATTTTGTAACACTACTTGTCTCATCAAACTCACATCCAACTGGCACAACACTAAATGTAACACTATTAGAGATCAATCTGAAGTCAAAGTGCCTTAGTCATGTAGTGTTACAACTCCATTTAGCCGCGAGTTTTAGAGTTTCAGATATAGCAATTTTACAGAAGATAGATAATACATTTTTCAGTATTTCTGTATATTTAACTAATTTGTGGACTTTTTTGAGTACTGCCCTATTTTATCGGAGGTGCGAAATGTTGTGACTATTAAATAAGCTGTCAATCTCATGGATATTTAAATACATAATTTCACAATGCCATTTAATTACAAACTTAGCAAAGCTTGTATTATGGTAACTAAACAGCTGGTCTACATGCATATTTAGATATTTAAAATCCAGACATAAAACTGATAAGTATGCTTATTACACAAAAGACCTGCGACCTGTCGGCTCAATAGTAAAGCTTACTACCACGAGGCCTGTCAATGTTTAATGATATAAAATATATTTGTAAATATAGTTATATTGCATTTTTGTAGGAACACTACAACATAAGAAATCGCCTAAAAAGATTAAGAGAGTAAATTATTTAGCATATAAAAAAAAAACAGTCCCTCATTGTCAAAAAATTTTGTCAGTTTAGAAAATCAAAAAAGCAGGTAAATCTGTCGAAAGAGCCAAAAGTTCATTGAGTTTAACAAAAAAGTTAATTTTAAAAAAGTGACTACGAGAATGAATCCATTGCAAAAAAAAATTGTGGTTGCAAATTAGACAGTTTCTCGGTGGTCGCCGTTGTATTTAGATTGTACTGTACTTACCATCAGAAACAGTACCGTCAAAGTGCCGAGATACAAAAAAAAACGATATAGCATTTTTTTGCAGTGTACTCTTACGAGTACTTTCTAAGTAGGGTAAAGGGAGTAGTTATGAGGTGGTAGGTTTAGCAGGAAATATTGAAAGCCTTATAATTAACACGTGCCAACAGCAACTGAAAACAGTATTTCTTTAAATTAATATCGGTTCTCGTTTATTTTCATACCTAATGTGAACGTGAAATATAAATCATTATGATGTAGATATTAATTCATTAGGGTTTTCAGAACAAAAGCTGCTAAACGATAGTAAGTGGCACATTCTCCAAAATTGTTGCAAAATTTGCAGTCGCGGGAGATTTTTATTTTTTTTGCAATTTTGTATTTAATCATATTTAAGGATTGGTAGACTACCCTACTTTTCGGAATGTGGAAGGCACTGCAGATGGCCCGATCTTCAGAAAAATATTTCGTATTCGGTAATGTTAATAGTCATGGTTATGTGAAATGTTAATATTGTAATGAGATGACCGATATGGTAATGTGATTTTACGGTCGAGTCTAAGTTATTTAAGATCCAAAATACAAACAGAACAAAAAAACTCCATGACTCAACTCGTTAAACTCATGGAGGAGAGGAGTGAAATGATTCTGCAATCTTCAGATGATGTGTGTACGTATAAGAAGCTCAATAGACGCATTGTATCATTTGAAGAAGCAAATCGCATATGTGCTATTACTGGAAGTTGTGAAAACCCGGAAAGTACCTACGACGTATTCAGTTAATACTATTATACCATAGTCAACCGAATTTCAATAACACATTTTCAACTATTCATGAAATAAACGAAAATATTCATTACATTTTTAATATAAGAATACCATGATTTAGTACTATTTTATGAATATTATGAAATATCAGAAATAAAATGTCGTTACAATTTTTTTTTCAAATATACAATTTTCTAAAAACACGATAATTCCCTTTAAAGTGTAAAATTAACGATTAGTACGAGTAAAACTATATTTCATTTCCTAATGTTCAATAATGATAATGGATTGTTAAGTACTACATATTATGTTTCTTCATACCTTTTTAACATTGACAAGGACAAAATAAGGCGTATGCATACAGAAACTGCAGTTTGCAATAATATTTTTTGACTATGTTGTGACCTATTATTCTTTAGCCGTATGTGCACAATAAATTTTTAGGAGCTAAAGCTATTTTTTTATGTACAAACTATATTTTGTTCAGATTCAGATGGAAAGTTAATAGATATAAGGCCGACTGCGGATAGTGCTTGATTTATATAATATATAGTTTCGCTTAAAAAGTATTTCATAGGAAACAGAAAACAGACACATGGAGGGATTCAACTACTTTGCGATTAGTATTATAAATATGATAGAGAATCGCTTCACATGAAAAAGTGTAATTTATATTTCATTTACTTAATACTATTTAAAATATGAGTTAAAACGCCCAATGTGGTCTTAAGATGGAAGAAGAAGAGTGGAATTGATTGATACTATTGCATTTTTTTTTTCGAGCTGACTATGCTGTTATTCAGGATGCCTTGGCAGTTTCACCGGGTTTGTGGTTGACCGCAGAAAGCAGAAGGCAAAAGTCAAGAGTGCTAGAGTGGCCGAATCTCGGCTTGGGCTTTTGTCGTATAATCAAATATTCTCGATCTGGCTAATTCCCTATTCTTAAATTCGATATATAAAAAACATACATATATGCATTTAGTAATCTGTCAATTTGGTCGATGTCTAACTAGCTAAAAAAAGAAAAAGATCCCTTTCAGAACTTATTGTTATAAGGGTCGGCTTCCTCTACCAACACGTCATATTAAATATTATACTATTTAATTTAATAGGGTATATTAAAATAGATATTCATAACTACCCTACCGGTCGGACTGAGTGGAAGGGTATATAAGGCGTAGCGCATAAGGAGCGAGGCTGGTCCGTTTCCTCGGCGTGAAGCCCTTGGGTCAGGCAACCGCCCGCGCTATACAAGTGACACTATACGTGCATCACTTAGCTACCCACATACAACATTACACACGTATGAACACACACACGTGCACACCACATAGGTACATAAGTTCTGTGAGCGACCTTTTTTTTTGCGCTAGTTAGTGTCGAAAACATTTCCGTTTACTAAATGCACATACGCATGTTTCCTTCCTTCCTCCCAGGAGGAAGGGAACGTGCCTATGAGTATATTTTAGTTAGCTCGAATCGTAGGTGTAGGGATTCGATTAGATCGCGACTTAATTGCGAACGCGACGACTGCCCGAGCCGAGATCCGGCCACTTTGGCACCCTCGTGCGAGTCGTCCTAATAACTTTCGCGGCTGAGTGCCCTCTGCGCTCGCCCCCATGTCCGGTGAAGCTGTCAAAGCCGCAGCGGCTTTAGGGCCCCTATGGCTAACAGTGTAGTCTGATCTAAAAAAAAAAACACTGTTTATGGGTGCCGTCTCGTTGCATATTACATTATGTACCTGATGTGTGGTATGTGGTGTGTAAGTGTAATGCAGTGTAATCAAAGCTAATGGAACACACCTATAAAATGCTTGGCTACAGGTTTTCAAATTGAGGGTTATAGCCTAGCCAAGTGAGCTTTATAAAATGCCCTACTACCGTGCTGTAGTTTCATCATGATATTTTCCTTGACCAAAAGCTCTGGCTCATTGCAAGGATTCGAACTCACACCGAACGACGCGATGTGCGACTTGGCCATCGTTGTTTCAGAGAGACAGTAAATGTTATAATTTTCAGCACTTGCTACTAATCAAGTTTCCACGGTGTCCAGAATTAAGTATATTTAAATAAAGATTCACAGACAGTGACAACAACGACGGTTGGTATTGAATATCTAAAAAGCTAAGTCGGTGGAATATACAGCTTGACTTTCATCTACATACCCAAAGATAATAGATTGTGGCAAATATTTATGAAGAGTAAATAGATTTCCTGAGGACTTTGGTACTGGTGAAATAGATCTAACATTTAGCAGGAGTTCCAAGTCTGGCCCTGTAACAAAAATTTTATTCCCTATATTTCCAGTATTTTTCTTATAATGATACATTTGAATAAACAATATAATATAAGGTGACTACGGTTTGATAGCTTCCTCCTGTATTTTCTGTCTTATATTTTTTGTTTTAGATACATATTTTGAAACGACACGTCTAAATTTAGGATTCAAATCATTCGTTAAAATACGTTTTGAGATTTCCCTCTTGCTGCAGTCCGACAGATGTTGCCAAAATTATATAAGGTTGGGCCACATAAAAAAGTATATATATACCACATGATAATTTGGTAGACAAAACAAAATAGATTCCGGCACCATATGTATGTTTCTCTATATTCATCTGCTGTGATTATATATTCTTTTGTTTTCGTTTGGACCATTCAAAGAAGTCTTGACAATACCAAAGTAATTCCATTGAATCGATTCTTTTAAAGAAATATTCATTTTGTTTCTATGAGTCTCTTCAATTGGAGCTGAATATATAAGGTAAGACACTTTTTATGACCGTCAGTGCAAGGTGAACTAAGTAAAGACGTTACCAGTTAAAGGTCATTAAAATGGCGAAAATATTTTTGGTGAGTGATTTATCTCTTTTTCACGATTTTTTTTTGTTTTGAACCTTTTTACTTATATTTGAAAATATATCTCGGTGTGATGAACTGTTTGCTGACACAAAATGTTATTTCACTATGACAGGAACTCGAACCTAAATGAAAAAATAAGTGATAATAAATAAATGGTTCTTATTTAACCGATAAAAAAAAGACGGGGGTTTCACTCAATTCGAATGTATATGTTATTTAATTTTTTTATACACTCATCTGCATAATACTCTCTGTAACGGAACGCGACGCTATTGAATTCAAAATACAATGAGCCTATTTTAGTCCACTGCTAGGAAGCATTCATTGTATCGTTGCATTTTTATGGATTTATTTATATCTGTTTGTTAATAAATTCCACCGAGAAAAGCCGATAGATATAGAAAGACCACATACAAAGTCACGTAAGTTAAATAATAATACAAAGTTTACAAAGTAAAACCGCTCCTATATTTGTAAATTATAAACTATATACTTTTGTTGTTTTTCTTTGTTATAGCTGTTACTGTTGGTGATTGTCGCGTCTGCGACACCGGATCCACAAGTATTTAGTGCTCCCTATTACTCTGCAGCATATACCATCCCAGTAGCTGCTCCAGCCTCCCCAACTGGAACGATAGCCACGGTGCCAACTTTATCAGCAGCCTATCCGTTCTCCCCCCTGTCGGCGTATATATTAGGGTCAGCGTATACCGTTCAAGATGTGCCACTCATGACCTCTCCGACAGCATCTCTAGTCTACAGTGCACCTTATACCAATGTTTTACCGTATGCTTATGCTACGGAATATTTTACTCGCAAATAATTCTAATTGCTAAACAAATAAAATGAAATATGATGCTAATAAAATATGTAAATGCTTATTGATAATTTTTATTTCGATTAACAATCATTCATTTACTGCGTCAGCATAACTCCCACATCCATTGCTGCCGCAAAGCAGCAGTGCTCGTGCTGGTGTGTGCTGGTCCGAAGGGTGTGATTGGCAATACGCACTGGCACACGAGGGACTTTAAATTCTTGTCAGTTTTTAATTTAATTGCAACGAGTATATACGTACATACATCATGCCTCCCAACGGGGTAGGAACAGACCACGTCCTTTCACTTGCTACGATCCTGGTATACATCTTTCGCATCTTTAACATACATTAATCTTTTCACGCACGCTCATCGGTTTAGAGCACTCTTCACCTGATCTTTCTTCAGAACGCTCCGGATTTGATCGAGGAACGGTCGTCTAAGTCTTCTTTTCAATTCATAATTCTGCCAGTGTCACCTGAGTTGAATATTTTTCTTATTATTCTTGTAATCTTCAAACGTAATTCTAACAAGATAGCAGCTCCATTGTTAAAGGTGTCTAAGCAGTTTTATCGGCATCTTAAAAAGCATGTTCCTGGTTATTATTTATAAACCACTTCACTTGTACACAATAACCAAACTACATGATGTAAAATGTTACATAATGTAGGGCCCAATAACACAAGTATATGAATTAAAATCAAAACCACCACATAACTGGTCAAAACTCAGTGCTCAGGAACAGCAACCCAACGATTGGACCGAGTTAAAACCTGCAATTCTGTTTGAGGTTAGTTATACTTAAACATAACTTAACTTTCATAAAAAGACCTGGACTACATGCATGTTTGCTATTTCACTCCAGATTTAAAAAAAAACTCAGTTCACTTAACAGAAGGGAATTTTCTTGAACGATGAGTATAATATATTTCTAATAATAAAAATATTATTCGCTGTAAAATGACTGCTTTATAAACATAAAACTAGCTGGGCTGGCAGACGTTGTTCTGTCCTTTCCGGTAGTTTTAATGGCTAGACCACAACACCACCCATGGGATCCTAACATATATATAAATCATCGTGTCGATAAAACAAATATATGATTTAAATATGAGTTCAATCGGTCAAGTCGTTCTGAAGTTGAATAATCACGAACAGAACGTACAGAAGCTTTTTGTCTATAGGATTATGAGTTTCCTCATCAACAAAAATATTCAGACCTGTATATAAAACGTAACACTAAAATTTTACTTTAGGATTTAACTATCATGCTCAATGAACTGCGTGAGTACATGATAATTGACGTGCTCTGGTTTCACATGCCAAAATCCTTTTAGACCAATAAGCTAAAAGAGTCAATCTTCACAAAATTTTACATCATATTTTATATCAAGTATTTCAATTTCATAACATAACATTCTAAAATCTAAAGCAATAAAATCAAAATCGCAATATATGAATAATAAGCTAAACTTAAACCTTTTTCGTAGTAATATAGACAACACAAATTCGTAGTATCTGGCGATGTAGAAAAAATGTACAGAGCTATACTTGTAGATCCTTCACAGCGTAGTTTACAACAAATTTTGTTTAGATTCAATCATACAGAACCTATACCTATACCGAACAAAATACTAGGCTTACACTGGGATTCTTTGTCGGATAGTTTACTTTTTTCTATTAACATTGACCCTACTAAAAAAAAGGTGACAAAACGAGTAATCTTGTCATTAATAAGCCAAGTATTCGATCCCTTAGGTCTTCTCGGGCCTTGTACAGTCGAAGCAAAAATTTTTATGCAAAAGCTCTGGCTACACAAGTTGGATTGGGATGATGAAGTGTCGAATGATTTAAAAAATAAATTCGAATATTTTATTCAGTCGTTTTCATCCATAAATACACTTCGTATCCCACGCTGGGTTTGTTGTGATGGAGCTATTTCGGTAGAACTACATACTTTCACTGATGCCTCAGAACGTGCTTATGGTGCATGCACCTATGTGCGAACTGTTGATAGAGACAAAGTAGCATGCGTTCGGATTCTTGCTTCAAAGAATAAAGTAGCACCCCTGAAACCCGTTACCATTCCAAGGTTAGAGTTATGTGGGGCATTATTGGGCACAAGACTTTGCACTAAAGTTTTACAATCACTTACAAAACATGTAGAATGTTGTTACTTTTGGACAGACTCTACGATTGTTCTAAGTTGGCTTAAAACTTCACCAAACCATCTTAAAACATTTGTTCGTAACAGAGTAGGTGAAATACAAGACTTTAGTTATAATCATAGTTGGAAGTATGTACCATCAACACTCAATCCGGCTGATTTGGTTTCTCGTGGAGTACGTGCAAATAATATTAATGCATGTAATTTATGGTGGTCTGGACCTAATTTTCTTCACAAAACTAATATCGACTATCCTCACATGCTATCTTCAAGTACAAAGGAAACACTTCCAGAATGATCATATACAATTATCACCCAAACACACACAACAGACTGTAATAATGTTGCAAAACTCATTCACGAAACATCTAATCACAAAAAATTAATAAGAATAGTTGCATATATAAACAGGTTCATTCAGAATTGCAAAGATCCTAAAAATAAAATCACCGGTGTTTTATCTGTCTTGGAGCTGCAACTTGCAAATAATATTGTGATACGTACATCACAATTAGAAATGTTTCCAGATGAATATCAATTAATGAAATCAAATCAACCTTTACCTAAGAAAAGTAAATTAATTTCCCTTTCACCTTTTATCGACAGTGTAAATATACAGCGCGTCGGTGGTCGCCTAAGTAATTCAAATTATAGTTATAATGTAAAGCACCCTATTCTCATAGATTGTAAACATCACCTTTCTCACATTATTTTTCATAGACAGCACAAAGAATTACTACACGCTGGCCCAAATTTGTTACTCTCTCATGCGAGACAAGAATACTGGCCAGTGGGGGGGAGGAACCTCGCGAAGCGTACGGTGCATAACTGCGTACGTTGTTCTAGGTACAAACCTAAGCCTGTGCAACCGATTATGGGTGATTTACCGCGAGAGAGAGCACAGTTAGAGTTTCCTTTCCTGAATAGAGGAGTTGATTATGCCGGACCAGTGTTGATACTTGATCGGAAGGGTAGAGGTGGCAAGGTTATGAAATCTTATATATGCGTTTTTGTATGTTTCGCTGTCAAGGCAGTACACCTTGAGCTCGTCACGGACCTAACCAAGGACGCGTTCTTGGCAGCCCTATTCCGGTTTATCAGCCGTCGTGGTAAACCGCAGACTATTTCATCAGACAATGCTACAACTTTTCTTGGAGCTTGCAACGATTTACATAATTTTATTAACTCTTATTCAGACGATATACAGGCTGAAATGTATAGTCAAGGTATAAACTTCAAATTTATTCCCCCATATACTCCACACTTCGGTGGACTATGGGAATCCGCTGTTAAGTCAGTTAAACACCATCTTAGACGTATTCTTTCATTAACTAATTTGACGTACGAGGAGATGTCAACATGTTTGATTCAAATAGAGGCTATTCTAAATTCCAGACCCCTAACTCCTTTATCATCTGATCCTTCTGATTTTTCATGCCTTACCCCAGCTCATTTCCTAGTTGGTCGAACACTCTTGTCGGTTCCTCATCCTCAAGTTGTCGATGTAAATATAAATCGCCTTTAGCGTTATGAGAGGATTGAGAAACTGAAACAACGTTTCTGGCAAAGGTTCTCACACGAATATGTTACACTCCTACAGCAGAAAGTAAAATGGCATGTTTCAGCAAACAACCTCAAGAAGGGATCACTGGTCTTGGTACGGGACAAGAATCAACCACCTTTAATGTGGCGTTTAGGCAGAATCATCAAGCTCCATCCGGGTCCAGACAACATCACCAGAGTGGCTGAGATTCAAACGAAGAAAGGCATTATCCAAAGGGCGTACAACAATATCTGTCCTCTACCCATCACATCTTCATCTTGAAGCACATACTTCAACCCCCGGAGCATGTTACGGCATACATGCACGGCAGCGAGGAGCGGGGCGCGAGCAAGTCTTACTCCGCGCACCTGCACGCGCACGACCACGTGCCCTCACCCCGCGAGACGGCTCCACTCTCACTCGCACGTCTCACAGCGCGACATTGTATTTGGTTTAATAAAACGATTGCTGTTGCAAAGTTTCTTTTTGCTATCAAATCAACTAAAATTAACCAGCTTTACAACTACCTAAGCTATCGAAGCAACGAACAATTTTACTATCAAGAATTTCAGGTTTATTCAAAATTCCGGATTCCGTATCTATGGAATTGAGCAAATAAATGAGAATCCATTTTTCTATAACTTTAACTCTTTACCGAACATCCTAAGAACATTTTCTAGTGTTCTTGATAATTACAACCCTCGAGTTTAAAGTCCCTTGCTAAGCATTTGTTACCAAATAACAGAAAATTAAGTTAGGTTATGTTATCTTTGACTTTCTATTATGGTCTCTTACTCGACCAATTACGGGATAATTTATTGCACTAACCTAGCCAGGCCGGTGCCCAACCAGCCAGATATGTTTAATATATAAATCTACGAAAATGTAAGCGTTAGATTGCAAATTTTAGTGTACGTTCACAATCTATCGACAGTTTACAATGTCATTAGATTTAATTTGATTATAATATATAGGTATGTCTATAATCAAATTATATTGATTATAAACTAACTTATACAAACAAATTATATTCTATAATTACAAAATAAACTAAACTACAGTATAAGGATTAACGAGTAGTCGCCGGAAGCGGAAACCAATCCTTAATGTAGGAATGCACTATTCAAATTTTTTCACTACTTCTATGACAATACCTATGAATCATTGCTTTTCTTATCTGAGACTGGGATGTGATAACCAGTCGTTTTTTAATATATTATTTTGTTTAAACTTTGCAAACTTCTTGACATTTTCATAGCCAGAACTAACACAAAAACATATATAAAAGAAACACAAATGTTGTGAATTTAACATTAATAAATATGTCTGTATACACCGCTACAGGGAGTGAGAAGTCTCGGAGGTATACTTTATTTTGTTTACTTAAATACTATAATATATAAAATTATTGTGTGCGTCTGTTAGTGGTTATAACTTCTGATCGAATTGGCCACTTGAGCTCTTTTTTTAATACAACAAAGGCGGCAAACAAGCATACGGCCTGCCTGGTGATAAGTGTATCACCATAGCTATCACTAGCGCATTGCCGGCCTTGAACCTTCTTACCTCAAAGAGCTTTCTTACTCACCGCAAGAACAACACGAGTTTATTTGGCTGCGATCTTCTTTAGTGTGGGGGAATTCCACTAGTCGGTCTGCCCTAAGATAAGAAATATCTCCAAAGAAATACCAGAATTTACGTAATATCTTTGTTTTATCGAGATGTTTGTTTAGATATGTTAGGATTCGATAGGTGGCGCAGTGGTCGAACCATTAACCACCGGAAATGGCAAAACAATGTTCATCGGCCCAGCTAGTAGTAAAATAAATTATGTACATATTTGACAGATTTTTATTAGGCATATCGCTAGATTCATAATTTTGTATTTATACAGTTATTATAGAGGTTCAACTTTGCATTTGGTTTATATATTACTAGCTGAACCCCGCGGCTTCACCCGTTTTAATATTATACGACAAACCTTGCCATCGCACACGTGTTGGCAATTTGTTATACTTTGTATAAAACTATCGACATTTTTATAAAAAATAAATAAATTTTTCAAATTATAATATAGCATAATATGTTACTCGCTGATACCTACTGTAGCTTTATATTGGTGAAAGAATTTTAAAATCGGTAGTTTTTGAGTTTATCCATTACAAACAAAAGATAAACAAACAAAAAATCAAATCTTTTCTCTTTACAATATTGGTATAGATGTAAGCATGACTTTATATATTATATTGTATAACGGGTTATTATAATCTTGTGTTATTGTAAATGAAACAAAATAAAAAATATGCTTTCGAAATTATATTTCACATTTGTAAGTCGGTATCAGTTAAAGCATGTCCTGTTCATTTGTTTTTAGCGTACATAGTAACCGGAGTAAGCATAGGGGTAAGCGGCCGCGGCATACGGAGCTGAGTATGCGACGGGATTGTACGCAGAATAAGCGAGCGGGGTATAAGACGCGCCGTAAGACCAAAGTTGAGGCTCAGGCTTGGGGTTGGCGAACGCCACAGCCAAGAGAGCGAACACAGCGAACTGAAAAAAGTAAAAAAATTGTTATCTATACAAATAAATAAAAGTGCAATTCGTTTTTTTTTTTTTTAATACTGACTACACTGTTAGCCTTAGGGGACCTATCCAAAAACAGAGTCGCTGCGGCTTTTACAGCTTCACCGGACTTGGCAATTCGTTTATAAAAACAAACCCATAAACACTATGTATAAAATCAAACGATACCCAGTACAAAATGGTGACAGCGCCATCTCTTATCAAGACAAAAAGTAACCATGAAAATATTTGATTTATTGATATATCAACTGATTTATACAATTGAACAGCAGTTTTTTAGTAAATGCATTTAAAAGTATATACGATAATTAAACCAAAAAAGAAACCATTTTAAAACTTTTGTCTCTCTGTCTGGCTGTTTGTTCCGGGTAAACTCCGAAACGGTTGGACCGATTTTGACGGGACTTTCACTGATAAATAGCTGATGTTATAGGAAGTAACTTAGGCTACTTTTATTTTAGAAAAAGAATTAGGGTTCCGCAAAAATAAAAAAACTGGTCATGGTGAATCAATTCGGGCGCTTAAATGGTTTTCGCTAAGTAAACCATAAGAAGTATAGCAAATTAATTTACTACACAATTGTAGACATTAAAAAGACATACAAAAATGTCAGAGAGACTATACGTATACCTTTTAAGGAACAGCCACAATAAGCACTTTTGTCTTTAAAATAGCCGGGAGCGGTGGAGTAAAATTCGCGCGGGCATTCTATAGTCCACGTGAGCGAAGCCACGGTCACAGCTAGTTATATCATAAAATAGTTATACAGATATATTTTATTTTAATTACATAGGTATGGGCAAAATTGCTGTAGTTAACGGTCAACATCAAAACAAATGCAACCCGGTTGAATTACTTCCACACAAAACTATTGCTTTCAATAATTATTTTATTTTACAATACATCAAAGACAAAACCAGTACAAAAACAGAACCGTATTTAAATAATAAAACACGACTAAAATATATCCTGATATTTCTAAAATTTGTAATAATTATACAAAATAATAATTATTGTCACACAGGTATAAAATAAAAAAAAAAAATACGTGGATTTGGAATTATGGTAAATAAGCTCATAAAGATGTCAAATTATTTAACCATATCATAATGTGATATTAAGTTTTCATATGAAGTTTCAATTGAACTTTTTGTTATTTTTGGCAATTTAATTTTTATGACAGGAAAGGCATTTTTTGCATGAAGAAACACTTACGCTGAAATCTTTAATTATTAACTTAAAATATATAATATAGTAAAGATCTAAATTATTTACTAAACATTAGCGTTTATTATATAAATCTTTGGACTTGCGGAAAATCATCAAAATTCATACAACATCGCAATCCAATGCACAATATATTAGGCTATATCTGTACATTGGTACCGCGATATTTACATAGACTGATTATATTCGTTGATATCCTACATATTATAATTGTATTTCTTTGTTGCGTTCTAGTTAAGTTTATTTTTATGTAAATGTTTAAATTATCTGAGACTAAAATAATACTTGTAAAGGTATTTTGATATCAACTTTATTTTCGGTTTATTATCTTAAAAGTGTAAGATATTATATATATATTTTTGTTAAAATTAGTGTGCCAATGAAAACTAATGGATCTATTTTTCCTTTAACATCCAGATGCTTGTACAACTTCTAAGATATTTTTTTTTCCATATATTTCAAAACTTACCAATAAATTTTTTAAACAATAAAGGATTTTAAGTCATATAATCACTATCAGAGTTTATTACGATTTTACATCTGTTTATGACCTCGCACTTTTTTAAAGATGAAAAGTGTAATAATTTAATAACCCTGTAAAGTAAAGGGACTGTCTATTAATTACGTGAAATCAAAATGGGGGAGGAGGGATGGCAAAATCTCACCAAATCTATTTTAAGGGGAAGGGGGTTAAATTTTTTTTTTACATCATCTTTTTAATTTAAAGAATATATATAACAAGCTGTGCCCCACGGTTTCACCCCAGTTAAAATTCTATATAGTATATGAGTAAAATCCTTTATTAGTCAGCGTCTACATCGCGATAGGAGTAACTATGCTAAATTTTAAGTCAAGCGGACCTATGGTTTCGGAGATCTCGTTACGACTTGTATTATATTTACAGATAAAACTTTGTATTAAATATTGTATACGCCAGAGATTCCCATAAAATATATCAGTATTAAACGCTTAGATATTTATTAGCATGAAGTAAAATACAGGAACATATGAAATAAATTTATTTAAAAATTATAGGTAAATCTCACGGGAAGGGTAGCCTAACACACCTTATCTAATCTCACCAAGGGGAGGGCGATAAAAATAAATAGAAAATTAACGTAAATAATGACTATTTCCAAAGAACTTACTCGCTACCAGTAAAAATATAATTTATCATCCTCCCAAAATATGAGCCTCAAGGCCTTACAAATGTAATTCGCTTAATTCAAATTCGAACACATTACCTTTATTTTTCTCAAAATTAATCATTTCGACTTCAATACCTTGGAGAGTATTTTTTTTATACTAATGAAAATTAATTTATAAGATTTAAATTAATTTGTAAAATTAATAATTTTCATGCTTACCAATCTGAAGAACATTGTTGAAGTAAACTTGCAGTTACGACAAGTGATAAACGACATCGACATACTCTGTCTTTTATACAAAGTGTCCACCGCCACCGCCACGGACACGGCCACGCCTGACATGTGTCTTGTACACGAGTACTTAACAAAAAATGTCCTTGATCTTCTCAAGTAATGAATGAATATAATGTTTGTAACCACAGATATATCAAACGATCAACATCCGCATTACGTGGCACCTACAATCGCACATGTCCTGTATAGCTAGTATTTATACGAAAAAAATGGTCAAGAATTCTGATGACTTTTTTGTTGGACGCTTTTATTGTGGGTAACCTATTTGATCAATTTTCCTAGCCTTACGTTATACATACTAAAATATTACGTGTACCTCTGCTTGGATTGTATATCGTCGGTGATAGGTTTTTTTATACCATTAAAGTGACAAACAAGCTTAGGGCCCGCCTGATTGTAAGCGGCTACCGTAGTCCATAGACGCTACCTATGTAATACGCATTGTATTAAGCCCCCGACGCAAAAAGAGGGGTGTTAAAAGTTTATCGTCTGTATCTGTGTGTGTAATCGTATATCCCAAACAAATGAACCGATTTTGATGAAGTTTTCTTTTTGTTTGAAAAGCTACTTATTCGAGAGTATTTTTAGCTATGGTTTAAGAAAATCTGTTCAGCTATTTGAAGATTATCAGCCCTTTTCTAGTTGGTAAATAAATGTAAGCATCTTTCACAGGTCTCATCGAACCGAAATTTAGTATTTTACTACTTCAATGGTATTAGAAGAACATGTCAACATTGAGCTGATGCTGCAGCATCATCTGTGCAGGATACCTGTCTTCAGAGATATCGTGTTTTGGGTAATCGGGATGGTCTCAAAGAATAGGTTTTCTACTTGTGTCGAGTGTTTCTTAAATTTTCAATTATCATGTGTAGCAGGAGTGCTATGTTTAGATCTATAGAATGTGTGTGGTTGGAAATATTCAGTAGCATAGGAACCGTACCAACACTGGCTTCAGGGATAACCTTTCAATGACTGACTTCGGGTGGCGCTGCATTTTTCATTAAAATTTATTAATAGAGAAGTATGTGCTAAATTGAGTTTAACATTCATGAAACCCATACATTCAGGTGAAATCCGTTTGGTAAATGTGCGCCTAGATTTTATATTTATGCACTCCAAACCGTTCACATGACAGTACCCTCGCGCGCGAAACGTTATCTAAGTGCATAATTTTAGTAATAAAGAAAAACCAAATATAATTTATTTATTTATTACCACATACAAGTAACTTACAGTTTCAAAGTGAATGCAGACTATAATTAATAACCATTTGGGACCACTAAAATAAAGTATTATTTTGTATCACAAGTTTACCATGATTTCAGCCGAAAGCATCCTTCTTAATAATAATACATAACATTAAGTCTATTTAAGGAATTAGCTTTTACTAAAGGATTGTAAAACTTGAAATTTTTGTACGGAACTACTCAGCTCATATGTCATTTGGGTAATATCGGTTAATATTTAAAATGATTTTACTTGAGTTTTCTCAAACCCGTATCGGTCAAATACCTACAAATAAGAGAGGGTTTCCACCTGTACTATATATCTAGTATGATACTATATTTTAGTTAATTCCATTATATCTTAGGTCTTTTTACATATGAAATTGGCGTTGTGTATGGGAGGAATATAAAGTCTTTTTTTTTTGTAAAATATATTTAATTAATCAAAGTATGCACCATTGTTATCTATGCACTTTTACCATCTCCTCGGTAGTTAATTGATCCCTTTACTAAAAAAACCTTGGGGGCGAGAATCAATAAACTCATTGAAGGCGGTTTGGACTGCCGATCGGAGTTTAATTTTTTTCCTTGTAAGAAGTTGTCCAAATTCCGGAAAAAATTACAATCTGTTGGAGCAAGGTCCGTGGAGTACGGTGGATGTCGCAGACATTCCAATTATAGCTCATTTAACTTAGTGGTTGTTTGTTATGCAGTGTGTGGTCTTGCGTTGTCGTGACGCAGCAGTGGCCTAGAGCGATTGACCAATCTCGGTTGTTTAGCAGCTTGTTCTTCCTTCATGGTTTGCAGTTGCTGACAATAGATATCTGCCGTAATCGTTAGGCCAGATTTTAGAAAGCTGTAGTGAACGACACCAGCGCTAGTCCACCAAATACTCACAAGTAACTTTTTCTGAGTCAATTTTCGATTAGGGCAGGACTTGGCTGGGTCTCCAGGGTTCAGCCATTGCGACGAGCGCTTCCGATTATCGTACAGTATCCACTTTTTATCACTAGTAATGGTTCGATTTAAAATCCCTTCATTACTGTGTCGGTTGAGCAAAGTAATACAGCAGTCGACGCGTGTTTGCAAGTTCGATTCACTCAATTCGTGAGGTTACCCATCGTTCAAGTTTTTTTACTTTCTCGATTTGCTTCAAGTGGATTAATACAGTTTTGTCACTTACCCCGAAGCCTGCAACTAACTATTTCTGAAGTGCTTTTCCACTTTGGTCTCCGGCCTTCTACGGGGTTGGTTCTGAAGGTCGAAATTTCTAGAACGAAAACGTTGAAACCAAAAACGTACCGTGCTTTCTTTTGCAACACCAGCGCCGTACACATCATTAATCCTTCGAGCTGTTTTTGCAGCACTAGTGCCACGGTAGAACTAGTAGGTACTCGTAAATATACCGATATTTCATGTTTTCCATTGTGCAGTAATAAGCGACGCCAAAGAAAAAAATAATGAGGAAAAATAAATGAATAACTGTTTTCAAAACTCAAATGTACCAGCAAAATGAATTTGGAATTCTTAACCAAAGAGGAGATATTTCAGATCAAAGTAGTCAGTACGACAAAACGCTAATTTCATATGTAAGAACCTAATATTATAGAAAAATAATATAATATATTACGAAAAATACTATTATTTCATCGCTAATTCAACTATAGCGCTGTTTATGTTCTTTTGTTAAATGAAACAGAAGGGCAAATTATCGTTGAAATTTATTTGTATTTTGTCAGTCATATTTTGCATGTATTCAACAAAACTGTGAAGTGTCTAGAAGGAATTAATATGAATACAAAGTATAAGAATGTCTACAATTATGAAAAATTTAAAGAACGAATTAGAGTAGCGCAATATAGATCACTTTTTTTGGACATGATACAAACAGAAAAATTTATAAAATAAAAATCTCCCGAACTTCCAAGTAGGATTAATAGGAACCTGTTGTTTTTTATTGAAAATATAGTTAAATAAATGTTTTGATTTTAACCCAAGTATTTGACCAATGCCAATTTCTAAATTTAAGCATGAAAATTAAATTTAAACAACTAAAATAAATAATTATTAAAGATAAATTTGTAAAATTTACTATTTTTTTTCCAAAATAAGATGGCAACCTTAGATGAAAGAGGTGAAGTGAATATTTTTTGTCAATTGCTGTTTTTCATACACGAAAATTACCACACGCGCGAAGTCGCAGACACAGCTAGTAAAGAATATAAGGAAAGGAAAGGGATTTAAAAAGTTACCTGGAAATTTTTTAAATTTTGTAAAACATATTATATTTATTCTATTGGGTTTTTAAATGAACTCAAATCCATAACTCACGATTCGAAGGCTGGATATACGCAATCCTTATTTTGTTTACAGGATATAATCGGGATATGTGGTGCTGTGGTTGAATTATTGAATGTAGAAAGGGCAGAACAATGTTTACCGGGCCAGCTCGTATAGATTATAAATAATGGTAATCACAATCGATCACCAAGTAATAATAATTATAACTAATCCTTTGTGATCTAAATCATGCATGTGTGTATAATTCGTTATCTACAACAATAATCTCGAATAAAGCGTACAAACAAAACAACATAGGGATGTAACTCAACTTCCACAGAATACCTTTAATCCACATAAATATTACTACAATACTGGTTTATATGATCTTTACAATACCAGTTCTATTTATTTTTATAATAATAAAAAACAAACAGGATACAAATAATTTGTAATTAAACATTTGAATGTGACATAAAATGTCGTATCAGCAGTATGCAATAAAATAAACGTATATTTTTATAATATCATATTATTCACTTAATACAGATCACAAAAATGGATTTACAATGACCAAATACCTACGTTAATTCTCATCATTTAATATCCATAACCATAACCATAACCGTAATTATATGGTGATGCACCATAGCTTCCATAACTGCTATATCCAACTGGATTCCCGTATCCCGAGTATCCATAGCCGGGGTATCCAACTCCATAGTTATTGTATCCGTATCCAGAATAAAGCTGTGGTCTCGCTAAAGCCAACGCTAACACGGCAAGCAATGTAACCTAAAAAAATTAGTTTAGTATAAAAGTAATGATCACACTAAGTTATATAAAGTGTATATGTCACACTTGACATTGGCAGAATTGCCTAATAGGCAGAAAGCCAAAATAAAAAAAATAGGTAATGATCACGTTATTACTTATGTATTTATAATTCACACGTCCTAATATTCTTTATTTTTAAAGTATAAGCAAAATTCTTGTGATGATTTTCGTGTAAACTGTGTTTAAACCAATCTTTTTATGTCAATAAGAGGTATCTTTAAGTATGACAGAATTTTCAACACAATCTAAAATATAGGTATTTAGTTTAGTCAAATCTATTTGTGCAAGTTTTCAAGCAAGGTAGGCTTTCGACTTATTATTTGCTTCTTAACAATAAATACCACTTCACTTGATTGAGGATAAACACCGGGTGATCCCCAAACACGACAAACCAAAAGAAAGTCATTGTTGATATTTAATAATATGTTTGTTATATAAATGAACGTTTTGTAATAAAATACTGTATGGTCGTCGCGATCCCTATCAATCGTTTTTAATCTGTCAATGTTTAAACATGAAACTTTGAAATGATCCAATCTGTCTATTAAAAAAACGAACCTGGCTCTAAACCGCCAACGTTGGGGCCAAAGCGTAGCTTTGCCAATAGCCGCCAACATTGGAACCAACAACCGGTCTGACTCACCGCATTAGATGTTTCACATCAAAAATACGTAAATTTCTCATTAGGGATATAAAATTTTGAAGAGACGATAGCTTAGTCGTAGCGTTTACGGACACCGCGTCAATCGACGTGAGTTTAAATCCCTGCAATAACTCTGAGCTTATATATGACTCTGCATGTATGACATGAGAGCATGTTGGTATGGTATTTTTAACACCCGTCTAGCTAGCTACCATCTTCCAGTTAAAAATAAGTTGGCAAGCACCTATAGGTGTACTCCGGCAGCTACACTTGAGAGCCAGTTTTCCCCCTAGGCTTAGCGTGTCGCCGTCTTTGGCCATATCATTAGTTAATATCAGGTGTGATGCTAACGCTTAACATTTAAACGATAAAAAAAATTAAAAAATCGTTACACTTCTAAGAATTTTAATTCTAATTATTTAGTGATTACAATAATGTGCTCCGAGTACAAATATAGTAGTGATTAAAGTGGATTAGTTTTGTCACCGCATTGGGAGCGTTATGCACATCAAAACCGCGTATCGATATTAGTGCGCGTCAATATTTCTATGTAACTACAACTACAATCCAAACGTTCGCGCTTGCGCGCTTTTACGCTATTCTTATACTTGGTTTCACTTGATATTGGTCAAATTGCTTTCATAGGCAGAAAGCCAAAATAAAAAACAAAACGTATTTGGTTCATCCTAAGAATGGTTACATGATGACACATGTCAAATATTTATTTTAGAGATGTAGCATATCTTAATTTGGAAGTTGAAATTACGATTATCGATTCTTTTTGATAGCTAATTTCAATCGATAATATAATTATGTTTTAAATCAATTGAAGGGTATGTGAGCTGTGGAAATGAAATAACCAAAATAAACTATAACAACAATACATATCGCAAACTAGAACATTTGAATTATTGAATACCTTACGCCAAACAACAAGATTAATCATTTCAGTCAATATTCTTCGTTACGTATTGCTACAGTTAAAATGTAGGAATTACGTAAATATATATTTTAATTCGAATTTAAAAAAGAAACTAATAAATTGAATATGCAACGGCAATCAATCAATTCGAATAATTTTTGATTCGTACGATTAATGCGATAAATTGTTGATTCCTTGCTTTTATTGTTTTGTTCTACCTGGCCGCAGAGCAGTTAAGCAGATGAGGCAGTAAGTAGATAATAGTTTCAAAAATCTGTTAAATAATTATTATGATTTCTTGATTACTATTATATATTCCTCGATATAGTTCTCAGATGTCAAAAAAAGTAATAGATAACAGTAACTTACATATTGGTTTTTAATTTTCTTTATTGTATTTTAATTTAAAATACTCACCAATTTGGATAACATTTCGGATAATCCTAACGGAATGATACTTGTTAAATCCTATTATACTGCGAGTATGCCGACTTATGATATGTACTGTTTCTATTTTTATAATTCCCTCCACTTTTATAGACACATGGAGTCCTTGGAACCATACAAACAATAATGGAAAATCTATAGGCACATTATATGTAGTATATATAGCCTGGGGAATCTATGTAAATTATGAGCACAGACAAACGTACTCCGGACGTGGCCTACATATACAATTAGATCTTTGTTTCGACTTTAAAAAATACAAAGTGCTTCATACTTGAGAATAATAAAATATACATTATATCGTTTTATTTTTAACAATTTATTTAAAGGTAAAATATTTGAGGTACTTAAAATATTTTAAAGTATACATTACTGTACATTGAACAATCAATTGTATTAAATGAAAACAAATGTACACTCCGTATAAGGCAAAACAGGATATAGGTAACTAATTTTATCTATCGAAGAAAGATCATCGACCTTAGATCTCGTCCTTACTAAAGTTGTCATCTTAAACAAAAACAATATGTGTAAATATCAAGGCTTTTGTCTCCCTATAAAAGCCTAGTAATAATGGACTTTTGTACGATTCAATAACATTGCATCAATCATCATGTTCGCTAAAATAGTAAGTGGAATTTTTAAGAAGCTTTTTGATCATGACCATCTAAAAAATTATATATGTCCTATAGTACATATATATATAGCTTTTTCTTTTAATCTATATTGTATGGCTTGTATGATATTTAAAATGTAATGTACCACTAAAATGGAGTATAGCCTGCTGCCTGAAGGTAAAAATTTTCGTCCTTAAAATCCCTTAGAAAGAAATGCTACAAACAAAATGTATATTCACAATAATTTTATAATAATTACCACTTATAACAATTACTATTATATGCATGTAATGACTCACTATTTCATAAGCTTGTTAAAATTAATTTACTGTTTTGTATTATCCGAAAATGTTGTATGTAATAAATAATAACAGTGTAATTTAATATTTTTAAATAAATCGTGCCAATGTAATTAAAAGATACCTTAATTTTTGGAATTGTGTAAATAGTTATTACAGAAAAAAATATAATACGAGAAAAATACAAAGAACTATTTGAAATTCTATAAAGAAATTTTCATCATTTTCAAAATATAAAGAAAACACTTCATTATTAGGCCTTTATTGCTAACATTTACGTAACTAATAAAAAAGGTAAATAGGACTAACAAAACATTAATTTACGTCGATAACCGATTAATTTCTTAGTGTGTGTTTTACCAGCTGCTTTCATTCTTTTTTTTTTTGTTTTCGACTACTTATAGAAAAAATATCTTAAATAAAATTCATTAATAAAATTACTTTTTCAACAGCTTGCCTTTTCGCCGTTGTTGCCGTGGTTTTCGCCGCGCCGGAGCCAAAGCCCGCCCCCGCACCAGCACCTCAGCTCTACACGTACCCAGCTGGTCTCGACTACGTTTATCCATCGGGAGCTGTTGTACCACCAGTGGTTTCTCCCTACTCTGCATCGGTACCTATTGCCTATTCCAGTTTACCGGCTGGTGCCGTATTCTTACGTTAATTTCACCGAATCGATGAATACTGATAAAAATATGAAACTGATGTTATACTTTCGTAATTAGAATAAATAAACTTTTCATTTACTTAATATTTTATTTCCTAGGATTAATGACTTCTCATTTTTTTTAAATTACTATTTATATATTAATGATAAACTAGTTGGTCACGCAGACTTTGTTCTGCTGTTTCTAATAATCAATAACTCAACCACAGCGCCAACTTTTCCTATTTTTCCCCTAATAACTTTTCCAATACCATAACGAATTAAATAAAATAAGAATTACGCTTAACTGTAGTTCATATAGTTAGGTCTTGAGTTCATATAAAAATCCAACAAAATAAATGAATTTCAGTTTTTTTCCAAAATTTGTTCTATAACCTTAATCGAACTATTACTAACATAAAAAAATAGCCAAAAATGTCTAACCTTTCTCAGGTGATGCGCTTACCCACAAACAGCATTTAATTTTTCTTTATGTAGATAAATAAAAGAAAAACATCATACTTTGTAGAAAGTTAGAAACCCCATTGCTGTTGTTTAAAAATGTTCTCGCCAACACAGCACGCATACTATATATAGCATTTGTTGTATATACGAGTATAATACATGCAATTTAAGTTTAAAAAGCTGAAATCAAGTCTGGTACACGCTAAGTCAACAAAATTATCTCGACAATTTAACCTACATATAAGTACAGGCCGTGATTATGTGCAGGGTTAAAATATAAAATTGCCGATTTTTTTATATCGACTAGAATAGTCTGAATATCGACATATTTAATTGTACATATAAATGCAAAGTCATATTAGTTTTATATTATGGCTATGATAAATATCAATTGTTCATTCCCGCCTTTAGAATTTTCTTTGACGATAGAAAAATCGAAATAGGCATTATTTTCGAATACGAGTTCCGTCGTGGCACCAACGCACCACAGACGGCACGCAATATCAACGATGTGTATGGACTAGATACCGCAAATGAAAGCACGGTAAGTTTTGGTTTAATCACTTTCATTTTGGAAATTTTGATCTCAACGTTGCCAACCGTCAACGAAAATCGGAAAGCCGTAGTGGCAACAGATTTATCTCAAACCACTTCGGAATGTGCAACAGCCTTCAACGTAAATGATAAAATGAAACTTCTTCATTTGAGTCAAATTGGACATATAAAAAAGCTAGAAAAAGGGTGTGAACTCAATGAACAACAACAAAATCGCGTCGATGCTTACTTTATCTTGTTGAATATGCACACAAATGAGGGGATTCTGAATCGGATTGTCACTTTTTATGAAAAGTGGATCCTGTATGATAATCGAAAACGTTCGTAGCACTGGTTGGACACAGGGGAGGCAGCTAAACCATATCGTAAACGCAAATTAAGTCAAAGAATCTGCTTGTGAATGTATGGTGGACCTGTGCCGGCTTTGTTCATTACGACATTTTGAGACCTGACACAATAATAATTATTAAAGAGGTTTACTGTGAAGAATTGCAAATGATGATGGGACCAGCTCCCTGTCAAACAACCAATACTTATTAATTGTTCTAGTGCACTTGTTCTTCACGACAACTCTCACACAACGGACCATCTCAAAACTACAGGAGTTATACCTGGAAGCTCTCCGTCACCCACCATACTCACCTTCCTCCAATTGATTTTCATTTTGTTCCGAATTTCGATTGTTCGTTACAGGGCAAAAATTTCAAATCCGATGAAGTGGTTAAAAACGCCTTTAAAGAGTTAATCGATTCTCATCTTCAGGATTTCTATAACAGAGGCATCAGTGAACTTCCATTAAAATAGGAAAACTTCATGTACAATAACCTCCAGCACTACGACTTATTAAATATATACATTTCATTAAAAAACATGTTTTATCTTTTCTATATAAAATGGAAATTTTACAGGTAAAGGTCTATTTTTAAGTTCCTACTAAAATAAAATAAAAAGCCTATATTTGTCAACAAGTTTGGGGATGATAGCATTAATGATTAGAGACGTAGGTCTCTGTATAACATAAAATAAAAAATCTGGAGCTTTTTATATAAAATGCAATGAGCATATAAGGAGTTTATGTTTAAATTACAAACATTAATTTTTTTTTGGTTATTATTGTAAATTCGGGTGCCAACAGAAACACAATATATGCGGAACTGATTTATTGCAAAGAGCGGTATACCTACATATGACATTATTTACGAATACCGTCACTAACATATATCACAATTATCACTATTATAAACGATTCTGACATGTAACATAGATAGAAATTACAAAGTAAATGAAACTAAAAGGCTATAACTTTATGTGTTTATAGGTTATTTTAGAGTTTTAGACGAGATCTTTATCTGTCGGGTGGTGGTTATTGTTTTCATTCATAAACTTCTGTTACCAATAACGGTGTGCCCGAGGCTCTGCATGCGTTTCATATTACGCAGTAGTTAATTATATCGCGTAATTTTATTTTTAAACATATTATAATTGACAGTTCATATAGCCTATCAATTTAAAATATCCACGTACTTCCCGTGTACAATTTAACCATTTTCATCATAATTGGTTGAGGAATTATAATTTTTTTTTTTTTTTACATATTACTGAAATTATTGTTGTCTTTTCATCTAGCCTATCAATTATGAAATCTCGTAATCATTCCGTCTATGAACTTTTCTCAAAAGCGATTGATAATTAAAGCAAATTATATTTGGAGTTTTTTTTTTTAACAATCCTATCAATTAAGGAAGCAATTCCCGTGTACAAAGTTTCATGAAAATCGGTTAACGAAATATAAAATTTTTGGAAATTCTTTTGTTTTATGATTTAAATAGCCCATCTGATTCATGGAATGACTTATACTTCCCTTGTACAAAATTTCATCAAAGTCGGTTAAGAATTAACGAATTATTTTTAACAGACAGAACCAAAGATTTATTAATATAGATTTTATGTGTTGCAGTTTGATTATTGCGCACAAGTAAAGTGGGTTTGGATCCAGGGCACGTTGCAGAGACGGGCTGTTCGCATTGTAAATGATACAGACGTCACTAAGTTCACTGAGCCGTTTCAGATGCGGAGGGACATTACCTCGCTAAACGTGTTCTATCGTCTGTATCATGGCGAGTATTCTGAAGAGCGGTTCAACCTATCCCCTCCTCTCCCTTTCATAACATAACAACACGTGCTGGGCTCCGGAGTCATAGCTTTAGAGTAACCTCCATCTTAGCACGAACAAAAAAGTTCTCTACGTGTTATATTTCCCGTACTGTGTGAAGCTGTGGAAATGTCTCTCGGCCAGGGTGTTCTCTCCTTCCTACAACATGGAGTCCTTCCAACATAACGTGAAGAGACATTTGAGCAGGCCGGCATGACAGCGACGGCTGAAGATGGATTGTAGATCCCACGGATGGTATCACCGTTGTTGTTAGATCACACTGAGCTCACCGTAAGGTACAGTGCAGTCCCTTGCCGTGCTACGATATAAAAAATTCTATCCAGTTGACATCGGCAAAATTGTGTATAAACACACGTTACCCTTACATAAGATGAAGAAAATGTAATGGAACCTTACAATCCGACGCAATACGGTATGTGCACAATATTAGCCCCTATATTGATTTCCATAGCAAACAGTACTAAATAACAATAAAGTTATTCAACTACCTATTGCTCGTGAATGGTTGTGGGCGTAAAATCCACGTCTTTCAGCAACTACCAAACGTGAGAGTATGTTGGAGAGTTAAAGGCAATGGAAAGTAAACCTTACATAATATAAAGTTACCAGTTTCAGGGCTTTTTACTTAATGGAAGTTATATATTTTAAAGTTGAAAGTTTTCATTTTGTGCCTGTAGGTAACGGAGTCTTTGATTATAATAGTAAACTTTAAATTCCTTAAATATACGTAGCAGATGATAATATAATAAATTTTAAAGGACCTACAAAGTCAGTCATAATTGTGTAGCAGTAGCTTAATATTTGAGTGATAATATGATGACACAACTTCACACACGGCCATTTAATTCCAAACTAAGCAAAGCTTGTAATATGGTAAATAAACGTTGATCCATCAGTCATTCAGGACAAAGCATTTATATATAGATACATACATATATAGATATTTAATAATACCAAGACACACACAACTGACATTTATGCTCATCACACAAAGTCAGTCATGGGAGGGATCGAACCCGCGACCTCTCGGCTCAATAGTAGCGTTTACTACCACTGCGCCACGAGGCCTGTCTAATAATTAAATAATTATTATACATCATGTAGAATTAACTTAAACGGAAAACACGCAATTCCCTAATAATCAAAGACTTTTTAATTATATTAACGACAAGTAACTTCAATCAAATGTCGTGGTTAATAAACCTAAGCGGGTAGTTTCGTAATGTATAACTTCGATAAAGACTTTTTATACTTAAATGAAATTAAAGTTGCACATTAAAGTATTAAAAATAAAACAAAAAGAATTAAAATCTAAAAAGAATTGATTTTTATAAATTAAAAACTACGTCATCTTAACTTACAGCATCATAATTCGATTCATAAATCATCCAAATGCATACGGGTACATTAGCTATGTTTCCGCGGTAGAACCAGGGCCGCCTTTACTTGGGAGTGCAAGGGGTGCGAGGCACCCGGGCGCAGAGTCCTAGGGGGCGCAAGCCAACCTTCATAAGTTTTGATAGGTACCTACTAGCCTACTACCACAACAAACCTGACTAGCACTGTAGCCCACGCAAGCAGAGCCGAGTTATTTATTTAATAAAAAATATAGGTACCAATAACATTATTCAATAATCATATGTATCGTTTTAGTGAAGACACAGAATGTTGCTTTCGACACGTATCATACCGCTCGCACTCATAATGCGCATGTCAATTCGGCTTTTTATTACTATTAAAATAAAATAAAAGTATATCTTGAATTACTCGAAGTATCGCCGACACACTTTTGCCATTTTAATGAAAGTTTATTGACGACTCTGCTATATAAATCCTTAGCACGGGAATTGATGAATATTTTAAAGGCGTTTCTTCCTTTATAAAAAGTTATCCAAATTCCGAAACAAATGGAAATCAATTCTCAGTGAACACATCTGAATGACATCGAGCAATATGACGCGATATGTAACAAAAATTACTCAGTAATAAGTTAGAAATTACTTATTATTTCGCTATTTTTATGTAATATGCTGGTGTAACAAGTTTGATATATCTGTGACGTAATTTACATATCCGTTTAATATATTCATGATTTGGGAAATTACAACTCTAACAACATTTTGATAAAAATATTGGCAGTAAAGGGTCGATAACATGAATATTATTATGTTTTATATCGACTAAATTTTCAAGTTACTGCTGGAGTAACTATGAACAAGTTTCGCACTTGCATATTAGAATGACTCAAGAGTCATTCTAGTGGTGAAAGTACCTTCCAGACAACACTGGAGCTACTTCAGCAGTTGAACGAATTGATGTATTCGTGTTACCCGTTTTACTTATAGGAGCTAATAATTGATTCATAAAAACAAAACCTTATATTCAATGTATAAAACAAAACGATACCAAGAACAAAATAGTGGCAGTGTCATCTTATACCAATATAAAAAAGTAAATATGAAAATATTTGACTTTATTATATCTTATCTACGTCACATAAAGAACACAATATCCTCCAAGTTTCAGGTCTCTACGGTCAGCGGTTTAGACTGTGCGTTAATCCATCACTCATTCAGGACAAAGCATTTTATATGTATAGATACTGAAATGAGCCCTCCGCTGAAGAAACAAACAAATATGTCTTGTAACGTCTGGTGCAGTGTTCATCCAACACCAACAGCTGCCGCCTTTTGTTTTTCACACCCTCTTCTTCAGAATTGTTGCTATAACGCCTAATTTATATAAATCTTCACCTAAACAGAATTATAAAGCCGTCTGGGCCCATAACCTGTTAGGTATTGAAAATAAAGATCCGATTATGATAAAAGAATACTTTATTATCTATTACATACATGTTTATGTGAAGACCATGTGTTTGGAGTTTTTGGTGGGATCTTGAAGTGACATGTTGTGGTTGTTATTTTTAATTCATTTACTTAGGTTTTTGACCCTATATTATGTAATATTTGTGGCGTTTTGCGTGATATAGTTTGGTTTTTGTGCATAAGTGAAGTGGATTATAAATATAAGCTGAAAGCATTCATTCCGAGATCACACAAAAATTCCCTAGAAAGTTCTAACAAGGGAGCCACCATCTTGTTAGGATACTGAATCGTCATAACACTTGACAATATAATTCACTCGATAATGGCAGTAATGGTCTTCATTAAAGAGGACCGGTTGCCAAGTTAGGAAGAAGAAGAAGAAGAAGACCATGTGTTTGGAACAGAAGAGTCATATTCATAAACGTCACCATAGACCAAATCAACCATAAACTATTTTATTGACTACAACAAAAACAGTCAAAAGTTCTGCCGGTATTAACAGTGAAATTAGCTACCTAGGGAAAATTCAGGTCTTCGTTCTTGCTCGTTGCGTCTTAAATCTACGAGATTTGTTTGTGAAAACACCGTCTTCCAGAATCCACCACGACTTCTAAAATCCAAAACGAATTAAACATTTAGTCAAAATTTAAATCGGTTATTGTAATAATACAAAACCTTTTTCTGTGTATTTGTTTTATATTATTCCAAAATAAGTATAGTAATTTTACTAAACATTGTTTTCAATCACATTTTAGCAATACTAGAACTATCACATGCTCATTGCCGGCCCCTTAAAAACCTATTCACTACCTTTTTGAAGAACTCCATACTGTAGTCCCTTGGGAAAACATCAGTAGGGAGCACATTAAAAACCGGAGCGCTCGCGGAAGGAAACTCCTCTGAAACCGGACTGTCCATAACCATTATTTAGGTTCCTTAGTTTGAGGATGAACTCCCTGTCGATGGCGAGCGAAGCGATTATGGAAAGTAAGTAGCTGTTAGCATCATGTCGACGATTCTCACAGCTCGTCTTTGTGCCGAGTCAAATGGGACAAGCCGGTATCCGGGTGCTCTTGCCGAGAGGTGACAGGAGCATAAATATTCAAAAAAGTTCATATGAAGAGCTCAGTTGCAGAAGTCCCTAAATCCACTTGGAGACTTTTTACACGCAGTGCCCAGTTTACCGTACGGAACAGCGTAATAAACGTGCAGGCGCTGTTTCTATAATGTCAAGACGACCAGAACACAGAGGCAGAGCACTGCCTCCGCTAACGACCACTACATCGTCGCTGTGAAGTCTAGACTCCAATAAATATAAAAATTAGTTATTATCTGTGGCACAATATCTCTTGTCTATGTAAAATATCTATGTTTGTTTAGTGCGGATAGAAAATTAATATAAAGAGTATTAAGTGATTATTTTCTCCACCGAGTTTTATTAAATTAATGTCACAAACATTCTGCAAACCCATAATTCATCACAGGTTATGGGCCCAGAATACGCCACTGTATAAATTACGGCGAGAGCAAACATCTGTTGAGAGATTTTTTTTCTGGTTGTGTTGGCCGTGTTGCGATTTTGAGACGCCATCGGAAGCCATTGTTTTGTTGAATTCGCCGGTCGTCGTAAGAGTGGATGAAAATGGATCTGTCGCAACCGCAATCGATTTCTGGAGTAAAGTTAAATGGAAGTGCGACATGGTGTACCTGGAAATTTCAGATGAAGGTTATTCTAAAGGCCAAAGGCCTATTTGAGATCGTGGATGGTTCCATACCTAAACCCGGCAAAGATAAACCGGCTGAGTACCAGGATTGGATTTCAAAAGATAGTAAGGCGCAAGGTTGGATTGTTTTTCATATTGAACAAAGTATAACATCATAAGTATAACATCTACTTACTGCCACTACATCTGCCGAGATGTAGGCGAAATTAAATAATATATATGGAAAAAAATCTACAACATCCTTGCACCTCGAGCAACAGAAGTTTTATTCGCTCAAATGCGATACTGATACTTCCCTATTTTTCTCAAAAATAGAAGAGGTAAGAGCTAATATTCGCCAGTTAGGCGATGATATATCTGACAAGATGGTTATCACCAAGGTACTTATATCCCTACCAGAAAAATATCGCCATTTTATTGTAGCTTGGGAATCGGTCCCTACAGAAAATCAAACTGTAGGAGAACTAATGGCAAGATTGTTGATTGAGGAAGAACGCAATATGTCTATTTCAACTAAATCAGATAAATCAGATACAGAGTGTGCACTAGCAACAACTACTAAGAAATTTAATGAGATAAAGTGTTTTGGTTGTGGCAAGATGGGCCATTATAAAAGGGATTGTTGTGCTAAGTTGCAATGTTTTTATTGTAAAAAATATGGCCATTCTATTAAAATTTGCAGACTACGGCTAAATAAAGAGAAAAGCAGAGATGTTAGTAAAGGTACTGAGTCAAACAAAAAGAGTAATGCATTCACAACAATTATGAAGAACAAAGAAACTACCCAAGGCTGGTTGGTCGACACCGGTGCAAGCGAACATATGTGTTTTCAGAGAAGCTTATTTAGTGATTTTGAAGAGTATGAATCCCACCAGTCAGTAATAGTTGGTGATGGCAGAGAACTACAGGTTATTGGTAAAGGAAAAGTGATCCTTAAAGTTTTTGATGGAGAGGAATGGATTGATACCACTCTGCATAATGTGTTGTATGTTCCCAAACTGACAGTTAATTTGTTTGCTGTAAGAAGTGTCATAGACAGAGGCTATAAAATGAAATTTGAAAAGGACCATTGTGAGATAAAGAATAAGGAAGGAAAAGTTGTGGCAATAGGGTACAGAGAGAAGAAATTGTATGTCATGTGTTTCAGTTATGATTCTAATCCTATTGATAATTTAGCCATAGCAGTAGAAAGCTTACAGATCTGGCATGAGCGCCTAGGGCATCAAAACTTTCAGTATGTTAAATAGTTCTTAAATAAAAATGGAATTAAATATAAAAACGATACGGTAATATGTAATGCTTGTATGGATGGTAAGATGCACAGACTACCGTTTCAGAGAAGTGATACTATTTCAAAGAGCCCATGTCAGTTAATTCACATGGATGTTTGTGGTCCTATGGAGGTTGAGTCCTTAGGAGGTTCTAAATATTTTTTACTAATGAGAGATGATTATTCTACTTACAGATTTGTATATTTCTTAAAACAAGAGTGAAGTCCCTAACAAGATTAAAGAGTTTATAAATTTGGCTGAACAAGATACAGATGAGAAGATAAAAGTTGTAAGAACTGATAATGGAAGTGAATTTATTAATGTAACAGTTAAAGAGTTATTTAAGGAAAAAGGCATAAGACACCAAACATCTACAGTGTACACACCGGAACAAAATGGTAAAATAGAAAGAGACAATAGGACAGTGGTGGAGGCAGCTCGAGCTATGATAATAAGTGCAAAATTACCCAAAGAGTTGTGGGCTGAAGCGGTCAACACTGCTGTCTATATTCTTAACAGAACAGGACACAGTCATGAGAAAGGCAAGTCACCTTTTGAATTATGGTTTAAAAAGCCTTATACTAATTTGGATGAATTAAAAGTGTTTGGTCAAAATTTGTATGTGCATATACCGAAAAATCTAAGAAGAAAGTGGGACTCTAAAAGCAAAAAGGGTTGTTTTGTTGGCTATGATGAAAATGTAAAAGGTTTTAGAATTTATTTCCCAGACTCAGACACAATAGACATAAAGAGAGATGTTATTTTTGAGTCACCTAAAAAGGAAGAAATGTTCAGTGAAATACTAAATTACAGTTTTGAAGAATAAATAAAAGAAAATATAAAAGATGAAGAGGAAGAATATTATACAGATATATCTAGTGATACAGAAGAAAAAGAAGAGAAGAAAGAGTTACCAGAAAAGAGAGTAAAAAGAAAACCTATGTGGTTACAAGATTATGACACAGAAACTAGCTTTATGTGTATATTAAATGAACCTAAAACTTATAATGAAGCTATTAACAGTGAGAGTAGTGAGAAGTGAAAAGAAGCCATGAAAAAGGAATTGGAAGTTCTAAAAGAAAATGATACCTGGAATAGTGAAATAAAAATACCTAAAGACAAGAGAGTAACAGATAGCAAATGGGTCTATAAAATAAAACAGGATAGTGAAGGTAACATAACCCAGTACAAGGCACGTTTGGTTGCCAGAGGTTTTCAGCAGGAAGACATATTTGAAGCCTATGATGTGTATGCACCAGTAGCGAAAATTTCTACTTTCAGGATTTTAATGGCTTTGGCTAGTAAAATGAAACTACCAGTCCATCACATGGATGTACGGAGTGCTTTCCTGTATGGAGATATACAGGAAGATGTACATATTGATTTTGGGGACAAATGATAAGGAGGTACATAATTTAAAACTTTATTTGAGTAATATTTTCTCTATGAAAGACTTAGGTCATGTAACTAACTATTTAGGTATTCATGTTGAGCAAGATTTGCAAAATGGTATTATTGAATTGTCACAAAAACACTATTTAAAAAAGATTTTAGAAAAGTTTAACATGTGTGAGTCAAAATCTATATCTACTCCAATGGAATTTAAATTTCAGATGTTTCAGTCAAATAACTCAGATCCTAAGTTAGAAAATCAATGTAGACAAATTCTTGGATCTTTAATGTATGCTGTTTTGTGTACTAGACCTGATTTATCTCCTAGTGTAGCATATTTAAGTCGTTTTCAAAATTGTGCAAATGAAGCATTGTTAAAAGCTCTAAAAAGAGTGTTTAGGTATGTAAATGCTACACTTGACCTGAAGTTGATTTTCAATAGTAATGAAAGTGCTGATTTGATTGGATATGTTGATTCCGACTGGGGAAGTGATATTAATGACAGAAAGTCAACATCAGGATATGTGTTTAAATTATCCAATTGTCCTCTTATGTGGTCATCTAAGAAGTAACCTACTATTAGTTTGTCATCTTCTGAGGCAGAACTTATAGCTCTGAGTTCTGCAGTTGTTGAGGCTTGTTGGCTTAAAAATATTTTAAAAGATTTTTAGATTTCTGTTTGTCCTATCACTATCTTTGTAGATAATCAGGCAGCCATAAGTATAGGAAATAATCCTGAAAATAATAAAAGAGTAAAACATGTTGATATTAAGTTTAATTTTATTACAGAAAAAATAGACAGTAATATTGTACTTTTGAAATTTGTTAAAACAGATTGTCAATTAGCTGATTTTTTTACAAAGTCTTTACCTGTGAGTAAATTTAATAACTTTAGACATCTTTTAGGTTTAATGTGAGTGAATGTTAAATGTGTTTAAAAAAAATAGTTATAAGTTAAGAATAACCATAGAATAAGATCTAAATGAAGTTTTTTTTTTTTTGTATTAGTATTATAGCATTCTACTATTAAGGGGGCGCATGTTTTGTTTGTTAAAGAGCTGATATTTTTTTGTTTGGTCAAGAGTGTAATTTTTATTTTATTGAGGGGGCGTGTGAAGTGTAGACTCCAATAAATATAAAAATTAGTTATTATCTGTGGCACAATATCTCTTGTCTGTGTAAAATATCTATGTTTGTTAAGTGCGGATAGAAAATTAATATAAAGAGTATTATGTGATTATTTTCTCCACCGAGTTTTATTAAATGAATGTCACAAACATTCTGCAAACCCATAATTCATCACAGTCGCTTACTTACTTACTTGTTCTGTGTGTGCTTCTGGGGTCCTCGTTTTGGTTGTTTAAGCACCAGCCCTTTTTGTTACGAGAATATTTGACATTTTTGTTATGTTTCTTTGTTTTTCTTTAAGTTGCTTTTGTTTGTTTTCGTGTATCTATTGAAGTTTTTATAATAATACATACTTCTGTTTTATACGTATAAGTCTCACGTTTTTACATTTTTATTTTTACTTTTAAAACTATTTAAATTAGTATGTACGTCATGTGATGCCACCGGACGGCTCCAACGGAAGACTAGCGCTGGTTTTACAACCAGCATTATGCTGAGCTGGGGCCGTTTTGTCGCAACTGGCATTTGATGCTCGATATGTAAAATAGGTTGTTGTAACTATTCTTTTTTTTAAACTTTCTACGGTATCAAATGTATTTGTAACAAATAAATTTTTTTTTCTTTCTTTCTTTGATGGCGCTGGCCAACAACGTGGTGGCGCGTGATGGCAGGCCACTCACTAAGAGATACCCCAAACCGTCGAGGACGATAACTGAAGATCCGCGAGCCGTGATGTCATCGGTACCTCCTCCACCGCTGACCACCCAAGGAACAGAAGTCTTTCAGAAGACTTTTGCTACTCTAAATATAGTTTAGTCAAGAGTTAAAAAACCTGTTAAATCTTTTTAGTGCAAATAAAAATTCATGTAATACCTCGTTGGATTTGTAATGAGATGTAGAAAAATGTGTACATTAAAATTTCAAGTTATAAATAACATAAGATTTAAAAAAGGGGTCAAGTTTTCCGAAAATTATTCCAAACTATTAGTGCTAAAGAAATTAACATAAAAATAATAAACATACTGAGAAAAAACATTTCCGAAAAAAATGTTAACTGCCGGCGAGTGCCAGAAACAAATAATTATATTTTATCCATTGAAAATGCATATACGTGTCCTAAGATAGACCAAAAATTTAAAAAAATCTTAAAATTTATTTGTTACCGCACTTTTTCTTTGCCTCTGCCGCTCCCTCACCTTTCCCACTCTTTACATAATCAAATTCAGTGCCATGTAAATCTAAAGTTCATCCGAATTATTAAATACCTATATAATAATATAATAATTGTATTTTTTTTATTATTCACTTTTTTAATATACTAGTGGGGGTCCCCATCTTGTTGTGTGCGCAGGGGCCCCTGCGTGGATAAAGGCGGCCCCTGGTGAAAGGATATTGGAGAGTAAAATAAAGGCAATGGAGAGTAAACCTTACTTAATATAAAATTACTAGTTCCAAGGCTTTTTAATTAATGGAAGTCATTTATAATCGCTTAAACAGTTTTCATTTTGTTCGTGTATATATATCGTTGATATCTTTGATTATAACAATATTATAATAGAATTAACAACTACAATTTATTAGACCAGTATTATGATGTATCTCATAAGATTTAGCCAACGTAAGCCATGTAAGCGCTCGAAAATCTAGTTAGAAAATATTCAATTTTCTCTACAATACAAAAACTTAATTAGAATGCATTGTATGCAAACCTTCCTTAAAAAATTCTCTAATTGACTGTAAAAACCGTATTCCGTTGCGTGGTTTACAAAAAGTAATCGGACGTCGATACTTTATTTTATAATATGCATTGATAAACAAAATTTCTATTATTTTGAATTAAAATCCTAATGTATAACTTCGATAAATACTTTTTATACTTTAATTAGATTAAAGTTGCACATTCAGGTATTACAAATAAATTTGTTTTTATTTAACTCTGCAAAGAATTTAATTTCTAAAAATAAAAACTTCATCATCATAACTTACGGCGTCATAATTCGATTCATAAATTGTACACTACGTAGCCTATCACCGTCATAATTCAATACATAAATCACCCATTGATATACATATTATATATCTTTCGAAATGCTGCGTGCCACTACCGCTGTACCGCTGTAGAACATGCTACACTGACCCTTATACACGGCTTACTGTAGACATAACTGCTCATGCGCTAAAAATTCTATATAAAGCTCCCTAGTGCTTGTTCATGTTACAGTCTGCAACACGACTCGGAGAAGTGAGCCATACGCTATCTTTCAAAAGATCGCTTACGAAGGAAGAAAAGTTATCATTAATTATATTTCACTTTATTAAATGTAACTGAAACACGTTGAAGTGTTTCGACACCTGGAAACGGTTAATTCAATGACCATATGAAAAATTATCTAGGAATCAACATAGTGATGAGTGAGCAGTTCGTGGGAGACTTATCTGTGAACGCTGTGAAGCAACAGCTGAAATCGAAACAAAGTCCTCGACAGATTTTCACGAAGCCCAAAATAGTAATTTTTCCACCAGTAGAAAGCATGACAGAAACGACTACAACGCCGAGTGCAAACCACCTCTTGAAAACCATACGCAATATAATCGCACGACGAGACAATAACTTCAATTCAACGGCCAGTTCGAGCTGCAGTGACAGTGTATCAGGAGACACAGGTATTACAGACGACCGAACTTCGTGCTCTGTAAGTGAGACTGTCAGTGACGAATCTGTTCGACATCGTCGTCACCGTTCAACAGTGTCTCTGCGACGTGTTTTTCAAAGCTTAAGCCTGACGACTCGCACCCAATCTTCCACACCAACTGACCGACCTCGCCAACCAAAAAAGCAAAAGCAACCTAAATGCATCTTACGGTCGCCGGTCACTTATACATACGTCAGAGGACTCTCTGGTTTACCTACACAACGGGTACCACGTTACGCTGTTTGCTGTAATTCTATGGGTCTCAATCGTTAAAAAACCTCTCTCAAAAGGGCCGATTTAATGTCAGAACTAATACAGACGAAGACCAAGACTGGTTAAGATTTATGAATAGAATAAAATGTGCTAGATGGAAGTACTTATCATATCAGTAGAATATTGGCAAATTCAAGTAGCCGATATAACTATGTCTTCAAAAAGGACCAAGGTAGGAGCGATGTCGGAAAAGCTGTCATGTTTCGAAGCGTCCACATCGAGCACTGCGTAATATGATGTAGCTTGATAAGTTCAATTAAAAGGACAATATATAAGACTGTGAACGTATTGGACTAAATTATCCGTTTGATAAGTATTATTTTATAAGTATCTGTACGACGGAACGTTAATGTATTACAATTATAATTGTTTGGATTTCAAACCTAAAATATTAATATTATGTTTCTCAATAATTCATTACTTGTCTATGTAATTTCCGTTCTCAGTCACCTTTGAATGCAAGTATTATATTTCATAAATTGTTTAAAATATAGTATTATATTTATAGGTCTATTGTTATTATATGGTATTGTATTTAACAAAAAACGTAGTTAAGCATAGTGCCTTTATATATTTTTAAACCAAGTAGAAATATGATTTGTAATGTATATACTATTAATATAAGAACTATGTACCTTGAATCACGTTTAATAACTGCAGAATATAATGTATTTTACATAAAATAAATTAAATTATCATCTCTGGGAAACGTTTCGAATTTGATATACTTATAGTTAAACATTTCCTTTAATAATAATAAGACACGTAATTTAACATTTGTATTGTTTAAATAAACCAAGTAGAAATATGATTTGTAATGTATATACTATTAATATAAGAACTATGTACCTTGAATCGCGTTTAATAACTGCAGAATATAATGTATTTTACATAAAGTAAATTAAATTATCATCTCTGGGAAACGTTTCGAATTTGATATACTTATAGTTAAACATTTCCTTTAATAATAATAAGACACGTAATTTAACACTTGTATTATTTAAATATGTTAATTAGTTATAAGTATGAAGTTTTTACTCTCGAATAAAAAGTATTTTAGTATTAAATAAAATGCATGCAAAATAAATGAAAATTTTATTTATTTCCTTGTGTGACAAAACAAATAACTATACATGTAGTATATATATGTATAGATTGGCTGTACGACAGAGAAAGAGCGTAATATAGGCATAGTAAGGCATATGTCAGAGCGAGATAGGGACACAGAACAAGTTTTTAAAAGCTAAGGGTCCGGTAGGGCCGTTTGTCAATCGTGATAAGGCTGATTGAAATGTTTTGCTCAAAAACTAAAAACTATTAAATAAATGAATATAGAAAATACGTCGATAACAGTCTATCGAAATACCTAAGGAGTTTGTATGTGGTTCTATAAAATAATGTAATCTTTGTCATTTTAGTAATTTCCTAAAAATATTGCAATTCGCCAAAAATGCCTATCAACAGATTGATTTTTAACAATAGCAAATTATTAGCAAGATGATTCGCAGCGAAATAGGGAATATGCATGTAATTTCAGTACAGGTCAAATATTTTTATTTGGACTTTTTATTACTGTAGAAACTACACAGCATACAATGTTTTTTTTTTTTAATTTATTCGATATTTGTGTATAGATTTTCAGTAATAAAAGTGTTCAAAATACGAAGGAATTTATAATCTCAAAACGCAACGCTATTGGTCAAACAGAATCATGACGAAAAGTCCGCGTTCAGTTATCTACAAAAGCGAAGTTACTGGGTGTTTTTATAGTTTTATGATTATGTAAGTTGTGTCGTTATATATTAGTCTAATTAGTAAAATATTGTCGATAGAGTATGTTCGGCCAGATTACCTTATGATAAGTAACTACCAAATAACTCGGCTAAATACTTTACTGTAATGTAAGATTATTATTTTTTTATAGTCGCTCGTAAAGGTGATGGCAATATACTTGATAGTATGTAGAGTAGCTACAATCCAAAAACAACAACGACCATAGAGAGATTGACAATCTAACGATGGTCGTTACTGTCGCGCCGGCCAGAAAGAAGCCTCTTAGCAAGCTGGATATACATAGCTAATTCCGAATGAAATGAGACACACTGTGACAAGTTTATGACCATTTGCATGATGGTTGCGATCCAGTCGGCTACAGATTCCCTACTGGATCGCATATGCGAGCCGTATCCCGAACCACGACAGTTCTGTTTTTAAAACTGAAGCGGAAACAACAAGCGATTTAAAAGACGAAATCTACAAAAGGACCATAGAGGAAGAAACTGTAAGCATGACAACACTACATTCATAGAGCAGTATTGTGAGATTGTTTATTTATCTTTAGAGTTTGAAAAAATTGTTTACGTAAAATGTAAGGTATTGTAATTAATACCCACGGGGATAACAATAGTGAAATGAAATGAAATTTATTTAAACAATTTTAAGTTTAAGTAATTTTCAAACAAAAAGGTATTTATTTTTCAGGAGTTTTCATAGATGGCGTGGTTATGATGACATGATGTGGTTTATTAATTTTTACTGTTCTGAGACTTTACAAGGAAGAATATTGATATTAATAACACGTTATTACGAAAAAAAAAATTAGATTTATCCTGAATTTTACCTATTTTATATTTATTTACCTACCACAAATTTGGCATGACCTTTCTGTTTTGTTCTAAATTAGCTACGACAGATGTCGTTGTTTGTAGTTTTTTAGTCTATCTCATATTTATTCAAATAAAGTATATCAAGTAGATGGATAATAACGGTAAGTAAATATAAAAGTATTAAATAAATTTAGTTTTTCCTAAAGAGTTGCAAAACCTTAAATATGCGTGATTTATGCTGCATTAAATAGGTTTCGTTCTAAAGATTAAAAAATTTATTAATTATTCAAAAATACATAATGTTAACTAAAACGCGCTGTAAACTTTCAAGGGTTGATTGTTGTTTTTAAGTTGAAAATCAAAGCAATCAAGCAAGAATTTGATGGAAAAAACAAGACAATTTTTAACAAAAAAGAAAACAAACTTCAATAATTTTAAAGAGTTTCCTTGTGTATCTTCGAAGTTGAAGGTCCAATACCAATGAAATTAAATTGTTGTCCCATTCTGAGGTATCCGCTATCCAACAAAAACAGAATCATCCTAATCGGTTCATAAACAAAGAAGATATGGCATAACAACTATTTAAAAAAACATTGGTATTGAGTAACCTTCAATCTTTTGTTGAAATCGGTTAAAAAGGATTTTTAGCATGAAATAACACCACACGATTTATGGCACGATTTTGAAACAATTTCACACACGGCCATTTAATTTCAAACTAAGCAAAGCCTGTATTATGTTAACTAAACATAACATAACATACCATCAATCCTGTATCCGCGAAGGGTTAGGCAAAGGTGTACTAATGTACACCCACAGTTTGCCGGGTATGTTTTTTAGGCAGTGGGTGAGCCTATTGTCATTAATCGGGCACAAAGCCAAACTCCGAGCTGCTACTGAGAATTTCATTAAAAAAACCAATAACACTTAGCTCGACCTGGGAGTCGAACCCAGGACCTTGGTCATGACAGTAGCGCTTACGACCACTAGGCTAATGAGGCAGTAGGAGGCTAAACATACAAATATAGATAAATAGCACCCAGACATACAACTAACACGTCCGTTTCCTCGGCGTGAAGCCCTTGGGTCAGGCAACCGCCCGCGCGATACAAGTGACACTGTACGTACATCACTTAGCTACATACAACACTACACACGTATGAACATACACACGTGCACACCACATAGGTACATAGGTTCTGTGAGGGACCTTTTTTTTCTTTTTTTACGCTAGTTAGTGTAGAAAACATTTCGTTTACTAAATGCACATACGCATGTTTCCTTCCTTCCTCCCAGGAGGAAGGGAACGTGCCTATGAGTATAATTTAGTTAGCTCGAATCGTAGGTGTAGGGATTCGATTAGATCGCGACTTATTTGCGAACGCGACGACCGCCCGAGCCGAGGTCCGGCCACTTTGGCACCCTCGTGCAAGTCGTCCTAACAACTTTCGCGGCTGAGTGCCCTCTGCGCTCGCCCCAAAGTCCGGTGAAGCTGTCAAAGCCGCAGCGGCTTTAGGGCCCCTAAGGCTAACAGTGTAGTCAGTTCTAAAAGAAAAAAAAAAGAAAAACAACTGACAGTTATGTTCATCACACAAATGTCAGTCGTATGCGGGGATCGAACTCGCGACTTTTCGGCTCAATAGTAAAAAAAATTTTCGAATTCGAGTTTTTTTCGATTTTTAGCATTTTCTGAGAACATTTACTATAGTAATGTATATATTTTTAAAAGCATCAGAAAGTAGATATTTCGATGAACAAAAAGCACACCGACTTTTTAAAAAAGCTAATATTTTGACGCGAGAATTTTCGATTGAAAATGAGGGTGCTTTTTTGATATTAGGTCAAAATAAGGTGAAAAAATAAATATTTTAAATCAAATAAATTACAGTGTATTTGGGACATAAAAAGGAAAGTTTTCACCAAATTTCGTAGAAAAAAAATTATTTCGAAAAAAATAAAAATAAAAAACCAAAATCTATGGTTATTTGAAATTTTCACATAAATTTTGAGGTTATGTAAAAAAATTGTAAATACAAAAGTTGTAGATCTTTTTATTACCTACAACTTTCCCATTTAACTTTTATTCATAGAACTTGTAGTTTTGCCGGAAATCGAGATAAACCATTTTTTACTCTTATAAACTCACCCCCTCCCACTTCCCGAAATCAGATCGCACGTAATTTATTTTTCCTTTCATTTTTATCATATTCCCCTCCTTTTCTAATGGGTCTCATCCTACTGTTATTTTTTTGGTTTAAAAAATTATCGACCCTGGTCTATACTAAGATTATAAAGCCGAAGAGTTTGTTTGTTTGTTTGATTGAACACGCTAATTCCAGGAATTACTGGTTCGAATGGAAAAATTGTTTAAATGTTGGATAGTACATTTCCACACTCAAATTGAATAACATCGTAACACGTTTAGTCACGGTTTTCAGGAGAGCCGTTTTTAGAAAATTATGAACTTCACTATTTTTTTTACAACTGCTTAGAGTATTATGATTCAAATGTTAATTGCACTAAAACTATTTTTAAAGCTCTTTCGAATGATTTAAGACAAATTTAAATCAAACAAATGGAAGTGTGATTTTAGCATAGTTACAATGCATAGAATTTTCACATCTTTAAATGTAAAAATATTGTATCTGAAGTGACAATGGTGTAATGTAATAATTTAAGTTAACTTTTATGATGAATATCATTATAACTTATTTTAAAATTATAATCTGATAAATTAAAAGATATATTTACGTGAATATTATTGTAAGCCATAGGTGCAAAATCAAAGTAAATAAATTAGAAAAGATACAAATCACTTAAGTTTTTTTATTGTTTAATCAAAGTCGAACAATATTTCGTTGGTTGGTTTTTAAAACTACTAAAATTACCTAATATTGTTTTGATTTTTTTAAATATTTACTTGTAAACTAATGTACGCTTCAGAAATAAACTAAATTATTGAGATCAATTATTAATCCATAATCACTATATTAATTTTTAATTCTCAAAATTTGAATTATTCGAAATAGCGCTTAACTGAGGTAAATATAAATAAAACTTCTTTCTATATTGCTCTGGAATTGCACCACTGAAACATAAGCGATTCAGGTCCCTCCCTATACTTGTTTTCATTAATTAATAATTATTGATATCAGTTATAAGCTGTAAGCAACAAAGAGTAGCTCCATATTATATTTCATGATTTAGTATTTTTATTTTCTGACGTCTAGTTTTTGGTCTATTGTAAGTTAAATCCATGCTGTTATTATAGTCACTGTAGAAATTATATTAATAATAGATATTATTTAGCAAATGAGAATTAATTGCTGTTCTTTAGACAACATCACTTTTTTGTTGTCTTTATCTTGTTATCAAATAGGTATTGTATTTAATAGTAACTTGAAATGAAATATCATTTTGATATACTTTTACTTTATATTATGGTTTACCAATACTTTTGGTACAACGTATAAACGCATAATGCACATTGCTGTGATGTAAAACTTCTTAATTTTTTACGTCGTTCAATGAGAGCTTGCATATAATCCCCTTCTTATTGAAAATGGCTTCCTTCAAAGAAATTATGAATAATATTTATTCTAAGCATTATTGGAGCATCCACACACATAAGGAAGCCAATTCAGTTTCTGTTTAGGCCTTCGCAAGAGTCAGATTAGAATCCAAGTTGTTTGATACATTCTACAGCCTTCATTTATATAAATTTAAACAGAAAGCTGACAATTTTATTAGGACCTTTTTTCCAATGCACTCATTAGCGATATCCTTCACATTTGACCTTTGAAAATAGAGAAATCAGACTGTAAAGTACTTAATTACAAATAAAGGCACGCAGTTAAAAGTGTTTCCTTATAGTTTTAAGCTTATGCATTATCATTTTCTTTATTTATGCTCTTTTACGATGTAACTTGCAATATGTAATGCATAAGCACCTTCTTTTGCATCCTTCTCTAATATTGAATTTGTTTGCTGAACTTTACACGACAAACACTGAATCATTGAACATTGATCTCTTTTGGGTTAACAAAAAATCAATGTTCAGTTCATTATACAATAACTGTATTGTTCAGTAGTAGCTTTTGTATGATCAGTTTTTTTCCGGTCATACATTCAATATATAGAGAGTACTACTATAGCTTTGGAAAAGTTCGGGATTCGTCAAAATAAAGTTTTGACATTCTTTGTTTTACATAGTGTGATTCTTTGACTAGAATTGAATGTATGTTTTTACAAATCGAAATTTTAATGTCGTCGCGTTATAGTATTTCCTCTGCTCCTATGTTTATCAATAAATAATTCTACCTATTTATCCTTTTCTACGAGCTTCTTTTAACAGAGTATTTAGTAGTTGTTTGTTATATTGAACGTGTCTAAAAATAGTTTTATTAGAATTTTAGGTAAGTTTAACAGTTAGGAAGTACTCATAAGTACAGTGACGTCTATCAATTAACAATTAGAACAATGGTGGGTCAGTCGTAGCGTGTACGGATATCTCGTCGTCGATCGAAGTGAGTTTGAATCTCTGCAATGAGCCTGAGCTTTCTGTCATCAAATCATAGCATGGTGGTAGGGCTTTTTCTAATATCCACCTGTCTAGTTACCACCTTCAAGTCTAAAATCTGTCGCCAAACACCTATAGGTGTTTTCTGTCAGCTGCACTCGGGAGCCAATCTTCCACTAAGCTTAGCGTGCTATATTATCTTGGGTCACATCGTCACTTAAGTTCAGATGAGATTGTGGCCATAACGGTTAACCTATAACGATAAAAAAGTATTGAGCTGAACTGAACTTTAGTAACTAATTTGGACAAAATATTCAACTTATCATAATTAACAATTTCCTAAAATTTGTAAATAAATTTTGTCGGTGATTACCTAGAATTTTTTTTGTGACATTATTCGTAACAAGGTATAGATGATACATTATATCCAGATTTCATTCCTGTTTCTTAAATAAACTATGAACTAAAATTATTGTATCGTATTTTGCAATGTTAGTAAACATACATACCATCAGGCCTGTATCTCCGAAGGGTTAGGCAGAGGTGTATGTACTACTGTACACCCAAAGTTCGCCGTGTATGTTTTTAGGTCCCATGTAATAGGGGACGAGCCTATTGCCATTAATCGGACACAAACCCAAACTCCGGGCTGCTACTAAGAGTTTCATAGAAAACCCCAAGAAAACTTTACTCGACCTGGTTATCGAACCCAGAATTTCGATCATAGTAGTCGCGCTTACGACCACTAGGCTAATGAGGCAGTTAGAGGAGGTTAGTAACATTTGAAGATTTTTATTTTTTCTTGGGTGAATAACATCTATACAATTAATAAAATTGAAGAGTCTGATTGTAATGTCAAAATAACAGTTTTTTACTAAATGCATATGAAAATATATACAATACCTAAAACAAAAAGCCCATCTTTTAAATTTTTGTATGTCTGTCTATTTGTTCCGGGTAATCTCCGAAACAGTTGGACCGATTTTGACGGGACTTCCACTGATAGATAGCTGATGATATAGGGAGTAACTTAGGCTACTTTTATTTTAGAAAAATAATTAGGGTTTCGCACAAATAAAAAAAAAAAGTCATGGTGAATCAATTCGGGCGCTTAAATGGCATATACTGAGTAAACCATAAAATATATAGCAAAATAATGTATACATAATCATAGGCATTAAAAAGACCTATAAAAAAGTCCGGAAGAGTAAGTAACACCCACAATAATCATTATTGTCTTTTAAATAGCCGACAGCGGGGGAGCAAGATTCGCGCGAGCATTCTGTAATTCACGTGAACGAAGCCACGGGCACAGCTAGTTGTAACTAAAATTACAATATGATCAGCAAAAAACCTTCCCCTGATCCTTTAGATTGAAAAACTTGTATGTAAATTGAAAATGTTTTTACAACTCAACAAGTGTATTTTGCTCAATATTTGAGGATTGTAAGATAATTAACAATGGTATTATATAGGAAATACAATTTATTTTATTAAATTTACAATTATAGTTTTAGTCAAGTAAAAATAGATCTATTAGTCGTAGAAATATGGTTGTAAAACTAAATTATAGATATTTTTTCTGTATTTACCTAAAGTATAGTTGTATTTTATTGTAGACTAGGGGCCCGCCCCGACTTCGCACGGGTATTTAAAAAAAAAATAAAAATTAAAAATTATAATACACAAGAATAAACCCTTCATTTGCGTCAGGTTACAAAAAACGAAAATTCTAATAAAGTTTGAATATTTTTATTTTTATGAACTTTTATTTTTATGAATTTATTGTTATTATTTTTTTATTTTGTTTTGTTATTTTTAATGTTTAATTTTTTTTCTAATTTTTGTAAAAACATCATTTAAACAAAACAAAAGCCATTCAATTTATTGAGTCTGAGCTTCCCTGTAAACGATATTTGACGTTGTTTTATTTTGCTGATTTTTAATGTCAATTCATGTTGTGGCAATCCAGAACGGTTTAGACAATTTAAAAATTCCTCTGGGTAATGGACTGTGTCTTCGATATTAGTTACAGTGTCGATCGATTTGTAATTTTTTATTTGGTCGGGGACTTTTAATAATCAAATTGTTTATTTCGTTCACCGTATCATTCCTAGGTGTCACTATTTCCGTAGAACACAACCAACGAACGTCCTTTTAGGGCAAATTTTCAATGTCAGGGTATATGTATTTGTTAAAATTTCTAAATTATGGACTATATGGCTAGAGACTCATCCAAAAGGATATCACGATTTCTGCTTAAATTTGGAGTGGCAAGCTGCTTAATAGGTCTCTTTGAGAACTTTTTTTAATGTGCCCTCAACGATTTTTAAGTATTCGAATGAGGTTGGACCGCGAACGTGATGTAGCAACATCCTAAGATAAAAACGCTCTGATTGAGAAGGATGTACTTCGTAAACTCTTCCTAAAGCATCTTTTTTATGCCTGGATAGCCAACTACGTCCACACCACACCTCCTTTTTGTGAATTTATTATTGGCCCATGTGTAGTATTGCGGTACTTCGTGTTATAGAAGTGTCTTTGCGAATTCATCTTCATTACAGAACTCAAAGAAAGCCAGCAAAGCAGTTTACATGGGTTTTGGGCCACTTGTTTAGTTGTTTCTGCGGTAAAATAAACCCTTTGGCTATTTTCTAAGTGGACAGCTAACGCAAGACTGTAAGGATGCCGCTCGTGTATCGGAAATTCGAATATTCGCCAGACAGCTTTGGATGTACCAGCCATTCACGTAGTTTCCATTTGGGTTTATGACGCTAAAAGTAGCTTGGTCTGATCCGTTATATATTTAAAAATGTATTTGATGGTTTGAACTGAGTGGCAGTACTCCACATTTATGTGAGCGTTAAACGTCCTACACAATAATGCAGAATAAGTGTTGGTTACGCGTCACTTCCCTCTCTGCGTGAGGGGGGGGTGCGACGTTTCCCCGGATTGGAGGGGCGTTTTGTTGCGCCGGATGCCCGTCTCGTAGACGCCGTACGGATGCCAGTGGGCCGCGATGTTAGTAGTGAGGGTGTCCGGGGGGTGCAATAATGCACGACCGCTTGAGGCGCCGGGTCTTCAATGAAAGTCGTATTCTTCAATATTGTTCGCAGGACGACCAAAGCTTTCTTCTTGTTGTTACTTGTACTCGTTGAATTGCACCGTGCCCCATACGGCCCCTCTTCGAGCTTAAGTAGTACGGAGAATGACCGTAAAGAGAGCCCCGCTCTATTTCGTGTTTTAATTTTAGTTTTCGCTTTGGTTGCCCTGTTAATCTCTCTATATTTCTGTCATTATATATCTTATGTACACATGTCATATATGAAAATGTTCCTTATTGTATTACCTATCCATTACATATTCACATATAATATATATCAAGTATATATTCTGTACATAAGCCAAAAACAATGCAATTTACGGGCGGCATGACCGTTTTCTGTTCGTAAAATTTCTATAACATTGTTTATTCTTACTCTATTGACTTATTCTATGCTTTTATCTATTCTATATTAGTTCTATTTTCGTATATGTTACACACAATACATAATCATTTATATACAACTTAATATATAACATGCAACTTGTAATGTAGCGTAGTTGCTAACATTTCTCTATAATTTTGTCTTTATCAATCTATTTTATCATAACACATAGTACATAACACGTAAACACAATAATATCACATAATAACCTAACAAGAGACACGAAAATAACTGTTCTGTCGCCAACAGTAAGGGACAATCCATCTATTATCTATATTGAACCTACTTCCTCTAATATTTAGCGTCACTGCTTAAACTCTTAGTAATTGGAATAATATCTCTTAATTCCTATAAAAAATAATAAATTAGGCATAATATTTAAAAAATAGAGATACAGAAAAACTTAATGTTTTCATAACATTTTCATGCAATCCACATGAGTTGAATTTCATAAAAACTATTTCTCATCGAGCACCAAGTTATGGTAAAAACCAGGATAGATATGTAAATTGTAACTTCACCATTTGGTTTTATTCCTGGCAGAGAGATCAGTATTTATAGATTACAAATCTAATTCAATCGAACAATCAATCAATATGAGTGCACTCACTGTCCTCCATTTTCGGCGTCACGACTACGATAAACTGGATATCCGTTCTTTCCGGTTTGGGTATCGTTGACGAAACGCCGAGGGTTCTTTTTTGGACAGATACCGTTTTTCATACATGGTGCTGTTAAATTATGCTCTCCGCATGGTCCGTGCACTATATTTTTTGTTACGATACCGTACAATATCGGATCGGTTTGTCAATTAAATTTTAAAATAAAAAGACACTTATTGTGGCATAACTATAATAGTAAGAGATATACTATCGCGACAATTTTGTAAATAATGATGTGCAGTCTTTGCAGTCGTAGTACATTATTTTATTCTATCATCAATAGTTTTCGCAGCGCACGCGATGTAAAGAATATTTTAGGCAATTTTTTTACACCTTGGGTTACATTATTGGAGTTTTAGTAAGGATCCCTAATTTTTTTGAAAATTTAATATAGCCTATATCACTCTGGGATAGTGTAGCTTTCCAACAGTGAAAGAATTTTTCAAACCGGTTCTGTAGTTTCGGAGCCTATTTAATGCAAACAAACAATCAAATCTTTCCTCTTTATAATATTAGTATAGATGTTATGCAATTTGAGTGTTGAATTTTATCTAAGAAGCCTATAGGCTATATAACATCACGCTATGACCAATAGTAACAATAGTGTGACGGAATTGTTTCTCTTAAAAAGTTCCAAAAAAAAGTCCAGGATAGTATATGTCTATCTTTTAAGATTGACTCAATATAACATTTTTTATAGTAATAAAATTTGTTCTAAAATAATGCATCATTTGCGAAAGTATTTTTATAAACATGGTTTTAATCCTTATCGAAATAAATACGTTAATCATCACAAGTATTTATTTTTTTAAATTTGCTTTTTTCAATCAATTGATTTTAATACATATCTTCTCTCTCTCTCTCTCTTTTATATGACGTAAACGAAGTTACGCGTGTCGGCTAGTACTTAATAAGAATAAAGTTGCACATTTAAATATGTATTGTAAATAAAATAAAAATAATTAATTTCTGAAATGAACTCAATTTCCAATAAATAAAAATTACATAGGTAATCGTAATCGTAAACTACGTAACTAACACCGTCATAATTTAATACATCAATCACTCATTGATTTACATATGATATTTCTTTCGAAGTGATACGTGTGCGGCCAGTAACTAACTATTTAATTTATGTTACCGCTGTTGCACGTGCACAAGTTGCATTGACGCTTGCTTATACACGGCTTACTGTGGACATAACTGCTCATGCGCTAAAAATCCTATATAAAGCTCCCTAGTGCTTGTTCATGTTACAGTTCGCAACACGACTCGGTGAAGTGAGCCATACGCTATCTTTCAAAAGAACACTTACGAAGAAAAAAAAGTTATCATTAATTACATTTCCGTTTAAACCTAACTGGTTTCGATACCTGGAAACAGTTAAATAGACGACCATATGAAAAATAATCTACGAATCAACTTAGTGACGAGTGAGCAGTTCTTGGGAAATTTACCTATTAACACTGTGGAGCAACAGCCGAGATCGAAAACAAATCCTCGACAGGAATCTACGAAGCCCAAAATAGTGATTTTCCCACCAGTAGAAGACATGACAGAAACGACTACAACGCCGAGTGCAAACCACCTCTTGAAAACCATACGCAATAGAATCGCGCGACGAGACAATGACTCCAATTCAATGGCCAGTTCGAGCTGCAGTGAAAGTGTATCTGGAGACACAGGTAATACGGACGACCGATCTTCGTGCTCTGTAAGTGAGACTGTCAGTGACGAATGTATTCGCCATCGTCGTCACCGTTCAACAATGTCTCTGCGACGTGTTTTTCAAAGCTTAAGCCTGACGACTCGCTCCCAATCTTCCACACCAACTGACCGACCTCGCCAACCAAAAAAGCAAAAGCAACCTAAATGCATCTTACGGTCGCCGGTCACTTATACATACGTCAGGGGACTTTCAGGTTTACCTACACAACGGGTACCACGTTACGCTGTTTGCTGTAATTCTATGGGTCTCAATCGATAAAAAAAAAACCTTTCAAAAAAGGGCCGTTTTCATTTCAGTACGAGTACAAACGGAGAGAAAGACTGGATAAGATATATTATTGGAATAAAGAGTACTAGAGAACTTCTCTCTACTACTACTAATAAGTACTTACTTATCATATCAGTAGAATATTGGCCAGTTCAAGTAGCCGATGTAACTATGTCTTCAAAAGGACCAAGGTAGAGGCGATGTCACATGTCGGGAAAGCTGTCATGTTTCGGAGCGTCCATATCGAGCACTTCGTGATACGTTGTAGCTCGTTTAGTTCAATTTAAGGGACAATATATAAGACTGTGAACATATTGAAGTAAACTATCCGTTTGTCGAGTATCATTAATCTCAGTATGATGGAACGTTAATGTATTATAATTATAATTGTTTGGATTTGAAATCTAAAATATTAATATGTTACTCAATAATTCATTACTTGTCTATGTAATTTCCGTTCTCGATCGCCTTTGAATGCAAGTTTTATATTTAATAAATTGTTTAAAATGTATTCATTGAAATACCACAAAAATTTCTATATCTATTGTTATTATACGGTATTGTATTTATAAAAAATTTAATTAAGCATAGTGCCTTTATATATTTTTAAACTAAGTAAAAATATGATTTGTAATGTATACTATTAATATAAGAACTATGTACCTTGAATCACGTTTAATAACTGCAGAATATAATGTACTTTACATAAAGTAAATTAAATTATCATCTCTGGGAAACGTTTCGAATTTGATATACTTATAGTTAAAATTTTCCTTTGATAATAATAAGACACCTAATTAAACAATTTTATTGTTTAAAACAGTTACTTTAAATATATTAAATTAACTAGTTATAAATAAGTACGTAGTTATTACTTTCGAATAAGAATCAATTTCGTTTTCAATAAAATATATGTAATAAATTAAAAATATATTTATTTCCTTCGATGACAACCTGCTTAATAAATAAACAGCTACATTTTCAAATCACACTGCAATAAAGTTAAATGTATGTTTCCCCAATCACTTTGTTTCAAAATTTCTAATTATTACTTACACCACTGATCCTCACATTTTTTTTCAATAATATATAATGCATACAGTCTGATATATGACTTCATTTCAGATTTTTTTCTATATATTCGACAATATGCACGATTTATTTAAAACACTTCATTAAATACGCTTCGTTTTTTATCTTGAAAACTTAATCAAATTCAAAAATATATAACTAATTTTTTTTACCACCCAAAAAGCGTTGTAAGCTTTATTTCTGTTGGTTCTGTTGTTTCAAAGTCGTGGATAATTATTATAATATTGTAATATAAACAGTCGCCGTAGTTTGTGGACTGTACCATACTTACCACCAGGTGCCGCAAAGACATTTACCCGAGCTAGTAAAAAAAAATAACGCTATATATAACAAGCCACATTTTTTTTTAAATTAACTTATATAAAAAGTATTTCAGTGACAGATGAAATCAAATGTAATTCTATTGTCTTAAACTCTCTCCTTCTATTAGTAATTTTGCTATTAGTGAAGAGCCGTAAAAAATCCCGTTTTTGTTGCTTAAGTATAAATATACTTTTCAATCAATCGTGGGTAAAACTCATGTTTCTAATATAATAGTAACATAAATAGCATTTTGATGTTATTCTAGAGTGTCTACACATATAAAGCATGATTCAATACAATATTTTAATAAGAATCAAATTAAATTCAATCAAAACTAATTAATACGTGGACATAATTTCGCACACGGTCATTTAATTCCAAGATAAACAAAGTACCTATCGGTAACATTATAATATATTTATTTAAACATTTAACACACAGATATACAACTGATAATTATGCATATCACACAAAAGTAAATCATGAGCGGCGATCGAACCCGCGCGCTCGCGGATCAATAGTAAGATTTACTACCACTGCGCCACGAGGCCTGTCAATTCATTATAATATGTTTAGTGCTCGCCTAATGCAGTCAAGCTTTTAGCCTAGTTCATCCAATCCAATCAAATTTGGGTTGGCAAAAAACTTGATAAAGAAATCACTATATTGTTAATAATGAGACATTTATAAATGCCTTTTTGTAATATTATCTATGTTTACTTATTTGAAACAAATTAAGAAAATATGAATTATTGTTATATAATTTATTGATAATAATAGTAATAAAACCATACAAAAAGCCTCAATATTAAATATTTGCAGAATAGTGAGAAAATTCCTGTAGCTAGAGGGAAACGAAATGGCTTACAACCAAAATAAAACACCTTCTACAACCACACTGTGAATTACTAGGATTAGCCCGTAATTACAGCTTATACCAGCTTTTTCAAAAGGCTGAGAATTTTTTTATAAAAAAATACAGTAATTATTATTAGGTACTTAATATTCATAGCATCATGTGATGGGAACAACATTGATAGTGTTCCGAAATTAAATCAGCGTAAGTTTTAATGAAAGAAAAGATCACGATGAAACCATAGCATGATCGTAGAGAAGGTAAGTAGCAGGAGGTAAGATAAAATTAAAGATACATGGAGATATTCTAAAAAGAAGTGAATGCGAGAAATACCTTGGACTCAAACTAGATAACAAATTGACTTGGCGAAATTATATTGAACACATAAAGGCTAACTGAGTTCTCTTACTTGTTGTCTACGTGAATATGGCAGACGTGTTCCTATACAAACCCAATACACAATCTACAATGCCATTATAAAATCACATTTAGATTATTTAATTGAAGTATGGAGATGTGCTCCTAAATCTACACTAAAAGAACTACAAATCATGCTAAATAAGGCAATAAAATAACTATTTAATTATGATAATTTGACGTCTAGTGAAAAGATATACAATGAGACGAATATTATGACTATAAAGCAAATCTACGTCTATAAGAAATGCATTTTAATAAAAAACATCCTAAATAAAAATCTTCATTCACATATAAGCTTTGAAAAAAGTACATCAAAACATTATTTAAGAAACACAAACAAACTAATAGTAACTATACCAAGAACAACAAAGTATGGTATTCAAAACATAAAATTTGAGGGAGCTAAACTATTTAATAAATTACCTAAGGAACTGAGAGAAACAGAATCGCTTAACATATTTAAAGGAAGGTTAAAAATATATTTAAAGGGCAAATATTTGTTTTAAGTTATAAGGATTCTATATTATTGTGTTGTGTTTTGTATTTTTATTTTTATGATTTTTATATACTGCTTTTCTTCTTTTATATTTTTTACTTTATTTACGTTATTGGTGTTAATATTTGGCAATTAATGTATAAAAATTTATTTTCGGTTTTTGAACTCACTGGATATTTTCAATATTCGTAAATTGTAATAAACATTTGTGTTATTTTCATTATGTGAACTATGTTCTTTTGAGTAATGAATTTCTTTAAACCTAAGAAGGCGTAGGTAAAAATCTATCGCCAGGCAACTTTCGGAATATCTCGGCAGTCTCGTAGTCTCGTTGTCTTGTCAGGTATCTCGTTATCAGGTAGCATCGTAGTGAAACGCTAAGCATATAACTCAATAAAAAAACTAACTAGTTATTGCAACTTTATTTAAATCGTGTTTCCACCCAACGTGACCGTAATTGATATTCTCAAATTGACTTACACAGACGTCATTTTTATTTCATGTCTCGTAGTTTCTTTATGATATTTCTTTTATAGCCGATCACGTTGTAGGACGGTCCGTACAAATCAATTATGAAACTAAATGAAAACCATTTTCTAATATTGCCGTGAAAATAAACACGATACTTTAGTTCTATTTTTAATCTATATTTCTATCGAATCATATCATCCGATAGGAACTGTCACGTTACGACAATTAAAATTTGGAAGAAGATATGCCTAGAAGGAAAGATGAAATGAAATGAAATTAGACATTTCGAGGACAATCTAACAATATTTCATATATAGATTTTAAATATACTATAATTATTAAGTTGATAATAACACTACCTAAATCAATTAAAAAAAAAATACAGTACCGTAGATTAATCTCCTAATAATAAGTCCTCATTAAGCTTTCAAATGCCCACAATATACTGTCCAAAATAGATAGGTATTCCAGTACAGGCAACTCCGCGTCGAGACCACGAACCAGGTTCTCATGGTCTTGGTTGAACGGTTCAATGTAAACTCGTACCAAGAATCGTATCCTCCAGGAGTCGGCTCAGTGCAGACCCGTACCAGAAACACCGCTCAAGCAGACGGCGCAGCACCTAAAATCTCGCCCATCGAGATTTTCTCATATGAAATAGATATTTGTAAAATTATTACAAAATAACGTTATATCGTTTCTCCGGTTGTTTTAGATCAAACTTTGATACTTTATATATTTGATATTTCACTTATACCATTCATAATTAAATTTAATATTTTCAATAATTATTTTATATAATTTATTGAATTTATAGTATACAAATCGAGTTTTTCCCAACGTGCCTTTCAATGATTTTTAATTTTTTTTTTGTCAATACAATTTTTATATTTGAAATTCAATCTCTTCCAAAATTTCTTTCTTTACAGTGATCGGAAAATAGGTGGTAAATGGTATATATAAAACCTACTTTTTTATTAACATAATATTTTTATTAAAAAAGTACATGAACCTTACCCGATGTCCTTGAAATAACGGATACATAAAAATATAAAATAATACTAGAACTACCGATGTTAGTTGGTGATGATGATTGATGATGTTGTTGTAGTATATGATGTAGACTACTCAAAACTGTTCAAGGCACCCTTCTGTTCAGAGCAAGGTTGCAACATACATACTCGGTATAGAAATTTCTATTAAAAACTAATCTCTTTCAACAAGTTTTGAAGCATTTTGCTAAAATCTTTAAATAATGGCAGTTGAAACTGTTGTCGGGGTTGTACTGTCTACGTCACCAATCTGTTCTGGGTTAGTAGGTCACATTAAAGGACTGCAGCGGTACTGTTAGAGGAGGTAGGAGCTAAAAATTTTAAAGAGTGACGTCATATGGCGAGCCTTGGTTCCCTCTCTTCCCGCGTTTGTATCATGAATGAATACTGCATTACTGGTGCTACAAAAGTCGATTGCATTCAATTCTAGTTTTAATCGTGAATGTCCGTATTGTCATTTGTAGGATTTAATTATCTCCCTTTATTGCCTAATATCTGAGCGAACGCACTATACTATAATAAAAAAAAAATCTAGGTACACTGGGAATGTAAAACACTATCTAAATACAAAATTTCAACCAAATTGTTTAAGCCATTTCTGAGAATTCGTCTCGAAATCATCTCGATTGAGATGATTTGTCTACATAAAGTTGTGAAATCTCATAAACAGCCAAGTCTAGGAGGTGGATATAAAAAAAACGAGTAACTTTGGCTAAAATGTGGCCTATCCATTACTCGTTGAATTCCACTATTTAGATTCTTCTGTGTCTAATTATATGCCTAAAGTATTTTAATTAATGACAAGACAAAAAGGTTAATTTATATTCTTAATACTTGTCGTGGAAATTTGTATGACTTGTGCCGTTGAAAATATTGTAGGACTCACGTACTTCTATTTTCTTGAGCTTGAGTTTATAGCAACATCAACAAAGGTCTAGCTAGCATTTTGATTGAATTTATTGCTCAAGTGTTTGTTCTTTGGCCCTGATCAGACGAACTCGCGTCAACACGCGTTTATACAATGCACGCTTAGGCTTTCTGTTATTAAAACTAACCGTTCATAAGAAAGTTACCACTGCGCTTAAAAAACAATATAATCTGAACAGGGGCTTCGTGTTCCACAGAATTCATTTTCAATAAAGCGGCATTTTTTCAATATTTTTTACAGTTCGGCGGGGCTCTTAGAGTTCGACATCAAGTACTCTGAATCTTAAATTTTTATAAATAATTAGGAAACTCTCATCAGATTGAATAACTTTTACTAAGGCGGCATTTTGATAGCTCTTATGGTTTGGCGGGGCTCTTAAGAGTTCTAGAACAGGTACTCTAGACTTTCAATTTTTATGTGCCATCAGAAAACGCTCATCAGATTATTAAATATTTTATACTAAGGTGGCATTTCGATAGTTCTTATAGTTTAACGGGGCTCGTGAGGTAACAGTCTAATAAGATTTTCAATTGAATGTCACGTATAAGTTAATTAAATTGTTTGAAACGTTTGAACGGAAGTATTGCCCGTGACTTTTAAGCCAACGGCAAAGTTTAATTTAGTACAAGCATGGCTTCTCTTTGACGCACGAAATCAGAGGACACGCTACCTAAAAGTGTGAAAAATAGATTTTTTTTAATGTTTAAAAGTAAAAGTTTTTGACATTCAATGTGATGGTTATTTTAAGAATTTCGCCATTAAGGCATGTTGCAATATTATTATATTACTAGCTGATACCCGCGACTTCGTAAACCGTTATTTCTTAAAATATAAAAACTTTTTTTATAATATCATGGCAAATTGACTGTATTGTACCTGATGGTAAGCACAGTACAATCATAACACAACGGCGGCCACCGAGAGATCGTAATCCATCGACGGTAGCCGCTTTTATGCCGGTCTGCATTCATTTAACTGGATATGCATAGGCTGATCACGAAGCACAATGAAATGATATCCTGACTCAGAGTTTACTAAGTGAAAATAGCATAGTCTCACAAATGGCGAATAAAGTATTTGCTTTTGAGGAAATGCTGGACTATATTGACATCTCCGAAGAAAACTGTTCTACAATTTAAAATGATATAACTGCACTACATAATGGACGAATTTTAAAAAAGGTTCTAATATTAAAGAAAAATGTTAAAATATATGCGATGAATCTGTTCATAGTTGTTTAATTCAATTTGTAACCATCGCCATACCCTAAGCAATCATTACCTAATTATTATTTTAATGTGGCCCACAACCACACTGCTAACACGTGTTTGTAGCCTTTGTGAAAAATTGGCCACGAATGTCTTAGAAATGAGGTGAGCGTTTCTTAATGATCTCTCCTAAACTTAATTAGATACTGCAACCTACATCTATGAAGGTAATATAGCCAACCCAAGCATTCTGTACTATATTCGTAAGATTTTGATCAGGGTTTTTGCGTAAGTTCATTATTGCAAACGTTAAATCAATTCCTCTGAATGTTTACTTAAAAGTATTAATTCCTTGTAGAGATTTTTTATTTCAATATAATTCACAATTATGTCTAGCGAGTCCTTAGAGTAGTGATTCCCCATGCATGCAAGGGGTTCATGTTAGTAAAAAAAGTGAGCTCCATGAGATGAAGGTGGACATCTTTTCTATACAATACAAGCCAAGTTCAAGCTAACAGAATGGCGAGCGGTACCGTGTGCAATATTACTCGAACCATTTGGAGTCACTTTTGATCCCTTCATAACTCAAAAACTATTTTACATATACATGTCAAATTTGGCTCTTATATTGAGATTTGCGAGTTACATATGTGCTCCAAATTTCGTAAACACACCTCAAACAGTTATTTAAGATATTAACGTCCGAAAATTGTCATTTTTATCACTGACTGACACCAAAACTCTAAGAAAGTTCAAATTGGACATCCAGATAGGTAGTTAGGTGAATACAAATGAATAAATCAGAAAGTAGTCAATTTTTATCATTTTATTATAATTTTTCATTTAATTGATGACAAGGTTTTCTTACCACAACGTATACTACCATGAGGACGACAAGCGCTGTCCGCGTCTGTTTACCCCGTGACTAACAGTTGTTCTCAAACTTTTACACATTCGACAAAGTACATTGATTTCATACTGAGTAATAAAATTTTAACCTTATACCATACGTAGTAATACCTAACCATTTATAAAATAACGAGTATTAATACCAAAACTTTTGTTGATGTTTAAACCCCTTAATTTAATGACTTCATACCAGTAAAAAGTATGACAGTAATATCATTTGTAAATTCTTATAATAATTTGAAAATTTCGAATTATTTGTAAGTTTATACGCTTTATGTGAATATACATCCATACAGTACTTTTGACCATTAAATAAGATTAAATATTTTTAAGCATGTTTAAAAAGTGTTAAGATAATAAGTTCAAATCGATTATTCTGAATCGAGAATCGAATAGTCAAAACTTAAATCCAATCATTCATTCGATTATAATTATGTTCGCACACTCGTAGGTGTAACATTACTTTGTAAGAAAGAAAAAAGAGTTTTAATTTTGAATGCCAAGGAACCATTCCATTTTAGAAAGAATTAATTATTATAAAAAGTGAGTAAGTCAATTAAAGTTTAGAACCACTGTAACCTCGAGCACGTTTTATGGAAACAGGCTGGTCACGTTTAGATTCACATTTTCCTTTAAGCTTTGATAACAAAGTAATACAAATATTGACGCACTGTTTTTAAATGAAAATGAATTTCTTTATTTCAACCTACACAAATAATAATTTTTGTAGGTACGTATTAACAGTTATTATTATTAAATAACTAGCTGTACCCGCGATTTCATTCGCCTGGATATTGAAAACAACAGTCTTTAGTATCTTATGTTTTAATCCAGAGTATAAACTATCAGTAAGCCACATTTGATCCAAATCTGTTCGGCCGTTTTTGCGTGAATGCGTAACAAACATCCAAACACACAAACTTTCACATATTTTATTTTTTATTAATTAGTATTATATATTATAAAATATATAAACATTATATATTATAATAGAATACTTTTATTAATTAGTACAGAATAGCAGGAAAGAGTTTTATTTTATTTAAGTTCCGGTGTTATTCTTATTGGTTATCCATGTATATGCATACATTGTAATTTAGAATGTAAACCTTAATAAATACAATGGCGTCCTCTCGATACTTAAACCCAGATGGGTACGGTAGCTGCTTGCCTACCATCAGGTGGCTTGTTTGCCACTTTCGTTGCAAAAAATAATAATTTCTAAGCAGTATTTGTCTATCCGATCTAAACCGGATACCTCACACCATACCACTGTAGAACTAATTTGAGACTTTGTGGTTTTAAAAGCAAGTTTCTAACAAATCAAATCTTACTGGATATGTCATTATAATTATTGACTATTATAAAATGTGTTAAAACGAAGACAAACAACAAATAACCAAAAAACTTATCGAGATGTTCGTTCCAGTTTAAAAATTACGGCCCCACACACAGACTGTCAAAAAATGTCTGTAAATTTAATTTTAATTTTTTTTTGTAATAATACTTCGTCTAATAAATAAACGCACTTAAGAGATAACAATAATCTTGCAAATTACTCGATAATGTAGAAATGATTTAGCTGATAACTTTTTAAAGATACTTCACATACATATATATATACTTCACATATCTTTACTTTTATTTACCTACTCTCATCGTGGAATTTTAAGATAATTAAAATGGCTTTTGCTTTTTTAAGTATCTCGTCTAGGTAAGTTAATCCATACTAATATTATAAATGCGAAATTGACTCTGTCTGTCGTCTTATAATGAAATCTGTAGTCCTGTCTCTACTTTTAATACTCGTCGTTAATAATTGTAAAAAAAAATATTTTTCAAAAACTTAAAATTTCTTGAATTCTTAACCGATTTTGATGAAATTATGTATACGGGAAGTCTAACTATTTACATAATTAATGGGCTATAGGAATTGTGAATATTATTTCTAGAATTTAAAAATAAAATAATTAAAATGTTTATTTTTTTTCAATTCTCAACGAATTCTGATCAAATTTTGTAGACGGAAAACATACATCATACTATAATTGAGAGCCTATAAGAATTGTTAATAATGCATTAGAAATTATACATTAAAATAATAGTTTTCAACCAATTTTGATGAAAATTGTACACGGGAAATACATGCCACTCCTCAATTGATACGGCATATGAATTGTCAACAATATGAGTAAAAATAAAGGGATTGAAATAATTATTGCGTAGTAACAAACACGTGCGGAGCGGCCACAGTGGGCTGAAATCGGAGCCTCCCTTTCATAGGATTTTAGAAAAATTAAATATGTTATTTCATAGTTTTAAGTATACAGTTTTGTCAAAACAGTCATATCATTGTATAATTTAGCAATTTCAAGCTTTATTTTTACCTTCTACGCCATATAATATGGACTTGTAAATTTCAAATGTATGAAAATAAACTTGCCTTTCTTCATAACTTTTTTTGTTTTCAATTATAAAGCTGAAACTTATACGAATCGTTACCGAGGTGGTAACGAACCCTTAGGCCCTTTGACATTGAGCCCAGGCATCCCCGTTCAAAAGATATGAATTAATGAAAAATGCATAATTAGGCACCATATTCTTTGAAATTGAATTTACTACCAGTAGACATATTGTCAATTTTAGTACCTAGTATAGATATTGATAAAATAAGAGTTATTTAAAATCATGCCAACGCCTAATTTACTCATTACCTACCATCAAAAATTCTTTTTGAAACTTCAATAAATCTATTTTTATTTATTAATTAAGTCGTACATTACCTATAAATTTTAAGTACCTTATTTATTAAGCCATAAACTACTACTTTTGTTCATTGTTTTTGTTTCACATTTTTAGCAAAATATTTTGGTTTTGCTAATTAAGGCAATTAGTTTATTTGTTTTGCTGTTCATTGTTATTGTTGTTTTTGTAGTAGTTGTTGTTGTATAGATTAGTTCTAGAGATCGATTATGATTCTAAATGAAAGTGGTATAAATACCATGAGCAATTATATTTCATTTTTGAAGCTTAAACCTGTTAAGCTCTACGATAATCCGATTCCGTATGTAAGAGAGACCAAATATCTAGGGGTAACCCTAGATAGTAGGCTCTCTTTTAGACCCCACATCCGTAAGGTTAGGAACAGGGCCGCGTGGGTCCTGGGCCGGTTGCATCCTCTGTTGTGTTCGGTGAGTAAAATGTCCACGCGACATAAGCTCACGCTCTACAAGACGTGTATTCGACCAATTTTGACATACAGTTGCGCCGTGTTCGCACATATGTCCGAGTCGAGTTTCAAACGGTTACAATCGATACAGAATAGGTTCCTCTATCGTCTCACCGGGGCCCCGTGGTATGTTCGAAGCGTAGATCTCCATAGAGATATGGAGCTTCCTTCGATACATGCCTACGTTAAACAGCTCTCCCGTTCGTATTTCGACACCGCGTCGAACCACGCGAATCCGTTAATAAAAACAGCCGCCACTTATGTTCCGGCACCCACGGACATCCGGTGCAAACCCCGGCCGCGCAATATTTTTATTGATCCCGACGATCACATCGAAAATTCGAATAAATATTACACATCCGTCTCTCCAAACAGAGCGTGCCAGCGCCCACGCCCGCGTAACCACCGTTCTCTCCGCAGAGGGCGGGCGGTCAATTTCGCTCCAGCACACCCGTCACGTCCACCCTCTCTAGCGGTAACCCAAGCCTAGGTCCGTTCCTCGGTGTGAAACCCTTGGGTCAGGCAACCGCCCGCGCGATACAAGTGACACTGTACGTGCATCACTTAGCTATCTACATACAACACTACACACGTATGAACATACACACGTGCACACCACACAGGTACATAGGTTCTGTGAGGGACCTTTTTTTTTCTTTTTTACGCTAGTTAGTTAGCGCTAGTTAGTGTAGAAACATTCCGATTATTGAATACACATACGCACGGTTCCTTCCTTCCTCCCAGGAGGAAGGGAACGTGCCTATGTGTATATTTAGTTAGCTCGAATCGTAGGTGTAGGGATTCGAATAGATCGCGACCTATTTGCGAACGCGACGACCGCCCGAGCCGAGGTCCGGCCACTTTGGCACCCTCGTGCGAGTCGTCCACAAAACTTTCGCGGCTGAGTGCCCTCTGCGCTCGCCCCCAAGTCCGGTGAAGCTGTAAAAGCCACAGCGGCTTTAGGGCCCCTAAGGCTAACAGTGTAGTCAGTAAAAAAAAAAAAAAAAAAAATAATAATAATAATAATATTTCATTTCATAAATCATCAAGACTCCGTACCCTAAAGTTACTCAGCGTTAATTTTAATTTGTTCAATATGGAAAGACTGGTGTCAAATATCGACATTTTTGTGTTCATGAAGCAAAATTCTTTTGATGCAGATAAATTATTACAAAGATTGATTATTATCGGAACTATATGTATATCATAATTTATAATATCATAATTATGTTATAAAATATTTTTATATATTTGGAATTTACATATACATCTTCTATTTAGAGGTACTGTTGAAATCGATAAGTTAAAATGAATATAAGATCTCATGTTATTCACACTGCTTTCATTTAGAATCCTAATCTAGCCCCAGAAATAACTGTTTAATCTTTTATGACAAACATCAATATCAACGAAACTAATTGCCCTAAATAGCAAAATCAAGACATTTTGGTACAAATGTGGAACAAAAATAATCAAGAATAGTAGCAGGAAATATTTAATTGGTGTTAATTTAAGTTTATAGTGCAAATTTATAGGTAATTTACAACTTTTAATAAAGAAAAATTGCTATATTGAAATTTTAAAACCAATTATGAATCGTATTTTTGAAAACGAAGCGGTAGGGTAAATCAGGGGTAACTTTATTAATCGATACCTGTAGCATTCAGGTCGAAAATAAACCTACAGATTGATGATTTCACCTCAATACAATGTCTTCAAAGTATGAAATTTTTATCAACAAATATCTGTTGAACGGGGACGCCCGGGGTCAAGGTGAAAGGTCCTAAGGGTTCATTACCGCCCCGGTAACGATATGTATAAGTTTCAGCTTTACAACTCAAAACACAAAAAAGTTATGACGAAAAGAATATCCATTTTCATACATTTGAAATTTACAAGTCCATATTATATGGTGTAGAAGTTAAAAATAAAGCTAGAAATTGCTAAATTATACAATGATATGACTGTTTTGACAAAACTGTATACTTAAAACTATGAAATAACATATTTAATTTTTCTAAAATCCTATGAATGGGAGGCTCCGATTTCAGCCCACTATGGCGGTCACACCACTAGTGTTAAATATAAGTAGTAAAATTTCATGGTCTCATAAATACAATGTTTATTCGACAGGTTTTATCCTAATGATACACCCTATAAATTGGTGCAATAAAATAGCGAATATCAGTTTTTTGCATTTTTTAGTTGGTTTGATTTCCGGTGCATGTAGCTTTTTAAAAAAATACTGTGAATACAGCTAGGTATTTTTGTTTTAAAAACAAAAGAATGTTTCCCTAATGTAAAATTTGCTTCCATCAATATTTAATGTACTTGCCCGCATGTCCCATTCGTTTTTCTATCCTGTTTATAGATTAATATTAATAATATTAATATCCTCTAAATATTACGTGATAAATTACAATACAATTTAATTATTAAAATTATTTTATTGGCGATTTGGATGAAAGACAATAAAAACAAATTCAGAGAAAGGTTAAATAAAGGTGGAACCGCATTAGATCGACGCTGCATGGTGCGGCGGCGCGGCGCGACGCAGCTCGGCGCGGCTCGGCCCGGCACGACTACACACACGCGTAGTACAATGACACTTATTTTAATATTCCGCTGTCTGTCGCACTTGCACTTTCGTTAAGTCCGAAACTTCCCTTTGCGTCGTTTAATCTCCATCACAAAGGTACGTTAAGAACCTTTGATTAAAATAAATCCTCCATATTTATTGAAGTAAAACCTCTTTAAGCGTAACTTGAGAGAACTCGAATCTTTTTTTGGACGAAACCATTCAGTCAAATCAGCGACAGTTTAGTCACATTAACTTATTTTTAATCCTTGGTATTATACACCTAATATACCTACTTCATGTTTCAACCTAATAATTAATATAATAGGTCTTTACCTATGAAATTGCCGTCCTGCATTACTGGCCATTTCAAATCAAAATAATTTTTGTTTGGCTAAGAATTGTAATTTCAAATTAATTTTATTTTAAAAACATGGAATTCTTTTTCCAAAAGTAGTCATTTGTTTATTGATTAGTGATACATTTTCATCGCATTTCAATCTTTTTTGTTATCATGGATACGTTAAAAATTCGAGTAATTATGAAATATGAGTATCGTCGTGGCAGCAACGCGGCACAAGCGGCACGCAACATCAACGACGTTTACGGAGCTAACACTACAAACTAACGCACCACCTGTTATTGGTTTGCTCGCTTCCGTTCTGGGAATTTCGACCTGGAAAATGAACCTCACAGTCGTCCGAAGACTTTGTTCGACAATGACGAATTAAAGGCGATTGTGGAAGCTGATGATACACAATCTACGGCTGAATTAACAGCAGCTTTCGACGTTAGCGTCAAAACTATATTGGTCCATTTGCGTCAAATTGGTAAGGTAAAAAAGCTTGACAAATGGGTGCCCACGAACTCAATGATCGGCAGCGCGAAGTACGCGTCGAGACGTGCCTTGCACTGCTCAACAGACACACAAATGAAGGAATTTTGAACCGCATTGTTACCTGCGATGAAAAATGGATTCTGTTTGATAACCGCAAACGCTCAGCAAGTTGCTTGGATCCTGATTCAGCACCTAAACTATGCTAACTAATGAAAACTTAACCCTAGAAAAGTGATGGTCTCTGATTCATCACAGCTTCTTACCAAACGGGGTGAGCATTACTGCAGATGTGTACTGTGAACAACTTAACACAATGATGGAGAAGTTGGCACATCTCCAACCAGCATTGGTCAATCGCTCGTCTCCACTGCTCCTGCACAACAACGCGCGACCTCATACTGCACAGCAGACGGTCTCCAAGTTGCAAGAACTGGGGTTGGAAGTTCTCCTTCATCCACCCTACTCACCAGACCTTGCGCTTACAGACTACTACTTTTTCCTGAATTTGGATAACTCCTTGGCGGGAAAAAAATTTAATACCCGAGAGGCAGTACAAAATGCCTTTGAAGAATTTGTTGCCTCCCGTCCAGCTGTTTTCTTTAAGAAGGGCATCAATAAATTGCTACTGCGCTAGCAAAGATGCATTGATTGAATGGGTGATTACTTCGATTAATACAAATAAAAAATACATGGAAAAAATTCGTTTAAATTGTTTCATACAAAACGGAAATTTCATAGGTAAAGACCTAATATATCTTTGATTTATTAAAGCTTAGACCGTTAATATATCATTGAACAAAATATTAAGCTTCAATCCATCCTTGCTGTTTGAAGGTAAATCGCTCTATGAAAAGTAAAGTGAGATTAATAAACGCGTGAACGGCTTCACACCAACCTTGGATCCCAGTACAACTAGGGCTAGGTCAACAATGCAACCTTATATGGGCAAAATGTCCTTGTTCAGTCATCCGTTTCGCAGATGTATTAATTTGACCTAGATTTACTAGATTCCTTTTAATTACTGCAAACCTTGATTACTAATTAAATAAGTCTCAATTTTTACGATTATATAATTAGTTTTTTTGATATTAATTCACTACTATAATATTTAAATTACAATTATAAATAAAACAGGAACCAAGACGTTTACTAACGTTTAGTAATGCTGAATATTTACTTTAGTGATTACAGATTATGAAATTAGAGATGAAGAATTATCATTTTACATTGTCTGAACTCGATAAATTCAAAAACTACCGAACATATTTTCATGCGGTTTTCATCAATGGACGGAGTGATTCATGATAAAGGTTTAGGTGTATAATTTATTATAGTTCTGTGTAAATATAATATGGTGAAGATTGTTGAAAGTGTCGGAAAAAATTATGCCGACTGAGAGTTTAACTACTAGAGTCATATTCACCTGTGTCCCGAAAGTATCCGACCTGTACCTGTAACTTCGCATTGGCATCATATGTCATCCGGCTCATGGCATCTTTCGTAGTAGTCCCCTTTCGACTGAACAAGACGCTCCCTTCGGCGCTTCCACATCCTAATGTAGTTCTGGTAATCGGTTTTCAAAATGGCCATGAGTGCACGCGTCGCATTCGATTCATCCGTCTCTCTCTCTCTCTCGTCAAACTGGTGTCCTTTGAGCGACATTTTTTATTTTTGGGAATAGCTAAAAGTCGCAGGGGGTATGTCCGGGACTGTACGGAGGCGGACTGAGTTTTTTAATATTGTATTTCGCTAAAAACTTTTGCACGAGGTTGGATTAATGTGCTGGCGCTTACCATGATGGAAAATCAATTCGCCGCCCGCCCAAACGTGCGAACGTTTTTGAATCCCTTGTACCACCCTTTTATTTGAGTTTTGCTCATACAATCATCCTCAAAGGCTTCCCGCATCATTTTGACGATCTCTACACAACTCTTTCCGAGTTTGGAGCAAAACTTTATGCAAATTCGTTGTTGAAGTAAAACTTCTTTAGACGCGACTAAGGAGTAACTCAGATTTTTTTCTGACGGAAGTAACGTTTACGTAGTTTCCGGTATTCAAAAATAATAATTTGGATTGGTAGTAAGTATATATCATATACTCCACGCTTCTTGACTTATACGCCAGCTATTGGCAAATATAATAATCAATTAGGATTATTTATTTCGAATATTTTCAAACGGATCAATTGTGAATAGAAAAGTGAATAAAAATTAATAGTTTTACAAAATATATTTTCAATTGCAAAGTTTTTTTTAAATCTCTAAATATACTTGTTTATTGATTACTTTTGTAATAAATAAATTATTAATAAATTTTCTGACGATTGTGACATTCTATAATATTCAATAATAAAATTTAATCATTTCAATGTTATATGCCGTCAACGCCAAAGAAGTTTTACTTCAATCGCGCGTAAAGGTTACACGCACACACTTCCTTTTTTTCGATCTCCGTCATTTTCAACAATAGTAAAATCCGACAAACGCGAATTTGACAATGTACAAAAAGATACCCTGCGCCTTCGATCAATAATACACTCAAAACCCTGCGCTCAAAATAACAAATCTCGTTGGTAGCCATGTAGCCGATAACTTCGTGAAGAGTAACTTCGCTCATACTTCATAAAGGTCCTTCAGACGTTTTGGCGCGACATTATGGATGCAGGTAGGATACTTTTTACATTACAGGACACAATGACTGCTCATTGTAGAACCTCGAATTCACATCACACGCTACCACTAAGTCATAATTTCGATGAACAAAACTGTGTAATGAATCTATAGAATGTTGGTTGGGCATTTTCTAAATCCCACCTGGCTAGCTATCACCCTCATGATGAAAGTGTGTCGCCAAGCACCTACAAGTGTGTTCCGGCAGTTCCACTTGAGAGCCAGTTCCCCACTAGGCTTAGCGTGTTTTTGGTTCACATCGTCACTTAACATCAGGTGATATTGTAGACAAACAATAAACGTATTTAATGAATTAAAAATAAGATATAATTCTCACAGAAAATAAAAACCATTTTCACGCTAACGAGCCCGCAGGCACCATCTTATACGAAAATAAATACATTCAAAATGCTGATTAAAGATTTCAGTATTATGTATTTCAATAAACTGAAAATTTTCCATTACATATTTTTACTTTAGCCTCCAATGTTTCAAGTACGTTTGCCCCTCTCTGAATCTAAAGGGCATGACCCGCGATATCGGTGTCAAGGATATTTCTATAAATATTTCAAAATCTATGTGCATTTATTCGTGTAGTCTTCAATACAAATTCTTACAATAATGGTAATATAATAAGAGAAAGTGATTCAATACCCAGCTACTGATTATGAACAGGATAGATCCTGAAGCAAAAAAGCTCTATTAATTCAAAAAAGTGTTGATTATAACTTATTGACTCATTTTATTTGATTTTTAACTTTTTTAAAGGTTTTTTTTCACCATCTATTCACTTATAATAAGGTATTATATTTTATTGTTATAAAATAATGTTTAATGTTTTGTATTAACATCTTATCTATATTAGTGCCTTTTGCAGCACGTACGGCAATCAGACAAATTGTATGGTATACGGCAGAGTGTCCATTGGCGTACATCAAAATACGTAGCATTATTTACGAATCACAAATAATAGTGCATCTCCAAAAGGAATCTCCTAACTGTACGACATTTAAACTGACCCCCGAGATTATAGCGTAAAAAATCTTCAATTTATCATAAAGTATCAGCCGATGAAGATAGTTTAACAAATGTTTTAGATTGAAATGAGGGATAGGCGTAAACTATATTGTTTAATTGATGGTATATTAATGTTATTATGATTTAGGTAGAAAAACATACATGTACGGCAATTTTGGTTTCAAAAAGGCTATTTTTATTCCCGTGTACGGCAATCAATTGGACAGCCAGCAGCAACTCTGTACACTGTGCCCAACCATGCCAGTACAAATATTTTGTTTCTTCTCTTACGCTTTGCAATGTAAGTTCATTTTTTGCATATCTTGCATAAGGTATTATTGTAAAAATGAATAGGACAAATTTAAGTATGAAGTAAATGATTGTTCGCGACCGTTTAGGCTGCAAGGTATGAAGTTGAACCCCCTGCCGATGGCGAGCGGATTAATAGTAATAACCCTCCTTACCACAGATCTCTCTAGATATGCCACCAGCGTAATTTTGTTAGATTCCTGATGTCACACGCAATTCCCCTATGATAGATAACACCTACATGTACAATCTAAATACACAATCTTAACTCACACATCCCGTTTTGAGGCGCAAATATTGCACTGTATTTTTAATTGTGTAACCTACTTTCAATTATGTCTCCTATAGATTATGATTTAAAATGAAAGTGTAAAATGACCTCAAACAAGTCAGGGAGTATCGGCGCAGTTTTTATCATTACAATAATAATAATAATGATCTACTTTTGAATGGATTCGCGGAGGCTTGGTTATGACGTCACGGAGGCGTAGAGGTGACGTCAACGCCAGAAAATAGGTCGCACGGTCAAAGACCCTGGCCATTGCTGCAGTCAGAACGGAAATACGTCCTTGTCCTTTCTGACAAATAGTACTAACTCAAGTTTTTAATAAATTTCAGCCGCTTATATTTTAACTAGGTACCTCATTAGTTCATTAGCCTAGTAGATTCCCAGATCAAGCAAAGTGTCATTTGGTTTTTCTATGGAATTCACAGTAGCAGCTTGGAAATTGGCTTTATGCCCGATTAATGTCAATAAGCTTGCTTCCTATTACATGGGACCTAACACATACCCGACGAACTGTGATGAACATGATCCCGTTGCTGTAGAAATTTTGGGACTTCTGATCAAAAAACCGCAACCAATAGTTTTAGCAGTCCTCTCTTGATGTTAACCTTACAGATCCTAAAGAATTCTGAAGAGACCGAAACAGGTGAAAATCTGAAGGTGCAAGGTCACTAACACCTTCCAGCCAAACTCTCTTAATTTTTGCTGAGTGGCTAAGGATGTGTGTGGTCTAGCGTTATAGTGATGAAAGACCACACCCTTCCTGTTGATCAATTCAAGCCGCTTTCTCTCAACTGCTTCCTTTAATCTCTTCAGTTGTTGGCAGTAGAGATCCGAATCGATGGTTTTGCCGTGCGGTAAAAGCTCATAATGAACAATGCCCTTCCAGTCCCACCATGCACACAGCATCACCTTATTTCGAGTTAGCCCAGAGATCACGACTTTTTCGCTCGGTTTTATTACGTCTCAATAATGTATCGCAAATGAGTACACAGTTCATTAGGTTTCATTCAGTGAGCTGGTATGGTACCCAAATATCAAGCTTTTTTGTATAGCCAGCTCTCTTCAAATGGGTTAAAACGGTTTTGCAGTCAATTTCCAGTTCTTCATCTACATCGTAACAACTGATATGCCGATCTTTCTCCACTTTTTCAAAAATGGCGTCCATTTTATTCGTAACAGGGCGACCAGAGCGAGGTGCATCTTTAACAGGAAAATTTCCGGACTGAAAACGTTTCAACCAACTTTGTGCTACTCTTACTGACACTGCATTAGGTTTGCCTTTTTAAAATAATATTTTAAAATGTATCGAATTTCTTCTCCAGATTCACTCATTTTTACAGAAAACAAAACAAATGAAAAATAGCGGGAAACAACTTTTTTCATTTTTTTATTTTTAACGTAACCTTTTAAATGTTGGCAAAACCAGCCAGATACAAATAGTACAGCCAATGAAATTTTGTAATAAGTTTATACCTACGTTTTGCGAAATCACTTTTCCCGACCCAATAAGATGTAATTATCTTCTTTCTCCTTAAAATATAGGTACTACAAGTAACACCAAATGAAATAACATTATAAACTAGGGGAATATTTCGCACATTATAGAATATAAACAACTAGCTGTGCCCGTGGCTTCGCACACGTGGACTACAGAATGCCCGCGCGAATCTTGCTCTCCCGCTCCCGGCTATTTTAAAGACAAAAATGCTTATTGAGCGTGTTTCTTAGAAAATAGATGAATACTCTCCCAGACTTTTTTGTAGGTCTTTTTAATATCTACAATTGTTTACTACATTAATTTCCTATATATCTTATGGTTTACTCAGCGTAAGCCACTTAAGCACCCTAATTGATTCACCATTACCAGTTTTTTTTATTTGTGCGGAAGACTAATTCTTTTTGTATAATAAAAGTAGCCCAAGTTACTCCCTATAAATTCAGCTATCTACCAGTGAAAGTCCCGTCAAAATCGGTCCAACCGTTTTGGAGATTACTCGGAACAAACAGACAGACAGACAGACAAAAATTTTTAAAAATGGGTGTAAATGTAATATGCATTTAGTAAAAAGCTGTTATTTTGACATTACTAACAGACACTTCAATTTTATTAATTGTATAGATGTAGGTAAGTAAAAGCTAATTAAATAAATTGTTGATAGATATGTAGCGCCTTTTATATACATATTTTCATTAGCATCAACAGATGGCATTAGCGAAGATATTGCGTTGCCAGGAAAAAAACCTCTTTGAGAAATTACGTATGATATGTTACTGAGTTAGTGTCCGACTAAATTATCACCATTGTAACGTCCAGATTTATATCGTAAAATACCGACCTGCCACCACCTCACTACGTATACGACTGTACCGCACCCCGATCGGGTCGGGATGCCACTGACACTGTCGTAGGCGCTCGAGACGATATCAATACACTTCCTCGTAAAGTCAATACACTACAACCACCCAACACCAGGTGTAACACCTGTCATAGTAGCACGCTTAGACGTATCACGTTGCAGGTTCAACAGGGTCGTACCATGAAGCTGTGGAACCTTCTCCCGGCCATTGTGTCGGGTGTTCCTTACTTCTTACGACATCGGGTCCTTTAGGCGTAACGTGAAGAGATATTTCTGCAGGCCAGCATGAGAGCGGCGACAGCCAACAGTTTTTGAAACGAACAGTTGTTTTTTTTTGGACATCCAAATTATTTGTTTGATATTAAATTAAAACTTTTAAATCAAAACTGTTTCAGGCAACAAATTTGTTTTATCATGTTAGTTGTACTAACTCCTAAATTATTATTATTATTATATTAAGTGAGCAATTCTTGTATATAAAAGGCAAAAATATTTTTTCAAAAGTGACTCGTATTTGCAGAGATTAGAGAATTCAAAGAAGTGCAAACCAAACTCTTGAACTATTTAATAATAGTATAGGTTTTATTAGATATTGCGGTTGTCCGCTTTGATATCTACTACACCAACCTATACTCTTGTTTCATTGAAGATGAGAATTAGGTCAAAGCTTAGTTTTACAGGCCCGGGAGCGCCTCTACGATCGATGCGCCGCGGCGCCGGCATCAATGAGGAACAGCCCTGAACGACGTTCTTAAGTACATATTGTCACAAAGGCCTATAAATAGATATCAAGGTAATTTCCATGTTATCTTCGTTCGAAACAATTTGAGGTCATTCATTGTATTCAAATTGACATAATACTAGCTGACCCGCGCAACTTTGTCTGCATCATGTAAGAGAAAGACTCTCTCTAGACCAATAGAAGCGGAACATCAATGAAAAATATTGCAAAAACGGAGGAAATGTATTCCTTTTGAGAGCTTCCACTGCGTGCGCTACGTCGATATTTAAAGTTATGCAACAATCGTGTGTGACGGAATTGTTTCTCTTAAAAAGTTCTAAAAAAAGTTCGCGATAGCATATATCTATCTTTTAAGGTTTACTCAAAATAACCTTTATTATGGTAATAAAATTTGTTCTAAAATAATGAATTATTTGCGAAGGTGTTTTTATATACATGGTATTAATCCTCATCGAAATAAATACGTTATTCATCACAAGTATTTAATTTTTAACAAAAAAATTTTTTACATCATTTGATTTCAATGAATTGTAGGTGCCTACGACAATTGTTGTCTCTGCCTACGTACCACTCTCTCTACCCTCTATCTCTTATGTGACGCAGACGAAGTTGCGCGGGTGAGCTTGTCACTTATATGCTGATGATCTACAGGTTTATTACCAAGGGCCAGTCGTCGACTTGTATAATGCAGTAGACGTCATGAATTCAGAGCTTCATAACATATCACATTGGGCTTTCCTTTTTTATTTTATTTTCGAACTGACCTTCCTGTTACCCTGAGGGGCTCTAACCAAAATCAGACCAGCTGATGGCTTTTACAGCTTTACCGGGCTTGGGGGCGAGCACTTAATTTTTTCACTTAATAACAATTCTTAACATGGTTTCTTAAAAGGGAAAAGTACAAATACCCTACTTTCCAAATTCACAGACGCGTTAACAGTTATTTAGAGGATAAAAATTTTTTTGATTGCTGTTTTTTTTGGTTTCAAAAACGCATTTCATACCCTTGAAACAGACACTGAAGTAGTGCGGTGTGGGAGAACTTCTGAACCGATGGTTCCGCTATTACCTCACGTTGCGCTCCTACCGTGTCAAACTGAGCGGCTCATTCAATGATAGGACGGATGTGAGATGTCAGGCTCACAACTCAGTTAACTGCAATTGTAAACTTATCGAAAAGGTTAAGTGTATTACCTACCTTGATTTAAAAATACATTAATATTTTTCTTGGTCCCAACATATAGATTATTTATACAGTAAGCTAAGAATATTATTAGGTAAACTTTAACATCTTAGTTTTAAAGTGCCCATTAGTACGTTAAAATTGTTGTATATGTCTTTAGTGATTCTATATTTAGTTATGCACTGGACAGCTATGGTTTAACATCTAAAACAAATCTAGACAAACTAGAAAATTTACAAATAAGATTCCTTAAATTCCTAGTAAGTAAGAAAACTAAAAATTACTTTAAAGGTGATTATGGAAAATTATTTAATCAATTACTTTAAAACATAAATTTCTTTTGGCTGTAAATCATCATAGCTGTAAAGAGCATAACAACTTATCTAGTGTAATGAATAGTTATTGTACACGATCAATGACCACCGGCAAATATAAAGTACCTAAAGTAACTAATTAATTTGGTGATAGAACCATAAAAATGTTTACCATACATACTTAACAGTCTGCCGGCGGAAATTAGACACGAAACTGACAAGGCTGTTTTAAATTTTTTTTATTAAAAAATAGTTGTTAACCACGCTGAGCTAGAGATTAATCACGGGTGCAGGAGTAATGGCAGGCTCATGTGATTTTCGTTTGTATACCTAAAAGTCAGCAACGCAATAGCGGGCGGTCCATGTGTTGACCCTGTCTATAGGCAAACTATCTGAAACAGTTTATTTGCTGGCCATTTGTATGAAAAACTTAGCCAATTAAATACAATATAAGGTAAGACTCTGTTTGATCCCACAGTCAAACCGATCACACGGTTTTATGGGACTATTTATTATTATTAAGATTATTACTTTATAAAAAAAAAAAAAAAATAGTCAATTTTTTTCTAAATTAAACCAATGCTAATAATAATATACATTTTGTAGCCGTCGTTCGCTCCGTGACTATTGCTCATTTAAACGAAAAAGTATCTACAACTACGACTACGACAAACTAAGCAGAAAACACGTAAATCCTTCGTGTATAAGTCTCAAACAACCGTTTGGCCCTTGTACGTTTAAATATGTAATACATACGACGTTCTATTCTAACGTAAAATAGTGCTTACACGAATATATTTGTATTTTTAACCCAATGACAATGAAAAACACAAAAGGATAAACAAAGTATTATAAAACAGACAATTCAATTTTTGATTATTTATACAAACTATGCATAATTATGAAATGGTAATTTATTTTCTTTAAACAATTAATAAAATTGAAATGTCTGTTTGTAATGTCAAAATAACAGTTTTTTACTAAATGCATATGAAATTATATACGATGCCTATAACAAAAAGCCCATTTTAAATTTTTTGTCTCTCTGTCTGTTTGTTCCGGGTAATCACCGAATCGGTTGGACCGATTTTGAAGGGACTTTCACTGATAGATAGCTGATGATATAGGGAGTAACTTACGCTACTTTTATTTTAGAAAAAGAATTAGGGTTCCGCACAAATAAAAAAACTGGTCATGGTGAATCAATTCGGGCGTTTAAATGGCTTATGGTGAGTAAACCATAAGAGATATAGCAAATTAATGTACTACATAATTGTAGGCATTAAAAAGACCTACAAAAGAGTCCGGGAGAGTATACATTTATCTTATAATAAACACCCACAATACGCATTTTTGTCATTAAAACAGCCGGGAGCGGGGGAGCAAGATTTGCGCGGGCATTCTGTAGTACACGTGAGCGAAGCCTCGAGCACAGCTAGTAAATACATAAATCCAATCATTGCACTGTATGAACATTGTATACACACGTGCACTGTTTAAACGTGCCTTAAGTTAGTGCCCGCAAAACATTAGTTTATCAAGCAAACATGCACGTGAGTCAAGGTTTTTTCTCCTCGAAAACAACTTGAGGTATAAAGTTGAAAATGTTGAAATTAATTAAAACGGGTCGAACCGTCGCGACTACATGACGCACTATGGGACAGAACCGTGCGTACCGTCTCAAAAATCTGAAAATTTCTTGTAAATTTGGTAACCTGTTTGGAAACCTCTAATGTAATATATACTATCAAATAATAGTACATTCGTTGCTTTTTTTAAATTTATGATATACATATAAAAAGAATACCAAAAAAAGACAATTTTTTATATAAAAGCATAGTTTACTTAACTTATTGAATTATAATTATACAGTTTTATGATTTTACACTATTATTTAATATTTTTGTTAATGTTACATATGAAAATAACATATTATAAATGACAAACATCTATTAATTATTATTAAAATAGAAAAAAATGTAATCGATGCACATACTTCAATTTAAATATCTAAGAGGTTCTTTGCTTCGCCTAACAGTTCTTTGGAAACAGTGACTGATGGTTTTCTGATACTTGATATGTATGGATCTGATGTAAATAGAAGACCATGAAATACGTCGTCATTCGTTGCGAACCTAGAGCACTTTCTAGTGTGATATAATCTGATATTTTGTAATCTTTATTACGTGTTTCTTGGGCATCATCAGATAAATTACCAATAGGTAGAACAGCAAAATGTCTAATTATACTTTACCCGTGTATTAAGATCTTATGTAGAGAAGAAGGCATGTTATACCACACATATTTTGTTACGTACAATTGAGCAGTAGCGCGAGTATATTCATCAAATTTTTCTGGATTTACGGCAATACCGGATGCCGAAGTCTCATACATAGAACCTTTTAAGAAGATCCTCATCAACTCCTTTAATTTCTGAAGAACAATAGTTGTTCTCAAAAAACGTCGAGCTGTATTGCCGTCATTGCAGTTTCCACTTCCTTGCTAGGGTTTATCTACGTGCAACCCAAATTGGCTTCGAAATAGACTTTGTGCATGTTTCTTCTTGTCTTCTTTACTTTTTGTATCTTCCGGAGTTCTCGCACTTTTCGATTTTGTCCCATGGTTAATGAAAAATTCGCATAATATTCGTGGAGGCACAACAAATTCACACATTTTGTTGTATAAGTACTTCGCAAATACTGTTTTTACCGAAGATTGTAAAGACTGTATGTCGAAGCACAATAAAATACTGGTAAATGAAAATGTAAATCAATAACTTTTATAGTTAAATTCCGTGAGAAAAATATTGTTATCAGCCATATTTATCACGTCCCTAACTACTATCTATGAAGTTCGTTAGTACTTAGTACTGGTACGATGTGCAATAACAACTTTAACCATAATTTCCTCCCTTTTCCTTCACCTAGCTCAGTAGACAAGTACATAAACTATATGAGAATTATTTAATTCACAGTGATAACAAATATTAATCAGATCAAACCGAATGATAAAAATAAAATTAATACATTACCCAGTATTTTCAACTTCCCTAAACTTTAGTTAGTAATAGACAATATTATTTAACAATAAAAATATGTCAAAAATAATCTTCCTTCAGCCTTGTGCAGTCTACTGCTGGACCTAGGCCTCCCCGAGTTTGCGCCAAATATCACGGTCATTCACTTTCCTCATCCAGCCACTTCCGGCTTCCTTACGTAGGTCGTCGGTCCATCAGGTCCATCCCTAAACTACGTTTGCCGATTCATTTACCAATAAAAATAATATATTTTTCCAAAAAATCTCAGGAATCTAATGTTAAAATAAATTTTGGTATATTTTCGTATCAGGCATTTTTAGTCTCAATTTAAGGGGGCAGATTCGGGCAAAAAAATTTTTTTCCCTGGATTTTATATGAATTGTTTTATGTGATACTATCAAAATTACGGCATCGGCAAACATTGCTAACAGTCAGAAGTCTATTTAAAGTTTCTAATAAGTATTGGATATTAGATACTTTAAAAAAAATTGTGTACCTTTCCAGTTTTTACATAATGGTTTACTTAAATGTTTTTTAAATAAAGTACTTAATTACCATTTAACCATATATCACACTTACAGATTTGTATTCAAAATAATCAAAATATGACCACGTATACTGGTGTAATTTTGTTCTAGATAATCGATATTATTTCAAGTGTCAACTTGAAAGTCAAGTTTTATTAGAAAGTAATGCGAAATAATATATTTTAAATTATATATAAAATGTATTAGACATTCAGTTAGATATGTGCTTTAACAAAATATTCAATATCGAACATTCCCAAAACCTATTTTCCCATAGTGCGTCGTGCGTTATGATATTTCAATAACAGATTGCCCCTATAATAAATAGGATGTTAAATTTTTTTTTTTTTTTTATACAAAAACTGTTCATGTACCGTACCTACTTTGATGTAGACCATAATTATAAAACTTTTGACGTATATGTTACTTTTATTTATTGCATAGTTAAGTAAAAAAATGTCTTAGAAGATTCTTGTTGTATGGAATCTAAAGTTCAATTAGACCCTGTTGCTTCATCTTAACACATCTAGAGCTGAAACTTACATGGATTGATAGATGTAGTGATAGCTCATCCCACTAATATACTATATTTTCCCCGTTCATCCCTTTGCTTATTTTACAACCACCCGAATTTGTCACAGAAACATGTTTATTAAAATCAATTTAATATGTTTTAAATTACTTTGGAATGTACTTTTAAGGAGTCTTAATAAACAAAATATCACGAGTAGATAAAATAACAAACAAACAAGTAATTAGGGTGACCACATAAAGCACATAGTCAAAAGGGATGATTCAAGCAATATCTAATAACGAAAACTGTTTATGTACTTTAATTTAGACCATAGCTATAAGACTTTTGATGTATTATTTTTGTAATAATACATAATTAAGTAAAAAACGTCTTAGTAGATTTTTTTGTATGGAAGCTGAACTTTAATTAGACCCTGTTGCTTCATCTTAATACATGTAACTAGTTAGTCTTTTAAAAATGTGATTGGAAATTCAACGAAAACACAAAGACACCAAAGAAAACGCCAAAAACACAGCAAATTCGCATAACAGTAGGGGGCCATCCATATATTACGTTACACGTTTAGAGGGAGGGAGGGGGTCGACGAAGTGTGACATTGTGTGACTAGGGGTGGGGAAGGGTCCCAAATTTTGTGAAATCACATTTTTTCAAAATATAATATTTTATATCTAAGTACATTAGAACTTCTTTAAGTCGAAAACCTCCCAAACTCGAAAGAATGTGTTCCCTTCTATTCAAGCCCCAAAACCTCCGTTGCACTAAATCTCAACTCTCTAGTCAAAATAATCAGAGAAAAAATTAAATTGGACTTTTGTATCTCGAACATAGCAATGTTTTATTTAACAACTTTTACAACTCGATTATTTGAAACCTTTATAGTTCGAAGAAAAATAAGTTACCGACTTTAAGAATATTATCGACAATGTAAGTGCACCATTGTTTCTTAGAAAAGTTTCAGCTTTACAACATTTTAAATATTTCGACTTGGATGCTATTTACATTGCCACAAATGCTCCAGGAAGAAGTGCTTTTAACAGGGTGTAAAGACGAATGGCGCCTCTTAGTCATGAACTTACTGGTGTTATATTAAAGCATGACAATTTCGGTTCACATCTCGATTCCAGTAATCGAACTACTGACTTGGTGTTAGAAAAACGAAACTTTGAGAGTGCAGGCATTGTTCTGGCTAATATTTGGAGCCAAATCGTGATTGATGATTTTCCTGTGGTTGCCGAATTCATTGCGCCAACAGATACTAGACTGGATATCGAACAGGTTAAGGTATTGAAAAATGATGCGATTTGGTACGCACATCATGTACGTGAATCACAATATTTATTACAAATAGTAAAATGCGAGGATGTTCTATGTTATGGTGTGCGACGATCTAGCCTTTTAGCGACTATTACGAGAGGGGGTTTTACCACCACCTGTTTTGATGAAACAGACGTGTAACGGGTATGTTACCATACAAAAAGATGACTGTTAGTTATGCGTCATAGATGTGACAGGGGTGGGGTAAACGCAAGGGGGGATCCGCGAGCGTAGGGGGTGCAGAGCTATCGATGGTGCAGTGCGCGGGGCACTTTTTTTGTGTTACGGTCGCAGACGCACGCTCGTTGATTTTAATTAGCGCGATCTTGTATTTGTACCCTGAACGAGTTACAGTTACTAATTTTTATGAATAATAATAATGTATCTTCATAATAAATGCATTTAATTTGGATTAATGTTCTTTTATTTTTAAATACTTATATGCAGTTGTTTCAAAATTACATATATTGAATTGGATCATTATTAATTTATCAAAAAATTGTAACTAATTAATTATATCTAAACTATTTTCGAGAAGTAGAAGTTAATCTTCAAAAGGTTTGAAGAGTCAATCAAATAACGGGCGAGATTATTTTAAAAGAGATTTTATAATTGAATTGTTAAATAAATACTTAATAGGCTATTTTCATAACTAGACAATTAATTTCGGGAAGTTTCAAGAGTCTATCAAATAAAGACCGATATTTTAATAAAAAATATTATATGGTTGTGAAATAACTTTACAGTTTATTAAATATCTATAATATATATATTATTGATATGCCTTCGTACGTGTTTGTTACTACGCAGTAGTTACATACATCCCATAAATTGTCAATAATTGCGATAAAAATTATCCTATCTTTTAAGTTGGACCATATTACAGATAGTTACGAAATTTGATCATGATCGGTTCAGTAGTTTCGGAGTTTATCCCGAACATACATCGTAACACGAGATTTTTATATATAATAAAATTAAATTAAAATAAAAAGGCCTGTATTTCCTTATCCTTAACCATAATTTCCATTTCAAATGTTGGTATTTCTTTGTTAGTGTTTAGTTATTTATGTTTTGCTTATTGTCTAAATGTCAGTAAGAGTTAGATTTTTTTTAACTATTGGATATGGACCCCTCCTCGGGTGAAGGCCTCTTCCAGTCCTTTCCACTCATCTCTGTCTTTGCCGATAGTTTGCCAGTCCTTTCCTATTAATTCGGTTATATCGTCTTTTCGGTCTCCCTACCCTTGTTTTGCCGATTGGCCCTTTCCACCTTGTAGTATTGATTGTCCAACTACTGTCTGTGTATCTCTACACGTGACCTGCCCACTGCCATTTCAATTTGAGAGCTTGTGCGAGGGCATCAGTTATCTTTGTTTTTTGTCTTATATCTGTGCTCCTTACTTTTTGTATTTTTCTTATGTTTAGGATACTTCTCTCCATAGCTCTTTGTGTTGTTGTGATCCTTTGTTTTGCTTTTTTCATGTATATCCAGGTTTGGCAGCCATACAATAGACAAGGTGTCTAATATTGTTTTCTTAAGGTTTATCGAATAGTCTCCTTTAAGAATGTCTTTGAATAACCAAAAATCCTTCCAGGCTATGTTTGATCTTCTTTCAATTTCTTCTTCATTACGTGTTTTCAGAAATGATATTTGTTTCCCTAGGTAGATGTAGCTGTGGACATATTCTATAGATTTTTCTTTTACATTGATGGGCCGTTCTATGCTGTTTGTCATGAGTTAGGTTTTTGTAGCATTCATCTCTAATCCTACTTTTGAGCTTGCTTGAGCAAGAGAGCAGAGCATATCTTGTAATTCATTTGCTGTTTCAGACAGTATAACTATGTCGTCCGCGAATCTGAGGTGGCTTAGATAGCTGTTGTTTATTTTTATGCCTCTAGTTTTCCAGTCTGTATTTCGAAATATATGTTCTGAAACCGCAATAAACAATTTGGATAACAGGGGGTCCCCCTGTCTGACTCCTCATTCGATATTAATGTCATCTCTTCTAGATTCTAGCATGACATTACTTATACTTTTGTTGTATATGTACTTCATAATATTTATATATTTCGGATTTACGTTATATTTTGTAGTGTTTTCCATATAGAGTTGTGGCTTATGCTGTCAAATGCTTTGCTGTAGTCGATAAAACCTAGATAGGCTGGCTTGTTACGCTCTTCGTATTTTTCTACAACTTGTTCCAGTGCCTGTATATGGTCAAGTTTGCTAAACCCAGAGCGAAAGCCAGCTTGTTCTATTGGTTGTGCATTTTCAATATCTTTTGTTATGCGTTTAACAATTATAGATGAAAAGATTTTGTATATGTTTGCCAATAAACTAATTGGTCTATGGTTGTTGATATCGAGAGGGTTTCCTTTTTTATATGGTAGTATAATGTCTGACATGCACCATTGGATTGGTACGATTTCATCGTCCAGTATGAGATTGAATAAATCTGTGAGAGGTCTAAGTAAAACTGGTGCACCTATTTTCAAAGCTTCATTGGTTACTCCATCGGGACCAGGACTTTTAACAGAATTTGGTTGTTTCAGCTGGGCGTATATACCTTTTTCTTCTATCGGTCCAATTGTTTCCGTGTTAAAACAGTGTGATTCGTTGGCTTCCTCGATGGTTTTATCTTTGTTTTTGTATAGTTTTGTTACTGCGAGCCACTGCTTTCTTAGTGTTGAGCCTCTACATGAGCGTCCGCGTATATTTATTTTGAGCGCTCGCGTTGGTCTTGCATGCTACGTAGAATACGTATTGAAAATTGTTAAGCTGATATGTAATTTGTGTTTCTTTGATTTTTATATTGTATGACTTTGAGTTTGTACCTCGTGAGAATTTGGTGAATTGTTTTTATTGTGTAAGTAGCAGGGAAGGTTCGTAATCCTATGCGATTGAGGCGGTCACATTCACTTACAAACAATTTGCTCCACATACATAACAGCTTACATAGTTCAGGTCGACGGGGGTGCGGTCAAGAATACCGCCCGCACCGAGGGAAGGTAAGTCCTTTTTTTGTCTTACTTTTAATATTAACATTGTCACTATCATGCTGCAAAACGCAGTTTTACTACGTTCGGTTAACCACGATAAGCGAGATACTTTTGTATTTAAGGGCCCGGCACGACCCACGTATTTTTAGTCGTGGGTATTCCCGAACACCAGTATAATATTAAAATAATTTTTTACACTATTCTAATTTTTACGTTTGAATACAGTTTATTTCATTAGTGAATCAGATTAATATAAAATCAAGTAACCACTGCAAATAGTAACATTACATAGTAAGCTTTATATCTACAAACGTCATTTGGCCAATTTATCTCGACCAATCAGTGACGGATTAACCTACAACTAAAATAAGCTACTTGTTATAAATAATGACGTTATGTAACCTTATGTACTATTATTATTGAATACGGAGGTCACTTACTAAATGTTTATATCAATACATATATTCAAATTTGGTCTCAAAACGGATCGAACGAACAAACTGAACGGACGAAATTATTTGTATCCAAATTCTCAAAATTCTGAAAGTTAAATCCTAAATACCAACGCTGTTGGCGACAGAACTGTTATTATCGTCTTGTGTTAGGTTATTATGTTATATTATTGTGTTTATGTGTTGTGTACTATGTGTCATGATAAAATAAATTGAAATAGATAAAACTATAGAGAAAAGTTAGTGACTACGCTACATTATAAGTTACATGTTATGTATTAAGTTGTATATAAACGCTTATGTATAAGTGGATACAGTAAAAATATTCGATGTCACAGTAAGTTTACGAACGGAAAGCGGTGATGCCGCCCATAAATTACATTGTTTTTAGTTTTTATACGCAATATGTACTTGATGTATATAATATTAGGTCTTCGCCTATGAAATTGCCGTTTTGTATGAAACAATTTAAACGAATTTTTTTCATGTATCTTTTATTTGTAATAATCGAAGTAATCACCCATGCAATCAATACATCTTTGCCAGCGCAGTGGCAGTTTATTGATGCCTTTCTTAAAGAAATCAGCTGAACGGGAGGCAACAAATTCTTCAAAGGCATTTTGTACTGCCTCTCGGGTATTGAATTTTTTCCCGCCAAGGAGTTATCGAAATTCTGGAAAAAGTAGTAGTCTGTAGGCGCAAGGTCTGGTGAGTAGGGCGGATGACGGAGAACTTTCAACCCCAGTTCTTGTAACTTGGAGACCGTCTGCTGTGCAGTATGAGGTCCCGCGTTGTCGTGTAGGAGCAGCGGAGACGAGCGATTGACCAATGCAGGTTGGAGATGTACCAGCTTCTCCATCATTGTGTTCAGTTCTCCACAGTACACATCTGCAGTAATGCTCACCCCGTTTGGTAAGAAGCTGTGATGAATCACACCGGCGCTAGACCACTAAACAGTGACCATCACTTTTCTAGGGGTATATTTTCGTTTAGGACATTGTTTAGGTGCTGAACCAGGATCCAACCAACTTGCTGAGCGCTTGCGGTTATCAAACAGAATCCATTTTTCATCGCAGGTAACAATGCGGTTCAAAATTCCTTCATTTGTGTGTCTGTTGAGCAGTGCAAGGCACGTCTCGACGCGTACTTCGCGCTGGCGATCATTGAGTTCGTGGAGCACCCATTTGTCAAGCTTTTTAACCTTGCCAATTTGACGCAAATGGACCAATATTGTTTTGACGCTAACGTCGAAAGCTGCTGCTAATTCAGCCGTAGATTGTGTATCATCAGCTTCCACAATCGCCTTTAATTCGTCATTGTCGAACAAAGTCTTCGAACGACCGCGAAGTTCATTTTTCAGGTCGAAATTCCCAGAACGGAAGCGAGCAAACCAATAACAGGTGGTGCGTTGGTTTGTAGTGTTGGCTCCGTAAACGTCGTTGATGTTGCGTGCCGCTTGTGCCGCGTTGCTGCCACGACGGTAGTCATATTCCATAATTACTCGAATTTTTAACGTATCCATGATGACAAAAAAGATTGCATTGCGATGAAAATGTAACACTAATCAATAAACAAATGACTACATTTGGAAAAAGAATTCCATGTTTTTAAAATAAAATTAATTTGTAATAAGAATTCTTAACCAAACAAAAATATTTTGATTTGAAATGGCCAGTACTGCAGAACGGCAATTTCATAGGTAAAGACCAATTATGTCAATATTTAATGGATAGCTATTACAATAAGGAATATTTTGGTATATGACATGTGTACACAAATTATATAGAAAAATAAATATAGAGCAATTATCAGGGCGACCAAAGTGAAAACAAACATAAAAGTACAAAATACAGCGGGGCTCTCCTTACGGTAATTCTCCGAACTACTTAAGCTCGAAGAAGCGCCCCGCCGTATGGGGCACGGCACAATTCATCGAGTACAAGAAACTACAAGAACAACAAGAAGAAAACTTTGGTCGTCCTGCGAGGAGTAAACTGAAGAGTTCTAGTTTTATTGAAGGCCCGGCACCTCAAGCGGTCGTGCATTATTGCACCCCCCGGACCCCTCACTACCATCTCGCCCCACTGGCATCCGTTCGGCGTCTACGAGACGGGCATCCGGCACAACAAAAACGCCCGTCCAAATCGGGAAGCGTCACCCCCCCCCCCCCCTTCCCTCACGCAGAAGGGAAGTGACGCGTACCCAACAAACGCTTAAACACTTTTCCAGTAATCTTTTTTTGTTATTTTTCTTTCTAGTATAGTTAACTTTTTTGAGATAACCTGTTTTCACGCCTTTAAGCTTGACTTAGCAAAAGCCGTTTTTCAGAACTCTCACGCAATCTTTCATAACTTATTTCATTTCCATAAAAGCTGATTTCCAAATAACAGGGAATCACAATATATCTTCATACAATTTTAATAGAGCTTCTACACAAACTTTCTTGACCATAACTGCGGAGGTTATGATTTTTCATAAGACATGTTTTTAATACACTTTTTCTGTGAAGGAATAATAATGGGCCAGTGGAACCGAGACCGTACTCCGCGTCAATCGTCGTAGGCTCGAATCGTGATGAAACCATAACATGGTGGCTGTTTGAGCCAATTAATAGCTTCTGATCTGTGTCCTTTCTAATGCCAATTGGCTGAGGACGCTGTAGCGTCATACAACGTCACTGTTGGAGGGACACCGCCGCCACCCCTTACCAACATTATTGAGATCGGATCGCTCGAGTACGTGCGACGACAATATATTACGTCGAAATACGCTGACCGATTGTCTCGCGGTCGAACAACCGCGCCGCTCCGTGTGTGCATTTTTGTGTAATATAATATACGATCCGTTAACGTGGTGAAGAACATTTATTGAGGTGGAATACGCTTGTGTGCAGCGTTAGGATTGCTGACATATCTAAGCTCCAGGCTGGATTGGGAGAGGAAGCAGTTTCGGAAGTTCAAGGTTAATGGATGATGTTCCATACCATATATTCAATTGGATGTAACAATAGAAATTGTTGTTTGTCGTCCATTGCTCACTAAGCTATTTATCGAAGGCCGCACCAGACTAGGAGGCAAGCAACTTAATTTAAAACCGCCGCTCCATGTGGTATGTGAGAGAAGAATAGAGAAGACCGAAAAATGAACTCCTCGCATATACAGTGGCATTTTATTATGACCAACTTGGTACCTAGCCAGAATCCTAAAATCCAAAAGTAGACAACTTTCGAAAAGTTGTTTTAATGACTTCGGATGTTGAAAATAATATCCACGCGTGAACGAACATTTATTCCAAAGTACATTTTTATTTGAAATTTTTAATTTCTATAAAAATATGCTACAAATACGTGGCATTATGTTCATGTGACCACACGTGACGTCATTATTCAATACATAAAATTAAGGTTATAGTGCAAAGTTGAGTTTACTAGATTATCAGTTAAAACTTGTGAAATTTATACATAACCTACATTATTTTACTCTCTATATTTCTATACTTGCTAATAATTTTATTAACTTTTCCCGAGATAACCTACAATGAATAACACTCAACTTTGTATATAAAAATTGTACGTTGACGTTACGTTTTCAGATTGGCGTTTCCAATCACGTGACTCTCAGAAAAAATATTCCATTTTCCCAAAGGAAAGTTAAATAAATAAAGAATTTTTTTTTTCAGATTTTTATTTTTTTATGCTGTTTTATAAATAAACCAATATAATTAAATAATTAACTGAATTTATAACCAATTAAAAAAAAAATCTTCAAATTAGGACTTATTAGGGACTTATGAACATGGAAAAAGGCTTATGAACGTCAAAACACTACTAATATTCTACAAACATAACATTTAAATGGGTCAATGGGGGGAACTCTGAATCTATAATAATATATATATAATACCAGCGTAACCAGAGCGTTACTTTTGTAACATTTTGCGTTATCTTTGACCCTGTCGCGTTACTCTTGTATTACAAAACTCAAAATGTTATTTTTGCGTTACTTTCCTTGGTGGAATAGAATATTAACTAAAAAAATTATAACTAAAATATTAGCTCAAACGGAACGCAGCCATGTTTAAAATGTACCTACTGATTATACTTTGACGGCTTTGACGGGACTTTCCTCAACATATTCTATATTTAATTTATAGATGAATAAGTTATAGACAACACGTGAGAGGCAGACACCGTTGTAGAATGATTAAACTATATAATAAATAATCTGTTATAATAAACAGAATCTGGATTTTATGTTTTTAGATGAAATTTTGTATAAGTAATTAGGTACATAAACTACTTATTTTTGTGTATGAACTAGGTACTTTAGTATCAAATCAAGGAATATTTTTTGTATATATAATATGGTGGCTGTCTATATGTTCAACTTCACACCTGAAGTTCTTTCGATATTTCAGGAATTTCCCAAAAATTTCTAGGTAAATTTGGTCTTAATATAGATAGGTACCTAAATAGAGGCGTTTCCATCTTCACTTATCCATCCATCTTTTCAACAACGTTATTTAGAAAAGTGGGATAAAATACCGAAATTGTCTTCGTGTCGTTGGTTTTATAAAAAACGGTATTTTTCTCGGATTAATTGTCTTGTATAAGTCGGTATATTTCATTATTTTATTGAGGTGGCCTCGGTATTTTCATAAAATTTTCCAGGTAGCTTTATCATTCCCGCACTCACGGAAAAAGGATGTTGCAATAACTAACAAGGGAGGTAAATAAACCCAAACCATGTACTGTCAATGCAAGCAACAAGTTTGTTTGTGTTTTTCTGTAAATATTGTCTTCCTTAGTTAATTGTGATCTTGTTAAAATGTTTGAACTGTGTTGAGCCATGGATATATTTTCCCTATTGCGGCCGTCTGTTATGTTGTTATATTGTGTAAACATGTAATCTCGCCAAGAGGCGAATTGGTGTGAAGAGCTTTGACATGATGACATGACCTTTGACCATTTCCCACCTTTCCCTTGGCTGATACCGGTAAATTTTTGAGCTTCTTCCGTCAGCATAGACGCCGTCAGTGGTGAGTTTATTTATTTTTATTAAGGTAGGAAAAGTGCCAGACCTGCGAATTGCATACCATTGTGTTGTGTGTCCGGTGTCGTATCAAAATACATCGAGGGTTCAGAATGAGAAGTCTTCCACTGCGCTTAAATGCTAATCCCTACACCTACACTATCAATTATCGTAATAAAATGACATACTTCTTTTTTTTAATGATTAGGTTCGACTCCTGACTCGTGTATAAAGTTTTTTTTAAAACCTATGAATGCAGTTTTTCTTATCTTTAAAATCGATATCATGGTTCTTTAGAATATATTTCTCTATCTCTTATAGTTTCAGAGTTTCCTCACTGACCCATTTAAAAGTTACATACTTTATACAAAATCCTACTCAACATATAGTGAACTCGTGATTTGGTCGCTAAGGACTTATATGTATATATGTTCCGGCAACCGCACTTGAAAGCTAGTACATCGTCACTTACCATCAATTCTCACGAATCAAGAATGGAACTATCATAAGTCACGTATGTCATAACGCGTAGAACAGTACAGTATGTACACTATAGTATATCCATACTATAGTCCGGCCGCTGAGAGAATGCACATTTGACAGTATGTTATCGAATACTCGATTTAACTTTGAAGCGGTGAACGCACTGCGACGAAAATATTTTAATCGTACATTACATTTAAACACTAACTTTGGAATTATTCATGTTATACCGAGGCGGGACCGTGACACAATGTGCATGTTATACTCGGTTCCCGTTGTCTTTATAGCCGTACCCATGTTTCCGTATAAAATCAGATCATACGATTGACATGTCACATGACATTCGATAGTGGCGTCTTCGTCGAGAACAGCCAGTTGAAAATCATAAAACATATTTCACGCCTGTACCCCCGAAGGGTTAGGCAGAAGCGTACTAATTTACACCCATAGTTCGCCGGATATGTTTTTTTAGGTCCCTTGTAATAGGGGGCGTGCCTTTTGCTATTAATCAGACATAAAGCCAAACTCTGAGCTGCTACTGATAATTTCATAGAAAATCCCAATAACACTTTGCTCGACATGGGAATGGAACCTAGTACCTCGAGCATAGCAGTCGCACTTAGAACCACTAGGGTAATAAGGTCTTTTAATATAGCGTTACATAGGCTAATTTATTTTGATTACATTTTATATTGTATATAGCTGATTGTACCCCATGGTTTCAACCCTGTTAAATCTATTCGAACACTCTGCACCGTCCCGTAGCCAACAGGGGTATACAGGGGTATAGCCTATCGTTGTTTTCACTTCCCATACTTGCCTACAGATTGCTTGACGTTCATAGTATTACTACTCCGCTTCGAATCGTAGCATGAAGTTATTATAGCCTATAAACAATGACGTTTTACAAATAGACGCTTTATACTATCACTAAAAGCAATTTGAACACAGTACAAATTTTGTTATCGGCACGTTGAAACAAAAGAGATAGGAAATCACAGCTTAAGGCGGAAACTCTGTTGTCAAAAAGGACAAAAGTTTCTTCTCGCTCACGCCACGCCGGTATCAAGTAGAATGTGAATTGAAGGCAATTGCTCGCCATTCATGATTGCATTAAACGAGCGTCAATACTGTATCTATATATAAAATATATTTGGCCTATAAGTCCTATAGCATTTCTCAATAAATAGTAATAATAATAGACTACCTCATACATTTTTTGTAATCTGACTGGCAGTTCCAGTGATTAGGACGTTCAAACAACCAATCTATTGAGCTTTATAATATTAATATAGATCAAAGACCCCCCCCCCCCAAACCTTTTTGTTTAGTAGACTATTTATCATATTTCTCTATTTTGGGTAGACTCCCTGACCTGACCCCCGGACCTCCTGCTCAACTTTTATTGATTCGTAAACTTCAAATGCGTTTTTGAAATCTATTTTAGTATTACTCATAGATTTAATATCCAATTCACGGTGCCACTCGCTTTGAAAGATTTAAATTTCTAAATAATACGAACAGACAGATTGTTTGGATTGATCCCGGCTGCTGAATTTCACTATCGGACATCGCGACAGAATCGTAAATTCCATCCATACCACCTCGATGTCCAGCGTCCCACAGCAGTGCGTTTCTTAAGGCACTTTCTGCCTCGCACAACCACTCTGTGGAACCAGCTGTCGCCTGGGGTCTTTCCGAGCTGTTATGACCCAGTGACCTTCAAGAAGAGAGCTTATTCTTCCCTAAAAGGCCGGCAACGCATCTGCGAGCCCTCTGGTGTTGCGGATGTTTGTGGGCGACGGTGATCACTTTCCATCAGGTGTGCCCGTTCGCCCCCTTTTTATCATAAAAAAAGACAGACAGACAAAAAAAAATTAATATCATATTTGCGATCAGTGTCTTTTATATAGTCCATCGGGAAATTTGGAAAAATTATCATATTTTTATAATATATGAATAAATGTGGAGACATGCTACAGATCTATTTATAATATTTAAGTAAATAACTAGCACTATCTGAGTATAGGGATTATTCCATTCGAAGAAAGTTCACTATCGTTGACTCTCATTTACATCCTATGGACACCCTGTTTTTTTTCGATGACATGTTGCCTTAAAATTCATCGTTGATCCCTGAGAGTCGCTATAGATCACTTTGGGAATCACAGGTTTATCACGAATAAAGTCGCTCACGGTAGCTAGTAGGTAAAAAAGGACTAAGCTATCTTTTTTATTTAAAATACTTTGCAAAATTATTCTCAACGTATTTTAATATACCTTCGTGAAATATTTTCTAAAAGACATTATAATTATTAGTAATTCTATACAGAATTGCCTTTGTTAAGCATTTTTTGACGTGTCTATCACATTAATCATAGCCGAGGCATTTACGAAGTGCATTGACCGTAGGGAAAAGCTATTTGAGACTAAAATAATTTAATATGACCTTATTAGAGATATTGGTATAGTTTATAGAATACAGATTAATTTTTGTTTTTTTACGAGAGTGAAATAGAAATATTTGTATTTTGTAAATATATTTTTATTTGATGATAAAAAAAAACAGTAATGTCATGACTTAGGATGGTTTTATAAACATAGAAACGAAAAACCTAGCTAAAAACATTATATCTATGAAATAATAAATGGTGAGGTATCATGGTAAAAGAATCCAATTGTTATTTAACAAATATAATTTCATTTTATTTTGAGTAGATAATTATTTCACTATTTTTGAAACTTCATTTTAAATTCAGACATTTGATAACAATTTTTTTTCATGCGGATATAAATTAATAGATTTATTTTTAAAAAAATAAAAAAGGTACCTTACCGTAGTTTATGAATATATTTAAGCATGATTTATGAATAGTGAAGTTGTTTTGTAAAAAAATAATATGTTTTAATAATAAAATTATAGTTATTCCATGAGATATAAAAAAAAAAACTTTTATGTATTCTTAACTCCTGGATAGTTTGGAAAATTTTGTTTGATACTAATAAAAGTAACATTTTTATTTTTTTATCAACGAGCTTATTATTTATATTTTTGAATATAGCTCTCAACTTACTGTAATTTTTCGTCAAAATACGCCATAAATTAATAAACTACATAAAAAAACCTACCCAGGGTTAAAGTTTACACCACCAAAACCTTAAATAAACGGATAACAATCTAGAGATCTAGCAATGTTCTCAATAACCCATCGGTGTTTAATGACAGGAAATTTTACCTCCATGAAACAGACTAAGTTGAGATTGGATCTCTCGTCTATAAAGGATCAAGGAAACCAAATTTACGTTCGTTGACCTGCCCCGGGTGAAATGTATCTTGTAGAATACTAATCTCACTAAGTGACTTTCACTTCTATTTTTTTGTTGATCAATTTAACGGTCGTTATAATATAAGATTAATTTTATAAATTATTGAACTTTAAGCTGCCTTAGAATACCTTTTTATTCTTAAATTTTAAAGGCCATGTGCGAATACATATGTTATGTTACATATGAATATGTTAGTCCCATCGTAGTATAACCTTAATTTCTTCATACCGTAGCTTACAAAGATAATTATATATTTATTAATGAGGATAAACTCAAAAACTACTGGACCGATTTTAAAAATCTTTCACCAATATAAAGCTACAGTATCAGCGAGTAACATAGGCTATATTATAATTTGAAAAATTAATTTATTCCTCATAAAAACGTCCATAGTTTTACACAAAGTATAAAAAATTGCCTAAAAATATGCTTTTAACACGGGTGAAACCGTGGGGCTCAGCTAGTTTACTAATAAGATGCAATTGATTTGAACAGACTAGCCGCCTTTTTTATACAAGAAAGGTTGCAAATTAGCTTACGGCCCGCCTGATGATAAGAGCGGGTATTATAGACTATGGACGCTTGTAATACCATAGATAGCACAGACTAACGTGTTGCCGATCATGAACCGCCATACCTAAAGGAGCTCACCCTACTCACCGCAAGAACACAACACTAGGTAATTTCGCCTGTGGTCTTCTTTAGGGTGGAGAAATTCCACCAGACGGGCTGCCCCGAGTAGAAGGGAATATCCAAAGAGAAAGAAACGAACACCTCGTATATGTACTTATTGTACTTGTACAACGAAGAAACTTGATTAGAATAATAAAATGCAAGATTGCGGAACTGTATTTGTCAATTTTATTTCTAGTACACAATTATTACACGGCTGTAAGTTTTGATCCCCAATGTTGCAAAACGTACACGTGACACTAAGCAGACTTTAAAATTATAATCATTCAAAGTTCTTGATTCGAAAGTTGGAAATTAATTTTATTATTATTTCTATTCCTTTTTATTTTACTACTTTACTATTGTTGCTTAACAAACTAAAGTCGATGTATATCTTATTCCATAACCAGATTTTATTTAAATTAAATTAAGTCAGTAAGTAGCTAAGCTAAACTGAGATAAGTAATTGATTGCAGAAGGCCATTTCAGTGATTTTTGTATCACAAATTTTTAATCGCTTAACGCTTTGTTTTACGTTGTGTTTTATTTTCCTATTTTTAAAAGGTCATTCAAAATATCATTGTATATCTCATGTGACAACCACAGTTGAATAGGCATAATAACAGCCCATTTTCATAGGAAATTAACGCAAATGTTCAGAGCAACTGTATACGTAATCTGACATCACAAATTGTTAAGCTTCATTTATGACTTATGAAGATTATCTATATATTTTTTTACAAATTTAGTCTGGTTATTTTTTTATGTAGAGGGGTAAAATATAACATGAAGTATTTATCCAAAAGTAAGTATATATGACACATTCACGGCAAGTACACAGGATTGACAAGACAGGGAATTTGTGCCTTTCACGTTAAAAATCGCAAGTTTGATTCATAATCGACGAATATAAAAGCAAATATATTTTTTTGTTTTCGTAGTATTTGCATCATAACGTAACTAAAGAGCAAAAACAAAGTCTTGGTAGGTACTTAATATAAGAGTTAATCAACGTTTTTTTTTTTTTTTTAAGTACATAATAAAATTAAGAGATAAAAACTCAATTAGTGTTATTTCCTTATCTAACACTGAAATTTGCACACGTTTCATTTTATCGAATATTATAATGCCATTATCAATATTTCACGAGATATAATATTGCATGAATATAATTTTTGAACGTAATCATGAAGTCATGATGTGGCCAAAGAATTCTTAATTTGCGGCTGGATGAATCAAATTGGGCAGACCCACCACAAGGTGGACAGCCGACCTGATAAATGTTGTAGGAAGCCGCTAGATACGGGCAGCACAGAACCAGTCGTTGTGACGATCTTTGGGGGAAGACTATATACACCTGGACGTCTTTCGGCTGAAATGATGATTATGATAATAAATGTTGATGATGGTGATAAATGATCAGGATGATGACGATGAATCATGATGTCATACGCGATGTTTTTATATTGTTTGACTTCAAATTTCCAAAACTCTATATTAAGCATGGGTAATTCTAAGCGAAATGGTCATAACAGAAAAGCCAGACTATTTTAGATTTTGCTTAAACTTTGTGGGAATGTTCTTTAGAGTTCATTCCCAAAGACATAAATCCACCATGTTTTTATTTTTATTTTCGTAGGCGCCACACAATAAACAACAATTGAAAAGTCGTATTTTCTTACTTTATGTTTTTAGTTCTAAAAAATAATTTTAGAGATATCTATTCCTTCGCAGTAACATTTTATAGCTGATAGATATATATATCAGAAAACAAAAGAAGTAATCGTATTAGATTTAAATAAATCTAATACTATTGTATTAGATCATTTAAATAATTAAAGTTTTTTATGCCAAAAGGGGAGTAAACAGGCAGACGGCCTACCTGATGGTAAATGGTTACCGTCGCCTATGGACAACAGTAACACCAAGGGAGAGCGTATTTCAGTCTCTTTTTGAAAAGCCCCATTTCATAGCCCTGGGGGAATACTGTGCTGGCTAACCCCATACCACAAGTCTAACATACGCAACAAAAAAGTTCTACAGAACCGCATATCGGTTCGGTTTTAAAGGAAGGTTGGAAGGTTGGAAGAAACCATTATCGTAATTAATCGTTACCGTCAAAGTAAATCGTAATTATAAATTGAAACTACATTCGTAATTATTATTAACGTAAGTCACAGTTTGAGGTCATATGAAATTGCTGTATCAAAACATAAAATAAAAAATTAAATCATAATAAAAGGAATGTATATTTTTTTATTTAGTCGTGAAATTACGAGTTGGCGATGAGGGCACCATTATCAAAAAGTTTTCCAGGGCATTCCCCAATGTACATGTAGAAGAACATACATAGAGACCACATGTTATATCAGGATTGTCGACAGTGTGAGTAACTCGGTTTTGCACGGAGTCAAAAGGAGAAAGAAATAGATGTGCTGATACCGAGACAAATATACGAGCAGTGCTCCATATGTGAGCGAACCTTGCACTTTGTACAGCACAAGTCGTTCGTTGGCGTTGCCTTGGAGTCAAGTACTGCCTCTACATATAAATTAGGTAATAATTTTTCTATTAAACACTCCAATTAATTGATGCCATCTATAATTCCAGTGACTGCGTTGTTGATTGTCAAAGGCTAAATATTTCTGAGATATCAAGTGCACAAATCATAGAAGATAAAAACCAGCTCGGTCAGTTAACTTTAAAAAAAAATCGTTGATATTTTACTTTTTGTATACTTCGGTTTATAATTCATTAAGGGTGTTTGTTAAGAGATAAATATCTTATTTTACATGAAACTTACTTATTGTTCTGAACTTAAGAAACTGCAAAGTCCTTTTTGTTATTTCTAATTCTCGTGTATGTAAGTACATTGTACAGGCGGGTAAAGAGAAACAAAAATATATAAAATGTTTTTTTTTCAGCATAAAATTGTGTTGATATTATATACATAATATAACTATGTAAATAAACATGAAATGCTGTTCGTTGGTAAGCGCATCGCTTGAGAACGGCGGGATCGATTTCGCTAAAATGTTCGCAAAATAATCCAACTTAGGTTTTTATGGGAAGAAAAATTGGAAAAGTATCCCGAAATATTTTCAAATTTAGAGAAAACTGGACGTTCTTTTTTGTACAAGAATCGAAAATAATACTTTTAGAAATCGTAAAAAAATATAAATTTTCAACCTATTTCGATGAAAATTGTACCCTGGAATTGCATACCATTCTTCTATTGATAAGCTATATGAGTATAAATAAAATTACGAGAGATAATACTCTGCACTGCATAATAATTATAACAATAAATATATAAAGTATTTTATAATAATTATAGATACGGGGTGTCCCGTAAGATATGGAGCAACGCTATGATGATGATAGAGGTGACATGATCTAATAAAAACACTAAAATTTATTGTCCTAGGCCTAGTAGTTTTAAAGTTATGATTTTTTTAAATGTTATGTTAAATTCTCCTTCTATGAACACAGAATTTAAATTTTAAACAAAATAAAAATATAAAAAAATTGTTGTATAAGGGATTTAAGAAAACATGTATCTTTCACTCGGTCCGAGCAGTAGAGTAAGGAGTAGGGTAGTTGTGGATATCCAAATATGAATATACCCCAAGTTTCCTACTAGGGTAGCCATGAACACCTAAATCTAAGGTGTCTAATTATAAGACATAAGTTTTCCTGACTTTTTTTCTATTTATTACTTTACAAAAACTTTACTTTTCTAACATTTTAATAATTTAAAAAATACAAAAGCACGTTTGGGTTACATAATATATTCATTTACATTTTTTTGTAAAATATACAGTAAACTTTATTTGGACACGGTTCCTCGGGGTTCGAAGAAGTAGCACTGATGGAAAGCACTGCCAAGAATACCGGTGAACTTAGACTCGTAGTTGTAGATCACGTACCGGTTTTCCTCCGCCTGGTTTGTGAAGGAGTGTGTGCTCTTCCTGCACTCTTTTACGAAGAAATCCATAAAGTATCTGTTAGCTTTGATAGCTTCGATAGAGTGCGCGTGGTTTTTAGATAATTTCCATTCGAAAGCGTTCTTTTCAGGGTGGAACTGCACTCCATAGAATGGATACCTGTTGTGTTTTAAGAAAATTATTATAAATATTTAATCTTTTAACAGAACTTAAGATAGTAACTTAAAGAAGTTACCATCATAATGTAATGTGCATGTCCAAAGGGACATATCATGTGATCATAGTGTAGGGTGTATTTGGGTGTTCGCAATTCGAAGAAAAAAGTTTAGGCGAAGTCCTAGTCAATTAGTTCCTTTTTTTAGAACTAACTACACTATTCGCCTGAGGGGCCCTATCCTAAAACAGAGCCGCTGATGGCTTTTACAACTTTACCTGGTTTGGGGGCGAGCGCTTATGGCATTCAGACGCGAAAGCGTGGGCAACAAGAGCGCAAGAGTGCCGAAGTGGCCAAACCGCGGTTTGAGCTGTTGCCACGATTGCAGTGAAGTATTTTATATATTTTAATTCAATACGTTGTATAAACAGTTGACAATTGGTAACTGGTCCTAGATTACGATTCTGTCTTTTATTACGTGAAGTTAGTAGACGAATGACAAATGTGACGTCACTCGTTTCATTTACGGATTGCAAAAAAATACAAATATATCTTTATTTAATATTTTATTTATCGAATTAATAAAGTCATCGAATTAAATTTTTAACAAGTATCACTAATTTAAGATTCGGTAATCGGTTTTTTGTAATTATTTTACTTTTTTATTGAAAAGAATTCCACTGGTTCGTGGAACCAGTGGCTTGGCCGCATTGTATGTTTGGTCTTTGAATGTGCATGTAGTTTAATATCTTTGTCAATTTGTGAGAATGTTCAATTGGTTGTTATTTATTCATGCTTTAATATAAAATACAAATTACATGGTCATACAGCGTTTATAATGTATAGTTCAAATACTGTTACGACCTATTACAAGCCGATTAAAAAGATAGAAAAAATCCTGCTCCCTAAATATCTCGAAGCAACTAGAAACTTCTTAGGACATCGAAATAATGTTCGCGTCGTAAACAACCGCGGCGCATATTTATGTAAACATCGCAGTTTATACACACATGTATAGGGCTTATCACCTCGATTACGTCATCGAGTAGGCATTGAAAGTAAACATCAGTGAAAGTTCGCGACGCTTCACGATATTTCTGCGGTCGTTTAGTGTATGTATATAAGCGACTCAGGCGCGACGCTGAGCAGTTCAGTTTTGAATTACAAAGCGATAACAACGAGCGACAAAAGGAAGCGAAACAACAGTGTAATAAATAACAGTGTTGTGAGTTTCTGTAATTTGTAACTGTGTGGAATTTAAACAAATCTTCACGTCAATCATCGGCATTTTTAATACCGACGGGTGTAACAATATGAAATAAAAAATGATGATAAAAAAATCTTTCAGTTCCATTGATCTGTTTAACGGAGTTTAATAAGCAACACAGGAGTGCTGTATAAATTGAATAATGCGTTTTTTAACTTATAAATTAAATTAAATGTATACTGGATTGCATTTCCTTATTAGAAGGTCTTTACATATGAAATTAGCGTTTTATCGTGCTGACCACTTGAATCTGAAATATCTTCTCTTTGGTTAAGAATTACAAATTCATATTTATAAATTCATTTAGCTGGTACATTTGAGTTTTGAAAACAGTCGTTAATTTGTTTTTTCCTCATTATTTTTTTCTTTGTCGTCGCTTATTACCGCACATTGGAAAACATGAAATATCGATATATTTACGAGTACGAGTTCTACCGTGGTACCAGTGCTGCAGAAACAGCTCGAAGGATTAATGATGTTTACGGCGCTGGTGTCGCAAAAGAAAGCACGGTACGTTTTTTGTTTCAGCGTTTTCGTTCTGGAAATTTCGACCTTCAGAACCAACCCCGTGGACGGCCGGAGACCACAGTGGAAAATGAAGAATTAAAGGCCATTGTGGAAGTGGATCCATCACAAGGCACTTCAGAGATAGCTGCAGGCTTCGAAGTAAGTGATATTAATCCACTTGAAGCAAAACGAAAAAGTAAAAAAAACTTGAACGATGGGTACTTCATGAATTTAGTGAATCGAACTTGCAAACACGCGTCGACTGCTGTATTACTTTGCTCAACCGACACAATAATGAAGGGATTTTAAATCGAATCATTACTTGTGATAAAAAGTGGATACTGTACGATAATCGGAAGCGATCGTCGCAATGGCTGAACCCTGGAGACCCAGCCAAATCCTGCCCTAAACGAAAATTGACTCAGAAAAAGTTACTTGTGAGTGTTTGGTGCACTAGCGCCGGTATCGTTCACTACAACTTTCTAAAATCTGGCCGAACGATTTCGGCAGATATCTATTGTCAGCAACTGCAAACCATGAAGGAAGAACTAGCTGCTAAACTACCGAGATTGGTCAATCGCTCGAGATCACTGCTGCTTTACGACAACGCAAGACCACACACTGCACAACAAACAACCACTAAGTTAGATGAGCTACAATTGGAATGTCTGTGACATCTATCGTACTCCCCGGACCTTGCTCCAACAGATTACTATTTTTTCCGGAAATTGGACAACTTTTTACAAGGAACAAAATTCAACTCCAATGCGGCAGTCCAAACCGCCTTCAAAGAGTTTATTGATTCTCGCCCCCATGGTGTTTTAGTAAAGGGATCAATGAACTACCTATGAGAGTGCAAAAGTGCATAGATAACAACGTTGCATACTTTGATTAAATAAATATATTTTACAAAAAAAAATTGACTTTATATTCCTTCGTACAAAACGCCAATTTCATATGGAAAAGGACCTAATATTTAAGAAATATCTCCACACACTTTAACAAAAGCTAGTGCTATCTGTCTCGTACTCTCACGTGGCCAAACGTTACGTGTTTTATTAGAAGTAGCATGAGACACTACTTTTATGTGACGCATGGATTTTGTTCTCATTTACGTTGTCTACATTTATAACGATGATGTTACATTGCCTTTTTAAATAAAAGGTTTTTTTAAGTTTTTTCATATCTTCTATTTCAAAAATTCAAGACATTTTATTAATTATTACTCACTGTTGTAATTTCACATAACTAACCATGTTTATTTTTTTCAGAAATGACTATATTTTAGTATTAACGTTGAAATAGCATGTATATCTATGTTGCTAGCAAGATATGACATAAAACTTAAATAATGAATTCCTTTGTATGCTAAAATACAACAAACCTAAAGGGTATTTCTGTGAAGACAGCTACAGCTCGATCAAATTTTGAGAAGAAATTGAAAATATGTAAATACTATGACAGTTGTGGGAGACTCCCCGGTTTAATAGTGTCAGGATTTCCATAAGGGAATTGGTTGCAGTTCTCAGGATCCGGTCTGGTCTCATACCCCATAACAAGTTCCTCTTTATGATAGTAAAAAAAACATGTTCACTGTGTAATATCTGTCAGTTCACCGATAATATTTATCATTTGTTGTGGGAATGTGTCCAGACCGAGGAATTGCGCCAATAAATACTATTGAGTCCTGGAGAAACGTAGGAAAAAAACAATATACTTTTGGGAGAACCCAGGTCTAATGCGGCCCAGATAATTTATTTTGTCTCGTTGATTCCTTTTTACAACTTTATCTAATAAATTTACTTCTCCTATAAGGGTGGCATAGTCAACAGGGATGTACTGAAAGCCTCTTTAAAATAAAAGATTTAAAAAATCTTTTATCACTTTGTTAAAGAAAATATCACAGTTTTTCCGATATCGACTTAAACCTAGCATTTGTTCACAATCTCGGAGTAGAAATTAACTCCATACTTACTGGTTTTTTAAGTTACTTTCTGGCTTAAGCCTTAATAAAAATATAAGAGGTATTTATGCTACAAGTGGAACCAGTATCAGCGACAATCTGTTGTTTTTTTGTTAGTATGCAGCACCTGATGGTAAATACGGTACAGTCCAAAAACAACGGCGGCCGTCGCGTCGCTGACACATATTTCATCAGCAGTCATCGATGTCATGCGGAGAAACCAAACTGGCTGGGAGAACATTCCACATCTTCACGATACGGCAAAAGTAAAAATTTGCAAACTTCTTTGTTCGGTGCCGTAATGCGCGCCACCGTGTATACTATATTATACAGATTGGATGCATATTGTTGTATTGGAGACAGGATGATGTTTCGAAACCCTGTTATTTCACCATTCACTATTATTTCACATTGAAAATTCTTTTACCAATATTATTGGCGGTTTATAAGATGAAATATTTCCTCACCTAGTGTGTTCAACAGTAGCAATGAATTGTACGCCATAATCATCGTCTGAATGAGAAGTTACGAGCCAATCGTCTGTCAGGTTATACGCCTTTAAGTTCTGAAATATGTTAAAATTATGATTATATTAATTTTGGCCGCTTACTTAAAGTCGCATAACAATAAGTCAGACAGAGTGCAGACAGGTCGCGTATTGATCATTATCGTACGGGATTGAAACTTGTCAGATAAGCATAATTTTATTGTCAGTTTATCATGGATGTTAAATACAATTTATACTTGATTCGGAATATGCAATATCTCATCCACCTACGTAACATAATAATCATTATAATACAGACTTCTGTTATGCCAAGAATAGTTTAAGTTAAAAGTTTTAAATAATACATTTTAATACTTCGCTATTTTAAACAAATTTTATTTAAAAAATATTTGTAAAATATTACCTCATCAACGATACAGAATTGATGTGCGTTAACAGTAACATCTTCGTGTGCTAGTATATCCAAAACGTCTTCTGGAGCTTCGCGAAACATTTTACTTTTACGATATTCTGTAAGAAGAACAGCATGAGTAGATTACACAACAAGTGAAAAATAGGGAATTTAATTCGAGAGACTGAGTTGGATGCCGAGAGCAGCGTACGATTCTACAGTATAATTTCAAGTGTAGCGCGGGATTCTAGAAAAGAATTTTGAGCGGAGCCAGGGATACAAGGACCGAGATTAAATTTTCTTTCACGAGTTATGTACTCTACTTTTTACCATTAACTGCGAGAAAACTTTTAAGGTGGTGATTCGTTAATTGAACGAGAATTAAGTGTGAAATTTCAAGGACGCGTCAGGTTTAGGCACGTTTCGTTACATGAGGGATAAAATAAATATAACGCAAGAAGAAGCAGAAACACAGCTAGCTATATGTTGTATATATTACTGCTGGTTCACACTAAGTCGGATGGAATATAAGTATAAGTATAAGCGGGGTGGTAAGGATTACTGATTTTCTTTTGGTTTGTCACATTCCGTGATCAGTCGGCATATATGTGGTAATAACACAGGGTGACAAAGATAACGACCACCATACACATAGTAATAAATCCATCACTGAATTTATTTTAAGAAGTTCTACTTTTATCAAACGTACTGTTCTGCATGCGCATTTTTATTCACTGTTATCGATGAATAAAATGCATTTTTTCGAGTGTTAATGGTAAAATATATTTTACTTTCTATTTTTAATTATCATTCACCTAAATTAAAAAGTTTTGGACTATCAGTAACCGTAAGTATAATAAATTAATTTTCTTAATGTGTATTGATACTGAGTTAGAATCTTCTGTATCTCTCTCTCTCTCTCTCTCTCTCTCTCTCTCTATTTAATGTAATTGATGGATAACACAAGCATAACTCACTGCATCTTTATTATTAGGGAGGAATAAAAGTCATTTAACTAAAAGAATGTTAAGTTCGAAGGTGGAAGGTTAGGAGCAGAGAAAATAAGTGCAAGAGAATAATAGCACGTTATGTCGACACTACTTATGTGGTGTAAGTGTAAATAATTAATTATATTATAAAGATTTTAAAATTAATTCAATACATTTTTTTTTCATTTTCTATTAGCGTTAACGATTGTAGCTAGGGACCCTGAATCTAAACTTTAGAAAAATAATTATGAAATTCTTTATATAGCCCCTCACCAGGTATAAAATCCAAAGGTAAATTAGCATATGAGTAGCATCTGATCCTATTTTCGACTTCTCCACGGCCAGAAGCTAGAATAATAAGCAGCTCGAAACCGAGGCAGGTGCCAAAAATAGGGAAATAATCTCCAGCATCATTCATTTCCATCGCAATCTCGTATATATACTGTCCAGCATCAGCATAGCCATCAGACTGATTGAAGAATGTTGCTCCTCCAGGCATTAAGACGCTAGAAATTAAAAACCAAATGTTAAAGAACATACAATATTAAATAAATTATTTTAATAAACAAAATCTTACCCGTTCAGTTTTCCCATAAGTTCTTCATAATACGAGCGATCTTTACCGATCCTATAAAATTAAACAAATTTAAAATACATAAATATTCATAGCTGTAAACTAAAACTGAGAAACCTTCTATACTATAAGGGGACATGCAACGGGCCAATCTACTCTGGGCGGCCAAAATCATAAGTATAATATACGACCGGCCGATCGAGACGGTTTGGGAAATCCGGTGAAGCTGTAAAAGCCGCAGCGGCTTTAGGGCCCCTAAGGCTAACAGTGTAGTCAGTAAAAAAAAAAAAAAAAAACGAGACGGTTTGGGAAATATCGTGAGGCGAAAATCAACATGACCTTGAAGAAATGATGGCTCAGTGATGGCGTATGTAGAAATAACTTCGACCGACGTGAGTTCTAATCCCTATAATGAGCCTAAGCTTTCAGCATGGCAGTAGGCCATTTTCTATTGACCTCCAAGTTGAAAATCTGTCGCCTACCACCTACAGATATGTTACGGCAGTCGCTCTTGAGAGCTAGTCTCCCAATATTTTTAGCGTGCTATCATCTTGAGCCATCGTCTTTAACATCAGGCGGGATTACTATAAGAACAGCAACCGCATAATTTATCAACAAAGACCCAGAAAATGAAAACTTGATTTTGTCTACGCCGATGCCCTCAATCCAGTATACGGTAACTACACCAACCACCCAAAATATTATGTAATTACAGAAAACCAGCTGTTTTCGGAGTTCTTCTGTTCTTAGCCTCATGCAAAGTAGAATAGTTTTCCCATGACAAAATAAAAGATATTATACACATACTTACAAAATAGGCACAACCCTTGCACCGGAAGCTTCGATGTCTTTAACATATGACGAAGCAATATAGCTTGTGTAATTCTCTTCAGGGTATTTTGTGTGCAAATAAAATGATTGCTCTTGGGAAAGGACTCCAATGATAGGCCGATCGTTAACAACTTCAAAATTCTCACGCGTCACAATCAGCGCACCTTCGCAGTGGAAGAAACACACCAGTATCAACAACAGAGCACCCTTCATGATTGCTAACCCACTCAAACTGAGAACGGACACCGTCAGACAACTATAAAAAAAACTTTATCTTCAATGAGATTGTTATCATTAGCTTATCATTAAAAAGATCAAACTTTTAGTTGCCGTAAATCTACACGCGTTTTATCTAGATTTCAATTTTGCGATTGTAAATACTCAACACCTGATGAACACAAGGTACATATAGATACGATATACATTAAAAATATCGTGTACTGTAAATAAATTCACCTTAAAATGAGAACATTCAAAACGTCATTAGCAACACATAACACAACGTTTTGTACTATTCTATTACGCATTCGATGGTGCAGTAGTCCATCGTGTTGTCTAAAAATAAACATCTCTGAACATTGTTTCACGTAGGCGTATTACCACAAACGTTGCTCTCTATAAATAATCATTAATTAATACATTGAAATTTTTACAGAAATAATTATAACACTTAAAATGTACTATATTTAAAATATTCATTTATTTTCAAACAAGCTTCAATAATTTTATACATATTCACGTTGTTACTCAAACAAACGATGTCTGAATGAGATAATTACACAACATTTTTTTTAATCGTTACAGGTTTAGAGTTCTATCCACAGTCTCACCTGATCTTAAATAACGACGTAGCCCAAGAAGATAGCACTCTAAGCCTAGTCGATGACTGGCTCTAGAAGTCTCAAGTGCAGCTGCCAGAACACACCTATTTGTGTTTGGTGACAGATTTTCAACTTGAGGGTGGTAGCTAGCCAAGGGGGGTATTAGAAAAAGCCCTACCACCACTATGGTTTCATAAGGATGTTTTCCTTCACTGAAACCTCAAGCTTATTGCATGGATTCGAACTCACGTCGATCGACGCGGAGTCCGTACACACTACCAACTGAACCATCATTGCTTCAATTATTAATGTAATGTTAATTATACTCGTATATTATTTTGGCAGGGGCAACAGAACCTGTAAAGTACTTAGACGCTGCGGCCTATCATACAGCGATTCGGTGTGAAGCCCTTGGGTCTGGCAGCCGCCCGCGCGATATAAATGCCACTATACGTGCAAAACTTAGCTACCCACATACAACATTACATACGTTATGAACATACCCACGTGCACACCACACAGGTACATGAGTTCTGTAAGGGACCTTTTTTTTCTTTTTTTGCGCTAGTTAGTGTACAAATACTTTTAAATCACTAAATATACATACACATGGTTCCTTCCTTCCTCCCAGGAAGAAGGGAACATGTCTATGCGTATATATTAGTTAGCTCGAAATGTAGGAATAGGGAATTAGCTAGATCGCGACCTATTCGCATGCGCGACAACCGCCCGAGCCGAGGTCCGGCCACTTTGGCACCCTCGTGCGAGTTGTCTTTACTTTCGCGGCTGAGTGCCTTCAGCGCTCGCCCTCAAGTCCGGTGAAGCTGTAAAAGCCGCAGCGGCTTCAGGGACTCTAAGGCTAACAGTATAGTCAGATCTAAAAAAAAACATACAGCGATCATCATAACTTAAGTACCTACTTGTATTTATGGAGTGCATGACGCAATAACCACACAGCTATAGCTTATCACTTACAAGCTAGCTAATACGAACTGGATTTTCAAGCGATAACATGAAGTGACATAAGTTAGATCTACTAGTACTTCCCAATCAAATTAACGACCTATCACACGTATCAAATTGAAAGATTTTCAATTATTGTTAGGTATTACATCATCTTAGTAACCGGCTCACCTCCCTACAAAAGAAAGAGGAAAATTCTAGTGCTGGCTGATAACTCAACACAATACGATTAGAAATATTTTTACCTTTTACCTAACTGATAATAAGTTAATTATGTTATTTGTTAGGTATAATAAAAATAATAATGACTTGGTTTTACTTGTTATCCATTTCAAAATCAGATGTAATTTTTGTATAACTTTTAAATAGGTACCTACTGAATAATCAAAAAGGTAATCCGACCTTCTTCAAAACAATTTAATATTATACGTATAAATATCAAATTATACCTACTAATATACTACAAATATTATACCTACCTATCAAAGAAAAAATTCGATAGTTATTAAGATTAAATAAATGATGATTACATACCACCATGCACATGATGAAAAGCGGTGAAAGACACTCGCAAGGCGCGTAGAACGTCACATTTCAGGATCAGCCAAGGAATATCCTACTACCGAGCGGGTTTTATCTTGGCATTTCAAGAACGGATACTTATCTTTTGGTGGAACCAGCTGGACATTAAGCTACTCACTGTCTTGTACTCCGTGTGGTCATTTTCCTGGAAACTAAAAATATCTTCATTCTAGAAGAGTACAAAGTGTTCGGTTTATAATCTAACACCCAAGGTTTTATTTTATATTAATAAATAGCTTACTGACTATCAGATAAGTATGTAACACTTAACTTTATTAAGATATTGTTTATAGTTTAATACAACTTTTCTTAATTGGGATGTTATCCAAACGGGTGGTAGCCCAAATATGCACGTAAGGCCTAAATTAAATCTTAGATTTATTGGCAATGTATTACGTAAAGGCAATAATATTTTCTGTCGCCAACGATTCAAAAACCAAAATCAAAAATATTTTATTCAATTTAGGACCTAAGAAGGCACTTATGAATGTGAATGTTTTTATATTCGTCACCATTATGTATGCCTTAATTATAATATAATATATTCTTTACAAATATTTTTGTCGTCATATTAATGAAAACTAAACTGCCTCGTTAGCCTAGTGGTCGTAAGCGCGACTGCTATGAGCGAGGCCCTGGGTTCGAATCCCAGGTCGAGCAAAGTGTAATTGGGTTTTTCCTATGAAATTCTCAGTAGCAGCTCGGAGTTTGGTTTCGTGCCCGATTAATGGCAATAGGCTCGCCCCTATTACATGGGACCTAAAAACATACTCGGCGAACTGTGGGTGTACATTAGTACACCTCTGCCTAACCCTTCGAGGAATACAGGCGTGGTGGTATGATGATATTAATGATAACAAGGGAGATGATAAAAACGAAAGTTTAATTAAATCCCTTTAGATGATCAATTCACGGAAGATATGGCTGGGCTACGAATTATGATAAGAAGCATCGGAAGGCGGCTGCGATAGCAACCGATAAGCGCCAGAAGAAACTTTAGGGATAGACAGACAGTTCAACTCATTTGTTCGCGCGGCCCTATGTTTGTGTCAAGATGTTACACGTATTAATTTCTTGATTGATAATGCCAACTTCTTCAAAATTTTCGAAGCTGTTATAACATAAGTAGGTATAGGTAGGTACTCGACAATGAAACGAAATAATTATAACGACAGGTAATCTTTATTTATTTATTTTAATCAAAATCTGATGAATCGTCACTACTTATTTCATATCGATATTCATTCAGATCGATATCATTACTTATTTGGTCACAACACTACAACTATCAAATTAGAACTGTCATCGAGAAAATAAAGAAATGGAAATAGTATAAACAAAACTTTTTCTTTCCTGACACATTACTTGTACCTACCTAAACATACATTTTGTATTCTTGTTTACTGTATGTGCTAGTATTGTATTGGTAGGTAACTTACATACATACCTAATTTAGTTTAAAAAATTACAAATAAATTAAATACTCAATAAATTGGATTGATATTCTATTGTATTTGTTAATTAAATTCTACAAAACTTAAAAATGTATGAACAAATACGAAGTTGCTTTACTAGTGGAGTTAATACAAAGCAATCTCATATTTAATCGTAAGAACTCCTCCACCTACAAAAACATAGAAGATACATTACCGAAATAATTTCTTTGATAATTTTATTTAACGTCAAAAGTCAAAATTAAAACAGGACAATTTAAAAAAGGCAGAATTAAACAATTTTTAAGACACATCTATAAATTAATAAGTTTGCTTGTAATGTCAAAACAATAGCTTTTTACTAAATGCATATAAAAATATATAGTTTAACTATAACAAAAAAGCAATTTTTAAAAATGTTGTCTGTCTGTCTGTTTGTTCTGGGTAATCTCAGAAACGGTCGGGCTGAATTTGACGGGACTTTCACTGACAGATAACTTACATTATAAGGAATAACTTAGGCTACCTACTTTTATTTTAAAAAAAAATTACAATTCCGCGTAAATAAAAAAATTGTCATGGTGAATCAATTTGGGCGCTTAAATGGCTTACGCTGAGTTAACCATAAGAAATATATCAAATTAATGTAGAAGATAATTGTAGATATTAAAAATAGCTACAAAAAAGTCCGCGAGAGCATATTTCTATCTTCTAAGTATCACCCTCAATAAGTATATAATCGGGGGTGAGAGTAGCATGATACACGCGTGTACCCGATCGACGGCATTCTGCAGTCCACGCCAACGAACTTGCGGGCGGGCATAGCAGTTTATTAGATTAGAGACAAATCTTAGTCATCGAACGTGCATTTATTTGGTGATAGTTATTATGATATTTTGACGTAACATTTATATATACATAGATTTATACAGTCTTCTTTTGTATGAAATAAATCTAACTATAAACGGCTTGACCCATTTAAATGAAATTTTTTTTCATGGAAGCATATTGTGCCATTCCGAAATTGTTAGGCTATAAAAATTAAATTTCCTATATCCTCAAAAACTCCTAATAATTACTGCGTAATAAATACGTGCGGAACCGCGATCACAGCTTTTAGTTTAAAATAATTATTATGTAAATATATAAAAACTTACCTTTAATATTTAATCGTTCAGAACATATTACATCAGAATCAATCACTTATGAAATTTACAACACTACTACCGGTACGGAAAACATTCCACTCACCCAGAGGAGTCGGCAAGATACTCAACTGATAACAATCATAGACAAATAACCAAAGGATAACAATTCCCAACATATTACCTAATGTTTCACTCAACTCAGTGCAAACAATGAGAAAATGTTGATAAATGCAAATAATAAAATTTTGATAAATATCTAGCTTGTCACAAAATTTGACAACTCTCCGCGTCAAAATCAATAACACGCGAAAAACGCATGCGTAATTATACTGACACGTATAACATAGTATTTAATGAAAAATCATAGGTATGTATGTACAATGCAATGTATGAATTGAGAAATATTACATATTTAGCCTTGGTATTTTCAAATATCACGTGGGAGCTTTTGATGGAATCTCAAAGTGCCATGTGATGGTTTTTATTTGAAATTCATAAACTTAAGTTATTTGGCCTTTTAATATGTAACTTTGATGGCATTTTATGTGATAAGTAAGCTATTTGGCCAAAGTATGAAAAAAGGTTCTGTTATTGAGATCGTGCTCGTCCGACTCGTTCTCGAAGTACCGATCATGAGACTGTCGCGCTTACCGGGCGCTACCAGGCCACGGCCGGCCGGCTTTTTTTTACTAAGTTCATCGGTATTTTGTAAAAATAACTGCACTCTTATTTTTTCAAATGAACTTTTATATTTTTGAGGAATACGTCATTTATAATAATTCTTAGGTATTCTATAGAATGTATATTACAAATTACCGACGATGCTCGGTTAGGTTAGGTTGGACTTGCGAAAGAGTATCACTGAGCCGGCAGCGGCAGCGGCCTTCTAGCGCCACATGTTTATACTTTGCCGTTTTCTCATTTGGCATTCTATAGAAATATTACATTTAAATGACCTCAAAAATACAAAACCTGTTCTGAAAAAATAATAAGAGTTTTCATATTTACTTGTAAACATCTAACACTTTTTATTTGTCTCTGCTTCAAACATAGCTCCAACAAGATAGCGGCCCCTTGTTAAAACTTTCCAGGGAGTTTTTGTGACGTCCCAAAATGCATTCTCCAGTTATTAGCTATTTATAATTCACTTCACTTGTGCACAATAAGCAAATTAAATCACATAATATGGCGCCAAAATTACATAATACAGGGCCACATAACATTAGTTCATGAATTTAAAACAAAAACCATCACATGACACTTTGAAATCCCGCCAAAAACTCTCACATGATATTTGAAACGAATAGGAAATGTATTTCACATACTTTACGGTTTCTCAATTGGCATTCTATATAATGCCTAAGCAATGTATGAAATATGGGTCATTTCATACATTGCCGGCTAGCTTCAGGTATTCTGTGCATTGCTTAAAATATATAATAAAGTTCGTCATATTACTTTTTTTCCAAACTACTTATATCCAACAGTCATGAACGTCAAACAATCTGACAAGCTGTAAGGAAGTACGGGAAGTAAGGACAACGATAGCCTACCCTACACGGTTGCATTGGTGGGGCCAGGGGGAGGAAAGTTACTATTTCATTTAAATTTTTTTTTGATCTCGCCATTTCATAGTTGTGTTCCTAATTATTGCACAATCAAATATTTATTACTAGCTGTGTGCCCGTGGCTTCGCTTACGTGGACTACAGAATGCCCGCGCTATTCTTGCCCCCCGCTCCCGACTATTTTAAAGACGAAAATGCTTATTTGTGCGTGTTCCTTAGAAGATATATGTATACTCTCCCGGACTCTTTTGTAGGTATTTTTAATGTCTACAATTATGTAGTACATTAATTTGCTATATCTCTTATGGTTTACTCAGCATAAGCCATTTAAGCGCCCGAGTTTATTCACCATGAGCAGTTTTTGTTTATTTGTTCGGGACTCTAATACTTTTTCTAAAATAAAAGTAGTCTAAGTTACTCCATATATCATCAGCTATCTATCAGTGAAAGTCCCGTCAAAATCGGTCCAACTGTTTCGGAGTTTACCCGGAACAAATAGAAAGACAGACAAAAATTTTAAAAGTTGGCTTTTTGTTATGGGTATCGTTTAAACTTTCATATGCATTTAGTAAAAATACTGTTAGTTTGATATTACAAACAGACACTTCAATTTTATTCATTGTATAGATTTTACTTACAAGATGACAAATCGGAATCGATTATACTATCGATGTTAGGGATGAAACCATACCAGCCAAGTTTAATACTTTTACTTGATACCGTAGCAGTGGGAAAGAATCGATACTTCCTGTATCGTATAATTTATTTTTTCTAAAAATTAAAGACAACTAAAACCTACAATACTTTCTCATACATTTTATGGTTTAAATCAAAGTACATAAACCGTTTCTGTCAAAAACGAAAAATTAAAAAAAAGCCTATTTCCTCCAGCGGCAATTTTTATCCCAGTGTGCCGTATTGGTCAGAAATTCACCTGATGAAACATTCTCAGAATCAGTTAAACACCACTATACTTACTTCTATAGATTTTTTTTTCTAGGGTTTAGAGCAAGAATATCATTACTTACATTTATTATACTTTTTTTAAAGAAAATTTGTTTTAGTTGTGTTTTTCAAAAACAATTACTTAAAAAATATTTTCTCAACAAATCATTTCCTGAAGATTACCTTTGTGGTAGCATTTCTAAACAACCTCATATTAAGTACAAAGGTGGCAACTATGTATAGAATACTCTATATCGTGGGAAAATGATTTTAATATATACCATCCCATTCCTATCTTTGTAATAGGATCAATTATAATGAACAAATGCGATATGACGTCACATACTGTAATGTAAGCTTTTAATAAATTAAAACCTGATGTTGTTAATTCTTCAAATCATGCTTTCACTGCATAATATAAAATTCTTCAAGAATTGAAAATTATTCACAAATGTGAAATTCAAATCTGCTATAAGCGAGTACCGATCCGAGTACTTTTCAATGATTCTTACTCAATACTAAATACGAAATTAAATCACATTATTATGCATCGATGACTAACTTAATTTTGCAATTTCATCACTTGCTGCGCGCATCTCTCAAGTCTAGGGACGATTCAGTACTATTGAGTACTCATATGGTATTGAACCTTTTCAGTCGAATCTGAGTACAGGTATAGAATGAAAGCAGTGGTATCGAATCGAATAAATTGGAGTCAAGATATCGCTTTCGCCCTGTACAAGTATATAAAGCTACAAAAAGGTAAGTTGTCACAATTCTTGTTATTCGGCCGCAATTCTTTCTAGCTTATATGACAAACGCAGCTAAAAAAGGTCATGCAAGCAAAATCATCCTTGTAATCACAAAAAAGCTAATTTGATGACTCACAAGTATCGTTCCTTTGAAGTGGTATCAAATTAGGTATCGATACCTGAATGAATACTTGGTATCGCTCAAAGGGCAGTATCGAATCGTCCCTAACTAAATCTAGTGTCTACTAAACGCCAAAAGAAGTAGCTATAACTTCAAAAAGTTACACAAAGTAAATTAAGAGGTTTTAACGTAGGTACTGTCGGACTAAAAGAAATCTATACATGCAATAAAAATATTTACATAATTAATTTGCAGATTTCCTGTGCGAAATGAAACATAGAGTCGTGTTACAAGACAGCAACGTACTGAACTTTATTTTCAATCTCATGGATATTTTCGTGTTTGTTAGTTTTTTAATTGCATTTACAATTTATTTATACTACAATAAATTTAACTCTGGAATATAATAAATTTTCTTTCATAATGTCATAGAAAAATACCGCGCTCTTAAAAGGTTACGTCTGTTTGTCAGCTCTCAACGATCACATTGTAGTTAAGAGTATTTCTATGAGATGGTGCTAGGTTTTTTACACTATAAACGCGTTATGCGAACCTTCGAACAACCATATCTTCTCTTTTTAAATCAATGACTATAAGTTACGTAAAGGGGCTATGGTTTTGGTCGGTGGGGGGCCCATGCGTTCTGAGTCGTTCGCACGGGTTTGGGCTGCACCTGGGGTACGGGGGGGCCTACGGTCGCCTGAGTGCGGCGGGGAGTCGGGAGGGAGGGAAACACCTCTGTATTGAGCAGAGGCTATGGCCGGGGGAGTGAAGCGGGGGTGCCCTCTGAGGGGCAGCCTGCCAAGAAGACGCGGGTGCGTGGTACGCGGGACCTTGGGGCATCCGCGATGGTTCGCGGGATGTCCCTTCTCCCTGCATAATACGCAGCTCGGGGGGGTGGTGGAGTCACGCTGACGCGTGCACTCCCTAGTCGGGTGGTCCTCTAGGCACTTTATGCACCTCGAACAAAGATAGCAGTTGCGGGCGGAGTGCCCGTACAACTGACAGTTGTGGCATTGTGTGGGCTTGTGATTTTTGTAAGGGGGCTCTACGGATACGCCGGAGAGACCGCATACTGTTTCTAGTTCGAAGATCTTTTGGCCTTCGGGGGTCCTGTCCAGTATTAAAACCAGCATTTGGAGGGCTCATTTTTCTTTTGAGTACGTACGATGTACTTCTCTGATGGGATAATTTTGTGCTTTCAGGGAGGTGAAAACCTCCTCGGTTGTGACTTCGACCGGGATCCGGCTAAGTACCACTCGGAGGACTCGCTCCTCTTTGAGCGCATATGTGTAATAAGGAATATTCTTACTACGGAGGAGGGTGGTTATTTTACGATGGCTGTTGGCCGAACTTATCGTAATGGATATGCCTGTCGCGATATTACGCGCCTTTGAGTACTGAATTTTGAGCAATCGAAGCTCATTTTCCAGACGAGTCCAGACGGCTTTTATCGTGGAATATAATGGACAGCCTTTGTTTTTTACTGAAGACCGGTTCGTCAGTATTTATGGAAGGCGCGGCGGCGGCGGAGCCATTTGCCGTCTTGGCAGTTAAATTTGCACTCGTGTGCGCAACGGGGCTGTATCAGGACGCTCGTTTCCGAGACGTGACGACTGTGGAGTCGTCTTTGTCTGGGGCAACTTCTGTGGGAATTATTGGTGGCTCTTTGAAATGGAGAGAAAACTCCGTTTCTGATGATGGGTCTAGGCTGACGGGGGCGTCTATATCTATTTCGACTGGGAGGGCCGAAAAAGAATTGGAGAGAGTTGTTGATGCCGCGGGGGCAACGGGTTTAGCGGGGCGTTCATAGGGGCCGGGGGTCTAGGATTGCTAGAGGGGTGGAGGTGCTCGGTCGAGGGGACCGAGGCGGGCCGCGCGGCACCGGGTGACGCGGCGGTGGGTGAGATCGCGGCGGAGGTGGAGGGTATGACATACGCGGTGGTTTAGTTAACGTACTCGTCGCTAAGCGCGGGCATATGCAGGGATAGGAAATTGATAAAGCGCTGGTGTTCGGCCTCTAGTTGTTTAAAACGTAACTCTAATTCCGCGTAGTTGTTTTCGGCCATCGCGGTGGCGGTTTGGAGGACGGGGGAGTGAATTTAAAAACCTCCCTGCCTGAAGAGCAGGGGGTACGCCGAATAAGTTTAACGGGCTATCCGAACCCAACCCGGAGCAAAGAGATCTGCGGTCGAGGCGCAATCACTCGCAGGAAAAGGACCTAACGTTTTCCCTAGGGGAGTCCCTCACAGTCTCGTGGCAGAGGACGCAGACCAGTATAAACCGCGGCTCCGCCCAAACAACCACGAGGATGTATGGTAGGGATAGGGAGGGTTGAGAAGGAGACACCTGGGGCTTAACTATGCAAAAAGACAAAGGTTAAGATTTCCAGGCCCGTCCGAGTTACCGTTTACCTCAGAAGGAGGTAACCGGTGAGCGCTCGGGGTACGCCACGCTCGTCTTCATTAACACCGCTAGGTATCCGACAAGCGACCACTAAGCGTGGATTTGCGTATCCTAGAAACAGGTGTGCACCGAAGTGCTACACGAAATGTGCGAGCGAGACGGCGCTATGCGCGAGACGAGTACCTAGATACTCGCCACACAACAATAACACCGTCTTCACTACAAACGCGGTATGGAAAAGCTTAAAAAACTAGCTTTAAACCGTGTGCTTTGAATTGGCAGGCCTAGGACCGGATCCGTGGATCTAAGCAAACAAGTCGCAAACTAGTTTAAGCAGGGCACAAAATTCAGACAGCGATCGAGAGAGCTAGCGGACACATCCGTTCGCGTCAGTGGTTGAAATCGGAATAGCATTTGGCGCCTTTTTTTTTTTTTTTTTTTTTTTAGAACTGACTACACTGTTAGCCTTAGGGGCCCTAAAGCCGCTGCGGCTTTTACAGCTTCACCGGACTTGGGGGCGAGCGCAGAGGGCACTCAGCCGCGAAAGTTTTGTGGACGACTCGCACGAGGGTGCCAAAGTGGCCGGACCTCGGCTCGGGCGGTCGTCGCGTTCGCAAATAGGTCGCGATCTATTCGAATCCCTACACCTACGATTCGAGCTAACTAAATATACACATAGGCACGTTCCCTTCCTCCTGGGAGGAAGGAAGGAACCGTGCGTATGTGTATTCAATAATCGGAATGTTTCTACACTAACTAGCGCTAACTAACTAGCGTAAAAAAAGAAAAAAAAAGGTCCCTCACAGAACCTATGTACCTGTGTGGTGTGCACGTGTGTATGTTCATACGTGTGTAGTGTTGTATGTAGGTAGCTAAGTGATGCACGTACAGTGTCACTTGTATCGCGCGGGCGGTTGCCTGACCCAAGGGTTTCACACCGAGGAACGGACCTAGGCTTGGGTTACCGCTAGAGAGGGTGGACGTGACGGGTGAACATTTGGCGCCGCACTTCAGTCGCTTAAATACCTACACTAAACGACCGCAGAAAAATCGTGAATCATCGCTAACTTTCTTAAAGATTAGTTTCTATGCCTACTCGATGACGTAATTGAGGCGATAAGCCTTATACATGTGTGTGTAAACTGCGATGCTTAACAAACATGCGCCGCAGTTGTTTGCGACGCGAACATTATTTCGAATTCCTGAGAAGTTTGTAGTTGCTTCGAAAGTTTCGGGAACAGGATTTTCTCTCTTTTTAATCGGGTTGTAACAGGTCGTAACACTATGAACGTCTGCACTCTCCGTTTAACTGTCTACGAATTCAACTTCAAGTTTCAATACTTTCAACCTAGTACGTTGATTCAACGCTCATTCGTTTCTTCAACGTAAAGAGTTTACACGTTAATTAGTTGACGAATTCAACTATAGTTAATCAACTAGTTGAGAAACGACAATAAACGGCTTTATTTCGTTAATGATAAATACATCAACAACCCATAGCTACTATTAGGCATTACCTAGAGGCACACATAAAATGAACTTAAGCTATTGCTAAAACGCTAGCAGCTAAAACTCAAGTTCGGACTTACATAAAATATTTTTGCATCTTCGAGAGGTTTCGTCCAATGTATTTTTCATTCCTTAGATTAGACAGACTACTTTGGCGGGCTGCGCTTATTGTGAATGATACAGACATCGCTATGTACAGAACCGTTTCAGATGCGAAGGGACATTTCCTCGCTGAGCGTTTTATAGTCTGTATAATGATCTATTTTCTGAATTTCTGAAGTTATCACATCACCCATCTCACAGCTATACGCTAGTAGCCATCACGGGATGAAAAAAGAATTTCAAAAATTCTTGCCTTTGCCGTACTGTATGAATTTGGAATGATCTTTCAGTCAACATGTTCCTAACATATTGGATTTTTCAAACATGTCTTGAATGGGTAATTTCTGCAGGGTGGTATGAAGGATTCGATGAAATCTGTCACCGACGCGACGATCACTGTGGTTTTTGGACTGGACCGTACTTTTAACATGAGGTGTATAGAATCATGTTGCCAAGCGAGTATAAAAAATTGTTTATCATTATTTTTGCCCTAACCAGCCAAAAGCTAAAGTTCTGGTTACGCCTATGATACGGGGTGTATTTTTTGTCTGCAAAGTCTACAAGAACCGGAAAAGATCATCGCGAATAACATTTTTTTAGCTAGTCAGTCAACGAAATTAGAAAACGCAAGGTCTCTTTCCGCTTAATCGATCTATGTTTAGCTTCTCTATATTATATAGTCATACTAGTTGTGCCCGCGGCTGTGCTTGCGTGGACTACAGAACACGATGGACACATGCGCGAATCTTGCTCCCGGTTATTTTAAAGGCAAAAATGCATATTGTGAGTGATCCTTAGAAGATAGATATAATATCTCGCTGACTTTTTTGTAGGTATTTTTAGAATCCACAATTATGAAATACATCTATTTATATATCCTTATTATTTACTCAGCATAAGTCATTTAAGCGCCCCAGAATCGTCTCTTTTCTGAATTGATTTTTATTTGCACGGAACCCTAATTCTTTTTCTAAAATTAAAATAGACCAAGTTAGTCCCTATAAAATCAGCTACCTGCCAGTGAAAGTCCCATCAAAATCAATTCAACTTGTTTGAGAGATTACCCAGAACAAGCAGACAGACAGACAGACAATTGTTAAAAAAATTTATAAGTAACGTATATACTTTCGTATGCATATGCTAAAAAGCTGTTATTTTGATATTATAAACAGGCACTTTAATTTTATTTATTTGTATATAAAAGCATGTTCGTTTTTGCTGCGAGTGATTTCTTTGGTTGTGCGTAATTTTGAATCCGTTATATCTTCTACGATATTCAATTAATAGACTTGCATTACATTCCGATTTAACTTAAATATTTATCTGTATAATGATTAATACTAAGAAGGAAAATAGGTTTGCAAATAACCTAATACTTTTAATTATTATGTTGAAGATAAAAATTGTTACTGTTTGTGTGTGTATTTTTACGTATGTCTGTTTCTCCACTTACTCTTTTAAACCACTCAACGCATTTTAGACGATTTTTTACTATCGTTGAGAGACTTTTTTACGGAAGGATATGTAGTATATATGTTATATGCATTCTATGGAATACCTGAAGCTATCCAGCAATGTATGAAATTATTCATATTTCATTTGACTGTTGCCTAGGCATTTTATAGAATGCCAAACGAGAAACCGGCAGAGTATGAAATACATCTCCGATTCGTTTCGAATATCACATGAGAGTTTTTGGCTAGATTCCAAAGTGTCATGTGATGGTGTTTGGGGTACAATTTCGCTCAGGGGAGCACGAGGATTTTATGAGATTCCTACTCAATAAAACTACACGGTGTACTATCAGTCATCATAGGTGGGGTGACACGGGATCGGATTAGAACCTTTTTTTCTCCGAAAACGACTATTCAGAGCACGGTCGCCTTTACCGAAATATCCTTTGGCATTTTGGCATCAAACCAAACTATTTCATACAAAATGCCCAATAGACTAAGCATTCTTTCGAGGTGGCCTCGGTATTTTCGTACAATTTTATTTGGTCATACAGCTCGCTCTCTCATTCCCGTACTCACGAAAAAAGGAAAGAGCAACAAGGACGGTGTACAAAGAAAATCCCAAACTATGCACTGTCACTGCAAGCAGTAAGTTTGTGTGTTTGTTTGTAATTTGTAAATATTTTCTTGTTTGACTGAGCTGAGTGATACACAAAACTAGGTGGATGAATAGGTACTGCGTTGTTACTATGTAAAGAAGTGCAGGTAAGTACTCATTTGACGCATAAATAAGGATAAAATTGCGTTTTTTCGACTATTACGAGAATGCGTTACTTTTGTGATCAAAATATTACTTTTTGTGCAGTCTTCTTCTTCTTCCTAACTTGGCAACCGGTTCTCTTTAACGAAGACCATTACTGCCATTATCGAGTGAATTATATTGTCATGTGTTATGACAATTCAGTATCCTAAAAGATAGTGGCTCCCTTGTTAGAACTTTCTAGGAAGTTTTTGTGGGATCTCGGAATGAATGCTTTCAGCTTATATTTATAATCCACCTAACTTATGCACAAATCCAAACTATATTACCCAAAACGCAAACAATATTACATAATATAGGGTCAAAAACCTAAGTAAATGAATTAAAAATAAAATCCACAACATGTCACTTCGAGATCCCGACAAAAACTCCTTTTAAGCAGTCATTGGTAACTTTGCACTATCGGGCACTAGCAACACTGCAATCAAGAGGTCTGTATTTCGGAGTTTTTGGCGAGATCTTGGAGTGACATGCACATGATGTGATTTTTTATTTTATTTATTAACTTAGGTTTTTTGAACGTATATTATGTAATATTGGTAGCACTTTGCATGATATAGTTTGATTGTTGTCTTTAAAGTCAAGTGGATTGTAAATAGAAACTGAAAACATGCATTTTGGGTTATCACAAAAACTTCCTAGGTAGTGCTCGCTATGAACTATGTTCTAAACTCGTTTTGAAAATTAGAAAATGCATCAAAGGCTTGAACGACGTCATCTCTTGTAAAAAGAAAAACAAAGAACATGGATACGGCCTCTATATAAATGACGCCTAAATATTGTTAATAAATACAACATCTAGTTTGGCTGCGTGAATAGAAAAAATGAGGATATGGCTTCAGCCTTTATATAAATGACATTTAAACATGAATTTTATAAATACTTCTGATTTCGCTGTATGATTTTAGGTACCTTTGCCTTTTCTTTATTAAAACATAACAAAACAAAGAAACCCTTTGCTAACGTTTACCATAAACGTAGCATTATTTACGAAATAGAAACAGTAGGTACATCTCCAAAAGGAATTCTTACTGTACGAAATTTAAGTTGACTCCCGAGATGATAGCATATGTAAATACCGTCAATTTATGATAAAAAAGCAGCCGATGAGGGTAGTTTAACACATGTTTTATATTGAAAGGAGAGACAGGCGTGAAAAATATTGTTTTAACTGTTAGTAATAGGTCAACCACTTAAATGTACAGCAATTTCTGTTTAATACGGCAATTTTTCCTCCCATGTACGGCAATCAAGAGAACAGTCAGCGGCAACACTGACCGTATTATCCTCTATCTTAGTAGTCTGTGCTCAAAAGTAAAATGCCGCTGCCAAAAAGAAACGTAATGATGAAGGTATTTTGCTAGTAAATTACTGTTCTAATCATCATCTAACATAATACTAATGAGTGAGTGTTAAACTCGGAATCGGTCGGATGTACAGTTTAATTTTTTTATGGAACAAATACCTATTTAAACACTTTGTTTTAGGTTGGTTTTCTGCGCTAACAGTGGAATCTGCGTATTTTCTTTTTTATCGAATTGCATCTACGAAAAATGTTCGAAATGGTAATATTCTTTACTTTTCCATTATGAGACGACTATTTTTAATGTCACAAAGCTTGGGTGCATAATTATTGTGATATAATTTTGTGTTGCAGAATACAGCTGAACCTATGCAGATTGACGGTCCTCTAGAGGACAATGAGAACAATGAGACAGAGTGTTATGTAGTAGAGAATCCCACCTTGGATTTGGAGACATATGCCGCGTCCTACACTGGTTTTGCAAAATTATATAGACTGATGTTTGTAGCAGATCACTGTCCTTCACTAAGAATGGAAGCTTTAAAAATGGCTATCTCTTACGTTATGACGACATACAATGTAAGCCTTTACCAAACACTCCACAAAAAACTTGCTGAAGCAGTTGCCACTGCAGGATTGCCTGATGTTGCAGGATCACAGGACATACCTGTCCTTGACACAATGTGGGTAGAATCCAAAACCAAAAAGGCTGCTATCAAGTTGGAGAAATTAGACACAGATCTCAAAAATTACAAAACAAATTCTATAAAGGAGAGCATCCGAAGAGGTCATGATGACCTTGGTGACCATTATCTTGATTGTGGAGACCTAACAAGCGCTCTAAAATGTTATTCTAGAGCTAGAGATTACTGTACAAGTGGCAAACACATTATTATGATGTGCCTGAATGTAGTTAAAGTGTCAGTGTATTTGCAGAACTGGGCTCATGTTCTTAATTATGTATCTAAGGCGGAAGGTACTCCTGATTTCAATGAAACTCCAGGCAAAGACTGTAATCAATCTATATTGACACGCTTAAAATGTGCAGCAGGTCTGGCTGAGTTAGCAACAAAGAAGTATAAAGTTGCTGCTAAGCATTTTCTTACTGCTAGTATTGATCACTGTGACTATCCTGAACTGTTAAGCAGTAATAATGTTGCTATCTATGGTGGATTATGCGCCCTTGCTACATTTGACCGTTATGAGTTACAAAAACAAGTCATAGTTAGCAGTTCTTTTAAATTATTCCTAGAGTTAGAACCACAATTACGTGACATAATATTTAAATTCTACGAGTCTAAATATGCTTCCTGTCTTAGGTTGCTTGATGAGATAAAAGATAATCTTCTATTAGATATGTATTTAGCACCACATTTGAACTCTTTGTACATGCAAATACGTAACCGAGCACTAATTCAATACTTTAGTCCCTACCTTTCTGCTGATATGAGATTAATGGCTGCAGCCTTCAATCGTACAGTAAATGCTCTAGAAGATGAGCTGATGCAATTAATTCTTGATGGTCAAATCCAAGCTCGTATTGATTCACACAATAAAATCCTATATGCTAAAGATGTTGACCAGAGAACCACAACATTTGATAGAAGCCTGTCTATGGGTAAAGAATACCAGCGGCGAACATCTATGCTAATCTTGCGTGCTGCTATGCTCAAAAATCAGATTCATGTAAAGGTAATTTTCTCTGCACAAGTAATTAATTTCAAACATTGAAATCTGTTATTTAGCTTTTCATATATTGCCTTCTCTAATAATAATTGCTTATAATTAATTTTAAGTAATTAAGATAATCAAAGTTTTATTATGTTTTTATTATTTCTATTATTACTTATTTTTAAACTCTACATATTTATGATGTATTTGTACAGTAAAAAAGTGTATATTTTTTGTAAATATGATTTATTTTTCCAAAACTTTAGCATCATAGTTGATTATTAATTAAAATTCATATAAAATATATAAATGATAATTGATAAATATATACACATTTTACTTTGATTGTATTATAGTACACATTATTTGTATAAATCACTGATACAATATAGAAGTGACATCCCTAATATTTCAATATCTGGCATAGAAATAAATCTATAAACAACTTGTACTGTGCTGTGTTAAAGTTTGATAAATGAGCAAAAAACGTATGGCCTGCCACACAGAACTTTCATTAATTAAGTTTTGTTGTGTATTTTTAAAGCATGACATCTAACCATACCTGAAAATGGGATAGATAATGATGAAGACACAATGGAATTGTTTCTTATTATTATCTGAAAATATGGCAATTTAATATTCAATAAATTAAAGATTTATCTGAAAATATGGCAATTTGATATTCAATTAATTAAATAATTATCTTTTTGTGGTTTACAACATGTATTTAGCAATGATGGATCAGTTGGTAGTGTGTAAGGACTCCACGTTGATCAATGTGAGTTTGAATCTCTGCAATGAAGCATGAGCTTTCAGTGAAGGAAAACATTGTGATGAAACCATAACAAGGTGGTAGGACTGTTTCTAATGACCACCTTGCTAGCTACCACCCTCAGGTTGAAAATCTGTTGTCAAACACCAACAGGTGTGTTCCGGCAGCTGTACTTGAGAGCCAGTTTTATACTAAACTTAGCATGTACCATCTTGGGTCACATCGTCACTTAAGATCAGGTGAGATTGTGGCCACAACGCTAAACCTGTAGAGTTAAAAATTATATATTTAAGGTCACATTCTGGGTATATCATTAAAATTAGTTGTGCAAGACATTTGGTGAATTCCAAAAATAATTTCCACAAAGTGTAATTCTTGAACCACTCCAGATTGAGTGATTGTTCCAAACGTAGACGTCTTTTTTCCTGACTCCGGTAGGGCAATCAAGTATGTAGTACATGAATATTGATGATAAAAGTTGTTTCATATAAACTCTTGTCATTACTATCACTTTAGACAATTTTATACATTTTGATTAACTAATCTCATGTTTGTTATAAACCCCATCAAAAGCAGCAAAAATAGGTTAAAATTATATGCTGTTAACTTGTCATTGTTTCTAACTTCCCCAAATAAATTTTTATTCTTCTCAGCTTCTTCTTTATTTATAATTTCGTAGACATTTATTAGCTTCTATTGTATAGTTTATAATTAGAAGTAGTTCGAAAAAGCTTGTGTTCTAAGACACTGTGGATAAGTTAACCAATTTCACATTGTTTTAACCTTTTTCTTTGATCAAAATTCAAAACAAAGCTCAACAATAAAACAGAAAACCTCTAACAATACAATGAAATTATCATTATATTTTATTTCAGAATGTCAGCCGTGATACTGGCCCTCAAAGCGGTGAAGCACCTGGCTCAAGTACCAGCCTCACTTCGCGTACTTTTGATACTGTGCCCTTGTGATAGTCATGTAATACTGAACTCTTTCATGACAATTTAAATATACTACCACAATTTAATACTTGGACATAAGTAAAATACCAAATCATAATAAAGTGATGGCTGTATTTTTATTGTCATGCAAAATAGGCAAGTATTTTTTAAAAGAAGTCTTTTGTGTATTGATCAATGTCTGCTTTTCTTTTTGTTTAAAGATATTGCAGGAGTAGGCCCATCGATCAACAGTTTTGCCATTGCAAACTATTAATGACTTAAGGAAAATGTTATTTAAAACTAATAACAGAAACTTGAACTGCTGGTGCAAACATTATTCCTCAACATTGTTTATACTGAATTATTCTATGTAACCGCAAAATATTATGTCTACGTAATATTTGAATAAAATGTGAAGACATTATGAGTTTTATTAATGATAAAGAAACAACTCATGTGGCCAAAGTTATCAACTGATAATATGTAGAAAAAATTGGTTGCCTGTAAAGTCGGTATACGGGCGAAAGTTTTACGTGACAACGACTTTATGTCTGTCTCTCTCGCTCTTAGGCGGGCTAACCATGCCCGAGTGGAAGGGACGCGTGCCTCTCACTCGCTCTCATTGTGAGCGCATAACGTGAGCGGAGCGTAACGCAGTTTCTTGAAGTGTCACCCGGCAAACCAATTTATAAGACGTTGTCACGTCAAAAATTATTATTGATATCATGAAATGTACTAAGGAAGATTATTATTTTCAGTAGGAACACCTATTTTGTTATAATATATTTAAAAACATGCAATATTATTTTATTTGTTCCGAAATATATACAGGCTGAATTTTCAAGTGTTGTGGATGGCCATATCCTTTACTACGAGTAGTTCTCGTTCTCGTAGTATCTCGTAGTTTACTACGAGAGATAGCAAAAAATACTCAAAGCAGTTCGGGACTGATTTTCATGGAAAGTAAAACTGCATATGAATTTTTGAAAAATTATTATTCATTCCCAGGAATTGAACCTGTTGATTTTGGAAAAATAAGACACTGTCAGTCAGTTGCAAGAAACTTCCATTAAGACTTAATGCTGCCATTATGACTTTAATCTTTCATTAAACACTTATCTGCATTGCAAGAACATCCATTTAACAGGACTAGTTTAATTACACGTTAAAATTAATTTTCAATCTGTCAAAGACGTCATTAACTCAGTTTTGCGTTGACTAAACGTACCTTATTTTGACACTTCATTTGTTAAATTTTAATGACGGATAATTAGCCCATTAGCAGTCCATTACGAAGGTAAAAAGCATTTATGTGTTTAGTATCGGTCTCAATTTTTTGTGATATGTCTCCAATATCACTTTTATCTCTATAATCATTCAGATGAAAAGTTATCTACTGTAATATACCAGGTAGAGTTGATATACGGAATAATTATCATAATACATAATTTTTGTCTAGATTCGAGTTCGCTAAGAAAATTGTAGGTACAATAATCATCTATACAAATAAAATTGAAGTGTCTGTTTGTAATGTCAAAATAACAGCTTTTTACTAAATGCAAATGAAAGTAAATGCGGTACATATAAAAAAAAAAACAATTTATACAATTTTTGGCTGTCTGTCTGTTTCTTCTGGGTATTCTCCGAAACGGTCGGACCGATTTAGACAGGACTTTCCCTGGCAGATAGCTGATGTTATAAGGAGTAACTTAGGCAACTTTTATTTTAGAAATAGATATAAGGGTTCTGCGTAAATAAAATAAAACTGGGTTATGTGAATCAATTCGGGCGCTTGCCTTACGTTGAGTAAACCATAACAAATATATATTAATGTACTTATGTACTACAAAATTAAAAAGATGCCCGTAGGCCTGATCGAAGGCATTCTGTAGTCAACGCGAGCGCCGCCGCGGGCACTGCTACTTCTGAATAATATTCGAAGTCTTTAGGAGCTTGCGCTGCGACACTTCGTTCAAAACATGTAGTAATAAAAGAATACAGCTTTTAACAACGTAACAGTATAATAATTTCCTTTTTTTTATGTAATCGATACCTATAATATTTCATATTCAAAGTTTTCAACGCGATGCGCTGACAATTCAAAACGAAATGCGTTTTGTTTCAATAATTCAACGACAAACACTTGCAATAGTTACAGAACAAAACGCAATCCGTTCATTCATTTTTTTTAAAACAATCACTCTTTCTGCGTAATGATTTCATTAGTTAATGAAAACTTAAAGGGTCATAAATAAACATTACGCAGTAGACATTAAACTAATGGAGACTTTAAATTTAATGGAACGTTAACAAATGGAGAGCTAATGACAACTTTCTTGCAAATGACTGTGAATTTATTACACCATTCGATAGTGGTGCTAATAAGAATCAAATTCTGGGAAATAATGACATGGCAAGATAAAGGAAAGAGCTCATTTTAACAAAATACTTTTTTATTTTTCTCACATTACCTACGTGCGTAAGTACGCTACGTTAACTTTGAGAAATCAATAAATTTTCAATTATAATTTTCAAATAATCAAGTATCTATTTGGTTACACACAATTGGTTGTAAGCATGATGGGCAGGAACCTGTGGCAACTCCAAAAACAGGCGGATGACTAACTGATGCAACAAGCCACTGCAAAAATAAAATTTTAGTATTTTCGTAATGTGTACCTGTTTCATTAAAAAAAGAGATTATTTTTTGATGATTACCTCATATAAACAGTATCTGTGAAAATACATTCCACAAGCTAAATTTTGGCATAAAGGCATTGGCATCTTTGGTATACCAGGTAATTCGGTACAAAGACATATACTGCACACTAGTGGTTGCGATATGGTTCCTCCTGTTGCTTCAAATGTCAATTGTCTTGTATTTTGAGGAAATTCTGCCAGGTCTATGAATCAAATTTTTTTTTTTATTAAAGGTGACCGAGAAAGCTGTTAAACTTCAGAAAATATTTCTTTAATTGATCAAGTCAACATATTTTATGCTGAAGAACACAATTTATAACTAGCATGAATTTATCAAATAAAAGTAACCCATTTCCTCATTCATGCAGGTTTATTTCAATGCAAACATTCAACAACAATTCTGTGAACCACAAGGACTCAACAATTCTTTGACGATGAATTCAGTCTTCAATGATAATAATGTGAATTCATTTTACTAAAAAAATTTATTACGATAAAATAATTTAATGTTATATTTATTAATATTTATATATCGTTAAATTAATTAAGATTAAATTAATAAAAAAGGCAGTATAATGAGTTCACATTATTATCGTTAACTTCATCGTTGGCAGAATTAAATAAAATCCCTTTATTAATAATTATCCTGTTTCGAGAAACTCAAACAACATTTTTAAAAACTTTTACCAGTGCAGCATGCTCTAACAATCCAATGCTAAGGGATCGTGTAGACAACGCTGAGGACGCGCCCCGACGCTACTGCGTGTCTGCGGCGCCGTGTACACAAGCCCTAAAGATACTTTTAAGAGAAAATCCAAATCAGCAAATTTATTACTAAAATGTTTTTCATACTGTAAAACCTCACTCCTTCATAACTGGCAACAATTGTCAAAATAACAGTCAACATTTTGAAATAAAGTTGATTGTCTCTTTCAAAAATAATACCATATTTTTCTATTATTTCAAAAGCAGTAATAATTTTAACTATATTGAAAACTTGTATGCATAACTAGCTGTGTCCCACGGTTTCACCCGTGTTAATTTTACCCGACAAAATGGTTTGTCCGTCGTACGGTAGATCGTTCCCTTAAAAGCAGTTTGACTTAAGCGACTTAAAAATTCAAAGTCGTCATTTCACAAAACTTAATGCACCATTCTATTGCTATACTGGGTATTAGGAGACCGCTCCCGAAAACGAAGACAGACGATAGTACTAATGACACCTTTGATAATGGGTCAGAAAAAAAATCATATTTTTAAAACGTTTTATTAGTATTATTCACCCTCCATCATGTTAGTACAGTCAAATGAAACGATAATTAAACAAAAAAAAAATACATTACTTTACTAAAAAAAACCATAAATGAAACATAAAACAAAAAACAGCTGATGATTGGGTCAAAGGACGCGAAAGCGCGGGACCGCGCAAACTCGCGCGGCAATGCCGCGCGCCGTGCCGGCATCTAGCGATCGCACAAATACTTATTTACAACATTTATCTAAATAACGAACTTATCTACTTTGCCACTGTGCTAGTCTCTACCTAGCCGCTTACAATCCGATCAAACCGACCTCAATTTCCTAAAATCCTTATTCCTGGCCTCTGACGCTTCTTCAGATAGGAATCCAATAGGAACTATGGAAAATGTTTCACTATTTCAGGTCCATGGATGAGAAGCTTGTGGACGCTTGAGGACATATAGTACCATGGATACAACTCCACGTAGAGGTTTGCTGTCGCATTGCAGTACTCCCTAAACTTGCTTATTTTGCTACCCTGAAGAAATACATTGCAATGTAACTGCAATACTTCTAATCAGTTTAACATTTAGATCTGTGATACGGGCTGTTGTTTCCGTATCAGCAAAATACCTCTTAGCTGCATTGCCGGTATTAGTGTTGCTACTGCCCTGCTTGACCACATCTATAAGGAAGCCAGTTTTTTTACGAAAAGCTTCTTGTATGACCTCTTTTCTATTTTGCACTTGTTGCTTCATCTCCGTGCCTTTTGTCTGCCATAACTTTATATCAATTTTATAGAAAATGTGCATTATAGGTCTTGTTCCACTACTTTAGTTCTCACTTCACCCAGTTTATTCATTTCAGTGAGACGAGCTTTGCATAGGTCACACACAGCAGCGGAGGTTTTTGAAATATAGGAATGACCTTTCCTATCTATCATGGTTAACATGAGGTTATGTGTCACCATAGTATTTCCGAGATCAGTTGGAGAGAGGATTAAGATCTCGGACTCAAAGGCTGCTAGCTCTGATTTGACATTGGATTCCGTTTCTCTTATGAATTTAAGCGATATTGGACGGCAGTATATGGTCGATGAGAGACGATTCATTAGTTTTAGTAGTACGAGACTGGTCATAAGTAGCGTCGACTAATCTTCCCCGCTTACTAAGTCTTTTGATGGTAGACGCTTTGACTTGATGCTCCATCGAAGCCCCACTTGCTGTGCAACACAAGTTGCGCAAACGCATCAATTTTACAATTCAGTGATTAGGTAAGCCTCTTCACCGTCAAATCTAACAGTGACTGTAATTTTATCTTAGCTGAGTTATTGGTAATAGGTATATCTTCCTTTTCCGGCTAACAATCGGTTTTTTCATTCGCCAAAAAGTAGTAGCTGGGGTACTTCGTTAGACCTTCTTTCAAACTTAAGTCTCTTAACGTCATATAGCGTCATTTGGATAAGCGCAAAGTGATATATAAAGCGAGTGCTTTCTGTTTAGAAATTTCTTGTGGTTGTGTCGTTTGACCACCAATAAAACTCAGTACTTTGGATACCTCTTGTGTATTATCTTGCAAATACTTCATAACATTAGCCATATCTCCTTTTACAGCTGACTTGAGAGCGCATTCATAAGAAAAAATTGCATACTCAGAGAAGTAGTTGCACAAACTTCTTCAGAGCGTCTTTTTTTCTGACGATTTGACAAATCTTCAAAGGATTTTCGTAGAGACTTTTGAGTTGAAGTTGACACATCTGATTTGGACGGGCTCGCAACTTCAGTGGCTTCTTCTGTTTGGACTATGTTTTCCTTGGCAAACTCTGGCCAATATACTTCAGAACTAAGCTAATTTGATTTTTTTTACATGAAAGAGTTATCAAATCTTTTTGATTTGACCCATCTAGTTTTTATACGAAAATATAATACCAATTTTTCAGTTCTTTTTCGGAACTTTTACAAAGTTGAACACTACTACTTGACTTTAGAATACTAAATAAATAATCATAATCAAGTAGATAAATATTCTGTCGAAGAGTAACATACAGATCAAAATTCGTTACAAAGTCAAGAAAACACGCAATGAGATCGTAATTGCAATTAATCTTCTATACTAATATTATAAAGAGGAAAGATTTGATTGTTTGTTTGTTTGCATTAAATAGGCTCAGAAACTACTAAACCGATTTGAAAAATTACACGCAATGAGATCGTAATTGCAATTAATCTTCTATACTAATATTATAAAGAGGAAAGATTTCATTGTTTGTTTGTTTGCATTAAATAGGCTCCGAAACTACTAAACCGATTAGAAAAATTATTTCACTGTTGGGAAGCTATACTATACCAGAATAACATAGGTTATATCAAATTTAAAAAAAAAATAGGTATCCTTACTAAAACTCCAATAATGTAACACAAGGAGTAAAAAAATACCTAAAATATTCTTTACATCGCGTGCGCTGCGAAAACTATTGATGATAGAATAAAATAATGTACTACGACTTTGCAGAACACATCATTATTTACAAAAAATGTCGCGGTACAGTATATCTCTAACTATTATAGTTATGCCACAATAAGTGTTATTTTATTTAAAAAAATTATTTGATAAAACAATCGGATATTGTACGATATCCTAACAAAAAATATGGTGCACGGACCATGCGGAGAGCATAATTTAACAGCACCATGTATGAAAAAAGGTATCTGTACAAAAAAGTACCTTCGACGTTTCGTCAACGATACCCAAACCAGAGAGGGTGGATATCCAGTTTATCGTCGTCGTGAAGCCGAAAATGGAGGACACTGCGCTACGCTAAATATCAGAGGAAGTAGGTTCAATATACATAATAGATGGATTGTTTCTTATTCTCCACTATTGTGTATGACGTTTAACGCTCAAATAAATGTGGAGTACTGCCACTCACTTCAAGCCATCAAAAACATTTGTAAATACATAACGGATCTGCTGACCAAGCTACTTTTAACGTCATAAACCCAAATGAAAACTACGTGAATGGCTGGTACATAAGTACATCCGAAGCTGTCTGGCGAATATTCGAATTTCCGATCCACGAGCGGCATCCTACAGTCTTGCATTAGCTGTCCACTTACAAAATGGCCAAAGGGTTTATTTTACCGCAGAAACGGCTGAACAAGTAGCCAAAACATTTCATTATCACGCCTGTATTCCCCGAAGGGTTAGGCAGAGGTGTACTAATGTACACCCACAGTTCACCGAGTATGTTTTTAGGTCCCATGTAATGGGTAAAACCCACGTTAAACTACTTTGCTGGCTTTCTTTGAGCTCTGTAATGAAGATGAATTCGCAAAGACACTTCTATACCACGAAGTCCCGCAATACTACACATGGGCCAATAATAAATTCACACGAAGTAGGCGAGGTATGGACGTAGTCGGCCATCTAGGAAAAAAAAAGATGCCGCTTTAGAAAGAGTCTACGGTGTACATCCTTCTCAATCATAGTGTTTTTATCTTAGGATGTTGCCACATAACGTTCGTGGTCCAACCTCATTCAAGTACTTAAAACCGTTGAGGTAGCAAATTTACTAATGAGTACCTACTTACCTATGGAGCTTGTCAATTTGGGTGTCACAAACAACCCTACCATGGTAATAATATTCATTAGTTCGGTAATAAATGTAGGTGCACGTGTTTAGTTTTGCTGTCTGAGTAAGTTTTGGTTAATTATAGTTTATGACCGCTTATTTTTAATTTCTAGTGGGTGTCTAGTATAAACATCTACTCCACCAGTTTATTCAAAATATTTTATATATTTTTATTTATATCTCAAACCCGCACAATACTGGCAACATGTGTCTTTGGAGAAAATATGTTATATAATGACTAGATACTTGGATAAAAATTTTACAACGAAAAGTGGCGTTAAAAGTGGCATGTTTATACATTAAAAACGGTTTTTCTCGATTTACTCCAAAACTATAAATCCAATCAAAAAAGTCATTTCACCCATGTGTTGGCAATTAATATAGCAATCAAATGGTGCATTAAGTTTTGTGAAATGACGACTTTGAATTTTTAAGTTGCCTATGTCAAACCGCTTGTATGGGAACGATCCACAGTGCGCCGCCGCCAACGCATTCATGTTACCTATTATAATTTGCTCTCAGTTCTCACTAGTACAAATTATTTTAATTTTCCATTATCTCCTAAACTGTGTGTACAAATAACTTGCTATGAAGAGCAAATTTTAACTTCATAAAATTGACTTTATGATGAAGTAACTTTTGTTCCTAACCTAAATATTATTATAACATACCTAAAAATAATGCTCATAAAGACATAAATCACTTTTTAATACTCAACAAATATTTGTCACAAAATACCTTATTGTAGCTTATGTTTAGAGATAGGCATATGCTTTTGCAGACTTTTTTTTTAGATATACCAAGGACCAATATTTTTGTAGAACATTGTATTTACGTATCATTAACCATTCTGCCAGGTTGAATAATCTCAGACTCAAAGTTGCATAGACTCCACAGCTACCTTGATTGATTGAGAAAAGACATTCAAAAAACGTCAATGTCTGAGCAACCACTATAAATCTGTATTGAAAATAATGAACCACTACAACAAGATGTAGTATATACAAGCAAATAGTCATAGATTGGTGTTTGAAATATGGGAGTTTGTTTAGAAGTTATATGAATAAATAGTAATATGTTAATTTGTTTATAATTATTACCAAAGATAGTCATGATATTAGTTATAATATTTTTATCATGATCCCAGGATAGTAATCCTTCTTGTAACTTATCTTGCCACAGATGCGATTGACCCAAAAGGTGTATATTGGTTGCTAATCCCTCTTGAGTAACTTCTACATGCAACCAAGTTCTACCATCTGAAAGACATTCAATGGTAAAACTAAACAATTAAGTTGAGTGATCCTTAAATTACTTTTAATAACAGTAGATTTGGAGACATTGATATTAATAAATTTTTTACTTTTGGTATTTATGTAGAGCACATAATTTAAGCATTTAACATAAGGGATTTGATTGATTCATAAACCAAACATACCAATGAGTATCCGTCTATAATCATCTTTAAAAGTTGGGTTAACTGGTTCCATTACTTTACATAGTTGATCTATTAACTCCAATTCATAAAAATAACAAGATAAATCATTAATATATTTTTTATAAGTAGTAATGATATCTAATAATGAATTATACTCATTATCTTGAATATTTGTGTATGGTAGATTCACTTCAGTAATGACCAACTTTTTAGGTTCTTTGTATTGTATGAATATTACATGTTGTCTAACATTTTCATCGTCTTGGATTATACATTTGATATCACGTAACGTTTTTCCAATGTAAATAAAAGACTCGCCGTTATTTTCAATTCCTTTAATTTCTTCTAATAAATCAAGGTCAATTAAATTAAACGTAGCTAAATTTAAACTCTGAATGTCACTTTGAATTAATAAATGCAAATTCTTTAAATCTGACGATAATTCAGGTACACATTTTTTGTTTTCAAATTGGTCTTTAAACATATTAATTTTATTGAAATTCATATTAAATTACAAATAAGTCGGTATCCTTCTGAAGTTGGAAATTGACACTTTTGACACTACAGACTATATATTACACTACTCCATAGACAAATAACCAGAGGCACTACTCTATGCCACAGTCGCATAGTCACAGACTACTGAGAAGATACCTCTGGAAGATACTACGCAGAGATAAATAACAAAACAAATTATACTACGTGTCACCCAGAGATAAAGTGTCACCACAGTTGAGAGTTAACACTAGCCTCACAGCACGGAACGAAAATGAAATGAAGAAAATACACACCGCCTGGTATTTCCCCGCTGGTATGAGCTCCCGTAAGATTCCATTGGCTAAATATTTTAGGCTAAGTCAATCTTAAATGTTGCCAGATATATCCACAAAATGGCCAACTTGGCAACACTGACAAAAGGAATAGGCGTATTTATCGGAACAGGTATGCGGCGTTAAAACGTCTTTAGTTGCAAACGATTACAGGGCGATTAAGAGATATACTAATGTAAATGAAGATATTTCGAGATTTACTATTAGATACGTAATCGAATGATTGTGTTAGTATATCTCATAGTCGCTACTATAATATTATTAGTATTAACTAATTTTATAGAAAGTGCATTAGATACTGTGTTTTTCGTAATTAATTAATCAGTTGTTAAAAATATTACTATAGATAAAATTACATTCAATAGGTACCTTTTATGATATTAAATCATGGTTTTTTTCAATAACAATTAAAATCTAATGAATAAGTAAGTATTAAATCTTTAATAAACAATCAACAAAAATAATCTTTCATTTGGTTTTATCTTATTGGTAATGACTTTAAGGAAAAAAAAAAAGATTTTTTTGTTTTTAGGAAAATAATAATATTCACTGAAAAACTTGGGTACTATACGATTTAAAAAAATGTATAGCTTATCAGTGACCTAACAGGATTTTGTATACTTTTTAATTTATGTGGATTACTTGATTATCATTGGTTTAAACTACACAGAAATGGTCGTTTCTATTACGTACTACTATTGTGCACTTTGTACATATTTGTCATTTTGCCGTTTGCAGTTTTTTGTTTTTTCAACAAAACTATTACAAGCGAAAGACGTAACAAATACAAATTGCGTTACAAATTACAACTATCATAATCATAACCAAAGATTATATTTACATGTTGATAAGCGTAAAAAAACGTTTTGCTATTGCTTTCAAACTCCAATGTTTTTTGACGTGACAACGTCTTATAATTCGATGGAGCCGGCTGCATCCACGAAAAAACATGACTCATGCGGCGTTACCTCGCTCTGAGGCGTTCCATTTAAGTTTTGAAGTGCAAGCGAAAGCGCGGAACGAGCGACAAAGAGGCACAATCGGCCTCCGTGTTCGGCCCTTTCATTTCCTACTTTTCCTATCATCGTCCTATTCTTAACAGAATAACACAAATTGTAAGAAGTTAAATATCACACATGTTTAAAAGTTATAAAACAATTGCGCAAAGCACATACATACTTGTAAAAACTATGTAGATTGTAAAAAAATAAATTGACATAATTGTGTTTATGTGTACAAACAAAAGTAACTTGATCAATTCAATTGTCATTTCCATTTACCTCCTTCTCTATATCCATACAAAATATCTATCAAACAAATAAAATTAAAATTTTCTTTAGAAAAATGATACCATTCCATCAGTATTTTCTTATGACGTTGTAGAAGAGTAGTTTATTCAAAATTGAGAACACATGAAAAACATATATGCTTAACAATCATCAGATAAAACGCTTGACGGAAAATCACTTGTAGAAGAGGTCCTTTTCTTTTTTTGACACCTTGTCTTTCCGGTGTTGCCACCTCTCTTCATTGAGAAAACTGGCTTGCCGCCACACTACCCCCCCCTCCGCCCCCCCCCCCCCCCCACAACGGAGAAAAATAACCCCGTAAAAAAAACATACAATAAGCATATTCCTACACGTTTTAAATCGTACTGTACGACCCGAACGTGTGGTATATTTAGGTTTCGAGGGTGGAGTAGCAGTAGTGGTTGATCGTGGAGGAGGAAGAGTAGTAGTCCCAGTAGGGTAAATAGGCACGGAAGGGGCTGCGAACCGTAGCTGAAGCCCGTGCCATGGGTGAACTATGGGACTCGTCATCCCCGTTGATGTACGCCGGTTTAACGCGGTCAATACTGACCTACACGTTCCTGTCCCCCATCCTGATAGTAATAGTCTTATCCTTCCTAAAAATTACCTTAAAAGGTCCCTTGTATGGAGGCTTCAGTGGCGGACGAACAGTATCGTCCCGCAGGAAAACGTGGATGGTAGTTTTCAAGTCCCTATGGACAAAATTGGGCTTTCTATCGTGCCGTGATCCTGGAGTAGGCTGCAGTTGAGTCATGAAACGCCTCAACTGAGTAATGAGATTACTTATGATTAGTTATGAGATTAGAGTTACGTCTGTGTCGGATTTGGAAGTTTCAGGAGAAAGAAACTCGCCGGGCAGGCACAGTGGTTCCCCGTACACAAGCTCGGCAGGTGAGAATTGCAAATCTTCTTTCAGGGAGGCTCGAATGCCAAGAAGTACTACTGGCAAAACTTTGAACCAAGTTTTTTGGTGGCACATCAGAGCCGTTTTCAGTTGGCGATGCATCCGCTCGACAAGCCCGTTTGCACACGGGTGGTAACTCGTGGTACGAATGCGCATTGACGAACAAAGCTGCATTAGAGCCTGAAAGAGTGCGGATTCAAATTGCCGGCCCTGATCCGTCGTGACCAAGGCCGGAACGCCAAATCGTGCAATCCAGCCGCTGAAAAATGTTTCAGCAACTTCCTCCGCCGTGATACTCACCATCGGCCAAGCTTCGGGTCATCGGGAAAATCTATCGACTGCTGTTAGACAGTAATGGCATCCTTTACTATACGGGAGTGGGCCAATAATGTCTATGTGCACGTGGCGGAATCGTTTAGTTGGTGTAGAAAAAGTCCCAAGAGGTGAGCTGGTATGCCTGGTAATCTTGTTACGTTGGCAAGCAAGGCAAGACTGAGCCTAGTTACAATCCTTTTTAATATTGGGCCACACAAATCGGTCAGACACCAGTTTTGCGGAATTTCTTGCGCTTGGGTGACTTCAATTATGAATTCTATCAAACACCACGCGACGAAATTTTTGGGTGACGAACGGCCGTGGTTTTGTCGTTGATGTATCGCAATATAGGGTAATGTCTGTCCTAGGGACGAGAACTTTGTCCAGCTTGAGGGACTAGTCACTCATCATTCTGCGTAGCTCTTCGTCTCCTGCCTGATCTTCGGCGAGTTCATCAAAATTATCTCCGAGGCGAATGGTGTCGACACGAGACAGCGTCTGCAACCACGTTGTCCTTCAAGCTGATGTGGACGATGTGAGTCGTTAATTGCGATATAAATGATAGCTGGTTCAACTGCGCTGGAGGTAGCTTCTCTTGCCGCTGCGAGAACGCATAAACCAAGGGTTTATGATCGGTGTAAATCCTCACATGTTGCGCCTCCAAAATGTGTCGAAAGTGTTGAAAAGCCTCATAGACTGCGAGTAATTTTCGATAATAGGCCGGCCAGGTTGATTGCCGGGTAGTAAGCTTTTTACTAAAAAATGCAAGAGGCTGCCAATCATCTTCCACACGCTGTTGTAGGCATGGTCCCACGTGAGTGGAAGAAGCATCTGTAAAAAGTCCCAGAGCTGCAATAGTCTTCGGGTGAGCCAAAATGGTAGCATTGGCTAAGTGGTCCTTGCATTTTTGATAAACCATTTCCAATTCTGACTTCCAAGGGACGGGTTTGCTGCCTTTCAGTTGAGTAGAGGCTAGTACATCTATGAGGGGAGCTTGTAGCTCCGTCGTGTAAGGCAGAAAACGACGGTAAAAATTGACCATTCCCAAAAATCTGCGCAAACCTTCAGCTGTTTTAGGCACGGGGTAGCTTTTTAGGGCTTCGATTCGTTCCAGTGGTGGACTAGTGCCATCTTTGGAAATCCGGTAGCCCAAGAAAGTCACTTACGGAAAACAAAACTCAAAGCCACGCACTACCTCATCTATAAACCTTTGGAAGGTTTGTCCCGCATTTCGTAGTCCGAACGTCATATAAGAAAATTCACATAATCCGAACGGTGTGATTATATAGCTCCTATAAGTAAGTAAGTTCCTATGTGTTTTTTCGTCGGGGTCACCAATGTAGAAGAGTAGTTTATTCAAAATTGAGAACACATGAAAAACATATATGCATATCAATCATCAGATACAACGCTTGACGGAAAATCACTTGTAAAAGAGGTCCTTTTTTTTTGACACCTTGTCCGTCCGGTGTTGCCACCTCTCTCCATTGAGAAAACTGGCTTGCCGCCACAACGTTGTCACGTTCAACTATCGTCAGTAAACCGACTTTACAGACAACTGATTTTTTTTAATAAACGAATAAACTGTCATTTTTACTTTAAAGCAAGTTGAATATTATACATTGAAACAATTTAAATTTATTTATTTGAGTTAGTAATACTTTATTGCAATCTCTTGTTGAATGAGTGTTGTATTAATTATGTCCGTATTTTTATTATCAAATAAATGTCTTTCTTTCTGTCTCACAAAATTCCCAAATCAAGCCAAATTCCAAAGGGTTTTAATAGGATCCACGCGTCACGTCGCAATAACATTCACAAGACTATTCTGACTAAATCGAGTGAGCACCGGTGGTATTAACTTTTATTCTTACCTACATGTAATGAACAAAATTAATAACAAGTGCAAAACAACGCAAAGCGCATGACTTCCCCTGTGTAGATTTAACAATTTAATTACCAACAAACTATAATAAATCGTTTACTGTATACTGTATGACAAAAATAGAGTGTATTAAATCACTATAATTTATTTAATGTCTGTAATCTCATCAACGACTATTTGAGCTATTTCTACGATTTCCACCGAAATCTCTGGCAAAGCAGCAGCAAATAGATGACCAGTTGAAAAAAACTGAACTTGTATAGTAAAACATGTATGTCAGGCACACGACATATTATTTCGAAATAAGTCTTTATTCCTTTTTATGTACATTGATGTCATTATGACTGACTCTCTTTGCTCTTTATTTTAGAAGTTTTACCACTATCGAATTCAAACAGAAATTTCGGATGATTTTCATTCGAAAATGCTGTATTTTTATTGTCAAAATACTGTAAATTTTCAAATCTAGACTGGCCACACTGACGAAAAGTTTCAGTTGTACAAAATAGTTTTTTCAGTTCAGTTTCAGTTGTACAAAATAGTCAATGATGTATGATGGACAACCGAGATAAATAACAATTATATGGCAATATGGAAAATACATGTTAGCGGGATTTCCCAGTCAACGACTAAAGGTACACTTAGTGATGAGGTAATGAATATAATTATGTGCTGAGGTGATCGTTTGTAGCATGATATCGCTTGTTATTTTGTCAGTCATGTATACTGCATAACAAATAAGTGAAATGAAATAGAAATACCACAGAAAGTTAATAATAAAAGATATATAACTACAGTTTAATAAGAATGATCATTCATATTCGTAATTCGATTATGAATTATCACTTGATTATGAAATATGTCAATTATGTAAAACATTCATAATTGAATATCTCGATATGTCAATCATTCATAATCACCCATTTTTAGTACAAACTTTTTAGAGGAGTTTTGAGATAAATTGTTATTTAAGTATGTACCTATATGTATGTTGCGTGCCGTGCCTTACCGCATTAAAACTGTGTAACCAGAGATAAATAACAATTTGGGTAACTAGCCGCGTTGCGTTTCACTGGTCTCGCTCCTCCATATAACATAAATATTTAAAAGAATATATAATGTGACAGAATAGGAAGATGGAACAATTGATACACAATAATGTTTTATTATTTGGCTCTTTATATATTTTAAAATAGTTTTGCAATTACAATAATGGCGTTAAACGCGTTTTGGGTATTTACAAGTAACAGTTTGGAACTGATATCTAATATCAGAAAAAGCTGTTACTAAATACTAGGCTGTTCCATATACTAAGCGATGCGTATTTATCGGAACAGATACAAAAAACAAGTGTTTCTCAGTAACAGCTCTTAACTGTTACCTCTAAAACGAAGAGGCTGTTCTTACGTACCTGTTCCAGAGAGTGTTACTGTTTCAGTTTGGAACATGCTGATGCTTTTTTTGTGTTCTAGAGTAAGGATGTTTATTATAAATGTTTGATTGATGGATTAAATGATGAATTGGCGGATGGATTGATTGATGTACTGGTTGATGGATTAATTTATGGACTGGTTGATGGATTGACTGAGGCTTGACTGCTGGATTGAGCTATACGTTAGGCAGATAGTGCATACGATTACAAGTTGGCGATCTCTACTTAACTATGGTTAACAACTGTTACAACCTTTATCCCTACTAAAGCGTAACAGGCTGTTATTTTGGAACAGGTTACTAGAACTGCTATTTTTCTGGAACAGGAACAGGAGCAACAGGTGTCTTATTTTACCTGATAAAGCTCAACCCTAGTTCATACTGTATTGTCCTCAAAACAGATTTGCATCATCTGTTCATGGCCAATAAAAGCTCTCATGCTGACTTGGGTGTTACGTAACGTTTGAGGGGGGGAGAGGCACAGGAAATTTTTACGGTGCGTTACATAATGGAGGGAGGCTCAGAAATCTTCAAAAATTGCGTTACGTAATACTTGAACGCCTCCCTACTATTGAAAATGATTCGCGCGTTTTTAGAGTGCTTGCTACTGAGTACCTATTCGGGAATGGTGCGATGATGCTGTGGCTGCAGTATTCATAAAAACGTCCTTTTCAAGACGAATCTGTTAATTCTATGCGTGGCGTCTGAATTGTAGCATACACAAACTAGGTAGGTATTTCGTGATGTAGGATGGGTCAGTTCTTGCATATGATTTATACTGGTTAGTAAAAGAGAAACAGTCTTACTTGATTTTTGCTGATACTGCTAAAAGACGCAAGTGAGTGTATACTTTACACACCACGTGGCTGATGATCCTCTTTTGCTGAAGAAATACTGCTACGAAGACTTTTCGCCTCCCACAATGACACTCCAATCACTATTCTTAATAGAGGGTGGATATGATATGATATAGGTACCCGAAAACCAGAACGACTACCAGGAAGTTCTGACGCGAGGCCCCGAATTTGACAAAACGCCCGTTAGGTCAATAAAACCTCGAAGGACCAAAAAATATGTGCAATTTGCTATGATAAAAGTAACTTGCATAAATTATAAAAACAACCGTTCTGATGAGTGTTTTATTGCGATTGATTGTACACGATTTGATTTAAATACAATGAAGATAAATTTTGCTTAGGATACAAAAAAATATTTTTTTTTTGGACACAATTTCACACGGCCATTTAATTCCAAACTAAGCAAAGCTTGTAATATGGTAACTAAACAGCTGATATACATACGTATATAGATATTTAACACCCACACAAACAAAACTGACATTTATGCTCATCACACAAAATCAGTCATTGGCAGGGATCGATCCCGCGATCTCTCGACTCAATAGTAGCATTTACTACAACTGCGCCACGAGGCCTGTATACTAAAAATTACTTTACAAATGTGAGGTAACCCGTACATCTGCCTTCTAAGAGAAATGAAGAAGCAGGCATTTAAATATGCATTAGCCATGGGTACCACTGCGCTACGCCGCGCAATTGCTCCAACTCAGTTTACTGCGCTTCGCCGGCAATTTTATTTTATTTTTATACATATTATTGACAGTTGTATAGCCCATGCCACGTACTTTCCGTGTAAATTTTTCATCAAAATTGATTGAAGAATTTTTGTCTTTCTCTATCGAAAGGCCGATCACGACCACGATTAAGGTAAAACCCCATACTGTACGTCTGTACCAGAATTATTGTACGGTTGTGCCACTAGCCATTCCTGCGTCAAAGTATCATACCTTTACTCTACTCTAGTATGTCTGTGGCATTTTCATAGTAACCATGTGGCCATGTGACCATTATTCTGTATGAGAGTTCACCATCTGATCTCTAGTGTGTCCCTGTGTCAGTGTGTCAAACTTCATACATAGTAATATTGGTAACACATCGGTTTTTTGGACAATCATGTAGCAGATTATGAGCCGGTAGCGCAGTGGAAGTTATTTGTAGTAATAAATAAAACCAGCATATAAAAGTAAAGAACAGGAAAAAACATATATATAAGGTAGCAAAGATCTTTACACAACAAAAGAGAACTGTATGACACATACCAAATTTAAAATATGGAAGATACAAATTTATTATAAAAGAGTATCTACTCAACAAATCAACAGTATGCGATAGTTTTTAAAAATCATTTGGTTGATTTTAGTACAGAAATTAATATATCAAAACGTCGCGTCTCGTCGAAAACGACAGCGCTAAAAAAGGTCATCGAGTGTTCTGAAATTTGCGCATCTTCGTAACTTGGCGAACTAAAAAAAGGTCATTCACCTAAATCTTCCTTTTTTTACAAAAATACTCCAGTTATATCAACAATATATAGTCCTAATGGCTATCGATTAATCGATTGTCAATCGATCTTTTCCAACACTATTTTAATAGTCATTTAATATTTGTAGCGTTGGTAAATTGTTTTTTTCTCCACATTTTTGGGGAATAATTTCCTTCTTTACAGAATTCTGAACGGAACTAAGTCCTTGGGTAATTGAAAATCAAGTAAGGAGAACTTTTGCGTTTTTTAAACATACCTATTCAATTTTACACCTTACTCGCTAGTTGAAATATTATGCTTATTACCGCTCGATCTTATACCGAATGTGTGAAACTATTTGAGTTGACGAAGCATATTGTTCCAGTGTAGGATATAATTCTTGGAACTATTATTTGATCCGTTACTACTCATCTCTAGGTAGTAGAGGTGAGCTATACTTGGTAAAATACCTGTTCTTGTTCCAAAGATATAATAGGTAACGTAATAAACCTGTTCCAGTCACATGATGCAAACTGTTTCCATTACTACAATAAAATTGAAAAGTATGAAGAGCTTTTTCCAAGTTATATTAGTTTGTATATCTATCTAATCCTTAGGCTTGAATAGAAAAGATTATGTTCCAAACTGAAACTTTCAAAGACCATTAGACCAGTATGTGGATTGTGGAATAAGAACGTAATATGTAGTAACAGTTACAAGCCGATACTTGTAATTACCTGTTATTTTAAACTGTTCCGATAAATACGCCTCACGCCTAGTATGAACTCACTTTAAAACGCGGACTACTGCAATACAGTCGATGGATTCACCATAAAACAGACAAAAAGGTTGCCAACTTGGGGGAACAAAATGAAAAACGTACAATACAATCAAGGGATTTCCCGCAAAACATAAACAAAAAGGGTTGCTATCTTGGAAAATTTTAATTGCCTGGTTTATTATTTAAATTTAAAAACAAACTATGTTACGTAACGCGCTGTTCGAACCCCCTCCCCCCAAATTGCGTTACGTAATACTTGAACGGCCCCTAACCTACTCTAATCTATGTCACAAGAACGATATTTGTATGTAGGTAGTTCTAACTTGTCGGTCGAAAAAAACTAGTTAACAACCACACTGCTTTATTTATATCTGTCGTATTTTATTACTAAAGTTTGGAAATAACGAGATATACATCACCTACCAACAAGCAGGTACCTACTTCCCGTTCGTCCAATAAAACTAAATTAAAATGTGGCAGGCATGGGACGTGCCCATTAATCAGTTTATTTAATATACTCTCTAACGGATGCCAACTTCCATAGCTGTACATCGGGGCGGGTGTACATTCAATTCATTTACAAAACAATTCCATACGTTCTTTGATATGCGATTTCTAACTTGGCAAGTCTTAATTGTAAATGAATTAGGACTCATAGTATCATTTGCGTAGCTAGTAAATTTTCCTAGGCGATACTTTGCGGAAATCCATTATAAATAATTATCCGAAATCTCGAAATTAACAAATAAAAGGTAAAAAAAAATACAATAAAGAAATATGTTGTAATTATTATTTATATTTGAGCTTTTAGACCACAACTAAACAGACACAAATTCGTTTACAACATCTTAGTGAATATTTTATACTTAATTTAATAAAACAATATATTTACTATAAAAAACATAGCCAAGATTAAAAAAAAAATACTTTGAGCGTGTTGCACCTAAGTGAACCCCATCAACCTGTCTATGAATTTCGAATTTTTTAGTTTTACATTTGACATAAAACTGGAAAATTATGTGTATATCATGAGACAGAATTTTTTATTAGTGATAAACATGTTGTGATATACAGTGTAAACTCTTTATAACGATAAACTTCCTATAACGTTGAAGTGAGCCCAACTTGGTTGGTTTGCGTTAAAACCCACATATTGAAACTCTTTATAGCGATACGCCATTCTCTATTACGAAGAAATGTGTTCATATTTTTAGACAGTAAATATTTATTATCGGTATTATTGTTTATGTTATGTTATCAGGTAACAAAAGATTTTGAAGCTCCGAAACATCCGAGGTCGGTCTAGCTTTTGTTATCCTTAATTGCCTTGAACACGTGCAGTATGACGCATTGTTTTCTCGGAAGTGATGGTCTTCGACCAAGCATACTGGGTACATATCGTATTATCAGTCGTAAACCTACTTTGAAACTGTTAACATGGCCAGTAAACGGAAAGCGATTAGTGTTGACGAAAAAGTTTGATAGAAGAAGATATGAATAGAATACATAAAATAATACAAAACAAGTACTGGCATAGCAAAAAACGTCAGACAAAGTTATCAGACTATATGTGTAAACAATAATTTATAAGCATTTATTATCTAAGACATACATATTAAAAATTCTTATTAATTTGGTTGTTTTTTTGTTCACTCCATATAACGTTAACTCCCTATAACGACAAAAAATGCTCGGTCCCTTGAGTTTCGTTATAAAGAGTTTACACTGTATTTTATTTCAACTAAACAATATTTTTTCAATTTATAAAACTGATATATTCATAATTTTAATTAATAGATTTACTAGATTATAAAAACAACCTTGTCAATTCGGTTCTTTTTAAAAGTCAAACATAGATAAACCGCAATCAAAATCCCTATCATGTATATTTGAAACTTTAGTTTAAAAGTAAATTTTACAAGCTTGATGAGAACAAAGTATGAAAGTATACTATGCAATAAACATAAATTATTATATAATAATTTTATGGGTACTTGATTGAATAACATATTTCGTGCTTGTTTTTTATTCAAGAACTTGCCTGTAATTTTATTAAAATCTTGTCATGTCACGGCGTAGCATGGCGTGTATGTAACATGTAGTTTAAAATTTGAACAAACCTGTGTACACAAGAGTAATGAATTTTAAATTATCTAAGAACTTCAATGAAAATAACAGAAACAAAAATGACTTAATTTCATTTCATTCCTTATAGCAATATTACTTACTAAAGTTAATTTCTAAGTCAGGAAGAATAACGGACAATGAAACGTGGTATTGTTTGCGTCGATAGAAAACGATACCTATTGCTCTCCATATATTTCTTTTAAAATAGCATTTAGCAAACGCGTTGGTGGTACAAAGTGGGGTGAGCAGTGCGAAGCGGTCATTAAGAAATTGTATGGAACAGCTGAATTTCTTGTCGCCATTTCAGGGCTTGTTCTGTAGTTATTTATAATTGAAAACTGTCACTTGAGATATGGTTACATCTCTCAAAATAAACCTGTATAAAAATAATCAAGAATTACGTTTGACAGGAAAATGATTTTAAGGAATAATTGAGTTTCCAGTCATATATAAATTAAAAAAATAAAGCTAGGTATTTTGATTATTATTTTTCTTTGTGGGCTTAGGTGCAACTTAAATGACTTTTTTCAAGTTCACCATGCCTCGTACTTATATACGAAAAATAATTAAAGCATACACGCCAGAAGATTTGGCTCAAGCCATCAAGTGAAAAATGGGGATCTTACAATATGCAATATGTATTGAAAGCCCCGTCGAATCCAAACAGGATATATGTATCCTTATTATTATCCTTATTGTATCCTTATGTATCGTATGGATAGACGTATCCTTTTTTGGTTGCCCAATGACATTACCAAAAAAAATATTTTTTTTTTTATATATTATGAAAATAAAAAGGTTATTGCGATTTAAAATTAACATATTTAGTTTTAGTTTCCCTAAAATTTAGCAAATTTTTAAAATATGATAACACCGTCTTCAGCCCCGGCGCAGCGCAGCGGTACGTTTGATCGTACGGCGGTACCCTGCGCCGCGCCGCCTGTATTGCCATGTAAGTTTTCTAATTTAACTAATTTTTTTTTACATTTTATTAGAAGTTTTTTTTTTAATTGTAATCTGAGATAGATAACATAAACAGAATATAATCTCGTTACCTAATAACACCTTCATGGATCCGACGGGGTTGTTAATACATACTGTATATATATTTATAGCTATCTCTTTTTCGTTACACATTTTCGTTTCATAAATCCAATTCTCACCCTACTAAAAGAAGTTTCACTTCAAAAAATATGTTAAAAAAATTGATGTTATTTCCGACATTGATACGAACTTTGAATTTCCAATATAAATTGAACCATGCTATAAAAGGTAAGTTACCTCTGTGACTGGCACAAAGGTTATTGCCCGTTTTTCCGCCCACGTTAGAATTGAACCTTAGCAAAAGGTTATACATAGATGGGCTTAGTATAGAGAAAGATGCCACACATCAAAATATACTATGGCTTCAACATTGTAGATAAATAAATACATATGTCATTTTTACAAAATTTCATCAGAGATCAAATAAAACTTTTGGTAAAATAATTTAAAAAATTACAGCTTTAGCTGTTCATGATTAAAAATAGTAAAACTGTGCTTCATATCAATTGTTTTATCGTAATTCATTTTGTATGAACTTAAAGTTTTTAACTATACGTGCATGCGTGCTAGCGAAAATACCACTAAGACTAATAAAATTGTACACTCACTTTGGAACTGGAAACTTCCAAATTTTAATACACAACACATCTATAGTTTAATAAAGTATCCTAATAGATAAAAATCCTATTTATAAGTAAAATTATTTAAATTTCCGATTTAAAATACTACATTAGTATCACATAAAAAACACCGAAAATAGATAATTAATCATAATATTTTTTCTAGTTTTTTTTTATTGTAAATTTATGTTAAAAGTTGCTTACAATTACATATTGTAAGGATGTAATTCACCCAGTTATGGGTGGAAAGTTTTGTTATACTACAAAGTACTACATGTAACTTAAATATTTAAAAATGAAATGTTAATTTAATTCTAATTTTTACCCCTGAGCTGTTTCTAGGGGCCTTTTGAGCTTTGTCTCAACCTTCATCATCTCATCACCTTTGTGTAATTGAACACTTAAAATAGAAAATACTTCTATAACTTGCTTCACTTGTGGTATCTCCCCCACTGCATGCCATGTGAGTTCCATTTTCGAAAGCTTTGCACCCCCTTCATGTTTAACGCATTTGTATTCACCAGGGAAATCCTGTTAAACAAAATAAAGTTTATAACTTAAGTTATAAAGTTTAAACTTTGGAAGTATATCCCAAAAATAATTAAATCCTATTTTTTTTTTATTGTATATTATCATGATACTATGTCTAATACATCACAGTCTAGAAAACTAGTTTTATTATGAGTTTGTACAATTGAAATAAAAAATACAATTTTCTTTTTACTTAAAAAAAACTCAATAAACAATGCTAGGGCAGTATAATTGCCTTATGATATGTGATGTACAGTTTATCTGCCACCTGGTAATATTTGATATCAAAAATCTGCATGTATGTATAAGAACAACAAACTTCTCATACCTGATAGTACTTATGCATTGTATATGAAGCTTACTTTAATGTGCTACAAAAAAAATGCAAGGAAATGTAATTAAAAATAAAGTATTATTTTAAAAATTAAAATATTTACATTGTTGAAAAATATCCTCCTGTTGAGACCAATGCATATAATTATGACATCAATATATTTCTCCTTCACATCAACAACAACAGCGTTTGTTTCAAGGGGTGAATTCATTTCAATATACTTCAATGTGTAAAGCTCTGTAGATAATTCACCAGCTTTTTTTGCATTGTACTTCTGTTTGTTACACTGTGATGCTATCATACACACTTTGTCAACATCCCATTGTGGGGTTTTCCTGTAGTTTAAACTTGCCGCCAGTAACCTGATATGAACAAAATAATTATGATGTCCAATCAGAGGAAATTGGATTTAAAACATTTGTGTCTTTTTCATGTTCAATTATGTTTAATAACTTTAAGAAGAAAGTTTTTTTTTTTTTAATTACGTTGCATATATAGTAATTTAAATATAATTAAGAATAAAGTGAGTTAGTAAACAAGACTGAATTAATTATATACAGGGATTTTTAAAGAAATTTAATTAGGTTATTTTAAAATACAAGTAAATGATTCTTTTGTGTATATAAATTATAATAATGCCCATAGCAAGATTAATAAGGCCAATTAGTTGAATAAAAATAATTTTTGGGTCATTTCTTTTTAGATTCTTACTTACCTATGAACCATAATATCAGCATATCTTCGTATGGGGCTGGTGAAATGTGTGTAAAGTGGAACATTAAGAGCATAATGGTGAAAATCTGCATCATCGCAACCATTTGCACAAAAATACTTAGCTCTTGTCATTGGTTTTGCACATAACATATTTAAAACCATAGCTTTGCCTATATCCTTGTTGTCAGGTCCCACGTGTGGTAACAATGATCTATGTAAGTCACCAGCAGAAGAAATCTCCAATTCAATACCCATTGGTTTCAGAGCTTTTGCCAGTTGTTTCAACATATAATTACTTGGAGATGGATGACAACGAAGAAAAGCTAATTTAGGATGATCATTATAAATTTTGTTAGCTACTGTCATATTTGCTAAAAGCATAAACTCTTCTATGAGTTGGTGACTTTCTTGGCTCTCATAAATCTGGAATGACTCGGGCAACCCATTAGCAGGATTAAGACGAAAGGAAACTTTAGGCTGATCAATCCTTAAAGCACCACCTTCAAATCTTCTCTTTCTTAAAGTAGCTGAAATATGACCCAAAGTTTTTATTGATTTATACACATCTTTGTACTTATATCCATTATACGTTTCTGGGAAATTAATCTCAGAGTTTTGTCTGTCTTCCAATATTGCTTGCGCATGATCATATGCCAGTTGACAACAAGAATGTATGACTGTCTTTGAAAATCTGTGATTAATAACCTGAGCATCTTTTGTGATTTCCCAAAAGACAGAAAAGGCAAGTTTGTCAACACCAGGAAACAGGGAGCATATCATACACAAATCATCAGGTAACATATGGTAAGCTTTTTCAACAAGATATATTGTGGTTGCTTTTTCAGCAACTTTGTCATCTAGTATCGTGTTCTCAGCTAAAAAATGAGAAACATCTGATATGTGTACTCCAATTTCAAAGTTTCCATTGTTCAGTTCTTTGCATGAGACAGCATCATCAATATCACGAGTACTAAAAGGATCAATACTGAATATGCACAAATTGCGACAATCTTCCCTTAATTGAATTTCTTCCTCTGGTATTTTGTAATCCAAACTAGGATATAAATGTTGGACATCCAGTCCAAATGGGGTTACATCTAAATCAGCTTGTGCTAATATTGCTTTAGTTTCAGACATCATATCCCCTGATTGTCCAATATTACACACAATTTTGCCAAGTGCAAACCTAGTATCAGACCAATGTAGTATGTTTGCTAAAAATAATGTGTTTTCATATCTCTTTGCATCCTCATAGAAATTAGTAGGCCAACTAGTGAATGGAATATTGAGCCTTGGTATTCTATGATCCCGAGGAACAAACAATGCTTTCTGTCTATTTTTGTCAGGCATTAGTTTTAGCACACCAATGCAGTTCCTGTTGTGCACTCTTTCTCTAATGTACACAACTTTCCCTTTCTTTTGTTGTTTATTATCAATGTCATTATCTTCATTGTCACTGTCAACTAGTTGTACCACTATAACATCACCTTCTAATGCCCTGTTTCGGCTTTTAATACCTTCAATGAGAATATCTTGCTCACTACGATCATTACTTGAAACATAAGAGTGCTGAAATTGTTTTGGATTTATTCTTAATACCCCTTCAACCAAGGTATTATTTTTTAAACCTTCTTCGACTTCCTGTATAGATAAGTAAGGATCAAATTTATAGTCAATGACATTCTTTTTACGTTTTCCTTTTTGTTCAGCTTGAGAGGTAACAGTATGCATTCCATTTGGTGACAGAAGATGACATGTTCCACTTGCATTCAATGAGTATGACTGGCTAAGCAATGGATGCTGCATTATGTTTTGAATAAATCTTGGAGTATTTGGATCCAGTAGTACATGTGGTGAATTTGGTAAACTTGCTGATTGCCCATATGTAGAATGTACTGTTGGTGTGACTGGTACACTTACCGCACACTGCATGTTTCCTAACATATTTAATTGTTGAACATTATGCATAAACTGGTGGTTTGGACGATGGGCAAGATTTTCCAAATAGCGAGAACTGTTACTAGCATACAATGGACTGATTTGATTTAAAAAAAAATCATTAATAGATGTTACACAATTTCTTCTAAAATAACCCAATTCTGGTTGTGTTGATTGCACAATATTAACATTATTACTTGAAGGATTTATTTTCAACTGTTTCAAGCGCTCCTTTTTCTTAGCATTTTTCTTTTTTTTTAAAGCGGGATCTCCGTTACTTTCACTGTTTATACTTATATTTTGACACTCTGTTGAAATTTTGTTGATCAACGTACTTAAATGCACAGAAGTGTCATCACTTTTCTTTTGTTCTGTGGGAGTGGAATCATACACCGAGCTGTGAACTGTGTTTTCATTTACGTTATTTATAGAATTCTTTGATTTGAAAGGCTCAGGCGTCTTGGATACTTGTTCATCTGATTGTTTGACTATTTCGATACGTGTTTCTGATGAACTGTTATATTTTGTTGTAGACATGGCGATGATGTGTGGTTTTGACATAAAATAGATGATTCACTTGTAAAGTCAAGCTGCAAAACAAATTACCAATAAAACAAATAATTTACAGAGGTTGACAAAATGACAATGTTGATTGTTGACATTGATGACTGCAGAGTGCAGAGTGCAGACTAGAGGTGGGCGATTATATGAGATATACTAATGTAATCATTAGATTATGAGTATAATACAAGATAACTCAATTTTAACCATTAATAATCAGTAATGGGTAATCAGTAATTCAATTATGAATTATCACTCATAATCGATGTAGTAATAATAATGATCATTCATAATGGAGGTCTTTGAAAGAAAGTTTTATATAAAAACACATAAGAATTACTTAAAAACAAAAAAAAAGGTCGCAATTCACAAACAAGGTTGTAAAAAAACACTTTGCGAACAACCTTTTTTGACGTGACAACGTCTTATAATTCGATGGAGCCGGCTGCACGCACGAAAAAACATGACTCATGCGGCGTTACCTCGCTCTGAGGCGTTCCATTTAAGGCTTGAAGTGCAAGCGAGAGTGCGTAACGAGCGACAAAGAGGCACAATCGGCCTCCGCTTTCGGCCCTTTCATTTCCTATCATCGTCCTATTCTCAACAGAATAACACAAATTGTAAGAAGTTAAATATCACACATGTTTAAAAGTTGTAAAACAATTGCCCAAAGCACATTCATACTTGTAAAAACTATGTACATTGTAAAAAATAACATAATTATATTTATGCGTACAAATAAATGTAACTTGATCAATTCAATTGTCATTTCCATTTACCTCCTTCTCTATATCCATACAAAATATCTATCAAACAAATATAATTAAAATTTTATTTTCAAAAAATGATACTATTCCATCAGTATTTTCTTATGACATTGTCACCTTTAACTATTGTCAGTAAACCGACTTTACAGACGCAACTTTGTTTGCGACTGCGCGACCTTTTTTTATTTTTTTAGCATTCCACTTTCGCCCACCTGTAGGTATTACATCAAAGACTCCATTTATGAATGATCGAATGATGATGATCAATGTAAATACATTCCTATTTCAATTATGAATCATCACCCATAATTGAAATTACTTGATTAGGTAAATAATTCATAAATTCATATATCTAATATGTAAATCATTAATAATCGCTCACATCTAGTGCAGACTGAGGCGGAGGTCAAATGCAGGGATGTGAAAAAATTGATTATTGTAAATCAATTTATATTCACTGTCGATTTTTTGTGACAGTAGGTAGTCACTCACCCTTCTTCTTCTTACTAACTTGCCAACTAGTCCTCTTTATTGAAAACCATTACTACCATTATTAAGTGAATATAGTGCCCTGTCCTATAACGAATTCAGTAACTCAGCAAGATAGTGGCTCCCTTGTTACTACGGAATTTTTGTGACTCTTCAAAATGTATGCTTCTAGTTTGTATTTATAATCCTCTTAACTTATGCACATTAACCAAACTATAATCACACAAAACGCTACCAATATTACATAATATAGGGTTTAAAACCTAAGTTAAAGAATATATTATACTAATATAATAAAGCTAAAGAGTTTTTTTGTGTGGTTGAACGCGCTAATCTCAGAAACTACTTGTTCGGATAGAAAAAATATTTTTGTTGGATAGCTCATTGATCGAAGAAGGCTATAAGCTATATAAAATCACGCTATGACCGACAGGAGCAAACCATCAATGAAAAATGTTTCAAAAACGGGAAAAATGTATTCCTTTTGAAAGCTTCCATTGCGTGCGCAGCGTAAATGGTTAAAGTTACGCAACAATCATCTACGCCAAATTTTTTTCTTAAAAAGTAAAAAAAAGTCCGCGATAGCATTTGGCTATGTTGCGGACAGCGAGCCTCCAAAATAGAAACACGTTCCTAGTAATAAGTTAGGTTTAAATACATTTAAGATTTATTAATATAGGAATAAGGCATAATTGTGTGGAAATAAGTAGGTTATTTAATAAAAGTGTTAGTTGTAAGGATTAGGAATAAGATTTTATTAGTTGTAAGAACTAATGAGCGAACATCTGGCATATGACTCATCGCATTGCCGCCCTTTACCCGCAAGTAGCCTCGCCCTGGCGAGAGAGCGCGCGCACTACGGCTTACGCTCATTGGCTGACCGATGTCCACACAGTCGCTGGCGAGCCAGCGGTTGCGAGGCACAGGGCGAGGACAAAATAACGCGAAAGGGCGGCAATAGGCGAGTGGATTCCGATTTCGACCGCTGACGTGAACGGACGTGTCCGCTCGCGCTCTCGATCGCTTTCTGAATTTCACGCTCTGCTTAAACTAGTGTACGAACTTGTTTACTCTGATCCACGAACCCGGTCCTAGGCCTGCCGGTTCAGAGTACACAGTCTAAAGCTAGTTTTTTAAGCTTTCTCATACCGCGTTTTATAGTGAAGACGGTGTTATTGCTGTGTAGCGAGTATCTAGGTACTCGTTGCGCGCATAGCGCCATCTCGCTCGCACATTTCGTGTAGCACTTCGGTGCACACGAAAAACCGTACTTCTCAGCACGATAACAAACGCTCTTTTCAGCGCGAATCTTGTTTCTAAGACGCGCAAATCCACGTTTTAGTGGTCGTTCGTCGGATACCTAGCGGTGTTAACGAAGACGAACGGGGCGTGACCCGAGCGCTCTCCGGTTACCTCCTTCTGAGGTAAACGATAACTCGGACGGGCCTGGGAATCTTAGCCTTTGCCTTTTTGCATAGTTAAGCCCCAGGTGTCTCCTACCCAACCCTTCTTATCCTTACCATCCATCCTCGTGGTTGTTTGGGCGGAGCCACGGTTTTTACCGGCCTGCGTCCTCTGTCACGAGACTGCTAGGGACTCCCCTAGGGAAACGTTAGGTCCTTTTCCTGTGTTTCATTACACCGTGACACACAGGTCTCATTGCTCCGGGCTCGGATAGCCCGTTAAACTCATTCGGCGTATCCCCCTGCCCTCCAGGCAGGGAGGTGAATAAATTCAATCCCCGTCCTCCTAACAGCCACCGCGATGGCCGATCCAAAATACGCGGAATTAGAAGTTAGACTTAGGCAGCTGGAAGCCGAAAACCAGCGCCTTATTAATTTTATGTCGTTACACATGCCCGAGCTCAGTAATGAGTACATCAGCAGGGCACAGATGGCGGACTCGCTATGTTCGCCATCGACCAATCAGAGCGCGGCTGCCGCGCACGCCATCCCCTCCACCTCCGCCGCGATCTCACCCGTCGCCGCGCCACCCGGTTTCACGCGACCCGCCTCGGTCCCTGTGACCGAGTACCTCCCACCCCTCTAGCCCCGCAAGTGCAAGCCACGCCCCAAACAAGTCCCGAGCGAAATCGCAACAGCGATCGTTCACCCCCGGCCCCTATGGCCGCCCCGCTAAACCCGTTGCCCCCGTGGCAACAACTTCCCTGTCCAACTCTTTTTCGGCTCTTCCAGTCGAAACAGACATGGACGCCCCAGTCAGCCCAACCCCCTCCTCGGAAATGGAATTTTCGCTCCACTTCCGAGAACCGGTCATAATCCCGACCGAAGCTGCCGCGAACAATGACGACTTCACGGTCGTCAAGTCTCAAAAACGCGCGCCCCGTGACAGCCCCGTTGAACAAAACGCGGCAAAAACAACCAAGACTGCAAACGGCTCCGCCGCCCCCGCACCCTCCTTGAATACCGACGAACCGGTCGTCGGTAAAAAGCAAAGACCCCCTCCAATTATTATCCACGACAAAACTGTCTGGACAAAGTTGACAAATGAGCTTAAATCGCTCAAAATAGGATACAACAAGGCGCGTAATATCGCGACCGGTATCTCCCTGACGATGAGCACACCAAACTGCCATCGCAAACTGACCACCCTCCTCCGTAGTAGGAATATACCATACTACACTTACGCCCTCGAAGAGGAGCGAGTTCTACGGGTTGTGCTTAGACGTATCCTCGTCGAAATCGCACCCGAGGAAGTCTTCGCCTCCCTCGAAGACCAAAAATTCCCCATTCGAGAGGTACATCGGATGTATAATAAAGACAAATGAGCCCTTCAAATGCTCGTATTAATTCTTGACAAAACGCCCGAGGGCAAAAAAATATTCAACTTAGAAAAAGTATGCGAGCTCTCCGGCATATCCGTAGAGCCTCCATATAAAAATTCGAAGCCCTCCCAATGCCACAATTGTCGGTTGTACGGGCACTCCGCCCGCAACTGCTTTCTACGTCCGAGGTGCGTTAAGTGCCTTGAGGACCACCCAACCAGGGAGTGCACGCGTCAGCGTGACTCTACCACCCCCCCGAGCTGCGTACTATGCAGGGAGGAGGGACATCCCGCGAACTATCGCGGATGCCCCAAGGCCCCGCGCACCACGCACCCTCGCCGCCCTTGGCAGGCTGCCCCTCAGAGGGCACCCTCCGCCTCAGGGTTCCGGGCACAACCTCTGCTCAATCCAGAGGTGTTTCCGTCCCTCCCTGGCCCCCGCCGTACTCAGGCGACCGTAGGCCCCCCCGCACCCCAGGTGCAGTCCAAACCCGTGCGTTCGACTCAGAACGCATGGGCCCCCAAACCACAGCCCCTCATGGCTATGGACATCCCCGCGCCCCGCGCTCCAGCGCCCCGCGCCACCACTATGGATGACCTCATATTATCGCTCATTCGTGAGCATGAGGTACGCGAGGTTCCTCGCATACAAGCCCCACATCGAGCAGTACGGTTTCGTCAAAACCATAGCTGCCTTTCCCCGGCTCGTAGAGACGCTACAGCGTCTCGATCGCGAAGCCGCCAACCTCAGGCCTCTCAATGGCTAGGCTCAAGCCGAGAGGTTTAAACATCTATTTTTTTAATGCGCGGAACTTATATCCGCAGCGTGATCTCGTCGCGACTTATCTTAAAGATCACCAAATAGACGTTCTCTTAGTACAGGAAACGCTCCTAAAGCGTGGTAAACGCAATCCGAGTATCGCAAACTACAACATTGTTAGAAATGACCGTGACGGCCAAGGGGGCGGCACTCTCATTTACTACAAGCGCTCGTTGTATTGCATGCCGGTAGATCCTCCAATACTTACCAATATGGAAGTATCCGTGTGTAGACTAGGAATGACCGATCATCCGTCCATAACGATCGTATCCGTGTACCTCTCACCGACGAAAGTACCTCTCAGGCCTGAACCTAGAGAAGCTACTCTCGCTCGGCACGTCGGTTATTATCGCAGGTGACCTCAACAGTGGACACACGTCCTTCAACAATTGGAGAGACTCCAGCAATGGGGTTCTTCTCGAAAGGTTGTCAGTCCTCGCCCAGTCTCGTTAGGGTCCCGGACGTATTGGAGTCAGGTTGCGCACGTAGATCTCGCGATCGACTCCCTAGTCGACCACCTCCAAGTCGGCATCGGAGAGGCCTCGAGAGAGGTCGAAGCGGCGAACGATCGCCGCTTTGTACTCCCTGCCGACGTGCGAGCGTTGATGACGTAGAAGAACGCTGCGACTCGTGCGCATGACTCTTATCCGACCGAAGCAAACCGCGCACGATTACGCGCACTCCAGAGAGCGGTTAAAGCCCGTATAACCGAGCTCAAAAGTCACAGATGGGACACTTTAGTCGAAGGGCTAAGGCCGTCACATCTGACTTACTGGAAAGCAGCCCACGCTCTTAAAATAGAACCCCACCCTCGTATGCCCCCCCTCGAAAGGGGTCCCGGCACTACACCCGCGTTCGATACCATCGACAAGGCAGGAGTGCCTTGCCGCTTGTTTGGAGAGCCAGTGCTCCCCGAACAGCGTCAAAGGAAACACCGATCGAGTCAAAGATATCGAAGCCCGCGTGGGGGAGCTAAATAAGCTCCCGGCATCAGAATCCCTGTCCCCAGTCACTTCTGAGGAGATCTCTGCCATTCTCAAAAGCCTTAAGCTTAGAAAGTCACCAGGTCCCGACGGGATCAGGAACGAAGTACTCAAACTTCTTCCCGATCACCTCATAGCTCTATTGGTCTGCATCTTCAATGTAGCCATAGCCAACTGCCATTTTCCAGCCGTCTGGAAAACGGCCATTGTCATAGGTATTCACAAGCCCGGCAAGAGCACGTCGCTTCCCGACAGCTACCGCCCTATCAGTCTTCTAAATACCCTAGGTAAAATCTATGAGCGGATCCTTCTGAACCGTCTCAAATCCGTAATAGAGGAGAAAAACCTCTATCCGCCTCAGCAATTCGGTTTTCGTGCTAGACACTCTTGCACGCATCAAGTGCACCGCCTCACGGAGCACATTTTGTTTAACTTTTCCGAGCTATATAAACCCCGTCGTACACTGGCAGTCTTTTTCGACGTAGCCAAGGCCTTTGATAAGGTCTGGCACGAAGGATTAGTCTATAAGCTGTACTCCCGCGAAGTCCCCGATAGATTAGTTAAAATCATCCGCGATTACCTCAAAGACAGCACCTTTCGCTACAGAGTGGAAGGTGAACTATCGACACCCCATCCCATACGCTCAGGCGTCCCCCAAGGTTCCATCCTGGCTCCTAGCCTCTTCAATCTGTACATCAGTGACCTACCGAAACTTCATGCGAAAGTTGAGGTAGGCTTATACGCTGACGATACAGTCATATACTCCTCTCAAAGGCAAACGAGAAACCTCAAATGTAGAATCCAAAGAGCCGTGACCACTCTCGGGAAGTGGTTTAACGACTGGCGAATAGCTATAAACCACACGAAGAGCGCAGCGGTGCTCTTCGACCAAACCGCCTCAAAGATACCGAAAAAACACAAGGATCATCCCCTTGAACTCTTCGGTAATCCGATCCCCTGGGTAAAGGAGACCAAATATCTAGGTGTAAACCTAGATAGTAGACTCTCCTTTATACGCCACATCACTCTGGTTAGGAAAAGGGCCGCCTGGACCCTCGCCCGATTGCATCCTCTGTTATGTGCTGCAAGCAAAATGTCCACGAGACACAAGCTTACGCTCTACAAGATGTGTATCCGACCGATTATGACATATAGCTGCGTTGTGTTCGCACATATGTCAAGATATAATTGGAAACGCTTACAAGCCATCCAGAATAGGTTTCTTCACCGCCTTACCGGCGCCCCTTGGTATGTTCGCATGGAGGATCTCCATAGAGATATGGACCTTCCTTCGATACATGCCTATGTCAAACACCTTTCTCGCTCTTATTTCGACACCGCGTTGAACCACGCGAATCCCTTAATAAAAGCGGCAGCTTCTTATGTTCCCGACCCCAACGCCTGCCGGAGAAAACGCCGGCCGCGTAATATATTCACTGACCCGCCCGACCAAACCGAAACAGCTAACGCGTTCTACGCCACCGTCTCTCCAAACAGAGCGTACCACCGCCCACGCCCGCGTAACCACCGTTCTCTCCGCAGAGGACGGGCGGTTAACTTCTGTAAGATATGTATTAATTGTAAGTCAGTCGTAATAAACCATTTGTCAAACGTACACGTGTTTATACTCATTTATCGCCTCCCGCAACCCGCACACTGCATGGCGACCCTGCCAGCGCAAGCGCCGCTTCGCGGTCGGGTTTCGAGCTGCGAGCGGACTCAGCAGGTTCCTGTGTGCCTTTGTGCTCACAAGTTAGAATTTTAAGATATAAAAGTTATAAAGACTTTGAAACAATGAAGTTTTGACTACCATAAAAACTACGTGCAACTTTTCAACGATGGGTAAATCTCATTCCAAGACTGAGGACAAGGAGGTTATTATTGCACAAAATGCTTCGGAAGGAAGTAATACTTCAACAGAATCCCACGTGAAAATAAACAATATTTTACTAGCGTCGATCATGGCTATTGTTGTCCTTGGAATCATCATTGCATTACTGAAACTCATGAAGAAGAAGCAGAAAAAATGGATAGAAAAACGGGTTCAGTCCGAATTTATTCGAAGGATGCGTTTGCGATTGTCGGGAAGGCGAGAACGAGAGGAAGAAAATGAAAATGTGTAAAATTACGCACTACAAGTAATGTTGCGTAATAATTAAGTGATTAGTGAACATCCCTGTGTTGCGTCATCCGTTATTATACTATAGAAGTTTTTTTGGACATAAACGAATTAGTTAAGTACGATACATATATTATGTAAGTATTATTGTAATGTGAGTATGTTTTAGTTAAAATTTTATGGAAAAGGATTTAGAAATAATTTTAAGTGAATTATTAGATATACAAGTTAGCTTAAGGAAGTTAGGCCCATGTAGAAGATTACAATATAAAAGTAATGTTAATGAAAAAATAATAAAGGCTAAAGAGCAATATGCTTCTTATAAGACTATTATTAAAATTTATTCTGAGCGTAAAAGTACGTTAGAACTAGACGATTATATTTACGAAGTGTTGAGTGACAAATTAGAATTAACTTACAGTAAAATTTTATCATATAATTTGGATAGTGAGGTAAGTAATATTTGTTCAACGATGGAGAAGTTTGACTTAAAAACCGCTACGTCCTTAATTCCCAATATGGATGGATCAGAAGAAACAACAGAAAAAATAATAAATACTGTAGAACTGTATAACAGTTGTCTCAAAGATAATGATCAGAAAATATTATTAATTAATTTCGTTTTAAAAACTAGACTTACCAAAATTGCAAAGTTAAAATTAAAAAATGAGTATAAAGACGTAGATAGCCTCGTAAAAGACATAAAAACCTATTTAGTTGCGAAAAAATCTCCTAATTCTATACTGTGTCAATTAAATAATTTATCCCAAAACAACATGTCTATAAATCAATACGGGAATAAATTATCCGAATTATTCATGGGACTCACAATAGCGCAAGCTGATGGTAATGAAACGGCGAGTGACATACTTAGACCTATTAATGAAAAACTGGCAATTAAAAAATTCTCGGATGGTTTAAAAAATAAACGTATAAGCACTATAATTTCAGCAAGAAATTACTCAGACCTTAAGGATGCAATTCGTGCAGCTGAAGACGAAGAGCTGATGCAACCTTTAATGACGAACAACATCTTCACGGCAAGAGGTAGGTCAAATAATGTATTTTATAATAATCGAGGTAGAGGAGGCCGAAATAATTATTATAATCAAGGTCGTTACCGTGGAAATTACTCTACAGGTAAAAATTTTAAAAAATGTTGACCAAAAACAATTTAACGGTCACCACCATGGTGCATACCCACGTACAAGAGGTAACAGTTTTAATAACTATAATTCTTCTAAATTTCAAAGAGGTAGAGGCGTATCTCGTATTAAAAATGACCAACGAAAAATGTTTTCAGCCCAATTAAGCGATAATTTAAAAACCGAAAATGAAAATCAGTTTTTTCGATTATAAATCTTATAATATTTTAACTTGTAACAAAAATGTCAGGTATATTTATCTTAATATAAACAACTCCCAGTGTTCATGGTTACTTGACACCGGCGCGTCCATTTCAGCTATTACTAAGAAGGCCTTATCGGAGCAAGTTCCGTTGTACAAAGATAACATTGTAATAAACGGTATAGGTGGTAAAACTTATTCAGAAGGTTATGTTTATATTACATTACGTACTAAGAGTGGTAACTGTTTTAAGCACAAGTTTTATTTATTCGATAATTTACCGTGTAAATCGGATGGAATTATTGGATTGGATTTCTTATCGGAATTTAATTCACATATTGATTTAGAAAATGATATATTAATTCTAGAAAATGATGGGAAAATTACTATACCACTTTATACGTCACCTACTATTTCATATAATTATTTAACTATTCCTGCAAGAAGTGAATCCATTCATTACATACAATTAAAAAATAATAAATTAAAAAATGATTGTGTTGTTTTATCACAGCAGTTACAAGAGGATTTATTTTTAGCCGCTTTAATAGTAAAACCAGTAAATAACGTTATTCCAATTAGAATACTAAATACTAAGAAGGAAGTAGTCACTATACCTACGTTTCAACCGGAGTTGCATTCACTAGACGAATATCACATATGTCAATTTGATAAACAAAAGGCTAACGCAGAGCGAACTAATACTTTGTTATCGTTACTGAAGTTGGATCACTTACACTCTACGGAACGTGAAACAATAGAAGCTATTTGTTCTAAATATAATGATATATTTTGTTTACCGGGAGACAAGCTTACAACTACTGAAATATATGAACATAATATTTATTTAAAACCAAATGTTAGTCCTGTTTATACAAAACCTTATAGATTACCAAACAGCCAAAAACCCGAAATAGATAAACAAATTAAACAAATGTTAAAGGATGATATTATAGAGACAGCTCAAAGTGAGTGGTCTAGTCCTGTTTTACTAGTACCGAAAAAATCTGATGGCAATAATAAAAAATGGAGATTAGTAGTAGATTACCGAAAATTAAACGAAATAATAAAAGATGATAAATTTCCACTTCCCAACATAACTGATATTTTAGAATCACTTTCTGGTGCTGTTTATTTTACTCATTTAGATCTTAGCCAATCTTATTACCAAGTGACCTTGAATCCCGAGTCAAGGAAGCTTACTGCATTCACGACTAATACCGGGCAGTATCAAATGAAACGTATGCCTATGGGTCTTAAAACAAGCCCAAGTTCTTTTTCAAGAGCAATGAATATTGCAATGGCGGGACTTACATATGAGAAGTGTTTCATATATTTAGATGATCTGGTGATCTTTGGAAGAAATTGAGAACTACATAATAAAAACCTAATAGATGTCTTTGAGAGACTTCGAAAAGTTAATTTAAAATTAAATCCAAACAAATGTAATTTTCTGAAAAAGGAGTTATTATATTTAGGTCACACAGTATCCGCAGAAGGAATTTTGCCGGATAAAAATAAAATTAAAATTATTGAAAATTATCCCACACCAAAAAATACAGACGAAGTAAAACGTTTTGTTGCATTTTGTAATTATTATAGAAAATTTATAAATAATTTTGCAGAAATAACTATTCCACTAAATAATTTATGTCGTAAAAATATACCTTTTATTTGGTGTAGTCAATGTGAAAGATCATTTCAAATTTTGAAAAATGCGTTGATGTCACCCCCTGTTTTACAATACCCAGATTCTTCAAATGACAACGAGTTTATTTTACAAACTGATGCTTCTGGAATTAGTGTTGGAGTAGTACTTTGTAACAAAGATATGCGACCAATCGCTTATGCAAGTCGACCTTTAAATAAGGCTGAAAGAAATTATCCAACTATACAGAAGGAATTAGTTGCAGTTGTATGGGGAATAAAGTATTTTAGGCCATATCTTTATGGTAGAAAATTTACAATAATGACGGACCACAAACCATTATTATATCTTTTTGGAATGAAGGATCCGTCAAGTAGATTATTAAAATTTAGGTTAACATTGGAAGAGTATGATTTTAAAATAGTTTATATTAAAGGAAAAGACAATACAGTAGCTGACGCATTGTCTAGAATATCAATAACCTCTGACGAATTAAAATGTATTAATGACAAAATAATTTGTGTTATGACTAGAGCGCAAAGAAAGAAATTAGAAGACCAGAAAAATAAAGACGACAACTCTTTCGATAATAATGACACAGACTATCGGTCTGATCAGCCGAGAATCGTGGAATTATTACAGAAACCGAGTGAGGGTGTAGAAATGGTTTTAGTAGAAGGAAAGGAGCTGAATAGGATTAGAAAACAAAATATTATAGATGTGGAAACCGAGTGTTTTGCATTTTCACAAAATAAGAAAATATTATACATTAGTCTTAATTTCAAGTCACAATACACGCGAGACGTTTTTGTGAGAAAATTGAGTCGGCTATGTAAAAATGTTAACGTTAACGAAATATGTATAATAAAAAAGAATAATAACGCGTTATTCATAAAAAATCTAATTGAAGAAATAAAAAGTAAAGATATGTGGTCCGGACCACGCATTTGTATCTTGAGAGGAATTGAAAGAATTAATAATGAAAATGATAAAAAATTTATTACAAATGATTATCACTTGCTACCTACAAGTGGTCACGCTGGAATACGTAGAATGATTAACAACATTAAGAGGAAGTATTACTGGCCAGAAATGGAAAAAAATGTAAGAGATTTCGTAAACAAGTGTGAAAAATGTCAAAAATCTAAAATATTCAAGAAAACTAAAGAGCCTATGGTAATTACAACCACGGCTTCATATGCTTTCGAAAAAGTGTTTTTAGATTTAGTTGGTCCTTTAGATAAGAATATAGATAGTAATAGTTATATACTTACGCTGCAATGCGAATTAAGTAAATTCGTAGAGGCTTACCCTTTACAAAACAAAGAAACGGTTACGGTAGCTAGAGCTTTCGTAAATAATTTTATTTTAAGATTTGGAATCCCAAAAACAATAGCTACAGATAAAGGTACGGAATTTATTTCATCTACAATGACAGAAGTTTGTACATTATTAGGAATTGAAAAGTTAAGTTCAACTGCTTACCATCATGAATCAATAGGTTCACTTGAAAATACACATAAAAATTTAAATTCTTTTTTAAGAATACAGTGTAATAATTATTGTGAAACGTGGAGCCAATGGCTACCTTTTTGGTGTTTTTCTTTTAATAACACTGTACATTCATCTACAAAATACACTCCATATGAGTTAGTATTTGGAAAACCATGTGACATTCCGAATAGAATAAAAAGTATTATACAACCTTTATATAACCCAGATAATTATAGTTTAGAATTAAAATATCGCTTACAAGTAGCGCATAGAGATGCGAAAAATAATTTGTTAAAAAGTAAACAAATAAGAAAGTCAAAGTATGATAGAAATATAAACCAAGTAGTATATGAGAAAGGTGATTTAATATTGTTAAAAAACGAAACTACGAATAAGTTAGACACATTGTATAAAGGTCCTTACGTTGTTATCGAAGATCAGGAACCAAATGTAAAAATTTTGAAAAACAATAACATTGAAATTGTACACAAAAATAGAACAAAATTATTTAAAAATTAATGACAATATGTTACGGAAACTTTAGCATTGTATTTACGTTTAAAATTTTTGTGTAAAATTACATTAATTATAATATACGCTAAATGTTATTTCAGTAAATATTTTCTCTATAATATATAAAATTAAAAATTATTAATACATAGTTATTATTAATGAAATGTGTTTTATGATTATTTTTCTCTTTCAGATTGTACTAATTTAATATAATATTAATTTCTTATTTTAATTACATTTTATAATGTTTAGTAAAAAAAAAAAATGTATGTATAATCAATTTTTTTTTTTCTTGCACCCCGATGGTGTAGTGGTGTAAGATATGTATTAATTGTAAGTCAGTCGTAATAAACCATTTGTCAAACGTACACGTGTTTATACTCATTTATCGCCTCCCGCAACCCGCACACTGCACTTCGCTCCCGCACACCCGTCACGTCCACCCTCTCTAGCGGCAACCCAAGCCTAGGTCCTTTCCTCGGTGTGAAACCCTGGGGTCAGGCAGCCGCCCGCGCGATACAAAGTGACACCATACGTGCAACACTTAGCTACCCACATACAACATTACACACGTATGACCACACACACGTGCACACCACACAGGCACATAGGTTCTGTAAGGGACCTTTTTTTTTTCTTTTTTTGCGCTAGTTAGACTAATGCGCTAGTTAGTGTAGAAAAACCATTCCGATTATTAAATACACATACGCATGGTCCACTCCTTCCTCCCAGGAGGAGGGGAACGTGCATATGAGTATATATTAGTTAGTTCGAATTCTCTTAGGATTAGGGAATTAGTTAGATCGCGACTTTTTCGCGTTCGCGACGACCGCCCGAGCCGAGGTTCGGCCACTCTGGCACCCTCGTGCGGGTCGTCACAAACTTTCGCGGCTGAGTGCCCTAAGCGCTCGCCCCCAAGTCCGGTGAAGCTGTAAAAGCCGCAGCGGCTCTGTTTTAGGATAGGGCCCCTAAGGCTAACAGTGTAGTCAGTTCAAAAAAAAAAAAAAAAAACGGCAATAGGCAGTACAGTCCAGTTCAAGTTCAAGTTTCAAGTATTATAAAAACGGCAGTGCACCTTCATAAGCAAGCTACTATTGTAAAGAACAAAATAGATATTAATTATTATAAATATTGTGTGTTTTAATCACAACAGGCTATCTTTTAAGGTTGACTCAATATAACCTTTTTATGGTAATAAAATTTGTTATAAAATAATGCATTATTTGAGAAGGTGTTTCTAGAAACGTGGTATTAATCCTTATCGAAATAAATACGATATTCATCACAAGTATTTAATTTTGGACAAAATTTAGCTTTACATCATTTGATTTAAATGAATACCTTTGGAGATATCACAGTTTTAAAGTAATTCCGCAGCAAATTAAAGAAAGTTTCAGCTCCTTTAGAATTATATTATAGGTGCCTACGACCCACTCTTTCTAACCCTTTGTCCCTCATGTGACGCAAACGAAGTTGCGCGGGTCAGCTAGTAAAAAAAATCCACAACATATCACTTCAAGATCCCACCAAAAACCCCGATTGACCTTAAATATCACCCACTAATATCGTTAGGTATTATTTATAATAAAATAGAGTTGATTTTTAATTTAATATTGTGTTTTTGTGTTCAAAACGATTGTAACATAAGTAATGGAACGCACCACCCGCGCTTTTGGAACTATTTACGCAGTGTACAATAATTGCTAGCTGTGCCCAACGGTTTCACCCGTATTAATTGTATACGACGAACACCGCAACTCCCAACGCACCCGTGTAGCTTATCATAATTGTTCTTCTCACAAGTACAAAATATTTTAATTTTTCTTTATCTTCTAAACTATGTGTACAAATAACATGCTATAGAGGGAAAAATTTAACTTCATAAAATTGTCTTTATGATAAAGTAACTTTTCTTTGTAAGGATTAATATGCTATTTCTAAAATAATGATCATAAATCACTTTTTATTTTTTTACAATTGTTTGTCATAAAATACCTTATTGTGGCTGTACAAGAGATAAACATATGCTATCGCAAACTATTTTTTAGATATACTAAGGCCTAATATTTTCGTACAACATTGTATTTACGTATCACTAAATATTATCGCAGTGCACGCGGATAAAGCAATTCGGAAGAACTTCGTATTCCGACTTACATAACAAAAATAAATATTAAAGGATAACCTTTAATATTATAAACTATTATATTAATATTATTATTTTATTATTATTATATTATTTAATAGCATAAACTATTCCTCGTAAATCAAGCCATCGTATACAAAAACGAATCCGACTGGTAGTTCCATAGTTTAGCGTGTTTAAACAAACAAACATAAAAAAACTTCCGTTTTGTTATATAAGTATATATATAAAAGTAAAAATAATACCTTTCAAAGCTTAAAGAATATTCCTACTTAGAAAACCAAATTCCAAGGACAAAAGGTCGTAAAATAAGATGAAAAAAAAACATTCTTTACTTTTTTTCAACCTTATTAATATACAACAAAATCTGGTACAAGAATGGGCATTCTCCGTTATTAACAATAATTTTTGTAATTTTATTGAAACATGTTTATTTAAATTAATTATTTGGTTAAGAATGTTAAGATTGTGAATATTTCAGGTGTTCAATTGAATTTCTCAAGAACATATAATGAAAAAAAAAAAAAATTTTAATCGTTTTACTGCTTTTATAATAATCAATTTAAAAATTTACTTTTTTTTAGAAATACACATCCCTAGTCAAATATCAACTTATCGAATTAGAGGTGAGGCGTAAAATTTACGCCCACAGGGTTACTTATTTAAGGCGGAAATATGCATAATGGGCTTTTTTAGGGCCCAAAACTATTTTTAGGGGCATAAATTGTATTTCATGTGTCATTAATTTGACTGACCAAAACAAGTAAAAAAAGGAAAACGTCCATGGTACTATATTTTGTTATTTGTCTATGGGTACTATACTATACCAGAGACAAATAAAAAATAATACTAAATCCTCTGGTTATTGGTCTATGATACTAAACGAGTTGTTAGTCTGTGGTCAAAGTCAAGTTACAAGCCGTTTTCAAGTTTCTGGTCAAGCTGACGCACGCCATCTCACGGCAGCACGGAACTCCACATAACACGTTTAAAATTTCAATTAATGTGGTTATAATCCGATATCTATTGTTATAAGATAGGTAATAAATAGTGAAATAAAACGGGAACTCATATAGACAATTCCCTTGAATAGATACACAATACAGGGGTTTTTTTGGGAGCTTTATAATATTACATTTAGGGTTATAAAGGGCTATTTCATCTTAATCTTAGTGATATTGTTTTAAGAGTTGGTAACCCTGGTGTAAATAATGCAACAGGTTCACGCAAAAGCTTCTTGGATGCACGCCACAAACTAAAGAATATAATTTTATTCTATGGCTGAAATCCATATAGCATACTCTGTCTTAGATCAGGCATAACTCGCCTTAAGTTCCGAAATTCAAATTTATAGTCGCAGGCTTAGCATTAGCTCAGCTTTGCCTTAATAAAGTTGAAGTCATCGAATTCGACGACATATAGAAAACTAGGTTAGACGACTAAAAAAATAATATAGCATAAAAGTGAACTAACAGTCATTTTAAACACTTTTTAAATTTTCTGTATTGCTTGATTGTTATATTGGCTACTACATAAAAATGACTTTTTATTACGTACACATTTTGGTGTTCCTGTTGTTTGCAGTTGCTTCTAGTTATTGGTTTCAAACTGTAATCTTTTTTATTTTATGTAAGAATAATCTGTCATTTTTACTTTAAAGCAAGTTCAATATTATACAATTACACAATTTAAATTCTATTTTAAATAGCTTTTTAATTTTCTATACCTACATAATTCGTGATAGATTTATTTGTTTAAGTTGCATAAATTTTACAGTCCCGTTGCAGTATCGAAACGTTAGTTGAAAGTTACCACACAGTTCCTCAGTTATAGCTAAGCTTAAGCTTAGCGTAACTCGACTATAAATTCGAAAGCTAAGATTGCGCTGAGTAAATACTTAGCGAAGTTTGACATCAGCTAAGGTTGAGCTAAAACTGAGTACGCTCTATAGATTTCGCCGAAGACATAATCTAGTAATTTTATAAATTGAAAATTGTTCATAATAAAAGGCGCTTTAAATAAGGAAGCAAAATTACAAAATTATATAAATACTTTATGTGCTAAGTGAAATATGTACCTATTTAATATAACATAATACCTAACCCATCACGCCTGTATTCCTCGAAGGGTTAGGCAGAGGTGTAAATTTATACACCCACTGTTCGCCGTGTATGTTTTTAGGTCCCATGTAATAGGGGGCGAGCTTATTGCCATTAATCGGGCACGAAACCAAACTCCGAGCTGCTACTGAGAATTTCAAATGAAAAACCCAATAACTAGGCTAACGAGATGGTTAAGTAAATAGGCATTTAGACCTAGTACTTTTACGTACTACGATTAAGTACTCCTAGTACGAAATTTATCCAGTACGAACCACCTCTACAACGAATGTCGCCAAACTACAAAGCACACTTATCACATTGCTCCATCGAAATTACATTTGAACAAAAATAAAAAAAATAAAAAATACATAACTATATTAAAATACATATTTACTTTATAGCATTTAAAAACAGTTAGGAAAACAAAGAACTTACTTAATGAGGCGTGAGATGTTCCATAGGCACCGGTGTGGCTTGGCAGTGGAATACTACGTATTTTTGACTGGGCACAGAGTATTTTATTAATACTGAGAGGCTGGGTTCTATCCTACATACTACAGTATAAACCCCCCGGTAGTAAGTGTTCTGTGGTATAGACAGCCTGCACCAGAGTTATTATGCCTGCACTCAAAGCGTAGACAAAACACATCAAAGGCGGCAAGGCATGGGTGATGGGACTGTTGAGCGAACACTAGCAGTCCTAGCAGATTCCCGACGTATTACTTTACTCTATGCTAGCAGAGCGTTGTTAGGGTCTATAGATTGAGGTTTCGAAATTTCCCCATGGCGGCAAAAAAATCCCCAAAATAATACGATTTCAGTAACTTTTCGCCAAACAACTTAAACAAGCCTATTCATTTAAATTTTTATTTATTTCTAGTATGGGCAGCTTTATGAGGTAGCGATATGTGTTTGGAACCAAAAAAGTATCATCACACATATGAAAAAAAAAACATTTTTTTAAATTTATAATTAAAAACAGATATTCTGACCTAATAAACAAAAACAATTGCTTTATGGGAGCCACATTTGCTCTCTTCGTGCGTTCTTTTCTGTTCTATTGATTTACTATCAGAAGGTATAGTAACTTTGAAATAGATAACAGAGCTATTGAGCGGCTTAGTGAGTAACAAAGTATAACTACAGCGTCATAATTTTTATAGTAAAAATCAAATACAAAATACAAATTTTCTATGCTATAAAAAATACAAAACACTCTGAACTTTGACTATTTCGATAACTGGGAGCACCAAAAAAGTGGTTACAGTGATCGAGACAGGAAATCAAAAGCCCTTCTTCAAAAGCTTCTTCGTACAACTGCATGCTACGTAGAGAGAATAGTTAAAAGAATTAGTGATAAACCTTACTCTTTCACAACGAACTGAAATAGCGGCACGACGACATCAAAAAAATATATGAAGAACAAAAGAGAAAGGGGTATGAATTTAATGTCTCTATTCTCTGTAGCCTCCATAATGGCAATAACCATATTTTTTCAGCTGAACGCACCACAATAATAGCCAAACGGGCAACTTTTTAAAAATCTTTGGGTAATTATAAATCATTATAGGTTTTTAGAGCTAAGAAAAATATAATTTCACATAAACATGGCATTACACATTCTTAAAATAACATCAAAGCCATGGACGTATACAAAAGTGATACGTCCATGGTATAAGCGTATACATTTGGAAATTGTCGCGCAAACGATATCGCAAAGCGCGTGTCGTCATACACGTTATCGGTATTAGTATACGTTAAACATAGATAGTTTTGATATTCGACAGGTATCGATAGTTATACGATAGTATCCTTTCAATCGATAGTTTTCTAAAAATTGGTTAATTAGTTTATAATTTAAAACACATTACATTAATCAATACACAAAATAATTTCAATATAAACTTACATATATATTTCATTCAAAATATTGTATGTTTTGTTTTATAAACAAAAACTTAATTAGTTTCTTTGTCTTAAGTTTGTTTAGACTTTCATTCAAGATTTGACCGGCTTTTGAAAAAAATCGTTCTGAATGAATGGATGTAGCTGAAATGCAAAGATAAGCTTGTGCAATTTCCTTTGGTCGGCTTTTTGATCTGTTCCAGTAAGAAAACGGACACTCATTTTTGTCTCAAGATTGGTTTTTTTATTTTATTTGAGAGAGATATTTGTAACTAAATAATTTGGGATCGTTCATAAAGTGATTGCATTATCAAATTTAGATAAATAATAAATTCTCATTATCCTCAAAAGTTACAACAACATGAGTTACTTATATGTTACATACGAAAAATGTAAATGTCACTTTAGCGGAGGTGAGAAACAGAGAGTAAAGTTCCTCATCCGCCATAAAAAAGGGAGGATCCTCCGGCCAGACGGGTGCTATGTCTGGCGGGCAGCTGCCCCGACTGTTGTAGTCGGGTTCTTGTATATATACTCAACGATAGAGTTAATTTCTATAGCGCGATGTAGAATAGTAGGATGCGTCTTATGTGGCTCGATAGATGTCGCTATGTGTCGCTACGTAGTTACGTCGATGCGTCGATGCGTCAGTTGTGGCAAGAGATGTCGCTACATCACTCCCCTCCGAGTCTGGAGGTAGAAGCAGGTTGAGTCGTCCATACATTTTTGTTATGCTTGCCGGGCCAGTGGAATGTTCCAGTGAGTCGGAACTAGTGCCGCATAGTTCACGGTGAGTTGAAACTGTCTGCGGTGATTGGCTGCTGCGTCGACCAGGAGAGAAGTGCGTCTTCTGCTTCTTGCTGACCGGCCGAAGTGCAGTGTGCCGTGCCAAGGTCGCTGAGAAGGCCGTGGGGCTGACCAGGAATGCGCGTCCGCTGCATGCGTATGGTAAGGATACCCGTAGTAGCCGTGGATGCTGGCTGGCTGTATTGAACTCGCTGCTCGAAAGCTTGAGGAAGTGATGATGACGTAGCTTTGTGAAGAAGGTTGTGCTGACGTATCACGTTGGGGTCACCACTTTAGCAGAGGTGTGAGGAACAGAGAGAGTAAAGTTCCTCATCCGCCATAGAAAAGGGAGGATCCTCCGGCCAGACGAGTGCTATGTCTGGCGGACAGCTGCCCCGACTGTTGTAGTCGGGTTCTTGTATATATACTCAACGATAGAGTTAATTTCTATAGCGCGATGTAGGATAGTAGGATGCGTCTTATGTGGCTCGATAGATGTCGCTATGTGTCGCTACGTAGTTGCGTCGATGCGTCGATGCTAGTTGTGGCGAGAGGTATCGCTACAGTGACCATCAGGAAACGCAGGATCAGAGTACTGTATGGAACAATAGAATCTTTGAAGTACAGTTGTCGATTTATTTGCAGAGAGACAGTGACATATAATGAATATCTAGAATATTAAGTATGTGTTGCTTGCAATAAAATATTAGAAATGGCATTAGTAGTAAGGCTAGGCACATAAAATACTTCCCCAATTATCCCCGGTGCCAAAACATTCTTCTACAAAAATTTCCCCACGATTTTTCCAACAAAAAATAATTTTCCCCAAATAGGAAAAAAACCTCAATCTGGAAACACTGAAAACATAGATATAATCTTCACACAATAATTGTTATAATTTTAAGTAATTCCCCTGAAACGAAACAATACATAAACATCAAATGAATGAATTCTGTGTCCGAATATTCTACGCCAAACGCTACGCGCCACCAGGGATAGCAAAAGTTTCCTGGCGAACATACAATATTTAAAAAAAAAAATAATGTGGCTGAAATGTGCAATCAAAGAATTAGTTTTATGATATTATTCTTTTTAGGCTAGTACTTTGTTACTTTTAGCAGAATGCAAGCTTAAGTGGACTGGACTGGAACTGGACAAACAGTTTAGATGCAAGTTTTTAGTGTTATTAATTTGTGACAATAATGACTCAGAAGCATACTAAAAATATTATGAAGCACGGGAAGCATGGGCGATATCCTGTCAAGTCCGGTGAAGCTGTAAAAGCCGCAGCGGCTCTGTTTGACGATAGGGCCCCTAAGGCTAACAGTGTAGTCAGTTCTAAAAAAAAAAAAAAAAAAAAAAAAAAGGGCGATATCCTGCTATTGCTCTCGAGAAATATGTTACCGTTTTGGCACCACTAACATAAAGATAAGAAATGATGACTTAAAAAAAATGATTTTTTTTCGACGAAGGAGTAGATTACGAGTAGATCGTTGATTATTGACAGGCCCTAATTATTTTATCGCGAGCTACGACTAACACCGATCACGCGTGCCATTAGTTTGCCATCCCGGTTCTACGTAATAGTTACTTGTTTCAGTAATTCCCCGCGAGATAGAATGACGTTATCTCTAGAGGTGAGAAATAGTCTTAAAATGAACTATTGATAGCATAAAATTATTATTAATAGTACTGATTGTCCTCGACTATCGATTCGATCGATGTATAACGTATATTAGTCAGTATTAAGTACCACAGAGTACATTATATATACTGCTATGTACTAACTTAACAGAGCGAGTTATGGATAAAGCATGATTTTTTAAAAGCTATGGTTTCCTAAGGCCACTTGTCCACGCAGTAACATTTGTCTACAGGAGATACAAAGAGATGTTTGTCAATCAGGACGAAAAGAAGTATCGCATATTTTAGTAAATTATAAGGTTTTACAATATAATTTGGTGTTTGTTACACATAATACAGTTTCACATGTAAGGCAGATTGAAACGTTTGGCTCACATATTAAATTGTTTTTTTACAATGTTCATAAAAGTTTTAAACCTCAATAAATTCGTATTATAATATAAATAAATAAAATCGTATTTAATCATAATTAAATCTCCTAAATTATACGGATTCAAAATAAAATGTTATGATTAAGTGAATATTTAAGAATTTTAACCTGAATTTCAAAAAGTTTGAAATAATTCGATAACGGCCTAGCGAAATACTTAAGAAAACAGTCGTAGTAGTGTATTAGTCTATGAAATCAGTTATGAAAAAGGCAGATGGTACTTCAGACCAAAACTTTCTATAAAGTTCTAACAAGGAAGCCACCATCTTGTTAGGATACTGAATCGTCTTAACACATGACAATATAATTCACTCGATAATGGCAGTAATGGTCTTCATTAAAGAGGACCAGTTGCCAAGTTAGGGAGAAGAAGAAGAAGAACTCGAAAATGTCATAGTATTCAGTTGTGTCATGTGTGTCAATTTTGAAAGAATATGTCATGCAATGTCAGCACCCTGTGTGCTTAGTTATTATTTTAAAAATATGTCGGCTTGTGTGCTATTACATAAAAAAAAATCTACACAAAAACAATAATAGGAAGATTGAATATCGTTTCATTGCTAACAAAGAAAATTTTGATTGTATTTTCCGTATTATTTTCTAATGAAAATAATTTTACTAAAATGTTGCTAGGATAAAATGAAATATTTTCCAGGGAGTTATAGTAAAATATAATATATTTATAGCACTGAAAAAACGTTTTATTTACAACCTGACTACCACGTAACCAAAAGGAGGGTAATATTTTTACGTAATACATAGTTTGTTTGTATGATAACGATCTACAAACACAGAAAGAGATTGCTTTATGGTTTCAAAGTAAAAATTAAAGTGAACCCTAGGCAATTTAGTATCTCAAGCAAAAATTTAAAATCCAACATGACTGGCCAAAAATTACAAACGCTAAAAACAAAAGATACCTAATATAGATAAATAAGTATTTGTGTATACCTACAGACTACGTTAAAGAACGAGTTGATTCACTGTCTCGGCATAAACTAATTCTGGTTTTTGGGGCATGTCAAAAAAATGTTTATGTTTTATTTAATAAATAAAAAATCTCATAATCGCCCACCTCTAGTTTACATAGTGAGGGTATGTAATTCCCGTATTAGTGTGTGTATTATCTATGGTAAGTAAATTATGTTATACGCATTGCATTGACAATTTGACATATTATTTTTATGAGCTAAGAAGAACATAATATTGGGAATCATTGGGAATGAAGCAATGAAGCTTATAACACATAACATGTTAACATCTAAGTGTCTGAAAGGTGTAGTTACTGGTTATCCTCTCGCAATTAACGCAACCGATGTAAAGATTACCGAAGTAGATTTCAATCCAGAATTCATAAATCGTGTTATACCTAAACTCGACTGGGAAGTTCTTTGGGTAGCTGCAGACAGTATAGGGCATAGTGATGGATTACCAAAAATTTTAGAACCCAAGTTTGAAGAAAATGAGGAGGTATTGAAAAAAGTGCACCATGTGATTTTGGAAGTTGAAGTCGAAGAAGGATATCTAACTTGTCCGGAGTCTGGGAGACAGTTCCCAATTTCAAAAGGAATTCCTAATATGTTATTAAATGAGGCAGAAGTGCAATGAATTTAGTATTTAAATAAAAAGTTAAAACATGCATAATTTTAATATCACTTTAAAGAAAATTCCCTGTTTTCCAACAGCTCCTTTACCCTCAGAAACAATGATAGCTTGTGTCTAGAAATCAACATAATCTGAAATATAGATGTCATCATAACTATCTATATTGTGGCAATAGTAGCATCCATTTAATATGGTACTTTCTAAATGTATTAAGGGAAATTTTCTGATAACATGAACTTTAATTAAATCCATTTATATATGAACCTATCAATAACTATAATAGATTGACTACAAAGGGCACAAGTCCAAATTACATACTTCATGTAGTGAACAAAATTGAAAAACTTTCTTACGTATGAACTTTAGTTTTTTTACTTACTTTATTTGCTCAAGTTTATACAGTGGAATCTCCATTAATTTTAAGGAAAAATAAATAAACAATATGAGTTTTTTATTGAACAAGAATTTCAAGATTTGCTATAATTTGGATTTTGGAAGGAAAGCACAATGTCGTAAGTAAATTTTTCGATATGTACAGTCATAGTGAAATAAAAATTCGACTTAAGTTTTATGGTACATATTTATTGAAACAAATTATTAGTTAAATAAACTAAACCTACTACAAAATACTACTAACTCTGAAAAAATGAACTGAAAGATAAAAAAATAATTATGTTATTTATAAACTTTAATTTACTTAAAAATTGCCTTTTTTAACTCGAATTTGATATATGCCACATATTTTATTAGGACAATAATAATAATTATTCTTATTTTTGGAGTCAGTGTCAGCCAAGTTTAACAATTGTGTAGTGCTGTAGCATAAGTATACATCTAATTAGATTTAAAGTTGATTGCAACTAAGCAATTTAATAGTTGTGTCTGTTATATAAATTTTCAATTAGCTTGTATGCTTTAAGCTGTATTTCTAATAGAATTTAATTGTGGTTGCTTGATGCTTAGAATCGCCTTATGGTATTTATATTTGTTTTACATGACTTCTGTATTCATCAATAGATTTTCAAGTTGTTGCTTTATGTCCCAATTTTCTTTATTTTTTGTAAATTGGTTTATTTGAAATTAAGGTGTTGCTTTAGGCAGTTGTGTTTATTTTTAAATTGGTTATTGCTACATTATCAAATTAACGAAACTTTAAACATATTTTAGTTTGTTATAGTTGCAATCAACTTTAAATCTAATGAGATGTATACTTATGCTACGGCATTATACAATTGTTAATCTTGGCTGGCACCAACTCCAAAAATAAGAATAATTGTTTATTATTGACCTAATAAAATATGTGGCAGACGTAGACGTAGGTGTGTGTCCTAGGAATATCAAATTAAGTTATAAATGGATATTTTAAAGTAAATTAAAGTTTATAAATAACATAATTACTTTTTTGGTGCATTTTTTCAGGGTGGAGTTGGATTTGTTTTTGTGAAAAAAAGTTTATTTATTCCTTTTTAGTGAGTCTTGCCTTCTGTAGGTAACTGGTTTATTGAAAACGAATATGGGTATATTTTTTAAACGCGCTGCGTATAATGACAGCAAACCACCAGATAACGTAATTCCTAAAGACATCAATAAATGTCGTGCTTTTCTATCGTTGATAAAAATTGGCTTTGAATCCCGAGTAATGTTAAGATTTCCGACCCTTAAGGGCTAGTGGATGGAGCGGAGCTATGGGCATAATAAAAAAATTTGGCCGGTCCTAAGAAGAGGTCAACTAGAGGGTGAAGAGCAACTGGAAATCGTGTACCTAAAATTTGATGAGGAAACAATTGGTCTTAGGCTAAAAGACAGTATCTGGTGCATCAAAGCTTGGGAGGCTTAATGTTGTCAGATTTGGATGCCAACAAATTAACACATCAACCACACGACGATAGCTAGTTATGGAAATAGTGGGGTTTTAAAATCTGTCTTCCAACAATTAAGGATACACACAATACACAACTCGAATAAATGAACAGTACCATTAAAATCACATAAAGGTAGAAGAGGGCATCTCATGGCAATACCATGAAACTCAAACATGGTAAGGTTACATTGTTTTATTACGGAGTTCCGGTACCTTTTTTACACAACAAAGGTGGCAAACAAGCATACAGCCCGCCTGATGGTAAGTGGATACCGTAATCTATGGATGCATGTAGGTATCACTAGGACATTGATGACCTTGAATACCCTACTCCAGAGCTCTGGGAACCCTACTGACTGCAGGAACACAACGCTAGGTTATTTGGCTGAGAACTTCTGTAGGGTATTCCACTAGTCGGACTGTCTCAAGTAGAGACAAATCTCCAAAGAAATTTTCGCTGTGCCCTACCTCGATCTACCTTTTTTTTATACCAAGATTGTGGCAAACAATCATGTGGTCCGCCTGATGGTAAGCTATCACCGCAGCCTATGGACGCTTACACACAAGTATCACATGCGTGTTGCCGACCCTTAATTACCACCTTTTTGAAGAACTCCATACTGTAGTCCTCTGGGAAAACATCAGCACTAAGGAGCTTATTTCACAACCGGAGCGTCCACGTAACGTAAAAATATTCCTTTGAAATCGAACGTTCCGAGACCATTTGGATTCCAACGTGTGAGGATGAACTCCCTGCCGATATGGAAAGTAGCCGCTGTTACCATGCCGAACTGTACCTCGGAGCACAATTCATTACACAAATGGTAGAACGGTAGAATGGTAGAAAGGTAAGAGAGGAACATTCCACATTTGTGCTGATTATTGTTAAAGAGTTCCATTGTGTCTCTGCAGTCCAAGTTAGTACAGAACATTCTTAGTTAGGTTCACCTAGTCTTGGATTATGTTAAACCAACCAATATATTAATCACTATACATTTCCCATTCGATTTTGAATAGTTTTCAGGTGTATCCTCAATCAATGCTAATGAAATTAAAATCGGACCCAACTGAAAATATCCCCTTTCCAACAAAAAAATAATATTGTAAATCGGTTTGTAGTGTAATTGAATAAAAGAAAGACTAAAAAGAAGTAGAGTGCATCAATGTATAACAGAAAATATTAATTTAAAAAAGAGTTAGAAATATAACAAAAAGCAGTCTTTATCATATCTTTATATTAACATCTGCATTATTGTATCAATACAACTTTAATGTGGCTCTAATTTACATAAGGAATAATGTCTAATAAACAACACTATACATAACAAATCAAAAATTTATTTTGTTCTAACAATAAATTAAAGTCCTTGGAAATCACTATTGGTTATATTGCTGTTGATACATAATTTAAAGTTCATCAACATATGGTACAAATGCAAGGTTTCCAGCAGCTCCCATCGAAATCTTGCTTCTTGATGCATTTGATACAGTCTGTAAACGAAAAAAAAAAAACAACTATAGTTATATATAACCAAGCAAATGACTATAAAGAAGATGTCATACTTGCTGGGTTCACACTATTATATCTGACCTGCTTACACAATCTCCTGTCATATACTAACTAGCTGTTACTTTCATCAACTTCGCTCGAAGAGTATCCTGTTTCCTATTCCATTACATAATCAACCACTAAACTTAATGTCACTAAAATCCGTCCAGCCATAATTGATAGACAGACATTGAAACCACCATACTTTCATATTTATATATATTTGATAACACTTTAATATATTATTCAGTTGGCTAAATGATTAGACCAGGAAATTATTAATCCTAGTTTTTAATCAGTGTTTGTAACATCAGTTTAATTTTTTTTTATTAGGTACTCAAAAGAACATAGTTCACTTAATGAGAAAAAAAGAAAATCATTTTAGTTATATTGATTGCCAAATGTCAATTAACATAAATAATGTGACTAAAGTAAAAAAAAAAAAAAAAAAAAATCTGTATACATTTACCAGTTTCCTGTACACTTGGGAAATATCTTGTAATATCACTGTCTAGTATAAGGCAAACTACAGAACTAGATTATTTACTGTTTGAAATTAGCTACATTTTAGTGTTCTGATTAAGTTACTTTCTCATGTATCTTTGCTTAGTACAGGGGCATTATCATGGTGTTTTTAATATAATGTTATTAAAATCATTGTGCTTTTTATTCTATTCGATAGAGAAATGACAACATTGGTGCATATTCTAATCTCTATATTGTTTTCAATGTTCTAACTGGACTTTTAATCCAAAGTCAATAAGTTCAAGCCTAGACAATATATACCAACGAATTTTTCCGAATTCATATACATTTGGTAATTTTAATGTTATTTATGTGACATCACAATCTAAATTACAAAGCATTAAAAAGTAACTAGTTACATATTTCTAAGCGTTTGAAAAATCGCCAATACGTCATAGGGTGGGCTGGTGTTTCCATTGGGAAGGGACCTTTTGCCCAACAATGGGAAATTTATAGGCTATTCTTATTAATTACCTGCATAACATCACTATCTGAAATCTGGTCAATAGTATTGGCTAGGTCAGCTGGAGTCTTAACACTTCCGGTATACAATCCTTGAGCTGCAAGTGATTCTCCCAAAGAAGTAGCAGCTTCAGACTCGCTTAAGATCTGAACTTTGAGTTGGTTCTTGCCAGCTTTGATTGTTTCAGGTGTCAAAGGAGGATTCTTCAGCAATTTGGCGACGGCTTTCACGGCCTGTGTAAAAATATCTAACTAAATAATATTCTTTTGTTTAATTAATAGCTGTGCCCGCGGTTCCGCTCGCATTGACTACAGAATGCCGTCGGTCGAACGCACGCGCAAATCGTGCTGCACCTTCCAATTTAAGGCAGTCGCCCGCCGGTTATTTTATTTTAAATATGCTTATTGTAGGCGATCCTTGAAAGTTAGCCATAAACTATCACTAACTTGTCGGTAGGTCTTTTTAAGGTCTACAATTATGTAGTACATTTAATTAATATATCACTTGTGATTTACTTAGCGTTAAATGACACTGCTTGTTTCGTATGTTACTTTATTTTACAAAATATATTCTATAACATTAATGGACAGACAAAGAGAGAGATACATTGACTTTTATAAACTACTAGCTGTGCCCCACGGTTTCACCCGTGTTAATTTTACCAGACAAACACCGCGCCGCCAACGCACCCATGTTGTAGTCTATCATAATCTATTGTTCTTCCCACAAGTACAAATTATTTTAATTTTTCATTATCTCCTAAACTATGGTTCCAAATAACATGCTGTAAAAGACGAAGTTTATCTTCATTAAATGGTCTTTCTTTTCGAATCCGACTGGTAGTCTCAGAGATTAACGTGTTTAAACAAACAAACAAAAAAAAAAAACTTTTTCGCTTTATTATATTGGCATAGATGTATGTATAGATAATTTTTGTTTGTAAAAATGCTAATATTTTTGATATATGTATTAGATTGTACTATGCATTTCAAATTAATCGCGTTCGTGCCAACTTCATTCACTATATATTAAAGGTTTATTTTTCATGAATTTTAATAAAAATATAAGCTTTTATCTAAATAAAATTCCTTTGAAAAAAATTTGGGCCAGTCAGGTGGCATGAAGCATAATTTGCATATTGTTCTTCCATTTTTTACTAAAGTTACACATGCGAAATGTGAAACATGATTGCGGTTTGACAGTTATGTTCCTAATTGAAACGCATAATAGTTTTGAACAGTTGATTCCTATAAATACTCAATTCAATTAATATTTTTCTAATCAAATTTAAATTTTATTTAGTTGGAACTTTATGTATGAAACATTCAGAGCATTGATTTATGTATAATATACAGTGTAAACTCTTTATAACGAAACTCAAGGGACTGAGCATTTTTTGTCGTTATAGAGAGTTATCGTTATATGGAGTGGAATTTCAATATGTGGGTTTTAACGCAAACCAACCAAGTTGAGCTCACTTCAACGTTATAGGGAGTTTATCGTTATAAAGAGTTTACACTGTATTAGCATAATATTTTGGCCTGTACATTAGCACTAGTGATAAAACAAAAAACTTAATTTTATCAGTACTAAGAAGCTTGTGGTATGTGAATGTGTTATAGGATATTACGAAGAAGATACTGCTCATCTTTATATAGACGATCAGTAAACTAAATTTTAATTAAAGATTACTTACACTATTAGCTTCATCCTTAGGTACAGAAAGGACAATACCAAATAGACCATTGTCAGTGTAGGATACATTAAAGCCTGCAGCTGCAAATGGTCCAATGTTACCCACAGCTTTAGCAATCAGGGAGTTATCTGCTCCCCATTTGGTTACAGGACCATTACCCAAAGCTGAAACAAATAATATATTCTGAAATCATTTATTTAACTAATATTTACTCTATGATTCATATAAAATCAAAAGCGGCAAAGTAGGTCTGACCAATAATGGGGCCATTAAAAAAACATTGAATACATGATGAGTATAATTGTCGGTTGTGTGTCTGGGTGTTAAAAATATCTATATATTAGGTAGGCGAAAAAGTGTTTTCGCATAACGTAGGTATAATAAACTTCTTATAAAATTTCTTTAGCTGTACTTTTTGTATCTGGCTGATTTTGGTAACATTAAACAGGTTACATTTAAAATATAGATAAAAAAAGAAAAAAAGTTGTTTCCCACTATTTTTCATTTGTTTTTCTTTCTGTAAAAATGAGTGAATCTAATGAAGAAATTCGTTACATTTTAAAATATTATTACAAAAAAGGCAAAATTGCAACTCAAGCAGAAAACAACTGTGATGTTTATGGACCTAATGCAGTGTCAGTAAGAGTAGCACAAAGTTGGTTCAAACGTTTTCAGTCCGGAAATTTTGATGTTAAAGATGCAGCTCGCTCTAAATGGACGCCATTTTTTGGAAAAGTGGAGCAAGATCGGCAAATCTGTAGTTACGATGTAGCTAAAGAACTGGATATTGACCACAAAACAGTTTTAACCCATTTGAAGAAAGCTGGTTATACCAAACAGCTCGATACTTGGGTGCCACACGAGCTCACTGAAAGTAACCTAGTGAACCGTGTACTATTTTGAGATTCATTATTGAGACCTAATGAACCGAGCCATTTTTAAAAGAGATTGATAACTGGCGATAAAAAGTGGATCACTTACGACAAGAACGTGCGAAAAAGGTCGTGGTCTAAGATCGGCCAGGCTTCACATTCTGTGGCTAAACCTTTTTTTTTTTTTTTTTTTTTATCGTGGGGAAATCCTATATTGGATCCGCCTCCCGAGCTTGGCCGCTCAAGGGAGGGGTATGTCGGACTCTTGCCGACTAAAACCCCACGGTGTCTTTCTCGCACCTGTTGTTGACCGGGGAGCGGGAACTGCTTGCGCATGCCATCCGCTCGACCCGGCAGGTGTGGCCCTACCCCGGGGCCCCGTAACGGTCGAAGGCAATCGGCACTTCCAACGAGCCTCGGAGGGCGCACGAACACCAGTGCACCTCCTTCATCTCGGGCCTGCATTTACGCGATGACGGACATGCCCAAGTCCACCACCTGCAGATCCATTTAAGGCGGCCGGAGATCTCTGTGGCTAAACCTGGACTAACTCGAAATAAGGTGATGCTGTGTGTATGGTGGGACTGGAAGGGCATTGCTCATTACGAGCTTTTACCGCCCGGCAAAACTATCGATTCGGATCTCTACTGCCAACAACTGATGAGATTAAAGTAAGCAGTTGAGAGAAAGCGGCCGGAATTGATCAACAGGAAGGGTGTGGTCTTTCATCACGATAACGCTAGACCACACACATCTTTAGCCACTCAGCAAAAATGAAGAGTTTGGCTGGGATGTGTTAGTGCATCCACCATATAACCCTGACCTTGTACCTTCAAATTTTCACCTGTTTCGGTCTCTTTAGAATTCTTTAGGTTCTGTAAAGCTATAATATGTTTGCAGAGTATTACAAATATACGATAACAATACTTAATTAATAATAATAATTACGATGATATATAATTTATCAACTCGCTTTCTGTAAAATAGTCAACATCAAACTTGGTATTGCATTTTCTCTTTCTCTTTTAATGGCAATTTTATGACATCTGTAATATACGAACCACATTGAGATAAAAACTTTTTAGTAGTAGTAAACGCTAAACGCTAGTAAGCCTCTGCAATAGACTTATTTACATTAAAATCTTCATTGACAACAACATAAACAATAATAAAATTTAAACGCATTTACCCTTAAATAGAACATTACAATCCAATACACAATAAACATTTACCTGAAAGCGCTAATTCCGTCTTAATTTTTTAAAATATTTCATTACAATTACAAAATATTACTTTTGATTAACTTTTTTAAACGTAGCATCGGTAATTCCATTTTGGGAAAATTATCTCTCGCGCAATCCCTAACGACAAACGTCTAAGGCTGCCGGCGGCCGGCAACACACTAACTCATTGATTGGTTTTGTTCCCCTCCTGCAACCTGCAAACATTAAGGAGGGTCGCGCTTACAGCGGTCCGCCTATTGTTTCAGAGATTAGTGCGTTCAAACAAACAATCACTCAAACTATCCTATATAGTTAAAGGTTATTACGATACGAAATGAGAAATCTTACGTGTTTGTGTATGCATGTGTATTCATATTTTTATTTTATTTAAACTAAATTTAATATACCTTTAGCCGCAATAGCAAGAGCAAGTGATTGCGGGGAGCCGGCAGGAGCACCTTGAACAGCTATCGCGACATGAGCCAAATCCCCACCCATCTCCTTCCTGTAAAAGTTTATTTAATAATTATGAATTTGGCATCTTATTTGGCAAAGGATATAAAGGTGCTTATGTAATATCTATGTAGCGAAGCATCGACACAACTACGTAGCGACACATAGCGACATCTATCGAGCCACATAAGTAGCTTCCTACTATCCTACATCGCGCTATAGAAATACAACAACTACAACAGTCGGGGCAGCTGCCCGCCAGACATAGCACCCGTTTTGGCCGGAGGATCCTCCCTTTTCTATGGCGGATGAGGAACTTTACTCTCTGTTCCTCACTTCCGCTAAAATCTATACTAAAATTGAAGTGTCTGTTTGTAATGTCAAAATAACAGTTTTTTACTAAATGCATATGAAAGTATATACGATACGTGTAACAAAAAGCCCATTTTAAAATTTTTTGTTTATCTGTCTGTTTGTTCCGGGTAATCTCCGAAACGGTTGAACCAATTTTGACGGGACTTTCACTGGTAGATAGCTGAATTTATAGGGAGTAATTAGGCTACTTTAATTTTAGAAAAAGAATTAGGGTTCCGCACAAATATAAAAAAACTGGTCATAGTGAATCAATTCGGGCACTTAAATGGCTTATACTGAGTAAACCATAACAAATATAGCAAATTAATGTACTACATAACTATAGGCATTAAAAAGACCTACAAAAAAGCCCGGGAGAGTATATATCTATCTTCTAAGGAACATCCGCAATAAGCATTTTTGTCTTTAAAATAGCCGGGAGCGCGGAACCCTAATTGGAATATTTTAGTCAGATATAAATCAAAAAACACATACATAAAATAAAACATAAATAAAAGAATAAAACATTTGTATGATTACATATATTTATGAAGAAGATGATATTATGCTCTTTGTTTGATCTTTATGACGTCATCACTTTGTCTGGTTACCAGAATATTAAATAACGCCGTAGTATTATAGATTATCAGTGTCAACTGTTAGTTGTCAAATAGCAGTGTTGGGTTTGTCAAAAGATGCATACCATAGACCAAATGCACTCGATTTGAATACGCCAGTATTGTCAGAGCACTTTAAACAAGGGTTACATTTCGTTTCCTGATAAGTTATATTTTTCCTACAAAAGTTATATATTGGTTGCTGTTTAACAGTAGAACCCCTTGTTAGTATTGAGACATATTCACCACTACTAACTGCTTTTAAATTTGCAAACGTTGGTATACACACAGCAGTATGATCAGTGATCACAATCGACAGATAACATTAATAGTATTATTTTCTATAAGAAAAAGCTCAAGTCACTAAATATTTATGACGGTGTTCACGTCACTATAAAAATATTGCATGCTGTTTTCAAAAACATAAAAAAGCATGAAATACGCTATAAAATATTCAAATTAGTAACTCAAAATTCTTCATAGTATCCAAAATAAAAAAGTGTAAAAAAATTGAATGATGCCAATTCTTTTTTCTAAAATAAAAATAGCCTAAGTTACTCCTTATAAAATCAGTGAACCAGTGAAAATAGGTCCAACCGTTTCGAAGATAACCCGGGAAAGACAGACAGACAAAAGTTGACTTTTTGTTATAAGTATCGTAAATACTTTCGTATGCATCTAGTAAAAAGCTGTTATTTTTATACAAGGTGTCCAGAAAGGGTATCGGGTATTTGTTTTCGCGCCATATTCGAAACGGGGCGTCTAATGGGTGCGGGGAGGGGTTCGTGGCGTCCGCCATTTTGTGGAGTTTTAGTCACGATGGAACAGTACTCGGGGACGCATCGCGCATTTTGCGTACGAGCGTATTATCGTAATGGTGATTCAATAGTGACTGCTCAACGTCTCTATCGTGCGGAATATCGTACACGCCACGCGCCAAGTGACGATAGCATTAGGAAATGAATCAGGATGTTCGAGAATACAGGTGCGACAGTTAAAATTCAAAACTCTGGTCGTACTCGTTCAGTTCGCGATGAAGAAACAATTGAAGAAGTTGAGGCGTCGGTTCGTCAAAATCCGTCTTTATCCATCCGAAAGCGAAGCCAAGCGTTGAACATCAAAAAATCGTCTTTACATTCGATTTTAAAGAAAGACTTACATCTAAAAGCCTATAAAATTCAATTGGTTCAAGAATTGAAGGATACGGACTATGCTAATCGACTGAATTTTGCAAACGAAATGCTGCAGCGATTTAATAACTTTAACAACATACTGTTCAGTGACGAAGCAAATTTTCACCTGAATGGTCATGTTAATAAGCAGAATTGTCGGTACTGGGCAGTGGAGAATCCGAGACGAAAGCATGAACGACCCCTGCATAGCCCAAAGGTCGTTGTTTGGGCCGCTATGTCTGCTAAAGGCATAATTGGTCCTTATTTTCATGAAGATCAACGAGGCCGAGCAATTAATGTGAATAGTGACCGTTATTGCGATATGTTGCGAAATTTTTTGGTCCCAGAGTTGCAGGAGTATGCAGGTTTCAACTCAAGAACGTGGTTCCAGCAAGATGGGCCACTTGCCATACCTCAGATGACTCAATGGAAGTTGTTAACGAATTATCCCCTAATAAAGTCATTTCGCGAAGGGGTAACATCAACTGGCCTCCCAGAAGCCCCGACCTTAGCCCGCTTGACTATTTTGCATGGGGATACCTTAAAAGTAAGGTTTATCAAAACAATCCGACGAATCTAACCCAGTTAAAGCAAAACATCAGGTCAGAAATGGCAGCAATATCGATAGCTATGTGTCAACGTGTTATCGCCAATCTTCGTTTCCGTTTAGAAGAGTGCCAGCAACGTAACGGTCATCATTTGGATAACATCATCTTTTCCCAAATAATTCTCCAATTCATATGCTAATAATAAACAATAAACTTTTTTATTGCATACAAATAATTTTTGTTTCATTGAACTTACAAATAGCCGATACCCTTTCTGGACACCTTGTATAACAAACACACACTTCAATTTCACGTATATGTATAGATTAAATTAATATAAATTATATAATATAAAAAGTGAAATTAAAAAACACTATTGTCAATAAAAAATTCTTATCTCCAAGCCTCAATCACTTTAAATAGACAACACAGGATTTATATTTACCTCAACTCCCCACTGTAATACTTTGTTGCATCGCCTTTGCTTCCTTCAGATGAAGGTAGCTGCAGAGATTGAGCAATCAGAGTGGCCTTCTCCTAAAATCATTTTATTGAAACTTCATCTTTAAAAACAGTAATAGGTAAAGTTTATTTGTGTATAACTAATTACCACAGGACTAATTATGGAAGTTCTTTTACTGATAGAAAGCTATGTTCTCCCCGAGTGACATAGGCTATATTTTAATCCTATTAAGTTTTATATTATAATTAATGCGCATGAAGTCGCAGACAGTAACTAGTAGAGTATAAGGGCTACAATAGGCTTCAAAACCTAATGAACTTCTTTATCCCATAAGTCTAAGAATAAAACCGTCAAGTAATCAAGAACGGATCATTGCTGATACAAGCGAAATCAATAATTTTTAAAATAAATAGTAACAACACAGTTTGTGACCTGAGTACAATAAAGTCTGAGGGATATTTGTGTCGATACATTTCAAATACGCCTAAGTCACAGAGAAACTACTTTGATGATGATGTTATTGCTTTACGACTCATTATTTTAATATAAACAGTTGGTATTATTTCTAAACTTTCGTGATGGATACAAAAGGTGAGACTACGCAAAAAAAGTTTTAAAACCACGTAGAATTTACGAAAAACCGGTTTACATTTCGGACTTACCCATGTTTGATAACAACTACCACGATTTAGGTTAGTTTGAAAAAATCATGTTGGCAATTTCTTACGTTTTTCATAGGCTTCTTTTATTCTATCATCTTCTATCATCCATAATTATATAAAAACTTGAGCACAAGATTCAAACATCATAAGCTAGAGACAGCAATGGCAGCCATGACACATGGCACAATACTGTTTGTGATTGGCCGGATTGGACTTTAGTGTATTTGATTTACACTGTTGTTAAGACTTAGGCACTATTGAAATATAATTGAATATTCTGACCCATATTTCTACGTGAAATGATGGACTTTTTTAAATTTAATAAATATCAAGTTGTTGAATATGATATACGTAATAAGACAGTACAAAAATATCAAAAATGTATTATAGTGGACTTAGGTTCGATATTTATCGACACATTTACCCTACAGCCATGGCCCGGTGCGGCAAACCGCGCTTTTGTGGGGCACCTAAAGCAGAAGAACTTTTATTTAAATGGTCCTCCCAGGCGGACGACCCAATATTTTTTATTAGGATACAAAAAACTAAGGACCACCTAATTTTGCAAATAAATGCTCATTTCATAATCGTTGCGTTGCGTTCGTTACTTTACAGGGCCACCAAATATTAAAATACGCCATAGAGTACAATATACATCTGTATACTGAAGGTATACACTATCCTAAGTCCATTGTTTCATTTATTAATAATATTTTAATGATAAAAACTGAAACCTTACTCAGAATTTCGCATACATTCATAAAAAATCTGTAGATCACTGACATAAATACGTGAATAATGTTCAAAGTAAGACTAAAAATGTACACTGAATAATTAGCTAAATGAAACTTATGATAGGTTGCTTCCGATATAAAGATATAGAAGTATATGCATAAAAGTAATATACCTGATTATCACCAATGACGGCAACAGAACAACGGCTGTGTGTTAAATTTTGGGATGCAAAGTGCTGCAGCGATTCCGATGATATTTGATTAATCCTCTTTGGTGAGATAAATAATGAATTTCCAAGGCCACGGCGGTATGCGGCCTTGTGAAGAAGATCCACTGCGCGTGACTTTTTGTTATAAGTATCGTAAATACTTTCGTATGCATCTAGTAAAAAGCTGTTATTTTGATATAACAAACACACACTTCAATTTCACATATATGTATAGATTAAATTAATATAAATTATATAATATAAAAAGTGAAATTAAAAAACACTATTGTCAATAAATTCTTATCTCCTTTTTTTTTTTTTTTTTTTTTTTTTTTTTTATAACTGACTACACTGTTAGCCTTAGGGGCCCTAAAGCCGCTGCGGCTTTTACAGCTTCACCGGACTTGGGGGCGAGCGCAGAGGGCACTCAGCCGCGAAAGTTTTGTGGACGACTCGCACGAGGGTGCCAAAGTGGCCGGACCTCGGCTCGGGCGGTCGTCGCGTTCGCAAATAGGTCGCGATCTATTCGAATCCCTACACCTACGATTCGAGCTAACTAAATATACACATAGGCACGTTCCCTTCCTCCTGGGAGGAAGGAAGGAACCGTGCGTATGTGTATTCAATAATCGGAATGTTTCTACACTAACTAGCGCTAACTAACTAGCGTAAAAAAAGAAAAAAAAAGGTCCCTCACAGAACCTATGTACCTGTGTGGTGTGCACGTGTGTATGTTCATACGTGTGTAGTGTTGTATGTAGGTAGCTAAGTGATGCACGTACAGTGTCACTTGTATCGCGCGGGCGGTTGCCTGACCCAAGGGTTTCACACCGAGGAACGGACCTAGGCTTGGGTTACCGCTAGAGAGGGTGGACGTGACGGGTGTGCTGGAGCGAAATTGACCGCCCGCCCTCTGCGGAGAGAACGGTGGTTACGCGGGCGTGGGCGCTGGCACGCTCTGTTTGGAGAGACGGATGTGTAATATTTATTCGAATTTTCGATGTGATCGTCGGGATCAATAAAAATATTGCGCGGCCGGCGTTTGCACCGGATGTCCGTGGGTGCCGGAACATAAGTGGCGGCTGTTTTTATTAACGGATTCGCGTGGTTCGACGCGGTGTCGAAATACGAACGGGAGAGCTGTTTCAACGTTTCTTATCTCCAAGCCTCAATCACTTTAAATAGACAACACAGGATTTATATTTACCTCAACTCCCCACTGTAATACTTTGTTGCATCGCCTTTGCTTCCTTCAGATGAAGGTAGCTGCAGAGCTTGAGCAATCAGAGTGGCCTTCTCCTAAAATCATTTTATTGAAACTTCATCTTTAAAAACAGTAAAGAGGTAAAGTTTATTTGTGTATAACTAATTACCACAGGACTAATTATGGAAGTTCTTTTGCTGATAGAAAGCTATGTTCTCCCCGAGTGACATAGGCTATATTTTAATCCTATTAAGTTTTATATTATAATTAATGCGCATGAAGTCGCAGACAGTAACAATACAATAGGCTTCAAAACCTAATGAACTTCTTTATCCCATAAGTCTAAGAATAAAACCGTCAAGTAATCGAGAACGGCTCATTACTGATACAAGCGAAATCAATAATTTTTAAAATAAATAGTAACAACACAGTTTGTGACCTGAGTACAATAAAGTCTGAGGGATATTTGTGTCGATACATTTCAAATACGCCTAAGTCACAGAGAAACTACTTTGATGATGATGTTATTGCTTTACCACTCATTATTTTAATATAAACAGTTGGTATTATTTCTAAACTTTCGTGATGGATACCAAAGGTGAGACTACGCAAAAAAAGTTTTAAAACCACGTAGAATTTACGAAAAACCGGTTTACATTTCGGACTTACCCATGTTTGATAACAACTACCACGATTTAGGTTAGTTTGAAAAAATCATGTTGGCAATTTCTTACGTTTTTCATAGGCTTCTTTTATTCTATCATCTTCTATCATCCATAATTATATAAAAACTTGAGCACAAGATTCAAACATCATGAGCTAGAGACAGCAATGGCAGCCATGACACATGGCACAATACTGTTTGTGATTGGCCGGATTGGACTTTAGTGTATTTGATTTACACTGTTGTTAAGACTTAGGCACTATTGAAATATAATTGAATATTCTGACCCATATTTCTACGTGAAATGATCGACTTTTTTAAATTTAATAACTATCAAGTTGTTGAATATGATATACGTAATAAGAGAGTACAAAAATATCAAAAATGTATTATAGTGGACTTAGGTTCGATATGTATCGACACATTTACCCTACAGCCATGGCCCGGTGCGGCAAACCGCGCTTTTGTGGCGCACCTAAAGCAGAAGAACTTTTATTTAAATGGTCCTCCCAGGCGGACGACCCAATATTTTTTATTAGGATACAAAAAACTAAGGACCACCTAATTTTGCAAATAAATGCTCATTTCATAATCGTTGCGTTGCGTTCGTTACTTTACAGGGCCACCAAATATTAAAATACGCCATAGAGTACAATATACATCTGTATACTGAAGGTATACACTATCCTAAGTCCATTGTTTCATTTATTAATAATATTTTAATGATAAAAACTGAAACCTTACTCAGAATTTCGCATACATTCATAAAAAATCTGTAGATCACTGACATAAATACGTGAATAATGTTCAAAGTAAGACTAAAAATGTACACTGAATAATTAGCTAAATGAAACTTATGATAGGTTGCTTCCGATATAAAGATATAGAAGTATATGCATAAAAGTAATATACCTGATTATCACCAATGACGGCAACAGAACAACGGCTGTGTGTTAAATTTTGGGATGCAAAGTGCTGCAGCGATTCCGATGATATTTGATTAATCCTCTTTGGTGAGATAAATAATGAATTTCCAAGGCCACGGCGGTATGCGGCCTTGTGAAGAAGATCCACTGCGCGGATCTATAAGTTTTAATAATTATTTGATATTTTGATACATATAAGTCGCTACTGCTACCAAATTGACACACCAGCATGAGAGGCATGGTGGAGGTCAACTTATTATGATGGTTCACCATTATTCTTAGTTTAATCCAGGGATGTGCCAGATTATTAAAAATGTGGATCCGCGTATACGGATTACGTTTCTTAGCTGTAGGTGCTGTGACCTTGGAACGATAGTTAGTGAACCCTTTGCGTAAGTGAAATTATGTGACTTGTTTAAACTCGCACTGTGCGCGCGTTCTATCTATAACTATATTTTAGTGTGACTGTGTGACAAAGGACAGCGTAGTGTACTACGTCAGTTTTGTCGGAGAATTTCATTTAAATACGAGTATGTTTTAATTTTTTGCAAGTAACAGTACGATTTGATATAATTTTGCTATTTTTGTGTTACACACCTATTCTAAGTTAGTAATAAGTTCTCTCTAAAGTTTTCTCTCTGTCTCTTTGTATCAAAACATAATATATCTAGCTTTAAAGCATTATTACTCTGTATTAAACAACTTACAAGTTGTTCTCATATGATGTTATGTAGTTGACTATAGTCGTACAAGGTCGTGCGTGACCGTCTTGTTCCCTACAGACGTTGGCGGGGACGAGGTATAATAGACGACAACGGGGGCGAGTAATTTAGCGGGGAAGGGAAGCGCGTGCAATGAAGGCTGCCGCATTTAAATTCGCCGCTAGAGGCGCTAATGTAGAATGAGGTCTCCGAAATTTCAATTATAATTTTTTGTTTTTATAATTTTATAATAAATTATGTTGTTTTGTATTAATGTATGGTTTCGTATAAGCGGTGTGTTTGAAGTTGCTTCCCTAAATAGTATATCTAATGAGCATGACTTCTTTAAACTATATATCCTTGACAAATATATCTAACCTGAATAGAATTACTGCGAGTTCCCATACATCCTCTACTATTACATTGTTCATTTAATAGGACAATAAAGATGAGATTATCAGTGCAGATAATTATAAGCGTATACAAATTATCAATAATAATTTTTGCTTAAAAGAAAACAGCCCATACTATTTTCAAATTCAAACGAGAAAAATTACTTGTACATTTATTTTGATATTTAGGAAAAAGTGTGTATGTACTGGAAGGATAAATAACTTTTTTACAAACACGCGAATGTTTTGAAGGGTTATAGTTGTCCCCGCGAATCGCTACCACCGAACTACTAACTACTACTTTGAGAGTTTTGACTTTCGGAAATGTATATCCTTTTTTTCGGAACATGGTACTACAGTATGCTCGATATTTTATTCAATTGTACTTTTGCGGTATTAGCGTAGAAACGATCCCATAAAAAAGGTAAATGTGAAATGAGAGCCAAGTTCAACATTATTATATATGCCTTGGTTGTCGACTTCAACGACAAAAGCAGTGAGATCTAAATGGTTGCCAAGTTCATTAACATGTTTATGTGAAATACAGGGGGTCAAAAGTGCCTCCAAATGGTTCGTGTAATATCATTACACACGGTACCGCTCGCCATTCTGTTAGCTTGAATTTGGCTTGACACGCTAACGCGTGTATAGATTTTTAGCTAAACAGTTCCCACGTGGGTAATATATTGACAGCTATACTTTAGGACCATACTCGCCAGTCACGCCAACTAGTGAGCATAAAAACGGCAGCCCTTATTGCGTGACGTAGGCGCGGAAATCACAGTACACTGAAGTAAAGAGTATCAGGTCTTCATACAAACGGCAGAAACCAAATCTATGTAAACTTTAGTACACAATAGTAGCGATTACGAAAATTATAACAAATGACGAAATATTACATTACTTACTTCCTAGAATTATAATTGTTTTTGATTTATTAAACTTTAAGTAAAAAATTATATTTTTATTTCAAAAAATGTACATTCCATTCTTACACAATGTGACAATCACTTTTGAAATTAGTGATATAACCCAAGTAGAAATAATTTAAATTAAAACTTACAAAATTTCTAGTAGATAATATATTTTGGTGAAAAGATAATAATGATATTTTAATATAGCATTATTAAATACATAAGTAGGTTACCCAAGAAATACAGTCAGAGGGCAGCCCTAGTGCGAGTTTATCATTTATATACCTAGCGGCTTTAGGAATTATTTCAAGAACACTGCCCAGACAACATACTGTTTACTTTAGTATACTCTAGTGACGTAATGTCGTGCTACTTCGTCCCCGCCAACGTCTCACAACTGGGACGGTCGCGCACGAACTTGTTCGACTATAGAACTTACCATTCATGAAGAAATAAATCTAAACAAACACGGGCGAGGCCGCCACCGTATGCGCGTAAACCTTGAAGTCGTAATACGGTACGGATTTATATCAGGCCCGGCGGAACTGAAGGTAAAACTGCTCATGTATGGTAAGCTTTATGACCAATTGATGATTCGGTTTCGGACGAAACCAAGTGCTCGTGAACTGTCATGCATCTATACATATTTATTTAAAACTATGATCTCTACACTCTCGTGTCCTAACTTAAGAATATTGTGGCAATTACAATTTAAAATACTAACTTAATAAGCAATCTGTACTTTATATCTAAGTGTTGATTTTTTACAAAGTTTACTTACAAGAGTGAGTCTTCAACATGTTTAATGCTTTTGTTCAAGTTAAATTGTTAATATAACATAAATAAAGTACTATTTTTAGTACACATGTACCTCAGTTATTGTTTTTTATTTCACCTAGATGTTTAAAAAATAGTAAAAATACACTTAATTTCAATAAACATGTTTATATAAGTTTTGGTTTTGGCTGCCACTGAGACCGAGGCCAAAGATTTGGTTTCGAGTTCAGTTAAAAATCCTGTTTCGGTCGGACACTAGTAATTGTTATTAATATCCAGAAATAAAATAGTTAATCATTTTTAGGACATCATACCTGTGGAGGCAGTGCTGCAAGGTCAAACTTGAGACGTGGGATATTATCACTCAATTCCCAAGGTCTAAACTCCTGGTTCGATATCATATTATTGAGACACTCCAAGGCAGCTGGTAGGTTATTTTCAGTTGTCTATAAAGATTGAAGTTTTGATTGATTTAAATATCAGATATTAAATTTAATATTAGTAACTCTTTATCCTTTAATGCCTATAATAACAGATAAAATTTTATATAGCACAACACAAACATTAGCTTTTTTAATACACTTTTTACATTGGAAAGATTGCCATTATTAAATTTAGTTCTTTTATCACAAATAAATATCATACATTTCAATAATTTTCCATTATGTGTATCTTATTTTTATTTGTTACACAAACATACTTTTAGCACAAGACTAAGGATTTATAGATATTGTCCTTGATAGTCATCATAAGTTTGGGTTATGTTAATATTTTTCAGATTTTTATTTTGCAGCTTACAAAAGATAAGCGGATGCATAATGTTGTTAGTTTATATTACTCCTTGAAGCTTGTATGGGTCAAAATATCAGAAAACTACAATTTGATACATTTATTGAAATATTTGTTTTATTACAATGAAATAACTGAGAATGCAGCAGAAAATTGTAGGGTTGGCCCATACAAAGCTCAAAATAGTTTGTAATGAAATGTTGATTGAAAAATTATTATAAAGGCAGTTTATTACTACCTAAACTCTTATACATAAAAATGAAATGATATATGAATAGCTTAAATATTTCCCAAAATGCAACCTGAAAATTTCAATCCAATGGGGTCAGTAATTCTGCACTGCAAAACTGCATGTTTATACAGACAGAAAATAGATAATTACATATATACTAATGCATTCATTTGATTATGAAGTTGTCCTGATATAACCATATTATTACCATTACTAATTAGTGATTTGGATAGGATTAGTAACTAATTTAAGACTTGGTATATCATTAGTTACTACTAATTTGATAGGATCACTACATAAGTATTAACTTAAAACTTTGCACTGGTAGTTTGGTGGACCTTTATTTTTTAGCTCATCTGTATACAAGGTCTAACAAACTTCTTTGTTTACGACAGAAGGGCCTTTTTTATAGCTCAAACTAGTAATTACTAATCAACATTAGTAATAAGTTCACATCTTGATTATGTCAATCATTCATGATTGTCCACCATTAACATAAATTCCTAGGCATTCATATTTGCCACTTACCCTTAATTTCCCCAATGCATTTGTTTATTTAATATTACCAGTGACAATAATTAGAAGTTCAAAAATCAAAAAGCCAATCTGCATAAAAAATATACTTACTTCAAGAGTATAATACACAAATTCACGATCACCAGATGCGCTAACAGAAGCACCAATCTGTGCGAATTTTCTAGCAATTATGAAGCCACTAGCATTTTTGGTGGTAAGACCAGCAGCAGAGCGCAAGACATGGGAAATTCCCAATTCAGTTTGTGGCTCATACCGGGAACCAGCCCTGGAAAAAACTTTAATAAAAGCTACTTATAATTTTATTATTATTCTTATAGTCTAAACTACCATAATTATTATAAAGAGGTGAAGTTTGTGAGTATGTTTATAGGAGGTAATCTCCAGACACACTAATGTAATTCTAAAAATTCTTTAACCGATAGAATGCATTTTTTTGGGTAGGTATACATAATTATATGCTATATTTTATTATTGTTAAGACTTAAATTACATTGTAATTAATCTGTATATAATTACAGACCATTGCCAGTATTATACATAACTCTAATATTAGATATATTCCATCTCAAATTCTGTTTCATGTAATATATTAAACAATATATTTAATTAAATATAGTCTCTTAATCTATTCTCAAAAAAAAAACACTGCAATTCTATCATAGTAAGTACTGTTGAAGAATAGAGGTAACCCTTAAAAGTTAAGGATGCATTATGCAGTTGCTGTTGTTATGCTTACTTAAAAACAGTAATAGCAAAATTCTTTCTTTAAGTTTTTTTTAATGTTTCATTTTATCCTATAGTTATATTATATTGAAAGAACATTGGCTTAGTAATATAAAATTGTGTAGTATGGTTAAAATACTTACACACTCCATATTTAATTTAGGTCTATGAAAGAACTAGAATTAAAGTTGTAGTAACTGTATAAATAGTATAAAACTCACTTGAAAGCAATGGTGACACGAGTTACAGGACTGCCGTTGTCCAAGGCAACTACAAAAGATTTGTTAGGTAGAACACCCGATTGGATTTTTACATCCTTTTTTACAGCGGGTGCCACCTGAGCATATCCCCTTTTCTGAAAATCATTATTTGATCAAAAAAATTTAATGTTACAGAAGCAATTAAATTCGTTTACATAATCAGCGTTTGACAGTATTTATCACTATGCCATAATATTACTGATATTATGGAAAAACAAAAAGGAAATCATAATTACCGAAACATGACGAATAAAGGGAGCGGCAAGTGCTTTTGATGCCATTTTAAAATAAATTTGGTGTTATTTTTAAAAACGATTCGTACAGTCCGCACTCGTTTTTTTTCCAATAGAATACTCACTACTCAGTAGGGATGAGTAAAAGATATCGACATTTTCTAAAAAAATAATTAATGATTTAAATCACCAATATTTTTATCCTCGATATATCGATAATAATTATTTATTTTAGAGTATGAAATTCATATCTATTTTGATATTTTTTTGAAGCAAGTCTCAACTTGTTTTTTTTGGCGGGATCTTGAAGTGACATATTGTGGTTGTTATTTTTAATTCATTTACTTAGGTTTTTGACCCTATATTATGTAATATTGGTGGCGTTTTGCGTGATATAGTTTGGTTTGTGCATAAGTGAGGTGGATTATAAATATAAGCTGAAAGCATTCATTCCGAGATCCCACAAAAATTTCCTAGAAAGTTCTAACAAGGGAGCCACCATCTTGTTAGTTTACTGAGTCGTCATAACACTTGACAATATAATTCACTCGACAATGGCAGTAATGGTCTTCATAGAGGACCGGTTGCCAAGTTAGGAAAAGGAAGAAGAAGAAGTCTCAACTTGCTAACATGCGAGCCACCATCTTGTTAGGATACTAAATTGTCATAAGTCATAACACATGACAATATAATTCACTCGATAATGCCAGTAATGATCTTCATTAAAGAGAACCGGTTGCCAAGATAGAAAGAAGAAGAAGAAGTCTCAATTTGGAGTTTTTGGTGGGTCTTGAAGTGACATATTGTGGTTTTTATTTTTTATTCATTAACTTAGGTTTTTGACCCTATATTGTGTAATATTGGTGGCATAATATTCGTAACGCTGCTTTATGTTCTTTGTAACGAGTGTTGATTTGTGTTGGGTTGAGAAGTGTTGTGCTGAGGAGTAAAACATGTGTAATCAATTGTGGTCGTTTCACGTCTCATCTGCAACATGGTTTATATTTTTATTATTATTTTTCATTAATAAATTTTTACTTTTATTATTATTGTTTAACATTTTCTCTTTTAATTTAAATAACGATGTGGTCTGGAACCTCGACAGCCTCTCTTTAATAGTTTCAGTTACTAACATGTCTCTTTTTGATTTTTCTTCTTTCACGATTGTTTTCTGTTTTAACATTTTCAGATTCATCTCAACAATTAATAACAAACTTTTTTGTTTTTTGTTGCAGAAAGACAAAACAACCGTGAATCTGTTTTTAATCGTGTAGCGATATTTCATATTACACATGAATGTAAATTGTATATTGAAGTTATTTTTTAAATCTTGAAATCATGACAATCAGACATTTCCCAGTGTATAGATAGAACCGAGATAAATAACAATTATTGTAAAAATTGTTATTTATTTCTGGTGTAAAACTTGACCATAGATCGGCGCACTGCAGAACTATAGGCAAATGCTTGCGACGCTCATTATAAAACTATTCTGGCCATAGAATGCTGGCAAATGAAAATGACCAGGACAGTACCAGGGTCTCCAGATTAGGGTGTTTTTTCACCATTTTGCGTAAAAGTAATGTCGCTGGGAAATTTTGGGGAAAAGAAACTGATGTTGGAATTTCTGGGGAAGAAAATTTTGCAACGGGGCAATTTGGGGAAGAACTTTATCTGCATAGCCATACTACTAACTACGATTTCTACTCAGGTTTCACAACTTAAAGCGTGGTCGTTATCGTGCCAACAACTTCGAAAGTATCATATTTACCTATATAAGACCAAAATTCTGTTCCAGAGGACTTATTTTATTAAATTTTTATATAGTTAAATTCATCGTACTTTCGTATAATTTAAAAATTTGATATAGTACAAAAGCATACAATTTTCGTAAATGTAACGTACGTACGGTTATAAACTCTGCTTCTAGTAGTGCCATCTCTGATATTATAATTCAAACAACACATACTCATTTTTTTAAATATTTACTAGTTTTTTTTATAGTAGTTCTATAAATTGACTGTACTGTTTCTTTTGCATGACATACTCTCTCTCTCTCTTTCTCTTCAAATCCCCTTTCTTTTACCGTCCCTGGTTCAAAGATGGTAATTATTACAACAACGAATAATTTAATAAAATATTCCTTTGCAATGTGTAACAAATTATTGAAGACACTATTATTTTACTGTTGGTTATCCATTATTATTCTTAACAATGGCAATAGTCGGCCAGCGTTACTGCAACGTGCGAATAAGCAAGCATTATGTAGATTATCACTTTTAGGTCTAAAAAAGAGTTTTTCCCGTTTCACTCAACATTACGATGTGAATTACGGTTTTTTCCAATTTACGATAATATTCTCTGCCTATTTCATTCCCACAATTAAGATGAATCTAACGACACCTCGTATCCTAAAACTACTCAAGCCCTTTAGGCTATAGAACGTGTCAAAGAAATAGAACCGGAAAAACATAACCCTCCTTTTTCGTGGTCAGCTAAAAACAGACATGTTACGTTGCATGTATTTCAATAGCAGAGAAAATTTGTAATGCATATTTGATATGTACTTTATAAATTAGACCGCTTTGGTTATACTTTTGTCATATTATACTAAACCACTCAATAGCGCTGTTAGAAAATCAATAGAACAGGGAAGAACGCACGAAGAAAGCAAAAGTGACTGTGAGCAATTTTTTGTTGGTCTGGTCAGAATACGTTTTTATTTACATATATTTGAAATAGATTTTTTATGCATAATTATGCTGTTATTTTTATGATTCTGAACACATATGCCAACCTCTTAAAGTTGTCTATACTAGAAATAAACCAAAATTTGAAGGCATAGGTAGGTTTAACTTGATTGGGGAAAAGTTGCTGAAATCATAACATTTTGGGGATTTTTTTTAGCCGCCATGGGTAATTTTGAAGAATCAATCAGAAGACCCTGGCTGGACATGACAGATAAATGACAACTGACGATGTATCTACAGCTACACTTATTCTGTAATGATAAACCGCCAATTTGATTATAATTCTCTGGTTTGTATTTTCAATAGAATTTACCTCTAAATGTTCATTTTTAACGATTTTTTACTTGCACTATTTCTAATAAACTATACAATTGGTTGTTTATACATAATAAAGCAACATTTTAGATTTATTACTAGGTGTGTGCTTACGTTTTAATACCATATTTTTAGTTAATATTTTATCCTTACGCTATCTCGTATTTTATATATTTTTATAAGAATTGATATTGTTAGTGTACGTCTTTATACTCTTTAAATAAAGTGTACATTTTATGATTTTTCAGAGGTGTATCCCATTACTAATTGGGATAAATTCTGACAACGAACAAAAGTTATGACAAGTTTGGTTCAGCTGTCTCCTTTAGTTGATGAAATAAATTTATCATCATTTACACCTTCACATTATAACAATAATAAACACCGTCACAGACATATTCTGAAATCTAAACAAAATACTCTTAAGCTTAAATGCAATAGAGCACTGAAAAGAAAATTAAAAAAGTACAAACTTAGACAAGATGGTCAAGAAGATCAAGATATTTTAGATATTTCTGATGTGTTAGTTACATCTCTGATAATAAGATCACCAAACAATAGTAAGGAAACTGTAAAAGATATCAATGAAATTGAACAGCTAAGACCTAAAAATTATTTGTTTAAAATGATAAGTAAAAAACAGGTTTGTAGTACTCTAATGGAGAATAAAAATTCTAAGTCAATAGAAAAACAACAGAATGACAGTTATAGTAATAGTCAGGAAACAAAACAAATGAATGCATTTAAACTGTTAATGGATTCAAGGAATAAAATTATAGGCAGTAACTCACCAGGCAAAGAGAAGAATGAAACACTTGTTCAGGAGGTTTTAGAAAGCAAGAATATCAAAGCTAAGAGGTTATTAGTGTTACAGAAAATGGCAGAAGCAAAGGGTTCTCTTAAAAAGAAGGAAATAGAAGAATATAAAGAGAAATGTATCAAAAAGAAATTAGAAAAGAGAGCAGACAGGTTTAAAAATATGTTATCAAACCAGGAGTCCAAAACCTTAAATGAAGATAAAACCGATCAAAAATCCAATAGTGGAAATGAAGGTATGAACCATTGCACTACTAATCAGTATTGCTCAGAAACCACAGAAAAACAAACCAAATCTTTGCAATTGATTAATATTTTTGCTCAGTCTAGAAATTTAAACAATAGTGGTGAAATAAATAAAGATCACATGAATAAAGAAGACAAAGAATTTTTACAAAAATTATCATTACCCTTAAAGAAAAAAGAGAATATGTTAAGCTATTTTAAAAAAATTGAGAAAGAATCAGAGCATTCTCTCAGCCCTAAAAATGAAAATAAGACCATAAAAGTCAAACTAACATCAAAATCAAAAAAGAAAGGAAAAAGGAAAAACCTTCAGAAAGAGATATGTTTAGGTAATAGTGAAAAAGATAATATGTCCAAAGTATCATCAGATGTAAATATTCTTACACCAAAAAATAGGGAGCAAAAGAAAAGAAAACTTAATCCTGAACGAGTTACTAGATCAAATGTAAAGGAGACAGAAATGAATAAAAAGCAAGAGATCTGTGATAACCGACCAAAAAGAAACATAAAGAAACCTGTGAAATACACAGAAGAATTATACCAATCTAGTTCAGATGAAGAATTACATATTTTTACTCCAAAAAAGAAAAAGCATATTGATGATAAAAAAAAATCAAGTAGTATATCCAAAGTTAGTACTTTACCTCAAAATACAGAAATTCTGTTAAAATCAGCAAATTTACAAAATAAGAAAGATTCTATTCTTATAAAGAAACCCCGACAAAATACTAATATAACAAATAAACCTGTTAAATTAGCACCTATTTTTAACACTAAACAAAATTCTGACTTAGAGGCAGTCGAAGCCAAACAAAAGTTTCTAAATAGTGGTGTTCCAGATCAATTAAAAAAAATAACATCCCATCAAAGGATTAGGTCTGCCTCTCTGTCATGTTTTAAAACTGTTGTTCATGTTCAGCAAAGAGACCTTTCTTTTATAAATACTTCAACCAGATATGATGATTTACCAAATGTTTATTTAGATTTAGAAATTAATAGTATATTGTGTGAAGAAAATCTGTTTAAGACCTTGCTTAATATCACTGATTGTAAGTGCAATACCATAGAGAAATCTAACATGAGTAAAAATGTCAATGATGTTTTACATTACTTGAAAGAAATTAAGCCTAGATTTCCAATATATCGCACTTATCATATGTTAAGAGGTAAACGGAAAGGAGAGTTTAAAGGATATAATTATAATGACTTGGATAATAGCAGAGAAGTAATTAATGGTATAATGGATATTAATATAGAAAATCCAGAACAATTATCTTGGTCTGACAAGTTTAAAGCTACATCAACCAATGAAATTATTGGTAATTGTAATAGTATTAATGAGCTTAAAAAGTGGTTGGTATCATGGAATGAAAATCAAGTAAAATCAAGAAATACAAATGCTGACTCAGATTATTCAGATTTTTACCATTCTGATTCAGACAGTGGGGATAATATAAGAAATGGAAAAAATCTTATCATTTTGACAGGCCCAGTAGGCAGTGGTAAAACATCAAGTGTGTATGCTGTGGCATCAGAATTAGCTATTAAAGTAATTGAAGTTAATGTTAGTAATAAAAGAACAGGTAAAATAATGTTACAAGATTTGCAGGAAGCAACACAATCTCATAAAGTAAACAGAGGTTCAAGCACATCTGAAAATTCACAGAAATTACAGGAAACTATCAATTTTGATGAATTAAAAAAGGTGAAAAAACGTGGTAGGCCCAAGAAATGTCCTGAGAAATCTAACAAGTTAGAAACTATTGTTAAATTTGATGGTATTAGTGGGATACCTGCAAGTCAGGAGATTACAAGAACTGATTCTTCTCTTATTCTTATAGATGATGCAGATGTTGTTTTTGACCAAGATGATGGATTTTCATCTGCAATAGTGCAACTGATACAAAGTTCAAAGAGACCTGTCATATTAGTCATATCAACATTGTCATGCCAGCATTTGCAAAAATTTCTGCAAAATGGAAAAATCTTAAAAATGAATCCACTTTCACCTAAACTACTTGGTACATGGCTCGATATAATGAGTTTAGCTGATACTGGCCTTTGTTTCCCAGGAGCAGGAGCAAAATTTTTAAATTATTTCAAAGGAGATATAAGAAAATGTATAAATACATTGCAATTTTACATGTCCACCCAATCACAAACATTGTCAAATGAAGAAGCAGATTTACAAACTTTAAGTACACTTAATTTTGATAATGAAAACTCAAACATATCTTGGGTTAACAGTGAAGATTCAAAAGACAATAATCTAGCAATCAAACATGTGACATCAGATTTAGACTTAAATTATATTTGGAATTACTTCATGCACAAGGAATGCAATTTATTACATTTACAGTACCCATTACAAACATTTAATATATGGTGGAGTTTACCTTCCCTCATATCCAATACCAATAAAACAGATAGAAAAACTGACAAATCAAATACTATTATTGAACTACAGTTGTTTGCTAATGTAGTAGATTACATTTCACTTTCAGACTATTTTAATCATTCAAATAAACCAACACGTATAGATATTACATCCAATCCCTGGAGCTCTTCTGAAATTGATAATGTGTCAGAAGAAGAAAATTTATCTTGTTATGTATGGAATTATGAGACAAATGAGGAAATATGCCAAGAGTTAATAAAAAATTCTATAACAGCAGCACAGAAAACTTTGGGAATAGAACATAAATATGATATTGATTCTCCAGAAATGGTCATACAAAGGTAAAAATGTCTCATAATTATTAGCTTTAAATATACATAAATTACCTCGCATACATTTAAAATATTTTTTTAAATCTTGGGTAATGTGTATCAGTTTAAAATCGGTGTAAAAACTTTAGCTATTGTAAATCAATTTGAAATGAAAGTTCTGCCCTTTCCAACAGTTAATATCTCGACACAACGTCACCATAAAATGGAAATTACACATATTTATCGTTCGTATCGCGAAGTCTTGAGTTCTTAAATAATGCATTATAAAAAGGCAAATTCAGTTTTCCAAAATTTTCTGTTCATTTTTTTAGCTAACTTGTACCTTATTCAGACTATTATTAACATTAAAAAAAAAGATTTAGCCAAATCGGGCCATCCGTTCTCAAGAGATGCACTTATCAATGAACAGCATTTCATTTTTATTTATATAGATAGATTTTAAACAAAAATATTATATACTATTGCTGGTAGAACATTTGCAATCAGCTTTGACAGGTTCATGTTCCATCCCCCTTGTTGGAGTCTAGGTTTGTGGCTCGGGCAACCCATAGCAAATAAACTAGCATGACTTAAACCTATAACTTGTTTGGCGTAAGAAAATACAAACCAAAAAATAAAATATATTGTAATATCTTCTACTGATATTATACATATAATTATATTATACTTTTGAATTGTCAGGGAAAATGAAACAAAGACGTAATTGCGATTCTCTGTAAAAACAGGAAACACATTTAAAACCTTTATTTCAACTTATTTTATACTCTTACAGTTATACAAAATAAATTATTTATAAGAGAGTTTTCTGTACACAAACATATCATTTCGTTTTAAAAAATATATGACGTCCCGTTCGACGTCACTTTTGAAATCTAGTAACTTTTCATAGATAATGCAGAAGAAAAAAAAACTTAAGAAAAGCGCTCGTTTAAGAGTGTTTCTTTACATACATTGTTTCGATTTTTTTTAGCATTTTAATTCAGACATATGCCCATACAATTTTTGCAAATAAGAGTATGAAAATCTTAATCTTTTACTGAAAGGAGAGACCGAACTCTTCGAAATCTATAATATATTCCAAAAATCTGTACTTCTGTCTGCACCTACATGTAATTTTTTCCAAATTTTGTGATGTCCATTGTAAAGGACACATTTCAAATAAATGCTATAAAAAAGTTTTTTGTCTACTGTGTATTATATATACCAAAGAAGGCTTGACCGCTTTTTTAATTTTGTATGTCATTGTTCAATTGATTGGCTATAAGAATGGTCAAATATACCTTTAGAAACGCAAAAAACCGTTACATTTTTATTAATTAACCGATTTTGATTAAATTTTGTGTATGGCAAAAATAAATACTACGTAATAAACAAGTGCGGAGCAGCAGAGCACCGCTAGTATAATATAAAATCTTTAAATATGAAATCTATTAATACTGCTATTTATTTTGTTACAGTGAAAGAGACAGAACGGTTTCACGGCATAACAATTTGAGCAAATATTTAAATCCATCTGCTGTTTTGGACAGAAGAGGTCTAGCTGTTGATTATTGGTCTTTTTGTCGATCATTATGTAAAATAGAGAAAAGAAAGACCAATGTACAGACTAAAAGAAAAAATCGATTTTGTCACTACTTAAAATCTCTGAATATTTTGTGTACAAATGACTCTTTTGATAGTTTAAGTGAAAGTTTATGTTTTAATAAGGATTAAATGAAATTTGTAGTCTAGGATTTTGACGTTATCTGTTCCTTTAAATTTAATTTGTAGATAGACTGACTTTATAATCTTCATTATGCGATTTTTGAATATTTATTGTATTATAAAATATTATTGTCAAATTTATTATGAGACTCATTTCATCTTCTATTGCTTTCTCGCTTTTGTTTAGCGCTTAAATAATTATGGTATACTTTTGGATTAGTGTGTGTAGGAAAGAAAATGTAAAATATAATAAAATTGTGTTATAATACTATTAATACAAGTTACATTATAATAATTATTATTATATGTTATTGTTTTATTTATTAAGTGACACTCAATGCTTGTATTAATGGTCATTTATTGATTGATAATAACCCATTAACAATATTGTTGTCGATTTTTTTTTTCTAACTGCTTTCATTAGTTGATTAGTAACTATTTTGTTAAGATACACATGTGTTTGGGATCTTTCTTATTGTGTATTTGTTTTTTGTTTCGCTTCGTACATCTTCCACATTTTTATAATATTTAAATCAGATGGGACATATTTTCTTGTTGAAGTTGCAGATCTACAGTAATGTGATTCAATGCATTTGAATGACTCAATAAATTTAATTACATTTTCTTTTTTTTTGCAAATTTTTCGCCGATATCCTATCACCACCTCGATTTTCTCGAGGAAAGTTCCCGTTTAACAAAAAATTTTGAAATGTGTCTCAATCTATGTACTCCGACACCTAGAATATTTGAAAAAGTTTTTTGGCAGACTTAGACGAGTTTGTAAGGTTTTACGTATGTTCTAATAAAAAACTTCGTGTATGTTGAAGATGCAGTACGTTGACCCACTAAACGACGTCACCGCACTGGTGCATGTATCTTCATGTATTTTAACATAAAGTTGTGGTATAATTTAGAAGGGTTATAGAATAAAACGTTTGGTGAAATTTTCTTATATCCTGTAAAACTACAATATAGGTTTTAAAACGCCGAGTACAGATGTCTGTTCTAAATGTTTGGAATTAAAGGAAAAAATTAAAGCTGAAAGGAATGAAGCGGCAAAAATCGAGCACCTGACAGCGTTGCGAATCCATAAATTAAAAGCAAAAATATTTTACATATTTTTGCGGGAGAACGACCAGAGAACCTTCACAATATCTTTTGACTGCCAGAAAAACCAGGTTCTGCCAAAAGTGGCAGATCAGGCTGCTTATTACAGTAGGCAGCTATATATCTACAACTTTACCATTGTAATTGGATCATTAATAAATAAGTTTCCTAAAGAAAATGTGCGCATCTACACGTGAACCGAAAACGTTCACGCTAAGTCATCAAATGAGATAGCTTCAGCAGTTTATCATTTACTATCACAAGCGAACTTGAAAGACAAAACCAAAATTCGGATTATGGCGGATGGGTGCGGGTCACAAAACAAAAATAGTACGATGATAGCAATGTGTGCGCACTGGTTGATAACTTCAGCCCCAAAAGAAATCAAAATTATAGAGCTAATTTTTCCTGTTCCTGGGCATTCTTTTATGCCTGCTGATAGAATTTTCGGGCTCATAGAAAAAGAAATTAAAAATAAGGAGCAAATCATTAACCCAACAGAATACCATGAAATTTTTGCTAAGTATGGAAGTGTTAATCATCTGGGTATTGATGTTCCAGTAAAAGATTGGAAAGTTTTCGCTAGTGACACAATGAAATTTACGTTTTGCAGACTGTAAAAGGTACTACTTATCAAGAGTTAAAAACAAGCCAGGCCGTTTTTTGTTGCGAGGTGAAGTAAATTATAGGATAGATCTCGGTGTTGCGAAAAGTGTAATAAGACGGAATGTGTCCACAATATCAGATTACGATGTTCGAGATGTACCATCTTTTAAGGTGAATGTCAGCGCTTTGAAGCTCACTGACGTCGATAAGCTGTTATCGAAACATTACGGCAATAGCTGGAAATCAGAGGACAAGCTTTCATTTTATAAACATATACTTGATACAAATCTCGATAATAACGGCGGCACTGAACAAAATGAGGAAATATGTGAACATATAGAAGAAATCGGCATGAGTATTTAAATTTTATAAAATAAATGTTTATAAAATATTGATTAAAAGGTGATTATATTAAGTTTATGAATCTCTCTTTTATTTAAATATAACGCTGAAGTTACAAAATATTATACATGCCTCCTTTTTGCATAGTATTGCACGAAGTTCTTATCAAGCCTTAAGCATCTATATTAAACAGTATCAAGTTTACATCTTTATCTCAAAACGAAAAAAAGTGGATAGATCCGCTTTTGCATCTAGACCCCTCAATTATGTAGTACATTAATTTGCTATATCTCTTATGGTTTACTCAGCATAAGCCATTTAAGCACCCGAATTGATTCACCATGACCAGTTTTTTTGCGGATCCCTAATTCTTTTTCTAAAATAAAAGTAGCCTAAGTTACTCCCTATATCACCAGCTATCTATCAGTGAAAGTACCGTCAAAATCGGTCAAACCGTTTCGGAAATTACCCGGAACACGCAGACAGACGGACAAAAATTTTAAAAATGGGCTTTTTGTTGTATGTATCGTATAAACTTTCATATGCATTTAGTAAAAAAAACCTATTTTAGACATTACAAACAGACACTTTAATTTTATTACATAATTGTATAGATTAAAAGTGAATCTAATTTATTAATTTCTTTTAGAATATTAACATTAACATGTGACATAAAACACTAATCAATGCACATGACGTTATTTATTTAATTGTAAAACGTTTTTTAATACGCGGGCGTGGCGGTTGATGTGGTTTGTTGATTTTGTGCCCCAAGGGCCCAAATGTCGCGTGTAACTACAACCACTTCAAGTCTTGCTTGTATGATGTATGTACGTAAATATAAATATTACCTTACTTATATTAGTTTTTCGTATAATGTAATAAGTAATTATTACCTCATGTTACAGTTTAGGTCAGTGCCGGATTAAGCAAGCGCGAGACCCGTAGCAAATTCTATTGAGGGGCCCTTGATCTGCTATGGTTTCTAGTATAAAGTAGCCCAAAAAAATAATTCAATGCTCAATACGATATTTGCCATCTATAGGCTACAATTTTGTTGGTGTTTAATAAATTAATAATACAGTAGATTATTATAGACCCTGTTGGACTCTGGCAAGAATAAAAACTCGGCTATAACATAACCCTGGCAATTTAGAATAATTTTGACAAGAAACTAAGAATTTAAAAACTGACGATACTATACTAATAATTGTATTTTTTTAAGTACATATTTATTTTAGTAAAGGCTAATTTTATTTATTATTGTAATTATGTAAATATTTCATATTTATTCACCTCTTTCTTTAATTATTCTTAAATTTTTTACAAAAAAGGTAGAATTTGAATACTCAAACATTCATTAAAAAACGTTTTTCATGAATAGCTCACAAATTAAAATATCCATTAATTTCATATGGGTTATTTCTTCATAACTTTATTCTAATTTGCTGAATGTTTGTTACGATATTCGATTACAATGTCAGGGAATCCCCTGTTAAAGTTGCGGTGTTGCCAACTACGTTCAAGAATAATTTGCGGCCTCCCTGGCGCTAACTTTTAAAAATATGTTACAATTTATATTTATTGTTGAAGCTTTTTATATCCCCATCTGTCCGTCTATCGTTACTTAAAAGAAATATGCACGAGACTCTCGCGCCTTGGAATCTAAACTTCTTTGATTCTGGAAATAGTTTATTTATTTATCCATTTGCATCATTTATGTACATTTGTTCTTATATTATCCGAATATATGAACCCTGAATAGACACTGCTCTTTTTGCATTCGGTAACGATCTTACTTTTTAATGTAGTAGCTCGGCACATTGACGATACTGTTCCTGATGGTAAGCACAGCACAATCCAATGACACCGAGAGATAGAAATTCAATCTGCAGTCGCCGCTGTCAAGCCGGCCTCATAAAAATCTATTCATGTTACACTTGAAGGACTCGATGTCGAAAGAAGAAGGGAACTCAGTGGCCGGGATATGTTTCCACAGTTTCACTGTACCTACGACAAAGATAAGTCATAGAGAACTTTTTAGTACGTAAAACTGTAACTCCGAAGACTAACGCGTGTGGTTCTGTTGTGGAAAGGGGAGGAGGGAATTAGAACACTGACCATGATGCGATGTTCCTGCACAGCTGAAGCGGCTCGAGGTATTTGGTAACGTTTGCCTGATTCAAATTCTATACATTTATACGAGCGACTTATTGTAGAACTTGCGCAATAAACGTATGAAATTCTGTGTTTTAGTTTCTCCAACGAAATAATCGGTTACCGATTGTCTGACGAGAATAGCCTTAGTCAGAAAAGGTGTAACTTTTCGCGTTTTTGACACATCAAGTAAATTCAATATACCACGTTTAACAAGCTTGGATTTGGATTTGGATGGGCTTGGATACGCGAGGCCCGTAGCAATTGCTACTCTTGCTATGTGGCTAATCCGGCACTGGTTTAGGTAGTAGTTAAAAAAGTACTTATAGTTTTTGATGTTAGTTAGCAGAAGAAAAACTATATGAGTTCCTTGTTGACTTCGGAACCCTACAAACGTAGGTACCTACTTATTTCATATTTAAATGAAAAATATTATAATGAAGCACCGCACAGTAGTTGTAAAACTATAAATTTATTTTATGATTTACGAAACACCTGTAAGTCCTAAAACACTCTAAATAACGTTTGACTGTTTTGCAAGACTTGACGTCCTACAAGCGGACATGATAGTTTGTTTTGGAGGTTTTTTTTTTTTTTTTTTTCAATATATGTTAAACACATCGTGTAAATTATCGTGCATATATTATAATGTTAAAATTTTGATATAATAAACCGCGAGGAATAATATAAGCCAATTTTTCAAAAATATTAGTATTTTTTTTTTAGAACTGACTATACTGTTAGCCTTAGGGGCCCTGAAGCCGCTGCGGCTTTTACAGCTTCATCGAACTTGGTGCAAAAATAGTCAACTATGTTATTAAAATAAATACCTACATGGGCATAGTCTAATATCGTAGTTTATTTTGTACAAGTAATTGTACATTTAGGTACATAGGTACATTGTGCATTTATATGTGTCATGTTTAGAACCTATATTGTTTTAAAAAAACTGGTAGGTTTGTTTATAATAAATTATGTGAAATAAATATATAAAATATAATTTAAAGATGTACCTAATTATATCTTGTATAATATGTACATTTTAAAAATATATACCTATTTTATATGTATTTTTGTTTAACCTCAACAGATATCAATGTTAATTGCGTAAAAATTATCGTCATTATTTTTTCGTTCGCATGCTTGATTGTCGTGCCAGGGTTCTCAGACAGTTTCCTGGTCTGATAAGTAATACATCACAAATATTGGGTACAGTTCCTCAAATCGTACATAATAGTACATTATGGTACAAGTGTGTAATGTTGGTGATTACCGCTGAGGCGCCATTGAGACCCGAGCCGTCAGGTGAGGGTCTTAAGAGAGCCGAGGACGGTAATCACCAATACACACGTGTATCATACGACGTTTTTCAACACACTTGTGAAGAAAATAATAATAAAAAATCATTTTTCCTTGGAGTTCTCAGGTAGTAAACTTTGCATAACGTTAAGGGCTTCACATCTTATATCGAGCGGTGTACAACATAAATCATTTTCTTCATAACTAGTACTTGTAGACATTTTAATAAATAACTAAAATTTCAACAGTGACAACGAGTTGTGAATTTTTTTTCGCTATGGCGGGAATAATTAATCAGTTTGCGCGCGTAACTAACAATGGCGATCGGCCATAGACTAAAGGAATGAGGTTTCTTTTTTTATGGCTTTCCGCAGATAGCGTTTTAGCCACGTATAAAATGGGGAATTTAAAGTTTTCTTTATTACAGAGAAAACAAAAGTTATATTTGAGTGAAAGTTTTATTTATTAAACACGTACAAGTTGAAATTATCTATATAAATACGAAGTTGTATGAAATGAGCAAGCAATAGGTACATTAATTTATTTGTTCTATTGATCATTATCTTTTTTGTATCGAAACTTTTTTAAGAACAAAGCAACTCGACCAATAAAAAATAAAAAAAACTCTATAACTCACTTGTGAATAATAGCAATGAAAAAATCACTGTTTGATTACAGGTGTCATTATGTGCCTAATTGCGGTGATATTAGAGCCACTTTATGAGCAAGTGTGTTGAAAATAATATTCATTCCTAAGAATTAAGAACTAAAACTTAAGATAAACAAATGAAACTCATTTCATACAATACTAATTATCTAAATCAATATCTCATCTTGCTGAGTAAACCCCAACAAACTTTGGAAAAAAAAATTTGACTTAAACGAAAAGGCATATATTTCTCATAATTGAATTATCTCAACAACGTCAGGATTCCTTTCCGTGGTGCGAAGTGTGTAGCATACTTACCTATGTATGTAGTTTCATAAGTTATAAATCATAAATTGTAAAGAAAAAATGTCTTTTCAGGTTCGTGTAAGTAGTAACCCTACTATTCAACAGATGAGAGGTCGGTTGCGAACTTGCGAATAAGATTATCACTTATCACAGTTATCACACAGAATTGACTTTCACGTGGCGAACATGAAATAAATACTTGAGTGACGTAGAATATTTATACATATATAGGTATACCTAATAGCATAATAGACGGTATTGACCGCTGACTTTTCAAAAATTATCTTTTTACACATTGTTACTAAAATTAAATTGTTTTTCTTAAATATTTCGTAAATACAGATACAATAAAAATATAGATGTAAGTTTAAATAAATATGTAGTTTGTTAGTAGCAATTAAGATTTTTTTACATAATTTATGCTAATTATTATTGGTTTGTTTGGGTGATAATGATATTAAAAAGAATAACAAAATGTCCAAAAAGTATTAATCGCTTAGTAACTGACACCAGACGATTCATTATGGTAATTAAATTAATAAGCTCTGATTATTATATGACATCAAAGGGTTAATGATACGTATGTACTTACAATGTTTTACCATACCATATATATATATATATGTGTGTGCCTATCTCTCATACAAAAGCCACAATGAGGTATTTTGAGATAAAAGTTAATTGAAAAGTGATTTGTGAACATTATTTTTATATTTGGCATACTAATCCTTCCGACAAAAAGTTACTTCATCAAGACAATTTTATGATTTTAAACTTTGCCGTTTATAGCATGTTATTTGGACATCGTTTAGTAGTTAATGGAAAATTAAAATAATTTAACACACTCGGCACAGGTCGGTGAATATAGTAAGTACTGTAGTAGTAGCGCGAATGAGCCGTGCAACTCATACTCCTGGTCGTCCGAAGAGAATCGTATAACTTCACGCTAAGACTCTAACGGTGTCTCTAGCGGAGCAGTAACATGAATGCCAAGCAATCTGGAAGGCTGTAGGCAAGTACGGGAAGTGAGACCAATGATATAATTAAAAATCTTTGTAGTATCCTAATAATAAATTAAAAAATTGAAAATAGCTGTAAATCGGTTTTGGCGTAGTAAAAGTTTTAATTGGCTTTTAATATTTCACTTCAACATACTATTTGTGCTGTAAATAAACTAGTTTTTTTAAATCATAGCAGTGAATTCGAAAACTATCTCAATCCGCCCTTTTTGACCTACCCACGTCTGGTACATTCAACAGTATCATCAATTGGAAACATTTTTATTTGACCTGTTATTTTTGTATCTGTGACTGTATAAAGTAAACGACCTCTTATCATCTTTTTTATGCGACTCGCAATTGGCGCCAAGATACTAGTAATAGATATTTTTGTAGATCCAAATTATTTAGGTATACAAACCTTCTAATAAATTACAAGTAATAGTTATTACAATCAGCGGCATAGCTCTAGCATGGGTGTTTGATAGTGGCCTCATAATACTGTTAAAGATGTGACTAAAATTTGGTATTTGAAAAAAAAAACTGGTATCCTAAAGTAAATATTAAATACCAGGTGCTTACGTCGTTCACCTCCCGGAAACCTTTTCTTTTTTTTTAACTCGTTGATGCCCAAAATTATCAAACACCGAAGACGTTATTCTTTTTTTAGCTTCTCAGTCAACAAAACACCAGGGGCCTTGAGCGATAATGAAAGTTGGTATTATTGCGTTCCAGCATAATGTTACTAAGGGTAATAAGACCCTGAAACCTGGTTTATCTACCATCGCTGCGCTCAGGATGGCAAAGGTAAATAATATAAATATGTTGGTTTTTGTATGGGAGCCTCCGAAATAGACGACCTTTTCCCCGCTACAAATAAGTGCTGGTCGTTCGTTTGAGAGGTTTATATCGCCCGCTCCTTCCTAGTTACGCCAATGATTATACTGAATAATAAACCACTTTTAGTAGATTACACAAGTGAAAAAAGAGGGAATTTAATTCGGTGGACTTTGTTGGATCCCGAGAGCAGCGAAGGATTCTAGAGCAGAATCCTGAGTGGAGCGAGGGATATAAGGACAGAGATAAAAAAAAATTCACGGGTTATGTACTCTACTTTTTACCATTAAGTGCGAGAAAACTTCTTAGACGGTGATTCGATAATCGGACGAGAATTAAAAGCGAAATTTCAAGATCGCTTCAGGTTTAAGCACATTTCGTTACATGACAGAAAAAGATAGATATAACGTAGAGAGAAGGAGAAAGATATACATTGTACATCTTACTGCTGGTTCACATTAGGTCGATTTCGCGGCTGAGTGCCCTAAGCGCTCGCCCCCAAGTCCGGTGAAGCTGTAAAAGCCGCAGCGGCTCTGTTTGACGATAGGGCCCCTAAGGCTAACAGTGTAGTCAGTTCTAAAAAAAAAAAAAAAAAAAAAAAAAACTTCTCCTCAAGAGTAAATCAGTATTAGATAAAGTAAAAAGACGTATGACTATCACTAGAACTGTGATGGATAAGCTCAAAGAATTACGGAGGAACAGAAACATTACTAAAGCCACTAAGACCTGGCTTGTTCCTACACTAGTACTTCCTTTATTGTTGTATGCTGCAGAAACATGGACATTGTGGGAGATAGAAAAGAAAAGATTGCCGCTCTAGAGATTGAATGATGAAGGAGAATGCTTGGAGTACCGTGGACCGAATTTCGCACCAAAATATCTCAATACTTGAGGAACTTGGTATTAAGCAGGTTCTATTTAAGTAGTATAATACAAGCTCGCACACTAAAACTTTTCGGGCATGTGTCGCGACAAAGTAATGGTTCTTTAGAGAGCTTGGTATTGCAACGCAAGGTGGAAAACATAAGAATATGTGGAAGGCATAAGGATATATGTAAGGCATAAAAATGCGCAGAAGGCCTCCATGCAGTGGAACGATTAAATTAAGTCTGCTTTGGAACGGCCCTCGCCGGGCCCATTGCATGAGTGCACTAGACTAAGATCCGATTGAGACGGATGAAGAGATATCGCGAGGCAAATGTCAACAGCCCTCGACTACATTTCACGACCATAACCATTCGGCCAATAGTCAAACGACTGACAAGTGAAGAAAAGAGCAGTAAAGATAAAATTATAATTAATAAGTAAAATATATAATATACTTAGTCCAAGATAGGTAGTTCCTGTGAAACATCAAAAATATTGTCACATTAACAAATTTGCTAGTAATAAATAATTCTGTAGATGTGCTTTACAGATCTAGGCACGTAAGTATAAAGAAATTATAGTTAATCATATTATTGTTTCACGTGCGAGCAATCATGTAAATAGCTTTCATAAATTGTAACTCGCGCATTCAATCACAGAGTACATTATATATATATACGTTCTATCTTACGGAAATCAATAACTTACTCACGTCACAACTTCACAAGACATATATTTATATACCTATGTACCTACGGTCTACATTTGCTTCTTACGATTTATTAACTAAGAGTACATACGTAATCGCTGTCAGTTCATATTATTCTAAAGGCCATTTTAATACTTTTATGACGGTGTTTTTTTATTATGTAGCTATACTGTTGAATAAAAAATATTGTTTGTATGTATTTGATGAACAAGCAAAGATTGGGCGGGCGTCTGTCTCGTTAAAGGACCCTTGGGTCAAGACAACATCAAAGTAATGATAACATTGACAGAAGTTTCTGGGTGGGTGAGTGGGTAACAGTGGATCACGTTATACAGTGGATTGATTTTGCTCCGTATAATGCGTACGATTATGAACAAACTCTTGGATAATGTACTCTTAATTATAGCTGTTATTCTGCACCTAGGTGTCGACACGCTATCAAAGCCGGTGGACGCGCTGCAACGTTAAGACACTTCACGCCCACTGACAAATAAAAAGGTTTTTTTTAGTGTTTTTGAAGTGAAAACTTCTTTAACACGTTGTGATTTGAAACGTTGAAACGAAAAAGCGACACTAAAAAAAAGGTCAAAAACATACATCTATAGAGCTTAGCTTGCGAGAGAATGAGATAGAAATCTATTTATTATACACGGTTATTACAAGTCCTGATTTTCACGACTATGATCGTCGTCGAATTGTCTATGTGTTGACTAGATTTGTCCATATATACGCACTATTGCATGTATAGTACGAGTGGTCGATAATTCGAGTACCGCTGATAAAGGATTTTTAAAATGATATTTTTATATTTTCTGAAGATTTCACTTCTACCATGTGTGAAGTGTGAACTGCACAAAATGTTTTATCCCTTTAAACAAATATGCTTTGATTTGTCTACGAAAAAGTAAAAAATCTGAATATTCAGCTATTTACAGGGTTCCGTAACTCACAATGAAAAAAGGAATCCTTATGGGATTACTTTATTGTCCGTCTGTCTCGCTGGCTGCCTGTCCGTGTGTCAAGACACTTTTTCTTGGAAACGATTTGAGTTATAAAGTTGAATTATAGTTCTTTAAAAAGCCTAGAGAAAGTTCGCGATGTATATGTCTATCTCATAAGGTTGGCTCAGAGTAACCATTTTTATATTAAAAGTATTACGTTATTTATGAAGCTATTTTCCCTAATTCATTATTAATCTTTATCCAGATAAATTTGTTATTTAACTTGGGAATTTAATGTAGATTAAAATTGTCCTTTACAGTTTTCCATTTATATGAATATCGTAGAAGATTTCATGAATTCAAAATTACGCGCGACCAAAGAAGTCCTTCTCAGCAAAACGGTCGCGGTTTATTTTTTTCCTACTCGTCGCACTTTTCGTAATTATGAAGTTACATAACATACCATCACGCATGTATTCGAAGAAGAGTTAGGCAGAGGTGAACGCCCACAGTTCGCCGGGTATGTTGCAGGTCTCATGTAATAGTGGGCGAGCCTATTGCCATTAATCGAGCACAAAGCCAAACTCCGATGCTACTAAAAATTTCACAGAAAAACCCAGTAACATTGATATTAAACATTAAACAAACCCAGATTGGTTCTTCATTTTATAAAAATGCACTAACAGACAGAGAGATGGTCAGACTGAGACAGATATATAAGGATAGTATATAAACAATATTTATGTAAAAAAACTGCACAATAATGTACCTACTCGCAACTTGTTCGATTATTTTACGTTTGGCACTTCTTCCATTATTTGTAAACTGTTATGTTTTGTATTTAGGAGAGTTTAGTTTTTTTTTGTTAATTATTTATTTCAATTACCGCCGTCGGGTCATACTGAATCATTTCGTTTTGATCATTTGTTCATAATAAATTTATGATAAAAGAGGATAAAAAATACTATGCAGCCAAAGCTATAGGTAAAAAGGGAATGGAATGACGCTGAGGTTAGATTTTTTAATCTGACATAATACTTAATAATTGTTATTTGCTAAAAGTGTGATATTGCTACAAGTACTCTGTAAAATATAATTATGATTTTACCATGATCTAAGTTTTTGAGCAATACATAGAGAAAGCAAAGCATGTACCACTTTGATTTAGTTTTTTAAACAGTAATATACATACGTTAATTACTTATTTGATCTTTAGTTGACTCAGTAATATAGTCGATTCATTTTCCCAATAATTATTTAAGAAGTTACTATAATAATTTATGTATTCTCTCGCCAACAAATTACTGTTTCCATGAAGGTTGCATAACACCTCTAAGGATTTAATTTGAGAAAACAATAATCTATACAATTAATAAATCAAAGTATCTGTTTGTAATGTCAAAATAACAGTTTGTACTAAATGCATATGAAAGTATATACGATACCTATAACAAAAAGCGCATTTAAAAAAAAATTTGTCTGTCTGTCTGTTTGTTCCGGGTAATCTCCGAAATGGTTAAACCGATTTTGACGGGACTTTCACTGATAGATAGCTGATTATATAGAGAGTAACTTAGGCTACTTTTATTTTAGAAAAAGAAGTAGAGTTTCGCACAAATAAAAAAAAACTGGTCATAGTGAATCAATTCGGGCGCTTAATTGGCTTATGCTGAGTAAACCATAAGAGATATAGCAAATTAATGTACTACATAATCATAGGCATTAAAAATACCTATATAAAAGTCCGGGAGAGTATACATCTATCTTCTAAGGAACGTCCACAATAAGCATTTTTGTTTTTAAAATAGCCGGGAGCAGGGATGCAAGATTCGCGCGGGCATTCTGTAGTCCACGTGAGCGAATCCACGGGCACAGCTAGTTTATCAATAACCTTTAGAATTGCAGAAAAAAGTGATCCACTGTTCCCACTCTCCCCTATTAATTAATCAAAGCAAACCTTGAAAAGTCCGCACATCCTTTTAAATATGAGTAAACTTGATAAATACACAACTTTATAAATAGTATTGTTTACACCATATCGTCTCAAAGATAAGGACGAACACTCACTAAGATTATTCTACACTACATTAAACATTTAAACGTATAAAATAAAAAGGACTCATTCGTATCTATCGAAAAATTAGTAACGCAAAACTAAAAGCTACTTGAGACTAGTGTGAGGCTCTGATGTTTGAAGTTTTTTTTGTAGTAACACGATAAAATGACTGCATCGTCTCTGATGGTAAGCACAGACCAAACCAAAAACAACGGTGATCACCGAGAGATGAGCCATTAGAACCGCTGTCATGTCTGCAAGCGTGGTAGCTGGATATACTGGCTGTTCCCGAAACGCAACAAACCAAAATAAAGTCATTGTGCATTGACACCACGTGCATTGTTGTCGCAAGCCAATCGTGTACAGGTACCCTACCAACCTTGATTACTGGATATAGTATACGGGTATACCCTGGGTAATATACCATATGTATTTTAGTCACTATCCAGTCAGACACAACCGTCCTGTCCTAACATTGTTGTCAACTACAAAGTTATCGATTAAGAAAGCCCGAGACAGACATTACAACTAGTGCTATATTCCTGTTATATGTTATTTGAACCTATAGAGCTTTGACTGACGATTAATATAGGTGACGCAATAATAATATCAGATAATCGTACAGGACAGCTTAGTAACGGCTTCATAGTTACATACCGCCTATCAGTTCGGTAGGTACTTACTACTAAGCTAAAGGTTTGTCAAAATAACATCACGCAAGTTTCTATTTGGTTATTAAAAATAAAATTGGTATTAATTGTTTTATATCAATCACTTTATCAAGTATTCTTGTGTACGCTTAACACTGCCTTCGTCTGTTAAGTAAAATTAAATTTTTACGTCCAAAGATTTTTTCATTGTCTACTAAAGTACCATTACATAGCCGAAATTATTGAAGCTTGAGATATAAATATTAGACAATAAGTTATTTCAATAAGTTATTTTTTGTCTAAATGTGCCCTGCGGTTTCACTGGTCTTAATTTAATTTGACGCCACGTACGCCACCTTTTTTTTTCTCGAACTTACTATGTTATGGATGTAAGTAAAATATAATGTATGGATGTGTTATGCTTTAAGGGCCCTGGAGCCATTAGAGGCTTTGGAAGCTTTACCGGGCTTGGAAACGTACCGTGTAATCCATCATTGTTCTCCCTTACTGTACATGCTCGACGTTCATAGTACGTGGTTAAAGTCGTAACGTGAACTTCAAATATAACTTATAGTTTCAGAGATTAACGGCTTCAAACAAGAAACGATCTCTTGAACCTTATATGTTAGTAGTTGTAGGGGTAAAATAAGAATGAATTTTGTGAAAATGTTACTATTACGGGAGTGGAAAGGTTGTAAAACCGTTAAACAAACGTGAAAATCTGTAATTAAAAAATAATTAAATTAAATTATCGTGCACTTAATCGTTAAAATGGACTATTCAGATGAAATAAGACGTAATAGTACTTTTGTTTTTAAAGTTAGAAAATTAAGCATTAGGTTAGAATTTAAGAAAAATGTGTTTCAACTTACAGTGCTTTCAGGAAATCAACTAAACTTCTGTTTTTTGAATTTTTAAAGTTAAAGGCATAATATTTAATTATTAAGGGCTAGATCTATAATAAATAAAAATAACAGTTCCAAAAGGCGGGAAAAAGCATAAAAATTTGTGATAGAATGCCATAACCTCTGAAGTTGGATAAATGAAAATGTACTGTTTAACGTTTTAATGCAAATTAATATATATTAATATAATAAAGCGGGAAAGATTTTTTGTTTGTTTGTTTAAACACGCTAATCTCAGGAACTACTAGTCGGATTCGAAAAATTATTTTTGTATATGATAGCTAGACTCTCGAGGAATAGTATAGGCTATTTAAGATTAGGCTAGAACTCTCAGATAGCTTTAAATCTTGATTTTTGTTACTTAAGTCGGAAGTCGAGGCCATCTCGAATTGCTTTAACCGCGTGCGCTGGCGCAATCGTTAATGATACAGAAATACAATGTTTCACAATAATATTGGTCCTTAGTATATCAAAAAAACTAAAAAACACGCTATTTTCACGCACTAAAAACTATTAAACAACTCCTGACTCCATCACCAGACCCTCCTTACGAAGCACAGGCTATTGGACTCGTGAAAACTATTCATATGAGCCTATACTCGAGGAGTTTGCTAGTAGCCATTATAATGTTGTCCTCCGAACTAAAAGTACATAAATATTTTCATTTAGATGACAATTAGAAGTAAGTTAAAATTGACTTCTAAAATTTGATTACATTGTTTGTTAGTTACAAGTGAAGTGTATAAATTAGTTTTCCGGTACCTATCATTAAGAAAAGCAAGCCATGTCTTGAATTAATTATAATATTTCCAACGGTTACATTGCAATGAATACAAAAAACAAGAATAAAAGATAATGTGTCATGACAATATTTATAACCATAAAAATAATTCGATAATAACAAAAAGGTTTCACACGATGCTTAAACATGCCCCGGGCGTTCAACCAGACTGTCGTCTTGATGTCCGCCACACGAACTATGCCGTCAGGTCCAGGGTGCACTGCAAGTTATTAAAAGCGTAATAAAACCGTGCTAAAAATCATATCGGTTAAATGTTTGAGTTGTTGCAAATTTGTGCACGCTTTACGGCATTGAGAATGATTGCCAGCGATATATGTGGCTCCAAATTGATGATTTCTTCTTCAATGTTGACTTTCAAGCCTTGTAAGGTTTGTGGTGATAAACGCGAGATTTTAAAAAGTCTCAGAGTTAAAAGTCTGGTGCCCATTTAACCGGCCAGTTCAGGTCTCAAAAACACAAAATCGCAGAAATGGGTTATTTGACATATCCATTATTGCCCTGTGCTATATGAGCGGTTGCTCTGTACTGCTGCAACCAATGATTCTTGAGACTCAATTCGGCAATTTGAGGTAAAAAAAAAGTTTAACACATCTGTCTGTAGCGCTCACCACTGACGCTTAAGGTCACTTTTCCACTGCAAATACATGCAGCATTGCATTAAAACAATAGTTCGAAATTTGGTAAATTAACAGTAAAATTATAAAATTCTGCGATTTTCAGATACATGTATCACTCCATTGTCTATTGCCAACAAATTCTATATCGGTCTACAACATAAGTTTTAAAGTACAATAATATATGGACACCATTTGCAAAAATTATAACACATTCACATTATGATATTAGTTTTGCCCCACCTCATACAATATGTTAGAAAATAACAAGGTCGGTCAAGGACGGTGACGGCGGTCGATGAGGTGCGTGTTGTTTTTTAGTATTTTACCTTACTATAGGTAGGTAGGTATCAGTCAGGTGCTATGCAAACATTTTTCAGGTGGGATAAATAATAATTCTTTGATAACACCAATGATAAATGTTATAGGGCACTTGACGTAAGACGATTGAAATTTACTAAAGAGCTCATGTTTTGAAGTTATATTATATTTCTTTTGATGCGGTTATTAGATTGTAAAACTGAGAGAAGCACGCGCATCTCATGGTTGGCCATCAATGATATACCTAATGTGAATTCATTTTACTGACATTTTTTATTGTGTTTAGTTTTGTTTAATTTTAATTTGATTAGATAATGAATGTTATTTATACTTCGTTCAATTATTTTTACACTTGAAAATAAGTCAGTAAAATGATTTTTTTAAATAATTATGACTTCTGCGCTTCTGTTAAGTGTGAAATTATTTTCCATTATTATTATTACCATCATTAACTTCTTCTTGACTTTGGCACGCGGGATTTTTGTTTGTTTTTTACGCCAAAGAAAGTGGCTAGTTAGCCTACCTTCTAGGATCTCATTCCGTGTGTTCGATCTCAGTACTGCGTACGCGCTTGACACACGCTTGATGCGTAAATATCTTCTTCTTCTCCTTTCTAACTTGGCAACCGGTCCTCTTTAATGAAGACCATTACTGCCATTATCGAGTGAAATGTTGTGTCAAGTGTAATGACGATTCAGTATCCTAACAAGATGGTGGCACCCTTGTTAGAACTTTCTAGGAAGATTTTGTGGGATCTCAGAATGAATGCTTTCAGCTTATATTTATAATCCACTTCACTTATGCACAAAAACCAAACTATATCACGCAAAACGCCACTAATATTACATAATATAGGATCAAAAACCTAAGTTAATGAATCAAAAATAAAAACCACAACATGTCACTTCAAGATCCCGCCAAAATCTCCGCGTAAATATCATTCGTTCGCGCTGTATAGGGACTTGAAGTAAGTTTTTTTCTCCAGGATATTAGTTACGTAGGTATGTATTTTCTTAAATATTTTTTACATTAGTTTCATTTTTCAGTCCTAATGAAACACGAATAATTTTCTTAATTATGATCAAGTCGCGGTTGAAGAAGTACCACATATTATTGAATATATGCTTGAATTTGAAAGTGATTATGAAGAATCAGCTTCAGAACATATTGATTACGAAACTGACACTGAAATTGAAGTGTGATGAAGAGAGCTCAGATGACGATGTGCCACTGTCTCAGCTGTCATTTTACACTAGAAAAATGTGTTCAAATGGTCAAAACTACCTCCACCTGCTTCCAGAACATGAGCTCATAATATCATAACTCATTTGTCAAGAAGCAAAGCACCAGCTGTTTCTGAAGTCAACCCAAGCCCACCTGAGTTTTGGAAATTGTTATTTACAAAAGATGTCATTGGCCTGACTGTTATTAATGCAGAAAACGTGGAATCTCCTCCAAAGAAAGCCAAATCTAGACGATGCTGTCTTTGCCATAGAATAGATGATCACAAAACCTCCAAGAACTTTTTTATGTAGAAAGTATTTTATGGATAAAATTGTGGGTGGTTTGGGACACAATTAGTCATATAAAAATTGTATTTTTGACATACAGCTGCGATTTGTATACTAGAAATGGATTTTTTTTTTATAAAATAGGTTGATTTTTAAATTAATTATGGGAATAAGTAGTTATTTAGAAAAAAGTGACTGGGCTGTTGTTGATTTAAATAAATATTTTCATTTCTACTCATTCATTCATTTTCGTAGAAGACCGTCGTTCTGTAAAAATTAAAAAATACTATAATTTTGCTGTTTTGTATATAAAAAATTTCTGATTGATGAAATTATATTTTTTGTGAATAATATTAGTAATTGAACTCCTTATTACATATAAATAATTGCTTTAGACAATATATACTGCATCATACGCTTTTTTCGATTTTAATTTTGGAGTAGATTTTTATCCCACGGTGTTAATAGTGTAACCAAAAATAAGGATGTTACATGAGGGTTATGAAAAAAATTAAAAACATTTCTATGTTTCTCCATGTAAGGTCTGTGACAGTGGCCGATTTAGGAGATAACAAAATGTTTGAAATGCCCACACTTATGGTATAATTTTAACGTTTATAAATAGTTGTCACTCGAAACGTGATAACTCTATAATGATTATATTAATGCACACTTAATAGCATTGCGATCACCTAACGAGGTTAACAAACTGGTGATTTCCAGTAAAGATCTAGAGCAATGGTTCACATTATCTAGAACATACTGCAAGTTGTACCGATGATTTAGATCAGGACAGAATTGAAAGAATCGAGTTTTTCAGTTAAGTAATATATTTCTAAGTTGGGTACTTCGTTCATCATAATCTTCATATTTACCTAGATACATTTTTGATGTGAAACATCTAATGCGCCGGGTCTGACCGACTGTTGGCGTGGCGTCGTGTCGCCACGTCATTCATCGCCACGCTATATTATAATATGAGACATTATAATACAGTGTGTTGACGCTTCGCTATGCGCTTAAATAAACAATCATCTTTTTTGAATCATTCTTTATATGAATATTATCTATACAAAATAATTTCGATGTTTAACATCTGCCAGGCGCCAGGCGTAATTAAAAATTATATAATTCTTATGGTTTCGATAATAATTCAATAATTTATAAAAATATGTATTAAGGTAGTGGGTACTTTTAAGAGATAATAAATAAGTTTTTAAAGCTTCCGTAGTCGGTGACAATTCAAAGGGATGTTTAAAAAAAGTATTTTTTTTTTAGATCTGACTATACTGTTAGTACCCAGAAGCCACTGCGGCTTTTACAGCTACACCGAACTTAAAAGTAAATTCAATTTACTTTTAATTTATCTATATATACAATTTATAAAATTGAAGTGTCTTTTTGTAATGTCAAAATAACAGCTTTTTACTAAATGTATATATATATGAAACCCATAACAAAAAACCCCTTTTTCAAAGTTTTTGTCTGTTTGTTCCGGGTATCTCCGAAACGGTTGGATCGATTTTGACGAGACTTTCACTGATTGATAGCTGATGTTATAGGGAGCAACCTGGCTACTTTTATTTTAGAAAAAGCATTATGGTTCCGCACAGATAAAAAAAATATATTTTTAACTGACTTAAAAGAGGTTTTATTTTCTCTAACTTGTTTGTATGTGCGCGACTTTCTTAGAAACTACAGGGCCGATTTTATGATTTTTTTACTGAGGTTAATTATGGAAAGAATGGGAAGATTATATTATTAAGGGAAGATATAGTATATAAAATATGAAGGTATCGCCCTTATCTCCAGAACTATACATAAAACAATAGTTTTTATTTTGTTCTTTAACGAAATCTGGTTGTTTTAATTTTACTTTAAAAAAAATATTTTTAGTTCGTTTGTTACTTGTAAAAAAAGCTTTTGGTACCTACTTTATCGAATCATTTCAAAACTTGTAGTAGACCTATTTTTAAATATTATATGTTTGCGTATAATGACAATAAGATCAGCCTTCAGTATGGTGATTGTAATTTAGAAGCTGTGACCCACGGATTCATCCGCGTTACATTTGGATGCCTGTCATATATAAAATAATTATTTTCCTACAGATTGCTAGATTGTTTTTTTTTACAAAACAAAGCAAACAAGCATACGTTCCGCCTGATGGTAAGCGGCTACCGTAGCCTATGGACGCTTGTAATAGCATAGGTATCATCAGCGCGTTGCCGACCTTGAACCCCCTTCCCCAAGCAGCTCTGGAAACCCTACTTATGGCAAGAACATAACACTAGTTTATTTGGCTGCGATCTTCTGTAGAATGGAGGTATTCCACCAGATTAGTATAGATTTATGTGGTCCCAGCTTACAATTTCTGAATTAAAAGAATCTCCAATATAAAACAATTAATATAGGTGGAATTGTTTTAAATGTTGGCGGTGTATATTCACTTTCATGATAGGATATATAGTTTTCCTGTCATAGTGGCAATTAAAACAGTAAATGGTAGTACTGGCGCCGGACTTGGGGTTATCGCGAAGGCGCGTGCGCGACGCCACCCGCTCCCTCCGTATCCATAAATATAACGCCGACCATTTACTCACTTCAGTTTTAAAAGTGCGCTACAAGTAATAACATAGTTTATCCACAAAAATATCCAGAATGGTTCGTAACACAGTTCGCGGTGATACTTGCGGCTATTGCAGCGCGTGCGTGCGGGTACGGCTTTGTGCAGCACGGGGCCGAAGCCCAGAGCCTCTCGAGTGCGCTTACAAACATATTTTGGAATCCTACAATTCGAATAATCATCCGGGAAAATTACAAGAGTCACCTAAATCAGCGAGGCCCTGCGATTCATGTCGTTGGACATCTGACGCTCAGTTTCCAGAGACGCCGCCTTCTTCGAGTGATCTTAGCTTAGCGTGGAGTTCCCAGTCTTCAAATCGCTCACGTATTCGTCGACGTAAAAGATAGGATTCGATTAATTTTGGTCATTAGAACCTGTATAAGTGGTATCATCCTTCAAGTCATGTTTTGGCAGCTTCAACATCGTAAGAAATGAATCGGTGTGACGTCAGCTTGTCATCGTGTATGACGCCCATGTAATGTTAAAATTATATTTAAATTAAATTATAAAAAATATAATTTTTATTTTATTTATTAATTCTCACAAAGATCACTAAATTATAATAAAGTTAAACATATTAATGTGTATTGCATTTTCGAGCTGTTTTCATTTAATTACTTCTACTGTAGTCTGTATAGTCGAAGATTTTATTGTGGTGAAAAATAATGGAACAAAATAACCAATTGCAAAAAATTTAAAATAAAGTAGAGAGGGGCTGGGAAAATGACCGCATTTCTCCTGATGGTCATCTTGGCTTACAGATATACCAGCGAAAGATTAAAAGTTTGTAGCGACACACATACATACAGTTAAAGTGTCGAAAAGGAGAAGTGGCCGTTCCTGATACGAAAATCTATTTTTTATGTCAGAAACAAGAAACGTTTGACAGCGGTGAGCGTTGTACGAGTATATTGCTGTATCGTTTTGTTACTGTGTATTGAATTTACTAATGTGTTGTGTTTTGTGTTAACTGCCTCACTTGCCTAGTGGTCGTAAGCGCGATTGCTATGCACGAGGTCCTGGATTCGATTCCCAGGTCGAGCAAAGTGTTATTGGGGTTTTCTATTAAATTCTCAGTAGGAGCTCGGAGTTTGGCTTTGTGCCGGATTAATGGAAGTAGGCTCGCCCCTTATTACAATGGACATAAAACCATACCCGGCGAACCGTGGGTATACATTAGTACAGCTCTGCTTAACCATTCGGGAATACAGGCGCAATGGTATCTTATGTTGCGTTTTGAACATTTCTCCCTGTTTTAGTTATCAAAGTACATTTTGTAAATTCCCCTTCTCAGTTACCTACTGGTTAATAATAAGCGTCAGATGTTATATCTGTAAATCCTTCGTAAACCACTGACGTGGTCACATTGTGTGTATCCTACTAAAAGCTATGATCTCGAAAGAAGCAGCTTTATACCACTTATATATATACCACCGGTGTGCCCGCGGATCCGCACGTGTTTATAGTTACGCAGTAGTTATTTACGTTCATTAACCTTATTTTTAACCATTTTGTAACACTTCATATGCCGTATCAATTGAGGAATGGCGTGTATTTCCCGTGTACAATTTTTCTTATTTCTTACCAAAAGCATAATCCCTAATTTGAGACATGACGGGTTCTTCATACAAACTTTCACCCAAGTTTTATTTTCACCATATATGGAATAACACAATGAAATAATTCACTTTTAACAAAATTGTATAATTCAGATAATTTACAATAGGCATATCGCTTAGAATATATAAACTCCCGCGAGCCGTGATTTATAACGCACGTCATATTTCTATCATAAAATAAAACAGTAATTATGTCGTACTGCATTTCTTTATTCCTGTCATGCTTCTCTCCATGGCTCTCTGACACCGTTTCAACTTTTTTTTTTTTTTTTTTTTTCAAAGTGAGAATTAGTAAAATAAGAGAAAAAACAAAAGTAATTGATATACTTACTCGAATAGACCAACAAAAGTGGAGATGATCCATGATCCGAGATACACAAGATAAGTGGAGCACAATTGTCTCTGATTGGTACCCCTAGGATAGCAAACGCAATAGAGACGTCAAAAAATGAGATGGGAGGATGACTTAAAACTCACGGCCGGACATCATTAGAGAAGAGTAGCGCGAGACAGAACCCAGTGGACAATGTTAGAGGAGGCCTATGCCAAGAGGCGCGCTGAATTACGGGATATATTATAATTAAACTAAACAACACTTAACATGCTAAATTGTAACCTTGTAGTTCAGAATAAAAGGGCTTATTATTATTTATGCCGTACTGCGTAGTTAAACAGTTTAAAAACACTTCAGCCAATCTTAAAAAGAATACTGGACTATTATTTAATAGGTAATTATTACAAATACAATACATTTCTTATTAAGTATAACAATGTCAATAAATCAACAAACTGGTTGGTATGGCAGCCGATATCATTTCGCCATTATCGCGCATGCGCATTTAGTGTTCCCATATTTTGTTCATACTAACTTTCATCGCCTATTTTCTATCCTTAAAGCTTTATTTTTGCAACAAAAAGTACTCTATGTCCTTTCCCAAGGTCCAATCTATCTCTATACTAAAATTCATCAAAGTTGGCTTAGCGGTCCAGGCGTGAAAACGTAACAGACCGACAGACAGATTGAGTTACTTTAGCATTTATAATATTAGTATGGAATTATATATATTAAAGTAGTGATGGCTCAGTGTTAGCGTGTACCGACACCGCGTCGATCGACGTGAGTTCGAGTCTGTGCAATGAACCTGAGCTTTCGGTGAAGGAAAATAACGTGATGAAACCGTAGCAACCGTAGTAGGGTTATTTTCTAATGCCCGTGGCCGCCTGGCTAGCTACCACCCTTGAGTTGAAAATCTGTCGCCAAGCACATATACGTGTGTTCAGGCAGCTGCACTTGAGAGCAAATTTCTCCACTAAGCTTAGCGTGCCAACATCTTGTGCTACATTATCGCTTAAAATCAGATGAGATTGTGACCATAACACTAAACCTACAAAATATTAAAAAAACCGAGGATTTGACACCGTGTGATTTGAATCTAACTTGACTAGCAATATGTCATAACTTCGTTGGCTACCTATTCAGTATTATGATGCATCGTGTGCAAGTGAAGAAAGATTCGATGTACCTAGTTATGCGGTCACAGGGACAAACCATAACAGCACGTTCACACGTAAATGCCGTGTAAGCATTCTGATTCCCGGCAATGCTCGTAACTCATGAAAACAGTAGTTAAATTTAGAAAAAAAATTTAGTAAGTAAGGAATCTCGAACTGTCCGTACGCTCATGTAATTAATTAGTGCTAATTATATTTCATTGAATTTGAAATTAATTAAGTAAAAGTTCTTTTGTATTAGTTTTTCTTATTATTAGCATCGCTCCCGCAAACTTGACTAACTATTATATAATTAGGGGACTTATTATTGCTAAATCCAAGTAATTTAGAACATGTTAATAAACGTAGGTAGGTACTTAGGTAGTTAACTATATTTAAGGATTTTGTTTGCTATTGATATAATGATAATAATATTGTTGATTGATAAGACTTAGCCATAACATTCGAGAAGTACCTACAAAAATAAACTACTAACTTTGTTAATCCAGCATATTATTGTATTGGTTTATTAGTAAACCTTTATGAATAAATACCTACATTTATAGAAACGAGTATTTCAGAGGAAAAAAACATATTTTGCGCATAAAAGAAATGATAATAAAACTTGGCAATGAGACTAAAATAAGTTTATCAGTAATAAATTTTTTTACTTGGTTTTTTTAAATTAACAATTGTTCACATGTTCAGGATTCAGCAGTACACATTAGACATATTGTATATAATTTCTTCTGCGGGAATCACAAATATGACAAGTAAAATTAGATATGTACTAATGTAGTATAGGTAAGTTTAAACTAGGTAGGTAGTTAAACTACATTAATCTTGTATCTTAATTATATGTCTATTTTCCTAGTAGGTTATCATTGCAAAATATCAAATATTTAATTTATTGAAAGTTTAAATACCCACGTACAAAAGATAAATAAAAACAATATATATTGTATATAAAATATTTAGGTAATAATTATCGTGCCCTTTAAAACATATGTCTCCTATTGATTTATTAACTACAATATATTGTATAAATAGAATCTTTCATGTCTTTATTGTTTATTTAATATTAAGAACACTACAACTGATATAATTCTACACAGTTATGAATGACGAATGACGAACGCGATAATTTTATAGCAGCATAAAATATGTACGTCAATAGTACAATGCCCCTGTAATTATAAACACATTTGTAATAGTTAGAGCTCTCTATTGAATACAGTTTATTGTAAGTTGTTATAAGTATTGTTTATTAATATTAATAAATCTGTTGTTGTATATCTGTAAATGTAATTTCTTTCCTAATTTCCAGATACACATACATAAAGTAAACTGATCATTGCATGACAATAATAAAAAAATGTTTGTTAATTGTTATCCGATTTCGATGAAATTTTGTACACGGGAAAAATTACGTTAGATTTCTAGCGTATAGCAACTGCCTCAGTGAAGAACTTCAAGCGGAACAAGTATGAAGCTCTTGGTAGGTGTCACATACATATTTGTACCGTTTGTAGTACAACCTGTTCCATACTAGTGAGACGTATTTATCGGAACAGATACAAAAAAACGAGTTTCAGAGTAACAGCTCGGAACTGTTACCTCTAGAATGAACAGGCTATTCTTACGTACCTGTACCAGAAAGTGTTACTGTTTCAGTTCTGTACATGGATTAATGGACTGATTGATTGGTGAAGTGATAGATTGAAGGATTGATTTATGTATGAATGGATGGATCGATGGATGGATCGATGAATTGATTTATTGAGTTATTAGTTATAATTATACGTTAGGCTGATAGTTTCCGATCTATACTTTTATTAATCCATGGTTACAAGTGTTACTACATAATAAATACCTAATAAAGCGTAGCAGGCTGTTATTTTGGAACAGAAACAGAAGTAACATGTATCTTCTTTTACATGTTATAGCTCACCCCTAATCTGGGACCGTGGGATGAATTATCCAGATCAAAAATTTATTTATTTTATTTGAAATTCACAGTACATTTTTTACAAATTTTAAAACATTGAAATATAATTTGAAATTGCCAATTAAGAAGTAATATATTACATTTCATACTAGATATATGTATCTTATATGTACTATTAAGTGAGCAATTCTTATATATAATTGATTTCTCGGAAACGGCTCCAAAGATTTGGATGAAATTTTGTATTTAGATAATGTTTAATATTCCAAGTTTACCTACATACCTGTTTTTCTTTTTTTTTTAGATACCGGGCAAAGCTCGGTTGTCCAGATATTTATAAATATAAAGATCAAAACTAAAATAAGTATCTAGACTTATTTTTGATGCGTGTATCCTTTTCAATAAACAATAACAACCATTACATCTATGGTCAAAGATTAATAATAATTTAGATTCAACAATATTTTTATATTGTTATATTGTTGTTTTTTTTTATTTGTTGTGTATTGTTATTCTCATATCGTGTGAATTTCTATTTTTGAATACGATATTATCTTCCATCACAAAATATTTGCAAAATTACATGTATATATGTATGTCCAAAAAGGCACCAGTACAATAATTAAGGGCTTATATTAACTGTGTTACTCAAAGCACGTTGTCTTTTCTCATAGCAACTTCTTGATAAGTATACAATATTAAATTTAGTGTGATTATTTGGACAAAAATTTATCGTTTACTGTAAATCAATTAAATTAATAGGCCTACTTAAAAAAGAGGACGACCTGACCTTTATGTCAATCACAGTTATCTACAACTCATTGTATGTTCATAGGTCACGTACGGGGTGAATGGGGTTATGAACATCCTAATATTTTGTCGGACACATCATTATTCATTTAACAAAAAAATATATTATGTACAAATTAATACCCAAGCTACTTTAGTATCACTTTTATACTGTTTATGATTTCTAACATTAAAGACAAGACAAAATATCTAAATTCGCCCCTTTAGTAGATTCCAGAAATAAAATTACAGGCTCTTTTTAACCGAATCCAAAAAAGGAGGATTTTTATGTGGATATTCAGTCATAACTTCTTTATTTATAAACATATTTAGATGATTCTTTTTTCTTTGGAAAGAAGGTACCTCAAGGGTGATTCCATTTTAATTACATTGGCATTGGACCTTCGGCTTCGAAGATACACCAGGGAACTCTTTAAAATAATTTGAAGTTGAATTTATTTTTGTTTTTATAAAAATGGTCTTGTGTGTGCTAACAACAATTATCTCATGTTTTTTTGAAAAAATAATTAAAAATTAACTAGGTACTTAAACACATACTTGAAATTAAAAGCAATTTAATCAATGTATTCAATCATCTTTCAAAATAAAATATGCCTGCAAAAAATTGTTTAACTTTATATTACTAACTACATTATTCACCTATACTAGTCCAAGCTAACATTATAAATGCGAAAGTAACTCTGTCTGTTTGTTACGTTATCACGCCTAAACCGCTGAACCAATTTTGATGAATTATGGTACAGATATATATATTGGACCTTGGTGAAGAACATAGGTTACCTACTTGTATTACAAAATAAAACTTTGAGGGGTGAAAATAGAGGATCAAATTTGTATGAAGAGCACATCGACCTAATTATGATAAATTTTAGAATATATATGTATAATATAACATATAAATTGAATCAAAAAACAGTGTAAATATAAAAATTAGGCAAGCGAAGCCGTGGGCGGAAAGCTAGTTAATTTAAATTAGGCAAAAATGATAAGTAGGTATCATTTTAGAGATTAAAGAAAAGAAACCGTTGAAATTTGATCATTTTTATTACCTATCCACCAAAATTTTATTAAATAGTGCAGGAACATATTTACAAATAATTAAATTATTATCGTTTTAATACACTACACATCACTAGTTTTATTGTCATCAAAACTTCGCGATGTTGGTGTGACCACATTTATACTGTTAATTCGTATAAAACAGGCGTTGGTTATATGCGTAGAAAATATTTTTATACAGTTTTCATCGTTGTTTTCAGCATTACATCAAATGCATACATTTATTATATAGTTACGCTTGTATATAATTGTATAAAATAAGGAAACCGTCAAATGCATAGCTGAATAATATGAATCTGTATTTTAAAAAAGGGCCGACAAACTTTGTGATTTAATCCGTGTATGGTTTTATTAATAATAAATGATATGTTAATAAAAATACACTTACTTACACACAGATTTGCAGCAAATTACCAAATATTTCTATTTTTCACCCAATTACTTTGATATCTTACTCCTTATCTTTGTATCAGTCTCACTAGTTCGGATCTTTCATTCGGGTAATAGAGAATATACCTAAGTAGTAATTCAAAACAATCATAATTTGAATTCGAAACTCGAACTTCGAACTCGAAGTGGTCGACTTCCACGTGACGGAAACATACTAATAACACGTAATGCGACATGACGCGAAGAGAAAAGGACAGAACGATATTATAAACTGAGATAAACAGATAAGCGCGACGCAACGTCGCGTCGGGTGTTTATAAATTCTGGCCATACTAATAATTTAATTTGACTCAACACGCGTCATGTCTCATGTCACGTCGGCTAACGTGGTGTATTAAAAATGTGTTTCTCATACAATTTAGCAATGTCACCAGGCTTTTGGGGACGACTCCTTCTGGCGTCATAGCGGGGAGCTGGATGGTTTGATAGTACTATTATTTCCTAAACCATTCATCCGATTGCAATGAATACAAGTTAAGTGCCTTTTTAAATTAAATAGCAATTATCTCCCATTGTACAAATCAATCACCTAATCAGGCATTATAAGCCAAATATTAAAAAGAACATAGGTAAAAATTGAAATTGAATTGGTTCCTTAAATATGTATTGTCGACTTTTCAAGGATGGGATATGAGTTTTGTTGCTGCCCACCCTGCCCCTCCTTTCCTACGCCCATGACCAATGGTGACATATAGACATACAATAAAATTAATATATGACTATAAATAAATACATATCGGATTATAATCCAGCGGTACACCAGCGAGGAGCCTGTATGCTGTAGTATATATTAATTAGGAGGCCCCAGAGTTTGTATGAATCTATACAATTAATAAAATTGAAGTGTTTGTTTGTCATGCCAATAAACCACCTTTTTACTAAATGCATATGAAAGTATAAACGATACCTATAACAAAAAAAATTGGTTGCCTGTAAAGTCGGTATACGGGCGAAAGTTTTACGTGACAACGACTTTATGTCTGTCTCTCTCGCTCTTAGGCGGGCTAACCATGCCCGAGTGGAAGGGACGCGTGCCTCTCACTCGCTCTCATTGTGAGCGCATAACGTGAGCGGAGCGTAACGCAGTTTCTTGAAGTGTCACCCGGCAAACCAATTTATAAGACGTTGTCACGTCAAAAACCATTTTATTTTTTATTTTGTCTGTCTGTTTGTTCCGAGTAATTTCTGAAACGGTTCAACTAATTTTGACGTGACTTTCACTAGCACACAGCTGATGTTAAAAGGAGTAACACGAGTAGCGTAGACTACTTTTATTTTGGAAAAAGAATTAGGGTACCGCGCAAATTTAAATAAACTAATCATGGTGAATCAATGCCGGTGCTTAAATGGCTTACGCTGAGTAAACCATGAGAGATATATGAAATTAACTTAATAAATTATTGTAGATTAAAAAGACCTTTAAAAAAGTCAGTGAGAACACATTGGCCGGGAGACGGCTCCACAGTTTCATAGTACAGCAAAGATAGGACATAAAGGATCTATATGAATAAATCTGTAGTTCTGTCTGTAAATTATTTTTCCAAATTTCCAGATAGGCACTGTAGCGACATCTCTCGCCACAACTGAGGCATCAACGCATCGACACAACTACGTAGCGACACAACTACGTAGCGACACATAGCGACATCTATCGAGCCACACAGGACGCATCCCACTATCCTACATTGCGCTATAGAAATTAACTCTATCGTTGAGTATATATACAAGAACCCGACTACAACGGTCGGGGCAGCTGCCCGCCAGACATAGCACCCGTCTGGCCGGAGGATTCTCCCTTTTCTATGGCGGATGAAGGACTTTACTCTCTGTTCCTCACAGCTCCGCTAAAGCACACTACATGAACGGTACTGATCATGAATATGCCATTGTAATTTTCTTTATCTGTCTGTCTGTTTCTGTGTCCGGATTTAACCCAAAAACTTATTGACCGACTCTTATGAAATGTTGTAGACGGGATGCTTATGTCGTTCCTCAATTGATAGTCTATACGAATTGTAAATAATATGAGCAAAAATAAAAATACGGAATGTAAATAACTAATGCGTAATAAGAAACGCGTGAGAAGCCGCGGGCACCCCGTTGTTTTATATATGGCTAATCCAGCCCAGTAATAATTACATGAATCTCTAATTATAATCGTCTATGAATATTTCGTTCAAAAGTAGAATATAAAAACCAATTATTTTTTATAAATTCCTGAACAGATCATGGATTTGTAGCGTGACTACTATTTTGATGTCATACGTAACCTGTCTTCTGCTAAGATATGAAGTTCATATGATACATTTTACACCATTAGAGGTAATATTCCAGTTATTATGACTTCACAACTGTAGTCTATTGCATTATAATTAATAAAATTGAAGTGTCTGTTTGTAATGTCAAAATAACAACTTTCGGGTAATCTCCGAAACGGTTGGACCGATTTTGACTGGACATTCATTAGTAGATAGCTGAATTTATAGGGAGTAACTTAGGCTACTTTTATTTTAGAGAAATAATTAGGGTTCCGCACAAATAGAAAAAACTGGTCATAGTGAATCGATTCGGGCGCTTAAATGGCTTATGCTGAGTAAACCATAAGAGAAATTACAAATTAATGTACTACATAATTATAGGCATTAAAATAGCTACAAAAAGTCCGGGAGAACATAAATCTATCTTCTAAGGAACACCCACAATAGGCATTTTTGTCTTTAAAATAGCCGGCAGCGGGGGAGCAAGATTCGCGCGGGCATTCTTTAGTTCACGTGAGCGAAGCCACGGGCAAACCTAGTTACGCAATAAGCTCATGTAACAAAAAAAAAAAAACAATCTATTTTTGAAACAGATTATATAGTAGGTAAATATTTATTGGACAATCGTAAATACCTATGTTTTTTTTAAATAATATAGGTATACATTGTTGCTTAGGTTATTTAACATATAAAGATAGTAACATGTTATTTTTAACTAGGGTCACCACCCGTGCTCTATCTCATTGTCGAAAATATCAAAATATGTTATATAATTTTTTTTTCAACACACTTGCTCATAAAGTGGCTCTAATATCACCGCAATTAGGCACATAATGACACCTGTAATCAAACTGTGACTTTTTCATTGCTATTATCCAAAAGTGAGTTATAGAGTTTTTTTTATTTTATTGGTCGAGTTGCTTTGTTCTTAAAAAAGTTTCGATACAAAGAAGATAATGATCAATAGAACAAATAAATTAATGTACCTATTGCTTGCTCATTTCATACAACTTCGTATTTAAATAGATAATTTCAACTTGTACGTGTTTAATAAATAAAACTTTCACTCAAATATAACTTTTGTTTTCTCTGTGATAAAGAAAACTTTAAATTCCTCATTTTATACGTGGCTAAAACGCTATCTGCGGAAAGCAAAAAAAAAAACCTCATTCCTTTAGTCTATGGCCGATCGCCATTGTTAGATGCGCGCGCAAACTGATTAATTTTTCTCGCCATAGCGAAAAAAAATTCACAACTCGTTGTCACTGTTGAAATTTTAGTTATTTATTAATTAAATTGTCTACAAGTACTAGTTATGAAGAAAATGATTTATGTTGTACACCGCTCGATATAAGATGTGAAGCCCTTAACGTTATGCAAAGTTTACTACCTGAAAACTCCAAGGAAAAATGATTTTTTATTATTATTTTCTTCACAAGTGTGTTGAAAAACGTCGTATGATACACGTGTGTATTGGTGATTACCGTCCTCGGCTCTCTTAAGACCCTCACCTAACGGCTCGGGTCTCAATGGCGCCTCAGCGGTAATCACCAACATTACACACTTGTACCATAATGTACTATTCCATAGTCTTTTAAAATATTGTATCTTGTTGAGTAGTATACTACTCTTAAGTTTTCGCTGATATCCGGTCTGCGCATATTTTGATTAATTGATAAGATTTTAAGCAATCATGAAACGGCAAATTTACGCTATAATGGCAGTAGTGATGTTCAATAAAAAGAACTAGGTTCCAAGTCAGGATGAAATAGAAAATGTTTTTCACAGAATTTTGTTCGGTTATGTGGTGTATTTTATTTTAATTCATAAACTTATGATATTTGGTCGTATATTATGTAATTTTGGTGGCATTTTACTTGATGTAGTTTGTTTATTGTGCACAAGTGAAGTGCATGCGGCGACATATCTTATATTCTATTCGGTAAAAAAATTCATTCATTTTATTTTACCTTGCCAACAAAAGAAGAGACGATTGTTTTTCATTCAAAATTATTGCGTCGAATGACAAGTTGAAACAATGCAAGACAACTTTTAACAAAATAATTTTGAAGAGTTCTATATCTTCGAAGTTGAAGGTCCAATACCAATTAAATTAAAATAGGACCACCCTTGAGGTATCCCCTATCCAACAAAAAAATAATCATACAAATCGGTTTACAAACAAAGAAGTTATGACTGAACATTCATTAAAAAAAAAATTACATTCGAATTGAGTAACCTCTCGTCTTATGTTGGAGTCGGTAAACAAGCATGATCTCGGTGACGCAGTTTTTTTAAAGTATTGACTATACTGTTAGCCTGAGGGGCCCTAAAACTACAGCCACTGATGGCTTTTACAGCTTACCGTGGCCGCGTGGCCGGTGACATGACTTTAGTGACATGTAGCTTGGAGGCAACGACGGCTTTTGTAACTTTAAGCTTATCTGTCGTAATATTTATTTCTTTATATAATGTCTATTTCTTTAATTTGATTGGTAAGAAGTAAATCATTTTATGCATCGTTAGTTTTGTCCCCTTCTCGAATAAAAAATCTCTGGCCGCAAACATAGAAAGTGTTCGAATTTTTTTAAATCCGCGAATACTGAAACAGCGAATGACCAAACCGAGAATAAGGAGCTTTCATTGTATTGACTAATCTTGTTCCTCATAGATACTTTTGTCTTTGTATATACATATGTTAGAAGATGATCAGATTGTAATATATATTATAAATGAGTTTTATTTTTCAGTTTTTTTCTCAACTGATAAAGTTAGATCTGAGTCTTTCAGGATCTTAGTATTTTATTTAATATCTTTATGGAGCCGATTCACCAAGCTTATACATACGCCTAAGGCCTTTGTAAAAATATTTACTTAGGACTTTTTTTATTATTTCTCCTAGTAAATACATTATTAGATTATTATTGATTACTTATGTCTTCCCAAAAATGACATTTTTAGTCCCATTTAAAATAACGATGATGTAGGACATATTTTGAATAAAGAAATCAATACGGATGGGGTTGTTGTCCATGAACAAATACTTGCAGGCGAGATCTTGCTTATCACTTGCGATAACAACTTGTGCTATAAATATTTCATGTAGTGTGAACAGAATAATAAGAAATTATTCAAGGAATTACTGTAAGTACTTGCTAGTGTAAACCTTGCTTAACTTTTAATATTTTCCTCTTGTAGGATGTTCAAGTATTAGTACGTAAACATGTTTAGGGAGACGGGGTTTCGTTACAAAATTATTAACATGTTTTCAAAGCAATATTTATAATTTAAATTAATAATACTATTTTTCTTATTATGGTATAAGTACCGAATTTCTTGTTACTAAACATAAATCCAGAAAACTCTAAACTAAACTACTAATTATAGAGTTTTCATCATTATGCCGACGAGTTTTCATGAATTCCCGTCGTACTAGGACGACTTAAAACAAAATAAAAACAACTCCATTTATTTCACAATTTTCTTATTTTTGGCTACACATGTGCGGGGAGGGTCTAAAATCATTGAAAGATTGCTTGCGTAATACTTCAACGCCCTCTTAAAACATTTACTGTCAATATTCGGTTTAAAATCTAATGCTGTAACAAAGCGACGATCGTACTGTTAATATGTATTGGCGTTGTTGGGACAGAGAGCGTGGGCAACGGCGGCGTGGGATACAACCGGCAGGGTGGCGCACCCGGTGACCCCAGCATGCTCAGCAGCAGATACGATACCAGCGAGCCGGACAACAGTCCACCGTTATATGACAAGGTCATCACGTTTCCTGCAATCATTCCATGTTATTAATATAAAAAATAAACTAAAAATATCTGTACTATACTATGTTCATCAAAAGAAGTCCTGCATGAATTATAGCACGTTACAAACAATAGGGTATTTATTATCTTCTTTTTTTTAATCGTTATAAGTAGGTTTAGCATTGTGGCCGCAATCACACCTGATCTTAAGTGACGATGTGACCCAAGATTGTAGCACGCTAAGCCTAGTGGAAGGCTAGTAAGCGCAGTTGCTAGAACACATCTTTAGGTACTTGGTGACAGATATCCAACTTGAGGGTGGTAGCTAGCCAGACGGGTATTAGAAAAAGCCCTACCACTGTACTATGGTTTCACCGCGATGTTTTCATTTACTGAAAGCTCAGGCTCATTGCAGGAATACGAACTGCGTCAATTAACGCGGAGTTCGTACACGCTACCGACTAAGCCATCATTGATTGCAAACCCATATTTGAAATAATCGCGTTTTGAAAGTTTGAAAATTCATTGATACTTATTTAAAGGTTCACGCGATTATCTCAAAGGGGCCATCCATAAATTACGTCACACGTTTAGGGGCGGGTGGGGGTCGACGAAGTGTGACATTGTGTGACAAGGGGGGGAGGGGGTTCCAAATTTTATGACATCACATTTTTAAAAAATATAATATTTTATATCTAAGTACATTAGAACTTCTTTAAGTCAAAAACCTCCCAAACTCGAAAGAATGTGTTCCCTTCCATTCAAGCCCCACAACCTCCGTTGCACTAAATCTCAACCCTGTAGTTAAAATAATCAGAGAAAAAATTAAATTGGACTTCTGAATGCGAACATAGCAATGTTTTATTTAACAATGTTTACAAGTCGATTATTTGAAACTTATTACCTTTATAGTTCGAAGAAAAATAAGTTATGTTAGTTATGGATTAAGTTTTTATCTTTCATTAAAGTGATTTTTTTATGTTTTGTTAATTTTTATACCTTTGTTTGATTTGATGTCGATTTTATTGAAAAATAATTTAAATGGAAATTAAAATAATTTCTGAACACTGCTGGTTTCATTTCATAAATTTCTAATTATAAAATTGCAAAATATGTGACATCACACCAGGTGGGGGGGGTCTCTCACAAATGTGACCAGCTGTGACAAAGACGGGGGAGCGGTCAAAAAATCATGAAATTCGTGTGACGTAATTTATGGATGGCCCTAATCATGGTTTTTGAAAAACACCCTATTATTTGTGACGTGCGATATATCAAATGTTTATTTTAGAGATGTAGCATAAAGTTGATTTTAACTTTATCGATTATTTTTTAGAGATAAAATATTAAATGATCTATAATATTTGATAGGTACTTGGAATATCATGTAAAAAAGCGCCTACAATAAAATTATCGTAATAGCAAATAGCAATACTTGCTTACCGGCGATTTCTCGATATTCACGTCCGATGCGGGCTGGCGCCAACATCATTGTCACAGAACTGAACAGGCCATTCGTAAAGCCCAAAACTATGCAGAACATTATTGGATACATCTGAAATACCAGGTTATATTACTATGGCAATTCCATTTTTTCCATAATGCAAAAAAAAGGTATGCCTTAAATCGTACGTAAAAAGGAACAATATTTAAATAGGTACTCGCACATCAGAAAAATATTTTTTTTTAGTAGTACCAGCTGTATTCCAGCTGTGTTTCCGACCTCGCTGTGTAGTGGTAGTAAGCCTTACTATTGAGCCGTGAGGTCGTCGGTTCGATCCCCGCGTATGACTGACATTTGTGTGATGAGAATAATTAATTGTCAGTTGTATATCTGGGTGATATATATCAGCTGTTTAGCTACTATAGTATAAGCTTTGCTTAGTTTAGAATTAAATGACCGTGTGCGAAATTGTGTTAACTTGCTTCAAATCGTTTTCATAACAATTAAGCAATGCTCTAAACTTTCTATTAAACTAATGATGTAAAAATTATGAAATTAAAATCAATATTTTGAATACAGTTTATTTTTTGTGTATTCGTAATGGCTTTTTAAATATGAAAGGAATTCAACTAAAATAGTTCGAAATTCCAAATTCATTACAAATTACAACATAATTTTGTCACTTAAACGTGGACTATAAATTCGATCTTTTGAGTTTTAGCGTCTGGTGACAATTTCACCTGATGTTATGTGACGCTGCGGCCCAAGATGGTAACACGTTAAGCCTAATGAGGGAAATTGCTCTAAAGTGCAGCTGTCGGAACACACCTGTTGGTGCTTAGCGACAGAATTTCAACTTGAGGATGGTAACTAACCAAGTATACTACCGCGTTATGGTTTCAACCCGATCGATTTTCGTGGCGGTTCATCTCAGTGACTGGGACGTTTTCCGAACCGATAGTAGTATGTTGATATTCATAAATGCCTTCTTAGAGCCTAAATTGTTTTTTTAAAGGAAAACTTCTATAGGAAGTTATAGTTTTAAGTTTTCACTTCTGTCGGGAGTCCTCATGACTGCTTTGTTTTTTAATTTAGATCCCGATGTTTTCGTACACATCGTACACATGATCGATGCGTTTTCAACTTTAATATTATTAATTTAAAAATGGTTTTACTATAATATGTGTATAAATTAGCAATTAAACTAACATCGCCAACGATGTGTGGGGAATGCCTCGGCGCGGCGCATAGCAACACCAGCGGAACGAGCAGCAGTCGCAAACCGCTTGCCATCAACAGCTGGCTGCGGCTCCATTCGTAAGGCCACGAAGCCATGATCTGCGCTTAGCGTATAACTTGTCCAATATCGGAATACAAGCACATAGTAACGCTTATACTATACGCGAGTTTTCCGAAATTCGACGTGTTATTTATATATTATAAATAATTCTTCTACATCTGCAACAACTCACGTCTCTTTTCTAGTGAAAAATATTGTTGTAACTAATTATTATATATCTAAGGGCCATCCATTAATTACGGCAGGTGTTTTCGACGATTTCTAAAAGTAATATTGAATATTCTTATAGCCTATCAATTGACGAATATCATAAGCATTCCGAGTACAAAATTTCATAAGAATCGGTCAAGCCGTTTTTGAGTTAAATCCAGACGTACAGACATACAGAATTTTTTTTTAGGGACATTGGGATCTTTAATTTCATATAAAAATCAGTCTTTTGGTACGAATAATGGATTCACAAGTACACTGCTGGAGACAAAAAAAAATTAAAACTTATTTTAACTAAACTGGCAACATTACACATATGTTCGCACATATTTATAGTGTTGTTCTGAGGGCTCCATCTGCTTTTATCTCAAACCTCTGACTTTAATACTATTGCTACACTAATAGCTACATAACAGTCTGGGTCGCGACCATCATGCACGTGGTGATGATCCCGTAACGGTGACCCTCTTTTAATCTCTCTCGTTTCGATGTCAGCCAGTGTATGCACAGTTGCTGAGAGGATTGCACGCCGGCCGCGGCATGACATCAAGGACCGAACGGTGGTTACCGTTGTTTTTGGATTTTACTGTGCTTAGCTTCAAACTGTCAATTTGCAGTACTACTAAAAAACATTGTTGCTACTGAAATTTTAATAAGTAACTAAATCGCAGAAAGCAAAATTGAAAATCTAACTTTTCCAATCAAGTCGGAGCAGTTGTAAGCTGACATCAATATTATTGGCATCCAGGTGCCGAAGCGGCAGGATCGTATTTCCGAAGTTATCCCCGGGTACAAGCTCAGCGTCGTAAAATATAAGAGGCCGATGGAAACCATGTATGGATAAATTGCTCGAGCGACTGCCCATCTAGCCAGTGCACCATCTGTAAGTAATATACAGGGTTATTGATAATTCGACAAATTCCCGTTAGGAGGTGATAGGGGTGACTATTTGCGATAATTTTAACTCCCTTATGCATTATGTAAAAGTGAACCATTTTTTAATTATCATGTTTTTTAGCTTTTTTCAAAGTAAGTCGATTACCATTTTGGGTAACGTTGCCAGGGTAATGAAAATAAATTCCGCTGTTTTCTTAGTTATTATAATGTATATACTGTAATGTATGGCCATAGATAAGATAGTTATACATATTTGTTTTTCATATCCTATCTATAATAGTTCTGATGTAAAACAATTGAAATCTTCCAGGGTTCTCTATAGATTTTTTGAAACCATTTGGCATTTTAAGATAATTGTAGTATATTCTTAATAAACACTATGAAAAGTAAAGAAGTTTCACTTCTAGTGCGCGTAAAGGATAAAATTTTTTTATTATATAACCTGTATAAAAAATAGAAATAAATTATGAAACAATAGTGTTACTTTTAAGTGCCTTCCATGTAGTAACAGGTCTTTCAGGTGTAGCATCAACCACGTCCTCGACTGTGTATGAGGGTCTATGGTTACTCAATGTAGTAGGTGAAGAGGACGGTTGTTCTGTTTCTGGAATGGTTGCCGGTATTGACGTGGTGGGTGAATAAACAGGGTTTGAGAAACTAAATGTGTTTTGTTCCCTTTCTTCTGGAACTGAAATGTAATATTTCAATTTATATGAATATCTTTCTATAATTACGTTTTAAATATTTTTAGTACTTGCTCTTTGAAAATATATGAACACATCACTAATCAGGCACTTTTATATGCTATTACATTAAAAAAAATCGACAAAATAAAGAAAATGAAGTCATCAAAAAAAGATTATGATGAAATAGGACGCCTCGTGGTGCATTGGTATGCTATTGAGCGAGAGATCGCGTGCTTTGATTGACTTTTGTTTGATCCGAATAATTGACAATTATTTGTATAGCTGTATGGTATATCAGCTGTTTAGTTATCATAATACAAGCTTTGGTTAGTTTAATATTAAATGGTCCTAGTGAAATTGTGTCCCATAATATTATACTGTAATATTCAATTAATTTTACATGTTAATCACTGTTTACGTAGAAAATAAGCATATATTTTAAAGTTTTATCAGATGTTAATTTAAATATTTCACCTGGTTCAGCTGCAGTCAATGGTGGGCTTTGTATTTTTAATACCCCGTAGCCGGCATTGGTAGTTTCATTGTCCATCTGCAATATTGAAAAATTATATTTTTGACTTTCGTCTCTTAGTTTCCGATATTATACGAGTGTTAAATTGATTAAATGCACTGTATTTCTTTTACTGTGGCAGTCATAAGTTCCAGTACAAAAAGTTATCTGACTAAACGGCATCAACTGGATAGTACATATGTAATATAGGTGTGCCTCACGGTTTCACTCCTGTCAAATTTATCTGACTAAATGTCCACCGCGCCATCGTGCCGCTCCGCTAACGCACCCGTTTATCATATCCTTGTTTTCGTTTTCTGGTCATGCCTACAGCTGTCTAGATTGCTTGATGTTTGTGGTTATTGCTCCGCTTCCTAGAGTCGTAACGTGGAGTTATAAATAAATCCTCAGATAATAAGCGATACAATGTAATAAGAGATGGTTATAGTTCCAGAGATTAGCACGTTCAAACAATCTCTGAGGCTTTATAATATTAATATGGATAATATTATGTTTGCTTATTACAGTATTTTGCTTTAATGAAACAACGAGAAAGGTACCTGGGTAAAACTTACGAAACCTTAAAATATAACTATTGGTTTTTAATTACTGACATGTCCAACCAACGCGGCGTCGTCGTTCGGTGTTAAATGTAATTGTACACGACGTTTCAGTTTCGTTTCTCGCATAAGCTTGAGATAGTACGTTACAAACGGTTGACGCATCATCAAATGGTGAAGCAGCGAGTGTATGAGAAGAATCGTGATCGAGAACATGAAAAACACTAATGTACTGCGTTGCGGTTGCGGGAAAGCGTACTTGGTGATGATGCGATCTGCGCAAACCCAAAATCCTGCTGCACCTAGAAAGTAGATATTATTTTTGTTATATTCTGCCTCTTACTGTAAAGTGTTCGAAATATCAAGAAACAAATTTAAAACAAGTTAAAGACCGACAATATACGGGTTTAATATAATTTTTTTATAAATGTGACCTTAACGCAAATAAAACAAAGTAACATTTTGTAAATATGGACCTGGATAATTTTTGGTAGTGGTACCTATAATCTAAGAATAGTTTTCTCTGTCTTTATAAATGGATTAATTTTATTATTAAACTCACTTTCTCCAGCCATCACGGCTTGTGTATATTTTGCCGGAAGGCAACCAGTAAAACCGTAATAAGAAGCCTGCTGTACTGTGCAGCCAAACGCGATGAGACCTATTGCTACCAAGTTAATAATGTAGGAAATTTGTGGTGAAAATCCTTTATATCCGACATTGCATATTGTTACAATCACCATAGTGCAGAGCGTGAAGAGAATTCCTGAAATTTACAAATAATTTTTATATTCCCAAATATTTAGATGAACAAAATTATCAAACATATTTTCAGAGCATAATATAATTATATTTTAAAGTAAAGATGTAATAAACCAGATTATAAAAATGACCTGTAGATTAAAGTATTTTTGACGAAATTTATATATTTTATAAATAAAATAAATTTAATTTTAAATAATAATTAATTATAATGCATAAAACTTTGGATAGAGTATCTACATTCATAAGTAATAATGACAGGAGTGTAAAGTATGGAGCCAAAAGATTGAGACTGAACTTCCGATAAAATGTCCGATAAATGTCCACTTTCAAAATCCATAATGAAAAAATTGGACATTGCTGTTTTTGTTTTTATAGGTCTCAAGTATAAAGGCAAGTTTATACAATATTTGTCCGACGGGTCGCCAACGCGATGTGTGGTATCGTGATGTGCTCTGAAGTGATGTTAGGTTTCATACCTTGTATGTGTCGTGTTGTGCAGTGTGACCGTTTTTAGTACTTTCAGTACTAAATTGGTATAATTAAGAGTTTGTGAAATTTATTCAGTTTCATTTTAGTATAAAACCCAATTTTGGTATTTTTTGGTACAATTTAACGCTTAACAAATCATGACACATTGTACATTAGTCTTTTTAAAGATTACTATCCGGCAACAGTATAGACTACATTTTAAAGAGCCACTATTTTCAGAATTAATATTTATTGGCCCACAAATAGATAAATGTTATAGATAATTTTCCGAACATAGATGATACTACCAGATAATCTATGGAAGAAGAATATCGTCAGACGTCAAATGAAGTTCGATCAAGAAGTACAAAACCTTTTGTGTGGTGGTAGTAATCCAGATAATAATGTTGACCAGTTTTTAGCCAACAGCAGTTTCGGGCAATGTTGAGCAATATTGTTGATACGAAAAAGGATCCAAAGTATAAAAACAAAATGTATTCCCTGCTGAAGTGACGAAACAAGTCTTATAGTATAGCATATAGTACTTTAAACGTTATCTCGAAAAATAACTTAAAATAATGACCCTAACATGTTAGTTGATTTTTAATAGAATTATATTTTTCATTTAGTATATTTTAGTACTGGCCAGACATTTTGTTAGTATATTACACAATTTTGGAACGGTCACACTGGTGTTGTGACTTGTAACGAACTCTGATGCTATTTTTAATTTGTCAAGTCGTAGCTCTCGGGGAGTTTAAACGTTCGTAATGTTTACCAGGAATCACCTGATTCTGATTTACATTCTAATTAGTATCATATTTTTTTATGCTATCGTATAATTTCGATCAGGTCGTCTATAGTAAATATCAAACGATTTTTTATTAAAACAAGAAATACGTATTGCTCTTGCGCATTACAACACAACATTGGCGCGCCGTGCGTGTACACTTGTCTGACAAGACGTTAGGCGGCCCTTTACCCTAACCTCCGACCTCCATCGTTCTGACGCAGACCGGATCACTGCTGATGCATCACATCAGATGCCATCAAATCTCACCATATAACACGTATGAAACTGATACCGTTCTGACGCGTCACGGAACGACACGTCAGACAAATATAAATCCACTTTATGTTGGCGCTGACGATTTCTGGAACTAAACCCGTCGCTGGGAAATGTCAATTTAACAGTAAGGAGTTCTGAGTTAAGTTAACTTATGTTGTGGTATTATTGCAAAATTATTGTTTTGGATGTCGTCACTGCGCCTGCAAAACCCGACAAAATTAGTACAACACTTTTTCTCATTTAAATATGTACGTTGATATGAATGTAAACTCGTTTATTTCATTGATACTGAGAAGTTTGATATTTTTATTAATCAGTTTTTAAAGGTTTCCCTTTTTTCGTATTGACTAAAGGTAAGAAGGCCCTAAGGACCCTGGAGCCATAGAGACGCTGGCAGCTTCACCGCGCTTGGAGTTTTTACAGGCGCAGTGGCGTTATGTATAAAGCATTAAGCTAACGCATAATATTTCTTAACAATGAGTATTAATTTATAATATATGATGTAGTTTGGAGGTGACACAAAGGCCAATTAAAAAAGGTTGAACGCCTACAAGATTCACACTTCTAAGTACCTAATAACATAATATATTCCTCAAATAGCCATTTGGTCGCAAATAAATAGCAAACTACACTGCCAAATTGCTATTGCAAATGGGTATTAAAGTGACACTAAAAGTTGAATAGCAATATTTACAACCAAATTGCAATCAGATTGGAGGTAGGGATTACCGCTCATTTTCTTCGTAAATTGCTCGATAACGTACCTCTCCTAAACATGAGCTTTAGAAATGGGAATGTAATGTAGAACTTAGAATTAGTAGTTACGTTAAGAAACGTACCAAATGTGATTCTAGTAGTATAATGAAAGAAATAAATGAGCAGGTTATTCATCACCACTGCTATACAAGCTGAAGTTATATAAACTGTTGTTATGTCGTATATAATTGTTGAATCGGGATAAGCGGTTTTAAAGAAATCCACGGCCATGATGAAACTGAAACAAAATGTATGTTATTTTTTTTTTTGTTATTAGGATCAAATTCATAAATTGAGTAAGATGAAAGAAAATATCGCGAAGAAACTTGAATGCTGGAGAAATGCTCTCAGTAAGTAAAAGATAAAACTATCTTTGTCCCGTAGTAAGATTTCCAGACTGGTATTTAAATATCGAAATAGGGTAGAATAAAACTTATGTAAACATGATATAAATAAAATATAATAAATTTTATTTCTAACTATCATATCCTTGCAGAATACAAACATAAAAATAATTTTGTAACTAACGAAAAATAATATTTCTTTTTATTATATCAAAAACAAATTATATCTACATATTTTATTCACCTGTTGAATGGAAGTAGAAATGCTCCGCCGGCTATGAATAAAGTTAAATAGACAAATTGACATTGGTCTTGGGGTGGAGGATCGGATTCCTCCACCCTCGAAAAAGGTTCACCACGGGCTGCACGAATGTCATCTATGCGGGCGTAGCCACGGCCGAGTGTTTCGTTCATTTTGTTGTTCTGACTTATGTCATTTTATAACCAACATGCACTACTATTTCACTTCATATCAAATGCATTCCTACTAATTTCATTGTATTTCATTAATAAAATATTTGTAACACGTAACCCAAATTTAGCGTCAGTCATGGTTCACAAATTTTCGTGGAGTGTGATATTCATGTATACATTTGCGCAAATACACTTTTCACCAAACACTATTATACATTCGTCAAGAAGTTTTTTAGTTAACATTAATCACAGCTAAATTTATTTCACTTTTTACTGGGTTTGATCCTTTCTGATTGAAGATATTTTACGTTTCATAAATCAATATATCATATTGCTCAACAAAAATAATTATCGCCTCTATAGCTTGACAGGAACACTAAGGAAAATCTGATACTACGCATGCGCGTCCTTCATTGATTATCACAACGGGGTCAGGACCTTTCAAAAAATTTATTAATAATATTTGTTTGAGTACAGTTGTTTTAATTTCTAAATTTGTAATAAAGAAGTTTGTTTCTCGAATTATTATACATATATTATTCTTATTAAGTACCCTTCAAAGAGTTCTTTACATACCCCTTTTTAACCGACTACAACAAAAGACGGGAAGTTACTCGATTCGAACGTATATTTTTTAATTTTATCACTTTGAATTAATAGCTGATCTTTAAAAATAGTTATCAAATTTTTTGTTTAACATTTAAGCCCGCATGTTATCAAGAAAGGAAAGAAATCCGGTTAAAATATTTATTACAACTCTTAATCAGATACAATGTACGAGTTTATAAACTTTATCTGCTTATTAGCTTATAAACCAGTTGTTTTTATTTTGTATTTAAAATTCTAATAATAAATAAACTAACAAGAACAGAATAAGATTTTAGAACATAACATAATCTCAATATGTTAATACGGTAATGTCCTTGATGTTTTTGTTGTAGTGCTTCGATTCATTTGGAGTGATTTAGTTTATAACAAAGATCTTATATTCTTGGTATAAAAACTATCCTAAAAGGCTTTGCAGAGAGGGAAAGGCCGTCAACTGGTTCTATAGACGGCAGGGGCTCATTATCCGGGACTCTCAGATGAAATTTTTGAAGAAGATGTGTCAGAAACATGAAGAGCTCCGACCGGGCCAAACCTTCGCCGATACAGCGCCTCTTGCCTAGAAGGACAAAAGAAAAAAAATCTATGATAAAGTTATACAATGTACAATTTTGTGTATGTATTTATGACATACCCTAAAGCCTAAAAGAGAGAGAGAGGCCATATTAATGTGAGTTTAAGGGTTATGAGGTTCAGGTTACAGGCAATCGGCTATCGGACTTGCAAGCCAGCTGCATATTTGACACAACTGCATCAAAACCACCAACCGACTGCGCATCAGCTATGTTGTTACTAATTATTAAATTCAAATTAGATTACAAATTAAAGGTTCCTTGGGCTCGAACATGTGGATAGTGAATCATAATTCCAGTACCTACTGAAATCATGCAGCCACCGCGTATCAAAATAAATTTATATTCAATAGTAAATATTCGTTTTAAAAAGGAGTTTTTACGATACTCTTGTTTAACAAATCAGCAGGGATAAGCAGGCACTTACCAGCTCCAAAAGGCAATAACCAATCATCTTGAATCAAGTATTCTCCGCTATTGAGGAAGCGTTCTGGCTTAAATGTATGTGGATCAGCCCAATGATCACCATTGTGAAGATCATACAAAGCGAGTAAAATGAATGTGCCCTAAAATAAAATTCAGCTAAATATAAAACAATAATATTATAATCAACAATGTATATGTACTATAAACATATAGATCACTGAATAATATATTAACAAAAATAAATAGTCATATGTAAGTATTTAAATATATCAGAGCTCTTAAAATTTACGATTTAGCAAATAACGATAAAGATATAATAAATATTATTGTAGCAATTCTGTGTTACCTTAGGTATAACGTAGTCTCCAAGTCGTGCAGCTTCCTTGGCCATGTGTGGGATCCCCATAGGTGCTACGCTTGATATACGCAATGTTTCCTGCAATACCGCTTCTGTGTAGACCATCCTTTGAAGGAATAAGTTGTTAATTTGACATTACCCATTATTAAATAAGGACATAATAACATTAGTACCTAAGATTCTACATTCGTATTTGTTATATGAACTTATGCAAGTTATCAAGTTGGGGGTTAAACATGCTGCTACCTAATTGGTATTGATTTTTTTAAATACAAATACATTATTTATACAATTAACCTAATCGACATTAATACTCTTGATTCAATGGTGTAATGTGGAGCGGCTGCAAACAATGTTGCGGTTAATATTGATAGAAATTTTTTTTGCTTCGCCACAAACTATATTACGCCTACGTTTTTATACTGAAGAAGACTACAATATTACTATCTACATACTGCCCATCAATAATTTAATAAATTAATACTGACTCATTAACTCCTCTGGTTAAAGGTCATAATATAAAGTGCTCATTTAATCATTAAGGCAGTCTCCGATATTTTGGTGATTTCAAATATGGGGAATTATATTCTTCCGTATATTCCCGTTAGATGAGTTTCTACAAGAAGAGTTTCAAAGCAGCCTTTTGCCTTTATTGTCAGTTACCTAGTTATTTGAAATGTTTCACAATATCGACCCATAGTAGGTAGGTACAGCTAAACAAGTGTTTTCTTTAGCTCTTCCTTATGGTATCAAATTAAAAAAAAAATGCAGTCTAAGCTACATGAAAACGTAATCAACAAATTAAGGTCATTTAATTAAGTTAGCCTATTTTTTTTTGTTTACTATTTTACCAGAACACAAAAAGTTTCCGGTTTTTACATGGACACTTTTTAAAAACCCCGCTCGCACGCTCCCCAGACGTTTTTCAAACTGGAACAACGCGGAAACCCGGACAGATGGAAAAAGAGGGTCAATAATTACAAATTCTATTTACTATACCTTGTTCTATCTTTAAGTACTGGGGATCGGTTTTTACCGATTACTCTGTCGATTTCCTCGTGTAACTTCCTCTGTATCTCCTCATTACGCACTATGTGGAGAAGCATAAATACCGCTGTGTTTGATACCGTTTCCATACCTGCTTCAAGTAAATCCAAACAAACCACTTGAAGTTCTTCATATGCGACTAAGGGAAGAAGTAAGTTTTTTAAATATGTTTTAAATGTTTAGTATTTATGTTTGCTGATGCTAGAGTAATTACTTAGAATTAGTACCAAAAACATTATATTCAAAGTTTTTTTTAAAATCCTAAAAGTCTTCCAATCAATTATTAAATCATCTACAAATAATAATTGAAGCAATGATGGTTCACTGTGCGGACAATCGAGTCAATCGACGTGAGTTCGAATCCATGCAACGAGGCTGAGCTTTCGGTGAAGGAAAACATCGTGATGAAACCATGGCACGGTGGTAGGGCATTTTCTTATGCCCGCCTGTCTAGCTACCAACTTCAATAGAGAATCTGCCACCAAGCACATAATAGGTGTGTACCTACAGCTGTACTTGATAGCCAGACCACCCACACTAGCGTGCACTACCTTACCTTACCTTATTTTATCACATCGTCACCTAACATCCGGTGAGATTGTGGCCAAACGCTAAACCTTTACGGAATTAAAAAAAAATCATAACTTTACTATAATCGTTGTAAGCGCTGGTTCGATTTTGTTTTACCAACTAGCCGGATTGTTATCCCAGGCGATACGGAATGATGGAATGTAGGAGTAAAAGGACTCATCAAACAACAGCTCTCGCGATCTTTGGAGGCCTCCTCTTGTGGTCACTTCTGTTGTAGCACGCACCATGCACGCTTACTAATCAAGTTTAGCGATAAAAGGCTAAAAATATTTAATTAATAGCGCAGTCATTTTCAGTGTTCGCCGTTGTAATTTTAAAATACGAACTAAAGTCAGTGAAAGGTTAGGGGAGATAGGGATAGACAGATACAAGGAAAAAGGATGGATCATGTATCATTGTGCATATGACTGACATAAATGCATTTTAGCCTAATCAATCGGTTTCCAGTGTTAGTTTTACATACATAGGAACATATTATATTGAGCTAGTTGCTAATTATTAAGGCAAATAAATAAATCCATGATACAAAATACCTATAAAAATATGTTGACAGAAAAAAATATATTTAAAAAAACATTATACGCACCGGCTTGATCTTTGCGTTCTATCATTTCGATTAGAAGGGCGTCGATGACGTCTCTCGGGTTCTCGATATCTATATTTTTTTCGTGTTGTTTGATTGTTTCCTGTTGTAAATAAAAATATTAATTGCTTTGTAACAATGAGCTCAGTAATATAGTTATCACCACGGTCTTGATCTACTTTATATTGAAAACTTCCAGTTTACTTGTTTTTCTTTCCAATTTGTGTTTTAATTTACCTACTTATTTTCAATTTCTCGTTTCCTGTGTAAGTAAAATAATTATTGCTTCATGATAATTACTTGTTAATTCTACCCATCCCGACATTATTTTTCTCGTTATAAGTTATAATTACTCAGAAAATTATTGCAAAATGGCCTTTTTTGTACCGTTATGCAGGTGACACTATATGTTGTATGTATCACTAATGTAGTGTTTAATATTTAAAGATATGCTTCTTTAGTTTGTTTGGAAGTAGAAGCCAAAGACGATCGAGTCTGACCGAGGATAATCAAATAAACAAAGTTGTGGAAGTGGCGTGGATGATGAAAGGTTTAATAAAGGTTATTAAAATTATATATTTTACTAATTTTGCCAATTGGAAATAGTGATGAGTGAATAAATGCAGAATATGATCAACAGTGCCTTTATTTGATTTTTTTTTTCAATTTAGTAATTTCATTCAGTGCCTATAGGTAAGATCCAAGTTCAAATTAAATACCTGCTTATTATAAGAAATTATTTAAACTCACACCAAATGTTTTTATACTGGGTAAATAATACTGAGCTATTCTAGTTTTTTATGACCTAAGTTTTTTATTATTCCACTTAATTTGCAATTTTGCAGGCGTGATTATAAAATGATGGCCATGCGAAGACCACGACTGACCCAATTAAACAATATTTATCATTATTCGCTTATTTAAAATACACAAACAGCGTTTTATTACTACCAAACCAATTTAGTTTCCTTCATAATTATTCGATAACTGTTCTTTTAAGTATTTTCTTTATGTTTTTTACTAAATTTTTTCAAGCAAAGGTAGTATTAAATTTAGTAACTGGACGTAAATTGTTTAATTCTATCCATTTCCGCTAACACGCTACAACAAACAGCAATCAAAAAACTCCTATTTCTTTTTTATCCAAAGATAAATAGAGGTTTTTTTTTTCAAACAGAGAATCCAACTTTGCCAGACAATTCTTTTTAATTTCTAAAGATATTTTAACGCATTTTCACTTTTTATTGAACGCCCCGTCGTATGTCAATAGGATCACAAAGCACTATACGCTGGTATCTGTTACTCTGACGGGATATTAATTGTCATGAACGTAACCAGATACCTACGAGCAGGAGGACAGCTGCCCCGACTAGCAGGGTGATGGTTAGCGCATGGTAACCGTTCAGGTGTGGAACGGACTTGCGGTCAATGTTTTCGCTTCTTCCTATGATGTTAGTTTTTTTATACCACTAAGGTCCCAAACAAGCCCTGCTTGTAAGCGGCTACCGTAGCCTATGGACGCTAGTAATACGCTGTAAGAAAAGAGAAAGAAGTTTCTCTGCGCCCTACGATTTTATCTGCATACCGTTCTACCATCAGGAGTTGTGGAGTCATACTACCAAGTTTAGTAATAAAAAAATCTTAATACATTAATTTTCCTTTGCCTTTTTCCTCTGGTAAAAATCCTGACTATATGGCTATGGTAGATAATAGTCGCGAACAAACTTGAAAAAGCTGACTTAAGCTTCCTAAAAGTTTAATGTATTTTACACACCTTCGCAGCCTACTATCCATTAGATTCTAATGATTATACATTTAATACAATACCGACTTATACACTTTGCCTTTAATACAATACATTTTATCTACTTACTCTCATATCGTAAAATTCGAATTATAAACTTCAAAACCAGTTCATATTGACATACTTTATAAACACAATACCGAAATTTAAAAATAGAATAATATTATAACACTTTTCTTTAACAATGTTATGTTAATCTATACAATTAATAAAATTGAATGTATTTTACACACCTTCGCAGCCTACTATCCATTAGATTCTAATGATTATACATTTAATACAATACCGACTTATACACTTTGCCTTTAATACAATACATTTTATCTACTTACTCTCATATCGTAAAATTCGAATTATAAACTTCAAAACCAGTTCATATTGACATACTTTATAAACACAATACCGAAATTTAAAAATAGAATAATATTATAACACTTTTCTTTAACAATGTTATGTTAATCTATACAATTAATAAAATTGAAGTGTCTGTTTGTAATTTCAAAATAACATATAAACGAAACTTAAACAAAAAAACCCATTTTTAAATTTTTTGTCTCTCTGTCTGTTTGTTCTGGGTAATCTCCGAAACGGGTGGACCGATTTTGACGCGACTTTCACTGGTAGATAGCTGATTTTATAGGGAGTAACTTAGGTTACTTTTATTTTAGAAAAATAATTAGGGTTCCGCACAAATAAAAAACCTGGTTACGGTGAATCAATTCGGGTACTTAAATGGCTTACGCTGAGTAAACCATGAGAGATATACCAAATTAATATGTATACTACATAATTGTAGACATTAAAAAGACCTACAAAAGTCAACGAGAGTATATGTCTATCTTCTAAGGAATACCCAGAATAAGCATTTTTGTCTTTAAAATAGCCGGGAGCGGGGAAGCAAAATTATCGAAGGCATTCTGTAGTCCACGTGAGCGTAGCTGCGGGCACAGCTAGTATTATAATACAATTTTTTTACCAATGCGAAAAAGAGCTTTATAATGCATAACAAAAAAGTTTTGATTCCATTTTTTACTTATTTTTGGCAGCACTAGCTATAACACATGCGCGCGTTGGTGTGATGGGTTTTGGCCCGATTCATACGTTTTGTTGTACTGAATATCGTGGACTTTTTTTAAAATTCTTGATTAAAAATGTCTGTGAAGAAAATTTTACTCCGCCCGATATTTTAGATGCGGCTACGGAAATGACTCACAATGTGAATATTACCCGCAAATTCGAGAAAATTGTATGATAAATGTTTTCATGACGAAAAACGTGCTATTGGCCTATTTTCTGGAATATTCTTCATTAGTGGTTTGTATACTTAATATTCAAGAGTACATTAAGCATTACATATAAAGATGTCGATATATCCAAATATTCAAAATTAATTGCGTTTTCACCTGAACAAAAAGATTCATAAATGAAGCTCCTGGACGCAAATATTTTACTTGAATAATTATTATAACCAATAAACTATTTCTTACTCTTTTTACTTTGATCTTTTATTTAGTAGGTTCAATCCCAATGCATGAGAATAGATATTGTGTCTCAGTGAACACGTTACCTTACCTTGACCATCACACACAAAGCATACAGGGATTACTGCGTTTTAATATACACATAAGAAAACTGATATGATAAGTGATCTTTAGCTTATGTCATACTCTGTGATTTTAATTTAGCATCATACTGATATAAAACATGATTTTAATGTGATGTTATTGCGTTATTTTTATATTACTTTCACCTGATATAATATGAATATCATATTGTTATATCAGAGTTCATATTTTTCCGTACAACTGACATAACGATAAAATTCTACAATCACATAACTGATAAGTCACATTTTTACGTACCGTAGACATAGTAATAAAATCAGAATTTTGTATAAAAAATAAGTTAATTTATTACGCATGTCTGATATAACAGTGAATCGTATCGTTACATAACTGGAAAGTCAGTTTTTTACGTACGGTTTATATATCAATAAAGTCAAGTATTTACTTGTTTACTTTTTTATATTGACACGAGATGGCCATGCCACGATTTTGTTCTAGGTATCGTTTTGTTTTATACATTGAATATAAGGGTTTGTTTTTACGAACCAATTATTAGCTCCTAGAAGTAACACGGGTAACACGAACACATCAATTCGTTCAACTGCTGAAGTACCTCCAGTGTTGACTGGGAGGTACTTTGAAACTAGAATGACTGTTGAGTCATTCTAAAAAGCAAGTACGAATCTTGTTCATATTTACTTCAGCATCTTAGCATCTTACTTCAGAAGTAACTTGAAAATTTAGTAGATATAAAAGATAATATTGACGTTGTTGACCCTTTACCGCCAATGTTTAGCTTCGTTAGCCTAGTGGTCGTTAGCGTGACTGTTATGAGCGAGGTCCTGGGTTCGAATCCCAGGTCGAGCAAAGTGTTATTGGGTTTTTCCTATGAAATTCTCAGTAGCAGCTCGGAGTTTGGTTTCGTGCCCGATTAACGACAATAGGCTCGCCCCCTATTACATGGGACCTAAAAACATACTCGGCGAACTGTGGGTGTACATTAGAACATCTCTGCCTAACCCTTCGGGGAATACAGACGTGATTGTATGTTATGTTATTTTTAACAAAATTATGTCAGGATTGTCATTTCTTAGACCATTAATATATTAAACCGATGTCAAACGTATAGCACAAATATATCAGACTTGTTACATCAGCATATTACATAAAAAAGTGCGATGTAATGAGTGACTTCTAACTCATTACGGAGTCATTTTTTTAATTACGCATGATATTGGTCGATGTCATTAAGATGTCACATTGACATAAATGTGTTCACTGGGGTATGAAACTGCACATAACTAAACAGTTTCATAAACTACTATTACATCACACTAACAAACAGCTAACGCTAACTAAATTATACAAAAGTTGTATTAATTACATCAATAATAATGTATGTTATATAAAACTTTTGATAGGTACATAAACTACAACCTACTTCATGATAAAAATAAAAAGATTGTGCAAAAGATATGTAAAAAAATATTTAAGATATAGTGGAATATTGCATAAAAGTCAAATAGCGACCACAATAAATAATATACTTAATGATAAACTTATACAATATTATAAAATGCAATCAAGTAGCATTTATGTATTATAGTAAAATCTAATGTGTTTTTGAAGTAAAAATACGGACCACGATGTAAAATGTTGACTTATCTACCTACCTCAATAAATTTATGCAGAGCACTGTGGGCACGTTGTAATTCTGTATAACCAATGAAACCAGGAGTAATGTGTCTCAAGAAAGGTAGAGAGTTTAAAATCCCACCGCTCATATCAACAGCTCTAAAGAGTTTGGTTATCAAAGCACATAATTTTTTTAGTTCTTCATCATTTAAATCGTATCTGAAAGAATTAAAAGTTTTTGTTAAACAATTTTTTGAGAAACTTTTCTAAGTAGGTACATTTAATCTTTATTTTATTATACAAGGTGTCCAGAAAGGGTATCGGGTATTTGTAAGTTCAATGAAACAAAAATTATTTGTATGCAATAAAAAAGTTTATTGTTTATTATTAGCATATGAATTGGAGAATTATTTGGAAAAGATGATGTTATCCAAATGATGACCGTTACGTTGCTGGCACTCTTCTAAACGGAAACGAAGATTGGCGATAACACGTTGACACATAGCTATCGATATTGCTGCCATTTCTGACCTGATGTTTTGCTTTAACTGGGTTAGATTCGTCGGATTGTTTTGATAAACCTTACTTTTAAGGTATCCCCATGCAAAATAGTCAAGCGGGCTAAGGTCGGGGCTTCTGGGAGGCCAGTTGATGTTACCCCTTCGCGAAATGACTTTATTAGGGAATAATTCGTTAACAACTTCCATTGAGTCATTTGAGGTATGGCAAGTGGCCCCATCTTGCTGGAACCACGTTCTTGAGTTGAAACCTGCAAACTCCTGCAACTCTGGGACCAAAAAATGTCCGCAACATATCGCAATAACGGTCACTATTTACATTAATTGCTCGGCCTCGTTGATCTTCATGAAAATAAGGACCAATTATGCCTTTAGCAGACATAGCGGCCCAAACAACGACCTTTGGGCTATGCAGGAGTCGTTCATGCTTTCGTCTCGGATTCTCCACTGCCCAGTACCGACAATTCTGCTTATTAACATGACCATTCAGGTGAAAATTTGCTTCGTCACTGAACAGTATGTTGTTAAAGTTGTTAAATCGCTGCAGCATTTCGTTCGCAAAATTCAGTCGATTAGCATAGTCCGTATCCTTCAATTCTTGAACCAACTGAATTTTATAGGCTTTTAGATGTAAGTCTTTCTTTAAAATCGAATGTAAAGACGATTTTTTGATGTTCAATGCTTGGCTTCGCTTTCGGATGGATAAAGACGGATTTTGACGAACCGACGCCTCAACTTCTTCAATTGTTTCTTCATCGCGAACTGAACGAGGACGACCAGAGTTTTGAATTTTAACTGTCGCACCTGTATTCTCGAACATCCTGATCCATTTCCTAATGCTATCGTCACTTGGCGCGTGGCGTGTACGATATTCCGCACGATAGTTGATATAGTTATATAGTTGATATAGTTGAGCAGTCACTATTGAATCACCATTACGATAATACGCTCGTACGCAAAATGCGCGATGCGTCCCCGAGTACTGTTCCATCGTGACTAAAACTCCACAAAATGGCGGACGCCACGAACCCCTCCCCGCACCCTTTAGACGCCCCGTTTCGAATATGGCGCGAAAACAAATACCCGATACCCTTTCTGGACACCTTGTACTTGTCTCTGCGCTTACAATTTCTTTAGTATTTTTTTATTGCGTCATTATTCCCAGTCGCTTCGTTGTCAACATTGTGGTTGTGGACGTGAAATTATCTTAAAATAATTTTTGATTTTCAAATTTCTATTAGTCTTTAAATGCCAGTACATTGTGTAACGGTATTTAAATTCCAACTAGTCAAATATGTGACTGGATTTCCAGAAAAAGTTATTGACCCTTATTTGAACTAGGAGATATTGAAGGGAAATTCCACCAGTAAAATGGTTGTTACTTAGTCATCGTGTTATTACGTACATAATATAGGTACATTGTTTCTACTTAGTGATTTATTTTAATTAAATTTCAATTGCATTACCTACTTTATTTGTTTGTAATTAATGTATGTACTTATTTAGTTTTCCTGTTCTCGATAGCGAACGAACACCTTTTTTAAATACATTGCAATATATAATTATGTTTACATCATAACACATACGGTATATGTAAGTGGGAGAGAAAAATATTGACAAATTCCGTGAAACTAAATAATAATAATTTTAATATAAATACCGTTTTCCAGCAACTAATCTCCAAAGTATATTAACAATGGAAACATGAAACATTTGATTTACTAGTATCGGCCGACCAGCCCAAGTCATTTGTAATTTTACAAGTGAGTCACATTCCTCGGCTATGTAAGCTTCCATGAAACGTGTATTATATCCGAAACCCTTTAAATATTTCAATACTAGACGTCTTGTTCTTAACCACGTAGATCCATCGGAAAACACCAGTCCTACAGAGTAGTCAATATATTTATTTACAATAATTTTTTTTGAAATATACGCAATTATACATATAATTTTTATGAAACTAACAAAATACAATGCAAATAAATAATACTTAAAAATACACGCTTTTATAGAAAATCCAACTAAAAATACAAAATAAATTAAAAAAAAAATTGCATTAAGGATAGTGTAATTTTTTAAAATAAATATAGATGAAGAATAGTGTAAATAAGAAAAAAAAAGTATTTTATTGTAAAAAAAAAAGCGTAGGGTGCATAGTTTCAATAGTTATAAATATTTTATTGACAGATATGAGTAGAAGGATTAAAACATTTTGATATCTTAAAAAGCACCCCACGCTTATTTTTACCATTAAATGTCTTTTTTTCTTATGTACACTATTCTTAATTCAAATTTATTTTCAATTTTTTAGTTGGATTTTCTATAAAAGCGTGATTTTTATTTTTTTAAACTATTAATTTTTCAATATCCTACAATGAAAATCAATGATTTTCAATAAAATCGGGAAGTCATTGATGTTTATTCTAAGTCAGTAACTTATCTCGCTAATCCTGATTATCCTAGTAAGGATAACGGGTCTACGATGCATTTCCAACAAAAGCAGATTGTCTATCGACATGTATTGAGTTACAAAGCAAATTATGCCCTACTTTTAAATAATAAAACGATATTTCTACACATATATTTTACCAATACTCACCAAGTTTCTTTCCAAAAGATCTCATGGTATAAAAAAATCCATCTGGTCTTCCATCAAAAACTTCCCTGGATGAGACCTCTTTGATTAAATCTATTCCTGTTACTACAACAACATTAATTGAACCAAGCTTCAATCCAATCAAATCTCCGTATTTCTGAGACCAGTACTGCCACACTTTATGATGACATTTAAATCTTTTAACTTTAAGGAGAACAGACAAAAGATTTCCAATTATTGGTAATGTAGGAGGACCTAAAACAATAATAATTATACATGTATCCATTATCATTTATTATCATGACTTACCTAGTTCTTTAAAAACAAAATAACTACAAAACCTGGTGGATACAAGTTCGGTCTTTTACACGCTTGTTCAAGAAAATATAAAACTAAGACAGAACACGCAATCAGCAGAACAAACATGACTGTGACTTACAACTGACAAACTTAGTATAATCTTAAATGATCCGGAAATATTTTTTCCTGCTTTCAAACTGCGATAAAATCATTAATAGATGCAAGATCTCATGTTTGATCCTATGTTATTCAAATTTTCCGGAGTACAATGTCAAATACATACATATCTGTAATTCTTAAACACAATAACAATATTTTTTTTAACAGAAACTAGGTTTCTTTTCAACGGTTAACAGAATCTACAGGATGGGCCAGAAATGCGTACGATTTTAAAAATACTCTTGCGTTTGAACCTTATGAGCGGGTGGTGGGGATGAGAAGGTCGGTTCTCGGAAATTTAGTCGCGATGGGGGTCACTTTACCGGAGCGCAGCGTGCATTCTGCGTTAAACATTATTATAAAAATGGCGATTCGTGCGCTATTGTTCGACGTTTATTTCGGCGTGAGTTTAGATGACATGACGTAAATCAGTGTCCGTAGGAAAGTGTGATTCGATCGTGGGTCAGAAAGTTCGAAGCTACTGGTTCGACTCTCAAACAGAAGCCTGCGGGACACCCAAGTTGAAAGATTTGAATTTGCACCCGTATAAAATTCAACTTGTGCAGGAATTACTGCCAAATGTCCCAATTTTACGACGAGCTTTTGTTGAAACAATGTTGGAACGCTTTCAGAGTTTCAACAATATTCTGTTCTTCGACGAAGCCCATTTTCTCTCAAATGGGCATGTCAATAAACAGAATTGCCGTTACTGGGCTGCAGAGAACCCATATGCAAAACATCAAAAGCTTCTGCATTCGCCGAAAGTAACCGTTTGGGCGGCCATATCAGCATACGGAATTATCGGACCCTATTTCTTTGAAAATCAACAAAGGCAATCTATCACTGTAAATTCCGACCGATACATAGCCATGTTAAGGGATTTTTTCTTTCCGCAACTGCAAAAATTTTAAGCCTATATAGGTTATAACCGTGCGACGTGGTTTCAACAAGATGGTGCGACATGCCATACATCTAATGCTTCGTTGGCGGCCGTAAACGAGATATTTGCTGGGAAACTGATATCGCGCCGAGGTGACATTGCATGGCCGCCTAGAAGTCCGGATCTAACGCCACCGGACTTTTTCATGTGGGGATACCTGAAAAGTAGAGTCTACTCCACTAACCCAGCCACGATTAACCAGTTGAAGATAAATATCCGAGAAGAAATGGCAGCTATTCCTCGCGCAATGTGTCAGCGAGTTTTTATCAATTTGAGGTTCAGATTCGAGGAATGTTTGCAGCGGGATTATGTACACCTGAAAGTAAAAAAAAACAAGTCAAATGTTTTTGTTGCAGTCGGGGTTTTTTCCTTTTTAATAATTTAGCTTGTTACTAAATACATTTGAAAGTATATGCGGTACTTAAAACAAAAACCATTTTTTAAATTTTTGTCTGTCTGTTTCTTCCGGTTTATCTCCGAAACGGTTGCATTTGCAGTTAGTTGATGTTATAAGGGATAACTTGGCCACTTTTATTTTAGAAAAAAAATTAGGTTTCCGCGCAAATGAAATAAACTAATACGAATTAAGTAGTTGGTGAATCAATTTGGGCGCTTAAATGGCTTACGCTAAGAAAACCAAAAAGTATATATATTAAATTAATATACCTACTAGATAATTGTACATCTTAAAAGACCCACAATAATTTAATAAAACGAAAAAATTATGAAATTGACATATCATTGATTTAACGTTGATAATAAATATAGTCACTTTCATACATTTTTTAGTTTTAAATATTTTTCTGACAACTATTCTTCTGTAGGTAAATACTAAATATTATTTTTATGTTATTCGAAAAAGAAAATGAATAGTCGGAAGTCGAGGCCCTCCTGAACTGCTATAACCGCATGCCCTGGCGTAATCGTTAATAATACGGACATACAATGTTGTACAATAATATTGGTTCTTATTAAATCTAAAAAAAGTCAATGATAGCATATGCCTATCTCTATCTCTATCTCAGTAATATATTTTGTGTCAAAGATTTGTTGAAAATTAAAAAGTGATTTATAAGCATTATTTTTAGACATGGCATATCAATCCTTACAAACAAAATTTACTTCATAATAAAAACAATAGCCTGAAGTTAAATTTAGCTCTTTAGAGTATGCTATTTGGACACAGTTTAGGAGATAATGAAAAATTAAAATAATTTGTACTCGCAGGAAGAACAATAATGATAGATTACACCAGGTGCGTTGGCGGCGCGGTGTTTATCGGATAAAATTAACACGGATGAAACCGTCGGGCACAGCTAGTTAGGTATAAAATATAATTATTTTGCCGAGTTCGTATATTTTTTAAGTAGTTTCTTTACTGCTAAACGTTTTAAAAATGCAATCGGATTCTTAAAGCATTATAATTATTTATTACTTCTGAAGTAGGTACCTATCATGTAGTAGGTACCTATCATGTTCGTTATAAGTAATTTCCTTCGTGCTGAATGTTTAGTGTTCTGCAAACGTTTAGGTACCTACATGATGTACTTATTGCGTAACCCAATAAAAGACATTTATACGTATAGTTACAGATAACACTCCAATATCTAGTATCTATGTTTGCTTCTTGTAAGATTATGATAAAAAGGAAATAATCATTCTGCTAAAATGAGTAACACTTATTCGTTTGTAACAAAAATAGATACATTCATACAACGTTTGTAATATATTATTTATGAATTATTCCAAATATTATCATAAATTATTCAAAGATATTCCATTATATATCTTCTAAATAATAAAAGGATACGGTAAGAAATGTTAGAGATCCATAAAACAATAAAAAATATTTTATTCTCTTGATCACGTGTTAAATAATCTGACTTGAACTGGCTAGTCGCTGGAAAATAATAATAGACATTCATCATCGTTAAAACATTAGAATTTGTTGTCATCCGTAAAAGTATATAAAAAATTGGTATATAATTAAAGTTATTTGTCAACGCTGCTGTTTCAGATAATTCGGTGCCGTCAAAACGAAGGCATTAATTCCAAAAGCTTCACCAACTAACCGAAATTTCATAAGTAAGTGAATATAAATATAATTGTTAAGGGAAATGGAAAATTAGAAACTTCACAGCTGATAGGCGTGAATATTTCGCGCATTATCGATATAGAATGTAAACAATCTACAAGCTGTCATATTATTTTAAACACATTGTTAATAGATAGTGATTCCTACATGTTACAATATTATTTTCATCAATCAATAGATAGATTACCTATATGGTTGATATGCGACATTTTTGCGTGATCAGAAATGCGGGACTACACATGCGGGGTCAGCGGGATTTACGGGCCTAAAATAAAAATGTAATTTGAAGGACAGCCAGACATCATTCAAATATTTATTCCTCATTAACAGGCAATTAAACAACTATTTCTTAGAATTCATGATTTTGTCAAGCCTATAGGAGCCATCCATAAATTACGTCACACGTTTAGGGGGAGGGAGGGGATCGACGAAGTGTGACATTGTGTGACAAGGGGTGGGGAGGGGTCCCAAATTTTGTGACATCACATTTTTTCAAAATATAATATTTTATATCTAACTACATTAGAACTACTTTAAGTCGAAAATCTCCCAAACTCGAAGGAATGTGTTCCCTTCCATTCAAGCCCCAAAACCTCCGTTGCACTAAATCTCAACCCTCTAGTCAAAAAAATCAGAGAAAAAATTAAATTGGACTTCTGTATCTCGAACATAGCAATGTTTTATTTAACAACTCGATTATTTGAAACTTAGTACCTTTATAGTTCGAAGAAAAATAAGTTACCGACTTTAAGAATATTATCGACAATTTAAGTACACCATTGTTTCTTATAAATAAATTTAGGAGTATACAATAAATAGGATTACCACGAATTTATGACTCACGTTAACATGTGCTTGCTTTTTGATGTTGTGCTTAATATTATTATTTTTGATTTCATTCGAACTTTAGCGAAGCAAGTCATCTTGTTTATTTTGTCCATTTATTCTTGCTCAGACGCTATTGTTAATTTATTGTTTTTAAATCAAAGAATTGCTGCTAGACGTGCCAGGGAAATTCTTTGTTTAAATGATGACAATGAAGCTTTATGGTTAGATGAAGAAGATGTTGACACAATGAATGTTTCTGATGTTAACTGTCCAAATGAGAACGATGTGACTACTATGCCAGTTATAAATAATATAAAGGAATGGGTTCGAAGTCTATGGACTGAAGAAGATTAAGTTATTATCCTTCATTAAAGTGATTTTTTTTATGTTTTGTTAATTTTTATACCTTTGTTTGATTTGATGTCGATTTTATTGAAAAATAATTCAAATGGAAATTGAAATAATTTCCGAACACTGCTGTTTTAATTTCATAAATTTCTTATTATAAAATTGCAAAATATGTGACATCACACTAGGTGGGGTTGGAGGGGGGGGGGAGGGGTCGCACAAAGTTAACCAGCTGTGACAATGACGGGGGAGGGGTCAAAAAATCATGAAATTCGTGTGACGTAATTTATGGATGGCCCCTAGCCTTTACTAACTGATCGATAAAATGATTTTGTTAAAATAGTAGAAAATAGTTTCTTTTTGGTTTTCGGCATGAGTGTTTTTTGAGAGCTTTGTTGTATTTGAGCAGAGTATACTCACCTGTTAAAAGAACCGGGGCTTAATATAAAAATAATAATCGTGCCGGGAATATATGTAATAAAATACGGTTGAATTAAAAAGATGAAACTTTAAATAATTTATGATTTGTTTGAAAATACTGTTAAAAAAAGCCTATTTGTCTTTTATTCCATAACTTCCTAAATTCATAACTACTTATAACAAAAAACTATTTTTGGGAGTCCTGCTAATCCCGTGCATCCAAGGTATTGGTGACCTCGATCCCGCAGGATTGCGGAATTAGATTCCCTACTCTCGTGGATCGTGTGGAAAATGAAGAAATCCGAAGCAGAACAAAGGTTGTAGATATATGCTACGAGGCGTTACGAGTTAGGCAGGGCAGCTGGCAATACGAGAATACGGACGAGGAACCAAAGCGATTTGGGAGTGGTGGCCCGGAGATGGAAGCAACTGCAAGATGGACGACCAGCTAGACGATTCGACGACACAGCGAAAGTGGCGGATAAATAATTTTATTATCGGCAAAGTGTCGACACTGTAGCTGATGGTGCCACTGCTATGATAGTCTACTTCACATACTTTCATAGCTTAATATCTTACAGTATTCTGCTGTGGGGTTAAGCAGCTGAGGAAGACACCATTTTTATACTACAAAAGCAGGCAATTCGTGCAATTTACAACCTGAGACATCACGAATCACTAAAGAATAAATTCCAGGAATATAGTAAGTATATTACACTGCCCTTCCAATACATCCTTGACAACTTAATGTAGATTCGTTCCAGATTATATCAAAGAGCAGCACAATGTTAATACTAGAAATAGAAATAAAAGAGTTGTACTTGAGTACTTGACTTAGTAGGTTCAATAAAAGTTTTTTAGGTAGAATAATGTCAGTTTTTTTTTTATAATAAGATCCTGAAGCACAATACTGATTATCTAGAAAACAAGTTCAAGGATCATGTCAAGCAGGTTTTACTGTCAAAAGGTTATTATAGGGTGGATGGGTGGATTATTGTGTGAATGATAGCGATGTCTGGAAGTGACTCTCTCTCTCTGTGCATCCACAAAATTATTATTATTATACCTATTATATTAAGACTTGTACAGTTGGAAAAAAAGATAAACCCGACCGAGTTTCGTACCGGTTCTTTTTGATGGCTGGGATGTTTTCCGAACCGGTAGTAGTGTTTTGACGATCATAAGTGGCTTCTTAAGGCCTAAATTTAATAAAGCATGTTTTTGATTTTGATTTTGTTTGCAAAATTTTGATGTTACACAATGCAATCCAATACCATCGGTAATTACCATGAGATCTACTTTCTATATCTACAACTACATACGTGGGATTTTTTTTTTCGCTCTGACTACACAGTTAGCCGTAAGGGCCCTGAAACTTCAGATGGCTTTGACACAGCGCTGAAGGCACTCAACTCTGAAAGCTTGGCAACTAGCGCTCAAGGGTGCCAAAGTGGCCGAACCTCTGCTTGGACTGTTGCCTTAGATGCAATTAAGTGGCGATCTGGCTAATTCACTGTATGTAATTGCTTGCCTTCTGGGAGGAAGGAAGAAACATACGTATATGCATTTAGTAATCTTCCGACGTGGGATTCAGAATATTGTGAATTTACTCAGCAGTGGGTAAATAATTCACTTGTCTGTAGAGATCCCACTTAGCCAAATTTCCCTTTGTAGTGTTTTACTTTTATTCTTATACATAAAACATTGATGCTATATTTAAAGTAATCAGAACAAAAATTATACAAGGTGTCCAGAAAGGGTATCGGGTATTTGTTTTCGCGCCATATTCGAAACGGGGCGTCTAAAGGGTTCGGGGAGGGGTTCGTGGCGTCCGCCATTTTGTGGAGTTTTAGTCACGATGGAACAGTACTCGGGGACGCATCGCGCATTTTGCGTAAGAGCGTATTATCGTAATGGTGATTCAATAGTGACTGCTCAACGTCTCTATCGTGCGGAATATCGTACACGCCACGCGCCAAGTGACGATAGCATTAGGAAATGGATCAGGATGTTCGAGAATACAGGTGCGACAGTTAAAATTCAAAACTCTGGTCGTCCTCGTTCAGTTCGCGATGAAGAAACAATTGAAGAAGTTGAGGCGTCGGTTCGTCAAAATCCGTCTTTATCCATCCGAAAGCGAAGCCAAGCGTTGAACATCAAAAAATCGTCTTTACATTCGATTTTAAAGAAAGACTTACATCTAAAAGCCTATAAAATTCAATTGGTTCAAGAATTGAAGGATACGGACTATGCTAATCGACTGAATTTTGCGAACGAAATGCTGCAGCGATTTAACAACTTTAACAACATACTGTTCAGTGACGAAGCAAATTTTCACCTGAATGGTCATGTTAATAAGCAGAATTGTCGGTACTGGGCAGTGGAGAATCCGAGACGAAAGCATGAACGACCCCTGCATAGCCCAAAGGTCGTTGTTTGGGCCGCTATGTCTGCTAAAGGCATAATTGGTCCTTATTTTCATGAAGATCAACGAGGCCGAGCAATTAATGTGAATAGTGACCGTTATTGCGATATGTTGCGAAATTTTTTGGTCCCAGAGTTGCAGGTTTCAACTCAAGAACGTGGTTCCAGCAAGATGGGGCCACTTGCCATACCTCAAATGACTCAATGGAAGTTGTTAACGAATTATTCCCTAATAAAGTCATTTCGCGAAGGGGTAACATCAACTGGCCTCCCAGAAGCCACGACCTTAGCCCGCTTGACTATTTTGCATGGGGATACCTTAAAAGTAAGGTTTATCAAAACAATCCGACGAATCTAACCCAGTTAAAGCAAAACATCAGGTCAGAAATGGCAGCAATATCGATAGCTATGTGTCAACGTGTTATCGCCAATCTTCGTTTCCGTTTAGAAGAGTGCCAGCAACGTAACGGTCATCATTTGGATAACATCATCTTTTCCAAATAATTCTCCAATTCATATGCTGATAATAAACAATAAACTTTTTTATTGCATACAAATAATTTTTGTTTCATTGAACTTACAAATACCCGATACCCTTTCTGGACACCTTGTATTTCGAATTTTTTAGAACAGAAATTATATTTATCATATTTTTTGGCTCGGCTAAAAAAAATTTAGGTTGCTTCTGTAATAGTTAATCTATTATAATATTATCATGTAAGTATTTAGAATTATCTCAGTTCGGATAATTGATTAACAGATATACATATTACAGTTAACCACATAATTATTGTAAACAACTAACTTTTTTGTTGACAAAAAACTAAGTGGAATTATTCCACAGCTATATAGAAAACTATATTTAATCTTGCAGCGATTTAAATTCTACTTCTGAAACCGGCTTTTAAAATTATTTATAATAACCCAGTCGTTGATATTAATGACTAATCAATCTCTTTGAATAAAAAAAAATGGCCCAATCGAGTTGGAATCGCGCATCGTGGGTTCTGCTCTACTATATAATATATTATGTACATGCTGTGTCCGCGGCTGCACTCACGTGGACTACAGAATTCCGTCGATCAGGCATACGCGCGAATCGTGCTACCTCCGCTCCCGGTTAATTTAAAGATATAAAATGCTTATTGTGAGAGATCCTTAGACATATACTCTCTTTGTACTTAGATCTTTTAAGATCTACAGGTATTATGTAGTACATTAATTTGATATGTCTCTTATGGCTACAACAGCTTAAGCCATTTAAGCGCTCGAATTGATACACCATTATCAGTTTATTTTTATTTTGCGCGGAACCATAATTCTTTTTGTAAAATAAAAGTAGCCTAATTCCCGTTTTCACCAACATTCTTTAATTACCTACATTTTAAGGAACAGAAATTCGAATCCTTAGTGCTATTAACGTAAAAGTAACGTTATTCTACAAACAGTTTTTGTTAATTCGTTTTAAGTGTAGTAAAATGAAAGTCCAATTTTAGTTCTTGGAAGCTTTAAAAGAAAAAAGAAACTGAGAAATTAATAGAAAGTTAAAGTTTCTTATCACAATCACGCATTTACTAACAAAGGCTTGATTATTTTTTTAAATAGCTATGACTAAAAATATTTTTTGCTGCTTTTTGGTTATCAAAAGGCCTAGTGTAAAAATATATAATATAACTCTTATTAAATTAGTTTATCATATAAAGTTTTTTTTTTACATTTGACAGAGAAAATCCATGTCATCTCTATAAAACAGCTTCTGATATATTTTGCCACTGTGGCAGATATAGGTGGTATTAGTGTAGTAAAAGTTTCAGAAGCTATTCTTACTTGACTATTATTAACTTATTCTGATACCCTGTCCAGCACACAATAACTCGACCATAGCGCATATCGCTATCTATCGCGATTTTTTTCTAGAAATGATGACAAATTACGCATACCCAGTATTAGTTATGGTTTTGAGAAAATCCAATATATAAAATCAATTTTAATTTTTCCAGAAGTTTTCGGAAAACTTTTCAAATTTTTCTTTTCTTAAACCAAGTGTTTCCTTAGTAAGTAGCCCTTAGCGTGGTGAAAACGAAATAAGTTAGGTAGTCGATTTAGGAACACTTTAGCTTAAGGATTCCTTAGTTAAGGGTATGTTAAAGGTACGTCAGTAAAAAAAGTCATAAGTTACTCATTATAACATTAGCTATCTGCCAGTGAAAGTCGCGTCAAAATCGGTCCAACCGTTTGAAAGATTACCCGGAACAAACAGACAGCCAAAAAAATTGAAAAATGGGTTTTTTGTTATAGGTGTCGTACATATTTTCATGTGCATTTAGTAAAAAGCTGTTATTTTAACATTACAAACATTATTATTATTATTTTATTAATTGTTGTTTTACACAGTTGTATACATAGATACATAATCCTTGTCGTTTTTATTTGTCTAACCTTGCTGTTAGCCTTAGGTGCCCTATTCAAAAATAGAGCCGCTGCGACTTTGACAACTTTACCGGGCTAAGACCCCCCCCCCGCCCCCCAGTCCCCCGTCCCCCGTCGTTCGATCCGCATCACCTTTTAACCTAGCTTCTATGTTTTGCCAACGCATATGATTGGTCGACGACTGCGATTGATTAACGACTAACTCACAAACAAACATTTGTACAACTAATATATTGATTTAAGTAGTTTCTAATATAAGTATATTAAGGCTGATTCCGATTTCGACCGCTGAAGTGAACGGACGTGTCCGCTCGCGCTCTCGATCGCTTTCCGAATTATCGCATTCTGCTTGAATTAGTGTACAGTTGTTTGCTCTGATCCACGGACCCGGTCCTAGGCCTGCCGGTTCAGAGTACACATTGTATAGCTAGTTTTTTAAGCTATTTCATTCGCGCTCTGCTTGTACTAGTGTACGACTTGTTTGTTTTGATCAACGGACCCGGTCATAGGCCTGCCGGTTCAAAGCACACAGTTTTAAGCTAGTTATTAAGCTATACATACCGCGTGTTATAGCGAGGTCGGTGTTATTGTTGTGTAGCGAGTATCTAGGTACTCGTTGCGCGCATAGCGCCGTCTCGCTCGCACATTTCGTGTAGCACTTCGGTGCACACGAAAAAACCGTACTTTTCAGTACGATAATAAACGCGCTTTTCAGCGCGAAATCCTGTTTCAAAAGACACGCAAATCCACGGTTTAGTGGTCGTTCGTCGGATACCTAACGGTGCTAACGAAGACGAACGGGGCGTGACCCGAGCGCTCTCCGGTTACTTCCCTCTGAGGTAAACGATAACTCGGACGGGCCTGGGAATCTTAGCCTTTGCCTTTTTGCATAGTTAAGCCCCAGGTGTCTCCTACCCAACCCTTCCTATCCTTACCATCCATCCTTGTGGTTGTTTGGGCGGAGCCACGGTATATACCGGCCTGCGTCCTCTGCCACAAGACTGCTAGGGACTCCCCTAGGGAAACGATAGGTACTTTCCTGTGTTTCATTACACCGTGACACACAGGTCTCATTGCTCCGGGCTCGGATAGCCCGTTAAATTCATTCGGCGTACCCCCCTGCCCTCCAGGCAGGGAGGTGAATAAATTCACTTCCCCCGTCCTCCAAACAGCCACCGCGATGGCCGAATCAAAACTCGCGGAATTAGAAATACGTTTTAGGCAGCTGGAAGCCGAAAACCAGCGCCTAGTTAATTTTATGTCCCTCCACATGCCCGAGCTCAGCAATGAGTATAGAAGTCGGTCACAGATGGCGGACTCGCTACGTCCGCAGTCAGCCAACCAGAGCGCCGTTACCGCGCACGCCATCCCCTCCACCTCCGCCGCGATCTCACCCGCCGCCGCGCCACCCGGTTTCACGCGACCCGCCTCGGTCCCTGCGACCGAGTACCCCCACCCCACTAACCTCGCAAGCGCGAGCCACGCCCCCATTAAGTCCCGAGCAAAATCGCAACAGCGATCTTTTACCCCCGGTCCCTATGGCCGCCCCGCTAAACCCGTTGCCCCCGCGGCAACCAAATCAACACCGGTGTACAACTCTTTTTCGGCCCTTCCAGCCGAAACAGAGATGGACGCACCAGTAAGTCCAACCCCTTCCTCGGAAATGGAACTCTCGCTCCACTTCCAGGAACCAATCATAATCCCGACCGAACCTACCGTGGAAAATGACGAATTCACGGTCGTCAAATCCCGCAAACGCGCGCCCCGTGATAGCCCCGTTGAGGAAAACGCGGCTAAAACTTCAAAAACTGTTAACGGCTCTGCCGCCCCCGCACCCTCCTCCAATACCGACGAACCGGTCGTCGGTAAAAAGGAAAAAACCCCTCCGATAATTATCCACGACAAAACTGTCTGGACAAAGCTCACCAATGAGCTCAAAACACTAAAAATAGGCTACACCAAAGCCCGTAATACCGCGACAGGTATCTCCCTGACGATGAGCACGTCAAAATGCCATCGCAGATTGACCACCCTCCTCCGTAGTAGGAACATTCCCTACTACACTTACGCCCTCGAAGAGGAGCGTGTCCTACGGGTTGTGCTTCGGCGCATCCCAGTCGAAATCTCACCAGAGGAAGTCTTTGCCTCCATTGAAGCCCAAAAATTCCCCATCCGAGAGGTCCATCGGATGTATAATAAAGAGAAACGAGCCCTTCCAATGCTCGTGTTAATCCTAGATAAAACGCCTGAGGGCAAAAAAATATTTAACTTAGAAATTGTATGCGAGCTCTCCGGAATAACCGTAGAGCCTCCATACAAGAATTCGAAGCCCTCCCAATGCCACAACTGCCAGTTGTACGGACACTCTGCCCGCAACTGCTTCCTTCGTCCGAGGTGCGTTAAGTGCCTCGAAGACCACCCAACCAGGGAGTGCACGCGTCAGCGTGACTCTAACACCCCCCCGAGCTGCGTACTATGCAGGGAGGAGGGACATCCTGCGAACTATCGCGGATGCCCCAAGGCCCCGCACACCATGCACCCCCGCCGCCCTGGGCAGGCTGCCCCTCAGCGGGCACCCCCCGCCTCAGGGCCCCGGGCGCAGCAACCTCTGCTCAATCCAGAGGTCTTTCCGTCCCTCCCTGCCCCCCGCCGCACTCAGGCGACCGTAGGCCCTCCCGCACCCCAGGTGCAGCCCAAACCCGTGCGTTCGACTCAGAACGCATGGGCCCCCAAACCACAGCCCCTTATGGCTATGGACATCCCCGCGCCCCGCGCTCCAGCGCCCCGCGCCCCAGCACCACGCGCTCCAGCGTCCCGCGTCACCACAATGGATGACCTTATGTTATCGCTCATTCGTGAGCATGAGATACGCGAAGTCCTCGCATACAAGACCCATATGGAGCAGTACGGTTTCGTCGAAACCATAGCTGCCTTTCCCCGGCTCGTAGAGACGTTACAGCGTCTCGATCGCGAAGCCGCCAACCTCAGGCCTCTCAATGGCTAAACTCAAGCCGAGAGGTTTAAACATCTCTTTCTTTAATGCGCGGAACTTATATCCGCAGCGTGATCTCGTCGCGACTTATCTTAAAGATCACCAAATAGACATTCTCTTAGTACAGGAAACGCTCTTAAAGCGTGCTAAACGCAATCCGAGTATCGCAAACTATAACATCGTTAGAAATGACCGCGACGGCCGAGGGGGCGGCACTCTCATTTACTACAAGCGCTCGTTGTATTGCATGCCGATAGATCCTCCGATACTTACCAATATGGAAGTATCCGCGTGTAGACTAGGAATGACCGATCATCCGTCCATAACGATCGTATCCGTGTACCTCTCACCGACGAAAGTACCTCTCAGGTCTGACCTACAGAAGCTACTCTCGCTCGGCACATCGGTCATTATCGCAGGTGACCTCAACAGTGGACACACGTCCTTCAACAATTGGAGAGACACCAGCAATGGGGTTATTCTCGAAGGGTTGTCGGACGAGTTAAACTTTGACGTCATAGCGCCTCCCACTCCCACCCACTTTCAAGATCACTGTACACCGACAGTGCTCGACATAGCCCTCCTGAAAAATATCGCGCTTCAGGTACGACTCATTCGGGTCGTACACGAACTCGACTCCGACCATCGCCCGGTCATCCTACAGCTAGGACAACTAGATGACTCCAGCCCTCCTACAGTCACAATGGTTGACTATGCAAAATTAAAACACTACCTCGCGGATAGGCAGTCCTCGCCCAGTCTCGTTAGGGTCCCGGACGTGTTAGAGTCAGTTGCGCACGTAGATCTCGCAATCGACTCCCTAGTTGACCACCTCCAAGTCGGCATCGGAGAGGCCTCGAGAGAGGTCGAAGCGGCGAACGATCGCCGCTTTGTACTCCCTGCCGACGTGCGAGCGTTGATGACGGAGAAGAACGCTGCGACTCGTGCGCATGACTCTTATCCGACCGATGCAAACCGCGCACGATTACGCGCACTTCAGAGAGCGGTTAAAGCCCGTATAACCGAGCTCAAAAGTCACAGATGGGACACCCTAGTCGAAGGGCTAAGGCCGTCACATCTGACTTATTGGAAAGTAGCCCACGCCCTTAAAATAGACGCCCAACCTCGCATGCCCCCCCTCGAAAGGGGTCCCGGCACTACACCCGCTTTCGATATCATCGACAAGGCGGAGTGCCTTGCCGCTTGTCTGGAGAGCCAGTGCTCCCCGAACAGCGTCAAGAACACCGACCGAGTCAGAGACATCGAAGCCCGCGTGGAGGAGCTGAATAAGCTCCCGGTATCAGAATCCCTGTCCCCAGTCACTTCTGAGGAGATCTCTGCCATTCTCAAAAGCCTTAAGCTTAGAAAGTCACCAGGTCCCGACGGTATCAGGAACGAAGTACTCAAACTTCTTCCCGATCACCTCATAGCTCTATTAGTCTGCATATTCAATGTAGCCATAGCCAACTGCCATTTTCCAGCCGTCTGGAAAACGGCCATTGTCATAGGTATTCACAAGCCCGGCAAGAGCACGTCGCTTCCCGACAGCTACCGCCCTATCAGTCTTCTAAATACCCTTGGTAAAATCTATGAGCGGATCCTTCTGAACCGTCTCAAATCCGTAATAGAGGAGAAAAACCTCTACCCGCCTGAGCAATTCGGTTTTCGTGCTAGACATTCTTGCACTCATCAAGTGCACCGCCTCACGGAGCACATTTTGTTTAACTTTTCCGAGTTATCTATACCCCGTCGCACACTGGCAGTCTTCTTCGACGTAGCCAAGGCCTTCGATAAGGTCTGGCACGAAGGATTAGTCTACAAGCTGTACTCCCGCGAAGTCCCCGATAGATTAGTTAAAATCATCCGCGATTACCTCAAAGACCGCACCTTTCGCTACAGAGTGGAAGGTGAACTATCCACACCCCATCCCATACGCTCAGGCGTCCCCCAAGGTTCCATTCTGGCACCTAGCCTCTTCAATCTGTACGTCAGTGACCTACCAAAACTTGAAGAGAAAGTTGAAGTAGGCTTATACGCTGACGATACAGTCATATACTCCTCTCAAAGGCAAACGAGAAACCTCAAATGTAGAATCCAAAGAGCCGTGACCACTCTCGGGAAGTGGTTTAACGACTGGCGAATAGCCATAAACCCCACGAAGAGCGCAGCGGTGCTCTTCGACAAAACCGCCACACAGATACCGCAAAAACTCAAGGACAATCCCCTTGAACTCTTCGGTAATCCGATCCCCTGGGAAAAGGCGACCAAATATCTAGGTGTAACCCTAGACAGTAGACTCTCCTTTATACGCCACATCAATCTGGTTAGGAAAAGGGCCTCCTGGACCCTCGCCCGACTGCATCCTCTGTTATGTGCTGCAAGCAAAATGTCCACGAGACACAAGCTTACGCTCTACAAGATGTGTATCCGTCCGATCATGACATATAGCTGCGTTGCGTTCGCACATATGCCAAGTTATAACTGGGAACGCTTACAAGCTATCCAGAACAAATTTCTTCACCGCCTTACCGGTGCCCCCTGGTTTGTTCGTATGGAGGATCTCCATAGAGATATGGACCTTCCCTCGATACATGCATATGCCAAACACCTTTCTCGCTCGTATTTCGACACCGCGTCGAACCACGCGAACCCCTTAATAAAAGCGGCAGCTTCTTATGTTCCCGACCCCAACGCCTGCCGGAGAAAACGCCGGCCGCGTAATATATTCACTGACCCGCCCGACCAAACCGAAAAAGCTAACGCGTTCTACGCCGACACCGTCTCTCCAAACAGAGCGTGCCACCGCCCACGCCCGCGTAACCACCGTTCTCTCCGCAGAGGACGGGCGGTCAACTTCGCTCCCGCACACCCGTCACGTCCACCCTCTCTAGCGGCAACCCAAGCCTAGGTCCGTTCCTCGGTGTGAAGCCCTTGGGTCAGGCAGCCGCCCGCGCGATACAAAGTGACACTATACGTGCAACACTTAGTTACCCACACACAACATTACACACGTATGAACACACACACGTGCACACCACACAGGTACATAGGTTCTGTAAGGGACCTTTTTTTTTCTTTTTTTGCGCTAGTTAGACTATTGCGCTAGTTAGTGTAGAAAAACCATTCCGATTATTAAATACACATACGCATGGTCCACTCCTTCCTCCCAGGAGGAGGGGAACGTGCATATGAGTATATATTAGTTAGCTCGAATTCTCCTAAGATTAGGGAATTAGTTAGATCGCGACTTTTTCGCATTCGCGACGACCGCCCGAGCCGAGGTTCGGCCACTCTGGCACCCTCGTGCGGGTCGTCACAAACTTTCGCGGCTGAGTGCCCTAAGCGCTCGCCCCCAAGTCCGGTGAAGCTGTAAAAGCCGCAGCGGCTCTGTTTGACGATAGGGCCCCTAAGGCTAACAGTGTAGTCAGTTCTAAAAAAAAAAAAAAAAAAAAAAAAAAAAAAAAAAAAAAAAAAAAAAAAAAAAAATAAGTATATTAATAATGTGCGCTTTATTTAATTATTAGTTTATATGTTTACTTATTCGCAACTACCCGGTATTTCTAATATATTATTTTAACCTTACAATGATTGCTCAAGTAATGTTATCAATTGAACATCTTATTTTAATAATGTACGTATTATTTAATAATTATTAACATGTTTACTTGGAAACTAACCGAATATTCATATAAATAATTATTAACCTTACAAATAGTTTAAATAGATCTTGCACTATAGTTAAACAAAATTTGACGTTTATATGTTAACGTCTTTTTCGCTGTAATGACAATATTTTATGAAAATTCCAATCATTATACCTATTAAAGATTAAAAGACACAGTCATCTAAAGGGAGAACAATCAGCGTAGGTTAAGCAATAGGGTTACTTTTAGTAAAAAGCAAATTTCAAAAGTAATCTAATTCCATTATAATTAGCATTCTAATTCTCTTCAAATTCTAATTATATTATTAATAATATTCTAATTGAGATTTTTAGCGCGTAAACTATTTTGCATAGACTTGGAATTAAAATTAACGAAACTGGAACATCTATCTCACACTCACTTATTAAAATTACGAAAAAAATGATTTTAACTAGAATTTGTAACAACTTGTGTCAAATGTAAAATTGAGCTTATTCCCAACATGATTAGTAGTCCAAGATATAGCATTTCTTAACACTGATCTATGAAAGCTTAGCTCATAGAATTTCGACTGAAGTTTATATTCCTAAGGTAATTAGTGAAAATAATAATAAAATACAACTAGTAAAACAAGGTAAAATATATTTTAATTTTTTTGAATTCGAATTGCATCTTCATTATAATGATCTTCTTAACTTTACCGTACATAAAGAAATATCAAAAACCGAGTGAAGTCTCTGGGTCGCAATATGTCACTGAATCACATTATATTAACAGTGTAATTTATAACTCTATATAGGTCGGTCTTTTAGGATAAATATATATACGGAAACGGTTCTAGCAATTTTTATGAAGTCTTGTGATTAGATAGTATTTTACTTTATTTAAACAACAACAAGAATTACTCACTACATATTAGATTTACAGTGAAGAGTCCTTGAATGAAATATTTTATTTTAGATTAAAAGATAACTGGAAACGAATTTCGCAGTAGCCGTATTTTACTTTCACATTTTTATTTTTGTATTGTTGTTTTATTTTTTGTATAATATTACCCGTACACTTACCTATATTGTTTTTTTATATTCGTCGTTTGGTGAAACAAAATAACTTTTAGTTAATAGAACAAAGAAACCAAGAATTCATAATTATTTAACAAATACGATACAATAAACCAGTTATCAATTAGTCCAATTATCGGTTTCATATTAAGTGAGCAATTCTTGTGTATATGTATATGTATATATGTGTAATTGATTTCTCGGAAACGGCTCCAACGAGTTCGATGAAACTTTGCATTTAGATAATGTTTTACATTCCAAGTTTACCTAGATAGATGTTTTTCTTTTTTTGTTTATAAGACACCGAGCATGGCTCGGTCGCCTAGATATTTATAATAATAAAAACATTAAACGCTTGGACTATAACAAAGTTTTTTTTAATGTGTACATAAAATGTATAATATTTGGTCCTTACATATGAAATTGCCGTTTTGTTGAACTGGGCACTTTGATCTCAAATATCTGGCGTCTGGTTAGAAAACCAAATTCAAATTTATTCCAAATTTAGGCAACACAAATATGTGTTTCGAATTTAGTGATTCATTTTGTTATCGCACCATTTTATTTTTCTTTAACATCGTTCTTTTCACAAAATAGAAAATTTAAAATATCGCCTTATTTACGTATACAAGTTCCATGGTGCCATCAGCGCTGCAGAATCAGCTCGAAGGATTAATGATGTGTATGGGAAAGCTACTGTAAAAGAAACACGGTACGTTTTTGGTTCCAACGTTTTCGTTCTGGAAATTTTGAACTACGAAACAAACCCCGTGGACGGCCGGAGGCCCTAGTTGAAAATGAAGAATCAAAGGTGATCGTTGAAGCGCATTATTCGCAAACCACATCAGAGTTAGCGGGAGGCTTCGGTGTGAGTGATTAAAAAAAAAATTCACTTGAAACAAACAGGAAAAGTGAAAAAGTTCGAGATATGGGTACCGCATGAATTGACTGAAGCACGCCAACAAACACCTACCTTCTACATTACATTACTCAATTTTGAATCGTATTGTTACTTGTGACGAAAAATGGATCCTTTACGACAACCGGAAACGCTCATCACAGTGGTTGAACCCAGGAGAACCCGCCAAATCCTGTCCCAAGCGAAAGTCGGCTCAGAAAAAGGTACTGGTGAGTGTTTGGTGGACCAGTGCTGATGTCATACACTACAGCTTCGTAAGAACTGTCCAGATGATAACGGCAGATCTGTATTGTCAACAATTGCAAACCATGATGGAAAAGCTAGCCGTTAAACAACCGAGACTGGTCAATATCTCAAGCCCACTGCTGCTTCAGAACAGACCGACGGTCGCTAAATTAGAGGAACTGCGGTTGGAATATCTCCGAAACCCACCATATTCCACGGACATTGCTCCAATAGATTACCACTTTTTTCAGATTTTGGACAATTTCTTGCAAGGAAAATAAATTCAATTCCGATGAGGCTGTCCAAACTGCTTTCAAAGATTTTATTGATTCTTGTTTCCACAATTTTTTCAGCAATGGAATTAATAAACTACCTTTAAAATAGCGCAAGTGCATAGATAATAATAGTACATACTTCGATTGATTAAATGTATAATTTCATAATATTTTTTTTTCATTTTACTTTTACCATATAAAAGGCTAATTTCATATCATCAAATCATTCATACATATAAGATACTAGTTGGTACCCGCGACTTCGTCAGCGTATTAATGGATATATACAGAATTATCGCAGAACACGACAAACGAAAAGAAAATCAGTGATGGGTTTATCACTATGTGCATGTTCATTAATTCTAAACCGATTATGATGAAATTTTGTACACGCTAAGTATAAGTAATTACATAATTGATAGGTTGTAAGAATTGTCAACATTACTTTATAAATAAAAAAAGATCATAAAATTAAATTTTCATCAATTCTCAACCGATTCTGATCAAATTTTGTAAACGAGAAGCATACATCGTACTATAATTGAGAGGCTTTAAAAATCGTCAATAATGCATTAAAAATCATAGAAAAGAATAATAAGTTTTCAACCGATTTTGATGAAAATTGTACTCGGTAAAATACACGCCACTCCTCAATTGATACGGCGTATTAATTGTCAATAATATGAGTAAAAATAAAATAACGGAATGTAAATAACTACTGTGTAGTAAGAAACGCGTGCGGAGTCGCGGGCATACCGCTAGTTAAGACTATATTGTCTCATTTTTGTTCAAATTTAAAAAATACGTTTTTAAATGTAAGTACCTTACATAATAGAGATCATTTTAAATGTAATATATAAAAATATAATATAACATACTAAGTCACATAATACTAAATGATTATCGTTACTAAAAATGATGAAACCAGCGTGTTAAAATAAGTAAGCATGAGGTCCGATAAAAAAAATTATAGCGTCCACTCAGTCTCTCCTCAGTCAATTCACATCAATTTATAAAACGATCGAAAAGTCGTTCGGTCGCATTTCATGCTTGAACATCGCACAATCAACATTGACTGAGCGATTTAATTAACTTACTATCTGTATTATAGTGTAGTGATGGCTCCAATAAACGCGAATGATGTAACAGTGGATAAGGCTCTCGTGCCCGTGAAAAAATCCCTACCAGAAGTCGAAACGGAAAGTGTAAATGGGAGTAAAGCGTAAGTATTTTTAAAAATCTTATTGTTATTATAAGTACTACACAATTAACATTACAAAAAGCATTTTTAGAGTCCATATTTTAAATACAATTTTGTACACATCATAATCTTTCGTATTAAATTTCGATTTTGGATATCTTACTTTAAATAATTTCATTAAAATATTATTCAGATTAACTTTAAACTATTTTGGTGCACGGTCTTAATCTTTACAATGTATGGCTGGATGAAAAACTTAATGAATATTAATTCTCATTCACAGAATTATTAATTGGTATGATTATAATATCGTTGATATTTATACTCTATGCTACATGTAATATATATTAAAAAATCTGTAGATCTTTCTGTAGGTACAGTAAATTTTTTGGCCAAATTTTCCCGATAGGCATACTATGTGAACAATACTAATAACGAATATGTCAGAAAACATTTTTGTCTGTCTGTCTGTTTGTTTGTACAGATTTAACTGAAAAACGGCTTGACCGATTCTTATGAAATTTTATACACAGGATGCTTATGTCATTAGTGAATTGATAGGCTCTTTAGGGTTGATTTTCCAAAGTATTTATTACATCACATTTATCATGGGTTGTAAGCAAGACTTCCTATCTATAGTATCTAACTACAAAATTACTGTTTTATTCGTATATAAGTATTCATTAATTTCTTATATTTATTCTAAATAAACCTCATGGTTCTAATTATTGTACATACATATATACATACTTTTATTAATTTGTAATAAAAACCAAGACATGACTTTCACAAATTTCAGAGATTTCGTATTTTAATACAAAAGATTTACATTCACTCTAATGAAACGTCATATAAAATTAAAGATCATAAACCCCCGTTGGACTATACATGATAATGGATGGATGGATAGGTACCCGACTGTATCCGGATTAAGCTGGGTGCAAAAATAACGTGTTCTTATATTTCAAATAAATCATTATTATCTTATGCCGTTCACCTGCGCCCTCGGACATTTACCCCGTCAGGTATTCATTGAGTAGTCAGAAAATTAGTAACCGTACTTTTAACTATAGGAGCTATTTTTTATTATTATTATTATTAGGTACAAAAATATAGAAATAATTAAATTCTTTAAGAAAATTCGAAATATTTAATTTCTGCTATATAAGTGCATATTAAGACAATTATATTGATATAAGCAGATATACTAGTTACTTTTTTAATGAAAAGATAATATAAGTATAAAAAAAAACAGCAAATGTTTTCATGGTTAAGAACCCATCCAACTGTTTCAATATGATTAAATTGATAACAATAGTATAAATTGAAAGTTGTATCAACGTGCATATCGTGATTATATACATACTACGTATGTATAATTTGTATGATTCGTACTTCATACGTACACTGATTCAATGTTATGCTGTTTACGTTCAGTTAGGTTAGATAATTGATCCATGATCTTTTACGGGGCACTTTTATAACTAATGTTACGAAGAAATAATGACAGATACCGTAATTGACGATTTAAATCTATGGTTATAGATATTTCGGATGTATGTTTTCCGTTTAACTAGGGACCGAGTATAACGATATCTATCAGATCTATCCACGCTTACCCCTCTCTCGGATCTACATTAACGGCTGTTTTCAATAACATATCTGAGATCTCTATGCCCGATTAGTAGGTACGTATTTGTACTAAGTAATAACAGTCTTTAACTTAAAAGAGGTATCGGTTTCCCTCTTATCTATCCAAGCTATAGGATATGGGTATAAGTAGATACGAAATACTATTCATAAATAGGTTACTGCAATGAAAGTAAGTACAAAAGGGTAGTTTGTTATTGTATAAGTTGCATAGAAAGACCATTCGGGGCAAACTACTAGTGCAGCGACTCGAGAAATTAAGATACGTACAAACAGGGAACTTTATAAAATTTACGTGGGGCCGGTTTTGATTATTAGTTAGCATTATTTACAGCATGTGTTTGTTGGGATTTCATTTATTTTTGTAGTTTATTATAAAGTTTCTAAATCAGATAGGTACTGGAATTTTATAATATATCGACAAGCAGAAAATGCCTAGCTACCATGCTGATTGAATTTTTTGCTCTTGTTAGTATTTGCCCCTAGCGCCTGAGGCGGCCTCGCAAAAAAGTTTATCTAAATTTAACAGTGTTGTTAAAGGTGTAGTTATGTACAATTATTTCAGAAATACATATGTAAAAAAAACATTTTTGATAATTCCTCAAACAATTTTAATGAAAATTATACACGAGAGGTACATAGCATTCCTCAATTGATAGGCTATATGAACTGTCAATAATATGTACTTATAAAAACAAAACTACGGGATGCAAATAACTACTGCGTATTATAAAACGTGTGCGGAGCCGCGGGCACACTGCTAATTTAAATATATTTATTTCCGTACGCGTGATTAGTACCGTAGTAGCCTGCAGTAAATAATGCACATCGAGTTAAAAAGGGAGATAATCAACCTTTAATTAGCAATAAGCATTAGCAATTAGCATCAGTCTCATTTATTTATCGTTTTCTTTCTGACTGGGAAATGAAAAAGAGGTCTCACAATGCGGATGTCGCCGACACATCTACATTTGGTCTAGCGTCGCCACTGGCTCCTTATACACCTTGTTCGGATGAACGCACGTCAGCGTACGTTAACGCTGCGTTGTGAAAACAATATATTAGCCTTCGTGTTTCATAGAATTAATTTTCAATAAAGAAGCATCTTTTTTTTCGATAGCTTTTATAGTTTGGCGGGGTTCTTAGGGTTCCACATCACTCCAGACCTTTGATTTTTATGTGCCAATTTTTACTAAGGCGGTATTTCGATATCTCTAATATTTTGGCTGGGATCTTGGTTTCCACGTCAGAGTCAGATATTAGAAAATCCAAGTTTTGATAATTTTCCCTTTATGTGAGTATTAAACCCTATCACTGTTCCATATTTCCGCTCTCTGGGTATCTGGGAAGTACTATTTCTATTTAGATGATCATGAGTCTGTCGGTGACAAATTTTCGTAACATGCATCCCTATAACTTCTAAACGAATGAAGCTATAAACTTGAAAAACTTGACATTGTAGGGCGCCATAAGTAAACTTAATAAACAGAAATTAAGCTTTCTAAAATAACCCAGTGCTGCTACACAAAGGCGTGAAAATACGCCGGAATGCTTCCATTAAAAATGGTACGCTGTGCGTTGCACTCGACTTGGCGGGGGCACTCCCGTGCCCCCAGACAAGAAGCTAATAATAAAGAAGATAAAAATGTTTTCGAATTAAATTCTAATATTACTACGTAACATTGAAATATATCATTGACATCGGCAAATGCATGGCTAATCAATTAGCCAACATTATGATGAGAGGTATCGATAAATATTTGTATTTTTAAAGATACTGTTGTACCTTCTTAGACAAGATTGTAATGTGTCAAAAGGGAACTTTTCAAAATATTATTTAAAAATTTATCGCATTTGGCCACAATATCACCTGATTTTATGTGCCGATGAGGCTCAATATGGTAACACGCTAATAAGCCTAGTGAGGGGGCCACATCAAGTGCAGCTGGCGGAATACGCACAGATTTTCAACATAAGGATGGTAGGTAGCTAGCAAGGAAGCTTTAGAAAATGCTTTACCACCTTGTTATGGTTTCATCACGTTGTTTTCTTTCGCCGAAAATTCAGGCTCGTTGTAGGGATTCAAAGTATGAACCCAAATCGATCAACGCGGTGTCCGTGCATACTATAACCGATTAACTGAGCAAATAATTAAAAAAAAATTCTTAATTTAACGACTGCGACCTCGGACGGGTGGGGTTGAACAGACTTTTGTTATCCCATCAAACAATACGCTCGAAGTTTAGGTAATGCGAAGTCTCATAAATGTAACAATAGCGGCAGGTAAGGTATTTTTTTTGAGCTTAATTACCTCCGTAAAGCTAAAACTCTGTCCTGGAACACCCTTCTATATTTAATTTTTTTCTTACTTATGTTATGAACTATTTCCTATACGCATACATGGGATAGTTTTTATAATAGCAACAGGGTAAAATCACAAAATTTTCGATTATTTTCATAATTATTTTAAAAGCTGTAAACGAAATTCAAGTATCGAGTTACTTGATGTAAAAAATAATCTATTCTGTACATATCAGTAGATTTTTTCCTCGTTTCGTGACTGCAGTAGTCGTAGTTGTATAACCAGGTCTAAACGTCGGGTAATACAATTATTAGTTGAGCCTGCGACTTCCTCCGCTTAGAACTTTATTTATAAAAAATATAAATATTACTGAAATTTAACATCGGCGATATAACAGTGTTTCGTGCTTTATGAATGCCTCGGATTCCTGAAACGCAGCGTGGCACTCACGGTTATCAGTCACCTTTGCCTCACATTCACTATTTTTGATTAATCGATATTCTGCCACACGTCTACGCTGTGACTTTGACCTATTATTTCGTTTCTTACATATTTCTGGGACGCCTGAACTTCTCCTTAGAGTTTTGTTTAGCAGTAAGTCTGACTTGACAGAAATATCCAGTTTCCTTGAAACGAACAGATCTTTTTTTTAGAGCAATAAGAGTTAAAAAAAATTTTTTTTTGAATTAGCGATATGTTTTCATAGGTTAATGGTTTGTAAAGAGTATCCACACGAAACTGATGTCTTTATTTTTTATAAATAACTAGCTACGTCGTCGTGCAGTTCCACCCGCATATAATTTAAAAGAATCACTGATTGATGATTTATAATACTTCGATATTTTTTAATTTAACATAACTTAATTTTTAAACAAAATACCTTACTGTGGCTTATGTATAAGAGAAACGCATATGGTATTGCGGACTTTTTTTTGATATACTAAGGACCAATATATTTGTAGAACATTATATTTACGTATCACTAACCATTACGGCAGTGACCGCGGATAAAGCAGTTTGGGACCGCACTTACTTCAACTTACTTATGAAAAATTAAAATTAAAGGCTAATTATACTATTGCTTGTGAATCTGGCTATCATATACAAAAATATTTTTTCTAATCCAGGTAGTTCCACTAATTAGCGTGTTTAAACAAACAAAAACTTTTTTTTTTGCTTCATTATATAAGTAATGGATTATATTACAGTAGGTGTAGATTTAAATACAGACAGAGTATTTCATATTAAAATTATCTTGGGAGTAGGTGAAATATTTAAATATATCGCAGTGTAAGCCTAATTGTTTCTTGATCTGTGGTTTCTTGTTAATTTAAAGGTTTTTGTTTAACACATTCGCGGACTGTACTAGTTAAATTTGTATTCTAGAAAGACCCATTAAATGCCCATATAAATAGATTTGACGTTTAAATATGTTGTTTTGAAGACATTATGACAGAAAAGTTTTATAAGTTATATTTTGCATACGTTTTGCCATGATTAGTACAACTAATTATACGTGTACGTATTATGAACACAAAGTATAATCGCCGTAAAGTCGCCATCATCATCCTGAAATGGATCTACTGTGGTTTAATAATCAGAATCCTCAAAAACCATCATCAAATTTGCCTTGCGCTTATCCATCTAAAACAAACAAAACAACCCACGAGATACCATTTTCACACAATAGGTATAGATAGTTATTATTTCATATAATAATAATATAATTTAAAACCATATACAAATAAATTAATGAGATAAATAATTACGATGTTTTTTTCTCAACGAAGATTACGATTTGCCGCTCCCGCACCTTTGGAAAGGGCACACCCTTTTTTTGTACTGCAAGCCATAAGGGCTCTGAAGCCTCAGTTGACTTTTACAGCTTCACCGTTGCTTGGAAAGCGTACACCCCTACAGTTACACAGTAGGGATGGATGTAGGTCGCGGGAGGCGCGGGGACGTATAATCACGTTGTGCGATTTTGCAGCACATTTTCAAATGGTCAAATACTTACAGCCTATATGACAGTACAGTTTCGAGTAATTGATATGATGTGTCACAAGATACACTCAATAATATTTTTACTTGAAAGTTCATAGGAAATGAACGGCCTGCTGTAAATGATATTTTGTTTTTGAAAGTCATCGTACGTTGTGCCATATCTAAATTTCAAATTATGATGAACAATCACGTACTGTCCGCGAAAGTGTTAATTAAGAAAGAAGCCGTGTTAATTTAACCATTTAAGTTTAAGTTCTTGCGAATTGAGCAGATAGCGCAAAATTTAAACAGGTTCCGATTTATTTTATCGGTTTTATTGGACAGTGCAGCAAAGGAGGTAGTTTTAATTAACATTATTAGGCGCCACGTCCACGAGTGGACTTATCGCGGCGATATTATCGTCCTAGGGCCACTTCATTCTATAACAACTCTATGAACCTGTCTCCATACGCCGATATTATCGCTGTAATCGACGCGATTTCGATTCGCTATAATAGGCCTAAGGTTCGTCAACATCGTAATGAACCACTGTATGGTAGAGTATCGTGTAATGGCAGCCTGGCTAGCTACCACTCTCAAATTGAAAATCTGTTCGACAGCTGCACTCGATACCTAGATTCACCCCTCTAGGCTTAACGTGTTACCATCTTGGGCCATCTGCACTGATATTCTGACCAAACTCTAAGACCTGTAAAGAATACAAGACAATTTTTAACAAAAAAGTAAAGCCAGCTTCAATTATTTTGAGGATTTTGCTGGTGTATCTTCGAAGTTGATGTCACCCTTGAGGTATCCCCTATCTAACAAAAAAATATTCATCCGAATCGGTTCATAAACCAAGAAGTTATGGCCAAACATCCATAAAAAAATATACATTCGAATTGAGAAACCTCAGTCTTTTTTTTAAGACGGTTCAAAATACATTATTTTATTATTATTTTTATTTTATTCATTTCAGTTTTTTCTTGCACATTTTAATATAAAACTGCTTCAACGTGAAGTAGTGTCTTAATGCGATACGATAATATCCACAAAATTAAGTCGCAATTTCACCGAAAAAACTATGAATAATTTACTAAGTGCATACACTCGCGACGGTTCTGTATTAGTACCTACAACCAGTGTACTATTACTTAGCTAGTTACTTATAAAATAATAAGTAGGTATAATGGTCTTTAATAAGTATATTGCTCGGACGACGCATCAAATGAAGTTGTTCGAATAAACGCCAGATTTTAAAGAAAGAAAAATCGTGATGAAATCTTACTTCATGGGCAGCAGGGCATTCCTCGTTGTGTTGTGTTAACTACACATAAAATGTCAGTTTCCTATCTATCTGGGGGCATTGCCGTGCCGCGGCCAAAGCGAGCAAAGGCTTTTCTCGAGGCGACATAAACGACACTTTTGACCCTCCTGTAACTTCGTTGTGTATACAATATGTATTAAAAACCCCGTCGAATTCGAAAAGGGAATACATGTACCCCAATCACATTATCAAAGTTTTTTTTTTTTTTTTTTAATTTATTTATTTTAGGTCGCTTTTTAACATCTCAGGTCATTAGCGACCACGATTAACAATACACATTATAAAGTACTGTAGATTAAACTAGTCCATAAACATTTATCATTTTCAAAAAGTTTAAGATTTGAGTACATCCATCTTTATTTAAACAGTCTTTTAAATTATTAGGAACTTTACACAACCGTTTTTCCTGGTCAAATGCTGAACATTCTACTAATAAATGTAGGACAGTCAGGTCTTCTCCACACTTGCATTTGTTTCTATCAGTTTTAGTAATTAGATGAAGATGTGTCATGTTTGTGTGCCCAATACGCAATCTGGTGATAATCACTTGACTTTTCCTACAGGTAAAGGCAGTAGGAGATTTTTCAAAAATTGATTTTCTGATATTAAATAACAAAGTTGTATTTTCTGTCTTCCAAGAATGATCCCAAAGGGTTTTAATTTTAAGTTTAAAGTATTTATGTAATTCACTAGGAGTTGATTTATTTAAATGCCAATTTTCACTCTCATTAGTTGCATGTCTCGCCTCACTATCTGCCCTTTCGTTACCAATTATTCCTTGATGACTCGGAATCCATATAATTTCAAATTTGCTATTGTTTTTTAGTATATTTATCATTTTTTGCTTGATTTCTGTGATAAGAGTGTTTGTATTTTTTACATTTTGTAAAGCTGTCAAGCATGATTTTGAATCGGTATATATTATATATTTGTCTCCACTAGATTCATTAGATATAATTTCTAAAGCTTTCAGAATAGCTATTGCTTCACAACTGAAAATTGAGTTAAAATCGCCAAGTCTGTATCGGTAACTATTATCACCAGTTACCACTGAACATCCTGATCTTCCCTTTATAACTGACCCATCCGTGTAGATGGTCTTACAGTCGATATATCTACTATTCACTTCATAAAATAGATTTTTGTATATGCATTGCGGTGTGTCATCTTTGTAGTTTTTAGCTATTTCAAGATTAATTGGGGGTTCAAAGTTTTCCCATGGACCAGAGGTAAGTAATTTCTTTGGAAATATTTTTGGTATTGTAAGATTCAATTCTTTTAAGTATTTGGTTGCTCTGATTCGTAAAGGCTGTTTTAAATTTGGTTGAAGTTCATATTCTATGTCTACAGCTGTTGTTTTAGTGTAATTTTGGTAAGTTGGATTTTCAGGTCGAGATAAAATATTTACAGCGTACATAATTACAAGTTCCTTTCTTCTAAATTCTAATGGCATTTCTCCAGCTTCAGCTAAGACGCTCTTAATTGGACTTGTCTTAAATGCACCAATACTCAGTCGAAGAGCAGTGTTTTGAATACTTTCTAGGGATTTAAGTGAACGTTGTTTTGCAGAATCATAAATTACAGAACCGTAATCTATTTTTTGTCTTATTAAGGCACGATATGTATTTATTAAACAATTTCTTTCAGACCCCCATGTTGATGATGATAAAACCTTTATTATGTTCAACCTTTTGTAGCATTCTGCCTTGAGATTATTTATATGTGAATTCCAAGACATTTTTTTATCAAATATAAGTCCTAAAATTTTCAATTTATTTACCTCTTTAATACTATGCCCATTTAATGTTAATTGCACGTTTCTAGTTTTATCTTTCTTATTTGTTAAAATTATGAATTTAGTTTTAGAAAATTTAAAACCAGATTTCTTGCACCATTCCTGAAGATTATTCAGTGTGTTTTGGATAAGTTTTAATGTAGGTTTTAATGTTTTACCACTACAAGTTATTGTCAGGTCATCAGCAAACAGAAACCCCTTTACTGGTTTTTCAATATGTGAGAGGACGTCGTTAATAGCCAGTAAAAATAATATTACGCTGAGTACCGAACCTTGAGGTAAACCGTTTTCCATACAAGCAGGATTAGATATTGTATCCTGGATTCTTACTTTTATAGTTCTTTCTGAAAGGAAGTTTCTAACAAAAGCTAGGGCATTTTCATTAATTTCAATATCTTGTAATATTTTAAGAACTCTGTGTTTCCAAACCATTTCATAAGCTTTTTCAATATCTAATGCTACGATTAATGTATAATTATGATTTGCAAAACTGTCAAGTACTTCACTTTCAATACTCATTAAATGGTCGGTTGTTGATCTAAATTGACGAAATCCATACTGAAATGGTACAATTGTTTATTTGTTTCTATGTACCATCTGATTCTTCTAGATATTATTTTTTCAAGTATTTTACACATATTACATGTAAGAGATATGGGTCTATAACTGGTTTTTAAACTGGATATTTTTCCTGGTTTTAATATCGGAACTACTAAAGCTTCTTTCCAACTATCAGGAAATACTTGTTCTTTATATATATAGTTATATATTTGAAGTAAATACTCTAGTGCCCTGAATGGTAAATGCTTAATTATAATATTTGATATATTGTCTGGCCCTGGACTAGAATTACCGATTTCAGAGCATATTAATAACAATTCATGCATAGATATTTCTTTGTTGATAGGACTGTAATTATTATATACATCAAAATATGTATCCAACTCCTGGCTAGTTTTGTATTCAACGAACTGTTCATCATAATTACGGGAACTAGAATTAGTTGCGAAATTTTCAGCTAATAAGTTAGAAGTGTTCATAGGGTTAGATGTATATGTTCCGTCGGTCTTTTCGAGTACAATATTGTTGAATTTAATGTTGCGGTGGTTCAGTTTTTGTATCTTTTTCCACATATCCCCTATGAGGGTTTTGTTATTAATTGATGAGACCCAATTTTCCCAATATTTCTTTCTATTTTCTTTAATTAGTCTTCTATAATACGCTCTCTTTTTCTTATATTCGATTTTATACATCGAATTCGGATCATGTCTGGCATATCGCTTAAAAAGTTTAAGGGCCTTTTTGGTTTCTCTAATTGCGTTTTTACACTCATCATTCCACCATGGCAAACAATTTTTCCTTAAGGTACCGGATGTTTTAGGTATTGATTTGTCAGCTGCCTTAAGGATGGCTTCAGTAAACTTTTTGACTATATCATTGACACAGTCTTCAAAAATTTGATTTGAAGGTGTTAATTCAGAGATACATAATTCAACTTCTTCACGAAACATGGCCCAATTTGCTTTATCGAACTTCCATTTCTTTGGTAATCTAACATTGTTTGATAAATGATCATCAATAAATTGAGATCTAATTGAAATTGGGTAATGGTCACTGTCATACAAATCTTCTAGAGCATTCCATTCAAAATATGAAGTTATATCTTGTGAAGCCAAAGTTAGATCTATATTACTTGTACGACCAGTATTGCTGTCAAAGTGAGTAGGTTGGCCGTTATTTAATAAAAATAAATTATTATGTTCATCAAGCCATTCCGCTATTATCTTACCTCTGGTATCACATTTGTCGGAACCCCAATAAAAATGGTGGCCGTTAAAATCGCCTAATATTATAAAAGGAGTTGAAAGCTGGCAGATGAGATCATTTAAATCATTTTTGATGAGAGGATTACTATTTGGCAAATAGACGTTACATAGTGTAAGAGTTAAAGGAAATTTAATTTTTATCGCAACTGCTTCTAAATTGGTATTTAATGTTATTCTTTCTGGGATTGTGTGAGATTTGATAAAAACAGCCACTCCACCACTAGCCCTATTACTTTGCATTCGATTTTTGTAGAAATGTTCGTATCCTGTTATAGAGGCACAGTTGTTAGAAGTGAAATTTGTTTCTTGTAAACAAATACAAGTTGGACACAAGCGATTTATTAATACTTTCATATTTTCGAGTCTTTTGAAATAACCATTTACATTCCATTGTAGTATATCCATACTAATTAGGTATAGTTTAACTATAATTAATTTGTAATATAAAGTATTAATATGAGTTATTGGTTCTTATCAGAATTCATAAATTGGGTAGCAATCAGCATTTCATTTAATTTTCTCGTTAAGCGTGAACATCTATTTTTCAAGCTTTTGTTCATTTTGCAGTGTAGTTTGTTACACATTTTAATAAGATCTTTTACATTATCTGTATACGAATATACCAATTCATTAATACTTTGTTTTCCTCGACAGTTGTCTAATAGACTTATAAACTGATCTAAGTTAATAGGGAACATATTTTCGTTGTTTAATTCAGTCATAATATTTTCTATATTTTTCCAAATTTCTTCGTCAGTCGTTTCGCTCTTCTTTAGTTTTTTCTTTGCTTTGATTTCTACATCTTCTAGTGAAATATTGCTGCTTGTGTCATTGGTTTCAAGCTCCATTCTATCAGAGTCATTTTGTTGTGTATTATGTGTAATAATTTCTACTTTGGAGGAGTCGGTTGTAGTAGTTGAACGATTTCGTTTTTGCCCTTTTAGATTAATCTGGGACGGTTGTGGAAATTTCTGTGTTATTGGAATGGGACATACAGGTTCAGAATGGGGTTGAGTAGGTATTAGATCGTCGTTTCTGTTAAATATTTCATTTATTTCTTTAGATAATTGATTATCCGTTTCTTGAGGGTAGTCTTGAATATTTGTTATATTTTGTGGACAATTTTTCGCTAAATGACCTAACGTATTACAGGTAAAATATTTCAGAGCATCAGTAGATGTATAAATCCAGTAGTTGGTCCCTTCAAACGTTATTTGGAATGATTCTGGGAGACGTGTGTCATCTTCTGGGCTAATATATAATTGTCTTCTAAAACTTAATATATGGGAAAATCCTGGGTCCTTTACTCCTATTTTCATAAATGTTAGTGGGGACATTACTCTTATATTTAATTCTTCGAATTTTTGTTCTATGACGTAATTGGGTATGACGGGACAAACGTTTGATAAAACAATTCTTTTATTTCTTGTAATCAGCGGTTTAATTTCCAAACTATTGTTTTTAATAATAATCTTTTTATTTTCTTCTATTAAGTTATCAGCTGTTTTTTTGGAGTCCATATAAATACATATACGTGCATTCGATATGCGAGATATGAATCGTATAGATGCCGCGGGTGTTATAGATGACAATGCAATGACATACTCTCTGAGTGTTATTCCGTCAATGGAATCTAGTATAATAGCTTGATCTTTCTTCGGAAAACAAGTGGATGAAGTCACATTTGCATAAATTGATGCGTTGGGTACTTCTTGAGACATTGAGGGTAGTTGTGACATTTGTGGTTTTTGAGACGTTGAGGTTTGATACATTATTATGTAAAGGGTCTCCTGTTACCAGGAGTTGCCCAGTTTACATTATTTTAACGTGATTATAAGTAAATAATAACTTGTCGCGTAAATTCAAAACAACGATCTTGGGGTCGAACGGAGAGTGAGACACGCGCGTCCGCTGTGACCACTTACGCGGAACTGTATCAAAGTTTTATTTATTATGAAAATAAAATTTTTATTGCGATTTAAAATTAACATATTTAGTTTTAGTTTCCCTAAAATTTTGCAAATATTTAAATCGTGATAACACCGTCGCCAGTCCCGGCGCGGCGCGGCGCAGCGGTACGTTTGATCGTATGGCGGTACAATGTGCCACGCTGCCTGTATTGCCATGTAAGTTTCCTCATTTAACTAATTTTTTTACATTTTATTAGGGGTTTTTTTTTACTTATAATCTGAGATAAATAACCTAAACAGAACATAATCGCGATACTTAATAACACCTTCACGGATCCGACGGGGTTTTTAATACACACGGTGTATAGCAAGAATTTGAATTTTTGGAGATCAAGGGGTATACTATTTAATGGCTATATTGCCAATATACATACCTGATATTATTAGGCTAATAATAATACCTTATAGTTTACGAATTATAGCTAGTCAAAGTTCTTTAATTTTGTCACTGACACACTCACCGATCATTAAAATTCTAAGGTATTTCTAGCAGTCCTACAAACTTCAAATTTTAGTGAGCGTGTAGCCTATAAATGATGGAAAAAATTAAAAATCCTAAAATTTCATTATTTATTAAATTAAAAATAATGATTATTAAAAATACGTTCGACTAAAGCATCGCGCTTGTATGCATGTTTGGTTTATGCGATTGGAAGGGGCAGCGTTTAATTGCCAATTCATTATAATTATTATAGAAATAAATGATAGGTAATTGATTAGATAACCATTTACAATAAAGTTGTTGAATAGGTGCCTCCATAGACACCAACTAAAATAACTGACTTGGTTTTACATGAGATCTTACAATTTTTTATTGTGAAAGAACTGCGTTGCAAGACTTGACACTTTTTTACATGTTATGGTTTTGATGAGATGTAGCATTACCGTGTTTGATTTCCACTACACCGTTCTCAACAACATAAAAAAAATTGTCATTTTATCGTTAAAATTTCATAATAATAACAAAAACAGTAAGTACATTTCATTAGATAAATTTCTTTGAAGATTTCTATCTAGTTGGGCCAGTCCGACTGGTGCAATACCTCGACTCTACAAAAAATCGCTGCCAAATACCCTTGTGTTGTGTTCCTGCGGTGAGTATGGTTTCCAGACCTCCTTGGAGTAAGGGGGGTTCAAAGTCGGCAACGCGCTATTTGACACCTATGGTTTTACAAGTATCCATAGACTACGGTAGCCGCATTCCATCAGGAGAACCGTATGCTTGTTTGCCACCTTAGTAGTATAAATAAATTAAAATTGTATTATTGTTTCAGTTACTCGTACGAGATCTTGCAGGAGACAGCAAACTTCTTACTTGCACGAATTTCTTTACAACCTAGCATCGGCATCATATGCGGCTCCGGGATGGGTTCGTATTGGAAAGAGGGTATTTATTTCCACTGTTGCAATTTCCTATAAATTTTATTAATAACCCTGCTCCCGAGGATGGCATATATTATAAAAATTTTACGTACATTTTAGTGACGTTAAGGAGCCAAGGGGGGTGGGGGGGGGGGGTACTTTTTTATGAAATTCAGTTGGAAGATTCTTAAATTGTTTTTAGATTTCGTTGGAAATAAGTTAAAGGGCTGTCCATTAATAACGTGAGGTGTTTTTCGACCCCTCAGTGAGTTTTTTTTAATTTTTATAAGTTTATCCATTGGCAACAATCTCACCTGATGTAAAGTGACAATTCGGTCAAAAATGGAAATAAACTAAGCCTATAATGGCGGCACACTATAATGACCGTTTTGAAGGACTGACTCTCAAGTGCCAAAAGCTCCTGTAGGGGCTGTAGGTGCTTGTCGACAAATATTCAAATTGAGGGTGATAGGTAGCCAGACGGGCATTAAGAAATGCCTTACCACCATGCTATGGTTTTATCTCGATATTTCCCTAAAGTTACTCGTTGAAAGGATTCGAACTCACCTCGATCGACGCGGTGTCCGTACGAGCTAACACTGAGCCATCATTAGTTAAGATGTGGTGGGACGTAGGATTTACCTATAGTTTTACACAATTTCATTTAATAGACATGTTCATTTATTTTACTTCATGCCACTGAATACTTACGAAAATTGAACTTTGCTAACACAGGAGCTTTTGGCACTTGAGAGTCAGTCCTTCAAAACGGTCATTATAGTGTGCCGCCATTATAGGCTTAGTTTATTTCAATTTTTGACCGAATTGTCACTTTACATCAGGTGAGATGGTTGCCAATGGCTAAACTTATAAAATTTAAAAAAAAAACTCACTGAGGGGTCGAAAAGCATTTCACGTTATTAATAGACAGTCATTTAACTTATTTCCAACGAAATCTAAAAACAATTTAAAAACCTTCCAACTGAATTTAATAAAAAAGTACCCCCCTTTGGCTCCCTTACGCCACTAAAATGTACGTAAAATTTTCAAGTAATAAGTAATTTTCGAGTAATTAAGCGTTAATAATGATAAATATTTTATATAAAATGTTATCTGTAAGTATATAATAAAGCATACTATCTAAATTGAAGACCCCTCCCCTATTTTGAGTTCACGTAATTAATGTTCACCCTGTAACGAGAATTTATATCACGGCAGTGTTATTAAAGAAATATTTAATAGATGAATTTTAATACATTAAATAAAGTGTAGTTATATGCGTACGCAGGTTCACTTGCCGAAAATATAACGGATTCCGTGTGCATACCTTATGAGGATATACCAAACTTCCCAGTGAGCACCGTGGAAGGGCACCACGGCAGGCTGGTCTTCGGAAAGATAGAAGGTGTTCCCGTTGTCGCCATGCAAGGCCGCTTCCACTATTATGAAGGATATCCTCTTTGGAAGGTATGTTCAACTATCTTTTGCCGAGTTTTAGGCCATGATAGTTGCATCCGACTCGACCACTTCAATCTACCATAAAGCATGTTTAATACGCCCGGTTTAGTGAGACGCATACTCGTGTTGCGTTCCGATATCAGTGGTGTATATCCAGTTATGTGTTGGTAGGTAGGGATCTGTACTTGCATGAGTCGCGTCCACCATGCACATGGTGATTTTTTTTAATAGTAGCCCGGCAAACTGACGGCTACTTGAGACTAGTGTGAGGCTCTGATGTCTGAAGTTTTTTTTAATAGTAACTCGATAAAATGACGGCAATGTACGGTAAGCACAATAGTCTAAATACAACGGTCAGGCAAAAAGCTATGTCCTCGTTCGTTATTCAGCAGGGTGTATCACGCACAGGTGAGGTTGCTTTTGGCGTCTCAGCTTTAAAGATGTATTTCGACACCCCTTACAGCCAAAAATAAACACGTTATAGTGATTGTCTTTTGTTTTGTAGTGTTTCGGAATTTACCTATTGGTAGATAGGTGGATTGGTAGATAGATAGATACCAGCTGGATGTAGCTGCCAAGAGGCTTGCATAACAGCGGTGACCGGCGATGGTTTACCGATCTCTTGATGATCGCCGTTATTTTTCTATTACGGTCAGGAAGAGTGCAGTCACATCGTCGTGATAATATAAAAAAATATTATTTATACCCAGTTCGTCTAGTTGCAAGATTTTAAACCTATTTATTTTTACTAAACATGCAACTAAGTAATAATTAATATAAAGGCCGCGTCCACTATGCTCGCCAAGTCAAGTCGAATAGAATCGTAGAAATTTGCCTTCTATATGTTTATTATGAAACTGCGTTCATTATCAATGAGCCGTGGCGCGTAAAATCAAATAATTCACGCCCATTGCTCAATAGGTGAATTTCTTTGCCGATACGTTCCGATTCGACGCGTTTTGGCTGTGGTCGACGCCAGGCTTTATGTTATACTAGCTGTGCCCGCAGCTTCGATCACGTGGACCACAGAATGCCATCGACAGGGCACACGCGCGAATCTTGCTTCCCCGCTCTCGGCTATTTTAAAGTCTAAAATGCTTATTGTGGGTGTTCCTTAGAAGATAAAAATATACTGTCGATGTTTTTTTGGTGGTCTTTTTTATATAGATAGACATTGATTGATATTGATAGATTCATTTGTATAAATATAGATGTTTTCTCAAAGTTTTTTTCTTTAAAAAAGGCCTTTTTTTGTATTACAAACAGTATCTGTTGTTTAATGGTCACTATAGCATTTAGCTTTCTATAACTCAAATACGACTACAGGCCTAACTTGGGTGTTAGTTGCTCCTGAGGACCAAGTTTCAATATCTCGTGCGCTAACTGTATTGCTAGTGCTATGTAGTTGGTAATCACTGTATTTGAAACGGAATGCAGCAGTCAACTGTACACTCTTGATTTGCGGTAGAAAGAGGCGTGGTTGACGTGCAAACACGGAACTAGAGTAAGCGTACAAAGTTATTCGAACATTGCGCTGATTTTACCATAGTTTATATTATTATTAATATCTGGGCGAAAGAGCCGTGCTCGGTGTCTTATAAACAAAAAAAGAAAAACACCTATCTAGGTAAACTTGGAATGTAAAACATTATCTAAATGCAAAGTTTCATCGAAATCGTTGGAACCGTTTCCTGAGAAACCAATTACATATATATATATATATATAATAGAATTGCACACTTAATATAATAAGATATACATAGTTATGGGGAATTCCACGCCAAATCGACCACTTTTGAACCCGACCACTTTCGATTTCGCTGATTTTTTTTATTGTTTTCTAGCACACCTAAGACGTTTATTTTTTCTCATTTTCTTACCTAACAACAACAAGTTACGAATTTTTGAAAAAATAAGGTTTTTTTTTTGTTATAAACTAGCTGTGCCCGTGGCTTCGCTCACGTGGACTACTGAATGCCGGCGCGAATCTTGCTCTCCGCTCCCGGCTATTTTAAAGACAAAAATGCTTATTGTGGGTGTTTCTTTGAAGATAGATGTATACTCTTCCGGACTTTTTTGTAGGTCTTTTTAATGCCTATAATTATGTAGTACACTAATTTGCTATATCTCTTATGGTTTACTCAGCATAAGCCATTTAAGCGCCCGAATTGATTCACCATGACAGTTTTTTTTATCTGTGCGGAACTCTAATTGTTTTTCTAAAATAAAAGTAGCCTAAGTTACTCCATATATCATCAGCTATCTATCAGTGAAAGTTCCGTCATAATTGGTCCAACCGTTTTGGAAATTACCTGGAACAAACAGACAATCAGACAGACATATAGACAAAAATTTAAAGAATGGGCGTTTTGTTATATGTATCGTATATACTTTCATATGCATTTAGTAAAAAACTGTAATTTTGACATTACAAACAGACACTTCAATTTTATTAATTGTATAGATAGTTTGCCAAAATATGACATACGCATGCGTTTATTTACAAAATGTTGTTTTTAAAAGAACTTTCGAAAAAAAAAAATTGACAAAAATTATTGTCTAACTTCAACTTTTATAAACTTTAGAAAAAAAAATTTATCGATGATTGACATTTTTGATTTTTTATTGTTATATCAAACTTTGACACTTTCTATAAATTTTGTGAAATTTTCATAGTGGCGTTTTTTACCGTTTTGTATTTTTTTTAACTCTGCTTATTTCTCAAAATGCCACTTTGGAAATTCTGTAGTGTATAGAAAAAGACACGAACGTATACAAACGGGGTGTCGGTGGATAGGTCGTTCAAAAAGATTGCGTATGTGTGAAAACCATTTTTCAATTCAGGGATCCGTTTGCGAAATATGCTACATTTGATGCGTAATAAATACGATATAACTGAGAACGTTAGCTTTATTGAACATTAAAATGGCACGTATTAAAATCTAAACATGACAGTAAAATCTAGTGACAACGTTTGTCAGTTATACGTAAATAAGTCTATGTTTAAACTAACAAGTTCACATCAACTTTTTTATAGAGTCAAGTGTCAGCTAAATGGTTGTTTTTGGACGTGTGAAAAAAGTCATGGTAGTAGTATATTGTATTATGTAGTATATATAATGAAGTTAAAAGGAAAACTATCAGAAGAAAGTAGGCTTTGCAAGTTAACGAGTAATAGTCAATCCACTTATAAAATGTTTTTGGTGAAGTAATTTCGTACAAATTCCATTGTAAAGTCTGCATAACGTAACAGGAGACTATGGAACACACTGCGCGTGGTACGACACGCACTCGGCAAATTTTTAATCTTTTTTACATTCAAGAGCAAAAACAAACGAAAGATTGGAATATAAATAAAACAATATGCAAAACTTGTTATATGTAAGACATTCAAGGTAAACATGAACTTTTTAACTATACTAGTACATAATAAGATTACTAATTTATGGTAATATATTACAACAATAATCCGGTTTTAAATTAATCCAACGTTTTTATTGTTAAATTTCTAAGATAAAATCAGAAGCGTTGTTTAAAACCGGCTATTATATTTAATTTGATGGTGGAGATATAGATGAAATATATACAATATTATTTTTATATTTTTGATCTTCATATTATAAGCCGGATTAAGACACCTGATACTTTTTATCCCGATAAAGACTCAACTTTGAAGTCCACGAAGACGAAATCGCATTCAGAAGCTGTTTTTAAATAAAAATAGCTCGTGCCGTGGTAAAAAGATTATTAGTCCATGAAGTTTGAATTAGAATTGCCTGTACAGGCCAAGTGAACACGCGACTTTAGTTTGACATTGATATCGTGTCATATTTACATAAATTTTACGAATATGATGTGTGCAAAATAATTATATTGTAGCATAGGCTGTATTATAATTTGAAAAATTAATTTATTCCTCATAAAAATGTCGATAGTTTTACACAAAGTGTAAAAAATTTCCAACACGGGTACGTTGGCGATTTTTGTTGTATAAAATTAACACGGGTGAAACAGTGGGGCACCGCGAGTATTATATAAATTAATAAAGATAGTTCTTTTGCATATATTATGCTTCCCGTCAACAAAAGTTGATCAGAATCGATTGAGAATTGATGAAAATGTAATTTTTGGCACTTCTTGTACTATTTCTATAAATAGTACTTATTGGTAATTGTAATAACCCATCAATTAATGTAATAACTTATACTACCCGTGTACAAAATTTTATCAAAATCGATTAAGAATTTATGAAATTTAATATATTTTGAAAATTCTTTTTTTACGATTCCTAAAGGTGATATTGAAAATTCTCATAGCTCATCATTCGTAGAATGAGTAATGACTTATACTTCCCATGATTAAAATTTCATAAAAACTGGCCAAGAATTAACGAAAATAACTGACTATATATTTTTTTTACTATTTCTAAACTAATATTGAAATTTCTTATTCCCTATCAATTAACAGGTGACATAAGCATCTCGTATACAAAATTTCATAGGAATCGGTCAAGCCGTTTTTGAGGTAAATCCCGACAAACAAGCAGACAGACAGACAAAAAATTGTTTAAATGTATATTCACCATCAGTATCGTTCATTTAGTATGCCTATCTATCGGGTTTGAACAAAAGATTTAATGTACAGACACAACTACAGATTTATTAATCTTATCTTATTATATAAAATTAACTTTTTTTTAAATGACTGACTATACTGTTAGTCTTAGGAGCCCTGGAGCCTCTGACGGCTTTTACAGCTTCACCGGACTTGTATTATGTGAGCAATTGTTGTATATATATATCCTAGCTGACCCGCCCAACTTCGTCTGCATCATGTAAGAGAGAGAGAAAAGATTAGAGAGACTGGGTCGTAAGCACTGTATTATTAGGTGTCGCCCGCCTGCCACATTATTCTGCACAATAAAAATGCGTCGCGGTACTTGATCATTATTTTTCTGCGGAGTTATTTTAAAACTGTGATATCTACTAAGATATTCATTCAAATCAATTACTTACTATAAAGGGCAATTTGTTCAAAATTAAATATTTGTGATGAATAAAGTATTTATTTCGATAAGGATTAATACAATCTATATAAAAACACCTTCGCAAATAATTAATTATTTTAGGACAAATTTTATTACCATAAAAAAGGTTATATTGAGTAAACCTTAAAGATAGCCATATGCTATCACGGACTTTTTTTTTGAACATTTTAAGAGAAACAACCACATCACACACAATTGTTGCGTAACTTTAACCATTTAGGAAGCGAACGCAATGGAAGCTCTCAAAAGAAATAAAATTTGCCCGTTTTTCCAACATTTTTCATTGATGCTTCGCTCATATTGATCATAGCGTGATGTTATATAGCGTTCCTCAATAAATGGGCTATCCAAAACTCAAACATTTTTTTTATTCGAACAAGTAGTTCCTGAGATTAGCGTGTTCAACCAAACAAACAAACAAACTTTAGTTTTATAATATTAGTATAGATGTAATTGGTTTCTCGAAAACGGCTCCAACGATTTGGATAAAACTTTGTATTGAGATAGTGTTTTACATTCCAAGTATACCTAGATAGGTGTATCTTTTTTTTTGTAAGACACCGAGCAAAGGTCGGTCGCCCAGATATTATAGATAAGACAATTACCAATAACGGAATTTCGCATATCATTTGGACTTCGGTTGCGTAATATAAATTATAAACTATTTTTAATTAAATCACACGGGTGAAATACTTCTAATAATGCATCAGCGTTGTCATTACAATAAGGTTATCTTTACTGTAGGTATTTTATGTTTACAATGACTTACTGATCTCGAAATATAACAACCGTATGGATTTTTTTATCTATTTCAATAATTCTGTGGTTCTATCTGTACATTTCATAGTTTTCCTAAATTTCTATATATGTATTCTATATGAACGAAATTTATCACGAATATGCCATTAAAAAAATGTTTGTATGTCTGGATTTAACACAAAAACGGCTTGACTGATTCTTATGAAATTTTCTACACGAGTTGCTTATATCATTGGTCAACTGACAGGGTAGGTATAAGAATTTTAAATATTACTTTTAGAAATAGTAAAAAAAGGAGTTTACAAAAAAATATATCTTCATTAATTCCTATTAGCTTTTTATGAAATTGTGTACTTTGAAAGTATAAGTCATTTCATAATAATTGTTAGGCTATGAGGATTGTCAAATATATACATATATATAAAGGTTTAAATATAAATCGTTTTTGACAATATTTTGTAGAGGGGATGCATACATGATTTCGTAATTGATAGGCTAGAAGAATCGTCAACAAATAATTTCAGAAAATATATTTAAAATTAAAAAAAAAAAATGTAATTCCTCAATCAATTTTGATGAAAATTATACACGGGAAGTACATGACATTTTTAAATTGATAGGCTATATGAACTGTCAATAATATATATAAAAATAACTACTGCGTAATATCAAACGCATGCGGAGCCGCGGGCACTTCGCTAGTCATTACTAAATATGGAAAAATGTATGTAAATAAACATTTACTGACGTTGAACGCTTATGATGGCTGATGCAAGGCACAGTCGACCCCCCAGCTATGAGGTTATCTCTTGTTGTTAGCATTACAATGGAGGGTAGAGAACACGTTAAGATAATACAGAGCTATACGTTGCTAAACTAAATACGTCAATAGTCCTCGCAATGTTTATAAATATTACGTCTGGAAATTTCGACCGAATGTTTTAATTAGTAACGATATAACTTACAATGATTTATGCACAGCGGGATCTGTGGATTTATGTAATCATATACCTATTTATTTTATCATAGATTTATGTATTAGTATTTACTCACAATTCGTTAAATAAAACGATGTATGTCTCTACCAGTGTTTTTTAACATGATTTTTATATTATAACGTACGCCAGCGGCTCCACGCGCATTTTATTACGCAGTGACTAAATATTTTCATCTCGGTAATTTTATTTTTACTCGTATCATAGACAATTCATAATATAGTCTATAAATTGAGAAATTACATAAACATCCCGTGTACAATATTTCATTAAAATCGGTTGATAACTTTTTCTTTTTATTCCTAAATATTTTATTGATGACTAGCTTTCCGCCCACGGCTTCGCTCGCGTTGACTAAAGATTTGTACTGTTTATTTTAATTTTAATTGAATTTATGTGTTGCTATCTATACATTTACGTAATTTTATTTTTACCCATATTGTTGACAATTCGTATGTTGCCAAATCAATTCAGGAATGGCGTGTATTTCTCTCGTACAAAACAGGTTGAACTTTATTATTCCATTCTACGACTTCTAATGTATTATGAAAGATTCATATAGCCGTCCTATATTATATGTATACTTCCCGTCTACAAAATTCGATCAGAATTAGTTGAAAATTCATGAAAATGATTTTTTTTAAACTTTGTTTACGATTTCTAGAAGTAATATTGATAATTCTTATAGCCCATCAATAATGTAAAAACTTCTTGAGTACAAAATTTCATCAAAAACGGTTAACACAAAAAAATATAATGGCATATTCGTCATCAGTGTCGTTCATATAAGTAGATCGATCGAGAAATTTGGGAAAAAATATAAAACATGTATTAATTAATGTAGATAACTTAACTTTAAATAGCATTGTTTAGTTAAAAGATTTTTGCGAGACCCCCTACGCGTGAGGCCGTCGCCTAGCGCCGCCACTGTTACTGCTTAAACACCTACTGCTGCCGTAACCCGACACCTCAAAAAAAAAAAAAAAAATCATAGATGGGTTTATCATAGTGTGTATGGTATTGACATTGTATGCCAATATGAATCCAAAGCATTAACCGTCCCAATAAAACTTCAAAAATAATTAAATTCATCTCTTAATGTACCAGCCCGCGGCTAGGTTTTTTGAAAAACGTGAAGCCTCTTTTATTTATTTCTTACCAAAAGCATAAATATGAATTTTATATCCCTTTGAGACATGATGGGTTCTTCATGCAAACTTTCACCGAAGTTTTATTTTCACCACATGCGGAATAAAACAATGAAGTATTTCACTTGTAGCAAAACTGTATAATCCAGATAATTTACAATAGGTACAATATACAATATAATACAATACAATACATACACAATATAAATATACAATACAATAATTTACAATATAAACACAAACTCCCGCGAGCTGCGGTCTACAGAACACGTCACTTTTCAATAAAACAATAATTGGACGTACTGCATAGTTAAAGAGTTTAAAAACACTTCGACCAATCTTAGAAAGAATCCTTGACTATCATTTCATAGCTAAGTAGGTATTTGAAATACAATACATTTCTTATTAAGTATAACAATGTCAATAAATCAACAAACCAGTTGCCGTGACAACCGACATTACCGCGCATGCGCAGCGGTGTTCCTTGTTCCTTATTCCTTTGTTCATGTACAAACTATCATCCCCTATTCTCTACCCTTAAAGTTTTATTTTCGCTACGAAAAGTACCCTATGACCTTTCCCAATGTCCAATATATCTCTATACCAAAATTCATCATAATTGGTTCTGCAGTTTAGGTGTGAAAACGTAACATACAGACAGAGTTACTTTCGCATTTATAATATTAGTATGGATTATTTTCCAATGTACCTACGCTTAATACTATAGAGTTTATATTATTTCTGGTTAATGTAATTTAATATAAATCTTGGTAGCCAAAAATACCAAACAACGACATGTATCGTAGAAATGTAGATAGAATAGATTTTGTTACTAATTTGAATATTTAAAAACATCCTTAATATTTATCTAAAAAATATTTGAAAATAATAATAAAAACCTAGCCTTATATTATTAATATACGTCCTTTCAGAAAATATACTAAAGTGTAACAATAAATATCAAACCAATTTTGTATTAATTTAAACCAAGCCGTTGGAAAGAAAAAGCAGTCATGAGGACTGCCGACCGAAGTGAAAACTTAAAACTTTAAACAAACACTTTTATTTTGGGATATCCAAATTAATTGTTTGATCTAAAATTAAAACTTGTAAATCAAAACTGTTTCACACAACAAATTTGTTTTACACGTTAATAGAATAACTCCCTAAATTACTATAAAATACGCATTGCATAATAATTGTAGGTATTAATAAAATAAATTTTTTTTTAGATCTGACTACACTGTTAGCCTTAGGGACCCAAAGCCGCTGCGGCTTTTACAGCTTCACCGGACTTGAAAAATGATGTTCTTAATTTTTAGGTTATATTGCTACAAAGACTCCGATTATCGTTAACACGTCACGTGACCATGCCGATGAAGACTTTATCCCTATCCAAACCTTCATAAAGAATTTTTCACTTCAAAAAAGCCTATATTTCCATTTTGATTTTATTGAAAATTATGTAAACATAAAATAACATAGAGTAATAAAGTCCGTTCACTGTACCTAGAGAGTGCAAAACTTGTTATAGTATCAAAACAATGCGATTCATTTACGCAGGTGTAAGGAAGGGCACGGGGTAGGGCGTGGTTTGTCCCTTATCTCTAAAGTGATGTGCGTTGTCCGCCGGTACGGACATTGTATCGATATATTCGTTGGTGTTAAAAATAACTTCGACAAATGCTTATTTTACTTAATAATGATAACATAATTATCTTAACCACTAAATACATAATATATATAATAACAAAAAGTTAAAACATTTTTCAAGAACCTTCAAATAAACCTAAAACCTTCAATAACCTTTTCATTAGGAAGATTTTCACTTTTATTAAACTGTCTCTTAATTATTTCAGCACTTGAAATATTCATTCCGCTTAAAATATGGATTTGTTCATTAAATCTTTCTTTTTAAAATCTTGAAGTAAATCCTCCATGCGAAATAATTTACGCTTCAAACGCCTTTGATAGCACTGTAGGCATTTTTACGTGATTTTAGTTTTTTTTTGCGAGGAGAATCAATAATCATATCTGCTACAAAACTAACAGTCACTTCAACATCCATTTCATTTTCATTTTCTTGTACAGTTTCCTCAATCTAAAATAAATACAATGAAAATTAAAGTACCTAAGTATGGTTTTATAGTGACACTAACCATGAACAATTAATGACAATATCAATTATAGAATATTTTTATAAAATTTCTCACATTAAGTTTTAACGTAGGTACTGCATTTGGTAACAAATATTGCCTTTTCTTGCTCAAATCAAAACATGATTCCTCAAAATGCTGAGAACATATTGTAGTTCGAGGCCCTGGAAATCATCCATCTTTACGAACTACATCTATCGATTTCTCTTTTGTCTTTGGGTATATAGGAAAGCTGCAAGATCACAAAAATTCTCGCTGAGTAAATTTCTAAAAATATATAAGTAAATAAATTATATTCATACTAATTCAAATAACTTAAATATCATATACTATAATTACAATATCGAAAACATTATATTAGGTACTAAATATTGTGATAGGACAAATTAATATTCTTTACTAATGAATATTTAGAAAGAAATTATATTTAGAATCATACTTAAAAGAATCAATATTAATTAAATAAGGTAAGACCTAGTTTATATTCAATGCGGTAATAGTCACTCGATACAATCAAGAGTAGGCACACCACTACAGCGTCTTGAGTAAACTGGACTGCCATGGCGGCGTGTCATCTAATTAATAATTATTTTGACGCAAAATAATATTCCATGAGTACTTACACATGAAAAGAGATACCACTGGATTTCAGATTTTTCTTTCTATAATGGTTTTTACAAGTTTTCACTGCACAATTAGACATTTTGCTTCGTAAAAGTATTATTTTGACAGAGATAAGCTCTGGACGAAACGCGTGAACCGACTGAGCGTATGTAGTTAGGTACAGGCGTCGGGGAAGACATACATGAAAAATTCATGTATAGGTGGTAAGACAGACGAGACCGTTGTTCTGGTTCTATACTCTAACACGCCGAGTTCATAATTCTGTGTAAAATAACATAGATTAATTTGGTATCCTTTCATTTTATTACAGTAAATATTCTTAATACATTACAGGGTTACGTGTTTTATAAAAGTCGATCAAGCCGTTTATGAGTTATTTCCTGATATACAGAGATATTGATAGTATTTTTTTTTAATTTCATATTCGCGACCAGATTATATATATATAGTACCTAGTTAATTAAGTAACACAAAATTTTGTAAAAAGTTTCATGTACATACAGAGCTACAGATATATCCGTATAGATGAAACTATCAGATCATTTATTTTTTTAATATGAGAATACTATTGTAATATAATTGTCATTAATGTATTTGTACTATTTTATTAGAGATTATGGTGAGGTCAACCTTTTTTGAATAAAATCGGATTGAGTTTTCAACATGTGTCAAAATAAAATGTAATTTAAATCACAAGCACCAACGGGTATTGATTCTACCCATTTTTGACCCCGGCAGGGGATGATTTTCAATAAAATACGAAACACGTCTTCCACCAATTCTGTTATAAGAGGTTTGTCCCATACAAACTTTGCCCCTCTTTTTCATCCCCTTAGGGGTAGAATTTCAGAAAATCCTTTCTTATCGGATGCCTACGTCGTACAAACAACACAGCCTCCAAGTTTCAGATCTCTACGATCAGCGGTTTAGGCTGTGCGTTGATCCGTCAATCATTCAGGACAAAGCATTTTATATGTATAGATATTTATAGCATATCAATAATAAAATTACTTAGGTATACATCCCGTGTACAAAATTTTATAAGAATATAGAACGTTTTTTTTGGGTTAAATCCGGACATACAAATCGACTAAAATCTTTTTAATTAATGGCATATTCCTGATCAGCGTCCTTTATCTAGTAGGAAGGTAATGTCTATCGGGAAAATGGAAAAAAAGAACATGTACAGACAGAACTACAGAGTACAGATTAATTGAATATTTATTTATTATATCTTGGACGTCTCTGAAATTATTTTAGTTATCTCATTGATGGATTTAAAACTACATACTTACACTAGTGTATATTTCTAAATAATTAAAAAACTAATATAATCTTCATTTTTTTTCTTCAGTGTTGTCTTCCAGTTCGGGTGATGAAACTACTCGGTGTACACACTCTGATTGCAACAAACGCGGCTGGTGGACTGAACCCAAATTATAAGATTGGGGACTTGATGATTGTAAAGGACCACATTAATATGATGGGCTTTGCTGGCAATAACCCCCTGCATGGTCCCAACGATGAACGGTTTGGACCTCGCTTCCCTCCTATGAGTAAAGCGTACAGTTATGAATATAGAAAAATTGCTAAAGAGGTAAGTACAGAAAATGTGGTCTTTCTCGATAAATTTTATTCCTTATAAAAACTGAATTAACTGCACTACTTTGTGATTATGATGAGTATTGTTATGATTGATTATAGTGAATTACTTTTAAAATGCTCATAAGATACATAAAAGAAAAAGTACTACTTATAAATACGAAAATATATTTCAACTATGCTTAGGTACATTATAGCTTTCTGTACTCCTTCTCCATATAAACTTTAACTATGCCAAATTTCACACTCTTCCATGCACTCAATTAAAAAGGGCTAGGTACAAAGTTATCTCTCACGTAATAACATAGATATAGATTAGAATATATTTTTCCTACTTGTAAGCAATACGTTCATTATAGATTATAAAGCTGTAATAAAAGAGTAATTATAAATCCCGAGTTGGAATTACATTACCGTACTCTCATATACGAGGTTATCAAGGGTCGCGAAATGATTAACAACTTGTGAGAAACAAACAACATTTAAACGCTTGATTGTTTCTACTGTAAGTACTGTTTACAACCTTCCTGATCACCTTGGTACGCTATTTGTTCGAGAATAAAATAAAAAAGCAAATCTATTAAAGTTATAGCTTTTCACTACGGACGGTTAGACAAGAAACGTAGGCATGTACTTAATAAGATTTTTTGAAGGATATGTGGAAATTCTCTATTTCTTATTTATTTAGATTGTTGTTAGAAATTTATCTCACCTTTATTTAGATACTAACTGGCCCGGCAGACGTTGTTCTGCTCTTTTTAGTAGTTAGTGGCTCGACCACAGCGCCACCAATCGGACTCTAACATATCTATAAACCATCGTGTCGATAAAACAAATACATTTTACAAGCTGTTACCCGTAAAAATATTTCCCATATTATATAGAATTTACCTATTATAATCAATTCAACACCGCTTATACAAATTGTTAATAGATGGCGCCTCCTACATGAGTATTAACAGATGATTTTCCTAATGAAAGTTTCTTAATTTTTTAAAGCGAAAACACTACTTTTTAACTCTTTGTCTATATTTTCTCAATAGCGGGGAACATAAGCTTTAAAATGATGTTTGAATCATTAATTTTGATGAAGAATTTACCGAGATATTAATAGGTATGGTGTTGCTTGGAAAAAACACGTTATAAATTTTTCGAAATTCGATTTTGATGAAATTTTGTATACGGATTAAGTAATTTCAGAATTCTTAGGCTATAATAAGGGTTGCCAAAAATATTTCTAAAATTGTAAAAAAAAAATTGTTTGAGTTCTCAATAGCTTTTGACAAAATTTCGTAGACGGGATGCATACGTGATTTCATAATTGATAAGCTATAAAATCATCAAAAATAATTTCACGGATATTAACAATATTTATATTTGATATTTCCCAATAAATTTTGATGAAAATTGTACACGGAAAGTACGTCCTTCCCCAATTGATATGCCCTAACTATGAATTGCCAATAACATGAGCATAAATAAAAGACGGGATTTAAATAACTACTGTGTAAGAAACTCGTGCGGAGCCGCGGGCACACCGATAGTCCTCAATATTTTTTATTCTTTAGGTAGCGCAAAAATTGAATATTGATAATATAGTCCGTGAAGGTGTCTACACGTGTCTCGGAGGACCAAATTTCGAGACTGTGGCAGAACTAAATATGTTGAAGATGGTCGGTGTTGATGCTGTAGGAATGTCTACAGTTCATGAGGTAACGTACTCGATTTCAACTATCATACATTACTAATTGTTTTTCATATTATTACGACTTAGTAATGTAGATTGTTACGTACTTTTTAGTAAGTAATTATTTAAAAACAATAATTTGAAGGAATGATGAGTTTGAATATTCTGCATTAAGTCTGACTTTTCGGTGAAAACAAACATTGTGATAAAATTATAGCATGGTGGTAAGGTATTTTCTTATGTCCGCCTACCTAGCTACCGCCCACGCCCTCAAGTTGAAAATCTGCCGCAAAGTCCCAATAGGTGCGTTTCGCGTTTTTCATTCACGCGCTCATGATTCGTAAATCGTAACCAAAGCAAATCCCGCTTATTTTTTCGAACTCTATGGATTTAAAGTGCAATTTAACGTATAATAGACTGCCTCGTTAGCCTAGTGGTCGTAAGCGCGACTGCTATGAGCGAGGTCCTGGGTTCGAATCCCAGGTCGAGCAAAGTGTTATTAGGTTTTTCCTATGAAATTCTCAGTAGCAGCTCGGAGTTTGGTTTCGTGCCCGATTAATGGCAATAGGCTCGCCCCCTATTACATGGACCTAAAAACATACTCGGCGAACTGTGGGTGTACATTAGTACACCTCTGCCTAACCCTTCGGGGAATACAGGCGTGATGGTATGTTATGTTATAGACGTGTTTCATTGTTGTTATGTGTATTGGAACTGGATGTAACTCGTACAACAAAGATAATCAAGGAAATAATATGTAGACTAATGTATTCCATTTTTGGTTTCGTCGTATTCAACCTTATGCCGATATATATTAAAGGTACTAAATCTATAATTACAAATATATTTTAATGATTACAGGTAATTACCGCTCGGCACTGCGATATGAAGGTATTTGCTCTATCTCTCATCACTAACGAATGTGTTACAAGCTACGAAGAAAATTCAGAGGCCAACCACGAAGAGGTTTTAGACGTTGGACGTATGCGACAGGAAATTCTACGCACTTTCATTTCTACTCTCGTAGACAAATTTTCCCAAATAGAACCGTCAACTCCATAAATTTAAAATAAGTTTTTCTTTGAATTAAACTATACATTACTTACCTATTAAGTCGAAAAGCAGATTCGTCTTATTACTATAGTAATCAAATAATATAAAACTATTTAAATGCATATACAATACCTACTAGTAGTAGTAGTAGATATTATTTCGTTTTCATAGTTATATAATTATGTAATACACATAATACAAAATAAATGTAGGTAAGTAATGAAATGCGTTAAGTTTTGCGTTTGGTTTGGTCTGACTAAATATTGTGAACGCTAAAAAATTCTTTTATTGTAAGTACCTACCTTTAATTATTTATATTAAGTAAAATAATTGATGTTTTTAATACTAAATTAACTATGTATAAAAGTTAAGTATAATTTAATAAAATGTTTCAATGAAATACCTACCTATTATAAAACGAGACTTTATACATTTTTAGAATTTGACAGAGTTTTGATAAGAAATTATATGAACTTAAACAGTGAAAAATTATTTTGTTATTATAATTTTGTAATGGTATTTATTTTAATAAATACTGCGTGTATATTTTAGTTGTTGTTGTTTTTTTTTAAATATATTTTAACATAACGTATTGAAGATCACTCAGGTAGTCATTAGCTCTCTTCTTTCCGCCTTCCATTCAGAAAACGACCTTTTTTTAGGAATTCTTAGAATTATCAAATTATCGCACGACAGTCATGTGCTATCGTACGAAGGCATGCCATTATCGTACATGTACGATAAATATCGTATGGTTGTAAACGCTGTCGGTCCAAGTTCGGTGAAGCTGTAAAAGCCGCAGCGGCTGTTTTGGATAGGGCCCCTAAGGCTAACAGTGTAGTCAGTTAAAAAAAATAAAACAAAATAAAAACGCTGTCGGTTACTAGGGTTGCCATTCGTCCTAATATATCGGGACTATCACTGTCATTATGCTCTCTGTCCTGATAAAGTAGTCCTGATTTTCAGTACGTTCACAGCATTTCAAAGATTGGCGCTGGGGAAGTAGGAAAATAGTTGCAAGATTTTTTTTTTTTTTCGATCTGACTAGATACTGTTAGCCATTAGGGCCCTGAAGCCTCAGAGGGCTTTTACACCTTCACCGGGCTTGCCTCTCAACATGTTCTATTAACGGTTTATATACTTTTTCTCTTTAGATCAACTGATGCCATGTTGTTAACAAAATAATATGCGCACGAGTGTATTCCGTATTTGGTCTCGTCTAAAATCAACCTATTGTCAATACATACATACATAAATCACGCCTATTTCCCAACGGGATAGGCAAAGACAACGTTCTTCCACCTGCTACGATCCTGGCATTGGTCTTTCGCTTCTTCAATATTCATTAATCTTTTCATGCATACTCGTCGGTTAAGAGTACTCTTGACCTGATCTTTCTTCAGAACTCCTCCGATTTGATCGATGAACGTTCGTCTAAATCTTCCTTTTTCAACTTTTTCCAGCTTTCCAACTCCTCTTCTTCTATTGCAGATCTATACAATTATATACCAAATCTATGCTCCGTGGTACGACAAATACTCCAATTTACACCAAAATATTTTTACCACAATTATTTATCCACAATAAGGGCCAATCTATTACTTTTAAGCGAGTAACGGCTCTAATGATTTGGATGTAATTTTGTATTTAAATACTTTTTACTATTCAAGTTTATCTAGATAGGATTTTTTTTTTCAAGACAACGAGCAATGTTCTACCGTCCATATATTAATAATATTAAATAGAAAAAAAAAATAGCCTACAAAAAAATTATATGTAATTTACATCCCTATTCTGTACGAGTCATTTTCTGTTAAAGCAACGATATTTGCAACAGAAAGGGAGTTCGAAACCATATTAAAATACTTTCTTTAATATCCATATTATTTATTTTTTAAAAGTAAATTGTATTTGTCAATAAATACATCCATACCAAAGGAATATTTATTATATAACAAGCGTAATATTTTTAGTTAAATTTATAAAAATAAATAATCAATTAGTCGACATATTAAATTTTTTTAACCTGACAATAACAATGAATAAAAAGCATAATTATCACAACTGATTCCTACTTAATAATAATTAATATCTTTAACTTATTTCAGTGGTTGTTTCTTTGGGTAAAGATGCGCAAATTCTCTACAAGCTTCATCTATACTCGAATACTGATATTTAAATCCATACTCTAGAACCCTCTTCGGTATGACATGTTGTCCTTTGGTCATGATCATAGCCCTCTCTTCGTTTAGCGCGTAATTGAGTATCGATTCTGGTACGGGAATGAAGGCTGGACGGTTCAGAGCACTGGCAAATGACTAAAAAAATAAAAAGAAATTGTTTAAAAAATTAGCTTTTTAAATTCCTTCTCGTACATATTTAGGATTCTGTACCTCAAGAGGAAAAACAGAACCCTTATAGGAACACTTCGTTGTTCGTTTGCCTCTCCGTCAATACCCTTTTTCTAAGTCAACGCAACCAAAAGATACGGCTGTTTACGCTGCATATTTTAACACTCTCTAAAGTACCCGTTTTTTTCAAAAGGGTCCAGTTTGTTGTTTGTTACTTCTAACATTCTTGGACAAAAATTACCTCAAATTCAGAAAGGTTAGTGTTACGGAATTCTACCAGCGACTTATTGATTATATACTATTTTCTGTTTGACATTTGCAGTATGAATCTAAACAATGAACATCGCTTGCTCTCACTTTTCATTGAGTGACAATGTCAATATTTTGGGGGGTCTAAGTTCAATGGCCCTGGTCGGTTTAGTATTCGCAGTATTAATTTATTTTATTTAATAAATTAGTAACAGATATTATAGATACATTTTAGCTTTCTGCAATCCCTCTCCATATACACTTTAACTATGCCAAATATGTCTTCCGGCACGCAATACGCTTAAAACGAAGTACAAAGTTTTTGCTTCACGTATTAATATAATTATTTAAATAATAAAAACTCGTCAGCTACTTTGAAGTGGTATAAGATCACATACCAATGCGACTAGTGCCAACAAATCTTTAATAAAAAAGTTATTTTCAAAGTTAATAAAATAATAACATGTGTTCGTTCGAAATTGGAGTCTCTTTTGTTGAAACCTTGATTATTTCCTACGAAATGTATAGGAAAAGTTTTTTTACGATTTCTGACATTTTTAGTATTCTAACTGCTCATTTGGTCCCATATAGTTTATTGATCCCTTTATGAAACAGGATCGATTAGTATGAAAAAAAGTTTTTGTGTAATAGTCAATTTTTTGCTGTCTGTACACTTTTACAACAAAAACTGTAAATGCATGTCAAAATGTCTCAAAAAATTAAGGACAGTCTCCTTAGAAAGGTTTCATGTAGCTACAACGCGTTGCAACACCTACCCTTACTGTCCCATCTCAAAAATCGACCCTGTTAATACCCTTTACTAATGTGCAAATTACACTATATAAATTATTTGTGATGACATTTCACGTGTTGCTAGTTTGTATTTTGAACATAGAAATGTTACCAATCGGTACTAATTGTAAAACCGTATGAGATATTATACATGTTGATAAGTTTTTATTTTTCAAAATACATTGAACTCTTCAAACGTGAAGTCCGAATGGGAGACAAATTCGCATCTCTCGTGGGCCAACCAAACCGTTCTTTTTTTCAATTATTCGCCCTATATACTTTCCTGAATCACGTAAAGATAATAAATAGTAAATGATTGCCTATATTGAATAACAAAATATTTCAATAAATAAATAAAAAGAAAAACCTTCAATGCAGTATTTAAAATCTTACGATTCAAATAATTGTAGGTACTGTAAAGTAAGTATACGGTAGCACAACACTACAAAAATAAATGTGGAAACATTATTTTCAAGTTTAACATTAGTGATTATCAATTAACTCCGTGGGAATTAAAAACCGTACAGCTAAAATTCATGAACTCTCATCTGTGCTTATAAGTGCGAGGTGTGTACAGCCATTGTGCAACGATAGTTATTTAATGGTAAATAAAAAAAATCAAAACAAATTACTTTTGTAAATTCTGCATTAGTAATAATTTGCGGTGCAACTCCATTCAAAATTCCTTGGACATTTTCATTTTCAATGGCGAAATGTATAAGCCGTGTAAGGTCATCTATATGAATCCATGGTAAATACTGTTTCCCAGTACCTATAGGACCGCCTACACCAAAATAAAATGGAAGAATCATATTTTTAATCATTCCACCCCATCGACCAAGGACAGCACCAGATCTTATTATTACCTGAAATAATTAAGTGTAAATTTAATATTTTCACCTATACATTATTATTCTACCTTTACTGTTCTTTAATTATCAATTTGACCTAAAATATACATACTACATAAAGTTATGGCACCACCACCACGAATCGCTACGAGTCCGTCTTGCTGTCGTCGGGTCGTTTACATGAGATGATTATTCTTCTGCCTGCGAATCGTCGCGACTCGTGACGTATAGTTACGTGGTCGCATCGACTCGTCACGACTGATTGCTGCGTTTCCAATCGTTTTGCTGTCCAATCAAGTGACACTCTCGTCGCGATAGTATCACCGTGTGGAGATACGGTCATAGAGTTGTTATAGAATGAAGTGGCATGACGATAATGGCACAGCGAAAAATATTCGTGGAGGTGGCGCCATAGTCCATGCTTTAGGGTGTCGCATCCTGATAGTACCAACATTCACAACTCAAGAATTGTGAGGTCGCAAACTGGACAATGGCGAGCGGCGACGAATCGACGACGCGGTGGATCAATCTTGACGCCAGCGACTAGATCGCTCGGTTAGCGGCGTTGAAATGATGTGACAAGAGTTTACGCGATAACAATACTACGACGCGGGCCTTTTTCTATAGTAGGTACTTTTGTCATTTATTAATTATGATATTATGAGTTATTATTGGCAAAAGATGTAAACTTATACTGAAAAAAAGGGCGAGTTTAGCTGAAATAAAATTACAAAGACTAAAGATGAAATCCCTATAAGTTCTTTGTTCAATTCGTTTTTTATTTTCTTCCATAATTTATTAATTATAATTCTAGTTTTATGATTACTGTGATTGCTGTTCTTGGTCTTTCTAAAACCGTTGAAATAATTTCCTTCAATAGCATCTCTTAACTTTGTCAATCAAAAAATAGATGTAGGTAAGCAACAGGACATAACGATGACTATTCCAAAGAGAATTCACAGCTCGACTGACCGCAGTGACCGCTCATGTCCCATCGCACGCGCAACTGCCGTCGAGAACAACTTCATACAAAATACAAACCTATGTATTTTATCAAGACGCAAATGCAGCTACTTGCATTGCTGCACCGTTGCCACCCGGTTTCATTCAGTTTGCGGCCTGAACAACAGATCTAAATAAATATTCGAAAGTTAATATTTAATAATAGGTACCCTATAAACTATTCATACTGACCAAATAAACCTGAAGTTTAAAAACAAATTTTAAATGAAAAACATGTCCCTGATGACATAAACAGAAATTTTAATATAAATATTTTTCTATCATCATGGCTATATTCCCGAAAGGTTAGGCAGAGGTGTACTAATGTGCACTCAGTTTGCCGTGTATGTTCTTTAGGTCCCATGTAATAGGGGGCAAGCCTATTGCCATTATTCGGGCACAAAGCCAAACTCGTGAGTGGCTACTGAGAATTTCATAGAAAAACTCAATAACACTTTGCTCAACCTGGGAATCGAACTCAGGACCTCGATCGTAGTAGTCGCACCTATGACCACTAAGCTAATGAGGCAGTTCTATAACAAAATTTGTAAAAATATATTGAACTTACAAGTCTTACTGGAGGATCAACAGTAGCAGCTTTTTCCCAATCCACAACCAATCGTGAGAAAAAGTCATTACCTGTTGTCGGACTGCTTTCATCATATCTCATAGACTCAGATGGTTCATATGCACCAACACCAGTAACAACAACAAATGCTTTTGGTTTATCTGGACTCTCATTAATTGCTTTAGCTAATGCTTTTGTAGTATAAATTCGGGAATTCTGGATATTTTGTTTAAAACTGAAATTCAATAAAGTTGGAATATTATTCTCTATACTACTCAGACGTGATATTCTAACAATGTATTTGATTTTCATTTTAATTCAAACTCGAGGGTATGGAAGCAAAAACAAGTAAACTCAATGATTTATTCTAGAGAGAGTGTCTGCACATCAGATTACATTCCCTTAGATAATAATCTACAATTAATAATTATTATGTGCTACATCAACTCGTATTATGTGGCCATCCTTTAACGAGTGTGTCTTAGGCCTTTGTTTTTGACCGGTAATTACTTCTTATCTCTTGAAGGAGCCTTTAAACAGACGGACTGCCTTAGGATAGTAAATTAGCCAGTGATTCGCTACACTATTTCTAATTGTTTACTAATGTGACCTTTTTTTTTTATTTTATATATTCATAATTTAAATATGCTGAGAACCCAACTGTGAAATCAATTCTACAAAAGCAGCAAAGTAAAGAAAACTAGCTAACCCAAGCAAATATTTCACACATTATAGAATGTAACTAATAGCTCTCATGTTAGTTAAACAGATCGTTAATAGATGTCGCCTGAGTATATTAGCATTAGCATCTGGAGACAGTATTTCTAATGAAAAAGTTTTTTAATATTTTTTTTATTACTAAGCTTTAACTTTTAATAATATGTTTCATAAATAGCGGAGAACATGGGCTTTAAAATAATATTTGAATCACTACTTTTGAGATATGGCCTTGCTAGGAAAAAACACCTAAGAGAAATAATACAACAAAAATAGGAAAATAATGTGTGCTAACATCTTATAATTAGTGAAAGCATCTAATAGTAAGAAACAAAAGATGTTACCCAGGTGTCCATGACTTTGTAAAGTCCATAAACTGTTGTCCTGCACAGTTAACTACAGCACATATCCTTTTTGGTAAACCTGACTCCTCAAGCATTGACCATGAGATATTGTTAGCACCAGGCATTCTTGCCACATTTACTACATTGTAACCATTGGCTGATAAAATTGCACCTAAATGTTTTCCTATGAAACCAGTACCACCACCTGTGCAAGTAATTAATTTATTATTGATGAATTTTACTGAAGAATAATTTCTTAAGGTACATATGTATTGTAAAAATAAATGCATTTCAGTGTTTTAACTTGAAAAGTTAAGTTAAGTTTTTAATATCAATAATTAAGTATCTTTGTTTATTGTCAAGGAATAAATAAGTGATATTGAAATACTGGGTCTGTAAAGGTTCAGTACCTATGCTTATTTGAAACATAAATTATTATAGACTTTTCAATGCTATGCAGAGACGGGCTGTTCGCATTGTTAATAATAATAATAATAAATATGAGGACAGAATTTCACACACAGTCATTTAATTCCAAACTAAGCAAAGCTTGTAATATGGTAACTACACAGCTGATATACATACATATATAGATATTTAACACCCAGACACACACAACTGACATTTATGCTCATCATCACATAAAGTCAGTCATGGGCGGGGATCGAACCCGCGACCTCTCGGCTCAATAGTAGCGTTTACTACCACTGCGCCACGATGCCTAATGATGCAGACATTACTAAATACATCAAGCCGCCTCAGCAGTGTAGGAAGATCGCTTCGCTGAGCGTATTCTACTGTCTGTATCATAGTGAGTGTTCTGAAGAGCTGTTTAAACTAATTGCCTCCTCGAGAGAGTTATTTATGCCGATGAATTTAGATCTCTCGGTGGTCACCGTTGCGTTTGTATTGTACTGTGCTTAATATCAGAGATAGTACTGTCAATATGCCGAGCTAATATATATAAATAAGCTTTTGTAGTAGGGACAATGCTTAAAATTAGTACTTGATATATACGTATACCACTTGATATTGTTAATAACCAAATGTAATTTTAAATAACAGTCGGTTGGTAACCAACGCCAATGCACAATAGCCAGTGGTCACGTATGTAGCTCTCACTTGAATTCAGTTACTTGCCAAAGTCCGCGCACTGGATCCCAAGTGGGGGTCATACAAGGAAAGAGTTTTGGAACAAGTTTCAAAATGAACATATTATCGATTGAAAAGATGCAGAATATTTTCAAAGGAAAGTATTTTCTTTATATTTTGTATTATAATATTTTTACATGCCTTTTAATATTTATTGTTATTTGTTTTGAATTACTTAGATCTAAAAATACACAATAATGAGTATCAAAAGTTTTAATGTGAGGAAAACATTGTAATTTTGCATCTAGTGTGATGCCTAAGAATACAGTATTATCAACCATGCCTACTATGTTCTCTTCTATATTCATATTACTTTCAACACATAGTACATTAGGTAAGGCAAATCTGATACATTTTGTTTTGGTTGCATTTAACAATAGATTATTTAATGCAAACCATTCTGATTTTTTAAACAAAGTATTATTTACATGTCTAACTGTAAAGCGAGGTACTGCAAATAACATATTATCAGGTTTAACCCAAGTTTCTGTAAAACATAATATATCTAGTCTCTCTCTCTTTCTAATAATAACTCAGTCTAATATTTTGCTGGAGAAGCAATTAATGTTTTGATGGTATACTGTAAAGTAGTACTTCGTCTTTGTCATATTCATTGGTTTAAAAAAATATTATTATTTACAGTATCATTAGTCACACTATATGACATTGCTAAGTCACTTAACCTATTTATTTTATATGCTATCAATTTAGCTATGTCTCTCTATATTTAAGGGGAAGGAACATTCTTCCCTGAGTTAATGTAAAAGAATTATTAATAAATTTCAAAAAATATAAATTTGTCACTATGAGGACATGTATTATTTTTATATGGTAGGCATATTCAATTTGGAAAAGCACTCAACATGATTTTCCCCACATCCAATTTTAACAGTTAATCAGTTGACTTAATTAAATCATTTTTTTAATATCTAAACTGTTCCCTATTAAAATTACAATAATATCCATCCTTAACTAAGTCTGTGTTCAAAATCTTATCTATTATTTGGTTATAAGTGGCACCTGGCCCTGGCATACAATAATTAATAATGTTGTCCTTTAATTTCTGTGACAACATTGACCCTAAACCTTTACCAATTTTGTCACTAAAAACTACCATTTTTTTACAGTACTGACCCATTAAAGAGAGTATTATAAATAATGCTACTGGAGGATGTTGTAAAAATTAATTCACTGATTGATGTAACAGGCTCAGGCACTGTATGAACTATTTCAGAGGACAGAGGTTGCATGAAAATTGACCCCCGAGTCATATTAGATATTGGTGGCTGTGTGCCATACAAGGAGCCAGAGTAAACAGAATTACTCAGCTCACAATAACTACTGAGTGATTCAATCTCCTCCATGTTTCCCCCAACCGACTTCATCAACTCACTCCCTGACACCATAATATATTCACTTAAATGTTTTTGTGAACATTTATATTTAGAGCATAAATCTTTAATTTTTATTCCCTTTATTTGTAACTCAGCCTGAAGGCGCTGTATGTCATTACTGTATACATCCTGTCTTTCTAAAGAAATTAATTTTGTTTTCAAATTTTTATGTAAAAGAAAGTACAGCTAATTGTTTTGTTTATTTAATTCATAGAGAATTGTAAATTTTTATACAAACTGGGAGTCAGAATGATATTCTGATATACCTAAGCAATACTGCTTATAAGGTGATTATTCATTTTAGCAAAAATAGCAACAACGTACCGATTGCAACTCTTCGGGCTGCCATTTCAACTTGAACTGTTATATAACCTAAAAATGGATATTTACTGCAAATTTTACGATCGACTGCGGTAAGTACATCGATTTACAAATTATACACATGGAACAGTTCACAGTAAAATAAAATTATTTTTTAAATATTTTATTCATTTATATTTGTATACTAAACAGTATTGCCAGTGGTCGATAGCGCAAAGCACTGAAAGCTCAAAGCAGTGAAAGCACAGAACAATATATGTAGTATACTACACATATTGTAGTCTTTGATAGTATATACTCTCTAACGAGGTGCAAAGTTACCAAGCAGCCAAGGACTGCTTAAAAAGTAACATTTTGATCACAAAAGTATTATGTTCTTATAGTTGTCGAAAACCCGTAATTTTATACTTATTATTGCGTCAAATGAGTACTTACCTGCACTTTTTTACATAGCTTGGTATTGAACAATATTAAAATAACTACATACTAATGTCAATTACTTTGTCTACACTCAGTACCTAGCTATTTATTCACCTAGTTTTACTTACCACTCAGCTCAGTCTAACAGAATCACAATTAACTAAAGTGGACAAGGTTTACAAACTACAATAAAACAGTGCTTGCAGTGACAGTACATGGTTTGGGTTTATCTAGATACCTACCTTTTTACCCTTTCCTTTTTCGGTGATTGCGGAAATGAGAAAGCGACCTGGAAAATTTTACGAAAATACCGGACCACCTCGAAAAAATTCTGAAATATAAGTTCCAACTTATACAAGACAATTAATCCAATAAAATACCGTTTCTCATAAAATCTAAGACGCAAAGAAAATTCTGGTATTTGATCCCTAAATAACGTTGCTGAAAACTAGACCTTGTGTCTAAATGGATATATCAAGTGGAATAAAAACAAATAAAAACGACTCTATTTAGGTAGGTACATATAATAAGACAAAATTGAAATTTTTGAGAAATTCCCAAAATATCGTAAGAATGTCAGGTTTAAGTTGAACGTATGAAAAAATCAACATAATATGTGTACCAATTACCATGGACGATGTATGGTAACAATATTAATTGATTTGATACAACAGTAGTTCATACACAAAAGTAAGTAGTTTGTGTACTTAATTGCATAAACAAACATCTAAGAACTTAAAATCCAGATTTTGTTTATTCTAATAGAACATAGATTATTTATGGTATAGTTTAAGCATTCTACCAGGGTGGCTAAATTTTTCGGTTAGTATTTTTTTTTAGCAAATATTATATTCCACCACGAAAAGTAACGCAAACAAAAGTAACATTTTGAGTTGTGTAACACATGAACAACGCGACAGGGTCAAAAATAACGAAAAATGTTACAAAAGTAACGCTCTGGCAACACTGATTCGAAATTAGGAATCGGAATATCAATGTTGCTGTTTGAATAAGGTAAGCTATAAGAGGTAAAATAACATACCTGTTACTTCTGTTCCTGTTCCAAAGAAATAACAGTTTCAATAACCTATTCTAAAAGAACAACCTGTTATGCTTTAGTAGGGGTATAATATTTAGTAACACTTGTAACCATAGTTAAGTATAGATAGGCAACTCGAAATTTTATACACTATCGGCCTAACGTATAATAAAATAACTTATGTTAATCATCCATCACTTCATCAATCAATCCTCCAACCCATTAATCAAACCTTCAAATCAATCCATAAATTAATCCGTCAATCCATCAATCAATAATTTATAATAAACATCCTTACGCTAGAACACAGAAAAGCATGGTCCGAACTGAGACAGTAACACTCTCTGGAACAGGTACGTAAGAACAGCCTGTCCGTTTTAGAGGTAACAGTTAGCTGTTATTTAGAAAAACTTCTTTTTTTGTATCTGTTCCGATAAATACGCCTCACTAGTATGTGGAACTGCCTAGTATTTAGTTTAACAGTTTTTTCTGATGTTAGATAATAGTTCCAAACAGTTACTTGGAAATATCTGTTATTCATACCTGTTCCGTTATATACACCTCACTCCTTACTGTATTCATTATTGTCAAATGTCAACAACACGTCAACAGAATACATTGCATCTGTGCATTGCATAAAGTACATTGGTTACGATTAATTGAATAGAGTACAATGCAATTAGAGATTGCATTGTACGTTAATGATGGAATTGCTTATGTATGGAATTCAGATGGTAAGTAAAAACCATAATATTATTAATCGCTAAAAACTACTCTTCTTTAACTAAAAGCAGTTTATTGTTTAGATTGGTATGCTCTTCGCTCAAAACATCGAATATGTGGTTCGTTAGTGGGATCAGTACCGTCCTTTCCTAGGCAAAATGATTTTTTAGGTAAGTACCTAATAAAGACCGTAATTATTGCTGTATTGTGAAGTTCAAAAATATTTCATTAATTATTCTACATGTAATAATTATTATCATACTATTATAGGTACTATCATAATCAAATTATTTTGACATATAAGTACCTACAATAAATATACACATATTTTATAGACACAACATTTTCTGGTTTTATTACTTCTTACAGGTTTACCCATGGCTCTCATGTCAGAAGAAGCAGCTTTACTAATAGAAAAGGGGATTTGCGGATTGTATGAAATGCCAAACATAACACAAAAACCCTTGGATGAAGAAAGAGAGGCTATCAAGACAACAGATCAAAAGTAACAATTTAATATTGTTTTAAATAAAAAGTGTCCTATGCAATGAAATAAGATGAGAAACTTTTTTCAGTATATTGGAAGAGCAAATTGAAGCATTAAGGAAAAGAAAAATCGAACAGTTATCACAAAAAATAGATATAATTGTAGCTGGAAAAAAGCAGAAACTTTTATCAAAAGGAATTACTGGTGTGTTTGTTTAAATTTATCAATAATATTTTATATCAACTCATTCATTATTTTGTATCTAGATATGGTTTATATAATTTACTCTGTAAAACTCATTTTTCTCAAACATTTTATTTGGTCTAAACCCATTTAATATACTTTTATGAAAAGGCATTAAAATTGCAGTACTTATTTCACTTTTATAATTATTTTGGTACTCTGCTATGACTATTATATGCTTATTTAATTCCTATTAATTATATGATTTTTATCAAATTATATAAGTTAATAAACAAGTTGACATGAATTAATTAGAGTTGTCTGAAAGTCTTCTGACAACTCTAACTAATGCATTAAAAAAATTGTTTAGATGTTACTACTCTGGTTCTCATTTTAATATTGTGTCATTTATAATAGATATCAATATGGACAAAGAAGCAATGCTGGAAGAAGAAATTAATAAGTTGCCAAAATTAGCATCTGGTCATGTATTGGTTCATTTACCCACAGAACATTTTATGGACACAGGTATATTTATTTAAGAAACAAAACTAATTTTATGATTTACTAGCTATGCTTGTGGCTCTGCTCGTGAGGATTACATAATGCTGTCTGGTGACCCCGCATTGCTTGCTGGTTATTTTAAAGAAGATAAAAATGATTATTATTTTATTTGTTCGGAACCTTAATTATTTTCCTAAAATAAAAGTAACCTTAGTTACTCCTCATAAAATCAGCTATCTGCCAGTGAAAGTCCCATCTAAATTGGTTTAATCATTTCGGAAATTCCATGGAGCAAACAGACAAAAAAATTAAATTGGTTTTTTGTTATAAGTACTGTATAACTTTTTATACATACTTATTAAAAAGTTGTTAATTTGGAATTACAAACAAACACTTAAATTTTATTTATTTGTATAGATAAATGGTAAAACAGTTAATTGCAGAATGGAATGTCAACTAACTGGTTTAATATTTTGTTATATCTTGCCCACAAAACTATAAATTGATATGATTTTAAAAATTCAGCTCAAAAGTCCCAATTATTTAACAATATTAATTTCATGACAGGATCGAGACTAGTGGAGTGTTCTGGTTTCAGAGGCCAAGATTCTTTTTGAATCACTGATCCAAAATAGTTAGATATTAAATTCTTGTATATTTTATAATGATGTTATTGGTTTGTTGGTAAAAGCTCTGACAATTTGGATAACATTTTCTATTTACATAATGGTTTACTTTTCAAGTTTATTTTGATAGGTTGTTTTTTTAAATGACAAGCTAGTGTCTATCACCCAGATATAAATACATAATAATACAACATATATAATAATAATTCATGTTGCCTTATATTTCAGAAAAAAGGAAAGTGGGTTTGGAAGTACTATCGCCTAATGTTTTGGAAGGAGATGGTGCAAAAAAGTATTGCATTTTTAAAAATATGTGGGAACAAGGATATTATATTACTAACGGGTCTAAATTTGGATCTGATTATTTACTATATTTAGGTGAGTTATTTAGTATTTCTTCACAGATAGAACAGCACAATGCAAATTACTATACCAATGTTAAATCCAATCCTGTTTCAACACTGGCATGTATCAACAAAATTTCCAGAATCCATGAGTTGACAATAGATTATGTTTTTAAAGTAAAGTTAGTTAATTAATGTCTATTGATAAAAAGCCTAAAACAATACGAAACTGGATAAAATAATTGTTTAATTAATTATTTCTTTCGAATTTTGTTTTATCTGTGTTTCTCATGATTGTTAACACCATACAGAAAATGTGACATCATTGTTTAATAAATATGGTTGAGTGTTATCTTGTGATAAGTGACTGAAATTTAATAAAATTCAAGTGTCTGTTTACAAAAGGTATCTGAAAGAATATTTAATGACACATATTAGAAGTTACCAATTTTTAACATTTTTGTCTGTCTGTCTGTTTGTTCTTGGGTAACCTCCGGCGCCGATTCAGTTGGATCAATTTTGACGAAAGTTTCATTTGCAGATGGGTGATGTTATAAGAAGTAACTTAGGTTGCTTTTATTTTATAAAAAGAATTAGGGTTACGTGCAAATAAAAAGAAGCTGGTCATGGTGAATCAATGCAAGTGCTTAAATGTCTTACGCTGAGTAAACCATATGAGATATTATATGAAATTAATGTAGTACATAATTAATTGTAGACAATAAAATCTACAAAATTTTTGAAGATATGTCAATCTTTTAAGGATCACCCACAATAAGCATTTTTACCTTTAAAATAACCAGGAGCGAAGGTTCGATTCGTGCGTGTGCCCGATCGACGATATTCTGTTGTCCACGAGGTCGGAACCGGGGCCACAGCTAGAAATTAATAAATATTAATTATTGGTTATTATTTTCAACATATAAAATGTTTAAAACAATTTTCCAAAAGTTGTATACTGTCGGATTCTATAGAATTGAAGAAAACCTGAATGTTGAAATAATATTGTCATCGTAACATCAAGTAAAAGAGAAAAAATTTACATGTCAAACATACAAAATTAACATGTTAACAGTAGACATGTAATAGAATATATATATTATTTTTTTAATATTTTTAATCGACGCTTTATATTGTTACATAATCGTAAAAATATATTTCACTCAAAAAAACTTCTATTTCAATTTTTAAAAAATATCTAAAAATATCAATCGAATTTGGTCACTATAAACACGCGTCATTTTGGCGCGCTATCGTGACGTCATAGTGTATAACAACACCTACACAAGTGAACGTTGTTACGAATACTGTGTACTGTATTCATAATATTTTTTTATTTTACGCCTTATTTTGTATGTTATAGGCAATGTATTATATGAAGAGAATTATTACAAACTTTGCCTAGGCATTCTATAAAATGCCAAATGCTATTTAGGCAAAGTATGAAGTACATCTTCGATTCGTTTCGAATATCACGTGGGAGTTTTTGGCGGGATCTCAAACTGACGTGTGATTGAGACAAACACATACATCTCTAGGATTTATTAGCCTGCGAGAGAATGAGATAGAATGTAGACGATTAATGCAAGTCCTGATTTTCACGACTATATTCGTCGTTGATTTGACCTAGCGGTAGCAGAATCCAGAAAGCAACCAAGTTATGTACCTACTGTATTGTGCCTATGTGCAAAAAAATACTACAAGACATAATGCAAGCGATAAAGTGTTTGCCCTTGTCCTGATAAGTGAAGACGTAAGAAGATTGTGGTGTAAAATTATGAAAAGAAATATGATTTCTCCTACAACACCTTTATATAGTTGTTGAAAATCACTTCGACGTCAGTATTTAAATCGTTTTTAAACCTTTACAATCTATTTTATTGTTACACCATTACAAAACATCCAACAATTACTATGAACTACTCACTTATTATAAACTTTGACCTCACAACCACGGTCGACCAGTGGCGTTGCGTTTAACTATTTTCAAATTCCCGCACAATTTTTGGACTTTTTATTAATTGATTTCTCAATAAATATTGAATTAAGTTGAAAATTATTGACACTCAATAGTCAGAAATAAGGGTGTATAAAAAATATTGCCCTTTTTGGAATTTCATGCATATACATTCTCTATAGACGCTAGTGTTTATTTTATGAAGAGATGGCTGTACACAATAGATAAATATATATTTTTAGTTTGGTTTTTGTCATTTTTATTTTAATATTTTTCTAACACTCATGTATGATATCTACTATTTTGCGATTTTTATTCCCACGAAGTAAATTGACAATGACTAATGTCAAACTTAAAAATATTATTATTATTATATTTGGTAAGACACACTAGCAGCTAATTAGCTGATGCGTGCGTATCAAATAGCTTGGAGATATCTTCCTTGTCCAATCTGCTCTTAAAGGAGGTTATGGTAGGAGCCATCACAACTTTTTCTGGAAGTTTGTTCCATGCTGTGACCACTCTGTTAGGCAAGAACTGCTTCATTGGGTTTCTTTTTGCTGGGAATTCCCAAAGTTTCAAGGGATGACCTCGTAGGTGTTTATTTTCATTTGACTTAAACATATCTTTAAGGCTGGGCACATCGTAATAATTAGTGAGGATTTTATAAGTTTCGATTAACCTGCCCCTTTGTCTACGGTGTTCTAGTGTGGTAAGGCCAAGGTTTATGAGGCGCTGTTCATAGGGTAAGTTACGCATTGCATACACCATCTTAGTAGCTCTTCTCTGTACATTTTCAATGAGCTTAAAATGTTGAAATAGTGTTACCAATACTACTATTAAATTACAATACTATTATTATTACATAATGCAGGAAACTATAAAATTATACTATAATTACAAATAATAAAAAAACAAGTTAAATTATTAAAAAGGAATCAAAAGACCCGACTGCAACAAAAACACTTGACAAAAAATTTTTTTTTTCTTTTTTTGCTTTTTATTTGATTCCTAGACGTCGTACCTACTTAAATATTATATAGGCTATGTCACTCCCACAATTAAGACGAATCTAACAACATCTCGTTTGCTAAAATCCATCAAGCCGTTTAGGGTACAGAGTGTGTCAAAGAAAAAGAAATATATAAGTACATACATACGCTCGAAAAACATTTACCCTCTTTTTTCGCAGTCTGGTAAAAAGTAATGTTTCGATTAACCCACGAGAGACGGATGTGGTCTCCCTTATTCGGTCTTCTCATTTTGGAGGGTTTAATGCTTTACAGAAAAACTTACGGTTACGGTACGGTTAGTTCCGATTGGTGACATAACTATTTAAAAAACACAATAAACTAGCGACACGTGAAATGTCATTGTACTCCGTGGGAATAAAAAACGAACTATAGGTGTTAATTACCATTAAAAATGTGTATGCGGGGTGTTCTAGTACTATTTATAAGCAAACTTTCAGTGATTTTAGACCGACAAAAGCAAAAATAAGAAAACTGTGAATCTCGCAAATGATTATTTTATTTAATTTTTTTATTATCGAAACACTCATTTATTTCTAGTAAGAAATATTTATTTTCCTGCTCCATTTTCCAGTATAAGTGTGAAAAAATTGAACACTCCCCCTTCCAAACCTACTTACGTAACACTTGAACACCACCGTACTATTATTTTATTGTCAAAATTTCAATGTAATTCAGGTCTCAATAATATATATTATGGAACTTTTAGGTGACCCAGTTAAATTTCATGCAACATATATGGTCCGATGTGTTGGCGATAAAACATCTTTTAGTCCAACTAGTCTTGTGGCCTATGGACGCCTGTCAGTAGCAGTAAACAAATTGGCTCTATTAGCCTATTACAATACCTACGGGAAGATTGAATATCAAACTCTCCAGTGGCACGATAGTGTGAATGTTTAATAAAAAATAATTAACTGTAACAATGTTTTTATTACCATTTATTTAACATTGAAGTACCCTACCTAAGTAATTGATTTACACGTTTCTATATTTCCGCAACAAATAAATGTGGTTACTCTGTGCCCATAGATTTGAGAAAAAGGTTTGGTTGTCAAGGACAAGCAACTAAATACAGGCCCCACATTTGTTGCACTGAAGGCTCCATCTGCCTTTTTCTCAAACCTGTGTCTGTGCCAATAATATTATAACCATCGATCGATATGTGTCAAGAGTATCATGCTAAGACAAGTATATCGTACTTTAAATATAAAAGTAAATTGAAGTAGCAAAAAAGTTAGAGATTATTCAGAATATTTTCAGATTGAGCTTAAACAGATAATTCGTAATAAGATGGGCTGATATAGTCCAGTCATATAAGCTCAACAATGGGGTAAACCTAGGAATGAATGGTAAATCTATACAAATTAAAAAAAAGTATATAAGGTATGTTTAACAAATAAACAATTTTAAATTTTTTTTTGTCAGTACAATATTATTCAAAATTCCTTCGTTATTATTACGTTTGAGTAATGTAATGCGGCACTCATGCGTGTTTGTTGGTGTGCTTCAGTCAATTCATGCGGTACTAATTTTTCGAGCTTTTTCACTTTTCCAATTTGTTTCAAATGAATTACAATTGTCTTATCAATCACAACGAAGCCTGCCGCTAACTCTGACGTGGTTTGCGATGGATCCACTTCCACAATCACCTTTAATTCTTCATTATCAACTAGCGTCTCCGGTTGTCCACGGTGTTTGTTTCGTAGGTCAAAATTTCCAGAACGAAAACGTTGGAACCAAAAACGTAGGTACTGTGCTTTATTTTACGATAGTTTAGCAGTAGACATTGTGGTGTATGCGCAAAACACATTATCGTGGCAGTCGCTTACCGACCGTAGGCAAGTGCGGACGTGTTCTGTTTACGCATAGAGTATTGAGTGTCTGAAAGTGAGTGTTTTATTTGCTCCCAAAACAGTACAGACATCATTAATCCTTCCGAGCTGTTTCTGCAGCGCTGATGCCATAGTGGAACTCATATTCGTAAAAACGAGATATTTTAAGAATTCCATTTTGTGAAAAGAACGATGTTAGAGAAAAATCAAATGAATCACTACATTCGAAACAAATACACAAACCTAAATTTAAAATAAATTTGAATTTGGAATTCCTAATGAAACGCCAGATATTTGAGTTCAAAGTGGCCAGTTTCAACGTCAATTTCATATTTAAGGACCTAATTATCTATTGAATACTGATTACGGATTTCATAACTATCTATTTAAGTAGGCGTTTTTGTAGTTTTTAAACCTATCTGTTGTAGTAGCTGATTTGACGACACGAGGTTATTGTCGCTGCCATGTTTTGATAGAATTTTATGCGTAACGAAGCTATAATTGCCACTATAATAATTATATTATTTTTTTCTGGAGTTATTTTTGTTCCGGATTTGTATACCTACTCTTTTTGAGAATAGTGTCAATACACTACACATTACACGAAAGTAAACAGTATGTTATCTCGGCAGCCTCGGATTCAGGGAAGGGGGGCAAATCGGGGCACCCGCCCTGGGCGGCAGTTTCAGGGGGCCCTTTATTCATAATAAAATATGGTTGAAAAATAATGATTCACAAAGCGCCTAGAATCCAGCGCCTTTCAATTATTCATATGATTTTAAAACGTTCAGTGATTTTTACCCACATTCTAAGGGTTCATTCCGAAATTAAGTATTAAAAATAATAATAGTTAAAAAAAAAATCACACATGAAGACACACAAATGCAAAAGTCAGAAGAGTGCAAATTTATTAAAGGGTTCTTATTGTCCCGATTACAAAAAATGTTACTCATTATTATATTTCTGAGCTTTTTTAACAATTTATGTTGAGGACAGATGAGTGTACATCGCCTCACAGCATGTAATATGCGAAATCTAGTTTGTTGTAATCTTTGTATTTCTTATGTATAACCAGTCAATGTACTTTATTTCGTGTTTCTATGGTAAATTATTGAGAATATCTTATATGTAAACGACGTCTTGTTATTTTGTGCTTTTATTTTGAAGGTATATATATATGAATTATAAATGGGTTTCTCTTATAACGAATGTCTATGTGATATTAGCAACGTACTTAGGAAATGTATATGGTTTAAATGACTTAGTTATTAAAGTTACGTGTCTATTGAACTAAGGATAAGGGTTACCTAGCTTATACTGTGTTTTTATGACTATGTACTCGTTAGGAACTGAGATTCATGTAGTGAAAGCAACTACGTCTTATATAACACTGCCATGTTGTGTACAATAAATAATTTGTGTGTTTGTGTTTTTATTTGTACGGTAAGTATTCCCTAACCAGAAGACTATTTCAAGTCTTCTGAAGTAAATGCTTTATGTAAATGGTCTTATGTGAATAATTTGTATGTAAAAACTGTATTACGTAACTCAAACGAGTCAATAATTTTTTGGTGAATAATAATTATTATTACCGATAAATTTAGAAACCTGTGATTGGTTAAATATAATTCTAAGCGTATAACGGTTCATGTAATAGTTATAAGTACATATATAATTTAAAGTCCGTGCCAAATTGTTCGAGGGCACGGCTCGAAAATTCAGTTCACATCCCGATATTGTACGGGATACTGGTGGCTGGTTAAGAAAGAAATGAATACAGTCTACTACTTAATCCGGTGGTGTTTTTTGGACAATCGCAACAATTTATCTCAAACGATGGAGAGAGAAGGCGCCATCTCAAGTTTCTGACCCGGTACGAAGAAATCGTAGGTCCGGGGTTGTATTTCGGCAGTGTTCTTGAAATAATTACTTGCACTTGTTGCCGCTCGGTAGATTGACACGCGCTAGGGCTGCCCTCTGACTGTTTTTTTGTCGCAAGGAATATTTACGTGTTTGAGTAACGACAGAAACCGCTATTAAGAAATAGATCTACGTTACCCAACGACCAAGCCTATAACTTTTCCCCCAGAGTGCGCTGCGCCGTATCTTCCACAGCACTGCATTCGTGGCACGCCGTAGTGGGTTCCCTGCGGGCGATTCGGTGCAGGTACCACCCGAAGCAACCATACCCGGATAGCACCTGCACAAGCCTAAAGTTAGGGAGCCCCGCTCACTCGAACATCATCGACTGAGTACCGGGCGAATATCATAGCGTGCATCCACCAGGTCCTCTATCCACTGCCGCATAACTACGGCCTGGACCCTCCACCTAAATATTAGGACCTCAGTGTGAGCCAGAGACTCCCCTCTATCTTTTCTCATCGCCGTTAGCTTATAAACAGCGGCGATTACCTTATGCTCCAGCTCTTACGGTGGGGAGCTTGCGGTATCCGCGGTCCATCCTTAGCGCCACAGTACCCCGTAAGCGGCCACACTCCGCATGACTCCCGTATATAAACGGCGGCAACTCGCACTCGGTCGTCCTTAATTCGGGAGGAGCCGGCCGAGTGCCGCCGCAGCTCCCAACTATCCGTGGCTCCAGGTGATGGCCCGTGTCGAGACCCATGAAAAAGAAGGTCTTCGGATTTCTCAATAGTCACACCGAGGCCTAGTATCCTGATGCACCTAACTACAAGGGTAGTGGTACCCTCTGTAGCCAGGCGCGCCACTTCCTCACATCTCCCTCCTCGCGCTACGACCAAAGTGTCATCAGCGTAACAGAAGATGCGCACTTCTGAAGGGAGTGCGCCGCGGAACACCCAGTCGTGGCCCAGCTTGCACAGAAGTGTTCCCAAAATGGATCCCTGTGGAATCCCGCATTTCACCCGGCGCCTAACGATAAACCCCCTACTGTTCACGAAGGCGACTTCGCTACCTCGACTTAATATAGTTTACACATAAATTAGTTTATAAAACAGCACGCTTTATACACGACACTGTTGGTTAAGCGCACAGCTGATACATTCTCCTTCTCTATTTCTCTTTCTCGTTACACACTGTTGGCTGTCAGTACCAACCTCTCGGAAAATGTGTTGGTGCTATCTGACGGCCAACTCTACTACCGTGTTTCCCCTGCTTTCTGTTACACACTTCCGTCCTTTTAACGAAATCCATCCCACAGATTGCAGGAAAGTGAGATTTGGTCCCGAGGATGGCCATATTATAATATGCCAGTATTATGTACTTATTTGTTGTAGGTACATAAGAGAGCCAAAGGGATAATCAATTATTTCTTAGTACGGAGCGGACAGTGAAAAAAAAGGAATTTGCGCAATTAATATTTCTTGTAATAAAAAAAGTACCAACTACATATGTACATCCTAAGTGACATTCCTCGTGAACATCGATGGACTTTCCGGAATATATATATTCAAAATATACAATAAATAATCTATTATAATAAACAGGGTCTGGTTTTTAAGTTTTTAGATAAATGAATAGATGGTTAGGTACATAAACTACTTACTTTTGTATGTTACCTAACTACTTAATTATCGAATCAATAAATGTGATGATTTTTTGTTATACACTCAACTTAATCTCTGAAGTTACTTCAAATTGAATTTCCTCAAAACTTCGTAAGTACATATTTGTTGACATATAGGCAAATGAGGCTACGAAGTAATGATGGCTCAGTGGTAGCGTGTGCGTGGTCGACGTGAGTTTCAATCCCAATAATGAGCTTGAACTTTCGGGGAAGGAAAATGTCGTGAATAAACTATATCTTGGTAATAGAATATTTTGTAATGTTCGCCTGGCTAGCTACCACACTCAAGTTTGTAATCTGTCGCCAAACACCTATAGATATTTAGGCTTAACGTGTCACCATCTTGGGCTACATCGTCACTTAACATCCGGTCACATTGTGGCCATAATGCAAAAAGAGATTCTCCTTGTTTTTATTCCTTTGACGCAGCCGTCTGTCTGGACACAATGTCTAATTTTCAGTGACGTTATTTAGAAAATTGGGCAGAAATGCCGTAACTTTCTTCGGAACTTTCGTTTTATGAAATATTGTTTTTGTTTGTTTGGTAATTAAGTGTCCTAGAGTCGCAATATTTCAGCATTTTTTCGAGGTGGCCTCGGTATTTTTGTAAAATTATATCTGGTCACACTGCTTCGCATTATTGTCAATTCGTCTTTACTAGACATGGGTAACTCAGCAAAATTCCTTTCGCCAACTCAATAACTCAAGCGCAACTAATTGGGCTGCGCCGTGGCGCCGCACAGTGGGCTGAAATCGGAACCTCCCTTTCATAGGATTTTAGAAAAATTAAATAAGTTATTTCATAGTTAAGTATACAGTTTTGTCAAAACAGTCATATCATTGTATAATTTAGCAATTTCAAGCTTTATTTTTACCTTCTACACCATATAATATGAACTAGTAAATTTCAAATGGATGAAAATGGATTTTCTTTACGTCATCACTTTTTTGTGCTTTGAGTTGTAAAGCTGAAACTTATACATATCGTTACTGGGGTGGTAATGAACCCATAGGACCTTTCACCTTGACCTCGGGCGTCCCCGTTCAACAGATATTTGTTGATGAAAATTTCATACTTTGATGACATTGTATTGAGGTGAAATCATCAATCTGTAGGTTTATTTTCGATCTGAATGCTACAGGTATCGATTAATAAAGTTACCCCTGATTTACCATACCGCTTCGTTTTCAAAAATACGATTCAGAATTCGTTTTAAAATTTCAATATACCTATTTTTCTTTATTAAAACTTGTAAATTACCTATAAATTTGGACTATAAATTTAAATTAACACCAATTATCATTACTTGCTACTATACTTAATTGTTTTTGTTCCACATTTGTATCAAAATGTCTTGATTTTGCGAATTAGGGTAATTAGTTTATTTGTTTCGTTGATATTGATGTTTGTCATAAAAAATTAAACAGTTATTTCTGAGGCTAGATTAGGATTCTAAATGAAAGCCGTGTAAATAACATGAGATCTTATATACATTTTAACGTAAATTCCAAGTATATAAAAATATTTTATAAGAAAATTATGATATACTTATAGTTCCGATGATACCTACTTAATTACACTAATACATTACTCAGAGTCACACAAATTTATTACATCTACAAACTCTATATTTTCAACGGTACAAATGAACACATGAAGATACTGGAATCATTCCCAATCATTTTTTGTTTGTAGTTGCTTTGTCCAGATTCACCATCAAAATCCCATTTACTGATGAGAGTTAAATTGCTACCACTAACCTCTGTTGGAAATGGTAATGTTTTTAAGAGTCTCTTGACTGTAATGTTCAGAACAGACTGAAGTTTTAGATTGATTTCACTATCTGTTATCAACATGTCTTCTTTTCCCACGTAGCACTCCTTTTTCGCAGACTGTATTGCATTATATGATGGGAAAATATCATACCCCATGTATTTTGTACTCTGCCTTAGTGTTACGTATTGCCATTTTGATAACTTCAAAGACGTTGATATACCCAGTGCTGCATCAGCAGAATAAGTTTGCTTTGTAAGGTTTAGGCATGCTCGAAGCATTTTTGCATCTTCAGGGTGTTTAATTAAATGCTTTAGTAACTCAGAAAAGTCAGTGTGGTTTTCATTTTCAGCGGCTTTCTGTTTCTTAACGCAGGCAGCGCACTTTGACTCTTCGTTAACTCAGCAGGCTAAGCGAGTAAAAGATATGAATGAGTCGACTGACCGGTGCAGCGGCTGTAATGCGGTGCTGTGCTGTACCACAGATGGTTCGTTGCGCTCTGAAGTGCACTATGCGCCAAGCACCAACACATTTGGAATAAGTGTGTTAACATCCGGCACTGCGGCGTAGTGAACTGAATTGGCCTAATTACGCGGCGTAATGCTTTGTTACCCATGTCTATAGTATCTAGGTTCAAACTAGGAATGTGGAATTGTAAAAAAAAATTGATTATTTTGCCAAGTAATTAAATTGTGTAAATTATAGTTAATTAAAAAAAAATAATGATCGATTTTTTTAATATTTTGTTCAGAAATTGCATTAAATACCTGAAACATTCACAATAATTATAACTTTCATAATCAAATAAACATGTTTGAATAAAAAGACAAAAAATATTATTATTAACAGAGAATGCACATTCTTGTATGTACCAAATTTTGTTGTTTAATAAAATGAAAAAGCGTGTATTTTTTTTTTTATTTTATGACCTTTATCCTCGGAATTTGTTTTTTTTTTTTAATGCAGGAATATTATTTAAACTTTCAAAAGTATTATCTATACTATATACTTACTATAATATAAGAAAGCGGCAGAGTTTTTTTGTTTGTTACTTTAAGAGGAAACTTTATTGGTTTATGAATTTGTTATTTATGATTAGTTTTAAGCATTATAATCTGTATGTTTCCCTTAAAAATGAATAAATAAATAATTTTAGACATGGCATATTAATCCTTACGAACAAAAGTTACTTCATCATAAAGACAATTTTATGAAGTTATTTTTTTCTCTTTATAGCATGTTATTTGCACACATAGCTTTGGAGATAATGAAAAATTCAAATAATTTGTACTTGCGGGAAGAACAATTATGAAAGGTTACACGGGTGCGTTGGCGTTGCGGTGTTTTTCGTATAAAGTTAACACGGTTGAAACAGTGGGGCACAGCTAGTAATTATTATACACTACGTAAATAGTTCCAAAGGCGCGGGTGGTTCGTTCCATTACTTGTATTACTATCCACCGAAGCGGTGATAGTGTTTTGACATTCAATTTTGATTTTGATTTTGATCCTTTTGACACACAAGAATACAAAATTAAATTAAATAGCCATTTATTATTTAACTATAAATAGCGATATTTATTGGTGATATTTAAGGGTGATTGGAATTTTTGGTGGTATCTTGAAGTAACATGTTGTGGTTTTTATTTTTAATTCATTAACTTAGGGTTTAGACCATATAATATTGGTAGCGTTTTTTGTGTGATATAGCTTGGTTATTGTGCATAAGTGAAGTGGATTATAAATGTAAGCTGAGAACATTCATTCTGAGACCCCAAAAAAAATTCCAAGAAAGTTCTAACAAGGGAGCCACCATCTTGTTAGGATACTGAATCGTCATAACACATGACACTATAATTCACTCGATAATGGCAGTAATGGTCTTAATTAAAGAGGACCGGTTGCCAAGTTAGGAAGAAGAAGAAGTAGTTTATTTTCAAAGTACAAGGAAAATAATAATAATACACAACTACAGAAATTCCAGTATTAAAGTCCTACATTCAGTAATCTTTTGGAAGATTTTGCAAAAATAAAAGCTTATTTAAACGTTTCCCTTTCAATATATTTCGATGCTGATTGACCATTTGAACGAAACGAATTTCAAGTGGGTTCTCATTGAGTATTCCTACTGAACTACGGAAGTAAATAGACAACCTTAATTGTTTTCCTAAAATAAAAGTAACTTAAATTACTCCCTATATATTCAGCTATCTACCAGTGAAAGTCTCGTCAAAATCGATCCTACTGTTTTGGAGATTACCCGGAATAAACAGACAGACAGACAGACAAAAGTTTAAAAAATGGGTGTTTTGTTATAGGTATCGTATATACTTTCATATGTATATAGTAAAAAGCTGTTATTTTGACATTACAAACGCACACTTTAATTTTATGATTGGATATATTAATAGCTGGTTGCTAATGAATCGATGTTTTATGAAAATATATCGAGTAAATCAACAGTTTTTCAAAGCTTTGGATCGATTGATCGATTCATCTTATCGTAAACATCGAGTGAATTTGATACATCGACGTTATATTGAATAACCCTAATACAAATGATATCTTTGGTCGTCTTTATAATTTAATTTGTGAATTTAATAAACTTTAAAGAGATTTGTGTAGCATAGCATAATGGATGATCCGGAATTAGATAAAATTAGACAACAACGTCTTGCCCAACTACAGGCTCAACGTGCGGTTTGTATTTATATTACTGATAGGTTATAACAGAACTATTGTTACGATGCACTGCAATGCAGGTGATAACCTTAAGTCATTTTTCAGGGAACTGGTGATTCGAATCATGCCAAAGCACAGGAAGAGAGAGTGCAAGCAATGGAAGAGGCAAAACACTCGATTTTATCGCAAGCACTGAGTCAAGATGCAAGAGCTAGATGTAATTTAAAATTTTGAATTATTAGTATCTATTCCTTATGACTTTTTCCTCCAGGTATTGAATTTTTGTTTTTGTCTGTAATATAAATGGTCATTTGTTTATTTTATTATGCTTAGTTGTTGAAATTATTGCTCTAGTTGCATTTACGTTACTTTAAGCATATTTATGCATAAAATCCATGTATAATGCAGCATTCAAAGATATTTATTGTTTAGAAAGTAAACAACAAACAATAAGTATTGTATCAAAGTAAATAATAAGTATTGATCGTAGATAAATTTTCTACAACAAAAATATACAAAATGAAAAAAAAAAACAAATGACTCATTATCTGTTATTCCATTGCATCTTTACCAAACCATTTGTGATCTCTAAATATCTTATTAAATATTTCTACAAAAGTGACATAGCTGATTGATGATGAAACATCATCATTATTTTATGGTGTTGTCTTTTCATATTATAAGTCATATTACACAAAGAAAAAATTTCTATATAAGAACTGTATATCTGATGTGTGAAAACAGTTCAATTAATCATGTTTTTTAAATATAGTGTGCAGTGAAGTATTTATTTTATTCTCACGATTGCTATAAACAACATGACAAAACCAACTAGACAAAGTTAAAAAAGTAAAAAATTCACAAAAACCAATTACCAAATTTAAATTAGTGATAGTTGTCAAAAGTTCAATTGGCTGACTTGATTGACTAATTTAAATGAACTTGATAAATAATATTAAAGATAAATTTTTTTTTTTTACCATCGGCAAATGAAATGAGTGATGTCATATTTTTGTCAGTCATATAATTGGACACATGTTAATTTATGTTATAGATCTCTTGCCTGTACAGATGATTGAACATGCATATTAATTCATCTACAGATATTCTATTTGTTGCCATAGCTTCCACCAAGTCTAAAATCTGATGTAATTGTGTAATTTGAAATGTTTGATACAACAATATATTTGTTTGGATACTGTTTTGTTAGAAAATAGGACTTGGGTTGAAAAGTAATTTTTTGTTGTATATTCATATAGATAATAATATATTTTTATTACAGTGAACACAATAAAGCTCAGTAGACCTGAAAAAGGTGCTATGGTGGAAAACATGATCTGCAGGATGGCACAGATGGGCCAAGTCCAAAATAGAATTACAGAGCAAGAGTTAATTCAGCTTCTTGAATCTGTTAATCAGCAAATGCCCAAATCAACAAGCACTGTTAAGTTCGACAGAAGGAGAGCTGCTCTAGACTCCGATGATGAAGATTTCTAGCAGACTGTTAATATTTATTTCTTCAACGTAAATTATGCCCTGACTTGATTAGGTGTTTATGAAATCAAACCTTTGTTTTTTTTTAATATATCATTTTCTTTTAATTATATATTATGTATTAAAATATTAAGACTGCTATAAATAACTTTATTACAAGCAATAATATGAGAATAAATTATTGTATAATTAATAATTAAATATCAATTTATGTCTTGCTGTTAATTAAGTATTGGTAATAACTAAATAAACATTTTATAGCTTTTAAAAAAAAAGTATAAAATTTAAATTCTTTTATTCAGACTAGTGATTCATATTTTAATAAATATTAATATACATACATATATATATATATATATATATATATATATATATATATATATATATATATATATATATATATATACCTTTATATTTAAGATAAATATTAATTAAATAAATTAATTATATAATTAAATTATATTTATTATAAATATTTAGACTGGGTTGGGGTGACTTTGTCTATAGTGAATAATATCACTAATTGTACAAAAAATAAACATTGGTAGCGTAGATTAATGATAGGTTTTCGCGCCGCTTCGTCTAGATAACGTCGCATCGGCGTACACGAGTCAGTGTCATACCGACAATACTGTCACGTTGACAATCTCAATTTCAAAACACTACGATATTAAGTTGCCATATTCTAGGAGCTATTATTTGTAGGTAGAATGGTATCTAGTTAAAGCGCTTGCAAAAGCCAATCAATAATCTATGTTCCATGGTATAGTTTCAACTATTTATTGGTAAGAAACTAAAAATAAAATGACTTTATTGTGCATATTTATAGGTAGTGTTCAGTCAAAAGTCTGCATAAAACGGAACAAAACGTACACGTTTCAATATGGGCCAATTTGATTGGTGGATCGCAGTTGCCAACCATTTTGGTGCTCCTGTCACCCCCCCTGCCCCTTTCTATTCCAACCGCCTCTTCTCACGCTCGCGCACCGGCACGAAGACCGTTGCCGACATAAATTTAAGAAAAATCCAAAAACTGAATCTGTTGGAATCCAAGTATCCCGACCCTGACCTCATCAAAACTGGTGAGTAATTGTGATATATTCAACAGGTAGTATTGTGAAAATATTTATTACCTTTTTACAGTACCATTCCCAAACAGAATCCCTATCACTAAGGTGCCACCTCCACGAGCGAGTGTTCGCCACGAGTCCGCCCTGCTATCGTCGGGTGATCTTCACGACACGATTATTCTTCCGCCTGTGTATCGTTGCGATTGATACGTCGCGAGTCGCGACTGACTGCTACATGTCCGTACCAAGTTATTTTGTTGAAAACAGCTCAATTTGGTGACAAGCAAGAGCGAAATCTTATGTGTCATAGTTCTATTTTGCGGCGAGTGCGCTACGAGTAGGTCGCATCGGGCTCGCAGCGATTCATTGGCGATTTCCTCCTCGACGTCAATGTCACTCGTCGCATTGTCGCGATAGTATCGCTGTGTGGAGACATGTTCATAGAGTTGTTATGGAATTAAGTGACGGGACGATAATATCCCAGCGATAAACTCGTTCGGTGGCGCCTAAGCCTATGTTGTCTGTCCTCTAATTTTTTCTTTATCATTTCTGATGTTAACTACGCTAACCCTAGTGGGGTAGTTGGCTCTGAAATGCAGCTGCTGTAACACCTATAGGTGCTTGACGACCGATTTTCTTCTTTAAAGTCAAGCGGCCATTAGATTATACCTTGTTTCCATGCAACTACTAAAGGGCTGTATCATTTGAACAATGGATGTACCGATACCGAGCCGATTATTTATCAACCGATATTTAACAATTCGAAAAGCGCACGAAGCGACTATATTTACTACGAAAGCGTAGTAAGTAGACGAGACAGCCAGCCACACGTGGTGCTAGCGGTGAAATTACAGTCTTTATTGAACGTTGTATTGTTTTGCTCCTATTTACTATTAATTTAGATTTTACATTCTTTTCAATAACACTCCTTATGAGGATGGTGTTTTGTTAAGATTAAATATCAAATGCCTACCTACTTATCATTAAAAAAATATATTTCAAAGCAGTCACGAGGACTGCCGACAGAAGTGAAAACATAAAACTATACATAAACATTTTTCCTAAACTTCAAATGATAGAATTAATATTAATAATAATAGAAGTAACTATTATTAATATTAATAATAGAATTAAGAAAATATAATTTGAAATAATATGAAATACTATCTTTGTAAAATATAATTGTGTAACTTAGGAATAATATATTTTTTGGTAATCGTTAACACGTCACGTGACCATGCCGATGACGACTTACATGAATTTATTCCCTATCCAAAACTAGAAGCTTTCACTTCATAAATTATCACCCGAAAAACTTGTACGACAATGTGTAAGAGCTTGTGTGTGTAAATACTCTATTATTTATTAGGTACTAAACTTTCGATATTGGTATAAGTATCCCCGAATATTCACTACAATAATCCCTAATTTAAACCATAAAAAGTACCTATTATAGCTGTATTTTGTTAGTTTATTTGTTTGTTTAAACACGCTATTCTCTGGAACTACCAGTCGGATTCGAAAAACTCTTTTTTTATATGATAGCCAGACTCACGAAGAATAGTATAGGTTATATAACATTAGACTACAGTTTCTAGCTAGCCTTAAATATTGATTTTTGTTACGTAAGTCGGAAGTCGAAGCCCTCGCGAACTGCTTTAGCCGCATGCGCTGGCTTAATTGTTAATGATACGTCAATACAATGTTCTACAAAAGTATTGGCCATTATAATAGTCAGTATAATTAGGCTACAAAAATAAAGTCAGCTATATCTCTTATACATGAGCCACAATAAAGTACAGTGTAAACTCTTTATAACGTTATCCTTTATAACGATAAACTCCCTATAACGTTGAATTGAGCCCTACTTGGTTGGTTTGTGTTAAAACCCACATATTGAAACTCCACTCCATATAACGATAACTCTCTATAACGATAAAAAATGCTCAGTCCCTTGAGTTTCGTTATAAAGAGTTTACACTGTATTTTGCAATTTTTTTTGTTGAAGATAAAAAATTAATTTATAAGCATTATTTTTATGCATAGCATATTAATCCTTACGAACAAAAGTTACGTCATCATAAAGAAAATTTATAATGAAGATAAACTTCATCTTTTACAGCTTGTTATTTGGACACGTAGTTTAAGATATAATACAAAATTAAAATAATTCAACACTCGGCTCGGAACTATGTCTAGTTAGAGGCGCGAACGAACCGTACGATGCCGCGATGTGACCATCTAATCTGGCAGCCCGATAAAAATATTGTCTTTATTGAAGTATTATAAATCATCAATCAGTGATTTCTTCTAAATTATATGCAGGCGAAACCGCGGGGCACAACCAGTGTTATATAAATGATTGTTTATATTTAAAAGAATCCTCTTTTTGACACATAGAAGTCAGAAACATGGTTTATAAAATTCAACCTGACATGACCTTTTCAGATATATCCGCCATTTCTTTTTTTATATACAATTAATGTGGCAAACAAGCTTACGGCCCGTCTGATAGTAAGTGTTTACCGTAGTTTATGAACGCTTGTAACACCAGGTGAGTCACTAGCGTGTTGGCGACCTCGAACCTCGAATTCTGAATACCCTGCTTACCGAAGGAACGGAACACAAGTTTATTTAGCTGGAGTTGTATCCATGGTACTATATGCCCTCAAGCGTCCACAAGCTTCTCATTCATGGACCTGAAATAGCGGAACATTTTTCCATAGTTCCTTGGATTCCTATCTGAAGAAGCATCAGGGGCCAGGAATAAGGATTTTAGGAAATTGAGGTCGGAACACACACAAAGGTGTAGTGATATCGCGACAAATGAAGATATTTTACACAACCTTCTTTTATCTTCGGATCCTATGTTAAGTAGCATTCGTCGGAAGATGAACAAGAAAGTGAAGAAGTTTTTATTCAGCGAAGTCGAAGATTTGCTTTTTTCTGATGAGAATGAAATCGAATTCATTGATGTCTCCACTGTACCCGAAGTAGATTCTGACTGTAGTAGTAGTGATGACGAGTCGGATGATGATGTTGACGAAGACGAGACTGAAATTTAGATTATTTAATTTATTTATTTCAATTAGGTTTTTTTTATTTAATACTAGAAATTGTAAATTAATATATATTATGTTGTCCTAAAATGTGCCGAAAGAGAAAAAAATTTAATCTGCCACCTAAATCTATATTTTTAATTATATCTCAAAAAGTGTCACAAACAATCATTCCATGGTATGTGCACGTGTTATATGACCGTTCCTGTGGTTATTTAAGTTAACAACGTGTTTTGTCACGCTATCTGAGTAAGTTTTGGTTAACTATAGTTTATGACTGCTTATTTTTAATTTTTAGTGGGTGGCTAGTATAAACATCTACTCGACCAGTGTTTTCAAAATATTTTATATATTTTTATTTATATCTCAAAATCTGCACAAAACTGGCAACATGTGTCTTTGGACAAAATATGTTATTTAATGACTAGATACTGGGATAAAAAATTTAGAAGGAAAAGCGGCGAGACATACGAGATATTCATATTTATAGGTAGCCTCCCATATATTAAAAATGGTTTTTATCGATTTACTTCAAAACTATGAGTCCAATCAAAAAAGTCATTTCACCCATATGTGTTGGCAATTAATATAGCAATAGAATGGTGCATTAAGTTTTGTGAAATGACGACTTTGAATTTTTAGGTCGCCTACGTCCAACCGCTTGTATGGGAACGATCCACCGTGCGGCCTCCAAATTACATATTTCGCTATAACAAAGCGATAGTAGAAATCGCCAAATATTTGTTTCGAAAATATTTTTAATTTGATAGAACCTTTAGAAATAAAACGAGCTATGGTACCTACCCACTTATACCTACCTACCTGTAAATTTTTCGTTTTTGATTTGATTTCGATATTGATAATTATATTATACAACTATTTTTCTCCCGTATTATAGTAGCAATCATCAGATATCATGTAATATTTGACACTGGATATGAGAAAAAGCAACTTATGAACTTAAGAGAGGGGTTTTGCTTTGTCCTTTATTCTTCTTCTACACAGCGATCATGAAAAACATTATTTATGAATGTTTTATTTGCTTTTTATCACTTCATAACTCTATAGTATCCACGTTTACATTGTTGCAATATTTAAGTAAATAGGAATACATTTCATACTGTTTTCTGAAAATATACTAAAGCGTGTTCGATACAGATATTTATGAAACATGTTTCTGTTCAACATGTTTCCAGACTCATTGTCAGAAAATAACAATTATAACATGTTTTTGTGTATATGTTTCTACACAATTTGCAAATATTTATTGCAAGTTTAATGTAGCAGGTCATGTCTCTTGTCATAATTGAATGATCGATAAATGATAATAATATATAAAGTTGATATAATAAGTTATCAATTAAACATTATAAATTATAAAGATTGGATAAATGTATTAACATCTATAGGTACAATTGTAGTCATTCTCATGCAGAATGTTGCTCAGAGAAGTCTTAGTTTTATGTGCTTTTGCAACTTTAGCGGCGAGTAGTAATGTTCCAAACGCGGAAATAATCAGTAATTTTTTAAGTGATTCTGGAAACCGTTACTCTAATAACCTTGTTGAAGATGCCCTTCTTAATGTGGTAAGTGATACAATTTGTTAACTTTATTAAGTGATGAACAACAAAAATTAGTTTTTGGTAAGTACTTATGAAATAATCCGACTACATATTATCTGATCAATTAATCTGATTTGAAACCTATGTTGGAAAATCTGTTGAATCTACATTGATTGAAGACTGTTTTAATTTTTTTATTAGATATAAAATATCAATGGTTTTTGTGGGTTTTTAGACCAATCTTCTAAAGGTTATTTTCGTTTTCATTATGTAATTTCGTGAAGATACATACTACACGTTAATCATGTTCATAATTATAATATTTACAACCTTTTGTTTAATTTAGTATCTGCAGAAATTAATAGGCCTTATTTAGTTTTCCTAAAAATGTTATCAACTTCTCGTTGATGCCCTGATCTTGAAATCATTTTGGCTGTGGCATAGAAAATACCTACTCTTATTTCTCTAATTAATACTAAAAACGATACAAAACAATAAAATTAACTATTTTAAATTCAACAATTTTAGCCTGATCTCATCAGAAAGTATGGGTATCCTATGGAAATTCATAGGGTGTTGACCTCTGACGGTTATATTTTGGAAATGCACCGCATACCTCATGGACGCGACGCAAACAACAAACCGGATAAAAATAAGCCTATCGTGTTTTTGATGCACGGTCTACTTTGCTCCTCTGCTGATTGGGTACTCATGGGCCCTGGATCAGGATTTGGTTAGTTTATACGTAGAGATGCGCCGAGTACTCGTTTATTACTCGGTATACTCGGTCATTTTTTAGTACTCGTTAATCGGCCGAATAACTCGGTTCGACTGCCGAGGTACTCCAAAAGAACTAAAAAATGATACTTACTTACTTACCTTACCTCTTAATAATAGTAGTATAGATTAGTCGCTGTCAGATAAATCATGTAAATAAAACGAACATATTTAATTAAATAAAAAATAATACTTTTATATTAATATTGGTACTTTACCAGTGGCAAGATATGCTGCAGGAAATCAAACACTATGCTCCATCTGGTAGCAGCCTTTCTCTTTCCCTTCGTATAATTTATCTGCTACTAAAACATATTTTTCATAAATATACGAAGTCAATCTTGTTTTATTTTTTGTCAACCAATCGAACGCACTTTTATCTCGTGGTTAATACATTTCCAATTACAAAGCAGTGCTATTGCTTTTTCGATCTTCACGCTGTAGATGCTAGTTTCTCGTAGCAATTCCAAAAACTTGCATGATATTCTTTTATAATATTTGAAGCGTTTTGTAAAGTCATCGATTTATTAAATGCAAGTTAATTTTCATCACATTTACTAATGTTTGAATACAACATCGTAACTTCTTCGATATGCTTCAAAAAGTAGAGAGGGGAGGTAAACTGCTCGCTAACCAGTCCCATGTCGCAACCATGTTTAAACCTGTTTTTGCACCCAATACCTGCGTAAACTAAATCGAGTTACTCGGCAGAGTATTCGGTTCGGTAAACATAATACCAAATAAATCTCAGTACTCATTTACTCAGTAAAAGTAGTACTCGGCGCATCTCTATAATTATACCTATATAATATATTTTCAAAAATAAAGAACAAATATAATTTATTACACACGCAAACGCAAGCGCAACACACTCACTTTTTCATTTGTAATTTGCGCCGTTTTTAGATTCCGTACCTCATATTGAAAAAACAGAACTCTTATAGGATAATTTTGTATGTCCGTGTGTCAATGCCCTTTTTCTTGAAAAGGACTTGAGGTATAAAGTTGTAATTAATATTATAAACTAGGATTTATCACCTCACGATGCGGTAAAAAGATCTATTTTGTAGATTAACGCATTAAAAAGATACGGGTACTGCTTAATTAAATTATCGCTAACAGACCGATTATCAGAATCTATGAGATCTCTACAGTCTTGAAATTTGGCAAGAAGGTAGGACTTTTAACAAAACTTAAGGAATAAATCCGAAAATAATAAATTTCTAATCCCGTGTGAAATGACTATGCAACAAAATTTATATAAAGTTATTTTTCTCGAAAATACCTTAAAGTATAAAGTTATACTTAACTATATAATATTATCAGTACGGAACCATAAGGGCGCCAGTTCTACTAGCTATTTGTCCGTTTTTTAATTTGTAACGTGAGAGTCAACAAACATGTAATTGTTTAATGGGAAGTAGCGGTGGGCGATTATGAGATATACTAATGTATTCATTCGATTAAGAAGATATCTCGATTATAATTTGATAAAATTAGTAATTATTACGACCAAACAACTTTTTTTTTAGCTAATTGTTATATGTGTTCTTGTAAAGAACTTTGTTTACGACTGCGTGACCTTCTTTTTTTAGCTTTCCACTCTTCGTTTTTAATAGGTACCAGTCAATTCATAATCGCCCACCTCTGGGTAATAATACATCAAAGGCTCGTTTATGAATTATCATTCATATTCTTAATTATGGGAAGACACTGTCACCTGAGACCTGTGTACCCACACATGTTTACTCTTTCTTTCTAAAAAGTATCGGTCGGACACTTTTTCTCGTGTAGCTTCTATCCACCGAATGCGAGTTATGGAACTTCGTTCCAATAAATAATAATTATTATTATACATACTTAACATGTAATCTTGGGTTGATTAACAGCATACATTCTCGCTGAAAATGGTTTTGACGTCTGGATGGGCAACGCAAGGGGTAACCACTATTCTCGTCAGCACATACGTTTGAACCCTGATGGTATATTAAATACAGATTTTTGGAAGTTCTCCTGGGACGAAATAGGAAATATAGATGTACCAGCAATGATCGATTATATAACTACAAGGACCGAAAAGCAAAAGCTTCATTACGTCGGTCACTCTCAGGGTACAACATCTTTTTTTGTAATGGCTTCCTTGAGGCCTATTTACAATGATAAGATCATTTCTATGCACGCCTTGGCTCCGGTGGCATACATGGCTCACAATAAGAGTCCTCTTCTTAATTTTATTGCACCATACGCTAACAGTATTGAGGTATGTATATTACGCAATATGAATTTAGAAGAAGAAATATTATAGCCTTATTCAATATTTTAATAATTAAGGCACCTTCACAAATATTTTGTATTTTTAGGCTATGACGTCACTTATGGGAATGGGCGAGTTTATGCCAAACAGTGCTATATTGACGTGGGCTGGTATGAATATGTGTAATGATGAAGTTATATTTCAACCAATATGCAGTAACATTTTGTTTCTAATCGCCGGTTGGAATGAGCAACAACTTAATAAGGTATTTTTGCTTTTAATACTCCATAGAGACTAATATAGATAGGTACATAGACACAGCAAAGGATATATATTATATTGCAATAAATTAAATACGAAATATTTGCTATATGTACGCAGTTAAAAAAAAAAATGTCGGTACATGTTCGTCGTGCCAGAAATTATAACAATCGACCAGTGTGATTAATCAACCACCGCGACTTGTACCTACTTTATTGATAAAAATCTTTTTTTTAGACAATGCTGCCCGTGATATTTGGTCATACTCCTGCCGGAGCAGCCGTGAGACAATTTGCCCATTACGGTCAAGGCATCGCTAATAAAGAATTCCGTCGCTATGACCTAGGGAGTTTCTTGGCAAATATGAGAGCATACGGCAGTATTGTCCCGCCACGTTACGATCTTTCCAAAATAACTGCACCGGTCTTCCTACACTACTCAGATAATGACAATTTAGCCCAAGTTCCAGATGTCAATAGATTGTTTAGGGAACTGGGTAGACCCGTCGGTTTATTTCGTGTACCTATGGATACATTCAATCACTTAGACTATCTCTGGGCAATCAACGCAAAAGAATTAATTTATGATAGAGTTATTAACTTAATGAACGTGATGAATGTATAATGGTTTATAACAATGGTTGATTTATTACAAAAATTAAACTATTCACTAATTGACTAATTTGACATTGTCGTTTCATTTTAACACGTATTTAACCACATGTGTGGGGGCCGGATACTAAGAACGGGGAATTAAAGCCTTCGATAGCTTTGTAACTCGCCGGTCCCGGGACTTCCTATATCCTATCGGATATCCGATATCCTATATAATCGGTAGTTGTTCAGGCCCAACAAAAATAACTGAGCCCGGCTGAACAGTGCCGACTTACCTGGGGATCGCCGTTAATGTTGTGTCCGTGACCGGGGGCAAATCCACAGTTCACTGTAGCGGCCGACGTTTTCCGAGTTATTGTATCTGATTAGGTACACACAAAACTGTTCCACCACGAACAAGCTGAGGCAATCACAGTACTTTGGTAAACATGGAAAAATGATAATAATGCACCGAACTCTCCGACCAGTCCGACGTCGAAAAACCGTTTTTTTGAAGTGCGCGCCCCCAAGCGTCGAAACACCGACACAACCGGAACACAGATTAAAAATAGTGTTGCCTGAACAACATGTAACAAATTAATCATACCTACTTAAGTATTGCGTTAGTGATTATTGAATTTGGGAAGTTAACAAATCGAAGTTTCTGTTTTTATTTTTTGGTCTAAACAATTCATTGACTAAAATTACCGTTGGAATAAAATTGATGTCTCTCCAACATTTGAAGCAACTTACCCTGTATGCGAAAACATTTTATAATGTTTACTAACCTTACAGAATAATAAATCATGCATTAAACTAAGGGTTAATACAACACAATTCCAAAATACTTAGTTACAAAAATATCCATAAAAATAGTTTACTAATTACTTTACAGCTGTGTGTTGCGTTGTATACATACTGATATGTGGTAACCACATCCACAACAACAATATACATCGCAGAAAGTTGCAAAATTTTGAGTTAATACGTATAGGAACAAGTAGGCCTTGCCTACTTTTAAGTGAAAAGTATGAATTGGTGTTGTAAATTTTACATTTACAAAATTACGATCATAAATAATAATTTACCTATTCGATGACTGGATGTTTTCAAAACAAGATTTTGTAAAAGACTTAATAAATTATTATAAAAAATAAGTATATCGCTTCCTCACATGATCCACTCATCATAGAGGTAAATAATAATTATTTATATCAATTAAAGATATCAGTTTAAAGAGGCGTTAGCTTGTGCATTATGTTTTATTTAGATACTAAATAAAGTTACTATAACTGTCGGAAAATGCGATTCTTTAATCAGTATATAATTTTAGAATAGAATATTCTAACTCTAAAATTAGATGCAATAAAATACACACTTTCTGTACACGGACGATGTAACAAAGGACGATGTTTCAATTAAACCAATATAGATTTATCTGAATGAAATTGTTTAAAAGTATAATATATAAGTAAGGGGTATGTAAATAGCACTTATATTTTATACATCTTCTACACAGTGAATTGAACCCAATTTATGTATTTTATCGGTTCTCACTAAAGGTAAAGGTATAACAAACGAGGGGATACGTTGGATGACATCACAAACTTTCTAATAGACACAATGTTCAACTCAATCTAACTTGAAATTATTTATGAAGGTACGCTAAAGTTATTCTGTCTGTTTAATCTGAGCTAATTTAGAACATGCAGAATAAATTTTATGTATCTATTTATACAAATACTAGCACAGCTACAGCCACAGCTCAAGGTTTCACCTGTGTTAAATTTATTCGACCAACTCTCTACAGCGTCGCGCCACCAACGCACCTGTGTAGCGTACCTATTGTTTTTCTCATTTCCCGAACTTGCGTACAGCTTGTGAGATAGTTTGATTTATGGGTTTTGCTCTGCTCCTTAGGGTCATAGCGTGAAGTCACATGGCTTATGACCTTCCTCAAATAAATAGGTACCTAATAAAATGCAATTCAAATTGACTGGTTGTTCTAAATATTAGCACGTTCAAATAAATAAACAACAATCTCTTCAGTTTTATAAAATTATTATAGATTATAATGTTCGATGCGGGTCTTTTAGTAGAACATGTCCTACTTATTAATTACTCAATGTTTCGGCCTGGATAACCTGACCTTGGTCATGAGCCGACTGATATGTTGCAGTGTCTTCGTTAGCAAGGGCAGTTTCTAATAATTACCCTCTTCTCATGGTCACTAGAAGTGTGTCGGCATACATTTTTTTCCCGTAAATATACAAATAACTAGATACAAGTATCTTTATTAGATCATCACTTAACATGATAATATATTATATTAAAATTTAATTAAGTTATTAGTCTCCTTAAGTATCAAAGTTATCTTTGTAATTCGATTTTTATGTGGTTTTTATTTGTATTGTATTATACAAACTTAAAACGTGTATTGAATTCACCGATCATGCTGAGGAATTAGCTATGACGTAAAAATAATTTATGATAATCATTAACGTAATATTATTTTTATCTTAATCATAGATAAAATTAAATATTACATATCTTGGATTTATTATTTATGTATCTATACTACTATTATAATGAAGTAAAGTTGGTATGTTTGTAGGAGGTAATATGTAGAATCATTGATTCAATTCTAAAAACTCTTTCTTATATAGAAGGCTGTAGAGATCTGTGGATGCTACATTAACCTTGAGTGGTGCAGGCTATTTTTTTCTCAATAAACGTTTTATTGTAATTAATGCGAACGAAGTCGTAAGGTGTTGCTAGTTTAGTATATTATATGTATACAACGTTTCTTCTAATTAATTAAATGTGAAGTGTGGATTAGGTGTTAAGCGCGCCGTGCCGTGATATTTTTTGATGGAATATTTGCTTGCATGGATTTTTCCAGGCATATAATAATTTTCAAAAAATAGTTAATGATATGTTATCTTCTCATTTGGTAGTGGTTTTCATGTTTACAACAAATCGTATATTGTCAAATTATTTTTGTGAAAACTTCGCGCACGTGGACTACAGAATGCCTGCGCGAATCTTGCTCCCCCGCCCCCGCTTATTTTAAAGACAATAATGCTTATTGTGGGTGTTCCTTCGAAGATAGACGTATACTTATACGTCTTTGCTAAATCTCTTATGGTTTACTCAGCGTAAGCCATTACAGCGCCCGAACTGATTCACCATGAACAGTTTTTTTATTTGTGCAGAACCCTAATCTTTTTTCTAAAATAAAACTAGCCTCGGTTACTCCATATAAAATCAGCTATCTACCAGTGAAAGTCCCGTCAAAATCGGTCAAACCGTTTCGGAGATTACCTGGAACAAACAGACAGACAGACACAAATTATAAAAATGGGTGTTTTTTTGTAGGTATCGTCGTATATAACTTCATATGCATTTACATAACATTACAAACAACCACTTCAATTTTATTAATTGTATAGATGTATACTCATGCGTAGCGCCTAATTAAGTAGGTACCTATAAATTAAGAGAGTAATTATAAGAAATAAGTATAATTTTATGTAAATATCTCGGCTAACGAGATAAGCAGGAACTTACGCGCAACCTTTTTCTATTTGTTTCTATATTTCGTATAAGCTTCAACCTATATCTTGAGTTGTTTAAAACAAAACGCCGGCTAAATGTAATACCGACAACGTTAGGTTATTCAGCGAAAAGGAACCGTTGAAATAATTGTTTTAGCAAAGGTGAATCAAGGTGATAAACCTGTTCACAGCAAAAGTAGTGAACTTTTTGATGAATCAAAACTTTCATATTATAATAGTGCTTGATAAGTCAAACAGTATTCTATTTACGTTCTTTGAAAATAATGGCAATGCAAACTGGAGGGAATAACCGTTTGTAGATAGAAAATACCAAGCGACCCAAATGAATATAAATTAATATTGGTTGGAAAATTCCGTTAGCCGCTCACAACTTCACATCGGGAATCCAATTACTACATCCAATGGTAAAATAATATTCCTTCATAGTTACTTTTTAGGGTTCCGAAGTAAACAAGGAAACCTTACAGTTTCGCTATGTCTTTCTGTCGATCCACGGTTTAGCTCAGAGATCCTCAGTATCTACTAGAAAGCTATAATTTGGAATGGGTATATATATTAGTAACGCCGACAAAGTGGTAAAATAAAACCTGTTTTTTGATTTAGGGATCCGTTTGCAAAATATGAGGCTTTAAAGTGCTAATTTCAATGGAATAGTCAAATGTCCTCCCATCTGCCAGCTGTTGTTTTTGGATATATGAAAATAATCATGGTAATAGTAGTGTATAATAAAGTTAAAAAGAAAATTATCAGAGGTAAGTAGGCTTTCAAGTTAATAAGTAATAGTCAATCGACTTATAAAATATTCTCGGTGAAGTAATTTCGTACAAATTCCATTGAAAATTACTTATAGCCCCCTCTCTAAGTTTGCATGTTGTGACGGGCAATTACGGAACTCTACACTGCGCTTTGCTCGACACGCATTTGGCAAATTTTTTAATTTAGTTATCGGCGAAAAAGTATATTAAAGTTTCTGAAAACCATTTGTACATAACGGAATTGGCAGGTGCGCACGTCTATGTGCGGCTTATTTTTCAACTTTTATTTCTGCACTAGGTTCACGTGAATCGGATGACACAAAAGGTCCGGGCTATGAGCTACAATGACTCTTCTATTGTACACGTGATAGAAGTGAAATTTCAAGGGACATGCGGATAGCCTTTACTGTATGTTAAATATACAAAGCATAATATAACTGTCTTTCTTATTTTTTATACAATTTGAACAAATAAACAACTATTTCGCCTGCTTGGCTCAACAATGTAGTTAAACATAATTTGCTATTACAAATAATAATATCTGTAGTATCCTTTTAGCACTATTATATGCATTTACTATTTAATTTGTTTAGCGGCGCGATGTAGCCACAATAAATATAGAATAAATAATAGCTTAATAAGGTTGTTATCTTCGTAACATTGAGAAAACTGGGCCTCAGCTTGGCTGTCTGTGTCTTCTGAATACGGCTCAACTTTGACTGTGAATGGAATGTTGTTCGCATCTCTCGGATGGTTCCACCCAATATCTAATTGATGCCCTGGATAAGTTAGAGTGAGGGGCTGTTTGCATCGTGAATGATACTATGGGGTATGTGATGAACAGGGTGTGAAGTTTCTCATCCATCATAGAAAAGGGAGGATCCTCCGAACAGACGCGTGTTATGTCTGGCGGGCAGCTGCCCAACGGTTGTTTTTTTTTTTTTATTTTTGAACTGACTACACTGTTAGCCTTAGGGGCCCTATCCAAAAACAGAGCCGCTGCGGCTTTTATATCTTCACCGGACTTGGGGGCGAGCGCCTAGCGCACTCAGCCGCGAAAGTTTGTGACGACCCGCACGAGGGTGCCAGAGTGGCCGAACCTCGGCTCGGGCGGTCGTCGCGATGCGAAAAGGTCGCGATCTATCTAATCCACTAATCCTAAGAAATTCGAACTAACTAACATATACTCATATGCACGTTCCCCTCCTCCTGGGAGGAAGGAGGGAACCATGCGTATGTGTATTTAGTGATCGGAGCCCAACGGTTGTTGTCGGGTTCTAGTATATATACTCAATTGTTCGGTTAATTTCTATATCGCGATGTAGGATGTCAGTTGTGGCGGAGATGTCGCTATGTGTAGGAGGCGTCAGTTGTGGCGAGAGATGTCGCTACAATACTGACATCAATAAGAATATAGAATCACTTCAGTAAGGTATTCCGATAGAAATTATCACCGACGGTCGCCGTTGTTTATGGACTGTACTGTACTTTCCATCAGATCAAGAGCAGTCACTTTACCCAGTCAGTTTAAACTAAACATCAATTTGTTACGTAATTAAATATATTTCAATGTATTTCGCGTACACGTAAACCATTTGTTAATTTTTATTCTATGTCTTACTACGAACGATGAATGCATTTATTTCAAATTAACATTTGAATTATCATGTAAAATTAGTAATTTTAATTACTCTTTTTAAACATTGTGTATTCAAATATTCATGGATTAAATTAATGAAACATCAAAGTAGTTATGCCCTTATACTTACTACGTTTCATTTCGATTTAGATTACATTACAAATATTGCTTTGAGATCAAATTTCTTAACTAAACAGTTTATTTCTAAAATAAAATACCTTCTTCGCTGCTAACTCGCTCAGGGAATAAAATCTTCGGTAAACATTTGAGAATCGGAAGCTAAAGAACCCAAGATCTGACTAAGGGGTGATTTAAATTATGTTTATTTAATGAAGAGTTGATTGAAAGTCATTTAGATAATACTAGCGACCCGCCCCAGCTTCGCACGGGTACAATTTACAAAGTGGTGTATCTTATGTTTAAAAAAGCCTGAGTCATAACTTCCTAACTGCCTCATTAACCTAGTGGTCCTAAATGCGACTGCTATGCTCTAGGGCCTAGGCTCGATTCCCAGGTCGAGCAAAGTGTTATTGGGTTTTTCTATGAAATTCTCAGTAGTAGCTCGGAGTTTGGATTTGTGTCCAATTAATGGCAATAGGTTCGCCCCCTACTACATGAGACTTAAAACATACCTGACGAACACATCTGCCTAACACTTCGGGGATATAGGCGTGATGGTATGCTATGTAACTTCATAGTTTAGAAAAGTGCGCTTAGCTCGCGACTAGCAATAAATCATAGGTGCGGAGTGCCGGCCAACAGACTGCCATCGTTTTGCTGAGAAGGAATTTCTTTGGTCGCGCGTAATTTAAAATTCGTGATATCTTCTACTATATTAATTTATATGAAAAACTGTATATGACAATTTTAATCTACATTAAATACCCAAGTCAAAAATTTATCTCGATAAAAATTAATACTGAATTGGGGAAAATAGCTTCGCTAGTAATGTAATATTTTTAATTATTATGTTGAAGATAAAAATGGTTACTGTGAGACAACCTTAGGAAATAGATATAACCATCGCGGAATTTTGTCTAGGCTTTTTGAAGAACTATAAGTTTTTAACATTATTTTGATGTATCTCATAAGGTTTAAGCGCCCGAAAATTATTTTTTGATGACTAAATTATAAATAATTGAATTTTTTTTACTATACAAAATTTTTATTGGATTGTATTGTATACATAACTCTTCCGTTAAAATTCTCTAAATGGTAGTGAAAACTGCATTAAAATCCGTTGCGTAGGTAAAAAGATCTAAGGGTACATAGGGAACAGCAACAGCGGGAAGCGCCTTCATGTTATACTATGTATAGATGTACAATAAGTAGCATTTAAGTATCCTGTTGGTGAATTATCCTATACTTTCAATTTGTCTCCCTATGGCCTCTAGCGTACTTTTCTCACTTTTATCGCTATTCCCTAGCCATCCCAAAGAACTAATTCTGAACACTTTTGTGCTATGTACGACTTATTTGAATGGGAGGATTTATAGGATGCAATCGGTTTATTCTGTGATTTTTCAAAACTTTCAACTGCATTGATCACACCACGCTTATACTTAAGCTGAAACATTATGGTATGTGAGGACCTTCCCTCGACTTTCTAGTATTTTATTTAAGAGATCGCTGTCTAAAGGTAAGTGTTAATGGAGCAACCTCTTTGGGATCTATGGATAGAATCGACGTCCCACAGGGCTTGTTATTGGGAACGTTTGGTTAAGAACTGTGGTAACATTGTTCTTTATGCAGATGATACTTAACTTATATTTCAAATGAAAAGAAAAAAATCAAATTTTTGGCATGTAAATAATACTTTAGTTAAAATATCAGAATAGTTTGCTTTGAATAATCTAATATTAAATTCAAACATAACATAATGTATCAGGTTTGCCTTATCCAATGTCCAACGTGTTGACAGTAGTAACTTAGGAGGCTTGGTTGATAATAATTTATTCGTAGGCATCACATTACATGTAAAATTACATTGGGGTCCTCACGTTAAAACGTTGGCAGGAAAATTAAGCTGAGCTGCATACGTAGTGTGTAAGATTTGCCAGGTAACGGATATTGCTACTGCTAGGTTGGTCTACTTCTCTCACTTCCACAGGTTAGTGGCCTACGGTATTTAACTGTGGGCTTCAGCTGCTGAGGTAGATACCATATTTGAATTACAAAAACGATCAGTTCGAGAAGTTTATGACATGGGACCGTGCGTATCATTGAAGAATAAGTTTTAAGAATTTAGTATAATATCTTAACTTTGCCCTCCCAAAATACATCTCGGAAAATATTATAGGTAATGTATGTTTGGAAAAATGTAGATAATTTTGAACTTGTAACTAACAGGCACAATTTCTATACCTACTAGACATAAATGTAAAATAGTAATTCCATCTTTTAGACTCAGTAAAATAAATTAAAGTTTTTTTTTTTATTTAACTGTGTTAGGTTATATAATAAACTTCCTAAGTACATTATCGATTTGCCGGATAATAAGTTCATTAAGCAAGTTTTATTGTCGAAAGGGTAGACATTATAGGATAGATGATTACGTTAATGACGGTATGTCTGGATGTGATTCCCTCTCTGTGCATCTACAGAAAATAAAAATAACTGTATAAAATTAAATACTGTAAAAGCAATTAAAAAAAGAAAATAAGATAAATAAATCCGATCGAGTTTCTTGCCGGTTGTTCTCGATGACTGGGATGTTTTCCAAACAGGTAGATAAAGCCTAAATAGATTAAAAATATTTTGATAATGATTTTAATGATGAATGATTAAATAGCAATGAAATACTAGGTATAATATCATTTGTCAAAGTTTGTTAAAATTGTATTATTTGTGGTATATTATACCATAATATTAAATTTACCTAAAACTATGCAGGTAGTTTCTACTTATCTATACTTATAATAAAACAGTAAATAATCGAAATCCCTATAATAAAGATATTTGAGAAAACATACTACGGGGGTTTAGAATCATGTACAGAAACATTTTGATGTTTTTTGAAAATTGTCTGTCTGTGCATTTGTACGCGCATCCCGCGGAAACCACTGGACTCAATATCATGAAATTTGTTAATTTACGTAGCAATTAAGCTAGAAGTAAATTTTTAACATTATAAACGCAAGAGTGAGTATTCTATTCCCAAAGTATTACTTTACTCTATGGACGAAAGCGACAAAACGTCATATAATGTACTGAGTGATAGAAACGTAGCTCTACGGAGCCGAAAGTGGCTCCCTCTTTAGCTCGATCTGCATTATTTACAAGCAGTAACTGTACATATAAAGATTTGTTAGATAACCGTTAATTTAGCAAATATCTGTTCCTGATGACAGCTTTGGTAGTATTCACGACTAATTGAATATGAACGCTCTTTGTATTAATTTAATAGTATTAAATAAATAGATGAGAGAGATGTCACTAGCTTTTTTTGTCTTTATTTAAAGGGCTTTTACAGTTTGTGTATGCCAGCCCATCGGAGCATATCCAAATTCAACAAAAAACAACAAAATTCTAAAGTAAATAAACTAATAAGTAAATAAAATACACTACATACTTTTATTCTTATTCTATAACTATTAACAATAAAGTTCCACAGCATACCAGCCGAAACAGAAGTCGGTTCCGCTAGTATGCTGTGGAAAATACCTACATCTATAGAACATAACACTACACTTAAAATTAAACGACTTCTGCTTATTCTATACCTAACACGTTCCACCAACAAGTATTGAACATCTTCTATTTCCCACACACTTCACAGTTAGGTGAATTAACTTATTTCATGAGATGTCCAAACCTATTCAGTGGAACATGTCCAGAACGAAACCTCAGAGCAGTTTTAATTTGGACTCGGGTCAATTTACATCCCACAAACCAAGGCACCGGGGGTGGTTCACCCTGGATTGTTCGATACCATTATACCCTTCTCAAGGGAAATTACATCAAAATGTTCTTTCCACAAACAACGTAAGCCTTTTTTGATTCTTGGAAGCATTTCTGTGTAATTGGGAACTACGTCATATTCCGTGCCTTGCACTATAGCTAATTTAGCCAATCTGTCCGCTTTTTCGTTACCACTTATTCCGATATGTCCAGATATCCATTGAATTTTTAGAGTTAGATCAGAATACTAAATATCAAGGAATATTTTAAGTATTTTATATGCTATCGATATACCTTTGTGTCCAGAGGCACATTGAGCAATATGCTGAATAGCACTTTTACTGTCTGAAAATATGACGATATTTTTGTATCCAGCTGCAATTGAATAAATAATTGCTTCCGAAAGTGCTATAAGTTCTATACTCATAATTGATACTGGGCTATTAATTTCACTAACGATGTCACTAGCTGTATCCTACAGTTTTACCCGTGCTTAATTTATCCGACTACCAGCTGGTGTTGAACCTGACGTTGTTCTACTTGACGTTCATGGTTACTGCTTCGCTCCTTAAGATCGTAGCGTGAAGTAATACAGCCTTGTACCATTCACGATAAATAGGCTATAAAATAAAAATAAAATTTTCAAACCTAACCGGTAGTTCCTGAGATTAATGCGTCCACACAAACAAGCAATCTCTGAAGTCAAAATAATTTTAAGTATGGATTTTCGCTACGAACTAATTGCTACGAAGACGTTACGAAGAGTCTACAAAGCATCGGACGCGGACGGAACCAGTAGGTATTCTGAGTTGAGTATGCGCGCTTGTGTGAATATTAATGAGTGTTTCGCGACAGACCGACTTTGTGAACCATACTGACAATGTAATAGAGACATTTAAACAGATTTATTGCCATTTTACAAAGCATTTCAGAGATCTACTTAAAATATGGTTTTAGTAACTAATTCCCATGCATATGCTAAACTAACTATATCAGATAGTTTAATTTTTTTAACTTTATACATCCTATTATGTCTTAGATTAAAGATTGGTTTTATCATTAATGTATATATTGTATTGTATACTATATATGTATTATTTTACAATAGAATGTTTGTCACAATCAGAAAGGTCCGAGAAAATATGTGGAAAGTAATTATAATATGATCATACAAAAATATTTGAAATAAATTATAAGTTATAAACAATTATTGGCTACTATTTAACTTTGCCTTTCATATTGTGTAATGTGAATATCCCTTATGTACCTATTAATTTTACTACCAATTAGCTAAGCCCGCGGCTCCGCACGCGTTAACTACATTATTATTGTTTATGAAGATATCGTGATTTATATGTATTTATTTTCGATAAAGACCAAGTGCCTAAGGAGTAAAACAAAAAAAAAAGATCAAAATCTATCCAGCACTTTTTGCGTGTTGCGCGCACAATGGTAAACTTCAATCGTTTTGTGATAAATAGATGGGAGATTATTTGGGCTAAAGTGAAAAAAATATAATTCAGAATTATTAGATAAACTATTATAGAATTCAGATAGATACATTATGAGTTCAGATAGATACATTCATATAGAAGGTCGCAATCAAATAACCTTGTGTTATGTTTCTGCGGTGAGTAGGGTTTCCAAAGCTCCTCGGGGTCAAGGTCAGCAACGCGCCAGTGATATCTATGGTATGGTATGGTATGGTATGGTAAGCGTCCATAGGCAATGGTATCCGCTTGCCATCAGGCGGGCCGTATGATTCTTTGCCACCATAGTTGTGTAAAGAAATATATTAAAAAAACGTTATTATTAAAATATGTACGTGAAACTTACAAATAACAGTAGTCCCATGTGGAAATTAATATATAATATAGTTACTATAAATGACGTATATAAGCGATATAAATAACGCAAAAGTTTACATTACTGCGATACCGTAACGTTAAAAAGTGACAAAAATGGTAGTACCTACCTACAAAATTATAAGAAATTACTATATATAAATATGTAATCGACGTTCATTGCCAGTCTCCATTCGTAAGGTGATTCTAGTTTAGTAGTGCAGTAGTAATGACGTAGTAATTACGCGACTGATATCGCAACGCAACATGAGGTAAGAGTAGCGCAACAGTTATTAATGATGCTGTATTGTATATCAAAATTAGAACTATACCAATTCACATGTTTCAAATAATCAAGTGCAGTATAAATCGATCCGGAAATTTCAATTTTACTTTTAGAATTATCAAAAACCTAGCTTTCAAACAAAGTGAAAGTTTTACTTCTTCACAGGTATAACTCTAACTACTACTCAACACAATATGCCTAACATTCTATATTTAATATATAAGACTTGTACTCGACTACACTATAAGCCAGAATAAGACTTTCGACCAAGCTGAATTATTATAAACTATTTAGTATTATGAGTAAGTCTCGATAAACTCCCCAATTAATCTTTCTATGAAAAATAACTATATAAACTTTTGAAGTTTATAAGAAGAGTGCTGAAATTCGTGGTCTGACCGATATATATACACAAGAAGTATTTATTTTGTAAAAGAGCTTCGGTGGTGTCCAGCAAAAAAAAAAGCTTACGTAGTTAAACTTGGAAAGAAAAACAGTACCTATTTATATACAAAATTTCATCTAAATCGGCAGAACTGTATATATATGTTTATTAATCTATACAATGAATAAAATTCAAGTGTCTATTTGTTCTGGGTAATCTCAGAAACGGTTGTAGCGATTTTGACGGGACTTTCACTGACAGGTATTATAAGGGAGTAACTTAAGCTACTTTTATTTTAAATAAATAATTAGGGTTACTCACAGATAAAATAAAACAGAGCACAGTTAATCAATTCGGCACTTAAATGGCTTACGCTGAATAAACCATAAGAGATACTTCAAATTAATAAACTACATAATTGTAGATATTAAAAGATCTACAAAAAGTCACAGAGAGCACATATCTATATACTAAGGATCACCCACAATAAGCATTTTTACCGGGAGCGGAGGTAGCACTATTCGCGCGTGTGCTCAATGGACGGCATTCTATAGTCCACGCGAGCGCAGCCGCGGGCACGGCTAGTCTATAATAAATATATTATATAATATTATTTTAACTACTGAACTATTGAAAGCCTTGAAACTTTTCTATGCTATGCAATTTCTCGCTCCAGCCAGTTGAAGCAAATATGCACTAAAGATATAATTAATTGCTAAGGTTAAACTCGGGTACTAACGAATACAACAATCTGGCGGAGTTGAGTTAACAAACACACTTTATAACGATAAGTATGGAGAAAGTTTCAACTAGTAATGAAATTTATCTTCAGTCATTTCAGTAAAGTAGTTAGGTAGGTACTTCAATTAAAGTTCCTAAATGTTTATTTACTTATGTGAAGAGAATGCAGGATTTCTAATCAGTATAGTGCATTAAAAAAAAGAGAAACCTGTTTACCAAATTTATTTACAAGTTTTTTATTTTATATATATTCTCGCAAACATGTATTATTTGTTTTATGTTTTGTTTTATGGAACTCAGTTTTTTAACGTTTCTACTATCATTGTAAGAATTCTTTAATTAACAATATAATACATTGGTAGATACTTAGTTAGCATGGTGTAGGGGTATTTAGATGTAGGCACAGTGATAGGGTTTAGAATCATGGAAAGCCTTTCGAAAGTTTTGAAAATTTTGTCTGTCTTTCTGTTAGTTTGTACTTCAATTACACAGAATCGATCGCTAATTTTATGAAATTTGGTTATCCTAATATTAACTGGAATCAGATAGGGCACAAATGCAGATGTATTGCGAACAGCAGCCTTGTCGCTGATGTATTCCACAGCTGAATATTGTACCTTGGTATGGCTGAGAAGTGTTCACGTGCAAAAAGTAGCTATAGGGCATGCCAAGCAAGTCAGGGATGTTATTATCCATCACCACGGATTTGTATACATCAATCATCATCATCATCATCTAGTACCACATTCAGTAGGCTTTGCTGAAAGATTTTTTTAAATTGGATGAGAACACCAATCTCTTAATGCACGTGAGTTTTTAAAGGTACATAGTATACCTATACTAAAATCCAGACTTTACAAAATTAAGGCTGAATTAGTAATGTGTGAATCGCAAAAAACCTGGCAAACTTCGTGAGGCAAGATGCGATAGCGTGCCAGACATTAAATACAAGGATTTTCAACAGACGAGAACGTTTGGTACAAGCTCAACAGATTGCGTACAGGCCACACAGACGGACGGTGCGCTGAATTTTAATATCGGTATGGGTGGATCGATTCACCGCGTTGTCTGCGGGGCTGAAATGCAACCAGTCTATCTTATCGTGGAAGAGTGCACACTGAGAGGATACAACGACTCCTCCGATAATCTGATCATTCTAAACGACTACGCCCTAATGTGGTTGAAAGGTTTAAATATTAAATTATAAAGACACATTTTATTTAAATAAGTAAAATGAACAGTAGCAATAATTACGGCGGTATCAAGGCTTAGAAGGCATATTAATTTATCTGAGGTAGGTAAAGGAGGATGTAATATTATTTTTTTAAAACTTATATTAATTATATCAAGGGCATGAATGTAAGTTTGAAGAGTAGCACTCGAGCCCTGCAAAATAACTTAGTTTGTAAAGTTGATAAACCGAACCTTATCAGCATAAGGCTACTTTTAAATGTAGGAAATATTAAAACTATTTTTCTATGCTACCTATTGCCGGATAGCACATCTTGGGTAAGACATTGCGAATATACAAATGTTAGTCACATAGTTTGTACATGCGTTATTATTTATTTGAACGAAAATGGTTCTGAAAACAGCTTCATACGCTTAGGTAATGGTTTAGTCAACTTACTTCACTTACTTATTGTAGTTTTTGTTTTTTTAAACCTTTTGAGTTTGTAACCGTATGGCTTTAATAATAACTTAATATTGTATTTTCAGAGAGAAACAATATGTGAAGGGGGAAAAAGTTATTTAAGTATGTACGACAGAGGCTAGACCAAAAGCATTTAAATGTACTTCCATAAATAATATTTGACGTCAATACGGTCACTCTAAAACGAAGGATATCAGGAATAATTCGAATTCCTTTATGAATTGAAAAAAGACATCATTATTTATTTTAATTAATAAATACGACAATCCGTATGTTTTACAGATAGACTTTTAATTTGTGTTAAATTAAATTATGATTGTCAACCTGCCCCCTACTTACCTATTTCGCTAAAGTATAAAACAGCGATAGCAGAAATCACTAAATATTATATTTGATACATCACGGCTGGTATTTACCATTTTGAAGCCGATATTAGATATATTTGCCATTGCTTTGCTATTGATTAATACGTAATTAAGGGGCAGATTTTTCAAATTTTAATAGTGGCAATAACACTGTATGTATGAGTTTAATTTCTAAAGAATGTAACTATAAAATAACTTGGTGTGAAATCGTGATACTGCCATATATGGAACTGTAGGATAATTATGTATGATGGAAATTTGTACAATAGTAATAATTCTATGGTACAGTGATGTTGCTGTTCTAATAAACCACAACTGAACAGCTGCTCTTCGGGTGCTTCAACGTGCTCAAGGGTGCAATTTGGAACATGCGCAGTAAAGGAAAACTGCGAAGTAATTGTGATTTTCGCAAATTAAAATAAATTAAAGTCATTTGCACGTTTCGATATTGATTGAAATTGACTACTAACCGTTGGGACTTGAGAATCAATATTCTTAATTAAAATAAAAATACTTTGGGTGACACCAAATGTTTCTTTCACTGGTACTTTAAATGTCGATGAAGTCAATTATAATTGGATGTTTTTACTTCTTTCGCGACAAAAAAAAAAAAACTTATATCATAAGAATATACAAAATGAATAATTTCAAATTTTAATTATAACACACCGTTTGTAGGTACAACAAAGTTTAGGTGTTTTCTTCATAACGATGCTGATAATCTACTAAGGAGGAATGATTGTAGGTTTATTAAGCATTATCAAAATGCCCAACTACCTTTAAACTTAGTTCGCTCTTAGTGAAAGTCGAACACGTGAGCTATTCAAACAGTTAATTTCGTTGACTACTGTACTCCGGAAGCAAAGTTATTATGCAAAGCTACAGTTGAAATTTTTAATCAGGTCTTTTTAAAACAAACATATTTATTATTTCATACACTTTATTAAAGCCAGGAACACAAGTGTTAATTATACATTGACTATAAATATCATAGACAGCAATAAATGAATTAGCCATATAATTTGTTCGTATTGTAACTTAATTAAAAACCGTTAATTAAAAACATACACGTGTTTGAATAATAGGTACACATTTGGTACATCGGTCAATCTTACTATAAATTGGAAAAGCTTGTCTCAAACTCATTTCAAGACACTATTTCTTTTACGACATGGTTTTTTAACGACGGAGCTTTTATTTCACGGATAGAGTAATACAGCCTCATGATTGCTTTTTATTTTTAATAATAAAACAAAAAAATATGTATAAATGGAACTATATTTTTAGATAAAAGATCGGTATAAAAGTTTATTTTTTATATAATATTACGTCACGGTTGTGACTGATTTTATAAGCAATAATTTCCAAAATACAGTATAAATATCCAATGTAAAATAAAGGTTCTTTATATAGCTTATTTTAATTAATTGACTTTACGCATGGTCTAGTTCTCGTTAATGTATGTTATGTATTTTTTACAGCTTTGATTGAATTTATGTTGAATGAAATGTTTTAATAAGCTCTGTGAAATAATTATATAACTTTTTTATATAACTTAATATGGACAGTGAAACTTAATTGCTAACCGTGTTTTCGTGAGTTTCGATATTATGATTAGTGATACTTCATATAAGCTAAAAGCTCTCAGATATGATTAGATTAGTTTAGATATGCTCTAGGAGGCTCCATGGGTACATTTCATTTTATATTTAAACAACTCTTCAATATATATTTCTGATATAAATACCAATTTGTGTCAGGCATTAAATTAGATTTTTATAAGAACAAATATATCGTGCAGAAGACAATCAGGATCATTGTATATATGTACAATTGTAAATGTAAGTATGTATGTATGTACAAGCAAACCTAAGTTTAGCGTAGCGTATCCGTGCACCGACGCGACGCGTCGCGTACGCACCACAACAAATTATCGGCCTACAATACAGATTAAAAATATCCGATGAACTGATTCATCAACGTAGCGTCGGATATACTGGTGAGCAACAAAGTTTCAGAAATAGGTTTATTTACGTAAGAAATAAAAAAAAGTATTAAAAAATACTAAAGTGATGAAATAGGAAAATTATATAGAAGTCTCATAAATTTTTAAATAGTAATATTAACAATTCTATGTATGTATGAAAAGCAACATAAAAGCTACATGGTTATATAATGAACTAATAATCACCCTTGTTATATTTTAAAGCTCCCCTTGAATGTTCACGCGGTTGGATTGTTTTAGACACCTGCGCAATTTATCTACTCGTCTGTTGATAATTCTAACACATTATACCTATAACCCTGAGGTTCCTCTGCATGACGCTTCTATCGAAAAAATGTTATTTAAGCTGAAAATTTTATTAATATAAAAAACGTAGAACGCCCATATCAGTTTTGAGATGTCTCCAGTATAGAAGTTCATTATCGGAAAATATTAGGGATGTAACGATACATAATTTTGCAGATTCGATTTCGATTATTATAGTGAATAATCAGCGATACCGATATTGAAATTTTAGTAATAAATAAAATAAATAAGTAACGATGTATGTAACATCTTACAAATTTTTACCCGACTGGGGAAGGATAGTTTTTCGAATGATTTTATGTGGGTCTCTTATACACGGTAATATCGCCACTAGCACCACTTGCGGCTCTTTCGCTGCGATGAAAGGGCAACATCGTCGCTTTACGTACTTTTTAAACTGTTAGATATCGGTTGATAAAAAATTGGCAATCTCGATATATCGGTCATTATATCGTATCAGTATCAGCATCGTTACATCCCTGGAAAATATCTATTGTATATACGTTTTTTTTTACCTAAAATAGTAATAATAAATACCTTTATATAAGTTTGACATCGAATTGTTACATGATATATTTAATTACGGTACATTGACTAATAATTAAAAACATCGAAATACATTTTCTTCTAATATTATTTCATTAAATATTGTATAACTACACATTACATACTTAAATTATATTCAAATATAAATTTTATTATGGAAAGTATGTTGCATGATAAGTATTAAACAACAAACTATTTTTAAATATATTATAATAATATACTATACTAAAATATGGTTATAATTGTGATTAATACCAGACCTATTCTCGATTGCACTAATATTATCTATGATAATATAAATATTAAAATAACATTTGTTTTAAAAACAAAGGCTGCCCAAACACGGAGTTCATTTTGTAAATGGGCTATAATTTAAATTCCATGTCAGTTTCCATGTCATGACATTTCTAGTGCTTTTAGTTTTAATAAATAGATAAACATTTCAAATTAATTAAACCTTAACTTATAAGTAGTTTAATAATAATCAAAAAAATAAAAAGCGGGACCACAATTATGCGGCGGTAGCCGACCACTGTTGTTGGTGGGCCATTTCCTAGCCCGCAGGCCTGGGTTTGGGCAGCCTTGGACTAGAGTGTTAATGGTTATGCTCAGTTAAATCAATCATCAATACCTTACACTAAATTATAGAATAATAAATGTGTCATGCGGTAAAGAAGTATTTTTAATTCTAATGATGAAAATCAGTCATCAAGATTATATTATATAAAAAAACTATGAATTTTGATTTTATAATATGTAATTATTTATGACGGTTCTCATAAAGCTCGAATTATGCTTTCACTCAAATATAACATATTTATTTAAGTGTTATATAACTCATAGAAAAATATATTTTTTAGATATTTATAGTAAAAGACTTAAAAAAACAAACTTGTTAACATCGGTGAGACGACTTATGATATAATTCCTTACGTAATTAAACATCGTATAAATTGTAAACCCAGATTTTTATTATATATATATATATATATATATGTATGCGCCTATAATTAAAAAAACATTAAGCATTTTGCATTTATGTTCTTTGAAATCTCAATCAGTTCAAAAAATTCACTAGTCGAGCCAACAAGTTAAAAAACGGGTTAATTCTTGTTCCCGGTCCTAAAAATATGTGCAAATACCTCGTTCGATTCGGAATGACGTCTAGAAAAAGGTATCTCGAACATTTATTAGTACGCACATAAAAATTTGCAGTTGTAATTAAAAAATTAAGATGAAACAAAAAAGTTTTTCGTTAATAACTCAAAACTATTAACAATTAAGAAATTTTGAAAAAAGATCCTTAAAGAGGAGGAAATTTCCTATAGAAAGTTTGGACTTCCGGAATCTATCTCCATTATTTATAATTTTTATTCAACGCCGAAAATAGGTCTCCGCGCAGCCGTTACGGCATTAGCGCAACGCCGCGCCGCTTGAGACAGTATTATATAAAATAATATAATTTTTTTATAGTATTAAATATTTATATAAAAATTAGAAAAATTGTGGTGTTATCAGAATACTTGTAAGAATAAAGCCCAATTGAAAAAGAAATTATTTAGATTTTTTAAAGTTATAACTACGACTGTATATCAGTGTATGTTTTTATCCTATCTCTGTTCTTACAAAAGTCGAAATAATAGTTTAAATAATCGAGCTAAAATAATAATCTTATTTTATTAATAACAATTACAATTTTTTATATGTTAATAAATACTCGTGATATTTTTTTTAGACGTCATTCCGAATCGAATGAGCTATCGCAAATACTTTAGGACCAGGAACAAGAATAAACACATTTTTTATCTTGTTGACTGGACATCTATAACACGAAAATTATTACAAAAATATAATGCAAATAAAAAAAAGTCTCAATTCAAAATATAGACGTAAAAGACTAATTATATTTTATAGACATGAAGGATATCATTTTTGATATTGTGCATACAATGTTTGCGTGTTTACGATTTGTATCGGAATAAGAAAGTATAAAGATTACACATACCTAGAAGACAGATACCTATAAGAAATAATGATAATAATGAGTCTTATAGTACTTGGTCGGGAATTTCTAATAGAGACTAACATTTAGCTAGGGACGTAAGCTCCGAAAGTGTATACTAGCTATACACATATAAAATGCATTTAAAATACACATACATCAAGTATATTATAAATATTCTCTCATAAGTAGAAAAGAGTACACAGTCTTTGTCGTATGTTAAATATTAATACTGACATGTTATTCCATTTTATAATGCAACAAATAAATTAAAATTCATTTTATAAAGTAACACCGTTTTTTTTTTTTTTTTTTTACATTTGCACACATTTTCGTGTACGTTGTGATTAATTAAATGGATCTAAGACATCAATAAAATCGTTAAACATTACATGTGCATGTGGATGAACTGTAAAACTTTACTGTTCAGCGAATCTCAATTTTTGTTTCTTGATAAAATCTGTGGCTAGTTTATCTGTAGTACGGGACTCCAGTATTTGTAAAATCGGATGACCTATAATAAAATTATTACATAAATATACTACGACAAACCCATCTTATACATATTATAATATAGCATTATACATTGATTATTATAACTGAGAAAATTTGGTATAATTTAACATTGTAATTACTAAAAATTCCATTTTAATAAAAGTTGGGTACTTAGTCGTGATATAAAGGTTTTTTTGACTGTTGATATTATTATTGTGACCACGTTGTTCAATAACAATAACATCGATTAATACTATAGCATGCGACCTTTGTCTCCTTTTTGCTGCTATTCCCTAGAAAGCTCTAGGAAACGAGTTCGTATATTTACAATGTGGACTCCACATTGTGAACGCAACTGTCGCCCTCGTATTGCTTAGAAATTTAAAATGAAATATTTTTCAAGTTACACTTCTTTTGGCGTGTTTTGTATTAGAGGGTAGAATTGAGAGCTACCAGCGTATTGTATGATGGAAGAGCAAATTATGAAGTTAATGAAATTAATGAATGATTTATTATTTTATGTAAAAAGGTTTTTGATTATGATGATTTGGTATGCTTACTTCTATCATGTAACTGCATTAACGGTAGTTCCAGAGGTCGCAATGGGTCAGGCGGTGCGTGGCTGTTGACTCCGGGCACACGGGACAGTGAGACGAAAGCCTCTCCGGCGAAGTCGTCTGCGGTCAGCACGTCGCGATCCCACACGGACAGCGATAGCGCCGCTTGGGGTGAGCGACAACACTCGAGCGACACGGCAAATTCGAAGCACTCGTCCCAAATAGGATTCAAAGTTTTCTGATCGTTAATAATAATAGCATTCAGTATAATGTTATATTATTTATCTATTCGAGTTTATCATTTTAAATAATTCTATTTCAAATAGAACCTAAATAAATTAGAACGTAATTTAAATTCCAGTAATTATTAGAATAAAATTTCCAAGAGAGTAATCCTCTCGATGGATTCTAGAAAATATCTTTCTCATAAAACATTTTGTTAAAAAAGTATCGGGAATGGATGATTTCTTCTTCTTCCTAACTTGGCAACTAGTCATCTTTAATGAAGAAAATTATTGCCATTATCAAGTGTATAAAGTGACCTGTCTTATGACGATTTCAGTGTCCCAACAAGGCGGTGGTTCCCTTGTTAGAACTTTCTAGGGAGGTTTTGTGGGATCCCAGAATGCATGCTCTTAATTTATGTTTACAATTCACTTCACTTAAAACGCCACCAATATTACATAATATAGGGTCAAAAACCTAAGTAAATAAATTAAAAGTAAAAACCACAACATGTCACTTCAAGATACCGCCAAAAATTCCAATGGATGATTTGTTTATGGTTCGAAATTCAATTATTATCATTAATTTTTTGGATTCGCACAACTGTTTCTAATTTTGGCGAGGAGTTTGAGTTACATCTGTCATTTAGATTAAATACAGTACTGTTTTTAGTTACTTCATATCTAGTGTGTATTGCCAATTTCATAGTGGACAAAAACATCGAACAGACTTTTTAAATTTTGCATCGTCACTAGAATTTCGTTTTCAGAGACACTGATAATGTTACAAAAGGTTTACGGTTAATCGACTTTATCAAAAACACGTGCTTATGAGTGGTACAAAGCGTTCAAAAGCGGTCGAGATATGATGGAAGATTTGCCTCGGCCTTGTAGGCCATCAACGTCTTCAACTGAAGTTAACATTGCAAAAGTGAAGGAAATAGCGACTGAAAATCCTCATATCATATCATTCATATTATTTTAAACAAACACTTGGGTATGAAACATGTTGCCGCTCGGCTGCTCCCAAAAGACCTGAATTTTTTCCAGAAACTCAATCTTATAAGAGTCGCTGAGGACATGCTAGAACGAATCAATTCCGACCCAAAGTTAATGAAACGCATTATTACTGGTGACGAGACGTGGGTTTACGAGTTTGACATGCCAACTAGTCATCAAGCTTCGGAGTGGCGCCTTACAACTGAACCAAAACCGTAAAACCAAGCCAAAGTCGATTAAAGGTCCAAGTCATGTTAACGGTTTTCTTTGACTATCGCGGTGTTGTGCACTCGGAATCTTACCGGAAGGTCAAACGGCAAATAAAGTATATTATTTGAGCATTATGCAGCGTTTAAGAGAGCAAATTGAACGAAAAAGGCCAGATGTCTAGAAAGAAAATTCATGGATTTTATACCACGATAATTCGCCTTCGCAAATTGTGAACAAATTTTTGACGAACAAACTCTAAAATACAATTGAGCAACCACCTTATTCATCAGATATGGCTCCAGCTAACTTCTTACCTTTTCCTAAACTCAAATTACCACTTCGTGGCACCCGTTATCAATTCCGTTGTCCATTGTGTCCGTGAACTTGTAAACCGAAAAATTCTTGTTTTTTAGTTCACTTGACTTAAAAGTGCGTAGATGCATCGATCTACATAAAAATTATATTGTGAAACTAGCTGTTTTCGCTGCCGCGCTCGCATGGAATACACAATGTCGTCGATCGGGCACACATGCGAATCGTATTACCGCCGCTCCCGGTTATTTTAAAAACAAAAATGCTTATTTTGGGTGACTCTTAGTAGATAGGTATATGCTCTGGCTGACTTTTTTGTAGATCTTTTTAAAACCTACAATTATGTAGTACATTAATTTGATAAATCTCTTCTTGTTTACACAGCGTAAGCCACTCGATCGCCCGAATTTTAAAACCTACAATTATGTAGTACATTAATTCGATAAATCTCTTGTTGTTTACACAGCGTAAGCCACTTGAGCGCCCGAATTGATTACACCGTTACCAGTTTGTTTTTATTTGTGCGGAACCCTAATTCATTTTCTACAATAAAAGTTAGGCTACTTTAGTTACTCCTTATAACACCTGCCAGTATCACCCACATCATCTATCTGCCAGTGAATGTCCCGTCAAAATCGGTCCAACCATTTCGGAGATTACATGGAAGAAACAGACAGACAGGCAGACAAAAATGTTATTTTTTTTTTTTTGTTATAGGTTACCTTAGATATTTTCATATGCATCTATTAAAAAGCTGTTATTTTGACATTACAAACGGACACTCCAGTTTTATTAATTTTATATATAAAACAAAAATACTTGCTTTCTGTACGTTAGTGCTCTGCTCGTGTGTTTTCGGAAAAAGGCGCCTCGGCAACAATTCAAGGACGACAAATGGATCACTCAACCCATTTGGATCCAGCGGTATCACGTCACGGGCTGATAACACTTCAACGCAAAGCGAATCGTGATTGAAATATACCCTGGTAAAGTAAACGTTTTATTATTCGTCGAAAAGGTAAAACGTAAAGGAAAACGAAAATTGTTCAAAAGATACCTAAGTGAAACGAAATGTGTTTAAAATCAATTTGTTTATAGCGTCTTGTAGGTGTACATCTAGTAACAAAAAGATATCAAGAAGACTGCGCGAAGTGAGGAAGTTAAAGAAATATGCAACAGAATCATTAGCACATATACACACACTTTCTATTTTAGGTATTTTATGTACAAATACACGTTCACAATTTTTTAATATATCTTGCTTACGCTTGCTTAAAATCATATAATTCACTCGTATGAAAATACATTTAAAAGTTTACCATTATTATCTATTAGCTTAGGATTTAGTTCGTTATAATGTTACTCATTATAATTAAATCGTGAACTTATTTCATAATATACGAGAATGTATGTAACTGCTTCCTTCAACACAGTTTATTACTAATGTAGGAGACAGGGATACCTGTACGTATAGATAGGAAACAAATTGAAAGTAATTGTTAATTATACATTTACGGTTATGAAAATATTACTTGTAAAGATATAACTTAAATAGTTTATATAACTTTCTATAATAGGTACCAAGGTTTACGAAAAAATAAAAAAAGGACACAGAAATCTAACCTGACTAATATGGATCCATAAGGGGACGGCATTGTAGTGCGCACTTGATCTGCGAGTCTATCAGCTAGCCATAACTCTAATAATTCTTCTGTGGGTGCCTGATGATATTGCATTCTTTGTTCAACGCGTGTCCACTCAATATTATGTACTTCTGACATTGGTAGACCTAAATCATTTTTAGTATTATTTGTAGTTATCATTTCAAGTATTTCATAGAATATAGACATTTAAACAGGAAATGTTTTATGATATCCCCTTTCTAAACATGTCTCGGGTACTTTTACTCAAGTACAAATGCCAATGGTATTAGTATGGTATGGTATTTTTGGTAAAGTAATTTATATCATCCCCTATAGTGTCGACTTGAGGGATGATTTTTAAAAAACGTGAAATATTTTCTTTTTTATCAAAAGCATAAATATAAATGTTCATATCTCTAATTTGAGAAATGATAGATACTCTATATATACTTTCATCCTCTATTTCACCCCTTCAAGTTTTATTTATGCGACAATAGGTAGTCTATGTCCTTCTGCTAGGTCCAAAAATAATTTTGTGGGGTCTAAGTTCAATGGCACTACTAAGAGTAGTATAGGCAGTATTTTTAATTAAATGATTTATTAGTAACACATATAAATACATTTTAGTTTTTTCCCACTCCTTTAAATAAACTTTAACCATGCCAAACTCACATTCCTCCGTGTACGCAATATGTCTTAAAAGGAGTCCGAAGTTTTCTCCTCACGTATTAATATTGTATAAATAACTATGTACTCTGATCACTAATACATTGTGAAAATAGTTTTTAATGCCAGTAGCAATTCGCTACTTGAGTCATATCAAATTTCGCACAATAAATAAATATTTTCTCTAGTATTTGAGACAATATTTATCGATTTCAGATATTAAACGAGTAAGATGGCTACATATTTTCAATTTTAAAATTGTATTTATTTTATTTGAACGTCCATGTAGTGACGTCATAAGACTCTAACCAAATTTCATGCCGGATCCAAACGGATGCTCGAAAACGAGTGAAATTCGCCATGCAGTCCGTACTGTGACATTGACATTTATGACATCAAAAATAACGAGATTTTTAAAATGATCAACGTTTGCTATAAAGTCAATTACTTTATTACTTAGATGGGTAGCTTCAAATATTTACCAAAAAAATGTAAAGTACTGAAATAGTATCTAATGGGAATGACTTGGGAACGGAAAGAACTGTTTACAATATCGTTATTATGGCTTATTAGTTTGTTTAGGTACGTACCTATTGGTTTACGTATAATATAATTAGAATTTTTATGTCCTTGTTAGTTCTAACACTGTGACCTTTTATCAAACTCCGAGTTTGAAATAGATCGGAATAATTGTTTATCATTTCACGTGAAGTCCAATTATATCTTTTTTTTTTTAAATACGTAATCTTTATTTGCATACGTATAAAATGATGATCTATTTTGTATATTCCATTATAATACATTGATATATTATAAGAATATTAATTTTGCCTTTACACTTATTATTCTGTCTTTGGCTATGATAATAAATTGAATTATTGACTCGTTTTCATTTGCGCAGTTTCAACTATAGAAGTTGTTCGGAATTAATTAAAATAAGTTATAATTGGATAAACTTTTAACTTTTTTCTTTCTCAGAATGATAAATGTAAGTTAGAACTTGTTTTATAGCTCCCGAGGCAATAATAATTTGAATGGAAACTTCAGAACTGTGAAATCGTTCTGCGTTCATTTATAGTTTTATTTAAATAATATATCTCTGCTAAAATACCTATGTAATTTACAAATTGCTTAATATGAATGAAATATTATTTTTTCATAATTTTATTTCTATGGAATTATTATAAAATTAAATTATATTTATTGGAGTTGAATAAGTACAATAATAATTACTATTTTAAGAATGTTTCTTCTATCTATTCATGACCGATGATTTACGTATTAATTTTCTATTAATAAATGCTCACCTTTCCCTTCGGCGTGAAAGAATTCGGCGAGTAGGTCGAGAGCTTCCCTCAGTCTACTATGATACACCCTCGGCCTTTCCGCACCTCCAGCATCAGCTTGAGCGGATACTTCTTTCAACACGGCGCTCCAACATCCACCCAGAGCGCGGATGAACACACGCGGCAACAACCATGTGTTTAACGACGATAAGTGTTGGTCTAGGTATTCCAACAGTGGAGTTATAGCCTATGCATAGAAAATATAATATCATAGTTGTTACTTGGTAGTAGTGGCTGTCTATTATGTCTAGTTTATAATATATAAACATGTATTCATAGATTTAATATAAATGTAGATCAGCAACTCGAAAGAGAAATAACATGGTATATGCTTATGTTAGAACGAGATATGAATACTAGACCATTTTTGTTTCTGCTATCGGCTTAACGTAAGTAAATCGTGACCAAAATAAACCATGTTGATTTGTAGTTTTATTTGTAGCTATGAACTGCTTGTATTTCAATATTTTCCAAAATATTTACTTATGACAGTTGTTAAAACAGGCGACATGAAACACTGGAATATGTATCCATATCAATTTTAAAGTCATATAAGTGCGTTCACTATTTCACGCACACGCACGCTAATACGCATACTGGTGTATTCCGTTTTTGGTCTCGTCTTATTCAACTTATTGACGATATATCTTTAAATTACATCCTTGCATATATTGGACTCATGTACTTATCGAACAGTATTTGTAAAATTCTTACTTGAGCAGTAGGCAATGTGTCTGGTGACCATGCTAGATGGAAAACAGCTTTGCGCAGAGGCGGACGGGCGCGGGCAGCGAGAGGCGCGGCTGCGCGAATGGCGCGGGCGTCAAGGGTTCCCAATGCACCTCGAACCAACTGACGAGCGTTGTCGTCGTTCGCACTAACATTATGAAAATCTTTTTGTGTTATATCAACATATACGGTGAAAAGATAACACCGAGAGAAGCAAATAATGTGGTAATTGCACAAATGACATTTATAGCGATTTTATTCGATTACTAGCAACCGCCCGCGACTTCTTTTGCGTTAATCTATACTAATATTATAATCCCCACTTCTACACGGCAAGAAAACACCGCTGAACGCGTAGTGCTTATAAAAATCGTAGTATCTTATAACTTTAATATTTTTATTAATTGAACGTATTGTGGTAATTTTTCTTTTCGACACTTAAGAACCAAGTATCTAATGAATAAAACAAAAAAATAATATCAAAATCTATCCAGTAGTTTTTGCCATACTCGCACAACGGCAAACTTCCATCATTTTATTTATTTAAGCCCGTTTTTTTTTTTTTTTGTGAAGGGAAACATCGTGATGAAGATATCACAGATTGCTCTGCATTTCAAAATGCCCGCCTGGTTAGCTACCATCCTCAAGTTGAAAATCTGTCGCCAAACACCTATTTGGTGTGTTCCGGTAGCTGCACTTGAGAGCTAGTCTCCTACAGATATAGATTGTTGCCATTTCAGGCAACATCGTCGCTTAACATCACATGAGATTGTGGTATACTTATAGACATGTAACCTATAAAGTATTAAAAAAAGGAAAAAAATATTTACCTATGTATAGTAATGAATGTTCACAATTGTATTTGAATTCTATACTAATTTGGTTACTAAAATATTTAAGAAGTTTAAATAGATATGTATAATTAATTATACATATCGCGAATATAATAAAATATATTTTGGAATTCCAATCTAAAATGTCCGCCAACTAAAACTCCATGCGCTTCCCACCGTGCTCGATTGTTTTGGATCAATACTAATAAATAGTTTCGAAATATATTTATTAAAGCTGACCCGCGCAACTTCGTATGCGTCATATAAGAGAGAGAGAGAGAGGGTTGAAGAGAGTGTCTCGTAGGCAACGTATTATAGGTTCCGCCCGCCTCCCACGGCATTATGCATAGTAAAAATACGATCGCGCTACTTGATCATTATTTTGCTGCCGAGTTATTTTAAAACTGTGATATCTCCTGAGCTATTCATTTAAATCAATTACTGTAAAGGGCAATTTTGTACAAACTTTTACAACTTTTTAAGAGGAACAATTCTGTCACACACGATTGTTGCATAACTTTAACCATTCACGCAGCGCACGCAGTGGAAGCTCTCAAAAAGAATAAATTGTCCCCCGTTTTTGCAACATTTTTCATTAATGCTCCGCTCCTATTAGTCGTAGCGTGATGTTATATAACCTATAGCCTTTCTCGATAAATGGGCTATCCAACAATAAAACATTTTTTCCATTCGAACCAGTAGTTCCTGAGATTAGCGCGTTCAACCAAACAAACAAACTCTTCAGCCTTATAATATTAGTATAGATTTGTTATAAGATCAGACTGCATTCCAATGGAGTATAAATATAAATAAATTTTCTGGTAAACTTAACTGGTTGATGTTATTCCTATAATCTAAATAAATCGAGCGTGAAAATAGCTGTACGCACACACTGCGATCTTGCGAAGGGCCAACCAACTAACACACGAGCCAACCCACACCATTTTATTAATTTTTACCATTTTTAGATACCATTTTTTGGATTATGAAACATATTATAAAATATGTACAAACAGTACTTTATTGAAATACGGTGCTAAACTGCATATAATTATAATATGTTATAAATAATTTAATTTGTAATAAATATTAATAATAAATCCGCGTAAAATTAAAGTTTAACTCTCAACGTAAAATGCAGTTTTCATACTACTTTAGTAGTAATGTAGTAATAATCCAAATTTAGTTCGAAATTGTTCTTATCTTATTCCTTAATAGCTCCATATGAATTTTATCAAACTAATTGTTCATGTAGAGACGTATTCAACGAAATCTTATCACATTCTAGTAAAGATGACTTTATTAAAACTTTTTAAGGAGATATTAACGTAACTCGATATTTACGTTTGATACTATGATACACTATTTCGAATTCGCTTGTAGGTACTCGTAATCGTAACATTATTTCTTCAAGATTACAAAATAATATTTTAACCAATGTCAAATTGTTTGATCGTAAAATGTTTCGCTCAATTTCTAAACTGTACTTATATCATGTAAAATGATAAGAACAGGTGTTAGAAATGTAATTTCATTTAGCTCGCTCGCTAAAATTTCTTAATGAGGGCGAGAGTGGTTGCACGTGAGGGGGGAGGTGCTCCGGTGCACGCACTCTCAACCTAGCCGCCGCTTTCGTCAGTCATTCCCCCCCTAAATGTTCTATGGTCATTCCAGCTGTACGCTGTTACTGAGCACCCCACGTTTGTTTGTTTTGAGCGCCACGTAATTACGTAATTGAAATTGTTGTTGTTATTTAGTTTGTGTTTTATTTGTATTGTATAACTTTTGTTTCTTACGGCGCCAGTGTTATCCTGTACGATTTGAGACAGTAACACACACACTTATATACAGTTCACTCCACCCACATACTTCACATTACACAGTCTAGCTGCTCGCTGGGGTTGCGGTCAGGAATACCATCCGTGCTGAGGGAAGGTAAGTTTTTGCTGGGAATATATATTTTTCTTCTAATTATAAATCTGCGTATCGCAGCTCTAGTTTCGAGAATAATCGCGACGACCAATGAATTTTTAGGGCCCAGCACGACGACTTCATGCGACTTGAACGTCGCGAATATTCTCGAACAACAGGATTTATAGTAAAATTTTAAATGTAAAATATATGGTATCGTAAATGTTATACGCAGCTAGATGGGCACCGCGGCGCCCAAGAACAGTGTTTATTGTAGTCGACTTATTAACTGCGGTCTTCACGTTCCGATAGCTCGAGCGAGAATGTCACTAATCCACGGTACAAGCGAGGATGCATCACTCCTTTTTTTCTATCTGACTACACTGTTAGCCGTAAGGTTCCTGAAGCTCCAGAAGGATTTTACAGTTTCACTAGGCTTTGGGGCCAGCGCTTAAAGTAGTCGGCTGCAAATAACATATGCGTCGCTCCTTGTGCCTTACGTTTTATATAGGTACCTCAGTCAGTCCGACCAATAGGATAGTTATAATAATAATATAATAATAAATAATATAATACCAATAATAGTAATCTTTAATTCAGATTCAATCCATATAAAAACATTTATTTTAATAGTACTGACTTAACCTAGTATTAGTATTCTTAAGTAATAGTACTTAGTATTTTAATTAACTAAATATACGTCTGGACGCACATGTAGCACAGCCCAGCGAATGAAAAATGATCTAACTGTCTTAAAGCTAGTCCACTCAGAATGCTATTAGGACTACCTCTGAACCGCCTTTGCATTGAGGCAGATCGCTGACGCATGATGGCGTAAAATTCATCTAACCTAGCTTCAGCGAACAAACCTGACGCGCTCAATCGCAACAATATGCTGAACGTACTGTTATACTGTATGCGCAGAGCGTTGTAGGCCTTGAAGCATTAAGAATATCCATTTATTAATATACCTCACTATGTTAAATAGTATGTTATTTAATATGAAGTGTTGGTAGAGGAAGCTGGTCATTGTAACATAAGGTCTATTTGTGTATCTTGTAAGATTATAAATGAGAAATAAAAGAGCTACATGACCTATCAATTTAAAATTTTTATATAATTATAAAACACGGAGTTCTCTTTATACAGGTTAATGATTCAATAAATGGGACTCATTCTATAAAAGTGTCCATAAAAAATATAAATTGCAAGGTTTCCAACCTCCCACGCGTGTATCCAATTATCAACTGTGTTTTCTGATGATTGAAGGTAAATTCAAACTGAACGTTTAATGAACTGGAGAGCGAATGGATACTTATTTGCAGATCAAAGTGGCGTAGATAGAAAATGAACAAATAAAATTCTATTCTAATTAACTCCGTAAATATAAATAACATATAATTATTAGGCATACTTTCTGTATATTAAAAGAAAGTATGGAATAGGGTCTAACAATTTCGCAATTAATTAAAGTTACTTTTTAAAAATATGTTAAGTATAGATCAATACATTACGAAAGAAAATCTAACAGAAATGTTATCAATATAATGAATATGCTTTAGGTATTTTTTAGGTGTCCCGATAAAATTTGGAGGAAAAATTCCACTATACTATACAAAGATATCATGTAAATATATTTCAGGACTTTTTCGTATTTCTTACCAGTTCATTTTATATATGACAAAATTCAATGTTACTATACTAACATCTCAATTCAAATGTGACATTCAGTACAGTTTTGTTACAATTACTAATGTGATAGGAACCAGTTACTGACTTCAAATTTGAAATTGGCTGTCAAGGTTCACATCCTTTCGCTACGAAGGACCTTTCTTTTAGTTCGTTGGTATACAAGTTCTTTTAAAGATCTTTATTTGAGGTGATTACGATTTACGACTGAACGAGAAATATTAATAATAATTTTATTAGTAAGTTACTAATTTCATAATCGATTATCATATCAATATTAGTAAAAAGTAAATCTTCTACCAAATCTCGACTCAATCTGACCTGTTGAAGATGTTCACATCTACTTTCAACTAGAAAAGAGCTGATAATCATCAGACGGTTAACAGATGTTCTGAATTATAGCTAAGAACACTCTCGATTAAGTCATCTTCCAAACAAAAAAAAAACTAGATTAAAATTGGTTCATTTATAATAATAAAAGTTGAATTTAGCAATGCACATTATAAACTAAATGAGATGAAATACTTTCATTATGACTGAAAACAGTAATGAACACTCAGAAATATTACCTGTTATTACTACATTGTCTTGTAATAACTAGTCGAAATAAGTTTACAAGACAGGTAATAAGTACAGCGCATCCTTAGGTCTATAAGTGTAATATCTTTACACATTAATAAAAACGCAATGTTATGCAGTTTTTAAATATAATTGCATACTATTATAGTTAATATAAATAGATAAATTACCTTTAGATGTAAAAGAAACCACAGTAAATTCTCAAAGAAAACCGTTCTCTATCTTAAGTTCTGCACCGGATTGGATTATGTTAATGGATACGTGTTCAAAAGCACAATAAAAGGATGTGTGTGTTTCGAAAACCAGACTGGATAAATGTCTTTTCTCTAGAAAAATCAAGCGCATAGTACTTGTTGAGTTTACTGTACCGTGGGAAACTAACATACCTAAAGACAAAATTACGACCTAACGAATGAACTAATCAAAACATACCACGAAATCTCTCTATAACGTACTAAAAGACCTTGGCCTGTCGGGGACTGCAGTAAGCTCTATTTTAGAGCGAGTATCCAAAGCTGCTCTAACAGGTTCCTACCAAATTTGGCTGGATAGTCACCACGAGCAGCCAAGGTGAGTGCAGATGTACAACATATAAGAGAGCCCCTTAAATCTACACCTTAGTCGCAAGTCCTGAGGACTGCTCGGAGTCCCTCCCTCTGCCACGCAATGGATCCGGCAACCGCAATGTGAATCCATAGAATGCTAAAAAGTTTATCTCTCTAACTATATATAGTTATACATTCTATTAACAAACACTAATGCTAATCATTGTAAGCTAATCAATCGAAACTTGTTTCATTATTGATATTAAATTTGTTTGTTAATATTCTACATACAAATTTCAGAATAACTTAATGTAAATTATGTTGTTCGGTTACTTATTACGCTCTAGTAAGTGGAATTCTCAGTAGGTACGAAGTATGTCGTTATTATATTCCGTTTCAGTGATTCCGGTGTGCAGTATCACGATTCATGTATCAATAAATCGGTAAACTTTATCTTGACATTTATCTTGTTAATATTATAAAGTTAGTAAAATTCTTATATAAATTGTATTTGATACATTTTCAAACAAATTATAAATTCAAACTTACGAAAAATTGTAACAATGGATTAACTTGGAAAAATTATCAGTATGTAAATAGGGTATACAATCAGGGCCGGTCTCAACCATGTAGGCGCCCCGGGTGAGTCATGCGATTGGCGCCCTTTTATATCCTTCTAATATTATAAACATTAAAATTTGTGAGGATGCACGGATGGATGTTTGTTACTTTCCCACGATAAAACTATTGAACTTTGATGAGCTGGAGCTTGAGAAGCTTATGTTTGAGAGACAATTTGCTTACCGAACATAGCAGGGGAGGCATGCGACCCAAGACCACAGCGGCCTTGTTTTGGACTCTACGGACATGAGCCCTGAAGCCAAACGTATTGTCGAGGGTGACACTCAAATATTTAGTCTGTTATCTTTCATAGTTATCCGGGATTAAAGAGAATCGTGGTACTCTTATCGGGGTTGAGAGCTATGTGACCATTCACGGAACCATTTGGCGAGATGGGTTACGACTCACGGCGCGTCATACGTACGATCTGAGTAGAGTTCTGTACCTGAGTGAACTGTAAATGACTACATCATCACCGTATAAACCTACCTCGGTCCCGGGGAGACGTGGGAGATTGCTGATATACAGATTAAATAGACAAGGCACGTGGCGCGGGTGGGATGGAAAGAGTTCACCTTCTACACGATGTCGTAATAAGAAGGGAACACATTGGCTGGGAGAAGGTTTCACAGCTTCACGGTACGACAAAGATAAGTCATAGAGAACTTACTAACTTACTTTCACTCCTTGATTTTTAATTGAGTTTCTCTCGAGAAACAAAACAACTCGTTGTTTAAGTACATATGAAGCAATTTAGCTTTTTATTTAGCACTTTAGTGTGTTGTAACCGCAACAAGTGTCCGGCATAGATTGTGAGTGCTAGTGTATGCACTCGAACGCGTGTTTTCAACAGTCTGGTTGAGGCGTCGTCTCTAGTACGTAGTAAATAATAACACAATGTGCGGCGCCATGTAAACCCCGTCGCCCCGGGCGTCCCCCCCCCCACCCTATAGCCGACACTGGGTATAACGGAATAAGGGCCATAATTAACTATGATTAAATATTATTGCTGAGCAAAGTTATGTCAAAATTTGCAGCTTTCACAGCAAACACATTAATATTTACACCAGGGAGTGGAACAATAAAGTAAGCAAAAAATAAATAGTTAATACATACATTATCGTCGTTGGATGTAACCACAATCTCAATGTGGTTGAAAGTGGTATTACATAAAGAAGCCTTGAAAAGGAACTGCATGTTAAATTCTGCTACCTAAACATACCTACATATATTTGGCAACACATTTTCAATTTTAAAGAATTTGAAATTTTGCCCTATTACTATGCTAAGGTTTTATCACATTTTTTCCATAAAAAATTTAAGCAAACCTATACTGTATTATCTGAACGTACATTTCGTCACCTACTCATTATCCTTGAACCATCTTCTCCAAGCATATTAAAAATCGGTAAAACTTTATTATATTTTATCATTTAAACATGAAACAGTCACTTACATGTGTTCATCGTCGTATTCAGCTAATGATCGCCGGACGTATTCCAAGTTATTCACGATTGTGCATATTTCTTCCGTTATTTTATTCTGACCTACAGGAACACGTTTTACATAATTTCCATGATAAATGTAGCTGTTATATTAATAGATTAGAAATCTCGGCACCAAACCGTAAGCCGTACCATTCGCCATATATGTATGTTAAAACACAGCGATAATGAACCCAGTAGTTGAGGTATTCTTAGAGAAAATAAATATTATGTTCGTTGCAAAATAATGAAAAGTTTCAAAGAACGTAACCAAAATGTGGTCGCGATTTTATTTGACAGCTATGATGAATTTTGCATTTCCTATTTTTTTTTATTGGAATAACAAAAATATGAAAGTTTTTTCCAGTTATTTTCACATTACCTACTTAAAAATACGAATTGGGAGTGTAAGGGGTGTCGAATTACTTCTATCCAACCGAGACGCTAAGCCAACCTCACCTGCACGTGGTGTAACCTGCTGAGTAACGAGCGAGGAAATGGCGATAACAGGGTGGTAGTGGAAGGTTTGTTTTGCCCGACTGGGTCCCGACCACCTTGTGTGTGGTGAAAAGTCCGTCATAGTGCTCACCTTTGCGGGTCGCGTTTCGGGATCAGCCTCTGCATATCCTTTTAAAATGCAAGTTGACATGACAGCAGCGACCGTCGATGGATTACGATCTCTCGGTGGTCACTGTTGTATTTGGATTGTACTATGCTTACCATCAGGGACAGTACCGTCAATTTGCAGTCCTACTATAAAAAAATACATATTATATATTATTACTGTTACAAAAATTTCCTCTCTGTTTGTGCGAATTGATTATACTTAAAAACTACCCATGCTATTTAGGCCTATATTTCTGGGACCACTTTAGGGAAATTTATTTTGATTCAAAACATATTATGATGATAAATGTACGGACGCGGGACTCGCTAATTGAACTTCATTATAACTGAATGAAACAAATAGCAATAATCCCAATTAGAATGACAATCTGCTCCGTCAATGACTTATGTTTGCTATTACTTGGTATCCAAGATTTGTTTAGACTATATTACTAGGAGAGATCATTGAATGGTTTGACAAAATACCAAAATATAAACTTAAAATCTGCTTCAACTGACCATGGTTTTCGTAGTAGCCTTGGTCTGCGAGAGCACCATGTACGAGATCCGCGTAGTGCAATGCGGTGGCGCAAGCAGCTTCAAGCAGTCTCAGCGAGCCACCCGCTGTACCTTCCTCGGCTCCTCCTATTGCTCGCCAAACTAGCCTCATATGATATAGGCTATTTAACAGATAAAAAATCTTAATATAGTGAAACAAGTACATAATAAAACAAAACACTCAACAAAAAACTACGGATCTCTGGAAGTAAATTCCTATATATGGATATCAAAGAAAGAGTTATTTTAACAAAATCTTTATTATGGACACTTATGATCCCTACTCAGTTTAAAAATATACATTTAAAAAAAAAATTTTTATAAATATAATATAGCAACTAAGAAATAATTTATTTACAAGAGGCCTGTAAATTATTACTATATTATTTTTTTTTCTGTTTTTTATTGCTGTAAGTAAGGTTTTCTAAAAGTATAAAATATATAATACATAAATAAACCCATAAACTTACACAAAATTAATAGCTTTATTATGAGAATTACGCATGGAAATATGGAAATACATAATAACGTTTGGAAAGCGATATTCCTATGCTCAAATTTAGGTTGCAGCTGCGGAGCCTTTGCCGCGGTAGGTAGAGTTCTATCAACTGCGCTAATATGGCTTCTAAATCATATATTTCATCAAACGAAAACATCAAATGTCTAACAGAACTAAGACGTAATTAGTTTCACGTATCCTATTTACATATGGTATGGTAAGCATAAATTAACTGAGGATGTTTCTGGTTTCCCATTGTGAGGTAGGTATTATATAAGTCAGGTTTGGGATATCGTTTGAAAGTACACATCATTTTCGAAATACGAAGGTGTATTTGTGTATTTGAGTCGTTATTTGTATTTTTAATTAACTTCATAAGCATTTACTTGTTACTACTTACATTAGCAATTAAGATGGTAAGCATTCTATATGTAAAAAATAAGTTTTTGATAATTTACTTTTTGTAAATCAAAAACTGTTTGTCGGTACCAATATTTATGTACTTAACAATATTTTTATTCCTTTGGCCATATACCATCGCCGGGTCAAGTTATTATCAAAGAATTAACTACAGAAACCTACAGTACAAACGATTTTGTTAAAAAGATATAATTTTACGAACGACATTATTTATTTTCAACAAGTTTTTTTAAGCGAAACTGGAAAAATCCTTTTTAAACGAAACCTCGAAATGGTAAGGAAATATTCATGGATAGAGTATTTAATTATTCTATAAACCATTTATTTTTTAGGATTATATATTATTATATTTATGAAAAGCATAATAATTAATATAATATGTAGATGAAAATATATTTGAGTATACTCAAGCATGGTCTGTAGTATGTTGGATAACAAAAAGTTTTTATAAGAATTTAAAGAGAAAGAATGCTCACAGTTAACAATGCTCCAAATTAATTGAACATGATTTTTATAGGATGCCTTAGCATACAATGAGTTGGTTTTATTATATTTTTCCAATGACACCAAAAATACAAGAAAGTTTAACAGATACACTTACCACGCGGCAGTATCTACGGATGAAGTACTGTGTTTAACAAGATGCTCCCCTTCCACTGACCGATCTATAATAATAGATTTAGAACTGATTTTTTTTTAAATATTTAAATAATATGAACTGTCTTTTAATTGTCTTCCTTTAATAAAGTGTCGTGTAAAAGCGCAGTTAGAATTCGATCTTATCTAAATGGCGGTCGGTTTAAGGCTTAGGGTGTGAACCTTCGCCCTTTGCCTTATCAACGACTTTTACTTTCACTGGAAAATCACTTCTCTTCGTTCTGTATTAAGTTACAAATTATTACGAAATTTGTAGCAGACAGATAGCTCCACAGAGAATCACAATAGGAGTCCATTGTTATTTTTGAGTATATTATGTTCGGAAATGATTGTAAAGGGTTTGGAATTGACAAAATATTTCCTAGTATGTAAAATAGTAAGATGCTTTATCCTCATGATGATAATTTACGTTTATTATCTATAAAAACGTTAGTCTTCTTTAATGTATAGTAGAGTTAAAAAAAAAAACATCTAATAGGTATGTACGTATGTTTTGTGTTCTAATGAAAAGCGTAATATTTTATTATTATTGTTAATTTATATGAATTACTAATTATTCTTCTGTAGACCTCTGTTAATATATTACCTATTCCTAGGTCCCGCGAGATCTTAAATAACTATAGTGATATATTGATGTGAACATTAATAATATTGTTTCACCTAATCAAGCGGTATCCAAACTTGTAATAGGTAGGTACTGTATAACCAAGTTTTTCACTGACATCCATCTTGTTTATTTTATTGTTAGTGGGTAAAATGTATGTGTAATGCAAATTAATAACATCATCGTAACAAAAAATATTCATGCCGTGTTTGTCTGTAAGAAATTGTTACACATAACGTAGTCCATAAGTCACGTAATTTATTGTAATGTTAGTGTAAGCAATTGTAAATTTTTGTGAATAAAGTATAAAAAACATAAATACTGTGCAATGAATTGATAATTCATTGCCGAATAAACATTATTAGACTAACTCTTAAATATTTTGTAGCAAACAAAGAATCTAAGCCTTCATTTTCTTACCCAGTTCGACAGCGGCGCGAACTCTCTGTAGTGCCATAGTTTTTGTAACAGCCAGCCATCGATCGATCAGCGGTTCGAACCACCTGCGGCCAAAATAACATATTAAATCGTATAACAATATCTCGACGCCCACACATATAGCAATTACATGAAGCTTGTCTACGGTTCATTCCTTAATTAACGCTAATTGTGTCGACGTCTTGGATAATGTACTTCAGTAGTTAATAAGTCTTTGTACGACCCATTAAATTCGGCATTTGTGGAATTTCGCTTGGCTTTGAGCTTTTGTTATCTTTGTATGTATATAAAAGTTCAACTCTAACGTTGAAACGGGGGAAAAATAAAATAATTTAGATTTTATAACTATATTTCCATATTTAAGTTTTTTTTTATATTTAAATTTCGTTAGTTTGATATTAATATAAGTATTAACAAAGTAAATGAATTGTATCATTATCGAGATTCTAACTAATTCTATATATCTATTATTCAGAATTTTTTATTGTACAATGTCACTTTTGTATTTTGGAAATCTTCTCTTATTTACATAGTTTAATGTTCTACGGTATTTTACTATGAGGGTCAGCAGATGAGGTACATATTTATATCAAAAAACGGAAAGGTCAAGCAATTTACGACTTGGGACCTCGCGAATCACTAAACAAGAAATTTTGGTATATTTCACAATATATCGTGGAAAATTTAATTTATCTTCGGAAAAAAATATATAATATGGGCGGTATTAATAACAAAAACGATTAGTAAATAGTAATATAGAATAGAAGTAATAGTATTTTGGTACTCACGAGTAAGCTTGTAGCAGCTGAGGTGGTGGATCGTGTGGTGTGGTTGGATGCGGTTCAGGAGAAGCCGCTGTACAAAGCTCACGAACTGCCGCCAGGACCTCGAATGGCAAGGTTTTGGCAGAAACGACGCACACTGAGAATGTTTAGAATTTAGCTAACACGTTAGTAATATTAAAGTTGAGAAGCTGTTTTTCATTTGAACTAGGCTAGGTATCTAACATCAATGAAATAACCAAGTTCGCGAACAGTTGCTGCCAGGAAAACTTGTCTGTTGAACACGGCTGTCGTTGAATGTAATACAAAATGGATCCGGTACGCAGTTACACATAACGATAATTTATCTAAATATTTAGTAGGTATATTATATATTTAAATTGTGGAAATTGCAGTTCCTTCGTTTTCAAATTAATAAGTATAAACTAGTAAGCCCGTGCGCATATTTCGCACATTATACAATTTAAACAATCTAACAACTGTCATGTTAGTTAAAAAGATTGTTAATCGATGGCGCCTTGAATATTTTCATTGGCATCAACAGATGGCATTCCTAATTAAAAAGTTTTTAACCGACATCAAAAAAAGGAGCAGGTTCTCAATTTCAATGTATTTATTTTTTATGGATGTTTAGCCATAACTTTTTGAAGTGAAACTTCTTTATCGACGTGTGGGAGAAATTTTGTAGCAGCGTCACGTTTTTCGGTTACGCGCCATGTTGCTTTTTTTATCAAAGTTTAGTATAGTGACGTAAAGAGTATAATATAATATATTATAATAATAACAACAATATATTAGTTTTGAAGTTTGGTTTGAAATAAGAATAACAATATATTAATTTGAAAGTGATAAAATAAAAAGACTTATTCAAATTTAAGTTAATTTACAAGAAAAGTGAGAGTGATTATATATTTCGTTTTATAAATTCAACACGTATGAGCATGATTTTAATATTTATTTGAGGTTAACCTCACTTTTTGATTGTAAGTATCAGTGAATGTATATAAATCTGTTAAAATTAGCAAGTATTAATAAATATGACTGTAAATGTAGTGAACATTATTAATTCTAAAAACAATAAAAAATATAAATTAAATAATAATTTAAAAATAAAACAAAACACGATTAGAAAATAAAAATATGTATACGTACATCTTTTTTAATTATTCGTTTTTAATGATTTATTTATTCATTTTTAATTTTATAAAATCGTTGCATTTCTACAAGATTAACTGTCATCATATAATTGTATTACTTTGAAAAGATAATTCCAATTATTTATTCATAACTTGTGTAATTGATTAAGTCATTAAATATCTGGTTTGAATTATTTTTATTAAGTTATGAAATAAATATTAATATGTAGAATGTAAAACATATATTTCATATTTTAGCTACCACAAGCCATTAATTACAAAAATATTTAATAATGACAACAATAGTAATAATGATGCTATCATTATTGATGAAATATAACAATAGCAATGATATTATAATAAGAACAATGATAAAATAAATTACTCATTAATTGTATGCATGTCTATAATTATAAAATAGCTTAAATTTAATACGGAATTTTTTTTTTTTCTTAAGGCTTCAGCCTTATCTACCCCATTTTCGTGAAGTTGCAAATAGTAGAAAAATGATATGTCGTAAAGAAGTTTCACTTCTTACCTGTATACTCTGGTACACACACACATTTTTTTGTTTATGAACTAATTAAGATGATTATTGTTTCGTTGGAAAGTGAATAAATACCTCAAGGGTAGTTTTACTTTAATTTCATTGGCATTGAACTTTCGACTTCGAAGACACACCATGGAACTCCTAAGCAAATTGAAATTGTTTTTTTTTTTTTAATTGTCTTGTATTTTATTTAATCTTTTACTAAACGAAAACATTAATTGTAAGCTATTTGTCTATGTTTCGTCAATAACATTGAACATAAAGCTATAAAACGATTTGTGAATCATTAATTTTTATGAACAATTTAACGGAGATATGGGGAACTAGGGAAAAAACATATTTAAGAAATAATACATTATAGAAATTATACATCTAGCCATCTTTAATAACATACTAAGTGGGTACTATTAAAATAACCATTAATTTGTACCTCCGTTACCGTGTTCATCATATATTTCTTCCTCTGAGACCCCGCACCAACCCTCGGCAACCCACAGCTCAACGCATTGTCTTACGTCTTCTGATACCTAAAATTTTTAAAATTTCGTATCGACTCAGGGTTGAGAGGCATACCTAGTTAAAACAGAATTCATCGATTGTCCAAATGTGTGCGACATTAATGAGCAATCTTGTATCAGACGCACCGCGCGCATATGTAGAGTTTAAATAGAGTATCTAAGTAATCATTGTGATAAGTAATATAATATGTATATTGTGCTTAAAGTACCATTTGTATTTATAAATAAATATCGGTTATTCTTCAGAGTCGATTATCTTTTTGCCCCGACGACGTAGCGTGGCTGGGTTATATCTACATATTTAATTAACACAATAATGATGTATGTAAGTTATAACTATTTCAAATGATCTTTGAAGAAAATACTAAATATGATTTAGATAAAACAAAGTCGGAAACACAAGGTACACATAGTACAGATACACACACACACACACACACACACACACAATTTATTTATTTTTTATACCCCGACACAAATAGAAAAGTGCTGATCTTCAAACGCCTGAACATATTTTCTTCTATCATAGCTAAGAACAATCTCGACAGAATCCCCTTTTAATCAAAAATATGAAATCAAAATTAGTTCAGCGATTTGAGAGTTACTATGCCACAGACAGACACACAGATATACACGTTAAACTTATAAAACCAGTAAAGTTTGCGCTCGGGGGTTAAAAAACCAGTGTTGCGTTTTGAATGCGCTATGACTTGCAATTACAAAATAACTATTATAGAATTTTCAACTAAATTATTAACATAAATGCAGACTTCGATGCACCGTGGAATATATTTCTTGACCTATATAGCGTGGGAGACAACATTTGCTAATTGTTTATTTATTTTTACAGTAGGTACCACTTGGCAATTTCTAAATTACTAGGTGAATACGATCAATGGATACTTTTATTATTGTCTATCAAGTCAATTTTACGGTTTATTAAAGTTAGTGCCATTTACTTACCTTTCATTATTTACTCAAACTTTTATCGTATTTAAAAATTCAATTGTACTAACAAAGACAGTGATGTCACACAATTAAGAAAGTAATTAAATAATATATTGAAAAGCTTGATAGAGTTCCTTGCCGGCTGTTCTCGATGATTGGGATGATTTCTAAGCCGGTGATAGTGTTGTAACGTTTATAAATACCTCCTTAAGGCCTAAACTATATAAAGTAGTTTTGATTTTGATTGGTAAAATTTGTATTCAATTAATGTAATAATTACATTATTTTTACACTTAACGCTACAATAGAAATCGTTATTATTAACCATTGCAGTTAGGTATATTTTTGTGTAGTCCGTACAAATGTACTTAAACACTTACTATCCAATAATTTAAAACCTAAAATAAGTAAGTATATACTTGTAGCCATTTAGAAAAATTAGATCATTCGTTACGATTACAAACGACTATTTATCTACTAAGCCAGTGAGCTTTAGGTAATGCGATAAATTACGTTATTTTAGAGAAACGAACGTAACCGTACAATAAAAGAACCATTCAGTGGAAACATTTATTTTACTTACCATTTTATCGATCTGAACGAAAACAACGCTGAAATACGGAACGTTGTTTGTCCTGAAACATTCAGATTACCGTCAACCAATAAAATCTGCACTCATTTAGCAATAAATTGTGAGTAACGAAAAAATAGACATAGATTATTAAAATTATCTTATTACAATTGCTGCAAAATTAAAATTAAAATATAAAAAAGGATTAGTATAAATCCAAATGATGAATTAATATAATTTCTTGCCCATATTTAAAATTCTATTCAAATACACAATATTATTTTAAATGATATTTTTAAAATTTCTTATATTTTTTACGCATGAAGTGGCTCTATATACTCTTTTTTTCTTAGCTTTAATATTGATATACCCAAGTTAAAGAGAGATGTGAATAAGTTTCATAAATTTTATTGTACAATGAATGGAGAAAAAATTCTTTTATAAATTTAAAAAGTTTTGTGAATAAAGTATTAGATAGTTAGATATAGCAGATTTAGACTAAGAACAGTATAGCAGCACTTACGTCTCGAAAAGTGGATGATAGTATGTGAGGCCTTGCTGTAGATCTATCTGGACTAGTGTAATTAGATTGACGAGGTCCTCTCCACGTTCTGACTCGGTATCTTGGGCGCACAAGGCTTCATACCACTCCGACGTTCCTTTGCGGAGTGCAAGAACAATCTCGCTTCTAGTAAAATATAAACCAATATTTTTTAATAAATTACTCACCTTTCTTTATAAATAATCATTTACATATGTTCCGGTAGCGATATCGTTCCGGTTTTTATAAAACATATCTTTGGGTATTATTAACGGTGTAGAATTTTTACGTTGGAAATATAAAAATATAATAACACTAAATTAGTTCCACAATAAAAATATTAAAAACAAATCGTAATAAAAATACTGTGTCATAATTTGATCAAAAGCTAGCAATTTATTCAACATATAGCTTTAGTAAGGCATTCTGCTACTACTAATGAACTCAAGGTAGAAATTCCAAAAATAGTTTCACTCAAACAAGCCCCGTGCGAAATGTTAATATCCAAAAGCAAGTGCACAGTATTAAACGTCCACAGGTTACTTAGTCAGTAAAGAATCCTAATTTTTTATTCCAACAAAGCTCGTAGTCCACGTGAAACATCTGGAAATCATGAAATTATACTAGCTTATACCCGCGGCTTCGCTCGCGCTAAGTTTGAAAATTATAATACTTTTATGATTTTTGCGTACCAATTTTGAATTCCCTTTAGTGGTTGAAATTTTAAATATCCGTTCTTAGCCTACGTCATAATATATATCTGCGTGCCAAATTTCAGCCCAATCCGTTCAGTGGTTTGAGCTATGTGATGAAAAATAAGTTAATCAGTTAGTCACGGTATCCTTTTAAATATATTTAGATTAAATTAAGTTAATCGCGAGTACAAACTAGTTATTAAATAATACATTTTAATAACAGGGTTAAAAACTAAACAGATTTGTGTTTGGTATTACGAACGAATAAATTTTGCTCAACACTGAACATCTTGTGCAAAGATTAACTTTTCAAAGACAAGATTTATAGGGTCCATTTAAATCCAATTAGAAAGATATCAAATATTCAAATTGAAAATTTTCCCTGACGAAATATTAAGCAGCGCTTTATTTATAGAAATATTTCACTTACCTAATTTCCTTGTTGAAAGGACAGCATCGCCAGAAAGCTTTCATCTGAGATAACTGGTTTAAACATCGCAAAAGATATTCCAACCTGCAAATAATAAATCATTGAAAATAGAGAAAGCGTAACTTTCTTAAAGTGAAATATTATGTGCATAATAAGTCTTTAGAACTTTGAATTTATGAATGATAATCAAAGCTTTGAGATTCGCCGTATGGTATTAGGGAATTTATTGAATTCAGTGTTTATTCTAAGATTTTTTTTGTTATAATTTATTTTCATGCTGTTTACTGATATGATTATTTTATTGAGCAACATAAGGATAATTACTTATTTATTTATGGTTACCAAAACAGTTGCTCGGGTAGTAAAGTCTCTTACTTTATTTCAATTTTATTTTTATTTTACATTTATAGTTTTGCATTAATAGTAATAATAAAAACTATTGTAAATTTAAGTTATATACATTTTGAGATCGTCTGTGTTAAATGTAAAAATTGAATAAATACATAATATAATTTATTTCCAGACTAACTGAATGATAATAAATAATATAAATTTAATGTGCGTTTCATTGCAAATACTCAATCAACGTAGGCAGTTAAAATAAACACATTTTTATATTTTTTGTTTTTGTCGTTGGCAGTACAATTTTGAGAAGTAGGAAGTGAAATTAGCGTGTACTGGATTATCTTTATATTTGAAACTCAAAGTAAATACCCCACTTTTGAAGCTCAAGCAAACACAGTTTTCCGAGAAAAATCACGATATTATTGAGATAATGCCATTTGTATTAAGGATTTCAAAGCTGAAAAGTTTATATTTCTGCCCTTTCCCACTACCCAGAGTTACACTACTCTACAACACATGTATCAAGAATACGGGAGCCCTCCTCAGTATAGTTTTTTTTCCACGTTAGCCAATAGAATTAATGAAATCCAAACATGTAAATATAGGTATGATAGAATGAAATAATATAGATATGCGAATTCTGATATATTCATTGGTACATGTCGAGACTTGAACCAGTGGATGATGAATCAATATTTCACCGGTATCTATATTCGACACCAGCTGTGCCCCACGGTTTCACCCGTGGTAATTATATACGACAAACATCACCAACGCACCCGTGTTGGCAATTTTTTATACTTTGTGTAAAACTATCGACATTTTTATGAGGAATAAATTAATTTTTCAAATTATAATATAGCCTATGTTACTCGCTGATACTGTAGCTATTCTTGTATTTGTTTTTGAGTTTATCCATTACAAACAAAAAATCAAATCTTTCCTTTTTATATTATTGGTATAGATACGCAATTTTTTACACGATTTTAAATTTCAGGTCTTTCATAAATATAAAAATGTATTTCTCGCTACATGGTGATAGGGCATAGATCTAGCTATTTTCTAATTCCCACCTGGGTAATTACCACCATCAAATTGAAAATCTGTCGCCAAGAACCAATAAGTGTATTCCGGCAGCTGTACTTGAGGGCCAGCTCATCTAGGCTTAGCGTGTTACCACCCATTACTTAACATCAAGTGAGATTGTGCTTATAGGCTAAACCTATAAAGTGTATAAATGGCCTTTTTACTTCTCAGTTTGAGATATATGCCCAAGATCAGTAGCAAGATGCGAAAAGGGTTGAGTTTTTTTGTTATACACTTATACCATAAAGAGTAATTATTAGAAACTAAAAAAACATACTTAGTAAGACTAAGGCGATGAAGTACTGGGTACAGATCCCTATGAAGGCGAAGTTGATGTAGGGCCCGTTCTACAAGCTCTCCGAAACAATCCGCCAGCCATCGTTCTTCATCACGTGAAACAGAGGCGCCGGTTTCTCCACTCCCGCCTCCGCAGTCAGCTTCGCTTGCGCACCAAGCCCGCTCCAATTCAGTCAGGAGCTTATTCATATATCTAGATGATGTTATTCAGTTATTGCTATCATTTATTGTATTATTAATCATATAAATAGTATTATTTTTAATATATCAGTAGTATAAAGCAGTTAGCAAATAAACCTTATGGGCAGAATAGTACTATTAATTTAAATTAATATAAAGGGCGTGCAACGTGAACCATATTCAGCGAGTTGACTGTATGTTTAAAAATTAAAGTATATATTGAGTAATATTGATCTATAGTTATAAAGCTCAAAACAATACAAATCTGTAAAAAGTAATTGTATATTTATTTAATTTTCCCTTGGGAAAATTAATATTTTTATCTGTGTATCTGCGAATTACGTGATTTGAAACGCCGATTAGAAAATGTGACGTCACCATTCGAGAAATATGAACATTAGGCTCTTGCGTAATTTGTCAAACTTGTCACTGTTATCATATAAAATTATATATAAAACGAATGATGACGTCACGGGTCATAATACAGCGTTTTTGTGGCATATTTTTTATTTAGTTTAAAAAATATTTTTAAAGACCCTTTCGATTTTGAACCCTTCAAATAGTAAAGATATTATAGCACGTACCACACAAGTTTAAGGAATACTTTAGGTTTTAAATTTAGAATCTAGTTTAAAAAACTTTTACTACTTTACTGTACAAACATTTAATTCAAATAATATGAGGTTAGGTTTTGCGAACTTTTCGGTATCTCATAAAATGTCTTACTTGGAATCGAGAGGAGCGTCGCTGTTCAATCTGCAAGCAGCTGCAAAACGAGCGATGGCCGCTTGCAAAGGACTCAAATCACCCTGAATCGCGTGTTGATGTAAGAGGGTCTTTGCAGGGCCACATAGTTCCCCTTCCCACGTAGCACTGGCTTCGCCTTGTGCTCCACTCATTCCATTGCTGGCTGACTCTACTTCATGAGCGAGCAAAACGCCAAACAATCGCTCGTGCTGGCGTACCTTAATATAATGTAAATAAATGTTCATAAAAAATTTCATAATAATTATTCATAAATTTCCTATAAACTAGTTAAGTCTCTAATAAGAATTATAAGAAATACTAATATTATTAATTGCTATTACCGTAGCTTTATTTAAAATTAAGATGTATCTTATATTAATTACTGTGCGGTCGCTGGTGAAATATAGGTAATTCCTTGGAATTACCTTCAGACAACAAGCTTCTGCTATATGATATTTTCGCTGGCGGGTTTAGTGTGCTTGTAGGTATATGTGAGTCGAGTATGGTGAGCGGACACTCGTTCGATCCCACGTCAGACTAAGGAAATCTAACCACCACCTACCTTTTCGCAACTCTCGTTCATCCAGGCAGGCGGCAGGGATTAGCACGGCTGATCCTGTTAGTATGGACGCGCACAGCACGGCTGCGATCCACCAGCTCTAACTCAACGAAGAAGGCACGGCCAAACGCAAGTATAAATTATTCGGAACGTCCGAACACACACACGCGCTATCGCTAACGATCCCACCGCAACACTACAACTGCCACGACCGAGGCATATGACAGGCGGCGATGGCAGATCTACCTTCATCTTTGTAAAAACCGAACAATTACTAAACCATACATCAAGCTAAGGGTTCTGTATCTTTCAAAAATAAATTTTGTTGACATTATAAGAAGCATAATGAAATGCTATTAGTTCCGTCTTTACCATAAGGGGCACATAGGGCACATGCCCAAGGTCCCTGTCCTCATGGCGCCCCGAAATAACGACATATTCATTTACATGGAAAGGAATCTCTATCTTTATTATAATTAAAACAAGACAATTTTTAACAAAAAAAAAACAATTTGAATGATTTTGAGTAGTTTAGTGGTGTATCTACGAATTAAAAGATCCAATGCCAATGAAATTAAAATGGGAATACCGTTGAGGTATCCCCTTTCAACGAAAACAGAATCATCTAAATCGGTTCATAAACAAAGAAGTTATGGCTGAATATCCATTAAAAAAAGACAATTTAATTGAATAACCTCCTGTCATTTAAAAAAAATAAGTTATAAATTAGAAACCAGATCAGATTTCTGAATGTTTTCGCAACAGTAAATATTATACTTAAAAAAAACTATTTATTATATATCTTACACCATTTTTTTATTTAAAATGGGACCCGAAATTGCTATGTTGCCAAGGGCTCCTGCATGGCTAAAGGCGACAACTAATGCAATCAATGCCTTTAAAAATTATGCCTTAAAAAACTTAAAAGAATTTAAACCTTTTCATGGGAAACTCTGTCAAAAAAGTATCGGGAAAAGTTCTATAATACACAAAATGTTAGTTGTTCATCCAAATTTATTTTATCACCTTCAAAGTATGCACCTTCAGGAACGATGCACTTACGCCAACGAATAATACAATCATCAAAAAATTTTTTAAACCCTTTTTCCGGAATTGACTTTAGTTCTCGTCGCGAATTCTTCTTTATGTCTTCTACCGAATGAAAACGGGAGCCACGAAGTGGTAATTTGAGTTTAGGAAAAAGAAAGAAGTCGGCTGGCGCGATATCTGGTGAATAAAGATTGCTCGATAGTATTTGTTGAGTTTTTCGTTAAAAGTTCGTTCACAATGATGGCATTGTGCGAAGGCGCATTATCGTGATGCAAAATCCAACAAATTTTTTTCCACAAATCTGGCCTTTTTCGTACCTACCAATAATATACCTTATTTACCGTTTGATCTTCCGGTAATAATTCCGAGTGCGCAACACTACGATAGTCAAAGAAAACAGTCAACATGACTTTGACTTTTCATCGACTTTGGCGTGGATTTTTAGGTTTCGGTTCAGTTGAAATGCGCCACTCCGAAGCTTGTTGACTAGTTTGCATTTCAAACTCGTAAAGCTACGTCTTGTCACCAGTAACAATGCGTTTCACGAATGTTGGGTCGGAATTGACTCGTTCTAGCATGTCCTCAGCAACTCATAAGGGATTGAGTTTTTGGAGAAAATTCTAGTCTTTTGGGACTATCCCAGCGGCAACATATTTCATACCTAAGTGATTATTTAAAATGATATGGATCAACTCGTAAGGCACAGAAAGTTCAGCGGCTTTCTTTCTCAAACTTCAATCAGGATTTTCAGTCACTATTTCCTTCACTTTTGCGATGTTAACTTCAGTATGTTCTAGTATTTATTTATTTATTTATTGTCACATCAACGACACATTCACAGAATATTACAATAACAAATACACCACAAGTTAAGGACTGTGTGAAGTATCTTTACAGATATGCACATATTATTAAATTAAGCCTCAGTACAACTCTAACAAATACAAATTACAAATAAATTACAAACATGAAGAAAGCTACAAACCAAATGATTCATACAACTTTAAGCGAAAATTCAAGAAAGAGCAATTGAAGACGTCAATGTCAACATTATTTTTATTAACATCGCTATACAAATCCATAAGGCGATTCAAAGGTGAACAGATATTCGTTCTGAAATACGTTTTAGAAAAGGTTCTTTGAATAGGAAATTTTGGTATCTTCCTAGGAACATTTAGATTTAATTCTTGTAATACTTCAGGGACTAAAACAACTCCGTTAACAAGCTTATGTAAAAGAATAAGGTCGAAGATCTTACGTCTATTTTGCAGCGATATAAGATTAAAGTGCTTTAAACGAGTTTTATAATCAGCGCGGTAAGGGTATTTCTGGTCTTTGAGAGCGAGGAATTTTGTAAAATTGCGTTGAATGCGCTCTAAGCGATCAATATGGATATTATAGTGAGGGTTCCAAATACTTGTTCCATATTCTAAAATGCTCCTAACCAGGGTTTTATATAGATATAATATTGTTTTTATGTCACGGAATTCATTACACATGCGCTTAATAAACCCACACATTTTCCAGGCCTTAGATATCGTAATACTTAAGTGATCAGTAAATTGTAACTTGCTGTCTATCTCAATTCCCAAATCTCTAGTCTTTGTTTTAGGTTGTGGAGCTTCAGTACCTATGAAATAACTAGAAGGAATTATATTTTTATTTTTTGTAAATTTAATGTGTACACACTTGCTTACGTTTAGTTCCATTTTGTTGTCGGTGCACCGGTCTTCGATACATTTCAAATAGTATATATGTTTCTATAGTATATGTTCGATGTTTTTGCCCATTTTGAAATTTGCAATACAGACTAGATATGATCGAACTAAAAACAGCACTGTATTTAATCTTAATGACAGTTGAAACTCAAATTCCGCGCCAAAATGAAAAATTCTTGTGCCAATCCAAAAAAAAAAAAAACAAATAATTGAATTTGGAACCACAAACAAATCATCCATTCCCGATACTTTTTGACTGAATGATGCTTAATAAAGACAACATCTATACAATTGATAAAATTGAAATGTCTGTTTGTAGTGTCAAAATATCAGTTTTTTTAATAAATGCATATGAAAGTTTATACGATACTTATAACAAAACACCTTTTTTTGTCTGTCTGTCTGTTTGTTCCAAGTAATCTCCGAAACGGTTGAACCGATTTTGACGGAACTTTCACTGGTAGATAACTGATGTTATAAAGAGTAACTTAGGCTACCTTTATTTCGCAGAACCCTAATTTTTTTTTTTAAATTAAAGTAACCTAAGTTAATCCTTATAACATCAGCTATCTGCCAGTGAAAGTCGGTCCAACCTTTTCGGAGATTATCCGGAACAAACAGATTTTTTGTTATAAGTACCGTATATATTTTCATATGCATTTAGTTAAAAGCTGTTATATTGACATTACAAACATGCATATCAATTTGATTTATTTATACAGATATTAATGTGGGTATTATATTATAATGCTAGATGATTTTTTCGTAGACACCTCTGGTGCCCCGGACGCGCGTGACTTCGTGCTATTCACGTCTCTGCTAGCGATACGATCTTATACAACCGTGAAATATATCGTTCACTCATTATTGTGAACTGGTTTTTAGTTTTAAATACAATTCAATTTTCTTTTTAAGTTATACCTGCTTCTTTTAGCACATTTAGTAGAAGGTAAAGTTGAGAGCTGCGAGCGCAATGTGATGGAAGAAAGACAGATGAAGTTGATCATCAATGGTAATAATGTGATTTCATTTTACTGACTTTTTAATCATGTAAAAAAAATAGTTTTTTTTTAAAACATATTTTCAACTTCACTAATTTGATTAAAATAATATCTATTGATTGAACTTTAGATAATTTTTAGATAATAAAAAATATCTGTAAAATTAATATGTTGATTGCTAACTACATCATGTTGCTGGCACGCGGGATAAAATTGTTGGAGTTTTTTTGTTACTCCAAAGAAGTATAACTTCTTAAATGCTTACATAAGTACTATGTAAATAGGTAACCTATTTATCGGATCGTCTCTCAATCTAATCTAAATTAAAGAAGAATCACAAAATTTTTACTTGATTAATAAGATATGATGAAATAATAATAATAATAATACGTACTTTTTTATAAAAAATATTATTTTACCAAGCAATCTCAAAGGTATTTTAAAGTGGAAGCAAATACAAAGAAAGCACGAAGAGCCCAAAGCCTTGAATAATAAAATTGGGATGTAGCTTGTGGAGCGAATAAAGTCAAGTCCCAGTGACTCACAAAGAAAAAAGCAACTATGAGGAATGAATTGGATTTATCGTGTAATCACAATTTCGCTTCAGTCGCTCGCTCACTTGATTACGCGGGGGTAAAATAGATTTACTCACTGAATACGTTGAATACGTTACAAAGATACCGTAAAAGCCTTCATTGTAATTTTTAAAATTATGAATACTTACTTTAATCACAGATTTTTACATTTTTGCATATGCACACTGTAACTGTCGATGAAATGTCAAATGAGTGCCAAAATATCCATTATAATTCTACTTTAACGATTTTCGTTCTCATGCTGATATATATTATTGGCTGATGTACAGAACATGATTAACTTAGCAATGAAAATGTCCATTAAAATTAAAAGGAAAACTAATCAGATGTTATACCATTTTGAATTTTAATTTATTATATTAAAAACGTTTTTGTAAATAGATTTCTTGAAGTTTTAAGATATCAGAAAATCAATTGATTTTTCACATACACGTATAAATATTTAGTTGAAATTTAATTATTATATACTTCCTGATCCAGTTAGTTAACTAGATTCGTTATTTTTATGCAATTCGCAAAAAGTCAGATATAAAAAAAAACTTTATTCAGTTTAGGCCCTAAGGAGGCACTTATGAATATCAAAACACTACTACTGGTTTGAAAATCATCCCAATCATCGACAAGAACCGGTAAGAAACTCGATCGGGTTTATAGATTTTACGGAAAAAAGTTTCAACTGTTAAAAAATATTTATATTTAATAGTCATATTATTAATTATTTAGTAAATGCATAGAGAAGGGAGTTACTTCAAGATTTCACTATCTTTCACATAATGATCTACCCTATACCCTTACATATCCAAACCCCATAACCCTAGTACCTAATACCTATCCTTATATCGTAACTAACATAACACTGGTCAAAGTAGTTTTGTTACCTTGATAATAATAATGTTTTCAAATAGTTTTATGCCTACTATATAAGAAGCTTTAAGTCATTTTGTAATATTGGATCTAGTTTCTAATTAATCATATTTTAAATATTACACTAAGAAAAATTAGTAAATACCAGTAAATATGTTTTTTTTTTAATTGAGTAATTCTTTTAATAAACTTTTTAATGAAAAATATCCCTAATTATTTCATTTTCCTATATGACTTATCTGCATAAAATTGAAAAACTGTGAACACTTTATTGCACTTCAGAGAAATGCCTTTTATGAGCTTTTCTATTGCGGGATTCTTGGGAGAAATCGCTTAGGAAAAACCAACACTAATCTGTCGATGACAGATGTTACATGATCATGTAACAGTTCCGTATACCCTGATATCGTTCCTTCATCACTTTTAGATCCCAGTGGAAGTGTTCTTCCTATTTCGCACCATAATTTCCCAGGTTGTAAAGATATCCATCAAGTCGAAGAAAGTGTGATTTTATGCCAAAATTTCTGAAGCTTTTATAACAACTTTTGGTAAAATTTATAATTAAGTGCTATAAGGTAACCTAGAAAAATTTCCACCGCTGATACAAACTCTACAAGCTTCAGCATTAATGTCCGAATTTAAGGCTGCCTGTCCACTGAAGCGGAGCTGTGCAAATTTAGACCAATAGAATTGCATATTTAGGAAATATTTTACGAATATACTTAAAACATTCTCCATTCTTGCCCAAAGATATAATGAACTCTTTCATCATACCTAATTTGGTATGTAATGTCGGCGGCGGGCAACAATATTTTTTCTTTATTAACAATTACTCCTATAAACAGTTAGTTTTATCGACGGTCAGGGATTTCATTAAAGGCCCCACATTTAGTTCCCAATGAAATTGCTTTGATTTACTGCTCCACACACAAATAAAGCAGGGTATTTCGTGTATCCACTCTACTGGTCCAGTAAGAAGTTACCCATTTTCAAATCAACACAATCTAATCATCGGTGTTCATAGTAGTTATTTTTTCGAATAACCAACATAAAATTTAATAAAATAACTTAATTACTTTGCAGTTCACGAAGCGTATTACAAGAGGCCATGTGGCAGTCACGTGATGAAAAGATTCATTAAATAATAGGTACTCAAATAATGACTTCTATCGTGATGCCAACTCTAAATAAAAGTTATTATTATAAGTAGCAGAGTTGACATCTTTGATATTGTAAATAGTTCAATTACATAAAATATAGAACTAATCCAGCATCTTCATGAATATATCCGAAACCGTGTATGTGTATGGGTATAAAGACATATAAGGGGACACAATATTTTTTTTTTTTTGACCCGTTAAATGTTTATTATTCAATTTATGATATGAAGCAATTGAATTAAACAAACTAGCCGCCTCCATCAGCGAACGTTTCACCTAATATTTTATTATATATGCTAACGTTTATTCTATTCAAACCAACTACCTTTTTTGAATTTAGCCTCTCTGACCAATTAGCTTCGTTCTTAAAACAAATAGTTTTCGTTACGTAATTATGGTTAACTTTTAATACTACTTACTCCTTAAATCTAATATATCATTTCGTTACATTCCCACCGGATTATATTTTGTTATTAATCATGACAAAGGATAATGAGTACCTTTTACGCCATTCGTCCCTGCACTGGTTAAGCTTTATCCAAATCGATTTTGATATATTTTTTTTTACTAAGTTAGTTGTTTATAAAATTACGTATATTCTATTTGCGATTTACCATTATTCAAATTTCATTACAAACTTTTGCTTTACTGATAAATTACTATTAGTTACCTTGTATGGACTGTTGAACAAATAAAAGTGGCAATATAGCCCAAAAAACCAACACGGGCAACGAAGCGTGGAGGACAAGCGGGTCGAAGCTGATAGCTCCATATCCCATACCACACAAAGGCGGGCCTACACACTGTATTCGTATAGCGACTAATGGCTTGTTGCAAAAAGCTAATAAAATGTTTTATGTACGGTGCAGTGGCTCGGGAGATTAGCAATATTGTTCTGTTATGCGGTAATCCCTAATATAACTGACTCTTTTATAAGGTACATTATTATGAAAGCGAGCTCGTTATTCATATCATATAACGCATGTTATGAAGACGATAATATTATTAATAACGGGGAACTCTCATATAAAATTAAATTAATGTAGGGAGAGTGAAATCACGTAACCGGGAACCACTCCATTTGGAAGGAAAAATGCGTCGAGTTAAATTTTCGTGTCCGCTCAACCGCACGTAAAGAATATTACAATTATGAATTTAGGTACTTTTTCTAAATTCGACGTTTGGCTTTCGCTTTGAGATAATGAGATTAATCGTTCTGTTATACAACGTTAAATATTTTTGTTTTATAATAATTTAACGAAAAGGTACGATTTAGTTACATCTTTATGTAGGTTACGTCATTCATTAATGATGTTTCTAAAAATATATTTTTTCATAAATTATGTGGTATTAATAAAATTACAAATGGTTTATAACGACAATCGATCAATTAATTAAAACATACCTGATCTGTATATATTATGTTAACGAATGCTAATTATGATGAAATTAATAGTTACTTAAACTCGTTTCACTGGAAACTTGATTTCAGCAAAGAAACAGTTGAAAGTTCAGTCATGATTCTTTATAATAGATTAGGTACGATGATTAATACACATGTACCTAAATATAAAAGTTTTCCTAAAAAAAGTCCACTATGGTATTCTATCTAGGCCACTAATGAGTATTATCAAAGAAAAGGAGAAATTTCATAAGTATGGTATACCTACGGATTATGATACATTTTCTCTGTTGAGAAGAAGATTTAAAAAATGCAGATCGCCTGCTGGAATAAGTACGTCATTAAAAGTGAAGCAGCCATCCAAAATAACCCTAAAAGATTCTGGCAGTATGTAAAAAATTTGAAACATGCCCCATCTGTTCCTGCGCATATTGAGTATGGCTCAAAAACAGCCACTGATGGTAAACCAATATGTAATTTGTTTTCTGATTATTTTCAATCAGTTTTTTCCCACGATACACTGCACGCAAATATTGACAATGTCAGTAATGTTAACAAATTGAATAACATAGGTCACTTGAGTATATCCGAAGCAGAGGTGGAAAAATATATTCGTAAAATTGACGGTAATAAAGGAGCTGGCTCAGATAAAATACCTCCATACTTCGTAAAAAAGTGCATCAAATCGTTAGTTGTTCCTCTAACGGTTATATTTAATAAGTCACTAAAAACAGGCGTATTTCCTAGTAAATGGAAAGAAGCATACGTTGTTCCTATACATAAAGCTGGATCCAAGAGTAATGTTGAGAATTACCGGCCAGTATCCCTATTGTCTGTTTTTAGTAAGTTGTTTGAAAAACTGGTGCACGATCAAATATACAGCTCAATTTCTTTGTCTATACCATTGGAACAGCATGGGTTTATGAAACGAAGATCGACACTATCCAATCTAGCAGTATTTTCAGATTACATAGCTACAGCTATAGATCAAGGTTATCAGGTGGATGTCATGTATACCGATTACTCTAAGTGTTTTAATCGTATTAATCATGATATCCTCTTACTGAAGCTTCACAGGATAGGTGTACACGGTGATCTCTTGAGGTGGTTTAAATCCTACATTCACAATAGAAATCAGGCGGTTCGAATTGGGGTATTTCTCTCTGGCTTTCAAACTATTTCTTCAGGTATACCGCAGGGTTCACACCTAGGACCATTGCTTTTTAACATTTATATCTCCGATATATCCTCTTGCTTCACCTCCGCCAGGTACCTTATGTATGCCGAGGATACCAAAATTTTCAGCGCTATTCGTACTATTGATGACTGCCACATGTTACAGAATGAACTTTTGCGACTTTGTGATTATTGCAAGTTAAATAAGCTAAATTTAAATGTAAAGAAATGTAATGTAATAACATACACTAGAAAACATCAACCTATAAATTATATCTATATACTTGACATGTTGCCAGTTCAGAGGGTTTCTGTCATTCGTGATTTAGGGGTGATGATGGATTCCAAACTGCTTTATATGTATCACTATGATTACATACGTCAGAAAGCTTTAAAAATGTTTGGATTCATTTGCAGAATTGCAAGGGCTTTTGTAAACTTAAACTCACTAAAAATATTATATTTTACATACATTAGGAGCTATCTCGATTATGCTTCGCCAATATGGTCACCAGATTATATCACACATAAGACTAGTCTAGACAACATTCAAAGTAAATTTCTGAGATATCTAAATTATAAATTTAATAACGAGCATAAGTCATACTTAATTGATTTGGACTTTTACAATTTAACTTCTTTATCAAAACGACGATCTATCTTCGACATGAGATTATTATACGATATTTTGAACAACAATATTGATTGCCCCGAACTAGTGAATAGGATTAATTTCAAAACACATACAAAAATTATTCGAAATCCGCGCTTATTTGCACCACACCGCCAGTTAAACACAATTATGCTAAGAACTCTGTTTTACAAAGATGTTTTAACATGTATGACACGAAGTTTAGTCATATTGACTTATTCCAGTCAAATAGGAATGTTTTCTTAAAAGAATTAAAATCGAAAAACACATTGAAATAGTCATCATGGCTGTGAAACAGGAACACAGAAAGGACTCAGTCTACTCTCTATTGCTTATAACATACATACATATACAATTCACATATGCTTTCACTCAGGAGCATATGATCCCACCACACCTATACACTCTCACGCACACGCACACTACACGCAGACTCACACTCCCACTCACATTGAGATATAGAAACACGTAATACTTCATAATGATATTTTTTATGTATATAAATATTTAACCGCTGCATAACAAACAAAATTTAATAATAATTGTTTCGTAATTGTCACCACATGATTGCAAAACATAACAAATGTATATTTTATTTTGTGTTAAATGTGCTGTGAAGCAATATGTACGAAATAAATAAATAAATGAATAATTATTTAAACCGTGAGTTTATACATAATCTATTGTGACTGTTAACTGTCGATATATTGTGAACGAGCACTAACAAATTTTATTTCTTAGTACTTTAGTTTATTTTATTTGCTCGGAACTCTAATTCTTTTTTTCTAAAATAAAGTTACTCTTTATAATATCAGTTATCTGCCAGTGAAAGTCCGGTTAAAATCGGTCCAACCATTTCAGAGATTAGCCGGAACAAAGAGACATTTCAATTTTATTTATTTGTACAGATAGATAGAAGAAAATCATACATTATCCGTATTAGAACGGACATCACTTGTAAACTAGTAATTTATTTATATAATATGTAGATTTTAGATAAATATATACCTGAACCCGAGGAAGGATCCCGGGTGCATAATTATTATGGAGCTCTTCTATTGGAACTAAGCAATAATTTTATAAATTTACATTAAAAACAGACCAGTTTCAATCCAGCTAAGAAATACTCGTAATTCCCGTGGAACATGAAAATCATATTCACATGGAAAAGTTGCGGGCATCAGCTAAGATAAAATAAAAGTTTACTGTGCCATTATATTGAGGTACTACATATTGCATTGCATTTAGCTAGAAACTGTACGATATTTTTTTATATTACCATTAACATTAATTGGTTTGATATTACTGAGTATTTTGGTATACTGAGGAATTAACTTTATACAATTAAACGCGTCACGAACGTTACCTGTTGCCAGTTGTCATCATCATGTCTTCCAGCTTCTCGAGCAGATAGCCACAGGCGAAGCCGAATGCGGCCTTGTACTGAAGAACGTTGGGAACGAGCATCTAGCTTGTACCAGGTTTCTACACCAGTCGATGGAATTTCACGCAGTGGAATATTCACACAACCTAAACAATATAATGCCATTACAAATTATTTCAATTAAACATTTTTTCGGGCTTTGCATCAGTATGTTCTTTAATTAAATGAATTCACATAAACCATAATTGTTGTATTTGCTGTTATATTGTTATGATGATTATCGTCTGCTGCGATTTCCTGTAATTATGGGCGCACACAAAGTAATAAACTCATGGGTCTTATTTAAATAATTACTTGTTAACGAAGTACTACTAAATAATAATATATATAAATAATAACATAAATAATATAAAAATATATATTCCTCTCTGTTGCCACTGTTGTCATTGGTCACTAATCCGTAAACATATGTTTTCCTTTTAGCGAACCCTTATATTATTATTGCAATTATTTCACATTTTTTTAAATCGAACTTGAATTGAAACTAACTCTAAGCTAATTCTTTAAAATTTCGTTCAATATGAAATCCGAAAATTAAGTTAGAAATAAATATTTATCTTGTTTTTCACTTATTTAACTCGTAGTGGTGGGTAATAGCGACTTCTATAAGCAACGAAGCGAAACTACACTCATGGACATACTTAGACGAACGGAGGAATGCAATAAAAAAGTAGAATAACAGAAAATATTTTGTTATTTCATACCAGCCAATATATATACCAGTATTATAGAATTTTAAAAAAGAAGATTTTGAATAGAATTTTACTTACGACTTTCGTTTTTTGGTTATATGTTAATTTCTTTGATACGTATTGTAAGAAATTCTGTAGGTTTCAGTTTTTTTTTATTGATGGATTTGATAAATTTAAGTGATAACGTCGGATCGGATCTCAGCGTTGCTCAGGTGTCTAAAGCTGTAGCTTTAATTGGAAATGGTTACACTTACTATGAAGTAGTTCAAACATTACGAGTGTCTATGTATGTGATTTTTCACAATGTTAAATGATACCGCCAGACTGGAGAGTATACGAGAGACATTTTAGAGTAGATTGTGATGTCTTTTGCCCCATTTCTTTTAATGTACGATAATGCTCGTCCTCACGCTGCGGCGGTAGTATCGGAGTACCTGGCTGAGGTCAGAATCCAAGTTTTGGTGTGGCCAGCACGCTCGCCAGATCTAAATCCGATACAACGTGTTTGGAATAAACTGGGAAAACAAATTAAACATATAAATCTAGCACCAGCTAGGGATCTCAAAACTGCATAGGTTAAAGAATGGAAAGTTTGAGTAACGACAAAAACCGGTACTAAAAAATATATAGTTTCGCTACGATACAAAAACCAGCTTCCTGCTATTTCACCGATAGATAGTTTCAATAACTATCTACGACGTGCAACGAACAAGCATATAATAATTTGTATTTGTTTCATTTCACTCGTTTTTTCACTTTTAATACCTACACGCTCGCACATAAAATGGGTGCACTTCTGCACTTTTCCCAAGGCTTCGTAATACGCATTTGCACACATAAATACTATCACACGTACACAGACGAAACGGCGATAATTGAAAATACTTTATAATGTAGTCTATCTCATTCTCTCGCAGGTTAAATCCTATAGAAGTATGTGTTTGTCTCTTTTTAGTGTCGCTTTTTCGTTTCATCGAATTTCAAATCACATAACATAACATGTCATCATGCCTGTATCCCTGAAGGATTAGACGAAGGTGTACTAATGTACACTCACAGTTCGTCGGGTATGTTTTTAGTTCCCATGTGATAGGAGGTGAGCCTATTGCCATTAATCGGGTACAAAAAGCCAAACTCCGAGCTGCTACTGAAAATTTCATAGAAAACCCCAATGACACTTTGCTCAACCTGGGAATTGAACCCAGGACCTCGAGCATAGCAGTCACAATGATGCTAAAGAAGATTACATTTCAAAAAATTATTCCATATGAAACCACGTAGAGCGGCCGACATGTGCTATAGCCGGGCATATAAATTCTGAACGCACGCACGCTCTTGTCCATCAATCTTTTCGATCCGGTTTGTCATCCCGTCGCTGTGAAGGGATTTCAATACGTCAACATGATGAAAAGGACTTTCGTGAAGGCAAGATGGATTATTTGAATCTAGAAGGTAACAACTACAAACCTTGTCACGTTTTATACCAATCAAAGAGATACAGCCACAACGCTCTATATATGTATACTTTAATTTGTATGAAGTAGCAAGCGTAGCAACGTCTGCCGCATCAGCTAGTATTAATGGAATTATTTATGTGACACTGTACGCACCGATAATTACTTCACATTTATTAACCACTCTATGTAGGTACATAACATAAATGGACAATTATTTAGCATACACTTCTGAACACGGAATCATTGCATTGCAGCGCCTAATTCCTGTACAAGTATAGGAGGAAAATATTATTATATTACTCTGGTTTATTGTTCTGTGTTATGAACGAGTTATGACGTCATAGCTCCTAATTACGGCATTGTATTCGCCTCTATATGATGATATAGTTTACTACATTATCTCATCACATAAACGCATTTATGTGGAATAACGCGTAAGTAGTATTCCTACAATATTGGCACATAGCAACAAGTATGAACAAGTATTTTGTAAGTAAACATTGTTCGGACCTAATCCAAACATTCAAACATGTCTTTGTTTAGCTGAACCGCAATAAATGCTTTCCCCGCGATCGATTCTCTCTAATTTATTTATTCGTTCACGTTTTACGCGTTTAACTGCGATATTGAAGTATAATTAACTCAATTATCTCAATTAGCAACCATGTCAATATATAGATACATTTAAAAATACCAACCTCTGTTTCTCATAAAGTCGTACTTCGGGTTTACCTAAATGATTTTTATCCGACTGCGAATAAGGAGTGTTATATTTTTCGAGTGTATGTATGTAATATATGTAATAAGGGGCATAGCAGTGCGCCCGCCAAGTCGAGTACGGCCGTACACCGCCCTTTTCTCGAAGCGACTCACGGCTCTTTTGACCCCCCTGTAACTACGTTATGTATAAAGCAGAAAATTTGAATTTTTAGAGCTCAAGAGTACATATTTACTATAACTGGCTATATTGCCATTATACCTTATAAGTTACGTATTATCGCTAGTCAAAGTTCTTTAATTTTGTCACACAACTCACCGACCATCAAAACTCTAAGGTACTTCTAGCAGTCTTACAAACTTTAAATTTTGAATTTTATTTAGTGTTTAGCCTATAAAGGAAGGAAAAAGTGAAAAATCTCGATTTTCAAAGATCTGATTAACCAGACGTGAAACCCAAATGCCCAGCCTTGGGTATTAGAGATATCGAAATGCCGCCTTAGCAATGTTATTGAATAATCTGATAAGGATTTTCTGATAGCGTATAAAAATCGAAGTTTGGAGTACCTGATGTGGAACACTAAGAGCCCCGCCAAACTACAAGAACTATCGAAATGCCGTCTTAGTAAAAGTTATTCAATTTGTTGAGAATTTTCTAATGGTTCACAAAAATCTATGATCTAGACTTCTAGAGTAACTGATGTGGAACCTTAAGAGCTCAGCCAAACTGTAATAGTTATTGAAAAAATGCCGCTTTATTGAAAATGAGTTGTGTGAAACACGAAGGGCCCGTTCAGATATATTATTTTCTAAGCACAGCTCGTTATGAACAGGGCCTAGGGGCAAACATTAAGAGCAATAAAGTCAATCAGCATGATAGCACTTCTGCTTATCGATATTATGAAATTCCAGTATCTGATTTAGAAACTTCATTATAAATTACAAAAGGAAGTGAAATCCCAAGAAAAACATGCTGTAAAAAACGGGCTAGGTCTCGACTGGATTTATCTATAAAAATTAGTTAAATCTCATAAACAGCCAAATGTAGGATATAAAAAACAAGTAATTTTGGCTAAAATCTGGCCATCTTTTACACGATAAATTCCATTATTTAAAATCTAATTGTGCCTAACTATAATGTGAGGCTAAAACATTTTAATTAATGACAAGACAATAAGGTTAACATATTCTTCTTACATGTCGTGAAATTGTACATGACTTGTGCCGTTGAAAATATTATTTATTTAAAATTTATTTAAAATATTGTTTATATATCAGATTATTTATACTTTGGGAATAAAATATAAAGCGAAAATAGATAAATATATTTTTTTACTCAAATGTTTTTGTTGCAGTAGGGGTTTTGTTTCATTTATTAAGCGTGTTTTAACTATTTTTCACAATTAAACAAGGATTAGCTGTACCCCGCGGTTTCACCCGCATATAATTTAGAAGAAATCTTGATTGATGATTTACAATACTTCACTAAAGACAATTTTTTTTAAAGGACGGCCAGATGATCACTTCGCGGCATCCCACGGCTCGTTCACGCCGCTAACTACTAGAGACATACACCCGAGTCGAGTGTTGAATTATTTTAATTTTGTATTATATCTTAAACTATGAGTCCAAATAACATGCTGTAAAAGATGAAGTTTGTCTTCATTATAAATTGTCTTTATGATGAAGTAACTTTTGTTCGTAAGGCTTAAAAATAATGCCCATGAATAAAATTTTAATCTTCAACAAAAAAAAATGCAAAATACCTTATTGTGGCTCATGTATAAGAGATAGATATATGCTATCGCTGACTTTTTTTATATATACTAATGACCAATATTTTTATAGGACATTGTATTGACGCATCATTAACCACTAAGCCAGCGCATGCGGCTAAAGCAGTTCGCGAGGGCTTTGACTTCCGACTTACGTAACAAAAATCAATATTTAAGGCTAGCTAGAAACTGTAGTCTAATGTTATATAACCTATACTATTCCTCGTGAGTCTGGCTATCATATAAGTTTTCAAATCCGAGTGGTAGTTCCAAAGATTAGCGTGTTTAAATAAACAAACCTAAATAACTTTTTCGCTTTATTATATTATTAATATTAGTATACATTTTACATGTTTTTTTAAAATATGGAATGATTCGTATAACTTTAACCAAAATGTTCTAGTCCTTACCATTTCAAATTTCGAACTCTACGTCCCTATGAGGCCGTGTCCTAAATGTACATAACCTCTTTGAGCTTAGAAACCTTCAAATGAGGTACTAATATAGTACCTACAGTGACTTTTGAGACATTCCAATTTTAAAGAGTATTTGCTTATTTTAAGTAAGTTCAACCTTTTTTGAATAAAACCGGCTTGAGTTTTCAAACGTGTCAAAATAAAATGTAATTTAAATCAAAAGCACGAAGGAGTATTGATATCAACTTCGAAGCAAATCACCACCAAAATAACTTTCTACCCCTTTTTATCGCCGTTAGGGTATGAATTTCAATAAAATACGAAACACGTCTTCCATCAATTCGGTTAAAAAAGGTTTATACAAAATTTGAAGTAGTTTGGACCAAGGAATCACCTTGTCCCATATAAACTTTGCCTCCGTTTTTCACCTCCTTAGGGGTAGTATTTCGGAAAATCCTTTCTTATCGGATGGCTACGTCATACAAAGAACACACCCTCCAAGTTTCAGGTCTCTACGATCAGCGGTTTAGGCTGTGCGTTGATCCGTCATTCAGGACAAAGCATTTTATATGTATAGATAATGTGAAGAAAGGTTCTAGTATATGAAAACGTTAAAAGTTCTGAAATAATCAAACTCCTATAGTATTTCTACGTGTATCTTCATATTACTTGTCATATCAAATATTATTATTACGTCCATAAACGAAACACTGTTCATAATATACCTATCTATCTACATGTAGTTACTAGTTACTGATATTTTTTTATTTGTGTTACTTTTACTATTATTTTTATACAATATTTTTTTATAAAATTTACATACATACGTATAATACAAAAAAAAAAAGGAATTTTATTTGAATATTAACACCTAAAACCTTCTTGTGACAGCTTCATATTTACGCTCATCGCAACTGAAACCGTGTAGCTGTTAGCAACGGATGACTGATAATGAAAGTGCCTGCTCAAGCAATCTATCATCCGGCATTAATTCACCGGAAGACTTATCAACTATACCTAGACTTTTGTCAAACAATAAAATATAGTGTCATCGTGGAGTAAGTAAATCGTTATTAAATCATAACAATTTTGGGACTTCTTATTTCAATATAGTAAAAGTCCTTTATTAACCACTGATTTTATTCATCTTGTATAGTATGCATATGTCTTGTATGTTTTGATCAGAATATGATCAAATTTGTAAGAAAATAAATTTTCCTTTGTGAATTGCCCTTGGAGTATGATATTTATCTACTTAAGGGTGCTAGTGTGAAAATGTTGCAGTACTAATCTTATATAGATGTAAAAATCTAATTTTTATTCATTGTTAACCGATTATGTACACGGGAAGTATAAGTCATTGCAAAATTGATAGGCTATAAAACTTGTCAATAACATTTTAAGAAATCGTTATTAATATGAGAAAAAAATAAAATCACGAGACGAAAATAATTACTACATAACAAACGCGTGCGAAGCCGCAGGGCAGCGCTAGTGTTTTAATAATACCATTAATCAAGTATAACCTTCATCGCCTACGTAAGTCAGTGTACCTAACATAAGTGGGGATGTGTCGGCAGGTTGCGATAGTTCCCATGGGAAGGTTTTTCTTTGTCATCAAAAACATAACAAACGCCCTCGCGGCGCCGCTTATATTGAAACATTGACTTATTATGTACTGCGTTATAGAAAGGCTGTTTTATTATACAGCCACAGGTATTATAAATTGTGTTTGAATGAATGCGATTTCACAGTTTTTATATTTATATTATTTTAAGTAGATTTAACGGTTATGTACTATGTTTTAGCTAAACGTTACTTGATAAACACAGCACAATCTACAATTAACGGCTACCACCTAGAGATCGATAATCCATCGCCTGCCGCCCTTAATATATGCCTTATCTATACTAATATTATAAAGCTGAAGAGTTTGTTTGTTTGTTTGGCTGAACGCGCTAATCTCAGGAACTACTGAAAAATTATTTTAGTTTTGTATAGCCTATTTATCGAGGAAGGCTATAGGCTATATAACATCATGTTACGACCAATAAGAGCTGAGCAACAATGAAAAATATTGAAAAAACGAAGAACATTTATTCCTTTGGAGAGCTTCCATGGGGTGCGCTGCTTAAATGGTTAAAATTCACCCCTATCGTCTCCTAACGGGAATACGGCGAACTACCAATAACGCTGTATATTTTTTTTTGTTGGGTTTATTATGTCATCACGCTGAAAGTTTTGTGACTCACCAAGAAAATCATCTTGACTTCCCTGTCGCGCGCTTTGGCACACTTGTTTGAAAAACCGTCCGAGTCCTCGCACGCCACGCACTTCGTTCAGTCGTGATACTGCGTCCAGTACAGAACTCTCGTCGTCATGGTCCCAGATGTCCAGGTGCAACACATCCGATGATATATCATCGATGTCACTAAACAGACGTGTTTCGATAACTATAATTAGGTATAATATCTACTATCCGAGATAACTTGACAATACCAGAGCGGCAATCACTAAAGTATTTTCTGATTATCTTACCATTTACATGGGTTAGTGAAGTCCAGAGATAATTTAATACATCTTTTTAAAAATAAGAAATATGTGATTCAAGTTCCATCTCATCTACATTACTTTTATAAGGTAAAGCTTGGACCTACTGATTCGATTCTAAAAATGATTCGTGCTTTAGTTACATACACATTATATAATAAAATGTTTCCAGGTAGAAAGTTATGTTCTGGCTGATGGTTATTATAGGCAATGTTTTATTTAAATTAAGTTTTATTAACCATTTAGCTCCATTACATGACAATAATGTACATGAATTTGGCATATATGCCATCCGCAGGTGCAGAAGTATTAAATATTCAATGCAAGTCGCGGGCGGTTGCTAGTCAATTATTAAAAAGAACTGTCATTAAGGGTGATAAAATTGTAATGTAGGTGATTAATTACAGTTTATTTTTCATCATTATTATATTTTAAAAAATATGTTTTGATTAATTATTCTGTCACAATACTTGACTAAGTCATGATACTACGGGTTAACACAATGCTAAATAATTTCCAAGAAATAATTTTAACATAAAAATACATAAATGAATTTACTTGAAGAAATATCATTCTTCTCCACAATTTATTTTGGAGTTTTATAAAATCGTTAACTTATTAATTGTTCACTTTAAACAATTTAGTAAAACGGTAATATTCGGTAGACTGCAGGAAAATAGAATTACACTATATCTGGAATTTTTAAATTGAAACTTCTTTGGGTACGGTAAGGACAACTTTGTGTAACGTGACGTTACGTTACGGGTTACGATACATAACGGTGTATAATGTATAGTATTAAAATTGAAATTCAGAGAAGTTTCACACCACCGCGTGTATAGGTCGCATGCATAATTTTTTTATCATGTTACATACGGGGTAGCCAGTTTCAGGGAAATGTCTATGGGCTTAACAAAATTAGTGCTTTTAAATTAACTTACAATTTAAACGTTTCATTCCACTTAGGCGAAAGTGTGTGCGGTCTTACGCTGGTTGCTCGAATGTACCGGGCCGGTAATCGACCGAGACTGTCACGCTGTTGCCGTCCGTCGCGTCTCTTGAAGCTCAATCGGAAACCGTGTTTGCGGCCTTCGTCCTCAGAGGCACGAGGCGAGGCCGGCAAAGATGCTGGTTGTATACCAAGCATGCAATACGGATCGCTAAATCCTGAAAAACCATACGACGTTAACATGACGAACAAAAAATTGCACCTAATGAGAGTTTGGTTTAGGGAAAAACGGATTGATTATTTCCTAATACGTATATCTGTTAATAGTAATTTACATATTTCTGGGTATAATGCTGCATCTTATTAATAATTTTTTTTTAATATTATGTAGTCATTTACATCCTACTAATAAGTAAAAATATTTGCTTAGTGTAATGGGTCTTATAACCGGAATATATAGAAATTCATAAGAACATCAACTGAATGATATTCAATAATACGTTTTACTAATACTGTTATTACTATTACTTGTACATAATTAATAGATCGGTGAAAAAGTTTCTTCGCATTTGTATATGAAAACTCGACATTTTTTTCAAAGTTTGTTTACATTTATTTACAGTATATATGTGCCGTTTTATTCGATGACTTTTTGCCATTTTGTAGGTAGAGACATGATCCCGTTGCTGTAGAAACTTTGGGACTTCTGATCAAAAAATGCGACAAATGGTTTTTGCAGTCCTCTCTTGATGTTAACCTTAGGGAACCTAAAGAATTCTGAAGAGACCGAAACAGGTGAAAATCTGAAGGTGCAAGATCAGGGCTATATGGTAGATGCACTATCATCTCCCAGCAAAACTCTCTTAATTTTTGCTGAGTGGCTAAAGTTATGTGTGGTCTAGCGTTATCGTGATGAAAGACCACACCCTTCCTGTTGATCAACTCCGGCCGCTTTCTCTCAACTCTTTCCTTTACTCTCATAAGTTGCTGGCAGTAGAGATCCGAATCGATGGTTTTAAAAGCTCATAATGAACAATGCCCTTCCAGTCTCACCATACACACAGCATCACCTTATTTCGAGTTAACCCAGGTTTAGCCACAGTCTGTGAAGCCTAGCCGACCTTAGACCACGACCTTTTTCGCACGTTCTTGTCGTACGTGATCCACTTTTCACCGGCAGTTATCAATCTCTTCAAAAACGGCTAGGTTTCATTACGTTTCAATAATTAATCGCAAATGAGTACACGGTTCATTAGGTTTCTATCAGTAGGCTCGTGTGGCACCCAAATGTCGAGTCTTTTGGTATAGCCTGCTTTCTTTAAATGGGTTAAAACTATTTTTTGGTCAATTTCCAGTTTTTCAGCTACATCATAACTACTGAAACTCAGATCTTGCTCCACTTTTTCAAAAATGGCGTCCATTTTATTCGTTACAGAGCGACCAGAGCGCGTGCATCTTTAACATCAAAATTTCCGGGCTGAAAACGTTTGAACCAACTTTGTGCTACTCTTACTGACACTGCATTAAGTTCATAAAAATCACAAATTTTTTTTCGCTGCTTGGATGTACTATTGTCTTTTTTATAATAATTTTCTAAAATGTATCGAATTTCTTCATTAGATTTACTCATATTTTACAGAAAGAAAAACGAATGAAAAATAACGGGAAACAACTTTTTTATTTTTCTTTTTAATGTAACCTTTTCATAAAATTTTTGTAACAATTTTATATCTACGTTATGCGAAAACACTTTTTCCCCGACCTAATATGTAAGTATGTGTATATGTTTTGTATGTATTTATTTTATTTATTGTTTTGTTTGTAATTATTTTCACAATACCGCTGGTTATCTGGATGAAAATGCTTTATGGTGGTATTACGCTCGTCACTAAATGAACTAAAAAAAAACAATATAATCACATCTTTCGATATTATTATAGAAATACATCACACAAAATCTGACATTAACTCTTATTCCACGTTGATACTTATCTGATAAGTATTGATAATGGAGCTGACCTTCCGCCTAATGGAGTTGACTTACCTACCTTAATTGCCCATTAATATACAGTATTTACTAAATAATTTAGTGTAAACTAGCTGTGCCCGCAACTCCGCTCGCATAGACTACAGAGTGCACTCAATATTGTGGTGACCCCGCTTTCACTTACGGCGGTCCCGATACTCTTTATAACTTCAGCTATCTGCGAGTGAAAGTCCCGTCAAAATTGGTCAAACCATTTCGGATTTAGAAGGAACAAACAGACAGACAAAAATTTTAAAATTATTTTTTTCTAATACGTACAATATTATAGTTTTAAAAAGGTGATATTTTTTCTTTATAAATGGACACTTCAGTTTTATTTATATGTAGAATAACTCGATGGTTTTCTGACATAACCTCGTATCTCAGAAACTACGACTTTTCAGGAAAGACAAAATACGTTTTATAATGAAATAAAAAAAAAATTGAACAATTTTTTTTTCATTTGAATAATATTCAATCTTTTGACAAATTTTTGAGACAAGTATAGTATGAAAAACATTTAATCACTATTTTTTCTTTCATTTTCTGAGATATATGTTTAAAATTAACATACATACATAACATACATTAACATACGTGATTGCGTAACATCCTTTTCAAATAAGAGTACATGATAAATTTTTTAAATTATTTTATTTTGAGAACAGATCAACTTTTTAAATCATTCTTTATCAAATACAAATGTTGTTATTAAATTTTTTAATAATGTTAGTTTTTAATTACTATAATATAGTACTTTTCCAACGTAAGATACACTTCCGCAACAATCGGCGTATTAAGCTGAACTTCTTTAAATAATCAATGAGGCAAGACGCAAAAATGTTACCATCCACGCCAATTTTACCTTCGTGCCATACATAACACAATACATCTCCATTTGCAATATTGTATACAGTAAATTGATGACACACTTCAATGCGATTCCGATCATGCGGCCATAGAAAGACGTAAAAAAAACGCGAATTGTATGTAAACCGTGGAACACAGCTGGTGTCGAATATAGGTACCGGTGAAATATTGATTCACCGTCCACTGGTTCAAGTCTCGACATATACCAATGAATATATCAGAATTCGCATATCTATATTATTTCATTCCATCATACCTATATTTACATGTTTGGATTTCATTAATTCTATTGGGTAACGGTGAAAAAAAAAACGATACTGAGGAAGGCTCCCGTATTCTTGATACATGTGTTGTAGAGTAGTGTAACTCTGGGTAGTGGGAAAGGGCAGAAATATAAACTTTTCAGCTTTGAAATCCTTAATACAAATGGCATTATCTCAATAATATAGCGTCTTTTCTCGGAAAACTGCTTGCTCAAAAGTGGGGTATTTACTATGAGTTTCAAATATAAAGATAATCCAGTACATGTTAATTTCACTTCCTACTTCTCAAAATTGTACTGCCAACGACAAAAACAAAAAATTCGCAATAAATAAGCATATATATATAATCCTATATATACGTATTAATTTTTGTGTAAATATTCTCCGTATCTTTTTAAAAGGATTATTTGTGATGGATTCATTTTGCATTTCGTGCCGCGTGAAATTTTCTTTACATTTCTTGAGCAATTTCGTGCTAATGGAAAGTATGGCTGTGGCATCGTATGACTTTGATGTAGGTACGAAATAAGTAGAGTTGAGCGAAAAATAATTTGTCTTCTACGACACCAATTTGTCTTTGTTTCACCTCACAGGGCTTTACCCCGGGTCTATACCACGTATTATTTTGAAAAGTATTTTACTGTTTATGAATTCGTTTGTTCAGTTTCAACATATAATGAGCATTTTGAAACAGACGCACTACAAATAAGTTTTATATGTGATTTTATAACCGAAGTTATTTATTTGATTATCTAAAGAGACATCGTATATTTGATGTTCTTATCACTATAATAATTATAATAATTTGCGTAAATCATAAGTCTTATCAAATATTCTGCAATAAAACTAGTTAGTTTTTTACATCACCTAACAGATAGGATATTTATTTTGGGAGTGGAAAGACTAATTATTGTAAATGTAACTTTGTTATATGCAAATTAGTCAAATTGCCTTTACATTAACGATAAATACTTTTTATATATAACTAAGATGGTAAACAAGCATACGGTCCGCCTGATGGTAAGCGGCTGTCGTAGCCTATCCTATGGACGCTTGTAATACCAAAGGTATCAAACTAACGCAATACCGACCTTGAACCCGCCTTCCTCGCTCTGGAAACCGTACTCACCGCAGGAACACAACAATAGGTTATTTGGCTGCGATCTTCTGTAAGGTGGAGGTATTCGACCATTCGGATTACCTCAAGTACCTACCTCTCCTAAAACTTATGTACATATAAAGGATATAACATGATTACAGATTCTAAAAGTTTCTATTAAACTTGAAGTCACTTAATTGAACACTCGTTCAACTTTTATTAATATTTGCGAGTTTTGTAAACAAAGTTTTGTCAGGATATAAATTTGATTTTAAATTTAAGACGCGGCGTTTCTTCTACCTCGTTTTATAGGAATACGCTACAAGTAGGTCCAATTTTCCATTATAACCTTTGATTAGAATATACATATCTAAATATAAAAATGTATATTATATCCAAATTATTGGACAATATATTTACTAAATACGTTTTTCTTGAATTAGTATCATTGTAGTCAAGTAAAACGACTATAAGTAAATTCAGTCAATTTACTTGTAAATATGAAGTCAATGTTCCTACTTAAATAAATATAAATAAGTAATGAAGGTACACTTAATCACAGATTTTAGAAAAAGGTGGAAGGTTTTTTGTGACTTAATATTCTGTTGGTAGATTTAGGTTGCCATGGTTATTAATATTATAAAGACTTTTTTTTACTTTCAAAATTATATTAAAAGAAATAAAACGTTGGAGTTTTTAGAAAGTTGTAATGAAAACATCAAATATTATACAAACAACTAGAATATACAATATATTCCAGACAATACACGTCCCATGTCTATAGACATAATCGGAATTTTTCTCATGCCAAAAATCATTCGTGAATATAATTTAAGGCTACATAAAGGGGAGACGACTCAGCAACAAGCGAATTGTATCCGAGATAATTTGTTTTCGTCTTACATAAAGGTTTCCCTAAAGCTCTCAATGGAATTTAATGTGACGAATATTTTCACAAATATTATTGTTTTATTGTGTTTTCAAACAAATATTCTGAATATTAATTTAATGTCATAAATTGCTTAATGAAATGAATACATATCCAAGTTTAATTTAATGCTGTTATATATAAGCTGGTTATTTTTAAATCCGTGTATGTTTAAATCAGTTTGAATGATGTTGGATAATGTTTTTTTTTTCAATAAATTGAGAATTGGTATTGAATTTAGATGAACGATTAGTTTTTTAGATTATCTACCACTATCACTAACCAACTAATAATTTAAGATATTGACTTTGTAATTATATATGTTACTAGCTATGCCCCGCGGTTTCACCCGCAAATAATTAAATAGAAATTACTGATTGATGATTTATAACACTACTTTAGTATCGACAACGTTTCTATCGGACAGCTCGATCGCGCCACTACTACTATATACACAGTCCCGAGCCGACTGAAATTATGCGTCCAAATGAGCAAAATTTATCTTCATAAAATTGTCTTGATTATGAAATAACTTTCGTTCGTAAGGATTAATATGCCATAACTACAAATAATGCTCAAAAACACTTTTTAATTTTCAATAAACGTTTTTCAAAAAAATACTTTATTTTGGCTTATGTTTAAGAGTTAGGCATATGCTATCGCGAACTTTTTTTTAGATATACTAAGGACCAATATTTTTGTAGAACATTGTATTTACGTATCATTAAACATTACGCCAGCGCACGCGGATAAAGCAGTTCGGGAGGAGAACAAAAACCAATATTTTAGGCTTGCTGAGATGTAGCCTAATGTTAGATAGCACAAACTATTGCTCGTAAATCTGTTCATCTTAAACAAAAAGAACTTTTCGAATATGACTAGTAGTTCTAGAGATTCCCGTGTTTAAACAAACAAACATACAAAAAAAACTTTCTCACTTTATTATATTAGACCCTTACATATGAAATCGGCGTTTTGTTGAACTGGCCACTTTGATCTCGAATATCTGGCGTTTGGTTAAGAATTCCAAATTCAAATGTACTTCAAATTTAGCTTGTGTATTTGCGTTTCGTATTTAGTCATTCATTTGTTTTCGCACCATTTGATTTTAATTTCTAATCGTTCTTTTCACAAAATTAAAAACTTAAAATATCGCGTTATTTATGAATATGAGTTCCACCGTGGCATCAGCGCTGCAGAAATAGCTCGAAGGAATAAAGATGTCTATGAGGAAGCTACTATAAAGAAGGCACGGTACGTTTTTAGTTCCAACGTTTTCGTTCTGGAAATATTTACCTACGAAACAAACTCCGTAGACGGCCGGAGACCCTAGTTGATAATGTAGAATTAAAGGTGATCGTAGAAGCGGATCCATCGCAAGTTACTTCAGAGTTAGCGGCAGGTTTCGGTTTCAGTGATAAAGCAATATTAATTCGCTTTTGAAACGAACTGGAAAAGTAAAAAAGCTCGAGAAATGGGTACTGCATGAATTGACTGAAGCACACCAACAAATACGCATTAAGTGCTGCGTTACATTACTCAATTGTCACAATAACGAGGGAATTTTGAATCGTATTGTTACTTGTAACGAAAAATGGATTCTTTACGACAATCGGAAATGCTTATCACAGTGATTGAACCCAGGAGAACTGGCCAAATCCTGTCCCAAGCGAAAGTTGACTCAGAAAAAGGTACTGGTGAGTGTTGCATGGACCAGTGCTTCTGTCATACACTACAGCTTCCTAAGATCTGGCCAGACGATGACGGTAGATATGTATTGTCAACTATTGCAAACCATGATGGAAAAACTAGCCGTTAAACAACTATGACTGGTCAATATCTCTAGCTCACTGCTGCTTCAGGACAACGCTAGACCCCATACTACACGACAAACGGTCGCTAAATTAGAGGAATTGCTGTTGGAAAGTCACCTACACAGACACTCACCATACTCCCCGAACCTTGCCCAAAGATCAAATACTTTATTGGTAGATACTTTATTTTTAAACGCTAATTTCATATGTAAGGACCTATTATTAAGATTATTGAGGAAGGTTATAGGAATTATAACTTTACGCTTGTAGTATATAAAGCGGAGCTATACGCCATGAAGGTCATGCAATCTAGCAAGTAGATAAGTACGGGAATTGAGAACAAGGACAGGCTGCACGGGTACGTTAGCGGCTGCACTGTAGAGAGTTGGTCTAATAAATTTAACGCGGAAACCGTGGGGTACAGCAAGTTTGACATAATTTAAAAATCACCGTTAGCATCCTTTGCTTCAAGTCCATCAGCTTCTATGACGGAACAGCCAAGTACGACTGTTGGCGGACGTTCGCTGCCGGCTGCGCGCACAGCCCGTGCGTGCACGTCGGGCGACATCCGAAATGCACGCCTTGCGTACTCTATGACTTCTTCTTTATATGAACCAAACTGACCGTCTGGTGCAGGCGCTCCCACAGCATTTTCAATGCAATACAGCACCTAAATAAATAAAAACATAACATTAAATTTCTTTTTCTTTATTGCCCCTCGAAAAAAGGCATTTTATTCATTGATAACAGTGAATAAGACTCTCTTTTACTCACAAGTGACTAACGTGAAGAAAAAATTGTGGTTGCGATCTTTATCACCTCATTTTATTACTGCATATACACCAAGTGATCCCGAAATTCGACACAAACCTAAAGAAAATTAATAATGGGTTTATCACTATGTGTATGGTGGTCGCGATCTTTCTTCCTCTTCTGTAACGAAATGTGCCTAAACCTAACGCGTCCTTCAAATTTTACTTTCAATTTTCGTCCAATTATCGAATCCCCGCCTAAGAAGATTTCATTTCACCCAAACTGAGGCTTACTTTAATTCATATTTTTTTTAGTTTGTACCATCTCCTATTTTTTAGTCTCCGGAAACTGAGTGACGTCTTGCGGTGCCTCTGCTTAGTGCTTACTACCCAGGGGGTCCAAGGGCACCGCGGTTAACGCTTTGGGAACCTCTAACTTAGATTGTATCTTTACGCATTTCAGGCAAATAATGCTACAGTAGATTATAATTAATGATAAATATCTGTATAGAGACTTCAAATCATCTTTGCGCGAGGCCCTAAGTGTGTGTGAGCTAATAAACATGCAGTTTTAATTTTTATGACAGTGAGTGGCTGTCGTTTTTCGATCAACATGTCTTTTAATCGCTTTGTTCTACGGGTACAGTCGGTAATAGAAATGTCAGGTTCTTCATGGAGAAAGAGTTTTAAATAACCAGTAGTTGTGCTTGATAATGCGTCGTACCACAACATTTATCAAAATATTAAAACGCTAAATTCTAATTTAAAAAATATAGATATTTAGCAATTGGTAACTGAAAAATACTCGGCAATATGGTTTTAAAAAAAATCACCTACCACCATATCATCTTAAACCCTGTAAAATATGTATTGCTTTACATAACATTGAATAGAACTTGACGGAAAAATGAAGTTAATAGAAAGTTCATTATTAAGTATTTCTAGTGGTAGTATACGGGTCGTTATGTTTAACATGCATTTACTTAATTGCTCTGTTGATTTATTTTAAACTAGCTGTGCTCCGTGATTTTACCAGCGTATAATTTAAAAGATACCTTCAAAAAAAACTTAAAAGTAACCTATGTATTAATCCAAGGTGTGAGCTACCTCCATACTACATTTCATCAAAATTGGTCCAGCCGTTTGAGCGTGAAGAAAACAAATAAGTATATAAATACACTCACCATCTTTTGGCTTTTGTATATTAATAGGATAGGATTGGAACTAATAAGATGTAAAAAAATCTACATAACACCAATAAAACGGTTAATATAATTCGCTGGAGTACTTGACAGTATCTCTTGACACGCACTCGTAGTCACTGTATCTATACACGGATTACGCACACATAGGGCCACGCGCACAAATGAGTTCAACTGTCTATATACTATATGTGAAGCAAAAATAACCATGTAATTTATAGTTTCATAATAATTTATATGATATGCTAAAATGTTAACAGTTCCCGTGGTAGCATGCATGGAAGCAACATCGAAAGACGTAAATTGTAAACCAAAAGAAAATCTGACTGTATGACGGTGGGTCGTTTTCTATTGGTCGCCTGACTGGCTAACCCACCCAAGTTGAAAATCTATCTCATCATGAATTAGTCCCCTTTGTATGATTAAAGTGGACTTAAAATTTTACAAGCTCTCATGAAATCGTCAAGACCTCAGTTGTAGTTGTGTTAACATATACACGTGAAAACATTAATATTATGCTTATTCTCTAACTTGAACCATGTCGATAATATTTGTCAGAGAAAGTTATTTATTTTCGAAAAATTATTAAAACATAAGGTGTTTAAATAACAAATATTTCAAAGTGTTTTATAACAAAACATGCGAAAATAGCTTACGTGAAAGAATGCATAATGTATGGAAAGCAACTTCGCATGTCCTGAGATCGTTACCACGAGATAGGTAACAAAATATACAGCTAGAGACCATCCGGAATTACTGGCATCTTGATCGTTAATATCTTTAGACTAAAGCTAATTAATATACATGGATATACCTTATATACAGTGAATTAACTTTTCGGGGACGCGGTAAAGAAAAACGAGGCTAACATGCTATGATTATTTGAAAGATACTACTTAAACAAATGTTTGAACTTTAAATATGGCTTTATAAGATCGTTTATGTTACCAAAAAATAATATGTTTAGGTTTTCGACTAGGTTTTAGATATTTTGATATAAGTAGTTAATTAACACTTTATTTCAAGTTAGTTAAAATGCTAATACTAATATACTAAATATCAAATATTATAAATTTTCAAATTAAGTAAATGATAAGAAATATAAATAGAAAAAAAGAAAAATTTACCATAATTATTAATTTATTTTGTATAGAATCTCTGTATTTTATTTAACTCATCACTTTTTAAGACACTAGTTAAGATTTAAGGTTAGTCACGTTTCGGTACTAGCGTTTTAATAGAGTACACAGTACCAACTGTTTGTACCCTTCATGGCACATGGACTAACAAGAGATGTAATAAATGTCACACAAAATGGTGGAAGGTGCCCAGTGTAGTTGCCGAGTACAAAATATAATATTAGTCTTTGCACACATTTGTTTTAACAGTTTAATGAAAGGTATATTGTACTACAAAGCCTCGAAAGCTTGAAGAAGATTAACGAAATTGTTATTGTAAGAAAGCCGTGGGATGATAGTGTAACAACTGAATTTTATGTTTCCTATGTTTGGGTATATTTATATCGCTAATCTATATTGTATATATAGAGTGTTTTATGAAGAAAGTTCCATCTTCTATCCCTGAAGTTATTGACTTCTAGAAAGGGCATAACGACGTCTGTGGACCAGCTAGTGCAATATAGTAAAGTCTTCCGGTAATTCCATCAATCAACAGCAACACAAAAGGTGTTTATAATTATTAATAAGTAATAAGTATTTCAATAATTCATATTTTATATAATTCTTGTATGTTATTGTAAAGCACACAGATGTATAAATTGTTAGGAAATACAGTCGATTTCAGGTACTTCATGTACCATAATTAGGTTTAGTTGATAAGTTACTTTTACTTTTTTTTAATATGCTTTAATTATACTCATACCAGTCATGACAAAATGAAATTATTATGACTTTTAAACTACTTCAGATGTATTGGCAAATAGGTTAAAATGAAACAAATTTGTTTTAGGCAAATTTAATGAACGTACATATAAACTGATTATATTATTAGAACGTTAAAGCAATAGTTATTATTGTTTGTAAAACTTACCTCAGTATATAAATGCTCGTGTTCTTTATGCGATAGTTGTGCTGGTACGCTGGGTAAACCGAGATCGTGCGGCGCTGGCGGTGGCCGTTCAGCTCTTGCTTCAGCGAGCCTCAGTGCTGCTAAACGGCGATTCTCCTGACGCCACGAGAGCGCCGTGAAGCTCTCAAAGTAGGAACCGTCAGTTTCTTGCACTCTGTACAAATTAACATGACGTAAATCTCTTACTTTTCCATTTAGTGAGAAATAAAAATAACGGCATCTTTTAAATAACATTCCAGACGACCAGTTCCAAATTTAATATTTCTGTATAAAATATTTTTTATGGCATCTATGGTAACCATTCTAATGAAAGCGAATTTTGTTAAATTCAGGGCATTCTGTTGTAGTTACTTATGCAAATTCGTACTCGCAAAATTTATCTACCTACTTGTAAGCTGTTATCCGGCCTCTTCGCTAAGCGTAAATGAAACTTTAGTAACTGTTGATAAAAATAGATGTGTTTTTTTAACCGGGTTGCCGATCAACTCTAAAGTACAAATATTCAAACAAACATACTTTGATTTGACATTACACAATACATTGATAATATTTACTAGCCCGAAACTTTGTCTGCAGGGACGAGTTTGCTCCAGAGAGAAATAAAAAATATGTTATTTACCGAGATTAAAACCATCCTATGTGTTAATGCAGGCTATATACCATTTTTGTGCCTAATTTCATTTCAATCCGTTTAGCCCTTTTTTCGTGATTTAGTAACAATCATCCAAAGATACAAAATATTAAGTAGAATAAATTATATTGAACAGTCTGTTATAACAATGTTATTTCATTGCTCACAATGATTTCAATATCTATTCTAAATTTGTTGACAGAACAAAGATGGAGGCTTCTCTGTCACCTTCAGGGAATCGTATTATTCGGTCCGAGACGAGGGAAAACCGTTTTATAAAAGCATATGGAAGTTGCTTGGGCTCGGAAACCGTGTTAGTGCTTTACGATTGATATAATACAATCTATTGTTGTTTACTTAAAATAAATAGAAACAGTGACAAATCTGAATATTTTTCTTTAATTAAAAATATTGTTGTTATAAGGAATTAAAGCGACGTTAATTCAATTATAGTGCACCAGAACATCATGTCAGAACACGTTGTGACTAATTTTAGAGTAACCCGTAACTTTTTCAATTATATTATTCATTCTTCTGACACGAAGTCCTGGTAGATGGTAGAGTTATTTAAGAGCTTAATTAACCGGTACAGTGAATTTCTATACCATTTTCTTTAAAGGCTTATGAACAAATAATAATATTACCATAATACTACACGATATATTATAATATTCAAAGCTCACAACTTCAATTGTGTGAACACAGCGGTGGGTGCTAGAGGATATTCTTAAAGATGGCGACACATGATAATACTAAAAATACCTTCCATAATTCTATATTTGCTCACGATGTTATAACCATAATCTTAAACTCATTTTAGTAGTCCTTCGACGCGGCTGCCGAGTGTGTTACATTCAATCAAATCTCCTTCCAATTGCGGATATTTGTAGTGTATTGAATATATCACGATTACATATCTGTAGTTATGAATTTTTAGACCTATGAAATACATAACCAAGATCTGCTTATACATAAGCCTTGGAATGGTTGGAGTGATCCAACAAGTTTTTCTAAGTTCGCATACGTATGCTAATCTGAATTTAACATTAACAACTGATAGTGAACAAAAACGTCTCAAGAAAACCTCAACGCTTGAGCAATTTTCGCGTAGTTTCACTGTATAGTGGGAAAATTCAGAAAATTTGGCGTTTGAAATCGCCAGTGTACCGTAGGCTAAGGTGATAATTACTGTTTAACTTCCCACAATTACTATTTTCTTACAATAACTGCTACTCTAACGGTGTTCATGAGAAGTACGATTTTATACTTTCTTTTAATCATTATTCTTCCTTAGATTAATTTTATATTCGACCAAATGAAAAGCCCTTCTAGCATTGTACGAAAATGTATACTTATCCTTTTCTCAAATCTGTGGTATTTATATTTAAATATGGTAATAATAATAAATATACTAGTATTAATTAATATCATCATCTCTCAGCCGAGAGACGTCCACTTCTATACAAATGCTTCCTTCAATAATCGCCATAGTAATCGCTCCTGCGTTGCTGGCATTCAGCGAGTTCCTGCTACCATCACTTTTTGAATACAGATTGTTAAACAATTCATAAATACATTTTAAACAAAATTTTATTACTTTCTTATTGATATAACTAGTAATTGGGATTAAAAGGCTGTCAGTAATAATTTGTCTACAAATTCTTCAATCACGATCCATTATTTTAAAAGTTTTCCCGCAGCAGTCTCTGGAGAAATTCATGGCGTCATTACTCAAGCTTGTCCTGTTAGATATTCAGCTTCGAGTGACGTAGTTACAGCCTTATCTACTTTCACACTAGAAAAGCGAGTTTACGTTTATTCACATAAATATTGTGTTAGGCTTTTTTATTCTTTATAGGTTTTAATGCTTGGCCACAATCTCACTTGATGTGGCCCAAGACTATTAAAAGCTAAGCCTATTGGGAGGTCTAGCTCTCTATTACAGCTGCCGAAAGACACCTATAGGCAGTGAAATAGATTTTCCACCTTAGGCTGGCACCTAGTCAGACGGGCATTAGAAAATTAAAATTAGCATTTTTTATTCAATTTAGACCCGTAAAAAGACGCTTATTAATATCAAAACACTACCTTTCCACCATGCTATAGTTTCATTATAATGTTCTCTTTCACCGAATGCTCAGGCTCATTGCAGGGATTTAAAATCACATCGATCGATGCGATATCTGTACACGTTACCTCTTAGCCGTCATTGTTTCAGGCTCCGATAAAGGCTTATCGCAAATACGGAAAATTTAACATCAAATCACGTGGTATTAAAATTTTCATCGATTTCACACAACCAAAGATTCTAACAAAGGAAATTTTATAAAATTTATAAAAATATGGAAATATCTTAATACCCTAAATTACATTTTAATGGTCGCTATAACGAAACATTTAGCGTAGTTAGTTTAAACAAAATATGAAGGGATAGTGTAGTAGATAAACAACACAAACCTTTTAACCACAATGGATGTCCAACATCAACTCCCTATCATGGTAAAACTTCCGGCATGTCCTCTCTCACAAATCATAGCTGAGTAAATGTCCATATAAATATAAAATAAAGAAAAACACTGTACCTTTTACCATACAAGAGAAAGCAAGTTGAAATATATGATGTTTGTCTTTTGTATTCAACACTAGCAAGCGCCTGCGACTGTGATTGTGAGGACAAAAGAATAAATAGACAAACCTAGTCTGATCTACAAAAATGTGAACTATATATTATAGTGTACACTATGGAGTCCACACTATTTATAAATAATCTATATACATAGAATCAGTTTTTATTAATTTATTTAACTTGGGCAGTAATTTATTTTAATGTTTGAAGGGCAATGTTATGTACAGTTTCAATTTGATTCCAATTTTTTTACCGTATAACCACACTCTATGTAATTTTTCATGATTGACGTTTGTTTTGCTTATATTGTTCTGAAGTAATTAATCTTTGCGTGAAAGATGCCTTACACTTTTTAGAAGCGTCTTTATTCCTCCAGATAAAAGCATGTTTTGAAGAACTTAGGCAAATTTCCAAGTCCGGTGAAGCTGTAAAAGCCGCAGCGGCTCTGTTCTTGGATAGGGCCCCTAAGGCTAACAGTGTAGTCAGTTCAAAAAAAAAAAAACTTAGGCAAATTTAACTCATTTAACGTTTTTTTTAAGAATTAAGCCCTTGTCAGCGGCGGCCTTACCCATTGCGAGGCTCCGGGTGGCAGGTCTTTGCGAGGCCTTTTGTTCTACGGAAAAGTATCTATGTGATGCGAAAGTAGGTCTGGTTGTTTGGTAGGTATTCGTTATGTTTGACGAGAAATGCTAAAGTTATATAAATAAATAAAATTTGAGTTTTAAAATATTTTACTTACATTGAAAGATTTACAAAATTAACAAATACAGAGATGATAAATTTTCAAATTGATGTTTGCGGCTATTACTAAGACTAAAATCTTTAATTAAAGCACAATAATGTAACGAATGAGCTACATCATTTACGATTGAAAGAATAGCAAGGGCTGAAAGCCGATCTTGTGTCATCGAATTCCTCAAATATGTTTTAATAATTTTAAGTCTCGAAGAACTCCTTTCAGCAGACGCAACCGTAACAGGTGTGGTGGCATTAATTCTCAGAACTATTTCGATAGTGGGGTAAACTTCAGTTAATTTTTTTTCTATTATGTATTTCAGCACCGAGATAATGTCATCGTTTCCTTCATACACACGGATAAACATATTCAGTTCTTCGTACAATATCACATGATTCTCCTACTGTCATAGATATTTGCTAGTCGCTACATTGCATCGATAGTTCACTATCACTAATTTCCTTTAATCTTTTTATATTATACATGAAACCAAATATGCTCTCATGATGTTTAAGTGCCTCAAACCTAGGATGGCAGCTTGCGCGCAAATTGTCGACAATAACATAAAAATAGTTTATTTTGAAAATCTCTTCCCCATTCAACTCATGAGCTTCATCTTCCCCTTCATAATCAAAATGCCTTTTTTATGTCGTCTTCTGACTTCTTTAAACTGTCTCTTAATAACATTTTCCTCAGCTATTTTTCTCGCTGTTACAAGGGATGACTGAAAACCATTCTCTCGATAATTATCGAGCCAATTTGTGCATGCCTCTAGGTGTTGTATAGCCACATCTAAGTGCATGTTTTCGCTTTGCCACATTTTACAGATAACATTTATCGTTGTAAGAATGTCATACCATATGACAAGTGAAACTAAAATTCGTAGGTAGTTATTTCCTTTTCTATAGAATGGCATTCACTAACAAACTGACAATCTGTTGTATTTTCTGCTAAATCTTTAAAGCATCACATATATCGCTTAGTTGGTGTTTAACGGCCTTCGCCGATGCTACCCTGCACTCCCATCTAGTTTCAGAAAGTGGTTTTAGCGATAAGGATTTTACATAAGTATTTAAAATAGCTCACCTCTGACATGAGCCGGCAAATAGATTGTACAACCTTTGTAGCAAACTAAAGAAAGATTTTGCTTGGACACAAGACGATGCTGCATCTCCTAGGATGAGATTCCAGCTATGACTCCCACAAGGTAAAAAATAAGCAAGTGGATTAATTTCAATAATACGTTTTTGGACACCACTTTTTGCACCACGAATATTGACTCCATTCATATCCTTGGCCTCTGCAGTTTTGCAATGATATACCTAACTGTTCTAATTCTGTGATTATATAATTAGTCAAACTCTCAGCTGTGGTTTTTTCGACGGCTATGAAACCAAAAAAATGTTCTTCAATTTCAGCTGTTTTTGTATTAAAAAATCTTATAATAATTGATAGTTGCTCAACACGAGAAACGTCGCGAGTACAATCAAGAATAATAGAGTAATATTTATTATTAATTATTTTTTCAACAATTTCAGTTTTCACGTGACTTGCTATTAATTGTAGGAGCTCATTTTGAATATTTTTTTCCGATATAGTGATTATTAATCGTTTTATCTTTTACTTGTTGTAAGTGAAGTCTCAGCACGGGATCAAATCGGGCTATTAACTTTACTAAATCTATAAAGTTGCCGCTTGTCTCACTCGAACCTGAGTCAGATGTTAACTTCTCTCTATTACCCCTGAAGGCCAAATTGTGAGTTGCTAAAAAACTTACAATTGCGAGCAATCATTCTAAAATATCTCTCCAACGTTGCCTTTCTTGTTCAATTTGTGACTGAGCCAAGGAGTCAATAGTGAAACAGCTTTTTAAACCATTCTCTAAATTAATCGATTTCAGTATACAATCTTTGTGCTGTCGACTAGATTTGTGTGACTTTAGGTAATCACCCAAGTGTTCCCAATCACACACTCCTTCAGTTGATCTAATCTTTGTATTTTCTAGCCCGAATATTCGACATGGAAAGCAGTAAACGGCATCCTTTGTTTGTGAATAAATCATCCAGCGCCTGTCAAGCTTTTCACTGTTAACTAATATCTTATTATAATGATATTCACTGAATCGCCGTCCAATATCATTTACGGGAAATAACTCAACTTTAATCCGGATTGGCCCTCTTAATACAATCTCAGTTCGGTCTACATCAGTAATTGTTATTGGCCACAAACCGGGGTCAATTTGAGGATTCAGATTTTCCATTCCAGCAGTCATGGATGTAGACATAGACTCGGGCTCAGATTCGTGTTCTTGACTGGATAGCGTCGACGGCGACACCGGTGACCTAAGAGACAATGTTCGCTGTTTTTACTTGATGACGGCGGCGGCACCTATGATGATGTGGAAGGAATGTTTTCAGCTGAATCAGGATTAAAGTCACTTTCAATCAATATATGTTTAGGTTTCTTGATCATCACTTTTTTATATATTATCTTTTGATAGCTCGTTTCCTTTTTTAACTACCTGACTCAAATTTTCTACCGGCATCACGATCACGCGAACTCATTTCGTGAATCTTGTTTTGTTTCGCACAAATAGTAAGAAATAATTTTTAAGTAGGTGTCACACAGTTTTTTTACACTTCATCAGCTTACTCAATACCTAAAATACCTACTATAATTTACACTTTTCCAGCTCATTCAATACTTGAAACACTATAAGAGCGTAATATTACATATAACTGAAATATATGTACGTACAGCAACGATTTTGTAATTCAAACTGCAAGCAAAATAATTCCAAGGTGACAAAAGTTGACGAACGAAATGAAACAAGGGAATTCCTCTTGCGACGGGGATTCCCCGAGCGATAGACGAGCAGAACATTATGTCTCGACTCCCGAGTCACAGACTATATAATACTATACTAGTCCCGAGTGCTATGTGTTTAAAAAACCGATGTTTAAGTGTTTCGAGGCGCGATATCTAAGTACCTACTACAAAATAAATTTATCAATTATGATTTGAATGAATAAATTAGTTAAGTAACTTTATTTTAATTTACCGTTATGTTATAACTTTTTAAAATAATTAATTATCAAAAATTTTAAATTAAAAAAAATATAGTTAAAAAAATTGTATTTTTTGACGCGAGGCCCCGGGCGATTGCCCTGTTCGCCACCCCCTAAGGCCGCCACTGGCCCTTGTCTTACTGAAGGCGCCAACTTTGCACTTGTCATACTGAAGGTGTAATATATCGTTATTAAATACCCTAATACAGAATTAAGAATCATAGTCAACAACATACAACAGCCCGTCCTCTCGGCTCAACTTACGCCAGAAAACCAGTCAACACAATATCATCCTGCTAAATGCCTTGGTGAATGAATTAGAATAAAATAGTGTACTTTAAATTGAGTTTTCGCCATAGTGGATATATTATTATTAATCATAAAAATATATTTAAAAACAACAACTGACTGTTTCATAATAAGAAACTGTCGTTTGAAATAAAGCTCTTGCATTTGCCAATAGAGAGCAAGGCCCTTAAACATCTATCCGCTTTTGTACTCCATATATAACTTTATCTTTCAACCCTCGCTGTTTCAATCACTGTGGTTGTTAGTACTGTATATATAAAGGGCTTTACTGACATCCAATGTACAACTACAAGTAGAGATATGACGCACGTATAATGAAGTTTCTATGTAAAGCTACGTCGGACGCTGCTTCCCCATAAAATACATTGAGAGTGGAATAAATTGAGTTTCCTGTGTACAATTTATAGATACCTATTTAGTTTTCGATATAGACTATAACAAGTTCTATTTTTTTAGTTTTTGGAGTTGGTACCCATCGCTTGCAAAATGCGGTTATTTAAAAACTATTTAATAAGTACTTTCAAGTTTCATACTTTTTTTTTTCGTATTAAAATAAAGTAATAAATATATTTAGATATATTTTCTCAAACTTTTCCTAGAATGTTTTATAAGATATTTAAATGTTTGTGTAATCTTTAACTAAAAATACATGAAATTTATCACGCTTAACGAAATTTGACCTAAAAGACTGTTTGGGCGCTTAACTATGGTTACGACCATATCTTTCTTTGATTCAGATGTGTGATATAGTGTCAAGTCATATATAACTACATTGATTGTAAGTTCTGTTTTGGGCAGGACAGTCCCACTTCCAAACAGTCTGTCCCGTTGTCCCCAGCGAAAGGAAAAAATGTCCCGCTTTCACAAACAAATCAAAGGACAATAATATAAATAATATAAATATTTCTTTTAATATTTACAATTTGACAGTTAATTATCTATTGAACAAAACAACATCTCAACTGTACAAACTTTCGTATAATTATTGAGCACATTTATATCTGTCTGGAAGTAAAACACTTCCTTAAGTTACATATTACATATATTTAGTTACATAAATTATTCACTTTATGACATAAACCTTATAGGTTTTAATTTTTTTTCAAGTTTTTTATTATCAGCTGTAATATTTATCTATATGAATTATTTATTACCGTAACTAATAAAAATTTCTTTAGCTTTTTGCAAATACAGTGACTAGACAAGACAGAGAGAGAAAAAGAGAGACACATTTATACGTACACACACACGCGCACTTACGTTTTCAAACACAGAACAGACACGAAATTATTTATCAAACATTATTCTAAATACATTCATGAACACGTTCTACTACACTTCCTTGTTTTAAAATTGGTACAAATATACTGTAAAGTTATTTTAAAATAAATAAATAATGATCTATCAAAACACACATTTTAAAATACCTTTTAGAAAATCATAATAAATTGTAACTTTTCTTCAAGAAACAGGAGAGCGTAAGTGAAATTTTACCTATATAATCATGAGTTATAGTATAGTACTTGTAGAGCTTACTGTATCGTGGGAAACTAATATACCTAAAGACCACGCAATAAAAATGAATAAATATTACGATCTATGTAACGAGTTAACCAAGAACGGCTATGCGGTGGAAGTGGGAGCGAAAGGTATTCCAGCGAAATCTCTCTATAACTTGCTAAAAGACCTTGCTAAAAATCTGGCTTGGCAGGGAGGTTATCGCGGGTAGTCAAGGTGAGCGCTGATGTGCATCATAAGGGGGGCCCTTATACCTACACCTGGGTCGCAAGTCCCGGGGGCTGCTCGTGTTCCCTCTGTCTGCTACACGATGGACCCGGCACCCGCACGTTGAATCCATGGAATGTTAAGATGTTTGTCTCTATATAATATTATATATTATCTAAGCTACATACTAGTTTTTACTTCTCGATTGCCTATGTGCTCATAAATGGAGATCCAATGTCGTTTAATATTTTATTTCCAGTATCCAATACTATCCAGATTACGACTCCTTATACCATAAATCATCTATGCTTTTAGTGACAAACCCCAAGCAATTAAGAAAGTTCAATATTGCACTTCACGATAGAAAATTATATTTTAACGATTTATGGCTTACTTCATGTTACTTCTGAATACTTTGTTCAGAGAAACAATTCGCTTAGTTTCACTGTCATATTGGATTTTGAAGGGTAACAACTGATTATATAGAAATTAGAAATTAGATTTAGATTTTTGAGTTCGATGAACATATGAAACACGTGTGTCCCTAATCATTTTAATTACAACAGAAAAGACTACATTTATTTCAGTTTCTTTTCTTTAATTATCTATACCTACTAATATAATAAAGCGGAAAAGAATTTTTATTTGTTTAAGCACGCTAATCTCTGGAACTACCAATGGGATTCGAAAAATTATTTTTTATATAATAACCAGACTCTCGAGAAATAGTATAGGCTATTTAAGATAAAGTTACAACTGTCAAATAAGCTTAAATATTGATTTTTATTACGTAAGTCGGAAGACGAGGCTCTCCCAAACTGCTTTAACCGAGTGCACTGGCGTAATCGATAATAATACGGTAATACAATATTCTACAATAATATTAGTCCTTAGTGTATCTAAAAAAGTAAGTAATAGCATATGCCTATCTCTTATATATAAGCAACAATAATGTATTTTGTGATAAAGATTTGTTGAAAATTAAAAAGTGTTTTTATAAGTATTATTTTTAGACATGGCATATTAATCCTTACAAAAAAAAGTTACATTAAAGACATTTTATGAAGGAAAATTTTGCTCTTTAGAGTATCTATTTGGAGACATAGTTTAGGAGAAAATGAAATATTAAAATAATTTGTACTTTTCGAAAGAACAATTATGATATTATATTAGGTACATATTATACAACATGGGTGCATTGGCGGCGCGGTATTTGTCGGATAAAATTAACACATGTGAAACCGTGAGGCACAGCTAGTAGAAATATAAAATTATTATTATTTGTTTCAAATATGAACATCAATAATAAAAATATTACTAGTTTTTGGCGGGATCTTGAGCTGCCATGTTGTAGTTTTTTTAAATTCATTATCTCTGATTTTGGTTCTTTGATTCTATATTGTATTTGAACCTATATATTGGTGGCATTATGCGTGATATAGGTCGGTTATTCATTATTGTGCATACGTAAAGTGAATTATAAATATAAACTAGAAATATGAATTTTGAGTTGCCACAAAAATTCCCTAGATAGTTCTAACAAGGTAACCACCATCTTGTTAGGCCTCACTTTGGAAGATTAGAAAACACTACGAAGGCTTAAAAACATTGACAATGGCAAGTGCTTCTGTAGCGCCAAAACAAGAAAAAGAAGAAGAAGGATATATATTCTATGCCTGCAGACTTTATAACACACACACACAGTGATTATCTACTAGTAAATTTTTTATATTTGGTGTAGATACTTTTATTAAAATGTATGCAACCAAGGCATGGAAAGTATAGGTATTTAATTAAATATGTATAGCAGTGAAATTAAATTGTTTCATCAATATCATTTCATAGGTGATAAATAAAAACCCGTTATATTTTAATATTATTGTGTACAGCATGGCTGCATTAATTTCTATCTGCTACAAGTACAAGTATCATATGACAAAAGCGACCCAAACCCTGGCCCGTGAGCCATAAAGTGACCCGCCAAGGTTTTACTATTTACTAACTATTATTATTAAACTATATTTAACTGAAAACTATTAAATTTTAAATATTTAACTATTTATATCTGAATCTATCAAAGCTGCGAACGAATATTTATTACTAGGTGGTCTGCCAGCTAACATCTACATTATGGCCTGCCTCCAAAATTAATTAACTAATATGTTTATTAATCAATTTATTTATTATTGCTTTATTAATTTATTATTATTCATTTTTATATGAAAAATAGCAGTAATGCATGAAATATTCCATGCCTAAAACTCACACATTATTCTATTAATAAGACATTCTTATTCTACCAATCGTGAAAATGAAAATACTGTTTACGTCAACCGTACTACAAAGACTACAACACGGTACAAAAACAATGAATGATAATTAAGTTTCCTTTGCACGCGGCGGATGCACCGGACGCAGCCTCTACGTAAACTCTATCGAAAGTAAAATAAATTGAATTTCCTTTGTGCTCTGTACGTACGTCCGTCCTGCATTTAATTATCTTTGTTAGGTATCAAAACAAAATTAGTTAAATAAACGAAGGACGCTTTGTGGGCTTAGGGACATTGCCACACTGAGTGTATTCTACCACCTCTATCACGGCGAGTGTTCTGCTAATTCACTCTTCTCCATTTCATAACAGAACCACACGCGCTGGGTTTCAGAGCCACAGCTTTAGTTCTCTACTTCATATCTTTGCGATAATGTGAAGCTTTTGAACTGTCTCACGGCTAGTAGGTTCCTTCCGTTCTACAACATAACAGGTAGGATTTTTGAACATGCCGGCGTGATAGCGACGATTGGCAATGGATTGTGGATCCCTCGGTGATGGCCATTGTTGTTGGATTACAGTTTCCTAACCATCAGGTACAATGCCGGCATATTGCTGTGTTACAATAAAAAAATCTTTACCGACTTAAATTATTAATGCTTAAATCAATCGTAGGCAGACATTCGAAATTATATATTCATAATAAACAGTAAATTAAGTTCATCAAAAAACCTTAGATACATTTTAATTATAAAAAATGTGAACTTTAAAATTCTGCTCTCACTGACAAAAAAAAACTCAAAAGTAATCTCTTCGAAAAGTAATCTCTTCGAAAAGTAATTTTGTAGACCTTAAGAAATAATTATTACAATGAAAGAGTTAGAAAAAATAAAAGAGCTAATAAACCCCTGTTGTTTTAATCAAATTTTCAATTTGAACAAATAAAGCTCCTGCTGTTTTATTGCGTCATTTACCAGACTGTCTGCTAGTTCGCATCTCGACCAATTTATTTATTAACATTATCAGAATTAATTATAAACGCAAACCTCGTAATAAGTTCCAACTGTGTTATTAAATTATTTTCTGAAAAATTGAATTTACACTTTTTAAATGAAACTTCGCCAATTAGAAGAAAATTGGGAGTGAAATTTAAAGGATGCGTCACGTTTACGTACATTTCGTTACATGAGAGAGAAGAAAGACAACAGATAGAGAGCAAGAAAGTTATAGATTGTTTAACAATACACAATTTAGGCTATCCGTGTCTCCCTTTTTATGAAGTTTTACTTATATCACTTATCACGTATCACGTGTACATAGCTTCACGCGCAATTTTTTTATCCTCCTTATTTTAGTAATTTACGACATAAATATCTGGGCGACCGAGCTGTGCTCGGTGTCTTATAGACAAAATAAGAAAAACACCTACCTAGTCAAACTTCAAAATCCTCTATAACTTCGACTATGAATCATCTTCGAGAACCCACTACGAATCGTCTTCGAGAACCCACCACGAATCGTCCTCGAGAACCCACCACGAATCGTCTTCGAGAACCCACCATGAATTGTCTTCGAGAACCCACCACAATCATCTTTGAGAAACCACCACGAATCATCTCCAGGGTTCTCTACGAAACAAAAACCTATACGAGACTTTTCGAAGGACATCTTCGAGAAAACTCTAGGAGACTAGAAGAACATCTTCAAGAAAACTCTATTTGCCAAACATCTTCGTTTGCAAACTTCGAGAAAACTGCGAGACAACTTCTTGAGACTTGAGAAACATCTCCGAAACAACTTCGTAAAACCTTTACAAATATCTCCGAAACAACTTCGTAAAACCTTTATAAACATCTCCGAGACAACTTCGTAAAACCTGTACAAACATCGAAACAACTTCGTAAAACTTTTACAAACATCTCCGAAACAACTTCGTAAAACCTTTACGAGACTTGAGGCATATTTTAACTTGAAAAGCAAAGCATCTTCAAGGATCCAAAAAATTCAGTGTCTGACAAGTATCTTCGAGAATTGTCTACGGAAACATCTTCGAAAGCATTTTTTATGTTAAAAAGGAAAGAATCCTATACGCGCCTGCGAAGCATCTTTGAGAATCTTTTACGAGAATAATAAAGCAGACTGGTGCAGAGCGCGCACCATCTATCAGAATGGCCGTATCGGAGTAAAAGGGCCATATATGATCACAATAACACAACTTCCGCTGCTTAAGGACATTGCTTGTAGTCAAAACACGTACAGTGCGGATGTGCTGTATGTTCGTATTATTGGGATCAGTCTATCAAAGTAAACCTGTCGTAATGGTTCAAGGGCCGCCCTAGATCATGGACCGCCCTGGTTCATTCGCCGCCATAGTACAAAAGATCGCGCTAAAGGCGGTATCATTGCTAATGAAATACGCCTATACTGTGTACCTGCTCCGTCATATATATACAAGTTTGCTCAATTATTATAATAACATTAGTAAATACTTCATTTCTGAATTTTTTTGATAACTGAGTAATAAATAGAGGACTGTCTATGTCAATCATTAATATCACTTGAGAATTTCCAAATATTAATATTACAACGAGGGTTAGGTTGAAATCTATAGAGCGTACTAAGTCTTAACTCAGCCTTATTATTTATTTGAGAAATTGCACAATAATGTATTACATTTAAACTTAAAGCTAGTTTCCCACAAAACCGGTTTAGCGGTTTGACTGTGGGCGATTCGCGTAAGTAATAAATATGTTATGCCAAGTATTACATTATAAACCTAATAAATATTTTTTAATTTTCTTTTTAAATCTATTAAAATCTAATTCCTTCCGGATATCCGCCGGCAGGCTATTTAGCAAGTAGGGTACGCGCTTATTAAGTGTTCTATCGCCGTAGTAGTTACCTACTCTCGGCACAATATACCTACCGGCAGACATCGACCGGGTATTATGACTATTTGTTATCAGTGATAAGTCATGGTCCTGCCCGGTATGCTGGTTAATAAGCAAAAGATATTTATGTTTTAGGCTGACAGGCAAGACACCACATATTTTAAATAGTTTTCTATAATCACCCTTACAACTGGCTTTAGTCTTTTTTGTTACCATTAGCTTTAAAAATCTTATTTGCAAAGTTTCCAATTTATCCAAATATGTTTTAAATGTTAATCCATAACTGTCAAGACCATAACCTATCACTGACTCGACTAGTGTGAAATAAAGACATCTTAAAATATTAATAGGAACTCTGAAACTTAGGTGATAGAATTTACCAAGTAATATTCTTTAATAATAATTCTTTTATTCTAATTTACTCAACGCAATCTTAGCTTTCGAATTTATAGTCGAGTCACGCTAAGCTTAAGCCTTGCTTAAGCTGAGGAAGTGTCTGGTAACTGTCAATTAAAGTTTCGATACCGCATCTGGACTGTTAAATTTCTTCAACTCAATCAAATAAATTAATCACGAACTATGACGAGAAACAACTGCAAACAACAGGAATAACAACACGTGTACGTAATAAAATAGTCATTTTTATGTAGTTGCCAATAAGAATCAAGCAATACAGATAATTTAAAAAGTGTATAAAATCATTATTAGGTCACTATTATGCTATACTATTTTTTAATCGTATAATACCCAAGTTTACCGTAAGACGTCGAATTCGTTGACTTGAACTTTACTCAGGCAGAGCTGAGCAAATGCTAACTAAGCATGCGACTATAAATTTCAATTCTGGAACTTAAGGCTGAGCTTAAAGTCTGAGCAAATTCTGAGTACGCTCTATAGATTTCAACTAGACTTACTGTGAAATTTTCCATCTAAACAAATTCATGTCGTTTGTGTTCGTGATTTGTTTGATATATGTTATAAAGTTCAAATACTATTTCATATATCTAACCCTATATTAAACAATATTTTAGGGCAATATTAGGTATCATCATAATAATCGAGTTAAATAAGTTACAAAAATGTAATATTTATTACCAATATTATTATTATTATCAATGTCATTAATATACTATTTATAAATATTATATTAGAATAGTATATAATGCAATAAATAGTACTTAAGATTAATTATAATATTATTTACTTAATTAATAAACATGGAAAAATAAAACTGAATAGAAAATACATGTCTCGGATTAATGTCTGAGAGAGGAGAAAAGGGGACATAAAAAAATATTCGTTACCTATTTCTTAAAGCAAGCGTATCAAAGCAAAGGATCTTTATTATAAAGAGGTTTATTGTTTATAAGGAGGTAAAGTTTGTGGATATGTTTGTAGAAGTTAATTCCTACAAAAACATAAATGTGAAAATGAGCCAAGTTCTGTAGAAACGATGTTCGGGGTACTCGTTGTCACCGATAAAAGCTGAGATCTAACGGGTGCCAAATTCCATAGCTGTTCTTTTGATTATAGATGTAGGAATGTACGTTCTTCAAATCACTTACAAAACTTTTTTTTACTTTCTTTGATATGGGAAGCTTGACAAGTCTTCATTGTAAAAAAAATTTAAAAACAAAAAATTTCATTCTAAAGGAGGAGAAATTAACGTAAATATTTATTGACGTAAAAAATAAAATAACTTAATAAATAATACATTTACGTAAATATTTATGTACAATTTAATTTGGAAATTTAAATTAAAATTTGGAGCAAGTACGTAATGGCTACGAATAAATATTAAGGTATAAATTCGATAACAACGCTTTGTTACTCATTAGCTACGTTAACCGCACAAACTGAAGAGGCCGTCCATTAATTACGTGAGGTGTTCATTGTCGAGCTGAGACACATTCTCACGCGCACAAATATCACGTAATTTTTATATTATATAATTAATATAAGCCATATTATAAAATCTAATACACATTATAAATTTACCCAGAGTTCACAGAATTGTCGACCTCCGGCCACGAGAGGCGTCGCTTACAGAAAGCCATAGTGGGCTTCTCCGGTGGTGGTGGGTTCCTGGGCACTCGAGCGACCCGCCCCGGCGTGGCGGTGGGGCTGGGGCTAGGCAATCAAGCGTGCGTCGACGAGCGCTCAAGGCTGACGCACCCTCAGTAGGCACCACTCGAGGGAACCCTGTATTGGATTTGAATAATACCTATTATAGTTTAGTTTTGGAAAACGGCAGGAATAAAAAAGTTCTCCCCTTCTTTGTAGGAATCCTTGAAACAAAGTGGAGAGACATTTGAACAGGTCGACACAACAGTGACTACTGGCTATGGGTTGTAGATCTGTCGGTGCTCACCGTTGTTGTGGGTGCAATCCCCATATCAATGTAGAATCTTAATCATCACAGAAGTAGTCATTTGACTCTATTCCCTGATTTGTTGGTATACTTTTTTAATACTATAAATATACATAAATTAGTCGAATCGTGTTTTAGACTTAGTAAAACTAATAAAAGTTTTTAATGTTATAGTGTTAGGTTCTATAATAGGATCCCGAAGGACATTAATGATTTAGCAGACAATAAGTTCAAGGACCATGTCAAGCAGGTTTTACTAAAAGGTCATTATAGGGTGGATCATATGTGATTGATAGTGATGCCTGAAAGTGACTCCCTCTCTGTGCATCCACTAAATTATATAGTTACTATTATTGCATTATATTAATACTATTAAAAAATATATTAACCCGATCGAGTTTCTTGCCGGTTCTTCCTTTGACGTTGATAAGGCTTCTTGGGGTCTAAATTGATTAAAGACTTTCTTGATTTTGTTTTTGACTTAATATTTTATTCCAATAAAGGAATACTAAATAAAAACAATGATGGCTCAATGATAGCATGTACAGACAACGCTTCGATCGACGTGAATTCGAATCTCTGCAATGAGTCTGGGCTTTCAGTAAAATCGTGATGAAACCATAGCATGGTGGTAGATTATTCTCATAATCCCGCCTTACCAGGCCATCACTTTCTATTTGAAAATATGCCGTCAAATATATATAGGGTGTTCTGGCAGCTGCACTTGAGAGATAGTCGATCCTCCACTAGGCTTAGCGTGTTACCATTTTGGGTTACATAGTGACTTAACATCAGGTGAGGTTGTGGGCAATTGCTAAGCCTAAAAAAAAGTATATATTTTGGGAAATTAACCACCATCGGAGGCAAAAATGAAAAATTCCCTATTGTAGTTAAAAGGGAAGTGAGCATTCCATTCCGACGTTTTATTTGAAATCGTTCATAACTGTTGCTATCAAAAACAATTACGACAATAAAAATTCGGTAAATGAATTTTTCGGTTTAGTCCACTCGTAAATATTATCAAACTTTTTAGTAATGACACATAAAAGAAATGTTTTGCATTGTAAATAGTTAATCATAATATATAATAGACATAATAAATCAAAATCAAACTAATCTATTTAGGCCCTAAAAAGACACTCGTGAACGTTAAAATATTACTATCGGATCGAAAAACATGCCAGTCATCGAGAAGAGCCTGCAAGAAACTCGATCTCGTTTACCTTTTTTTTTTGTATAAATAATGTCTAACAGTTAACAATCATTTATTGTTTTAGGATTTACAGAGAGGAAGTCAAATACTATTATTAGTATCATTCACGTAATGATCCACCCTATTAATCTTTTGACAGTAAAACCTGATTAATATTGTCCTGGAAATTTTTTGTCGGGCAAATCAACACTCCGCAAATTAGACAAAATAGTTTTGTCTATTGAAATTGAAAAGTAATTTTAGCAAATTTCATAATTTTTTTCAAAACTGGTTATAAAGTATATAAGAAATCGCCAAACCTCTCATAGTAGCAGTCGATGGTTGCGGTTGCTTAGCTTGTGTTTCCTCGGCAGAGCGGTGGCGAGAGGGCGGACCGCGACGTGGCGACAAAGCCAGCCCTGCTACACTATCGGCCACACCCGCCACGTACTGACCAAGTGACGTCAAAAAGCTCATGATCAAACGATTCAATACACTCAATTTAACGTGGCACACATTGCTCTATTATTAACACTTTTTCATTTAACACTCTGTAACCACTGCACATTTCACATTGTCTTTCTATAGTACCTGAAAATAAATGAAACCATTAATCAATTCACATGCTTTTTCATATTTTAGGGTTTATTCAAACATCAACGAATCGTTATTTTTTCCAGATCATGATTAGCGACGATTCGTTTTTTTTTTTGTTCAGTAATACAAAGCCTCTTTTAACAGTATTCAAACATTCACGAATCGTGAAAAATTATGAATACGTTCAATTGTTATGGTACGTCCACGGTCCGTCAGGAATCGTCAATGACAGATGAGTGTGTGAACGTATCGTAAGAGCAAGTATATTTTCTATACCATAACTATAGTTCAACCAAACTGGTTAAAGAATGCTTAGTACTAACAAAGCATTATCTAAACAATCAGTGACAGGCAAAAATATTAACAAACTTTTTCCGTCAAATGTTGTTAAAAAATATTTTAATTAAAAATTTTAAATGTGTATTTTTTTTATTATATCTATAACTAAAATGGTACAATCAAGAATATAGGTGCATAGTTTAAATTTTCTCACCTCATGTTCATATTGTAAAACGAATGTTTAGAGAGAATAAAGAAATTTAATTAATGAATCGATCACTTATTACGACCACGTATAAAAATGTATGAAAATTATATTAAATTAGTGAATTTTTCATAAACTGTTTAGAAGTCCTGAATTTGCTGAAGTCATTTATCTTATAAAGTAAAATTATTTACAATATTTGTTTGGATTATTAGTATTAACATTGTATCCAAGTTGTACGACCGATTCTAGTAAAATATCCTGTAATAATATAATCAATATCAACTTATTGTTCAAAATAATTATACAAAATATGCATTTCGAGAGTTGTGATGACCTTAAAGCGGTTTTTTTACATTTATGTTAGGGCTAACATGTGGCGTTGACCTTATTCTTTATCAAATTTTACTTAACTATAAACCAAATCAAATACCTACTGCATTGTAAATTACCTAATAGTTATTTCACTAATTATTGAGCATGTCAAAAGCTGCATGTTACTCGTATACCACAATTATTATATTATTATTATTAGATTTAAATGTCACGAAATGTCAAGATGTAACATATACCCGTAAACTCAATCCGATTCTGCACAATTACTTTCTTAAAAATACTAAATTATCACGAGTTAATGCTGTTAGAGATTTAGGTGTTATTTTTGACTCCAAACTAATATTTGATAAGCATATTGATAATGTTGTCAAAAAAGCTTCTAAAGCATTAGGGTTTGTATTTCGATTATCCAATGAATTTAAATGTGTTAAAACTTTTAAAATTCTTTATTGTTCTTTTGTTCGAACCCATCTTGAATACGCATCTCAAGTCTGGAACCCCAATTATAATATATATTATATATATATCACACGCATTGAGAAAATACAAAAGCGGTTTCTTCGTTTCCTACAGTTTAAATCTGAAATAATTGTACCAGATTACACATCGCGCTGTAAAAAATTTCATATGCTCTCGCTGTATACACGAAGAGAAATAGCTGATGTATCATATCTTTTGTGTATACTCAATGGCCTAGTTGACTGTTCGGAGATTCTGAGCAAAATTAACCTACGTGTACCGGCAGCATCTTTTAGAAACCCTAACATACTTTATAGTCCTATAGTTAGAACTACCTACAGACAAAATTCCTATTTCATTCGAGTAAGCAGCAGTATGAATAAATTGGTTAGTGATTTAGACGTTGATATATTTGATACAACTGTGCAGAAGTTGAAAGCTCTTTTGAATTCTTATTTCTTTTGTTAATATTTTTGTGTTCTTCCGTCTACTTTATTTTTTTATTTATATAAGTACATAATTATTTGTGAGAACTTGTAAATGGCCTTCATTAATTTATACATGTAACTTAAATAAGTACTTAGCTGTAAGTTTTATTAAAATATTAAAATAAAATAAAATAAATAAAAATTGTAAAACCTTAACTTTGCAATAATATTAGGCAAATGAGATTCATTATATCTATTACCAACTAGCTGACCCGGCAGACGTTATTCAGCCCTTTTAAATAGTCAATAACGTGACCAAACCGCTATCTATCCCGATTTTTTTTAATGGAAAATTTCCAGGTCCTTGACGAAGAGAAAAATCAGAATTACACATATCCATCCTTCGAAACGTGAGTTATCTTTAGTTCATACAAAAAATCCGATTGAAAAACGACGTACAGTTTCTGAAAATCATCAATTAACAAGGTAATTTTTTTTCCTATATACCTTATTCGGACTATTAACCAAATCAACGATCGATCAATAACGAATTAGCCAAATCGGTCCAGCCGTTCGGAAGTGATACGCTTTACAAACGAACAGGATTTCATTTTTATTTATATAAAGATATAAGAATGGAACTCATACAGACGGATATTAAAAATTAGTTACAGGAGATAGAACGGTTGGAATGCTGTTATAAGTTCAAACAATAAACATTTTATGTCCGCGGTAAATTTTTCTCAAAAGGAACCACTTTTTATTGCTTAAGTTGTCGTTATTCCGTATATTTATAAAGAGATTTATTGCCGAGAAAATGTGATGTAATAACATGTAAAAACTGCGTAAAAATTTAATTAAAAAATTTCAAGTAGCGCTCCAAAACACATAGAGAATCATATATTGTGTTAAGTTTTTACTGTAACTTCTAATTAGGTTTGTACTCAGTATTATAGGAAATAGTAAAAAGTATACAGTAATTAACGTGAGTAGTATAGTAGTATATAGTCTTTAAAGTGATATTTTATATTTCATCTTCATTATCGGCCACTTCATCATTTAACATAATTTGTGAGTTAATAAAAAAGGTAACTTATACCCGTTTGCTTTTAGGTTAAGAATTGTTTATCAACATAAATGCGGGGCCTGTCGGAGAGAGATATCAAGACGGATTATCGGAGACCCCAGCATTTTCCTTGACATTGTCGTTATGAAATCACAGATCTTGTGGATGTCATCAGGGTTAAGTGCAAGCACTGTACAGATACGCACGATACGACGATCCAAATGATATATATGTATATATGAAGCTCCAGCCAGAATGATCTTCTCTCTCTTCGGGTCCAACTTAGTGGGTAGCCTCGAACATTTGTAGGATCCAATATTAACGGAAGTCTTTACGATGCGAGGGTTCGAGCTATTATCTTTCACTGAACACACCTGTTGGTTCCGCGCGGTTTCTCTACTTTCTTTCCATTTATTTTATTTTCGCTGTGTTTTGGGTACCTTTTATAAAACTATAGTCTCATGGCTATCACCACACAACCAGAACCAGAACCTTCGGAACCTTATAACTGCAACTTCACTTTACTTCAAGCTAAAATTGAAATTGTATAGAAAACTATGGAAAATTAAAATTCATTTTTTTTTAAACTAACATAACTTACATATTTTATGGATTTTAAGTGCTCGTAATGCATCGCCACGTCGTATCGATATTATAGCGGTTTTTACACTTATTTGTGTAGATAAATTAATATTTATCAAACTTAAATCAAACAACACTCCTGAAAATAGTATGTACAAATCATATAATTAGGCACAGTAGATTCTACTGAATGGAATTTAACGAGTAAAAGATAGGCCAGACTTTAGTCCAAATTGCTCGTTTTCTTATTCCACCTTCTAGACTTGGCTTCCTATCCTGCCTGACCTCTCTGTAACAAATAACATCACGATACAACTTCCTACCTGATGGTAAAGCAGATTTAGTGCTCATCTGTTTACCACAAAAATTGGAAATCTGCCGTTAACCAAATGTCGATATGTTCCAATAGACGCACGTAAAAATCATTTTTTTATAAAAATTGCTATCATCTGACTGCTTCATTATTTGACATCCGGTGGTCGAACTTTAGCTATGTGAAATAAAACTTCTTCAGGTGCGACTTGTGTTTAATTTAAATCCATTTTCAGACGGAAATAAAGGTCAATAAAATTTATCCCAACAATAACATGCTGTAAAAAACGTGCCAAGTCTCGACTGAGATGATTTGTTTATAAAAAGTAGTGAAAAAGTACTAAGTCGCTAGGTCCTAGAAATAAGTCTAGGAGGTTGATAAAAGAAAACGAGTAATTTTGGCTAAAATCTGGCCAATCTATTACTCGTTAAATTGCATTCTTTAGAATCTACTGTAACTAATTATATAAACCTAAAACATTTTATTAAGGACGATAAAATATATTCTTATTATATGCCGTGACATTTTATATCCGTAGTAAAAAGTATCCTGTATTATGTGTATGTGATTATTTATTACCATGCAAAATGTCATCAAAATCCGCCCAGTACTTTTTGCGTGATGCGTACAGAAACGTACATACAAACATACAGACAGACAAAAAGTTCAAAAATTGTCGTTTTGGTATATATTTCGATTACTATCTACACCTAGGGTTTCCAACTTTTCTTGAGAAAAATAACGTATCAAATTCTTGGAATAGGAAAAAGGTATTTGAAAGAAAAAAAAAGTATTTCTAAAATCTATGTTATTGTTCCCCGAAACAATTAAAACTTGTATTTTTTCCATTAAATTTATGATTATCTGTTACTTTTATCTCTTCTCGCCACTTCAGCTTTGTTACCGAAAAATCCTCTTAGTGTAAGCGAAAGTAGCGGTGACAGAGACTAAATAAGAAATATATATTATTATTTAACATTGCTAAGTTATCAGATGCATTTTTAGCTATATAAATGTTGCCGTTTGCCAACAATATATTTGTCTGACAGTTCTTTATAATATTTAGTAGATTTTCTTTACTTATAAGTATCGATATATGGTTCAGTAATTTGCCTATAAGAGTGTTCCGTTTTACGTATTACAGTAAAGATTGGAAATAAAGTATTTTCGCATACTTTATTCTTATGCAAAAGTATAAATTATATATACCGAAAATAAAGTAGAATACTTTATTATAAAGTATGGTTGGCAACCCTATTTACACCACTAATAAAATTATAAATAAAGTTAATGTAAAGGCAGTTCGTTACAGTTTTATTATATGTATAGACAAGCATTACAAATAAGTTCTAATGTTTGGCATAAAACTGAATTATGTCGTGGCATGGGACTACATGGATACTTTTTTATCTCCTAGCATAGTAGGCGGACAGCAACATCATGCTCACACAATTCATGGGAGAAGTCGCAGGATGCAATCTGTGTATTCTGTGATCTTTGAAAAGCTTTTGACTGCGTTGATCACACTACGCTCATACTTAAGATGAAACATTATGGTGTATGTGGACCTTCTCTCGATTTTCTAGAATCATATTTAACAGATCGCTTTCTCATAGTAAGTGTAAATGGGACAACCTCTTCGGGATCCTTGGCTAGAATCGGCGTTCTACAGGGTTCGATATTGGGACCATTTTTATTTTAGTATATATAAATGATCTACCCTTAATGGTTAAGAACTGTGCTATCATTGTTCTTTTTGCAGACGATACTTCACTTACATTTCATGTGAAATGAAAATATTTAGAGGTTAGGCATGTAAATAATACTTTATTTAAAATATCAGAATGGTTTGCTTTCAATAATTTATGGTTAAATGCAAACAAATCAAAATGTATCTGATTTGCCTTACCCAATGTGCAACGTGTTGAAAGTAATATTAAGATAGAAGAGAACATAGTAGGCTTGGTTGATAATACTGTATTCTTAGGCATCACACTAGATGCAATATTACAATGGGGTCCTCACATTAAAACCTTAGCAGGGAAATTAAGCTCCACTGCATACGCAGTGCGTAAGATTCGCCAGTTAACTGATATTGCTACTGCTAGGCTGGTCTACTTCGCTTACTTCACAGTTTAATGTCCTATGGTATTTTAATGTGAGGTTCAGCAGCTGAGGTAGATACCATATTTGTATTACGAAAACGGGCAGTTCGAGCAATTTATGATATGGGACCACGCGAATCATTGAGGAATAAATTTCAATTTCTTGGAAAATATAACGTATGTTCGGAAAAATGAAGATTATTTCGAACTTGTAACTAACACGCAAAATTTGAATACTAGAAATAAATATAAAATAGTCATTCCGTCTTTTAGACTTAGTAAAATAAATAAAAGTTTTTTAGGTAACTGTGTTAGGTTCTATAATAAACTTCCTAAGCATATTACCGATTTGCCGCATAATAAGTTCAAGAATCATGTTAAGCTGGTTTTATTGTCGAAGGTGTGTTTATTATAGAGTGGCTGATTACGTGAATGATGGTGATGTCTGGATGTGATTTCCTCTCTGTACATCAACCGAAAATGATAATAACTGTAAAACCAATTAAAAAAAAACATAATAAGATGTTGATAAACCCGATCGAGTTTCTTGTCGGTTCTTCTCGATGGCTGGGATGTTTTTCGAACCGGTGGTAGTGTTTTGACATTCATAAGTGCCTTCTTATGGTCTAAATTGAATAAAAGATATTTTGATTTTGATTTCAACTAGTAAAAAAAACTATAATAAAAAACATAACACGCAAAGTAAAAGTTAATAAACATCATAATATGTAATGGACCCAAAGCACGTTCATGTAGACTACGTAGTAGCCACAACTTAAATAGCTACTTAGAAATACGGCTGCAAGATATCTCCAAAAAAAATATAAATGTACTTTATCTTAATTATCTCATACTCGTAACGAGGTATTCAAATTACTTTTAACATCCATAATCTACATTATAATTATTATAACAAATATTAAATCAATGTCTTAAAAAATGGTACCTGTTTGCTCCAACGCGCGACTGGAGTTTACTCTTTAAGAAAGATTGACATGTAAGTTGAGTATGTACAAATATACGCGTTCAGTATAAGATGTCCGACTGTGTTGCGCAGATGGGCAACAAATGACTTCACATTTTGCTAAGACTCGATTTTGTTCCCCACCTAATTTACGTACCGCGAGCTGTAAATATGAAATTCATTTCATAAGGTGTATACTCCGCAAGACAATTTTTCACATAAAATACTAATCCATTTTAAAAGAATTTCTTTATTTTACCACCGTCGTAATATAGATATGTGTTGTTATTTATGAAAAAACCTTATTCTGTTATTTTATTAGTAAATATTTTAAAATACCAACGTTGAGTTTATCAAAAAAAGAATCATCTTAAATCGATTTATAAACAATAGAATTATATCCTAATCCATTACAATTAAAATACAATTAGACCCCTATTAATATTAAAATAACTGGAATATTAAAATGTTCCAGTTAGTACCTTTAAACTGAAAGATGTAAATATTAACAATATTTAACAAAAAAGAAAACAAAATTCAATGATTTTTAAGAGTTCCCTTTTGTATCTTAGAAGTTGAAGGTCCCAATGCCAATGAAATTAAAATGGGACCACCTTGAGGCATCCCCTATTCAAAAAAAAGGAATCATTCAAATCTGTTAATAAACAAGGAGTTATGGTTGAACATCCATAAAAAAAACATTCGATTTGAGTAACCTCCCGTATTTGTTAAAGTTGGTTAAAGTAAGAATACTAACTCCAGTTATTTTGAGAAGTTCTCTGGTGTATCTTTGAATTATAAGGTCCATTGCCAATTAAATTAAAATGGGACCAACGTTGAGCCTTTCCATCAAAAAAGAATCATCTTAATCGATTTATAAACAAAAGAATTATTATACCTAATCCATTACAAAAATATATAATTAAGAACCTTTAATATTAAAATAACTGGAATATTAAAATGTTCCAGTTAGTACCTTTAAACTGAAAGATGTAAATATTAATTACTGGCATAATAAGGCTGTGAACAAAATCTCTTTAATCTTCGACGGGATTGGAAACACACAACTAGTTCATTATGTTTTAAACCTTGTGTTTTCGTATAATCTCTCGTTTTACTACAGCCCACAATATTGGGGATTGACCCTCTCCGGCTGTCGCTAACAACCACCTTTGATTAGTCGAGGCTCTCCCTTGATACAATCTAAGGCTATTGTTATTAACATAGCGCGTGTTCTGGCGTATACATAAATCTATATGTAGTATAGACAAGTCATAACATTAAGTGAAATTCTAAGTAGTATATTCGCAACAGAAAATTCTATGTAGATTCCAGATGTTTTTTACTGCCTGTTTGTCGTTCTGAAATATTCTATCCAGAAATCGACCCAAGAACTAACATATTTTATACACTATACAATGTGAAAGTACTGTAAAAATATTTACCAAAATAAATTATGATATTATTTTTTACTAACATATGCTTTATCACTTTAATTTTTTGCTTGTATATCTATGCTAAAGTTAAAAAAAAATACAAGTGTCTTTTTGATTTTACGGTTTTACCTGCAATGGTAACACGCTAAGCATAGAGGAAACTGGTTATCAAGTGCTGCTGCTGGAACACATCTACATAAGTGTTTAGCCACAGATTTTCAATTTGAGAATGGTAGGTGGTGTCACGCAAACACACTGCATTGAGCTATCACAGCCATAAAACCTTAAATAAAATATGTTAGCTAATATTTATCTATGTAAAACAAAAAAAAGAGATAATTTTACTAATTTTATTAAATTATTAGCCGTGTGCCCGCGGCTCCGCGTGCGTTTGTTATTACGGAGTAGTTATTTACATCTCATAATTTTATTTTTACTCATATTATTTACAATTTTATATAATCTGTTAATTGAGGAATGACACGTAATTCCAGTGTACAATTTTCATCAAAATAGGTTGAGAATTATTCTTTTTTACATTTCCCAAAAGTATTATTGACAATTCTTATACCCTATTATCAATCATGGAATGACTTATACTTCCCGTGTACATAAATTCGTGAAAATCGGTTATATAATATATATATCGCCAATCAATTGACCAATGACATAAGCTTTCTGTTTATAAAATTTCATGGAAATCGATCAAGCCGTTTTTGAATTAAATTTGGACATACAAACAGACAGACAAACAGATAAAAATTATTTTAAGAGCATATTCTCGTAATCAGTATCTTGTAGGATATCTATAGGAAAATTTGGAAAAAATACATGTACAGACAGAACTTCAGATTTATTAATATAGATTGGTTTATTTTGTTTTCCATACAAATACCGAAAATTATGTTAAAAAAAATAACACATTCATTAAATCTTTTTAAAATATAAATATGGGTGGAATATTGTTTTCACCATGTCTAGAATCATCACACAATTCATAAGCAGACCTATTCATCTGACAAAAATACATATATTTCTAGGAAAAACGCTCATCAAGTATTTCACTAGGCCTCTTACGTAAAAAAATTAAAGTCTATAAAAATAATTCCTCTTTTTATAACGAACAATATAGCCACCTAGTGTAACCTACCTATTATCCATCAAGGTAAAAACATTTCGACGAAATAATAAAAAATCTTTTCTGCCATCTATAGTGAAGTACAATTTGGTAGGATTACTTATCTTTTCAAATATCAGATACTTAACAAAAAAATTAACGGTAATTTATTATTCATTATTTCTATTAAATCATTTTGCTGTTTCGCCCCCAGGCTGCCGAAAGTTCAAGCCATGATTGAAGCGGTTTGTAGAAATGTGTAATTACCAATTTTCAGCAGATTGTTACTAAAATATAATCCTACTGGCGACCCCAGCTTTAAAGCTAAATAAATTTACAAAGTGATGTATTTTATGTTTAATAAAGCTTGATTTAAAGTTTATTGCTTTAATATTGATAGTTCGAGTGTCTGGGTTCTAATCCCAGGTCGAGCAAAGTGTTATTGGATTTTTCCTATGAAAATTTTCAGTAGCAACTCGGAGTTTGGATTCGTGCCCGATTAATGGCAATAGGTTCGCCTCCTATTACATGGGACCTAAAAACATATTCGGCGAACTGCGGATGTACAAATGTACACCTCTGCCTAACTCTTTGGGGAATACAGGCGTGATGGTATGTTATAACTGCCTTTACTAACCTAGTGGTAGATAGATTTACTGTTTTCGCAGTACTTTTAGATTAAATTATCATATCGTAAATATGGAAATATAAGAAAGTAGCGATATGCCCGCGACTCCGCCCGCGTTTCTTACTACACAGTAGTTATTTACACCCCGTTATTTTATTTTTAATCATAATATTGACAATGAATACGCCGTAACAATTAAGGAGTGACGTATTTCCCGAGTACAATTTTCATCAAAATTGGTTGAAAATTATTATTCTTATCTATAATTTCTAATACATTATTAACGATTCATAAAGCCTCTCAATTATAGTACCGTATGATGTATGCTTCCCGTCTATAAAATTTGATCAGAATAGGTTGAGAATTTAAGTAAATTAAATTTTTTGAAATTCTTTTTCTTATATCTAGAAGTAATTAATATTAACATTTACAATTACATTACACATCATTGATCATTGGAGCTATTTCTGTAGTGCTAATGTGCCACGGTAGAACTCATATTCGTAAATGACGCGATATTTTTAAGTTCCACTTTGTGAAAAGAACGATGACAAAGAAAAATAAAATAGTGCTAAAACAAATGAATCATTAAATTCAAAAAACAAATACACGAGCCTAAATTTCGAAATTGAAATTCCTAACCAAACGCCAGATATTTGAGATCAAAGTGGCCAGCTCAACAAAACGCCAGTTTCATATGTAAGGACCTATAATAATTAGGTGTTAAATAGTTCAAGATTAAGTGTGGGTATTAATCAACATGATTCTGGTTAGATGCGGTAGTAAAAACACAAAAAATACACTTAAGGAACAGATAAACATTCAGAAAATCAAAGTTTATATCCTCCGAGACATTTACAATTCGAGAGAAACTCTTGTCAAGAGTTACCTTACACAATACACGGCGGCGCTACGGTCTCTGGACAATCAACAACATCCCGGGCTGACCATTCTCGACACAATAGTTACAACACTTACAAAGGTCGACACGATAAAAGGTATCAAATTATAAATCGAATACCTTTTTACGGAAAATCAGTTCTACCAAGTGTTTTAAGACTAGTTCAATCATCTATATGTATTAATAAATCTGTAATCCTGTCTGTACTTTTAATTATTTTTCCAAAGTTTTCCGATAGACGCACTATATGAACGACACTGATCACGAATATATCATGAAAAAATGTTCTGTCTGTCTGTTTGTATGTCCGGATTTCACTCAAAAATCGGTTTGACTGGTTCTTATAAAATTTTGTACACGGGATGCTTATGTCATTGAACAATTGATAGAGTATAAGAAATTTCATTGAAATAGAATTGAAAGTAATATCGTCAATTTTAGAAATCGTTAAATAAACTATGTATTTAAAAAAAAAAAACAATTTTCTTTAATTCTGGGGCGATTTATAATAACACTTTTAAGAATCTTAAACACAAGAATTTCTAAGAATTTAAAATTTCATTAAATACTTAACCGATTTTTATGAAATTTTGTACTCGAGGATGGAAGTCTAAGTATTTACATAATTAACGGGCTATAAGAATTGTCAATATTACTTCCAGTATAAATAAAAAAAGGTGTTCAAAAAATTTAATTTTTATAAATTCTCAATCGATTGTGATCGTTTTTTTTTTTTTTGTAGCCGGGAAGCATACATCATACCGTTATTGCGAGGCTATAAGAATCGTTAATAATGTATTAGAAATTGTAGCTTAGAATAATAATTATCAACCGATTTTGATGAAAATTGTAAACGGGAAGTACATGCTGCTCCTCTATTGATATGGCATATGAAATGTCAATAATATCAGTAAAAATAAAATTACGGGATGTAAATAACTATTGCCTAGTAACAAACGCGTAAGGAGCTGCGGGCACACCGCTAGTTATACTATATAACTTTACTAAAATATTGTCTTCCAAGTTCCACTGAAACCTGAAGCTAATTGAAAGATTTGAAACCTTTTTTTAAAATTTATTATAGAGTTTGGCTGCAATCTCTATTGCTGCTAATTAACTACGTGGCTCAAGATAATAATACGCTAAACCTAAAGGAGGACTAGCTCTCAAGGTTGGTGGCTAGCCACGTTGCCATTAAAAAATGTCCTACCATAGGGTTATTGAACCATCATTGCTTCTTAAGTCTATCCTGTGTTGTCAATTGTAGTTTAGAAATAGTTTAGTATGACTTCATAATATGTATAATTCCTGTATGCTGATTCAGTGTTGATAATATTGTCAATTTCAATAAGCTTGTAACAGATTTAACGTGTTCGTTATCTATTTGGAAAACACAAGTGGGGTTAAAAACAAACACATACACGTAGATAAAGCTGAGTTCATTGCTGCACGCAACACAGACAGTGACAAATAGCAGATAGCTTCGGCGGAAACAGTTTGATAACGAGCCTGGCTAGTGTTTCAGTGTTGTGAAAATCACAACGTTTAATTTTGTCACAATCAGACTCTCATAAACTTTTGTCCGCTATTTTTTATCTCTTTATACATTTAAAAAACCTCTTGAAGATTTTTTTTACACAATTAAAATAAAAGTCAGTAAAAAGAATTTACAGTTTTATCATTGATGGCTAACTTCAATCATGTCGTTGGCACGCGGGATCATACAATTTTGAATTTGTTTTGGTTTTGTTACGCCAAAGAAGTATAAAACTTCTTACGTGCTTACATAAGAACACACAATTATTTTGATATGAAACATCTAACGCGGTGGGTCAAACGGGTTGTTGAACCCAATGTTGGCGGCTGTTGGCGTGGCGACGCTTTGGTTCTAACATGGGCGGTGTGGAGCCAAGTTCGTTTTTATTAATAGAGAGACTGGATCATTTCAAAGTTTCATGTTAAAACATGGATAGATTATAAACGGTTGGTTGGGATCACAACCACCATACAAATAGTAATTAAAGAAAAATCTTCACAGTGACTTTCTTTCGGTTTGTCGAATTTCGAGATCACCCGTGAATAACCAGCAACCAAATGGAGTAGTAGGAGTCACGACAATTATACAGATAGTAATAAAAGCATTTGGTTAGTCACAAAAATATGAAAAAAATCTTGTAATTTGACAGAATAGAACTGTGTGTGTAGGTATTTAAATATTACTTAACAATAATTTATTTATAAACAGTAAAATCATGTCGAATTGGTTTTTGGTCTAAATTAACGCAACGTCAGTTATTTTAGAGTAACTGTGTTCCCGATGAGTTTTCACATCGGCAACAACTCGGAAATCATCCCATTTTAACCCTCTCAAAATTTCATGCTTCTAGACCGCATCTCCAAAGTAGGTCTAGAAGTGTTAAAAATAATTAATAATTTTCAATATTTATTATCTATAGTGTAACCATAATTTGTTACATTGTTTGAATAAACTAGACTGCATGGAGTCCATGTTTGTCAAAAAAATTGTTACTCATATTATGACGCAAGTGTACTAAGATTTCATTGAATGACGCAAACAGCTAAGCTACAAGGAAAAACTCTGACTCGACTTAACCTTACCATAGATTGTAGTTACTACGTGTATTGTTTACGTGCACCTATTGGTTAAACTTGAGTAAAGTATGAATAGTATAATATTAGTAAGTTGTTTATTAAACACAAAAATTATTTAATTTTCCAGAATAAAATAAAGCATAACTTACAATACAAATTTCGTGAATTGCCCATGAATTTTTACTGTGAACTTCAAAGTAGAATTATAGGAAAGGCATCATTTGAAACATTACGTTTTATCTGGACCTGCTGATCCGGTTTTGAAAATTCGTTCACTAATAGGATGGTTCAATATTTTTGAATCATTTATGGTATTTTTGTTTTTGATATAATAATTAACGTCAACGAAAACGCGGTCGGTTGTTAGTTCTTATCTACGAGGTAAAGTTTTCTCTCTCTCGAACTACTGATCCAGTTCTGAAGATTGTTTCACTTTATATACCTACTTCAACAAAAGACGCGATGTTACTTGTCATTGAGGTTACTCATTTCGAATGTATTTATTATGGATTTTCTTTCATAACTTCTTTGTATTAGAACCTATTTGGATGATTATTTTTTTGTTAGATAGGGGATACCTCAAGGGTGATCCCATTTTAATTTAATTGGCATTGGAGCATCAACTTCGAAGATGTACGACAAAACTCTTCAAATTCATTGAAATTGGTTTTCTTTTTTGATAAAATTGTTCTTGTTATATTTACGCATACCGCTAACAAAATCGCGGATGTTTGCAAGTAATATATAAAAGAACAAGTTAAAGATGTACCCATAGATGTACCTATAAAAAAAAGTTTTCTTGAGATTAGTTTATCACAAAATTTTTCTATTAGGTCGACACAAGCACCGAACTTCGTGATCCTTCAATTTAAAAGCTAAATACATGAGAACGGACACGTAGACCAGATGTTATTATGAAATAAAAAACTATATATATTATCGTTTGCAGAAAGTTAACACATAAAGTTATGTATTATAGAGTGGATTATTACATGAATTACGATGATGTCTAAAAGTGACTCGTTTGGTAGATCCATGAAAATAAAACAAATACAGTAAAACTATTTTTTTTAAATGTTGACAAACTCGATCGAGTTTCTTGCCGGTTTTTCTTGATGACTGGGATGCTTTCCGAACCAGTGGTAGTGTTGACATTCATAAGTGCCTTCTTAAGGCCTAAATTGAATAATAGTACATTATTGCAAATGCCGTGAAATAGGCAATTGCAGGTCGAGTATGAGATTGAAGGCCGAGCCGTAGGCGAAGACTTCACGAATATGAGACAAGCAATTGCCATTTCCGCCGACGAGGTATAAAAAGTTCTTTTCTCAAACATGCATGGAAATATTGTCATTATTTTCGAAAAAAAGAACATGCGAAGTATCGAATTTACGGACAATTTGAATTTGAAACATTACAACTCTCCAGCAATATTGTGTGAAACGGCGTTGTGGGGTTATTAAATACTAATTGATTGGATCTCTTTATCATTCTTGGCATATCCGTAAATTCAATACTTCGCGTGTTCTTTTTTCGAAAATAATGACAATATTGCCATGCATGTTTGAAAAAAAAAATTTGTTTCGATCTGAATTGCAAGAGGACTTACCGTTTAAAAACGAAATACTAAACTATATTCTTTAAAAACGATTACTTACCAGGCAAATAGGTACATAATACCTATAGCTGAAGTAGAAATTATAAACATATTTTACCAAATGGAAAATTAAATTAATCGGGGCCAGTTACAGAGTTAATAAACAAATTCAGTAATAGTCCCCATCTGGCTGGGCTCTCAATAATGGCAGTTTCATTGGACCTAAATTTCATTTTACTTAAAATTACCTTTTAAACATTTCTCGTGATTTCAAAATGAGGCCGCTGATTGCAATATCTGACTTTGCGAATTATATTATGAAATATTTGCATTCCTTGAAACGTAATTTCTGAATTCGGAATTAAATTTGTCGGATACTTTTTTATAACAAGTCTAGTTCTATATAATCATTTTTCTTGTAATCGAATCGAAGTGCCTACTGATTTTTGTTAAGTTTTATTATTATATATTAGTGCGTATGATTTATTTTATTTTAATATAATTAGTAGGTAACAAAATCTTCTCATAGTGGACGAAAACAACTTGAGGAAACTTGAACACATATTCCCTAACTACCACTACAACTACTATACTAGAATACTAAAATACACAACTAGAGTTCCTGGACTTGGATATCGCTAATTCGTCGTAGACTGGTGTAATGATAAGACAATGCATCTTCTCGGTCAGAGATCTTTAGCGAACAATGGAAAATTTACAGTTTGGTATTATTAAATTGTTAGTACATAAAAACTTAACCTATTTATACAGAAATAACTATCAACTAATATGCGATAACACTTTCCACATACATGTTTTTCAAGTATCTATTGAGGAGATTAAATTTCATATAATTTTAATTTTTTCATAATATCAAATAATAAATTATCCGTAATAATTGATGATAGTAATCGACAGTATAATAATAATTATCTTTATTATAGTGTTATTTTGTATAATAAGCGATACCTGAGTATTCCATACTTAGTCTTGTCTGCGGTAGTAGGCATTTGTAAGCCACGAACTTAAAATCAGCGGCGACCCTGGGTAGAACGAGAGGTGCGGTCGTTCTAGGCACTAGGTAGCAAGTGTATTGCAAATGTATTGATATTCATAAGTGCCTTGTTAAGGCCTAAATTGAATAAAAAATATTTCGATTTTGATTTTTGAAAAAACACAAAGCTATTTAATTATCGAAGTCTAAAAATCCTGACATATTGACTTGGAAACTACTCGTATCATAATTATTTATGTATGCAATATAAAAATTGCTGAAATCCCGTTACGATATTACCAAACATAACATGTAGGTATACATAATTATATTGCTTTTGATAGTTTTGATAATTAAAAACTCGGAATCATGACAACAATACTACTAACCGGCAATCGAAACAACGGTCTTTACACTCAATAATGAGGCCTCATCACTGCGACATAAGGAATTTTATAAAGAATCTAAACATGAAGTAATCAATATTATTTTTGTGTATTGATTATTTTTATTTAATTTAAAATATTTCACAGTAACAGATCAAATTTAAATAATTAATTTACGTGTGTATGACATAAATTAAGAAATAATCTTTAGAGGTAAGGCGGGTTTCTTGCGGGTTGTTTAATTAAAAGCCCCACTTGGTGTCCGACGCAGACTTTACTAATAATGTTTCATGTAAATTGTCAACCGTGGTTCAACTCCTTTCATAGCCCTTCCAATACTTTACATAACTAGGGCCTTGTCATCTGTATATAGAGTTATATTAAGTGTTTTCTTTTAATCTCTAATAACAGTCGATAGCTCTTTCTCAAAATTTTGCAAAGATTATAATTGTCATTTGCTACCGTTTAGGTTAAAATACGCGACGAAACTGTCACTTGACACAAATGTCGACATTTACCTCGACGACGTCTACGCGACAAGCACTTTTTTGTGTCGCAATCGGTTTATAGATCCAATATCCGAACTCAAGTGTCAAAAACACCGCGAATGAACTGTCTCCACGACATACGCCCGAGACAGTGACAGTGACGCTGAGTGACAACGACACTCTATGTTCAACTCGATGTCGCTGAAGTGTAAACACTGTGACACTAGGTCTATAGACTGCGAGTACAGTGTCGAGTGTCGACGTGTATTTTAACCTTTAAACTCTCATACTTATTTTCTTACGTTAATGGGAGAAAACTAATAGGACCGCTAAACTATCTGGGCCGGCAGATAAGTATTGTTCTGCCCCTTCTGGTAGTTAATGGCCTGATGATAGCGCCATCTATCGGTTCCTAACACAGCTATAGACCATCTTCTCCATAAACAAATATATTTTATAAATATGAGCTCAATCGTTCAATATACAATTTAATTTTTAATTTTTCACACAATTTTTTAATATACTCTAAGGTATATTTGTTAAAGTGTCAGTTATTACATAAAAACAAAAGCAATCACAATATACCTACTATAAATACCAGCGTAACCTTGTACTTGCAGGGAAAGGAAGAGTAAATAATTTTGTCAAACAATCTAGTGTTAAAAAATCCTTTAATAAAATATATCTGTACATTGAAGATATTTGAGTAGAAATACTCAATATTTAGAATCATGGTAAGAACATGTTTCGATAGTCTTAGAAATGTTTGTCTATCTGTAAGTATGTGTGTCTGTATGTTTGTACGCCAATCACGCAAAACCTAATGGATCGAATTTAATGAAATTTCGCATGACTGTAGTTTACAGTCTGAAGATACATTTAGGATGCATTTTTACACGTATGGACATTTGTATGGTCTATAAATTACGTTTATGTTATGTACATTTAAAAAAAGAATGCAATTCTGTAATATATTTAGTGAAATACAGTGAAAAGATACCAAATTAATCCAAATTATTTTATCTTTACATAAATTTCAATAAAAACATACGTACATATTTTTATTCTCCAGGAGTATCCATAGATAGCGCTATACGGCTTGGTTTAAATTATCATAAAATTGGTTTGATATTTATTGTCACACTAAGCAATTATATTAATATTTACGGCCGAACCCCCTAATTTAAATTGGTTCAATGTCTAGTTTTCAAGTGATGCGTATTTACAACACACGCGTATTTACATGCGTAGAACAGACAAAGCTATGAACATGCAACATCTTGAGCGTCACCTATTCTAAAATGATTATACTTAACTTATCGACGGTTGTAGCATCATAATTTAAGGCTGGGTTTTTATCGTTATTTTTAAATATTTTTAGATAGTTTTAAATGTTTAAAATAATTAAAAATATCTATTCAATCTAAATTTCTACGATAGATGTCGTTGTTTGGTGTTTTTTGCGCTAACAAGATTTTTATAAAATTATACTAAACACACATACTATAAAGCGTTATTATTAACTGGATATTAACGATTTATAAAAATAAATTTATTAAATAAACTTAGCTTTTCGTAAAGGATTGCAACACAACATTTTTGTATGCCTTTGTGTCTTTTAGATAGTATCGGTTAAAATTTAAAATGATTTTAGTTGGATATATAATCAACGCTTACACCGGTCAATACCGTAAGGTGAGATTGAGGTTTTTATTTAGTTGCTATTTTCAACACACACAATATACCACGAAGACGAAGTCGCGAGCACAGTTATCTAGTACTATAATTCATACTAATATTATAAATGCCAAAGTAACTCTGTATGTCTGTTATGTTTTCACGCCTAAACGCTAAACTAGTTTTGATGTATTTTGGTATAGTGATAGATTGGACCTTGAGAAAGGATATAGGGTACTTTTTGTAGCGAAAATAAAACTTTAAGGGTAGAAAATAGGGGATGAAAGTTTGTAAGAACAAAATATGGTAACACCAACGCGCATGCGCGGTAATGTCGGCGGCCACGCCAACCGGTTTGTTGATTTATTATGCGCATGTGCAGTAATTATGAAATGAAATCGTTGCCAATGGCAACTTGTTTGTTGATTTATTGACATTGTTATACTTAATACGAAATGAATGTATAATAAATGTATGTATGTGAATGAATGTAATGTATGTGTGAACTTATGAAATGATAGTCAATATTCTTTTTAAGATTGGCTGAAGTGTTTTAAGCTCTTTAACTACGCAGTACGGCATAATTACTGTTTTATTTTATGATAGAAATATGATGTGCGCTGTCAATCGCGGCTCGCGGGTTTTTATAATTATATTCTAAACGATATACCTATTGTAAATTATCTGGATTATACAGTTTTGCTACAAGTGAATTATTTTATTGTGTTATTCCACATATGGTGAAAATAAAACTTTGGTGAAAGATTGTATGAAGAACCCGTCAAGTCTCAAATTAGGAATATTCATATTAATTTATGGTTTTGGTACGAAAGAAATAAAAAGAATTATTTGATGAAAATTGTACACGGGAAATACACGCCATTCCTCAATTGATACGGCATATGAATTGTCAACAATATGGGTAAAAATAAAATTAAGGGATGTAAATAACTAAGTACTGCGTAACTATAAACGCGTGCGGAGCCGCGCGCACACCACTAGTAAATGTATAAAAGGAAAACTAAATGAGTGACTGACATATCAAGTCCGGTGAAGCTGTAAAAGCCGCAGCGGCTCTGTTTTAGGATAGGGCCCCTAAGGCTAACAGTGTAGTCAGTTAAAAAAAAAAAAAAAAAAAGTGACTGACATATCAACGCACAGCCCAAACTACTGGGTATAGAACCGAAAAAATTTGTATGCGGGTTTCTTTTACACTGTACGTGAACACTAAGGAAGAATTTTTGGAAACTCAACCCCTAAGATGGTAAAAATTTGTATAACAATTCAGTTAGAATGGGATTTAAAAGCATATAATGGGATAGAACTATGACGCCAGCGAAGCCGCGAGAAAGTGCTAGTTATTTGTATTTCATCCCATTAACTAGAAAAAATAAGCACAAAACACATAATAATCGCAACATGATTCTAATTTTTTTTAATGTTTATAAATATAAACTTTATCTATATCTATACATAGTATAAAATGAAGTCGCTTCCCGCTGTCTATCCTTACGTACGCTTAGATCTTTTACACTAGGCTACGGGTTTTTTATGCGGTTTTCACTAACATTTAGAGAATTTCTTACGAAAGGTTTGTATTATACCAATACATTCGAATTAAATGTTTGCATAGTAGAGAAAATTCAATTATTTGTAATCAAGTCGTCAAAAAATGATTTTCTGGCGCTTACATGGCTTACGCTAGCTAAACCTTATGAGATACATTAAAATAATAATAGTAGTTCTTCAAAAAGCCTAGAGAAGAGTATGCGATAGTATATGTCTACTTCCTAAGAGTTAAATGAATAACGCAGAAGGTATCACGAATTAAAAACTATTCGCGACCAACGAAATCCTACCTAAAAAACAATATAAATTGCGCGACGAACTAAGGGCAATATTCATAATTATGAAGTTACATAACATACCAACACGCCTGTATCCCTGTAGTGTTAGGCCTCTGCCGCACACCCACAGTTCGTTGGGTATGTTTTAGGTTTCATGTAATAGGGGGCGAGCCTATTGCTATTAATCGGGCACAAAGCCAGACTCCGAGGTTGTACTGATAATTTCATAGAAAATCCCAGTAACATTTTGCTCGACCAGGGAATCGAACCTAGGACCTCAAGCATTAAGGACCACTAGGTTAGAGGCAGTTATGAAGTTATGATCTATCAATATTAAAGCGATAAACTCAACTCAACAAAAAAAAAACATTTTGTAAACTGTACCAGTGCGAAGCTGGGGCGAGTCGCTAGTAAAGAATTAAAAGGATAACAGTCAATTTCACTGTGTAATGAGCAACTTCATATACGAAACATCTAAAAAGGTAAAACATATTCCCGTAGGAAAATAATAAAGTAACATTACCTACTTAAATATCATAACAAATGAGTTGTTTCATATGAGTGTTTCTTATAGACGTGGATAAGCTATTGGGTTAGTAATTCGCTTGTGTAGTATATAATATAACACATCGATGTAAGTCTGGGTCATTCCATTACTCCGTCTGATTGGTTTTTTATATTTCTACTTTTTTTACCTTTAATGGTTCAGTGACTAACTACCGATGAGTTTGAAGATGCATATTGCTTTTGGGAATTTTAAATATTAAACTTTTCAGTGTGCGATCATTTTAAGTTGATTTACCTCGTAGTTAAATGTGACGCATTAGAAAATAGAGTGTTGTTATTAATGTAAAAATGCAAATCATAAACTAGCGTTAATTCATAATGTACTTATGCTTATGTTAATTGTATAATAGATATATAAATATGCTTTTGATATGTTAATTTTTACATAGCTGCTTGAATTTCTTCTTAAGAATAATTATTCAAAGTTATTTAACCATCTCACATATTAATAAATTAATATTATTTCCTAAAAAAATTGTGTTTATCTTTAATTGGCTAAAAACACAAGACATGTTACAGTATTGTTACCAATGTACCTATATTGTGTTATCCGTTTATCTTTGATAAATAAATGAACGATATACCCTACTTCCGACCTAAGTAGGGTCGGTACAGTATGTTCTTCCCTTTCACTCTTTACTACCAGAGCTATCATTTCAGTATTCATAATTTTTTTTTTAAACTAAGGTGGCAAACAAGCGTGCGGCCCGCTAGATGGTAAGCTGCTAACGTAGCCCATGGACACTTGTAACACCAGAGGTATCACTACTCACCAGCATGATGCAGACTTTGAACCCCCCTTTCCTTAAGGGGCCCTAGAAATTCTACTCACCACAGGAACACTACAAACGGTTATTTGGGTGTAATCTTTTGTAGGGTGGATGTATTTCACCTGTCTGCATGGCCCAAGTAGAGAGAAAGAGATTTCTCTGCTCCCACGTCTTTTGCTTCTCCTCTCCCTTTTATACACATATCATTCGGCACACAATATTCTACTCTTATATCCATCCACCTTTACACTTAAAATTTATTATGAAAGCAAGTTCATTTTATTGAATTTATCAGAAAAGTAATAAGAAATAATAATAATGATAATTTATTACATCTAACTACATTTTTTGGTGTGAACTTCTGATGTGATAATTAATACGTATTCATTTCTACATCTACCTTAGCATAACTCAGATGTTCATTATTAAGATCTCTGTTTGAAGATAATTTTAGATGTATAGAAAAATTGTCAAATCACGTGCAAGCGACAAAAACTGCTGTAACGTGCTCATGGGGTCTATGGGATTCGGTGCTTACTTGGGGTAATTCGAAATCCGAAATATTCTTGAATTAAATATTACTATAACTTGATTTGATTCATTGCGTAGAGTACCTCACACGCGTGTATTCACACTGCTCACAGACCTATCGTAGAGACAACTGACGTTTTCCCGAGGGATCGCAGGTTGCGTCAATTAGCGCGAATGAATTTCTCATAATTGCAAACGAGTTCCTAAACTGTGTCCCTGCAAGGAGATTCAATGTTGATCATGCATTCCAAACATGTATTATCACGATTATCGCAGAAAGTGCGTAGCACTTCAAGACAGTAATATAAATTAACTGCAGATAAATATATTTACATACCTAGTTATACCATATTATATTTTCCGTTTATGAAAATATGTAAATTGTTATACACAGTCAATTTTGTATGATGTTTCCATTTGTTGGCTAATTGTCTTATAGTCAATCAAGTGTATCTCAAGATAGTCGCTACCGAGTAGGTACGCTATCGAGTAGTACAAATATCCTTTAATTGACAACCATAGGAAAGAACCAATAGGAATCAATCTATCAGAGACAATAATCTCAAGGGCCTCATACCTTTTTTGTCTGATTCCGCTAAATTCTAACACTACCAGACGGATTAGAAAATTTATTTTTGCATTTTATAGCCTACTAGCTGTGCCCTATGGTTTTTTCCGTGTTAATTTTATACGACATACATCGACAACGCAACCATGTAAAACAAAACAACAAGCAAAAAAAAAACAACAAAAATCAAATCTTTCCTCTTCATAATTTTGATATAGATTTATTGTGAAAGGTTCTAACTTCACGTTACAACTCGTGAGTAGCGAAGCTGTAAACCATGAACGTCAAGCAATCAGGCAAGCTGTACGCAAGTACCAGTAGTGAGATCAACGATATATTACAAGGGTGCGTAGCGGCGCGGTGCGACGAGCGCGGTATGAGGTGGAAAATTGGTCGAATAAAAATATAACACGGAGTATGTATTGGAGTACAACTAGTAAATTATAAAATAAATCCTTATACATGGTGGGCCAGAAAGGCGTGCGATTTTAAAAACACTCTTGCATTTGAACCTTATGAGCGGTGGCTGCGCGGGTGGGTGGTGGGGATGAGAAACTCGGTTCTCGGAAATTTCGTTGCGATGGATCGCTTCACCGTAGCGCAGCGTGCATTCTGCGTTAAACATTATTATAAAAATGGCGATTCGTGCGCTATTGTTTGACGTTTATTTCAGCGTGAGTTTGGATTACATGACTTAAGTGTGATTCGATCGTGGATCAGAAAGTTTTCAAAAAGACGCCTGCGGGACGCCCAAGGTCAACAAGAATGGAAGACACAATTGAACAAGTTAGAGCTTCAGTTCAACGTAATCCTGGTCTATCGACTCGCAAGCGACCAGCTGAACTTGTGGTGTCCAGAATATATTTACATCGCATTTTGTTGAAAGATTTGAATTTGCACCCGTATAAAATTCTACTTGTGCAGGAATTACTGCCAAATGACTGCTTTCAGAGTTTCAATAATATTCTGTTCTCCGACGAAGCCCATTTTCACTTAAATGGATATGTCAATAAACAGAATTCCGTTACTAGGCTGCAGAAAACCCACGTGCAAAACATCAAAAGCCTAACCGTAACCGTTTGGGTGGCCATATCAGCACACGGAATTATCGTACCCTATTTCTTTGAAAATTAACAAAGGCAATCTGTCACTGTAAATTCCGACCGATACATAGCCATGTTAAGGGATTTTTTCTTTCCGCAACTGCAACAATTTGAAGCCTATAATCGTGCAACGTGGTTTCAACAAGATGGTGCGACATGCCATACATCTAATGCTTCGTTGGCGGCCATAAACGAGATGTTTGCTGGGAAACTGATACCGCGCCGAAGTGACATTGCATGGCCGCCTAGAAGTCCGGATCTAACGCCACCGGACTTTTTCATGTGGTATCCTGAAAAGTAGAGTCTACTCTAATAACCCAGCCACGATTAACCAGTTGAAGATAAATATCCGAGAAGAAATGGCAGCTATTCCTCGTGAAATGTGTCAGCGAGTTTTTACCAATTTGAGGTTCAGATTCGAGGAATGTTTGCAGTGATGCACACCTGAATGATGTAATATTTAAGAAATAAATTTCCCAGATGTCTATTTTAAATGAAATAAAGATTTTCATGTGTATTGTATTTAGTTTTTTTTAATATAATTTTTTAAAATTCGCAAATCTTTCTGGCCCATCCTGTAGACAATTTCTGTATTAATATTCTCATCAAATAATTATTATATTAATACGTGAAGCAAAAACTTTATACCCTTTTTTAAACGTATTGCGTTCACGGGAAGGCTGTGAAATTTGGCATGGTTAAAGTTTATGTGGAGAAGGAGTGCAGAAAGTTAAAATATAAAATTAATATCTGTTACTAATTTATTAAATAAAATAAATTAATACTGTGAATCCTAACCCGACCTTTGCCATTGAACTTAGAACAAATGTCAAACAGAAAATAGTCTATGATTAGAAGTTCACTGGTTGAATTTGGATCATTCGGCGACCGCTAGTTATAATAATATTGCATCTGTCAGTAGCAAACATAAAGATAAACAAATATAAGCGATGATAGCTCAATGTTAGTGTAAGGACTTCGCGTCAATCGAGGTGAGTTCGAATTTCTGCAATGAGCCTGAACTTTGTGATGAAACCATAGTATGGTGGCAAGGCTTTTTCTAATGCCCGCCTGAGTAGCTACAAACCTCAGGTTGAAAATCTGTCACCAAGCACCAATAGGTGTGTTCCAGCAGCTGCACTCAAGGGCCAGTCTTCCTCTAGGCTTAGCGTGCTATCATCTCGGGCCACATCGGCATTTAAGATCAGATGAGATTGAGGCCACAACGCTACAACCTATAACGATAAAAAAAAAAAAAAAAAGATATGGTGGATAAATATATAAAAATTACCTAAGTACAAATTTTTAATTATTATGAAATATAGAATAGTGTTTTATTTAGTTTTGGTAGTGAAAATGTACAAACCTCACGTAAAAAAATCCGTAGAATTTAGTTCTACTATCAAATTAAATAAGTACGTGGTAACAGGGAAATTTAATAATTCTGGATTTGCTTAACTTCAATTATACCGACATAAAATATGGATAATCTTATACTCACCAAATGAAATTTGTTAATTCGTGTCCTATAATAATAATTAAGAAGTTTTGAAATTTCAAAGCAGATATTATTCTAATTTTCGAATTATATAAATCATATCTTAAACGACGAAATCGAATATTAATAGGTTATCTTGTTCGGTTTGAAATAATATCAAGTAAATGATAAAATCTATTCAGTTTGTGTGTAATGTCAAAATAACAGCTTTTTGCTAAATGCATATGAAAGTATATACGATACCTATAACAAAAAACCTTTTTTTTTGTCTGTTTGTTCCGGGTAATCTCCGAAACGGTGGGACAGATTTTGACGGGACTTACACTGATAGATAGCTGAGGTTATAGGGAGTAACATAGGCTACTTTTATTTTAGAAAAAGAATTAGGGTTCCGCACAAATAAAACTGGTTATGGTGAATCAATTCGGGCGCTTAAATGGTTTACGCTGAGTAAACCATAAGAGATATAGCAAATTAATGTACAATATAATTGTAGGCATTAAAAAGCCCTTCTAAGCCCTTATCTTCTAAGGGACACCCACAAAAATCATTTTTGTCTTTAAAATAGCCGGGAGCGGGGGAGCAAGATTCGCACTGGCATTCTGTAGACCACCTGAGCGAAACCACGGACACAACTAGTACGCTATTTAATAAAAATCACAAGAATTACCGATAAAATAAAATTAATGTGCTACCATGTAAAAATTATGAATTGGTCAAACTTTCTGTAAGTGATAAAACGCGGAGTATATTATAATTATTGTATAATCGTTGGAAAAAATATCTATATGAAATTAACTTGAATTTTATTTCAAAATCAACTATTTTTATGTATTTACGTAAGTTTAAATGAAATTGCAGAACTACGAAAACAGTTTTATAACAAAATTGCAACCACATCCAAGGAGTACAATAAAGCAAGCAACTTTCCAAATTTTCTATTAACGATATTCAAACTAAAGCACTTGATTTGTATAGCTTAAACTTTGAACAAAGAACTGCATTCGTTCATTAATGGTCAAACAATCAATCACCCTATACAAACCATATTTAGAACAAAATCCAATGCAGAGCGCCATTTTATAAAGTAATGACACAAAACAGCTTTCTAGGTTTTGCTATAATGCAGTATTTTGAAACACAGGTCATTTGGCATACGTTCTTTTTAACTATAGGCAATAAACAAAATGGTAAAATTTGCTTAATTAGGTGAATCATTAATGCTTCTATCAATATAGCTGTCAATACAGAGCGAAAGGTCAAACTCAGTCTGCGACAAAGTCTCATTTAAGCAACAAAAAATATCTCTATCCAATAATAATAATATCCTTGATGAAATAAGTGTTAAATATTCATAATTGGCAATGTTTAATGCCAACAATAAATATTTGTAGGTAAATAGTACCATATAATAACACTAGAGATTTTTGAAGTGAAAACTTCTATAGGCACGTTGTGCAGTTTTTGTACGGGGTGAATCTTATGAGTTCAAAATCGAAATAATCTTTATTCAATTTAGACCTTAACAAGGCACTTATGAACGTCAACACACTACTGCCGGTCCGGAAAATATCTCAGACATCGAGAAAAACCGGTAAGAAACTTGATCGGGTTTATCTTTTTTTGTCAACTGTACAAATGTTAATATAACAGGTACAATAATAATAATTTAGTGGATGCACAGAGAGGGAGTCACTTCCAGACATCACTATCATTCACATAAAGATCCACCCTATAATAACCTTTTGACAATAAAGCCCGCTTGACATGGTCCTTGAACTTGTTGTTCGACAAATCAGTAATGTGCTTCGGGATCTTGTTATAAAACCTAAAAAACTTTTATTAGTCTTACTAAGTCTAAAACACGGTACGACTAATTTATCTCTATTTCTAGTATTTACATTGTGCTGATCTTTGACAAAATCCAGGTTCTCTAAGTTTTTACGGGCATACATTAAGTTATCAAAGATGTAGGAAGGGCAAAGTTAAAATACTAAATTCCTGGAACTTGTTGTTTAGTGATTCGCGGGGTCTCACATTGTAAATTGCTCGAACTGTCCACTTTTGTAATATAAATATGGTATCTACCTCAGTTGCTGAACCCCATAGCAAAATACCGTAAGACATTAAGTTACGAAAGTAAGCGAAGTAGACTAACCTAGCGGTGGCAATATCTCATAACTGGCGAATCTTGCGTACTGCGAATGCAGCAGAACTTAATCTTCCCGCCAAAGTTTTAACAAGTGGAGCACACTGTAATTTTGAATCAAGGGTAATGCCCAAGAAGACTTTACTATCCACTAAGCCTACTAAATTCCCTTCTATCTTGTTACTACTATCAACACACCGAACATTCGGCAAGACAAATCTGATACATTTGGTTTTGTTTGCATTTAATAGCAAATTATTTAAAGCAAACCATTCCGAGATTTTAACTAAAGTGTTGTTTAATTGCCTAAGCTCCAAATCTATTCTTATCACTTTAAATATAAGTGAAGAGTCGTCTTCAAAAAGAACTATGCCAGCACCGTTTTCAAACACGAACGGTACATCGTTTATATAAACGAGAAACAAAAATGGTCCCAAAATCGAGCCCTGAGAGACGCCGATTCTAACCAATGATCCCGAAGAGGTTGCTTCATTTACACTTATTTTGTGACAGCGTTCTGTTAAATAAGAAATTACAAGGTCGAGAGAAGTTTCACGCACACATATTGTTTTAGCTTAAATATAAGCGTACTGTAATCTGATATCACAGAACACACCGATTGCATTCTGCAATTTTTTTTTAGATCTTACTACACTGTTAGCCTTAGGGGTCCTAAAGCCGCTGCGGCTTTTACAGCTTCACCGGACTTTATCCTGCGACTCCTCCCAAGCCCTATATATATAACTTAGCAGCGTTGCACCAGCGTCAGTGGTTGATTTAAATTTTGTAAAACTATATTGCCGACCATCCAAAATCTCTTGTGATTTGAAATATTGTATTTGCTGCTTGAGCATAATTTTCTCGAAAATTTTACTAATCGACGGAAGTACAGAAATTGGTCTATAATTTCCACGATTATTTCTACAACCTGATTTAAACAGAGGAACTACTTTACTTATTTTCATTAAATTAGTGAAAGTGTCTTTTTCTATACACTGATTAAATATATTAGCCAGATATGGTGAAATATTGACATTTAAGGACGACTTCGCGTCATCTCATGTCATGCGTCACCGACACCGACATATAGGGCTCGTGTAGGCAGGGCCGCGGGCGTGCCGCCGCCGCCCCGCTTGATTGCTATATCACTGTCCTTTTTCGTAATACTTTACTAGCCACGAAAATTATACGTGTAGTAATAATTAATATGATGAATTTAACTTTAAAATAAGTTAGTGCTTGCATAAAATAGGTATATCTAATAATTTGTTGAATGTTCTGATATTCATCAGAAGATAATCACAAAACTTACACTCTTCCTTTCCTTGATTTTTAAAGTGTATGGAATCCACCATGTGGTTTTCTTTGCATCAAAATAGGACTAATGCGTCTATTTGACTTGTTACTTTTATTTATCCATTTCTTTACACATATATTATGCGAACAATACCTACCTTTTTAGTTAAATTCATCATATTCATCATGCCTACACGTATGATATTCGTGGGTAGTAATTTATTACTAAAAATTTACAGTGATTTGGCAAATCAAGCGGCGGCGACGGCGCGGCGAATGCGCGGCGGAGGTGCAGCGGCAGCGTGTGTACACAGCATAAAGGCGCGAAAGCGCAACGTAAGCGCGGTAGCGGAGCGGCGGCGCGGCGTGGCGGCGCGTCCGGTGTGCCGTCTACATAAGCCTCAATAGTATATTTATGACAAGTTGATGTATTTTTAAATTATACATTACCTTTTTACTTGGAAGTTTCTAAGTTAATTGTCTTGCAAATGAGCAATGTACGATGAAAATTAAAGGACCCATAAAATCGTTCTTGGGCGATCGCGATTGTAACAGAGAGCCAAAGTTTGAGTGAAACAAAACATTATTTCAGTATAACAGAACGTGACAGCATATCACATGCGTTAACTACTCAACTGATCTATAGATGTTAATTATTGCTCGGAGTGCCAATAGACGTGAAAAAGAATATTAATGCTAATAATTTCAATTTACGATTTATGAAATTTTATTTATTCATACTACAATAAATTTCAAAATTAAAAAAAACAACACATTTATACCAAAGGTCTAGTCTAGTCTAAGTTTTCACCTCTGTCGGCAGTCCCTATGACTACCTATTTTTTTTCTATTTTATAACATAGGTAACGTAACGTATATTACATGTTACATGAATAAACAATTTGGAATTACATTAACAAATTACCGAAAACATATATTTTCCTCTTAAAGATTGGCTGATTATATCAATTTAGGCGAGTTAAATATACCCAAAAAAATAACTCGACAAAAAAATTTTTAGAAGGCGCTCAAAATTTAAAAAATATTCCAAAATGCTTAAAAATTGTTTTTTTTTTCTCTTAATACAATTACGGTTTACGGTTGACATTATAATTATTCAAAATTTTTTAAGTTGATAACTATTTCATTTTTTAGAGGCCTATCACGATTTTTTAAATTGTTAAAGTAGCGTACCCTTCATGATTTCGATCGACCTGTAAATGTAAATATTACGCAACTTTTTGTGTTGTTACGTATAGGGAGCATTTTTTTTTTTTTAAATAAACCCGAGACATAAAAAAAAAACATATAGAACTTTAAAAATGCTGAGCTTAATTCAATATAATTACAGTTATAATGGTTTTAAGGTTTTTGTTTAGGTCTCGTGCTTTATTTCTTTTCTTTAATGATAAGATGTTTGCAATATTTATTATATTTAAATATTGTATTTCCATTTTATATGTAATCCTTAATCTTTGCTAAGATTATAATATGAAGAAGAACAAAATGAAATTGATAAAATAAAAAATAAAAATTTTAAACCCTAACCCATCAATAATAGATTTTATGCAAGGGTTTAATGCTACTTAAAAACTTACCTCGCCTCCAGCGGAATACGTTAAAAGGGCAAAAGCGAATCTTTCGCTATCCGTTTGCACTCTGCAAACTTGAAATGTCCTGACCGCTCCTGATAAGTTATTAAGTTAGTTGTTGTGACTTCGAGACACTCCACACGTTTGTACGGTAGAATATATGAAATGTGAATGCTAAAGCACAAGTTGTGCGGTCGGGATATGTGGCGGCGCAGGGCAAACGGTCTCGCGCTAGGGCGGCGGCGGTCGCAGAGGGCGGCTGGGCGGCGACTGGCGTTCTCACAGGCTGCGTGCTGCGTGCTCCTCTGAGCCTCGCCCGGACTGCTTTCCTGTTGATCGTATGCGCGACAGGTGATCTTGAACTAATTCTAATCACTAACTGCTGCTTATATTACAGAATCGATTTTTTTTTGTTATACAAATTGTAAATTTACTTTTATATTTAACCAATATATTGGTTTCCATATTTCTTAACGCATCACACTTTTAATGCGACGCGTTGTAGCGACTCGCGAATGTTTTCTCCAAGTGCGGTTACTACGGTCGCGATCGAATCCACCATCCGAGTAGCCATCTATCCTGGTTTTCTTATAATTGCTGAATAAAGGAGGTGTACCACGTGCCTCTTAACATGCGCAGTATTTAATTAATTTTCAATTAGTGTTTGGCGGTTGTGTTGGCTCGTATCTTTAGGTAAACAGATACATAGAGATTGTTTTCTTGGTTGTCTAAGATTCTATTCGAGAGAAAAAATGTTTGTTCGCCTATAGAATAAATCCGTGGATAAATATTATATGTTTCAGATGTTACTCAGTATCAACATTAGCTTAGCTTAATTGTTTATTATTATAATTACAGCTTATCTTTGAAACAACACAGAAACAGCGCTCTCTTTTGCAGGTTGTATTAACAGCTGCCAATCTGTTTCAAGAGGAGGTACGAAACCAAACAAATTATTATTTTTTGAAAATTGGAGTTTTCACGTCAATTGTCATATTTCTTAACATAGAAGGATAACATAGAAATCTATTCATTTCTATTTGGGATGTTAGCTGGTAGAACCTATCAAACGACAAAACAGATTTTCTTGAATCATAGCTAAGTAAACTCTCGATAAAGTCACCTTTAAAACAAAAAAAAAAGAAATCACCATTGGTTCAGCCGTTTGGGAGCTACAGTGCCACAGCTAGACAAACACACAAACAGACAAACAGTAGATACTCCCCTCTGCTTCGGGTTGCGTCATCTCTGTAAATACTTCACTTTGATAATAAACAAGTACGTAGACGATCATATCAATTAAGTTCGACTATAAAATACGCGTTAAATTACTGAAGTTATGTTATTTTAACGTTTGCGCAATAAACGTTGATAGATAATGTATAAACAAGACGCTTACACACGTGAGTAGATAATAACAATAATGTACAACATTGTTACATTATAGTATGTTGATAACTCACATTCATTAAATGTTATCCCTTATCAAAACCACGAGATTTACGATATCACAAATGTTATTGGTATCATGTAATACACAGAAATATGGTTTGTTTGACCTTCCTAAAAGATTACATATTGATTACTAAACATCAAAATACCCATAAGAATTGTCTGTGTAACCTTTTCGCGCGTTTTAAGAAAACTTCTTTATCATCAATACATAGTTTGAAAGTCGCTATTTACGTATGTCTGTTTATTCACTTAATTCTTATAAATCACGCAACGGATATTAATATGGTCTTCGCTGACATTTAGAATTTTTTTTACGGAAGGTTTGTATATACAAAACATTCCAATATTTTTTTTATATACTAGAGAAAATACAATGTTTTGTAAGCAAGTCGTCAATAAATCGAATTTCAGGCGCATATACATAATATATGGCTTCTGTTAGCTTTAGAGATATGCCAAAATAATGTACTAAAAATTGTATTTATTCAGAAAACCTAGAGAAAAATCCACGATGGCATATGTCATCTCTTAAGGTTGACTCACAGTAACTATTTTTATCTTCAACTTAATAATTAAAAATGTTACGTTATTTGCGAAGCTATTTTCTCCAATTCAGTGTTAATTAATACATTACTAATCTACAAATTAAAATTTTCTTTTACATTATATCATTTAAAGATTACCGTAGAAGATATCACGGATTTAAAATTTCGTGCAACCAAGGAAATCACTCTCAGCGAAACGGTTGGCCGGTACTTACAGGTATGATGAATTTTGCATAGCGAGTTAAGCGCGCTTTTCGTAATTATGAAGTTATGAACTGTCAACACTAAAGCAATAAGCTCTAAATAGTATAAAGCATGCTTTTTTAAACATAAAATAAATCACTTTGTAAAGTTCCCTTTACAGTAATTCAATTACATAAATATCTTAGGAGATATTTTAAAATAACTCCGCAGCAAAATAATGATCAAGTACCGCGAGCGTGTTTTTATTATGCACAATGACGTGGGAGGCAGGCGGCACCTATAATACGTTGCCTACGAGCCACTCTCTCTAACCCTTTCTCTTTCTCTCTCTCTCTCTCTTATTATATGACGCAGACGAAGTTGCGCGAGTCAGCTAGTTAAAAATAAAAACCACAACATGTCACTTCAAGATCCCGCCAAAAACTTCCTACTGTTGGCTTAACCCAAAGCTATTACTCTAATAATCACCATAAATGTTTATGGATATAATTGAAATATATTAAATTTGAATTATCAAGTTATCGGTCAAATCTACTTGGCCGCCTTTGATTTTATACGATCTCAGTAACACAGGTGAAACCGTGAGACACAGTCAGTTATTAATAAAATTATTATTATTATTAGTAATACTGAATTACATAAAAATAATTAGAAATAAATTTGGCTATAGATTTCATTGAACGTTATTTCTGTCCGAGAAAGACCAGACGCGCCTATAGAAGCTTTACTTAAAAAAATTATCCTAATTTAGAAAATAAATCATTGAACATAATTATATATTTCGTTTATCAGATCGCCGCGCCGGCGTAAAATTTGTTGCCTTAAAATATTCTAATTATTTTGAATCATTTTATGTATTCTTATATTTATATGTATAAAATAGCAATGTATCCCCGGTTCCGAACGCAGTAGTTATTTACATCCTGGAATTTTATTTTTACTCATATAGTAGTAATTTTTGGTAATTGTAAATAATACAATTGATATGGTCTATCAATTGAGGAATAAGATGTATTTCCAGTGTACAATTTTCATCAAAATCGGTTGAAATATTTCTTTTTTTAAGATATCCAAAAGTGTTATTGACAATACTTATAGCCTATCAACCATAGGATGACATGTGCTTCCCGTGTACAAAATTTCATGAGAATCGCTCAAACTGTTGTTGAGTTAAATCCGGACATACAAACAGACAGACAAAAATTTGTTTAACGGCATATTCGTAAACAGTGTCTTCATATAGTATGTCTATCGGGAAATTTGGAAAGAAAATTTACTTGTACAAACATGACTACAGATTTATTATAATATAACTGAATGTTTTCAGAATTGACATGCACACAAACAGTTATCACAAAATTAACCTGTACAGAGCGCACGTCACAGGAACTGATTATCGATTGGCTACCGGAAATTAGTGTAACCAGCAACGAGTACTTCACCACTAGAGTTATAACGTAACTTATATAACTTCCAGCTCACTAGCAAGGTTCACCGCTACTTCGAACTTACTATGTGCACACTTGTCAATTTACGAAATACAATTAATCATTTCATATCCTAGATCAGAAAATAGCACCAGTCATAAAGAAGTTTAGGTTAGCGTGGTGTGGGCATGTCATGAGGCTAGAAGAATGTAACTATGAAGGTGGACAGCTATAGGAGTAAAGGAAGACCGAAGAAGATATGGATGGATTGTGTAATGATTAGCTTTATACCAACTTATATAATTCATGGTTATACTATTATTATTTATAAATTACCTTATCATATTTATATATACTTTACAAAGGTAGCCCGAAGGCATCGGTCGGTTATTTAATATTCACAAATCTGTGTGTTGAATTGTCTGTTGTATATTACTTTGTTCATTCTTATATGTTTTTCATCGGCATTGTTATATTATGTTTAATTTTAATTAGAATTTTGGTTTGTTATTGTTTTTGTGAAGTTTTGTCAATAATGACATGTCTCTATTATAGATATACATTATAAAGACTTTATTAGGAAGACCGTATATTAGTATTGAAATCTACGATGCTCAATGGCTGATAGAACATTTAAAATTTAAAATTGAGAACGTAAAATTCAAAAGAATTAAAGACAATTGAATTTTATATTGAACCTGGGGGGATCTTTGAATTGTTAAGACAAAATATATATTTACTTATATATTTAATTTGTGTTATTAATAATACTAATTAAAAAAACCGCTGTCATGTCAACATCTTTCGGATCTGTTTTCAAGTAATTGTTTAATACAAATTGAATATTTATAGCTGCAGTATTTATAATAAAAATTATACAACAATACAATCTCAATCCCAATCTAATACAATAACATACATATCAACAATATGAGAAGCGAAACAGTCTTGTATTCTCTTTGCGAAATAGTCTTTGACAGAAAATGTCATTTGAAATACCAAGATACATTATAAATAATGATTACAAAATCGAAAAAGAAAACAGCGGACACAATAAACGCACGCCCACCATCACTGCCCGCCTCGCCGATCTCCACGTCGTCGTCGGAGGTGTATGAAACCCCTCCAACATTTGTGTGTTGAGAGATGAGAACGGGACGCCGTCGCTGCCGTCGCCACTGAGACTTGGCGATGTAAAGGGCGGCAACCACTTCCGGCCTGCTTGGGATCTTCGGGGCACTCCGCTCCACGACAGACCCCCGCTACCGGTGGCTTAGTGCGTCGCATGAGATGGACTCGAACAATAAACGAGAACGTCATGCGTGCGTAATATGGGTCGATAGAGGGGGGAAATAACTTCACTGCGTATCGTGACCGGATACTATTTCTGTTTCAGACTCTAGTACCGACGCTAACCATCACTACTCAACGACTTTCCGATCAAGTGCGAGATATCCAACGCTTACATTTGTTGGATGAACCTGCGCTTGAGCGACTACGCCGGGAAATACAACCTATCCAGACGATTGACAGCACAAGACAGACTACACCTGTTGAGTTGTCGGATTCACATTTGGTAGCAGTGCGGACTGTCACGTTGTTGAATGTACATCCGACAATATCACAGGATGCTATATTGTCAAAAACTCATTTGATGACGGAGCAGTTAGATAATGTTGCTAACGCCGACGTATGTGACGATATAACCGTAAATACTCAGGAAAATGAGTAATTGAGGACGACTTTGGATGATGCTATTTCTGATTTCTGATCCGTTTCGATTACCTGTAGACCACATCTACCTCTTGCCCATTAATATACGTAGTATGGCGATAGTGCGAACTCTAGATTGTTTGTTGAATCTGTATTTACGATCTACCAAGATCTTGTTGATATGCAATCATTCCTTTATTGTGCGGCCATCGCAGCATGCCGTGTGGCTCGCGTAAAATTTTTAGACAACAATCGCATTGCATGTCCTGCTAGCGATGTACCCGAATGGCAATTGAGGATTGAAAGGCGTATTAGCACAGCTAGGGACCTCATTGGCAAGCTAATCTGTTTCAGATCTTGCAATAACCGCCGAAGGGTCATGCGCTTTGTGAACCAAGCTTTTGTTGGGAACCAATATTAGGCCCCAGGAATATATTATAAATAATTAAATAAACTAAATAATAATAATAATAAATGTATTTATTTGATCTCACATTTAGCATCAATATACAATATTGTTTATACACAAAAAAAAACGAACATAAATTTTATACAAGAGTAGGTAATGATGATCACATTTAATGTGAGATCCGGAGTCTGAAAAATTTACAAAGACCTGAACTATAGATCTCCAGACCCTCGTTCTCTAATTTTACCTATATTATTATCGTTTTATGGACAACAATTTTGAATGAGCATAGATCTTATGAAACAATAGATAATAAATTTCTGTATTACTGTACGAAAGTGTTAATAATCAATTGTAAATAGGTATGTCTTGCTTTTTGTTTAGATAAATGATAAATATGAAGAATAGGGTTAAACTAATTATATATATGAGGACCTAAAAAACAGAAGAATTTATGTGAAATTTGCAGATGAAGTCAAAGCGTCTCACATACATGATGCTTACGTCTTTATTGTAGTGAATGTTGGGATTATATATTAATCGACAGTGCATAGTAAGAATAGTTTTTAGGATAAAAATTTGTCCTACAGTAAGGACTTTTGATATATTATATAGTTCAATTGTGGGAAATCTATACGGCAGAAACGAGCTTACTTTTAAAACTGCTCTTGGAGCATGCTCTAATTTGATGAATGTAGTTTTAGCGGCCCCACCCCAGGATGTGATGCAATATGCAATAATTGACTGATAAATAGCAAAATACAAAGATTTTAGGATTGTTGAGTCTCCAATGTGTCGTAAATTTTTAAATATATATGTAAGTATACGCACTTTAGAAGTAAGAAGTTCAATATGGGACTGGAAAGAAAGAGTATTGTCAATTATTATACATAAATATTTTATGGTATTAACTCGCTGCAATTGAGCATAGAAACAATCCGAAGTATATTGCAAGATACAAGAGTGTGCAAATAAGGAATGATCATTGTAAGGAAGGTTTTATAATTTAATGGGGTAAAAGGTATATATTTAGTTTTATTAATATTTAAAGTTAATAAATTTGAATTAAACCATTGCATCTCAGTGTTTAAACCATTTTGTCTTCTTCATCCCAGCCTTATCCCATTTTAAATGGGGTTGGCTCTCCTAATTTTTCGGCGCCAGGTCGATCTGTCCTGGGTTGTCGGGTCGAGGAATTCTTCCCCCAATAGGAGTTTCGTCATGCTAGTCCACAACGTAACCGGAGGTCTTCCTCTACCTCTCTTATATTCAGGTAGTTGTAATGCTTGCTTCACTACATGTTCGTCGTCTTTACGTATTACGTGGCCATATCATCTAAGACAGCTCTCGGTTAGTTTCTCTGATATAGGGGTGACTTTGAAACTACCACGGATATGCTCGTTTCGTACTTTGTCTAGTCTTGTTACACCTCCAGACCACCTCAACATCTTCATCTCGGCAGTATGAAGCTTTTGTACATGAGTCTTTGTTACTGGCCTACATTCCGCTCCGTACATCAAGGCTGGTCTCACCACCGTTCTGTATATTTTGCCTTTAGTTCTTATTGGCATACGAGCTTCGCATAAGACTCCAGTTAGTGATCACCACTTCAGCCATGACACGTTCACCCTGTGTGCTACATCAGCATCGACGTCTTCTTGATCTATGATGACCGACCCTAGGGATTTGAATTTATTTATTTTGGGCAGAGGCGTACGATCAGGATAGTAGATTGTAGCTGAGCTACAGTTGTTATTAAATTGGCATTGTAAATTTTCAGTCTTTGCTCTATATACTTTTAGACTTACGAACTCTAGAGCTGTGTAATCCATGTGGTCAATTTGGTTTGTAACTCGGTTGTTGATTTGGCTACTAGAACAATATCGTCTGGCAATAGGAGGTTCCAGGGCAGTGGCGCTTGGATATGTTTGGTAGCGAAATCCATTACTAGGTAGAAAAGCAACGAACTAAGGGCAGACCCTGATGAACTCCTACCCCTACCTCGAACTCTTCCGTCAGAACTGCGGGACTTTTGAGTCTAGTACGAACGTCAGTATACATATCTTGGACTAGTTTTATGTATAAATCTGGCAGATGTTGGGCCCTCAAAGCTTGCCAAACTAGTCTGCGTGGTATCCTATCAAACGCCTTTTCTAAGTCGATGAATATGAGGGGCAGATCTTCTTTATTGAGCCAATGCTTCTCTGTCAAAACTCTAACAGCCTGTATAGCATCTGTTGTGGATTTTGAGGGGGTAAAACCGAATTGATTTGGGCTCGTGCAAGTAAGAGAGGATATTCGGTTATTCATTATCCTTTCTCAGATTTTTAATGTATGTGATGTTAACTTGATACCCCTGTAGTTACCGCATTGAGTTACATCGCCTTTATTCTTATAAAAAGGTATCTGGTAACTGAGTTGCCAAGAGTTTGGGATCTTCTCACTGTCGAGGATAAGATTAAAGAGTCTCGTAAGCCAGGCCACTCCTAGCTGCCGCAGTGATTTCCACACTTCGGCCGGAATTTCATCATGGCCGACAGTTTTTCCGTTCTTCATTCTCTTCACAGCATTGTTTACCTCATCTTAGCTCATGGCTTGTACCCGTCCTTCTACTGGTGCCAGGCGTTCCAAATTTTGACTGGGAAATTCTTCATTAATTAGTTCTTTGTAGTACCTATTCGTACCATCTTTTATTAATATCTTTATTGTTTGTTACGAGTTTTCTGTCTCTATTTTTAATATATTGTGTACTTGTGTTAATTTATTTCTAGACTTTGCAACTTTATAAAATTCAGATTCAAAATTGGCATTTTCCATTCTATTGTAAAACTTCTCTCTTGCTGTGCAACGCATTTCGTTACGATAGACTTTGCCTCCTTATATTTATTCGAGTCCTGAAGCTTGCCTATTTTTAAATAGGTTCTTTATGTTGTAAACTTTAGTTTTAACTTCTTCGTCTCACCAGGAAGGGTCTTTTCCATTTCTCAGTCCTCCCTTCGAGAGACCTAAGATAGTAGTGCCACTGACTGCTCTTGCATTTTTACCTCAAAGTAAGACCACATTCTTTTGGAGCTGCCATATGTATTTTCCATATCCTGTATTACATATCCCTGTATATCTTTGAGAAAACTCTCATCCTTTGGACCGGAAAGCTCTTTCCATTTAATTTGAGCTGTATTATCAATAGTTTGTCTAATTAGTTTAGGAAATTTGTACATTCCTACCAGTAGTCTATGTTGGGAAGTCATAAGCTCTCCGGGTATGATTTACAGTCTTTGAAGTTGTTTTTAAGTAGGTTATCGGCCAAGATGAAGTCTATCTGTGACTTATATCCTCCGCTTTTATATGTTATGAGGTGTTCAGATTTCTTTTGGAAAGTAGTATTTATAATTCTCATATTATGTCTGGCAGCAAACTCTATAACACGTTCCTCCTCTTTGTTGAGATCACCATATCCAAAACCCGCATGGATGTGTTCATGCGTGTTGTTGAATTCACCTACATGTCCATTTAGATCACCCATGATGAATTTTGTTTCCTCCGGTGGCACATTTACCACACACAAACTATTTTGTGAATGTTCAAAAACTTCAGTCCATGATTCGCTTAAAAAAACCAAAGCTGTGTCATCTGCAAATGTTAATATTTTACCATAAGGCAAGTAAAGTTTGCATAAATCGTTTATATAGATGAGGAAGAAAATAAGACCTAGAATACGTCCTTGGGGGACGCCATAAGTAATAGGCAATTCTAATATAATTATCTATCCTAACACATTGTATTCTATTTGATAGATAATCGATAAATAATTTGAGCTGAGTATCTCGAACCCCTCCCTATCCGTTCTAATTTGTTAATAAGAATCGGAGCAGACACAGTGTCAAAAGCCTTCGCTCGATCTAAAAATATGGCTAGAGTCTTAGACTGTTTATCTATTGAAGAAACAATATAATTAGTGAATTCTAATAAGGTATTTCGCACGATCTATTTTTCTGAAACCCAAATTGATTTTATATTGATTATATTGAAAAGTAAAAGTTGTGATAATAATATGAGATATTATTAAAAACTTTACCTAGATCCTTATTGATCGTTGGTCCATCAGAGGTTTAATATAAGACCAGAAAGGGATTGACCAAGATTTTTTTTTTACCAAAAGATGGGAAATATCGACAAAATCCTTAATTTATGTTGAAGATTAAAACTTAACATTGCAATTTTATTTATTCTCATAGTTCATGTAAGATGCAGTTCTCCGGGACTTATCCACAACAGTTCGAGTTTTTTCCTGAGGACTCTTCTAGTGACCTAACGGAGGACGCCGAAAATTTTGCTGGTAACCTGACGGAGGCGAAGAAAATTCTGGAAAGTTATTTGTTAGAAGTGATTCTCATAAAATAGGAAGTGTTAAACTTTATCAAATGGTATCGAACTTTAATCATTTTAATTAGGTCTAAAATTTAATTATTTAATTTCTCTTAAGATTCACATTTTTGTAAGATGCCTAAAAATTATATGTTTATATTTAATGTCTGATTTTCATTTTATTACCCTTTTCATATATTTCTTCCCTATATTTTCTAAACTAATTGTCCACGCGATAATCGCGATAATGGCGATTAATAGAGACAAATATGAAAAATGTAGCCAAATATTGACGAACCTTTTTTCGATATGATTCCGTCTTCTGTTTTGAAATATACAGAGATTGCTATATATCCGAACCATATAAACGATTCTGAAATTATATTTTAATCAAAAACGAATACGTAGATGATTTTGAGTATATCAAAGATAACTGAGCCTATTATAGTAAAACAATTGTCGATATCTGCTTTCCGAACTGCATTATTTTTTTACTGATTTTTGGTAATAAATTCTTTGGGACATGATACGAGATACTTTCCTATATTATCGTCTTTTAAGTTTCAAAATTCAAAAACCTGTCGTTAAATTTTCATTGATTTTATTAGTAGAAATTTAATTATATTTTCCCGGTACAAAATTTACAAATCGTTTCGCTGACTTGAAACGCAAAATGGTTGTTTACAAACCACTCCAAATTCTGATTGAGACGTTGAGGAGATAAAGTCCAGATTTTGACATAAATGGAATATTTTCAGATCTAATCTTTCAGTTTTAACACTTTTAATCTTATAAGAATAAAACAGATTTAAGGAGCCCTTGGTAAACAAAGGACAAAATGTATATTGTACGCTTTATTCGTAAAATATGTTACTAAGATATTTTCTATTGACTAGACATCGAGAACAGAACCGCAATAACTTTTCCGAGTACCAATTCACATTACTCAGATGCGGACGATTCACCTGTTTCAAAGGTATGTACCATTAACCTGCGAACTCGAAGTGAGCTTGACCCATATTTTAAACCTATTGATCGGGAACCTTTCAGGACGTACCCACAAAAGACTTATATCTACATTTATTTTATAATTTAAAATAGGTATAACCACCAAAATAGTAATTTAGAAAATACACGATAATATAATAGACCAGGGTCGATAATTTTTGAAACCAAAAAAAATAACAGTAAGATGAAACCCATTAGAAAAGGAGGGGAATATGATAAAAATGAAAGGAAAAATAAATTACGGGCGATCTGAGTTCGGGAAGTGGGAGGGGGTGAGTTTTTAAGGGTAAAAATGGTTTATCTCGATTTCCGGCAAAATTACAAGTCCCATGGAAAAAAGTTAAATGGCAAAGTTGTAGGTAATAAAAAGTTCAACAACTTTTGTACTTACAATTTTTACATAACCTCAAAATTTATGTGAAAAATTCAAATAACCAAGTATTTGGTTTTTTTTTCTTTAAAAAAAAATATTTTTCTATTAAATTCGGCGAAAACTTACCTTTTTATGTCCCAAATATACTGTAATTTATTTGATTTAAAATATTTATATTTTCACCTTATTTTGACTTTAATATCAAAAAAGCACCCTAATTTTTAATCGAAAGTTCTCGAGTCAAAATATTGGCTTTTTTTTAAAAGTCGGTGTACTTTTTGTTCCTTAAAATCTCTACTTTCTGATTGTTTAAAAAAAAATACATTACTATAGTAAATGTTCTCAGAAAATGCAACAAATCGAAAAAAAACTCGAATTCGAATTTTTTTTTTAATCATTATGTACAATTTTATCCAAAAAATTATGAGGTCATAAAAAAAATGAATCCTTTGATTTCCTATGTCTTGAACTACAGAATGTAGCTATTGCAGTCTATTCGATGAATAAAAGCTGATGTTAAAGTTTCAAATTTTTTGTATTTATTGTCAACTCTTTTCTTGCTAGACGCCACTAAACGATTCAAAGCTGCTTTTTTGATTTCATACACTATTTTTTTTTCACTTTTTACCGTTTTGAAGGCTTCGACCCTGGTCTATAAGTTAATGCTCGTCCCTTTTTTAACCTTTGACGTAAACAGAGTGATGTTATAAGTTTAACATGACGTGTATCTGTCTGCCGCATCACAGCACCTAAACGAATGAACCAATTCTTATATACTTCTTTATTTTAAAAGTATCATGATCGAGAGTATTCATAGCTATGATTCAAAATCTGTTCAGCCGTTAGCCGATCATCTTCTCTTTTGTAGTTGTTGAGGGGATGTGAAAAACTTCCACAGGTCTGGTTGATTCGAAGTTTATATCCTGTTACGTTAATAATGCTTCGTAGCCTAGTGGTCGTTAGCGCGACTGCTATGAGCGAGGCCCTGGGTTCGAATCCCAGGTCGAGCAAAGTGTTATTGGGTTTTTCCTATGAAATTCTCAGTAGCAGCTCGGAGTTTGGTTTCGTGCCCGATTAATGGCAATAGGCTCGCTCCCTATTACATGGGACCTAAAAACATACTCGGCGAATTGTGGGTGTACATTAGTACACCTCTGCTTAACCCTTCGGTGGTACAAGCGTGATGGTATGTGTGTTAATGTTTTGACCATCACGACTATATAGTGCCGGTGCCGTAAATACAGCGAACTTTGTTTTAATTCATTATTAATTTATGTTTTTGATCCTTTATCACGTGATATCGATAGCATTTTGCGTGACATTGGCTCCTTGAAACCAAATACGAAACGGTATTTCAGCGTGACGGTGAACACTGTCTATGGAATCTGTCACCGACGAACACCGTTGTTTTGGAACTGTACCATACTTATAATCAAGTACTGTAGTATTACTAAGTTTAGTATTAAAAAAAAACTTAACATTACTTTTACTTGTCTGACCTGGCCCCTTGGCCAAAATCCTGGCTTCGCCCGTTCAATAGCTTTAAATGACAAAAAAATAATTGTACACAGTAAATAAAATCATGCAATTACAAAGCGTCAAGGAAGGGAGGCCTGCAGCACGGGTATTTTGCTTACACCGCTCTGACGTCTACAAACCGCAAATTCCAATAACTCATATCATTTACCTATGAATAATAATAATACCTACCTTGATATTTCCCGTTTCTTGTTCTCAACCACCAGTCTGTCAGCGCAGTTCGCTCCGCACGTGCATCCTTATTTATTGTTGTTCATAAATAAAAATTCGTTTGTGATGTGAATACGAACTCTTAAAATGTCTGTGGAAACAGTGACAATGGACTCAACTCTCAGCGAAGATACAAACACTTCAACCGACTTAACTACATCTATGACGACTTTAACCGATGAAAGTGAATTACCAACTTCAAAAGAAGAGTTTTTTAATGTCACCGACTACGAGGATATTAACAATTCGACCGAAGCAACCGTGTTTTATAATGAATATCCTGAAACAATGTCAGTGTTTGAAGCGTTTATGATAACTGAAATTATAATGACAGCTTTAGAATTAACAATATCCATTCTTGCTGTTATCAAAATACCGCGATGGAGAAGAAACTACAGAAATCAAATGTTGATGCAGTTGAGCCTTGCACGATTCATTAAAAGAGTGATATTTCTTTTTAAATTTTTTGAGGAAAATAAAAAACCGTCGTCTTCCGACGTTAATACAATATTGAATATTTCGCAGATATACATCGACTTTGTTATAGTGATTTTAGTGTTTTTCTTCATAAAACATATGTATGATAGCTTAATTGTAGTGGTTGTAAAAATAAATCAGAAAAGTTTGAATAAAACTTCGTTATGCGCATGGTTGTTGCCTCTTGCAATCACGGCTATTTGGGCTGTTATAATTATTACTAAAGTTCTTGATCAATGGTCTGTTTACTTACTTATTTGCTGTTTATTCAGATGGCCGCTAATATTCATCGGAACGATGTTTTATATCACAATATTATATAAAGTGTTATCAGACAAAATAAGAAGATTTGCTAGAAGTTTAACGATTGTTACTTTTTTAATGTGCTTAGTGACAAACTTTTATTTATTCTCTAAAGACGTTATCGAACTTTGGTGTTTGAAGTACTCCTACTTGACCCTACTTACAAGTTATATATCAGGTTTTTTATTAAATTTTCTCATATTATGTTTTTATGTCGTTCTAATTATATTGAATTTCAACCACAATACGCATTCTAGTAGATCGCTTCCGGACTATAGTCTTGCCGAAGGAAATAAGCCAAGTTAAAATGTTTAATGTAAATGAAATGTAAAATGCATTTCAATTTAATCTTAATAAATAACTATAATAAATGCTAGTCAATAAAATATATCCATAAAATACTTTTGTGTAATATAATAAAATGCTTAAAGATATATTATGTTTTATTTACTTTTTCTTCGAAATTTATTTTCAACGTATACCTATGCACTAAGATAAAAATTAATGAATAATTATAATTAATACAAATATTTTAAAATGCCAATCAGTATCAAAATCGATAAAGATATTCACTAGCTAGCAACTGCTAGGGTTTACAACGTACGATAATTATCGTACATGTTCGACAATAATTGGATGTACGAAGTACGATATCACATGATTATCGTGCGATAATTTGAAAATTCAAAGAATTCCAAAAGTCGTTCGAGGGGGAAGACGGAATAAGGAAGCTAAAAAAGGTCATACCATAGCGCGGAAAGCAGAATAAGGCCTGTTGTTTCTGAATTTTTTTCATTGACAAGCTAAAAATACGATATTTGTGGTACTTCTGGTCCAAATACGATAACTCTACGTTGATTGGTACGATAGCTACCACGCTTCAAGTTGTGAACACTTTTTTTTACGTGGAGAAACGCGTCATGGGTAAACACCCGCCTGGGAGTACGAGTGGTTAAGTGAGACTCCTACTCACTAAAACTTAACGGTGCACCGTCCGCCGCCGTAATGGGGTGACACGAGACCTGCAGGTAGCACTCTACCGCGTCGCCCCGGCGGCAAGGCCCGGAAAGGCCGATCTCTGACGGAGACAGCCCGGTGCAACGGAACTGTCTCTCCGTCCGCCGAACCAGTGCAATGGGAAGACGAGACCCCCGACCCATCTCCCCTTGGTTCGGCTTGGCAGTGGAAGGAGGCGGATGAACCCACCCCGTCCCCCGGCCATCAGGCGTTGGGTTTTTTATAGAGGCTTTCTCCTCTGCCGTCGTTCAATTCTCGCCTCCTTGTAAATCCGGCTTTGATTTTTTAACAAGGTGCTCATCCTCAACCCTCTTGTAATTTTTTAAAGTGGTTTCCTTCCACTGTCCGTCCTTGATTTTTTTATAATTGTGGTTTTCTCCACCTTACTCTAGTAATTGTTTAACACGGGCCAATCGCCCGTGATATCGTACACGTTTACAATATACAAATAACAATAAAACAATTAATAATTGACACCCTGAACGTAGCTTTCTATCAATGAAACAAATTTTCGTACCGGATCGTTAATTTTACAGTTTACCTCCTACAATAATATTTACAAAATTTTCCTCCTCATATTAGTAGTTATAGTTTATCGCTCCTTGCTCATCAAAAACTTTAATAATATAACAAAATTAAATACTGTACTTTAAAAATAACATTAGTTATTCCCCTTTACAATTTATTACTATTTAACAGTTTTTAATTGTACAATGTTTTCCTTAAATTAAACCCGTTGTAAGGATTGTGTAGGTACCGCTAGAAAAATATCGCTTCACAGTTTCAACTTGACTGACTATCTTAATTTACGTTTTCGTTTAATTTCAGAATTTAAACTTATATTGAGAAATTTTAGTTTCTTTTGATATGTCAATGCAGTTATCTAGTAACTATGACCCTTTTTCATGTTGCTAGACAGCTCGATTGATGAGGAACTGTGATTCCGCCATACAGGAACATAAAAGGTTTAGAGATTTATTGCGGCAGTCCAGCTGGCGACTACACCCTATAGAAGATCACAGTCAAATAAACATGTGTAGACAACACTACGGTGAGTAGGGTTTCTGGAGCTCTTTGGGAAAGAGGAGTTCAAGGTCGGCAGTGTGCTAGCGACACCTATGGTGTTACAAACGTTTATTCTATGGGTTATGGAAGCAAATTACAATCAGGCGGGTCGTACAAATGTTTCCCACTTTAGTTGTATACACAAACTTCACAAACACTTACAAACTTTTTTTTATGATTTGTAAAATTACCTATAAAAAAAATTTTAATGGCATATTCGTAATCTGTGTCGTTCATATAGTATGCCTATCGGAAAATTTAGAAAAAAAAAATTACTATACAGACAGAACTACAGCTTTATTGATATATACTCATGGATATATTTAGAGGAACGGAACAAAAGGGGTAAATTAAAGTGAAAACAGATTTATTACCGAATTTAAACAAAATCTAAGGAATTTATTAGGTTATATTAGGTGCCATTCTTCAACTCATGCAGTTTTGAGGTCCCTTAAGTTGCGAGTGTTGGATTTCTTTGATTAATTTGTTTTCCCAGTTTATCCTAAACATTTGCTATCGGATTTAGGTCTGGCGAGCGTGTTGGCCAAACCAAAACTTGGATTCTCAAGGTACTCCAATACTACCACTGCTGCGTGAGGACGAGCATTATCGTACATTAAAAGAAAATTATCCTCCACGAATGGGGCAAAAGGCATCATAATCTGCTCTAAAATGTTTGTTACGTATCTTGATGTGTAGCTCCGTACATGCTCCAAAGCAAATACCACCTCATACCATTACTAAGCCTCCATCATGTGGCTCTCTTCCAACAATGTTACACCCAGTGTATCTTTCTCCGAGTCGTAACCATACTTCATACATCATCTGACTTAAGACAGAATCTGGACTCATCAGTAAAGAGTACTTTTCGACAAGCATCATCATTCCAATTTCGCTGTGAACAAGCAAAGATAGACCGAGCTACTCGATGACCTAAGATGAGCAAAGGGCCTTTGGCGGGTAAGTACGCCCCTGTACCAGCCGCCTTAAGTCTTTTTTTAATCGTTTTGGTGCTAACTGTCACTTATCGATCTTCCTGCATGCGACCTTTGTCCATTACGTATATACTCACTAGTCTGCCGATATCGTTTAACATTGTGATAAATCACAGACTTGGGCACTCATAATGCCACTTCATTGTAAGTGCAACCATTTTCAATTAAAGTTACAGCTTTAGACACCTGAGTAACTCTGATATCCGGCATTATTACTCAAACTTATCAAATGACGTTCCCTTCATCCAATAATAACAATTTTTAGCCAAAAAATCAGAAATAATAATAGATTAATAATTGGTTTCCGCGTTGCTTCGCGAGCTACAACCTATTATTAAATAATATACACAAACCTACAGAATGTCATATACATACACTAAGTATCAAAGAAATTAACAGATAGCAAAAAAAGCAAAATATGAAGTAGTAATTAAAATTCTATTCATTACCTTTTTTTCAAATTACATAGTACGGTATTTAAGGCCAGTATAAAATATGTAAACATTTTCTGTTATTCTACCTTTTTATTGCGTTCCTCTAAAGATATTCATGAGATATTACACTTTAAATCAAACCTTATAAAGTGATTTTGGTTGTAAGGTGATTATGGGGTTATTTGGTTCCTTGAAAGGCGAACTACCCACACTTAGTTTTCAGCAAAAAAAAGCCGGTGTTATCGGTACATATATTCAAAATACCATTTTCCTTGAATCATTTCACATCTTTACACAAATGTTAGACAAGCGGACTGCGTGACACTGTAGAAGAACCGAGTCGGCATGGTTTTTGTGTGTTGTTGTTACTTTGTTATGGTTGTTCCATACTTTACCAAAAGAAAAGATAGTGAACTGATAAAATAGGAATTTTGCAAAGAAAATGAAATAAATTATTAGGTACCTAATCAAATTTGATAATAAAAAAAGTGTGCGTCTCGGGACGCTCGACAGAAGTGATAACTTAATCTAATCAAAAAGATAACCAAACGAAAGAGAGAAAGGTAAGCTAAGTAGGCGAGGATTCGAACGTAGGACTCCAGCCATAGCAATGACGCTTACGACCATTGTAGATACCATATTTATATTACAAAAGCGGGCAGTTCGAGCAATTTACAATATGAGACATCGCGAATCACTAAAGAACAAGTTCCAGGAATTTAGTATTTTAACTTTGCCCTCCCAATACATCTTTGATAACTTAATGTATGTCCGTAAAAACTTAGACAAGCTGGATTTTGTCAAAGATCAGCACAATGTAAATACTAGAAATAAAGATAAATTAGTCGTACCGTGTTTTAGACTTAGTAAGACTAATAAAAGTTTTTTAGGTAATAGTGTTAGGTTCTATAACAAGATCCCGAACCACATTACTGATTTACCTGACAACAAGTTCAAGGACCATGTCAAGCGGGTTTTACTGTCAAAAGGTTATTTATTATAGGGTGGATCATTATGTGAATGATAGTGATGTCTGGAAGTAACTCCCTCTCTGCGCATCCACTAATATATTATTATTGTACCTGTTATATTTGTAACATTTGTACAGTTAACAAAAAAAAAAGATAAACCCGATCGAGTTTCTTACCGGTTCTTCTCGATGTCTGGGATATTTTCCGAACCGGCAGTAGTGTTTTGACATTCATAAGTGCCTTTTTAGGGCCTAAATTGAATAAAGATTATTTTGATTTTGATTTTGACCGCTAGGCTACGAGCGTGATGTTAGGATTGATTGAAACTATGCTACTATTAATGGCGCCGTAACGCGTTACTTTACAAAGCGGTTTACACTCCAATAAGAAATTATCATTTCACAAATGAATCAAAAGTATTTGGTTCTTCCGTATTCTTTTCTACGGATCACCATTCATTGTAACATAGAGGATTTTCCTCAATTTTTTACGATGCTTATCTTTTATTGCACTTTTATTATGACATTGTTACTTATTTCTAACAAGAATTACTCATTTTTACCGGCAAATGGTAAAGGAGTTCTTGGTATTATGGTTTCATTGTGATGATTAAAACTTTTGTTATCATCGCCTTCCTGGTGATGATTGCGATGAGTTTTTGTGCATGTTTAGAAAAAGTGAAATCTTCCGACAACATAAAAATATTCATATGTTTGTTATTATTTGATATTCAGACCACCTTAATCTACAATAAAATATACACTAGAAGCTACTCAATTGATAAGTTTTTGAGTAATTTTCGCTTGAATTTTTCCATAGAAGAATAAATTTAATTATTTTTCTCCAATAATATTTTCATATCGAAATTCTTCTAAGAATAAAAATGATTTGATGTATGATCGATCTTTCTTTAAAACAAAATTTCAAAGTTCCATGGCTGTGTGGTAGGTATCGCTACCACCATATACATAGTTTTAAACCAATCCATGATTTTTTTGTTTGTCGTGTTCTGAAATCAGCTGGTGCATATGCAGTAATATAGCTGTGTGGTAGGAATGTAGGAATCGTGACCACCATAGATATAGTTATAAACCAGGATCTGCTCTACCTACAATACTACATGCAAACATAATAATGCTATTGATATATTTCATATGTCCTATAAGAGGTTTATAGAAGAAATGTTGAAACACTTTGACTCAGTTGACTCATAGACTTGTTTTAAAATTTATCATTGTTTTAAAATTAATCATTATTTTCATTTTATCTTTATTTATTTTTCTTGTTCTCATGGAATCTATTTAAGTGTAGTCTAAAGATAATTTAATTCATATTAATTTTAATATATTACGAATTTTTATTTTGTTCCAATTTTTTTATCAACTTATAATAATATTTCGTATTGTTCCTGTTAGGTATTATTATTACTAATTTAATTTTACATATGCTTTGTGTTTATTAATATATTTTTATGTTTCAATGTACGGATAATTAATAGCTATGAGAAATGCTGTATACTCCTTTAAGTAACATAAGCATCAGGTATACTACTTATACATAATTATATTAATATTGTATAATGTGTAATGTTGTTGGAGTATCCAATAAAAAAAATAAACCCATCAATAATTTGTTTGGTTGGTCGTGTTCCGAATTCAGCAGGTGCATTTGCAGTAACAAGCGGGGTGACAGGGATCGCGACCACCATACACAGTTATAAACTCATCTATGATTTACTTTTGGTTTGTCGTGTTCCGAGATTAGTCTATATATGTCCAATAATACGCAGACGAAGTCGCGGGTATTAGATAGTGTTTAATAATCGTAGAAAAGACTCCCGTCCCTGATTAGAGCTTTATTGTTACATATTTGTAAGTCTGCCTATGCGGTAAAAAAATTATACCAAGTCATTTTGAATTACAGGTTACACTCCTAAAAAACTTTTAAAATGTTAAATATTATGCAAAGTTTTATAACTACTAATAAATAAAACACCATTCTAACAGTAATAAAATTTTAATTTAAGATCACAATAATGATTCATGTTTTTATTTAAATTTACTTTTAGATTATCACTACATTTTTAATACAGTACTGTTACAATGATAGAGTTACCTATAAATTGTAATGCGTTTGCTTCTTATAATGACCAAACATAACCCTTTTTTTGTTCTTCGAGTTAACTTAGTATGATGCCAATACTATGATGAACATACATATACAATATCTATTAAAAAGTTAATACTATTAGTAAATCTTAATTAATTATAATAACTCGGGATAAAATATGATAATAAACACTATACATTCCCAATAAAGATAAAAGATATATATATGTATATATTATAATATTTATTAAACATAAAATCCCCTTACCTATAGGTAATTAAAAAAACGAACAATCGAAGCTCGTGAAATTCCAACTTTATTTACACACGTATGTAAAAACTACGTTACAGTCACTAAAAATCCTTTCGTTCTATTATAAATTTGTATTGGGTGTTGGACGGAAAACGCCGTACTTTATCGCTTCGTGTTCGGCGTATTGCGCAACATTTTGCGCTTTTTCTAAGCGCAATTGCAAGCGCAGCGCTTGACGCGTTTCTCGTGATGCATCAAGGCATCTACGCTGCGGACCGAACGGGGCTGCATGTCTGAAAAAAGAAATCATAGTTACTGTCAAAGCAGCATTTCAATACATAGAAGTTAGCGAAGTAAGCATAGTTTTTGTCAAAAAGAAATAGGTTACTGCAGTACAGACCCAAATATACTTGTTTTTGTTCTGGTTTTTAATACTAGATGGCCTAGTCCACCCTAAAGAGTAGAACAGATTCAGTAGACAACCTGGTAGCTATTTTGATTAAAAAAATTGTGTCTACAATTAGGTTGACTGACCGACGTAATTCAATGCATTTAGATAAACCTTTAGAAAGGCCGATTTTGATTAAATATTTGTACTAAGGATAGGTTTGCTGTGGGTACTCTGCAGTTAACGCACGGGCGATTCTTCTTAATGTTATGAGATAACTAACAGACTTGCAGCATACAGCCATTTTTAAAAGCAATTTCAAACAGAACCGTAGGGTTAACTTGAAGCCAGTCTATATATATACTATCTATCTAACTATTATACCATACTAATTATAATAAAAAAGTAAAGTTTCTGGATATGTTGGTATCACGACCTACAGACCTAATTCTAAAAATTCCTTTACTAATAAGATGCAACATTACTCAAGAGTATTATTACTTATTGTTATTAAGTTCTAGATTGTAATTAACGTGTACTGCAACATAAGTCTAGCTATTGTTAGGGTTATGTCGGTGACTTTGCTTCATCTGCAGATCTCCTCATTTCTGATACGATCACGCAGAGAAACTCCGAGCATAGTCCTCCCTATTGCCTTTTGAGCGATCTTGAGTTTTCTTACGGGGCACATTGTTAGCGACAATGTCTCAGCACCATATGTCACCACTAGCAATACATACTGGTCAAAGACTTTCGTCTTGAGACACTGCAATATCTTGGACAAGAAGATGTTACGTAGCTTCCCAAACAATGCCCAGCCGAGTTGGATCCGACGATTGACCTCTTTATCGTAGTTCGATCTACCTAACTGAAGGAGGCACGTAGCGCGTAGAACGGTTGGCCGATGGGGCCGTAGAGTTCTCGTGTGGCGTCCACGTACCGGAAGACGTTGATGTGTGCAGACCCGCCACAAGGTGGACCAACATCCTGGTAAAGGTTGCGGGAAGCCGCTGTATATGGGCAGCACAGAACCGGTTGTTGTGGCGATTTTTGGGGGAGGCCTGTACCTTTCGGCTGGCATGATGATTATGAAGGCGTATAAATTCGCGGGCGGTTACTAGTTTCAAGCGCGCGCGCGCACGTTTTTATTACCCGCGCCGAAGCCTACCTATGTATGGGCTAAGAATTGCGCGTCCCGAGCTAAAAGTACTCTTCGTAACACTAAATCAATCGAACATGCTTTTTTAAACATGAATTACATCAATTTGTAAATTGCATCCGTGCGAAGCTGGGGCGGGTCGCTAGTGCTTCATATAATGTAACTAGGTAGTGTAAACATATCCATCCATCCATTTTACATGAATCGAATTATGGTTATCAACATTGTTAGCGAACATTGTAGCAAAGCCTCAACGTAATTGGTATCCAATATTCAAATTCCGAATCCAATATTAGATACTGATTACAACAGGATCGATCACTTAATTCACGAGTATTTTAAATACCTACAAGATAAATGCGTGCTAAACACATAACTACATAAACCTATTAATTTATTGTAAATACTAGGAGTTTCAGAATAGTGTTCGAATCACATCGAAATACAGAATTCGAAAGTCGAGTCGAGTAAATGCATTGAGTTATATGAGATTGATAAACTCCAACATGAAAGTTGGTAGGTCTAAGTGTTTTTTCAGAGTAGATATTTAAACTATTTCTGAACTGTAGTCAGCCAGTGGTGGCACTGTAGTCGTGTTGTTGAATAGGTACTGAAAATAGCAGAACATCGTCTGCGAGGTCAATTAGTTACAATATAAAAATTAACATTAATAGCTTAATTAATATAGCCTATGGTATACAGGAAGAACATAAATTCTTCTATGTATTTTTTCTCGTATAATTAGAAAGGTAGAGATACAGAGTAATGTTTTTGGAGATTTCTCTCCACTTGGGGCAGTCCGACTTCTGGAATACTTCTATCTTACAGAAAATCGCAGCCAAATAATCTTGTGTTGTACTCATGTGGTGAGTAGGGTTTAAGAGCTCCTCGAGGAAGGGAGGTTCAAGATCGGCAAAGCGCTAGTGATACCCATGCATATTACAAGCGTCCATAGATTATGGTATCCGCTTACCATCAGGTGGGCCGTACGCTTGTTTACCACCTTATTTGTACAAAAAAATATTTCCAGGGAATACCACCAACTACCATCCAAACTTTACTTCATTAGAATACCAATAGAATAGAATTAGGTTATGCAAACTAAAACCAATACGAGAGGCATAGCATGCGATTCAGACGACCAAATTAACAGCATATTTATATAAGAGACAAGTGTACCAAAAAGTTTTAGTCTCATGTTCAGTTTAGTTGTGTCTAATAGTATTTAAGTGAGTCTTAAATTTGACTTAATGTTTTGATCTAAGCCTCCCTTAATCTAAAAGCTTCCAAAAATTTGCAGTTTATCTAAATATATTTTTTCAAGAATAATTTGTTAACACAAACTACAGATGTTTCATATTTTCATAAAAACTTATGTCAAAAACAATGATGGTTTTGATAAGGTTTCGAGTCAAGATAATTATTCGATTATATGGTATACACAAAGTAGTATTCTTATGTAATTGTAAATATGTTATGTAATTATCTACTAGAAAATACTTACAGTGAGGCCTCTCATCCATATCTTGAGCATCTTGAGGCAATAGAAGTGTACGGGGTGCGCGAGGTGGTTGAGGTACTGCTTCCATCATGGGTACGCGGACTTCAGTCTGACGACGCTGTTCCTCAGCCTGTCGGTGATGCTCATCAACCTGGGCCTGGGCTTCAGCCTCTGCCTCCGCTTCAGCCGCCGCTGCTAAGGTGTTAACAATGGTCTTCACCTGAAACCCAAAACCAAGATTTACCATAAATATAACAAGGTGTATTCCGGCAGCTTCACTTGGGATCCAGTCCAACTACACTGACTGATAACGGAAGTCGTTAGTATTTAATATATTTTGTACAAAACCAACACATGTTTCTAACTCAGGCTACTTTGTCAATTAACATCAGGTGATTTAGTGATCACCCGCTAAACCTAATCAAGCATGAAAAAAATGTGATTGTACTTAAAAACGAAGAAACTCCTACAAAAGATGATGATGATAATGCACCATTACAATTGTTTTTAAAGAATAGATACAGCTATAATATTTAAGAAACACCCATTATGTAAACGAGATTGAAATTAAAACAGCAGATCATACAATTATTTATAAAACATTACTCGAAACTTCTTCAATTACCGACCTCCTGCATGTCATTATCAATTTGCTGTTCACGGTTTTGCATCGGATCTTGGCGTTGCATGGCTTCCTGGCGTTGCATAGCATCTTGACGTTGAATAACGTCCTGTGTTGTGCGGTGGATGGCCTGTAGATCGTCAGCTGTGAGGCCCCAGGGCAGGTTCATTTGTACAGGAGTACCTTCCATATTCTGTACCTAACATAACACAAAAACATAATGTAACTCACTTGTTTATATTATGTTCTAAAACTTATTTTTGAACTGATACTTCTTTAAGCGCATTCTGAAAAAAATATTGGAGAATTTTTACGACACGCGCTTACATTTTTATAAAAAAACACGGTCAATTATTACACTTTTGAAGTAACCACAAACTTGAAAGTCATTAAAAAATTGTAAATATATATTTGTGTAACAATTATTTTCGATTAGATTTTCACATTATAATTCTGAAGTAATGTTAAATAAATAAACATAAAGTTATTCAAAAATTTTAACTCCATAAACATCCAACTCCTATGAATTGTAAATCAAACATATCGTATCAAAGCTCCGAATTCTTGTTTAACCGGAATACGTCCCAATCGTAACACGAGATTTGCTTATCCCCACGATCAAGCTGTTTAAATATAGGATTGGTTGACAAACTAGCTTTTGCTAAAGGCATTCTCTGCTTTTTAAGGTAATTTTAAAACTATTACGTACATTTTAATTTCCAACTTAGCGCCTATATGAACAACTTAATAATAACTATGATATGCTTATTTGAAATCTCGGAATATTAACTCATAAGTACCCTGGTGAAATACAATGAGTACTTTAAAAATAAAATAATAAATACGTAAACATTATTCTTAAATTCGTCGTTATACATGCTTCATATCCTAGATTATAAAGTTAAAAAGATAATTAGTTATTCTACTTAATAATTATAAAGTTTTAGAAAAAAAATTACTTCTGGTTGATCCAAATCTTGAGTAGGCGCGGTCTGTGGGATGAACTGGTGAAGAAGAGCGGGTTGCTGAAATATAAAGTACAAAAATATTGACAATCATTTCACTGAAAATTATAAAAAAAATTAAAATTAATTCATATTAACAATTACCAACATTATTTCGATGTTAAAGCAATAATCTATACCATTAATAAAATTGAAGTGTCTATTTGTAATGTCAAAATAACAGTTTTTTTACTAAATGCATATGAAAGTATATACGATACCTATAACAAAAAGTCCATTTTTAAAATTTTTGTCTGTCTGTTTGTTCCTGGTAATCTCCGAAACGGTTAGACCGATTTTGACTGGACTTTCACTGATAGATAGCTGATGAATTGATGATAGAAGGAGTAACTTAGGATACTTTTATTTTAGAAAAAGAATTAGGGTTCCGGACAAATAAAAAAAAATTTGTCATCGTGAATCAATTCGGGCACTTAAATGGCTTATGCTGAGTAAGCCATAAGAGATACAAATTAATGTACCACATAATCATAGCCATTAAAAAGACCTATATAAAATTCCGGGAGAGTATAGATCTATCTTCTAAGGAACACCCACAATAAGCATTTCTGTCTTTAAAACAGCCGGGAGCGGGGGGCAATATTCACGCGGGCATTCTGTAGTCCACGTGAGCGTAGCCGCGTGCAAAGCTGGTTAATAATATATACTGATGTATGATTTGCTAGATATGTGATATTTCATATTTTTGTTTAATGTATTTTTATTAAATAATTTTACACGTATTTTGCATCTGTTTCTACGTAGAATCCATTACCAGTTATTCACATATTTAAATGTATGTAATTAAATAGTTAGATTTAATCAATCATGCAATTCTTCATACAAGACAATACTTGAAGCATTTTAACTGATATGTTAACCAAAAGTTACAAATTATTATTTCTGAACCATGGCACTGGCACGCTATCACGTTGCTATGCCTCACCAACAACAACAACTTGTTCTTTGACCTGTTCCTACTAGGTCAGTTGGTCTTAATCACAGATCTCTAGTCTTAAATAAGGAAGTTAAATAAATTAAATTATATCATTAAAAGTTAAAACTGTATAATAATATACATTATTTAAATTCATAAACCTACATATAATTAAATTATTTTTAAAATTTAATATGCGAAATACTAAGATAATGATAAAAATATATGGGTATTATTATTTTAGTATAGTATAGTTTACTTTAAAACTAAAAAAGCCACCTGACCTAAAATAAAAATTATTTTAAACATTATAATATTCACGAAAATCTAAGATATAAATGTAAAAGATTGTTACTTTACAATATTTACTGTTGCATTCGACCCTGAATATGTAATTTTTCTGAAGCATTAAATTCTTTTACATAATATTTTATTTAATATTATGATGTTAATAAATATTGGTACGTTACATTAGGACATGATTTACTGTTATCTTCCTACATACACGAGATGTAAATTAACAACTAACGGAATGTTTTTTAAGTCCTCAAAGTTTTTTGACACCAAACCCGTACTTGTTTGGTACAATGTACATATGCATGTACCTACATAATATTGATGTGTTATATGTACCAAGTACGTCTTATAATAATATTCACGTTGGTTGATATACGGTGCACATTGAAATATTTATACGTATGTTTAAAAATACGGTATGAAAGATTTTTAAACCTACCTATCAAAAGTAAAATTGTTGAGCAAATTAAACTAGATAATTTGAAGCTTTCCACATAAAACCAAATAAAACAACCGTTCCCTTTCATTAATATCCAACAAATTAAACCAAATAATTCCAAAGTTAAAGTCGATTTCGTTTTGAAATAACGATTAATATTAGTAGGTACTCTCCGAATGAAAAGTAAAGTAATCATGGAACTTGCTTCGTTGTGATCATGTCCTTGAGGGGGCGGCGGGGGTGGCGCGAAGGGGCCCATGTTTGCGTCGGGTGGTGGAGGCATGTTGTGAGACGCGGGGATCGCAATCACGCGTTGCACGTGGATGCGCATTTCACGTGGACCTCCCATCTGCTCCTCCGATGACTCCCATGGCATCTAAGACAATTAAATATAGTTTCAGAATACTTAACAGAATACTTGACCAGGCAGTCACGTTTGAACAATGATTAAAGTGAAATAAAACTTTTATTGCAGAATAACTTTTGCTATATCTATAAATGGACCCATTATATAGTATTAGGTCCTTACATAATATGTATAATGAACGATGTCAAAGAAAAATCAAATGTTGCGAAAATAAATTAATCACTAAATTCGAAACACAAATTCTCAAGCCTAAATTTTAAATAAATTTGAATATGGAATTCCTTATAATATAATATTATATATTAGGTAAGAACTTCTACACATGTAATATGTATGTTGTATTTTACAACACTTTTTTTATCGTTATAGGTTTAGTAGCGTTTTGGCCACAATCTCACCTGATCTTAAATGGCGATGTGTAAGGTATGGTTTTAATATGGCAAGGTAATTAACAGTGTAGGTTGTAATAAATAAATGTTGCTATGCAACCCTTTGTATCTACAATTAAAACAAAATTCTGTGTTTAATTATTTCATTTGGAAATGTTCATAGTGAGAACCATTTTAATCAACTCTCACGTGGTAATATTGTATGAAAATGGTCTCTTAGCTGTCTCCTCTTCTTTAAAATCGATGTCATGAATCATGATTCATTAGAACATTTCTCTCTATCTATAGTTTCAGAATTGCCTGTTTAGACCGTTCCCAGTGTCATTTTTTATTTATACAGGATAAATAAAAAAATATGCAGTGCAATCTTTATAAAAAATATGGTAACATAAAAAGAGTTCGTCGGCTTTGTTTTGCGAGAGGCACCGCGGCACCGGTAGGATGAACGTGTGTCCTCGGATATCAGCGGTCATTGCTTCCTGATCATCAGTGTTTATCTCACCGACATAGCAGCTACGATGCGGTTTGATGATCCGTGTGTTTGCGCAACTAGCTCGCTCAATTATATTATTCTTTGTTCTAATATTAAATGTCGATATCGTAATCAATCGCTATTGATTTCTGTGCATACTCAATCATTTATTCCATGGTAATAATCAGTCATAGTATTCTATTCCATAGATACTTATAGGATTGTTTTAGAGAATGCCTACACGTACATCGAGTGATAGTAATATTTCTATGTTCGAAACCCAGTGAAGCTGTCAAAGCCTCTATTGGCTCCAGGGCCCTTAAGACCAACATTGTAATAAGTTAAAAAAAAAGATTGGTTTAAAGTGTTTCCTACACCATAGAAATCATAATATTATGTTATTTTATTTTAGTAGCGTCACAACAAACTTCATAAATATTCAAATGTAAATAAAACCGAGACGTTTTAATATCACACGAAATAAGGCGTGAACTCTGAACCGGTATCTCAACCAACATACTGGCAACTTATAAAATATATAAAAACACTAACAAAAACCCATACAAGTAGACAGTGAAGTCTATTGAATTTTGAATTTGGTAACGAGTATTAATATTCTAAAGATGATTCCGCGTTTGATGAGCTATGAAACAAAAACAAGGAAGAAGGTACGTGCATCGCATTGTCCACGTGCCCTTGAGCAAAAATATAGTTTTGTGCGCATCACATGGAATACAAGTTCAATGTAACATTATAATCGACACAGAATTAGTGAGATACCGACATATATCGCTTTTCCATCCACATAATTAACCTAGAACGCTAGAATTAACGTGGCTTTCAGTTATAAATATGGTTAATATCAGTTACTCGGGATTTATGGGAACTGTTAGCACATCAGCGCTGCTTTCGACTACGGCGACTTATTCTAGCATTCAAAATTGAGCTACGTAATCTAATGTTTAGTTCTGTAAGTACCATATAAGTGCAGCGTACTGGCACTCATTATGTGTACATGTCAGAATACCATTCAATTACTTCTCATTGTTCAGTCAGACGCGACCGAACATCAGTTTCGGATAAACTACTGAATTTGAGCGATAGTCTCGCGACAAGGCATGTCAACGGACGGCCGAACGGCCACAACAAACATATTACAGCAACAGTAAAAATTGTAAATAAATAAACTGTAATAATATTTAACATTTTAAGTGACGGTCATACTCAGAACTTAATATAATTGGTTACTGTAACAAGTTTAAACATTTAACATTATAGGTATGCCTAATTAACACACTGCATTCCTAACCCTCACAATAATGATTGCTGGCGGTCTATTAAACAGTTCTCGTTTTGAGTCCAGTTTTCTTTTTTGTGCATTATGTAATATACTTAATAACAAGAGGGCAATGTATTTTTTTTTCTAGAATACTTTATAATTATGTTACCTTAAAACATTTGCAATCAAAATATGTAGATCGCTTCCTTGGTAATGTAGGTTTTTTAAAATATAACTTAAGATAATGTTAATGACACTAATTATTTGATTGACACTAATCTTTCAGATTGTTTATTTCTAAGTCTAAAAGTTTCTTATCCGGAGGCGAGTTAAATGTTCTGAGAAATTTTAAATGATATTTCATTTTTCCCAATAGATTTATAATAAGCACACAAGCTTACATATCTTGGGTTGCCAACCAAAGTACATGGATTTGTGGGATATAAAAGAAAGCGGGTCCCAGTAGAAGTATAGAAAGGCGTGAAATACCTACAATTAGAAATCAGATTTACCTTTCACATATTAAATGGGCTCGTATAGTATGTTTTAATTTGACATACAACATTTTACACGCTTCTATATTATGCTAAATTCCCTTTGGACTCAATATCAGTAGCGGCAAACGCGAGACGTGCGATCTTCACTCGAATAAAACAAAACGTGCGTTTCATCTACATCTGCCAAAAGTTTAACCGTATCATTAAACGGAACAATTGGCGTCCCGCACCCATCTTTCGCGGTACACATCCTGTCCAGTCTCTTGCTGGACGGTTGGCAATCCTACTAATATCACAGAGTCCTCGACATCACTGCCGACAAACATTAAAATGCAGTGTACAACCATTTGAAACAACATGTAATTTGTATAATACTTCCGTTCATTTCAAAGTTATTTCCGCACTCATTACTGCTTCCAAAACCTGTTTTCGTAATATGTTTCTGTGACATTACTAATAAAAACAAATAAATTCACACTTAATATATTTCTAACGTGTTCCAAATATGATTTCTTCCGAATAGGAATAGATTTTTTTTAAATACACCTTTTGCCTTTTTATTATTTACAGCTAAACTAGTTAACCAGTCTTTTGGTTCATATGTAGAACTAAAACTGTTATATATACTAATTTAAACTAATATTATAAAGCTTGTTTGTTTGGTTAAACGCGCTAATCTCAGGAACTACTGTTTCAAATAGAAAAATTATTTTAGTGCTGTATAGCCCATTTATCGAGGAAAGCTATAGGCTATATAACATCAGGCTACGACTAATAGGAGCAGAGTATCAATGAAAAATCTTGCAAAAACGAGGAAAATTTATTCTTTTTGAGAGCTTTCATTGCATGTGCTGCTACGTAAATGGTTAAAATAAACACAAGAACCATGTGTGACGGAATTTTTTCTCTTAAAAAGTTCTAAAATGTTCGCGATAACATATGTCTATCTTTTAATTTTGACTCAATATAACTTATTTTATGATAATAATTATTTTTCTAAAATAATGAATTATTTGCGAAGGTGTTTTTATAAACATGGTATTAATCCTTATCGGAGTAAATAATACGTTATTCATCTAAAGTACCTACCTATTTAATTTTGAACAAAATGCATTATTGTTGTCCGCGACCCACTCTCTCTAACCCTTTCTATTTCTTTCTTATGTGACGTGACGCAGACGAAGTTGCGTGGATCAGCTACAGCGTATAATACTAATTATAATGTTTAAGAAATTGTTCTTTTGTTTGAACACGATAATAATATCTGAAACCACTAGACTAATTTCAAAAATTCTTTCTGGTTTTTCCAGCCTTTTTTGAGGAAGGTTATAATTTCACGCCACGATCTTTAAGGAGCGGAGTTGTAGCGATAGCGTAATCAAACCGTGAGGCACGGTTGGTAGTATAATAAATTTGAAAACAACAAATTAACCGCATTTATTTAAAAACATAAAAATACTTCGAAGTGATCAGTAAAGCAAGGCTGAAGAAGGCCGCTTGCTATATACACTCTAAATTCCCGGGGTCTATTAATTCCGGAGATAGCCTCCAAAGTTTATTAGTTCCGGTCACACTTTCAATTTTTCATTACGTATTTATAAATATAATTAAGTACCGTAATTACTTAATTATTTGATGTACATTAGATAACACGAATCAGTATAGTACGTTTACTAATAACACATAAATACCAAGACAAGGCCTATTAATTTCTGAGATTTCTATCTTCTATAAGTTTATATAAAATTATTGAAGTTTGCCGTTGTACGCGCATCACGCAAAAACTACTGCATAGATTTTGGTAATTTTTTGTTTGTTTTACTTCTTAGATACTTGGCCCTTGGAAAAATTATCACGTTATCTTCATTTAATCAAAAACTAATATAGTTTTAAGAAACTACGTTCACCTGTCATCCTCGCGGGCGGAGCAGCGGGCAAAATTAATATAATAAAATTTTGTAGAAAAAAAACACTTTTATTTCTGTAGGTATGAAAAGGATTCAATTATTCCAAGTATTGACAATATCACAGTTCTCTCTAATTTGCACTCATAGTATAAAATTCCTTTCCATTCCATTCCTTATTCTAACTGTAATTGTTAACATTTATGTAAAACAAAACAGATGTATTATTTATTTACAACATATAATGTTGGCTATTCAAAATGATGACTAATATTTATTGCAAATATAATATTTATTATAATATAATATAATATTTATATATAATATTTATTTATTTAACTTAACTTTAAGTGTTCATTTCAGCTCATGTTCATTTGTAAACAACCGTAGTGCACAGTTACATTGCGGAGAAATCAGGTATAGCAGCGAAAGAACCAACTTTCCACAATTACTTGCACTGACCTATCGTTAGGTGTTTTCTAGCGCTTGGTTATTTAGCCACCACATTCAAGATGAAAATACCTATATCTGTTCGTTTGTCTCCAAGCACCTAACAATATTTTCCAATATCAACACATCTTTTGAAGACTAACGTGTTAATATACTTGTTATTATTTAACGTACAGTGTGATTGTGGTGTAAAACCTTAGTCTACAAAAAATATAAAAGATTTCAGAAAATCTTACGGATATAATATTTTGATTTACATTTTGTTTAGTGCATTAATTAAAAATATGATATCAACTTTAAAATTGTTATTATTTTCAGTTTAGATACATTTCTAGCAAACCTACCTCACAGTTTAATAGCTGTTATAGTATAGAAAGAAAACAAGTAAATTCATTTATGTATTAATATAACACAGATCCCAAACTAGGCCGAACTTATACAAGCTGTTTAAACGTTGATGTGCTTAAACTCTCAGCTCCCTTGGATGGCGAATTCGCCAATTTCACGTACATTTCTGTTATGTAAGGGGGCCAAAGTGTTAAAGAAACTTTTTATGTTGGATTTTTAAAGATAAAAATGTAATATTATGGCATATTACGAATTAGGTGATTACGGAAACATTACCTCGTCCTTAAACGAGATAAACTGGGACGATTCTTTATTTAAAATTCCTATTGAGGAGACCATAAATAAATTTTATAATTGTTTGCAATCCCTAATAGATAAGTTTATATCCCACAAATCAATAACTACTTCTACTTTCCCCTCATGGTACAATGCTTCTTTGAATTAAGTTCTCAAAGAAAAGTTTAAATTCCTCCAAAAATTTCGTACATATTGTGATACAACTGATCATGATACATTTTCGTTACTAAGGCACAGAGCAAAAACTTTAGAAGCAGAATGCTACGCTTCTTACCTTAAGAAATGTGAGGATTCTATAGTAAATAACCCGAAAATGTTTTGGTCATTTGTTAAGTCAACTAAAAATGGTTCTAATGCTCTGCCCTCTTCTCTCATATGAAGGACAGACTGCAGATTCTGGTGAAGATATATGTCATTTGTTTGCAACATACTTTCAGTCTACCTTTCTTTCCTTATCTTCTACTCCGAATACTCAATCGGCCTATGAGCAGTCTTATAATTATATTAATATTATTAGTGATATAGAAATTACTCCTGAAATGGTACATAAATTACTTAATGCAATTGATCTAACAAAAGGAGCCGAACCGGATCATAATCCTCCATTATTTATTATCAAATGTTCGGATTCTTTAATAAAACCTTTGACAATATTATATTCACGTTCCTTATAGGAAGGTATAGTCCCAAAAACTGGAAGTCTGCTTTTATTACTCCTGTACATAAAAATGGAATTATAAATAACATAAAGAACTATAGACCGATCTCAAAGTTATATATTTTTGCTAAAATATTTGAAAGAATTGTCTATACCAAAGTATATAATAGTATTTACGTCTCCTTTATTCTTGAACAGCATGGTTTCCTCAAAAATCGCTCAACGACTACTAACTTATTAACATTTACTGATTATATAACTTCAGGCATGGATGCAGGGGGTCAAGTTGATGCAGTTTTACTGACTGAAATGTTTTGACCGTATCGACCATACTTTACTTTTATAAAAGATTTACAACGATGAAATTCACGGGAATTTGAATAGATGGCTTAGTTCATATATTAAGAATCGATCACAGGCAGTTGTATTCACGTTGTACTTCACAGTTTGACATAAAATCTTCCTTCAGACATTGTAAATTTGTGTTCTATACCGATGATATGAAATCTTAAAAAAATTAATAGTGTTAAAGATTACTGCAATATTAATAAATTAGATATTAACGTTGCAAAATGTGACGCGATATCATTCACACGTAAAGCTAAAGCGAAAGATTTTATCTATAAGCTTAAAGGGCATGTGATTGAAAAGGTAGATGAGATCCGAGACTTAGGTGTTATCCATGATTCCAAGCTTACGTACGAGAAATATATAGATAACATAGCCAATAAGGCCAATAAATCAATGGGATTTGTCATCTAGTCAAGCTCCCAATTTTTCAGCGTTAAATTAACCAAAATTCTCTGTTACTTGAGTATTGTTCGCAAATTTGGAATCCTCAATATAAAGTATATATAAATAGGTTAGAATCTATTCTGCATAGATTCATGAAACTTTTGTAGTACATATGTAAAGTATGACAGCTATGAAAAGATATGTAGAAGACATCACATGGTACCTTTACGCGAAAGACGCAGAATAGCTGACAAACTCACTTTACTCGAGATAGCGCAATGCCAAATTGAATCTCCTTGTTTTCTTTCTAAACTAAACCTTAAACTACCAACTAGTTTATCTTTACGTTACCCATAGTTCCACGAATTATAGGCAAAATTCATTTTTTGTGAGTTCAGCCAACTTAGTTAACAATCTCGACGAGTTACCTGAGCTCGACTTATTTAATTCACCGACAAATATCATACGAGCAGAAATGTCTAAAAACTGGTTCGACATGGCTTCCTGACTGTCCCGTTTTTTGTTTTTTTTTTTTTGTTTCCGCTTTCTTGTTTTTCTTTCATTACTTGATAATTATTATATACCTAGTATAAATTAACATAAAGCAGACGAGTATTAAATTAGTCTCAATATGTGAAAACAGCTAAATGATGTAGAATTTATAAATATTTCGTATTCATTTAGAATTTAAGCACTGTATGTTTTCTGAATAAAATAAAATAAATTAAATAAATAAATATAAAAAAAAACCGTGAATTAATTAAAAAAATAATAGATATCAAGGGTACCTTGTAAAGCCGACACTAACTGTAGTATAATGTAATATGGTACAAGGTTCATGAATGTCGGCAAGCACAGGTGCATTAAATTAATCAAATAATTACAACACAGTCGGATGCGGGCTTCTGACAGTTCTGCATATACCTTACTATAGGGCTGCCGAACGCCCGCGCCCGCACCCGCGCGGCGCCCGTCTCCTACATCTCAATATTTATTATCAAGTTCAAGAGCGGCTCACTCTTGACAGCAAACAAAAAACATAGATAGGTAGGTACTCAAATTGGGTACGAATGATATCGATCTCTCGCTTATATAAAATAGTGTGGTGGACGCGCGCGGTTCAAACATTCGACACACATCGCATCATGCACGCGTATCTTGCGGTCGTACTCGCGCTCGTGACGGCCGCGCCAGCCGTCCCCGTACCGCGAAACGAAATAGACACCACAAGCTACAATAACGGACCTAGACAGTTTGATTATGTGCTCGGTGATGATTATCTGTCTTCACAAAAGAACAGAGCAAAACTAGTGACCAGGCTTCAACCTAACGACGTGGTAGCAGATGACAATGTAATATTGGAATCAAACGTTGTAAGGATAGTGAAGCCCGCCAAGAGGGACGTGGATAGCGGGGATGAACTCGTGCGACAGAGGCGTGGATATAATTTGGAAAACGTGAGGGTACCCGCTAGGTATCCATATCTGGCTGTGCCGAACTATAACCGCTTCCGACGCTGGGGCTAGTGGCCGCGAGTGCCGCGAGACATCGTACGCCAAGCCGCATCGCGTTTCTTATCAAATGTCAAGGCTGCAGTGCCGACTGCCGCCTATAGAAGAAGGCGCGTCGGTCGTCGTGCGTCTACCGCATATACCACGCATCTCCGCGCCTCGCTTATACACTAGATTTAATTGTTGTGTTAATTATAAGCAGTGGCTGTGATCGAACGCTCAATTTACGCCGTTACTCGAACGGGTTAACGCAATGATTCAGAGACTATATACCTAGCAGATTAATATTTATAAAATAATATTCTGTAATTAAGAAAAATATGTATTAAGATTAAAATCCTCTATATAGTGTAAGTTATGAATAATAAAACTGTATACAATAAAAAACATATTTTTGTTACTGAATTACTGGTAATTCAAGTTTAGATTGTTAGCGAATGTAGAAAATACAATACATATATATAACAATACAATATATTTAAAAATTTACAATACATTTAATTTTACGGTTTTATTTAAATATTGCAAAATATATAACAAAAACATTCTACAACATTGTCAAGTAAGGTTTTATTAATGAATTTGACAAAGATCTTGAATTGAATTCGATGGCTACTTAACTAAATATTACGGTATTTTTAACTGAATATCTAAAACATTATATACAGGTACGAAGACTTGCACTAAAAGAATCTTACTGTATTTTTTACAACAATTAAGGACGCAAACATGCATACTGCTTGCCTGATGGTAAGCGGCTACCGTAACCTATGGACATTTGTAACACCACAGTTACAACCAGGTTGGTTGCGATCTTCTGAACAGTGATGACATTCCACCAGTCGGACTGCCCCAAATATAAAGAAACAACAACAATCAGTGGTAACAATCCCACTTCAGTAGGGTCGGTATTATTAACTATTTCTCATCTCAGTATTCAAACCTTTTATATGCATAAATCATTCCTCACACGATCCCTCCATTCCTCTACTTCTATATCCATCCACCTTCATATACAACATTTTTCTAGTTATATAACTGTCATCCCTCCTCATGACATACCCGTACCACGCTAACCTATAACCTCAACTTCTCTTTGACTGTAACTATGGAATATAATATATGCATTATGCATGTTTAAAATGCAGTTGACACAACTAATGTCAAGGGATCAGCTGCATGCATGCGCAATGTGCCACTATGCTCATACTGTACAATCAATATATTATATAAAACCGAAATATGTTATTCATATTTAAACAGTTTTTTATATTAATATTTTTTTATTGGAGTGAAAACAATCTTCATGTAGCAAGAACTATCATCTGTCTACTTTATACGAATACATATATACAATTCATAAAATTTAAGTGTTTGTTTGCAATGACAAAATAACAGCTTTTTATACTAAATGCATATGAAAGAATATACCGTACTTATAACAAAAAACCAAATATTTTTTTGTCTTTCTGTCTGTTCCGGGTAATCGCCGATACGGTTTAACCGATATTAACGGGACTTTCACTGACAGATAGCTGATGTCATAATGACTTACTTAGGTTACTTTTATTTTACAAACAGAATTAGGGTTCCGCACAAAAAATAAAAAGTATCTTTATATTTAAAATAACCGGCGGGCGACCTCCATGGGTGGAAGTGTAGTCTGAAGTCCACGCGAGCGGAGCTGCGGCCACAGCTAGTATTTCATATATTAGAACGTAAAGAACGTTGGATCTTTAACTAACATTGTAAGTTCAAAAACATTTATGTTCAAACAAACGATGTTTTTAAAATACAATACACTAACTATGTAAAGCACTTCCCATATAAGTATTAATTATTCATATATGTGAATATTTGTAATTGTATACCTTTAAACGAGGTCAGAAATATTTTAAAGATCGTTAAATGTTAAATTATGGCTATTATTTTTAACTACACACAAGACATTCAATAATCCCGCCTCGAAATAGAGAAGTACCGTCTCTAAATTTTAAGTTATCAATAAAACAGACAATGATATACCTAAATAATGCCAACAATAGGTCTAATTGTTGAAACATATTTAAAAACACACTTTATATAGGTTGGTTAAAAAAGAAGATTTGGAAATTATGTGGAAAATAACATCCTACATCACATAATGAAACTACAACATATAAATAATGATAATATAACTTCAAACGATATATATCCAACAAATATCAGAATATCAATCGTTTTAAAAAATGACATAACGAATACAATTTTTTGTAAAAGAGCTAGAGCACAGACAAATTTCTGTCGACTTGAGGCAGTTGGGCTCCACACCCTACAGAAGACCGCAGCCAAATAACCTTGTGTTGTGTTTCTGCCGCGCGTAGAGTTTCCAGAGGTCCTTGGTTTCCTACGGTATTACAAGAGTCCATTGGCTACTGTAGTTGCCATAAAGAGGGCAGTATGCTTGTTTGCCACCTTCGTAGTATATAAAAAAAACTTATATATTTTATAGACATTTATGGTAATTTTAACATAAATATACTAATATAGTATCTATTAAATGAATAGCAATAGGTCGGTAGTAGATATTTTCACGCTTGCAACGTAAAGTTAGGAAACAAATGAAATTATAAAGTATATTCGTACTACATAAATAGAGCAGTGTTTCCGTGCTAGTTTTGGTTTCACTGACCAAGGTTCCATTTGACTAGGTACTTACAATACATTGCAACTACCAATGGCAGGCATCTAATAATATATTACGGTTCTTTATATCCAATGTGCACTCCTTATCATATTATAGATAGACGTTATTGCTGGATTTGTTTTCTTGTGTATACCTACACAAGTATTTATTGGAAATATTTATATTACATTTCAATATTTCAAGATAATTTATGAAGAATAATAGTTGACTTGTACGTTTTATTTGCCCTTGACTTATATTTTTGTTTTTTAAAAACTTCACAAAATTGAAATGCAGTTGCAATAGATTTCTCAAAATCCGAGTAGGAAAACTGGTTTGGGCGCTTGCAGTACAAGAAGTATCACATGCGCGTTACCGACCTTAAAAACCTATTCTCTTCACTCCCTCTTGAAGAACTTTATAAATTATTGAACCTCTCTGATTGGATCGTTTGTGCAATAAGTAGTAACTTAATTGCAAGCAAGTCTGCCCCTGCTTTGAACTACAAGTGGAACCATGATACGTTGTTAAGCTGGTTTTATTGTCGCAGGGGTACTATAAGGTATCTGATTACGTGAATGATGGTGATGTCTGCATGTGATTTTTTCTCTGTACATCTACTGAAAATGATAATAACTGTATATAATGAAATACTGTAAAACCAATTTAAATAAAGATAATAAGATGTTAATAAAACCGATCGAGTTTCTTGACGGTTCTTCTCGATGTCTGGAATATTTTCCCAACCGGTGGTAGTGTTTTGACATTCGTAAGTGCCTTCTTGAGGCCTAAATTGAATAAAAGATATTTTGATTTCTTTTTTTATTTTGTTGAAAAACTAATTTTACTTTTTGGGTTTTTGGGTGTTTATTTCTATTCCTCATATGCCTCTGACACTCGCATACAATTATACGAGCATACAAGGTTTAATGTTAAACTTAAATAATTTAAGATACAATGAATCTTGATGGTTTTTTTTAAACTAAGTATGTAAATTTGTATAATAATCTATATATCATATACTATATTATTCTAATGCTATCTAAACTGAAAACTTTACTACTTTATCTAATATTTCACTACATTTAAACATAGGTATTATATATCAACTAAATAAAAGATTCGAATTTTTTTTGATTACTTTAATATATCATGTGAGCCTTATTACTCGATATAGTAATAAGACATTCTATTATGTACTTTGAAAAACAAACCGCTTTAACATTTCAATGCATCCATTTTGAATACGAATAGAGACAATTATATTTAATGGTTTTATTCGAAACAAACACAGCTGTGAACTAGACAAAGTTGACTAGACGACGCGACGCTGCTACTTTATATAGCATAACTGTATACAAAGAATACACATTTATCAATATGTTCATTTAAATATGAATTATGGAAATAATTTACCGATGAAAACTCTCAGAGTTTTCATCAGTTTTGTTACTTCACCACTGGCTTTATTGTATACTTTTTTACATACCTAATTTTGTTATTACACCTTAATAATTTAGGTATTTACCTTAAAAAAATTGTCTTAACTTCGATTTAATTGTTCAAAATAATCCTTACTAATATTTTGTAACTAGCAATTAAAAATCCATACTAATATTATAAATGCGAAAGTAACTCTGTCTGTCTGTCTGTTACGTTTTCACGCCTAAACCGCTGAACGAATTCTGATGAATTTTGGTACAGAGATAGATTGTACCTTGGGAAAGGACATGGGCTACTTTTTGTAGCGAAAATAAAACTTTAAGGGATGAAAATAGGGTATGAACACTAATGCGCATGTCTGGTAATAGTGAAATGACATCGGTTTCCCCGCCATATGGTTTGTTGGCTTATTGTGCGCAACTGCGGTAATGGTGAAATGACGACGGTTTCCATGCTAACTGATTTATTGACATTGATATACTTTAAATTAAAAGAATAATAAAAATACCGCGCAGAGTACAAACAGGAGAAGCCGAGTTAAGCTAGCGGTAGCACTTATATGTATAAGTTTGTGATTGTGTGCGTAGTGTTACCAGGATATGCAAAATCCCATTAAAACTTTTTTTTTAATAAAAATATCTTTATGTAATTCTTACCTATAAAATAATAGTCCAATATTCTTTTTAAGATTGCCTGATGTATTTTTAAACTCTTTAACTACGAATTACGGCATATTTACTGTTTTATTTTATGATTGAAACGTGACATGCGCTGTCGACCGCGGTGCGCAAGCACTGCGGGCGAAATGGTATACCATAAACCATTGCTATTTGGTATTACTTGATAAGACCATCATGTCTCAAACTAGGGATATAAAAAATCATATGTATGCTTTTGGTAAGAAATAAAAGAGCTTTCACGTTTTTCAAAAAACTTTTCCGCAAGCTCGTACAATAAGGGATGATTTTAATTATTTTTGAAGTTTTATTGGGACCTTTATTTTGTTGGACTTACATTGGCGTATATGTAATAACAATACCATACACATAGTTATAAACCCCCATCTATGATTTTTTTGGTTTGTCGTGTTCCGAAATCAGCCGATGCATACGCAGTAATATAACGGAGTGGTAAGGATCGCGACCCCCATACACAGTGATAAACCGATCTATGATTTTTCTGGTTTTTCGTTTTCCGAAATCAGCCGGTGTATATACAGTAATAATATCAGAGTGTTAGGGAGCGCAACCACCATACACATAGTGACAAACACATCTATGATTTTCTTTTGGTTCGTCGTGTTCCGAGATCAGTCTGTGTATATCCAATAATACGCAGACGAAGTCGCGGGTACCAGCTACTATATTTAGAAATAAAACAAAATTGTAAGCCTTCAATCCGATCCACTGGTACGTATATCAAGGCCAAGTCATTAGATAATATTTATAAACAACATTTTATTACAATATTAAATGAACACCGGATCATTATTTTGAACATCAGGCTCATCAACTGACGCTAGCCTTGATGCTGAGAGTTCATATACCAGTGACACATTAATTAAGCATCAAGTTATTCTTCCTCAATCAGTTGTTGAATAATAAAATAAATACGAGTGTATAAGTCGTTTAATTTAATATGTGGTCAAAAAGTGAAAAATATGGTGGGCCATCAATTTCAATAAAATAGACAGGACTGGTTTTCAGTATTATAAATACTATAAATCGATTATAGTTTAGATTTTATTTAAATTAAGGCCTTTAATTGCGATCCAGTTTTATTTTAATTAATTGTCCTCTGTGACAGCAAACAAAAATGAAATATAACGTTTACACTAATTTAAATTATAAAGAATGAATAAACTTTAAAATGTATGAACTTGAGGATAAGGAAGTATAGTAATTGTCCGTGTGAGGGATTGTTACCGTATAGTTTTCTCAGGAGTTAAGTTAAATGACACTCTATTACAATGTTCACTTGATTATATAGATGGGCATAAATAATTTCTAGCAAAATCTTTAAAAAGTTAATTACAAAAACAGAATAATATAATAAATTACAAATTAACATTTATAACTATTGACCAGTTGCCGAGACCATTATTGGCAGTGATCACATTCACTTAATATGGTTATTATCCACACGTGAATTTTATTAATCATAATACTAATTATATTTTACATTTAAAAAAGATCTCTTTGATTTTTTATAAGTTTGACATAAATCTTGATATTTTAAATCAATTTGCATCCAACTTCTTCTTACTCCTACTAAACTTATTACTCCTATTTAGAGAATATTTTTTACGGAAGGTTTTTGTATACACAATAAAATCCAATTCAGTTTTTATATACCTAATAGAGAAAATCCACTGGTTTGTATTAAAGTCATCAATAAATCGATTTTCGGGCGCTTACATGACTTATGCTGGCAAAACCTGAAGAGCTATATTAAAATAATGTACTAAAGAATTGTAGTTCTTCAAAAAGCCTCGAGAAATATCCGTGATGGTATATGTCTATCTTCTAAGGTGAAGTAACAGTAATAAATAATGTTTATCTTCAACATAATAATTAAAAATATTTGGATTTTTACGAAGCTATATTCTTTAATTCAGTATTAATCTTTATCCAGATAAATATATTAGTTAATTTGGTCATGTAATGCAGATTACATGAAAATTGTTTTTTTTTAGAAGAATACACCAACGATGTTAAATAATTCACCTTCTTTGGCTAAACTTTCAATTGTAATAACTAGCTATTAGATAGACCATTTGTATAACCTTTAATCCTACTTTGATAGTTTTAGTACCATCTGCAAATATCTGCTTAACTTGATATCTATCGGCTGTTCAATAACATATCAATGGATAGTTTATCGTATCTACATAATATATATCGATATATTATGAATATATGGATAAATATATGGATAGTTGAAGAGGGAAGCCGATATCTGTCTTAAGTTAAAGATAGTACTTATAACAAATATGTATAAATCGGGTATAGTAACCGTAGATATTTTATTGAGAATATCCGTATATGATTATATGTAACATTTAAAAGGAATTTAGCAAAATAAGTACTCTAAAAGCTAGCAATAACCTACATTAGAGATGTAGAAATGTAGAAATGTATTCGAATCAGTGGTAGTTGTTCGACGTGACTTTGAATACTAAATTAAAGGTACGGTACTGTAGAAGCGAATTAATACTTTATATTTATGGATGTTCAAGCATAATTTTTTTGTTTTAGATTGACATGATTTTTTTTTGGAAAGAAACTTTCATAAGCTTTGGTCCTTCAACTTCGAAGATACACCAGGGAACTCCTCGAAATCATTAAAGTTTGTTTTCTTCTTTATTAAAAATTGTCTTGCTAGGTTTAGAGTATTACCATCTTCGACTAAAACGTTTATATTTTATTATATTATATTACATGCTAAAACCCTCTCTAAAACACTCTGAATAAAGGTTTCTAATTAGTCAATAATTAAATGAGAAATCGTAAATCCCGAATCTTTTACTGAATAAAAAGGATATAAAGTGCGACCCTTCTACATCAAATAACTGGGCGTATACCCGTCACCTTTCCGCCACTGCCACCCTTCAACTCCTACACAATTACTGTCAGATACGTCCGCTAAAGATAGAGAATATAACACCTTTAATTTCACGTAAAATTTTTTAGAATACATTGTCTGCTAAAGGTACTTACTTAGTAAAACGTTTTAAATGTCTTGTATAGGTTTTTTTTAATACAACAATACCATAACGTGTCACCTTGAATCCTCTACTTTAAGTAGCTCTGGAAACCCCCTACTCACAGAAAGAACATAACAAGGTTATTTGGCTGCGATCTTCTCTAGGGTAGAAAGAAATCTGTAAAGAAATTTCTCTGTGCCTTACATTTCTTTAGCATATTCATGTTCTTTAGCATTTTAATGCAGTTATCGTTTCTGATTGAGTGTTTTGCCGTAAGTACTTTCTCTTCCTCTCAGTTTTTTATGTCTGGCAAAATTAATTATCTCTACTACGATAACAACGAATAAATTTTATATAAAGCGGAGATTGCTGAAGAAAGCTTTAATTGAGAACATAAAAATGTAGATAAGTTAAAATGGTAATCAATTGCTGTAGAAATCTGAAAGAAAGTGGATATAGCCGAGAAAGTGTAAAATAACACACAACAAAACAAGAATCATTAATTTGGAATACTTGCTTTTACAACATTAAGTAATTATCAATTGATTTGAAATATTTAATGTGTAACGATTTACTACACCTTCCAAAATACGATTTAAAAATAAAGTATTAAGTATCATCACTGTAAATATAATATCAGCCTATAAATAATCCATTAATGGGCCAAAGCATTTTCTTGAGACAATGTAAGGGCTTGTTCACCATACCCACTTTTTAATTGCTGGTTATTTATTACAAACGCGGAGCAGAGCGACACGATGGTTTCTATTTTCTCGATTAGCTAACAACACCGTGAAAATCTATCCCTTACTTTTGCTACTTGAACACCACGGCTTTTATAGAAAAAAATTGCGATTATTCGATTGGAGTTATAATGATTTTTGCTTTTGTTTTGTAATTTTCTCACAACCCATCTGTGAAAATCTACTAGTATCATTGCAGTGAAGTTTTTTAATGGAGCATTCAAAACGTATAATTCAAACTATTTTATTATATTTAAGATTAATTATTTATTTTGATATTTAACAAAATATGAGACAATACTTCCTGATTTTGCTACATTTTTATTTGTTCTAGTTATAGATTTGTAAAATAAAACTTTACTTTTTCGAACACACATTGAGAATAATTTATAATGTCCTCGTTTCTAAAAATGTCAAGCTATGTAGAACATAAAAAAAAACCTGCAGGTGCATATTTATAAAAGCCTTAACAGATGTGCATCTGTTGATTCACCTAATAAGTAATGTAGGTACTTAATGTAAAAAAACACAAGACTACTTTTATTACAAAATTAAATTACCAATCTGTTTATTTTAATTTTATATAGTAACTATTTTACTGCAAACTAATCAAGGCTTGTATTATGGTCATTAAACAGTTGATATAATATTTAATTATAGATATGACCCAGGGACCCAGATACACAACTGTCAATTGTGTTCATCGCACAAAAGTCAATCATGTGCAGGAATCGAATCTGTTACCTTTCGGCTCAATAGTATTTTTTAACACCTCTGAGTCACGAGGTATCAAAGTGAAGCATGAAATACATATATATATATTATAACATAGATAATTAAAAATCTCTTAGCGAATCTATCCGGACAAAATAGTTCTTCCTAATGTTAATTTTCTACATACAAAAAAATTGTAAACAACAAAAGAAAAACTTTCATGCCATTCACTAGTTCAACTATTGAACACGTAAAAAATAATGTCATGTACAGTTAGCTTTAAGCTTTGTGTGATGAGCGATTATTTGCTTAGTGACCTACTGACATCTAATTGTTGAATGTACTCTCGCAATCTTGTACCGCTATTCGCACAGCATGAGGCATCAAAGTATGGTCTCGTTCAATTGCTAGTTATTTTTTTAATAATAGTTCGAGATATAATGACTACGCAACGACATCTACTGTTCTGTAATAATCCAAATAAATATTTCGAAAATGTTTTTGGCGGGATCTTGAACTGTCATGCCGTGTGGTTTTTATTATAATTATAGGTATGTTATTTGGCCATATATTATGTCATTTTGGCGGCATTTTATGTGATGTAATTTGGTTATTTTGCACAAGTGCAGTGGATTGTAAATAATAACTAAAACATATTTGAAGTTGCAAGAATAACTTTTTAAACAGTTTTAACAAGGGAGCCGCTATTTTATTAATTATGTTTGAAGATTATAAGTATAATTAGAAAAATATTCTATTCACGCGATATTGGCAGAATTATGGATAAACACATGTTTTAATTGAATTTAAAAAAACTAAGAACATTGCAAAAAAGACTATTTTAAGACAAGGCTTCTCAAACGATATTTTACAAATAAACTAATTTATCTTAGGCCGCATTGGACCGAGGAGTAAGTATCAAGTTCAATCTAAGCCCATGAGACGGATATTATTGTTAGTTATATATACACATAGTTATAATATATTAAATGACATAATACATCTATTTAAAATAATATATTCTCATAATTAAAATAGTTTTTGGAATCTATTTCAGAATTTATATACATATTTTATATGGTTTTTGACCTATTATACGTATGATACTTTCCATTCATTATAATAAATTGTAATAGATACTTACTATAAAATTTAAAATTGAGTTCTCGGTCGAATATGCACAGTTTCATTTATTTTTATCCCAGAAATAGCGGAAATATGGTATATTATTAAAATGGAAAATGTCGCTGGTATCAGCTAGTTTTACATAAACATAAGTAATAATATGCATTGAATAAAGTGCTCGCTTTATGCGCAGAAAATGTCATACAGTTAATATAAATGTATCAACATTTTATATCCCATATCCTGATAGCACGTGTTTCATAATTATTCTAATTGTTATTGAGTACTTACACTGCCTACCTTCTGATTGTAAACAAGTCATTATTGCATACTTTGAGCATAGTGAGAAATATGCATAGATTAAATAGTAAATATAAATTACATCTATGAAAGTATCAACCAAGTCTCGAGTGAATAGGTACCATAGAGGCAAGCGTGCTCCAACATAGACCACATCATCACTTGCGATCAAGCGAGGTAGTGGTCAAACGCATGCCGATCTATAGTTTAAAAAACGTAAGTATAATCATAAGTTGAAAGTAAAAATTAAGTAAAATAAAAGAAAACAACAATAATTAATTGGAAGAGTCAAGAAAATATACAAGGTAAGTAAGACATATGTGTATTTTCATATACGCAAAAAAAATATTTGTAAAAACAATTGTCAAAAATTATAGTTAGCTCCCATCCAATTTTATTCGTTTATTTCAAATCATGATAACAATAAAGTTATTGAAATTAACATTATATCGATCATTATAATTCAAACTAAGCCTCATTAAAAGAGCCATACCTAAATTATTGTAAAAAAAATTGGAAGAACTATACTTAGTTCCTATCCAATTTCACAGATAATGGCTGAAGCACCATACCACTTATCGTATCCAACATAGCTATGAACCATTAACGCGATAAAATAAAATATCTAGTGTATTATGTGAATATGAGCCCAATCGGTCAAGTCGTTAAATAATATTGAATATTTAACCATAAAAAAAGGAAAGTAGAAAAAAAAAAAATGAGTGCAATTCACACGTGGTAGAAGTGAAACCCCTTCACATCTATGTTTTTTTTTAATTCAGAAAATGATCAAATACACACTATTTTAAAGTTTATGAAAATGTAACAAGTACTCACAATATCATTTTCAATTAATGTACATTTGTAAATATTTATGGTAACCTAACACAATATCAATCAGAAACAGAATGTCATAAGTGTTGTCTAAAAAGTTTTTGTTTCGTGCCTTTTTGGTGAGGTAATAAAATTGATTATTGCGTGAAAAGAGACCTCTTTTGTACCATTATACATACCATTGCCTAAACTTTCCTATCTCATTTTCTCCCACGTTAAATCTTATGAATTTATGTGTCTGTCTCTTTTTACTATAGCTTTCGCTTTTTCGTTTCATCGACTTTCAAATAACAACGATGCTAAAGAAGTTTTCACTTCAAAAAACGAAAAACAATTTAGACCTGAGATATAACTAAAAATGTAATACGAAACGGTAAATATACTTCAGTTATTACCATGTCTTTGCCAAATGTGCACATTTTTTTTATAGCCGATACTTTACATAAACATTTAGACAGACGCGAATTTAAGGGGTTGGGGTTTTGAACTACACCTCCCAAACTAAATATCATTTTCATTTTTTCATGGAAAATTCTATTTCTTTTTTATAATATGGTCGATGATTAATCTTCGAGAAATTTCAATCTATGAGCTCAAACTAAAACTCTACAAGCGCATCTGTATTTAGTAATAGTAATAAATAACATTAACCCTACTAAACTCTAAAGAAAATATGAAAGTTGAATGCAAAAGTATGTACAAAACACAATTGTACCGATTATTGTTCGAACACACGCTACATTAACTTGTTTATGTATGTAAATAATTTATTATCGGTAGGTTTTTTTCCTTAGTTTTTAGTTCTTTAGTTTTACCTTCAAAGAGTATTATAATAAATATGTACAGGTACTACATATTTATGGGCAATTTTATGTACTATTTGCTCTCTGTTTACAAAACATAAAGGTAACGTCAAATAACAATAAGGAAAACATTATCTGATAACTTGGATGTTCTTTGTGCTTCTAACATAAATAATTATAAATTCAAATGAATACAAATTATTCATTTCAAAACAAAGTGTAAAATCTGATATTTATAAGTTGTTTGTTTATTTTTATTTTTAACCGAATGTTTAAATATATTTATTTATATATACATATATATGTATATGGATGTTTGGCAATAACTTCTTTGTTTATGAACCGATTTGGGTGATTCCTTTTTTGTCGGATAGGGGATACCTCAATTGCTAAAAATTATTTTGTTTATTTTACGGTCGAATCAAATTTTATGTTTGTTACATGGTAAATCCAAAATAATAAACCTATCAAGATTCAATGAACGATTTTTTTTAGTTGAATATAATATGGTAAGTACGTACAGATTAAAATTTGATCGACTTTATGGAATTTCTAAGAAAAAGCTTTTGAATATGGCACCATTGTTAATTTTTATACATATACTAAAATAGTCATAGAATAATTTAAAATATTGTGAATTAAAAACTTATTTTAATATCCTTTTTTTAGCCGACTTCTAAAAGAGGAGGAGGTTCTATGGATGTTCTATTCCTATTTTTCTTTAATAAAAGTTTTATAATAATTATTATGAAAAAATGGAATACTTTCTAGTTTCAGTTCTTGTAAATCAATGCGCGCATGGTTGATTACGACCTAGACGCTTCTCAGAGTCAGAATTATCTAAATCGGTTCATAATCAAATAAGTTATGGCGGAAAACACATAAAACAGTAGTACATTCTAATAAAGGGTCGGTTAAATATACGGAACTACTAAAAATTGCCCACCTCAAACTTCAATACGTTCCCTCAATAACAAAATACATTATTTTTAGAACACGACAAAATATAAGAATCACGATGTTTTAGTATTTACAGTTGAAATTTTTTTGTGGTCCTTGTGCTCGATAATGATAAATGAAAGGGTATATAAGTAAGTAAACGTTGGCCAAAACCGGAACGTTTGCGATTGCATAAGCTTATGTGGTTTGAAGGAGCCAGTGTCGGGTGCAACGACCGATCGACCCTGATTTCTGCAAAATTTTTAACTCGACAGTGCAATCCTTATTACTTCCAAACGATCGGAGCTTTCGTTATACAAGATTCTCGGATAATAATATTTTTTACTTTTTTATGCTTGCTTTTTTGAAGTGAAATTTTCTTTAGCACCAATGTGATTTGAAATTTGATGAAATTAAAAAGCAAAACTAAAAAGAGACAAACACATCTATAATTTTAGGCTGCGAGAGAATGAGATAGAATACATTATACATTGTTTCTTATTATCTCGGTCTTCTCTTTGTATGTGCGCCTGCGTATTACGAAGCCTTGGGAAGAGACGTCATAACCAGCGTGGTATATTATTCACGTATATCGTTTATGTAAATATTTTTTTATGTTTTCTGAAGATTTAACGTCTACTGCGTGTGAACTACACACATATTTTTTTTTATTCTTAGCGTTTGACTACAATCTCATCTGATCTTATGTGACGATGTGCTTCAATATGGTAACAAGCTTAGGCTAGTGGGAGGACTGGCTCTCAAGTGCAGTTCCCGGAACACATCTATAGGTGCTTGGAGACAGATTTCCAACTCGATGGTGGTAGCTAGCTAGGCGACCAATAGAAAATCCTCTACCATCATCAAACCATATTCATCATTATGTTTTTCTTCACTGACATTCGGACTCATTGCAGGGATTCGAGCCCACGTCGATCGACGCGGTGTCCGTACACGCTACCACTAAGTCATAATTGCTTCAATTGCTTGTTTCAAAGCGTTAATGCTCTTCTTAGTGTTTGGCTTTCCTAGAAAACCGGAACGGATCCGCCGCTTTAATAGATAAGAAAGTTCTCATGGATTGGCTTCGATAGAAAGTTTTGTCTAAGATAAACTCACTGGTTCAGTGAGGCGTGTATCTACCATGTTTGAGTAGCCATGAATAATGAAGCCCGAAAACATATTATTCTCGCGATAGGAATTTTATGATAGATGGATTTATATAAAATATGCTTAACCATAAAAATTTCATAGAAATTAATTTATATATATATATATATGTATGTCAACAGATAATTTTACAAACCATTCGCTTATAATAATCTAGCGAGATTGTAAGCTGTCGGTAGGTTGTGAACGGAAACTAATAATTTGAATTTTGTGATTATGTATATTAAATAATCAAAATTATGATACCAGGGTTTGAAAAATATGAATTTTTAAAGTCTAAATCATTTCTGCCGTTAGGAGAACAGTTTTAACTGAACCTAACAAAGCAGTCAGTTTATAAACCCACGAAAATATAACTGTTACATTGCAAATTTTAATGTCTATTCAAAATCTACTGAAAGTTTACAATCTGTATAAATTGTTTATAAACAAACGGTTCGTAAAATTATCCGGTGACATGTAAACTTACACGGGAAAGTATGTTATTTTTCCTCCTTTTTTCTTTATAAAGTATGCTTAACACAAACCGTATTTTTACATAGCTTTGTTTGAAGCAAACATTTTTTTTTAATAACGGCCTAAAGTACCTACGTACTATTGTACTAAAAAATAGATATTGAAAAAGTATTCTCTTAAAAAATGTCTTTATCTATAAATATAAAAACTTACCTATAACATTGAAATATTTATGCTCTTACTTCGGTGAAAAGAGCATTCTATAGATCATTGTTTTTTTAATAGATTTAGTGATGCTGTAACTGTTGAGATTTTACGGGCCACAAAAATCAGTTGTAATCTAAAATTCAGTTCTTTTTTCTTAATTTTTTTTAATTGGCTACGCTAGCTATTTGTAAAATATTAATGATTTGTTGATGAATTGAATGAAAACCTCTGAGGAAAGAAACGTAATATACTGAGATTTGAGTTTCTGTCAGAAATGAATAATTTATATAAATCTCTAAAGGCTAGAATGCTAAGAAAAATAACGTTTATTGTACAGATAAGCCGCGAGACATTGTTCCAAAACAAATATATTACGGTATAGTTATGAATCCAAACCAAATATATAGTTAACTGTATTTGTGTTTTTAAAATTAGCTTTATATTTTAGAAAAGAAAAATATTAATAAAAGGAATATGTGTTCTAACACTGATTATATGTAATGTATGTTATTACTGTTGGCTTCATACATAACATATTAAACATAAAATGACTGCCGTTATAAATTTGTGTATCCGGTTTGAATTATATTGTAGCGGAAGTTGTTTCGGCACGCCATCTGTGTATAGTTTTGATAAACTGTAATAGTAATAAAGAAATAAAGAGCATTGTTGAATCGAGCTAAAATCAGTATCGTAGAAGGAATAAAAGTTTATAGACATTACACTGTTTCTCTTTTATTAAGCCTGATGTATTATGCTTTTTATATAATTTCGAATTTCGATATTTATTTATTTAATTCTATATATTGGCCATTAATATCTTAATTTCAATTTTTTAATTTTTAATATTTTGGTTGTACAAGGTTTTATTAAATTTGGTAATAATGTCTTAAATTTTGGCTTACAAATAGAACAAAAATGGTCTGTTTATATAACGGTCCGCAATATAGTTTTTGTAATCACGTAGAAAATTCAACAAAATATTCTTGTAAATCATATACTATTAGCATATTTTTCCTGAAGAAATAAATTACTTTCTGAAGGCAGTGACGCCATCAAAAGCGCTTTGGGGTACGCTTTAGATTACATGCCGTTGCGGCGTCGAGTTGAGTTGTGCTGGTAAAATCGGTTAGGTTCGGTTTGAACTGCGATCATCACCAGAAATAAATAATTATCCATAGCAAATTCAACAATTCCTAGACATAAATAAAACCTCAAAATAAAAAAATAAAAATTTTCTAAAATTATTTGTTTCCACACTTTTTCCTTCACCGGTGGTTGTACCGCTCACCCTCCCCCACCCTTTCCCACCATCAAATTCAGTGGCATGTAATCTAAAATCGAACCTCGCTTTGTATTTATATGCCCCTGTATCTCAAAAAACACGTTGATGTAACAAAGATATTAGTCTGACTATGTGTAATCACTGATGTTCCATTCCGACGGGCGCTTTTCTATCGCTCAAAAACTTCAGTTCTTTAGGTTGGATATAACTGTTTTAAATTTCAGTTGCAAGATGTGATCCATACTAACAAAGCAAGTTAATTATAAGCTTGTAAAATGACATACCACTACTTACTCTGATTTGTGTAAAAGGACAAGCGTATGAAAACGTTTTTGAAATGCTCATTTGAACCCAAAGACTTGCAAGAGATATTGAGATAGGTATAACCGTGTATTGAATGGCGCTTTACATTGTATTAAATATCTACAAAACAATAACAACACAAAATAAAGAAAGTAGAAAGTTCTAACAAATATCAATCACTCTCAATGTTGTTTTCTCTCGTCTTGTCGTTTCGTGGTAACAATCTATGAGCTTGTTTTGAGATGTCTTTCGAACAAAACTTTTTTTAGGTCACATAAGAATTCCGTGAGATAACCTATCGAAGTCCTATAGAATATATCAATATCTATTGAAAAGTGCATACTCAATTAAAATTCTATATTCGCTGGTAAGTGTTCAGTTTATTACATAAGTTATACTTTGTATAAGCACTTGAGAGCCGGTCACCATTAGGCTTAGGGCATTACCATCTTCTGGATGTACCAGGATGGATCACTTTAAATGAAGGACTTAATCATTTTTAACAGAAATTTTCACCAACAATTATTTAGTTTTATATGTTAATAATATAGATTACATGAAGAACGAATTCTGCTTGTCGCGCGTAATAAGAAAAGGTTTTATCTACTCAATTTCAGCTTAAACTCGTATACGATTCCAAAGGCACGATTGGATGGATTAGACGAATGAGAGGTAATTTAAAAATGGATTTCGTTGAATGAACTTCTGAAAAGGTCCTCTGAATTCTGCCTGAGTATTTTTGTTACATTTAAGGTATTAATCTTGTGATTAAATGAAGAAAGCATTTCAAACTTTTTTTTGTCATGAAATTTTATTCTCAAAAGGAAATCTTATTATATATGTAATTGGTTTCTCGGAAACAGCTCCAACGATTTCGATGAAACTTTGTATTTAGATATTGTTTTACATTCCAAGTATACCTAGATACCCTTTTTTTTGTAAGACACCGAGCAAGTCTCGGCCGCCCGGATTATTTATTATAGTGTATGAAAAATATTATGTATAAATTATATTAATTTCTTATTTGGAAACTACTATATGCAATTCTTACTTATTTATAACGAAGACAGATTAAGAAACAAATAGCATGCAAGAAATTATAGAATACGAAAAAACTATGTTTATAAACTAATAAATTAAACTAATCCTCAATTTGTTAATCATTTGCATCTAAGCCAATAAATCATTTGAATCAGTCATAATAGGATTGAATAACAGATGACATTATGCATGCATAATATAAATATCAGGAGCACTTCGATTTGATATTAATAAAGTTTTATTAAACGAAACCAGGTCAAATAATTAGGCCAGGTTATAACCAAAATTAAATCTATATAAGCAAACCAGCGGTCCGTGATCCGTGTCATAGATTGGAAAATTATGATCTAACGATGTTTATTAGGTTACTTTAGCTAGGCGGCTTCATCAAATCACTAAATGTGACCATTTATATAAAGTTCCATTCATCTCTTCTTTACATATTATTTATAATATAAAATATAGTTACATTCCTGTTCTCTAAAAGCCTATGTTTTGTCAAAACTACTAGTTATGTAGTAGTAAGTAAAACTAAGTACTACTACTAGTGGAAGACTAGCTTTCAAGTACAAAATACCTATTGATGCTTGACGACAGATTTTCAACTTGAGATTGTTTGCTTGGTAGAGCTAGCCCTGGGGGCATTAGAAATAGCCTTACCACCGTGCAATGGTTTCATCACGATGTTTTGCTTCACCGAAAGCATACAGGAAATTATAGCAAACGAAAAACTCTTAAAATTTAAGGCATTGCAGGGATTCGGACTCAGGTCGATCGACGCGGAGTCCGTACACGCTACCAACTGAGCCATCACTGCTTCATTGCATCACTTGAGCGGCTAGACAAAATTAGCTATTTTATGTTTTAAAATGTTCATAATAGTCCGAATGTTTTGTTAATGGTTATGGAAAAGTTATCAGGAAAAAACGAGATAAGTGGCGCTGTGGTCAAGTTATTGACTATTGGGAAGAGCGGAACGCCTGTCGGACCGGCTAATCTATACATATAAAATGCTTTGTTCTCAATGACTGACTGTTCAACGCACAGCCTAAACCACTGATCGCAGAGACCTGAAACTTGGAGACCATTTTTAATAGAATTGATGGAAGACGTGTTTCTTATTTTATTGAAATTCATCCCCTAACGGGGTTAAAAAGTGGCGGGAAGTTATTTTGGCGCTGATTTGCTTCGAAGTTGATATCAATACTCCTTAGTGCTTTTGATTTAAATTACATTTTATTTTTACACATACAATTTGAAAACTCAATCCGATTTTATTTTAAAAAGGTTGAACTCACTTAAAAACATAAGCAAATACTCATTAAAATTAGAATGTCTCGAAATTCACCGTACTATATTAGTACCTCATTTGAAGGTTTCTAAGTTTAAAGAGGTTATGCACTTTTAGGACAAGGCCTCATAGGGATGTAGAGTTCTAAATGTAAAATGGTAAGGACTAGAACATTTTGGTTGTAAATTATAGGAATCATTCCATATTAAAACAAACATGTAAAATCTATACTAATACTAATAATATAATAAAAAGGAAAAGTTTTTTGTTTCTTTGTTTGTTTGTTTAAACACGCTAATCTCTGGAACTTACCGTCGGATTCGAAAAAAATTTTTTTTATATGATAGCCAGACTCACGAGAAATAGTAAAGGTTATATAACTTTAGGCTACAGTTTCTAGATATTTATTTATGTTACGTAAATCGGAAGTCGAAGCCCTCGCGAACTGCTTTAGGCGCATGCTCTAGCTTAATGGTACATCAATACAATGTTCTACAAAAAACTTGGTCATTAGTATATATTAAAAAAGTCAGCAATAGCATATATCTATCTCTTATACATGAGCCACAATAAAGAATTTTGCAATATATTTTTTGTTGAAGATTAAAAATTAATTTATTTACATTATTTTTGAGCATGGCATATTAATCCTTACGAACAAGTTACTCCATCATAAAGACAATTTATAATGAAGATAAACTTAGTCTGTATAGATAGGTCTATTACTGTAGTAGTTAGCGGCACGCACGAGACGTGCGATGCCGAGATGTGACTGTCTGGCAACCCGATAAATATATTGTCTTTATTATAAATTTCTTCTAAATTATATGCGGTCGAAACCGCGGAGCAGAGCTAGTATTATATAAAAATGGATATTGGTATATAAGTATATGAGTTGATAAACTCGAACACCGTTTGACCGATCACAATGAAAGTTGGTAAATCTGTGTTTTTATTTCATGAAGAAGGTTTTATGTTATCCCCAAAACACGATAGATGGCGCTGTGATTGAATTATTGATTGCTGGAAAGGGCAGAACAATGTCTGTGTGGGGCGCGCTAGTTTTATATATTTTTGTTACTATAATACCTTGTAAGGCACATAACACAAAACATTAACCGTGAACATGTTTATTCGCTATATGTATACATATTTTTTATAAGTGATTCTTAAGGTACTGTTTGGTTTACCAGAAGATTTTTTTACTAAGTTTTTATTAACACGCTTCCTTGTCTAACTGTTTATTATTTTGGTTCGGTACAAATTTAGCAATAGATTTGATAGATTGTATCTTCTCGATGAGCTGGACACTTGAAACTTTAGACACAGGTCAAAACTTTATGTGATGTACTTATAAATTTAATTGCAATGTTACACCTCGTTCAAGAAAAAAAGTAGAAAATATTTATTTATATTATTATTATACAAAATAATAAACATGGCACCTTTTTAAAACAGTATTGAAAACTATAAAGCAATTTAAATATAAACTACAGAAAAATGGTAGAGTGCTGGTGCATGCAATAGACAATATTATGAATAATCAATAAGTGTAGGGAGTAGCTTTCGTTGAGAAACTCTGGCATCTGTGTTCATCCACAATTCTAACAACTTCACGTGAATAAAATATTTCTCTAACTGCTCTTTTAATCGGCAAACATAACTCTAACCAGATGACGGCAGCCTTGTTAAAACTATCAAGAGAGTTTTGTGGTAACTTAAAATGTATGTTTCCATTTATAATCCACTTGACTTGTCTACAATAACCAAAGTATGTACATCACGTAAAATCCCGTCAAAATTACTTAATATATGGCCAGATAACATAAGTTTATAAAGTAAAACAAAAACCACATGCCAGATCAAAGTCCACCACAAACTCTTAAGAAATCTCAAATAATAATTGAAATCTTTTTATGACTTAGTTGAACAATTTATTCATCAGTTATTTTATCCCACGTTTTTCGTGATTTTATATATAAGTTAAATTATTCTTCTAGTTTCTTTTAAAAGCATGGTTTGTTGGAAAAACAAACTTGTCTTTACAAATAATGATTATCTTTTTTAAATCTATGAATATTATTGATATATTATGCATATAAATTCTGTAAAACTTACGGGCAGCGGGAATGGCGCCTGGCGATGCTGAACGGGAGCTACAGGTGGCATAGAAGCGAAAGGTGGCATTCTTGGTTCAGGAGCGGGTCTGAATGGCATCCTGGGCTCAGATGCAGGCGCGGGCGGCGCCAGACGTTCAGGCTGAGGACGCAGAGGCAGACGAACCGGGCCGGTCAGCGGGAACGCAAACACTTGCGATTGCGGTTCCGGGAAGTTCATTGGCCTACAACAATAATCAAATATATATTGGAACACAAGTTTCGTTCACACACGGCATATTAATTTCCAAATTAAGCAAAGCTTGTATTACGATACATAAAAACCTGATACACTAAATGAGCCTTACTTATAAACGTTAATTAAACATAAGCAATGCATATCTTTAGCTTTATTTTCTTCAAATTATTATATGAAGAGGAAAATACTTTAATCGTTGTTTAAATTTTGACAGAATTTTATAAGTAAAGCCGTAAATATATAGATATCTAACACCTAGACATACAACTGACAATGATTATGCTCGGCACACAATAGTCTGTCATGTGCGAAAGATCGAACCTGCGACTTCTTCGCTCAATAGTACTTTACTACAACGGTGCCACGAGAAGCCTGTCAAAATTGTAGTTTATATGAGACATCATTACACAATTATACCTTAAATAATGAAGGAATTTCATACATTTGTAGTGACCTTTTGACACTAGTATCTTGAAGCAGGAATATATATGACTGCGTTACAACGGTAACAATATTATGCATTAATCATATTATATTATCTTTTACCTACTACCTACTTACCATCACATTTAGAGCTGTAATCGTATAAAAATAAATACATATATTAATTAAACAAGCTAAATTATTAAAAACCAAACAAAAAACCTGACTACAACAAAAACACTTGACTAGAAAAATATATTTTTCCTTTTTCTTTGATTCCCGAAGGTCGTAATTAAATATTATATAACCTATGTCACTCCCAGAATTAAGGCGAATCTAATGACACCTCGTTCGTATGCTTAAATAAATCAAGCCGCTTAGGCTACAGAGCGTGCCAATGAAATAGACGTACATACACGCTCTAAAAACATAACCCTCCATTTTCGCAATCAACATACCATCACGCCTGTATTCCCCGAAGGGTAGGCAGAGGTGTACCTAATGTACACCCACAGTTCACTGAGTATGTTTTAGGTCCCATGTAATAGGGGGCGAGCCTATTGCCATTAATCGGGCACGAAACCAAACTCCGAGCTGCTACTAAGAATTTTCATAGGAAAAACCCAATAATACTTTGCTCGACCTGGGATTCGAGCCCACGACATCGCTCATAGCAGTCGGCATTACGACCACTAGGCTAACGAGGCAACGGTAGTCAGGTAAACATTATATTGATTGCTTCTATTGTTTAGTGTTCATTGTGTTTACGTAACACCAGATACTGCTTTCTAGCCAAGTTAATTCATAATTGGCCGACGGTAAGGTTTTTTTAAACTAAATCTCAAATTCTCGGCATTGTTTTTTTTTTTACTTATAAAAACTGTTGATTTGGACGTCCTTTATAGAGTTACAAAATAAGTCCACAAAAAGAAAACTACTTCCTTAAAATAACATGTACTTTGATAAATAAAGAAGTGATAAACCATTAAAAAACATGAAATGATGAGCAAGTATTTAAAACTATATGTACTGTTTGTTAGGTTATTTCCCACTAACTGTCTCAATTCTCACGAATAAAAGAAATGTTTTGTGAAGTATATTATTTAATACATTGTCTTTGATCACTTGCAGAGCATCGGATTATTCATCGCTAACAGATTAGAACCACTTCAATGACACTCTCAAACGCTTTGTGAACAAGATGAAAAGCTAAATATTTCGTGGTATTATTACTTAGGTACCTATAAGAAGTTATACGGATGTCTATGTTCAAAATTACATAACCTTCAATACTTAAGGGTTTAAATTTGATAGTCAAGACAAAGATGACAATGTTTATAATATAATATGTTTCCTACAAAAGTGAAAAACTTATTGTAAGTAGGTATTTATTTTTGTAATGTTTAAGTAGGTAGGTTTAAATCTATTATTGTACATCGTCGTTGCGCCTATAAAATAAAAAGAAGCCTTATTTTTAAGTAAAGTAAAAAAACTGATTTTATGCTCATAATAAAAATTAAATGAACTGCGTTCTAAAATGAACTTAGTAGGTATCCAACAATAAAATGGCTTAACTATTCAATACAAGGTTACATCTTTCTAATAAAATTAATCAAAACCGGTTCAGCACTTTTCCTGCATTAGACATTTACTTTTGTGTTTATTATATAGAAAATAAATTCTCACTTAATATCAATTCATTCACTTCTTATCATAAAAAAGTTCTCTTTATTTCTTTATTTAGCAGACAGACCTATATTTTCTTATAGTATCTACCTACATGACAGTGCGTACTGCAGACCACACACTCTTTAGACCAGAATACTACTACTAGCGAGCATTACTTACTTTTCGAGAGAATCTATATTTCGTTCAAGAATGAAAAACAAGAATATTTAAGACTAATTTCCTATATATAATACATATGTTTTATATAATATATTAAGAGAATTATGTGATTTGAATCGACTAGCTCTGCTTCTTATTAAAACTGAACGGGTATGCGGAGGTAATAATTGGCCTAACGCTTTTGCTCGTGACAACAAGTGTGCTTTTCAAATACATTATTAGTAAATTTGCATATCCAAATTCATTTCTTATACATTTATTCTAAAATTTTATATCAAATTATAAAAAGACATTCATACCTGGGCTCATCACCTCCATGACAGATGATAGCAATACGTTCAGCTTGAGCACTACGAGGGGCAAAGGCTCCAAGGAGATTGAAGGGGAATCGCCTCTCGATCGGATCTTCATTACGTCTCTCGACCACACAGTTCATGCGACCCCTAGAATAAAGTAATAAAAGTTACTCCACCATCAATTTCAAATAGCTATGTAACGTAGATACTTAAGTACTGTTAAAATATCTTATTATGTACCTAAACCTAATATTAATTTAATTCTCTATTTACCTCTCAGTTTCAGTAAGCATATAGAAATGCCATGATACTAAGCAATAAAAAACTATATACAATTAATAAAATTTAAGTGTCTGTTTGCAATGTCAAAATAAGTTTTTTACTAAATGCATATCAAAGTATATACGATACTTATAACAAAAAGTCATTTTTTTTTAATTTTGTCTGTCTGTCTATTTGTTCCGGGTAATCTACGAAACGGTTGCACCGATTTTGACGGGACTTTTACTGATAGATAGCTCGCGATATAGGGAGTAGCTTAGGCTACTTATATTTAAGAAAAAGAATTAGGTTTCAGCACGAATAGGAATAAACTGGTCATGGTGAATCAGTTCGGGCGCTTAAATGGCTTATGCTGAGTAAACAATAAGAGATATAGCAAATTAATATACTACATAATTATAGACATTAAAAAGACCTACAAAAACGTATAAACTTTATCAAGATTTTGTTTTTACAATTTTCATTATATATTTACCAAGATACATAATTTCAAGAAACTTAACTTACTTCAAGGTATTTATACAACAACTAAACCAGTGTATATGGTTCACTTTCTATTGTGAAAGCCCAACAGTTGGTGAATCTCCCACAGAAATTTAGAATAAAACGACAGTAAAACCTCACTAGGGAGAATATGAAGTATTTTATTGCTTACTAGATGAATACAAGATAAAAAGGAAATAAAAACATAGCATTGTATTCGAGAGAGTCATCTTGAAATAAGATTCAGTTAAAAGGATATTTAGCGATCGAATAGGATAACTTTATATAAAAAATGTTTACATGCATAGAAAATCTTACTTATTAAGTTTTAGTGTAAAGAATGATTTTAGCAAGATAAATATCATAATATAGATGAAATAATTTTCTACAAAATTCTTAAAATAATTCGGTAAATTTTTAAATTATCTCATAACACTAAAATAATTATATTGGTTCGATTGCATTTTTCATTATACAACAACATTATATATTTTCATAATAATTGTAACTAATTATGGATAATAATTATTATTGACGTCTTACTGTAAAACTTAAGGATACCTTACACATTTCGATATTGTGTAATATAATAGAATTATAATAAAATACACAAAATGGCGTTTATTTATTTAAGAGATATCAAAAATGGTACGCAGTTATCAAATAATTTGAAGAGGAATCAAATTATTACAAAAAAATTACATAAGTATTATAATAGCATGCATTATATTGGTAACAAAACTAAAAAACCTAATGTAATATGCTGTAGAAACGCTTATTGACTCATATAATAGTTATTCATTTTCTTAGGGATAAGTGGTAATCCCAAAGGGTGTCCCGACAATTTCCCTGAGGGGGGAGGGGTGTCCTATGGGCGTCAGTGGGGGTCAGTGGAGTTGCAGTGATAATTTTCTTAATTTTATATTCATAAGTTCATAATTCATAGTACATATATTCCATCATAAAGCGTGGCGATGCGTCGTCACGGCTTGTATCGTCACGCCAAAACCAGGTTTACTCCTTGCCTATATAAATGTTTCACATCAAAAGTATTTCGATTTACGTTTCTATACTATTATATGGATAAGATGTGCTAAATGGAAATAATGCATCTCAGTGAGTAGAAAATATTAAAAACTTTCAGATCGCAATGTCGACCAAGTTCGTGCCTGAAGGGTTTTGTTCACCAAACAATATATTTGTGTTATACATATATTTACTAAAAAACATCTGACTTCTTTCATTCATTACAGGATCCATACCGCAAGAACGACATACACTAAACCGGATTTTATAATTTGGTGTTTTACTTTTGGGTTTATACTATAATTACGTAAAGTTTGACGATTACATGTATTAGGTATAGTTTTTAGGAAGAAACAAAACAAGAAGTTGAAAAAAAGTTAACCACATTTCTCATGTGGAGAACTCTTTAACGGTTTTTTCAGCAAAATTTTAAGAGAACGCGTTTTCGGCAGTTTTTCCGACTTGACTATTACTATGTACACTAACGTAACAATAAAATACAAATTAAAATCGGGCCAAAAAAATATGATGTATTACAATACTTAGAACGTAAGAACGATAAATAATTCTGGAGTGATAAAAACTCTTTGTGCAGAGAAAACACAGAAGTTGCGGTTTCTAAAATGTTTGTTTATTTGTGAAGTTTTTATATATATACTTTATAATTATACTCACTTCTGACTATTGGCTAAGAAAGCGCCCGCGAGATCGTCAAGGTCGAACTGAATAGGCAGCTTGAACATGGGTCGAATGCTGTCGAGTTCATCTTCTTCTTCATTTGAACTATCAGACTCGGAGCTGTCGTCGCTGATGGAGTTCGGAGATTCATTCTTGTCGTCATCAATTTTCTGTAAATTATCATAAATTTATATCAATAAAATTTCGCCTTTGTACCCAGCTGCCTGAAATAATTTAGTAATAGTATTTCTGTAATGTTAACTATTAGCAGAACGTTTGCTATTGTTTATTAATTTTATAATTTTAGGTGGGCTTGTGGACAATAAAAAAGAGAAGAAACAAATATTAAAGTATCTGATTATAAACCTTCCCCTTTGTATAGCTAAATATAAACGCATACGAGTAATAAAATAAAGTTTTGGTGTCGCTATGTGCTACAGTATTCATATGTTAGTAAACGTTTTACTATGTGTACGTTGGTGCAAAAGAGATTTATGTTCAAGTTCCGAGAGCAGAGCACAGTAGCTTCTAGAACTACGTATAATAAAAGCATTTTGACTGTACTTAATGATGGCAAACGGGATTTTAACAGCGGCCGCCGCTGTCTAAAAACTCAGATCATCTAATACGAAGCGTGATTTTAGCCAATAAATCAGGGTGTTTCATAGATGCTTTATAATGTAAATGTTATGACACCAGAAAGTTACATCAACAACAAGTAAATAAATAAAAAACAAATTGGCTTAAAACAAGAACGTTGTATAATTTTATGAACAATGTTATGTGATAAGTACATATATAGTACAGTTATCATATAAAAAGAACGTACTGATCATTAATTTTTATTGCGTAACAATAATTAAGTACATACATTTGACTCCATTAGAGATTAAATACACTTTCAACACCAGTTTATATATGACCACTTTTTGACAATAAATGCGCTATTTCTTCAGATATCGGATTTAAACCAAGCTCAATACATCCTAAAAGTTTTCTAGAATTTTGTAACACACCGTAAATGAAACGATTTATTAGCGTGCATCAAAGAATCTACTATCAATTTATTTAAAAAAATATTACGATAACTGTTGGGATCGTTTAAATTTTAAATAAATATCTAAACTGAAAATCCTGACTCCTTTAACAAGACTACCACAAGACTATCTGGTAATTGTTATGTAAATGTGTTACGTGCGTATATATTTATTTTTGGTCATTTACGTGAATTTACTCATGCAGCAAAAGACAACAGTAAGTCTGAATTAAAATTACAATACTAGGAAGTGTAAACGTTTAAAAAGTAATTTACCGTCTGACCTGTACATAACAACTATACCTAACCGAATTCGAAAATACTGTATAATCATTTTAAAAATAAATATTTTTGTTTTTTGAAGAAGAGCCTGTCAATTGAATGATGCATTAAACCTGTGTTTATAATTTTATGGCAATGCAACCTGTACGACAAGAACTTTATTTATCTCGTTCTGTGCTGTTTGTTCGGTACAATGGGCTCGGATATCCTGCTCGAGACAATGCGCCCGCGCACTATTGTTTCACCGCCCGCCCTCCATTAATAAATACTACAAACATTCTGATAAATACCTAAATAAATAAATACACATCGTACGATGACAAATTTTATTGGCTAAAGAAAATAATAAAAAATCTATTTCTTTATAAAAATGGACGTAATATATAAATACCTAACTTAGAGATATAAGAAGCAAGCTCGGTTGGGTGTTAGGACACAACTATTGTGTCCGAGTGGATCGCAACCTCCATACACCAGGTTTAACATCTGCCGTAGTGGCATGCTTAGGCATCAAGTGGGGTGGTAGAGATCTGTACCCAACTGAGTCGCAACCGCAGCGCCGTCACAGTAACTCTTTTGTTTCATCACGTTTGGGACTCAACTAGTCTATATAAAGGTAGTATATCTGGGCGACTGGGCTGTGCTCAGTGTCTTATATACAAAAAAATAAAAACCCCTATCTAGGTAAACTTGGAATGTAAACATTATTTAAAAGCAATGATTCATCGAAATCGTTGGAGCCGTATCCGAGAAACCAATTACATATATGTATGTATATATACAGTGTAAACTCTTTATAACGATACTCAAGGGACTGAGCATTTTTTGTCGTTATAGAGAGTTATCGTTATAAAGGATAACGTTATAAAGAGTTTACACTGTATATACAAGAATTGCTCTTTTTTATATTTGAAGTGAAAACTTCTTTATCATCGTTGTGATTTGAAAGTCGATGAAACGAAATAGCGAAAGCGACAGTAAAAAGTGACACACATAAATTCATAAGATTTAACGTGGGAGAAAATGAGATAGGAAAGTTTTAGGCAATGGTAAAATGGTACAAAAGGGGTTTGTTGCCACGCAATATTGAATTCAATTATCTCAGCAAAAAGGCACGAAACAAAAACTGTTTAGACAACACTTATGACATTCTGTTACTGATTGATATTCTGTTAGGTTACCATGGATATTTCAAACTGAATTTTATTACCTCACCAAAAAGGCACGAAACAAAAACTTTTGAGACAACACTTATGACATTCTGTTACTGTTTGATATTGAGTTAACCTAACTGTATATTTCAGTAACCTAAATATATATGTATACCATGTATATTTCAAATGTGCATTAATTGAAAATTATACTGTGAATAATGATTGTGAGTACTTGTATGTATATTTTTATAAACTTTAAATTAGTGTGTATTTGATACTTTTCTGAATTAAAAAAAAAACAGATGTGATGGTTTCACTTCTACCACGTGTGAATTAAACACATTTTTTTTCTGAATGTCTATACTCTTAGCCTCAGGTGTCCTGAAGTCTGAAAACTTTTACAGCTTCACCGTTATTTGGGGGCGAGCGCTTAAGGCACTCAGCCGCGAAAGAATTGCTCACTTAATATAATAAGATATATACAGATGGCAGCGACGACCGCCGATGGATTTGTCGATCTCTCGGCGGTAGCAGTTTTTTATTTTTTATTTTACTGTATTTACCTCCAGTTATCAATTTGCCGTGGTAATATAAAAAAGTAACAAAGGCTGTAAAGTAAAAAGCCGTTTCCTGTCGAGTTACCTCCGGGAAAACCCCATATAATAAATGACATTTTTATTGGATTATTTTTCCTTCTGAAAGCAGGTAGGTACCCACCGTTTGTCGTTGATAGTTATTATGTATATTTATTCCTGAATACTAAATGAATTCTAAGCTCCTAACTTACTGATTTCCATTTATATGCCTAGGCAATAAATCAAAATTAAAATAATAAGGATTTTTTTTAAATATTACTCTAGGAACCAGAGAACTGATAAGGAATTTTAAGTGTTTTGTTATATTGCCAGCCAGTCATAGGCATTATGCCAATCATGAAATCAACATTAAATGCCTTTGTACATAATATTTCGACACAATTATATTGGACGGTTCCTAAACGCAAACTACTAAATCAGTTTGGTATCGAAAATTATTAGATGCTTAACTATAAGTGGGGCATGTATTGTTATTAACAATATTTATAAATAATCATTAAAGATAGCGCAAAAAAAAATAGTACCAAATGTTTGCAGAGTGTAAAAGAAAAAACCTACGTTAATTAGCTTCTTTCTAATAAATTTAAACAGTAGCTTGCTTCTCACGACAGTAACGAGATACAGGATATTTTTAATGTCTACCTTTATTTCGTCAATCAATTTTAATCAAGGCTTATCGCCATCTGAACTTTATTACCAGGTTGTACAAATAAACAGACATAGCCGCTTTCTCGTGGTGCAACGTTCGCAGTGGTGTAAACACCCACCGCCACCGTTACTCAGTGAAAGCTACGTGACGTCAACACTTGAACCGACATAATAATAAATATAGCATAGATGTTTGTATTTTACGTTTCTATATGAGTAAAAAGTTATAGAAGGATATGTGAGCTTTGTCTTTTTATGATGCATAAATTGTTTTTTTATTTACTGTTTCCACCTATGTAGACCAATGTCATCACAAATAGGTACACGTTTTAGGTTTTAGTTGCCAAGTTCGGTACACTGAATTAATTTGAAGAAAACGATGAAATTTGTATTGTGCCAGGCATCTAAAACATTTTCAAAGTTTAATGTCAACTATAACTTATACTAATACATATTATAAAGAGGTAAAGTTTATGTTTGTAGTATCCAATTCTAAAAACTATTTCACTAAT